>CM065780.1:19334195-24334195 GCA_033296515.1 Macrochelys suwanniensis | reverse complement strand
AGCATGTAGATTCAGGGTCATGTCAGACCTCCCTCTGCTCAGTGGCACAAACGAATGAGAGTAGTGAGGTCCAAATATCTCAGAAGGATAGGAGGAAAGCCAATGGAACTCCACTCTTTTCAAGCCTGCAAAAGTCAGTTCATGTGAACATCACCTGGTTGAGCTCTATGGCATGGCTGAATAGATGGGGGCTGGGGAGGGAGGAGAAGCCATCTATGCAGTAGGAGACCTGTGCAGGTGAAGGTCTGTCTAGGTTTTCATATAACATTGTAGCGGGGTGGTTACCTGCTTCAGCCCGGAAGAGGTTAAAACAGCCCTGCAGAGGGCTGTGGCTGGGGAGAACAGCTCCCAGGCTAATTGGGGAAGCAGGTACAGCTGGGGCCACGCCCCAAACAGACCACAGCAGGCCCTTATAAAAGGGCTGCTAGTTGGGAGCTAGGGCAGTTTCTCTCTGGCTGTAGAGAGGGATGGGCCTAGCTGCTTGGGAAGCCTAAGGGTCCTGGAGTGAAGCAGGGCTGGAGAAAGGCCAAAGAAGCTGGAGCGCTCCAGGCCGACAACTCCTCAGGCTGCAGGGCCTTGTCCAAAGTACGACCCGGTACCACAGAGGTACTGGGTTGCAGGGAAAGGCAGCAGGTCCAAAACTTCCCTTGCCTATGATGACTGGCTTTTACATTGCAGTCTGCCCCAGGGAGCGGGGGCTTGATGATGACTTGCAGTAGTCCCTAGGCTGAGGCAAGGTGGGGATAGGGAGTGGGAGTTCCCTGGGGGAGGGGAGACCCAGATCTGTGGGGTATTGCCAGGGGGCAGCACCGCAGATAAAAGGGCATCGGGTTCTGGGAGGGGCACCGGCAGAGGGTGCTCTGGAGCTGGTAAAAAGAGCTAATTCCTGGACAACCAGCAGGAGGCACCACTGGGTGAGTCTTGGCACGTTACAGACACCGTTTGCTGTATTGGTGCAGACTATGTCCTCTAATAAGAAAATTGCAAATTTGCATTTACTCAGACACACACAATCCCAAGCATGTGCTTTCCTATGCCCCCTAATTAGTATTTGACCACACATTCACCTCCATAATTTAATATGGTATGACTGACTGTGACTGGCAACCTTTGCTCAACTGCTTGGAACAACAGAGGTGATGTGGAGCAGGACTGAGATGCATTGTTGATAAAGCTTGCACTGAATTTCCTTCTATGATACTTGGCCTTGGTAAGTGCTTTGTGAGCCTCAAATTCTCACATGTACATTTTTTTAAAAAAGGAAAATATAGCAAATTGACATTTCTAGCAGAGGTTACAACATGGAAAAAGGCCATTTGGCATGATGGAAGCAAACATTTTCAGCATCGCATTCTCCACACACATTCTTAACTGAAAATGTACCCAGCTCAGTCTGTTTCAGTTTCTGACATAAAAGTTTCTGTTGTAACTGAGGAACCAGGAAATCTATTCCCCACACAGAACATACCTTTGAAATCATTTAATGAATGCTACAGCACATTAACTGGAACTGCAATATATTCATCCACAGTATTTGGAAACCGTGTAATCTTACGTTCTACCTGCACAGTAGAATAACTCTTAATGTTATCATATTTAGGATCTCTGGCTTGCTCATGTGTAAGCTCTCATTTTCTGTTATAAGAAACATTCCTAGTTCAAGCAACATTAGCACACCTTCTGGATTCTCTGCATATTTTCAGTTTATAAAAGAAGCTCCATTGTCCGAGTTCTTTTTGATGTAGCAAGGGAAAGAAAAATGTGTTCTCTCTTCTACCCAGTATAAAAAGAGAGTCAAAAGTGTGGGGAACTGTTGAGAGTATTGCTCACCATTTTTTAAGTAAGTGTAAATGAGAAAAGAATATAATGGAAAAGATCACACAAGCTTTTGGCTGGGGATATATCAAAGCAATTGAGGGATGACAAGAAGGATAAAAGGAAGAAAAAGATCTCAACGAATTATATCACGCCCATTCTCATGCAAAACTTGGCAGGTTTTGTCTTCCTCCTAACTACTTAACAATTTTGAGCCATCAGCACTAGGCCAAGACAGAGAGGAATAGATATCTGCACATACCTGTAGTGCAGTGGAAAGGCTTACATGCCATCCAATCAAACTGCCTTGCAAGAATCTCAGAGATGAGGAGGGAAATATTGTTTGCACTAAGAAGAGTTTAATAGGTTGTTTCATTTTTGCTTTGTTCCATTGAAAGCACCTATTAACCATTGAAAATCTAAGTTGTATTCACTTTTCATGAGTGGCTGTAATACTTTAGCCTTAATACTTTGCACTCATTATGCTTTTCCCCCCAAGATTTTCAAAATAACCTGTCAGAGGATAGATCCGAGGCAGAAGTCAGAGCTCCATGTCACACATTGTGTCATTGGCAGAGTTGAGAAGTGAACTCTTTGTTTAGTATAACCACTACACCACACTATATACCAGGTACTGTAATTTATTATCTAATATCTAGACATTCAGCATATCTTTAATTGTTCATTTTATGAATGGCACTAAAATAGAGTTTTTACATTTCCCAAAAGTTACAGACATTAGTTTTAGGTAAAATCAAAACTCCACATTAGACTCTCAGTTCTGTTTATTGCAAATTTCTCTTGCTGGATACCAGGTGGGAATAAGAATTTAAAGTTTCTAATAGTCCTGTAGTTAACTCTCATTTTTCAAGTTGTTTCATTCATGGATTGCCTACTCTTAAAAATATGCAAGAAGAAATCTGCAATAATTTGTATCCCTAGGCATCATACCTTTAGAGAGGTAAGTCAATCATATGTATTCTGTGCTAATACCAGGGGTGCTTTCTATTTTGCAAAATCTCATTCTTTGGGTTTTGATTTTGCAAAACCAGAACCACATGTGGTTTCAAACCAAGTTGTATTTCATCCACACCCTTACAGTTCCGGAGTAGGGAAGGTGGTTTCCAGACAAGTGGTTTGTTCTAGTTTTGGTTTCTCTTTAATTAAAAACACTTTGTGTGACATTCAGAGGGATCATTCATTTACACAGGGCCAGATTCTGATCTCTGTTACACCAAAGTAAATCCAGAACAACAATGTGTTTCTCCAAATTTACACTGATATAACTGAGATCTTTCAAAATCTGGCCAATAGATTCTTATACTGTCCATTAGGCATTCATGACACAGTTTTCATCTCTCCTGAATTTGCTTATTCCATTTTTTTCCACATTATACTGGTATGGTAAGTGATTACTGTAAATAGCTTGGCCTTGTACCCTGGGATCCTCTAGATCAGGGAAGAAATAGTTCATTGCAGAAAAAAGAAATATTACAAAAATATGTAATCCACCTGCATACAGCAGACCACCCGTCTCAGTGACTGATCTATATTCTTCACCCTAAATTATCTACTTCCTCTGCATCTCCTTTTGGTCAACAAAAGGCCTACATACTTTGCCAAATGATTCAATAACTGTGCACCAAGAGACCTGGGATCTATTCCTGGTTCTGGCATTGACTCACTTAACCTCCCTGTGCCTTGGTTTCCTTATGCCACCCACCTTTGTAAAGGACTTTAAAAGCTACTGAGGAAGGCTGCTATATATGCATGCTAATTATTTTATCATTTCTTTCCCTTAGTTCCAAACGCCAATGTGCTCCAACTGTGATCATTATGTATGAATGAGCATCTGAATCCTCCATGGCTGAACAATAACACAGCTGTTGTACCTGTAAAGAATAATTCTTCCATTTATTTATTTTCTTCATCTTGGGCGAAAAACCATCCCTGAGCCACGTCAGTAACATCTACTTAAAGTGGTGTCTACACCACGCTATATCAGCGGGAGATGCTCTCCCGCCAACATAGCTTTCATCTCTTTTTGAGGGGGAGTAATTATGCCGACGGGAGACCACCAATGTAGCATAGTAGCGTAGACTAGCCCTAAGACAAAGTGTGTATTTCATCTTTCCTCCAAAGCCTATTAAACTCAATGGGCATCTTTCAACTGACCTCAGTGGTCTTTGGGTCAGACCCTAAATCCTGTACTTAGCATCATAGACTCAGTGTTCTAATAGATCTCTTTCAATTATATCTGTTATTAGCGAAATACTTGCCTGGCACACCCAGCACTACCTGCAAGGGAGTCTGACAGAATATTAAAGTCTAAACCCTGTTTAGTCTGCTTATACACGTTCCTCCTGGCTGGGTATGACGAGAGAACATGAAATAGCATGCCACTCTGAGCACATCCCCGTAACATAATGGAGAATAGTTTTTACTGACCACGTTTAACCTAATAGGCGTACAGCACATCCTTGTTGTTGTTGTTTTACATTGTATCTCACTGTGTGATAGGGTTATTGAGCTCCCGAATATCCATTCATTCATTTAGTTCCATTTCATCTTAAGGTCTCAAAGCCACATTACAATACAGTTCAGCTCTGCAGCCAATCCTAGCTGGCATAGTATTTTGTAAATTCACCTTGTGAGTTGGACTCGAGGAGTCTGCAGGAGCTTATGTTTCCGTGCCAGAGGGAGGGTCACATCTAATGTCTGATATAACTTTAGCTGGTGTCAAAACTGCATCTCTATAAGGCGATGTGCCTGCTCTGAGCTCCTTTTTAATGACAACAGAATTTGGGACTTAGTAAATTATTGTCTCCATTAGTTTTTCTCTCAAGTGTTCTGCAGGTAAAAGCCTGTTTGGTTCCATCCCTGCATTTTCTCAGCGTACAGTCTCTTCCCTCAGGCAAATATATACATTTTAAACTTTTTCTCCATTCTGCCTTTTTATTCTTCTCTTTGCCTAGTTACTTTCTGTCCTATCCTTCCCATTTCTCATGGTCTGCCTTTCCTTCCCCACCTGAGAACAACCCATGTGTTATTTCAGACAGAGTCAACTCACCCGCAAAACTCCTCTCTCTTAGCTCCGAACTTTCCTTCCTCAAGGCCACATTGGATACATTCTGCCCTAATTGGCGGGGTTTCAGGGGCCCTACCTTCTAAAAACCAACATTTGAAGCCCATCAGTCAAATCTTAACTTCAATGGAAATTTTCAGAATCTTCTTGAACATTCTAACTCTAGTGTTCTATTGCTTCTCTTATTTAAAGGGATACTATACCACACAGTGGTCTGGTTCAGCCCACAGTAGGTTAGAAGTTGAAGTTTCACTGCAAAATAATATTTCCTGGGATGCCCTCACCCCACCCATCAGTTGCATTTTGAAGTGACTTTAACCATATTCAGGGCATCTTGCTAGGGTTGCCAGGTGTCCGTTATTTGACCAGAATGCCCAGTCAAAAATGGACCCCGGCAGCTCCGGTCGGCATCGCCGACTGGGCCATAAAAAGTCTGGTCAGCAGCTCAGTGGGGGCCTGGGGCTAACACAGGCTTCTATTTGCCTTGGGTGTGCGCAGCTCCTGGAAGTGGCTACCAGATCCCTGCGGCCTGTAGGTGCAGGGAGGCTCCACATGCTACCCCTGCCCAAGTGCCGGCTCCGCAGCTCCCATTGGCTGGGAACCGTGACCAATGGGATCTGCAGTGGTGGTGCCTGCAGGTGTGAGGGCACCGTGCGGCGCTGCGGAGCCTCCCTGGCCTCCCATGCGTCTAGGGTCCACAGGGACTTGGTGACTGCTTTCTGGGAGCCGTGGTAAGCACTGCCAGGACCCCACACCCCCTCCCGCACTCCAACCCCCTGCCCCAGCCCGGAGGCCCCTCCCACACCCAAACTCCCTCATTCCTGGACCGAGCCCCCTCCTGCACCCCAAACCACTCATACCCGGCCCCACACCAGAGCCCACACTACCAGCTGGAGCCCTCAACCCCCCGTACCGCAACCCCCTGCCCCATCACAGAATCCCCTCCTGCACCCCAACCCTCTCTCATCCCCGGCCCCACCCCAGAGCCTGCAGCCCCAGCCCAGAGTTCCCTCCCGCACCCAAACTCCCTCCCTGAGCCCTCACCTGCCCCAGCCCAGAGCCTCCTCTTGCACCCCAAACCCCTCATCCCTGGCCCCTACCCCAGACCCTGCACCCCCAGCCTGCAGCCCTCACATACACACCCCAACCCCCTACCCCAGCCCGAAGCCCTCTCCCGTGCCCCAAACCCCTCATTCCTGGCCCCATGCCAAAGCCCGCACCCCCAGCCAGAGCCCTCACACCCCCCCCCCCGCACCGCAACCCCCTGCTCCAGCCCGGTGAAAGTGAGCAAGGGTGGGAGAGAGCAAGTGATGGAAGGAGGGGGGATGGAGCGAGCAGGGGCAGAGCCTCAGAGAAGGGGCAGGCATGGGATGAGGCAGGTGTGTTTGGTTTTGTCCTGTTAGAAAGTTGGCAACCCTACTTCTTGTTAATCTCTTCCCTCCACCTACTACTGTCTTTTGCCTCCCCTCCAAGAACTCATGTCTGAGTTGATTGATCATTATGGATGTATGAACTATATCTGGGTGCTTTTCAACAATATGAGTACATTATGTCTAGCTAGCTGTGTCTAAAAGACAGTGACAGTTTTCTAGAAGTAGGCTATCCAAAGGACCATTAATGGGTATTTCACTGCTCACAATCTTTCCAAATCCTCTTTCATCTTGGAATATGACCTTTTTTTTCTTTAAAGGCCTGATTCTGCATTATTAAAATCAGTGGGATTTTTGCCAGAATAGGATCAAGCCATAAAATACGACTCATAATAGAGGAAACATTACAATTGTGTCAAATTTATCACCCAAATCCACTTACAATGCAGTCACATCTTTCTCAAAACTGTTCTTGCCCTGTTTATTAGTTACTGAGATCTGTGTTTAATAGACCTTTGCGCCTTTCCAGTCCATAGCGTCTTCTGACTAGATCGTTGGATCAAGTTGTAATAACGTTGTATTTGTAACACTATGTTAATTTCTATGGCAACACAATGCAATGTCACAAATGTAGGATTACGGTTATGAGGGAATAAGTTCTTATCTAAGCACAAATATGTCAGATAATAAATTACAAATGGAATATAGAAAATGATGGGCCCGCTAAATTATTTTGCATATAAATATAGAGAAACTGGTCTTAAGTGACCACCCAAGAGATCAACAAAGATTGGTCGCCTAGCAGTGGATGTCTTTAATTGCCAGTCAAACAAAACTGCACTAAAAAGCTGAGGGATACTTTTTAAAGTGGTCACTTAAGGTAGGAGGCTTCTTTCTGGAGGTTGGATCCTTGGGACAAGTGGCAGGATAGTCTCCTGTTGAGGGACTCTAGTATGAAAGTCACCCTTTAACAGAAGAACTTTAAAGGGGAATTTTTTTTAACACAGACTAATTTCTCTTACTAAATTTAACTCTCACTGACCTTGAGGAATGCTATGGAATTGTTCACAACACAATCCTGTAAGGAATCTTTCAGGAGTGGATTTGGGATCATTGTGACCAGGTGTCCTTTGTACAGAAACTGTGAGAGTTTCCCTAGAAGAGGGTTATTTAGCAGGGCAGCATCTACCTAACTTCACTTCATTACTGTTCCTTTTCTTACTTTTCTGCACCTTTTGAGTAGTAAACACTGCAGCCAAAATCTTAGCCTGAAGGAAATAATAAATTCCATTTGGTTTGTGTGATTACAGTTAGAAATCTGCCAAACTACTCAGACTTTGCTTGTGTATTTATTTCAATAAGTGTTAATAAGTATTTTTTACTTTGTTTTCAGCCTGCCCTGTATGAAATAAGATAAATATTTTAACATGCAGAACAACTCTGGAACAATTATTGGCTCTGCTACATTCCCTCTGTGCTGAACTGACAACCAAAGGCATCATAAATCTAGTTTAATTTGCTATCTGGGAATTCCCCCAGCATGGCCTCAATCCCGATTCTGCTGACGTGAATAGCAAAACGCCCGCTGACTTCAGTGGTGCAGGATCATACCACCCAAGTGGAATCTTCAGTTGGTGTGGGCTAACCCCGCCTCACAGTGCCCAGCATAGGGGCCTTGACTGGAGCATCTCTGTGCTCCAAGAAAAATGAGAAATCCTTGTGGAACCTTAGAGACTAACAAATTTATGTGGGCATAAACTTTCGTGGGGTACAACCCACTTCATCAGATGCATGGGGTGGAAAATACAATAAGCAGGTATAAATATACAGTACATGAAAAGATGGGAGTTGCCTTACCAAGTGGGGGGTCAATGCTAATGAGGCCAATTCAGTTAGCGTGGATGTTGCCCATTCCCAACAGTTGACAAGAAGGTATGAGTATCAACAGAGGGAAAAATATTTTTTGTACTGACCCAGCCACTCCCAGTCTTTATTTGGGCCTAATTTGATGGTGTCAAGTTTGCAAATTAATTCCAGTTCTGCAGTTTCTCATTGAAGTTTGTTTTTGAAGTTTTTTTGTTGAAGAATGGCAACTTTTAAGTCTGTTGTTGAGTGTCCATGGAGATTGAAGTGCTCTCCTACTTGTTTTTGAATGTTACAATTCTTGATGTCTGATTTGTGTCCATTTATCCTTTTGCATAGAGACTGTCCAGTTTGGCCAATGTACATAGCAGAGGGGCATTGCTGGCACATGATGGCATATATCACACTGGTAGATGTGCATGGTGAACAAGCCCTTGATGGTGTGGCTGATGTGGTTGGGTCCTCATTGTTTTTATTGCTACAGACGAACATGGCTACCCTTCTGAAATCTGTGCTCCAAGTTTTTCTAGCTACTGGAACCGACCCTTAGGACCATAAGCAACCAGGCTTCTAGTTTAGAGTAGCTATGAAGCTGCTCTAACTTACAAAGGTGGTCAAAGTGCCACCACAACCAGAGAGCCACAATAGTGGCATAATGCCACATTTGCACTTCTCCAAGCCAGCTCTGCATTGAGCACTGCTCAGCTAGTCCTACGTATCTGGATACTGTGGCAAATTGCCAGCATTACTATGATGGGTCCAGCACTTTCTCTTCTTGTGGGGGGGTTTCAGGGTGCCATTTCTTGCCCCTGAACTGGGGTAACAGCTATCCTACTAGTATCCCAGGGAAGGGGAGTGGAGAGGTGGGGACCCAGGCCCGCCCTTTACTCCGGGTCCCAGCCCAGGGGCCCTATGATAGCAGGTGAACCACTTGTACCAGTGATTCTTTCCCCTGGGCTACTTCCCTCTCCTGACCTTCAGCTTGTAGGGCTTCCTGCCTTCCCTCTGCACAAGCCAGGTGTCCCTTTACCTAGGATCTTGGTCTTCTTAGCCCACTGCAGCACTTCTCAAAACTCTCCTCCGCTTTCCTTCGAACTGCTCTTTGTTCCACCACCAATCCACTCTGCTTCACTCCTCCAAACTGCTCTCTGCTCCACCACCAAACCACTCTGTTCCAGCTCCTCCTCTGGCTGATTGAAGCAGGGGGATTTTATCAGGTGACTGGTTTCAGGTGCTCTAATTGGTTTCAGGTGCTTTTAATTAATCTACAGGGAATAAGGCTTCTCCTCATCCTAGATCACTCTCCTGCTGCCTTCTGGCCATGCTGTATCACAATACACTGAATAATTAGATTTTTTTTGTACCTTAATTACACAATGTGAAATTTGGAATTTCATCTGGAATAAGAATCAGCTACCATATTCTAGTAAACAATTAGTAATACTTAGCTTTGAACAGCTAGATAAGCAATAGACCTCAAATTGTTGTACTAAGGAGGTAAGTAACATTGCTATTTTACAGATGGGAAAACAGAGGCACAGAGAGGCGAAGTGACTTAGCTAGGGCCAGTGACAGAACTGGGAACAGGTCCTATGTCTCCTGAGTCCCCAATGCTCTAGTCATTAGCCCACTGTGGTTGAAATGCCTGAGTGTATTACATTTTGTTTGAGTCTGTATTGTTCTATTTGTTGTGGTTTCATGTTGGCCTTTCTGTCACTTTCCAAGCTCCAATACTGATTTCTTTTAAAATGTGAAGACATCTATAATGCCCTATTATGTATTTTCTTTTGAGTGCTCATGAGAGGTACCAGTAGTGGAAACACAGATCCAATGGCAGAGCAAACTTCCCCTTACTGTCTTATCAATTATTCTCAATCCTAAACTGTTGAATCACTTCTAAGGGTAAGAGGGTAGCTCAGTCTCTAGGATCATTAAGTTCTAGGTTTCTCTGCTGAAACTGCTAACAAGGATGTCAGTTAGTATTGACAGTTATAATAGCTTTTATGCCCAGGAATCTGTCCATTTGGTATTGGGCTGAGATGACTTTGAGATAGACGTAAAAAGCACCATATCTCATTACCAGTCTTCTGAGATATCACTCATTATATGACATGAATTGGCATCCATTCTGCTGCCACTGTCTTAAACTGTAGATCTGCTATCCACTTTAATTGCATCTATTCATCTTGTAAATGAAATGGCTGCCGATACGAGGGGTGAATGATGCATTTGAAAGGAGGCATTCCCCCTCCCCTAATTTCCACATCACTCATGAAGCATTGCTAGTTTGAAAAGTAGGCAATTTAACTACTAATACATAGAACAGTAACCCTATGTTTTGCTTCATGTTTCAATGGGCAAAGGATAGTTAAGGGCTACAGTAGCAGTCTCCAGTGGGAGCAGATGCGTGTTCTCCTATTACCTTAATCATGATTACTGAGGATCTACATTTCACTCGTCTTACCTGATCTTCAGTGAAAAGAGTCTCGCCTCGTGCAACCAAGTAATGTCCTGGCTCCTTCTCCTCAATTCTGAAATAATCCAATCCCTTTGTGCTGACTTGGTTGAATATACTGGTGCCAATGTAAAAGGACCCTTGGGACTAACACTCAATAGCTAGTTCCTTGCCCTCCTCTAAACCTCTAAACTTAAATTACTTACACACCTGTGCCTTGACATGAACTTCAGCCTAAATGATCTGAAGTCTATTTTGGTGCTGCACCTGCTGCCAGCTCTTATTATATAAACCAAAGGATGGTGGAGAGGGGGGATATTATGTTCAGTGCTAATCCCATTTTGAATCAACATTCGAGAAGAGGTTCTCCATGCCGATACTTCTGACACGATTTCAGTGCTATATGGTGAGACTGCAGGAATTAGATTATTTCTCTGCTGGTGTTTTGGCTCACTTAATTAGTGCTGCCAACTCTCAACATTTTATCATGAGTCTTGCAATATGGAATGTTTTACTTAAAGCCCCAGCTCCTGGAGACAAAAGATTATCTGAGTATCTCACCTTCCTTCAAAAAAATCAAAGCCTTTATGGTTACAGAGAAAAGCTAGAAAACATGACCCAAAAATGTGCATCCTCAAAAAATAGAAGAATCCCACAATTTTAAAAGCCAAAATCATGAGATTTCTTTTTGAGGCCAGTTCATGATTTTTGAGTGATTGGCATTACTGCTTGATACATATCTTTCTCAACAGGTATAAAAAAAAACCCTCTTAAAGCAAGTTGTGTGTGTGTGTGTGTGTATGTGTTTTAGTGTTTTAAAGGCTTTTCTTATATGCTTCAATGGGAGGTGAACGTTTTTTGGGCTGTAAAAAATTGGTTTTCTTCTTATTTGCTCTTTAGTGTAGTGAAAACAATCAGTCTAAGCAAGGACCCTTGGAGTGTTGTTAGCATTTGGGATAGTCTTCAAAGTCCATCTCTGCATTTAAGGTGAAATTCATTCCCGTGGAGAACGCCAGAGCAAGGCCCTTGCACAATTTAAGTCCCACTTGAGCTGGGCATGAGGGCATCCATGATGTATAGTCCTTATACTGTCTGCATACTACTTAATCCCCCACAGTAAGAATCCTATTTTGCTCCCATTGACGTCAATGGGAGATTTGCTATTGACCTCAACAAGAGCAGGATTGGACCCCACAAACTTAAATGCAGTCTCTCTGCACCAGCATAAATTTTACCCTTTAAGCCAATGTGAGCATCATTAGGCCTTATGTTAACTGTCTGCAACAGGGACTGAATTTCACTTTAAAAGCAGAGACGAACACCAAGCATCCTCCAAATACCAAAAATACTTGGCAAGTCTCCATGGTTTTGATGGGCATGTTTTCTCCATATGAGAGATCAAAGCAATGAAAAGAGAATCCCAGGCATAGCTTTCTGCATACGCAGGAATGGGAGTGGGGGTGGAGATGGGGGAAGAGCAACCACTGGATTTGGTGGATACTCCCCCGCATTGTGTGACAGTACTATCACCCCTTTGAAACTATGGTCACCCTTCTGAGGAGATTGGGGCAGATAATAAAGTTCAGGCTCTCTCAGCAGTGCACCTGTGTCCCCCACACATATTACAGTGGGATTCAGGTCTTATGGATTTAATTTTTGGCCAGAATTTGTTAGTCTCTGAGCTGTGTGGTCAATCTCTTGTGTTTTGTGAAGTATTTTTTATGGCACGATTGTAGTTCACTCACTCTGTGAAATAATTGGCTTTAAAAAGAATCTAACCACACTTGAACAAGCTTTGTTTTCATCTCCGGCATGACAGGATGAATGGATCTGTATGACAGTAAACAAGGAAATAAGGAAGTGTTCTTTGCTCATATTTCTGTTCAAACAGAAAAGGTTCTTATCTTACAGTTGAAAATATTTTGGTGAATACCACATATCTTCAAGATTTTTTGAAAAGGCTTAGAAACAGTGTTGAGAATTCTGACTTTTGTGTGAGAAAACACACACTATAAAGAGATGCTTAATTCAATAGGTGATGTTTAATGTTTCCATTGTGCTTACCACAAATGAGTAATGCTATAGGCGTACCAGAGTAAGAGAAGCACTAGGTTACCTCAGAAATATAGGAGACTAAGAGCTAGCCAAAAAATGCAGTTTCAGTGAGACTGAAATGTTTCACGAATTTGTTTTGGTTTTGGCAAATTGTTTTAGCAGAAAAAAACTTTTAAAATTGTAATATTTCATTTTTACTCTTTCAAAATAAAACATTTTGAGTTTTTGGATCAAAATGAGTTTGTTAAAAATTTGCTTTAATGTTGTTTTTTTAAAAATCAAACACTTGCTCAAAATCAAAATAATTTTTTTAAATTTTTGTCAGAACAAAATATTTAGTTTGTTTGACCAACGCAATTTGTTCCCATTTTCCCACCCCAGAATTCCTAGCTACCCAAAAAAAGCCTTTATTCAGACAGCTCTACTCTTATGCATATACAGACTTGTAACCTAGGACAGATCCTGCAAACACTTGCACATGTGATTTACTTTATGTAGCTTAGTTTAAATTGTCTACCACAGTGTGCAAAGTTATAAATATACGTCAGTGCGTGCATTACTGTGACTTAAGCAGAAACAACTTGAGCTAATTTTCTGGTGTTCCTTACAGGTATGAAGATAATGATGAGGTAACACCTTTCTTTTGTGCCCCACAAAGCTCAAGTATGTGTTAGTGGATCAGACATGTCAAAGACATGTTTATTATAGTTACAGATAGGCCGGAGCTGTGAAGTTTGAATCCAGATCCAAATGTCTTTAAAATTCAGATGTGTTCAGATCCAGGGTTTTGCTTCAACTCGTTACGCGGCAGCTGCAAAGTCTGGATTTTGATACTGTAACTTCCTCAGGGTTTGGAGTGTCCAGATGTTGGATTTTTGTTTGGGCCTATGTTTAATTAGAATTCTTCTGCTTTACTTTTTATATTATCGTACACTTTGGTTTTGTTTATTTCCCCTATATATGTGTTTTTTTGGGACATGAGGGGTGTTTTGCCCATCTTTACGGGTTTTAAAAAAATATTTTAGTAGTTTGAAAATCTCTCATTTTCATTAATTCTGACTTGAAATTTAAATGTATTCCAGGGTAATTCAGTTTGCAATAATTGATCAACTGTGCTTTCCCAGTAAATCATCTTATGGCTTGTCTCTCTAGATGATGAAGCAATACACACTAGAGGGTAGTGAATTCTAAAGTGTACCAACGTGTTGCACATTGCACATTGCCTGCTGGTACGCACATAGTTGTATGTTAACATACACTAGGGAACTTTTAGTGCGTGCTAGCAGGGTCTTCATGGGCCAGTTAGTGCGCAACACCCCTCTAGAGTGCACATTGTCATGCTGTCTAAAAAAGCCCTCAGTATGGAAATAAACAAATATGTTCATTAAGCTCAGGTGCCAAATATAGTATTTAATTGTGTTGAATATGCAGTTGTACACTGCCTCCAAATCTGGATTTGTTTTAATTTGTGCATGCAGTACTTTGTATAGGCTGTATTTTCCTCTCAGATCCACAGGGCAGCTATTGACTTCAGTATTCTGCTCACAAGTGCGTACTTCCATTGATGTTATAGGCAGTGCAGGTACTCAGAACAAGGGTGGGGAAAATATGTTGTTCTGCTCATGTTAAAAATGCTCATGTGTTCTGATGAGAAGCTCTAGAGCCTCCATGTTTTGGAGCAAGGTCTGGAAATTTGACAGGACAATTGTTCTGGTGTCAGGGATGTGCCTTTTGCCATCACTGTGAAAATCTGCCCAAATTTGGCTAAATGATGAGCCTCTGATAATCTCAGTTTGCACATGTTCAACAGGGGCTTGTTGGAATTTGGCAGTTAAATTCTCCGAAGATTTCGTGTGCACTGAACATGCTTCAGCCCAGTGTTGCAGGACTTTCCCTGCAATTGCTTTTTCTAGCTTCTGGAGACTGATGCAGCCCTGGGCACAGGAACTAAGGGCAGGGAGATTCTCTCCTGTGCTCACAATGCTGCTACTGATGGTGGTCGGGTGTGGAGGAGGAGCAGCCTGAATGGAATGCATAGGAGTGAGGAGCCAGGCCTTGGGAGTGGCAACAGGGGAGACTGGAAAACGGAACTGGGCGGGGGTGGAGGGAGACTAGAATGAAGAGCTGAGGGAGGATATGGGGGGGGGGATAAGGAGCATAATGGGAAGGAAATTGGGATGTGGAGCTGAGGGGGCCAGTGGTTAGACTGGGATAGGGATGGAGACATGGTATCCAGGGGGGCAAGGAACTAGAGTTGTTGAACTATCATTTGTGGCTGATTTGTTGCTTGTTTTATAAACATTAATATTTGCAATTGAGTTGAATGTGCTGTTATCTTTGATTGACAAATACCTAGTTTGAATATTTTATGAAAATGACCCTGGGAAAAATAATTCTTATGGGATAACTTGATGACATCACCACATGTATTAGCTGTACCAAAAAAAACCTAGGGGTTGTGGTTTTTTTGGTTGTTTTTTTGTTTTTTAATAAAACTAAGCCCTGATGAGGGCCTGGAAGCCAAAAACGTGGGTGTGTGTTTCTGTGTCAACATATTGAATTTGAACAATAAATACAGGATGCTACAATAGCTAATAAATGTGTAAGTAATTGTTCTTCTGATTGAGGCTGTGCAGTGTGGGGATTTTCATCTAGGAAGAGGGTCTAGATGAAAAACACTCATCATGTGGGACATAAACGGAGAAGATACATTATCTAATCTCTAAACATATGCATCCCCTGCAAAAACAAACAGCAGGTGGTAATAATCAGGAGCCAGATTTGGAAACACCTGTAAGCAGAATAGAGGAAGCCATGACACTTGTGACTTTGCTTTCCCATATCGAAAATCATTAGCTGTAGAATGGTGGGTTTGTTTGTTTTTTCATTCTTTCTGTCTCCTGTGTCCTAGGCTCAGTGTTCACTTTGAGCATGTTAAATTCAGTCAGTATGATTTCATTCACATGGGACACTTTCCACATGTGGGGCTAGGAGGATGAGTGCCTTCCTCTAAGTCACAGGGATGCTGACAAAGCTGAGTCGGAGCTGAACGGGAACTGTGTGCGGACAAATGTTTGGCACCGGAATCACACTTGGACTCCAGCAGTTGAGCTGCTGAAGTCCGGTGAGGCTCCAGAGCCAAAACCACAGCATTCTGACTTCTCGCCTTATAGAGAGCCCAGTTTTGTATTAAGCATCAATCCATGCTCAGTTTAATCTGCTTCACAGTGTACTAGTAGTAACTACTCACAACGTCCTGTATTGTTTAACCAGGGATACGTATTTCTGTAAAGCAGATATTTATTGGGGGAGAGAGAGAGCAGTTCCTGTCTTTTTGTTTTATTATAGTAATTTGAAAACTTACTTGCAGTGGGAGTGTGGTGGTTAAAATCCTATTGCACTCTTTGCACTGTGCACCCATTTAATAAAACTGGTTCAGGATCACACTGTTTTCTTTCATAGGGCTGGATCCTGCCACCCTGTTCATTCTGAGCAGTGCCTTACTTCACCATTGGTCTCGTTGATCTCAGTGGGGATATTGGCATGATGAGTTACTATTCGAAGTAAGTAAGGGGAGCAGAACTGGGCTGTAAAGGAGGGCCAGCCTTACAATTTGTGGGGACTCCAAGTAAGAATGTGGATTAGGTAAATGGTCCTGCGGGGGAACTGGGACTTGTTTGCCTTCTTCTATAGTTTCACCATTCTAATCTATATATGCAAGATCAATCTGTAGCATTTGGCCCCACTGCCCTGTTGGGGGAAGCATGGAGCTACACTGGCTCCTGAGGAGAAACAGGAGGCTTCTCAAGTGGACTGGGAGGAGTGCAATCTGTACCGCCCCTTTAAGGTGTGCTCCTAGTGTGGCTGGCCATCTCCGTTTGTCAGCACATAGAAGGAAGAGTCATGCCTCCACCTACTCCCCTCCCACTTCTGGCAAGGTGATCATGGTAACATCCCAGTACTAGTCTCTGTACTCCCATCTGCACAGGGGCTGCAGTTCTGAATCTTGTGCTTAAGGCTAGTCCTGTATTAAAGGCCATTCATTATTCACTGGTTGTACTAAGACAGTTTTTAAGTATCCCTAGATCTTGCACTTTATAAGCATTGTCCACCATCATACTGGACATTCCTCACACAACATAAGTTCCAGCATGCTACAGAAATGATATTCCATTTTAAAACACTTTGTGTCTGAAAACATATCCAAATGATTTACAAACTTTTCCAGCTGATGGTGTTAACTGTATATACTGCACGCAGGAATCAGCTTTGCACAGCACTAAACAGGTGGCCTCCTCTGGGGCAAAACTCAGCATCCAATTTAACAGTGCACAACAATGCTTCACAACAGTTTAGGATAGAATCTAATCCAATTGTTTTGTATGGGAGCATCAGAGTGTCCTCCACATACAGTCAATAGCAACAGTGAAGTCCCTAGTGGATTTTATGGAGTCTCTCTGGTTCTTCCCTCTTTTGGGGTCAAAACTGTATTTGGGATAGTTTGTTTATTATTGGGGGCGGGAGAGAGATGGTAGGAGTTAGGCAAGAGAAGGAGTATCCATATTGTGAGTATCCTTGTGACAGAGTGCTGGAGGTTAACAAGTGAACCAGCCTTCTGATCAGTTAGGCACCAATTAGTTTCTCTAGAGAAAGCTAATTGGGGAATATGTGGCTAATTATCTGATCAATCTGGGGGCTGATGAACCAATTAGCCATCAGCTGAGGGCTATAAAGAAGATAGGAAGGAAGTGGCAGAGAGAGAATTGGGTTAGCTGATCCCAGTATGCTCTGAGGTCCCAAGGGAGGGAGATCTCTGTTCCTCTCTGGCCCTGTGGGAAAGAGCAAGAAACCACTGTAAACACTTGGCTGCACAAGGCTGTATTGGTGGTGGTGGTAATATACATAAATAACATGGAGAATCCACTCACTAGTGAGCCTAAGAGGTTTCTGGACATCAGAGGGTGGAGACTGTGTGCCACATTACAGTCACTTATGATGGAAGGTCGTTCTCTGTGATGGAAAGACGTTCTCTAAGAGGAAGGTTTTGCATTGTTTTCTAAAGCTGGTCAGCCTCGGGATTCACTTGATCTTCTCTGGAAGATTCCCTTGACTGAGACTGTTTTGTCCTTAGCTCTCATGTGCTTCATTCTGGGCTTTATGATCCCCACTGTCCCAGAGAAGCTCAGCTCTTGTGGTTCATAGATCAAAATTCAGTCTATGATGTGTGGCAGGGGCAAACCAGCTTTGGTGGCTCACCGCCCTGATGAGAAGTGGGAAAGATTCTGATCTTTGCCTGGATGAGGTGGTGACCAGTATGTTGATTATAGATTCATAGATTCTAGGGCTGGAAGGGACCTCGAGAGGTCATCGAGTCCAGCCCCCTGCCCTCATGGCAGGACCAAATACTGTCTAGACCACCCCTGATAGACATTTATCTAACCTACTCTTAAATATCTCCAGAGATGGAGATTCCACAACCTCCCTGGGCAGTTTATTCCAGTGTTTAACCACCCTGACAGTTAGGAACTTTTTCCTAATGTCCAACCTAAACCTCCCTTGCTGCAGTTTAAGCCCATTGCTTCTTGTTCTATCCTTAGAGGCTAAGATGAACAAGTTTTCTCCCTCCTCCTTATGACACCCTTTTAGATACCTGAAGACCGCTATCATGTCCCCTCTCAGTCTTCTCTTTTCCAAACTAAACAAACCCAGTTCCTTCAGCCTTCCTTCATAGGTCATGTTCTCTAGACCCTTAATCATTCTTGTTGCTCTTCTCTGGACCCTCTCCAATTTCTCCACATCTTTCTTGAAATGCGGTGCCCAGAACTGGACACAATACTCCAGTTGAGGCCTAACCAGCGCAGAGTAGAGCAGAAGAATGACTTCTCGTGTCTTGCTCACAACATACCTGTTAATGCAGCCCAGAATCAAGTTTGCTTTTTTTGCAACAGCATCACACTGTTGACTCATATTTAGCTTGTGGTCCACTATGACCCCTAGATCCCTTTCTGCCGTACTCCTTCCTAGACCGTCTCCTCCCATTCTGTATGTGTGAAACTGATTGTTCCTACCTAAGTGGAGCACTTTGCATTTGTCCTTATTAAACTTCATCCTGTTTACCTCTGACCATTTCTCCAATTTGTCCAGATCATTTTGAATTATGACCCTATCCTCCAAAGCAGTTGCAATCCCTCCCAGTTTGATTACTTCTCCAATATCCAGACGTAGGCTAAAGTTAGGATCCAACATATGTCCAGCTGCACGTGTAGATCCAGAGGCTGCCTGGGAGAATCCCATGATTTCCCTGTAGGCCACGAGATCAAGTACTACTGTGCTCTTGAGATTGTCTATGTGAAAGGTGAGGTCACTGAGGAGAAGGAATCTGGGGGACAGGGTTTCCATCTGGTGGTCTGTACATCATTAGCAGTTATAGGTGTTTCTTGTCCTTCACCTCACAAATCATATGGATATACTCTAATATTTTTTCCTGAGATGGAGTGTCTTCTGTAGCTGAGGCTGGAGTGGAACTACTTCTCCATCTCCTCTTTTTTCTTTTTTTCTGGTGTATTCTGGAATCTGTCTTGGCTTGTGACATAGGGTATCCCGTGTGGACTAGCTGTACGAGGGTGCAGTTGGAAGTGGCATATCTCAGCAATGCAAGGAAGGTCAGATGCTTCATCCAAAATGACATGGTTCTCTTTTAATGACTGAGCTTGCATTCAGCAGCTTCCGGCTGCTGTTTTTTTGTACTCTGCTGTTTCACATTGTTAATAATTGAACAATTGGCTTTGAATGCCTGGTTTTAGGATTTATGCTAGTGTGTGGTGTTCTAGAATTTATCCTGATTCCTGGGAAAAGTCTCCTCAACCCAGTGATAGCTGAGGTTTGGCAAGGGCTGGGGTAATGTGGTTTGGAATCCTTAAAGGGTCGTTGTTCCACTTCTCCAGATCCTGGGGGTCTGGAAGTGCTGTGCTATAAGTCAGAAGATTTGCAGGATGGTCCTTTAGCAGAAGTAGTTGATGAAGGTTGCTGCTAGAGTACTGGTTTCTGGTGTGGAGGTAGGATGCATATCTTCCCTTCTCCTTTTACTCTTGTCTTTGTCATCAGCAAGAGGCACTTTGCATTTCTATGAAGACTGCTGCTGTTGTGGGGAAGACATGCAGATGAGAGGGCTAGGTGACAGAAGCAGGAGGGGTAGCCAACATGGTAGGACTAGCTCTTTAAATCTTCTAGATGCTGGGAGAGGAACAGAGTGAAAAGGGGGAAAACAAAATTAATTAAAACCCTGCATTTACCAGTAAAGTTTTGAAGGCACTTTCAAAGGTTCCTGGCCAGCCAGGATGGCAGCAGTAAAAGAGTCTGTGAGATTCCCTGCTGGCAGTGTCCTGACTTATACTCTAACAAATGTATGTATTTGAGTCTGAGAGTGTAAGACAGCAAAATTTTGGCCATTGTATCCAGTTGGAACTTCAGAGAATTGAAGCAGGCAAAAAGTATTGCCCACATTTGAATTTGACCTGGACATCAAAGCTAATACTTTTACATTAACAAAAAATAACTATGACTTTAAATGATCACAGGAGGTCATTACCTTCAGAGAGTATGGCAGAGGTGTCAGCTAGCGATGAAAGTATCAAGATGGCAGGCAGGAAGTCCTTAATTCTATAATTCCAGTTCTGACACTTGACATCCACTGTGACTTGGGCAAATTCCTAACTCCTCCATGCCTTTGTTCTCCCATCTGTAAAATGGGGCTAATAATACTTAACTACCTCACAGGAGTGTTGTTGTTGAGATAAATTAGTTAGTGTTTGTGAAGAAGAAAGGTTTTAATGATAATGATGATGAGAAGGTTGAAAATATTAATCTGGAGCAACTAAGATTTAGCAAGGTATTAAATAAGGCCAGATTCTCTGCTGATGTAAATTGGCCCAGCCTGATGCAGAGAACTTCGCCCGCAATGTGCGTGTGTGAGAATTCAAACAAGAAACAACTCGCTTTCTGGCCACATAGGAAAACTTGAAAACCTCCTTAGCACATGAAACAATTAATAAATCCAATAGCACAAATACAATATATGCAATCGGAGAAATTTTGACAGAACCCTATTCCATCAGAATATGCAGGTCCATTGAAACTGAAATGCTTTGTGAAATTGGGTTGATCAGGTGATTTTGCTACAATTTCATTTGGAAAGAAAACTAGAAACAAAAAGTTCCAACAGTGTCAAAAGGTCCCGTTTCAACATTTTCAGTATGAACCATTTCAATTTGCATTTTGAAATGACTTTTTTGTTTTTCATTTTATTATATTCATGTATAATGTAATATAGTCAAAACAAAATATTTAGATCAACTTGATTTTTTTTTAATTTTCATTTTATGGAGAATTTTGATATCTTTGGCTTTTGTTCTAATTCATGACAAAGTCAAATTATGAAATCTCAAAATCTTTTTGGCAAAATAGAACTCTCATCCTCCACACAGCTGTAACAGAGAGGCATAAAAAGGAGCAGTCAGGATAAAATTCTGCCCTCTCCATCTAGTGCACAATGCACCAGAGGGCTACCCTGTGAATGGTACACCATCTCATATCAAATGTTACACATGAGGTACATCAAAGACACCTGTTTGCCTAACTCTGCCCTTCTAGAAACAAGTGTGAGACATCTTACGGAATAATAATGTATGCACAGGTTAACATAGTGAAAAGAGGAACCTGCTTTTTCCTGAAAGGTGTTGAAAATAAACAGTAAGGCAGGAAAGTTAATTGTGTTGGGTGATACCATGTTATATATGTCAAAGTAATGAGATGAAATGAAAAAAGGGAAAAAATAGACTGCCCAACTGGGGAAGAAACTCCCAAGGGCAAGGGACATAGTGAAAGCCCAAAAGTGTGAAACTTTTAACATTAGACTGGATCAAGTACTGCAAAATGCATTGGATTAGGAAACAAAATGCATTGTCTGGGGGATGGACTAGATAATGTAACAGGTAGTTTCAGAGTCTAATTCTTTGTCAGTGTAAGGGGCAAAACTCCATTTAATTCAAAGAAGATGTGCCCATTTACACCAGAAGAGGATATGGCCCTCCATACTTCTCTGGACATAACATAGCCTTGGATGGGAATTCATTAGTCCTCTTGTGGTAGAGGCCAATGTCAGTTCTTGGCTTGGCATCTGGTTTCACCAGTGTGATGAGAACCTGGATGACAGTAGACAAATGAAGCATGTTACTCTTGTTTCTTCTGAAATACTGCATCTGTTGACCAAAACAACAGCCTCGCCCTGATTAGGTCTTCCATGTGCTGTATGATTGCTTTCTGACTAAGTTTTGGTTCCAAAAATGGAATGTAATTCCCTTTTTTATTTTTTAATGAGAGTATAATTGATATGACTAAGGGAATATCTAAACAAGGAACAAGCATTCTTATAACAAAAACCTTTACCCTGCCCTTATTTTGTCATTTTGTGGACTTTCCCCATTATTAATGATTACTTAGTTTGGATGGCTAAATACCTCAGAAAAATATACAAGTCCAAATAATATATGATCAAAAGTTGGTTTGATATGTATCTAGGAAGATTATTTAACCTAACACTTTCAGACCACCAGGTTCTCTAGGTTTAGTGGCAATTAAAAATTTGTTTGAGCTTATTGCTAGTATTTTTGCAAGGTTTTAGGGAATGATCAAGACTTGCTACCAGTTGCAATGTAGAACTTTTCGGCCAGAAATGAGAGTTGTCATTAGGTACGTAAAATCATAGGTGATGTAGTCAGAAATCAAAACCAAGCCAGTATAAACCTGCAGGACTTGTGACTGTAGTCTACCCTCAATACAAGTAGGAGTTTGCTGAAGTTAGACCTCAGTGGAACTTTGCCCAAAACCCCAAAGGAAAAGAGGTAAGTGTGCATTGATTCAGTTCAGCAGCTGAGAACTTTTATAAGCTAATTAGAATGTTTAATTCTAGGCTGGGGATCTGAATGGGCTTAAATCTTCTTCCTATTCCTCTTCACTCTGGAACTGCTTCTGCTCCTGTTGCAGTCAAGCGGAATGTTGCCATTTGGAGTAGGAGCAAGCTCCATGTATATTAGTGTCCCAGTTGGTCTGTTTTGGACAAGCATTATTCTTTTATGACATAATGGCACGGATATGGATTCGCTTTAAAAGAAAAAGTGCTTCCTTGCTGCTGCTTTCATCTGTTTATTTTTAATACTTCTATTTTTAGAGAAGGGGAAGGCAGGTTGTAAGTGAATACCCCTTTCTATTTACATTTATGGAATATATATTTTAAGGTTTTATAGTAAAAGAACACTTTGTTACAAAGCACTTGAATGCACTCAACCTGTCCAGAATGTGCCCAGCTTAGTAGACAAAAGTTTCCTTTTTGATTTCACGTCAACGTTTTGTATAGTTTGGGATTTAGTCCAATTCAAATGGAAAAAAATGCTTTATGCAACACTCTTGTTTAAAGGGGTGCTGCCATGACGTGTAGCCTAATGGATACCTGTACCAGCTGTGTTTTGCTATGCAGGTATGTTCATGTTCTACTGTGCTTCCAGTCTGCTGTCTGGTTCCATTCTGATGAGCAGGGCAGTAAACTAAAAATTTTTCCTCTATGACTCTCGTATTTCTCAATCTTGTCTGCTTTTAAATAAGAAGCACCATGGCACGACATGCATACCTGTCACCTACATGCATACGTCAGCTCATATATCATGTCATACATGTCACCACATTGCAAAAATACCCAGTTCCCTAATGGTTCCCCCCCACTCAGAGTTGCTATTCAGCCTAGTGGGAGGGTTGCTCAGTAGAGTATTTTAATTCTGCTGTAACCCTCCTATAAGAAAACATATATTTGGGGAGGTGAGGGCATAGAGGGCAGTGGTTCTTGGGAAGAAGAGTTCAATATGAATGAAAATACATAATGCTCATATCATTTTTAAAGGATTGTTAGGTCCCTTTTAATTATGTAATGTCAGTATTCCAGCTCTTGGAATTAGGTGCTGATTTTGTAGAACTTGCCAGATAACATGTCCTTAAAAAAATTAGGTTGGAGCAAATACAAAATACTCTCTACAAAAGAGTAAAGGAGCTAATTTAAATAAGCAAGTTTTATTCTCTCCCAAATGTTCTCTAGTCTTGGAAAAATTGGGTTGTATAAGTTGAAACCACCTCCAGGCAGCTTTAATTCATAGGATTGGCACTTACACAGCCCATCAGACTAGGCCTTACTGAATTTGGCAGCAATATAAGGGTAATATTTTTTTACATGGATGGGCCGTTCTTGAACAATTTCTCCAAAGTATTAAGCACAAACAGGCTTTCCTCCTGCATCAAGCATGCTGGTGTTTCTCTCTCTCCCTTTCTTTCTTTCCTCCCTCCCACAACAACAAACATAAGTTATGGTGGCTGCTGTAGTGGAGTGGATACCATGGTGCTATTAAGAATAAGGAATTGAAAAGAAAGAGTCACTTTGGACCGGACTGTGGCCAGCACAAGTATGCAAGAGAGGAAAGTATGAGGAAATTCCTCCTACCTTTACACCCTATATTCAGGGTCCAGCCACAACTGCAGTCCCTGAAGCAAGGACGGCGCCAGTATAAACTGTTAGAACCTTTAAAAGGGGTGGAGAGGAGACAGAATCATGCCATTGTAGCACACCTCATCCTGGACCAGCAAGCAGAGTGCACATTGTATCCCTGTCAGCACAGTAGCTCGTGGGAGCACTCCTACTCCACACCAGGTCTCCACACACATTAGGTTTTCCATGTGCTGTATGATTGCTTTCTAAGTTTTGGTTCCAAACATGGAATGTAATTCCCTTTTTAATTTTTTAATGAGAGTATAATTGATATGACTAAGGGAATATCTAAACAAGGAACAAGCATTCTTATAACAAAAAAGCTTTACCCTGCCCTTATTTTGTCATTTTGTGGATTTTCTCCATTATTAATGATTACTTAGTTTGGATGCCTCAGGGAGGCAAAATGCTGCCCTCAGCTCCAGATGGTGCAGTGTGGCTCCACATTGCTCCCAGTGCAGACCAGTGGCTTATGGGTTGCCATTAAGAGTCGGGCTGAAAGGGAATGGCTGTCTGACCGTTCAAGAAAATACATCCATGGGTGCCATAGGCACATGAGGGGATAATATGCAAATGAACTGTGGTATATGCAACGGAGGGCTATGCAATATTGGCTATTCTTCTTTCTTATCTATTTTAAGTACTTATATAGCTCTATTCACCACAGTATCTGAGCATCTTAATACAATAAAGGGCCCTCTGAAATGCTGAGAGGAAACTGGAACAATAACTACAGAGAGGAGAGCTTTCAGTAAATGTTATATCATGGGTATTGTATGGGGAAGGGATCAAGGATTATTTTGCTTTCCAAAAGTATTGCACATGTGCAAACATTTTATGACTCCAACATAGGACTTCAGGGCTAATATGGAAATTAAGATTCACACTTTGATTTGAAAGATTATCAGGAATATAGGAGGGGAATGATATAGAGGTTGGCCACGGATTGGATTCTGAAATAGCATCGCCGCATCCCAAAAACTAACAGCTAGTGAAAGACTTTGACACACCATAAGAGGCTGACACAAAGACAGGAACTCTAGATAAATGAGGCCCTAATGGGAGCTATGTCATTTTACTGAAGCTGAGGATATAGCCCAAGCTTTTTTTCTGTTCCCAAAAGTTTTGGCCTACCTGAGTGAAGTCTGAGGGCAGGTTTAGACCTAAGCATGTTTCATCTTGTTTATATTTCATCTGATTTCTCTCCATTTTCTAATAAACTTTGATTTATTTAAGATACTAAGATGTCTTTGGGATAATTCACTGTCTTTTGTTCTCAAAAGACAAATCTGTTTCTGACCACAGGGAGAAGGAAGCAAAAGCTACTAAACCTGTAGGCATTACCAAAAGGTTGACTGATACTGGTAAAGACAGAGCAAGTAGTGAGAGGTTAAGGAGCCCGAAGACTTCAGCACCTACACGGAAAATCCCATTGTCTATATATGTGCTTTTCACATTGTCTCTCTTGTCTGAAACATTGTATGATCCTGTTTTGCTCTCACAACTTTTTGGAGAGATCCTCATTAGTGTTTTGGTGCTAATGATAAATGTATTCTTTCCTATCATTAGCTATGAAACTCAGAGGCAGAAAGATAGTGAGCCTCATCTCTGACTAAGATTCTGGCATGCCTTTTGTTCCATCTGTTCAGGGTGGACATGGGCACAACCAGCCACCACAGCATGGGCTGTGAACGCAGAACATAGAAATGACAGAATTAGGACTGAGTATTGTGCTGAGGCTGATCTGCCATGTATCTCCTATAAATGTGAATAACTCTTGAGGACTTGAAAATTCATTAACAATGCTGCAGTACCAGCAGTTTGGTGCTTCTCTCCATATTATTTATTTGTCTGTCTTTTGTAGAGCACTGTCATAATACTGAACATTACTCGCTGGCAGAGAGACACCTCTTTGTGCCAGAGTGCTGTGTAAGGTACAGATTCTGCTATATAAGAACGTGGACCCCATTTGGACATATTGACATGTGTCCATGCACTCCCTTCCTATTGCTGTACATGCCAGCATTTTCAACATCCAGTGGGGAAAACATCACGTGTAGGGCTGCTAAGACCTGGCTCTTAAAAGGATGTGTGTAGGTTCTCTACATGGAGAACATTCCGACAGAGCTCAGATGTAGTAACTTATGGAACCACTTTTTCTACGAAGAGCATCTTGGAAATTCATGAAGTTAACCTGTGTTTTTATAGAGCCTTTCATCTGAGACACTTGGTGTGTTTACAAACATTGATTACTGAAGCCTCAAGCACCTCTGTGAGGTGATTTATAGCGCTTGGTTCATACCGGTAGACAGCCTTGGTTATTGGTACACAGAGTGGTGCTTTTGTTTTTTGTAGTGTCATCTTGCAGTGGTTCTAGCATTATGTTAGTGACAACCCACAGATCATGCTGGCAAAACTCCAGATGCCTTTTTTGGTGACAGGCTTTTGCCTGCAACTTGGTTAAACCTTGTAATTTTTATCAAACATCTATCCATATGTGATGGTCCTTAATCCCTGCACTCACAACAACCAAGTTGCCCTTGAAGACCTATGGGTACCTATGTTCCTGATCACCTGGAGATAGAGCCCCCAAAACTATAAGCCTTCAGCCTGCTCTCTTGCCAGTTGGAGAACGTGGTTTATCTCTGGGAATATCTAAGATGTTATTAGGTAAGTATTAGTAATACCCCAGCAGGTCTGTGCCTGCAGATTGCAGGGCAAGTGCAGAATCCCTTTCCTTACTGCCTCTCAGTAGGTCAACTTCTCTAGGATTAGCTGGCCTGGTGCACAGCCAATTTACATGCCCTTTGGTGTCCATGAACCACTGGTTATACTACAGTATATATGACTGTATAAAAGGGTCCAGGACTGAGTCGATTGACATTGTTTAAATGATCAAAAAGGAAAAGGAAAAACCGAAACAGCAAGTGGTACAATGAACAAGGTGCTATTCTACTGTTGGATTCATGCCTTAATGCACAGAGACTAATATTGATAATTCCCATTATTGTTACAGCAATTTACTCATGTAAACCCTAGTGTATCTTATGAGAATGTGCCAGCTAATTATTTAAACCTACTATTCTCATTTTCATCAGTAGAGATAAGCAGAGAGGTTAAGATGTGAAGTTTGGATCTGGATCTGAAGTTCAGAAGTGCTTAGATCTGGGGTTTTGGTTCATGCCATCTTCATTTACTAGACTAGCTATTTTATTTTATAAAGTGCCTGTAGCATCTATTTCAGCATATATCTTTGGGCTGCATTGTTTATCTTCAAGTGAAATTACTTGAAATAGGTGACAGTCCAATGTTCTTCACAAACAGGATACTTTTATTCAAAGCAGGTTGTACAATGATTTGTACGATGTACAAGGCCTTTGGAACTAAAGGAAAAAAGGAGAAAGAAACAGACCTTTAGAACAGTCTCTCTGGGGCAAAGGCTGTCTCTTCTAAGTTTATACTAGGGTTGGTAGCAAATTTGATGTCAACTATTTTATAATGAAAAAATAGTTTTTTGACGAACAGAAATTGTTTGCAAAAAGTATCTGCTTTTTGAGCATCTCTGGTGAAGCGCTTTGGATGCAGCTTTGTTAAACATCGTAACTTTTCTGAGGAAAATTTTGAGTTTCCGTTTTAAAACAAACAAAAAAAAAACCAAAAAACCCCCAAACTTGAATGCTCGGGGATGGCAGGAGAAGGGGAAGGGAGTTTTCAGACAAAACCAGAAATATTTTGATTCTGGGAACCCGAGGCAAACTACATCTCCCATAAAACATTGCAGCCATTATGGTATTGTCATGATTCACCAAGAGGGGAAACTCTGGTTCATCATGGAAGATGTAGCTCAGCAAGGGAGCCCAGCCTATGGATGAGAATGGCAACATGAAGCATCCAACTACAATTCCCATGAGGCACTGCAGCAGCATTTCAGAATTGAAATAAGGGCTGCAATATTTTGGTTTTAAATTTTTCACCAAAAAAATCAACTTTTTTCACAGGAAAGAAAACCCATTTTCCAGTCGGGTCGACTTCATACAGCAATCCAGCACAATGGGGCCCTAGTCTTGATTTGAGGCCCTTTAGATGCTGCCATCCTATAAACCAGTGGTCCCCAATCTTTCTGTGGCCAAGAGCACATTCATCCCTTCAATCAGAGTGTGGCGGGCAGCAACACTTCTCGGCGGCATTTCGGTGGCGATGGTTCTCTGCCGGAAGCGCACCTCGGTGGCATTTCGGTGAAAACTTCCACAGGCACCACGTTGGGTACCACTGCTATAAACAAATGTAAATAGTTGTATATTGCAAATGGTATACAGTACAATACTGCCTGAAAGTGTCCTTTTATATCGAAGTGGACTGTAACAAAATTACAGTAATAAAAATGTGTTACTGGCCTGATTTTCAAAGATTCTGGACAACTCCAGCTCCCATTATAATCAACGGCAGCAGCTGGTGCCCCTGTGCCTTTGACAATCAGGCCATAAATATCCGATCGAACTGAAGTGCAGCGATTTAAGGAGTGTCTGAATGTAAAATGAATGTACAAAGAAGCTTCCTAAAAGCCATGCCATTGTGCTTAAATAAAACGGATCCTTGCTGAATAGTGAATATTCCCTGTAGTACATTCTAGCATGATGATGTAAAGTAGTTCGGGTGTGGGAGGCCATACCATGAAGCACAGGAAATAGTTTAAATCTTTTGAAATGTTTATAATGTTAAGTAAATGGGAAATGGCTACAGCTGAGGTTGCCAACCACTTCAGAGTCATTTTTACTGGCAGAGGGTCATTTTTTTTACTTTCAGCATTTCTCTGAAATCACACACACAAGTAAGGTATGTGGGCACTCCTGTGCACTAATCACAGGCTGTGCTCTTAAAGCTGCTGTTTTCAATCCAACAAGTTTCTCTCTTGATCACTCCTGTCCTGGAAAATTACTCTCCCATAGGATGTATAAATAGTTTGTTTTGCCCAGGGGATTTCAGATGCCCCTTACTACAACTTACATGATTTTAAAAACACCTTGACACAAAAGCCAACGGGGTCTGATGCTCTAGTCTTTTGGGACAGCTTTACACCACCCTGCCAGCATCAAGCTGCTTACACAGTCGCTGAAGGATTCCCCGGCAGCAGGGCACTAACGCAGCCTCCTCTGAGATGCCTCCATGGCTGGGGTAAAAGGTGTAGCCACAGCTCTTTAGTGCCTGGCTGATCACTTGTTTCTGGAATGGTTCTTTGAGGTCTTTGGCAGCCAGCGCCATTTAGAAGGGCCTGAAGGCTGCTCTAGCTGACATCAAGAACAAGGATGGCCCAGAATCAGGGGGCAAGCACATGAGATTTAAAAAGCTTTTTTTTTTTTTTTTTTTTTTTTACCCCCACACTGAGGTCCTGATTCAGGAAAGTATCTCTGTTCAGTAAAGCACGTAAGCACATAGTTAAAGCTATGCATGTGTTTAAATCCTCTTGAAGTCGATGGGGTTTAACTGTGCAATTAACATTAAAGATGAAAGCTGGCCAAAAGCATCCAAATTTAAAGTTTTTGAGCAAGAAAAAAATAACTTTTTTTTCAAACATTTTCACAACCAATCACCCCTTTTTTTCAGCCAGCTTATAGCTGATAAAAAAATAAATCAAAATTTGTCAGGAATTCAAAGTATAATTTTTTCCTATTTTCCAACCAGCTCTATTAAGCAAGCAATAAAGTGCTTTCTTGAAATGAGGCCTGACAGCTCCAAGTGCTCCTTGACTATAGGCCAGGATCTGAACCTAAATCTCTTTCCTAATAGAACTTGTCAGGGCTACTGCAATCTATTTTCTGACATTATGACCGTGCAATCATTAGGAAATTATTTGATCTATATTAGCTAGAGGGATTACATTCAAGAGGAACTTTAGGCTACGTCTACACTAGCACCTTTTTGTAGGTAAAAATGTTCTGGTCAGGGGTGTGAAAAAAATCAACCCCCTGACCAAAGTAAGTTTCACCAACAAAAGCACCGGTGTGGACAGTGCTATGTTGGCGGGAGATGCTCTCCCGCCAACATAGCTACTGACACTTGTTGGGGGTGGTTTAATTATGCCGACAAGAGAGCTCTTTCCTGTTGTCATAGACAGTACAGCTGTGCCGCTGTAAGGTCTGCAGTGTAGACATAGCCTTGGAGTAAACTTGGAGGGGAGGGAGAGAGAATATTTATGCAACATGAAATATGCCTGAGCGGTATTTGGGGTTCCCTTGGCTATTGGTATCTGGTTAAGCAGTTTCTTCCTTTATATTTCATGTGCTGTAACTTGCAAGAAAAGCATAGCCTTGTGTTGATTATATCACAGTCAATTGTGATGGAAGTGACTGTGATGTCCCAAATACAACAGCAGGACTTTAATTCAGGAACAAGTAAAAAGAGATGTTGGTGATGTAAAGAATTAGCCCATCTTCAAACACAGACATCACGGGGTGAGACTTCCTTATTGTTGGGTGTGAGTGAATTTAGTGCTAGGTTCATGGTTTATCCATAGAGCAGGTATAACACAGACAGCAGTAATGCAAGCTTCTCCATCAGCATGCATGAACCCTGAACTGGATGGATCACCATGACCATTAATTTTCATAGAATCATACAATCTCAGGGTTGGAAGGGACCTCAGAAGGTCATCTAGTCCAACCCCCTGCTCAAAGCAGGTCTAATCCCATTCATGCCCATTCGTTCTGTGTCCTCTCTGAGACTCCCCACCAAAGGACCAGTTATGATGGTGGGGTTTTTGTTTTTGTGAGGTGGACACTTCTCTGTTGAGAGAGAGAGACTGAGACCAGCTATTCGTTTCAGAAGCTGAACCATCATGCACTGGTTATGACTGTTAGCCACGACTAACCTGAGCTGAATTGGAACTAGTGGCCTAGGGTTAACAAGATCTGTATGCCCTCATCAATCTAGTAGCCCATAAATATCTCTGGAATAGTATTTGATTCTATATAGCTTGAAAATCTATTTAACTAGGGAAGTTAGTGGGAATTCTGTCTGTGAAAGGACTGCAGAATCAGATATTTAAGGCTACTTTATTTCCTCTGAAATTCTTATCCATATTACAATAATTATTCAGGACAGGTCTGAAGTCATTTGGGAGATTTTAGTTTGAAACTTCTTCTAACTGGCAGTGGGCTTAAAAAAATCGTACATGTAGACAGTTTCTCAGGAAAATCTGTGAGGATCCACAGTGCTTCTGTTTCAAGGCACCGCGAAAAGCACTAGTAGCAAACCATGGAGTTACAGTTCTTTGACACAAAAGCTAGACATGAAAATATTTACTGTTTACTAAAAGACTCTTTTTCAGTCCACTCAAGTAACTGAATATACTCTGACTTTACAATCCTATCTGATAAAATGTCATTTATAAATAGAATAACAGCAATTTTGTCATAATGCCCATAAAATAGCTGCAAGTCTGCCTGTATACACAGCACCCTCCAGTATGATTGCTATACTCAGCCAACTGTTTTGGCACTAAACTCTGGCCCAGTTTACTCTTAACTATCATCCTCATGGATTACCTAATACCTATTAATTTTTTTCCCTTTTATAATGTCATAGCTGTATGACCACTTTGTATCACATGGCTCCATTATGACATGGTTATGAGTTCCTCCAATATATGCATGTATGGAAATCCTGGGTCTGCTTCTGATTAAGGTAGATCTACCTCTGGTTGACTTCATAGTATAAAAGAATTACTTCTGCAAGCAACTATACTCACACTCTGGAAAAATGTATGTAAAGTAAAGCATCCTAAATGAAATTCTGATATGGATTAAAAGTGAGCATTGTTTGAAAAATATATACGTAACTTTTTTTTTTTTTTTAGCAAAACCAGATTTAATTCTAAAAAAATGGTTTAACACTGTAAAAGTATAGGGCTGGATCTTCAGCTGGCGTACATTTACGTGGCTCTGCTGAAGTCAGTGAAGCTACACTGATTTACACCAGTTAGGATCGGGTCCTGTACATAGCAATGCTGCCATCTATGGCTAAACATTTGCCAGCATGTCCATTCTAACCCCATATTTTCAGTGGTTTATTACACCTTGGGCAAATCACGTCACCTCTCAGTGCTTCAGTTTTCCCATATGTAAAATGGGGATAATGATACTTACCTCCTTTTATAAAGTGCTTTGAGATCAATTGATTGAAAAATGCTATATAAGAGCTAGGTATTAAAAGAAAAATTATAAAAAGTGTACAAAAGATGTATAAACATAACACCGTAGGTTACTGCTGGATGCTGGCTCAGTCACTACAAAATTGTTAACCAGTTTATCTTAGTACATGCTCTTTCTCTGGTTATTTTAATTTTTAATTTAATGGCTCAAATTCTTTTCTTGGTTACACCAGTTACATCATTAGTCAGAGGAATTATTCCAGATTTACACCAGTATAATCAGAAGGAGAATTGTGACCAATGTTCATGAAAGGTGCCATTTCAATGGCATTGGAAAGTGCTGCCCATAGAAGAAGTACAGCACAGGCAGCAGCAGTACACATACATTACTTTGCCAATGTACATCAACCCTGATCTTTATGGACCCGTCAACCTACTATAAGTACAGTTCAGCCTCCATTTCATTCAGTCTTTTTGCTGTCTCTCAATCAATGGCTGTCCATTGTAGTGGTGTTTTTGTTTTTTATTTTTGATGTTTTTGATGTTAGACACCTGCTCTCCAAAAACAGTCCACCAGTATATTTCAAAGCCTACTGAATAAGTGTAAGTGGATAATACATTTTTGTCTGGGACAGATTTTAACATACTCTCGTAGTGATTAGGAAGAAGTGGAATCTAAGGTCAGAGTAGTACAGTTTTATCATGTAATTGTTTGGCAGAATATCAGTGCTAAAATATTCCTGTAGTCTTCTGGATGTAAAATCTTGAATTCTTTTTTTTAAAAAGATTGGTTTATCCGTCTGTCCTTTGTCATCTCTTTTTTTAAATAGTTGTTTTTCACTGTTGAAAAGATCTTATAAGAAATTATTTGGCAATACTCATTTTCTCTTGCTAAAAAATGGGTAAAGATAAAAGGAGGAGACTATCTATGGAAAATATGTGAACACTATCTGTAATACTCGATATATTCCTAGCCATTTAAGGTCCTTTAACTTTTTGTTCCATTACATCTAAAAATGTAATCGCTTCTGGCAAGCAAGTTATGCATAATTGGTTAAGTCTAAAAAGAAAGGGACAACTGAGTCTTTAAAATTGTCTCTTTAGATTGATGGGCTGGAGCCGTTTAATATGTTTTGAAATTAATATCTCTTGGCAATATAATGAAACATATCTTTCGTGATTCACTCAGTCTGAGTATTGATTTTGATTTAGCCCTGAAGGGTTCAGTTCATGAAGGAGTTAGGCATCTTCCACAATAGGCTTTCTTAGGAAAGTGTGGAATGCTGCACAAACAAGTAAATTCACAAAGACCCTCTAACTCTTAAGATTAACACTCCAAGTGAACTCTGAGCTTTCTCTCCCCACCCCTCACTGATGAAATATAGAATTCATTTAAGTGGGATGGTAGTCCCATTGCAGTGAAGCCTTTGATAAGGGTATTTTAGCTTTTGGAGAAATTTCAAAGGGTGATCTCAGGAGCAAATTTTTCAAAAAAACACATTCAGCTTGCAAGGCTAACACAAAGTTTAGCAAATGTTATTGGATGTGCCAGTTCATGTTAGTTGCAATGTTTGCATGCAGGAGATTTTTAATTAATCTGAGTTAGAGTGCACGTTTCATTGTACATGCAAAAATTGCCGTTTGCAAAGGTGGGTGAGGGATGGCATGGATGAATATTTGTATGTGAAATTGCAGTGTTGAATGTTACATATTTGTGAATAGGCAACTGCAAATGTATAGCCACATCCCCAGAAGTACAAAGCACTTGCTTTTCACCTGCACCTCCCATTGGGGATGGGAGTTCTAGGAGATGGGCACACCTGCATATATTAAATATTAAATTGACCACTCCTATTCAGGGGCAGCTCTAACAATTTTGCCGCCCCAAGCAGTCGCCGCCAAATTGCTACTGCGGCAGGTGAGAATGGGGCGGCAGTCCGAGTCCCGCAGCGGCAATTCAGCGGCGGGAAGAGTGTTGGACTTGCTGCCACGGCGGCGAACCTGCCACCAAATTGCTGCCGCGGGACTCGGACTGCCGCCCCATTCTCCATGCTGGCCCAAGCACCAGCTTGGAAAGCTGGTGCTTGGAGCGGGCCCTGCTCCTACTGCGTGTGATTGTTACATGTCCGCAACCTGTTTAAGCAGCAGCAGCGGCAGCAGCAGGTTGATGCAGCTAAGCAAGGGCTGGGAGAAAAGCAAGATGTGGCCATAGGATCCACAGCCATGTGGCTCCACTGATCAAAGGATCCTTGCATGGGTTGTGCAGCACCTGCACTGGTACTCCATGGTGAAGAAGTCTGTTCCTAGATTTATAGAGGTTTTCCTGTGAGAGGCCCATTTTACTCCAGCTTTCCACAGGGGTCCAGATTCCGGCTTTTTTAAAGAAGAGGGAATTAGTTTATAATGTGGTTCAATTTTCCAAAATTTCCTACCTACCCTGAACTATTCTTGTTGCTGTATGATTGCTCTTTATTGACCTGTTGTGTGCAATGAGTTTATGGCAGTAGTCTGGGACTCCTGTTCCAAATAAGTGAGTGTCCATAATACAGAAGTTGACACTATTTGTAGGCACCCTCAGCCAGCAGACCAAAGACTGAATGAGCCCTGGAGCCTGAATTACCTTCTCACTCCAGCAGAGGTTTCTCTGGGCATAGTAGTAGGGAAGGGGTGCACCACCATTATTCATGCTTTACTTGTTATGTGGATCAGTTTCCAGTGCGATCAGACACACACCCACACCTTGCACCAAAAATGTTCTTCGTCGTTGTAGGCTTTAATTGCTTCTAAATGTTTGAGATCAATATTTTGTGTTTTTTCTCCAGGTGTGAGTGCGTCAATGTCCCCTACAACTAAGGTCAATGCAACTTTTCTCATTCTTGGTGCAGGACTACCATTGACTGAATGTGAGGCTTGCTGAAGCAGGAACTCTCTTCTACTGTATGTTTGTGCTGAGGACTGTACAATGGGCCCACAATCCAGGTTGGGGTCTCCAGGTTGGATGCTACCATAGTATATATAATAATTTTGATAGAAGTTGGGTGTGCAGATGGAGGGCAGTGCATGGCCATTGTTTAGATTTTATTTTTAAAGTCCATTCTGTATGTTTGATGTACTTAGAGCAAAAAGAGAAAAGCTACTGAGAAAATTCTAAGAATGTGCACATGCAATTTCTGTTGCAAACCATCAATCAAAATACATGTACAAATTCCTACATAAAGTTCTTACATAAATAGAACGATTTTGTGTTATTTGGAACCTCTGATCAATTGTTTTTTTTAATGTCAGAGCTTTAAACATGCAAATGTTCATGTACAGTTCAACAAAAGCGGTGTGATTTTTATGGTTTGACTATTCTTGAAAATAGAGCTGTTTGTGCTTTTTGAGGGAAGGCGGCCTTCTGATAAAACATCCCGATTACCAAAAAAAAAGGTATTTATCCAGTAAATATCAGAAGAACATCAGAAATGGTTATTGTTTCTAAGGGCTTGTGTACTTGGAGCAGTGTTGTGGACTACAGGGGTGTGATTTCTAAAGCGCACTAATGTGTTACACGTTAATTGGTTCATGTAGACCCTGCTGGTGTGCACTAAAGGCTCCCTAGGGTACTTTAACATAGTACGATTTGAAACTGTACTACGTGAAAGCACACTAGGGAAGAGATTACTCATACATTACTCTTTACAGTGGTATTTAGTGTAATGCACATTACTCATTACAGTAAAAGAAAGCTTTGAAAAATCCTGATTTCTTTGGACATCCATATAAAAAATGAAAAATTCTTTAAAATAACCGCCCACCTCCCAAATGAAATTACTAAACCCTGAAAAACAGAAGCTATACTTATTTTATTGTAATAGGTTAAATAATTAGCATAAATCAAAACTGTGCTCTTATCAGATGCAAGTGATTTTAAAACATTGTGTGTTCAAATGTTCTAGTGAAAAATGCTGTCACTGGACAGACAGTAGCATCAGCTACCATACACAACTCTATTCATATATCTCTGCCTTGACAATAGAGGGGTGAGAAGGTAGTTCAGTATCTATAACTATTCCTTTGCCTCTCTGCTGAGACTGTCAAGAAGGGTGTTAATACCAGTGGTAGAGGTAGTATTTGCAATGTGGATACCTTATTCCTCATGTCTCACCCTTTCATTTTTCCTCTGCTTTGTTTATGCCCTGAAGCATGAAGACATATATATAATTTTTTGTATCCTATTCTTACAGAACTATAGATATTCTCATTTTCCATGTAAAATATCTAGTCCTCCTCTGATTTTAAGGGCTTGTCTACACTATCGCGCGGGGTCGACCTAAGATATGCAACTTCAGCTATGTGAATAGCATAGCTGAAGTCGACGTACTTAGATCCACTCACCACGGTGTCTTCACTGTGGTAAGTCGACAGCTGATGCCCTCCCGTCGACTGCACTTGTGCTCCTCGTTCTGGTGGAGTACCGGAGTCGATGGGAGAGCGTTCAGTGGTTGATTTATCGCGTCTATACTAGACGCGATAAATCGACCCCCCGCTGGATCAATCACTGCCCACCAATCCAGCGGGTAGTGTAGACAAGCCATAAGAGTATGTCTATGAGGCAAGTTACTGCACAGCAAGCCAGGGTCTGAATCTACATCACATCCACTTGCCTTGCAGTAACTCATTGTGTGAACACTGCTCCAGTACAGTGACAATCCCAGAATGTGATGAGTTACTGTGCAAGCTGGTGCACTGTAAATTCACACCCTGGCTTCCCATGCAGTAACTCTCCTTGGAGACAAGCCATTACTATGCTCCTGGCCTCATTAATATATTGTGGCAAAGAATTCCAGGGGTTAATTATGTGTTTCCTTTTCTCATTTTTAAATTTGTTGTATTTCAATTTATTTTGGGAGTTGCCCTTATGATAATGTTATGAGATAAGGTAAAAAGGAAGGTCCTTAATTATTTAGAGCTGTACACTTGCCTCCTGCACAACAAACAAGTAGAATGAGAGCCCTGACACGGAAACATCTGCGGCTTTATTCTTACTGAAATTCCACCTTATTATCCCCTTAGGAAGTGGGACTATCTGGTGAGAAAGTGACAGGAGTATGGTGAGTGGAATACACATAGGCCAAGGATCTACTGATGTGGTTTCACATGGCTCTCTCTTCTTCTTAGCAATGGCAGCTTTGCTAGTTCAGTAGGCATTCTGCAACTGGCCTCACTCAGCTACTCTGATAATATATAAGAAGCTTGGGCCTGATCCAAAGCCCACTAGGTCAATGGGCTTTGGATCAGACCATTAATGTTTGTTTTGTATTACACGTACTTGGAATAGGAGTGTGCTTCATATAGAGATCATTTGCTGTGTGCTTCTTCATAGGTAAGTGATGCAGAGTGGCTGTTGGTGCTGCAGAGTAGTGCTGCTTAACCACCCTCCTCAGTGAATCTGCCACTATCCCTTTTTCAGCATCACGTGTCCTTCTGTGCCCTCTGTGCTGTGTAAAGGGAAGGGAAAATCCTTCCTAAAAGCAAGAAAATATTCAATCTTTTGAATTATAGAATCTTAGAATTGTAGGACTGGAAGGAACCTCAAGAGGTGATCTAGTCCAGTTCCCTGCACTCATGTCAGGACAAGTATTCTCTAGACCATCCCTGACAGGTGTTTGTCTAACTTGTTCTTTAAAATCTCCAATGATGGAGATTCCACAACCTCCCTAGGCAATTTATTCCAGTGCTTAAGCACACTGACAGTTAGGAAGCTTTTCCTCATGTCCAACCTAATCCGCCCTTGCTGCAATTTAAGCCCATTGCTTCTTGTCCTATCCTCAGAGGTTAAGGAGAACAACTTTTCTCCCTCCTCCTTGTAACAACTTTTTATGTACTTGAAAATTGTTATCATAGCCCCCTGCCCCCTTCTCCAGACTAAACAAACCCAATTTTTTTCAATCTTCCCTCATAGGTCATGTTTTCTAGATTTTTAATCATTTTGTTGCTTTTCTCTGGACTTTCTCCAATTTGTCCACATCTTTCCTCAAATGTGGCACCCAGAACTGGACACACGAATCCAGCTGAGACCTAATCAGCACGGAGTAGAGTAGAATTACTTCTCGTGTTTTGCTTACAACACTGCTGCTAATACATCCCAGAATGATGTTTGCTTTTTTGGCAACAGTGTTACACTTTTGACACATATTTAGCTTATGATCCACTATGACCCCCAGATCCCTGGCTGCAGTACTCCTTCCTAGACAGCCGTTTCCCATTTTGTATGTGTGCAACTGATTGTTCCTTCCTAAGTGGAGTACTTTGCATTTCTCCTTATTGAATTTCATCCTATTTACTTCAGACCATTTCTCCAGTTTGTCCAGATCATTTTGAATTTTAATCCTGTTGTCCAAAGCACCTGCAACCCCTCCCAGCTTGGTATCATTCTGTACTTGCATGTGGATCTAAAAGTACTTTCTCATTTAAATGTCTGTTTATTATGCAAATTAACAGGGATCTACAACAGTAAATTAATTAGAAAGGGAAATAGATTTCTTTTTCACAGTGCTCTGCAGTATCCAATCTGCAGCTCACTCCTCAGTGAATCAGATCATGATCACTAATGCAGAATTATTGCTGTTTCTCAAATAGGGAAGAGATGAAGTTTTTCCAAGCAATGTTCCAGAAAGTCGAACGCACCTGTAGAATTTCATCACGTCCTGCTTCAAACTATCAAGATATAACGTGCATTATTGTTGGCTACTGCTTCCGTTTTCACAAGAATTAGTACAGATAACAGGATTTCTGCTTTATTTTACGTTTGTACTTTAACACAGAAATGTGACGTGCTTCTCAGTTCCAAAGGAAGGTTACTTAAGATTGTCTAAACTGTTCAGATTGCTTAGGTTTTTCAGACTAAAATAAGCCCGTTCTATTATTACTGGCAAAAAGAAAAACATTTCAGTTATTTCTTCATGCCATTGATGAATGTAAATGTTTTCACTATGCATGCACTGTACATGCTAGGTAAAGAAACACATCTGAAAAGAGATTCCATGCAGGCAATTTTTCCATAGAATCTCTACATTCTCTCAAATGACATAATCTGGTAAAGGTACATGTGCTGGGCCTGACTTTTTGATCTTGCACCACTGTAAATCAGGAGTAACTCCACTGAAGTTATTTAAATTACTCTTGTGTGAGTGGAGAATCAGGCCAATGAACAGCATTGATGGGCCTGATTTTCAGAGATACTGAGTGTTCACAGCTCCCATTAACTTCATTTGGAGCAGTGGGTGATCAGCACCTCTCATAGATCAGGCCTGGTACATTCAGTATCAGGAGGTCAGTATGACTGCAGAATATCTCACAGATTATAGATGACTTCAGAGAACTCTGAAAGGTATTAAAGGAGAAGACTGTCCAAATGGTCTTCTTGGCGATCCTTCCTGTCCCATGGACAAAAGAAAACACAAAGCAAAAGATTATCTAAATGAACTGCTGGTACTAAACTAAAAATTAGTGGTTCCTTGGATGCAAATGATCTCTACTTGATTACATTTGTTATGTGCCAACAGAATAAAGTCCAAATCAGTAATATTTATATGTACTTGGTTCTTCAAAAGGGGCAATTTCACAAAGCTGAAACAATAATGAGCCAGATTAGATGGGAGAAGGAATTTAAACAGAAAAATCTGAATGATTATTGAGAACTGTTTAAGAACATTTTTACTAGATGCCCCCAGAGCCTCAATACTACAAGCTACTCATGCTTAAAGAAACCCCACCCCAGCACACTGGCTCAGATGGGATGAGAGAGCAGCATGATATATATATAAAAACAAATGGAAAAAGAAACTAGTTATTGTTGAAAATTGATAAGGGAAGCAAAGGAACATAAGAAGAAATCTATGGCCAGCAGCATTAAAGACAATCAATATGGGTTTATGGAAACAAATCTTGTCAAACTAACTTTATCTTTCTTGATGAGATTACAAGGTTGGTTGATAAAGGTAATAGTGCAATATAATGAACATTTAACTTAGAACTGCACAAATTTTTATTAAAAAACTAGAGTGACACAAAATCAAAATGGGACACATTAAATGGATTAAAACTGGCTGACAGGTTTGACAATGTGATTGTAAATGGGGAAACATCATTGAGCAGGTGTGTCCTGCAAGGATCAGTTCTCAGGCCTTCGCTATTTAACATTTTATCAATGACCTGGAAGAAAATATAAAATCATTACTAATAAAATTTGCTTAGGACACAAAGACTGGGGGAGTGATAAATAATGAAGAGGACATATTGGTGTGTTTAATTTATAAATATGTCCTCATCATTTGCCTGTCTTTAATCAATGTCTGTTTATTGACTTAAAACAAATAGATCTTGATTATATGCAACAGGTTATTAGATATTATTTTAAAAGGAGCTGAAGCAGCGGGTTAAAAGACGTCATTGCCATCTTTTGATGCTGCAAAAGGAAACTGCAGATAAGTTACTTCAAAGTAAGGAAGCCTATTTTGCTTTTGACTCAACCAGATAGAAAGTATGGGTGAGAATATAAGTAGAAGCTCATAATATAGAAAAGTTTCTTAGAAGGCAAATTGGACTGCTTCTATTGTGAGACACAAAAGTCTATTAAGAAACATTCAAAAACAAGCTCCAAGGGGCAAATTACAGATACTCTGTGATCAAGTGTAGGAGTTGCAGCTGTTTGTTTTGGAATATGTACCTTAGTTCAACTGTGAGTTTTCCAGGTTTGCCTGTAAGCGCGCACACCCGCCCCCCCCCCCAAATATGCAAAAATATTTGGCTCATGTCAGAATGCCATTCTAATATAGTAGAAAACTGCCTTTTGTGCTGGAATGTATAACTGTCTGAGAACTACCGTATCATTAGAATGTTTCCCATGCCATTTAAACTTCCTGTATTGGATACATCATGCATTGTGTTAAAAAATGTAGGGCTATATTGCAAGTGGCCTTGCGCACGCAAGCAGGAGAGAGGGAAGGCTATTCACTGCTACCCCTTGCGTGGCCTGAACAGGGTTGTTCACAATAGAAGTCCTGCTTGCGTCCCCCTCCACTGGGTGAGAAAGTCACTTGAAAGGGCGTCGGGAGAGGTTCCCACACCAGCATGTGGAAGAAAGCCAGCGTACTAGGGAAAGTGGGAGCAGATCAAGCCACACTCCCTAATGGACGGCACAGCATGTGTATACTCTGTGTGCATGGAGCGTCCCTGAGAGAGTTTGTATTACTTGGTGTACGATGTGTGTTAATGCTCCCCCGGGGGTGGCTTTGCACTGGCCCCTTGCAGTGGGCTCTTAACAAGAAGGTCAATAGTGCCTTGCTTGTTTGAGTTCATCCATTTGGTTGAGGGGGTTGATTTCATACCCCAATACCTAAAGGAATCCACCCTGTGTGGGGACAGGCAATTCTTGCACCCCTGCCCTCCCTCTGCTTTAATGACAGTGAAGCTCTGCTCCCAGAGGCTGCTCACGAAATGCCTATAATCAGCTTATCTCCTGGCTGGTCACTCACTCCCTGGCCACCACCACTGACTTTTGGGGTTGCCCTGGCTAGATATAGGACTTCAATGAAGTCAATATTGGGGGTACCTTGGGCCACCACAATTCCCATACAAGCAGGTTTTCTGTTCCTCGGGTCCCTGCAGCCTACTATACTCAGGGATGATTCAAACTGCTTATGGGGAAATAAAATATGTGCCAGGATATTACAGGCAGAAGATGCTAAATGAGCTAAAGAAACATTAATAAACCACTAAATGCACATCAGAGTTTCTCATAGCAATGGTGGTGCTGATATTATTTGAAATTCTCTAGCACTTGGAGGCCTCTATCAAGATTGAGGCCCCATTGTGCTAGGTACAGTGCAGGCACATCGATTGAGGCAGACCCTTCATCAAGGGGCTTACAATCTAAACAGAGAAGACAGACACATAGAGAACCACAGCCTTGAGGTGTGCTCAAGGTCACATAGCAGATCATTTGCAGGGCCAGGATTAGAACTCTGATGTCCAGTGTCCTATCCACTGGACCATGCTGACTCATATGGTTGACGTGAAATGAGGGGCTCTTGAGTTTCCTGTCTGTAATAGAGCCTTTTTGTGCATGTATGAAGAGTAAAAAGGCACCTGGGCCGAGATTTTAATAAGAACCTAATGGAGTTAGGTGCCCAAATTCCAGTAACTTTTAATGGGAGCTGGGTATCTAATTCCCTTAGTTGTCTTTGGAAATCCCACCTGATACATAGGAAACTTGTTGGTGTTTTTACCATTGGCCAGCAACATACGGGGTTTCCACTGGTATTTCTAAGGTGTCCCTTCCTGTGCACCTGCTTTGTAGTCATCATGGCTTAGGACCATTCTTTCTGAGATACTTTGATGACACACTCTGCTTCTGTGTTAAGTATGTAGCTTTTGACACTTATTGTCCCTTTTGCCATCTGACTACTGTGGTAGTCGTGTGGTCCCTAGCAATAAGGTGCAAGCTTTTTACTATCGGTCAGTACGTTACATCTGTTTTCTAAAAACTTGATCCTAGTTACCCAGATATGTCTGTATAGAATCTTAGAAGAAAACCTTGCAATACTGTACCTGCAACTGAAGCACTTCATACCTTAATACTTTGCATACCTCCAACACTTACCCTTTGTGCCCAAGACTATGATTTGGAGAGATCTTTAAACACAGTGAGTGACAATTTCAACAATTTTTTATGGTTATTAATCCTAGATTTTGTGTGGCTGGTTAAGCCTCACCCAGAAAGCCTCACCCAGCACAGTTTATATATGTTGTTATACTTTGGAATGTTAAGTGTTTTAGATGCAGTCCCTTTTGGGAGCTTTTATATAAAGAACAGGTTTTCTTCCATGATGCAAGCAAGGATTAAAAAAAAATAATACTGAAGCTGCACTGTATTGTTTAACCTCTTAACAGTTTGTGATGTCATTTTTAATGTCTTAAGAAAAACAAATGTCACATTTTGAGTTTGAGATTTAGCCAAGCCAATTTAAAGAGATTAAGTGTACATGTTCCAAACATACTAATATTTTATCCAATTAGTGAGTGCTAGTGGTTCATTTTAGCCCCCTTCTCTCTGGCTCGCTGTCTAGACCTCTTCAAGTAAACTGTAGATTGCAAAATGAAAAGATAACCTATTGATAAGTTAAAGATAATATTGAGACTTTTTTTGCCCCTGTGAAAAAAAGACTTAGTTTTAATGTTTTAATTTTGAATGTGAATTCCTAGCAGCTATTTTCTGCTGGGATTCCTATGCCATTTTATCTAATTATTTTCCACATTCTGTTATTCACATAGGACATGCTCCAAAATCTGCTAAAGTCAATGGTAAGACTATGACTGAATTCAATTGGTGATGGCTCAGGGCTACAATGGGTAGGGGAAAAAATATATAGTAGCTAAAATTAAAAGACAAGTGCTGATTCAAATACAGCCACATTAAATCCAGGAGATGTGTGTTTAGCCAACAAATTATTTTTTTTGTTTATGTTAAAAATGGTTGGGTGAAGATGTAAACATTCGTATTTTTATTAGCACATAATTCTAGGGGTTGAAACTCCTACAGCTGTGGAGTAATGTGGATGGGAATATACCATAGAGACAGCCTAATACAGGAAAGATGATTTGGCAGAATAGAAAATGACATCTAATTTGTCAGGATTGAGATCTTTAACTCGCTGAAAAATTTCATACGGTAAGTTAGGGTTGTTTACTGAAATGCCTTCTCCGCTGACTGATTATTTAACATCTGACACAAGGTTGAGGCCAAAACCAAGCAGAAGTTAACTGCCAAGAAATGCCTTTTTTTGCTGGTCATTAATTATGTTAAATAATGGGAAATTAATAAACATGGAATATAGAATATAGCCATTGGATAATGCTATACCTTTGTCTGCTAGACTGAAGAGCCCATTATCAAATATTTGTTCCCAGGTGGGTACTTATAGACTGTAATCAAATCACCCTTTAACCTTCTCTTTGTTAAGCTAAATAGATAGATTCCAGGAGCTCAGTCACTATAAGGCAGGGGTTCTCAAACTGGGGGTTGGGACCCCTCAGGGGTTGTGAGGTTCTTACCTGGGGGGTTACGAGCTGTCAGCCTCTACCCCAAACCCCGCTTTGCCTCCAGCATTTACAATGGTGTTAAATATATAAAAAAGTGGTTTTAATGTATAAGGGGGGGGGTCGCACTCAGAGGCTTGCTGTGTGAAAGGGGTCACCAGTACAAAAGTTTGAGAACCCCTGCTATAAGGCAAGTTTTCTAATCCTTTAGTCATTCTTCTGGCTCTTCTCTGAATCCCCTCCAATTTACCAACATCCTCCTTGAACAGTGGACACCAGAAGTGGACACAGTATTCCAGAAACAGTTGCACCAGTGCCCAATACAGAGGTAAAATAACCTCTCTACTTCCCTTGTTTATGCATGTGTAACCCTTCTGCCAGTCAGAGTCGGCAGCAACAAGGGCCGGGTTCCGTATCTAGGGCTTCCATTCCAATAACACAATGCAAAACCGGCTCGAGCCCCCACCCAGTGACCTGGGACAAATATATATCACCCCCCCTGGGCGCCTCTAAGAGGCAGTACTTCCCCTCTCGCAAGCACAGAGTCTGAGTGTAGAAAAACCTTTTAATGACAGAGAGAAACAATGCAGCCTTTTGCTGGGGAAACACCACATCTAGGATTTGTAAACCAAACTGTGAGCAACGACCCACCCCAGCAAATTGGCCATGTCCTTTCCCTTTGGTTCTTGAGTCCAGCAACCCCAAAAATCACCCAAAGTCCCAAAAGTCCAACAACCCAAAAGTCCAGACCCAGAATTCAAAAGTTCATCTGCAGAGTGTTACACCCCCCCAGCCTGGGTAGAAATGGGGAGGGGAGAGGCAAGGGGCACCTTACGTGGCTCGAAGCTGACTGCCCCGTCCCTTCGTGGGGCCTCGCTCAGCTGGGCTCTGCTCTGCTCCGCCAGCCATCCCACGAGTCACTCCGCTCAGCCGTCCCTCAAGCCGCTCCGGCTGTCTCACCAACTGCTCCGCTCCGCCAGCAGCTCCGCTCCATCAGCCAGCCTGCAAGCCGCTCCAGCTGTCCCACCAAGTGCTCCGCTCTGTCAGCAGCTCTGCTCCACCAGCCACTCAGCAATATATCTTCTGGCTCCCCCACTACTTAACACAGTGCTCAGTGATTTCAGCTCTTAACAATTTCAGCTTTTTAGTGATTTCAGCTTGTAGTTAGGAGAGCCTTCGTGCTCATTTGCACACTTAGTGCAGAATAATTCCCACTCAGCAGCCTGTGATTAGACCCCTAAGGAACTCAAAATTAGCTCTGATATTCTACAGTGGAGACAGAGAAGGAAGTGCAATTGACATTTAGGACCCTCAGAAGAGGCCCATGCCACCAGATACAAATACCTGTCCCCACCCTTTCTCAATTCACTGGGTTTTGGAATCCATGTCCCTTGTCTAGCAAGTGCTGCTTAGCTAATGGTGAGTCCCTTCATCATAACAAAAGCCCACTGTCCTTGATTCACATAATCAGGGTAACAACACTTTATTCTTCCTACCCCAATAACAGAGAAACTGGGGCTCCCACAGCAGTCAAAGTGACCATTTGGGCAAGCGGTCCATCATGCTTTGCAGGGTGGGTGTGTCCATGCAAACAAGATTAGCCCCTGACATCCCTTTCCACAACTCACCACCAGATGTCAGGGTAGAGCTCATCCTGACTCTGCTTACACATGCAACAATTGCATTAGCCCTTTTGGCCACAGGGTTGTACAGGGAGCGTATGTACAGCTAATTATCCACCATGACCCCCAAATCTTTTTCAGAATCATACTTCCCAGGACAGAGTCCCCAATGCTATAAATAAGCCCTATGTTCTCTGTTCCTAGATATTTGCCTTTACATTTAACCATATTAAAATATATGTTGTTTGCTTGCACTCCATTTGCCAAGTGATCCAGCTCGTGCTGGATATCAGTGACCTGTCTTCTTTATTATTTAGTATTCCCCCAATTATTGTGACATCTGCAAACTTTATCTGTCATGATATATGTTTTCTTCCAGGTCATTGATAAAAATGTTAAATATCATGGGACCAAGAACCAATCCCTGCAGGACCCCACTAGAAAGACACCTGCTTGATGTTGTTTCCCTGTTCACAATTACATTTTGAAATCTATCGGTTAGTCAGCTTTTAATCTATTGAATGTGTACCATGTTAATTTTATATCGTTCCAGTTTTTTAATCAAAATGTCATGGAGTGCCAAGTCAAAATAGAAGTCTAAATATATTTGGGGGTGCAAATCCAGAACAATGCGGGGTTGTCACCACATAGATTCATAGATTCTAGGGCTGGAAGGGACCTCGAGAAATGCCCTATAACCTTGGGAATCCCGCAATGCTTTGCTGCTGCAGCTCCTACGTGGGCCACTCAAGCAGCCTACCGGCTTGCAGGCCACACCCTGAGTGTCTGTGTGCTAGACAGCCCTGATTCAGCAGCAGTGACCCCAACAGCTTGGCTACAGCCCCACTCTGGCTTCCACCAGCCTTGGTTACTACTTGCAGGGTGACCCTAACACACTTCCAGTCCTGCATATTCCCAAAACCATGTGCTCTGCAATGTCTAGCCCTCTCCTGGACAATTCAGAGAAATCGTAAGGTTCATTGATACTGTAAAGAAACAAAACCACATCACAGTTTAACTTAACTGGGATGAATATGCCCTTCCTTTTAAATACCACACTGAGTTGCTTTCTAGTAAAACAAAACAAATGTATTAATCATAGGACATCGGTTAAGTGATGCTAAGTAAAAGGAATAAAGTTAGAAAGGGTTACAAGCAAATAAAAGTGAAAACATGCATCTAAAAGTCTACAACTTAATTTAGCAAGACACAGGCTTTTTTCAAGATGGTTTCTCTCATCAGACATTTTTCTTCCCAGCCACAGTTGACTTTCCCTCAGTCAGGACCTTCTACAAAAATACAAGCCGCTGGCTTCCCTTGTCATCTTAGGTGAAAGATCTTTGCTTAAGCAGGTTTCTCACCTGTATTCAGTTCCAGACACTTCATCACCCTCGCTCCCCTCTTTGGTTGAAAGTCCCATCTTTCTCAGCTTGCAAAGGCTCTGTTCCCTTGTCTGTCTAGGATGGATGCCAGAGATGGCTTCTGTCCTTGCTTATATTTCCCAAAGCCCAAGGAACTTGTTTCAAGAGGCAGGATGACCTCATGGTGCTTTTCCCTTCCTTTGGGCTTCCTATACCTCTGCTGATTTCTATGTAAATGGAGCTTCCATTGTATCTGGTCACATCATGGTTAATTTACATAGGAGACAGGTAGATAGCTGTGACATTCCCTCCAGTCTGGGCAGACTGTACAACCTAATATCTATGAGTATCATTTAATTCCTGTCATTAGCTTTCAGAAACGATCTCATTCTTATATGCACTCTTATAATACAATAATATTGTATACAACCACTGGATTCAATTGCTTATCACTTGAGGTTCAGCCCCATCTTTATAGACCAGTAAACCTTTGAAATGGATTTTTTTGAAAAGTAAAACCCAGACAAATCTTCTCTGTCCTGCTGGATGTAGATGCCATGCTGTCCTCTACCCCACTTGTTAATGTGAGGTTTGCCTCCACACCTTGTTACCTGGATGGGTCTGTTTACTGCTTATATGAAAATTGAGGTAAACACACATTGTTTTGTTTAGGATGGACCTGTTTAACAACTCCCCGACATACTTGATTTACACACACTTTAGTTATAATTCCATAACCCTTCATACCCATTGCGTACATGCATCACAAGAATATTAATGATCAGTGAGTTATTAGGTTTCAAATGATACCTCACAAGAGACATTTTGTACAAAGATTATTACAATGGTATGTAGGGTGTGAATATAGGGATGCTTAGTGTCACAGTGTGCCATGATAATTTTTTATCGTTCTAGTTTTTTAATCAAAATATCATGCAGTACCAAGTTAAACCCCTACAAAAGTCTAAGTATATAACATCAACACTATTATCTTTATCTATCAATTTCAAAATCTCATAAAAGGATATCAAGTTAGTCTGTCAGGATTTATTTTCAATAAACTCATGGTGATTGGCATTAATTATATTATCTTTGTTTAATTCCTTATTATTTGAGTCCCATATGAGTTGTTCCATTATCATACCCTGGATCATTGTTAGACTGACAGTCCTATAATTACCACGGTCATCATGAGGGCTCAAGGTTATTGTGCTCTAAATAAGAGTGCAGCCTGCACAAATGGTGCACTTGGTGGGGAAAAAAAGCACTTTGATACCATGCCAAACCACATAGCTTGTCAAGCTAAAGGTCTGGATGAAACTGATACCAGGGTTGTTAACCTGACTCACAAACAACAAGGAGTCCGGTTGCACCTTAAAGACTAACAGACTAATAAATCTATTAGTCTTTAAGGTGCCACCGGACTCCTTGTTGTTTTTTAGGATACAGACTAACAGGGCTACCCCAATACTTAACCTGACTCAGTACCCCTGAACAAGAGAAGTCATATAGGCATGAGCCTCTTTATCTAAATCAGGGGTTCTCCAACTTCATTTCACCCTGACCACCTTCTGACAACAAGTGTGGGGCCAAAGCCCAAGGGCTTCAGCCCCAGGTAGGGGGCCTGTAAACTGAGCCCTGCCACCCAGGGCTGAAGCCCTCAGGCTTTGGCTTCGGCCCTGGGACCCAGCAAGTCTCAGCCAGCCCTAGCGACCCACAGTTTGAGAACTGCTGATCTAAATGATCTCTGTCCAAACCTTCTGTTTCCCAGATTCAAGGCCTGCTGCTGAAGTAGCTTTGATACATTCAGTTGTCAATATTGTTCAAACATTCCCAGAGATCAGGGACCAGACTTCACAGACTATGAACGATGAGCATCCTCCTACTCTACCTCATGATTAGAAATCATCTTGCCAAGTGGCCTCATGTGTGATTTAAAAACAGAAGACAAGACAGTGACCTTTTCTTCTACATAGATTCATAGATTCTAGGGCTGGAAGGGACCTCGAGAGGTCATCGAGTCCAGCCCCCTGCCCTCATGGCAGGACGAAATACTGTCTAGACCATCCCTGATAGACATTTATCTAACCTACTCTTAAATATCTCCAGAGATGGAGATTCCACAACCTCCCTGGGCAGTTTATTCCAGTGTTTAACCACCCTGACAGTTAGGAACTTTTTCCTAATGTCCAACCTAAACCTCCCTTGCTGCAGTTTAAGCCCATTGCTTCTTGTTGTATCCTTAGAGGCTAAGATGAACAAGTTTTCTCCCTCCTCCTTATGACACCCTTTTAGATACCTGAAGACTGCTATCATGTCCCCTCTCAGTCTTCTCTTTTCCAAACTAAACAAACCCAATTCCTTCAGCCTTCCTTCATAGGTCATGTTCTCTAGACCCTTAATCATTCTTGTTGCTCTTCTCTGGACCCTCTCCAATTTCTCCACATCTTTCTTGAAATGCGGTGCCCAGAACTGGACACAATACTCCAGTTGAGGCCTAACCAGCGCAGAGTGGAGCGGAAAAATGACTTCTTGTGGTCTTGCTCACAACACACCTGTTAATGCAGCCCAGAATCAAGTTTGCTTTTTTTGCAACAGCATCACACTGTTGACTCATATTTAGCTTGTGGTCCACTATGACCCCTAGATCCCTTTCTGCCGTACTCCTTCCTAGACTCCTTCCTCCTCCCATACATATCACTGTTAAAAATGGAGGGCGGTTCTAGGCACAGCAGCAATGTATCTTTGTCACCAAAGCAAGAGCCCAGCGTCATTTGTATCAGAAGCTGCATAGAGATCCAGCACGGCCAATGTAACCAGTATCTATAGCTCTACTATCCGCAGGAAATTTACTCATGACCCTAATCAGGGTGGTCTCAGCTCCAGATGAAAGCCAAAGTAGTCTAAGTGCACCTGAATAGCCACTGCAATCTCAGTCACCTTCCCCAAAAGGTAACGTGTGAGAGTTGGCAACAGCGCCTGTGCCATTCTATTATCACATTATTTATAACATCAGTAACTGTCAACAAAGAAGGAGTTTCCTGGCATTTAATGTCCATCTTGGTTTTGCCTTGAAGCCTCAGTCCCTCTTTCAACCAGTAATTTAAATGCCAGGAAATGCCCTCTCTGTTGGTTATTATTTCTTTAAGTAGATAAGCTTATCTGGCAATATTAAATCTGCCAGTGAGGTAAACAGCTCATTCCTAACAAACTGGGTGTCTTGTTCAGTTCAGCCAAATCACTTTTCTTGGACCATACATTTTGGCATAGTTCCATCCATATTATTCCAAAGCTGTAGGAGTTTCAACCTCAAGAATTATGTGCGAATAAAAATAACTGCAAACAGAAAGTTTACATATTTACTCAACGGTATTTTTTTAAGTAAACAAAGGAAGCTAGCAGTTTATTCACTGTACACACACTTCGTGGATTTTATGTGGGTGTATTTGAATAAGCACTTGCTTTTTTAGTTTTAGCTACTGTATTTTTGGGGGGATGTTAATCATATGAACAACAGATTGTAGAGAATTATTAGATGAAACGGTATGAATCCCAATAGAAAATAGTTGCTAGAAGTACACATTCAAATCTAAACATTAAAACCATCTTGCTTTCTCTTCATGGGCAAAAAATATGTCTCAACAATGGCTGGCATAATATGTAAAAGATGAAGAAAGATGAGACAGTCTTTAATCCACACACATATGCTGCTTCATCAACATATAGTTTTAGTTAGGCTTCCCATATGATGTATTTGGCTCCTCAATGAGGTGTGCATTTTCCAGGGATAATCCAAGTACAGTATGTAAATATTATATGCCCAGATGCTATGGGAGCATTCACATAAACGCATAGTGGGAGCTTTAGAAATGTGCATAATAATAATACAGTTTCTTGTGGTTTTGGAAGAGACTTATGGGAGATACACTGAATCTTTCACAAGCTGCCAACACAAATTCATCCAGGTTGCTATTCCTGTTTGATTGCTAGTTTGTTTTGTGACTTTTCCATTAGCAGATGTGTGGCTATACACTCGAGCCAATATTTTCAAACCTGAGTGCCTAACGTTAGGCTAATAAATCCATAGGTAGGCACCTGACTAGAAATGGCTTGATTTTCAGAGGTGATGAGCAATGGCTGTGCTGACTTCAGTGGGATTTAATTAGCACCTCTACAAATCAGACCAGTTCTAATTAAGTGCCTAAAATATATATATTTATAAGCACTTTGAAGACAACAGGGCTGCTCACATAATTGTAGTTAAGCATGAGCATAAGTGGTTGCAGGCCTGGGACTTTAGATTGCCATCTGGGAATCTGATTCTCCATTGTCTTGCATGTTGTGTAGTTATTTACACCAGTGTAAAGTGAGTATGCAACACTACCATTCTGATCTGGTAACATTTTGCACCAGATTGAACAGGTGCAAAAGACTCCCTAGGGAGCAGGCAGTGATGACTGGGGACCTGAGTGCTTCTTATGAAAGTACGCCAATGAGAACAGACAGGAGAAACCTATTCCAAAGCCTATCCCAGCCTTGTGCTTATTATCTATCCCATCTGAATTCAATTGGACTACTCACATTATGCTTAAAGCTAAGCACTTGCCTAAGTGTTGCAGGATCACAGTCCTCCTTAACTGACTGTTATTCTTTTTTTAAATATTTGGCTGACTCTAAATTAGCTCAAGAATTCATTGCAATTAATGAGACTGTATACTAGTTAAAGGAGAGATTTTGTTGAATGATAGATTCCTATTATATCCATCCTGCCAAGAAATGGGAAGACAAGTCTTGTAATCCTTTAGAAAACTTCCTGGGTAAAAATGTCACTGTGGTAGAGAGCTTTCAACACCACCACCCAGGGAAATAAACCGGGGAAAAAAATCTACAAGAAGAGACATTTTAGGAGAGAAAGAGGGACTCTCCCGGTTGCTGTAATGATGAAGTGAAAATGTGAGTTTTGTTTGGAGAGTAGAACAAAAAACTGACGACAGTACTGTGTCTATTTGTTTCTATGTCTTAATATGCATTTCCCTTGCTGATGGAAACAATACTGCAGGGTCAGTGGATTTCCCAATTACAAGTTTCTCCGCTGAAATACCATAAGGTCGTGGCTCTCAGAGGCTCCTGCCAGACCCTTGTTAAAATTCCATTACCAGACTGCAGGCAGGGCAGCCAGGGGATTTCCCTGCCTCCCATGGGAATTCACCACCCCTCTCTCTCTCTCTCTCTCTGCAAGCTGCTAAATGTTCCTTACAAGAGATGGTTCCCCCGGGACTCATAAAAACACTTAAGAGGAAATATTTGGCTTTTGCTTTGCACCAAGCATCAGCTAATTTAAAATAATTTCCTGGGCTATGATTCTTCGCATGATTTTAAACTCCTTGCTTTTCCTCCCACCCAACCACACAGGTTGAACACTGGTCTAGGGGATTCATCGCAAAATAAGGTTTATATGTTTGTTTTAAACAGGAGCCCCTAGTTAGACTATTGACAGCAGTATCACCCGATTTTCCTTTTGACATTCCACTTGCAGTTTCTCATTTCAAATACTACAGGACTGGTGAATTTCCTCACTTAGAATCCCCTTATTTACCACCCGACATCCTACTGGATCGGGTGGTGGTGGTGGTGGTGAATCCTAGTTACATTTTCGGGCTAGGAATGCTGCGGGATCCAGTTGGAATCCCAGATTTTTTTCAGCTGAAAGGCAATAGGATGAATAGCTCCGCTGTAGGAGAGAGAGCTGGGGCGTGGGGGAAGCCTCCAGAGCTGAAGTGTGGAGGAGAGTGACAGTGGGCGGGGGAGATGAAAACCTCAGACCGCCGGGGAAAGCAGCGGTGTCTCTTTAAGGCGCGCAAGGTGGGGCCAGTCCCTCCCCAGCCAGCCGCCCGCTCAGCAAACTTATAAATTTAGTAACAATGTGTTTTAGGCGCTTGGATCCTGAAATTAACACCGCAGCAGCAGCTCCGGGCGGATCGGTGTCTGTTACTCTCCGCCTTCCAGCAGCCCTGACACGAGGAGGGGAGGAGCAGGGGGGAAGCGTTTCAACACACTATCCTGCCCTCTCCTGAGCCAGGACAAGCAGCACCCCCCGCCCCCCCCCCCCCCATGCCCCATTCACACACGCCGGCCTATGCCCCATGGACAGACTGCCGTGCCACCACGGGAGAGACACTGGGGGAGCGTGAGCTGCGCCGCCCGAAGGGGAGTCGCCTCTGGACGGACTAAGGCAGGAGATCCGAGGTGAGGGGGCGGGGGTTTGCTGGCAGCTTTCCACCTCCCCCCGCCCCGGCCAGAGGATGTCAGCGCCGGGGGGGCAGCGCATGACCCCCATCCTCTCCGCCACCTTGTGGCTCCTATGCTCCGCAACGCAGGTAAGAGACGCGGCGTCCCCTGTCCTCTGCTGGCCTCTCGCGTGCTGGGCTCGGCAGCCCCCGGGGGCGGCTGGCACGGCTGTCTCAAGCCGCCCCCCCCCTACCTCCATCCCCTATTACCAGGGGGCAGCAGCGCCCGGGCATCGCGCCGCCCGCAACAGGTTCCCCGCGAGGTCAGGGCGGGCGCGGGGCGCCTCCTGCTGACTGCGGCGCCCACCGGCCCCCGCGCACCGCCCGCGTGCGCGCAGCCCCCCCGCGCTCGGCGCAGGCCGGGGCGGCTCTCGCAGGCGCGCGGCGTTCAGCGCTGAGCGGCGGCGGCTGTCCCGCGTGTGCCGAGAGCCGCTGCCCTCCCGGCAGCTGGGTGGGCTGGGCAGCCTGCCCCGCTGGGCTGCTGCCGCGGGAGCAGCGGGGAGGGGGGAGGAGCCGGGTTTGGGGTCCCCACTCTCATGGCCCCAGCGGCGACTCCTTACGGGGGGTGGGGAGGCGGCACCGCGTGGGGCAGGAGCCCCGCACATCTCCTGGGGCCAGGATCACCACCTCTGCAGAGAACAGGCCTGTAGCGGGGGTCAGGGAAATGTGGGTCAGGCGATGCCCCTCAGCTTTGAATGAGGTCTGGGAGGCCTCGGCTATTCTCCAGGCACCATCTGGGGCGGGTGCCCTCCTCCCGAGGCAGGACAGCAGTAGCAGCCCCTCTTTCATACCCTGCGTCCAGCCCATGCACCCAGTGGCCCATCGTCTTCAGATGTACCATGCTGGGCAGGAGCCCCTCCCTCACCTGGGGGGCAGACACACTTCCTGGCTGCTGCTAGAACACCTGTAGCAGCAGGTACCTGGGGCACTTAGGGAAACTTTTTTTTAGAAGTGCCACTGTGGGTCCGGAAACTTGCACGCTGGTGGGTGTGATGCCACCAAGTCTCCGCTCACCCTGTTGTTGTGGGGAGGCAGGCAGAAAGGACTCTGGGTTAACAGCAGCAGAGCAGATTGCCCTGGTCAGGCAGGGAGTGGATAGCTTTGGGGGAAAGGAATACCAGCAGTAAAGGTGAGCGTGCAGCTAACTAGTTTTGTATTTGTATATGTAACATTTTGCTGATATGTTGTGTGTCTTGTTTAAAAAAAACCAAGGAATCCCATCAAAACAAACTCTAGACTGTAAACACAGGTATCCCAATGGGGAGAGCAAATGAGCCACCTGTGGCCAATAGTAATAAGGTTGCTTAATGCACTACTGAAAGGTGGTTGCATGAAAGTGATACAAGAACCTGTATAGGACAGAGCTTTGACAGACAGGGTCCCTGTACCAAATACCATAAATTCTAGGTATTGTGCCACAATGGGATCCCCAGTTCTCAAAAGGGCCTCCATCAAAATACAGAGAAGAAATAATAGTCAGTTCTTACAAACTTGTGTGTCCAAAACAGACCACTACCTTCTGCAGGCTTATCCCCTCCCTTCCTGATCTATAGCCAGACGCACGAACATCAGTGATGGCTGATTTTCTGCAATCCCTTTTTATAAATGGCCCTGTTTTACAGTCATGCTTTCCCAGCAAAAGTCTTTGAAACTCAAACTGAGGTTAGTTTTATAACTCTCAGGAAGGGAGGATGGGAGGGTCTTTATAATAAAAGTTGCGTACTATTAAGCTTTGCTGAATGTCAGGAGTGCAGGTTTTTATCCTCTTGTGGGGAGGAAATGTTTCCAAGAAATAGAATAACTTTGGTAGTATCCTGTCTGTGTTTTCAAATGAGTATTTCATTTTCTGAGAGCAATGTGCTGAAGTGGGCTGTGTCAATGGGTTTCTCATGAGTATAATTTACACCCACTTGCATTCTCTGCAAAGTAATTTACTTTGCTTAGTCATGAATTCACTGTTGCAGAGGTTTTACTTCAGGGAGTATAGTTAGGGGGGAAATAAGACAGGGGATCCCCATTCAGTGCTCTTGGGACAAACAGTTAATGAAATCACTTTCAGCTGTGTGTCTGAAGCTTTGATCATTGTGTTTTTAAGGTATCGGTTAATTTCCCAGGCTTGAGAAATAACCCTTAGAGGTCTGTGAAGAAGACAGTGTCACAGACAAAATAACTGAAGTGTAGATGTAGAAGTATGATCCTCTCTGGACTGGCTCATAAGTGCATCACGAAAGTACACTTGGGCAAAATACGACTGTTATAGTATTGGTGCACTTACAGAGCTTACATATTAGCCTGCTTAGGTAAATGTCTTCAGATTGCACCATGATATGGAAACTGATGCTGGAAGAGACTTATGAGAGAGAAAGTAAGCCCTGCACCTTATTTTACAGCTTATTAAAGCCACATTAGCCTGGATTCCCTGGTGGAACTCTTGCCTACCACTTCCTCATCTCCGTCCTCAGCCCTGCCCCTAGACCAGTCAGATCTGCCTCCTGGCACTGGGTTCTGTCCCTGCTTATCCTGCCTCTGCACACCTGCTCTCACTCTGTTTATCTGGGTCTCAGCTTTCCTCTGCTTCCAAAGCAACTTTTCTTTGGGGGGATCAAAGTAACTCCTTGCTTTTTGTATGAGGATTTTTTTTTCCAAATTATTCCAATCATTTCTCAGAGTTCGTGGCGTAGTTCTACAGGGCACAGAGGGGCTGGGTTAGAGCTGCAACAGAAATGCAGTGAAGTTTTCTTTGGCTCTTATGTTGAATACTTAACTCTAAATTGAAATTCATTTAGATACTCAACATAACAATTGAAGTAGTGGAATTTGGCATTGCCTCTTCACTGTATGGCTGCCTTCGATTTTACATTTAGATGGTTTGCATTGGTGAACAACTTTTATTGGGGCCACCCCAGCACACTGTTGTGTATTTTTTGTAAAGTGCTAGCAAGAGTCCCCAGGTGAGGATCAGGGCCCCATTGTGCTAGGCACAGAACACACATGCAATTGAAAGATGGCCTGTGCCTTGAAGAGTTTACAATTTCTTGGCATCGCATAAATAATGTACATATTAATATTTGGGTTTTTCTGCATTAAATGCTATCTTGACCATGAACCAAGGGTTTAAATGGTATTAAAATATCATGTTATGGTAAAAGATAACAAGCAAAGCCCTCTGTCCCCCCACATTGATTTGAAAAAAAAATTGAACTGTTTATGGGGATCCCCCCGCCCCCAGGAATTATGAAGGCTGGAAGTGTCAGGTAACAGAAAATAAACCAGATTTCTGACTCCTGAATTTTTGGGAGCAAGAAGCTAGACTCACTCTTTAACTTCGTCAAAGTATTATGCTGATGGTGCTGGACTCGAGATCTGGATTCAGTTCCTGGCTCTGCTACAGGCTTCCTATGTGATTTTGGGCAAGCTGCTTAATCTCTTTGATGTTGTCATTATACTTCCTGTTCCCCCTCTTTGTATTGTGCATTTAAATCATAAGCTCTTTGCAGGGACTGCATCTCGCTTTGTGCTGGGTGCTGAATGTGCACAATACACTGATCCTTATTGGGGCCTCTAGGCACTATAATAAAATATTAACAAGTGGCATAGGAAGCTATTCTTGGGTTTGAAGGACATCATTTTACTATACATGTTTGTAGTACAGTAACATTACCCATTGAAAGCTGCAGAAGGTTACATCTAGCTTTGCCTTCTTTTCCATGCTATATTTACTTCATGCCAGTCTATTCCAAGGACATGTTGATTTGCATTCCACTACACAGAAGAATGACATAATTAAAAAATAGGTCCAATTTTAAGTAGGGTAATTCACTGTCAATAGAGATGCTTTTGCAATCCATACGTTTTGAAGACTAGGTTCATGTTACAATTAGGGAGTTAGTCAGAAAGATCAAACTACTTCAGCCTTAAAACATATAGGATATTGTAAAGACAATCTTTTTATCCCCAAAAATGACTTGGGGACAGAATCCTATGAGGAGAGCAAACTTAAATTGTCAAGTGAGCCAGCACTTTGATATCAAAACGTCCCTCTTAATTTTTAAAATCTTTATTACAAAGCAACGTGGCCTCAGAAATCATTAGTATCTATCAGCCTAATCTGATGTACGTGTATTGTGTGAATAGTGATAGTATCTTGCATCCTGGATCAAGGTTCTGTTATGCAAGGTATTGTACAAACACACAAAAAGATGTTGCTTGCTCTGAAAAGCTTACAATCTAATGAGATGTTTGTCTTCTTTAATAGATGACCTCTCTTTTTGAGCTTTACTGTATACTAGTTTCAGATCTTGTTATATTATGCGATGAAGGTGTGAGTAGGGTGACCAGATGGGAAGTAAAAAATATCGGGACACTCACCCAGGACGTCCCGGTCTTCGGCGGAATTTTGGCGGGAGGTCCTTCAGTCACTGATGGTTGTCGGCGGCATGTCGGCGGTGGGTAATACGTCTTGCCACCGAAGAGCTACGTACCCGCCGCCAAAGACCAACAGCAAGTCAAGTACCCACTGCCAAAATGCCACCAAACACCGGGATGTCCTGGGTGAGTTTGGAGGGGGAAAAAAGGAGGAGGGGGGGCCTGAACGAAATATCGGGACAAATGGTGTCCTGACCGTACTTCAGCCGGGACGCGGGACAAACGGGTAAAAATTGGGACAGTCCCGATTTTATCGGGACGTCTGGTCACCCTAGGTGTGAGCCGTGTGGGAGAATATTTTCTTTACAGCAACATCCATTAATGTATGTAGTGCTAGTAGCACTTCCTGTTATTAAGGTTGCCTGATGGTTTCAACTATGAGACTTGTTTTCAGTTGCTTACAATTTTGCTAAACTTAAATGAAGCTGAGATTTTCCATAAGGGGTGTCTGCCTCAGGCTGATTTTTTTGAAAGTTTCAGCCAAAACAATGGAGCTATTTCAGAGAATGAGGTTAAGGAGAAATACATTGTCTTGTCACTTAAAAAACATTCTGGTGACTCTTCTTTGAGAAGCTCTAATACTCCCATGCTTTGGAGCAAGGCCTTGAAATTTGGCAACATGGTGACCGTCTGTCAGGGATGTGCCTTTTGCCATTTCTGTGAAAATCCACCCAAATTTGACCAAGTTATAAAGCTCGGTCTAAACTACAGAGTTAGGTAGACATAAGGCAGCTTACATCCAACTAATTATGTCAGTACGCTACGATGCTGCTTCCGCTGAAGTAAGAGGCCCGCTACACCGACACTGTAACTCCGCCTCCGTGAGAGAGGTAGCGCTTAGGTCAATGTAGTTAGGGCGAAGCAGTGTCGGTGTAGACGCTGCATTAGTTACATTGGCTGTTGGCTGTCAACTCCAAGTGGGGCTGACAGCTGGAGTCCTCCCCTCACTGCCCTGGTGATGACAGCCTGAGCACTCAACCAGATGTGGGCTCACAGCTGGGCCTCCACCCTGCCCCGGTGCTGAAAGCCTGAGCAGTCAGCTGGGCACAGGGCTCTCCCAGCTGACAGCTTGAGCTGTCTGCACTGGGGTGGGTTTGGGGGCTTGGCCTGTCAGTGCTGGGGTCGGGGGAGAGGGGGCTCAGCCTGTCAGCCCCAGGGCTGCTGGGCTCCTGTTGTCAGTGTCCCACAGTGCCCCACTTCAGTCAATGGAAGCCCTCCTGGTGAGGATGTGCACCACTGACAGAAGGAGCAAGTGTGGACATCAGCCACCTCTTTAATTGCTGTGGTGGCTGTACATCAACTTAAGTCGACTTAATTTTGTTGTCTAGACAAGCTCTAAATCTTTGAAAAATCTCCATTCGTATATGCCCAGCAGAGACTTCTGAGATTTTATCTGCTCAACATTGAGAAGATTCTGTCCTCCCTAAATAACCACCAGCCCCTCACAGCTCCTGATGTTGGCCAGGCTGCTCATGCAGCATTGGCACAGAGTGACTGAGCAGGTTTCACCCCCTCATAGCTACTATGTGCGGCAGAACTTCACATGAATCCCCCCTTGGCTCCTCCAAGTAAGTGTGCTCCAGCCTGGGCCTACAGGGGCAAAGTTGCACTTTCCTTATAATTGCTGCTCTTGACTGCTTTGGGCCAGGGTGGAACTGAGAGCAGGGAGCCTGCCTCTTCTGTTCTCACAAGGACCTCGCTGCATGGAGGAGAAAGCTGCCTGTCCTGAATGCAGAGGCGGCAAGAGCCAAACTTTGGAGCCTGGGGGAGGAAAAGGAGTAGATTGGGACAAGGAGCCTGGTGAGACTGGGATTGGAGGGAGGGCGAGGGCAAGGAGACTGGGATGGGGAGGAGAGGGACTGAGAACTAGTTTAGAGGGGGAGGGGGGAGGTTTTGAGAGAATGAGAAGCTGGGGGAGGGGAAGGAGCCTGGAAGTGGCTGGACAAAGGCTGGGGACCTGGCCAATGTTCCTGGCCAATGGGAGCTGCGGGGGCGGGGTGGGGGGGCAGTGCCTGCAGGCGAAGGCAGCATGCGGAGACCTATGCCCTACCCCACCCCCGGGGCCGTTGTGCTGGTCCCTTCCGGGAGTGGCGAGGGGGCCAGGGCAGGTAGGGAGCCTGTCTTAGTCCCACAGGGGTGGCAATCCCGTGGGCCTGATCCAAAGCCCTGACTGGCCGGATCCGGCCCATGGGCCATAGTTTGCCTACCCCTGCTCTACTATGATGTTTTTAAATAGTTCCCATGCAGCTTGCAGGCATTTCACTCTCGTGACTGTTCCTTTTAATTTTTGTTTAACTAGCTTCCTCTTTTTTTAAAAAAAAATAGTTCCCCTTCTTTAAGTTAAATGCTACTGTGGTGTGTTTCTTTGGTATTTTCCCTGCTACAAGGATTTTAAATTTAATTACATTATGGTTGCTATTATGGAGGAGTTCAACTATATTCATTCTTGAACTAGATCCTGTGCTCCACTTAGGACTAAATCAAGAATTGCTTTTCCCCTTGTGGGTTCCAGGACTAGCTGCTGCAAGAAGCAATCGTTAATGGTGTCAAGAAATTTATCTCTGCATCCCGTCCTGAGGTGACGTACCCATCAATAAGGGAATAGTTGAAATCCCTCATTGTTGAGGGGTTTTTTTCCCCCTAGCCTCTCTGATCTCCGAGAGTGACAGTGATTGTGAAGTGATCATGGTGAGGTGGTCAGTAATATATTTCTACTGCTATGATCCTATTAAAGCACGGAATTTCTATCCATAGAGAGTCTATGGTACAGTTTGATTCATTTAGGATTTTTACTTATTTGATGTTGTTTTCTGACCTCTGAAGAGGTCCTCTCTTTCTCTGATTGCCTCCAAGAACCAGTTCTTCTGCTATGACTCCCTCACTCAGGGACAGGAGAGGAGAAGGACCGCATGCAATTGGTCAAACTTCTAGCTGGGGCCCCTGTGAGTTTGTTCCCAGGACTTAGGCTTCCCTGTGTCTGCTGCCATGCCATTCTACCTTATTCCATTTTGAATAGGTACCACCTTTTAGGGGTGGAGGAGGAGGGAAGAAGAAATACTTTGCCTTGTTAGCTCAACTCCCATGGAATTGATCTGTGCCAGTTAGCCAGTCATCTTTGGTGCCCAGCTGTCTCACCAGATAAGCTGATGGTAATTTCAGTAGTTTTATTCTTTATGCAGGCTAGGAGTTATAGCTGTGGGGAGGACTCAGTTTTTTTCTAAGCCATTTATTAGCTCCTAGTGCTTGCTTGGTTCTGAATATGTGCTACTGTTCTACACCAGGGAATTTCATGCCTATTGCCTTGCTAAATTTACTTAGACTCAGCTTTGCCATTTATTAACCGGGGTTAAGGCTGCTCTCCTTGACTGTATCACTAACAGTGTTGTCTTCTATATTTGTACAGCACCTAGCACAGTGTGCCCCCAATTCTTATGAGGCTTTTAGACTCCTAAACATCTCAACAGCATCTGTTTAATAAGCAGTCCCTTGCTGGACTACCTGTGGCATTGTTCTCAGTGTCTTGATGCTGTTTTTTCTTCATTTGGTTAAGTATCTGCAAGTCAATACTATCTTGCAAACTCCACTTTTTTAATGTACTCCATCCCTCGAAGGGTGACTCAGGACTCCTTCCTAGTATTTGCTTCTTGCAGTGGCTTCTCCCATGGGTTGGATCCTGGTTTCTTTTTCAGACATCAGGTGCCTCCACCCTGTCTCCAAAACACAGGTGGTGCTGTCCCTTGGGAAAATGAATAATGCTACTACCAGACAAGGGTTAGAAATCCAATACACAAGAAACAATAAAAGTACATCAGCACCAAACACAGCAGAGGAATGACACACCCAAAAATAACAGTATAACAAAGGGGGACTTCGTTAGGACCAGGAAAACAGGATCTGGGGAAGGAAAGGGCTAGGGTTAGCTAACAAGTATTAAACACTACCAGATCAACCACTTCCCAACACACACAAATCTTCCCAACCCCAGCTCCTGCCCTGGCACTTTCCCAGGCAGATGGCACACACAAGTTGGAGTCCTGAGTGCTGCAGAGCTGTGAATAATGGCCAACTTAAACAACAAGGGTTTCCTTACTTGTTCCTGCCCCTGGGTGGGGCAGGGTCCTCCCCTGTCTCCTACCAGGGAGCCTGTCCAGCTCACTCCATGCAAAAATCTCCATATTGGCCTCAGCAAGAGTTTCTACTCCATTCTGTTCCCACCCCTGGCTTCAAGCATAATGTGAAGTGGAGTCAGGGTAGTCTGGTAACCATTACAGTTGTAGTCCCTAGGATAGGAAAACCCCCGCCCCCGTCCCCCAATAGGCTCAGTCTGGCACTCCAAGAGCTGGCAAATGCCAGGGGATTTTACGTTAGGAAGTGTGAATAAAATTAAATAGAAACTAGTTCACCCACCACTTAAGGTACCAGTAGAATTCTTTGTAAAAGATGGCCTACAGCAGGGGTGGCCGACCTGCAGCTCCGGAGCCACATGCGTCTCTTCAGAAGTTAATATGCAGCTCCTTGTATAGGTACCGACTTTGAGGCTGGAGCTATAGGTGTAGGGTGACCAGATGTCCCGATTTTATAGGGACAGTCCCGATATTTGGAGCTTTTTCTTATATTGGCACCTATTTCCCCCTACCCCATCCCGATTTTTTGCACTTGCTATCTGGTTACCCTATATAGGTGCCAACTTTCCAATGGGCCAGGGGGGTGCTCACTGCTCAACCCCTGGCTCCGCCACAGGCTCTGCCCACACTCCACCCCTTCCCACCCCATCCCCTGAGCCTGCCATGCCCCCGCTCCTCCCCCTGCCCCCCCCCCCACGATCCTGCATGCCACAAAACAGCTGATCAGGAGGTGCAGGGAGGGTGGGGGAGGTGCTGATCAGCGGGGCTGCTGACGTATTACTGTGGCTCTTTGGCAATGGTTGGCCACCCCTGGCCTACAGCATGCCTAATTTTCTCCTTTCCCACCTGATTTCTTAGGACAGAGGGGATCTGTGAATGGGTGCTGTGAAGTTCTATCCTAATCTTAGTTGTATGGGCTCTGTCATCCTCTGATTGATCTATTTTACTTGCCTGTTCCAGAACAAAACCCTTTCACCTGCACTCTGGGTTTACGGATGGAGCTGATCAATGAATTTGGGCAAGATTCTAAAAAAAAAATTATTTTGTGAAATAATATCCCAAATCCCACCAGTGATGGTAACCTCATGTAAAACATTGGAAAAACTGTATCAAGGACAGTGTTAGCCTTTTAATCTCTCAGCAGCTCCTAATCTGTTTTTGTCTGATAAGGGGATGATTCTGACTCTCCTGGAGTGGGGAAGATGTTACTCAAAGGAAACATTTTATTTTGTACTTCAAGAACATCACTACTTTTAATTACAAGAAACAAACAATACTTTCTTGAACTAAGAAATAAATACTTTAATTTAAATTGAAAGGAAGATTTAGGGATCTGGCTGATTCAAATTTGGTGCCCACACTTGAAAGATGTCGCTTACTTGTATCCTATCTATAATAGATTTTTACGTAAGCTGAATAATAATAAAAAAAAAACAGCCTTCCACTCTGGCCTTTAAATGCATTACAGCCTCAAATTACACTGGCATTAGCCCTCCATTGCTACAGGTGCTGAGGAAATTGGCCAAATCACCAATATCCAATAAGGGAATAAAGGCAGAGTAGAAATTGGCCAATACTGAAAATGACAGTATATAGATACTGTTCTCTAGCCTGAGTGGGGAAAATAGGTGTGTAAATTAAAGATAGAATTTGTGTGGTCAGCATGCACATCTGATCCATAGACCGTGCATGATTTATACAGAATTACAAGGACCACATTTTTGTACAGCAGAGAAAGTGTGCAAAAACTAAATTAAAACACTTTTCATACATCATAACCTGGTCTTCAGTCTCTAGTTTTTCCAGACAAGTGAATTATGGCTGTTGCAAGGATATTATCATCTTTGTCTAATTTCCTTGGCATGGGAGCAGATTGTATGTGTGTACCGGATTTGGTTCTGCACTGGTATCTTCAGGATTCCTATTTCAAGATGTCAGTGCCATAGAGCAAAGGGAATAGTATGTGGTTTTGCTCTTCTCTATTTCCATCAGTAGCTGGGTTAACAATTTTGTCACGCAGATAGAGCACTCTGAATCCGCACATATATTATCTCCTTCAGTGTTAACAGGAGCATTTGATTGTGAAGACCACACTCTTCAGGAGTCAAAAATGACGGCATCAATTCTGGTAACCTAGGTTTGGTTAGTTTTATTGCCCATGGCAGCCATGCAGGTGGGCCCCTTGCCTTAGTTTCCTTCTTGGGTCCCCAGTAACTTCATTCAAGTTTGTCTTCTAGTCCATCTACACAGTTTATTAACAAAACATAGTGCAAATAATCCATAACAGTCCCAAAATATACTCCATATTACCCCAGTGCACCTAATCCTTGTGCTCACCATGCCCCAGTGTCTTCTGTCACAACTAGGTTCCTTATCCAGTCTCTTCCATCACTCTGCCAGGAAACCCACTCCAGCCCTTCCTGCTGAGGTGCATCCCTGCTCTTCCCCCTGGGAACTCCCACAGCCTCTCTGCTGGGAGCACCCCTTGCTTCCCCTGGTCACTGTTCCTCAGGGTCGAACTCTCCAGCACGGAGTCATCAGTGGGTAAGTCCCTCTACTGCTCCCCTTTCCGTCTGCCCTCTCTGGCCTGGAGCCATCCAGCAACCCCTTCTTTCTGCCCTCCTGCCTCCAACCTTCTCCCATGAATCACTGTCTGTCTCGGGAAGCTCTCCTCTCCTGCCCTTCTCCTGATCGACTCAGTCTGCTATGACTCCCAACTAATCTTGTATAGCCCCCTACATTCTGCTCCATCCTCTTAAATGACCCAGCTGGGAGCACCTAGTGTGGAGCAGGAGAACTGAACCCAGTTTCATGTAAAGGGCCAGCTTCCCTGTTCCACCCGATTTCTTGTCCACCTAAATCCTCTCCCATGAATATAAACAGAGTCTTTGTATTAAATTGCAGTTCTACTCTGGCCATTTTTTTTAAAAAAAGACTTTTTTCCCAATCTCTACATGCCCTGTGAAGTCTAATGCGGCTGCACAGGTACAACGAAGACATAGTTTGTTTTGAGGGATATTTATTACCATTGCGGATGCTTGAGGAAGATCAAATTCAGCTTGGTTGTTGGATCAGATTGAGGTAGTGGTTGTAGCTCTGGCAGGTAGAAAATTTATCTTTTTCTTATTTTTTAAACTTAATATGGAGACATACATGTGGAATGCCATTTTTTAGTGACTTTCCATAGTAGGTCCATGATTTAAGGCTGCAGCTCCTCAGCAAAATAGCATAAAATATACATTGTTCATGCAGCTTTGCCTTATAATAATAATAAATGGAGATAGGCCTATCTCATAGAACTGGAAGGACCTTGAAAGGTCATCGAGTCCAGTCCCCTGCCTTCACTAGCAGGATCAAGTACTGTCCCCTGACAGATTTTTTTGCCCCAGATCCCTAAATGGCCCCCTCAAGGATTGAACTCTCAACCCTGGGTTTAGCAGGCCAATGCTCAAACCACTGAGCTATCCCTCCCCCCTTGTATGATCAAAAAAGAAAATCAAACATGCAGGTATTTTAAATATTCATTTACTATCTTACACTTTTTATATAGCTTATTTCGTCATGTTTCTTGAAGCATTTTGCACATCTGAAATGCAGCCACCTTTGGGGTGAAACATGACATGTCTTTAACAGCACGTAGCAATGATGCATTAGTTCACAGCAGCCAGTGAAGAATACCTTATCTAAGTGAAATCTGAGCCTATCAAAAGAATCATTCTTTAAAGTCTGCCCAGACTTGTGTGTTTATGTATTTTGTATGCCCTATGAGAGGGATATTGTGAAGTCAATATAGTTGTCCTACATGTATACTCAGGGAGATGTTTTGAAGGGGATGGAGGTGGGGAAGAGACCAAATAGAATCTTTAGGAAATGTACCAGGAAGGTCTGCTTTGGGGATCTTAAATTGCATAGAAAAATAGCTTAATATTTGGATTTGACACACAATCTCAGATCTGGTTGGGTTCCCCCTGCTGACAGCTCACCAGATTGCTGAGAGGACCCACCTGCTGGATCCCATGAGTTTGAAGCTTCTGGAGTCTAAACAGAGCCCAGGCACTTTCCCTATCTTGGGATCCCTAAGCACTTTTTGGATACAGAGACCATGTATTTCCCTGCTCAGCCCCTGGAACCAGTGCTTGTCCCTCAGACTCTCCCATAAATTAAGCCAGGGGCTACTCTAGCTCTAGGCAAACTAGGCAGATGCCTAGGATGGCAGATTGCTGGGAGAAACAATTTGGAAAAAAAAATCTATATATTTTTTATTTTGAATGCTTGTGTCCCAGCCTTCTCTTGCCGCCACCATCTACACTCCCCGCTCTGAGCTATCCCTATCACCGGCACACACACTCACTTCAACAGCCGCAGCACCAGTGCCATGCCGCCTGGACAGAGCTCTCTGCTTACTCTGTATAGAGCTCCATCCACTGTACCTCACCCCCCTCCCCAGTGAACTGTACAGCTCTGGCCACTGTACCACACAGCCTAGTCCACTGTATATGGGTTCACCCATGGGGGTAGCACACTGAAGTTTTGCTGACAGCAGCAGATTGTCTTGAGTGGCATCTGGCTGAAGCATATCTTTTCCCAGAACTCCACCCAAAGGCGTGAGCCTTCTGAGTTGCTCCTTTTAAGGGGCCACAAGGTACAGTCCGTTTGCATAGAGGTTCAACACTTTGCTGCACTTTACTTAATCACATGAGAAATCCACAGATCTATACAAAAAATAATAAACCTTGCATGCATTTCCCTGATTGTTTCCTCACCACTCCAGAGCATTCTTTAGGCTGAGAATAGGTCCTTCTGTGAGATCCATGATCCCTCCTCTGCTGCCACATGACTTCTCTTCTGAAACATGGAGCCATTCTCCTTGGTCAGCTTGCTTCCTCTAACCTTGGCCAGTCCGTCCTCTCCCCTTCTCTTGCCCAAATGTTCAGTGGGTCCTTTTATAACCTTTTGCTTTGGTCACCTGCTTTTGTCATGTTCTGGTAACTTTCCACTGCTCTCCATTTCCCTCCTCTTCCTTTCAGACAGGAGGAGAAAGTGTCTTTTCCCATGCTCTAGCACAGGGATCTCAAACTCAAATCACCACGAGGGCCACATGAGAACTAGTAAATTGGCCCAAGGGCTGCATCACTGAAACCTTTTCATACAATGATACAAAAGTATAGTCAAAAATGAAGAGTAATATAGTATTCTATTAAAAGTCAATGTATTAACTTTTTAAAAACTGTAATACAAAGAGGGGTTTTAATAAAATATAAACACTCAGTAATGTTTGGAGCTTGGCTACCAGTGGAGTCGGCTCCTATGGCGGACCGCAGGAAAGAACTCCGCGGGCCGCATGTTTGAGACCCCTGCTCTAGCAGACCCATCATTCCAAGGTACTTTACCTTGAATAGATGGCTGTTGAGTTCTAATGACCACCATGGTCTCTGATCTGGCAGAGAAGTGACACAGCCCCGCTCACTCATGGTGGATACATGTACAGAGGTGTATTTACGATACAGCAATTTTCATAGTCGTAATTTCATAGAATCAGCCAGGATTCATAATTTGTACAGACCGATCCCCCAAATCATCACATGCGTGATGAGATTCTCTAAAACTAGCAAGTTTTGTGTGATTTGGAATTAAGATAACAAAGATGTAGGTTCGATTCAAACACTGAGCTCTGTTACACAGTGGAGTAGCCCTTCTAAGGAAAGTAGTTGAAAACCGATTGCTTTAAACCTATTACAATATAGACCAGATAAAGCAGTAGCATATAGGCTGTACGGAAGAATTCTGGACTGGCAGGGGGATTGACTGAATAATCTGATGGGCCTTCCTCCTCTGTAATATCTCTGATGGATGTTATTGGAAAACAAATCCTCTTCTTGCATCCATGCTTCAGCTTGTTCAGTCCTATGTGGCTGCATACTATAAATAATGACTGCATTACATCAGTCTTAGATATGGGTCATGGAATCTAGCTTGATACCATTGCTTTTGATTTGCCAAAATGTTTCCAGAATTTCCGTACAAATACTTTTTTTTTACACTAACCACATAAAGGTGAGATCTTTTAATGAGGCGTTTAATAGTGGGAGAATGGCTTTATGCAAAGTGCCAATAATTATTTCACTTAGCTTTGCATTTATTTTTATATGTATGATGTGAATGAACTGAATTTCCTGTTTATGGCTTTTGATGTGATTATAATGTCTCCATTATGTCTAAAACATGGCCTGCAGAATCCTTTCTTTAGATTGCACAGGTGTCTTTCTGTGGAGAGCTGATACAGAAGACAGGCTTCATTTAAATGAATTTCACTACCTCTGTGTAGCTCCAATAGTGAAAATTGGCCCTCCATGGCTGTACACATTTTCTTTTTATTTCTGTCGTTAATTTTTTAGAAAAAGCTGGGGGAGTCAGTCTAGCTTTAAGCGGTATTAACTTCCAAAGAAATGCCTGACCAACATCTGGCTTATGCTACATAAATGTGAAAAGTACCCCTCCCTTTTTTTCCATATAAATATCTGGCCTTACATCCTGGGGTGGGGAGTTAGGCAGAAGAGAGTCTTTGGATGGATGGATGACATCATGCTTTTTTTAGATTTGTAAAAAATTGGTGTTTATAGCTTTAATGTTTTGTGATTGGTTGGTGAGTGGAACACAGAGCAGAAGCCAGTCCTGCGTGTGTAAATGAATACACATTCATTCTGGGGAATTACTGGTGGGAAAATGGACAGCATGTTTATAAAATGACTGCGCTTTTCATGTTTCTTCTCAGTTTTGTGAAAATGGGTCCAGTTTCATGAAATACCTCAAATGTCAAATGCTCCTTGCTCAACTAGAAGGATGTGAGTGGCGACTATGACGACTTGGAGTGAAACTGGGCCCAAGTTTACCTCAATTTATGAAAGCCTCATCATGCGGTACTTTTGTTTTGATAGCGTTCTCTTTTTTGAAATTGGAAGCATCTGACCTTAGGAAAGGTGGTTGGTTTTTTGTTGTTGTTGTTTTTTGCATGTTTCCATGTGAAATCCAAATTTTTCGAAATGTCTCTGTCATGGGGTGGTGTGGCCCCTTTACAGGGCCTTGTTCTGTCTTCCAGAGATGGGGAGAAGTTAGCCTGGAACAGGGCTAATAAAGGATTAATGATTGGTAATTAAGACATGGGGATCATCTAAAAGGGTTAAGGTAATTGACCATCACCAAGGGTGGGTGTGGTTCAGGAGGAGAGAGCACTCAAGAAGAGGCAGTGCTGGAATTAAAAGGGGGTGGGAGACGTGGTAGTGAGTGAGGAGAGGAGGCTTAGAAGCGAAAGGTAGGTTGTAGAGGAGAGGAAAATCTCTGGGCAGTGAATCCCGACTGAAGGGCAAAGCTAAACTGGGCCTTGGCAGAAGGTCTGGACTGAAGGAAATTGGACCATGAAAGAAGGGTCAGAACTAAAAAGAAATTTGTGGGAAGACAAAGGTAACACAGACTCCAGTCACTGAAAGTCACTGGCCCCTGGGATACTGTTGAGCAGGTGAGCTGAAAGACATTAAAGACTCTGTAACTCCTAAAGGGGCCAGACATTACAAGAGCCTGGCTGGAGGGCCATGGCCCTCCTGCGTGCGTTGCATGTGGAGAACATGAAGGGGTGCTTTGCAACAGGTGTGATCTATGCCAGTCACACACAGCAAAAAGATGGGACCACTAAAAAGCCTGAAATTAAATTCCAAATAACATCTCTTGAACCCTCCTTCCTTCTCCCCACCCCCAAATCACTATGGCCCTGATCTTGCAAATGATTAAGTGTGTGAGTGTAACATCAGTCCTGAACGATCCCAGCGAAGTCTATGAAACCAGTCATATCAGTAAAGTTAAACACATGCTTACATGTTTGCAGCACTGAGCACGAAATCTGCACAGCCCTAAAAATTGAAATAAGAGTCCCATGTTTGGTATCCTCACTCTAATTCCTCTTTACGTCTAATCTTTAGCTTCTAGGTAATGGCACTGGATATTGCATGGCTTATTGTGAGGCACCTGATTGTTAGGACAATGGTTCACCTGTGAAATGTACAGTGCATTTATCGATTCTTTTTAGTGGCAGATAGCTGCCAAGAGGTCAGCTACTTAAAGTAAAGTAAACTAGTAAATTATCTACGGAGTTTCTATACCATGCTGGAATGATTAATTGAAGGCACTGTTTGCTCTGAGGGAAAGTGCTTTTCAGATTTCATGATTCAAACCTTTCTCTGAGATCCTCTTCAAGTTCCAGGCAGCTTTATACTTATCAACCCATTTATTTAAATGGATTACATCTGTCCCATATATGGCCAAGTCCTGAGAGGTGCTGAGTACCTACAATGAAGAAATTTGAGAGGAATACTCTAGGGTGTTGAAAACTGATCATCTTGGAGAATGCTGCCCTTTGTATGAAACTGGCAGACTTCTGCAGATTCAGAGGTCGATACTGTAGTTCAGCTCAATGATTAAATGATGAAATGTTTGTTTTAACTTTGCCATTTTTGTGTTGCATAGTTTTATATACACTTTTTAAAAAAAATTTTGACCAAAATTTTGTCTCACTAGATGGTCTCTTAAAACGTCTGTTAATAGTTGTCACATTCCATTCTGAATGTATGTGGGGGACACATTCAGAGCTGCAGCCAAAAATAAGTACATCCACACGAAGTGCAATAAGGTGAAATTTATCTCTCTGTCTTAGAGCTTACAATCCCCCCCATTATCATGGTATCTGAGTAAACCTCAATCTCTAATGTATTTATCCTTGCAACACCCCTGTGAAGTAGAGAAGTGCTATTACCCCATTTTATAGACAGAGAACTGAGGAGGTAGTGAATGCCTTACGATAGCAGACCAGTGTGCTGAGATGAGCTATACGCAAATAGAAATGACATACAGCTAATGTGTTTTTTTTTTTTTTTTTTTTTTTTTTTTTTTTTTTTTTAAGCAATAGGTTTGAAAGAGTCACCTCACAGATGTCACGCAGGCAGGAAAGTACTTTGTTGTTTTTTTTATCCAGTTGCTGATGCTGTATCTACATTTTTATTATGAGACTGTTCATGCCCTCTCTCCATCCTGTGTTTGTTCTCGGGCATTCTTAGCATCAATGCCCACTCTCTATGCTGTGTGTGTACGCACGCTTGTTCAGTTTGTTTCAAGGTACAAAGGCTACAGTGTTCCAGGGGAAAGCACCTCTAGGAAGGCTTCCCCTGGAACCACACCAATGCAGGAACCATGCCAATGCACATCCTTTTGACAGTAGTGTACATTGGCGCTATGGAAAACGGTCATTATGATGTTGTTTTGCTTTCTGAGACATAGGGCCTCTGCCTAGTTGAATCCCATATTAGGATGTCCTCTTGCTTTGGCTTCTAATTTGTGCTTCTTGTAAAACAAAACATGGCATTTTGAATTGTGAACATTTCTCTCTGTGTCAAGGAAGCGGAAACTGATATTGAGGGGGAAAAATCTTTTTGTGGCAGGTGCTGGGTTGATTCAACTAGGCTGAATCTCTACTGGCAAACTTAGAATCTGTAGCTCCCGATTGTTGCAACTCTTGCACTGCTAGCAGTGGTGGTGGCTGTAGTGTAGAAAGGGTTTAATTAGTAATTCAGAGGATATTTAAAGGGGTCCGAGGGACTATGTGCCCAACTTCTGTTGAAAATCAATGGGATTTGGGTGCCTCGTTCTCTTAGCCCTGGTCTACACTGCAGAATTACTTTAGCATAACTGTTGCTCAGGGGTCTGAATAATCTATACCCCCGATTGACGTAGACATACCAACCTAAACGCTGGTGTAGACAGTGCTATGTCAGCGGGAGAAGCGCTCTCCCATCAGCTTAGAGGGTCTTCATTAAAGTGCTACATCAGTGTAGACCTGCCCTTAGGCCGCTTTGAAAATCTCAGGCTCTGCTTATTACAATAGCGCTCAGGGCCTCAGTCAAGGGTTAGGTCGCCATTCTGCTAGGTGTTGAATGGACAAGTAACAAAGACGACTATGTACATGTCAGATAGGAGACGCAAGGTAGACGAAACAGACAAATGGGGTGACGGTGTTGGGAGGAAGAGGTGGTAATGAAATGAACAGAGTTGAGCAGAGAAGCAGAAATCTCAGCTTGCTCCTTGCATAACCAATGTCAGGCAGCCAAATGAGAGCCAGTCATGAAGGGCATCAATTTTTGAGATCTGAAATTATATGTCTTCTGTTTTATTTTAAGTAGGTTTTTATAATGCGCTCATCACTAGTATCTGAGTGCCTTCCAGTGCACTGAGCAACCTCACAAAACATCTGTCACATGTTGTCTGTTCTCTCATCCTATCCCTAAAGAGAGAAGTATGCACAATGAAGTGTCTTGTGTAGGTAGTGTGTGTTTTTGTTGTGTTTAAAAATAAATATACCCATTGCGCTGTGTTTGATGTTGCCTTCTCTAATACAAAGAAATGTGCCTTTAATTTGAAGCAGAAAGTAGGTAGGCTTGTGCTGGGCGAGTTCAATTCCACAGTCAGGGACCACACCTGGAGAAGGTTGTGTCTCCTGCACAGATGAGCTTTACTCTTATTGAGAGTTCCATTGTGCCACAGGAGCATAGTTGTGAGCCACGGTCTTCATCCTGAAGTTTTAGACACCTTTTTTCAGATAATCAGGGTCCAGGCCATGGAGTGGTTTGAAGATAAGGACCGAGACCTTGAGCTTGATTTGAGATTCTACGGGAAGCCAATGTAGAGAGTGCAGGACAGGTTTGAGACATTCACTGTAACGTGTATCGCTGAGGAGACACACTGCAGCATTTTGTACTGGTTGGGGTTTCCGAAGTGCTGAAGGCTTTATGGCCACGTATGTTGCATTGCTGTAATCCAGCCGAGATGTGATGAAGGTATGAATAACTGGTGGCCGGCCTTCATTTGCCAGGATGGGAGGGTGTTTCCTAGCCAAGAAGAGAGGATAGAAAGCATTACTTGCTGATGCTGCTATGTTAGAACTCAGCATCAGCAAAGAATCTAAGAGTATTTCTAGAATATGGACTGATCTGACCAATTGTGGGTGTGTATTTTTGACCAGTGGAGACTGCACTGTGGCTGCAAACTCTTTGAACAACTTTTCTGTGCCCACCAGCATCACCTCTGTCTTGTTTGGGTTCAGCTTCAGTCAGTCATTCTTCATCCATGAGCTGATCTCATCTTGGACCACCGTGGTGATAGTGGTGTGGTCGTATGTGATGAAGGGTAGGTACAGCTGCATATTGGTCAGACAACATTGAGTCCATGTTGTCTGACCAGTTCACCTAACGATTGCATGAAGATGTGTTTAAAAAAAAAAAAAGCGGGGGGGGGGGGGCAGAGAGAGAAATAATCCTTATTGAGCTTTATCCTTAATGAGGGGTCTAGTGGTGAAGGTGCAATTTCCCATTACATCTTATTGGGTGCATTCCTCCAGGAAGGATTCACACCATTTTAGAATGTGTCAGGTGAGACAGCAGAATCTCATGGTCAACAGTTTCGTATGCTGCAGAGAGGTCCAGGAGGATATGAAAGGGTGTCTGTCCTCCATCTACTGATAGGAGGACATTTATTCGTGAGTGCCACAAAGGCAGTTTTGTTTCTGTGTCCTGGCCTGAATCCAGATTGTGCTGAATCTAGAATGTTAGCTTCAGTTAGATGTAGTTGGAATTTTGCTAGCTTCTCTGACGCATGGGCATTAGATGTGCATTTAGGGTTAGGATGAGATGACATGAGAAAAATGAGTGCACCCTGTCCATGCTGTAGCCCCAATATTGCTACCATCTGTGAAGGGCAGTGGGGTGGATAATGAGTGCTAATTTTCCTAAGGTAGACAAGACCATGGAGAGTGAAGTTATCTGTCCATAACTGATAAAACAAAATACTTCTTTACAATACTTCTGGACTGTGGTACTCCTGGCTATATTATGTCACTGAAGCAGAGAACTTAGCAAGATTTAAAGAGGTATTGGACACCTATATGGTAAGCGCAAATGTCCAGAGTTGTTGTTATAGTTAATGTTAAAACAAAAGTTTTGGAAGGGCTCTAAAACATCATGTTCCAGGTCTTAAAATAATCTCTATTAGGGATTAGATTGAGACTTGCATGGGGGACAGATTATCCCACATGTTCTTATTGTGAGGTTTCTTGCACCTTCCACTGCAACATCTGGTGCTGGCCACTGTCAGAGACAGGGTACTGGACTAGGTACCATCAGTTTGATCCAGTATAGTGATTCTTATGTTTCTAACTAGTACAGCAGGGACCACTGCGATGTCGGATTCCCTACAATGGCCTGCTAATGCAGCCTCAACCCTTGCCTGGAGGCCATACCTGTAATGATGATGGTTTACAAATGTTTGCTTACTTAACTTTTGTGGCCCCTCCTCATAAATCTCTCATCTGTATGGTGAAGTCTTGTGAGCCACTGGCCATCTCTTTGCTTTTAAAGGAAGAGAGTTGGCAGCTGTCTTACTTTTCCCTTCCAGTGACTGTCTCTCCCCTTAAGAGGGTGTCCTGCTGCCATGCTTTCATATTTGGCTTTCTCCAAAACTACTATGGTGGCCTGCTTTCTGTAGAAGATTAGACTAAGTGGCTTGTTCCCCACACCTTTTCTTGTTCCAGTGAAGATGAGTCTCTCTTGAATTCTGCTTGTGTGCTGCTTGAATATCTTAGTGTTCTGGAGCAGATACATCATAGTATTACAAAATCCTGGAGTATGTGAAATCCCTCCCTTCAGTACTGAAACTCTAACGGGTAACTGACCAGTGCACTTTGAGATCAAATAATTTCTCCATAAGATTGAATGGTCCTTGTAGAACTGAAGTAGAGGATCTAGAATTTATTGCACGCAAGAAGTGGGAGGATACAGAGGTTAAGCTCATAATTTGGTTCAGTTTAAGATAAATGTCAAAAAGTTGAAACTTTTAAACACTTTCATATTTGTTTTCCTGAACTTCCCCCAAACTTTCAGGAAAAAGTCTACCTTGGCATAACATAGGAGGAGTGATATTCCAGTGGGATTTCTCTCTTCTGGGGAAGCTGGATTTCAGGTTTAGAGTGAGAAACAACCGTCAACCTTTATTATGGCAGCTACTGTTCTGCATTGTCACACTTTTAGCATTGGAACTTTTTCCTGTGAAATAGCTCACTGGGCAGAATGAGATCTGATATTTTAACACAATCCTTAAAACACTGTAGGGTGTGGCACAACCTTTTTCCTGGATTTCGAGACTGTGGACTGACATGTTTTCATGGTAAAACAGTCTGAATACCTTTCCTAGACCTGACAAACAGCTTTGTGTAGCTTGAAAGTTTGTCTCTTTCACAGTAGAAATTGGTCCAAAAAGAGAGATTATCTCACCCACCTTGTCTCGCAAATATCAGGGAGCAACATGGCTACAACACCACTGCAAACATGTTTTCACAAATTACCGCTAAAGACTTCTGTATGTTGGAACCCTGTTAACATAATATTTACTGCATCCCTTTTCAAGCAGTTTTACTACTGCAAAATATATCACATCTATAAACCATACCATTTATGTGACATTGGGCCTATATCTAGAAGAAAACATAAAAAGGAAAACCTAAGAGTTTGTTAAAATAACTTGAAGGGTTTGAATTAGAGCCATGAAAGCAAGAAAATGTGCAGTTAAGGATGGGTAAGAAAGATTTCTCCTGACTCCCAGCTCTGTCTTGGACACAGTGGAGTCTGAGACTACACTAAAACTGGGTCCAATAGACCTGAGTGAAATATTTTGCAGGAAAAGTTTATTTTCTGAAACAAGCAGTTTCAGATCAACAAACTGTGTTTGCAAATTTAGGTAAATTTGCCACCTAGTTTCAGATTCCTTTTCTGGATGGGAGAAGAGGGAAGTTATCTCTTAAAGAACTTAGATGCCATTCACAAAACTGGTGGTGGTTGTGCTTTCCTTGTACCCAATAGCCCATTGGTTAGGGCACTCATCTGGGATGAGGGAGAGCCAAGTTCAAGTTCTTCCTCCAAAGATGATTGAGTAATATGCAGTGGAACAATTTCAGTAGAAGAAATTGAGACCCCCACCCCAGAATAACCAATAGTGTGGTGGTCGGGCACTCACCTTCACCTGTGAGGGGTTCAAGCTCTTCAACCAGAGAGGGTAACCAAGAAGGCTACTGCCACAATCACCACCATTGGTTTTGTGAATCTAGCCCTTAATTTCCTTTGCTTCTATTAAACTAAATGTTAAAAATGCCCAGAAATGAAACAATTTTTAAAAAACTTTTTCAACATGCTGAAAATTGCAATAATTTTCAGTTTTCTGTTTACCTTGATCAGAAACCTTGTTTTTTATTTTGTTGGAACTGCCAGCAAACTGAAACATGAGTTATTCGCTCAGCTTCAGTGTGAACACCAGGAAAACAGATGCGTGTTTTAAAAACATGTCAAAACCCTAACAAGGCCATTTGTATTGTAATGTTTTAGTTCGTAGGGGGTCAACTCCCATCTATAATAAGGTTTTTAACATGTTAGTTAACATGTTTTCAAAAACACACCTTTTTCTCAGCGTGGACACAGCCTAATAGAAGAAAGCAGTCTATTTCAGTACAGAACTTGGTATCCTGAGTGATTCCTATTGCCATACACTGCCTAAATCACAGCTGATTTCTCTTTGATTGTGTGGAACAGGATCTAATTTTGATGTTGGTACTTTAGCTTTTACAAAAGGCTGAGATCTTCTTCAGTTCGTTGGACAATCTTAGCAACCAAAGATAATAGAAAGTAAGAGCGGACATAGAACAAAGGTAAAATATAAAGCTGTATAAAAAGTTTATTTAAACCCTCATCAGGATTTTGTACTATGTGTAACTAATCCAAATATGTCGTCTTGTCTTTGCATCAGAAACCATAGCTATATATAATGGATATGTCACAGGGTTAACCTGGACACACAGTAGTATAAGGTAAAACCGTTTGCTAAAATAGTTGGCAAAATGGTTTAGTGGGTGGTTAATCAAGCATTCATAGGACCTAAAAATATTTCATAATGTAATTGCTGCTGGGGGTTGCTGCAGTTTGATTATCTAACCTAGGTGATTGATACAAGTGCAGTGAAGCAGCTTAGATGACTACTATCTTTTGGTAAAATGTCTCCCAGGAGAGAAAAGGGGAAAAATGTTCTTGCACCCTCTGTGAACAATTTAATTAGGAACCTTTTTGTTTTTCTGAGATAGTAATTAAATGATGTGATTAAATGAACAAATTGCACTTATAAGCATGAAAGAGATACATGTGTTCCCGCTGTGAGACAATTAATTGTTTTGCTAATGTTTTATCTGGGAGCTGTTCAGGAGTTTTGTTTATTTTTTCTGTCCCATTGAAACAATTAGAAACCTAATAACAATACAAGTAAATCTGCAGATGAATCATTTCAGGAATTTCCATTTTATGCTGGAAAACTGAGTGTGTTTCTAAAAATAAGACGAAGTTGAGAGCTGGATTTCCTGTGTTCTGTTCCTGGGTTTCCCACTGACTTGCTGTGTGTTGAATCCTGCAATCATAGAAGTGTATGGTAGCACTCATATGTGTAAAGGACTGAGCTCTTAACCATTTTGTGCTGAATGTTCTCATTTATGAAATCCAGACAATAAGATTGATACCGTACCTCCCAAGGGTTAATTAAGACATGCCACCATATAAATCCGTAGTATGCTCATACCTTGAATACTGTGTGCAGTTCTGGTCACCCCATCTCAAAAAAAAAAAAATTAGCCTTTCCTATATCCTACTCACATCAACTGAGAATAAAACAAAATCCATCATGATGCAGCACTGAATCACAAAGAACAAACCTCAGACTGTATTGAGAGAGGCTAACTGATTTCTTCACAGGAATATTGTGTATTGTAAGTGATGGTAGTGTACCAGATACTTCTCCTTATATACTGATCTGCCGCCCTTTACCCCCACAAGATATCCACTGATTCTGAGTAAAGTCTTTCTTGGAAGGTAGAGTCTGAGGCCACATGACGTTCTCCCTCTTTCCCTGGTTATTCCCTATTCATCGCCTCTCCTCTAAAGGATCTGCCTAATTCCCCCCCATCAGTCACTGTTGTGGCTCCATCTACTGGTGGGAAAGGTTGGGAGCTCCATCAAGTTCTTGAGCCAGACACCAGCAGTTCCCATCTTAGTTTCTATTCCCTGGTGTGCGGTTACCTTACCTGCCAGAAAGGAGAGGGAGTCCTGCTCCCTCAAACAAACAAACAAAAAGGAGTGGGGGGTGCCCCATAGTATTTAGCAGGGTAGGAGAGCTACAATCCCTCTCTTTTAACCTCTGGTTAGTAGAGAGGACCTTCATCCTCTCTTTGAGATTATGCCCAATGGGTTAGGAGCATCTCCTAACTTTCACCATGGAAATTCCACATCTGATATGGTGCTGTATGTAGCTTTCTTTGGCCAGAGTGCCAAATGGCTCAATTCACAAGCCTTTGGTGTACATTTTCTCTTCCCTTGTATTAAGAACTGCCCCAAGCAGCAATCCCCCTAGTCAGGAGTTTAATGTCTTTCTAAGGTCTGTGCACCTGCTGAGCTCTTAAACATACAACCCCTTCAAACTTTCTCAAATGGGTCTCCCATGAGGTTTACCTGTGTCTGCTCTCCCCAAGGCTAAAATTGCAATACCTTGTTTGCATTTGCCTGAAGCAGCCTTTTTGGGGATTCTGCCCCTTTAAGATGGCAGTATTATCGTACAGTAGGGGGCTAAATTTAAAAAATAAGGTTTGTGGAAATATTATTTTCTACTCAACTACATTACTGCTGTTCATTATTAAGAATTGCTTGTATAGGGGTGCTTTACAAATATATAGTAAGACATCAGAGGGGTAGCCGTGTTAGTCTGGATCTGTAGAAGCGACAAAGGGTCCTGTGGCACCTTATAGACTAACAGAGGTATTGGAGCATAAGCTTTTGTGGGTGAATACCCACTTCTTCGGATGCAAGCAGTGGGATCCAATGTATGGGTAAGGGCATTAGTGACAGGGATGATAGGAAAAGGCAGATTTTGGTGATATTAAAGTAGTAATGTGATGCCTTCATTCTGTTCATAGTTGTGCACTTTTGTATTGCCATAAGAGTGTGAAAACTTGTTTAAATGTTTATTAGCTAACTTAATTGGAGTAATTTTTAGTCAATTAAAAACTTCGAGCAAAGTTTCATTTTTTTTTTTAAAAAGCAGTGAATACAATACTGGGGGAGAACCATTGAAAGACTTGCCAGAAACAGACAGGAATGGAGGAGCTTCATCACTGCCCTAAATGCCAGAGGCGTAATGGGAACGGGATGACGATAATACTGGGGCTAAATTGTCTAAGGTGCCTTATCTTGGCCTCTAAAATTGTGCTTGCAATGTTTCATGTTTTAAGTTTTTGCTTGCACAATTGTTATAGGGATAAGCTTTTGACTAACTGAACTGTGCATGCAAATTAACTTGCACATGAATCCAGCAGATGACTGGGCATTCAAATACAGGTACAAAAGTCAGATGTGTAAAGTCACAGATGCTGTTTTAGAGGCTGCTGTTGAAAATTTGGCCCTGGACGTTTTACTAGTAGAATCCTAGATGCCAACAATTAAACACTCTAAGATCATCCACACCAGCAAAGAGTTTAAGCAATATTTTCACTTTTAAGTTTTGCTTTAGAATTCAGCACAATAATATTGTTCCCAACAGTCTTCATGTTAGCAGTATTTAACTGCTGTAGCATGGCCTGGTGGTTGAGATAAAGGACTGTGGGTAAGAGAACTTGGGCTTTATCTGTAATTTTGCTACGGGCTTCCTGTATGCACCTTTGAGCAAGTCCCATACCAATGGGAGTGAGGCATCTAAATATCTTGGAGAGTCTGGGTCTCAACCTCTCCATGCTTCTATTCCTTCATGTACTTAAAAAAAAAAATCTATTAAAATGTCAAGATGGCTACACACTGTTTTTAAAATGCTAAAATTTAGATGACCATAGACAACTTTAAACTGAAAGGATTGACCTCACTCAACAAAAATGGTCCCACATCAGGCAAAGGCTTGAATAAAATGCCTTGTAATAATTATCTTAATGGAGGAGTTAACTGGAGACAGAGAGCAATTACTGCACCTGGAGTGTGGGCCAGGCCCAACTGAAGATAAAGCCCAGCTCGTGGAGGAGCTTGGTGGTAAGCATAAAGGGAGGAAGCCCAAATGAGGAGCAAGAAGAGAGGGAGCAACTCTCTGGTTGCTGGAGTGGAAGAAAGGCCTAGAGAGAGGCAGGTGTACAGTGAGCTAAGGGAGGGGTTGTAAGAAAGGGCCTGGAAGGAAGGCTAAGATTGGAAGAAGTCCAGGGAAGCAGTGAGGAATCTGAGGCAGCTGCTAACCACATAGGCCCTGGACTGGAACCCAGAGAAGAGGGAAGGCCTGGTTTTCCCTACTGGTCCACTTGAAAAGGTCATGTGGGGACACTCTGACGCTAGGGTGAGGAGGATTATTGAGCTGGAACCAGACCTCCAGGGAGAAAGCCCTGGAAGGTGTGTGTGTGCCCAAGAACGGGAAGATCGCCCCCTTCCAATGCTCTGAAAGGTCTGTGGAGGACTGGGCCTGGGTAGAGGTGAAGAGTTGTTTGCTTGAGTTTAGTTTATTGGACTTTGTTTACCCTGGAAGAAGGGGTAGGGCTAAATGTGACGTGGTCTGAGTGCCGAATTATGAGGCACTAGAGAAATGCAAAGTATTGCAAGATATTGTCTCTAAGGAGCAGACACTCCCCCTTGATGGGATGAAATGATGACCTAAAAATAGCTCAGTCATAGGAAGGAATTACAAGTCTCAGATGTGGATAGGAACATTTTTATTAAAGTCACCCAAGAATCCCCGAAGATGTATTTATTTGCACTTACTGAGTCAGCTCTGGAGGCCTGATTTTTGGACCCAAATATATATAATCATCTGTTGACCAAGACATTCTGTGATGAATTGGTGTGCTAATGGGGTGGAAAATTGTTAGGAAGGAAGCAGTACATGTTGAATCATGTAGAATCAGCTAGCTGCAACTCTGTATTAAGGATTCACTCAGAATGAGGTGGATTGTGGGCTGGATTTTAGGATTCGTCAGGACACACTTGGCATGAGCCACATTTTGGGCAGATTTGCTGTGCTGGATTTCCCTTACTGTGTTTGTAGCAAACATACTTTAAAGGAGATTCAAACTGAGATGCCTCAAGTGGAGTGGACAAAACTGAGTGTTACAAATTGTATTCGTCCAAATTACCAACAATGCACATTTATTTAAATTGTGTTTCGGAACAAGTCTAAATAGTTTTTATCCTTTTGTACATGATAATCTCTCTAAAGTGGTTTATATTTAAACAAGGCTAAAGTTAGCTCAAGTTAACGTAAATTGGCATATAGTAGCAGGATCATTGTGCAGCGTCAGTACACTTGGGACTCAAGTGGGAGACAGCTATAAACAGTTTGTGCTGCTGCTGGCACGTTGTGCTGCAATCTGATTATGCACATCAGATCTGACAACACATTTCTGTAATTATTATAAGCGATACATCTTCTGCGGTAGAACAGGGTTTGAGGAAATGGGGTTAATCTAGCCAACCCCAAATTATTATAATCCTTCCACAAAGAGGAATATGATAGTGCACTATGAGTTCTTTATGTTTGTTTTTAAACAGAGGACTGGTAAATAACTGAATAGATTTTTGAATTATTGGATCCAGTAGTAATGATTTGACATGTGCCATTTCATCTTATTCCTTATATTAAATCTGACTGAGATCTTCCTCTCTTTATACATCCTTAAACAGCCTCCTAATTATATTAAATGACACCTAACAAAAACATTGTTTCACGAATGAGAGAGGCTGTCCATAGCCATTCAGGTATGATATCAAATCAGGTATGATAGGTAAATTGGAACACAAGTGCCTAGTATACTTGGAAATGTGTAAGCAGACTAACTGTAAAGGCATGTTGTATGCTAGAATTGTACTAAACTGTAATTGTCTAGATCAATAAGGAAAGTAGTGATGTGTTTTAATCAGGAAGAAAACTTGATATAGAGTACTCCCTTCTGTGAAGTCTTTTCAAGAGATATTTGGGAATACATTTCTAAAGGATTCTCATTCACTCACTGGAACCTCAGTGTGCTGTACCCAAGATGTAAGATTAACTAGACAGTGTAGCTATTGATTATAACATCTATTATTCACTGCAACTATGTTAAATAACAGATATGTTTATTGACTGGAAATGAATTTGTAGATTCCAATTTCACACAATCGAGAGATGTTGATCTAAAGTACATTAATAGGTGATAGCCTTTAAAATGGAGTGATGACCTATCTCCCCTGTCTAGAAACATCAGTCTCATGGGGGCAGATCCTCAGCTGTTGTTAATTTGCATGGATCCAACTTGGTGAGATTTACATCAGCTGAGGATCTGCATCACTATAACAAAGTAATAGGTAAATGCAATAAAAGACCATTTTTCCACAAAGAGAAAATAGTAATGTAATGCATATTCTAAATGCAATCCAAGAATTGAAATAGAGAAATATGTGGGACAATGGACTAATGATCTGAGCACAGGAATTGAATTTCATGCCAGCTTTCACTGTCCCCCTTTGTGGCCTTCAGTTTGTTGGCGTCCGTTAGTCTTGAGAGACGATGGATATGCGCCCATGGGGAATGAACTGTTGCTTCCCGTGTTGTGTCGATGCTGTGAGGCGAAGCTGGAGTGTCCTCTCTAGGGCGCAAGCCAGGGCAGGGTGATATGGAGGAACAGCTGTTGCCCATGCAGCAGAACCCCCCTCTCCACGCAACTGATGGATCCAAGGGAAAGACAATGTCGATACAACTTGGCACCAGTGGCGTCGCAGGAGTTGCCGGAATGACGTTGAGGACAATGTCAGACCGCCATTGGGACTCCGACACCGGATTTGGTTTCAGGGTTGACTCCCTTAGCCTTTCCCATGAGTGGGTATTGCCACAAGGCAGCGGAGGTTTTAAATCAAAGTTTTCCTTCTCCTAGGTGGGCTGCCTTCCAGGGCTAACGAGCCCCACCTGCCCGAATGATTTACTGGCCTTCAGTAAATCATTTTAAACTTGTTCTTTGGATTGTCCATATGTGAGATGCTGGTATTGTGCTTACCTAAAGTAAGAGAGTATTGTGAGAAGGAATAGACTTGTAAAGCACTCAGAAGATGTATTGCACTAAATACACGTTAAGTATTTTTTATTAGAAAAAATAATAGAATAGTTCAGTTACTTCTTGAATTTACACCAGGTTTTGAGAGGTTATTTCATCACAAAAAGTATCGCTGTTAGTTAGAGATCAGCCACTGATGGACTATGATGGTTAAAAAAGAATTCTTAGGATGGGCTATTTGACTTATTGCCAGTGTTTCAAAGAGAATTCTGTGTAGGTATTTAATTCTGCTTTGTTTGTCAAATGTTGTATTGCTTATTGTTTAAACAAAATAAATATTTCCTCTAATAAAAAAGAGGATTAACATAACATAAAAGCATTAACCAAACCTGTGCAGGTGCTTGCACTGGATGTTCAGTATGCCAACAAAGAGAAAAGACTTGCTAATGTAATCTGATGATGATGGGCGATCACTCGTTACCGAATATGATCATCTTCCATGGGAATTATGGGTCCTCAGGTGACTAATAAGACCAATCCTTGAACCACAAGTTCTGTTACAATGAGGGCAGATGTTTTCAGGCTCAGCAGGGGACTGTTGACCATGACGGGAAGTCAGTCTATCCTTACTATTGCCCCTCTTGTCCTCTTCAGCTTGTCGTCGAGCAACTTCAAAATGCAGGGGACCATCACATAGGACTTCACTCCATTTTAAGTGATCCTGGGCAATTGTCTCCAAGTGTTAATGTCAATATTACACTTTTTTAGGTTGTCCTTCAGCAAGTCCCTATAATGCTTCCGTTGTCCACCCATGTTAAGGTACCCTCCTTTCAGCTGAGAGAACAGGACCTGTTTTGGGAGGCAATGGTCTCGCATCCGGACAATGTGACCAGTCCAGCGGAATTGCTGATGATAGTCATTGCCTCGATACTGGTGGTCTTTGCCCCTTCCAAAACAGTAATATTGGTGTGCCTGTCTTCCCATATGATCTTCAGAATCTTATGAAGGCAGTGATGATGGTGCCTCTCAAGGACTTTCTAGCGGTGTCTATACGTTGTCCAAGTTTTGGACCCATACAACAGTGTTGGGAGAATAACAGCTTGATAAACAAGAAGCGTGGTGTCTTTTAGAATGTCGTGATCTTCAAAAACCCTGTGCTGTAAATGAGAAAAAGCTACATTGGCACTATTTGATGCAGAAATTCAACATCGCCTGAGCTGTGCCAGTGTAATGTAATCTAAACAATATAATAAACACAGAAACATTGGTCATGCTAAGTCTATAACTAGATCTAGTAGTAAAGCTGCTATACTAAACCTAAAATATTTTGATTTAGTAATAGATATGGATACACAGTAGTGGCTGCCTTTAATAAAAATGGTCAGGGATCAAATTTAGACAAGCCAGAGCTGAGGGACAGAAAATTCCCCCCAAGTTGTATTATCTAATCTGCCAGATACAAATAAGTCCTTAGCTTTCCAACCAAAGGAAAGCTTTCCTCTTTGTTCTAGTAAGGAAGCAAGTACTGTAGAAGGTTGAGAGGCTATCAAAGGACCAAGTTTCAATAACTAACATGTATCTGTATTGATGCCAAGGGTGGAGAAGGGCATGACATTGTTTGTAATGCCATAGTGGGGAATGGCAGTATTTTGAGGAAGGACCTCAAATAGTTGGGATGTGTTTTTAATTAGATTATTTGATTTATTTTTTTAAAGAAGAGATAATTCTGTTGGACAGAGAGAGAAACTTAGTTGTAGAAAAATGCCATTACCTATTGCTTTTAAGATGATGGGTTAGGGAGAAAAGTTACCTTGGGATGTAAGTGCAAATTCCTCCCATCTACAGAAGAAACTGTTTCAAAACTGATGCATGCACAAAAGCAAGTTTAAAGTAATGGAGGAAAGGAGAAAGTTTAATAGCTCCAATATAGAAAAAAGTGTCACTAATATGTTAGTTTCATATGCTTAATCCCTTTCCTAACATATGTCAAGGAGTAGAGAGGAAAGATGCTTTGTTCCTCATACACTGAAGTGTAGATATAATGGTTGAGATTCTTGCCCTTTACAGCATGTGGTAAGACCAGAATAATGTGAAGGGAACTTAAAATCTTTGTATCTGGTTGGGGAAAATTCTGTCAGCACAAGACAGTTCTCTAAGGACCCTTCTGCAAGTCCTGGTATAGCTCGTGTGTTGAGAGTGGGGTACAGAGTGGGAAGGGGGGGATAGCTCAGTGGTTTGAGCATTGGCCTGCTAAACCCAGGGTTGAGAGTTCAATCCTTGAGGGGGCCACTTAGGAATCTGGGGCAAAAATCTGTCTGGGGACAGTACTTGGTCCTGCTAGTGAAGGCAGGGGACTGGACTCGATGACCTTTCAAGGTCTTTCCAGTTCTAGGAGATTGGCATATCTCCATTTATAATAAAAAAGGGTGTGTTCAGTGTGGCTGTACTTTAGTCCCCTGCCGTTGGGCTACAAGTCCGGTGCTATGTCTCTGGAAGTCCCAGAAGTAGTGCACAGTCAAAGGCCTTTATAGAAGTGGGATGTATTCCTGCTTTAGACTTCAGACCCAGAAGTAAAATCATGAAGGCAGCAGCTCCCATTCAGAACTTCTCTCTTCTTGTTAACCCCAGTAAAATGAGGGTAGTCGTGTATCTTTTCTCATGTCTTTTAATCTATTTGTGCAGTGCCCAGCCCAATGAAAACCTCTATCTTGGCTGCAGCCTCTAGATTACACTGTAATAAAAATAACTGTAATAAGCAAGTAGAAGCACAGGTGTTAATGGCAGTATATTTGCAATCTGCCTCCTTGCTGGCCAACTATTCTAGGATGAGACATTTAACTACTAAGAATGATTTTCTGGATGTAGATTTTTGCCCATAAAACAATTCCAAATCTCACTGTTGTAGGATCTGTTGATTTGCATTTTTACAAGATCAAGGTTTAATGGCTCCTGAAATTCTGTATTTTGCAAAGAATCCATCATGTTACAATCAGAAAATCCTTCACTCCACAGTTTTCCCTTCACTCTTATCTGTCTTGTCGCTATATCCAGTTTCTCCAAGACTACAATTTCTGATGGTTGTCTTTTTGTAAGATTGAATCGAACCATGCTCTGGGAAAAAGCCTATGGGGTAGAGTCAAGGGGCACTATTCTTGCCAGCGCTTTATTGCCTTTGCCAACACCTTCTGACATACTTGGAATGAAAGAGACAGGAACAGAAACAAGGAATATGCCCTCCTGCTGCAGACTTAAACCTCATGAAGAATTTCACTGTTGTGAGTCTGAAGGCTGGCAAGCGTATCCAGCTCTGGAGTTGACTCAACTTGAAGAATAACTTGGTGTTACAGAGGCTTTTCTCCACAGGCCATTGCATCTGGACAAGGCACTGGCTTCTGCGCGCTTTGTCCCAGGAAGGTTTTTAGTTATACAGACAGTACTTCCTATTCTGGCATAACTTGAAGAGTTACATTGTCAGATTGGTTATTCACTCTCTGAACTGCTTCTCCCTGGCTTTGTAAGGTAAGACACTACAGCACTGTTGTCTGACATAGTAATGCCCCGAGGAATCCATAACCCGCTGACAGCTTTCAAAATTCAATGCACGTCTATCTTGTTTAAGTGTAACAAGTACCTTGAGTGGTCCCACAGCCTGTCTGCTTTTTGGTAATCAAATAAGGCCTGGCCTGTCTTTCAGACATCTGCCTGGGATTTGTATAGTGTGAAAATTTAGAAAGGGGTGAGGCCTAATAACACTGAGGTTCTCTCTGCACCAATATGAGGTTTGAGAAGGCAAACTGAAAAGATAAATACATACATCAGAAGCAAATATGAGGGGTTTCCCCCCCCCCCGTGTATGCAATAGAAACCTCTGTCTATTCCTATGCTACAGAGAGGTTGAACTAAGAGAAGTGGATGGTAAGGCTGATCAGACTGTTAACAGCCTTGCTCAATTCCTCTAACATGAAGTCTTGACTAGAGCTGGGCAGTAAACTCTTTTCCCATCCCACGGAAATGAGATTTCAAAATGTTTCTTGTTCTGCATCAGGAGAAAATGGAGACCTTTATTTTTTCACAAAAAACTCAAAAGAGATCCACCTGCTTCAGAATAGCCAACAAGTCAGTGGTTAAGGCGCGTACCTCAGATATGGAAAACCCAGGTTCAAGTCCCTGCTCTGAGAAATATTTTTGTAGAACAATGAAATGTCATTCACAGAAATTAGCATCTTTAGTCTGAGAATCCTGGAAACAAACAATTGGCCTCACAATCCTGGTAAATATCCTGGGAACAGTGCACATACTAACAGTCACCCACTATTACAATACCCCTTTACAGAAGAATGTTAGGGTTTGTTTGTAACTTGGATATATAGGAATCATAGAAATGTAGGACTGGAAGGGACCTCAACAGGTCATTTAGTCCAGTCCACTGCACTGAGGCAGGACTAAGTAGTATCTAGACCATCCCTGACAGGTATTTGTCTAACCTATTCTTAAAAACCTCCAGTGATGGAGATTCCATAACTTCCCTAGGTAACTTGTTCCAGTGTTTAACTACCCTTACAGTTAGGAACTTTTTCCTAAACCTAACTTTTTTCCTAACTTTTTCCTAAACCTCCCTTGCTGCAATGTAAGTCCATTATTTCTTGTCCTGTCCTCAGTGGATAAGAAGATACATTTATCACCCTCCTCTTTATAACAACCTTTTACATACTTAAAGACTTATGTCCCTCCTTAGCAGTAGCGTAGCCGGGGGGAGCAGGGGCCGCTCCCCCTGTGAGCAGAAGCAGTGCCGCCCGAGCCCTGCTGCCGGAGCCGGGCTCGGAGCTCCCCGCAGCGGCTGGAGACCCAGGCCCTTTAAATAACCGCCGGGGAAGCCAGTACAGTCCAGAACGGCGCTGGCTCTTGCCGGTATGCCGTACTGGACCGGACCAGACTGCCGGAGGTGCCCCTGGGTGAGTACAGGGGGAGCGGTGAGGCACCTTTTTATAGCGCCACTCCCCCTGTGCTCTGGACCTGCCTACGCTACTGCTCCTCAGTCTTCTCTTCTCCAAACTAAACAAACCCAGGTTTTTTCAATTTTTCCTCGTAGATCATGTCTTCTAGACCTTTCATAATTTTTGTTGCTCTCCACTAGACTTTCTCCAATTAGTCCACATTTTTCCCAAAGTGTGGTGCCCAGGACTGGACACAATAGTCCAGTGGAGGCCTTATGAATTCTGAGTAGAGTGGAAGAATTAATTCCTGTGTCTTGCTTACAAAACTCCTGCCAATACATCCCAGAATGATGGGAAAGGGGGAGCATGGTGGTGGGTTTTTTTTGTTTGCAACAGTATTACATTATTGACTCGTATTTAGTTTGTGACCCACTAACTCCCAGATCTTTTTCTGAAGTATTTCTTCATAGGCAGTTATTTTCCATTTTGTGTTTATGCAATTGATTATTCCTTCCTAAGTAGTACTTTGCATTTGTCATTAAGGAATTTCATCCTATTTTCCTATTTATCTCAGGCCATTTTTCTGATTTGTCAAGATCACTTTGAATTCAAATCCTGGCCTCCAAAGTACCTGCAAACTCCTTCCGGCTTGGCATCATCCACCGACTTTATACATGTACTCTCTGACATTATCCAAATTAGTTTTGAAGATACTGAATAGAAATGGACCCCAGACAGATTGCTTGATTGTGAACCATTGATTACTACTCTCTAAATATGGTTTTTCAGCCAGTTGTGCACCCACCGTATCGTAGGGTCCTCTAGGCTATATTTCCTTAGTTTGTTTATGAGAAGGTCATGTGAGACGGTATCTAAAGTTGAGATATATCATGTCTACTGCTCTCCTCCCCCCGCTCCAATATACAAGGCTTGTTACCCTGTCAATGAAAGATATTAGGTTGGTTTGACAAGTTTTGTTCTTGACAAATCTATGCTGACTTACCTATTGTCTTGTCTTCTAGATGCTTATAAATTGATTATTTGCTCCATTGTCTTTCCCTTGTACTACAGAAGCATTTAGTTGTATTATTTGTAAGACTTTCCCTTCTGTTCACAAAGTCTTTCAGAATGTCCTTGTAAAAGGCTGAACTCATAAAAAGGCTTAAGGGATTGCCATTGTAAAAGCTCCAGTGGAGATGAACACCATTTTATTACAGAATGAATTTTGACCCTCTTGAAGTGTGTCCTATAGAACCTGAGATATGTGTTTAATTTTGTGAAGAATGAACATCTTGTACTGGATTAAAAAGAAAAGTCTATTTTTAGCCCCTCTGAAACCCACTTTAGAATGGATGGAAGGTGATGCAACCATTCCCAGACTTGAATACAAACCTTCAGAATGCCTGTCATTGACAAGGGAAGGTTCCATACCTCTGACTTTAGAAGGGCTACTCTAAAAGACTGGTGATGTTTTAAATTGGTTAGCTTGTAAGTCAGTAACCAAGAACTTCTTACCTCAGCATTGCTCTACGGTGGTCAATGCTGTTGAGTCTTCTGAAGGAACTAAAGAAGTAGAGTTGAAGGGCACATCTAGAGCCAGGAACTAGAGCCTACTATTCCCCATGGAAGGGATGAAGGTGACTTTCCCTGTCATTGACTTTGAGATCTTGACTTTCCTTTTCCATGGTGTAACTTGATTCCTCTGAAGTCAGAGTTTAGCGAGGTTTGGAAAATCCATGGTTTGAAGGAATGATCTGAAATATTGGGAGAGAAGAGAGAGAACACCTGGGTTGTAGGTGCAGTCCATTCCTGGGTTCAGTGGCATTGGAAGGGGGAGCAAGAGAATAACTCATGTCTAGGTTTGTCTTTGAAACTGAGGTGAGACCATAAGGAATGGAGCAGTCCATCAAGTCTCTAGACAGACAGACATAGTTCTGGTGGGTTCTTTTGCTAGTTTTTAGGAGTGGGATCAGGCAGTCACAAGTTTGGCCTTACTGAGGTCATCAATACCTAGAAAGCATCATTGAATGCTCTCATTGATTAGATGTCTTCAAATTAACAATTATGGGATTGAACATGAAGTGTCTTCTAAAGTATGTGCATCTTCCACCTTTCCATAAAATCTAGAAAGTGGTAAGTCAATATGGGGCCACTGCTAAAGAAGCCATGTCAGAGGGGCGGAAGGGCTCCAACAAGTAACTGTATATTAACACACATTAAAGGGAAAAGTGCTTTTATACAGTGGAAGGGAATATGAACATTTGGAATGGGACATCTTGCTCGGCATCAGTTTAATGGGGAAATTGACAATCCCATTTTAGAGAGCTAATAAAACTATATTCTTTGAGGTATACCCGAAGAAAATCAGAATAAGTTGACTCCTTAATGAGTTTATCGATGTGAAGCTTTGGGAGTGACAAGCTGGCAAACTTGTGAGGCAATTATACGTCATGTAGGTTAATTCTACATTGTTTTCCCCATGACCACAGTATGTAGAAAGTGTGTGCAAAAATGTATTGCATACTTAATGCTCTCCAGCCTCTGCTGGTGAGGATCAAAGGAAATATCTGAATGGCTTACAGAATGAGGCAGAATAGTCATTGAAATAAAAAAAATGTCTTGGCAGAGAAAGAGAACAAAATTTTTGTGATTTTATTTTTATATATATACACACACACACGTTCAATTGTGTACTGGATAATCATCAGCTCATTTTAGATGCATTTAAATAAAATGTCAGCAATTTGCAATTGATTTGACAATGACTGAGTTATCTCAATCATATCTCAGCAAGGTAGCAACAAGTAGCCTGCGATGGTAGGTTATAATAATTTTTAAAACATATTAATCATTATTTAAAGGGAGTCTATATAAAACTGTCCAGTTTCAAAGTCATTGGAAAGCATGTCAGTTAGTGTAAATAATTCATATGAACTGAATAAATGAACATATACAAAATTGGCTAATTTTTGATTAACTACAATCACAATCTAGTTTGGTTTATTTAGCTAAAACCACAAGCATTATAAGAGAGCATTATATGAGCATTATAAGAGAAGAAATGGCATTTAGAAAAGAGCTGTGTTTAACACAGTGATGAAGTGGATACATACAGTACTGTTTCAAAATAGAAACTCCCTGGGTGTGGCATCCTTAGTACATTCTATCATTATATAGAGGGCCCTACCAAATTCACAGGCCATTTTGGTAAATGTCATGGTCATAGGATTTTTAAATTAAAAAAATTCATTATTTCACCTATTTAAATCAGAAATTTCACAGTGTTGTAATTGTAGGGGTCCTGACCCAAAAATGAGTTGGGGGGGGGGGTGTCCCCAAGGTTATTGTAGGGAAGGATGTGGTACTGATACCCTTACTTCTGTGCTGCTGCTGGCAACGATGCTGCCTTCAGAGCTGGGCGGCTGCTGGCTGGGATCCCAGCTCTGAAGGCAAAGCCGCTGCCAGCAGCAGCAGCGCAGAAGTAAGGATGGCATGGTATGATATTGCCACTCTTACTTCTGCGCTGCTGCCTGCAGAGCTGGGACCTTGGTCAGCAGCTGCCACTCTCCAGCCACCCAGCTCTGAAGGCAGCAGCTCAGAAGTAAGGGTGGTGGCCAACAGCCATTGCTCTCTGGCTGCTCATTTCTGAAGGTAGCACAGAAGTAAAGGTGTCAATACCATGACCCCATAAAATAACCTTGCGACCCCCCCATAACTTCCTTTTGAGTAAGGACCCCCTCATTTGAGAAATGCTGGTCTGGCCCCGTGAAATCTGTACAGTAGAGGGTAAAAGCATATAAAAGACCAGATTTCATGGGGAGAAACCAGATTTCACGGTCCGTGATGTGTTTTTTCATGGCCGTGAATTTGGTAGGGCCCTAATTATATACAATTACTTGTTATATACCTGCCAGTTACAAATGTTTTGTAAACCCAGGGATCTGCTGAGGTTATCCACAGATTAGTGGTATGTTACAACCTTACTAGCAGGCCAAAATACAAGTCTTAAAGGAAATTGTGAAAATGAAATAGACCATGAGCTGTATTTTCAGTTAATTGAGCCCTTTTGGAACATTAACAAGCAGGCAAAAGAATCTCTGATCTCATGGGAGGCATTTTGAGTAATAATATGAAACAATATGTTGCATTCTGAATGGAAGGGAGGCTTGGGAGGAATATATAGACCCAGAAACACTTGCTTTAGAAGCTGAATAGAACTTTATTGTTGTAAGTCGTCATTTCCTCCTGTTGCTACTTATCTTTCCTGAGCAAATCTCTCTTTTCTGAACAGAGCTCTGCCAAAAAATCTTGATTTTTTTTTCTTGAATTCTTCCTTTCACTTGGGCTTCTGTGGCTGTCAGTTTACCCCCCAAAAGAGGAAGGGTCCTCAGGTCAAGCTGAAGGGCCCTAGTTGTCTTCTCACAGCTTCTTTAGCCCCTGCATCTCCCTTCCTCTCCCTGCCACCCACCTTGAATCAGTTTTCTAGCTCCACTCACTCTTCTGCTTCCCAGAATAACACTGCTAGTCTGCCAGATGAGACAAAAGAATAGCTTACCCCCACTTTGGACCATCACCTTCCAATTTAACTTTTCCTTTGAAGAAAACACTCAACTTTATTTTTTTTTTATGAATGCGTTGGACAGATTTCCACCTACAGATGTCTTTGGGCTCACTAAATGTACTAGTTTATATATAGGGCCCTACCAAATTCATGGCCATGAAAAATGCATCACGGACCATGAAATCTAGTCTCACCGAGAAATATGTTTGTTTTGGTTTTTTGTGTGCACACTTTTACCCTATACTATACAGATTTCACGGGGGAGACCAGCATTTCTCAAATTGGAGGTCCTGACCCACAAGGCAGTTGCAGGGGGGTTGCAAGGTTTTTTTTTAGGGTGGCTGCAGTATTGCCTCCCTTACTTCTGTTCTGCCTTCAGAGCTGGGTGACTAGAGAGCAGCGGCTGGTGGCCAGGTGCCCAGCTCTGATTGATTGGGTTAATGGCTGTTCAGACCTGAGGCTCAGAGCACTGTCTGTCTTTCCCTTTTATTTGATTGTATAATCAGAGCTCTGTTTCCAGTTACTGCATTTTGACCAGTAGAAAGCTTTTAGATATAATATACCAAATGTAGTTTGGGCATCAAGTCAGAATTTTCCTAGTCAGGAATTGGTCTTTCAGCTTGTAAAAGACACATTTATCTCCTCATCTGACAGGAACAAATTCCTTATTATCCCTAATGTGTGGGCTTGTGGTTTAAAACATTTTTTTCCCCCTATTAGTTAGGAACTGCCGGATAGATATCTGAAGGCTTAGTTCTGTATTTAAACATTTTCTTGCTATGCTAGAACCACTAGAATATGCAACAAGTTGAGCCAAATTCATCCATGGTGTGATGTCCTTGGCTTTGAAGGAGTTAAATCATGGATTAATTTGGTCCCTTATGAGGGTACGAGTTCTACAGGCATCTTGACAAAATTATTCAGAGGTTCTGTGAAATAAAAAACTCGATGTATAATCCATCCCATATGTCCCTTTCCAACCCCCTCACCCCATTTATATATTATATATATATATATAATATGACAGTATAGATCAGCCCTTCCCAACGTGTGATCATACTAGTGATCTGTAGAGAGCTTCCTGGTTTTATGGTGTCCTCCTTGTTTCCAGCTGCTTCTTCAGGTGTCCAGGCTTTTCAGTGCAAAGACCTGGAGATCTGGGTACTAGGAAGTGGAACTAATGACCCAATCAGCACACAGCTGTGGCCCATGGGATGGCCTCAGGGCCATACAGGTAGTATATATACTATGTAGATGTGGCCCACAACACAGCAAGAGCTGCACATATGGCCCACAATGGTAGATAGGTTGAGAACCACTGCTTTTAAACAGTGGGTGTGTGCCCTTAAAATGTTAATACATTTGGACCTTCCTGACTTGTATTTTTGGCCTCCATAAGTACCACTGCTTCAGGGCCGGCCCACAACATTTTGGCACCTGAGGCGGGGAGCTTAAATGACACCCCCATGTCCCCTCGCTTGGGCCAAAACTTTGAAAGGTCTCTTGTGCCCTCCTTCCTCCAGCACAGCACTCCACCGTCGCTGTGCATCTAGAGCAGAGAGAATACATATGCACCAGCAGCAGACACAATTTTCTACACTCTGGGTCCTAGTGCCCCCACTAGCACAGTCTGGCACCAGAGGTGGCTGCCTCAGTTCGCCTCATGGTAAGGCTGGCCCTGCACTGCTTTCAGAAAGGGGTGTATGGGAGTGTATGCCTACTTGCCAGGAATTTTGACTGTTTTATTAGGTCTACAGATTTTTTTAAGGCCAGAAACAATTATTTTGACCATCGAAATTTGACCTGGTGCTTAACATAGGCTATAGAATTTCACATAGTGATCTCTGCATCTAGAGCAATAACTTGTGGAATTTTGAGTTTAGATGAGCAGAAAGTCTGTATGACAACACTGCCTAAAGAATAGCTAAAAGGATGGCACCTGTAGTTCAAAATAAATGCATAAATTGTGGAGAATAGCAAGACATAGTATTGCCACTTGGTGCGAAGCATTGCTTGAGTTGCACTGTAACCCTTGGGAGAAACCCATTACAATGATTTTGGATGTCCAAACGTCTTAGGGATTCTGTAAAGCCATTCCTATAGCAGACTGTAGCACCAAGAGATAGATCTTACCACAACGGGATGGAGGTGATCGAGCTAATGAAGCACGCATTCCAGTAGGGGGGTGATATTTTGAGCACTAAGGTAAGGTATTTTAAGTAGCCAGAAAAACAACTTTCTTAATGTTGCTTCTGCTTGGGAATCATCTGAGAATGCATAGGGAATAAGTGGAAATTAAGACAAGAGTATAGCTGTCTGATGTAGCCCTCTTCTTCCGCTGCTCTGTGCACACCACGATCCCACCCCTGACACTAGTTGTGACAAAGTTCCTCCTGTACCTTGGTGAGTCCTGCGCTTATTGGCGGATTTTGATCGCCTCAGAGATCTTCCCCTCTGGTAGAACCCACAGTCAAATTCCTCCTGTGTCTGATCAGGAGTTGGGAGGTTTGGGGGGAACTCGGGCCCGCCCTCTACTCCGGGTTCCAGCCCAGGGCCCTGTAGATTGCAGTTGTCTATAGGGTTTCCTGTAACAGCTGTGTGACAGCTACAACTCCCTGGGCTACTTCCCCACAGCCTCCACCCAACACCTTCTTTATGCTCACTGCAGGACCTTCCTCCTGATGGTCTGCTGATGCTTGTACTCCTCAGTCCTTCAACTCTTCTCACTCTTAACTCCTTGTGTGCCTCTTGCTCCCAGCTCCTTGCATGCAACACCACAAACTGAAGGGAGCTCCTTTTTAAACCCAGATGCCCTGATTAGCCTGCTTGTCTTAATTGATTCTAGCAGGTTCTTCTTAATTGGCTCCAGGTGTCCTAATTAGCCTGCCTGCCTTAAATTGGTTCCAGAAAGTTCCTGCTTGTTCTAGTGCAGCCCCTGCTCTGGTCACTCAGGGAACAGAAAACTATTCATCCAATAGCCAGTATATTTGCCTTCTATCAGACTTCTGTACCCCACTTGTCTGGGTCTCTCACAGTAGCCTACTAGGAAATAAGCATATACACTCTTTTGAAAAGGTCTCTATGTTAGTGGAACTACCATCCATGTATCAGAAAGATGTGTGAGTTAAGAGCAGCAACAATTAGGCTTTGCTTTGCTACTCCTTGCTAGAACCAAGATGCCAAAATCCCTGTGTATGGTATACTATGCAATGTGTTCTACTCCTGATTAATGTGTACTGAATGGTCTGTGGCCTGACTTGTTCAGAATTCATTGGAGGCTCCTTTTAAAGAAAGAAAGAAGTGGGGGGGGGGGGCGGGACGCGAAACAGCCAACCAACCAAAAAAATCTCCATCCAATTTTTTTGATTAAATAATTTTTCTAAGAAAGCACACTTCAAAGGAACATATAGTTTGAAAATCAGATGGAGAAATGATGAGTCTTCAGAATACTTGTCTGATATGATGCATAAAATCATATATCTATGGCTGGAAGCTCAGGCGGTGATCTAGTCCAGCTTCCTGCACTAAGGCAGGACCAAGTATACCTAGATCATCCCTGAAAGGTGTTTGTGTAACCTGTTCTTAAAAGCCTCCAATGACAGGGATTCCACAACCTCCCTTGGAAGCGTATTCCAAAATTTAATGTTTGTTTTTCCTAATATCTCAACCTAAATCCCCCTTGCTGCAGATTAAGCTGATTACTACTTGTTCTACCTATAGTGAACATGGAGCACAAACACACACCATCCTCTTTATAACCCTTAAGATATTTGAAGACTGTTCCCAGGTCCTTCCATAGTTGTCTTTTCTCAAGACTAAACATGCCAGATTTTTTTTTTAAATATTTTCTAAACAGCTGATCATTTTTGTTGCTGTCCTCTGGACTCTTTCCAATTTTTTAACGTCTTTCTTAAATGTAGCACCTAGAAGTGCACACAGTACTCCAGCTGGGGCCTCACTGATGCCAGGTAGAGTGAGACAGTTACCTCCTGTGTTTTACATATGACATTCCTGTTAATACACATTAGAACATTAGCCTTTTTCACAATTGCATCACACTGTTGACTCGTGTTTAATTTGTGATTCATTATTGTCCCCAGATCTTTTTCAGCAGCACTACTGCCGATCCAGTTCTTCTCTGTTTTGTCTTTGTGCTTTTTTTTCCCCCTTAAGTATAGTACTTTGCACTTGTGTTCATTGAATTTCATCTTGTTGATTTCAGAACCAGTTCTCCAATTTGTCAAGATAGTTTTGAATTCTAATCCTGTCCACCAAAGTGCTTACAGCCCGTCCCAGGATGTGATCTATTTGCTTGTCCCTGGAAGCATTTCTCATCAAACTGTGCCATGATAATCAAAATGAAAAAAGCTAATCTTATTTTACTTGTCTATTTAAAAGAAATCAAAACTAAACCAAATTCTCATTTCAGCTGAGTAGAGTCGATCCAGGCTGCTGTAGTATTTTACTGATCAGTGTTGAAGTGGCAAAGTATCAGTTTTGAGGAGGATTTGCAATCTAAATAAATCTTGGTTTCTTCGAATGCTCTACCTTATTAACAAGATTCTTATCTTTTTCCCCTTAGAGAGGGGAAAAAATAAGATGGTCAACTTAGTATTAACTACATGTGACCATCTTATTTTTTCCCCTCTCTAAGAGGTTGAGGAGTTGATACTTGTCAGGAGTATACTGAGGATATTGAGGAGCTGTTAAAGTAGTAAAGAAGGAGCCCAGTAATGCTGCCTTTATCTTTTTTTGGTACACCAATTAGTGCTAGATTGGCCCTTTTGCAGTGCTTAAAGGGCTCTTACTGATCCTACTTGTTGAACTGGTTGCTCTTGATATAGTTTCTTGCTATGGTAGGTGAGAGTCAACAGAGGGAACCATTGAGCTGGTAGGAGTAGATGGAGGACTTGCAGTTGGAACTGGTGGAGTGGGGAAATAGTGAGAGAAACTGTGGGAGAACAGCTAATAGATATTCATAAAAATACATGTGAAGAGGGGTGGGCAGGGCTGGCTCTAGGCACCAGCGAAACAAGCTGGTGCTTGGAGCAGCACGTTTCTAGGGGCGGCATTCTGGTGCTGGCCATGCCGCCCCAAGAAATGTGCCCTTGCCGCCCCAGCTCACCTCTGCTCTGCGCCACTGCCACTTGGCTTGTCTCCCTCCCTCCCAGGCTTGCTGCATGCGAAACAGCTGTTTTGCGCGCTGCCTCCGCTCAGCTTAAAGCTTGGGAGGGAGAGGGAGAAGCCGAGCGGTGGCGGCGCATGAAACAGTTGTTTCGTGCGCGGGAAGCCTGGGAGGGAGGGGGATGCTCGGCTTCTCCCACTCCCTCTTTCCCTCCCAGGCCTCCCCCTCCCTCCCAGGGACACCCCGAGCGGCTGCAGTGCCCCTGACTGCAGGCATCCCGCGGGGCTGTGGGATGCGCTTGGATCATGCTGGCCACCCTGCGCGGGAAAGGCGGCGGACAGGGGAGCTTGTGCTGGGGCCGCCTGGCCTGTGCTGTGCCCCCTCCGTTCGCTCACCAGGCAGCTGTGTACGGTGCACAGACCCGCCGCTCCCACTACCTGCTCCAGGTCTGAGCATGTCCCAGGCTCAAGTCCCCTAAGGGCTGGCTTGGTGGGGCTTGTTCGAGCGGGTTCCCCGAAGCAGTTACATGCAATCACCGCTGGGGGCAGGATCCCGGGCTTCATGGTACCATTTTTTAAATGGAAACCTGGTGATTATATGAGACAAAACTGGGGAGCGGGAGTGCGTGGAAGTAAAAAGGTCCTAATCAAGAGTTAAAAGGATTTGGGGCGAGAAAGGTGATTGTCCCAATCCCACAATCTTCTAAGGGCTCTTTACAATGTGGCATTAGGTAAATATACTGGATTGGAAATAGGGGTTAGGACTGTGTCAGGTCCCAGTGAGTCTCACATCCTCTTTCTTGTGGCAGTTATTTATCCAAGGAACCTTGCACTTCTTCCTCCCTTCACTCTGGTAACTCCAAGTGAGTTTCACATCACCTTTCTTTGGGAGGCCTTTAACATTACTCCCCAGTTTACAACCTTGCCCCTTAAAAAAACATGCTAGGAACCTTTCACTTCTTGCTTCCTCCACTTTGGCAAATCCTCCACAGGGCTGGGGATTTGGGGAAGGGGTTGGGAAGGGACAGAGTTGAGGCGGTGCGGGGGGGGGGAGAAAAAACGGGGCGGGGGGGCAGCCAAAATTTTTTTTGCCTGGGACAGCAAAAATCCTAGAGCCGGCCCTGGGGGTGGGACAGGTAGATGGTGTTGTCAGTAGATCTGTAAGTAAATGCTGGTGTAAATTCCTTCCAAGTATTTGTTGAGGGTGGGATGGAAATGAACTATGACATAGCCTGATGAGAAATTCTTTCAGTTTAGGTAGGAATGGTGGGTAATAGCCATTTTTACATCTTAAACTCTGTGCAAAGGTCTCTCTCTTGACAAAGATGAATGGAGGACTTTTCAGTGAGATCTCTCCCATCACTGTTCCTGTGCAAGCAAACGATCACTCTTACTCATAGCATGGCATTGTAAAAGTATAGTACAATGGATTTGTTCAAGCACCAGGTGTGAAAGCAGTACCAGTGTTTAACTTTTCCCTTGACAGATGACTGGATTTAAAGACTGTTATCTGGGTGCAAACATTACCTAAGAATATATTTAACATCAGCACAGTTGGCAGAGATTATAAAAGTAAACAATGTGCTAAAATATGGAAAAAAATGGATGCATAAAGGGAGATAATTGATGGAGTAACCCAGAGAATAGCTTAGTTCACTGTAATATTGGTGGATAAAGAGTGGTTAGTTGCATAAATAACAGTAAGTTCGCGGGCAGGGTATAGATGGAGGAATCTGACAATCTAAAATGGAATGATTCTGTGAAAGACCAAAGGATTCTGTATCCCTGGGGTTAGAGGACTTGAGCTGGCTTACCTGTCTGAGTAGCCCTGCTCACTGCACTTGAAAAAAAGAGGTGGAACTTTATTATCTGGTTCTTATTTTAAAAAAAAGGGCAGCAGGAAACGAGGAAGCAGAAAAAAAATAAAAGCTGCAACACCTTCCAGGAAGTTGAGGGACCTGAGGTGGTCAACCTCATGGACTGTTACTGGAGTTACTGCTGAGAGGAACTGCTCCAGAGAACCAAACAGATAAGAGGGAGAGACTGTTTGGGAGCTCTTTGCTGAGACTCTCAGGTAAGAGCCGAGAAATCTTGATACTGAAGTTAAAGTTGAAGAGAGGGAGAGATTTGGGGGAGGGAACACAATGCTTACACAGACTTTGAAGAAAGAGTCTGTAAGGCTTTGATTATGTTAAGGCTTAATTAAAAGGAGATACCCTTGCTGAAAGTGGCTTCTGGATTCCTTGAGGTATCTCAGGTGAATTAGCTCAGGAAGTGAGTAGAACTGGCAGAACAGAACTTGCTCCAAGAGGAGAAAGTCACTATAAAATACGCCTAATCCTTTACAGATTCTTATTACAGGTGGTAACAAGGAAGGGAAGTGTCTCATTTTTCATACCTGAAGAGGGTTAACAAATGGACATTCTGGTTGTTCTTGTAGTGGGCTACCAAGCTGCAGCTCTTTTCCTTATTCTGCAGGCCCAATTACCCAGGGAAGTGCTTGGAAATAATTCTTCAAGTGATACTTGGTAAGGATGGGGCTGATCAACTACAGAATTCCCTGCTGTGGAACTCACCCTGCAATCTGCTCTTAATTCCAGCAAACATTTCTGGTTTTGCTTTTCAGCCATTGGGAATTTTATGGACCGGTTTCCTTTTTCGCTGTAGAACACATCAGTAGAGTCAAGATCCATAAACTTGCTATTGAAAAGTGAGAACAAAGTGCTGATTTAGCCACTGGGAGTTGGAAATCAAGTTGCTCTTGGAACAGGTTTACCTGCAAATAGCCTCTGTGTTAATTGGGAAGGGCTTGCAAGCTAATCTTTATTGAGATTTCAATTAGGGACTGGAGTTGTGTTTTTGAATCTCTGCTTAAATTACACGTATGTTTGGGGCTACTGAAATGGTAACTACTGTAATGCCTATCAGTATAGTTCAATGTCTCAGAATCTTCACTATCTGGTGTTAATTATTGGGTCCCTTCATTCTGATGTTTAAGTCAGTGCTTCACATTGGAAGTCATGTGCTGTAATAACTGAAGTGACAGGTGCAGGCAAAGAATGAGTGACTTGTGGGTACTGTTTTATTTGTAGAGATTCCTTTCTGACACTGAAATCAGAACTGTTCTCTACATTTAGAGGATTGGAGCTTTCAAACTCGGTAGCGGTTTCCCCAAAGCAAGGCATACAATATTGCTGTACTTTTTTACATTTATTTCTCACTGCAGAGATGATGTAACTTATATAACTGGTTTTGTTAGTCTTAACTTCCCACTGTGGGAAAGTTTATATAGTTATCTAGTTAACATGCGGGATAATACAATAGATGATTCCAGGTTGAATATGCTGTAAGCTACTCAAGGGACTCTGCTGACGTGATCAGTCACAAGAATATTCGCTCTAGGGCCATGTGTTATTATTTATATAAAACTCCCTTATCAGTCCTTACCTCATTAAATCAATTTATTGAATGAAAAAGCCAAAAGAATCATTTTAAGAATAAAATATCTGACTTCACCTGTCAGAAGTAGCCAAATAAATGTTTAATGTCTGTTAATGATTTTACTTTTCCTTTTATTTACGTCAGTAAAAGGGTGTTACCACTCCCAGTCCTCAGTGAAAGGAGACCGGCAGTTTACAGAGAAACAAATTGTGCACATGTATGTATATGTGCATGCATGAGTGTTGTGGCAGAGCTCCGATCTTGTCCCTGTGGGTCCCGCGCTTCTAGGCGGTTTATGCTAGCCTCAGAGGATGGTGAGAGAACTCCCACAGTTCCTGTTGTCCCTCTGAGCTTATTGCAGAACAGTTTAGCCTCCTGTCCTGCCAGAGGCCTGTCTTCTCCTTGTAGTGGCAGGTTGGTGGGGGGAACCCAGGCCCGCCCTCTACTCCGGGTTCCAGCCCAGGGACCCTAATGGTAGCAGCTGTTGGCAGCCGACCTCTCACTGCCAGAGTTGCTACAATTCCCTGGGCCACTTCCCCACAGCTCTCCCGCTTCTCCCTTCTTCACCCTTACCTTAGGGCTCCCTTACCAATGGCTTGAGAGTTGCCTTATTTACTCAGCCCTTCAGTAGCAGCAGCACTTCCTCTCCTCTGGCTCCCTGGCTCTTGCTCCGCCTGACTGGAGTGAGCCCTTTTATATGCTCAGAAGAGCCTTAATTAGGGTCAGGTGTTCACCTTAATGGCCTCACCTGACTCTTTGCAGGTTAATTAGAGTCAGGTGTTCTCATGAGCCTGGAGCAGTCCCTGCTCTGGTCAGTTAGGGAACAGAAAACTGCTAACCCAATGGCCAGTATATCTGCCTTCTACTATTCTGTTGTACCAAACTGGCTTGGGTCTATCACAGTGTATACGTATCATGTTCTACTTGATCAGCTAGAACTGAATCAAGAAATGATTTGGAGCCTAGAAACTATGGTGATGAGAGAACTAGAAATTTGTCAGTGCTAGGTGTAGTATGGTGTGGAGTTGGTTTTTTTTTTTTTTTTTTTGGTAATTGAAACCCTTCTCAGAGGTTCCATAGTCTGGATTTGCCTTTATTCAATTAAGCTAACAATAATTATTAAAAAAACGAAACAAACAGGCATCATTTTGGTTTCTTCGTATCTTAGACACTTTAAGAGTATAGTTAAGAACTCTCCAAACTAAAAGGGGATACCTGAAGCCTAGGGAAGGCCATCAAGCTGACACGTTGTCATGTGCTTTCAAGAATAAAGCCTGCTTACAAAGAGAGCAATTTAATGCAAACAATACTTTCTTCTGAAACAGGGTGTGTGATGCACAAAGGGAGGCTGTTGATGAAGCCAGTGTTCTTAAAGAGATCGTTAGTACCGTACTCTGTGTGAGGACAATGGAAGTTTGCTTGAAATTTCTACCCTAATTATATGTGCGTGTGCATATTTTTGTTTAAATGGGCTTGCACCTCTCAAAAGGGTAGAGGAATTTGTATTTTAGGGATAGTGCGGATTCCCAACCTCTTTTCTATAAATCATTATGATTAATTAGTATTTCTCTTCTTAACTGCTAAGATCCCTTATCTGTTATGTTTGAATACACTGAATTCCTAAATAAACTTGATATAATTTTCATACCTAATGTTGTGATTTGTCTCACACTGATAGCTTTCTTGTACCTGCGTTATAATATCCACCACCTATTCCTTTATCAGAAATCAACTTAAAACTGGAATCTGAATCTTACCCAAAATGTCCAATCCCACAGTCCTTACTTGTGAGAGTAAAGGTTATTTGTATCCATTAAGGGTCAAGCCTTTATTTGATTATTTATAAGTGGTAGGAAATGGTTTATTAAGAATTCTCTCCATGTCTGAACTCACCACTTCTATTCTGTATCCATTCTATTTAGTTCTGATCTTCCATTACTGTCAAGAAGCCTTCAACGCCAAATTAGGTCTTATCAGTGAAAAATATTTAACACATTTTTGATATGCTATAACCATCGTTGCTTACTGGCATGGCAGTTTCTTTGGATAACTGAATTGGCTGTTTGAATAATTCAGATACAATATTTTTTTAGATTTCTAGCCATACAGTATAATCACCTCATACTTTGCTTTGATATACAAATGTAGTATTGCATATCATTTAACAACAACAGACAGGGGACTTGAACTATAGGAAGGCATAATTGCCACAAAAGGTTACTGTTTGTTGAGTGTAGTTTGAAATCCTGAAGAAAAATTCATGGTATTATTAATATGAAAAATTCAAAACAGTCCTATTGTGTCACAGTCAGAGACACACTATTCTGGTCATAGTGCTCATGCCCTCTCATGTGGGATCAGACAGACAAATGAAGGTGCTCATTCCCATCAGACAGAATAAGATGCAGGCAGGTTGGGAAGATCCTCTTGAGTGATCAGACATGTGAACAAGATAAATTGTCCTGGAGCTGTCCAACAAGAATTGGACACAATCAGCTATGTTCTACTGCTACGTGGTGGAATTAGCAATGATGGAAGGAACAGTGAATCTGCTTGGAAAGAGCAGAAAGGTGACCCTTATGGATGTAGTCTGTCTGTATGCGTCTGGCTCCAAGCAGCTGAAACTTACATGAAGGGTTCATTTCATGAAAGAGTTGTTGCCTGGTGCTCAGATCTTGGGTAGACTAGAACGAATTTCTTTCATTGTACAAGAGGAGGAGGCTGGGTCTAGAGCTCCCCTGACCCAGCCCAAGCATGGATTAGTTGCAAAAAGTATGAAGAATGCAATGGTTGTAAGATGAGTTGGAATGAGGAATTACCTAGAAATTCTGTCGTGCGTGTGTGTGTGTTTTCCTTTTGGTATCCCGATGTCTGGAATGGCTCATGACTGCAAGTGCCTACCTCAGGGCAGACTGTCAGAAAACTGTCTAGACAGACACCCCAAGCTGGAGGTGTGTTAATTAGATTTCACCAAACCAGTGACAAATGTGAACTCCTGGATCACTATAGCAGTCTTACCATGGGATCACAGACAGTCCCCTTAGACTCTCCAGTCTATCTTGCCACCTAGACAAACTGGGCTGTGTCATAAAATGGTCCCTTACACCAAAAATCACACCTCATCAGGTTGCTCCCGCTCCCAAGAGAGTCACTTATCCCAGATCAGTTGGTACTCTAGATCTTACACCAAAGACAACGCTGGTAGCCAATTCTATAGTAAACTAACAAAAGGTTTATTAGCTTGACTCCTGAAGGCATTCTGCACCAAAAAATTAAAGTTGTGTCAGGAATCCATATAAAATAACCATGTTGCTGGAGAAAATTAATTTCAAAGCTGTCTAAGGATGGGGAAAACGCTTTGAATTTGTGCTTAAGGGCCCATGAAAATACTATTAACAGCCCTGTCTAGTAGGCTTTCTGTTTGCCTAATTCCATAAATATTCTTTCAGATAGGTAACACCACTGACATCAGGAAGCTAATCATCGTGGAAAAAATTCATTGAGAGAAAAGCCTTAGTTTAATCATTGACATAGGATTAAGAATGCACAGTTAGCACCATAGTTTAAAACATGCAGTAGAACCTGCATATAGTTAACAATGGAATAGTTGAACTATATTTAAAGAAAGTTCTGTAAATAAAATCTCTTCAATATAAGGGAACTCGACTGTAATAGCTGTTGTGATAGAGTAAACTCTGTCATAGTTCATTACTTTAACAGTAAAATAAGAGCCTAATATTAAAACTGCTTTTATTTTTGAAGATGTTATTTACACCCACAAGAGAGTTGCTCACTGAAGGCATGAATGAAATGGGGGTGCAGTTCATTGCAGGCATAAAACTATGCTTGCAAAAAGCGTGACATAGTTAGAAAATCAGGCTTACTGTTTCTAAATTTATGCTACTCTTTAACATGACACTGAATGGGAACCCCATATCTTCGGATCCAAAGACAGCATATATTGTTGAAACTGGGAAGGCCATTTACAGTATCTGGCTTTTTAGGGCCTGTAAGTACTCAAAAGAAAATACCATGCTATGTCTATTAGCCAAAGGGAAGCAAGTCAGTACATGTGAGTCAAAAAGCTAAAAATGCAGTCTTATCTCTTTAAAGGGGAGGAATGAATGAGTATTGTTTTCTGATGAGGTAATTAACCACCAACTGTCAGTACTTGAATAGATCTGTGTGAATAAGTGATTCCAGGGTGAGTGTTATGGCTTGGCTACACTTGAAATTTCAAAGTGCAGCGCTTTGAAGTGCAAGTGTGATCGCTTGCCAGTGCTGGGAGAGAGCTCTCCCACTGCTGCAGGTACTCCACCTCTCCGAGGGGAATAGCTTACAGCGCTGGGAGCGCGGCTCCCAGCGCTGGGGCACTGTTTACATTGGCGCTTTACAGCGCTGTAACTTGCTGTGCTCGGGGGGGTGTTTTTTCACACCCCTGAGCGAGTTAGTTGCAGCGCTGTAAAGCGCCAGTGTAGCCAAAGCCAGTCTCTCCTGTTTAAGATGTTCTACTTCATGTAAACAAACATTAATGGAAGCAGGGACTGGAACTGAGGCATCCTCCCTTGTGGATTAGTGCCCTAATCACCAGGCTAGCAAGTCATTCTCATTCCCTCTGTCTGGCTCAGTAATTATCCTACGAAGTGGAACAGCTTCAACAGGAGAGATGGAGAGAGACTCACCCCAGAATAGCCCATAGTCTGGTGGTTAGGGCACTCTCCTGGGAGAGGGAGTGCTCGGTTCAGTGCACCAGTGCCTGAACCACAGGACTGTTTGGTAAAAGGTGCAGTGGCCACTGCCACCACCTTGGTTTTGTGAATGGCACCTAAATCCCCTCATGAATCTAGCCTGAAAAATGAAAGATTTTGTTTTGATAATGTTAAAATGATTTTTTTTTTATTTCAACTGAAGCGATTAGCCAAGATCGACACAAATTCACAAAATGTTTTGGTTGACTCAGATCTGCTTTTCTAGAACAAGGAAGAAAGGTCCAGATGAAAAACTTCGCCAAGCTCTAATACTGAGTTTGAGTCACTGTTTCCAGACTTAGAGACTGTGTGTGTGTGTGTGTGTGTGTGTGTGTGTGTGTACAAATTCTGCTGTAAAAGTTACACACAGACCTTTGCCTTTTAGGGTCCAGGTAGGTGTATCATCCCAGGCATTCAAAATTCCAGCTATAAAGGAGTTTTCAGTCATTTAAGGACCTGATCCAAAAGGCACTGAAGTCCAGTGTGTCTTTCCATTGACTACAATGTGCTTTGGATCAGGCCCAAGATACGGATTCTACAACAAGCTACTTTAGAAATAGTGATTGGTGTCTTTGGTAATTTATCTAGAATAATCAACAGTATTAGACTCTCACCAGTTTTGGCGTCCGTGAGCAAGGCACATTTTGGAAAACTTAAAAATAGGTAAAATTTGCAAAAGTGCCAAGTCCCATTTTAAACAATGACTACTCAGGGGCCTGTGTCCCACTGAAAAATTAGTGAGACTTGGGAGCCTAAGTGTCATGGATTTTTTTTTCTTAGTGTGACACAGGCTCCTAGGAGCTGAAATTCCATTTCCAAAAGTGACTTAGGTACTCAAGTCACTTTAAGTGATTTTGAAAATTTTACCCAATAGCTTTATGGTTAGTTTTTAGATTTGTTTAAAGCACACTGCAGTTCTATTTACAATTCTTTGCATGTTATAAATATAAATATTTTTAAACTTTTTTATGGGCTGTAAATTACTCTATCTAAATCTTGTGGGAGTTCTTCTTTGACCCACTTTAGTCTTCTTTATGCTCCATTTTTTTGTACTATGCCTTCTGTCTCCGTTTCCTCCCTTTCATTTTAATGGCCAATACAAAAATTGTGCAGTACAACAGCACATTGGCAATGGAACATTTCTGCTGTCTTACTCTTTGTAACAGAATCCACCGGGGTCATGAATGCTCCACTATTTACCATCAAAATACAAGTATTTCTATTTAACTGGAGATAAGAGTGCTTAATTGAACTCCATTTCTTTTCAGAGATGATAAATAGTACTTCCATTTACTTAGTCAGGTTGCCTAAAACTTGATCTTTTGATAATGGGGTTCCCGGTACACTACTACATTCCATTAGTGCTATTAGCCTTCAGCAGGGTCCTTATGTTAGAGGATTAGTGTATGGAGCTGGACTTGTTCCAGTCAGTTAGAGTGTAGCTGAAACTCATACAGAACACAAAACAGGAATATTTTGTAAATAAACAAGCTAACCTGCCTAAAGCAGGCTCCTAATTAATTTAGTGAGCTGTTAGTGCCACACAAGAATTGACCTTATTTGATACAAATAACCTGATTTGGGGTCTTAAAGAACACCCATCACTGTGGCCTCCTTAGGTCCTACTTTTGGTGAGTCTTAACCAGACTTCTAGGCTATGTCTCTGGACTAAAATGGAAGATAGTTAAAATGTCTGAAAATAAATAAAAAAAACATGTTACAACTTGTCTTGCCCACACGATGGTTTTATGTTGCCACGTTAGTCCAGGCCAGGGGTCGGCAACCTTTCAGAAGTGGTGTGCCTAGTCTTCATTTATTCACTGTAATTTAAGGTTTTGCGTGCCAGTAATTCATTTTAATGTTTTTAGAAGATCTCTATATAAATCTATATTGTATAACTAAACTATTGTTGTATGTAAAGTAAATAAGGTTTTTAAAATGTTTAAGAAGCTTCATTTAAAATTAAATTTAAATGCAGATCTTTTTAGTGTGATCCTTGCTTTGCTTTTCCTTGCTGAGTTTTCCCCTCTTGCCCCTATCTGCACCCCTCCTGCCCCAGGCTGGTGCCAGTGGGCCATAGCTGAGGGTGGCTGCAGAGTGCTGGGCTGGGGCCAGGAGCAGAGCCATGGGCTGGCTGCCGGTACCTCAGGCTGGCAGCAGGCTGAGCGGGGCCGGAGGCCTGGACCCCAGCTGGCAGCGGACCAGGGGCCGGAACCCCAGACCGGCAGCGGGCTTAGAGGGGCCGGCGGCTGGTATTCCAGACCGGCAGCGGGCTTCCATCCGCCGGCTCCTGCCAGCCAGGGTCCCGGCCTCTGGCCCCGGGTTCCGTTCACCTAGGCAGGCAGTGGGCTGAGCGGGGCTGGCAGCCGGGACCCTGGCTGGCAGCAGAGTGCCACTAAAAATCTGCTTACGTGCCGCCTTTGGCATGCGTGCCGCAGGTTGCCGACCCCTGGTCTAGGCTTCACCTTAACCAACTATCTTTAAAACACACCTTTTAAGCCTGGTCTAGACTTAAATAGACTATCTATAAACAGCTGAAGTCCACTGAGCAGAGAAAACACTACTGAGGTTATGGCTTGAAAATCTTGTGGATTTTATAGGCTCTAACTTCAGTGGTTCTGATAAAGTAGCCATCAGCTATGTTAAAAGAAAACTTTCAAGGGCTCCTTTTCTGTTCCAAGGATGTGGATGCTGCTTATGTAGAGTTAATTAGAAGAGTGGAATAAGCAGCATGAAAAGATCTTATGACTCTCACAGAGAGGGAAAGCAATAAGGAGAGCAAGGTATTTAATAGTCAAAGAGGGAATGGATGGGGCTGAGATGTCTTTTTTTTTTTTTTCCCCCTTCTCCCTCTCCCCTGTCCCCCAGTTGCAAATCTCTGGATTCTGTAACTTGTCAAATGCTGCATTCTCTATAAAACACCTAATATGAATTTAACACACAGGCCTTCGTTTTGATGATATGTTCAGAAAATTCCCCAAAATGAGAGAATTTGGAACAACCTCAGATACTGTGTAGATACATTACAAAACCTGTAAAACTTGCTGTTTGTTTTTTTCAAAAGCACTGATAATGACAGGTTGCATGCTGCATCTGACAAATCCAATTGCCAATAAAGAATTCAACTTATTTTTGAGTCTTGTTAAAACAAATTTAGCAACGCGCAGTATAAAAGGAGTTTGCTGGCTATATCTGGATGGTAAAGAGGGCTAAAAGGAGACATTCAAAATGAGAAGTGCCTGTGCAGCATGGAACAAAGGAAGAAAAACGAACCACTGAAAGTTTGGGGTTTTTTTAAGCTGAATAAATGTAAACAGGGCACAAGTCTGTCTGCTTTACAAATAAATAAAGCTAGTAAAAATGGATCAGTCATGTGAGTAAGCACTATTTTTGTGAGTAAAGTTTTGCAGGATCAAGTCCTAACTTTTCAGACTCTAGTTATTTGTTCTCTCTGAAAAGGGAACTGGGTGCTCCGAACTGACTGAAAAATTATCTTAATTTCACTAGCTTTGGTTAGAATTCCTGTATCCCTGCCAGTACTTCAGTGCTGTAAATAGGGACATTTACGGTAATATTTAAATGCTTTTAGATAACGGGGGCGGGGGGAAATGTGCATAGTTTTAAATACCACTGACATACAGTAAACTAGGAGAGCTCTTTGGAGGGGTAGAATGGAGGCAGAAGGAAGTAAATGTTTTGTTTAAAAAACAGGTAGTTGCTATTTGTGCATCTCTTATCTATTGTTGTTTTCTAACTTGTTGGAGCAGTACCCCCTCAGTCAACTGCAACAGAGAATCCTTATGCTTCCTGTAAAGACAGTTCATTAGAACATTGACTCTCTTCCCTCTTTATTGGGAGAATGCCACTATCAAACACTCTATACCAGTTGTTTTCAACTTGTGATCTGTAGACCCCTCCACAGACTAAGATTTCCAAAGGGGTCCACACCTCCATTTGAATTTTTTTAGGGGTTCACAAATGAAAAAATGTTGAAAACCACTGCTCTATACTGTTTAAAATTTATTTGCCTTTCTGCAGTGGTGTGTACAACATACTGGCCCAGATCTTTGTTAATGGCCAAGGAGTTCCCAGTGCTGCTCTGGCAGAGATTTGCATTGGAGTCTTGCCTCTCCTGATTTTGATTATAAGTTAAAGCAGGCTGCACCAAGTTAAACTAGCTACCATTGTCTCCCAGGAGACACATACAGCAAATGGGGATAGATGGAACATGGGAAAGCCCCAGCCATGTTCTCCATACCAGAAGATAGGAGAGGAGTGGTGTGGCGTAACAGACACCACCTTATCTGTATGCCATTGGAGAATCCACCCTCTACATTCTCTGCATAGTGGTTTAAGTATGTTTTTAGGAATATGTTGTTATATAATTAAGTGAACTGCTCCAAGATTTAACCTCAGAGCAATTAGATTACAGGCAGTTTTGTTGTTGTTGTTGTTTTTTACACAAAGAAATGTGGTGAAGCTTGGATAACTTGTTAGCAAATGGAACAGATTACACAGAATGTTAATAACTTGATTTACTTTCACATTCCACATTGACTTCAGTGTGCCCCTATGCAGGCATAGGGGACCATATGCATAGATCACCTTGCAGGATCAGGGCCTGTGTTCTGACGGCGGTGAGGGTCTTTAAATAAGTGAGTTCCAATATCCAGGTCCATCTCTAGGTCTTCAAGTGTAACTCCTAATGGTGAAACAAACTAGGTACTTATGCAACCCCTTCACCATAATATCAAAGCACCTCTCGGTCATTAATTTGTTTATCTTCACATCGCTCCCATGAGATAGAGAAACTCTATTACCTCTATTTTACAGCTGAGGATTTGAGATACAGAGAAATGAAGTGATTTGCCCAAGGTCACACCAGAAGTCTGTAAAAGATTCAGACATTGATCTTAGGTCTCCAAAGTGTTTAGTTCAGTAACCTTAACCACAAGAACATCATCTCTCTCTATAGAACCAACTTGGTGCTAGAAATCTTGGACCCTGATCCACCATATTTCCAAAACAAAGCTCTAATGTGGCAGACATACATTTCACAGGTTTGCTGCAGTGTATTAAAAGGCCGAGAGCTTTCTGAAATATACTTGTGTATTTCTGTGGTGTAGACTTCCCAACTAAAGTACTAATTTTAGATAAATGCAGTACATCACTAAGGTGAATGTTTGGGGTTGGGGGGGAATCAACTGTCATACCAAAAGATACCATCTAATATTAAAGTGGCTGCTACTTACTTTGCATTGTATTATACCATTAAAGAGTTGTGTAGTTGATGCAAAGGGTTAACAAATGTATGCTTTGTAGGGATTTAGCTTTACCATGTGTACCATAGCAAAGTAAATTCATTTACAAACACTAGGATGGCTTAAAATATTACCAATTTATTTTAGGCAACTATCTTCTTTTGTTTTGAACTGGCATGTGTTTACATCCAGAGTTAGCCTGTACTCCTTTGGAAATAAGTTGGTCCTCTTAAAATGCAAATGATGGTGACCTGGGCACCATCATGGTAGGTGCTGTACAAACACCTGTCCCAAAGAGCTTGCTGTCTTAAAAGCAACACACAAGAGGATAAGATGCAAAGGTGGTTTGTGGGGTGGCTTGTAAGGTAGTGAAAACAATAGGATGTGTGTAATTCTTAGTCAGGAGCAGTAACCACAATATGCTACCTATTTAGCTGTTATCAGGGGCCGGTTTTCTATATGCATTACAAAAGAGGAGTTTTGAGGAAGAACTCAAGGAAGGGTAAGATGGTTGCTTTACAGATTGGGTCAGGGCTGGATGGATTGTGAGCATTTCCTGATTTTAAGGTGCAGGTGGCATAGGGTGAAAGTGCTTGCTGGAGGGACAGGTGATCGTGGCTGACATCTTTGGCAGAGCAAAAGTAGGAGTTGTAAGTTGAGATAATATTACAGAACTGTCCAGCTGTATAAACATTACAAATACAATAATTGAGGTCATTCAGGTGGACTGCGTCCACTTTGTGCCAGTAAATTTTTTTGTTACACTGCTATGAATCAGGAGAAGGGCTGGTAACCTCTCTTTTTGCTACTTGTCACTCTCCTAAACATTCTGCCTGGGTTCAAATGTCAACCTCCTCCCCATGATGGGCACTGAGGAGAGCACGGGGCATCAGGGTGATGGAGATCATGATGAACATTTCTAAGACTGCAACACTGTGCCTAAGCCAATATTATCAGCTGACTTTTTTCCCAACAGAATTCTGTAAGACTTTCCCATAAAAGGCTAGCAGCCTCCCTACTACAGGTGAAAAGGACCAAGAATACAGTACGCCAGCAAGGCAATAAAGGGGAAATATTAAGCCAGTATACCTTGTAAGTAGGAAAATAAACTAGCATGAACTGGACATTCCCAGCTGGAGAGAAACAATCTTCATAGCCACTGGGGTGAGAGGCTGTCTCACCCATTCTTTGCCCAGCGCTATCGTTGAATTCTAAAAACAGAGCCATAGAAACCAGGATGATGATGGTTAAAACTGTTGTCCTTTTTTTAAACAAGCCAACCCAAAACCAGTTCAGTCCCCTTCATAGTAGAACACTTCATCTGTGGATCTCAATGCCCCAAGCAAACATTACATAGTGCTGTGGGAAGTAGTTTAGTAGTATACCCATTCTATTTAGGGTGGGCTAGAACCAGAATCCTTTGTTTGAACACCTCTGAAATTGGGGCAAATTTGGACCTCAAGCTGAATTCTGTGGTTCGCCCCTTCAATGTGTCTGTAGTGCACCAAACCAAAACCCCAGAAATGCCTCCAAACTTTGGATCTAAATCAGAATTTCAGTGCTGTAATCCAGCTCTCTGCTTTACAGATGGATGAACTGAGGCACAGAAAGGTCATGAATAAATCTAGGCTAGAAATGAGGAGTGAGGTGCTGGAATAGCCTTACAATAGGAGGAGCAGGGCCAAATAACCTAACTAGTTTTAAGATGGCACTTGCTAAGTTATATGAACAGGATTATACAAGTGGGTACAGGGCCAGTGCAAGGACGTTTCGCGCCCTAGGCGAAATGTCCTTGTACCAGCCCTGCGCCCCCCCGCCCAGCTAACACCCCCCCCACGGCAGCCAGTCCCACCCCCCCACCCCCCGCGGGCTGGCAGCTCAGACCCCCACCCACAGGCCGCGGCAGCCTCCCCCCGCCCACGGCACCTCCCCAACTCCCGGCTCAGCCGTGGAGTCGGGAGGCAGCCACGGCAAGCTGCCCCCCAAATCCTGGCACCCTAGGCGACCATCTAAGGTCACCTAGTGAGTGCACCAGCCGAGTGGGTTGTCTGCACTAGCAGGGAACTGGGTTTGATGACCCAAGAGGCAGTATGCTGCAAGTCCATGACAGAGCCTAGGAGGACTAGGAAAAAATAATTTCCCGCACTGCAGGAATTACTGGGTGAAATTCTATGGCAGAAGGTTAGACTAGGTTACGGTTTAAATATACAAACAGACCTAGGTGTCTCCGCCTGTAATCATTTGAATATGGACTTTCCAAGTGTAAGGTGCCATTCCTAAAAATCACCAGATTGCAGGGCATAACCTTATTCAGTCCACCCTGTAATTAAGAGATTTCTTCTTATGTTATAGAACTATACCATTAAGTGAGGTACATTATAGGTGGTTTTACCCTTGCCTCTGAATTGGGCCCCATAGGCCACTCTGACGCCTTTTGAACCCTTATTTTGTTCCAGTATATCAGTTCTTACTCCATGTACGTGCATTTAAAACATTCAAACTACAGGGAAAAACATACTTCTCAAGTAGACCTATTTCCTTTAAGCAGCGAAATTTTCTGTTACTCTCTGAAAGTTTCTAGAATGTTAGTTCTCCAACCCTTTCAAATTATGATCCCTGGTGTCCTTTCATTTGGACACTGGTTTAGTTTGTTTTCTCAGCACTGCGATTGGACAAACAAAATGAATTAAAGGGGAAGCTCAGACCAAAGAGTAATCACATTGACATACAAAATTCTCCTTTAATTTATCCCTCCTACCATTCCAGCATCTAGAGTGACTGAGACTGATATTGTTCAAGAGGTGTAGAATTCCATCCTGACAGCCCCCTGTAGCCAAACTGGGGTTCACTTATCTTTTTCACTTTTATTATAAAGCTGGATCATACAGAAGGCCCTTTCTGCCCTGTAATCCTATCATGAAGAGCAAGATTAGTTTGAAACGTTCTGAATGTCAATGCTGAAGTACATCTGTCAGCCACACCAGGATACATCAAAGAAAGGTCACAGTGTGATATAATATTTGAAACTGAGAGTCCCATCAGCTCTGCTACCACAGCAGAGGCCCCATCAATTTTTTTTTTATTTTCAAGGAACTCCATAGGCATCCAAATTACATTCCCAGAGGTCAGCTCTTCTGTTTCCTCTCAACATGCTGAATTATAATACAGCAGTAGTTGATACATTGATGAGGGGAAATGAGGTGGTGAACAAATGGAGCATGCACAGATGTGAAGCATCTTTCAAGTCTGCTTATGCAGCTCGTCCTCGCAACACCCAGCACAACATACTTTGACACTTGATATTCTCTTTACATTTAATAATGACCCTGTTAAGACGTGGAAAGCTTCTTGGTCTTTCATCATTCCAGTCATGCTAGCACTTTAATGTAGGATGGATGGGTAAACCTTCCCTCACTCCAAAACTTCCCCTATAAAACATCATAATAGCTTTAATGACCCTATGAAAACCTTTTGTGATTTCATATCAGTTTATATATAATGGTGATCCTCCATTTTTCTTTCAGAGGGGACCCTAGGTGGCTTGCCCATGCCAATAAATGTCTTGAAAGAATAGAGGTTATACAGTAACTTTATAGAACCCTTCACTCTTAAGGAAAGGCTCAGTTTCACCAGTACCAACTTGCATCTAGCTCGTGAAAGATTCACAGCACTGTTTTAATTTAGTCTTATTGTTAAAAAAAAAATCACAATTTTTTTGAAAATGACTTTGGAGTGAACAATATGAGATTATAAGGAATTATGTGATAATGAGTAGCACATGGGACAACTAAAACAGAGCCAAAAGCTTTTATTTTTGAACATGCTTTATTATTAACACTTCTGCAATACTGTCCCTCGGAATTGGGGCTCCATTGTACTCAACACACGGGAAGATCTGGTCCCTGCTGGCTATGGGCCTACCTAGGGAAATGAACTCCTCTACCGGGGTGAAAGTAACATTAATCTCTTATCAGTACGGGGGCCAGCTCTGGGCTCCTGGAAGGGGCGGGGCTGAGAGTCAGCCTCCCTCAGCCAGCCCATCGGCGCTGCCTGGGGCTCCGGCGGCAATTTAAAAGGGCCCCAGGCTCTGGCTGCTGCCGCGGTAGCAGCGGTGGTGGTGGCTGAGAGCGCAGGGCCCTTTTAAATCGCCAGCCCCATGGCAGCTGCCCCTTTTGCTCCCCCTGTCGGTGGCCGGGGGTGGGGGGGCAAAAGGGGCAGCACTGTTAAAGCACTGCTGTGGCAGTGCTTTAATGTCGACTGCGTATGGGCCAGTACCGGCCTACTTTCACCCTGTCCTCTACAGATAAACTTGTTCCCTTGTCTCCATGCTTTTCCCTGTGCCATGTTCTGTCACACAGGGTGATGCAGTATCCTCTCACTATATGATGTTGTATGTATGGGTTTCCCTTCCTTTCATGATGGAATTTAGCCAAATAGATATGGGATACATTTTCACTACTCTTTTTTCACTTAGCTCAGCTAGGTGGTATTTATATTAAACTCTTTTCCAGTATAAGAAGTTTAAAACAAGGGGTGAAATGCTGGCTCTATTGAACTCCCAAGGCCAGGCGTTCCTTTAAGATTGTTAAAATGAAGTAGATGTTTACCGGTAGCAAGTAGGCCAAAGTTGATGTTATAACCTAATTTGCAATTGCATAGGGCAGACTTTAACTATACAGGATGAAATTTTCTGTGCTTGGTCACGGCCTCATATATGAATTTTTTTTTAATGCTTGACCAAAACTGATGAAGCCATTTTTGAGAACAGGGCTATTGGCAAATTGGCAGCTTTGCCAATGGTAAACATTTTCTGACTCTTTGATATATATTTTAGCAGCTTTGATAGAATTATGTTTTTTCAAGCAGGAACACAAAATTTGGCAGAGACGTGCCTTTTCCTGTGTCCATGGAAATTTATCCAGACTTGGCTGAACTATAATCCTGTTTTAAAAAATAAAATAAAATAAAAAAATTTCCATTTGCACATTCACAGAAGAACTTGTTAGAGCTTTGTTGCTTAATTTTCAGGCTCCTAACTGCACTGCCTATGCTCCCAGCCCTCTGCTGAGTCTCCTGTATAGTTCTGAAGCAGCCACAGACAACCAAACATCCAGATGAGATGCAAATAAAATTGCTTCTGGTGCCACTATATCCAGTCAAAACTGGATATATATGCAGTCAAAGAGGAAAGTGCCTTGTGAGGGTGTGGGGGAGAATAGCATGTGTTCATTTAATTAAACGCTGCCTCATAATGTATTCACAGAAAGGGGCAGTGTTAAGGTTGGATTAACAGCCCTAATTGTGTCACTTCCTAATCTGGAAGCACATGACTTTACTATCTACCTCACAAGGCTATTGTCAGACTTGGTGTCATATCCTGCCTTGACTTACTCCCAGTGCAAATGCATAGAAGCCACTAGATGTGAGTACAGATCTTGGCACTCTGATTTTTTTTAAAGCATTTGGGGACCCTTAGCCAATACGTGCTATCTTCATTCTGTTCTGAGATATTGTATCGGTGAAAACAGTGTAGTCAAAATGAATGTCAGTCATTTCCATCACAAGTTAAACATCTGATTTTTATTGTTGAATAATCACTTTTAAGGTAAAAGCTGGCCGTAAAATCCTTCTGCAAATACCAGTACCTCCTAAAAATAGCATTAACAGAAAATACAGAACAGATGAAAAGAATTAAATTGTCATTGTGAAGTATTAGCACACGGTTGATCTAAGCCTTTTATGCTATGATGATGCTACAGTAAATATCATGGGTGATAGCATCATTGCCAATAAATTAGCAAGCATTTTTTTCAGTTAGCCCAACTGGAGTTGTTTTTTCCTTCACGTGGAATATTGTGGTGTGGTTAAGGTTATACTAGTGCAGCCTAATAAGTATGTACATACTTTGTTTAATGTCTGTTGCATGTAAAATTTGCAATTAGAGAGCTTTGGCAGAGGATGGAAAAAATTTAGTTATTGACAGCTGTCACTGCGGTTTTATAGCTCACTAGATTAAGAACACCTGTTGGTTGGCAACCTGTTCAATTGGCTATATTAGCAACAGATGTTGATTGACAAAATAGTTCTATTGCTAGGCACTGGTGGGACATTGGCTTGTTTGCTTGCTTAGCAGCGGTGTGTGAAAACACAGAGGCATCCAGTTACCGAAGAAACAGGCATGTAGCTTATTGGAATTCAGAATGGCATCACTGAAACATACAAATACCTCTCGCATGCTGGAGCGTCAGAGTGCACGTCTCATTGGAGCAGATTTAGCAACCATTGACAAATTAAAGAGCTCTGACTTCTGAGGCTGAAACTCAGGTGATGTTGTGTTGCTCATTGTTATAGGACTCTGGGTCTGAAAAGTGCTTGTCAAGCGTTGCTTTTCACAACTTTTTTAATCTTAACACCTCATTCTTCACAGTTGTGGTGAAATGTGACTTCAAACAAATAATTTTAAATAGGAGGAAATATCCTAATGACTAGGTTTATTCCCATATTTCCTCCCCCCCCCCCCCCCCCCGTGATTGCATTAGTGTGTGTTTTGGCTTTGAAAATATTCTGGTTCATTGGGCGATGTTGGAGACTTTTCTAATTGTAAGAACTTCAGGCCAAGAATTTCAAACCTGGGTGCCTAAAATTAGACCTCTAAAAAGTAGTATGATATTTTGCATCGGTGCTGAGCACTTTCCGCTTCGATGGTGAAAACAATGGAGTTGCATGGGTGTAACTGGAGGCAGAATTTAGTTAACATACTGGTGAGGATGTATGAGCTTGACTTTCAGAGCTAAAGATGAGTTTGTTATTCCAGTTGCCAGGCTTACAATCTCTTTGTTTCCGTTTTCAATTAATTTCAATGTTGATTCATTAACATAACAAATGTGTCCTATAATGCCATTTTTATAGTCACTTAAACAAAAATACTGTCATTGGGTTGCAATAAAAAACAGAGCAGAGATAACATTTGAACTGAAGTGACAGTTCTGTTTGAAGCCACTTAATGAGTCCACAGGAATGATATAGAATAGGTTGCCAGGTGTCTACTTTGAAAACTCATTAATTTCAATAAGGAAAAATCAACAAAAATCAAACACATCTTCTGCTGAATTACACACAACTAGAATATGACAAGAAAAAAGCAATAACATTATCTGTAATTTATAAAGTTAATATAAAAACAAATATTAAGGGAATAAATATAGTCAGTGAGGATTTTCCTGTGGTTTAGACTCTAGGTTGAGACTCAAGAAATCTGGGTTCAGTTCTTGGCTCCAACACAGGCTTTCTACTGGACTTTAGGACACTCTGTGCCTCAGTTTCTCCATCTGTAAAATGGGCATGGTACTTTTAGCTTTTTTTATTGTAACGTCTTTATGGCAGGGCAGACTTTTACTATGCATATGTACTATGCCTAGCACAATGGGACCCTGATCAACATTACTGCGATATATTATTTGATGCAATAACTCTCAAACTTGATCTGATTTGGAAATCATTATCATGAAATAACCTCTTCTTAGGGAATTATTTTGTTTAAGTGGTAAGTCAGGCTGAATCTTTTGTAAATGGAAACTAGCCACTAATAGAGCACCATCAATATCAATAAGACCAAACTATGTGCTTATCCTTATAAGTTATTTAAGAAAAATCAATGTCTTTTCGATTTTCTTTCCCACTTTATACAGTGCTTTTGGATAAATGCAGTGAGTGAAATCCTGGCCCCAGTTACGTCAGTGGTAAAACTCCTATTGACTTACTTGGGGCCAGGATTTCACCCAGTATGTTCTAACTTTCCATATAGTTCATGTTGAGGGTAATTTGTTGGTATAGACTACCTTCCCTCCTATTAAACGCTCCCCCCAAAAAAGTTTGTTCCCGGCGCCAAAATGATAGAACACTGACCTTTTGCTATCTGCTCTTCCCCCACAAGCCTGTGAGACGTGCTAGAAACTCGTTACAATAGTCCCCATGCATTTAAACTGGTCTGCAGCCAAAATGTGGAGACAAAAATAATCAGTGTATTTCAAGTACAGTGCATATAACTTATTAAACAAAAAAACTTAATGAATAAATTAATTGCAAGTAAAACATTGGTCGCTATCTATTTGCTCCCTACAATGCAGAATTTTTGCAAAAGTAGTTTTACTTGAAGAAATTAGTCCCAAGATAAAAAGCTTGGTCAAATTCTTTATCTCTGCAGCTACTCTGGCAGTAAGATCTCATCTGATCACAGTGGTGCTAGAAGTAAGTTTTTTTTACCTTTCCACAGCAGCTTGGAGGCATTGGAGGAGAGAGTGCTGTTTCGATGTGTTTAGTATCTTTGGAGAGGGGTGAGGTGAATGATCACTATGAAACCAGGGGGGAAAGTTGAATGGTGATGAAGTAATTGTCAGATGTGCGTATTTCTGTTCTACTAAGGTTCTTCTATTGCACCAGTCACCCTGGTTTCTGAGCTGTCTGATTAGTTAGAATTTTATACCTTGGGTTAGAAAAATAGTGTCAGAACCTGCCGTATCTGTTTGTTAATCTCTGAACAAAACAGCAAGGTCCTTTAATCAAAAATCCAGTGTCTTCAGATTTTCACAGAATATCTGAGGCTTAAAGTGACAAACCTGAATACAACCACACCCAGAACTCAAAGACCAAGATTTTTCAGAAGTAGGTGCCTAAAGCAAAGTTCCTAAATTTAGGTATGCAAATAAGCAGCCCCCCACCCCTTTTTTTTTAAAATGATGCTGAGCTTCTAGCAATGTGCATTGAAGTCATGGTGCACAGTGCTATTAAAGATCAGGCCACTTGTTTTGGTGAGTGTTACTGGTGAGAGTGTAACATGTTGCATACCCCACTGCCTCTAATCTGCAGAGGATATCAGTCCCCACCTAAAAAGGATTGGCGCTACAGTTCCAGCTGTAGCAACTCAGGCTTTTTGGCGCTAGAGGTCCTTGGTTTGTTGGCTGAGATGGCTGTCACACCTAAAGAAGGATTTGTGAGCCTAATTTTAGGTCCCTGACTTTGAAAAACTTGTCCCTAGTAAATATTATTGTAGTTATTTATGAATTTCTCCAAGTAGGGGTAAACAGACAGTACCAAAAAACTCCATGAAGTGTTTTTATCAAATATGTTACATCCTAGCTCTGTTAAAAATTGGACAGAGATAGGTGTCATCTGGACACCAGACTCTGCCAAGTATCTCCAAGATCAAGGTAGAACATCAAGGGGGGAGGGATAGCTCAGTGGTTTGAGCATTGGCCTGCTAAACCCAAGGTTGTGAGTTCAATCCTTGAGGGGGCCATTTAGGGATCTGGGGCAAAAATTGGGGATTGGTCCTGCTTTGAACAGGGGGTTGGACTAGATGACCTCCTAAGGTCCCTTCCAACCCGGATATTCTATGATTCTATGAGCATGTAGCAAGGTAGCCAGTCTAGGCTTTCAGCTCTAGTTCTCATCTTCTGATCCAGCAGAAATAGTTTTTATCACTGTGAATAAAAACTATTCCCGAACATTAAAACAGATCCTTGCATGAAATCATATAGTAGCTAATGTAAGTGATATTACACAATTGTTGTGATATTAATAGTATTTAAGATAAAAGTACCTTTCATCCCAAGGGCCCTGACCCTGCAAAGATGCACATGCTGAAATTTGAGTAGTCCTATTCAGTGAGGGTATAGGAGACGCACATAGTAGGAAAGACAGCAACAGCAATAGTTAAGGTTGCATAGTGGTTTCTGTTTAGGGTGACCATATGTTCCGTGTTGGCCAGGACAGTCCCTTCTTTAAGTCATGTCCCAGCTGTCCTGATCTATTTGACAAAAGTGGGTGTTCGTCCTGTTTGCTCTTGCCAACTTGATCACTTGGCAAGAGCAAATGGGACAAATGCCCACTTTTGTCCAAAGAAGTGGGGTGCAGAGGAACATGCGGGGAGTGAACAGTGATGCCAGCTCCACGCAGGGGGGAAGGCAGAGCTCGGGCCAGCAGCTTGGGCTAGTCCTGTGTGGGGACAGGGACTCAGGCCAGCCCTGTGCGGGGAGCGGGGCTTGGGCCAGTCCCACACGGTGTCCCATTTTCTCTTTGGGAAATATGGTCACCCTGTTTCCATTCCATGAGTCTCTGGTACAGACAGGAAACTATGGGGAGGGGCAATCAAGGCAGGTAGTGCTTTCAGGACCATGCCTGTCTGTCAAGAGCTGTAACAGGGCAGGCATGCCCTATGACAGTAAGCACTGATTTCTATACAATGGTTGACTTTTTTCTTAATGTTTGACCAAAAGCTGTTCAGCCATCTTTGAGCTAAGAGTAGAAAGGGGAACTATTTCCCTATATTAACAAATAACCAACAAACCAAATCCTTTTTAGCATAAACCTATGGGCCAAGTAGGGTGACCATATGTCCCGATTTTATAGGGACAGTCCCAATTTTTGGGGTGTTTTTGTTATATAGGCTCCTATTACCCCCCCACCCCCATCCCAATTTTTCACATTTGCTGTCTGGTCACCCTAGGGCCAAGTGCAGTATATTTTACTAAAGGATGGACAAAACTGCAAAGCTTGTCAAATATGGAACTAAGGAAGCTTCTGCAACTAAATTAACCACACATGCATAGTGAAAAGTGTACCAAAGCTGCACCTGGGTTGAAGTAAGGGTTCCTGCAGAATTTGTGGCATGGCTTTGCAAGGTGTACACATGAGTGTCTTGGTGATGGAACTCGTATATGGCTCAACAGTGAGCCTGGCTAGAAGTCATGGTCTGGTTTCTGCCCTATTCCTTGTGCAGTGCAGCTTCTTGCTGCCCCCCTAGGCAGGATAGCAAATATACTATCCAGACCATAGGTTGCAAGAGGGGGGCTTTTCCAGACTTCTATAGAACAGGATATTCCAGTGGGGTCAACAGAGAGAGAGCTGCAGATTATGGAATTTACATATAATATTGTCTATTCTCTTTGCAAAGCCACTAGCACTTTGAAGTTCTGGGGAATGGTTCTTCTCTTGGCTATTACAAGTGCAGTCTGTTGTATAACTACGATTTACTATGCGCCTTCCATATCAATGCTATCCGGGGGCTGTGTTTATTTGGCATACACAGAATAGGACATGGTTGTACATAGTGTTACATGCATATTAAAGTTTTAAGAAATATTTAATTTAAAGTGAATTGCACCCTTAGCAAGTTTGCAGATGACACTAAACTGGGAGGAGTGGTTGATACGCTGGAGGGAAGGGCTAGGATATAGAGGGACCTAGACAAATTAGGGGATTGGGCCAAAAGAAATATGATGAGGTTCAACAAGGACAAGTGCAGAATCCTGCACTTAGGACGGAAGAATCCCATGCACTGCTACAGACTAGGGACCGAATGGCTGGGCAGCAGTTCTGCAGAAAAGGACCTAGGGGTTACGGTGGACGAAAAGCTGAATATGAGTCAACAGTGTGCTCTTGTTGCCAAGAAGGCTAATGGCATTTTGGGTTGTACAAGTAGGGGCATTTCCAGCAGATCGACGGACGTGATCATTCCCCTCTATTCGGCACTGGTGAGGCCTCATTTGGAGTACTGTGTCCAGTTTTGGGCCTCACACTACAAGAAGGATGTGGATAAACTGGAAAGAGTCTAGCGGAGGGCAACAAAAATGATTAGGGGGCTGGAGCACATGACTTATGAGGAGAGGCTGAGGGAACTGGGATTGTTTAGCCTGCAGAAGAGAAGAATGAGGGGGGATTTGATAGCTGCTTTCAACTACCTGAAAGGGGGTTCCAGCTCCAGGGGCTCTTGACCCCCTTCTGCCCCTTCCCAGGCTGGATGTTGCAAGGTGGAGGAGCCAAGGTGCTCTCCTGTCCCCTTTGCTCACTCAAGAGGAGGGGGCAGAGCTCCCTCTAGCTGCTGGGCTCGTCCTGCTCCCTCCTCCCCTCCTGTGATAAAGGTGAGGGGATGGGACTCTGCCTGCAGCAGCTCTGATTGGCTGCCTGCCCACATCCTGGGCCAGAATAACACATCAGAGGGCTGAAACTCACTAGAGGGCTGGAGCTTCTCCAGTCATCCCAGACTGGCTCCAGCCCTAGCCAAAATCATGTCACTGAGAAAAAAAATCATGAGATCTGGCAACAGTGAGTGATGTGATCACCCGATTGAAGACTGCATCATGAAGTGTAAACATGAGGACATCGTGAAGGTTGCGCCTGCAGCGTTAATGTTGGCTTTTCCTGACCTGAGTGATTGACTGTGCAATTTTAATGTCCCATTAATGTCTCTTTCATACGGAATAGATGGATCACTCACAATCCCCCCTACAGTGCTTCTAGGAAGAAAAATAAAACTGGCTTTTTTTTTCTTTTTTTTTTTTTTTAAAGGATAATTCCCAGTGTAAAGCATTATGGGGAAGATTCATGATCACTTCAACTGCTGGTGAAATACAGCCACTTACAAGAAGTATTATTGTCATTTATGACACTACAGGGAGATTTCTTAGAAAATTTAGCTGATTCTTCTCACTGTGTAATGAGTAGGTACATTTTTATTTTTAATGTATGTACATCCCCTCTCTTTCCCAGGGAGAACAGGAGCCAGGCTTCACAAATGCATTCAAAGTTTTTGCATTTTTGTGACCCCTTTTATAAAAAAGCATAAGTAAATCATCCATCCCTGGAGTGGACAGTGGCAGTTGTTTAACAGTACATAGTCAAATTGTGACAAGCTGGGGTAGTTTATCCATCTGAAACTAAAGCAAAGTTGCCAACTCTTGTGATTTTTATCATGAGTTTTGTGATATTAGGTGTTGGGGTTTGTTTGTTTTTAAAGTTCCTCCTTTTGCAGTTGTGTATATGTGATGTCAGCCTCCCTGTTTTTTAAGTATGTTTGTAACCCTCATGGTTGCAGAGAAAAGCTTCTGACTTCAGTGCCAGAAAACAAAACAAATACATTTGAGGCTCTTATCTCCTAATTATTTAAAATAATCTCATAGATTTTTTTTTTTTTTTTAAAGAGGTCTGGCTCATGATTTTTGAGCTTTTGGGATTGGTAGTACTACAGACAGGCTGAATGCAGTTATCCACACTAGAATTCAAACAGGATATTGGGGTCAACTCCCTTATATTTGTGAGAAGTGTAATAGAATCTAAGGGAGGACCTGTGTGTGTGTGTGTGTGTGTGTGTTTTGAAGATACCAGTCGCCTGAAGCCATTTCTTTTACCTATTAGCAGTTGGTTTTGTTTTTCCAACAATTTTGTAGCCGTTGTGGGAGAGAAACAGATATAGTATATGTGCTCAAAAACTGATCCCAAGCAGGATAAAATGCAGCAAAATCCCAGCCCATCGTTCACACTTTCTCTTTGAACAGACAAAGCCTTTCTGCTCTGGAGTGTAGCCACGTAGTAATCCTGGTAAAAAGCGTGCTTGAGTATGCTCAGATGTTTCTGCCAACTGAAAAATTTTGTTCCTCATGCTAAGCACCTCGGAGTACATCAGGGCTGCTTTTAAATCAGCCAGAGATGTCATTCCGGAGTTGATGTCTCAGAGTGTTGAGATTGGCTGCCTTCGCTGAGCTTTCGGGTGGAAAAGAGAACCTTTCTTTTTGAATCTCTCTTACAGATGCTTATCGTAAAGCAATAATAACTTCAGTGCAGGACAGTTGTGATCTGGGGTTAGGGTTGTCAGATGTCTGGTTTTTGACCAGAACGCCCAGTCGAAAAGGGACTCTGACGGCTCCAGTAAGCACGGCTGAGTGGGCCATTAGGTGTCCAGTCGGGGCTAAGGCAGGCTCCCTGCCTGCCATGGCTCTGAGCGGCTCCCAGAAGCAGCAGTATGTCCCCCCTCCGGCTCCTACGTGTAGGGGTAACCACAGGGCTCCACACGCTGCCTCTGCCCCAAGCACCAGTTCTGCAGCTCCCATTGGCCAGGAACCACGACCGATGGGAGCTGCGAGGGTGGTGCCTGCAGACGGGGCAGTGCGCAGAGCTGCCTGGCTGTGCTTTCGCCTAGGAGCTGGAGTGGAGGATGACATGTCACTGCTTCTGGGAGCTGCTTGTGGTCAGTGCTGTCCGGAGCCTGCACCCCTAACCCCCTCCCATGCCCCAGCCCTTCCTACCCTCTGAACCCCTCGATCCCAGCCCAGAACATCCTCCTGCACCCCAAACCCCTCATCCCTGGCCCACCCCAGAGGCCGCACCCCTAGCTGGAGCCCTCACACCCCCCTCCCGTACTCCAAACTCCTGAGTCAGCCCAGTGAAAATGAGCGAGTAAGGGTGGGGAGAGCAAGCGACAGAGGAAGGGGGGATGGAGTGAGCAGGGGTGGAGCCTCAGAGAAGGGTCGGGAGCTTGGGGGAGATGCAGGGTGCGGGGCAAGGGTATTCAGTTTTGTGCCAGTAGGAAGTTGGCAACCCTACTTGGGGTCAACAGACAGATGCATCAGCTCTTCCCTGTTGGTCAGTGTTTGATAAAATACCCATAACGCTGATGAAAGCCTGAAATGGTTAGTGTGTTACAACTTGTGAAGTTTTGATAAAAAGTTTGTTTATATTTTGGCAAAGCAGCTTGACAATTTGAGGGCAAGAAAGAAAAACATAATTGATACTAGTTCCTCCTTTACAGCAAATTGCTCCCTCTCACCCAAAATCAAATCAACAATGCCATGTACTTTGGAAACAGGGTCCATTTCCTATATCTTGATTTGTCCTCCGAAGTAGTGGTTAAAATTTTCAAGAGCACCTAAGTTCCATTGAATCCTAAGCAACTTAGGTGCTCTTGAAAGTTTTACCTTAAGTCATAAATTCCTTGCTGTGTTAAACAAGTAATTATCAGTACTCATTCGGCAAATAGGATTAACAGATGCCAAACATTCAAAGTGGGTCAGTGCAGTAAAAACTCTACATTAATTCTCATTCTGCAATTTATTAGGATGCAGGTGACTGTGGTATGTTTGTTACTAAATCAGAACAATTGTAAGTTTCATAGACCTTAATGCTACCATCACATGCACTGAGTGGATCTGCAGAAAATGGCAAAGCTTGAGGACTAAGTTGTTTATGCTGAGGGAGGTGGGGAAGTATCTCATTGGGTAATAAGAATAATGGGTGGTCATCACTTTTGAAAATAGGTCACTTAGGCCTCTATTTTTGAAAACTTTGGACTATAGAATTAAAGTGAGTTTCCCCTGCATAGTAGTGCACTGTATATGAAACCTATATATGTGACTGTGGCACACAGTAACAATGTGTTTTTGGAAATAAAAAGCATAATTAGTGGGAGTGAGTGAATGGAGGAGAACCAGGAATCCCTTACTTTGACACTGGCTAGTTATATGGCCTTTTAACTTACTATTTACAAGCCAATTAGCTATTATTGACCATGCACAAGGTGGGGACTCAGCCAGGACACCAGGCTATCATAAATGGACCCTATAGTAGGAAGAGAACCTGAGACATAATCCCTTGTATCAGAGGCCTGGTATGAAGCAGGACCTGCTCACAGAATTTGGCAAGAGCAGGGCTGATATTGCAGAAATACACATTCCTAAGAAGTGCTAGTCACAGAGTGCTCACGCAAACACATCCCGATATAAGTAGTACCAGAACATTTAACCACAGACCGAAACTTTGTTTCCAGCAATTGGGTTTGAGTGGCACTATTTCTATTTCTGGCACCTCAGGTACACTTCTGAGGGTGCAGACTCCATCTGGCCCCCTTATTGGGATAAGGAGCCCTGTGGTCCAGCTGCCCTAGGCCTCAAGGTCAATGCTGAAACCTCACACCACTCCCACTCTCTTCAGTAGCTTATGCACGCTCTCCAGAGCTCCACTTCACGGGCATTCCAGTTTACAGTTTAACTCTCCAGGGAGCATGTGACTGAGAAAGCAAGGAACACACAAGCTTTGCAAAGGAATTTCTAAAACACTAACTTGATTCATATGTAAGCAGAGTCAGGATGAGCCCCACCCTGACATCTGGTGGTGAGTTGTGGCAAAGAACTTCAGGGGCTGATCCCATTTGCATAGGCACACCCACCCCACCTAGCATGAGCCCATAGTAGCCCAAATGGTCACTTTGGACGGCTGCAGGATCCCCAGTTTTTTGTATTGGGGCAGGAATTTCTGTTACTGGGGCAGGAAGAATAAACTGTTGTTATACTGATGATGTGATTCAAGGACAGTGGAACTGTACTGGGCCTTTTGTCATGATGGAGGAGAACTTGCTAGGCAAGGGACATGGGTTCCAAAACCCAGTGAATTGAGAGAGGCTGGGGACAGGTATTTGTACTTGGTGGCATGGCCCCCTTCTGAGGGTCCTAAATGCCAACTGCAAATCCTTCTCTCTCTCTCTCTCTCTCTCTCTCTCTCTCTCTCTCCACTGTGGAATATCAGAGCTACTTTTGAGTTCTTTAGGAGGCTAGTTTCAGGCTGTAGAGCTGAAATCACTTTGGGCTAAATGGTGCATGAGCACTAAAACTCCCCTTACTACAAGCTGAAATCACTAAAGAGCTGAAATCACTGAGTGCTGTATTAAGTAGTGGGGGAGCCTGAAGATATATTGCTGAGCGGCTGGTGGAGCGGAGCTACAAGCGGAGCAGTTCACGGCAAGGCTTGCAGGATGGCTGGTGGAGCGGAGCTGCTGACGGAGTGGAGTAGTTTACGGGACAGCTGGAACAGCTTGTGGGACGTCTGGCGGAGCGGAGTGGCTTGTGGGATGGCTGTCAGAGCAGAGCAAAGCCCCATGGAGGGGCGGGGCAGTCATCTTCGAGCCATGTAAGGTGCCCCTTACCTCTTCCCTCCCCATTTCCACCCAGACTGGGAGCGGGGGTAACCTTCTGGGTGGGGGCTCGAGCCGGTTTTGCATTGTTGTTGGAACGGAACCCCTAGATACTGAACCCTTGTTGCTGCCAACTCTGACTGGCAGAAGGGTTACACATAGATAGCACAGAAGAGATACAGATCCAGGCAAAATAACAAAAACCTGAATGCAACCCCTCTCTCCAGTGTTTTCAGTCCTGGGAGCCTTTGGGTTTTGAACTCTAGTGTTTGGGGAGGTCTGGTCCATCCTACCCACATTCCTCTTGTTCTGGCAATGGTCTTTCTGCCATCTTGTTAAAAAACCTGTCTCTTTTAAAAGCTGGGTTTGACACCTCTTCCTGTTTCACTCTTCTGGCCCTTGAGTGGGGATGCTGGCAGAGGATCATTAAAAGTTAATTGCTCAGCCTGTCATCCCCTTTCCCCCCAATACTATCTGGCTAAGGCTAATCAGTTGTTGATGACTCTTGTTATGACCCTGTTTCAGGTTCACAAACATGTCTGCCAACTGTAAAATGGAAACTTTAATCTACTGTGATACAAGAGGGCCAGGGAGCAGTAGTAGAGTGTGAGAGGGGAAATATATAAGCCCTAGGCTAATTAAGGCGTGGTTCTGTGGAGACTAGGGAGGGTGGCTACAGGTTAATTGGAGCACCTGCAGTCAATTAAGGCCCTCTCAGGAACCTAATAAAGCCCCCTGCTTCAGGCAGACGACGATGACGACGAGGAGGAGGAGGAGGAGGAAGGAAGGAGAAAGGAGAGAGGTGAGAGGAGAGAGGACTGGAGTTTGGAGGTGTGCTGTGAGACTTGAAATATCAGAGAACTGAAGTAAGGGAGACCCTGCCCTAGCAGGGGAGGGAGACTCCCTTCCCCAGCATCTAAGGACTGAAGGTACCTCACCCAGGAAGCGGGTAAGAACCCACAGGAGTTGAGAGGGGCTGGGACTCAGAGTGAGGAGCAAACCCAGACCCCTCCCCCGCTTCCCTCCTTTACCATCTTCCTGGGCCGCTAGCGGGGCCCTCAGCACCCCAAGAGCAGGGGCAAGGGATGGCATCGTAGCCCTCCACCAAGAAAAGCGCAGAACCCACCATACTAATATCTGCCATCTTGTCACACTACATTGAAGGTTATAGTCCTAAAAAGAGTTAATCAAATGGAATCCATAAGTTTACAAAGACAGGTTTCCAGAACAGTCACAGCTATGACCTCATTTGTAAAATACTTCAGATTGATGTGACAGGGTGAAGATGGTAACCTGCAAAGGAAACCTAAACAGGGCTCATGCCTCTGTCTGCTTCATGATTTATAAAGGGGCTTTTCCCTGCTTGTATTTCACATCAGAAATTCAGGTGTCATTCCTCCATCATTCTTGTAGCTTTTTTAATGAACGCTTTTCAGACCTTCATCCTCATTTAATTGTGGACACCAGTACTGGGCTGTAATCCAGTAATGTTCTCACCAGTGCTATCAACTAGGGTGACCAGATGTCCCGATTTTATAGGGACAGTCCCGATTTTTGTGTCTTTTTCTTATCTAGGCTCCTGTTTCCCTCCACCCCGTCCCGATTTTTCACACTTGCTGTCTGGTCACCCTATTATCAACTGTGAGTTTACAACATACCTACCTAAAACTTCCAGGAAGTCCTCTAGCAATGAGAAGTAGATTTTACATTCCTATTGTTTTCCACTGTGGGTGGGTGAGGGGAGGAAAAATATGTTCCCCCCCCAGCCCTTTGTCAGCAGTTTACAAGGAATAATTGGGGGAGGGGGGGAGTGTATGTATGTATATAGATAAAACCAAGTCTGGGTCTTAGTCTGAGTGTCTCTTCCTTGGACTAAAACTAATGGCATAATCTGTAAAATAGAACCCAAGAGGGGGAGGCAGCTAATAAATCCATAATCCTCACAATAGGAAAATAATTCATTTAAAATAAACAATGCCAAATCTCAGGAGTTGCTGATGCAAACAAACCTTGTGGTAACAAAACCAAAACCGCATTTTTAGATATGCCGTCTGAAGCTCGATAAAACCTCAAGGAATTATTTTATAAAGACATATAATCCACCACTGAAATGAATACATTATTTGAATAAAGTAGTTTAAATGAATTTAAGTTCTCCATATCTGACCATGCAGTTTGGCTTGTCAGTCACTAGCTGGCGCACCCAGATATGAAGGGCTCTGTGGCCGTGCAATTCTTGGCTTGAGTGCTGCTGTTGTGTGTAAATAAGATGGCACATCTTATATTTTGCAGACATTGTACCCCAAAGGCTGCCTGTAGGGCTACAAAATCCTTTATTCAGACTGATTTTATAGTTTAAAAAATTTAATTGCCAAATTCTGCCTTTAGACACCATGTGGAACTTCCATTAGAATCCAGGGGAGTTAAATGCACATATTTGTGGGCTGATTTTGGCCTCAAGAGCTCAGTTCAGTATGTGTTTTACGTACATAGCATACTATTTAAAAAGTATCTATTGTGGTATTATATAAATGCATTATGTTTGCATACTAAATATAGAAAATGGTTCAAGTCAATATTGTGGTCTGGTATTCATCGGTACTCACTGTGTACAGTAAATACTTTGATGGCTCCATTTAGGTAATAGTGAACCATCATATAAATCTATGTTCACTATCAATAGGTAATGAACCCGCGAGGTTAATTCTGCCTAGCATTTGGGTCTCAAGAGACAGAGAATTATGGCTATCCTCCTTAATGAATAGGGATCATTCGCCACCAGAGCTCATGGCTCTTTGTGCCTTTGTTAGAAATACATAAACTAAAAAGGTCCTAACTGCATTGTGTGATACAAATATCAAGTGATGGAACATTTTGATGATAGACTTTCCACTGGGTCCGAGCAGAATTTGGGGGCTGCAGTAAGCCAGTGATGGCTCCCAGGTTATGCACCACCCCTCCTTGGTGTAAGTTAGTGCAGCTCAAGAGGAGATCTGTAAATGACCTTATTCCAGTGCAAGATAGAGTGGAGCTCTGCTACATCTCTCCCTCCCCCTACACATGCCTTGCCTCCCTACACCAGGTGGCTCAGGAGGTGGCTACACCACTTCCACCAGCTTTACACCAGTTGATAATTCCCCTTATCCAAAGGGAATTCTCAGCTGGCAGCACAGAGCGGGCTGGAGAATGTAGCCTCAGAGACTGATCTTCCCAGCAGATGCGATTGCTTATGCTGGGTGCTGTTGCCACTAGTGGCCTTCTCAGTACTGCTTTAGTTTCTAGTCTTCATGATGCTGTATGACTAAGATGATATGGGTGAGATGGTATGCTGTGCCATGGTTAGGGTGACCAGACAGCAAGTGTGAAAAATCAGGACACAGGGTGGGTGGTAATAGGAGCCTATATAAGAAAAAGACCCTAAAATTGGGACTGTCCCTATAAAACCGGGACATCTGGTCACCCTAGCCAAGGTCAGCTGCAGCAGTGATGTTTACGGGGAAGACAATGGTGCCTGCCTCTGTCCCTTTTTTGGAAATTATAGGGTACTTGTGAACGGGGAGAGGCTGGGGTTCATGCATTTTTAACCCATTCTTTTGGGGCTTTTAGGTACAGCATGGAGTGAAGGGCAGTGTGGCACCAACCTGCCCACGTAAAGCATTCACATTACATCTCAGGATTGTCTGGTCCTTACATAATGCTCTTGTGCACTACCCACGAGGTCTGGTCACAATCTGGGCCAAGGATTGAGCTAGGTATTTGTATGGCCCTGCTCATAGAAGTCTGAGTCCTCACAAAAACCCCTGTGTTAAGTAAGGAGAGTCTCCTCATTTTAGTGGCAGGGATCTCAGGCACTGGGAGAGCAAGTCAACTGCTCTCAGTCAGACTGCACCCGAGTATGGTGTTGAATGTAGATCTGTTGAGTCCCAACTGCATGCCTTCACTACAACACCATCTTTATTCTTCTTAACAGGATCATGAGGATCCTGGCTTGCAACCCACTTCACCTTTTGCTGCATATAGAATCATGGAGTCTAGGATGTTGGTGTCCTGCTCTAAATATAAGTAGATCTCTCCATCTGCTGAACTTTGTTGTAGCAACCAGGCAAGGTACTAACAAACTTCAACAGGCCTTTATTTTAAAGTGGAAACCTCTTTACCAAGCTGCTGCTGCACCCTCGGTAGCTCTCACTCTGCCTCCTCAACTCCCCCCCCCCCTTTCCTGTTTCCTGTTCTTTCAGACTCCCATCAGCCAGTGCTCCCAGTCCTAATAATTACAAACAGCATCTAAACACCACACTCTTCTATTCACCCTGACCAGCCTTAGTTATCTTCACTGCCCAAGAGAGAGATTTTGAATAACTGAAAGTATTTGGGACAATTACAGTTTTGGATCGACCTTTAGTTTAGTCATTCAGAGCCTGAATGACAGTTAAAGGCTACTTTTTATTTTGTGTTAGCTATTTTGGAGGCTGAAGGTGGAAGAAAGCAACAGGAGTCAGACCTTGCTCCCCATGAAGTCAATGACAAAACTTTTGGTGACTTCAGAGAGCAGGATCAAACCTTGACATGGAAACAATAATTAGGTCTGCCTTATAAAAAACTGCTGCCACTCTACCAAAACACTTCTTCCCATCCCTCTCTCCAGTTCTCATATTGTCTCCTTCAACCACAATCATTTGCGTAATGAAAAACTATATCTTTTTTTTTTTTTTTTTTAAAGGCACGGTCATGTTTGGGAGGTAGCTTTAACCAGCTTAATTATATTTCATTGGAGTTTAATGAAAGATTTTGCATTAAAACATATATCCAAATTGTGCAACCCTTGCTCACGTTAGTTAGTAACTAACTTTGATTCCCATTGATTTTTTTCAGCAGGACTGCACTCAGTAAGGTATTACTCAGACTGTGCAAAGATATTAGAATCTGGTTCTAAGCAAGATTCCTGTTAAATTGAACAAAGAAATAATAATTAAAAAAGCTCAATCAACAATATAACCCACAGAGTGAAATTTGCGGAAGTTATTTATTTTAACTAATTTGGCGACTTTTGCAACATCTTCCAGTTTTGCCATGAATTCTTTGCAATGTGAAAAGGAGAAACTTTGCTCACCATTTCTGGAACCCTCCTGCAGTAATGAATCTTCTATTTCCTCAAACTGAGATTAAACATTTTGCTTCCGGCCTCCAATTCTTGGCTAATCTCGAATGTATGGTGCCAAATTCAGCAAACAGAATACTTCAAGTACATTGACAACTGAATTAGTCTCATCATGGTCACAGACTCAGAAATCAGTGTATGAGTGACTAATTTTGAAATGGAAATGCTTATGAAGAATCATCTGAGTGCAACTTTTTACAGCTGGATATTGTCCTGAGTCCTGCCCCATTTGGCTGGCTCATGAGTAAATAAAGCTTTGTCGTCCTCACTCATTAATCTGCACTGAGTAGTCCTTCCGCATTAGAGAACTTTTCGCAAAGAAAAGCATGATCCAAATTCTTAAGTGTTCATATAATTTGTGATATTGCGTGAGTTGGGGATTTCTGTGCACACAACCCTGACTGACTTGTGCCATGTGCATGGAACAAAGTTGTAAATGCAAAGATACATATGCACTGTTAAAAAATTGACCCTCTCTGTGTTTCAGTAATCTTGGAATCCCTTTGTGTCCACTTGTCAAACTTCATTGGCCAGGCACTAAGAGTCGAATGTCTACATGGAACTCTTTTCCACATCTCTTGTGTTTAGTAAGGTGTCGGATTTATAGGGATGTTGCACAAATGAACTACTTCTTGTGTTTCTGCACAATGAGACATTTCACAAGTAACGAGCCACAATAGCCTAATATACAGGACCACTGAAAGTTATTAGTATTTCCTGCAAGTTTTAATTGAAAATTTTCAGCAGCTTTTTGCAAGTTTCCTCACAATATTCTCAGTCATAGATATTTCATTGGTATGTTCTGAATTTTTGAAGATGGGGAACCAGTTGATTCATCTGTGAATTAACCAATATTGGGATCATATTACCGCTCACCAAAGCATTCAATCTATAGCTCCTCTTCTGTTTGGATGCTGCTGCTTTATATTAGCTCAGCCATCACCTTGTTCTAATGTGCACCTTAACTTGGGTAACCTGTGAATCTTCAGTTCAGTTTAGGGGAGCTAACATTTACTTAGCGTTGCAATATACTAATATCACTATGCCTCAGTGCAATAGCTTTGAAACTGACACACTGAAATGGAGAGCCCAGTTTAATTTTGCATTCTCTATTTGAGTGTCAAATGGTTAAGGAAATAAAAATAGTTTCCCTATCCCTGTTAATTCATGTCTTAGAATTCAGGTTTTTGGTATACATCACTTGAATACATGTTTAAGATGTTAAGGTGGAAAACCCTATCAACTAAAGTATTTCTTATTCCTTCTGCTTTGCATGATCTTCCTCGGCATTTCTCCACATATGAAGTGTTGGAAAAATCTATACTTTGATTGTGCTTCCCCACCCCCCTCCCCTCTGTTTTTCTGTGGTTTCAACTGTGACCAGTATTTCTTGTTGATATTTTTATACCTTTTAGCCTACAGTAAACAACTGAGCACGCTGGCCCAGATTTCATAATCCAACAATAGATGCACTGTCAGTGTGCAGTTAGTGGGAGTAAGTGCCAAATGAATAATACTGTCGGAGCGATTACAGCTGTTAAACTTTGCAGTAACTTGGCCTTTGGATTTAACCCTCTCACTTTGCCTGGAGCCACAAATAAACTTGGGAGGACTTCCCAGGTCAGAAGAGAACGCAGACAAACTCCCCGCTGTGGAGATAGTATGTACAATGTTTGTACTGCAGGAGGATTGGTGGTGCTTATTTTGAACGATCTGGTTGCCACGATACTTGTAAAGTATTCCTTACATCAGCAGCTAGAGCTGGCATTGTGGTATGTGGCATGAACTTATACAGCTTAGCTTGAAAGCTCCCATCAAACTCACTGGCCTGATTGCCACATACTTCAGTGCAGGATTGGGCCCTGTGGGAGTAGTCACTTGAGGAAAAAATCACGTCCAATATTTGTGATAACTAGGTAAATCAGAGAAGAAATCCACAGAGACTGATCTTTACATAGTATTTAATCCTCAAGCCTGTGTATGAACACTGCTGTACATGGCTGATTGCTCAGCTCTGGGTAGGTGTTTTGGTTAAGTGAAGGAACTCTGGGCCAGATCTCAGCTGGTGTAAACTGACCTAGTTCCACTGGTGGTGTGTTAATTCATAACCACCAGGGATCTCGCCCTCTGCTTCAGGAAGGGGGCTCTACCACAGAAGTCTACACTTCCTTTACTCCTTCTCTGTCATCACACAGTCCTTGAGAAAGGGGCATGCTATGAGAGTGCTTGCTTTTTCTTCTTCGGTAAAATGGCTTTTTATTAGAGCAGGCTTTCGGAGTTAGGGGGAGGGAGCCCTCTAAAAATACTGATGAAAATGGGGGGAATTTTTGCACCAGAACTTTTTGTCCAAAAAAATAATAATTTGTCAGTTGTTGGTTTGATTATTATCAGCTGACAACTGAAAGATTTTTGGTTTTTTTGGTCTTTGGGATGAAAGCTTTTGTTGAAAACTGTTTTTCCAGGGAAAGCACTCTTCACAAAACATATTTGGTTGAAAATCCAATATTTCCCCTCAGTTTCAATGGAAGACTTTTGACCAGCCCTACTTTCACGTTACCTTGTGTCATAAATATAAAGGGAAAGGGGAGAGGGTCTGATGCAGATAAAATCCTCTTACCAGTAAAGGGTTAAGAAATGCAGGTAGCCAGACTGACACCTGACCTGGCTGGCATTTGACCAATAAGGGGACAAGATACTTTCAAATCTTGGGAGGGGGAAAGCTTTGTGTGTGGCTCTTTGTCAGACACGGAGTGATCTTGGAGTAAAAAGGAATCAGTCTTCTTTTCATCAAATCCTCACTTTTCTAAAGTAAGTCTAGTCAGCATAGTGAGTAGATTTCTGTTCATTTTGCTTGGTGTGTGTTCCCTGTGTTAAAGGGAGGGGTTATTCCTTTTTCTTTTTCTGTAACTTTAAGGTTTTGTCCAGAGTGGAGAATCCCTCTGAGTTTGGAAATTGGGTATCCTGTAAAATAGTTACCATCCTGATTTTACAGAGCTGATTTTACCTTCTTTGTTTTAATAAAATCCTTCTTTTAAGAAGCTGACTGTTTTCTATGGTTTTTAAAAACCCAGGGGGTGGGTTTTTAGATCACCGTGTAACCAATTGGTTAGGAGATTATTCTCAAGCTTCCCAGGACAGGGGGGTACGGGCTTGAGAGGATATTTTGCGGGGAAGGGACTTCAAGTGGTCCCCTTTCCTGGATTCCTGTTTAGAACACTTGATGGTGGCAGTGGAAGAAGCATTTCTCAGGGTGCAGGGAATTTTGTACCTTGGGGGTTTTAACCTAAGCTGGCAAAAGTAAGCTTAGGGGCTCTTCATGCAGGCCCCCACGTCTTTACCCTAGAGTTTAGAGTGGGGAGGGAACCCTGACACCTTGTGATGCATTTTGGCTTTGTGGGTGAATATTTTTCTTCTCTGGTCCAGTGCTATGCAGTAAAAAATAGCAACTTGTACCAAAACCAGATACTTTATCTAATTTAAATATGGTAGAGTAGCTCTGACCCCAGTCTTGTCTGTGACTTTTTTTAATTGTGTCCTTTTGGGATAATAGGTTGAATAGTATAAGAATGTCATGAGTAAAATCATTTGATTTGTGCTACTGTTATTTATTGATATTGCCACCAAAATAACTACATTAGAAGAACATTAAGGTTTCCAACTCTACTCTCAAAAGTCTGGAAATACAGAATTAAGATTGTGCAACCTTAATTTGATCTGGGTGTGTCTGCATTATGTTAGTCTATAATTTACATGATTGCATACTGCTTTTTTCCATAAGATCCCTGCCTCATTCAGTCCTCTTGGTTCCTGAGCCTGATGTCACAGCAGCTCCTGGCTCCTTGGAAGAACAATTGCCAGAGAGGTCTTGCTTAGCCCCTGCTGCCTCAGGGTGGAGCATGCCCGGTGCAAGTGGAACTTTGAGAATGTGAGCGTGTGCAAACTATAATTTGTTTTCACAGGCTTATAACTTGTGCAAATTTGGGTGGACTTTCATAGCTGTGTCTAAAAAGCACATCCTTACAGCAGAGTGTCTCTCTCTCTCTCTCTCTCTCTCTCTCTCTCACTCCTCCCCCGCCCCCATCCTCTAGCTCCTCTTGGCCAAATTTCAAGTCCCTGCTCCAAAGCATGGAGGTACTAGAGTTTCTCAATGAAATAGCTGTAAGAATTTTTTTAACGTGAGCAAAACAACGCATTTTTCCACAATGTGCTTTCCCTAACCTTATTCCGAGAAAGAAAGCTGAACTCTTCTTGATGAAACTTTCCAAAAATAGTCATCCTGAGGAGACACTTGGCATGAGCAATTTCAGCCTGAATGGTTGAGTTTTGGCACAGTTCTAAGCCATTGAAAACAGGATCTTCTAAGGGAAAGCATTAGGCAACCTTAACTATAGATAGTGCTGTTTGTGAAGGGGAAGTGTGCGGCATCCCCTTCTCTGCAAAAAGTAGAGGAAGGAGCCATTTGAGGTTGGTGAGCTCCCCTTGTATCTTCCTTTTCAACTGCTGGTGAAATATGCACAATCTGAAATGGGGACTGTAGGAGGAGCTGGTGCCTGGTTGTGGAGTTCTTGGCCCTATGTCTTCTCTCCAGTTGGTGAAGCAGCACTAGCTCCTAATAGAGGCTCCCTTCTTGGGCAATTCATTTTCTGTCTGCCGCCTCCTCTCTCTACAGGATGGCCTTCCAGGGAAAAGGGAGGAGGGGGAGCCTGCATCACCCAACATTCCTTCCAGAGGAAAAAGGAGCCCTTCCAGTGGCTTCTCATTTCCTACCCCAAAATCCAGGGGAAATGGATTCCCTCTCTTCCAAAGTCTCTAGAGGTCCCCCAAACTGTGGGCATACCCCCCTTGGGGGGCACAGAGGAATGTTTGGGAGGGCGTGGCTGGGGCCTGGGCCAGCGCCACTGGGGATGGGGTGGGGCTCCGCTCCCGGCCGCAGCCCTACACCTGTGGCCCTGGCTGTGGCCCTTACTTCTGTCTGCATGTCCCCATCCCCGCGAGCCATAGACACACTCTGATAGGGTGGGGTGAGTGGTTGACATCACAGGGGATGTTCCTCTGGACAGTTCCACACACACAAAGAGGGAATGGAGGGGAGAACCCGTTAACTGACTTGCCTTAGGAGCTCTAGGAACTAGAACGACCAGTCAAAAGCCTGGGTTCCACTACTTGGCCTGACAATAGCTTGCTTTGTGAGCTAGGACAACATAGCTTCTGTTTCACCACCTGGGAAATGGACATAAAGGGACTTGGTATAATAAACTATAGCTGTTGCTATTGGTGGCCTCTGCAAAAAAATCTCTGTTAGACAAAATAAGTGCAAATTCAGGCAGGTGAAATTCAGAGAAGAAAAACAGGTGAAATGGAAAAACTAAAATTTCATTTGTTTTGTCTGAAATAAACAAACCCTGTTCTCTTGCTCTTCAGTGAGTCATCCTTCCTCATGCAGGAGTTCCCGTTGAGTATGTGTTAGCAGAATTGGGCCCTTCTTTTACATTCTTTAAGTGTGTATGTTGGTATATGTTGACTTTTCCCCAAAAGCTATAAAGATTTTTTTTTTTTTTTTTTAAAGAAACAGAACTTTGATTTCAGAGTGGACAGAGGAATGTTTTTATTTTAACTTAGAATGGAATCAGGTTTGCTTCGACAAAAACTACACACTGTAAAGAACTTGTAACAGTCTTGGGAAATACTGAATTTAGCTATCTCTACTATAGAAAAATCACTTGAATTAAGGCTCAAGGGCCATGCATTTTCTAGTGAGCCTAGAGGAGTATTTGTTGGCAATGTGAAGTCTCACTGTTGAGATCTGTATTTGGTCTCTGGGGCTGTGTGATGGTTTAATCTTCTCCAAAACAAATAAAAGGACAAGACTGCATGTGCACTTAACAGATTTAGTTCTTTTCATATATTTTAAATTGTCTAGACATTAGTTAATTCCTTTGATTTAAGGAACCTCCTTTACCATCTAATACGAAAGTTCAAATCTGTATTCCATGAGAGAAGAGAAACTTCTAATTTGAAAAGATATTTTAAATAGGTTGTCTTAAATTTCATGTAACATATGATACAGTTCTCTCAAAAGAAGCCTCACACTGAAGAATAGTGAATTGTTAGGGGTAGTCATCTATATCATGTACACAGGAGGAAAAAATATGGGAAATTGAGTGTTTAAGTGATCTGCATTTAATCTGACTCTTAGCAAAATAGAGGCTAAATGCATATTTAGTTCACAAATAAGGCTAAACAGTGAACATTGTGAAACCGTACATACAACCATACATCATCTTAAATCACTCATAAGTTTTGGGTTTTTTTGAGATAGGTTTCCTCTAATTTGTTAAAAGCACTTGTCTTACAGTGAAGGCTAAGTCCATGGCACCTGTGACATTTAAAATATAGTAAAACGAAGCTGCTAAAATACCAAAAAACCCCACCATTTTTTTAAGGTGACTTCCTCCTATTGATGGCTCAAAACTTTGTTCAAACCAACTTAGTTCAAATGTTCAGAAAACTGCTACTTGTATCTCTTGTTGTGCGGGGAAACATACAAAAAAAAATCTAAAAAGCAAAAACAAAACTTTGCAGTTCAGCTCTTAAAGCAAGTTTGCTAAGATGTAAAAATATACAATAAGCACAATTTATGTGCATTACATCAGAATCTATCCATAATCTAGCAGTTTTCTGCAAGAACAGTTAATGGTCATGTCTAACTCTGACAAAAGATCCCTATTTTGTAAACTGATACTAACTTTCTGCTATTTGTTCCTTGGGAAGACGTGATCCAGATAAATTGGAAGATGTTGCTACAATAGTACTCTAGATGATTTTGATTCATTACTACTTATTGAATCAAAATGCCTAGTCTGGAATATTCATGTGAATTATAATAAAATCAACAACCTCGTAATCCTAGATTAGTAGCAACCCATCAGACTTTGAAGCGGCGGCGATTCGAAATGCCGCCGAGAGCAGCTGCTGCCCCTGCGAGCAGCTGCTGCCCCTGCCGCCGGCGGAGGTGAGCTGCCGCGGGCGGGGAGCTGAGCCTGCCACAGCCTGCAGGGGTGGCGGGGAGCCCAGGCCAGCCCCCAGCGGGCTGCCGGGAGTCCAGCCCAGCCCGCCATGAGCCCGGGCTGCGGGAGGGGGCAGGGAGCCCAGCCCAGCCCCCCCACTGCGGCCCACGGGTGGGTGGGGAGGCTGCTGCGGGCGGGGGGTGGTTTGCTGCAGGGGGCGGGGGGGTGGAGCTGACTGCCGCGGGGGGGAGTGGGGGACGCAGGGCTGGTGCAAGGAAGTTTCGCCTAGGGCGCGAAACTTCCTTGCACCAGCCCTGGGTGCTATTGCAATATAGATAGTGAAAGATAATATTGTAGAATGAGGGGTGGTTTGTCCTGCTTATTTCTTGAATTTGGTCTAATCAACAGTTCTGCAACTCAGGATATATATGGTAGAGTCCTCATTGAATTAAAGACTGATATGTTTTCCTGAGTGTTGTCTATTGCTCTTAGCCCAATTAAAAACAATATGAGGAAACACAGTGGCACACTTGGGTCCTACATAAGTGTTTACTAAACCTATGCAAACATACAAGACCTAGTTGCATATAAATACTGCTGCTCCAGCTGTTTTCTCTCAGCTTCTAAGACTTAGACCAAAGTGAGCTGGAGGGCTCACAAATGCATGGGATACTGCCCTATTCCAGTACAGTTATTTGCTGAATAAATCTGATTTTAGACCTTGTGGCTTACTAAATTTAATGCTGAAAAAGATTTTGGGGACATTTTGTTTATTGAGATGCTTCCCTTTCCAATGAAGTTGTGTCCCCTTTATGACATGGTAGTACATTCTCCCTGCCAGTCGAGGCAGTTGGCCCAGCGAACTCTTTGTTGCTGGGAAATTTTGCATGGGGAATTTTAAAATGTCTCATTTAAACAAACATAACAGAATCCTCAGTCTGGAAAAGAAGATAATCATGGGTGCAGGAAAAAACTGTGGACCCTTTGATGTGAGTATCTCTCAGCACTGTTTTATTGCTTTCTGCAATATTGAAAACATTCTCAATTTTCATGACCATAAAATAGCTTTGACCAGATTATATTGTCATCTATAGTGGGGTAAATTTGGAATGACTCCAGACTTCTTTGGAGTTGTGGAATTACTCCAGATGTATAGCTGGATAGCAGAGAGAAGTCTTACTTCTGCCATTAACTGTGACTTAGGGTGAAATCCTGGCCTAATTGAAGTGCTGCTCCCTTTTTAACCCATCTTTTGTGAAATTAGTTTCCAAACCCCACTCCACTCAGAAATAGTGGTAGCAAAGATGGGAATGACATTCCCATCTGTGACGTGTGAGCTTCAAAGTTTATTTTGGACCATGCAAGTGTGAATATTGTTAAGAATAAGCAATTTCTCCTCCCACCCTATTTTTAAGGAAATGACAGGCTATAAGGTTTAATGAATCAACTCTAAAGTTGAACAGCTAAATTAGAAAATGCAGAAATGTAGATTCTACAGTGACACTAACTCAGCCATATTAAACTCTCTCTGTGCATATGTATTCTAAGAGTGTTTGTTTTATGGCACAAACAGTACTTAGTTTGAATAATGCTTTGGGATCCTTCAGGAAGAAAGCTTTAGCATAAAATATTAACATAATCACCCAAAAGACTAAGGAAGTACTGTACCTTTTTACTCAGAAAATCTCTCATTGTCTAACTTTTGAAAGAAAAATCTCTATTTATATACATCTGCGTGTAGACATACACAGATAAAATATGAGAAAAAGGCTTGCCTGCATTTCTATTGTGTATATGGTGTTTCCTTTTATGAATAAGCCAAAGAGGAGTGTTTGCATCCGATAAATCTTTTACCAGAATTATTCCAGCAAAAGAAACCACAGATGTAACTGCCAGTCTTAAGTTTCTAACACATTACTCTGCCAGTCCCATGTGAGCTTCCAAACTCAAAGTCTTGTGTTGCTCTGAAATTCAATTGGGGTGCCTGCATTTTAGCTTTCTGGATTGTTTGCCTGACTCAGAATTAAAACTTTATTGAAAGAATAAGTGCAGCAGTGAGTCCTTGTGTTTTCTTTCATGCTGAGGATTATGGTTCTAAATATCTCCCTTCAACTTGATCCCATCCTGGTGCTGCTCATTGAAGGTATTACAGAAAACTTCAAACAAACTTCATCCTTGCATTTGTGTATCACTGTCAAATATGATTAAATGCAGCGTAAAACCTACCTGAAAGGATTTGGCTTGCAGACTGCATGCTACGTTAACCTGACCTGTACAGTATGTGTTAGGTGGATTGCTCCTGTTTTATCAGTGTTTGCAAAACTTGAAAATGATGTGTGCATTTGTGACAAAACAAAATAATACCAATAAAATGGCATTGCTTGGTAGAAAAATCTCGGTGGTCTGAATGTTTTGATATCTTGAATCTCTGCCTTGCCTTATGTTCCTGTCCTGAATGCCACTCTAATATCTATTACATTCAGAATCGAAGTCTGCCATGGCTTCGGAATCGCAACGTGACAAATGAGCCCACTTACATTGCTGTCTTGATGCTGATGTCTTTATTCATTTGCAAGCTATTTCATTGTCATTTAAAGAGGACAACATGGGTCTCCTACTGCTTTAGGAAGAGTCGAGAAGACTCCTCAGAAATCCATGGGGAGTTTGAACTGACCTGACACACTGGCATCCTAGATTATCTTCTGGGATTACATAAACTTCCAGCCATTCACCTCCATACATGCCAGAGGAATGTGAGAACTCCTCTCTCCTGACTCTGCATGATGCGATCTCAAGATATGGTATTGAATGTGATTGGTGTTCTAATGTAAACACATTAAAACTGCTAACTGTGATGGATGGTTAAGCAATTTTAGTTTAGGTGAACAGCAGAAACACATGCTCTAAACGAACATAGCACAATTGCAGGCCAGCTCTTCAGCGGGTGTAAATCGGCGTAGCTATATTGCCAGTTTATGCCAGCCAAGGATCTGACCCTGAGGTGATCACCTTATCGCACTTAAAATATTTACACGGTCAAGGATAGCAGATGCCCTTGTGGTTTAGATGTGATAAGTAACTTCATCTATAGGTGCTGTCCTACTCTGAAAAAATGGCATCATGAAGTGCCTTGTTTGGAATGCCTCCATAGAATCCACATGCAACGAACCCAATTTTACCAGTTAAAAAGCTGGCATTTCTAATTGCTAGCCTTGCAAACTCAACTAGGATCCGAGACTCAAGCTGGGGTTCTCATTTCCTGACCAGAGAGAAGAGTTCTGTCGGCCAAATTATTCTCTTTTACACCTGTGCAACCTTGTTACTATAATGGGGGCTGCTTGGTCTTGGGATAGGAGCTTCTGAAACCACTTTCGTAATGATGCACAAGAAGAAATAGAATGCAGCTCAGTTCTGCCTGTGCTGGCTCTAGTTGGCTAACGGGGAGTAGAAAGCAGTGGAAACTTACATTTGACTGGTCAAAATATGCAACATTGTCTGTAGAGGGAGCAAATCAGTTGAGTATGAAAGTGCCACTTTTCCATAGTTGATTTTCAAAATAAATCAATATCCCCCCCCCCCCAATGGGGACATTCTCCTCCCTGTGACAATTCTTATATTCTACACGTGTTTGTGGCTTTTATTAACTGAGAGAAGTTACCCTAGGAAATAATGGGCCACATCCACAATGAAGAAATGATTTATAACACTTGAGGACCTGGCTGGAAGTCTTTGGGGGCATGAAACGGTTCTAAATATTACTGGCTTACAAAGAGATGATCATTGCTATGTAGTCATTTTGCCTTTAGAAGGTGATTTTTCTCTGTGCATGTTGGCTGTCAGGTGGTCAGCACACTTTTCAAGGAGCAGAGAAGAATGTTATTAACTGATTAATACAGAGAAAATGACGTGTGTAGTCCATAATTTAATCGGATATCACCAAATAACCCAGGGCCTAATTTTGGCCAATAACTACATGTTTTCATAGATTCCAAGGCTACAAAGGACCGTAGTGATCCTCTAGTCTGATCTCTTGTATAACACAGGACATAGAACTTCCCCAAAACAGTTCTTAGAGCCTATCTTTTAGAAAAACCTCCAATATCAATTTTAAAAATGGCAGCGACAGAGACCCAACCAGGACCCTTGGTAAATTGTTCCAGTGGTTAATCACTCTCACTGTTAAAAATGTACACCTTATTTCCAGTCTGAATTTGTCTAGCTTCAACTTCCAGCCCCTGGATCATGTTATACCTTTGTCTGCTAGATCAAAGAGCCCATTATCAAATAATTGTTCCCCACGTAGGTACTTGCAGATCATTACCAAATCACCTCTTAACCTTCTTATAGTTAAGCTAAATAGATTGAGCTCCTTGAGCCTATCACTATAAGGTATGTTTTCTAATCCTTTAGTCATTCTTGTGGCTCTTCTCTGAAGCCTCTCAAATTTATCAACATTCTGCTTGAATTGTGGGCACCAGAACTAGACACAGTATTCCAGCAGCAGTTGAACCAGTACCAAATACAGGGATAAAATAACCACTCTGCTCATATGCGAGATTTCCCTGTTTCTGCATCCAAGGATTGCATTAACCCTTTTGGCCACAGTTGTACAGGAAGCTCATGTTCAGCTGATTTATCCACCATGACTCCCAAATCTTTATCAGTCATCGATTCCCAGGCTAGAGTCTCCCATCATGTAAATATGGCCTACATTCTGTGTTCCTAGATGTATACATTTACATTTAGCCATATTAAAATGCATATTGTTTACCATGCAGTCAAGATCACTCTGTATCAGTGACCTACCCTTTTCATTATTTACCACTCCCCCAATTTTTGTCATCTGCGAACTTTATCAGCCATGATATTATGTTTTCTTCCAGGTCATTGAAAATAATGTTAAATAGCATAGACCCCACTGGAAAGACACCTGATGAATGATGATTCCCTGTTTACAATTACATTTTGAGGCCTGCCAGTTTTAGGTATAGTGCTTATTGTCATGGTTATGGGGTAGCTGAACCGCTGACTCTTGGCAGTCCTTTGAGTGCATCTTGCTCAGGAATAAGTCCTCCTGCCTTTACTTTCAGGGGTAAATCCCATGATTCTCCCATTCTTAGACCAGGTCTTAGGCTACCGTACCCTGCAAGTCACCCCAACAGGTCCATCTGGGTTGGGGTATGTGTGGTTCTTCCCTTTCAAAGTTTGACCAGCAGCGAGTACAGTGACCACAAAGAGGCCTTCTTAAACCAAAGTATTGTTTAATCTTATCCTTTGTTCCTAATATTAAGAGAAAAAAGGATTTTAAACACCCCGAAATGATTACATGTCTGACTACCTTACTTAAAGTCCTAGGCAGGTCTGTTTTACCCAGATTCCAAGAGATCAGAGTCTGGGGTATCAGTCTGTTCCCCAGCAGTCTCTGCAACAAATGCTTCCCCTCAGAAAAAGTGTATCCCTTTAAAAACTAGTCAGAGCTTTTCTCCTCTCTTGCCAGGCTTTTTTGGCTCTGCTAGTCCTGGTGGGATACAAGCCAGAACATCAAAGTGAATGGCTCTTGCAGTGTTTCAGGTGTTTGGGGAGAAGCATCTGTCTTGTTCCACCTTCCCCTTTCCCATCTTCTTGAGGGCATTTCCTGACTCTTGTGCTATTAAACTAACTCAGTGTACGCATGCAGTAGACAGTCCAAGAACCAGATCACATACAGTATGTATAAATTATTACAGTGTGGCTTCAACTCCTTCACAATTACTGTGAATGTTCATCTTAGTGGTACTGTTCTGGTACTAAATACTATTTCTAATAATAGCTGTTTGTAGGATTGGGCCCCGCACGGGGCAGATGACCTGGTTACACTGTATAATATTGACACACATGAACAACAACAAACCTTGGCTTTCGTTATTATAACTATTTCAAGTGTAGTTACTTATTCTGCTTTTCCAACAGGAATATTTTTGGCTGATCCTTTGGGGGAAGGAGTCGGGTCCAGGGACAGGCCACTAGACTAGTAGACAGGAGATCTGGGTTCTATTCATGCCTCTGCCAGGGACCTGCAGTTAAACATTGTTTACTGTTAAACATTGAACAATCTCATGTCATCTCTTGTTGCTTCTGTTTCCTCTCACGCTCCTTGTCTGTGACACTCTTTGTTCGCACTTGGTGTTTGGGGCTTCTGAGTGCTACTGCAATACAAATGATTTAATTGCATCTTCATGCATCTCAGTCACACACTGTACTGTAATTGGCAAACTTTTGCCTTGGGAGCCAGGTACTTTCCCACCAGCTCTCACTTGGCCACTCCATCTGGAGTGCACTTTTTTTGTACCCCATCACATGTCAAGAATAGTGAACTGGTTCAGTACTGTGTACTCCATTAGAGAATCCTAGAAATGTAGGGCTGGAAGGGACCTAAAGAGATCGTTTAGTCCAATCCCCGCACTGTGCTGAGACAGGACCAACTAAACCTAGACCATCCCTGACAGGTATTTGTCTACTCTGTTCTTAAAGGACAGGCATTACTTTGTTTCCTCCTCCTTTTTATATCTGCATGAAATACAATTTATCTCGGGAAATGCCACTACTAGAGTATCTGAGTCTTGAAAAGTATATTGAGTTTAAACGGATAGAAAAAAGATACTTTGGGACTCTTTCCAGCATGTGCCCTTGTTTGAAAGCTGTTCTGCTGAATAGCTTGGCTGTCACCTAACACAACCTCTTCTTTTACAACATGCCTCTTGATGTTAGACAGATTGTTTGGATATTGTAAACCTCTCCTGTTGAGGGGGTGTTCCGTGTAAGATCCAGGCTCCACTCTTAATTTCCATCTAGGTTATAAAAGGCAAACCAAGCTAATGACAAAAAGAAAATAAGAAAGAAATACTTGTGGCGCCTTAGAGACTAACAAATTTATTTCACGTTTACCTCTCCTCTGTTACTGCATCTGTTGAGGTGGTTTTTTTTTTTTAAATGAAATTTTAAAAGTAAAGGGAGATAAGTCCTGTACACAAGTGCAGCTTTCTCTGACTATCTGGAAAATTACTCTGAACGTAACCATATTGATCTTGTTGCTTTGAGGAATATGTAGATGGACACTAAACCTTTCTGAAAAGCAAAAAGGAATGGGGGGAAAGTGAACTGATTGTCATGTTCTTGATGTTTGAGGAAGATCTCTGGATCCTCATTTCTTTGTCATCAATTCCTGCCCATCATATCCAACTTGAACAGTGTCCACTGGTGTTAGAGGGCCCTGTGAGTACAGGTGTTTTAATAAACTCCAGATGAGATTTTAGATTGTGACTAAATCTGGTTTGTTCGGTGATGCTATTTATGCTGCTACGCGTTATGCTACATCATAACTTTACCTGCATCGTGCATTCTTTAAAATTACTGGAGCTGAAAGCTTTACAGTGTCATACTTCAGCTATCTCTGTTACACTGATATGACAATTTGTATTGTGTAAAAGAAAATCAGGTAAATCAATCTGGTTCTTGATTGTCCCCGTGGAATCACTGATGTCTCTTTCTGATCTTTTGTGTTAATGACTGGTCACACTGCTTTCTTTTGTTGTTTCTTGTGTGAAGTCCTTTCCTCCCTTTAAGTGGATAGTGGAGTGTGTTTGCTGTTAAGAGGCTAATGTAAAATGGGTCTGGCCTCTGGCTGAAAAAAAATCTATATTTATGGTGTAAGGGCTGCTCGTTGATGACCAAATTCTATGGTTATTCAGAGCTGGCTTTGCTGGTGAACTTTTGTACCTGGCAGTGTGAGTGAACTATAAATTGGTGTCCGAATATATCAAATATTACTAAATGTTTGTAGTGGCTTGGTACCTTCAGGGGAAAATAACTTTCAAAACTCCAAGTACTTCTCAGCAACTAGAAAAGCAACTACATGTAAAAAAGACTTTTTGACTAACCCCCCAAAATGTGAAGGCTGTACTAATTTATCTGCCTTCTCAAAGGGGAACTGTAATGCTTCCCAGGATACCCAGGTTGTGAGGCACCTCACTACCACTTGCCCTTAGCATGAGGCAATCTTGTCTGTGTCTGCTGTGGATCAGCTCCCTGAAGTTACCAGCCTCTGGCATACAAACATTATTTTGCATGTCTTGCTCTCTTTGTACAAAAGTAAAAGGTGCACCCCTACCCGGAAGTCCTCGTTGCATTCCCTGTGTTGTCCAGTACCTTATCCATTGGACACTCCCAGAATTACCAGGGCTGCTGTTTCTAAAGCACAGTACACACCAACTTGTAAGATTCAACTCAGGATCAGCACAGCACAGCACTTAGATATTCTTGCTTTCACTATAAATATAAGTTTGTCAAAGAAGAGAGATTCAAGTGATAGTAAGAATATGCAACCATTTGATTCCAATATAAAATAAAATCATAATACAGTTTCTAGAGACTAAACTTAACTAACAAATCATCCTCCTGTCTAACAAAGCTTCTCACCTTAAGTTCTAACTAACATTTTCAGCCATGCCTGGCTGAAGAGACTATTCTTTCTTGAATGCAAACTGGCTGTTTACTTCCTAAGTGAAGAATGTCAGGCTGTCTTTGTCCCCCAAGAAAACTGCAGCAAACCTTTGTTCACCTGAAGACTGGGGGGTGAAAGACAACCCTCTGTTTACTACTTTCTGTTACTTTTGAAGTTTCTTCAATCCTTCATTAGCACTTGGCTCAGACAGGTGAGGAGATCCATTATGAACCATACACTACTTAACTTGCACATAAACAGCCAGATAGATAAACATTTCTAGTCTGACAGAAAACCTGTTTTTCACCTTCGCTGGTGACCAGTCCCTAAACAGACTTTAAGAACATATTTAATGTATATACCTAACTCCTTGCATAACATCCACACATGCGTTTTGCAATGCTATTGATGACCAGTATGACACTGGCTTTTATATGAGAGCTCATGTGACTTTCTTTGAACAGAATGTACATGCCAGGTCCAGGAGTTCCCTGTAACCCCTATGTGCCCCGTTGCCAGCTGGGATTAAGGGGCCACAAGCACATTTTGCCCTTCATGTTGTGGTGGTTTGGTTCCAAACTCCCACCTCTGGGCTTGGGGTGGGAAACCCTCTTGCAGCCATTAGGAAGGTAGGAATTTACCCAGAAATCACTCTGATCCCTGTATCAGTCACCGTCTATCACCTTGATGAAACAGACAGCGTGATCAGCATGCCAACCGTCCCAGTGCCCCCCAGTATCAGTCACTGGTTAGGGGCTTGCTTTCCTCTGGGCTCTGGCTGATTCTTGCATGTGGTGCCCGCTCATAGTGGCCACATGTTCAGTCTGCTCTATAGGCATGTCCCTCAACCCAGAGCTCAGACCCTGAGCCTGCTGTGTCCCAGTAGCAGCACATGTCTTTTCCCGCAGCCCCTTCCTCCATTGGCAAGCCTGTCCTCCAATCAGAGGAGAGCTGGAAGGAGAGGAATTAGTGTGGAATTTCCTACCAGTTCTCTAGCCAAGCAGGGCAGCTCTACCTCTCTGCCTGTCCCCTAGCAGATCAAAATTGCAAGGGAAGGGTCAGCCTTCAGCTCGGCTACTGATTTGTGGAGTACGTGCACCACAAAGTGCTGGGATTGATTGTATATGCATAATTCTCCAGCCCCGCAGTAAGATTCTACAGCCCAACTAGTTAATCATTTTCCAATCTGAGATTTCTAGGAATGGATCAATCCTTTGAGATGGAAAATCATCATTCTAACAAGAATGGGTTCATTTGTTATAATGTATTGTTCATGTTCTGGGTTCTGTAATAACACAGAGGGAGTCCAGTGCTGTAATAAGAACGTGTTTAAAAGAGCTGGCCGGTGCCATGTTTCGCATTCCGAATTTTAAGACTGTAAATTCATTCCAATTAATTGAATCATCCCGCTTTATCCTCTTGAGTCTGTGGTTTGCGATCTTATAGGGAGAGTAATAAGTGTTTAAATTTATATTTCTGTATGTCCATAATCAAATTTATGAAGTATAGAAAAATACTGAACTCTGTAAAGATGGCTGAAAAATTTATTTTGGCTCAAAATGATAGACGTAAGTGGTACTTTTTCCTATTTTTAGAATATTTTTCATTCCTTGCCTGATAAATGCATATAAGTTTTACATAGAAAAAAAAAGTGTATGTTCACGGAGGTTAGTAGTATGGGAAGTCAAAACTACAGTCTGGTTGTTGCTTATTGGATGTTCTCTGATTTTACAGTTACCTCTGCCATCTGCTTTGGAGGCTGTTCTGGAACAGAGAGTTCACTCCAACAGAGTGACAACTCTGGGCCAGTTCTAAGCCCCTTGACTTGAACACCCCTGAACTTCAAAGAAGTTTGGATATGGATCTGTATTTCTGCAGCCTGCACCTGCCTCCAGTTTGCACAGAGGCTGTCTAGTGCTCTCGAGCATGCAAGCTATTTTTCAAACTAACAATCTTTCATATCATTACAATGGTTGCCATAAAAAACTCACCCATTACCCACAGTTCACACATCATGGTATTGGAAATAATGTGGGGTTACCCAGGATTAGGAATAGCAAATTATTTTGATACAGCATGTTAGCCAGATATTATGGAGTGGTAACTGTTGAAGAAATTGGATGCACTAGAATGGATCTCCAAATCCATGAAGGCCTCATTGGTTGCTTCTGAAAACCTGGCTTGTTACAGTAATGTTCTGTTTGTCCTCAGTCAAGCGTCTTTCTATTGACTGATTCCTGTGTCATGTTGTCTGGAGTGGCTCCTGATCAGGAGCCTCTTGTCAATCTTATCACGGAGTCTAGTCTATCTTGTCACCCAGACAGACTGGACTTAGTGATAAACTCACCTATTCGCAGGGTGATTCCCACTCCTGAATTTTCCCCAAAAACATATTTTGCACTGTCCAGCACTCTCCTGGACAGTTCAGATACTTTAGGTCCATTACCCCTCTAAGGGCATCAATATCCATCTGTTTGCTATTTTAAAGAGTTACCCACATAATTCAGTTTAAACACAACACTGGATTAGTTTTGATAAAGGAATAAAAAAGTTTATTTAACTACAAAGAGAGCAGTTTTAAGTGAGTACAAGAATAAGGCATTAAAGTCAGAAATGATCACAAGAAAAATTTCTAGTACTAAAACTTAACAACTAGACTTGGTTCAAGGTGAATTCTTTTACCATGTTTCCAGTAACATTACTGACCAAATTCTTAGGCCAGGATTTGCTTCCAAAGGCTATATATTCTGTCATCTTTGGTGAATAAAAGAGAAAAAGATACAGTGAGAGACCTTGGGGTGTTTTTGCCCCTCTCTCTGATAGTTCCATCACCCTTTGAAATGCATTTTCCTGAGGATTACCCCTCGATAAAGTTCATTCCCGCGATGAGGACAGAGACAAGGAGTCTTGCGGTGAAAGAGGTTTCATGCTGTTTGCTAAGTTGCAGATCTGTTTGTTCTTACCCCATTTCCTTGCCAAAGAATGGCCGCTTGACAGGTGATGTCCCGTCAACTTTACACTTGGCTAAAAGTGTCAGCTTGTCCTTTGTCTCTGAGAAACATGTTAATTCAGACTTGTCTGGTAAAGAAATTTCATACCTAATTTCATCTTATGTTTATAATGTTACATATAATGTTACTACACACATTTCATCATGGTATTATTGACCTGTGAATTATTTAGTTTTTCAAATGATAATTTACAAGGCACATTTTATAGAAAGATTATTACAATGGTAGGATGTGAATACAGGGGTACATTCAGTCACAGGATAATGAAAAACATCAGTGACTTTTCTGGTTCCTGTTCAGTCTTCCTTAGTGTCACATTTTAGGGTGAAAATGTGATTACTAATGTGAATAATCCCTGTCAGAGGGCCCAGCCTCAGCGCAAGCCCCACCTATACAGAAGTGAGCCACTGGCCAGTGCCCCCTGGTGGCTGGGTGTGGGGTTGCTGGGTATTCACCTTGGTGGCCTCAGTCTGGGCCTTCTGTGACCTAGTCCTCCAGTCAGGTCACTTTGAAGTATCCAGAAGGGGATTGACTTTTAAGTCCCCAAATAATCACATTGGAGATTTGTTCCTGTTAATTTGGAACTAAAGGTCTTTTGCCCCTCCTGGGTTCAGCTCACAGTTCTTCTCTTATCAGAGCACTGACTCCCCAGGTTTTTCCCCACTGGGAGTCCAAATACAACATAAGCCACAGTGGTCTTGTGCCTCTGCGGTTCCCTGTGCCTCTTGTGGAACACTGGCCCCAAGGCTGCCTCCTTGGAGCTGGCCCCATGTCCCAACAGGAGTTAATACCATTCCTGTGGCTCAGTGTGACTGCTTTTCTCCATAGCCGGTCCCCTATTGCTGGCTGGACTTTCTTCCTTTTTTGCACCTAGCACAAGTGTGGTAGGCTCAGCGTTTCTCAAATGCGTCTACCAGGGGCCTTTCTTCTGGCCACAGCCTCCTGGGCTGTGATGGGGCGGGGGAGAATCAGCGTCCCCTCCCTCTCTCTGGTGCTCCTAAATGTACTGCCTTGGTGCTGGCTGTTGGGGCCGCCAGCAGGGGATGGGCCCTGCCGCTCTCTGGAGACATCTGGGGCACAATGCTGGAGGAGCAGGCAGCCCGTGAGTTCCCCACCTTCCCAGGGGTGGTGGGGCTCAGGGTTTGGGCTTCAGCCCTGGGGTGGGGCTTCGGTCTCCAGCCCTGGGCTCTGGCGGTGCAGGGGTGGGGCCTAGGCTCCAGCTACACAGCTTTAGGCTCCATCCCCCAGCTGTGGGGCTTCAGGTTCTGGCCCCCACTGCCTCCCCAGGCCATCTCCCCTGACTCCTGCTGCCTCCCTCAGCCCCTCCCATCCCCCATATCCAGGGCTTAATTTGTCCCTTGGCTTGCCGGGGCTGAGTTAGTCTGCTGTGAAAAGTGATACTTGTATGTTTGTTAATATCACTTTTCACAACAGACTTACTAGCTAGCAATAAATAAATTAAAAGGATTTGGATGTGTCCATAAGTGCATATTTATTTGTTTTTTTTCCCCTAAAGCTAATGAAGTATTTTAGGGAAAAATGTGAGAGCGGCCACCAGCAAGAGTTGATGGCCGCACTCTGAGGCCACCAGATAATTTGTCCTGAGAACCCCTGGTCTAAATGATATTTCAGGAAAAACACACTGTGCTGAATGTCTCTGCTTTACTGCGTAATGGATCTGCTTCTCTGCTGCTTTGCCCTTTATAGTCATTTATACCTGTGCACAGAGTAGTTACAAATCAGTATGGTGACATTTTACACCCATTTGCCACAAACGTAAATGATTAGACAAGGGGAAGAAAGTGGAGATTCAGGCTCCATGTTTAGTTTCTTGTATTCAGGTTTCTTCAGGTAGAAATCCCCCCTCCCTCCCCCATAACAAAACTGTCACAGATTGTGTAAAACATTATTCATCTGAAGCACCTGAGTAGCCTGTTACTGTAGATATTTAGAAAGGGTATGTAATGATAGCTAAGGCGAGCACAAATGTCATCCGTGCTGAGATGAAAGTTACATATTCCTGCACTTCCTTTTCCCCAATTTCATGGAAATATGCAATTCAGCTCAGTGGTACTGATAGGATAGATCACAACATACACAGGATGCACAGCTTGCTGTGAGAAACACTGCTTAGCAAAGAAACTGAGCGATAACTGGACAGGGAAGGAGCAGTAGAGGTGAATGCCTCATAGTAGATCAGAGATGCAACTGTTAGTGAAGAACAAACGTTGCCAAAAAATACATGATTAAGCCAAGTTTGAAGAGGGAATTGCTGTATGAAGTACTGCACTGCAAGCTGTCTTGGCATAAACAACTTAACGAGTTAATGGCATAAACAAGTTAACGAGTTAATGAATGTCATTCAACTGCTCCACCTCCTGGCTTGAAAACAAAGTACATTACTGTGGTTCATTTTACACTCAAAAATAAAAAGGGACACTTCAGTGAGAACCTTCCTGCACTATGGTGCATAATAAGTAAGCTACTAGGGGTGGGGAAAGGTCATATCTTATATTGTGGGTATGATTTAGGGCCAGATTCTGGCACACTTACTCATGGTGAGTTGTATTTGCCTCAGTGAGTAGTCCCATGGATTTAACTGGAGTATAGGGCATTACTTAACCAGAAGAATGTGGCCTTCAGAAAGATTATTCATTAGGTAGTACAGCTCAGTATAGATTTCTGCCCAGTAATGTAATACTATTAGTTATCACTATTGCTCTACTATTGTAGACTGATGAAAAGCCCAGTGAGGGAAGTTACTAAGTACAAAATTCTTTTTGTTACAACAAGACTGCAGCCATTGTAACCCTGTTCTAGACTATGTGCTTTCTGGGCCAGGACTGTCTTATTTATTTGTTCAGTACCTATTACATTAGGGTCCTGAACCCTGATAAATAATGCTTAGCGTCCTAGTTGCATAGATTCCAAGGCCAGATGGGAACACTGCGATAATCTAGTATGACTTCCTGTATAACACAAGCTGTAGAATTTTCCCAGAATAGTTCCTGTTTGAACTAAAGCATATCTTGTAGGAAAACATCTAATCTTGATTTTTAAAATTGCTGATTGTGAAGAATCCACCATGACTCTTGGTAAATTGTTCTAGTAGTTAATTACCTTCAGTGTTAAAAATTTGTGCTTTCGTTCCAGTTTGAACTTGTCTAGCTTCAACTTTCAGCCATTGGATCTTGTTATACATTTCTCTGCTAGAACAAAGAGTCCATGATCCATATTTTGCTCTCCGTGTAAGTATTTATACTGTGATCAAGTCATCCCTTACCCTTCTCTTTGTGCTCTTTGAGTCTAACAATCTATTTATAATCTTATCATTATAAGTCATGTTTTCCAATCCTTCCTTCATTCTCTTGGGTTTTCCCTGAACCCACTCCAATTTATCAAGCACCTTCTTGAATTCTGGACAGCAGAACTGGACACAGAATTCCAGCAGCGGTCACACCAGTGCCCAATACAAGGATGAAAAACTTCTCTATTTCTCCTTGAGATTCCCCTGCTTATATATCCAAGGATCACATTAGCCCTATTGGCTACAGAGTTGCACTGGAAGCTCGCATTCAGTTGACTATATACCACAAACCCAAATCTTTTTCAGAGCCACTGCTTCTCAGGACAGATTTCCCCCATCCTGTTAGGCTTAGATTGTCTGTCCTAGTTGCATACATTTACATGTAGCCATATTAAAAGACACATTGTTTGTTTGCGCCGAGCTTACCAGGTGATCCAGATTGCTCTATCAGTGACCTGTCCTCTTCACTATTTACCACTCCTCCAATTTTCATGTCTGCAAACTTTATCAGTGATTTTAGGTTTTCTTCCAGGCCATTGATAAAAACGTTAAATAGCTTAGGGCCAAGAACTGATCCCTGTGGTACTCCCCGTCGTGAGAGAAGAACAGCCACCAGCAAAACTTTCCCACCATTATGCACCCTCATAAGCATTTTCCTCTTTCAGATGCACAGGAATGTGGAGAAGGATGAGCTTTGTCAGGTAACTTTGAACACAATCGGATGGCTTTCAAAGGAACGGATGCTTTTTTAGAATTGGAAGCATGGTCTAGTGGTTTGAGCACTGGACTGAGAGACAGGGAATTGGTCTTCTACTTCATTCTTTGCCATGGTTTCCCTGTGTAGCCTTGGAGAAATCACTTCAACTCTGTATGGCCCTTCTGTAAAGTGGAGTTAACACCTACCTTGCAAGAGCATTGTGAACTTTGATTAATTCAAGTTGGTGAAGCCCTTTGATATATTTGGATTGAGCTAAACTATTATTAACAAACAACCAAGCATCGCCATTCAATGGAAGCTATGGAAAAATGCACTGTCAATGGCCTTGTGTGAAATGAGTTTGGTTTGGTTTGGTTTGCAAAGGTTTTGTGAACCTAAACCGAAGATTAAGTTCCATTTGCTCACCCCTCATGCTGGCTTGTAATTTCAGGTTCACATTAAACCAGAACAGACTAGATTAAAATAACCTATTTTGATCAGAGAGATTTGTTGTCTGTGCATTCTGGGATGCATGAAAGGACCAGAACAAGTAGGCAGAAGCAGTGTATTTATGGTCCTGTTGCTCCCAAGGGGTGGATCTGAAATGGCCTGCCCACCTACTGAAGTTGGCAGTAGCAGGGAAGCCTGCCACTATTGAATATCTTGAAGGACGCCAGCCAGCATTTTATAGATACTGGGGCTTAAGGGGATTGTAGGCCACCAGCCCATCACCAGATGACAGCAGCCATTTGAGAGTTCCCAAGTGCTGTTGGAAAGGGCTAGATTATTTAGTCTTTGAAGTTCTCTTGCATAATGAAACCTGAATCCATACAAGCTTCGTACGGTTTTGTAATAAAGTTTTTTTTGTTTTTTATTTTTATTTTTGTTTTGTTTGCAAAGCTCTTACTTACAGTGTGCAGAGGTTTTGGTTTGTGCTGCCCCTGGAGTATCATTTGTAGACTGCTCTGGAAGTAGTGCAAGGGAAATTTAGATTGTTTTTAACCATTTCAATTTCTTATGTGTCTGGCTTCACAAATGTGTGTCTGTCTGTAATAATGAAAGGGAAAGAAGGAGACATGGTTGTGAAATGGATTTTGTTGTATAATTTGTTCAATTATCATATTTGATAGGATTTTGCTTATTTATCATTCCTGTTAAGGATTTTTTTAGAAAGCAATATTTTACCCTCAAGTTCATACTGTACCGTTTGGAGCCACTAACATCTGTTGTGTAGCCAATTAACTTGGCCACACTAAAAGTCTTCATGATATTCCTTTGGGAAGGCATTATTACACATGTGAAATGGCTGCTTTTATAAAATGTGCTTTTATAAAGGTTATTCTCTGGATTTTAAGAGTGTGAGGTCTCAAGTTAGTGAAAAAGAAAAATGACTCCAACTGCAAGCTGATTTTGCTGCCCTTTTGTGTAGTACACACGCCCACATTTTCAGTCAAGCTTATAATTATGCTACATCTTATATCAGTTATAACGTGTGGAGTGACGTTAACACCTTACCCTACTCTCACCCCTTTACCCTTCCAGCTATCACATGATTGAACTTTAGATGGCAATCTCCATGGAAGCAAGAATTCACATCTCCAAATTACAAAGAGGTCACAACAGTGCACTGTGCAGCTCCTTGGCTGCCGGAACAGTAGTCATTACTACTTCACCTCTCCAATGTCATGATTCTAGGCCACTGTAAGTCTATAATCATGGAGCTAGTGGCCCTTCCAACTTCATGCTGGCTAGTGTGGGCACACCATATGGGGATGCAGATAAATGTACACCCATAAAGGATGCAGTAGAACTGCGTAAGTGGTTCAGCGGTCCAGGCACTAGCTTTCTGCACCAGGAATGAATTTCCTCTGTGACTGATTAGTTTTAAATTCATCTGATATTTTAATCCTAAATAATTTTTTTAAAAAACCTTATCACGGTTTGGGGAGCATCTGCATTGGTGTGCCCATGTAATTTTTAAAATGTCTAAACTCTCTTCCTTCCATTTTTTTTTAAAAGGCTTCATGTGTCTCAGCTTTCAAAGACAAGTTTCACAACAGGAAATGTTTCCCTCTGAGTAAACCAAGGGTTTATAATGGAAATCTAGACAAATCACTAACTATAACTGCCCAGATATCATCAAAATACTGTACACAATACACAGGAGAGATGATTATAAATGCTCTGGTTTTTAACCACCCAGAAGCCCCACATATTTTAAAGAGATCCTGTTAAGCTAAGGCAATGTCTACACTAAAGACCTTACAGTGACATAGTTGTACCAAGGCAACTGCGCCACTGTGATATCTCTCATGTAGCTCTCTATGCTGATGGGAGAGAGCTCTCCCATCCACATAATTCAACCACCCCTGATGAGCAGCAGTAGCTATGTTGGCATGAGACGCTCTCCTGCTGACAGTGCTGTGCACACTACCACTTACGCTGGCAAAACGTACGTCGCTCAGAGGGGTATTTTTTCACACCCCTGGGTGATATACGTTTTGCCAACATAAGTGGTAGTGTAGACATGGCCTCCGTGGCCCAACATGTAAGGTTTATAAAATAAAAAGGCCTGGATCCTTCCAAAGCCTTATAGATCTATTGAACTGTGTGCATTGTGAGTAATCTGTAACTAACTAGAAACTGACTATAAACAACAGAGGAATTAACTACTTTCAATATTCATGCTGGGATAAACACAAAAAGTAAACATACAGTTAAGTTACAAACTAGATATTAAAATTGCTGTCAGTATTCTAAGGTTTTAACATTTAAGATAACTAAAATTAGTAATATTTTGAAAAAAATACCCCTTTAAAGTAGGGTTAAGATTGCAAATAGGCCATTAATTGACAGCATTAGAACTGTGAAGTGTGGTAACATAAGGTCAAAAGTCAGGGAATTTGTAGTGTTGTTTTTTAGCAAAGAATTTAGAAGATTGTAGTTCAAAGCCTAAATACCACAGATATTCACCTGAGTTGCCATCACCAATCTTAACTCTATTCCTTGCCTACCCTCCCTTGCTCGGAGTACCTTTCCTGATGTTTCAGAAATCCTGCCAAAAAACTACAATATCATAAGATTAAGGGTTACTCAAATCCATCAGCTGCCAAGCCAAACCTTAAACATTTAGGAAATCCCCTATTTAGGTTCATCCTCCCAGCTTGTGTAATATTCCCTTAATATCACCTTCTCATAGGGTGACCAGACAGCAAGTGTGAAAAATCGGGACTGGGAGTGGGGGGGTAATAGGAGCCTATATAAGAAAAAGACCCAAAAATCGGGACTGTCCCTATAAAATCAGGACATCTGGTCACCCTACCTTCTCAAACACAACAGTAGTGATGATTAAGTGTCCATAACACACATCCTCCATCACACTTTCCAGCAAATGCACAGCCAGTTACTACATGAAATATATCTTCTCTTATATGATTTAAAATGCATACAATATTTTTATGAGAACCTGTGCTTGTGTAACTTGCATCAACTTAGTATGGCAGCTCTGTCCCACTCTAGCCATGGCTAGGCCACAGATAAAGGTTGATGAATCTACTACAGCCTACAGTGAGTGAGAGTGGATTACACATGCTCTCCTGGGCAACACTGGGTACATTCCACTTCTGGGGCCCACCTTGCAGCTATTTTAGGTTATTCTGTGCCCTGTGCTCAGAATCAATGTGAAAAAGTTGGTACGTAGCCTGACATATTGTGGTGTATCTGACCAATAGTGGGAAGGTGAATGGGGTAGGATAGAGTACCCAGACCAAAGTGAAGTAATGGACAAGGGTAAAGTCTAATGTTTTGTCCCACTAGTGTAGAATCCGGCCCCTTCTTAGTAAGGGAAAGTACAATTTCAAGTCAAGTGGTCTCCATTTGTGGACTGATTTAGCATTGATTGGACTAAAGTGAGCATGCCAGAAGGGACTTCTTGCTTAAGCCGTATGGAGAGAAAGCTAGGCCACTTGGTTAGTAAAGGGCTTGCCATCTGACCAGAATAACTTCAGTTATGGTTTTATTTGCTTACCAAACATATTTAGAATTCTCAAGGGTCACTTCCTTCAATAAAACTAAACTAACAAAAATGAAGCTCAATTCCGAACGTCTGTACGCTGCCAGAAAAAGATGATGTATGTGGTAAATGCAATCATAAAAATAAGAGCTTTATAAGAAATATGTAAAAATCCAAGAGTGGGGAAAACTGTTCTGACACAAAGTGAAAAAGATGAGCTAACTCACTTAAAGGAAAGCCGTGTCAAGTACTTGCGAAAATAACTTTAAGTTATTTTTATTTTTCCATTGTATGCGATAATCCTCCTGGAAAGTCAAAAATAACATTTATTTCCTGCCTTGTCATCTTTTTTCCATTTGCCAATTAATTGTGTAGGGCCAGATCCAAAGTCCACTGATGTCTAGAAAGACTCCCATTCACTTCAGGGGGGTTTGTTTTGTCTCGTACTTCTTCATTTTTCTTTACAGTTCAATAGTCAGTACGGCTCTGCAGGCTGAGTTGTTTATCAGACATGACTCTGATCCTATGATAAGCTTTATGCTCACTCATCGTCCAGTTGACTTTAAGGGGGCTGCACGCAAGGATATCCTTGCATGAAGCTCATTGCAGGATAAGTTCTTTCACAGATGCTAGCAAGTACCCCCTCCTGGCCACCTACTAGGACGCTGTGAGGGGAATCCAAGCATTTATGCTCTGGATTCCTAGAGGTGTTTTAAGCTTCTGGGTCCGAATCAAGTCCAGCCACTGCCGCAGTCTCGGAGTCCCTAGGCATCCTCTCAGGGCTCAGACTATTTGCCTGGCTTCCACTGTTTGAGTGTTGGAACCCACTGTCCAGCCACCTGGCCCTTCCGGGCACAGTGCCGACCCTGTAGACTCCCCAGTGTTTGAATAAACTCCCCTCCCAGAGCACTACCCCAAAAGATGTGAAGCTTCTGGTTTACAGTTTAACTCCCTCTGGGGCACACAGTAGTTGTGAAGCAGCTCCCCACCCCCAGTTTTGTTCAATCTATCAATTTTATGTCCTTTACTTAACAGATCAAGCACAGGAGAGTACAAATCAATAAAACCCTCTAGATGCAATGTCTCTTACTAGCTCATCCTTCCTTTGGGAGAGCTTGGAGGATTATCTGTGTGTTGTATTCTGGCAGGCAATAGGCAATCTATTCCGCCCCCTGGCCTGCTCTGCCCCTGCCGCTGCCTCCCTAACTAATTTTAATCCGGTAAAAAATGGCTCTTCCCGCCCCACTCCCCCAGTCCTGTTCACCCATGTGAGCCCCTTCATAAACTACTTCTGAGGTCACCTGCTGCTTTTGTTCTGCCTGATGGTATTTTCCATTTCTCCCAAACCCCACTCCCTTCAGACAAGAGCAGTAAGGGAGTGGGTAAAGCAAACCTATTGTCCCAAGCTAAACCTATTGTCCTAAGTAAAGCAAACCTATTGTCACAAGGCATGTTACTTTGAATAGATGATTGCTGAGTGCTGTTCGTTCACCATTGTCTCTTGCTTGGCTTAGCCCTGCTAACTCTTGGAGGATCTGCATCCATGACACTGTGATTTCATGACACAAATATAATAAAATCATCCAAAATTCATCAGAAGTACAGACAGAACCCCTAGTTTGTCACAGGGACCTATTTCAGCACCAGTTGATCCAGTGTATGAAAAGGATAGTGGTTAAAATTTTTCTAAATCCTTAAGTGGCTTAGGACCCTATGTGCTACTGAAAATCTTAAGCTGCTAAATCACTTAGGCACTTCTGAACATTTTCTCCGCTGTTGAAACAACTGACTAAATTTCAAGTTAAAATAATGGGATAAAATAGTGTTGAGTTCTGTGCCTGCCCTTGCAATTCCCTATCAATTGTTGTAGTTTGAAACACATTTTTTTCTGTTGAATATGTCCCTTTCACAGTGGTTTTTAATTTCCTGGCAAGGCAGCGGTGAGTAAGAATATTTATAATTTAGAGGACATTCCTCAAACAAGGGATGTTTGTTTATTTATATTGAAATATCAATGGTAATAGAATAAGTTTTATTGGAACAGATTGCCAAGGGATGTGGCAAACTCTCCTAGAATTTGGAGGCTTTAAATCAGGGTTGGATATCCTTCTAAATGTATGCTCCAGTTTAACAAGTAGTTAAAATAGCTGCAGCAATTGCTGGATTGAATTCTCTGGCTTCATGTGCAGGAGGTTGGACTGGATTATTGTAATAGTACCTTCTGGCCTTAAAATATATGACTTTCTCCTGTTCTGCAATCAGGGAGCTTGGTTTTTAATAGGTGGATCCTTACTTGTGCAGAGATTAACGTGCATGTATGCAGAATAATCAGACATAGCTAAGCATGCTAATAGGATGGAAATGGTGACTTACTGTATGTTCATCAGGAGTTAGTTTAAAATAAATTTGGGCAGAAAATTGTCAGCGCCAAATTAGGTTTCTGCTTAGATACTTTTGGCCATCAATATTTGATCAGGTGACCCTTCAGCCCTCTTATTGAAGCTTTGTATTGTACATCTCTGAATCTTAAGTCAAGAGGTTGAATTGAATTCAGCTCTGATATTAATCATACCCTGATTTTCTTCAGTTTGTGAAATGATTGCTGGTCCTTAATTTAGTAGAATTTCCCATGTCATCTTGTCCCCTTTGATAATGTTGGCAAATATATACAATATGTAGTATTAGGTGCTGAATGTGCTTAATATAAAAATTGCAATTAAAGGTGTCTCTTTACATTTTATTTGAGGGGTCAAATTCTGCTCTCGGTAATATTGGTCTGGAATAATTCCACTAACCTACTGAGCTATTCTGGATTTACACTGTTGTAACTGAGAGCTGAATCTGGTCCTCGTTAGTTGTGCAGTAGGATGAAAATATGAGAGATGAGACGGGTTGCATGTGCCCAAACAATCTCTGTTCTAACTGCATGGAAGCTAAAGGTTTTACTCCAGGGATGAAATTGGAACAGTGATAGAAAAGAAATAGGGAGTTTTTCTCAGTTGGAACTCTGATCTAGCAAAACGTGACTGCCAAGTGTGCAAAGCCATAGTTTTTCAGCCATCATGGTGTCATGCTATTTCCCCATTAGCTGTGCATAAGCATGTAGAAATTGGGCACCCTGAGGTTTGGCAAGGTACTTTGCAGAGGGCTAGAGAACACTCTGGCTTTTAGAATCTCCAGGCAACCTCTGCCAAATACTTCTCAGAAAGCTATGAAAGTCTGTGCTGCTCAGTGGCAGCCTTGGAAAATAGGTTCTCCAGAGGCAAAGAGAATGTCATGCTGCCTAAGGTGAGCTGGTGGCTGCTAAACAGCCTTTTCAGCTGAGGATAATTTTTGATTGAGATGGCTTGTAAAACTACCAGACCTTCATTGCCAACTCCCTTCTAGAAACTTGTTTGCTAACCCTGTTATCCCTGATCCCTATTAAAAGGGATAATGCTGATAAAAGGGCTCTTACAAAAGGGCATCCAGCTTCCCTGGAATGGAGTTATTGATGCACTGGAGGCTAGACAATGATTTCCCAAGGAAATACACTTAACTGTGCAATTGGTGACAGCCAATGCTAGGGAACCTCCAATTAGAAGCTTTCCTGGACATACTTTGATGGGAAAAGAAATGTCTCTAAACAGTCCACATGAAGCTCTGAGATAATGGAGTTGACATGATGAAAACTTTAAAAACCACAGTTTGGGATGCTCCACACACTCTACTGCTCTGCATTGGGATGTGTTAGAGCAACCCTCCATCGAGGGCTTAGACATAGGGAGCTGGATGCTCCTCTGACCTCTTTGGTTGTCTCCAAACTAGGTAGCATTAATTGAATTAGGCATGACAGTTACACAGCTGGTTCAAGAGGTCATGACCTCAGCCTCCACTTTCAATGCATGTGTTCACCAGCAGCATCTAAACAGGCTCATCTTGTTTTATGTTCAGGAGATCTTAGTGCTGACTCCACCCTGGAGGATTTTCATGGAGACAGATTCTAGTCCTGGAGGTGTACAAATTGCTAACCCTCTAGATTAGCATTGAACAAGTTGGCTTACCTGCGGCGATTCCCGCAATTTGTCAGCTCCTATAAACAGTGATGTGCCACATGAGGTTGTCAGAACCATAAAAGCAAAGACTTTTAGAATCCCTTTTGGTCTGCTTCAGCCATGTCTACATAGTGATAAAAGGATTTAGCTGCCTTTCTGTTGGTACACTTATTTTAGACCACATATAACCTATATCACTGCAAAAGCTTTGCCAGCAGAATAACAATTAATCAGCCGAACCTTGTGCTCTCCCCTCTCTATCATCTATCATTTTTCTCTCCTCTTATATGTGCACTATCAGTAACTTTGAGCAGGGACCATCTCTTTAATATACTTTGTACAGTGCTTAGCACAATGGAGGCCTGCTCCTTCACTGGGACACAAGGTACTACCACTATACAAATAAATAGTACGGGCTTGTCTTCACTTAGCAGGGGATCAAAGCGTGGTAATCGATGCATCAGTGGTTGAGTTAGCGGGTCTAGTGAAGACCACTAAATCGACCACAGATCCCTCTCGCGTCGACTTCTGTACTCCACCGGAACGAGAAGAGTAACAGGAGTTGATGGGAGAGCACCTCCCGTCGACATAGTGTAGTGTGTACCCCACGGTGAGTAGATCTAATTCACGTAACTCAAATTGCATAGCTTAGATCGACTTTCCCCTGTAGTGTAGACAAGGCCTAAGTCTTTAGAAATCTGAAAGTAAGGGATAGAATAATTTAAAAAGGAGAACCAAGGAGAAGAATGACTGGCCAAACAAAGTAACCAGTTTAAATACACATCCTGGAGGGAGTTGTTAACAAACCTATGGGAAATGGTTGCCAGACGACTCAGGTGAAGGTCTAAGAAGATGTTTTATCAGGCTTGGATACCACAGAAACGTCAGAGGAAAGTCAGAGATTCATATGGAGTTCTTTTTTGCACAACCTGGAAAACATATATCACATATTGTGGGCAATTTTGCTGTGCTATCAGGTGCCTGCAGGGGTGTGGAGGCGGGAACACAAACTTTATACATGATATGTAAGTGCTGCTAGAGATGCTGAATTCAGGGCTACATATGGGGAAATAACATCAGCATCCTCTAAAGAAGGAAAGGGGGGTGATTACGATCCAGGGAATAAACTGAATACAGCTAATGTTCCTTCCCTTGGGACTCAACAAAAAGATGACTAGCAGGAAATAGGAGCTCTGATTGTGGGAGGCTAAAGGAACAAGAGACAGCTGAGTACTATGAACTCTGGTGACCTCTTGAGATTGAATTGCAGGAGGAACAGGGAAAGGATGCTATATGATATAGCCAGATGCAGAACTACTACACCTGCTGTGGGAAAACAGCAGCCTGTTCAACAATACACTGGCGTGGGGGGAGATGAGAGGCTAACTAATGCACTGGTAAAGCAGGCAGAACAATGGAGGGAAAAAGTGTTTGTGTTGAGGCTAACGGTGGTGTCTTTGAAATCCTATCTGATGTGGGAAATATACTGGCTGCCTATGACAGCATGATGATTATCCGATTTCCTTTCCACAGAGGGCAAAACTCCCACTGGAGACCAGAGAGTTACAGATCCATCTGAGAGACGAGTCCTATTTAAAATGTCTTCATTACAATGTTGGCGACTGTGAGGGGGGAGAGAGCATGTTGTGGCCTGAAATACAGGACCTAGAGGCAAAAGGTCAGCTTCCTCAATTATACAGCTGAGCAAGTGTTTCAAGGACATCAAGTGAAAAAGCAAACAGCTGAGCTCCTGAGGAAGTTAAAGGGCACCTGGAGAGTCAGAAACATCAGCCAAACATTAGTCATCAGGATAATAACCACCTTAGTAGTTCTGGCAACAGAACCCTTCCAAACCTGCACTGGACACATAATAGTCATTAGGAAGCCACCTGCACTAGAAAGTCTCTGTGTAAATCAGTTTCCTCATTCTGTTGTGTGGTACTCTGCTATTTATACACTATAAAAACCTAGATAATCACTCCATGCCGTGTCCTGCAGGCCAAAGGCCCAGTGATTTCACTTGTCTGCCTGTAATATTTAGGGAGGTAACTCTATCTGTAGAATAGTGAATACCACAAGTACAATATTCCCTTCTCTCCTCTCATCTAAACATTACTAATAGCATTTAAAATGTGGCTTTCCAATGCTGTATACATTTGTACTTAATCTGTCTGACCCTGTCTCGTGTTTGGGGAAAGGGAGACTCAGATGGGGCATATGAAGCAGTCTTAGGATGAAATTGAGTTAAACTCTGAAAATTGTACAACCCCCTTAAAATCCCTAATTGGAAAAGTCTTTCCAGCTGTGCTTCCTTAAGATTTCTACTGAAATGCCTAATTGGGCAACCACACCCCTGGAATGCCCCTAGCACCATATGCATGTAATTAAACTCCCAGTACAGACTCATCTTGTTCACACCTGTTGAAAATCATCTGTATATGCTTCTGGTGTGGTGTGAATCAGTTCCACACACAACAGTGAATCTCTACAAGTAATGCATGCAGAGCGAGAACACTCTATCCTGGAATGCATGGTACAACTTAAGCAGTCTGCTTTGTAAAGGCAAACAGAACATCAAGGATATGACTATCACGTGAACAGTGGTCAGTGTCCCAGTAAGATGGTCAAGGTTGTTGGATGACTTTTATATTTCTAGTCTTCAGCATTTCAATGTATGCTGAGCGAAGAGACGCGGTGCCCAAACATGAGATATTTAAGTAACTCCTCATTGTTTCCCCTGCCTTCTGTTAGTCTCACTTTATAAAACATTCTCAATCTTTAGGAACAGTTAACAAGCCTGCATCTGACCTTGTATATCATAGTACTCTATAGTCCTATTAAACATTTAACAAGTCTTGCAAAAATTGCATGCAGGTGGATCATGGTAAGAGTCATTTAAAATTCAGTATGTTTCGCATTGTAAAACATTGTGTGTTTGAATATTTGTCATTCATTCACTCTCCACTTGCTATATCCAAGCTCAGTGAAGGATCTGTAACAGGTCCAACAGTGCTGCTTTCCTCACTGAATACTTACATCTTCAATCAAGAGGAAAGAAAACAGGAATCCTCAAGCGTAGGCTATAGGGTACCCCTTTTGTTGAGATGGCTTCCTTGCTTGTAAAGTGAAAAGAGGATGTGCGTTTCTTGTGGTTTGTTTGTACCCATTTTGAAATCTCTTTACAGAAGAACATACAACAATCCTTCCATAAAACATTTAAAATGGAGATTGCTATGGTTAGGATGGTGGAAAAAATCACATCCATTGAAACAAACATAGTTATTTTTGATATAAACACACTGGTTCCAATTTGTAAATGCTGCATTGTATAGCAATTACATTGTTTAATGACTTGCCTTCATTAACAGAGCAAAATACTACAAGATGGTGCTAATCAGAAACTATCATATTAGTGTTGGCAAATCCTTCTAGCTTCCTGTTAGTTTTCATTCTGTAGAGCTCAGTGTACATAGCTCTCCTCTTTTTGGTTTTCTGAAAATGCTAATTATCTGCAGCAGACTAACAGTACCATTACAGTGCTTTCCTAAGATTTATGTTGGATCGCTCTTTGTTTACAGCAGCAGCGTAACTATTTTGATGTAGGTGGAGAGGAGGGTGGGGGAAATGCTTGTGATCTGGGTTACACTAGTGTGGTTGTGTAATTAATAATGGAAACCTACATTTGTATGCATTGGTGGGTATGTTTGTGATTTAAACATTCACATAATCATGACACACTCTCATGTGATTATAAATCTTTTTGGTTTTGGAGAGGTAGTATTGCGTAGCAGATAGATCACTGGGATAAGATTCAAAGACCTAGGTTCTATTTCCAGCTCTGCCACTGACCTGAATGACCTCAGGCAAGTCACTTCACCCCTCTGTGCCTCTGTTTGCCTATCTGTAAAATAGGGGTAATGATACTCCCCTCCTCCATTATAGAGCACTTTGAGCTCTACTGATGAACATGGCTATAAAAGAGCCAGGTATTACATACAAAAGTGACTTTTTTGTATTAAACAATTCATTATATGCCTCTAAGTACTTCTGTTGATGGTCTTGTATCTAAGAAACAGGGTGGTGAGTCAGGAGACTTGGGTTTTGCTCCTGCTTGAGTCATAAACTGTGCAATTGTAGGTAAAAAGTTTCCAGCCCAAATTACCTTCGATTTTGGGGTGCCTATCAAGAGGCAACTTGAGCTGGTTTTGAGGGGCCAACATTTACAACTCCTTAGGACTCTGTATGAAGGGTAGTTGCTCAGCCCTTTAAATCAGCTCTTTGGTGAGTCAGTCTGGCACCCAAAACTTGAGACACTTATAATCAGTGGCCAGTTCTGAAAATATTGGCCATTATTCACTCTATGCCTCACTTACGTTTTCTTCTGTAAAATGGGGGCAGCAATACTTACCTACCTCCTAGAGATGACGTGAGGCTAAATTAATATATGTAAAGGCTTTGAGATCCTCTGATGGAATGTGCCATAGAGTCAAGTATTATTTGCGAATTAGGATCAAAAGCACTATTTAAATATGAAGTATTTATTTTAGTCACTGGAAACATCTCTATAATTTGTAGATCTTTAGAACAGTTTTCTTGACCTCCACAAATTGCTTGAGATATATAATTATCAAACAGGTGAAATGAGACTTAGAATCATAACACACAGTTTGGCTCTCTGTTACCCTGCTGTAAATCTGAAATCAGTGAAATCCTTCCAGATTGATGCCAGTGTAACAGAGCACAATTTAGCCAGCAGTATTTAGAGATGGACTAAGAATTCTGTTCCTTCCTCTGCAAGGGCAAGATGCTTCTTTCAGGGAGCTTCATCCAATATCTTTACATTGCATTTGACTGAGGAATGACTTCTCACTTCCCAGGAAATAAGACAGCTACCTTTCTCAACCTGAATGTGTCAATTAAAACTTCCGACCTCTTTTTTGGTGAGGTGATTTGCTGTAGAGGTTATCATGTTTCCTTCTGCCAGATTCCTTCATTTGACTACACATTTGCCATGCCTGACTGTTTACAAAAATCTATATTGTATGGGACATAGACAGGCAACTTAAAAGGGCATATAAATAACAAAGAAAAACATGAATAAGTAAAGAGTGAAGAGAGAGCACACAATAAGTAGTTTTATTGATATGTTTTCATGGAACAATTGGCATGCAATATTTTATATTTCATGTGAGTATTTTAAACATTTACAGACATTTAGCTAATGCTTAAACCTACATGTAAGGTAGGTAAGTATTATCCCCATTGTTCAGATGGAGCAACAGAGACATATAGATATGCCCAAGGTCACACAGGAAGTCTATGGTAGAACCAGGAAACAAATGTAAGGGCTTGTCTACGTGAACATTTTAGTTCATGGCAAGCAGGTGTGAATCTACCCCATACTAGCCTGCTGTACTCTGTCTGTGTTAATCCTGCTGTAGTGCACAGTTCATTAATGCACTTTAATCTGCTCCTGTTTTCAAAGCAGCATAGATCAAAATACACTAATGAGCTATTTACTCTTCTTTGAATCAGGAGTGGATTAAAACGCACTAATGAATTGTTTGTGTGTATCAGCAGGGTCCACAGAGACAGTGCACAGCAAGCTAGCGCAGGGTAGATTCATACCCGAGCTTGATCATGTAAACAAACTGTAATTCTCTTGATTTTCCCGGTCATGTGCTTTCACCACTTGATATTTTTTCTTTAGCTACTTTTAAACTTGTGTTGTCTGTCTAAAAATTCCATCTGCTATGCTAAACACATCAGAAGTGGTGTATTTAATACAGAGTGGAGTCAGGGCTCAAGAGCTCACAGCTGCTCCTAAATGTCATGGGGTATGATTCCCAAAAGCCTTCAAAGGCTTTACAAGGGAGCCTGAGCTCTCCAAAGGTCACTGGAGGCTTCCCCTCTTGCAGACTCAACTGTTCCCAGGAAAAAGGGAATGGTCCTCTGAACAACAAGAAGTCTCACCCAGTCCCTGCTCTGTGCAGGCCTCCTGAGGTGTGTAGCAAGAGAGTCCTGCTCCTGCAGACCTTGACATCTGCAATGGTGGGGTAAGGCTGGAGAGAACAAGTATGTTCAGAGGGCTGATTCTGGAGGCAATCCATTCCTTCCTGTGAACATAGGGAGGATGTTGGCCAGGGGGAGAGTCTTCTGATGAGCCCCATTATGGTCACTGCCCCTTTGTGACTGTGCAGAGGCTCTCTGGGGCTCACCTTCCCAGCAGTTTAAGATTCATTGCAGGTCTACCCCGTGCCTTAGGCAGTTGATTAGGGTCCACTCCTGACCCCTTGCCATCACGAACCTGTAGGCTTTTTGGCCAAGATGAGCCTGTTCTGGCTTGTGTGGGAGGCTGTTGAGCGTTCTCTGGCGGTGGGGAAACCCTGAGAAGCCAACTAAAGCCAGCAGGCAATTGAAGGGCCCCAGCAAACATGCTGTGCCTCATGGAGAGGGCACAAGCCTGTTAAAGTTCATGGTGTGTCTGAAGCACCTTGACCACTAAGCTGTGCCTGCTGCCTTATCTTTGCCATTAACACAGGGATAATACATACCATACAGTAGTGTTGTGAGTTCTTCGAAGGAACTTGAAGGTCCTCAAATGAAATATTCTATATAAGTGAACGTGGCATTTTGCCAATATTAATAATTTACCTTAAAGTAGCATTTAAATTCCCAATACTGGGAATTGCCTTGCTGATACTCATCACTTGTGCACCACTAATTCCTACACCAGAATGCTCCTTGTAAATGACTTGTTCATCTGCTACGGCTTCCTCATTGGAGCTAGCGCAGCCTCCCACCAGGATAGTCTAGTCAGGATACCTCTGGGCCACCAACAGAAAAGGGAGTTGCCAAAGTAAATGTTTTCCAGCAAGACTCATGCCTAATGAAATAGACATTTTTCCAAACTGTTACTTTAGAGCTTAGTTTTTCTTCAAGGTTTGTAATGAAGATATTTCATGACCTGTTGACATATTCATATGGTGATTTTCAAAAGGGAGATTTTGTTTACAAAATGGACTTGGCAACAAGCTGGAATATCTGGGAAGTAGAACAAGGCTGTTGACAGGCAAAATTAGGGATGAATCATAACTGACCCTAGCTTTGCAGCTGAGCCGTTTTAAAAACTGACCAATGGGCCTGGGTGTGGTGTTGACTAGAGTGGAAAAATGGGGAGACCAGCAAATGAGTGCTGATGGTGGAAATAGAGAGGGAGTTGCATTGGTGGGAGATTTTACAAACACAGCTAATGACAAACTAACCCAGTGACTGATCATGCTTGGCACAAAGAACGAGTCGTCTTTCAAGAAATAACTTCTGGAGGGAAAAGAACCTAAATCTTTTCAAGTGGTAACTTTTTTTAAGTTATCGTTCTTCTTGTATAATTACTTTTCTTTACACTCTCATTTTGTGTTCTCTTACCAGCCTCAATTACTTGGTAAATGGATTAATATTTTGTGATACATGTCAAAACTCACGATGGTTTTTCTCAGTTCTCCGAGAAATAAATATGGCACAGAATATAGCATTTGAGTTTGAGGACATGATCATGACAGGACCAGATTTCCAACTTTTAGGCACAATAGGTACGTGCCTAGGGGGTGCTGGCATTCTAGGGGCACCTAAAAATTAAGTGGGTTAAAAGTTTCATTTTTTGTGGAAAACATGAAGATCAGTTATAGGCTGAGGGGGCGCTGAAGATGCTGTGCCTAAGGGTGTGTAAGGTGTAAATCCGGCCCTGATTATGAATGCCCTCAGTTTAGGTGTCTCAATCACCACTTCATGGGGAATAGTCCTTGTATTTTAAGTGAACAGTGCGCATCTTAAGAAGGAGCTCTTTGTGGCATTGGAAGTAATGGAGCTGCCTTTAAATAGTACTAATGCCAGGGTAAACAGAAACATACCAGATAGGCAGTTGCCTGGTTGAAATCCATCCTTGTTGTGTTATAGTACATTCCTGCTAATAACTGCTTTAACTACACACTTGCACTGTAGTATCACACAGTGTGCAATACCTTTAAATGTGCATTAAGGTGTAACATTTTTTGAAAGATGTTTTGAACAAATCAAGAAGTATAGTGTAAGATGTGCAAAATTATCACATTAAGATACTAATTAATTCTAGTTAAAGTGGATTTCTGTTCATTCTAATTTCAATGCTCCACAATCTAGGATGAAAGGATTTTTTCTTCTGGTTTTCCAGGAGTCAGAGTAAAACCGTTTCTACGACCTCTTCAGAGCTCCCCTGACTATTCAGGACACCTACCTAATGGTTGTCTGACACTTTCCTGGCTCTCTAGAAGCCTGTATATCTCCTCTTGGCTCAACCAGTCCTTCTTGCTGCCCCACACTTATCTCATAACATTGGGAAACCACATATTTTGTTTTGAACTTTTACTATATTTTTATGTCGGGAGACCAGCCTTGTGTCTGGGATGCTGGATTGTCTGAGGGGAGGGGGAACAATACTCCAAGGGTTTGTACAGCATGTTGTAAAACTCTCAAAGCAACATAAAAGAAGAAATGGAGTAAATTTAGTAATCCAGAGAAGCACAGCTCAATAGGATTTAGTTTAATTATGCCAAATGTTAACAAAAGGATCATGGAATTTTTCCACAGAAAAGAGACCTGAAATATTTCGACAGTGTAGATAGATATGGACGTAATCCCATTTAGATTAGTGGCAAGGAGAGAATAGTTCCCCTCTATGAGATGACAGCTGAGATGCTAAATTTCTCTCTAGAGGCTAGAAACAAATCTGTGAATTTGGAACTACCGTCAGATTGTGCATTAGACAAGCCATGAACGCCCCTCACCACATTCCCCTTCTCCTTATAAATACTCTTTGAGGTGGCACTGATATCTGCTTTTTACAATCAACTTTCTAAATTATGTAGGTTGTATGTATTTATATCTGTTTTGGAATGTACCATCTTTCTCGTTCCAGTTGTAAGCACCTTGGGGCAGGGACCTGTCTTCTGGGCTTTATACAGTGTGAAACAAAATTTGGCTCCAACAAAGAAGATCTTTAATGTGGTTGTGGGTAATAGGGGGGAAACAATTTACTAAAAAAAGATGGTTTTTTGGCCTCCCGGCCATGAACTAGTTAATGTTGGGTATGAAGCATTTGAATTTAATTGGAATCATTGGTATTGAGGGGAACCACAGCCAAGGGAGGGACCTGTGGTGTTCACAGACTTCTCCAAACAGAAATTTAAACAAGTGAGATGTAACAGGGAGCATATAGAATTGCATCTGTATATACCCAGTTCATTTATTTTTCTATACTGCTGATTTTGAATAGTCTGTTTCTATAACATCCTAGATATCTCCTGTTGTAACTGTCATAACAAACTAATATCCTTATGTCTGGTGATGAGGCATTTAACCCTAATGTGATTCTTTATTCTTACAAAAGTGAGGAAGGAAAGGTATGGCACATGGAAACATTTGAAATGGGGTGTGTGGAAACTGCTGATGATTTGGATACCATCGCCATTTTTACTACTAGCACAATTACCCCCAGTTAAACCCCTGAGGGATTATCCATACTAGTTTTTGTTTTTGTTTTTTCATCTCCCATTAATTGATTGCCACTGAACTTGAGAGTTAATACTTTTGGAAAGGCTAGTTTGGACATTCCCTATTCCAGGATACAAATGTCTGCAATTACATTCAGGCATATGTCTTGTATAGACATGCCATCACAGGGTTAAATCTGGCCCAGGTTGATTGTGATTGTCATTACTATGTGATGAAGGTTTGGTGATGCGGAAACAATGAACTGGTTGCTTTCAATCCACTTCCGAGTTCAGGTCACAAATGGTACTAACTGGTAACCTTGTTGCAGTGCTAAAGGAAATTATGATATAATCCAGAATCAATCTCATCTCACCGTTCTCAATATATCAAGTATCAAATGATGTGGAACCAGCAGATTTCTCTTGAGCAGCATCACTAGGATCACATTCTGTTGCGGAATTTGTATGTCGCATCAAAAGGCCTAGGCCCCCACCGATCTTGTTGGCTTTTTTGTTCATTCAATCAACACATTTATGACAAAGTCAGACGGACGATGGAGAATGAACAAAAAAGCCATCAAGATTGGTAGGGGCCTAGGCCTTTTGATGCGACATACAAATTCTGCAACAGAATGTGATCCTAGTGATGCTGCCCAAGAAAAATCTGCTGCTGGTAACACATCATTTGATACTTGATATATTGAGAACGGTGAGATGAGATTGATTCTGGATTTTGCGATGACAGGAAGAAAGATTGTATCATTATAATTTCCTTCTGCTGAAACTGCTGGCAATCTGAAGAACATATCAGGGACACCTCTCAAACCTCACTACAAGTGAGATGACTTTTGCACAAAAATAAATGTTTTGTCCCACAGAAGTGGATGAAATGGGAAACAATGCCAGCCGTACAAGAGGATCATCAAAAAAAAAAAAAAAAAGTATGAGATATGTGTAAAAAAACTGATTTCCTCAGTAAAATTGCAACCACACTATTGTAGTTCAGACTGTCATATCATCAGAACTTACAAGATGAGTAGGTTTCAGTGTAGTAGCCGTGTTAGTCTGTGTCAGCAAAACGAAAATAAAAAAGAAAAACTTGTAGCACCTTAGAGACTAACAAATTTATTTCAGCATAAGCTTTCGTGGGTTGTTACCCACTTAGTGTACTTGAATGGCTTTCCTTGGAAGTTCCCCAATGTGGTCCATGTAAGTGTGCTTTCGATTCAGCAGTCTGCACTCTTCCATCTTAGTCTAAATTAGACCAACTCTCAAACATGGCATTAGAAGGCAGTGTATTGCTAGATGTACCATTTTACATCCCATCTGAAGGTCCTTGCTATTTCTGATCATTCAGTATCACATGCCATGGTACTTTTCACTCAAAGTGTAGAAGTGTTAACTCTGGTGTCCTGGCCAAATGATAACTTGTTCAATTATTTGGATAGCAGTAGTGCCTATAGGCCTCAGCTCCATTATGCTAGACACTGAGAAAACAAATAACAAAGAGATGGCCCCTGCCCTACAGAGTGTACAGCCTAAATATAGGGAAAGAGACAAGTGATCACAAAAACCAGATGGTGGAGCACAAGGTAGCAGTGAGATAATAGCATGTTAAGCAGGGCTTGAAATAAACCACTTGCATCATGTATTAGAATTCTCCCTATGTAAATTCTGCAGTTTCCATTGGACTTGATTGTCATAGTTTCAGGGCAGCTGCACCTGTATACCCCCTTCGTGGACCACTGGTGATCCACTACACTGGCTTAGTCAGAGGAGAGACTGTAGTGCATCATTTAGGCTTACTAAAAAAGCCTGGCCAACAGAGGAGAATGGGTGTATGAGGCCTCTAAAGTATGAGTCCCAGGAGGCACCATGGCATAGTAGGCAGATGCAGTTTCATGCTGAACTGACTTGAAAAAAATGTTTTGGGGTCAGTTCAGCAAACCAAAATGTTTTAATTTTAGGTTGAACTGATCTGAGACAAAACATTGCATTTCAGTTTTCCAACAGATACTGTTGGTTTTTGCAGAAACTGCATTTTCTGTCTTAAAAAGCCATTTTGATGGAAAAGTCCCAACTTGCTCCAACAGTTTTTATAGCACTTGTGGATGCGTGTTGCTATATAAACATTATTATTATTATTATATATTTTATGATAAGTGAACAGATTGAGCATTGAATACAGTGGTCTGCTCTAACAGACACATGTTTAACAATAATTAGAAGAGAGATGATCATTGCTAAACTATGGAATGGATTCATAGATGTGATGTAACTGTCAGTGTTGGATTTTTGTTTTTAATTTTGACTAGCCCAATAAAAAAGGGGAAAATTACATGAGGAGGCCAAAATTGGATTTTGAATTTCTAGAAAACTCTGAACAGATTTCTGTCCCTTCAAAACAAGGACAGTTCCTTATTTGCACACTCCTTGTAGTTATTAATGAATCTTCCTATTGGACATCTTTTTCTCATTAATTCAGTGATATTTTTTCACTAACGTCAAGAGAATAAAATATACACTAAAACTCACTTAGCTAACTTTCAAGCTCTTGGAAACCATCCAGAGACTTTCCTGCAGGCAGTCGCTTCTAGGCAAAGCAGAAGGACTCTGTACAGCTGGAACAACAACAGAATCCATGGTGGTATTGAGCTCAGAACAAACTATTACTATTTATTTGTATTGCTTCTGGAGTGTGTTGTGACAAAAGTATTTTAAAACCTTATCAGTAAGTATTGATTGAGGGGAAAATTATAGTGACTGAAACATATCGTCTGATGGCTGTTCAGTGACTAATGTAACAGAGGTTGTTGGGTTCAGTCTCTTTCCATATTCTGAAAACCACCACTACAGCTAGCACTGATTGCCACCCATGTTAAGAGTCTTAGTAGAGAGGCCAAGCATTAAGTGGCCGTGGAGCCTAAACGAACTTCTTCCTCTGTGCTAGACACATTGTCATGGCAGTGCTGTGCCTGTTTCATGGAAGAGTTGAAGATTTAACTCTCCACAGCTGTCAAAGTGGTAACTTTCATGAGCATTAAATTTGTGCACAAATATTTTGTAATAAAAAAACCTGACTAGAATTGATACTTATGGATTCCCTTCAGTGAATACAGGCTTATTACTGTGGTGCAATGCAAATTCACCCTGCCCTGAAGTAGCCATTTTAAAAGTTGAATGGTATTGTTTTCTAATCTAAATAGACGGCTTGTTTTGGAAACAAATTTTTATTTTACTTATGGAAAATGAGTTATGCTCTATTAGTAAATTGTCCGACTTTGTTGGCCATTGAATATGTGCCAAAGAGTTTTGGAGCAACATGTTTCGAAGATGATAAACTGAAATAATTCCCACCGCATGAACTGTGGACTACAGAAAGTAGCTCAAGGTGGTTCCAGCTGTCTCTTTCCTGACTAAAGCATCAGTAGATATCAGTTTCTTCTCTGAAAATGAGCTGTCAAAAGAGGCGGATAAGAAAAAGAAGCTAAAACTAGTTGTAGCCTGTCTTCCTCACTTTTCATTGGACATGTTCTTTACAAACATTTTTTGTGTTGGCATATGCATTTGTATGTGATGTATTCTTGCTGAGAGAGTATATGCTTCTGAGGCTAAGCGCAGAGAGAGAACAATACAGCAGAGGTGCGATGCTTAGCACATGGCTAGATCTAGCATTTTAGTCTTCTTTTTTGAAGCCAGTATTCCTACTTCCTTGCTATATTTTGTTTTTTAGATATAAATAATAAAAAGGCATCCCAGTAATTATTTAAAGTTAGTTAAATGATCACAACCTAGTAGCAAAAAACAATAGCAAACAAATAATTAACTTGCCCAGCTATTCAAAGCAGCTAAATAGCCCCTTTAGCACACCTTTCCAGGAATGGATACAGTCAGCCATCTCTCAAAACCCTGCCAAGTAAATGATGTTTTCAATATGCCCATAACATTATTAAACATGGACCATTTCAGACCAGTTGTGGACTTCAGTTGAAGTCCTATTCCCCTACTGGCATTTAACGGTAAGTTAGATAGCACTGTACTTACAACTGGTATGTTGCTATGCCGTAGGATCCTCTCAGCTTTCTGATGATAAAAATAACACCACCAAAACCTCTATTTGACAGGGAAAAATGGGTTTTAAGATGAAAATGTTCCTGTTTTCAGGGCTAGGAACTTATAAGCGTGGCATTGAAGCCCAATCTTGAAGCAATCACCTCCACATAGTATATGGTGGAGAGGGCCTCGCTTTTATAAAACCCACATGAAAAATGTGTTTGACACTGATTAAAAGTTCAATGTTCAGGTCAGTTGTATCAGATAAGGATGGTGTTCTTTTCTGGACTGGCAACTCCAATGAAGACCCTCCTTCCTCCTGCTTGAAGTGGAGAGGCACCTCTTCTGTTGGGTGAGGGACCTGTTTCCGTCCTCCAAGGCTGGTGTAGAGGATTTTCAGAGAGGAAATGTTTTCCCTTCTGTATCCGGTCCATTGACGGTTCAGTGAGACTATGTAACAGTCTTTTGCCCTTAATGTCAAGTAAGTCACCCCTTGTGGCTTTGTTCTCACAAGTCTAAGGATGACCTGCATCAAACAAAGTGAGACAGGAGGTGACTAGAGTGTTGGTCATCTGATCGCCTCCGTAAGAGCACTGAGGACTGAGCAGAGGGTGTTCTTTAAATGAAACCTTGCAATTACAGCTTCCAGCTAGCAGGGCTACTATGAGGCGTCTCCCTCTCTGCAACAGCAATCCCAGTTCTGCTGGTGGCTGCTGCCTTCCCTCCCTGGAGCCTCTTCTTCTTTATCTGAGAGAGAGGAAGTGGGAAGAAGAAAGTCAGAAGTCCCACGTATGGAGGACAGTGTGGGAGCAGAGTAGGGGAGCTGGGAGCAGAGGGGGCTCAGTAACTTATGTGATCGGGACTTCAAGAACAACTCGTTAAAAGTAGCAGTGGGTTTCAGGCTTGCTGAACAGTTGGGAGCTCTTCCTCCTTCCCCAATAAATGAATTTTACATCCCCCAATCTCTTCTCTGTTGTAACTCCCACCACTGCTCCCCTTCTCCTCCTGAAAATGAGCAGGCAGACCATCTCTGCTCCCTGTTCCCCTCCCCACTGCAGATCACAGTTTCTTCCCCCCCACACACTTTCATTTCTCTTCACAGGCTTCCCGGCCCTTCCCTCTCCACTGCCTCCTTAAAATCACAGGCTGGCCAGGGCCTTTCCCTAGTGCTGCTCCTGAGATGGGGGTGGAGCTCTTCACTGAGGCTATGCCTGTGTTCATGCTTTGAAGCAAATGTTCTTTAGCCCCAAAGAGGACTGAGAAGGTGGCCCATGAGCATGCTCTGATCTCAGCTCAGCTCTGAATTTTCAGTGGTGGGAGGAGCTCTCTTAGGAGTTGGAAGCTGGCTTTCCTACCTGCCTTGCCTACCCCTGATGGTTTCTGCAGCACTACTATCCTGGAGGGCCTGGAGCCTGAAAGCTGCCCGCTCCTTCCTCACAAGCTTGCACTCAGCTGCGCTGTATTGAAAGGCCTAGACTCTGCCAGCCTCCACCTCTGCTTCCCCCCACCTACCACGTGTTGCTCTCTCTGTTGTGCTGATGGAAACATGGGGAGGGACGGGGTAAAGAAGACATCTGTCCCAATGCCTTCTTTAATGAAAGAAAGGAGAAGGGAATTAAGGTGGGGTGGTAATTTACTTATATATATCCATGCAGTATGGGTCCCTTTATACAGTAAGTGGGCATCTTTTGGCCACCATCCATTTCTCTTGCTGCAAGGCATGTGGCACTCAGTATATTCACCTGGGGGCCTTGCATAAAAAAAATCAAATGTTTAAAATAACTATTGTCTAAATAAAGCAGGATTCTGGATGCCACTGGTCCCCCAACTGCAGGTGCATTATGGGAGCATTTTTGTAAATTTCAGATTATTTTTGGTCTTTTTTCCATATATTTAAGTAAAGAATCCCAAATAGTCATCATTTGTATGTAACACACATGTTCAAAATACCCATCCTATCCATTCCTTCCCAATTCAGATATATGATAGTGTTAGACGTGGAAATAAAATACCCAAGCATAAGTCAGGTACGTAAAAAACACAACTTTCAGGTTGGTTTCTTTCTTGGCTTGTTTCCCCAATGTTTATTTCTCTCCATCTGATTCCTTGAGCCTGAGTTTCTTCTTCTTTAAGTCTATGGAAGTACAATTCTGTAAATTCAGTGTGGGAGGTGATTCAGGCCAACTATTTCTATCTCCATACTCTTTTTTCAATTGTTTCACTTTGGTTGCTTTTTTTCTTCTCTCCTTGGATTCCTGACCTGATTTTTGCTAATGCCTCTCTGCAGGGCCCTAGGCGAAACTTCCTTGCACCAGCCCTGTGCCCGCCCCCAGCTAAGCCCCCCCCCCCCCCGCCTGTGGGCCACAACAGCTGAGCGTGGAGCCAGGAGGCAGGGGGGCGGCTCGCCGTGGCTGCCTCCCGACTCTGGGAGGCAGGGGGCGGCTCGCCGCGGCTGCCTTCTGAGCGTGGACGCAGAAGGCAGCCACCCACCGCCCCCCAAATCCTGGTGCCCTAGGCGACTGCCTAGGGTTGCCTAGTTATAGCGCCGGCCCTGCCTCTCTGTGATCCCAAGCAAGCCACTTTTCTGGACCTCAATTTCCCCTTTTGTACAATGGGGGTAATACCTTTCTTTCCCACAAGGCTGGTAGGAGATTTAGTGAAAATTTGACAGTTTTGGGGATTAAAGCTGATACAGTAAAGCTAGTGCACGGTGTTATTTATTATAATATATCACTCTGCTAGACATTTATTAGAGTCTTGAAACCGTTTTTGGTACTTCAAACTATGGAAGAGCTGCTAGCTGTTTTTGTGAGGCTTAGGAAAGGGGAGAGTGAGGTTATCAGTGCAGCTAGTGACTATTAAGAAGAGCAGAGACAGTGCAAAATAATTCAGCCACTTTTTCTGTGCTAGAAATCTAAGACACTGTGCTAAATACATTTCTATTTTTGTTTAAGAATGTTTCAGCAATAAACTATCTCTTGTGCTAATAACTTTCCAAGGACCCTTGTCTAATGTTAGCCTACCTTGTTTTAACATTCAGTTAAAGCAACACGTGGCAGTTGGATGAGGTCCCATTGTTAGGAACATCCCTACATGAAATGCCCCTCATTACTCAAGATCTGAGTGGTATGTATAAAGAGGCAGAGCAGCCAACTCTGCCTGGGATTGCCTTTAATGGGGACAAGGGGGGAACTTTGGAGCCATGGAGAAGTTGAAAACAAAGAGAGATGTAGAAACAACATGGTCAAGAGCTGTTTTAATCACCTAATGGAGACATGATGATTTTATCCAGTTACAGTCAACACTTATGAATAGATGGGGCTCCTGAAAACTGCAGTATGATCCAAAATGTGATTGATTGAAAATTCAAGTGATCTGCATTCAGTTATGTTGAAAGATTAACTATTTCTTTCACCCCCTTCATTATTATTTAAGTAAAAGGAGGAATTGTGTGGCATTGCCACCGGATGATACCTAATTTAGTACAAGCTACATGAATTGGAAGAAGAGCAGAAGCTGGCATTACTGTTTTTTTTGTGTGTGTGCACACGCAAAGGAACTGTTTTCTTTTGCATGGTAGAGATGTCAGAAGGCAGAGCTTTAGCATTACCAATTCCACTCCTTTGCAAAGGGAGGAGGGGTCGGTGGCCTTGGCCTGCTACTTAGCTACTGTTTTCGGAAAAACTCTAGGGCTAGGCCTCAGCTCCTTGGGCATATACACTCCTGCCCCAACACAGAAGGTGGGGTGAGGGGAATTTGGGACGTGCAGGGCTGCGGTGACCAGAGAAAGAGGCAACTTTCCCCAGCTCCAGGGCTACGGCCACCGGGGAGAGACTCCCCGCCTCAGCTCTGTGGGAGGAGCAGCCACGTGGAGTTCAGTGCACACCTTTGCAACACATTATACTCTTGCGCAGGACTCGATGATGAATACCTCCTTTGGCATGACTGTCCTCTGCACGACCCTTCCATTTTCATCCTCCCACCCTCTACCAACTTAGGTACTACTTGTCAATCACCCATGGTGGAATACAATGACGACTATCATTCAAAGAAGAAGAGAAGATTACTTAACTGTAACTGGAGATTCTTTGAGGCATGTGGTCCCTCTATGTATTCCACTTCCAGCCCTTCTTTCCCTCTGCTTCGGATCGGTCAGATTCGCGGTAGAGAAGGAACTGGGGATTCGGTTGGTCTGCCTCGCCCTTTATCAACTGAGATGGAAGCACGAGGTGAGTCAGGGCACATGCACGGATCAATGGACCCTACTTTCAAAGTTCTCCAACTCTGGGAGTATGGAGTGCTTGCGTAACACTCAGTGGAATACAGATAGGGACCACACATCTAGAAGATCCTCCAGTTACAGGTAAGTAACCTCCTCTTTGTGGATGACACACTGTACTCAAGAAACAAAACTTTTGACTAAAAACAAAAACTATGGGTGGGATGGAGCTATGACACTTTACATAATCTGGCCCTAAATCTCCGGTTCCCATGCCTGTGAAGATAATCTTCAGAATATGAACTGAATGCAAACCAATGCTGTTTTGTCTACTTGAGTCTGCACAGAGACTTAAACGATAGCTCTTACAGGTGTGAATTGCTTCCTTTATCTCAATTGTGTGTGGATTCTGAAGCTTGATGATGACGATTTAACTGACAAAATTGTGTACTTTCACTGATGATCAAAGTAACAAACATAAGGGGAAAAAAACTATTATCGTGCCATAAAGAACCACATTAAATGATGCTTTCTGGCATTATACATGTCAAATGCTTAAGTGTGGATGGGGCTTGGGGGAGAGAGCCACCTTTTATCTGTTCCTTACTAAAAGCAGTACAGAGCTGGGGGAATAAGATGGCATGACAACAGTGAAGAATCACAGTAAAGGACACTTTCTTCTAATAGTGCCCAGCAAACTTTATTAGAAAAATGAAAACACTAAATAGTTATTCCTAAAGTAACCTGTCTCTCTGCTTCACTGCAGATGCATGTTTTAAAAGCAGGTAGAGCCAGGATTCTCGAGATAGGGTTTGTGATATTCTCCCCGGGGATATTTTAACCACTCTGCCCTTCTGATTCTGAGTGCTTTATTAGCACTTTAAAATATCTGTCGTACTGTTTTAACAGTGAAACTAGCAAGTGCACTTGTGGGAGCAAACCTTGAAAAAATGTCACCTTTGTCCGGCTTGTCCTCGTCCGTCCCTCCACGAACGCAAGTGGATGCCACACCATTTCGTTTTGTTGCAAGCACATTCTTTCCATTTCTGGTCAAAGAATTTTGTCATGGGATTGGCATTTTTGGTCTGTCCAGTCGTTGCTTGTGGTCTCTGGGGATCCAGTCACTGATGCGGATTGTCCACCTATTGTCTTGCCTGTGGACTACATGACTGGCCCATCTCCGCTTTGCATCGTACATCACCTGCACTACATCGGTCACCTCTGTACTAAGGCTGTCGATTAATCACAGTGAACTCACGCGATTAACTCAAAAATTAATTGTGATTTAAAAAATTAATCGTGATTAATCATCGTTTTAATCACACTGTTAAACAACAGAATACCAATTGAAATACATTTAAGTATTTTTGGATGTTTCTCTACATTTTCAAATATATCAATTTCAATTACAACACAGAATACGAAGTGTACAGTGCTCACTTTATATTATTTTTATTACAAATATTTGCACTGTAAAAATGATAAAAGAAATTGTATTTTTCAGTTCACCTCATACAAGTACCATAATGAAATCTTTTTATTGTGAAGGTGTAATTTACAAATGTAGATTTATTTTGTTAGATAACTGTGCTCAAAAAAAAAAAAAAGGTAAAACTTCAGAGCCTTCAAGTCCACTCAGTCCTGCTTCTTGTTCAGCCAATCGCTCAGACAAACAAGTTTGTTTACGTTCACAGGAGATAGTGCTGCCCTCTTCTTATTTACAATGTCACCTAAAAGTGAGAACAAGCATTCACATGGCACTTTTGTAGCTGGCGTTGCAAGTTATTTACATGCCAGATGTGCTAAACATTCATACGCCCCTTCATGCTTCAGACACCGTTCCAGAGGACATGCTTCCATGCTGATGACACTCATTAACAAAATTAATGCGTTAATTAAATTTTGACTTAGCTCCTTGGGGGGAGAATAGTATGTCTCCTGCTCTGTCTTTCCTGCATTCTGCCATATATTTCATGTTATGGCAGTCTTGGATGGTGACCCAACACATGTTGTTCGTTTTAAGAACACTTTCACTGCAAATTTGACAAAATGCAAAGGTACCAATGTGAGATTTCTAAAAATAGCTGCAGCACTCGACCTAAGGTTTAAGAATCTGAAGTGCCTTCCAAAATGTGAGAGGAAAGAGGTGTGGAGCATGCTTTCAGACGTCTTAAAAGAGCAACACTCTGATGTGGAAACTACAGAACCCGAACCACCAAAAAAGAAAACGGGTGGCATCTGACTCAGATGATGAAAGTGAACATGCGTCGGGGTGCACTCTTTGGATTGTTATCAAGCAGAACCCGTCATCAGGATGCACATGTTCTTGGGAATGATGATTGAAGCAAGAAGGGACATGAATCTTTAGCACATCTGGCACGTAAATATCTTGCGACACCAGCTACAACAGTGCCATGCAAACGTCTGTTCTCACTTTCAGGTGACATTGTGAACAAGAAGTGGGCAGCATTATCTTCTGCAAATGTAAACAAACTTGTTTGTCTGAGTGACTGGCTGAACAAGAAGTAGGACTTGTAGGCTCTAAAGTTTTACATTATTCTATTTTTGTACATAATTCTACATGTGTAAATTCAACTTTCATGATAAAGAGATTACATTATAGTACTTGTATGCGGTGAATTCAAAAATAATTTGTGTTTTTACAGCATAAATATAAAATGAGCCCTGTACTGTGTTCTGTGTTGTACTTGAAAACAATATATTTGAAAATGTAGAAAACATCCAAAACATTTAGAATACAAGTTATTTATTGTTGTTTAACAGTGCGATTAATCGTGCCATTATTTATTTTTTTTAGTTGCTTGACAGCCCTTCTCTGTATGCCTTCTGATCTCCTCCATATTCAGTATGTGATCGCAGAGCAATATCTTACACATTCGCCTTTTCATTGCTCTCTGGGTGACAGTGAATTTTTCTTCCTCCGCTTTCGTCGTTGACCAGCTTTCCGCTCCGTATATCATTGCTGGCAGTTAAAGTAAAGTTGGCAGTGGAGTTAAACAGTTCTTTCCTTTTCTTCATGGGCAGCTCATCATCTGTTAGAGACGTCTTTATTTTGTTGAAACTTGCCTACCCCGCCTTTCTTCTCCTACTGCATTACTCTTTGAATGAGTTGTCTCTGCTCAGCTGCTGACCCAGGTAAATATATTTGTTGACCTGCTCGATTATTTTTCTGTTCACAGTGATTCCTTCTGCACAACGTTCATTCCACATCCACTTCGTCTTCGATGTGTTCGCTTCCAACCCAATATCCAACAAAATGTAAAGAGGATAAATGCTTTAAAAGTCACGGGTGACTGTCCGAATTAAATGTATTAAAACTGAGTAGTAACTCAGGATTTGAATGTACTGCAGTGTGGCTCACAAGTTTTTCTAGTTGATATTTTAATCCAGACATTCAATCTATAAAATCCAATGGTATCATGATTATTAAAATATTTTGTATGTGTTTAAAAAGAGTCTCCACTGCGAAATCTAGGCATTCGCCTCCTCTTTGGAATAATTTGAAGATGCACTAGAGTATAAGCACATCCATGTAACCAGTGGCAGAAATCCTGATTACACCGCTGTTACTTGATATTGCTTGGACTCAGCTGAGGTTACTGTTAAGCACTTTACTTTCAGTTGGAGCACAATAAATATGGTATTTTAAGCAATCTGCGAAATGTGGTAGTTTAACAATGTGGTAAAATGTGGTAGTTTAACAGGAATAGGAAGTAAAAGGAAGGTGGGAACAGATTTAAAGTTTTAAAAATCCTGGTTTGGCATATCCTTTGTAGCAGAGGCAAAATTTTCAAACTAAGCCTCGGAAATGCACATGTGAATGCTGTGTGTTCACGCAGCTGTTTACATGTGCAAATTGAGTAACTGAGATCTAACTCCATAAATGGGTGTTGTGCTCATAATTCCTGGGGTTGGTTTGAAAATCTGACCCTGTGAGTCAAACGTTGTTGCAGTGCTGGAAGTATGTTGTAGCTGCATTTTGAGAAGATGGGAGTTCCCAAACAGGAAGGTTGGTTTTAGTGTTTGCTGCCTCTATTGCCAGATGAGAGGCCAGGACAGATCTCTCAAACTGTCCCTCATCCTGGTATAATGTGATGAGTGGAGACTTCTAAAAAGTGTAAAATAAAAATTTCATAATGTAACTGGGGGACTCAATGTTTAACATTGTCAAACATATGGCACAGCTGTGAAACTCTTGTGCCAGGCTTGGTGAGCTAGTGGGAAAGCTTATGAAGCTAAGCCGGCCACTTAAATCTATAGTGCTGCTAGTAGGAAAGAAGCAGATGATAAAAACATTTTTTTTTTTAAAGCTTAGAAAAATAGCCTTGTGATTTATTACCTAAGCCACCAGATGTACTGTACTATATTGTACTACATCTTTGACGTAGCATTATCTGATGTAATAAGGGTATAAAATGTGGGGAGGAGGAAAGGGGAGGAGGAGAATTAAGGGCAAGTTGAACAAATAGTTGCATAGTTGTTGCCAGGTTTGGGGTGTTTTGTTTTTGTATTTTTGTTTTTAACTGTAAAGTACAAAATCCTAATATGCTCTTAAAAATAATGGTAGTCTTAGAAGGGCTTCTTTTTTTATCATAGTTCAAATCTCTGGCAAACTGTTTCCTGTATATGCAAAGTTGTTTTAGATTTTGTCATTCTTTTTCAGAGAGTCCTTGCTGTCAGTGCTGGGAAGGTTAGTGACCTAGGGATTGGGTGTGGAGAGGGGAGAGGTTCCAGTTACTCTGGCAACTTTCAGATTATTAGCAGGAAACAGTCATGAGGAAACTTGCAGATTCTGGAGCCCAGTTCACTACTTTTACAGAAATGAGATGCATGTAGCATTTTTGGTAGCATATAGATCATACTGGACATGCAGTGAATGAAATACTGTGGTGGTTCTGTAAGAATATTTGTTTGCTGTTTAGGAGTATTTAGATAGACGAGACCTTTCACAAAAAACAATTTTAAAGGCGTTGGCAAAACAGTTAGAGGCTGGGAAGAGACATCATCTGTGGAGATTGCAGGAAGGGAGAAAGGAGGGTCAGTGTTGGCAGATGGCCGCAGTATTTTATATAAATTGGAAACATGCCAGGTATTAATTATTTATATAGGGTTGTCAAATGCTTTGCATTATAACTATAAAACTCCTATAGTAAATCAGACAAAAAGTGATGTAACTGAAAAAAACATGTTACATTCACTCCATTTTATTATAGGACCAGCACCTTTTATAACTCTTTTGTAGTAAGAGGTTCAGGTAGTTCAGATAATTGTAGGAGGAGGAAGATGAGGGAGTAATCAACATTTGTACAAAGTCTGAACTTAGACACATAATGAGGCTCAGTATTTGCAACTGAAACATGGATTTGATTTTTTGGAGATCAGCTATTTCTTTGCATACTAGTATTTATATTGTGGGAGTGCACTGCAGGGAAAACTGATTTTTGCCAAAATAATATTTTTGATGTTCCAGTTTGGAAAGAGAACAAATTTTGAAACTGCAGAATTTCCCATGAAATGGAAATTCTGGTTCCCACATATCTCTAACTCTGAGCAGAAACTTTCTAGATGGAGAACACAAACCTGTCCTTAAGGGCAGGGTCTGTTTGAGTATAAAGGAGAAGTGGGTTGGGGAAGCACAAGGTGGAAGTAGGAAGAACTGCAGCTGGGTCTAGGAGCAGTGGATGAGCAGGATAAATAAAACCGAACATTAATTTTTGGCTCTTTTTACAATTAATTGTCATTAAATTTTTTTAAAAATTATTGAATAAACTGTATTAGTTTGAGTCAATATAAAGAAGGTAGAATGGTTTTTTAAAATGGATTGATTGCAAAAATTATTTTAAAAATATGTAAAGATTATACATATAGCTATTGTGTTCCAAATGCATTGTGTAATTATGTTAAACTGTGGCCTAAAACAGTAAATCTCTCTGGCATTAAATCTTAACCATGTAAGGATCAGTATTCAATTCAGTGCACGTTATCGATCTGTTTTAGGGTTTTGTACTGCAACCCCTCAGTTCCGGGCTGCGTATGTGTGTGGGGGGGAACAAATCGAATGTTTTCTAAAATAGTCTCACGGTTCCTTGTTTAGGAAGGTTCAGGTGACGGTGTAGTAGGGCAAGAGAATGCCAGGGTGGAAATTCAGGGAATAAGGTTATCTGAGTGGAAGGTGAGAAAGTAAGAGAGTAGGGAGTTGAGACAACAAGAAGAAATGAATGGCAGTTATTCTCTCTTAGTGATGAGGTGAAGGATAAGTGTAATCTCCTTTGGAGCATCCAGGGTGAGGTATGCATTAAAGGTTATTGTTTCAATCTGAAATTATTTCATACATTGGCAGAGGAGTAAAGGAAAAAAAGTCAAGGCAGGCTTTAAAAAAAACAGCCATTTTTAAAATCTCATGATTTTAGGGTCAATCTTTAGGGCTGTGGATTTTGATCTTTTGAGGCGAGCAATACATATTGCATTTAATTTTAAGTCAGCTTGACCTTCAATTGCATCCACCTAGGGTTCTGCAATGCCTCATGGATAGGGTCCTACCACATTTTCGGTCAATTTCACGGTCATATGATTTAAAAAATAGTAAATTTCACCATTTCAGATGCCTGCATCTGAATTTCAGTGTTGTAATCGTGGGGTCCCAACCCAAACAGGGGTCATGGGGGGTTGGAAGGCTATTGTAGAGGGGTTGCTGTGTTGCCACGCTTACTTCTGTGCTGTTGCTGGTGGAGTCACTGCCTTCAGAGCTGGGTGGTGGGAGAGCAGCGGCTGCTGGCCGGGCACCCAGCTCTGGAGGCAGAGCCGCTACCAGCAGCAGCGCAGAAGTGAGGGTGGCATGGTATGGAGGGGGTCCTCATTGGGGCGGGGGGCAGGGATGGCCTGATGGATGGGCAACTGCCCAGGGCGCTATGATTTGGGAGGAGTCAAACCCACCTCCCCCTACTCTTGGCTCACTCAAGTTCTGGGGTGCTGGGCTGGAGGCAGGGCTGGAGCTGCCCTGGCTGAGGGCTCCTACTGTACCCCAGACTCCAGCTGCTGGCCCTGGCCGGACTGGTGAGGGATGGGACTTCCGCTTCCCCTGCATGGGCTGCTCCCGGGGCAGACCTACCTTCAGAAACGTCCTCCTGCTGCAGGAAGCTCTGCAGCTGCTGGCTGGGAGCCCAGCTCTGAAGACAGTGCCACTGCCAGCAGCAGTGCAGAAATAAGGGTGTCATGGTCTGGTATTGTCACCTGTACTTCTGCGCTGCTGCTGGCTGCTGCGCTGCCATCAGAGCTGGGCAGCCAGCCAGCCTCTGCCACTCTCCAGCTACCCAGTTCTGAAGGCAGTGCAGATGTCAAGGTGGAAATACTGCAACCCCCCTACAATAGCCTTGCAACCCCTCCTATAACCCTCTTTTGAGAAACACTGGTCTCCCCCTGTGAAATCTGTATAGTATAGGGTAAATGTACACACCAAACCAGATTTCATTGCGGGGGGCGGGGGCAGATTTCATAGCCTCACTTTCACGTGGATAAACAAATGTAATGCCTACGAATGTCATCAGGCATGTGTGACAGATATTGCAATCGCATGCAGTATCTTTGGGGACCATCTTGTATTAAATGTATGAATGATTTAGGTATGATTGTATTCCACTCCCCCTCCCCTCGGAGAAGTGCATGGCCACAGCTCCTATAGGAACGAAACAGTCGGAGGTGATTAATTTGAATCACTGAGATTAACCACCTCCAGAGAGCAGTACCACACCATGGAGTGGTCTACATGAACTGGTTCAAACTGTTTTTTTCCAGAGACTAGGAGACAAAGAAAGGGCTTTTGGTATAAAAAGATGAGTTTGAACTGATTTAGGGCCTTCTTTCTGATTCAGCAATTGGAAAGGACCTCTGTACAACGGGGGGGCTCCCAATCCACATGGAAAGGTTGGAAGGACTTGAATTACTATGGCACCTTCAGAAGGCTGGGTGACCCCTGGTGAGCTTTTAGCATGTGCATAGGAATGTTTATTGTTTGTATTGGTTTCTGTAATGCTTTCACCTTTATTCTTAAGGTGTTTGCTTTGAAAGAGCGACGTGGTAACTTGTAAAGGCTGGTAATGCATTGTTCGTTGCCCTCAGCGAGAAAGCAAAGCACAGGCTCTTAGGCAGACTGGCTTGCTTGGACTGTAACAGTGTAAGGTAGGGAGCTGTGAAGCCTTAAAATCCTCCAGTCAGAAGTGAGTGGGACAAGAGTCCCTATCTAGAGACAGGTGATGGCAGGAGACCTCAGACGTGATGGGGAACTCCTGCAGTGAACTACAGAGGGAGGTGGGGAAGCGGGAATACAGGTTCAGTTGCCCGGGAACTATGACATGTATGGTGTATGACTCTCTCTGTCAGCATTGTGGTTATTACCAAGTGTTTGAAGGAACTGGCCCTTAACCTGGGGGAAGAAAACACTGGCTAGCTAGGAGTCTTGGAGCTTATGGTCTCTCGGGATTTTTGCATCAGTGTAGTTATCCTGGTGTAGCTGCACCACTGCAAGGTAGAGCTGGGTGAAACTCTGAATTTCCATTCCAATGGAAATTCCAATATCTTAAAATTTCCTTTCATCGTGAATCAGAAAAACATTTTTTTTTTTTTTGAAATTTCCTGTGAAACAAAATTTCCGAAAAACAAAGCACCTCGTTTCGGCTGTATTGTTTCAGCTTTTCTGTATTAAGTTGAAACAAAGTGCTTTTACCTCATCAAAATGAAATGCTTTGATAATTTTCATTAAAAATGTCATTGAAATCTATGGTTTCAGTGTAGTAGCCGTGTTAGTCTGTGTCAGCAAAACGGAAATAAGAAAGAAAAACTTGTAGCACCTTAGAGACTAAGGAATTTATTTCAGCATAAGCTTTCGTGGGTTGTTACCCACTTCATCCGATGAAGTGGGTAACAACCCACGAAAGCTTATGCTGAAATAAATTCCTTAGTCTCTAAGGTGCTACAAGTTTTTCTTTCTTATTTTCGTTTTATTGAAATCTATGTTCCCGTGTAATGTTCAGAATTTGTCAAATCAGCATTTTTTACCTGAAGACTTTTCTGTTGGAAAACTTTCACCCAACTATGCTGCAAACTCCTCCTGTGGACTCACTGCAGTGTGCATGCCACGATTTACACCAGTGCTGTGTGTCTATGTTAGGGCTTTGCGTCAGTGCAGCTACATCATTGTAGTTAAACCAGTGGGAAAATCCCTACTGTAGACAAGGCTTTAGGAGGAAAGCCTAGGTTCCCAGCAGGCTTGTCTTGGTATTGCTTTGAAGTCACCAGAGCCATAGGTAGAAACAGGTTCAGACAGCAGGAGCCCAGGTCCTAGTACTGCCATTAACAGCAATTGGTCAAGGAAGCAGCATGGCAGGTTGGATATGCCACAGATGGCTACACAGTAGCAGTGTCACAGTGTGAGCAGTGTCATACCCTAACCCTGGTGGAAGGGTGCGGAGGATCCAGCAGAAGCAAACTCAGTTGGGCACTTTGGGGACTGTTTCAGCAGTCCTGATGAAAGATGAAGGGAAGCAGAAGCTGCTTTGGTTTGTATTTTAATTTAGCTGACTTAACTTTAAAAAACACTTTGTTTGATTTAGCACTCTTTATTCCTCAAGTTTTCTTCCCTGCGTTTTAATACATTGGGATTCCTTTAATGGTCCTTGTTTCATTGATGCTGGATGTCAGCCATACTGTTGACCCATTATGGTTCCTTGTAATTTCCTCCTTTCCTATATCTTACTTTGGGGAAGAGAGAAGCAACCGCTACAAGACTCTTCAATGCATGATATGGCCAAGGTACTCCCAAGTAAAAGCTGCCGATTCTACAGCTGCAATTCCTTACTGGAAGTAGATGAACTGTGACCTCCTACAGACGGCCACTTCAGATTACATCATTCTATTAGTCACCACCCACCACTGCAGACAGCCAGCTGGAGGAATAGAATGAACAATTCTTTTTTTTTTTTTTTTTTTTTTTTTTATTATTGACACTTAATGAATTAGCCGCATAGGTCTGCTTTGAGAGAATCACTGTTGGCAGCTCTTCATCCTTGGAGACCCAATGTTCAAGATTTCCAAGGCAGAGGTTCAGGGAACAAGAGGGGATAAAATATAGTAAGTGTCTCATTGTCGCTCTGAAACCTTATTGTCCTTATGACAATGAGGGGTTTTATTTCTTCTGTGCTACTAGGCTAGTAAATCCAATAAAAAGATAACCCTTTTTATGCGGAACACTTAGAGGAAAGTGCTAAAAATGAGTTCCCATTCTTCTCTAGTGACATCTTTCTGGTTCTCATTAAGAGATGACCATATGGCTCTGCTTTTTATCATCCTTGTTTTATATTTCAGCTCTCAAAATGTGGTGAACAAATGCTTCTTTCCCTATCTTCTCATTGATTTGGGATCTGCCTTTATAATATAAACTGTTGAACTACTTCGTTAGATGTGGTTTTATTTTCAGATTAGAAAATGAATTAAAGCTCCAAGAAAGTGTTTTGAGCCATGGCTTGCTATAGAGAATCAGGCCAGAAAAGTGACCTGCTAGGTTTTGCAAAAATAATACCATTTCAACATTGGTAGATGCATGTGGCTTGGCTCTTTTCAACAACCATTGAATGGCTTTTTTCCAAAATGTTATTGTGAGACCAATTATGATTAACCTTTAATAATCTTCTATTCTCAATCATATTATTAATCACAGAGTGTCTTAGAATTTGTAAGCATCAGTACACTAAATGGATTTGAAGGAAATTGGAGATGCATTATACTGCTAGAACAGTATATACTTGGTAAACAGGTGCTAATGACTAGAATGTCTGTTTTTGCATACATTGCCCAATACAGGTAAAATGAAATCTCTTTACTAGAACTACATTTGATTCCCCCGCCTCCCCATCTGGAAGTGACTAGCTGTTCAGATAATGTAGAACACAAAGAGGTACAATTGGCTTAACTTCCCACTCTGTGCCAGAAAAACAGAGGCGGTGAGTAAACCAATGGTAAAATACAACGTATAGTGTGAGTCCAAATCTGACAGATGCATGATTGAAAGATAATGGGTAACATTTTGAAAAGACCCTGAGTGATTTACAAGCTTAGATCCCATTTTCAAAAGCGACTTTGGCACTTAGGAGTCTAAGTGCCATTGATTTTTCATTGAGACTTAGGCCTCGAAGCACCTAAGTCAGGCCTTGTCTATATTTAAAACTTAGGGCGATCTACCTGCATTGCTCTGGGCTACGAAAAATTTCATACCCTTGTGCAATGTAGCTATGTCAACCTAGCCTCCATTGTAGATGCATCTAGGTTGGCAGAAAAATTCTTCCAGTGACCAAGCTACTGCCTTTTGAGGCAGTACTAGCGTGACAGGAAAAATCCCTTCCATTGCTGCAGCAAGTGTCTACACCAGGGATCTCAAACTGAAATCACCATGAGGGCCACATGAGAACTAGTAAATTGGCCCGAGGGCCGCATCACTGAAACCTTTTCATACAATGATCCAAAAGTATAGTCAAAAATGAAAAAAATGAAGAGTAATACATTGACTTTTAATAGAATACTATATTAACTTTTTAAAACTGTAATGCAAAGAGGGGTTTTAATAAAATATAAATGCTCAGTAATGTTTGGAGCTTGGCTTCCAGTGGAGTCGGCACCTATGGTGGGCCGCAGGAAATAACGTGGCCCGTGGGACGTGTGTTTGAGACCCCTGGTTTACACTATAGTGGTATAACTGCAGTTCTACAGCTGTGCTGCTCTAGTGCTTGTAGTGTAGATTCATCCTCATTACAGAAAATGGGACTTAAACGCCTTAATGCAATTGGGCATTTAAAAAAAAATTACCCAATAGGAATTTCTTTGCTGACTTTAAATTTCTTTTTTAAAGTGATATTTGCAAGTCAAGTAGGTAAAGGAGAAAGGAAATACTTGAGCCAATATGAGATATTTTTCTGCTTAAAAAAAGAAATCAAATGAGTCCGCTTAAATAAAATGTGAAAAGTTGTAATTTGAAATAAAAGGATAAATGTTTAAATGTTTATGGTTAATGCCAGTTTGTTTGCTTGGCATTATTCAAAGTTGGCTTGAGTGCATCATGTTTGACAGTGCATTAGGGTTAATCCTCTGAGGTGTTAGATGCTCCCTTTTCAGTAGGTGTGGGGATGATCAGAACATCCCAGGACTGTTCCCTGGGTGATCAGTTTCTACGAGTGTGGGGGAAGGGGCAAACCCCAGAAGGTCTGGATTTCAGGTTGGATTGGATAAGCACCCAAGAGTTTTCATGCTTATCCCAAGTGCTGTATCTGTGCTGCCTGAATCTGCAAAATTTGACCAGAAATCTCGTGAGAATTTCTTGTGAGTCTTCCAATACTTTCTGCTGCTTATTGAGCTGGAAATACTGCAAGAAAGTCTTAAGGCGTTTAGCACTTCCGGACCCTGACAGAAATGAAAACTAATGGGAAAAACATGAACCCAAACACGTAAAACCTCAAAAAGTTTCATATGTGGTTTTGGTTTTAGAAACATGACATTTTTTTTGTGAATAGAGGGAGGTATTTATTTTTCCACTCCAGTTCATGAGTCCCTAGTGAGTAGTTCCAGCAGGAACTGTTACTTATTCGGTCCTTATACAGCTCCTAGCACAGTAAAACCCCAATCCTGTTTGGCGTGTATGGCACTATAGTAATCCAAATAATAAGAGTTTGCATCAAATTCTAATGATCATTTGTCTTGCAAACAAAATGCTAAGTAATTAAACACCTATGTTACTTTCTGTTCTGTCTTAGAAATAAATAAATACATGAATAATTCTGGAATCAAGTCACTGTCAGGCAAGAGGAAAACCATGAAATCTAGTTAATAGAACAGTGCAACTGGGAATCAAGTTATTATTAGAGCACACCTGTTTCTTGCATTATTTTTGCAATATGAATATACTATAGTGATCACATTTCCCGTTTTGCAAAATTAAAATTATAGGAAAAGAACCCTCTATATTTCTACTAAATACAGGAAGAGCTCTTGCAGATGGCTGAAAAAGTGTAATAGCTGAGAAAGTATATATTGTAGAGTGGGTTTATGATTATTTGACATGAGTTAAGTGGTGATCTCTGGTTCATGATAGTCTTTAAATTCTTCCTACAGTTTACATAAAACCTCAGAGAAACACATTTTTAGGCATTACAAGGAGGTACCATTAATTTTCATCTGCTCTACAATATGTCTACGCTTGCCAGGATTCTTTTTTAAACCAGCCTTAAATAATCCATTTGTAAAATTTGCCAAAAGGTACTTTGAGTTCATTCTTGTTCTTCAAGTTGAATATTAAGAAGAAAGTGGTATGTAAGAAGGCATACGCTAGGGGTGATTCATGCTAAGTGTCTGAGAACAAAACGTAGCCCTTGAAATAAAATGTAGGACAACACAATAGCCATTCTAAGGCTTTGTCTAGATCGGGAAATTGACAGGCATAGCTGTTGTGGAATAAACTATTCTGCAATATCTAATCTCAAATAGCTCCCTTTAGGAACACTGTGTTCCAGAATAAAAATCACTTTTATTCCAGAATAATTACTCTGGTGCTTTGCCATCAGCCCTTCATATGAATTACAAATTTTGCTGGCACCTCCCGCATATGTGGATTTAGGTGTCTTTGGAAATGATACGCAGAGGCTCACATTTAGTTCTTTTGTTATCCCTGAAGAGCTAACCTGTGGGTGTTGCTCAGACTTATAACATGTTTGAGTTACAAACATAAAGCAAAATTTCATAACTCCACATACAATGTCAATATACACGTTATAACAAGATAATAATACTCAGCAGGTTACAACTTTTCCAATGATGCCTCACAAGGCATAATTTTATACAAGTTTTATCACAATTTTGTAACAGTGGTGACCGTATTAATGTAGACAGCCACCTTCCCCTTTAGATAGCATCACACCTCACTCCATTCCTGATTCAGGAAAACACTTATGCTTGTGCTCAATGTAACCCAGTTCTAGTGTGCTAGTTTAGTTTCCTTCCCATGCAGCCCTTAGTCTTTGTGACAAGTGCATCCGTTATGATGGTGGTTTTGGTGATCTGGATCACCCAACCTCTACGAACTGGACTGAGACCACTACATCATCTGTCATTGAAAGCTGGCTTTTCAGTGGACAGAAACCATTAGAGCTTGACAAACTATGTGCTGTAAATAATGAAACTAGTTAGCTCTTACTGTTGCAAATCATATGCAAACAAATGTTTGTTGCTTTGAATTGTGAAATGAATATCTTACGTGAACATATTCCAGCCTATGCGTTGCTTTCAAACTATTTGCTTAAACAATATCCCCAACTGTATGGTGTTCCTAGTGTTTCTGCTTTTTGACTGGATAATTGGAACTGACTAAATGACAACTTCTTAGCTGGATGAGGAAATAAGATTTCAAACTCCTGATGTGAACCTTTATGCAAAAATGTAAGACTTCAAGCAAACATTCTTGGGAATAAAACAAAACAAATCACTCACACAAATGTTATTGGAACTTGAATTAAAGGGCTTTGTGAATACCAACAAAGCAAAAACTGATGGGTTTTATTCTAATGAATAATTAGGAATACATTTTTTTAAAAGTATTTGCTTAGCTGTTGTCACTATTGATGTGCATTTGAACCAGTGATGTAGAGGTGAAAATTGTATCAATCCCTTGAGCCAGCGTGAGTGTGAGTGACCGGAACAGCTTAACCCCTTGATAGAATAAGCAGGCAGTCCTGTTTGAGCCAAGACTACATTAACATGAACAAGGTACATTTTAGTTCACGGTAGCAGTGTCTACACGGGGGCAGTTACAGGGCAACACTTCAGTGCGGTTGCAACTCACACCTCATAGTCCACACTGCTGGGTTCTGTAGACAAGCCCTTAATCTGCCTGCCATGTGCTTTATCTGCAGCTCCTATAATTTTCATAAATGGGCATTTCTGCAAGTGCGAATTAACGATATTCCTTAGCATAAACATTACACTTCAAGTAGACCATAAGTTTAAAGTTTGGGAGAAATAGAGTTGCATGTGTTGAAAGGTAGCAGGTTTTGTTACATTTTAAATGTGTTGAGAAACAGAAACCCATAAAATAATACTGTGACTGAGAGGTTTTTGAAGCTGAGGATCAGCAGTATGTGATAATGGGATCCATTTTTAAGCAAGTAATGTGGTGTGAAACATGAAAATAGAAATACTTAATATGTGTGAAGTGGGAAAAGCAGCAGGATAGCAAAAGTTTTCACTTCTCAGGTTCAAGGTAGTGAATAATATTGTTTTGTGAGAATCCATCGTGCCAAAGTCTACTGTGTCATGTGGTGTTTTCCATAACCAGTGTTTGACAGTTCATCTTGCCTGCTTCTTCTGTTGTAGGTCATTTGAGAACCATGCCGATGGGTGTGGGAGCTGGGTGAGAGTTGTATTAGTAGCAGTAGTTAGGGAGTATGTGTGTGCTTTATCAGTTCTGCTCCTTGGTGTCTTGGTTCACTATGTAGTTTTCTTTAAATAAAATTTAAAATATGCTTTTCCATGAACATTTGGAGGTGAGCCACAGTGGTAACTGCCCTTTTTCTGTAGTTAGGACGGGAGGTGCCTCTGTGTTAAAGGCATCATCTGATGAGCCTTGTGAACACTGTTGCCATATTGACAGCATCTCTGTCACTTTCTCTCAGAAACCTTCAATGTCATGAGGCCTGTAGATTAGCAGGATGCCTGTGTTAGTCTTTTCTCTAGATTTGCAGATTGCGTAGCCACCCAAAGGACTTAATTTCACATGAGCCCCTCTTGGGAGGTGGGCGAGAAAGTGTCCCTCACCTTCCATATTTGAGATGAGTCACAAAGTCTGTAAGCAGGGCTGAACGTGGTTGAGTCTTCCCTTTGGCAGACTGTCTTGCTAGGTGTTCAACAATCACAACATCATAACACATGCTAGACTTTTAGTTTATAAAGCGGGGGTAATCCCAACTCTCCTCTATGGCTGTGAGATTTGGGTGACCTACAGAAAACACCTGAAAAACCTGAAACGTCAGCACCAGCACTTTCTATGGAAGATCCTCAACATACAGTAGGAGGATCATCGCATTAATGTCAGTATCTTCACAGTCGCCAATATCTTCAGTGTTGAGGCCCTGATTATCCAGCACCAGCTGAGCTGGAGCGGGCACTGTGTGCGCATGCCAGATGTACACTTACCAAAACAACTGCTGGATGCCCAACTCACCAAAGCAGAAAGGAAATGGGGAGGCCACAATAAATGATTTAAAGACACCCTCAAGATAAACATCAAGAGATGTGGCATCAACAGCACATACTGGGAGACAGCAGGATACGGATAACTGGTGAAGACTTGTCAAAGAGGGAACTTGCACTTTTGAGGAAAATTGCCTTGCCCTGGTCGCAGAAAAATGCCAAAAAAGAAAGGAAAGACAACTGTCATGCAGCAATCGCAGGCCAACTCTGTCTTCCAACACCACCTGCAATGTCTGCCAATGAGCCTATAGCGCAAGAATCGGGCTCATCAGTCACCAAAGGACCCATGAAAGGTAAAATTTGTGAAATAGATCGTCCTCGACCTCAAGGGATCAACGACTTCACTCACCATGGATGTTGTCTGTTCATTACTACTAAATTCACTTTATAAAAGAAAATTGCGGGATTGTAAATTGCAGAAAACAGTGAGAAATTTTCTATTTTCCCTGTTTCTATTTCCCTCATGTTTTACTTGGTTTAAGTTGGGTGGTGATACAGAAGGATATTCTTTGGAAGTGTTAATGTCATACATACAAATGAGTATAATTGTGAAGACTCCAGTTTGGACCAAAGTCCCAATGGTTTAATTGCAAATCTGTGAGCACGGAGAGAAATTGTTAGAATGGCCTATGGTACAGTAGCGTAGCCAGGGCGGGAGCAGGGGGAGTGGCCGCTCCCCCTTGAGCAGAAGTGGCGCCTTTTTTTAGCAGCACCAAAAAAAGGCGCCGCTTCTTTTTAAGCGCCGCTTCTTGCACTCACCCGGCGGCGCTCCAGGTCTTCAGTGGCATTTTGGCGCGGGGTACCACCAAAGACCCGGAGTGAGCCGCCGAAGTGCCACCAAAGACCCAGAGCGCTGCCGGGTGAGTACAGGGGGAGGCGCCTTTTATAGCACCGCTCCCCCTGCACTCCGGACCTGGCTTCACTACTGCTATGGTAATAAAACTGGTGGTGGAATTTTTCAGCAAACATTTCAGTACTCTGTAATAGTAGAATTTATCTCCTGGGGGTTGCACAGTTGCTAGAGGGAACCCAGAAGACAGTCTGAAATAAAACCCCAATAAAAGAAAAATCTCTTCTAAAGAATTCCCACCTTAAACCTTAGTTTTATAATTTCATGTTTTGTTTTGTTTTCAACTACTGCTTAGTGATTTGTGACTTCAGACCTTCTCTGGGTTGACTAATTTGTAGTGTTTTCAAGGTAATTTTTTTTCTTCAACAGAAATGAAAGAAAAACAGATCCATGTAAAAAGGTGTTTCTGAATAAATGACAGTCTTCCTTTGTTATATTTTTTCTTTTTTTAGTAGAACCAGAAGATTTAGAGATGTAAAAATAATTTTGATCTCCTCCACATTCAGTGTTCTTTTTATTTAGTACAAAATACTAGTCTGTGCAGCTATTTTGTACTCTTTCCTTAAAAAGATTCTAAAAACTGTAGCATTTTTCCCCTTTATATAAAACTGTTTTGTTTGCTACCATTAACTTAATGTGAAATTTAGTTCCTGTTAAAATTACAAAGTCAGTGCTCTTCAACAGAAACTTCAGACCATTCCCGCAGCTTTCTTTATGGTACACAGGAACTGCCAGATTGGATCCAGACCAAAAGTCATTCTGTCTCTTTCAGTAGCCAGTTCCAGATGCTCCACTGGAAGGTGTAGAGCCCTCCAAATGTGGGATAATCTATGTACCCCCTTTCCTATTAGGTCTTAAACTGATCACTAATCATGATGGGATGAATTATGACATTTGTTATCCTTAATGATAACAACTGGATATTTTTTTAATCTATGGGTGAGGGTTGTCTACAGGCCAAGGCAATAAAACATGTGCCTGGTCCATGTCAGCTGACTTGGTCTTGGGCTGTGGGGCTATAAAATTGAAGTTTTGATGTTCAGGCTCTGGGATGTGGGCTCTGTGTGTGAAATTTGTACCGTAGGGAAGCTATAGGTTTCTCAAAGCTGCAGACCTAGGTAAAGAGCATGTGAAGGTCACTGATGTACATATGTGTATGTATAACTGATTAGCTGAGTCAGGATCGCATGGGACCCTAAATCTCAGAGTTACGAGTTCAAGCCCTACATTGGGTGCCACTTTTCTAATCAGTCATTCTTGCATTAACAAAAAGGTTTGGATTTCCAGATCATCAGTGCTAACAGCATGAGCCTCTGCCTACTGAGTGAAATGACTAAGGGCAGGTCTTCACTACCCGCCGGATCGGCGGCTAGCAATCGATCTATCGGGGATCGATTTTTCGCGTCTCGTTAAGACGCGATTAATCGATCCCCGATCGCGCTCCCCGTCGGCTCCGGCAATCCACCTCATCGAAAGGCGGAAGCGGAGTCGACGGGGGAGCGGCAGCGATCGACTCGCCGCCGTCCTCATCGCCAGGTAAGTCGATTACGATATGCCGACTTCAGCTACGCTATTCACGTAGCTGAAGTTGCGTATCGTAGATCGACCTCCTCCCCTAGTGTAGCCCTGGGCTAAGTTAAACTAGCTAGAAACCGGTGCAGGTTCATAAACCTTTTATGTAGATTAGTCACCGGGGGGCACAGAGATGCGCACACATCCATGGTATATGCATATCAGTCTGCTCAAAAGCTATCTAAAGTTAATGGAAAGGCTTTGAATCAGGAATGGAATTGACTTCCCTGGGCTTTGGATTGGGTCCTTTGAAAGCATTTAAGTTAGGGACACTTACCACTGGGCAGGGATGAGCAGAAGGGTTGCCACTCATTCCTCCAGGCATTTCAGAATTCCTCACCCAATGATTCCTCTCCTGTTCCAGCCTTCCTCTGTAGAGTCATCCTGGCTCTTCCAGCCTGAGTGTCCCCTGTATACTTTTCATATTTGGCAAAGTGAGCCCAAGGAGGGTATGGACCTTCCAAATCCTATAGTGCAGTAGGTAACACATTTGTGTTTGGTGTGCGGGCAAAATCTGGATTTCGCTATCATTGGAAGTGGATAGGTGACACCATGGGTCACCCCAGGAAACTGAGACTTTCTTAGCTACCTAATAAGCTGATCACCCGTGCTTTGGGAGAGGAGGTGGGAGGAGCACCCGCTGTGCTGATGAAGCAAGACGTTTTATATCTGTCAAAATGTTTAGCTATTTGCATGTTTAATACTTGCACACTTGTTTTGATGGAATGTCCTATCAAGCTAATGAAACATGAAGCCACACAGGATAAACATATTAGCTAGATGTGTTGTCTAAGACCATCAGAAATATTGAAGAATCCTATTTGAAATCTCTTGACCGTTTAATCAAATGAGCAATTTCTCTCCACATAGATTTTCTGGTAGCTCACATGTATCCTTTGTTTTTTTAAAGCAAATGCTAGCAAGGAATTTTGCACCCTACCCTTGAATTGTAATAAGTAGAAAAGAGCTGAAAGCTATTAGCATTCCAGACCAAGATATTTTACTTTGAATTGATGCAATAAATTCATCTGGTTTACACAGGTAGCTTACTGTTCCCACAACTTCAGTCTGTGTCTTCAGAATGAATCAATTCTTAATTCCCTAGAGCTAAGTTGGGACACAACGCAGCCCATATTGCACAAATTCCTAGCTTCCTAAGAGTTTCCTCAGGTTTTTTGTTAATGCTCTCTGTCTTTCCAGAATTTCCAAGTTGTGGAATTCTACTTGCCTCTCCGTCATAACCTTAAATAAAAGGGGTACTCTCCTGGCGATTGTCAGTGGCTGTTGGACACTACTTTTTCTCCATTTATGTTGTGTTTCTTTCGCACTCAAATTTAGGGGAAAAAGAGCTGTAGCTCAGGTAGGGTGAGAAAAGGGTATTCTTCAATGTGGTATTCTTAAATGCATGCAAAAGATTACATGCTTACTAAACCTATACAAGAGATATGTGTCTTGAGACCCCTAGCAGTCTTTCAATCAATTTTGGATGCCTTTCTAAAAGATGTGCGCTACTTCAACCACAAGTTATTGATGAGCAATACCAAATGCATTGGCCTGATGTGGGAATTACTGGGTGAAATTCTCTAGTCTGTATTATGTCTGTGCTTTCTGGACTCAGTGGCTGGGCTCACCAGCTAGACATGGAGAGGAGGGCATGCAGCACCAGCTCTGAGGATTGTGTGGGTCCTGTTCTGGTGTGCACCTGTCTGACAGAATTCTTCCTGGGGACACGTGAACTCCGCAAAAGCTGGGATGTAGGCTATAATGCTTTAGTACGTGACCAGCACTAAGAAGAAACACAGGGATGAAATTTCAAAAAATAATTTCAAGAAGATGTCATCTTTTTGAACATTCTCAACAATGGTTCTACAAATGATTTTATTTATTTATTTATTTATTTATTTAGAAGGAAGGAGTTAATGTTTCAGAGGAAGGAGGTATTGATTTAGTTCCTTAGTTGGTATAAATCACTTAACTTGAAGCTATACTGCTTTACACCAGCTGAAGATCTGGCCCATAATTTGCTAATGTATGTCAAATATCCCATGCTTACATTAGAGAAACTGTTCCGTTCCATATTTAGCGCATTAAGATCGGAGAGCAGTGTAAGATTCTGATTGCAAGAGTGGTCCAACTCACTTCATGAACAACACATGTGGCAGAGTTTCAGCATACCAAAAATGGAGAGAGAAAAAGAGAGATGTCCAATATCATAAACATACATAAAATAAAAAACTACATCCACATACTGTACAGAATAAAAAAAGATGACTCAACAGTTATGAAAACTAGTTTTACTATTGGCAGGAAACATTAAAAATTTCATCAAATGCATCCTTGAAACAAAAGAGAAGACAAAAAAAAATCAAGCGTGGGAAAAATAATCCCTTTAAAGTCTAGTAATTGGTATTGATTTAAATGAACCATGTTTACCTCATGGTATGAAGTTAGTTCCCTAGAATATTTCATGATGGATCTTTTAAAGTTTCATTTCTTCAGAATAATGCAAAAATCCTGAATTTTATTTTAGCCTCATACAAGTTTTCATGAAAACTTACCAGCCTGGGCACAAAATACGTATGACAACCCTTTGCCATGATGGAAAATTAACAGTTGTTTACTTGCCTAGCCAAAAAACCAATTACTAGCCTAGATTTAATAGAATTTTTTTCAAAAATAGATCATAAATGAGTGAGGTAACCAGAGAAAAACTGAATTGCAGGTTATATGGATAGGATTACTACTGTACTCTGATCTCAGTTATTGGCCCTTTCAGTTGTAAGCTGTTGTAAATACTATATAAGATTTGAGAGACACAAGGTGGGTGAGATCTTTTGTTGAACCAACTTCTGTTGATGAAAGAGACAAGTTTTTGAGCGACACTGAGCTCTTTCTCAGTGGGAAAGGTACTCAGAGTGTCACAGCTAAATACAAGGTTGAATAGTTAGTTCACATTATAAGGGACCATTCAAGTTGAAGTGACCTGTTAACAACACTGTAGTCATAGGGGGATTAGTGGGTTACAGATTGCGATAACAGACTATAAATCCAGTGTCTTTATTAAGACCATGATTATGAGTGCCTACCAACATTATGCATTTAAGCTCACAGACTTGTCTTTTGAAAATGTTGTGCATGTTTCCTTTGAAAATGAGGACTGATAGGTCAGATATAGAGTGATTGCTTTGTGAAAAGTTTTCACCCATAGGCGTTCTTGTCTTTTATTTTTCTGTGTGAGTTCATTCGATAGCATAGTGAATGTCAGGTTTCACCCACATGGTTGCTATTGGGGCATTTAGTGCACTGGATGAGGTACACCATATGTTGTTGTGACAGGCATGTGTAGGAGCTATGGATCTTGAAAGCTATGTCGGGGAGGGGGTTGTTGACCATTGTTGCAGTGGAGAGATGTCTGCAGTTTTGCATTGGTGGTCTGTGGGGAGCTTATTTCTGATGATGAGCTGGAGAGGCTGGGGGTTTTTTTTGAAGGCCAAAAGAAGGGGTTAAGGAAATACTACTTTCAGGATGTGATCCCCATCAAGTATGGGTTGTAGTTGTTTGATGATGCCCTATATGGGTTCCAATGTGGGGTGGTAGGTCAGACAACTAGGGGTGTGTGGTCTGAAGAGGTTTTGTTTCTGTATTGAAACAGGTTCCCCGGCGTATTAGGGTGGCTTGTTCCATGATTCGATTTACTTCTCTGGTGGAGTGTCCTTGTTTGGTGAAGGTGGTTTTGAGTGTGTTAAAGTGTATATCCCAGACTTTCTCCTCAGAGCATATTCTGTGGTATCTAGGTGCCCAGCTGTAGATAACAGATTTCTTGATGTGTTTGGGGTGGTTACTGGATCTGTGAAAGAAGGCGTGGTGGTCTGTGGGTTTGTATATAGCTGTCTGTAGGGTTCCATTGCTGAAACTGATCGTGGTGCCCAGGAAGTTGATGATGTTGTGGGAGTGTTCCAGAGTGAGTTTAATGGACTAGTGGTAGAAATCTGAGTGAGTTCGTCATCTGTCCAGAGGATGAGAGCATCTTGGGACTAACACAGCTACAACAACACTACATATAAGATTTGCTCAGTAGAAACAATGAAAACAAAAGACACATTTTCCCTCTGCAATAATTAGGCTGTTGTTGGAATTCTAATTCCTATTTAATCAGTTAACTGGTGTGATGACCAATCCTATGACAAGGCTGCAAAGACCAGCTATAATTGCCTAGGAATGACCAAACTGAAGATAGCATTATTTTGAGTTCTTTCCTTTCGTACCATCTAATATGATGGAAGTACAGTAAGAGAATCTGGAACTTTCACAGCCAGTAATTGAACTTCTCCGGGAAAATGCACTTTAGGGTTTGATACAAAGCTAATTAAAGTCAGTGGGAAGATTCTCCATAGAGGCCCCTAGAGCAGATGGAATCTTGTCTGAACCATTTTTTTGCGGGGGGGGGCACATAGAAAAGAAACTGGACTCTGTAGGCAGAAGGTAGAATGAAGCAGAAAACCAGATCTAAGGTAGAGTGGAATATCACCTATCCTCAAGGGAAACATCTTCCCAGAATATTTTAAAAGAAAGTAGACTTCATTCTCAACAAAGTGGGCAGCAAAGAGAATCTAATTGCAATGAACCAAATGAAGGGTTATTGGTAGGGCCCTACCAAATTCACAGCCATGAAAAACACATCACGGACTGTGAAATCTGTTCTCTCACCATGAAATCTGGTCTTGTGTACTTTTACCCTATACTATACAGATTTCATGGGGGAGACCAGCATTTCTCAAATTGGGGGTCCTGACCCAAAAGGGAGTTGCAGAGGGGTCACAAGGTTATTTTAGGGGGGCTGCAGTATTTCCACTCTTACATCTGTGCTGCCTTCAGAGCGGGGTGTCTGGAGAGCAACGGCTGGTGGCCGGGTGCCCAGCTCTGAAGGTGGCACCCTGCCAGCAACAGTGCAGAAGTAAGGGTGACAATACCATACCCTGCCACGTTTACTTCTGTGCTGCTGCCCTCGGAGCTGGACAGCCGGAGAATGCAGCCGCTGATTGAGCGAAAGTCAGGGTGGCAATACCATACCCTGCCACGTTTACTTCTGTGCTGCTGCCCTCGGAGCTGGACAGCCGGAGAATGCAGCCGCTGATTGAGCGAAAGTCAGGGTGGCAATACCATACCATGCCATCCTTACTTCTGTGCTGCTGCTGGCAGTGGCTCTGCCTTCAGAGCTGGGCTCCTGGCCAGTAGCCACTGCTCTCCAGCTGCCCAGCTCTGAAGGTGGCACCCTGCCAGCAACAGTGCAGAAGTAAGGGTGGCAGTACCGCAACCACCCCTTACAATAACCTTGTGACCACCCCTCCCCCCCCCCCCCCAACACACACTCACAACTCCTTTTGGGGTTAGGATCCCTACAATTACAACACCATGAAATTTCAGATATTTAAATAGCTGAAATCATGAAATTTACAATTTTTAAAATCCTAGGACTGGGAAATTGACCAAAATGGACCATGAATTTGGTAGGGCCTGTGGCAAATTGCCGGCACTACTATGATGGGTCCGGCACTTTCTCTTCTTGTGGGGGGGTTTCAGGGTGCCATTTCATGCCCCTGAACTGGGGTAACAGCTATCCTACTAGTATCCCAGGGAAGGGGAGTGGGGGGGGGGGACCCAGGCCTGCCCTCTACTCCGGGTCCCAGCCCAGGGGCCCTATGATAGCAGGTGAACCACTTGTACCAGTGATTCTTTCCCCTGGGCTACTTCCCTCTCCTGACCTTCAGCTTGTGGGGCTTCCTGCCTTCCCTCTGCACAAGCCAGGTGTCCCTTTACCTAGGATCTTGGTCGTCTTAGCCCGCCAAAGCACTTCTCAACTCTCCTCCACTTTCCTTCGAACTGCTCTTTGTTCCACCACCAATCCACTCTGCTTCACTCCTCCAAACTGCTCTCTGCTCCACCACCAAACCACTCTGCTCCAACTCCTCCTCACTCTGCTCCAGCTCCTCCTCTGGCTGATTGAAGCAGGGGGATTTTATCAGGTGACTGGCTTCAGGTGCTCTAATTGGTTTCAGATGCTTTTAATTAATCTACAGGGAATAAGGCTTCTCCTCATCCTAGATCACTCTCCTGCTGCCTTCTGGCCATGCTGTATCACAGGCCCTAGCTATTGGCAATTGAATATCTTAATAATGTATATTATTAATGTAACTTCTTGACCTCCTCGGCTTGGGAGTTCACTGACTTACTACTATGGATCATGGGGATGTGAAGCTTGAGTATCAAAACACCATCCCAAAGTGAAACTGTAACCCATTATTCTGAAGTTTTATTTTTGAGAGCAGAATATAGTGCAATGAGTTTCGAGGAAGACCAATCATATCTTCTGCAGAACAGCTTATCTTCCAGGATCTGAACTAAGTTCAACAAAAAAGGAGCCTAAAGGATTTTAAATCAAAATAGTATGATGGTCTCTGCTTTTTTCAAGCTGAGAAATAAAGCCAGGAGGAAAACCTCTGTAAGCCACTCGAGGAGGAGCAAGCTTTCCATTTGTCACATGAAACGTGGGTGGTACAAGAAGATAATAAAACAGAACCTTCATAAATGTCTTTATTGCATCAAAATCAGGTTATTTCTAATGATTCATGTGAGACTGGAGGTTGTGTGGTTTGTCAGATCTTTAAAACAAGCCTAAAATGCAAAGGCATTTCCTAGTACTCTTAACAACAACAACAAAGTGGAGTAAAATATATAGTAACCAAGTACATTCATAACAATGTGTACTGCAATGTAATGGTACTTTTTGACCTAATTCCAGTGTTGTCTGAGAATTAACTAATCTTGATAGGTCACAACTAAAAATGACTTGGGTCTCACGAATGCCAAGTAAATATTTATCCACAGTCCTAAACCACCATGTAATCTGCATTCTCTATGCAGGCAGGGCCTATGTCCTGTAATAGGTTGGAGGCTGAGGTGTGTGGCAGGTCAGGACTGAAGTACGGTGGTAAAGCTGTGTTTTGAAGTTTACACAATGCTTTCCCAAACCATGCCTTGATCTAGTTCCTCATGTTACACATAACATTTTACACACATTTTAAAATGTGTTTCTGCTCTGAAAAGTGACTAAGAATAGCATGATGAGGTTTTATACTTGTCTAAGAAAAGCTGAATAATGCACTGAGATAAGAGGCAGCAGGAATTCCCTGGGTTGTATGTTTTGGGTTTTTCTATGGCATGTCCCACAGCAATTCATGTATCTCCCTCTAAAGTCTTTTGAGCAACAATAACAGTTTGGCATATTTTGCCTAGAAACACATGGATGGAATCCCAGCCTTGGATGGCTCCCGCTGTCAAAGCAGAGTAGATTATTTTGTTTTGTTTAGTTTTCAACCTGTTTTATTAAACTGGGGTTTAAAGAAATCTAAATATTGTCTACAGAGTACCTGTACATTAAAAAAAATAGGTGATACTGTTAAGCAGAATCTCAGCTGACTAGTACAGGACCTTTTTGCACCTGCATGTTCTGTGGTGATTTGTTAACTGCTAGGAAGAAGGCTTTAATCAACAGGATTTAAAAGTAGTTGTGTAGCATTGATTTGTTTGCTTCTGTTAGTTCATCTTTCATTCCCACAGTCTGCTCCTCATATTTTTTTCAGCAAAGGTTGCTTGGCAGCAGTAAGACTGGTGTGTTTTGTACATTCTACATTTTTGCCACTCCATTTGATGGGGCCATATTGGCTTTCTCCCTTGTCAGAACACTGTGGGTCAAGTGTAGGCGTGTGTATGCTTTACAAATTTATCCCCATCATTGCTAATGTCTCTCTAAGATGTTAGTTGCGGGTGGTTTTGTTTGAGGGACACTTCATGCTGTAATTCTTGAGTGCAAATCACTTTGTTTCTTTTGTTCACTTATAATGAGAGACTGAAATGGAGCTTAAATAATTCCTCCAATGAATACATTAACCAGACTCTTCTATTGTGGCTGTTTAAGAACAGAAAATCATTAGCACAAAGCCACTTTTCCTTCACAGAACTTCTTTTAAAAGAAGTCAGGGCATTACCATTAAGAGAATCATGAATTAAGTCTCTGTGGAAGAAAGGGGGAAAAGGATTAAATATATTTCAAGCCCAGCTGAAAGATTTTCTGATGGGAACGCTTCCTAGCTGAATAAAACATTCCCTGGGAAAATATATTGTTATTTGTATTTGTATTTTGTGGTGGTTGTGAGCATCTCCAGAGGAGCCAAATAACAGTCTCCTTTTCTTTCACAGAACTAAATCTACAAAACCTCGACACACAATAGCTAGTTTCCAAAAAGACAAGTTGCTGGCTCAGAAACGTAATAAAATCACAATACATTGGTTTGAAAAGGCCAGAGACAGAAAACCAAATTGTTGATATATAGGCCTCCAAATTTTGTTTTCCAGTGTTAAATATTTTCTTTAGTGCAGCTGGGTAGGGGTTTAGGTGAGGGGGGTCTTTTTTGTCTCCCTCCCCTCCTCAAGGTATGTACTTTTATCTTCAGATCCCAGAAGAACACGCTGCAATATCTAGAAATGCCATCTCTGAAAGCAGTGAGGCACCCAGCTCCTGCTGAAAATCAGTGAAAGCTGAGCACATAACTCCTGTTTGCGCCTTTGAAAATCTCCCCCATCGTGATCCATGTCAACATAAACTCCCCTTCAAAGCCAGTTTGGGGCAGTAAGTAGAGGGAATGCAGCCAATACTTAGACTAGAACACAGTGGAATGTGGTAAATAGCAGGGTCCCCTGAGGATCTGCGCTAGGGTTCATAAGTGATCTGGTAAAGGGAGTAAAATTTGCAGAAAATACTTACTCAAGATGGTTAAGTCCAAAGTGGACTGTGAACAGTTACAAAAGGATCTCACAAAACTGGGTGACTGGGTAACAAAATGGTAGATGAAATTCAATCTTAATAAATGCAAAGGATTATGGGAAAACATAATCCTAACTATACATACAAAATGATTGAGTCTAAATTAGTGGTCACCACTCAAGAAAGAGATCTTGGAGTTGTCGTGGTTAGTTTCCTGAAAACATCCGCTCAGTGTGCAGCAGTAGCGGGGAAAAAAGCTAAGAGAATGTTAGGAATCATTAGGAAAGTGATAGGTAATAAATTAGAAAATATAATGCCACTATATAAATCCATGGTATACCCACACCTTAAATACTGTGTGCAGTTCTGGTTGACCCATCTCAGAAAAATATATTAGAATTGGAAAAAGTACAGAGAAGGGCAACAAAAATGATTGGGTGTATGGAGTAGCTTCCATATGAAGAGAGATTATGACAACTGCTACTGTTTATCTTAGAGACAACTGAAGGGGATATGATAGGTCTATAAAATCATGAATGGAGTCAAGAAAGTGAGTAGGGAATGTTATTTACACTTTCACATAACTCAAGAACCAGGGGTCACCCAATAAAATTAATAGCTTGCACCTTTAAAAGAAACAAAAGTTCATAGTCAGCCTGTGGAACTCCTTGCCAGGGGATGTTGTGGAGGCCAAAATTATAACCAGATTCAATAAAGAATTGGATAATTTCAAGGATAAGTCCATCAATGGACATTAGCCAAGGTGGTCAGAGACTCAGTCCCATGCTCTGGGCGTCCATAGCCTCTGACTGCCAGAAGCTGGGACTGGATAACGGGATAGATCATTCCAATAATTGCCCTGGTCTGTTCATTCCCTCCGAAGCATCTGGCATCAGCCACTGTGGAATGACAAGACACTCTGCTAGATGGTCCATTAGTCTGACCCAGTATGGGTGTTCTTACGTTCTTAAGAATTTCCCAGTTTTGGTGGTGCCAGACTAGTTCTGGGAGTTGGGGGATTATGGAGTGGGTGAAAGGAAAATTTGTAGATGAAGAAAGCAGTGAGACTCCAGAGTTAGCCCTCTGGAAGAGCCATTTGATAATCTGTAGGTAGACACAGGTGGTTCCTTAAAAGTCTGTTACTCTTCCTGCTCCTGTTGTGACTCCTAATTTTCCTGGCTACAAGGGCATTTTATGTGTACAGGCAGTAAGCCATCACCCCAAGTTTCTTCTGTATGCTCCCATGGCATTCGACTCCAAATAGGTGGCTTCACCATACACCCAGCAGCATGTAGCATGTTAAGTGATGGAATGGAGAGGGGAATAAATCAATGGAGTTACACTAGTATTACCCCAGTCAAAATGAGAGTTGAATCAAACCCAGTAACTTTCAGTTGTTCCAAGCTTGTGCTGCCTTTTTCAAATGAAAAATTAGTGGCATGTAATTCTCCAAGTTTTGTTTCTTATTGCTTATCAAAGTGACACTACCAAGATGCTTATCATGATGTATAATGTGATATTATCAATGCCTTAGAGTATGAACACTGAGAGAATTTTGGAAACTGAATTTTTCTTTTCACTCTTCATATTGTTTCTCTGTCACATCTAGCCTTCGCTGTCTAAAAACCGGTTGTAAGAAAAGAGTTGGTTAATTCTCTAGAAGGTAAATTAATTTGTTTATGCTGCCACCAACCACCTGATTTGTCCTCTAAAACCCCAGGAATAAAAGGGTTCTCCTGTTGATGCTTCCCTATTTGTAATAGCAGTGCCGTTTTCAAGGCTCAGTCCTGTCTCAGCTAGTTGTTAAGCCATGTGTCTTTGTTTTATGATCATAGAGATTGAAATGGATCGGTATCCCATTAAAGCTCACTGCTTTGTGACAGCTAGGCAAAGCTCATTGCTACCACATGGCGGCTACTCTCCATCTGGAGCTCTTAGGACAGCTGCTGCTGCCATGCCACTGGATTGTGTATAGGAGATCTTGATGTTAAAGGAGGGGGAAGGGCAAGGTTGATAGGCATCCTGTACCTCAGAGCAGCAACTGGTGGCTGCTAGAGAACCGGGTGGTAGGACAGATTGAGTGTTCCAATAGTGTTCATGCTAGTACCTCTACACCACGGGCAGTTGTTTGTATTTTGGTCATACCTGGTCTTTCAGTTTACCATTGTGGGAAAAGTTCTCAGGCTTCACTAGGTTTAATCTGAAAAGATGATTTACACATAGCAAAGCCTTCTCTAAAGGGGACTCTCTCACACACTTTCTGATGTTCCCCTGCAGGTTTCCTTTGGGTATCTAGATAGTTGACCTTGAACACTCCTAAATGATCACTTCAGAATCCCTCCAGGAGCATCCAGGATGAGTTGTGTAAACTTACCATCTTGGGGGCTTGATTCTGCCAACCTTAACTGCACTGTTGACAGTGGGACTGTACAAGTAAGATTCTTCCCAATAGGCAACATTCAAAACAGGGCTTCAGAGCGCATAGCCTGCGGACTGTCAACCCAACATGATTAAGGGTGACAGACTCAGGCCCCAAAATTGCAGCCTCCCTTCTACATTTAAAGAAGTGTTTGGATTCAGCAATTTTGGTTTGGCCCATTATAAAGATGAGGTCAACTTACAAAATTCAGATCTGGATTCAGATTTTGAATCCAGGTCTAGTCAAGAACAAAAAAGAAGAGCTCAGATCAAAGCCAGGGTCCAAAATTGTCAGAGATGCAGTAATAATAATTTTCATCTTCTTTCAGCACTCCCTTAGGGAATATTTGTTAAATCCTCCTTTGAGGCAGCATAGCAGTGCTAATAAACAAGTGCCTTTGGCAGCCAGCAGGTCTGTGGACACACTTGTGACTGCTCCAGGGTGCCTTTTCTTGTTTAGATAACTACTGTGTAGAGTCAAGAGGTGCGATGAGACTTTCACTTAGTGCTCATAGAAGAGGAAGAATATAGCACTCTTTCACTTAGGAGAAAGCAGACACATAAAGACTGAGAAATTTCTTCCATGGTGGCTTTTTATACTTTGTACCCAGAATTCTGACAGTAATGAGTTTCCTGATTGATTTTTAGAATAGACTTTAAATAGCTTGAGTCCTCTGGCCTGACCAGTTTAAATATAACTTCTCTTGGCAGGTGTAAAAAGGTGTTTGAAATATATATATATTTTGGACCACATTCGGCTACTCCTACTTTGTGAGTAGCCCTACTGGAATCAATGGGGCCACATGCATGAATAAAGATATAAACGTCTAGCCCTATATTATTATACTTATATTTGATATGGGCCAGATTGTGCCATCCTTACTCAGGGTGAGTAGTATCTTACTCCATGACTAGTCCCAGTGAAGTCACTGAGACTACTTGTAGAGGGAGGCACTACTCAATGGAAGTAGAAGTTGCATCTTTTCCCTCCTAGTTAGTGTTAACTCATTTCTATTGCTATTCTGTATTTGTTCTGTAGGCTGATCAGAGCTCTCATCTTCACTGAGTTTACACCATTAGGTGTAATAGTTACTCAAGGTTTACACGGATCTGAAGGAGATGGGAATTGAGCCAAATAAGCCTTGCTTTGATGTTTACACAATTAATGTTACCCCCTTCCCATCTAATAAAACAATACTTTTTATTTTTTTAATAGCATCCTAACATACTGTACTGCAAAGCACTTAGTGTTGAGCAACTGTAAGTAATAGAAGAGCACCTTCATCATTTAATAGCACCACTGATAGCTGTAAATCAATCATGAAGTGATCTCCTTCTTTATAGTGAGCAACAATTGTGCTTTTTTTCTCCTCCTTTCATATTCACATTCATCAAACGTTGCTTTCAAAGTTGTTTGCAGGGCCTTGTCATTGTGTCCTTTCTTCTTAATTCCTTCAGCATCTCCTACCCTATAGCAGCTTCAGACTCTCACCCACTTTTTCATCCCATTTGCTAAAATGATTAGCAATGAAATAGTTAATCATTAACACTTGACATGTCTTTAGAGCTAGGCTTTAGCGTTAACAGCACAATGATATTAATGAAGGCTGGGGGAGTTGGGAGCTTTCAGAGCCTTTATTTCAGGCTGTCTTCAGGGTCTGAAAGATGACCACGGGTTCGTTTATACTTGGTTCCTATTTGGAAAATTTCCTATGTAACTCACTGCTTTTTAAATGAAAAGGTAGTTTTTGCAGAATCTGAACATATCTTGTGGGCCACACATATACACAAATTTAGTGAAGTGTGTTACCCCTGAGCTTATCAGCTCCTGTATTCAGCTTCCCAAAACTTGACCCGAATCATTAATTGACCTTAGTTATATTCTAAGCTTCACTTAGCTTAAGTGATTAAATCACAGGTAGAGAAGGGCAGTTAAAAAAAAACAAAACCCCCAAACCATACAATTTCTATTGCCGATGTCACTTTTTGTCACTGAATCACAGCTGCCACCAACAGGATGAACCATTCAGGATTAATGAGGAACTACTTTGGGGAGATTTTGTAATAATAAAATCTATAATCCATAATCTTTTTTTAACAGAATGTATTTTAATGGTACTTTTTGGTCGTGAAAACGTCTATATTTCATGGATCCATCATTGCTATGACACAACGATACATGAGTGTGTTACTCAGGGTATATCTACACTATGAGAGTAGTTCGATTGTACTTAAACCGAATTTCTGAAACTGATATTACAAAGTCAAACGTGTGTATCCACACTAAGGACAGTAATTCGACTTTGTGAGTCCACACTAACGGGGCAAGCGTCGACATTGCAAGCGGTGCACTGTGGATAGCTATCCCACAGTTCCCGCAGTCCACGCTGCCCATTGGAATTCTGGGTCAAGCCCTCAATGCCTGCTGGGGCAAAAAATGTGTCGCGGGTGGTTTTGGGTAACTGTCATCAGTCAACCTTCACTCCCGCTCTCCCTCCATGAAAGCGCCAGCGGGCAATCAGTTCGCGCCCTTTTCTACTGATTGACAGCGCGGACGCCACAGCACTGCGAGCATGGAGCCCGCTGCGATCATCGCTGCAGTTATGGCCGTTGTCAACACCTCGCGCCTTATCGTCCACCTTTTTCAGAGGCAGATACTGAGAAATCGGGAGAGGACGCTACGGCAGCGTGGTGAGGACATTGACTCTGAGATGGGCACAGACCTCTCACAAAGCACGGGACCCCGCACCCTGGACATCATGGTGGCAATGGGTCATGTTGATGCTGTGGAACGGCGATTCTGGGCCCGGGAAACAAGCACGGACTGGTGGGACCACATAGTGCTGCAGGTCTGGGATGAATCACAGTGGCTGCGAAACTTTCGGATGCGTAAGGGCACTTTCCTGGAACTTTGTGAGTTGCTGCCCTGAAGCACCAGGACACCCGGATGCGAGCAGCCCTGACTATCCAGAAGTGAGTGGCCATAGCCCTCTGGAAGCTTGCAACGCCTGACAGCTACCGGTCAGTCGTGAATCAATTCAGAGTGGGCAAATCTACCGTAGGGGTTGCTGTGATGCAAGTAGCCAACGCAATCGTTGAGCTACTGCTCTCAAAGGTAGTGACCCTGGGAAATGTGCAGGTGATCATAGATGGCTTCGCTGCGATGGGATTCCCAAACTGCGGTGGGGCTATTGATGGGACTCACATCCCTATCCTGGGACCGGGCCACCAGGGCAGCCGGTACTTTAACCGAAAGGGCTACTTTTCAATGGTGCTGCAAGCACTGGTGGACCATAAGGGACGTTTTACCAACATCAACGTCGGATGGCTGGGAAAGGTTCATGACGCTTGCGTTTTCAGGAACTCTGGTCTGTTTAGACGGCTACAGGAAGGTATTTACTTCCCGGAGCACAAAAGAACTGTTGGGGATGTGGAGATGCCTATAGTGATCCTTGGGGACCCAGCCTACCCGCTAATGCCCTGGCTCATGAAGCCATACACAAGTGCCCTAGACAGTGAAAAGGAGCTCTTCAACTACCGTCTGAGCAAGTGCAGAATGGTGGTGGAGTGTGCTTTTGGATGTCTGAAGGAGAGATGGAGAAGCTTACTGACTCGCTCTGATCTCAGCGAAACCAATATCACCATTGTGATTGCAGCTTGCTGTGTGCTCCACAATCTCTGTGAGAGCAAGGGGAAGATGTTTATGGTGGGGTGGGAGGTTGAGGCAAATCGCCTGGCTGCTGATTACGCACAGCCAGACACCCGGGCGATTAGAAGAGCCCACCGGGATGTGCTGCGCATCCGGGAAGCTTTGAAAGCTAGCTTCCAGAGTGACCAGGGTAACCTGTGACTATTACATTTGTTTAAGCAGAAGCTGAACCTGCCCCCATTTCTTTACCCAGTTAATGTTGCCTATCCTCTCCAATTACCAAACCCCTTCCCCCCCTTCCCACACACCCTTAAAAATAAAATAAATGGAACATTGTTCATTAAAACCATCTTCTTTATTAAGGATTTCTCAGTAAAGGGTTGAAACTGGGACGCATACTGTGGTTGGGGAGCGGGTGGAGTCATGGAAAGGATGCTTCTAAACTCGGGGAATGATAGGCTTTTGCTCCTAGAGCAGTCCGCAGTGGTGGACTGGTTGTTTCAATGGAGCCTGCCACCCCTCCTTTTTGGGACTCTGTGTGGTGGGGCTATGTGACTTTGTGGCGGGGGAGGGCGGTTACAGATCCCCTGCTGCGTGGCTCTGTCATCCAGGCTACGGACCGCTGCATAAGATCCGTAACCACCCTCCCCCACTACAAACCCACAGAGCCCCCCCACACAGAACATGAAAACCACCTCCCAGAATGACCAGGGTGCCTAATGGCTGCAATGTGAGTGTGACCTTCTGGTGAACCTGCACCCCTGTCTGTACCCTGGTAAAGGTGCCTATCGTCTCCTATTACCAACCCCCTTCCCCCCCTTCAAATACACCATCCTTTACAAGAAAATCAAGGAAACAATACCTAACAGAAAAGTAATTGTTGTTAAGGACTTCAGTTGTGGGATGAAACTGGGAGGGTGGCTAGGGCAGGGTGCCGTTGGAGGGAAGGAAAGGACCCATCAAATCTTGGGGAATGAGAGCCTTCTGCTGCTTGAGCAGTCCGCAGGGGTGGCGTGATTGTTTCCACGGCGCCTGCCACCCCTCTGTCTTGGGACTTTGGGTGACGGGGGAGATGGGACTTTGTGGCGGGGGAGGGCGGTTAGAGAGAGAATGAAGCGGGGCTCTGTCCTCCTGCCTCCGGTCCTGCAGAACATCTACAAGGCGCCGGAGCGTGTCCGTTTGCTCCCGCATTAGCCCAAGCAGCGTCTGAGTAGCCTGCTGGTCTTCCTGCCGCCACCTGTCCTCAAGAGCTTCAGTCCTTTCCTCCCGTTCGCTGGATGCTCGCCAGTACTGAGAGATGTCCTCTCTCCGCTGTGCCGCCTCAGTTCGGGAACAGACCATAAGTTCCAAGAACATCTCGTCCCGTGTTCTTTTTTTGCGCCGCCTGATCAGCGCCAGCCTCTGGGAGGATGATGCCGGGGTAGCCCGGGAGACACTCGCAGCTGTAGGATGGGAAAAAGGGAGTGAATTCCTCAGATAAATTTTCGTGAACAATGAATATAGTCTTTCCCTGTGAACAAGACCATGCACACTACCTATCACATGTGCAGTCAGTACAAGGTCGAATTTTCTGTCTTTATGTTGAGTGCCTGGAGTCTTTGTGTACAGATCACACAAGTGGGGCCGGACAACGGAATTCGGCAATCAGGAGGCCATGGTAAGCCATAGACTTTTGGCTGCTGAAAGCTTAATTTACAGCAGCGCCCTCCTTTCACATTCCAAGCACTGCTCCTATCGTTGGCCATTTCCTGCTGCCGGCGATCCGGCAAGCATGAACTCTCCCCCTGTCACACCCACGGCATGGCTGTACCCGTGAATGGTCCCTGCATGCTTCCGGCGAACCGCTCAGCATGAACGGTTCGCCTCCCCGCCCCCACCGCGTGGCTGGGCTCGGGAAAGATCCCTGCATGCTGCTGGCAAACCGCTCAGTATGAACGGTTCGCCTCCCCGCCCCCACCGCGTGGCTGGAAACCGCCGTGTAGAGTTATTTAAAGGAACAGGCAACCAGTCCCCATACTAAAATTCCCCGAATTCAAACCAGGACACCATGACTGATATCACTCTGATGAGGATTACGCAGAGAAAGAACGTATGTTGCGTGAATGCCAGCAAACACCGGGGCCGTATGCTGCCATGCTTTGCCAGGCAATGATACCGGAGTACCAGCTACTAGCCTGGTGCGGAAAAGTTTCCTACCATGGAGGAGGCCATAAGGCCGCTCTCCCCAGGAACCTGATGCAAAGGCTTGCACATTACCTTCAGGAGAGTCTCAGGAGGATTTCTCCTCTATCCCCAGACATGTTGACAGACTTTTTGAGTAGCTGCACTGGCAACGACTAAAAACTAAAGCGCCTAGGGCAAACTAATCATGAAAAACCCATTGCTAACATACCATGCCTATTCTATTCAAAATAAATGTTTAAAACACTTACCTACTGATCCTTCCCCTGATTCACGGTCCGGGTTACCGCCTTGGGAGGGTTGGTAGGGGATCTCAGTCAGGGTAATGAAAAGATCCTGGCTGTCGGGGAAATCAGCGTTGAAAGCGCTGTCGACTGCCTCGTCCTCCTCATCTCCTTCCTCATCTTCCCTGTTCGCGAAAACCTCCAAGGAAGCGGCCGTAGATAAGACCCCCATCGTCGGAGTCCATGGACACTGGTGGGGTAGTGATGGCGGCCCCTCCTAGAATTGCATGCAGTGCGTCGTAGAAACGGCATGTTTGGGGCTGGGCTCCGGAGCGTCCGTTTGACTCTTTGGTCTTCTGGTACGCTTGTCGCAGCTCCTTGATTTTCACGCGGCACTGCGTTGCGTCCCGGCTGTATCCTCTCTCCATCATGGCTTTTGAGATCTTCTCGTAGATCTTCGCATTCCGTCTTTTCGATCGCAGCTCCGAAAGCACGGACTCATCGCCCCACACAGTGATCAGATCCAAGACTTCCCGATCAGTCCATGCTGGGGCCCTCTTTCTATTCTGCGATTGCATGGTCACCTCTGCTGGAGAGCTCTGCATCATTGCCAGTGCTGCTGAGCTCACCACGATGTCGAAACAGGAAATGAGATTCAAACTGCCCAGACAGGAAAAGGAATTCAAATTTCTCCGGGGCTTTTCCTGTCTGGCTGGTCAGAGCATCCGAGCTCGGGCTGCTGTCCAGAGCGTCCACGGAGTGGTGCACTCTGGGATAGCTCCCGGAGCTATTAGTGTCGAATTCAGTCCACACTAACCCTAATTCGACATGGCCATGTCGAATTTAGCGCTACTCCCCTCGTCGGGGAGGAGTACAGAAATTGATTTAAAGAGTCCTTTATGTCGAAATAAATAGCTTCGTTGTGTGGACAGGTGCAGGGTTAATTTTGAGTTAACGCTGCTAAATTCGACATAAACTCCTAGTGTAGACCAGGCCTCAGTGTTCACTACAGTGTGTCAGGCTGGATATAAATTAAACTTCGCATCATAAAACCATATCCTTTTCATAGAAACTTTTTTTTTTTTTTTTTTTTTTTTTTTTACTTTTATAGCTGAGTAGCTCAAAGGAGTAAGGTGCCTCTTACTGACTCTGACTGCAGCTAACGTGTATCCCAAAGGGGCTATGTGCTCTCCTAAGCACTATAAGCATATAATTCAGTTGGTTCTGTGCAGAGATGCGAGGTTTTTCCATCCGTCGCCCTTTTTGTATTATTTCCTAATTCCTCTCCTCTTTCCTTATTAGCTCTTCTCCTTCCAGCCGCCCCATTGTAGTCATACTGACTTTGCAGCATCTCTGCTCTCACTGCCCAACTGGAAGGGAAGACTTGCTCCTCTCAGACTGCAATACCAGCTAGCTGCCAAGCAATGGTATAGTCGTCATCCTCTCATTGGACATACTGCATGTCATTTCCATGGTGTTCCCAGATGCTTTTCTCCTTCTCAGCCTTTTAAAGCTAGAGCTAGACTCATGGTAATTATCGCATCTAGTTTTGCAGGTGCAGGGATATAAGAAATAGTATCAGCAGAAGTGAGGGGGGGGGCGGGGAATCAGAAATAGCTTTTCTTGTTTACAAAATAGCTAGTAGACAGGTGTCTAATAAGGGATTTGTGAGTAATGCTTCTCCATTTGTAAGTAATGTGCTCTTCTCAAGCTCACAAGCAATTACCCCTGATATCATATATTACTATAGCACTTGGTATTCCATATATACCCAAAGTGGTTGCCATTCCAAAATCAAGAGTTAACATGCTTTAGTATCTGATCATAAATGTTGACCCTTGAAGGATGTATATTATATTAGATGTATAGGCTGTAGTTCCAATTACTAAAATATAGAAATAAAATGTATTTGTTTACATACAGACCTGGACCTATTTCGATAAAGCAAATCTAGTGAGACTGTACTTTAGCAAGTTGAGCCTTGTTCAAAACTTGTTGCAACAGAAATTAAATTGGAAAAGTTACTAGAATTCCTGTTGATAGAGTTCCGTTTTCTCTGTTAATAACTTCCTCAAACTTTTCTCTTTGCTGTGGAATTCCTTGCTTTAGCCCAAAGGCAGCTTTTTGTTTGTGGGAACTTTGAAGGAAAAAACCCCATAAGTACCGCTGGTTTTGAGAATTTAAAACGTGTGTTCTAATTTTTAAAAATTTGTTTGGATTCTTTTTGGCTCTGATAAGAACACCAAGGAACCCAATGAGAAATTAATTATTGTTGTTAGCATTACCGTAGCACCTAAGGCACTGTTCTGACATGTAATGAAGTGACAGTCTCTGCTTCAAAGAGCTTACAAACTTTGCTAGGCTTGGAAATAACTAATTCAAAAATTAAGTTAAAATGATCAACCAGGCATGTGCTGTATATTATTTTCCTTATCCATTAAGATGCATGTGCACTTGTTCACATGCATGATTTCGGCCTTAGTAGCATCTGTCTCTACACATACTTAAACATTTCCCCTTCTTACCACCCAACCTTTACATAGGCCTAATGGATTAGGACGCCTGTGGGATAGTTCAGAATGTGTTTTAAGAAGATATAACTTCACCACACAGCGTTTTAACTGTGAACTACTGCTCTGCAGGCCATACTTTTTGAGAAACAAAATTCCAGCTTGTTCCACCAACAAAGGTTTTTGTATCATTGGACATTGGTGCAAACTGTTAACTACTTATTTCTTTTAAATGCAGGTCTCCATTTTCATTAATGGCCACTCTGGTCAGAGCTGGAATTAATTTAGTCATCTAGGAGACAAAAAAGGCCATTAACAAATATGCTGGTTCACCAAGTCTCCTCCCTCTTTTTCTTTCTTGGATATGATCCTGAGGGCAATATTGGGGCCTAAAATAATGTCCTATTATCTTTCTAGGTTTGTGGAGACCAAAACCAAGGAGCTGTTTTTCTGCGAGAATTTACATTGATTCGGAGAGAGAGCCTCCATGACGATTTCCTGTCTGACTTGCTGAATAACCATAAAACTGAAGATCCGGTAGGACACTCCTTTTTATTTTAATATTTATTTTATTAATACTTCATACTGAAATGAACATTTGCTGGGCTGTGAAATTTTGCATCTGGTCCTTTGCTCTGTTGTCCCTTTATGGAAAAGTTCAGGCCTTAGATGTTATGAAGAAAACAACAAATGACCAGAATAGAAATGCAATTAGAATAGTGACAAGCTTGTGTGGAAAATTGCTGGTGTATGATATACAGTACCTGCTGTACATTTAGGGACAGATTTTTCAAAGGAGCCATAATTTGGTCCCTAAAATTATGATAGCAATATTCTTCCTCTGAGATTTTAGGTGTCTGGGTTTCTGCCTTAATTTCATTTGTGCATGCAAAGGCGGTTTGCACAAAATTTTTTGTGTTCCAAAAGAAGCTTAGATGTGGAAAACAACACTTGCTATTTCAGAGTCTCTGAAAATATCATCCTGAAAACTACTTCAGTATGTAAGTTAATTGTGAAGGAACAATAGACAAAATAAATGATGCCTTGCGAAGAGTCAGTAGATGGAATGGCACTAAAAAGGAAGAGAGAAGAATGGATTTAGAAAAAAAAAAGTGTTCTTGTTATCCAAAGTATGATGGACTCTGTTTCCACTACCTCTTGTGTGTGTCTGTGCAAGATTTCTGTTTAAAGATGTGAAGGATTTCAAACTAAATATTTAACAGTTTGTTCTCAGATACTTTTAAGTTAAACTTACAAAGCAAAACAGTTCTGATTGATATGTTGAATTATGTTTTAATTTGAAACTAAACAAATCAGATGATTTTATCATGACAGTAAATTTGCTGGCCTAATCCTTTCAAAGGCTGTCTCCATATTTTCTAATACATTGTGGGTAAACTGGAATAGTGACAAATCAGCAGCTGATATATTCCTGGATTGTTGATGTGTCTTAGCAGTTATAGCCCAGAATAATGATCCTCTGGGGTGAGGGAAAGAACAAGAAACTGAAAAGAAGATTCAGCATGGAATAATCATGTGTTGGAGTCACAATGTTTACTGCATACTATATCTACTTATCTAGTAGTCTAGGAAAGCAATGCCTCAAGTTATCTTTTCTAGGCCATGAAAGACTAGCCAATTACCGTTTGTGAGAACATAGTTGTACTGGGAGGTTGGAGGGATGACTTTTGATAAATCTTGTTGCTTAGGTCAAAGAACCCAGTTAACAAAGGGAATACAAAACATTAAACAATCCACTGTGTTTGTGCTAATCCATCTGCTTTCTGACAAACTGTCCTTGGCGTTTTACAATCCCACTAAAAGAGTTCACAGATTGGGCAAAATCAACACTTTGTTTTATCAGTGTTTGTAATTTTATAGGGAGTTCAGAGCAGTATCAAGCAACTGCTTTATTGCCAGTGCAATAAAGATTCTTTGTAAAGATAGTATAATCGCGCCCCCCCCCCCAATGATTAATGATGTGGGGCCTGAATCACTGTGTATTAGAACTATTGAGGCCGTGCAGCCTAGTCTAGCAAGCAGCTTTTTTATTACAGTTTTGTCTGTATCACTGACTTGGCCTGTTGTTGTCTTGGAATGTCTTGGTATTGTGCCTGATTGCAAGTGTATTAGGATATTGTTGACAAGTGAAAGCATTGTGTAAATTACCCAAAGTTTTCCTCCCTCCCACAAAAAACTACATTAAAAGAGCATTATTAAGGTTACAAAATCAAGCACTCCAAAGTTACGAGATACCAGCTTTAAGGTTGTCTGTGCAACCTTAATTCAGCCCCCTTATGCATATGCATATTGACACAGTCTTTAATGACATGATCACATACTATTTTTTCCCACAATACCCCTGCCTCTTTCAGCATACAGGATAGCTGGTGCTTAACTAACAGGGGCGGCTCTCACAATTTTGCCACCCCAAGCAGTTGCTGCGGCCCCACCCCCGACGCAGGCAGATGTAGCGGGGCCCCGCCCCTGATGCAGGCAGTCCCAGTCCGCGGCGGCAAGGGAAGAGCGGTAGACCTGCCGCCCCATTGCCGCTGCGGCAGGCGAGAATGGGGCGGCAGTCCGAGTCCCACGGCCGCAATTCGGCGGCGGGAAGAGCGGACCTGCCGCCGAATTGCCGCCGCGGGACTCGGACTGCCACCCCATTCTCGCCTGCTGCCCCAAGCACCAGCTTGGAAAGCTGGTGCCTGGAGCCGGCCTTGTTAACTAATGAGCAGCTATTCAATATTTTGTTTTCTCCTTGTTCAGTGTGGCCTTATTTACTACACACAATTCAAACCCTGTTCTGAAGACACAATTATTAATATCCTCCTAGGCTTTTGTAAGTTGCTCATTGCTACCAATCTGAGTGCTTCACAGACATTAATGCATTTATCTTCATGATTCCCCTGTGAGATGAGAGGGGTATTATCTCCATTTTAAAGATGGGGAGTTGAGGCACAGAGATTAAGCTCAAAAGTATCCACTAATTTTGAGTGGATTTTTGAGGCACCTCAGGCCTAGCATTATATAGCACTTCATATGTTCAAAGCACAGCTCCAGTTGATTCCAGTTGCAGCTGCAAGTGCTCAGTGCTTTTGCAGATCAGACTCCAGGATCTCAAGTCAAGCACTCCAAAAACGAGAAACACACAATTAGTGTCCAGCTGTGGAAAGTTTGATTTTTCAAGTGACTTGTTTAGCATCACATAAGAACTGTGTGGCAGAGGCAGGGATAGAATCCAGTTCTCCAGGGTAACATTCCACTGCCTTAACCATGAGACCATCCTTTCTCTTTCTGTAATTTATGGCTTGGTTCACTGCACCCCTTCCAACTTCTGCAACAAATGACAGGGATCCTGCAGACAATAACCTTCCTCACTGCACAACCTTTATTCATCATGTGCACTGATTGAGACGGGTCTTGTGGAAAAAAAGATCTGTGATCATTTAACTTAAGACTGTATCATAATGCATACACAGAAAGGGGGCTGAATTCAGGTTGTATGAGCAGCTTCTCAACAAAATGTTTGATTTTTTTTATTTATTTTTATTTTTTTTTAACATGGGCAAAACATTTTTCCCTAATGTCATTCTGGGAAACAGCTGTACTGTTTTTGCTGACATTAAAAAAAAATTAGCATGAGCATTGGAAATTTCAGGCTGGGTGGTTCAAGTTTGACAAAGTTGTTAAGCAACTAGAAAACAAGCTCTTTTAATGGAAAGTGGTGGACTGATTTTAACTATCGGCCGCGCTACCTGCGCCACAGACCTTCTTTCTGAAAGTGTCTATTGTCTACTCTCTATACAACTTCTAATGACATATCAGCAAAACATGTAATGAATCCTGATACATTTTTGGAATAAGAAATGCAAGCAGATAATGTTTCAAATAAAAACATTTCTAACAAAAAAATGAAGTGACAGTTTAATACAAGGAAAGCTCATCTTGGGTATCTGGTAACATAGAATTTGCCATAGTGGATCAGAGCAATAATTTGTCTACTCTAGTATCTTGCCTCCAACAGAGGCCAATATCTCTGCTTCAGAGGGAACTGTGAAACCCTCCATATATTTATGAAATTCTGTATCAGAGAGTGTGGGAAGAGGGAGTTCTCTTCTGATTCCTGCAGAGAATTGGCTTCCTTGCTTTCTACCTCAAAGATTTAGATTTAATTACTCTTCAGTATTTCAGATGGCAAAGCAATGAATGTTGTTACTGGTCACCTGAATTATCCATTCACTGTATTTAATTTCCTGATCTTCTGAGTTAGTGAAATCAACAAGCTAGCTACTAGCTGCAAACTGCACTGAGACATTAAAATCACTGCACTTTAGTGTGATGATTTGTTTCGAGTTTTCATGTTATGGGAAAGGAGGCACATGCCGCTAACACATTCACTATCTAACCTAAGGATTGTGTATATGTTTCAGGCAGCCCAAGAAATTACTCCAGTTCGGATAGCTGTAGGCCATAGGGTCCCCTGTCAAGAATCCTTTTGGAGGAAGAGCCAGTAGAGAGATGTTAACCAGCAGTTAATTATCTTCTTTACCTGGTACCGTTGGCGTTATGACCACAATGTGCTAGGAAAGGAGTGTTGCTCTGTGGGACACGCCTCTGGCCATAGGCATGCATATATTTATTAGACAGCCACAGTTAATGATGCCAGTGGCCCCAGTGTGCTGTCATTCATAAGGGAAATGTGTGTGACTATATGATGGATAATCTGGTTTGCTTAGCACTGGTACTGTAACTACCGCATGCAGCCTCTGCCGAATGCCTGGGTGGTGTTCAAGTGTAGTTGTGCTACATGTAAGTAACTATTGCAGCCACTGTGGTTGGTGGGTTGTGCAGTCGCTGTCTATTAGCAACCATATGGGAACTCGAGTTAAGTAGAATGTGGAGTTGCCCAAATTTTTACTTCACTGCATATAACGCCTGGTATAGTACATAGGGTGACCAGACAGCACCTGTGAAAAATCAGGACAGGGGGTGGGGGGTAATAGGAGCCTATATAAGAAAAAGACCCAAAAACCAGGACTGTCCCTATAAAATCGGGACATCTGGTCACCCTAATAGTACAGTACAGCATAGTAATTCCCATCTTTCAGCTACAGTATCACACAAACCCCAGTTCCATGAGCTTGTGCACCACTAAGCTAATGGCCTGAGACCTCGAATGAATACTTCTGTTTTCTTCCTTTTTGCCTATTCTTCTGTGCAGTAGAGCTTAGCTTTTTGACACTGTGGCCTTTAACTCCCATTTTGATACAATCGCCAAGAAACAAGCCTGTTGACATAGCACTGTGAGCATTAACCTCAGATACTGGAGATTTTAAAAAGGCTTCTCTAGCTGGGGAAAGATTTTATATTTTGAGTATTTTCCATTCTGTGCTAAACCAGTAATTAAAAGTATAATGAATGTAGCAGAGTGGTGAATCTCCTATCCCCTGAACAGTTGTTCTTTTTCCTTGAAAAATGAGAAAACTAACAACTATTAAAAAGAGAGACAGAGGGAAGCTAGGACAGAATTAAAAATAATAGTGCACATGCATTTTGAGGCTTTAGTGGTAACCGAATACAAACAGTTTACAGACTTGCTAGGTTTTTTATTTTATTTTTCAGGAATAGTGTCATCTTATAACTTTTCCAAATGTTTTATGGTTTTTGTTGCAGCACGTTATTAAATAGCGGTAATAATGTCTGTGACACGCACACAGGGGACTTGGAGGTATCAGTCCAAGGGTTAATTGTTGTAGCAAGCAATGATTTTTAAAACAGACTGTTAAAGTTTGAAGTATTCTATGGATAGGTCTGATTTCGACATAGTGGAATTACTCCGGGCTTGCTCCAGTGTAAAGTAGAGTAGAATTAAGCCCTCTGTTTTCAGTAATTGGATCTTAGCATAGGTTTTACTCTGCTTTTATAGCGTTTAGTTTAATCTTATGCTTCTGATATAGTATTGCTTTTTCATTACACAAGGAGGGGACAATTCTTAGAGTATTTTAAATTTATATATATAAATGCACACACCACACATACACGTGCTATCACATTGACTTTGTTTTCTTGATACATTAGTTCCCGATTTCTTAAAAAAACCTTTTACTCTGATTTAAGTGATGTGGAAGGGTAGAGAACACTTACTTACCCTCTAGTTAAGCAGTGTCCGGCCTTTCCAGGCTGAGGTACAAATGCATTGTTTCAAAAAGGTTGAGATTATAACTGATACTTTCTGGCAGATTCTCTGCCCTGAGTGGCACAAAGGGAGTGGAAATGACCTCTAAATTTTCTGCTAGTGATTCCTTGGTAATGGGGGAGTCCCCAGCAGGTGCAGAGACAGCATAGCTTGCTCCCATGACGCCTTCCCCAGAGCCCCTGGCACAGGAGGTGAAGAGGAGGGCACTGGGGAGAGGGGGAAGTCAAGGCATCAGTATCCAACTAACTATCCATTGGTGATACATAGCATTGCTTGGATGCTAGTTAGAGCATCCCCGGAGTGCTAGAACCCACAGTGTTGCCAACCCAAAGTGTGACCTTTTGGCGACCGCCCAGACTGGTAAGGGGTTCTGTCACTGCCTGCCTTGTAACCGTGTGCCTTAATGCTACAGTGCCATGGCTCAGAGACCAGTAGCCAGCCTACAAGCATAAAGGTTTCGTACTGGCTTCCAACGGCCTAGTTTCTCCTTTCAGGGTTACCCCAATAGCCCATCTTGTCCTGAGTGCCCACAAATCCACTCCCTACCACACCCTGTGTGATTAACTATCAGACTTTTCCCTTATGGTTGTTCACTCCTGAAGGAGTGAAACCTTCCCCCAGTTATCAGTCCTCTTGGGATTGCACGCTCCACCCAGTTGGCACAACAGAGACTTGCGTAGGGTAAAAATAATCTCAGTGTGTTTAATAGAAAAATCACAGATTCAAAGATGAAATAATTAAGACAAAGCAAACACATACAAGTTACATGGAAAAAAGAACACACAGATGTCACCTCAGGCGTTATGTTTCTATATTAGCTAAATTCTTGTCTCTACTACAAGTTACCTGTTGCGTCTGAACAGTTTCCCTGTGTGCCCTCTGTCATAAAGGAGAGCTGGAATTTCATGGACAGCACCCTGCTTACATGCTGGCCCTGAATTTCTGCCCTTCCATTTGAACAAGATGGGCAGATGTTTTTTCTTTCTTTCAGGCTATGATAATTCATGGTTACATGGTGCAAGGAAACTCCCTCCTTCCTTAGTGTTCCAAGACTGGGGTTTGCTTTTCAGTTTCCATTAACGTTGACGGTCCACCCATTGTCTTTCCCAGGTTGTACAATGCTAGGTGCTTCATGTGAACCACTAGTCTGAGAGGTGCCTATCCATGCCTGATTGCTTCCCCATGTCACTGTGAGGTGATGCTGGAGTAGCACCCTGGTTACAACATGCATATGATCATGACCCTACCCTGCACACACACTTCCTGATGGCCATCAGATTCAGAACATTATGTGCATTCATAACTTTACTTGTCATCTATTTATACACAATAACATTGTATATAACTGGCTGATTCAGTTGTTTGTTCTGTGGGGATCAGACTCCCTATTTTCTCGAGGGGCTGTCTGGACCCTGATTGTCACATTTGAAAATTGTGAGTCAGGCCCACCAAAATCACGAGACTGGCTTAAAAATAAGGAGATTTAACGCAGAGTCAGCTGATCTCCTATCCTCATTCTGACAAGGAATCAAGGTATGGATAACAGCTGCTCAGATTGCGCCCAGTTCATGCCATGGCTGCTCCTGGGGCGATAGGGGAAGCAGCAGAAGGCAGTTGGGGACCTAATACACCCTACCTCCTCTCTTTATCAATAGGACTGATTCAAGCACTTAATTTCCCTTCCACGGTAAGGCTTAGGGAGCACATTTTCAATTCACAACCAAATATACATTTTCTTAATGAAGTCACCCTCAAGACCCCCAGTGGCTCCAGGGCCACAGGTTGGTTCCCCACTGCTGGAGGAGAATCCAAAAATCACTGCACATGAGTGCAACCTGAAAGTGCCGTATAATTTGAACAAAATTCTAATTAAAGGAATTCTGTTCTTCCATCTGAGCTTGTTCCTGTGTTCATCATGTAAGAGAACTGGTCTTCTGGTATCTCATAAATCATATTGTTGCCCTGTCAGTACTATGATGTGTTGCATTAAAGTTCAAATGAAGTGATAAACTGCTCTCCACTTAACGTCCCTCAACATTCTTGGAAAACATGTATAGCATTCAACTTCATGAACATGAGTTGGACTAGGGTGTCCCTGTGTACACACAGTTCTTTGAATATAGGCTATGCTTCTTTGTGAACAGCCTGTTTAAAGAACCTTCCTTTATAAATGTCTCCAATAAATATTTCTGGGTCTATATTTACTTTATAAAAATGTTACTTACTTCCTGCAGATTAAATTACTTTTAAATTGCTAAAGCTTTTTGTTATCTTACTGATTTATCTGCTTTAAAAAGGCAAAGTTTTTAAAAAATGTTTAGGGATCTGTGAATCTTCAAAAACGTAGACAGAGAATTGGCATTTCCCATGTGTCTCAATTCCAGCCATTCTACATGTACTCAGACTTTAAAGGTTCTTATTGTTTTCTGGTCCATTTTCCCTGATCTGCTCTTAACAATGAATTTTTTTCTCTGTCTCTTTGAAAATGGGAGCATGACCCTTTTAACGTTTGGGACCCATTACAGTGGCTATATATTGTTTCCTTTGTTAGAAAGCCAATCAAGATACCACTGCTGAATGAAAATTGCACTCCAAAGCTTAGACTCCAAGTCCCGCAGCTGCCAAAATTGCCAAATCTGTATCTAGTGTGGGAGTTGACATAGGAGAAAAGGGAGGATGTCTTGAGAAAGACAATGTTATTAGCCTTGTCCACATTAGGAAAACTACCCTTTACTGACATTGGTGAAGCAATGGTCTCAAGTTGCAGTAGAGGAGGTCTAGATTTGGATATTAGAAAACACTATTTCACTAGGAGGGTGATGAAGCACTGGAATGGGTTACCTAGGGAGGTGGTGGAATCTCCATCCTTAGAGGTTTTTAAGGCCCGGCTTGAGAGAGCCCTGGCTGGGATGATTTAGTTGGTGTTGGTCCTGCTTTGAGCAGGGGATTGGACTAGATAACCTCCTGAGGTCTCTTTCAACCCTAATCTTCTATGGTTCTATGGTGCTCTGAGCATGATTTAACTACCACTTGTGAAATGATCTAGAACACAGTTTGTTGTGGTCTACACTTATAGTTAATCAATGTTCAAACGGGTTCATATGCACCCAGGGGCGGCTCTCACCATTTTGCCACCCCAAGCAGTTGCCGCGGCCCCGCCCTCAACGTAGGCAGACATAGCTGGGACCTGCCCCCGACGCCTGCTTGCGTCGGGGGTGGGGCCCCGCACCTGACGCAGGCAGTCCCAGTCCGTGGTGGCAAGGGAAGAGCAGTGGACCTGCTGCCCCATTGCCGCGACGGCAGGCAAGAATGGGGCGGCAGTCCAAGTCCCGCAGCGGCAATTCGGCAGCGGGAAGAGCAGACTTGCCGCCGAATTGCTGCCATAGGATTTGGACTGCCGCCCCAAGCACCAGCTTAGAAAGCTGGTGCCTGGAGCCGGCCCTGTATACACCTCTCACTGACAGCTGATCTCAGCAATGGATAATTTCCTTAATGTGTAGACAACAAGTGTGTGTATGTATAGGGTAGCTTTTCTGTTTGCTGTATGAAATTACTGTGGGCCCCTTTCCGTCACACTACCGCCTTCACTGCAGTGTCCCTCTCTCTAAGCATTGCTACCCCTCTCCCACTGTTTTTTGTTAGTCTGTATTCTAGTATTTGCTACTCCTGTCAATTTGATATCCTCAGCAGATGGTATTTGTGAAAATTGCTGATTAAGCTAAATTGGGAAGAGGCTATAAGAAGTCACCAGGACCTGAAGGTATTTACCCAAGTTATCTGAAGAAACTCAAATATGAAATTGCACAGCTGCTAACTGTGATATGTGACCTATTGCTTAAATCAGTCCCTGTACCAGATGACTGGAGGATAGCTAATATAACACTGATGTTTTAAAAAGGCTCCAGAGGAGATCCTGTGGCACTTACAAGCCAATAAGCCTAACTTCAGTATCAGGCAAACTGGCTGAAACTATGTAATGAACAGAATTAGCAGACACAGATGAACATGATTTTGTTGGGAAAGAGTAAACAAGGCTTTTGTAAAGGGAAATCATACCCCACCAATCTATTAAAATTCTTTGAGGGTGTCAACAAATCTGTGGACAAGGGTGATTCAGTGGATATAGTGTACTTGGACTTTCTGAAGGCCCTTGACAAGGTCCCTCACCAAAGACTCGTAAACAAAGTAGTCAGTTATGGAATAAGAGGGAAAGTCCTTTCATGGATCAGTAACTGGTTAAAAGTTGGTAAACAAGGGGGTCTCTTTTCACAATGGAGAGAGGTAAATAGCGGGGTCCTGGGATCTGTACTGGGACTAGTGGTGTTCAACATATTCATAAATGATCTGGAAAAAAGTGGTAAACAGTGAGCTGGCAAAATTTGCAGGTGACACCAGGTTGCTCAAGATAATTAAGTCCAAAACTGACTCTGAAAAGTTACAATGGATCTCACAAAACTGGGTAACTGTGCAGAAAAATGGCACATAAAATTCGATGTGGATAAATGCAAAGTAATGCACAATGGAAAACATAATCAAACTATATATACAAAATGATAGGGTCTAAATTACTCCTTAAAGAGATCTTGGAGTCATTGTGGATAGAGGAAACATTCACAATGGATGCAAGTGAAAACATCTGCTCAATGTGCAGTGGCCATCAAAAAAAGCTAACAATGTTAGGAATCATTAGGAAAGGGATAGATAGTAAGACAGAAAATATCATAAATGCTACTATATAGATCCATGGTACACCCAGACCTTGAAGAGTGCATGCAGATCTGGTCGCCCCATGTCAAAAAATGCATTTTGGAATTGGAAAAGGTACAGAAAAGGGCAACACAAATGATTAAGGGTATGGAACAGCTTCAGGCTATGTAAAAAGACTGAGCCTGTTCATCTTGGAAAAGAGACAACTAAGGGGGGATATGATAGAGGTCTATAAAATCATTAATTGTGTGGAGAAAGTGAATAAGGAAGTGTTAGTCACCCCTTCATATAACACAAGAACTAGGTGTCACTCAATGAAATTAGTAGGCAGTAGATATAAAATAAACATATGAATTATTTCACACAGCACCCAGTCAACCTGTGGAACTCATTGCCAGGGGATGTTGTGAAGGCCAGAGGTGTAACTGGATTAAAAAACGAATTGGCTAGTCCATCAATGGCTATTAGCCAAGATGATCAGGGATGTAACCCCATGTTTTAGGTATCCCTAAGCCTCTAACTGCCAGAAGCTGGGACTGGATGACGGGGGATGAATCACTCAATAATTGCCATGTTCTGTTCATTCCCTCTCAAGTATGACACCTGCCACTGTTGAAAGAAGGATACTGGGCTAGATGGACCATTGGTTTGACCCAGTATGGCGGCTGTTATGATGTGTGGATGCAAATACCAGTAAGGACAGACAAATAATACAAAAAGAATCTGAGTAGTGTTGGATGATAAAGTGGTAAGAATACTGACTTGTGGATACGCTACATCTTCCATCGTTGTTAACACTACTGGAGCTGTACTGGTGGTGAATTACAAATTCCGTTTTTTCTGGGGTAGATGAAAACCTGCATATAGACAGCTAAAAGTTTTCAGCGGACAGTATGGTGTAACAAATTGCTAATTCAAATGTTTTGGTGATCAGTTTTCTCGTTCATGGGACTTAGTATTAATCCAGAGTAGCAGGAAAACTTTTTGCCTGCTCGGTAGGACAGGTTTTTTTAATTTATTTTTTTCCCTTCCTTTACGGGCATTAACCGATATAAAACTGATTGCAGTACTTTCAGAGCCCACACATTTGCATTTCTTTATGCCCTCTTATTTCTGTGTTAGGGTCAGCATACAACTTTGTTGCTTTTCTACCTTGATAGTTTTTAAAAGAGCAGATAGCAGGTATATGTCATGTCTACAATGTGAATTTCAGAACTTTGAAGTTTCATAGGAACATAGTGGAATCTCTTTTAATCAAACTGCCTACAGCTAAGCTGTCTAGAAATGAGTAGAGGAGCAGATCACAGTTTCTTCCTGCACTTCATCCATTATTCAAAATAACCCAGTGAATGTGTTTCCAGAATTTTTTATCAATGGATTCCTTGTGAGCAGTATGATACTGTAATATATGAAAATTGAGCTGTATTGTTTAGTTGTGATTCGTTATATAAACCACATTGTGGTGTTCATACATATAAGCCCAGATTCTCCTCTGTATTAGGGCAGCCTTGTGCCGCTCTCAGGGGCGGCGCCAGCTTTTCTGCCATCTAGGCGGCGGTGGGAGAGGCTGCCGCCTAAATGCCACCGAGATCCCTGGCGGCTGAAGAAGCTGCCGCTGAAGCACCACCAGCGGCCGCCAAGGGACCGGAGATGCCGCCCCCCAAATACTGGCACCCTAGGTGACCGCCTAGGGTCGCCTAATAGTAGCGCTGGCCCTGGCCGCTCTGCTGGCAGAAAACTGGTTTAATTGGTCATCCACCACTAATATAGCAGCCCCTATGCTGCCCTCCACCCTGTGGCTGGCATAGGGTGTGACCAGAGGACCTTATTCCCTGGTGATCACCAGCTGCCATTGTAGCCAACTGGAGATGTTGCTGTGATGAACTAGGACTGTTGTTAAGGTTTCCCTGAGTACTGTGTGGGTGCCTCGGTTTCCCCTATGCAGTGCTTGAGTATCTAGGTGGTGGGACAACGGTGCATGATTGTTACAAAGCCCTAGAAGGCAGGGGTGGGCAGAGGCCTGGACACAGAGAATGGCCCTGTCTCCTGGCAACAGATGGCCCGGCCCCTCCCCTGCAAAGGTGAGAGAGGAAGGTGTTGGAACAAAGGGATCAGGTGACCTCCTGGCCCGGGAAGGAGACAAAGGGGGAGGAGGGGCTGGAGAGTTTGAGTTTTTGGAACTGGCTGGAGAGGAGGGGAGAGAGGCAGACAGGGTCTGGCCTCCCTGCCTCCATTTGGAGCTGTGGGGTGAAATGCAGGGAGCCCCGAGCTGGGGTCTAAGCTCCCTGCCCCCCGGAAGGGCCCGGCTGAGGGGTCCTGGTTGTACTGACAAGCTCTGTTTGGACTGTGTTCCTGGCATCTCTAATAAACCTTCTGTTCTACTGGCTGGCTGAGACTCCCAGTGAATCCGGGGAAGAGGGGTGCAGGGCCGGACTCCCCCACACTCCATGACAACTGGTGGCAGTGGTGGGATGTTCTGCACCCCAGGAACGGCACTTCCGGCAGTAAGTAACTGGGGAGCAGTAGAACAAAGGGGGGCTAACGAGGACCAGGCGTGCTGAAAGCTCACAGAGGAGCGGTTTCGGGGAGCGGAGGAGCTACGCTTAACCCCTGGGAGTGTGTGACCAGCGTGAAGGACTGTGCAATGATGGGGTTCCCCTGGGGGTGCCGTGAGTGGACCCAGGGGCGGAGGAGCTGCAGCTCGACCCTGGCAAAGAGGCGGTGACCTGGAGAAGGGCTGGCACACTTGGGGTTCTTCCTGGAAACCGTGGGGAGCTAAGAGCACACAGGCCTGCAAATCCACAGCAACTTGGGAGCAGTGAAGTGATGGCATATCGCTTTCTCCTTAAAAGAAGCATTGTAACCCTGTGCAAAAAGAGAGGGATACGCATTGGGAAGTTCACTAAAGCACAGTTAATTGTGCAGCTGGAGGAGGATGACCATTCTAAGGAGCAGATTCCTGACCCCGATGGGGCTACAGCAGGATCTGGGAGCAGCTGGAGCGGTAGCATGGCATCCCCAAGAGTCTGGTCCCCAACCAGACGGGGGTCTTCACGATCGGGTTCCCCAGCAGGGGATCGGAGACGGATGGGACTAGAGCTGAGTCCGAGAGAGCAAGAGGACTGTGAGAGACAGCGAGAGCCCAAGAGAGACCTACAGGAGAAGCAGCAGCAGCAGCGTGAACTGGCGGTGGTGGAACGGAGAGGCATAGGGGACTTCCCAGTGGTGAGTGGGAATAGACCCCGGGGTGCCAGTTCCGCAGGGAACCTCGATCCTAAATTGCTGCCCCTGGGTAAGGAGGGTGGGGATGTGGAGGCCCACCTCACTGCCTTTGAGCAGGCTGGTGATTGGAACCAGGGAGACCCTGCGGAAAAGCCCCGGGATCTAACCCCCTTGCTGGGTCCCAAGGCCATAAACTCCGCCAGCCAGATGGGTGGGATGGTGGACGGATTTCCACTCCTGGCCCTGGACTCAAGCCCTATGGACCCCCAGTGGGAGCGGAAGGTGATGGTCAATGGAGAGACATTCTTGGGGTGGCGAGATCCCGGGACAGAGAGAACTGTGGTCAGGCCCCGGGTGGTGCACCCCCACCAGATGTTGAGGGGCTGTGTGACCTGGGTGAGGGTCCCAGGGATGGACCCATTCGCCCTGCCTATGGCCCAGATCCCTGTGCAGACCCAGGAGGGGTCGGGCTGGCTGGTTGCTGGGGTTCTCCAGGATATCAGCGGTGAGGTGCTGTTGGGGGGTGACTGTGTATCTTTGGGACAGGATCCAGGCCCTGGCCCTGTAACGGCCGAGGATTTGAATTTGAACTCAGGGAACCAATTGGCTAAGAGGGAAATGGTCAGTGATAATGCAAATGACCTGGCTGGCAGGGGGGAGGAGCTGCCAGGCCCCGGTTACCTGCCTGCCTGTAACCAGACCCCTAGGGCGGGGTGGGACAGAGAGATGCTCCCCACTCCCCTGCACAATGGAGAGGTGGCTCAGGCAATCTCTGATGCAGAGAGCAAAGCAGCGAGCTCGCTGCCTGGCCCCACAGGGACAGCCAGGGCAGCGCTGAGCACGGGGGGAGCGGAGACCCCAGCTGAGTGGGGGGACACACAGGCAGGGCAGGACGGCTGCCAACCAGGCTTGCCTGGTCCAGAGGTGCGGCCGGGAAGTGATTCCACAGCAGGGAGGGAGCCACCAGGGACAGGGCTCAGTGGGGCGGTGACCCCAGGCCTGGCCAGTGAGCTGCAGAGGGATCCCGCCTTGGAGAAGCTAAGGGAACTTGCTGGCCACTGCGCTGCAAACCCCCTTGGGGAAGACTGCAGAGACAGATCCCTGTGGGAGAAGGAATCCCTGTGCTGGGAATGGGCTCCCCAAGGGGAAGTAGAACTGTGGGGAATCATGAGGCAGCCGGTGGGGCCCCAGAAGTATCATCACCGGCTATTGTACCTGGCCCGGGGTAAGGGAGAAGATCCCTGGAGGTCCCTGCCCATCAGAGAGGAACCTTTCCAGAAGGTGGCTATGGATAAAGTGGGGGTCCCCAGCGAGGTCTTTACAGACCAGGGATCCGAGGCCATCTCAGCCCGGCTCCGGGGCGTGTGGGAGAAAGGTGGGGTCTGGCCCACCTGGGCCTCTGCATATCACCCTCAGTCCAACGGGCTGGTGGAGAGAGTTCAAGGGACCGTGAGGCTGATGCTGAGGACTTGTATAAATCAGCATCCACAGGACTGGGACAAGTACCTGCCCCACCGATGGCACAGGGAAGTGCCCCAGGAATCATCGGGGGCTTCCCTTTCAAGCTGTGGTATGGAAGGAGAGTAAGGGGACCCCTAGAACCGGTAAGGGACGATTGGGAGGAGAAGGGGGAAGACCCCCTGATGGATCTCTCCCCTGAGATGGGAGCCCATCCTCCCATCAGGTGTCCCCCATTCAGAGTAACTGGGAAAAGAGCCCAGAACCTGGAGAGAGAGGCCAAGGACAGGCTGGCTTTAGAGGTGAACCAGTCATTCAACAGCCCAGGGCTGGCCAAGGTGGAGGCGATCAGAGATTGGCCTGTTCCCCAGACCAAGGAACAGGTCCAGGCCTTTAGCGGGATGGCGGGGTACTACCAGAGGTTGGTACCCCCCTTTAGCTCCCTAGCTGCCCCCATTACAGAGCTAGGTAAGAAGGGGAAGCCAGACGAGGCAGTCTGGACCGAGCAGGGCCAGAGGGCTCTCTGTGCGCTGAAGGAGGCTCTAATCCAGGGGCCGATAAATCGAGTAAACCCAGACCGGGCCAAGCCCTGTACAGTGTTCACCGAAGCCTCAGACACAGGGCTGGGCGTGGTGCTGATGCAGGCCTATGCGAAGCGGGGGAGACACCCCATCGGGTATCTGAGCAAGGAGCTGCTGCCCTGGAGGCAGAACGGTCAGGCCATAGAGAGGGAATGCCTGGCCATGGTGCAGGCCCTTAAGAAGCAGCAGCCGGATCTATTTGGGTGGCGCTTTACGGTCTATAGTCACCACCTCGCCCCGACGTGGCTGCATCCAGGAAAAGGGGCCGATGCCGAGTGGCTGGTGACACAGACACGTGATCAGAGAGGGGACCAGATCAAGAGGGAGGCTCTTAACCAAGAGAGCCCGAATTACAGCCCTCCAGACTGGAGCGCTGGGAAAAGACCTGATCTCAGCTTGAACCCCAGGGGTTTTGGGATGGAAAAAGGGCACGGGCTGCATAAACCTTCCCACATGCGGCCTGCGGGTGCCATCAAGCCCACCCGACCTAAGGGAGCACGTGGAACTGGAACGGCCTGGTGTGACCAGGTTCAAACTTCCCCAGGTCACTGGCTAAAGTGACACCGCTCAGTTCGGTCTCGAAGGGGGGAGAGATGTGACGAACTAGGACTGTTGTTAAGGTTTCCCTGAGTACTGTGTGGGTGCCTCGGTTTCCCCTATGCAGTGCTTGAGTATCTAGGTGGTGGGACAACGGTGCATGATTGTTACAAAGCCCTAGAAGGCAGGGGTGGGCAGAGGCCTGGACACAGAGAATGGCCCTGTCTCCTGGCAACAGATGGCCCGGCCCCTCCCCTGCAAAGGTGAGAGAGGAAGGTGTTGGAACAAAGGGATCAGGTGACCTCCTGGCCCGGGAAGGAGACAAAGGGGGAGGAGGGGCTGGAGAGTTTGAGTTTTTGGAACTGGCTGGAGAGGAGGGGAGAGAGGCAGACAGGGTCTGGCCTCCCTGCCTCCATTTGGAGCTGTGGGGTGAAATGCAGGGAGCCCCGAGCTGGGGTCTAAGCTCCCTGCCCCCCGGAAGGGCCCGGCTGAGGGGTCCTGGTTGTACTGACAAGCTCTGTTTGGACTGTGTTCCTGGCATCTCTAATAAACCTTCTGTTCTACTGGCTGGCTGAGACTCCCAGTGAATCCGGGGAAGAGGGGTGCAGGGCCGGACTCCCCCACACTCCGTGACAGTTGCCTGTCAGTGCCAACCTTCAGGTTGCTATAACTTGGCCTGTGGGATGGAGCAGCCTCAGAGGAGCTGAAAGTCACCTTTGCAAAATGCTTCACTCCATCATCCCAAATTGCACCAAGCTCTCCTCTATCTAAATTTAATGTTGGGTCCAAAGACTGTAAGGACTTTGGGGGCAATGATTGTCTCTTGCTATTCGTACATAAAGTGCCCAATGCAACCTTGATCCTCATGAGAGCCTCTGAGCACTGTAAAGCAACCAAATATTTGTTCCTATTCCCTGTTTGCATGAGCATAAGACTTTTGTTGCCAGTAGGGGGGCCTGAGAAGCCACTGGTGCTTTTAGACTCGGAGAGGTAGCAGTTGCAAAGGATTAGAGAATATTAGAAATGTTTAAACCTCTTCCTTTGTGGGTCCTAGAAAAAATTATAGTACTGTAAGATTTATTGGCAGGGTTCAGAGTTTAAATTTAGTTTTCTCTTGTAACATTCACACAAAGTAATTGTGTATGCCTGTGTATTTCCTAGCTGTCAAGTGTGCTGTCATATCCTGGTCTGGCTCATTCAATTGCCATTGATCCAGGAAGCTAATGAGGGGTTTTGGGAACCCTGCCCTGCTGTGTTAAGCAGGATATCATCATTTTCAGTGCTGGCAAATTCTCAATGAAAGCAGAGTGCATTGCATTGCACTGGGAGTCAGGAGACCTGGGTTCTAATCCCAGCTCTGCCATTAACCGCCAGTGTAACTTTAGTCCAGTCATTTTGCCTCTCTGTGCCTCTTTCTCCTCCCATCCCTTGTCTTATCCATTTAGACTATAAACTCTCTGGGGCAGGGATTGATTCATATTATTATGTGTGCAGGGCCTAGTAAAATGGGGTCCTGAACTCCGGGCTACCATAATTAAAGTAGTTAATGAAACACTTCACACAAACATTCATGTGAGCAAAACTCAGTCCTGTGAATGTTCCCATAAAGAAACGTAAAACAGAGTGCAACTGTGGCCAAAGCAAATCCATGATTAAAATCAAGTAGCTGCTTGCAGAATATTTAGGTGGTATTTGCCCAGCTTCCATTATGCTTATTTAAAAAGTAATTGATTGAGAAAGCTATGAATGGAGTTGGGATAAAACGCTCATCTCCATTTTAAATACAGTGTTGCTGCTGCAGTACAGTCAAACATAACAATGTGGCTTTAATAATGAATTGCTACATGCTGTAATTGTTAAATCATAATGTATTTAATCAAATGGCATTTAATTAACATTCCATAATTCTTATTAAATCCTTATCCAAGGATTACATTCATGTATGCCCTAGATTTTTATTTTTAGAAGCCTTTCTCTACTTTTCTCTGTGGGCATCTAGCAATCTTGCTTGCAGATCAGTGAGACAGATGCATATCCAGATATCTTGGCTCTGCTCCATCAATCCTTATCGTGAGATGCTTTTCAGGAAAAGCAAACAGAAAGATCTTCTTGATGCAGTCTGAACTTGGGGTCTCAGAAGAATTTTCCCAAGAGATCTAGTACAAATAAACTTTCTAGTTAAGAAGTGCCAGTTCATTATAGTCTTATTTTATTGTATAGAGCTGGGGTAGTCAACCTATGGCACGTGTGCCCAAGGTGGCACACAAGCTGATTTTCAGTGGCACTCACTCTGCCCAGGTCCTGGCCACCATTCCAGGGGGGCTCCACATTTTAATTTAATTTTAAATGAAGCTTCTTAAACATCTTAAAAACCTTATTTACTTTATATACAACAATAGTTTAGTTATATATTAAAGACTTATAGAAAGAGACCTTCTAAAAACGTTAAAATGTATTACTGGCACATGAAACCTTAAATTAGAATGAATAAATGAAGTCTCGGCACACCACTTCTGAAAGGTTGCTGACCCCTGGTATAGAGGCTATAGTTAGTGAACTTGGAAACAAGAGCCATTTAGATTTTTACATTTTTTTTGAATGCCAAGGCAGTACTTTGCACACCCCTCTTTCCTGCTGAGGAATTCCTCTGATTCTGATCCAACAGGATAGTAGTTGTTGTTCAGCATGATCTAAAACATTTGAATAGAAAATCGTAGTCTGTTCTCTATAGGGTTTTCATACTGCACTTATCACCATAGTATCTGAATGCCTTCCAGTACTGCATTGACGTATATGACTGAAAGCTGTCACCTATTTTGTTCTTTCGCCCTCTATCCACGGGGAGAAGTTTGTGCAGTGGAGTGTCTGTTTTTGGTAGAGTTTGGGCTTTTAAAAAATATACATTTTGCTATGTATTTGTTAGAGAAAGCCAGGTCAAAGAAATGCACCTTCGACTTGGAGTGGAAGGTGCTGAGGTTTGTGATGGCCCCCAGGTCTTGAGGGAGTTCTATCCACAGCCTTGGAGTGGCCACCGAGAAAATTCAGTCTCTCACACAGGATAAGCTTTACCTTTATTGTAGGGAGTTCAGTTGTGCCACAGAGGAGTGTAGCTGTGGATGAGCTTTAGATGGTCTTTTAGATATCCTGGACCCAGGCCATGAAGTCCCTTGAAAATAAGGACCAGGACCTTGAACTTGATTAGAAATTCTATGTGAGGCCAGTGCAGAGAGTGGAGGACTGGTTTGATATTCACAATAACCTGTGTTGCCGAGAAGCTGCGTTACAGCGTTCTGTCCTAGTTGGCGTTTCCTAAGTGCTGAAGTCTTCGTGCACGGGTATATCGAGTGTTGTACCCCAGCCATCATTGTAAAGCATTAAGGGGAATGTTGGGAATCATTAATGTTCAGAATGTTGGGAATCATTAAGAAAGGGATAGATAAGCCAGAAAATTATCATATTGCCTCTCTATAAATCCATGGTTCACCCACATCTTGAATACTGCGTGCAGATGTGGTCACCCCATCTCAAAAAAAGATATATTGGACTTGGGTAAGGTTCAGAAAAGGGCAACAAAAATGATTAGGGGCATGGAATAGCTGCCGTATGAGGAGAGATTAATAAGACTGGGACTTTTCTGCTTGGGAAAGAGATGACTAAGCAGGAATATGATAGAGGTCTATAAAATCATGACTGGTGTGGAGAAAGTAAATAAGGAAGTGTTATTTACTCCTTCTGATAACACACTAACTAGGAAAGAAGAAATGAAATTAATAGGCAGCAGGTTTAAAACAAACCAAAATAAGTATTTTTTCACACAATACAGTCTACCTGTGGAACTCCTTGCCAGAGTATATTGTGAATGCCAAGACTATAACCGGGTTCAAAAAAGAACTAGATAAATTCATGGAGAATATGTCCATCCATGACTATTAGCCAGGATGGGCAGGGATGGTGTCCCTAGCCTCTGTTTGCCAGAAGCTGGGAATGGGTGACATCATTTGGATCAATGGATCACTTAAACTGGAATTTTCAAAGGAGTTAAGTACCCAACTCCTTTAAGTGCTACTGGAATTTTTGGCTTTATCCTTAAGGATAAAAAGAGATTTCCTTTTTCCCCCTACAGAGAGGGAACAATTTTTTATCACAAGATGTACGCCTGGCTTAACATAAGTAATTGGACATGGGCGAGGCCTCATTTCTTGGGAGACAGTATTAGGGAGGTAAATGAATCAGCAGGCTGTAAACAGAATGTCTGTACTTGTTAAGATAAGGGGGACCACCCAGGGAGCCATTTACAATGAGCAAGGTGATAATGGATAAGGTAAGCCTGGAACATAAGATGAGGTAAAGAGTTAGTCGTGCATGTAGTGCATGCTGTCCCAAGATTGGTTCCTACAAAGCAGCCAAGTGTGATGCAATGCATAGTAAATGCAATGTAATGTGTAAATGTATATAAAGGAAGAGGTTTGCTATGTACCATTGAATATGTGGTAAGCCCCATATCCACCTCTATGCTTGAGTCTGATCAACTCAGCATAGCTTTGCAAATAAGGAAACTTGAGTGATGAGACTGGAGTTGCGAACTGAGTTCTGGGGAACCAAATGTCCCAACACAGGACAGTTAGTTAGGGATTATATTTCAGGGTCTGTTATTGATCAGGTGTGTGACCACAGGCAAGTAACTTCTCTTTGCCTTTGTTTGCCCATTTGTAAAATGGGAAGAGAAGTAAAATGGCTCATATGGATTTTTTTTTTTGAAGTTTATTAGTGTTTGTGAAGCATTTTGAGATCCTCAGGTGGAAGGCATTATAAAAGTGCAAAGTATTAATATTTCAAATGTATTAGGAAAAGTGTGTCGAATTTTGAAAAAATCCCAAAGATTAAAGGCAGATTTAGTAATAAAGCTGGGTGGGATGTAGTAAAGTTATTCCCACTGTGTTTGGAACATGCCCCAAAGAGTTTTTTCCAGCCTACAGAGAGGAGGAAACCGGAGTAATTTATTATAGGAGCAGCTGTATGAAAGAGTTTCAATTTTTTTTTCTCACAGAAAATGCAGATCATGCTACCATCGTGTTAGAGTTGACTGGTTTCTCAAATGCAAGTTATTAATATGTAAAATATGGCTGTCTGTGTGTATTGTAAGGGTGGGTGAACTTGTTTTGATCATGGGCTCAAAAGTCTTGCCCCAACTCAAACAGGGTTGCAGTCTGCTTAGGTGAGATTGTGTGGGAAGAGAAATCCTAATGCCCCCTAGATCAGAGGTTCTCAAACTGTGGTCTATGGACCACCAGTTGTCCACGAACTCCATTCAGGTGGTCTACAGATAGTTTCCTCTAAGGTGCACACCTGGGCAGCTGCATACGAGAGAATGAAGGGCCACCCACCTAATTAGTGGAGTCATGCCTGTGGAGACACTAATTAGGTGCCTAGACCCTGGAGCAGACGCACATGTATGGTGAGGTGGTGACCTTAGGGGGAATAGGTGGGAGGGGGCAGTGGGGTGAGAAGAGGGGTGGGGGAAATTTGGGATGTCCAGGGCTGCAGAGACAGAGAAGAGGTGACTTTTCCCAGCTCCAGGGCTGCGGCTGCCAGGGAGAGACGGCCTTCCTTCCCAGCCTCAGCTCTGTGGCTGCTGTGGTGGGGGAGAGACGCCTCTCCTTCCCAGCCCCAGCTCGGGGGCTGCCGCAGTGTGGGGAGAGAGGACATATCCATTGCATTAGAAAGGTAAGACTACTGATATTAAAATATAAGTGGTGTGCTTTTATTTGTAGAACAAATAAACATTAATTATTAAGGGTTTTTTTATATAGCGCTTTTATCCAAAGCGCTTTACAATAGTTAGCTAATGTTACAAACATTTGGAAAGATCGTTAGGTGGTCCACCGAGACCCTCAGCAATTTTCAAGTGGTCTGTGAAAAGAAAAGTTTGAGAATCATTGCCCTAGATGATCTCAACTGCTGGGATACAGTGCAAAGAAAGAGAGAAGTCGAAGGTAGCTAGGACCTACGCTATACAGGGCTTGTGACGGGTAAGGCCAGAGGGCTATAGGAAAGTGGTAAGGAACCAGTATGTTAGCCCCAGGCTAAACAAATCCCTGATACCTTATGGCAGTTGCTCCAGGTTAATCAAGACACCTGGGGCCAATTAAGAACTTTCCAGAAGGCAGGGAGGTTAATTGAGACACCTGCAGCCAATCAGGGGCTGGCTGAAACTAGTCAAAAGCCTCCCAGTGAGTCAGTGAGGGGCGCATGTCAGGAGCTGTGGAAGGAGGGTTGCGTGTGAGGAGCTGGGAGCAAGAGGCACTAGGAGCTGAGAGTAAGAGGGCGTACTGCTGGAAGATCCTGTGGTGAGGATAAAGAAGGTGTTGGGAGGAGTCCATGGGGAAGTAGCCCAGGGAGTTGTAGCTGTTCTGCAGTTGTTCCAGGAGACACTCTAAACAGCTGCAATCCACAGGGCCCTGGGCTGGAACCCGGAGTAGAGGGCGGGCCCGGGTTCCCCCCCAAACTCCCAACTTCTGATCAGACACAGGAGGAGTTAACCTGGACTGTGGATTCTACTAGAGGGGAAGATCTCTGAGGCAAGCAGAATCCGCCAATAAGCGCAGGACCCACCGAGGTAGAGGAGGAACTTTGTCACAGGCTTTATAAATTAAAACCAACACACTGAACTATGCATGGAAAAGTGCAGTGTATAGAGCACTGTTGACTTGTAATGATATCCTCTATCCATAAAAAAAAGTTAATGGCTGGGAAAGTGCATGGAGGTGGGGAAAGCTTGCTAAGGTTATAATTTTATTTGCATTAGAGTGAGGAAAAAAATTCAAGAATAAATACTTCCACGGAGAAACTAAGTGACTTGCTCAGGGTCGCACAGGAAGTCTGTGGTAGTGCAGGAAATTGGAAATGAAATTTCTGAATTCTGTGCAAAATACAGGACTTCAAAAGGGTCCTTAAAGTCTCCTGAACCCTGGTGATATCGCTCATGTACTCATAAATGTGCTACTAACTGTTAGATCTCTGTTCAGTTTTCTTTTTTAAGCTGAAGAAATGTAGTGTATAGTTGAATAGTTCATCTAAAAATGATGAACAGACAAAGTTAGATTAGATTTAAAAAGTCAAATTTAATATCAAATGTCTGAAGAGAAAAGTCATTCTCTTGATGAAACCGTGATAAAATTCTGAAATGGGCTGCTGAAAGGATTTGGTCTTATAACGAAGTCTCCTGCTGCTTCATTTCCATTCAATGGAAAATCCTGTTATTTTCGTAAGTATGTGAGGAAATAATGGTTAAGTAGAATGGGCGCAGAGAGTAGTGGTAGGCAATATGACTTTTTTTTTTTTTTTTTTTTTTTTTTGTACAGTTTGACAATATGAATTATATCCAGAAAAATGTATTTCTGTTTTCTGGGGCTACTTAAAGCAGCCTCTTAACTAGAAAAACTCTTTGAGTGAAATAGGTGTTACAGATGAGAAAAATATGCATGTAACTAGCTTCTACCTGTCCATCAATGAGATCTCGCTTCCCTGTTTTCTGTTTCTATTTTTTAAATTCTATCTAACAGTTTTTAAATTATTTTATCCCAGCGTTTTCCTTAACTGGTACTCTTGGTATCTTTATCTACTACCTCTTTGCTTTCCCTTTAAAATGAAAAATATCTACTTTAAAGCATGGGTCTACTTTGCACTTTGTAATCACAGCATCCCCGTGTTCCAAGTTTAATGGGTCTTGGTGGTTTCCACATCAGATTTAATCATTTCAGAAGTAAAATGTTTTTTTCTAACTACTCATCCTAAAATGCAACCCTTTAAAGTCCATCTGGGATCTGAAAGTCAAGTTTTCTTTCTGTTTTGAGCATTACTACCAATAAGGATTCTACGGACCAAAGGTTGCTGTCATGTACATTTGTGCAAACCTATTCCTGAACTTACAGTGTGAAGATAACAAAGGGAAAAGAACAATGAGGATTAAAATAAATTCAGATAATGTGATCTATATTCTACTATGAAGGAGTGCATCACAATGTTGGAAATAGTCAGATAATCAGAAGCAAAATGAAAAATAAAGCAAGAAATGAAACTTTTGTCATAAGAACATATTCTAACTCCTAGATAGATCCCACAGGAAACGTAAGCCTTTGCAGATCCAACTAGGATATTGGTTATTCACATTTGCCACTTTCAATGATAAACAGCACTTCAATAATGCTAGCTCAAGTTGTTTACTGCATGTAATTTTTACACAGATTTGCCAGGTTCCGTTTAAAAAAAAGGGGGGGGGGAATGAACAGTACAGCATCTTTTGACTGAAATACTTAAAACTCACCACTTCCTAGTAGTCAGCTACTTATTGACATTTGTAACATTCACTAGACCTTTCCTTGATGCCTAAAATACCAACCAAGGGCAGGCAAAAAAATACATTCTCAACTATCTATAAGAACATTGGCATTCTAGCTCTATAACAATAGTGCTGTGTACCAGTTATCTTTGAGGATTAGTGTACAAAACATGATGGAAGCTTTTGTCATAAAGAGTTTTTTGGATGGAAGGTTGTTATGGATGAACAAAAATGTTAGAACAAATTTTAACAAGTAGAAAACAGGACTTTTTCAAAGTCTCATAATTCAAAAATGGCTTGTCCAATTAACCTTAAGTTTAAAGAAAAATTCTTCTCTAGTCATAAAATATATCTGCAGCCTTCTATTATGTCTGAAAAGAAACCTTTTTTGGGGGGTAGAAAGTTGGAAGGGGAGGAATAAATCAGACTTAAGATTGCGACATGGTTTTCATTTTAACTCACTATATTGATTCCACAATATCAGGTTATTAGAAAATATCTAGATACCTGTTGCAGCTGCATATCACCAAAGGGCTGTACGCTAAAGCTCTCTGTAATAATATTTTCCTTTTTTGCTCTTCTCATGAGAAACATAACGTCACAGCACAGTGTATGAAATGATATATGGTGTGAACTGCAGAGGAGCAGAGTGCTTTAGAGACATGTAACTAGATAATAATGGAGATTAATGATGGTAGATGCTGTAAAAAGACTGCTGTTAGCAAAAGTATTTTAAAAATGTGCCATCAAACTGAAACGTGAATAGCCTTAATATTTAAGGGGAAAAAAACAGTAATGCTGATGAGCGACTGCCTTTCATGGCTGACTTTTCAAGCACTAGTGACTGTGGAATAGTAGATACTAAATACAGAGGTGGTCTGTTAAATCCTCTTATCCCTCCCACTTCCACAGCAGGAAAAGGAATTGAGTGCTTTATTCAGCATATTCTCAAGTGTTTTGCCCAGTCAAGCTCTAAATGATTTGAGCCATGGAACCGCCACCATTTCCCCTTGGCATCCATTTCACAAACTGTAGCAGACCCCATGGGAAGATGACTTGTTTTCCCTTTCTGTTAGAGGAAATTCTTTTCTAATTCTTTCTTGCTGATTTGGAGTATTTTAAATTCCTTAATTTTAGGTGACGTGATGTAGCATCTGTCACTCTGCAAATTTTACATTTGTTTACCATAGGGGTGGCCAATCCGAGCCTGAGAAGGAGCCAGAATTTACCAATGTACATGTCCAAAGAAAGCCACAGTAATATGTCAGCAGCCCCTCATCAGCATCCCCACCCCTCCACTCCCAGAGCCTCCCACTCACCGATCAGCGCCTCCCCTCCCTCCCCACACCTCCCGATCAGCTGTTTCGTGGCGTGCAGGAGGCTCTGATGGGGAGGAGCGAGGGCACGGCTGGCTCAGGGGAGTGGGCAGGAGGGGGTGCAGGGGGGGTAGGGCCTGTGGCAGAGCCAGGGGTTGAGCAGTGAGCACTCTCCACCATATTGGAAAGTTGGCGCCTGTAGCTCCAGCCCCGGAGTCGGTGCCTGTACAAGGATCCGCATATTAACTTCTGAAGAGCCACAGGTTGGCCACCCCTGGTTTACCAGGATGAGTTGTTTTGGAGGAGAAATATATTAAATGGTTTATTTACTGTTTTTCAGTAGAGTCCTTAAAGACAATACAATTGAGTGTTAATATTTAACATGCTCAGAGAACTTAGTCGTGTTTTCAGAAGTTTTGGGATGGATGGATTGAGTGGGATAACCAAAAGGGAAGAGTTCTGTACTGTAGGGGCCACAACAGTAAAAGGTCAGGTACCTACTACAGTCGAAGCATTAATGGTGGCATTCCAAAAGGTGGTGGTTTCCCTTAAAATGCACCCTTATATTACCGTGATGAGCACCGTGTAAATGCATCTTATTAGAAGGCATGTAAGGCTAGAGTACACGTACAAGAGCACAAATTTAGATATAGCCAGGTCCCATCCAGCTAAGGGCTTTAAAAGTCAATAGAGCAAGCATAAAATAAATGCACCATTTCATAAGCCAGCCAGTGTAAAGCATCCAGGGCAGATACAGTAAGATCATGACTGCTCAGTCCTGTGAGTAGGTATTCTGTGGTATTGTGCACTACCTTCAAGCAATGGGAAAGCACCGTTGAATGTTCTAAGAGGGAAGTACAGTAACAGATTTCCATGGTCCATGAAAGCATGTGTTGTGAGATAATCATAGGATACATAAGGATACCACCTGTACGAGTTCTGTATCATGTTTGTTATATGAAAGAGTATATCTGAAAATGACAACAAGGTCCTTGCCTGGTTCCCCTTTATGAACATTTGCCCCTTATAAATAGAAGAGAAAGCTTCCTCGTGCTGATGACCCCTACCCAGCCATGAGACTCCTGTTTTCACAGTTGAGAATGAGATGTCTCCAGTGCAGCCAATTGGCAAGATCATCCTAGTGTCGCTCCAGCACAGAGACCCAGCTAGTCAGACCTATGGGCAAAAAGACCAACGGTTGTGCATTATCACTGGTTGTCCTGTAGTCTGTGGAGTAATGATAGCATGGACAGTACCTCCAGAAAAGAACACCATTGAGGCAGTTCTCTGTTACTTGGTAGGAATTTTTAGCTGACATTTCATGCATGGGTTTTTTTCTTAATTCTCTATTCAGGAATATACTCTGTATCTGATTATTAGTGTTAACTATGTTCATTTAATCCAGGTGTGAAATGCATGAGTGGAGATGCACATGGGGCTAATTAGAAAATCTGTACTTGCAGAGGACATGTCAGAATGTCAAAAGTTCAGCTCTAGGTGTAGAGATTCATTGAATTCAGCAAAACCAAAACACACACAACCTCCCTATCTCATTTTCTGTTATTTATAGCTTTGTAATAATTGGGAAAAAACTCACTCCAGGCCATTTAGCTGTGCATAAAGTTGGCCTGCGCTTACACCTCATCTTTTTTGTTTCCCTCTCACCCTAGTACTATCTATTGTTTGGTACATCCACAGTTGCATTTTGTCTTAATTAAGGCCTAAATCCTACAAATACTAAAGAATATGCATAACTGATTTGCTGGACTGGGACCTTAGAAACAGGAAGGATGGTTCACTAGTTCAGGCTCTAGCTGAAATATGGGAAATGTGGGTTTAATTCCTTGCTGTACCACAGGCTTCCTGTGAGACCTTGGGCAAGTCACTTAGTGACTCTGTCCTCATCAGTAAAATGGGCTTAATAATACTTCCCTACTTCACAGGAGTGTTGAGCGAATAAATACATTAAACACTGTGAGAAGCCTAGATAATATGCTGATTGGGGCCATAGACATTAAGCTTTTGGGGGGTGGGGGGGCGCGGGTTGTCTTGTACTATTTGTTTGTTCCTAACCAGAATGGGGCCCTAATCGCATCTCCGGGATTTACCATAACAGAAATAGTTTTATAACCCACTGGTTACCTAAACAGATGCTCATTAGACTGTCAGCTACAGGGTGAGCTGTCTCTTTAGACCCTTTTATAGTCCCTCCTGACTGCACCTCTCAGGTGGCAGACTGTTTCCTTCACCCCCTCAAGACTGGACCTCATGGTCCAACCACTCTTTGACTAGATATCTGGGTTGCAGCCCCCTGTTAACCATGTCATCACAACAGTCCCAGCTTGCGTTTTGCACCTGCAAAAAACTTCTCTCCAGGAGCCTCTGACCAGTGGCCGACTAAAGTGATTTTAAAACAACTTCAAAACAAACCTATTGTTTTTTCACCCAAAGGTACATAGCAACCAGAGAAAAGGATTAAAATGACTAAAGCCTAGCTGCACCTGGGTCTTACCTAAACTTATGATTTTGCTCAAACCTTGGGCAACAAGTTGCCACAGATCCCTTCCTCGGGGCCTTTGTTTAGGTCTGTCCGTGTCTCCCCTTGAGCAGCTGCTGATGGCTGAACTGCTCTCCCTCTCTAGATAGGGTTCTTAACCATTGTCTTTTTGATCTTAGGCCCTCAGCCTTGGCAAACCAACTGTGTTACTTTTGGCTGGTGCCTGGAAATAGCATCTTGCCAATTAATGGCCCAGCCAATGTTCTCTTAAGTCCTTGAAGTTATTTACCCAGAGGTGTCTTACTCTGGCTATTGTTTCATTTCCTCCCTATTCTTTGAGTTAACTGTATGTAGTCAGAGACAATAATATCTAGCAGGTAAATTGAAGTACACAATATTCATTAAAAAGAATAAATATCCACCTCGTTCTTCACAAACTTAATGCACCAAATAAATCACAAGTGTAACTCCCTTGGCTCGGTGACATCTGTTGGAAATGTGGAGTGGAGAAAAGGGAATTGAGAATCTTCTTTGCCTGTGCGTGCTAATATAAACACATTGGGTAAAGATTAGATCCATGTTCGGTGGTATATGAAACTGATATTCTGAACAATCTAAGGGCTTTTGTTTTGCAAGACTTGGAAAATATCCGTATTTTAAATGAATGTCTTAGAATGAATTACATAAATAATTCTTGTTGAAAGTGCCCTTTACAGCACAATTTAATATACAGCAGTGGGGAAAAAATGGAAGCCTGCATCTGGATTAAATATATCTGAATTGCATAATGAAACAAAAGCTTTTGGGGTGAGTTTTAGAGAGGAGGATAAGATGTTTCTTGAAGGAATATGGTCCTTTGTTTCTGGGCTATGTGAATTGTATTATTTACATATTAAACATACTGGGCCAAATTCATTCCTGATACGATTTCACTGAAGTCAGCAGAAGTTTATTTTGCCTCTTTTTTCCTAACTTTAATTTACTGAGTAAATATCTAACTTTTATGCATGTGATTAGTTCTATGCACACCTATACTTATGCATCATTTCTTTCTCTTCTTTTCCCTTTCCTTCCTCTCTCTCACAATAAAATAAAAACATCTTACAAGAAAATAAGATTTTCTGAGACTCCACCAAAATATGTCTTAGCTCAACAGCACGCCATTCCTCCCATTTATACTTGGGACCTTGCGTAAGCTTTATCATTGAAGCCAATTTTTGTGGGGTCATTAGATTTTTTATTTTTTCTGAAAGGGGTAAGATACAAGTTTTGTCCTGATATATGGTAGAATGGAGTTCCATATCTAAGGGCCTTCCTTTGAGAAGTCAGCAGGATGGACCAGTGCTCAGCACTCCTCAGGGTCAAGTCTCGTCTTTGTGCAATTGCAGCATGATCCCACATCATTGAAATCAACAGAAGGACTCCTATTGCCATCAGAGAGTATTGGATCAGACCCTTTAACCTGATCTTCCCCCCCCCCCCCCCCCCCCCCCCCGTCTTTAAATAACAGTTCCCAGTGGAATCTCTAGAACTGGTCATTTGTTGATTTTAAAAGAATAAATAAGCCCCACCACCACTCCCAACCACCGCACACACATTTGGGTTCCAGCTTTGCGGTCCTTTTTCAGGCAAAACTCCTTCTGAAGGACTGCAGGATTGAGCTGCAATTTTTTAAAAAAATCCCTGTTTTCCTTCCTGTTTTATGGGACCATGTGACTTTTTATAAACTCTGAGGAATAAAGTTGGGTTTCTGAAGCCATTTTAACTTCTAATAAGCTATCTTGTCGTGTTGGTTTCATCTTCATCTGTACCACAGAGAATGGCTTTTTCATAATGTTTTTGCAAGTTTTGTTCTGAACTGACTTTGGTACACATCTCTGGCTATGTTCATACGCTAATCTAGCATAACTGAACAGAGGGAAGTTTATTTCAGTGGAAAATGTTTATTTACAAATATGTAATAGGTAAACCACCAGCTAATCATCCAATTTACTGGAATTGAGAGATGGCAGGAGACACTGATTACATTCTTAAATTATACTGCCAACAAAAGAGCTTGCAATCAATATTCTGAACAGCTTTATATGTTTAATGTATTGCATTATTTTATAATAAAACCTATTTGATATTACAATAAAAATTAGTCTTGGGGGAAGAGAGGTCAGGGTGACCAGAGAGCAAGTGTGAGAAATCGGGACAGGGGGTGGGGGGTAATAGGAGCCTATATGAGAAAAAGACCCAAAAATCGGGACTGTCCCTATAAAATCGGGACATCTGGTCACCCTAGAGGTCATATTCATTTATTGCAATGATTAAAAATGTAGTTGTACAAACACATCACTATTTATTGCCACTATAGTACAAAGCCTAGTGCAAAATCCAACTTTGACTAAGTAATGAGCAAGTAAGATTAGTGTCACCGTTTGAAAAGCAGTAGTTTTCCCGAATGTTTTTACTGCATTCATCTCCAGATTCATGCTATGAAAATCTGCCATTTGATGAGTGAACTTTACAGTGTAATTATTTCTTTGGGCTAAATCCACCTTCCTTCTCTACTCTGAACCTAAGGAGACAGGTTTGATGCAAGGGGATTCTGTTGAGAGGAGGGCTAGGAATCCTCTCTCCCTAGGTGATGAAGCAACAGCATGTGATAAAATGTCAACATCTGAGGCACTCATGTCAGCTACTGCAACTCTGAGGGTGTAATAGTCCCTCTCTGTAGACTGCAGTGGCTTGTTGACTTGAGCTACACATGAATCATCTGACTTTACTATCACTCGCTCCTTGTTAGGCCTGCAACCCAGCTGTGGAGAGGAGCTATACAGCAAACGGGAATTGCAAACCAGTCTTGCCTCTTCAAATCACCCCCTTGCTTAACAGAACTAGACTAGTTTTGCTGCAGGCTAATGCCCTCTGTGGCCATAAGCAAAGGGCAACATTTGCCCCTTTAATTTTTGACTTGATTTTAATGTGCAGTAATGTGGGAACTGCAGGGTATTCTAGCACTTTTGAAAATCAGGCCTTTTATTTAGTGACTGAATATGGGCTTAGAAGACTAACTTTAGGTAACCATTTGTTTAAAATGCTGGCTTTGGCTTTCAAATATGGTAAAATGAATGCCTGCTTTTGAGATTACAAGTCTGCATTTCCTAAAATGTGTGCGCTTCCTCAGAGCTACATGGCAAGAGATATTACTTTCCTAACACAGATCGACAACTTGACAACATGTTACTAAGTATTTATAATTATTGCATGGATTTGAAGAGGTTGCTTTAGAACTTCTGGGTTTATCTAATTACAGGTGTACTGCTCTGACAAGACTGTACAATTGATAGTGGCTACTCCTTCCTAATTACCTCTTAGGCTGTCTAATTCTCTAATTAGTTCTAATGTGTGATTCCCTTTTAGAATTCTGCACTGTTACCTTTGATGAGCATGCTTTAACTATCACAGAAGATGTATGTTTGCCTCAGGTGCATGTGATATAATGTCTCCAGAGCCCACCCAAGAGGTGAGAAAGCAACAAAATGACGGGTCTGTGTGAGCAGAAAGCTAGAATAATGTATTTGATTTGAAATGTCTGTGGGCATAAAGAATGCCAAGGCAGAGACAGGAGAGTTCAGACTCAATTAAATTCTTTCATAAGGGAATTAAAAATGGAATGGACATCAGCAAATGACCATTGGGAAAAGACCATTTGAGGTTTTTGTGAAATTATCAATTAGGAGATGACTACTAGGTTTTGCTCTCTTACTGGGGCACCTACTTTATTACCCTTGAGTCAGAAGCATCTTTTGAAAAATGCATGATTACCACTGTGCTTTCTGTTTTAAGGACAGACAAGTCCAACAGACATTTTAAAACTTGTGCTGGTTAAGGTATGTCTGATAAATATTGTGTTCCGGTGAATTTGTCTGATTAATGCTAGCAAATTTGTCTAGAATGGACATAACCGCAGTCACTTTGTTCAAATAGAATGAATGTGGTTAGCGAGCTATTTACTGGGGAAAAGCCACCACTGCAGATTGTGTAGTGTGATGCACAGTTGCAGGCGCACACCTCTCAGCCTGCCGAATTCCAAATGTGGGATGCAATTTGTGACGGGTCTAAAATGAGAGGCGTACAAAATTATTCATGTAAGAAACTTTAAAATGCTGTTTTTATTTGTCCCTTTCTTGTAAGTAACTCTGTAATTTCAGTTTCATGTTTTTTATTTCTGATTTAAATAATTTTCAGCAGTGAAACAGGAGGCACCAATTTAGTTCAGAACCTAAGTAATTTCAGGACTAAAATTAATGATGTTCCTTGAAATGTCGTCCCTTTCTGTGCAGAGGTGAAGGATGTTAAAGAAATAGGCCATGCACAGTTCTTTAAATCTGGCAGAAATTAATCTTTGTGGTTTAGTGTCAACTTTTGCTTTCAGACTTCAGCACACGACAAGGCAGCTTACTTTGAGAGGGAGATGGATGGAAATCATGGCAAAAAGAGTAGAATGTTGTATGAATGATATAAACTTGCTCAAAAACTCCATTTAATCCATGCAAACTACATTTATTTTTCAAGCAAATCAGCTTTATTATGGTGATTATAGAATTTCATATTGACCTCTGATCCTCAATTTTTCCTCCTTCCCTAATATAAGAACTTGTCTGGTTAGTAAACGATCCTGTCTGAAATCTCCTTTTCTGATGAAACCACTATTCTAGATGTTAAAGAGCCAGGGGCCAAATTACAGGCTAGATTTACCTGGTGAATGAATTCTCTGCTCAGAGAGACCCCAGTGTTCATGAAAAATATTTGTTATTTTTAACAATTTATAGAGATGTCAAATTTTTTTGAAAATGTGAAAGTACTGCTAAAAAGAAAAGAGATGTTGAACTATTGATGAAAATATTTCTGCATTTTTCAGACAGTTCTGTTGTTTGGGATAGCCTTGATTTACACAACGTGCTTTTTATAGATGGAGGATCTGGCTCTAATGTTTTTGCCACCCCAAGCAAAAAAACAATACCACCCCAAATGCTGCCCCCGAAACAAAAAATACAACCCCCCCAACGCCCGCCAAAACAACCCTCCCCCCCGCCTCTCTGCCCGTGGTCCCACTCCCCTGCTGGCAGGTAGCGAGCGGGGCATGCCCGCCCCCGGCCCCGCTCTCCCCAGCCGGCGGGGAGTGAGTGCGGCATGCCGGATGCCCCGCTCTCCCCGGCTGGAGCGCTGGCGGGGAGCGAGCGGGGCATGCCCGCCCATGGCCCCGCTCTCCCCGGCCGGCGGGGAGCGAGCGGGGCATGCCCGCGGCCCCGCTCTCCCCGGCCGGAGTGCCGGCGGGGAGCGAGCGGGGCATGCCCGTGGCCCCGCTCTCCCCGGCCAGCGGGGAGCGAGGCTGCCCCCTCTCCCCAGGCCAGAGCACCAGCGAGGAGGGCGGCATGCCCGGGGCCCCACTCTCCCCGGCCGGAGTGCCGGCGAGGAGGGCGGCATGCCCGCGGCCCCGCTCTCCCCGGCCAGCGGGGAGCGAGGCTGCCCCGCTCTCCCCAGGCCGGAGCGCTGGCGGGGAGGGCGGCATGTCTGGGAAGGAGGGGGAGACAACTGTCGCGGCCGCTAGGGTTCTCTTCTCCCGCTCCCTCCCAGGCTCTTAAGCCTGGGAGGGAAAGAGAGAAGCGACGCGCGAAACAGCTGTTTCGCGCACCGCCACTTGGGGAGAAGCTGAGCCGGCGGCGCAGAGCGGAGGTGAGTTGGGGCGGCCAGCCGGGGCACATTTCTAGGGGCGGCATGGCCGGTGCCAGAATGCCGCCCCTAGAAATGTGCCGCCCCAAGCACCAGCTTGTTTTGCTGGTGCCTGGAGCCGGCCCTGCTCCCCAGTCTCCAGCTCCAGAAGTGGTACTCATTCCAGCTGCTCGTTCCTTTTTAGCACTAGTCATCAGTTTACTCTGGATGATAGCGGTTTATGTTTTCAAGGTTGTCTTTGCAAGGAAAAGAGCTAAAAAGGAGAGCCAGCCAAGATGTTCTTGGGGGAAAAAATGAATGACTTTTTAATGGAGTCTATTGGCAGCGTTGGGAAAGCTGGGGTTTGGGAAGGAAACTGTGAATGTCTGGGGTTTGGGAAGGAAAAAAGTCCAAGATTAATCTGAACCTAAGTTGTCTTAAGCACATCCCTCATAACTCTCATTTTTACAGTACAAGATGAAGGGAGCAGGAAGTGATCTGAATATGTGGGGCTTGATTCCCTTTCCTCACTGAACTGTGTTTTTAAGCCATGCTAAACTCTGATCTGTCCTGTGTCAGTCGAAACTCACCACTTTATTTACCATTCCTTTTCCCTAGGGCAAGGAATCCATGAGTTTAGGCCTTGTCTACGTGAGGAAGTTTTGCCAGCTTTACACTTGTATAGCAACCAATGTGGACACGCTTATTCTGGTAGAAGAATGACTCTTCAATGTAGCTTAAACCGTTTCCCAGGAGACATATGCCAAACTGAAAAAGTCACATTTATTCCAGAATAAGTGTGTGAATTTGGAGGAGGACAAGGGGTTACACTGGATTAAATGACATCTGAGATTACCCTGAAAGAACGTTCCCATATAGAAAAGGCCAGAGATTTGGAAACTTAATACTACAACATTCCGTGATACAGAAGGAACAGTTTTAGTGACTGTTTGTTTGTTTGTGTTTGTTTGTCCTAAAGATCACAAAGGCCTCGTAACTGTTGAAGTATGGCTTGTGAGTGAATTTATCACCATGGACAGAATTCTGTATAAAGCAGATGTCATTCTCCATAAGTCTTATTTGTAACTAGCGCAGCGACATTGGCTTTGCAGATGACAATCTGTTTGTTATTTCTCTTTCAAATTGTTTTCCCCCAGATGAGTTTTCCTTGAGGAAATTCAAACCTTGTCCCAGTTTACCGGACTTCTAACAAAGGTTTTAATTAACTCCCTGAGCTGAGTGTGTCCTTGCAGTTCAGCTTTCCATAAATGTACAACTTCATCATGGACCTCTGGTGGTTGGGGTGAGGGTAGGGCTGGCGCACCCACTAGGGCGCCAGCATTTGGGGGACGGAGACTCCCTGTGGCGTCATCGCCAACGAGAACACAGCTTCCCATGAGCTGCTGCCCCTGCACCCGAGTGAGGTGAGCTGCTGCGGGTGGGGGGGCTGGCCGCCGCAGGGGGCACTGGTGGGGGGCTGCCGCGGGCGGGGAGCCGAGCCCAGCGCGGCCCAGTGAGTGGCGCGGGAAGCCGAGCCTGCTGCGGCCTGCGGGGAGCCGGGCACACGGGCAGGTGGGGAGGCTGCCACGGTCTGCGGGGCTGAGCCGCTGCTGTGAGGGGGGTGTGTGAAGCTGGCTGCCATGGGGGGGGGGGCGGCCTTAGTTGGGAGGGGTGCAGGGCTGGTGCAAGGACGTTTCACCTAGGGGGCGAAACTTCCTTGCACCGGCCCTGGGTGAGGATTGCTTTAGCAGGTTTGTGATGTCTCAGGATAGAAAACCCCCTTTTTTCCATCCCCTCAAGTCAATCCCAGAGTACTGCTTTTATGTTTCTCAGCACCACTCTGGTCAGGTTTGGCGCTTTTTCAGCAGTGCCAATAAAAAATCCCCTTGGTAGTCATGTTAGCAACAAGCCTGCAATCCAACTCTGGGCTCCCCATACTGGGGATCCTGGCTGCAGTGGCTTATGCATGTTTAATAGTACAAATTACTCTCCCTATTTGTTTGTGTGAGTCAAGCACTTAAAGGCAGGTCCCGTACCCTACAACTGTACCTAGCCTATCAGCAGAGTACTGATTTTTCAGGTCAGGAAGTGGAAATGCATTGGATTCTCAATGCCCACTGTCCACCCCTTTAGAAGTTCTTTTATATCAGTGGTTGTCAACCAGGGGTACATGTAGGGGTACACAGAGATCTTCTAAGGGGTACATCAACTCATCTAGATATTTGCCTAGTTTTACAACAGGCTACATGAAAAGCACTAGCAAAGTCAGTACAAACTAAAATTTCATACACACTGTGACTCATTTATACTGCTCTATGTACTATACACTGAAATGTAAGTACGATATTTATATTCCAGTTGATTTATTTGATAATATATGGTAAAAATGAAAAAGTCAGCAATTTTTCAGTGATAGTGTGGCTGAGACACTTTTTTGTATTTTTATGTCTGATTTTGTAAGCAAGTAGTTTTTAGTTGAGGTGAAACTTGGGTTATACAAGACAAATCAGATTCCTGAAAGGGGTACACTAGTCTGGAAAGGTTGAGACCCACTGCTTTATATCACCACCTCTTCCCTTTCATTTGTCAGCCTATCCTACTGCAAGACAGTACGCTGTACCGAGAACCCCGGGCTCATCATTTACATAAAGTTTTCCTGTATTTCTCTTTCCTTCTCAATTCTTGGGGGAGGGGAGGGTGGAAGTGGAAGGGGGAATGGAATTCAACTTGATTGAACAGCAGAGCTTAGGTTGTAAGATTTTGGGGGCATGCATGGACCATATGATCTGAATCTGTCTGCATTAAAAGGTCACTGGATGCAGCAGTTTCACTGGCAGTTTGAATGATGATCAAACTGTATTTTACACCGAAGACAGCAAAGAAGTCCTTGATAATCATGCCACTGTCATCCTTAGATCTCCTCATTATGCCTGAATGTATACAGCTTTTAGCACACTTGCTGTGTGTGTGATCACCAGATATTTGTCAGTGGTAACGCTGGCTTTACATTTTGAGGTCAATTATGGCTTAAATCAAGGCTGGCCTGCTCTCATACATATCCCATCTGAAACAATTCTAGACTTCCCCACGCACTTGGACACAGTCCACCTGATACTACTATGACCGCTAAGCCCCAAAGTTTTGGGGTCAAATTCTACCCTCAGGTACACCTGTTCAGATCTGGAATAACTCCATTGACTTCCATGTAGTTGTACCATATTCAAACCTGTGTAGATGTTTGCCTTTGTCTTCAGCAGAGATGCAGGAATCCACAGGAGGTAGGCCCGTGAACCTTTTTTGTCCAGGTATTGTGCATATCCAGTCAGGGGGACAGTATTTCCGATTTCTGGGGAAGAAGGGAAGGTCAGGTTGTTCTAAGTATGTTTCTGTGGTTATGGAACAGGAAGCCCAGACAAAAGCTGTGGGAAGGGAGCAGCCAGCTTGCTTCTTTGAAATAACTAACTATGATTTGCGATTCCATGCATCCGATGAAGTGGGTACTAACCCACGAAAGCTTATGCTGAAATAAATTTGTTAGTCTCTAAGGTGCTACAAGTTTTTCTTTCTTATTTTCATTATGATTTGTGAGGTAGTCGACCAATGGCCAGCTTTCAAAGCAGTAAAGATCTAACGGTTAAGCTAGGTGGCTGAACATGAGGGATGGGATAGGCTCAGATGGCTGCCCATGAAGACTTAAGGATGGGAAGGTTGGCTGCAAGTTACTGCCCAACCCTGTAAAGACAAAACCAGTTAATAGTGGAGAGGTTGCTACACCTGTAGGATGGATGAGGGATTTGTATATGTACTAGAATTAGCAAAACATGCCTGTTTTATTACAAAATGAGCAAGTTTATTAAAGCTTTTGCCTTTGTTATACTTATTAATTTGCATTACAGTAGCCCCTAGAGTCCTCAACTGAGACTGAAGCTCCTCCATTTGTGCTGGGTACTGTAAAAATGCATTGAGACAGGGACTGTTTCTGTCTGCTAAGAGCTTACAAACTGAATAGACAAGTCAGACAAAAAAGAAGAGTGGGGAGGAACATAGAGGCTCAGAGAGGTGAAATGGCTTGCTCAGGGGCACCCAGCCCGCCATGACATAGCCGAGGAAAGGACCTAGGTCTCCTGAATCCCAGTCTAGTGACTATACAAACCTAAAACTCAAAATTGAACTTCAGGAGATGTGAACGCAGGTCAAATAAACCTGTCATTTTGGATTCACTTACATTGCTCTGGACCTAATGTGGTAGGCTTTGCATGACTCTGTGTCCAGCACTGAAAATTACTACGAGCCTTTTGAGAGGCAATAAATAAATAAATGAAATACCTAGGTTTCTGTGGGCTTCAGATGTGTCCCAACAAGACAGTAATTAAATCCTACAAAGGCTCCCAGTGTTTTTCAATGGATGGCATTTATTTATGTTCATAGGTTCTGCTTTCCTTGCCCTCCACTTCCTGAGATGACATGGTGAGCAGCAGTCAGATTTTTCAGATGTTTTCCTTCTGAACTGTGGTATTTCTCTTGCTGAGAACTTTACAGATGTCCAGTGTCATCTCCAGAAGAAATTAAGGTCAGGTACCTATAGGCTTGATCAAGATAATGGGAAAGGTGTTCAGCATCTTGCGAGAATAGGACCTAATTTAGGACAAAGAAAAGCAGTTAGTCTTGTAAGCTGCTTACATTGCAGATGTAAATCAAGTTAGCTAGATCCTGATGACAGATTGTAGTTTTATGCAGTGTTGTTGTAGCCGTGTTGGTCCCAGGATGTTACAGAAACAAGGTGGGTGAGGTGAGATAATATCTTTTATTGGACCAACTTCTGTTGGTGAGAGAGACAAGTTTTTGAGCTTACACAGAGTTCTTCAGGTTATGAGCTTTGGGTCAGCTCGACAGCTTGTCTCTCTCACTAACAGAACGTGGTCCAATAAAAGAGACTACCTCACCCAACTTGTCTCTCTCAGAAGTTTTGCTTGTCTGATGATCAGTATCATACTATATATATATATATGTATGTATATATATAAAATGAAGGAAGGATCTAGACGGCCGCAGTAATTGTCCCTTATATATAAAGGGACAGTTACTGTGACAGTCTAGATTCTTCCTTCGTTGTGTCTGTAGGATTTTACTGGGAAAAGGTTATGTTGGAGCTGGAATTAAATGTTTCAATCTTATTTCTGACTATTTTAAAAAAAAAGGACTACAGCTTTTTATTTTTAATTTGTTTTACTTATTTGTATCTGTTTAATTTGACAGCGAACAGAACCCATTAGTGAATTTGCGCTATACCGGATTCGTTTGCAAAATTAGTCCTAATTTGTAGCTCGTAGCCTTTGTTTGCATAATTGAACAGTGGTTGTAATACCATGAAAACAAATCATGACTGTAATTAGGCATTCTGCATACGGGTGTTCTCAGAATCGTTAGTTTACTTTCAAGGAAAAGCTTTAACCCAAGTTAGAGATTAGTTTTTGACTGAAATATGGATGTGAATTTGAGCAACCTGCAAAAAATAAAATAAAAAATACCCCATGCAAATCCACACTGAATTTCATACATTTAAAAAATGTGTTTATGCTGGTTTACCGTGTCCTTGTTTTACTGTCTAACTCTATTCTACCCTGGAACTTTGTTAACCAAATGCAGCTGAAATCTTATTGTGAAGCAAGGGAAGTTTTGTGTAAATGAGTAAGTATAAAGGCATCTACCAAAAAGGGAATGATTTAGGTAGTTAACCCAGGCTAACAAAAGATATAAAGTACTTTTAAAACCCCTAAACTACCTCTCCCAACAGTCAAGGAGAAGAGCTCTTACCAGAATGCAGGGTTTGAAAATCCATTGGGTAAACCGTACTGCACTCAGACATTTGGCTTTGGCACCTCCTCAAGTACTAAAATCTCTTTAAGTATCTTACATTGGAAACCTTCTCCACACTTAATCCCATCACTTAGGGAATATAGTGTATTGTATTGTGAGTCATCCTAATGTCTTAATTAGGATGTGTCTTGGCTTTTATTAGCTGTAGGGCATTAGATAGTTTACCTACTGTTTTATATCGTTTACCTGAAAGGAAAAAATGTCAGCTTTTAAAAATCATATGATACACCTTAAACAGTAAATAAAAGTGCTTACGTTTTGCAGGATGTGGAACAATTTAATTGATCACTCAGATATAATGACTTAATTATTCATGACTGTCTTACAAAATGTTGTACTTTGATTCAGAACCTGAAAACAAGTAGAGACATAATTAAACAGGCTCTTGTTCTGTACTTAGAAAAGGAGAGACTCTTTTTTTCTCTTTTATTCTGCTCTTTAAATCTTGGATAAGTGCTTTGCAATATACTGAAAGGGCTGTAAAGGAGTGGGGCCAGGGTGCTAAGAGTTTTGACACTAGAGAATATGTTCATTTCCTTTCGCCCCTAGTTCATTAAGGATAGAATTGGGGCTCCCTAAAACTCATTTGAAGTCTGGCAGGGGACAGTGCCATATAATTTTTACTCCCATTTTTACTTATTTCTGCACCTTTTGCAAAGCTTTTCTTCCTCGTAAGAGGGCCAGTGTGCAATCTGGAAATATTTTTGGTTTCATCCCCAGAAAATTTGCCTGCCCTGCCCGTTGGACTGATCTCAAAATGTTCTCTTAGAAAGTACAGTGCAGATAAATTATCTTTGGGATTTAGAGGAAAGAAAGGGATTTCCACGGTAAGCGAGAACAAGTCCAGAAATGAAAACAGCACATCCACGTTGCAAAGAAAATGTCTGTATTGATGTGAGAAATTATCTGAAAAATAGTAGTTCTGTCGTACAGATTTATTTTACTGTTTGAGGTAATGCTTTGCTACATTTGCTTAAAGAAGAGGAGAGTTTGTTATGCATCCATATTGTTACAATTCTCCTTGCTAGTCTTTTATCTTGTGTGCCATCCTTCAATTGCTTCCCCCACATGGGCCATAGTTGACAAATTCATCCAGGACTCTGTGAAATAATATTTGAAGTCGATCTGGCAAGCCTTTGTGCACCTTCTGAGTTACACTGAAACTTGTTCTTTTGGCTTATTGTTCCCCCTGTCAGGAACTACGTGACACTGAAAGCAAGTAACACAGGACACCTGAATGGAGGGATAGCTCAGTGGTTTGAGCATTGGCCTGCTAAACCCAGGGTTGTGAGTTCAATCCTTGAGGGGGCCATTTAGGGATCTGGGGCAAAAAATCTGTCAGGGGACAGTACTTGGTCCTGCTAGTGAAGGCAGGGGACTGGACTCAATGACTTTTCAAGGTCTTTCCAGTTCTAGGAGATTGGCATATCTCCATTTATATATCCTCTCCTCCTGTTCAGCCTTGTCTGCTTCTGGTCTTGATCTGCTCCCCTCTTTTAAATGGCTAGTGAGAGAGCCTCCATGTTATAAGGTTCCAGTCCTCCCTGCTCTCCTGCAGGGTGACTGTCCTCAGTGACTTCAAGTCCCTCATCTGGTGACCCGTAGCTTGGTTACAAGCTCACGTGGCACTAACTTTGTCTTCAGGTGATTGCATTTGAATGGAAGACCCTTCAGATAAATGACCCTTGATTGTTCTGCATTTTGAGCCATCTTTTAGATGTAAATATTTCTCCTGACACCTCCCTGGAGGTTTCAGCACAAGATAGAAGGTAAAAGGTCAAAGCATAGGCACAGTAGAATCAAATGGAGTGGGTAGTTTTGTTATAGATACATACAGACCTACACTGATCTATATATGTGTATCATGTTTAAAAGATTAAGCCAGATTCCATGGCAGCTGGCAAATAAGTCTGATGTCATCTCTGATGTCATTAGAAAGTTCTTTCATGCCTCTGACGGCCTTGCTATGAAATACAACATTTTAAAAGCCAAGTGTTGAACCCATCCCCCACAAACCACTTTTGACCAATAGGACTGTAATAAATGGATTGAAATCAGCAGTATACTGATTGGTTGATTCCCTTTATTACAGTCTCAGCAGCCAAGAGTCAGCTGTTCTATCCCTGTCAGTAAATGAAATGTGGGGAATAGCTACAAAGTGTCAGGTGGAGGACCCCTGGGGCTGGTGAAGTGGTTCCCAGAGCCTGGATCACATGCCTCTAAGAAAAAAGCAGCCCCTTTTTCAGCAGGCAGTGGTTAATCCCTGGGAACTCTACACTTAACCATGGAGCAATACCTTTATCAGAGGAGGGAGGCGCCCTCCATCTGTACCAGGGGAATCCCAGGAGGAGACTCTTTAAGGGAGTTACACATACCCTACCCCAGCAACAGGGCAATGTGTAATATACATATTTATGCTTTCCAACCCTATCAAGTGTTCAAACAACCCAATTCCCAGCCTCTTGGACTCTGGACAAAGAGACCTGTTAGTTCCCTTTCTGATGCTCTCTGGGGCATGTTATGAGCTCAGAGGGGGCGTGTCTTTGTTACTTCTGCGCTAGTTGACTCTGGTGCTGTTGCTGCTGGGTTGGCCCCTGCTTCCGGGCTGCATCTTTATTTTCTGAGCTGTGCTCTCTCTGCCCTCCTGGCTTGGCACTTCTGTGGCTGCTTACAGCTGCACGCCTTCTGCTTCCTTGGTTCCTCTTCTCCCTAGGCACAAAGTGAAAGTCCAGACAGCTGCAATTGCTTTCCACTAACCCCCCAGCTCTGGGCCAGCTGTTTCACTGAGAATCAGCCAGGTGATCTAGAGCCAATCCCCTCTGGTTTTGGAGTGACATCTGGGCCGAAATCTGAAGCTCACATTCTGTTCAACCCAGTGGTCACTCTGCTATACCCAGGATGCCAGTTAAAGGAAAATAGAACTTAAATGGGAGATTAGTTTTGCATTTTTAGCTAGTGGCAACCTGATATGAAATCACAGCCAATTGGAAGTGGAAGGATGGCTCTAAGCTTAATAAAAGGTTTATGGGAATTTGGGAAATGTTAATCATGGAAACACTGATGGATGCAACGAATAATACACAGTTGTTTTCCACGTACTGATGCTGCCATTTCACAAGTTAATTGAGGAAAACCAGACTACTTTAGTAGTTAAATTTCAGAAGACACCAACCCTTTGAGATACTAACTGCACCAGGTTGCTTGCTGTTGATTAGACATGTCCAGCCAAAATAGTCTTGGAAAGCTTTGTATACAATGTATTCTCTAAATAGTCTGTGACATTTTATGCACGATTGTGACATATTCCATCTTCTGCTTCATTTGATGTACTCTTTGCTCCTAATTATGCAAAAATCTAGATACAAATTTTTAACACTCCTTCAGTCCCTCCCCAAATAAATGAATACATTAAAAAGCAAAGACTCCCCAAAAAGAAACACATTTTAAACCTGGGAATGCTTACTGGAAAATTGAATAGCCTATGTTTCTGTCCATCCCAAGTGTCACTCCAGCTGTAGTTTGTCAATGAATGAAATCAGGCATTACAGAATTTGTCTCGAATGTGTAGGTACAAAGTAATTGATTTAGTTCTCAAGTCCCACTGTTCCTAGTAACAAAATTAGACTGTAGGCTCTTTGGGGCGGGGACCATGTCTTCCTTTATGATGTTTGTACTGGGCCTCACACAATGGGATCCTGATGTGGGGAGGGGGAGGGTCTCTTGGCACTACTGTAATGTAAATATTCAGGATTAGTTTCTTGGCTTTCTGGGGAAGAGTGTTAAGTATCTCCAGCTCCATATAACTCACACTTATAGCAGATAAAGCACGGGGTTTATTTTAGGGGCTTGTTGTTTTAGCTCTATAAAGTGTCTGAATTTGTGGCCAGAAATAATTTTAATGGGAGGACATTCCCATAAATGATGGAATAATGAGACTCATGGTATGTGGTACTTGGTAAATGAGGCTGTTGTTGCAGGTCTTTCCAAATACTGGGCCAAATTCTGGCAGGCATTGTGCATACCAGAACAAAACACAGTGTGCAGGCAAAGCGTGGGGTGGAAGTCAGCTCTGTTATTCCCTCCCCACCTCCCAAAACCCTACAGAGAGGCCACCTCATATCATTTCCACAATAGCCAGGTACAGCGTTGTGCAGCATGATCAGAGCGAGCATGGGTGGATGTACATCAGTGCCCTGACTCAGGATTGGCACCGGCTTGCAGACCCTCATGTTCGCATTATTCTTGCTCCTGCCATAAGTATCCTGCTGCACCTGCTGCAGACGGTCACATGAGGTCACTGTTGGCGAAACCGTTGGGAAGCATTAACATTTTTCCAGCATATAGATGTGCCTGTGTGAGGGTGGACTAGGATGTCCTTTTCCCCTCCCCAATCAACATTTGGCCCTTTATTTGCAGTTGATGGTCAATAAAAGATTGTGGGTGATTTTAAAATCTTGCATCTGAATGAATTTATTATAGATCATAACTTCATGGATGTTCGCATCTGTTGCCAGTCAGATCCATATTTTATATCAATATCCAGGTCATTATTTCATATCTGGTTAGTGACTTGGCATTACATCTCCTGAGAGTCGCATAGAGTAGAGTAAAATACCAAACTGACGTGTTTAGTGTTTATCTTGTGGCTAGTTAAGTCCTTTCGTCCACAGGTGTTTGACTTGAGAGAGGTGGAAACTGCTTGGGTTATGGAGGCTCTTAACTGCAGGAACAGTGTGATGTTTATTTTCACGAGTTATGGTGGCTACATTAACAACAAGTGGCAGAATAGGTCACATTGTTACACTAATGGTTGATTGTTAGGTATGGCTCAGATAAGCATCCAATACTTAAAGACACTTATTCAAGGACACCAAAACTGTCCAACTCTCTTGAATCTCAAAACAGAGTTGGCAATCACTTGAGAATTGAAATTTCCATTTCAAGACAAAAATATGGTCTGCATTTTCAAAACAGCTGTACAGCTCCCGTTTGGGTACCTAAATTAGTGGTTGGAAGGTCAAAAGAATTCTGATCCTATTCAGGCACCTAACTAACACAGCCAGCTTTTCAAGGTACTCTACACCCAGCATCTGAGCTGGTGTTTGAAAAGAAAGGAACTTTGAAATACTGGCCTTGTGTTTGTATAGTTCAATTTTTAAATGTAGCGGTGTTCTGAAAATGACATTGTTGATAACTTCCAGATCAAATGTGCTGCTTTTATAAGTGTAAATTTACACTTATAAATTTCTAATTTCCATACCTTCAAACCAATCCTGAGGTCTGAGGGACAAACTGTGTTCCTTCGATCATTACCAATAATAGATATACAGGCCGTATTTTGCCCACAGTAAGCATGTGCATCTCCATTGTCTTCAAATTATTTTGTTTTCACTTACATTTATGGCACTACATTGTGGTTCATTGGGGTAGCATAAGTAAAACTGAGGGCAGATCCCTCCCGGGGGGAGGGATAGCTCAGTGGTTTGAGCATTGGCCTGCTAAACCCAGGGTTGAGAGTTCAATCCTTGAGGGGGCCATTTAGGGATTTGGGGCAAAAATTGGGGATTGGTCCTGCTTTGAGCAGGGGGTTGGACTAGATGACCTCATAAGGTCCCTTCCAACCCTGATATTCTATGATAATTTTGAAAGAGTTCCAGAGTTGAAGAGGTCTGAGGGCAAAGTTTGGCCCTGGAATTTAAATTGAGCTAACAATTCTGTTGATGTGGGAGTAGAATTCCTTAGACAGGGAGGTGCCTGGGAATAAAAAAACAATTAAAAAAAAAAAAAGTCTGCAGACATGACTAAAAACACATAAGGAGCCAATCTGGGTCCTGATTTAAGAAATCACTTGAAACTGTACCGACCTGTCCTTAAAATGGGCAACTTTCTGAGCTGGATTCATGGTGAGTATGAATGTTCCGTTTCTCCACAGTCCTATTTCTGCGCTATACCATGTACAAAAGTCCCAGTTTGAATTCAGTTTTAGAAACAGGTTCATTTTATAGGAATGTCCTGTTTATTTTGTGTTAGTTCTTGTACATTCCTAAGCTCTGTGTGTGTGGTGTGGTGTTTCAGACATTTTCCTAAGCGTGTGCACCTGATTTCTACATGCTCAAGCTCTTACATGTTTGTATAAGCGCACATGTGCTTATATAACTCTGATTTGTGTGCATATAGGTCTGGGTGGTGGGAGGATACTTTTAAACTATCTGGCCATCAAAGTGTATTGAAATGAGGTTGGCCATAACCCATACTTAGATCCTTGAAAGGCGGGAGCCGTGCTAGTACATAGTGATATGTCCAATATTATATGACATTGTTCCCTGTCATGCATTATATAGCAATCTCTCTGTGTATTGACTATTTTGTTAAAATTGTCTTAGTGAGGCTTTAGTTTCGGTGCACCTGCAGTGTCAGAAACATAAAGCTATAGGCCAGCACATTGTCGATAGAGAGATGGGGGGGCATGTGTTCAGGGCCGGCTCTAGGTTTTTTGCAGCCCCAAGCAAAAAATGTTTTGGCTGCCCCCCCGCCAGCCCTGGGCTCCCCCCTGCACCTCCCTGGCACCCCAGCCCTGGGCTCTCCCCCACCCCAACCAGCGCCCTCCCCCACCCACAACCCCTGCCGCCCCAGGATGGGTCATCAGCATCCCGCTCATGACACTAGCAGGGATGGAGGCTGCATCCACCCGATTCCTCCCCGGTGCCTAGGGGGGCCCTGACTTCGCCCGCGTCCCCCTTGCCTCCAGCCGGTCCGGAGCTGGCAAGGTTGGGGTAAGCAGCGGGGCTCCCGGGTCGCGCCTCAGCCCAGGGTCCCTCCAGCCGGGGCTCCCGCCTCCAGGACCGGCCGGGACCTGGGAGGTCAGAGCTGGGGGGACCACCCCTGCAGGGGACTGATGAGCTAGGGCAGGGCATCCCCAGAGGGTGCGGCCGGCGGGGAGCGGAGCCCTGGAGGGTGGGACGCGGGCCCGTCACGGCAGCGCCCCAGGCACTGGTCCCCTCTAAGGCCCTGTTGTTGCTGCTGCTCTCGGCTGCCCTGCCGCAGCCCCTGGTCGGCTCGGGCTACTTCACCCAGCCCCAGCTGCACCTGCAGGTGGCTCCATGAGCCCCGCAGGGTGGCCCCCAGCCTGAGTGTCCTGTGCTCTATGTGTCAGAGCCTGCCTGGCCCGGCCACAAGGTGCGGGCGCTGCTGCTGCTGGACCCCAAGCAACAACAACAAAAAAGGGTGGCTGGAATGCCGCCCCTGAAAATGTGCCGCCCGAAGCACGTGCTTGCTTTGCTGGTGCCTTGAGCCAGTCTTGCATGTGTTCACAATTGGAAATTAAGTAAATTTGAATTGGTTTCATTCATTCAGTAGGGAGTTCAACTCTCAAGATAGGGAGCAAGCCTGTGATATGGAAGGAATGGATTTCTAAGAATGTGATCCAGTGCTCATTGATGTCAGTGGGAGTTGTTCCATTGATTTCAATAGATTGTTTTTGGATCAGGCCTTAGAAGTTTATGTACTATTTCCCACCTGTGTGGTAACAGTTCATTTATGCCATTTGAGAAACTGGCATAAGTGGTTACCAATACAATTTTAGAAGTCCCCATTTAGTAACACACTGTGGAATCTAGGGCGTTGTCTTGTTGCAGGACCTGTAATAGGTACTCAGGACGTGCTACAAATGAGAATTTTGGCTAATTCTGTTTGCTTTGCAGCTTGCTTATACTTGCCTCCTTCACTGAAGTACCTAAGTGTGTGAAGAAAAGCTTTATTTTTTTCCCCACAGATGTATAAGAATATATAATGCTGAGTACTGATCTGTGTATGAAGGTGGCACTTATGATTAGAAGTGAGAGAATATCTTGATAATGGAGTGTTTCTGTCCATAAGGATCCAGGATTTTCATCTTGTATAGTATTGCCTTTAAACTTAAATGTATGGCTGTAGAGAGAGAAGCTGAAATCATCCCAGTTTTTGATTTTAAAGGGCTATTAAAATGCAGTGCAATGGTGTCAGTTGAGATCTTTAATAACAGGTAGGCACATGGGCCCCATCCTGCAATGAGCACTCTGAGTATGTCTACACTGCAGCTAAACACCCATGGCTGGCCCATGTTGGCTGACTTGGGATCACAGGGCTTAGCCTGGGTTCTGGGACCCTCCCACTCCAAACATCTACACCACAGTTTTACAGCCCTGGAGCTTAAGCCCGACGAGCCCGAGTCAGATGACATGGGCCAGCCACTAGTGTAGACATGCCCTGTGTAGGCAGAATCCTGCTCTAGCCTGAAGACCTGTAATGGTATACTGCCTCTGCACACAGCACCATAATGTGACTTTTCACTGGCACCAGGGGCTGCCTGCATGAAGCACATTGCAGAGGATCCGGGTCGCAGCAAAACAATATTTTGGTCATCATTTTTGCCTGAGTTTCTGTCTATTCCAAGTCAAATAATTTGTACTTTTTAAAAAAATGCCCATTTTATAAAACTAAATCTTCATGAGAATTCTAGCTAAAATAAAATCAATCCTGGCATAACTATAATAAACACCTCTCATTTACTATTTTTATAGCCTACCAAAGTGTTCTATCACTTACATACTAGTGTGAGAGACATTACAGAAAACAATACTTTACAGAAGAAAATGAAGACAAGGGGCCTGGTTCTGATCTCATCAGTTTTATGGTAGTGTAAGTCCATTGACTTCAGTGGAGTCTCCCGATCTACACTGGTATGAGATCAAAATCAGGCCCAGTGGCCTTGCTCTGAAGTGCTTACAATATAAAGCCTTGATCTATACAAAGAAATCCGTGCACCCACAGTGACTCCCAATGACTTCAGTGGGGCTTTTTGTAGGTGTCTGGGTTCATGTGTGGATCACAGCCAAAATTTAGATTTGATGTGATAAATGAAAATAACAAGCCAACGAGAGGGTGCAAGGCAAGGAGTGACATGTCGTTACTTATTTTTGACATGTGCTCATCTTGGTATGATGAAATATAATTTCTTTAAAAATAGCTTATTCTTTCTTGTATTGATTACACCCTATATATCTCAGCTGATGCATCTGCCGCAGGAGTTCGGACATCTGTAAACAGAAAGTGAACATGCATAATATATATATATATATATATATATATATATATATATATATATATATATATACACACACATACACACACACACACACACATATACACAACCTGACAGGGAGTGCATCTCTGACCGAGAGCTGCTTGCTTGAGTGTCATCGTGAGGCACCAGGCCAGGTTCTTTCTGAGGCAAGCAGTTATCTTGCAGTGACCATTCACCCCTCATGTTAATTCACGTATAAAACAGATTATTAATTACAACAAAAAACAATTCAATGGCTGTGGTATTATAATATCTAGCTCTTCTTTAGTGCTTTTCATTCAGTAGATCTGAGAGGATTGGAATCTCTCTCTGTGCTATAATTTAATTTAAAAAATCACTACTGAGCCTAGGATCCTAAAATCTCCAGTGTCTAGTTTAGCCCCAACGCTGCTGTGTCTGCACTTTGAAACCATTTGAAGAAGCTGATGGATAAGTCAAAACTTGGCTGTTAGCAGTCATTCCCCCCGCCCCCCTTCAAACCGCTAGTTCCACCCTTGAGTTGCTTAGGGCAGTGTCAGTCCGATCTGCAGGTACTTCAAAGGCTTCAAAACATCAGACACCACAACTCAGGCTGAAGCTGAAACAACCAGTTTGAGGAAACCTAAAGATCTTGGGGCCTCCAATTTCTTTTAATGCATTTTGAAATGGATTAAAATGGATAGGAAAATAAATGAAAAGAAAAACATTGCTCTCTCTTTGGGTATATGGATTGGATTTTATGAGGAAGGGACTCAGGCTACCTTCCGATCTATGTGAGGATTGTCCCATAATGAGATTGGCTGGACCTTTCGTTAGCTAATCAGATTTACCAGTCCATATCAAATCAGATTGCTTGCTCGGTTTTGCTCATTTTTATTACTTTATATAATCTAGCAATGGTGGTTCTTGACTAAGTAGGACATCTATTTGAATACTGGGGAATTTCGATAGAAGGAGAGTTGAAAAAAGTGTTACATTATATTACTGCACATGATAATATCCCAAAACTATACAACAAAGTTATTCACTTTTGACTATTTTGTATTTTACATATCCAGTAAGTGCCCTTAAAAACTTGCTACTTAACACTGTTACCATTATTTATTTTATTTATGGTAACCGCCATACCTAGAATGAGGAATGATTGCATAAATTTCAACTAATATATTTAACAGCCGTTGCCATAAGTGGCAAGCTTTTCAAGGGCTCAGCTTTTACAGCAACATTAACATTTTTCTTAAAATTAACGTTCATGCATATTCTTTGCCATTTCCTACTCAGGCACTGTGTAATATTAGTGATAGCACTGCAAATTAAACTGAGCCATGAACATGAAAAGTTAATTTCACAATTGTCCTATCACAGGTCTCTTTTTATAGATCTAGACATAAGATTCTCTTTACTTACAATGTAGTGTGTTTTTCTGTGTACTCAGAGGTGCCAAGATTTGTGCAATTCCATGTGACATTTATGTAAATTGTATAACGCGCTAACTTGCATATTAAAATGCACAGAGTTTGCATATAACCATAAACCGCTGCTGCAAAATAATTATGTGGATATAGTGCTGGGGAAAGGCATCAGATAGTTCTGGTAGAAGAAGTCCTGTGTTTTGCTAGCTGGATGCTGCCCTGCCAATATACATCAGAACTAATCTGGAAGGATGACTTTTCCTAGTGGTACCAGCATTTATCAGATGGAAACACTTTTTTAATCTCCGTTGAGCTGGTCTGGATTAAAACTGGTGATGCACAGGTGACAGGCTTGGCAGCTCATTAGCAACTCCCTGAGTCAGCCAGTCCCAAATGAGATTGGAGTTTACATAGTCAGGCAGGGTCTTCCATATGCTGCTCCCAAGAAATCTCCTCCCCCAATGCTCACTTTTCCCATTCTCCTGCAAACCACTCTATAATCATGTGTCCTCTCTAATCTTCCAGGAAGAGCTGCCAATATTTGCTTCTAAGTATTTTTTTCCCCACAATATTATTATTACATAGGCTGATAGATTTTAAGGCTAGAAGAGACCATCATGATCATCTAGTCTGGCCTCCTGCACATCACAAGCCACATAACCTCATTCTCCCCCCACCCCTGCACTCCTGCAATAGGCCAATAACATCTGCTGAGTTACTGGAGTCCTCGGATTTTGATTTAAAGACTTGGTTACAGAGAACATACCATTTACTCTAGTTCAAACCAGCAACTGACCCGTGCCCCATGCTGCAGAGGAAAGTGAAAAGCCCCCAGGGTTTCTGCCAGTCTGACCCAGGGGAAAATTCCTTCCCAAACCCAAATATGGTGATCAGTTAGACCCTGAGCACATGTACATACAACCACCCATCCACCGATTAGAAGAATATTAAGTTTGCAGTGTCAAGCACTGAAATGTTAGGAAAGCTGGAATTAAGTTTCTGTGCAACCTGAATTATGTCTTCTTGCACATAAGCATTATGATGTATCTTTAATCACTTAATAGTATACTATTTCCCCCCATATGATGGCCAGCAGAATTTGAACCTGAAACCTTCAGATCCACAACATAGACCTCTTCCATTTGGGTTAATGGGGTAACTGCCAACAGAAGTAGGGACTGGTCCTCAGAGGATAATAGCCTATCAAATGGAGCAGGGCTGGCCTTACCATGAGGCGAACTGAGGCGGCCACCTCAGGTGCCAGATTGTGGGGGAGCGCCACTAGGACCCAGGGTGTAGAAAATTGTGTCTGCTGCTGGTTCATATGTATTCTCTCTGCTCTAGATGCATAGAAATGGTAGAGTGCTGTGCTGGAGGAAGGAGGGCACAAGAGACTTTCCAAGTTTTGGCCCAAGTGAGGGGGCATGGGAGCGTCATTTGAGCTCCCTGCCTCAGGTGCCAAAATGTTGTGGGCCGGCCCTGAAATGGAGACATAAAACTCACTTTGCCGCAATTATTTGTTAGGCGGTAATAGAATGTTGGGTTCTAATCCTGGCTCTGGGAGTAGTGTCTGATGGTTAGAGCAGTGATTACAGTCAGGAAAACCAAGTGCACAGATTTGGCACTATTTTCTGAAAGACCAACATTATTGAATGGATGAGACTGGGGTTTTATTACCAGTTCTGTCTGAATTCATTCTGTGCAGTCTCTCTCTTATCTTGTATATAAAACGGGGTGAATAATAGTTGCTAGCCTGTAGGGTTGGGATTAGAATTGCTAAAAAAATAAAAAAATTGGCAAAAAAAAATGTTGAGAGGAAAAAAGTCCCTTTTATCAAAATTAAAAATGTTGATTAAATGTTTTGTCAAAATTTGGAAAACTTAAACCATTTATGTGACTGTTGGAAAACCAGGGTGAATGTCTCACAATTTTTATGAAAAAATTATCCAGTTTTGTTACTGATGAAAAATTGAGTAAAATTGAAATTTGGAAAACTTCCACTACCATTAGAAGAGAAGAGAGGTCCTTGGTCAATAATAAAGTTTTAGATTGCACAGAACTATTAAGACACTTAACAAAAAGAATTAAGACCAGAACCCATCGTCTCTGGGTTCCTAACCTACTGCATCTTCCAATGGGCTTCAGGATTCTGTATGCAGGAAGGATCTTGGTCTCTATCTCTCAAATATGTGGGCTTTTACCTGGTATATGGACAGATTTGACAGGACTGCCAAGCGCATGAATGTCAGGAGTGGCATCACAGGTTTGTGTACCTTTGTTTAATTGAAGCTGAGCATCTTGCCAAACCTCTCACTCGTTCATGTAGAATTATTCAATACAGTGGTATTATCAAAGGGGAAAGAGTTGTCTCATTTCAAGTATTTATGTTCTTGTGTTGGCCTCACTTAAAACGTGTGTAATGCTGTAAATCTGATATGCTACAACAGTCATTACTAGAGCAAGTCCAGGCATTGCTTGCATGTAACATTCAAATTAGCAGCTATCAAATGTCTGTTTAAAAGTGTTTTTTCTAATTAGGATGGTGTGCACAAATATAGAGGCGGCAGCTTTTCGAAAGGGACCTTTAATTTTGGGTGCCTTGAAATTGCATGCCCAGTTTGTGGGTGCAATGGCATAGAATATCAGGGTTGGAAGGGACCTTAGAAGGTCATCTAGTCCAACCCCCTGCTCAAAGCAGGACCAATCCCCAATTTTTGCCCCAGATCCCTAAAGGGCCCCCTCAAGCATTGAACTCACAACCCTGGGTTTAGCAGGCCAATGCTCAAACCACTGAGCTATCCCTCATCTGACATGTTCTGTCCAGAATAGAAGCAAGTACATTATAGGCAAAGTGAAAGCAAGGCCTATCACTGCAAACACTCATCTGACATGCCTCCCGTTGGAAATAATTGTATGCTCTCGCTGTTTGGAGAGAAGCTGTCTTCATTCTCTCTATAGCCAAATTCTGTCAAAGAATAGACAGGAGTGGCAGATGGCTCTTTATCTGACCGGGCATAATTTCTGAATCAAAAGACCCCTCATTTTACATGGGGCTACTAGTTAGGACACAGATGAATTGCAATGCGTGACTGCACTTTTGGGGTGTGAAAAAACATGGGTAAAGGGGAACACTTAGTGTGTGAAGTCAGATCCTGGCTTAAGGGCACTCTGAAAACTTGGACCCGTGGGGCAAATCCTCTCTCCAAAGGTGTGCATTTGTCTGATAGAAACTGTGCACAGCTGCAAAAACAGCAGTACAGGGAGGGTGGTACTCTATGGGAGTCCCATCTGCATTGTCATAGGAAGGGTTTAATGACAGAGGGGTGGAGCATGGGGGATTGAGATGGAGCTGGCAGATCCACAGTTATGCATATACACCAGCCAGTTTCCCCTTCTCTCCTACACAGGGACTGCAGCTGCCAGGTGGGGTGCAGAGCCACTATATTACAGCTTCGTGCCTTTCGGAGTAGAGATGGAGGAAGGATTCTGTTCCCATGCAATTGCCAGTGAACCACACTGCAGCCCACTTACTTAGTTTTAGTGCAGGGACCAGACTTTGAGCAAGAGGAACTCTAGACTATATACACAATACTCTATACGGTGTACTCAACTGCTGTCCCTGAGCAACAGTTTTCTTCTTATGATGAAGTGTAATCAGAGGGGCTGTGGAGGTTGTACTGTACTATTAAATATAATCCTTAATGTGTAAGAAGAACTCAGAGCAACTTTTATGGCATTTTCACAGTCAGGTAGTGTGCATACAGTGTGCAAGGATACTAAAATTATTCATTTATTTCTGACGTCACAAATAACATTCTGACAAAAAAGCAATAAACATCTACCAGTTTTCAGAGTCCAGTGTGGCATTTTCACCATACGCATTCTCAAATAGTCCTCTTCATATAGTCATTGTTGTGGTTAAGAATTTATATATAAAAATATTTTACATGAATTAATACTTTTGTTCTCTCAGAGCGTCTGATCCAGAGTTCACTGACATTAGTCGGAGTCTTTTCGTTGACTTCAATGGGCTCTGGATAAAGTCCCTTGTAACTATTTGGAATGTAAGTTTTTTTCAAGGTACTATGTGGGCCCAACAGGTATGATTTATTTTTTGCGTATCACATTTAACTCCTTGTGACGTCATGCATGAATGAATTACATCAAGTAATAAAAAACAAATCACAATTATAAATATTAAATTGGCTGCATGCCTATTCTATAAATAGCATATTCTCTGCCTTACATGCAGGCAAGTGCACAACTTCTGTTTTAATCTAGGCAGGATGTACTGTACTAGGCAAGACCTCAATTTATAGTCCCTCAGATATCCAGAACAAATAATAAAGGATACAGCCTTGTTTTGTAAAGAACTGGTAAATCTAATAGGAGAGAGCACCTCTTTTAAATATATAAATCTGAGGTATTACTATGTAAAACTATTCAAATTAATTTTATTAGCTTTAGCTCTCGGCTTTTTATTATGTGCATTAGACGACTGATCCTTCAAGACCATTCCATTGTGAGTAATCCTGACTGACATGACTTATCACATTAATTTCAGTGGGTCCATCCACGGGCGTAAGACTTTGCAGAGTCAATGCTGGCTAATGATTTTGGCAGAAAGGTTTTAGAAGGAAACAGTTTCATGCATGTGTTTTTTCAAATTAAAAGTCTGTGTAGTTTTAAAGCAGCTCTAAACTGAAATGTAAGTTTTATTAAACTAAAATGAAACAGCTAAAAATTAAAATTAAAATATCCAGTGTAAGGTGTGGGGTTTGTGTGTGGGTTGTTTTTTTTTTAACTTTTCCAAACAGTGTTTGGAAACGTATGCAAGTTCATAAGAACCAAAAGGCGAAAGTGACCAGGTCAATGTCACTGTCCAAATTGAATCAGGAGAATGGGAAAGATGAAGAAAGGTGAAAAGTAGATTACATTTATATAAATGCTTTCTGTATTGGCAGTAAAAGGTGCTATTAATCTTTATCTCAGTGATGACGCTTCTAAACTTTGGAGTTAGCTAGAGCTTGAGGGCATCTATGGAAAATATTCCATTAACTTAGTGCTGGAGAAAGATGTACTGTTGCTTAATTTCATGTACCAGACCTTACTTTAGAGCAGGGGTCGGCAACCTTTCAGAAGTGGTGTGCCGAGTCTTCATTTATTCACTCTAATGTAAGGTTTTGTGTGCCAGTAATACATGTTAACATTTTTAGAAGATCTCTTTCTATAAGTCTTTAATATATAACTAAACTATTGTTGTATGTAAAATAAATAAGGTTTTAAAAATGTTTAAGCAGCTTCGTTTAAAATTAAATTAAAAGGCAGAGCCCCCCAGACCGGTGGCCAGGACCCGGGCAGTGAGTGCCACTGAAAATCAGCTCGCGTGCCGCCTTTGGCACGCGTGCCATAAGTTGCCTACCCCTGCTTTAGAGAAATGTGAAAGAAACCCCAGTTTGGTTGGGTGAATAAAAGAAAAGCTATCTAAATTCAATATTTAAGCTAACATATAGGAAGGGGCAAATTCAGACATCTGCAAATGATCATTCAGTTCTTCTGATGTCAACTTTTATACTGCTTATAGCACAGGGTCCTTTCTGCATAACTAGCAGCGCGCTGAGATTTTGTTATGGTGATATCTTTTTTTATTCTCTTCATTGAACAGTGTTTTGAAATATCAACTAAATGTGGCATAGATGATCATATAAAACTTGACCACTGGAAAGATTTCCAGATGTAACAATGTCAAATGTCCTGGCCAAAAAAAAAAAAAAATGCACTGGGGGAAATGCGCTGAAATATGTGACTGGAGGCAAAAAATTCTATACTAAAGCAGCTGCTATCAGCTCTCTCGCTTGTCTTAGTTTCTGGGCTGGATCTATGTGCAAGTGAAGGGAAATAGAGACTGGCAGGGTTCTTTTGCTTTTAATTTTAATGAAAATGGCAACAGGAGAATTTAATATTAAGACGAGATATTATCACAGGATGGCGATTGGACATATGTGATTGCATCCGTCTGTCAAAATGGTGATGACTTAGGCATTGCATTGGAACTCAGGAGAACTGGCTTCAATTCCTGGCTCTGCCACAGAATGTTTGTGTGCCTTGGCCATTATCATAATGTTGCTGTTTCTCATTTTTCTACCTAAAGTGGGGATAATGCCCCCTTTTCCCCACTCTCTCTTGTCTATGTTGATTGTAAGCACTGTACAAAAACACAGTAAGAAACACTCCTGGTCCCAAATTGCTTAAAATTGACATAGACAAGAGAGAGTGGGGAAAAGGGAGCATTATTCACATTTTAGGTGGAAAAATGAGTAACAGCGAGATTGAGTGACTTGCCCAAGGTCACACAAGTAATCTGTGGCAGAGCCAGGAACTGAGTTCCAGTTCAATGTGTTAGCCATGAAGTCATGTTTCCTGTCATAGCTGATGCTTGTTGGGCCCTCTGAGGTACAGAGAGGCCTGGGTCACTTCCAGCTTTTGAGGCCCCTAGCCATAACAAAAATAAAAAATGACAACACATGAAAACAAAATAAGGCACCAAATAAAGGGTGAGACATAATTTGAATATTTTTTATTTAACAAATGCTTTTCTAGAACTTTTTCTGTGCAAATGCACTAATTATTGAGAAATTAAGTTATTGGTTTTGAGCTCTTAGCTGCTGCTTCACTCAGTTGTTTTTGCCGTCTCTTGCTTGCACCACTTTCAGATCTCCTCTTCATAGTGACCTAGCTGATCTATTTACACCTGAAATGTTCTAAAGTAAATATGTAGCCTATCCACACTTGAAATATTCTGCTGTAAATAAGTATCTTATCTACACTTGAAATCTTCTACTGTAAACATGTACACAAATGCTGAATGGTACACAAATGCTGAAAAGACTTGAAACGAAGGAATACTAATTAAGAACACAAACGTGAAACAGTCAGGTTATTAATGTCCAAAAATTTCAAACGTGTGTCCTCACAAAACTCATTGTACAAGATTGTCCTCACAAATTTTCACCCTGAATCTGGGCCTATAGACTACGAAAGCCTATGATGATGGCCAAGCTACCATATGAAGATAATAGTGAGGAATTCTCACACACAAATAATTCCTTAATCAACTCCACGTAAAACTATAGAGACACTAAAATGTAACAATTCTCTACCTTTCAACACGGACTTGATGCAGCACCAGCCACTAGTAGTGGTTTGTTTATATAATCAGCTGATCTCAGAGGACACGCTCATCACGGTCTAATCTTGTGCCATCAGAACAGATACATTTTTATGACTATTTATGAACATTTTTAATTCTTTAATATGACAATCTATATCCGTTAACAAAAAAAATTGTCTTTTACCAAATCACATCTCTTATTTGCTTAAATTTGCAGCTCTAAGCCGGGAGAGAGTGTCACATTTTGGTCCAATAGGGATGCGCATAAAAACAAGTTGCGAAACTTATCAAATGCCAAAAAATTAACAAGTGTCTAAATTTGAGGCCCCCTTTTGAGCTTGAGGCCCAGGCCAAATGGCCCTCCTGCCCCACCCCCCTTCTGATTGGCTCTGATGCTTGTGTGCGTATACTCACACGTGTGCACACGCGCACACATCATGGAGTGATACCTATACCCAGTTGATGCTGTGGCTTTAAATCCCAATGGCCAGCTCCTTCTAATAGTAAGTAATCTAGGAGAGTTAATCAGGAAGAAGCTGGTTGGTCTGGAAGCCAGAGAGAAAGATAGACAGTTGAGGAGGAGTGTGACCTGAGATGGCTAACGCAGAATGATGAATATTAGGACTTCTTTTCAACTCTGCCATCCCCATGGGGCGGGAGATTTGGAGGCCTCATTCCCACCTCCCCAGGAGTTTAGTAAGCACACAGACTTTCTTGCCTTCCTTTGTAAAAATGTTATCACAGAGGAACTGAATCAAAGGCCTCCGGGGAAAGGACAGTACCAGGACTCCAAGGCAAAAGGAAATCATTCTGATGTTTGCCTAGAGAAGTAGTTTTCAACCTGTGGTTGGTGGACCCCTGGGAATCTGTAGACTATGGAGGGTTCACACCTCCATTCAGAATGTTTTAGGGGTCTGCAAAGGAAAGTGGCTTGGTGGTATAACCTGGGCCCAGTGGATTTAAATTGTGGTTTCATTCACGCTAACACTTTGGATGGGTTTTATTTGATTCAGCATTCGTGGGAGTGGATGGTTATTGTCATGCCTTCCAAACCAGGCCCCAAGGATTTAGTCCAAACAAAAGAAAGCATGACCTCTGCGATTTATGAATGCTGTTCTGTTGAGGAAATGCCAAGTTTGAGGTTACCAACCTAGTTCGGGGCACAAAACTAATATTTTATGCAGGGTAAATAAAGGAAATAATGGGCGGCTACAGTTGTGATGGTACTGACGCTGCCAGCTTAACGCCTTCTGTCAAGTCTACATCATGGTTGAAATAGGGAACACATGTTTTCCTTTCCCCGAGTTAAGAAATGGCTGAATTAGCAAGGTGTGGCTTGTGTGTCTGTTTCCTTTTCCTAGCCACTAGTCACTACTGTGAATTTATATAGATGAAGCTGTCAAGGAAAAGCCATGACTGTGAGAAAGAAGGAAGAGTGCATTCAGTTGTGTAGGGAAAGGGTTTCCACCATGTTGTATCAGTCAAGCAAGGTACTAACAACTTCAGCAGGTCTTTATTTTTAAAGTGGAAACCTCTTCACCAAGCTGCTGCTGCACCCTCTGTAGCTCTCCCAGACTCTCAACTCCCTCCCTCCTTCTTCCTGTTTCCTGTCCTTTCAGACTCCCAACAGCCAGTGCTCCCAGTTCTCATAATTACAAGCAACATCTAAACACCATACACCAGGAAAGAGAATCACACAGAGTTTTGCCATGACAGGCCACAAGATATCCGTGTGTGCTGCTGACCGGAGCCACCCCTCATAGAGGCTTAAGTGATGTCTAAAGTACCAAGATGCTTATGTTTGTGTGAGGGAATGTGAGCAATGTTTGCCTAAGGCAGCTAGAAATGGAGTGTGCCTTTCTGCTGACTCAAGAGTCCAGATGAGCAGTTTCTTGGTGACTTGGACCCTCCAGTTGTACAGGTTCACAGTACAGTAGTCTTGCTGCAAAGCAGTAACATGGCCATCATAGGATGGGATGCAGCTAAAACAAGGAATCGCTGCACCAAAATGTGAGTTTTTTCCTCTTCTTTTTTTTTTAAAGGGGGCAAATGTGCTCCCTGTTTGTTGCGATTAAGGTATTGGAAGATTCGGGGTGTCTTCGGAAAAAACAGTGTACTTACAGGGAAGTGTCAAGTGGGAAACCATAACTTTAGAGGAGACTAGAGTATGTGTAAGGAATGTGTTGGTGTATTTTCTGCATAGTACAGGAGTTCCTCTCTACATTGGGGTTGTCCCAGTGGGTGGGGTGGGGTGAGGAACATTATAAAGGTGCCTTCTATTCCAGCATTTATTGAGGTGGCTATGACTTTAAGGATGAACTGATTGAATTAACAAAGGGTTAACCGCTCAGTCTTCTTGTTGTGTTTCTCATGATGTGGGGAAAATGGAGGATCAACCTTCCTTCTAACAGCCAACTGGCAGGTAGTCTAAAGGCAGGACGAGACATCTCTACTTGGCATTGTCCATTTGCTTCAGTCCTGACTTGAAGTGTCAGCCCTTCACTGAAATGATATAGTTGTTTAGTCTTCCTACATAGTTAGCCCTTGACTTTGTCTGGGTCAAACATGGAAAGTCAGCAAAACATAATGTTTTTTATTGGGATCAGAAGAATTAAGGTGAAAGTATAATTAAACTGTTCACTCAGGGACCACAGTATTTACAGTCAGCTGGCTAGAGGAATATTTTGTGGGGTCTTAAAATGGAAGTGTTATGGGGGAGAATCTATCAAGAATAGACAAAGGTTATATTTAATAAACAGTGACTTTATTTAAACACCGATATTGGATAACAGCACTGCAGTGTGCTGCTAGTCCATTTTATTAGCCTTTCTTCCTGCCTGCGGTTCTCTGCTACCCTGACAGAGCTGTCTGCATGGCCTAATGGTTTAGGCGTCTGGCTTCAGATTAGAAGATTGATGGTACGAGTCCCTTTGTAGTTGAAGTTTCCTTTGGGGTCAGATACTACGGTGATTGGCACTCCCTAAGTATCTGAGAGAGAGAGAGACCTCTCTTTTTCCTATCCACCCCTTGTACCTTTAGAGGCCTATCATCTCTCCTGCTGACAATGATTAGACAGGTATCCTTTTAGAGCTTGCCCATACGTCATCTGTCAGCGGGGCTGCTGTTGAATGGTGTAAGGCATTCCTTTATCTGAGCTTGCTGGCTCTGAAGCCCTCTCTGCTGGGCCAAGAGTTGCGAGACTGAGACTGGAGATCAAATGCAATACTCTGAATTAGCACCAAGTCTCTTGGCTACTATTACACCACCAGGTTATTGGCTACTATTACACCACCAGAATTTTGTAATATCTACCATTTTACAATGTGACGTTACAGCTCTTGTAAATTCAGACACATGCTAACAGTTAAATAACACAAAGTGCCATATTACAGCCTACACTATGAAACAGCCGCCTAGTGACAGTTTCGAGAAATAGTTTTAAATAATTTACCAGGTATTGATATTAAGAGTTGAACTGGCTATAGCTAGTGATGGATGGCTTTAGCCCAGTTTTATCTCCCTTACTTCATTTGTATGTGTCTGTCTGTCACCCTCTCTCTCCTTTCAGCTTCCTTACTGTGGTGTCGGTTTTAGAAATTCACCTGGACTTCTGGAGCATTTAACTACATCTTTTTTGAGTAAAAAGTGCAGCAGGGAAAAAAAAATTCTAAAAATTGCTCCAGATCAGGAAAGTGATAACTGCATGTTATTCATCCATCTGACTTACAGAAAATTGCAGTAATGACAACAAACAGTTGACGTGGTTTAAATGAGGGTGGGTCTTCCATGTAAGGAAAGAAGAAAAGAGACAATTTGTACTTAAATACTGCAAAAGCACACTTCTTTATGGCTCTTGGAGACCCCGAATGCCTGAACTACAGCAGACAGCCTGCATGTGAAAGCCCTCTGTCATGCAGAGAACAAGGATAGTTGCAGCTGACAGGAGCAGAAACAGATAAGAAAAGTGTGGAGGATGAGTGAAAAATAGGTCTGCTGTACTTAATCCCAGGAGAGAGAACCATAAAAATGGAGGCAAATCAGAGTTGTACAATGAGAAATGTTGCTTTGGTTCAGGTCTGAATGTGTCCAGATACTGATGCTATGTACCATGTCTAATAGTGCTGCATGTTCAATATTAAATAAAAAAATAACTGTTTAATAATCATAGCCCTGGTCTACACTACGAGTTTAGGTCGAATTTATTAGTGTTTATTTCGATTGATCCGTGCACCCGTCCACACGACAAAGCCCTTAACATCGACTTCTAGGGCTCTTAAAATCGATCTCGCCACTCCACCCCCAACGAGGGGATTAGCGCTTAAAGCGATATTGCCGAATCGATGTAGGCTTAGTGAGGACGCAATTCGACGGTATTGGCCTCCTGGATCTATCCCACAGTGCAACATTTGACCGCTCTGGACAGCAGTCTGAGCTCCAATGCTCCGCCCAGGTAGACAGGAAAAGCCCCGCGAACTTTTGAATTTCATTTCCTGTTTGGCCAGCGTGGTGAGCTGCAGGTGAGCGCAGATCTCATCAGCAGAGGTGACCATGATGGAGTCCCAGAACCGAAGACGAGCTCCAGCATGGACCGATGGTGAAGTACGCGATCTGATCGCTGTATGGGGAGACGAAACCGTGCTAGCAGAGCTACGGTCCAAAAGAAGAAATGCCAATACATATGCCAAAGTCTCCAAGGGCATGCAGGACAGAGGCTACAACAGGGACGCGCAACAGTGCCGCGTGAAAATTAAGGAGCTCAGGCAAGCCTACCAAAAAACCAGAGATGCAAACAAACGCTCTGGGTCAGAGCCCCAGACATGTCGCTTCTATGATGAGCTGCATGCCATTCTAGGAGGTGCAGCCAGCACTGACCCACCCATGTGGTATGACTCCGTATGTGGATCATCAGAAACCACAGAGGAGCATGATGATGATAATGATGCTGAAAATAGCGCCCAGACACAGCAAGGAAGTGGAGAAGCCCTTTTCCCCGACAGCCAGGAACTCTTTGTCACCCTGGAGCCAGTACCCTACGAACCCACCCAAGGCGTGCTCGATGCAGGAGAAGGGACCTCTGGTGCCTCTGGTGAGTGTACCTCTGTTAATTAATACATGTTTTATAAGCAAGCGTGTTTAATGATTAATTCGCGGCCAGTACAGCTACAGCTACTGGAAAACTCTGTTAACATGTTCGGGGATGGAGCAGAAATCCTCCGGGGACATCTCCAGAAAGATCTCCTGGATGTACTCCCAAAGCCTGTGCAAAAGGTTTCTGGGGAGGGCAGCCTTATCCTGTGCTCCGTGGTAACACACTCTGCCACGCCAGGCCAGTAGCACGTAGTCTGGAATCATTGCTTTGCAAAGCATGGCGGCGTATGGTCCCGGTGTTTGCTGGCATTCAAGCAACATCCGTTCTTTATCTGTCTGTGTTATCCTCAGAAGAGTGATATCATTCATGGTCACCTGGTTGAAATAGGGGAATTTTATTAAGGGGGTATTCAGAGGGGCTCCGTCCCTGCTGGGCTGTTTGCCTGTGGCTGAACGGAAATCTTCCCCGCTGTGACCCACGTGGTGGGGGGAGGGGGAACAGCGAACATCTTGGATGTGTGTCTGTGTGTGTGTGTGGGGGGGTGTCGATTAGGTTCGCGCTGCACGTTAACCCGAAAACCGCCGCCCCTCCCTTTTCAATTGCCAACCAGTTTTAAATTGCCAGCCCAAAGGCTGTTTGTTATGGGAAATGAGGGGGTTGCTGTTTGAAAACATTCCCACATGTTATGAAGGTTAAAGAAGCCTATAGACTGTGGCTTACCATGGCTGCCTGCAAGCCGAATTCTGTTGCCCGCCGGACCTGCTTGTGTGATCTCTCACACCAAACTGGCAGACCCTCAATATAACAGGCAAAGTGCAACCTTGGACCAAATGCATATGTGATATGTAATGTTTGGAGCATTGTTCTCTAATATGTGTCTTTTAAACTACTCCTCTCCCGTTTGTTTCCTCCCGCAGCTGCAAATGTTTCAACGCCACCCCTTTCATCACCGTCCCAGAGGCTAGCGAAGATTAGAAGTAAAAAAAAAAAGGAATCGAGACGATATGTTCTCAGAACTCATGGAATCCTCCCACACTGAAGCTGCCCAGCAGAATGCGTGGAGGCAGACACTGTCGGAGTCCAGGAAGGCAGAATTTGATCGTGCGGACAGGTGGCGTGCTGAAGACAATGACTGGCGGGATGAAGAGAGACAGCAGCGGGATGAAGAGAGTAGGTGGCGTCAGCGTGCAGAGAGAAGGCAGGATGCAATTCTGAGGCTACTGGAGGATCAAACGGAAATCCTCCGGCTTATGGCTGAGGAAAGGCGTAGGGTTCAGGAAAGGCCACCTGAGCCCAGACTGCCGCTACAGCCCCTGTGTAACCAACAGCCCTCCTTCCCGAGTCCTATAACCTCATCCCCGAGACGCCCAAGAACACGTTTGGGCGGCCTCCGTGCACCCAACCACTCAAGTCAAGAGAACAGTCCAAGCAAGAAAGGGCTGGCATTCAATAAGTTTTAAAGTGCTGTGTGTCCTTGTCCTTCCCTCATCCCCTCCTCCACCACCCATCCTGGTGCTTCCCTTCCTCCACCAGCTATCCCGGGAGACTGTGGCAGTTAGCCCCATAGTTCCCCCTCTTTGTTTTACGAATTAATAAAGAATGCATGATTTTTAAGCAACAATGACTTTATTTCCTCTGTGAGCGGTGATCGAGGGGGGGAGGGCAGGGCGGTTTGGGTAAAGGGAAGTAGAGTGAATGAAGGGGCGGGGCTTTTCATTACAGGGGAAAAACAGAACTTTCACACAGCATCCTGGCCATTCATGAAACTGGTTTTCAAAGCTTCCCTGATGCGCAACGCACCCTGCTGTACTCTTGTAATAGCCCTGGTGTCTGGCTGCGCATAACCAGTGGCCAGGCGATTTGCCTCAACCTCCCACCCCGCCATAAACGTCTCCCCCTTACTCTCACAGATATTGTGGAGCGCACAGCAAGCAGTAATAATAATGGGAATATTGTTTTCACTGAGATCTAACCTAGTCAATAAACTTCACCAGCGAGCTTTTAAACGCCCAAATGCACATTCCACCACCATTCTGCACTTGCTCAGCCTATAGTTGAAAAGGTCCTGACTACTGTCCAGGCTACCTGTGTATGGCTTCATGAGCCATGGCATTAAGGGGTAGGCTGGGTCCCCAAGGATAACTATAGGCATCTCAACATCCCCAACGGTTATTTTCTGGTCTGGGAAGAAAGTCCCTTGCTGCAGCAGCCGAAACAGACCAGAGTTCCTGAAGATGCGAGCGTCATGTACCTTTCCCGGCCATCCCACGTTGATGTTGGTGAAACGTCCCTTGTGATCCACCAGTGCTTGCAGCACTATTGAAAAGTAACCCTTTCGGTTTATGTACTCGCTGGCTTGGTGGTCCGGTGCCAAGATAGGGATATGGGTTCCGTCTATCGCCCCACCACAGTTCGGGAACCCCATTGCTGCAAAGCCATCCAGTATGAGCTGCACATTTCCCAGACTCACAACCCTTAGTACCAGCAGCTTGGTGATCGCCCTGGCTACTTCCATCACAACAGCCCCCACTGTAGATTTTCCCACTCCGAATTGATTTGCGACTGACCGGTAGCTGTCTGGCGTTGCAAGCTTCCACAGGGCTATCGCCAGTCGCTTCTCTACTGTGAGGGCTGCTCTCATCTTGGTGTTCTTGCGCTTCAGGGCAGGGGAAAGCAACTCACAAAGTTCCATGAAAGTGCCCTTACGCATGCGAAAGTTTCGCAGCCACTGGGATTCATCCCAGACCTGCAGCACTATGTGGTCCCACCAGCCTGTGCTTGTTTCCTGGGCCCAGAATCGGCGTTCCACTGTATCAACAAGCCCCATTAACACCATGATGTCCACCTTGCGGGGGGGCCTTTTTTGAGAGAGGTCTGTGTCCATGTCCTCATCACTGTCCTCAGGGCGCTGCTGTCGCCTCCTCGCCTGCTGTAGCTGTAGCAGCTCCTGGTTATCGTTCTCCATATACTCCTGGACAATGCGCGTGGTGTTCATAACGGCGAGAACAGCCGCGGTGATCTGATCGTGCTCCATGCTTTCCCTGGTATGCTGTTTGCAGGACAGCAGAGTGGCAGCAGAAGCGGCGGGTGGATAACAATGGAGTCAGCAATATGGCGCCCATAAGAAAAAAGGCGCGAAAGGATTTTTTGCTCCCCCCTCAGTTGCTTTCACGGAGGGAGGGGGGGAGCAAGGGTTAGGCTCATTTCCTTCTAGCAGCAGATGGTACAATATGCGGTGAGCAAGGGTTAGGCGCCTTCCCTTCTAGCAGCAGATGGTACAATATGTTTGATATCCATCATCATCTCCTGGCCCCCTCAAGGATTGAACTCGCAACCCCGGGTTTAGCGGGCCAATGCTCAGACTGCTGAGCTATCCTTCCGCCCGTGTTCCAGGCAGTACTGAATCTCCCTTAAACAAAACATAAAAAATAGAGTGACCAGAGTCACTCTAGTCATTCCCATTTATGTCCAAGCACCCCCGGCCAGCCACACCATAGGCCACCGGCCAGGAGCACACGAATTTCAATCATATTGTACAATCTGCAGCTAGAAGGCAAGGAGCTTCTGCTGTGTAGTCCCGCGACTACCAGCCTCAGGCGGAATGGCCCCCTCAAGGATTGAACTCGCAACCCCGGGTTTAGCGGGCCAACGCTCAGAACGCTGAGCTATCCCTCTGCCCGTATTATAGCATGACTGAATCCCCACTAGACCTAATATCCAGGCGTACGCTGGAGATGTACGGTAATTGTGAGCTGAGCAGGCTTCCGTAGCAAACACGGAAACCCCGGAAAAAAGGCGCGAAAAAGATTGCTTTCACGGAGGGAGGGAGGGACGTTTGATGGCTTGACGATGTACCCAGAACCACCAGCGACAATGTTTTCTGCCCCATCAGGCTTTGGGATCGCAACCCAGAATTCCAATGGGCGGCGGAGACTGCAGGAACTGTGGGATAGCTACCCGCAATGCAACGCTCCGAAAGTCGGCGCTAGCCCCGCTACTGTGGACACAGTCCGTCGACCTCATGGTGTTAATGCTCTTTAGTGGGGACACACACAATCGATTCCATAAATTCGGGTTTTAAAATATCGACTTCTATAATTTCGACCTAATTCTGTAGTGTAGACGTACCCATAGTGCATTACACACTGCATTAGTGACTCTCAAATACCAATGTATTTATTTATGTACTTATATGGCCTTCATCACCATAGTATTTGAGCTCCTCACTATCATTCATGTATTTAAGGTATTGCTATTATCCCCATTTTACAAATGGTAAACTGAGGCAGCAAGAGACTAAGGGATGTTTGTGGTGGAGCAGGAATTAAATGTGTCTCTCCTACTGGCCAACTTAGCACTCTAACCGCTGACCCATCCTTCCTGTCAAGCTCCAAATGGACTGCACACCAACACATAGAGATTTCATCATCTATGTGTTGTCACTATGAAATTGTTTGTGTTGTGGAGGTCATATTAAACTTTGTTACAGTAGTCGTCAGGTATCCATAGTTCCTCAGACATATAGCCCTGCACTAGCACTAACGTCTACTATGATCTTGCATATGCAGACTGTAAAATGTGCAGCTTTAACTTGTTGTTCTTCCTCATGCTGTTTGGAGGGGAGCATGCCAAGTAAGGGATTTTACTTTAGCCTCACCTACATTTTCTACATGGTGCCAAAAATATGGGCAAACCATCATGCTCCACCTACCCCCTTTGGGCATAGGATGACTTCTTTTCTGATCTAGCTTGCGCCTTTGGGGTGAAATTCACCCCGTGAAGGGAGCCACCCCAAGGTCTCCGCAGCATTTAGGTCCGATATAAGTTCTATGAGTGAGACTTAAGTGCTGCACAGGCCGTGGGTTGGTATCCTGCTGTGACCTAACAGCATCCCCATGCAAGATGGCAAGGGGCTCAGTGGTGTCTGGTCGTGCATTTCAGCTGGCCTGACCAGTTCAGTGTATCCCGATTCATTACTGTACAAGCTGTATCTGATATGCGACGTCTAAAGTATCATTGGAATACTAATACTACACTGATCATTAATATTTTTTTATCGAGTGTGTGTATGGTAAATGTCGAAGGGACCATACAAATATGAAGGAAATGTGTTTTATTGGGCAAGTCTGGGAAGTGGGTAAGCAGGTTTCTCCCAAACAAAGGACAAGCATTCCTCCAGCCAGGTGTCAGAATCAATGGGCAATCACACATCAGGTGTGTGATGTTGCACTCCATATGTTTATGGAAATATGCTTATGAGTGTGAATATAATGTAACTGGAATACGCTTTATGCAAAATGTCTCTTGTAAGGTAGCATTACAAAGCTTATAATCTACTGAGTGTGTTCATCCTATTTGTATGAATGTGTCATTCTTGTATCTGAAGCTAGAAATATGAAGTATTACTCTTCAGTCCTATTGTAATTATGCAAAGTGTGGGCCATGAATGGTGGTTTAAAATCATGATGGCTCCCATTGACCAGGACAAATGGTTGTAAATGGCTCTGATACTTGTCAGCCTTCCTGTGAGTCAGGCCTGAAAGAAGGGAGGCTTGGGGTCTCACAGGACATGTGACCATGTCACATGATACTGGAATCTATTTTAAACCTGGTGCTTTTCCATTTAGAAGGAGGGGTGGGAACCCAGACAGAGAAAGGATTCCCACCTTGGGCCAAAGCTATAAAAGGAGGTGGAGCAGAACAAGGGGGGCAGCCAGTCATGAGAATTCCTCTAGTGGAACTAACAAGAACTGTACTGAGGAAAGGATTGGGCCCATACTAAAAATGAGTCTAGTCCGTGAAAGAAGCTTATTGGAACATCTCTAAGGGTGAGATTTACCTGTACTCGGTTTCTGAATGCATTAGGCTTAGACTTTCATGTTTTGTTTTATTTTGTTGGTAACTTACTTTGTTCTGTCTGTTATTACTTGAAACCACTTAAATCCTACTTTTTAAACTTAATAAAAGCACTTTTTTATTAATAAACCCAGAGTAAGTGATTAATACCTGGGGGAGCAAACAGCTGTGCATATCTCTCTATCAGTGTTTTAGAGGGTGGACAATTTATGAGTTTGCCCTGTATAAGCTTTATACAGAGTAAAACGGATTTATTTGTGGTTTGGATCCCATTGAGAGGTGGGTGTCTGGGTGCTGGAGATAGGTTACTTGCTAAGCAGCTTTTGGTGAAAGTCTGCAGTTTTGGGGGCGTGGACCAGACCTTGGTCTGTGTTGCAGCAGGCTAGCGTGTCTGGCTCAACAAGACAGGGTTCTGGAGTCCCAAGCTGGCAGTGGAAAACGGGCTCAGAGGTAATTTCAGCACATCAGGTGACAGTCCCAAGGGGGTCTCTGTGACCGAACCTGTCACAAGGTGGTCATTCATTTGCCTGGGATAGGGCCAGAACTGATCAATTTGCATTTTAGCAGTGGGAGTAAAAAACCAGCGTGGAACTTCCTTCACCACCAGACTCCAGGTCTCCCTCCTCGCAGCTTGAATGAACTTCAGAGAGGGGCAAAGAACCCCAAGCGATCTTTCACCTAAGAAGACAAGGGAATTGAGCACTTCGGACTTTGTGGGAGATTCTGATCAGAAGGCCTAGTCAGCCATCTTGCTGGAAGGAAGTGTGATAAGAATCTTACCTTGCGAGACTGTAGTTTTGTTAAGTCTTAGTCTCTAGAAAGCATTTTTCTCTTTTATTTTCTTCTATCCATTTCTAATTCTATTTTTATACATGAACTCACTTAAAATCCTATCTCCATATGTTAATAAATTTTGTTTTACTTTTAATCTAAACCAACCCAGTGCTGTATTTGAATTGAAATGCTAGTTCGCTCCAGTGAAAATGATAAACTGTGCATTTGTCTCATGAGAGGAGAAAATGAACCTCTGTATGATCCAGGAAAGGGCTGGACATTGCACAGCACATGGTTTTTGGACTTGGGTGGTGGTGTGTTGGGGTCATTTTGCCAGGTGTAACCAAAAAACTAGTGAATACCAGAGTGTGCCTAGGGTGTAACGAGGCTGCTGGAGTCGGAGTTGTTGGTTCAGGGCGGCTGTTCACACAGACAGCCAGTGTGTGCTTGTATGCTGCCTTGGACATCCAGACAAGAGAGCTACAGCAGTAGAGCCATTTAAGGCACCCAGAGTTACAAGGAAAACAGTGACACAACCCCTCACTGGTCCGGATTGCACTCCTGAACATGACGCCTGCACAGGGTGACTGTCATGAGGATTTAATGTAGCTTGCACCCTTTTTGTTGTGTGCAATTCATGTTGCAGACAGAAGAACTGACCCTGTAGTTTAAATTTGTTCTATCCCTAGCTGATACTTAAATGCTGTACATAAATCATGTAAACTCAGGTCCTTCTCCAAAGTCAATCAATTTGCCATCGACTTATGTAGAAGGGTGGGTGGGCGGGGCAGAATCAGGATTTAAAAAAAAAAATTTTTTTGCTTCAATGTATGAAAGTGACAGTTTTGCAGCAACAACCTGCCTTTCATTAGATAATATCTCTTGCTGAACTGATGGCAAAGATCAAATCCAGAAGTGTTCATTTTTAAAGCATTTCTGGTGCTGAGTCTAGTTAATTTTAATTGCAGTTTATTATATTGAGTCACGTCATAAGTCATGTAATTATAATACATTGGTATCTATTGTAAGTCCCCAAAGGAATTTAATGTCTGCATCTTTTTAGTTTTAAACCTGGAAATATGGTTCGCCAATTACATTCTCTGTCTTGACAAAATTGGATTATATATCTCAGGGCTTGGTCTTCGAATGCCTGGCATACATCCATGGATAGATTAATTCTTTGTAATTAGGGTAGGAAACATTTTATTCTTGGCGCTTTATAAAATTCAGCTTGGATATAATTTGACATGACATTTGCAGTAAATTTGTCTCCTGTAAGTCTCATCCTCCCCTCTCTCCAAGATAGTAAACCTGGGAATAGGAACGCAGAGAAAGAGTTTACATGTGTAGTTTAGCTGATTGCTGGAGAATTGCCATATTGCCAACCCCAAGCATTCAAAAACCAAGAGTCAGATCCCCAAAATCATGAGTGACTAAAAACCTTGAGATTTAATAATTATAAATTTGGTGGGGGGATTATTTGCCTTCTGGATTTTGAGCCTTTAGGATGCATTTAGGTCATGTATTCAGGCTATTCTCTGCAACTATGAGTGCTAGAAACTTGCTTGTTTTTTAATGAAAACAAATTTTCGCAATCACTTGACTACAGTAGCTGAGGCTTGAAATAAAATACAAAATTTCAAGACTCACACAGTAAAATCACAAGAGTTGGCAACACTGGAAATGTAATGTCTATGGTTGAGATTTTTCAGTACAAAACTGCTGCCTTGAGTGTTAGTTGTCAGAAAATCCCTGGATTATATTTGCCAGCCTGGATTAAGGAGTTGAGTGTTAGAATTGATTTTGCACACAGCTGTTTGTTTTGAGTGTTGTCTTCTCTTCTCCCTATGTAGATTTTAAGGCCAGAAGGGGCAATTCTAATCCTCTAGCCTGAGCTCTTGCATAATACAAGCTATAAAATTTCACTCAGTAATTCCTTCAGTGGAGGGAATTAATTCAGCTTTTAAAAAAAATTATCAGAGCAGGCTTCCATTCTACCTACCCCACCCAACAATCTTCTAACCCACGAAAGCTTATGCTGAAATAAATTTGTTAGTCTCTAAGGTGCCACAAGTAATCCTGTTCTTTTTGCTGACACAGACTAACAGGGCTGCTACTCTGAAACCTTTCCCTTTATTGGCTTCATTACAGAAAGGGGGAGGGGAAATGTGTAGCACACATTTGCAGTAGAGTGTACAAATATGTAATAAAACCACAAAAGCCTGAGTAATGAAAGAACAAATAGTATAGTCCTCCCCCCCTGCCCCCAATATCTGTGTTTGAATAGACATTTACAGGTACATACAGTGTTCATTTATATGGAGTTATTTTATATGATAATATACAGCACAGGTAGCCAAACAGGTAAAGGTTTTCAATAGGTGGCTAGAGAGATTCTTGGTACTCTGTAGTTGAACATTATCGGTATCAGATTGCTGCTAATAGCACATGCATTTGGCACAGCATGTCTGTGAATGTATAAACACAAATATTTAGTGTAGCATTCTTGTAGGTGGATACATAAATAGATTACTTAAGATTTGTAGAAGTCTGATGGGGCCTTGTGTATCAGTTAGAATGCTAATGGGAAGTGCAATATTTCTTAAACATATTTTATTATGAAGACTTCAGGCAGATTCCTTTCAGTGCAGCGTTATGTACCAGTATATAAAAGTATTTGGTGTAGGATACCTGGGAAACACTGAACTGTCTAGCATGTTATATCTATGTACAAGTAAGATCCTGATGGGTTCCTTCATTGTCTATTCTCACTGGCACATTTGGGCGGGGTAGTAATCTTTATATACTTAGACTCTAGTTCTTTCCTTTTGATTCTCCTCTACTTTAAATGCTGGCAGTTTTACGTTTCTTTCACTAGTATATGTACCTCATGGGGGCCTAGAGCTTCTGTATAAATGTAAAAAGAAAACAAGAAAAATACCTGTGGCACCTTAGAGACTAACAAATTTATTTCAGCATAAGCTTTCGTGGGTTAAGAACCCACTTCATCAGATGCATGGAATGGAACATGCAGTGAACAGATATTTATACATTCAAAGATACATGAGAAGGTGGAGGTGTCTATACCAATGTTAAGAGGCTAATTAACTGAAAGGAACTGTTACCAGTCGAAACTTTTGAAGTGATAATCAACAGGGGCTATTCCAGACAGTTGACACAAAGGTGTTAAGGGGGAAATAAATTCAATTAACATAATGACCGAGCCATCCACGGTCAATATTCAAGCCGAAGGTAATGGCATCTAGTTTGCATATTAATTCCAATTCTGCAGTTTCTCTTTGGATCCTGTTTTTGAAGTTATTTTGTTGCAAAATTGCAACTTTTATATCTGTCATTGAGTGATTAGGGAGTGATTAGGGGCTGAAATTGTAGAAAAGCAGCATCACTTGCCCCATAACCTCAGCCGTGCAGAACACGATGCCATCAACAGCCTTAGGAACAACTCTGACATCATAATCAAAAAGGCTGACAAAGGAGGTGCCGTCATCATCATGAATAAGTTGGAATATGAACAAGAGGCTGCCAGGCAGCTTTCTAACTTCACATTCTACAGGCCATTATCCTCTGATCCCACTGAGGAATACCAAAAGAAACTAGACCATTTACTCCAGAAACTCCCTGGAAAAGCACAGGAACAGATCTGTACAGACATGTGCCCTGAACCCCGACCAGGGGTATTCTATTTGCTACCCAAGATCCATAAACCTGGAAATCCTGGACGCCCCATCATCTCAGGCATCGGCACCCTAACAGCAGGATTGTCTGGCTATGTGGACTGTCTCCTCAGGCCCTATGCTACCAGCACACCCAGCTATCTTCGAGACACCACTGACTTCCTGAGAAAACGACAATCCATTGGTGATCTTCCAGACAACACCATCCTGGCCACTATGGATGTAGAAGCCCTCTACACCAACATTCCACACAACGATGGACTACAAGCCATCAGGAACAGTATCCCTGATAATGCTATGGCTAACCTAGTTGCTGAACTCTGTGATTTTGTCCTCACCCACAACTATTTCACATTTGGGGACAATATATACCTTCAAGTCAGCGGCACTGCTGTGGGTACCCGCATGGCTCCACAGTATGCCAACATTTTTATGGCTGACTTAGAACAACGCTTCCTTAGCTCTCGTTCCCTAATGCCCCTACTCTACTTGCGCTACATTGATGACATCTTCATCATCTGGACCCACGGAAAAGAAACCCTTGAGGAATTCCACCATGATTTCAACAATTTCCATCCCACCATCAACCTTAGCCTAGACCAGTCCACACAAGCAGTCCATTTCCTAGACACTACTGTGCTAATAAGTGATGGTCACATAAACACCACCCTATACTGGAAACCTCCTGACCGCTATACTTACCTACATGCCTCCAGCTTCCATCCTGAACACACCACACGATCCATTGTCTACAGCCAAGCTCTAAGATACAACCGCATTTGCTCCAATCCCTCTGACAGAGAGAACACCTACAAGAGCTCTATCAAGCATTCTTAAAACTACAATACCCACCTGCTGAAGTGAAAAAACAGATTGACAGAGCTAGAAGAGTACCCAGAAGTCACCTACTACAAGATAGGCCCAACAAAGAAAACAACAGAACGCCACTAGCCGTCACCTTCAGCCCCCAACTAAAACCTCTCCAGCACATCATCAAAGATCTACAACCTATCCTGAAAGATGATCCCTCACTCTCACAGATCTTGGGAAACAGACCAGTCCTCGCTTACAGACAGCCCCCCAACCTAAAGCAAATACTCACCAGCAACCACACACCGTACAACAAAAACACTATCCCAGGAACCTGTCCTTGCAACAAAGCCCGATGCCAACTCTGTCCACATATCTATTCAAGTGACACCATCATAGTACCTAATCACATCAGCCACACCATCAGGGGCTCATTCACCTGCACATCTACCAATGTGATATATGCCATCATGTGCCAGCAATGCCCCTCTGCCATGTACATTGGCCAAACTGGACAGTCTCTACGCAAAAGAATAAATGGACACAAATCTGACATCAGGAATCATCACATTCAAAAGCCAGTAGGTGAACACTTCAACCTCCCTAATCACTCAATGACAGATATAAAAGTTGCAATTTTGCAACAAAATAACTTCAAAAACAGGATCCAAAGAGAAACTGCGGAATTGGAATTAATATGCAAACTAGATGCCATTACCTTAGGCTTGAATATTGACCGTGGATGGCTCGGTCATTATGTTAATTGAATTTATTTCCCCCTTAACACCTTTGTGTCAACTGTCTGGAATAGCCCCTGTTGATTATCACTTCAAAAGTTTCGACTGATAACAGTTCCTTTCAGTTAATTAGCCTCTTAACATTGGTATAGACACCTCCACCTTCTCATGTATCTTTGAATGTATAAATATCTGTTCACTGCATGTTCCATTCCAAGCATCTGATGAAGTGGGTTCTTAACCCACGAAAGCTTATGCTGAAATAAATTTGTTAGTCTCTAAGGTGCCACAGGTATTTTTCTTGTTTTCTTTTTGCTGACACAGACTAACACGGCTACTACACTGAAACCTGTATAAATGTACTTCAGTGCTTCAGGAGTAGAAGTTTTGGAGACAAACCCTGATCATTGAGTATGTTACGTCTTGGCACTTCAGATACAGGTCTACAGCATGGAGTTGCTCTTGGCTAATAGTGATTGACGGACTGATCCTCCAAGAATGTATCTAATTCTTTTTTTAATCCCGTTATACTTTTGGCTTTCACAACATTCCCTGGCAGTGAAGTCTGCAGGTTGATTGTGCATTGTGTGAAGAAGTACTTTCCTTATGTTTGTTTTTAAACCCGTTGCCTATCAATTTCATTGGGTGACTCCTGGTTCTTGTGCTATGTGATAAAGAAAATAACACTTCCCTATTCACTATCTCCACACTATTCATGATGTTACAGACCTCTCATTCCCCCTGTCCTTAGTTGACTCTTTTCTAAGATGAACAATCCCAGTCTTTTTAATCTTTCCTCATATGGAAGCTGTTCCATACCCCAAATCATTTTTGTTATCCTTTCTGTACTCTTTCCAATTCTAATATATCTTTTTTTTGAGATGGGGCGACCAGAACTGCATGCCGTATTCAAGGTGTACTCATACCATGAATTTATATAGTGACATTATGATATTTTCTGTTTGATTATGTATGCTTTTCCTAATGTTATGATTCTGTTAGGTGTTTTGACTGCTGCTGCACATTGAGCAGATGTTTTCAGAGAACTATCCACAATAACTCCAAGATCTCTTTCCTAAGCGATAACAGCTCATTGGAACCCCATCATTTTGTATGTATAGCTGGGATTATTTTTTCCAGTATACATTACTTTGCATTTAACACTGAATTTAATCTGCCATTTTGTTGCCTAGTCTCCCAGTTGTATGAGAACCTTTTGCAATTGTTCAAAGTCAGCTTTGGATTTAACTATCTTGAGTAATTTATTAGTATCTGCAAATTTTGCCACCTCAGTTTACTCCCTTTTCCCGGTAATTTATGAATATGTTGAACGGCACAGGTCCCACTATAAATCCTTGGGAGACCCCACTATTTACTTATGAAAACTGACCATTTATTCCTACCCTTTGTTTCCTCTCCCCTCACCAGTTACTGATCCATGAGATGACTGTCCCTCTTATTCCAGGACTGCTTACATTTTTGAAGAGTGTTTGGTGTGGGACCTTACATTAGAATATAAGAACATAAGAATGGCCCTACTGGGTCAGACCAAAGGTCCATCTAGCCCAGTATCCTGTCCACCGACAGTGTCAATGCCAGGTGCCCCAGAGGGAATGAACAGAACAGGTAATCAAGTGATCCATTCCCTGTCGGTGATTCCCAGCTTCTGGCAAACAGACGCTAGGGACACCATCCCTGACCATCCTGGCTAATAGCCATTGATGAACCTATCCTCCATGAATGTATCTAGTTATTTTTTTAACCCTGTTATAGTCTTGGCCTTCATATCATCCTCTGGAAAAAAGAGTTCCACAGGTTGTGTGGTGTGAAGAAATACTTCCTTTTGTTTGTTTTAAACCTGCTGCCTAATAATTTCATTTGGTGACCCCAGTTCTTGTGTTATGAGAAGGAGTAAATAACACTTCCTTATTTACTTTTTCCACACAAGTCATGATTTTATAGACCTCTTAGTCATCTCTTTTTCAAGCTGAAAAGTCCCAGTCATCTTAATCTCTTCTCATATGGAAGGCCTTCCATACTCCTAATCATTTTTGTTGCCCTTTTCTGAACCTTTTCCAATTCCAATATATCTTTTTTTGAGATGGGATGACCACATCTGCATGCAGTATTCAAGATGTGGACGTACCATGGATTTATATAGAGGCAATATATTTTCTGTCTTATCTATCCCTTTCTTAATGATGCCCAACATTCTGTTCGCTTTTTTGACTGCTGATGCACATTGAGAGGATGTTTTCACAGAACTATCTACAATGACTCCAAGATCTTTCTTGAGTGATAACACCTAGTTTAGACCCCATCATTTTATATGTATAGTTGGGATTATGTTTTCCAATGTGCATTACCTTGCTTTTATCAACATTGAATTTCATCTGCCATTTTGTTGCCCAGTAACTCAGTTTTGAGAGATCCTTTTGTAGGTCTTCGCAGTCTGCCTGGGACTTAACTGTCTTGAGTAGTTTTGCATCATCTGCAAATTTTGCAACCTCACTGTTTACTCCTTTTCCCAGATCATTTATGAATATGTTGAATAGGACTGGTCCCAGTACAGACCCCTGGGGGACACTACTATTCAACTCTCTCCATTCTGAAAACTGACCATTTATTCCTACCCTTTGTTTCCTATCTTTTAACCAGTTACCAATCCATGAGAGGACCTTCCCTCTTATCCCATGACAGCTTACTTTGCTTAAGAGCCTTTGGTGAGCGACCTTGTCTTTCTTATGAAAACTGACCATTTATTCCTACCTTTCTTGGCTTTCTGAAAATATAAATACATTATATCCATTAGACCCTCCCTTGTCCACATACTTGTTGCCCCCCTCAAAGAATTCTAGTAGATTGGTGAGGCATGATTTCCCTTTACAAAAACCATGTTGACTCTTCCCCAAAAAATTATGTTCCTCTACGTGTCTGACAGTTTTGTTCTTTATTATAGTTTCAACCAGTTTGCCTGGTGCTGAAGTCAGGCTTACCGGTGTCTCTAATTGCTGGGATCACCTCAGGAGCCCTTTTTAAAAATTGGTGTCACATTGGCTATCCTACAGTCATTTGGTACAGAAGCTGATTTAAATGATAGGTTACAAACTACAATTAGAAGTTCTGCAATTTCACATTTGAGTTCCTTCAGAACTCTTGGGTGAACACATCTAGTCCTGTTTGGTTTATCAATTTGTTCCAAAACCTCCTCTAATGACACCTCAATCTGGGACAGTTCCTCAGATTTGTCACCTAAAAAGAATGGCTCAGGTTTAGGAATCTCCCTCCTATCCTCAGTTGTGAAGACCGATGCAAAGAATTCATTTAGTTTCTCCGCAATGGCCTTATTGTCCTTGAGTGCTCCTTTAGCATCTCGATCATCCAGTGGTTGTTTAGCAGGCTTCCTGCTTTTGATGTACTTAACATTTTTTAAGTCTTTGGCTAGCTGTTCTTCAAATTCTTTTTTGGCCTTCCTAATTATATTTTTCTACTTCATTTGCCGAGTTTATGCTCCTTTCTATTTTCCTCATGAGGATTTAACGTCCACTTTTTAAAGGATGCCTTTTTGCCTCTCACTGCATCTTTTACTTTATTGTTTAGCCACAGTGGCACTTTTTTGGTTCTCTTGCTATATTTTTTAATTTGGGGTATACATTTAAGTTGAGCCTCTATTATGGTGTCTTGAAAAAGTTTCCATGGAGCTTACAGGGATGTCACTTTTTGTGCTGTACCTTTTAATTTCTGTTTAACTAACCTCCTAATTTTTTTGTAGTTCCCCTTTCTGAAATTAAAAGCTACAGTGTTGGGCTGCTGTGGTGTTTTCCTCACCACAGGAATGTTAAATACAATTATACTATGGTCACTATTACCAAGCGGTCCAGCTATATTCACCTCTTGGACCACATCAAGAATTGCCTCTCCTCTGTGGGTTCCAGGACTAGCTGATTCAAAAAGCAGTCATTTAAGGTGTCAAGTAACTTTATCTATGCCTCCCATCCTGAGGTGACATGTACCCAGTCAATATGGGGATAGTTGAAATTTTTAGTAGCCTCTCTAATCTCCCTGAGCATTTCACAGTCACTATCACCATCCTGGTCATGTGGTCGGTAATATATCCCTGCTGCTATATTCTTATTATTAGATCATGCTAATTATTATCCATGCTCTAATTCTGTGGTACAGTTTGGTTCATTTAAGATTTTTACTTCATATGATTCTATGCTTTCTTTCCCATAAAGTGCCTCTCCCCACCAGCCCAACCTGTTCTGTCCTTCTGATATATTTCGTACCCTGGTATTACTGTGTCCCACTGATTATCCTCATTCCACCAAGTTTCTGTGATGCCTATTATATCAGTATCCTCATTTAATACAAGGCATTCTAGTTCACCCATCTTATTATTTAGACTTTAAAAACTTGTCACTTTTTAGCTGTCTGCCATTACATGATGTAATTGAATGGGACTTTTTTTCATTTGACTGTTTGTCATCAGATCCTACCTGTATTTTATCATCTTCTATCCTCTCCTCTTTACTAGGATATAGAGAATCTCCATTAATAGATCCTCCCTTAAGGGATGTCGCTGTCCAAACCACGTGCTCCTCTGCACCTGTTGGCTTTCCCCAGCCCTTAGTTTAAAAATTCCTCTCCGACCTTTTTAATTTTAAATGCCAGCAATCTACTTGCCATTTTGGTTTAGATGGAGCCCATCCTTCCTGTATAGCTCCCGCTTTCCCAAAAGTTTCCCCAGTTCCTAATAAATCTCAATCCCTTCTCCCTACACCATTGTCTCATCCATGCATTGAGACCCTGCAGTTCTGCCTAACTGGCCCTGCGCATGGAACTGGAAGCATTTCAGAGAATGCTACCTTGGAGGTCCTGGACTTCAATCTCTTACATAGAGCCTAGCCTAAGCCTAAATTTGGCCTCCAGGACCTCTCTCCTTTCCTTTCCTTCCCTATGTCATTGGTACCTACATGTACCACAACGAACGGCTCCTCCCTAGCACTACACATAAATCTATCTAGATGACTCAAGATCTGCAACCTTCACACCAGGCAGGCAAGTCACCATGCAGCTCTCCTGGTCATCTCAAACCCAGCTATCTATGTTTCTAATGATCGAATCCCCCAGAACTATTACCTGTCTCTTCCTAATAACTGGAGTTCTGTCCCCTGGAGAGGTATCCTCAGTGTGAAATGATACCACAACATCATCTGGAGGGAGGGTCCCAATTATGGGATCATTTCCCTCTGCTCCAGTTGGATGTTCCAGTTGGATGCCCAGAGCTCCTTGCACCGAATGCACACACATGCCACCCGCCCATAGGGCAGGTAATCATACATGCTGCATTGGATGCAATAAACTGGATAGCCCCCACTCTGTTGCTGTACTTCTGCCTGCCTTATCTTTTTACTCCTGAAGCTCGTTCCTTTGTTGTTGTTGTTTTTGTTTTTATCAGGGGGTGGTTTTTGCTTTAAGTTTAAATGTTAAGTGTATCTAGCCCCCTCTCTCACACCACCTCTAAACTCCCTCGCAAAACTCCCCTGTTAGCTGCTCCTGTTCCTGGTCACATAGGAGCGGGCTTTTTAAAGTCCTGGTCTTCCTGAGTAGTCCTGCCCCCTGGTTAAGGGTTGATGGGTGCTAAAGGGCTTAGGGATCAAAGCCTCATTAAGAAACTCTCAGCCTTGCCTAGCAGGCTGCTAGGCTCAGTACAAGGTACCCCCAAACAAACAGACCACATGGTATATTTCAGTCAAGCAGCAAGCACACCACAAACACGCACACTACAGACAACAAACTTACTCCAAGGGTCACATAATTGCTCCTCCTTCACCTGGAGAATCCCTCGCATTAAAATGTGCATTGCTTTTTTGCACCTAGCGATCCAGATTGCACTGTATGAATGACCTCTCTTGTCATTGTTTATCACTCCCCCAATTTTCATCTCATCTGCAACCTTTATCAGTGATGATTTTATGCTTTCTTCCAGTTCACTGATAAGTGTTAAAAAGCGTAGGGCCAAGAACACATCCCTGTGGGATACATACCTGCTTGATGATGATTCCCCACTTTTAGTTATGTTTTGAGACCTATGAGTTAGTCAGTTTTTAATCCATTTAATGTGGTGTTAATTTTATATTCTAGTTTTTATTTAAAATGTCATATAGTACCAAGTCAAATGCCTCCAGAAGTCTAGATACATTACATCAATGCCATTACTTTTATGAACCAAACATGTAAACTTCTCCAAAATATTAAATTAGTCTTCAGGATCTATTTTCCATAATCCCATGCTGATTGTCATTAATTATATTACCCTCCTTTAATTCTTTATAAATTGAGTCCCATATCAGCCACTCCATTATCTTGCCCGTGATTGATGTCAGATTGACGTCAGATTGACAGCCCTGTAATTATTCAGTCATCCTGTTTACCCTTTTTTAAATATTGGCACAACATTGGCTTTTAAAGAATTGCTTCTCTTCATATTCTTTGGTCCTTGAATTTTTTCCCTCAACATCTTGATTTTGTGCTAAATGAGTTCTCATCTCTTATACTCTCCTTTTTATTGTTGGTTTAACACCCTCCTCACAATCTAGCCCGCCTGTTCCTGAGGAGATTGGTTTCCCTTCTGCTGAGGGTGAGGCCATCCAAACTATACCTCTCCAGTGGTAGATTTGAAATCAAAACCCACATTCAGCTTATTGGGCCACATTGCTTTCACTGTATTCTCTGTCTTGTCCATATTTTCTTCCAGGCCAATGCTGCACACTTTTTAGCCTGTACCACCACTTCTATCCTCCTGTGATGGACTTTGAAAAAATAAAATAGTGTAATCCTATTTCTTAGAGTTATGTATGTTTGTCTGATGAGCCTTGATTCCATTGGGTGCAAGGGACAGAAGCTCTCTACCTGCTTAGTCATTTATCTACCATCTTTCACTGAGTCTAATTTTCTTAGGTTGTATTTGATTTATCTGAGGAAACCATATAAAAGTATTAAAGGTAAAAGAATTTGACACAAACTTGTCTGCAGCCAATATAAGTCAATTTCTGAGTGTTAGCAACAGCAGCAGATGACTGACAGGAAAACCCCTACAGCTACTGTACAGAAATGTATAATTCCTGGTAGCAACAGACCAGAGGTTATATAATTAATCCAGGCATGCAGCAACAACACACAAGCTTCATCTTAATGTGATAATGTTGCGTGCCATTTGATATTTGTTTCCATAAAGGCAAGCATTTTTCCTCTTCTCCTCCTCTGGCTTCCCTCCACTTCCTTTCTATCTGCAGACACGAGGTAAATGTTGAACAATTTCCAAGATATTTTTCCCCTAATCAGATCTGCCCCCTGTCAGAGCCAGGAGTGAGATTCTGATTCTCTAATAAGCAGCAAATTTTTCTCATGACTCAAATTGTGCATGTGTGCGTGAGAAAAGGCTCAATGGCATTCCCCATCTATCAACAGTTTCCTTGATTTGTGGCTGCTTCGCTGTGTTTTAAGCAGAGCTGAATAAGCACGGGAAGTTGAGACATCGGGGGTGTCACAACAATGATATGCTACCACGGGGAATAATTCATATGGTGTTGCATCCTGCTGTGTTATTAGATTTTACCCCTTGTGCTATAGGCTTTCATCTGGATACTCCCTTGATTCAGAGCAAGATTCCAAGCTTAGTCTTTTGTCTTTAGTTTCTGTATTTTATTACTAGATTTCATTTACCAGTGACAGCAATATAAATTACTGTTACCACTAGAAGATGTGCACAGAGCACAATGATTTTACTTTACCACTATGAGAAACACAGGGATGATTTACTCTGAGTTACGTAATGATCCTGAGTTTCATTCTCTTCCGCCCCTCCCCCCGACCCCGCATGTTTCTTTTGCCTTGAAAATCATGAGTAGATCTTGCCATTGGTCTGGAGAACTTCGGATTCCCTAAGAAACTAACAAGACTTGCAGCTGGACACCTGTGTAAGGCACTGAACAACTGCAGTGCTTCAGTGTCATCTTATAGGAGATTAGCATATTCAAGGGCCTGATCCTGCTAAGTGCCTCTTTTGGACTGCTGAGACTGCCCTAAACTTCCTGTGAACGCAATGGGAATTGAGGGCACTCACCACCTTGCAGGATTGGGCTCTCATTTCCAACTCCTCAGTGAGTGTAAGTCAACGTAACTCCTTTAACTTCAATGGAGTTTGTCAGCTACATCCACTGAGGATCCAGTGTTGACTCTCTCCCGCTAATATTGGCTTAGTTTTTGTAGCTTAGTATTTTCACACTGAGTTCATAATTACTTGGACCAGGCAGTACTTAACCTCTTGATTAAAAAAAAATATAGTGGCTGTTCTGAATGATCAAATGTATTTATTATCATTCCGAACATCATTTGAACATGTTGTTGGGCATTAAAGGCCTGATCTTCCTCCATTCAGGTCAATGGGAGTTTGGTCTTTGACTTCTCTGGGAGCAGGATTCGGCCCATATTATACAACACAGTGGAGCCTGTGTACGTTTTTGTTAGTCTCTTATAACTGTAGATTTAATTTAGATTGATGGGGATCAAAACAGAATCCTGCTGCTGCTTGGCAATTGGTAGAATATAGAGGTGTTGTAGCATGACTCTCCACTTGTCGTGGTACCTTTCATACATGGTATTGGAGTACGTGCATGTTCCATTAGCTATTTTCATTAAGTAGCTTCACAAGATGGCTGGATTGCTATCCTGCTGCACTCCTTTCCATTCTGCACATGCAGAGCTTTTATCGTCATTCTCCTATTAAACAGTTTCAAGATTGGTTCTTAACCACATTCCTGGATGTCTTTATGTTTTTGGTTGGTTTGGTTCCTCTCCATTTTGTTATTCCCAGATTCCCCAGGAGTGTAAATGGTGGTTAGGGAAACGCTACATGTTGTGGCATCAGAGCAGTAGCTAGGGAAAGCCGTTGGTCTGCTTAGCGACCAGCCATTGAGACCTAGTGGTCAGAGCAGAATCAGAGGGCAGAGCTGGAGTTGTAGTCAGGAGTCGAGCCCAGGGTTGAAGTCAGCAGCCAAAAGAGGGCAGAGTCATGGTCAGGAGACAAGCCAATGGTCAGAGCTAGGAGTTAAGAATCAGGAATTCAGAAGCAGGCAGGGACTAGGGCTGGAGTGGAGCCGGAAAAGGGTGCAGCAAGGGCTGGACAGAAAGCAGGTCAGGTGCAACTGCGGGCTTGCACGGTCCCTTAGTGCAGGTTTACTGGGCACAGCCAAGCTCATTGGGTTGCTTGGTAGCCAAGCCCAGAGGCAGCTGAGTTCCTGTCACAGGGCAGTTTATACTCAAAATGGGATTCACAAAGCAAAATGGAATTTGTATGTGCATATATCAAACTATAGATATACACCCTAATCCATCACAACATGCCATTAGGTACAGTGGTTTTTACTTGTTGAAGTAAGCAAATAATAACTGAAAAGATATATAACTGCATATAATATAATTGGGTTTGGATGCAGATGTAGGGGTCCTGTTATTAGGGTAATGATGACAGAGGTTATAACTGATGCTTTTTAGGAATGTGAGAAATTGGCTTAATATGACCAAATATATACTTTTTAGTTCAGAGCCTCTTATTTGATACCATTTCTTTTCATTAATACTGACATTTTCAATTATAATTGTATCAATTTTCCTCCAAGAATATAATGTTGATGGAACAAATCCCAAATGTGACTGTACATTTTGTTGCTATAGTATTACACAAAGTGATGCAATCATAAAGGACCTATTTCAGAAAACAAATGTACTTACTTAGAATAGCATTTAGAATAGCCAGGCTGACTTTGTTCCTATATTTAATTACAGTAGAAACGTCTTATTTTGGACAACCCAGTGGAAAGTCTATTGCCCCGGTTAAGAAACCTTTAAAATCTTTTCAGAGATTCTTTGAAAATAAACAAAATACCGTAATGAAGAAAATACAGTGCAATTAATTTGTTTTGTTCTATCTTCCTTTCTGCTCATAATCTTACTTCAGAACTGTGCCATTAAATAAAACCAAACCTACAACTTAGAATTTTTCACCTTTTAAATTTATTGTTAAACACCGTTTAACCCAGGGGTCAGCAACCTTTCAGAAGTGGTGTGCCGAGTCTTCATTTATTCACTCGAATTTAAGGTTCTGCATGCCAGTAATACATTTTAATGTTTTTAGAAGGTCTCTTTCTAGAAGTCTTTAATATAGAACTAAACTATTGTTGTATGTAAAGTAAATAAGGTTTTTAAAATGTTTAAGAAGCTTCACTTAAAATTAAATTAAAATGGAAAGCCCCCTAGACTGGTGGCCAGGACCCAGGCAGTGTGAGTGCCACTGAAAATCAGCTTGCGTGCCGCCTTTGGCACCCGTGCCATAGGTTGCCTATCCCTGGTTAAGCCTTTGGCACTCAGTAAATAAGTCCCTAACGGGGTCTGATCTTGTAGTCCTTACTCAGGCAAATCTCTTACTTACACTTCATGAGGCAAAACTCTCATTAAACTAAGTGCTTTATACTGTAGTATTAAAAAAAAAAAGAGCGAGAGAGAAAAGCAGTGTTGAGGGGGTATGGATTTGTTTGAATCATCTGTGTCTTTGCACGTGTACAGAGAACAGAGCAGGACAACTCAACTAGAAGGGCCCAGAAGTAACCAGAAGGGGGCGGTAATTACTAAGCATGCTCAGTTGTTTTTATCAAGATTTATAGAAAGCTTCCATTATGAGCTAGTTTTTTTGCATGGCTGACATGTCTTCAGCCTGAGAGAAGATCCAATCAGAGCTTTAGGTAGGTGGGAGGAGGTTATAAATATAACTGCTAGTGACCACCCTAGAAAATTATGCAAAACCATAAAATTGTGTATAGGCAGGTCTGGATCCGAATACCTGTAAACATTTTGGATACAGGCTACAGATTTTCTAGATGATCGTAAACAGAGGAATGAGTCGGAATTGGGTAACATCCCTTTAAATGGGTTGGAGCCAGGGCCGGCGCGCCCACTAGGCAACCCTAGGCAGTCGCCTAGGGTGCCAAGATTTGGGGGGCAGCGGGCAGCTGCCCCCTGCCTCCCCGCTCAGCGGCTGAGCTGCTGAGCGGAGAGACAAGGGGCGGCTTGCCCTGGCTGCCCCTTGTCTCTCCGCTGAGCTGCTGACCGGGGAGCCGGGGGTAGCCACATCGAGCCGCCCACCTGCCCCCCCGTTCAACGCCTGACCGGGGGGCAGCCGCGGCGAGCCCCCTGCCTCGCTGCCCTCCCCCTTAGTGCCTGAGCGGGGAGCTGCCTCGCTGCCCCTCCCCACCTCAGCACCTGAGCGGCGAGCTGGGGGCAGCTGCGGTGAGCTGCTCCCTGCTCAGCTCCCGCGGGTGGTGGTGGCGGGGGGAGAGCTGAGCTCCCACGGGTGCGGGGCTGGCTGTAGGGGAGCGGCATGGGGGGGGGCGGCGGTGGCGCAGGGCTGGTGCAAGTAAGTTTTGCCTAGGGCACGAAACTTCCTTGCACCGGCCCTGGTTGGAGCCCTCTAGTGGCCCTCCCTGTCTTCTGTTGCAGAAGCCATCAGAACCCTGCTGGAGCAGCAATGTACATGGGTAGCTAGATCTTGTATATTTGTACATAATTAATAATAGGGTTGCCACGCGTCCGGTTTTTGACCAGAACGCCTGGTCAAAAAGGGATCTTGGTGGCTCCAGTTGGCACCAGTGACCGGGCCGTAAAAAGTCCAGTCAGTGGCGCAGCAGGGATCTGGGGTTAAGGCAGGTTCCCTGGCTGCCCTGGCTCCGTTTGGCTCCTGCAAGCGGCCGCCAGGGCCCCATGGCCCCTAGGTGAATGGGCGGCAAGGGAGGCTCCGTGCACTGCCCCCGCCATGTGTGCCGGCTCTGCAGCTCCCATTGGCTGGAAACTGTGACCAGTGGGAGCTGCAGGGGTGGTGCCTGTGGGCGCAAGAGCAGCGCGTGGAGCCTCCCTAGCTGCCCATGCGTCTGGGGGCCGCAGGGACCTGGCAGCCGCTTCCTGGGAGCCACTGTTAGCAGCGCTGGGAACCTGCACCCCGACGCCAACCCCCTGTCCCAGCCTGGAGTCCTCTCCACACCCAAACTCCCTCCCGAAGCCCGCACCTCCTAAACACACTGCAAATCCCTGCCCTGAACCCCCTCCCACACCCCAACCCCCTTCCCCAGCTCTGAGCCCCCTCCTGCACCCCAAGCCCCTCATCCCCAACCTCACCCCAGAGCCCACACCCCCAGCTGGACCCTTCACCCCACACTCCTGCCCCAACCCAGAGCAATTTCCTGCACCCTGAACCCCTTATTTCTGGCCCCACCCAGAGCCTGCACCACCGGTCCAGACCTCATACCACCCCACACCCCAAGGCACTGCCCTAGCCCGGAGCCTTCTCCCATACTCCAAACCCCTCACTTCTGGCCTCACCCGGAGCCCACCCCCCCACCCCAGAGCCTATACTCCCCATGCACCCGAACACACTGCCCTAACCTGGAGCCCTCTCCCCGACCCCAAAGCCCGCACCCCCAGCTGTAGCCCTCATCCTCCTCCTGACCCCAACCACCCTGTTTCAGCCCGGTGAAAATGAGTGAGAGTGGGGGAGAGCAAGTGATGGAGGGAGGGGGGATGGAGTGAGCAGGGGCGGAGCAGGGGTGTTTGGTTTTGTGCGATTAGAAAGTTGGCAACCCTACTTAATAAACAGGATTATTTGGAATCCATCTGTACTAGTGTGGCTTCCCCATATTCCTAATGTTGTGCAGAGAGCAAGGGCCCAACAAATGGTTTTATATCTTAAATGTAAATATCTGTTTCATAGAATCATAGAATCATAGAATCTCAGGGTTGGAAGGGACCTCAGGAGGTCATCTAGTCCAACCCCCTGCTCAAAGCAGGACCAAACCCAATTAGATCATCCCAGCCAGGGCTTTGTCAAGCCTGACCTTAAAAACCTCTAAGGAAGGAGATTCCACCACCTCCCTAGGTAACCCATTCCAGTGCTTTGTGTAGTACTCTCTCTTTGAAGAGGACTGATAGTTGTTACTAATGAGGACATGGAGACTTTGCACTACAAAAGCCCTGGAAAATATTTACACAAAGTCCTGTGAAGAATGAGCTTTCTGGCCTGTGCTTCAGCAAAGAGTTAAGCTAAAGTGCAGAGAAGTGGAGTATAATAGTAGTTGTCCATAATTTACTCTCTCTACAAGTCACAAAGGAACAGCAGGTTCAGGGTGATGGAATGTATGCTACTGTAATTCACTGGTGACTAAGAGCAGTCATCATAATTTCACTATTAAGCTAAATTTGAGACATTCTGATTTATTGCATCTTGGTTAGTTGCATCCTGATTAAGTGGAGAAGACTGCATTTCATTATTTACAGTTAATTACATGACTGATATAAAGAACTGTCCATGCTCCTAATTTTTGTCTGTTATGATAGAAAACTAGTTACAGATAAATTTATTGCACCATTTCTGGTTTATTCAGTCAAGAGGATATGGCTGATTTACGAGATCTATTCTGGTTTGCTCCCTAGAAAATATCAGAGCTGCTGCTTTATCAAATTAATGTTGTTTTGCATTTGAATTGTTTGGAGCAATGGAAGATTATGATGATTGATATTAAATTGCAAAATGGAGGCCCCATTGTGCTGGGCATTCTCCAAATATGGAGTGAGAGACAGCTCCTGATCCAAAGAGCTTCTACTCGAAATAGATAAGACAACAAAGGGTAGGAGAGAATACAGAGGTAAAGTGGGGAAGGGACTTGCCCAGGTCACACAGTAGGTTTGTGAGAGAGCCAGAAATAAATGTGTGTCACCTAAAACTCCCCGCCCAGTGCCCTATCCACTGATGATTCTCTTTAAAACATTTTTCATTTTAAATTGCTGAGGGATTTAACAGGGTTATTTCTCTATCAGCTTTTCTCATAATACAACAGCGGCTCTTGCAGTAGTTCTGATTGAACAGGATTGTCAAGAACCTGTTCGTGCAAAATTTCTCAACCAAGTAATATGGAAAAATTTGGATGAGTAACTTTGTCCTTTGGACCCTCCCCCACAGCCTAATCAGACCTCTGAGCCTTTTGAGGTTTGCTCATGGTTATGACTAAGAAAAGGTCTATTGTGACCAGCATTTCAGTGCTACATATTGTAACCAAATGTTCCTAAGTGCTGTGGGGTTCTGCGCTGTAGAATTTTCAACAGGACCTACGTTTTACCATAGAATCCAATATTAGAGTCTTTTTCTTTATGATTTTATCCGGAGGAGTGAGGCTACTACTTTTACTTTGCTTCAATCAATGGCACAGGAACAAATTAGCATCTGGAGATGTGAGTGCGACTTGTCCCTCCTATCCCAAGGATCAATTCTGGCTCGTTTGAGGTTTTTGTTTTCTCATATATAAGGTTCTGGTCTTATCCATAACTCTGAAATGGCGGTTTATGTTAAGATTATATTTTTTTTTGCCTCTTTTCCTTCTTTTCTTCTGCCCTCCTCACTCTGAGCCAGGCCTTAGAACAGGGATCTCAAACTCAAATCACCACGAGGGCCACATGAGAACTAGTAAATTGGCCCGAGGGCCGCATCACTGAAACCTTTTCATACAGTGATACAAAAGTATAGTCAAAAATGAAAAAAATGAAGAGTAATATAGTATTCTATTAAAAGTCAATGTATTAACTTTTTTAAACTGTAATGCAAAGAGGGGTTTTAATAAAATATAAACACTCAGTAAAGTTTGGAGCTTGGCTGCCAGTGGAGTCGGCACCTATGGCGGGCCGCAGGAAATAACTCCGCGGGCCACATGTGGCCTGCGTGTTTGAGACCCCTGCCTTAGAATAACAACATGCATTTTAAAGTCTTCATCCAGAGCTTCAAAATACATATTCTAAATATGTTTTGAAGAGAGTATTAATGTTGGCTCTATTCAATGGAAATGTCACCACGGAGCCACCTGGTGAATTTTTCTTGCAACACCACTTCGAGTATAGAATATTTACCAGTACTGTGTGAAATCGTGAATACCTACAGCATTCATTCACATAGATGGATAATTTTTTTTAGCAACATTCTACATTTCAGCTTGTGGAAGCTAGTGCCAATGTGTGCTATGGTTAGCTTTTAAAAGAGAAGAAAACGTGGGAAGAATATGCATCTATTGACTTGTATTAATTTTTAAGTTTTTTATACACCTGAATAGAGAATAGAATTTCTTTACTATCCTTTATTTGAGTTTGAGCTTTGTTACTTTATTGTTTTAATATTGTGATTGTGACCAGAGGCTTTGAGTTTAAACTCTGACCTTATGCTTGGTGCTGACAAACTCACTGTAAGAAACTCTCCCCACCCTGGACCTTGCAGTCCAAATGCCAATCATCATCTCTAATATTTTTTAAAAGTTGATCCTCTTATTGATGTAGCACAGAGATTTCTCAGCTTTTGTAGTTGTTGCTGTTATTCCTAGGGGATCAGGGCCCAATTGTACTCGGTGCTGTGCACACAGAGTAATGGACAGTTTCTGCCTGCTTTTGCACTTACCGGGAATAGGGTGACCAGATTACAACATTAAAATATCGAGACACATTGGGCTGCCGTCGGCCCCGCCCACAGTCCACCCCAGGTCCCCCTCCCCGCTCGGCCCCGACCGGACCCCTCTTTAGCCCCTGGCCCGCCGCTGGCTTGCTGCGTCCTTCCTCAGTCCCCCACCCACCACTCACCTCCTCTCACCCCCAGTAGCGTAGCCGGGGGGGAACAGGGGGAGGGGCTGCTCCCCCTGTGAGGAGAAGCGGCACCTTAAAAAGTGCCCCCCTCCAGCCCCGCTGCCAGAGCCTGGCTCGGGCGGGGATTTAAAAGGCCCGCGGCTCCCCGCGGCTGCAAGAGCCGCGGGCCTTTTAAATCCCCACCCGAGCCCCACTGCCAGTGCTGGGCTGGGCGGGGAGGGGCACTTTAAAAGGCCCGCGGCACCTGCAGCCGCGTGGAGCTGCGGGCCTTTTAAAGCGTTGCCAGAGCCCCGCTGCTAGAGCTCCGGCATTGCTTTAAAGGGCCCGGGGCTCCACATATTAGAGCCATTTAGATGATGCCTATTCTAACTTGTCCTCAGTGAGGCAGGACTGCAGCTGGAGTATACCTCAGGAATGTGCAATATCTGTCTTTCTTTCAGGTTTTTTTCTGCCTAATTTTCATGCTATTGTAGTCTGAAGTCAAAGTTGCGTTGACCATGATATCCGTTATGTTGTCTCACTTTCTTGACCACATGAATGTCATGGATGGACAGGGGCATGCTCTCTCTCTCTCTGCTTGCATGTTCCCCTTCTGACAGAGTGCTTTTATTTTATATTTTGACAAAAGTTGAAATGCATGCAGTATGATGTCTTCTTCAGTAAGTCACCTCTGCAGAGTTACCTTTGAGCCTGTTCTGGCCCGGTGCTGCTTACCTCGAGCAGCTCAGAGGATGGCAGCGGGGCTAAGGCAGGCTCCCTGCCTGCCCTGGCCTCGTGCCGCTCCCGGAAGTGGCCAGCATGTCTGGCAGTGGCTCCTGGGAGTGGGGGGGGGAGCGGCAGGTGGCTCCACTGCAAGCTACTCTTGTCTGTGGGTACCACCCCCCGAAGCTCCCATTGGCCACGGTTCCCTTTTCCCCGCCAATGGGAGCTGCAGGGGGTGGTGCCTGCAGGCGAGGGCAGTGCACGGTGCCCTCTGCCCCTCCCTCCCCCAGGGGCTGCAGGGACATGGTGCCAGCTGCTTCCGGGAGCGGCACAGGGCCAGGGCAGGCAGGCAGCCTGCCTTAGCCCCACTGCACCATGGGGCTGGCAATCCCGTGGGCCATGCAGCCCGTGGGCCATAGTTTGCCCTCCCCTGAACTAGGGTTTCACCACTGGTGCCCAATCTGGTAGACATGGTGGTCAGAAGCCACCTTCAAGCATGTCTACTGGATTGATCCCCACACAAAGCTCTTGTGATGGCCGCTCCTTATACTCAGTAGCCCAATATTTAGAGCACTCAGTTGGGACATGGCAGACCCTGGTTTAAATCCCTGTTCTGCCTGATTTGGAGTAGGGATTTGAGCCCAAATCTCCCCTATCCCACATGAATCCCTTTGCCTCTATAGTCCAGTGGTTAGGTGTCTCTTGCCAAATGACTATTACGTATTTTCTATAAAGTAGAACAGATTCAAGAGGAGAGATTGAGAGACCCACCTCCGAATCCCCTATAAACCGGTGATTAGGGCACTTACTGGGAAGTGGGAGACGTGAAATCAAATCCTTTTTCACATCAGGCAGAGAGGAGATTTGAACTTGGGTCTACCATATCCTGGCTGAATGTTCTACCCACTGGGGTATTGGGGAGAACCCTCTCAGTTCTTATTTAAGAAGGGCAAACCAGTTTAGGTGCCTAATTCTAGGAGAGGGTTTGTAGTTGTGAACCCCAAGCAAGATAGGCGCCTCCCTCTGGCCCAAAGTTAGATGCCTAACTCCCTTTGAGAGGCGGGCCTTAGGATGTACCTCTCTCTTTTTGGTATTTCATGCTGGCTAGTTTAGGTGGCTTCACACTCAGGGTGCTGGCTTCTGTGAATCCTTTTAGGTGCCCATCTCTCCCTGTGAGTTGTATAGGGAACCTGGGCACATAACATTGGGGTTTGAGAGTTCCACTTGGCATCAGGGTACCTAAAGTTAGAGATGCTGCAACACTCAGCCTATGTCCCTCTTCTGAATCTAGCCCTAAGTGCCTATGTTATTTTTGGAAATGGGAGTTGGCCTCCTAAGTCACTTAAGCACTTCTGAAAATTTTACACCGTAGGAAAGTGACCTTCCTATTATTGCTTCTTTGACTGGGCTAGTAAACATCAAAACCTGTTTTTTTTTCAAGAGCCTGTTTGGGATTCTCCCCCAATCCTTTAAATCTCCATATAGTTTAAAAGCTCATGAATTAAAATAATGGAGTGCACTTTGCAAACCAGAGAGGTGATTATACCAATATATTAGTGAGGGCCTGTATGATTTATATTGACGTATACTTTTTGAAGTGAGTTTAACACTTTTGAAAGGTGCCAGATTAGCAGCCCTGGAGTATGAAATATTGTATTTATCCATGTGTGGCGGGCCTGGCACCTCACTGCCCCTTTGGGGCGGGGGGGGATGGGGTGTCAGAACCTCACCACTCCCAAGTTCTCTGTGGGCAGCCCAATGTGGCCTAATGGCCTCCCTCCACGCAGTCACCCCTTAATTGGGGTAGTGTGCCCTAACGGCCAGTGTCCATATAAATCACTCCCAGCATCAGAGCAGTGCAGCCCAGTGGCCAGAGTCCATTTATCCGCCCCGCCCCCTCGTAGGCGGGGTAGTGCAGCCTAGCGGCCGGAGTCCATATAACTCACCCCAAACATCGGGCCGTACGGCCCAATGGCCAGAGTCCATACAATTCCCCTCTCAAGTGGGGTAATGCGGCCTAGCAACTGGAGTCTATGTGGCTCGCCCCAAGTGTCAGGGTGGTGTGGCCCAATGGCCAGAGTCCATGGAAGTTGCCCCAGCATCAGGATAGTGTGGCCCAATGGCCAGCGCCCATATAATCACCCCTCTCAGACAGGGTAGCACGGTCTAGAGGCCAGAGTCCGTAGGATTCCTGTGCTGGGCCATCCCCTCAACTGGGGGGCAGGGCAGGTGGCTGGGAGGGGTAGGGGGACCTGGGCCCGCCCTCTCCACTGGGTCCTGACCCAGGGCTCTGGTAGTGGCAAGTTCCCCTTGCCACCGGCTTGGCAGGTATTCTTCCAAAACACGCCGAGCCTCTGTGCGGCTCTAATGCCATTTTCCTCTAGAGTTCCCCTGGGTCACTTCCTACCATAACCTCCAGGTCCTCCATTTTGGGGGGTCCCCTTCTGGTCTGTTCCCCTTCTGTGACGTACTCCATCGGGGTGCGTCCCCGCTTGCCTGGCTTCCGGAATGTGGAGCGCAGGCTGTCCCTCCTCTGGAGCTGGCAGCATGCCTCCTTCCCCTCCGGTGGTCAGCCCAGAGTGAGCAGGTCTGCAGGCTTTTATATCTGTTCTCCAATTGGAGCATGCCCAGCAGAGTCTCAGGGACGTGGCTTCCTCTGCTAGGAAGGAAGGGTTAACCCCTGCAGTACCAGTGCAGGGCTGCTCTGCCCCGTCACACCATGAAACAGGTGGAACACGAGCAGCAGTTGTGCAAGCTACTTTACACCACCCTACCCATATAACTCAGTCCTGATCTGGAAGGGTTACCTCTAGGAGTGAAATGGATGTTTTTTTCCTTAACCCATTCGGTTCTTGATGACAGTGTCACAAATGTGGGCTTGTACCAGTTCTGTTCATAGTTTCTCTGATAATACAATAATACATGTTATAGTTATGTAGCATTTCCATCTGTAGCTCTCATTATCCATGTATCATTATCCATATTTTATACAGAGAGAAACTGAGGCACAAAGAGGTGAATCAGCTTGCCCATGCTCACCGAGAGAGCTGTGGTAGAGCCAGTAATGCTGCTGCCTACTTATCCAGTGCTCCGTGGTGATGGAGATTTCTCTCACCAAGCACAGGATTGAGACTTCCACCTTGTTTGACACAAGGCACTAGAAGCCGCTTGCAGATGGGCTAAACACTTTTGGTCACTTCCAGTCTGGGCCAGATTTGAGCTGGTGATCTGTAGGTGAAAGTCTCAGTATACCCATTACAAATCCCCCAAAACACTAGCTTACACTGATGAGTAGCGTGTTGTTGCAGGATAGATCTTCCCCCACCCCCCTTTTTAAAGAAAGGACTTGAATACTAACCTTGATGGTTACGTTTCCTGTTGATTCCTGTGCCAGCTCAGCTGTGATCTAGAGATGTGCCACAGCTTTCCTGTAAGATTGAATCCTCTTACAGCTGGTAGATGAATTCATGGCATTTCAGGGTATGTCTACATTACCCAGCTGGATCGGCAGGTAGTGATCGATATATCGGGGGTCGATTTATCGCGTCTAGTCTAGATGCGATAAATCGATCCCCGAGCACTCTCCCACCGACTCCTGTACTCCTCTGCCACGAGAGGCGCAGGCGGAGTCGACGGGGGAGTGGCAGCAGTGGCATCTTCATCGCCGTGAAGATGCCACGGTAAATCGATCTAAGTACGTCGACTTCAGCTACGCTATTCTTGTAGCTGAAGTTGCATATCTTTGCTCGATCCCTCCCACTCCCCCAGTGTAGACCAGGGCAAAGTGAGAGACCATGTCAACACTGGAGGCATTACAGAGGCATGGCTATGGCACTGCAGCTAGGCTGCTGTCGCGATGTAGTATAGACATTTCCTACATGGATGGAAGGGTTGTTTCCATCACTGTAGGTAATCCAGCTCTCTGAGTGGTGGTAGGTGGATCGATGAAAAAATTCTTCCATTGACCTAGCTGCATCTACACACGGATTAGAGTTAGCATAGCTACAGCTCTGTTTTTTCACACCCAAGTGCTGTAGCTATGTCGACCTAACTTTTAAGTGTAGACCGGACCATAGAAAAAAGGGGTCAGGTTTTAAAAAGAAGATACTGATGCTGAGCCGCTGAAATGAATGCACACACTTCCTCAGTTTATTTAAAGCAAACCCCCAAAACTTTAAGTCCTGTGTTGGGCTCTTTTTTGCCAGCTCCCTGTTAAATTCTTACCTTGGTTTATTTCAGCTTTGAACCTATCTATTTAACAAAGAAAGTTGTTCATTGTTGAGCAACATCGAAATGAGTTCCGCTTGATTCCTGCCACCCCCCAGTCTCACCTCTGGGACTATTCTATGATGACATCAGGCCTGTTTTACGAATTACTTGATAGTGTTGAAAGCAATGTACAAAAACATATGTTCAGATGGGAATTTGCAGCAGGTAGCAGTCCAGTACAAAACACACAACTCATGACCCAGCATCCTCTAGTGGGATTAGAGGTCAAAGTACCCCCTATCTGTCAAACTACAAAACAAATGCCTTACTGAGCAATGCTGGTTGGGTTAGTAACAGCACATCATAGGCCTGGAAATTCAATTAGTATGTCACATGAGTGGCAGTCTTAGAGAAATGACAGTTACCCTCATTTTATTCTTCCCTTCACTTTTCCTCACTGAAGCCTTAGGTTGAAAAGGATCCGATTCAAATAATTAATTTCAGTGCTGTTTGTATCGCAATGTGTCTGGAGAATGCAAAGCTTTGGCAGAAAAGTCTGGGGGGTGGGGTGGGGAGACTGATACAAAGTTGATGTAAATCCCTATTTGTACTAAATGTAGTGTTGTTACATTTTTGAGAGAGAGAAGAGGGGTTACAGTTCTGATGAAAAAAGCAAGTAAAGTAACCTTCTTTTGAACAAGCTGGGATTGAAGAGTATTTTTTGTTTTTGTTGTTTTACGCCCCAACCTTTGAGCATCCTGGTGTGTACGTTACACATTCAGCAATAAGAAGGCCTGCATTGCCCTTTGACTGTCCTGTGGCAGAGCACGTAAGGTAAATGATTCTAAAGGACATGGGGCACCAAGGAGAGCAGCAGACAAAGGGTTTACCTTCCAACAGCGGTATTTACATTGTATTTTTAAAATTAAAATGACAAGAAAGCAAAAATAAAAACAGCTTTTCTACAGCACTGTCTCTGACTCTCCCTCCCTCCCTCTGTTCTTGTTTTTGATGTCCTTAAGATGTCATAGGGTAGCTAGTCTTGTGAGTAGACCAGGCCCAGAGCCCCTGTGTCACAGCAGGTGGACCCAATTTAGTCAATTAAGGGGGGCGGGGTAGGGCTAGACCTGAGGCTATAAAGGCCTGAGAGAAAGGAAGAGAAGTAGTGTCTGGGCAGGCTGTGCTCGGGGATGGGAACTACAGAGGAGTGAAGCTAACCCTGGTTGTGGGGGTCCCTGGAAAAAGGGGCCAGGAGCTCAGGGAGGTAGCTCTGTGGCTGGTGTTCCAGAAGGGGAACAGAGCTGACCAAATGAGAACTGACTGGGAGGAGTGAGCTGACTGAGAAACTGGAAGAGCAGGATTACCAGACACCCCTGAGACAAAGGGGGAGCTGAGCAACTGTTTTTGTCTGTTACGTGAGTATGTTTGGACAAATAAACCTACATAAAGGAGACTGGGCATTGCAGAGAGTCCTTGGTAAGCTAAGGAGAAGCCCTGCTGTGTGTCACAGGGTGGAGAATGCAGGCAACTGATACCAAGAGAGAGGGAGGTGGATCTTTAGTGCCCACTAAAGTGGGGTGGGGGAAGAGAAGCAAGATGTTGCAGAGCAACCTTTGACCATGAGGAGGTGCTCGGGTGGCGACCGGCTCCCTTATAGACACCAAAGCATTTCATGGAAAACAAGTTTTGAGACTGTGTGAAGTTTTTGTCATTGTTGTTTTTTAAAAGCAGGAGAATTATCCTGAGCCTGCATTCAGTTGTAATAACTTTCTTTGTCTTGTACAAAAGGATTGAGGTAGATTTGCAGTTACTGTGAAAAAGAACATATTTGGCATGTCTTAGCATCTTGAGTCACCCTGGTACTAGTCCTCTTAAACCCACATTCTTAATTGTTCTAATTTAGTGAGACATTCAGTAGATTGAGACACCTAGCCACAGGTGTACAATAATCACATACAGAAAAAATAGTACAGCAGAGATGACCCAAAGTGAAAGCTTTAATCTAAATACCCTAAAGATTTGAGGACGCTGCCATCCATATTCAAATTTGGCGGCTTGACCCTAAGCTACCTTGGTGAGTCTCAAGAACTGCAAAATGACTGTTGTGCCACCTATTTCTTAGATGCTCGGCTACAAACTTTAGGCTGCCCTAGTGAAGAGAGTAGAGATAGATGGGATAGTGCATGCATTTGCTAGCGTGCGATGCTGGTGGTTCAATCTGCATCTTCAAATATTTATTACAAACTGCGGCATCAGTGCCTTCAAGTGCAAGTCTAATAAGATGATACGTGAAAAAGAAAAGACTTAAGAATACATGTATTTTCTTTGTTTTTTTAAAAAGGAAAGAAATATAAAAATGCATTAACATAATGAGGGTCTGTCCCTGAACCACATAGGTTAGGGAATTTTGACACAGTCCTCTTACCCCAGCACCTTCTTAGCTGTAGGCACTGCAGCTCATATGTTCCTCCATTAGAGGGTCCTATAACACTAGTTTATGCTACATACAGTACTACTGGTAAAATATCAAAATGACCATTAAAATATATGTTAAATATCTGGGATGCACATGAAAATTTTGGGTATAATATCTAATTGCAAATGTGAAGAATCGCACAGAGCTTGAACAACTGTTCAGTGAGAGGAAGGACCGTGTGTATAATGCCTAAATTCAAAGCAGCCAGGGTAACCATAGATGGAGAACTTCTTCCCTTTGTTTGTTTAATGTAGATGTTTATCATTGAAATATTTGTAGCCACAGTTATCAGTCAGCATATGATGCATTTTGATACACATCTGCATAAAAATGTAGTTGCTAGTGATAAGTTCCAGATTTAGAATCACAATAACCATGCATACTACAGCTGTATTTTAGTCTCCTTTCTTTGTGTTTTGTCATTTCAGTTTCAGCATTTATTTCACTCTGGAGAATACAGCTCTTTCCTCATTATCTAATACAGCCTCCGACTCTGGGGTCCAAGTGTTCCACGGAGACCTGCCGTTGTCTCGTTTTGTGTTACTATTATTTAATCCTTCCAGAAATGCTAAAATGGTGTTATAAAAATGTTATACATTGATGTACAATCTGTACTCATTCATTTGCTCAAGCAAAACTATTGAGTTCAATGGGAGTTTTGCCTATCTGAGGCCAGTAGTATTGGTACACACAATATACATACACAATATATATGCGTTGCTTGGAATTTTCTGTTCTTATGATTTGGTTTTTGGTATTGGTTCCATTTTTGTAGTAGGCTGGTATCAAGCAATCAGTATTTGGCAGGTTGAGAGGTAATATTCTATGTTTAGCTTTTTAGAAAGCTCTAATCTTTGTGAATCAGTAAAATTATGGGCTGTATAAGAGAGAAAACAACTATTCTCTTCGTATCTTAAGCTCATGCTATAACTCAGATAGTGATTTTACATACCATAGATGTAACATTTGCTATTTGGTAATAGCAAAAGCATTTCTGGATTCTTTGAAACCCCCAAAATTATGAGATGAGACTGTTAAACCTCTTGTGGAAAAGATTTTTGTTTTATTTTGTGTTTCTTTTTTACAATTTACAAATCTTTATAAGGGGCAGAGTAAATATCACTGTATTCCAACAGAAATCATTATAGTTAGAAGACTAATAGTAATTTCAAATTGTTCTTAGGAATATATTTTTTTCCTTTTATTGTTTGTTCCAGGGTCGGCAAGTGTGTACATACACCATGGTACAAATGTCTCTCTAAATTACATACTATGGGTAACATTTTTCAGAACTTGGGCTCTTAAGGCCAGATTTTCAAAGATGCAGAGAGGTGTCTAGTGGGATTTTCAAAAGTGCCTAAGTAGAAATCAATGGCAATGAAGTACCTAGGGACATCTGAGAATGCCACTAAGTACCTATCTTTAGATATCTAAACACCTTTAAAATCTAGCCCTGAAGTACTTTTGAAAATGCTACCCATATGTATTTGCACATTGGAAAAACAAATATATATATTTACAAGATGTTGACATACATAGCCATGTCACGTGTTTTAAGTTTTGTGAAACTTAAAACATGAAGTGCAAATGTTATGCAGTGCTTTACTCAATGTTGTGGTGATTAAGCAGCTGCAGAGGCCCGGATGGATCTGCCTTTAGCAGGGTTGAACTCTGAATTCTCTGCGGCTCTAGACTAATGGGTGTTGGCGGTGTTGTGGAGAGTCATAGGCAAGAGTGACAATAGCCATCTGATCAGGATATCCGGCCAACAGCTTGCTTTCACTCTTGGCTGCAGTGAAGCTTTCTGTATTCCAGTACTTGTCACATTCTCTATATAGAATAAGACTGAGAAGAAGGAATTTTTAAATAAAACACAAACCCTCTTAAGGCTGATTGTTGGAGCAGACTAGCTTTGAACAGTTATGCATTTCCTAGTTGCGCTTATGACAGCAATAGCTTTAGGTATGTATAATATCACACACAGTGGATTTGGTCTGCTTTTATACAAGCCCAGAACTCTGTGACACTCCAGTGGAGAAAATGTACTTGTTTTTTTATGGAATGAAGATGAGTTTCATCAACAGAGCCCCGCCCATGAAAGGAGCCTCACCCCGTTAAGTTTCAGAACCCCCATTGCCTGGCACCATCTAATTTGGGGTGTTGCCAGCATCCTTTCTTTTCCCGTTTCCCGTGGGAAAACAGCTAAGTCCTTCCGGACGTGATACTCCCTCAAATGTACTTTGCTAATTCACCTAAAGGCTAGGTGTATAAATAAGTTATGTATTTTTATTAATTATCCAGTTTAATTTAATGAGTAGTTTCATCACTTGGATCACTAATTTTGCTGTCATCGACAGTGCCTGTAACTGTAGGGCAACCACCAGATAGCTATTTTCCTGTTATCCTCTGTGGTGACGACTGATGCAAATAAATGATTTAGCTTCTCTGAAACCTCTATATCCTCTTTACTCTTTGAACACCCTGATGGCCTACAGACATTAAATCTCCCTTGGGCTTCCTGGTTCTGATATACTTAAAGAATTTTTCTTTATATTGTTCTGTTGTTCAGTTTTATCCTTCATCGCTGTTTTACATTTGACCTGCCAAAGCAAATGACGGCTGTTTGCATGAGTTTTGAATTTTTCTGTATTCTTAATGATCTCCCAGCTATAGAATTCTAAGCGTCCACATAACTGCTTCATTCCCAATTAATTTAATTGTACCAATTTCCCTGGGCTATCTTCACAGCATCTCTCAGTTGGTTGTATCAGTCTGATGTCTGCACCACAAATGTTGCCATTGCGGTTGACCGGGGCCGGCTCCAGGCACCAGCTGACCAAGCACATGCTTGGGGCGGCACCTTCTAAGGGGCGGCCAATCTTGGGGCGGCGGAGCAGCGCTTGGGGTTTTTTGTTTTTTTTTACTTCAGCGGGGTGGCACTCAAGGGGTTTGTTTTTTTGTTTTTGTTTCGGCGTGGCGGCGCTCGGGGGGGTTGTTTCGGTGGGGCGGCACTCGGGGGTTTGTTGGTTTTTGTTTTGGTGGGGCGGCACTCGGGGGTTGTTTCGGCGGGGCGGTGCTCGGGGAGTGGTTTTTTGTTTTTGTTTTGGCAGGGTGCCGCTCGTTTTTTTTCCCACTGGGGAGGGGGCAGCGCTCGGGTTTTTTTGTTTGTTTGTTTTGCTTGGGGCAGCAAAAAAGTTAGAGCTGGCCCTGAGATTGACTCTAGTTGGCACCTGTGTTGATCGAAGAAAGGCTTGTGGTTGTGGCACTGCCAATGCTACAAGCCGTCCTGACCACCATGGTCAAAAGTAATAGGCTTATTTGTGTTGCAGATAACCACAAGGGGCACCGCAGGCAGAGGAAATAGGAAGTGGGGGAAACTACAATCTAACCTCTCCCAAGGTGATCTCTGCTTCTTTGCCCCTTAATTTATTTGTGCAGAGAGGGAAGATGTCTGCAGGTTTTGCACCTGGATGCCCCAGTATGAGGGAGCACAGTGGGTCTGATGCAAGTCATGCAGACCTGGGCCTTGTTTAATAGTGCTGGGTCTGGAAAGGAACTAGTTGTGGCTCTGTAAAAGAAGAGATATCACTTGAAGTCCCTCCCCTCCTCCCCCCGCCGCCTTTCCTCGTTAAAACAAAGAGCACTTTTAAAAAAAATATAATTCTGTTTTGTTCTATTATATTTTTTCACCTTAAATAAGGTGGTTCTTTGCAAAAGAAATGTGGTGTGTGTTTGTACAAAGCAAGGGGGCAGGTGCATGCATGTTAAAACCACAGCATCATAATTCTTTGTAATTACTTTACAGCATGTGCTACTCACCAGGAACTTGCTTGGGCTTTGCAAATCTGCAATCCACTATAGTGGTTCTTCCGCACTAGCTGGCATTTTTAGTAGTGGAGAATGAGGCTATAATGAGTCATGATTGAGATGTGATTGAAATTACTGTTCCTAAATCCTGAGGAGAACAGAATTGTAGCAAGCAGTTAGAACTGCTTCCTAGGTGCATAGCTTTGGGGCAAGAGCTGCAGTGATTTGTCAGGTCTGAAAGAAAAAAATCTTTCTTGTATGAGTCATTTCTGTACAGTATAGGTTCTTATTTAAGCCTCAATTCAGCAAGGTTTTGTTCTGAATTTTCACTATAGGTGATCATAGTACACACTTTTTTTAGGTTAAATAATGGCTACCCCAGATGGTTTGGGTGGTAGATCTCTAATATGGCTAGAGACTAATTTTAAGAGCAGTACTTTTTAAAGATCCTTGTGCTCAAGCAGGCTGAAGGAATTACAGGTGCAATCATAATATGGTAATTTTTAAAAACAGAGATGCTATGGCTTTTTGTTTTTGTTTCTCGCATTACTCTGTTTTTAAGAGGAAGGACGTTTGGAATGACAGACCAGAACATTTTTAGAGGTTTCCCTTTGGTGTCTAGGGGACGGAGATGGAGATGCGGAAAGGTGGCAAAACACAACTGTTTGTCGAGTTGCATTTATGGAGGTGTGTAGGAAGATGAAAGACAAAAATGTAAACCCTTTTCTCGTTCGGACCTAGGAGTCTTTATAGGTTTCTGTCCTATTTAATATAACCTCTGTCCATGCTCCTCTATATAGCCAGATTCTGCAGTGCTTAGGTGAAACTGCTGGAGTTTTCCTCAATTAAGGATTGCAGAATTTGGCACCAGTGGTTTTGTTTAGCCACCTAGTAACACACTTTAAGAGCATTTTTTTTAATGTACTTGTCACAACCTGGTCCAGTCTCCTTCTCTGGATGGACACCAGTTTACTGTAGGTGGACCCAACTGCTAAATCCACTGTGCCGCTAAGCCCCCAATTACTGATCACTATTCCTAGCTCTGGGTCTGTCAGGCACACTCCCAGGTGTAGACCCCACGTCTGACACACTTCTTGGGCAATGAGACCCTGCGCTCCAGTCCTGTGACTTTAGGCCCCAGGAGCATTGACCCATCCCTCCCAAACCCCAGTTTCTTATACATGCTCCCTCAGGTTCCATTTCTCTGTGGGCGCTCTGAGCTTCTCGGTTAACCCCTTCAGGAACAACACGGCAGGCAAGCAAGGAACAACAAAGGAATTTCCTAACCAAAACCACTTTGCTCTTAACAAAGCACACTACAGAGTTACTGATCTTTGAAAAATAACAAACCATCCTGAATACGACACCCTATATTTGATCTCAACCTGTCCTGTGAGTCCAGGGTTTGGTCCACATCCTTAGTCCGTCTCCTTAGCCTGTTTTTCTTGCATGGGGAGGTGGTCACCTTCACATTCCCCCTTAAATATAGCCTCTCGCCCTTTTGGCCGTATGCATGAACTGGGAGAATTTCAGGTTCCAGCTTCTTCTCCTCCATCCTTTCACCACCATTGGCTTCTGTGTAGAAACTGCATTGTCAACTACCAGCCCAGTCACAAAAACAATCAGAGTTGATGTCCCTAGCTCGGTCTGTGCCAGCTTCTCAGACATAGCCCTTCAACTAGACATCAAGCCTCTACTAATCCACAAGAGAAGTCCCAGAAAATAAATAGTTTTCACCATAATGAAATAAAGTTCACAATGTGTGACCGCCATCTGTCACAGTACCCATGTACCAGAACTCCGATCAGTGCTGATTAGACTGTGTGCATGCTGAATTTGGTGCCTTTGGGAACTACAGCAATACAATTAAGATCATGGCCCTGTTGTGCAAACACACAGAAAAACACTGTCCCTGCTCCAAAGAGTTCACAGTCTAATTTGAGAAGCGCAACAAGTGATGGTGACAAACAATAGGAGGGAAGGTGGGGAGAGGATGAGAGTAACCATGATAAGATCAGGTGGTAAATTAAGCTGGCTAAGCCATAAATGGATACATCAAAATCATTTCCAAGTATTTATTTACATTTTAAAAAATAAACACCTCATCAGCCAAAAACCAGCTTCTCAGCTGGGCTATCACTATTTGGCTGGTTTCTTGTGTGTATCGCAGTAGAGCGTTTTGGAGGAGGAGAGGTGAGTGGCCTTATTATATGCTGGCTCAAGGATGGTGTTCTATACATAATGGACAGTGCAAAAAATGACTTTTGAATAGATACTTGTGAAACCTGAAACAGTGTTGAAAGGGACAATATCAGGTTATCAAATGTCTCTAATCTTTCTTATTCATGTGACCCCTATCGCCATAGTATCTGAGCACCTCACAATCAGGCCCTTGCGGAATTAGGCTATTGTAGATGCTGGTTACCAGTGAAAAAGTATTCTACTGTATATAATTGACTGTATTGTCCATTTTGTAAATGGCTTGAGTGTCTGCCCTAGGGTGACCAGATGAGAAGACCCGAAAATCGGGACTTCCCACCAAAAAAAAACAAAACGGAAGAGCCTCTGCAGCCAAAGTTGTCGAGCAAAAAAAACAAAAAACCAGAAAAGCCTCTGCCGAAAAAGTTGTTGAGCAAAAATCGGGACACATGGTCAAAAATCAGGATGTCTGGTCACCCTAGTCTGCCCTTTCACCATGTCTCTTGGGAAATTATTCCACAAACCTATAGGCCTCTTAGGAAGGCTCTCCTGAAAGTCAACTTTGCTATTTATACATCCATTATTTCTAATTATGCCACTTTGGAGAATCCTGAACATCTCTCTCCCCCAACTGATGTTTATACCCTTCAAATACTTTTGCCCAATTTTATTTCCCTTCACTTTTGTCTTTGAGTCAGGTTATACACTATGTAATTATTTTAGTCTTTCTTCAGGAGCCAACTAGACTTTCTTTTGTAGTTGTAATTTCTGTGCCATTTTAACTTCCTACAAATGCTGATTTCAAAGAGTAGTTCTGGTTTTTAGAGGCTTTGATGATAGACAATGAAAGTTAGGTTCTATTACACAAGTTACAACATCAAATACGTCAGACACAAGAGGGTGCTGTTACATATACTTACTGAAGAATATGCTAGCTGTAACTGGTGATAATGTGGCACAGTAATAATAATTTACATTTGATATATGTTTACTTTCAAACTTAAAAAGATAAGACAGAGTAAAAACAGATGAAACTTTGTGTGTCTAATTCTCAAAACGTGATTGGTATAGAGTCAGAAAAATGCTGTTGCTTTTCAGTGAGCACTGCATCATGATTAAGGTTGTGAAAAGCAAAAATACTGTAGATACAAAGTTACTTAGTGGTTTTATGTATAAGTGTACAGATCATATAATTTCACACTTGCCTGCTCAAAGAGACAGAAGGCACTGACATGCAAGGGCAGAGGTGTGTACATTTGAGAATGCAAATCTAAACTTTTAAAGAACGAACTTCCCCTCAAGACAGCAAAGATTTGATCAACTGTAGGTAGAACTTGCGCAGCACCGAGGATATCAAAATGTGTGTCAATTTGTGCTGATAATCAAGAATTAGGTTTAGGCAATTCAAAGTCAACTGAAGTAGTTTAACTTAACTATCTAATCTACTCCATGTATATTAAAAACGTCTAGTAAAGTTAGTGTACCTATGGCAGAGTCTGAAGACTGGTTTACTGGCAAAATTGGAGGGGGCTACAGTTGGACAATATCCACAGGAAAAGAAGCGAGCCATTTTGATTTTCCATTTTGAACTACTTCAAAAGCTACTAAAGTGAGGGATTAAAACTGACCAATAGAAATACTAACCAAAACAAGCTATTACTGAGGGCGCTATGGATAACTGAAGTACAGTTACTTAATGAATTGGAACATGGATAGGAATTAAAGTACATATGAATAAAAGCTGAATATTTGCCCATGTTCACTATTTGTGCCATTACTTGAGAACACCAAGGTTTCTCTGTTTTTCACTTTCTTCAAATTAATTACATCTGCTATAGCTAATAAGCAAAAACCAGGGTGGTTTTGGCTTTACCAAAATGTGTTCAGCTAGGTTTTGGTTTTGCAAAGGCATGATTGGTTTTGGATTCATCCCCTCTCTCTGAAAATTGAATACTATTTTACTTTGCACACTTCTGATTTTCAGAGTGCATAAAATAATCAGGTACTGGACCTTAAAGTTCAAGCATTCTTATTACCACCTTTTCCCCTCCCCCTTTAAGAAATCCTGGCTCTGGTTCTAGAACTGTCAGTGGAACACAAATTACACTTCGTTTCCCTGGCTCACTTTTGACTCTGAGTTCTGAAACTGAAATAAATGTCTTTCCACTCCGTTGTACTTAAGTAACCATTCACGTGAGTAACTCAGAATTTCAAAATGACATCTCCTTCGTAGGCTAGTTTTTAAAAAGAAAAAATTCTATCTGTACCAAAAAACTACTTAGTAAGATATTGAAACCCAGTCTGCTGACCACAATGCTCCAGTCCTCTTTCCTTCTTTTCTGCACTCCTCTCCCACTGGGCACCTTTCAAATGGTAGAGAGATTCAGCGGAAAAATAGATTCTCATGGTGTTTTACACTCAAGGCACACTCATCAAATTGCCAAATACTACAAGTACTACAGTGAAGTGACTACTGGCTCCTGTCAGCAAGGGGAAGGAGAGGAGTCAATACTTTCAAAAGTGACTAGTGATTTTTTGGGTGCCCAGCCCTTGTCACTGATTTCTCTCAAGCCTGACTTTCAGATATTGCTAATTACTCACCCTCTGAAAATCAAGCCCCTTTAACGTGTCTCAAGTTGGGCACACAAAATTTGGGGCCCCCAAAATCACTAGTTGCTTCTGAAACCCTTAACCGGTGGTTCTCAACTGTGGTCCACCGCTTCTTCAGGGAAAGCCCCTGGCGCGCCGGGTCAGTTTGTTGACCTGCCTCCGCAGGTCTGGCCGGTCGTAGCTCCCACTGGCCGCGGTTCGCCGCTCCAGGCCAATGGGGGCTACGGGACGCGGCGTGTGTCGAGGGATGTGCTGGCTGCCGCGTTCTGTAGCCCCCATTGACCTGGAGCAGCGAGCCGCGGCCAGTGGGAGCCACAGCCGGCTGAACCTGCAGATGCAGCACGTCAACAAACTGGCACGGCGCGCCAGGAGCTTTTCCTGGAGAAGCGGTGAACCACAGTTGAGAACCACCGCCTTAAACAAAGATTTTTGTCTTTGTAAGTCATTTACCTCCCAAGCCGGATATACTCCGGAAGAAGGGAGTTAGCTGCTTGGGTAAAGAGGTTATTACCAGAGAGTTAAAAATAAATCGGGAAAGTGCTAAATTGTGTGTGTGAGGTGTGACAAGATGAAACCTCTTCCCAAGAGAATCTCTCCCGCTCAAAATCCCATCACTAGACTAGAGACCTACCTGACTGCTTGGGAACACCCAAAGCAATCATGTTACTATGGAAGCATAAGAGCAACAAATTGAACTGCTCAGCTCGAAACCTTCGTATCGATTATTTGTGATCTTGACTATGCTTCCGCATCATTTTCACACATCCATCTTCATTGTGACGCTTTAATCATCTGTTACAGAAAGGGAATAGTGTCTCAATGAAGTTAACACCATTGTGCCAGCACATCATCTTATGTAGGCTAGAGCTGTCAGACTCACTCTTTAGAGGGCCAAATTTATATTTTTAATTATGGTATCTTGGTTAGAGCTGCAAAATTAAGGCCATCTACTACTTTTGATCCTCTGTGGATTGCATTGATGACAATGGGGAGGTTCACACTAAAACTCTGTAGAATGTAGCCTTTATGTAGTAACTAAATACAAAGTCACAGCTGTATTCAGCATCCCTCTGGGAAGGAATTGTCCAGGATGGTCTTAGCATCAACACTGTTTCTGATATTTCTTTATATGGCCATTTGCATGGTGGATTTACGTGCATAATTGAAATAACTTTGTGCAAATTTGGCACTCAGTTGCATGTCTAAAACATTCAAAAATATGGCCCTTAAATGTCCCCATTACATTTGAGATAACACACTACCGAGATGCAAAGGGTGTACTCATACTTCTTTTAGAGATGTTGTTTTAAGCTATCTAATACTGTGCTCTGTCACCTCACATCTTCTTGGCAACCATAAAGGCTAGAAACAATTTCTTCATAACTGAAGTTGGGATTCTGCAGATGTATCCAATGCATTAGATCCTAGCCCCTACCCAGGAGTTTGACACACCTGTGTTCTTTTGTATGGATATTATGTATAAAGGGATGACCAACTGGGACCTCTCACACAAATTCTGGGCTGCCCGCAAAATCGTAATAAAACATGAAAGCTCTTGGTTCATGAGACCACTTGTTTCATCAGTCATGATCAAATTCTTACAAATTCATGTCTGACATGGCAGAGTGAAAGATCAAGTTTAAAATAAAAGACTATAAGAAAATTTTAGTTTTCAATTGAAATGGGAAAAACAGAATTTTTTATAGCTGTTCATGGGAAACCATGGTGCCTGGTTTGTTTGCTCAGGAGGTATCTGAAACAAAGGGAAACTAATCAAAAGTGCAGTGTATCACATGGCACAGGGGATAATAGTTCAAATACAAGTTGTTTGGCAATCATCAGTGAGATGAAAAAGACATATTTTTTAAAAAAAAATTTTTTGACAATATAGTGGTAAGTTTAAATATATGCAGGACTTCTTTAATTTCTGCAATCAGGGTGTTAAGGTTTAGGGTTTTTTTCTGGGAGTATACTTGGATTTAACTATCTTTCTTTCATTGTGGCCTTTGACGATATTACTTGATGGCCATGTGTCCCCTCTGCTGGTCAGAGTTGGTCATCCTTCTTATAGACAGAGAAACCCATTCCCAATGCCTGGCTCCTCTCTGCCAAGACAGAATCTCTGGCATTGTTTGTCTGCCAGTCTGGTTGCCGCCTTGTTGGCTTTGGAAGCCAGTGCTCTCTGTGGCTTTTGAGGTTGTTTCCATCAGGCAGTGTGGTCCCTTTCAGAGGCAGTAGCATGCCAGACCAGCCTACTTGAATTTGTGCCAGCCCACTTACTTGGGAGGTGAAGCCAAATACTGTATATTTAAAACCCTAATGCTTTGCTTGTCCACCTAGCTCCTGTCTCCTAAAGTCATTAGTTGTGGTTTTACTTCACTGTTAAAACACTCTTCCTTTTTCTCTCGCTCAGCTCTGGCTATTTTCAGCTCCGTGTGTTTAGCAAGTTGTATGTAGATAAAAGTAAAGAGATTCTGCTGTTCTACTTAAGAGCCTTTATTTTTTTCTCTTTGTTTCCTAAGGAAACAATGTGTTTCTTATTAAATGCAAAACACTACGTTTAACATTTAGAATCTGACTTAACTTTGACTGTCCTGGCTCTGGTTGATTTAACACTGATATCCTGTTCCTAGCCTGTGAATACATATAGTGATGGGGCAAGAAAGTTCAATGATTCAGGTTAAGAACAGAGCCACTATCTTTAGCCTGTTATTTTTTTGCCTTTTTCTCATTTAAAGCCTTGGTTTTATATTGAAATTAGTTGGGGTTTGTGACTATAATTAAGAAAAAAGCCCTTCTTATTTCAAGGTTTTAATGATGATTGTGCTCTTAGTGCCTCTCTTCTGAGGTCATTGTAAATATTAAGAATCGCTGCATTCCTGTGATGTAAGTACTATTATACCCATTTTATGAATGGACGAACAGAGAAGTTACATGATTTGCTCAAGATCAGAGCTGGGAATATAATATAGGATTCCTCATTCTCAGTCCCCTGCTCTAAGAACTCAAAAGTGCTGTCTTTATTTAATACCAACATGAGCTGCCCTAAGTCTAGACATCGGTCCCTCAGGTAAATAGTTAATTAGATAGGAGTCTTGTTGTTCTTGCTCATTGAAGGTGGTAAACTGGTCGCCATGATGTCATCTGTTTATTCACAAGAAAGGTATGCAGCAGGCACAAGCAATGGGAGAGTAGTTCAGTTTCCATGTCCATTTACTCCTCAATCTCTCTGCTCAGCCTGCCCACAAGCTGTCAGTTAAAGCCAATTGTGGTGTGGTTTTCTGTTCCTGGCAACTGTTCACAAGGGGATGGACTGAGACAAATCTCATACAAGTCACTGGACAACCATCATGTGTAAACTACTTTACATTGTTACTGACCAGGATGAAGGATGAACCTATCACTGAGATTTGATTTATAAGAGCTTGATGTACTCAGAGTCACGGCAGAGGGGACTGAAATCGCCATGGCAATGCATAGACCATGCTGCAGGTACTATGGCAGAAACAACTTCATTTAAGCACACTTAGTGGTATGACCCAGAAGTGAACTCCTTTGTTGCCTGTTCCCTGACTCACCTAATTACATTAAAGAGGCCATTTGAGGGGTGCGAGAAACCCCAACAATCCATATTTATGCAATAGATTCACCAGAATCTGTTCTTTCCAGTCCATGTTGGAGTATAAATATTTGTTTTATTTTCTAAACGATGTATATACTGAATAAACTGGAGCAGTTCCTTCTGAGTCTATTGGTTAAATAAGGTATTTACCCATACTTTTCATGACATAAGCAGATTTTTTTAATGACCAACTGTATATTGGCCACACACTGTGTATGATTTTCTTTCTTTGTGGAACATACAGTTTATTGGCGCTAGCTGATATTAGAATATATGTAGACCATTTTTAATTTATGAACCCATTTGGTTGCTGGTTGTTTTTCACATTTAAAAAAATGTGAGGTTCTTGAATGCAGTCTACTTCCCAATGGATGGATAGTCCCACTGGAGTAATTAGTATCACAAATATCACCACTCAATACACGGATGAGCTCAAGTCACAAGTCAATGTTTATAAAAACTGTTGAATTGCTTAACAAAAACAACCAAAAATGGATAAAGGAAATTTTGACTGAGACCTTGTGTGCTGCTGTTGATTAAGGAATGAAGTCAAAATCAAAGCTTTACTCCTCCATCCCGCAATAATTATCAATAATAGAAATAATGATGGACACACATCCAGTGCATAGAATTCTAGCACTGCTGCACAGATGAAGGGTATTTTTCATTAAGAAAAATTCTCTCACAAGCAGAGTTTATAAACTCACCTTTGTATTTAATTTTGAGTATGCTCATGCCCAAGAAATTAAACTGGTCCAGGGGTTGGGACTTTGTTATGGTCAAACCTGGCCCAATGTAAAAAAACCCCCCCAAAAACCCCAACACCGCTAGAGTAAGGGATCAGTGACAGATTTGAAGTATAACGTATCACCTACTGTCAAAGCAGTGGATGAATGTTGTATAGGATTGAAAAATTTGGGTTCTTATCGGATTTTTAGTGCTAAGTTTTCGTACCTTGACCGTTTTAGAGAGAGAATGATCCTGCTAAGCATTTATGGCGCTTGACATTTTCAAAGCGCTTTACAAACAACCTATTTACTGGTCCTGAACATTTTTGTACTGTCAGCAAAAATATTCCTAGCAAGTGAGACATCAAACCTTAAAAATCATATCATATATATTCTGATTCCTGTCTGACTTTATCCACTTCCAACATTATTTTAGGATGGGATTTTCAAAGTGCTCAGCCCTCACCTATCGCTGCTCGCATTGAAGTTGATGGGAGCAGAGTTAAGCCATTACAGACTGTTCCCTCTCTCAAAATCTTGTTATAACTATAGAAATAGTTTCTACTTTATCCCATATAAAAGACTAAAGCCCAGTTTTCAAATGTCAAAAAGCACTAATCTCTAATTCAAGGCGTTCTTGAGAGATTAGTTCTTAAAAACATATCAGAGTTGGAGTGAGTATGAAGGAAAAAGCAAGACGGTAATAAGATGCGATTTTTAAAAAAAATAGATATGGTTTCATACCCTACAAGAAATTGGTATATTGCTAAAACTTTCAGTACTGGAAAACTTTTCTGTGGATGGTATGTTGGTACCCAGAAAATATTGATTTGATTAATAATAATTAGACTGCCTTGTATATCAGTAATGATTCTGGGCTTGACCTAAACCAGCTAACAGAAGCTGTTTTCTGTGACTCATAGAAGATGAGTTTTCAGACTGAGAAACAGCTCCCTTGCTAAGTGCATACTCCTGTAACACTTACGTAAGAGGAACAGACTTTTTGTGATCTGGTTTTCATTGAAATATGGTATGGCGGTTTAAATTTGTCATATTTGGTACTGTCGTCAAGACTGAGGAAATAAAATCTCTTTTCATAAGAAATCAGACTTATTAAAAAAGATTGATCAAGTTTGAGGAACTAAAGATATTTAAATTATTGTGGTTACAAACTCTGTGAAATGACAAACCTTAACAGGAAGGTCTATGGCTGGAAGATGGTAACCATAAGCACTGATCATGTACATTAAGAATGATAACTAATTAATATACTTAACAGACAATAAATTCAGATATCAAAGGTAACCAGGCAAAATGTATAATTTTCTATACGTCAAAGTCAACATGAAGAGAAATTTTTCAAGGTAAGCCCAACCAAAGTGAGTTGTCGTCATAAATGACTGGCCACAAGGTTTGTTTACTCCCAGTGTAGTAGTATATTGGCAAAAAGCTCATAAACATAGAGGTGAAACTTGTTCTACCCTTATAAAAGGAGAGAATAAATGAGTATTGATACCCATAGCTAAACAACAGAGTAAAAGAGGTGGTAATGACAAAAAGATATCCTTTAAAATTGGAAGTCAAATCCTACTGAGGAAAATATAAATTCGGGCAAATCAGAGAGGCTTCTAGAGTGACCAATCAGGGCAGAATGGGCATATAAAAGGAAGCAGCAGAGATAGAGCAGTCAGTTGCTGCCTGGAGCTTGAAGAGGTAGGGACTGGATGCCTGGCTGGCTGGAAGAGCAGCAGGACTGTGGACAGCTCATTGCCAGCAGGACCTAGCCCGGAGAAGGCTGCCAAAGACCAGGTGCCGGGTGGTAGAGCCATGGGCAGGTCAGTGCGGGGAGACTGGGCCCAGAAGACTGGGCAAGTTTACCGTGATGGGCTCTGCTGGTCTGTTTGAAGACTGAACCCAGGGAGGGCTCCTGAAAGGACAGCAGCTGAGGGTACCAAAATGGGCCCCTATTGGGCTGTTAAAAAATACAGTGCCTCCGGGGAGGAAGCCTTGGTGCTACAGCTGCATACCAGGGCCTTGAGCAAGACCTAGAGACTGTATTTCCCAGAAGGGAGTACAGTGCGTGAGACTTGGTCAGAGGGCTGAGTCACTGAAGACCGTCCGAAGAACTATCGGCCAGAGTCACCCCATTGTAAGAACTGAAAGAAAAGCGCAGGCTCACACCCAACCAGAGAGGGGGCGCTTGCGAGAGGTGGGTGCTGACCCCATTATAGTGAAGAACACTGTTCCCTCTAAGCTGTGCGCATGTGTGCATGCACACAGATCCTAACCCCCCGCGCACATGGGGAAACACTGCACGCACAAAAATTTGCACAGAAGCACAGCAATTTGCACAGAAGAAATTTTTTGCGCACACGGACTGTCAAAAATTAGAGGGAACATTGGTGATGAATGAAGCATAACTCATATTCTCTTTGGGCTATGTCACTTTTTCAAAATGGGAACCAGTCAACCATCTATTGGTTGGACATTAGGAAAAAGTTCCTAACTGTCAGGGTGGTTAAACACTGGAATAAACTGCCCAGGGAGGTTGTGGAATCTCCATCTCTGGAGATATTTAAGAGTAGGTTAGATAAATGTCTATCAGGGATGGTCTAGACAGTATTTGGTCCTGCCATGAAGGCAGGGGGCTGGACTCGATGACCTCTCGAGGTCCCTTCCAGCCCTAGAATCTATGAATCTATGAATCTGCCCATCAAAAACGAACAAAAGAAGCTTGTTTCCTTCAACAAATCATGCCCCACAAGCTGTAAAATAGCTGAACAGGACAGAAAGTGTGCACTGGGTCCACTGGTTGTCCAATAAGGACTCCTGTTACTGATGGTAAAACTATATCCCAGACATGCTCCTTGTTAACTCTTTGTTTTTAGTTCCTGAGGAAAAACTGCGCTGATGGACCTTGAAATGCCATGAAATTAAAATGATTTTGAACAAATGATCTGACGTTTCTATCTATTTCTAGAGCCTAACCACTGTGAACTATCAAAGTGAACTGGAGAGTTTATCTATATACTAGTTTTATTAGTATAAAAGTCTTAATTACTTATCATATATTTCCTTATATATGTCCCAAGTGACATTGATTGTTGTAAGTTAAATACTTCTCTGAGTTTATGGCCTTAGTTATAGAGCTTGTAAATGACTTTGTTCTGTGATGTTCACTGTGGTCACATTAACAATATGTAGAAATAATGTTGAGACAATAAATGGCTGTGCGAGACCAGAAAATCATTATAGGACTTCAGCATAGCGCCATTTTTGTAGTAAACAATTAAAATACAGTAGAAAGAAAAGCCACATAATTAGAGCATTTAACGCCAAATCTTTCAAATAGCATATTGTTTGTGATGTCATACATAATTGACACCTCAGAGAAAGAACCTTTAATTAATGAGTTTTAAGGTAGTTTACCATTGCTTTAACCCTTGATTAGAAGATTATAAGAGTTTACAGTTAATCAAGCTGATGGTAGAGTATCTTTAGTTACAATTGGTGGTGAATTTTAAAAGGCATTAGGAGTAGTTTACTTAACTTTGTCTTTTAATTATGAAAACCTTAAATCCATTCTTTAGCTAACCAATCTAAAATTAAAACAGTCATGAGAAACGTAGTATGAGCAATGGTTTAATTAAAATTACCTTACTTGCTTTCTGAATCTTCCCAATGTTCACACAACTGATCCCAGGGATCAGGATCTGCTCAGAGATGATTAAGAAGAAATTTCAATCCCTGTCATTTGTGTCTTTATAGACCCTCATTTTGTTCAGGAGAATTGGGTATCGGATATTTAGAAATGCAGTCCTGACCTCAAGTTGTCATGGAAAAGCCCACTGCACGTATTGTCAGAGTGATGTGGAATGTTAATCCAGTTGTCCTATAATAATTTTAGTCTAGGTGATTGCATTCTGATGATTTACATTCTCTCTTCAGTCCCACACAGATTGCTTGCTTCTTCTCTAAAAATATTGTATACTATTGCTTTACACAGTTAAACTTCTTTTTATTGGTAGGTAAATAATCTCCCTAGGTCCAATCCCACAACAATTTAAGCATGTGAGTATCATGTGAGTAGTTTCAACAAGACCATTATTGTGAGTAAAGTTACTTTGGTGCTTAAGTCTTCATAGGATCAGGCACTAAATATTTCATCTAACATATCTCACAGGAGAATTGAAATATTTAATTTTATGGTTATTAAAGGGAACATCAGGCAGCTTTATTTGCAGCACATTTCTTACATTGTCTTGATCTATCTAATTATTTGATTTACTGTGTGTTATTCCTGATTTGTATCTAGTTGTGTGAGACAGAGAGAGTGTTTTAAAAGAGAGTCAATCTTTTCCACCTAAAAGCTTGGGATGAATAAGACCGGTAATGGAAAACCTGCAGGTTTTCAATTTATTTTATTTGTTTTGCTCAGCATTGTTGATGCTGATGTTTCTTACTTCACAATGACTTTTTTTCTTACCTCTTGTGCTTTTAAGTCCTTTCATCAAATTAATCTTGACAAATTTCTCTCTCTCTCTCTGATCAGTTTCCATTGATACTGTAAATGGCACAGAAAGAGTAATGGAAAAGGCCTGGGAAAAATTAATGTAATTATGTGACGAAAGGGAGAAAAACTGATAATGCCAGTATTCTACAGTATGGTTTCAGAAGGCATTGAGGATGTGAAATACTCTTAATAGGTTTTATTGGTCACCATTAATCACAACCTGTTTCATGGTAAACTTTGCGATGCTTTTCCACTCTACAGAAATATCCAGTCTGTAAAACGTTTTGGGCAGTGGGAGGGGGCAGAGGTGTTTGTGTAATATAGGAAGGTGCAGCAAAAAAGGTTTTCTTCATGAGAGTTTGGGATGACCACAATGCTCATGAGTGTTGATGTCATGTGTGAATTAGGTGGGTCATTCTGAACTACTGCCAGTAAACCCTGTGCAGACCACCATTGCTATCATGTATTCTGTATATGCCATAATTAAACTATTTTACAAACATTTTTGAGAGTTGTAAATATTAGGCCAGATCCTCCACTGTTGTGAGTTGATATAGCCCAGTCTGAAGTTCAATGGAGCTACATCAGTGTACATCAGCTGGGACTGTTTGTTTTTTAATCCTCTGACTGTAAAGGTAGATGCTGTAATCACCATGAGTGCAACTAGGGAGAAAGAGGCATTAAAACGAAAGTGATCTAAAATATCTTTTACCAAAGCTAGAAGTCTATCCTATTGTGAAGCTGAGAATCTCTCATTTGTATTGTTACTGCTTTGGCCCAAGTAGTTAGCCAATATTTGGAGCCTCGCACGTTTATTTCGATTAGTAGAAGAGATGGATGAAATGAGGCAGGTATACTCTTCGGTGCAATTCTGCATATTTACAAAGAATGTACACAGAATCGTGTTTCCCTGAAAGCAGTAGAAACAGCAGCAGATAGTTTCCTTGCTCTGATCATCAAGCCAGCCAGTTCTGTGCCCAAAGAGTTCGGTCTGCCTTTTCTTGCTATCTGCTGACTTTTTCTCTGTCTTTCTCTGCTTCCAAAACATGCATAGCTTGCCAAACAAGCCCCGGTGTTTGCAGCCAAGGTACCCCTCAGCCAATACAATTTAGCATCGTATTAGGCTGTGTGCTGCCGTTGCCTTGGGTGGTGGCTTCTGTTGTTTCCAGCTATCTCATTCAATAAAAGGACTTAATTGTGCCTTTATTTAACCTGAAATAAATCGTTCCTTTCTTTATCCAGGTCTGTTTGATCGTAGCCATTAACCTTCCAGCATAATAGTATTTGCTATGTATATTTAAATATCTAACCTGCACTGTGTGCACTAATTCATCAGCCTGAGACTTATTCTAAAGTACTGTGGTAGCATTAATAGGCCCTACTTGTGGATCAGGGTCCCGTTGTGCTGGGCACTGTATTCTTTCAGATCTCCTGGAAGCTTCAAACAGCAGATATATCTATATCTATATCTATATCTATATCTATCTATCTCCCAACACAGAAATGCTTTCTTCTTTTTACCACAGTATGGGATTCCCCCCTAAAATTACAGTAATCATAGGTGCATGATGAGTAATATTGTGTCTTGTACCAGTGACAGATTTAGAGTCTGATATTTTGCACCTCATCTGGACCAGAAATGGGAATTTGTGTAATGGTGAAAAGCACTTCTATTTAGCACTGGTAAGAAGATACCAGCCCTTAAAATTGCAGCATTATTTTGTAATTTTAGGGGGGCTCAACAAGTATTAGTTATAATGTTTCTTCCTCTGAGTGTAGTACACTTGGGTTCATGGTGTTAAGGAAGCCTCATTTTATAAGTGGAAGGATTTGCAAGATAATCCCAAAAATTCTGTTTTGAAATAGCTTGTTTGTGTAATTGTGGTACAGTAAGTCCTCACTTAAAGTCGTCCCAGTTAACACGCTTTCGTTGTTATGTTGCTGATCAATTAGAGAAAGTGCTCGTTTAAAGTTGCGCAATGCTCCCTTATAACGTTGTTTGGCAGCTGCCTGCTTTGTCCACTGCTTGCAGAAAGAGCAGCCCGTTGGAACTAGCTGGTGGGGGCTTGGAACCAGGGTGGACCGGAAGCCCCCCCATCAGCTCTTCTAAATAGCCTGCTGGGTGGCTGCCACACAAGGAATCAATTGCTGGCCAGTTCAGGTGTCCCTCCCCCCACTGCCCTGTGCTGCTCCTGCCATCTGCCTTGGAGCTGCTCCCGGGAGCCTCCTGCTTACTGTGCAAGGGGGGGAAGAGGGGTGCTAATGTCACGTTGTCTCCCTCCCTCCACTTCTGTACCTCATCTCCACAGAGAGGGGTGGGGGGGACACAACAGGGCTCAGGACGGAGGGAGCTTGCTGGCAGCAGCTGCTGTCTCAACTTGCTGATCTACTTAAAAAGGCAGTGTACTTTAAGGGGCAATGCATGTCTCTGTGTCTCATACAGGGTCTCTCTCTCTCTCTCTCTTTCTGCCATGCTGTCTCCCCTCCCTCCATTTGTGCTGCCTTGTAGAGTGTGAGGCTACATTAGCAACAATGTGTTAACCCTTGAGGGCTCAGCCGAGTGCTAGTTCATCATTTAGCAGTAAAACGTTCCCCGGGAAATATCCCACCCTTTTCCACCCTCTGACTCCACCACCTCAACCAAGCTATACAATCATCATTGCTGTGTATAGTATTAAATTGCTTGTTTAAAACTTATACTGTGTGTATATATATAATATATATATATTACAGGTGAAGAGTGTGTGTGTGTGTGTGTGTGTGTGTATTTTTATATATATACATACACACACAGACACAGTCTTTTGTCTGGCAAAAAAAATTTCCCTGGAACCTAACCCCTCCCCCCCCCCCCCGGCCTATTTACATTAATTCTTTACGGGGAAATTGGATTCACTTAACATCATTTTGCTTAAAGTAGCATTTTTCAGGAACATAACTACAATGTTAAGTGAGGAGTTACAGTATGTAGTGCTACAGGTTCAATTTAATTCAATAACAAGATGTCAAATAGGTAGGCTTAATCAACTTCAATTAATATAGGTTATTAGTTAAAAATTAACGTAGACAGGAAGGTCAGTACTTTACAACTGATCTGGGAGGCAGCAGTGCAGCTGGTCAACTGTCTCAAAATCTAAGCTTCATTTTATCTCTTTATATACTAGGGTTGTTTTCAACAGATGAGGGTTTCACTATTTCTTTGCATTACTTTAACCCTAACACATCCTTCTGCTCTATCTTTTTCTGACATGTCTTTGGAAACTTTTTGCTAGCTGGCATAAACTCTGCAATAACCAGACAGAGATTGTAACCAGTTGATCTTGTTTTGACCGTACTATACCAAAAGTCAGCAAACCTTTAGAGACATCCTGCACCAGCTACAGTTTGATATAGAGGGCACATTAGCTATGCATTAATAGAATGTATGCCTTGTCCTGTCCCTCTGGAATGTCTCATTACCTAGCACTAAAATTACAACATTTTACAGCTTCCTGTAGTTAGATAGTTTAACTTAAGTAAAAAAACATTTTGGAAGAGATTAACCTGAATAAAATGTATAGTTATGCAAAACATATGTGGCTATTATATATAATATTGTATATGGTATTGGCTAACACTGTAATCCTTACAGACTTTCTCTTATCTGACTCCATAAATATTTGCAAGATAGGTGGTCTGTAGTGGCCAAATATAGCAAAATACCTAAAGGCAGAGGGTTGAGTATTTTTCATTAAGCCTTGTTGTATTTTCCTGCAGTATACAGAGGAACAATCATGCAACGTTTGCAGGACCTAAGTATAGTACGGTTTTAGAGTAACATCATTTAGCATGAATATAAAGCATTCTAAATGTACTATACTAATTCCTTCATAACTACTTTCTTATTCTGATTATGCATCTCTTTTTAAATAATATTTATGACTACAACAACAAATAAATCCCATGTTTTGTTTAACAAAATTTTGCTTGTGAGCTGATGCCATCTATTGTCTGGTACTTAATAAGTAAGCAATTCTTGGTGGTTAATTCTGTTTGTGAGAACTGGTTTCCCACTATATTCTGTTTATAAGAGTCGGCTTCACAAACCATGATAAATTCCATTCTTTATCTGACAACTGTTCCTACGATAGTTAGCAATGTCTGTAACTAAAACTTAGTGTTTTTTTCCCTTTCGCCTTTGGCCTGGCTGCAAAGCACCATGGGACTTTGGCATAGTTCAGCCAACAGTAGAGAAAATAAGATGGTGTGATGGGGCATAAATATTTTATTGTTGCTCATGTCAGATGACCTGCATAGCTCAATTCATGGCTTTGCCATTTGGGAGTTCACACAGCCTTCTATAACTGATGCTGATAAAACCTTTACACCTCGCCATTCTGTGATCCCTATATGGTATTTATTTTTGGTATTTTATACCATAAAGTAAGGAGCTTGCCAAAGAAAACCTGACCCACTGCTGGCCACAATTCAAGAATTGCTGTGAATTAGTGTCAGTGACTTCTCCAAGGAGAGCTATCAAACCTTGATACAGTTGAAACATGAGTATAAAACGTGCTTTTGATCTCATCCAACATGAAGTTTCTGTTAATCTCATGCCCTGGCTGCTTTTGCATACCAACCTACAGTGAGCCAGAAGCAATTCAAGTGTAGTTCTAGTATAAGCCTTCAATCAGGTGTATTTTTATGTTTTTTGGGTAATTCTGGGGCAGGGGCAGTCTCACGGGATTTTTTGTCAATATATGGTATGTTGTATATTTGCAGAGCACTGAATACAACAGCAAGCAATACTCTAAAATGTTGTTCTTCAGGTATCATTTATCCTTAGAGGTAAAAATGCCTTGAATGCTCAAAGGATGAGTCTGTAAAGTGATTAAATCAAATTCATATTGGTTTAGTGCCAAGTGCTCATTAGAAATGTACAGGCCATCAGTAAAAACAAGACAAACAGCAGGGAATTTTAAAAGTCAGGCATTTCCATTCTTAAGTGTGTGACTTGCAAAATCAGCCACAGGGGTTCCCTCTTAATTAACATCCAGATTTGCTCTCCAAACCTCAAGCAGAATGTTCAAGGCTGAAAATATTTTTCTCAGGGCATTGGAGGATCTGATCCCTTAACCCAACTGAATGAATGTATTTCTTAATTAGAAAGTCAGTAGTACCTCTAGCAGGGCAGTGGAGGAACAGTGTGATGTAGGCTGTGGTGTTTTTTAGTGTCTATGCATCAAGCTGTCTTTCTCCTTTTCCAGAAGGCACTAAGATATTTAATGTTTTGGTGAATATTTCAGTCCTTGTTGGAGGTGTCTGTTGACATCAGACCACAAACACTCATTGCCAGGTGACTTCACCAGCTGTGCTGCTTCATGCATTCTGAACTTTCATGCCTTACAACAATAATGACTTTTTGCTAATTTAAGCTATGATCTTGTTATACTTCTAGGTAGCCCTTTCACATGCCCGTTGCATTATTTTTAAGGATCTTACAAAAGTGTATTAGTGGTCTAGTCCTCTGAACCTGTTCCTTGACAACATTTTACCCAGGACTCCGAGTTGTTAAAATTTAAGTATAGGCAGGTTACACTCAACATCCTGAAGCAAAGTCCCTCATCCCAATTAGATTAATCCCTAACCGGTGACCCAAAAGTTAACCGTACCCTTCTCCAGTGTAATGTTCTCTTATTCTAGTCATTTAGGGCAGTCTTGTCATCCTAGGGTTTCTGATACTTGGATCTTGGCAAGAGTCCTGTCATCTTTAGAATCAGACTGCCTGGAATAGAGTCACAGGAGCCTGTCAACATCTACATGCTAGGCAAGATATTGTGACTAAAAACTTGTCCTGTAGGTGCAGATGACAGGAGTATAATTATGCTTGACATGTTATTAAAAGGGGAAAACCAAAACCACACCAAAAACTATGCACCTTCCCATGCGTGCACACCACTTTACCCTCCCCTCAAGGCCACTAACACACACTGTTAAATTATTCTTTTGGTTGCCGACATAACGGGAGCCCTGGTTAATTAGTCTGGATGAGATTTAAGAAGGTGCTTCTTGGTAACATATTAGTAATTTCCAACCGCTTAAAGGAAGTAGGGGGAAATGACAAGCAAACTCTGATATTCTTATGAAGCATTCAGATCCTCTTTGGGCTAACAATACCTCTATTCATTTCCCTATGCACTACTGGGAATTCTCTCTTGCTTCCTTCCAAGAGAGTGGCTTGACTAAAAATAAGAATGAAAGAAAAAGAAAGAAAGGGCAACATACTCTTCCCTAAATCATGAACTATTTCTGTAGCTGACCGATTGACTGGTGAGGTTCACTGTATATCATAGATAAGAAAACATTAAATTAGATTATTTATAAGTGGCACAGTGTCTAGTAGCTTTACTTTGAGGATACTTTACTTTGCCTGGATGCAGAAAGATAAGAGAACTGGAAAACCTGCAAGTCTGACATTTTGTTTTTTTTATAGCTAACCTTGAATATCCAGGGTCTCACAATTAACTAAGCTTTCAAGAGCCAGATGTCAATGATGGTGAGAATATGTAGCCTTGCTTTGTAGCTACACAGAATCACCTAATAACAATTTAATGGTGGAGGAAATGACAGTTGAAAAGCATAAATTGTACCATTGTGTGAGTATTAATAAACTTGGGGGAAGGGATGGCCCCATCCTCTGTGTTAGAAGTGTTGGGTCAGTTTGTTAAGCACCAGTACATAGAGGCAAAAAAACCTGTCTTCAGGTGATGGAATCAGACACCAAGAATATTCCTGATAATAGAATACTATTTATAAGTTTGAAGGGTTGCTAGTTTCAAAATATGCAAATATGGCTTGTTTATGGACATTTTGAATATTCTTTTTAAGTGTGTACAGTTATTAAACAGCAGAACAGTGTTAGTCACTAACTGGTTGTACAAAAAAGGTCAAATTTCAATTTACAACAAATCTGTTTCAAGGGGTGGTGAGTTTCATGGAATGCCATTTCCATGAAAAAGGGGATGAACTGAAGTTAGGTTTGGGCTACATTCAAACCCAAAACCCTCTCAACCTTTCCCAGAACTTGAAATAAACTGAATTGCTACCACAAACCAAAGTGGGGAAACTCCACTGAGAAATCATTTCCTCTTTTTCTTCGTCACTTATTATACATCCCTACCATATATTTAGCTCTACCCTGTTTTCACATGCATGAAACTGTACTCTCTGTGCCGTGAATTTTCATTGGCAGGACTTGGGATATTGCCTTGTGAATATGGCAGCAGTTGACTGGTATTTGTAGTGGGTTTTGGCTCTGCCTACTGCTGGATGACTAGAGTGCCACTTGCCGTATCCTATTTTCTGGCTGCTATTACCTCCAGCCTTTTCAAACAAGACAAGGTGGTGTTTAAATGTTAGTTAGATGTGCTCTAGAAGTGTGGAAAATATGTCCCAATTCAGCAAAGCTCTTAGGTACCTACTGAAGTGTAAGCATGTGTTTAAATCTCATTGAACTCAGTGGTGTTAAGCTTATATGAAGTGCTTTGCTGAATAGAGGCCATAGATAGTATGCCATCTTTGAAGAGAACTCCTCCCTGAGCCTAAGAACTTTGTGTCAGAGTACATTTGGAGGTGCTTATGTGGGAGAGGTTGTCAAAAAAAAATTCAGAAAAGCTTTTACAATTTTTTTAAAACAAATTTTCAAAAAAACTTTGACCACTGTAACTGGTTGAAAAACACACGCACAAAAAGTTAATAGTGCCAATTTTAAGATTAGCTCTAATCATGAGTGATGGAGAACACCTGGAGTCCTCTTCTGGTCCACAGAGAAAGCTTCCCCATGCTGAACTTGAGGACTACAATGTGTTTCTGCAGAAGACCAAGCACTGAATGTTGTTGGCAATATATCATTTCTAATGATGTCTGTTTTATAGACACCTGTCCTCAAGAGACTGGAAACAGACTACAGATTTATTCCATTTTACATTGTTTCTATTTGATGGCTTTTCAATCCTTGATCACTACCACCTTGAATTGGGTTTGTTTCTGCAATCTAGAAATTACAGCTATTCAGTTCTCCACTAATGGATATTAAGTTTCTGTATATACACAACTAGATATTAATCATTGATATGACGTTGTTTGGGAAGGCCCTTAAAGATTTTAAATAAACACAGCTTGATTTGCACAGCAACAATAACATTGTACATGCTAAAATATTTAAAATTTATCCTTGCAATTGCAAACGTATCTCCTTGGATCCCAAATAAACACTAAAAATATACACAATACAAACTTAAATGGGTATGATTCTGTGTACTTTGTTTCCTTTGTGCCACTCTGCCAGTATATCACATAGGGTCTGCATAGCATCTTTACGTACACCCCTTTGTGGCTCTGGTGTAAACGGGCAAAGGGTAAGTGTTTGGAATAGGTCTTCATGCCTGGTTCCCAAGGTGGTTCTATGGCACCATTGCCAGTGGAGGCTATGCACTATGACTAGGACTGCTAGGTGCTATTATAATACAATAATTTAATGATAATTAATAGGCTGCTCTACCATAAACAAGGAGGACTGAACTGGCCCCCAGGTGGCCCCAGAATGCAGTAGCTGCAAAGGCAGCAGAGAGCCATCTTTGTTCCCCATATGCACAAACCCCGAAAAACTGTCTGCTACTTCAAGTAGGACTTGGCTGAAGCTGAGAATTGGGTCCTAAACACAAAGCAAGGGGGATAAATTACTACTTGTTATGGTATTTTTTGTGCTTTAACATACACAAAGCATGGGTATATGGAAGCAATATGTGGTATTTAAAATCTCAACCTTAAAATTTCTAGCATTTTTCAGGGGCAAGTAGACTCATTCTTTGTAAAAGGAATGGTGCCCACAAAATTTGATGAAGGATTAACTTGATGGCTTTGACATACAAATCTTTCATTTGAATCATCATAAATGTTCCTACGGCTGCAATTCCATCTTTTTGAACATCTTATTTCACTGATGTTTGTAATCCATGATATTTTCAGTGTTTATTTGGGATCCAAGGAGATGTGCTTGCAATTGCAAAGAATGTTTTGTGTAAAATCTAGCTGGTATAAATGAGTATCGGATAAGTTTTGTCCTCCTTTGGCACACGAGCAATACAGTATTATTTATCTGGATATAACCTTGTTTTCTTACCATCCCACTGAAAAACCCTGAAGATGTTGTCAATATGACTTAATGTGCTTTCTGAAATGTAAAGTGGGATCATTCAGCTCATAGAACTTATCCTGGAGTTTATGGCCATCTTGAGAATGTTGATACCTGCCTTAAAGGATTTTTTTAAACAAACTCCACAGTTGGGTGTTCATACTGACCACTCTTTTTGGACCTGAGCTGAGAGAGGTTATGCTTCTTACTCAAATCTAATTCTATGTCCTCCTATATCTTCAGGTACATTGGTCAGTATATTTTCACTCTTTCCATTTCCTCCTGAATGCATGTGTTATCTTTACAGCTACCTAAGTAGTGAAAAAGATCATATGGTTATCTTGAAAAGCCAAGATGATGAATCCTTGCTTTAAGTGTAAAATTCAACTTGGCCTTAAATACATAGCCACAACCAGTGCCTCCATAATATTTGTTTTTTTAAATATGCTTAAACTATATTTTCTACTATTCCACTGCCATATATACTGCCATAACACTGCCAGAAATACAGCCATAGTACCTTAATGTAGCATTTGTATTGAACTGATTGTCCCAATTTTGGGTGCTGAAAATTAGGAAGCTATAGGTGAGGTCTAATTTTTGACCAGCTGAGCAATTAAAGGAGTTTTAAGTCAAAGACAATAGAAGGTTCTCAGTATCTGAATACCAGGTCACTTATTGAGATGGCTAATTATGGATTGAAATGCCTGATTTTTTTGGTGTCTACATCTGAAAATTTTGATAATTGTTCACATTACTAAAAATTGAATAACACTTTGCTCCCAGAAGAATTTCAACTGTAATGTTGCTTAAGACCGTTTTTGCACAAACATCTTTACTTTGAAGAGAACTCTGATCACATATTCAAATAAACTTGAATGTGCAATGGCTGTGTGCAGATTTGCAGTATGAAATGCAAATACAGGTGTTTATTATGTTTGAATGCTCACCAGTGTAGAGGATCACACATTTGAACAAATGCATGGTCAAATATATAGTCATTGAAGTGCACAGTGTTTCAACAGAAGCATATGGGGCTAGGTCGGAATGGGGGCTCAGGGAAGAGCAGGGAGCAAGGTAGAGCTGGTGGCAAAGACAGGGGAGGAGAAAGAGGAAGAGAAATGGGAGCTAAATGTACCAAGCTTTCCTGCATCCCCTTTGGATGAGTATATTTGTTCGGAGGCACTCAGAATTAATTTGCAAGCACCTGGCAATAGGGGCTTAGCATCACTCTTTTGAGGTTGTAACAACAAAACCCTTGAATGAGGTAGATCATTGCAGTGAAACGGGAATCTCATAAAGGATAGTAGCATACCATTCACAAAGCTGTGTCTGAAGTTGTGTCAGCACTTCCATTATAAACCTATATTTTCAGGGGTTGTACCTTGGCCGAAAGTGAGCGCTCTGAGCAGAAATTTGGCTTGCCAACATTTCCCTCTACATGAGGAGAGCCTTTTGCTTTTAAACTTAAAAGTGGTAGCTTCTGAAGTGAATTAAAGTGAGGTATAGGGGATTGGTCTGGTGATAGCGAGAATAGATCAACGTTCACATTGTACCCCGTGGTCTTTCAGTACAGAGCCTTGTGGGAGCATGGTGGAGGCGAATTTGTGCAGTCTGGTCTGATGGGGAGTGGAGTGTTAAATGCTGCTATCGACGTAACAGCCTCTACTGGGAGAATTAGATATGGAATAGTACAATGCAGTAGGCCTTTGCCTGAGGAGGAGGATGCCATGGCACAGATTTGATGCAAGCCAGGACATGGATGCTTCTGCTGATGGTTGCTGCGGTGCCCTGTGAGTTATGAGTGCTTTTCTGTTGGAAAGGAGTTTGTCATGCAGCCTTGATGTTAATCTTAGAATTTACATTGCTTAATCCTTGCTTCCTAGTTCCCAGAAGAGCATTGTTTCGGGGAAGAATGGAGGGTTGGGATCGAGCCATGGAATGAGGCCAGAGGAACTTGTGGTTATGATGGATGAAAGTTGGCTCAGAGCAAAACCAAATAGCCTTATGGATCTTCATAAACTCCTGTTATTTAAGGTTTTCTCTTTGATGCCAAAGGCCTTTCAGTAGGGCACAGTCTGAGTAGCTGGGCTGTGCAGGGAATCTCTGGAGGTCTAGGAAAGAAGGCACGCCCCCCCACCACAAAGTGTCATTTGACCTACACACAGCAGCTGTTCTACCCCCAGGCTTGGGGTAGACTCTGTCATGTCTGCACTGTCCCTACCCAGCCAGAATGAGGACTAGAGAATCCAGATATAAGAAGAGCAAGTGGCTCCACCCGAGCTACTCCCCTCAGTGCTTATGGAACACAGGACTGGACTGAGGCATGAGCACTCAGACTCTGCCTGTAGCCTGAGCTCCTGGATTCATGTGTTTACATCGGAGTCTCAGCTTTCATTTTTAAAAGAGTAAGTTTTTAGCAATTGTGGATATGAAGTGAAGCTTGAAAAATGTTACTGCCCTGGTTACACCTAGTGTAACATCTGTCTGAACCTGCAGAGAGCCTGAAATTATAGCTGTGGGAAGTGTGTGAACTGCCCCATTCACCTCTATGGGTTGTCAGTATTGCTCCAGAAGAGGATTGCGTGTGCCAAGAGGTAAGGAGTGCAGTGAGCCCAGCCCAACCCCTTATAAACCATGCCCACTCAGTATCGCAATATGTCCCCGTCAAGTTGTGACTAGGTCAACTAGTGATTGATGAGGCTGATACAGCCTGGGCTAAAATAGGTGTGGTTTTTAGCTCAGGCAGTAGAGGCTCCTGCATTAAGATCCACAGGTCCCAAGTTCAATCCCCACTGCTGACAAACCCACCCAGGGGTGTCAGTGTTATACACAAAGCTGCTGGGGTAAGTACAGCCCTCTGCTGCTCAGGAGGGAAGTTGTGTGTCTATTGCTGCTCCCAGAGAGAGGGAGAAGAGTTTCTGTCTCTGAAAAGGAAGGAGGTCTCCTCTGCCATTGCCATTCCAGGCAGGGGCGCGGGCAGGGCCATTGTGTGGGGGTGGAGCCATGATGTGATGCTCTAATGTGCCTAGGGCCCTTAATCCAGACCTGATTGCTCTGGAATACCTGGTATTCCCCCATGGAGCTGTACTTCTCCCTCCTACGCACTACTCGGGTCCTGCTTGGCTCCTCCCACCACCACCCCACAGTTTACCCACACTGTTTCCACTAGTTCTGCTTGTCCCTTATGCTGAGGTATCGTTATCGTTTGTAGCACAGCCTTTTGCAGTGCTGGTGATAGAAAGGTGTAACAATACCTGGCACCAGACAACCTTTCAGCCTTTCTGAAAACACTGGCAGTCTTCATTTGGAGGCAGATGCAAATACGGAATAAAGACAAGTAACTTTTATCCCTACAATTGTGGTAAATTTATATACATCTATGGAGAATCTTTGCCCTCTTCTAGTTCATCTTAAATGCACATACTGTGGGACTCTAATTTAATATATTTTGCTGTGTCTGCTGTTTTTTGTTTGCTTTTTGTTAAGCATCATCACTGGCGATGCTGGCCTGCTAAGATGCCAGAAACACCAAGGGGGGAAAAAAAAACAAACGGACTGCAGTGTACCTAGCATTATGGTATAATTTTAATCCAAAAATAAGAAGGAAACTCTGGCATTGTTCCAGAAACCCTTTCTTTTTAAAGAGCAATGAAGGTTTGTGCATATATATATTTAAGAAGATGAAATTCAGTTAAGTTTGCCAGTAATGTGATCTGCTTATCAGGATTTTGTTTTTGATACTGTTTGATGAATTCAGTTGCAGTGCAGCTAAGAAAGAGAGGAAGGTATGAATAAAACCTGAGATGTTTTAATTCCGTCCCTCCCCTCTTGCTACCTTTTTGTGTTTTTCTACTGGATGGCATGAAGGAACGTTTTAAACAATATAGATAAGTACTTAAAGTGAATAAAAAGAACTTAGAGATGGAAAAGAATATCCTTTATTTTCATTTAAAAAATGATAATTCATATAAGGAGTGTCGGTGCACTCAGAATTATACCGAACAAAAGAGGAAGATGAGGTCCTTTCCACAAGCAACTTACTTTTTAAAGCAGCGGTGTCCAATAGAAATTCGATGCTAGCCGCACTTGTGGTTTTGAATTTTTCTTGTTAGCCACATTATAAAAATCCACATGCATTAGCCACAATTCAATACCTATTAGCCACATGTGGCTAGTGGCGAACGTACTGGACACCGCTGTTCTAAAGTAAACAATATGGTAGAGACACAAAGCCTGAATGTGATCTTGCTTCTACTGGCGTGACTTGGGAGTGTAACTACTGGAATTGATGGAGTTACACAGGTGGAAAACTGGTATAAGGGAGATCAGAATCAGGGCAATATTGTGTTATGCACCAGATGACCTGAATCTCATAGGTTTAGCAATGCGGTTAGTTTATTATATTACCATTATTTATTTCTATAGCCATTTCTTTGATTTCTTTACAGATTAATCTTAAACTCCAGAGAAGGAATATCTTTAAAATGTGTTTGGGAAAGAATGGTCACTTGAACAATGAAAGGGAGGGAGTTCTGAGCATAAGAGGCAGCATGGAAGAAGGCCTGAAGAGTAGAAGGAAGTAAAGGAACAAAGGGAGTGGTTAGGATGGTGACTTGATGGGAGGAGGAAGAAATGAGAACAGCAGTAAGCAGGAGTAGGACTTTGTAGAGGAATATGAGATGTGTGACTTTGATGGAGAAGATGAGAGGAAGCTAGTGTGGAGAGTCAAATACAGGTTGGATGAAGAATGAGCAGTAGATGAGGACAGTGATTTCAGCAGAGGTGAGAGGAGGCAAGATTGGGAAAGAGACGGGTCAGAGATGAAGAACTGAGGTTGCAGTAGCTGAGGTGGAGATTACCAGGTAATGAGCATGGACAGCCGTGGGGTGGGAAAGGAAGAGATTTAAATGTATGAGAAGAAACAACTAGATCTGAGGTATGTTTTTAAAAATGGCTTCTATTTGCATGAATAATGTTGTGAGCAAAAATTATATAAATAATGTGTGCAAACCAGGAAGTCACCAACTATAGTCTTTGAATGCCTGTCAGGTAGATAATTACCCAGTTTGTATTGTAGCACAGTTTATATTGCTAAGCTCCAAGTTCCTGCATGTGTAAAACTGTGCATGCAAATGTAGAGGCTGTGTTGAGAGGCCTCTTTGACAGTTTGGGCCATTGTCATTTTATCCGTTCCCAAGAAATAATGGAGATGGGGGGGGGGATGGGTTTTTTTCCAGATCTGTTGTCAATCAATTCTGTGGATCTGAATACACATTACTATATACAAAACAAGAAAATCTGTACAAGTGGTCAGTGCAAAACTCAGAGGAAAACCTAGACAAGATATGGGGAAGATAGTGATCTTTTGATCTAGAGTAGGCTATCATGAGAGCCCTAGGGAGAAATCTCATACACATGCTGCTGATCCATCCTATTCTGAATCATCCTTTTAAAACTGGATGTAAACATCCAGATGAGCTTTAAATACCGTGGCTGAAGCTTTATCAATAGAAAGTCAGCTCCTCAACTATTAGGGCAGGTAAAAAAAGGCAATCATATTTTTTGCAAGAATTTTTTTTTCCCTTTGAAAATGTTCCATCTTTTTTTGTTTTATGGGTTGTTTTTTGCAAACGATTTTTGGTAAAAGTTTGGTTTTCAAACAACTTTTTTTTTTTAAACCAAAAACTGACATTCTTTGAGAGACGTACGTTTTAGAAAAGAAGCAAACAAGAAAACACTGCTGCATCCTCCTCCAAGATTATCTTTGATCAGACATGAGGGAACTGGATGATTGGCAATAACAATGAATTGGTTTTTTTCCTGGCCTGGAATTGGGAACACTTGGCACATACTGTGACTTCATTTAGCCTATTTGGGAGCTGACCTATCACATTGTATGCAGAGAGAGAGAGAGAGACAGCACTGAGTGAGGAACTGAAATGCAACAAAGGAGCCTGAAATCAGTAGCCTTCAGACTCACAATAACATCAGTAATTTCCATGTTTTAAGCAGATCCTCGTAGCAAATTGTCATAGCTACATTGTGAGCTATGACATTTTATGCCATCAGAGGATCTGCCCTGAGTTCTATTAAAGTACAAACTATTGATGCTAATGAAAACAATGGAGTTAGGATACCAGTATATTTCAGTGTGAAGATGTTCTTGAATATTTGGCTTTTATTTTTATATCATTCTATATATTATTCCAATGAATAGAGACCCCGTCTCTCCATATCTATCCTTGCAAATAAACACAATGGCTATACATTTTGTTGGGTTGTGTATAGTTCTGGTTACACACTACATCTAACTAGTACAGTATACTATCTTGTGACTTTGTGGTATTCAGTGTGACCCTGGGCGAGTCATTTCACCTCTTTGTGTCTCAATCACCAGTCTATCTCCCAGTGATGTTTGTGAGAATACATTGATTTTGAGGTGTTAAGGTACTGCAGTGATAAGTGCTAAATAATGTCCTGTAAATAATAGAGAATCTTACCTATTTACATTTATTGATATGAAGATATTATAAGAATGGAAGATCAGCAAATTCCGAAGCTGCTACACAGCTGGCAGTCATGTGGATCCCAAAAGCTTCAGCGGCACAAGAACATTGCCAGTGATGGACATAAACTGAATCTACAATCAGACCAATTTAGCACCTTGCCAGAGATAGATGCAGGTGACCCTTGGTTTGCAAGTAGGCCATGTCCATTTGGGATGTATCGTGATGATGATTTAAGAGTTGTGCTTTTGTTTATAGTTTTGTTTTGGGCTTTTTGCAAAAATAGTGAATCTAGCAGTAAAATCTGAGCTTATGCATCTAACCATGTTAACAATCAAGATTCATACTATTAATTATTAGTCTTTATTTTTTTAAGGACAGGTTTCCTTTTCCAAGCAAGAAATAGTACACTCCGGCATGAAGGAAACGTTAAAATTGTTTGTGGAACAAAAAAAAATTGCCTCAAGTCTTACACATCCCTGTGGCATTAAGAAAGTCCACCAAAAAAACCACATTGCAAACACAGACATACAATTCCTGTTCAAACCCTTGAGTAGAATTGATGGGATAAAGGCCTCCTTGTTAAAAAGGATTTTTTCATCTTTGCCTATTGAAGTTGTGTGTAAATATGGAATTGTGTTTAATATAAGAATGGCCCTACTAGGTCAGACCAAAGGTCCATCTAGCCCAGTATCCTGTCTTCCGACAGTGGCCAGTGCCAGGAGCCCCAGAGGGAATGAACAGAACAGGTAATCATGAAGTGATCCATCCCCTGTCGCTCATTCCCAGCTTCTGGCAAACAGAGGCTAGGGACACCATCCCTGCCCATCCTGGCTAATAGCCATTGATGGACCTATCCTCCATGAATTTATCTAGTTCCTTTTTGAACCCTGTTATGGTCTTGGCCTTCACAACATCCTCTGGCAAGGAGTTCCACAGGGTGACGGAACGTTGTGTGAAGAAATACTTTATTGCAAAAAGGCATAATTCTTCTTCAAGTAATGGTCCCTATTGTATTCCACTGGGGCGGGAGAGGAGGGGTCACGCATGCATGCCATGCATCTGGAGCCAGAGAATTTGAAAGTAATAGTGACCGTTGATCTGCGCATACACCCTCGCCTCTCCTCATGGTTTTGTCCAAGGTGATAAAGGGCAAAGGGTACCGACTGCATTTCTGGTTCCTTCCCAACGCCCCAGGGTCTGAGTGAGAGCTACTAGTGTCCTCTTGTGTACGACACACCTTTAAAAAGTTTAGAATTTTGTATATTTTTTTCTTGTCGTGTTTGCTGTTTTTTTACTGTTTTAACATCGTGCGACACTGCACCAGTGAAGATTAAAAAATCAGCAAGCTGGGTGACCTGGCAGCAGCCCTTAAGAGCATATCAAAAGGGTATTGAAATAGTAAACAGGGCCATTCCTTGTAGATAGTTATCAAAGCCATGTTAAGTAAACGCAAACCTTTATTATGTTGGCCTGTATTGTTAAAGAATCAAGAATAGGTGCTAAGTGTATTTGTTTGTGTTTACCTGTATCTTGTTAGAAATTTAACAATGTGATCTAATTAGCTTGTAGATGCTAAATACTGTTCCTGTCTCATAATGCTTCATTACTGTATTCTATTGATTCCCTCAGAGATCAAAAGAGGATATCATCATTTAGATGGGACTTGTGGTGTAATAATATTATTGTCCTGATCTCGCCTCGAAACTTTAAATTCCACATGGTAAACCATTTGTGAACTGTCTTGATAGTTTGAATGGCTAATTGCCTTATGTAAATGAATGCAACTGGTTTACCTGTGTATGCATAGAAAGTAGAAGTTTAGCTTCAAAGCAACAATCTGCACTGCCTATTCTTCACTTAGGAAAGTTTCTGCTGTGACAATTGCTGTCAAGAGGCTTATCAGCTTGCTAGAGAACTCTAGAGAAAGCTTAGGGCCTGACCCTTTTTATCTCAGTTCTGCTTAAACTTTAACTGGGAAGGGCTAAGCCACAAGGCTGAGGTCTCCAGGTTTACTCTGGATTTACCCTGGAATTCTCATGGAAGAACTTGAACAAATGGTACACTTGAACCGCCTATTGGACTATAGCCTTTTAAATTTATTCCAGAAATATATTTACAAATCAGCAACCTCTCCTCCTCTGCTGTGAAACTGATCTAAGGGCTTTTCACATATCTGTATGTATATAGATCTTTTAACAACAGCAACTCTGTTCTTTTTTCCTTTTATTATTAAACCTTGAGTCGTATAGTTATTAAAGGATTGGCATCTGCATAAAATCTGAGACATGTATTGACCTGGGGGTAAGTGTCTGGTCCTTTTGGGATTGATGGACCTCGCGTATGGTGCATCAGGTTTTCAATAACCCCTCACTATATTTGACTTTGCTGTCTAGATGGAAGTTGAGGACTGGAATGCTTAAAGGGGACTGTATTTGGCTTCTTGATAACTAGTATGATATTACAGAAGCTATTTTGTTACTGGCTTGCAGGGCAGGCGCTACCATTAGGCGACCCTAGTTGGTCGCCTAGGGCGCCTGGATTTAGGGGGTGGCACTTCGACCGCTGCTTCTTCGGCCGCCGGGGTCCTAGGCAGCAGCAGCCTCTCCCGCCGCCTAGGGCGGCAAAAAAGCTGGTGCTGCCCTTGCTGGCTTGGTGAATCTAATTATAGAATAAACCACTAGTTTGCTCTATTCCTTGCAGTCTGCCCTGAGTATAGCATTATCAGTGTGGCCCATCCAGGCAGTCGGTACATTTGGCATAGTCAGCAGGATCTGCAGAACCAGGTCAACTGGGTTTGAATCAAAACCTGCACACTACTCAAAATTTAATTTTGATATTGAGAGTTTTAAGGGTTAAAGATTAATTACTATGAGTGAGTCATGATCATATGAGGGTCTTGACAGAAATGCCCTTGAAGATTTATGCTTACAAAGGAGGTTATCCTTTAAGAAGAAAGCCCCAGAGCAAGAACTGAAAAATCTTCTAAGAGACAGTGACCACAAAACAGGGTCTGTCTTCACCTATCCCAGATGCAATTACAGCAGAAGCAGTTAGAATGCAATTGGTGGAACATAAACAGCAGTTTGAGCATGAAGAAAAACTGGTAGAATTTCAATTGAAAGAGAAACAAAGTATCGCTAAGATGGAACAAGAAGCTGAGGGAAGAGAAATACACACACAATCCCCTCCCCAAAAAATCAGTATGTTTTGAAAAAATTAAAACCAACCTATGAAAGACTAAAGCAACAGAGATCCGTGAATGTTGTCAGCCTGAGACCATATTCCACTTAGTATTACTCTGAAGAGAAATTATGCTTCTGAAATGGATGTCTGTTTTTAAATAACAAAAAGGCATTAAAGTGCCTGAAGTGCTCTTAATAATTGCAGGTAGACTTTGGAGTAATTTTGTTTTAAGTTACTAGGGAAATATGTAAATGGATAAAATAAGCTATTTTCTCTTTCCTCATCATAAGAAGGAAGCATTATACCTTCCAGGAGAACATTGAATATTATTCATAGATTCATAGATTCTAGGGCTGGAAGGGACCTCGAGAGGTCATCGAGTCCAGCCCCCTGCCCTCATGGCAGGACCAATTACTGTCTAGACCATCCCTGATAGACATTTATCTAACCTACTCTTAAATATCTCCAGAGATGGAGATTCCACAACCTCCCTGGGCAGTTTATTCCAGTGTTTAACCACCCTGACAGGAACTTTTTCCTAATGTCCAACCTAAACCTCCCTTGCTGCAGTTTAAGCCCATTGCTTCTTGTTCTATCCTTAGAGGCTAAGATGAACAAGTTTTCTCCCTCCTCCTTATGACACCCTTTTAGCTACCTGAAGACCGCTATCATGTCCCCTCTCAGTCTTCTCTTTTCCAAACTAAACAAACCCAATTCCTTCAGCCTTCCTTCATAGGTCATGTTCTCTAGACCCTTAATCATTCTTGTTGCTCTTCTCTGGACCCTCTCCAATTTCTCCACATCTTTCTTGAAATGCGGTGCCCAGAACTGGACACAATACTCCAGTTGAGGCCTAACCAGCACAGAGTAGAGAGGAAGAATGACTTCTCGTGTCTTGCTCACCACACACCTGTTAATGCAGCCCAGAATCAAGTTTGCTTTTTTTGCAACAGCATCACACTGTTGACTCATATTTAGCTTGTGGTCCACTATAACCCCTAGATCCCTTTCTGCTGTACTCCTTCCTAGACAGTCTCCTCCCATTCTGTATGTGTGAAACTGATTGTTCCTACCTAAGTGGAGCACTTTGCATTTGTCCTTATTAAACTTCATCCTGTTTACCTCTGACCATTTCTCCAATTTGTCCAGATCATTTTGAATTATGACCCTATCCTCCAAAGCAGTTGCAATCCCTCCCAGTTTGGTATCATCTGCAAACTTAATAAGTGTACTTTCTATGCCAATATCCAAGTCGTTGATGAAGATATTGAACAGAGCCGGTCCCAAAACAGACCCTTGTGGAACCCCACTCATTATACCTTTCCAGCAGGATTGGGAACCATTAATAACTACTCTCTGAGTACGGTTATCCAGCCAGTTGTATACCCACCTTATAGTAGCCCCATCTAAGTTGTATTTCCCTAGTTTATTGATAAGAATATCATGCGAGACCGTATCAAATGCCTTACTAAAGTCTAGGTATACCACATCCACCGCTTCTCCCTTATCCACAAGACTCGTTATCCTATCAAAGAAAGCTATCAGATTGGTTTGACATGATTTGTTCTTTACAAATCCATGTTGGTTATTCCCTATCACCTTACCACCTTCCAAGTGTTTGCAGATGATTTCCTTAATTACTTGCTCCATTATTTTCCCTGGCAAAGAAGTTAAACTAACTGGTCTGTAGTTTCCTGGGTTGTTTTTATTTCCCTTTTTATAGATGGGCACTATATTTGCCCTTTTCCAGTCTTCTGGAATCTCTCCTGTCTCCCATGATTTACCAAAGATAATAGCTAGAGGCTCAGATACCTCCTCTATTAGCTCCTTGAGTATTCTAGGATGCATTTAATCAGGTCCTGGTGACTTGCAGGCATCTAACTTATCTAAGTGATTTTTAACTTGTTCTTTTTTTATTTTATCTTCTAAACCTTCCCCCTTCCCATTAGCATTCACTGTTAGGCATTCCCTCAGACTTCTCAGTGAAGACCGAAACAAAGAAGTCATTAAGCATCTCTGCCATTTCCAAGTTTCCTGTTACTGTTTCTCCCTCCTCACTGAGTAGTGGGCCTACCCTGTCCTTGGTCTTCCTCTTGCTTCTAATGTATTGATAAAAAGTTTTCTTGTTTCCCTTTATTAGATTACAACATTTAACATGTTAGATTTATGTTGCCTTGGAGAATATTGAGTTTTACTCTCACTGATTATCTTTTTCAACAATTTGTTTTTAAAATGTGTTTCCTGGAAAACAGCTTCTCAAAGACTTGGGACTTCCTGTACTACAGAAACCTATGAAGCATTTATGCATCAGATATTGATCATCTCAAGAGTGAACTCACTGGGCCTGATGAAATCTCTTTTATTTCATGAAAGAGAATCTGAAGTACTATTCTCTGAGAACAGCATGATCTCAAAGGTATCATGGACTGAAAAACTGTTAATTTATCAGAGATATCGTCTTAATAATAATCCTCTCAACTTGCTGAAATAACCAGATTTCAATCATCAGTTTTGCTGCCATCTTCTAATGGCAAAATCAGTGGGTTTACCACATTCTGAATCCAATCATGATCTTCAGAGTTGTTAGCCACCAGAATCCTCATAGCTAGGGCGGTGATGCAGGATTCCCTCCTTCATTTTATATTCAATAAATTGTGCTATAGGACCAGGTTAGTTGCTAGGAGGAGTCATACTGAGTAAAATGTGGTACTTCCATGTGACGTCATTAAGAAAGATGAGGTGTTACATGGTTTTTGCTCTCATTTTGTAAACTGCAATATGTGTGAAAATTGGAAGGTATTTGAAGATTTTAGCTTTTTTGATTTTATTTTTTTAATATAAAATAAACATATAGCAAAACAAAACAAAAATACATGTGCATGGTGGAAATAGCATTAAATCACAGTATTCAACATTCATTATTTGTAAAACCTGGAACAAAACAAACAAACAAAAAAACCATAGAAGTCATGCAGGGCATCAATAATTAAAATGATTAAATAGATAAATGAAAACATAACTATAAGTATCCAGGACTAATATATACTAAACTGCAAAAGTATGCAATACTTTCACGTGTGACCAGACATCGTCATTTTTCCAAGTGTTTCTATTAGATGGAGTCACCTTTTTTTTCTATTAATGTAGTAGTAGAAGAGAGATCACTAAGCCAATCTGGGTATGAGGGAGGAATCAATGCAGATTTCCATTTTCTCAAAATAACTCTTTTGGTAGGGTGACCAGATGTCCCAATTTTATAGGGAGAGTCCTGATTTTTGGGTCTTTTTCTTATATATGCTCCTATTACCCCCCACCCCATCCCGATTTTTCACATTTGCTGTCTGGTCACCCTATCTTTTGGCAACTAAAAAGTTACTGTAAAAATTTCATTTCTTAATGTTAACTGGTAAGACCAACAGGCTTGGAGAAGGAAAGTTAGTAATAGTTAAAAGTTTTTGAGCACACTGAATATGACATTCCAGTAAACATGCATTTTTGACAGGTATAGAGGATTTGTGAAAGGTTGGCATGTGGTTGTGTGCGTAACCCACACACTTCCTGGGTGTGGTGTTCTGGCCTATCTAGTGGCACCGAGAACTCTTGCAGAGATAAAATGAGTCTGCTCTACAGCCTTAGCTAACAGCCAGTTGGCGTTTAGATCACGCAGTACAGGCTTATGCACTAAGTTCCAGAGGCCTCAGGTTCGATCCTGCCTGCCAATGACTGGGGTCTGTCAGCGTTACATGTGCGTCTCCAATATCCATTATGTGTTGCCAGTAATGTAGCCATTACAAACTCTCACCAATATACTCTTTATAAAACTCCAGCCCATGGTGTGTGTGTGTGTGTATACATGTGTACACATAGGGTGACCAGACAGCAAATGTGAAAAATCGGGCCGGGATGGGCGGTAATAGGTGCCTATATAAGAAAAAGACCCCAAAACCGGGACTGTTCCTATAAAATCGGGACATCTGGTCACCCTGTGTACAAATGTATATAAACTTACAGCACTCCAGTGTGTGTTTACAGACATTAAATATTATTTGATACAATATGCATTTAAGTTAACGGTTTTGGCTGAAAACCTGGAGTAACACAGAGATTGAGTCCTTATTAGTAATATGAATCTAAGCAATGTTGCAAGCTATTGAGACAAAAAAAACCCAAGCCCTCATTTTTTGTTTTGGCTCCTTTTATTTCATTTATAATCATGCGTGCTCTGAGCAATCTCTGTCAGCTGCTAACCATCAGGCCTACTTCTGTCGCATGCAGTAATAACTTGCATGTCTGCACTAAATCAGGTAAAATATAGATACTAGTGTTTTTTTCCCATTTTGAGTTCCTAAAAGTTAGCTCTAAATTCTTTCATACTCATAACGGATGCCTTTGGTTCAGTTTGGAAAAATGCAAACTGTAAGTGACCCTAAGCTGTATTTGGTCTTCTTTTGTGCTACAGTTTCTCAGATGTTAACTCTAATATGCAGTTAGAAACCCTTGAAAGTGTGTTTGGTTCAAATAATTAGTGTTACTTCTTATACCCTGTCTTCTTTGTTTTTTAACTGCATCAGTGATTTTTTTGCCACTGCAAATTTTGTCTCAAGTTCTAAGGGATTTATAGTTTGACTGGCATGTCTGTGTTCATCAAGATAGTATTGAGTTCCTATCAACAGCCGAGTAGTGGAATAATTTGTAGACAGGGACATTAAAGCAAAGTAGAGAGATGTGAATTTATACAAGGTCATACAGCCTGAATCAGAACAAGGAGTAGAACCCAGATCTCATGACTCTGTCCCTTGCCTTAACCACAAGACCATATTATCCTACATATGAGAGCAATTGGTATTATGCTAACAGGGAGATCTTCTGTGCTTCAATTTGGCTGTGGGAGAAGGGAAGCCACACTAATGGAAGATGAAAAGTAGCATTGTCAGGAGCTTGGGGGGAAATATTCAAATTGATTAAGGTTATGAAAGTTCATAAGGTGGCAAAAGACAACCATCCCTTTTCTGAGCAGGAACATTTCAAGCATGATAAGGATGCTGACACCGGTACTATGTAATTCTCATAGTAGAGAAGCTCTAGTACGGAAAGGCTTTGGATGTTAATCAAACTTCTGATATGTTCATCTACCAATAAACTCTGCTACAGGCAATTCTAGATGTCTGATACAGAATCAACCACTATGCCAGGTGAGAAATCGGAATGCTCATGTGGACTTTCCCAGAAACCCAGCACCTATTGGATGGTCTTGATTATGCACCATTAGTGACTAATAAATATGCTCTTGATGCCAGCACGGGGAGGGGGAACAGTTAGTTATGGTACGACGAAGGCCAGTTTAGTTTCAAGATAATTTGATGACCAGAACACTATATGCTTCCAAGAGGAGAGGAAATGTTATATTCCCTATGAGTAATTGTAAAGTGGTGTCTGTACGGCTTTAAATCTTGAGCAGGATAAGGATCACGTGGCAAGAGGTCTGGCAGTTTGTGAAGAGCTCTGGCAATGGTGTCCTGGCAGTTTGTGAATCCTTGTTACTTAGGAATTTGATTTTTGGAGTATGCTACTACAGAGTGTTTTGGGCTCCAATTCAGCAGGACTTAGTATTTATCTGGATTACTATGCTAATTTGCTTAAGAGTCGTAAAAGTTTACCTAAGGCCAAGTACTTAAAGCCTTCGGACTCAAAGCAGTAGCATTATACCCAGCTAGATGTCTTGTAAAATGGAATAGGCATCCCTATAGATTTAGCAATTGAGAGGCTGTTCAAGCCAAGAGATCTGAAGAAGAGCTGTAACTAGAAACTGTGGTGTAAACGATTAAAGGGGACAGCTACAAATGAATGTGCCGCATTTACAGAATTTCTTTTCTGCAGTAGCTTGAGCCCTAAAGTAGTAATCTCTCGATAGAACTATTCTATATTACAGTTGTAACAGGAGATTTGTCATACATGAAGTAACTGCTTGCTCATCCTGTGCAACATTTTTTGAAATGTGCCTCCTACTATCACACAAGAGGTGAGATGAACAGGGAACATATTTGTTTTTACGTTTATTCACTGTACTTCAGACTGTACCTTTTACTCATAGAACGCATTTCACCATTAAACGTCATGGCAACATTAAATTTCCTAAAGAAATGTTTCCACGCACATCCCTGGAGAAAGAAACAGACTATTTCTCCACTTATTTTCTCCCCTGTTGGAACTTTCTTTTGTGCATAGTACTGTGTTCTCTAGGTAGTTGCAGGGTGAGAAGGCTTGGGTCTCGTTCTCTTCCCCCACCACCCATTAAATTCTTGATTTCTCTCCCCAGATCTCGCCTTACTCCCCCGTTTCTGAATGTTTTAGTCTAGTGATCTCCAACCTTTTTATGAACAAAATCACTTTTTGAATTTAAGATCAACCCAGGATCTCCTCTGCCCCTTCCCCGAGGCCACGCCCCACTCACTCCATTTCCCCTCCCTCCGTCGCTCGCTCTCCCCCACTCACTTTCACCGGGCTGATGCGGGAGGGGGTGTAGGCTCTGGGCTGGGGCCGAGAGGTTCGGAGGGTGGAGGGGGCTCTGGGCTGAGCCTGGGGCAGTGGGTCGGGGTCAGGAGTGAGGGGTGCAAGCTCTGGGAGGGAGTTTGGGTGCCGGGGTCATATGGTCACAATGCACCTAATCTCATAGAATCCACTGCATATTTCATGAGTTTTACTTTTTATTAGCGTCATCATTTGTGGTTTATAGATCCAAAATCCTTCAGGGAGTGTCACAAATCAGTGTAACATTCTCAACTGTGGGGTGTGCATTGGTTGAGCCTGGGGCTCTGGGAGGGAGTTTGGGTGCACAAGGGGGCTCAGTGGTCTGACCCATGTGCTCTGCCTGGGGGAGCCCAACAGCAGGCAATCTGACATCACCACCCATAACTTTACTCTTCTATGTAGATTCTTTTACCATGCCCATCATGGTGGTATCTGAGCATCTTCCAGACTAGAAAGCTGAAAAAATACTTGCATCATCAAAATGCTTCCTTTCTCCATTCTGTCCCCTTGGGGAGTAAGTTCAAATGTTTTCCCCCATCTTGTACTGTTCGTCATCTTGGCTGTCTTGATCCACTGAGCAGGGGCCAAGAATCTTCCCTGCACCTTCAAGAAAACTCATTTTAAATGTTCAGTTGGTGTTTAACATGCAGTAACTTTAATATAAAGCATTACAAAGTGATTTATCGATTTTACCATAACTTTGTTGATGCATTTGCACTTGTCTTTTCCACCTTTTTAGCATGAATGCTGGTGATTGTGACTGGTTTGCTGATCAGAACTCTACTTCCCACATTTATGCTGCATTTTCACTTTTGGTTTTTGTTGTTCCTCGCTGTGGAGAATTTGTATGAATGTAAGAATTTGTATGAATGTAAGAACTTCTACAAAATAAGTCTACCTGTCATTACTCAGGTAAAGTATGATCTTTGTCTTTCAGTCATGATTAAAATAAAATGTGTATTCTTTATTTTGCACCCCCCCACTCCCTTGCCTAACAAGTCCAAGTAAGAGAAAAACAATACTACATTTCCACACATGGCAAACAAAAAGAGTGCTGTTTTTAAGTCATATGAAATATTAATGTTAGATGTCCAAGTCTAAATTGGTGATCCATTTGATTGCTGCAGGTGACATGGCGTGGATGGCAGAGATACCCCAATATAATAATTTGGGACATTGATGAGGTCTTCCATAATTTGAAGTCTGTTTCCTCAGTCACAAATAGGATTGTGTCTCAGTCCCCATTTATGGAGAAGGTAGGCACATCTGCCAAGTAATGTGCAGATAAGATTCAAAGTGGATCATATTTTCCAGGGGAGTGAAAAGCCACTGGGTTCTTTGGGTGGGTCCTTGAAGAGGTTTTTATTCAGAACGTTGGTATCCTTCCACTTTACTTGCTATTGATCTTCAGGGAAAACCCCGACTCTTCAGGGTCTTGCACAACAAGCCCAAAGTGTTTCCTGTATTGGTATATTATTTAGCCCTTATGTAGTAGAAGGTGATGACAACCTTTTCATGGTCTGCCCTGTTATGTGCTAAGGCATGACAAGTAGTGTCAAATAGGCATCTGAATTTTGCTCAGCAAAGTCCTGGATGGAACAGCAATGGAAAACTTACTCTGCAAAATATAAATGTGTTGCATTCAAGATCTGTTTCTTAGTGCTTCATTGTAAAGAGGATTTGATCAGATTTTGATGGTCAATTCAAGTAACAGAAACTGATATATTAAATGCTGGCATTTTTTGTGGACAACTAAGTAGTTCACATGCCTGTATCCATATTTATGTGGCTTGTGTCATTCTGAATTATGTGTTCACCCTCTCTAAACAGCAGAGCTTTCCCGGTTTATGCAGGAGCCGGCAGTGCAAGAGGGCATTGACAGCTATTTTTTCCCCATGTACTGGAGGGTGTATGGAAGCAGACTGACAGTTTCCAGTGACATCAGATTTTCACATACTGCTAATACACAGAAGTGGCGATAAGACCTATCTATAAAATGTGAGGCCTGCCCAATGGCCATATGTTCTATGCTGTCCTGTGAGGAACCCAGATGCGATATTTCTGTTCAGTGGACACATGGTTTAACTAACGCAGAGTGCAGGGTAGTCCATCTCCTTCCTCCCTCCCTCCCCCATGGTTTTAGGGGTAGTTGTTTCTCATATCATGTAGAACAGGATCTTTATAAAGGTCCCAGGTAGGCTCAGAATCTCAGCTCCAGGCCAGACCTGTTTGCAATTGCAACTCTTGCCTGAACGCTGCATCTCCCTGAGTTGCCAGTGTGACTACATTTTCCTATAAGATGATTGTCTATAAAAAGGTATTGCAAAAAGAGTAAGGCACATGTTGCGGCTAAAGAAGAGTACTGGCGTTAAAGACAGACATAATTATTTCATGGGTGCTTGCACCTGAAATAATTGTCAGTGTGGTGTGTAAGAGGAAAGGAAATGCGAAATCTTGCTACCCGCTGGCTGTTTTTCTAAGCTGAAGCAGATATTACTGTGCTGCAAATTATGGCCTGCATCTAGGTGCCCTGGATTGGAACTGTCACTATCAAAATATGAAGAGTAACAATGCTACATAATGCAAGGAATAAGAAAAAGAAATGGGGTAGTATAGCATTGGTAAGTGCATTTACAAGTAATGACAACTTTCCAGGAAAAAATGGATTTGTAGAGACCCAAATTCTGAGCCACGTAATGCAGAGCCTTCTGACATACAAACAACAGAGAAAGGAAAGCAATGCAGAATGCCAGGGATTGCAGCAAAGTTGTAGGTGTTTTAGATATCATGTTTACAGTTGCATGTATTTGTAAGTCCTATGCAGGGAGCTTCCCCCACAAAATATTTTCCTTCATCCTTGTCAGGTTAACTTTCAAGATCCAATATTACTAAATCAGATGCCTCTGCATTAAAGCACACGAGTGTCAGTAGTTCTGACATTACCTTCAGCCTTCCCCAATTCAGCAATTGAACAAAAATGAAAACAAGATTAAAGAAAGAACAGATACTATCTCTCATAACACTTTTATTATATTAGTTGTGGAGACAGCATGGGGGGGGTGTATTGTAGAATCAACTTGCAACAGTCTCGCCTGTAATTATGTTTTTTCTTGATAAGGCTCTGGCAAGCAGCCCACCAAAATATTGATGCGAAATCTGATCTGCCTGGGCTATGGAATTTCTTCGGCACTAGGATTGAGACTGAGAGGTTTGGAAGTGTTTGGCAGCTGCAGTAAATTCAAGAGCTTGAGGCAAGGAATAATTCCTGTAGAACAAACCCTAACATTATATGACTTGACGAGCCATTCTGTCTTCAGCGTAAGAATGTGTGTATGTACAATCTGCTCTCATTCACACACGCTATTTAATATAATGTATTAAAATAAAGATTCACCTGATGCTCCAGGTGCCTGCCAAGCTTTGTCAGTAAAACTACATAACAAATAGGATCAGTGCCCAAGAGACAGACCCTTCCAAATCAAATCCAAAACCATTCCACCACCAGCTCCCATCTACTCAGCACTTTCTCTTTCCCCTTGAAGAGAGGCCCAGGAGCACAGACAGACTTGTGATCATGGCCTGATTGTTTACAAAGTTGAGCTTGGGAGAATCAGTGAGATCAGTACATTTCAGAGGATGAGATTCCTCTTTGAAAATACTCTGCCACTAGCTTTCTTCATGACTAAGGGGACTGTTAACTCAAGTGCCTCAGCTTCTCTCAGCTACTGTGTTGTCATATGAAGAGAGAAGCAGCCTCTGATGTAACCAGAGCCCAACCCATTGTAGGCTTTAAGTTATGACACACACATCTTAAATTACCACTGGAAATAAGCAAGTAACCAATACAGATCAGGGAGTGCTGGTGTAGTGTGGTCTTTGTGAGAAACGCTCCCTTCCCTCCCCCTCCCCCCCCCCCCCACACACACACTCATGAAGGGGTGAAGAATAGAGCCCTGGATGAGCGAGCCCAGGGGTAAGATGAACAACCCCAGCACTAACCTAGCAGTTATCTTACAAGAAAAATAAGTATCAAAGGTAGCTGGTAGATCTGAAGGAATTGGCCCAAACGCTTTGTTTTTGTCCATTGTCGGCAGCAGATCATAAACCATTGTGGTCTCTAATATACTTGGGCCTAAAAACAGATGGAATCCTTGATATCAAGGAAATGTGAGGATTCCAGGAATTGCTAAAGTTGCTTCAACACAATCTATGCTTCAACCGTCTCTGGAATAAAGGAAGATTAGAGACAGGGTTATGATTGGTGAGTTTATCAATGCTTGCAGTAAGAGCCTAATGATTGATTCTTTAAGAGAAGCTAGAACCCTACTTTCCTGAAAAGAAGCACAAGATATCATCAGGGGGAGAGAGAGCCTGCTTTTCTCCAGCACCCATAGAGTCTCATTGAGGGATACTGGCTGAAGGACATTTGCCTCTCCTAGGAATATTACTGCATCTATGGATACTGAAGGTTTGGTCCAGATCCAAGCGATTTGTGAAGTTAAAATTTAAAATACCTTACAGTCAGAAATACTCAACTCTGCTACTGAATGGAAACAATGAGGATTCACCTTCATGCTCACCACCTGGATCAGGTCTGCTGCAAAACTATACTTTTTTCTTCCTGCACACGCTCAGCGAAAAGATCCCCAAAATTCTCTTTTGCTGTTGGTCATCCTCGATTTTATCACTTTTCTCCTTGCTTTCATTTCTTTCAGCTCATCAGAATGCCAATTGTTTCTTCATAGCTTTTTAAGTCCAGAAGGAACCATTGTGACCATCCGGTCTGACTTTCCTGCTTCACCCAGGGCATAAAACTTCAGTCAGTAATTTCTGCATCAAGCCCATAATGTCTGTTTGAGTTATACTATATCTTTTAGAAATATATCCAGTTGTGATATAAAGACTTCAAGTGATGGAGAATGTACATCCCTAGATAAATTGTTCGAATTGTGTGTGTCTTGTTTCTAGTCTGACGTATATGTTCTTTGAGGCTGGAACTGTCTCTTCTGTATTTGGAAAGTGCCTACAACATTTTAGGCACTACCACAGCGTAATTAGTGAATAATAGTAATATAGTAAGAATTAGGATTACTGTCCATAAATCATGGATTAAAGATTATTGTAGAGACCTAATTGAACTTTGATAGAGTAGCCTGTTGGCTATACAATATATATATTGTAACATTCATTGCATTGCATCAATCATTGCAGCAAAGAGTCGTATCATCAGCATATTTGAGATACAAAAATATAGATCCATGGTTAGTCCAATTCAGTTTCAGATGGTTCTAAAACAATTGATTATATACTTGGACTAACCATGGATCTACATTTTTGTATCTCAGATATGCTGATGATACGGCTCTTTGCTGCAATGACTGATGCAAGGCAATGAATGTTGAAGTCTGTAAAAATAGTTTGTGAGGAATATGGAGTATTTCTGAATGTGGCAAAAATGAAATACACATACGTGGATACAAGTGAACTTCATGAATAAATGTCAAGCTGTAGAGGCAGTAGATTAATTCAGGATCATATATATCTAACCAAGGAGGCTCCTCCAAAGAAATTGGAATAAGACTAGGGATGGTTTGTTCAGCCATGACTTCCCTCACAAAAGCATGGAAAAACTGTGGCATCTCAAAATGTACAAAGGCTCAACTGGTGAAAAGCATAATTTTTCCCTGTAACTTATGGATGCGAATCCTAGGAATGCTGCTGACGAGGAAATTTAAGCCTTTGAGATGTGGTGCTGGTGGCAACTCTTGCATCTTTTCCCTACAGAAGATGCAACAAATGCTTATATTTAGGGCTGTCAAGCTATTAAAAAGATTAATCCTGATTAATCACGCAATTAAAAATAGAATACCATTTATTTAAACATTTTTGGATGTTTTCTACATTTTCAAATATATTGATTTCAGTTAAAAATACAGAATACAAAATGTGCAGTGCTCATTTGATTATTTTTTATCACAAATATTTGCACTGTAAAAAATAAATTTTCAATTCAGCTAATACAAGTACTGTAGTGCAATCTCTTTATCATGAAAGCTGTACTTACAAATGTAGCATTATGTACAAAAAATAACTGCATTCAAAAATAAAACAATATAAAACTTTAAAGCCTACAAGTCCACTCAGTACTATTTTTTGTTCAGCCAGTCGCTCAGACAAACAAGTTTGTTTACATTTGCAAGAGATAATACTGCCTGCTTCTTGTTCACAATGTCACCTGAAAGTGAGATCAGGAGTTCTCATGACACTGTTGTAGTCGGTGTCGCAAGATATTTACGTGCCAGATGCACTAAAGATTCATATGTCCTTTCATGCTTCAACCACCATTCCAGAGGACGTGTGTCCATGCTGATGATGGGTTCTGCTCGATAACGATCCAAATCAGTGCAGACCGATGCATGTTCATTTTCATCATCTGAATCAGACACCATGAGAAGGAGGTTGATTTTCTTTTTTGCTGGGCAGCATTATCTCCTGTAAATGTAAACAAACTTGTTTGTCGTCGCGATTGGCTGAACGGAAAGTAGGACTGAGTGGACTTGCAAAAAACTTTAGAGCCTACATTGTTTTGTTTTTGAGTGCAGTTATGTAACAAAAAAAATCTACATTTGGAAATTGCACTTTCACGATAAAGAGATTCAACTACAGTACTTGTATTGGGTGAATTGAAAAATACTGTCTTTTGTTTATCATTTTTACTGTGCAAATATTTGTAATAAAAATAATATAAAATGAGCAGTGTATACTTTGTATTCTGTGTTATAATTGAAATCAATATATTTGAAAATGTCGGAAAACATCCAAAAATGTTCAATACATTTCAATTGATATTTTATTGTTTAACAATGTGATTAAAACTGTGATTAATCAAGATTAATTTTTGTAGTAATGATTAATTTTTTTGCTAATTGCATGAGTTAATTGTGATTAATCAACAGCCCTACTTATATTAGAAATTATTATTGGAGAGAAGCAGACTCTGCTCTCGGAAATCAGTCCAATCTTACGTACTTTGGCTGTATCAGGCATAGAGATGGAAATAACCTTGAGAAAGTTATCTTGGAGGGAATGGTGGCAGGTCATCATAGCAGGGAATGACCAGCATAAAGATGGATAGACAGTGTGTGGCAGATCACTTGGAGGTCAGCAATGGATCAAGAGGACTTCTGAAAATTTTGCTATGTCACCACTATTCAGACATGAATAGATTAACTTTTCCTTCTTACTTGTGATACCAATAGAAATGAGGGACAGAATGGGATGTGGGATACTATAAATGTTGAAATGCATTCTGTTTAGGATGGTTGCTTACTTACAATTGGTGACAGCATCACTGAGTTGGGAAGGTCCTCGCAAACAAATAACTTTGCTTCTTCATTTTCCCATTTGAAGGAGTTTATTTACCCTGGAAGCAACGATGTCATTGATGTGGATTCAACTTAGTCATGTTCATAAGTGCAATAAACTATGTTTATATGATATAGATTACAGGCATGACCCAAAACATTTGATTACGGATCTTGAGTCCTCAGAGTTATGGAGTCTTACTGTCTAGCATTTTGGCGGAGGGGCATTTCTAATATAACATATAATGATCAGTAAAATTGCCATGGTTTGGGAAAGTAGGACTTTGAGTTTATTATGACTGCTTATACTTCATAAATGGATATGCCTATTTATCTCATTTTACAGGTGCGCATACTGAGGTTAATTGAATTGCCAAAGATCGCCCTGACAAGTCAGCATCAGAGTTTCAAATAGAGACAAGGTCTGTTGACTGACGCCCAGTCCTCTGGCCCAGAGGATGAACCTGGTCACATAACTCTGTCTTAGCAAATTGAACTGTCTTTAGTAAGATGTCCTACCTTGCTTTCCAAGGGCTCCCTCCGCTCCTCTTTTACTTAGATCTTTTGTTTTCTTATTCAGTCATAGCAGTCCCACGTCTGTGGCTCTCATTTCCCAAGGTAGTCTTTCCACCAGCTGCTGTGGCTTGGCCTTTAAAACTGGCTAGTGTAAAAACTTGGGGAAGCCCCCAACACACTGACTACGCAAGGCTGCTTCACAGGATGCAGGGGAGTCACAGACAAGTAAGAACTTGTGTGGGAACTGGGGGAGAAGAAGGAATTTAAAAACCCAAGAGAAAGAGGGGAAGGAGTTGCTCAGTGAGAGGTAGTCCATCCTGGTCTTGTCTTATGTGTTTGATATAATAAAATTTATATTTACTGGGACTTTTGGTTTATAGAGAACTGTTCCAACATAAGGAACAAAAATAACCTTCTAGTGGGAAATAATGCCTTCCACCAGTTGCTGTGCACTCTGACGCTGCCATTCACTTTCAGGTAGGATGACCAGATAGCAAGTGTGAAAAATTGGGACAGGAGGTGGGGAGTAATAGGTACCTATATAAGAAAAAGCCCCAGAAATCTGGACTGTCCCTATTAAATCAGGACATCTGGTCACCCTACTTTCACGCATGCATAGTTTAGATACCATGTGTGGTGCTTGCTATACTTCAACAGAGTGGGACGGACTAGAAATGGATTTTCAGACTTTTGCATGGGAACTGTGACAAAGTTCCTCCTCTACCTCGGTGGGTCCTGCGCTTATTGGCGGATTTTGCTTGCCTCAGAGATCTTCCCTTTTGGTAGAATCCACAGTCCAGGTTAACTCCTCCTGTGTCTGATCAGGAGTTGGGAGTTTTGGGGGGAACCTGGGCCCACCCTCTACTCCGGGTTCCAGCCCAGGGCCCTGTGGAATGCAGCTGTTCAGAGTGCCTCCTGGAACAACTGCACGACAGCTACAGCTCCCTGGGCTACTTCCCCATGGACTCCTCCCAACACCTTCTTTATCCTCACCACAGGATCTTCCAGCAGTACTCCCTCTTACTCTCAGCTCCTAGTGCCTCTTGCTCCCAGCTCCTCACATGCAACCTCCTTCCTCAGCTCCTGACATCCGCCCTTCACTGACTCACTGGGAGGCTTTTGACTAGTTTCAGCCAGCCCCTGATTGGCTGGAGGTGTCTCAATCAAACTCCCTGCCTTCTGGAAAGTTCTTAATTGGCCCCAGGTGTCTTGATTAACCTGGAGCAATTGCTATTTGGTTAATAAGGTATCAGGGATTTGTTTAGCCTGGGGTTAACATACTGGTTCCTCACCACTTTCCTATAGCCATCTGGCCTTGCCCCGTCACAGAACTCAAATTAAAATCAGATCCATTGTGTTATCTAAATGTAACACTGGACTGCTTGGATGGTTAATGGTTTGGGGGTTTTATTTAAACAATGGTATTTACTTGAGATAGTGTCAGGGCTGTTTAGGGTTTAATCAGATTCTATCAAAAGATTGAGTGGGGTTTTGTGTATTATTCTTAGCATCTTGCTCTGTAATTTACACCAATTCTGTTGGTGACCTGCAAGTGAATGGAAGGTTAGCCCAACTTTTAAATTGGCTAACTTCCTTTAAATGGAGAAAAAAAGCAAAATCATTTCACTTTGTTGGGTGCTTTATGGAACGAGGCTGAGACTTTCTCTACGGGTGGTGAACAGCCCCTGTGGTTATCTTGGGGTTTACATCTTCATAGGCCCATAGACAATGAAGAGGCTATTGGTTCATCTAATCTATCTCCCCATCAGTACAGGGTTTAAAAATACATGAATCTCCAGTGCAAAAATGTTAAGTTGAAAAATTTGCAGGGTACAGAAGCTATGCCCTCTTTGGCCTTTCACTGCAGGAATGGCATAAGAGGGTGCAGTGTGTGCTTCTCTCCACCCCATGACTGCTTTAAAGTGAGTGCAAAGACCTCTGTATTTTCCTAACTATCATCTTTGACAATTCAACCTGGGATCTGACAGCCAAGCTGGGTTTATTCTTTCTTGTTCATCACCACCAGTAGCAAAGGCTATAGAGAGTGAAAAGCAGAGTTAGGCCAACACCAAGCACTCTTCAAAATCCCACCCCAATTTCATCTGTGTGGGAAACTCCCTTGTTTCAAGCCCTCAGATATGTCTGTTCCCACTCTGTCTTCCACATCCGTTCAACCTCATTGTCTGGACAGGTATAATCTTCATGAAGAATTCTGCTGATGATGCAGAAAGAGGAATAGAACCCAGATGACTCTCAGCTATGTTGGCCATGCAGTGCTGCCTAGAATAAGTATCAAGTCTTGTAACTTTGACAAAAATATGATTTTGATGTGCACATACAACAGACTGGTGAGTAAGATGGTGTTGTTCATAGTTATTTTTCAGAGTAAAATAGGGTGACCAGATGTCCCGATTTTATAGAGACAGTCCTGATTTTTGGATCTTTTTCTCATATAGGCTCCTATTATCCCCCACCCCCTGTCCTGATTTTTCACATTTGCTCTCTGCTCACCCTAGAGTAAAATGACACTTTAAACTTTCTTTAAGGCTTTGGTTCAGGAAAGCATCCTGAAGTTTGGAGTTTTACTTAAAACTTATCCCAACCCTCTTTAATCAGGTTTTGAGATCCGTTTGATTTCCAAAGATATCAGGTTTTTTCTGCTTTTGCCTGGTTCCTAAATACTGTATGATCACAGCTTTTTTGTGATATTTCATTATATATGCAGTCAGCTAAAACCAAGAAATTCAGAGGTGCACAAATTATTTTTTAAAACTATTTTTAAAAGGTTCATTTCTTTTTGTGGGGGGAAATTTTGGTTATTCTGTTTTCCAGATTGCTTAACCTATCCTTGTCAGTTACATTAACTAGTGCATATAGGCCATCATTTTCAAATGGGTGACTAAAATTAGGTGCCTAAATCCATATTTTGTGATTGTGATTCATAATAAGTGAAGTTAATGGGAGCTACAGATGGTCAGCACCTTTGACAATCAGGCTAATTACTTAAACCTCATCTACATGTACAGGTTATACTGGTTTCTACAAAGCAATACAATCCCCCCTTAATCCTCCACACCTCTGTGGATGCAGATATATCAGTATAAAGGTGGCTTATACCAGTACATCTTATTCCTGTATAGGAAGGGGAATAATCTATACCAGCATAAGGTTCCTTTAAACCCATATAACATCAATAGTTACTGGTATAACTGTATAGATTTTAAAAAAATCAACACTAACTGAAAGTTATCATGGTCCAAAAATCAGTTGTAGATGAGGCATTCGGTGCCTAACAGGAGGCACCCGCATTTGAAAATTTGGGCGGCAGAGTATTTTAAAATTGTGATTATTTTTTTTTTTAAAGGCAGACAAATCACAAAAGCTTTGCAATTTGGATTCAGTTTGGAAAAGCCCCCAAATGTTCACATGCTGAACTCCAGCTATCATCCAAACCAAGAGAGAATCTTGAGCTGCAAGCTGGGGATGGAAATTGCACAAGTACAATTACAGGCTCTTAATTGGTATGACAACAAATACAAGTATAGCCAAAAGTTTCTCAGTGTATCGATTGCTTCAACTATCTGTCTAGGAGCAAGCTGTGCAGTAACGCTTCAGATCTGTTTAGCATTTCTGATGTGGTAGCAGGTTGCCCTGTCGTTCTGAGGCATTTCTCACAAGAACAGGATTTCTCTTGGTATTTTATCACTTTGCTTCAAGTCTTAACTAGAACCAGGAAGTGCAGAGGTATGTAAAATTAACAATGTAAGCAGAGATTTTTAGGATCTCAGATGAGGTTCATTTGGATTAGACTTAAGCTTTGAACAAAATTGCAGGCCTGCTCCTGTTTTATTGGACGCTCTAAACTACTTCACTGATGCCTAATGATCCAGTGAAAGAAAGGGAGTGCTTGCTTATTCAGGTACTAATGTCTTCCATATAGTGAACATGGAACTAAAGCCTGAGAGAATATGAAAGTAAAAATACTCTCCTGGAAAATCACCATATAAATATACTGTGAAATACATCAATTTTTTTGCATGCTGAAATGTATCCAAATATTTATTATCATACAAGGCCTGATCCAAAGCCCATTGACATTTATGGACTATTTCAATGAGCTTTGGACTGGGGCCATGCTACATTGCGATCTTCAAAACCCAGTGTGTGATTCTACACTTGGAAAACAAGGCCACCTTTCCATGTGTTTACATTACACTTAATGCGAGCTTTGGCCAGTTCATTCCGACAAACTGCACTACGGCCCTGATCCAGCAAGCCACCCATATGCAGAAACCCTATTGACTTAATCAGAGGAGAGAGGGGTGGGTGTGTGTGTGTGTGTGTGTGCATGCACAAGAGAGAAACTGATTTACAGGATTGGGTCCTGGATCTCTAGTCCCATCATGCTAGCCACTCCCTAGATCAGTGACTATTTCTTACAGTGAGTAAATCCGTATTTATTCCCAACTCTACTTAGAAATTTGTCACTGCCATGATGCACCCCTTTAAAACCCTTGAGGAGAAAGGGAAGATATTTGTTTTCTGAAGTTAATAAATTGCATTCACAGTGATGTGGAAATGTAAAACTTTATGTAAGTGCTAAGAAGTATTTACTATTTTTCTTCTTTTTCATATTGTGGCTAAGTATATATTAACAACCACCTTCGTTGACTTGTAGTGCATTGTAAGGTAGTGCACTCATCACCCACAGCACCCCCTTGTGTCAGGGTGCAATCTGAAAGAGGTCCTTCTCTCCGGTGCCTCCTGCTTCTCAGCTACAAAGTGCTACAAAGCAATCAAGAGGCTTGTTTAAATATTCAACTGCTGTCCTGAATTGTATTTCAGTAGTGACTTACCAGTTTCCAGGGTTCAGTCTCAAATGCATCTTGCCTACATTGACATCCTACAGCAGCATAGTTTGTGGTAGGAGTAAAGTTCTCGAAATTGGGACAGGTGGAACTTATTCCCTGCTTTGCCTCTGTTTCCCTATGTGACCTGTGGCAAGTCAGTCTGGGTGAAATCCTGGCCCCATTGAAGTCAATGAGAATTTTGCCTTTGACTTCAGTGAAGCCAGGATTTCATACACCATCCCACCCCCCTCAATAGCGATCATTCTTACCTTCATTTATAAAGATACTTGGAACGACTTTTAGTGAAGGGAGAGCTTGTGGCATTCATGGAGGTGCTGACCACAGTGGAACTACACTTTTGGGCTCGGGAAACAAGCACGAAATGATGGGATCACATCAACATGCACGTCTGGGATGATGAACAGTGGCTGCAGAACTTTTGGATGAGGAAAGCCACATTCGTGGGACTGTGAGATGAGCTCGCCCAACCCCTGCGGCACAAGGACACGAGAATGAGAGCTGCCCTGCCATTGGAGAACCAGGTGGCGATTGCACTGTGGAAGCTGGCTACTCCAGACTGCTACCAATTGGTCGTTAACCAGTTCGGAGTAGGAAAGTCGACCATTGGACTCGTGTTGATGGAAATGTGCAGGGCCATTAATTGCATCCTGCTCCGAAAGACCGTGACTCTGAGCAACATGTGTGAAATTGTGGATGGCTTTGCACAAATGGGCTTCCCTAACCGTGGAGGGGCGATAGATGGCACACACATTCTAATTCTGACACCAAACCCCCAAGCCACCGAGTACATTAGTTGGAAGGAGTATTTCTCGATGGTTCTCCAGGTGCTCATGGATCACCATGAGCATTTCATGGACATTAACGCAGGCTTGTCCAGAAAGGTTCGTGACGCTCACATCTTTTGGAACACTGGCCTGTTCAGGAAGATGCAAGCAGGGACTTTCTTCCCAGACCAGAAGATCACCGTAGGGGAAGTCGAAATGCCCATCGTGATCCTGGGAGACCCCGCCTGCCTCTTAATGCTGTGGCTTATGAAGCCATACACGGGGCACCTTGAAAGCAGCAAGGAGCGGTTCAACAACAGGCTGAGCAAGTGCAGAATGACTGTTGAGTGTGCTTTTGGCAATATAAAGGCCGGCTGGTGCTGCCTATATGGGAAGCTGGACCTGGCCGATGACCATATTTCTATGCATATAGCCGTGTGCTGTACGCTCCATAATATTCGTGAAGGGAAGGATGAGAGCTTCACTCAGGGCTGGACCGCTGAGGCTCAGCACCTAGAGGCTGAATTTGAACAGCCGGAGACCAGGGCTATTAGAAGGGCACAGCATGAGGCCATACGGATCAGGGATGCCTTGAGGCAGCAATTTGAAGCTGAAAGCCACTAATATTTGTTGCTATGCTTGGGAGTGCAGTGCTTGTAATGCTAGGGGGTGATTGTGATTGGTGCAGACGATGCACTATGAAGGTTTAAGAAAATTGTTGCTTTGCAGGGCTCTGTTTGCTTTCAATTAATGGAATAAAGATTGCTTTCAAACCAACACAATTCTTTTATTAAAAAACAACCACCAGAGGAGAGAGGGAAACAAAAAAACCAAACACATCAGCACTGTGGGGGATGGAGGAAGGGAAGATCCCAGGAGGAGGTGGGGTCCCGGGATGGTTAAAGATTTGTGTATGTCCAGGTATCATATGCAACCTTCTCCTTTGGAGTACAGTGCAGCGGGTACTGTACTTCAGCAGGGCTAACCTGCAAAGGGACGGGTGTTGAGTGCAGAGAGTACTGGGAATCCACAGGGCTGGACTGTGACGAGACAGGAGTGGAATGCAGCGGGTACAGACTGGTGCCAGGAGGTTGATAAGAGTGTGTTGGCGGTGTCTTGGGGGGCACATGGGAAAGAGTTTTATGACAGCGGCTGCAGGGGAGGGTGGGCACGGAGCTGCTCGGTGTGCAGTGCTAGTAGTGCCTGTAGCATGTCTGCTTGGCACTCTATAACATTTAAGAGCCTCTCTGTGACTTCATTCTAGCGCACCGCATTCTCCTTTCGGTCTCTCTTCTCGCTGTCCCACCACTCCTTCAATTCCTGTTTCTCGGCCGCGGAGTGCATCATCACCTCACGCAGAAAGTCCTCCTCAGTTCTTTGTGGCTGCTTTCTAATTTTGTGCAGTTGTTCAGCCGGCGATAACAAAGAGGGAGGCTGGGCTTCCAAGGTCATCTCTGTGAAGCCAAAATGTAACATTTTACAGAAGCAGTATTGTTTGCAACACCGACCACTGATTCAGTGATTTAAAACACAGCCACTATTCACATACCTGTCATTAACTGGCTGACCCCAGGCAAGCACACATGAGCTACAAGACCCCCAAAATGGTGAGTAACCACAGGGGCAGGGGAAATCAGTGTTCCTGGACACTACTGTACACTGGGCACATGGCTCTTGGGGAGAACCAGCACTGTAGGGGGTTCTTATAAATCAGTCTTGTCCCCTCATTTTCCATGGGAGAAGATATCTTGCTGCTGAGGGTGAGCAGGAATCAAGGGAGAGTCTTCTCCAAGATTGCGGCTTCTGCCCAGCTCTTATGCGGCTTGCCTGTGTGCAGCAATGGTAACCCCTACCCCCCTACCCCGCCATGATGGCAGGGTGGCGCGGGAAAGTTACCGTTAATGGGACACGAAACAAAGCAGCTCTGCCAAAGAACCTGCGGCCGTGGATTGCCCACCATTCTATTGCCCAGAGTTAATCAACACCCAGTTCCGCCACTCAGAGTAGGCATGTGGTGGTACGTGCATCATACAGACACAAGCCTGCTTTCTGCAACCCTCCTGCCCCCAACAACTCGCTTCAGTAATTCCTGCACCACTCCCGGAAGTGGCCAGCACATCTGCCAGTGGCTCTTGGGGGCGGGAACGGTCAGGCGGCTGCCTCACCAACTCCGAAGCTCCCATTGGCTGCTATTCCCTGTTCCCGAACAATGGGAGCTGCGGGGGGCAGTGCCTGCAGGCGAAGGCAGTGCACGGAGCCCTCTGCTTCCCCTCCCCCAGGGGCCGCAGGGATGTGGTGCTGGCCGTTTCCAGGAGCGGCTCAAGGCCAGGGCAGGCAGGGAGCCTGCCTGAGCCCTGCCGGCTGGATTGAAATTCCTGATGGGCCGGATCCAGCCCGCAGGCCATAGTTTGCTCTCTGCTGTCCTAGTGCTATTGTTATATTCTAACTGAAAATGAGTGGTAAAACAAATGAGCTATGGCTCTCTGATGTTTGCAGCATACAAACAGAAGTTAGATAAAAAACATCAAATAGTCTTCCTGGAAGGTTGCAACCTAACATTACTTTATTTCTTAAAATCCAGAACCTTGACTTGCGAGAACCGGAAAACAGAGAAAGCAAGTGGCTTGTTAAGGCAGAGAGTTGAGGCTCACCCCACCTTGCTCTAGGCTGACTTTTTTCAGACTGACTCTGAAGACCCAGTTGCATGCTTCCTTATAGAGCCCCCTAGCTGGTAAGCAGGACCAGGAAAATCCTTGTGAACTTAAAGTGGATATCTTCTCATTCTGACACCGTTTTCAATACACCACAGGATCAGCTCCTGTCTTTGTGACTTATAGATTATTCGCTTTCTCTGTCTTGCAGTTCGCTGCAAAATGTTAAATTTGCATCAGCTTCAAAGCATGGCCATTGAGGAAGGAAGCATGTTATCATAAAGGAAATAGGGTGGGCATTGCTCGTCCCTGTTGTATGGTTTTATTATCTCTCAAATGCTCTTTCTTCCTTGAAGAACACTGTTCTTCAACATTGAACATTCAACATCAAGAACATTGAACAGCCTGGCTTGTTTATTCAATCAAGAAGCAGATGATTATTGCTTTAGAAATTAGAGATGGGCACAGACCCAAACCCTGGATCTAAATTTGAGGGTTTGGAGCCTAGATCCCAATCTGAACTTTCCTGAAATGTATGGTGTTTGGATTTAGCCCAGTATAGTAAAAAGTCCAAGCTGCAAACTCTGATTCAAATTGGATGGGTGGGTTGTGGGGAGGGAGTTTGATTTAGACCCATATCCAACTGGAATATTCCTTTTGGAGTTGTCCCCTCCCCCTGCATTCCCCAGCAGTTCTGTTAGGTTTAAGAACTTCTCTTCTTTCACGATACCTAATGCCTGCTTTTTTCCTCCTTCCCCAATTTTACTATTTGAAAATGAGGGTTCCTGTGCCTCATTTTGTGCCTGAGCAGTGAGAAATGAAGTGAGCATTAACTGTAAGCTGTAGCCCCACAGGAGCAAGGGTAGCTTCAAGTCCACTGCTCCTGGTAAACCAGGCGACTATATAATCCTCAGGGATTACTCCTGGAGAATATTTGTGTCATTTGCAATGCCTGCCTTGGAACTTCAGCGCTGTTCCTCCTCCCCCACTAAGCTATTTTTTTAAATAATTCCAGTAGAGAGAGGCAGTGATGAAAGCTGATGCTATAGATTTATGGGATTTTGAGTAGGTAACACCACCTGATATGTATACGGAGCTCAGTCTTCATTTTATAGAGAGCGATAAATTGTGATTAATTTGATTAGGCACATTAGTTTAAAGCATTTACGCTTTTAATACATGAGGTGTAAACCTAAGAACCCCTCAATGCCAACTGGCAAAAGGGTTCACTGTTCTGTAGCAGCAATTCCTAACACACTGCTTTCATAGTATTTATCTGAAAAGTGCCCTGTCAGGTGTTATGGGAAAGCTTATGTCACACGGATCCTCATAATCGTTGTGTGGTGTTCGTACGGGTGATATTTGAGAAGTTGCAGGTATGTACTGAAAGTCTGTTTTAGAATCTGTGTCCCAGGCAGGGTTCACAGAGTTTTGCATGACAAAGGAGTGTGAAATCACCTGCCTCAGTTCATATGTAAATTAATCATTGTAAAGCCACCACAAAGGAAGCATCATTTATGTGCGAAAGTCAATAGGAAAAACAGGTTGATGGAGGGAGGTGAAACAAGCAGGCGTATGGGAGGACACCTTGGGGTCAGCACTCTGGGAAAGAAACCACGGGGAGTTATCCTGACTCTGGGGACAAAAACAATGGACTTTGTGGTATAAGAGGAAAGCACAAGGACCCCTCTCTTATCCTGCACTTGAGAGGTGCTCATGCAGTGTGATTGTGCTTATGAAAACAGGATCTCAACCAGTTTGGGGTGAAATGCTGCAAAAAAAAGGGTGTGGTAAGAAGTTGCTTTAGTCAAGGTTAGCCTATTAAATTTAAGTCTTCATCTGGTAGAAGTGTGTTCATACTTTTTTGTTTTATTTGTAACCTCTTGTTCTTATCACCCTTTCTCACTATCTCTTAAATCTTTACTTTTGTTAACAAACTTATACTTGTTTCTACTATAAATAGGTTACAGCATTGTGGTGTTATTGGAGATGATACTCAGCTGAATCAGTTCCCTTGGGAGTAGCCCACCTGGTAATTTGTCCAGTGTCAGGTGCTGGACACTACAGGGGATGCTTCAGAAAAGTTTGGGGATGGAGGTATGTCCAGTGTTAATCTCCATGGCAACATAGTTGGCTGGCAGAGCCCAGGAGAGAGTGCTTGAGTGGCTGAAAGGCTGGCCGTGTCAGGGAGATGACAGAAAGACTTCTCGCTGAAGGCAGGAAGTTAGCATGATGACTCTCAGTCCTAGACACTCTGAGAAAGTGTCACATGGAGTCATCTGCTCTCTGGGGAGGGAGGTGCTCTTTGTTAAATAACCAACCAAAAGTAGCAGTGGGCATTGGCAAAACCCTGATTCATCCGGAACTCTTCCATCACAGCAAGAAGTGGCAATTTTTTCATTTAAAATGCTGACTTTTTATTCTCTATAAATATCCATTAATTTGGACCTAGTGAAAGGAGCAGGATTTGACAGCCCTGGAAACTGAAGACCTCCCCATAGAATACATATAGCACAAACAGTAGCAGTGAAAGCATCCTCTCCTCACCCCATTGTGGGCTTTGAAGATAAGGATTTGAGACCTTGAATTTGACTCTTGCTGACATCTTGTACCACATCAAAGCAATCCTTGCTAGCTAGAGATGGGACCAAGCCATGAGGTTGGATCTGGATCTGAAATTCCCAAAGTGTGGGGATAGTGTGATGCTGGCAGGCCAGATGCCAGCTCCTGCCCAGGGGCTGCGGGCATTAGCTAAGAACTGACTTCTCAGTTTTGTTTGGTCTGTTAAGAGCTAGAAACCAGCTGCAACGTTCAGATCAGGACCATCAGAATTCTTGCAATGATCAGAAGGGCTAAGAAACCAGGATTTTGGTTTGGGCTTATCTCTCAGTTCAACACTGTCTTTATTTTATTTTTTTTAATGAGCCTTGGTATATACTCCCTTACAAGCATAAGGGACCAGATTCTGGTCTCACTTATTTTGTTCCAAGTATGGAGTGACGTCAGTGATGTTACAAAGCAAGGTATATCATCAGTAAGTGACATGAGAATCTGGGCCAATATGTCTTGCTGCCTCCATACGTTCCTACCCCAAAATGTATGTTCCCAGCAGGGAATTTGAATATGCCACAACTTTCCAGATATATTTCCAGCAAGTCAGTGAGCCTCCCTGACTCTTGCAGTCCTACAGAGAGGCCAGTCCCAGTCAACTTTGGGACCCCGATGAGGCTGGCTTCCTGAAAGTGAGTGTGAGGGCATAAGGTGAGAATGAGATATTGGCTGACCTTCCAGTCCCTCAAAAGGTGGCCAAAGGAGCTGGTCAGGCATAGAAGCCTCTTCTGGGGGCACCACACTGGTGGGCATTTCCCAGAAGTCCTGAGCCAGCCACTAGTCTTCCTGGGCGCTCTGGCTGAAGTGCAGCCTCTCTGCACTCTGTCTGAAAAAAAACCCACAGTATCAAGCCTTTCAATAGATGCAACCCAACAAGGAAGGACAGGAAGGGGAGTGAAGTATTGCCAACCCCGAGCGATGAAAAATCATGTGGCAGACTCCCCAGATTTATGGGATTGGTTTAAAAATAATGAGATTTTATAAAGAACCCAACATGTATTATTTTTATTTGCCTTCTGGGTTTGAGGCCTTTAGGATTCATGTCAAGTTTTTCTCCTGAGCCCCAAGGGCTAGAAATCTCCTTTAAAAAATAATGAAATCTGAGATTTTCACAAATTCACTTGACTTCCAGGCGCAAGAGCTTTAAGAAAATCCACCAATATCATGATAAAAGACATGAGCTGTGGCAACACTAGGAGTGAAGGGTGTGGATGGAATCATTTTATAATTAAATACATTCTTAGTTTGAGGGAGGAGCATCTAGCAAAAGAACAGGAATTATGGAGTGAAAGTTCTGTAGATTACCTCTGTTGTAGATGGAATTCATCCTTGTGTCAGCTCACTACCCTCTTACGGTTGCTAACGTTCTACTCGCACAAAACCGAAAATCCTTGCTCCTCCCCCTGCCCGTCCCTTCTCCGAGGCCCCTCCCACTACTCACTCCATTCCCCCTCCCTCTGTCGCTCGCTCTCCCCCCCCCTCACTCGCTCACTTATTTTCACTGGGCTGACTCAAGGGGTTGGGGTGCTGGAAGGGGTGAGGGCTCTGGCTGTGGGTGCGGGCTCGTGCAGGAGGATGCTCCGAGCTGGGATCGAGGGGTTCGGAGGGCAGGAGGCGGATCAGGGCTGGGGCAGGGATGCAGGCTCTGGGTGGTGCTTAACTCAAGCAGCTCCCAGAAGCAGCGGCATACCCCTGTTCTGGCTCCTACTTGGAGGCGTGGCCAGGCGGCCTGCACACTATCCCGTCCTCAGACAGTGCTTCTGCATTTCCCATTGGCTGCGGTTCCCAGGCAATGGGAGTGTGGAGCTGGCGCTTGGGGTGGGGGCAGCGTGCAGAGCTCCTTGGCGGTCCCTACGCGAAGGAGCCAGAGGAGGGACATGCTGCTGCTTCCAGAGCCGCGCAAAGCCACGGCAGGCAGGGAGCCTGCCTTAGCCCCGCTGCGCCGCTGACCGGGCTTTTAGCGGCCTGGTCAGCAGTGCTAACCGGAGTCGCCAGGGTCCCTTTTCAATCAAAAACCAGACACCTGGCAACTCTATACCCTGTGCGGCCTCAGACAGGTGTTAGATTTCCATGCACCGGAGTTCACCCTTCATGCACTCACCAAGGCTGATGATAGATCTCTGTAAGTCTTGGTATTCCTCCTTGGCAATGAGTATTTTGGTCTTGTATCATTGCCATTTGGTTCTGTAGAACAAACTGCATTAGCTAATAAACGAACCACTCTTTGCAAATCTCTGACTCTAATAGCTACATTATATATAAAAAGACAATGTGTGCTATGGACAGCGTTTTTAACTTTCAGCTGTATCTGTTCTTTGGTGATTATATTTAGCACATTGGCATTAGTGACCAAAAAAAATCACACTCATTTAAACTGTTTTATTTGCAGATGTCAAAACTCACTAAGTATTTTCTCTTTGGCAAAATAAAAAGCATTTTAGCTTTACTTATCACTGTACTTATCACTGTTGTGGTGTGAAATTAAAACTTAAGTAAACTAACTATTGGTGATCTTACCAAAGATGTGTTTTAAATGGAAGGTTTGTGTTTTTCTGAAACAGTGCAGTACTATCCCATTGTCTTTGTGTGGCTTTTTTAATAGCTTACATTTACATTTCTTTTCCGCTCCTGATGAACCTTTAATATTTTCTCCCCTTTCTGGGTGGCCTCTTTACCACGAGCCACAGGAGAGAATCTGTGTTTGTTTTGCTTCCCTGAACTTCACTACAAAGATTTACTCAGCAGTTGTGTAGATTGGGGGTGAAATTGAACATGTGCAAATTTAAACTGCTGCATCCAGATTGGCACTCACCCTACAGAATTCCATGTGTGGAGATGCTACACCAGTTCTAGGATGAATTATATATTTCACTGGACAGAAGTCACTACATTAAATATTGTGGCATTAAGGAGGTAGCTGGGAGGGGAAAAGAGTGATCTGCTTCATTTTGGTCAATACTAATCCACATATTAGCCATTGGGTTATAGAAGAGATGCTATGGTATGATACATGTCTCTTGGAAGCAAACATGGGTCACCCAGGAATAGAGTATATGACTCTATACATTGTTGATTCCTGTTTCAAATATTGCATATTTGACCAAGAAAACAACCTATAGCCGTCCTGGGGAGTGACATCCAAATTTACTCTTGCACATATGGATGATGCCTGTGAGCAGAGCAACTGCTGTATTCACAAAAAGGCACATCTTTTCAACCCCAGGCACAGTATTTCACCATGATGAGGTCCTGTGAGAGAGAGGTTCAGACTGCCAGTGAACATAACGGTGATTAGAATAAACCAGCTTAACTTCCCTATACTTCACCTTGCATTATGCTGTACTGAGCAGGGTGTTAAAATGAGCTGATAAGGGCTGACACTGCTCAGTGCCAGAACTTGACCATTGGTTCCTTGCGGTCAAAGATAAAGTAAGTGAAGTTCAATTTGGTATGTGCCACTAATTGAGCTGGTTGGGAAAGAAAACATTCGGGCCCATTAATTAAGCTGTTAAGACACACAAATGTTATCACATTCCAAATATGTTGCAGACATATATGCAATGACCTTTAGAGCTAAAAGCCACCATCCTGAATATAATCTCTGCACTGAGTGACTGTTGCAGATAATGTAATATATTGGTGGTGTTTACTCTGTGGCTCTCGGCACTAAAGGGGCACTGCAAAAGGTTGATCTCCCCACCCCCAGTGCTCAAAAAAGCCAGTATTACATTTAAAATGCATCCTTGTATGAAAATAACTCTGACCACTCAACGGCAGGCTTCAGACATCTCAAAATGTGTAGCTGGGATTTTCAAAGTGGCCTATCGGAGTAAGGTGTCCAAATTTTAGTCCATTGAATTGGGTGTTGGGCAGTTAACACCCTTGATCTTTGAAAAATCCAGACATGTCTTCTTAAAAGTATAACCTAAAGCCTTCCTACAAACCTGAATTTTTTTAGTGCGTGTGATATTCTCCCCTCTGTGAACTCTTACAGCATTGCTCTCCATGACACTACACGGATTTACACCAGCTGAGCATCTGGTTCACTATGTGCTACATAGATCAATTATTTTTAAAAACACACACATTCTGTGCATCATCCTAATGAGCCCTGGGAGTCGAGTATAATAAATATAAGGATTTATTTGTTTTTAGAAGACAAATTACTCATATGAGCTGCAGTTTTCTCCCCTCCCCTACGTTTGTATGACACCAGAGAATTGCTATATTTCATAATAAATTGGGGTGGGGGTGCATCAAGCTGAAGCCAGTGCTTTCTTTTAGCTAATCGTTCTGGTCATTTTCATAAAGATGTCCTGCAGCGTAAAAGCAGGGAGGTAACCTGTCTTATTTTTCATATTCCTTTCCCCACTTCTGCTCTGTAACTTCTAAAACCACAAAGAAAGGAATTGGTTCAGAAAAAAAGAACCATTTATCTTTCCTTAAGAAAGCCACCATTCTCACATGAAACCTTTGGTGATTGCTTGTAGAAGGAGACTGTGTGTGCGTTAGAGACACCAAAATGGTGATACTGCTGTAAAATCAGTGAACCGTGTTGTGACAGTTGTGGGAAGACGGACTTGGTGGTGTAAGCCTCCTGTGTTCCTTATCAGCCCTGGCCCTATTGAAGTTCATGGGTGAATTCCCTTTGACTTCAGTAGGACCAGGACTTCACCCTTTGGGGCTGTTCCTGCAGTCTATGCTCAGTAAAACACCTGCTGCATGCAACTGCAGTTTTGCCCAAGTAACCTAATTACTACCACAGCACTACCATTAAGCCAGGACAGTGTGTACATTAATGCTTAACTCTATCCAGTGTTTTTTATCTATTGGTCTCAAAGCACTATGCAGAGGAGAGTAAGTATCATTATCCCCATTTGATAAACAGGGAAACCAGGGCATAGAGCAGTTGTCCAGCTTCACACAACAGGTCATTGGAGAACCAGGAATAGATTTCTGGTTATAATCATCGGTAAGGCAAAACCCTTGTTAATTGTTGTACTCAGGTTTTTTTGAATCAAATCTTGACTAATTTTTGATCAGCTCTTGGTTGATCAGCTGAAGGCTGCCACTGAAAGTTCTGTACATGGATCCAGTGTCTGCCTACAAGCCTAAATCACACAATTGTTTTCGATCTGTGACCAGACGGTTCCCTTGGAAAATTCCCGCCTCCACCCCCCCTGCAATATTTTCAGTAAACTTGGTCTATTACACTGAATATTTTAGCTAAAATGTGTCATTTTTTTTAAAAAAATACAACTTTAGAATGTAGAAATTAACAAGGTGTATGCACTTCAGATTTTTGTTTTTAAAATGTTACGGGAAAATGAAGTGTTTAATCAGAAGACAGCTTAATATGATCATTTCTTATTTAATGCCAGTTGTGTTCTCGGCACTGCAGAAAACATAGAGGAGACAATTAGGGCTGGGCCACACTGGGGGTGTGTGTGTCGAACTAAGATACGCAACTTCAGCTACGTGAATAACGTAGCTGAAGTCGAAGTATCTTAGTTCAAACTAAAAAGCACTTATCGCGGGTCCAGACGCAGCAGGCAGGCTCCCCCGTCGACTCTGCTTACTCCTCGCGCGGAGCAGGAGTACCGGTGTCGACGGCGAGCACTTCCGGGATCGATTTATCACGTCTAGATGAGACGCGATAAATCGATCCCAGAAGATCGATTGGTACCCGCCGAATCAGGTGGGTAGTATAGACGTACCCTTAGATTGCACAATATGTGTGCTATAACAGAACCCTTAGATTGTACACCCTACCCCAAGGGGTGTACAATCTAAGGGTTCTGTTATAGCACATATAGCTGGGGATCTGCTGGCAAAATCCAGCTGGTGGCATTATGCGTGTGGAGAGCAAAGAGGGATAGAATGCCTCGGGCAGAACTGGAGAGAATGTCTCAGAAGCAGGGCCGGTGCAAGGAAGTTTCGTGCCCTAGGCGAAACTTCCTTGCACCAGCCCTACACCGCCCCCCCACCCATGCCACTCCCCCTGCCAGCTCCCCCGCCCGCGAGAGTTCAGCCTCCCCCCCTCGCAAGGCTGCCCCCCCCAGCCAGCTCCCCCGCCCGCGAGAGCTCAGCCTCCCCCCGACCTGTGACCTGCGGAAGCTGAGCGGGAAGCCCGGGGCGGCTCGCGGCGGCTGCCCCGCAGCTCCCCGCTCAGGCGCTGAGCGGGGGGCAGTGGTGCAGCTCGTGGCGGCTGCCCCCCAAATCTTGGCACCCTAGGCAACCGCCTAGGGTCACCTAGTGGGCGCGCCGGCCCTGCTCAGAAGCAGCACTTAGTACACCTTTCTCAGATGTGCAGCGTGTTCTCCGCGTAGGGTTGACTTTTGGGTGTTAATTAAGTAACTGTTCTTTTTGTCTGTCACAGAATTTGTGGAAGATCTACAGATTCCCATGTGAAGCTGAAGTAATGTCAATTGTTTATTATGATAAGCTCAGTATTCTCATTCCAAGACCTGATCGTGGTTTGGAAGAGTCGTTTGGGAGTGTGGGCTAACCTTGAATTTTGTGTCGACAATTAATGTTTTAGATAATAGGCAAACCTCTAAATGTTCAGGGGTTGCTTCACAAGACTGGATGCCTGCTGAAGTCGTCTTCTGCCTATCTATGGATGTATGCGTCTGTCTAGGAATATATATGGTACTCATCACTGGTATCCCTCCCTCTGCCTGATCCTTCCCTAAACACCACTCAGACCGTACTTAAGAGTACTGGAGGTCAATCCGAACTAGCACAGACTGAGTGTCCCCTTCTTGTCCCTACATAACACTAATACTTCTCATTCCCTTGAGCAGACTCCCTACCTTTGCTGATACTCAGCCACATCTATTGTAGGATCTTGACTAGTCTAGCACACTCTGATGCCTCCAAATCTTGCAGTGTCCTTGAGATTCTCAAGGCCAGTGGTACCGCAGAATGCATTTTGTGCCTGTAAAACTAAAGCGATTCAAAGACATCATCTGACTCATCAAAATCTGCTAGACCTGCTAAATATGTGGCAGAATAACACCTAGGGTGACTAAGGATGCAGAGTAGATCTTAGTTCCAGGTGAAAGGGGTGTCTTTTGTCCAAGCCTTCAAGAAAGTTCAGTTCAGCATTCAGGCTGTTGCTTAGTTTTCTGTAGTCATTCACTCATCCCTAGTTCAAAACCCAGCAGTTTTATTTTCCGTGCTGCACTGTTCAATATGAACACTGCAAAACCAAAGCATGTGGTTAAAAACAATAAGATCCTGATTTTTTTTCAAGGAATCATTCTTAAATGTTGCTTAGTTGCTCCATAAATGCCACTGTGTTGTGCCAAGGTGGAGAGAAAATTCAGGTTTCTTAGTTGCTGTGAAATTCAGTAGTGTGCTGTCTTTTTTTTTTTTTTTTTTTTTTTTTATCATGTAGCACTGCATTATAGATAGTCAATTGATGAAGCGGTTTCAGAGCACATTACAAACTGATTTTGTTTTCATAGAGTGGAAGGCTCTGGTTTGGGATCCAGATACTTTTGTGAGCACAGAAAAAAATCTTCAGAGTCTTTGTAGCTTAGTGAATAAAGGATTGGCCTCAAACCAAACCAAACCAAACCAAGCTAAATGAGTATGGTGGTCTCAGCTGACTTGCTAGTGAGCTTTAGCCTGCATTACAAATTCATCACATGCAATTATGTGCAATTTGCTACAATTGCCAGCCCCTGTTTAGAAGAGGCCCTCTGGACTGAGCTACAGAAGACTGAATTACCTCCCATGCCTAGAGGGAGCAGCACTCCTGGGTCAAGGGTATATTATGGACACAGAGCAGTGTTGTCAAGCACTTGTTGATTTAGCAACTGTTGTGCTGTATCCGAACAATGGACAAATGTGAAGTCTCTGCTGGTATCTAGGAATTACGGGAAGGTGCTCACAGCAGGCCTTTCTCTTTCCTGTTCAAGTCAGGTTCACTAGGCACTTCACTTGTTTAATATTAAATTAGCTCTGGATTCACCTCTACATGGCAGTTTTATTAGCTCTCATTTGGAATACTGTGTGCAGTTCTTGTCTCCCATGTTTAAGAAGGATGAATTCAAACTGGAACAGGTACAAAGAAGGGCCACTAGGATGATCCAAGGAATGGAAAACCTGTCGTATGAAAGGAGACTCAAGGAGCTCGGTTTGTTTACCTTAACCAAAAGAAGGCTGAGGGGAGATCTGATTGCTCTCTTTAAATATATCAGAGGGATAAATACCAGGGAAGGAGAGGAATTATTTAAGCTCAGTACCAATGTGGACACAAGAACAAATGGATATAAATTGGCCATTGGGAAGTTTAGACTTGAAATTATACGAAGGTTTCTAACCATCAGAGGAGTGAAGTTCTGGAACAGCCTTCCAAGGGAAGCAGTGGGGGCAAAAGACCTATCTAACTTCAAGATTAAGCTCGATAAGTTTATGGAGGGGATGATTTGATGGGATAACATGATCTTGGCAATTAATTGACCTTTGACTATTGGTGGTAAATAGGCCCAATGGCTGGTGATGGGATGTTAGAAGTTACTACAGAGAACTTTTTCCTGGGTGTCTGGCTGGTGAGTCTTGCCCACATGCTCAGGGTTCAGCTGATCACCATATATGGGGTCAGGAAGGAATTTTCCTCCAGGGTAGATTGGCAGAGGCCCTGGAGGTTTTTCACCTTCCTCTGCAGCATGGGGCACAGGTCACTTACTGGAGGATTCTCTGCATCTTGAAGTCTTTAAACCATGATTTGAAGACTTCAATAGCTGAGACATAGGTGAGAGGATTATTGCAGGAGTGGGTGGGTGAGATTCTGTGGCCTGCATTGTGCAGGAGGTCAGACTAGATGATCATAATGGTCTCTTCTGACCTTAAAGTCTATGAGATGTCACTAGCCCTAATTCAGTATTGTCCAAGTGTGGTTAAGAAAATGAGAATCCCAACTAGAGCTGGGTGGGACATGGTTTCCCCATAAAACTTTACAAGATTTAAAAACACTTCCTGTTCCACATTGGAACAAAACTGAGAGTTCATGTGTTTTTTGCAGAAGGAAAGAAATTAGGTGGACTCCACTGAAATACACTTTCAACCTTTAAAATAAAGTTGTTTGTTTGGGAAATTGTGATTTCAATAGATTGTAAATCTTTTAGCGCTATATAAATAGAAAACACTTTAAAGGATCAGACAATGGGTCAAGTTAATCAGTGGAGTAACTCTGCTGATTTCACCAGTGTTACTCTAGGGAAGAATAGAATCAGCAATTTGTAGCTTCTCTCTCTTTGTCCTTGCTGAGACTGGTTTTTAAACCTTTTGAACTGGATTACAACAGTTAAGGAGGTTTCTTTCGCTTTGTCCAATTTAAGCCTATTTTTTCTTTGCATTAGTGGATCAGCCCTCTTACCACCTTGACTTCAGAATTAGATCTAGCGATAATCTTGGAATACCAAAGACTACTTGTACATTTACAGTGATATCCACAAAATTAAAAGGGAAGGCGGTGTGGTGGTGAGAACTACAAGCAGATCCTCAGATTACCACCAGTCTGTTGGAGATATGCAAGAACATCAATATTGTAAATAGCTTCATTGGAAACTATATTATGATAGTGCATGTGTATGAAAGAAAAAGATGAAATATGTTACTAATTATTTATATTCCTCTTCAAAGGCTGCGGTTCCCAGGCAATGGGAGTGTGGAGCTGCCTCATTCTTCAACCTTTCCTTTTGTTGTGATGTTTTAGGTAAAGATTTTTTTTATTGAAAAAACATCACTAAATTCATATCCTGTGCACGTTGGTCTTAAATACTTTACAAACCCAGATCTATCATCACATGCACTGGTAGCGTTGAGGGTGGTACGCTTATGTAGGCTCGCTGGGGAATCCTTTACTGCAGCAGGTTATATGAACAGCTCTTGTTGAAACACCAAACTAAATAAGATTGTCAGAACCTCTGCAGCTATCAGCTCTCTCTATATTGCAGCATAACATTTTTGCTTGTTGTTTAAGGAAATGCACATTATAGTGGTATACTGATAGATAAAGCATGGACATATTAAAAAAAAAGCAGGAATTCCCATGTTGCAAAGTGATCTTAGCTGTTTTTGTTTTGCCTCCCTGGGCAGAATAGAATAATTTTGTTGTTACTGTATGCTTGTGTAACTTGTTTTGTTTTTCTTGTAATGTAGCTCACATGACCTAAACATGGTGTATTTGGCTGGCTTTTGCGTTTTTGTGCCAATGCACTCTGCTGTGGTGAATGTTAGATCTACTTAAGTACTTGGTGTTTTTAACTGCCTGCCCCCTTAGCATTTGGAGGCCAGGAAGGAATAGGCAAGTGCTACAGAAGTAGAAGGGCACCAGCAGCACATCATGTCAATGACTAGAGGCATAGAAGAAGCAATTCAGAGTGTTTAGTCTGAAAGGAGATGAATAAAAGGGAATATGAAAGATGGACATAGAATGACTGGTATAAAGAAAGTAAATTGAGTGCTCTCATTTACCTTTTCTCATAGTCCAAGTTAGACATGCAAAGAAACTGAAAAACAATGCATTTAAAACTGATAAAAGGAAACAAGTTCTATTTTTACTCAAAGCATAACCAGCTGTGGGACTTGCTGTGCTAAGGTATCATTTCAGTCAAGGAATCAATCAGATTCACAAAAGATTTCAACCATTATCTGGATAATGCGAGTGTCCATATTTCAGACAGGATAAAAGAAGACTCTCATACACCGACCACTAACTGCCTGTGGTTAGAAAGAGACTTACTTTAGGGGGAAAGGGAGAGAGGCAAAGACGTGGAAAGGGCAGAGGGAAAAAAGCAACTCAACCAGAACCCCTCCTGGAGCTCCGGTGAGCACACTCTGCAGTGGCAGCTGTGCCACCCTCTGAACAGGTGTAGTGAGTGCTCCCCTTTGGGGAGGCTAGTGTCTGCAATGTCATTATCATGGAGCAATGGCACCACTTCCCAGCAGTAGTATGGCTGGCCCTGCACAAGGAATGAAGGGGGGAGTGGCTTATTCTCGTGTACATAGCAACTTTGCCTGCTGCCATCTTGGCTGATGCAGACCCCCGTGTCCTCTGCATATCAGCCACACAGAGGAACACATGACACCCCCACTGACCACTGGAATTACATTAGTCAAGATCTTGTCTATCTTAAACATTCATAAGGCCCTAGATCGGACCAGTTGTTTACATTTAAAAAATGAACCCTTCAGTTGGAATATGCATCTTCCACATGCCTCATGGGGAAGAAAAACTGGATGTCCCAACCTGGATGACTTGGCAATATTGGGCATAGCAAACGTACTGAACCTCTTTCATTTTTCTCCATATAATACTCAAGACTATTGCAAAGAATGATCTCTTATTTTGTAGGTGCTGTTTTGGCTTTATTTCAAATTATAGAAGAAATGATTCATAACAAAAGGTGATGTAAGGCAGAAAGATGAAACAATATATGTCTTACCCTCTCAGGCAAAAGCTTTGAACCTGCCCCTTCAATCAGTTCTCTGCCTCCTCTTAATATGGAGGTTAAACTTGCTTTATTAGATCCAGAGAAGGCACTTGTAATTCTACACTCAACAATTGAACTTCATTAAAAATTACACTGTCCTTTAAATTATATCACTTAGGAGGGAAAACAATGTAACCTTGCAAAAGCAATGCTCAGCCTCACATGGCAGATCTGCCAGATGGGGCTTCTGTTAATATCTCTGAGGAATGTAGCTTGTAATGAGATGGACTATCTTTATTTAAATATGGGAAGAACACTAAAAGGTAGATGAGAGTTGACAGATTATGTATGAGCAGGAAACCTGAACTGGCAGAAATAAAAAGCTTTCCACAGCTAGAGAGACTCCAAGAGATGGGGACGTAATGAACTGAAGTACCCCTGACTTCACTTTTGTGAAAGCCAAGGAGAGAGCGTGTAACCCTAAATTCAGAGAGAGAGAGGGGATTATCAAGTGGACACGTGTGAGCAAATGATTGGCCTGATTGATGGTAGTTCGGAGTCTTGTAAAGCAATCTTTACAACATCAGGGTTTGTCTATTTAGGATGCTGCAATTCTATCAGAGAGTCCTATTTAAAAACACTTCCTAATCACTCTTAGCAGGAAGGATGTTGTCTATCATTTCTCCTCTTCATTCTCTGACTCTTTTTTTCACCATCAGACTTGGAGTATCCACTATACCCCCACTTATCTTTTGTCTATATAATCTTGGATTTTAGTGATTTCATTGGGGCAGTGACCCTCAAACTCCACTTAAAAAGGCTCAAAGCACCCCTACTGCTTCTAGGGGTAGTTGCCATCCCTTTTGAAAGAATATCTCAACTTAAGGTGAGATCCTGCAAACCGTACTCCAGTCGTTCACTAGCCACTGAGACTATTCAGATGAAAAAAGCCTATTCAAGGGAGTGAGAGGTCATGCCCTTGCTTTTGGGATGTGAATGCAGGGGCACTGGAACAGGGGGCAGTAGGGGGCCATGGTCCCATCACTTTTTACCAGCTGTAAGGGTGAGTGATGGGGGAGGATGGGTGGAGAGAAGCAAGCGGGGCCTCAGGCAGGAAGGGGTGGCATGAGGGCGGGGCCTCAGGGAGAAGGAGTCCCGCCCTCATGCCCCCGCTTCGAGGCCGCACCTTCGTGCTGCCCCTTCTCCCCCGTCACTCACCCTTACAGCCGGTAAAAAGTGCTGGGACCATGGCCCCCTGCCGCCCCCTGTTCCAGCGCCCCTGCATTCACATCCACACAACATTGTTAGACAATCAGCAACAAAATACTCCAAAACAGAACGTCACCCATCCCTCAGAGTTCCTAAGAACCCTTGCTGCACATACGTGTGACCCACTGGTCTTTGTTTGTGATGTATTGCCCTCTGTGCCCGATCCACAGAGGAGGTTTGTCTGCAGCAGGTCTCCGCTAGACTCTCTGGCTTTTAGATCAAGCTGTAGCAGCTCACCCTTTTTAGCTCTGGAGGCTGTCACATCAGTCGGACATCCAGGATTCAAACTGGTGTGGGCCTCAGATACTCAGGACATACTTTCTCTGATCAAAAAAAGAAGCACGTAACCCACCGGTGAGTGTGTTTTACAGTGCCCCTCGGTACCAGATTGGCAGAGGATATGGGTTTCTCTCAGTCTTAGATACAGAACCTGGCTTTTTAGCTCCAGCTGTAGTAGTTCATGCTTTTAATTGTGGAGATCCCCAGTTCAATCCCTGGGTCGTCCAAAATGAGGCACATCTTGCATGCACATACACATAGCTACCACAGCCCATAAGTAGCAATAGTAAGGCCTGGGAGGAGAGAGAATTTCTAAGGTAGGCAGGTACCAGGCCAATTAAGAATGTATATGGTTTTTTAAAAAGCCAACACCAGAATTCCTGAAATACTGGCACCTTCTGCTCCTGAAAGAGTATTCAGCAAGTGGTCCACTGCATTATTCATCCTTTTCAGCTTCCGAATGGATGGTAGGTTCTATTCTCAGACAGTGCATTGCAGGAGCCTACCCTAGAGGTGACAAAGGAATGGATCTCAGTAGCAAGATTGGTATCTTGAGGGACAGCGTTACAATCTGTTGGGCTGCTGATGTTTTTTTTGTTTTTTGTGTTTTGTTTTTTTAAAGGCAGTCTTGATTGCAGTTGGAAATCTAGTTAGACCCCCAAGTTGCAAGCTTTGGTCACAAATTATGGGTGAACTGATGGGTAAGTTGGAGGGGAATTGTATAATCTCAGCTAAAACCTCCTGGTTTTTTTTTTCCCCAACACACCATCATATCAGTGTTATCTAGATTAAAACTGAGCCAACTTGTTCTCATCCATTCCCTCAGTCAGTGAAACACTCAAAAGCACTCTCTGTGTTGTGCTAAGATGGCTCTCATCAGCAAACTGTAGGTACGTCAGCCTGCATGGCCTCATATTTATATCTTACATAGAGGGGGTGAATACAGGAGCTCTAGGAACAAAGAGCAATTGCCTAAAACCAGCCCTTGTGTTCTTCCCATGAAATAGGCATGTATCCACCCGAAGGCATCTCTGTCCATGCCCACCAAGTATCAAAGGTGAGTCAACCACATCTTATGATTCACAGCTTTAGAGGCAGCTGATAGATCTAATCATATGAGGATGGAGATGACTAATCTTTATCCATTGCCAAGAGAAGATCAGCTAATACTACAAGTGTAGTCTTTGTACTATCTGCTGGTTGGAACCCAAGTGATAAGGATGAAGGAGATTGGAGGCATTTGAATACAGCAAGCGTTGTCTCACCATTACCTTTTCCGTATTTTTAACAGAGAGCTAATTAGATGCTGGTCAGGAATTAAATAGACTGTCATCATCACGGGATGACTTTTTGAGCAGAGGTCAAGCACATGCTTCCTTTAAAGCAATTGGCACCTCGCCCTCTTCTAAAGGAAGTGAAGACAGGTTCCACCAACAAAGGGCTTGCTACTTTCCCACAGGCTTCACCAGGAAGGGCAAGGATCCAAAGCACAAGGTGTGGCACAAAGTTCTCTTAACACATCCAGAATATCTCCCCCCAAATGTCAAGCTGGGGAGACTTAACGTACGACTCCTTCAGATATCGCCGTACCTCCTACAAACAGTCTGGTCTGAATCCAAATTTCTCAATAAGTCGCTTGAAATTTCCTCCCAATGCATCAGCCAGCTGAAAAAAAAGTCAAATGAAACGTAGTGTGCCCACCACTCTGAACCAATACACTGATTGAGAATTTGCAGACACTCCTGTGGAAGCAAGAAAACATTTATTTCCCTTTTCCATAGCCATGGTAAAAATTACTTTGCTGCAGCTGATCAGTTTCAGTAAAAGACTTCTGTCACTGCTACACTATCTTCTCTCTCACTTCCCCTGTCACAGATCATCCCACTCAGGGCACAGACTGCTACATTATACCCTACCTGCAGCCTCTTTGTAGACTTCTTATCTAGACCTCCATAGAGAAGTTACAGAAGTTCACCTTGAAGTGTCTTGTGTGCACTGACAGCTGGGAGACCCCTAGCTATAGTGGATGACTAGGATACACAGAGATGAGAGAGTTGTTTGTGTATTGGTGGCACTTTGCTCCATGTCCCTTCATTATATCCTTTATCCGGTTGTATGTAGATGTTTAATAAGAGTGGTGACAAGAGCATTACCTGTCAGATCTCTGTAGGATAGGAGCAGCTGCCTATAACCTATCATAGGAACACTTTGAAAGAAATGAGCATAGTCACTTTAATGCAATTCTGTCATCTCCCAGTTGGTCATGGAGGTGGGTCAGTTGCGCTTTGTGATCACCAGCAGCAAAGGCAAATCAGTAATAATGTTTCACAAGTCTCCAGTGCTATGAGGAGGTTTGTCCATCAGTTTGTGCTGTTTCTGGGTCATACCCTAGCCTGAAGTCAGCTTTGGGGGGACTAGAACATAACTACTGAAGGTCATGTATTGTTGGAGCTGCTTCCCTCTGCGTCTTCTGCAATAATTTTGCTGAGGAATGAGTGGTTTGAGACTAGACAGTAGCGAGGGAAGTCCTAAGAGTTGAATGGTGTTTTGAGAACAGGCCACTATTTCATGGCAGTTAAACATGCCTTCCATGAAGGAGGTGGTGTTATTTCTATCAGCAGTAGACCAAAGCATTCCTCACTGCTTTTGACCAGCCAGGAGGATCGTGAATTTTGTTTGCACCATTGTAGCATCACAGACTTCTTTCAGTATTTTTAATACCACAGTGGGCCTTTGTGTCAGAGGATTGGAATCCTTGCATGCACGCTGTTTTCTCTTCCAGTATGTTTATCTCCAGTCCCAAAAGACTCCATGGATTTACTCTTCTCCACCCCAGTGATGGAGGACGTGTGTTCCCTCCCCACAGCATGAAGGGTTGGCCCTGTGGTTGAAAGAAGTCAGGGTTACTGGATGGCCTATAAGGTGGGACAGCGCCTTTCTTTTGCATTTGACTGATGGCGAAGAAGGAACTGTTGTGACTGTTTTGTTAGAATTCCTTAGACAGCAGCAGTCTGACTCACAGCCAGGCTCCGTTCACCAGCTTTCTAGCTTCCTGTCTTCACACATTAACTCAGACAGCTAATCAGAGAACCAGGATCCTGTGAATAGGGTGGGCTCCCAGGAAGATTTTTGGAACCAGTGTGTCAGTTATTGGTGTAACACCGACAGGCCCTGCTCGTCGGCAGGCAGGATCGAACCTGGGACCGCTGGAGCTTAGGTCATGAGCTAAAAGCCAACTGGCTGTTAGCTAAGGCTGTAGAGCAAACTCATTGTATCTCTCTCTCTCTCTATAAATGGTCTCAGTGCCACTAGATGGGACAGAACACTATACCCAGGAGGTGCGTGGGTTACATTGGGATATGTGGGGTCATCATGGTATTTTATCAGATGATCAGTGCCTTGCTTTTGGGGTATATAGTATTCCCTGCACCGGAGTTTTTGAAGTTTCTTGTGTCCTTAAGTTTTCAGGACTGTGTCCATGTGGTTAATTTTGTTTCTGACTAGGTAGGGGGAAAGTTCTGACTTCACACATACTTTTGATCAATCACTGATTTTGAACATGGAGATTAGTTTCCTTGTGTGTCTCTAGGTATATAGATACTTACATCAAATATGGTGAATATGTTGGGATGGGTGGGAGAGGGCAGGCTGCTGGAAAGTGAGGCATCAACAAGCCAGAAGGCCAGTCCTGCTTTTAGAGTGCTCCATTTAAAAAAACACACACCGAGCCACTTTGGTTCTTGTATTAGAGTATGTCCCAATTTGCAAATAATAGAAGTAGATCAGGAAAAATCTTTTCAGGATAAAATAAGATATTGCAAACAACAAATTACCTGTTGTAATATGCGATGTATGTTTGTTTTTAAATTACAAAATACTACCTTCACTAAGAAATAGCAGAACTGACTGGTTAATGTGTGTTAACCTTATTTTATGAATAAGATTTCTATTTGTAGATTTCTAAATGAAAGGAAAAACTTTCCCCACAATCTGGAAATTATTTTGCATTTTTAAACAATACATTACCATCATACTCTGCTTGATTCTATTCGGTTTTCAAATAAATCCCATTTACAAGCTGATGGTTTGTGTAATCTATCATACACAAACACTGTCCCCCTCATTATGAGGCTGTCTCTGTTTTAACATGCTGTTTGGTATAAGGCTCTGGTAGAGCTATCATACATACCATCATTAGAATAATACATTATGCTAACACGCAAAATGCCTGTCTCCTAAAGTTGGTATTTTAACAAGGGTGGAGTGCATCTGAAACTTATATCACATTGCAAACTGCTTATGTTGCCAAACCTTAAATACAAGCTATAGCCACTAGAGGATTTTTTGTAATGGAATCTGATATTATTTTAGTTGTTACTGTTAGGTTTGTTTGGAATTTTTATTTGCTTATAACTACATGTTTGTTAAAATGTAGTGCATTCTTGATGTACGGCCTTATACAGCTCCTTTGGAAATTTCAACTATTGTTGGATACAAAACAATAAATAGCAATGGAAAAAGCAGGCAATTATTTTAAGCATGATTAGACTGACATTCTGAAATCTGTTCTTTACTACGTCACCCTGAATGTTGACATTCATTTATCTCAGATAAAAGTTTCCATTGCTTACCACATATCTGGACAGTAGGAGTGGGTGGAGTGACCATCTTTTGGTTTTTGAGAGATGTTTCTTGAGCCAGATTTCCTTTGTTTCAATAATAACTTTGTAGTGATGATTTAAAAAAAAAAACAGTTATGAACTCTGCTTGAATTTCAGATAAATATGTATGGCTTGGTTCTGATTTGGATACATAAGTGCAGACTGGGACAAAGCCTGTAAAATCATCTATTTCACTTACATGTATTCACTGTTGCTGCATTAATATTATTTTTTTTGTTTAGTTAGTTTTATTTTTCAGGAAAGTGGCATAACACACCCCTATATCCAAAGCCAAAATTACTCCGTACATGGCTAAAGGGAGTTAGTGTTTTAGATACAATCTAACAGCTATTTTGGAAAGCAGGTGGGAAGAACTCACTGCTGTCCACAGGGACCTGGGTATAGTGGTAATTTGCAGGAGATTGGATGAGAACATCTTAAATGTAACAGGTAACTGAGGTTGAAGCACATTTTCTTGTTTTTGGCTTGGCTATAATGACTGTGTGCTCTCTCTGGCACACCCTCTGATCAAGAGGAACAGGGGCCATTGTGTTTGTCCTACCCCTTAAAGCATGTAGCAATCATTTGTGTAATGACTTGTAGAATATATGTCCATTTGAATTACTCTAAAACTCTTGCTATACGTCACAGTCATACGGTTTAAGGTCATAAGTGACCGCTACATAATCTAGTCTGACTTATGTATCACAGGTCACCAACACCACCCAGCACCCACACGCTAAACCCAGCAATGGAAATGAGACCCAAGTATGCCAACCCCTGGGAGATTCAACTATTATGTTTCACAGGCAGAGAATAGGAGGGACCTAGGTGCTTGAGGCCCCCACACTGGCAGGTAAATGAGATACATCCAGATAATCCTGGCAAGTGACAAAACCCCACATACTGCAGAGGAAGGTGAAACCTCCCCCCACCAGTCAGTGCCAAATTGACCTTGGGGGAAAATTCCTTCCTGATTCCACATATGGTGATCAGTGAGAGCAAGAACCAGCCAGTCAAGCACTCAGTGCCACCTCAGAGCTCTGGTCCTCCCTGTCTAATGTCCCATCTCTAGCTGTGACCATCCTGATGCTTCGGAGGAAGGAGATGTACAACCAAATAAAAAAGCTCCCAGAATACATTGGGGGAAAATGTCCCTCCTTGACCCACTGCTGGCCTGAAGCATGAGCTCTAGGATCATAAGACATAAACCAGAAGAGAGCTCCAGGGTTCCTGAGCCCTGTCCCCTACCATCCAAAGCAACCCTCTCATAATGAATTCAGTTGTTTGCCCCCACGACTTCTCCTGGAAGCTGCTCCAGAACCTCACCCCTCCAATGATTACAAACCTTCTTCTAATTTCCAGCCTGAATTTGTTCATGGCCAATTTATATCTCTTCATTCTTGTGTCAGCATTGTTCTTGAACTTAAATTCTTCACCTTCACTAATGTATGTATAGAGAGTAATCATATCTGCCCTCAACCACCTTTTTGCTGTACTGAACAAGCCAAACTCTTCCAGTTTCCTCTCATTCCCCTGATCATTATAGTAGCTCTTTTCTGCAGCTGTTCCAGTTTAAATTAATCTTTGTTGAACATGGATGACCAGAATTGTACACAGTATTTCAAGTGAGGTCTTACCCCAATGCCTTGTACTTCTCTATATCTATTGGAAATGCCTTGCCTAATACCTCTTAGGATCTTATTTGCCTTTTTCACAGCTGCATCACATTGGTAGCTCAGAGTCATCCTGTGTTACTTCCAACGGATGAGCCCCCACGTGCAGCAGAAATTCTTATTATTAGGTCTTAAGTGCATGACCTGGGATTTTGTGCTATTGAATTGTATCCCATTTCTGTCGTTCTAGTCTTCAAGGTCATCCAGATCTTCCTGTATAATATTCCGATCCTCCCCTGTATTGACGATGATTCCCAACTTTGCATCATCAGCAAATTTCATCAGCACGCTCCTCGTTACAGTATTAGACCTAACCAGATTCAGCAGTAGCATTTTCTGGCATGCCCAGGGCAAGTTTTGCCTTCCAGCCCCATTCCATCCCTTGCTCAAAGAAATAAAAAATCTACACACTGTTAATGTGAATGAAAAACAATATCTCCACCTGTATAGATAAGGGCAGTCATGTGTGTCACACTAGCAAATATGGAATCAGAAACATTATCAAGTTCCTACGTTTCACCCATAAGAAAACCACAAATGTATTGGGGGAGGGGGAGAAATGTGTTTCTTATTTCTAATTTGAATTTGTTTGCTTTAAGTTAAAGCCAGCAGTTCTTATGCCTTTTCCCACTAGTTTTAAGTGTACTTTACTGATTAGTGTTTCCTCCCAATGAAGGTACTTATACCTTAATCAACTTATTTCTTTGTCTTCTTTTAGATAAATTAAACAGATTGAGTTCCTGAAATCTCACTGTGTAAGGCATATTTTCCAGCCCTTGAATAATTTTTGTGGCTCTTCTGTATACCCTTTCCCATTTTTCAACATCTTTTTTTTTTTTTAAACGCGGACGCTAAAACTAAATTTGAATAATTGAAAAAAAAATCCTTTTTCAGAGCCTGTGAAACAAAAATTATTTCAAAGCTTCCTAAGTCTTTAGCATTATTCAACCGGCTCTAATATTAATGGATTAAATGTTTTAAACTCCATTTTTCTGATGGGGAAACTGATGTGCCTACGGTTACCCTGGAAGTCTGTGGCAGAGCTCAGAATAGACCCATGGATAAAATCTTGCTATGTTGAATTCTGTGGCAAAACTCCATGGAGACCAGAATTTCACTCCAGATTTCCTCTGTCCTAATAATAAGCTTTAACTGTAAGATCATCCCTCCTCCCTCATGGTCATCTGTTTTAGGTGTCAAAAGAACTCTCTGTTTTGATAAAGATGCTTTCCTGTGTCTTGCTTAATAGACATGGATAAACCTGGGTCAGATTACCAGATCCAAAGTTTGGAGGATATTTGGGGAAGTTTGGACCCAGATCTAAATGCTACATCTCTGGTGAGGACCAAACACTTTTTAGCATTAGAAAAGGAGTGAATTATCTTTAAACATGTTTGGCTCTACACCTAGTAGCTTAGGAGGGTCTTTGTCTTAAGGTGTCAGTTTCTTATAAAGGGACCAATAATGTTCTCAGTGTAATATCTATGTTTGAGAAAGGGATGCTTGTAGCAGGCAAAAGAATGTTCATTTTAATCAACTTTGGCAGCCCGCAACTGTATTGTACATGGACAGAATGCAATTTTCTCACTGAATTCCAAGTGCAACGCTGAGGCTGAGAAAGTACATAAGAATCAGTGCTGTAGTAACTATGTGAAGCAGGCTATAAGCAAGCAATAATCACAATCCATTAGCAAGAATAAGAAATTAAAAGCTCTTTTACCAACTAAGGGCCCTATCTGAGCTGTATGGGTGCACATGGCTTCTGACCCTGGCTCTGAAGCAGGTTAATCTACAGTACAGAGGAAAACTCAACTCCTTAAGGGAGTGACTGTGTCGTCTTCTGTTTGTATAGCATCTAGCTAAACGGGGAACTGGCTTCAGGAAAGCAATCACTTTCTTGGTGCCACAGGACTAGTGTGTATAAAATGGGCCCTGGCGCTTGGCTCAGCTACAGCAAGCACCATGCTGATTTCTGGCACTGAGAACAGTCAGTATTTTGTAATCTTCTTGTCAGAAGTGCACTGAGAGGAAAGGGGAACAGAGCAACAGTGGTCTCCCCAAATCTCTCTGCAAGTGTAGGCCAGAGACTGTTAAAATGGCTTTGGGAGGTCGTGGAGGCAGGGCCTCCTGCAGTGTTTCAGCACCTGTCCACTGCCATATGAGGACTGGCCACACTTCCAGCATGGTGTCTGCTCAGTAGTATCAGATATATTAACAGGCCCCACAGCAACGTGAGAGCTGACTCGTTTCTGCATTAGTATACTGCCGTGAGGGAGAGGATCCTGTGGGCAGCCATAATTGAGCTCACAGTATGTTAATGTTCTAGCATTTGTTACTTAAGTTTGTACACACTGCATGCCTAATGGGGACCTGAAAACAGTCTTCTCTGTATTCGAATGGGGGGGAGGGATAGCTCAGTGGTTTGAGCATTGGCCTGCTAAACCCAGGGTTATGAGTTCAATCCTTGAGGGGGCCATTTAGGGATCTGGGGCAAAAATTGGGGATTGGTCCTGCTTTGAGCAGGGGGTTGGACTAGATGACCTCCTAAGGTCCCTTCTAACCCTGATATTCTATGATTCTCTCTGGCTGAGATGACTCTGGCGAGGCAATCAGGTGAGAATGTGCTGCCCAGTGCATTTGCCAAGCTAGAAGTACAATGAGAGGTTATGCCAGTTAGAAGCATAAGCTATCTCCTGTGTGCAGAATCACAGGGAACCCACTGGCCACTATTGTACTGTACAGGAGCTTGCAATGAATAGATAAGGATCACAGTGCTGATTGTGGACCTATACTTAATCTGTCACTCTGGTTAGAGAGCACTTTCATGCTATTCAATGAAACATTCTCTTCCATCTATTACATTCCTTTTTTCTCCCCCTACCCCAACCACCCAGAGCCCCCTGTCCTTGCCGTGATTCACATTCCACTGCTGCCTTTTGGGTTAGTCTAGTTCTTAGTGTTGAGAGACAAGCGTTTGTCCCATAGCCTTGCTGTCATTTGCTCCTGGGAGATGAAGGAAAGATAAAACTGAGAATACAGAATCAAATCGCTGATGATGGGGGAAGGAATCACTGACTCTGACTTCCCTGAGCGATGTGTCCATGCAGTCTATGAGAAATGCTGTATAGGGTGTTGGAGGCTCTTGGAACCTCCAAAGTTATCCATTTAACATCAGTTTAAAGGCCAATCGGGCGCACTCCGTGGCGCCAGTTCTCCTACCTTTGGGGAAAACTGCCACGGACACTAATGGGAGATTTCCAGGAGTAAGGACTGACTGGTCCTTATGACTTTATATCCAATGGGAATCAGCAGTAAAGTGAGAATTTTGACCCTTTGATAACTTTTTATTCTATCCCTTTATTTTGCCCACCAAATTTACTTTCTATCCATTTTCAAATACATTATTTGCATAAGTCCCACTTGCTGTAAACAATTTCACAGTGTCCCTGTTTTGCAGATGGGATAGGCTGGGAGAAGAGAGTGGGCACAAGCTGTATCTGAACAGCCCATGTCCTCAAGCAAGCACGTAGACAGACAAAGATGTGTGTTCGTGCATGTGTGCACACAGCGTGTGCAATTCTTGGGGATTAACTCTCCTGCTCCTATCCATATACCCTACTAGAATGCCAAGAGGGCAGAAAGAACCAATAGGATCACTCTGTTTCAGGGTCCTAGCTAGGGAATTGGGCAGCAGGATTGTCTTCTTTTCCCTGCAGAGAATGGAGAACTCGAAAGCAGCATTTCTGAACTCTCTGTTGCAACAGCTTAAGCTTGTGGGCCAGATGCCATGGCTCAGACCTCAGTGATCTCCCTGCCTGAGCAACTTCATTTTTCTGGTTGATGTCAAGGCACAGGCCTTGGTGAGGATGTGGGCTAAGTACCTCTCTCTGTCTTGCTGTTGTACTGTCAAGACACAGGCTTCTGAGTCTACTGGTTCAGAATGTCTATTTGATGGTCTGCTATGAAGGCACAAGGCTCTCAGTAAGGTCATTACCTTAACAGCTTTACCATGGATGGCTGATGTCAAGACACAGATGTCTGGGGTTACTGGCCTGCTCAGTTGATGTACAGGTATAATGCTGAGATGATGAGTTGATGGATAGTTGAGAGCAGGGAGTAAGGAGTGAGATAGGGGAAAAATGAATTTTCACCACAAACTCCGCGTGATCACGTAGGTTTAGAAATTATACAGGTCCTCAAGTCTTCATTTCACTCCAATGAATGGGCCAGATGTCTTTCATGGCAGTGGAGGACAGTGTTCTGGTTTGTTCTTTGAAGCCCCCTTTCCAACCAGTATCTCTTTGAAATTGGCTGGGCTGTTTAAACCAGCTGTTCTTTCAGGTGCTGACCTTCTGTAAGCATTGGGACAGGCCTATGGTGACTTTGCAAGGTGTGACGTCCTTGTAATGGCTTTGCAGTTCTAGATTGCCCACATTCAGGGGTTAGTTGTATTTGGTTAATAAAGTGGGGCTAAACTTACTCCTTTACCTTAAATGGTGTGTTTGTTTTTTTCCCTGTCTGTGGCAGCTTTACTTTACAGCCCGGGATAGTTGTCTACATGAGAAGCTGATACTCCATGAGCTTCCAGTTCTCATCTCTGTTGGCAGGAGGTAGTAGGTGTCAGGGAGCTGGTTCTTCACTGCGGGGGTGGGCAGAGTGGTGGAGGAGGCATTGAAAAATTCCAGCATTCAGCAACCCAGTTTGCTGCCAAGATTCAGGAGTGGATCAGCACTGCTTTTAAAGCAGCAGTGGCTATGAGAATGTGTTTTGCGTTGTTGCAGATGTAAAGAAGGGCCAGTGATTAAACATTGGAATGTTTTAAGAGTGAACAGAGAAAATAATCACCCTGTATCTTAGTGATATTAATATTGTTGTTTGCCAAATCCATTGCTAATCACTGCGTTGTATACACCCACCCCATCGCTCCTTTCTTTTCCTCTCTTCTGGTTTTTTTTTCCCCCCACTGTGCATTCTTTTCAGGCTTAGTATCAATTTGGAATTTTAAATTCAGCCAATTGTTTTTGGGGGTCTGAATCCAAAATCCAGGCCAAATATAAAGACTTCATTTTTCCTTTAATAAAACATAACCATTTAGCATCTTGCTGGCTGTGTGCACAGAATATGTATGTTCATTTGGGTTGCTTTGCAGGAGGAGGCCTGCTTATAAATGATATAATTATTATTAATAATATTTTACTGTCATATCAAAAATGTCAGAATCAGCATGAAAATAAGGGTATAATGTTTAGAGTTCATCTAGGGTCTCTGCACCACTGAAGTCAATGGGAGTTTTGCCATTCATTTCAATGGGAACAGGATCGGGTATCTGAGAGAATGAATTTTCTTTAATGGTAGAGGGCCAGTAATTTTCTTTGGCCAATATATCCTGCTGAACAAAAGAGTACTTTACAGCCGTTAGGAAGCAACAGTTCAATGGGAACTATTTTGCTTGATGATTTAGAAAAGAGTGTCTTGAACAGCATTAAGAACCAGAGGAATAAAGGAAACTCAATTTAAATGGAAACAACAAATGACTGTCAGCATAAGAGGTTCCGGCTCATGCTATTTTGCACTGGGTGCATCACATAAATGATTTTAATACAACAAAGAAGATTTAGTAAACATTACATCTTTTTTTCTTTTCTTTTTTTTCCTTCCCAAGAACTTCAATTTTTTCTGTTCTCGTGAAAAAAAAAATCCATGTTTGTTTTGTTTATAAATAAAACTGCCTCTCATTTAAAAATCAGTGTGTTTAAATCATCCTGGTAAAAGAAGAGGGTGAAAATCCCACTTTTAAACTTAGGTTGTAAAAGGAATATAAAGATTTCAAGCGGTTTGGGCAAGGGGTCATGTCTTGTACAGTGATCCTAATTTTGCTGAGTTCAAGCTTGTGAGTAACTTTGCACCTGGAAGAAATCCCATTGAATTGAGTGGGACTATTTAGGTATTTAAAATTAAGCACATGCTTAAGTGTTTTGCTGGCTGGGGCCCCTGCTGCTTAAAGTTACTCAAATGCATAAGAATCAGGGCCTGTATTTGTAAAGTGCAATGTATTTCTGTGTTCACTCTGTGTGTTGCTTTAATAATAATTAATCATTCTACCTCATGTTTATTAAGGCCAAGTTTCTTTCAAAAGTAGCCCAGAACTTTTCACTTTCCAACTTTCTGGTGGTGCATTTTCCATCTGTAAGTTTTTGAATACACAAAAATGTTACCCGGAGAAATAGCAGACACAGTTTGAGAGGCCATTTAAACTCACTTTGGAGATTTGGCCCTTTATTCACACAGAGAAGGCCTGAGCCTTCTGCTATCAAAGTCAATGGGGATTATTTCATTCACTTCAGTGGGACCAGGGCCAGGCCATTAGTTAGCTTCACAAAATTAATAGGTGATCTTTAAGCTTGATCCAACCGGCATAAGTCCCTTGATGGCTATGACAGTTATGTCTGAGTAAGGGCTGCAAGATTAGTTGTATTCACTTTGCCCAATCTTATTGTGACAAAAGAAATACATACATAATAGCTCTCTGCACATATAATAGCTTCTTTTATTGAAAGATCTGAAAGCACTTTATACACACAGATGAATTAATAACAAACAAAGGTAATTAAACTAAATCGAGGTATATCAGTCCAGCTTACATTTTTTTATCACAACCTGTGATTCTTGCAGCAAGCAGCATTTTATTAATTACTTTAAAAAACAAAGTCCCTAGTATCTAAGAATGTCGTTTTGGCTCTTGTTTGTACTTCACTGCTAAGCAGAACTTGGCTGACATTTCACTTTCTCTGATGCTTGCCACATTTAGAGCTGCTAACCAGCAACACATGGCACAAGAAAACTGTTCTAAGAATACAGTGGCAGGATTTTGTTTTAGTGATATGGGACTGTCTGTCACTTCAATTACCTTTGACCTTAATGTTTTCAGTTGTCCCTCCACTCCTCCCCTACCTGCCTTTCTGTGGTGGTAAAATAAATAAATCCATATTGGCTTATGAGATATAAATGCATTTATCATCGGAAACTAGCAACCCGACAGTGTCCAAAGCAAAGCTCTTGCATTCTGGTTCATATGAACAGATCTTTACACCTTCATGGAGTTCCCTTATTTCAGTACATCTGCATTGGTGTTACTGTAGTTCATTCCTCCTCCTAAGTTTTGGCATGAGACTTTGGAATTTATTAACAACACAGTAAGTGTATTGTTTTGTTCTTAGGCATCATTTTTCTTTGCTGTGCTAGAAAGACTGTTCACAACGTTCGGATAGTTAAATGATAGACTGTGGGCCAGGGGCAAATGGCATTCCAAGTGCTACTGTCTTTCAGACCAATTTCTCAAGACAAAACAGTAGATCACTTTCCAGAATCCTTGTGCCTTTCATTAGCTACATGATCAGTGTTTTCTGCAATAAAATCATTAGTTGAGTATTTCCAGCCAAACAAGGGAGGGAAGTGTGGGGTAGGGAGAGCTGGTGGAAAGTAGGAAATCTTCCTCTAAAAGAAAGGAGTTGGACTCCCAGTTTGGACAGTTCTTCTCCCATCACGTGTTGGTGCTCCTCCAGCTTTCTGGTGGAAAGCTCTGGATACTCATAAACTCCCCAGCCAGGCACCAGCTCCTCCTGCTGTTCCCACTTAAGATTCTTCCTCCTAGTGAGTCCTTGTTTCACTAGCCAGTGAAGAGGCAGGAGAGTTCTGAGGGACCTAAGCTGCCCCAAGTCTCAGGGAGGATGTAGAGATGGAACAAAGCTCCCACAGGCTCCCTCACAAGCTGCTCTTACTGAGTATCTCTAGTTGGACAAGTGACAGGCCTCTCTGAGCTCACTGGTTTGGCATTTCTTGCTTGCTGGGCTTATTCCAATGCACGGGCCTTTGTGAGATTACTTGGTAAATACAACTACCCTGCTGTGACAATGTTAAGACAGAAACCTCTTTGAAGTTCGTGGCTCAGATTCTCTATCTTCTTTCTCTGAGATCAACATACAAGCCTCAATAATGTTTCTGGGTCAGTGCCTCTAACTTGCTGGTTTGATATCAAGGCAAAGGCTTTCCTTTGTGGCTTTGGCTAAACAACTCTTGCTTGCAGGGCTTATGTCAAGTTCTCTTTAGCTCCCTAGCTTATCAGCACCACCTGCTTCTGGTTTGATGTCAAGGGAAGGGCCTCTGAGAGGGAAATGCCTTTGTGCTTCTTAAGAGCTGGTCTGATGTCAAGGCACAGGCCTCGGTGAGGGTTACTGGACCAACAGCTGTAGGGTGGTGTGATTCATAGATTCATAGATTCTAGGGCTGGAAGGGACCTCGAGAGGTCATCGAGTCCAGCCCCCTGCCCTCATGGCAGGACCAATTACTGTCTAGACCATCCCAGATAGACATTTATCTAACCTACTCTTTAAGTTTAATATCTCCAGAGATGGAGATTCCACAACCTCCCTGGGCAGTTTATTCCAGTGTTTAACCACCCTGACAGTTAGGAACTTTTTCCTAATGTCCAACCTAAACCTCCCTTGCTGCAGTTTAAGCCCATTGCTTCTTGTTCTATCCTCAGAGGCTAAGATGAACAAGTTTTCTCCCTCCTCCTTATGACACCCTTTTAGATACCTGAAGACTGCTATCATGTCCCCCTCTCAGTCTTCTCTTTTCCAAACTAAACAAACCCAATTCCTTCAGCCTTCCTTCATAGGTCATGTTCTCTAGACCCTTAATCATTCTTGTTGCTCTTCTCTGGACCCTCTCCAATTTCTCCACATCTTTCTTGAAATGCGGTGCCCAGAACTGGACACAATACTCCAGTTGAGGCCTAACCAGCACAGAGTAGAGAGGAAGAATGACTTCTCGTGTCTTGCTCACCACACACCTGTTAATGCAGCCCAGAATCATGTTTGCTTTTTTTGCAACAGCATCACACTGTTGACTCATATTTAGCTTGTGGTCCACTATAACCCCTAGATCCCTTTCTGCCGTACTCCTTCCTAGACCGTCTCCTCCCATTCTGTATGTGTGAAACTGATTGTTCCTACCTAAGTGGAGCACTTTGCATTTGTCCTTATTAAACTTCATCCTGTTTACCTCTGACCATTTCTCCAATTTGTCCAGATCATTTTGAATTATGACCCTATCCTCCAAAGCAGTTGCAATCCCTCCCAGTTTGGTATCATCCGCAAACTTAATAAGCGTACTTTCTATGCCAATATCCAAGTCGTTGATGAAGATATTGAACAGAGCCGGTCCCAAAACAGACCCTTGCGGAACCCCACTCGTTATACCTTTCCAGCAGGATTGGGAACCATTAATAACTACTCTCTGAGTACGGTTATCCAGCCAGTTGTGTACCCACCTTATAGTAGCCCCATCTAAGTTGTATTTCCCTAGTTTATTGATAAGAATATCATGCGAGACCGTATCAAATGCCTTACTAAAGTCTAGGTATACCACATCCACCGCTTCTCCCTTATCCACAAGACTCGTTATCCTATCAAAGAAAGCTATCAGATTGGTTTGATATGATTTGTTCTTTACAAATCCATGCTGGTTATTCCCTATCACCTTACCACCTTCCAAGTGTTTGCAGATGATTTCCTTAATTACTTGCTCCATTATTTTCCCTGGCACAGAAGTTAAACTAACTGGTCTGTAGTTTCCTGGGTTGTTTTTATTTCCCTTTTTATAGATGGGCACTATATTTTCCCTTTTCTAGTCTTCTGGAATCTCTCCTGTCTCCCATGATTTACCAAAGATAATAGCTAGAGGCTCAGATACCTCGTCTATTAGCTCCTTGAGTATTCTAGGATGCATTTCATCAGGTCCTGGTGACTTGCAGGCATCTAACTTATCTAAGTGATTTTTAACTTGTTCTTTTATTATTTTATCTTCTAAACCTTCCCCCTTCCCATTAGCATTCACTATGATGTCAGGGTGCAGTCCGTCTTTGTGCGATTACTGCTTTGTCAACTCTAGCTTGCTGGTTGTATGTGAAGATTCAGATTTCTAGGATGTTACTGGCTCAGAACCTCTAACATGTTGTTCTGATTACAAGCAAGATGCAGGAGAATGGGGGATGGTGGGTAGGAAGGGAAGCAATGAAGGATCAGCAGATAGTGAGAAATGGAGGCAATGATGGCAGAGCTGGCAGGAAAACAAGATAAAGGACAGTAAAGGGAGAGCAAATTGAGCCACACATGGGAGAGAGAAGACTGAGAAAGCAGACACACAAGATGGGAGAAAATGAATGAAACGGGGAGAGAAAAACAATAAATCAAAATGAATCACGATGACTCCCAATTTTCCTCCATCCCCATTTTGATTTCATGTGGCTGATACCAATCAAAGGAAAGCATTTGTTCCGGAGCACATGGCCAACAACGTAGAGGGAACATGGAAATTGTGCTGAGGTATTTGAGACGAAGGTATGTTAATCATGTGGGGCCACGTACCTGTCGGTTGCTTGGATAATGTGGGAACAGATTGCACAAGGGAGAAAACCGTCTTAATGGGAGTGGTGGGGAAAATGGAATGGGATGGGAACAGAGAATGGGGGAAGGGCAGTACATGTGGATGAAAACCTTTAAAAGGGTTAGAGAGGGTGGGTGGCTCAGTGGTTGGGGTGCTAGGCTGGGAGTTAGGGGGCATGGATTCACTTCACAGCCCTGCCACAGGCTAATCTTGGCAAATCACCTAGGTCCAGGTGATTGTGAGCCTGGCTGCTTTGGCCAGCAAGGGTAGTTAGATCTAGAAAGGCAGCAGCACACTTAGGCTCTGTGTTTGCTGTGGGGAGAAAATGGGGGAGTGAATTGCCCCACGTTACTCAAGTTACCTCCTCTAGCATTATTAAGAAGTGGCATTGAGGAGTTCCAAAGGGAATCAGATTTAAGCTGTGTCAGATGTGTCTGGAGATTAGGTGATAGTAGGGCTGGAAGAAGAAAGTAGGTCCAATCTATTTGGCACTTAGCGTATTAGCCACAGAAAGATTTACCTTGGTGTACGTATAATTGAATTATTCAATTTGATTCTTTTGTATACAAGTTGAACAAGTACAAACAAAACTGTTGATAGCTCTCCATTTGGTCAGTAAAGTTAACAGTGGGTTTGACAGAAGAAAGGATTCTTTACATTACACTTTTAAACAGAACACTTAATCAGCTTTTTTGTTTTTCCCCAAAAGAAAGCTTCCCATTATATTCAAGTTATAAACACTGTGATGGGGGGAAATAAACATACAGGCAGATTTTAGTGTTATAACGTTACATGTACTGTTCCTTGGTTCTTCTGGATGCTAGTCTTGGGTACAAAGAGTTGACTGATGGCTAATACTGGAAAATATAGATTTAACTAGTTCTGTGTGTGCTGGGAGGTTTGACTTTCAGATTTTGTAAATAGCTCAAGCAATTCCCAAAACAGTTTTGTCAGTTGTTTCTCTCTGATTCTCATTCTGAGCCATTTCCAGGTTCAGTATTATTTCATCCAAATGCATTATGTCATGGAAAATAAGAAATAGTGTCTTGTGAACCTGTTTTTGAAAGAGCTCACATTAAGTCTGTGTGAATTTGCATAGGTTTAATATGCATCTGACCACATGTGACTTTGTAAGGTTCTGCCTAAATCTGCTTTGCTCCACTGGAGCTGAATAAGTGAAGAACTTATATTTTAGCTGCTTTAGAGGCAAATTTTGCCTTCAGAGCACAGTATGGAGCATTCAGCTTCATCCTTTGTTTTGTTCAAAAACGCATCCATTACATTATTATTTTGATACAGCTATGTTGTGCCAAAAGTGTGGTTGGTACTTTTCAAACAATAAGATGATATGAGGCCAAATCTTTAGCTGGCATAAATTGGTAAACTGTGCGGATTTACATCAGCTGAGGAGCTGGCCGACAACCCCTGTTCCAAAGAGCTTAAAATCAAAATAGAACACGTACAGATGGAGATGGGATACAACAAAAAATAAAATGCTGAAGCTGTCAAGGTTCGCATGTCTTCTTTCCATGAGTTTTGTTTTTTCTATAATACATTTTCTGTATATTTTGTAAACACTCTTTTGAGAAGTGGAGGAGGGTTTATAGGCCTCTAGAAAAGTGTGTTTTAATGAGGAGTCGTGAGATATAGATGCAAAATGATTTTTGAGCTACCCCAGAAAATAATGGTCAGTGATTTGTGGCTTTTCAAGGACAACTGTTCCGCTGGCAGCAGAAAACACATAAGGGTTCCTGACTCTCACGTTGTAAGGAGGATGAGATTTCAAAGAAATCTTTGAATATAGATTTAATTTGAGAAAATCAAAAGAACAGATTGTTAAAGAATCTTTGCTGAAGTAGTTATGAGTAGACATAAATGGTGTAGAAATTACATTTCTTTTTTAATGAGCACTTAGGTCTAACTTGTTAAATAAATGTTTATTAATGTTTATAAATGGTGCTATGTTACATTCCAAGTATTCAATAAGCAAAATGTGCTAGTATCTGGCACTCAAGGAAAACTGTACAGCAATGTAAAGTACAACCTCCGGGAATTAAAGAAACCAAGGTTATTTCTTACCCATAAATTTGCTAATAGCTCATATGTGTATCCTATGGGCATACCTTCACCACAGTAAGGGAGGTGGAGCTTTTCTATCATTTCAGAGATGGTGTCAGAAACTAGTTAGCTTGCATAAAGTCCTAATGCTGCAAGATGCTGATTGTCTTAGACTCATGGAAGTCTACGAGATTTGAGCATGCTCAGCATCTTGCAGTATTGGGTCTAAGTTTTGAATCTTTAAACAGAACAAATAAAGCAGGGAAAGTAAAATGTCTTAAGGTTTGAAAAGAATATTTACAATATAGGGCTCTTGGGATACACATTTTTATGTAGAAGAATGACATCTGCCAGAAGCATGAAGTTGATATTTTAATATCAATTGATCAACAAAACTCACTCTGAAGTACACAGGTTTGCAGGGTGGGTAGTATGAGTGCAGCTACGTACACACGCACACCCGGAATAGCTTTACAAAAAAAACATTTTCTTATACCTTGCGCAACTGCCAATGAATCTTAGGCAGAATGGGACATTGTTCATGCATTTTATATAAAAGCAATCACACTTCTAATCAAACATTTCTGGGCATGTAAAGCTCTATCCCTGCATCGCTCTTTAATCATGTTGGTTCTCAAAGATTAAAAACAATAAAATAAATAATTCCTCATTCTCTTTCCCCTTCATACTAATAATGATAATACATACTTTTTAAACAAAAAAGCAGTGAAAAATGCCCAAACCTGCAAGCAAAAAAAGCTATTCATCTGCTACTTATGTTAAACAGTGCCCATCTGAGCAAAAAGAATCCAGCCAGTTCCTCCTATACTGCCTGAGCTGCTGTTTCAGGGTTTCTTTAAGGGAGTGTAGCATGGATGCTAGATGTTTTGTTTTCTCTGATCTGGAACATTAAAAAAGCTACAATTAGCAATTATTCTTAATATATATATAAATATTTTAACTCCATATACTTCCAAAAAAGGCAGAAAACCACAATATAATAGTATTTTAAATCTGATATACATAAAGTCAACATTAGTTTTGTAACTCTTTGATTTCAGTTAATGATATCTCTTGTTTATGTTGTTTTTCATTTGCAAATCTCAAGATGCTTTACAAAGGAGGATAGGTACCATTATCCCTATTTTACAGATGGAGAAACTGAGGTACACTAAAAAAATATCCAATATGTCAGTTGCAGAGTCAGGAATAGCACTATGGACTCCTGATTCCAAGCTAGTTTTCTATCCACTGGACCATACTGCCTATATTAGTATATAAATCTGGACTGGAAGCTATGTAATATGATCCCTGATTAATGTTTCTAATAACTTCTGCACAGAGAACCTTTTTTTAAAAAAAGCAATATAATTCTTGGGAAAAGTCCAAGACATCCCTGGGTTTTTACCTACAGAACTTGTACCAAGTAGGCAACAGCAGAACAGTCTTCCCAACCTATGTCTCCCTCTACAGGATGAGAGGGTAATTCAGTTTCCAGGCTTGTTCAGTCCTTAGTCTCTTGGACACTCAGCTAAATGCTTGAGGCTGAATTGTAGCTAGAATATTAGACACCAGATAGTGTCAGATTTCAGCCAACCTGGGACATCCCTTTGCCCTTCCAAAGGAGGTGTTATATGTAACTTACATCCCATGCTTTTCTATTAGCTTCCATAAGCTCATATAAGCACAGATCCCACCTCTCTAGGTATAAGAATTTTGGCACATCTCTCTTCCTCCTACACCCTCTGTGTGTTGTAGAGGGAAATGGTATCACCTTCCCTGATAGCAGAGAGTGCTTTGTGCCCTCTCAGCCTGGTACTGCTTCTGTACTGAAGAAAGCTTTTTTTCTAATTCAAATGAAGATGGATTTTTCCTCCTACTCTTCCAGTGGTGGGTTTAATTGAAGACTGGTTTAGGCATGTCACTATTTAGAAGATCTCGGTGTTCTTGTTTTTGTTTTTCCTCCAAGATCCCTTCATTTCCCAAAGATTCATATAAGGATCCCAATTGTTCAAGTCAGATCCAAATGAAACCATGGAACCTTTGAAGGTTGGCTGATTACTATATAGGATTCCATTTGAATTCATTCCAAAGCTAGTGCATTTTTTTAAGAGTAAAGTATGAAGCAAAACCATTGTGCAGTGGTGACCAGAATGGAGTTAAGCATTATGTTTGCTGGCAGGAAAACATATTGGAGACCTATATTGGATCCACAGATGATGAACTAGGAGTAGGCATGGCAACGATCCTCCTACTATAGGCTGAGCAGGCATCCATCTACTGTGTTGCCTTCATTATGTATAGCAACATTTAACTACTTCTGCTGATGCAGCTTCATTTTTAAGCATCTGATGGAATGAAATCAGAACTCCTTTTTAGTTTAAAAATGTTTGCTAAATTTTAAACGCCATATATCATTCCTTTTTTAAAAAAAAATGAAACAGGGATCATTACACCCAAGATACTTCAAAGCCTGCATACTCTTGCACAATCTGTTGTGAAATTATAGCAATTAGTAGGCTTTGGGAATTTTATGATGACTCAAGTCAGAAAAAAACCCACCACCTCCAGAAAGGGAATGTTATAATTTATATATTTGTGTACTTTCTTTGAATTTGTGTACTGTTTTGCTGCTGTTTGTTTAGTTCTTCAGCAGAGAGAAGAAATAGAGTGAATAATAAATTCTCCTAGCTACTACACCTTTCCCCCTGTATCTCCTAATGGTGCCTGTTGCTCTCCACAAAGAACACTAAGGATGGCAAAAGGTTTATCTTGGGTTATCTTCACCTTTAGGACACAGGTTCAAATCCAGCCTAGGAGTTTGAGCCCACAAGCATTAAAGCATGTGTATAACTTTATGCACACAAATAGTCCTATTTACTTCAATGGGCTGAATCCTCACATCAGCAAAGGGTTAGTCACGTGCGTAAGTGTTTGCAGGACTGGGGCTTAGGTTGGCAGTGACAGAATGTTGCCACCATTTTATGGTTGTTCGTTGGTCAATGTGAATGAAATTGATCATCTCAATCCTTCATTATGGGAACATCCTATATAATTTAACCGGATTAAACCAGGTGGGTTCTATAGAAATTACTCTAAATACTACAGAATTCAGTAGGCAATGAAATCCGTTCTATAGGATTTTTGAGTTTTCCCATAGGATTTTTCAGCAGGGATATAAACATAAGGTATTCAATAAATACGTATAAAAAGTTATTTTTCTATTAAATACTATAGGACTTTTTCATATGGGCAGTCAGTTCCTAGTGAACAGATATTAAGATCAGATTTTATATCAGTGGGCACACTTGATGGGCCATCTAAGTAAAGAGACCAAGGATTGACTGGCCCTAGGGAGGAAAAGTACCCAGCCACCCCTAGTCTGGAGGAGAAATTCTAGCTCCATTTTAAGTCCATAAGAGTTTTGCCATTGACTTCAGTGGTGCCAGGATTTCCCCTCTGGTCTCTCCAGGGCAAAGCTGAGTCACATTAAGGCAACGTGGGAAGCTTCTATGTTTGTGCTGCATCAGTTTTGTAAATGGAGAACTTGAGTATCCTGAGTGATTAAATTTGCCATATTCATAAATATTCAATTCACTTCAATAAATGGGACAAATACTCAGTGACATACAGGCTTTAAAGAACAAGAGCAACACTTCTCCAAGCCATGTCAAGGCCTCTGACGGTTGGAAAGCATACGTTTATAAATTACTAACAAACTCTCATTTCATTGAAATCCTAGTCAAAACCCTGCCACCTGCAATCGGGCTTTTGAAGTCAGTGGCCACTCATTTGATACCTTACTTCATACTTGAAGTGTGCAGCTGGCACCTGGAAGTGCATGAGTCTCTGCAGCTCATTTTGCCACGGTGAACTTTGGAGGCCATTGCATGCTAATTAACATTGGCTATGGCATCTCCGTCAACTATGATCATGTGCTTGGAGATAAGTAATATTGATCACCAGGCTTTGTATTTGATTGTGGCACGCTAGACTAGAGATACTGTGTAAAATAAGAACTGGTGAGAAAGCCCATGCAGAAAGTTAGATGACTTTAGGCACAGGTTGTTAGCTTGGGAAATTAAGTCTCTGATCAACAGTATTGATCAGAGACAAAGGGTGACATTTTCAAAAATGCATTGGGCGCTTAGGAGCGTGTGTTTCATTCAAAGTCAATGGGAATTAGGCTTTTAAGTTCCTAAATCACTTCTGAAAATAGGATTTGAGCTCCCAATTCCTAGCAATCCTAAAAGAGTCTTTCTTTGTACAGATGTCATTTAAAAATGCAAAGAGACAATAACTGCTTTAAGGTTTGGGGGGGGGTTTGTAATAGGAAATAATGATAAATTAAATGCTCCAATAACCAGTGACTTGCTCCAGCTGTAATGCATTCTGTAGGGAAAGTATCACATCTGAAAAAGGGTAGATAAAGTTAAAAAAAGTGGCAGTAAAAGAGCACTTTCCTGATCCATATTTATTCTCCCTCATTGGCCTTCCTCCCAAAAGTCCTCAGTCTACAAGTTAAAACATGTTTCTAAGTGCCAGCACAGCAAACTCACCCTCACTCAGATACCAATAAATGATATCTGAAAATGAAGCTGTTTTTTCCCCTTTAATGAAGCATGATTGTGAAACAGGTATCAAATTACTGCTATCAGGGTGACTGCAAACAAGATGATGTAACACTAAAATGGATGGGACTGTGCTAATATATGTATTGAGCTTCTAGCATGCTTGGTGTGCTGGTTTACAAAAAGGCTGCCTTAAGGAGCAATAGATCACCACCACTCTTGACAGGGCTGTGGAGACAATAACAAGGCCTAAGCCCAATACATGGTATGTTTCCATCAGGTGCAAAGCTGTCAGATTGATAATGAGGAGGCTTCTGGCTGAGAACAGACTCACCCCAAGCACTGCTGAGCCTGCTGCAGTCTCCTCCCCAGCCTGGGGAGATTTAGTGAGAACCAGCAATCACTACAGTCACAAGTGCTTGTCACAGCCACACGAACACTAACTACCCCTCCCCCCAAAAGGGCTTTTTTTTTTTTTTGCTTGTTCTGTCAAGGGCACAGATTTCCCCCTGTACTCTGCTTAACTGCTGACTCCCCAATGAAGGAGGGGGAATCAGGGTATGTCCACACTGCGATAGTAGTTCGATTTTACTTAAACCGATTTTTTGAAACTGATATTACAAAGTCGAACGTGTGTGTCCACACTAAGCACAGTAATTCGACTTTGTGAGTCCACAGTAACGGGGCAAGCGTCAACATTCCAAGTGGTGCACTGTGGGTAGCTATCCCACAGTTCCCGCAGTACCCACTGCCCATTGGAATTCTGGGTCAAGCCCCCAGTGCCTGATGGGGCAAGAAATGTGTCGCGGGTGGTTTTGGGTAACTGTCGTTATTCAACCCTCACTGCCCTCCTCCCTCCGTGAAAGCGGCGGCAGACAATCATTTCGCGCCCTTTTCCCTTGATTGACAGCGCGGACGCCATAGCACCGCGAGCATGGAGCCCGCTGCGATCATCGCAGCAGTTATGGCCGTTGTCAACACCTCGCACCTTATCGTGCACTTAATTCAGAGGCAGATGTTGAGAAATCAGGCAAGGAGGCTACGGCACCGCGGTGACGACAGTGACGATGACAGGGACACAGACCTCTCTCAAAGGATGGGACCCCACAAAGTGGACATCATGGTGGCAATGGGTCATGTTGATGCTGTGGAACGCCGATTCTGGGCCTGGGAAACAAGCACTGACTGGTGGGACCGCATAGTGCTGCAGGTCTGGGATGAATCCCAGTGGCTGCGAAACTTTCGAATGCGTAAAAGCACTTTCCTGGAACTTTGTGACTTGCTGTCCACTGCCCTGAAGCGCCAGGACACCAGGATGCGAGCAGCCCTGACAGTCCAGAAGTGAGTGGCCATAGCCCTCTGGAAGCTTGCAACGCCTGACCGCTACCGGTCAGTCGCGAATCACTTTGGTGTGGGCAAATCTACCGTGGGGGTTGCTGTGATGCAAGTAGCCAATGCAATCGTTGAGCTGCTGCTATCAAAGGTAATGACCCTGGGAAATGTGCAGGCGATAATAGACAGCTTCGCTGCGATGGGATTCCCAAACTGCAGTGGGGCAATAGACGGAACGCACATCCCTATCCTGGGACCGGACCACCAGGCCAGCCAGTACATTAACCGAAAGGGCTACTTTTCAATGGTGCTGCAAGCACTGGCGGATCATAAGAGACGTTTCACCAACATCAACGTCGGATGGCTGGGAAAGGTTCATGACGCTCGCGTTTTCAGGAACTCTGGTCTGTTTAGATGGCTGCAGGAAGGTATTTACTTCCCGGACCAGAAAATAACTGTTGGGGATGTGGAGATCCCTATAGTGATCCTTGGGGACCCAGCCTACCCACTAATGCCCTGGCTCATGAAGCCGTACACAGGCGCCCTGGACAGTGATAAGGAGCTCTTCAACTACCGTCTGAGCAAGTGCAGAATGGTGGTGGAGTGTGCTTTTGGACGTTTGAAAGGGCGCTAGAGAAGCTTACTGACTCGCTCAGATCTCAGCGAAACCAATATACCCATTTTTATTGCAGCTTGCTGTGTGCTCCACAATCTCTGTGAGAGCAAGGGGGAGACGTTTATGGCGGGGTGGGAGGTTGAGGCAAATCGCCTGGCCGCCGATTACGCACAGCCAGACACCCGGGCGATTAGAAGAGCCCAGCGGGACGCGCTGCGCATCCGGGAAGCTTTGAAAACTAGCTTCCAGACTGACCAGAGTACCTAGTAACTCTTACGTTTGTTTAACCTTGAGGTGAACCTGCCCCCCGTTTCTTTACCCTGTTACTATTGCCTATCCTCTAATTACCAACCCCCTTCCCCCACTTCAAACACACTTTTCTTTAAAAAGAAAATAAAGGCAACATTGTTCAACAAAAACATATTTTTATTAACGATTTTTCAGTAAAGGGAGGGAACTGGGATGGAGGCTAGGCTAGGGTGGGGTGCTGGTGGAGGGAAGAAAAGGATGCTTCAAAACTTGGGGAATGACAGCCTTCTGCTACTTGAGCAGTCTGCAGGGGTGGACTGGTTGTTTGCACGGAGCCTGCCACCCCTTGTTTTTGGGACTCTGGGTGAGGGGGCTATGGGACTTTGGGGCGGGGGAGGGCGGTTACAGATCTGCTGCAGCGGGGCTCTGTCCTCCTGCCTCCGGTCCTGCAGAACATCCACCAGACACCGGAGCATGTCTGTTTGCTCTCACATTAGCCCAAGCACCCTCTGGTCTTCCATCCGCCACCTGTCATCGCGAGCGTCCCTCCTGTCCTCACGAGCATCCTGCCTCTTCTCACGGGCGTCCGCCTCTCCTCCCGTTCGCTGGCTGATCGCTTGTACTGCGAAATGGTCTCTCTCCAGTCATTCTGCTGTGCTACCTCTGTGCGGGAGCACTGCATTAGCTCGGAGAACATCTCGTCTCGTGTGCGTTTCTTTCGCCGCCTTATCTGTGACAGCCTTTGGGAGGGAGATGCCGGGGGAAGCCTAGAGACAGTTGCAGCTGTGGGATGAAAAAAAGGGAGTGAATTCTTTAGAAAGATACATTTCCCAGAACACATGTGCTTTCAGTACAAGGTTGCATTTTGAATCTTTATATTGAGTGCCTGGGGTCTTGGTGTGCAGATCACACAAGCGGGGCCGGGCAACGGAATTCGGATAGCAGGCGGCCATGGTAAGCCATAGACTTTTGGCTGCTGAAAGCTTACTTAACAGCAGCGCCCTCCTTTCCCATTCCAAGCAGAGCTCCTAGAGTTGGCCAGTTACTGCTGCGCTGTGAGTGTTAATGTGCAGTGGCAGAAACCACAGTAAACCCATTCTCTGGGATGGTCGGTTTAGCCTTCACCTCACTGCTTTGCTGGTCCCGGGAAAGGTCCCTGCAAGCTGCCGGAAAACCGCTCAGCACGAACGGTTCGCCTCCCTGCCCCCACCGCGTGGCTGGTCTCGGGGAAGATCCCTGCAAGCTGCCCGTGAACCGCTCAGCATGAACGGCCCGCCTCCCCGCCCCCACCACGTGGCTGGTCTCGGGAAAGATCCCTGCAAGCCTCCCGCGAACCGCCCAGCATGAACTGTCCCCCCCCCCCCCCCGCCCCCACTGCGTGTCTGGTCTTAGGAAAGATCCCTGCAAGCTGACCGCGAACCGCTCTGCATAAAAGGTTCCCCTCCCCGCCCCCAGCGCATGGCTGGAAACTACTGGGTAGATTTTTTTTAAAGGAACAGGCAAACAGTCCACGTAATAAAATTCATCTAATTCCAACCAGGTCACCATGACTGATATCACTCTGAGGATTACGCAGACAGAGAAAGAACGTATGTTGCGTGAATGCCAGCAAACACCAGGGCCATTTGCCGCCATGCTTTCTCTGGCAATGATACCAGAGTACCTGCTACTGGCCTGGCGCGGTAAAGTTTCCTACCATGGAGGACGCAATAAGCCCACTCTCCCCAGAAACCTTCTGCAAAGGCTTTCACAGTACCTCCAGGAGAGCTTCATGGAGATGTCCCAGGAGGATTTCTGCTCTACCCCCACACATGTTAACAGACTTTTCCAGTAGCTGCACTGGCCACGAATGCAGCTAAAGCGCCCAAGTCAAATTACTCATTAAAAACCCATTACTAAAATACCATGTCTATTCTATTCAAAATATATGTTTTGAACACTCACCTACTGTTCCATCTCCTGATTCATGGTCCGGGATACCGCCTTGGGAGGGTTGGTAGGGGATCTCTGTCAGGGTAATGAAGAGATCCTGGCTTTCGGGGAAATCGGCGTTCAAAGCACTGTCGACTGCCTCGTCCTCCTCATCTCCTTCTTCATCTTCCCCATCCGCAAAAACCTCAGAGGAAGCAACTGATGAGAATACCCCATCGTCGGATTCCACGGACAGGGGTGGGGTAGTGGTAGCGGCCCCCCCTAGGATAGCATCCAGCGCATCGTAGAAACGGCATGTGTGGGGCTGAGACCCGGAGTGTCCGTTGGACTCTTTGGTCTTCTGGTACGCTTGTCTCCGCTCCTTAATTTTCACGCGGCACTGTGTTGCATCCCGGCTGTATCCTCTGTCCGTCATGGCCTTGGAGATCTTCTCGTAGATTTTCGCGTTCCGTCTTTTAGATCGCAACTCTGATAGCACGGACTCATCTCCCCATACAGCTATCAGATCCAACACTTCCCAATCAGTCCATGCTGGAGCCCTCTTTCGATTCTGGGATTGCATGGTCACCTCTGCTGGAGAGCTCTGGATCGTTACCAGTGCTGCTGAGCTCGCCACGATGTCCAAACAGGAAATGGTATTCAAACTGGCCAGACAGGAAAAGGAATTCAAATGTTCCCGGGTCTTTTCCTGTGTGGCTGGGCAGAGCATCTGAGCTCGGACTGCTGTCCAGAGTGGCCAGAGAGTGGTGCACTGTGGGATAGCTCCCGGAGCTATTAGCGTTGAATTCCGTCCACACTAACCCTAATTCAACATGGCCATGTCGATTTTAGCACTACTCCCCTCATCGGGGAGGAGTACAAAAATCGATTTAAAGAGTCCTGTATGTCGAAATAAATAGCTTCGTTGTGTGGACAGGTGCAGGGTTAATTCAAGTTAACGCTGCTAAATTCGACATAAACTCCTAGTGTAGACCAGGGCTGAGTGTGCAGGGCCCCTTTCTGTACTGTGTGGCTGGGTGCTTTCAGTGTAACATCTTGGTATGGAGGCACTGAAACTAGCATATAGCTGCACTCGTCCTGCTCCCCAGGCTGCACTCTTTTGATGTGGCAGCACAGAACCTGAAGAAAAGCCAAGGTGGTGTCTTTCCTAGAGTTCATGGTGTACAGCACATTGATGTTTCCAGGCAAGTACCAGCTGCCTGAGCAGCATGCACAGTCTGATCCCAAATTGGAAGGCCTTCGTCTATATTGTTGTAGAAGAGCCACAAATATGGGAACCTAGGCGGTCTCCTTACTTATCCCTCCCTCTAATGTGTAGACCAGGCCTGCAAACTCGTAAAATGGTGAGGGCCATATTACTCCAAAGAAAACTGCTGAGGGCCAAACCCTCCGGCCCCATGGAACACCCCCCCACCCGCCAGCACTGCCCACCCCGTGGAAAAAGTATAAAGTCTCGCCGCCACTGCCTGCCTGCTCGGCTCATCATCCGCCCACCCACCCCCGGCTCGCCTCCTCAGCACCCCCCGCCTCTGGCTCACCTTCCGCCCTACCACTGCCCGCCCACTCAGGTCATCATCCCCCACCCCTCCTGGATCACCTACTCACCCCCCGCCGCCCGCTCGCCTCCTCAGCACCCCCACCACCGCCGGCTCCCCCCGCCGCCAGCTCACCTGCCTGCCCGCTGCTGGCCTCTTACCTTCTGCCGCTGCCCACACCCCCTGCCGCTGGCTCACCCTCACTCCCCAGCCTGCCACTGGCCTCTTCACCAGCCCGCCCACCCGCCAGCCGGCTGTTGGCTTGCCTCACCCCGCCGCTTGCCTACTCACCCCGCCATCACCCGCAGGCTGCACAGTGAGCCTACGCGGGCCGCATGCGGCCCCCGGGCCGCATGTTGTGCAGGCCTGGTGTAGACACAGCTGATCAGAGGCAAATGCGCTGCAGGAACTCAAGCTAGCAAACTGACCATGAGAGAAGCAGGTTTTACGTACATGACTTGGGGGTAGATTTTTCCTCATTCCTCTCTGTTAGTTTGGTAATTATATCATAACATTTTTAGCCGTGCTTTCTTCAGGGGCAATAAATCAAGAGTCCTAGCACATTCCAACAAGTGGTATACAGAACACACAGTGAAGCTGTCTGTTATATGTATTCTCATACCCACTGGGACTGGGACTTTTCAGCTTGGAAAAGAAATGACTAAGGGGGGACACGATAGAAAAAGCCGGGACATGATAGAGGTCTATAAAAATGGGGGGACATGATAGAGGTCTATAAAAGCTTGACTGGTGTGGAGACAGTGAATAAGGAAGTGTTATTCACTCCTTCTCACAACACAAGAACTAGGGGTCATGCAATGAAATTAAGAGGCAGCAGCTTTAAAACAAAAGGAAGTATTTCTTTACACAACGCACAGTCAACCTGTGGAACTCTTTGCCAGAGGATGTTTTGAAGGTCAAGACTGTAACAGAGTTCAAAAAAGAACTAGATAAATTCATGGGGGATAGGTCCATCAATGGCTATTAGCCAGGATGAGGAAAGATGCAACACCATGCTCTGAAGTGTCCCTCACCTCTGTTTGCCAGAAGCTGGGAATGGGCTACAGGGGATAGATCACTCGATGATTGCCTGTTCTGTTCATTCCCTCTGAAGCACCTGGCATTGGTAACTTTCAAAAGACAGGATACTGAGCTAGATGAACCTTTGGTCTGACCCAGTATGGCCGTTCTTATGTTACACTAGCTGAGGATCTGGCCCTCAGAACTTTTTTTGCAGTTGTATTATCTGGGTGTGAGGCAAATTAAAATACACTTTATTCATCTGTAGCTACAGTCCTGTCATATTCAGCAGCAAATAGGTACCTTTGCAGGAGCAAAGCAATGAAATCCTGATTGCCATCTTGGATTTGCTCTACTTCAGGAGGAAGACTTTGTGGTAGCTTGCAGAGGTTTTCACCTCGTCATCTTGTGCTGGGAAAGCAGATTTTAACATTCAAATGCAACATGCATTAAGGACGACATTAAAATAGAGGGGCTCAGCCAGGCATCTAATCTAGAATGTGCAAATTCTCTTTGCATGGGTATATTCCAGCATTGGTATTGGCAAGTGATCTTGTGTAAATGTGTAGGCCACATTTTGAAAATGTGTCCAGATAAGCCTTAAAAGTAGCTGCGGAGATTTCTTTCTCAGCAGGTACATATCAAGAATAGGGACGGGTTGTGAGCTGAACACTAGATACCAATCCATTAAGAGTTTGGAGAAGTTTTGATACAGATCGAAATTTGATGAGTTAGGTCCATCTCTACTAGAGGCATTTAATCTGGAATATTGGATCACAGTTGGAGCTGGTCAAAAATGTCATCTGAATGATTTTCTGATGAAAAATGCCCTTTTTGCAAAACCAAAATTTTCTAAGAGAAAATTTTGGTTTTGCTGAAACATTTTGATTTTTCATAAAAACACCTGGAGTGCCATCTGGAAGGCTTCTTGTCAACTTCCCTTTCTACCTATGAAACTGAGCAAAGCTTTTGGGAAGTGCTGTCCAAGATGAGTGCCCTGATTCTCTGCCTCCCTCCTCTAGCTCCAGGGATAAGAGGCCTGGGCCTGCTGTCCCTCTACCCCCCTCCCCTGCTGTAGGACCTCGATAACCAGAAATCATTGGTAAATTAAGCAATTATGAGCAGGAAGAAATCTGAGGAGGAATTACTTTGTCTGCAACAAGAAGCCTTTTTTGTAGCTACATTTCTGAATTTAAGAGAGACATACATGCATTACTTTATTGCAAATGGGTGGCTGAGTAGTTTTGTCCAAAAAATAAATAAATATATATATAGTATTCCTATTATTGTTTAACAGTGTGATTAATCACAATTAATTTTGCTTGACAGCCCTAATTATATGTTAACTTGGATGGAGATTTCTCAGGGCTCCTGTAAGATCACCCTCTTCTTTTTATTTATTCAAGGCAAAAACCTATTACAACTATTGAATTATACGTCTTAAATTGGTTGCCATTGAAAAAAATCATTTAGCCAGAGTTATCAGAGGTATTTGGAATACCACAATAGTTTTCTTGCACTTAATTAGGAAATAATTGTATTACCCCAGGTATCAGTCTGTGGGGACTGAGGGTGAATGCTGACTCTGGTATATGTTCCTTGTTTCTGTTATGATTTGTTTGCTGTATATTGCATTTTAAGTGGAGAGAAATTCCATCAGCAGATACAGTAGCAATTTGTATTTTGTGGGCTCCTTGTTCCAAAGTGACTTAAACCCTGTGTGCTGTCTCATGAAAATCTGTCTTTTTCTTGTTTTGGTTGTTCTCTTTATTTTCTATTAAGGACATTCTGGATGAAAGTATATGGTTCCTCTTTATGTATGGAAAAACGAAACACACCTCTTTGCTTCAGTTGAGGATTAACTGATATTATGAAATACCTCATAAATGTCTATCCTCTTGCTATCCAATTATTGTTTGCTCATTCGCTACTGAGACACTATCAAATTTCACCTCCTCTCCTCCCCACCCAATACAATTACATTCAAAATTATTCTAATTTTGTTTGTATAAAATAGTTTGTTTGAATCAGGTGCCCTGTGCATTGGGCAGATGTTTTGGTTCTCAAATAATTTGAAACCTAGTTCATATATAAAGGGGTTAGCTGATTCCACTTATGCTGATTAGTTCCTAATAATAATTTCACTCTCAGAAAATATAATCATTTTTAAAAATGAGTAGCATCAGGGTTTTTTTGTGTGTCCAATAATAATAATGTTTCCTTTGAGGAAAGGCAGGAAATAATTTTGCCCTCAAAAATTGTATTTAAGAATAGCTAGAAATGGTGTTAGTTGTCATCTGGTTACCATATTAGTACTTGTATTGTAGCAAGGTCATTGAAATATTTAACTTTCATTCCAGACTTGGGCATGTCATACTTATAAGACACACACTCTTATTTAGTGGTAGCTAACTAACTATATCTGCCCCATAGTTCTTCCTGGAACCCACTTTAATTAAATTTTCCAGGGCGTTTCATTGGTGACCTAAAGGCCCATAGGGATTTCATGTTCAGGAGCTAATCTGGCCTCATGCCCAAATCCTCATGGTGGTTTATTGCTTCATGGACAGAAATTACTTTCTGCTCAATTTAAACAGAAAGTGTGTGTGTGTGTGTGTGTGTGTGTGTGTGTGTGTGTGTGTGTGTGTGTGTGTGTGTGTGTGTGTGTGTGTGTGTGTGTGTGTGTGTGTGTGTGTGTGTAATATATAAAAGGTTTGTCCTGAATCGAATAATCTATGAAAGGAAAGCAGAGTTCTTCTGAACGTGGCAGACATTCTTTTTGGGGAGAGAGATCATGCTGACAATGTGAGATTTCTCTTCTATCAAGTAGAGGCAGAAAGGAAGGTTCTCCGGATGGACTTCATTCCTAATTTGGTTTCAGTTAAAAAAAAATTGTTTGTACACATTATCTGCCATCCTGTGAGTCACACCACAGATGTCACTGTCACAGTTACTGGACAAACTGTACCTCTGACCTCTTTTAGTGTTTCTAAGTGCACCTCTGCAGGTCTCTGGCTTCTGACAGTCACTTGTCTCTCAGGGTGGGATCATGTGATTCTCCCACACTCAGCCCAGGTCCTTGGTTGCAGTCCCCATGGTTACTTCAGCTGGTCTGTCTTAGGGCATGTCTACACTACAATCTTAAATTGGCCCATGTCCCTTCTACCCTCCTTCTGTCAGTGGTGCACGTCCTCACCAGGAGCGCTTCCACTGAGTGAAGCGGGGCAGTGTGGGGGGCTGAGAGCCAGGGCTCTCAGCTCCACACAGCTCCCTGCCAGGAGCCCAGCTGCCCCGCCCCAGGATTTCTTGCCTCTGCGCTCCCAGCTGGGAGTGTGGGGAGGGAAGCCATGCCCAGAGTCCAGTTAGCTGGAACCCCAGGGGCAGCAGGCAAAGTTGGGAACCTGGGTGGTAGCCTGCCTTGGGGTGGAGATCTGGCAGCAGACCAGCTGGGGAGCCAGGAGCCAGCTTTCTTCCCAATTTCATGGCTCCAGCAGAGCTGTGACATTGACAGGACAGCCAACAGCTGATGTAAGGAATGTAGTCTCTCCACAGACACAGTGTCGCCCTAATTACACTGGCATAAGCCCCACACCTCTTATGGAGGTGGAGTTATGTCAGAGTAGTAGGACACTTACGCTGGTGGGAGCAAGGCTGGTAGTGTGTGCACTATCATTGTTAGGTCGACATAAACTGCCTTATGTCAACCTAACTCTGTAGTGTAGACCAGGCCTGAGGCTCAGACTTTGCAGTTCCACTCCCGATGCAGCAGTGACAGTTGTACTCATTGACCAAACAGCCGCCTCAAATCAAAGTATCATTTTATTTAGAACAAAAAACATATGAGGAAAAACAGATCTTAAAAACAATAAAACAGCCTATATGCATGCCTGTTTTCCAGATGTTCGACCATCTGCCACGTGTGGACTTTGGAATGTCTAACTGCCTATAGGCTTTTCTGCAGAGCTTTCTCCTGTGTTACCTTGTCTTTCTGTCAGAGCTCGCTGTCACTCTCTGGGCAGCTCCTGAAAAACAAGGCTTATAGCATGTTGGTGACAGGACACAGAATCTAGAAAGACAATGGGGAAAGTTGTTGGCTTTAAAGTGATGACCTAGTGTGTGCACTATCATTGTTAGGTCGACATAAACTGCCTTATGTCAACCTAACTCTGTAGTGTAGACCAGGCCTGAGGCTCAGACTTTGCAGTTCCACTCCCGATGCAGCAGTGACAGTTGTACTCATTGACCAAACAGCCGCCTCAAATCAAAGTATCATTTTATTTAGAACAAAAAACATATGAGGAAAAACAGATCTTAAAAACAATAAAACAGCCTATATGCATGCCTGTTTTCCAGATGTTCGACCATCTGCCACGTGTGGACTTTGGAATGTCTAACTGCCTATAGGCTTTTCTGCAGAGCTTTCTCCTGTGTTACCTTGTCTTTCTGTCAGAGCTCGCTGTCACTCTCTGGGCAGCTCCTGAAAAACAAGGCTTATAGCATGTTGGTGACAGGACACAGAATCTAGAAAGACAATGGGGAAAGTTGTTGGCTTTAAAGTGATGACCTAGATGTTCTTATCTGGGAAGCCATTGTGTTGCTTGCTGGTTCTTCCTGTCTTAGTAGATCAATGCATTCACATAGGAAAGATTTATAACCCCAGTTTACAACAACTTACCCACACTGTCCAGATCACAGACAAGGTTCATAAAATTGTTACAGCTCAGTATATGTAACATTATTACATAGCAGCTCCACTTCTATCAGTCACGTTTTGTAGCTCTTTGTACACTAGTTAGTATTAATAGAACTAGTGGATCCAAGCCCTTGTTGCCCTGCTTCGAGTCCTCTGTTCTCCATATTCTGCTCATGGTAGTTGATGCTCATGTGAGTACAGCATTCTTTATTATGATCTTCTCTCTATAGCAGATAGGAAGTGTAGGAGAAGATCAAGAAATCTATATCGCCCAAGCTTTTTTAGAAATATTAGAGCACAACTAGAAGTACATAAGTTATTTATTTGAAATTTGGCTTTCCCTATTCACGTTAGTCAGATATGTGTGTCTAATGTGTGCAAAATCTATTATTTAAACATATGCTCTGTGTGCTCATTTGTGCAAATATGACTTGGGTATGATCCTTTGGAACTTAGTCTCGTGTCATTTCATGTGTATCTTTGAAAGCCAGGCCCTAAACATCTCTCACCCACATTTTGGAGAAAGGCCATATAGCTCTGATGGGATCAGATGGCCCTGAGTGACATTAGATGAATCACCGATATCACAAACTGATGTTTGAATGCAGACAACTCAAATGCTGTGGGTTTGAGTTGTGACCTTGAAATGGAGTGGTTAACTTAGATTTCTTTTTCAACCATATTGTCTCTTGTCTGTAGGGAGATGACTGAGTATGAGCTCATGCACTAACATGGCATCCCAATGTTTTCTGTTTTCTTGTTAGTTGAGCCCCAGAATGTGTGGAATTACTGTAAGAAAAAACACATCAAGCCAAACAGCATTATCTGGAGGAAAAGAATTAAGCTCAGGTTGATGCCAGCTTTAGCAGAAATAAGCTGAGCTCATCAGCATATGTATACGTTTACTTTAGAGACCTTTATGTGCCTTTCCACATCTGTCAGCTCAATCACAGAACCAAACACAAACTACAGCATGCAGAAGCATTAACTGGATTTGTAACACTCCTTAGAAGACCTTAGTTCCATAAAGCAACGAATGGATTACGTGGAGACATAAATATAGTATTTTCTTCCATGACAGTTATATCTTGCTCCCGTTATGTCAAAGGAAACCTGACTCGTTTTCCTCAGAAGACCAGCACTTTGAAATTTCAAAAGATGAAAAAGCTGTTCAAAGCAGACATAAACTAAGATATATTTATGAACTTAATTTGTCATCTTTTAAAGCTTCGAGAAGGCGCACAAGGGGTGCAGTTTTCTTTTTGAGTTCCAAGCACCATGTGTGGGCAAACACACAGGGACAAAGTTTATTTATCTAAAATAGAAGATGAAGCTGCAAAATGTTGTGGCATGTGTCATGCATGTCATCTGTGTACTGTATATGGCATGTCAGGTGGGAGTAAATGACACCCACAAAAATGGTAATCAAGTGAGAACAACACTTTGAAATTGTCAGGCAATAGTTCTTTGCTCTCAAAATCATGTATTTGGCAGTGAGTTTGTTCTGATGACATATTGTTTCCATCTTACATTTCATGTATGTTGTTACTCAGTTAGCTTTTGGGGGGGCATTGGTGAGGGGAGCACCAACTGAACTGGTCCCTCCCATTTTAGAGATGTCCCGACTCTTCAGACTACTTGTCAAGATTGGTATGACTCCACCCAACCACCAAGTGGTTTTGTTTGTGGACTGACACCTGCATCATGCCATATGTCACAAGCACAACCTAAGTGACTGGCTACAGCTTAAAGGGCTATGTATGGCTTGTCATGTCATCATGCTAGAGTACATTATATTTAGGTATTCAAAAAATCAAGCCAGTTCTTTTCATATTTTTAATCAGTCTGTATTGTTGAAATGTAGTGTCTAATGCATGAAAAGCTCATTGTGCCCAATGTAAATCTTCCAAATATAATTGAAAACAGTTACACTAGTTCAAAGACTGCATAGTTCAGCTATTGCTCTTCGTTACCTATATGTGAATGTTTCTCTGCAACTATATGTGTTGGGACTATGTAAAAATGAATCAAAAGTAACCTACAGGTTACAATGTCTTCCGGATTTTTTTTTAAGTGAGCTGTGTAATGTACATAATATACCAAATTATGTTCCCATGAAAGGGAATAATAGTTTTCCCAAGGAGACTCTTTTATACATATGCAATAAATAAATTATGTGTTCTCACTCTTAGAATACCAGAACTATTTTGGGCAATATTACACAACTCTACTTGGAAATCACAAGCTTAGACTTTCTAAATTTGACTTAATAGCTTTTGTAGCTTCTATCACATATTGTATTACTTTTTGCAGAAACTTTATTGCATAATAAATGACTGATTTTGTGGCACAATGGAAATCTGTGCACACCTCCTCTTCTTTCCCCTGCCCACCCCCCAAAAATAGTTTACATTTTTGCTTGAGAGGAATTTGTGTCTGAGTGTGTGATAGGGGAAGATTGAGGGTAGGAAGGAGATGTTGTCTTTAAGTTAAAATGAAATTTCATCTTTCAGTTGTACAGCGATTAATTTGATTTAAGTTAAATCACACTTAGAGTACCCTGAAGGCCTCTCTGTGTTCTGTGAAGTAAGTTAATTGCCTCAGATTTCATGTGCAAAAGTCACCTACTGGTTCCAGACACGTTTTTGGGGCTTGATTCATCATGCCCACCACCCGTTGAACTCCAGCTGAAGAGACAGAAGTTCCACATAGGGTCTCATCATGCAGACCTTCCATATCTCTTCACTTGTTTCTCTCTCTTTCAAACATGAAGAGAAGTGTGTGTTGTACTGCTGGTTTTTGTTTTTGTTTTTTTTAATTTTGTGGATGCTTTGTTAGCATGTATTGCTCCATTGCTTTTCAAAACCAGTTGGTATCAATTTTTCATAATTTCAAAATCAAAAACAAGTTTGTGTTAAAAAGCCGGGGAGAGGGGGAAGAAATAGTTGGGGTTACGGTTCTTTTCAAATGGAATTCAGCTAATGATACCTATTTTCAAAAGACAAATCATCACCATATTAGTAGAACTTATATGAATGATTAAGAATTGGTATCTTGAAGTGGCCATGTGATTACCTTCTTGCTAAAAATGAGTTCAGGGGAGAGGAAGTGAAAAATAATTAAAGTACTCTCAGTAAGAAAACTAAGAGATAATAGGTAAGCTCAGCTGGTTACGAGTAAACTCATGAGTGGGATGGAGAGTAAAGAAAGGCAAATAATTTAAAAAGTAACAGAAAGTAATTCTAAAATGTGAACATGTTTCCAGGAAAGTGAAATCATTTTTAATCTTTTTGTCTTTAGGTTTCTTGTTAACATTGAACATTAATGTGTACAAAAAGTAAACTATATATTAATACTACTACTGAGTATAGAGAGTTAGAGCGAGCTATATGATGTATATGTGCATTGTCGTAGGGTGGCTGGCACCTGTAAATAAAGTAGATCCAGTGCCCCTGAGCCAGAGCCAGTACTCCTAATTAGCCAATTAGTGCAGTACCTGGGGGCTATAAAGGATATGGGGGAGTCCTGGTGAGAGGCAGGAAAGGTCAGGAGACTGAAGGAGCTCCCTGGAGAAAGCTCTCTGCCGGCTCTCCCTGGGCAGAGAGCAGAATTGTCTAGGAGACTGTATGTTTGGTTCCTGGAAGAGGGCTGAAGGCAGGACATTAGCATGAGGGACTTGCTGGCTGGCATCCCCAAGCCAGGATCAGAGGGCTGGACAGGGCTGAAGGGAGGAGGAGCAGTGGAAAAAGAAGTTACCTGCTGTTTCTAAGCTGAAGAGCTGGAGCCAAGGCCTGGAGAGGGGTGAAGGCAGGGGAGTAGTGGAGGAACTTACCCACTGACATCTCCACGGATGGAGAGCTGGATCCAGAAGAGCCATGAAGAGGGCCAGAGGAAGTGAGGGATGCCCCCCTGGCAAGGATGATCCCCCAGCAGAGAGACTGGGAGGTTCCTGTTGGGAAGAGCAGGTTTTCACTCCATTTGGAAGGCCTGGGTAGCTGTCCTGGTACAAGGACAGAGGAGGACCAACAGAGTCTAGGCATGGTCGAAGGCACCGGTGTATGATATGTCAGGCATCGTGGGATGAGATGTCAGGGGATCTTAATGACCATTTGCACTGGAATGGGAAATGAACTACATGTTTGGGACTTTTATTATGGACTGTTCTGAACTATGTTCTGGTAATAACCATTTTGCTGAATGAGAGGATAAGCCTGCATGGGATTACTGGTGGCTCTGAGAGGGGAAACTCTGCCTGTCATGCCATGGCCTGCATCAGGGAGGCACTCCAAGACAGGTTGTCCTAGGACATGCATGTAAATATATACCTCTGTTTGGTAGAGGGATGATGGCATGTGTGGAGTAAGGTAGCACCATAACAGTCCAAAATTCCCTTACCACCCAGCCCTTCTCAAAATAACAGATGGGAAATTTCAGAAACTGATTGAGTATTTTTCTGATTTGCAAATAATTTCAGATTTGTGTTTTTTAAAACCCTGTTCCCATGTTTGTGAAAAGGAAGAATGGACTAATCTAGTTTTAAGAATCCCTTGTTGGAGATGCTCGAAAGGGTGCTAACCTTAAGCCACTATGCAAATCAAGAGGCTCGAGCCTGTTGACTTTCAAGGTGCCTGTGTCTGCTAGCAGGAGAGGGATGCTATGGGCTTTATGCCAAGCCCACTGAAGTCAATAGACTCCCATTGACTTCACTGAACCTTTGATCAAATCCTGTATCTGCATCCTGGATGATGCCAAAAGGTTGTTGCATTGGTCATCACAAATTTATTTCAAATTAGTCTTGTGCAAATCTATTATGAGAGTCGTTGTCCATATTCCCTTGTACATACAGTATATCTTTTAAGATCTGAATATTCTGGTGCCATATTCATGCTCTTCTTTTTCTGTTTTGTTCTTCAGTGTCCAAAATATTTAAACTGCTCATTCCCCCAGTGTTTTCTTATAGCTTTCCTGTCAGGCAGAACTTTCCCTTTAAAGAGCGTAGGTTTCTAAACTGGGTAGGTTATATTATGAATATGCCTCATGATCCAGACCATGGTGGCTCAGCCAGTGTTTTGTCAACTAAAATAAATGTTACGGTGCAGGATCTGAGCATTCATGGAATGGGAAGGTTATAATTTATTTAAAGGAAGCTATGTCCTGCATAAACTAATTCCCATTGGGTTTCCAGTACAAGAACGCAGGCTGGCTTCTGAGTGACATAACTGACTTAGTTTAGCTGTGGTAAAGGCTGCAGTATATCACCAGCAGATGTCTTTGAGATAACCGGAAAGTAGTAGGAGTGCAAAGAATTATATTGATGATGAGGAATGATTTTAAAAAATCTGTCTATCTGTCCCTCCACTCCAAATGTTAATTTAATTCCTAGTTTTTAAAGCTTTTCCTCTTGTGGTTACTTTTCTCTTCTTTTTTCTTTAGGGCACTGGAGGAGGAGATAATGGTTTGGAGTTACTTGATGAACAGTTAACCAAAGCAGTAAGACTCTCCAAAATATCTGTAATAATACTCTGTGAGGTGCTTTCAGTTAACTTGGTATCAATGAAAATCGTGGCTTCTAGAAATATCATGTTCACGTTAGTCTAATGAGGGCATAAGGGAATTGCATTGTCTCCGTAGCGCCAGACAATCCAGTCAGTTATTGTACTACAGTTAGGAAGCATCATCAATTAGAATCTTGCACTTCCTTAGCAGTTGCACAAACAGTAACACTCACAAATTATTTTACCTGGTGAATGGCACTCTCAGCATCATTAACAATAAATATAATACATGCATCTTTGTGGGCGTTGTTGAAAATGGGCAATTGCCATACCCTGATGTTTTGGTTTGCCACGGGATGCTCTAATGTACACCTTAAAATGGGAAATACAGCTAACACTGCTGTAAATGTACCTCTTCTGATTAGTAAACATCTTGTTTTTAGTAGCACCACCAACTGTGTGCTGTAAACAGGGTTTTGTGTCCTAAATATACATTCTTGGAGCTTGATTCCACCCACTGATCAGCACAGGAATGAATTAAGCATCAATGTCGCCTGCTTCCATCAAATTTCAGGGCATATTGAAGTCAATGAAGTTACATGGATAAAAGCCAAGAGGACAATGAGGCTCTTTCTTCTAGGATCTCATGAGCTCACAAAAAATGCAGAAAACCAGAGCATATTTGCAATCTATGTTTTGTGTTTCTTTAAAAAAAAAATCAATAACTCATATTTAGAAATCACTGCTTTGATCTAAGTAGCAGCAGCAGAAGTCAAACCAGCTGTACCTGGCTGTCCAGTCTCTGCAAACGGAGGGGCCCTGTGTTAGATTCAGATATTTTTGTGGTACTTTTTTAGTCATTAATGTATCATGGTCTAGTGTCACTTTCTTCAGGACTACAGCTAAGTTTATCTACAGCCTCTAAGAGCAGCTTGGTCCTCACCAATATTAGAAACACCGACCAGACCCCTGGACTCTGGTTGTTGCGTGTGGAGACTTGGCTAACCTTTGACATGAGGCTGGAATCTGAAGCCCTCTACCCAGTTCACTGATTTCCCTGTCTGCTGATGCTATCTTTGGCTTTACATGACTATAAACTGAATTTTCTTTAAAAAGAGAGGTTGGCCTTCTACCTTTCATTGCAAGCTGTTCTCTCCCATGTTGAAAGGACTGTAGGACTGAATTTCAGGGGTTTGTGGGAAGGGGAAAGAGATGAGAACCTCAAATCCAAAAAGAGAGAGAGAGATGCCTTTCTCCTTTCCAGGACAATAGATGTGGAGTGGCCCTGAATGCTGCTACCTTAGAATAATAGACCTGCCCCGAAGACATGGGGACCCTAAAGTATGCAATGTTCATCTCAGACTTTTCAGTTTTCCAGTGTACACAGGGCTGTGAGTCCTACATTTTATAACAGAAGCACTGGAACAGGATGAACAGGGAAATGCCCAGAGAGAGAAACAGAAAAATAAGGATCTCTCAAATGGCTATAATGTATTTCATCCCAACGTGCCTTGCTTTGTAGATGCAGGGATCAATTTGCCATCCTCTGTTGAAATGCATCCACCTCTGAGATGGAATGCAGCAGTCGTTCTCCGCTAGCAACAAACAGCCACTTTAGAAGGGAAGGTGAACAAGAAGTTATCCAGTTGAAGCAAAGGAGAGAATGTAGTTTGGTAGAACATAATTACAGGAGATAAGATTTGATCCAGGACACTGAAGCAAGCTATGCTTATGAAAAGTGCCGTGGCATCACTAATATTTAAAATATCCTCTGCCCAGCAGAAAATCCTGTAGCGTGTGTGATTGGAATATTGTGTAACGTATCTCTGGCTGCTAAAATCTCTGATGTCTGGAAGTAATTGTGACCTCTGGAGTCCTGAATCCAAGATATCCAGCTGTAATGAGAGCATTTTTGGCCATTCAGAACTACTACCTAAAATAAGTCAAATTTTAAATTTACTTTTCATGAGTTTCTGTTTTTCACCAAATATCTGCTTGTTAATTGACCACTGCTGTTCATGGTCTCCTGCTTACACTATAAAGGTTACACTTTTGTGTCAATCACATTATCATTGTAATCTTTGGAAGGAAAGTCCTGAAATGCTGCAGGCTGATTTAGTGGGTAAAAAATAGTCTTTCCCTACTGGGCTCTTGGTTTGAGCCCAGATTATATTCTTAAGAAAAATAAGGTTAAAGGCAATGGATGTATTTCTTCTTTTAGGAGGGGGATATATACACAGCACTATTTTTCTTACTTATTCCTGACATTTCGTCTGTTATTCCTAATGTCTCCTAAGAGGATAAAAAAAGCAATTGTTCGTCAGTTTCATAAGAAAAATGATTAGCTTTTGGCACAATGCCAAGAATAATTAAGGAACGCGGGGTAAACCCTGGCAGAAAAGCAACAGCATTGTCTTCCTTATAAAGAAGATCACAAAAATATAGCCATTTCTCTTTTTTTAAAAAAGTATGTAATCAATATTAACATACATGAACTTTTCATACAAATATTATCAAAATGAACCCATATTTGTTATCTTTAAAACCCCCATTGTGTGTTTGGTCAATTTCATCATTAACTTTGTATTTATTTTGTTGAAATTCCCAAAATAGTAACCACATGTTATATAACTTATTTGATTGAGATAGAAGGAGTCTCTCCACTTGATAATACTCCATATCATAAAACAAGTAATACATTATTCAACGCAGTCTTGGAGAGTTGGTGCTCTTGGACTGAAACCAGTTTAGCTCTGAGGTGCTATGGAGGATAATCACGTATTTATTTGTTAAAAAACCAACAATATGCTCGGTGCTGAATATGACAAGGATCAAGACCGTGTCAGCCCTGGAAATGTACAAACTAAAAGATAATTTCTCTGCCAGGCAATCTGTGTTGCTGGCCATCTGACCCCTGCTTCTGTAAGTGGGAGAGGAAGAGAGTATCTACTGAGCCAAATTATCATGCTCATTGTAGTACCATGGGCCAAGTTCTGCATTCAGAGCTGCTCCCATTATAATCGATTGAAGCAGTTTGTGCATATCCAAAGGTGAAGATTGGCGTTGTCTTTGGATAAGCTACTTTCTGACTGGTTATAGTGCATATGTGCATACACACAGATCCACGCGCACAATGTGTTCCCCAAACCAATTCAAAATCAATCATAGTAAAAGGAACCAGCTCTCACCCCCATAGTATCAACATCAACAGTCTGAGACAAAAATGTCTCTTTCTGCATTCATCATTTGATACAAGAGAAACAGTGTCATTTTAATTGATCACTGTTTCAGGATTCCTGTCTTCTGCTGGGCAAATAAACATCCCTGCTTTACCATAGCATTAATCAAGCAGCAGGAAACCATTATCCTGTGACAATGTTCTGATGCATCTTAATCACTTATGAAGAAAGTTACCTCTTTGAGCTGTCAGTTCACAACGTTCTTTTTAGTTTTTCCTCCTGAACAAGAGAGAAGAAATGACAGAAATTAGAGAGGGAGAAGCCCTATTAGGTGACTTTTCCTGTCCTCCTGCTGCGTACAGTATTTATTATTGTGTGGTAGCACCTAGGAGCTTCAGCCATGAACCAGGACCCCCAGGGGCCGGTGCTATAACTAGGCAACCCTAGGCGGTTGCCTAGGGCACCAAGATTTGTGGGGCAGCAGGTGGCTGCCTCCTGGCTCCCCGCTCAGCCGCTGAGCGGGGAGCCCAGAAGCAGCGGGTGGTCAGCTGTCCCTCTGCTGAGCGGGAAGCCAGGAGGCAGCCGCGGCGAGCCGCCCCGTTGCCCCCTCACTCTGCGCCTGAGTGGAGAGCCGGGGGGCATCCGCGGTGAGCCACCCCCTGGCTCCCCGCTCAGCTCCCACAGCCCATGGGGGTGGGGGCTGAGCTCCCATGGGCGGGGGAGCTGGCTGGGGGAGGCGGCATTGCGGGGGGGAGGGGCAGCATTGGCGGGGGGGGCAGCACAGGGCCGGTGCAAGGAAGTTTCGCCTAGGGCGCAAAACTTCCTTGCACCGGCCCTGAGGGACCCCATTGTAGTTGCTGTACCCAAAAAAGATAGCCCTGCCCCTAAGAGCTGCCTAAGTGCTTTGTCTCTTATCTCGAGTGAAAGAAATTTTGTGCTTGCCAGGTTAGAGACTCTTGCACAGTCCAATAGATTTCTCTGTCAGGAAGCGTTTCCTGATATTCAGTCTATATTTTCCTGCTCTTAGTTTCTTTAGGAAGAAGGGGCCAGCAAGAAAAGTCCGTTGTACAGTGGGCGAAATTCTGCCTGTTCGAGAAGAGAATTTGGCCAACTGCAAATAACAGTGTAATGTATTGTGAGATACTGAACAATGAATGTGTCCGTTTACATATCCCTCCCACACAACCTTTGCCGGATGCCCTCTGAATTAATTCAGTCTGAATGAGTTTTAATTTGACATAGTGTCAGTATAAACTGCTGTGAGTTCTTTTACTCATCTGCTGTTGAAAACACTTTGGGCCTGATATTCTTCTGGTTTAAATTGATGCAACTCGGTTGAAGTCAGCGGAGCTACCCCGCTTTACAGCTGCTTGGGGATCTGGCTCAGTGGATTTGTGTCCAGGATGCTCACTCGCTTTTTGCTTATGGTCAAGGGTGAATGGATAAGCTACGCTGAAAGGCTAGGCAAGTAGCACATGTTGCCATGTCTCATTGTTTATTTGTAGAAGTGATCTTCTAATTAGAAACACAGCCACTGACCTAACAATGTGATGAGAGACATTTTAATAAATACCGGTATTGATCCCAGGAAACCATGTGACATTTCCACTGCCCTGCGCTGCTTAGAAAGCAATAGCTGTCTGATATACAGCCTAATCTGAACACTTGAGTTTTACCACTAAATCCTTTTTCGAAAATGACTTATGTACCCAGCTGTTATCTCTGCTGTCGTCTCAGAGTGTTCTGTGCCAGCTCATCAGTGCTGAAGTTTTGCTCTCCCCTTACTCATGCACTTACACACTTTGTGTGCTTGCGTACACACACAAGGCCATATTCATTCCTGGCATACCTACCTAGAGTGGCTTCAATGGAGTTACCCCAGCGATGAATTTAGGCCACTGTCTACATTAATGGAACTGCTCTCTGCAAATCAAGTTCCTGCATGGCTTTCTCATTCTATAGAGTTGTGGTTTGTCTTTATCATGTAGCATTCCCGTCCCTTATCTAGCTATGGTCTGCAGTCAGAGCACAGCTGGCTGGTCCTGCTGTTGAAAAGCACAGTGACCATATCTTTTGAAATTTCCACAAACGTGTAGCAGTTTTTAAACGTATGCTTATGTTTGAGTGCGTGCATGCCACAGGAGAAAAGGTGTGTTAACCTCAGATGATGCTCCAGGGGTATTTCCTGCCTAACAAACGGAATAAGATTTGTAGTAAGTTTAAAAATAACCACCAAGATGACTCCTTGCCTGCTGCATCTCTCTGCACAGCACTCCTGGACCTTTTTTTGTATCTAGTTCCATTATTTCTTACAGTGCAGGACTAGGGTGCCTGTACATGGAATAACGTTACATGTGTCTATTTGGTGCTGCTTCAAAAGTCGTGCTCTGTAGATTTTATGGCATCAGAAGGGATGTACTATTTCAATTTGAAAATCACTGCTTAATCCAAAACTCGTTGTGGGCGGCAGATCAATTGTACAGGTATTTCATGTGCTTTTATTAAAGCTAACGTTTTAGAATTAATCTTCAGTGCTATATTTTGAAAAGGATGCACTTGTAGCCTCTATAATATTGGTATGTTTGGGTCCATATTACTAATACTAATTATTAGTAATGGGTATCATAAACCAGTGACCTCTGTGAGGGGTTTGGTCTCCTGAATGAATACAATGTTGGAATTAGCAGGATGAGAATCATCCTTAGGAATATCATTGGATTTAGAGACTCTACATATACACAAGGAATGGCGACTATACATCATACACTCACAAGTTATCAAATGTCCTTTTAGTAACAATGTCGTTAAGCAGATGAACAATGTCCCAACTACTAAAATATACACAGAGATGGAAATAAACCGTAAGATGTCCAGCATCCGTGCTTTCATACTCTCACCCCTTGGGAAACCATAGAGATGAGTAAGATGATCATTGGGTGGCTGTGGCCGTCCTGTAGGGTGTCTGCTCATTTGCTCCCCCCAACCCCTCCCCCCACACTAACACACTCAGGCTGGGCAGCACATTTTATCCTGTGTTACTCTTGTGCCCACTAAGCTTCTTCATTTGCATAAAAATGTCAGCCCCTTTTCCTTATTTGTGCTTCTACACCACAGTAATCTAGGGGTGCCCCATTTCTCATAGTTGATCCCCTTAGTTCCCCTTATTTACATTAACCTATACATTGAGTTACTATGGTAACATAAGGTTATTACGGAATTCCCCGAAAAGTTACTATCAGCCATTGTGCAATATTAACAGATGCGTCTGGGCATATTTTCCAGAACATGAACAATTAACACATCTTTTACTGTAATCTTTCATATTTACTGGCACAGGGTTATCCCTTGGTCATCTAGTCATGTCAACCTGTTTCAGGCCCGAGGCCTTCTGTGGCCAAACTATCTCACTTACAGGCCTAAAGCCTGTGGGCCTTAATTTGCAGCCTTACCTTACTTATGCTTATCTTGCAGCTTAAACCTATTAACTATATATTGATTTATATGTCAACTAACTGCAAGAATAGGTGAATATACAAATTACTAGTACAGTCAATCACATAATTATATAATCACATCATATGATTGATTACACACTCCTGCTGTGGAAACTCATAGTTGTGAATACTCAAATGAGGGCATAATGAGGATGCAGAACTTGATCCTGTTGTTCTGAGAGTTGAGGGCACATGGCAGGAAGTGCTCAGCACTTCACAGGATCAGAATCATAGTCAGCAGTGGCATGACAGTCAGCAGTGTGTGGACTTTGCAAAGTTAGGTTCACATTTTCAAAAATCGGCATGCACGTGAGAAGTGCATATGTGCCTAGCCTTATGCCTGTGCAAACCTTCCAAATCAGGCACAAGCACCAGCCATTGGGTGTGCACAAAACTGCATGCCCACTCTTGCACAAGTATATTTGAAAAATTGGCCCATTATGCTCAATACTGTTCAACTGATTTCAGTTGCTCCGTACGAAGCCTACATCTAGATGTGAAATGTGCAGGTAGGAACCATGGCAAGTCGCAGCAAAAGCTAAAATACACAATTAGAAAGCGAGAGATGCATTAGTGCGTGTTCAGAATCGTGTGGACTGTTTTCAGTCACACAAGGTACTTCCGTTGTATGTGTGACAATAAATCTAAATTTTCCTGTGCTGAATTCAGTAGCTGTGTATGCATTCTGTAAACTCTGAAAATACATACGATAGAATTCTTTATACTCTGAAAATACATACGATAGAATTCTGAAGATAAATCCTTTTATTGTTGTCAAGTAAATGCATATGGGTCAAATTCTGCATATTGTGTCATGTTTTTGAGGCTAGTATGGTTGGGAGAGGGTGTCAGTTGATTTGAATTTGGCCCTCTATTTTTATTCCTTATTATTCTTGATAGGAGTTTCATGCCTCGTTCTTGACTCAAAGTGCAGGGAAGGTGGCCCCAGAATGCTGCTTAATGTAATGCAGTCAACTGTACAGGTTTCTGAATTGCAAATTCAGTGAGAGTGATCCTGAATTTTGAAATGTTGCATGCATGGTAAACAAAAGAACCGAAGGGAAAGGAGTACAGAGAGAGAGAGAGAGAGAAATTTTTCCCAAAGAGAGGAATTATTTGGACTTTCCAAAGAATGTTGTTTAATTAAACTTTTGCTAATTTGTTGCTAAACAAACATTGGTTTAATTACTTTCCCATTAGGCTACCTATAGTCATGAACAACATGCATAAGATTTCTTATGTGCAATGCAAAATATGTGTTGGAAAACTGGGGTGATGTTATGGTTCCTCACCACACAGGTTCAATGAACTTTTGCTGACCAGACTCATTGCACAGTCCACGTGCTGCATGGGGATAGAGAGGTAAAAGCATACAGATGCAATTTCCCCCAAAAGAATGAGCGTGAACAAAAAACGTGAGTTGAACAAAAATATAGGCGGGAAAGGATTTTATTTTCGTATCGGTGAATTTGAAATTACACAGTAGGAGTCTACCCTGACTAATATCCAGTGCATCCCTGTTGGACTCAGAGGGGATAGATGTCAGGCCAGAATTGGGCCCACTAGGTTTTGCTACCCAATAAAAACCCTTTTTTTATTTTTAAAAATTGTTGCTAAAAATGCAGGAAAATGTGAGCCACTAAGGATCTTGGTTCACCTCTCTCCCACACCAGTTAGATGCTAGTGGAGCTGCTCCTAATTAGTTTACAAAAGTGTGTGAGAGGAGAATCGGGCCAAGAACCGAGAGAGCTCCAGCCAACAAATTAACACTTTGCCAAGGACCAAAAATCTCCCTGCAGAGGGAGCCACAGGTACCCCCATCTCAGGGCTAAATTTGGTATTTTAAAATACTGTTTTATGTAACCAATTTACTCATAACTAGTTATTTTTGTTGTTAAATTCCCCCACTGGTGAGTGTGGATCTGTGGGTTTGGATTTCCTGGGTATCTGGGATACCCAACCAAGTTAGCTGCAGTTTAATTAAGGTAGCTATGAGGAGCTTTACTTTTCCAGTGTTGTACACGAAGCATGCTACACTTAAATCTATTCTTAAAACAGTGGTCTCTATCTACATTCCAGATAGCCACGGAGGAAGAGACTACATTTGTGATTATGGTATGTTAATACAAATTCTAATGCACTGGGTTGGAAGTCAGGAGATCTGGGTTCTACTCACAACTCTGTTGAATAATTCTGGTATGATCTTGGGCAAGTTGGTCATTTTATTTTTCTGTGCATCACTTTCTGCAGCTGTGAAATCCAGATAATACTTCCCTACCTCACAGTGGTAAATAAGGTAATGTTTTATTATTGGCCATATTAATTCATGACATCCAAGCCATTTTCATTTCTCGCTTAGAAGGCCCTAGAAGTGCAAAGCATTATTGGCCTCTAGAAGGCATTGTGGTAGGTACATTAAGATTACCTAAAATTGGTAGTTATGTCCAGTGTTCTAGTCAGTGCTAATACTCAGTGATTTTACAATCCTGTAGAGCATTGCACTTCCTAAACTTCACCTGTTACATTGCACTGCTGGCTGCATTTTCAAACGAGGTCTTTTGTGCTGGATACGTCTTTCCAAATGGCAAGCTATACTCAAGCCTTTGAAAGTCAAGCCTTTGATGTATTTTATAGGGATAGGGGAGCATATTAAAGTGTACTCTGTTAGCCTTATTGAGCTCTATTGCTGCGTCAATACTAAAGCTGTAATTTCATCTCCAGCTTCTTATAACTTAACTACTTTAGCATCACAGTTGATGGTGACATCATAGGAAGCCATTGATGAGCTGACAGCCTTTTATGACCCAGCAGTGTATGATTTACTCTCTCTCTCTCTCTCTCTCTCTCTCTCTTTTTTTTTTAATGTGTAGTGTAGGTCTGTGTTCATAAATGTTAAAGAATTACCAACAAAGGAAATCACAATCCTCTGGTTATCCACAGAACAATTACAATGGAGGCCAGCAATACCAACATGTCTGCATTGCTATACCTTGTACTCTGAACTTGGTCAGAGGCACAAGACTGTATAGGTGGAGTGGTCAAAGTGGGAAGGAAAAAGTGGCGGCCCTTGAAGTGCAGCAATGTAAATTCGTGCACAGTGGTTATATTATAAAATACAGTGAGTGCTGCAGAAAAATTCTGATCACCAGAATACTAAATACAATAAACAATTAAGATTCATCTAGAGCTCCTTATAGTGGACTCTGCTCCTTGCGTCTCCTTGGTTCTGCGGCTTTTCTTTCTTTCTAATTATTGCAGCAAGGCTTTTGCAGGAAAGTGAATCCTGCCCCATGCTCTCATTGCACTTTTAGAATATAGACATACCCTAGCAGTAGATTAGGGATTACCAGCTCAAATGCTGATTTTCAGGTGCATAAAATTATGGACTGCAGTGCTCAGAGCAATTGTTAAAGTCAAAGATACATAAAAGACAATTATAAATCAGGACTCAAATATAAGGAAGCAGGCAAAGCCAAAAACTTCATTAAGATGGCTCTGCAATAAATGCTTCCAAGCTAAAAATACAGCAGGCCATTCTGTGTTCTGGGCAGAATTAGCACCTGGAAACAAATACACACTGACATACACAAAATATCTGTGTATTAAAATACCCCAACGCAATAGGTGGCCTCAGATTCAAACAGCAAAAGATGTAAAACTCTAAGGCATGGGGCTTTAAAAGGATAGGGGATTACAATATATAATGGGGAATATAGAAGAGTGTAGGATGAAGACCCTACAATAACTATGACTGCATCCAAGATGCTAGATGATGCAAAACTAAGGACAACTGAACAGGCAAAGTCAAATGTACTAGCAAAATAGGGACAATCTAGTGAGAGCGAACTGCAAATCAGTGACAAACAGAGACTATGGGGGAATGGGGCTATAGGTTTCTTTTGTGAGGACAAGGGAAGGGATTATAACCTTTCACCCCTTCTGTGTCCACACTCCTGTGCAGGGGAGGTAGAATCCCACACCTTGTGCGCTCTGTAGTGCAGGAGTCAGTGGGTGGTTGGCATAGCTCAGACTGTCACAAAGATTTATTTGAAGGCTTGGGTTTGTGCCTTAAAGGCCTGCACTGGAACTGTGGCTCAGAAAGTATGAGTTCAACTCCTGGATCTGCCAGAGACTCTAGTGTATCATTTAATCTCCCTGTGTCTCATTGTAATTGTTCCCCATCTGTAAAAACGGGGGTAACACTTTGCCTAGTTCACAGGGCTGTTATGAGAGTAGATTTAGTAATGATTGTGAGGTGTTTCAGTTCTGTGCTGATGAGAGCAATATATGTAAATAGACAGATCAAATAGAAGCTGACCTAACAGTTTCAGGCCACAGTGGGACTTGCAGAGCTCCCTGGCTCTGAGGAAACTGAGGTGGGGGAGGGACATGAGACCTGAATGCCTGGAAGAAAGGTGAATTGGAAGCCCCAAGAAGAAAGGCTTGGGCCTGACGAGCCAAAGGGAACTGTAGCTTGTAAGAACGTAATAAATTAGATTAATAAATTTGGGACATGTTACTTCACATCCTTTGGGCTGGCGAATGACTTACTGGGAGAATCAAGAGGGGAACTGACAGCAGTTGTGCCTCCCACAGAATGCTTGAAATGAAACTGCTTGCATGAACCCTGAAAACGTATCCTGCCCACTTTCACTCAGCTCTAGGCCAAACCTTGTAACAGTTTTGCTGTTGGTTTTAGTGGCGTTCTTGTGGATTTACACCAGTTTAACTGAGCGCAGATTTTCTTTCTCTCTTCAAAAATGGAATCGTGGTAAGATAGTGGATTCAACCCAAAGTGCTTTCCCATTTCCACACAGTGAAAGAAAAGTGACGGTAGGATTGGCTTCATGCCTGTGATGCTCATTGATATCAGTGGGAGAAGAAATGAGTGCTAAGCCTTGACTCTGCAAAGGTTTCAGTTCCGGAATTTGGATGTAGGGACAATCCTGGATCTATTTGCTCTCAGTTTAGTGGAAATCAGGAATGCCACAGAGAAGTCGAGTTTGGCTTCTGGCTGTGAGAGAGCTGTGGATATTTACTACATAAGTACCTCCTTCCCGTCAGTTCCTGGAGGGATGTCTGTGAAGTGCTGTCTTCCACCTCTCTCCCAGCCAACTGAAAGAAGAATGCTGCTATTGCAGTTTTAAGGAAGGGGAGGTTTAAAAATTGTGGTGTTTCCTTGTGCTCCCTTGTGGGTCTGTCTGTCTATCCACCTGTTGTTTCTTGTCTAATACTTAAATTGTTAGCTGTTTGGAGCTGCCCTTTTGTCCTGTTTTTGTACAGCGCCTGGCACGGTGGGATCCTGGCTCATGGGTGGGGCTCCTAGGTGCTACTGAAATGCAAATAATAATAGTTAGAGCTGTTTGAAAAAATAATATATTTTGTGAAGAAACAAGCTTTTTGTGATTATTTTTTTTAATGTTCATTTCATTTTGATGTGGGAGAAATTTAAATCAGGAGCAAAAAATAAAAATTATTTCCAGTGCGAAGAAGGTGGGAGGAGTCAAAAGTGGTAGGTTTCAACCAAAATGAGTTGTAAATTTTAATAGAAAATCAAAAGTTTTTGATCAAAATGAAAAATTTCCTCCTAAAAAAAAAAAAAAAAAAAGTATTGATGGAAAAAATTGTGTCTAGCTAAAAGTGTTTTTCCATCAGAATCTGGGGACAGAGCTGGATCCAGGCTCACATGTTGCAGGAGTGTAAAAGCATTTTTATAAAACAAACCTGAGATGACTTTTCTCATCGATGGTCCTTCATTATCAGTTGTTTTAATCTCCCATCAGTTGCAGGGCAGAGAATCCTGATCCTGCCCATCATGCAGATGTATTTGTCTGGAATGTCACATTAGCCTCATGCAAGGTTGAGAGGCATTGACGCTGTTGGTCATGTCCATTTCTTTCACTAGCCTTATTACTCAGGGGGCGGTCTTTGTCACGCTTGTTGCCACTTATTTCAATTAATATGAGGTAGGGTCTTTTACTTTCCGCTCAGTTATTTAATATAACATAGGCTTTTACCCAATAAAATGTATCTGCACATATAGAGTTGCATGATTAATTGCTCCTTTTATGCCTAAAATACAAATTGAGGGCATGATTCTCCTCCCGTTTACATCAATGTTCAACTGTTAAAGCTCCATTTACTGCAGTGCAATTGTTCCTGAGTTCTTCTTTGTAAGTGAGAAGAGTTGGATCCAGCAGGTGTAGTTTGAGGGTCATCAGCTTGCAAACTGCTCCACTCAAGATAAGCTAGTCTTTCACAGATGCATCAGCAGCAGTAGGTCTTCAATAATCTGAGTGATGGCCCTGAGTGATGAAGTTCTGATCCATGTTTGGGTTTGGACTTAGAGCCCCTAAACTTGTGGGTTCAAATTGGGGTTCCAGTTATAGAGAGAAACTTAGAATACAGAAAAGTTTTGCTTTTTCACCTGTTTAGCTGAGGCTGAGAATTTTTTCTGCTCAGCTTAACGGGAGAAATTTATCTGTTTTATTTAATTGTTTCCTGTATTTCTACCATATTGAAACTGTTTAATCCATCAAGTAAAAATTGCTGCTCTTTGCATGGCAATGTTTAGCACTGAGAAATTCAATATGGAACTCGATAACCTCTTAGTTATTAACATTATGATTTCTTCCAGTATTTTACTGGTTGCTTATAAATACATTTTTGTTACAACATAATAGTGCATTCATGGTCACGATTGTATACAGGTAGGAATTGTTCACTGTTCTCAAACGTTTGCAAGAAACGCAAACAAAACCATATGTTTCAAATATTTCACCAAATACCTTTTCCATTTATGTGCATGTGTTGCAGCAGTTGGAGCCTGGTGCTGCTCCAAAATCCTACCACTTATCTTTTATGTTTTATGACAGTTTTTTTATATATATATATATATTTATAAATGTGCTTTGACTTAAATTGGGGGTGGGGGGCTTCTCTGCCAATACTAAACCCTAATCATCATCAAATCACAGGAGCTACAATGTTTCCAGCTTTTAAATTGACCATGCTGTAATCTGTGATGCTATTTATTTCAAATGCTAATATGCATTAATTCTGCTGACTTGATGTCCAATCCTGCCAGTCCTCCACAGGCGGCGCTCCCATTAGCTTTGGTGAGAGTTCCGTTTGCAGAAGCACTTCACTGATATTGTGACATATGAAAGCTGTTAAATGACAAAAGAGGTTCCTTTAGAATGTTCTCTATTCAAAAATCCTTCCGCATCATTTCAAAGTCTGCTTCATGCTGTCCAGGCATTCTTCATCATTGTTAACTTTGCAGATGGGCCCAAACCATAAACTTGAGTACATCCCTCCCCTGGATTCTGGAAGCATTGGAAATCTGAATCTAGCTGCAGATGTGAAAAATTGCAAATGGCCATCTTTAAACTGGGCCAAACACGAGCCCTGCCCTCCCCCTATCCTAAGGGTTTTTCAAATCCAGATCCAAAATGCACAGCTTGAGCCCTTCTCTAGTTTAAAACCTCTTTTCTCTTCCTCTTTATTTATTGCAAGCTTAAAATTGATTGGGGGCAGGTGGCTTCTCTTTTTTTTTTTTTTTTTTTTTTTTTTTGGCAGTTTCAGCTGATTTGAGGGTTGCTCATGAGTGTTTAGCTTTGTTTTTTTGTTTTTGTTTGTTTTAATAATAAGAAGAGTATTGCTTTGGAAAAGCAAAAAAGCACCTAAAGAATTCTGTAGATGTCGCAAACTGCTACAAGGGGGAAAAATGCACAGCCTTGCAGGTTAAAGAGCTGAGGAGGCTCAAATGTGTGGGTTTTATTTTAATAAAGTCAGGTATGACTTTCAAAGCCCAAACTGGGTCCAAATTAACTTGAAAGCTTACCAAAGGGGAGGGGGAGTATGCCCTTTTCTTGCAACAAGCCCCACATAGACACAAACAATAATCAGAATCATAGAATCTCAGGGTTGGAAGGGACCTCAGGAGGTCACCTAGTCCAACCCCCTGCTCAAAGCAGGACCAACCCCAACTAAATCATCCCAGCCAGGGCTTTGTCAAGCCTGACCTTAAAAACCTCTAAGGAAAGAGATTCCACCACTTCCCTAGGTAACCCATTTCAGTTCTTCACCACCCTACTAGTGAAAAAGTTTTTCCTAATATCCAACCTAAACCTCCCCCTCTGCAACTTGAGACCATTACTCCTTGTTCTGTCATATTCTACCACTGAGAACAGTCTAGACCCATCCTCTTTGGAACCCACTTTCAGGTAGTTGAAAGCAGCTATCAAATCCCCCCTCATTCTTCTCTTCTGCAGGCTAAACAATCCCAGTTCCCTCAGCCTCTCCTCATAAGTCATGTGCTCCATCCCCCAAATCATTTTTGTTGCCCTCCGCTGGACTCTTTCCAATTTATCCACATCCTTCTTGTAGTGTGGGGCCCAAAACTGGACACAGTACTCCAAATGAGGCCTCACCATTGCCGAATAGAGGAGAATGATCATGTCCCTCGATCTGCTGGAAATGCCCCTACTTATACAACCCAAAATGCCATTAGCCTTCTTGGCAACAAGGGCACACTGTTGACTCATATTCAGCTTTTCATCCACCGTAACCCCTAGGTCCTTTTCTGCAGAACTGCTGCCCAGCCATTCGGTCCCTAGTCTGTAGCAATGCATGGGATTCTTCCGTCCTAGGTGCAGGACTCTGCACTTGTCCTTGTTGAACCTCATCATATTTCTTTTGGCCCAATCCTCTAATTTGTCTAGGTCCTTCTGTATCCTGTCCCTGCCCTCCAGCGTATCAACCACTCCTCCCAGTTTAGTGTCATCTGCAAACTTGCTAAGGGTGCAGTCCACACCATCCTCCAGATCGTTAATGAAGATATTGAACAAAACTGGCCCCAGCACCGACCCTTGGGGCACTCCACTTGATACTGGCTGCCAACTAGACATGGAACCATTGATCACTACCCGTTGAGCCCAACCATCTAGCCAGTTTTCTATCCACCTTACCGTCCATTCATCCAGCCCATACTACTTTAACTTGCTGGCAAGAATACTGTGGGAGACTGTATCAAAAGCTTTGCTAAAGTCAAGAAATAGCACATCCACTGCTTTCCCCTCATCCACAGAGCCAGTTATCTCATCATAGAAGGCAGAATAATGTCAAAATCAAAAGAGTTGGCAGCACGGCACAGGGATCTGTGTGAACAGCACTCACTGCAGGATTGGGGCCTTAAGTCCTTTCAGTATTATTATTTATATAATGCCATAAGTATGCCTGGCACCTTACAGAATAGAGTGAGAAATTCCGTGCCCTAAAGAGCTACAATACAGAGCAAGATCTTACAAACATTTGTCCCTGGCGCAGTGCTTAGTATCATGAGTAGTCCTATTCACTTAATTGGGAGTACACATGAAAGTAAGTACTATGTGGTTACAGTGCTTGGGAGACCAGCGTTCAGTTCCCTGCCCCACCAGGCTTGGGCAAGTCACTTAGTCTCTTTCTGTACCTCAGTTCTGCATTTGTAAAATGGGGGAAATTAGTATTTCCCTACCTCACAGGGCTGTTCTGAGAATAAATACATTAAAAAGATGCTCAGATACTGTGGTATTGAGGGGCCATATAAGTACCTAAGATAGGAAGCAAGTGTTTCCAGAATTGTAAAATAAGCAGCAGTATATTAAGAATAGCAAGGAAAGGAGGCTGAAGACATTAAGATGATGTGGTAATGACTAATGCACTTGTTAGGGTTACAAAACTAATTACTTTTAGTAACTCCACATATTTCAGTTGTCTAGAACCAGCACCATGAATGTGGGCAGTACATAGCTTCTGACAAGCTGATGGCTAGAATTCCCACTGTGTGATTAATTAGGTATGGGGGGACGGAGTGATTGGGGGAAAGCAGTCAGGTGATCTGGAGACAGAGCTAAAGGTGGAGCATTAAAGAAATGTCACGATTCTTAAGGAGACCTTGATAGAGACCTGATGTCAGGGCATTACATTGTGTTAGCTCACAGATTGGCACTGAAATTGAGATGAAAATCCTATCGACAAGGGAGGAGAGGTGTTAAGGGTATGCAAGGGAGAATGGTGCCAGCGCAATAGAAGGCCAAGGGGGGATAAACCAGTCATGCCTAAGAGTAGTGATGGAAATCTGCTTGTCTGTTGTACCTGAGATTCCCCTCCTAAATAGGGTGGAAAAGCAGTTTTGTATTTTTTTATTGCAGAATTTCCCTGTTTTGATGTTGACTCAGATCTGAAGCATGCTTGTTCAAGGTGTTTGGCTAAGCCACTAAGATACCACACCCCACCAGTGCAAAAACTGTGAATATAATATAACATTATTGTGAAGAGTGCAATGCAAGTTTTATGAACTATTTTAACATTCATTTATCTTTTTCTCTCTCCTTGTGTGTGTGAGGGGGAGGTATCTTTTGGCTACCAAAGGTTCAAGAACTGTTACCGCTGGACACGGTTGTACGATAGGCAGTACAAACAGCCACTTCACACAAGCCACCTCCCTGATGTACCACTAACTCCCTTAACTGTAATCCAGAGGAATTGTCCTATTTATTGTTATCAGGCTCATTGCTGGATATGCTAAGAACCTTTCAAAATGGCCAGAACCAGTTATGAAGCAGCATTGCTGGTGGCTTTATGATACATACAGGGGATCGCTCCAACCTCGTCAATTCGATCAATGCGGTCACCTCTCAAGAAAGAAGAGAGACCATTCCTTTTCTCAAATGGTCCCAACATTTTTGAGGGTGAAGCAGACTGTAGTTCTTCAAGGTTGGGGTTCAATGTGTCGTATGATTTAAAGGTATACCATCAGCTTTACATCTAGTCAGTTAAATATAGATGCATGTATTGCTGTGTTCTTTAGTCTGTACCTCGTGGGAGTGGGGAAGATAAATATGTTTATGATTGTAAGGTGCTCAGTTGCTATGCTGATGGGGGCCATAAAAGTACCTAAACTAGACAGTCTCAATCCAATAGGGTGACCAGATGTCCCAATTTTATAGGGACAGTCCTTATTTTTGGGTCTTTTTCTTATATAGGCTCCTATTACCCCCCCCCACCCCATCCCGATTTTTCACATTTGCTGTCTGGTCACCCTACAATCCAATCCCCAGCCTTCCTCATTGCAGATTACTGGTACCAGATAAGTTCATGGAGGACAGGTCCACCCAGAAGCTGGGAATGGGCGACAGGGGATGGATCACTTGATGATTACCTGTTCTGTTCATTCCCTCTGGGGCACCTGGCATTGGCCATTGTCGGAAGACAGGATTCTGAGCTTAGATGGACCTTTGGTCTGACCCAGTATGGCCGCTCTTATGTTCTTATGTACTATTTGGCAGGCTTTTTAGCAGTTATTCTCAGCATAGAGGCCAAGGACCAAGTGAGTCTGGAGACTGAACTATCCTTTCACCCCTAGAGGTCGTCCTTACAGGTAAAAGCAAGCAAACCTGCACAGTGCAGAGTAATGCTGTGCTTGCTTAGTGGAAAGACATTTCTTTCTGTATGGAATGCTTGCACAAAGACTATGCATCACTTAAGCCTCAAGAAAGGGTTTATGTAGGATTTAAGAGCCGTATCAGCCTTGCGCACAGGGGTGAACTTGCAGGAGATTGTGGTCCCCATAGCTGTCAGTCTGACATCTTTCACAGCCATTAAATTCTCTCTCTCTCTCTCTCTCACACACTCACACTCACGCACATACACACATCCCCACACACACCCTGTCTGAAGCTCCTTTATAAGCACTGGCTCCCTCCCACTTTCCATGGTTATGTGAGCATCCAACATCTCAGAAACCAGTCCAGGCTAATAAGAGGCACTCTAAGAATAACTGCTAACTGAAAAATAAAATGAAATAAAAAATATTGGTTGCTGCAGATCTGATGGGGAAAAAAGGAGGTTCAGCTCCAGGAAGAGACAGGTGGCTTCTGAGTGAAAACTGTAACATACTCTCCCCAGGGAGATCAACTCCACAGTTTAGTTCACTCTTTCCTGCTATAAAGCATATTGATGTTACCAGCTTTCTCCTTCCTGGGCTAGTGTTTTTTAACTTAAGCATTGTTAAAATCTGTACAGCTTGGAATGATGCTTCAGACAGTCCTGACACCCTCCTTCATTTCTGCTCTCCTTTCACATAATCTGCCATTGCTGTGCAGTGCTACTAACCAGCACCGTTGCTTCCAAACATATGCAAACTGCTTTAATTTAAACACCTGAAAGGGGAAAAAAGGAGTGTAGTTAATGGGCAACATGGATACCAAAGGTGGTCATTTTCAGGGCTTGTGAGTGGATGCCCTGCACTTGTGATTTGGAGCCCAATCCTGCTTCCACTAGCGTTAATGGGAGTTTTGTTTTTGAGTGATATGGATTCAGGATTGGGCTGAAATGTCTATGAAACGTAATGCTTTTGCAGTGCAAGAGTTTGCATGGACCTTTACTTTGGATTTGATTCATGTGAGTTTCCACTCCCTGAGGTTCACTTTGAGTTCTTGGTTCAAATGCATTCAGAAACTCAAAGCCAAACTCTCAGAACAGTGACATTTCACTTGGCTTCATGTCAAAACCCTGGGTTTCACATGACTTTGTCTTGGAACCAAAAATGGACCTAAGTTCCTGAACCTGGTCTGAGTTTTAAATGTGCAACAAAATCCAAAGTCATGTGAGTTTTGCACCATTTTCTGTTTCTTTATGAAAATCTTGGACAGCTCTGCTGTTGTTTGAAATATCAATCTTGAGCAAAAAAGAGCTCTTTTCAGCCAAATCACATTTTTTAGGCATCTGAAGATAGCAGGCAACACCATTTGGCTGCTACCAATATATTTCTTCTGCCATGATTTTGCGTGCAAAATTCCCATTGACTTCAATGGGAGCTCCATGCACAGAACAATGGCGGGGACAATAAATTGTGCATGTGTAGGCTCCAGTTTTACTAGCATTAGAGGATGTTATTTGCCTTTTGAGAGTCTTTTTTTTTAAAAAAAATGCAACAGTTTACCTTTTCCAAAGCTGAACAAGGCATTTCAAGAGTCAGTAAATCTGGGATGGGTATGTGTAGCATCAGTATCTGCTTTTGCACATTAACTGTTTGCTACCAAAGAAGTGAATATATTATTGTGTTTTGGCTTCAGTCAGAAATATGAACTGGAATTTTAAAGGACATGTCCATCTCTAATTGGTACATCCCTTACCATTCAGGTAGTCAGGAATTGAGTGGTTTGGTTTTGAAAAATAAAAGCAGAATTTTGTACATGTCTGGAAGCATCCTACTGAGATCACTTCATATAGTATACTGCAAGCCAGTGTATTAATCATGACAATGTTTCCTGGTAGTTGAGTGCCCAAAAATTAACTCACTAAGAAGAGGCCGCTTTTGAAAATACTAGAATTATACACCAAAAATGTGTTAAAACAACATTATTAAGATTGCAAAGTCAAACACTAAAAAATTAGGAAATTCCAAAATTGAGGGTTGCACAAGCAACCTTAATTCGGTCCCCTTCTGTGAATGCATTGTGATACTATCTTTAATTACATGATTGCTATCATACTGTGGTATAATGCATAGGCATAAGATGGCCAAATTAAGGTTGTGCAAGCCATCTAGATTCCTGCATTTCCTTACTTTTGAGTACTTGATTTAGCAACTTTAATGTACTTTTGTCAGCATTTTTAAACGTGTATATTTTCTTGGGTTTTCTTAAAAAAGCAAACTGAACCCCCCGCCAGAAATTCCATATATTGATACCCACTTGGCTCATCAGCAGGGCTAAAACCTTTCGATTTTGTCCATTCTCCCTCAAGGTTTACCGCATTTGCCCTTTCCCTGTCCATGTCCCACCCCTGGGTCCTCTCCTCCCAGTCCCATTCTCTTACCCTAGCCAGCCCCAGTCCCCATTCCTTGCCCAAATCCTAGTCTCACCCCTCTGGACTCCTCATTCCAGTATCAGTCTCCTTGCCCAGCTAATCTTCTCCACAAACCCTCCAGCTCCCAGTGCCAATCTCTTCACCCAGCCAGTCTCCCCCTGCATCCTGGCTCCTCCTCAGATCTATCTCCCCTTCCCCACCCTCCACACACATCCCTCTAGTTCTCAGTCCCAGTCTCCTTGCCATTGACTGTATTCTCCCTCCACAGCTCCTCCTCATATCTTAGCTTCCCCACATTTCCCTTCCTGACTTCCAGTCCCTGTCAATTTGCCAGGTCGCTTCCGGTCTCTTCCCCATCTCCTGCCAGCTTCCAGTCCCAGTATCCTCCCCCGGGCTCCTTATGCCAGTTTCCCCACACACACCTGTCCCCTCCCCGCCCGCCACTAGTCCAGCTCTTGTCCTGCTCGCAGGAGAGTCGGTGAGAGCACTGGAGAGGGCCTCCTGAAGCATGGAGGAGAAAACTCCCTCACTTGAATGCAGAGAGGACAAGAGCTTGACCATCTGTGGGGACTGGGGCTGGGAGCCATTAGGTAGGTGGGGAGGCATGTGCGACCTGTGATTTTAAAAAAAAAAAAAAAAAAAAAAAAAAAAAAGCTTATAAGATGGCAGACTTTCACAAGGACAGCAAGGGGCCCATCACAGACACAAAGGCCACCCACGTGGCAAACTTCAGGCCCTTGCTCGGTGCTAGAGCTATTGAAAGAAAAGGTTCCCAGAAGTTTTTAACATGGGCAAAACAATTTATTTTCCCTTAGTCTTGTTCTCAGCAATGGCTGACTCTGGCTGAAATTCTCCAGAAAGCTACAGCATGAGGCAGACACTCGGAAGGGGAAATTTCTGCCTCAGCAGTTAGTTTGGCAAGGTTTTATAAGTCACTGAAAAAAAGGCATTATGACGCGAAGTGGCAACCTTACTAATAGGCAGTGATACTATGCTCTAACAGGCACCTATAATAGGCATCACAGATGTCAGTGAGAAACTGGTCAATATAGCTCTGGACTGGTAGTTACCTAACTCATCTGTTGAAGGAGCTAAGCAAGCACATCCCTCAGTCGGCCTTTTGAATGTGGATACTTGAAATTGCTTTTCTTTAGGTGATGAGAAGAACGTTTTTCTTCATTCTTTGTTTTACAGACCAGCATCTTTACCAGCTGACTTGGTTACCACAGCTTTGCAGCCATCATTCATGTAAAGCAGGAAATCCTGAAACCAGTTAAAAATAGATGGAGATGTGAATGACAAGAGGTGATGGGAGAGGGGAGAGATGCTCCCTTGTGGCAAAGTGGCATAAAAAGATTTGCACGGTCCATGTTCCCTTAAGGAATACAGGAGGACCTTATTTAAGTAGAATTTATTTTTCTCTGGCAAATTTCTCTCTTATGATGTGTGCCCTTTATGGCATGTGTTATATATTGACACAGATTAAGTTTCTCTCCTGGATGGAAACAATGCACAGTTAGAAGGAACGCTATTGTGCTAGCAAGAGCCACAAACCGCTTGTGGCAAGTAGAGGACTAGATCTCTTTGTGTAGGGTTAACTAAAGGCAGAGCACTCCCTTCAGCTTTGCCATTCTCTCCCTCTCTCTCTCTCTCTCATTCCTTCCCCTCTTTCTTTCTCTCTTATACTTTCCCTGGACCCCTTGGCTTTGTTATTCTGCATGTCTGATTAGCAAGAGCCTGATTGGCTGGCTGCCTGCTCAGAGAGAGATTCCATTCAGCACACCCCCCACCCACCCACCCCTTAGTCAGGAAATGTGAGCAGAGCTGATGGAAGCTGATAGGCAGGGCTGAAGTGTTAGCACCAGTACTGGATGTGACAGCAGGCAGAGGAGCACTTAGCAGCTTATTCAGTGTCCGATTCAGATTGCGGCAAGGATCCAAGCATGGAATGCTGCCGTTGGGCAACTGCTGGCACCCTGCTCCTGGTGTGTCTGCTCCTGGTAAATGTCATTTCTTTTGTTTAAATACTTAACTGTTGCAGTCAAGAGATCTGATTTTTCTAAATCTTTAAGAGCCAGGTGAAAAGAAATGATGCCGCAGGTATCAGCCCCTCTAACCCAACTAGGGGTTCTAGGGGTATGTCTACACTGCAATTAAACACCCGGGGCTGGACCGTGTCAGCTGACTTGGACTCGCAGGGCTTGGGCTGCGGGGGCTATAAAACTGCAGTGTAGATGTCCAGGCTCCAGGACACTATGAGGGGTCTTGTAGTATCGGTTGCTCCAGGTAGAACCAAAAGGTTAATGTTGGCATAGATTATATAAACGTGGGGAGAGATGAACTGTGAATGATGGATTAAGTGCCTGGAATTTGGACAACAGCCTTTTTTCCCTGTTGAAATCAAGCTGTAAAATGTTGTAGTGTTCCTGTAATTTTATGTGCTAGGGGGTTGGGTTTTTCTCCTCTTTTTAAAAACTACTTTTTCCTCTGCAAATGCAGAGAAACCAGGTACAGCATGTACTGGGACTCCTGCAGCCAGCACGGATTATCTCTGATAATTACTGTAAGTTATTAGAGAGACAAGTTAACTCTAAGTTTTGGAAGCAAAATATTGTTCTGTGATCTCAGGTGTACATTAGAGATGCAAAATCGGTGGTTATTGTTTGGTGAATGTTTGTTTATTTTATTGTCTCCCCCAAGGAGACTGATAAGATGCTCTTACAGCTGAACACCATTGCTGCGTTGTTTGATTGAAAGTAAATGTTCCATTGTGACTCATACTTAGTTTTATGGGTATGAGCTGCGCGTTTACTCTCCAGAAAGTCTGCAGTGAAAACATTAATAGTAGTGCACACATTTTTAACAGGAGAGTGTCCTGGGCATGCACGTTAACTAAGCCTCATCTAAAGATTAGATTAATTTGTAAATAGTGATCAAAAGCAAAAACTCTTTTAAAAAAACATTAATTTACAACGTTGACTCTAATGCAAAGTGCATATTTTATATACTTAATAACTGAAGAATCATTATTTTATTCCAAAGTTCATTATCTATTTCCATTGAGATCAAACTGAGTTTGTCTTCATATACATGTGAATGAAACAAAATGTGCTAATTATTGTATGCTAATGTTAATGTTGATAGCCACGAGAGTATCAGAAACAATCCATCCCTATTCAAAATGCATGTCATGGATCTTTGTCAGGTCTCAATAACAGCTATTCACCGATCATTAAATATGAGTTTCCAAAATAATTGTAAATATGAATATCTTCCACACAAAAATAATGTTGCTTAAAAAAGGCTCTTTCAAATATAAAATGAAATGTAAGCCACAGAAATTACTGTAGAGAGCGTTGAACGTGCTCTCCTTAACAAATGAAAAGTTTATTAGCCTGGCAACTGTTACGCATTATGAGCCAGATCCTGCAGTCCTAACTCAGGGAAAATCAGTAGGAGTTTTTCCTAAATTAGGACTGAGTAAGGGCTGTAGGATTTGACTCTAGGGCTAGGTTAATACTCCTAGCCTCACCACTTGTACTGACTTCACTCCACTGCTTGTGAATTGTGCACTCGGTCCCTAATTCATGAAAATAAATAGTGCATTCTGCTGCCAACCATTATGCATTATATTTAATACTATACCAGTTTGTGTGGGTTTTTTGCCCCTCCCCCATCAGAGATTTTTAAAATAAAACACTTTTTGTGCCTTAAGAATGGTGACATGAAACAAGCAAAACTTTATTTTCCAGAGTCAGGGCATTTTTTTCTCAGTCCTCACTTAGGCAAATCCCTTATTTGGTTTCAGTGAACGTTTTGACTGAGTAACGATTGCAGGATTTTGACTTGGATGTTAACATGGCGAAGTGTTGGGATATATTGATAAATGTGTCACTGCCAGCGTATACCAAATAGTAAATTCATAAAGGGACTGATACAAAGCCCTTTGAAATTAATGAAAAGTCTCCCCTTGGCTTCAGCTGTAAAAGTAAAGTCAGAGTTTGGACCTGTACTTAAAAAGTAACTTCTCAGTCTTGCAAAAAGTTAACACTCTGGGACTGGTCCACACTGGGGCGGGGGATTGATCTAGGAAACGCAACTTCAGCTACGAGAATAGCGTAGCTGAAGTCGACGTTTCCTAGATCAAACTAAGTATACTTACTGCGGGTCCACGCGGCGCAGGCAGGCTCCCCCGTCGACAGCGCTTCCTCCTCTTAGCCCAGGGCTACACTAGGGGAGGGGGGTCGATCTACGATACGCAACTTCAGCTACGGGAATAGCGTAGCTGAAGTCGGCGTATCGTAGTCGGCTTACCTGGGGATGAGGACGGCGGCGAGTCGATCGCTGCAGCTCCCCCGTCGACTCCGCTTCCGCCTTTCGATGCGGTGGATTGCCGGAGCCGACGGGGAGCACGATCGGGGATCGATTAATCGCATCTTAACGAGACGCGAAAAATCGATCCCCGATAGATCGATTGCTACCCGCCGATCCGGCGGGTAGTGAAGACCTGCCCTCGGCGAGCAGGAGTTCCACAGTCGACGGGGGAGCGCTTCTGGGATCGATTTAGCGCGTCCAGATGAGACGCGATAAATCAATCCCAGAAAATCGATCTCTACCCGCCGAATGGGGCGGGTAGTGTGGACTAGCCTGAGAGGTCCTTACTACAGCAAGTAGCCCCATTGACTATAACGAAACTGCTCCTGGGAGTAAGCAGTTTACACCCAGTAGAAAGCCTTCGCAGGATCTGTCTCTTAAGTCACTTGGCACACGTGTTGCTGTGTGAGATGTGTATGCAGTAAACCCTCCTGAAAGAAAAGCATGCTCAAGGCTAGAGAGTGGCTTGGTCTGCATGGGTGCACCAGCAGGGAAGGTTGGCACAGTCCAGATGCAACCGCAGCCCTTGCATTGCTGGTGCTAAAAGACTGGAGGAATCTGAAGCCAGCTGCAGTGCTAGTCTCCCTGCCTCCTCACACCAATGAGTAGAACAGAGCCAGAGCAGACCATTAGACCAGCTTTCACCCTCTAAAAAGATGTAGCAATTGGTGTTGATGTGTGCAGTCCTCCAGGGCTCCTTAGGATTAAGTCAGGGCAAAATCCTTTTGATTTCAATGGGGTGTTTTCCCTGAGGAAGGACCGCAGAGTCAGGTCTTTAACTTGTTAATTGCCCTGGAACGTAGTGCTCAGAGTCTGAGTCTGTAAGAGTTAAAGCAGACTTGATACTTCCTTAAAATATATATTTTTCTCTTTCTCAGACCAAGATGAGATATTTGGGGAATTTTGCTCATTGTCCTACAGACTTTTGCATGCTAAGGAAGTTGTAGCACACCTCTTTTGAGGGAAACAAAAATGAGCAGGCATTCTGTTCCAAAGATTTCCCTTTCTATTCATTTTTTAAATAAAAACCCATCACAAGCAAACCACACTGTCTAAGACCAGCCATTGACATCCAAACTGGAAGTCAAGCCACTTCTTGTCAGAAAGGCATTTAATCACATTTGCATTTGCTCTTTGCTTCTTTTTAGTGGTTTTTAGCTCTCTGGCCTGCTATTGTGGTAGTTGTGCAGGAATAACACTAGGAATTATAATAAAGTACATGTGTCTGTAGAATTGCTTCTTTTTTTTTTTCCTCTGCACTAATTTATACATGGAAACTACTCAAGCCCAATAGTCCATTCCTTTCAGGTTCTCTGGCACTCTACTCCTCTATTATCTAACTTGATCTGTCTTGGATGACCATAAGCGCAATTAGTCTGTGGAATGGATGTTAAATTCCTTGTTTACAGCTGAATGTAGAAAGGTTGACTCCGTCATTTCTCTTCACGTGCAGATAGTCTGTCTATTACTTGTATGTATGCCCATCTGTTTCTACGTTTATAGCTATATAAGGATGGATTTTCCAGCCTGGATGCCAAAACTGCACATGTACACTTTCTATGCACACTCATTTGTGTGTGCAAACTGGCATTTCAACATTCCAACTAGGTAGTGGCACGTTGAACTACACAGTTTGTACATACAAGTGCAGGCTTTATTCATGCAAATGGGATGCAGTCAAAACTTTGCACAGTTTTGGCATTTGAAAACCTGACCAGTACACTCTCAATCTGAATGTTTCACATCTATACACACAACATACAATTTTCTTTATATGAATGGCCAAGTCAACTAGTTAGTGTGTGTAATATGTCAGTTTCTTGATATCTTGTTCTAGAGTTTCATGTCTAGACTTGCTTTGCTGAACTTTTCCAGATTGCTTTTCCAAGTGTATCATTTACTGTCCCTCCATTAACTGAGGGCAAGGATTTGTGGGAACTGCTGTAATCAGATGAACTCAGTTAGTGGTGGGATTTTGTTCTTTGGGCCCAAATCCTTACTCGGGCAAAATGCCCATTGAAATTAATGGGATTTGGACCTGAATAAAGACTATTAGGCTAGCTCAGTGGTGTCACTAGTCTCCTGAGGATTAGGGGTTCGGTTTTTCGGGTGGTTTTATATCTTTAGCATAATTCTTAGGCCTGGCAAGAGAAAATAAAAAAGGCCAGGCAATAAAACACCCTAGAGAATCTGGAGCCTAGAACATATTCAGCCATAATCATGTTGGTCCAGATGCTATTGTTAACTGAATGAACTAGTCAATCAATAATTAACTTAATGGACTAATAAATTAGTGTAATGCTTGAACAGTCCACTCACCAGGAGGAAATAAGAAACTTTTTGAGGAGACTTCTACATAATATATGCTTTCATATAAAAAAATCCCTAGCCTTTAGGGTTGTGACGATAACCATCCAAATGTGAACCAAGAATATGTGGTGTAATGCTGTCTGTCTTAGACTGCAGACAGCTGCATTGCCTCTGCTGCTGCTCATAGCTGCTTTATCAAACTGTTGTACAGTCTGTTGGCAGCAGTAAAGCTGATTTAAAAAAAAAAAGAAAAATCAGATCAATTTCACTCTGTTATGGCATTGAGCATTAGCAGAGGCTGGCACAGAAACAGAGGTTGAGAGAGGGATAGAGTAGCAAGGTCATCCGCATAGCAACAAGGAGGAAGCTGATCCAGGGGTAGAGTAGTGAAGACACTTCCCACCATTTGTTGCAACCTGGATGCTCTGGGGCCAGATGGGGAACAGAAAGCAGCAGAAAGAGAACGTTCCATCTTTCTTTTGGTAGCTAGTGAGAGTTGTGGAAGCAGCCTTCAAATGTATCCAAAAGCTAGTAGCCCTATTTTGATGACTCCAACTTGTCTGAGGGACAGCACCCGGCTAGGAATCACAGCACCTTCCCCTTTTCTAGCAGTTGTAGAGGAGAGCGAGCAGTTGGTTTCTCACATGGCTATTGCCTTGGTCAGTGTGAATCATCTTTCATATCAGTTGCTGGCTACTAGGTTTAGTCCTTTAGGTTTTAGGTGTCTGGTAACATTTCCAAACTCTGTGTGTGTGGGTGCAAGGATGGGCATAGGGGTGCGTAGGAGGAGAGCATGATGTGGGTTAAGGTAGAAAAAAGGAGTATGCTATAGAGAGGATACAGAAAATATGGGGGAGGAGGTAGAAAATATAATTTAGGGAAAGTGAGAGTGAGCAAAAAAAAGAACACAGTGCAATGAGAGTCAAGGAAAAGAAGAAATTGGCAGAGAAGATAAATCATGAAAAGATACACTGTAATCTATTAGAGGTTCCAGCCCATCTCTGCTTAGTGATGGAGAAAGCTTTGCAAGGGGTAGTTAGTGACAGGCAAGATTTTATTTGCGTGGTTGGTGATGGCCAGTTCTTGTCCCAACCTGAATCTTTTGAGATATCATTCCCTCTCATGGTTTTCTCCCTTCTGACAGGAGTGCCAAGATTTCACTGTATATCAGCGCTTGGGAGATTTGCTGTTGAGATGCTGGGGGCCCAGCAGAGAAAATGCACCTGCTGAGACCTGTATCTTTATCAGTGAAGATAGAAATGTCTTGGGTGGACAGCAGAGAAAGGAGTCTGGAACAAACCCAGGTTTTAAAACCAAATATTGGGCTTAAATCCAGGATTGGGCTAAAGTTTGGCTAATCCATCCATCCATAGGCGATGCACCCACACATGAAGGAGTTGGGGGAAGGGGTAGAAGCCTCCTTGTGGAGCAGGAGTTAATCATAGTGGAAACTTCTATTGTGCAGTCTCTCTGCCTGGGTGGGAATTTCACCTGTTTGATCAAGACATGATGTTGCAAATACATTTTGATATCTCTGAACATTAGGCCTATTACCTGTCCGCATACACACACCCCAGCTTCAAGAAGGTTGGCTTTTTTGCAGAGCTATGTAGGAACTTGGCAGATGTAATGCACATATGTTCTTACTCCTTGACTTTCACCTTGAGGTTTTGGGTTTGGGAAACCCCAAAAGTTCAAACCAAGCCTCAGCTAAAGCCACCTAGCATTGCCTAGTTTCTGCTGAAATCCATGAAAAATCCACTGTGTGTCACGTAGTTTCCACCCAAACATATACCCTATTCCAGGTTTTCTCCAAACTTACACAGCAGGCCTGAGGTTTTCTGTTTGTAACAAAACCTGAGGCTATGTGTTGCTTTGGACTGCACTATGGAAATCTAACATAGCTTCTGTATCTGGTTACCTGTGGAGAAGTAGTTCCATATTCATTCTGTAGGAACGCATCCAGAAGAGGATTCTTGTGGGGATTATGTTGTGCTGGAAAGATTTAATGCCATTTAATGGTGCTGCAATGCCATTCTCAAATGCTTCACCTTCCTGTCAAGAATGACAGAGAAAACTCTGCACATAGCTGCCATTGCAGTGTCTCCTGTGACTGGACTTGGTTAGTTGGTGTTGTTGCTGCCCATCTCTACACAAGCTGCAAATATTATACTTAAAGTAGTAATGCTGAAAAAGTTCAAATGGACATTTGTAAATGTGGTGCTAGCTGAAAACTGATGGTCAGCTGGCGTAAATCAGCTTACCTCCCTTCACTTAAATGGAGCTATGCTGATTAATACCAATTTAGGATCTGGGCCTAAGTATCTTCTTAAAATCTCTATTTTCAAGTGAGCATTTACATGTGTAGCATGTGCACGTAATAGAGAGTATCCATTTTTTAAAAGTGATCACTCACAATTACCATGATTTTTATACTGTGTAGTATTAGATTGTGAATCGTCTTATTGTGGAGACATTTTATTTCACAGAACAACTTGTCTGTAAGTTGGGGGTTCATTATAACCTGAACTTCATAGGCCCCCCTGCAATCCATTGAAACATTTGGGAACTTTCCTTCTATTTCACTATCCAATGGAGTTTCACCATATCAGACTTCACTGTATCCAGATTGTGCTGCATTTCTCAGAAATGGATAAACACTTTTATTTCCTTTTAAACACACTGTTAGAATTTCCTTTCACATGCGAGCAGCCTCTCTCGCCTGCCAGATATAGACGTTGTCCCAATTTCTTGTAAAAATAACCAAAATAGTTGTGGTGAAATCGGAAGGCATTATGGACGGGTGACCGGGGAAAAAGGAGAGAGAGCAGTGTATGTAGCATGTGAGATTTATTCTGCTTATGAGGCAAGCATCTGCAGAACTCTCTCTAATAGTTTCACCACCTGTGAATTATTTGGATACATCTCATAAGCGGGTTCCTTTTTCTATTTGCGTAGAGAAATAAGTAGTATATACACTGATTCTACAGTACATTAGTTTTCATGCAGTTTCCATTTTCATCTTCATTGGTCTTACAGAATTTCTTTTAAGGCTTCAACAGTTCCTTAGAATGGTGCTCTGGACTTCTTGCCTTTCTGGGATTTCCTTTACAGCAAGCTCAACAGAGGGTGTCAGGGCAGAGGGGTAAGGGTATGTGATAAAGTAAGATATCCTAGAATAAATTCCAAGAACACTAAAGAAATGAGACAGGAAATTATATGCAACATATAATAAATTTAAACTGTCCCATAAAATAAATATGTCATTTTGCTTCCACACGAAGGTACCGTAGGGGTGTCAGATTTCCCCTTCCTACTTAGTTGGATATAATTTTCGTTTCCATTTCAAGTCTGCCAGAGTATTGTTCAAATCCTGTGCGGCATCAATAGAACCAGAAATGAAAAGGAATAAAGGAAGCAATAAGGACTCCTACTGCTCTGGTACTGAAATGAGAGTAGAGAATTTTATTTATTTATTTATTTATTTATTTATTTATTTATTTATTTATTTATTTAAATCTCTCTTTCTTTCATCCAACTGTTAAAACCATCTGTCATTGAGGGCTCTCATAACTGCCTGATATGCATGCCCTGCCCTGCCTTTCTTTTTCATTGCAGTATGTGGGTGGATTATGATTATAATTGTACTTTGGATGTGACATTTTCATAGTTACTGTAACTTTAAAAAAAAAAAAAAAAGAGAGGAAAATTTCAAGTCAGCATATCAACAACGTGTTCCTTAAAGATCTAGCCCAGGCAGCGATTTTCAAAGAAGAAATAGCTGAGCTAGTGATTTAAAAGAGGGAAGGGGGGTGGAAACTTCTTACCAAAGATTTATATCAAAAGTGAGTAGAACACATAGGAGAACAGTTTCTTATGAAAAACATTTTGACTCCAATGTGTGGATATGTCATTTTGAGAGAGAGAGAGAGAGAGAGAGAGCGCCGTGCAAATATGTATTTTTCCACATGTGATATGAGAGGGAACTCGTAAGGGCAGTTATAATTTATATCCTGGAAATTTATGTGTTTTACCTCTCTATTTCTATGTTATTCAATTTAAAAAAACAACAACCCTGCTACTCATGGCAAACCTTGCTTTGCTTGGTATAAATAAACTAATAATGAGATAAGGTGTATTTTCCATCTTTAAAAAATACACACACCAATATGAGGTCAACATACCTATATTTTACAATGATTTAAGAGGAAAAAAATGTGGTAGACAAACTCCAAGATTTATAGTAGTTCCTTTGTGTTCTGTGTGCATCCCCCTCCCCCTTTTTTTCAATTTTAATTCTGATGCGGGAACTTGAGCTTAGCTCATGCATTTTTTTTTTATTTCTCTTTATTTTTTACATAAACACATGCCTTTCCCTTTTTTGGCTCTGGTAGGGCTAAAGTTCTGAACCCTCTGAATGGCCCATCGTCATTAAAATAAATACAAATACGAGTCCATGAGGTAACTGTGAGTGATAGGAGATGCTCAAAAGATTGGGAGGTTTGGTTTATTTTGGATAAGCCCCAAAACTGTGCCTGCTTATCTGAAATTATACAAATCTTTGGAGAGATCTCTCCCCACTCCAAACCATTTTCCACCTACTGTCCAGAGATCATCTCCCTATTTCCCTTCCATCCTATTGTAACACCCGCTTACTCAGTGTAGCACTCTTGTTTTCAGCTGAGGCAGTACAGACACATGCTTTTAGATCCCGAGATCTCAGGTTCTGCAGTTGATGACTCGTGGGGTGGGGGGTGTTACAGATAGTAGCCCATACAGGGATTTGAGTTGGGTGAACCTGTAAAGCTCAGGATGTTTCCCTAGCCAGGCAGAAGTGTATAATCCACACCCACTCAGTGTGATACTTTGTCTCCCTCTAGGGATGGCTCAGCCACAGAGAAAAGTTGATGAGTCTGCTACACGTCTATTCCCTGGTTTTCCACTCTTTCTGCCAACCATCAACCAGCCTCCATGTGATTACCCTTCTTTTACCTCCATACCTGTCTACTCAGGCCTTGACTTCCACCTCATGGATATGTGACCCGATCTACCTCTTCTTATTATATTACCTGGAAAGCAGATTTCACAGCCTTCACTCTCCCTTTCAAATTTAATATCAAATCAGAGGCCTTCCCAGGATGTATTGTGCACTTCTGGATATGGAAGGTATAGAGTATGCAAGGCTAGCACTTGAGGCCTGCTGTGCTTTCCTCTCTCTCAACCACCTCTCTTCAGCCTCTCTGATTCCCTGGCATAGTGCAACTCTCCACTGTAGCTTGTTGCTAGCTGCATCTTCCCAGCTTGTGGTGTCCATGTTGAAAGTTTTCAAGTCCCTCTTGCAAGCATCCTTGAACCTAAGCCTAGGTCAGCCTACTGGTCTCTCAAGTTCCCCGTGCATGAAATCCTTTAGAATGCATCCGTCATCTATCCCGCACAGATAACCAAGCCAATGGAGACTTCTGTTGGAGAATAGGGATTATACTTGTCAATTTTGATTTCTCGTGTACTTTGGTATCAGGAACTTTTGGTTTCCCACTTGATATTTAGAATACAATGAAGGCAGCGGGTGTGGAAGTGGTGTTTAGTGGTCTCTCATGCCTGCTCTAGGTGGTCCACGTCTTGCCACCATACAGCAGCATGCTCAGAATGCACATCTGGTAAATCCATATCTTGGGTGTTCAGTGTTAATTTTCTGTTATCCCATACATGCTTGGACAGTTGACTGACTGATGGCCACCTTTCCGATGTGAGAATTAAGCTCATCATCTAGAGATAAGTTATTCAGTGCAGCTGATCCCAGATAGCAAAACTTTGTCCACAATGCCTAGTGTGGTCTAGCTATTGAAACTTCTGGTGCAGTCAACACAGCTTGTGCCATAATCATTGCCTTCTTTAGAGTGATGGGTAGTCCAAATTCATCACAAGCTAGTGCAAAGCTACAGCAAATTTGCTTAAGCTCCTCTTCACAGTGTGTGATGAGCACTTCGTTTGGGAAAAGAAGTTCTTTTATCTGCAGGTGTCTGACTTTGCGTTTTGTCCTCAGACATGAAGAGTTTTCCATCTGATCTTGTATGGAGATGAACACGTTCGATGCTAGATGGAAAAAGCATGACAAAGCAGCACAGAGAAGAATATACCGAAGAGTGTTTCTGCCAAAACACATCCCTATTTGACACCACTTCAGATTGGTCACCGTTTATATTGGGCTAGCTTTCATGCCATTGTGGAAGGATCAAAGCAGACCGAGGAGGATTTGGTGGGCAACCAATTCTCTCTAGCAATTGAAAAAGACTCTTTCTGTTGACCAAGTTGAAAGCCTTTGTAAGATCTATGAAGGCCATGTAGAGAGGTTTTCCTTGTTCTTGACACTTTTCTTGCAGTTGCCTCAGTGTGAAGACCATGCTGATAGTTGATCTATTGGCATGGAAATGAAACTGACTCTCTGGATACACATGTTCAGCAAAAACTTAGTCTTTTGAGAATGACTCATCTGAATGCCTTACTAGCAAGGCTAAGGAGAGAGATTCCTCTGGATTGATTGCAACAACTACCATCTCCTTTGATACAGCATTAGGATGATGACATCCTTCAAGTCTTGTGATGCACCACCTTCCCTCCAGGAGGGAAGCAAGACTTTGTGAGGATGTTTAAATGCAACCTGTCGTCCTTGTTTCAGTACTTCATTTGGAATTCCATCTTTCCCTGTAGTCTTTCCTGGTGTTAGGGATGTGGTTGCCTTTTCAAGCTCATTTATACATATGTAACCCTTCTGCCAGTTAGAGTTGGCAGCAACAAGGGCCGGGTTCAGTATTTAGGGGTTTCATTTTAATAACACAATGCAAAACCGGCTCGAGCCCCCACCCAGTGACCTGGGACAAATATATATCACCCCCCTGGGTGCCTTTAAGAGGCAGTACTTCTCTCGCAAGCACAGAGTCTGAGTGTAGCAAAAACGTTTTAATGACAGAGAGAAACAATGCGGCATTTTGTTGGGGAAACACCACATCTAGGATTCGTAAACCAAACTGTGAGCAAAGACCCACCCCAGAAAATTGGCCATGTCCTTTCCCTTTGGTTCTTGAGTCCAGCAACCCCAAAATCACCCAAAGTCCCAAAAGTTCAACAACCCAAAAGTCCAGACCCAGAGTTCAAAAGTTCATCTGCAGAGTGTTACACCCCCCGCCCAGTCTGGGTAGAAATGGGGAGGGGAGAGGTAAGGGGTACCTTACGTGGCTCGAAGCTGACTGCCCCGTCCCTTCGTGGGGCTCTGCTCCGCTCCGCCAGCCATCCCACGAGTCACTCCGCTCCGTCAGCCGTCCTGCAAGCTGCTCCGGCTGTCCCGCCAACTGCTCCGCTCCACCAGCAGCTCCACTCCGTCAGCTGTCCTGCAAGCCGCTTTGGCTGTCCTGCCAACTGCTCCGCTCCACCAGCAGCTCCGCTCCATCAGCTGTCCTGCAAGCCGCTTCGGCTGTCCCGCAAACTGCTCTGCTCCGCAAACTGCTCCACTCCGTCAGCAGCTCCGCTCCACCAGCCGTCCCGCCAGCTGCTCAGCAATATATCTTCTGGCTCCCCCACTACTTAACACAGTGCTTAGTGATTTCAGCTCATAATGATTTCAGCTCGTAGTAAGGGGAGCCTTAGTGCTCATTTGCACCATTAGCCCAGAGTGATTTTAACTTAGCAGCCTGTGATTAGACTTTTAAGGAACTCAAAATTAGCTTTGATATTTTACAGTGGAGAGAGAGAAGGAGGTGCAATTGACATTTAGGGCCCTTAGAAGAGGCCCATGCCACCAGATACAAATACCTGTCCCCAGCCTCCCTCAATTCACTGGGTTTTGGAACCCATGTCCCTCGCCTAGCGAGTATCACTTAGTTGATGGCGAGTCCCTCCATCATAACAAAAGGCCACTGTCCTTGATTCACATAATCAGGGTAACAACACTTTATTCTTCCTGCCCCAATAACAGAGAAACTGGGGATCCCACAGCAGCCAAAGTGACCATTTGGGCAAGCGGTCCATCATGCTTTGCAGTGTGGATGTGTCCATGCAAACAAGATTAGCCCCTGACATCCCTTTCCACAACTCACCACCAGATGTCAGGGTAAAGCTCATCCTGACTCTGCTTACACATAGATAGTTCTAGGTCACGTTCTTCAATAGTGTAAAGACTGAGGATTGCATTTAGCGCTGCTTCAGAAACCGTGGTTTCACGTGAATAGAGTTTATGATAACTTTCCATTCAGCACTGCATCTGTTTGCTTCTATCAATAATGTTGTCTCCATTAAGAGATTTCAGTGGGGCAGTCTTCTTGGTTGAGGCACCTGTTGATTTCTTGATTCCATCATACATCTTACATCTCCATTCTCAAAGGATGTTTGTGTCTTCTCGCACAGATTGAGCCAGTGTGACTGAATGTGTTGCCTTGCTGTTCATGGTAATGTGCTCTTAGCCACTCTGAGATTAGCATGTGTCTCAGGAGTGGGGTTCATTGTGCAGTGGTGCTGTGCATTTTGCTTCGATAACTGGAAAGATGGATATTCATTCTGAGTGTGTTCCATGCTGCATCAGCATTCAGAGGAGGTGCAATCAATGGCATAGCTTCCCTGAGATTCATAGTGAATTGGTGATACCTTCTTTACTCCTCTTTTGTGTTAATGTATGGGCAACTTCTTTGTTTGGCATGATGACATTTCCATGATGAAAGTCTTATTTTGCAGCATATAAGCACATGGTCTGTGCAGTAGTCTACACTGTGAAAAACAGTGAGTATGGAGAACATCCTGTGTATGTTTTCTGTGGGTGACAAATCCATTTGGTGCCAATGTCCAGATCTAGGGTTTCTCCATGAGACTGTCCAATGGTGAACCCCTTGGAATTAGGTTCTGGTAATGTGGGTGCAGAGCTCCAGTAACCTTTGCCCATTATAAGCCATTTTTCCCGCGTCGTGGTGGCAACATCCTGTGATCTGAGCTGACTCTAGCATTGAAATCTCCCAGTAGATAGAGTTGATCATCCAATGGTAGCTTACTGACAGTACTGCAGAAGTGCTGCTAGAACAAGTCCTTCTCTTGAGAGATGGAGGAAAGTGGTGAGGCATATGTACTGATGATGATGGCAAAACCACCTATTATAGATATTCTTAGTGATATGATACATTCTGATGTTGCAATGGGACATTCAACCATGGATGCTAATGAGTTTTTGACTGCAAAACACACCCAGTGTTCGAAGTCTTGTTTGCTTTTTCCACACCAGAAGGTGTAAAGCATCTTGCATCAAGAGCCTGTGTCAGCTAGTCTGGTTTCAGAGAGAGCAGCTACATGGATGTCAAGCTTCTGTTGGTGATGGTGTCATTGACCTTCTCTAGAACATTTGACATACTAATGAGCAACCTTTTGGCATTTATACCTAGGCAGAAAAAAAAGGAGGTAGAAGCTTGCCTTGGGGCCAAAGCTCTCCCCTGAACCCTCAGCAATACGGACTGTGCCCAAAAGCTTGGAGACCACAGTGTTTGGAAGCCAGCACAGTTGCAGCAGATGTTGTAGGGCACAAAGGAGTTGCAGGGCCAACTGCCTGATGTTTTCTCCAGAGCTGACATAGTTCAGGGTTTTCCTCCCCTATCCTTTGTTCAATCAAGAACTAGCTGTAAGACAGCAACGCCAGATGGAGTTATTCCTCTGTGGATATTGTTTTTCACTCCAGTGAGTGTCTGGGATATTCCACATCATTCAGTGAGTGGGTGGGGTTCCTAGTTTAGTTGCTGAGCACCCAACCTGCAGCAGATTATAATCGGTTACGTGGTACCAGTAGCAGGTCTTACATGCCTGATCTGATCTGTGCATATTTAAGTCTCAGAATTAGCCACTTCTTCTGTGCTATTTACAGTGAATTGAGTTGCCTGTTGTTGTTGTTCTCATTGTTGTTCCTCTGTCCACTTGTCTCTGTCCTTTGGCTGTGAGCTTCTTGGAGCAGCTTCCCTTTTTGAGTTTTTGCAAAGCACTACCATAAACACTAATTTAATTTACTCTTTACCCTGCCTCTCTATGCTCCTTCTTTGCCTCTCCCTTCCTCTCTAGTGTCTCCTAAATAGAATGTGAACCCAAAAGGTTGGAGTTTAAGGTGAACTTTTGAACCCGGCAATGTTTCAATGGGTTCAGAATTCTGCAAAAATGATTTCACCCATACCGAAACTGAACCAGTCCAAGCCTTAAAAACAGTTCTGATTCAATTAGAAAACAAGGCTGACATTGAGCCAGCTTGTACTCTTCGCTCTATTGGCTCACCCATGTCTGGTGTTTACACTTGTGCAGAATGAGTAAAATACAGGAGAGTATTGTAACTTTCATCTGTGTGAGAGCTCGCTCTCTCATTCTCACTCACGTTGCCCCACTGGTGTCTATTTTTACGTGCTTAAGCGGAATGAGAGTGTGACTGATTTTTTTAAGGCATTGTTACAACATATTACGGTGAGCATAGTGTGCCACATATTGAAGTAATACAGTGTCCGCGCCATACTCTGCCAACCTCCCAACCTCTCTCTCCCTCCCCACCCCCAGCTTGGCTCCTGCTATTGTAAAGAGGAACAAGTGAACTCACCTTTGGCGCATTTCTCCTGGGATATGACCACCAGTCCAGCTGTGGGAAAGGTTGTTTGGATCTTAAAGAAATCTTTTTTTTTTTTACTTATTGCTGTGGACTAGTGCGTGCATTATAAACCATGAAGGGATACCATTTGTGAAGTGCTGTGTGGCAGTATAGCCATTGGCACGTGTTCAGGCAATGGGAGTCTCATGAGGCTAAGCCAATGGGCATGACATGGACTCTATTCTCCCTTCAGCCACCTCCCATTAAATATTGTTCTGCATATTGAGCTGCTGAATAAGTAGAGGAAGTAAGTGTGTGTGTGTGTGTGTGTGTGCCCATTCTTATGGTTAAAGTCATCCTTGTGTTAAGGACATTGATGCTCAGAGGGTGACTTCGGTCTTAATACAGGGTAAGGACAGGAGTGCAGGGGAGGGGACATTGCACCCCAGTTGCCCTCACAACGATTCCTTAGGAAAACTAGTATAACCGGAGGGCTCTTTCCCACCCCCATGGGAGTTCTGGAGTAGCTGCAGCCCCTGATATCACAACTCCAATGGACCTCCACTGCCAGGAGCGAGGGGCTGCTGGGGCTGCCAAGTTTTTCCACTGGGGGAAGGGGGACTCTCTGTCCCGCATTAACACAAGCAGAACAGTCAGGGGAGACCTTTGCCAGGGGGTTCTCATGGAGATTTCCTCCCCTGGGTTGCTTCTCCCATTCTGCAGGAGGGATGATCCAAACCAATTATAATAAAGAATAAAATAAAAATAATCTAGGAATAACTAGGTATCTTCTGTTTAGAAATTTTTCACACATTCATAGTATAGAGTAAACTCTGTCCTCTTAGAAAATTTGCTTATGGGACAATGCACCAGCACAAAATAGCCAGCTTCCCCTTGTGCCCCCAGCCCATGCCCTCTGTTCCTCTGCCCTAGAGCCACCCTTGTGGGTCAGAGAGAGCCCACTGAGGGTGTCCTGTGCCAGGGTATTCCACAGGGAGGACTTGTGATCCCTTTGCCCGGGTTAAGCTGGTGCAGAAGAGGGGACACAGCTGAGAAGTGGATTTTCCAGGCTGAGTAACGCTAATGGCTGCTGAGTTGTAGTGCACTGAACTAGCGCTGCATCAGTGGCACGTCGGCAGATGGGCAGAAACTACAACTGACCAGGAAGTGGAAAACCCACAAGGCAACCGGACTATGATGACTTCTAGCTCTAAGAACTGACACCCATCACAGTTACTGTCAACGTACCCTTTCCTGCCATGGTACTTGCCAGAAAACTAAGTGCTTTCAGGGGTTTGTGTAGTTTTCTAAGCAGCAACATCCTTTTTGATTAGGCAATACACAGTAAATCAGACCTCCTCCAACAGAGTGGTTGTCATGAAACAACCCCACCTGTGGGCTGCTAACTACAACAGTGGACAGCTAACTCTTTACTTTTTAAAGTAAATCTTCTGTGCAAGCAAAGCTCCCTTTGTGTTCAGTAACTTGGTATCTGCAAGGAGCCCAAGATCAAGTTCTTACAGTTTGTGTGGCTCTCTTGAAAGTTGGCAGGTTGGCAGCTCTGAAGACTGGAGTCTTCTATTTAGCCTTAGAAGAGGAACAGTAGGGGTAACAGCAATTCAAGCAACCCCATGCAGCCTCCCCAATGTTCCACCCTGACCTGAAGGAAGCACCTCTGGGGTAAGAGGCTAGTTCAGTCTTCACACCCATTCAGTCCTTGCAACTCCACTGAGATTGCCATCAGAGGGCCACTCGTTGTGGTAGTGTTGGTTTCCATGAAATGGGCATGTGTCCACTAGAAGCTGGACTGAGACCGCTAATGCATTTCACAGAAGAGTCTGGTGATTCTTGATAACCATTATGCTCCCTGCTATGATGAGATATGCAGAATGGTAACATATATTTTGGTACAGCTGATGGACCTCAATACTGTGGTACTGTATCAGACAGTGTACAACTCTGTGTGCCTAAATATATTAAACATGTCCTCTAGTCACTGGAAGCACTGTTAGAATATTTGATTCATGAGATTTCCAGAGATAATAGCCCAGAAAGTTCCAGCAGCTAGTCAGAAATGCCTTAGCAGCTAACTTTTTCTTTGGCAGTAATTATCAATATCAATTCAACTGGCTGTGAAGTTATCTTCTAGCTCTGCCTTCTGTCAAAAAACAGAGATTTCCAAGCAATTTCCTAGCTGAGCTTTAATCCAGCTTGGATGGAATGCAAGAAAGATGTACAATATTTTGCAAGTGAAAATTTGTAAAACATGTATTTACACTGGGGGAAATTTTGAATTTTTTATTCCTTAAAAAGGGATGAGGTCACTAATCCTGTCTCCTGACATTATGCACCTAGATAAGCCCTGAGTGCAGTTACTACTTGACACACTAGAGACAGCATCGTTATACTGTAGCAAACTCCTGACCTGTCAGACATACCTGAAGAATAAGAAACACCAACAACTACAAGCCCTGGGCTACACTGGGGGTGGGGAGCGCGTCGATCTACGATATGCAACTTCAGCTACGTGAATAACGTAGCTGAAGTCAGCGTATCGTAATCGACTTACCTGGCCGTGAGAACGGCGGTGAGTCGATCGCTGCCGCTCCCCCGTTGACTCCGCTTCCGCCTTTCACCGAGGTGGATTTCCGGAGTCGACGAGGAGCGTGTTCGGGGATCGATTAAGCGCGTCTAAACGAGACGCAATAAATCGATCCGCGATAGATCGATTGCTCCCCGCCGATCCGGCGGGTAGTGAAGACAAGCCCTCTGAGAGAGAGAATACATAGCCTGGCAGAAACCCATGTAGGGGTATAACTGTGTGTGTCTGGAGGGAGGGAGGGCTTTATATAGAAAAAATATTCTTTTCTGTTACTGGCTTCATTTCTGCAGTAGCAAAAGACAAGTTTGGACAATGGTCTCAGAGGAGCCTTGTGTACTGTCACTGACATATCATCATATCCCCGAACAGTGGGGCTGTGATAACCAGGTGATCTGAATTTCCTAACCAAAACCAGCAGCAAATATCATCTGGGAAATAGCTGTGACTCCGATCCCACATCAGCATCCTCATCCCTCAATGGGTTAGTGGCATTTTCAATGGGCTGTGTTACTGGTTCATCTCTAGAACTCGCTGGCTGCTCAGAGGATGAGACTCCAGCTGCAATTTACTGGAGGAGGAGGAAAATCTGAACCCTTGGAACTGGTGGAGGAACTAAACTTGAGTGATCTACGGTTGCGTGTGGTAGTCTCTGTGTGACACAGGCAAATAGTTGGTTTCAATAGGAAGACTCAAATTCCAAACAGAATTTTCAATTGAATTCCAGTATGTGAACAAGTCATTTATTTCCTTAGGGACGGACTTCTTTTATAGAGCTTAGAACGTAAATTGAGGTCTTGCTCCCCATCGCATTCTCCCATCGCATATTTGCTCGTGCGTGCATGTGTTCTCTCTCTCTCTCTCTCTCTCTCTCTCTCTCTCTGAAGAAACATGGTTCTCCCACCATGGACACAGCTCCTGTTTGGTCAGGGTAGCTGCTGTAAATCAAGGGGTGTGACATTTGGATTGTATCACATACTATTCCAAATGCTTTAAGTGAGTACTACGTGCTGTGTATTAGGAGAGGGAAGACCTGTTGTTCTGCAAATCACATGAAAACCTGAAGACTGTAATAAACAGTCCTTCAAGGCTGATTGTTAAGCAATGAAGATGGGGGTTTCTGAGAAGCCTAAGGGAGACCCTGAGGTACATCATGACACCCAGATCCCACTGAGTTTATTGTGATTTGGGTGCCTAAATCCCTTAGACTCCTTTGAAAAATCCAGTCTATCTATTTATCTGCTAGGCAACGGTTTTGTACAGCTCTGTGGTTTAAAACCTGATTCTCCTTTGTAAGACTCTGGGACCATGTGCCCTGTACATTCACCACTCTTTATGTATGCGCTAGATTCTTCCAGCTTTCATAATCAATAGTGATGGGCATTTCTCTGACTCCTTAAAGAATTTTTCAGTTTTCTCTTTCCTTTCTTCTGGCGGGGGTCTGTTGCTATGTCACATGGTAGTTACACGATCAGTCCTAGTGGAAGTGTATGTTAAGGCAATGAGGTACAAGGAAAGATTTGCTTTCAGTTATTCCTGGCCATTTTTTAATGCATGTCATTCATAACCATATTGTTGGAAATTTCTTGCATGAGGTGATATTTCTCCAGTTGATATCTCAGATGCTGGGGCAAATATAACAAATAATAGAAATGACTGTAGACAAATCGGTGGATGGCTAAAAGGGAGATCAAACTGAGTCCTGCTTATGACTGCTAGCGTGAGGAAAACCCTTCTGATCTCAATGGAAACATATAATGAGCCATGCCCAGAGTCTGCATTCTGGGCAATTGATATTTAGTGCAATTTAGAGAAACATCAACCTGAAGGAAAACAACCAGCAGCTTATAAAGGCTTTTCCAAGAAGGAAATAAGTGTTAGTTGAAGGGAGCTTCAAATGGTGGCAGAATTTCTCAGCTGCTCTGGCATGGGATAGTCCTGTTTTTTCTCATCTGCTAAATAATTCTATGGTAATAGTTGAAATATTACGAAAGTGTATAGTAGCATGACTAGAATGTTCTGGGCTAACAATGTAGAGGTTGGGTTTTTTTAATATGCATTCTTCAGTTTAGTCAAATCTGCTTTCTAGAATCATTGGCTATGTGGGATTGAAATGATTTTCCTTGGGGTATAAGTTTTTGTCTTAAAGCTGTACTGTACAATAAATCCTTAAGTGTTAATGCCATAAACCAAAAAAGAAAATAGATTCAACTGGATTAAACATGTTGTATGTTTATATTCCAGGCTCTTCAAATTTGCAATAAACAAATGATTTTAGATTTGAAATGGCTTTTAACGCAATGCTAGGATTTCAGTCTCAAATGCATAGTTCAGAGGAGGGAAATTCACTTTAGTTTCTTTAACATTAAACATGGATTGAGTTGAAATGAACTATGTTTATTCCACTTGTTAAAAGAAAACTTGGAGCCTGTTCCAACTTGATCACGTGCTTTCTGGGAATATATAGGTCTTATAACAAATCTTGGAATGCAAATAACCGGCACATGGCTCTCTTCTAGGTGGGTGTGCAATTTATTTCAGAGAAATGTGGACCCTTCGCATGTCTAGTTGGGCTGCTTGTAACTTGTGATGCGGTAAGAGTCTGCCGTTATGTGGCTTCACCTGGCAACCCTGTTTATCTGCTCTTCAGACTGGACTTGTTACTAATGCTGAATAATTAGCACATGTATCTGTGTGCAATTTGAAGATATTTGTTTCTTTGAAAAATAGAAACAAGCAGCACACATTTTTGTTTTATGAAGCTGGTAGCCAGAAAGCAGCCAGTTGAAATAACCTCAGTAAACTGGCATCCAGCTATTCTTACCTCACATGTAAAGGCTAATAAGATTGCATCGAGAGGATGGAATGCATCTGGGAATCTATTGCATGTGTGATCTTTTGCAGCTGGTGTGGGGGGGAGCGAATTGGCTATAGTCATGAGTTTAATCCCTTATCATACTCATTTTAATTGCTGCATTTATTCCTAGTAATTATAGGGTTGATTCAAAATTAAGTTGAGCTGCATTTTCATAAAGGTGAGAAAGAGAGGATAGAATTTAGTGTGACTAATCAATATAATACACACAATGGTTGGATCCAGTGTTCTCTCTCACTAAATTAATTCAGTCTATGTTTTACAGCTGGTGGATCCAAAGCAAAACAACATAGTACCGCATGGTCACAGTGGTTAAAACATGATTCAGTTACCCATCTAGATTAGAACCTGCTCTTAAGAAAGCTGCATCTGGGAAAGGAAGTGCTGCACCTGTTTAAGACACATTTCTAGTACCCTTGCTATGCAGCAGAGTTGAAATGGAGACTGGCCACACTCTCAAAACCACCACACAATTTGCCTCGATGGGCAACCTCAGCACAGGAGAGGTCCGGGAATGGAGTAGTAGGGTCACAACTGAGGTGCTTTAGTAGAGCTGCATGAGAAAAGTTTGCCCACTGTATGCCTCTGGCTCAAGCCAATGATCCCTCAGTCACTAGATTCACTTGCACATCTCTTTAAGAAGATCCAAACAAAGTCATTTACTCATCACATCCTCTTTTGCACTCCGCCTTAAAAATTGTGCTAGGGCCTGCTTGCAGCCTGTTATTTTAAAGATTGATCCATTTAAAGCCCATTAAACATAATGAGAGTTTTTGCATTGACTTCAGTAGGCTTTGGATCAGGCTCTTAATGCCCTCTTGAAAGGGGTGTACCAGGAGGCTGTGGCATCAGGAGAATCATGTCAAGTGGATAGAGGTGGCTTCAGAATTGAAAAGGCGAATGTATCCAGCTCTGTTTACTTGCGGGGCGGGGCTGTACACACGTATATTTCAAAATGTATACTCTATTTTTTTTAAAAAACCTGTCATGCCTCTAAGGATACATGAGCAATAGTGTCAGGAATGCAGCACCAGTGCCATTGCAAGGGTCCAGCAGACAATGGTGTTCTATGTCTTGTCTGTCAACCCTGCGCCTTAGCCTCGCCATTGACTCGGGGCTTCCATTAAAAACAAACAGCTGTATTCAGTGCTGCTGCCAGAGAGTAACAACTTGCTTTTTCACCCATGCGGCCCATATATATGTGACTCATTTTCTAAGACTGGCCTTGGACTGTGTAAGATAAAAGACAAGTACAAAGATGCAGAAGAAAAATTGGCTTGATCACTGCCTTGAAAATCTTCCTTTTTCTTAACAGTTGCCAATTTATGGCCTGGCTCTGATCTCACACTGGTTTAACACCAGGGCCGGCCCACAACATTTTGGCACCTGAGGCAGGAAATGACGCCCCCATGCCCCCTCGCTTGGGCCAAAACTTTAAAAGGTCTCAATTCTGCCTTCTTCCTGTTCTACTCCTCTCATAGTACTGCTCTGCTGCCTACCCCAATAAAGGAGAATTTACAACTTAAAATGCCTTGTTCAAAAATGTTAAGTAACACTTAACTTTCAAATGCCTGAACAGCAAATGTAACTTTTCTTGTTTGCATAGTAAACACTGGCATTTTTATCTGTTTGAATAATCAAAGTGGTGCTTTCTGTGCCTTCTTGGTTGCAAAGATTTGAACTGCTTCCTGAAGGTCCACAGTGTGGGCCAGCTCATGCTCTATTGAGATGGTTCAAGGCTGACCAGCCTTTCCTGCGTCATTGTGGAGCGTAGATATGTTTTTATTAACTTCAGCTTGGAGAAGCTGCGTTCTCCACTGGCAACTGTTACAGGAAGTGTTAGAAGTATGCACAGAGTAACAAAAGCATTTGGAAAGAGGGTGGTCATCTTATTTGTGCACATATATTCTAGCACAGCCTTTGGAGTTGATCCTGCTGAAATATATCTTGAAAGGGCTTTCAGTTCATCACCTATGTCACTTGCATCAATATCGTTCATGTCATCATGTGTCAACACTGTCTCTGGTGCCCTGCATTGCCAGTGTAGATCTTCTTCAGGTATAGTGAGGAGTTTTGGAATATCATACAACATCCCAAATATACTGCTGTGTTCCTTGAGCTGCATGAAACATTCTTCAACTGATTGTATTGCCAATCTAGCACCTGGTTAAAGAATTCAACTTTGAATTGTTGTTTGGGGTCTCTTATGGGATTATCCCGTGCCTCGTAATCAAAATGTCGTCTTCTTCCGTGACTCTTGAATGGGTGGGAAAATAGCTTCAGTGTGAAGTTCCTCTGCCAACTTCTGTGCACTGTTCAGAATGTTTTGAAATCCCTCATCTGACTGGGAAGACTGTAGATATGACTTTGCTTTGTTGTTCCATTGCTCCAGATATATCAAGGTCAACACCTTGGAGTCTCTTGCTTACAAAATTTATTTCAAACAGTATGTCATGCCACAACACTAAGCCACACAGAAATTTGAAGTTATGTATATGTTTCTGGTGATTCCATTTCCCTCTGCCACTGTTCTTCCACGAACAGTTCCTGTCATAGCATTATCCTCCATAATGGCAACTATGGCATCATCTGTCTTCCCAATTTGGTGTTTGATAGGCTTTATTGCCTCCACTCGACTTTCCCATCGTGTGGCACTCAGTGGTTTCAGTGTCAGAGAGGATGTTCCCAGATGTTGCTTCAAAACTTGCCATCAATGAGCTGATGCAGAGAAAAATACATAGATGCTTTGAATTACATGAAAAATTCAGCAGCCTCACTAGAAGCTGATGCTGAATCACTGATCGCCAAGTTCAATGAATGAGAACTGCATGGGACAAAAAAAGCTCAAGGGTTTAACTCTCAGATCCGTGTCTGCACTCCTCTGTTCTTTTCTATCATGTTGGCACCATTATCGTAGCCCTGACCTCTCATGTCAACTATCGCAATTCCCATATCTTCCCGTTTTTTAAGAAGCACATTTGTCATACCAGCTCCATCAATGTCAATAAATTCTAGAAAATGCTCTCTGACAGTCACCATTGCAGGGACATTTTCACTAGGTTCTGTTGTTGTTACAAAACGCACCATTAAAGTAATTTGTTCCGTATGGCTGATGTCAGGTGTGCACTCCAGAATAACAGAGTAATATCTTGCTGACTTCAGATCTGCCACAATCTTCTGTTTGACTTTTGTTGCCAGTAACTGTATGATCTCATTTTGAATTGTTTTTCCAAGGTAGTGGAGTGTGTAAATTTCTTGAGTGGTGACTCTTCTTAGATGCACTTGGAGTGCAGTATCAAACTCTGCCATCAGCTCCACAGTTTGAAGGAACTTCCATTGTTTGGCACATACAGCTGATATGAAGTGCCACGCAGTGCTAGGTTTTGGGTAGCAAGCATTCTCACAATGGCAATGAGCCTTTTCAGAACATTTTTCCAGTAAAGAGATTCCGATGCAATCCTTCTCTTGATGCTGATCATCTATGGTGGCCTTTAACCTTAGTCTCATCTCAAACCTATGGAATGCTCTCTGGTGAGTTCTTGCCTTCTCATGGCATGCCAAATTTCTAGCCAGATTTTTCCAGTCCTGTGTTCCTGTAGAACCCAATGTGGCTGGAACATTAGACTGGAAGAGTTTGCAACAAAAACAGTATGCAGCATTCTGGGTTTTTGAGTACATAAGCCATGGCCTCTCCACTTTGTCACGATTGGGGATTTCACGCCTGTAATGTGTTGAATGGAAACTTCTGTTTTCATTGTCTTTGGGGAACATGAAGTTTTTCACTTGCTGTGGCCCATGCAGTACAAGGAAGTCCCTCAGGCTACTGATCAACTGGGTCCACAGTCCTGGATCATCTAGACTTAAGGAACTAAACTCAGCAGCAGCTGTTTCTTGCGCCTCCACCACACTCTTCTCTGATCTACACTTTTCTTCAGGAATGTGCATGGTTACATCCATTTGAGATGGCTATATGGATGCTGCAGTAGCTGCCAGGTCTCCTGCACTCTGACTAACTGGAAGATCAGGCATCTCCTCACCACTCACATCCTCACTGGGGCCGGAAGGCACACCATGAACATTTGTGTCTATGTATCTCAGGAGAACTCCTTCCTGCTTAGATAGAAAAGCTCCCTTTGCTTTCTTTCTTTTTCTGAAGGCTGCCCCAGAGTGGCGTTTTCTTCTTTCGCTCATGACTGCTGTTCTGTGCCAGCTTTAGTGACTCTCAACACTCAGTTGAAGGGGACAAATAAGCAGGCTGGTAGCAGGGCCTGAGTGAGGGAAGCTATCAGTGTCTTAAGGGCCTAACTGACTCCTACTACTTCAGTTGACTGCCTGTTCTCCTCAAGAGGGTTCAGGGAAGCAGCAGGAAACAGGAAGCTCCTTGAGAAGCTGGTGTTAATCAGTCCAGGCTCCTGGGGGTGCTAGAGAAGTACATAAGAGGCTTCTCCTCCTTTCTCACCCTGCAGCTCCTGCTGCTTTCTGTTATTCCCTCTCACCTTTTCTCCTGCCTGCTTGTTATGTCTCTTGTGCCCTCCTTCCTCCAGCACAGCACTCCACCGTCGCTGTGCATCTAGAGCAGAGAGAATACATATGCACCAGCAGCAGACACAATTTTCTACATTCTGGGTCCTAGTGGTGCCCCCCCACAGTCTGGCACCTGAGGCAGCCTCCTCAGTTCGCCTCATGGTAAGGCCAGCCCTGTTTAACACCATTGACTTCCACAGGGTAACTGCTGATTTACACCAGTGTCAGTGAAAGTAGAATCAGGCCTTTGGAGTGAATATAACAATACAATTTGATTATCATGTCAACCTGTGCAGTCTAAGTATTTTTACATGAACTAAATTGTTAGTCAAATGCAGTTCCCATATACCTCACCCTTGTAACTGAGGGCAAAATTGGGCAATTTTCAAAACGTAAGCAATTTTTTTAATTATAAATATTTACTTGTTACTTTTTTTTTAGAAAGGGGCTCTTCAGAAGGCATCAGAGAACTAGAAAACATTGATCCTTTATTAATCGATTTAGCCCTTCAGTGCCTTTAGAGATTGTAGATTAACTGTGTTCCTAGAGAAGCAACACCTGAATTGCCATATGGATGTTTGTGGCAAAACTAAAAGGAATGCCTTGAAAAAAGGTGTAATGCTTTCATATGTGCTCTGCAGCACAGCATGCATTGGATTAATCAATTAATTCCCAAAGTGTAAGCTACCTATAACGTTTCTTAACACGTGCCAAAGTAATAAGGGGTCTTATTGTAAGACACTTGTAGCAACAACTTCTTAAAGGAAACTAATGCAGAAACCACTGTGTAACAAATAGAATAAAGTAGGAAGAATAGAGACCCATCAATTAAAGTGAACTCCTACTGTAATATACTGGGGAGTTTAATAGTGTACTGATCATTGTGGAAATCTGACGTTTCTGTAATGTTAATCTATTTAATATCGTGAATTAACACAGACGTGGGAACACGCTCTCTCGCACACACAAAGTACCAAATTCATCTCCGTGTAAATGGGTGCAACTCAAGTGAAGGCAATCTGCTTTGTCTCTTTTCTACAGTTTTCATTGCCCCCTCATTTCATTGTGAAGTACATACAGTGTACCACTAAGTCATGGCAAATTGTACTCAAGTAACTAATACGAGAGGCGTTACGCTAATACCAAAGTTAAACCTCATGCCCACGTGGTCTAGATGTGTCCAGATGCTTGAGCAGAGCCAGCTGAGCTCAATGTTGGGGCATTGTGTAAAAGTGCTGTCGTCTCTTCAACCAGCCTTGTTGCTGGGTGTTTACCCTGTATAATACATGACGGTGAGAACATATGCTACAGCACACCCTGCCATCTCTGATAGGATTAGAAAATTCCCATTTTAGAACATTCCCTCAGTATTAATAGTTGGGATAAATAATAAACTCTTGATTCCTGCATTACAAATACAAACAATGGTACCTTTACACTGAATAACACATTTCTGACACTGTAAGTTCCAGTTGGTTAACAGTTTTAAAGCCTGAGGACAGCAGGGATAATGCCCAACTCAGTAGATATTGAGGGTTTGAATTTGGATCTAAGTCTAGGGCTGTGATATGTTCTAAGTCTGTTCTGAAGAGACATATATGTAACTGTTCACCACCCCAGATCAGTCAGTGCCTTCTCTTCTGCCTGTGAATAACACTGGAGTCTTTGCCAGGTTTCAGATTTCATTACAAAAGTTGTACATAGCTCTGTTTATGGTGATAAAGTGATTGCTATGTTGATCTGTCTCTGTTTCTGAGAAGAATCCCTGCAGATTTACAGCTAATGCAGGTTCCCAGACTGCTATACCAGTGGTTAGTAATGATGCTTAAGATGGTCCTCCACAAAAGATTTCCCCCTATTTTTGTTCATTCCTCTAGTCTGTTCTAAATAAAATAAAAATGCTGCATTCTTTAGGGGTGGCCCAAAGTGCAATGAGCCAGTTTTTCAATGCGTACTTTAGTTGGCCTCCATTTGTACACATATACTTCACTAGCCCAATCACCTGCTCAGGTTATGGAATTTCTCCTCGAAAAACCAGTTGTCCAAATGGGCTTTGTTTTCTTCTTTTCTAGTGCAGCAAAAATACTCCTATGAACAACCCCGAATTTTTTTCTTCTGTCCTACTGACAGCCCCGTCCCCACAAGCGCAGAAAATGCCCAATCTCACTGCTGTATAAAATGCTCTTTCATATTAATCCTCCCCTGTCTCAAGGCTGTGATGGAATGTGAACACTAAAAGGATGAAATTAGGTACCTTAAACACCACCCACTGCGAACACTACATTAATGCCAAGCAGTTAGGAATTTCAGCAAAACAGCTTTCTGCAGGGTCTGCTAAGACCTGCAGCATAGCTGATCTGCAGAAAGACTACGTGAATTACAAGAAGATTGATTTAAAACAATTTTTTCTTCACTAATCTCCTGGGTTATGTGTTGTTGTTTTTCTCTTCTAGAGTTCCAGAACAGCTCGGTCTGAAGAAGACCGAGATACACTGTGGGATGCCTGGGGTTCATGGAGCGAATGTTCACGCACTTGTGGAGGAGGGGCTTCCTATTCACTCAGACGCTGCCTGAGCAGCAAGTAAGTTGCTAAATGCTTTTATCTTAGCTGTGGGAGAACTCAACACGCTGACATATGTCACAGCATAAAAAGAGCAGTGGATGTGTTGGATGGTGCTGAAATTTCAGCATCAGTGGAAGAAGGTTGCTTTTTTTTTTTTCTAATTCTGGCAACCAGCTAGCAGGTTTGATAGTCCACTATACCATTTAAAATATGAAGCATAGTTTTACCTAAGCATACTACCAGCTAGCTACTGAAAAGTGAAACTCCCATGCACCATCTGTGTTTGAGTGGTAATCCTTTTCACACCCACATACTGAACTGGAGCTAATTCTCCAGGTTTAGCACCCTGAAACCTTTAGCTGCATAGAGATTGTAAATGCATCACATAGACACAAAATGATGTATTGGGCTATATAAGTGAGAATGATAACAGCTCTACAGATGGTATTCTTCAAATTTACCAGAGTTTCCTAAAGACAGTTCATGCAATAAAGTTTCCTTCCATCACATGATATGATAAAATTACCAAATAGTTATGAGAGGCAACATACGCCAGTAGTCAGGATACCTGGCTGAGAGATGGAAGACTTGGGTTTTATTCCTGCTATTGATATGCTGTGGGACCTTGGGGAAATTAGTTAACCTATCTGTGCCTCAGTTTCCCATTCTGTAAAATGTAGATGAAAGCACTTTGTACTAATAAGCATTATTTCTGAAATATCTCCAGTAAGTATTATTTACATCTACTCAAGTCAATATAGCCCTCATAAGCCAAACCTATGTGATAAGTATAAATAGACATCTGCTAGAGAAGGTCTGAAGAAAAACTCCAGATGTAACTTTTGTGGCTTAAAACTTATCTCTGACACCTTTTATATTGTAGCACATGAACATAATATAATTTTCCATCCTGCATATATTTACTTTCACGGACCGATGAAATTAAAACATGTAATAAAACAAATCAAGAAAAGCATTCTCTGAAAGTGTTGCATAGGTCTGATATTACAACACATAACACTGCTTAGCAAAGACATGAGATGGCATAAGACATTGCATCACAAGAGAAAAATAAAACATTGTGTGGTTTAGCATCAGATCTAGACAACACCGAGACTAGATTTGACTCTCCTGGTGCCTGTAATTACTAGGTTGATGCGTATCTGTTTGATAAGTGAGTGTCCCCTGAAGTCAAAGAGAAAACTGTACATTTCCATTCCCTCCCTGGGTAAAAGTGCCAGTGGATTGTTCTGCTTCTAGACTGGGAGCCAAATTCTTGTCCCTGTGCAAAGCCTCAGCACACAGGCTTTCTTCAGGAGACCCATTCAGGAGATGTCAGGATGGGAACCTTCTCTACCCAACCGTACTTCGGAGTCAGTGTGGCTCTCAAGCATGCAGGACGTCAAGCATGCTGTGGAGTCCAGCTTAAGGTAGCATCTGCTACGTGCCACATGTCCCTTATGTGGGGATTGATGTCGGGCAAGAGGATCTGTGTAATGTCTGGGCCTCCTGGCCACACCTGTGTCCCCCGCCCCACCCAACTACCTTCAGTGTTGTGACAGAGGGAGGAGCAGTGATCAATGTTCCATAGTACACAAGGATGTATGGAATAGACCTATGCAGCCTCCTGTCCCTACATGCAACAGAACCACAGTGGGTCTGCTGCTATTCAGGTCCTTGTGTTTACATAAGGAGAAGGAAGAAGGCAGAGTCAGCGAGTGTCTATGGAATAAACTCATAAATCAGCTCCATTTGTCTTTTAACACAGTAGGTTTTCATCACTGCCCCATTCACACAGAATTAACTCTTCCTGCCTTATGAAACCAGATGAGAGCTTGTGTCCAATCAGAGATTGACATCCATATTTTTAATGTGGCATGCAGGGGGTGGTTATATGCACAACTTCTGCTAGCCGGTAACAATAACTTGTAAACCATAAAATTTGACCCTGAACTAGCACTGTCATAAATGCAGAACTGTTTTTCCTTTTTTTCTGGTTTGTATGCAGTTCCAAATGTAAAAAGTGTTAAGTGATTAATTTTTGTACTAGGCAAGCATTTTACAATTTTTAAAAAAAAGCCGGTGGCGTGTAAGGGAGGGAGGAAAGAAACTCACCCAAATAAAAATAAACCTAAGTACATGACAGATGAAAACCTGGCAAGACTATATGAAGAAATACCTGAGTCTATATGTGTGGGACAGTTCATTGCTTGATACATTTGATCACATTATAGAAATGTACATGCTATATAGAATTGTACAACAAATACAATTAAAATGAGGAAGCTAGCATTTTTTGGACAAATTAAAAATTGGCAAGTTAGCTCAATATTGTGGAACAAAGCAAACCTAAAGATTTCTTCTCCTGTGAGGAATGTTCATGGTATGTGATGGCTCCCAGAACAGTAAGGGAAAACGGAGAGGGAGCCCATCTTGTCAGCTTTGAAGCTAGGCAAAGAATACTTGCTCCATTTCTAAACGAAATGCAGCTGACTGAAATCAGTTTATTTCCCACCTGAAGTTGCCAATGTTCTGAGTAGTATCACAGTGCTCCTGCTATTTAGTTCCAGTACTGTTTTGCTGTTAAGCCTTTGTGGCAATTGTGCAAGAACGAAGTGTTAGCTTATAATTCTGTTTTCAGATCCCTGTGGAAGATCCTAACTCTGACATTCTGGTGCTCTCACATTCAGCAAACTCCAAGTAACGTCAGTGTTTGCATAAGTCAATAAAATAACACATGGGTCCGTAGGACAGAATTCTCGTCTCTGACCTGCATGGTTTATCTCCAAACTAATATTCTGCAGAGCTACTTTAGATATAAATACACGTACTGTAGGAGGAGCAGAATATTGGAGTTGAGCTCTGGTGTCCGGTTTTTGGTGGTTAAGTAAGAGATAATTAATTAGTAATGCAGCTAATTCCTTTTGAAAATGTGGTTTTAAATATAATGGCTAAATTCTGGTCTCAGTTATATGGTTACAACCCTTAGTGAAGTCAGTAGGGCTTGCACATGGGTAAATGAGAGAAGAATTTGGCCAAGTATATATTATTATATTGCATAAGTGGAAAAGAAGAAAAATAATATCCACAAAAACAAAAGGGCTGTGCTGTACTGCTTCTAACAGTTCTTACAAAATGCCAAGGAGAAATCATGAGAGAAGATGTGGATTTTGAGCTCGCTGTCACCCCCCGCGCACACACTTGTATTTTGCATGTACAGTACATTTAAGAGGTGGGACCCAGTTGTGTGATCCTTATTTGCATGTGATCCAGTGGACAGCCCATTGGGCTGCGAGTCAGGGGAGCTGCGTTCTAATCTTGGCTCTGCGACTTTTGGGCAAGTCACTTTGCCTCTATGCGTCTCTGTTTCCTCTCCCACATGTTCAGGCTTGTCTTTTAGACTATAAATTCTTCAGGGTGGGAACTATCATGTAGTGCATGTATGGACAGTGCATAGCACAAGGGGTCCAGATCTCATCTGGGGACTACAGGAACTATTGTAATACCAATAATAATATAAATGAATTAGGAACACAGGCTTTGCCAGACAGGCTTTGCCGAGGTCCCTCCAATCCAGTATACTGTCTTTGATAGTGGCCAGCACCAGATGCCTCAGGTGAAGGTGTAGGAACTTTCACATGTGATTTAATTTGCTCCATGAAGACGTTGTCCTAATGCATAGTAGAGTAGTTAGATGGATTTAAATCCTGAAGCATGAAGCTTTTAATCCTTTCAAATATTCTTTGCCTTAACGGTGCCCTGTGGCAGTGAGTTCCACAGTCTAATTTTATATGGAGTGAAAAGGTAGTTCCTTTTTTTCTGTTTTGAATTTGCTACCTTTTCAGTTTCATTGAATCTCCCCTTATTCTTATGTTGGGAGACAGGGAGAACAGAAGTCTGTACTGCAACTTGCCATTTGATTAGTAGTTTTATCATCAAAAAAATAAGACATCACAATTTTAAAATCCATGAGCTATGGAGAAGGGGTGATACATTCTCTGGATCTCGTTCTTGAGACTTAAGGTAAAGAGGGTAGGTGAGGCACCCTGTATGCCAACAAAACGCCACAAAGTACTTAAATTGCAGTGTGGTGGTCCAAGGCAGTATCAGCAATGGAGACCTGACGCAGGGAGATTCCACACACCCTGGCACTGTGGGGATGATCTTTATGCAGTATCTCTACAGGTTTCCATGAGAGGGGGATTAAGATTATGCTGCAAAATGGCAGCCCTGGGAATGTCCAGTGGGTCCCCACATTGCATGCTTCCACTGATCCAGAATTCTCAGGTATGGGAGAGCAGCAGGTCACATCTTCTACTCCTTCCTATGCCTTGTAGTAGCAGCCATGGCACTGCTTTCACACAGACCAAATTTGTATTAACTGCTAAATACTGTGGTTATGGGAGCCCTAGAAATACATATAGATATAGAAATATCTATAGACCAGATAGAAAAGCCCTTATACATGGGCTTGGCTCCATTCACCAGGATCTTTATTTATTGCCTACTATAGGAACTAAAGCTATTTCAACACCCAGCTGGAGAGAAAATAACATTATATCTTTCAGCTTTGTGACTGATAGAATAAGTGTACGTTGCAATCAAGGTAAAGAATATTCCCAGTGCGTGTGTTGATGCAAGTGGATTTACACAGAAAAATAAGTAGCTGGGAACTCTTCGTATACTTCGAATCTGTTTTGAGTCCAACTTTCATTGGAAACATTTTACAATTGCAAAGAGCTGTCACATCAATTCTGTTAATCTAAATTCACCCCACCTTAATCCTATAAATACACAGGGAGCTCTGGAATTGTTCTTTGCATGTCCACAAGTGTTGCCATAATATTAAAATTATTCTACTGCTTCTGGTCTTGGCTGGAAGGTAAATGTGATTCCCCCCCCCCATAATCTTCCAGATTTTTCATGAATTTATAATAAGGAAGGAAGGAGGAGACAGCTGGAAAGCTGAAACTCGTGGGGCTGTAGGAATTATTTTAGGAGATAATAGGTTAATTGAAAATCCAGAGTATTTACTTAGAATTCCTAGCCATTATTGTTACTGCTGTTTCCGGCAGAAGGATGGAACATGGGCTAGGCTGTGTGAATGTAAAGCAGAGTGCTTAGTGGAATGTGAAATCCCATGGATACTGACCTGCTGAATCCAAGTTTAAGGGTCAAAATCCATTATCATCATTCTTTCTTCTAGGAAATCCTGTATAAACTGCTTAACAGGATGGAGGTTTTCTTGACATTAGATGGGTGATATATGTGTGGTAGGGAAAGAAAGTAAACATTAACATCTTCCTGCCAAGCTCTCCTCGGCAATAAAAGCAGTGGGGGTGAGAAAGGGAGGGAATCCACACGAGTGAGTCACAATCCTAGCATTGTTTAGCGGCTTCATGCTGGTCCAGTCACTTGTTTGAATTCATTTTTTCCCTTATTTAAATCCCTCCCTTCCTTCCTGAGGGTGACTTCTCCTTCGTAGTATGTCCAAACCACAAATCCAGCTGCACCAGCCCCACTTGCTTTGCTAACTAAAATGGTCTCTGAATTCATCTGGCATTGGGGAGCAGCCCCACTCTTTTTTCACTAGCTGTTACAAGCGGTGCAAGGTAGCCATTGAGTCAGATTGGCAGATGCACATCGCTCAGAGGGCTTGAAGCTAGTGATGTAGTGGGTTGGATTTTAGGGAAGCACTCAGCATTCCTATGATTACTATAGACTCATAGAGTCATAGACTTTAAGGGACCATTATGATCATCTAGTCTGACCTCCTGCACAACACAGGCCACAGAACCTCACCTACCCACTCCTGGAATAATCCTCTCACCTAGGTCTCAGCTATTGAAGTCCCCAAATCATGGTTTAAAGACTTCAAGATGCAGAGAATTCTCCAGCAAGTGACCCAGGCCCCACGCTGCAGAGGAAGGCGAAAAACCTCCAGGGCCTCTGCCAATCTACCCTGGAAGAAAATTCCTTCCCGACCCCAAATATGGTGATCAGCTGAACCCTGAGCATGTGGGCAAGACTCACCAGCCAGACACCCAGGAAAAAGTTCTCTGTAGTAACTTCTTTGTAGTAACATACGGCAGAGTGGATCCAATGGCTTTGCTAAGTTAGAATGATCCTTGGTTCTACTCCTCTTGATTCAGTCACTCCGTATAGTAGCCATGGATCGACACCTTTTCTTTGTGGAGTGAGAGAGGATAAATGGCCTACTTTTATGATGCCTGTATCCTGTGTAACATTTTTCCAGGACAGTATCTAGCTGTGGATTTGTTCCACCAGACGCCATCTCTTCTTGATGGGACAGATTATTAATTAAAATAACCCAACCTCATATAGACCTGAGATTCTGAAACTGCTGTGTGTAAAGTGCACTCACATGGTGCACTGGCTGCTTTAAAATGCAATATCAGAACAAGAATCCATTATAACAACACCGATTAACATTATGAAGATGGTACACCAAGTACTTGTGAGTTTGAGATATGCTATATTACATTGTGTTTAAGAACTGCTGCAATATGTCCTTGGTTTTAAGGTCCATAGCATAGTCTACTATCACATTACTAACCTGGGTGCTCCAGCACTTTTTCCAAGCCTCATTTCGGAATAACTGTTAATGTCTATGCTCCTGATTTGTGGATGCAATCATGGACTTAAGCGGTCTCAATAATGTCAATTGCCAGAGCAACTGCAAAAATGTAGGCCTAGCTAATACTGGGCTAGATATGTAGCCACATAAAGCTTGTGGATATTATTGATGTAAAGAATAATAATCATAAGGTGGGAGGGGGATGATGATGGTCATCTCTGAGGTGCCCTTGTTTAGCTTTACAATATGAGACTATACCTTGGATCATATATAATGGGTGTATTTGCATATTTGCAGCATGAAACAAATAGCATCAAAACCAAATGACAAATTGAAGATAGACCGGTTTATCTGTAATATTTTAACACAGATCACACAAACTGTAAGAATTATTTGATTGTAGTGTAAAGGAAACCTTAGGTTTAGGAAAATATAATGCATGTGTCCTTCCAGTACAATGGAGATGGGTAGGGTGTTTTCTCTCAGTCCCAAGAGAACTACAGAACTTATTTAGTAGAGAATGAAAAAATTTCTTTAGGAATAAAATTTCTATAGTTGTTGTTTTTTTAAAAAAAAACAAAACAACAACCCATCTATAGAATTCTAAGAACATAAGAAGTTCCATATTCGATCAGAGAGTGGCCCATGTGGTCCAGTACCCTATTGGTGACAGAGGCTGGTAACATGCTTCAGAGAAGGGTGCGCACTTGCTGTACTTCCCCCAGAAAAGTCATCTCCTCCCTCCCCCAACTAGTTAGAGGGTTGGCTTATTCCCTGAAGCATGAGGATTTATAGCCCTTCCACAACTCCTTATCGTTTTAATATTTACTGTTATAACTCTGGATATTTGTAGTATTCATTAGAAATGTTTAACTTTGTTTTGACTTCTGGTAAGCTCCTGGCATGAATCATACCTCGTGGCAGTGAATTCCGTAGGCCTAATTATGCCTTGCATGGAAAAAGGTTTCCTGGTCTCAATTTTGAACGTGACATCTTCTTTGACATGGCTGTCATTCTCTGTTAAGCTCTGCTTTATTTTTCCTTTTTGTAGTTTCAAAAAACCCGGTATGAGATTTTCCCAAGAGGGTAGGCTGGATGGTAGGGCCTTCTTTGATCAGGGACCTTCTTAATGGCACTCCTGCCCTGAGGATGACATCTGGAGTCCCTGAGGGTATGTCTACACTGCAGTTAACCAGTGGCTGGCTCAAATCAGCTGACTTGGGCTAGCAAGGCTGCAGGGCTGTAAAACTGTAGTGTAGATGTTTGGGCTCGGGCTGGAGCCTGAACTCTGGGGCCCCATGAGAGGGGAGGGTCAGTCTCGCAGCCCAAGTCCTGCAACCCCAAGTCAGCTGACAAGGGCCAGCCGTGGATGTTTAATTGCAATGTAGTCATCAGTGGCTGTCTCCAGGGCTTTGTGACTGGCTTTTCTATGTTGGTTGGCACCCTCTGTGACTCTTTTTAATCACTTATGTCATCATCTCCTCCTTTGAATTTTGTTTTCTTTCCTAAGTTTATGTTGGCTGGTTACATCTGGACTGGTCCCAGTTTTGTTCTAAGTCATATTTCACAGCATCCCCGTTGCTGTATTTAGAGATGGGTTCTTTTTCAAAAGTAACAAGTTCACACCCTAATTAAAATAAATAACTGTTCTAGTTATTATTCCCTCTGCTTCCTTTGTTACATAAAGTCACTTTTTAAATGTTCGGAGCAGAGTAGGAATGATTTTTTAAAAAATAACTTTTAAAATTTATTCTTTATAATGTTCCCTCAGCTATCACTGGATTACAAATTCCATACAGTACATAGCAGAAATGTTTATGGGGTAAAAGTGGCATTGTTATTAATAACATATGTATGCAAAAGTTTAGATACAGTGTTCTAATAAAACACATAAGATCATTAAATAGGGTCATTATAACACTTGTGGAATCACTAAGCAACTTGTACAGGCAACGTTATTTGATTTGGGAGAATGATTCTCACTGACACCATCATCCTAGAATAGAAACTGGGAGAGTGTGTGTGTGTGTGTGTGTGTGTGTGTGTGTGTGTGTGAGAGAGAGAGACAGATCTAAAATCTGGAAGAAACTCTGAATATCATTATTTGGTAGAATTCACTTGGTTAATTTTGAACATCCTAGCATCATTTTTGTTTTGTTTGTTTTTAGTCGCTGTGGGCTAAACAAGGCTTCACAGTGATTGGGAGAACTTTCATTTTAATTTGGTGGAGGAACATCCCCATTTTTCCATAGATGTTACAGGTTCCAACTAAGATACTGTCAAAAACCCCATGTTTAAATCCTAGTTTTGAGTCAAAAGTCTGCGAACATGTACATTTCACACAATTTAGGTAATCAGGTCCCAAATTATGGTCTGTGGCGTACTTGCTAATGGTCCTTGGGAAGCTGGCTGGTCGCAGGGTGTTCGCTGTCCTAATTTTCAGCTGCTGCACCACATTAAAGACATGTAATAGTACATGAAATACTTTCCTAGTGTTCCATGCAAGCAGTTGCTGTAGTTGCCGCAGAGATGTTACATGATTGTGAATGAGAGGAGAGGCGGTCCATGTGATTGTGAATGGGAATAGAAGACACTCCTGCAACTGCGAATGATAGGAGTGATGTCCATAAAACAATCTGTCTAGTGAGATGTAGCCCACACTATGAAAATGCTTGGGAATCCCTCATTTAGATGGTAAATACGCCTGGGTTCACCTGAAGAGTTTCTGCATGTTCATAATCCTTTCAACAAACCTGTTCTGATTTTTTAACAAAAAAGTATTAAAGCAGTCAATTTTTTTGTGTGGTTTGGAGTTTCATTGTAAATATTTTGCACAACTGTATTACCAACGGGCAAGAAGTTAAACTATCATTTTTAAAGCTCCTACAGAGAGAAAAAGTTTAGATGTGTAAGTGAACATTATAGCACAGTCATGTAATTAAGATCCAGATTCAAACTTCCTCAACGTTTACTGTGTTTTTAGAGTCTAGGATTTAGTTTGGCCCATTGGGACCAGCCACAAAATTTGGATCTAGATCTGATTTTACTGAGGTCAGGCATGGTCAGATCTGGGATTTTATTATTTTGAGTCCCAAAGATGTTCTAGATGCTTTTGGCTCAAACCCATCTCAGTGCTACAGTAGGCCAGGTTATATTCATTTAGGTTTCTAAGAGTAACCTCTAGTACTGTACTTGCTTTCCATTGGACTAATGGAGAAAGCTGTGATTGTTTTTTTATTGAAAAACATTTATTTTAATTCTACCCTTTCATTCTCTGTCTCTCTTGGCTAGCAAGCAACTGCAAAAATATTTGCAAATGTAATGGGCTTTTTGTATATATACAGTATGCACTGTATGTGTATTTTACTGATAAGTCTAAAGCCAAAGGCATTGTTTTAAACTATTCTCAGGGAAAGCAAAGATACTGTAGTGACAAACAAACCAGAGAGAGACTAAATATATGAAAATAAACAGAAGTCTAAAAGTGATCTGGCCAAGTGTGGGTACTTTTTTTCTTTTTTAGCATCTGTATTAGTCTTTAACTTTCTCCCAAGTTTTATTGTTGCCAATTTAGTTAGACAGACTAGAGATGTCTTACTGAAGATAATTACTAAAGTCTAACATTCACTGTTCAGATAGCTAGTAAGACAGCAGAGAAGTTGTTGAAAGCAGAAATGGACACACATGGGGGGAAAAAAGCAAAACACATTTGGACATGAATGTGGTGTTTATATCAGAATTTGAACTAGGATCCAAATTTTGCAACTAACCTTTGTTTCAGTAATGGGCCAAATGAAACTCTGGGATCTCAACCCTCCTTGCTCGCAAATATCAGGGTGTTTGAAACATGGATTTAGATTGTGTCCCCAACCCATCCCTGATTTTGACACTTCAAAGGGATAGCAACATCCACCGTGCTGACTGCCATGTCATTCTTTGTCTCCAGTAGGTTCTTCTGCAACTGTTGCTGAAACCAGTGGAAGTCCTGGGTGCAAATCGTCTCATTATTAGATTTTTAGGGTGGGGTGCTCAAATGTACAACGTTGGTCTAACTTTGCTACTGATGCAGTCCATAGTAAAATCCCCATTACATTAATTGGGAGTGGAGTTAAACCTATGCTTTCTGTTTTGAAAATCTCACACATAGTTATAAAGTAGAGACAGGCAAGACCAGACACTCTCAAGGCGTTTGCCTCCTTATTTTGGTTCAGGCCTGTATTTAGTTAAAGTAATTTATTTCTTTTTACACTGTAGAACAATGTCTCCCTTGTTACAATACAGGGCCCTATTTTGCATTCAGTGATATTGGGGTCCGTCCGAGTAATTCAGTTAACTTCAGTAGATTTACATCAGTGTAACACAAAGCAGAATTTGGCGTGGAGTGTCTCTTTTAAACTCAAATGTACTGCCATCATACACAGGGCCAGTGTTTGTTTCATTTTAATTATGATAAATTCTTTACACCAAAAATGCTGATTCCCTAAAATTGAGATTGTCGGAAATGTTATTTATGCCCAGGTATTAATCTCTAATTCTTTTATGTCTCCTGCATTACTACTTCTAGTCTTGCTCTCACTTTAGGTCATTATCCTACTCCACTTCCCACATGTGGGCCTTTGGCAACCTGAGACGTATGACTTGTGTTTTGATTTTCCTAGCCAGTTCACTGACTGCAGTGAGTGAAATTGGCATTTTGCCTTCTGCTTGTTTATTTTGTTACTGCTACAGAACGTTATTCACAAGATGTATTTCTAAATTTGCCAGGGCATTTTGGCTTGTCTATCCCTGCCCACTTTTCTTGTCTTAAAGTTAACTATTCCCATTACATTTCTGATGTTTCACGGGACAAGGTGTGGGAGTCTAGCAGAAGCTGTTAGTCTTCTAAACTTAAAGAGCTGAATTTTCTAAAGTCTGCAAGGCTGAGTTGCATGTGAAAAACACGGGGCAGCTCCGTGGCAACATAACAATGGGAAATTGTAAATGCTTTGGACAATTTCTCATTTTGAGCATGTTAACGGCATGTTTTGCATACACAATATAGGCACACCCACCAAGTTATAAAAAAAATTGCCTTAATTTTCAGCGCTTGTGCCTGCCCTCTCACTCTGTTTCATGACTAGGAAAAGAAACATAAGAGAAATGAGCCACCCATTTTGTTTCCTTACTCCTTGCTGAGGAGAAGCAGGACACAGCAAAGGAAATGAGCTTCTGCAGTATTTCCATACCTCTTCCTAAGAGGAAAGACATGGCTATGACTTGAGTTCCCTTCCCCAGGGGCGTTATTCTTCCCTTTTTTGCTGGCACTATCTTGAGGTTTGGGGTCCTGGTTAGCTACCACCTTGTTCTGAAGATTGGAACAGTCTTTCTAGTCCTCACTGGCTTCTGCTACCTTCTTGCCACGTACCTCACTGCTACAATCATGTCGGATCCATAGCCGAGGAGAATGCTCTGGTAGCTGTCCAGATGAGAAAGGAGCAGAGACACAAGAAGCGGCAAGGAGAAGGGGATGAACACAAAATGGGGAAAGAGAGGAAGTGTACATAGAAGAAGAGCCAGAAATCTGCGGGAGAGGGAGAAAGGAAAGCGAAGGTATGGGAAGGGTGAGAGATGGGGGAACCTCAAGAAAGGGGAGAGGCATGATACCAGGGAACAGTTTAAACAAGGGAAGTTAGGGCCTCATTGTAGGGGAAGAGAGGGCTGAAGTGTTGCCCATATGTGGTGCAAGGGGCATGCCTAACATCTACCTCTCCAAGGGTAGGGAAAGAGGTAGCCTGCTCAAACTTCCCTGAAATACCAGAGGACATAGGCACTTACCAGACATCTCCCTAGGCAACGTGGGCAAGGGATAGGGAAGGCAGGGGCAGGTGTATGCAAATAAAGGAGAATGAGAACAATCTAAAAATTACATCTGTTTTCAGACCCCCATGCTGGATAGTCATATATAAATAAAATTAAAATTCCCATCACTGACTGGAGCCTATTGGCCCAGACCCCCAGCATATGTGGCAATTTGTTTCTGGAAAAAAACATTTCAAATGTTGGCAACTCTGGGGGAAGGGACACTTCCGTAGGCTCTGGTGTCATAACCTCTCCGCGAATCTTAGTGTCACCCTTGCTAGATACAAGGGGGAAAGGCCAGCTGTGGCATTGGAAGAAGGGCTGTTGTATTGCATGAGACATTGAAAGGTTTCTAAATCCAGCTGAGCACAAGGAGCACCATATCCACCTCTATTGTGAATGTTGGGGGATTTGAACCAAGCCCCCATGCAGACAGGAGATGAAGAAAAAGTGAGGTTTCTTTTTTTGCGGGAAAGTGTTCTACGAAAATATGGTAAGAAAGCTTTGGAATTGTTTACTTTAAATAGGGGTGAATATTTTAACAAACTGAAAGTTGTTAGTGTTCTTTTAAAAGTCTGCTTGTTCAAGTCCAAGCAGCCTGGGGTTTTTCCTTCATATTTGCATATTAATACAACCTGCAAGTTGATTTGCATATCATGCCGCACCCTCCAACATGCCCCCTCTTATGTAAAATCCACCACAGCTTGTGCCTGGTAGCAGCCCCAGTTGTACAGTTGCACAGTTTGTGGATCATCATTGCTCTCATACATGCCTTCTCAGAGAACAAAAGGGTATCATTAAACATACTAGAATATTCACCAAGCTTCAGGAGATGCATCTGTTGTGCTGCAGCTACCCATAATAAATCCTATTTTGATGGAAGCAAGGGTCTGATCCTGTACCACAGGGGTTAATAATGCTTTTACCATTCATGGGAGCAGGATTAGACCACACCTCTGCATCTAGCTCTTCCTGGCAATAAGGTGTTTTTGCAGCACATATGGTTCTTTTAGACACTTTTCTGAAAAAATGTAGTGATTTGGAGGTCTTAAAGACTTCAGAGGAATGTACAACCTCTTTCAACATCCATCAACAGAGGGCAGCTTTCTGCTGCATGTATTGGCTCAGATAGTCAGGTATGGCCAAGGAGCGCCCAGTACAGTTCAAGAGGGGAGGTGTAAAGGTAGCCTTTGCACTTTCCTGATATGGGGCTAGACTCCCAGTGTAATATTTATGCTGGTACCAAGTATCAGAGGGGTAGACATATTAGTCTGTATCCAGAAAAACAATGAGGAGTCTGATGGCACCTAAAAGACTAACAGATTTATTTGGGCATAAGCTTTCGTGGGTTAAAAAACCCACTTCTTCAGATGCTGGTAGTCATTGGGGCATAGGGGATTTCCCAGCCACACCTCTTTGTCGGCAGGGGCTAAGGGAATAGCAGGAGAGTCAGGACACTGCTACACAGGTTCTCTGCCACCAGAGGTTTTCCCCTGTCCTAGGGTGATGCTCCCAATCCCACCATGCCAGCTTTCAAGCGGTTTTCGGTTGGGGTGTACTGCAAAGCCGCTACCGTGCAGCACAGCATCTAGACAGGGTGAAAAACAGATGAGGAAATGACATAAATGTTAGTGTCATGCAAAAAAGTTTCTATCAAACTACATTAAATACTCATGGTGCCCTTACATCCCATATTTTAAATGCTGAGATATTCCGAGACACAACTTTGTGTTTAAAGTACGGAGGTTACCAGCATTGTCTTTTTCAGGTTTGAGGTTCCCTAAGCCCACACCATTTTGAATAAAATATGAATGACTGCAGAGGTCTCTCTCATTTTTAAGATTATATGGTACCTTGTCCTGTACAGCTCAGCAATCTTAGCAGCCTTGCAAAGGTGCCGGGAAAAAGCACCAGCCCAGACAAAATCTACCTGCCTGCTCTTGATCATGATGAGAGGTGATAATGAAGAAAGGTGCTGTAGTCACACAGAAGAAAAATGACATACCCCAGGCAAGTGGATAAATAGGATTTTGCAAGACTGACTCCTAGTTTTCATGAGCCATAGTGGCTCTAGTTCCATGCAGATCTGCACACGTGTTCAGAACAAGCACAGCTGCCGGCCAAAGGAGTGAAAGTGGGAGGAAAAAATGGCTGGGGGTGGGGCAGTTGGCTAATCAAAGTACAGTACTTCGTTTTCCCACCAAATACAGGGAATGAATATGAGCGATGTTCTTGATTTTTAGATCAGACAATATGAAGAAACAGAGATCCAGCTTTGGGGAGACGTCTGTCAAAGAAGTTTACATTTCCATGGCTGTTCATCAGTTCTGAGGTTTATAAATTATAGTAATTGAAGCTGCAATAACAGCAGGTCTGTGTGAGGTAGAGATTTTTGCTGGTTTGCGCGGCATTAATGAATGAGGTATGTGTCAGGCCTGCCAAATGAGTTGCTCTGATATCGTTGATGAAAGTTTTTGCTGCAAAGCCTGCACTGAGTTTGCCTATAACACTGCCTTATATGCTCGTCATTTATGCTTTCAGAAAGGGGTGTGGCTGGAGTAGGAAAAAAAGTGACTTTGCAAGGAGCAAAAGTTCTAAAATCTGCCATGTAAACCAAGTAAGGGAGTCGTCTGACTTATTCTTCCCTCACTTTTATTGATAGTGCAGTTTAACTAGTATAAGGTCCTACACTAGAAAAAAATTACCAGTATAGCTATGTCAGTTAGGGTTGTGGTTTTTACTAACATATCCGAATGAGCGCTAGTGTGGGCACAGATCTACCAATAGAAAGATATTCCCGTGTAGCTTATTTTGCTTCCCGAACCAGAATAAGCTAAACCGTATAAGTACTTTTATACTAGTACACTATGCTCAGACCTGGCAAGTTGTACTGCTTTAAATATACTGTTATATAAATTAAATGTTTATATATATAAATATACTGTTATATTTAAAGCAGGACAGATTTGTATGTGTAGCCAAGCCCTACGTGGAGAATTAGGTCCTTAATTTTTATATCAAAATGGTCAAACTTTTCTCTGAATTAATTTTCTTGCACCATGAAAGCATTGCACCGGCAGTGCTATCGCTATGGTTCACTCAGCATTTTCCTACATATTAATTACTTTAGAACTTTACCTTTGGGCTGAAATTTCTCATGCTCATTCTCATCCCAGTAGGCTGAATGGGTATTTTTTTCTCCATTCCATAGCACCTGGTGCAGTCATTTACACAGTGTAAAGCTACCATTCTGATTTGGTAGCATTTTGTACTCACTTAAGTGTAAACGGCTACACACAATGCAAGGCAGCAGAGAATTAAGTCTTGTGAGTTTTCTGGTTTGTTTGAGTAGGTTGAAGAAAACCTATTTAGGTGACTTTAGAGTTAACTCAGAATGGAAAAAGTTTTTCAGTCATTTAATTTAAAAAAAAAACCCTCAAAATCATGAAGATACCATCCTGGCACTTGGATAATTCAGAAATGGTTTGGGTTTAAAACTTTTGACTTGGCAGGCGTGTAGTCCTCAAGGAATGCATGCTTTTCTCAATCTGGAAAAAAACAGCTGAGAAATTAAAAATGAAGGGAATTCTGTTCTGGTGTAGATGAAGAACAGTGTAAGGGCCAAGTTCTCCATTCTGCTTTTCACTGTGAATCTCTGCTGAATATTCTGAATAGAGCGGGGTGACATTTTTCAACCGAAACCTTTTTTTTTTTTTTTTTTTTTTTTTTAGCAGCAAAAATGCAAATTTGATGTTACTGAAATATTTTGCAAATTTGTATCTGTTTCACTCAATTGTTTTGGTCAGGAAATACCTTTTAAAAATTCCCCCCAAAATCGAAATACTTTGTTTCAAAGTTTTCTTAAAACATAACTTTGTTGGTTTGAAATTATTTTTTGTTTCAAAGTGTCCGTTAAGTTTATTTTAAAAATTCAAAATGTTTGAAAATGGGTGGGGGAGGAAATCAAAGTGAAACCTTTTGTTTTTGTTGAAATTAAACAGTTTTATTTTTCCGGAACCGAAAAATCCATTATTTTCAGAGCTCTAATTCTGAACTCCTGCAGCCTATGAAACTCCCCTTGAGGTCAATGAGCTGGGATATGGGTTATGGAGCCACGCTGCTGAAAAGACGTACGGATCTGGAGCTGTCTTCTGCACGCACAGAAGGCCATGCTGGTGTGGTTCTGCTGCGTGGGAGGAAAAGAAAGATTTAGCAAAGTCCACATACGGGGTGTGGAGTCCCTAAAATCTGTAGGGCCCAGCTGCTCAGAGGCTCTGCAGCACAGATTTGGGGGGGATCTGTTTTTATATAGTTATCCTCTTGCCCTCCCAGGTAAGATGTGAGGCAAGCACTGAGGAGGTTGTATGGCTCCCCTGCTGCTCTGTGGCTTAGAGGAATACCCCCCCCCCCCCCATGCAGTCTGGCTGCCAGGGCAATGTGTCAGTGTTCAGATTTGGGCCGAAGTGGATGCAAAGTATAGTTATGCAGCCAGATACACACTGCTGCAAGGTCACTTATGCACTCATGGGAGGTGTGAAAAATTACTGATAAAATTCAGGTATAGGCTTCCAGCTCAGTTTCCGATACGGCATTTCTTTACTCTGTTTACATAGTTGATGCACTCCTTCAGGAAACCCGCTCCACATCAGGCGAGAGTTTTTTTAGGGAAGGAATGGAGAAAAGAAACTAATGTTAGGAGTATCTATATAAATATGCAATTGCATTCAAGAAACAGAGTTATGCCTCAGTTTTCCCCTCTGTAAAATAGGCATAATGTTCCTTACTCTCTTTTGTAAAAAGTGGTTTGAGATCTATGGATGAAAAGTTGCAATATACAGTAAACACTAAGTATGGTTGTGGCATTAAGTTCTTAATGTGTGGGGTTTTTTTTCTTTTTGGACACAGGAGCTGTGAAGGGCGAAACATTAGATACAGAACATGCAGCAATGTGGTAAGTGAACCTTACTTACGATTGTAATACTAATAAAATGTATTTTTAATTAATATAATTATGTAAAATAAGTAATAAAAATGGAATGGTAGTGCTAATAATGTAATTATTTAAATGATGCTGGTGCCATGGAAATACTGTTATCTACCTTGCTATTTCTAAAGCTAATTTGGAGGGTATGGAGCAGGCGTGATAGAACCATGATACTAGCATTGTTCCAGCCGTGATTAGTTACTTCCTTTATAAACTGGACCAAGCCCATGAAGCATGGAGAAGTGGATTCATTGTTCTGCATAGCTAGTTTGGTGGCAGCAAGGGCCTGATCCTCTTCTAGTCCTTACTTTAGTAAAACTCTTACTGACTTCAATAGAAGATTTGTCTGGCTGCAGGATTGAACCCAACAGGACTGACTTCCACAGAGACTGGGAGGAAGTTGGTGGCTGAAGAGAAATGTGTGTGTGTGTGTGTGTGTGTGTGTCTGTCTCTCTCTCTCTCTCTCTCTCTCTCTCTCTCATATTATTCTGTTCCTCCCCAGGGTTGAAATCCCTTTGAACATTTTATTAGGGTGTTTTGTGATGGTCCCTTGCATTCACCTATAATATTTTGCCAATGTCTGCCATTCTAAAGGTTTTCAGCTATATCTGGTGGTGAAATGCAGTTTTCAATGCAATAAAATAAGCATCTCCAACTTCTCGTCTCAGCAGAACAAAGCTGTTTACACTGGTGAAAACAGAAGCAAGGACTACAATGTGGAAAGTCTTGTATTATGCTAAAAATTGTAAAAATTCCAAAATGACATGGGTCAGCATGAATTTCACTGGCAAAAATGGAAATTAAAGCCAGTCATGCATGCGGTCAAATTTTCACACCTCCCAGGGCCAGATGGAGAGGCCTCTCAATGGGAGCTATGTCTGAGAAACAGCAGGGTAAAAAACTGAGTGAATTCCCCTGGATCTGGCTCATGTTTTTCACAGAGCACAGTTCACAAAGAATTGGTCATTTCTGCACAGCTCTAGCATCCCCATGCAGAGAGAATTATTGTCCCTTTGACTTTCACTTCTGCTTCAGTCAAAAATGGTGCGACTCCGGGAGGTTTTCTTTGGGTCACTGAAATCTTCCTTCAGTCTAGACATGTGCTGCGCTAACTGACAACAACTTGAGTAGTCAGTAAATAACCCTGCCTGCTGCTTCATGGGCCGTTTTCCAACTGTGAGGCACTTACGCTACACCAGGACACCGAGGAGAGCAGGAAGGTTAATTTGTGTCAGTCAAGCCACAGTAGCTCCATGGAATATGACATGGAACAAAGGGAAGAGACGCTGTCGAGGCTGATAGGCCTCAAATTAGACTCACCGGCTTTAGCTTAGTTTTCAAGTGCACGCACATCATGTCAGCCCTCCTCCCTGCCTGGTTGGCTCCTGTAAGCATTGAGGGAAGCGGAATATACTAGGATCCTGCTCTGCATGGGTTTGCTGTTGCTGAATCACCCTTCTGAGAAGCTGTGATTTCACGTAGATTATAGCCCTGGTTTTGGAGTTGCTGAGCTGATTTTCTAAGACACAGGATTTTTTTAAAATTTTTTTGTAAATGTTATTTTTAGGTTAGGTTCAGTTTTGAGCCTGTGGGCCTGGATGGTTTCTCTTCAGAATAAAAGCTCCTGTAGTTTTGCCTAGTAAAGAAGTATCTTTACTTACCTAATACTACTTATCAGTATTGTCTCCAAACTTCTGATCATGTTAATAATGTAAAATTCACTTGATTATCCAACACCAATTAACCAAAACTTAAACTCCTGGTGTGAAATCCAGGCCCTACTGAAGTCAGTGAAAGTTTTGCTTTTGACTTCAGTAGGGCCTTGGATTTCACTCCTAATGTGTGACTCTAACATTAACTTATTCTGAAGGAGGTGCAATGCTGAATTTTGCTCCATTGTTCACTTATTGTCAATAAATAGGTTTTTGCAGCACTTGCACTATTAGAAATAAACCTAATTAGACCTTCTAGATTCAGACCTTAGTGTACTCAGACCTCCACTGTGCTTGCTTTTGGCCATCTGAATGGTCCTAGCATCTGACTGGAATGCTCAGCATACTTGACTAACAAGAAACAGTTTCCAGATAGTCACTTATTTAAAGAAAAAGCCTGATGACCTCATACAATTACATGTCTGTAGAGTGGATACAATTAAGTGTTTTCCATTTACATTTTTACCATTTTGAATCATTTTAACAGGTTGAGATGTATTCCCTATGTAGCTCTGGTAGTAGGAGATCCCTAATGTCTTTCAGAATCGTAAAAGAGTCGTATGTTTCTTTTGAACTATACCCTCTGAATTTGCATGCTCAGTTATCATGAGTATACATGCAAATCCAATAACTGGTCCTGCAAATGGCTAGTTACTCATATAACTTACTTATGTATCGAGGTACAGGAATGTAGACACACAGTTGCGAGTGCATTTTGGCTCACAAATCTCAAGTATCCAGCTTTGAAACTTTGTTCCATAAAAACCTGGAAAGCAGAGAAGGCACCATCCTGGATGAACATTCTGCCTGTAGCAAGGGCTTTCAAAATCCATAATGAATCTAGCCACTTCTTCATTATTTTACACATGGAAAAATTCCTTTCTGATTTTTGCAGGGATCAACTTATGCACGAGCTTCAATTACCACTATGTTAGCATTGATAACTTCTGCACTAGTGGTTGGCTGGTTTTATGTCCAGTTATGTCTTTTTATTTGTAGTTATCTCTCAGAGCTCACTTGCCTTTGTTTATTTGACTGTCCTCTCCCGGAGAAGGGCAGTTATAAATGCTAAAAGCAAACTCTTTATTTGGGGGGCGGGGGTGAAATTAGAGAACTGGAAGTGTACTTCTTGGAGTTTGGCAATGAACACATTTTCACAGACATTATCATTTGTGGGATTTTTGCCACAGCTGTTTTTAATTCATCCTGAAATTAGATTACAGGGGGAAAATGTAGAATGGGAAAACGGAGAGGAGAGGAAAGAGGAGAGAGAGGTGCATCTGTTTCTTCAGTGACCTGTATTATTCTTCTGAGAACCCCAATCACAGCTCGGGGCTGTGAGAGAGGTTGACACTGTTGTCTAGAAAGCTTTTGAGCAGTCATGTAAAGGAACACACATGATTTGGCATGCTTACCAGTTGCACTGCCTTATGTTGATCAGAAACTGGAAATATTATGAATATGAAGCCACATGTGTAAATATTGAAAGTAGGAATGAAAGAACCTGAAGATGTTTTGGATTCTTAATTACGTTATAATTAATTTTTATATAAATACTAATATTGATTCCAAATATGGTTCCAACCATTGTAGAAATTCTGGTGGGGGAGGGGATCCGAGTTGGTTTTCTTTAGAAAATTATTCTAAATGCAATAAAAACATGTTTTGATAACTCTGCATCTTATGGTATGAAAAATAAACAAACATTTTAAAAAGTGACTCTCTGGGTGGAATTTCTGGAGCTGGATTCTTCTGCAATGCGGCATTGTGGGCAGATTATAGATGGGTTTTTTTTTTCTTTTGAGATGATGAGTTGTGCCTTTTCTTTCCTTCAGTCTTTCTCAGCTACCAGATTCTCTCCTATTTATCATGTTAAGGCCATCATTCAACCTCCTGGTCACACTTTCTGTCCGCCTCTCCCTCATCAACCTTTCACCCCACCAGGGCCGGCTCTAGGCACCAGCATTCCAAGCAGGTGCTTGGGGCGGCAATCTGGAAGGGGCGACAGTCCGTGTGCCGTTAGCCCCTGTGGCAGTGGCAATTCGGCAGGAGCTCTTCGTGGTGGCAGCAATTCGGTGGCAGGTCTTCGCTGTGGCGGCAGGTCTTATCTTCAGCCCCCCACGGTGGCAATTCGGCATGCTGCTTGGGGCGGCAGAAACGGTAGAGCCGGCCCTGCACCCCACTGTCCACTGCTTTCTCTGTCTGATCCAAACATCTGCAGTCCCCAAAATTCAAACATTTTTGCACAGTTGAAAATGTTCAGATTTGTCATGAATACTTTTCATTTTGATACACTGCTTCTTGGTTCTATACAGCACTTGAGCAGGTTTGACCGTCCACCCTGTTGGGTTGGTACTTCCCACGAGCATGCCAGTATGTTACAACACACTGAAGAATCTTTCCCAGCCATTTGAACACCACAAATAAGGTTCTTGTGGTGTTTTCCTCAAATGAAAACAAGCACGTGCCAGAAATCTCACAAGAATGCCTATATTTGTAATACCTTTTAGATCAATTATACAGACCCAGTATTGAACCTATGGATGTTAGTTCAAACCAAACCTTGTGAGCATTGCCCATAACCACTTCCCCCTAAATCCTACCTTCTCTTCTTGGCTACAACGCTACACATACATTTTTAACAGTGAGAGTAATTAACCATTGGAACATGTTGTGGAGTCACCATCACTGATGATTTTTAAATCAAGATTGGATTTTATTAAAGGAATTATTTTGGGGAAGTTCTGTGGCCAGTGTTATGCAGGAGATCGGACTAGATAATCACAGTGGTCCCTTCTGGCCCTGGAATCTGAGTCTATTTATTTGACTACACCACCTTCTGACTCCCATACAAACTTCCTCCATTCCTGCTTCTTACCACCATGTGCTCTTTTTGTGTGAATAAGCATCAACACCACTGTCCATTTTTTTAAAGGGGCAACGTTGTTACATAGTTACACTTCAAAATATCAAACCTGTAAGGGATGTGAAATGTTCTCAGACAGGTTGTACTAGCTTGCACTTGTGGGCAGCACTTTGTCCTTGCCAGGGGGAATGTCAGATCTGTTCAGGTGTTTAGCGGTGTTTAGTTTTTCCACCTTCCTGTGGCTGGCATATCAATAAAATATTTTGTAACAAAACCACCTAGGTAGGGGCTTTGTTACAAATGTGGGCATTTTCCTTCACTTGGATGATTCTATAAGCCACTTGACTAGGCTGCCAACGTGCGCAGATTTGCTCATGTGAAGAAGGCAACCATAAGCCAACTCGAATCTCTTTATTAACACCAAGTTTACTTAAAGTCCCAGAGTAAGAACTGAATTATGTTTTAAATGACAGTTCTCCTGCACTCAGACCACTTATTATGACAACATCCCTTATTGTGGAAGGTGTTTGGTTTGTGTTTTTCCTCTGGACATGTCCCTTTTCAGAAGTTATTTTCATAGTAACTGCCTAAGAATTATTTCTTTATGTTAGTGAACAAGTACCATTAACTATGTTATTGTAATGATAGATGCTTTAAGGTCTGAATTCGTGTCTCCCTGTCATCTAGAAAAATAACTGTGACCCTGCACAACTGTTGTTTTTTAAGGTAGGCTTTGTCCTAAATAAATATATCAAGAAGATTGGCAGGGCAGACTAGTAGGACCACTGCAGGTGTTCTTCTCTGCCCCCTCTACACAAGTGGCATTTTAGGATTCTGATCAGACTAGAATTGATCTGGATAATTTAATAGGATTCATTTTCAGTTTTTCTGTCAAGTCTTTCATTTCAAGCCCTTGTATTTCCATTTTCTCTGTAAGCACCTCTGTAGTATATTATTCTATCATACACCCTTCAGACCACAAAGCGTCCAGAGAGGCATGAAGATCACTCTGCAGCTGGAGAGAATATTGTTTCTCAACAGGGCCGTGCTACTCAGCAAGAGCCCAAAGCAAATACAGGTTGCAATCCACTGTTCTTCACCTCACATGAAATAACAAATGAGAGAGTCTACTATAGGTGATTTGATACAAATCTGTATCAAATCAGTGGTTCTTTACTGCATATTTAATTGCTCTATTTCAGTGAAGTATGAGAAAAGTGTCCCCAAATTCCCACCATCCCAACCCCTGAAAAACACACACACACACACACACACACACACACACACACACACACACACACACACACACACACACACACACACACACACACACACAGGAGTTCAGTTTGACAGCATGCTACCTACATTTATACCATAGCTAACAGTTGTGAGTATTTTCGTAATAGGCAGAGGCAAACTCTTCTTAGAGGGTTAGGAATTAAAGGTTGTGTCAGAGAATTGGGTAGGTAATTTTCTCGATCTTCATTAATCTTTTTGAATTTTTGTTCTTGACTTTTTGGGTTTGACCTCAAATGGTCATCCACAAGCTCCTCGTTGGGTATTAGAAATTGAATGTTGTGCTGTAGTACATATCATTGGAAAGAAAACTCCCCTTAGACTTTGAAAAGCAGTCTTCATATATGATCTCAATGTCGTGCTAATTTGGGAGTTCTTAATCAACTTGTTCTTTAGGTGCTTCTGCTATCAGAAAGACAAAGCCTCCCAGTGTATGTGCTGTTGAGTTAGTGATGACTTTTGTGTACTATTAGTAGTGCTGTTTACAAACAGAGTTACTGTACATCTGTAATGTACATACTAATGTCCTGATCTCACTTGATAACGGAAGTGTTTCATGTTTGATTGGAAAGCTGTTGAATTACCACTGTGTACATATAAGCAGCACTGGGAAATAAATAAATAGAAGTCTACAAACAAAGTACTGCCCCCCTGGAAAACATTTTTTTTTTTACCCTTAATTGGAAACACTTTGATAACCCATTCTTGTCCCTCTGAAACAGCAGTGGATCAAAGTGCACTATGGAACTTTTAGCACATGGCAGCATGGGCCACATGGATCCTTAGGGTATATCTACACTTCATTTTAAAACCCACTGCAGTGAGTCTCAGAGCCTGGGTCTACAGACTTGGACTCGCACTATGATGCTAAAAACAGTTGTGTCCGTGTTGTGACTCGGGCTGGAGCATGGGATCTGAATCTTCTTCCCCCACTTCCGGTTGCACAGCCTGAGCCCAGATGTCTGCACGGCTGTTCCTAGTGCTGTAGTGCAAGCCCAAGTCTGTAGACCCAGGCTCTGAGACTCATTGCCGTAGGTTTTAAAATGCAGTGTAGACATCATGAGAGTAGATTTACACCCCAGCCTTGCCATCTCTACATAGATAAACCCCACATGCTTAGTGCACAATATAGTACTATCCCAGCTACCGAACTAATAGCACTAGTCAAAATGTTTCTACTGAAATTTTGTTTCTTGAAAAACTGTTTCATCCAATTCAAACTGTCTCATGAAACCTGTTCAGTTTCTATAACATTTTAAATTATTCAACAACAAATGTTTGAAACAAAATTTTCGTTTTGAACTGAACATTGTGCTTTGGTCTGCATTTTGAAAACAGGAATGAAACAAAAAATTCAGTTAGAAAAGAAACAAAGCAAAAATGTTCATGGCATCTTGTGTTTTGGAAAATGAAAATTACAATTAGAAACGAAACAAACCAGCTCTGATAACAAACCTCCTTGGAAACTGCTTTGATAGTATCCAGTTCAGTGGAATCATTGAGGGATGTACTGGGGACAGGCAGTGAAAGTGTACTTATTCTGAAGATAACTAAAAATATGGGACAGTAGCGTTGCCTTCTCAGCGCAAACTCCTACCTGGACATAAGACCCATGTAATCCTAGTGGGTTTATGTGAGTGATGGCTGACTTTGTGCCTTATTATTTGGCTGGTTATCTTAGTTGTGCTGTCACTGTGGTGAGACAGAGCTTGGAGTTTGTACAGAATAGAAGCGTCTGTTGACAGTACCTCATTTATCTGTAGGTATTTATTTATTCTACGTTGCCATCTTCTTCTTTAGGTGATGCAGTTCTGCTGTGGTTCTCACTGAGAGTTTGCTGTATAAGCTCCAGTTCAGCAAAGCATTTAAACATGTGCATAAGTCCTGCGAAAGTCAACAGAAGGGGCAGGACAATGGACATTTGGGCCCTAGGAATTTACACTTGAATTAGGGTAGCTACACTAGCGCAAAAAAAACCCAGTATAGACAAGGCTTACGGCCCATTAAAGGTTCCAGTAAATCACACTGTTGATGTCAATGGGAACAGAATGTGGGGCTAAAGCCTCTAGATAGTTTGCTTTTAACCAAGAGAAAGTAGGTGCGAACCTGATCTTATTTTTAAAAAATTCCCCTCACTGTGGTGGTTCTTTCTTTCTTTGGATTACATCATGCAATGAATTTCTCTCTCTTTTTGAAGACTTTTTATGGAAGGCTCAAACAAACGTAAAGTTGTGTAATCCCAAAGACACTGTGCAAAATAATGAGAATAGTACAGAGGGGAAAAAAGTGAGCTAAGCAGTAATGAAAGGTCTGTAATGTGAGTCCTACATTTATAGAAAATCTCCCTATTGCAGCTGATTTTTCTCCCATTGCTTGCATCTCCGGGTATGTCTGTAGAGCCTGCGGCAGGCAGCAAGCCTCCCAGCCCAGGTTGATTGACTTGGGCTCATTCTGGCACTCTAAAAATAGGTGTGGAGAAGCCCACCCCCTTCCTAGGTTTCAGAGCTCATGCTCCAGCCTGAGCTGCAACTTCAAAGCACTGTCTACATAGCTGTTTTGAGACTACTAGTGTGAGCCCGGCTAGGTCATGTGTATCAGCCTGGGCTGGGAGGTTCACTGCTGCAGGCTGTGTAGACATACTCTCAGGTGCTTACTCAGACCAGCTCCCACTGCAGGAGGACCTCAGAATTTGTCCTTTTATAAATAAGACCGTGGAGTCAAACTACAGCACATATGCCATGGAACTGATTCAATAAACTGTTATGTCAGATGCTACACAGAATAGTCCAGTTGTTAGCCATTTTTTGCGCAAAGGAAAAGCTCAATCTACAGTAAATCTCTCTTGGCCTCTGAAAATATACAAGTATCTACACTGTAAACTGTTTTAAAGACTCCACAACTGCTTCCACCTTATAACAGCCTAGATCTGATCTTTTACATTTCACCCACTAAGTAAACTTTAAAAAGCCTGACCCTCTTTTGTCCCATGTAATCTGATCTACCTATCGCCATCAAGGGACATCTGGGATTCATCTTATCTTTTCCACTGGCTCCTTGATGAATAGAAAGTGTTTTGAATGGGATTCAAATATGGCAGAACTCCACGGACCTTATGAATTTTTTTTTTTTTTTTTTTTTAACTCACTAGACTTTTGCCTGCCCTGAGAAGAGGGAGGGGAGAGCAGCTGAAAAGAGACTTAAGTTGAATGAGTCTTTCCATCCTATCTGGCTCTTTCTGATTCTCCAGGGAGAGGAAAGGCCTTTATGCCCTATTTCTACCCAAGCCCACAGACATATTTTCTAAAAAATATTAAAATTTGAATGTAGTGCTAAGCTAGAGTAACTCCCATCTCAGGTTCAGTCAGCTTGGCAGGTTACTCTTCCAGAGCTGGTATAAAATCGTGTAATACTGTTGGGGTGCAATGGAGCTATGGCAGTTTACACTAGCGGAGGATCTTCCAACTCTCCCAACCTCATCCATTTGCAACAGCTGACCTTCATTGTTTGTTTTTAAATGATTGGAGCAAAGCATTTTCAGAAGTGGAAAAGCATCATGAAATCAGACTCCTTCGTTTCTGCTGACTGAAAAACTGCTAGTCGGACATTTAAATATTAAAAAGTGAGGTGCAGGGAGATTGTGACAGAAAAGAAAAGAGAGCTCGTTATCTTATATGAAGTTATAATAATTGTTTAGAAGTAAATCACATTTTACAGGGTGGGACAAACATGTGGCCAAATATCCCGACTTTGTCTTGCCTACTCCCTCAGCAGCTACAATGCCAGCTTTTAGACTCTCTAAGCTCTTTGGGGCAGGGACTGTATTCTGTCTTTAACTGAATGATTGCACAATGCCCAACACAAGGAGGCTCTGCCCACTACCATAATACAAACAACAAATAATAATACTTACCAAAAAACAAACAAAGAAAAAACAACCCATGGACATGAGGGGGAAAAAAGATGAGCCAAATTCTGTACTGACTTTCACTCCATGTGTCCTCGTGCCCCATATAATGGAAGATAGAATTTGGGCTGTTGTTTTTCTTAATGGTCTCCCTTTGGGTGTAAAAAGACACTAATTGCTTACATTTCCAAGCAGAATCACAGAATAAAAGTGTGTGTGTGTGTGTGTGTGTGTGTGTGTGTACACATACGTGTGTGTGTACGTGTACACAGCAATGAAATTCACCCCAAGCCCAATGAAGAGGCTCAATCAAGGCCTTCAAACATGTTTAGCGCCAGGCTTAGGGCATTAATGGGAAAGAAGTGGCGTATATGGCTTGTACTGGTTCTCTGCACAGCAGGGTCAAATTCTCACCCTCTTTTGCATGTGCATGCCAGTATGTGTATGCTTGTGCAGTATACGTGTGGGTGCTTACATTTATTCTTTGAATGGCTTCAAGTTTCCCATGGAAACTTCTTTTAAAAACTAGCTCTGCTATTTAAATCCATTGTTTTATTTTGATCATGGAAATCAGAGACTGGAAGTAGTTAACATTTGGTCTTGGTCACCTGCAGTGTCCTGAGAGCTTGTTTTGTTGACTGTGTTTTTATTTATTTGATTTAAAAATAAAACTCAAGTAAACAAATGTTGTGAAACGTGTACAAAGCAGGATTATGAACTCTCCATGTTGTGCACTTTATTGGGCCTTTTGTCTTTATAAAAATAAAGCTGTACAAGCCAGGAAGTTTTGAAGGCAGAGCCAAGCTAGAACCAAACAAGAGTTCTGGCTTGGCTCTGTGAGCTGCAGCATAAGCCAAGCTATTAGACCTGACTCTATACACTTATGGACAGGAAAATTCAGAGAGGGATATGCACTGTAAGGTTTTTGTGGCAGGAAGTGAGGCCACAGATTGTCCCTTTTTTAGTTAGTGAACATATAGCTAAACCAGATCTTGGGTCAAGCTTTGATTGCCTTGTTCAGCTTTGTTTAAAAGCATAATGGATGGCCCAATTCTGCCTGCAGAACAGGACCCAGAATGTGAATCTACTCGGTTTGGTCTGTGTAAAGGGTGCCCAAACTTTGCCCCATGCAGATCCGCGTTGGCAGTTTGCCAGGAGTATGAGGAGGGGCGCAACTAACTTGTGTATAATTTTACAGCGGTTTTTTTAGAATGGAAAATAAATGCATCCAGACATAACATGTATGTGTTTTTGTTTTCTTCCATTATGGATTAACAGAAATTGTGTGTTGTCTGAGTTCTGCAGCAGTAAAGCCTGCAGTTGACTCACTTTGTCCTCACCCCCTACACTTACAGGGAGAGGGTGATTGAGGCTCTTTTTAGAACTTCGATGTACATTACTGTAGAGTAGGGGCAGCCAAAGTCCCTTTTCCCACCACTCCTCCGACTGTCATAAAGTTGTGCTATTGTCTGTGGTATGCTGTGGGGATACCATTTATTTCACACTCTTAGACTTCCATCCCTTCCAGTGTGGGCATGGTATATGGGAGACTAAGGCTCAAATCCCTGCTTTGCAGGATTCCTAGGCAAGTGCCCTAACCACTAGGCTATTGTGTCAGTCTTTCTTTCTGGCTCAATGAATAGTTAATTATTTATACAAAGTGAAATAGCTCCAACAGGAGAGATTGAACCTACTCTGAATCAGGCAGAGCAGGATCTTGAACCCAGGTGTCCTACATCCCAGGTAAGTGCCATAAACACTGGGCCATTGGCTGTTCTTGCTTGTTTTTTAACACTTTTTTTTTTCAGGGTCTAGTTTTAGTTCCAGTTCCAAAGTGGAACAAAAACAAACGTCAAAACATTGCATTTTTTCACAAAACAGAATATTTGTTTTCTGTGCAGCCCGAGTGCACCAATAAAAAAAGTCTCCCAGTTTGCTCATGAGAGCGATCTGAAAGCTTGCCAAGCAAGAAATACTACTTCTTAGAACCTGATCAATACAATCCATAAAGTTTTTAAGTTTTAAAATTTACCTGCAACACTCACAATGACTATACTTTTCTTACCGAACAATGTAGCAATTGGAACTATTTAAAAATACCAGCAAGGAGTTTACAAATGGAAGTACAAGGGAAGTATTGTAAATAGCTAGCACAACAGAAACTGGGAGTGGTGGTATAAAACTGAGAGGACACATTTTGGCTAAATAGCAGGAAGGCTTTTCTTTGGACAAAGCTGTCAAGAAAGATGTTGGAATCTCCATCAGAGAAGAGGTTTACTTCAAGGCAAGACTAGATATACAGGAAGCGAATAAGGATACTGTAGAATTTTGTGAATACTAGGATCATTATAGTTAGATATGCTAAAGACCTATTGAATGAAGACCAAGGTCCATTTTCATACTCCTTAGTAGATAAAAGATATAGCCCCCAAATAAAGGACGTAACAGATATAACACTGACCCAGCACTTAAACAAACACCAAGAAGAATAACCTTCACTGCAGAAACAGGATGAGCTAGGGAGGACTCAAGGGTCACTGAAATCCTAATGCAGCAGTGTTGCAAACTCTTGCTATTTTATCACAGTTCTTGTGATAATTAGTGTTTGTCCTGTAGAAAATCATGTGATTATTCAAGACTCTTGGCTTCCATTTCATAAAAAAAGGAGTTTTTAGCCCCGTGGTTGCAGAGAAAAACTTGTGAGTGTGAACCATAAGGGATCAAAAAGCAGATGACAAATAGAAAGAATCCAAATTTTACTATTTTTAGAAATCTCATGATTTTTAAGTCAATCTCATGATTTCATGAGACAACTCAATATTTTTGAATTCTAAGGCTTAGCAATACTGATACAATATCTCTGTCTACGGAGAGCATTCAACTGTCAACTCAGAAAGAGCAGTTCAAATAAGATCTGTATTCACCAATAAGTGAAATCTGTACTGGGTGGTCTGAATATTCAGCAGCTAGCAGTCCTTATCACATAATTTATTGCAAATTAGGGCATTTATGTCTGCACCCAAAATGTTTCAGAAACCTTCCCAGAGAGCTTAACAAAGGATTTTGTTTTTAACATTTGTACAGCAAAACCTGAAAAATTGCTGATTCTGTGGATTGTGAAATCTGTGCCTGTATTAGTCAGGTTGAAGTAATACAAATATACGTAGCATTTTTCTGGCTCTTGTTGCTTCACTGACTGATTTAGGTCACTTTGGAGGGGGAGGGAGCTAGTTAGGAATGCTTATACAAACAAACATTTGAATTGAGTAATTTGTGATTTTTTTTTCCCAAAGGAAAAAGAAAAGTTAGCTAAAGATTCATGTGTGTATGTAGTTTTAAAGTTAATAAGAATGTTTCATGACTGATGCGTTTTATGGGTAGGACAAGCACGTCTCTGTGTTGGATTAGCATGCTTGGTGTTTTTCAGTATTGCTACAGTAATCCCCTGAATGCATAGTAGTCTGGTGAATTATCAGCAGATAAAATGGCAGGGAATCCTTTGACCAGTGTGTTGCCTAAGTGAAAAACTACTACATCTAAGTGTGTTACTCCAGTGCTGCCAGCTGTGAATCCTTTGACAAGAACGTAATTAGCCCCCTTGGAGCTGACCTCTTTCTCTCTCTCCCTTTTCTCCTCTTCAGGACTGCCCTCCGGAAGCCGGTGATTTTCGGGCCCAGCAGTGTTCTGCTCATAACGATGTCAAGTACCAGGGACAGTTTTATGAATGGCTGCCTGTCTCCAATGACCCTGACAACCCGTGTTCGCTGAAGTGCCAGGCCAAAGGGACAACCCTTGTTGTGGAACTGGCTCCGAAGGTTCTTGATGGCACGCGATGCTACACCGAGTCACTGGATCTGTGCATTAGCGGCTTGTGCCAAGTAAGCAGGGAGTTCTTATTCTAGCATATGTTGTAATGATTCTTTTCCTGAATATCTGTCTGTCACTCACTCCTTCTTTCTCTTCTCCTCCATCTGCCTCTTTATTTGCACGGCTGTAGGGCTTTATTTTTATGTATTTCTATTTTCACAGTCATTTTAATATGCTTTCTGTAAAGTACTACAGGAAGAGATGGGCAGATTCATGAAACAAAGGGATTTTTCTTTTTCTTTTTTTTTTCGGGGGTAGTGGTGATGACTTTCCCTTCGTTTCACCTGGAAAAAATGTGGTTGATGGTTCCTGCATTTTATACATTTAGCTATAGTAGCTGATCCTATTGAAAAAATACCCTAAAAAGGAACAATTTAATATTTTACTATATTTTAGAACTTCCCAAGATTGAGGAAATTAATCTGGCTTGAATATTACTATTCAAATTATTCTCTCTACAAATCACAAATAACAATTTTGTGGATGGAGCACTAACCTCGGAGCATTCAAACTTGTGGATGGAGGATTCAGATTTCTAGCCCAACTAGATGACTCTTTCTTCATGTATGTGACCGGGGTCAATCTGTGGCATATCATGTGTCTACAGGCTGTTCCCAAAGGTAATAATGTCAGGAATAAAGAGTTAGCTTTCTTTCTGTGTTCCCTGAGTAGAAGGTGGTGGTCTTTGCCCCCCCTGACGAGTGTGCATTTGTTAATTTCCCTCTCAAGATGCTCTATACAGAATTTAAGATATATTTTTCTGGTTTTTATTCCTTATTTTTCATATTGCTCAGAGGTTTAGAGATCCCAGTAGCTTAGTGTCGTCATATTTATGAGGATTTTTTAAATAAGTATTACAAGCAAGCTGACATTTTTGCTTTACATATGACCACCCACCAGTTTAGCATAAAATCAACAGACTTCTGACTCTATTCGGAATAAGCAAAGCTAGCATCATGTGTAGTGTTATGGAGCTGGAGGCAGCTGTATCAGAAATCCTAGGCTCGTTAGGAGAACTTTTAGATGTTGTTGAAGAGATGCTTACGTTATCTTTATTTACAACGTGACGGGGTGTGTGTGTGTATGTATGTAAGAAATGTACCATTCATTTGTTGTTTCTGATTCAGTAAATGCTTCCTTTTCACTTTTGACTATTCCTTCCTATCGTAGCAAGCAGAAAGGATGGCTCTGCTGTTTATGGAGTCCTACAAGATGCACAGTATCTCCCCCCCCCCCCCCGCCCGATCCCTTTGATTACAATATGCAAGGATTTGCTAACACATAAGAGCCATATCCTGCCTTTGTTTTGATGTACAACACCCATTGAAGCCAATGGGAGTTTCACATAAACCTCGGTGGCAGCGTACATTCTTATCAGTAGTAGAAGTTTAAGAATCCTACCTTGCCTATCCTCCATAACTCTGTTTGTTAATTGTGGCTCTAGTGCGCTTCATGCAATGTGTCCACCAATAGGAAAGGCAGATTCTAGTGGAAGGATAGGAATAGTGTGGATAATGTTGTTAACAGATTTTCCTTAATATTTAGAATACACTAAGGGTGAGGTTTTCAAAAGCACTCCGGATTGGCCTAATGCTGCTGGGAGTTTTGCTTTTGACCCCCATTGGAGCAATGTTTGGCCAACACTGTGCACTTTTGAAAATCCCACCCTTCGTGTTTGTTGTTGTTTCTAACCATTTTAAAATCTCCTTTTTTTCTTTGGTTTTCTGGACTATTTGAGCCCCTTCTCTTTCCTCCAATCTTCTAGAAGCTCATCTTGCCTTTTAGCAGCTGTTTCTTGTCCCTAACTTCAACTCATTTTTCTATCATAAAATCCAGATCTTAAATACTGAGCAGTTATTAGCTTAGATCCCCATTCTGCAAACCGTATGTTACATATGTATACTTTAACCCACATGAGTTCTTGAACTGAAGTCAATGGAACTGTTCACATGAGTAAAGTTAGGTTTGTGTTTACAGGATTAATATTGTGGTTTTTATAATAGAAAGTGTCTGGAGGGCTACAAACTTGCTGAAAGGGGAGCCTTGGAACACTAAAAAGATGGGAGCAATTTAAAACTGTCCCTTTTCTTTTTTAACTTCAGCTCTTCCTATTTCTAGTCTACATAGCTGTGCTTTGGGAGGATGAAGATGATTTTCCTCAAAAGGCTGTTGGTAACTCTCCCTTCAGTATCTTGTTACTAATGGGTCCATCTTGATTTCCTGGTATCACAGGCCACATTCTGATCTCTGTTCCACCAGTGATTCTTAATTACACCAACATAACGAACAGCAGAAAGCAACCCACTGACTCTACTGTGTGCAGATATCGTTGGTGCCTTCCCATCTCTGATTCAGTAGCCACCTTTGACACTTTGCTTGTGAGCTGATGGAGAAATTAAGTTGCTAATTGCTTTCAGAAACAGTCACTCTAGCTAGAATCATGATAACTGATAACTTTCAATTTTCAGTCTATGTCAAAGGATCAAGATCTCCTGGCATTAGAAAGGCATAAGCTATAACAAAGTAAACTGATATGAAAGCAGTTTAGCTATGTATTTTTTTAAAAAAGAGAATATTCTGCATGAAAAAATAAAAAATACATGGGAATTTGAATATAAGTGGAAAATTCTCCTTTGGCTGCTGAATGGTTAAGTTGTATAACAGGGCTCTTTGTTCTTTCATTCTGCTTTTCTTATAAAATATCATATTACACTTATTTGAAATCAAGGTTGCCATTTTTCATCATACTTCAATCATCATCATCACCAGCAGCAACAAAGAGGGTGAGCCAACTACTCTGAGCATTTGTTAAAGCACTTATATTGTCACTTTGTTTTATGCAGCTCACACCTAATGTGAAAGCAGACTTAAAGGTACATACCGTCAGCTCACAATCTACTTTTTTTTTAAATGAATTTAAAGTAGTTTCAGGTCTTACAACTGCCCATGAGTCCTCCCTGCCGAATCTTTGTGGTTTTACAAACATATTTTCCTGCATATTAAAATGTTTTTCTCTCCCTCGTTGCCGTGTGAAAGGTCCATGCAAAGATTGGGGAAGTGTGACTATCTGTTCAGAAGAAAAGAATGAAAAATGCTCTTATATGCTGAAAAGAACCAAACTGAAAATGCAGCGGAATTTTTTTTTTTATAACCTCTTTCAGTTCCAGTAAGCTGTAGTAAATCTTCTAGCAAGCAGTAATAGGGTGAACATTTTGCAGGCAGAAGTGTGATTTTTAAATTGACAGTGAATCCCTTTTAATGAGTATTCAATTTCTGCAGCTTCCTTTTCCCACAGATCCCCAGGATTGGCAGAGTTTGCAAGTCTCATACTCTCCCTCCTCCACCGTTTCCCCACTCCAAATTGATCTCCTGCGAGGACAGTATTCCCAGGGAAGTTTGTAAGGTTGACATGGGGGAGTCCCTGCGCTATTTGTATTAGGGTAGCACCAAGAGGCCCCAAGCAGTATCTGGGCCCCAGTCGGTGTTCAGTAACACTGCACTACATGTAGAATTGTTGTTTTCTTCAGTAACCATCTATAAGTTCTTGAACTGTTTCATATATAGTTTCATATTTATCTTCTCTCTCTGCATTCATTCAGTAAATTTCTGTAGTTTGTGGACTTTGTTCTTATCTGTTGTCCCCATTGTAACTGATGCAGCATTTTCCTTGGTTATCCAAACAGTCAACTGCCTGTTTATGGAGTTCTCCTTTCCCTCGTAATCCCAGCCTATGTGTACTGTAAGCTAGTGCTGGATGTCTGTAGCACAGAAGCAGAAAGGAGCATGGCCTCTCTGATTGGTGCGTACACATAACAATATTCCATGAAAGTTACTAGGACTTTTAAAAATAAAAACAAAAATTATCTTCAGTCATACAGTGACCAATTTCTTTCTAGCATTTCCCTGTTTTCTCTTACTCCAAAAGCCTTCGATTTCACTCTCTGTTTCTGGTGAGCAGGGAAATGCTTCTTATTCATTCTTGGCCTTTTCTATTTTCACTGTTTTCCCTTTGCTTGTCCTGCCTGTTTTCATAACCCTCACACGTTATTCTCCCTCTGTTTCACTTTGTCTCCTACTTTTGCTAACTCCACAAATAGTCCTCTTGATAACTCAGCCCAAGACTAAGTATGTGAATCAGTGTTACACTCAGTTTATCTGTGAGGCTCCAGATTGTGGGGAGGTTTATCTATCTCCATTTGTGATGATAGTCTCGGCACTAAGTGAAGTCCCAGCCTGAAACTTCCAACTTTTCAGGTTAAAGGATCAGACTTTGAAAACACATGTAGGCAGACAGCTCCCCGTTAGCTAAATGTCTGAAGAGGGGCAAGCATGTAAATTATTCTGTCAAAAGTCTGTTAGCTGTAAAACGATGCATATGAAACAGATTCTGAACTCACTTGCAAAAAATTGACCATATGAAGAATTGCAGCCTGTTAGTACTCTGCTTCTTTTTGGAGTCACTAATATACATGCAGACATGAAGAGATGCATGTTTGGATATGGAAGAATTCAGGTAGATTGGTACATACACAAGCAGGCAGAAAACAGCTGCTTAATTTTATAAAATATCACAAGGAATCAAGGAAGATGCATGAGGCCAAGTTCTGCCTTCAGTTACACGGCTGTGGGTCTGGAACAATTCCACTCTAATCAATGATTTTGTGTCCATTGACAAACCCCTTCTTGATGCTAACAGTCTTGCCTGTTGTTCAAGTCAATGAAATTACTCCACATTTACCCTGATGTAACCAAAGGCAGCTTTTGGCTCAAAGTGTAGACCAAAGTACAGAATTAGACCCAATATTCAAAGAGCTGTCCAGTTCAAACTAGAGGCTTGAGGTAGATGTGAATGTTTCTTCCCCTGTTAGTAACTGCCTCCTTTCTTGCTGTCAGGGTAAGAATGCTACCTTCCTATACCCTCCTACATACCCCTTCCTATTGTTGAGCTGAGTTCCTGTCTGCTTCCTGTAAAACTTGCCCATACCGATATTGCCCTGGCCTCTTCTTTTGTCATTCAGTGTGGCACACATTCTAAAGCAATATGCATTTCCTCACCTTTTGGGGGCATAGCCAGACTTTGAGGCACCTGCTCCCCCCTTGGTGTAAACTTTGCTTGTGCCAATCAGAAACAAACACAAACAGGTTTTGGGCCCCGTCCCCTATGACACTTCTATGATGTCATAGTTGGTACTTTAGGGGCTGCCTGCCATGTGCAGGCAGGAAGAGGAGAAAGAAAAACGAATCCTATGTATCCCGTGTACACCCGTAACCGAGCCTGATCACCTCGAAGCCTCTCTCTCAGCTCACGTGTTTCAAACAGAGTTTCTACGTTTGCTGGTCGTTATGCGTTGGTTTGTATTTGTGAGTATCAGTTATTACTAAATGCTGCATCTTTGTTTATAAATATTGTTAGTAGATATTTTAGTCATTGTGTGTTTTAAGTTTCATTAACTCTATTAGCTAATCTAACGCTGCTCCCTTACCCCTTGTAATTATCCCCAATAAAATTTTAAATTGATTAATTTTAGTTGTGTGTGTGTGCGTGTCTGCAGTTTGCAGCGTGACCCATATTCTCCTTGCATCCCTTACCAATATAGTCTATTGCCATGTGCAGCCTAGTAAATAACAGGCCTGCATTTTCTTTCGCCCCTGCGTGCCCGTGGCAATCCACATGGCGTCACGAACAGGATGCAAGGGAGTTGGGCCATGCCCGTGGCACGCTGCAGACCGCGCAGATGATGAAACTGAACAGTTCCAACATTTGCAGTTTCACCTTTTTACTAGCCAAAATTCGACTGATCCAAAAATAGAATGGATCTGTTCCCTTGGCTCGGGTAAAACTCTAAAAGGCTATACTGTACCATTAACCCTGGCAGATACGGGATGCCTCCTTCGGTGCCACCCGAGCTTTAGGTGTCAGCCAGCCGATTGTTCCCTACAGCCTCAGTGCACGGAGACTGTGGAGAACCTCGGTGCTGCAAATCCCTCTCAGCTTTGGAGAGAGTGTAGCCGCATTGTTAGAAAATCCGGAGGTACCGTTTCCAAATTGATTCCCCCACCTCGGGTAATACCTGCTGATCCGGCACACAAATTATTATGCCAGATGATAAAAGAATTAGATTTAATTAAGAAAACCAAAAAATTGCGACCCGATGAATATAAATCTGAGGATGTTTCCACCGTCCTGTTTAGCATGATATGCAAGGCCCTCGATCTGTGCTCTGTCCTCCATGGGGGCACAATGTTTGCAGCTAAACAGGCAGCCCCAGGCTCTCCTAAAGATGCTAATGAGGAGAAGACAGAAAAGGTAGAGCCCATCACTACCTCCCCCACCCCAAGTCCCTCTCAGAAAATTTTGCCACCCCCATATGAAGCTCCTAAAACTCCTCTGTATCCAGCTCTGCCAACAGCCCCAGAATTTACTGAATCTGAAACTGTAGCAGAAGCTTTGCCTATTGCGATAACTAAAACTAAAATAGATGCACAAACAGGCAACACCACACAGGTTACTGAACTGCGAACACGTACTAAGGCCGAACTTAAAGAGTTTTTAAAGGAAACACAACGAAAAGCCGATGAGGCACCTATGGTTTGGATCGGGCGGCTAGCCTTAGAACATGGAGCAGAATTGGTGGACTGTGAGGAGGCTGGCATCTTAGCCAAAACGGCCAATTGGGCACGAGGCTTCCCGGGTCATGCTTTATTAAATAATCGCTTTTGGCCACTTACTACCCCGGCAGCTGCCATTTTAGCAATGCAAGGCAGTTTTAAAGGATTGTATATCCCCCCGGGAGCCTTACTTACTCCACACGATTTAATATGGGCAATCGCAGGAGCTTCCATAGTCCTGTGGGATCCACTACAAAACCCACTTAATTTAACTGTTCAACAGCAATTGGTAGTCACACCCTTTATACATGTTACTGATCCCACCCAAATTCCTGTCTCACCAGAGGCAGTTGATTTAGCATTAGAAGCTGCCCCTGGAGCTGACACCGGTGCCATGCTGCACTTGCATGCGGCTGTTTGCAGATCCATCTTAACGTTATATGAAGTAGTTAGTAAAATTAAGTTGTCACTGCCGCCCCCGCCTGTTGTCCTCCCAGTTGATTCGCCACCAAAAGACCCTCCAAAGAGTCAGTTTAATCCCCAAAAATATCCTGAGCGAACTAAAGCTGAACGGGCACGATTTGGCTTCCTTCTTAACAAAGGAATCCCCAAAGAAGCCCTGCGTAAAATGTCAGACCAAGAGCAGCAAAATATAGCCGAACAGCTAGGCTGGAAAAATTGGGAGGACTATGTTAGGCCAAAAAACGAATAGGGGCCAGATGCTGCCCGGCCCAAATTAAAGATCCCACCGATGAACGCCCATACGCCACCCTGTTAGTTAACGGTGACACCCCCACCTCCTTTTTATTAGACACTGGAGCTCAAGTTAGCATTATTGAGCCCAATGTTCCCCACTGACCTACTGGCTCCTTTATGTTTGTTCAAGGCCTCAGTGTAGTACAAGAAAAACCCGTGGTTTGGGTTAAAATTGCCCACGGAAAATACGTAAGAAAAATAAAAGCCTTGTTAGGATCAAAAAATCTGCTAGGTGTCTCAGATATTAAGAAATTTAAACTGCATAATCAAATTCTGCAAGCCCTCCCTATAACCGTAGGCGATCATTCCGCCTATACCCCCGAAGTAGTTAACTCCCAGCCATGGAAATTTTCCCCTATCCCCACAAAATCCGAAGGGCTTCCCCTTATTGAAGCTTTGCTCACTCAGCTTCTAGAAGAGAAAAAAATAGAAAGGGTTACTGCATCCACCTTTCTGTCCACGGGTTGGGGTATTCCCAAGCCCGGCGATCCCTCTAAATATCGCCTTGTCATTGATTATAGACAGGCTAACAGCCGTGTAAAGCCTATTGCATTTTCCAGCTCTGTCACCATTCCAGAAATACAGTGGCAACTAAGCGATGCAAGTAATCAGTGGGCATGTACTCTTGATTTAAAAGATATGTTTTACCAAATCCCACTCCAGGACACACAAGGAATCTTAAATTTTTCTTTTAAGGGCGTCCAATATAAATGGAAAGTCTGCCCGCAGGGGTTCTGTAATTCACTTGCACTGGCCTCGTCCCATCTCAATATCACATTACAAAAGGTAAAACCCCTACAGGATGTGTCCGTGTTAACTTATGTAGATGATATTGTCATTTGTGGGCCCAATCCACAAGCAGTTCAAAGTACCACCCAAATGATAATAGATGCATTAGAAGCAGATGGGTGGCAAATTAACAAAACAAAGAGCCACCTGCAGGCCAGCCAGCAATTCTCATTCTTGGGACTCCATTTCACTCCCACCACTCTCACACAAGCCCCAGCCAGTGTATTAGACCCTTGGACAGAAGCCCCTCCAAAAAATAAACGAGAGCTTCAGCAGCTACTAGGTCTCCTTAATTATCACCGCCAATATATTCCGGCGCAATTAATTTCTAACCTAGAAATCCTACAAAGCTCTCTCTCTTCTAAACGCTCCCGAGAAGTGTGGAATGCATCAGCACAAAAAAGCTTAGAGAAGCTCGCTGGCTGGTTCGCCTCTAACCCCCCCCTCGCCCGTTTTAATTCCCAAGAACCCCTCAGCATTAATTTGTTTATCACAAAACACCATGTAGGGTTCAGTGTATTGCAACATGGTAATGCCATTTACAGTTGGGCCCATCGCCTGTCTGGACCCCAGTATAACTATGGTCTGGTGGGAAAAATGCTACTGGCTGCGTCCAGTGCTCGTCACTGGTCCCAAGTCCCCATCCCAGGTACCTTGTCTGGACCACGTGTTCACTTAATCCCGTGGCTTACAAGTACCCCTCCACCCGAGTTTCATGGCACTACTCGCACCTGGCAGCTTCTATGTTTCCAGGTTGAGGTAGCTTGGCAGGCATGGACCCTAACTCCCAGCGATAACATCTTAGCCCCCCCATCTCACCAACCGTTATGCATTGAAGCAAAATATGATCCCTGGGTCGTGTCTGACGGGGGCACCTCACCATCCCCTAGGGCAGGAGTTCTTTGTTCCACATGTAATTACTTTAATGTGCAGTTACTGCCCCCCTCCTGCTCCGCACAAGAATGCGAAGTGCAGGGCGTTCTTTTAGCTGCCCAGCATGTTGCTAATGCCCACTCTGCCAACAAGCAAGTTGTTTTAGGTATCGATTCTCAATTTTGTTTAGATATTTTGATTGAGCAAGCCTCTCCCTCAGCTTTTGTTAAAATGTGGGACCAAATTTTTACCCTAATTCGTGAATTCTCTCACCCTTGGTTCGTTACGCACTGTCCCTCTCATCGACCAGACTCTAACCCCCTGCATTCCAGTCTTGATCAAAGAATGAGAGAGGTCTCCCAAGTTCATATGGCAAATCCCACCCCACAGGCCGACCCGCTGCTGCGCTGGCTCCACGAAGAATGGGGACACTTACCACCCACAAAATTGTACGGCCTGTTATCCGGCTTTTCTGACCAAAAGCCTGACGTTAGCCGCAGCCAGTGCGAGCTCATTGTTCAGTCCTGCTTGCAGTGTGTGCAGGTAAAAACTATGAATCGTCCCCGATATGAGCGCTCTGCATACGCTGCAGAACACTTTGCCCCAGGTAGTACGTGGCAAATTGACTTAATAGGACCCCTGCCAGGTGCTCGTCGTTTTCCAAAAGCCTTAGTGACTGTCGATCTGGGGTCTCGGCAAACGTTTTGTGTCCCTCTTACTAAAACCAATGCTGCTTCTGTCGCTGTAGCTCTTAGGCAAACAGCAGCTGCCTGGGGCACTCCCACTGAAGTCCAAGCAGATGGTGGGCCACCCTTTACCAGCAAAAGCATTGAACAGCTCATTTTTGGATGGGGGGCTTCCCTTCACATCCATACTAAATATCATCCTCAAAGCAATGGTGTGGTGGAGCGAAAAATCGCAGTCCTTAAGACTATGCTGCGAACAGCAAACCCCAACCCTGATTTTAAAAACTGGAGCTCATTTTTACCTCAGGTACTTAATTGTTCAAGTCAATGAAATTACTCCACATTTACCCTGATGTAACCAAAGGCAGCTTTTGGCTCAAAGTGTAGACCAAAGTACAGAATTAGACCCAATATTCAAAGAGCTGTCCAGTTCAAACTAGAGGCTTGAGGTAGATGTGAATGTTTCTTCCCCTGTTAGTAACTGCCTCCTTTCTTGCTGTCAGGGTAAGAATGCTACCTTCCTATACCCTCCTACATACCCCTTCCTATCAGTGAATCTATCAGCCCATTCTGTTTTGCCTGAAACACAGGATCAGAAGGGAACCTAGAGTAATTTGGGGAACACTGACCATAGAATGCTCTTCAGATGGGCATTCAGCTTCTCGCCATGGGGTGCCCATTGTGAGAGTAGGGAGAGGAATTGATTAATGGAGCAGCGCATAACAACCTCTGCAGATACGGGGTTGGAGGTGGGTGGTGAAGGGAATTTGCTGGGGAAGCAGGGAGATCAAAAGAGGCTAACAAGAAATTAGACAGGGCTTGCATGTGGAGCACCATGTTTCAAATGTAAGACGCTCTGGCTTCAGGCAAAAGTCCGGGCAGGTCTGAGTTTGTGAGCAGGGACTTTGCAAGATTCCCATCAAACTCTGCCAATGTTCCTCAGTCCTGACTTGCAACACCATTGATTGCTCCAGTCCTGGACCTCTTAGCTGCTAATCTGTCAGGCTGCATTTGGCTATGTTATGTGGTATGTTTTGTAGTAGCACAAACCAGACCCAGCTTGTGTTAATAAAACTGGGACCTAAGCTAGGATTGCTTTGTTACGTACAATGTCCCTGTTGTCTGCTTCTGCTGGCATTTGCTCTGTTTTCTGGGGGCAGGGGGAAAACATACATGACATTCTCAGAACTAATGAATTCACTTTCAATGTAAAATATTCTTCAGTGGCATTAAACTGGTCTTAATGGAACAACTAATAAACATCTAAAATAAGGGAAGATTTAGTGCAGTTGTCCTTTGAAATGATTTGCTGAAGCAAATAGAGGAACAGTATTTTACTAGCTGTGCTCAAAAGAACACTCAACTTTCAGCTAGTCTGTAAAATATGGTTAGTCCAGTCCAGTCGAAAATAAGGCATCAGGTGCATTGAGCTCTAAAGATATTGTTGGAGGTGTCAAGTGGACAATCCTATCCTGTGGATTTGATCACAGATACAGCCAGCTTGACATCATGTACTGCAGTTTAATATTCTTGCATTATTTCATTGCAATTCAGAACTTATCACAGTTGAAGAAGCATATAACACTACCAGTGTTATGTTTGGAAAAGTTGTTATACCACTACCTAGATAATGGAATCCAGATCCACCAATAGTAAAATATTTGTTTCAGTAGATGGGAGAAATGGCTTCTCTTCAGATGATATATTGATTGAATGATAATGTGGTAAGGTTTGGGGTGATATAAGAAGAATTTTAAAAAACCTAGAACACATGAAGAATAAATACAATTGTCTACAATTGTATAAGAGTACTGAACGTTCCAGACTGCTTTATTTTCTACTTCCTCTCTTCATTCTCTTTCTCTTGTTCTGTGTGTACCATTCATTTCAAGAGTTTCTTTTTTATGTGAGTGTGTTTTTCACCAGTGTGTTTTTTCTCTTTTGTTGTTGTTACCCCAGCACACCCTGCAAAATCATGGCTATAATTGTAGCAAATATTCTTTTATGCTTCAGCAAAGTGCTGTTAAACACTTAGCACCATTATTTTCTGACCAGGCATGGCAGGTGTCCATATCATTAAATATAGCATGTTAACTATCCATGACAACTAAGTGAGACTGACGTTTCAGTGTAACCGAGCCCTGAGATTGTCATACTTGGGTTGTTGCTTTTCACTTCCCATGGCGAGAGAGGCTGGAGTGGAACAATTATCAGAGGCCCTTTGATGGCGAACTGGAAATAAACACACTCTGGTTAATTATCTAACAAGCAGCATTTGGGCTGCTGTCAATGTCTGTTCATTTTTAGGGACTTCATTTCCCCAGGCCAGCTGCTACTGTTGATACTTTTTCTTTCTTTTCTCAAGGCAATGACAGAAGTAGTGCAGAAGCCAGACTAAAATGAAAGAAAGCATTGAAAACAAAGCGCAGTGAGTTAAATGTTGCACAGATTTCAGTCTCCTGTAATTCAGCTGCCTTGGCTCGTTTTTTGGTAATTTAATTTTTCCTCTTAAATGGAAACTTTGACATTTGTAATGCACCCATTACTGTAGTTCCTAGGTACCAGGGTGGCTACCTTCCCAAAAATTTAGAAGGCAATATTGATGGGATCAGTCCTTAATCAATTTTATCTTGGCATAACATCCTCCTGTGCTGATCATGATAGCTTCATGACTCTTGGAGTATGTGCTAGGCTCCCAGACTTGTATCTTCAAAAAATTACTGATGATTTTTGGGTGCCTCGGTTTTTAGTTGCCAACTTGAGACATCTGAATTGGGCCTCGTTTTCAGAAGGCGCTGAGCACCCACCCTCTGAAAATCGGGTGCTTTTATGTTGTCTCGGCTTGGGCACCTGAAAATTGAGGCACCTAAAATCACTAATTGACTTTTGAATGTTTGGGGTACACTTCAAGCTGAGGCGGGGGAGATTCCCTGATGTACTCGTGTTCGCTCTCATCAAGCTTGCATGCTAAAAACAGAGTGTAGCTGCAGTGGGCTGTGCATCAGAAGGGACTAGCTGCCTCGAGTATATGCCTTGCATCTCTGATGGGCATGCACTTGGGGCGCCTATCTCAACCCTCACACTGCCTCGGCTACATTCTGTGTGTAGCACATTAGCTCATTGCTCTCCTCAAGCTGGGAATCATTCCCCTAGCTTGGAGTCTAGACATCCCCTTAGACCAGTACTCTGCATGTTACATTCATCCACATCTAAAGACCTTGTGTGTGTAAGGTAGTTTAATTTTGAGTTTGTTGTTTAAAATCATCATTCTGTCATGGAGAAATGGCCTTTTCTCAGTGCAGTTTCAGCACCGTTCCTAAAGGAATGAAGCAGAGAGCACAAGTGTTCTAGTCAGCCAGGGCCAAGCATATATAGCCATCATAGTGCCATTTACCAACATACATGTGGTATGGGCTAGCAGGAGGATAGGCGCTCTAGAAAGCAGAGAGACGTGCTGGCCCCGCCATGTGGAAGAATCTGAATTTGAGTCATTAGCTTGGTCCTTTCTCTCCAGGCCCGGAACTTAAATCTCCCCGTTCTAAGCCAGTAAGGATTGAGAGCACTGTAACAGCAAAGTGTTTGTGTGACTCAATAGAAGGAGTACCGTATATATTCGTTCAGTAGCCCATTTGTTTATAAGCCGACGCCCCAAGATGGATAGGTAAAAATAGCAAAAGCTGTATGACCCTTTCATAAGCCGACCCTATATTTCAGGGTTTGGCGAACTTTGGCTCCCGGCCCATCAGGGTAAGCTGCTGGCGGGTCGGGATGTTTTGGTTACTTGGAGCGTCTGCAGGCACAGAGCCCCTCAGCTCCCAGTGGCCGCGGTTTGCCATTCCCAGCCAATAGGAACTGCAGAAAGTGTCGCCACTTCCTGCAGCTCCCATTGGCTGGGAATGGCAAACCGCAGCCACAGGGAGCTGAGGGGATCCGTGCCTGCAGATGCTCCAGGTAAACAAAACAACAATGTATTAGATATTCAATTCAATTCAATAATTCCATAAAGTTTAAAATCATCAAATTTGGTGTAGACCCGTTTATAAGCCGACCCCCGCTCTTTGATGCTTCACTTTTTTACCAAAAATATTCGGCTTATGAACGAGTATATACGGTACTTTACGTTGCTCAGAAGTAAGCACTCTGTCTGTCTGCTGCAAGGAACAGCGCTGAAGAGCTCCACAGAGAGAGACATGTCACACCTTTCCTTTCTGGAGGGAAAGACGTTGCAATATTTGACTTTGTGAGGATTCCTGGGGAAGTTTCTCCTCGGAAAAAAAGAATTGGGAGATGCTTTAAAAGTGATAGCTCCAGGTGAGACCTGTTCTCTCAGGGTAATGACAGAGTCGGGAATGTTCATCACCTGCTGAGCTGGAAGAAGGTGCCCTGATTATTTTCCTCAGAAGATATATTTTCTTAATCAACTTAGTCATGTGCAGAATGCTGTGGTGACCTGCACTGAGATGTCTGTGATGAGCAGTTTTAAGAATCTCCAAAGAAAGGGACGCCGGGTTGATTGTACTCTAATTGAAGTTGATGGCAAAGCTCCCAGGATTAGGCCATAGTCCTCTGAAATAGTTGAGAATCTCATTCCTTTTTCACGCACTTACTCCATTACAACATGGAGGTTAGGCTGTGATACCATATTGCTTAATGATACGGCACAGGGAGTTTTGTTAATGGCTCAGTGAAGTATGTGAGCTGTGGATGCAATTCGTTCCTCAAGACAGGTTGCTTGTTGGACTACAGCATCAGAAAGGCCTGCATTGGCATTGTCTCTGTCAATAATGATGTACTCCAGCAGGATCCACATTATCATCAGGACAGAAGACTGGCTCCTCTCAACAAAAGAGCCCTTTGTTTAAACAGAAAGCATGTATGCCCAAGAGAAAAAGGGGCTCAGTGGTGATATTCAAGTATGCCATGAAGTCACCACCATTGACAAAGAATCACATTCAGTGTAATGCGGAACAAGGGCAAATTAAATGCTCTCACTATTCTACTACTTCACAGTCTGGGAGAGAAGAGTGATACTGGAGGGCAAACTTTTTATATAACTTTCAACTTCTCAGGGCACATTGTTCTGAGGATATTGGTGCAGAGTTGCACTGACCATCTTGTGACATTGTGTTTTAACTTATACTGCTCTGTGTTAGATAATTCTTGGATCTTCTGCTGGAATATTTTCTTGTTCCTCTGGAAAACCTGGCAACTTTTTCCCCTCAAAAAGTTAAATTAGCTAAATATCCAAGGGAGGATTCCTATAGAGGGAATCAGTAAATATTTCAATAGGAATCTACTACAGTTGAGTTATTATTTTTTTTAAAAGTCACTTACATTCTCACTTGTCAACACTAGCACTAACATGCAACCCACAGTCTTTACTGAGTGTCCAGGGGATAAGGCCAGAAACTTATTTTTTCTCTGGCAAAGTAGAGTCCAAGGAATCAAAATGAAGCAAAACAAAAAAAGAAAACTGTGAACAAAGTGACCGAGTAAAATAAAGGAAAAGAGTTAATAAACATTACAGAAGCCTTTTTCTTCCACAGCAGTTTTTACCTCTCATCCTCTGCTTATAAGCCACTGGGGAATGTTTCCTGTTTAAATGGTGCCTATTATAGAATGTGACAGCTTCTGGATTTATTTGTAACCAGAGAGCTAACAAGCTATGGCTTTCTGTTCCCAGACTCTTGTGTTCTTGTCTGTGGACTAGCCCCAATGAGTAGGTTGGCTATGGTCTACTAATAATGGTTGAGCCTGAAAAGGCAAAAATTTTCACATAGGAAGGGTCACCTCTGATGATTTTCCTTTAAATCAAGGGTGATTTCACAGGGAGGCGACATCTTTTTAACCTACATTTCTCTTCGCTGAGGATTGCTTAGTAAATGTGAAGCCTCTAAATATGCAGTAACTTGAACAGAAGATGCATGATGGCCATCATGCCTCCCCTCTCTGACCACTGGGAATGTCTATAGTGTTCTTCCTACTACTACAACAGTAGCTGTTTTGCCTCCTGGGCTTTGATTCTGCAGCATGGTATGGGTAGGTGGACCCCAGCATCTGCATGCAGCCTCTTGAGGTCAGAGTCTGGGCTTAACAAAGGATTAATAAATAATAGGTAGAAAGGCAGAGTAAACTTAGATTGTAAACTCTTTGGGGCAGGGACCGTCTTTCTGGTGTGTTTGTTCAGAGCCTACCCCAATGGGACCCTGGGTCCATGACTGGGACTCTTAGGTGCAACTATAATACAAATAATGAATAATAATGACGACAGTGGAAGATGGAGAGAAATATGGTAGCAATATTAAAATGCAATTCAGTTTTAAAAAGTAATTATAGAGATGACTTTGTGGGGTTCCGTGTTTGTTTTGCAACAAATTCTATAGAAACTGTACTCGATTTACAAATCAAAAGTGTGTTTTCTTACGGCTAACTCTGCAAATTCACCTTGGAATCTGTATCGCAAACAGGGTTCTTTCCTCCTTGGACGTCATTACCAGTAATAAATCATCTGAGTTAAAGACTCTGCAGGCCAAATTTGGCTCTCATACTTATCATATTAAGGCTGTATTTTTAAAAATATTTTAAAAATATTGAGAGAGACTGCAAAAAGCACAAATGCAGAATGTAAGTGGACTGCATAGCTGCACTGCAGATGCAGCCATGACCAGGAATATAAGGGCTACAACTCAGTGGTCCCATAACCCAGTAACCCAGTAACAAACATGGTGTGAGTTTGCAGAGTAACTTGGACCTTAGTCCTATTTCATAACCAAACTAAAGTTCAAGGGCACATAACGTGTCAGCCTGATTATAAAACATGGCTAAGGTCCAAATTGAACCCATGAGCCAGATCCTCAGCTGTTTGTAAATGGTCACAGCTCCATTGACTTCAATTGAGCTATGACAATTTACACAAATCATGGTGTTGGCCCCTTATTTGTAACCAGCTTAGGGACAACAGTGTTGCTAACGGGATCTTAGCTGTTTGTTTTTGTAGTGTAGACAGGGCCTTTGGAAAGCAGATTTATTTATAATTGGCTAGATTTGCAAGCTTACTTTTATCATATTATTTCCTGCCCAAGATTTCTCAATGCTGAAAAGACACGGTTACGAAAATGTCTTACTCCAGGGCATTTTCAGGCAGGCAGGATTCAACCAGAACATGTCATTGCTGGTGCAGTTTTATTCCTGGAAAAGTCTGCTCGGTAGAGCCAGAGTTCATGTCCACCAGGGTAACACACACTCAGCTCCAAGTCATCTTCTCAAACCTTCCGTTTGGTATCTTTAAACTGCACATAAGCAGTTTGCTCTGTTAGCTTAATGGCCTTCCTTTTTCATGTAGTGTCTTGTAAAAATATTTTTAGGTATGTATCTAAATGTCAGGAGTATCCCAACTCTTCCAACTTATTTTGCTATCAGTTCAGTCAAGTATGGTGGTGGGAGGGAATCCAACGCAGCACGAAGTATGGGACTTCAGCCTAAAATGCAATATTGAATCTTTACCTCTGAGCAGAGCCATTGTGCTGCATCCAGAGAACAATACAGTCTGCGCCAACTAAGGCTGAGCTGTTGTTGTTCTGGCTTTTTTCTTGTTGGGCTGTTTCTTTACTAAACCCAAAAGGAGAGTTAAAAGTCAGCTCGGCTAAAGGTGTGCACTGTCAGAAGATGACACACTTGGTAACATCTGTTGTGCAGAGAGCAAACACCATCATTGTTCTAACTGGTGATTTCCCCAACGTTGTAGGGTGTGCAAAGTAGCTGTCATCTGCCTTATATTATACAAAGTCTGGGGTGCCTCCAAGGCATGATGTATTCAGGCACCTCACACTGTTAAGTGTACTACAGTGATAAGCACCATAGAAATGCCTATAAAAATAAATAAGGGCCTGATCAAAAACCCACTGACGTAATGGCCTTTGCATTGATTTCAATGGGTTTGGGATCAGGCCCAAAATGAACGGCATGATTGCTACTTATGACACAATATGCTGTAGCCTATTGCAGTGCACAGGTTGTCCCTGCCCTGTGAGAGTGCATTGAAGGGATTAGAAACTCCAAGAATCCCAACTTGCAAAGTCTATACTTCATCACCCTATCTGGGTGGGAGAAGCCAGGTTTTCCTTACCCCACCCTTTGTGAAATGGGCAGTGATTTCATCTCCCTATAGCCCATATTCTCCTGTGATCTATGAAGGTCAGGGCTAGAGTTAATCAAAAACCAGAATTTCCATCCAGGGGAAATTCCAATTTTTTGACATTTGTTTTCATCGTGGATTAAAAGTAGAAATTTCAAAACTTTTTGTGGAATGAAAATCATGCAAGATTATCATTCAGAAATGTCATAACGTTTTTTGGTTCAAGTCATAGCGACATTAATCTCTGCTCACCTGAGCAGTCATGGTGCTTCAGGAGAGTTGTAGTTCAAGTGCTTCATGGCCCCATTCTCCCTCATGGGCCAAACTCTGGCCATACTACATCTCCAATGGTACACTTTTCAGTAGTTAGTCCTGGCTTCAGGTGGTTGGAAATAATCTGCCCGGGGGCCCTGTGCCTTGGCAATACTTCATAGCTATTTCAACCCAACTGAACCTGGACTCTAGGGCACAAGGATTTATCTAGGAGTGGTGCTCCTGTGACTGCACTGATGTCCATTACCCCAGAACCTCTTCTCTGGAATTGATTCACATCACAGAGATGGACAAGGAAGAGAGAGAGTGCTGACTGAGTGAACATTGCATTCCTCATTGATTCCATGCAGGTTTCTGGGAATACAATGCCATGGACAGTGGCCATATCCATAGCTCCGCTCTCACCCTCTTTCTGGTCTTGATCCTTGCAGAGGACCTTATGAGGTCCTAGGGAGGTGAAAACAATGTTACAAAGCTGGCATGCCCCTACCCCAGCTCCATCAGATCTAGATTCCCTCTGCTAGTGGAGGAAGGAATGATTATACTCCTAGATGAGTTTCTTCAGCCTCCTTGGTATTTCAGGAGCTCTGTGTTTTTTTTTTAAGCGACAAAGAGTTCTGTGGCACCTTATAGACTAACAGACGTATTGGAGCATAAGCTTTTCTGAGTGAATACCCACTTCTTCAGATGCATGCAACATGCATGTGTTTTTTTAGGTTGACTTACCATATTCAAGTACAGTCCCAACTTGTACAGTTTCTTTCCTGTAAACTCCACAAAAGGATTTTATACATCTTTTTTTCATCATAAAGAATCACCAAGCTCATTACAAACTCTGCAGAAATCATTTCTCCCCATTCCCCCCAAGCCACCTCCCTTAAATACAGATACTTCTGGGAAGTGGAACGTGGCAGCCATTTAACAGATAACACATCTGTTTTCCCAGGCTTTTCCTGGAGTGAGAGGGGGTGAAGAATGAGTTGGAGGGAAAGTTTTTTTCGGGAGGGGAGGGGACATTTTTAATTTTGGTCCAGTTGTTGTCTCGTAAGGAACAATTGGTCCAGTTCATCTGTTATAAGGATTTTTTTTATTATAATCTTGTACAGGGGCCCAGAGTTTTGGATGGGGATATTTTAAATACATTGACATAAATAACTTAGAGTACAACAAAACTGGGCAGCAATTTAGGAGAAGAACTGAAGAAAAATACTGTGTCCAGTTAAAACTGCAGAGGAACTTAGGCAGAATATAATGATCGAAACTAGAATTTGGCCAGGACAGTGAGGTTAACACCTCTCATCTTGTATACGGTGCCATAGGATTTTCAGTGATCACAAGCAGTTAGAGAACACCGTTTTGTCCCATTTAAAGTACAGCACTTCCAGCAGAACAGTGCCTTGCTGGGGAAATGACTCCATACTGTCTCAAAAAGCGTAATGAATCACAACCACAACTTCCTCCAGCACCTGAGGTTTTCCTTGGCAGTCTTCCATCCAAGTTACTGACCTGGTCCAACATTGCTCAGTTTATAAATGAGATATAATAAGATCACAGCCGGAGGTGATAGGACTGTTGATGAGTCACATGCAAAGTTATGAAGGCTTAAGGGGATAAAAGTTGATGTTGAAATTGGATGGATGGATGGAACAGAATTTGTTTTTATATCCAGGCCCTTTCACACCGAAGGAATTCAGATGTGCTTTACAGTATGAGGTATGCGTGGGCACATTCAGATTTGCATTCCATTGTGGAGCATACCTTTAAATTATTGTGTGGTGCCAGGATCTAGGAAGGGGAAATGCCTGCAGTTCCTCTGGCATCAGGATCTTCAACAGGAGCCTTTTTGCCTAGTATGTAGGTGTGGGCTGTAATCCAGTTCCATGCAAAAGCATTTCAATCATGCAGTTGTATCAATCTGATTTCATATCCTAGTGCCCTAATATGCGGGCAAAAAAAACCCCCATATATAGCCTGACTGGTCAGTTGTAATTCACACTTTTTGTTGTTTCAGTGCAAGTCTAATTGCAGGACTTTCACTGTACACTGAGTAATATCATTATTGCTGTGACACTTTGTGGAGTCACTCAGACCAGTAAGGGTCTGACCAGTAACCCTGGGTGCCTCTGTGCTGTGTAGCTTTAGCTCAGAGCCCTGACACCAGCAGCCTGTTCGCAGCACAATGGCCTCAGCCTAGCTTCCATCAGCCTGGTTACTCCTGGCAGGGTGACACCAACAGCACTTCTGGTCCTGATTCCCCCCCCCCAAACCATCTCCCCTGCAGTATCCAGTGCCTCTCACTGGATACTCACAGAAGGTATTAAGTTTACTGCCTCCAAAGAGGCAGAGCGCACCAGCCTGTTCATTTAGCTGAGGACTTCACCCCTCAGTTTAGTACACAGCACTGAGACGGTTTTGTAATAAAACCAAGAATATGTTCATTAACAAAGAACAGATATTTAAGTTACAATAAGTAGAACAGAAAACACAGGTATGGTTATAAGTCAAACAAAACCATGCTTTCTAGTGACTAAAACATAATTTCAGCACTTTATAATCTTTATCTAAGCAGGTTTCTCAACTATCGTCAATTCCAGCCACTGTTTGTGATCTCATAGGATGCTTCTCATCCTTTGTCCCCTATCATGGATGCCAAAATGGCTTTCTGCCTTTGCTTATGTTTCCCAAAGTCTATTGTCTCCGTTTCAAGAACCAAGAAGGCTTCCTGAGGGTGCAGGCTCCATCCCCTGTGATTATTCAGAGGTCTTTCCCCTTGCTGGTTTAGCTTTATGGCTTTGTTTCCTTTCTATGTAGATTGCTTTTCATTGTCCTCTGAGATGTTACCCGGCTCAATTTACAGTGAATACGCAGGAAGATCGGCAAAACAACATTCCTCTGTCTGGGTTAGGCTGTGTGTATGCCCTGCTTGCAAAACCTCTTCTGAGAACATATTTCCATCACACATCTCTAATTCTTTATACACCTCCCATGCATATTTTTGACCAGCATGTTACTAGTTTGCATATGATACCTAACACGACACCTTTTAGATACAGATTATGACAAGTGTGTGGGGGGGCAATGAGTGTGTCAGGCCTGATGTGAGTTATGGTACGGTGTGCCCTCTGCCAGCTGGCATTGAGGGACTCCCTGGATCACAATTACTACACAATTTTAAAGTTTTTTAAAAAAAAAAGAGAAAGAAAAAGAGAAAACCACTAAAAAGTTAATATTAAGTCATAACATTAAACAGGTTCCACATTTTTCCCAGGAGAGCATAAAGGGGGAGCTGACAAAAATAATGGAAACACCCCTTGTTTCAGCAACACCGAGCAGAACACACACAACCATATGCACGTATAAGTCAGGGACTCGTGTCTAAACACCCATTTGCATGCACCATTATTTTATTGTGCAGTAACCCAATTTGCACACGTACATGTGGGTTTTTATGAGCCCGGCTGATGAGCATACATTTTTACAGCTGCACCTGTTGTAGTTGCCTTCTAAAATTTGGCGCTTTGAATTGAACTGAAGCCCACGGAAGCATGCAGATTTAGCGTTAAGGTTAATACTTTATTCATCACTCACTACTGTTTACATCTACTCTAAATTTGGATTGAAGTCTTAACACAAACACTGTAGAAAAGAATTTTATGTACAAACCTGGTCCATGGCTGGCTTTGAAAGCCAGAGTGCTAGGAGGCCTTTCATGCTTATTTAATATGTGTATTATGGACTTGCTTATTTTCTTGGCTTTAAAGCAATGTTGGGTAAAACTCCATAATTTCAGGTCCAGGATCAGTTCAGATAAAAGGCCAAATTCACCCCTGGCTTAAAGTTTAAATCCCATTTACTTCAGTGGGTGCTACAGGCTGTTTAGGAGCCTACATCTGGATTTAGGTGCCCAGTTTCTTCACCCAAGTTTAACATTTTTAACTAAAATGATTTGCCCAAAGAGAGACAGCCTATTGCAGAGCTGGGAATGGAATCCAGATCTCATGGCTCTCAGTCCTTTGTTTTAACCATTCTTCCCCTCTTTCATCAAATCCTTAACATTATCCGAATGCAGGCTTTGATTCTGTGGAATGGGATTATTGTCAAATGTAATTAAAACCACATGGTATTCCCAACTGCCTCTCAGGTAAGACACTACTGGGATCACAGCAAAGCTTTTTAGTTCTCTGTACTGTATGTATCTATCAATCTAACTAGAATCATTTATTTTTCTTTACAAACCTTTAAACATGTTATCTCTGATAGGACAGTTACCAAGAAGCATTCACAAGACCCTAAAAAAAGCAACATGCTTTTTCTTTCTCTGAACTGCAAAAGCCATTTAGTGCAGACCTGCTGAGTCTCTAGCTCCTGAGTTCAGTTCAAGCTCTCAGTCAGATTCATTCCGATTCTTTCATTGCTAATGTACTTTATGGCCCTCTGGAGATGATGTGAGAGAAATGTGGTGGTAATTAGTTGCAGAGATGGATCCAGCAGTCAGTAGGTGCTCAGTTTGAACTGCACATCTTTCTTTCTTGTCAGATCGTTGGCTGTGATCACCAGCTGGGAAGCACTGTCAAGGAAGATAACTGTGGGGTCTGCAATGGCGATGGGTCCACCTGCCGGCTGGTTCGAGGCCAGTATAAATCCCAGCTCTCAGCAAATAAACGTAAGATGTTGACTTTAACCTCAAAGGGCAGAACAAGCCCTCCGAACTGAAAGTGGGGATGAGGTGTCAGAGGGACAAGTTGGCGGGTAAAGTGCCAACTTTCCTCCTCTTAGTGAAGTACACAGGCTTCTTAAGGGCTAGATGGTCCCCAGGCCTTATTAAGCCATGCAGGGGAGTAAGGTAGAGTCATGCCATGTCCTCCCCATCCTCAATAACCCCTCCTTGGCTAAGTAAAGACTGCTCAGATTGTGGTGCTGTCTGCAGAGAGAAGAGAGTGGAAAAGCAGGGACTTCTTGCCCGTTACTCCCCCTTTCAAGTTAGTGGATAGGGAATGGGAAGAGTATTGGCTTCATCCACTCCACTCACTACTCAAGTTAGCTGGTTGGGCACATAGCCTGGAGTGTGTTGCATCCTGAATAGGGGTGAAGAAGTAACTTATGCCACCTCACCAATACCAGAGGGAGCGGGGGAGGAATTGTCATGTCTTTCTGGGGCACATTTCTACACCAGCGCGCCTCTTGGGATGGTGTAGCTATGCTTTACGCTATAAGCTGAGTCTAACCCTAAGGGAGCTCATGCTTTGTCCTACAATACCTGCACCTGCTTTACTCTTTTAGTGAGTTCCATTGGAGTTGCATGAGCCAGATCTATATGTTTATCATTCTTTTTTTTTTAATGCTGCATGATACGTGATCTAAAAGTTTCAAACAACGCTGTGATTTCGTGTGAGGGTGTGTCCGTACATTTGTGGATTCCTGCTAGATATTTTGCTCTTTATATTTGCATTTGGTTTCTGTGGGGAACAATGAGAGGCGTTTGTTTACAGAATCATTTTTGCTCGGTCAGAGAATAACTTGTGGAGCAGGGAGCCCAGCACACACCACTCACTAGCACAGTGACCTTCTGGATCTTAATGTGCTAGTTGAGGTGGGAGGGAGAGGGCCGAGACCTTCCTTGTACGGAGGAGGGAAAGGAATCATCTGTGGAAGGAGTTGGCATTGCTGAGGTAGGACTGCGTCTGGCAGAACTGAGGGAATAATTCATAACAAAGCAAGGAGTGGAATCTCGCCTCTGAAATGTTCATGAGCAGATTATGCAGTCCTCAGACTTGAAATCACTTCTGAATTTCTTTACAAGTGTATTTTATCAATTGCTCATTTGTATTATCATTTATTTGTACTACGGTAATACCTAAAGGCCCCCATCAAGGATCAGGGCACTGTTGACACTGTACAAACATGTAACTAAAATGCAGTCCCTGATCCAAAGAGCTTGCAATTAAGTATAAGACAAGAAACAACAGGCAGATACACGTACGTGGTGGAGAGGTACAAGGTAATCTCTCTCCATATCATTCAGCACACATCAAACATCTGACAAGAAAAAACAGGTTAAGAAACTCGGTTAGAGCCCAGTTCCCCTCTCAGATATACCTGTGTAAAGTGCAGAGGAACAAACTGGAGTCATGCATAGAACTGAGGGAATAATTGATTTAACCAACATTTGCAAATATTTTCAGTGTCCACAAAACTGTGTTTTTCAGCAAATTTACTATTTGACCAAAAATTTCACCCAGTGCAAGTCATGCATGCCTGTCTGAATGCAGAATTGGGCCCTTAGGCCTTGATCCTGCAAGCCCTTTAGCACATGGATAACTTTACTCATCTAAATAGCCCCACTGAAGTTAATAGGACAAATTCCAAGAGTAAAATGTACTCCTGTACTTAAGTGTTCACAGGATCAGGGCCTAGTCTGTTCTCTGGGATGGGTGGTGATTTTGGAGTAGTGGCCAGTTTAATCTCAGGCCTTCTCTTTAAAAAGAATTGCTTGATCCAGGAAGACACATTTCTTTTCTCGTGCTTCTTTCCAGTGTCCCCCAGGAAAAGCTCTGAGGGCAGCAATAAGAGACTTTTGAGCCATGTTGTTATGTGAGATAGGAAGACTCAGTAGGAGCATATGTGAAGCAGGTGGCTAGAAGTCATCGTAGGTGTCCCATGGGCATGTATATGATTTTATTTCCCTTAATGTACGTTGGAACATTTACAAACGCACATTTCTCAGGATGTGCGGCAGGAATTGGGCAGTGGCTTTTTTCTAGTGTGCCAAAAGTTGCTGGAAATGGTTTATTTTCTCAAAACCATCCCAAACGTGCTGTTGTGCTCGTCACACTGAATTCATTGTCTCTTGGTGCTTGTATCCAACTCTGTTCTCCACGCTGTTTATACCATGCAGATGGGTGGGGGAAGGATAATGCCAGAAAGGGAAGAAGTTCACAGAGCTTTAAAACGGTTAGCACTTGCTACGGAAATGGCTTCCTGAGTATTTATAGGGATGATATATCTGTGCCAAAGACATCAGCAATAGAAATGCAACAGGGTAGGAAAAGATATGTCCTTGATATCCCTCCTGCATTTTTCTACAGGAGAAACACCTGTGTTGATGCCCTTTTTCTCCCATTAAAATAATTAAAAGATTTTGGTACAAAAGAGCGCATTCATTCTTCAGGTCCTGAAGAAGAATTCTGTATAGTTGGAAAGCTTGTACTTTTCACCAACAGACATTGGTCCAATAAAAGATATTACTTTATCTACCTTGTCTTTCTCACATGCTTCAAATGTAGTTACAGCTCCCCCATCCCTATACAATACTACTAGACAATGGGTGGGGGGCAATTATTTTTCTGATCCTGCCCTTAAGCATGAATATTGTTGGTAGGACTGTGCAGGCTTTTTGCATCAAAACCCAAAGCCAGGAGAATTAATCTGACTTTGGATTTCTATGCATGGTCTTGAAACATCAAGAGTTGGATGGATCCCCTCCACAATTCCTCTGTCTCCCTCCACCCAGCAGGCCAGGGCTCCCCATTCACAATACCTTTATGTATCTTCTGAGGAAGGAGTTAGAGGCCTCATATTCTTCCCCACCCTCTCTCCATTCAGCTTCATAGGGCAGCCAGTTGACCCTTTTCTCGCCATATTGTTTGTCTGAGGGTTCAGTCACCAGGTGTTCTCCCACTCCACCATGTCTCTTCTTGGGAATGAGGGAGGAATGTGTCCACTTCCCTTCTCCTCCTCATAAGCCCCAAGAAATGATCCTACAGTCTTGCTGCTGCTTTACATAAGCTGAGACTTTCCAGGATGTGCTATGATGATAATGACTCCCCTGGAGAGATGCCATTTCACAAAGAATGTGCTATGATTTCACATGGAGAATAAGCAACAAGAGCAGGTGAATTATATCCCTAGTAATAAAATGGAGAAAGAAAGAATGCAAAGAAGTTATGCGATGTAATCTGAGTGGTCTTTAAACAATAAGATGTTCCAATTGTTCCATGACACATTAGTAGGTCTTTAATTTGAAGACTGTGTTTAAGGTCTCCTGATGCTAATCACATTTTTCAAAATCTGCTGGGACAATTTTCTCTATTTTCTTCAGCACAAAACTCATAAAACAAAGGGAACCCTGTCAGTGTGAGCTACTGAACAATACCAATAAGATTTCTAATACAGATGGGGAGGTATAGTGATTTTTTTAAATATAGCATTTTTAAGGGGAATATTAACAATTTTGGAAATGTGACACTATATTCTGTTTTCTGAAACCCACTCAGAAAACTGGATAAGCAGGGAAACTATATGTTATAGTCATGAACCTCATGCAAGAAAAGATACTTATGCTACTGGGTTCCATAAATGTTACTGCCACAAGGGTAACTGGGAATCTGTTAATATACCGTGAAACGGGTAAGAATCTATAGCTGGTCAAATAATTGAACAGGAACCTGCATGGAGAAATGGAAGAAATTTGTGTTTGCTATCATGAATGATACCACACACACACACATGCAGGATACATCACAGAACACAGTTGACTTGTTTTAACTTCCATTTTCCAAAGGTCTCAGAGGACAGCTGAAGCCTTTGGATAATATTGGGTTAGGGTAATAGAGAAAATTGTCCCAGCAGATTTTGAGAGCTGTGATTAGCGTCAGGAGACCCTGAACTCAGTCTTCAAATCCTCTGGGCTGCTCCCCCATGTACAGAGACTCACCGGCTTCACCAAGTCTCGCTGGCTTTGCAGCTTCTCTTCTGCAAAGTGTAGGAGCGCCGCCAGACTGGAGCTCTAATCCTGCAGCGCTTAAGGGATCTGCACAATTGTGCTGCAGAAGAGATCAGTCCAGGACTGTTGGACCCCAGCTCAGACTTGTGCTGCTTCTAGGATCTGGTCCTAGAGTATTTGGGAGAGCTTTTGGACAATAGCTTCAGTAAACCCTTAGGGACATATCTGAACTTTAGATAAGAAAGTGTTCTAGTGAACCAGGGTTTGGATAATCAAATTTTGATTGAATGAACTTACTTTCATTACTGTATAAAAGAATCCCTGTCTTTTCCTCCTCCGGCTTCCCACTCCTCCTACTCTACCTCTCTTCGCCATGCACGTACACATACTGTCAACTCTTATTTGGCCACTGTTCCACAAAAACACACTGGCATCAGCTGATAAAAGATCCTTTAGGACATCAGCAGGGAAGCTTGCTGAACTTTTTCCCAGCACTGACCGTCCTAAATTGATTATGACTTAATGGCTCCCAAATATTTTTCCCTAGGACGAAAGCTTTCTTTAGTGATATTCCAACCAATCATAAATGAAAGCTGTATCTTCTATTCAGGGTTTCACTCATGCTATGAAAGCTGCACCAAGCCAAAAAAGGGAACAGTTTTGTGGTGTCTGGACCAGATGAGATTTATGGCCTATTGATCGGGCAGCTAGATAGAAAGTATTGTAAATACTGAACTGGTCTTACACCTACAAGTCTAGACGGTGACATGACTCAGTGAACTGAGTTACAAGACTTTAACTTGGCTTATAAACAGACTCCATAACTATACACTGAATTTGACAGAGGTGCTAATATCTGGTCATCAGAGGGTCATACAGTAGTGTGGACACTGAATCACTTTTTGCAAGAGAGTAAGGGTGGGGAATCATGGCGGGGAGCCCTTTGAAAGCTGAGTTGAGCACACTGAGGGCTAAAATGGGGAGTTTGTCTTTGCTTGCACTCTCCATGACCTATGGGTAAACAGAGACTTTCTATTTTCAGCACTCTCAGTCCATTAACTTTTATGAACATACATTTGTACTAAAAATGTTCATAGATGTAGTTTTAAAGGCTCCATCAACCTTTTTCCCACTGTCTGCAACATTTTAAATATATCTACGAAGAGCCCAAAGCTTTCCTTTATGGAAAATCATTGTGAGGCAGTGCCATACAGTGGATAACTTTTTGGCTGTTATGATTATGAATAAAACAGAAGAGAGAACAGAGCACATGTCATCTTCCTGAGCCTGCAGTCCGACAGGATAGTTCTAAGAGATGTTTGAACTGCCCTAGTCATCACAACAGGGTGTTGATTCTGTCCCACAGTAATGATAATGAAAATGTTGACCTTGTTAACTATTTCATGACTGATTGTTTTTTAATAGAAATGCTCATCATTCTAGGATCCAGGGTTGGGCCTGAGTACTGTCAATCTTTTTATTTTCCTATGTCTGACTGCTGTTCAGAAAGTTCCAGGGACAGGGCAGATCTTCATATGAAAGCTAGCCTGTTAGTGGCTGTGTTGCTTTCACCAAAATAGCACCCTGCTGCTTTCAAAGCAGGGCCCCATGGTTCCTAGTCAAAGGGAGTCACATGATTCAACCTGGGAATAATTTTGATGGGGGTTGAAGGGAATGTTCCTGTGCAAATTTCAGCTTTGAGGGGGACAACCCTGTTGTGATTCCTGCCCCCAACTGTCAGCATCGAGTTTGAGAGGAGGGAGGGAGACAGGAAGCAGAGAGAGGAGGAGGGAACAGCCTGAGGCTGCTATTGAGTGCAGCTGAGCACTCTCTCCTGCCTCCCTGGCTTAGCAGCTGATTAGCGGGAAGGTGGGGAATCTGCTCTCTCGAGCCGCAACACTCTCCCCTCCTGTACCCCTGCAGAGCACCAAGATGCTATTGAGATTTTTGGTTCTTTAGCATCATTGATCTAACAGCAGCATGTGACCTGCAGGAGCGAGCAGGTTAGTGACTATTGCCTTGGGCTCATCAGTGGGAGCCAGATTGCACCCTTAAAGTCTGTGGCAAAACTCCCAATGACTACAACGGTGCAGGATCGGGCCCCAAGAGCCTGTTTATGCTGCAGGTCTAATGGGCCTGTGTATTACCATGGCTTGTTGTGGGTGATATGAAAAGGAAAACACAATTATACCACCACAGTAGGGGCATGTCTTAGTAGGATATGCCGTGAGGCAGGAAGGAGTCGCAGAGTTTAGCTGGGAGATCACGTGGCATGTGGAAGGGAAAGGGTTTTTGAGGTTCAGCTGGGAGAGGATCATGTGGCATGTGACAGGAACAGGGAGTTCTAGAGTTCAGTGTTTTCACTTTTCCCTCTGAGCATTTGAATATTTTTATACTTCCCTAAATCAGCACAAATATATATGCCAAAATAATTTGGAAGAGTGAGAAATGCTTTGTTTTCATTGGAGCCCAGGTGAAATAAAAAGCTGTCAGTCCCTCTTTAGACACTTGGGTAACAGTGGAGTGTAAATAAAATCAGTAGGTTGGAATGTGAACATCCTTTTAAGATGACCGCTGACCTTTACCTTTTGTCAGGACTTGTGAGGGTGCAGGAGGGGTTATGGTACCAAAAGCTTGCCTTTTAATTTTCCCGTGAACAGCTCTTGCAATGATTGGTTGGAGACAGGAGGGCGTCCTTTGCTTACTGACTCCATGCATTTTTCCATTTCTCTGCAGCGGAAGATACTGTTGTCGCTGTTCCCTACGGAAGTAGGCATGTTCGTCTAGTGTTGAAAGGACCCGATCACTTACGTAAGTAGAAAAAGCCAGTGTGGTGTTGCTTTATAAGAGCCTGGTATCCTCTGGTGTTTTATTTACAACAGGAATGTCTGGTTTCTTTCTCTCAAATCACTGATTTCAACACGGGACAGAATCCTGCCTTCGGGTGCTCTGGACAATCCCAGTGAAATCGGTTGGACTTGCACATGCATCTAAGAGTAGAATGTGGCCAGAAGCTCAGAATCTTTCTGTCCCTCCACAATTTTTCAACCATTTCTGTGTATTCATCTTTTGGCTGACTCATTCGATGCTAAGCACTTCTATTTTTTTTAAAAAAAAATCCCACTGACTGCAGAGATACTGAGGAGGTTAGAGTCCAGGCTTCCCTGCTGCTGAGCTCTGTCATCAAACTGCTTATGAGTTTAGCACATGCTTCTGTTCTTATGCAAATCTCTTGCTCTCTTTGTACCACATGCACCCTGTTCATCCACAGTGAGAAGAGTGGAAAGGATACACACGTGTAGAGCCAAATTGTGCAGTTAAGGAGTCACCCTGCCCCAGAGGGGATGAGCCCACTGACTGGACTAACCCTTTCATGGTTGCAACATCTGCAGCTGGTGTGGAGGGAGTGGGAGAGGGGATGATGGCCCTGCTTCCTCCCTGCACCTTTTGGAGTGCAAGGTGTGCAAGCCGAGAACAAGGTGTGCAAGCCGAGAACATTCTCTGCACTCAGGAGAACACTGCTTCGACTGGTCTGTGGGCCAGGACACAAGGCAGGACGGTAAAGTCCTTTGCACTCTTCCCCTCTCTTGCATACCTATGCAGTCACCAGCCACCTGCTGCCTCTTTTTCAGCAGCGGTGCTGAAGATAGATCAAAATGCAAGTGAGCCGAGTATGCTGCCCTTGCTTTTATAGAAGGAAATACTGCAGTATTCTCTAACACTAGCCCCAAACACTCAAAGTGGTGTAACTGGTAAGATGTAGCATTTGGGGCAATTACAAAATACAGTAGTGTTTTTTCCCCCCCTAAGTGTGGATACAATTTTCTGACAGTGTAGACCCCAGTGAGAGACAGCAAGCCATATGTCAGCGTTAACAGAGCACTAGTAATAGCACAGAGCTGAAATGCATTGGCAATCACGCCAGAGTGTTTGCATTCTGGTACAATGGAAAGGGTGTGTTTGGAAATCCCAGTATATGATCTGCTTTTTGTGTTGAGACAGCAGTAGTTACTTAATATACTTTTTATAGCTGTTTAGATTTAGAGCTGTGAATAATGACCAGCAAATTACTGGTTATAAACTAGAACAAAAAATACATAACGTTTTCTTAAAAGTTCAAATCCTTTGAAATGTGTAATTTTTAAGTGGACCGTTGGGTATTCCTGGCCTGCTCTAGTGTAGTTGTTATTCCTTTCCCTGTAAATGACTTTCCGTCTTCCCTTGCTCCTGCCTTCTTTCCCAGCATACATGCTCTTTCCCAAGCTAGCAAACTTTTGCAATGGAATTTAGCTATACGGCAGCCAAGAGAGGACATTTTTAGAAGTAAGAGAGAAAGGTCAATCCAGGATCTTTTTTTATTTTGGAATGAGATGTTGCCTCAGTGAAGATTTGGAACAGTGGGGCACAGATGAAGTCACTAGGTTGCGATTTGGATTTGGATCACTTGGCACAATGCCACTCACTCAAATTTGTCCTGACTAATCCCACTCCCCCGCCACTCTTCCCCGTCATGATGGAGGGGCATCCAGGCCAGACCCAAGTGGCTCTGTGACCCTTTGTACAAGGTCGCAACGCCAATCAGTTTTGCTTAGTTCCAATGCCAGCCATCACACAAATCCGGTGGTTGTCCCCTCACCCCCCGAGAGGCACTGAGTGCCCATTGGTTAATTTGGGCCCGGTTTTCCTTTACTGTTTATTACACTCCATCTCCATGGTATTATTATTTTGTAATTGTCATGAGCTTGCCAGCTGTGGGTAATCTTTTTTGTGTTGGTCAGATTTGGAAACCAAGACTCTCCAAGGTGTGAAAGGTGAAAACAGCCTCAGCTCCACAGGCTCCTTCCTGGTGGACAATTCTAGCGTCGACTTCCAAAAGTTTCCGGACAAGGAGATACTGAGAATATCTGGGCCTCTCAGTGCAGACTTCACAGTCAAGGTGAGGTGGCTCAAACATGGCTTTGTAAAAACAAAAACCCAAAGTGAAACCAGGTTGGTGCAGCAGAAAGGCCACAGGGATCTTTCCTAGACAGCATCCTTTGCCAGGAAATGTTTATATCTAGGGCTTAATGAAGGCTATTTCCTGCACCCTCTCTGGATTTCTTGATAAATCGATTACAAAAGTTTCACTGGAAGCTCTTTGGGAAGGAGACTGAGTTTATGGAGAGGAACACACATGCCATGTGTGTCTTACTCAGAAAAGATGGACTAGGGGCAAGAGAAGGCAGATTACTTTCCATGGATGCTGTCTGGGATAGGTATAAACTGAAAGCCAAGGAGCTTACTTAGCTTGTGACATGAAAAAAAAAAGACCAAGGGCCTGAGTTTTCACTCCATTATGCTGTTTTTTATACCAATGTAGCCCCACTGAAAGTGTAAAATGGATGTAATAGAGTAGAGAACTAAGCCCCAAGACCTCAAGGTAAGCAGGATGGCTTTGATCAAGAAGCCATTGTGTTGTTTGGAGGTTCTGTTTTGTGTTGCACTGGCAATAAGAATCGAGTTGTTTCCTCCCATTAGTGCTTTTCTGTTCTTTCAGGTAATACAAAACACATTGCTGGAAGCAATGCACACATTCTGTAGGAAAAACGCACACACAAAACTGAACATTTGGGGATTACAATAAAATAAAACCTTTTTTCAGTAGGTCAGAGAGACCTGAAGGATTTCATCCATAAAGCTGTAAAACTTGTACCATGTCCAGGACTCCATAAATTTTTCATCATGGGACCTAGAGCCAGAGGACGTTTGATTTAAGCTAATGCTGATGACCTTGTGGCAGCTGGAAGTATGAATGCTGTATTGGAAAATGTGATAGGTGATTGCATTGGAGCAGTGCACTAAAGCACTGTCCTCTGTCTCTCTCAGCATGGTAGCAGCCCCTAATCCAGTCCAGACCCCTCAACCAAAGTGTCTGGTGAACAAAGAGCTAAAGGGGAAAACAAGCTGAAGTTATATCTTCCTGGTCAAAGGCGGGAATGGTTTAAAGAGAGCAGTTCAACCCCCAAAATGTCACCCCACAGCACTGATTGAATATATCCAAATTCAAAAGACTTTTCTCAATTTAAACTGTTTTGTATATTTAAAAAAATCCTTTCCTGTTTTACAAATTACACCCTCGCTTATAAAAGCCAAAATAATGTTAGATTTAGTTTACTTTTCATTATTTACTGGTGGTTGGGAATTTCATTCCGCTTGGACGATTGAAATATAATAGCTGGAAGCAACATGGTCCAGGGCACTGAACTGAGCATCAGGAGATCTAGATTGTGTTCCAGGCTCTGCCACTGCTCTGTTGTGTGACTTTGGGCAAGTCCCTTCACCTCTCTATGCCTCCATTTCCTCATCTGTAGAATGGAGATAATAAATCTTGCCTTCCTTTTATGACGCACTTTGAGACCCATGGATGAAAAATGCCATATAAGAGCTAAGTGGTGGTGTTATTTGCAAATGCTTAGCATCTACAGTCTGCTCCTGCTTGCCATTGACCTTAATAGAAATGTTGCCATTGATTTCAATGGAAGGTATCTTGTGTCTCTAGTCCATAACGCTTTCAGGTTTTCCCTAGCACCAGGCCACTATGTATGGGCTCCAGTTGTACCAGGGGAAAGTTATGGCTTTGCTTTCTATTTATAACATATTCATTTGGAATTAAAAATAAATAAATCCAGGGAAGCATTTCTACTGGTCTTAGGTTATGTAAAGATTTATCTTCACAAAACCTGCTGGTAAATTTTTGGCCAAATTTGACTCAACAATGTCCCTGTGTTGCAGTATAAAAAAGGGAATTGTTCAGTGCAGAATAAGAAATGAACAAGATAAGGAGATATTTGATCAATGCTGATAAAGTACTTGGTGCTGCACAATACACAAAAAGCAAAGACAGGCTCTGTCCTCTTTTTTCACACAAGAAAATTATGGAGGCACTTTAGCATATCTCTCATTAAGGTTGCATAGAAATTTGCATATGGGACCTGAACCAAAGCCCTTTGAAGTCAGTGGGAATCTTTCCAAGGATTTCGTTGGCTTTAGATCAGGCCCTTAAAGCAGGAGTAAAATCCTTCTCACACTTCATTATTTAAATATGTCGACAATTTCAGTTTTTACTCACAGTAAATGTAAGAGCAGACTGTGTATTTAGCCAACAGCTATCCTCAAATACAACAAACCCTACCCCATTATTCTTTGCTATTTAATTAGTCCCTTTTTAAAAAATCTTTAGTTGCTAGATTTTCCCCTTTGTTAGGCTTACCCTGAGACTAACTCCCCAGAAGGCAGAATATACAAATGCAGGCAGCCCCACACCAAACCAGGGTTGCCTGCAACCTTTCCTGCCCACACGAGCGCTGAGTGTTTTGCCTGCAATGTGCAGAGCTAATGTATCTCTGAAAAGCCAATTAAAGGCCCTACAGTGGTGGCAGCCAGCTTTCCTTGCAAAGGGGTGTCCTCACATTGAGTGCCCTGATTTACTTTCCTGGAAAAGCAGTTCTTGTGCAAACAGAGCTAAGTGAACATGTAATAAAAAGGGCTCTGGTTCAGGGGCTTGTTGTCTCTTGAAACACTCCTAGAATCTCCTGAAAATGTTTTCGTTTGGAAGAGTCAAGTTAGCAAACTTGTTATAATCCCAGGTATGCAAACATTACATTCCCACTGGCTGAAAAGTTGCTAACCAGAAGTGAGAAACCAAAAGAGGGCTGAAATTTGGACTTATTTACTGTTAGGTACTGATTGTTCTGAATTGCAGGAAGCAACTGCATGCAAATCCTGCAGGAGTTGTACTGAGATAATTGTTTTGGTTTCTTTTACTTTGTAATAGTGAGTGGTATATTTGAGTCCATAGACCATTAGAAGAGATGTGTGTGCTGTCCAGCCGCACATCATCTGCTTCCACAATTTGGTCATAGAATGTAGGAATGGTCAGGAGAATTGAATGCAAACTCCAACTCTGTTTTTAAAGAATCCTGGTCTCTAGAAATGTAGGAGGGAAAGCCTAGAGTTGTCCTGACAGTTAGTTCCATGTTGTTGTTTTTAGTGTCATAATGTGTGAAACTCCTCACCCCTATGCCGTGGCCGGCACGGGGCCTGTACTCCATTTAATTCCCACTTAAGCCTTTTCACCCTCCATCAGAAGCAGTTGGTGGCCGGGCAGTGTGGGGAGCCAGTGGTTGCTACAGCTTTGGTTGCTGAGAGAAATAGGGCTCTTGGAGAAGAGGAAAGAGCTAAGTAGACTGGGGCTATGTCTACACTGCAATTAGATGCCCATGGTTGGCCCATGCCAGCTGACTCAGGCTAGTGGGACTCAGGCTATGGGGCTGTTTTAATTGCTGTGTAGACTTGTGGGCCTCACAGAGTCCTAGAGCCTGGGCTCCAGCCTAACCCTAGAAGTCTACACTGCAATTAAACAGCCCCACAGCCCATGAGTCAGCTGGCATGAACCAGCCATGGGTTCTTAATTGCAGTGTAGACATACCCTGATTGTCCAAAGAGGGAGAGTAGCTGAATGATTGACTGGCTCCAGGATACAAGCATTCCTGACCTGGGGTTACAAATTAGTGTAGACGCTCAAGTCCTAGGTTAACAAACCCAGGCTCTGCTAACTTGAGTTCTGCTAACCCTGGGCTTACATTGCAATGCAGACATACCCTAGATGGCTGGGAAGTGAGCAGAGAGAGTCGATATCTGAGCAATTAACAATTATCTTTGAAAAGTCATGGAAGATGGGAGGCATTCTAGAAGACTGGAAAAGGGCAAATATAGTGCCCATCTATTAAAAGGGAAATAAGGACATCCCGGGGAATTACAGACCAGTCATCTTAACTTATGTACCCGGAAAGATAATGGAGCAAATAATTAAAAAATCAATTTGCAAACAAACGCCTAGAAGATAATAAGGTGATAAATAACAGCATGGATTTGTCAAGAACAAATTGTGTCAGACCAACCTGATAGCTTTCTTTGACAGGGTAACAAGCCTTGTGAATGGGGGGGAAAGCGGTAGATGTGGTATATCTTGACTTTAGTAAGGCTTTTGATACTGTCTCGCATGACCTTCTCATAAACAAACTAGAGAAATACAACCTAGATGGAGCTACTATAAGGTGGGTGCATAACTGGTTGGAAAACTGTTCCCAGAGAGTAGTTGTCAGTGGTTCGCAGTCTTGCTGGAAGGGCATAACAAGTGGGGTCCTGCAGGGATCAGTTCTGGATCTGGTTCTGTTTAGTATCTTCATCAGTGATTTAGATAATGGCATAGAGGGTACATGTATAAAGTTTGTGGAAAATACTAAGCTGGGAGGGGTTGCAAGTGCTTTGGAGGATTCGATTAAAATTCAAAATGATCTGGACAAACTGGAGAAATGGTCTGAAGTAAACAGGATGAAATTCAATAAGGACAAATGCAAAGTACTCCACTTAGGAAGGAACAGTCCATTGCACACATACAAAATGGGAAATGACTGCCTAGGAAGGAGTACTGCGGAAAGGGATCTGGGGGTCATAGTGGATCACAAGCTAAATATGAGTCAACAGTGTAACTCTGTTGCAAAAAAAAGCAAACATCATTCTAGGATGTCTTAGCAGGAGTATTGTAAGCAAGACACGAGAAGTAAACCTTCCGCTCTACTCCACGCTGATTAGGCCTCAACTGGAGTATTGTGTCCAGGTCTGGGCGCCACATTTCAGGAAAGATGTGGACAAATTGGAGGAAGTCCAGAGAAGAGCAACAAAAATGATTAAAGGTCTAGAAAACATTACCTATGAGGGAAAATTGAAAAAAATGAGTTTGTTTAGTTTGGAGAAGAGAAGACTGAGGGGGACATAACAATTTCAAGTATGTAAAAGGTTGTTACAAGGAGGAAGAAGAAAAATTGTTTTTCTTAACCTCTGATAGGACAAGAAGCAATGGGCTTAAATTGCAGCAAAGGAGGTTTAGGTTGGACATTAGGAAAAACTTCCTAACTGTCAGAGTGGGAGCACTGGAATAAATTGCTTAGGGAGGTTGTGGAATCTCCATCATTGGGGTTTTTAAGAGCAGGTTGGACAAACACCTGTCAGGGATGGTCTAGATAATACTTAGTCCTGCCATGAGTGCAGGGAACTGGACTAGATGGCCTCTCAAGGTCCCTTCCAGTTCTATGATTCTATGAATAAGAGAGAAGCCACTCAGGAGAGGGAGTTGAGTTATTGAGGTGTGGGAAATGGGCCTGGCAGGAGCCAAACAAACTTAGGTGGGTGATAAGGGTGCATTCCCATGATGGTGATGTTGAAATCCTCCTGTCAGTCACAGCTGTGTTAGGGCTACATGAATCTTCAGGGGTGCTGTCCCTCTGCACAGGGTTGAATTTCACCATTTTCTACTGCCTTTCTAAATATAAACTAATTGCCTTAGAATATTGCCTTAGGGGGAAAAAAAAGAATATTACAACCAACTTAATGAACACCTGCTAATTAACTTTACTAAAACACCCTCAAAAATATTTTTTGGCTTTTCTTTATGAAGTCCATAGTAACAAAAAAAAAAAAGTGCCTATTTCAGTCATGTAGTTGAGAAAAAAAACCCAAAAAACTTGCCCAGCCTGCTTGATTTATGTGTGTGTATAATGTAGGTCAGGCCTGCACAACTCGTAAAGTGGCGAGGGCCATATTACTCCAAAGAAAACAGCTGAGGGCCGAAACCCCCCTGCCCCGTGGAAACACGCCCCCCCCCAGCACCGCCCACCCCATGGAAACAACCCCTCCTAGCCCAGCACTGGGGTGTGGAAGCGTGTAGAGGGGGAAAGAAAGAACAATCAAACTTGTCAAGTGGGCTGACTAGAGAAGAGCAGACGTACTGACAGCCTCGGGGGTTAGAAGCAAGCACCTTCCTTTGGGAACACCCTCTTTGCAGCATTGGGACAACCTGTAGCCCAGAGACAAGCAGCAAAAAGGACCAACGGACACAGTCCCAGATTTTGAATCTGGGAGATTTGCCGCCAGCTTACCTGCCTGCCTGCTGCTGGCCTCTTACCTTCTGCCGCTGCCCCTGCTGCTGGCTCACCCTCACTCCCCAGCCTGCCACTGGCCTCTTCACCAGCCCGCCCACCCGCTGGCCGGCTGTTGGCTTGCCCCACCCCGCCGCTTGCATACTCACCCCCCCCCCCCGTGGGCCGCACAGTGAGCCCACCTACTCACCCCCCACGGGCCACACAGTGAGCCCACGCGGACCGCATGCGGCCCCTGGGCCGCATGTTGTGCAGGCCTGATGTAGGTTGTTCATTGCAGTTATCTGTTTCTCCCTCTCCCCCATTTCATTCCATTCCATTCCATTCATTTGCACGCTGGTTCTTTCCTTGGGGACATTACTGAGAGTCGAGCAGTCATCTGAACCTGATTGCTTTTTATTTTAGACTTGTAGAAAGCTTAGATTCAAAGACACTTTAAAGAGTCCGTTTTAATAGTTGCCCCAGTGATCATGCTTGATCCCTTGTTCCTGGTGAGCAGAGGCTGACACCACTACAAAGATTTGTGCTTGGTCCCTGGTCAGTAAAGGTGCCTCATGTCATGTTTCGGTGATTCCTTTGGCTGATTAAGAAGTGACATTGACAGGCACCAGAGGGAGCTCTCCTCTGTCAGAAAGACAGTTGGCCCCGCTCAGGGGACCTTTGAAACTAAGGGAAGTTGAGGCCAAAAATGGATGGGGAGAGTAATCCATGGGGCTCAAAGGCCATGCATTCCTTCCTCCAAGGAAAGAAAAAGTATTAAAAGAATCATCCTCGAGTTCTGTTTTATACTATACAATTGAAAACCTTCAGCATCTCTATTTATTTAGTCTGTTGTGCGTATTGTTTTATTTTACATGATCATCTTAAATTGTTTTTCCTGCATATGCAAATTCATATCCAAATTATGAACAGCAACTAATCTCCTGCACACCCTAGCTCTCTAATTGTAGATATAATTGGGAATATTTAAGCACTGTAACTATAGAAAGGAAAGTTTTGTACAAAAGAGTCTTGCCATTTTTGTTTTTATTACCATAAAAAGGTCAAAATTACACATGCCAGATGTGGCTCACTCTCTTCCCCTCCCCCCTTCTTTATATGTTATTTAATATAAGGCTTTAATGTTCAGTATGCCATTAAGAAATCAAACTTGATGGTTTGGGATTTGGCACTTGCAAAAGCATCTGTGATAATGATGCAGAAAAATCCTTCAGAACTTTTATGATAGGGATGGTGGTGACTGAGTTAGATCATAACATGCCAGATCAAACTTGACTAGACAGAAGAGAGTGTAGAGTGATGCAACCCCTGGTTTGGATTATACATAAAAAGAACACAAACACACACATGCACACGCACAAATTCCATAAAGTCTCTGGGCATTTTATTAGAATGCAGACATCCTTACTTGACCATATATCGTACACTGACAATTACCTGATGGGCAGGAAAGGATGAATTAATAATGCCTGCTGATTAAACAGCACAACTGCTGATGTAAACTTAGTACAGTCCTGGAGGTCAGATTACTGTGATCTATAACAGACATAAATAGATTGCAGAGGCACACATTTCAAAAACCAAATAGGTTGGTTTTTTTTAATGATGTGGGCTAATTTTGTTCTGATGACTCAAAGGACAGCTCAGCACCATGTAAAATAAAGCCTAAATATTTCAATCTGCTGATAGTTGCTACAGAAGGGCCATTTGCAAATGTAATTGTTCCAAAACACAGTTAATTTTGTGCTTCAGATGTTAGGTTATTGGTTTTCATTCAGGATGCTGCAGTTTTTCCTGAATCAATATTGTATTGTATCAAAGTCAACGTGCAGTTATTCATCAGGGAACTGAACAGCCGGTGTCTGTGTACACACACGTGCACCACTTTGATAAATGATTTACAAAAACAGTTTTAAAAAGCAGGGAAATATGGGGTAAGAATTAATTACGGCGGGCCCTTCCTTCCTTCCTGCCTTGGAGAAAAGAAATCAGTAGTGACTGTTTGTCAAAGAGGAAGTAACCAGTTGGTCCCCCTGTGGCAGATATGAGCATATGCATTCTCCCAAATCTTCACAAAACTGGTGGTCTTCTGTTACGCCTTGTTCCTGAAAGATGCTAAGCACCTGTCTGATGTGCTGAGCCTCCTCCCCTCAATTCCCACTGACTTCAATGGGAGTGGAGGGCAACAGGCTGGGATGCTCAGCCTGCCTAAGCACAGAGCTAGCAGGATTAAGCACAGAGCTAGCCACCCAGCATCCTAAGTTCTTTTACCATCTCACCCACTTCTGGTCTTGATATGCACTTATTCAGCATTGTATGCCATTATGAAATGGGTATATACCATTTTCTCCATTTTGAGACGTAAGGATATCCCTAGGACCACACAGCAAATCAACGTCAGTTAAAGAGTTTCTTCTAATGTATTGTTTTAAAAGATACACAAGACTTTGCCTCCTCTTCTCAGTATGGTGGCTACCACCATTGGCAGGTCAGAGTCTAGGAGAAGGACAGCTGGGCTACTGGAGATGGGATAGCTTCACAAGTTCCCCAGTCTTCCAGTTTGGACTGTGTGTGGGTGGGAGTTGGCCCTACGCAACAATCTGAACTGTCTCCTGAAGCATTTGATGTGTTACAGAGCCAGCCATGTGTTACTTTCTGGGTCTTGCCTGGGTTAGACAACCACTGATATTTTCTGCTGGATCAAACCCTTAGTTTTAACAAATTGTCAAACAACATTCAAAAGACGTTGTCGCTGCATGGAATCAGTATACACTGGTCTTCCTATGCTTATAGTACTCAATAGAGAAAATAAACAGTGATTTGTCTGATTCTTTCACCTGACTTATTTAGTAGCGTTCAGTTCGCATCTGTAGCTCATTGCAATTCCTTTGTACCCATGTGGTTGTCATGGTTGTGTGGGTAACTTCCACCTAGCTCTGGAAAAGATCCGCATCTGCCTTTTCTCTCTGTCAGATCAGACAGACAATCACAGACACACAGGGATAATCTTTGGGGAGATGGGTTATTATGTCTTCCTGACTTTTGATGTGAAACTTTTTTTTCCCCTTCTACTAAACCCTATGTAATCTATCTTCTCATTTATCACGTTCCACCTAAGACCGCACAGCTGAGTGGATCTTTTTGGTTTAAGCATCATTGTTGATCTTTAGTTTAAAGAGGAAAAGTAAATTCTCCCCAGTGAATTTTGTTTCTGTGTGTTCAAACTAGAGACCATCTCTAATGGCTTCCAGCATGATACTGTGTTAGTCCCAGGAGCGTGCTGGGCTCTTGTGAACTAAGAAAGGTCTTTCTGAAGAGTGTGATTAATGGACCATCCCAGCACAAGGAATTAGATATCCTGTTTCTGACAAACAGAACTAAATGATATGAATCCATACAAGAGGCCTCTCATTTGCTGAGGAATCTGTATTGCTACAGCTGAATTTTTTCTGTTAGGAATTTACCTCAGTGTTTACTCTAATTAGAAGAGACCAGCATACTCTCAGTGGACCAGAACTCTTGTGGCCCCCAACATATCCCGCAGCATTTCCGTTTTCTTCCTTCCCCCTTCATGCAGTTCAAGGTTTGCTATGATTTGTTATCATGTTTCTGTCCATCTACGGAGGGCAGGGGAGAAACCCACAATACAGACTACGCTGTTCAATTCAACTTGATTTGTCATTTTTTTCATTCTTGTTTTTCTGTCTAGTCCCTTTCCCTTTGTCAGTGCCTCTCCATTTTTGGAGGGAGAAATAAAGACAGAGTTAAAAACAGTTAGAGCCCAAAAGATTGAAATCAGTGTTTGATGTTGCACCACAGAATTTGTTATGGAAATATGCTTATGAATGTAAATATGACATGACTGGAATATGTTTTATGCTACATATGCCATGTAACACATCTCTGCAAAGGTTATGATCTACTGAATACATTCCTCCCATTTGTATGCATGCATCATTTTTGTATTCGAAGTTATGAATATTGGCTATTTACTTGTTTAATTTTAAATAGCCTCAGTGAAGCAGTTCATCAGCTTCCTGAGAAAAGACTATTCTCAGTAAGTGCCCAGTCAAGAACCACTTAAGCCAACAATGAGCTTGGAGAGGCCAGTCCACATCTGAGCTTTCCCAGGAATGTGGCTTGGCTGGTAAGCAACTCAGTCATGCATGGACATGTGACTCCAAAGCTCCATTTTGTAGCTGGATTCTACACAGGGGGAGGGAGGGGTGTCCACCCACAAGAGAGAGTCTATTTAAACCCCTGGGAGACCCCTCCATTTGGTCTTCAGCTGGCTCAAGAGATAGCAGCTCCACCCTAAAGGATACCTGAGAAACTGGGACAAAGGACAGTAACTACAGGAGGTGTGAGTGATTGCTGGACCCAGACTAGAAGGAGACTAGTCTGTAAAAGGAAGCTTACTGGAATACCTTTGAGGGTGAGGTTTTATCTGTATTCAGTTTTCTTACTGTATTAGGCATAGACTTGCGTGTTTTGTTTTATTTTGCTTGGTAATTCACTTTGTTCTGGCTGTTACTACTTGGAACCGCTTAAATCCTACTTTCTGTATTTAATAAAATCACTTTTTACTTATTATTTAACCCAGAGTATGGGGGGAGGGGGAGCAAACAGCTGTGCATATCTCTCTATCAGTGTTATAAAGGGCAAACAATTTAGATTTATTTGGGGTTTGGACCCCATTGGGAGTTGGGCATCTGAGTGTTAAAGACAGGATACTTCTTAAGATGCTTTCAATTAAGCTTGCAAGCTTGTGGGACATGATTCAGACCTGGGTCTGTGTTTGTGGCTGTCAAGTGTGTCTGGCACAACCAGGCAGAGTTCTGGAATCCGTAGCTAGCAGGGAAGACAGGAGCAGAAGTAGTCTTGGCACATCAGTTGGCAGCCCCAAGGGGGTTTCTGTGATCCAGCCCATCACACAGGGCAACTAGCTGACTATATATATAGAGAGAGAGAGAGAGAGAGAGAGAAACATTTAAAACTAGTCTGGATAAAGCACTAGAAAACTCACTTCAGGGAACAATCTGCCTGAAAGCTTTAGTTTGCTCTAGCTGATGTATTTTACTTCCTTTTACATGTTGAAGTAACATTGATAGTTGCATCTGTTTCTTTTATGCTCGTGTGTGTGTGTCTGGTACAATCTGCTATCTTTCTTTCTATACTACTACAGTATCTAGCCTTTCATTGTCTGGAAGCCACTCCCCCTCTTAAGAATGTAACCTTCGTTGGAGTGAGGCAGGGGAAAGGTGTGTTGTTTTAAATCAGTAAATGCCAGTGGATGATCTCCTGGTGGTGTGACGTTCAGTCCAGGTCCTCTGTGTGGTAGCTCTCCATAAAGTTATCCAATAGCAATAACACTTCTGTTCCTTCATCATTACAGAACACAGGCTGTAAAACTCCATGGACCCAACTCGCTAACGGTTTGTGTGAGTGTAATTTCTGGCAATGGTTCAGACTGAATCCCAAGAGGCAACATTCTGTTTGTGCCTCTCGGTTTTTAATTACAAAATGCTTCTGGTATTTCATGTAATGCATGGTATTTACAAGATCCTTACCGCAAAATGAGTGTTAGTGTCACAAACCGTGGCAGCTTTACCATTGTCATTGCCTCTTTTTCAGGTCCGCTACGCGGGTGCTGCTGACAGCGCAGTTCAGTTTATCTTCTATCAGCCCATCATTCACCAATGGAGGGAAACTGATTTCTTTCCTTGTTCCGCATCCTGTGGAGGAGGTAATATAGTGGTGTGTGTGTGTACTAGATAGCTCAGACCTGCTCAGTTATTTGTGACTGTGGCCTTCTAGCGGCTAGTCTACAGAAAATGTGAGCATGAATACTATTGCAGGTAAGGGAGATTCTCCTGTCACTTCCATGGTAGTAGCCTGTATTTCTGGATTACAAAGTCCTAAATTCTATCATTGCTGAAACCTTGAAGTCCATGTGGCCATAGTGAATGATACAGCTATCAAATAATGGCCCAGATTCAGTGGTATAAAGCTGGTGTGATAGCTACTGTTGATAAATTGTATAGTCAGTTGCTTGACCTCACTTTGGTTTGTTATAAAATATACTCAAGATGCCAAATAACCAATGTCAGCCAGGTTTATGGCTCTAAGCTAATAATAATATAGTACAGGGGAAAAGGTTCTGTGTGATACCAGTCTCCAGGAAGCTGTCTTATGCGGCGTTGTTACATTACAGCGTTATGTGCTTCCCAAGTTACAAATTTCAGCTGGTATTATTTATATGATGGTTTTACAAGTTATAAATCTCTTTACTAAGACTACTGATTAATTGCAGTTAACTAACGCGATTAACTCAAAAATTAATTGTGATTAAAAAAAATTAATTCTGATTAATTGCAGTTTTAATCACACTGTTAAACAATAGAATACCAGTTGAAATGTATTAAATATTTTTGGATGTTTTTCTACATTTTCAAATATATGGATTTCAGTTACAACACAGAATACAAAATGTACCACTACTCATTTTATATTATTATCTTTGATTACAAATATTTGCATTGTAAAAATGACAAACAAAAGAAACCGTATTATTTCAGTTCACCTCATACAAGTACTGTAGTGGAATCTCTTTATTGTGAAAATTTAACTTACAAATGTAGATTTTTTTTTGTTACATAACTGTACTCAAAAACAAAACAATATAAAACTTTAGCACCTACAAGTCCACTCTGTCCTACTCCTTGTTCAGCCAATCGCTGAGACAAATGAGTTTGTTTACATTTACAGGAGATAATGCTGCCCTCTTCTTATTTACAATGTCACCTGAAAGTCAGAACAGGCGTTCGCATGGCACTTTAGTAGCCGGTGTTGCAAGGTATTTACGTGCCAGATGTGCTAAACATTCGTATTCCCCTTCATGCTTCGGCCACCATGCCAGTGGACATGCTTCCATGCTGATGAGGCTCATTTAAAAAAAAATAATGCTGTAATTAAATGTGTGACTGAACTCCTTGGGGGAGAATTATATGTCTCCTGCCCTTTTTTAGCATTCTGCCGTATATTTCATGTTATAGCAGTCTCGGATGATGACCCAGCACATGTTGTTCATTTTAAGAGCACTTTCACTGCAGCTTTGACAAAAGGCAAAGAAGGTACCAGTGTGAGATTTCTAAAGATCGTGTGGCAAATTGCCGGCACTACTATGATGGGTCCTGCACTTTCTCTTCTTGTGGGGGGGGTTTCAGGGTGCCATTTCTTGCCCCTGAACTGGGGTAACAGCTATCCTACTAGTATCCCAGGGAAGGGGAGTGGAGAGGGAGGGACCCAGGCCCGCCCTCTACTCCGGGTCCCAGCCCAGGGGCCCTATGATAGCAGGTGAACCACTTGTACCAGTGATTCTTTACCCTGGGCTACTTCCCTCTCCTGACCTTCAGCTTGTGGGGCTTCCTGCCTTCCCTCTGCACAAGCCAGGTGTCCCTTTACCTAGGATCTTGGTCTTCTTAGCCCGCTGCAGCACTTCTCAAAACTCTCCTCCACTTTCCTTCGAACTGCTCTTTGTTCCACCACCAATCCACTCTGCTTCACTCCTCCAAACTGCTCTCTGCTCCACCACCAAACCACTCTGATTCAGCTCCTCCAAACTGCTCTCTGCTCCACCACCAAACCACTCTGCTCCAGCTCCTCCTCACTCTGCTCCAGCTCCTCCTCTGGCTGATTGAAGCAGGGGGATTTTATCAGGTGACTGGTTTCAGGTGCTCTAATTGGTTTCAGGTGCTTTTAATTAATCTACAGGGAATAAGGCTTCTCCTCATCCTAGATCACTCTCCTGCTGCCTTCTGGCCATGCTGTATCACAATAGCTACAGCACTCGACCCAAGGTTTATGAATCTGAAGTGCTGTCCAAAATCTGAGAGGGACGAAGTGTGGAGCATGCTTTCATGAGTCTTAAAAGAGCAGCACCTCGATGTGGAAACCACAGAACCCAAACCACCAAAAAAGAAAATCAACCTTCTGCTGATGGCATCTGACTCAGGTGATGAAAATGAACATGCGTCAGTCCGCACTGCTTTGGATCATTATCAAGCAGAAGCCGTCATCAGCATGGAAGCATGTCCTCTGGAATTGTGATTGAAGCTTGAAGGGACATATGAATCTTTAGTGCATCTGGCACGTAAATATCTTGCGATGCAAATATCTTGCTATAACAGTGACATGCAAACGCCTGTTCTCACTTTCTGGTGACATTGTAAATAAGAAGTTGGCAGTATTATCTCCCGTAAATGTAAACAAACTTGTTTGTCTCAGCGATTCACTGAACAAGAGTAGGACTGAGTGGTTCTACAGTTTTACGTTGCTTTATTTTGAATACAGTTTTTTTCATACACAATTCTACATTTGTAAGTTCAACTTTCATGATGCACTACGGTACTTGTATTAGGTGAATTGAAAAATACCATTTCTTTTGTTTTTTACAGTCAAATATTTGTAATCAAAAAGAAATATAAAGTGAGCACTGTACACTTTGTATTCTATGTTGTAATTGAAATCAATATATTTGAAAATGTAGAAAACATCCAATAAATGGTATTTTACTATTGTTTAACAGCGTGATTAACCGTGTGATTAATCATGCTTATTTTTTTTTAATCACTTGACAGCCCTACGCTTTACACATCATTAAAATCCAAACCATCAGTTTGTCCCAGTTCCCTAACTTGTTCTGTTCCTTATCTTTGTTTTGGATACTAGTGTCAAGCTGTCTGGAGCCGCCAAGTTCAGGGCAGACTGTTAAGAAACAGGGCACAAACTCCAAAGTGGTTGTGTGTTTTGTACTTAGATTTCACCAACCAAGTATCAAGTGTGAACTCCTCAAGCACTGTAACAGCCTTAACATGGAGTCATAGTCAGTCTTGGGTACTGCAGTCTTGCCACCCAGGCAAGCTTGCCTTGTGAGATGGTTCCTTATGCCAAAAACCACAACAATATTCACACTACTCTCAGTCCCAAATGACCAGTCACTTATCCCTGGTCAGTTGTATCTCAGATCTCACACCAAAGACAATGCTTGTAGCCAGTCCTATAACAAATTATCTAAAGATGTATTAACTAGGAGAGTTATTTACAAGGTTAAAGCGGGTAAATGTACACATGCAAATGAATTTTGCATGTCCAGCAGGGGGCTGGACTCGATGACCTCTCGAGGTCCCTTCCAGCCCTAGAATCTATGAATCTATGAATTAGTCATAAGTTTAGAAAAAATAATAGACACTGCTGTAATGTGCAAGCTCTATATGTCCTTTAGGGCTAACTCAAGTTAAGCAGCTTGGGGATCCCTTGCTTATGCCTAGAAATATTCCCCTCTCCAAATTCCAAGCAGCATAATGATAATTTTCTTCACAGGGATTTTTATCCCCCTCTTCCCAGAGCTCAAGCTAATGGGACAATGGTTTGTGCAGGTCTCCAATTCCTGGGTTTGGGGGGGACAATCGGCCAAGTCTTTTGCCCACTGATGCCCCACAATGGCTTGTCTGATGTCTATAGGCCCTTTGTTGGGCAGGAGAAAATACTTCTTGTGATAAACTAGTATTTCACACTTGCTATTGCTTCTCTCCTGACAGCGGGGGGTTGACAGTTTTAGAGCAAACACTTTCATAGTTACAAAGTAAACACTTAAATATTACCTTATAACATAGTGATTATGCATTATCTGATTATTTACATATAATATAGATATTATAAATTAGATTAATGCATGCAGCAATTTACAAATATTTCCTAAAGTCTAAACACATTCTTATAAACTTAACATCTATTTTAACAATGCTAACACACAGGTGAGTCAGACTGGTTTCCATCTATGCATTTGTCAGTGTTGAGTGAGGCCTGGGGCCTTGGCATGAGCTGGCACCTGGTCTGCCAGTATCGCAACTAGCATCCCAAGCAGTGGATGTGCTATTTCTTGACTTTAGCAAAGCTTTTGATACAGTCTCCCACAGTGTTCTTGCCAGCAAGTTAAAGTAGTATGGGCTGGATGAATGGACTGTAAGGTGGATAGAAAACTGGCTAGATGGTCGGGCTCAACGGGTAGTGATCAATGGCTCCATGTCTAGTTGGCAGCCGGTATCAAGTGGAGTGCCCCAAGGGTCGGTGCTGGGGCCGGTTTTGTTCAATATCTTCATTAACGATCTGGAGGATGGTGTGGACTGCACCCTTAGCAAGTTTGCAGATGACACTAAACTGGGAGGAGTGGTTGATACGCTGGAGGGTAGGGACAGGATACAGAGGGACCTAGACAAATTAGATGATTGGGCCAAAAGAAATCTGATGAGGTTCAACAACGACAAGTGCAGAGTCCTGCACTTAGGACGGAAGAATCCCATGCACTGCTACAGACTAGGGACCGAATGGCTAGGCAGCAGTTCTGCAGAAAAGGACCTAGGGGTTACAGTGGACGAAAAGCTGAATATGAGTCAACAGTGTGCCCTTGTTGACAAGAAGGCTAATGGCATTTTGGGTTGTATAAGTAGGGGCATTTCCAGCAGATCGACGGACGTGATCATTCCCCTCTATTCGGCACTGGTGAGGCCTCATTTGGAGTACTGTGTCCAGTTTTGGGCCCCACACTACAAGAAGGATGTGGATAAACTGGAAAGAGTCCAGCGGAGGGCAACAAAAATGATTAGGGGGCTGGAGCACATGACTTACGAGGAGAGGCTGAGGCAACTGGGATTGTTTAGCCTGCAGAAGAGAAGAATGAGGAGGGATTTGATAGCTGCTTTCAACTACCTGAAAGGGGGTTCCAAAGAGGATGGATCTAGACTGTTCTCAGTGGTAGAAGATGACAGAACAAGGAGTAATGGTCTCAAGTTGCAGAGGGGGAGGTTTAGGATATTAGGAAAACCTTTTTCACTAGTAGGGTGGTGAAGAACTGGAATGGGTTACCTAGGGAGGTGGTAGAATCTCCTTCCTTAGAGGTTTTTAAGGTCAGGCTTGACAAAGCCCCGGCTGGGATGATTTAGTTGGGGTTGGTCCTGATTTGAGCAGGGGGTTGGACTAGATCACCTCCTGAGGTCCCTTCCAGCCCTGAGATTCTATAATTCTGTGATACTTGTCTGTGAAGGTACTTCCTTAGCTTGTACTAAGTCACAATGATTTATCTTGATTTTTGGCAAGTTTCCTATCTGCTTATGCCAAATGCTCACTTCAGTAAATGCAAGGAGTTATGAGATATTTAACATAAGTGAACAGGATTATGGTATAAATCAGTTCAGGTTATATCACTGTTACAGTATTTGTGTTTAATGTTATTGATGCTTAATGTATCTACATATTGTGACAAAGTACCTCCTCTACCTTGGTGGGTCCTGCGCTTATTGGCGGATTTTGCTTGCCTCAGAGATCTTCCCCTCTGGTAGGAACCACAGTCAAACTCCTCCTGTGTCTGATCAGGAGTTGGGAGGTTTGGGGGGAACCCGGTCCCGCCCTCTACTCCGGGTTCCAGCCCAGGGCCCTATAGGGTTTCCTATAACAGTTGCGTGACAGCTACAACTCCCTGGGCTATTTCCCCATGGCCTCCTCCCAACACCACCTTTATGCTCACTGCAGGACCTTCCTCCTGGTGACGCTTGTACTCCTCAGTCCTCCAACTGTACGACTTCTCACACTCAACTCCTTGTGTGCCTCTTGCTCCCAGCTCCTCGCATGCACACCACAAACTGAAGGGAGCTCCTTTTTTAAACTCAGGTGCCCTGATTAGCCAGCCTGTCCTAATTGATTCTAGTAGTTTCTTCGTAATTGGCTCCAGGTGTCCTAATTAGCCTGCCTGCCTTAATTGGTTCCAGCAAGTTCCTGCTTGTTCTGGAACTGCCCCTGTTACCTTACCCAGGGAAAAGGGGTCTACTTAATCTGGGACTAATGTATCTGTCTTCTAATACTCTCCTGTAGCCATCTGGCCTGACCCTGTCACAATATATGTAACATACATACATATATGATGCGGATAATACATGTTATATATTAGTCAGTAGCTCCACTCTTCCCTTGCTGATGGCCTACTGATGTGACTAAGGAAAATGGAACATAGCCAGGGACTTCCTTTTCATACTCACCTGTGGCTGCTCTGTTGGGCCCTTTAGAGCTGGTACTCCTGGGACCAGTGTGATGTTCAGCAGGCCCAGAATCTTGGGAGTGCAAAGGTCTTCTTTACTCTCATTTTCCAGAGCTGTGCTATGCACACCTCAGCCAGAACTGTGGATATGGCCCTTTGTATGCAAGCGATCTTCACAATTAGTTTATATTTCTTCTTTGGGGCTCTTCAGTTTGTACTTGATAGTGTTTGGTAACTGACTTTCCTTTATCTTCCAACCCATCTGATGAAGGCAGAAAAATCCATGTTCCTGGTAAGATGCTTTCCAGATTCCTGACTCTGGAACAACTGAAGAAGAGGCCATCCAAGAGAATCAGTTCAGACTTTTGCCTAGTGCATCTTGGGCTAGGGATCTGGGAAAGTTAAACTATTCTGTGTTGATTCTCTTAGTGAACACATGATCAATCTGTAGCTTGATATTAAGCCTCAGGGCTTTAATTCAAGGAGTTCCCAGTCACCTGCTCATGCCTGGTCCGGTCTTTTCCCAATTTGAAGACCAACAATGAAAACAAAAGCTGAAAGACAAGCTGTCTAGTCAACACATGTGATATTATGTATCAATGTCATCATGACCCCAGTAATACATGTAGTGACATCAGATTGGAAATCTTGCAGCATTGCTACTTTTGTATTCTTATAGTTTTCTATATAGTTTCTTATCATTCATGCAAAACTAATATACAACGTTGATTGTCACAACTGTTTATAATTAGATACCAAAAGGTATAAATCCTTGCTGGCCAATGTGTCAAACAGCTTTGACGGCAGCCTCTTTTCTCGGGAGGACAAGAATTCCACAAAGGAGAGGGTGTCCCCACAGCTGCTGCTGCTGCTTTAAAAGAAATGAGGGGGATGGATGAGGCTAAGGAGGGCAGGGGAAAGGTTCACCCAGAATGAAAAGATGGACAGTAACCTGCAACTGATGCTTGGAGAGAGTGAGTCCACAATCCGGTCCCATGGTGTATGATATTGGCATTGTGCCCTGGTGCAGTACCTCTAGGCACAGATCTTCTGCCTGCCTGCATGAGAGAGGAGGAGGTTAGCTGTAGCAGTGACCTTCTTCCCCAAGATACTACAGAAAAGGAGGGCTGAGGGGATCCACGGCATCCCAAGCCCAAAGGGGAATCCACCCAGGAATTATTGGTGCTCTAGTTGTTGCTGAATCAATACCCCATTGGTGACTTCATTGAGGGAGCTCCAGGGGCAGATTCTGAGAGAAACCAGGGGAAAACTGCAAGGGGTTGGGAAGGTGTATGAAGGCAGAGAGTCTCTGCATCGATGGGCTGGGCCACTGGTGGATTCCTTGGGGACATAACCCTCTGCTGCTTCCATGTGGGGATGTGTGGAGGGTCTGTGGCAACCTTCTCCACTTAAAAATTCAGGTGAAACTGCAACACAGTTCCTGGCCCCTTTTGTGGGTTTTTCCTTTGATCTTGCTCTATTTTATTACCTTCAACCATACTTAAGAGCAGTAGACAAAGAAGTTTCCATTACAATTTTGGAATTTCTTGGAATTTTATTTTAAATGATATATAGTTGTAGCTTTTTATAATATTGATAGATTGGTATTTCCAGTGATATCTTAAACCACAGTGACAGGTGCCAAAAGTTCACATTCCCTAATGGCTACATTACCAGAATGAGCAAGCTGAGACTCACCACGAGGAACATCATTGAGTTGGGAGACTCTAGGAGCACAGGAAGGACAGTATCAATGACCACATCAATATGCACAAGTTATCAGTTGTCCCTTTATTGCAAATCTTCTTCTGCAGACAATCAATGCGAGTTATAGGTACATGAATCAAGATGGAGAGTAATTATAACATGTCCATTATTAAGGTTTACATACTCACATCCCCAAGGGTACCATAGAAATGGGTGGATCTCTCAACAGGTGATCATCTGTTGTGGGTTTCTTGATGGGTTCTTCTGCCCTTATTCATGCCAGGGAACCCCTTTTATCCTGAGTTATGCTCACGCTCGTAACTTTTATGCATAAATGTTGGGATGCTCCACTTTGCAGAGGCCATCTTCTTAATTCCCCTTATCTTCATTAACATTTAAATCAACAAGATCCCATGGTAACTTGCAGTCAATGCAGAATTTCCCATCACTTTACAATTGGGCATCTTGCGATAGTAATGGGCATATTGTTGCATATTTTCCCATCACCCATTAACACATGTGTTGCAATAATCTTGAAACTTTACTGTTACAAGGTTACCCCTGGGTCAGCTAGTCATGTCAACTTCTTTCAGATCTAAGGCCTGATATGGCTAAGCTGAAATTTGGCAGGCCTCAGGCCTGTACGTCTTGCTTTACTGCCTTATATTACTTATATACCTAACAAACTCTTACCAATAATACATCCTTATCCATCCTATACCTCTATAATACTGCCCTACATATTCCTATACTCATACCTGCAAATTTAATCTATTCATCACACATTGATTACATATGTGTTAATTACAACAATAGATAACACTATTCAATTAATATATAAGATAATTAGATATGTAGTCAAATCGAAAGGAACTCTGTGAAAAGAAAATATGCAAATTCCCTGAAATGCCAGTACAGTGCTGGCCACATACAGTGTTACTTACTGGGTTGTTAGGGTCTGAAGTGTAAATTTCAAAAGCATCCAAGACCCATTTCAAAAGTGACTTTGGCACTTAGGAGTCCCATTTTCGAAGTTCCTACATCACGTTTGTAAATGGGACTTAGGGTCCCAGGTCACATAGGCGTTTCTGAACATTTTACCCCAGATCCAAACTGAAAGACTGCCTTTGACATCAGTGCATTTTGGATCTGCTTGTTACTTAGTCACGCCTCTGCTGCAGTTTATTAAATACTGTATTGGTAAATCTTTGGCCAGTATAACATTTCTTAAAATGAAACTAAGAATACAGTCTTGACTTCCTTCATATTTTAAATAATAGTTACACATGTGAAGTACTGAGCCTTCAAAGTTCTGTCCTGCATATGCATAGTATCTTTAAATAATGTCATAAAAATTATTGTTTACAGTACATACATTTAGGTGCTGCATGTGTTTCAACACTTAGCATGGTAGATTTCTTCTTCTTTCTTATTTTTTGAATTATTTTTTTAAGTTGAAAATAAAACCACAAAATTACATGATCATGAAGTGTGTCTGGCAGCATTACAGTTACAAAAGAGAGGAAGGTTAGAATGCAGACTGAAACTCTAGGAATGACACAGAATAGCTTACTAACTAAAACTGTATATCTACTATTGTTCATGTAAATATCTCCAATGGCTGGTGATGGGACACTAGATGAGAGGGCTCCAAGTTACTACTTACCCATGTGGTCAAGGTCTAACTGATCACCATATTTGGGGTTGGGAAGGAATTTTCCCCTGGGTCAGATTGGCAGAGACCCTGGGGTTTTTCGCCTTCCTCTGTAGCATGGAGCAGCAGGTCACTTGAAGATTTAAATTAGTGTAAATGGTGAATTCTCTGTAACTTCAAGTCTTTAAATCGTGGTTTGGGGACTTCAGTAACTCAACCAGAGGTTAGGGGTCTATTGCAGGAGTGGGTGGGTGAAGTTCTCTGGCCTGCAATGTGCAGGAGGTCAGACTAAATGATCATGATGCTCCCGTCTGACCTTAAAGTCTATGAGTTAAATGGCCACTGAGGTGCACAGTTATCCTTAAAATGCCCATTTGCACATGCAGTTTAGGCATAAGCTTTTGAAAACTGGGCTTTCTTGCCTTAATGCAGATCTCGCTTATACTGCTTTTACACCTGCATAAATGAAATACATTTTACACCAGCATAACACCAGTCACAGGGAATATTGTCTTGTGGCTAAGGTGTTTGACTGTTACTCAAGGAATCTGGGTTCCATTCCTGACTGCCACATGGAGCGGTGGCCCCATGTTCTGCTCTTTTCACCGCTGTGGTGCCCAGGAGAACCCTGCAGTTCTGTGGATACCAATTTATATCCACGGAATCCGCATCTGCGGGTATAAATTTGTATCCGCGCAGGGCTCTACAAATAATAGTGCATGTCAGAGCCGAATCAGCTCTTTAGTCTTTAATGTATGTGCTTTTTTAATACAATAATATGAACTGTGAAGCATGACGACTTACCTTGCAGTGTTAACTGAATTATATAGCTCCTGTGCCTCTAAAGTAAAATAAATAAATAAAAGTTAAGAAATAATTTCGGTTGGCATTTATGTGAGTTAAAGTACGTGTGCATTTATAGATCTATTTATATGCATTGATCCTATCTATATTTAATAGATTTAATGGGTAATGTATGGGGGCAAATCTGTTTTATGAAGGTTTTGGGGGACACCTAATCTTTTTGTAAAATAAGTTTGTTAAATCTGGGGTAAACCTGTTGTTACATTGCGGGGGCCTGCCATTTTGGATAATGTTTTACAAAACCAGGGTTTACTTGTATTTAATACATATACAGGAAAAGAAATTGAGCTCAGCTGCTCTGTCTTTTGACTCTTTGAATGTCACAGGTTACCAGCTGACATCTGCTGAGTGTTATGATCTGAGGAGCAGCCGGGTGGTGGCTGATCAATACTGTCACTACTACCCTGAAAATATCAAGCCAAAGCCAAAACTTCAGGAGTGCAACTTGGACCCTTGTCCTGCCAGGTCAGTCAGCTATATCATTAGAAGAGACCAGGCTTTACTTGAGCAAAACCAAATATCTATTTATTCCTCTTCCTGTTTGTTTATTGACCTATAGAATACCTCCGCCTTTTTCGCTGGGCAGTGTGTACTGGGTAAAGTAAAATTGGCATGTTTATCCCGTGTACAGAGAACATTTTAGAGATGGTTGTTTCTTCCCTCCAGATTACTTTCTGCCTCATTATGTACTGTAAAGTGTGGGAAAACATACTACCCAGGATAATATCCTGTGATAACCATAAGTCATTAAAAGTGTTAGTAAGATAACACATCCTGAAGGGAAAAACATGTGGCTAGCAGTGGGCAGATCTTGTTTTTATGGTCATTAAATTTTGCCTTTGAAAAAAGGACTGCTTGCCACAACAGCCGCTTATGAAAATGTAATGCGGGAACATAGTCTAACCATCAACATCCTCTGACCTTTCACCAAAAGCAAAAGACCCCTTTCCTGTCCCCTGCCAAGAACCCCTTCGCATAGAACTAATTGCAGAAACAGAAGAGGCCCAAAATCAGGGCATCCACCAGCTTGTTAGAGCTCTCTGATCCATTTAAAATTCAACAGGTAGCCGCTTAAGGGTCAGTCCTGTGAGGTACTGAGCACCCTGAACTCTGTGAGAATTGAGGGTGCTCAGCACCCTGAATGGTGGGGCCTTAACTGTTCATGAATCATGTATTACATGTATTTTCTAAACATCTGTGTCCCAATTCATGGCTCTGTCAGAAGTGTGCTCAACACAGCTTAGGAGCTAAGTGTGCAAAGTGCCTTAAAGACACCTACTCTTTCCCTTTACCCTGGGTTGTTCTGTGCCAGGCTCAAACCACACTCAAATTAAAGCAGCCTCAATGTCTGCCAGTCCAGCCTCTGGTACACCAGGGTGTAAGGACACCCGCAACCCCTTTCCCAGCACCAGCTGCAGGGAAAAGGAAGATGGTCTGGAGCCCTTACGGTTTCTCTGCACCACCTCAGGAGCCCTAGGTGGTGGGTGGTGCTCCTCTAACCAGGTAAACTGGCTTTTGGCTAGGTTTGCACCAGCAGTGAAGCACAAAGTTGCTCTCACATTAGGTGTCTCTGCCCCGTGATCCCTTTAAAAAATGACATAGAGCCATTGGCATGGATTGGGTCATCACAACTGGGAAAACACTCAAGCTCCTACAGTCGTGGAGACAGGTAGTGTTACACACTTGACAAAAAACCTGAAGTACATTCGCTCTTACTCCAATAAATACATCTTGTTGAATCTTTCAAAAAGACTGAGGGGAACAAAACCCACTGAGATATGATTAATGATGGGACAGAGACTGGTATAAAAGCAGGAAATCCAAAATTAAAGATGAAGTCAGGAGGATTACAGGTGATTTAAGTCAAGGTAGAATTTGGTCTCAACCTTCCTTAAATTGCACTGCCCTTGTGATGAGTAGGGAGTGTGCAGTGAGAGATGGTGGACTTGATATTCCTGGCTGTCGTGTGTTTCTGTCACACTCTAACACACAGCACTAGCTCTCAGGTGGTATTACTGTGGGCTCTGTGTGCATCTAACCTACAAGCAGAGTTTAACCCTAATAAGGGGTTATATTTAGTTAGGCATTCATTAGTGGCAAAGGGAAATGAGCTGGGAAGTAGAAGGAAGTCATAGTACTGCAATTTCTCACTGTTCCCTTGGTGATTCTTACAGATCCAGGATTAGACTGCAATGCCAAAAACTTTAGTACAAGAAGATGCATTATCTTGAAAAAAATGAAAGATTAGAAAATAGCATAATATTGATTAATGCAGCCAAATTGAGAATAGGTTATGGCACAAACTTCCAGAGAAGATTAGGCCAATCCAAAGGCTGGCCATCTTTAGGAAACACTTCAAAACCTTCTCTTTGACAAAGCTTTTCCACCAGAACAAGAATGACACTCACTGTCAACACACTCTTATACTTGCCTTCTTCGCCCCCAATCAAAACAAACAAAAAACAACCCCTCAAAATAACAAACAAATAAAAAAAACCAAGCAAAAAACCATAACCATGCTCCAAACAGAGGCTTCATACCCCCGAAAGGGAAAAGAACCAGAGATTCCATGAAGTCCATTAGGGACTTTGCTATGGCTGTTGATTTTTACATAGAAGGTGTTCAGATACTACAGCAATGAGCAGCAGTATCAAACCCTCCATAGATTAGATAACGGCAGACTGACATTGCTAGATCTGTTTCTCCCCGTCCCTCCCATGGATTCAATGTTCTCTTGTCCTTGATGTTAAGGCAAAATTTTGTGTGGGTTTTGCTCTCTGTGGTTTTCCACTGAAACAATTATAATTTTTTTTTTGGTGTGATTTTTCTCAAAACAAATTTCCCTGTGAGCACAGACCGACCATGGTCAACTATTAGATCTTAAAATATTTCAGAACGTGCGACTGTGGAAAAACAACAGGTTATAATGGAAATCCATTTTACAACCTCAAGACTGTGAGTATGTCTACACTTTGAGTTAGGGATGTGATTCCCCGCTCAAGGGAACCTATTCAGGCTACCTCTCATAGCGCTTTTGGGCCAAAGAAAAAATGTAGCCAAGGCTTCACAAGCTCGCCGCCCCCAATGTGTACCTAGTGTCTCCGATGGACTTGTACTCATGTTGGCTAGCCCCCCACCACCACTTGCACTACCATAGCCAAGTGTAGCCACACTTCATTTTTTTAGCAGGTTAGCTTTATTTGAGCTAGTGTTGGTATGTTTACTTGAGCTGGGAATCACACCACTCGCTCAAAGGGAGGCATGAGCAGCACCTACCGTAATGAGATAATTTTACTTTGGCATTGATTTTAATAAACAGTTACCTGACCTGGTTTTTATTTATTTATTTTTAAATCCACTTCTGGATCACACATGTCTTTTCTCTCTGGCATTTACCCCGAGGCTTTTTTTTAAAAAAAAAAATCTGAAATTGCACATGCTCAAATGTTAAGGCAGGTGGCTGCAAGGTACGTGGGAGGAAAGAGAGAGAAAAAACTTTTGGGCAGATGTCAGGAAGTAATTTTTGTTTTGTCCAAGGCATATAACTAGGAAGAGCTGTTGACATAAGGACCCTGGAGTGGAGAGTCATTTAGAAACAAAGCTATGCTGTCCTGATGTACAGGGAGTACCAGAAATGACTCATCTTAATAGAAGCATCTTCACAGAATGCCAAGTTACTGACAACCATGACTTTCTGGAGAACACAAAGAGTCAGGAGCCTAGACTCAGAGTCAAGGACAGTCTCTGATAAGAAGATAAGAAGATTCAGAAAACTATAGAAAATAAGGACGGTCTTGTGGTTAAAGCATAGAATCATAGAATCTCAGGGTTGGAAGGGACCTCAGGAGGTCATCTAGTCCAACCCCCTGCTCAAAGCAGGACCAACCCCAATTAGATCATCCCAGCCAGGGCTTTGTCAAGCCTGACCTTAAAAACCTCTAAGGAAGGAGATTCCACCACCTCCCTAGGTAACCCATTCCAGTGCTTGACCACCCTACTAGTGAAAAAGGTTTTCCTAATATCCAACCTAAACCTCCCCCTCTGCAACTTGAGACCATTACTCCTTGTTCTGTCATCTTCTACCACTGAGAACAGTCTAGATCCATCCTCTTTGGAACCCCCTTTTAGGTAGTTGAAAGCAGCTATCAAATCCCCCCTCATTCTTCTCTTCTGCAGGCTAAACAATCCCAGTTCCCTCAGCCTCTCCTCATAAGTCATGTGCTCCAGCCCCCTAATCATTTTTGTTGCCCTCCGTTGGACTCTTTCCAATTTATCCACATCCTTCTTGTAGTGTGGGGCCCAAAACTGGACACAGTACTCCAAATGAGGCCTCACCAGTGCCGAATAGAGGGGAATAATCACGTCCCTCGATCTGCTGGAAATGCCCCTACTTATACAGCCCAAAATGCCGTTAGCCTTCTTGTCAACAAGGGCACACTGTTGACTCATATTCAGCTTTTCGTCCACTGTAACCCCTAGGTCCTTTTCTGCAGAACTGCTGCCCAACCATTTGGTCCCTAGTCTGTAGCAGTGCATGGGATTCTTCCGTCCTAAGTGCAGGACTCTGCACTTGTCCTTGTTGAACCTCATCAGATTTCTTTTGGCCCAAACCTCTAATGTGTCTAGGTCCCTCTGTATCCTGTCCCTACCCTCCAGCGTATCAACCACTCCTCCCAGTTTAGTGTCATCTGCAAACTTGCTAAGGGTGCAGTCCACACCATCCTCCAGATCGTTGATGAAGATATTGAACAAAACCGGCCCCAGCACCGACCCTTGGGGCACTCCACTTGATACCGGCTGCCAACTAGACATGGAGCCATTGATCACTACCCATTGAGCACGACCATCCAGCCAGTTTTCTATCCACCTTACCGTCCATTCATCCAGCCCATAATTCCTTAACTTGCTGGCAAGAACACTGTGGGAGACTGTATCAAAAGCTTTGCTAAAGTCAAGAAATAGCACATCCACTGCTTTCCCCTCATCCACAGAGCCAGTTATCTCATCATAGAAGGCAATTAGGTTAGTCAGGCATGACTTGCCCTTGGTGAATCCATGCTGACTGTTCCTGATCACTTTCCCCTCCTTTAAGTGGTTCAGAATTGATTCCTTGAGGACCTGTTCCATGATTTTTCCAGGGACTGAGGTGAGACTGACTGGCCTGTAGTTCCCCGGATCTTCCTTCTTCCCTCTTTTAAAGATGGGCACTACATTAGCTTTTTTCCAGTCATCCGGGACCTCCCCCGATTGCCATGATTTGTCAAAGATAATGGCCAATGGCTCTGCAATCACATCGGCCAACTCCTTTAGCACCCTCGGATGCAGTGCATCCGGCCCCATGGACTTGTGTTCGTCCAGCTTTTCTAAATAGTCCCGAACTACTACTTTCTCCACAGAGGGCTGGTCACCTCCTCCCCATACCGTGCTGCGGAGTGCAGCCGCCTGGGAGCTGACCTTGTCTGTGAAGACAGAGGCAAAAAAAGCATTGAGTACACTAGCTTTCTCCACATCCTCTGTCACTAGGTTCCCTCCCTCATTCAGCAAGGGGCCCACACTTTCCTTGACTTTCTTCTTGTTGCTCACATACCTGAAGAAACCCTTCTTGTTACTCCTAACATCTCCGGCTAGCTGCAACTCCAAGTGTGATTTGGCCTTCCTAATTTCACTCCTGCATGCCTGAACAATATTTATATACTCCTCCCTGGTCATTTGTCCAATCTTCCACTTCTTGTAAGCTGCTTTTTTGTGTTTAAGACGAGCAAGGATTTCACTGTTAAGCCAAGCTGGTCGCCTGCCATATTTACTTTTCTTTCTACACATCGGGATGGTTTGTTCCTGCAACCTCAATAAGGATTCTTTAAAATACAGCCAGCTTTCCTCGACTCCTTTCCCCGTCATGTTATTCTCCCAGGGGACCTTGCCCATCAGTTCCCTGAGGGAGTCAAAGTCTGCTTTTCTGAAGTCCAGGGTCTCTGTTCTACTGCTCTCCTTTCTTCCTTGTGTCAGGATCCTGAACTCGACCATCTCATGGTCACTGCCTCCCAGGTTCCCATCCACTATTGCTTCCTCTACTATTTCCTCCCTGTTTGTGAGCAGCAGGTCAAGAAGAGCTTTTCCCCTAGTTGGTTCCTCCAGCACTTGCACCAGGAAATTGTCCCCTACACTTTCCAAAAACTTCCTGGATTGTCTGTGGACCGCTGTATTGCTCTCCCAGCAGATATCGGGGTGATTAAAGTCACCCATGAGAACCAGGGCCTGTGATCTAGCAACTTCTGTTAGTTGATGGAAGAAAGCCTCGTCCACCTCATCCCCCTGGTCTGGTGGTCTGTAGCAGACTCCCACCACGACATTACCCTTGTTGCTCCCACTTCTAAATTTAATCCAGAGACTCTCAGGTTTTTCTGCAGTTTCATACTGGAGCTCTGAGCAGTCATACTGCTCTCTTACATACAACGCAACTCCCCCACCTTTTCTGCCCTGCCTATCCTTCCTGAACAGTTTATATCCATCCATGACAGTACTCCAATCATGTGAGTTATCCCACCAAGTCTCTGTTATTCCAATTACATCATAATTCCTTGACTGTGCCAGGACTTCCAGTTCTCCCTGCTTGTTCCCCAGGCTTCTTGCATTTGTGTATAGGCATTTAAGATAACTCACCGACTGTCCTGCTGTCCCAGTATGGGGCAGGAGCCCTCCCCTCTTGCACTCACCTACTTGTGCTTCCTCCCGGTATCCCACTTCCCCACTTACCTCGGGGCTTTGGTCTCCTTCCCCCGGTGAACCTAGTTTAAAGCCCTCCTCACTAGGTTAGCCAGCCTGCTTCCAAAGATGCTCTTCCCTCTCTTCGTCAGGTGAAGCCCATCTCTGCCTAGCACTCCTTCTTGGAACACCATCCCATGGTCAAAGAATCCGAACCCTTCTCTCCGACACCATCTGCGTAGCCATTCGTTGACTTCCACGATTCGACGGTCTCTACCCCGGCCTTTTCCTGCCACAGGGAGAATGGACGAGAACACCACTTGCGCCTCAAACTCCTTTATCCTTCTTCCCAGAGCCACGTAGTCTGCAGTAATACGCTCAAGGTCATTCTTGGCAGTATCATTGGTGCCCACGTGGAGAAGCAGGAAGGGGTAGCGATCTGAGGGCTTGATGAGTCTCGGCAGTCTCTCCGTCACATCACGAATCCTAGCCCCTGGCAAGCAGCACACCTCTCGGTTTTCCCGGTCAGGGCGGCAGATAGATGACTCAGTCCCCCTGAGGAGAGAGTCCCCGACCACCACCACCCTCCTCCTCCTCTTGGGATTTCTGGGTTCTAGTCTCTACCCAGTCTATGTCTATAGTCTATAGACTATATGTCTACCCATAGTCTAGTCTATGGATTCACTATATGAGTAGCTAAAACACACAATCTCTGTGCCTCATTTTCCCAAACTGTAAAAATGGGATAATAATTCTTTCCTATCTCACATGGTTGCTGCTAGGCTTAATTCACTAATGTTTGCCAGGTGCTCATATACTATGGTAATAAGTGCCATAGAAAAGCTGATAAATGTAAGTGGTTTTGAAAAAAAATAAATGAAGAGGCTTTACTGTAGTATAGTTTATATCTGAATTCAGACTGAGAGGAAGGACAACATTCTTTTCTAATAATTGTGTTCCATGGTTCTGGGGATTTACAGTAGCTATAGTACTTTTTACCTCTAGCTTATTGCTCCCTATTGACAATAATTAGCACCATTTTTGGCAGTGGCGGCAGCAGAGAGGCCAAGGATTGCATGGACATGGAAAATGAACCACCCTCTCTTCCTTAGGGGTTGTTCCTCCAGGTCAGAGTTGAGGAGCAGCGTGTGGGGTAGCTTACGCTGCCAAATCCTGTGCTGTACCTGCTCTGTGGCAAAATTCAGAACTTCGGTCTCTGAGGTTTTCATGAATGCTAGATTCATAGCAGCCCTCTTTTAACTTTCCAAAACATTCACATGATGGAGAGCTTTCAGATGAAAAAAGACTTGATGGGAAGTTCAGGTGTCATGGATAGCCTCCCGATGACGGCACAATATGATTCCCTTTTGCTAATGACCAGAGAATGGAATTTTATTCCTGTTTGAGAGAGGAAGTCTGTTTGGACTGGGTGTGCTGTGGACGTGCTTATATATTTTAGGTGCTGTAAACTGAACAAACTGTTCCTTTCATAATTCAAGGCATTCTTCAAAGCAGTGATAACAAGAGTTTGAAAGGTTTTCACTTCACACACCATTCCAGGTTGCTGTTTAGAGCCAATGAACCCTACCCCCATTTCCAGCATTGAAGTTGTATCTAGATTCCAGCTTCCCAAGCGATCTCAGGTGACATTCACTGATACGCAGAACTCTCTCTATCTACCCCATGATCTTATACCATTCCTATCTCCTTTGTCTCTGAACCTAGAGTCCTTTGAGTCATTTAAGCTCTACTTAAGCCTTTATGGCAGGGGTTCTCAGCCTTTTTCTTTCTGAGGCCCACCCAACATGCTATAATAACTCCACAGCCCACCTGTTCCACAACAACTGGTTTTCTGCATATAAAATCCAGGGCTGGTGTTAGGGGGTAGCAAGCAAGCCAGTTGCCTGGGGCCCCTTGCCACAGCACCCCCATGAAGCTACATTGCTCAGGCTTCCGCTCCGGGTGGCGGGGCTCAGGAACCTGGGCTTCAGCCCCATGCGGTGGGGTTTGGCTTTCTGCCCTAGGCCCCAGTGAGTCTAACACTGGCCCTGCTTAAGGACCACATGAAACCTGCTCACGCCCCCCTGCCCCCGGGGACCCCAGACCAATATAATATTGATTGATTGAGAACCACTGCTTTATTGGGTGGTTTCAGTGATATGTACGGCTTTGTGCAGGTCCTCTACACCAAGATGAATTTTACCTATAAGTCTTGTCTATACTTTAAAAAATATTCACCGTGACACGCCCCTGGCAGCTGGACCATTTCATCAACCCGCTTAACTGACACTGGTAAAAATGCCAGAAGTCATCTGAAGCCTTGCCTTTATGGCTCCCACCAGAACTGGTGCTAACACTAGTGGGAATTTTTTGGAAGATTTTCTGGTTCAGACACGGCCTTCAACACCTGGAGACCTGAGGTCATTCTCAAACGTATCTTCGGTGTTTAGCATTCCCAGCAAAATTGCAACAAACCATCTTCCTTTAGCATTCTGACGTATCATTTCTGTATGCGCATGTGCATGTATGTAGTATATGTAATATTAATTTGGCACAGTGTCTGATAGGTACCAAGAAACAAAATGAAACTTCAGTATTAAATAAAAATTGTTGTCCCTATTTTTTAATAGTTGGAATTGTTGTTAACTTTTTAGCTGTTCTAACAGCAGCAGTGTGTTACAAATCACAGCAGAGGAAAGCATTCCTAGAATGTCATGACCATTCAGATCAAGCCAGAGTACTTGGAAACCCATCAGAGCCCAAGATCGCATGGTCTTTATAGTCCACTTCACTCTGTGATAATTTGATTGTGAAGGTCACTAGTATTTCTTCAACAACAATAGAAGACATTCGTGTGGTGACCTTTTGTGAATCTCATCAGAGAGGCAGCTAATGTTTCAGTATTGTGAATGAACACATACAATTAAAAAGCAGACTAAGGTATTTTCTTAACTAATCATAAAGGTCTCTTTGGTTCATTACAAATTGGCAGCCAGTGCAGGAAATTGCCAACTGCCTTCCTTTTAGCTTGTCATCACCTCCTTTAAATGTATTTAATTTGATAGCAATTATGAGGCAACTACCGCAGTAAATCAGTATTCCTGTTTTCACTGCACTCTTTGTCAGAAGATAAATGAAATTAGAGTTCTGGCACATTTCTGGAGAGAAGGGGCCTGCTCTCTCTGATGCATGCAGTAGAAGCAGTAAATCTGTGATGATGAGGGCCTGAGAGATGATAGTTCACTTATCCCTATTGCCCTCCAGTGGGATGTACAATAAACTTTATATTGAATGGTCTTCCATATAAAATGGCTCCAAAGTGCCTTATAGTTACTGTACATAATTTAATTGCAGACTTTGACCAGAGAGTGGCAAAAAGATTATTTTGGATTAAATTTAGAAATAGATCAAGTCAATGAGGTGATGAGACAAAGGAAGTCTTTTCCAGCTGGTAGGAGATGCAAAGAAGGCGGCGCTCACATCAATACAGATGAAATTGTGTGAATTAGAGAAATGAGGCTGGTATTAGTTAAACGTAGGGAGTGAATAAATAACAATGGGGAGACAAGCTGTGTCATACAAGGTAGAGTGAAGTTTATGGAATTATAAAAGTAAGGAGGGCAATTTCTGATTTGTTCCTAAATGAATGCAGAGCCAGTGTAGCTGTTGGACGGTAGCACTGAAATTGTTCATCCTTCTTTGTACTCGTGAGAATGTGGACAGTAGGGTGTACTCCACATGCTGCAGTCTTCATAGGTAGGAGTTAGGAGCCAGAGAGAAGAGACTAACTGAATAGTAAAGGCAAGAGGATATGGAAGTATGGATGAAGATTTTAGTAGGGGTGGAATTGAATTTGTGATATAGTAGGTCTGAGCAGTGCAGTTGAGATGATAATATACGTGTCTGTAGGCAAAGGAAATATGAGAAGAGAATGAGGTTAGAGTCAAGGATGAAACCGGAGTAGTGGCAAATGAGTCATTAGAGTTGCACAGAAGGACGGATAAAATAGAATTGTGCTTTGTGAATGCTCTGCTTGCCTGAAGAAGCAGTTTTCTTTTGCAGACATGTAGGTAAAAACCAGAAACGCTGCGTAGGGCTGAAAGAATCTGAAATGAAGCCACAAGAGGATTTTGTTAAGACAGGCAGGGAGGGTGGGTTGGGAGGTGTTAATCAAGGTGTTAAAAGCTATGTGCAGTTGAGTAACATCAGTGTAAAAGTGGTTATTAATGTTAAAGGAAGAGATAAGATAAAGGAAACAAGGAGGGTGCCATCATCAGCAGTTAATAAGCTACATGGCAGAGAACAGTTTCTATGCTAGTGTTAGCACCAAACTCAGACTTCTGTCTGTCCTAGCAGAAGATATGTTAAAGTTGATTGTAAAGGCTCTTTTAATCAAGCACTTGTTGAGAGTGAAACTCCAGCAAATATAGAAAGAAAGATGACTACTGGGATCGGCTATGTCTACACTAGCACTTTTGTCAGTATAACTTATGTTGCTCGGGGGTGTGAAAAAAACACCCCTCTGAGCGACATAAGTTACGCCGACAGAAGCGCCAATGTGGACAGCGCTATGTTGGTGGGAGTCGCTCTCCTGCTGTCACAGCTACTGCCGCTCGTTGGAGGTGGTTTAAGTATCTCAACATGAGAGCTTCATCCCATCGGCAGAGAGCAGCTACACGAGCAATCTTACAGTGACACAACAGCATCAGTGCAGCTGTGCCGCTGTAAGCTCACCAGTGTAGACATGGCCGGTTTGTGCAGGATATTCTGCTGTGGTTGTTTAGTGGAAGAAGATATCGCAAATTTTAATCCCTATATATGTCAGACCTCATCTAAATCACTATGGAAAAGTAGGACTAGATGAAAATGTTGTTGATTTTGACACACTGTTTTAATTGGTGGCACAGCATATTTTAAGGAGCTTAATTATATGTGTCACAGAAAGAAAACTTTTGTGCTTTTGCTGCTTCCCAATTTAAATTGACGATACCCATTCCAAGGCACTTAAATAAACTGCCAAGCCTAATCAGAACCCACAACATTACTCTGGGGACCCTTCTCTAAAAAAAAAAAAAATTAGTCGTTTGCCACTTTTGATTAACCTCGGTTACGAGGGCTTCAAAAGGTCTGATACAGATTCTGGAATTGGTTTTCAAGAGTCAATAGCAATGGCCCATAAATGCTAGCAATATGTTTCTGCAAGGAAAAATGAAAGAAATGCATCCCAGGGAGGTCGCTTTCATTTGTTACGATTCATAGATTCTAGGGCTGGAAGGGACCTCGAGAGGTCATCGAGTCCAGCCCCCTGCCCTCATGGCAGGACCAAATACTGTCTAGACCATCCCTGATAGACATTTATCTAACCTACTCTTAAATATCTCCAGAGATGGAGATTCCACAACCTCCCAGGGCAGTTTATTCCAGATGACGAGACATTATAGCTATTGCGATGAGAATCCACAAATATCTAGATATGAGATGCTCTAGAGTGCTGAGCCAGAGATATGAAAAAAGCTCGCTTTCTCAAAAGGATCATTTGCAGTTAGGGTGATCAGACAGTCCCGATTTTATCAGGACATCCCGATATTTAACCCTTTGTCCTGCGTCCCGACCAATGTATGATCGGGACGCCAATTGTCCCGATAATCAGGCAAGGAGGTGAGCAGGAGGAGTGAGTAGGCGAGTTGCGGGGGGTGAGTAGGCGAGTAGGGGTCAAGGGGGAAGAGGTGAGTGGCAGGGTGGGGCGAGCCAGTGGCAGGTGAGCAAGCCGGCCAGCAGGCGGGGATGAAGACGCGAGTCAACGGCAGGTGGGAGGGTGAAGACACAAACGGCGAGCCAGTGGCCGACGGGCGGGCGAGCGAGCAGCGAGCGGGCGGGGTGAGCGGCGGGTGGGCAGCGAGCCAGTGGCCGGCGGGCAGGGAAGTGGCAAGCGGTGAGCCAGTGGCTGGCCAGCCGGTGGGTGGGTGTGTGGGGGTGAAGAAACGAGCGGCGAAGAGGCGAGCAGCAAGCCAGTGGCCAGCGGGTGGGTGGGCTAGGGTGAAGAGGCAAGCAGCAAGCCATCAGGGGTTCTCAGGGCGGGCATGGGGGTTTCTGGCAGGGGAGTGAGTAGGTGAGTGGCAGGGGGAGGGGGCGAGAGGAGGCGATCAATGGGTGGGAGACTGAGGAGGGACACAGCAAGCCAGCGGCGGGCCAGGGGGTGAGGAGGGGTGTGGTGGCGGGGCCGAGCGGGGAGGGGGCAGGACCTGGGGCAGAGTGGGGGCGGAGCCTGGGAGGAGTGGGGGTGGACTGTGGGCAGAGCTGATGGCACCCCAATGTGTCCTTATATTTTACTTTTGTGATCTGGTCACCCTATCTGCAGTTTTTTATTATAAGATTATTTAAGTAGCCACTGACAATCAGCTCAGTTTCACAAGCGCCTTAGAGAGCCAACACTGGCTTTTACCTATCTGTAATGCACCTGGCAGATGAAAGGCACTGTCAGCTTCATAAATATAATAATATGCTTGTGGCTTTTTGACACTGGTGAAGTGTAAGGCACTTGTCTTTTGGCTGTATAGTTAGGGATTACGCATGATGATCCAGATTCCAGAAATGGGAGTGCTTCTTTAGAAGTAGGCTGCTCGTGTACAGAAGCTTGAATTAAAAACCCATTATCAACCATTACCACACAGTTAGCACAGATATCTCCTAAGACAGGCAGGGGGGAAACAGTGGTGATCTCAGATAGTAATATATGGAAAATGCTTCCTTTTTAAGGGTGAGTACTGTATCTGTTCTGTAGGACAAAACAATCACAGTGCAATTGTCTCACATGGTCATTGTGTCACATCCTCATGATGTGAGGATGCAGCAGCATCACACTGTGACTTAATGGCAGAATGCCTAACCTAAAATATGAGACTTTCTCATGGTACATGGGACGGTGCAATGAAATCATGACTCTCCTGTGAATATTGGCCTCTATGGTAACTGGTTTTATATGGCACCGTTTTTACAGCCTTTTCAGGTGCAGACCACTAGTGGAGGTGTGACATAAGAACAGCCGTACTGGGTCAGACCAAAGGTCCATCTAGCCCAGAATTCTGTCTTCTGACAGTGGCCAATGCCAGGTGCCCCAGAGGAAATAAACAGAACCAGTAATCATCAAGCTATCCATCCCCTGTCACCCATTCCCAGCTTCTGGCAGAGTCTAGGGACACCATTCCTGCCCATCCTGGCTAATAGCCATTGATGGACCTATCCTCCATGAATTTATCTAGTTCTTTTTTTAACCCTGTTATAGTCTTGGCCTTCACAACATCCTCTGGCAAATTGTTCCACAGGAGTGACACCCCACTCCCAAGTTGAACTACCATTGGCTCTTTTTCTTTTTTTTCTTTTACTTTTCTTTTCTTTAATTGCTCGCAATACACTTGATGACCTACAGAATGTCATTTAAAAGACAAAGTCCCTGCCCTGAGAAGTTTACAATCTAAACCCCCTCAGTGCAGAACCTAGGGTAGGAAACATAGCAGTTCCAGCTGCATGACTGCAGGTGCCATGTAGCCTGAAGCACAGGGTTAAAAAAAACAAAAGGAAGCTGTAGTTTCTAAGGGGGCTAATTCTGTCTCCAATTAGCCCAACGCGATTTGGGGGTGGGGGCAGAAAGACTTGCAGAGATTGCAGGAGAGAAGTGGGGATGAGGGATCTGCAGGATTCCTGCCCTCTGTGCAGAAGTGCCCTCCAATGCTCTCTAGCTAGAAGGCTGAAACCAGGGAGAGGAGATGGCCCAGTGGTTCCTTTTAAGCCGCCAACCTGACTTATCTTCAAGCAGCTGCTCATGCCAAGTTTTCCTTCTTTGCTCCCTATGGCGCTCAGAGATCGTCCAGAGGCACTGAGAGATCCTTCCCTCACCTCCTGCATAGATCCTTCCAGTAAGCAGTGCTGGGGAAGCTACCAGCATTCTTGCCAGTAGTCCTGGTTAGGTGAGAACAGACCCAGTTGGAGCCCATCACACAGAAGTCATGTACGCAGGGCCGGCGCGCCCACTAGGCGACCCTAGGTGATCGCCATGGGCGCCAAGATTTAGGGGGCGGCCGGCAGCTGCCTCCCGGCTCCCTGCTCAGCCGCTGAGTGGGGAGCCGCAGGGAAGCCGCTGCGAGCCGCCCCCCTCCCTCCCTGGTCAGCGCCTGAACTGGGAGCCGCCGCTGTGAGCGGCCCCTGTCCCTCCCCGCTCAGCCGCCGCGAGCCGCCCCCCTCCCTCTCCGCTCAGCGCCTGAGTGGGGAACGGGGGCAGCCAGCACGAGCCGCCCTGCCACCCCCCCGCTCAGTTTCTGCGAGTCACAGTTGGTGGGGGGAGGGCTGAGTGGGCGGGGGAGCTGACTGGGGGGAGGGCGGCATTGCGGTGGGGGAGGCTGAGCTCCCATGGGTGGGGGAGCTGGCTGGGGGGCAGCATTGTGGAGGGGGGAGGCTGATCTCTGGGGGCGGGGGAGCAGGCGGGGGGGCGGCTGTGGGGGCGGCGGCGCAGGGCTGGTGCAAGGAAGTTTCGCCTAGGGCGTGAAACTTCCTTGCACCGGCCCTGCATGTACGCACAATCCTGAGATTGTGAGGATAACAGCTGCTTTGCAGTCCCCTTCTCTATTTCCTGCTGGTTGCTGCTCCCAGCTCCAACCCTCTGCAGCTGCCTCTAGAACTGTGCTCAGCTCAACAGGTGGCAGATCTGGGAGCCAGATGCATGTAGTGAAGTGGGGGAAGAGGCCACTAACAGCCAGGAGAGGAGCTTCCACTCTCTGTGTCAGAGTCTCCAGGGCAGATAGGCTGAGCTATGGGAGGAAGCCATTTAGGGAGATGAGTTAAGCCACAAGGGATGGAGGGGAGACCAGGAAGCTATAGGAGGAGAAAGGGGCTAACACTATTTTCAGGGGATTACACTAAACAGCAGCCAGAAATTTGGGACAACTGGGGGGTTGATGTGCATGCTGGCGAGTTTGCAATGATTTTTCTCTCCATGCTTCACTCACTTCCTAAGAAGAAAACACCCCTGTAATTCACCCCCAAGCTGAAGAACTGTCTATTGGCTGGGGACCTAGCAGACCCCAGAGTTCCTGATTATTAGAATTGTCCCTGGCCACATTTTTCATAGCAGGAGGGATCTAGGAGCGACAGTAAAGGGAAACTGGTGAGGAGAGGAATCTGGGGAGAGAACTTGGAGAGAGAGAGGTTAAGAAGTGGTGGCTTCACAGAGGGGCAAGGAAGGGGAAGAATAAGAGTCACAGCTGGACAGCAAAATCTTTAAAAATGAGAAAAGGGAGGGAATGGGGAAGAGGTGGGTGGGGCCCAGGTGCAGATCCACCACAAAGTGGGGCTCCAGCCCCTAAAAGATTATCTCTGATTTAAACCAATAATAGGCATCCATTCAGACAGACAAAAGACCATCATTAGCCTCTGGTCCTTAACATCAGGAATGCTCCACTGTCTCCAGAGGTGTAAATTTCCCACCGCAGGCCTATTCTAAGCCACTTCCACGTGAGCCCTTGATGCAGGGGGCAACAGATATGGGGCTTGTGTCCCAGATATTCTGTGTCCCTGAGGTCTGCTTTAACCAGCACCCAGGGGCTGTTCAAGCCCCTGCTCACTGTGAATAGGGGGAAACGCAAACTGCCTGCCCTATATCCCTAAGTTGGCACCTGCACTGATATAGTGCTGAATAGGGCCCTGAGTGGCTAGACAGTAGACTCATCACATGGAGGTGCAGTGGTGCTTTTCCATACAATTGAATAGCAGCAGCTTCTAGGACCAACTTTGTGGCTTTAGCAGTGAAAAGGTGCATTCTAGGTAAATAGCCTGCCTTTGTAGTGCACCCAGCCGTGGCAGGCTTCAGTCCCAGGGCAGCTGGGCAGATGCACTCAAAGAGCAAACTGCCAGGTTCCACACAGAAATGGAACAAAACTGCAGTGTGATCGAAGCAACTAGTCAACTGGGAGTAAACATCATTTACGTGTTAGTGCAGGCCTGCACAACTTGTAAAGCGACGAGGGCGATATTACTCCAAAGAAAACAGCTGAGGGCCGAAACCCACCGGCCCCGCGGAAACACCCCTCCCCCACCTACCCCCCAGAGCTGCCCGCCCCGTGGAAACAACCCCTCCTTCCCCAGCACTGGGGTGTGGAAGCCTGTAGAGGGGGAAAGAAACAGCGCGCATAAGGTGGCCAGATCACAGCAGTAAAATAGCACCCGCCCCCTCCCTGCTCGGCCCCACCATCACCCTCCTCTTCACCTCCCCAGGGGTCACTACTGCACACAACAGTCAATCGATGCTGTTGTAGATAAATCTCTGCATTATGCATTTTTGTATGACTTTTATATGACTTTGTATTAGACCTTGGTAATATGTTATAGCGGGCCCCTAAGGTAGTATAATTAAGGTAAAAGAAAAATGTCTTTTTGCTAGAAGTAGAATAAGATCCCCCCCCCCACTTTGTATTCAATTGCCCTGTTGAATGAATGAGGTGTGAATGAGGAAGGCGTGGGAGGCAGGCACCTCCAGACAGCAACCCTTGGAGAGGGGATGGGAACCAGACCAAGGACAATCAAACTTGTCAAGTGGGCTGACTAGAGAAGAGCAGACATACTGACAGCCTCGGGGGTTAGAAGCAAGCACCTTCCTTTGGGAACACCCTCTTTGCAGCATTGGGACAACCCCCAGCCCAGAGACAAGCAGCAAAAAGGACCAACGGGGACAGTCCCAGATTTTGGGCCGCACAGTGAGCCCACGCGTGCTGCATGCGGCCCCTGGGCCGCATGTTGTGCAGGCCTGTGTTAGAGGGAGGACAGCCTTCTAAAATCTAGCCCATGCCCCTGCTGGAGTAGGATTGGGCCATGTGCTGCGTGAAAAGTCCTATTTGTTACTCCCGCAGCAGCCTTATAAAACAAGCTTTCTCTCTCTCCTCCCTATATATAAGAAGTCCAAAGTATTATTAAATGTCACCTAAAAGTTTTGGGCCCAGCCCCCTGAGTCTAGTTGAGCTGTGCTTGGTGAGGAATGGTGGGTCAAGACACTTTTTCATTTGACCAAAATGGACCCTGCAGTTTGGGGGCTGCTTTAAATTATACTGGCTGAAGCAGTCCCCTGGAGACTTCTCTGCCTCTGGTGCACATTTTACTGTCTCCCCCCCTCTCACTTGCTCCTTATGCCCAAAAAGGGGAGCAGGTGGCACAGAGCTAGTTATGCCAGCTTCACCCCGCCCAGGGATTTCATTACATCAGAGGACTATCCAGCTGCCCTCCTAGAGCAGCTCTGCATCCCCTTGGCATGGTCAGAGTAGCACAGAGTGAACAGAGCCAGGGTCCATGAGCTGGCTGTAGATCTCTTCCATCATTCATTTCAATGATGCTACCATGGATGACTAAGAGTTTTTAAAACCCAGAAATACCCTTTGCTGAGTCAGAACCCAGACAATTCAGAACTGTAGAGAAGATCTTTCAGTAAATGTCTTTTTTGTGAATCGCTTTTGTTTGTTTTGATTGGTAGCAACAGGTACGTTGTGTAAACTGACTAGGATGCAGTTATTTTACAGTAATCGTCTTGTTTTGTGTCTGTTGGGACAGTGGTTCTCAACCTTTCCCGACTACTGTATCCCTTTCAGGAGTCTGAAGCCTGAGCCCCACCACCTGGGGCTGAAGCATGTAAACTTAGCTTATCTGGGCCCCCGGGCAATTGCCCTACTTGCCACCCTTAACGCTGGCCCTGCACTTGCGACCCGCCCCCATAAACCCATCCTGCAAGCCCCCCACAGACATGACCTCTGTGTACCCCCAGGGGTATGCATACCCTTGTTTGAGAACCAGTTTTAGGATATGTCTACACTGCAGTCAGAGGTGTGACTACAGCACCTGTAGACATACCTGAGCTAGCTTTGATCATTAGCAGTGACCTTGCTGTACAAGCTAGCCACTCAAGTACACATCCAGGCAGTGGGCTTCTGCAGCTCGTGGTGCCTTATCTTCACTACTATTATATTCACCCTGGCTAAATCAAAGCTAGCTAGCTAGCGTGTGTGTGTGTGCGTGCATACTGCAGTCACACCATAGAGTGCAGGGTGGACATACCCTTAGGTAGTTTTTTGTGGGAGGGGATTTAGTCAGCATATAACAACGGCAAAACAAAGTCATTGTAGTAAAAGTTGTCAAAGGAATAGGATAAATACGTTCTGCTTTGAAAAATCATGACTTGGTTTTAGTTCAATAAATTTTTCAGCTTCTCTCTGGCACTTATGCTGCAGAATTTATGATATGATATTATAGTCCCTTGACAATATTTCCCAAATACACAGCAATTGAATGAACAATATGATGCAAATTACATGTGAATCGAATGAAAATACAAACTGTGGCCCCCAAATGCTTTACAATGTCAAATTCTCTGTACATCCCGAATAATAGTGTTGTTTGGCCCTTCTGTTTTACAAGTGTTTTACAAACGTTAGCTAATTAATCCTCAAAACAGCCCTGGGATGGCAGTGTGTAACTTCGAGACTCAGTCTCCTGACTAGCTGTTCAAACCGAGTTTTATTAGAAGAAAAACGTATTAAAAAGTTTTAATTGTTTACTGCAAAGAGTTACAGATTAGGATTTGAAACCCATTTGGCTCTCAAACAATGTAGCCTCATTGGCAGTATAATTGCTTCAATTCTGGACTTGGTATTAGATCTTTTCCTGTATGTTGCTCAGCAGGTTGAGGAGCTGGCATGAGCTAACAACTTTTGATTGGAGCAGCACTAGTAAAGGGATGGGGGAGGAGGGTGTACTTTGCAAGAGCATGACAAAATGTCCATTATATTTAAAATATTACCAAGAGCTTCCCAAATCAGTACCACTCTCTCTTGTCAGTCAGAACAAAACTGGAATGATTTGCTTACTGAACAAACTTTAATTGATCCATTCTTCCCATTTCCAAACCTCCCCAAATCTTGGAACTCTCTCAGATTTTAAGTTGATGGGGAGGCACCGACTCCTCTCTGTGTGCGCGCACACAACTGCTGTCATTTCAGAGAGTTGTTAACCTGACAGAGAGCAGTCCAGTTCTCATCACACACACTTGAATGGCTTCAGCTTCTTCTAATGCATTAGCTGGAAAATTCCATCACACTGACCTAGCTGTGACTCCTCACTGTGGAAATTCAGTGGGATCTATTCTCCCATTGTGGAGGAATTATCCACATAAACACTCTGCCCATCAAAAGGAGAACAGAACCCTTTAGCCTCAACATGCCAAGACCCTTTTTAACTCTTGGAGAACTTCTCTTCAGTACATTGCACCGAGGATGAAAAATACTTGTTCTCAATTCTTTATTCTTACCTGTTCCCCTAACAGATGCCCTCATCCCCTTTCACCCAACCTCTCTCAGCTCTCGAAAATCATCCCAGTCTTGGCCTCCACATCCAGCTCCTTCATTCCAATGTGACTTACTTCAGCTATTCCATGAGCTCCTACTTCAAGACTCTGGCAGGTTCCCGGCCTGACAAAATGATAACGAATGGTATATGGGTGACATTGGGAACACTGACCAAGGATCAGTGAGAGCTTCCCGTGGCAGGGAGGGAATCATTCCGGGCAAGAAGCTTATCAAACCCCATCGCCCCACCAAAACTTAAAATCCTGGGCTAACCAAATAGGACCCCTCTAGTTAGACCTTCCTGCTCCCCGCCAAGTGGCCATTTCCTAGGTGCTGTCCACCTTTTAACTAATCAACTTCATTAATTTTCACACATTACATGGTTTTCTCAGTTTTACATATTTTGATTTACATACGTGCCTATCACAGTCTTTAGACACACAAACAATAATAGACTCAACAAGAACACTATAAACTCTCCAAAGAACAAGTATCAGAGAAGCGACAAAGGGTCCTGTGGCACCTTATAGACTAACAGAGGTATTGAAGCATAAGCTTTCATGGGTGACTGTTCTCCAAAGAACAGTCGCTAAACAACAACAACAACAAACGCAACAGCTCAGTCTTCCTCACGCCACACAAACACTTCTTAGAAAGGACCAAGTAAATAAATGAGCCCTGAAGAGGAACATAATTGAGTTTCTTTGGGTTGGAGAGATGCGAGTCCCAGTGTCGAGGACCCTGCATGGAAAATGCCCTAGTTATGCATCACATGTTCCTGTAAATCAGGTGGACTGTTTCATCTGCAAGGTAGAAACAACCATGTAATTGTTAAGTAAGGGCCTGATCCAAAGCCCACTGAAGTCAATGGGAGTCTTTTCATTGGCTTCTACAGACTTTGACTCAAGCTCTAAATGTATAAGTTTTCAGAGTACTAATAAAAATGATCCCTCATGGCATGTAATTACTTTGTAAGTGAAGAGAGAATGTATGTGTTTATTGGTGTCATTTGTAACAGCGGAACCAACTTTTTGGTCACGTGGGGGTAGGGTGACCAGACGTCCCGATTTTATAGGGACAGTCCCGATTTTGGGTCGGTCTTATAAAGGCTCCTATTATCCCCACCCCTGTCCTGATTTTTCACATTTGCTGTCTGGTCACCCTACGTGGGGGGTAGCTTAATAAGAAGCAGAGGGTTAATTGGTATGCTAAGTGGTTAACTTGTAGAATGACTTAAAAACTGTGAGGATTACACTGGAAAGGTTTCTTACCTTTTGTTTTCAAAATGTTAGCAATGTGGGTAGAATATTTTGACAGTTTTTTAATACCGTGTAAAAACAATTGTATAATGTAATCATTTAGTGTTTGTTTTATTGTGTGTACCTTCTACTCAGAGGGTTGGCATTATTGTTCCTAACAGTGATGGATACAAGCAGATCATGCCCTATGACCTCTACCATCCCCTTCCTCGGTATGTAAAACAATCAACCAGACGCTAGGATTAGCAAATAAGTTTACTGCTTTTTTCCTGCATTGCTGCTTTTCTGTAGAACTAAGACAATTGATGCTGCCTGCCCCTTGTTCTGAACTCTCCTATGGAATAATCATGAGTTGCTCAAGCGCTAAACTTGTTGCTATAAAGACTATTGAAGCAGATCTAAAATTACATCAAAGTAAGTTGAAGCAGTAATTCAGTCTGATTGTCTACTGGATATCTGTCTCTCTCTGTTTCCCCCTCCCGCTTTGCCCTTCTGTGAATGGTACCTAAACCACTGGCTTTGTGGCTAACTGTTCAACTTTTCCCCCTCAAAAGTATCTAGCATATGCGATAGTGTATTATGTTGCTATGAAAGTAGAACTCCAGATTCTGTAGTTCCATTTTGTGTATTAAATTCTCTTTGAAACAAGTCACAAGTTTATTAATTGTGAAGGGTTTTATTTTTTAAAATGAATAGTGTTTAAAGGCCCAATCCTGCAAACATTTCCACATGTATAACTTTTCTTTACGTATGTCTGCACCCAACTTGCCTTCCATGGGTAAATGTACTCCCATGTGTTTGCAGGATCAAGCTGGGATGTAAATCTACAGTGTGATAGCTTGCCACGCACTTATTGGCTGGGTGGACCCTGCTACCATCTACTAAAAGTAAGCGCACTATGGAATTTTTAGTGTGCCGTAGCAAGTTCTACACGGCAGTTAGTGTGCAGCAAGCTAGAGCATCATAAATTTACACCTCAGCTTGCGATGAACTAACTCTCCGTTAAAATATGGCCAATGCAAGAGAGTTCTGACATATCCTATTAATTACCTTGTGGTTCAGAATGTCTTTAAAGCATGAGGGGGTGCTTGAAAATCTCATGTAATTAGCCATGTTTCTGTGTGTCATTAGAAACCTGGAATATAAAAGAACAGGAACTATAGGTCTGTTACTTTGGTGATTGCATTAATAATAAAGTAAGAGTAAGAGCACTAACAAAGGTGTTCTCCCAGTTGAAGGAAGCCCATCAATAACCAGAATCTGCTCTTCTTGAGGCAATCGCTTGAAATAGTATTGCTTTTCTGCTTTGTTTCCTTCTGTTAGTTCATTGTGTCATTGGGCCTCCTAGCACTAAAGGCGCCTACTAGCCACTGTGTTAATCTCACCTCGCAAAGGGTACGTCTGTACTACCTGCCAAATCGGCGGGTAGTAATCGATCTATTGGGGATCGATTTATCGCGTCTCATCTAGACACGATAAATCGATCCCAGAAGCGCTCCCCATTGACTCCGGAACTCCAGCACGGCGAGAGGCGGAAGCGGAGTCGACGGGGGAGCGAGCCTGCGCCACATGGACCTGAAGTAAGTAAAATTACTTCAATCTAGGAAATGTCGACTTCAGCTACGCTATTCTCGTAGCTTAAGTTGCGTATCCTAGATCGATCCCCCCCCCCACAGTGTAGACCAGCCCTAAGAAAGTGATCCCTCCCCAACCACAGTGAGTCCTAGCACAGGTACCACAGGGCTCTGCTATAGTGTGTGAACAAAGGCAGTGCATTCAGATTTGAAATATGGTATAGGGCCACACAACAGAGCTCCCAGTTGAGAGTAGGAGGACAGGGAGGGAAACAGCTCTTGCCTGCATTTGTTGCTGCCACTCACATTGTCACCACTGACCTATGATTTGTATAGTTGATATTTATATGCCAAATGCCTGTCTTGCTCACCTTCTACTAATGCTAGATACATATTTTGGGTGGGTTAGGGATTTTTTTCCCCATGGCTGCATGTTTATGTTTATGTACACAGAGTTAATATATTGGTCATTTATCTCACTATACATGCTCTTATAAAATACATATCTACTTCCTGCTCCTCATTTCTGGAAACCTCTTTTCTCTTTCCTATAAAACAAAAACCCACCAACCTCAAAAATGTACAAAAGATTTAAAAATGGATGTAAAGGACAGTCATTCATAAGATCTGAATGTCTTGCGGTAAAAAAGTATTTTGTCTTAATTATGAACAAAATTCTTCAACATTGACAGAAAGAAAGAGACAGGATTTTATAGATCACAGGATGAACCAGCAACACTCAACAGTGGAGGGACTGTATTTGAGAAAAAAGCCTCCTGAACCTGGCAGCTAGACAGAGGTTTTCTAACAGTTGAAGAAAATCCAGAATAAAAGATTGACATGCCCTGAAGTATTTGCCTTTCAGGAACACAAAAAGAAAGAAAATATCAGTCCATGGAAAATTATCAAAGGCCCGAGGCAGTGCTTCTCAGCTTTCCCAGGCTTTAGTCTCAACCTGTAACAATCCCTTTAGATCCACTACTCCAACCCCATCACCATTCTATACATGGGTGGTATCATTTCCCGAACCCTCTGTGCATGGGTCAGGGTCAGACACCTCCTTAGCAACACCACTCCCACTCCAGACGTGGCAGGTCTAGAATCCATTTGGGGAAGGGATGGGCTGAGGTTAAAGGGATCAGAGGGAGGATTTGGGGAGACTTGAGGCAGGGCCAGGATCAGAGGGATGCAAATTGTCTTCCCTCTGGACCTGTAGAGCATACAGACCCAGGCCATGTTGTCTTTTCTGTGTAGCATAATCACTGCATGGCTGGTTAGCACCAAGTGGAGTAGGTAGCAACCACTGGATCTGAAAGCTGGGAGAAGATTGGGATGAGCTCTGGGAGGGAATCCTTGCAGGAACTTCCCTCTGCCGTGCTTTTAATCCTGGAGAGAGGATGATGTGGTCCATTGCATGGAATACACTCTTGTGGTACCAGAGTCCTCGTTGGGCACCACCTTCTTCCCAATTTCCTGGTAGTTGGTACATCCTGCCTAAGTCTCAGTTGACTGTGACCTCTGCTTTGAGAGCCATGATCCCAGAAACTCTTTCAACAATTTTATATTGGTATAGTGCCTGAGGGCCGGATTCTTGGCCCCCTGTTTGTGCTGCTTTGTAGTGCTGAGGTAGCACAAAGCATCTGGAAAGTCGCCGTAAAAGGGCAGACTTGGATTCCCATGGAAGGTCCCAAGATATCAGACTCCAATCATCACACTTGTATGTATGGAAAAGTTATTGTAGGTAATTGTTAGAGGCTTTTTTAATGTTTATTAGTTCCAATTTTAGGCCTGTATAGGTGGGCTCAACATAACTACGGAACTTTGGCTCTACAGGGGGGGCATTATTGGTAAGACTCCCTAGTAAAATATTTTAAAACTAACTTCTAAAAATACCTTTTTTTTAACTTCTGTAGCAGTTACAGAATAGAAGGTGTGGTGTAAAAGTTTTATTGGCACTCCTTTGAGATGAACTACATAACGCATCGATGGCTTTGCCACTGGTAAACAATGTGACCATTTCACACTGTTGTCAATGAAACCGTTATACAATGCAATCAACCATTATCGTGTGTGTGTGCAGATGTACATACATTAGAGCAGCTCAGAAAAAGGTAAGTATAGTTGGTGAAACATTTGAGAAGAATTGAAACTTTTTCATACTGTCTGAATTTTTCCATGATTTTTTTCATTTGTTTTTAATTAAAGTATTGGTTTTTGTTTTGATTGGGGAGCATCACTCTCCCTTTTTTTTATTGCTTTTTTTTTATCATCTGGAATAAAGATGGGGAGGGGGGAGAATTTAGTTTTTCCTAAAAATGGAATTTTTGTTTTTAATTGTTTGTCAAAAAACAGATTTATTTTTTTTTTGCAAAAACTTTCATTTTAATTGAAAAGGCATTTTCTCCAGGAAAAATGTTTCACTGAAAGCTGCTGACTAGCTCTAATATATAGTCACTGTGTGGGCAGATATACAGGTATCACCAGTCTAGATCAGACCCAGTGCCCATCTAGTCTTTGATCCTATGTGTGACAATGGCTAATACAGCTGCTTCAAGAGAAGCAACGTTACTCTCTGTGTGTGTGTGTGTGTGTGTGTGTGTGTGTGTGTGTGTATTCTATATACACACACATTGTTTATGCATATATACAGTATATATATTTTTCTGAAATCTTTGTGTATATGTTTATATATAGACACATTCTCATAAAGCAGCCAGAGCACACACGTTTCACTGTTTTTTTTTCAACAAAATGTCACTTCTTATAAATCAAATTAAAATGTTCTCATTACCTCAGTAGCAGTCAGACAAAAGCAGCAGTGTTTCCCAAAGTAACCTGTCTTTCTCTAATAGTCACTAACCATATCAGTGTAATGCTAGCTATAGTTCTATCCCCTGTTCACACACACTTCATCGCACACTCCTTTTATTCTCCTGAGAAAATTGCTTCCATCTTCGTTTTCCCCTCACCCACTGTGCATACGATGGCTGTAGCAGCTAAGGATGGCATTGCTCCTTCCCCTTGCAATGCAAAGAAGGACCTCAACTTCATAGCACACTGAGGTCTGGTCTATACTAGAAAATTAAGTGGGTTTAATTACGTCGGTCAGGGGTGTAAAAGAGTCTGCATCCCTGAGCAGCGGCATTAAGCCGACCTAAGGCCTCATTTAGACAGCGCTAGGTCAACAGAAAAATTCTTCTCTGCCCTGGCTAGCACCTCTCGGGGAGGTGGATTACCTACCCCGAGAGGAGAATCCCTCGCATCACTGTAGGTAGTATGTACATTACAGTCATGCAGCTGAGCCTCTGTAACGTTTTAAGTGTAGACAAGCCCTGAGCTTTCAGCAATTTGGAACTTGGGTCTCCCAATATGTGGCGCACAGTGCCAAGATATAACAGTCTCCCTAATTAACATAAGTGAAATTCTCTGTGGTAATAACCTGGGCTACTGACTGCAGGGGAGAAGGGAACATCTTGTAAGTTAAATACTAACGGCAAGAAACCTTTTTAAAGGCGCTAGATGTAAGACTGCTTGGTTGTTGGAGCCATACGTATAAATGAACAAGTCTTGCTCATAATAATAATCTTAACAAAAAAAGACCACAAGGAAAATTCAAGCATTTGGGGGTGTTTTAACCCCTTCATTGATGCCTTTTTTTTGCAGATGGGAGAGTACTCCATGGACAGCTTGCTCCTCCTCGTGTGGAGGGGGCATTCAGAGCCGCACAGTCTCTTGTGTGGAGGAGGACATTCAGGGGCACATCAGCCCTGTGGAAGAGTGGAAGTGCATGTACACACCAAAGATGCCCATTGTCCAGCCCTGCAACATATTTGACTGCCCAAAATGGCTGGCCCAGGAGTGGTCTCCGGTACACAGTTCTTTGTTGGATTTTGTTGTTTGTATTTAAGCCAGGCATAGGGAACAAATCTTCTGTTTTGTTAATGTGTGAGAGAATTTAGTAGAATCATAGAATCATAGAATCTCAGGGTTGGAAGGGACCTCAGGAGGTCATCTAGTCCAACCCCCTGCTCAAAGCAGGACCAACCCCAATTAGATCATCCCAGCCAGGGCTTTGTCAAGCCTGACCTTAAAAACCTCTAAGGAAGGAGATTCCACCACCTCCCTAGGTAACCCGTTCCAGTGCTTCACCACCCTACTAGTGAAAAAGTTTTTCCTAATATCCAACCTAAACCTCCCCCTCTGCAACTTGAGACCATTACTCCTTGTTCTGTCATCTTCTACCACTGAGAACAGTCTAGATCCATCCTCTTTGGAACCCCCTTTTAGGTAGTTGAAAGCAGCTATCAAATCCCCCCTCATTCTTCTCTTCTGCAGGCTAAACAATCCCAGTTCCCTCAGCCTCTCCTCATAAGTCATGTGCTCCAGCCCCCTAATCATTTTTGTTGCCCTCTGTTGGACTCTTTCCAATTTATCCACATCCTTCTTGTAGCGTGGGGCCCAAAACTGGACACAGTACTCCAAATGAGGCCTCACCAGTGCCGAATAGAGGGGAATAATCACGTCCCTCGATCTGCTGGAAATGCCCCTACTTATACAGCCCAAAATGCCGTTAGCCTTCTTGTCAACAAGGGCACACTGTTGACTCATATTCAGCTTTTCGTCCACTGTAACCCCAGGTCCTTTTCTGCAGAACTGCTGCCCAGCCATTTGGTCCCTAGTCTGTAGCAGTGCATGGGATTCTTCCATCCTAAGTGCAGGACTCTGCACTTGTCCTTGTTGAACCTCATCAGATTTCTTTTGGCCCAATCCTCTAATTTGTCTAGGTCCCTCTGTATCCTGTCCCTACCCTCCAGCGTATCAACCACTCCTCCCAGTTTAGTGTCATCTGCAAACTTGCTAAGGGTGCAGTCCACACCATCCTCCAGATCGTTGATGAAGATATTGAACAAAACCGGCCCCAGCACCGACCCTTGGGGCACTCCACTTGATACCGGCTGCCAACTAGACATGGAGCCATTGATCACTACCCGTTGAGCACAACCATCCAGCCAGTTTTCTATCCACCTTACCGTCCATTCATCCAGCCCATACTTCCTTAACTTGCTGGCAAGAACACTGTGGGAGACTGTATCAAAAGCTTTGCTAAAGTCAAGAAATAGCACATCCACTGCTTTCCCCTCATCCACAGAGCCAGTTATCTCATCATAGAAGGCAATTAGGTTAGTCAGGCATGACTTGCCCTTGGTGAATCCATGCTGACTGTTCCTGATCACTTTCCCCTCCTTTAAGTTCACTATGGTGATCACTAATAAGAATGTTCACTAAGATTATTTACCGTGTGGAATTTTCCGATCTGCCTGCTTCAAGCAATGGCATTTATCCCACCACAGAGTGAATACTCAGGATTTATAACGTTAGCTGAGGAGAATGATGGAAGAGCAAATCAGATCGGTCATGTTAAATAACGATCAAATATAAATGGTGAAGTAGAAACATATATGCGCACGCAGAGAGATGCAAGCTGTTTATGGACACGTTCTAATACACATTTATCTCGTACTCTTTGTCCACAAGTCAGATATCCTGGACTGCTGCTCTGCAGTCTGAAATATAAGCAGCCATGCAAGCATAGTCATGAGAGTCTTTGCTCTATAATCACTGCTTAGTACCATAGTTGTCACCTGCTTGTCTAGCCCTGGCTCACCTTTTTTTCTTTAAGACTTGTGCAGAAGGCACAAGACTGGAGGAAAACAAGGTCTGGGTCCTATTCCAACAGGTCTGAGCTTGGTCAAGTCATTTATCCTCTTTATGCCTGAGTTTCTTCACATATAAAACTGACTAAAAACTTACCTACCTTACCAAAATGTGAGGCGTGGTAGATTATTACCTGTAACGTGCTTGGTGATTTTCAGATTCAAGATTGTAGATATGTGCAAAGCATGATTATTACTCTCTGCTTCTCTCCTGTTTGGTTGTGCGTGCAGCTCCAGAAACCCTCTATCCTGGGGAAAATGACATGCCATATAAAAGAATTCAACTTGAGAAAATGCATGGAGTTTAAAGCCCAAATAGTTTCCCACTCTATACAGTGCCATGTTCCAAAATACTTAGTTGTTACAGTCGTTAATCCATAAGTTCCAGTGCCTTGTCCAAGCAGAGCAGACGTGGCCACAGATGAAACTGACAAGGTGTTAGTGAATACATCCGGTATGGGACTGATGGCCAGAGGCCAAGTGACCAATGCTGAGAGAGTTAGTAGAGTGACACTGAGAGAGAAATCCAGCAGTCGAGTCTCTAAACCAAACAATTGTTCAGAACAGAAAGGAAAAAACAGTGAATGTTTGTCAACTTTATCCCTAACCAATATCAAACAAGTAATCTATAGGCCAGTATGGGCTGTTTCTGATCCAAGTTTTGCCCTCTAATGCTGTTATATTATTGCTGTATACTCCATTTTTCCCACAGGGTGGTTTTTTAAAAAAACAATTGCTACTTTGTACTTTTCTTCTTTCAGTGCACTGTGACGTGTGGCCAGGGGCTGAGATACCGTGTGGTTCTTTGCATTGATCACAGAGGGATGCACACAGGAGGCTGCAGCCCTAAAACAAAGCCTCATATAAAAGAAGAATGCATTGTACCCACTCCTTGCTACAAACCCAAAGGTAAAAAGGCAGACGAATCTTTACAGCTCTGCCATATTAAGGAAGCTGTTTTTGCTTGTTGGCTGCAAGTTCCCAAGTCTGTCTGAATGCAGAAATTCATGACTTTCTATGGAGAGACTCTGCCGTTGCTGTACCAGTTTGCATGTAAGTGGTGGTGTTTGAAATGCTTTCAAAACAAAACAGATCTTATTACTGTCAGTTAGTGATCCACCAACCTAGAAAAAAATCCAAATTCAACCCTGATGTAAGTGGGTGCCACTTCACTGACTACATCAGGGCTAAAGTTGGCCCACAGTGCTTTATTAAAGGGAAAGAAAAACATTAAGGGCACTTGAATGGTTGAAATCCAATAAAAGTGGCCTATAACTTTTTAGTGAGCGCAAATGGAAAGGAGAAAGTTGGAATTTTTATTTCCATACTCAGTGGCCCATGATTAATGAGAGCACCAATGCCAAGATGCCAACTCTTGAAACCTCTGCTGGTGGGGCTCTGATGGAACCCCATCCACATGACAAAGCTACTCCTCTGATCCAGTATTCTCTTCTGTCCTGTTCTATGTAGGTTCTTATGCCACCCTCATCAACATAATATCTGAGTGCCTTCCAGTAGCGCATTAAGTGATGTGACCAACATCTGTGGCATGTAGTTCATTCTTTCTCTTATCATATCCCCAGAGGGGAGAATTGTGCGTGCAGTGTAGCATTTTGGTTTGGTAGAGTTTTGTTTTGGGAGTGGGGAGGGGTTGGTGTGATTTTAAAAATACACTCTGCTGTCCTTTCCAGGTCAACTGCCTCCTCTTTCACAGTTGCCCTTGCAAGTGCCGGGTGGTACAGTTTCCTGCCTCATGCACTTGCAGGGCTGAATCTTGCTAGAAAATCTATTCCAAAAGAGGTGATTTTCTTAATAAATTTAGAGTTATAAATTACAGTTGAATGAGTCAATACCTGTGGCAAAGTATGCAGCTGCTAGTCAATGCTTCAAAATGGATTACCACAGGGCAGAAAATCAGTGATTATGGCTGGTCAAGATTATAAGAAAAAAAATACAGAGCAAGTCTTTATCTTAATACACATCTGCTAAATAAAAATGAAGGGCATGCGGTTGCTGTAACTTATCCCACTCTTAGCTCATTAAAGCTCTTAGGGGCCTCATAATGTACTGGAGAATCCTAGGGAAAATTTAAGATATACCTAACCTAAATAGTGATTTGTGGTTTTTAATGCTAGGAAGGACCACTGTGTTCATATATCAGAGGGGTAGCCATGTTAGTCTGTATCCACAAAAACAACGAGGAGTCCGGTGGCTCCTTAAAGACTAACAGATTTATTTGGGCATAAGCTTTCATGGGCAAAAAAACCACTTCTTCCGTGGCTCTGCATGCCATGCATCTGAAGAAGTGGGTTTTTTACCCATGAAAGCTTATGCCCAAATAAATCTGTTAGTCTTTAAGGTGCCACTGGACTCCTCGTTGTTTTTGTGTTCATATAGTTGTCCTTCTGCACAACACAGGGCATAGAGTTTAAGAGTTTGTACTAGGCTAAAAACATGAATCTATTGTAAAAGCAGGGAGCTTTTCTTTTATCTCCAAAGTCTTGGTTTCTTCACTAAATTACTTTAGAAATTGGTTTCGTTTCATTATTTGTAGCAAGTCATTTAATAAAAGTGAACATCTCTGATACAGAAGTGTGTTTTACAGTTCAGTTTATTGGAATTGATTTTACCTGCTCGTCCCCACCAACATAGAACACCCCCCCTCAAAAAAAGAAAAGGTTAAAATAAAAGTCACTTTGCAGTCAGCTGTGTAGGAGAGCACAAACTGCTTTTTACAAGACTTTGCATTCAAAAAGGAAAGCAAAAGAGTAAGATCTGGCTTTCCAAAGCTCATAAAAATAAGCTATATGGTATATAAATAAAAATATCTCTTACATATTTTGGATAACAAATGTGGTAAACTAAGAGCTGTGCTGGCACATATTCATCCTTAAATGTCACTAATAAATATATCAGAGTAGAAGCCTGGCCTGCTATTTCTGGAAGTGAAGGCATAACAACTGTTACTGCACCCTTTCTTCCCAGCCACCGGTTTACTCCCAAAAAACGTTGTATTGCTCGGCTGAAGCTGCAGTAGCTGTAAAATCAAATGGCAAGTTATGATCCCTGTACATTGCTAATGTTGCTACTGACAGTTTCAGTAGGTTGCACGTTGATGTAAAAATTCCAATGTTGTATGCACCGAGTTCCTGACAATTCTCATGTATTTGGGGTGAAATTAATCCTCTGCAGCAGGGCCAGCTCATGGTGTGTCTGCCACTTAGACCCAAAAGACTTAAATGGGATGCAGGTGGTACATAGACCCTGCACTGGTTCTCTGTATAGGGCTGAATACCTCTCTTTGTTTTTTATCAGATTTTTTTTATCCTGATCCAAACTACTCAGAAGAAATGCAGAGCCGATTTCAGAGAAATTGTGCCAAAGTTGCTCTCCCTTTAGATGACTGTAAAACCAGAACAGCTCCATTGACTTCAGTGCAGATACTCCGAATTCACAATGCTGCGAAAGTAGAATTTGGCTCATAAAGTGGACTTTTTTTCCGCAAAAGCAATTTATTATATTTTGTGCAGATCTTGGAGAATAAAAAGTGTCTGTACTGTTTTCTATCAAAAATGACAGAAAACATATCCAACTCATTTCTTTAAATCCACATAGCTGATGAACTGATAAGCTTAGAGTCAGAGAACATCACTGAACTATTTCACTCTGGTTTCTCTGTTTCTTGCAGTATCACTCATCAGATGTGGATTTTCTTCAGTGTCATAATCTATCAAAAGTGAATTTAATGTACTGTATGGGGCTGTAAAAGTTAAGGATACACACAGGGCCAATGCAAGGTTAGTGAAGATCTGTTGTAGAGTCAGCAACCATGTTAATATGAAAATTGCCTCCCCATCCCAACTTTGTCGAAAGTCTTTTGGGGTGTGGTCTTCACAAGGGCTTATGCATTACTTAGGCCCCTAATAAGCCTTATTTTGAGGGCTGACATGAGGTTAATTCATGCCTAGGCCTGGGCTGGCCCCCCGCACAAATGTGAACTTCCCCCTTTATTACTTGAGCAGATGAATTTGGTGCGCTGCAGTTCCCAATGATTTGTCTCCATGTGGTAAGTACAGTTATTGGCAGTGCAGTTATTGTGCAAATACAAAACTCAAAGCCAAAACAACCATCATGAATATTGTAGCTCTGCAGTGTAGATGAAAATCTGATTCTCCCCATGGAGGTTAGAAGAGTTTTTGAAAAATACTTTGCTAAAGTGCCCACCTGTGTAGACCTCTTGGCTTTCCTCTAAAATGGCATTTAATTTGCCATTATAGCATTATAAAAACAAACTCTCTTTCTTCATAGAAACTCTATATTTCTTTATAGAATGTACATTCTGCACCATAGTAGAGTCTCTCTTTCTCTCTCTCTCCCTTGCCCCCTTTTGTGCTGCTCTGTATGCACATGTACGTCCATACGCACAAGAACATTACAGAAATGCAGATATAGTCACATACAGAAACGAAGCAGTGCACGTAGCTATACGGTTTTTGTTTTCATGTGCCTGTGTATGTTCTCTAGAGAAACTTCCTGTGGAAGCTAAACTGCCATGGTACAAGCAGGCACAAGAGCTGGAAGAAGGAGCAATGGTGTCTGAAGAACCATCGTAAGTCTTAAAACATAATTTGTATAAAACACGCCATGGTAAAATCAGGATTCAGGACCTGCATTAAAATAATACTCTACCTTGAATTGTATTTGGTTCTTCCATTAGGATAGAAGGGCCTTATTCAAATCCTGATGAAGTTAATGGGCTTTAGTGAAAGTTGTATCAGGCTCTAGATAAGAGATGGAGAAATGGAGTATAGGAGTATGGTGTATGTTGGAGATTTAGACTGAATTCAAGCAAAGTTATAATCATGATGCCTTTTATTTAAGGGCATTTAAAATAATACTGTGTGGAAAGTCTGTCTGTCTATGGTACTTGTATGGCCCTCATTTCCAGGCTATCTGAGCATCTCACAGTCTTTATTTATCCTCATGAGGTTGGGCAGCACTATTATCCCTGTTTTACAGGTAGAGAACTAAGGCACATGGAGGTTAAGTGACTTACCCAAGGTCAGAGAAGAAGTCAGTGGCACAGCAGGGACTTGAGCCCGGGTCTCCCAAGCCAATGCCCTAACCACTAGACCATCCTTCCTTTCAAGTGGACACAGCACAATAGTTTCAGGAAAGTACAGATTGGACCAATGACCAGCGTCACTTTAAAACAAATGATATTCAATCACATGCTTTACAGATGCTACAGTCCTTTCACGTGCAAACTCCCTCTCGATTTCAGTGGGAGCTCTGTGTGGAAAGGCTGCAGGATTGGCCCTGTAAGCTAGTGAAATGACTTCGCAGAGAAAAATACAGAAGCAGCCAGCAAGGCCTTTTTTCTCAATGGCTAATGCACTGGTAGCAAGTGAAATGAATTACCATAAGCAGAAAATAAATCAGAAAACTCTACAGCCTTGGGGTTTAACCCAATCCTGTCACCCCTACAGGGGTTCTTCCCTTCAGTCTTCTGAGCATCTGGTTTATAGTTCTTCCCTTAGTGCCTATACAAAGTTGATCTTGGTTAACACCTTGTTCCCCAGTGACCAGGTAGTATCCCTGCATCATGAGGCAGGCACATTTGGATAGCAGATTGGGCTACATCCTTAAGTTAAAAGTCAGCACACAGGATTTCCTGAAGGAATGTCCCTATGCCTTTTTTCCTAAATCTATGCATTTATTGCATTCTAAACCATGCAAATATTTTTTTCCTATTCGTGCTTGTAATGCGTCTATGGAAAAATTAGCAGTGTAACTAAAGGAAAATATGCAGTTACAGCTAATGCTGCAAAATTAAAACAAAACATTTCAACAAGAACCTAAAAAGTTAGATAAAAATGCTAAATACTTTCTCTTCAATGTAATACCTGTATTCCTAGTAAAACCAGTAGGAGTTCTGATTGCACCAGGATTGCAGGAATCTGACCTTGCAAGTTAGTGATGCACACAAAGTTAGAGCCACAATAAGAAATATGCTTCAGCCAAATTGAACTACTGCATCCTGTATGTGTGGTATTTATTCACAGTAGGAGAACAGTAATAAATATGGGATTATGAGTGGTTTTAAAAACCATCAGAAACACACATTTACCACAGTGTGTGTGTGTGTGTGTGTGTGTGTGTGTGTGTGTGTGTGTGTGTGTGTGTGTGTGTGTGTGTGTGGTGGGGTTGGGAGAGACAGGGAAAGGAAACATGCTCATTATGGTATTTGTAATTTCTCTAAAGAAGTTTTGTGGCCCTGCTGAGAATGCCTGCATTGATCCCATTACTTCCACCGCAGCTTCCTTCTCATAGCAATGCAATTGTGTGAAAGATGTTTAATTTTCAATAAATTACAGTCTGTTAGACAATCTGTTTATTGACAATTAAACATCTTTAGGACAATTAAATTGCTATGAAAAGGAAGCTTCTTTAGAGAAATGACAAATACATAATGAACATGGTGCATTTTTATTTTATTTTACATGGGAACCATGGTAAATGTGTATTTATAATAAATTCTTTATCATTTTAATCAGAATGGTGCAGTTAAGCGCATGACTCCTTCCACTGTAACTACAGCCATCTATTAGGCTAATAAATGTTATCCTTCATGGAGTAAAATTGCAGTTCTGGCACAGTTAATCCAAACTGAAGTAGATTATAGTTGGAGCTCTGGTATAAAGCAAAGGAAATGTATAATATTGTGCTCAAGACAATAATTATTTTTACCCCATCTCCCCGATATATAGATGAGTTCCAGCTGTAGCATATAATATGGTGACGTGTATACATAGTCTTACGTGCTTCATATGTTCAGTTTCTTCATGCATAGACAAGATCCAGAAAAACACATGAACCTATTTGAATTTTTTTTAACTTGTGGAGCACAGTTGGTGTTTTCTATCACCTTTTATTTTCTTTATACCATATTAAACCACTCCTCTAAATAAGTATTTAACAAACTATAATTACCCCCTAAAAGCATAATGGAAATGCTGTATTGTCAGCAAATTTATAAAAAAGGAATCACATTGCTTAAACTGAAATATGATGATGATTTGAAATGCAGCCCACATTTCTGCTGGAAAGTGATGAAGGAGGAGGCTGTGATTTTTAGCCTATTGACAACAGTTCTAAGATGAATTTTGAGAAGTTAATTTTGACATTGCTTTAAAAAATGTGTTAATTTACTTTATATATTATTACATTCTTTTTTTGATATAAACACGAGGGATTTGTGAACTGCAGCATGGCTGGATCTTAGCAAAAGGTGGATGAATTGCAGAGAAAATACTGAAGAGGTCTTTTCAAAATATTCTGGAGAAAAACTGAGTATATGATCCATGATATAAAAACAGGGCTTGGGTTATAAGAGGAAAGGAAACTAAGAATTTTAAGTATCAGAGGGGTAGCCGTGTTAGTCTGGATCTGTAGAAGCGACAAAGTGTCCTGTGGCACCCTATAGACTAACAGAGGTATTGAAGCATAAGCTTTCGTGGGTGAATACCCACTTCTTCGGAACGTGAATTTTAAAATATTTTAAGTGTGGTTACGATACTTTCTTACAGAACAGATCTGCTCTCTATGTGTATGTAGAGTCATATTTGCTCACTTTAGTGACCAAATTAAGGTCCCGATCCTGTAAAGAGATCTGCATAGGCAGATCCTGTCCCATGTGGAACATTAGTGGGGCACCATTCTGAGCTTATGCTAGAAACCGGGGTGAAGTTTTCTACATTTTACTCCTATTAGCCCTGCAGAGCCAGCACAACTCAGGGAGAGTGAGCAGGTTTCTTTTATGGCCCATGTGTAACCAACACAGTTGTTAAATAAGATCCAACTACAGAGTTTTTATTAATGGTGATTAATAAATGTGAGACACGGTTGCAAAAGGTCCATCCAGATTCAATCTTCTCCAAAGACAGGTGCCCAAATCTTGGGTTTTAGTTTGGGTCCCTATCTGGTGGTGCATGAGGCAGAAGGAGCACATCTTTACTTTCAGATCCCAAGTTGGGTTTGCTGGGTGGGAGTTAGGAAAGGAAAACTGAGGAAATTTTATTCTGGACTCATTGAGATGTTAAAAAACTGGTGGTTTTGTAGTCACTTGTCAGAGTCTAACACATAGGAATTACAGAAGAAATACCAACATAAACATTCGTTGATAAGTACCCAATAATACATGACAGGGAATCTGACAGTCAATATACACACCCCTTGAGTATACTGAGACACAAGCTAGAATCATGTGCCTCAGCACATCCACGGTGTGCATATTTCAGCACCCCCTCGAGTATTGTTGCTCTTATTCTTGAATTCATTGGGTAGGGTAGTGGGGTGGGGAAAGACACATTTTTAGACATTGGGCCAAATACAGCACTGGTATAAGAGGGTGAATGGGGTTCCAGCCTCTTACACCAGCTCTGAATTTGAAATATGATCATATATCTGTCAAAATTCATCCACCTAAGAGATACAGTTCTGTTTTAACATGTTAACTCATTGTAAACATTGTACAGAACAGCTCCAGAAATACTGCAGTTTTACCTCGTCGTCTCTTACTCATATGGTGGGGAGAGGAGGAGGGCTTCCAAAGGGAAGCCATCCATATTATTCCACTCCATTCAGCTGAGCTCCAATAGCAGGACTTCAGCCGAGAAAGTTTTTTAACTTCTCCTTTGACGCCCCCCCTGCTCAGCTCAGTAGAGCAGGGCTGTTGGCTTCTCCTTTGGAGCCCCTCTGCCCTTTTCATTAGGAAAGGAGGGGAGGAGAAGAGGTGAATAGAGGGAGAAAGAGAAGGGGAATCGTTTTTAAAACAGAAGCTCCTGTTATTCAATTGAGTGGCAGATTGGCGGGTAGTGTAGTGATCTGGTTGGTGAAGAGACTGTACAGTTTTGATGGCTGTGTTTTATTGAAGACCATTATAAGGATTGGAAGTCTCTTCAAACAGTCAGACTGCTGTTTTCATCCATACCATGTCCACGAGATTTTCCTGCCTACACTGTACCAGCCCATGAAAGGGGTTAATAAATAGTAATTCTTTCAATATACTTGACATGATAGCATCTGTCAGTTCTAATATGCTATCAAGCCATCAACTCCTGCCTCTGTTCTGTTAATAATGCCAACCAATGTCACCAGTTAATCCAGTTTTCCCCCCAGCACCTTCACACTTTCTTCTGTGCCATCCCATAAAAGTCTATAAAGCCACTACATCATCAGTCATAAAATTCACTTCTGTCCTGATTGCCTACCAGACACACAGCAATTTCTGGTCAGCTGGTGCATTGTGACTGTGACATGATGCTAAACATGGCTGTTTCACAGTTACATCCCTTCCATTTGTTTGTTGTATCCACTTGTCGTCCGTGGTCAACGCGAAATTTGTAAGATTCTACAAGCAGTGACTGTCTTTTTTTTTTTATTTTTAAATTTCATATGTATCTAGTATCTAGCATAATGGGACCTAGCTGTCTGATTGATTCATAGAATTTAAGGCCAAAAGTGACCATTCTGGTAGTCTAGTCTCACCTCCTGCATAATTAGGCTTGGCAGAATTTGATTTCAGTGTTCGTTTAGAAGTATTTTTATTATTGATTTAAATGATCATAGCTGCACAAAGTTATGGGGTTTAACCATTTGTTTTTATTTTTTTAATTTTTCATCGTTTCAGGAAATGATTCGGGGGTAGGCGGTAAAACAGTGGGGGTGGATCAGACAAGCAGCTCTGGTGCCCCCAATTCAAATAGGATGTTGATAAATGGGAGAGGCTCAGAGAAGACCCACGAGAATGATTAAAAAATTACAAAACCTGCCTTATACTGTGATAGACTCAAAGAGCCCAATCTGTTTAGTTAAACAACTAGACGGTTAAGGGGTGATTTGATAACAGTCTATATGTATCTTCATGGGGAACAACTATTTTATAATGGGCTCTTCAATCTAGCGGACAAAGGTATAACATAATCAAAGGGCTGGAAGATGAAGCTAGAGAAATTCAGACTGGAAATTAGGCATACATTTTTGACAGTGAGAGTAATTAGCCATTGGAACAATTTGCCAAGGGTTGTGATAGGTTCTCTATCAACTGACCATTTTAAAATCAAGATAGGATGTTTTTCTAAAAGATCTGATCTAGGAATGATTTGGGGACAGTTCTATGGTCTGTGTTGTATAGGAAATCAGACTAGATGATCACAATCGTTCTTTCTGAGCTTGGAATTTATGAGTAGTTTTTTTAGTGACAGTAGATGTTGAAATTCAAAAGTTAATTTTATAACCTTTCAAACACAAATTGTCAACATCACATGTCAAAATATACAAAGTAAATATCCTTACATCAAACTCTTAGCTCTCAAGTATCATTTTTCATACTCTGCCTATCAGTAAATTTCTATTATAATAGATGGAAATATTTTTTGTGTATGCTGAAATTGATGTTTATTTATGTTTACCAATAAACATCTAATCCTTCCAAGCCTATGCATAACACAGGCCATAGGATTTCATTTCGACATGCTCCTGAAATACTAATATTATAATAATAATAATTAATAATGAGTTAGACACCTTTTATATGAATGAACCTAGAATGAAAAGAAAATCACATAATTATTATTAAAACTATAGAAGGTAATTCTGTAAGTCTTTGTGCTCCTTTGTCACTGCATGTATAGTGTATCTAATATTACCCATTTGGGGAATGGTCATTCACCACTCTCCAGAAAATCTTACATGAGGGATATTTATATCTATGTGAGAGCCAGTGGCGTAGCCAGGTGTAGAGCACAGGGGGAGCAGCAACGGCTCTATAAAAAGGGGGGCTGGGGGGGGCACTTTAAAGGGCCAGCAGCTCCCCGCAGCGTCAGGCGCCGCCAGCCTTTTAAAGCGCTCCCCCCCCCCAGCCCAGCTCCGGCAGCAGGGCGGGGGGGGGCACTTTAAAGAGCCAGCAGCTCCCCGCAGCGGCAGGAGCCGCCGGCCTTTTAAAACAACCCCCCCCCCCCACCCGGCTCCGGCAGCGGGGCTGGGGGGGCGCGCTTTAAAAGGCTGGCGGCTCCTGCCGCTGCGGGGAGCCGCTGGCCCTTTAAAGTGCCCCCCGAGCCCGGCTCCCGCAGCCAGGCTCGGGCGGCGCCTTTGCGACGCTTATCCTCACAGGGGGAGCGGCCGCTCCCCCTGCTCCCCCCCCGGCTACGCTACTGGTGAGAGCTCTTTCACTGGGTCTTGGTTTTACACCAACACCCTATGACAGCCAGAGTCAGAAAGAGCTGCAGACATGATTGAAAAAGTATGGGATGCTCTATTTTTAATCAGATTGTTTTTGTTGGGAAGGGGGCTTTTTTGCTGTGTAACTCTTGAAAAACACTTTTGTGCATTAACATGATACCCAGCTTTTAACATGTTGCCATAAATAACCCTGGTGTGAGCCATAAAAAACAGAGGGCAAACAATAATATCTGGATGCCAGATGGCACCGGCTTAGTGATGGGGCTGATTCAGTAAGAAACAAAAGGAAATTCCTGACATGCATCTGTGTGAACAGAACCCACAGGGAATTGCACACAGGCAGAAAGACCAGTGTACCAGAGTCACCTAAGCACTATTTCACATTTTTAAATAAGATTTTTGCATATGCAAACATTCATATATAGTTTATCCCATTTTTCCTATTAAAATAGTGCATCTTTTAGATTTTTATACATAGAAATTGACTAAATATCAGGTTAAAAGTGAACTAAAAGTTGTTCCGACATAGACTAAAAATACTAAATATATGATTTTTTAATTATTTTTTGCCAAATATATTGACTGAGCAAGATGGCAGTAATGACACACACAAATATTACCAACAGGACCAGTCTGTCAGTGCTTCTCTCCATCAATTTCAGGAAACAGAAGAAGCAAAAGCAAGCAAAACTTCTTCCTGTATTGGGGTTTAATCATATCCAATTAGGCTGTAAGTGCAGCTACATAAAAGATCATAAATGTGTTAAACTAATTAGATAATGTTTGTGTCTTTTCATGTAGAAGGATCCCACAGTGCCTTAGGGAGTTAACATGTATAGTATGTACATACTGTATATCAGAATTGCGGTATCCACCACTGGGGATAAAAACAGTAAATGTTTAACGCTAAACACTGAGACTGCAAAATGGTGTGATGCAACATGAAGAAAAATATTGCATTTAATTGAAACTGCAAGGAACATGTAGGGAAGAAGAATGTAATTACCCAGATTGGCATTTGACCAGTGCATTTGGGCTATTCTTGCAAATAGAGCCTTGGGATCTTGAATGACAGGTGATCATGATCTTGTTTTATATCTCAACTGAACAATGGCACCTCCAGGTGCACAGTGGGCTTTGTGATAATGCTGTGGCATTAGTTCAGTACTGACTCTAGGGGAAGAGTGCCACATATTGAGAAGAAGAGGTCTTGTGGTTAAGTGAGGTCTGGCAGTCAGGAGACTTGGGTCTATTGCAGACCCCTTCTGGGACGCTGGGCAAGTCACTAAAAGTAGCCACTGCTTTGGGGGGTCTTGATTTTTTGGGTGCCTAAATTGACACCTGTGATTTTTTCAAAGGTTCTGAGCACCCAGATCTTTAGCTGAACCCCAGAGTAACCCAAAGAGGATTTAAAAAATATAAATGGCATCTTAAGAAAGGAACAAAAAGAAGCATAAGGGAACAGATGGAGGAGTGGCAATGAGGAAAGGGAGAAAAGGTTTTCACCCTGCATCTTAGATCATGTATGTTCTGTCAGTCAATATCATTCTGATTCTTCATAATATACCTGTGGATACGCAGATTCTCAAGGAGCAGTGCCCGTGTATGTACAGTCATATGGAATGGTCTGGATCTCCCCATAAAGACAACAGGGCCAGCTGTGGGTCTCATCCAGTATCCACTGAAGTCATGAGTTGACTGTGAATGTTGGATCAGGCTCTATGTTCAGCCTCCCACTTCACCAGTTCCCCTGCAGCTACTTTCACAAAGCAAAGTACACACTGCTGCTCAGCTGCCCTCTAGAGAGTTTTGAAGTTAAATTAATGTGATCGTTTCATGCCAAAACAAAGTATGGACATTCTCACCACCAATATCTGTTTAAAACAGCAATGTCCACTATGTTGTTTTTATAAATGAGATGATCTTTAGCAGAAAAGCCACATTCTAAATGCCAATCATGTTGAATTTTGAAATAAATTCCCTTATATAATTATTGAAGATCTTAGATCATGCTATGTAAACTAAGAGGGAGAGATATAAAATACCACGTAGCATACCACATGAAACAGCAAGAGTGCTGTCATCTTGTGTTTTGAGTATGAGTCTGGAAAAATTAAAATTGAATTTAATGAGGACCTGTTTTCAAAAAGATTCTAGTGTCCACAATTTGGCAGGTGCATGCAAAAGCCTACATGTGCAAACAGTGCTTATATACACAAAGTAGATAAATGGATGTGTATCCAGTTGGCATGCACAGCTGGGTTTTCACATACGAGCACTATTCACTTGCACATGCAGCTGATTGTATGTGAAAACTGAAGGCTGGATGGTGGGACCTTTGAACATTTGGCCCACTTTTATTTATTGCCTTACAAATTCATGTTCTGGGGGGGGGTTGGTTTTAATTCCCACATTTCCTTAAAATATATTTTCATCAAGGTTTGTTAGCTATATTACATAACCAATTAGCCAAAATCTCATCAATCCAGAGTAAATCTATTGAAGTCAATGGCGCTACTCTGGGTTTATTCAGCGTACCGGCGTGCACAGTTTTGCCTGCTGTATTTATTACATTTTTATGAACCTTGCGCACATACTGAATGGTAGAGCAAAAATCTTTACCGCTGAAATGGGTCCTGTGCACTATGCCCAACAGCAGGAACTAAGAAATCATGTAGGAAAATACACTGCCTCTTTTAAATACAGGGTCAGTCATTTTGCAAGGGAGCCTAGGAAACTCTTGTAATAAGAGAAGGCTGTGTGGCCCCCCAGATGAGTGTCTGCACCTAAAAAGAACAAGTACATGGCTTTCTTTACAAGAACTATTTACTTTTTAACTCATATTTTTCTTTGTCAAGCATTCCACTTTTGATCCCAACCCCTCCCCTTTTACGGGCTTGTCAATGCCACTGGTACAGAGACGCCCGCTGGGGGGTGGCAGACAGTGGCATCTTTCAGACTTTCCCACAGCTGGACTCCATAATGTCAACTGTGTTCCAGCCATTCAGTAACAACAGACACTATAAGGTCAGTCATAACAGAACAAGGTCATCAAGTGCCCTCCTTCCAGTTTTCCCTTCTCTTCTTAATAGTGGGTTCCTTGAAATAGTGAGTGAAAAATATTAAAAAGCGGGAGGGGAAGAGAAGAAGAAAGGACATCTCCCCAGAATCCATTTGGGAGTTGCAGGCCAACGCCGTTGCTGCTTTGGGGAAGAAGCACCATCACTTTTGCTGCACAGAGGAAGGGAGAAAATTACCTTATATATGACAGAGCAATGCCCCAGTGCCAGAGAAGTGTACTCTTTGTTTCTGTTACTTAAATAGCAAGTTTGGAAAGCATTTTGTATTAATGCATTAAAATATGTAAAATTAAGCAGGGACCGTCTTTTTCTTCTGTATTTGTACAGAGCCTAGCATAGTGGGGTCCTGGTCCGTGATTCAGGCTTCTAGGGGATTATTGATTATTATTATTATTATTATTGTGAACACAATTGAGAAGGCAACATTTACCAGTAGTTACCACAGCATAGGCTCTGAAACACCACAGTTGCTTCTTATTTCCTAGGGTAACTGCTGCTTGGTAAATCTGCTCCATTACCTCAAGTCTGCAAGATAGACTCTGTCGCTCATACACAGAAAAGCACATTGTGTCAGTGAAGATCGGTATGTTAGGTATAGACCAAACAAAAAAACCTTGCACTCCCATGCTCATAAGATTTTGCACTAATCAGTAAGTAACATTTGCCAATGATAACTACACAACAGTATCTGAAACTCCATCATTATTTCCTTGTTTTAGTGTACGGAGAAACTGCACTACCTTTGAGACTATTATGAGGCTGCTGTTAGTAAATGTATTTCTAATGGCAACCCATGCATGGTGGTGGTTGTTTTTTTGCTTTCAGGTCCACCAAATTCCTATGTGCTTTTGAGGCCCGTGATTATATTAGAGGAAACCTATCCTTCCAGACCTAGAACTCATAATGTAAAAGTTGGGTCTAGGAAGCTGAACAAAAAATATAAATCCCTGAAGTTATTTCCAGTATTTTCCTTATCAGCTGCTGAGCATGGTGACATTATATAATAATAGATGGTATTTACATAGCAACTCCCATTTCCAAATGGCTCCAAGATGCTGTAACATAGTATTTCTTTCTTTGTCTGCTTGTGTATTTTATATATTGAGGTATAAATGGACTAGATGATGTAACTGGTATTTCATTTCTCACATCCGGGATTCTGAATGTTGTGTGTGTTGATGAGAGGAAGGGGGTGAGAGAGACAGAATTATACTGAGTTTTGCCCTAAGAACCGTAAGGTGCCCAAGATGTATGGCTGTGATGAGCACTTTACAGAAGTACTTGTATGATGAGATGAAGCACTTGTTTCCCAGAAAAATGTTTTCTGCAACCACTGGACAAGGGATGCTGCCCAATTATCTTGGATATTGCTGCTTACTTTGCCCTCTCTCTTGCTTACCATAGGTTTATTCCTGAGGCCTGGTCTGCCTGTAGTGTCACATGTGGGGTGGGCAGCCAGGTGCGGCCAGTGAAGTGTCAGGTGCTCCTGTCGTTCTCTCAGTCTGTGGCTGACCTGCCTATCGACGAATGTGAAGGTCCCAAACCTGCATCACAACGAGCCTGTTACAGCGGCCCCTGCAGTGGGGAGGCTGCTGAATCGAACCCTGAGGAAACTGAACTGATCTATGGGGGCCTCCGGGATTTTGATGAACTCTATGACTGGGAATACGAGGGCTTTACGGAATGCTCAGAATCCTGTGGAGGAGGTGAGGGCACTTTGCTTTTTGCTCTGGTTAATTTGCTTTCCCCTTTTCCGGTATACGGTGCCTTGCAATGCGCCCTGTCTAAAAGATGGCTTTGCTACATCTGTTTGAAGACCAAAAAAGGCTTCATGGGAAGCTATTAAGAATAAACTACATGTATTTCCCATTTAGGCCCATTGAGTATCAAATGCTATGCTCATGCTCTCAGCTGTGAATGATTAATGCAGCTAATACTGCTGTTTACATTTCTTGATGACTCATGTTTTATATTCACACAAGGAAGAATAACATAAAGCAACTTAGTGAGACGAACTAGCATCATTTGCTGTGCTTGTCTCTTGACATGGTCATATATGCACAGACATACAGAACCAAATCATTCTGCCACTGCAGATGCATTTGCTTACTGAACTACTGAGGGCTCAGCTGGTTTCTGTAGCTTATGCTACCATCTGACATTAGCTTGGATCCCAGTGCAAAAAGAAAACATATGGCAAAAATAGCCAACCATTTCATTGCCTAAAGCTTAACAGACTTGGCATTTGGAGACTCTAAAGTTGATGAAAGTCAAAGGTTATGCATATTATGATAATTATTTACACATTGTATAGTATTAATTTGAGTTTATGCTATCTTTTGTCCAATTGGTTCTGAAAAATTTCCCCATTGCAATTGTTTAAAACCCTAGGCTTTCCCAGCTGCTGCCCTTTTAAAGGCAATTTTCAGGCTGTTTACAAAAGAATGCAGCTAAATAATATGGCCAAAAGAGTCAATTTTTTATATTAAATAGGAATGATATTGCAGAATTGGAAAGAGGTCAGTAGTGGGTTGAAGTTTAATAGTCGGCTAAATATTGATCCTCCAGCAGTCAAATACAATAGAAAAAGGTTCTAGAAGATAGAAAAGGATGCAAAACATATCACAAAGTGCTTATGTATTGCTGGCTACAGTAGTTGGCATTTGTTTTCAGTTAACTTACAGTTTTCCAACAATTACCACCATTATTTTCTGCTCTAATTATAACTAATTATACCCGTGCATGTTGACTAGTGGCAAATGCTGACTTTTTAATAGCAACCCCACTGTATTTTGAGTCTGACTGGCCAATAATTATTTTTAATGCTTGTATTTTGAACCTGGAATCTTGACTAGCTCAAGCAATATCTCCTTGAAGCAAAAAGAAACAATTTCAATACATACAGTGTGTGTGTATATATATATATGTATACATTTTCATATAGAACATACATAAATTATTATGATGGAAACACTTTACCAATGTAAGATCTTTGGATTATCGACAAAAATGGTTAATTGGGAGATTTACTTACTTATTTATTTATTTATCTGGTCAACCAAAAATAGACCAGATTAAGAAATAGATTCTAAATCAAAATTTTTGTAGCTACAGTTGCAAGACAGGTCAAGCATATTTTATTGGTTTTGTACTCTCAGGAGATGAAATTGGATAGACATAGCAGTAACCTTTCACCTTGGAGAGGTAGCAACCAGAAGGAACTAGTTAGTAATATTGTCTGCCATTAGTGGCTGCATTTCCCAGAGCTGTCATCAAATATCATGTAACAATTATGCTATTCTGGTAGATATAAACATAGAAAATCCCATTTGATGGTATATTGAAAGTGAATTCAAACTTCCTAGATTCATATCCTGTCCCACCCCCGCACCCCGTTACATTTTAATTTCCCATTCATGAACTGATAGGTATTTTGAAAGAAAACAGTTTGAAGCAGGACAGCTTCATTATGGTGAAATGTTGTGTGATAAATAATATTTAGAAGTGAACCTCAAGCAAGTTGTCCTCTGGAAAGTGGAAGGAGGACCTTTTCTTATTTTTTATTAGTACTTTCCTGCACAGTTTCTGACAGGCAATGGAAGAAGAATATTGGAGGACATATGCAATGGTTCTTGTATTGATTTAAAACTTGTCTTCAATTACATGCATTGGCCTACCCAAAATATAGGGACAGTTTATTTTTGCCTGCTGAGACACACTAAGTGTGAGATTGTGGGGAGGTGTGGGCAAGCAAAAGTTGTTTTGAGCCACCATTATGTTCCCCTCATGCTGGGGCAAGCCAGAAGACTGGTTCCTGGAACAAGTTACTGCAGCCTGTACCCTATGACCATAGCCTTCAGGAGTCAGTCTGGCAACCAGGGACTAGATGGACTCAGGGGCTCCTTAGCCACCACCCCCGTTTTCCACAACACTTATGCTGGCAGACAAGATGGCAGGCCATGTTGGAGCCACTATGGTGGTTCTGTGCCACTGTAGTGAAGTGAAGACTCACTGCCGTGGCACCTCCTGCTGGTCGTCTGGGAATTAGCTCTTCTCCAGCTTACGGAGCGCCCTCTGCCGGCCGGTGTCTCGCCTGCCGCTGGCCCCGTGTCCCGCCCGGTGCCCTTTGCCCTGGGGTTCTACCTACCACAGTATCCCCATACTCTGGGTCTCCCCTCCCAGGGGAACCCCCAACCCTCTAAACCCACCTTGCCTCAGTGGCTACTGCCAGTCATCTAGCCCCCACTCACTGGGGCAGACTACACTCTGTAAAACTACTCATTACTGGCAAGGGGTTGAGACATGCTGCCTTTGCCTATTCCCAGGCTACACCCCTACAGTCCCAGTACCTGTTTAGGCCTGACCAAGGCCTCAGCCTGGGGAGTTGCCAGACTCTAGGTTCCCAGCTCCTCTTGCCTTTCCCCAGTACTGCTCTACTTCCGGTACCCTAATCTCCTAGGCAGCCAAGGCCTTCTCTCTCCAGGGCTGAAGAGAGACTCCCTCAGCTGCTCTCAATCCCTTTTCCCAGCTGCAGCCCTTTGCAGGGCTGCAGCCTGCTTTTAACCCCTGTTCTGCGGGAGTGGGGCAGTGACCCCACTGCAGTCCCCTATATTCGGAGAGTCCCCCTAGTGCCAGTTGAGCCAGGTTTCCATCTCCTTTGTGCTGCTGTGGCAACTCAAATCAGTAGGATCACACCAGTGAATTGAGCCTATAACATTTATATTGAGAAATCAGCTTTTCAGGCGTAGCGATAAAAACACATTTAAAAAAAAAATCAGTTTGCAGTGCATTCCTTTGGGAACTCTTCATTTTCATTAGAAAGGTAGAGGAAAGAGAGAGATTTTTTTTATTTCCCAAGACCAAATCCAAATCCTCCCTGTGGCAGCAAAATGCAGGCAGACTGGGTCCAGACATGTACCAGCAGGCAAGAGACATCCTGCATCATCGGGCAAGGTGTTACAATAGGGCCAGCATACTGTGCTGTGACACACATTTGCTGCTTGCACTTGCTGATGGTGGCAGAAATCATGTCTGCTGGACTGAGTGCTAGCCATGGTCCCTGCTTGAATAATCATGACCCCCTCCCATCATATTGCGGGGGGGAGGGGAAATGCCCGTTCAAATTTGTGCACTATGACTAGATGTTGTATCCAGTCCACATCATGAGCGCCACAGTTTCCACACTGCATTTTGACTTCTTACGCCTCTTCTGCCACCGTATGTGTCTGTGTAGCGGGGAGAGGGTTTAATTCTAGAAGTTGTATGGTGCAATTTATCACAATGCTGTTGGCTTGTAGGCAGCTTAGATGGCAAATACAAGCAATAAATAATACCTGAGTCTGTTCCTGTCTTGGATAATTGCTGGAAGATTCTGAGACTGCATGCAACACATCTTGAATATTTGGGTACATCTGTTACGATAGTGTATATGTTGGAATATTAATTTAAACATTCTGTTGGCATTGCCAGTCAACTGTAATTGAACATGCTGCTTAATATGTCTGCAGTTCATGCTAAATATTTTGATATTGACATGACTTTAGCTTTGCAATGGCCAGTTGCAGCAAAATACAACCGAACTACCCCTCTGAAACCTGCTGTCACCGTTACAGCATATGGGTGGGGGATGTTTAGTAGTAAATTTCAAACACTTCACCTTTCATTGACAAAACTGGTTTGAAATAAAATCTGGAATCTCTTAAAAAGTTAGCAAGCTCTCTAATGAGTGGGGCTGTATCCTGGCAGGATAGACAATAAAGCTACTGGACATACACTGAGACACAATTTAGATGGACTGAATAAGCAAGGAGGAGACACAAACAGGGCCTGGAAGTTTTTAAAAAAATACTGTAAGGTAAAGAGTCACCTAAGAGACTGGTCCTGAGAGCTGTAGAGACTTCTCAGTTGCAGTGAGGGTTGGGGAGAGGGATTAGACTCAGCACCTTCAGGATTAGACCGCTTGTGGATTACAAAACCAAGGCAAGCACAGTGAAAATGCTAACGCTTTTATGTTGCACATTACATCAGACAGCAATTTACTTGTGAAACTCCTACATGGGGAAGCCACAAAGAGGTACTGAAGCTACCTGATCAAAATAAATAGTAGAGATTGACTTTAGCTTCAAGACCCTCTTCTGAAAATGTGACGGTGTTTCCTATCACGGTTGTAGTCCAGGCCTATCTCTAGCCAGTTGTCAGAGAGCTCTGTGAAACTCATTGATTTAATTTCATAGCAGGTTGTACAAACCATTTTCGTTGGTGTCCATCCACATTGATTGGCAGCCCCTTCTCACCTTGATTGTTGCTTTCATATAACACTCTGTACGGTTAAGTCTGTACAAGAAACCACCCCAAAGGACTGCCCAATGTCCTGAGCACAAGGATGCTTTACTTTGATTAGAAGACCTTCTCTTCTATTCAGCCAGTATTTGTAAGACCCTTGGATGGTCAAAACAGTGTTCCCTTTAAAACATATGATGATGCATTTGGCAGAAAAGTGGCCTGATTAGAAAGTTATTGAACATTTAGAGGTAGGGAATATGAAGGGAATTTGTTTGGTTTCCCTTCAAACAAATCACTGACATTTGTTTTACTCTCTCAATAAGCTATTGTTTTATTTTTAAAAATCAAATAGAATCATCTTTGGGGGCTATTCTAAGTATCCCACTAACAAAATATTGTGTTTATAAATACCATTCTTTGGGCCATCTGGTGGGCAGGGGGCGGGGGGAAACCCCCATAATGGTATTGGCTGACTTGGGGGATTTCAGTAGTGTCCCACATGAGGTAAATATTCAGTAAGAGGCAGATTCCCTTCCCTCTCCCCTTGCCCCCACTCACTGTGGCTGCAACCTGAACACCTGGGAATGGTGTAGCTCCTGGAGTCCTATGCACACCTGAAATGGGCATGTGCAGCACTCTAGCAGCTCACTCATGGCTATATCCCCTGCATACTATGGAGCAGTGCTTTATGGGGCTATCACCACCCTAGCCTGCAGAGTATGTTGGGGGCAGAGAAGCAAGACCAGTAGATCCATGAATAGGAAGATCTATGACTTTGAACAAATGGCACTCCAGTAGCACTATTGTAAGTTGTTGCATTGTGGTGAATAACTGTAGAATAATATTGTGCTGTGGTTTTCCTAGTCGCATCGGCTTTAGCTTCAAAAATAACACAGTGTATTGCAGGTTCTGTTTATACACACAGCAATATTATTCTTGCTGCTTTCCCATAATTACTCAAGCTTGTCCAACCCTTTTTTTTGTGAACATTGTCATCTTCAGAGGATTTGCGGTGTTTTGGAAAACAGATTACTGTTGTAGTGGTGGTGGACCAGTTATTCAAGGACAAGTCTAGCTAAACTTTTCCCAGTTAAGTGAAGTCATGAGTATAGAAAGTGTGCTCAGATTTTCCTTGAATTACTGAGGGTTGGGTTATCCAGGTAGCATAGGCAAATCATGAACTTACATGAACCCTTGTATTGGACCAGTTCAAGGAGCTCAAACAGTAAATTAGTTTACATGGATTTTTTTTAAATGTAGGTTTTTCTCTGGTGTTTATCACAGCAATATCTGAGCACGTCACGTACATTAATTAATTTAACCTCACTACATCCTTGTGAGATAGGGAAGTAGTAATATCCCCATTTTACACTTGGATAAAGGGAGACAGAGAGAGAAACTGTCATGCCTAAACACACATTCAGAAGTTGGGGGAACTGGGAACAGAACTTAAATCTCCTGAGTAGACCTGGGTGAAATTTTTCATCCACAAATTTGTTTAGGTGAAAAATGCAGATTTGGTGACACACAAACATTTTGTGAGTTTATGTAAATTTCACAGAATTGTTCATTTTGGAAAAAAAACCCTCAAAAATATATAATTTGATTTTTCTGTTTGAAACGACTTATTTCCATTTTATTTTTAAAAATTGTAAAAAGTTTTTAAATGGCTGGAAGCAAGACAAAACATTGTGTTTGCCCCACCATTCTTTTTAACTTTTCAATTTGCCAAAAAAAAAAAATCATTTTCAGTCTGACCCAAAACAAATTTCTTTTGATTCTTCGAAATGTCCAGCAAAGTGAAAAATGCTTTATTTACCAAGCTGTACTCCTGAGTTCTTGTCCATCACCTTAATCACAAGACTACCTCCTTTTTAGTTCCCACAGCTGTTTCTGCTCTGTTCCCTGCCTTCATTCCAACTCTCAAATGTGCCTTACTCCGCTGCATGACCAGTGTCCAGATTAGATTTAGGGGAGTGCAGCTATTGTTCACAAGTGTGGAATATTATCATATCACTTTCTTTCTGCACCTAGAACAATCCTGTTGATGCTTAAAATATAACATATAAATGGGCCAGCTTTAACACCACACCCCCTCTGAATTGAATGATCACATCGCTGCCTTGGCTGGCATGCAGTCTGGTTGCATTCACTGATTCCGTGTTAGATGGACATTTGCTTTGTGCTTCTGCTTGTTTCAGTGATGTTTGTGGAAGGTGGGGGACCAAGGAATTTGTCACCCTAATAAAGTTTTCTTATGAGATTGATAGAAGCGAAGCTGGAACCTCCTTTTCAGTAATTTAATTGAACTTCATGTAGGGTGACCAGATAGCAAGTGTGAAAAATCATGACCAGGGTGGAAGGTAACAGGTGCCTATATAAGACAAAGCCCCAAATACCAGGACTGTCCCTACAAAATCAGGCCATCTGGTCACCCTACCTTCAGATAGGTGGGGAACAGGAGGAAAGGAGAGGCAGTGGTGAGCGTGTTTGTTTCACGAGAGTTACCCGAATTGTAGGTGGAGGTTTCCTGTTAAAACAGAAGGGAGTGGGGGCCTGTGATTCACTCCTGTCACTCAGGGCCAGTATGCCAGGAGAGACATTCCTAGTCGTTAGGTGCTCAAGTTTGTGTCCTCACTGAGCTGCCCATCAGCATGGAACACCTCGCGCTGCACACTACATGGCTGTAGAGCGTGAGCAGCAAAACGTCACACTAGCATGTCAGCCTGCTCATCAGGCCGGGGAGCCCCTCCCTTTGCCCCCAGCCGCAGGTTTGGCAGCAATGTCTGAACTGGCTCCACTGATCGTCCTGAGGATCAAACTGTATTTTCTGACGTGCAGAGGCCCCCACAGCAATTTAGCAGGGCCCCTGCTGGTGTCATGTCTGCACTTCATCACCCCTTGGGTTCTGTGCACTGAGTCCTGACTGGAATGTTGTATGCAGGTGTCCAGGAGGCTGTCGTGACTTGCTTGAACAAACAGACAAGAGAGATTGCAGACGAAACTCTGTGTGTGACCAGCCGCCGTCCTCCACAGCTACTGAAAGCCTGTAATCTGGAGCCCTGCCCCCCAAGGTAGGCGGTTTACATCCTTACCTTCAGCAGCACGTGCATTTCTGTGCATGCAGAGAGGAATAGTTGTTATCTGATGCTCGAAACTAATTTGCAATGTCCCAAACTCCCACTTAAAAGTGTTTTAAATGTCTGTGAAGCTAGGACATTTGAGGCCAGATTTGCTGGGGTGAACCTGGACTTCACTGGAATTCTAGGTGTATATGAGCATAACTGAGAACAGTATCAGGGCCTGAGGTTTTTAGCCCAATGGCACCTCATAAATTCAGTGAATTGGACTAAAGAAATGTTTTGTTTCAATCCCACATGATTCTTTTTCATTGTTGCAAAGTGAAGAGAGAGAATTTAACTGGATGAAAGTCTATGGCCTTGGTTACACAAGAGGTCAGACTAGATGACCTAAAAGTCCCTACTGGCTTTAAAAATTATTAGCTGTGTACAATGGTGATGGAAGGCTCAAGATCATGAGCTTTGCTTGAAGATTTTTCAATGGGATTTAAAGATACCACAGCAGAAACAAATCAAATATACTAGCATGAGGTGATTTCAGTGTAAGCTATTTAAACAATCTCTGCAATAACACACGCGCGCGCAACACACACACTGCAACACACACACTGTAATGTATTATAACCTTTTCAGTTTATAGTATTATTTTGCTTAGAGTCACAGAGCTGTGCTAAAATGGAGGGGCATATCTCAGAAGGCTCATACATTCAAATCAGATAAGCATCCAAATGTTTGGTTGTTTGTCTGAACTTGACCCAAACTTACCTGAAGCTTTTGGATGCCCACATTGGCTGCCCTCCTTCCTCTCAATCCACCTTGCCCTCAAAAGTCCTCCAGAACCTATTCCTCCCAGTGCATAGATACTATGGTGGAGGATGCTGTGGAAAACCCTCACCCGAAAGATAGCAGACTTCCCCATTTCCAGGAAAAAGGCAGGGTGTCATATCTATGTCACTCATGAAGCAAAATGGCTTTTAAAAGATTCTTAGGGCTTTGTGTAGATGTGATTAGGCCTTTCCAGGTCTGTAGGTAATTATACTGTATGATGTATGTGAATGTACTATATATATTTGTAATTAGTTAGGGCCTGGTTCTTTTTACATCAAGGCCCCCTCTACACTGCTCTGGCAATGTAAAGGACCTTAAAATGGGTTTGAACATAACATAAGCCCACTTTAATGCCCCTTTACATTGACAGAATGGTATAAAAGTGGCACTGGTGCAAATGAGAATCTCTTAGCCTTTACGTATGCACGTGTATGGTACTATATGTGTGAGTAGAATATTCAGGGGTGTATGGTTGTGCTGGTATATCAGTAGATGTATCAGTAGATTTGCACTGCGAGGTTAAAGTTAGAAATCAAGTGTGTCCAGTGTCCAAGAATAATAAAGATATTTGGACAGGGGGAATAATTTGGTTGGATGATGAAGATTCTGAGTTGTGTAATAGTGAGAGCCAAATGGGCTGAACTCCTTTTCCAATACATTACAAGAACAATTTTATAAGCAGAATAATGCGCTCTTGAGCAGTTCCGTTCTAATATACAGCCTGCACGTCTTGATGTATAAACAGAGCGCACGCGCACTTGTTAATGCTGATTCAGCACTGTGACGATGGAAAGCATTATATAAATGTTAAGCAGTGGTAGTATATCTGTCTATAGGTATCACCCATTTACTCTTACCTCAGTGGAGACAGAATTCACTGCTGGAGAGTTCCTGATTTTAACAGAGAGCGAGAGAGAAAGAAAATAGCTAAACCCCCTACCAAGACTAGCATGGAGAATAGGCATACCCATTGATTGAAAGGCCTGGAGCATGCCCTAGGCCAGCAGGATCTGAGTTTGATTCTCCTCCCTTTTAGATGATGACAGCTGGCTATGCAGGTGGAAAGCACTATCCTTTTTGTAATATAGTTGGCAGTATGAAATAGACAAGTAAACATAATTTGGAGGTGCTCATCTAGAGTTATTCCCTTTTTGGTGTTCCTTTTACTGATATTATGATAGACTGAGATACTGGTCCAGATGTGCTGATGACCTGACCCACCAAATTCTTCAGTGTAAACATACCCACCCACCAGCCTGTCCCCAGTGAGGTCAATACCTTCCGGCTGGTGGGTGGGTATGTTTACACTGAAGAATTTGCCTATTATATAAAGGGTGGGGTTTTTTCAATATTATTTAAAAATCCAGACCATATAAGAATATCTGTAAGCTCTTTGGGACAGTATCAGTCTTTTTGTTCTGTTTGTAAATGCTTAGCACAATGCGGTTCTGGCCCATGACAGGCTTCTAGGTACTACCATTATACACAAAATAATAATTAATATTGGATCTGGCCCTAGTGGCTGCTCTGTGTGTGGTCAGTTGTATGCAGAGGATTCAGATTCTGTTCTGCTTGCTTGTCAGCAGCAGCTGAAAGTATTGGGGAGGCAGCCGGCTCAGCTCCTCAGTGGGGAGAGTGTGTCACTCTGTAGTGACACCTCTTGGTGAACACGAGAAACAGATTTATAGGGTCTCAAGACATAGCCATATCTAACTCTCCTTTGATGGAAGGTCAGGGTGGGAGTGGGAAACGGGGAAGTATGTAGGTCTAATCTGCTCACACCTATGTCTCTCTTCACATTTCCTCCTAGCTCTTACTAAATGTTCTCCCCACCCTCCTTCCCTGTGCATTTCTCCAGCCTACCTCCCACCTTGCACTCTTGGCTTTGTAACTTTTTATACTGCCCCCTGGTTTGGGGCAGCCGCCCACTCCCCATGCACCAATCAACCTCCCTTTCTCCTTTGAAATCTCCCCTTCACACCTGATTTCATGAAAGTTTCCAACACTGATCTCCTCTCTCTTGCTGTCAGCACTGCTTTGCAGTTGAACTGTCACCTGTTGTGGTATGTATAATAGGACAGATCCACAGCAGTTGTGGTAGATGTAGTGGCAGAGATAAGTATATCTCGGTTATATTGTAAGGGACTGATTCTCTTTTGGGCTAAGGCCTCTGAACTCAATTCTGGCAATGTAAAGGGGCCTTAAGGTTGGTAGGCATAAATTACATTGACTGTGTAAATGAGAATCAGGCCCTACATTCCTTAGGACAGGAGCCTTGTTTCCTAGAAGCTTACAAAGTGCCATTACACTAATGGCATTATATAAATTACCAAGTAATAATATATCAACAGTCTGCAGCCTCCAAAGGGGCACAGATGGCATCAAAAGGGTTTGTTTGTTTTTTAATCCTATCATCCTAATGAAAGATCCTTCAGAATCTTAACTCAAGAAATCTTGATCCAGGAGTTTTGATTGCAATGTAGAGTAAAATCCTGGCCGCACTGAAGTAAATTGGAGCTTTCCTATTGACCTCTCTGGGGACAGGATTTCACCTCTAGTGCTTTGAGGCCTCTGCAACAGAGGTTCCCAAACCAAAATCCATAATGATTCCGAGTATTCTTGCGGATGAATTATGGGCAGAGCTGGCTCGTCTCATGGTGCTGGCTCTTCCTCCTTGTTTCCAGCTGCTAAACTACATTAAAAGAAGCTAAAAATACATTAAATACTTTCCTAATATGACTGTGCCATGTAAGTGGCTGCTGTAGTTTTGTGTTTATTGTGAATAGGAAGAGAGGGAGTCCACTGGACATAGCAAATGGGGTGGCAGGTGACCCATAAGATACTAGACTGTAGTTCACACTGTGGAAAAACTCTGAGAATCCCTGCCCTATAAAATGAGAATTCCCTCCCTTTTTAGTTAGGCAGTCAGGAGAAACTGCTTCAGTGGCGATTCAGCCAGCGAAAGGACAAAACATGGTTACATTTTGAGTCTAATCCACTTTAAGAGCTTCCTGTTGGTTTAAGAGTGAGAACATTTGTAGGCTTAAGGGCTTTACCTCTGCTACAGACACTCTCGGGTTACCAATGGCAATCTCCATAGCTTCTTAAGGGGTTATCCCAGGCAGGCATAAGGCTTAAAAACAAGCTTTTCCTGGGCAACAACCAACTTTATTTGTTACATACTGTATGTGCAGGAGCAGTGGACAATGGAATTCTAGAAGATTTTTATGATTGGCCATTTTTTTAAGAAGACCCTTTCAAAACAGAAAATTACTTACCACAGGAGGAATTGAAAAGAATGGCTTTCACTCTATTTGTTGTTCCATCATTTTATTCCATCATTTTTCTTGGGCATTTGAGATAGCCCAGGGAGAAGGGAGCTTTACTGCGTGACAACTTTTCTCCCTCTAAGTCAGGATAAGGGGAGTAGGCTGAAGGACTGCAGACATGGGATTTATAAGAGCAACTAAGTGAGTTAGGCCCCTAACTCCCAATAGAATGAGGCACCTACCCTGCTTTAGCCACATTTATAAATACCGCTAGGTACCTACCTGCATTTTTAGGTGCCGAAAGACCTTTGTAAATCTGGCCCGCTATCTCTTTACACTGTGAATACATCTATTGGTGAGAAACCAAAACCAAACCAGAAAACTCAAGTTTTCAAAAATTCACAGGTATATGGAGTCAACAAAAAGTTATGCTTTGAGTTTAGACAGGAGATTTTCAGAGCCCAGAGAAATTTCACATAAAACTTGGCTGGTTTTGTTTCCGTATTCAAACCTCAAAGCAGCTGAGTGTCCCATGGTTTTGGATTTTGTTGTGAGGAAGTTTTTCCTTCAAGAAAAATGGCAGAAGAAAAGCCCAATGACTTTTCTTTTGGATACAGCTAAACAAAACTTCCCCGTAAATAATAGCTGTTGAAACAAGGAATGGTGGAATGTAGATGATACTGGCAGTTCTTATTTTTGAACTTGGTGCCTCCATACTGTGGTTTTTGGTGCATTAGAAATTAACAAAATAGAATGGTCTGTCCTTGGACTAAGGTATCCGTACGTGTTATTTCTGAGTGCACACAACAGAGATACACCCAGGGCATAATTCTGATCTCACATCAGTGAAAATCAGATGTAACAGGAGTGTAGAATCAAGCTGTAAGCAATTGATAGAATAGAATACCCAGTAGTAGACTCAGAATAGCTCATCAATTAAAAATATTTTTTTTCCTCCACTCCACTGGGAGAGCGATTCTTTGAGAGATAAAAACACACATTTTTTCTGCTTGCTATGTTTGTATTTTAAATTGTTCTAAAAATAGTCTGAAGAATTAATTTCCAGTGATGTCTTCACTCTTTTTGACAGCAAAATTGACCCATGTCTAAAAATGTTTCCTTCCCCCACCCAAAATACAAAGGTCCATCATTTAATCAGGTATAATCACCCTTGGTTATAACTGCAATGGCAGGAACGGCTCATGATAAACCATAGAGCGCTACCAAAAGGAAGAAAGAGTGTGCCATGGCTGTGTTCTTAATTATAACTGCTCAATAGCTTGGCCACTGTGTGTTGAAAAGATTTGGTAGACGTGTGTGGAGGAGGGGAGAGAAGCAAAGCAATGAAAGCCAGATGGCTGAAAAAGAAGGAAATTCCAGGCAATTTCTGCAGCTTTGTTCTCACATACTTTCAAAACTAAACTTTTATTCCTGTGCAACAAAGAACAGCTGAATGGTACAGAACAGATAAACAGTGAAGAAAAAGCACATAGTTCCAGGAATAACACAAGGTTTTCCTTCCCACCTCTCCCTACCTCCTCTTTCTCAAGCCTGTAGTTCTAATGAGAACAGAGAAGGGACTGTAAGAGCAAACTGACGGACCCAATACATGGCTGAGGTGTCAAGGCACCATAAGCCAGACTGGCACTCGCTCAATCCTCAGTGACCACCTCCTTTTTTTCCTCTGATGCTACCTGTTCTATTTTTGTATAACATAGGACGCATTTGAATGTATTGTTTTCTCTGCTGGATGCTGTATTTTTTCCCCATTTTGTTCTTTCTCGTTTTCCAATTGAATTCAAGCTATGCAGGAGGAAAAATAATTTACTTTTGTTCTTGTTTGAAGCCCGGGAAGTGCCAGATTGTTTGTGGGTCAAACCTACTATAAGTGAATTCCAGCTAGAAACTGAAATGAATTAAGCATGTACTAAGGGTCAAACCCTGAGGTACTTCCTCTGGCCCATACACAGGTGTTCAGTGTGTGTGGGAGAGCATAAGAAACCTGGCCATCCTACACAGCCAGGCTTCATTGAAGCCTCTCAATACGTTTCTTGAAAAAAAACTGTGACTTGTGATTTCTTGTTGTGTTTATCATTGGTATATTGATATTACAATACAGCGCCACTGGCAGGAAATACCAGTTCTTATTCTCATTACAGCCATTTCTCAGAAAAAGCCTGAGTTATGTCATGCATTGCCTGTCTTCACTGTCTCTCTGTGCTACTGCCTAGTAGGGGCAGGTGGTAATTAACCATTGAAACAACATACTAAGGGATGTGGTGCACCAGGGGTGCTGGAACAACTTGTAGAGCGAGGGTGCTGAGAGCCATTAACCAACCTGTAAACCCTGTATATGATGGAAACCACTTCAAGACAGAGGGTGTGGCAGCACCCCTAGTACCAGCACCTCTGTGGTGCACTCTCCCTCACTTGAAGTCAAGATTGGCTGTCTTCTAAAACATGCTCTAGTTCAACCAGAAGTTCTGGGCATTGTGCAGGAATCACTTGGTGAGGATCTATGGCCTTCGCAATGGAGGAGGTCAAACTAAATCATCCTAATGATCCTTTTTGGCCTTAAAATCTATAAATCTGTCACTTGGAGAACCATTGATCTTCTCTGTAATCTCTGCAAGCATTGTCAACCCTTCTGTTTTCAAGGGTACCATCCTGTTAAGTGGCTGTCCAAAAGATACCAAGCGACAGTCATGCCCAAAGCTGCTCATTTTTTAAATTCACCTTCTCAGCTATCCTTGGATATGTTATTAGCTTCATAGCCAATATTATTAGCTTCATAGTTCTGATTCAATATCACATGTGTACTCCTGTACATCTTATTCTATAGCAGTCCCAGTACACCTACCCAATCATGCCCAGACAGAGACTTCATTTCCAGCACTAAGATTCCTACCAGAGAGTCAGGTTACACATCAATAATGCAACAACTTCCAAATTGTCTGTTTGAATAAAACAGCTTTAGAAACTCCCTTGCAATTGCTTTTTCCTCAATCCAACTCCTCTAGATTAATAGTCATCTTTTCCTCGGCCATTTTGGTTCTTTAATAGTATAGGTTTTTACCCATGGATGTTCTCCTTCACTTCAGCTCATGTTCAATTCATAGTCCAATATGTTTGTGAAGTATTAGAGCACATCTTTAAATAATCTTTGAAAAGGACTTCTGGACATTTCATATTTCCTTCTTACTTCTAAGGACATCAGATCACCCTTCTCAGTCAGAGAACCAGATAGGTAGGTGCCTTTCTCTGCACAGGTCTCATGGTCACAAACCTTGGCACTGACAGCCATGTTAGTACATCCCCAAACTGGAGTATAATCTGATAATTTGATACTTTTCCTCATAGAATCGTTTGTGATGAGTTTGTGCTTACGCTGTGGTAGGGTCTTTGTGAATTTCTTTGTGAATTTCTCCTCATTTGCCTTTTCCTGCCATTTCCTATTGACTTCCTGGTTGCAGCCAGCTTGCTTCTGTCAATTTCCCTCCACCCCTCTCTTTTCTAGTGCCCACTCTAATCAGAACTGAATACTTGCTGCCATATAATATTTTTCAATATTTGAAAGACACGTGCTCTCCATTTCCCATTTTCTACTTTCACTTCTTATTCTTGGTTTCCTCTTAATTGCCTCAGCAGAAGGAATTCACATTTTTGACTACAAATGGAATGATTTCCCAACCGTGGCTCTAAAGAGGGAGTCTGCTTTCAAGCCAAAAATAAAATTGCTTAAGTCCAATACGTTGCACAACAATGGCTTTTGTTAATTTCACATTTATTGCGTTATCCTGCAAAATACCTTGCATGATCTTCCAGTTGGTTTATCTGACTGTGAAACGACTATTTTAATTTAAAAAAAAACCCCAGCAGTATGCCACTGTGAGGCCTAACATGAAGTAGGGTGTACTGGCATCATGTTATCTTCCAATCACAACTCTGTTAAAGCATCCTGTTGCTATAGTAAATTGAGGAGTGTCTGATATTTGTGGAATCAATAAAGATTTACTAATGAAAACAGGCAGCTTCTATTAGAAGAACAAATAAAAGCAGACCCGACATACTCTAAAGGAACTGTATAATTAATTCAGTCAGTCACATTTATTCATCAAATAAAGGGAGGAAACAGGTTGATTTTCATTTGTAATTGAATTTGGAGGGAAGTACGTTCCCATGAAAAGTGCCAGAATGATAAAACAAAGTGCTCTGTATCCACAAAGTAGGGGCAGCATGGGAGTAGCAGGATTAGCTTCCCCACACGTATCCATCAAACTTTCTTTGAGAATGAGGATGCAGCTCCTCAGGCTCCATTCCCATTATGTCCTTGGCCTCTCTGCTAACCTAAAGGTTCAACTGTAGTAGTAGATTTTGTCATGTGCACTGTTGCCAGTAGGGACAGGACTGAGACCAACACACTTCGTACAGACCTCTGAATAGCAGCAGATGTTAACAACTTTTGGTTATTAACACCCTTGAGAGATATTTGAACCACTTACCCAGAGGTGAAGGCTTTATATTTCATTACAATCACATGAACCATCTAATTCTCTAAAATCCTGGTCTACGCTACAGAGTTTTGTTGGCAGGAGTCGACTTTTGTTGCCACAGGCTTGCATGAGTCCACACCTAAAGTCCACTTATGGGAACCCCGCCCCCCATTCTACTGACACAATAATACCACATCCCGTGGTCTACACACAAATTTTGGACTGGTATAAATATGTTGGATAGGGATATGAATTTTTTTTACCGAAATAGATGCCTCTACTGTGAACACATTTATACTGGTATAAAGGTGGCTTATTCCAGTATAGCTTGTTCCCCGTCCCATGTGGGAATAGGCACTTCTAAAGAAGTGTAACTGCATCCACACATTAGCTGGGTCATACCACTTTAACTATGCCTATATAGTTAAAGCAATACAAATTTTGTGTGTAGGCAAGGCCTAATAGGCTAATTTCAGGGCATCTGGTAGAAGTGCCTCAGCATAAGTCTACTCATGTTCATAATGATACTTCTGCTGCCATCCTCCTGGATACCATTAATGCTGCTGCTTCCAGATCCTTGAGAAGGATTCTGATCTCGTTTGCAGCGCTATATATCCATTGACTTCATCAGCTAGTTCCAGATTTATAGCGGTGTAACTGAGACTGTGTTCTGGCTCTCTGCATCTGGAGCAGCTGCAGGCATGTGTTTGGATCTCAGTATACCAGGATGAGGAAAATCAATTCCTATTCCAAAAGACTGAAGTGGTTACTAAACAGAGTACTAGTCCGGCTAGGGCAGCATTATCTCAAAGGGAGAATTAAAGAGAAAACACCGGGTTTGGACATGATTTTGGAACAAGCCTCCATGCTGTATCTCTACCAGCATGTTGCAAAAGGGGCGTCAGGATGGAAAGCTCAAATACAAGCAGAGGTTGGGAATTCCAGTGCTGTAAATATATTTTTATGATGAAATAAATGTGCAAAAAGACCTGCATGCCTGAAATTGAGAGAGAGACTGTTTGTGCCTGATACTCTAGGGAAATAGTTCAAGAACAGTTCATCCCAGTGCAAATATTATCTCTGTAATGCTGCCAGCCAGGGTCACCAAGAGTTGCATTATCTGCCATTTAAGTGGCAGCGCTGGCTGCAGAAGTGAGACTGGACAGGGAGTTAGTTCAATCCGTAGACCACTTTTTCCAACATTGTTTCATTCGTGAATCTACTCTCTTTGTTCATTTGTTTCAGTAACACCCCCTCTCTCTTTCCTTTTTTCTCTGACTCCATTTCAGCAAAGGCATCCTTCCACTTGGTGAGTGTCTTGTTACGTGGTGGAATAAAATCTCATGTTGGTGAATATTGATCTTTCAGGTTATGAAGTCGAGGCTTGGTCTGTGATTTTTTTTTTCCCATGCAGCTCACAGGCAATTCAAGCTGACACATGGTACATTGTTCATTTTAAAAACATTTCATTGCAGGTTCTAAAATGTGTTTTACTCTATGACAAGGAAATCAATTTCTTGCACTTCTCCCCCGCCGACTGAACACGTTCATACACATTTGCCCTCTAGTATCTGCAGTCTTTTTGTCAATTCACTTTTTACTGGCTGCCCCAATGTTAACTAATAATGGATCCTTTTGCAAAGTCATTTTGAAGTGGGAGGTGGGGTTGTGCTGTGCATTTTCACTTTTTCCAGATGACGTTAACTTAGTGCAGGGAAAGGTGTTGGTTTCTTTGACCACCGTAGAAGGAGATAGAGTCCCTGAAAGACCCCTGTCATGGGGGATATCAATTGGATTGACAGTTTTGGCAGCTGAAATCCATATTCCATCCAAAAAGCAGATACAGCGTGGGCAGCAACCATTCAAACTTCTTCATTCTGACTCCTGGAGGAACCACCTCTAGGACAGTATTGTGCTTCACAGTTCCTGTGCCCATTCAATCTGTAGCCTTTCTGTTTATACACTGAACAAGAATGCCGATAGGATGATAGGTTTTGTGGTGTGGACACTTTTCCACTAGGAAACTGGATTTAGACCATCCCTTCACCTTAAAACACTCTACTCTCTCTGTCTGACAGGCCTTGTGCCCTTCTCTGTCATCCCTCTGCCTTACATTCATCCTCTACTAGCTGTCTCTCAGTCCTTCACTCTAATACTGCAAGTGAAGCTCTTGTCATCTGTAGCAACAGCCTTCCTGTAACTCTCCTTCACCAGTTCTCCACCTTTGCTCCTATTTCTACTAATTTCTCTCCCCTCTTCTACTATTTTGCATTTTAATTTGTAATTGTATTTTTTATTTATGTAAAATCTTTTGGAATATGTTTTTAAGAAAGATGTTAGCAAGGCCAGGTTTTATTGTATTTCACATATACCATTGAACAGCCTTCTAATGGGAAAGACTTTCCATCACTGCTGTTTTGGGTGAGAGCCTAGATTTGAATCAGCAAGGTGTGTGTCTCTATTTAACTTAATCTGTCTACCTATTTCTATCATGCTTGTCACCATCAGACCTCAGTGCCTCAATTGTTATATTGGGTCACAAAACTCCTTGTGGTAACTATGCGGTTGCCATTTCCTCTCACTGTTGTAATTCGCTGAGCTTGTGTTTCTGTTGCAAATTCCCCTGTGGTCCAGGTGGTGTGTGTAATTCTGATGTTGTCCACCAGGAAACCCACATTGTGTGTTAGACTGCATCCATCTGTTTGGCTTCTTACACTGGGAAAAGAGGTGTCTCCTAGGGCTGGTCAAAAAATTTTCATCTGTACTATTTTTAATGGAAAATTGTGTCTTCAAATAAAATAATTTTTTTCACAAAAAGTATCAGCTTTAAATCCCCAATGGTTTGGGGGTTTTAAGTTTGGCTAAAAAAATTAACATTTCTAGCCAAAAACTGAAAAAAATGATTTAAAAATGCCACCACCGTGTCTCATGGGAATTGCGGTTCAGATACCTCATGCTTATTTTCCTCGACTGTCTATGTTCCCCAGCCAGACTACATGATGCATTATGGTTAGGGACTCCCATGATGCACTATGGTGGCCTAGCAAGAGGGGAAAATATGGTGCATCATGGAAGATGTAGTCCAGGCAAGGAGCTCGGTCTATAGAAGAGAAATAGGAATATAAGGCACCTGAACTACTATTGTCATAATGTACTGTGGCACCATGTCCAAATTTACTTCTTTTTGTTTTTATCCAAAAAAATTTTACCTGAAATATTTTAGTTTTCATCAAAAAGTCAAAACATCAGCTAATCAGGATGGTCAGTACTGGAGATGCTGCTTCCAGGAGGCAGCAGTACCAGCTCTGTGTAACTTCTATCCCTCTTTGGCTTTAGAGTTCTTCCTCGGTTTTTCTCTATTTTGCTTTGTTATGGAAATATTTCTCCCTCCCACAGTTATTCATAATGAGCTGCAGTGTTCATTGATGCTGATAAAACTGCAGAGTTAATGCAGACCACCTCTGTCTTCTCCCAAAGTAATCTTAGTAAGCCTCTGATATGTCTGCATGCACTGGCTTAAAGAGGCTGAAATGCTGTACAATTATCACTTTTCATAGGTTGTCCTCAGTTATGAGATGGATGCTTTTTGAGAGAAAGTACATTTCTTTACCTTGCTCGCAAAGAACCCTAGAACCCACTAGGTTGTACAGAGCAGTTCTGATCCACTGCCAAGACCAGTAATCAAACCACTAGACCTTTAGTCCCTGGGCCTTAGTTTGTCAGATTAGCACTGACATGCTATAAACATGAATGGTCATAATGTTGTTTATGGTTATTATTGTTAATAATAATAACTTTTTGCATGAATGCAGCCCTTTTTTATCTGAGGTTCAAAGTAGTTTTTCAAAAATTAGTGAAACCTCACAACATTCCTCTGAGGTATGTGTGCATTTATTATCAGCCCCGTGTTACAGATGGAGAAACCGAGGCATGGAAATATTAAGATAATAGAATCATAGAATATCAGGGTTGGAAGGGACCTTAGGAGGTCATCTAGTCCAACCCCCTGCTCAAAGCAAGACCAATCCCCAATTTTGCCCCAGATCCCTAAATGGCCCCCTCAAGGATTGAACTCGCAACCCTGGGTTTAGCAGGCCAATGCTCAAACCACTGAGCTATCCCTCCCCCAAAAAAATTCAAACTTGGGTGCTTGAAATTAGACCCCAAAATCTATATTTAGACCCCTAAATATGTGGCCTGGCTCTTGGAGGTGCTGAGGATCCACAGCTCCTGTAGCTAAGGAATGGGAAATATGGGTATTCGGCACTTGTAAAGACAGGCCACTTCTTTAGGTGCTCGAATATGGATTTAGGTTCTTAACTTTAAGCATCCTAGTTGGAAACAAGTATGAGTAAGCAGCCAGGAATAGAACTCAAGAGTCTAGTCTTCAGTCCCTTGATCTGATCTGACAATTAGAAGACAATGCTGTCCTTTGCAGGATTAACACTGATAGGTTTACAATTGGATCTTGGATTCCCTGTCAGCAATTAAAATCCAACATTGATGAAACTGATTTACCCCATGGTGGATGTTATAACTGAGTGTCCAACAAGCACATATGCACACAGAGAATTGGGTTACATTTCCACAAATAGAAATCGAGCACTGGAACTGAAATCAAAAGGATGTGTGCTATCCCATCAGAGATTCCTCTGTCTCCAGTGTCTGGTGCAGGATATGTAGGGTGAGAGGCAGAGAGAAAAAGCCCAGTATTGATGTAATATGTGATTAATTCAGTCTGATGTGTATGAATATACACTGTTGCCATGCAACCCCTGAACAATAAGGAGTGTCTCTATGTGCAGGTGCCAGATGTTAAGAGGTAAGAGGCTCACAGACAAACCTCACTCCAAACTGAAGAATGCTTATTTTAAAAATAAGTCCTCTTGTATCGTTTTCATATGGTTTTAACTGCGTAAAATGATAATTTCATTTTTTTTATAACTGGGCTGGGAGGTCTTTGCATAGAAGACTGTTTACTTTTCTCGTGTGCTGTTCAATTTTCTTGGCATTACTTGAAGGGAAACTGTCAAGATGGCAATCATATATCTTTCAAATTGTTCCTTTCCTATAACATCTCGATTATAAGAATGTTTTAAAATATACTTTGTTTTTTCGTCATTTCTGCTCTTCATTTATGGCCTGATCCAAAAGACTTCTTTCCATTGGCCTCAAACAGGCTTTGGAGCAGGTACTTCACATTTTTAAACTTCTGCCTATCTAATCTTATCACCATGGTGTCTGAGCAGTCTAGAGTTTTTTGGCACAATTTTGACAGGGAGACTAGATTTGTCAGTTTCACCTTCTATGAATAGTTAGTTAATAATTATCATCACTTTCTAGTTCCCATAGCTTTAAAATTATGATCTGTTTCTCTAAATAAAACCTTATACTGGCACCAATCACTATGGTGAATAGAGGATTATTAAAAACAAAATTAACTGTTTGTAGTGCCTAGAGCAGGGGTGGGCAAACTTTTTGGCCTGAGGGTCACATCGTGGTTCTGAAACTGTATGGAGGGCAGGTGTAGTGTGTTAAATTGCTCCCCATAGTAATGTGTTCCTTACGGTGTACTGCTTATGGCTGCCAGTCCTGGTGCTCTGAGCTGTATGGTAAGGGGGCGGGGAGTGGGAGGTTGGATAAGGGGCAGGGGGTCCCGGAGGGCAGTCAGGGAGCAGGGGGTGGTTGGATGGAGCGGAGGTTTGGGGGGGCGGGGCGATCAGTGGAACAGGAGGGGGTTGGATAGGCGTGGGAGTCCCAGGGGGCCTGTCAGGGGCAGGGGTGTGGATAGGGGTCAGGCCAGTCAGGAGACAGGGAGCAGAGGGGGTTGGAGTCCCAGGAGGGGGGTGGTCAGGGGACAAGGAGCAGGGGGGGTTGAATGGGTCAGAGGTTCTGAGGGGGGCAGTCAGGGAGTGGGAAGTGGGAGGGGGTGGATAGGGGGCGGGGGCCAGGCTGTTTGGGGAGGCACAGCCTTCCCTACCCGGGTGTAGTGTATTAAATTTCTCCCCGTAAGAATGTGCTACTTACGGCTACCAGTCCTGGTGTTCTGTAAGTAGCACATTCCTACAGGGAGCAATTTAATACACTACACCCCCTGGGGGCTCTCGCAGCCCCGCCGCCCAGAGTGCTGGCAGCACGGCGAGCTGAGGATGCGGGGGAAGGACCAGGGGCCGGCCAGCCTCCCCGGCCGGGAGCTCAAGAGCCGGGCAGGATGGTGCCGCGAGCCATAGTTTGCCCACCTCTGGCCTAGAGGCTCCAATCAAGATCAGAGTCCCATTGTGCTAGGTACGGTACAAACAAATAGTCAGAGACAGTCTCTGCCTCAAAGAGCACAGTCTAAGACAGACAATGGGTGAAAGAACAGAAGTATCATTATACCCATTTTACAGATGCAGAATTGAGGCACAGAACAATTGACCCTGAACCAGAAAAGCATTTAAGCACTTGTGTACTCCCATGGAAGTCAATAGGACTAGTCACATGCTTAAAGTACAGTACATGCTGAAGTGTTTTGTTGAATCATGCCTTCAATGATTTGCCCAAAGTCAGAGATGTAGTTTATGGCAGAGCCAGGAATTGACCCCAGATGTCCTGAGCCTCAATCCAGTACTGCAAGGCCATAATTTCTGTTACTTTTCTTTCAATCTAAAAATAAAAAACAACACGCTTTTACTGAAATGATTTTAAAAGCTTTCCCTTCATGTTAGGTTCTGTAAAACTTAAAAGTTGGATGTAAACCTTTGGGTCCTCTCCCATTCCAAGCTATAGGCCCTTACACAACTAAAAATGCCTTGTAACATGATGAAGACATTTGATTTAGGGACTGCAGGCGAAAGTCCCATTGACTGTGCTGGGAGCTTTTCCTGTGTAGCAGCTACAGAATCAGACTCTTAGGGCTGGTCCACACTAACCCTCCGGTTTGAACTAAGATACGCAACTTCAGCTACGTGAATAACGTAGCTGAAGTCGAAGTATCTTAGTTCGAACTAAAAGGTACTTACCGCGGGTCCAGACGCGGCAGGCAGGCTCCCCCGTCGACTCCGCTTACTCCTCGCACGGAGCTGGAGTTCCGGAGTCGACGGGGAGCGCTTCCGGGATCGATTTATCGCGTCTAGACAAGATGCGATAAATCGATCCCAGAAGATCGATTGCTTCCCGCCGAACCAGGAGGTAAGTATAGACGTACCCTTAATGTAGAGCAGCTCTAAGTTACTATCTACCTGTGCTTCTGCCTTAGAAACTACGTATCCTGTTTCACATTATGGGTTATAGTAATAATACAGTATAATTAATGCCCAAACTAGGAATGAAGGTTTGCCGAGAAAAGGCATTTTCTGGTGCATTAGCTCTTTTGCTGCTATATTTGAGTTGTCTGTAACTCTATTCTGTTCTCTCTCTTCGGCAAATTGTTGAGCACTCTGGCCCTCCGTTTACTCAGTGGGACTGCTCACGTGCCTGAAGTTAAGCACAGACTTAAGTACTTGGCTCGATCAGGCCTAAATTTGGACAATGAATCCATTCAGGAAAATCACAGTCTGTTCATGGGCAATTTAAAAAATACGGGGGGGAAAAGGTGGAATTCATCAAATAAATTATTCATTTCAGATTATTTGTCCAGCTCCTTGCAGGAGCCACTCTCTAGATTTCCTAAATGTATGTTTTTTCTGTGCACATAATTTGTCTGGAAATTGTAGTTATTCAGGCTTTATAATATCCATCACACTATACATCAGTACTCCCCTTCTATTCTTTAACACTTATTAGAGCTACATGACACTTAGTGCTTTTGATTTTCAGGGCTTTGCATGGACATTTTGTCCAGTTCCAATGTACCTCTGAAGCTGCATACACGTGAACCCATAACCTCAAAATAAAATGTATTGGAAGCTGCACTTTTTCACCATTTCATTGTAGAACCAGCCCAGATTCCATACAAGGGCTGGTGGCTGTCTTTATGTGTACTGTACAGCTCCAAGTGCATTGTCAGTGCTGAGCAAATACTAAATAATAATAAAAATCCACAGGAAACCGGGCCTAGCTTCACTTGAAAGGATCATAAACGTTTAAGAGAACTGGTCTGTTTTGAGTTTGTAATGATACAAAATCAGGTGTGTGTCAGTTTTGTAATAGACTTTTCACACGACCTAGCAATGGCAATCATCAGGATGTATTATTTTGATTGTCATCTGCATACTCTGCAGTTCCATAGGAACCTTTGAAAATAAACCTCCTTTCATTTATGCTCATTTGCAAAGTGTAACTATGGAAAAAAAATCCAAAACACATCAAGCGCTGTGAATAGTCTTTTCCCCCCCCATTTTCCCTTCCTCTTTTCAGCAGTCTCTGAATGCCTTTGTTTTTCTGTAGCAGTATTAACAGTTTTTCTTCAGCCAGTTCAAAAGTTCAGTGCAGCGTATGTGTGCTAGTCCATGCAAAGGTCAAAAGCTTTCTGCTTCGAGTCCTTATGCGGTATGGTCACTGAAATCTTTTAGTGTAGTAGCCTTGTTAGTCTGAAATCTTGTAGGCATCTCATTTGTATTTAAAATATAAAACTGCTTTCCAGGAGTTAAGTGGGGTGAGGGAAGGTTTTGGGAGGTTACTTGTTTTAGCCATTGCCCTTACAGGTAAACTAATAGACCTAAAGCAAGCACAGCCTAATGGTTTGATGCACACACATGCCAAAGTTTTCTGTGGGAAAAGCTGGAATGGCATTGCAGTTCTGCTGCTACTTATTGATATTGCTTTGGGCACTGGCAGATGTGGTGGGGGGGATGGAGAGAGAGACAAAGAGTGTGTTTCAAACAAAGATCATGCAATCTTTCTCTTTGGCTTTCAGGAAACAATCAAGAGAGTACAGAGCCAAAAACTGTCAGCTGGTCTGTCAACCAGCAAGAATATATATTCCTTATAGCTTTTTATATATTATTTTATTTTAACTGCCACAGTCAGGTCACTAAGACACCAGTTCCAGTTAAACAAACCTCTCTCTGTTCAGTTCCTGATCCTGCAAACTCTGTATTCATGTGTAAAAGTGACTGTAAGATCACTTAACTGATTATAATAATTCAGTACTGTTACCAGCAACAGGATGTGAGTTGTGCCCACAGCCATGGGGTGAAGAGCTGTTGTGCTATCTAATCTAACCCTAATACAGCAACTTTCACCGTAGTGTCATGAGAGCGGCCATTCTTCAGATGAGTCTCTAAACTCATCAGGTGCCTATCACTGGTGGTTCAAGTGGAAGTTAAGATCCCATGACATCCCAGAAAGAACAGGAGTTAACCCTTTGTCCTAACCGGTATTCTCTATTTTGGTAAAACAGGTTTTAATGCCCAAGGCTAGCTCAGGGAGAGTATAATCGTTACCTATATAGCCATTCTGCAGTACCAGTAGGGTGACCAGACGTCCCGATAAAATTGGGACTGTCCCGATTTCGAACCATTTGTCCCGCGTCCCAACCGAAGTACGGTCGGGACGCCATTTGTCCCGATATTTTGTTCCCCCCCCCTCTTTTTTTTTCCCCTCACCCAGGACATCCTGGTCTTCAGCGGCATTTCAGCAGCAAGTACTTTGTTCTTCAGCGGCAAGACGAATTACCCGCCGCTGACGTGCCGCCGACAACTGTCAGCGACTGAAGGACCTCCCGCTGAAGTGCCGCTGAAAACCCTGGGACGTGCCAGGTGAGTGTCCCGATATTTTTTAGCTAGCATCTGGTCACCCTAAGTACCAGTCTTTAACTCATCCTTATAAAGGACTTTGAAATATCTGCAGCATGGCAGACCCGTATATAATTACACAGAAAATAACCAGATTAAAAGAACATTATCAAGATTGCAAGGTCAAGCATTCAAAAGTTAGGAAATGCCAGAATTAAGATTGCCTGCACAATCATAATTCAGCCCCCTTGTGCATGTGCATTATGATACAGTCTTTAATTGCCTGATCAGATTATTTATTTTCCACAGGATCCTTGCCTCATTGAAGCATAGAATAGATGGTGCTCATTTAATCAGCAACTATTTGATATTGTCTTTTCTCCCCGTTGTTCAATGTGTGTCTCCTAATCTTATTTACTCCACACTATTCAAACCCTGTTCTGAAGACAGAATTATTAATTTCCTCATGGCCTTCACTATGGTGTTCATCACTATAGTATCCGAGTGCTTCACAAACATACATTTATTTTCACAACACCCCTGTGAGATGAGGGGAGTTGTTACCCCCATTTTAAAGATGAGGAACTGAGACACACAGATATTAAGGTCCCCTAATTTTGGGTGCCCAATTTGAGACTCCTAAACTCCTGGTTTTTCAGAGTATGTAGCATTATTTAGCATTTTATATGTTCAAAGCACAACTCCCGTTGACTTCATTTGCAGCTGTGAGTGCTCGGAATTTCTGCAAATCAGACTCCAGGGTCTGAAGTCAAGCTCAGAAAATGAGGAACACGCCATTAGTGACCACCTATGAGAAGTTTGATGTAAGTGAGTTCTTTGGCATCACATAAGAACTGTGGGGCAGAGACAGGGATAGAATCCAATTCCCCTAGGGCACCATTCAGCTGCCTTAACCATGAGACCATCCCTTCTCTTCCTGAAATCTCCTGCCTCGTTCACTACACACCTTCCAATTTCTGCAACAAATGAAACAGGGCTTCTACAAACAACAGTCGTCTTCATCACACAAATCTGATTTATCCCCAGAGCAGGTCCATCCGGTGCTCTGAATGAGGCAGGAGTCCCACCATTATTAAAAGTTGGGGACAGTTTTATAAGCAACTGAAAAAATAGGGTCTTGTAATGGGAAGTGCTAGGCAGTTTTAGTAATAATCGTGATACCACCAACCCTATCCATAACAAACATTCTATGATAATTTTCTCTGATGTTATCACTGATCTTTGTCCTTTTTTATTCTTAGGTTGTAAATACTACTGATTATCCACATAACTCCTGCTTTTTCTGGTTATTCAGACCTCCCCATTAAGGACCGAGTTCTGTTCTCACTTATATCCCTGAAACACCATTAAAGTCAGCGGGGTTGCACAAGTGTTAGCAAAGTAAGAATTTGACCCCATATTTCCTGATCCCCTCTAAGACTCTCCTGTTTGGAGCCGTTGGAGAAAATAGAACAAGTCAGTGTTACAGATAGGGCAACAGGTGAAACTTTCAACAGAAAAATGTAAATGCTGCAAAGGCAAATCTTTTGTTCCTATTGAAAAATATTATTCTTTGTATAAAGAAACAGACACCCTATTTTGCAGAAGCCAAGAGTTAGGAAGAGTTCCTGTGGCACTCTAGCCACTTGGATGTGAAATGTCAACAGAAACATTTATACCAAAACAAACAACAAGTTGCTGGAGGCAACAGCTACTAACCACTCTTGAAGACAAGAAATTTTGGCAGCTGATATAATGAGCCCTGTATCAAAATAGATCCATGAGGAGGAAAATGCCTTCTTTTTAGCACCCAACTCAAATATCTCAGTTTCAGATGTTCAATGAACAGAGGATAGCTGATATCCACATTAATTTTGATTGACAACTTTATAGGGAAACCTGATTTAATACTCTCATTTGTAAGGGGAGCACACTGGATTAGCGGGACTGACTGCCAGATGTCACTGTTGTTCAATAGAAATAGAGCTGCTGGTGCATTGATCAGACTTACTGGCCTTTAATGTGTTATGGTCAGGAAAGTGACTATGTAAAAATGGCAACTTCTTACTCGGTATGTGCTCCATGTTGTTTAGGATTGTTTTATTGACCAAAACAAGTTTTTATTATTGTCACTAGCTCTGCAGAGCCAAACTAGCTAGAGAAGGGTGAGCTGGATTTCACCAACAAATGGGCGTCTAAGTTCCAACTACAGAATCTTTATTGTTTCTGACGGTGTACAAAGCATATGCTCTGCTGGTGTCAAATGACATAGCCCTGTTGACAGATCTGGCCCAGAAAGGGCACACTGTGGCTTTTGGGTCCCACTCTGAGCAGCTCAGCCCTGTCAACTGGGGGAGGGAATCTTTTTACTTGTAACCTGAACAATTTAATATAGACGTAATTGAGAGAGAGAACAAATATAGAACCTAGCCTTCTTGTAGATCCAGAAGAGTTGGAGATGGAATATATCTGCTACTTTTATCTAGTCCATCTCCTTGCCAGTGCAGGGTTGTTCTGTATAGTGCATTTATTAGTGCAGTGTTCTATCTATCTTCAATGTGCTCAGCATTCGGACTCCCACCATTTCCATGTGGCTGCTGATCTTAGTTTGATTAAGTTCTGTATTCAGCCATGGGCTGAATAACTGTTGTGATTTGTGAGCTTAAATGGCTCTCTAAATGATTCCCTCCTGCTCTTTCTACAGCTTTTAATCAGTCTTCCTTCAGTTTTTACCTCTGTCCCATTTAGAGTCTCCGACTTCCATGTCTCTCCTGATGATCATTTCCTTTGGTTTCTATCTTGTTTTGCTTCCCCTGCAACAGATTCTTTCGCCCTTATTGGTGCTGAGTATTACCTTACTCCCACGCAGTCTGATTTCAGTGGGACTACTCAGGAAGGAAAGTGTGACTCAATATTAGGAAAGGCGGCAGGATCCAGCACTCATGTCTTCCATAGGAGCATTCAAAGCTAGACCTAGTGTTTTGGGGAAGGTTGATGAGATGACATTTTGGGCTGTTGTGAATTTTGGGCCCCTTTTTAATAATGTGTGTGTAAGTCATAGCCTTAAGTCAGTCACTGACTTCCTCTGGTGTACAAGGAATGGGTGTACAAGCTATTTGTGCTGGGGTCTGTGCATAGTTGACCATGTTAATAACTGTGTTCATCGAGCAGTTCCCTAAATTAATCTGTGGGGATGGGGTGGGACCCAGATGCAAGAAAGTTTTGTGTTTATTGTGATTAACGTGAGGGTATTTTCAAGGGCTACATTCAGCCCAGGTTTATACTGGTACCTACAGTCCCTCTATTGATGTAGAGGCGACGTTTGTAGCTTTGGCATTCAGCCAGTGACTCAGAACACTGGTGGTGCCATCCTACTGCATTTCCCACCCCCAACAGCAAGTCAACCTAGTCCCCTCCAACCCCGTCTCCTGGCAGAGATTCCTCCCCAATGCGCCAGCAGCATTTACACTGATGAAATTGTTACTAGATTATTCCTCCCTGAATAATCCAAAACAGAGCCAATCTGTTTTAGCATGTTCTATCTTGAGGCTCATTAGCCTCAAGTGCTCCAGCCAGCAATAACCCTTTTTTATGAGGCAGAGCTGTTTGCATGGGACAGTCGGCTGCTGAGAGACTTGAAGTCAAAGAGCTTTTGACTTGAATTTACAATACAAAACAACAATAACCAATCGGTGGTTCTGTTTAGCTTCTTAATGCAGAAATGAAGATGCTGCAGGGCAGGAAGGGCAAAATGACCCAAACTAATCTGAAAGTGAAGCTTCAGCGGTTTCCATTCAGTCACAGCTTCTCCAGTCCAGCTATCATTGGGATAAGAAGTGGGTGATGCTGTTTTCATTGTACACTCAAGGCTTCCTCTTTCTGGCCCCTTCTCAGGTGGGAGATTGGGAAATGGAGCTCCTGTAGTCTCACCTGTGGAGTTGGACTGCAGACTCGAGATGTCTTCTGCTCTCACCTCCTCTCAAGAGAGACGAATGAGACGGTGATTTTGGCAGATGAGCTGTGTCATAAACCCAAGCCCACCTTAGTGCAAGCCTGCAATCGTTTTGACTGCCCACCATCCTGGTACCCTACAGAATGGCAACAGGTAAGAGTGTGCACCTAATCCATTGTATCCCATTTGATGCTCATAAAACAGACTGATCTAGTTTAGTCGGTGATACATAGTCATTCAGTGCAGGCAAGAAGATTCATTTATCACACAGGGCAGGCTAGTAAGTTCATTTAAAAAAATGAAAAATAGATGTCTGTCTTGAAGATCTTAGGACAATGGTATCTTGTTATCTCATCTGAAACAAGGTCAATATAAAACCAAAGAGACAGAGAATTTTTTCCACTAAAGTGATTTTTATTAATTTTTAATTACAATTTTCACAAATAAATATGGACTATTACTACGACTGAATCAGCTTCAGATTCAAAAGGATCATAAATCAGAGTCACGAGTAATGAAAAAAGGTGCCGCTGCCACATAATTCTTAGCTGCCATCGTATGGCTTGCAGGGTAGCCACACAGATGTCCATAGGAGTCGAGCTATACAAAGATTGTATTGATACCAGATGGAGGAGGAGAGAATGACTAGAACAACTTTGTGGGCACTCCTTGAAAATTAAAGTAATATTCTAGTTGTGGAAGGATTTTTCCCCTAATTATTAAGGGTGAGATTTTTCAAAGGCACAAATGGCAGTTTAGAAACTTCAGTCTTAGTGACTTTTAGTGGTAGTTGGGTGCCTAGTTGCTTTCTGTCTAAAAATCTCCTTCTAAATTGTGTGATACTTTGGGTCAGTGTGGCAGCTCATTGTTTTTGGAAGGCAACTGGAAGATCTATTTTAGATCACGACTGAAATGAGTTTGTTGCCATGTAGATGCAAAAGAAAACTCTCAGCTTCTTGACACAACCGAGAGTGCTTGAGTTAGGTGTAATCCTGCACAGGAAGAGGTTTTGCAGGTCAGGACTGAAGGTGAAATTCACACCCCAGCAGAGAGGCCAGAAAAAAAGCCAATGCACCCCTTACCTCCCATTTAAACCATCAAAATATGGTTTGAGTAGGATTTAAGTGGTACATCAGCCTTTTGCTGGCCCTCTGTACATGGGTTAATTTTGGCCAATAGCAAATGAGTGGGAGTTTTCCCAGTGCTTTCCCATGCTATGCCTGGCTTCAGCTGTAATGTATGCCACTTATTTAAAAGCCAGCTGAGTTAGATGACATATTAATATGTTCACCTAGTGGTGCTATTAAACTTGTACGGCAGTAATACATGAGGAAGCCCAGGGCTTACGCAGCCATCTTTGCAACAAATCTCTGATTCAGCGTGCTGTTTTACTAAAACCCCACAGCACGAGTCCTTCATTTCTCTTGAAAAAGACTCAACATTATCTACACATTTACAATATTAAGGTATATATGTATATTATACACCTATATTTTTAAATGTGTCTATCCTACACCCTGGACATACACACTGTAACTATAAACTCCATCCCGAAAACTACATTAAAAGGATGTTATGGTGGCAAAGTCAAGTGCCCCAAAAGTTAGGAAATGCTAGATTTAAGGTTGCCTGTGTCTACACAAAACCCCCCTCAAACTGGGGGTCGGGACCCCTGAGGGCGTCGTGAGGTTATTACATGGGAGGTCGCGAGCTGTCAGCCTCCACCCCAAACCCCGCTTTGCCTCCAGCATTTATAATGATGTTAAATATATAAAAAAGTGGTTTTGATTTATAAGGGGGGTCACACTCAGAGGCTTGCTATGTGAAAGGGGTCACCAGTACAAAAGTTTGAGAACCACTGGCATATAACAAGTTCTTGCAGAGTACAAACTGTTCTAACGTAGTTGAGAACTGTCAGAATAGCGGTATGCTGCAGTCCCATCTACATTAGGACATCGAGCTTGGAAAGGAGGCTGGTTTTTGGAAGCAGGCTTTAAAGCTGAGGCCCTATCTGCACTCTAGGGCCTTTTTGTAAGATTAAGGGTTTCCTCTGGTGTCCCTAGCTGTGCATTCTCTTACTCTTCACTGTTGTGGAGTGTACAGTGCACTGGTTGGCTTCCGGAACAGAGCATACAATGGTAGAAAGGACACCCAGAGTTGGATGGTGATGGCTCCAGGTGTCAGCAGCCACTTCTCCTTTGCGGAAGCCAAACTGGCCAGTGCAGCCCTCACGGTACGGGGTGCAGGGTCTGGCCTGACAGATGGGGTATGTACCGTTTCGGCTTATCTCCCAGGGAACCTCCACTGGCAGGATTCCTGTGAAGGTCTGGCCACAGTTTAAAGCTGCAGAACTTTCCATGAAGAGTTCAAACACTGCCTGCCCTGACTCGGGGTGAATCCCTCTCCCAGGGTGCAGGGGGAGGGTTCATTTCCAGCAGAGGTGAATCAAGCCCCTATAGGGGGACACACCTTTCCCACAACAAGGTATGCTGCAGTTTGCCTATAAGCGTTTTATCTGAAGTAGAATTTACATAGGGTGAAATCTACCCATGCGAAGCTGATGAATCACTTAGCGCTTGTCTACACTAACACTTAGTTTGTGGCAAGCTGAGTTGTGATTCTACCCTGCACTAGCTTGCCATGATCCAGCTGTCCATGTGGACCTTGCTTATGCACATTAGCAGTTCGAAATCCTCTGGAACAGGACTGGATCAAAGCGCATTAACAAACTGTTAGCATGCGTCAGCAGGGTCCACCACAGCTACATCACGGCAGGCTAGTAAAGGGTAGATTCACACCCCAGCTTGCCACGGGCTAAGTTAGTGTAGACAAGCCCTAAGGTCCCACTTCAGTCCTTAAGGTGCCACACAGGCCCTTGTGCTTGCCTCCTGACTAGTTGTAAGTTTTGCCCATATAATGTCTCTGGTTCTGCTTTTCATAGCCGTCCCTCCTGGTAATTTTTAAACAACAAAAGTTTTAACCTACAAAGGTTCAGGAATGATATTTTCTTCTCTGAGGCTCTCTGTTTGTTAAAGGAAGATGGTCTGAATTAGAAGCGTTTAAAAGACCCCATGTCCTTGGCAAATAAAGTCCCGATAATCATCAAAGCATGTAACATTCCAAATGGTTAAAAATGCATCCTTATAAATTCAAGACTATATTTATTTTAAAAACGCTGTGTCCCTAGGATTGAGCCATTAGGATGTTTATCTGGTTTTCGGTAGTGTGTTTCTGAAGGAAAGTGGATACCAGTATTCATTTTTTACTAGCCCTAATAAATATCTGCTCTGCAGAGATCAAGTGGGAGATGTCACATTAATAAATCTTCATCTCTCTTGGTTTTATTACTGAATAAAGGCTGAAGTCTCAGGCCTATCCCTCTCTGTGGGTGCTCAATGCTGTCCTGTCACTAAGGTTACTCTGGGACAATTGCCTGACCTAGATCAGCACTGGAAAACCACTGCCCTCCTCAGACTTTTCCAAGCTATTTTTCTCCTTATTTTAAAATGTCTTTTTAAATTTAAGAAGTGTCAGGCCTTAGGAGCCAGCTGGATCCCAGAGCTGCTGGCAGGAAAATGCCTGCTCTAGGCTCCCACTGGAGCTGCTCTGCTTTGCTGTGGAACCATAGAAGCAAGTCATTTTAGACAGTAAAAACCATGCTTGAAGGCTAGACTGCGGCACATAGCCCTGTGTAGGGGGCAATGCAGATCTGCCTTGCTGCAGGAGGAACTTGGCCGGGGGCGGGGGGGGGGGTGTCCTTAGGAAGTGCAGTCCCTTCCCGAATGCCCCATTGGGCAGGGAGAACTGCACCATCCCTCCGAACTTTCAGCCAGCTCCATGAACTGGCAAAGATGGGGCACAGAGCCATTGCCCCACCTTCTTTCTCCACACCTCTCCGTTCTCCACAGTTTGTGCACCACCCCCTGGGGAAGCTGGATTAGCAGCACAGTGGCCCCCCAGGAATTACCCTGTATGCCTGCTTAGGTGAATGGGCCTACCTCCTAGGCTTTTCTCCTCCTGCCACACTCACAAAGTCCTTTGCTGGAGTGGTGCTGATGGAGGGCCCCAGAGCAGCAGAAGGAATTAAAGCACACCATGGAGACGCAAGGGGCAAACCATGAGGGCTAGAAACTTCCATTAATAAAAAAGTCTGAAGTAATAACATGATTCTGGGAGCTAATAGTGCCCGTGTTTTAGTCTAGCCCTGCACTAGATAGAGTCATCAGGACAGAGAGGGAATCTGTTGCAGTCTCTGCATTTTATCCAGTGTTTTGAAATACCGAGGCTGATTTAGAGTAACTGATTAATTTTCACAGAACAAGGTTACCTGCCTGGCCAGAGAAAAAAGAATTGGTAGAAAAATTCTGTTTTCTCCCTCTCCTCTCAATAAATTCATGGGGTTTGGAAGGAGGGGTGATTCCCTGACATTAGACTGTCAGTTCTTTGGTGCAAGAAGCATCTTATTGTAGGTGTTTTGTACAGTATGTAGCACAATGAGTCTCTGATCTCTGATTGGAGTACCTCGGTGCTCCTGCAATACTCCTACTTCTAACAATAATAAACTTTACTTGTTCTCTGTTCTTGAATACGAGGCTTCTCAATCTTTTCATCTGCTGAAAACTCAAGTAGTATCTTATTTAGTTAAACTTTTCTTGAAGCTTCTGTGCCTTCTAACAATTTTGTTGTTGGGCGAAAGCTGTTTTCAGTCCTCAGAGAGCAAAACAAAATTGAATGCAAATCTTTTTACACAATTCTAATGGCTACACTTCCCACTTTGTCTTTCAAAACCAATTACATTCTAGTAACATGAGGCCTGCACTTAAGCGTGTCTGTGTGTGAGAAAGAGAGAGAGAGACCCATGATGTCTACAATGTTTTCTAGAGCGTTCATTTTTTAACTACTTGGATATGTTTGTTAACATTTTTCCACTCCATGCTCTACTTCTCAGGCCTGATTCCCCTGATGCAGATTATAAGCAGCTCCCATTGATTTCAGAAGATTAGTTCAGGTTTTCTTTTCTCCTCTGATAGGGTGAGACAGACCTGGAACTGTATTAGTTGGATCGTACAGGAGAAAATGAGCATATTTCTAGCCAAATGACAAGTGCATCAGGAAGTAGGGCTGAGCTGCCATGTTTATAGAAGAGGGTCAAAGAAAGCTCTTAAATATGCTTGTTCTAAAGTTCCTGCCCTCCTTGGGTGGAAATGGATATGGAGGAGGTTATTTATATTAGGAGAGAGGGTAGCTGGAATCCCTAGAAATTAATCTTCCAGATCTACATTGAGTCAAATAAACCTTCCTCCTTCCCTTTTGGAAATAGCACACACTGTTGTCACTGACAGTCATAAATATAAAGGGCTATGTGGTTGCTTAATGGTTTATTATACTAACCTTATGAACCAATTGTTCAGCGTAGCTAAGGATCAGAGGCCATGTGCAGCTTTCCCACGAACTAAAAATCCGAGAAGTCCCACAATGCAGTACTTATTGCAAATCCAGGACTTCAAGGTGGGGAGTTAAGTTTGGGTTTGTTGATTAACGAATGGTTTCAGAGTGAGCTGAAAGACCAACCGGCAGGTTCCATTGTGCTGTTTGTTTCTTTGCTCTTTACTTGGAAATGGCCACAAGTGAAAATTTAAGGTCAGAATGGGTGACTCCCACTGCCCTCAGCTTCTCTCAATCTCCCGCAGTGTTCACAGACCTGCGGAGCAGGCACTCAGAAGCGAGATGTGCTCTGTAAGCAGCGCATGGCAGATGGAAGTTTTTTGGAGCTTCCAGAAACCTTCTGCTCCACTCCGAGGCCAGTTGCCCAACAAGCCTGCAAAAACAAAGACTGTCCCAGTGAATGGCTTCTTTCTGACTGGACACAGGTATGTGGTATGTTGTATCTGTATAAGTGGGGTGTCCAGTACTGGAAATAAACCTCATTGTCCAGAGGGGCCATCTCCTAGTGTCTTTTTTTGAGTTACTAATATCAGGTAAAAGTTCTTGAGACGAGAGATGAAAAAGGCAAATCCTCATCACTAGAGGGTCTGATGAAGCAGAAACCATTTATAACAATGGGAATCCTACGTTCAGACGGCAAAAAGAGGAGTCAGTTTTACTCAGCTATATCCCTGTGGTGGGGTTCTTATCTTACTCGCGCCGTAGCCCCTCTCTGGAGACTGGCTCCACGGATGTGGAGTAGTCCTCCAGCCAAACCCTGAAGACCTTCCCTTCTGCGGTAAGCAAGAATCCAAACACAAAACAATAATCTGACCTTTCCCGGCCACCACCTTCACTTCTGTTGATGGTTGCAAAGAGTGTTTTACCCTCCCGCGGGCTTTCTCCCTTTGTTAGGGTTCCCTCTGTGGATGCAGGCTGATGCCAATAGAGCCCACCTTGGCATTTTCCCTTGGTGCAGGGAAGCGAATGGACCTTTTCCAGCTCTCTATAGAAGCACCAGCCTGGGCCGCTAAATGAGAAAAGGTTCACACGCGTGGCCACAGTCCTACACCTCTTCTGTCATCCCAGGCAAGTGCTTTCTCCTGCTTTTCCTGCACCTCTGAACCTCACCCCCTCAGCGTCACAAGCAGACTTTTACTCCACTGAACTCGCTTGTGCCTCCCCAGCATTCCCTCCTCCCAGGCCCTTCTCCCAAGCTCCTCCATGGGCTACTTCTCCAGATCCCTTAGAGCAGAGCCCTACTCCAGGTCCTGACAAATCCCTAGTCTTTCTTCTTACTGAGGAACAACCCGTCTTTTATCTTGCTTTCCCTCTTCCCAGCAAGCCTTGCTCTCAGTCACATGCTCCCTAAGAAGTCCTCAACCCCCAGAGTACCTGGCCTCAAAGAGGCCAAGGCCAAGTGGGGAGGGATAGCTCAGTAGTTTGAGCATTGGCCTGCTAAACCCAGGGTTATGAGTTCAATCCTTGAGGGGGCCATTTAGGGATCTGGGGCAAAAATCTGTCAGGGGACAGTACTTGGTCCTGCTAGTGAAGGCAGGGGACTGGACTCGATGACCTTTCAAGGTCCTTCCAGTTCTATGAGATAGGCATATCTCCATATTAATTAAACAAGTGACAGGAGTGCTGGGCTGTCCTTGCCCTTTAAGGGGTAGTACACCCTGATGCATTGCCCCTGCTCTCCTTGTACCAGATTCTGCTCTCATTTACACTCATGCGACCCAATGGAAGTAAAAGGGTAGAATGGTTTGCAAATGAGAGCAGAACTTGGCCCTTTGACTTCAGAGGAATTACTCTACATTTACACCAGCATAACTGAGAACAGATTCTGGTCCTTTAGTGAAAGAATATTTGTAAACTCTTCCCCCTTTTAATTCCCCCTTTCTCCTTCACACGAGGAGATGGTTAATAACTTCATCATGAAGGCAGCACCAGTCGTGCTGGGGAAGGGAGCTGTTCCACTTCGACCCCACATGTGGCGATCTGTCTTGACATTCCAGTCAAATAAATGGATTTTCTAATGAAATCTGCTGCCAGGACACACACCCATTCTGGCAGCAAAGAGGGTAATTCTATTCCCACCGCCCAACCTATCCTCCATCGCAAGGAGTGCAGCTTTAACATTTTTACTGTACATTATTTACATTAAAATCCATACAACTCATGTTTCTCATGCTGGCACTTTTTAAATTTGATTTTTTTTTTCTGCTCTAAGTAGCCTTTTGTTTGGTTCTTTCTTTTTCTCTGATCACTCTCAACTCTTTTCCTTCCTCTCATTCGGTCTCCCATGCCCACTTCTGCAACACAAACTGACAGCCACACACACACTGGAAAAATACTAGATATGGCGGCTCCCAAGAAACTCTGTGCCAGGTCCAGGATTGGGTCGAGCCTCCTGAGCTAGGGCTCTCAAACTTTTTCATAGCATGAACACCATCTCAGTGGACCACCAGCAAGTGTTTCACAGACCATAATCCACAGACAATAATTTGAGGACAACTGTACAGGGGCATCTCTTTTGCATCTGATCATTGCACCAGGTTAATTTTTAATACTTCTACAACAGTAAAATAGAAAATCAAAGGTTTAATCCAATCTGAAGAATTTTTGCCATTTTCCATCAAACTGGACAATGTAGGGCTAGATTGTGTGTTGCCCTTGTCTGGCTGTGTGCAAGTACTTTTCCCTCCACTTTGTGTGACTGCAAAACAGCCACACGCAATAGCAATAGCTGTGCTGCCTACACTTTAAGTAGCACAGTGACTGCTTGTTTCTGCTCCCCTTTCCAGAGAGAAGTATGCTGAAGAGAAAGCAGGAACGAAGAAGGGTTATGGCCCTGCCCTCTTTGCACTCAGAGCTGAGCTAATGCACCAAGGGGAGCAATCGGCTCTGTGCCAATGGATGCATCAAATTGCTCAACCCCCAGGCACAAGGAGCAGTGCTGGGAGAGATTGTGCCTTTGATGCTGCTCCTGGTGGAGCATGGCTCCACACCTCCCCTTCTGCAGAGGTGTGGTTTAAAAGCTTGATCTTAAGGTACATGTAGTACCAAAATCAAGCTTATTTGAAGAGGACAAAAAAAGAAACACTGACAGTGGGATTTTATATATCATGGAAACAGCCACTCCGCCTTCACAAGAGCAGCTCACTCACATCATTACTATAGTTAAGATTTCCTGACAATTCCCAGTATAAGACCCAGTTTTCAATTGCTTGTATAACCGATAGAGGACACTCCCCTCCAAAACCTAGAGTTGATCTCAAGAGTGGCTGAGTCTCTGCTTTCAGCAAATAGCTATGAAACCCACTGGCGAGTGTGTGTCTCATCCCCCTGCTAATGCAGGGTGTACACAAAGAATGACAACTGCTGTCAATTACTCCATTGTCTCAAGAGGCAGAAGTCTGTGTGATGCATCCAACCCTTCTGAAGATCCAAACTGAGGAGTCAGTATAGTTCCACATGATAGTATTTTAGTTTTTTCAGTTTGTTTTTTAAAAAATAGGAAATTACATAGAAAAAAATCAACCTTAAAAGAATGTTGAAGTTGTAAAGTCAAATGCTCAAAAGTTAGGAAATGCCAGAATTATGGTTACCCCTGCTACTTTAATTCATCCTGCTTGTGCATATCCATTATGATAGCGTCTTTAATTACATTGTCCTGTATTGCTTTTTCCACAGGACCCCATATATAGGTTTTTTGGATATAACATAGATGTACAGTGTGTTTGACGACATAGTATATCTGGGCAGGGGGATATATGCCAAACCTAATGCTTCACATACTGTTTCTTCTTTCGTTTCTAGTGTTCAGTGAGCTGTGGAGAGGGCACCCAGACTCGAAATGCCATTTGCAGGAAGATGCTGAAAACTGGAGGTTCCGTCATCATCAATTCCTCAATGTGCCCACCTTTGCCTCTCTCTTCTTTAGTCAGGTCCTGTGCACTAGCTGCTTGCACAAGTGAGTACACAAGAAACGTGGGTGTGTTTGTGGGCGGAGGGCAGGCGCGCCAGCATGAAGTATCTGGCACTACAGATTGCTAAGTGCACTGCCAGGTGCTGGGAGCCCTCTGCTCCCAACTACCTCACTGAGAGTCAAAGGTGCTCAGCACCTTGAATGACTACTGGGTCCTGTATTTCCTTATTTGGGGCTTTCTCCCATGGTTTATAAGGAGAGCTGAGTGGCTGATGCTTTGCCAGTGCTGGCTGTGAACCTAGCAACAAGTCAAAAGTAGGGAATGGGAGCTCTAATGGCAATTATTAGAGGTGGGTCTGAAACAAACCCCCTCAACGGGAACCTCATCCATTTTGGTGAGGAGTGATCCAGACCGAAAGCCAGATCTCACTTTCACAATTAGGGTTTAGAGGCACAATACCCTCTTGGCAGCTACAATGTCCTCTCTGCCATAGGGAATAAGGGCCACCAATGAAATGGACAGCACTGGCTGGGGAGGGTGTGTAGTCATGGTGATGTGAGGACATGCTCATTTAGCACATCCCCTCAGCAGCCTGTGCCAGCTGTGCTCCTACGGAACCTTATAGCAGAAATAAAAGCTGCTTCCCATTGGTGGAGACCCTTTGGGAAGACAGTAGGCAGCACTCCTGTATGCAGGATACAGTAGGCACCACTCCTGTATGCACTCAGATGAAGCAGGATAGTCTGGTGCAGGGAGATTTAAAAGCAAATCTGTCCCTAGCTCTACAACGAGCTGAACCAGAATCCCAGATCCAAAACCTCATAAACTTTGGGTGAAGAGGGGAAGAGAAACTGAAGCTTTGTAATCCAGAGCCAAACCCAGAACCAAATGTCTAGATTCAAGACGTCTCTGCTAATAATACACCTATGCTGCTTTATGCTGTGCTCCCCATGAAGGGATGTTTTTCCTTTGTCTGGCAGAGAGATCTGGAAGCTGGAGGGACCCACATAACTAATTAAGTCTAATATTATGCACCCAGGGGTTTCAAACCTACTCTAAACAGATTTGTTCTGTTTAATACGAATCCCTGAGGTCGTAACACTTTCACTCCTTCTCAGTGCTGTGAGCTACAAAGTTGTGGTGCCTTGCAGGGCCCGAATGGTAAACATTTAACAAGAGGAACTCTCCTTCCCTTTTGTCCTCTCTCCGTGTTTATTAACCCACATTCTTCATTTAAATACTCACCCAACAGGGACTGTGTTTCCCCACCAAGTTCCCCTCTTAGTCCAATCCCTGGCACTATGGCTTCTACATTTAACCTCAGCAGGATGACATTTGTGTTGCTAAATTGCACCTTGTTATTTCTTGCATTTTGATGGTGGTAGCTTGATACGCAGCAGCTGGTAACCGATTACTCCCATAAAACATAATAGGTGAAATTACTGCCGGTGCCAAAATAAGTGGCTTGTTTTGTTTAACAGTACCCTCATCCTAATATTATTAGTTACATTTCAGGGCACAACAGGCCGGCTCAAAAGCAAAGCCCCCATATTATGGCCCTGAAGAATGTTTACATCCAGACAAAGAAGCAGAAGAAGCTACACTTTATTGTGGGTGGCTCTGCCTACCTGCTGCCCAAAACCTCTGTTGTCCTCCGGTGCCCAGTGAGAAGGTTCCGTAAATCAATGATCACCTGGGAGAAGGACAACAAGCGACTCCTCAGCTCAGTTCACATTACCATTGCACCGTATGGGTACATGAAGATCCACCGTTTAAAGCCTTCAGATGCTGGGACGTACACCTGCACAGCAGGGCCAGCCCGGGAACATTTTGTGATTAAACTAATTGGAGGGAACAATAAGCTCATCATCAGCCAACCAGCTGGAATGAGAGAGGAAGAGGGTACAAGGAAGTCCAGTCTGAATGAAGCCTTGCACGCTCAGGAGAAGAATCAGAATGGGGTTCTCTTCAACAGGAGCAAGGCCGAGAAACGAGGGCATCTGGCTGATACTAGCAACCAGTATGATGACATAGTGTCAAGACTAATGGAGCAGAGAGGCTGGCCTGGGGGAAACCTGGAATCCTGGGAGGCTCAGGAGTCGACCGAGAGAAATGCCTCTTCAGAGGAGGAGCAGAGTCAGGAGCACAGCCTTCCGTTGACCATGGTCATGGAGCAGAAACGCTTGGATGATATCATAAGGAATTTGTCTCAGCAGCCTGAGGAACTTAAGGATGTCTACAGCAAGCAGCTTGTTGTGCAGCTGGCTGATGACATCTTCAAGAGCCATTTGGAAAATCAAGAATCTGTTTTCAAAGTCCAGGGGAGAAGAATTGGTTCAGCTACAGCAGAGTTCCCTTTCCGCAAACATGTGTCTGGATTCACCAGTTCCTTGAGAACGTCGTCGGCCGAAGCACACCTGCCTACTTCGGTGGAGCTGGGGAATGGCTCACGCAGGCCCCCTCGAAAGCCTGCAATCCTCAGGAAGATTTCTGCAGCTCAGCAGCTCTCAGCCTCAGAAGTTGTCACCCACTTGGGACAGACAGTTGTCTTAGCCAGCGGGACCCTGAGTGTTCTGCTTCACTGTGAGGCTGTTGGGAACCCAAAGCCCACCATTAGCTGGGCTAAGAATGGAGCAGAGGTGCAATACAATGACAGGTAGGAGAAGTACTTTCAGTTCCCTTTCTTTTAGGGCCTGTCTACATTACTAATAGAACCATATTTAGCTTTAGTCTGGTTACATGACACACATAAGGCCACACTTATGCAGTGGCAAGCTGGACTTTAACGCTGTAACTCAGTACCTGGATTCTGGAGCAGCCTGGTGTTACAGACAGGAGTCTGTGGGGCAGTTTCATTTAAATTTTTTAAAAAATGGAATTTTCAATTAATTGTGAAAATGAAACAATCAGCACAGTGCTCTGTGTTCTTTATTTTGATATTAAATTCCCCACATCGGATCGGGAGGTGCAGGAAGCAATTTTGGGTAGTGGATGAAACACATTTGCTGGATGTTTCTGCTAAAATGATCAGCAATGAAATAGTAAAAAATGAGATTCTGGGGTACAGTTCTCTGGCAAGGAGTGAATTCTGTGGTTGCTGGTTAGGGTCCCGTCTCCACTAAGAATTGGAGTGATGTTTGTAACTGCACTTTAACCAGGTTCTCTGATGAGGCTATATTCCTAGAGTTTGTAACCATATTTAAAACTATTTTAGAAGATGGCTGCAACATAGTTTGCAACCACAATCACCAGTTGCCCAGTTGTGCTATAACAGTGATTGGAAACAATACTCAGTGCATTGGTAGAGTAACTGTCTTGATATTAACAATTTCAGTTAACCTGGGCAAATTAGCAAAGTATGGTCTATACCAGAGAACCAAACTGAGCTGGCTACTACTGTGTTTGCAAATAATTGTCCGTCATATTTATTCTTAATATGGCAGGATCATGCTTAACAGCTATTTTCAGGCATCATTGCTACAAGCACAATATGATGCTCCATTGCATCAAAGGCATTAGTCTTCTGCTTTGACTAGGTGCATCATGACTGCCAGTATGCAGAAATCTGCCCTTGAGTGTGGCCTGAGAACAACTGCAGGAAAAATACTGTCCATGGTCCTACATGTTAATTTGCTGATGGCTGAAATGCTGCCACGTCCGCTGAGTCCATCCTTTATCCTTGATTGCTCCAGTGACCTTCATAGCACATATTTCTCTGATACATTTTGCATATACAGAACATACACAATTATGTTGTGTATGTTCGTGCTTCTTTGTGACAGACTGGTAGCCACAGACTGGGTTGAGCTGCGTTTCTAGCCATCATTAGCCCGTATAGAATTGATATGGGGATAAATCATTTATTTTTCAGGATGTTTTCACTAGACAGGAGTTCAAGTGAAGGGGCAGGTAAAGGAAATGGGGTTTGAAAAAGCCACATTTTTGTTTAACCCTTAGACATTGGAAATGTTGCTAAAATAATTTTGCTGTATGAACATGTCATATTTCATTGCATGAAGAATGCTGTATCCTATCTTCCGTTATTTGCTAAATGGAAAGAAATCTGCACACTACTATAAACTTTTAGACTGACTCCCTCAAGTACACATTTGCAACAAATTTTTGGGAGCACTATGAAAGATTAGAACATACTAACCATTATTTACACACACACAAACACACAACCGCTTTATATTCTAGTTATGTACTTAGCTATGTGTTGGTAACATGCTGTTCTCCTGTATATACTCAGGATTTTATGGTTTACTCCAAGTAGCATACAAGAGGTGATGGTGTGCTTGGAGGCAGCTACATTAGCTGATGTAGTATAAGCCAGCTGTACAAGAATATGCTGCCAGTTCCCTCTGCATAAGTTATAGGAGTGAAGTTAAACATCTAAGTCTGGTCACCAGGGTCAGCCTGGGAAATGAGAAGAAACTCAGGAGTCTAGTCTCAAGGCTAACATTAATTTCAAGCACTGTTGCTGTGGAACATCTAGTAAATTCTTGATTTATCAAAGGTGCAGTTTGTCCCTGGTTTAGATATACAGTTAGTTTGCTTGCTCCTTTCTCACTTTCATGGTTGAATCACTTCCAGACTCAATGGTTTCTATAATTTATTGGCACTTGCAGTGTCATTGCTGTTTCAACTGTGCTTTTTCTGGTTCTTTTTCTTTTCTCTTTCTGGCAGATAGAGTGCTAAGTTTGACAAAAAATGAGAATTATTTTTTTGGTTATGAGAACAAAAATGTATCTCTTGTGGTAACCACATGCAGTCTTAATCAAGACTTGGGCCTACGGTATACATTTGGTTGGACATAATCCTGTGAAAATATCTTTTTGGCCCCCAAAAAGTTGCATGCACAGATTTCCATTGCCGGTGGTTACATCCTGTTGGAAATCTGCCATCAAGTGATTTCTTCTGTTTGAAACTACTGTGATTTTTGCGGCATGCTTTAAAGGGAATATAGGTTACATAAAGTCCACCTGTGGTTTATGCTGAATATTAGACTCATGAGAAAATTATATATTTATCCCACACCATATAAGAAACCATAATTTAGCAACAGATGGTTTACTGTTTTGTTGGTAAAGAACAAATAGCCTTTGATTTCTAAAATTTAATTTAAATAATATTTATTTACTATATTTAGGGTTGCCAACTTTCCAATTTCTCAAAACCAGACACTACAAAACCAAGCCCCCGCATCCAAAGGCTGAACTCACCATAAAGAGAAGAGGGAGGTTGAAAGAGACTGCGTCTCTCCTTCTCCATCCGTCAGCGGCTCCGAGACAAATAATTTGCAGGGAGTGATGGGAGCAGGAAGTGGGGGCGAGGGAGCTTCCTGCAGCTGGGAGAGGTTCCTGGAGATGGGCCTGACCCGGCCCCGGGAGTAGCCCTTGCGGGGGAAGACGAAGTGTCCCTCCCCAGCCTGGCCAGGACTAGCACCTGGGATGCCTCCAGCTCTGCCCCTCCCTGGCGCTGGGCCCAGCACTCTTGGGTTAAAGGGGCCATGGGCTGGGTTGACAACAAAATTGTGGCAACCGGACTTTTGATATCCAGTCAATACCTCTGATCGGAGACTGTATCGGTCCTCTGAAAACCGGACTTTCCAGTCAAAAACTGGACACCTGGCAATAGTCTATATTATGCTTTTCAATTTTTTTCCGTTCTGCTTGGCTGAAATAGCATCAAACGATATGCTAGCGTTCTGGATAGGCTGGCAACAGATTGCTTACTACACGTGTTCAAACATATCAGAACTGCTCCGAGGGGCATGCAGTTATTTGGTGGCCCACGGTACCATTTGGCAGCTCTACTTCAGACAGCTGGGCATACAATGCTCATTTTGTCATCCTGCCCCCCGCCCCCTTGCATGTTCCCTCCAGATTGGGGTGGGGAGAAGTTCTGAATGCCAATGCCCTGATTTTCCGGTATGCTGAGGACCAATAACTTTGACGTTAGCGGTAGCTGAGTGACCACCGCACATTTGAAAACCAGGTCACAGATGAGTTGCGAGGTGCTTCAAAGCAGCATTCCTTTCTTGGCTAAATAGCCACTTGCTAGCTGCCAATCACCTGTGTAAATGGGAGCAAAAGTGATGTTTTCCACTAGGAGTAACAAGGCAGCCTGCATGTAGCCAGTAGGTATGCCTGAGTTTCTGCAGTCTGTCCTCCTCCTGTTCTGCTGACCACACAACGGAGAGGAAGTTAATTTGCCAGCCCACCTCCCAGGTGGAAGGGAATGAGAAAAAGAATGTGGATACTGCTTCCTGCATCAGCATTGAAGAGAGAGGCTCTTGACCGTGGTAGCCTAGCATCTGCTGATGTCTGATTTGGGTCAGGGCCGGTGCAAGGAAGTTTCGTGCCCTAGGCGAAACTTCCACCTTGCACCCACCCCCACCCCCCCAGCTAAGCCCGCCCTCCCCCACAGCAGCTAACCCTGCCCACCGTGGCACCTAATCCACCCTGCTGCCCGGGGAGCCCCCCAGAACAGCCTGCCCCCCCACGGTGGCCATCCCCCCCACCACTGCAGCTAACCATGCCCACCGCCCCCGCCGCCTGGGAACCCCCTGTGGCAGCTCCCCACCCCCCACGGCAGTTCGACAGCCCCCCGCCCGCAGCAACTAACCCCCCCATGGCAGCCAGTCCCCCACCCGTGACAGCTAACCCCCCCCCGCCTGCGGCAGCCCCCCCCCCCCCCGCGGCGGCTCCCCACCACCCCACGGCAGCTAGCCCCCCACCCACCCACAGCGGCTCCCCATCCCCCGTGGCAGCTCCTGCAGCAGCTCACTTCCAATAGCGGCGCTTCAGCGGCAGCTCGGCGTGCATTTCGGCAGCCGCTTTTCTTGCCACCGAATCGCTGACGGGGACTCGCCGCTGAAATGCCGACCCCCAAATCCTGCCGCCCTAGGCGACCACCTAGGGTCACCTAGTGGAAGTGCCAGCCCTGATTTGGGTTGTCTGTGTATTTAGATTGTATGCTCCTGTGTCAGGCACTTAACACTCATGAATAATGGTAATAGTTTTCAGACTGTATGATATGGGCTCAATTTGAACCAATGACCTTCCAATGGAAGACTTAATAACCCATTACCAAGCCCCACAAGCCACCTAGTCAACCCAAAGCATCCATGATTACTAATATATAGTTCTACTTCTATCTGTATACTGGACAGGCCAAAAAAATAAGAGCAGTAGTTTTTTTATTTGCTCATGCAAACTAAACATACATCGTAAAAAGTTTCAGGGGCTGGACAAATATGTTTGATGGCACTTGCAGAAATTCTGATCCTTGACTTTACATTGTCACTTTTTACACTATAGTTTTAAAAGAAGTGTTACCCAGGCTGACACCATCATGTGTTCTGTCTAGCTTCATGCACTATTCAGAGCCAACTCTGTTTCAGAGGAGAAAAGTGTAAATTCCAGCATCTGTGCCTTCTATAACTGATGAAAAGTTAATATAGGCAAAGAAGGTATTCAGATTAGCTACCTTAGAAATCAAGTCTGAGGAATACAGATCTTTGTAAGAGGTTATGAATTGCTCAATTGCTCCAGCTTCAATAACTTTATAAAAAGCGTCTTGTGTTCCAAACATATGTTTTGAAATGACATAGGTTATAAAAAGGATTGTTACATCTGGTAGGTATTTTTTCACAGCAGATAAGACATTCAAAACCTAGCAATAAAAAGAGGAGACTAGGAGTAAATAGAAATCTCAGGGCAGATTGATTTCATGCAAAGGATAATAATGTGGAAGAAATTTCCAAGGAAAGCAATTGAAGCAAAAAGTGTTAATGAATTCAAGAGAAACTTAGATTTATTTCTGGACAAGGATTGAGAGACATGGTGAAAAAGCCAGAAGGTCAAATTAGGCTGATTTTTTTTTTTTTAAAGGCAGGTTTGTTAAACTCAGTTGGCCTTTTCCTGTTCCTAAAAGGACTTGAGCTGGATCATCAGCTAGCTACATTGATGTCAGTAGAGCCAATTTACAACAGATGAGGATCTAGCCCCTTATGTTTTTGTCTTCACCCCAAAACAGACTGGAAACACCCAGGGTTAATCAACTGTTGTACCAGCACTATAGTAGCATTAAAACCAGAACCAGCTAAATTAAAGAAATGTATTTCTACCCTGATGGTGATGTGGACTTTTTAAGAAAAGATTCCTATCTGTTTTTTTAAAAAAACTGTGCGTGTTACTTTAACCCTAGGGATCAATCAGTCTCTCTGTTTATATAAAGCCCTGAGTCTACATTTGTGGGATGAGTGGGTGTGTAACACACACATTTTTAGCCCAGGAAGGCTCATCAAGAGTCAGCTGAAATGCTTGAACCAGTTAAATCAGCCACGATTAAATACGATGGACTGAGACTGAAAGATACAAAGATACCTGTTGTGCATCAACATCAAGTGTTTTTCATTTTGACATCAACACAATGCTTCATACTAACATGTTTGCTTTGTTGTTGTCTGGATTCTTTGATATATCCCCGAAAGCAAAGTGAAGCCCTTTCCTTGTTGTTGTTTGGAAGGATGCTACTGGGGAAAAAATTTCAAAGTCTTGTGGGTTTAAAGTCATTTTTATGTACAGATTGAACCATAGACCTCTAACTACCGAATATTTGCATGCACAGCTGTTTGCATATGCAAAAATTACTGGTGCGATCTCACCGGCTCACTGAAAATTCGCCCCTTAAGTTCACAGGTTTTTAAGAGATTAAAATAATCCTTAAATCTGGAGGAGGGGCTTCTATCAACCATTGTTTTCTTTTGCTACGCAAGCATGTCAGCAATTTAAATCAGAAGAACATTTTGGCTTGTAAATGACTCGGCGTTTCACTAAGCACTTGCAAGACAGAGTTGGCACATGCTGAATCTTTATTATTGTGATTATTATTTTAAAAATGGGTTTTAAAGGAAATCAGACTTCTCTCTGATCCTAATAGAATTCAATGGGTGGCCGGAATCTGGTTTGTTTTAGAGAGGTACCACCCATGGTGTTGAGCAGGATCAAATATCCCTAGCTTTGTGGTCCATGAGACAGCAGTTTTCATTCAAGGAAAAAAAAACCCTCATCAGCTCAGGGCTAGTGGATCAGACTTTGATTGCATGACTTGGATGGGCTTTTTCCTTCCATCTCTCTTCCCTCTCCCACTCCCACCCTTGTCTATGTTAATCACCATCCTGGCTAAGGGTTTTATGCAGAACAGCTGCTGAAAGTTTCTGTTGAATAAAGCAAATTTGTCATTAGGTTTTGTCATTAGTTAAATCTACGAATGAATGGAAGTAGGTTCTATATCCCAACCTTAACAGGAAATACATAGTGCTGCAGTTGAGGACATTTGATATACGCAGTGGTTGGACTCTCAGGGCCACATTTTGATCTCACTTACACAGCATAAATCAGGAGTCAGTGGAGTTGCAATGGTGTAAAATTAGTTTGAGAGGGTGTAGAACCAAGCCTTAGTGCTCTCAGTTCATATAAAGTTCCACAGTGTAGGTTAAGGTGACCTGGAGTCTGCTCCCAGCTCTGCCACTGCCTTACTGTGTGGCCTTGGTCAACTCACTTCACCTCTCTGTGCCCAGCATTGTCAACTCTCACAATTTAATCACAGGTCTCTCAATGTTCGGTGTTTTCCTTAAAACCCCAATGTTGAGGGCCCTTTGATTATGAGGGGATCTGTTTTCTTTTCTTGTTTTCTTTTTTTCTAAAGCAGGTTCTATTCCCCACTATTTCAGAGAAAAGCTTGACAATGTGACTTCAAAAGGCTCCAAAAAGACAAAGAAAATAAAGAGAACCCCAAATGTATTATTTTTAACCTCCTGATTTGCAAGCTAAACTTATGAGTTAGGACTTCCAGAATCATAACTTTTGAAGGTGGCATTGACAATAGTGATGCCTCCATTTCCACTCCCATCCTCTGTTTGTTTGTCTTGTCTCTTTAGCATGTAAGCACTTTGAGATGGGACCTGTCTCTGGCTATGGTTTTGTTTTGTACAGTGCTAGCACAATAGGGTTTCAGTTTCACTTGAGGTGTCCAGACGCCACCAGAAAAACAAACAACTAATTATAGAGGTTCATTCCGCTTTGAAAGATACTACCCATTTGAGAGATCGTCCCTAAGCTTAAAATGGGGAATATTGCTGGAATCTGTAATCTCTCTAAAAACTAAATTAATGTTTTAAAGTGCAATTACTGTAGCAGTTTAGCAGTGCCTCGAGCCTCTCAATTGTCCCCAATTTATATTATTTTTGTGACATAGTTTTTAAGAAGCAAAATCTGATGTTAAAATTTGACTGAATAAAAATATGTACCACCTTATTGTGCAGCGTTGCTAAAAGGTGGGATAAATCATTTGTAGAAAATCTGGCAATTATTTTAAAATGTGACCTGTAAAGAAAGACTGGAATATATAAAAGGTTTAGAAAGCCTTTGTGGTTCTTACCAGTGTAGGCCATGAACTGGAGTCCTGCTCTTTGTGTGAATTGCTTTACTTAAGTAACAGTAACGCGGAAGATTTCCAGTGCAAGAGAGTTTAAACAAATTGTATCTTACAATCCAGTTGTGAATCAATTGAATCATTCTCAATGTTTCAGTTATTTAGGGTATAGGGCCTGATCCCTCTTAAATCAGTGGAGCAGAATCAGCCCTATAATTTGCTGCTGATTGGTCTTCAGGATTCACCAGCTTCATTGTCCAATACAGACAAATGAAAGAGGGCTCTCATACTGAAACCAGTCCAAAAAGTGAAGCTAGCTGTTCTCACATGCTACACCTGCCCCACACTCCAAGGCATGTCTAGCTTATCTAGCTAGCTAGCTCCTGTTTAGCTAAGGTACTCACCTAGCCTCCAGTACCACAGTATCTGAGCATCACACAACCTTTAATGTATTTATCTGGGACGTAAGGCAGTGCTATTATCCCCTTTGTACCGATGTGTAACTGAGGCACAGAGAAGCTAAGTGACTTACCCAAGATCACACAGGAAGTCTGTGATGGAGTGGAGACCCCACTTTTCCAAGTCCTAGACTGGTGCGCAGCCTTTGGACCATTCTGCCTCTTCCATCAGCAACCTGTTACTGCAGGGTTGAGAATGAAATTAATCTGCATGTAATCACAATTGCCACATAAGATGTTTAACCCCTGATTTTCATAGCTTTATTTCTTTATTTAAACAAAATCTGCAGGCCCAAAGTGTGAGAAACTGTAATTTACTTGTCATTCTGTGTCTCTTTAAACATAACTCTTAAATCCTTGCTAAAGTGTTTTCACACAGACTTGCTGAGACCTTTGCTTCTGTATTTCTCTGTTGCTCCAGGATACTCCTTCAGCCAGATGACTCTTTGCAGATTCTAGCACCAGTGGAAGCTGATGTGGGTTTCTACACCTGCAATGCAACTAATGCTTTGGGATCTGACTCTGTCTCCATTGCGGTCACTTTAGCAGGTAATGGAAAAGTTAGATCAATGATACAAAACTCTTTCTGTGACTGTTATTATCAAGTACAGATAAGTACGTGCGTTCAGATATTATGCAACAAAAACACAAATCGCAAAATCCTAAAAACAATAATAAAACTCTCCAAAGCTCACCAAAATAATCCCCAAACTCTCCCTCAACCCCCACCTAACAATTTAACCCTCCCTGCCAGAAAAACCCTGGAAAGACAAATAGGCTTTGCAGCGTGGTCTGAAGATCAGCGGGTTCCAGCTGTAGCAAACTGAGACTGGAAATGCATTCCACAGTTCTACAATTTCCCACACCCAGAGCACTCTGCCGCGAGCCTCTCTTCCCCATGCACCTAATTAAACTTGGGGGTGGCAGCCTGAGCACCTTGGACAATCTCAACTGCCCTGAGAACACCAGAGGAGCCAGGCAGTCTCTGTGGTGCTTAGCGCCCAAAAACATTTCCTCCTTCCAAATCTTGGGTGACTAAACACATGGGAATCTCTTAAGCCGAATGTCAAAATGGACAACATACATTATTCCCTCTCGTGTCTGTATGGAAATAGCGTCAATCCACTTTGTTCCATTGGAACTATTTCTTTTAGCTGGGGTGCCCCAGTGAATGAGCTAGATTTGAGGGAAGATGTATGTTGAGGCTGGACAGATAATATCCAGGATTTTGGACAGCCGCAGGCCATATCCCAGGCTCAAGCTTCAAATAATACAGAGATCTTTCATTTATAAAATATTTGCATTTTATTATTTCAAATCATCCGTGGTTTTCTCACCACCCTTGTACAGCATGCATCCTGTGGGGCCCTAGTTACTGTTAGCTCCATCCTGTAGTCGCTGCGCACTCTAATCCCAATCCAGCTAAACACATAAGCCGGGACTTTAAACCTGGGAATGGTCTTGTTGAAGTCAAGTAGATAAAGTTAAGCCAGTGCTTAAGTGCTTCACTGGGTTGGGACCAGAGCACTCCGCACTTTTCAGAATCAAGCCTTACGTTCTTTCTAACCTGTTCTCACCAATGCGTGACTGACATTCTTCCACCCACTGGGAAGTAAAGATTCCTAAAGGATTAACTTTCTGCTTCATATGTATCCAGTAATGGTTCAGTTCCACACCAGACTAAATATTCTTTGTTCTTTAGGCATCAATGCTAATAAAAATCTCACTGGGAAAAACAAGGGAATTATAAGCTTGTGCTTGTCTTCAGCTTTTTGGAAACAAATCCGCAGAGGATTCCAGCAGGTTCAGAGCCATAGTGGGGGGAGGAGGAGAAGGCCAAGGCAGGGAGAGGGGGAATGGATGCAAAGGATGGGGACTAGGAAGGAGGGACAGTCAAATCTCAGGGGTTAGAACAAGACAAAGAGGTCAAGGGGAAGTGGAATATGTTTGTTAAGGGGGGAGAGGAGCCGAAGAAAACATAATAGTAAAGCTACCAATAGGTAGTTTGAAAGTCCATATCTGACGGTATAGTTCACTCATGTTTCACTGCTGCCGCTCCCCAGTATGTGTCTACGTAAGTAATAATATTCAGCAGTGGGTGTGCTGACTAGAGAGGCAGAGGTGCATCATTGGACTTGTGAGTGAGTGTTTCAACACAGAACACGGGCTGACTCTAGAGACCAAGGGAGCACTAGGAAAGACATGGCCTGGGCTGAAAGGAAAGCATTTCTTGGGTGACTAAAAACATGGGAATCTTAATTAATAAGATTGGTTGGAAACACACCTCACCTATCCCATGGAGTAGAAGCAGCGGGAGCCTTTGGGAGGAAAAGGGAAGAGCTAAATCAGACCTAAAATAATATTGTAATTAAAAATTTAAAGTTAGCAAAAACAAAGGGCCTGATTTTACTCTCACCTATGCCTGTGTAAATCTGGAGTATCTCTGTTGAATTCAATGGAGTTATGCCACTGTAAAACTGGTGCAAGGCCCTACATTTTGTATTGATACTATATTATAAAATATTAGACAAAGTTCATGCATAGTATAATTCTGGAGTTACATCAGAGATTAATTTAATATGCAGTTTTAAAATGGCATCTTTAGGGAGTAAAGAGGTTTTGCAGTCCTTATAGTCCTGATTGGCAAATTCCTTGTGGGATAATTATGTGTATGTGAATGTGGAAGCCTCTACGGTCAAATCAGTTTTCATCCGAGGCAATTTATGGAGACAAATGAATCTCAAGCTATAGAAATGTCCACACAGACTCTCACGTGCGTGTGGGATTTTACAGCCCAGCAGTCCTTTCGAGGTAATGAATTATCCAAAACTTGGATCGACTTTGAGGTGAATTATCAATTGCAGACTTCCTGGGCATGATCTTGGTGGCCCCTGGGCTCCTCCTGTAAGGTGCTGTGCATCTTCATCTTCCGCCGGCACCTTGCAAGATGATCCCCAGTTGTATGGATGAGATAATGGGCAGTTTTTGAAACAACGCAACAAAACTTTTTGGCACAAAAGAGGCATTTTCCCAAATGCATTGGAGGCCAGAGAGCTTCTTCAGTGGAACTGGGAAATGTGGGGAAAGCTTATCTCATTAAAAATGAAGGACTTGGCCTCTCTGATGAATTTAGCATATGCAGAGAGACAGAGAAAATGTGCTTCCATTTTTGGAGTGGTTTGCTGCTTTTTATTGGTTGAACAGTTGACAGATTTTTAATCTAATGAAGAGATCTTGAAACCCCCACTGGGAAAATAAAAGCTGAGTTGCTATTTGAGGTCTCTTTCCTTCTTTTATGATTTAGTAGTTACATTAAAACATCAGAACTTTGTGAGCATTTCATCAGTGAAGCGAAACATTTGTTGCTGGATATTCCATTCACATGATAGACACGGTAGGTTGATGGATAGATGGATTGATACACTAGCAACTCCATATAAAAAGTGCTTTTAACAGTCCTGGAAATACTCTAAATCCACATGGCAGTTTATGGATTTTAATTGGGGACAATTGAAACAGTTTGAGCAAAATCTTCCATCCAACCAAAACAAACTGAACTCTTTTTTTTTTCCTCTTTCTTCCCTCCACTCAGGCTTTTTAGGCCAGTTTCCTCCTCTGCTGCCATTGCAGATTTACAGCCAGATTAAGTCATAAGTAATATAGGCACTAGCCTAGGGCCCTGGGCCCTGAAGTTGCACAAACTAAGCTTTCATTTAAAAAAAAAAAACATTTCTAATCCTTATGATGGTAAAGATGAGTTGGAAAATGTAAGTCAGCTGTAACTGAGGCTATGTCGTCTGCCTGAGCCTGCAGACAGCCTAAAACAATAGCTCTGAGAGGTTTGAAATTTCCATTTTAATGGGTGGTTAACTTTGAACCCCACAGCTCGGTCCCTTACTACCATCACCCAAGGAGGATGGATTTTACTGTTACCATCCTGTCATGGATCTAGGGAAGTGTCAACAGGGACCACACACATACCCCCTCCCCTCATCTGTTTGGTTGGGGGAGTTCTCCCTCCACTAAGATGGACCCAGGCCTCCTGAAAACAAAGAGAGGAGGACCAGCCTGTGTAACATGTAGCGGCAGTGGGCCCCCATCAGACGGCCGTTGTGTGGGTGGCCACTGCAATCCCCAAGAGGAGTGGGCCAAAATACAGGGCCAGGGCTCCACAGGCTGCTGTGTCTAGAGCCCCAGATTGCCTAAGCCCGGCACTGACCCATAGACCACACCAACCCCAGGTCCCATTTAATGCAGATACACATGCTGCTGCTTCCCTGCACTCTTGTCACTGTCATACAACTCTCACGCTGCTACTCGCAAACACACCTATGGCCCCATGCCCACATCAATACACGCACTTCCCCTGCTGCCCCCCACCCTCATGGTCATGCTGTCGTACCCACCCTCACACACACCACACTCACCTCCACCACCGGCTGCCGCTCTTACAGTCACTCTTACAGTCACACTGCTAGCTGCCATTGCATCTTAGTCCCCGCTGGGCCCGGCTTTCTAAGTGCTGGGCTTGCTGCATAGGCTGCCCTTCTCTCTCTGCTGCCAGCTGCCCTCCGTTTGCATGTAGGGTGGCACCACACCATACATTACAAGAATGTCCCAGAGCAACATGATGCACAAACCCATAGTTAAACAGAAGGGCAGAAATGAAGGGCTAGAACTCTTGACTGTCAGTTTTTGGCACATTTACCTCGCTCCCATGCAGAACTGATGTTGTCTCACTTCTGTTATTATCAATTATTTTGTGCACCTAAAACGGAGTTTACGGAAAACATGACTGATGTTAAAGAAATAGATCGCATGTTGTTCTAAGCCGCCTGCACTGCTAAAGAGCCCGTATCCACCCTTTGGGGGCTTTGTCCTATGTTTGGTCCTTGGCAAGTGGTACTGTCTGCCTTCCAATATCAGGTGAACAGCTTGCTGCAGCTCCAGTTGCATTGCTGTTTATTGGTTCAGCTGCTTCTCAGATGTGCTGGCATGACTTTAATGCTATTCATTCACTGCTTTAAGTGATTTTTTTTCAAAGCAACGTCCACTATGAAATTGAGCAACTCCTCTATAATATAGTAAAGGCCAAGAGCAGGTGGCCTGCATCACTCGTACTCCAGCATCACACGCTGGCAGGCAGGTGTCCTACATCAGCCATTTGTATTTCTATACCGAGCATATTGTTCACAGACTTCCCTTTGTGACTACCATGTACTTTGCTTTGTGAACTATGGTGTCTCTTATGTGCAGGAAAACCACTGATCAAAGCATCGAGAGCGACGCTGATCAACACAGAGTCCTCCGCTGTCACAGTTGACATTGGAAGCACAGTGAAAACAATCCAAGGTGCAAATGTTACCATTAGCTGCCAAGTTGCAGGTGAGAGACGTCTCGGTCCTTATAGCTACCAGATACCAAGTTTGGTTTTAGCTGTAGATTTCCTCTGAAGTTCCTTGGCATGTCAGTGTCTGTGCAGAGGTGCCATTGTTTCAGATTTTTGAGTCTCAAGCAAAATTTTTCTTTGCTTTCATACCATGGGGGCATTGGAGTTGTCATCCCATGTCAGATCAGTGGTCCATAGACCCTGGTATTCTGTCTCCAGTAGTGGTCAATAACAACTACTTCAGATGAAAGTGTAAAATCCCTGTCATGGAGAATTGGTGGGCCTCCTAGAACTATTCAATATTTTCATTAATGACTTGGATAATGGAGTGGAGAGTATGCTTATAAAATTTGCAGATGACACCATGCTGGGAAGGGTGGCTAGTACTTTGGAGGATATTATTAGAATTCAAAGTGACCTTAACAAATCATAGAACTGGTCTGAAATCAACAAGATGAACTTTAATAAAGAGAAGTTCAAATGATTACACTTGGGAAGGAAAAATCAAATGCACAACTACAAAATGGGATTAACTGGCTAGGCAATAGTACTGCTGAAAAGGATCTGGGGTTATGGAGGATCACAAATTGAATGAGTCAACAACTTGATGTAGTTGCCAAAAAGGATAATATCATTTTTGGGTGTATTAACAAGAGTGTCTAGTTGTCCTGCTATTCTTGGAAGTGATGAGACCTCAGACTGGAGTACTGTGTCCAGTTCTGGGTGGCACACTTTAAGAAAGATGTGGACAAATTGGAGACAGTCCAGAGGAGATCAACAAAAATGATAAAAGGCTTAGATAACCTGACCGATGAGGAAAAGTTGAAAAAAACTGGGCATATTTAGTCTTGAGAAAAGAAGACTGGGGGAAGGGGGAACCTGATAACAGTTCTTCAAATATTTTAAGGATTGTTATAAAGAGGAAGGTGATCAATTGTTCTCCATGTCCACTGAAGATAGGAGAAGTAGCAATAGGCTTAATCTGCAGCAAGGGAGTTTTAGGTAAAATACTAGGAAAAACTTTCTAACTATAAGGATAGTTGAGCACTGGAATAGGTTTCCAAGGGAGACGGTGGAATCCCCATCACTGGAGGTTTTTAAGAACAGTTTAGACAAACACCTGACAGGGATGGTCTAGATTTTCTTGGCCCTGCCTCAGCACAGGAGGCTGGACCAGATGTTCTCCTGAGATCCTTTCCAGCCCTGCAATTCTATGATTCTGTGCCTATTTGGGAATTTTACTCCTTACCCCAGGCAGGTAGTGGCTGACTTCTATCATGAAGCATGAGAGCTGATACGCCTTACACATTTTTTATTCTACCTTGTGTATAAGTGACCTCTTTTTTTTTCCATTTACGTATACAAATGCATGGGTTCCCTGTTGAATTTGTCATTGATTTTAATTATACACTGCAGTTATTCTTGTATATAGAAAAATACCTGTCCAGAATAGCAAAGTATGCAAATGTGCACATAAAATTATGTTTCATATGGCATGTCGAGTGCTGTCTCTACTTCATAACCGATGGGAATAGTTCAACAGGTATTCAATAAATTGGGGGGAGAGAGAACAGTGAAAGGCCCCATTTCTTACGGAGACAGAGAAAACAGGACAATTATGGAGTGTGTAGCTGAAGGAATAAGTGAAAGAGAAGCAGCCAATAAGACATTGGAATCATTTTTTAAAGAGGGGACTTTACAATATCAGACACAATGGGCCAGATTCTTTGGACCCACTGAGCTGCTCAACACTACTCTAAATTATGCTGGCAAGGTAGGTGAGGTAACATCTTTTATTGAATCAGCTTTTGTTGGTGAGAGAGACAAGCTTTGGAGATACAAAAAGCTCTTCCTCGGGTCTGGGAAAGGTACTCAGAGGGTATGTCTACACTGCAATTAGACACCTGTGGCTAGCCCGTGCCAGCTGACTTGGGTTTGCGGGGCTCAGGCTAAGGGGCAGTTTAACTGTGGCGTAGACATTTGGGCTCAGGTAGTAGACCAAGCGCTGGGACCCTGGGCATCACATGGTTCTAGAGCCCAGGCTCCAGTCCGAGCCCAAACATCTGCACGGCAATTAAACAGCCCCTTCGCCTGAGCCCTGCAAACCCGAGTCAACTGGCACGGGCCGGCCACAGGTTTTTAATTGCCGTGTAGACACACCAAGAGTGTCACAGCTAAATACGAACAGATAGTTTAGCATAAGTAGTTAGCACATATTATAAGGGACCATTCAAGGTGAAGGGGCCAGTTAACACTCTAGAAGTCATAAGACAAAAAGGGGGTTTAGTGGGTTAGCTTGTTGTAATAAGCCATAAATCCAGTATTTTTATTAAGACCATGATTTTTGTGTCTAGCAAAGTTACGAATTTAAGCTCCTGGGCTCATCTTTTAAAAGTGTTGTGCAGGTTTCCTTTGAGCAGTGTTTCCCAAACTTGGGATACCGCTTGTTCAGGGAAAGCCCCTGATGCGCCCGGCCGGTTTGTTACCTGCCGCGTCCGCAGGTTCGGCTGATCGCGGCTCCCACTGGCCGCGGTTCGCTGTGCCCGGCCAACGAGGGCCGCGGACGCAACAGGTAAACAAACCAGCTGGGCGCGCCAGGGGCTTTCCCTGAACAAACGGCGTCCCAAGTTTGGGAAACACTGCCTTTGAGGATGAGGACTGATAGGTCAGATATCGAGTGATCGCTAAATTATGCAGACAGTAACAGTCCCCTAAGAAATAGTCTGTCATCCAGGCATCACTGGAGTACAGGGTGCTTTGGTCATACCCCCTCCGGTCTGCAATATGCTCCTTACACCCAGGAGATCAGAAGTGGGTGGCGCAGAGGTGGTATAGCCATGCTGGGACTTCTTTGTATAAGGGATACCTGAATAATTTCTCACAGTGCTGAGCAGCTGGCATGAGGGTGAAGGATCTGATCCACTAACACAAAATCCAGTTTTCTGACCTACACCAAACTTGGTAAGAAATGTTTATGTTGTGGCCATGGAAGATAAGTACCAAGTTTGATTGTTTCCTTCCTTTTTGACTAAGTTGGAGAAGGAGGGAAATCTGCCTTCTAACAGGAGATGTGTTTCAACCTTAACTATGGAGAAACAGCATGTCTCTCTACAATATAGTCTGTGTGAATTTTTCTTCTTCCACCCCACCTTCCAGTCCCCTCCCCCAAAATTCATGACTGTAATGAGTGCATGACGCATCTTTGCACTACGTTGTCATCTCTTTAAATTAACAAGGTACATGTGGTCCTGGTCAGTGGGGATAAAGACAGTCCAAATGGCATGTGGAGTACAACACTCGGATGGGATCCCAGATAATTAATTACTGTCTCTGGGATTAACTAAATAAAATTACAGTATTACTCTTCCTGGCAGCTCAAGGAGGATTAAACTCAGTAATTCTGCAGCATTCTCATGCCAAAGTCCCTTGCAATCAGACTGATTCCCGGTGCCTTCTAAGGAAGGGAAGAAGGAAGGTTCTGTTAACTTTCCCAAAGCACCTTCATGGCCACCAGCATTGATGGAATATAAAAGAGAGCAAATTAAATATAGACACACAGATTTCCCTTTTTTTGCTGGGCTCTTTGCAGCAGCATTTGGGAAATGCTGTTGATTCAGATGGTGAATACTGTTAAGGAACTGTGGCCAAATTCACCCTGAGTTAACATTGGATTCCACCAGCATAAACCAAAGGACAAATCTACACTGGTGGAGATGCTGCCAGGGAAGAGGATGTGGCAGTGCAAAGTTGCCACAGTATCTTTTACTTCCAAGGACACATTTCCTGTTTGATCATTGTGGAGAGCTTTCCAGCACAGCTGATCATGGAGACTCAAGCCCACAAACGCGCTCCAGCATGGAGTACACAGGAGATGATGGATCTTATTGCGTGTGGGGAGAAGAGTCTGTGCAGGCAGAGCTCCGATCCATCAGAAGAAATGCTCACATCTATGCCAAAATCGTGTGGGGCATGGGGGAGGAGGGCTACATCAGGGACATGCAGCAGTGCCGCATGAAAATAAAGGAGCTTTGGCAAGCATACCAGAAAACAAGGGAGGCAAAGAGTCATTCTGGTTCTGCCCCACAGACATGCCGCTTTTATGAGGAGCTGCATGCAATTCTCAGCAGCGACCCCACCAGTACCCCAAAACACTCCGTGGATACCTCCCAGGAACCCCGGGTGACCTCAAGCAACAACGAGGAGGAGAATGTGAGGCAGGCAAGCAGAGGATCCATTCTCCCCAGCAGCCAAGAACTATTTTTAACCCTGGAGCCCATCCCTTCACAGAACCAGTTAGCAGCAGAGTGTACAGCTGAGCATGGGCCGTGCTTATTGTGCTATGGTGTCTGCACGGGTAACCCAGGCTTATGAAAAAAGGTGTGAAAAAGGCTTGGTTTGTTTGCTGTTGATTTCAGGGAGGGAGAAAGGGAGGTAAGTGAATCATGGGAGGCTAACGCCATGTTCCCATAACCACCCACACAAATGTTTTGGTCCCATAAGGCATTGTAAGCGCAGGCCAAAATTCTACTCGGCTACATGCACTGTGGGATAGCTACCCACAGTGCAGTGCTCCATGCGTCAGTGCAAGCCCTGCTAGTGAGGATGCACTCCACCAACACAATGAGCACAGTAGGAACACACACAAGATCGACTTGCTTAAATCGGGGGCTCAATGTCGACTTACAGAAAATCGACTTATCTTTGTAGTGTAGACAGAATGATTTATGTCTGCTGCCTTGTCTATAGTTGGAAAAGACACCATCTTAGAAAACATGTCAGCAAACTAGCATGACATGAAATACAATTTTGCCTTTAGTGTGGCCAAGGATTATGTTATCTGATTGTGATTTAACACAACTGCCCTCAGGGCCAGCGCTACCACTAGGCGACCTTAGGCGGTCAGCTAGGCTGCCAGGATTTGTGGGGTGGCGTCTCAGGTTCCTTGGCGGCCACCCGGGTCCTCGGCGGCATTTCAGCGGCAGGATCTTCAGCCGCCCGGGTTCTCGGTGACATTTCCGCGGTAGGTTCTTTGGCCACCCAGAGCGTCTCCCTTAGGCGCTGCCTAGGGCAGCAAAAAAGCTGGCGACTCTCCTGACTGCCCTTGTCCACTCTAAGGAGAAAATCATGTGTGACATTGTGTTGGTTAGAAAATGTATTATAACCCAATGAATTTTCCCAGTGTAGACAAACTTGATGGCAGAATGTAATGGGTCAGTTCCCCAGGTGTCATGAGCAGCCCTTCAGAACATCTTATTCAATGTGCTAGAGGCAAAGGAATGGTTGGAAAGTGCTACTAAATTCATATAGAGTACTTGATCCTACAGCCTGTTATAGATATTGGAGGAAAGAGGAGAGAATTAGAAGTCAAAGTGATATTTACAGAGCCAATGTCAGGAATCTCTAGAGGCAGAAACTTCCCAGAGTTTATAAAACCTTATTTCTTTTCTCTGTGAATCTCAGGGGTGCACCACAGCCAGTAGCACAACAATTGGAGAACTGCTCCAAAAAGCAGCCTTAGAGCCGTTTTCTCCTTTCAACTGAAAGCCCAATTCACCTCGTCCTTAGAAGCTTTGTGCAGATGGCACTGCTCTGAATTGTCCGTGACGGAGGGCTTCTAGGGCCACAACTTGCAGCTTTTAACAAAAGTCTGAAGGGCAGCAGAATGAATATACACAGAAAAGAAATATTAGCTGCAAGGCTTAATTATGACATTTGCTATAGCTGCTGCAGCCAGGAGACAGGAATAGGGGCTGGTTGCTGACAGGTGCTGATAAGCCTGGTTTCTTAGAAAATAAGAGATAATGAAAGGGACCATTACTAGAGCCTGGGGAACTGTTTTTATATGGCCCTTTAATTTATTTTAGGAGGCATAAATGCTGACAAATTCTGTGGTCTGAAATGAATTATAGATGTTTTTAAAAGTAGTTAAAAATTATAGTAGTTTTAAAAAGAGACTAACTTCCTGCTTGATATACCTTGACTGAGTTACACCAAGGGTGAATGTAGCCCAAGGCATGTGCAGCCGTGGGACCCAGTTCTGCTCTCATTTCACCAGGACTCTGCTGTGGGTTTGCCCCCACTGGGACTATACGTCATACTGGAAAAACATATTTTAACGAATGGGACTTTGCACCTAGTCTAGAGAGGCCAAGGTATGTTTGAAGACTTGGTAGGTGATTGTGGTCAACCCCAGGATCCCCCTGGTACTGAGCCTAAGAGCTTATCGACACTTGAAGTGCTACCTTACAATGGGAGAACTCATCAGTGTAGGTAATCTGTCTCCCTGGTGGGGTCGACAGAGAATTCTTCTTCGAATACTGTCCCTATGGGTGCTCCACTGTAGGTGTATGTGCATCCCTGCGCTTCTGATCGGAGATCTTTGGTAGCAGTGTCCATTTGGCCCACACAGGATCTCTCCCCTCCTCATGCTGTGCCCCGAGGCTAATTAGCATTGTGCGGGCAAACCACCCTCAGTTCCTTTTCAACCGCCTCTGGCTAGACATGGAGCAATTACCAGTCCACTCACAGATACCTTCCTTCTTTAGAAATTCATTCCTAGCTTGTTTTAGTGTTTTTCTTCTTAATCTCGGGGGGTTTCCTTTAGTTTTTAGCTGCTCCTCATGAAGGGAGCTCTTCAGCCTGCAACTGTCCCATTCCCAGAGATTCCCAAGCAACATGAGTCTTCTCCGCAGCCTTCTACATCCAAGACCAGTGAACCAAGAAATAAATCCTTGGGCTCCCCACATAAGATTAAAAAGAGAGCTTCGAGCCCTCGTAGTGAGCCCCAAACCAACAAGAGATCTCCAGCGTGTTCGGTCTCTTCAGTACTGACAGCACCGAAGGCACCTAAGCACGGTACCCACAGATTGTGTGGGTCCAGTGAAACAGATACCGCTCGTATGCCTAAAGACCCTATGGGCACAGGCACCAAAGCAGCATTACCACCGGTCAGGGACTGAAGTGGAGATCGTACCACTTTCAGGCAGATGGCATTGATACGGATATTCTCCAGACCGACAACTGTGAGACAACCATCATTGGACTCTCCATGTGGACAAGATTGCCGGTTCCCTCGGTACTGCCAACTCAATACCAGCAACCACTGATGGTACCAACTACTGCAGCACTGCAGGAATTTAGTTTCTCTAAGGACGTCACATTGTCTGAGGTATCAGTGTCTCCTCTAATCGGTACCGGGTCCCCAGTACCGTGCACATCTCGAGCCCAGGAATCACCACTGGTACCAAGTCTTACACCTCCCCTCTCCATATCAGCTTCATTGTTTTCCAGTGGAGAGTCAGATAGTGACCAGGAGAAAGTCCTCTCCCGCCATTCTCATCATGCTTCCTCCCACTATCAACCCGAGCCTGCCCAGTCCTACCCTTGGTATGGACAACCCTTGTAGTATGACCAAGCATGAACTCAACCGCCCATGCCTTTTCCACTGCCCCAGTAGCCCTATTGGAATCTGTGGGCTGCCTATAGGCATCATGCTTCCCTGGCATCTAGTGCGACCAACCGAGAGACTGTGAGCCATTTCCCCTCAGCCACCATCTCTAGAACCTCAGAACTTCCTCAGGAGATCTTGGAGGAGCAGGAGGTCAGACTAGAGGAGGAGGAGGTTACACTACTTACAAACATCTTGTCCTCCTGTCCAGAAGAACCACCATCTATGGCAGATGATTTTAAATTCTTCCAAGATCTGACTAAGAAGGTGGCAGATACCTTACAAATATCTCTCAAGGAGGTAAAAAAGACTCACCATAAGCTTCTGGATATTCCACATACATCATTCTCCTCCAGGATAGCCCTCCCCATCAACGAGGCACTTTTGGATCCAGCTGAGTTTATATGGCAAACGCCAGCATCGGCCACACTGACATGCAAACAGGCCGATAAAAAATATTATGTACCTCCCAGGGATACAGAATTTCTTTTTTCCCACTCTCTACCTAATTCCATCGTGGTAGATGCAGTGAACTCCCATGGCTGGCAACATCATTCTAAGTCAGGGGTCTCAAACTCGAATCACCAGGAGGGCCACATGAGGACTCGCACGTTGGCCTGAGGGCCGTATCACCCGCCTCCCTGCCCCCGGCCCCACCCCTGCTGGTGGGGTGCAGCAGGGGGCTCAGGGCTGGGGAGGGGGAGGGGAAACCCGCGGGAGCTTAGCGGGCCGCGTGTTTGAGACCCCTGTTCTAAGTCAACCCTTTAGGCTAGGGAGTGGGAGTACCTTGACTTATTTGGATGAAAGGTCTACTCTTCTGCTACTCTGCAATTTAGAATTGCAAATTACCAGGCCTTACCAGCAAAGTATGACTACATCTGAACTATACCGAATTTTACACCCTTATTGACCATCTCCCAGAATCACAGTGGGAACAATTCCGAGCACACCTCAACAACCTCACGATTCAGGGCAAATGGCTGCCCATAGAAGCGATTTTCCACATCAATCTCCTCGAACTCAGGGCAGTCAGGAACACTTGCGCTCACTTTCTCCCGCTGATCAGAGGTACACACACAAGTCATGACAGACAACATCAGATCATCCTCCATCTGCACAGAAGCGCTACAGCTCTGGAACTGGTGCATTTGCCATAATGTTCTAATATCAGCAGCCTACCTGCCAGGCGTGCAGAATACAACAGCAGAGAGTCTGTTGCAAGTTCTCACACAACCACGTGTGGGAACTGAACCCAGCAGTACTTCACAGCATATTCTGTCAGTGGGGGACACCAACAATAAATTTGTTTGCTACTTACCTGAACAGGAAATTCCCACATAACTGCTCCAGGGCCAGGCTTAGACAGCACTCAATAGGGGGTGCTCTCCTTCTTTTCATGGTACAGGGGCCTTCTTTACACCTTCCCCCTGCCCCCTCTGTGGTTACAGGTCCTGTTGAAAGTAAAAAGAGGAAAAGCAAATGTTATACTGATTGCTCCTACCTGGTCGAGACAGACCTGGTACAGCTGGCGACATGTTCACATGTCCACTGATCTCTCTTCAACCCACTCCTTACCTCCTCTCACAGAACGAAGGACACACACTCCATCCCAACCTGCAGATACTCCGGCTTGAGGCTTGGCTCCTTCATGGTTCCAACACATAGAGAGCACCTGCTCCAAGGAGGTACAGGAAATGTTACTACTACACAATAGGAAATCAGCTACCTGTCGTACTTACCTACAAAAGTGGACCAGGTTTCAGGTTTTGGTGTGACTCCAGGCAAATTATCCCAACATCTGCTACTCTCCTCGTGGTTAGATTACATACTGCTCTCAAGAAGTCAGGCCTATCCCTCCATTCGCTCAATGTACACCTGGCGGCCATAGCGACTTTCTATCAATAAGTAAAGAGATACTTAGTTTTCTCATACCCAACTACAAAGAGATTCTTCAAGGGCATAACGAACCGGTTTCCCCAACCCAGATGTCCCACTCCAACATGGGCCCTGAATCTAGTTTTAAAGAGCCTGACTAGACAGTCCTTTGAACCTATGGCCACTTGTTCGCTTACACACCTATCAATGAAGACAGCATTTCTTGTGTCCATCACCTCAGTGAGGAGAATAGGGGAAATAGCAACCCTTATGGTTTATTCCCAAGGTGTCCTCATCTTTTCACATGAGCCAACCAATTCACCTCCCAGCCTTTTATCCCAAGCCTCACCGTGATAAGAGAGGCCATGCTGCACACGCTAGACTTGAGGAGAGCCCTGGCCTTCTACCTGGACAGGACGAAGACTTTTAGGAAATCTCCCAAGCTCTTCCTTTCCATTGTGGAAAGGTCTAAAGGAACAGCAATATCAGCCCAGAAGCTCTCAAAGTGGGTCTCAAACTGTATTAAGCTCTGCTAGCATGTGCGCAATATAGTACCTCCATCTGGAATTTGCACACACTCCACAAGGTCAGTTTCCTCCTCTGTCACCTTCCTCAAGAATGATTTCCTCTTGGAAATCTGCAGAGCAGCCACCTGGGCATCTGTACATACCTTCGCAGAATGCTATGCGATTCCTGGAGACTCTGCTCCCAATGATGGCTTTGGCTCCACCGTATTATCATCCATAAGAGACTGGACGCCAAAGCCCCAGCCTCCCATTAGGGATAGTGCTCGGGAGTCAGTTACAGTGGAGCACCTGTAGGGACACTACTCGAAGAAGAAGAAGAAGAAGAAGAGAAGGAAGTTACTCACCGTCTTCAAGATGTGTGTCCTATGGGTGCTCCACAACCCGCCCTCCTCCCCTGTACTTCGGCGTTCTTGATAAGGACTCTGCGGTAAAGAAGGAACTGAAGGTAATTTGCCCATGCAGCACTAATTAGCCTTGAGATAGAGCATGAGAAGGGGAGAGCACATGTGTGGGCTGAACAGCTACTGCTACCAAACATCTCCAATCAGAAGCACAGGGACACACATATACCCACAGTGGAGCACCCACAAGGGGACAGATCTCGAAGCACAATCGTTAACAACTTCCTTTTCTGTCAACAAGGGCCTTAATTCACCTTAACTACACCACTCGGGTATTGATTGTTCACACCCCTGAGTGATGCGGTTATGCTGACCTAATTTTCTCATGTAGACTAGGCCAAAGAGAAACAACTCTTACCCATTAGCCTGCAAGGCAGCCTGCAGGTGGCAGGGCCTTTTAGGAAGCGATCTGCAGCCCCTCTGTAACTCGAGCACCCTTTTTGTGTCTGAAGATTCAATGTCTGTGGGCTCAGTTGTACGCACATAATGACTACTGGGTGCAATTTAGGTCATATAGATGTCCATAGAAGTCTTTCCATTACAATTGACATCAGCTCAGGTCCTAAATTCAAATGCCCTGACTGTATCTGCATGGCAGGACCTTAGATATCAAAATAGTCGAAGTTACAATTGGAAATAATGTTGGGTGCTAAAAGTGAGGTCAGTTTTAAAAATCTGGTGTTGGTCACTACTGACTCAGGCCAAATTAGAAGGGGCAACTTAATATTTTTTTGCCAACTTTCTCTTTTCCTTGTATTTTTATGTTTTTAATTCCTCCAACTCTTCCCTAAGTTTCTTCCCTCTGTGTTTCATTCAAACACAAGAGTTTTCTTTTGGGCTCCTGGCTTTCTCTTTAAGCCTTGGTTGCTCATTATCACCTGCAACAGACTACAGCACTGTCCGTAAAAGTATCACTATGTCAGAACATCACAGCAGTGGAAACTAGTTTTTGTTGTAAGAACTCCAAATTGCTCTGCTGCCTCTACCAGAATATGCACATCATATAGAGCTAAAGGAGCAGCGGAATTAGCACACAGCTTGTCACTTATACCAGTCAGCCTTTTGTGTGAGGGATAAACAAAGTCCAGTGAAAGGTAGAGGAATAAAGTTGTTGACATTTGCTATTGAAGAAGAATGGAAAAAAGGGAAAGTCTTCAGGGGGCATAGATACTATTAGCAAATATTGGCTTGCCGGGGTAAACACCATCATTCAGTGCCCAATAGGCTCAACAAAAGAAAAGTTCTCAAAGACAAAAGAATATTGCTTCCAAAGGGGAATTTAAATGGCTTAGGGCCAGATCCTCAACGGGTGTAAAGTGACATAGTTCCATTGAAACCAAATTAATGATGCCAATTTTCACCAGCTGGGGATCTGACCCTGAAACTTTATTTTTAGGCTGCTCTTTCCTTCACATTTATGAAAAGTATTGTCCTATGAGACTTGGTTTCAGTTCCCTTCTCTCAGCCATTCATTTTCTATTATTATTTTCTTTAAAATGCATTCTCTCCTATATTGGACACTATTATTTAGACTACTTTTCCTCTGGTCAACAACTGCATGACAAAACATACAGCTGGGGCTGACTGAAATGCTCTTGCTCCCCCTTGTGGTGAGGCTTTGGAAAAGTGGCTTTGCACATGTTTGCACCTTCATCTTTATATTTCAGTTTTTGAAGTGTTTGCCAGCTTGCTGTGACCTTGGTTTCATTACCTGTTTCCTTAGTGTAAACCTGTGCAAGCCACTCATGTAAGAAAGATACATAAAAATGAAGTTGCTGCTCATTGAGATGTACATTTCTTCTCATCCTCCCCCATCCATTTTGCTCTGTGCAGCTATAACATTTGGTTGCAATACATTTATGTTTAACTTGGAAGCTTTAGATTAAAGAAGAAAGGCAGAGTGACCTTTCTGTACAGGTGGTCAGAGAAGGGCGTTTATAGATGTTCTGGACTCTTTGGATATACAAAGTTATCTGTTCTATAGCAAAGGTAGCTGCAGAATGTACAGTGGCATTACAGACCAGATCCTGAAATCCTTGGGCGTACTTATTCAAGCAAAACTCTCTTTGACGTGAATGAGAGTTTTACCAGAGTAAGAGCTGGGTAAGCCTTTTAGGAATTGGCCCATCTGAACAGATATGCAATCATCTGCAAAGAAGTGAATTAGTGTAACACAGTGTTGGCAACTGTCGTGATCACAAGTATTGCCATATCTGATGTTTTTCTTAAAGTCCCAGCTCCTAGGATCATGTGATTATGGAAGATCTCAGCTTTCATTAACCAAAAAAAATTCACATTTCTAGCCTCACAGTTGCAGATAAAAGTTTGAAAATGTGACCACATGCACCCAAAAGGCTCAGAAAGCAAAGAAAAAGAGCTCCAACATTTTTTTTTTTTTAAATCTTCTGATTTTATTTATTTTTGAAGCCTGGCTCATGATTTTGACATGATTGGGGTTTGGCAGTGCTGGTAACATGAAGATGTGATTCATTGTAAGCAGACTGAAGTAGTGCAGCTACTGTATTAGACTTGAAAGCAGAAATCCCTATTATAAAATGGATTGTGCCTAAATTGGGATGGCACTGAAAGCAAGTGCCACGTGCTGGCAACGTGAGCTGGTGGTGCAGGGGGGATGGAGAACAGGCAGAGCACCCCGATGCTGCAGAAGTGGGCAAGCTGTTCTCTTTCAAGCTCTGGCTGCTTAGCACTGTATGCTACTTATTGGCCACATGAAACATTTAGAGTCAGTTAGTCATTGAGACTTCACACAATGCCTGTCTAGTCTCTAGAGATGTGTTCCTTCTCTGTGCCCCCTTGGTCCTTGTCTTTCTGCTGTAACTGACATCAAAATTGCCCATTGTATGATGGGTTTCATGATGTGCGCATATTACCGCAAGGGATTGTATCGAGACCACCAGTTCCTTCCGCCTAAGCTACCGAACAGCTTAGGGTGACCAGATGTCCCGATTTCATAAGGACTGTCCCGATATTTGGGTCTTTGTCTTATATAGGTGCCTATTACCCCCCACTCCCTGTCCCGATTTTTCACACTTGCTATCTGGTCACCCTAGAACAGCTGTCCGATGACAAGAAATTAACTGAGCTGAGATGGCTTTCAACCACTGATTTAGAGGCTCTATCCTCTGAGCCACCCAATGAAGACAGAAGTATCCCTGTTATGTGAAAGAGTACAGATATCAGAGGTGGAGACTGTCTGTTTTACAAACTGGGATAACTGACAGGCAGACTTCAAACCTTGTTTAAATTCTTGTTACCCTGTCCTTGCCAGTTTACTTGGAGTGAAGTGGAAGGTAGGGTCACACTTCAATAGTCAATTGCAGCAGGTCTGGGGGATTTCAAAAGGCCACCTTGTATCTTAATACTCTCCAAAAATAACTGACCTCTTCTAGTCTAATAGACTTCTTACCATAGAATGTACAGCACCCTCTCAACTGCCTCAAACCGTTAGTTTGTTGGGAAGTTCTACCTTTCTGAACAGATAGTCACATATAAACATACACTTATTCAAATTCCTGTTGGCGTAACAGCCCCAAGGAAGAGTCTCCTCAGCCTATATCAAAGGATTAGACCTGTGGTTCACAAAATGTCATCTATCGACCACTCGTGGTCTGTAGAGCACTTGCTAGTGACCCACCAACAGATGTCTCATCACATGGTACTGTCTCCTGTTCCATGTTCTCAGCTTCTAAATCATCTTAAAAGATGGTAAAAAATACATTCAGTATGTTCCTAAATATTACTTTGCTCTGTAAGCAGGGATTTCCCTACATACACACCCCCGAATTTCCCCAACTCCCCCTCCCCCTGAGTTTTGTGAACTAGTTACATGCAGTGTTGCCAACAATTTAGTGATTGTTTGGAAATTTGAACTGAAATTGAAACATTAATACACACTTTAAAAGCATATAAAGTGTATGATAAAATATGTGTATCTGAAAAAGTGTAATAGGTTTGAAAAGTATGAACAGAGACTAGCTTCCCTATACAGCTGTTGTTTATGACAATGTCAGTGCATTCATTTTGGTGATGTTGTCCAACCTAATAATTTCAAATTATGATTTGTAAGCAAAGTCTAAATGAGCTCTCCCTGACAACTAGTAATGAGCTGGGGGCTGGGGGGGAAAGGCTTCAGGACCAGATTGTATTTACATTCATACCTAATCTACCAAGGTATCCAGCAAACAGAGCTGTGTTGCCCAAATGATAGATTTTTGGCTGAGGTTGGGTTACAAATCACTTGAATGCAGGGGGCGGGGGGAGGAATGAAATGTTGTTGTTCTTATTGTATGAGTAAAGGGCAGTAGAACTGTACTTAGCTTGTGCTGATTGAGGGCATCAAGAGAGAGGGTGGGGACAGGTGTTTAGCTTGATGGTCTGCCTGAGTCACAAGTACTATTTGACCTGCCCCTCTTTGCTGTGTAAAGACAGGGCTGATTAGGCTCCATAGAGAGTCTTTTGTTTTGTTAAGTGACCACTACAGCTGAAATCACTGATAATCAGGTCTAAGGGCTTAGACCTGCTGTGGGACAGTGTTTCTGTGGAAGAGACGGCCCAGCCTGCACTAGTAGCGAGGTTCCCCCACTGAGAGCTCAGCTGAAATCACTGTGAGCTGGGTGGAACCTCAAGAGACCAACTCGCAGAGGTCACAGTGGCAGGTGGCAGCAGAAGGTGACGGCACAGGGTCATTAGCAACAGAGCAGTGGAGTGAACGGTGGCACAATGAACAACCGTGGCCAGAGCGAACAGAGCAGCTGGGGGAACGAGCAAGGTGCCTTCTTGCCCCCCACTTGGGAGATGAACTCATGTGACAGCACCTCTGAACTCTGAGTCTCCACTGACCAAGGACAACACCGGTGAGTGTTAATGAGGCTGTTAAGAATGTTGGAGACACAGCACGGTTCATGCGAACAAACATGGCTGTGGTATCATACTTTCTATTTAAACAAGAGATACCGCACACTACAAACTGCAGGCCAATGTTAAGTGCATTGTCACTTGTTCATCCTGAAGCTGAACGCTGGTTCTGAACAAGACAAGCAAATGCTCACTATCTTTCTGCAAGAAACTCAACTGACTGGCTAGAAGCATGTGGTGAGACAGTGAAAGACTCAACAGTTGAAAAAGCGAAGAACTTTCTCACCACATTCAAAAAATTTGCATACATGGCTGATGAATGCACGATGCAAATGGGCATCAAGTATTAAGTCATTGTGTACATTATCTTGATGTCAGTGGTAGGCCAGTAGATGCAGTTCTAGATGTTCAAGTTATAAAAGACACATTGGCTGCATCTGTGACAACCCACATCTTAGAAGAGTTAAATGCTGGTCAATTGAACCCCAAACAGATGGCTGATTGTGCATTTGATGGAGCTGCAAACTTCTCTGGAAGACATGGTGGAGTACAAGCTTTGCTTAGAGAAAAGTGTAACCCTAATCTCTCCTATACACACTGCAGAGGCCATCTACTCCAACTAGCGCTAGTATGAACTGTAGACTCTTCAAAAGGCATTAAAAAGCTATAAATGTAATGTCTTTATTATATTATTTTTTCAGCAAGAAGACTGGATATCTTGGAAAATATAGAAAATACACTGGGACTGAAGTTCAAATTAGTCCAATCTGGGAAAACCCTCTGGCTTTCTCATGAGCGATCCTTGGCTGTTGTCTTAAAATTACTCCAGTGGTTATTACTGGCTTTGGAAAGTATCTACCAAGATGGAATGGATCTAAGTAGTGAGGCTGGTGGATTACTTTTGCTACTACATTCAGAGAAGACTATTACCATTCTCTCTCTTGTAAGTCTACCGTTGAAACCACTTGGGTCATTAAACAATGCCATCCAGGCATCTGCTACAACAGTAGTAGATCTTTGTCCAGCAATAGAAGCTGCATTTGGATCAATCAGAGAGGTATCCATTGAAAACGTACTGGAAGAAGCAAAGACTTCAGTCCAGAAGTTGACTAATGAAGCCATTTATATTGAATCCTTAAGTGAAGAGGACAATAAGTGTTTGTTAAGACAACTGAAAAAGTACACAGACTTGATTCTTAAAAATCTACAACAGCGACTTCTAGATTCTACTCAACCTCTACGTCGCTTTTACAGATCCCTGTCCTATAAAACACTGACAGTTGAGTGGAGTGAGACACTCTCAGCAATGGGGCTGCCATGCGATCAGGACAGAATAGAAAATTTGAACACAGAGTGGAATATCATACGATGAATGAATGAAGACTTGACTTCAACTTCTTTTTTATCATCACTAGTGGCTCGACCCAATCTTTATGCTATGTTTCCTGGGATGAAAGAAGTAGGAATTCATCTCTTGCTACTCCCAGTCACAACAGCTACAGTTGAGTGTTCTTTTTCATCATTGAATAAAATTTTGTGTTCTGAAAGAAGTCACCTTCTGCCTGATCATGTGAATGAACTAATGAGCATATCAATTGAAGGAATGGAAGTACTGGACACACGAGAAGCCACCAAAGATGAACGCATTGCATTCAAGAAGTTCATTAACATTGTTGTGCAAAATTATAACAAGAAACCAAGAAGGATGTAGATGTAATGCTTCATAGAAGGCTTGAGTAGCCAACTTTAATTTGTGTGATGCTTTTAAAACATGAGTTAAATCTAATAAAATGATCATGAAATATTGTTCAGCTTTTACTATGGTGCCATACAGCCCACCTTCATCCTCATGGTTGCACCCCTCATCAGCCCTGACACCCCACCCTGTAAATTCGAACACCCCCCTAATTTCAATTCCTGGGGAAAACACTGTCTGTAAGTGATTGCCACAGGGATGTTATATGATCATGATTGGGAGGGTGGCCCACAAGACAGTTGCCATTTTCATGTGCGCTTCAAACAGTGTAAGAACCTTGGGATTAGACAACAAATTGGAAGTTGAAGGAGTTTTTGAAATCTGAAAAAATGTGGAAATCTGAAAAAAATCTGAGTTATTGAAATATGGAAATCTGAAAAAAATGTGGAAATCTGAAAAATTCTCTAGCCAGGAGTAGCTCCACTAAATCAACTGCTTATCCTGATATATCTCTTCCCTGTTTATCTGCACTGTATTGTAAAATGCAGAACATTCTTCAGTGATGTTACATAGAGACCAGTCACTGAAAGTGAGACAGTCCTATGCAGGTGGTGGTACCTCCATCCTGGTGCTGCAGAGGGGGATGTTCTGTTCCTGGTATGCTGCCCCTGTGTTAGATCATGACACGAGAAGAAGCTATAGCAAAGGGTGTCCTTTCCCTCTACTAAATTGGACTGAAAATCTCATAAGAACAGGCTTTCTCTTAGGATTTCTAGTGGTGCTGCCTGCTTATAGTCAGAACACAAATCCTGCTAGAAAAGCCCCTCTCAGAAAAGTGTGGCCCTTCTGTTTCCAGGCCAGAGTAGATCCAGAAAATCCAAAGGCATTTATTTTATCTTAATATATATTTTAATGTATTGAAAGAGTTGACCAAACACTTTTGAACCTCAAAAAACCTTGGGCTGGAAGTTTGGTTAAAGGCTTGTTTTGATTATTATTTTATCCCAACTGTTTTGTCTGTCCCTAGTAGTAAAACCTTCATCCAGCTCCTATTCTTTTTAATGCCTTTCCAGGTGTACCTGAAGCAGAAGTTACTTGGTTGAGGAATAGGATAAAGCTGGCCCCTGCCTATCATCTGCATGATGGCTCATTGCTGATTGAAAATGTAACTCTGTCTGATCAGGGGTTATACTCCTGCAGAGCAGCCAATCTTCGTGGGGAGGTGACTGAAAGCACACAGCTGCTGATTCTTGGTAAGCTACAGAAATGCACGTTGCCTTTGGAAGGGCTATTTGTTCATGACATTTCCCACAGGTCCCTGCAGTAATGAAACCTAGGCACCAAACAGACCTCTCTCTTTGGAGCTAGTCCGAGGACATAACAGAAGAGAGTGATATAAACCGCCTTGTATTCCAGTGAAAAAAAGAACTCTAATTGTGTTAGCAGCCTACATAATCAGGAACAAGGCTGTCTTCATTTGTGGAGAAGGCAGAAGATATTGGAATGTGGGGGTGGGGAAGGGTACGTGGGTTAGAAGAAAAAAAAGTATAAGCTAAACAAAAGATCTTTAATATGTAATTTTCACACATTCAGATTTTATGGCCAAGAAAAGAACCAATCCCTTCCCTTGACCATTCCCCAAAATGGCACCCGTGAAATGAAGGCAATACCCTGTGTAATGCTCCATCTCCGAGAAGCAGACCCCCCTGGTAAAACACTGAGTGACAATGAGCAATTTCACACCTCACTAACAGATGCATAAACCCTGTGCACTTTTGCAAAACAGTAACTCAGTTCATTGAAGGGTGAAGTTTACTTTGTCTTGGGTTTCATGGTAGCAGGCTGAATGTCTAGCTGGGTGATTTAGAAAGATATTGTCAGGCCCAAAGCATGGATGGAAGTGTTACCCACGACTGATTTATTGTGCTTGCTGATGGATTTTCCTCCCTAATAACACATCTGTGTCATTTCCTGCTGTCTCAGAGATGAAAGATCTGGCAGGACTATGTAAACGCTACTGTACGTTGGGTAATGAAGTGTGCACGTTTTGTAACCCTGTACATATTATTACAGCAACACCATTAAAAAGCATCCATTACAGAACTCTGTTTTCAGGGCTTAGTATATTGCCTGTTTTAAATCTCAACTACTCAACCTTGCAGGATGAATCTAGGCCCTGCAGAATCTGCTACCTCAGGAGTTCCAGTTCTTGGGGCAGATGTGAAAGTGAAAGCTCTCGCAGTCTTATGGGGACAGTGCTGAAGCCTCTGTTTGATGTTCACATGGGTCCCCTGCGACTTCAGATCAACCCTAGAAACTTGATCTAAAAATTATCTGCCTAGATTTAAAAAAATAACAACCTGAGTTTCATCTTACAGATCATAATTCTCACATGGCTTCAGACCCTATTCCTGCTCTCTAAAAATGGCTTCTTTTTTAAAGATACAATGTTACTGTTGTTTCTCCACCCATTTGTAGGCAAATCACTTTCACAATCATTTTAATAAAAAGAAATAGTATCAAACACCTGAGCCACATATATTTCATAATGAGCACACGTGGCAGTAGCAACCCCGGCTCAACGGGCAGCCCTGTTTAACTGAATGGGAAGGTGCCACCATTCACTTACATCAAGTTTACTGTTTGCAATGTTGTAGTCATGTCAGTCCCAGGATATTAGAGAGACAAGCTGGGTGAAGTAGTATCTTCCATTGAACTAGGTCTTGACCTGTAGAAGAGCTCTATGTAAGCTCAAAAGCTTGTCTCTCTCACCAACAGAAGTTGGTCCAATAAAAGATATCACCTCACCCACCTTCTCTCTCCTCTATCACATTTACCGTCATTTAAATGACAGTGGGGGGAAAACAAAATATAAAAATTGGATCGTTGTCATCATTATAATTAATAATGGATCAAATCCTACAGTCCTTAGGGACTGATCCTGTGAAAAGTGATCCTCCTGACAGTTACTCCTGAACAGAGTCCTATTGACTTCAGTAGTACACGAGAGTAGCTGTATTCACAGTAATAACTCTCTGCTGCTTGGGCTCTTAGGCATTTGGTGTTTTGCCTGAGTAACCTTCAGGATTTAGCTCAGTGCTAAAACCATCCTGAATTATGACTTTAGCCAAAGTCCTTTGAGGTCAATAAAGAGGCTCCCATTGGCTTCAGTTGGCATTGGATCATACCATTAGTATTATCACGGTGATTTGAGGCTTCTCTATGTGGCAAGTTTCTGGGTGGCAAGCCAAGATGTGAATCTGCATTGCACCAGCTTGCTACTCAATAACGCCCCATGTGGACACAGCTACAGAGCAGTGAAAGTCCGGAGTGCAGCTTGGCATACTTTAAGCAGTAGTGTGTTATGACTAGATACTGTATTGGCTGTGCTGTGTGAATTTACCAACTGTTCTGAGCTACTGTATCTGTGGGCGAACTAAATGTGCTGCAGTGCCTAGCTAGTCACAAAAAGGATGCTGTGATAGCCTTAATGCAAATTTTCTTAGTGTTTGCGGGCTTGTGCCTGACCCTGAATTATTATGTTAACCTCTTCCCTGCCTCCTCACATGCCTGACACATCGGGCAAAGCACACCTCTAATGCTGTCCAGTGTTACCTAGTATGTCCTCTTTGGAATGCTGATGTTCCAGCACAGCAAATAATGTGACAGCTGGTTTAAAACTTCCTCACTGTCTTATCTGCTATGGTCGTCTTTGTCATCTGAGTCTCTCAATCTGTTTCCAGACCCCCCACAAACCCTCCTTCAATTAGAAGACTTGACAACAATGCTTTTAATCACGGGGCCAGATATTCCCTCAGTGCTGACCTCTCCTTCAGGAACAAGGATGGCGCTAAATCCTGGAAGTTCTGTCCTCATCGGTAAGTTGCTCTCTAAAGTTTGTTGGATAAAAGTATGAGAAATGAGCTGAACATGCAAAATTCAGATCCGGATGTTTATCCAGATCAGGGACATGGGAGCGGGGAGACTGGGTCAGCCCATTATAAGTGGGGGCCATTTGCAAATTCTTGCTCTGGATTCAGGGACTCACGTTCAAATTTTAAATACCACCCAAGTGCAGGGTTTATTATTATTGTTATTCCCAAAAGCCTCAGACAGGATCAGGGCTCCTTTGTGCTGGACACTGTCCATAGATGAAGGAAGAGCCACAGCAAGTGGATGTAACCAACAGAGGGATGGGGGAGTCAGGATGAGGTTAAAGGTACTCTAGATTGTGCTTCTGTCTCTTTTTCTCTCCACATAACTACTGGTCTCTGCTTTTCAAAGTCATCCATTCCTGTTGTTCTTTCTGCAGGGTTTCGCCCAGAGCTTTGTCCATCTCTCTACATTTACTTTTCTCTTGCAAGCTGTTTGTTTCATTGTGGTATTTGTTTTAATCTTCTTTGTACCACATCTGCAGCACCCAAAGTGTGCTCAGAGCTTTACAAGCAAATAATGCTGAATGAAATGATCATCTTCTTCCATTATTTCGTTCTTCTCCACCTTCTATTTAGTGTCTGTTTTGGCTTTCTTTTCTCTGCACTCCAACCCTTACTGTTTCCTGTAGAGTGTTTTCAGGCCTATGAACACAGTCTGCTTACAAAAAGATTCTCATTCTTTTGTTGTTGTTATTTCTAAGCTCCCTTTCGTCCAATATCTTGGAGGTCATATTTAATATGAGACTCAGTTAAACAACCAACTTCTCAGGCAGCCTTATCATCATGACTCTCAGTGAAATCATAGAGTAGTTCAATACTGATTTTTAGCCTTGCAGAAGCAGGATTGTAAATCTTTAGCGGAGGATCTGTACCTTGTCTCAGTGCTGATAAGGATGATTGTATTCCTTTCCACAGGCCTCCTACCAGCTCTTTGCTTACATTCAATAGCAAATATTTCTATAAGGGGAGTTTTTATTTACATTTTTATTTGTTTGGGATTTATTTTTTCCTCAATGCTGACATCTGTGTCCATCTGTAATTGTTTCTTAGCAAGCCGTTCTGGATTGCATTTGTGCTTCCACCAAACCTGCATTAAAGAGTTCTTTTGGGGGAAAAATATCTGAAGGTATTTGATAGCTTTCAATAAATCATTTCAGGTGTGGTTTTATTGCACTCGCAGTCCTAGGACTTGGTCACACTTCTGTTTCATCCATTTCTTCTCAGGTTTTCAAAGCAAAATCTTTAGAAGTTTTTTGTTGAGATTTGAAAGAGGTAATACACCAGTCATAAAATGTGTTTTGCATCTGTCTGTACATAATAACCTTTACTTCGGTCTCATGGGGCCATATCATCCCTTAGCCCACTGCTCCTGCTTAGGGGACAGGAAACTCCAGGAATTCCCAATATCAAGTCACATTTATTCTTGATGTACTTCTATTTATTCCATGGAGATACACATTGCTGAAGTTGACCTGATATTATAAAACCCTAAGGAAAGTTCTTGATAGATATTCTTATAAGAGATGGGCTGGGACTGAAATATCCAGTCTGCTAGAATTCATACAGATACAACCAAAATGCCCATACGTAAGTGGGTGACACAACATGGCATAGCCAAAACATGTGCGCAAAGCATTCGATACACATACAAATTATCCAAACAATTATTGTCTGCAGTTATACCACGTATTGTCCTAACTGCATTCAGCTACAGATAGACCACTTACTTCTGCAAAAACAATTGGCCCACACCTCAGCCATTCTTTTAACTGACACTAGATTACTTTTTAGGATTTTGTCAGCAGGGACTAGGATAAAAGACTCTCTCCCCTTTTGCTCCCTAATTCTGTTTCTCTGCAACTATCTAATAGACATTCTGTCTCCATAACCCCTCTCTACAGCTACCTCTCTAGTCCTTCCTATTCTGTAAACCAGAAGGTCCATTTTAATGCCTCCTAAGCATTGAGCCAGCTTCTACACAGAGATCTCACATGCTCTGGATGGTGATATTCTAATTTAATTCTAAAAGACCTGATGCTGGGAGGGTGTGGTGAGTGAAGAGGATGCTGTTGGGAATTGCAAGGAAACAGGAAGCTGGGAGACAAGTGATTGGGAGACAGGATGTAAGTGGAGAATTCTCTTGGGGAAAAATTGGGTATCATGGGAGCAGAAGGATGCAGTGAGGAGAGGGAGTTAAGAGACAAGGGAAAGAAGAGAACTTTGAAACCCTTGGATAAATTCCGATAAGTATCCAGACTTCTCAAGATTTGCGTGAAATGAGAATCAGAATTGGTGAGGTTTGCTTGCTACCTCATTAAACACAACTTCCTTAACAGGAAGAGGAAAATATGTGCAGCATGAGAAGATGAGGAGGTTAAATTTGCACATTGAGAAGAAGAATGCGCTACTTAATTGAGTGAGAATTAAAAGCAGAAGGATGTGGCTTGCAGCCTGTCATTTATGCTGCATACGTTCTTCTAATGTGTCTGCCCCAATATATTTTCAATGACTACATGGATCCATTTGCCGTCCCATCTCAACCCCGTGGGCCTCCCTTGTGGTAAAGCTCTGAGTCTTGGGGCCACAACATGGATGCCAAGTTTTGCGGGCTGCTTTTCACCAGGTGAAAGAGGTCATCAGAAGCACACTTCCCAACTGTGTTATTTTGGCTGCGGGGCAGAGAGGGAGTTCTTTTTGGGCTTCATCCTTTGCCCATTGGAGTCAGTGGCAAAACTCCCATTGACTTCAAAGGTGCAGGAGTAAGCCCTTAAACAACGTCCTTTTTAGATGTCACAGAAGCAAACCACCTTTAGAGTTGAAGGGACAGTTGTCTCCATAGCCGTGCCCACCAGCTGTCTAGTTAGCACACCATGGTTACCTTTCTCAGGTGGTGACCTGAGGGTACCGTTGCTCCTTATCAAATCATCAGTAAGATTCATCCAGCTATGCATCCATTCTCCCCGCAACACTTTTATGATGACCCTATAGCGGGCTCTGCTCAGCTATCTACCAAACTCGGGAACGGGGAACCGCAGCCAATGGGAGCTGCTGGGGGCGGTGCCTGGACGCAACAGTGACACAGACCTCTGTGCTCCCCCTCCCCAATGTTCCAGCCTCTTCCCAGAGCAGCATGGGGGCAGGGCAGGCAGGCAGGGAACCTGCCCCCAGTGCATGCCGGGCCAGAGCCCGCACCCCTCCTGCACCCCGACCTCCTGTCCTGGGCCCCCTGCCACACCCTGCACCCTGAGCCCCCTGCCCTACCCCGCAGCCCTTCTGCACCCTGACCCCCTGCTCTGAGCCCCCTCCTGTACCCCTCCTGCAGCCCAACCCCCTGCCCTGAGCCCCCTGCCGCACCCCCACACTCCTCCTGCACCCTAACCCCCTGCCCTGAGCCCCCTGCTGCACCCCATGCTCCTCCTGCACCCTGAGCCCCCTGCCACACCCTGCACCCCAACCCCCTGCCCTGAGCCCCCACCACACCCCACACCCGTCCTGCACCCCTGGGGGCAGGGAGGGGGCAGAGTTGGGGTGGGGATTTCGGGGAAGGGGCAGGGCCTCATGGAAGGGGTGGAGTGGGGGTGTGGCCAAGGGCGGCGGGGGGGGGTGGGTGTCAGTAATGCGGCCCTCGGGCCAATGTACTAATCCTAATGACCCTCGTGGTCATTTGAGTTTGAGACCCCTGTAATAGAACCTGCAGCACCTCTCCGTTTGGGAACATACCCAATTTTTATATTAACTGAAATTGGCAATGAATGATGAGCCATATATTACGTATGCCAATAATTTCTGGTTTACTTAACTTGTGGTATGTGCAAAATAAGATTTCATGTCACAGGTCCAGTTCTTTGCTTTATATTTCCATAAGTGCTTTGAAGTGACACAAATTTAGCATTTAGACATATTTTCATCATGGAAAACCAATAGAAAGTTTAACATGTATTTTTATATCTGGGAAACAGTAGTAAATTTCTGCAATTACACTTATTTCCTTGGAAAGCTTTCAGATCAGTCCTTATTCTTACAAGATTTTCTGTCAGGAGTACAAAATATTTTTATTTTGGACACAGTTCTTCAGAAGTTGACCACAAGATTACTATGAGGGAGATAAGCATACGAAAAGAGAAGCTGTTACTGTTAACTCTCACATGCAGGGATTTTATAACCACATTTATGGCCACTTGGCACTTTCCTAAACCACTATCAAAATGCAGAATTTTTTTTCTGGATTAAAAGGACAATTTAAGATTAATAATAATATACTTTAACTAGAATTTCTTTACCTGCACTTCCAATAAAAACTCATGCAAATTAAAATAATTTTAATAACTAAGGGCCTCATGCCAGATACATTTGCTATCAAACATAGTGCTTACTTCAACGAGTAGTCACTTTTACTTCACTGGGACCTATTCATGAGAGTAAACACTGTAAGTGGAGTTTTCAAATGTGCCTAAGTGGCTTAGGACCCTATAAGTATGTCAACACTTTAACCGCTACAGCAGCACAGCTGCAGCTCTACCATTGTAGCGTTTCAGTGTAAACACTCACTACAGTGATAAGAGTGTCGCTGTAGTTAATCCACATCCCTGAGAGGCGGTATCTCCCACTGGCCACGGTTTGCCGCTCCAGGCCAATGGGGACTGCAGGAAGCGGTGTGGGCCGAGGGATGTGCTGGCCGCCGCTTCCTGCAGCCCCCATTGGCCTGGTGCGGCAAACCGCGGCCAGTGGGAGCTGCGATCGGCCGAAGCTGCAGACGTGGCAGGTAAACAAACCAGCCTGGCCCACCAGGGGGCTTACCCTGGCTGGCCGTGTGCCAAAGGTTGACAATCTCTGTATTATATTCTGTGTTGTAATTGATATCAAAGTGTATATTATTTGTTATAACAAATATTTGCACTGTAAAAATGATAAATGAAGGAAATAGTATTTTTCAATTCACCTCATACAAGTAGTGAAGTGCAATCTCTTTGTCGTGGAAGTGCAATTTACAAATGTAGATTTTTTTTATTACATAACTGCACTCAAAACCAAAACAATGTAAAACTTCAGAGCCTAGAAGTCCACTCAGTCCTACTTCTTGCTCAGCCAATCACTAAGACAAACAAGTTTGTTTACATTTACAGGAGATAATGCTGCCCTCTTCTTATTTACAATATCAACAGAAAATGAGAACAGGCATTTGCTTGGCCCTTTTGTAGCTGGCATTGCAAGGTATTTACGTGCCAGATATGCTAAACATTCATGTGCCCCTTCATGCTTCGACCACCATTCCAGAAGACATGCTTCCATGCCGATGACAGTCGTTAAAAAAATAATGCATTAATTAAATTTGTGACTGAACTCCTTGGGGGAGAATTGTATGTCCCCTGCTCTGTTTTACCTGAATTCTGCCATATATTTCATGTTATAGCAGTCTCGACAAAATGCAAAGAAAGTACCAATGTGAGATTTCTAAAGATAACTACAGCACTTGACCCAAGATTTAAGAATCTGAAGTGCCTTCCAAAAGCTGATTGGGGCGGGGTGTGGAGCATGCTTTCAGAAGTCTTAACGGAGCAATGAACTGATGCGGAAACTACAGAACCCACACCACCAATAAAGAAAATCAACCTTCTGCTGGTGGCATCTGATTCAGATAATGAAAATGAACATGCATTGGTTGGCACTGCTTTGGATTGTTATCAAGCAGAACCCATCATCAGCATGGACCCAGCACATGTTGTTCATTTTAAGAGCACTTTCACTGCAGCTTTGACAAAAGGCAAAGAAGGTACCAGTGTGAGATTTCTAAAGATAGCTACAGCACTCGACCTAAGGTTTATGAATCTGAAGTGCCTTCCAAAATCTGAGAGGGACGAAGTGTGGAGCATGCTTTCACAAGTCTTAAAAGAGCAACACTCTGATGCGGGAACTACAGGACCCAAACCACCAATAAAGAAAATCAGCCTTCTGCTGGTGGCATCTGAGTCAGATAATGAAAATGAACATGCATTGGTTGGCACTGCTTTGGATTGTTATCAAGCAGAACCCATCATCAGCATGGACACATGTCCCTGTAATGGTGAAGCATGAAGGAACATATGAATCTTTAGCGCATCTGGCACGTAAATATCTTGTGACACCGGCTGCAACCGTGCCATGAGAACGCCTGTTCTCACTTTCAGGTGACGTTGTAAACAAGAAGTGGGCAGCATTATCTCCTGTAAATGTGAGCAAACTTGTTTGTACATAATTCTACGTTTGTAAATTTAACTTTCGTGATAAAGAGATTGCACTACAGTACTTGTATTAGATTAATTGAAAAATACTATTTTTTGGTTTTTTACAATGCAAATACTTGTAGTCAAAAATAAATATAAAGTGAGCAATGTACACTGTGTATTCTGTGTTGTAATTGAAATCAATATATTTGACAATGTAGAAAACATCCAAAAATACTTAAATAAATGGTATTCTATTACTGTTTAGCAATGCGATTAATTGCAATTAATTTTTTTAATCGCTTGACAGCCCTTGTAAATATATGTTTGGACAAAACCTAAAATGTAGGCCAAATGTGACAATTCAGCAAAATTCCGAAACTAGCAGAACTATTATTAGGTGCTCTCCTAAAGCGTTTACTGGAGCTTGCCTTTTCTGCAGGCTGCTACATATAGCTGCTAGCGAGCTGCCAAGAGGGGACTTTTCAGTGACACCAGACTCTTAAAAAAAAAATTCTAAAGATATTGTTTTGTCTTGTTTTTAACTTTATTTTCTCACCACTGTGTGCGGGCAACAAAATTGGAATATGTGGCTTATACTGGGCCAGGCTGTGACTCCTTTACTCCTACTGGTGAGAGCAGTTACCCACACAAGTAGCTCTATGGAAGTCACTGTTGGGAGCCACCACAGTCTGCCCATCCTTTGGATCATAGGCAAAATGTAATTGTAAGAGTAACCTATGGGCCAGGTCTGAGCTACAGTCAAACTGCAGAGTGCAATTTGGGCCATGCTTGTAGAGAGGGCTTAAAGGGCATCTTTGCACCCAGGCTCCTACTTCTGCTGCTGTGTGCCTGGCTGTTCCTCATGCATGTTTTTTTTTTGTTTTTTTTTTTTTTAAACTCCTTTCCTCTTGATTTTAATAATAAGAGATGTAGTAGATTTGGTGAGAAACGCCCTCTTACTTGCCCATATATGAGAAAACATGAAGGACAATCAGGGCTAGCTCCAGCTTTTCGACTGCCCCAAGCAAAAAAATATGGCCGCCGCTGAAATGCCGAAGCAAAAAAAACAAACGGCCGCCCCAGAATCCACGGACTGCCGCCCCTTACAGGGCGCTACCCCAGGCACGTGCTTTGCCGTCTGGTGCCCGGAGCTGGCCCTGAGGACAATCTACCTCATGCTGAAGAATAACGTCGTCTTGTTATGATGCCTATTTTTGACTCTGGGGCAGGCTGTTTCTGCACTGGTGCTTGCAAAGGTTCCCCCAGCTAGAAAGGAAATAAATCACTTTTATTGTTCATAAATGAGCTATGTTCCTCTCTGGCTCTGCCTTCTGGGCCAATAGGCAGAGACACATTTTCTACTATGTTACCTCAAGGGGAGCGTCAGTCAGTCCTTATCCATATTTCTAGGCATGGGGGCTCTCTTTAAGACCTGTGCTTTAGATCAAAGTCTTTGCCTGTCCATATGAGATCACTGGGAAGCAGTCTCACTGGAATATCATTCCGTGACCTATCCCAGTTTGGAGTTCAAAAAGTCAGCAAGCAATTTTGCTTGCAGTGTGGTGTATTTTGACACAACAATTGCTGCTAACGCTTAATGCTGAAGAGATGACGCAGAGAAGTATGGTGGCAAGTGATGCTGTAGAGCGATATGCCATATGATAGCTGCTGCTGAAATGAGGTTGCCCGGTAATAAGGGGGAAAGAAGACTGATGTTTTATCCATGAGTAACATCATACCCATGAATGTTAGAAGTAAGCAAAACTCTTTTAAATGAATTGGTCAATGGACTCTCGTCTCAAACTGTACATGTTCTGTGTTATGTGTATTTGGGGGACAGGAACTACACAAACTCATTCATACATGCTTGTATTCCATGTGCAAGCAAGGAGGCTGGTCTTGTAAAATACAGGGCATCTCCTCCGGGTACTGAACATATCAGTTCCCATTGAGTGAGGTGCCTGATTGAGGTCCCCTGGAATTCAGTGAGGTCCAATGGTGCGTTGATGTATCTGAGAAGGCACGCAGCACCTGGCAGAATGCATCTTAGGGCAGCAGAGTTCATGCCTTCGTTTATGAAGGGACAGACGTGGTAAAAGTTGCAGGTTTAGAACAGAAACAGAATTGCTCATTTTAGGCCCAAGATCATAATTTTCTTACATTAGAGAAGATGTCCGCTAGAAAGTCAGGGTCTCTCCTGAAATCCTTACTCTGGAAAAGCTGAGTTTTGTTGGAGTCGGACTTTGCTTGGAGCCCAAAGTGACGTTTGTTGAAGGAAAGAGGTTGCCATTAAAAATACAATATGTGTAATTCCCCAATGATTGTGGTATAACAATACCTCCTCATCGAAGAATAGTAAAATACCATGGTAACAGCAGACACTTGGCATGGTGAATGCAGAATCTTTAATGGCTCCTTTTTGTATACATGAGATATAATCTTTGCGTGAGGGCTTTTGCCTTCAGGCGCACTGAATCTGAAGATGCATTGCAGATGAAAACAGTGATTAACTATTAGATGCAGAGACGGCGAACAGTAGAAGGAGGAAGAATATATTTTGACCACTTTTTTTAACGTAGCATGAGGTTACTTGGCATCTGTTTCTTCATTTAAATATTTCCTTGTAGATTAGCAGCTTGTTGTTGCATGGAAAATGGATATGAAAACATTTGATAAATCATTCCCCAAAGCGTCAGTCCACAAGCTGCACGTGTTTTTTCAGATCAGCAGAAATACAATCTTCCTGATGTGTGGTGATTTTTGAAAATATAATGCACACCCGAGGATAAGTATATAGAAGGAGGGAGAAGCACAGCAGCATGCGCTATATATAATCAAATAAATGTTTTGGATGGCATTTACAAGGCAGCCACAGGAAGAGATGCTGCCGGTTTTTGGAATGAAGCTCAAGCTCATGAATTTAGAGAGAGACTGGAACATAGGTAACATTTAAAATAGCTGGGAACTGAAACAAAGGCAGTAAATCCATCCGCTCCAGCCACTGCTTAGAGCTGTGAGAAGAATTTAAGCATCATCCTTAAGAAGAGAGAAAATAGCAAACAAATGTTGGGTATTTTAATACCCCTGCTAATGATACCTACAATATATTCTGACATTGGTGTCTTCTGTGCCCATTGGGATATATTTTTAAAGCGCACATTTCCACGGTACCTACGTACAGGAAGAGCTGGTCAAAATACAGGATGCAACATTTTTGTGAAAATTCTAGGCCTTTATTTTGTAGTTGTTCTGGTTGATATTTCAATTACAAAATCTCATTGTAATATTTTATTTCAAAACCTTTTTTTTTTAATCCAACTGTACTTGCTGGTTCTCTAGCCAGAATTTCCAGTGCTTTCACTTTGTTCTCGACTCAGCTGCCCTCCAATGTGCCCATGCCACTCATAATGAAATCTATGGGAGCCACAGGAATGCCCCTGGGATGCAGTATATTTAGCAATCATGCTGTAAATGATGGCCATGGAAACGGTGGAGATTGATGCTAAGTGACTGTAACATGACTGGTTTTCCCAAAGCCAGTCCGGAGTGTATGGACAAAAATCATATTTTGGATTCAAATCTAGGAGAGCGACGTCTACCTTGAGGAGACTTCACAAACCATCACCCAAAGTGGGTATCTGAGAGCATGAGGAGAGGATGGACCAGGGAACTGAATTAGAATATCTTCCGACTCCGAGGCTAGTGCCACAGTCACTGGTCCATGACTTGTCCAAGGTTACGTAGGCAGAGTCTCTCTGTGCCTCCGTTTTCATTCTGTAATATGGGGGTAATAGTACTTCCCTACCTCACAGGGGCGCTGTAAGGATAAATACATCAAAAGATTGTGAGGTGCCCAGATACTCTGGGGTCATATAACTATGAGCTCTAGAATGTGTGGATATCACAATACACCCGCTCTTTCAATGGAAACCTGACCATCACCCCACCAGGAGGCACTGGACTCGTTATGGAGGATCCAAACTATGACATGCCTGTTCGGTGTGGCATGCTTAAAAAATAACACAGTTCCTATATGTGGGTCGAACATTTAGCCCTAAATGGCAACTCCCTATTGCTAGTAATTGAATTTTCCAATAATATCTGTCTAAGATGGTCAAAATAGATCAAAATAAATGGTGGTGCTTGTATTCTTTTGTAATACACATGGCTTAGTTCCTACAGATTTTACCAAATAAAACCAGGGACAGAGTTAGGTGGAAGACACATTCATATAGTGAGGTTTGGACAGATTCTGATAAAATAAGACCTCAACAGAATGTATGTGTCCAAAACTTAAAATTAACCCTTTCAAAGGTTCAAAGAGAAAAAAATAAAAGTTCAATTACCCTTTTTTATTTTGTTTTTTTTTTAATTTTCATTCATCTCTTCAGTTCTTGGTTCTTTCTGGGTCCAGAAGTGGAAGAGACCAAATGCCCTAAGAAAGACTGTTGTCTCGGTGTGTCCAGCTTCATTGGAAGCAGGAAACCCTAGCAGTCGCTCATGAATTCTTGCTCCTGTGAGATTTCCAGCACAGTTTTGCAGACAGAAGAGATTCAGGTAAACATTCAAACTTTTGGAGTTAAGCCCCTAAAAAGTCCTTTTCTTCCCTGCAAAACATCATTCATTGCCTGATGTTTCTTTGGTGTGAATTCGCTCGTGATCAAATTAGCAGAGAACACCAAAGCTGAAAAATGTTTCAAAGTGGAGTCAATGTTGGTAGACCCAAAGCCGTGGTCTACTCTACAGAGTTAGGGCAACGCAAGGCAGCTTACATTGACCTAACTATATTTCTACACCAAAATTTCACTGCCCATAACGTAACTTGCCCACACAAACTTAATAATTCCACCTCCACTGGAAGCAGAGAATCGATGTCGATGTAGTTAGGTCGATGCAGTGTGTCTGTAGACACTGTGTTGCTTACATCAAGTGTAGTTGACTTTTAGAAGCCGTCCCACAATACTCCACACTGACAATTTAATTGGTGCAAGCATTTGACCAGCCACCCCTCTGTCTAGACACACCTCTAGAAGTGTACTCATCACATATAAGTGGGTTTATTTTCATCTTGGCTCTATCTGTCTATTCAACCAGCCAGCTATGTATTCTACTGTGCTTTCCACTGTAGTATCTGATTTTTATGGCGTTTCCTTTATACTCTTCTAATATTAGAGATAATCAGAAAATGGGGGAAGGGGATTCTGCTGAAAATTTTGACATTTCATCAAAATGGAAACCAAACTCCAAAATTTTTCCAGTTTTTAGCAACCAAAACACAAGAATATTTGCCCCAAAACTGCCAGACACCCAAAAAATGGCCAAAAACTGCCTAGAAACCAAAACAATTCTGTTTTCTGATGAAATGTCAGGTTTTTGACCTGGCCAAAATATAGGGGTTTTTGACCTGGCCAAAATATAGGGGTTTTTGACCTGGCCAAAATATAGGGAATTTTGACCTGGCCAAAATATAGGGAATTTTGACCTGGCCAAAATATAGGACATTTTTCCACTCAAAAATCATCTGTTCAATTGAAAACCCAGTTTTCCAGTGGGAAGAAGGTTCAAGGGGAAATATTTGCTCAAATTTACCTAAGTACTACTTTGTCAGGGTTTGGGATTAGGGCTGGGAGAGTCAGGGAAGTGGTCTGGAAGAGGGTCTCCATTTTTAAAAACTGGTCAAGAGTGAGGCAACTTGGGACCCCCTTTCCACACTAATGGTTCAGCATGCTGCCATATTAAATAACATTACTAGTGTCTGGGGTCATTTCTGATTAATACCACGTATGAAGGTTGCAACCCATGAGCTCATGGCTTTAAGCCTGTCCAGACTAGCTGGGCCAGATTCTGCTCTCACTCGCACTGATGTAAACCAGGTGTAGCTCCACTAAAGTCAGTGGAATTACTCTGGTGTAAAGCTGGTGGGAGATCACAGTGTGGCCCTGTGTATCACAGTCTGGGCGTCTGTCATTCTTTTGGCTCCTACTACAACAGTCAAAAGATCTTTCAGGCTTGTTGATGTTCTTGTGCACGCCCTAAGCATGGCTGTCGGATAAGCAGAAGAGAACTTCCAGATGGCCTTTCCAATACTGGGGGGTTTCTGAGCTGTGGTCTCTAGGACTTCTCTGCTACAGGCTTTGAAAAGCCATACGCTATCCTGGGTTGGTTGCCAAAGCCTGCCGATCACTGCCAGAACACCTCATTAGCCAGACAGAAGTTACACTGCAGCTTCTTTAGAAACACACAGCACTGACTTTCCTGTGCTCTCCCCCACCACCTCCTCTCTTCCTTGCTTGTGATTTTCCTTGCTTTGTTGGGAAGTTTCTGGGCTGCCAGAATCTCAGGACTCAGCAGGCTTATATCAGCTTAATAAATACAGAAAGGTCTTCATGCATCCATAGCAGCCCTGACCTTGGTAATCCACTCTGGTGTTCGTATGGAGCAGTCATTCCTTCCTGTGACTTGTTGTTGAACTCCACACGGTGCAGTGGTGCCTCTCAGGATACCTGCTGAGAGTATCAACCATCCTTCATCTCCTGGATAAATAAATGGCTATCCTGTGGCTGCTGTGGTGGTGGAGCAGAGATGAACGACAGCGTATTCTTTTTCAATCTGTGTGACTCCATGAACAGGCACATCAGAGTGAGTTCAGGATGGAGTTTCAGCCTTCAGTTTCCATCCTCTCAGACATCAGCTTCCATTTTTCATAACTGTTAGGTGACTTCAGCCTGACTCTTACTGATATTGTAAAGTTGTATCTCGGTGTATAAGATTCTCCTTTTCAGAATTATTTGACAAAGCATCTTATTTCCCCCAACAGTTTGAAACCCCTTTGATCTCTTAAAGGGGCCACCATGTGGTTATGTATTTGGGAACATTTTTAGCAATCTCTGTGGGGCGGGGAACATATCTGTATCTGTTTGTGAAATATTGTATAAATTTACAGCACTACATACATGATTTCTAAGAAAAATAATGTGTGGCATTATATAACCAAGATATATAGTCAAGCTGGAAGGGCATATCGAGTTGGGTCCCGCAGGGATAAGTTCTGGGTCTAGTTCTGTTCAATATCTTCATCAATGATGTAGATAATGGCATAGAGAGTACACTTATAAAATTTCAGATGATACCAAGCTGGGAGAGGTTGCAAGTGCTTTGGAGGATAGGATTAATATTCAAAATGATCTGCACAAACTGGAGAGATGGTCTGAAGTAAATAGGGCAATATTCAATAAGGACAAATGCAAAGTACTCCACTTAGGAAGGAACAATCAGTTGCGCACATACAAAATGGAAAATGTCTCCCAATGGAGTACTGCAGAAAGAGATCTGGGGGTCATAGTGGATCACAAGCTAAATATGAGTCAATAGTATGACACTGTTGCAAAAAAAAGCAAACATCATCCTGGGATGTATTAGCAGGAGTGTTGTAAGCAAGACATGAGAAGTAATTCTTCTGTTCAACTCTTCACTGATTAGGCCTCAGCTGAAATATTGTGTCCAATTCTGGGCACCACATTTTAGGAAAGATGTGGACAAATTGGAGAAAGTCCAGAAAAGATCAACAAAAATGAGTAAAGGTCTAGAAAACATGGCCTATGCGGGAATATTGAAAAATTGGGTTTGTTTAGTCTGGAGAAGAGAAGACTGAGGGGTGACATGATGATAGTTTTCAAGTACATAAAAGGTTTTGTTACAAGGAGGAGGGAGAAAACTTGCTCTCCTTTACCTCTGAGAATAGGACATGAAGCAATGGGCTTAAATTGCAGCAAGGGAGGTTTAGGTTGAACATTTGGAAAAACTTCCTAGCTGGTGGTTAAACAATGGAATAAATTGCCTAGGAATCTGCATCATTGGAGATTTTTAATAGCGTATTAGACAAACAGCTGTCAGGGATAGTCTAGATAATACTTAGTCCTGCCATAAGTGCAGGGGACTGGACTAGGTGACCTCTTGAGGTTCCTTCCAGTCCTATGATTCTATGATATGTGTTTGTGGACTGTTTAAAAGCCATGTCATTTACTTAATACCATAGATTTTAACTGCTCCTTTGCCATAAAAGATTTATTTAAAATACCGCGGGGGGGTTACTGTTGTCATCAGCTGTATTGGCATATATTAAGAAATGCTAAATACTCAGCCTCTAAGACTAATTCATGCTAATTCTGCCTGGTATTAATTTGTCATAGAGTTAGGAAAAATAATATTTTCACTTACACAGTTCCTTCCTTTTGAGGACCTCAGTGTATGTTATAAATATTAATAAAGCCTCACAATATTCCTTTGGAAGTTTTATTTTATCTATTTTATGGCGACAAAGAGAGGTTTAGGCTGTGTCTACACATAAAACGCTACAGCAGCACAGCTACAGCTGCACCACTGTAGTGCTTCAGCATAGACACTTACTACGACGACAGGAGGGGTTCTGTAGTAAACCCAAGAATACCTCCATCGACCTCGTGCTGTCTACACGGGGACTTAGGTCAGCTTAATTAAGTTGGTGAGGGGTAGGGTGGCCAGATGTCCCATTTTTAAAGGGACAGTCCCGTATTTAAGCCCTCCTGCAGGTGTCCTGACTTTTTCTTAAAAACAAATTCCCCTGCTGAGCCACCTCTCTGACCCTTCCTGAAGCCCCTGCAGTCAGGTTCTCTGGTCCCTAGTGCACAACTCATCCTTGGGGCTTAGCCCCTTCCTGCCCGCACTGTAGCTGGGGGACAGGAAGCAACTAGATTATGTCAGTGGCCCGCCTCAGCCTGGAGGTGTTAACTGCCTTTCGACACTGTGCGGGCAGGAAGGAACAAGCTGCTTCCAGCCACACCGGGGGGGTGGGGGTGGAGGAGAAGAGATGAGCTCTGCAAAGACACGGGCCAGTTCATCCCTCTCCCCCTGCCCCGCAGCGCCCAGAAGCAGCTCCCATCCATTCCCTCCTGCACAGTACCGAAAGGCTACTGCTGGCCACATTCTGGTGTGAACCCTGTCAGAAATCTGGGGGGGAGGGCCATGTGACCCTGTGTGCCCCCCCCCACACACACACACACATTGCCTCAAGAAGATGCAGCGCCAGGTACCAGGAGGGGCGAGTCCATCCTTGGGGCCCAGCCAGGCATGGAGAGTAGAGAGCACCAGGCAGGGAGGGTCCCGTCGGTCAGTCAGTCATCCCCACCCCACTGTGAGAGAGGTATACGGGAATGTGTGTGTGCCACTGTGACGAAATAGGACTGTTGTTAATGTTTTCCCTGAGTACTGTGTTGGTGCCTCGGTTTCCCCTATGCAGTGCTTGAGTATCTAGGTGGTGGGACAAGGGTGTATGATTGTTACAGAGCCCTAGAGGGCAGGTGTGGGCAGGGGCCTAGACACAGAGAATGGCCGACACTCTGTCTCCCGGCAACTGATGGCCCCGGCCCCTCCCCTGCAAAGGTGAGAGCTGAAGGTGTTGGAACAAAGGGATCAGGTGACCTCCTGGCCCGGGAAGGAGACAAAGGAGAGAGGAGGGGCTGGACAGTTTGAGTTTGGAGCTGGCTGGGGAGGAGGGGAGAGGGGCAGACAGGGTCTGGCCTCCCTGCCCCCGTTTGGAGCTGTGGGATGAAATGCAGGGAGCCCCGGGCTGGGGTCTAAGCTCCCTGCCCCCCGGAAGGGCCCGGCTGAGGGGTCCTGGTTGTACTGACAAGCTCTGTTTGGACTGTGTTCCTGGCATCTCTAATAAACCTTCTGTTCTACTGGCTGGCTGAGACTCCCAGTGAATCCGGGGAAGAGGGGTGCAGGCGCTGACTCCCCCACACTCTGTGACAGCCACCTCTCCCCACCTGAGTGGAGCGGGGGAGGGGGGTAGGATGTGTATCACCCTTCCCCATGTGAACCCTAAAGCCTTAAAGATAAGAAGATAAATAAAAATAATCCAGCTACACAGTATTTCTTTTTAACAGGCTGAGTCAACTTGATGTTAATTTCAACATTTGTGCCGCATAGTTCTGATTGCCGTGGAACTTGCTCGAACACAAGTAATTTTACCAGGTGTCCCGTATTCAGCATAGGGAAATATGGTCACCCTACTGAGGGGTGTAGATTCTTCACACCCCTGAGCAAGGTAGCTGGGTCGATCTAATTTCCAAGTGTAGGCCAGCCTTAAGGCCATGTCTACACTACAGCGCTTACAGTGGCACAGCTGTACCGACGCAGCTGTGCCACTGTAAAATCTCCTGTGTAGCTGCTCAGTGCCAACAGGAGAGAGCCCTTCCACTGACATAATTGAACCACCCCTAACTAGTGGCGGTAGTTGTGTCGGCAGGAGAGCATCGCCCCTGTTCTTGTCACACCTCTGAGTGACATAAATTATACCAACAAAAGTGCTAGTGTAGACATAACTCTTAGTGATTTGCCCAAGGGCAAACAGCAACTATGTCAATTGAAAGTCACACCTTAGATTATACTGAAAAATCTTTCCCATGTAGATTAGGCCTCAGATCTTGAATATACATGGAATTGGTACCAGTTTAGCTAAATAGGTTTTTCTGATTGATTTAAATCACTTATGTGGATGGTCTTAAATCAATTTTAAAATCAGTGTATCTTGATTGGGTATTTAAAAGTTGATTTAGTTAAACCAGCGCAACTTTTGTCTATAGACAAGGGCTTAGGCTACGTCCACACTACAGAGCCTGTATCAGCATAGCTATGTCGGCATAGCCCCCAGTGTAGACACAGCATACCCCGACGGGAGGAGTTTTTCTGCTGTTTTAGGAAGTGCAGCTCCCTGAACGGTGTTAGCTATGTCAAGAAAAACATTCCCATTGATACAGCTGCGTCTACACTGGGGGTCTGGCAGCATAGCTAAGCTGATCAGGGGGTTGGTTTTTTCACACTCCTCGGTGACATAGCTATGCCAGTATAAGTTTTCTGTGTAGACCAGTACCTGGGAGCTCCAGAGGTAGGGGCTCATATGTTCTGACTAGCAAGGATGACTGACATTAACTGTGAACAAGCGGCATTAAAATGCTTTCAGGTGTCCTGCAATGTAGTTACAAACCAATTGGAATACTTTCTGCTTTCAGCTTTCGATTACCTTGGCTGGTTAAAACAGTTCTAACCTAACATAATGCACACATTTCACTTTGTTGGCTGTCTTGCTCTAGCAGGCTTAAAAGCTGGACGGAAACTGTACATTTAACCATCAGTATTCACGAAAATGCTAGAGACGGGCCTAAAGTCCCACCCTGAACTTTGGGAATGCTTGGATCTAGATCTAAATTTATCCACTTTGGCGTGTTTCTGTAATAGGAAGTATAGTCTAGTGATAAGAGCACTGGATTGGGATTCAGAAGGCCTGGGTTTGATTCCTGCTATATGACCTTGGGCAAGTCATTTCACCTCCCCATGCCTCAGTTTATGCATTGCTAAATTGGAGATTATGATCCTTACCTTCCTTTGTGAACCACTTTAAGATCTATGGATGAAAACCAGTACATAAAGGCTATGTATTAGGCCCAAACTGGAACACAAAATCCAAAGAGGCCCCTTCTCCCACATCCAGTCCATATCTGAACTCTGTACTTTGTGCCAAACCTCTAATAACCATTAGAAAGATCTGCTGGGCACTAGTATTAGGTTGAGAAGAATCCCAAAGAATGTTTTGTTAGACACAGGAGCTTAAGAACAATTTTTAATTGTTTTGGATTTGGGTTTTTTGTTTGTTTGTTTTAAAGAAAATTCCATTCATTTTTTCAAATGTCAGGCTTACATCTGGCATTCTCACCACTGCTGTCCATAGGGCTCTGCTGGGAATTGTAACAGGCTTCTAAAAGGAGCTCTCTATTCACATGCAGTAATAAAATGCACCCAATGAACAACTGCAGTGTGGCTGGATTCATTTGTTTCTGTCCTTCGGGTGAAAAAGAGGAGTTATGTCTGTTCTGTGATTTGTTCCCTTAGCTTTAGCACTGCTGGCCCAGATTTGTTCTTCAGTTACAGACATGCAATGAGGTTGCACTAGTGTAACTGAGAACAGGATTTGGCCTGCAGTGTTAATTTATTCTTTCCTCTCATGCAGTCATTGGCATTGCTGTAGAACCTTGGTCTCCCGCCGGCCAAGCCCTTTTTGCTAACTCTGAAATATTAACTTTCCATTTCTCCCAGGTGTCCCACCGCCCACAAAAATGTATAATTTATATACATTTTTGTTTGCAATTCCAAAAAAAAAAAAAAAAAATCTCACACATCTGTGAATCATACCCTGGCTTTAGATCAATTTAGAGTCACAATAGACCTGGAAGAGGAGGCCTAAAAGCAATATTTTCTTTCACTGGTTAAGAAGGGCTGATAGAGAAGGGCCTTCTACTGCCAGAGCTCTCTCTAGTCAGGAAACATTGCCAAACGCTGCTTCCCCACCATAAGAGTCCTGCTGTACTAACACCCCTTAGTAACTGCACTGGCTAGAGATGAAAACAGTTTTTCACTCCCATACTGTTTATCCCATGCTTGGGGCAGGTGTTGAACACTGGAAGGATAAAACAGTCAACGATGACATGTTTGGGAGGAAATGGAAAATAGGTGTTGGTAATCTGCATTAAATGGTATTCATATTATTGCTGGGAGGAGAGGGGAAAAGGGATGTTATGGAAACACATTTTTCATTACAGTCTGATTTTTGCTAAATATGCCTAGCATATTATCCCACAGTTTATGCATCTGTCCAAGTGAGTACATGTAGGATATATCATCCGTGAAGGGTGATTGATGCTCATTCTGCGTACACAAATGGGAAATATCCATTACATACGAGCCTCATAGGTACAGGAAAGGTTTTTTCATTAGAAGTGGAAAAAATTACTAATTATTCATTGGTAACACATATGGAAAGAATGGGGGGTTGATTCCCCCCCCCCCATTATTGGCTACTAGCTATTCCTGTAGCCTCTTATTTTATATATAGATCTGGAAAAAGAAATATAGATGATGGAAATAGAATATGCAGTGATGGAAAGAGCAGTAATTAATTTATTTGGCACAAAAATCTTCAAAAGAAACAAAAGAGGTCAGCTATAGATTGTAGTTAATTTCAGTTCCCTTTGTATTTGCTTGTTATTGGGTTGATCTTTCTACTTTCTCATTTTGAACCATGGCAGTTGATTTTGCAGAGACACACAATAAAACTGAATTAACTGCATGTCTGTATGTTGATCTTAGAGAGACCTCTTTGTAATCACCTAAAAAAAACCTCTATATATAAATTAGAATGTTATATGTAGAAGCGACAGAGTCCTGTGGCACCTTATAGACTAACAGATGTATTGGAGCATAAGCTTTCGTGGGTGAATACCCACTTCGTCAGTATTCACCCACGAAAGCTTATGCTCCAATACGTCTGTTAGTCTGTAAGGTGCCACAGGACCCTTTGTCGCTTCTACAGATCCAGACTAACATGGCTACCCCTCTGAATGTTATATGTGGGGCCGTTGGCCCTGCCTATTAATAAGATTGCCCAACACTTTCCATTATAAGACCCTGTTTTCAGTTTCTTATAACTTTGGTAAATTTTAAACCTTTAGGCTAAAATTTCCGATGCTGGATGTTTGCATCAGGCTAATATTTTTTTCTTTGGGGAGCGGGGCGGAGGTCAGGATAAATGTCAGCCAAAATGGTTCAGCCAATTCCAAGAATGAGGTTGGGGGCGGGGGGGGGGGGGGAAGGGGGGAGGAAACATTTTTTTTCAATGTTTAAAAAAAAATTCTGGTGACCTTTGCTTTGAGATGCTCTTGCTCCCCCATGTTTGGATGAAGGACCTGAAATTTGGCAAGGGTGTGGCCTTTGTGTCAGGGACGCACCATGTGAGTGTCAATATGATGCCACTGTGTTAAAAGAACATAAAGACAAAGTCAAGCACTCAAAAGTTAGGAAATACACTGACAACCTTAATTCTAGTTTTTGAGTGCTTGACTTTGCAAGTTTTGTGTGTGTGTGTGTGTGTTTATAAACACATACCTGCACACACACACATCCTTGTTATGGATGCTAATACGTTCCCATTAAATCACAAATGGAAGGATGATCATGTGGCTTAAAGAACAGGACTAGGCATCAAATGATGTGGGTTCTGTTTCTGCCTCTGCCAAAGACATGTTACTTATCTTCACTGTGCCTCAGTTTCCTCATCACGAAAAGGGGAATAATACTGCCCTATTTCACAGGAGGGTTACAAGGTTTAACATGAATTATTCACTCAGGTTTGTATGGTGATTTAAAAACTTCACATAAAAGACACTATGGAAATGCAAAGCATTATTAATCATTTTAAAACTGTTTTTCTGTTGATAAGAAGGCACCCATTATAAACATCTCTTAGATTGTTAATTATTGCAAGGAAGAGGGAAAATCAGAGAACAGAAACTTTTTTTCCTTGTATTGATTTCAAAGCACCATGTTCTGCTGTAGGTAACTCATGGATGATTTTACTCTCATTTTGCTGGCAGAAGTCTTATTATTTCTTTTCCCTGGTTCCTAGGTTGCCCAGTGGATGGCCATCCAGCTCCAAACATCACTTGGTTTTATGCTGGTCAGCCCATCAGCGTGAGACATAACATCCTGGCAGCTGGTCAGATTCTTCAGCTGCTAAACATCAGTGATGGTTATCAGGGTGAATTCAGCTGCCTGGCTCAGAATGAAGCTGGCTCACTTATGCAAAAAACATCTCTGACAGTCCGAGGTAAAATAATTCTATCCTGCTGCCTTTATAAGTTCTTGGCATGGCCAGGATGGTGCTGTTAACTGGCTCATCATCATTCTGGATTCCTAACTCTGGGACCACAAGAAACGGCATCCCAGGGATGTTTTGGTGCCTTAGCTACTAAGAGTGAGTTTGTAGATATGTCCAATAATTCTGGGTATCTTGGTTTTTAGAGGCCAACGCTGAGATGCATTGGACCTGATTTTCAGGGTTGTTGAGCACATACAGATCACTCTGGTTTCAGCTGGACTTGTATGTTCTCAGCATATCTGAAAGTCAGGCCATAGGCATCACAGGATGGGCCTCCAATATAGAAGCCACCAATTTTAATAATCTAATGACAGTGTTTCTCAACGTTTTCAGGCTGAGGATCTTATCTGAAGTCCAAAAATTTTGCTACCATCTTATATTTGATGTAACAGTAAGAGTGAAATATGTATCAATGAGAAAAATGATAGAGGGGTGTGTGTGTGTGTGTGTGTGTGTGTGTGTGTGTGTGTGTGTGTGTGTGTGTGTGTGTGTGTGTGTGTGTGTGTGTGTGTGTGTGTGTGTGTGTGTTTTCCAAGAAATTTACAGACTACTTGACCTTGAAGGGTGTGCAGGAGTAGGGGAGCAAGCGTTTCTTTCCTTTAAATTGTAATCATGTTTTCAACATCTCGTGACCTCTCACCCACCAAATCCCTTTTATCACTCCCATGGGAGGTCATGACCCACCAACTGAGAAACACTGATCGGAGTCTTTTGTTATTAACACAAGTAATGGGTTTTTAATTGTAAATATGTGAATTTTATTTTGGCAGCCTTCTAGGTGCTAACAAAGAAAATTGCTTAATTTTACTAGTTGATCTTTTAATGTGTGATTTGTATATTTCCTTTCCTCTTACAAAGACTACTTTGCGGGTAGATATTTCCATTAAATTTAAGCTTTGATGTTAAAGTTTTAAGGATAGGTTTTTCAAAGGAAATGATGAAATATGTTGGTGCCCTTTTAATAATGTCCCTTGAAAGCATTGCTTTGGAGTTTCAGCCTCATGACACCAATAGCATCTATGGGACCCATGCATCTAGAACTTTGTACAATGCATCAGAATTACTTGAGTGTTTTTCTTTTGAGATTCTTGCATTTAGGAATTAATGATAATGCAAGTGCACAATTAAAATCAAGAATGTTGATTTATTTTCTATATTTAGATACATTTTCCTAGAATAATATTATTTAGCACATTATACTTGAAGTAAGTGAAGCTGCATCTCAAAGTGCTTTACAATCATCCTCTTAATCTGTGCAGAAATTAGAAATAGGACCAACCCTAAACATCAAATTCAAATACCATAATTTGCTGGTGTCTGAAACCTGGGTCCAAATTTTCTGGTTTGAGCCTGTCTCTAAGTGACACTGGACCACATCATCAGGTGCTGTAAATCTGTGCAACTCCACTGCCTTCAATGAAACTCTGATGATTTACACCAGCCCCGGATGTGGCCCACTGAGAATTCTTTTTCCATTTTTAAGATGAATGTTTACTTCTGGGGGGATTCTGCATCAAAAAATTCAAAATTCTGTAAAATTCTGCATATTTATTTGTCAAAATAAGGCACCACTCCAGTTTCAATTGTTCTGGTAATTTATTTAAACTACAATACAGAAAAAAAGTCACAACTACTATTCAGCATTTCCTAAACACATGAAAGTTAAGTTACAAACACTTGGTAACTAATACCCTTCATTCCAGTTATAATTCTGTATTTTCGTTTAAATTACAATGCAAAACACCAAACAGAAAAAAAAGTACAGTGTCATTTTAAATTGCTCAGACTTCCATACATGAAAGGTCTTTTTTTTTTAATGGGTAAGTAAAATAAATCCGGAACTGTAATCTAACCCCATTGTGCCTCTGTGGCACAGGAAAAAAGTGAGAAAGCCCATAGACCTTCCTAGCTGAGGATTCCCGTACTGTCATTTTTAATAAGGCTCCTTTACATCACTCTGGCAATATAGGGGCCTTAAAACTTTCACAGGTTTTATGCTCCTGAGGGAATTGACTGAGAATGGGAACAGTTAACTAACAATAGGAACATTAACAATGTTACTAAATAGTCAGGTTGCTACATTTCTGCCTCAGCGAATGAGATCAGTTAACCAACAGGCAGGCTGCTACATTTCTGCCTCTAGCATGCCTCATGCACAATAAAAAGCCCTACCCTTCCACGCCAGGGAGCTGAAGTAGCAGGTGAGAGGGACAGAATCTCTCTCTCTCTCTCACTTGTGGGCGTGCACGTACACCCAGCCTCCACACCCCATCCTGATGGTGATCAATCACACAGGCATGCATGCCCAGCCCCCTCCCCCATCTCTGAGGCTGCTCCAGGCACGCTGGAACAGTAGAGTGCACCCTGGGCTGCCGGGAAAGAAGCACGTGTCCCCCGCAGATTTATTTTTGTGTTTTTCTGCACAGGGGGCACAGAAAAATGCGGGCCATATGAATTTTGCACCCCCAAAGGGGCACAGAATTCTGCCAGGAGTTCATCTAGTGTGTGGATTGCTGCCTTTCTGCAAAGGAATGGAAGGATTGATTTACAGCATGGATTAATAATATGCCTATTTCCTATCTGGTATGGGAAAGTCTTATTGAATTTAACAGGATTACTTTAAAGGGTGTCTATAGAAATTTTAGAGTTCTACATACATTATTCTAAAAAACGATAGAATTTAATATACATTGAAATAATTTCTATACTATTTTAAGTGTCCTATACTCTTCTGCATCAGAGATGTTCTCCTTTAAATTCCTCAGGATGATTTTAAAAAAATCTGTAGAAAGGTTTTTATTTTCTGTTAAATTCTGCAGGACTTTTCCATAAGGGATATGTATCATGTGGGACTGATACAATAGTCCCCAGGCCCTGTTTCCCCGGTGTGGTATGTATATATCTTAGGCACTTATATGGCCCCCATTACCGCAGTATCTGAGCACCTAACAAACTGTAATGAATTTATCCTCACACCACCCCATTTGACAGGGAAGGGCTATTATTCCCATTTTAAAGACTGGGAACTGAGATACAGAGAGACTCGGTGACTTGTCCAAAGTCACAGAGAGAGGCTGTGACACAGCAGAGAATTAAATGAGTGTCCTGAGTTGCAGGCTTCCACCTTAATTACTGGACCATCCACTGGCCAGCGCTGAAGTCACATATCACTTAGTCGCCATGCCTTATCGTGATGAGATCCAAAACATAGGATTTGCCATATCAGAGAGGATTGATGGTCTAACGAAGGCTGGTATCCCACATCTGTTTGTGTTCAGTGCCTGATGATTCATAGGGTGACATGCTTTTCATATACACAATTCACCTATTTTAAGCATTTCCGTCGGAGTCACTTTTATCTTACAAAGCATCTCCAAAATGGCAGGAGCACCTTGCCATCAACCAGTGATATTTTACCACTAATCGGCTTTTCTGATTGATTTTTAAATGTTAATTTGGGTGTCTTGTGCTTGTGGCAGAATATAGGTGGTCAACGGACAGGCTGATGGCATGTTCGGCCTCCTGTGGTAACAAGGGAGTGCAGCAACCCCAGCTGAGGTGCTTACTGGACGGGACTGAGGTCAACACATCCCACTGCATAGAGAAGCCCAAGCCAGTGCTACAGCCTGTTGCTTGTAACAGAAGAGACTGCCCTTCAAGGTTTGTCCTTGCGCTGTAGTATATTGTGTATGCTTTTACGAGGCATTTAATAATACTCTGCCCTGGACAACATGTTATCTTTCCTTTTCTAGTGTCTGTCCAGGAAACAATTGTACCTGAAAGGGAGGTTACTGAAGCTTAATCCAGATAAATTAGAAGTTGTGGTGGTGGATTGAGAAAACATTCACAGTACCTGGCAGAGATTATGTCTACTCTTCTCTTAAAGGGGTTTATCATCTTATTTTTATTAGCAAAGTTCACAACCTAAGGGTCGTTTGGATCCTTCCCAGGAAGGATTAGTACCCAAGAATGCTGTTCATTATATGTGGCTGGCTAGGGAACTGAATTTTCCTCTTTGACTCACTAGTTAACCATACCTTTGTCAACTCCAGACTAAATATAGGCTGTTTGGGGGCATGACCGTGCCCTTCTATTTGTTTGTACAGTACCCAGGAAAGAGTCTTGATCCTGATTGGAGCCTTTGGTTACTACCATAATATATATGTATTTTTGTCCCTCTGACAATCAGCAGATTTCAGGGCCCTGCAAGTCAGTTTCCTGTTGGAGGGGTGTGACAGGGTTGGACTCACCCCTGCGGCGCCCCCTGCTAGTTCCCCAGGGAATTGCTCGCCCAGCCTCTGGAGCGCCCTCTTCTGGCCGGTGATCCGCCTGACCGCTCTGGCCCACAAGTCCCTCCCAGGACCCGGTGCCCCTTTAACTGGGGTGCTGCCCCCTGGCAGTACCCCACAGATCTGGGTCTCCCCTCCCCAGGGGACCCCCAACCCACTATCCCCACCTTGCCTCAGTCGTAGGCTACTGCCAGTCACCAGCTAGCCCCCGCGCCCTGGGGCAGACTGCAGTATAAGCCACTCATCACAGGCAAAGGGGGTTTGGATCTGCTGCCTCGGCCTACCCGTGGGTTGCCCCTGCAACTCCAGTCCCTAGTTGGGCCTAACCCTAGGCCACAGCCTGGGGTTTTCTCAGGCCGGAGCTCCCCAGCTCCTCTGGCCTTCCCCAGCCCTGCTCCACCCTAGGTACCTGCTCAGGTCCCTGCAGCCAAGCCCTTCCCTCTCTAAAGGCAGAGAGAGAGTGTCTGCTCCAGGCCCACTGCCCTTTTATAAGGGCCAGCTGGGCCCTGATTAAACTGGCCACAGCCGTGGCTGCTTTGACAATCAGCCCAGCTTTCAGGCTCTGCCCTCTCCCAGGGCTGTTTCCAGCCCCTCAGGGCAGGAGCAGGGTGCCACCCCGCTACAAGGGGAAATCAGTGATATGTAGTCTGTTTATTTTCTTACTCTTGGTCTACGCTGCAAAGTTATATAGGCATCTCTATGTCAGGCAGGAGTGTGAAAAATCACACCCAACTAACCATTTATGCTGACAAACCCCAACCCCCCCACACACACACTCGGTGTAGATACATCTATGTCGATGGAAAGTGTGCTTCTGCCAGGTTACCTAATGTCATTCAGAGAGGTGGTGTTCCTGCATCAACAGAAAAACTCCTGTCAAGTTGGCTATGCCAACATAACTATGCCAGGATAGTCCCCATAGTGTACACATAGCCTTAGCGTGGCTGGTTTTGTATACTCTATATACACCAGCCCCTAAACAGAGGTGGTCACAAACAGCATGCAAGCAAACCCATGTTTCAGAAATTCAGCCCCAGCACCAATCCCCATTTCCCAAGAAGCCACTCAGCCTCAAGAATTGACTTTAGATAGAGAGATAAAGGGAGAGAATAAATTCTCCAGCTGCTACAACAGCTCCCGCAAATGAAACTGCATCCCAAAACTAATGACATACCATTTCTTCAACGACTGTACGTTGCTTGCAAAAGTTTATGTAACCATGCCAGCTAGTGACTCCCCTGAGAACGGTATCCGTATTAATATTATGTTATGTGATGGGTCATTTGTAACAAATCAGAAATAAACAAATCAAAATCAGAGATAGACCCAAGATGCAAATTTCAGGTTAAAATCCAGAGTGACTCCAGTAACTTCACCAGCATGACTCTGGTTTTGCACTCATATATTTGAGATCAGAATCTGGCCACAATTGCTGACACCAGCAGAGGAGCTGAGAATCAGAAAGTATCCCGATGAGCGGCGAGCAGCCAGCTTTCCAGCCATTTGCTTTGGTTGTGGCTTGGGGAGGTGGCAAGGCTGCCATTTCATTACCTTTCTATAATGTGTTCCTGCACCTTTCTTTAGGCAAATGTTTTCTGGATTGCCAGCTGAGTCATAAGGAGCAGCTGAAACCACAAGAGACTTGATGAAATATGAAACGGCTCATTAATATCAGCAGTTTGACTTGCTGATGGGAATATTTCCACAGGAATGATTTATGTCCTTTTATCCCCTTCCTGAGCTATAATGCAGCCCACGCTTCTCTTCCCGGCTCCCGAGAAAACTGCTGAAGTGTATGTTTGGAAATAAAAGTTGATTGAAATGCAGAGCTGAGCTTTACAAAGGTCAGAGAAGCTGCAGAATCAACCTTGCCAAACTATGCTACGCAGAGGAGATGTATTTTTTGTCCTTGCCAAGAACTCTATTTATTTTATTGTTTCTGTAACAGTGGGAATCAGTCAGCAGAGCGTTAATGAAAATATAATGGATGCCTTTACTTGAGTATCAGAGCACCAAGGGACTGGAAAGCACCTACTGCCTGTTTTGTAAAGTAATCATAAATATGGTGCTGCTGGTTGGGGAGATGCTGGGCTTTCCCCCCACCCCTCCCCGCCACCCAGAACACATAAATCCTGCAAAGTAGCCTGAAGCCTAGTTCAGCCGAGCTCCTGACTTGACCAGAAATCTCCCCCTGGAACTAATAATCACTTCCCTCCCTCCTCTCCCCCAACCTCTCTTCAAAAACCATCTGGGTAAATATCGCACCACTGCATTGGGAAACAACTCTCTCTGCCTCCTGGTGCCAACTGCTTAGCACATGGGCCCAGCTCTTGCAGTGTTCAGCATCACCGTTACCCACAATGTGCACGCCTGAACGTGGCCCGTGATTCACGATTACCCAGGGACTCGCTTCTTTCACACATTCCACTGAGCAGTTTTAGCAGCCAGTGATAAGCTGCAGACTAGCTGAGCGGGAGGGCCTGGCTATTTCACATTATTGGAGGAAGGTTGCTGATCTCTGAACAACCAACTAAATCCGTTACCCAGTTAGTAGTAGGTGGTAGACCTGTGTAATAATGTCAATAATAATATTGTATTTATTTATTTATTACATGTTATTTTGTTAATTTGTTTTAGTGTTTTTAAAAAGTCAGTACATATAGGACCATACCCTCTATTTCAGCCATGCAGCACAGGGAAAATGGTACAACACCCTTTGTGCTTCCCCAATCCCTGCCTGGCTTTACACCAGCCCATTCCCTTGGAGTAAGAGCAGCCTAGGAGCAGCTGTAAGTTATCCAGGGAACCAGTGGCCCCAGGGAGCCGATATAGCCACCAGGGGTCAGCAGGGCTAGAGACCCTAAGTCAGCAGCAAGTTAAGAGTAGGAGCTGCTGTGTGGTCTTTACATGACCGAAGAATCCCCTTATTGGGCCAATCCTCCCCTGGCTTGTAATACTGGCCTTAGGTCCAGAATCTGCCAACGTGAAGCTGCAAAGTGACCACACCGCAACCCAGGGATAGAAGTATTTACAGGGGTTTTTCAAACAGAGCCAAGAAAATATAGAATAGTTTCTATTCTGGGCCCAACCCCCTTGACAGAGGCACTAAAATGTAACATACATGAGTCCCTAACCCATGATCCTGTGAGGTGCTGAATTTCCTCAGCTCCCATTGACCTCGGTGGAAGAGGTCAATGGGAGCATCCCCCCAAGATGGAGCCCAAAGTGATCAGATGGCTGGCTTTCCACAAGTGCCTCTGTGATTTCGGAGGAGCTGTGTGATGAGATCCCTGTGACACTATCATTTCTGCCTCTGAATATTCTGTGCTGCTCCTTGACCCCTTTGCGTTTCTCCCGGCAGGTGGATGGTGACATCCTGGTCGTCTTGTACACGGAGCTGCGGTGGAGGGGTCCAGACCCGGCGCGTGACATGTCAGAGGCTGACCGCTATGGGCAGTTCCGTCCCCATGTCCAATGAGGCATGTGCCCAGGTTGCCAAACGCCCTGTGGATACCCAGATCTGTAACAGGCAGCTGTGCATGGAGTGGGTGGCCTCCTCCTGGGGTCAGGTAAGGGCCACACAGACACACACAACGTCTTGTGCGGTTGGGTGACAAAAGGTGCCTGAAGACGGGAGCAATGATTCTGCATCTGTGACTAATGCATTGTATGAACTTTTAAGAGGCAACTCATGTCTTTTGTTGAACGCACTGGATGATTGGGATAACCAAACTTCACACATTTCACGAAAGAGATAGCATGGAGGCACATTGTCCCAGGGGGAGCTCATGGAGGGATTATGTCTCCGGCAGGCATAACTGCTCCCCAGTGCTCAATGGGGCAGTAGGCATCCTTTGGGATGGTGCGGCCTGTTTTCCCTATCCCCTGCAGTGTGCCCCGCTTGCTCTGTAAGGTGGATGTGGTCCTGCCTCCTCCTCTCCCCCATTTCCTTTGGGGAGATACGCAATCTTGAGGGAACAATCCCAGCCCTCCTCCAAGTACAGAGACTGTGGTTGTGACCAGTCTTCGCTTGGGGCAAGCAAGGTGCAGAGGAAAGTTCTTCTCCCATCGCCAAATCTGTGTACACCCTAGAAGAGCTAGTCACAATCTGGCCCTTCACTCCTCTCCACTGGACTGTCTTCACAGAAGAAGAGGCTTCTTCTTGGAGCCTCTTGTTCTGTATTTATTTATTTGTAGTGATGGACACAACCCTGGAGAGCAAAATCCTCCCCTCATCTCCCAGAGCTGCATGGAGATTGGCAGCTCAAGCTTCCCCATCCTGTTCTGCCAATGTGCCTCAGTAATGACCTGGAGAAACTGGTCAGTTTCCATGGCCTAGTCAATTCTTGCTATCTCTGCTGACCCTTGTGTCTCTGGACACAGTGAAACGCACACATTTCCAGACCCTGATTGTCTCTGTTATGCAACATTTATATCTGGTCCTGTTCTGGGCTGTCATGTGTTTTTTAACAAACCCCCAGTTTTACAAAAGTTTCGGATATCCCCTAACACCTCATGAAATCAGGATTTACTTGAACCACTATGTAAGGGAAACTGTAATGATGATACAAGACATGGGGTTCGAAGCATTTTAAGAATCCCACACAAATCAGTCTGAAACTCCTTCCTTACTGCTTCATGTTGTGCTCAGATACTAAAAAGATGTTCTGTAAATAGTGAATGATTCATAGTATTATGAGTGAAATCCTCCTTTTGGGGAGATCCATGGGAGATCCTCTTATTGTCTGTGGATCTCTGTGGGCCAGCAGATCTCCAGAAAGGACTGTGGGATATATGTGCTGTAAATGTAACCCACACCCAGTCAGTGTGGTACTCTGTCTCCCTCCCTCCCAGCTGTAGCTGGGCCACATGTACAGGCTGATGAGAGTTTTAGCTTAGATGCAAAGGTATTTAGATGTGAAGGTCCGAGGTTCAGTCCACCCTGATGATAACTCAGCCAGGGGCAGAGTGGAATAAGTGAAGGCCAGAGTTTGATCCACAGGCTAGTAGTTGTACTTGATTTTATGAGTTAAAGTCAGATATTAATGTTGTTATTTTAACATCACTTTTGGCCTAATAAAGGTTTTCAATGGAAGAACAGTTCATCTATAACAAATCTGAAGAGGTCAGACTTTTAAATCAATATCCTTAAAAATTACTAGTCAGGCAACAATAAGGAAATTAAGTTTAGGGGGGCACAACAAAAGCCTAATAAAAACATTATGCAGAGTCAGCTTTGTGCATGCAGGGATTGGCTTCATTCTCAATATACACTGAGTTACCGTGAAATATTTTGCAGCTTTTCATGATTACTGCCTGGTAAGTCAATGTGGAAACAATGGTAAATAAATCACATTATCTCATTTTGTTAGATTTCATAGTGATATGATAGTAGATCTTAGCCACATACATTCTGTAATTTCTGATATGACCATATATAGTCTCATTCATATATATATATATATATATATATATATATATATATATATATATATATATATATACGCACACTAAAGACAGCCTTGTAGATAAAAGCTACTCATTATACAGCATACAACATTGACTGTGCTCCATCAAGGTCAGTAACTCATTTTATGAAATGTTCATGGGACAAAGGTTATCCCAAAGCATCCAGCGCCATCATCAAAATGAGATTTGTTACCACTAGCTAGCTGAAAATAACTTCATTAAATTCTATGTCTGTGTATTTTGGAGAAAGTTCACTGAGAACATAGACTAAGTTATGCTGCATTTATGAGTAACGGGCTGAACATTCTTTCAAAACAGAGAAGCAAATTGCTCAATTTGTACTTTCTTTGAAATTTCAGGTAAGGATTGTGTAATGTTAGCTGTTGGCCAGTTAACTCGCATGGGTGGTTGTAACCTGTGGTGGTTTATATCATTCCCCATGATGTCATACCTAGTCTCAATCATCAAAGACACATGAATTCATCTGTTATATCTGACCTTTGTGCTTTATAATATAATATTTCTCCTACCTGAAAAAAAGCATTTCTCAAGCGCCATGTAAACCTATACAGCTCTGTTCCAAGCCATGTCTACAAGACAATTACATTAATTACAATTAGGAACAGACCACTGGCTGTGGATCAGTGACATTTCTCCATTGTATCATAGGTTTCACTCTGGGGGACATAAGGTTCATATTGGTCAGGTTTAGTGATTAGCTTTCCCAGACTAAAGTGAAAATAAATAGATGACTTAGCCTTCTCCAAAACCAGTTACTTTCTTGTACCTCCCATCTTCTTTCATTTAGTTTTTAAGTGGATTACTGTGGGCTATTTAACCTCCACAGCCTGGTTTTCTTATAGTCCAACAAAGCTTCAAGACGTATCCCTTTAGACTCCCATTCACTCAGGCTTGTTTATGATGAAGATTGCCAGCATGTTACAGCTATTGCAGTCCTGCCCCAAGTACCCAAATTAATGACACCTACATGCACTTGAGCCAGCACCCCTGTGGAAAGCCTTGCATTGACTTGCGTCTCTGTCAGCCTGCAGGGAAGTGTTATCCTTATTGCGCCTGCACCACAGCATTAGGCTGCCTAACAGTAGAGTAAAATCGGCAAAGAGTCCTGTGGCACCTTATAGACTAACAGACATATTGGAGCATAAGCTTTCGTGGGTGAATACCCACTTCTTCAGTTGACATGCATCTGAAGAAGTGGGTATTCACCCACGAAAGCTTATGCTCCAATACGTCTGTTAGTCTATAAGGTGCCACAGGACTCTTTGCCGCTTTTACAGATCCAGACTAACATGGCTACCTCTCTGATACTTAACAGTAGAGTATTACTCTGTAGACCACTTCAGTCTTTGGTGGACATTCAAGATTAATCTGAGCATCTTCGATCCCTCTCTCCACCTAATTGGTTCTCTGATCCCAGCCAAGGTGGTGATTACTCCCTCTCCTCCTTCTGAGCCCCTGTCTACTTATCTTTTCACAAAACACCCTTCCTTGCAATCAATTCTTCCAGCTCCCCACTCCAGCTCACCCTAGTTGTTGTGATCCCAGTCAAGCTTCCTCTTTTCTGCTGGACCCTGGTCCAGGTGTTGGTTGAGAACTAGTACCAGATGTGAGGAGGGCATGCCAGGGCGGAAGAGGGTTTCTGGCAGTAGGGAGGTGGCAAAGATCAGAGCTAGTGCCAGGTAGGAATCCCAACCTGCTCCACCTTTGCACTGATGGAAACTCCTTGATCCCTTCATTTATGCCCCTTATCATCCATCTCCAAATCAGCAGTCCCCTGCCAAAAACAGTTTCCAGATACCGACTGCTTGCAAATCAAGCTATTTCATATGGGTTGATGAAAGATGGTGCCAGAGTCACATGCTTCAGGCCTTTATCTGTCTGTGATTTAAGCTGGGAAGAGGGGAAACAAATTAAACCACAAGAGGCTGACTGACAGTTTTGAATAAGTTAGGATGTCTTTGTGTTAAAGAAAAAAACATTGCTGGCCCGATTCAGTCTTGCTATGAACCACTTGGCTATAAATTGTGATAGTACAAGCTGTAAAATACACAGTAAAGGGACTGTAGCAAGATTTCCTGTTTGGATCACAAGCTCTGGGCTAGTAAGATGAGAGCTTTTTATTTGTCCAAGCAGATGGATTTAAGATTGAAATAGGCAAAGGGGGAGGGGAATTAATCTAGAGAGCAGATACAGAAAGGAGTTTTAACGCTGCCTTGGGGAGGCTGCGTGGGACACAAGAAGACTGTGCACTTGGACTCAAAAACCTACTGATCTCTATGAAGTAATTGAGAGCATCTGCATCTCAACAACATGCATCTCTGCTCATCAGCTCCCAAGAAGGGCTTCATAAAAGCAGGGCATGTTCTCTCTTTATGCCACTGAGTGTCCTTTTTCTACTTTTGCAGTGTAATGGGCCATGCATCGGACCACGACTGTCTGTACAGCACAGACAGATTTTCTGCCAGACCAGGGATGGGAATTCTGTGTCATCTGACCAGTGCAGTGCCCTGCCAAGGTATTACAGAATCCCTCATCATCAGAACCACTCTTCTGTACAGAGACCTATGAATTAGGCCAGAGGTTTTACTGCCTTTGGAGTTTTTTTGGATTTGAGGGCCTGATTCTCCTTTCATTTCTCAGGAATAACTCTGTTGCAGTCAATGGAGTTATGCTGGAGAAATGGGCTCCGGGTGTGTTTGAGACCATTTTTACCGAGAAACCCCAATTCTCCCTTCAGGTTTTTCCTAGTGGATGAGCATCCACATTGCCAAAGCCATCCCAACTAGCACTGCTTGGCAGCATCTCAACATTTTCTCTGTGCAGTAACTAAATGAGCACCAAGTGCTCTTGAATATTAGCTGAGAGCGTGTACGGAAGGAAAAGGATGGATTCTGAACCCCGGTTTTTGTTTGTGCCATTTGCAAAACCCTAACAACGCTTTCTGAAACCCAAGCTTGTTGCATTTATAGTAACAAAGCTCTGGTGGCTTCCATCAGCCACTTCTTGGTTCATTACATCTCCTCAGTAGATCTGTAGGCAGTATCCGGTCGTTAACTCCTTTATGGACAGAAGGAGCGCTGAAGTTGCTTGAGACAGCGCCTCAACGGGTGTAAATGGATACATAGCTCCATAGACTTCATTGGAGCTATGCCAGTTGACACAGGCTGAGGATCTGGCCTTTCGAGTCCCGTTCTGTAATTGCCAGTTGAAGTCAATGGGCCGGAGCCTCCACACAGTCCATTAAGACAATGGATCTACGCTGATTTACAACCACTGTGGGTCAGGTCCAGTAAGTGTTGAGGGGAGTTCAGGATCAGAGCTATCGGGCCTATAGTATCCCCAGGGTTTGAGGAATACCCCGTGTGACTAAACCTCTTATTTCCTGCCTGGCATTATAAGAATCTCTCTGTCCTTTTTATTAACAGGCCTTTGAGCACACAGAACTGCTGGACAGACATCTGTGGCGTGCACTGGAGGGTCAGTCTGTGGACTCTGTGTACGGCTACATGTGGGAACTACGGTTTTCAGTCCAGGCGAGTGGAATGCGTGCACGTCCGCACCAACAAACCTGTGCCGGAGCACTACTGTTCCTGGAGACCCAGGCCTGCCAACTGGCAACGCTGCAACATCACCCCCTGCGAAAACAGTACGTCCCTGTGGGAGAAAGGGGCCATCTGTGAAGCTTCACTGCAGAGCTGGGTCCCCCGAGCGCGGTGTTGGGCCCCACTGCTGGGCTCCTTGGGAAAACATTTGTCTGAAAAATGGCGACCTGCAGCCTGCAAAATCAAGTGTTCCTACTGGAATGGCTCCGGTGTTGTTTGTTGTTGTTGATGTTGTTTTCTAAGAGTTGGGGTCTCATCTCCCTGCTAATAGGGCTAAAAGTAACAGGTGCTGTCCTACATTTCCACTGTTGGTATGGAGAGAAATAAGATGTCACAAACCGGTAGTTAGTTGATGTTAACATCAAGCAAAGCTGAAGCGGATGAGTTGGTTAGTGCTGGGAATTCCTGGAGTGGATGTGGCTTTCAGGTGACTAGCACTTAATTGGGCCTGCCAAAAAAAATGCACACATTATAAATATTGCAACAGGAATAAATGATCTGGAACAGATGTGCCTCTTTGTAAACCAAGCCCTGTTATGTCAGGGTTCACCCGGGAACACCAAGCAGCGTGAGTGTAGATCACAACCTCTTTGCCAGTCACGGCTCCCGAGTACTCTGACGCATTGCGCTTAAGGGCCAAAACCTAGAGTCTAGCGTGCAACCAGCAATTCTGAGGCTGAGCTCTGGGGATCTCCACAGAGGCTGGGCACTGTGGAATAGCAGCAGAACCATTCTGCAGCCACTAGACTACAGAAGGGCTTGCTACAGGCCTTATCCCCCTCCAGAGACAAATACAGGTGCTCGGTACAGCCAGCCCAAACACAGGGAGCATGGCTTGGCTTGCTGAGGGAGGACACGACTGTCAGAGGTGGAGTTTAAAGGAGGGTCTGTGAGACCCTCACCCTCACTCTGGCCTCTTTCTTCCAGATAAAAGAGCCGTAGTGGCATAAAGGGACCCTAAAAACCACAGCTCCAGCCAGGGAAGAATTCTTTTGGCACCAGCATAGGGTGACCAGACAGCAAATGTGAAAAACCGGGACAGAGGGTGGGGGGTAATAGGAGCCTATATAAGAAAAAGACCCCAAAATCAGGACTGTCCCTATAAAATCAGGACATCTGGTCACCCTACACCAGCACTACCGCAAACGGCAATAACACTGCCCTCTGAGGATCCCCTCACAAGCTGGTCATGGGGGAGGGTGTGTTGGGGCCACGACACACAGCCTTGTGGAGATTCCAGGCAGTGCTGCAGCCGATAGGGCAACCCCAAGAGGCTGCTGTAAATGAGACAGGCCCCTAGGGCTGTCTAAGTGACGTCGGGAGGGTCGCTGGGCCTCGAAACAGCCCAGGCTTAGAAGAGTGCAAAGGTTGCTTAACCCCCTCCCCGGGCTGCAAGTTCAGTGCTCCACCTGTTAGAAACACAGCACAGAATCTCGCCTGATAACTTCAGAACTAGCCAGTACGGAGCTTCCAAGCTCCAGAGCAACCCGTGTGGACCTCCCAAGCCGATAAAGTACATAAAGGTGCTGTGGAGCAACTCTCTTAAAAAAGCAGCTCCTTATTTTGTTTATATCTTTAATGCCAACTTGACAATGGGGATCTCTCCTGTGGGTATCGGAGAGCAAAACCCCCACGAGTGCAGTGACAACCCCAAGATGCAGATATCCCACTAACCTGTCAACAGTACTACTACTAACCCAGGACTCCCCTCTCTGATTGTGTGGTCTAAAAGCAACCATTGGATGTTAAATTCTTCAAGCCCGTGTCTGTGTAGATCCTTGAGGCACATGTGAACCTTCAGGGAAGGTCCACACGAACAAGAAATCTTGAAGAACCACAGTTACTGGGAGGTAAGTTACCATTCTTTCATTGCATCTCCTTTTTGTTCCCCCTTTGCCAGTGGAGTGCAGAGACACCACCAGATACTGTGAGAAGGTGAAGCAGCTCAAACTCTGCCAGCTCACCCAGTTCAAATCTCGCTGCTGTGGGACTTGTGGAAAAGCATGAAGATGAGAGCAATTGACATAGGGGATCAGAGGCAGCAGCCTTTGTTTCACTACAGGAAGGACTGTTACAAAACAAATGGGACAGAATTCAGTTTTCTTCATTTTATTTATTTATTTTTATTTTTATTTTTTAACTTTACTGAATCGTTATTGTAAAGGACTTGGCAAGTTTTCCCTTCAGTGCGGCTGGGAGATGGAATGCAGCAAAGCACAGTCGTGGTGGGAGACCAAAAGGAAAGACAAGACAAGCAACATGTCAGGCCTGAGTGGAACAGAGCTGCCTAGGAATCCTCGTACAGGCCTGGCGATGCACATCAACCAGCACATGGGGAAAAACACCAAAGCAAAAACCCAATAGCAGCAGATCAGACCACCAGGGCATGGGTCAAACAGCTTGACAGATGGTGGGCTACTGAAAAAAGGGGATTGAACTAAACATTCAGCTAAGCAATGGGCAGAGACATCATTTGCCCTAGAAGGATTTGTTAACATAAGCGTGTGGTTTTGGTTTTTTAAAACTGCTGTCCTAAAGCTGTGTTCCTGTTTTCTCTCTCTCTCTCTCTCATGCTAAGAACTTAGGATCTGAAAAGGAGGTTAAACATTGTGCTAAAGCATGAATAAGTTTAAAATGCATCTAAATAAGTGCACCAAGTTTTTTCCCTCAACATGAAAAAATTAAGTACAGTATTATGCAGAATAGGAAAGTGAGTGACAGAATGATCTGCTATTGGCAGACCATTGTGCTTACCTGCCATCACTGCTCTGTGCAGAGCACTTATAGGAGGGTTTGTATATATCTGTGGCAACAAGATCTGCTTACCATGCTGCCTCTTAACATGATTAAAATGTATCTGGGGAAGAAAGAAGCCTGAGATCCCAGAGTTATTGGGCTTTCAGATCTGGGGTTTTGGTCTATTTCTAACTTTGAATTTGTAGAAATGATTTCTATGTCCTGCCAGTGTGGAATTTTTCTCTCATTACAGCCAAATCCTCCAGTGATAATTATTAATTTATCAAGAAGGAGAACACAGCTGCTCTGATTTGTTATGGTTCTTTCTGTCACGTAGACGTGCAGAATGCTGCATCATCAGCTTTGGCCCCAAAGTGGTAGCACAGATTCCTAAAAGACACACAAAAAAGGTGGATGCTAGAAAGTGAAGCAGTTGTAGTCCATGAATAGAACTCCGCAGTCAGAGGTGATCTGAGAAGTGAGAGTCAAATTTCACATTTGTAACATGATTTTGCCGGCTCATTGTGATTCTCCCTCCTAATTGCATCGATAATCAAAAATTAAGTGCTTCCTCCTTCAAGGTGCTGGGCATCCTCGAGTCAGTGGAAATCCAGGTTGCTCAGCACCTTGCAGAAATCGGCCTGAACTACAAAGTTTGGATTTGAACTTCCCCAGCGTTTGAGGGAGAGGTGCCCAGATCCGGAGTTTTGGTTTAGGACTATCTCTAAATGTAAGGTTTGGCTGTGCCTCTTGTGTCACCCCCAGTGGGACTCTCGTCTTGTGATGCAGTAATAAAGCACTGTTCTAGTATTGATATGTTGCAGCTTACCTTACATGTGGATTTTTCAACAAGCCTGGAAGTTCTCTTGTGAGGTCAACACCAGTTCTATTACATTAAATTGCCTCCCGTTTGGTCATTCCAAAGTGTGTCTGGCAGGGAGCGCACTCTCTACAAATGGGTCTCTGAGAAATCACGTTGCTAAGAATCAGTGTAACTTTTATTTAAAAACAAACAAAAAAAGTCTTTTATGTATGTAAATGTATATCTTTTTGTGTATATTTATTAGGATTCCTTGTATAAAAAGTGCAATATTAATAATTGTACATTGTTGTTCAGATAAAAACTATTTTGGGGACTTTTTTTTGTGATCTCCCTGTAATTTTGTTCCTCTAAAATCAGTGGTAATAGTGTAATTTTCCTGTTTTCATTAGCACTTTCATTTAACTTTGGATACATTTCACTGTGTACAGATTGCTTCGTAAGCTATGACAATTGGGGGGAGGGAGGCTTTTCTACTTGTGAAACTATACTTATGCATGGAACGAAGGACAAATTCTTTACTAATAATTTGGTGGTTGTTTCTAGTATAATAGCTAAGGAAAAGCAGTGCAGGGAACTATTTACATTTTTTAATAGCAAAACATATTCAAACGGTTCCATGTTGGATATTAGCCTGTATAACTGTGCTTAGGATAAATACTTGGAGCCAAGGTCTGGCAAGGCCACTGTGTCCCCTTCACACGGTATAAATATACTTTCAGATGTTTGTCCTATGAATTGTGACTTGGCAGCATCCCCATAAGATGATGAGGGTTGCTGAGTATTATAGAAGGAGGATTTCCTCCCCTAGAAAACCTGTATTTATATCATTTTTTGTACAGATAATGCAGCTTATTTATTTAACTACTTTTGTCTGACTCATTCTTTATTAACCTTAAAACAGAAGCTACCAGGGTAGTAGAGATTTCAAGGTTCTCCAGTCTCCTCCTCTATCCCCACAGTTGCTCAGGTTTGCAAAGCTAATCATCTCCGGGCCAGCGCCGATGTAGCTCGTAAGTTTCTTGAACAATCAAACGCACACTTGGGGGGAAATCCTGCCTCTGTTTGCATTGGCACACCGAGCCTGAAAAGCAGTGTGCCTAACTCTCCCCAGGTGAGCACAAGGGGTGGGCCGTGAGTCAGGAACTACACAGATTTGCTCACAAACACCCGCTGTGCAAGAAGAGGGTCGTATGCTGCAGCCACTAGAATAGCCTCAAACAGCAGTGACTGGACAGTGGTTGTACAGCTGATCCATACCCCAGGTCCAGTTGGGAAGGAGGATTGTCATTCCGTGGCAGATTCTCTGCCCTCCCCAGCCCTACAAATCCTGAATAAACAATGAGTCCGAATTCAGCACACATGGGTATGGTGCATCTGTTTGTGCCCAGCTGCTGATTTCCACTGGGCATGCTCAGACTGATCAAAGTGATATATTCATTAAATCAAAATATTTTTTTAAAAGCAAGCAAAGGGATTAATCCTCAGTTAGGACCATGTCTGTGCCAAGGTTCAAGTTTCTGCTACAGCCCTTTTCAAACAAGTGAGGTTGCAGCTCTTTTCCAAAGGGAATAGTGATTTTGTTCACTCTCCTGTCATTCAAAACCTGATCTCGTTTTTCCAATCGGTGGCTTTTAATTGTAAGTTTCACAGGAAACTCCACATGTGCTTCCCTGATTCTCTGCTGATCTACACCAGGTAAGTCCCCCAGTACAACTTGGAACAGCCTGAAGGCTGTTCTAAATTGCACCAGTTGCCAATGGCCCTAATGAACAATTATGGCAGTCAGGGGTCACTAAGACCATTGGGTTGCTCTGGGGGTGCCCATTGACCCCTACTCACATTCTCTGTCCCAGTCATGGGGAGGTGGGATGATGGTACAGTAGCTGCTACTTTAGGTCTTTGGCTGCTGAGGCACCTCATCTGCAGAGCTCTTGGGCTAGTTATGCTGACTTTGAGGCAGCTTAGGATTTGGCCCATTACTTTTTTTTTTTTTGCAGCTTTGTTGACAGTGAAAACGTATTCATGAGCTTCAAGACCAAGCCGTTTAAAGAGAGAAGCACAGTAAAATGTTTTAAAGGAGAGGTACCATTCCACCACACACCCTCCACGTCTCCTCCAAAGTTACCTTCTCTGTCATCAAGTGGGTTGAAGAAGGAGGCCACAACACTGCTCTTCCTGTGATGTGTCCACTTGTGCTATTTGACAGGCAAGATGGTTTTGTGTTTCATTTTTTTGGGGGGGTGGGAGGGGCTTCAGGGGAGTTGCTCCAGATTTACCTGGTGTAACTAATGGCAGGAGCTATCCTGATATCACGAAGGGTTTGTTCCTCACTAGAGCCAAAATTCTCCTCTTGGAATTGCCCCGTGGAGCATTCTGGGACATTCCACATTTGTTCTTTACACAGATTTTCCATTGATGCCAATGAAATGTCCATGCACTCAGCTAGGGTGACCAGATATCCTGCTAAAAATTGGGACCATCCCGATTTTTCTTCTTGTGTCCCGCGTCCCGACCAATACATGGTCTTTTGTCCCGATATCGGGATTCGTCCTTTTTCTTTTTTTTTTTTTTTGCTCAACAAGTCCGGCGGGAGGGGTGCCCCCCCCACCCCCCCAGACAAGTCCTGATTTTTAGATTACCGCATCTGGTCACCCTACACTCAGCTAAATCCTTCAGCCTATACAGGGGTTGCTGCAGCACTGGTATGGTTCTATTCTGTGAGATATCCCAGAGAGTCCACTCCCCTAGCACCCTGCAGAGCGCTTGCTCTCAACCAGACAGGGCAATTTGGCTGGCCTGGGACAGGAGGAGCATGGCTCGTGTGTGCTATTAGCTAAAAGCCCCTACAGGGAGGGTGAACATGCTAAATGTCACTTGTTTTGGATGTGGCCCTCCAGCCTTTCTCCTAAGGCTGTACATATAAATGTGTTCTATAAACTCTGCATTTAAGCCTTTACTAACTAAATGTTTTATTTGTGTGCCGACAGAAGTCAAACAGGGCAGTTTTATGTGGCTGGGAAGGAAGTGGGCACTGGAAGCCTGTACTCTTGGTGCACATAAATAGGGTTTGCTTAGGCAGAACACTTAGCAGGATGTGATTGAGTGCATGGTCAGCATTTAGCTACACATAAGTGGTTAAGATCACACCGGCATGGGAAACCATTGTCCCTAGCACCCTCCTCAGTACTGTAAAACCGACTGCTGCCTCTAGATCTCATGTGGGGTTTGGGCTGACCTCATTTACAAATCCCCAGGGCCAATGGTGAATCACAAAAATAAAACCTGACCCAGAAAGATCAGACCAGACAAGCCACGAAGAGCTTAATCACGAAGCAAGGAGCCAGGACATTTTCCTTGCCTTCTTTAAGGAAACGTTTAATGGTTGGGCTGAGGAGTAATTTGGTTTGGGCTGTGTGAAAGGTTTGTTTTTTCCTTTTCCATGCGCTGTTTTTTTAAAGGTACATTATTGGTTTAAGTAGCCTCTGAGGTTGGTGGATGCTTGTTAAAACACTTCACTTACTGAAGCATTTATGGAGTCAGTTTTCAGCTAACAACAGGCCATCCTAGTGGTTTCAATACCAAAAAAAGAGAATCTTGGTCAACCCGTTATATACAAATCACAGCAAATTAAATACAGTTGTACTCAAGGGGGGTGTTTTATTTACTATTTTTAGTGGGGCAGAGCGGGTGAGTAGCAGATGAGGGCATGGACCAGGCGAAACGAGGCCCAGCATTTCTCTGTTTGCCTGCTTGTCTTGATGTAACATGACAACTTCTGAATGCCACATCTGATCAATTGCAAATGTTTAGGCAATGTTCTATGCATCAATAGGCAGACCCCTATTGACTTTAGAGAAAATTGGAAGAGCTATCATCATTTTAAAAGTTGCTCTTAACTCTCTGTAAAATCCCTAACACCTGTGGGGTGGCTGTTTAGGAGGAGCCAGAGGGAGAGGAGAGTAAAAGAGGCTTCATTCCTTCCTCCCTCCTAGCTCACAACATCTCCAGTGCCTGCTTCAGCAGTGGGAGAGATGCCAGCTGTCGGCCTGTCCCTTCCAGTCCAAGGGAAGAAAGCTATTTGGTGGGGAGGGGAGGATATACACAGTATATCTTCCCCTGGCCCCTGGCATGGGGAGAATGCAAAAAAATCCAGGAATGGGGGAACACAGAGAATGGGGAACCCGGTCATGCAGGAAGGGGAGAATGGGAGGGTGCACAGTGTCCCAAGTATGGGAAAGAAGCTGAATTTCTGTAGAACACGAGGGCAAAGAAAAAGAAACAAGTCATTGTTCTGGAGTCACCGGGTCTAACGTAAGTCCTAATGCTAGTTATGTTCATGCTATGCATGTGACAAACCTAGACACATCACTAAAGCTCATTTTAAAAGTCAACACAGACACTGTTCAATTTAGAACTTGTCCATGAAATTCCTTGTCTTCCAAGCAGAAACCTCTGTTCAGAAGCAGTAGCAGTCCTGTTGTTTTCGGGGGTTTTGTTTGCTTCATTTGTAGATCTTCAGAGCAGGAATGTTGGTTTGTTTGTTTTTTTGGCTTTTACCTGTTACACTGCACCATGTACACTTAAGGGGTTATGTGGACCAAAACAACCCAAAGACATTCTAGTAGGATTTTCCAAATTATTTATTCATGTGAATAAATTAGGCTCCTTGTATCATTTTGGTTTAGTTTTAAAACATTAAAGCATTTTATTAAGGTACAAGTCAGCAAAAGTACATAGCTAGCTCCCATGCTGTGAAATCCCTGGAAAAAAATCAGTTCCATTGATTTGGCACATGCTTTTGTGGAGTGGAAGTTGGTGTAGTGTTTGCAGAATCTGGACTTTTGTTACTAATGTTTGAAAACCAGCAGTTACTCACGCGCTGTAACATTTATACTTAGATCCATATTCATACTGATAAATTCCATATGGCAAAATACAGTAAAAAAGATAGGTTTACATCCTAGACACACACTCTGCTCCATTTTCACAGTCAGGTTAAAGTGAGAATGTTAAATTAACGGGCAAAGAGCTTTACGGTATAAAAAGACAAATCCTTTTCCCAGCACTTAACGTGAGTAGCATCTTTCATAGAACCTGTGTTCCAGAGAGTTTTCAAAATAACTGTGTAATAAATAGCAGCAAAGGGCAAGAGAGAGATTAGCCAGTAAAATCTTTTCAGTTGAGATGTGACCTGAGATGGTTTGTTGATGCGCCATAAAGTCTGTTACAGATGGCACGAGCTGCAGAAGGAGAGAGTTCTTGCACCATCAGCGGTGAGAAAATATTTACTAGATTTTAAGACCAAGTGGGACCATTCTGATCCTCTAGTCTGACCTTAACACAGACCCTGTAATTTCATACCATTCCTCCTGCATCAAACCCAGAACGTCTGGCTTAACTAGAGCATATCTTTTAGAAAGGCATCCAGTCTTGATTCAAAGACTTCAAGTGTGACAGTGGTTAATTACCCTCAACGTTAAAAAAACATTCACTTTATTTCTTGTCTGAATTTGTCAAGCTTCAGTTTCCAACCACTTATATAGAACTTCCATTCCCAAGGGCTTCAGAGAGCTTCATGCATACAACTAAAATGCATATTTTACATAGGGCTCAGTTTAAATGGAGCCACCTCTGTGGTTGAAACTCCTTCTCTGCCACACTGCCCAACAACAATGCTTAGCACTTGAGACTAGAAATTAACAATACTTTAGATCATGATTGCTCAGCCTGTGGGTAGCCATCCAAAATTGAGTCAATGGCCTGGGGGTGGGGGAGGGAGTTCCTGCCCCTGTGGGGAATGGGCGGAGTGGGGAGGAAGAAGGTGTTGCAACCTAGTGCATGGGTCAGAGTGCTGCTCAGGTTTCTCCCAGCCACCCCTTTGTCTTGATGTTGGGGGGGGTGGGGAAGCTGTCCAGGCCAAATTTGAATGAGTTCTGCTGTAACCCCATGCCAGGTTGCAATGCCATGCTCATAAATGTGGTCCAACCAGCCCCCACATCAGGCGGCTGGGCCAAACCTGAACAGCATGCCAACTCCAGCGGTCTCAACACCTAGAGCAGAGAGCTGAGCCCAGCCCAACACACAGGACAGGAGATGCCCGATGGTACGCACAGTACGCTTATTTACTGGGTCACGATGACAGGCGGTCAAGGTTTACAAATGGGTCGAGAGCCTGACAGGGTTGTGAACCACTGCTTAAGTTACAACTGATTCCAAGGAGGGAGTTTAGGAAACTGGCCTGGATAACAGAACTAATGTATCTATCTTGCAGAAAAGCACCCGGGGAACTGAAATAAGCACCAGTGGTCAGGACCTTGGTTTTGCATCACAGCCCGAAGATGCCACCTCCAGTTGCACCGTGACCCACCTAGCAACATGCATGGGCACTGCTTTAGCACTGACAGAGGGAAACCTGCTACCTCAGGGGTTCTCAACCTTTTCCTTTCTGAGCCACCCCCCCCCCACACACACACAATGTGCTAGAATAGTTCCTGGGGGCAGGGGGAACCCTTGGGCATAGGTGTAGTTTGACTTCTATTTTGGGTGGGTAGGAGCGGGTAGATCTCGAGACAGCTCCGCAAGGCGGGGTCCAGGGAGGGAGCATCACCTCCACCCCCTGACTCACCTCAGCAGGCCACCCAGCCTGTGTGGGTTGGGGGCAGGAGCAACCAAAAATAATAACTCAGAGGTGGCGGGGGGGCTCAGCTCAAAAAGTTTGAAAACCGCTCAGGGTGCAGGCAGCAGGTAGCTAGGGGCTGTGTGCGGTAGGGTGACCAGACAGGAAATGTGAAAAATCGGGACAGGGGGTGGGGGGTAATAGGAGCCTATATAAGAAAAATACCCCAAAATCGGGACTGTCCCTATAAAATAGGGACATCTGGTCACCCTAGTGTGCGGGCAGGGGGGTAGATCAGGGTGCAGGGAGGGACTGTGTTCCCCGCCAGCCATGGAGCAGGGTTCCCTGCCCAGGTGGCTCTTATCGGCTGCAGGAGCAAAGGGAGCTGGGTGCTGAGGAGCAGCTTCAGCCCCCATCCCCCCACAGCAGCAGGCAGTGAGGGAATGCCGTGGCTGCTTGCTCCATGGCATCAGCCGTCCCCAGTGCCTGGCTCTGGCTTCCCACCTCCGACCTGGGCAGGGAGGAGGAGGAGGTGGGGTGGGGGAGTGGAGCTGCCCTGGGACTGCCCTGCTCTTACACAGTAATTTTTGGGGGGCAAAACCCCTGTGTCCCCCCAACTCTGCCCATGGGTGCAGGTCTTCTGCTCCATGGGTAGCACTGGGGCTCCTGGCTTCAGCCTTGCAGCTCCTGGCTTCAGCCCCATGGGGGCCGCCAGGGATCAGGGCTTCCGACCCGTGGGAGGCGCTGGTGCTCGGGCTCTGGGTTTTAGTCACAGGGCCCCTGTTGAGAACCCTTGTGCTACCTAACAGTATTGACTTCCTAGTACTAGTACAACTTCCTGAAGCAAGGGACCGCCAAGGTAAAGCTATCCAAGTACTGACCCTTCCGACTTTGTGAGATTTGAAGATTTCCCATTTAGTGTTCTAGTTCTGGGCAGTAAGGTAACTTGATATCTTGATTTTACTAAGGCATTTGTCCTAGTTCCACATGACACTCCCATATGTAAACTAGGGAAATGTGGTCTATATGAAATCACTGCAGGCCATGCTCACAAATTAGTCATCAATGGTACACTGTCAAACTGGGAGGGCATATCTAGAGGAGTCCTGCCAGAGTCAGTCCTGAATCTGGTACTATTCAATAGTTTCATTAATGACCTGGATAATCAAGTGTAGCGTATGCTTATAACATTTGTGAATGACACCACCCTGGGAGGGGTTGCAAACACTTTGGAAGACAGTATATGAATTCTACACAACCGCAGCGAATTAGAGAATTGGTCTGAAATCAACAGATGAACATACAATAAAGATAAGTGCAAAACACTTAGGAAGGAAAAATCAAACGTACAACTACAAAATAGGGACCTACTGGCTAGGCAGCTACATAGCTGAAAAGGATTGAGGGGTTATGGTGGATCACAAATTGAATATAAGTCAACAATGTGATGCAGTTGCAAAAAAGGCTAATATTCTGGGATATATTAACAGGAGGTAATTGTCCACTCCACTTAGCACTCGTGAGGTCTCAGCTGGAGTACTGTGGCATCTAATTCTGGGCCCCACACTTTAGGAAAGATGTGGATCAGTTGGGGAGATTTCAGAGGAGAACAACAAAAAGCTGACCTATAAGGAAAGATTAAAAAAAATAAAAGCTGGGCCTGTTTAATGTTGAGAAAAGAAGACTGAGCAGGGACCTAATAATTCTTCAAATGTGTTAAGGGCTGTTAGAAAGAGGTTGGTGATCATTTGTTCTCTGGGTCCATGGATGGTAGGACAAGAAGTAATGGGTTTAATCTGCAGCAAGGGAGATTTAGGTTAGCTATTAGGGAAAACTTCCTAACTATAACTGTCAGAGGGGTAGCCGTGTTAGTCTGGATCTGTAGAAGAGACAAAGATTTCTGTGGCACCTTATAGACTAACAGACGTATTGGAGCATAAGCTTTCATGGGTAAATACCCACTTCTTCAGATGCATCTGAAGGTGCCACAGAACTCTGTCGCTTCTAACTATAAGAATAGTTGAGCACTGGAATAGGCTTCCAAGGCGGAGGTTGTATTTATTTAGTCCTGCCTCAGGACAGGGGGCTAGACCTTGTGAAGTCCCTTCCAGCCCTACAATTTTGTGATTATTAAGGGAGACACAATCCTGAAAAATCTAATTTTAAACAACATTTTTTTCTCGTCTTTTATGGACTCAGTAAATAAGGCTGGACCTTGGGCTTGTGCTATTTACCTGCACTCAAATCTAACCTCTATTTTTATTCTAACTTAAGGGATCTGTCTACCTGTGCATCGATCTTGGCTGCTGTACCACACTCATCATGGAGGAAACTTAGTGCCTGATATGTTTGTGAACAAGAAATCTGTCACCATGGCATAGACATTGCTTATCTAAAGACAGAGTTTGGGAGATAGAAAAAACACTGACAACCAGGTGATTAAAATGTTCTTTCCCTGGACACTAGGATTCTTATTATTCAGGTGTTCCACCAGGAGCTAGGCTCTGGGAGCTATTTTAAGCTCTTTAAAGGAATAAAATCAATGATCAGTTTAAAAGAGGGTTACAAAAAAAAAATCAGGCTGTCATTGGTAGTTCCTTTGGGCCAGGTAGGTATAGTCCATTCCCTGAAAAGCTGCTTCTTCGCTCTTTACTCTTTGAACTCAATGGACGTTCAGCCTCCGATACAGGGCAGTAGAACTTGTGACCGACTGCATCAATTTCTTGAAACACATAGCCTGGGGGTTCTTTGTAGGAGGCAAGGCACTTGACAATTTCCTTCGGTGTGTAGCTGGTGGCGTAAGTGGTTTCTGCATCGAGTGGTACATTAGGCCTTGTAGCTCCCCAACCCGGCTTAAAGCTCTTAGTGAATGTGGGGGGGTGAGGCACGTAATGGGCCCGAAAGGTGGTCAGGTTCTCCATCGGTTCTGCTGGCAAAGTAATTTCTGGGGCATGTATGATGGGTTTTGCTTTCTTACCATGCCATGGCTTGTAATCATCCTTCATGGTGGAGCAGCTGTCAAAGGGTGCCGTGTTTTTCTGAACATGGCCCAAGGGCCGACATGCCTTGGCTGGCTGTCCCTTAGGGTATGTGTAATGAGTCTGAGTAGTGGTCTGAAGGTCCATTTTCTCTACGGGGGGCACGTACACATCAGGTTTTCTGGTGAACATGGGGTGCTGTGGCCAAGCTTGGTATTTTTCCCGAAACTCTGTGGAAGAGGAAAACGGGAGATCGTTGGCTGGCATTGAGTGGTATGGTTTCACCATCTTGGCAGGTGGGCCAGCCAGACCCTTGTATGACTGTTTGTGTGTAGTGAGGCCATCAAATGGGGTTTCACTGGGTTTAAACTTCTCATACTCATGGACAAAGCGCTTCTCCAAGGGATGTGGCACATAATTCAACTTATAATTTGTCAGGTCCTCCAAAGGTACTTTGGTCATGTGGGCTGGATTCAGAGGTTTGCAGCTGTGAGTGGCGACTGGTCCCTTATATACATAATCATCCTGGACAGTGGTTCTGTAGTCAAATTTTGCTTCTGATGGATGGAATTTATTGTCTGGTTTAATCATCTCTCTTTTTGATTCATTCCATGGCACATAGTCATCTGAAATGTAAGAATCTGATTTAAGTGTCCATCAGTGCACAAGTTCTGTAATTAGTTAAAAAATATAACAGCCTATGCTTTGGTTATTAGTTTTTATTATCCTTAGTATTTGTTGTTTGTGTTAGTCATGTCAATCAGGTAGGCACCGTATTAGTAGGTACTATGTAGGCACCGTACAAACACACTGTGAGAGACAATCCCTGCCCCTGAGGAGTTTACAATCTACATAGACCACACAGAGAATGGCGGGAAGAAAGGAGTATTATCATCATCCCCATCTTACTGAGATGATGAACTAAGACACTGGGAGTTAAGTGACTTGCCCAGAGTCACACACCGAGTCTGGGAAAAATCTGGGAATTGAACCCAGATCACCTAAATCCTAATCTAGAGCCTCGACTACAAGCCGGTCCTTCCTCGCTGTGTCTTCCTCTTTGATGACATCTGATTTTTTCAGTGGGCTAGACAGTTTTTCCCTGCCCAGAACTGAGTTCAGGGTTTCTTTCTGATGACATCTAGAGCACTGCAGAGAGAGGCATTTCCTGCTTTCTTTGCACTGTTCTATATGTTAGCAGTGCTATCAACATGTGCAGAACCCTGACCTCAATTATTATTATTAATGAATAGCATTGTGCTGGGCACTGTGCAAACATATAACAGAGTTGGTCCCTGCCCCAAACTGCTTACAATCTTAAATCTAAGACTACGTATAATCTAACACTTTGCCAACATTAGTACACTCTCCGTAGACCCCTGGGGGGTGGGTGCATATTGTATCCTATTTTATAGGTGGGGAAACCAAGGCACAGGGAGTTAGTGACTTCCCGAGCACACTGGAAAACTGTGGCAAAAACTCCTGGCTCTCAGACCAGTGTTGTAGCCACAAACCCATCTTTCTTCCCTCTTACTAATCCTGTGCAATTGCCCCTAGAGAGCAATATGGTTACTGGTAGGAAGTTGAAATGAAATAGCCTTGGCAGTAACCCAAGCCTTATTTTTTTGCTTTCAAACCACATTGAGAGGCATGAGACAAATAACGTTCCAGCTGATTCTTTATAGGAAGGAAGTCTGGATTTCAAAGTACCAGAAAGTAAATGATGCAATTAGGCATCGGGATATTTGAATTTTCCAGTTCAAACAGTGTTCGTCCCTCTGAATGATTGTGCTATAATACAGCACAATCACAATTATATTAGAGCTGTGCTCGTTACAATGCAAAGTTGAAAAACGAAAGCTTATTTTTAAATTAAGCATTTGTTCTCCAGTCCCTCGGCCCCAGCGCCCCACATGAAGTGGCAGCAGTAGCCAGCACTGCTACTGCTCATACTCTGACCTCAGTCTAGCGTCCCCAGTGCAGCAGGCAAAAATAGACTCCTTGCAAAGCTGCAAGGAGGAGCCTGCGAGCATGGGGACCTTCCAAGTGCCAGGGCTGATGTTTGAAAATCCAGCTTAGATGAAATCCTGGCCCCATTGAAGTCAATGGCAAAACTCCGAGTGACTTTGGTGGGGCCAGGATTTTATTTTCTTCCTCAGATTGAAGAGCTGTCTGATCTAATCTGGCCTAATTTATTTTAAGTGTTTACCTAGCACCAGCCTTCCTCGTGTTTAGTACTAAAGGCCAGTTTTTTTGGAGGTATCTTAGGCATGTAAAGATGTAGCTAGGTGCCTAATGGGATTTTCAAAAGTGTCTAGAAGCTTAGCTACTATTGACATCAATGTGAGTCCGATAGTTGGGGAGCTTTTAAAATCCCACTAAGCATTTATCTTCATCTTTAGGTGCCCAGATACCTTTAAAAATATGGCCCTAAAGTCCTGGCCTAATGTTGCTCAAGTCAATGGAAAGCCACCTATTGACTTCAGGGGGCTTTGGATCAGGCTCCACTACTAGATCTGTGGAGATGTCTAGCTGTAGTCGGATCTGGAAGGGTGTTTCGCCACCCGCAGCTAGGGTGACCAGACAGCAAGTGGGAAAAATCGGGACAGGGGGTGGGGGGTAATGGGAGCCTATATAAGAAAAAGACCCCAAAATCGGGACTGTCCCTATAAAATCGGGACATCTGGTCACCCTACCCGCAGCACACCGGAAGTAGTAACTTTTCCAAGCACTCAAAGAGATCAGCAATGCTCAGATTGTTGTGAGGAACCTAAAGAGCAGTGGCATTTATGTTGTTCAAGAAATTTACTGTCTGCCTGGCCATGCCCACTTGGTGCAGCTTGCACCACCAGGTAAGTATATAAAGTGGTGGGGTTACCCACCTGGATGAGAGTCGTGAGCTAAAGGTAAAATTGTGATGATCACGGCTGGGTGGACTAGTCCTGGAAACTATAAGGACTGATCCAAATAGGCTGATGTTCGTTCTGGTAAATTCCCTTTGCTATTATCCCACGTGTCCTTTCTAAGTTAGTTCATCCACCCATTGCAGCCTCCCACTGATCCCCAACCTACTCCAGCCCCCTCTGTTGATCCCTTTCTTCCTACCTTTAAAGCCTAGTAATGGAGGGAGGAGAGAATGCTCTGCTGCACCTTCAGTGCCCATGGGCAAAGCACATTGGAGACATTTGTCCTCCCCCCTGTCCCAAGAGGGCTGCCAGCCAGTCGAACTGCACAAAGGCCAGGCAGAGCTAGGCCCAAGTCCCGAGGGTGGTTGGTATTCCTGAACGGTCAAACACCACTGGTGGCTCTGATGAGATGAATTCTATAAGGGACCACCCCCCAGCCACCAGCACCCATATTTGAACACTGGGACTGCTGAGTCAGTCATCACTGTTTCTAACTGGCTCAAGCCAATGCAGATACTTGACCAGATCGCTCCTTTGGGGCTGCTCTGACTAGCCCCCTAATCGGTCTTGCTTGGTTCTCGGAGAAGAATTTAGGGAGTTAAAATAAAGTCATTGCATCACCCCCGCCCCCGCCATGTGGCAGCATCCTGGCGATGGCAAAGCTGCCCTGGCACTCACATCACACTCCCCAGCAAGGGGGGCTGGCCCTCTGGCTAACTCCAGCCTCATACACATGCACCAGGGTCTCTGAGGCCTCTGCTGAGAAGCTGGAAGTGAGCACCTTCCCAAACCCAACTGAAAGGTTGATGGACCACATTACTTTACCAAGGTAGGAAGTCTAGAAGGGGAAATGCGGGGCGCATGTTAAGATGAATCATAGAAGAGAGACTGTAGGGGCTTATTAAGAAGTGGGTGACTTCTGAGTCTCCACTGCTTCTGACATGCAGTCTGCAAGCAAGTGTAGATCCAGCTGAAAAGGCCTGACATTTCAGACGAGCATTAGAAGCTAATCAAAACCGAACTGCACCCCAAAACCGTTCAGGGCTTCCCATCGTCAGTGGTAATAATCTAGTCCAGGCAGTTCACTGAGACTTTATTTTTAATATTTTGCAAAACTAGTTTCCATCTGTCTTCAATTTTAAACTTCGATAAGTGCCACAGATTTGGAGTCCTCCTAGGCATTATGAATTTACTTTCGTTTAAGCCAACAATGCTACTATCCCTTCAAAATATGTTACAGTTTTATTGAAACTAATTCTTTTCCAGTAGATATTAATGGTTTCCCATGTATCTCCATCCTGAAAACTTTAGGGTGTATGGGAAGGAGCCTAGGATATAAACCACATGTTCCTAGGCTCAGGCAGCTCGCCATATAACCAAGCTAGACGACACTTTAATTCGATTATATACCTGTAGATAGACACACACGACTAAGAGGAGATGAGAACTTTTAAACCAATCTTCATGCAGTGTTAAGAAATCAAGTTGCAAAGCTGTAAGACATTAATTGTGATCTCTGAGAGCATCATTTAAAACCACCCTCTACCACTGGGTTGTGTGGACTCACGACTTCATATGAAAGGCATTTATTGCCAAAGTGGCATTATTGGAAGTCTCATAGAGCAGCACGTTACAAATAAATTGCACCCTTGAAAGGTGATTAATAAAGCCTTTTTATGCCATAAGGCTGAATAGGTAAAAGCACATTGAAACCCTTCCCATTTGTGACCTATGGCCTTTTAAAATGAATTAACTCAATATGGAACCAAATCTTTGTGGGGTGGTTAGATGGAGATTTCCATTTGCACAGTGTTTTGAAAAATACTGCAAATTACAACCAAATGTGGCTGTGCTGCATTTTATTAGAGCTCTTGAGCGCACCAGTAAAGGTCCTGACCTAAACACGGATAAAACAAAAAGATTTACATATGGTTCTTAGGTCGCATGTAAGCATATCTAAACACATAGGGACAGACTCTCCGTTGGTATAAAGCACTGAGGCTTCAAGTGCTTTAACTACTTTTACACGGACATTTTCTGGCTTTTTGTCATTTTAATTGTGTAACCTTAACATTGCATTCACATAGGTTTTCTTGCATTTTATTTTCTTGCTTGATTTTTATTTTAAAGTAGAGAATTACTTATGCTGAATCGTAGAGTGACCAGAAAGCAAGTGTAAAAAATCGAGATGGGGGTGGGAGGTAATAGGTGCCTATATAAGAAAAAGCCCCTAAAATTGGGACTGTCCCTATAAAATCAGGACATCTGGTCACCTTAGCTGAACAGAGCCAAAACCTCATACTAGCAATCAGCCTGAGTAAGTAGGCTATTTGTTTCACAGCAGAAAAACAATAATATTCCACACTTATTTAAAGTAAGACACAAAGTGCTAGCCCCGCCTTCTAGTGGTAGCACGACAGGCTGCCATTAGCAGATCACTGTTTAAGAATAAGTTCCCGATCCAGCAGAGGCAAAATGCCCTAGTGTTATATGACAGACAACGCTAAAGCCAGTGGAGTTGCTCTGGATTCATGCTAGTATAAGGGAGTGCAATATTTGTCCCAGGGTGCTCAACTCCTAGGGAAAGAAGGAAGCAGTGCAGGGGGCTTTTTAGCCATTCTATGGCTGTTTCATGAGTAGCATTTACAGGTTCTGGAGGGAGTAGCATTTAGCACTCATTGAACCAAGAAAGATGAGCCCTGCAGTGAGAGACCTTCTGGTGAGGGCAATAAAAATTAAATGGGGTGCAGTGGTCCAGTAGACAGAGCACAAGACTGGGAGACCAGGCTCTGCCACTGACCGGGTGCATGGCCTTGGGTGAGTGTTTTAATCTCTCCCTCTATGCCTTAGATCCCCATCCATCACATGGGGATAGGAATACTTGCATATCTATATGAAGTGTTTTGCGGGCTATGACTGTGAAGTGCCGTAGAAGTTGTGAGCCTTATTTGTGGGAGCAGTTGTCAGAATTTAAAGGACTCCTTCACCTTGGATGGAAAAGGAGAATGCCACTTCCATTCCAGCCCTGAGAGGAGCCCCCACACACACATCTCATGACATGAAACAGCAGCAATTATTTATTCTTTAAAATATATATAATTAATTCACGAACACTGGATCAGCTCCCAATTCACACTAGCATCACTGGGAGCAGAATCTTGCCTTGTGTTAGACAACGTTCTGAACTGGACTGGCCCCAGTGACTGAGTTACTCAGCTAATCAGGAATTGGTTAGGATCCCAGGCTACCCTGGCCCACACAGACAGAGCATTCAGCACCCCTTCTCTCCTCGTGGCTGATGTTAGGGCAGTGCTGAAGGTCTCAGTGATTCTCTAGGCAAGGGGCAAAAGAAGGGAAAGGCTCTGCAAAGACCCAACAGCCAGCCCACTCCCACCCTGAAATAAGGGCCTGACAGACTTGACACCAAGAAGAAAGTTAAATTAGCTTAAAATTCTGTCCTTAGCCTTGGTCCAGCCCAAACTGCCCCGTTGTTCTCTTAAGGCTCCTACAGAAACAACTTGTCAGGGCAATATAAGAAATAAGAAATGCAGAAGTCTGTGTATCCTCATTCTGTTCTCTTGAAGCAAGATGTTACATGTGAAGCCCTCCTTCCAAACAGCTGCAAGGGTACATACCTCTGTACGTAGGTATTGTGTCCATCTTGACATTGGAGGTGTAGTTTGTCTCACGGGGCAAGCATGGAGGAACTCGACAGACAGAATAAGGGTTGTAGTCTTGTTTATATGTTGAGGTCAAATCCATGTTCTCGTCACTCTTGACATACTTTTCAGGTGGTTTGAATTTCACTGGCAACACTTCATGAGGTACGTAATCTCTCCTGTGAATAATAAAGGCAATACATCGTACTTGTGTCTTTGTCTTGAGGACTAAGTATATGTTCCTTTTGCTGGACACCTGAAGAAAGTTTGGATAATGCAATAAAGGTGGCTAATGCAATACGCAAGATGTTCACTTGTAGAAAGCTGGCACTATTCCTGTAATTACAACATGTGTGAAAGAGGAGCATGGACTCCTTCAAGTGGGCCAAAGTCCTCCTTGTCTGAACCCAGTGAGTTTACACAGTGTTAATAATGGACTTGAATGAAGTTAGACCTGGAAAGAATCTAGCCAATGAGTTTTGTGGACTCATTCTAATCTGTGCGCATCACAAAGCCCACCACGCTATTCGGAGGCCCACGTTCCAGGTAAGGTCCACGTTGGTGGAGCAGGTGGGCATGTTTCTCTTAAGGACTGAGCTGGGCCAGGGCTTGTCATAGGCATGGCGAGAGACAGCACCGTCGCTCCATAATATTCATGAGCAATCATTTCTTTAAGGCTGGAATTTTTCAAAGGTGCCTAAATGAATGTAGTATTCAAATACCATTGACATACTGCTGCATTTCTGGATGGGGCACTATTAATGAAAAAGATGTTAACCATTTCCTCAATGGGTGTTTTTCTGTTCTCAGTGCGGTTGTGTGGATCAGCTTCTACTGTGTGTATGTAGCATTATAAAAAAAAAACCATTGATACAATATCTTTAAATAGTTACCTTCCTCCAGCAAAACTTTATATATAAACAGCCAGAGACCAATGCTGGCTGACCGGTCTATTGTATTTTCGTTAACTTAGTCCTGTGTCATGGCTTAGCTCCTCTGGGGCACCACAGCCCCTTTGCACCAAACCACCAGCCCAAAAGCTACAGTAACCGTCCCCTGAAGGATCTGTCCAACATCAGACAACACAGCAACAACAGTGCTACTACACCTTGTTGCTGGTGAAGGGAGCACAGCGGGGGCTTCTCTGTACCCTGCTACTCCCTAGCTGCCCCTGGGGTCACTGGCTAGAGGACCATGACAGCTGTCCCAGTATTGAGACAGCACACCCCACCCTGATGGCGCTGTGTGTAGCAGGGATCGAGGCATTTGGTTTTTGCGGATTATACAAACGTCACCAAATCTAACCAGATGACTGAGTATTTGGAAATAGGGAAATGGAATTTCGGATGGAATTTCCACTAGGCTAACAAAGAGATACCACCATTGAAAGCCTTGAGTGGCTTCTGCACCCGGAACTTGAGTCCGGCATTTATGAGCTCTGGACAAGCGTTCCACGGCCAGCCACCCCTGCTTCAGCAATGAATGTAAACATGGCTGCACACATTGCTATGGGGGTCACCTGACCGATCACACAATAGCACATCCCCCTCAAAGAGAGAAGGTGGGCTTGAAAAGTACCCTCCCCGGCAGCTCTTTGGGTCTCGCTTTCGATAAAGCACAGATGAGGAAGGGATTATTGATGACGGAGCCTGAGGTCACAAAGTAAGTAACCAGAAATATAGTCAATCATCAACCAGAGGCCTTCAGCTGAGGAAAGAGAAATCAAATTGCCGGCTGTGTATCGAAGACTCAGCATCTCACGTTTCAGTAGCATAACATACCACATGCTCCACTCGCAGGGAGCAGGTTTGCTGATTAATTTAGGGGGAAGTCAGGAAGGGGCACAGTTAAACCCAAGGTCTTGTGTTTAAATTTCACAGTCTGAACAGCAGCACAGCGGGGATTCAAAAATGGTTCAGCATTGCACGGCATGGTACTCTGTGTCTCTCATTTTCCCCCATCATCATTAAAAACACATGGCCACTTATTGTACGTACAGCTTAGTGCCTCGAAGCCCCACTCTTGGACCGGGCCCCTGTTGTGCTAGGCGCTGTATAAAAAGACAGTCCCTGATCCAGTGAGCTTAGGCCTGCCAGCCTTACTCTGTTCTTTTTCATGCAGAATTCCTGTTGGTTTCCTAGGGAGTCTGCCCAATGCTGCAAGTGAGTAAAAACTACGGTGAAAGCCAAAACCCCAACCACACCCCTGGGGTGCAGACATGCTCTCCCAGGAAATCACATCTCCCCATCCTGGAAGTGTCAGCTGCCTTCACAGCAGCCGCTCCCCACAAACTCTGGCTCCCTCCATTATTCCCCAATGGCCCCCCCAGCAAAGTTATCACAGCCCCACTACGGAGCACTTAGCTAACTGTTCTCCTCGGGCTCTCCTTGAGGGAAGCAGTGCTTATTCCCCACCCCCACATTCGTTCTCTCACCCTCCCTCCCTTTCACGGTTTCTTACTTGAAAGTTGTCATTCCCTCCACGGCCACTGTCTGCTTCTGGTATTCAGCCTTGGGCTTGAACGAGTCTCTGGGATGGGCGTAGGGATACAGGGGGTATTGCTCCACGTACTCCGACAGGAAGCATGGCTTCTCACTCTTCTCATAGATCCTGGTGGGAAGATGTGGGCAGTGGTGGCGCCTGGGCAAAAGAGTAGCATGGACGTTATTGACTGAGCCCCAGGGAGGAGCAGAGACTTTGGTGCAGGGCTTCGGCAGCATTGGTTACCAATCACCCACCATCAGAAGTAACTAATTACAACTAACTATGGGGCATTACGCATCACCAGGCAAAGTCCTGGCCTTTGAAAATAGTGACACGCCTCCCTTGGTTACAATAGCCTGTACTAATGACAACCTATAAAAAAAAACAGCCATAGGTTAGAACAGTGAGTTAACTCAAGCTAGCAAAGGTTAACTGATTCTAGCTGTAGCTAAATACACCCTACTGTGCTAGACCGGGCGCTCCATTTAACACCCTTTTGCTCAGTTGTTCTGATTAAGGATTGGATTCTCCACAGCCTGAACCTTGTGCAGTTGTCCAAAGCTAGGCAAAGTGTGTGTGAAGTACTACCAGGTCAGCACTCACCCCTGTGTGGCATTTCTCACACACGTCACACCAGCGCTAAACAGCTATGCAAGTGCAAGACCAGGGAGAATCCAGCCCTAACAGCATAAACCTGTTCCCAGTGACACAGTGACAACATTTCCATTGACATCAATAGGAGCAGAAGCAAAGGGACTCGATCCCACAAGGCACTGAGTGCTCTCGACTCCCATTGAGACTTGGTGGCTACGTCTTCTGAAAGCCTGTCAAGTTGTGAAACATGCTATTACAATCTACTGTCAAATGGCATATTTACAGTGCTTTACTTCCTTTTAAACTGATTTACAAACCACACCTCGCATCTAGCACATTTAAAACCATTGCTTTGGCTCTCGCCACATCTTGCATTGTCAAAGCAGCACAATGCATGGCAACATCTGCATACCTCTGGATTTTCATGTTGATGATGCAGGTCATAAGCCAGCATTGTAAACAATAAACCTTTCAGTATGGATCCCTGAGGTAAGCTCTGCACAAGCTTAAAAAATACTTAAATCTAGTGCTGAGCTAAACAAACATTCTCTTTCAGATTAAGCAAATCAAAACCAAAGTCAAAGTCACTCCATTTTTCAATGATAGTAAGTTGGGGGCTTTATGGAAATCATCAAATAATATACTCATTTCAAAACCATTAGCCAAGGCTTGATTGATGCTATCTGTAATTTTAAAGAGGCTCCCTCTACTTAAAAACCACTCTTCTGTCTGGAAAGTTTTTACATACTCTGGTTCCAAGCAACCCCTGAAATCACTGCAAAAGAAATTGGGGGGGGGGGGGTAATATTTGCTTTGTGCATTGACAGCACATTACATATAGTCAGTTTCTCACTGTATGGTTAGTTACTCAATTTCACCTCTTGTTTATATGGCTCTTTCACATTGCAGCAAAGGAGAGACTGTCCTATAGAAAATGTGACTGTAAACCCCCCACGCCCCAAAGGGGCTTGCAGGTAGGTGTCGAAAGGAGCTACTTTTAACTCGTCTTTTGAAATTGACAAGAGTTATTTGTAGTAATTCTCGTTGCTGTTACAGGAGCATCCAGGAATCTCAGTCAAGGATCCCCTTTGTGCTAGGTGCAAGACACACAGACCCAAAGAGAGGGTTACAAATCTAGGTGGCACTGACCCTTTAAGGAAAACTGGATTCATCCAAATCCTTGGATCTAAAACCAGATTCAGAATAGTTGTTATGGAAGACTTCATTGGTAAATTGTAATAATATTTCTCTAGACAACACCAGGGCCGGCGCTAGGTTTTTTGCCGCCCCAAGCAAAAAAAATTTTGGTTGCCCCCCCTCCACCTTTTTTTTGGCTCCTCTCCCCTCCCCTGCCAGGAGGCAGCACAGAGGGGTGTCCTCTGCAGCCGGGACAGGGCCGCACTACCAGCTCCCCCCTGGGCGGGGGGGCAGGGCCCTGCTCCCCGCTTAGCCGGCTTCCTTCCCCCGCCGCATTGTGCTGCCCCAAAGAGTGGCTTTAAGCCCGGGCTCGAGGCAGACACATCTCTCTCTGGGAGTGCTGGAAAGTGCAGGAAGGGAATAGCTATTGCTACACCTTGGTCCAAGCATCCGTGTTCACAAGCCAATATGGGAAAGACTCGTGTTGTCTCAGATAGGCTCCTGACCAGGTCCTCGGTGACCAGTTTATGCCCTGACACATGGGCGTTTATATTCCTCTTTTTTTTTTTTTTTTAACTCAACCTCCTGTTGATGTCAATGTGAGTTTTGCTGAGTAAAGACTTCAGGAATGGACCGACAGGGATTACAGCTAGAAAAGACCTATGGTTTTATGTCTAGTGCATCATTCCTGCCAGAGTGTGATTATTCCCTTCTGTACGTTCTCCAGTGCTCTCTCCAGTCTCCTTTCAAGTTATTCAAGTAATGGGGCTTCCATACTTAATAAAGTAGCTGTTAAATCAAATGTTTGTCCATCTAGAATCAGTAAATGTCTGATTACCCAAAGTTACAGAGGTAGCCACTGATCTATGTATGGGGTCACATAGACTCTGAATTATTTTCCAAACCGCAGGTCACAAGGGAAAGACGGACTCTGCGCTCAGATAAAATTCAGCCTTTACTTGACAAGCCAATTTTCTACTCTGGCTATGAATCTTTCCGTGAAACCGTAAATCAGAAAGAGCCCCAGTAGATTCATCTTTGCCTTGGAGAGGCTTTCGGGCTTGGATGGATGGTGGAATGAAGGAGATTGTCCCAGTTTGTTACCAGGTTTGAAGAATTAAGTTTACACTGGCAATTTCAAAAGAGCCTAAGAGAGGTAGGCACCCATCTCCTAATGAAAGGCTAGCGAAAATGGCACCAATCCCCATTCAAGGTCACCTCTTAGATGTCTTTGAAAATCCCAGATTTTATACAGCGGGAAAGAGGACAAAAAGGAAAATGAAAAAAAGGGACAAATCTTCCCTCCACTCCTAACCCAACTTGGCCTTGGTGCAGAGGGTTTTGAGGGGATGGAGAAAACACTCAATCCTCCTGAACAAGAGGCCACTCAGAAGCAACAGACACACGGTGACCTCTAATGCAGACTCTCAGCATTCCCAGCAATTCCTCCTTAGCCCTCCAGGGGAGGAAATGGCCACTGGATCCTTCCAGCCTCAAATGTGCTGGCCTCCTGCCTGACCCTAAGGGATTGGACACGGTGAACTCCTGCTGAGTTCAGCTTTGCAGTGAGCAAGGAACGCATGAGGCCCCAATACCCAGCCAGTTACAGCAGAACCACACTGAATCCATTGCAGCAACCATTATTTACCACTCAGACTATGGAGAAAACATCAATGCTCCAAAAAACTGGAGGCATTTGGAGCAGGATGGACACCTCATGCCCAGTTTGTCATTGCCCTGCACCGTGGGCAGTCTTTTACACCAGAGCAAAGAAAGTGCAAAGAGTTCACTTTACACTGGAGTAAGTGGCTGCACGCAATGAACTGGGTCCTAACTTTCTTTAAAGTATGGGGCATGACACTAAGCAGGGGTAGTGCCAAGCTAGTAGGTGCTTTACAAGGCGCATAGCTACTTAACACAGAGTTTTACCGGCACTAGCTAAAAATCCATTTGCCCCGTGTATACTGTTGATAGAAGATACGAAAGATGGGTCCCCTCTGTTCCTCTATATGACAATCTTAATCAAATGTCCTAAAAGGCTGAAGACATTAATTCAAGGAGTGATTTCATTCGTTTACTGATTTGGATTTGTGAAAACACAGGAGACACCTTCCTGATCAGTCTCGGCTCCTCAGATACTTATAAATCTAAGGAAAAACCGAGACCCAGACCATACAATAATGCTAAGTAATCAAGCAGAAGTAAGCCGCACCCCCCACTTTTCCTAAACATCGCCCCCAACAGTCGTGCCTCTTTGGTTGTCCTCCTACAAAGCTGTGCTCTGCATTGTGCCTTTTAGTTTTGCCTAATAGGTGCCGGATACTCCTGTCCTCTGAACAGCGTGGAAAGGGGTAGCAATTATGTGTGCACGGCCCTCACTCTGCCTGGAGATGGAAGCAGCCCCTCCATGTGAACATGGGTCATTTGAGGGCTCTGCTACAAATTGCGTATAGGTGAGTTTGTCATGCCAATGAAGTGCAGAGCCAGGAAGCTACAGGTTCTCCTGGCAAGATTACAGGAGACCTAAAAGTCACAGCAAAATGCCACAATGATTAATGGTGCTCAGAGCTCCGGCCCCAGAATCCCTGACCCGATAGAGCTGAAATTGTTCCATACGACTTCTAGACTCCTTCCTCTACCCACCTCACACCTTGCTCACTAGCTGTTCTATCATTGGTTCTCTCCTTCATTAATTTGCTGAACAGAGGGGTCACAGGAATCAGCTCCCCTGAAGACAGTGGTAAGCACTGTTCCCTCTAAGCTGTGCGCGTGCACACACAGATCCTAAACCCCACGCACACGGCAGCGCGCGTAAAAAATGAAATATTACATCGGAGCCAGGCCAAAATATCATTTATGGGCGACTTTTGACATTGTTCGCCCGCCATCTATCAACACAGCCAGATTCTACTAGCTGGCGGGGGGGTGGGGGAAAGGAGGGCAATGAATCGTACCCCTCCCCGCCAGCATTTCAAACATGGAACATTGATCATGTCGGGACGGTCGGGACCCACACATCTCCTTGTATAAGCATTTTACTCGCTTGGGCGCATTTGCCTCAACTCTGCTTCAAAAATTTGCACAGAAGAAATTTTTTGCGCACACGGCCTATCAAAAATTAGAGGGAACATTGGTGGTAAGGTAGTACTTGAGTGATGGGGGACCTCAGGAGGGAGATGATCCTTGTAATGGGAAAGGGCCTGGAAAGATCCTCAATCTCCTGCAAACAGTCTCATCCCAGGCCCATGGAACTGGGGCAGACATTCATTGTGTTGAGCAGAGCCCATCTTGGTCTGGATATGGACCTGGGTTTAAACCCAAACTCTTCGCCTGCCTCAATATATACACTCAGCCTCTTTCAATTATTTTTTCATTCTCCAAGCTATACAAGTGTATGTTTTATATTCAATATTAGATTATGAAAACAACACTTGGAGGTGTCTAAAAGTTAGCTGCTGCGGCAAGTGCTTACCCATAATAAATCATCCATGGCAGGGTAGAAAAGCAAATCTCTAAGTGTTTTGCCTTCTATTCCTTTGCCCAAGATTGTGACGTATGCACACAAGTTACTGTAACACTGCACGTACAATGAGCAGGGGAAAGGATAAACTGGTGTTAATTCACCACTGATGTCTGATCAAATAAGCCACATTTGCATCGCAAGAGCCTTTCTTCAAAAACTTTTTAAATGGCCACTAATGTAAATCACAGAGCAAGATACTTAAAAACAAGGAGTAGAACAATACTGAAGCAAACCTTGAGCTCTCCTTTACTGTTCCTTTTGGCCCTGTAAATATTTATAAAACAATTACATGGTCATTAGGCACTGAAGTCACTGTTATCTGAACATAAGTCAGTATGTCAGTTAATGCAGCTGGGCAGAGAATAGGAGATTACCTCATGGATTCTGTTGCTGTTGGTATGACAGTTGTCCAATGGCACCCTAATTTCTAACCCTTGATTATCCCTAAACTGTGACCTTTGTTACGCTCCCATGGATGCTTCATAGTCTTGATTCTCCTCTGATGTACACCAGCACAAATTATACATGACTCCATTGGAGTCAACTGAGTTACACTGGTATAAGTAATATGAGAATCAGTCCCTATGTTTTTAATTTCTATAATTAGGAAGCAATGGTAGTACCTCCAGAGAGCTTCCATTGTTAATCTGACTTTGCGGCCAAAAATCCTTCAAGTAATCCTTCAATTTCAAATTTAGTAGGTTAGGTCTGGGCCCAACGCAGAATTTTTCTACAAAATGTGAAGTGGATTGGACACTTGAGCCTAGATCCTCCAAGGTATTTTTGTGCCTCACTCCCATTGTAATCAACGGAGTGCTAGAGCCCTAAGCTGTCATTTAAGAAAATGTAAATCACTAGCACTTTTCCTTGCAGTGGTAGACCTCAAAGTGCATCCCGATTGCTGAGGAGATTTGTCATGTTAAAAAAACCAAACTATTTTTCTATGGACAGTGTCATGAGGCTATGGAATGGGGCGGGAGGAAACAAAAGAATGATAGTTCCACACAAAACCTTGCTGTGGTTAAGGTTGCAGGCACATATCAGAAATTTGAGCACACTACCCTCAAGAACATTAAAACTGAAAGTGAAGAAGCAGTGTCAGAAACCCAAGAAATGCAGAATTAAGGTTTCAAGTTTCAGATAATGCACATAAATTCCTTAATTGCCTCCAGGGTGATGCTCTGAGAAAAGAAGAAATACACACTACCCTATCCATCCATAGCTAAAATTTTCATTTAATCAGTGACTCCTAAAGACTAGAATGCTTTAATCTTAATCATACAGTAGAGGTACCACTTTATAGCCATCTTTACATTAAAGCACATTACACATACAAGAGTTTTACAAATTCCTGATTAGACGATAGCATAGTGAAGGCAATCACTACTCATTCCTAAAATGGTGATCCAGCAGATGGACCTTTTTCTTCTGAGTCAGCACTGGACCAATGCCTTAATGTGGCAGTAGGGGAGATTTGTGCTGTTGGATGCAATATAAAACCAATGCCTTTGGGAATGCTGTGAGAACCACTTCTGGTTAATTCATGAGACGTGAATTTCCTTGTCATTGTCTATAGCTGGACACACAGCTGAGGATAACTTATCAATAGGTGCCATGACTTTTACCAAAGAGCAAAGTCTCATGAATTAACCAGAAGTGGTTCTCACGGCATCCCAAAGGCACTGGTTTTATATTGCATCCAACAGCACAAATCTCCCCTACGGCCACACTAAGGCATTGGTCCAGTGCTGACTCAGAAGAAAGAGGTCCACCTGCTGGGTCACCAGCACTACTTCCTGCAGCATGTGGGTTTGCCTTGGAGGTTTCTCGTTCGAGTGCTGGCCAGGCCTAGCCAAGTTTATACAAATCTCTGCTTCAGATCAGATGCTACCATCCCTAGGACAACACCATAGGAAGTGTGAGAGAGGCAGTAACAAAGGACTAGGGAGCACATTCTAGCTATAGCAGGAATCTAGTATCAGAGGCAGCAGTGGCGTAGCCAGGTTTAGAGCACAGGGGGAGCGGCGGTGCTATAAAAAGGCGCCTCCCCGCTCCTCCTGTACTCACCCGGTGGCGCTTTAAAGGGCCCGGGGCTCCAGCTGCTGCAGAGCCCCCGGGCCCTTTAAAGCGCCACCGGAGCTCCGGCAGTGGGGCTCTGGCGGCACTTTAAAAGGCCCGTGGCTCCCCACAGCGGCAGGAGCCGTGGGCCTTTTAAAGCGCCCAACCCCGCTGCTGGAGCTGGGCTGGGGGGGCACCTTTTAAAGCGCCCCCCCCCCCCCGGCTCTGGCAGCGGGGCTCGGGCGGTGCCTTAAAGCGCCGCTTCTCCTCACAGGGGGAGCGGCCGCTCCCCCTGCTCCCCCGCTGGCTACGCTACTGAGGGGCAGACTGCAAAGCAATTCACTGAAGTTCAGTCTATATTTATAGATGTCTCCTTTCTCCCAAGCAATGGAGAAACAATCAGAGGTTCAACCCATAGGATTAGATTATAGATAGATGTTTAGGGAGGAAAAAAGCATACATGCATAATGTGTCAAAATTTATCCCATACATACACTGGGTGTGATAACACTACCAGGAAAGTGGAAACACATTGTGCGTAAAGGCATATGGAAAGTAGAATATGTTGCTTTTAGATGGTGCATGGTTTTAAATAAGACTTAAATGCACAATAAAAGGCAACTGTTCCCTCGGGAGAGCAGAAGTTTCTGTGATTATAACTGTACAAAAAAGACTTTAATCTGAAACCTTTACAAGGCTAATTGTAATTCCCACAAAGCTCAGAAACAGTTTTCTTAATGTCATGGGTGTAATGTTACACTTTGGATGATAAACCTCACTTCTCTGCCCCTCCCCCATGTTGAAACACATGGGTCATATCACACAAAAAGCTAATAGTGAAGAGAGATTCTATTTCACATGAAGCTGGCATGTGCATGCACAGAGCCTGCACTGTGTGGGCAAAATAAAGCTGGGGGTTTTCTTTAAGTGTGGTTTAACTATGAAGACAAAAGCTTAGCCTCTGTTCTTGACCAACTCTGAAGAATGTGACAGATTCTGCCCCCACTTATCAACAATTTGTCATCAAAAAACATGAAGGGAAGTTTTAAAAGTCTAAGAGCTGGGGTTTCCACCATTTCCTATGGGCTATTCCACAATCTAACAGCTCAATGTTAGGGAATTTTCATGATATGCTGCCTGAAATATCTCTTTTCTTCATTTCACTTATCAACAATTTGACAGCTGGACTCAAATCATTAGCAAGAGGAAGGCACAATATGTTCTAATCATTTAAGTAAATTACTTACAAGAACACTATCTTTTAAAATAGGTATATTATCTTGACAGCAGACAGCTAGACATCAGTATGCTAACATTTGGTGGATAACTGCAATGGAATTTATTTTCATAAATGATAAATACTGATTTACCTGTGATTTCCCATTGAGTACTAAGATTTTATCCGCCCAGAAAGAGCAATCCTAGGATAATTAGATCTGCCATGACATGTTGTAATGCCCTCTTTATGCCATGTCTGAATGGTTTCTAGATTTTAAATACATAATACATGCATTGCATATTATGTTTTGCACAAACGCGCGATGATGGATTTTTGTGGCTTACCATTGTGAAAACTGGTGAGGGTCTACTCTATTCCCATGCGTACACAGACCTCTCAGAACCAGGAAACTATACAGCCAATACCACTCACTCTTTCATGAGACCTCATATTTTTGATTTATTTTGTATAGTGCTACCATAAATGAAGCTTTTTAACACACACACACACACACCATGTATATTTGAAAGATGGAGAACTCAAATATAAAGTAATACCTTTAAATTATTTAATTTTAACTCAGTCTGATTCATAGATTTACTTGTAAATTCTCAGAGAATTTATTCTATACACAAAGAGTAAGTGCAGTAATTTTGTGGAGAATATTCTGGATTCCTCACACATAACACCGGGGTTGAATCCCTGCTTTACGTGCAAAACTCACTCAACCTTCACTATGGAACCACAATTGGAATTTCCATAATGACAGATTTGGAAACTTGACTTATTCATAATAATAAATGGACTGATAGATGGAAAGAGGACATACAATGAATTGAATATTGTTATGGCAAGCATCACCACAAGGGGTCATTTACATCTAGCTTTCCAAGTTCTTTTTTCTAGTGTGTGAGCAAATGTTCAGTCTTAGAGAGACATGCTGCACTGTTAGTTTGGGGGCTGTACAAGGCATTGTGTAGAGCCAGTGGTGATTGGAGAGAGATCTGTGAGAACAGCAGGAGAGTTTGCGCTCTGCCTTGATCTCTGATTAGAGTCAATTTTTGAAGCAGAATTGCTCTCTAGGAACTGGGCACTGGTGTGGGGGCTGAGATTCCTGAAAAAAAGGGGGTTGTCCTGCATGTTGTTTGATCATCTTTGTTCCAGGACAAGTAATAAATAAACCAAGGTATGCTAAGAATATATCCAGATTCCTTGTTACTGATTTCTCCTCCTCTGGGAAGCCAATCTGCAAGGCCCCAGACATCTGCTATGGCACTGCAGAGAGGCAATGTGGATGTGAGAGTCAGACACTGATGTTGGGAGAAGGGGCAACAATATGCCTACAGCAAGGTTCTGTCCTTGGAACAGCATTGCATTTTCCATTGATGTGTATGGGAGCACTGTGCATGCAACAGAGGGCAGTATTTGGCTCTCTGTCTGGTAAAAGGCTTTTGGCGGTTGACTTTATAATGAAATATAAATAAATGCAAAGGTCACATATTGGGCTTTCCAACATTTCTGGATGTGCCTGCTGAAAGGCCAGTTGGTCCTGGGGAATGGATTAGATGGATAATGGTTCTTTCAGGCTTAATTTCCTATGTGTACTATGATCATTTGGCATTTCACGTGGCAGAAATATACGGCACCTATATTGAACAGTTACTAATGTAAAATGATTTAGTTTAAAAGGTGACCAACAATTCCTGTAAGTACCATGGACCAGATTATTACTGGTCTGTCTGTGGGATGGGGAGGATGGGAGGGAAGAGTGAACCACATCCCTGGGTCTGAACTCCCCAGACTTTAAGTATGGACCCAAGCTTCATGTATGACCTCTATCAGGCTGAACCCAAACCCTGCATCCTACCACCACCTAGATTTGGTGGACGGATTCAGATCTTGAGCAGAACTTTGTGATTCCAGTCCATCTCTACGCGCTAGATCTTTATTAATAGCTCTTCTCATTTAAATTAATGTTTTGCTGTATGCACTTGTCAGAACAAAAGCAAAATCCTGTTTAATGACACATACATGGCAGATGAAGGGGAGGAGAAGTCTGGATGAGAGAAGTAAAACATCTGTGAAAATTGAAAGCAGCTCAATGGAATAAATGAGCACACCAGTTTCAGAATAAGGGGGCTTGATTCCGCTCTCACCCCCCATTGAAGGAAATGGAGTGACACAGGTGTAAAAGCATTGAGAAAGAAGAATCAGGCCCTTTGTTATCACAATACACTCATGCATGCACAGAGACACATGGAGTGAGTTCATCATACAAACCCCATATGCATGCTTAGGAAACATCCTGGATTATTGGATGATCCTCCTTCCAGATGGTTTCATTTGGCACCCCCACAGGCAGCAGAAAATACTGGCAAGTCCAAGCTAAAACGAGTACCCCAGTGATCCAAGTGATAATTTAAAAAGTGCAGCCTCCACGTATCTACTGAGTACCTCATTGGCATATGTGGTAACGCCGTTCTATGTTAGTAATTTAGCATCTGGAGCAACAATAAGTCATGACTGCAGTGGAAATAAACATGGTGCAGCACAAACCAAATGACTGTGTGCAGACTTAAGAGGAATGATGAAGAAAAAAGATATTGAAAATCTGAATGTACTGTGTAAACGAATGAGACTAGCCTATCATTGGGAGGGCATTATTTCAACTGAATATTAAGGCCATCAAAATAATAAATTTTATTGTGTAAAATATAGGATACTTTTTAATCAAATATCTCCCACGAGTGAGCTAAGCCTCCCAGCACTGTAAAGTAGATAGTAGTATGCCCATTTTACAGATGGGAAAACTGAGGCATAGAATGATTTACACAGAGTCAAACAGAACTCAGAAAACCAAATTACTAGTAAAGGTTTCCTCAAATTATGTATTCAGTCGTATGTATATATTTGTCTCTGTTAAAAATATCTTTTGTGTTACCGCACCGTCTGTGCCCCACTAGTCTGCTTGGTTGATTCATCCACCTGTTATGTCTTGTCTTTTAACCTGTAAGCTCTTTGGGGCAATGACTATCATTTACTATATAGGCCTGATCAAAAGCCCATTGAGGTTATGTTGGGAGTCTTTCCACTGACCTCAGAGCCCTTTGATCAGGCCCTTTGTTTGCATAATGCCTAGCACAATGGGGCCCACAAGTTTGTCACAGCTCTAGGACCTACCATAATAAATTAATATAATACTAATTCTAATTCCAGTCCCAGTGTGAGATGTGAGGCTTATTGTTACAGAGGAAATGATGGAGAAATGTTTTGACTATGTATATTTGTATATACACCAATGAACGAACAAGCATTGTTCAGCCTCATTTGATGTATCATGATAAGACTCAGTAAGGTATGTGAACACTTTTCTTCGGAAGCCCTCCTGGCCTAAGAAAGCTTGACTGGAGGTTAAAAAGCTATGGGCCAATTTCTGGCACATAAACAATGATGGAAGCCTCCACTACTAAAGCAGCATTAATGTACATGCAAAGTCCAGCTTATAGCAGCACCGATCATCCCAAGGGAAGATGGAAGTGGCATTCAGTCTTGAAGACCTGCTCCATATGCAGCCTAAGGAGCACACCTCTCCCTTCTGTGCAAAGCACAACTAAGTCAAATAGAAATAAAAGCAGGCATTTTCATTAACATCTCTGCCTCCCTGTGGCGGGTACTGCCCTCATTGCCTATTGCCCCAGCCCAGCTCATCTAAAGCCATGACGAGTGATTTGAGGTGCCTCACCTGAGACACCTTAAAGGGCCCTGATTGTCTGAGGGTAGGTGTCACCCAGCCCCAACCAAAATAAGTTATTTTGAGGACTCGGAATCTGAAAGTTTTGTGATTTAATAGTGCAAATAGTCACTTATTCGGTTCCGATGTGAAGAGTACAAGAACAATTCAACAAATGCACTGGAAGCCGCCTAAAATCAAGAGAGCAAATGGAAAAAAATCTTACAGAAAGGCCAAACTCTTCAAAAAAAGATGGATGATGAGACAAGATGGGCACTGGACCAGGAGCCAGGCTCACTGTGGAGAGTAGCTAACGAAGACCATGTCTACACTTACTGTGGTGTGTATAGTCCACACACACAGCACGCTCAGCGAGCATAGGACTATATAGCAGCGTGTTTGGGGAGGTGCTGGTTAGGTGAGTAAAGAACAGACACACCAGAACCTATGGGTATGTACCGATACGGCTCTATGCCCCCAACCAGTTCCTCCCCCGTCTACACTGCTCCTTTTAGCAGCATAGTGCCCAACTGCTAGTGCCTTTCCCAGCCACGTGTAGCTACATCCCGCAGTCTGCTTTTCACAGCAGCGTGTATCTACCCATCCCCTATATGCTGCTGCCAGTATAGATAAGGCCTAAACTGTACAGCTCACCAGCAGGTGCAGCTATTAGGACCCCAAATACCCATCAAATGGAAGGAATCGAATATTTCCGCTTTTGGTGAAACTAAACCTAACAAAGAGGCTTCCCTGAGGAAGGATGTGGGAGATCACCGAGTTCCTGAGGCAAGAGGGCAGCTTTCCTGGCAACCAGAAGGGCTCAGTTAGTAGGAGGCCCGGCTTCTGGAATAAGCAGACCTGAACGGCACTTTCATTGAATTTGATGGAGAAATTGATATGCAAGTGCTCAGCAGGATTAGACGTGGGAAATGGAACCGGCTTGGATAATCAGCTGAATATTGCCTTCTGGGGCTGAGGTGTCAATTTAAAAAGAAATGCATCAATTTTAAAATTTAAAAAAAAAAATCTTACTTGGGAATTTCCTACCTCTTTTTGCTGTAAACCAGTATTTTTCCACAAGAGGTACACATACCCCTGGGGGGACGCAGAGGTCTTCCAGGGGGTACATCAACTCTTCAAGATATTTGCCTAGTTTTACAGCAGGTTACATAAAAAGCACTGGCAAAGTCAGTACAAACTAAAATTTCATACAATGACTAGTTTATACCGCTCTATATACTATACACTGAAATGTAGGTATAATATTTATATTCCAAGTGATTTATTTTATAATTATATGGTAAAAATGAGAAAGTCAGCAATTTCTCAGTAATAGTTGCTGTGACGCTTTTGTATTTTTATGCCTGATTTTTGTAAGCAAGTAGATCTTAACTGAGGTGAAACTTGGGGAGTACTCAAGACAAATCAGACTCAAAGGGGTACAGTAGACTGGAAAGGTTGAGAGCCACTGCTGTAAACTGTTAATTCTTTATTTAATAAGATTGATTAAGTAAGTTTAATTCTCAGTTGTAATGTCACCTAGACTCAGATGAGACTGAATACAGTGTCAATGAAGTGAAACAGGAAAGGGGCTTTAATGTGAGAGTTGTCATTCATTTAGGCTAAAGTGATTTTGTCACTAGCCCTGGGGAAGGGGAGTATATTCTTGAACTATCCTAGAGGCAAACCTATCTAGAAATTTTCACCAGTAGATCTTTAGCACTTTACAAAATATAGCATTATCCCCATTTTACAGATGGAGAAACTGAGGCAGAATTGAGGTCATTTACCGAAGGTCACCCAGCAGACCAGCAGCATAACCAGGAATAGAACCCAGGTCTCCTGAGTCCCAGTCCAGTCTAGTCCTCTATCTACTAATCAACACTGCCTCCCAAAGCTCTGCCCACTACCTACACAGGAGTAGCTGCAGCAGCAGATTATCTGTAAACTACAGGGATCTGTGAAGATGGCACAAACAGAGGGGGGAAATTTAGGAGCCACCTTATAAACAGTCAAAGACAAAGGGCACTCATGGTGTCCCAATAGATGTAAATAATGTACATTCTCCCTCAAAGAGCTCTGGTTCTATTAATCTCCTGAGGTTGGGCCATCTAAACGTATTATCGCCTCAAGACACAGGAGGGAATGATCTGACCATGAAAAGGGCGTGACTCTCACTGTTTGGGGAATGAATAGGTTTCTCACACAGTAGTCAGTAACGCAAAAATTTTGGACATGTCTGTACAAGAGATGGGTTCGAGCCACAAAGGTCGGACCTGAGTCTGGACTGAGACTTACGCAAAATGTGAGGGTGTTCAGATCTAGAGTTTTGGTTCAGGACCATTCCTCAATTTCCATAGCTTGATTCTCCTTTTATACGAAGGCCCCTTTACACAGCGGTGGCAATATAAAGAGGCCTTAAAATCCAGTATAATTTAGAGTTATGTAAGGCCAGTTTACGCAGACGGAGTGGCGTACGGGGATCTCAGTATAAATGAGAACCAGGTGCTGTGTTCCTGTAGCAGAAAACAATTGCTTCTACATCAGATCCCACTGAACAACATAATATAAAAACTGAATTTTTTGATAAAACATCATCATCATTTCTGCCCTGGGCTTGATGAGCATTTGAAGAAACACATGGGATATAAATGAGACGGGGATGAGCTGTTAGAGAAACAGCTACCAAGCAGTTTTGTTTTCATTGGTTGCGTCCTTGTTTGAGGTGTGAAGATTATCTTGGCCAAAATTCGTCTCTCAGTTACACCAGTGTAAACCTGAAGGAGCTGAGTGCAGAATGTGGCCCCATAATCCCACCACCATCTTTTCTGGAGTCTTTTTTAACCTTACGCTGATATTCTGCTCATTATGGCAATCCATAGGACACTTCTAGTTGGGAACCCCTGTTTATCTAAGAAACAACAAGAAAGGGGGGCATCATGGCCTCATGAATTATTGTGTAAATCTCAAAACACTTAGATTGTAGGCTTTTAGGGGCACAGACCATCTATTCTTGTGTGTTTGCACAGTGCCTACCACAATAGGGTCTCGATCAATGACTGTGGCTCCTAGCTGCTACCACAATACAAATAATAAGAAATAAATCAATCATCTACAACAATGATCAGAAAGCAAGCTTTTCTGGACAGGGACTGTGTTGGCCTGTATGCCTAGCACAATAGCGCCCCTATGCTGATCACTGCCTCTCAGTACCACTTTATTATAAATATTGAAGAGGAATAGGATTTGATAAAAATGGATTTTATTTTTGATGTTGTCTGGTTGGCATTATGTTTTTGGGCAGTAAGTTGGCTATGGAAAATCTAGGAGATCTGAAAACATGCATCTTTAAAAGACTTTCATCAGCAGAGCTTTGTTCTGTGATGTGGCTGTGAATTCGGGGATCCTGTGCATGGTGCTGGACTAGATTTGTCAGAACTGTCTTTGGAATTCATTTAGGCTACATCTGCACTTAAACACCGACAGCGACACAGATGCAACGCTGCAGCTGCCCCACTGGAGCGCTTCAGTTTAGACACTCACAACACCGGCCTGCACAGAAAGCTGCAAGCGGGGACTTTCTTTCCAAACCAGAAGATTACAGTGGGGGATGTTCAAATGCCCATAGTGATCCTGGGAGACCTGGCATACCCCTTACAGCCGTGGCTCATGAAACCTTACATGGGACACCTGGACAGCAGTAAGGAATGGTTCAACAACAGCTGAGTAGGTGCTGGATGACAGTTGAATGTGCCTTTGGCAGATGAAAGGCACGCTGGTGATGTCTTTATGGTAGGTTAGACCTTAAGGAGGATAATAGCCTCATGGTCATAGCCACGTGCTGTACGTTGCATAATCTCTGTGAAGCTAAAGGTGAAGGGTTTGCTCAGGGACTGAGTGCTGAGGCAGACCACTTGGCCACTGATTTTGAGCAGCCAGATACCAGGGCTGTCAGAGGAGCCCAGAGGGGGGCAATTCGAATCAGGGAAGCTTTGAGGCAGCACTTTGACAATGACCACCAGTAACATATATCTCTGTCAGAGGTGCTTCAATGTTACATTACATGTAGTTTTCCTAGGAGGTAATAGTGACATTTGGTGCCTTATATTCCAGTAAGAAAATGATTAAAATGCCTGTGCGTGTATTGGCAATGCCTGCAATCTAAATTTATAGAAAAAAAATAAAGATGATTTACCATTATAAAACTTCGCTTTTGCACAAGAAACAGAACACATACAAACACAGATGCTTGCTGGGAAAGGAGGACACAGGGAAGGGCAGACTTTCACAACTGTGCGTAGGTCCAACTATCATTGTGAAAGTTGTCTGTGGGGGTGGAGTGAAGGGGAAACCAAGAAGTCCCGGAAAGTGGAAAGGAATGTGCGGGCAGAGTTTGGGAGGGGCATGGAAAAGAGATCTGAACGTCCTGGAGTGGAGCTTGAGCACGGATCTGCTCAGTCTGCAACATTATTAAGAACTTCAGCATCAGCATTTGCTCCTCCATTACTTTAATCATCCACTCAGTTGCATCCTTAAATGCGTGATTCCCTTTTCCGCCCTGCTGTTCGGCTTCCCAGCCCTCCTTACATTCCCTTTTTTCTGCATTGGAGCACTGCAGTACCTGCCAAAACATGTCGTCTTTGCTGTCTCTTGGGTGCTTTCTTATCTGGCAGAGATGCTCAGCCAGGGTGCATGAGTGTTTCTGAAGGCCACATCTGGTGAAGCACAGGGGACAATGCACAGAAGTGGGATTGTTAAATTCACACACAGCATTGAAACATTTCAGTGAAATACACCTTTTGCAACATTGCAATCACTTTCTCAGTGGCCCCAGACTGGCACACATCACTGTGAACACCCAAAGCATAGTGAGTGTTGGCCACTTACCAGGCATCTCATCTGCTTGCTCCCCAGAGAGCAACTTCTGAGACTGGCTAGACACCTTTGGAATAGAGAACAGTTTCTGGTTGCCTGCCCCATTGGGCGACCCCACCGGGAACTGCACATCCTCATCTAACTCCACCTCTTCATCAATAACTTCATCCTCTGGGTTAGGTCCTCTTTCCACTGCCTCCAGGCCCTCTGAAGTATCCACAGGGCTCTTGGTGATGGGGGTCATCACCAAGTATAGCGTCCAGTTCGTTATAGAGCTGGCAGGTCTTAAGTGAAGCACCGGAGCGATGATTTGCCTCCCTCACCTTATGGTACACCTGCCTCAGCTCCTTTATCTTCGCTCTGCACGGATCTTAGCCCTTTTTGCACAAGCCGTGAGAAATGTTCCCGTAGGTATCTCAATTCCTACTGCTCAAGCACAGCTGGGACTGCACAGCCTCCTTTCCCCCTATACTGATCAGATCCAACAGCTCTGCAGTGGTCCAAGTGGGAGAGCGTTCGGTGCGATAACCTGCCATGGTCACCTGGGAAGATGCGATGAAACCTCTCCACACCAAGCCAGCAGGAAATGGAATTTCAAACATTCTCAGGGCTTCTAAGGGGGAGGTGTGGATGGTTGTTTATCTGACTGCAGGGCAGTGGAGTTCAGACTGCTAACCAGAGCAATCAGGATGCACATTGTGGGACACCTCCTAGAAGCCAATTAAAGCAATGAAATCAAGCAGGGTGTCTACACTGGCACTTTGTCGAGAAAAACGTAGAGGAAAAAGACAATGTCTCCCATCGGGGTGGATGTAATTAGTTGCCAAAACCGGCATTTTTCCCACCACACATCACATCTCAGTGTGTATGCACTCACTGTTTGGTTGACAAAAGGCAGTTTTTGGCGACAAAACTTGGTAGTGTAGACAAGGCCTCAATTCTCAGTGTAGACCAGCCCTTAGAAACAGATTTTCCTGAGGAACACACAGCAATTTGCCTACCAATATAAATGTCAGGCACCGTGATTTGATCCCTGGATATCAAAGAAAAGCAACAACCAACATGGCAAAGGAAAACCATGGTCTCCCTCTGCACCATGGAAGAAAATGATGGACGCATGGTGGATGGCTCTCCAAGCTTATGCAGCACTGTACTCCTTTATGTCTCTTCTCACAGCCTCACTGCTATTGTTATGAGAGCTTCTCTGTAATTTTTTAATGAAGCCTTCCTTCATCCTTCGAGCTTAAGGACTCTCCGTATCTTTCCAAACCTCACATGATAACATACAGGCCACAGCCTCAGCTGCTGAAGCTCTACTGAAGACAATGGAGCTACTCCACTTTACACCAGCTAAGCACCTGGCCCCATAGCCTGCTTGCTATGCAGATACCTTTTATTTCTCTCTCCCTTTGTTATTGTTCTTTTGACCAAGCAAATGCTTTAACCACATACACCTGATACCCCTGTTTTTGTAATTTATCTGTATACTCATCACTGTCTACTCATTTTCAGTTCTGTAAAGGCTATGGGGGGATATTATTTCTATAAAAGATGCCCCATAAAATAAAATTGTTTATACAAAGGAGGCAGGGTCCCAAAGGTTTTAGGAAAAAACAGCTATTTTGCTAAATGGTCTTTAAAAACCACCATGGATGGTTCAATAATGGGGCTACGCTTCTGTGGGCCTGATTCTCTTCTCACACTGATGTAAATTAGAAGTAACTCAACTGAAGTCAATGGAGTGACACTGGTGTAAAACAGGTGACTGATGGGAGACTCAGACCCTGTATTCCTCTGTTAGACCTGAGCTGTTTGATGCCACATGAAAGTCTCCGCAAAACAATTTCCAAAGCTGTTTTAATCAACTGTTCCCAGCATTCTGGAAGCACGAGGTTTGCGTTGATAAAACTGTGCCGGACAGTCTCCAACTTCTATTTGCTGTGAACTGAGTTCTTTCTAGTATATTCTGCAGAATGTGCACAGGAATAAGCAGCAAGGGATAGGGATTTAGAAATGACTCATCACCACACCAACACGGCACCTTTTAGCACAAAAGAAAAGCCCTATTTCTGCCACCCCCACTTCTTCAATTGCAAACTGACTCAATATGGGGAAATCTGGCTAGAAGCAGGGAGATACACCACTGATGAGATAAACAGCATGGAAAGAGAACCCCAGTGGTGGTGAGTGGCTTTAGGACTTTTTCTAGGGGAGAGCGCTACAGGCACTTTTTTGGCTAACAATTAAAGATCCAATCACACACATACAGGATGGAAGTTTTGTAGTCATAAAAAGGAGTTTGAATTTAAATCATCTGAGGAAAAAAATATAAACAAATGGGCCAAACATCAGGAAAAATCAACATTTCTGATTGAACTATTCCCTGGCCAGAAGTTCAGCCATGGGAAATCAGTCAGAAATCCTGAAATTCTTTAGCTCTCTTCCTCTCTGAAACAATCACTTATTTTCCTTTGCTGCTGGATTTCAACATTTCCATGCGTCTCAAAGAGAAGAAAATTCGGTCCTCCTGGGGAAGATTTATTTTCTGGCTCTGCATCACTTTGTGTGAAAATGGTCTTTATATTTTTCATCTCCAATTTATTATATTGGCCGACTTACATCAGTCAAATTAAAGCTGGGTTCTGAATTATCATGGTCAACTATTTTCACATCCAACTAAATGGGGAAACAACGATAAGCCCAGATGGCTTCTCACTACAAGTTTTGTTAACTTCTTCTGGGTAAAAGAGCCATGTTTTTGATAAGAGTATTGTACAAAAATCTTACGTGCAGATAGAGAAGCACACTTGATATCGAATTTAATTTCTTTACGAGGTGCCCCAAAGTGCCATCTAAGCAGCACGACTAACAGAATGCTCTGGCTACAGTGCCATTTTATTTCCTAACAATGACTTTAAAATCTTGTCCAAAAATTCTGGAAAGTGAAAGAAAAGCAAAAGAGATCTATGAACTGATAATGTAAACCAGGGGTCTCAAACTCAAATGACCATGAGGGCCACATGAGAACTAGTACATTGGCCTGAGGGACGCATCCATGACACTCGCCCCTGGCCCCACCCCCCACTCCACCCCTTCCATGAAGCCCCCGCCTCTTCCCACCCCTTTCCTGCCCCCATTCCAACCCCTTCCTCAAAATCCCCACATCAACTCCTCCCCCTCCCTGCCCCCAGGAGGTGCAGGAGGAGTGCGGGGTGCAGCAGGGGGCTTAGGGCAGGGGGTTGAGGTGCAGGAGGTGTGCAGGGAGTGGCAGGGGGTTCAGGGCAGGGAGTTGGGGGTGTGGGGTGCATGAGGGGCATGGGGTGTGGCAAGGGGCTCAGAGCAGGGGGTAGGGGTGCAGGGTGCGGCAGAGGGCTTAGGGCAGGGGGTTGGGCTGCAGGAGGGGTTTGGGTGCAGGAGGAGTGCAGGGTGCAGCAGGGGGCTCAAGGCAGGGGGTTGGGCTGCAGGAAGGGTGTGGGGTGCAGCGGGGGCTCAGGGCAGAGGGTTCGGCTGCGGGCATGGGGGCGGGCTCCAGCCCAGCGTGCACTGGGGGCAGGGCAGGCTTCCTGACTGCCTGCCCTGCCCCTGCGCCGCTCCGGGAAGCAGCCGGAACCTGGGGGAGTGGGGGCAGAGGGCTCTGTGTGTTGCCCTGGCCGCTCCTCCAGGTACCTCCCCCGAAGTGCCCATTGGCTGCGGTTCCCCATTCCTGCCAATGGGAGCTGTTGGGGGCAGTGCCTGTAGGGTGACCAGATGTCCCGATTTTATAGGGACAGTCCCGATATTTGGGGCTGTGTCTTATATAGATGCCTATTACCCCCCACCACCTGTCCCGATTTTTCACACTTCCTGTCTGGTCACCCTAAGTGCCTGGAAGAGAGGGCAACGCACAGAGGCCTGTGGCTCTCCCCTACCCCAGGTTCCGGCCGCTTCCTGGAGCAGCATGGGATCAGGGTGGGCAGGCAGGGAGCCTGCCCTGCCCCCGGTGCATGCCGGGCTGGAGCCACTCTAGATAAGAGCTGGGCGAGGCGGGGCAGGGGAGCTGGTGGGCCACAGAAAATAACCCCACAGGTCACATGTTTGAGACCCCTGGGTTAAAGTGAAAGTGTTAAATTAACGCGTGTTTGAGACCCCTGATTTAAACTGTAGAGTGTACAGTGGAGATTTATATTGCATAGCCCTTAGAGGTGCAAACCAAGACTGAAGCCCCATTGTGCTAGGAGCTGTACATTCACACAGTTCATGCCACAAAGAGTTTATCATCTAAATAAACCTGACAGGCAAAGGAAATATTATTCCCATTTTACAGATGGGAAACTGAGGCATGGAGTGAGTAAGATTTACCCACGGTCACACAGGTGGCCTATGACAGAGCCAGGAATTGTTCCCTGATCTCCTGAGTCCCAGCCCAATGCCCTAACCAAAGGCCACCTTATTTTATCAATGTGAGGGTAGCTACAGATAACCATATCAAGAGGGCAAAAAGATACCCTGCTCAAGAAGATCCTTGAAAAAGTCACATGTTGTGCTATCTGCACTAGAGGCCAGAAGGCCTTTGACAATACTAAACGGTGCTACCTCTGGTAAAGGTCCTGGGACGTATGAAATTTGGGAAGGATCCCTTTGATCATGACACATACAGTGTGCCACCCCTCTGAGTTGCTGTTACAATAAATGGAAGCAGAACTAAAAGCTAAATTGCCAGCTGGTTAGAGGCTGCCTCCTTATCTCTCCTCCTCCCCCCGGTTACATAGCTTTCCTGCCAGAACCCCACTCAGATGACCTGCAATAACCCAAGAGTGTACAACAGTCCAGGTGAGGAACAAACACCATGAATGACACAACAGCGTCTGTCCAGAGTAGCTAAAGCTACTGTATCTACTGTGTACAAAGACAGATTAGAGTGCGCAGTACATGTCTCCAAATGTTATGCTATGGGATTTGCCCCGAGATTGCACAATCAAGCAGCCGATGTATGGATCCTGCCTCACCTGCCATTCCCCACAAAAGGCTTAATTAATCTTGGTGTATATTAAAGAGGAGATTTCAAAGGCAGAAAGTTGTCCAGCACCCATTGAAAGTCAACAGGATTTGGGTGCCTAGACTCCATTTGTGCCTTCACCCTGAACTCCTCATCCAGCAGAAGATCTTTACACATGTAATTGTCTTCCATTGCCAAAGCAAGGCATAAAAAAAGTCTGCTGAAATAGGCACACCTAATAACTAGCTAGTTTGGCATGAGAGACAGATGGACTATCAGCAACATGCTGCGTGTAGAATGCAGGACAGTAGCTAGGGTTATTAGCTGTATTTTACCACAAGTTATTGGGTTTGATAATGAAAGTACTAAGTGAAATTCTAATCATCATATAGAGATCAAACTAGATCATCTATTAGTCTAGGTGAACATAATGGTCCCATCTGGCCTTAAGAACTACGGCTGAGATTTTCAAAGCCACCTAAGGGATTTAGAGGCCTAGTTCCCATTGAAGCCTATCATCACTATATGATTTCAAATAATTTTTTTTAATTGCAAGGTATCCGATCACAAACGCAGGAGCCACACAGGAGTATGTTACATCTTTTCAAAAGAGAAACTAGACTTTAGAGAGGATTTCCCTTTTGCCTTCCTTCGGTATCTGCAATTGTAGATTGCAGCCATGCTTGCCAAGACCCAGACCTCAGTATATCAGAATATGTAAACAACAGAGAACAGTTTGAATATAAAAATAAAACAGGATTGATATTGTGCATGCACTAAAGCTTCCAGTGTCTCTGTCCAGTTAAGGAATACAATACCTGAGATATTGAACTGGCAGCAAGAGAAGAAGGCTGTGATTAAATCTGGGAACATAATGGTCCCATCTGGCCTTAAGAACAAGGCTGAATGTCAGATAAAAAATGCAACTCACAATGTGCTTACAACTATATAGACTCCCTCATATGATCAAGACTACCACCTCTCTGCTATTCTAGTCTATATAGGTCTTATACTGCCCTCATCACCATAGTAACGGAGTGTCTTCCAGTAGTGCATTAAGTGACATGACCAACATCTGCTACATATGGTACAATGCATAGGAGAAAGGGCATGGATCTCCCCGCTCTGGCTGAGATACTCATACATACTTAAGCTATGAACACTCAGCACAAATTCAAGATGCAATTAATCAAGGAGCCAAAGGACATGAAGAGAAGAAATTCTTTAATTGCCTATACATTAACGCTAGGAGCATGAGTAACAAACAAAGAAAAATTGGAATTGCTCATTTATGCGCATAAATTCAATCCTGTATGGGTGCGGTGAAAGTAGGCAAATGCAAGTACAGAAAAGCACTGGCTTTTTAAAGTGTATATTGCCACCCTGTGGAAACCAGCTGCAGCATCAAATTGATGAGAAATAGGAAAAACTGCTGTGGAAAAAATGCTATTGTTTCCACTAATCTCTATTCCAACTAATCAGACCCAAGCTACTCACCGCCGATAAAACATGATGATACTAAAGAGTAGTGGAATCCTAGATCTGCCAGTGACCTGCTGAGAGACTTCGGGCAAGTCACTTCATCTCGCTGTGTCTCGCTTTCCCCTACATCCCCTTTGTTTGCCTGGACTATCTAGATCAGGGGTCTCAAACACGCGGCCCGCAGGCCACCTTCCTGCCCCCCCCCCTTTTTTTTTAAAAATAATTATTTTATTTTATTTTATTTTTTTACCCCCCAGGCAGTTCCCACCTCCAGACAGTTGTTCTGGCTGTGGGCGGCGGGAACTGCCTGGGGGTTTAAAAAAACCAACCCCCCCCCCACCAAAAAAATCATTTTTTTTAAAAAAGGGGGGGTCGCGGGGAGCCCGGCGGGCCGCAGGGAAGAGCTCCATGGGCCACATGGGAAGAGCTTCGCGGTTTCTGGGAGGGAGGGGGGAGGAGTGGGAAGCCGTGCACACAGGGGAGGAGGCGGAGAAGGGGCGGGGCCTAATGGAAGGGGTGGAGTCGGGGCAGGGGCAGCGAGGGGGTCAGTGATGCGGCCCTCGGGCCAATGCACTAGTCCTCATGCGGCCCTCGTGGTAATTTGAGTTTGAGACCCCTGATCTAGATGGTAAACTCGTCAGGGCAGGGACTGTCTCTCACTTTGTTTGCACAGTGCCTAGTGCAATGGAGAGTCACCGTAATACAAACAATAAACAACACAATGCAATTTTCTCATTGTTTTACACGTTTATGAAGAATACAAAAAGAACCATGAAAGGAAGCATTACCACAGAAGGTGCCAAACAGAAATTAGCAGAAGTAGTAAGGTGTACAGACACATATTTACATGGTGAGAATTAATCATCCCGCAGAAAGGTAGACAGTGATGCTTTGTGTTTGTCTGCAGGATAATAATTGATGTGATGATTCAAAGATGTGGCCCCAAGATCCCAGTGCAGAGGCGACACTCCCTACACAGTTCTCCCTGTCTTGGCAGAAAGAGGGGTCAGCTACCGCCAACGGAAGAGAGAAGATGGGCAGTGTAGGAAGGATGGGTCAGAGGAGGAGCGGGCTGGCCAAGAATAGAACTGGGTGAGACATATTTGTCCCCCTATCAGCCCCGAGCACCAGCTTACGACAGAAAGTAATACACCCTGCGACTGGGGCTTTCTTTCACAAAGGCCCTGGGTGTAGCTGAGGCCAGGGCTGCAGCGCCATTGAATCCACCCTGCCAAGTAGCTAGACCAGAGGCACAAGGGGCCAAAACTGCTACAGAGGCACAGAGCCTCTGTGAGGAAGGTTCTGACCTCTCTCTTATCTCCTGAGGTCTGTCCAGGGACCATAAGATTTGCAGATAGGCCCTGTGGCTTGTCCACTGGGGACAAACCTCAGGTCTCCCAAGGCAGAACAACAAGGGAGAAATGTCTGTAAAGCTCACAGAGAGAGCCCCCAGTGACCCACATGGCTCTTCCTGCAGGAGGGATTGATTGTGCCCAGAGTTAATAGAATGGAACGATAAGACAGGAAGTGTTAGAATTGAGAGATTAAGGGAGGGCTTCCGTAAAGATAAGAAATTGGCACCAGGCTCCTAAGCACTATGGTAATACAAATAATAAACAAACAATCAGAGCAAACCCAAATCGTCTTGGTTTCCTAAACCGAACAGCTGTATAATCCTATTACTGTAACCAAGGCCTTTGTTCTCTTTGGGAAGAACCATTCCTGTGGAAGGTTCTGCTCTCCCTTGTGTCTCAGGTGCGTATTTAGATTGCATGCTCTCTGGGGAGGGAGAGATGGGTGTTTCCCAAGGAGTTCCTAGTCATATGTAGGTGCTATCAAATAAAATAATAGACCGGTAAGTAGCCCTCTCAGACAGATACAAATCTCTGGAGGGTGTTCAGAATTCTGGATCAATATGACAGATCATTTTATTAACAGCAATTTTAATATATTTTATAATGCTGATAAAGTTAGCCCTAAACTAGCCTTTTTCTACATACCATTACTGGGTCTGTTCCTGCTCCCAGGAAACCCGCATTGGGTTCCGTGGGAAGGATTGGGTCCAGTCTTTGCTTGCTCATCCAAATTAATTATGAGAACCCCCATAGGTGTTGAATGACGTCTTTAAAAGTAAACAAAGTCATATTAATCTGTCATACTGGGCATTTTTATGCATTTGGCCAACTTTCCAAATTACTTGCACAATGTACAGGAGTGGAATTTTAATTGCTCTTTTTCTTTTACTCTAATCTGGATAATAGCTTCTCATATGATTAAATCTCTCCAGCAAAGTGCAAATCAGTCAGGAAAGTTAAACACAGCCATGCAGGAGGGTATATATAACCACAGATGTATTGACGTTGTTGACACACACATTCCTGAACCACTTCCCAGCACTCTGCACAGCTATGAGAGAGATCCCAAAACTGGCTCCACAGCATAAACTAAATACCTTTTTGTTGATAGATATAGACTTCTTCATATGTAACGCAGACAAACATTGTAATGGACAAGGCCACAAATAATTACACACCGCATACGGGTCCTGGAATGTGCTGGGAAACATTAACAAGCTTTTCTGAGAGGTTTAGCAATCAGTTGTAGTGTATAGGAATTGGGTGGTAGCACTTTAAATAGTCTGTGAGCCCTCTAGGGCCTTCCCTCTCTTCGGTGTGGCAGAAGCCACCAGAGAACCCGCCAGAGCAGCAGTGTATATAGGTAACCAGGTATAAGGCCTTGTACGTCATCTATAAGTAGTGGATAGGGTTACTAGGCCATCATTGCACCCAGTTAGTTCTTTACACAACAAACTTAATGGAAGGAACAAAAGCCAAAAGTATCCCTTTAAATAGTTTGTGAACCCTCTAGTGGTGCCCACTGTGTTCTAGAAACAAGCCAGAACTGCAGTGAGTGTATTTATATAGAAATAGGCCTTGCATGTGATTGAGAAAACAGTTATTTGGCCCTATCATGCCCATGTGGTTTCTTCATGCCAATAGTGTTATACCAAGGGCAAAAGACAACAATTATTCAAAGAGGCAATAGGTGAGAAAAGAAAAATCAGAGTTGCTACAAGTAGCGGTCACCTATTTGAAGGGAAAAGGAAGACAAGAGAATTAGAGCAGTCAGGTCTGAACTTGATTTCATTCAGAAACAAGACACAAAAGGACCTGCTTTAGATGAAACAACAGCGTTACAAACACAGCAATAAAGCGATACCCATGCTTGTATGGCTAACCAAAAGAGAAGAATTCTGAGCTAAAGATGGACAAAATCATGTGTGCACAAATATCATGTAATGAGGTGCACCAATATTGCAATTGCAGGTTTTGAGTGTGAAAATACGTGAATAGGCACATTTTAGGCAAACATTTTTGAAGGCCCTTTGAAAATGTCCGTATTTATTACACACAGACACACACATTGTGCAGTGAGGGCATTCGTGCAGTAGCCTCTCCCCTTAGGAGAAAAGGTGCAAATCCTAAATTAATTGTAAATCATGAATTAATTAAACCTCTTCCCTACTAGTCATCAGAAGCTGTAATCATCACTGCAAATGATGTGCTCACTTAATGGATCTGAAAGTTGACTTAGATAATACTTCTCTAGAGGACTTCACGTAGGGTTATACATATAATTACATTTTTTAAAACTACATGAAAAGAACAAAGTTGCAAAATCAAGCGCTCAAAAGTTAGGAAATGCCTTAAGGTTGCCTGTGGCACCTTAATTCAGCCCCATTGTATATATGCATTATGAGGTAGTCTTTAATTACATGACCATATAACCACATTTTCCATAGGAAGCCATGGAAGTAATTGGAAAGATTTCCTTAGGACTTGATTTCCAAGGGATTTGGATGGGGCCCATTGTTTGTTTTGGGACTGTTGATTTTTTAGGTCAAATAGCTTTGTAAAAATGGCTGCTGGTATGTCACCCCTGAAGATGTAGGTTAGATATCAACGCGTTGGAAGGAGTAACAGCCGCCATGAACAGCGCCTATGCTATTGCTAGTCTGGTGCAGTTATGCAAGATATCTAACTAAGCAACTCTGTCTCAGTCAGTGAGTTGATGCCCAATCCTGCAAGCTGACCTAGACTCCTGTGCCCATGTAGAGCCCCAACGACCTCAGTGGGACTCCATGAGCATCTGCTTGTATAGATCACCTTGCAGGAGTAGGGCCTTTGCCTTGCATGTTGCACTCCCGGGGCTTGATATAAGGTTCTATCAAACCAAAATCTGATGGTTGATAATAGGTTATATTTTGGATTCTCTTAGACGAGAAGTAAAACAAAATGCAGATGGTTACATTCTTCAGAGGAGATTTTGCCAACAGCAAAATTATCTGTAATTGTTTTGAGCATACAGAAAGGAGACAACCCATAACGTATCTAGACACTGACATACCGCGTTGATTAACATAGAAAACAGCTAGTACAATAAAGGTTACTTCAAGGCTGCGGGGGGAAAAACAACTTTTGCTTTTTGGCTCAGAGAGACAATTTTCCACCAGAGATACTGCACAGTATCTGCAAAAGCTGTTCAATGTCACCTTTTATTTAATCAATATTTAGACAGGCTTTTCATTAAAAACAAGAATTCTTCCTGTAACATGTAATATCAACTCCAGTCCTCTCGCCTTCATTTTCTCTCTTTGTTTCAGAGTGAACACACAATGTAGTTAACTAAATAAAGTTTATTGCCAGGGAAATTAATTCCAAGCATGGAAGCAAACATTTTCCAGAATTAAAAGGCAATACATAACCAATGCAATATGATTCAAGCAGCAGCTCTATTAGCTCTCGGTCTGTCATAGCATTCTCCAGGGAGCAGGGACTCTCGGGTTTCAGTGAAATGCTTTTATGGAACAATGAAAGCCAGGATTTTCAGAAGGGTCTAATGGAGTCAGGTGCCCAGAGTAGGCAGGCCATTCATCTGGTTTTAAGCCAGACAGTTCTGTTTTTTTTAATGGGGGCTTGTCCCGTCAGATATTGCTATCAAACCAGATGTGATTTTGTCCAGTTTCATGCAGGAAGAATGCCACTTTGAAGAGTGTGCTGCTCCTGCCCACTGGCATGACTTCGCACATGGTCGGGCTGGAAGGTCATGGTGATGTGCTCTTCAAAATGGCATCCTTCATGCATGGAGGCTTGCCCATGTCATTCCCTGTAGTTCTGGTAAAGTAGTACCAGAATGCCTACCCTAGCCCAGATCTCATCAAAATTCCTTGGGCGTTGGGTGCTTGATTCCCTTCAGCCCCTTTGAAAAACCCAGCATACAACAGCAACATGCTGGATGAAGCATCTTAGTCAGAGCAACTCCCTAAATTCAGGCCCTTAGAGAATTTTGGCTTTGTTGAGGCCCACTGCACCAATCAGATGGGAGTATGTACAGCAGACTGTGCATGCTGTTCTGGCGGGTGCATCAGGTGGGTTCATGAGACATGAAAAGGACAAATGTGTGGTTGAATAGTCCTATGTCTGCCTTTGTTGTCCATATATATATATATATATATACAGGCTAAAGGGGAGATTTTCTAAAGCAACTAAGTGTTTTAGGAACACATGTCCAATTGAAAGTCAGCAGGGTTTAGGTGCCTCAATCTCTTGGTGCTTTAGAAAAATCTCCCCCTCAAGGTAATTTGAAAAGTTACTAAGGTTCCAAAATTGCCAACAGGAAATGGTTACAAGAAGGTTAGGGAGGGGACTTGATCACAGTCTATGAGTACCAACTCATGGAGATTTCTAATAGCAGAGGGGTCTTTAATCTAACAGACATAGGTCTGAGATGCAGGGACTGGAAATTGAAGCTAGACAAAATCAACGTGGAAATTGGCACACATTTTTACCAGCAAGGGTAACTAACCACTGGAACAGCATATCAAGGGATGTGGTGGATTCCCCATCACTTGGGGTCATTTAATCAAGAGTTTAAAAGACTTCCTAGCTCAACCAAAAGTTCTAGGCTTGATACAGAAATTACTGGGTGAAATGCTACAGCCTGTGTTCTCAGGAGGCCAGAATAGATGTTCCAATGGTCTCTTCTGGACTTTTTTTTTTTAATCTATTAAATTTGCCCTAGAAGAATTTTAATTCCCCCCCCCCCACTTTTAATACCAATCAATCAGTCTAGGGATTGGCCACAGAGAGCCTAATAAACCATTTGAATCTGCTTCTTTATTTTTTTATTGTCTTGTGAAGTGCCTAGGGACCTTTAGTATGTGAGGACCCCATTGTGCTAGTCACTGTACATACATACAGTAAATGGCAGTCCTTCTATCGGCTGGCACAATGCACATTTTTGTGTCTGAAGTGAGTATGTCTATGTTTAAAAGTCTGTGCCATTTAAAGCTATGTGATGCAGAGAGATTTATAAATCTCTAAACCTACTGAACTCTTTGAAACCTGATTCTTTGCAATTTCCTCTTTCTTGCTGTGAACTGTTGAGCTGTGACAAGCTATTCAGCTCAACGTATTTAACACCGTATCCATCCATCACACAACACTATGAGACAGAACTATGCTTGATTAGAATTATTTGTTCCTTCTTTTATATGCCAGAGGATAACACAGGCATGACACAAAGTCACTGGCTGGAGTTACAGCACATGGTTGATTAGTAGAATGCTGCCATCTTCTGGTTAGAAGAAGTCAGGATGCTAAAGAATGCATGAAACTTTGTGAGAGAGTGAGAGACACAAGGTGGGTGAGATAATAGAGCAGGGGTAGGCAACCCATGGCACGGGTGCCAAAGGCGACACACGAGCTGATTTTCAGTGGCACTCACACTACCTGGGTCCTGGCCACCGGTCTTGGGGGCTCTGCATTTTAATTTAATTTTAAGTGAAGCTTCTTAAACATTTTAAAAACCTTATTTACTTTACATACAACAATAGTTTAGTTATATATTAAAGACTTAGAGAAAGAGACCTTCTAAAAATGTCAACATGTATTACTGGCATGTGAAACCTTAAATTAGAGTGAATAAATGACGACTCGGCACCATAGGAGCCGACTTCCGTCGGCTCTGCTGGGTACGTCTGGCGGCGGGAACTGCCTGGGGGTAAAAAAAAAAATAATTTTTTTTTAAAGGGGGGGGGGGTGCGGGGAGCCCGGCGGGCTGCAGGGAAGAGCTCCGCGGGGCGCATGCAGCCCACAGGCCGCGTGTTTGAGACCCCTGGTCTAGAGACTAGACCTAGATAATCCTACTCTCTGTTCATTGTGTTGTTCTTTACAGTATCCAAGCAGTATATGAGGTGCTGTAGCAGAGACCTCATGAGACACAAACCAGGCATGATTCTCTCTCTTTCATCCAGTAGCGATCTTGCAGGGAAGTGGTGACTCCTTTCGTAGCTCTCGTTTTCCCATTAGAGGTGTTGTATCCAATGAGGTCATAACTAAGTAGGGTGACCAGATATCCCGATTTTATAGGGACTGTCCCGATATTTGGGGCTTTTTCTTGTATAGGGTCCTATTACCCCCCATCCCCTGTCCCGATTTTTCACACTTGCTGTCTGGTCACCCTATAACTAAGTAACTTGGGTGGAAATGCTCAGAGTTATAAACCTGATTCAGTATAAAAGGTACCAGTTACTGTACTCAATTAGCCAAAGAAATCAGTCAGCCCAGCTACTTTTCAAAAGTATATTCTGGCATTTACTGTGAATATATATTAATTAAATTCTTCAATTCTAACTTTACTCAGAGCTAAGCAAATTAAAGTATAAATTAATCAGACCAGATCTTCAACTGGTGAAAATTGGTGTTCCATTGATTTCAGTAGAATTTCTGTTGATTTACAACAGCTGAGTATCTGGTCCATTATTTCACTTTCCCAGCTAGGAAATCTTGTTTCTTTTACATTCTTTGTGTTAGTCTAGACAGTTGGGCATAGTTCCTCCTTACTAGACAATGAATACACAGGGATACTAGACAATGAATACACAGGGATGCTAGAAATCTGTGAGAGATTAGTCCCTTCTATAATGGCAGACAAGAATGGACTTGGGCATGTGAAACCTAACTCCAACAAACAGCCACTCATCTGCAGAAACCAAATGAGTGCTCTCTGTCTCAGTAGAAGTGGGAGAGGAGATAAGAAATGGGGATGAGAAATTTGCTCTCCTGCATCAGTTTAGATGCTTAAAATTTCCAAACAGAACACCAAATAAGTAATAATAATAATAATAATTTGAAATCATTTAGGACCTTTTATCTAAGGATCTCAAGACACTTTACAAATATTAACTAATTAACTAATTAGAACTTAATTCATTGATCAAAAAGTAAGTTCTATGAGGGCTATTATCTATGAGACACTTAGACTAAAATACATGTTCCTGTTATAGCTCACAGTAAAGACATTACCAGTTAATGTCAATTAAATCTCAAATAGTACCAAAGATATAAAATGAAGAACTATCTGCCACAACACTGGCAGGTCACGTAGTGAAGGATTAGGTGTGACCCTCTCTCTGATCCCCTCATTGTAGCTGAGGCTCTCATAAGTGACAGCACATGGCTGTCAAGAATATTATGGTACCTTAAGGGACAGGAAATACAATACTTTGATATCTCCTGAAAAAAAATCAAACATAGACTTTATCAAAGAGAAAGATAAAATCCAAGGAAGAAACTGGAGAATGAATTGAGGGCCATAAATTCCTAGCTGACTTAAGCAGCCTCAGAACATCTATACCAGTAGCTACAGCTCCTGAAAACTACCTCTAAAAGCATCTCAGAGCAGTTATCTGAGCTGTCAGACAGTGGATTCCCAAGCCCTGTTATAACTAAAGCTGTTCAAAAAATTGTCAACAGAACAGTTTTCTGTTGGAAAATACTGTTTTAACTGTTTCATGGAATGTGTCAATTTCAGCAATATTTCAACTTTGTTTTATTTCAACTTGCTTGTTTCATTTTGTCCTGAGTTAAGACGCTGAACCAAAATGATGTTTAAAAATTAACTTTGAATTCAATATTAATATATTATATATACACACACATATAATTATGTTTTGACATCAAAACCTTTGTAAAAGGATTGTTTGAATGTTTCAGAAGAAAAAAAACAGAATTTCTTTTCCTCAATAAGTTTTGAAATTTCAACTGATTCCAATTCAGAAAAAGTTTGGTGAAGGGTCTGAACACTGAGATGTTTATCTAAACTGTAAGTAGGTTTCTCAGCCTCATGGTTCCCATCCCAGGAACACTAGAAGCTCCCTAGAAGTGCGGGGGCCACTGGTTACCAGAACTTGCCCCCACCCTGCCCCTTCCCCTGAGGCCCTGCTCATTCCTCTCCACCTCCTTGCCCTTAAGGCAGATAAAAAGTGATGGGGGCCATGGCCCCCTGTGCCCCTCCCCATTCCGGTGCCCCTGTCCCATACCAGCCCTCACTGCAAAACAGAGTAAATGCTCCATGCAAGGCTCAAGAAAAATCTAAAAATAAATATTAAAAACTGCACACTCCAGCTGGCAAGGTCTGCGAGAGGAGAGAGAAAGAACTGGCAAGAGTAATCTGGAAAGTTCCCCTTTCACAGGGGAATGAAATCACTCAGCATCCTAGCGTTACTGTCTCCAGCTTCTGGCAATGTATCACTGCACTGAATGTCTGGAGTTGGTATAAGAGAATGTCAGGAGAAGAATTATTAGCAATATTTTTGGACTTGGTATTCAGCATTGGAAGAAAAATTCTCTTGCAAATGACAGAGTGATGACATGCAGCTTGTTAAAATATAAGTGTCTTTTATTATCGATGCCTATATATGCACAGCTAGCTGATTAAAATATACAGTGTTGTCTGATTGGCTTTGATTGTTCATACCTCACTGACTGTAACAACTGAATGAAGTACCAAAATTCCATCATAACATTATAAGCCAAGATTTTCCAAAAGGAAAAGGAAGCCTGCATTTAGATTCCTAAATTCTTACTAGAGACCTAAATAAATGGCCTGATACTCAAAGGGGCTGAGCACCCACTGACAACAATTTTGGCCACAAAAATTTTCATTTCAGAAAAATACAAGAGCTGCGTAACAGCCAGTGTATGCCAATATATCTTGCTAGCACCTCTCTGAAGCTACTAACTTGTTTTCCAGAATCTCAACTTTTAAAGACAGAAAGAAGCTGTTTGGGAAGAAAATCTCAAAACTGCGTAGGAAGTGTAACCAATGCAGAGAGGTGAATCTGTAGAGCTCATGGAACAATACCCCCACCCTTAATTTTTCCCCCAATCAAGAAAGAGCCAAGCCCAAGAAGCCTAGCAATGCCTTGGGCATATACAAGCCCCACCAAGAGGGAGCAAAGGAGCCTAGCTAAGCTTGGAGATCTGCACAATCATGTTTTGAACATCTGCAGGATCTACTATGAATAGTGTCTTGTTTTGACAACTTAAATGGGTGGAGCTTATTTTGTGGACAAAGTTTGGAAAAGTACTACCTTTTTTTCCTGCAGTCTAGCCTCTGAAAAGAATGAATGACATACCTGAACTGAAGGCAATGCAACTTCTGTGTAAGGCGATGCATATTGGTATTGGGATCTTACTTGGTTTTCCATTATAGAAATGCAGCCAACTGCATACATGATCTACAAATTGAGTATGCCCTCACCGGAATTCTACAGAACCCAATACTGCAAATCAGAGCAAGACCCCGCAATACATAACTGTCAAGAGTTCTTTGCATTCTTTCCATTATCACAAGCTGACCTAGATCCTAAACATGGTTGTGCATTACATAAGAGAGCTGGTAGGGGGAAAATGTGGAAAGAGTGTCCATGGAGGTGTAAGTGCTACAGCACATCCTGCTCCAGGCCATGTAAAAGTACCAGGTAAGTTCTCTCTTATGCGCCTTGTCACCAGGGCCGGCGCGCCCACTAAGCAACCCTAGGCGGTCGCTGGGAGCCGGGGGGGCGGCTGGCCGTGGCTGCCTCCCGCCCCCCCGGCTCCGCAGCTGAGCCGGGAGGGCGGCTGGCTGCAGCTGCCGCCCGCCTCCCGGCCCCGCGGCCAGCCACCCTCCGCTCCTGGTGGCTGCCCGGCTCTGCAGCTCAGCCGGGAGCTGGGGGGACGGCTGAGCCGCGGCTGCCGCCCGCCTCCCAACTCCGCGTCTCAGCTGGGAGCGGGGAGGCGGCTGGCCGCGGGCGGGGGGCTGAGCTGCCGGCCTGCAGGGGGTGAGGAGGAGGGGACTGGGTGGGGGGGCGGTGTTAGCTGCGGGGGGGGCGCAGGGCCGGTGCAAGGAAGTTTCGCCTAGGACACGAAACTTCCTTGCACCGGCCCTGCTTGTCACATTGAAGGCTATGTTCTGCACAGCATTGCTCCCGCATACATCTATGCTCTTGTCTCTCATGTCCTACTTCACCCACTTCAACTGTGATGCCAGTCCCTCTTCTTCATTTGTTTCTCTCTCCCACTCTCTTCTTTGTGCCAGCCCTTAGACCTGAAACAACCTCTCTATCCCAAGGTGCCAGGTTCCCTCCCTCTCTTTATTCAAATCTTTTCCATGAAACCCACAAACACTAGACCATCCTGATTTCACTTTTTAAAAATCCATCCATCCTCTGGGTCTCCCAGAGGGGTTTCTTTTGGTGTGTGCGTGTTTGTTTGTTTTGTTTGCTGTGGGTTGTTGTTTAGGGGAGGTTGTTCATTAGTTAGGTCTTTGTCTACGTTTTGGGCTATAAGATGTTTGGGACAAGAGCTGTGTCTATTTGCCTCTTGTACAGAATCAAACTCTTTGTCACTGCTTTACTAAGAATAAAATAAATATTGCCTATTGGCTAGGCAATGTTGTGTTGCACACAGTAAGCGTATTGCCACAAACACAAATCATTTGCACAATAGTGTTATGGTGACGCTGGCTGTGTGCAGCGTTGTACATGTAACCCAACCCCAGCTTCTCGCAGCTATCACGGCATGACAACTGTCATGTTAACTGCTGAAATGCGTGCAGCTGGATGGGATGCTTGACTAGCCACACAGTAGGTAAATCAGTGATTAAGGCAATCATGGACCAGATTGACAGCTGGTGTGACTGCGTGGAAATGATCAGAAACCACTGTCAGTACCATGGAAAAGCACCACCAGATGTGAAATGCTATGCAGACGTGTTAATATACCCCAAATAAAAAGACACAGATGTACTAACTGTGGGCGATGTGTGTGTCTCTCTGCTCCGTGCCAATTACAGGGAGTTCCCCAGCTGGGAGCCTGCACACATTGCTCCAGACACAGACAGCTAAACAGCTTCCCACAGACTGGGGCGTCAAGGTTATGACCCCCGGCTCAGGGCAACCAGATCACTCCTAAATGCTGTCAGCCATTGACGTGTATTGTAGAGCAGTTTCCAAGCGACTGGGGGAAGGGCATAGGGATGAGGACAGCATCCGTGATCGCAAAAGCACATGGCTGAGTGAGCTGCAGCACGTAAGGGGCTTTCCGATCATATGGAAGCAGTGCAGGCAGCCGCACTCTTAAAACAAGGTGTCAGGCGTAGTCCCCAGTGACACAAGCACTGCAGCTGGGGAGGCTGAACTCACACCAGGCCACAGCCCAGCTGTAACCCATGGCAACTCCACCCAAGTGATATACTACACACAAATGAGTGAACCTACTCCCCGCCCCCACCCTTCCTGAGCCTTTGCTCCTAGGCCTTTCATGCTGAACCAGCCTCTGATCACACCTTCTCCCCATGCTATATGGCACTGGCCCAACTGCAGATGCAGACTGTATACGCCCATCTTCCTTGATGTGCCGTCTGTGCTGATGAACGCCACGCTGACCTACGTCAAAAGGGGGCGCCACCTGAGGCAACTTACTCACTGTAAAGCACACACATTTCATCTGTACGCAGGATCCTTCGGCGCAGTCTCACCTCCCTGCACAGCATCATTTACCCGTGTAACTTCCCTTCATCTTTTGATCCCTAAATGCCAAACTTAATGACCATTTTTCATGTTCACCCTATAGCTGCAGGTGTTAATTGTTCAGTGTGGTACCCAAGACAGAAAATATGCAATCCGGTCCCTGGCTTTGATACAAAAAACAAGAGATTGTAGGTTTCACTTTTTTCCCCTCCTCAGCAATGTGTAACGACCCTGTAAAATCCTGTCCCTATCACCATCTACCCTGGAGTTGCTCAGTTCTCTCTCTAACTAATGGCAGCCGCCTCGGGGCTAGTATTGCCCCTAGCCTTATGAAACCGTGTATCTATCAAGCCAAAAATGCACTCAGGCCTGCAAAGGAGGATCCATTGGAGCCCCTAACCAAAGCACACACACACACACCTCCTAGGTGAAAAGGATTTTTTTTTTTAAATAAAAAAGGAAAAAAAGTTAGTTCCCTAATAGAAGAAGACAGCTGAGACCGGGCACACAGTCTCAAGAGCAAACAATTAACAAGACGACGACACTGACACAGCCATCCAACTGCTCAGGATTCCCTCGCAGCTTAGAAAATAAAATAAGCAAAGAATGGAAACATCTGGATTAGTGATTTAGTGGCAGGGAACATACAGCCATGCAAAGGGTCTGAACTCAGGTCCTTCCTTCCATCACTCACTTCCTGCACCAGCAGCAAGGAGGGGCCAGAATGGTCACTCACAGTAGGTACGTGGATGTGCAGAGGCTTAAAAGAAGCATCTCAGTTCACGCGCAAGCGGTAGGAGGAGTGGAGTTAACAAGTTGCAAGACAGCTGACATCCAGGCCTCCTTGCTGGGGTAAGGTAGGAAGAAAAGAAAGTGTCTCCAATTCTGGGCTCATAGGGTAGGAGTTAAGGGGCTGTATAAGGAGGTGGGCGGGTCTCTGAGCCCAAATGCCTACTCTGCAATTAAACAGCCCCTTAACTTGAGCCTCGTGAGCCCAAGTCAGCTGGCAGGGGCCAGCCATGGGTTTTTAATTAGTGTGTAGACATACCCAGAGAGTTCACTTTCCTACTCACGCTCATGCCCCCTCTAAAATGGAAAGAGAAGACCCACAAAACGATACTTTGCAGACACTTAAAATACTTTTTGAAATAAATCCATTCCACTGAAGGAATGCTAATGCCCGCCCCCGGGGGAGACTGAAATGAAGACATCAGGGTTTGCTAGTTTTTCTCAGAAGTATAATCATGGCAGTGGGAGGCAGAATACATCCAATCAGACCACTGAGTCCATCCCACCCCAAGGGCAAGGATGTCTGACAGAGGGTGCATCAGACACTATCATCCCACACTGGATTTAAACCAGCAGGGCAAGTATTCCCACTTACTGTCATGGATAGTTAAGCAGCGTTAGTTGTTGGCCAAATTCCTCCCTGTGAAAACACACAAGGGTTACACCAGAGATGAATTTGGCCCAGTCTCCCCATAATGCATTCAGTGAAAGCAGAGGGTCATTGTTAGGCAACCTCCAGCCTTAGGAGACCACATCAACATATCCCCAAATGTAGTGAACAAAATTCTCCAGTCTATTAGAAGATTACCTCCATTGAGGTTTGTTCATCCTTTGAGTGACCAGATAAGGCGGCTTCACTCTATTCGCAAATGTAATTATCAAGGGCCAAATGTTGCTCCCATGGAGTAAATAGTTTTTGCACAAGATACTCAAGGGAGAAGGAAACCAGAACTTTTCATGCAGGTCACAGAGCATCAAGCTGGCTGGTCCACAGCAGCTCATCCCTGAGCTCTCCTTACAAGGGGTGTTTTTGCCAGTGGATCCATGTATAGGGTAGGTCTGGTGGCCAGCTTGCCTAGTGGTCAGCTCATGGCCTTACAGTTTCTGCCACTCTAGTCATCCAGAGGGGACTCCAGCTGCAGCCTCATTCACCCCCTTGTGCTCTGATTGGTCCCTCAGAGCTTGGTTACTACCAAGGAGCTTGGGGGGCGAGGGGGGAAAGCAAGGTAGGGGGACCCAGGCCCACCCACTCCACTGGGCCCTGACCCAGGCCTTAGGGGGTCTCTCAAAGTGTCCAGCCCAGTCACTGAGCTACCCAAAAATTATGTTTTTCCCTGGGTCACTTCCTACTAGTCTGGAGTGCCTCAGTTTGGCGTATGGCCACAGGCTTAGTAGGCTCGCCTCAGTTTCTTAGCATCCAGTTCAGTCAGTCCCTCTCTCTCAGCCTTCGACTCCGAATGGCGTGGGGACCCAAGTCCCTGCTGCTAGAGCAGCTTTCACAAAGCCATTGCCACTCCCTGCACCAGTCTTGCGTCTTTGTGCCATATAGAGCTAATTCCTCCCTTCTCCCGGGCTACCAGTGTCCTTTTAAACTGTTCCTCCACAGAGAACATGCCTTCCACCTATTGAAGGGCGATGCCTCCCGAGCCCCGTACTGCTCTTCTCCCTGCCCTGATTCAGTGTGGGCCGCATCACAATCCACAGAGCTGTGAACTCACTGGCCATGCTCCCTCCCCACCTCACCCCAAACCCCCTCCTCACTGTGGTGCTGCACAGAGAACCAGCATGGAGCACTGATCCATGGTGCACAGACCCTGACAGAACCCCAGCATCATCTCCCACATGCTCCAGACAACAGGATCTGTGCCATTCCACCATTTTTTCAGACCTCATGAACTCATTGGATGGGAGGAGGCTGGGTTTGCCCCTAAAGGAATAAAAGATATACACCCGCTCTAAAACCATTAATAAATACTATTTATAATTAATTAGCGGATGTTTGGGTAGCATTCGCAGGCACAACGTGTTAGACGAGTACTGAGCAGCATTACAATTTTTGGAAATATGGGGAAGCATAATGGGATCAACATCCCAGGAATTCTCTCATTATACTAGAACTAGATCAAATGAGAGCACTTTCAGAGGGTAGGAAAGGAATAACAAAATTGAACATAGATTCTTAGAGCTTCAAAAATGTCCTTCTGACTCCCCCTGGTGGTTAAAGAAAAATCATAGCTTCCCTGTGTCCAGATGAGTACTGTAACAAGACAGTGCAGAAGTATGTATAGCTTGTTTCTCTTAAGGGCCATATACTTCCCTCAGACATACACGCACAACTCCCATTGGCATTAATGGACGTTCTGGATGAGGAATGAAGACAGAATACAACTATATGTGTTCTCCTTATAATCATTCTTAAGGACACACAGTAGCCACCTTTTCTGCTTTGAGTACTTGTTTGCACGCATTCCACTTCCAGTGTGCATGCACCACCGGAGAGCAGAGTGCTCTAACAGCCAGCAGTGCCCATTGGTAGCTTCTGCTCCCCGGATGACCGAGAGCCCCTAGCCCTTTGAGGGTAGCAAGGGGGCAGAGCAACCAACTAGGGCAATCACGGCTTTTAACCACTCCTGGCTGTGAGATGGCTCCAGGTAGCAGTGTCCACTCTTTTTTCAAAATGCAAATTTTATTACACTTTTGTAAATGGTTAATTACTGATTTAGATGAGGTATTTAGCAGAGTGATTAGTATAGTGCTTTTAGGAAGTTTTAGCTTTTTCTGGGTTAGTTTTTGCTCTGTACAAGGGGATCAGGTGTGACGTTGCCCCCCCCCCAAAAAAAACCTTTAAATTTTGAGAGTCCTCTATAAAAAGTGTCCCAACAACAGCTTTAATCTCCAGGGTGCTGCCTGCTCCTGCCTCTGTGGCTGCGAGCAGTGACAGGCATCGCACAGAGGAAGAGCTCCTCACAAGACCTCCTCAGAAAGGAGAGGGGTTGGACTGGTTCACCCCTTGCTGTCTCCAGGAAGAAGAGAGGCAGCCCCTCGCTCCTCCTCTCAGTGGGAGGCAGCAGCCCAGAAGACTTCACCACTGGTGTCCATGTTTGCTGCTGTCAGTCTGCTGCCAGCTCCTCTGCTCTCTGGGTCAGCTCTAAGCTGTCAGCCTGTAGCACCAGCTCGTTGTGAGAGTGCTCATCCCCCAACACCCAGCTCAGTTACCGACCCCTGCAGTGCTGACTTGCTCCAGGCATGCTCAGGGCAGCAACTGTCTGTGCCTTTGCCTTTGGAGCCTGCTGCCCTGGCTGCTTTTACCACCACGGCTCTGACTCCTCCAGCAGCAGACCTACCACTGCCAGTGTCAGCATCTCCAGGCAGCAGGGGCTTTGTTATTACCAGGTCGGCCGATGGCACAGCACCACTTGGGGCCGACGTCTATGGCACACAGTGATTTGGCCATTTCCACGCAGTCCGATTCCCCCTCATTAGAGGTTTGTCAATCAGGGGATGCTTTGGGGGTTATTGTGGTCCCCATCGAGCCCAGTCCATCCCCTCCCTTAGCAGAGGAGGAGGGTATTCCCATTCTGAGAGCAGGGATGGTTCACCCTCTGACTTTTTGAGGGTACTTTTTTTATGACCAATGTATGTTTGAAAGTCAGGTAAGACATACGGGTAAATCTCTACGCCATGTTCAAAACCCCCTAATTGGTACCCTCGCCCCACTCATGTTGGCCTCTAGGCTATTTATTGTTAAACACAGTTTAATCATGGGCAACTATATTGGCACTGGAAGTGCAGCATTTTTATAGAACGTTCTACAGAAACATCACCAATTCTGATCTCTGCTGTCCTGCTTAAAATTATAGACAGATGTATTCTGTTAGAGCTACATGCACCAGATGTTGTATTACAGAAAGTGAATGCTTGGTAATGTTAGTTGAAACCAATGTATACTCTGCACTGTGGAACATCCTCTGGTGACTATGTTTACCCCCCTTTGGTGAGGAGGGGACGTGTTGGGGAAACTCTGAGAGGTAAGTAAAATGGTCCTTTTTACATCGGCATGCTAAAGGTGGGCAAATCTGGGCTGTGACATATTCATGACAGTTGTGCTAGACTGCAGTGGGATATAGCTTTGGACACTAAAGGGCTGATTTTCAAAGAGTAAGATGCACAAAGATATGTGCAACACTGTATCTATACCCACCAGCCAACATCTTGGCAAGAATCTTTTGGGGGCTTACCAACTCCACCTCTTTAATTGTTCAGTTAAGCAACATGAGGCAGTCTTCGCTCGAGAGGAGCAGAGTGCATTGTTTCGGGATCAATTTTAATTTTGAAAAACATACAGTAAGACTGACTTTTAAACTCTTATTGGCCATTAAGGACAAAAGTCACCGCAATCCTCAGTAAGTGAGAACATTGCTTATTACTGGATGCAGTGCCCCACCCTGAGAAAAGGGCTGAACCAGGCCAGAGAGGCTGCGCAGACCAACAGCCAATTGGTAAAGGCCTGAGGAAAGCCAATCAGGGCAGAGGAAGAAGCAGCCAATCAGGGCCAGGCTAGGTCCTATATAAAGGCTGCCTAGCAGGGGCAAAGGCAGTTGCTCCCTGGCTAGCAAGGGAGGAGGGCTGGTTCCTAGTATAAGGAGCAGCACCTTGGCCAGAGCAGTGCTGGGTAGGCTTTGGGGAGCAGATAGGGGCTCCAGCCCATTACCTACCAGGCTGCGGCCCATGCTAAAAAGGGTCCAGAGGGTGCATAGGGCCAAAAGGGGAAGTGGCCCCCAGGGAAACTAGGCAGACAAGAGGGGAGGGAAGAAGGGCAGAGGGAGACTGCCACTAGAGGGTCCCTGGGTTGGGGCCTAGAGTAGTGGGTGGGCCTGGGTCCCCCTCTTACATTGCACCTGGCCATCAAGGAGAGGGGCTGAAACACACCGCAACTTGCCCCTGAGACAAGGGGCTAGACTATAGGGGTGTGGTTGGCCACCAAGGCAGGTGCAAGCAGGAAGACTGCTGTTAACAACCCCCTTCTCCCCCCTTCCCCCCCGAAGGGGGTGAGACTGGAGTAATGGGCACTGCCAGAGGGCAGTGTCCTGAAGCAGAAGAAAGTACTGTCCTGAAGAGGATGCCGCCGAGCAGGGAGCAACACGGGTCCCAGGGCAGCAGAGCAGATGATGGGCCAGACACCACGCATTGAGGGCGCTCCCAGCACAACCGGCAGGAGGCGTGAGCGGTGGTGAGTTGAACTCTGTCACACTGGGTAAATGCGAATAGCTAATTTGCACAATTATAAAAACACTTTACATTAGTTAAGCTAAAACAAGATTGCTGCACACCTCATTAAACTGAGGGGCAGGCAAGTAGCTGCCTTCAGCACTGACAACTCCACAAGTCAGCAAGCAGTAAAAGGGTTCCAGAAGTGAACAGCCCTTTCACCCTCGGAGCCAAATATACAGCCTTAATTGCATACCTGAGCTTCACAAGCCAGGTGGAAACATTTTTGGATGTTCAACACTCCTAACTTCTGCAAGTTAGCTCATTGCCATCAAAAGATAAACGTACCAGAGACCAGAACATGGCCCAATTTTTGCCAAAATAGGCCCAAATTCAGCAAAACACCCATGTGCTTAACTTAAAGCATGTAAGTAGTTCCATTGACTTCAATGAGATTACTCACATGCTTGAAGATAAATGTGTTTAAGTATTTTGCTCTTTTGGGGACAAAATGCACAACATCGTGGTGGATCCAGTCCATAAAGCTAGAAATTTAGCTCCATCACCACATCCCAAGTACAATGTCAGTCTGAGAGCTACACTATTGCTTGAAGTCACAGTTACATTTCCCAGACAGAGCCAAATGTAGAGTTATCAACATAGATTTTTTTTAAAAAAGCTAGAAAGATGAAAGGAATGAACACAGATGCTCATATATTACAATGAGTTTGATACAAGTACCTAGACAAGTAGATTAGATTAATACAATTATATTGGATTTTAAATTCTTAGGAGCAGAGAGGGTCATCTATTATGTTTGTACAGCACCTCGCACAATGGGGCCCAACCTGGTTGTGACCTTTTAGTTTCTACCACAATATAAATGTTAAATTAAAAAATAATTAACATAATAGAATTTAAATTGTTGATAGACAGACTAGACAGACCATAAGCGGGAACAATAAAGAAGGAAATCCTGCACAAATTTCTCTATTGTCATAGTTGAAATACAAAAGTGTGTTAGCAGAATTCTTTTCACTAACAAGCCCAAGCAGGTTGGAACATAGAATAATCTCAGGATAACGTTCACATAAATTTATAAACGATAGTATTTTTATTTCCCCTCGTTTATTATTCAGAGCTTTCCTTTGCCTTAAGGGGAAGTTAGATGTGTTTTATAGTCTTAAATCTATGGTGACTATCGGAACTGAGCAGCAGTCAGAAAGACTGTTTTAATTGATGATTTTATTCTTTTGTCTGCAGATTTGGGAGGATGAGCCTATGAAAAAGGAAATCTGGTTATTTCTGCACCACTGCTGTTAACAAGCACCACTGGAGAACTGAGATTTAGAAAGTCACTAATGAACAGTGTTATTTTTAGATGTTTGCTCCATTTCTATCTACTGTTCTCACCCTGCATACCCTGTGGAACAAGCACATTTTAAGAAGCACTATCATTTTTCACCACAGGAGAGCAAAGACTTGTAACAATAACACCAGTCCCTTCAGAATGGCTCTAGCCAAGACGTTTGAAGCTCTCTTATTGGGGGCACATTTCAGTTACATACCAGAAAGTTTAGAAATAAATAATGAAAAATTAGAATAAAGATCTCACAATAAACATAAAACAAGTTATAAATAAGGGAATGATACAGTTGCAGATGGATACAACACAGAAAAATTACATCCTGTATATTTTAATAAGACTATTTTAGAAAAGATTTAACTCCACTCAAACTCCTCTCTCTCCCTCTTCCCTTTACTCATCCCTCCCCCCGTGAAGTCTTAGCATCTGCCCTAGGCCCAGGGGAATTTAACATCTAACCAAAATCCAGCCTGGAAACCTCTGATTTGGAGGGCGCTACTACTCCTAGATAAGCCAGCCCTGAAGCTGCCAGTCTGGCCGGCTCTTACATACCCGCAGCAGCACAGCTGGCAAATGCACTTCTTGGTGGGCAGTGTCTTGGGCGGAGTCACAGGAGGAGACATCCCTGCGAGGGGCTGGAGCTAGAGCCGCTGTCTCCCGCTCCCAGCGGAAGCTCTGGGACCGAGGGCCGCTTCAGTAGCAGCCCCTCCAAGGGTTTGTTTTGGAGAAAGTTCCTATAAGCGCCAGGGACAGGTGCTATCCCTGGCCGGAAGCCGGATTCGCTGCAGCAGGTGAGAACGGTACTAAGTGAACTACATAGTACAGCTGGTCCGCTTCCCTGCGGCCGCCTCTGCTCTCAAGCCTCTCCTCAATCTCGTTTCTCAGCTAGCCGCAAGTAACACTGTGGGGTCCAGGGGATTACAACCCCCCCCGTCACCCACGGAGCCTTTGTGAGGTCACCAGGGCAAGCCCTCACACTCAGCAATGCTGTCAGCCTAGTCCCTACACTGTAGGCAATTAATGACTCCCCTACACCTGGGCTGGGCACGAGGCTGGCTTGGCACCTGGATAGGACACTGGGGCCTCGTCGATACTACTTTAAAATGTTATGGGGGAAAAGAGAGACTTGTATAGACTGGCCGCTAATGTTTTAAGGAGCAGTTGTTCTAGATAGCGTTAAAATGCTGGCATCTAGGCACTAGCCCGCCTGCGCTCGCCGCAGATGGTGGAGCAGGACTGCTGGATAAGAGAGAATAGAATTTCCTCCTCCAGAGTGGGGAAGTTGAAGCGAAAAGTCTAGGGTAGGTACAGCCTTTGGCATGAGCAGTTTAATTAGTTTAAAGAAGTTGTACAGAGGCTGGCAAAACCGCATTACCTGAACCTGCTTCAAAAATGCTTCTGAACACAGCCCAGCCTGTAGAACAGGGGTAGGCAACCTATGGCACGTGTGCCAAAGGCAGCATGCGAGCTGATTTTCAGTGGCACTCACCCTGCCCGGGTCCTGGCCACCAGTCTGAGGGGCTCTGCATTTTAATTTAATTTTAAATGAAGCTTTGTAAACATTTTAAAAACCTTATTTACTTTACATACAACAGTAGTTTAGTTATATATTAAAGACTTATAGAAAGAGACCTTCTAAAAACGTTAAAATGTATTACTGGCACCCGAAACCTTAAATTACAGTGAATAAATGAAGACTGGGCACACCACTTCTGAAACGTTGCCGACCCCTGCTGTAGAATAAAGGGACCCAAGCTACAGAAAATGGTTCAGTGCCTGGTCTTCTCTATGTCATTCTTGAATGACTGCCTCAATCTTGTATTAGGGAGGCCTGTGGTACTGGAAGAGTCTTTTGGATAAGAAAGAAAAACTTGTAGCACCTTAGAGACTAACAAATTTATTTCAGCATAAGCTTTCGTGGGTTAGAACCCACTTCATCGGATGCATGGAATGAAACATACAGCTGTCTACTGTATGTTTCATTCCATGCATCCGATGAAGTGGGTTCTAACCCACGAAAGCTTATGCTGAAATAAATTTGTTAGTCTCTAAGGTGCTACAAGTTTTTCTTTGTTATTTTTGTTTTGCTGACACAGACTAACACGGCTACTACACTGAAACCTATCATTTTGGATAAGATGAACTCAAGGCTTTAAGCAGCTGTGACATTTTAAACAGCTGATAGCATTTTGCATGGAGGTGGCACATTAAGCCTATCTGATCTGGCCTAATTGCAACCTGAGTACATTCTCCCTGCACTTCCTCTGGAGTTTCACCAGGCTATAGCAAAAACAAGGAGTCCTTCTGGCACCTTAGAGACTAACAAATTTATCTGGGCATAAGCTTTTGTGGGCTATAACCCACTTCATCAGATGCATGAAGTGGAAAATGCAGTAGGGTATAAATACACAGCATATGAAAAGATGGGAGTTTGCCTTACCAACTTACCAGCCTGACCCCACATTTGGTAAGGCAACTACCATCTTTTCATATGTTGTGTATTTATACCCTACTGTATTTTCACTCCATGCATCTGAAGTGGGTTTTAGCCCACGAAAGCTTATGCCCAAATAAATGTGTTAGTCTCTAAGGTGTCACAAGGACTTCTCGTTGTTTTTGCTAATACAGACTAACACAGCTACCACTCTATAACCCGTCATGCAGGCTACAGCAGTAATTCTTAAACTACAGCCACCTTCCCTCACCCCTCAGCAGGGAGAGGAGATAGAGTGGGAGGTTAGGCAGTGCACATTACTTGTTTTAAGTCATCTAACTACAGAAGAGTTAGAAAAACACTGGGATACAATATTCTTCTGTCCTGAATTGTTGGTGAAGGTGGTACGTACTTGACAGTAGATATGTTTCTTCCCAAAGAGCTGGATACATGGCGGTAGTATGTGCACTACACACAGCAATTGAAATACGCAAGAGCTCATTTGCTGTGGAGAATGCGAAGGTACATCAAAGTAAAATCACTGATACACAATATTTGATTTTATGAGAAGTGGTTAAAATAGTTATGCCTTTATAACCTAAAGCATAGGATTAAATAAAAAGGCATCAATAAAATATGAACTGACATCTACAGCTGATTATTTCATTGTGGCGGGAGTGGAAAGGTTCCCCCACCAGCAAGGACATTCCATGGCTTTGTCTTACAAATAAGTCACTGCAACCTTAATATTACTGCCATATTGTGACTGTGGCAGTAGCCTGCAGTACTAGTACACCTGTACCCCGATATAACGTGATCCAACATAACATGAATTCAGATATAATGCAGTAAAGCATTTCCTCTCCCTACCATGCTTGCACAAGCCTGGGAGGGAGGGGGAAGAAGCGGAGCAGCGGTGCACTCAGGGAAGGTGGTGGAGCGGAGGTGAGCTGGGGCGGGCACAGGGAGGGCCGCAGCAAGTAACAGGGGGGCCCCAGAGGAACCACTCCCCACCCCAGCTCACCTCCGCTCCGCCTCCTCTCCCCAGCGTGCCGCTGCTCCGCTTCTCCCCCCTCCCTCCCAGGCTTGCCGTGCCAAACAGCTGATTCACGGCAAGCCTGGGAGAGGAGGGGGGAGCAGAGTGGCAGTGGTGGTGGCACGCTCAGGGGAGGCAGAGCGGAGGTGAGCTGGGGTGGGGAGCTGCCCGTGGGTGCTCTGCACCCATCAATTTTTCTGTGTAGGTGCTCCAGCCCTGGAGCACCCATGGCAGCAGCATGTCTGGCTCCGACATGCTGCTCTGAGTGGCGTGTTAAGGGGGCCGGGAAGTTGGATAAGGGGCAGAGGGACTCGGGAGGTGGTTAGGGGTTCTGAGGGGTCAGTCGGGGCGAGAAGTAGGTGGGGGTTGGATGGGGGCATGGCTAGGCTGTTTGGGGAGGCACAGCCTTCCCTACCTGGCCCTCCATAGCAAGTTCGATATAACACAGTTTCATCTATAACACGGTAAAAAATTTTGACTACCGAGGACCACGTTATATCAGGGTAGAGGTGTATATATAGCAAAATGCATTTGCACATACTGTAGTTTAACAGTAATGAACCTTTCCCATATTTAAATGTATTACATATGTAACTTAAACAGTCAATGCACTAGATCAACTATTAATGTAGTACCAGTGCTGGTAATAGGAAATTTGTTTGTCAATAAGTTAAGCAGGTATGTTTGAATTCTCCCTTCTCTGCTCAAATTCTTATCCTGCAATCTACCTGCTGCTTGATGGCACTCTTAATGGCCCTGACAGCAGCACCTGTTGCTCAACTGTGGCAGGACAGATTCTGGCCTCCATGTAGGCTATGTTCTTTTTTAATCTTGATTTGTCACAGTAGTTTAACGTAAAGGCAACATAGCTTCGACTATTGAATAACAGTTACTCTGCTTCCATTAATGATGATGTTGCCAATATATTCAACACCTAGAGTCTGGACCACATATCTTATAGGATGAGGGTTATGCAGTTTTAAAGGTACTTCATATCACAGTTCAGATTCTTAGATTAGATGAAAGCGACTTTAGCATGGCACCATTCATCTTTTTCTTCCATAATCTCACGTTGTACCCCGTCCGTATATCACAAAGCACCAGTACACTGAATGGTACAGTTACATGTTTAATACTGAAGAGTGAGCTTGATTCATGCATTGAGAGTGACAGCTAAATGTGGATTACAGAATGAGTGATTGTTTGGATCAATGCATGCTGATATTGATAATCACTGAGGATAAACAAGCCCACAATGTACATTTTTTTCAGAGTAACTTCAGCTAGTGAAAGTAGTCTTGCTCTGCCTTCCAAATTCAGACTTAGCAGTCATCAGAATTCACTGTGTAAAGTAGGGCATGTGAATTAATCTGGTAGGAGAAAGCTGATGGCAAGAAGACGGAACTATACTTTTCTAAGATGACATTTTACTTGGCAAATGGCAACTCAGTAGGTGATGGCTAACTCACCTGCCATCATAAAGGCATAACGCAAAATTCACATGGAGGGCCCAAGAAGTCAAAGACTTGTATAAAGGGCTTAATTTTTTCACTCTTGCGTTGTTTGCTGACGAGAAACTCTATCTTTTCCTAGGCCATTGAATGCAGATTTTGAAAAAACAAACAAGTGTGAAGAAATACTTGTGTAAGCATTTTTATAGCAATGGAGAATTATATGAAGGGAGGCAGCCACAGTGTCTGTTCATAGGCAGGCTGATGGCAAAAACTTATCTCCATGATTAAACAATCCAACCCTTCTAACATATTTACTAATTAAAACCTTATATCCAAAAGTTTCTCCTGAAGACAAAAAGATTATCTAGTTCTTACTGTACTTGCTCCAACAACACCTGCTTGTGTTCTACAAGAATACCTTATGCAGCAAATGCTGGTCATTTGGTGTCAATTATTTTTAACCTTTAAACTGGAAATTCATTGTAACGTATTTTGTATACTCTGAGCACAGTGTCTGGTGTTTAACAATGATAAAGACAACTCTACAAAGTCCTCAGTTCAATGCTGGACTGGAGCTCAGGTTATGATTTATGCTGCTAATTCTCTTTATTTCATAAAGTCACTTTAGATATCAAGTCCCATTTCATTGCCTAGAACACAAGTAGACAAATCTTAGACTGAGTTTGCAGGATGAAGTTTATAAAATTAAATATTTCTGTAACAAAATTGAAAACTGTTTCATTTTAATAAACTATTTAAAAACAAAGTTTAAATAAACACAAGACTAAGTCAAACATGAAATATAAAGTTAGACAAAAAATCCTAAATTACTTTAACCCACAAGTGGATTTCTAATTGGTCTTGTTAGTGGGCATAGTTACAGTGTTTGTGAGCACTCCTTTGTCCTACTCTTCATATGCCTTTTTTCCACTTGACCGCACTCTCCCTAAATCTTTCCTCACTTTGCCTTTAGTTCTACCTGAACAGTCACTGTCCCCAGAGTTTTAAGTCAAGGGGTTTGTTTATGGGAGGTGGAATAGTGAGGCCATAGACATCAGTGCTCCATCTTACCAAATTCATTCTCTTCCCTTGCAAGTCAATAAATTAGACTAAATCATACCCACACCTTGATCTGAATACGCAGAAGTTTTCAGTTGCTTACAATGGGCAGGGCAGGATGAATACAAATTTATCCCCCTTCAGTCCCAGGTATCCAACCTGGAAAGGTCTCCAGGCCATTTCTGAATAGCCCCATCATTTCTCCTGACAAACAATGCTATAACCAAGGGTACTACCAGTGGAACCATGGTGCTGTGGAGTTGGGGCACCAGAGCTGGAGGCAGAAAAAGGGCCTCCATAAAATAAACCTGACAAGTCAGATTGGGAGGCAATCGTCATTCCCCAAACAGGTAAATGCGGAGAGGAGGCCTTTACAAGAATCCATCCTCTTACTCCTACAAAATCCCTTCACAATGTGTGTGGTAATTAAAGTTCCAACTTTGCTAGACTTCAAAAATTAAAGGTGATATCCTTGATATCTTATAATGCACATGGTTAAATGTCATTTTTCAAACAGGGTCCTTGACTAGTTTTTTTTTTTTTAAATACTTCAGATTAAAATGTGAACTGTTTTAAGTTGCATCAGCCTCAGGAGTTTCAGCGTGAATGACTTAACCATACAATCCAACAAAACGTTTGATTCCACACATTTGACTACTAGTCTTCTCATATCAATGGTCAACAATCTCCAAGTCCTCTGATCAATGACCAAAGAATTCAGCCTTAATGGACACTGTACACTAAGGAAATTTCTTCTCAGGTTAGTTAAAATAAGCATTTAAAATGTATGTATTGGCAGAATTTAAGTCTGAAATGGAAGAATGAGTTTGAAAAATGTAAATAACAAATAGCATTTTAATTATGTCTAATTGTTTAGTACACAAGCATTACACATCCAAGTGCATCATAATTCTATTAAGTGTGAAACTGCTTCATCTTTACGTGTCTTTATATCAGATGACTCTTTTGCATCCAGCTTCTCCTTCAAATTCTCTTCTTCTAGAAAAAAAATGTATTGTTATATAAATGTATAGTATTAAAAAAAAATCTGACATATCAGATACCCTTAGGAAAAAGAGACTGTAGTGTTTCAGGACACTTCCTACAGATGCAACTGCAATTGTTCCAAATCAGGGAAAGGAAAAATTCCCGTATCTGCACAACCAAAGAAGTTGCAGCTAATAACTAGAGAGGATTCTGGGGTACACCAACACTGGAAGTACAACCTGTATGCAACTAATTTAAAGTGTTATTGCGGCTCAGTATATGTAAAAGCATCAGTTATGTAGCAATATATATTAACTACCCGCTGCTGCCGAGGGAGAAAAGGCTTATCAAATGTGGACTACAGGAGAGATGATCTTTAAGTCACTTGCAATAAATGAGACGGTTACTGAATGTAGATTCCTCAAAGCTCCCAGCAAGCAGGGTCAAAGGAGAACTAGTTTAAGCGTTTGCTTGATTTCCTTCCATGGTACTGCATGTATTTGTAATAAGCAATCTGCTCCCAAATCATTTAGGACTTTTAGCTTTTAAGTGTCATCTAAGCTGTTTATAAGTTAACTGACAGCAAGTACAATTTATGGAGGACCACTTAACCACACAGTTACATTTATGACTATCTTCAGTTTATTGATAGTTGCAGGATGCAGAGTGCATTGCAGTCATCTAGTCTGATGTTGTCCTTTTAAGATAAGCCTGTTAAATTCAACTCATCAACTTTTCCATTTGACATTTAAGTGAAAATGTCCTGGATACTTACTGTGGACTGACAGTTGAGTAGAGTCCACATTAAATGCAAGTGCACTTATAAGACTAATTCCTGTCGTACTAATTACTCAAGTATACTGACTGATGCTTACAGGCATACCAGTAAGTGCCTAGTGCCACTGTATTTCTGTTTCTGGTGGTGGAAGCTATACGGTGTTTCATTAGCGTAAGTATTACCTAGGTCTCGCTCACATTTTGGTGTCTATAGTCTGGCAAAGACTCCAATAGTTCCATATTTGGAAAACGTAACTTGCAAGATATGGACTTTATCAATTTAAACACCCACCTCTGGGGAGAAGTGTCATTTTTCAAGAAAGGAAAACTATTCATATGTGAATCTTTGGAAACTAGTAGATGGGAGGATGACTGGCCTGAATATACACTTTTTAAAAGTTTAAAGGGCTCCCTCTGCCACTGCTGAAAAGACTAAGACATCAGAAAGTACACACAACCCAAAGATTAGATCTGCATCTTTCTCCCTCCTTCCATGATCATATATATGCACCCACATTGCTCCTTCCAGGGAGAATGACAGTAGCTGTAACTGTGGCAACAATCCACTACCTTGGTGATTCCCTTCTTCCCCCTAAATCCTAAAGCAGAAGCCAAGTGCTCAGATTATGTCCAGGAAACCCAGAAGGCACAATCCTGTCAAAAGCACAAAAAGAAGCTTACCCTTCAAGTTATGCAGGAAGTCTCCAGGTTTCTTTTGTGTCATTGACCTTAATCTCTCTTGAACTGGAGAAAATGCAATCAGTGGAGAAAGAGTGTGCCTTCTTTCAAAAAGAGACATGCGTGAAGGTGTCTTGATATACTCTGCATCCAATGCATAGAGTTTTTCTAGAGGACTAAATACTTCTTTTGTTTCTGTGCATCCTGGAGTAAGGTTTATCTCTGATCTAGGCCTCAGAAATTGTTTTCTAGAAGGTGACTGAAATGAATCTGCCTCATCTCCAAAAACTGTCTTTTTCAGTGCTTCATACCTGTTGCGAATAGACTGTAAATCCAGTTTGCATTCTTGAGCAGCCCATTCATTTTTCACTATGTTTTCTAAGGACTTGCTGTCCCTTGAGTTACCTTCGACTTCATCATCAGTCTCTAAACTTTTAGAGCTATTAAGACTTATGTTGCCAAGTTCCTCTGGAAGAGTCTCATGTAGTATTCCAAACTGGATAACTTCATGACTGTCAGAACTAGTACCACTTACCATCTGAGAAGCATCCCATGACAGAGTTGTATGCATTGAAGAATAAGGTGATAGAGCATCTGTTTTAATCTCTCTCTCTGCACTATTATCCAGAGGATTCATGTTCTTATCTACAGCTGGAAAGACAGATTCTTCTAGATTTTCTGAGAGACTTTTACTTGAAATAGTATGTTTTGATCCAAACTCCCAAGATCCTTTGTTATCTGGAATTCTTGTAGCTAGTATCTGTGTTGGCGATTCACTGATGTGACTAACCACCACCTGCTTTTTAGGTGCAGGTGTCATCCAACTTACTGAAGATTTCCCTTCTAGTAAGTTAGAAACATTAAGGTCAGACATGTGAGATGAAGACATAAAGCAGGCCATACTAGAATCTATTCGGCTACAAACTGCAGACTCTAGATCCAATGGAGCTTCTTTTGTCACCATTTCAGTCTGAGCCAACTCTGTATCTGAAGGATCTTCAGCTTGAATAGCTTTTCTCCATGAGCTTCTAATTTCAGTAACTAAGATTGAAACAAATTAAGGACATGTTTAAGTGCAATTCCATATTGTTTAGCCACCTATTTTTCTACTTTTATAAAAGTGTAAACATGCTACCTTTGAAACTATTGATGTTTCCCCACACATGCCCCGAATGCCGACAGCACAGAAGTGATGGCATAGGAGTTTTATACTAGTGTTTCTCAACCTTTTAGATACCAGAGACTACTTGTTGCCTTCCTAAACTGTGTCAGGGAGATCTCTGGGACTGGTGCCAGTCCGTGCACTGGTCATTGAGGAACACAGCTCTATATTGCCTTGTCATACTATGTTCATTTTGTTACAGGTACTATGTTGTGTTACAGATAATAGGCATGTCATCCTGATAACTGTTCGGAGTTAAAGCCATTCTGATTGAGCAGTGTTGGGGGAGGGGGCGCCAGGAGGGGGTCCTTTAAACATGGCAGCATCTCTACTCACAGAAATTCACTGTAGTTCAACTGCTCTACATTATGAAAACAGAACTTACTCAGATTTTCTGGAGTTCGTGGGATCTGTTTCCTCGTTAAGAAAGGGTTAGAAGCCAGTGAGCCAATTAGGTCATCTAACTCCATTCCTTTTCCACCACCACCCTGAGTCGATTCTGATACCACTACATCTGCAACCTGTAGGAGAAAGTTTAGAGAATGGAAACTCTTGAGGAAGATAACTTTTGTTCCTGCCAACAACAGCACTGAATGAATCCCATTTTCTCCACCCACTCCAGAGCTTTAGGAGTTCCACAGCCCTTGTTTAAATGTGTGTACACGATTATGGAAAATTCTCCTTTTAAAGTGAGGAAGTGTGGAAAAGAATGGAAAGCCTCCTGGTCAGAATATGAGACTGGAAGTCAAATTCTGCATTCTATTCTCTAGTTTACAGCTGACTTGTTTCAGCCATGCTTTAGTTCACCCATCTTTCTTTTAAAATGGTGACAAGATTTCCTGAGAGACAAGGAAGTGAGATTAATTATTAACCAGGAATTGAGAGTCCTGGATGAAAAGCATTTAAGAGAAGTATTAAGCTTTCACTTCAAGAGTTCCAATCTGTACAATTGTGGGAAAATCACATTACTTGGGACGTCAATATTCTATAAAAGAACAAATATTCTTGAGTGCAGTTGACAATTAACTATACCATTTCAGGGATGAAGACACTTAGTCTTCCATCTCACTATATAGCATAACTTTGAGGTTCTTGTAACAAAAATTCCCTTCGAAGGACTTAAAAGTGCCTGCACACACCTGCCAAGTCCAAATGTTTGTCCAACAATATTCAGATGCTATAGTTAAATGTCAAAATATGTACTAGTTATAGACCTAAGATCAGTTTTATAAGTTGCAGAAAGCTTTCAGTAAGTGAAACAAAGGAAAAGCATCAACTCTGTCAAGCATATAAAAAAAATACATGAACGGTACAATAAGCTCTATGTCACCAGAGTATGCTTAATCACGTAGTCTCCCAGGGAAGACCAACGACAGCTGTTTAATGAGAACAAGTAATCTTTGATTAATAACGCAGTTTAGTTGGTACGCTTTCATGAGTCTTATACTGGCTCTGATAGTTTGTTGCCTTAATAGCTCTCAGTCCCTTCTATATTTGTGTGATGTACAAAAGGAATTCAAACTTTCTACCCTCCCTCTTCTGGGCTATTAATTTGTTCCATCAATGGCAGCTACATATACTTGACTACTATTCTATTTACTGCACAGTGTCAGCAGTAGATGTAACAGAAGGACAGGCTTAGGCCCTCTCCCAGTGGAAGTTGGCCTATTTACAGAAATCTAATACAAATACAGAAATGAGGTGACTTAAAAATATCCAAGCACTCTAAACCCTCTCCAATAATATTATGAGCTTTATAGATTCCTGCACAGCAACATGGCTTTTCTTCTGGTAAATCAAAAAAGCCACCACCCACTAGCATATTCCAATTAAGAGTGTTCTATTGTACTGTATTTGAGCAATGTGCACTTTTAAATTACATCCTTCATCCTTTTCTTCTTGACTGAAAATTAAGCGTAGACAGCTACAATTAAATAAGAACAGTTATAAACAAATGAGTACCAAGATCAAGTTATCTTTAGATCAGGATTAGTGAATGAAGTGTAATTAAGAAGTGAAGCCTCTCCTAACCTCTTCTGCCAGTTGCTCTTGTGCTTTCTTAACAGGATCTTCTCTTTTAACTGCAGTTGGTGATTGGAGTACATGAGTGTCTTCGTTCTTCCAAGCTTCTATTGGTCTAGGTTTGTGCACTGTATATTTTAAGATTTTTTGAGAAACAGACCGTTCTTTCCTTTTGGGAGTTCTAGTATGTACATCCTAAAGGAATATAAAAAGATTTTAGGTCTTATATTTGAAAATGTACAACCTGAAGGAACTACCATACTAAACTGCACAGCACCTGTAGTGTCAGCATTAGTTTAATCAAATAGTAAATCAAACACTGACAAACATTCGTTCCAGTCAGATTTCAAGTTTACCTATGTAGGCATGCTTTGTGTCAAGTGTTGCATAGAGATAACAGCAAGCCCTTGGATTTGCCCTTTCTGTGCCTAGTACAGCCAAGATGCAGCAAAGGTGTTTTTTAACCATACTTACATTTCTCAACCTGGGGCCACCATGCAAACCCCGAAGCATAATTTAGGATTGGCCCTGATGGTGCTCAAGTTGTGCTGCCACTTCACAGCCCCCATAAGGAGCTGTTCCAACAACCAGATATTACTGGTGTAGTACAGACACACTTCCTATGCTGGGAGCCGGGCGTGGAAATTTATCACAGGTGCTATGCAGCCTGGTGATTTTCCCAGTGCCTGGGGAATCCTCTGCTAGGTGGCTCTGCTAACATCATTACCATTTTCAATCTACCAGCAGGAACCAGGAAAGTATGCCAAGTTTACCTTGCAATCTCTTAATGCAGACAGAATACAAACTTCAAGTGTTTAATTTTTTTCCAAAGACAATTTAAGCTATTAAAAACTGACCTTTTCAAGTACCACACTGCTGGGTTCAGCTGTGAGAAAGCTCTGTGTAGCTGACTGCAAGTGTGAAAGCATCCTAGAAACAGACAAGATTCCAGCTATTGAAATTAAACCAAACATGCTGCATATAAGTCTTATGAAGCTCAGTATATTGTCTGCCCCGTATCTGTCCGTTATGATTTCCCTCAATTCATCCCGGTCATCAGAAGGCAGTTTTACTATAGGGAGGACTTGTGACAATTAGAGCGGTTTTTTTTGCCCTATTTGTGTATCAGTCTCCCAAGCAGTAATAAATATGAAACCCCCACACATACTTCTAGAGTGGAACTTTATATAAAGAGATGTGTATTATTTGTATTGGGAATTTGAGATCAACTTGAATTCTAAAGCAAACTGTTAAAAGATAAGGACATCATTTTAAGTATCAATGTATTTCAGTTCACTTGTCACACCACATGAAAGTATGTATTCTTTAAGTGTTAAGTAACCTGCCTGTAAGCCTTTTGGTGCTTGTGGATTTGAAGTGTGTTTTAGGTGTTTTATGAAGTCAGAGAGTTGGCTACTAGTACAAGTTTGGTGTTTGTCCATGTTACACATTTAGTTTCTTGGAATTTTCAGAAAGTTATATAAAGTCGCTCAGTATACCACAAGTCTAGCTTTAACTGCTTTGATAATCTGAAGAGAACTCAGATGCAGATTATATGAACTGATTTCTAGAAATGAGATAACTAGTCAAAATTTTTACTCCCTTTATTTTTTCAAACACAACAGCTTTCAGGTGTTTGTAGGAGTCCTTATGTGGATCCATGAAAAATACAACCTTCTAAAATGCCATAGAGAACCTCCTAGGGTAAACAGCTGCCATGCAACTCAGGACACTCAAAATAGGGATAGTTATATAGTTTCACCCTTTGTAGGGATTATGGAAAGGCTTCATAAAATAAAGTGTTTGGAGGAAGAATCTTAATGAGGAAAGTAACTGTCTGCATTGGTTGACCTCTTTTACTCATGTATTAAATGGTCCAAGATAGTTTTTTTAATCATACCTTTCTGTAGATGTTGCGTCCATTATACTTTCCAATGCTGCATCCTCTCCATCATCATTTGCTTGACAATCCTTTTTTGGGGTATCTAGAATAGGGAATGGAAAGGATTTGTTACCACTTTTTGCCTGGTCTATTTTCTTTGATTATAAAGGACCAGAGGTGAGACACAACAATTTTAGATCTAAGAGTGCTATAGGCAGACTAGTTCAAAAGGCTATTCAAAATGTCAATTTAATAAAACCCTTATGTACTCTACAGTGATTTGCCAATACCAGAAGATAAGTTATGGCATGAAGTTGGTGGACAGAAAAGTGTGCAGATATCAAACAATAGCAAACACATACACAGTTTAGTACAAGGGCTCTTCCATTAACAGAAATTCAGTATTTTGATTCATTACAGGCATAAAAATTCAACCCAAGTGATAGGGGTTTTTTTAATTAAGTCAAAGATATTGCCACTTCAACCACAAGAACGTCTCATTATATCACTACATTTACAATGCCAATATATTCTAAATTAAGCTGTAGTAGTTAGTCACAGTTAATATGCAGGCAGCTTTTTGTAGAAATGGATGTTAGTGAACACAATTTTAACCAACTTAAAAACACACTGCCCTAATACAACAGACAGATCACAAAGGCAGAGTAATAACCAGGATGGTTCTCTAGAATTATTAAAAACTGCAAATTAAAAGAACCTCCAGCCAGGAATCTGCATGCAAGAAAGCCAAGGCAAACATACATGCAATTTAAGTTACCAGAATTCTGAGACTTCCTTGGGTTTTTGTAGTATGTTACCTATCCAGTCTAAAAATCCATGTTTCTACTAGAAACCGGTTTAAGTTATTGCAGTTAGAAATCTAATAGCTGGACCCATAAGGGTTTTACTTGTTTTCTTTTTTTTAAATGAATGTTGACTAAGTGGGGGAGAAACAAGGCTCCTGACAACTGCAAGAGACAATATACTTTAAACGCTCACCATGCATTAGTGAGATGAAAGTGGCACTGAAATCCATGTTTTAGACATATTAGCAGTTTTCCTCTGATAAGACCTGGGTTCTCAGCCCAAGTTTCCTTATTCCTCCAAGAACAAGAAAGTCTTATGTTTTTTTGGCAGACACAAGGAGCAGTACTGAAAGGCTCCAAAGAAACAGTGTTCACCACTCATCTGTCAGAAAGAAGACTGCCATGACAAGAAGATATTGAGGACTGGAGTATCAAAAGGCAAGCAAAGAATCTTTTCAGGCCAAGGAACACCCTAGGGATGACCAAAAACCTTATCCAATTTACTCACCTGGAATTGATGCTGGATATTTACAGAAGACACTGCTTTTATAAGCCTCTTCTGTTGAAGGATCAAAAGAAAGAGGAGACATAGCTGGTAACAAATCAAGTACCTTTTCAAAATAAAAATAAATTATTAAACAGTTATTTTTGTGAAAGACTCCAGATCAGTAGTATGTGACACTACTGAAAAAGTGATTCAATATTATTTTTAACTAAAGGCCAGAGGCAGCGAGATCACAAGTAAGTGTTTAGCAGATGCTATGAAACCGTTATCCTTCATTCATTGGAAATAGACTAAAAACTTACCTGGTCAAATTTTATAAAGTAAATTTTATGCTCAAAGACAGACACCTCTTGAAAATTAAGTGCTCTTTTAACTACAGAGAGTTACATGAGGTAATTGCTATGCAAGTTTTCCCACTGACTTGCTACTATGACTCACTCCTGACCTATAAGGGTACCAACTTTGATTGGTTATCATGAAGGACTCGTGTCTATTTTGAACTAAACTTACACCTACTCATTTTTAAAAGGCCAAAGAGACTAGGACATTTTTAATATCTGGTACACTGGAAGCATTAAAAGGATTCTACTGCAGTTATATATTTCTTAGAAAGTCTGCTTCAGCTCTCCCAACCCCAGAAAACAGCTGTACTCTACTTCTCCAAAACGCTCATATTACTTACTGGATTCTGATCTTTAATTAAACTAAAGGGAGACTGGCCAAGGAAGTTTTCCCACTTCGTATCCCAATCTCTTTGTTTTTCAGCAATTGATTCCACTATGGACACGTGATCCTCTCGCTTCAGTTTGTGCCTGTAACATTTAAAAACAAACGGACCTTAAGTATCTATACTGGAAGTAAAATCACGTTACATAGAAAGCAAACTTTGATAGAGATCAGAAGTTTTCCCTGGGTATGTTGCAATTGCTTGGGATGGACAACTTTGTGCTATCAAAGTATATTTGGGTGTTGGTTTTGTTTACATTATCTGACAATTGTTACAAGATAAATATATAGTCACTGAAATTTAACGAGACACAGGGTTCTAGAGCATCAACCACTTCAGTGTCCTGTTTCTTTTTTACAAACCAGTTTTACGTGCCAAATACAAGCTTTGCAAAGAAAGCATAGATAACTGACTAAAAATACAAACACTGACCAAAAACTGTCATTAGAGTCTTTAAAGAATACCTAAAATACTTAAAGGGTGAATACAAGAGATTTAAAAATCTTAATTTCAGTTTACTATGCTAATATTTAGCCAGTACAATAGATTTCTCACCTATCGTTTAAGATCAAAGGAGTAAGAATCCTTCACTACCATCACTGAACTAAGATGCCCAGCCTCTGTTTTCACACAGCCAGAAGGAAAACTGGCTTGTTCATAAAGAAAGCAGAGGGGAAATGCTGACGTTTGCAGATGACTCTGTAGATGTAAAACCCCAAGTAACACCAATGCATTTGTCAGCCAAAATATCTATCGAGAGTAGAGCTGATGAAATCAGCATGTTCTCTCAGTAAAGCAAATAAGGCCAAAATATGAAGTGTCGTGTTATTTTGGAAGAGGGATGCAGGAGACTACAGCTTCCGTTGTGCAAGAAAATAAGCATAAAGAGCCTCAGAAAAAATTCTAAGAGTTTACCTCATGGACTTCAGACCAAATAAAATTTTATTCTGAAATTTGGTCTTCCCTTCAATGTACTGAAGATCTAATTTTAGTGCCTCATGGTCAACTTGTTGACGTTCATGTCTTAAAATCTTCAATGCTTCATTTAATAATTGAATGACTGTTAACAAATTGAGTTTTCCAGCTTCATATACATTTCCTATATGCAACTTCAAATATTGAAAACAAGAGAAAACTGATTAGTAAACAGTTACATAGATATATCAGTTATTAGACCGCTACCTTTTCTCTGAGGAGGTATAGTATAGGGATACAAATCTCTTATGATTATGAATCTGTGCTTTTTTCTTTTTTTTAATTAAGAGAGATACACCTTGGTTTAGATCCAGAAAATTAAGGGTGCTTAGAAGAGGTTATATATTAACTTAGTATTAATATGAAATGAAAGCATTTTAACTAACACCATTTGTAACCACCACCCAGCAATTCTATGAACCTGAACAGCACCATACACAATGCATGAGTCTGACCAGTCTAGTTTTGTTGCCCAAGCAGAGTGAAATGCAAAATGTAATCAGAAAAAATAAAGCTAGTTTTAAGTGTTCGTTTTAATATGGGATTAGCAATGCAGTTATTGATTAAATAGCTTTAGTGAGGTTTACACTTGAAATAGGACTTCAAATAAAGAATATCTGTAACACTGTATGATAAGACATTATACCTCAATACCTACAAGCACATTTCAATGTAGAAGAAAATAAGCCCCCAACCAATTGTCTCGTTACTTCTCCTTATTCCTCAATTTTGACAATGACCAACAACTCCTTCTCTAAACGTTTTTTTTTTTAATTTGAGGAAAGATCATGTTTTCTGCGTGTGTCTTGGAAACTCCCCCTATGTGTTTTTCCAAAAGTAATCTAGGCCTTTCCGTCACCCAAACATGGTATCATTACTGCAGTTTAAACATTTTTAAATGTGATAATTTAAGAGAATAGCTTGTGCATATTTGTAGGGCAGGTTACAGTAAGAACATTAAAATACAAGCAGATCAGATTTATTCGTTCTCCCCAGCCTACATAAGAATACTTGGCATCTGATGCAACACTAATCAAGGCATGTTCCCAGGTCTATGAGCAGTATGCTGCGCTACTCTGGGCACATAACAGTTGTAAGGCAAATAGGAGTTCTATGAATAAAAAGCACAAACATGAAGAGACAAGCATTAGGTACTTTAAAGACAATCACATACTTTGTACATTTGATTTTCAATTTTGTCGAGCAGCAGCCTTGGAACGCTGATAGTGACATTAGTTCCATCTAAAGCATACTGGTCCACGTGACCATCAACAACAGAATCTACAACTTCTTTCTCCTTTTCCAAGAATGTAAGGGTTTCCATTACAGATGCCCACCCGGAGCGAACCTTAATGGGGGAGGGAAAAAATGTCATGGCTCAAATGTTTGCCACACTATCTTGGTTAAAAGACCAGAAATGCATAAAGTTAAATGAGGAACGATAGCATGTTTGAAGTAGAGAGCAGTAACTGGGATGGAGTAATTGGTGGAGGGGGTATGTTAACTAAAAAAATAAAGAAGAAAATCCTCACCTTTTGAACTCTCTCTGCTTTGTTACTTTGCTTTTGGTTATTTTGCTCCATTCTAGTTAAAAAATAGATAACTGAGTTAGCTATGATGAAACTACCATTAAAGTTTATAATAGTCTGCCTTTAGCTTCATAAATCTGAAGAACAGTTAGGAAGGAATACCTACTTTTGAAGCAGTTTGTGCAGCTCTGCACATTCACATCTTGGGTCTCTTATTTGTTTAGTCAATAATCTGAAAAAAACGAATGAGCAAAACAGAGCTACTATATCAAGTTGAAGACATGCATTTTTGTTCTGATATCCCAATTCTAATGGTCACTGACATTGGAAAATATGAAGGGAAGAAGATAGCCTGAAAAGGAAATAACTGTTTCAGCCAAAACCTGAATATCCAGATAGCTCTGAAGCCTTGCACAGTTCACTATGTATAGGCTCACACAAGTTATTTTGTGCAAGATCTTTCCTAAAGATCTTACCAAAGACTTGAAAGTTTGACCATCTTCCATTGCATTATACTGAAATACAATTTTCAGTCGCTACAGAAATAATATAGTTACCAGAAATGTTATTTCTCAGCTATCAAAGTACTTAAATTATGGCTAAGGGCCAATTTACATGTTAATATACAGTTTCTCAACTGTCTGGCATACAAATTCTTGTGTTCCAATTGACTAATACCCAGGGCCGGCTCTGGCTTTTTTGCCACCCCAGGCAAAACAAAAAACAGCCGCCCACCCCTCCGCTCCCCTGGCCGGAGCACCGGCCGGGAAGAGTGGTTTTTTTAATATATAATTAATTTAAAAAACCACTAAAAAAAACCCCTGAGCGCCACCCCCACCCCCCCAAGGTGCCGCCCCAAGCACGTGCTTGGTCAGCTGGTGCCTGGAGCCGGCCCTGCTCATACCCACTAAGAGCCAGAGCACTGGGATTTACATAGCTGCAGTGGCTAAACTTTTCAAGACCCAAGAGCCTAGCAGCCTAACTTGATTTTTCATTTTGCCATTTATATATAAATGGCCTGATTTTCAGAATTACAATGGGATCTTCAAGCATTCTGAAGTTTTTTGATGGAAGGGGAAAAATAAAGAAGTGGAAGCTTTGAAAATGTGTCACTCAGTGGAAGTAGGGATGTTAATTATTCCCCAGGAGGAAGAGACTGGATGTGTCCCGGGTGAAGACCGAAGGGGATAATTTAGTAAGACAACCAAAGGATGATACTGATAAAGCATATTCCAAACTGATAAACTCAGAAGCCAAATAGCTGTTATAACCACAACATAATTACTATTTGTTTTTTAAACAGTGGTGGCTTTAAATACATGATTAACTTAAAGTCTACTCTATACCCATCCCAGAGCGCTTCAGCCATTTTGGTGGATGAATAATCACATTTTAATGTTTAAAATTTCTCTCTGCTGTTACGTATAAAGGCCTACAAAAGCAGCAAGACTATACAGGGAACAACTGAAACTAATATGCACAAAGTGTTGTCAATTGCAAAAAGCTGGAAGTTCTTAATACTAGTAGGCAAGACATTTGCAAAAATGTTACTTTAAGCTGGAAATATCTTTATCTATATTGCCACGCATGTAATAAGTAATTTTTATGAAGACGTTCAATTAAAAATATCCTCCCCCACAAGAGTTACTTACTGTGCTTTTCTCTGGTACTCTCGAATTACAAAATCTTCCCTTTGTATAGACTGTAAAAATCTAATACATGCCACCCTGTATCTTGCTGCTGCCTTATATGAGTCATGAGGCCTTGAATTCACAGCTTCCGGAAAATGTATATTGGTGTCTATATAAATCAGTTAAACAGAAAGTTAAAAATGTGCCATCAAAATTATAGGTAATAAGACATGTTTCTAATTTAGGTGATTTAATTTAAATGCAAAATATAAAACAGGTTCCCATCTTTTTAGATGGGATGAATCAACATATATGGCCCCTATTCACCTTGTCCTTTTATCCATTTCTCTTCACCTTTTTCCCCTTCAGGGTACATTTGTTCTTCCCTCACCATCTCACCAGAAGACTACATGCTCCTTGGAAAAGGGGAAAATTGCTCCTTGGGGACTCCATAGAGCCGACCCACATGTGCTGTGAAGAGTGCCATCAGAACAGAGAAGATATTAGCTTTCCTGCCCATGCTTATCCAAGCTAAGTAGAGGGAAACTGCTCCTGCAGCAAGTACCACTATAGGAGCTGGGAAGGAAAGGCAGATTTTAAGACCCTGTCTGACTTACTTGCCACTGCACGAGCACTTTTGCAATGGGGGGGGGGGGGGGGGGAGGGGAGTAGGAGGACTAGTTTGTCATGCACCTTTCCCTTCCAGCACTACTGTACAAGAGTGTATGTTTACATGGTAAGCAGAAAACTGCAGCAGCGAGTCTCAGAACCCTGGTCTACAGACTCGGACTCATGCTACAGCACTAAAAATAGCTGTGTAGACGTTTGGGCTTGGGCTTTGAATCCCAACCCCTTCTCTACTTTTCAGGGCCAAAGCTACATCTACACAGCTATTTTTAGCACTGTAGTGCAATCCCAAGTCTGTTGATCCAGGCTTTGAGACTCACTGCTGTGGGTTTCTGCTTGCTGTGTAGACATAACCTTTCATGCCACTACCCTTCTTGGACTAATATAGTGTCTACATATCCCCAGATTAGGAAACACTAATATAGTACACCTCTACCTCGATATAACGCTGTCCTCGGGAGCCAAAAAAAAATCTTACTGTGTTATAGCTGAAACCGCGGTATATCGAATTTGCGCTGATCCACCGGTGTGTGCAGCCCCGCCCCCCAAAGCGCTGCTTTACCACGTTATATCCGAATTCGTGTTATATCGGATCGCGTTATATCGGGGTAGAGGTGTATCTCATAAGAGCATGAAGAAACTGGTTCCTCTACTTCACAGGACTTGCATGTAACAGAGGGGTATTTGGTTGTGTTTGACTAAGTTTGCTCAGAGGGAAATTCAACTTAGTCAATTTCAGAAAGTGATTAAATTAGTTTTAAGGAAACTAATTCCCTCTGCTAGTTTTTTAGGTAAAAGTCACATTTAAATTTCATCTCATTCTTGCCACAAGAACCATCTTAACTATACTGGTGTTACCACCCCACTGTAAATGCACAAAGCACTGTCAGGTGCGCCTAGCAACCCAACTACGAAAAGCTGGTTTTTCAGTTACAGTAAACAATTACTTTAACGATAGTAGGTGAAAAATACAGATAAGATGATAGTGTCCCTTTAACTTAAGGCAGCTTTTCATAAGAGCTGAAGTTACCCAAAGAAACTAGAGACACACCTCAATCATCCATCCAAGTGTTTTTAGTTCCCATTTTAAAAACAGGTGAAGTGATAAAGAGCATTTTAGTAAGCAGTAACTCAGACCACCAAGAATAGCAGGCTTATCTTATTTCTGACAACATGCTTGTTCTATTTGCCAATTAGACCGTAATAAAACTCTGCCATCTTCCCAAGACTCTCCCTGCTGCCATTATTAGCAAAACAAGTTTAACACTGGAAACAATACCAAAAAAGGTAACACTACTGAGAGTGTAGACTGCAATTTCTAAGTTCCTACACAACTTGTATAATGCTATAGCCTGCATGCATTGTCAGCTCACTTACACTGGAATCAGAATGAATTTAATTCATTATGATTTCTGAAGCACTTGCAAAAAATATTTCAGAAGTCATGTTTTCACTTAGTTTCATTCATTAGGTTTCATTTAGCTTGGACCGGATGGGGTTGATAACAGAAGAAAGCTTTGCCGCTCCCACCCTGTACCAGTGCATTTAGTACTTACAAAAGGTACCTGATGTGCACACTAGGAGACTGAAGTTCTCTATGTAAAGACAGAACAGTCAGCAGATTCCTAAACTGCTGTCATTGTGCCTCCAACCTGTTTCCAGACTAGTTTATTTAAGTTGGTGTACCTTGTCTAAACACAAGCTGCAAGAGTGCAGGGAGTAGTTTAGTCTCCATGCTCATATCTTGACTCACTGCTGAACAAGTATATCAGCTAGTGCTACTGATACACAGACAACTGGAGACAAACTACCAGCTCAGTTCACAAAATATTCTGAAACATGCAGACAGAAATATTGTTTATCACTTCACTCCATCATATGAATAAAAATCAACCCTTAGAACTTTACACACCTTTATCACTTAAGGAGATTTGTACTGCCTGATTACCAGTTTTCCATTTAGAAAAAAAAAGGAAGTTCTAAATGACTAACATTTCTGTGAGGATGAGTATTTTAGAACTACATGGAGCAAGAACACGCACATATGTTTTAGCACCAAGATACAGGCAAGTGTTTTTTGTTAGGAACTAGAAAAGACAATATTAGATAGTTTTGCTTGGAAATTGATTTATTATACTACAGGGCAGCAATACTAATTGAAAATGGGTCTAAAATGAGACCAGATCTGAACCCACTCCCTTCCAACCTCCAATGAAGATCTGGATTAACAGCTCAGGCCCTTTTAAGATTTTTAAAACAGATTAATCCCTAAGCAGTTTCACACTGTGTCACAGACTATGAATGAAGCGATTTAAAAAAAAAACAAAAACAAAAAAAACCCAGACAACTAAAACTTACCTTCACAATCTTTTTTCATATGTTGTACTATTACATATCTTGCAAAGTGGTACATTAGATGAATAAATTTAGGGCCACCAGGAGAAAGAAATAGTGAGGCTACAACAGGAGGGAAGCTGTTTCCACATTCATCCTAAGGAAATGAAATTGGTTACTATTAATAAATTCTCCCAAGAAGTGATTTTGTCAAAGCAAAAACTACCACACATTTAATTAAATACAAGAACACTGTAATGGGATAAAGGTCTTTAGCTGCTACATAACTTTGAAGCAAACCCAGTCTATGTGTTGTCAAAAGAGTAGACAGTTGTGATATGGTAATTTGAAAGTTTGGATCCCCTCCTCCCCAACTCCAGGATGGGAACAAACTGTTTCAAGACTATGGTCGGGATTAGTTATGGATACCTGTTAGACTTCCTCTGCTGTCCCAACCTCCTAATACGTAAGTGCTCTATTCCAATTACACTATGTCCTGGAAAATACTTAAGCCACTGTTTCTTTTCCATTTTCCATGTCAAAGGCACTCACTGTACTTTTTCCTTTTCTTCAGTGATTTTGCATAATAGAGTTCACCCATCTTGCCATTAAGGAAAGGGGTTAGGATCTTGTGACATACTGGAAACTCTCTAAGCCTGAAGGCCATGATTAGCAGAACCCCATTTAGACAGAAGCTAATGTAAAGGAAGGACCCAGGATACAGTTAGGAAACCAATTTTGCTTTGGGCCTGTTTATCATTTCTATTCAAGAAGCTTGTTTAAACTTTAGCAGCTTTGCCCTTACCCAGGACAGACTAATATTCTAGAGCTGCAAAGTTTCTTGTATCAGTCAAATTGCATTCTCAATATCAACGTCTTCTACAATGGCTGTAATTAATTGAAACATACTATATTTATGTTGAAATAAACTCTTCCCAATTTACCTTTTAAGAAAGCCTGTTCACCTGCAGGTTTGTCTGAGGCATGAAATACACAGAAAGCTAAGTGTATGGCTATAGCTTTTTGCATGCATGAAGCCCAAACATATCAGCTTTGCAGTCTAAGCTTTACCATACCATGCTGTAACTTTTAGTTCAAGTAAGTCTAAAAAAATTGACCTATGCAATATATTGTACTTGGGAAAGTTAAAGTTATTCTTTGGTGGCAGGTACTTTGTTTATTAACCTAAAACACGACTTATACATGTTGTACTCTAAACAGACAAGAATTCCCTGCAGCAATCATTTCATTCTTGCCAATACTTACTGAAATTTTTTTTAGCCATTCGCAGCATTGCTTCCTAAATTCAGCATCTCCCTTTTTATCCGCTGGTGGGCAACAAAATCTTTCCATTCCAAAAGAAGAAGAGTCAGTTTCAGTATATTTGTAAATAATCTAAATTTACCTATTTAAGTATGTAGCTGAAAAAATGCAAAGGTTTGTAGTGATTCCTTTTAGGAGGAAGGTAAGAGAGGAAAGAAGTAACAGTACTCAAACTATAATCAAAGGGTACCTGGAAGTTTGCTAAAATAACTAGCAGTGAAACAGTTCACAAGCACAGATTTTTGCTATAAGGGTTCATAGTTAATACATTATAGCCAGAACTGGTAGTGCCACCTATATTTAAGGTTGCCATTTCCTATTATAAGGCCCTGTTTCCAACTGCTTATAAATTTGCCCAGCTGCTTGGGCTCAAATTTTCCAAGCCAGGTGTCTGCTTTAGACAGATTTTTTTGTGTGGAAAGTTTCTGATAAAACAGTTTGGCTGTTTGAGAACCAGATTAGGGAAAATCTTTTGCCCATGTTAAAAAAATGCTTGCTGTCATTTCATTGACAGGCTCTATGGCTTGAACCTGATACTTGAAATTTGGCTAGAGGGTGAAGAGATGTGCCTTTTGCCATCTCTGTGAAAACTTCCCCAAAATTGTCTATGTTACGACTACTGCCGTAAAAAATTGAGCTAGGTAAATTGTCTGTCATGCATTAAGAAGCTGTAACCCAAGTGTGAGAAACCTACACAGATGGTAGTTTTGTAAGTGATTTTTGTAACACATTCTCCAAACAGGTTACCTCTATCCCAGAGACTACATCAGTGATTATTCCTATTGAGAGCATGTACAGAACATTGTTACTGATTACACAAAGATTGTGCATACCGGAAGACCTCTATTGAGCGTGAATGATCCAGTTTAGTAAACAAGAAGCGCGCAACCACATGAAAAGCATCCTTGTTCGGCTTGTCAAACATGTTCCTGATAAATATAAAGTAGTTAGTGACAACAACCAAAATAATTGAAATGTAAGCATTCAAACAAACTAATTTAAGGTTTGTATGTGAATTTAAGATTACAAAACCCCTCAAATTGTTTGGTCTGCAGATTTGGCAGAAACCTTCCAGATTATTTTAACAATTTTTAATCCAATGAAGGACTCTGCAGCATTCTAGTCTCCTTAATAACATTTAGACAATCCCATCAAGAAAGTTTGTCTTGAAAGCAGTTGTCAGTTCAGTGCCAACACACTACCAAAGTGACTGTTTCCATATAAACTGCATTTAATTGTGTCATATCCACACAGCAAGAGCTGTTGCTATTTCCAGACCTCATTTCTTCTGACAAATATCATGTACACTATTATTTGTAGTGAGAAGCAACCCAATGAAAAGCCCATTTTGTTTACCAGAAATTCAGTGCAGAGCACTGTAAAGTCTGACTGCTCCACATGAAAGGCCTTTCTACAAACCAGTGAACAATAGCATCCATAACATCACATCTTGCTGGTCGATACCCAGAACAGAAGGGATTGCAGGGACAACTAGCTTCATGCTGGCAGATGTAGGGTTGGTAGAAGAGCTATGCTGCCACAGCAAGACAGGGACAGGCTTCTCCAAGAACTGACACACCACACCCTACCTCACTGGGCAGGAGCCAGGCCCTGTGCAGGTTACCATACGTCCAGGTTTTTCCGGCTATTGCCTCTTTTTGGAGAGTCCATCCTCTGTCTGGGCAAGTTTTTCAAACAACAGGAAATGTCTGGATTTTTTCAGAGCAGACGCTGCAGCTCAGAAAGAACCTAGACTGGCCCACTTCCCAGTTGGTCCCTCCACTGCATCCACAGCTGCCCACCGAGGCCCTGGTTCCCAGCCCTGGGGAAGAGGCCTGCAGGAAGTTGCTGACTGACATGGCCTGGGCTTGCTCCAGCCACCCTGCCATTGTGTTAGGGAGCGACACTGCTCCCCCCCCCCCACCCACCCCCAGTGAGTATCCCCGCCGCAGATACCCCCTTCAGCTCCCCCAACCGCAGCCCCTTCAGCTCCCCCAACCCCCACAGCATCCTCTTTTTGGGAAAATGGAATATGGTAACCCCACTGCGCAGCGTCTGCGCCCCGCAGCGCCACATGTGATGCTCCCAGGTGACCAGGCCAGGAAACACCCGAGCAAGGCATCTCCTGGTCCAGGGATCCCCCCGGCCCCCTCCCGTCCGCCCGCCAAATCTGCCGGCCCTAGCTCGGAAGCCCCCGGCTTGCGGATGGGGGGGGGGGAGGGGCACGGCTGACACGCTCCCCCGCCCCCCCGCACTCACACGCCCAGGCTGAGGTGGGTGCTGAGCTTCCCGGCGGCGGCTCCCGGCTCGAAGCCCAGCGCCAGCAGGGCGTGCCAGAGATGCTCCTTCTCCCAGGCGCTCATGCTGAGGGCCGGGAGCGCGACCGGCACCTCGGGGCAGGACGGCGGGGCCGTGCGTCTCTACTCCGCGGGTTTCGCTCTCCGGCGGGGCCCTCTCTCGCCGGCGTTCCCGCTTCCGAACGCGGCCGCCATTTCGTTTAACCCGCGAAAGTAAAAACACCGTGCGCCAAGCGTCCTTCGCAGCGGAAGTGACGTCATAAGAGCGCGCCCGCCGCCGACCAATCGGAGCCCGGAGAGAAACCCTCCCGCGCAGCTGTAAGAAAGAACGCTCCGCCAGGAGGATTCTTAGACGCGGAAATGTAGATCCCAGCGTGCAACGCGGCACGCTCCCTTCCTTCTGGGTAAAGCGTGGCCTGCTGGGAGCTGTAGTCTCGGCCGCGTTGGCAGCTGGGAATAGTAGTTTCTATGGCTTTGAGCGTCAATATAAGGCGGGGTCAGCAACCAATGGCACGCGTGCCAAAGGCAGCACACGGGAGCTGCTTTTCAGTGGCCCTTACACTGCCCGGGTCCTGGCCAGCAGTCCAGGGGGCTCTGCATTTTAATTTAATTTTAAATGAAGCTTCCTAAACATTTTAAAAACCTCATTTACTTTACATACAACAATAGTTTAGGTATATATTATAGACTTATAGACAGAGACCTTCTGAAAACGTTAAAATGTATGACTGGCACACGAAACCTTAAATTAGCGTGAATAGATGAAGTCTCGGCACACCACTTCTGAAAGGTTGCTGACCCCTGTATAAGGGGAAGCTACTGTTCTGGTAATGGGTGGCATGAGGCCGGGGACTCCCCAGAGCCGCATGGGGAGCCCCTGGCTTTGCTAGGGTGCATCAGGAGCTCTGAGAGAGATTCTTGCAGGGCAAAACATGGCTCTGGATTTCTAATGTAAAACGCACGCCTGTCCTGGGATAGAGTTTACTACTTGGATAGCCTAAGCCAACCCACCAGTAACCGTCCAGGACTTCTCTCTACGTCATAATCAAACAGACAATCCCCACCCCCACCTTTAAACTCAAGCAGATTACAAACTAAAGTTTGTAACATTTAATGCATATTAAACACACCTTCCTCAGCCAGGCAGATTCTGGGCAACTCCCAAAAGACTGGACTTATTGCCATCTTTCGAAATATTTTAATAGAGGCTGGTCTACACTGAAAACTTACATTGGCGTAGCGACATCTGTGAGGGGTGTGAAAAATCCACCCCCAACAGACATAGCTATGCCAGTCTAACCCCCAGTGTAGGCAGCACTCCATAGCTACACTACATACCTTACAGCGCCACGCTGCTAAGACAGACGCTCTAAGGAAGAGAACTCTCCCACTGACTTAATTACTCCAGCCCCAGCGAGCAGCAGTAGCTATGTTGGCCAGAGAAGCTCCCCCACCCACATAATGCTGTCCCCACTGGTTGCTTAGGTCAGTGTAACTTACGTCTCTCAGGGAGGTGGCTTATTCACACACCCCTAAGCAACATAACTTGTAGCAACAAAAACTGTAGTTTCTACATAGCCTCAGTGAGGTGGATTAACTACAGAGATAGGAGTGCTCCTGTCACTGTAGTGAGCATCTACACTGAAGAGCTACAAGAGCAGTGCTGCAGCTGTACTGCTGTAGCGTTTTACGCGTAGACATACCCTGCCTCTCAAAGTCATTCATGCCACATTGTTGTCATACATTATCTATCACTTTGCAAATAAAATCATCACACCAGTTATATTACGACAAATATAATCAGTCCTTATCTGGCTCTGTGCATCTGCATTCAGAATACAGGAGTCAATTTTGTTTGTCCCACAAATGGGTATCTGTGAGCCCCACAAGTGAGTCTGTCCTTTGCCTGCGTAGGTTCAGGTGCAACTCAGTGTGTGTCTATTTGTGAATCAGAAGCCCATCTGGTCCTTTTAAAATGCATTCTTTCCCCTGCTTCAAATAATCAAAATGAGAGCTCTTTAGACAGGAATTAAGTACAAGAGACAACAAAGAGAAGTCCAACCACACCAACTCTAAGATTTATAGCTCAAACTTTATTTCAAGGCATTTCAGTGACTAGACTGCAAAGCTTTCACAAAAATCAGATAGTACATTATGATAGAGTAGGGGTGTCAACCTCATTCTATAGCAAGAGCCTACTCAGGATCTGTGGGCCTGGTCTACAAAATTAGCACCATATAAAACCCACAAATCCACAATGGCTTCCCAGTGATAGTAGAATTTTTGCACAAAGAATAAGAGTCGAACATGATCTACAGATAATAACATAACATTCAATGGGTCTGATCCTGCAGCATTCCTCGCATACACCAAAACTCCCACTGAAGTCAATGGTGCATGCAAGAAGTGCAGTATCGGGCCAGTAAGTTATTAATCGCTCTCTTTGGTTACTCAGCAAAAAAAATGGTGTGTGTCTAAGTTACTATCACCATAGTTTCTCCTTCAGTTCAGTTTCTCCTCTATCTTTCTTTCTGTTTGTCTTTTGCCCATGATTATCTGTATGTCTCCTCCGTACTTCTTTGTTTTCTCCTTTTCTCTCTCCTGTATGTCTTTTTTATTCCTATTTCTCCTTTCTCCCTTTGTGTTCTCTGCCTTATTTGCATTTTTTCTGCAGTTGGCTCCATATTTGGGCTCTTCTAACCCCAACTCCCATTCTTAGTCTCCCCCGGCCAGCAGAAGTACCCACACATGGAAGGGATGCAGCGGGAAATGGAGTTCTTTCATTATAAACACTTCCTACAAAGGACACTGTTTCAAGCTCTTTAGACACCGAGTCTCACCGAAACTGGCTAGGATCCCATGGTCAAGCCAAGCCTGTAGTCCTTTTCAGCAGCAAAGAGGTAGATGTAGAAGTGCTTTACACATAGACTAAAAAGGGAAACTTTTATCAGCAAATCCTAGTCAGTTTCCTTTTGCTGACAGCCCTTTGTGCAAAGTGCTGGAGTGCTGTTTTGGCTGTTGCTGACAGCAAACCAAATAGCAGTGCAGTTTTAAATGGATGTGTACAGCAGTCGGCTACAATGATTGGGCCATAGGAGGCCTGGAGGATGGAAGTTTGACACCCATGCTATAGAGTTACACTAAAATGCAGTCCTTAAAAAAGAGATGCAAATCAGAATTTCAATGCAGCTAAGTGAAACAAAATTGATCCAAAAACTGCACACTTCAAGAGCTAGATAGATTTCTTTTTAAAAAGCAGAAATATAAATTAACATGTCAAAAAAAAAACCCATATCAAATCAAGAGAACAGTTTTGTGCCTGATATTTATTCAGCTCTTGGTCCTGTGGTGATAGGGCCATTTGTGCGTGAAAAATCTTGCTGGTCTTCTTCATCCAAACCCAAAATGTCTGGAATATCATCGGATTCTGAAGACAAATCTGTGATAGTGAAATCTGGCACCTGCAAAGGAAGAAATCCAAATAAATGTGAAGGTAAAAACTGAAGGATCTAATTTGCAAAAGAGCTGTACACTCAGGACTCCAACTGAAGTCAACCAGGGCTGCAGGTGTTCAGTGCCTCTGAAAATCAGGCCCAAAGTATTAAATAAATCAAACGTTCTCAGTCTTATTTTAGATAGAGTGACAGAAACATCTTAAGCAATATAAATTAGTGTATTAATGGATATGTTGGTGTCAAGAAAGCCCCCCTCGCACTGGGCCCCAATGAACTACAGCACTAAATTAGCCATAGTGAGAATGGAATGTGTAACAGGCTGTGTTATCAGTTGCTTACCGTGCTGAAACCGTGTGAAACAACTGGGAGGTAATGCAGCAGATCAGGAAAGAGGGAACGAGATAACAGTTCACAGAAAGTTACTAACAGCCAGGCTTATAAGTTGCCAAAGATGACTTAACTGCTTGAATGTAAGCTTTGCAACTGTCGTGGGAATGGGGAAGAGCAAGGGGGGGCTCCCCCAGTTTCAGTAAAGCTATAAGAAGAGAAACTTTTGCTTATGTAGTGTGCCTGATCTGAGACTTGCTGTCTCCTGGCACCACTTTGAGATCTCAAATAAACTTTGTTTGCTTCTCCACCCTGGTGTACTCATTGGAGTGAAGCACACCGGGCAACGAACCACTGTTGCTTGCCTCGGGCTCTTTCTGCCGGCAACAGATACATTCTTATAATAAAGGTGGAACAGAACTGCACTCAACACAGAACATTTCATAATACTTTTGGGTGGTATGTTAAGGTTTTCTAATAAGATTGGTCTCTTGCAAAGACAGTATATCTTGCATCAATTTAGAGGTGTTATATATGTTTGCTATATCATCTTTATCTTCAGTCCATTTCAAATTTCAGAGGGGAATGAGGGATTGAGGAAAAATTAATGGTTCTGTAAGGTGCTAGTTGGAGCGCCTGGTTATTCACAGAACAGATACAGCACAGGTGATATCAACACAAGCTCTTCTACACTGCACTAGCAGTAGGCCTCAATCTTGTTCTGAAGAAATCGTATGGGGAAGTGATTGCCTGTAATTGTGAGAAATTAACATTTCACAACCGTTTGCCAAGGAAAGTCTATATTTGTAATGGACTCACACTGATCAACATTTTAAGAAACAGACTACATGGCTAAACTTTCATTTGTAAAAGCTCAAATCTGCCACCAAGTAACTTCATAATAGTTATCAACTCAAGAGCTACTAATAATATATTTTTAAACTAACCATCATCACCCCAGCAGAACTGACACTACCCTACTACAAGTGGAGAATACCCATTCCATCACTCATGCACTCATCAGTTTCAATGTTGCATGTTATTCAATTCCTACCTTAACTGGGTATGTAGAATTAGTACGGACCATTAGCTATTGTGTGAGCAGTGATGGTCAAAGTGATTTTTATATATACGTAAAATTGGTTGGTAAAGCACTTAGCACATCTAGATGTTGGGCAAAATTTTCAGAAGTCAGTTGGGAGCCTAAATTCCATTCCTGCCAGTGACATTTATGTGATTTAGGAGCTTAGGAGCATTTGAAAATGGGATTTACACTAGCTGATTCAGGCATTTTTGAAAATGTTACCCAGTCTGAGCAAAGTAAATATATTTTTCACAGGTTGATGCAGAACTGACTTAAATATAGGCAAGCTGAGAAAACAGAAACTCAGCTACAGCATCTGTGCAGCAACTGCAGAATGTGTATAGTGCATGGGTTTACAGTTAGGGTAAAATAGCAAGCAAATACCAATGAATCTCCTACTCCAACTGAACTATCTTAAACATGATGCTAGACTGAGAAGCAACCCAGTTTATTTATTTTTCTTTATTAACATTGTTCTTTAAAGAACTATCTTGATGGCACTGTATGCGCTGCTATGCAGCAGACTATGCTCAGTCCATGTTATCAGGGGATGACATATTTGGAACAGGGAGGCATGGGCCCAAGAAGGAAGTGGCTCCTCACATTACTCAGCAACTTCTCTAGCAGATTGTGGAGCTCTGGCTCTGAAGTTGACTTACAGGTAGAGAATTTAGGACAGGGCTCCAGAGATATAAGTGCCTCCAGTAAAATAAAACTGGGTTTCAAAAGACATTGTCATCATCCTGGGGATCAAGCACTTAGCACGAGGAGTGCAGCATAAAGGTCTACAGCAGCCATTGACTAGTTTTAGATAGAGATTCTTCTAATGAGATCAATAGCATTAATCCCACTGACTCCAAATGGCAGCAAGAATGAGGCTCCGTCCCTCTATTGGCAGAAATTACTCTGCACCCTGTTGCATAAAACATCCACATAGTAACACATTTAAAATAACTCAGTATACTTTCAGGATCTGTACATAGCACTCCTTGCCACATTAGTAACTGACTAGGAAGTCTAAAACAATGTAACCAAGATATCAGGAGCCAAATTTGGAGGTGATAGTAAGTTAGGCTATGTCTACACTGCACTTTTGTCAAACTTTTGTCGGTCAGGGGTGTGAAAAAAGCACACCCCTGACCAACAAGTTTTCTCGACAAAAAGCATCAGTGTGGACAGCGCTTTGTCTGTGGGAGACAAAGCTTTCATCCCTCATTGGAGATGGTTTTATTTTGTTGGTAGGAGAGCAGTACAACTGTGCCGCTGTAAGGTGCGCAGTGTAGACATAGCCTTAGACTTACAATAAACTCTTGCAGAACTACTTCTACCCACTGCACTCTTATTTAAGGGAGTCTACATTGGAGTCACAGTCATTTACTCCTTCTCCAGCCACCTTGTCAAGTTACTTGCACTTAAACTCCTTTAGATGTTAGAAGAATGGATGTAAGCAGTGTTCCCTCTAAGCTGTGCGCGCGCACACAGATCCTAAACCACACGCACACGGCGAAACACTGCGCGCACAAAAATTTGCATAGAAGCACAATTTGCACAGAAGAAATTTTTTTGCGCACATGGCCTGTCAAAAATTTGCACAGAAGAAATTTTTTTGCGCACATGGCCTGTCAAAAATTAGAGGGAACATTGGATGTAAGTAGATCTAAAGGACTCTAAACTAGGGCCTATTAACATTAGCGATTGCTACACCAGCTGCAAACCCTGGGTAACTGCACTATGTCAGCCTACAACAGGGTTTGCATCAGATTTATGTTTATTTTGAATCTGCTAAGTTGCACCAGTGGAGCACATAATTAAAAATGTATGCAAACCCCCATGTAGATCAATGCAAAAGCCCCTACCAAACAAAATGAAATGTAATGTTGATAAATGCAAAGTAATGCACATTGGAAAACATAATCCTAACTATACATATACAATGATGGGGTCTAAATTAGCTGTTACCACTCAAGAAAGAGATCTTGGAGTCATTGCAGCTAGTTCTCTGAAATCATCCACTCAATGAGCAGTGGCAGTCAAAAAAGCAAACAGAATGTTGGGAATCATCAAGAGACAGAAAATATCATATTGCCTCTATATAAATCCATGGTACACCCACATCTTGAATACTGCATGCAGATGTGGTCACCCCATCTCAAAAAAGATATATTGGAATTGTAAAAGGTTCAGAAAAGGGCAACAAAAATGATTAGGGGTATAGAACAGCTTCTGTATGAGGAAAGATTAATAAGACTGGGACTTTTCAGCTTGGAAAAGAAGCGACTAAGGGGGGATATGATAGAGGTCTATAAAATCATGACTGGTATAGAGAAAGTAAATAAGGAAGTGTTATTTACTGCTTCTCATAATACAAGAACAAGGGGCCACCAAATGAAATTAATAGGTAGCAGGTTTAAAACAAACACAAGAAACTATTTTTTCATGCAATGCACTGTCAACCTCTGGAACTCCTTGCCAGAGGGTGTTGTGAAGGCCAATACTATAACGGGGTTTAAGAGAGAGCTAGATAGATTCATGGAAGATAGGTCCATCACTAGCTATTAGCCAGGTTGGGCAGGAATGGTGTCCCTAGCCTCTGTTTGCCAGAAGCTGGGATTGGGTGACAGGGCATGGATCACTTGATGATAACCTGTCTGTTCCTTCCCCTTAGGGCACCTGCAATTGGCTACTGTCAGAGGACAGGATACGGGGCTTGATGGACCTTTGGTCTGACCCAGTATGGCCATTGTTATAAGTCTTGAATGTAAGAGAGTCTAACTTCTATATCACTTCTGTATTTGCCCTTATAGTTTAGTTTCATATTTGATGGGGAATGGGAGAACATGTAACCCTTTTTTCTTGTGATCATGACCAAAAAAAGCCAGGTAAAGCTTCTTTTGAATCCATTCCCCCTCCATCAACACGAGTTACATTCTCTATTAAGTTACTTTAGTCCACAAAAAGTTGAACTATACTCCAGTGATATGTGCATTTAGTCACTGTCTTATCAGAATTTAATTTGTATTTTGTAACTTTAGTATTAGGAGACTTTTGAAACAGAACTATATACAATCAGCATAGAAAAGCAGTTCCTTACTTTAGTTTTAGCACATGGATTCAGCCTTTAGTTGCATGCATCTAAGAGACTGAAAACTTCAAAAAACTCACATTTCAATCTTAGTGTACAAAACTAATACATTTAGGACAGATATCAATATTTAACTGAGTATTCACAATACTACTGACCAATTGTTAAAACAACAAGCACTGCACTGCCTGAGTGTAACTGAGAAAGCAATCAGCAAAATTCATTGATAATTGCAGGTTAGAATATGGGTCCTCATTTTTGTGGATGAGACTTTTTGGCAATTTTTTCCAGCTCATATAGAAAAGAAAAAAGTTTTGTAAGCAGCATTCAATCAATGCATTAGGGAGCCTTAGAGTCCTGGTATAATCAGTAATAATATTACAAAGTGCACCAACATGTGTTTTATTAAGACAGTGACAGCTTCATCTTTCCTCTGGATCAAGATGCCTTGGAACACATTCTACTCTCAGCTAGTCCTGTGCACTTCCAATGGAATAGACTGTTATTGATGGAAACTGAAAGCTCTTTGTGCTGGAGAGCACTGTGTAAAGTAGTGAGAGATATTTTGCAATAATATGCAAGTACAGATTCTGGCACTTAACCTGAGGAAGTTAAGTACTCACTTTTGGGGTTGAACAGCATAGCACTGTACAAGTGTTTTCTGGAACTTTAAATGGTTATGTTAGACCAAAAACTAAAGTAGTAATAGAAGTAACCAGTATCTGAAAGTCAGTCAGGCTCATCTTTATGTCAAAGATCTTACAACCAAGTAAGGCTTAACTTTACAAATTGTTACTGTTATAACCCTTTGTTCTAGAGGTCAGTGCACTTGTTTATAAGTCTGTATATTTCAGACTTCAGTAGCTTACAAATGATTGTCATGGTGTAGGAAAGGAGGCTATGAGGTGAAGCTGTCCACTGAGATGTATGGTGGTTTGGCTTTTTGTTTTCTGTTTTCTTCCACCAACATCTGGAAGAGTGTCTTTCTATGTCAGATGTAGGGCTAAAACAGTATTTAGTCTAAGAAAAATCAATCACACCCTTCCAGCAGGTCATTATGCAATGAATCAAACACATTGCCTTAAAAAAAAAAAAGTGGTTTAATTAAAAAAAAATGAAAGCTCATGTTTATTCTCAGGTTGATGGTAGAGTGGAGAGTTTCTACAAAGTGTAGTTGAGCTGCTCATTATGCAAATATGGTGAGGAAGGGTAAAGAGTCAGACATTCATATGAACAGCTTCTGCCCTTACCAAGGCTTTAAGTGCTGTGCAAATCCTCCCCATTTGGGTATTTGTGAGGCTTTTAGCCTATAGCTTCAAAATAGGTTCATAGCAAATACAGTACAATGTTACTTAGTTCAAAATGGTTTAACAGGCAAATATGAAGGCAAACGCTAGAACAGGCCAGATGCATCTGCACTAGGTGTTGTAATTTAGCACTGGAGCTAGCTAATAGGAGTTTAGGCACAGCTGACATCTTAGTACCATTTTGTCCCGAGACATGTGGCAGGAGCTGCTTAGGGAACATGCTTAAAGGCGTGGCTACTGAATCACAACTAACCGGCATTTGTGAAGGATACTGCTCCCCTTCAGCTATGAAGGGAAGGTTCAGAACTCAGAATATCCATGTTTGACCTCATTTCCCTATTTATCTAAGGAAATTACTCCTAGTCCTGCAGGAACTGTCTGTCTCTTTTCCTGGAGACCTTTTCTGAGCTCTTACTCAGGTGGCAAGTCTCACCTTCTTGGGAAGAGGTCAGCTCAGCATGTCACCCAAATGCTTTTGCTCAGTCTTTTGGATCAGGAGACTGGAGCTCTTGAGCAGCCCTAGTCAGCCACTTGCAGGGACCCACCAGCCTCAAAACAGCTGACATTCAGAAATTCAATCCTGAATCTCTCAGCCTATGGCAGAGTAGCAGGTGGTTTCTTGGTCATCCCTCTACTGCCCAAGGCTGCCTTGGTGCTCAGACTGGGAGAAGTGACAGCATCATGCTTTCATAGGCACCCATTTGTATGGAGTCTAGCACTGGGGTAGTCTATTTTTGTCAAAGTCCACATTTCTTGACCAAGGTAGAATCAGGGTTCAGACTACAGAAAAATGTTTCACACTGCAATAATAATGGTAAGTAAATAAGATTTTGCACTCTGTTGAACATTATGGGGCAAATCCACATTGCCAGACAATCTAGATGATGACCCCTGGTCTAGCACTATAACCCATTTGTTCTTGGTCCTAGCTCCTGTAGCTGCAAGTATTTTAATAATGATCACTTGAACTAGGAGTTGTTTGTAGAGGATCATGAAACTCCATTATGGGGCCTGTGCATAAAAAAAAAAGTTGAGTTTTTAAAAGGAGTTCTTAAACTGTCAGTGTACCATGGAGAGTTTTTTGGGGCCACTTCAGAGATCTAAGCTGCTGTAGATTTTCCACACCTTCTTCCAAGTCCCTTGACAAGTAAGTTACACCATGAATGAGCAAGTCTGTGTACTACACATCCCCTGAATTCAATCCATAATCTAAATTGGTGTGTAAGTTGATGCCAAAAGTCCCAGAGGAGGCTCCACCAGGAGGCACTATGACTCCTACTTTAAACTTATACCATCCTGTTAGTTGGCTTTTCCTCCTACACCTTTTTGGTCCCGCAATATGTAGATTACAGCATCTTGGGAGTGCCTTAGTTTAAATTAGGCCTTTGTCCTCCACTGATAACCACAGGCCAACAATAGAGGGAGACTGCACAGGAAGTTCTGAGCTACCAACAATTGTTCCAGTATTCACAGTCCTGCTTAGATTTGTAAAATTAAAAAAAAAAGTAAATCTAAAAGATTAGAGATCTTACAAGGTAAAATACAGGTTAAAGGGAACAGCAGAAATCAATTCCTATCTCATGGTACATTTAAAAACAAATCCATTAGAATACTTGAGTCCATTGTTAATAACTAGTGCCCTACCAACATCACATTTTTCATGCCCGTGTCATGAGCCATGACATCTGGTCATGTGTGCCTTTACCCTGTACTATACAGATTTTACAGGGGAGATCAGTATTTCTAAAAGAGGATCCTGACCCAAAAGGGGGTTGTTTGGGGGGGGGGGGGGGTCAGTTATTTTTGGGGGGTTGCAGTATTGTCACCCTTACTTCTGTGCTGCCTTTGGAGCTGGGCAGCTGGAGAATGGCAGCTGTTGGCTGGGTGCCCAGCCCTGAAGGCAGCACCCTGCCTGCAGCAGTGCAGAAGTAAGGGTGGCAATACAATACCATGCTGCCCGCAGAGCTGGGCTCCTGGCCAGCAGCCAATGCTCTCCAGTGGCCCAGTTCCAAAGGCAATGCTGCTACTAACAGTGCATAAGGGTAGCAGTACCGCAACACTCCCTACAATAACCTTGTGACCCTCCTGCCCCCAACTCTTTTGGGTCAGAAGCCCTACAATTAAACACTGAAATTTCAGATTTAAATAGCTGAAATAAAGGATTTTAAATCCTAAATTTCATTGACTGAAATTGACCAAAATGGACCATGAATTTGGTAGGGTGCTATTAATAACTCCGTATCAGAGGGGTAGCCCTGTTTGTCGCTTCTACAGATCCAGACTAAGTCCTGGGGCACCTTGTAGACTAACAGACATATTGGAGCATAAGCTTTCGTGGGTGAATACCCACTCCTTCCGATGCATGCAGTGGAAATGTCCAGGGGCAGGTATATTTGCATATTTATACCTGCCCCGGGACATTTCCACTGCATGCATCGGAAGGAGTGGGTATTCACCCACGAAAGCTTATGCTCCAATATGTCTGTTAGTCTATAAGGTGCCCCAGGACTGTCATTAATAACCCAGATGCTTGAACATCTTAACCTGCCCATTTATTAAGCATGAAGGTCTCTTCCAACAGCCTCAGCCCACTATTAACTGAGTTTGCTAGCCACTGATTTTCATCTTTAAAATATTTTACTGCAGCATGGCACCAAGAAGAAAAAAAAAAAAAGCCATCCTCATTTCCAATATTGGATATGCAGGGGTTTGTGGCTTTAGTTGTGCCAATAGGGAGAGCCCAGATGCTGAACAGGTTAGCCCAAGTTTAACCTAGGGTAGAACTAGTGTCCATTAGTACTTGATTGGAAGGGTTTTTTTTTAAATTACATTTCTCTCCAGAGTGTACAATATGCAGCATATGTAGTAGGCAAATTTAGTGAGATTAAGTTTTAAATCTTTGTAGTTTCAAATGCATGTTTGTGTTTAAATGACAGCAGCCATCTATTTTCAGTTCTGATTCTTCAAACTAAGTATATTGTCTGCAGGGGGAGGACTGCCAATACAGTAGGTATTGGAAATCACATGCAAGAATACCCATCCTGCACACACCACCTCCTTTACATTACCAAGCAGTCATTTCTACAGTCCAAGTTGTCACTAAGGCAGACAAGCACAGAAGCTGGAATAAAGCTAAGAGGGAGTGGAAGGGTGGATGGGGACTCATGGGTAGGAAACAAATGCAGCAGCAACATCAGACCCGTCTCTATATGTGTAATAGATCTGATGTGGGTTAGTAACCAGTAGTTTGCATCTACTTTGTTTGCATTTCAAGCCTGCCTTCTCCTGGACCCAATTCAATTTAACAAGACCGTGAGTCACAGTATTTAATAAGGAAGTGCTAAAATGCTTGTTTTTACACCATTCAAATGAGACAGATTTCGGCTGCTGAAGCATTTATTACTGAACATACATAATGCATTACAAAAAACAGTGAAAAAGCACTACAAAAACACATGAGACTAGGCACCCTGGTACAAACATGTGTTCATATTCCATACTGCAGATTTAATTCTCAGTACTGGTTTTAGTTGACTTAGTGTAGTTAAATAAAAAGGATTTTTTAGAAAGATTTGAAGTAAAAAAAGCAATGAAAACTCTCAGCATTTAAATAGCTCTGGTGGAACAAGTTAGAAGCCTTACTTGAAAGCAAAGCAAGTGGGAGATTCATATTAAGGCATTATGTTTGTGACCTGTCCAATGAAGTGATTAAGAATTGTACAGTCTGAGCCATCATAGCCAAGTGCACAATCTAGGATAATGAAACAGTGAAGTTGATAAAGTTCTTGCTAAAGCACCAAACGAGATCATACTACTTCTATTTTTTTTCCTGCACAGGTCACTGACTAGTCAAAGTTTTTCATTACAAATGAGTTCCATTTAAGGTCATGATATTGGACACTAGCTGTCAGACAAGAGGTAACTAAACAAGGTGAACCACTGCTGTAAGCTGTTGAAGTGTCAAGCCTCATGGCACTTTGTGCTGGTCATTATTTCCAGAGGCACTTAGGACAACAAAATCATTTTCTAATGAAAGTTCCTCTCTTAGGTTAAAAAGGACACATTCAGATCTTTAGGCCTCCACCATCCCTACATTGTGCATATTTTCCCCCCATAGGTCACCTGACAGCTACAGTAGTTATGTCACCTTGTTAGCTTACACTGCAGAGTATGTGTGCGCTATGCAATTTAATCTGTGCTGTGTTCACGCTGTTTGTTGTCCTGGCTGGCATTTTTCTCCCCTTCACCCTTGCGCTCAGCGTGCTGAGACCCAGCCAGTTGTGGGTAAAAGGGACCTACCAGCCAGTTGAGCGGTGTGTTGTTAACAAGATAATCCATCACATCATCCAGAGACTCCTTCATTTTCTTCAGGTGTCCTTTGCTAGTGGTGAGAAGGTTATCTGATACTTCGTGGAAAGATGAAGCAGAGTGGAAGCTTCTATAGATGTCTCCTGCCATTGCCCCAACATGATGGGCTTGATCCTGAATGTTCTGTGGCAGCCCCTGTATACTTGACACCAGGGTGAGGCAAGTGGTCTGAAGCTGCTGAGTCAGGCTCCGTGCAATAGCTAGTGTGCGTGACTCAATGTGCTGGAAACAAAGAATACCACCATTTTAGAGTTAAGTATTTCATTGACCAGAGAGTTGGTCACTGCAGCAACTTTACTGTTGTTGAAAGCTCACACCATGGAATGAAGGGGAAATGGAGAATTGAAGCTATGGCAGATAAGAACAGGGCCTTCATTTCATATGGTGGTGGTGGGGGGGAAGAGAAGAGAGAAATTAAGCTGTTGGCTTGAAGGAGTTTACTAGAGTCCTGGCTTCTGAAAACAGGTCTGACAGACCCAGGATACATGAACCCTTGAAGGCTGCAAGTCTCTGAAGTGCCCTACATGTCACATAGAAAGTGTCTGGCTGTTCCTTGTCTCAGCCAACTGTACTGTATGTAGTACAAGCTCAATAACTCACTTGGTTTTAGAGAGTCAGAATGAATGCTTTCAACTTTAAGTTTCAAGCGCTTGAGATGCATTTTAAGTTCAGCTAATCAATTACTGCATTTGTGCAGTTATCAGGATTGGCTGCTAAGAGGCTTGGGACAAGAGGGAGTAGTCTGGCAGGGTGGGGAGAAGAAAGGATTGGGGGAAAAAAATTGCATTGTCAGTCCCACCCAAGTTGTTCTGACCTTCCAAAGATAAGCTAGATGAGAAGATGTCCAGGACAGATCTGAGTGCTTAACTAGATGTGGGAGAGCAAGTCATCAGTAGCTTGTCCCCTAGCAATAGAATCAGACTCAAACTATCTGGACAGTAGGTCACAGCAGCTGAGTATAGAAATTTTTTTTTTTTATTAATTAAAAAGCCACACTAAAAAATGAGGCTGCAATAAGTATACTGAAGCTCGACCACTAAAATTATAGCAGCATTTGGAGAATCTAGTAGAAGATGGCCTAATGTAGTAACTGGATGCTATTACTGCAATGTTGTTTAGGGTTCTTCTAGGAAAGATCTGCATCTAATTAAACTAATTTGTTGAAATTAACACAATAGGTGTAGCCAATTAGCTTGCATCACTAATTAGTGACTTGGTTATTGGCACTAGGCATACTTAAGCTGGCCACCATAGAGCTGAATTAAGTTCATTTTGCAGAGCAATCATGGGAGGTGGGGGGCAGAGAAGGAGAGACACCAACATGCAGGTTCTTCATGCTTGCACTGCATCTTAGCAGCATAAGATGTTTCATGAATTTTGGACACACGAGGACCAAAAGTTACTTGTATGTATATACTTTGCAATATGTAATTTATACTCTTGGTACATTTACCTACCTCAGCGCTGTGAGATTCATCACCATCATTTTGGCCTGTGTTTTTCTTCCATTCTACCCAGGACTGATATAGCATTTCCTGGGCATCATGAAGTTTCTGGTTGGCACTATTCATGTTCTTTCTGGTGTACTCAATCTAGAAAACAACCAATGAGGTAGTGAAGAAATAATCACCCTGTGTTTGGGATCTTAACTGTTCTCTAGCCCTCCCATTATTTTTGCAAAAAAACTCATTTCAGAGATAGTTTTGTTGGGTGAAAGGACATTTTTAAAGCCATGGGGTGGGGAGAGAAATCTGCCTTCTCTTGTTTTCTAGTAGAATCATGTACAGGTCTTAGAAATGAGAAACTGTACACCAGGACTCTAATGAAGAGTGTTCTGTCGCATGATTCTAACAATGCAGGAGCATGCAAGAACAAGTAGTTCCAACTCCAAAGTTAGTCATAGCAAGATTTAAAGAATCCTACTCTACTGATGGAGTGGAGTAGGATTCTTGAATAGAACTGCAAGACATTCTTCACTTCAGGGTCTAAGCTGGTCCTTTAAACTGCAACCAGTATTAAAGTACATTTTCTATTAGGTCTTGCAAAACAGATGCAATCTTGTTTTGGAATTGAGATGGAATTTGTTTTAGTGTAAGATGAGAACTTGAAAGATAATGGATATGTTTTGTACCATTTGGAACCTTTGATTTAATTAGGGATAACTTAACCAAAATTATTTCCATGTTTGACAGTTCTAAGATAAGACTACCAAGAGATTTTGCATTTACACCTCAAACCCACCCCAAATCAGAATTCTTATTAACTTACCAGACTAACAGTGTAATTAAGATGTGAAATGGTCTCTTGGCTTTTGTGCTTAGCATCTCTAACCCTGATTAAGGCCTGTTGGTAGGCACGGCTGCGGACCTTTGAAGACAAGGAGCCGAGTCTAATGTAGTAGCTTGGCTTTTGAACTTCAACTTCAAATCCTTCAACTTTTGTAGCTTCTTTTGCTAGAGAGAAAGGTTTAGACCAACTTTTTAAAAAATTAGGTTAACAGTCCAGCCTCTTAAGGATTACATGGCAGTCCAACATGTATCTGGATGGGGCAAAAACCTACCCCTTCATTCCAAATATGCCACTTTCCTTCATATGCCTTCCCTGCTGACAAGAAGGCATCATGGTTGGCATGGTGAAGGGCCATATCTGAGACTAGTGTCAATACGGTGCCACTTCATTCAATTAGTAGGGTTGTCAAGTGACACTGCTCATCTCCCCCACTCCCAATCCCCATCCCCAGTTGGGTCTCATCTCAAGTGCTGAAGTAGTCTTACCTAGCTCCTCTTCAGTAAGTGGAAGATAATGGTCTACAAGAGTCTCCGACCTGCTGAGTGCACTATCCACCCCACTGCTCACCATCTGCACCACACGGCTTCCCAGGACGGTGTTAATGCTGCCATTGACAACTGACTTAGTCATTTCCACACTGTCATGCACAGCTTCTTTAGTCTTGTCCACAACTCCAGTAATTGTGTGGGTAACAGTATCCTTGGCACCAGTCACAGTGATTGTTACAGCATCTCTTGCACCAACAACTACTTCCTTGGCATTGGCAACCACCTGCAAGGAACAGAGGGAGATTCCTCATTTAATAGTGGGGAAGTATTTTTAAATTCTGGATTTATACACACTTTCCAAAAGTAGAGACAACTAATGTTTAGTATAACTGGTTTCAGGATTCTTTAAGAGGCATTCACTACAGCGATAGAAATTTGGCTGTCATATAGCCAGCAGAAACATATAGCTACTCAATCAGCATTAGAGGTGGCATTTCCACCACAAAGTGAATTACTTGTTTACACTGATGCAAGCCTAGAGTGAGTAGGATAGGGGAGGGGAAAAAAGTTGTTCCTTAAGGAACAAGTTTTTCCAAAGAGTTTTGGGTGCCTAACCTGCAACTCTTTAGAGGGACCAGGTATTCATGCTCTGTTCTGATCAAGAGTCTTTTGGTTAGGAAGATTTATTCTTCCTACAGTGGATTTTGAACAACCAGATCATAATTGGGCTATTTATACTAAATGGTCATAAATTAATGTTTGTCTCTCTCCATATCTAGCCAACCTTCCAGGTAGTACTGAAAGGAAACCAAGTATCACAACAGACAGGAACCCAGTTGTGGCCCATTTGGTAGCACCATGTAGGAGACTACTTGATGACAGGTCCCTTAATCACCCAAACCAAACAAACCCCTGCAAAAGAAGCTTCCATCTACTCTAAAAACAGTAACTCAATATGAAGGGAGAGCCAGGAGATGAGCTTTATTTGTTAGAAGACCTTGAAAGACTTCAGGCTAGAAGGCAGCAGTGTTGAGTCTAAAAAATGTTCTTGTAAGAAAGACTGTGCAATGAAAATTTGCAAAAGCAGTGAGCTCTCACTACCAAGATATTCTTTTATTGTACTCGCATGGTAGCAATGGATGAAAGACGACCCTCCTACTTTGCAGTATGCTGAGCCACTGGGAAGTAGGTTAGATTAAGCTCTTTGAGCAGCAACTGTCTTCCTGGGTGGGTGTTGGACAACACCTAGCACAATGGGGCCCTCATCCTAAATGGGGCCCTCAGGCACTACAGCAATACACAGACAAGTTATAAATTCACTACTTAGTTTTCGTTTCCAACCAAATGGTTAGTGAAAGCTACAAAAGCTTTCACTTCATAGTTCGTTCTCCAGTTAGAGCTCATTTTTAAGTTATAGAAAATGTTTTTATATGAAGTGATTAAGTGTGTTCAAGTCATTTTAACACAAGTTTAATATGGAAACTTACTTCAATTACATACAAGCCATTTCTATAGTGCTTAGATATCTGAAGGATTGCAAAAAACATTAAATTGCTCTGGTAAGCCAGGAAAGTATTATCCCCATTTGGGGGGGGGGGGGGGGGGGGGGGGGAGGAGGGAGGGAGAAGAGAAAAGAGAACAGATTGAGGGCCTGAATTACAATAGTGCCATACAGCCACTGACTTCAGTTGGAGTTGTGGATACTCACCCTGGGGGTGGGGGAAAAGGGAGAAAGAAGGCCTTAAGTGACTCCAAAGGCCATAGGGTGTCTGGGACAAACCCAGGGTTAAAACATAAGTTCCAAATTTTCAACACTGTGCTCTGCTCCTAGCCTTGCTACTTCAGTAACTACTGAATCTGGATTGTGCCACTTAAGAGATTTTAAATTAAGTAACTGACTCTACCTTGTCAGTTGGTTGATATAGTATAGGCAGCCTCTCTTCAATTTTGTCCAGTCCTATGCATGCATAGCTGTTGGCAACTGCAACTAGAGAAGTTTCAAGAATGATTAAGTTGCCCTTGTGATAAAATATATTAAAAAAAGCTAAAGGTTAACATTTGTTGAAACAGGAAACCCAGTCCAAACAAGTAACATCTTGGTTAGTTTCTTCCTTAAAAGTGAGGGAAAAAAAGTTTATGCAGCTTAATTCTACAACAGCTTTCAAGCTCTTTGCAAGTAAAAAACAACTGACATCTTTCAAGGAAGTGACCTTGAGAACAAACTGATGAAATGTCTGAGCTAAAACAAATTTGTAACTGCAAGTAGGTGAAAGGGAAGTATGAGGCAGAGCTCAAAACTGGGTGAAAGGTTAGGACAACTGGGTGAAGTTGAGCAAGAGGCTTCTTACTCAAGCACTCTTAGAAATCAGTGTTCATTAGGAACAAGTCATTAGAGGTTTACTCTTAGGAGATCCAGAACATGCTTGACTTCAGACCTTTACACAAAAGCTCATTTAATTAGTTGCTCATAGCTTATTGCCCAAAGCAAGGGAACAGTTTTCCTGCTGTCACTGACTTGTTACAAGTAGATTTAACTCCATGCCCCTAGATTCTTTTCTACACCACCACCCAAAACCTGTATATTTAATATCTGAACTCAATGGAATAGTTGAGCATAAATGCACAGAAAAGTAGAGTCATGCCTTACTTTGTGGCTCCAGCTTCTGGATGATAGGCATAGCACTTGTCATGGCCACTGCAGTGATGGTCTTCACTCCTTTCTCCGCTATCTCACATACTGATTTCAGATAGGGATGGTTATCTTTTGTGTTGACATAAGCAGAGGACACCATGTCATAGGTGGAACTCACCAAGGGAAGGTTGACAACCCTGGCTACCACATTCTGTGTAAACAGAGAGAGAAGGTTAACTCACATCCTTCTTGGCTAGATGACCCAAAAAAAAAAAGTGCCTCTCTCCTAGAACTAAGGACTCTGAAAGGTCATTGAGTCCAGTCTCAGACTCATAGAATATCAGGGTTGGAAGGGACCTTAGGAAGTCATCTAGTCCAAACCCTGCTCAAAGCAGGGCCAATCCCCAATTTTTGCCCCAGATCCCTAAATGGCCCCCTCAAGGATTGAACTCACAACCCTGGGTTTAGCAGGCCAATCTCCCCCCCTGACTGACAGATAATCAACTCATACATACCTGCTGAGAGTCAGCTGCTACTAATGCCATTTTTTTAAGTCTTGAATCTCGTAGAGCCTACAAGAACAAGATAATCCAAATTAAAAATGCGTTCAGTCCTAAATAGCCATACCACTGTTCCACTTTAATCATCTAGGATGGAGTTCTTCCCCATCTGGAGAAGAAAGCAGTTATTCTTAAGAAAGCCACCCAAAAAGGCTTTTGAATACTTGAGGGTACCATGCCCTTCATGAAAAGGATCCAGACAATATGGGCTATAATGAATTGGAGATCATGCTGTAATAATTTACACAGCTAAAGCTTAGTTTCTCTACTATATTCACCAGTTCAGGTAATAGGAATTCAGGTACTAGATACAAAAGTTATAAAAAGGATTATCAACTAAATAGTTTGATGGGTTTGTAACAATTTTTTCACTGATTACTTTATTGATTTGACAGCACTGTCTCTAATCTAGGTTACCCCTGTCCGAACTCATCTTCCACATAGCAATAGAAAAATACTGAAGAGTTAAAAATTGTGATTGTAGGTGGGAGGACTCGGGTAAAATGGAATATCTGCAGCTACTTTTAAATATTTCAAAATGGACTAGATTTTAAAGTGGTCAACTCAGAGGAGAACCTAGAAAAAAAAAAAAAGAGTTAGGAATTTATGTATCTAAGGCCCCAAATCCTACAGACACTTGCACATTTGTCACTTTAAGCACACAAATACCTTGTGTATTGTGTTGTTAATGCGATTGAGTTAAACATGTTTCTGCAGGATCAGATTCTAGTATACATATTGCTATACAATAGGTAGTGTGTAATCCCACCCCCTACAAAGGATTTAAAATGTAGAAGTATAAACAAATTCATAGAGTGATGTGGTCTTTATAGCTGGCATCTGTACCTGTTTCCTTCCTCACCTGCACCAAAATGGCAGGGGGTTTCAGCCTGTCGCTCCTAAGACATGTAGACAGTAGATCATTTAAGACTGGGCTATTTGTGCCAAGGTCATGCCCACCACATTTGCTTGCCCAAGAACACCCTTATCCTACATACAGGGCAGGGTTTCCCCACTGAAGAGACCCCTGAATTAGGATTGGCAGAGTAACCATTTATTGGCAAATCACATGGGGTTGGAAGAGAAAGCAGCTGTCACACCAAGACCCACCCATCCTGCTTCTCCACAGACAGACCTCCATAGGGCCAGGGAGATAGTATTGGCAGTCCTCACACACAACTCCCCTAAATCTGCCAGGTTTTCATCCCTGTCTGTGGAGGTATAGGGGGAGTAGATAATTCAGTTAAGACTGGATATACTAGTATTCCTGAACAATCCATGGTGTATTTCCATCTGATAGAGCAGGGGTGGCCAACCTGTGGCTCTGGAGCCACATTTGGCTCTTCAGAAGTTAATATGCATCTCTCTGTATAGGCACCAACTCAGGGGCTGGAGCTACAGGCACCAATTTTCTAATGTGCCAGGGGGTGCTCACTGCTCAACCTCTGCCACAGACCCTGCCCCCCCTCCACCCCTTCCCAACCCCCTCCCTTGAGCCTGCTGTGCACTTGCTCCTCTGCCCTTGCCCCCCAGAGCCTCCTGCATGCTACAAAACAGCTAATTGGGAGGTGCAGGGAGGGAAGAAGAGAGGTGCTGATTGATGGGACTGCTGGTGGGCAGGAGGCTGATGAGGGGCTGCTGACGTATTACTGTGGTTTTGGCAATGTACATTGGTAAATTCTGGCTCCTTCTCAGGCTCAGGTTGGCCACCCCTGGTGTAGAGAGACATGACAGAAGCCACTGAAATGAAGCCACAAGAACAAGTGCTCTTTATTTATAAGTCAAACAGGACTATGCCTTTAAGGGTCTGTTCATGCTCAAAAGACGTGTGTCTCAGGACATTAGACCAGCACCATAAAGTTTAGCCCACAAAGGAACTATGCAAAAAACTCAGTGTGGGTTTGTCTATCAGGAGCTCCTGACAAACAGTTCTGTATTTAATATGTGCCAGTGTTAGTACAGTAGTTTACACCAGAGTTCCTGTTCCAGTTCTTGATTGTTCTGCTTACAGATTCAAGCAGAGCTCTTTTCCTGTAATGCCCAATGAACAAGGACAAAAGTATACAAAAACACTGAGTGACAGCATTAAACGAATGGCCATATGGGTCAGATCAATGGTCCATCTAGCCCAGTATCCTGCCTTCCCACAGTGGCCACTGACAGGTGACCCACAAGGAATAACCATGCACAGATGTCTTTTGTATTTTTCCCCCTCTGATGTAGTAATAAGATCAGCCACCATTTGTATTCAGAACAACTGTGGCATGCAGCAGACTAACTAAGGAATACAAATAGACAGGCGCAAAAAACCCTACTTAGTATAAGTCTTGAGGTAAATGTGAGAAGGGCGGGATATGCAGTAGAAGCAAAAGTGAAACTGAGCAGCATATTCTAGAAGTCTTGAGGTCTTTGAGTGTAGCCTTCATTGATTTGAGATGTACCATACCATTCTCTCACCAGAAGGGAAAAATTATAATGGCAACAGGCCATAAGAGACCCAGTGTGGGAATAAGAACCATTCAAGAAATATGTTTGCTGATGTTTTAGAGAAAGTCACACCAGTGAACTGGTGACAGTCACTTAAGCACTTGGATTCAGAAAGACTGTTGAAGTGATAATCTCACTTTTAACAGCAGTAGTTTCTTCTACTGGTGTAGAAAAAAATATTCTCTTCCTTTGGACTCATTCTAAATTGTTAAATCATTTGGGACAGGAAAGCAGGAAAGCTTGTTTTTCTTTTCCAGATTATGAACAGGAAAGTGAAGAAGCTGCAGAAGTCAATATTCTAAGTTTCTCATGCTGACCTGGTTGACAGTCAGTCAATTTCATTTGTTTGGTTTTTTAAAAAATATTTCATTTAATTTTAGTTAGACAAAAACAAACCTGATTTAAAAAAAAAACAATGTTTAAATTCAAAAATTCATATGCTTGTTTTGTTAATTATATGTTTGCCATTGAATACATAATATTGCTGTTTTAGTTAAATAAAACAATTTAAATGTCTGTCTGGTGATATTCTCCTCCTAATACAGCATGGCAAGAAAATCCTTCAAATATTAATGATTAACCTGTTTAACTGGCGATATTTATGAAGCCCTTGGGAGGTGAACTATTACCTTTGGCAAATGAAATAACCAATCACTCATTTTCTGATATAGCTGTAAACACTAATCTGAAAAGTTTTCAAAATAAATCACTTTAAAAATGTATAGTGTGTACCTTCTAAAATTGAAACCTACATCTGAGTTGTGGAGATTATGTATTAAGGTTACAACCAACATGAATGCACTTTTATGTGGAAATCCAGGATTAAATTGAGTCTTCCTGACTTGATTTAAATCAAATCTACCCTGGACCATATACACAGAGCACAACTGAAAAAACTACCACCTTTGGACTGTAAGGTACCACAACACTGGGATGGTGTAGCAGCACCTAGCTAAAAGTAAGGACACTAAGGCAAATCTACTCTATGAAGAGCTACACAAGTTTTAATATCTATGCAGACCAGGCATGACCTTAGTTTTTAAAGGTCTAGTCCAAAAGACCCACACCACAGAGGGCATATAAATTTTTCTTTCGTGGAAAAGATGGAGTTTAGCCATTCCTAGCATGATTTTAACCTCTCATTCCAGGAGCGAACTCAATGCTCAAGCCATCTCCTGACCATAACTACTGCAGGTCCCAAAATATATTAGAGTTCACTACAAGAATATAACCCCACAAGAACTCTAGTGGATATTTTCAACCACTTCTACAATCTCCTTTCGTTGAAAGCCAACGTGGGCCTTACCCAAGGAGGCGCATTTGAGAGAGGTGTTAGAGCCAGAGCCACACGTCTGAAGGCGTATTTTAGAGACAGCAGCAGATACAGAGACAGGGAAATGAACGAGCAGACCGAGTCAGAAGTTTTGTTCCTACTTTCATAAAGAGGAACAGACGTGAATGGCTTTCAACCGTCAACCGAGGGGGACTAGAAACCCCCTTTCCACTCACTACACTGAGTGGACACAGAGATGTGTTCATAGCGGCTCTATGCAAACTGCAGACAGACACCGGTCTATGGATGTTATACCTGCAGCTTTGCAGTGACCCACGGGGCAGAAACCGGCCCAGCACCATGCGTGAGAACAGCGAGGGGGGGCGGGAACCTGGTCACCTTCACAGGCGACTCCAGCTACGAGGAGCACTGTCAACAGAGCGCTCCTGCTAGGGCCACCTGAACGAGGGAGGCGGCCCACAACGTCGGCAGGGACATTGTAACTGCCTCGTTAAAGCAACAACGAGACCCCCTCTCAGCCCGCGGGGAGACGGGCTGGAGCTGCCTCCCAGCTCAGCACAGGGCTGAGGCGGACAGGGGAACCCCGCAGCCGGGCACCCCGGGGATACAGCCACTCCCCTCGCCCGCCACGCCAGCGGGCGCTTCGCCCTGCCCCAGCTGGGCTAGCTCCCTGCAGGAAGCGGGGCGAGCCCCGGGGTTTAACCCGGCTCCGCAGCTGCCTAAAATGCGCCACCGCGGTAGATTACAGGCTGCGCCCCGCCCGCCGGGGGCAGCGTCACTCACCCGGGAGCAAAGAGCGCTGCGGATCCGCCGCCAACGCCGGGCTTCCTGCGCCTCGAGACACCCCCGCTGCGCTCGCGCCAAGCCGCCCTGGGACCCTCCGCGCGACTCTCGCCTCCGACCGGCTCCCGAACGCTGCAGCGACGCGGTTACCCTGCCCCGGCTATTTATGCAGAGCGGCTGCCTCGGGGCTGCTTCCTCCTCTCGCGAGATCGCTGCGTGTCACGGCTGCTGCGGCTGCCGCCTTCGCCCTCTCCTCCGCTCACGTGATTCGCTGCCGCTGGGGGCGGGGGGGGGGGGGAGAGGGCGCCGTCAGCTGATCCGGCCCGGAGAGCGAGCGCGGCGGCGGCGGGGCATGCCCGGGCCTAGGGCGCTGCTCGCTGAGGCGGGGGTCGATGGGGCCGGGGAGAGCAGCCTGCGGCCGTGCCGTGGTGTGCGTTGCAGGGAGGCACCGGCGGCAGTGGAGGCCATGTTGCAGTGATCTCTCTCTAGGCGCGAGCGTCCGGTGTTCCCGCCAAACCGGAGTCCCTACTTCGTGTCTTAGGAGCCCCTGCTACTTACCTCCCATGATCAGTTCGCGTCCCCCTAGGGTCAGCTCTGGGGCCCGGCCGCTAAGGGTGCCCATTGCTGGCGCCCCACTGCATCAGGTCTGTCTCCCAGTCTAAGGGGAGGCGCCACTACACCTAGGGTTCAAATAAAGTTGGGGGACAACACATAACTGGGCAGGATTGGGAGTGAGGGTTATGGACTCAAAAGCAGGGAATCAGAAGGGGACACCAAGCAGAGAACCCTGGGCAGCGCCGTTTCTGTACCTATTGGCATAGGTGCCAACTTCACCCGGCGCTGGTGGGTGCTTGCACCCCCCCCCCTTTGCCCTGCCCCTACTCTGCCCCCATTCCAACCCCTTCCCCAAATTCCTGGGTGCGCTGCATTTCCCCTCCTCCCCCATCCCATGTGCAAGCCTGGGGCGGGGAGAAGCAGCGTGGCAGCGCGCTCAGGGGAGGAGGCGGAACGGAGGTGAGCTGTGGGGGCAGGGCGTGGAGAGGGCCACAGGAAGTAATCCTCATGGGGGGGGCAGAGAAACCGTTCCCAGCCCCAGCTGACCACTGCCTCCTCCTCCCCTGAGCATGCCGCCGCTCTGCTTCTCCCCCTCCCTCCCAGGCTTGCCGCCAAACAGCTGTTTCCCGTTTGGCGGCAGCCTGGAAGGGAGCGGGGAGAAGCGGAGCGGTGGCGGCGCGCTCAGGGGAGGAGGAGGCGGAGCGAAGGTCAGCTGGGCGGGGAGGCTAGTGGGGACCTACCGGTGGGTGCTCTGCACCCACCAATTTTTCCCCGTGGGTGCTTCAGCCCCGGAGCACCCACGGAGTCAGTGCCTATGCCTATTGGGAATCCAGGGATGGGTGGGTACAAGCCCACCCACAGCTAAAGGTTCCTCCTCCCCAGCCTAAGTGGAGGAGTTACTGAATCCAAAGCCCATGCAATTTCGGGGGACAGCTAATGATAAAACAGGGATGGGCATGAGGATCACATGACTATAAGAAGAGAGCCAGAGGGGGATACCAAGCAGAGGACCCCAGACAGGACCCATAGGCTGTTTCTGTAGAGGAGCTGGTTCTCTTCTTTTCTTCTAAGGTTTTTTTAATCCTTTCCTGGCCCAGCCAGAGTGGGGTGCCTTCATCTCAGCATAGTGTCTCTATTCTGCCTCTTCACTGTAACCTACACCAAGCACTTTGGCTGCCTACTAGCACACTAAATCTCTTCTTGCATTACAGTTCTTAAGATCCTGTAACTTGAGTCTCATCCACAGTGATGAGGCATTTCCCGTGTAACACAGATTATATCCCTGGCACCAAAACATACCTTATAGGACAATAGCAACTTGCGGCCCCAACTGAAATCAGGGACCCATTGTGCTAGGAAAGATGAACACACAGTAAGACATAGTCCTTGCCTACCTTCTACACCTTAAGAGGTAAGGCTTAGATCCTGTGACTTGTGTCTGCATGGAGCCTCACTTAACTCAATGTGGTTCTAAGTGCAAATCTCCACATTGCAGGGCTGGGGGGTTGCATCGGTGTTACTTAAGTGTCACTGAGGCTACGTCTACACTACCCGCCCGATTCGGCAGGTAGCTATTGATGTTCTGGGATCGATTTAGCGCGTCTCATCTAGACGCGCTAAATCGATCCCAGAGCCACTCCCCATCGACACCAGAACTCCAGCTCTGTGAGCGGAGGAAGCGCTGTCGACGGGGGAGCCTGCCTACTGCCGTGTGGACCGGGGTAAGTACTTTTAAAAATCAATCTAAGATATTCGACTTCAGCTACGTTATTCACGTAGCTGAAGTTGCATATCTTAGATCGATCCCCCACCCCACCCCCCCAGTGTAGACCAGCCCTGAGTGAATGAAGATTTGTTACCATTTGTGCAACAGGCTGTGTGAATTTCTCAAACAAGATAGTCTAAGGCCACATGCATCTTATTAAAACAAGATTGATTTGGAAATAATATTAAAACAACTTCTAAGTTCTTATATTACACCCATCACTATACTATATGAGCTTGACTGAACATACCTAATGTAAACATATCCAGCCCTAACTCGGTAAGAGTTCATCTAAAGAGGTACCAACCTATAGATAAGGAAAAGGACAATAACCAGCTTGTATCTTTAGCCTGCTAATTGTTTCTTACAACCTCATCAAAGCTTCCCACCTACTAAACACTGACTCAGGTTTCAGTCTCTTGGGCCTTGTAATGCACCTCCACCAGTGATAGCAATGGAAGAAACTGATGTATAGACAATACTCACGTGAACTCAGGCATTTCTACCAGTATGTTTTGTAACCCTGCTCTGAGGAGCTGAGGGAACGTGAGGAGCACATTACCAGCTTCACTTCTCCTGCTGCAGTCTCAGCTCACTGCTGCTGTTTTCACTTGGACTAACTTCTTGTAGTTCCTCAGAGCTAACGGCATTTTGGGCTGTATAAGTAGGGGCATTGCCAGCAGATAGAAGGACGTGATCATTCCCCTCTATTCTGCATTGATGAGGCCTCATCTGAAGTAGTGTGTCCAGTTTTGGGCCCCACACTACAAGGATGTGGAAAAATTGGAAAGAGTCCAGCGGAGGGCAACAAAAATGATTAGGGAGCTGGAGCACATGACTTATGAGGAGCGGCTGAGGGAACTGGGATTGTTTAGTCTGCAGAAGAGAAGAATGAGGGGAGATTTGATAGCTGCTTTCAACTACCTGAAAGGGGGTTCCAAAGAGGATGGATTTAGACTGTTCTCAGTGGTACCAGATGACAGAACAAGGAGTAATGGTCTCAAGTTGCAGTGGGGGAGGTTTATGTTGGATATTAGGAAAAACTTTTTCACTAGGAGGGTGGTGAAGTACTGGAATGGGTTACGTAGGGAAGTGGTGGAATCTCCTTCCTTAGATGTTTTTAAGGTCAGGCTTGACAAAGCCCTGGCTGGGATGATTTAGTTGGGGATTGGCCCTGCTTTGAGCAGGGGGTTGGACTAGATGACCTCCTGAGGTCTCTTCCAATCCTAATCTTCTATGATTCTATGATTTAGCCAATCACTAGCTGAGTAACAGAGAGGGGAATATCAACTGGCAGTGATGGGGAATGGCTCAGGGTAGCATACATAGCAGGGAGCATGGCTGTGAGAATGGGTGATACTGTATGGGGAGCATGGTGAGGGAGCAGAGATTACATTCCCATTCAACAAAATACAGCTAAGACAATTGCCAGCCAATGAGCAGCAGAGCTGGAGAGTGTGAGGGAATCTGTGCGTTACTGAAGTGTATAAATGGCGTGTGAGAGAGTACTCTATGCCAGCAAATTAAGTCTTCACTGCAAAAATAGGTGCGTCTTTACATCGAGAAAGTTATCTCAATGTAAAATCCTAGTAGAGACAAGGCACTATAGTGTTTACCCTGATGTAACTAGTGGAAATTAGCCTATGCCCTGCTCCTGGGGTTCACCTCCACGAGCAACATTTTAAATTGCAACACTACAGTTGTGCAATTTAAAATTATTTTTAGTCTTTTTTATTTTCTCCGAGTGAGTTTATCTCCTGTGCTTTTTAAAAGAGATAACACACTATTATTGCAGTAATAACACAATGCTGTTTGGTATAAATGGCAGCATTTCAAAATGGGGTTACAAAGTACTACAACTAATTATCTCAGATCAAAGTTGACATCGCATCATCAACACTAGCTCCAAAAGAGTATGCTGATATCCTTCATAAGTTCATGTTACTGCATCTGATCCTGAGAAATTCATATGCTCTAGACTCCAATGTTACAACCACTCATGCACGTGCTTACCTTTACACACATCGGCCCCCCGAGGTACTTAAATATGTACTTACATTTAAATACATGAGTAGTCAGGGCACATGCTTAAGTATTATGTTGAATCAAGGCTATAAGTAGTCCAAATATTTAGTTAGTTTAAATGTTTTGACCTGTCTCCACCAGGTTCCACAGAACCCCTGTATCAAATGGGAATGAGAGCACAGAGAGGAAGAATAGCCTATTGGTTAGGGTGCTAGTCTGGAACTTGGAAGATCTGCATTCAATTCCCTGTGCTGCCATAGACTTCCGTTGTGACCTTGGGCAAGTCACTTAGGCCCAATTCCTCAGAGGTTTTAGGTGTCTAACTCCCACTGATTTCAAAATCAATTGTTTTAATTGAAATCAGTATTAGTTAGACATAAATACCTTTGAGGATCTGGGCCTTAACTTCTCTATGCCTTATTTCCTCATCTGTAAAATATGGCCCATAGCCCTTCTCTACCCAACAGGGGTGTTATGTGAGAATATTAAAGATTGTGAGGTGCTTAGCTAGGGCCTTATAAGTATGTAAGATAGAAGACAAATAGATTAATGATATTATTATAATGGTCCCTTCTGGTCTTAAAAATCTATGATCTTCAAAGCATAATTTTCTTTTCAAACCAAATGTCTGTAAGTATCTGCTTATCATCTGAGATGCGGCAAATGGTCCTTCTGAGTTGGTAATCAACATATCCTTGTTTGAAACATAAGTATCAGAGGGGTAGTTGTGTTAGTCTGGATCTATAGAAGCGACAAAGAGTCCTGCATTTCCACTGCTTGCATCCGAAGAAGTGGGTATTCACCCACGAAAGCTTATGCTTCAATACCTCTGTTAGTCTATAAGGTGCCACAGGACCCTTTGTCGCTTCTACAGATCCAGACTAACACGGCTACCTCTCTGATACTAAAGAGTCCTGTGGCACCTTATAGACTAGAAGACGTATTGGAGCATCCGACGAAGTGGGTATTCACCCGCGAAAGTTTATGCTCCAATACATCTGTTAGTCTATAAGGTGCCACAGGACTCTTTGTTGTTTGGGATATGTTATACATCATCAAATTTAACTCAAGATTGTCCCCATTGGCCCTCCCACATTTCCCCATCCTTTCCATAGTCTCACATAATCCTTTTCTAGGTTTTGCAATCCTGCACTGCATCCTTTTGTCTTTGGACTCCACACTTATTCGTTATTCATCTAAGTAGTCTGTCTCCTTTACTGTACTTGTTGGCTTTGTGGATAAGCCTTTGTGTGTTCCAGTATCAAAAGCTTTTTCCTAGTCTAGGGTAATCATATCCATAGATTCCCTGCTATGCTCATTTTGTTTTTTCTTCACAAGATTATGTCATATTTTAAGGCATGATCTTTTTGTGAATCCATGGTGACTGTCTTAACAAATGACACAGCATCTCTCCTATAAAGTCCTCCTCTCTTTTGTTTCTGATCATTGTATCCTGCATATATCCCTAGCAGACATTCCATCGACTTTCTCTGGGAAGGTGTCTCATCAGTTGTTAGGCACTCTAATTTTTCTTTGTCACCTATTCTACTGTGACTGAGTTCCTGTGACAGTTGAGAATTGCCCCTTTCCTATTTCCTTTCTTTAAACACTAAAGGAACCAGAGTTTTCCTGACTGTCTCATTGCCTCCTGTAGGTTTATGTTTGAAAGGGGTCAGTCTGGCTCTGTGCAAGAAAGCAGCCCTGTACTTGTGTCCTCAAAACTGCTATGTTATTTCTACAGTGAACCCCTATTGGCTTCAGTGCAGTTATAGCAGGGTTGAATTTGACCCTAATTTGTGACTTGATTGTTGAGATTTCCCATTACCTTTAGTATGTCCTGTTCACAAGTTATCTTGGTTTTAGATATTGCCTCATTATGCTGTTCCTTCGGATGTGGTTGTCACTGCAAAATCTTTCCACCAGCTTGCTTCTTGTGAGCTAAATTTTCAAAAGTGCCAGCTTGCAGTTACAGTCATTTATGCAGAGGCAATAATCTAGAGCTACACTGATGTCCTGTCAATTTAAATAAGCAAAATGGTACAAACATTTGGAAGGCAACAATTGTGAGCACAGTGGGTGGGAGAAAAAGCAAGTGGGGAGAGAATTGCACAATTGTCTGTATCTAGCATACATCCATTCCCCCATCTGATTTCCAGAAAATATAGCACAGAAAGGGGAGGGAACAGATCAGTCCCTAAACTGCAAGAGCAGGTTGCAGAAGACCAATCTACTGGGCTGCAGATGACTTAAGGACCCATGAACAGATGTAGTAATTCAAGAATTTCTTTTCCTGTGCATGGCAAGAAGAAGGGAAGTGACCCACTCCCCCAGGAGAGAGACAGATGCAAAACTAAAGGAAACACAAAAAGGACTGCAGAGGGTGGAGGTGATCACATACGGAAGTATCATCTGCAGACTGCAGATTGATATAATGTTGAAGTGTCCCGTTTGTGGTCACCGTGATCATGCACCCGTCTCCAATGTGGTTACCTCCCAGGAGTTAGAGGATAGCATCTAGACAAACAAAATAGCCACGGAGGAACAAAAATATCACTAGGTAAAGATAAACACCATTGTCCATACAGGGGACAGCACAGTGCTCCAAGTCATAGGTGGGAGAAGCCTGGTGGAGTAAGACACACAGGAGGGGAAGTGAAGTGTGGCTCATTCATGTTGGAGGCGGAGGCACAATATCAATTGCATGTACCTGCATATTGTTCAGGAGGTCACCATTCCTTCAGCCACTGCTGTCCATCCATGCCAGATATCAGAGGAATACTGGGCAGGCAACAAGCATGTTGCTATGGCAACAATACGCCCTCCCAGGAAGATCACTGCAGGCTTCCATGTCACATTGCAGCATGTCACAATAACCCCACCCCAGCACACACCCTGACAGTGCAGCACTGTGACTCTCCTGTGTCTATTCACAGGGACAAACACACCAGGCCTGATCCAAAAAGGGATAATTTAGAAGGAATGTGTGACCATAAGAACACCCCAATGTCAGAGGGCTCCCTGGTATGTAGCAGTGAGTCTCAGCTGCTCTGACCAGCTCAGTGCACCTCACACAGTGTTATCATGATATTAATTTAATAGGTGACTTGTAGTATATCACTGCAAAACTAGTATCTCACTGATCATTAATTGCCTTGTGTGAAGTAGGTATGGTTAACGTATAAAGAATTATAAATGCGTACCGGAAATATGTTCTTAAAATGTGCTTGGCCCTAGGCAAAGGAATGTGGTTTTGTCTGCTTGAATGTCGGTTTCCAATGTAAATTGAGCAAGGAGAGATCATGGAAGCACATTTACATAAAAGGTGAACAAAGCAATCAAATTAGCCAGTGGGGGAGATAGCCACTTAACTATCATGACATGGGCAGGAGACTGCAAAAATTAACATGGCGTCAGCTCCCTGTGGGACACAGCAAGATGAGCCCCCAGGAGGGCTTTGAAAACAAAGATAAACTTTCAGAATATAAACAGAGAGAAAAGGCCACTTTGGCATCCTTCACCTGAAAAGACAAAGAAACCAAATACTTTGAGCTATACGTTGGCTCCTGTGTAAAAACTGGCCAACCATGCTAGAAGAATGGGGGTGGGGGTGAGAAAACTACTTTGAACAAAACACTCTCGTTTGTTAAGTCAGGTTTTGGTCTTAGAGATGTATGTTTCTTTGTTTGTAACCAATTCATTCTACCTGGTATCATTTAAAAATTTGTTCTTTGTTAATAAATGTAATCTTATTTATTAAACAACCGTCTTAGTGCAGTGTTTCAAACTGAGGAGTAAAATCTTCAGCCAAACTAACAGGCTGGTGCCGTGGACTGTCTCTTTAAAGGAGCAACACACAATTGATAAGGTTTTGTGACTGCTACAGTGAAAGGGGCAGAGCACAATAGAGGAGACAGTTCTGGGGACACTTGAAGTGCTGTTGGTGTCACCCTGCAAGGAGTAACAGGCTGGTGAGGCTAGGGTGAGGCTGTACGCAGGCTACTGATACCAAAGCTGCACAGCACAGAGGCATCCAGGGTTACAGAGCAGGGAGTGACACAACCTCTTCTGGTCTGGGTGAAACCCCCAAAGCGTCACAGAATGATGTCAGGAAGAGCTGCATTATAGTTTCTCTCTGGGGGATCTGCAGTGTGAGTTATGATCCATAACTCAGGCCCTGACCCTTGCAAAAGGGAAATGTGCATATCAACCAGTCTCACACGTGGTAAAAACATAACCAAGACTCCTAAGGCTACTGAAACTAAATTATCTGTATTTACCCATGCTCTAGCGCTCCAGCCAGTCCCAAACTCCCCAGCTAGTCTGGAGAACCTGCCAGTGGAGGAGTTGTGACAATCTTCCGAGTACTAGGTCAGTTTTTCTGTGATGATGTAGTCAGCATGGTAGGTAATCTGCACATGAATAGAGTAGATCTTTTTTCTGTCCCTGAAGGGAGTTTCAGTGGCTGAAGATCCCCTTAGGGGGAACAAGAGTACAGCATTCATCACAGATGGCCACATCTTATTGGACTTGCCATCTGCTGGTGGGAGGAAATCAATATAAATTAAACCTCTTGAGAATGGCATAAAGAAACTGATTAACATAGGTGTAGATGGCAGACTGGTTTATTCCTGTGATGGTCACCACTCAATCTCTGAAATACTCCCGTTGTGAAGGAATCCCAGAGCTGAGGTGATTTTGACTACTAGAGGTAAAGTATGGCTCTTCTGTGTTTGACTCTCAAAACCCGGCCGACGCCTCAGAGAAATGCAGGACAACTGCAGAGTTAAACTTGTACCTTCAGATGATTTCTTCCTCAGATAAATCCAAGAAGCCTTCTCCTTCTCTCCCCACGTGGGTCCTGTTAGCAGAGTACAGTTTGATTCTTTGCTTTGCCTGGATTATTTGAGCCCCCTCCTTCACCTTCCCTGATCTCTCTTCTTTCAGGGACCTCAGTGTCCATTATCACCCAAACTGTTTACAGGCTCCATGCTGTCTCTGTCACCAATTGATAGTTAGTTCTGGTTTTCCTACATCTGCCCCATAAAACATGGTGGGGTTAATAAGGCAAGTGTGAGCTTCTCACTGTATACAGATTAGGGTAAATTCTGCTTATCCCAGTGTGACTGGCTGAAAATTCCATGGTATGGACATTTTTCCTAGCCCCATTCCCCCATATCACTCCTGGCAGGTGCAATTCACTTGTGCCTTCACTGCATCTCTGAAAATACTCAGCAACCCAAGTTCTACTTACACCTGTAAATGTGGGTTCAAAAGCCCACTTTAATGGTGCAAAGCCTTTGAAAATTTAGCCTTACTGTATTACAAGTTCATAAAATGCTTCTCTTTACTTATGGGTATCCTTGCTGAATTCTAGTAGAATTAGTACTGTGTGGTGTATTGGTTCATTCTGGTGTTGCTATTAACTTTTATCAGTGGTCTTTTTCTTGTTTTGACATTGCTTTTGAAGAGGACTACAATCACTGAAAATATAACACTTCAGATACCAAGGGAGATAATCTTTGAATCCTTGTCTGTAGCTGGACATCCTTCAAAAATGTTTGGTCAGTGACTCGGGGATTTCCACTGGAACTGTTACTATGAATCACTTAGCTCCTGACCTTTGCAATGAGAGAAAGTAGAAATAAAAATGACCTTTTATGTTGTCTAGTCCAGTCTGTTCCTCTAGAAATGCAGGCTTGTTCGCTATAGCACCTTTTCCAGTGCTTTGTTCAATACAGTTTTGAATTATTTAAAGTAGTATTTCCCAAATGTTTGAAAGCTGCAGGAAAATGAAACCAATCACATCCCTCCTGCAGTCCTTCCAAAAGTTCTTAACAGCCTACAACTTGTAATGTATACATCTTCTGTGCCCCATGCTTTTGCAAACACTGGTATAGATCTTGATAATATGACACTTCATTATCACAGTATCACCAACAACAGGCCCTAACTAAGCTCAAGGCCCCCCAAACACATGTGATGGGTGTGTTTTAGAAGTCTGTAACATATACCCGTTAAATATACTGTGTGATTTTTATCAGGGTAAAGCATTAATTAATAAAGATACAAGTAACCACAAATGTTTCCCTAGGGCTTGCTATAAAGGGAAGTTATTGTGAGTCTCTCTCTTCAGCCGAACAGGGCCGGATGTGGGTCTCTCAGGAGCATGTCAGTGTCACAGCAGACATTGGACAGTGTCCCTTTGAGAAGAAATCAGCTTAGAACATGAGATACTGTTGTGCAACTAAGTAATGTGTCAAAAAGTTAATGAACCTTGTTAAACTCCATTGGACCTTTGCTCCAATGATATGATTTATAAGAAATGACTCCTCTGTTGCTGTAATATAAAGGTCATTACCCTGCTAAATCAAACAATGTTCTTTGGACAGATTTTTAGTTGGTGGAATGTACTGCAGACAGTTGGCATGGTCCACCAGAGTTATACATGTATCTGAGGTGGCATGGTCTTGCCAGTGGAACATAGAACTGCAAATCAGGGGAGCAAGTTTCTAAACCAGCTGTAACACTAACTCAGTGCATCTTTGGACAAGTCACTTGATTTCTCAGTGTCATCTGTAAAAAGTTTCACAGGGACATTGTGAGGTTTAATCAGTTTGTTTAATTAATCAAAGGCTTAATTAGTGTTAATAAAGTTCTTTGAGATCCTCTGATCGAAGGTGCTCTGTAAACAATACATTCTTAGTGATAATGTAGTGCTATTCATCCATAGATCTTAAAGTGCTTTCAAAAGAGGATATAATTATCCCAGTTTCACAGATGGGAAAACTGAGGTAAAGATTATAATATAATAATTAATTATTATTATTTATTATTGTTGTTATTTTATTATTATGTATTCATTGTTATTGATAAGAATAAACTGTCAGTTTTAGGCTACTTGTTCATACAGTTTTAGCTAGGATAATTAAAGCACTCATTCTGTTAAGAGTGGGTTTCATGGATGCTGTAGAGAGAGGTGGATCCAAACACAATACTAAGATCTAACCAAGCCCCATCAGATTTTGGGGAAGATTTAATTCTGATCCAGAGTTTGTACTCAGGCCTATCAATATATTTGTGCAACACAGGTACAAGGGAGGCCTGACCCAAGGTGAAAGTTGGCCTGGTCACCATGAAGCTGGACAAAGAGGGAAGCATGTAAGCGATCCCTGACCAACTGCTGCACTTTCATAGCATTCCAGTTGGGACAGAAGTGACAGCAAAGAGGCCGTGGGGTAGAGAAGACAGCTGCATTCAAAACAAAGCTCATGGCTGAATCCAGAGCAGACCAATCACCAGGCGGGAGGCTACTGGCAAAGAGGTCTCCTGATTGGAGAGTCCCAGACTGGCCCAAATCTATTCTACAATGAGCTATTTAAACCACTGTGAGGCCTTCTACATTGCTCCCACTTTCTGAGGTGCTCTGTAGTTTCGCGGTGATGGCTTTACATTCAAAATGCAGAGGACTGACATGGGAGACAGCAGTGAAGATAGGATGCAAATTTCACCTCTGGCAGAAATTCTGTTCCTGATGTCAAAATGTTAATTGCTGTAGTCTGTTATGAGATACTTTTTCCAGGGCAGCTGGTTTATTAGCAGTTAGTAAACAACAATTGTTTTTGGCACTGATTTGAAATTCTACTTTGATATTGTCATCTAGGACTTTAAGGCCCCATTGGTCAAATTCTCTTTTTGACCCAAATCCTGAGCTGAGAACACAGCCCGAACAGCTGGACTATATGCTGAAGAGTTCATTTGGGGCTGAGAGGAAACTTCCCTCTGAGCTGTAGAGTGGCAGAACAGCTGCTTTTCAATGGCTATTCTATTTCATGGCTTGAGTAAGCATCTGTGTTGCTTGTGGTCCTCTGAGGGGCAGAATGGTCTGTAGATTGGTGTGGAGGTGGCCCAAATCTTTCATGTGCAATAACATAAAAAACCACCCTGACACAGGGATTTTGTGGCATGCAGGGGGTGCACAGGTTCTCCATGGGCTCCCCGTCCACTGCTCTGCTATGCAGTGGCACTGCTCTAGTTTCACTGCTAGAGGGCCCTCTGCAGTGGTGGGAAGGGCAAGTTTTGGCCCTTTGTGCATACAACTAGTTTTTGATCTATTGATCACTCTTCCTTTTGCCATTCTGTCACTGGAACTTGGTTAAAGGTGCCCCTAGCTCATTGCCAGCAAACAGGGGAATAACTCCCTGATCAGGGCTTAAGCCAGTGCTCACTGGATCAAATCTTCAGCTCCTGAGGCTTTGTCTTTACTCAGAAATAAAAGGTGTTTTCTCAACTGAGTTAATTAACTCAAGATAAAATCCTAGTGTACAAAGGGCAATGTGTAGGTTTCACATGAGTTAGCAGATTGAATGAAAGACTATGGGAGTGTGACAGGTTGCCCTGGCTCTTTATGACAAGCTGGGCTCAGTCTTGCCTGTGACCTAGCTAAGTGTGATGGAGATTTAATTAGAATGACTGACCCCAACTGTGGGTTTTCAGACAGATGACTACTTAAACAGAGCTGTGAACATGCTCTTGTGGGGGAAGAGGAGCTATGTCTCCGGAAAGAGTCTGGTGAAGAACTACAGGGAGCAGGTCAAGCTTGAGAACTTGCTGAGAATCATCTATCTGATTTCCAGGCTCCTTTAGTCCCCAAACCATATGTGCTCCTCCCACACCTCCTAAATACAAGATGATCCAGGGTTCTCCCCAGGGCTTGAATTGGGCTGGGTAGGCCACCTGCTACTTTTTATTAGGCTGCCATTTTGTGAATGCCAGTTTTCACATAGTAACAGGTTGAGGTAAAGATTTGGGGAAGCCTAGGGTTTATCTTGATGTGCTAACTTGTGTTGGCACTGCCTTATCTTCACTAGAATTTTACCTCACCTTAGTTACCATGTGTTAACTAATATGAGGTAAGAACACACCTTTTCACCTGATGAAAACAAGGCCAGGATTTCATCCTACACGTCTCTATGCTAGGAAGACATAGCCTTAGAGGTGTGACCTGTCCCATTCACCTCAACAAGGCTTTGTCAAATATCCAGTAATTATCATTTACCTGAGAATATCGTTAACTGCTTCATTGCTGACCAAAGCAAGGAGGGGGTCTGTAGACTCTACATGAGCAACCTTCCACTTTAGTGCCCAGGGGGAGTGGAGTCCCATCAAGCGGGTGCTGAGCCCGCAGAACCCATCTCACCAAAGAGGAGCCATCAGAGCATGAGCAATCACAGTCTGAACATCTGTGAAATCTCTGTGAGGGGCAACTCACTTGGGTAGGTCAAGCAGGTGGAAATTGGCTTGTGGACAGAGTTAGGGAAAGTACCACTACTTCACAAACACTACCCAATTTGAGCCCAGGTTCTCCCATTCTTTATTACATTAGGTGTCAAGTCTCCAGTGACTTCTGTAACTGTTATTGCTCTTTTTTCCCCTTGTCAAAATCCCTGCTCTAGCTACACATTCTTGGGGTTTTTGGCTAACCTACTCTACAAAAAAAAATATCTGCCCACTATGTAGAGTCAAAATTCACCCCCATCCTGGAGTGTGGCTTCCTTTAGAAAGAAAACAATAAGGTAACAAAGCACCCCTTCACCCGTCTCCCCAGATTTGGTGGGTCCTAGGGTTTCTCCCTCAAAACTGCTCATGTTAAATCCTAGATCCTCCCTGTCTAAAGAACCATGCCTACTGGATGTGAAAGGCAAGAAACCATGTGCTTCAGTGGGTCAGAAGAACCCACTCACCCTTTTTCTGCAGCATCAACACCTGCTAACATGATGGGGACTGGGGTACGTCAGGCTTGTTGCAGAGCCTTACCATGACTGTGTCATATTTAATCACTGCACCTTTTGCTGACTTCTCTGTGCCTTTCTCCTTGCCATTTGCAAAAGTCCTGAGGCCTCCTGTATCAGAACCAATGTCCATTGATCACCAAAGATGACAAGGAAAGGGAACAGTTTGAGTAACTAATGACAACAATCCCCTGCCTCACCCCCTTTCTTTATCAGTTGCCTGGATGGTAACCACACTTACACAAATACTGAGGACATAAATATTTAGGTAACAAATGTATAATCCTTGACCTCTCAAGCCCTTTACAACTCAGATATCCAATGTCAATGGCCTAACTCTTGTTATATCCCTCCAGTAGGCCTTCACTAACAATGCCATCTTTCCTATCAAGTTAGAGGATCATAGAGCCTGCAACAGAAACAAACATTACAGATACCTTCACAAACATATCTGCAAACCCTTCCCTCTGACATGCCTAAGCATTTGCTGGCGCAAGGGTTCTGTTTTACAATTTAAGAAAAACTTTGGCTGTTACAACAGCCTCCCAAATATGACCATCCTTTCAGAATTGTCTGAGTCCTTCTCAGCCGCCACCACCACTTACCATGTTGCATATCCTAGAAGATTTTATAAGTATTAGCTTTTCCTTACCTGTTCTCCACTTCTCATCTCCTATGTTGATGTTTTTCCATCCTCCAATTTGTAATGAAGATTTAGGCATCGCTTATTTTAAAGAAAAAAATCTTGGGTCCTTCCGCCAAAACTTATTGCAAAAGGAATCATACTAATATTTTCCCTTTCTTTGTAAACTTACTTTTCCCAGAAGGAACTCAGTTGTATCAATATGATCCTAGCAACCTCAGACCTAAAATCTGTAATTTTCATTATACCATAAAAACCATTAAATCTAGGAACTATTAACTAATGGAAGTTACAGCTGTAAATTCCTCTTACACTGGAGGAAGCCATGTGTAGTTCTCATTCTCTACTATTAACTCTCTGCATCACTACATAGTTCTAAATTCACTCTGCTTTCTTCAGGTACATTAATGGCGCTTTCTATGAAGAACTGGAACAGCATCCTCCTTTACAATAAAAATACTTTGCATTTACAATAGATGGGCCAGCGGTGCCTGGAACAGTTGGGAAAGGAGATTGCAATGCTGGTTCTAATCCATTTTTACAATCTTATGCTTCTGAGTAGATCAAGCATTGGGCTGCTCCGTAGTGTAAGTTAGTGTAGCCGAGAACCATAACAATTATCTATAGTACAGTAGCACAGAGAGGCCTTCACTTAGAACAGGGCCCCATTATGCAAGGTGGTGTACAAACATATAGTGAGAAACAGTCCCTGCGCTGAAGACCTTACTGTCTAAAGAGATTAGGCAGACAAAGGGTGGGCAAAGGGAAGTATTATCCCAGTTTTTACAAATAGGGAACTGAAGCACAAAGATTAAATGCTGATCCAAAGCCCCTTGAAGTCAATGAAAAGACTCCCTTTGACCTCAAGGATCTTTCAATCACCCCCTAATATCGACACACCATTGTAAACCCAGGCCTGTGGGACCTGGGCTTGGTGTTTAGAAGCCCATGCTTGAGCAGCCACGCTGCCTTGTCAATCTGGGCTTACAGTTGCTGGGCCTGGGTCTCACAGCTGTGCTGTCATGTCCATACGGCACTACACAGACCTTCTGACTCAGATCTGCAGCTTGAGCTGCATCCACACTGCAAAATGACAGGGCTTGGACTAGGGCTTGGCCTCTGACTCATTCCTATAGCAGGTCCTGAGTGGTTGCTGACCCGAGACTGATTTCTGTGTGGGTTGAAGGGGGGCTTGGGCTAGAACCTAAGCCAGGCAGGGCTGGTGCAACCACTAGGCGAACTAGGCGGCCGCCTAGGGCACCAAGTGGTTGGGGGTGCCAAAAAGTGCGCTCAGGGGAGGCAGTGGAGTGGAGGTGAGCTGGGGCAGGGGGGCACGGGGAGGGCCTCCTGCAGCAAGTAACAGAGGGGGCGCGCAGGGGAACCGCTCCCCACCCCAGCTCACCTCCGCTCCGCCTCCTCCCCTGAGTACACCACCCCCACTCTAATTCTCCTCCCCTCCCAGGCTTGCCGTGCCAAACAGCTGATTGGCGCCGCAAGCCTGGGAGGCGGGAGAAGTGGAGTGGCGCCAGCACGCTCAGGGGAGGAGGCGGAGCGGAGGTGAGCTGGGGCAGGGAGCTGCCTCAGGGGGGGCGCCGCAGGGCTGGGAGCTGCCACGGGGGGGCTCCCCAGGCGGGGGGGGGGGGCGGGGAGTTGTCGCAGGGGGGGCACCGCAGGGCTGGGAGCTGCCGCAGTGGGGGCTCCCTGGGCACGGGGGGGCAGGGAGCTGCCGCAGGTGGGGCGCCGCAGGGCGGAGGGGGGGCAGGGAGCTGCCACAGGGCTCCCCAGGCTGGAGGGGGGGGCGCAAGGTGGAAGTTTCGCGTAGGGCGCGAAATATCCTTGCACCGGCCCTGAAGCCAGGGCCCAGGCTTAGTGCGCAATGTATAGATATCTTAAAGTGACATGCCAAAGGTCACACACAGAGTCTGTGCAAGAGCTGGGAACTGAGCCTAACCACTGGGCTATTAAGTATAAGGGGGACACCACTTCCTCGTTTTGGGGGGAAGGTTGGGTTTTTTGTGAATCTGGCTCTTCATTTCCTTTGCTTTTATTAAAAATAACCCAAATGCAATGTTTTGTTTAACTCAAAAAGAAATCTGTTACGATTTTTTTGATTTGCCAAAAATTTTGAAAAATTCCAGCTTTTGTTCTAGTTGAACCACTTTTTTTTTTTTAAACTGCCAGTGAATTGAAAAAATCAGTTATTCACAAGCTTTCTACTCCTGGTCTCCCACAGTACATACCAACTTTTTATGTGATTAGACCTCTAATATTATCCAAATTAGACGCAGCTTTTGGGCTCCTGGCAAATTTCCAACACAGTCTGAATTTAGGTTAAAAACTGAGAGTCCCTGCGCTAAAGGCTCAAGTAATAGCTAGTTATACAAATGTATTATTATTCATATTGATCTTTTTGACTTAACTTGACTGCATTTTGATATCTTCTTTGATTCTCTTCACCCCTACAAAACATTTTTCCTAGGAAGCCTTTTTCTTCCTAGGACCTGTTTTTCCTAGGAAGCCTTTTTCAAAGTATAAAAATAAAGTTGAACCAAGTAAAGTTGTTCTCTTCCTTATTGACAGATTAGCTTATGGGAGTCTATTCTACTCCTTTCTTCAACATCTTAACTTTAACTCCACCCTAGAGGTGTTGTCCAGATCTCTTGCATTCTTCCTAGGGACATGTCACTGGCATGCCTTTCTGAGTAATAGTCAAATATGGCTATTCTCTCTGGAGAACTCTGTGTTAGTGCTTGGACCATACTTATGGCTGAACTGAAGTGAAATGGATTAAAAGAACATTCCAAAATGCCTCACAATTACTGCAGAACTACTGTTTGTTTTTATGAAAAAAGAAAGATACAGTATTTGAATGGTAGGCTTTTTTTAAAGCATTTCAGTTTCTGCATAACATGTTTCATGTATGCTATTTCAGTGTTATAAGTATTTGCTACATTTTTATGTGGTCTGAAAAGTGATTTGTATGCAATTGTCTATGACTTTACAATAGATTTGTAATTGTTGTAATGTATACAGAATTCACTGTAGACATGAATGTTTTTCTTCCAAAGTTAAAATGTTATTTCCAAAAAATACTTCTTATTTCTTAGTACTGACTTCTAAGAAACTATTAGTATCAGAATAATCTATGGGTATTGTTTAAATATATTGACTATATTTTATTTAGATATACTCAGTGTTAAATGATATGTTTAGGTCATTTAGATTTACAGTGTTTATAAGAAAATATGATTGATTTTTAGACCCACTATTGCTCCCATTGATTTAAATGAAATTTATATAATTGACATTGATGAGAACAGAAGCAGGACTTTTAAGGAAAACAATCAAGAACAACCATGGAATGAAATGTATACTAACTATACATATAAAATGATGGGATCTAAATTAGCTGTTACCAGTCAAGAAAGAGATCTTGGAGTCATTGTGGATAGTTCTCTGAAAACATCCACTCAATGTGCAGCGGCAGTCAAAAAAGCGAACAGAATGTTGGGAATCATTAAGAAAGGGATAGATAATAAGACAGAAAATATCATATTGCCTCTATATAAATCCATGGTACACCCACATCTTGAATACTGCATGCAGATGTGGTCGCCCCATCTCAGAAAAGATATATTGGAATTGGAAAAGGTTCAGAAAAGAGCAACAAAAATGATTAGGGGTATGGAATGGCTTCCGTATGAGGAGAGATTAATAAGACTGGGACTTTTCAGCTTGGAAAAGAGACAACTAAGGGGGGATATGATAGAGGTCTATAAAAATCATGACTGGTGTGGAGAAAATAAATAAGGAAGTGTTATTTACTCCTTCTCATAACACAAGAACTAGGGGCCACCAAATGAAATTAACAGGCAGCAGATTTAAAACAAACAAAAGGAAGTATTTTTTCACACAACGCACAGTCAACCTGTGGAACTCCTTGCCAGAGGATGTTGTGAAGGCCAAGACAATAACAGGGTTCAAAAAATAACTAGATAAATTCATGGAGGATAGGTCCATTGATGGCTATTAGCCAGGATGGGCAGGGATGGTGTCCCTAGCCTCTGTTTGCCAGAAGCTGGGAATGGGCAACAGGGGATGGATCACTTGATGATTACCTGTTCTGTTCATTCAATCTGGTCCAGGGCACCTGGCATTGGCCACTGTTAGAAGACAGGATACTGGGCTAGATGGACCTTTGGTCTGACCCAGTCTGGCCGTTCTTATGAAAAGGTGTCTGATGTTACTTCTAACATTTGAATGTTGATGTCTATATTAAAGTTGATGTTGAATGTCTAGTAGCTGATGCAATATTTGTTTTCCCTACTCCATTCAGTTATACAGAACTGTTTCTTATTCTGTATTTGGAAAGTGCATAGCATATTCTGGGGACTTCTACCATATAAATACATAATAAAAAAACATAAGACTTTGTGATGGTGCTAATTATTGTACATTTTAGGTGCCTCGTGATGTGATTCCAGCACATCCAAGGAGTGCATTAAACAGCACTTAGTGTTTTCACCTAACCGTTCAAATTAGCTAATGGAACAAACCAAAAATGTGAACAAAGTGCAAACAGACATTGTGGCCCCAATGCAACAGAGCATTTGAGTAGCCACTGAGGCCACTCACATACTTAAAGTTAAGTGCATAGTTAAGTGCTTTGCTCTGAATTGAGGCCTACATATCAAAGACATATTATGCACCTGCAACAAGGAAGCTCCAAGGATCTGTGTATGGGAGAGGTGCAACAATCCTGATCTGCTCTACTGATGATAAGGAGTGCTATGTGCAGATGTAGTGCAGCATAAGCAACCAAAATAGGATGACTAGTGTGGATGTGCTACTGTATTCCCATCTGCAACAACACAGTTTGGGTGAGTCTACTAGACCTGTAATACCCGACCTGTGCAGCTCCACTGCTGGTAGCAATGTTGGGGACCCTAGAGTAGATGAGTCATCAGATGCAGGGCCGGCTCCAGGCACCAGCTGACCAAGCACCTGCTTGGGGCGGCACCTGGAGGGAGGCGGTGCTGAGGGTTTTTTTTTAAAAAAAAAACCCACTCTGACTGGCGCCCCGGCGGAGGGAGCGGGGGTCGGGCATGCCGCGCTCCCCACCGGCACCCCGGCTGGTGCAGCAGGGGGTGGCCATGCCACGCTCCCCACTGGCGCCCAGGCCAAGGCAGCGAGGCCACGGGAATGCCGCCCTCCCCGCCAGCGCCCTGGCCAGCGCAGCGGGGGGCAGCCGTGCCACGCTCTCTGCTGGCGCCCCGGCCGGGGCAGCGAGGCCGTGGGCTTGCCGCACTCCCTGCCAGCACCCCGGCCGGAGAAGCGGGGGTGGCCGTGCCGCGCTCCCAGCTGGGGCAGCGGGGCTGCGGGCGTGCCACGCTCCCCGCGGGCGCCCGGCCAGCGCCCTGGCCGGGGGAGCGGGGAGGCCGGCGGCTTTGTTGCCTGGGGCGACAAAAAAGCCAGAGCCGGCTCTGATCAGATGCTGCTGGTGTTTTTACCACCAGGTCATGTAATCCTGCTCAGAGCATGTCAAACATCTGTGCCAGCCAACAACATCTTTGTGATAGTGCTCCCAGTTTTGCTAACACCAGTGAAGCTGAAACCGTGTTAGCAAAGACAGGACATTTTTAAAATGTTTCCCTAGTGTAGATGGGGCCTCAGGGGCAGAAAATACAGTGGTTAAAATACCAACAATCAGCCTACACTACCCCTTCCACTGTAGTTACTGCTGATGAAACGACACAAGAGCTGAACTATTGGTCCAACTTTTGCTAAGGCAAGGCCTTGGAAATTATTCTGTTGCTGGAAGTGGTTTTTGACAACAGTCTCCCTGGACCAATATTGAAAACAGTGTAAATGCTAGTGTAGACCAGACAGTATTGAAAACAGTTTTGTCTATATATCTATACTAACACTTTATGTGCAATTCTGTTTTCAATCGTGATTTTTTATAATGCCATTGTGAGGTTCCTTTTTACTATGGCTCTGATTTCTTTATCAAATGTACTGATTTAAAATAGTTTATTTTCTAATTGTCAGCCCCACAAACTCCACATGGTTCTGACAGTCAAGCTAGACTCTTTTCATCTCATCTATCATTGCCAGTAATAGCAGTTTTCCAGGCTAAATGAGACCCTGAGCTACCCTTGTGCAACCCCATTGTCTTCAGGTTATATTCTCAATGGCCCCTGGTTACACCTACTCAAGTTTAATGGGGTAAACTGTAGCCAAAGGCATAGTTTTGCCCGAAGAACCTCTATTGCTAGTGTTCTCTGAGATATAAAGAACCCAAGCTTGACAGTCAGAGTCCAGAAGGAGTTGGCAGCTATGTAAGTATGTATGTAGATACTTGCAAATAGCTAATTTGATATGGAACTCAGTCAGCTGCAATGACATTTTTACAAAGTTAATTTTGAGGATAGAAACACATTTTAAATTGTTTTCAACTGTGGTTCAAAGGGGATTCTTGCTGAAAACCATTTTGATCAACTGTTCCAGTTTTTAGGTGTTTTTATATACAGGGAAGCTAGTGCAGAGTGAGCTAGGGTTTGAATATAAAGTGCACTAGCTACTCTGCACTAGATACTCTGAGCTTGTTCTCCATGTAAAGGAGCCCTTAGTGCTGACAGAGCACAAGTGGCATCGTCACTGAAATCTGGGACCTTTACCCTAGGTGAAAGTTTACAGTAGATGTGCAGTGTAAATGTGTAATTGCCACGAGACCGACCAAAGTTTAAGACTTACGTAATAGTTAAGTTGTACAATTAAACATGTGTCATCATAAAAGTATGCAGCCCATAAAAAGTGGAAATAATGTTTTAAGAGGAAATTATTGAACAGCAGCCATGCAACATTGCATAAAGTGTAGCCTATGTTCTGCATTTTGTCTACTTTTATTTTGCTTTTCACTACTCCCGGGTGACACCACAAGGATGCAGTAAACATGTCCCCTGATCACTTCCCACACTGCCTTGATCCAGCAGCTAGCAGGAAGCTCCTGGGGAGCTGAAGGAAATGTTCTACAAACCTCCGTCCTCGCACTGGTATTCATTCCATTGGAATGTTGTGTAGCAGTTTGGGACCAAAGTTGGCATATGATCTCGTTGATTCGGAGATGAATACAGCTGATCATATCATCAGTAGTTCCATTAGCCACACATTGACATATAATGTATGTGTGTTGGCTCATATAGCTTCCACAAAACTTCGATGAGATGCCATCGCCCTTAAAAATGCCTGGAGGGCTAAGATTGAGTAAAACAACCTGCTGCCTGCACAGAATCCTAACAGTGGTTCCAGTAGGTGCAAATAAGCACACTTCCCACAAAAAGATCTGCCCAACTCCAGAAGAAAATACCTTCCCCTGCCGTTCCTGCTGACTTGCCATGACTGACTTTGCAACATCCTTTTGCCACAGCCTTTCATGTGTTCATGTCCAGTGCAGGTGGGCCAATGCCAGTCGCAGATGAACAACAGTATATCAGTAGCAACAGCTATGTCCTCTCAGAGTGGCAGCAGCTCTGGGATAGCAAGACAGGCATGCTGACGAACTTCAGAAGCCCTAATTTATACCCACCTGTTCGCAACTTGGTATGCAGATCCTGGACTAGGCTTAACAGACTGCTGTCTGGAATGGCCAGAGTGGCTGCCACAATGCAGAAATTTGGCTTAGTCCAGTCTTCACAGTGTGACTGCAGAGCAGCAGTGCAGCTGGTCAAATGTGGTGGGAGTCTGCACCATTAGAAGATTGGAGTGTGGACTGCAACACCTTGCAACCCTCAATGTTCAGCCATGTATCCACTGCATCAACCTAAATATTGACTTGTGATGCATATGAAAGAAGATTTCATAAAATACATATGAAAACTCTAACCACATTATCAGGTCAGAGGTATTGTCTGTTTTAGCATGTATTCAGTATTGCAGTGAGAAGATCTTTCCTGGTACGTCAGTGTTTATGCATAAGGTATTTTGAACTAGCTTCATTAGTAGTGTTTAATAATATCAGTTTTTTTCTTTGTAGGCTGCCTATTTATTTATCTCTCTTCTAATTAACTTTGCTATTTTCACTTCTATTCCAAATCACTAAGGGGATGACCAGCAATTGAATTACTCTAGTGGCTGAATATTCTTAGAGGACCAAATTATATAATTGTAGGACTGGAAGGGACCTTGAGAGGTCATCTAGTACAGTTCTCTGCACTCATGGCAGGACTAAGTATTATCTAAACCAGTGGTGGGCAACCTGTGACCCGTGGACCACACACAGCCTGTCAGGGTAATCCACTGGTGGGCCGCAAGACAGTTTGTTTACATACATTGACCTGCAGGCATGTCTGCAGGCACGGCCGGTTGCACCTCCTAGTGGCTGCGGTTCGCTGTTCCTGGCCAAAAGGAGCTGCAGGAAGTGGCGCGGGCCGTAGGGACATGCTGGCCACCACTTCCCGCAGTTCCCATTGGCCAGAAATGGCAAACTGCGGCCACTGGGAGCTGCGGGTGGCCGTACCTGCTGACGGTTAATGTAAACAAACTGTCTCGCGACCCACCAGCAGATTACCCTAATGGCTGCAGGTTGCCCACAACTGATCTAGACCGTCCCTGACAGGTATATGTCTGCTCTTAAAAGTCTCCAATGATGGAGATTCCACAACCTCCCTAGGCAATTTATTCCAGTGCTTAACCACTGACACTTATGAAGTTTTTCCTAATGTCCAACCTAAACCATCCTTGCTGCAATTTAAGCCTATTGCTTCTTGTCCTATCTTCAGAGATTAAGGAGAACAATTTTTCTCACTCCTCCTTGTAACACCCTTTTATGTACTTGAAAACTGTTATGTCCCCCCTCAATCTTCTCTTCTCCAGACTAAACAAACCCAATTTTTTCAATCTTCCCTCATAGGTCATGTTTTCTAGACTTTCAATCATTTTTGTTGATCTTCTCTGAATTTTCTCCAATTTGTCCACATCTTTCCTGAAATGTGGGTCCCAGAACTGGACACAATACTCCAGTTGAGATCTAATCAGGGCAGAGCAGAGTGGATGATTTACTTCTTGTGTCTCGCTTACAACACTCCTGCTAATACATCCAAGAATGATGTTTGGTTTTTTTGCAACAGTGTTACACTGTTGACTCATATTTAGCTTGTGATCCACTATGACCCCCCAGATCCCTGTCTACAGTACTCCTTCCTAGACAGTTGTTTCCCATTTTGTATGTGTGCTACTGATTGTTCCTTCCTAAGTGGAGTACTTTGCATTTGTCCTTATTGAATTTCATCCTATTTACTTCAGATCATTTCTCCAGTTTGTCCAGATCATTTTGAATTTTAATCCTATCCTCCAAAACACTTGCAACCCCTCCCAGCTTGATATCATCTGCAAACTTTATAACTTTATGCCATTATCTAAATCATTGATGAAAATAGTGAACAGACCCAGACCCAAAACTGATCCCTATGGGATCCTACTTGATATGCCCTTCCAACTTGACTGCAAACCACTGACAACTACTCTCTGGGAACAGTTTTCCAAACAGTTGTGCACCCACCTTATAGTAGCTCCATCTAGACTGTATTTCCCTAGTTTTTTTATGAGACGGTCATGCAAGACAGTATCAAAAGCCTTACTAAAGTCAAGATACACCACATCTACCGCTTCTCCCCATCCACGAGGCTTGTTACCCTGTCAAAGAAAGCTATTAGGTTATTCTTGACAAACCCATGCTGATTGTTACTTATCTTATTATCTTCTAGGTGTTTGAAAATTTCATCAGGCCCTGGTGACTTGAAGACATCTAACTTGTCTAAGTAATTTTTAACTTGTTCTTTCCCTATTTTAGCCTCTGATCCCTACCTCATTTTCACTGGCATTCACTATGTTAGATGTCAAATCACTACTAACCTTTTTAGTGGAATGCTGTAGTCCTAACACAGGCAGAATGCCCATGGATTTCAGTGGGACATTTGAGGGGGAAATTTGACCCAGTGTAGAGGGTCAGGAAAGTGCATATGCACTTCAATCCCAATGAAGCCCTCAGGGGATGTAAGTGGTGTCAAGGCTTTATACCGGCGTTCTGCACAGAGATGAGTTCATTTGAAGAGAGTAAAGACTATGGACCAGATCCTACAATGCTGTAAAACAATGAAAGTTTTGCCTTCACTGGGTGCAGTACTGAGCCCTACTTGTGCGAGTGATGATTTGCAAGATGAGTCCCTAAAATAGTACAGAATAATTATATATGTGGACACAAACCTAGTTATGCTAAAACTCTCCCCACCCCACAAAAAACTGTCACCAAAACCAGATGGAAGCTTCAGTTCTGACTGCCAATTGTCACCCTGCCCGTTCAGCATTATTATATTGGTTTTACTTAAATCATCATCAGCAGCACTAATTTATTTTTTCCATATAAAACACATGAATTAAACTTTTTAATTAAAAAGAATATTAACTTCTACACCTGTGTGACACAAATATAAAAATGTTTGTCTCACTGGAGACGCAAGATAAATCTTTGCCTGCAATGTTGTTTGGTGGATTAAAAGACATTGGAAGTACTTCCACATGAATGCCCTGTACATTACAAATAACACTATTACACAGAGCCATGAAGGGCTACCATAGAAGGATGAGGAAAAACAGCCAAAAATTTTCCCATAGGAAAGAATCTTTTATACTGTCTCCATGGAATATTAGCAAAATATACACTTAGCTTGTGGTTTTGTCCATGGATAATTTGTCATCTAAAGCATATGACCAAGGTACTTGGGGAAATAACTATATATTTGAACTATTTCCCCTTATTCTACAAAAATAATGCTAAAGTTGAATTATCTGAATTTTTTTCCTCAGTGCATAACGAAACCTGTAAATCACAAGACCATTATTTTTCATGGAGCAGTTGTATCTTTTCCGAGACACAAACAAAGCTGGAATACACATATGCCAAATTATGGCCTGGTCCTGTAATTGGACCTGGGTGGGAAGACCCCTATGCCCATGGGGAGTCCAGTTAACTTCAATAGAAGCTCATAGAATCATAGAAATGTAGGGTTCGAAGGGACCTCGAGAAGTCATCAAATTATTCCCCATTTTGAAGTTGTGCATTTGATTTTTTCCTAGCTAAGTGAAGTACTTTGCACTTACCTTTATTGAATTTCATTTTGTTGAATTCAAACCAATTCTCTAATTTGTCAAGGTAATTTTGAATTCTAATCCTGTCCTTCAAAGTGCTTGCGACCCCTCCCAGCATGCTGTCATCTGCAAATTTTGTAAGCATACTCTCTGTGACACTGCACCCCATATTCTTCACAGTTATCTTATTCTATGATATGATTATGGCATAATTATGATGCATTTTATGCAAGATGGGTCATGTAAGGTGTCATTGAAAAGGTTATGATTTACTGAATATGGTTATCCTATTTGTATTCATGTATAATTTTTGTATCTGAAGTTATAAATACTATGTATCTGTACTTCAAATGTAGTTACACCCAGTAGCGCAGCCAGGTCCGGAGCACAGGGGGAGCAGCGCTATAAAAAGATGCCTCCCCCTCTACTCACCCGGCGGCGCTCCGGGTCTTCGGCGGCACTTCGGCGGCGGGTCCTCACTCACTCTGGGTCTTCGGTGGTACCCACCGCCGAAATGCCGCCGAAGACCCGGAGCGCCGCCCGGTGAGTGCAAGAAGCGGCGCTTAAAAAGAAGCAGCGCCTTTTTTTAGCTCTGGTAAAAAAAAGGCGCCGCTTCCTTTTTAAGGCGCCGCTTCTGCTCACAGGGGGAGCGGCCGCTCCCCCTGCTCCCCCCCTGGCTACGCTACTGGTTACACCTGGGTAATGCCCACTAGACAAGATGCTTTCAGTCTAGATAGTGGGTGGGGAAGGGCCTAGTCAGGGCAATAGGCCATTAGGAAAAACAATAGGCCTTAGGAGAAGCTTATCCCCCACCCAGTGAGCCTTCCTGAGAACGTTACAGATAACCTGTAAGTAATGGCTGCTATGACTCTACAAGGACACATATTCTAGACTCCATCTTGGGATGTCAGTATTTTTCCACAAACTGGTCTGGGAAACAAGCTTTGAAACAAAAGGTTCCCACCATATGCACTCCCCACACAAGAAGAGTTCTGGAAACACCTGAACAAAGACTGAACTGGGGGAAGTGCTGGACCCAGGCTAAAGGGATTTCTAGCCTGTGTGTGAAGACCTGAGAAACCCAAGCTGTAAAGCTAATGCAGCTTGTGCCTTAAGAATCTACAAGTCTGCCTGTACCATCAGCTAGGGTAAGAATCTCTATTCATACCCAATCTATTTAGTATATAAAGCTTGTTGTATCCTTGGGGCAGCAGGTTTAGGAAGAAATCACTTGAGACACAGAGAGCTGAGAGCTATGAAAGCAGCCATTTATTTTCACACACTGAACTAAGCAAACCAGCCAAAACTGGCTGGGCTATCCCCTAATAATCTAACTCAGTTGCCATAGCAACAACAAGGTGCTATTACCACGACAACCAAATACACAACATATTCCTCCCCCCAAATAAGAACATCCCCTAAATAAAACAAACATTAAACTAGAGAAGGAGGATAGACTGCCTCCATTCCCAGCTAAACCCCGGGGATTATTTTGCCCCATAACAGTGGCTTTGCCCTAGCTAATGATCCAGCCATTGAGGAGGTCTTCTGTCTCGAGGTGGATTGCGGCGAACTCCCAGTGGTGTTGCACCCGAAAGTACCTTGGGCGCAGGCCTGACAATGGGCTCAGGGTTCGTAGCACAAACAGGTGAGGAGGTGGTATCAGTTTGTTCCGGGCAAGGGGGTATCTCAGCCGCTGGCAGTAATGGAGGAGAACAGTCAGGAACAGGTGATTCTTGATTCGATGTCTCGCCAGAAGAGGTGAAGTCAGACAACTCAACTGAAGATGTGTCCTGAGGACTGGCATGACCTGGCAACAGCTGATCTACATGTCGCCGCCAGGTGAGATTCTCTGCAGTCCGGACTGTGTAGGAAACATGTCCTGTTTGAGAGATGATCACGGCAGGGATCCATTTAGCTCCAGAAGTATAATTCCGAGCCAAACCTGGCTGTCCTGAGCTAAAGGTTCTGTCTCTTGCTCTGGGTGCACATCTGATGACTTGATATTGCTGCTGACATTGCACAATTTGTCTGGGTTCAGAAGGTTTCAGCAGATCAAAGCAAGTGTGCAGCTGTCGTCCCATCATTAGAAAGGTCGGAGATGCCTTGGTCGTAGCATGAGGTGTGTTTCTGTAGGACAGTAAGAAGGTGTCCAGACGCTTTTGAATGGAGCGTTGTTCCCTTGCTGATTTCAAAGCTTGTTTCATTGTCTGCACAAATCTTTCAGCTAATCCGTTGGTCGATGGATGATATGGTGCTGAAGTGATGTGGTGTAGCCCATTTGCCTTCATAACATTTTGAAACTCCTGAGAGACAACTGCAGTCCGTTGTCGCTCCGTTGTTCTGGCAGACCGAAACGACTAAAGAGTCCACGTCATTTTTGGATAGTACTCTCTGCAGTAGTGGACTGCATTATAGAGACTTCTGGCCATTTAGAATGGGCATCTACCACCACCAAGAACATGCTTCCTTCAAGGGGGCGAGCGAAGTCAACATGAATACGTTGCCACGGGTTTTCAGGCCAGTCCCATGGATGTAGGGGCACCCACTGAGGTGCATTCCTGACACCCTGATATGACATACAAGCTCTTGCCTTCTCTTCAATAGCACTGTCCAATCCAGGCCACCAAAAATAGCTTCGTGCAATTTCCTTCATGCGCACTATTCCATAGTGACCGGAATGTAGCTGTTCTAACATCTGTGATCTCAGCGGTGGTGGGATAATGACACGTTTCCCCCACAACAAACAACCAGACTGGATTAATAACGCCATCCTCCTGGACATGTAAGTAACAAAGTCAGGTGAGACCGGAGAGGTTCGTCGAGATTTTCCATGCATCACCAGGTCCACAACTTGGGACAATACTGGGTCAACACGAGTTGCCTTCTTTATCTGAGTAGCAGTGATGGGTGAATTCTCTACGTGTTCAAAGTAGAAGATTTTCTTTTGGGCAGTATCTTGATGTTTGACTGGCAAAGGCAACCTTGAGAGACCATCTGCATTGCCGTGCAGAGTGGATTTCCGATATTTGATTTCATATGTGTGCGCTGAAAGTAACAATGCCCAATGTTGCATACAACTAGCAGCTAATGGGGGAATGCCTGTGTAGGGTCCAAAAATTGATGTCAGAGGTCGATGGTCTGTAAGAAGAGTAAACTTCTGCCCAAACAGGTACTGATGAAACTTCCGAATTCCAAAAACAATCCCCAATGCCTCACGTTCGATTTGGACATACTTTGTTTCTGCTTTGCTTAGAGTGCGTGAAGCAAAAGCTTCGCCCGAAGGCATAATGTGTGACACGACTGCTCCCACTCCATAAGGGGACGCATTGCAGGCCAATTGTAGGGGTAAGGATGGATCAAAGTGCATTAGAACTTCAGAATTTAGCAATGCATCCTTAGCCTTGTTAAATGCAACATTACAGGCTTCAGTCCACTTCCAGGTCTTGTTCTGCCCCAGGAGTTTGTGAAGTGGTTTTAGCAGTGTGGCTAACTGTGAGATGAACTTTCCATAATAGTTCACTAGTCCTAGAAATGAGCGCAGCTGGCTAACATTTCGAGGTGGGGGAGCCTCCACAATAGCCTTAACTTTTGCAGGGGCCTGATGAAGACCCGCAGCATCAATGATGTATCCCAAATATTCAACAGAGGGCTGGAAGAATTCACACTTGTGTTTACAGACTCATAGGTCATACTCTTCCAGTCTTTGTAGGGTAGCCTCTAAATTCTTTAGGTGATCCTCTTCATTTCTTCCAGTGACCAGGATGTTGTCCAGATAGCACTGAATTCCTGGCAAGACACACAAGATCTGGTCCATAGCCCTCTGGAACAGGGCAGGAGCAGACGTTATTCCGAAAGGTAGGCGACAGTATCGATAAAGCCCCTTATGAGTCACAATAGTCAACAGCTCTTGGGACTTTCCATCTACGTGCATCAGTAAATATGCTTGACGCAGATCAATCTTACTGAACTTTTGTCCCCCAGCCAGGCCCGCAAAGAGGTCATCGATGCGGGGAAGTGGGTATTGCTCTGCACACAACACCGGGTTGACAGCGACTTTAAAATCACCACAAATCCGGAGGAAGCCATCTTTCTTCACTATTGGAATGATAGGAGTGGCCCATGGGCTACGGGTAACTGGTATTAGGACTCCATTGGTGACCAGGCGCTCAAGGTCCGCTTCAACTTTCGGCCTGATGGCATATGGCACAGTTCAGGCTTTCAGATATTTTGGTTGACTGTCAGGTTTAATGTTCAATGTCACAGTGATTCCCTTCATACTTCCCAGATCCTCTCCAAAAACAGCAGCATGTTTCCTTAGTATAGTGGCCAGACCGGTTTCTTCTTTAGTCATTCGGTGCACTTCTGCCCAGTTCAGCTGAATCTTCCCAGGCCAAGACCTACCCATTAAGGTTGGGTAATTACCTCTCACCACAAACAGTGGCAATTTAGCAGCCTGTACATTGAGCTCCACCTTAACATCAATAGTACTCAACATGAGCACAGCTTCTCCCGTACACGTCTTCAGAACAGTTTTTGTTGCCTTAAGCGGAAGATGCTATAGCATTTCTTTATACACAGTCTCGGAGACCAGCGAGACGGCTGCACCGGTGTCCAGTTCCATGCGTATAGGTTTGCCATCCAACCACGGGGTTACCCAGTATCCATGTGAGCCCACTGCCAAAGACAAAACGTGCAGTGGCACTTCTTCTTGTGATGAGGTGTCACCTTGGTAAGCCTGGGTCTGCTCTAGCGTATGCAGGTTTCCCTTTTTAGTCGGCCAGACCACAGGCCTCTTTTTCTTTTGTTTACAGACACACTCAATGTGTTCCTTTTTGCCACAGTGTCGACACACCAGGTCCTTACACCAGCATTCTGATGCCTGGTGACCCGGCTTACCACAGCGGTAACATTCCTGACTCTGCACAGTTTTGTGGGTAGGTTCTTGTGACACCTTATGCACCCTAGGGGATGCACCGATGTATTGTGCCTCCTTTGTAGCCAGTTCCATGGAGACTGCAATATCAACAGCCTTCTGTAAGGTAAGCTGAGCCTCTGTCAATAGGCACTTCCGTATAGCTTCACTGTATAGGCCACACACTAACCTGTCACGCAGGGCATCATTTAACATATCCTTAAATTCACAGTGTTCTGCTAGCCTTTTAAAAGTTGCTACAAATTGTACAACTGTTTCATCTTCTTTTTGGTCTCTTTTGTGGAACCTATATCTTTCAGCAATTACCAGTGGTTCGGGGGGAAAATGGGACCCCAGGATTTCCACAATGTCACTGTAAGATTTGGTCTCAGGCTTAACCGGGTGTAGTAAGCTGCGTAGCAGGGAGTAGGTTTTAGCCCCCACAACACTTAAGAATATTGGCACCTTCTTCTCTTCTGTAATGTCATTTGCAATAACAAAAAGCTCAAAACGCTCAGTATACACATGCCATTGCACTATATTCTCCTCAAAAGGTTCCAGTGGCCCTGTAAGTGTAGCCATGGTTTTAGTTTCAGGTTTCACAGTCAGTGCCAACAAGCCAGTTCTCACCCCCTTCCAACAGCTGAAAGATTTTGATAGGTTTTTTTGTTTGTTTTTTGTTTTTTTACCTTGACTTCTACTTCCTTCTGTTTCTGGGGCAGCACAGGGATCCCATCCTTGTCGCCACTTTGTTGTATCCTTGGGGCACCAGGTTTAGGAAGAAATCACTTGAGACACAGAGAGCTGTGAGCTATGAAAGTAGCCATTTATTTTCACACACTGAACTAACCAAACCAGCCAAAACTGGCTGGGCTATCCCCTAATAATCTAACTCAGTTGCCATAGCAACAACAAGGTGCTATTACCATGACAACCAAATACACAACAAAGCTTAGTTTGTGTTTTTGTTTATTTGCTAGGTAATCTGCTTTGATCTGTTCGCAATCACTTATAATCACTTAAAATCTATCTTTTGTAGTTAATAAACTTGTTTTTGCTTTATCTAAACCAGTGATTTTGTAGTGAAGTGTATGAAAATTGTAGCTCAAGGGGCAAAGGCTGTTGCATATTCCTCTCCACATTGAGGGAGAGGCGGATCAGGTATTAAACCCATCTACTGGCCAGATTTGACCAGGACAGGATCGTAGTGCTTTGGGGCCCCAGATTGGGAAGCTGGTGGTTAGAGAGCCTGTGTGTAACTGCAGCTGGGTGTGTCCCTACCTGTGTGAATGCTGGTGAAAGTGCAGATTGGAGGGTTTTGCAGCTTGTCACAGCCATACAATGTGAGAGGGAGCCCAAGCTGGTGAGTCAGAGGGCTCAGTGGTACCCCACTTCCAGGTGTCACCCCAGGGGGAGCCCGTCACACTCTCCATTCCATTATCCAAGTCATTAGTGAAAATATTGAATAGAACCTGACCCAAGAATGACCCCTGGGAAACCCCACTAGATATGCCCTCCCAGTTTGACAGAGAACCATTGATAACTACTCTTTGAGTACGGTCTTTCAACCAGTTGTGCACCCACCTTATAGTAAGTACAGCTAGAGCACATTTCCTCAGTTTGCTTATGAAAATATCATGTGGGACTGTGTCAAAAGCCTTACTAAAATCAAGATATATCATGTCTACTGCTTCCCCCCATCCACTAGGATTTTAACCCTGTCAAAGAAGGTAATCGGGTTGGTTTGGCATGATTTATTCTTGACACATCCCTGCTGGCTATTCCATTTGGTATGTCTTTTATTAATTCACTCTGACTTACCATTAAAGCATCAAAACAATCAACTACACTTCAAATTATGTAAAAAAATGCAGTATAATTAAAGAGGGTTTCATTCTCAAAAAGACTTTATTACTAAGTTTCTAAAGAATTATTCAGGTAATATTGAAATACGGGATGGGATTTTCTGAATGCAACCTATTGCACAATGCCATATTCAGAGGCAAAAAAATGAAATCTTGGTCAAGCCCCATTAGTATTGTGAGAGGACCTTTCAAAAAACCATCTTTTCCATTTACAGTAGTTATGAACAGAGTTATGTTATACAGAGTTATGAACACCTTGGGAATGGAAGTTATTCATAACTCTGAAATGTTCATAAATCAGAACAAAACTTTATGGTAGTTCTTTCAAAAGTTTACAACTGAACATTAACTTAATACAGCTTTGAAACTTTATTATGCAGAAGAAAAATGCTGCTTTTAACCATCTTAATTTAAATGAAACAAGCACAGAAAGTTTCCTTACCTTGTCCAATCTTTTTTTAAGCTTTCCCTTTTTTTTTTAGTAGTTTGCATTTTACACAGTACTGTACTGTATTTGCCATTTATTTATTTATTTATTTTTGTTGTATGCTGCTGCCTGTCTGTGTACTTTGAGTTCCAAATGAGGTGACTGACCAGTCAGTTCATAACTCTGGTGTTCATAACTCTGAGATTCAACTATATAGGATATTTAGCCCCACCTAATGGTCAGAAAGAAAAGCATTTACTGTCCAGTTTATATTTTCCATATTAAATCAATGTTCCAGGTTACAACATTGTAGCATGCATTAAATCAACAGACATAATTATATTAGTATCAGTTAAACTAACAAAAGCTAGGAAGTGCCAAATCACTACATCTGTAACTCACTTCATTGTGCTGTCACAGATGGATCAGTTATGGATTGTCCATTATCTATGGAGCTATGCCATTTAGCTGTGATCTTTCCATAAGAAGAATACTATATTTTGAATGTTATTCCATCTGTGGTGCACTCAGATAACAAGCCAGATTTTCAGCTGGTATAAATTAGCATAGCTCCATTGCAGTTAATGGCGCTACGGTAATTTACACCAGCTGAAGTTCTGATCCAACATATACTATTTTATTTGCTGACGTTTTTGCACATTAATAATATATATCAGTGCATGGTATTCTTAGGGCTGGTCCACACTAGGGGGAGGGGATTGATCTAAGATACGCAACTTCAGCTACGTGAATAACGTAGCTGAAGTCGAATATCTTAGCTCGATTTCAAAAGGTATTTACCCCGGTCCACACCGCAGCAGGCAGGCTCTCCCATTGACAGCGCTTCCTCCGCTCGTGGAACTGGAGTTCCGGTGTCAACGGGGAGCGGCTCTGGGATTGATTTATCGCGTCTAGATGAGACGCGATAAATCGATCCCAGAACATCGATAGCTACCCGCCAAATAGGGCGGGTAGTGTAGACGTAGCCTTAGTGGAGGAAATTCACTCCATTAAGAAATACAGCATAACATCTATGCACCGCTTAATTGGGAATTAATAATTTGTACCTGTATTCACCAGGCACAAAACTTAGGACATAGGTAGTCAACTCAGTGCAATTATTTTTAATGTATCAACCCTTTTTCAACTGGACATGTGCATAGTCTGGATTTGTTAACCCTCTAGGGCATGACTACATAGCATATGGTAGGGTACTTCCCAGCACAAGTAAAACACATGCACTAGCTCTGCTCGAGCTAGCAAGCCAAAAACAGCAATGTGGCCACGGTGGCATAGGCAGTGACTCGATACGTACTTGGGTGTTTTGCCTGGGCTGTGACTTGTGCTGCCAGGGCCACACAGTTATTTTTAGCACGCCAGCTCGAGCAGACCTAGCGCATGTCTGCCTACCTGCGCTAGAAATTGTGCTCCGCTGCTGTGTAGACATACCTCCAGGTATGCTGCAAAGCCCATCTTTCTTCATAGGCTTTTGAGAAAGCTGTGAATTTTTAAGAGGTGGAACTGTGGAATTTAGGATGGCATAGCTGGAGTCTGGTGGTTAGTTTTATTATTCTTGTGGGGAGTCCAATAGTTCAATAACTGAAGTATTGCAGTGAAGATTTTCAGTGTTACAGTGACTGTTGTATTTTATATGATGTGAGATGACTGGAGCACAGGCGCCAACTTTCCAAAGTTTGCCCCAAGGCCCCACCCCCACCCCACCTCTTCCCACCCAGTCCGCCCCTCCCCCGAGCACGCTGCATCCTCGATCCTTCCCCCTCACCCCCCAGACCCTCCTGAATGCTGCGAAACTGCTGATTGTGGCGGTGCAGGGAGGGAGTGGGAGGTGCTGATCTACAGGACCCGCCAGCAGGCAAGAGGTGCTGGGAGGGTGGGGGAGAGCTGATGGGGGGATGCCAGTGTGTGCTCAGCACCCACCATTTTTCCCGATGGGGCTCCCCAGCCCCGGAGCACCCACGGAGTCGGCGCCTATGGACTGGAGCCTGGGATAGGCGCCAGATGAATCAAAATAAAGATTTTGGCTTTTCCACAAGCTCTGAGCAATGGGCAATACATAAGTATCCGAAACCTGGTACAGATTACTTCCTCTGGTGCCCACTTTTGCTGCGCTGGCTGGCGCCTTGAGGTAGGGTTGCCAACTTTCTAATCACACAAAACCGAACACCCCTGCCCCACCCTTTGCCCCGCCCTTCCCTGAGGCCCTGCCCTGCCCCTTCTCTGAGGCCCTACCCCCGTTCGCTCCATCCCCCCTCCCTCCGTCACTCTCCCCAACCCGCACTCACTTTCACCGGGCTGGGATAGGGGGTTGGGGTGTGGGAGGAGGGTGAGGGCTGTAGCTGGGGGTGCAGGCTCTGGGGTGGGACTGAGGATATGGGGTTTGGGGTGCGGGGGGGTATAGGCTCTGGGCTGGGAGTGCAGGCTCTGAGTGGGGCCAGAAATGAGGGGTTCAGGGTGCGAGAGAGAGTTCCAGGCTGGGGCAGGGGGTTGGGGAGCGGGGGGGACTCTGGGGTAGGGCTGGGGATGATGGGTTTGGGGTGCAGGAGGGGGCTTTGGGCTGAGGCCGTGGGGTTCAGAGTGTGGGAGGGGATGCGGGCAAGGACTGTGGAGTGGGGATGAGGGGTTTGTGGTGTAGGAGGGGGCTGTGGCAGAGGGTTGGAGTTTTGGGAGGTGCGGGGTGCAGGCTCTGGGAGGGAGCTTGGGTGCGAGAGGGGACTCCGGGCTGAGGCAGGGGGCTTGGGGAGTTGAGGGGAGGGTTGGGGTGCAGGGTCCCGGCGGCGCTTACCTTGGATCCCAGGAAGCTTCCGCCAGGTCCCTGCAGCCTCTAGACTCATGGGCAGCCAGGGAGGCTCCGCGCTCTGCCGTCACAGACACCGCCCCCGCAGCTCCCATTGGTCATAGTTCCTGGCCAATGAGAGCTTCAGAACCAGCTCTTGGGGTAGGGGCAGTGTGTGTAGCCTCCCTGGCCACCCCTATATCTAGGGGCTACAGGGACCAGGTGGCTGCTTCCGGGAGCCATGTGGAGCTAGGGCAGGCAGGGAGTCTGCCTTAGCCCCAGGCCCCCGCTGCACCGCCGACCGGACTTTTAACGGCCCAGTCAGCAGTGCTGACCGGAGGTGCCAGGGTCCCCTTTCGACCGGGTGTTCTGGTAGAAAACTGGACGCCTGGCACCCCTACCTTGAGGGGGCGGAGCCACAGCTCTACTCACTGCCCACCCACCTACAGGGGGAGTAACAACCCAGAAGAGGCTACTCTTGCATATTACCAATGAAAATGGTATTGAGAGCACCTTATGAACCCATTACAGTTCAAAGGGGCCCTTTACACCCCATCACACCTGTACATGGATATGAATGACAGGCCACATTCTGACCTCAAATAAATATTCTTTCCTTTAGGAAATATACAGAAAAGTGGCTAACAAAATCAGCTAGACCTGTACGGAGGATTAGGGTGAGGAAGAAAAAAAGACAAGATAGGGTTTAATATATGATAATAAAAATTCTTTGTTAAATTGGCAAAATAAAAAACACCTAATTTGAGATTACTGGTTTATTTTAAGTTTGAAAAAAAAGATGGCTGTAAACATCTTAGCTAGCTCTCATAACTTATTTTCATTAGGATAGTATGTAATATTACTTTAGAGATGCAGTGCTGGGCAAATTCACATTTTTTCAATCTGAATTTAAAAGATAAATAAACCAGAACATTTATAATGAAAGAGCCTAGATTATAAACTACAGTGCCTTTAATCTTTACACACCGAAATACCCGTCCATTTACAATTATTGGGCCAGAGACTCATTAAAATCAAGGCCTATTTACACTTCTCTGGCAGTGTAAATAGGCCTTAAATAAAGAATCATTATACTTTCACAGTGGTGTAAAGGGGTCTTAGTGTAAATAAGAATACGGGCTATCATTCTGAAAATGTGAGTTGCTTAGTGTAGAGCTAAGTATCATATGAATCTATACCACAGTACAGAGTATAAAACATAGTGTGGGAGTAACATATGGGGAAAGCTTCTTGAATCTGTAAAAGCTGATTTCCAAATGTGAATCATTCAACCATTTTAAATAGACCTCAAAATAACAAAAGTGGGCCTATGCTACCTTATGGATTGATGGTTTGTATGTTTTGAGTTCTAAGAGCACAAAGTTATCCAATATTTCTACATGATGTGCACTTTCATCAGATGTATATTAAAAAAGGAAATGTGAACACTGCAGAACTATAACTGACAGTTTCAAAACGATACTTTGCAGCGAGTCCCCTAGAGTATGTAGCATCAATCAACATTTTCAGTTAAATCTAGTTACTTTAAACATATTGTAGAACTTAGACCAGTCACTAGTGAACCAGGAATCTGATTGTGTCATATGATAGCAACCAAACATTAAACAATGGTACACTGTTTTAAAGTGATCCCCATTTCTTAGCTGACTGAGGTCACTGTCATAGCAGTTGCTTTGTGTGAAGCAAAGCCATAAAAGTGCTTAATAAGAACATAAAAATAACGAAGAAAACCTAGAAAACATATACGTTGGCATCAGGAATTTGTTCATGATGACCGCTGCTTGTTCCAGAGTACAGCTGGCAAGAAATATACTGATGTAGGCTTTGAGTTTTATGCACTGGGGACACCAACAAATTTATTGTGAGCAGATTCATGTGAGATTGAGCTCTCGGGGGAATTTTAAATGATTAATGACCCACACAAACTTAAATTGTAATATGTGCTTTGCATGTGCAACTGCATTGTTTTGGGAGTTTCATGTTTGCTGCCTTTGGAATGCTGAGACACATCTCTAGTATGCAGTCAGGAGTAGTACAAGCCAAGTGTTCAAATACCAAAGAGATGACCACACTATATTCTAATTATATAGCTATAAGAGCGTAAAAGAAAATGGGAAGTGAGAGGAAGAGTGGGTTAATCCAGCACAAAGGAGCAAAGAACACCAATTCACAAATGAAAACCAAAGAAAATGTTTGGAAAAGTTGGATGTGCATATTAAACTAGTTCTAGATATCGTCTAATTTGATGACCCAGGCACACATTGCAAGAGCAATATTTTTGTAAAGTTACACTATTCATGAGCTACTTCCCCCCAATGTAATGCCAAGAATCCATGCCTCCTTGCTCTTCCGCTTTTATTTGTAAAACAACATTTGTTTTTGGACAATTGAAGGAAAATCCACTCTCTGTGTTTGGGTTACCCCATGCAGGGACAGAGTCCTAGCAGGGGATGAAGGAGGAGTGAACTTTACACATATAAATACGCACAAAAGTTAAAGCTAAGTCTGATAAATATTATGTTAGTGAAGAATCTTTTTTTCTATTTGAAAGTTCCATGTAATTAATTAATACCTATAATATTATGCACTCATACAGTGCTTTTCATACAAAGATCTCAAAACACTTTACAAGACATATGTATGCATAATTATCTGAAGCATAGAGCGATTAACTGATTTATCCAAGGTAGCTTTAAGAGTTGGGAACAGAACTGCTGTGTATATATGCTGATTCCTGTACCATGCTCTAACCATAAGACCAGGCTGTTTCCCAAAAAAACATTTATATAGCTCCTTTCGCCTTGAAGGATCTCAACACATTTCACAAGCAAGCACTACTGAAATGCAATCACTTGGGGGTGCGGGGGAGTGCCTACCAGCTTTGTGGATAACTGTCAATCAGCACACTGCATAGCAGTGAGAGGAGAGCAAATTTAGTCCAAGAATTCTGAGGCAAACATCTACTCCTATGAAAGGAGCAATAGTCGTACAGGGGACCCTGAAATAAGAGAGAAGGTAATGGGGGCAGACAGAACCTCTGTCAGGGAGAAGACTGGGGGACCCTAGTCTGGCGGGATGGGGAAGACTGGTGAGCACACAGAGACCCTGGCTTGCGGGGAAAGGTGGGAAAGGGGATGCAAATGGAGTACCTGGCAGGGGGAGAAAGAGGGACCCTGGCATAGGATCAAAGGGAGAAATGGGGGACATGAGGGGAAAAGAGAGAATGGGGGTGGACACAGAGCCCATGCCATGAGGAGGAGAATGGGGTACAGGGACCTGGAATGGGCGTAGGGGGGGATGAGGAGTACAAAACTCCTAGTTGGGAGGGAGACTGGGGGGCTCTGGTACAGAGGAAGGAGGAAGTGGAGCGCACAGAGCCCCTGGCATGGAGGGAATGGAGGGGATAGCAGGAAAGAGGTGCACACAGAGCCCATGTTATGGGGAGAAATATGGGACCCTGGCAATGTGGTGGAGGGAGAGTGGGGGGACACAGCTCCTGGCATGGGATGAAAATGAAGGATCCTGGAATTGGGGTAGGGGAATCAAACAGAGCCCCTAGCATGGCGGGGGTGGGGGGAGGGAGAAGAAGGTGGAGCAGACAGACCCCCTGGTATGGGGGAATGGGGAAAGTGAGTGACTATGGCCTGTGGCAGAGGGGCAAAAACACAGACCCCTTGCCAGAGGGGAATGGTGGCAGGGCCGGCTCTAGGTTTTTTGCTGCCCCAAGCAAAAAAAACTTTGGCTGCACCCCACCCCAGCCCTGGTCTCCCCCCCCCCGCACCCCTTTGCTGCCCCAGCCCTGGTCTCCCCCCCCACCCGCTGCCACCCTAGCCCTGGGATCCCCCCCCCCCCAACACACACTCCCTATTGCCCCAGCCCTGGGCTCTCCCACCCCAACTGCACCCCCCTGCTGCTCCAGCCCTGGGTCACTGGTAACTTGGTCCCAGGGCAGGTCATTCAGTAGGAATTTTGGATGTGCACAGAACACAGACAGGAGTGGTTCCCATATGGTTACAGAACTGCAGTAAAGTGGAACGATTTTCAGCTTGTGTGATTGAGGGGTATCTGGATGCATATTATAAGACTGTTCTACATTCATGAGGAAAAGTTGAGGTGCGTTTATTATTCTTTTGTTCCACTCTTTGTTTCTATGGGGAATTTGCCAATGCAATATCAGTCTTCCTTTTAAACAAATAAAACTAAAAAAAACCAAACAAAACAAAACCAATTGCTGTTGAAAATAGCAATTCTAGTCCTAATAACCACTGGGAAGCATTGCTTGCTCAATTTTATCCTACTTTTTCTACCGCAAGTTACAGTGGATCAGTATATTTGATTTGGGAGAAATGACGTAACAGCTGCCCAAATTGAGCTTGAGCACTCCTGAATTTTGAGGTGTTCAAATCTGGAATGCAGGTGCTAGATTCCGTTTCTGAATATTAGCTAAATCTGGAAAGGAAAATTCAATTTCTGCTTCCATGGCTCAGAAGTGGAAATCCTCCTATGTGCCTGGTACTGTACCTAAAGCTGCCCAGGTCCTCTAGTAGAGCCTCCACTCCCTTACTTTTCATTTTAAATTCTAGTGGGATCCACCTCCCTCCCTTGCTGGGCTTCAGATAGAGAGGTGCACTGTCCAGTTAGTCCACCCAATTCTTTCTCTGGCGGCTGCAAGGTGAGGTCACACCAGTGGAGTGTCCTCTCTCTTTTTTTTTTTTAATGTTAAAAACCCTACGGTTCACAGCAGCCAGACCCAGCTTTCCATTCACAGCAAGGTGCAGCAGCATGTCTCAGCTAAGTCACTCCCTCCTCCTCCCCTCCCTTTCCTGTTGATAGCTGCCAAGGAATGCTGGGAAATGTAGTTGTTTCCCTACTCCAGGGCTGACTCTATAGGCAGGGAGCTAACCAAGGACCTACAACTGCCAGGGCTCCCTGCTGCCCCTGCAAATTCGCCACCCCAAGCAAATGCTTGTTTTGCTGGTGCCTAGAGCCGGCCCTGAATGGTGGATGCCCAAAGCCCCAGGTATGAGGGTGGGGTGGACAGGGGCGGTGCAAGGAAGTTTCGTGCCCTAGGCGAAACTTCCTTGCACCAGCCCTGCGCCCCCCACCAGCTAACACCACCCCCTGCAGCAGCTAGTCCCCGCCCCCCACGGCGGTTCCCCACCCCCCCTGCCCGCGGCAGCCTCCCCCCGCCCGCGGCGCCCCCCCAGCTCCCGGCTCAGCCGTGGAGCCGAGAGGGTGGGAGGCAGCCGCGGCCAGCCGCCCCCCTGTCTCCCGGCGCCCTAGGCGACCGCCTAGGGTCGCCTAGTGGGTGCGCCGGCCCTGGGGGTGGAGGGAGTTGCAGGAAGTCCCTGAAATAGAGGGGGATAAGGGTGTCACACAGGGAGCTTGTTGGGGGCATGGAGGGATGCAAGGAGCCCCTAGTGTGTGCAATGAGTTCAGCCTACAGAAACTGTTTGTTAAGGTGACACCTGAAAACACTGCACATGGCAAACTGCACCCAACTCCATTTATTTACCTCAGCAGGATGAAAGACTGAGTCACTCCTGATAGGATCTGAACCTGTGATAAGAACATAGAGTAGGCAGGTAGCCTATCTCAGTCTTCACTCATCTGATGCCAGCAGCATGCTACAAGGTCATTCCCCTCAGGTTTGTTCATGCAGCAGAAATGCAGAGCTTGAGCTGAGGGGGAGCTGTGGAGATTGCAATCGCTTTTGTTCAATGAAAACACCATTAACTGAATAAATACAGGGAGACAACAAAAGGGGTGGGAGCGGGAGGCATTTCTCTAGTTAAATGTTTATCCCTCAAGCCCAAAGAGAGCAGTCACTGCTGTGCTCTGTGGCTCTCTAACAGGATGAAAAGAAATAAAAACTAAAATTTTACTTGCAGTCTGACTCCAGCTGCTGTGACCAAGCCAGTCCCCCACACAGTCTCTTCCTACACCCTTACTCTGTCAGCACTATTAAAGAACCAGATCGGTTTTACAGTAAAAAAGGTGTCCATCTGGTGTACTTAAATACCTACCGGGACCTGAGTTCCATTGTTCTCACTGATTGTTTAATCTCAGAGATAAGTACCCTTATAAACTTCTGGGACCACATAAGGGTGGTGGCTTTTCTACAAGTCATTCACCCAGAGCAGAGGCTTCTCTAAAAGCCAGCCCTGTTTGAATCTGGCAGATCCTTCTGAAGACTCCCACCCGCACCTTTCTGCTCCCATCGCAATTAGATGTGCGAGTGCAAGTGAAGCATTTTCTGTCCATGAAGGCAGCTCCACAGAAACCACCCGCCTGAACCCTTCTCCTCCATGGCAACAGACTAGTCACAAAGCATGTGAACCCGCTTAAATCGCACCTGACCCCCATCTCGTATTCTTTTCTATTCAGCTTGTAATAGTGTATCCATTACACTAACAAACAGCCTTGACAAGGAACAAACTATTAATACCTAAAAGATCCTCCCCACCTGTCTATTCTTTATCTATTAAGAACAGGTAGCATATTAAGTGACTTTTGCTTCATCTCACGCACTCCCAATCAGTTCTTACCGGACCAATAAAGGGCTGCTCAGGGTGGGCTTGATCTCTTAATACATTGAATGGAATGTTGAGATTATTCAGCGATTTGTAGATTTTTGAGGCCAAAAGGGAACATTATGTAAGCGGGGGAATAGTCCCGCTATTGTGGGGAACTTTCCTGGCTTCTGCACTACCCCGGTGAAATGGGCTAGCAGAAAGATCTGAGTCCTCGCTCCCACTTCCTTTACCCAGAGGCCTCCCTGTCCTCGAGGACTCCCCTTGCACTCTCTTGTCTGGCAGAGTCCTTGTAACCCCAACAAGGCTGGGCCCAGGATTCCTGGGGGGCTCGACCCCCCAACCTTGCTGTGGTCACCTAGGTCAGGGGCTAGGGTGTCCCCACTCCGGGGTACTCTCTCTGCATTTCCCTAACCCACAGATCATTGCACACAATTTAAAGCAAATGCAAATTATTTAATCAACAATTAATTTTAAAATGAATAAGGAAAAAATGGGAAAGGCTAATGAAAACACATCACCCCGCTCTGTGGCAGGGAACATCACAACAGTGTCTCTGCAATGTCAGGGCAGTTCAGTCTGTTCCTGTGTAAGTCCCAGGCTCCTTCTCAGGCCCCGGCTGTGCTGCAGGGACGCTGTGGCTCGGACACTTTCTCCGGCGGTGGCCACACGCTCGCAGGCTCTGGGTGGCAGGACCCTTCTTCCCAGCGTTGCCCCCACCCTGTCAGGGTTTAGATCCCCCTGCAAGTCTGGCCTGCAGGGCCCCTTGGCTGAGGCATCTCCCTGCGCTGGGCCCACTGCCCAGGGCCCCCCCCTCGCTCTCCCCAGCTGCTCACCGCACCCGGCTCCGGACTGCTCCAGCCCCAGCTCCACCCTCTGCCTCAGCTCCAGCTCCTCTGCCCCAGCACGGCTGCTGCTGCTGCTGCTCTGCCTCCAGCCCCCTGCAGCTTCTCCCCCCAGGGCAGGTCTGTGTCTCTGGGCTCTGCTCTGGCTTTGGGGCTGCACCTCTGCTCCCAGGGCAGGTCTGTGTCTCAGGGCTGCTTTTCTGGCCCCTCTGGATCTGGCCCAGCTCAGCTCTGGCCTCTGCCCTCTCCTTAGCTCGGCCCCGCTCCGTCTGACTCAGGCAACTCCAGCTCACACGGAGGACAGGATCCACCCTGACCTCCTGACTCCCTGATTCGCCTGCCCGCCCTGTCAATCAGAGCTGACCTGGAGCATTGGCCTCTCCCCATTGCCCCTGGGGCCTGTCAGTCCCATCGACCCTTCCCCTTTTGGTACTGGGAGCTCTGAATGTTAGTAAGGGGATAACAGTCCCCTTACAATTGGATCATCTAATTCTAATCTGACCTCCTGTATGACACAAGCATAGAATTCCACTGTTACCCCTGTAGTGAGCTCTATGTTTGACTAATGCGTATTTTCCAGAAAGGCATCCAGTCTGATCTGGAGACATCAAGAGATGAGAACCCACCACTTTGCTACATAGTCTGTCTGTTCCAATGCTTAACTATCTTCACTGAGAAAATGTGTGCCATATTTCTAATCTGAATATGTCTGGCTTTCACTTACAGCCATTGTTTTTTGTTATGCCTTTCTCTGCTTCATTGAAGAACCCTTTAGCACCTGGTATTTTCTCCCCATGAGGATACTTAGATATCACGCTTAAATCACCTCTTGATCTTCTTTTTGATAAACAAAAGAGATTGAGCTCTTAAAGTCTCTGACTTTAGGGTATTTTCTCCAGCCCTCAAATCATTTTTGTGGCTCTTCTCCAATTTTTCAATGTCCTCTCCAAGTTTAACATCCTTTTCAAAATTAGGCTGCTCAACTGGACCCAATATTCCAGTATCAGTATCATTAAAGCCATTTACAGAGGTAAAATCACCTCCCACTCTTACTCACTCGTTCCCTGTTGATACATTCAAGGATCGCATTAGCCCTTTTTGCCACAGCATCATATTGGGAGCTCATGTTGAGTTGTTTGTCCATTATTACCCCATAATCTTTTATTCAGAGCCATTGCTTTCCAGGATACAATCCCCCATTCTGGTGGATCTGAAATCCATTCCAGATTATGACCTTGTATTTGGTTGAATTAAAAGACTTTGTCTAGTTTACCAGGTGGTCCAGATTGTTTTGTATAACTATCCTGTCCTAGTCATTATTTACCACTTCACCAATCTTTGTGTCATCTGCAAATTTCACCAGCAGTGATTTTATATTTACTTCTAGGTCATTGATGAAAACATGGAATAGCGTCGGTCCCTTCAGAACTCCACTAGAAATGCCCCTATGTGATGATGATACCCCATTGACATCTACTCAAGAAATGTGGGTACTGTGCAAAGCACTGTGGGGCAGAGTTTCAGAAATTAAAGCTCTCTTGTACATGCAAAAATGAGTTTGCCATGGGGTGTCTAATTTCTGTGTGCAATGAATGCAATTATGCATGCAAATTGTTCAGCCAGTTATGTGTTTTGGTGCCATTTGTGTACAAAAGTACCCAATTTTTAACACAATTGCAGTAGCTGCAAACGCAAATTAGGCACACAATTGCACTCTTATTTTTGCACGTGCACTTGCATACTGGGATTCCTATAACCCCAATTCTCTAGAAATGCTCTAGACATTCAATTGAAACTGTATCACCCATAAAAATAACCTATAGAGCTTTTGCTTCTAGCACTGCCTTTCTCAGTATAAAAGATCAATAGTTATCTTGGCAAAAGAGCATTTTCTGAGGATTAATGACTGTCTCTGCCACGGGCCTTCAACTCCTCGTGGTTAGCAGTAATCCCCAGGATACATCCTGCACCTTGATCATTGTTTCTTACATAACAGTGTTATTGCATGAGAGAAATGAAACCAAGTTCATTAACCTCTAGTTTCATTTTCTTTATAGTCCTAACTGTGTTACAAGAATCCAAGAAGCTAGTTATATGCTTCAGGAAAGGGACTGACCTACCAAAACTAATGAAAACTTAATGCCAACAGAGCTCTGCTCCCTTCCCCGCTCCTACATTCCACTATGTATAATTCCAAATAAAATTCCTTTATTGAGTGCCATTATTTCAGTCAGTGAAAAACCAAGGACCTTTTACAACCAGCAGAAATAGAGAGATATCCTTGACTCTGTCTTACCACAGGGCTAAATCCTGACATTGCTATATGGGATTATGGATTGTGTTAGCTGTTTGCTCTCAATATTGCCTAGCAGAACAGCATGATGACTGATCCTCTGGATGGCTGGGGTAGTGCAGAATGAAGTGCAGAGGTGCACCTCAGCTTGGTTGGTACAGAGGTGATCTTGGAGGCAAGGATTATGAAAACTACTTAGGTGAGGCTGTTCTGAATGAGAGAAGGGACCACCCTGGTGCAGAATCAACCCTAAAATTAAGAAACTGTACATTATTCTTTTGTACCCCTTGGATAAATACAGAAGAACTGAGTGGTCTGGGGACAGGCTCAGCAGTTGTCTCTGCTGTTGAGGTGGGGCAGAAGGAGGACTAGCAGAGCTGAAGGAGAGAGGGACACTTCTGACCTCATGAGGCAACAACACTAATTACAATGTTCATTTAAACCTATAAAATTCTGACCTGAGCCTGCAAAATCAGTCCCTGTTTGGATATACTACAATAAATACCGTGTGTAAAGAGCCCTTCCTCCCTGATTCCTTTTTCTCCTGAAGTGGCTCATCCACCATCTTTGCTATGTTGTATGGATTCCCAGACTCCCAGAATAGTATGAGATCTTGGCAATGTCTTTAGCATTTCTTGGTCCAGTCTCTCATTCCTGTGCACTGCCTGGTTCATGGAACTGGTGCTCCTCCTCATCCATCACTACAACACTGAGCCTCTGTGCTGTCCAATAGAGCAAATAATGAGGATTCAATCCAGCTCTTCAAAGAAAGGACAGGTTTTTCTCCTTACACCAAGCACACTATTATTGCCCCTGGACTTACTAGACTGAATTTTAAGGTAAAATTTGCCATAGACCAGAGTGTTCAAAATGACTGAGGTAAACTGCCACTGAATATTTTCATCATATCAATGGCTACTAGTGCCACACATCTGCATCTTGCCAGCTAGCAGCCCATCTGTAGGAAATTTTTATCTCAGGCATGCTTGCTACCGGTGGAGTAGATTGCTAGGGAAGACCTTAATGCTAGCCAGATAAGAGTGCAAATGATTTCTACAGTATTTGCAGTGCACAGAAAAGTAGCTTCTGGCAAACTTGACTCTTGTTCCGAAGAATTCAAAAAGTAGAGCAAACAGGTAAAGTAGTGACTGGTGCACTGTGGAATGGTGGAAGGAGAATTATTTGCACTGTTAGAGCTGTTATGCCAGCTATTCCTGTTCACACTGGTAGTACAATGAGGGAGCCTAGCACCGTGGTTAGTTTAGCTCAAAGCAAATTTAATCTACCTGCTGGTGTGATTGTCTGTGCACAGTCTGCAGTATTTTTGTGCATGAACATGTGATGTGTCACAGTTGTGTTAAGGGGACCTAGTGATGGTGAACAGACCGGTTTTCTCTATTGTAGGCAGGGTCTATGGCATCAACAATTTCTCTGGTACAGCTAAACTCAAGAGCCAATAAGTCAGCCAAATGAAAAGAAAATCTGTCTGAAATTTCATTGGAAGCAAGGGTGGAAATCTCATTCAACTCTGTTCTGATGCTTTGGTGGGGTATTAGAAAGCTAGTGCTCCAAAAGCAGTCTTGAATAAGTTGTAACTTACAATGTAAACCAGTCAAGGAGGCTTGTGAACAATGAATGGCAAAATTCCAGATGAGATGAAGGAAAAGCTTGAATGAATGACTCAGAGTCCTCTGGAGACAATATGGGCCACAGATTTGCTAATTTTCCAGATGACAGTCACAGCACGAGGTTTTTGTAATGCAACTAAAATAGATATTTAAAGGACAGGGATCAAAACCAGCCTCAAAATGATTAATTTTAGCAATAGAGTCTGCCTCACTTCAATCAAAAAGGACTGCTTGAGAAGCCTGCACAGAATATCAATAAAGTCCCTGTGGCGGGCTTGGTACCTCGTCACCCCTTTGAGTCCGGGGGGGGACTAGGTTAACCCCACCTCACTGCTCTTGTGGCAGTTCTGCTACATCCCCGGTAGTCAGAGCTGTATGGCCCAATGGTCAAAGTCCTTCTAAATCCTCCTCCCCACCCCAGGGATAGCGCAGCCTAGTGGCCAGAGTCCATCTATCTCCTTTAAGGTAGGAGAAGGGTTGGTGAACTAGGTCTTCACAAAAGTTCACCAGGCTCCAACCCAGGGCCCTGTCCTTGATGGCATGATCCACCACGGGTCAGCAGGGAATCCTACCGCAACACGCTGCCCTCACAGTGGTGGGAGATACCACTCCCTTCCCTTCCTACCCCTTCTCCAAATGTAGCAGTCCCTGTGGCATCAGGGTCTTCAAGTTCCTCAGCCCCCAGCGCTCCCTGGGGTTCTGACAGCTGCCAGTCTCTGGTCCCACTTCCTGGTCCCTTAGTTCCCTCTTGTACAAGGCACCACTGTTCCTGGGCTGGAGCTTCCACTGGGCATCCTCCTCCCTCAGCCACCAGCCCTGACTGAGCAGCTCTGCAGGCTTTTATACTTGGCTCCCTGTTGGAGCATGCCCAGCAGAGCCTCCGGGGCTTGGCTTCCTCTCCCAGCAGAGAAGGGTTAACCCTCTCAATGCCAGTGCAGGGCCAGTCTGCCCCGTCACAGTCCCCAAGAACAGAGACTGGTACTTGACTATGCACTAGGTGGCATCTCATGACGATATGATATTTCACACAACCTTATATGTATGTGTGTGTGTGTATGTATGTAAATTCCAGTAATGTCAGATTTTGTGCAGTCATTTGCCACAGAGAAAATGGGAGGAGATGTTGAGAAATATCTCTGGCTTTTCAGTTTGCAAATGCAGGCAGGTCTGTCCGAGTATAGACGGACCATCAGCTTCTGCCAGCATTTTAACCAGCATGTCACTGAGACTAGCTCTGAGTGGAGCAAGGGAACACAGTGGTTAAAAAGCCAGCATCCAGTCTACATGATGGCTCCCCATTGTTGTCACTGGTGAAGCTGTCATCCTGCTAGCAATGGTGCGAGATTTTAAGAATAAAGAGTAGTGTAGACTCAGCCAATGAGATCTAAGTAAGTGTCTAGGGGCCACGAGGCAGTTAAATGAGCTGGTGGCCAGCTGGAAGAGTGTCAGGCAAATTGATCCAAACTTTAAAAGGAAGTTCCTAATGTATATTGCAATTATCTAACCACCTACTGGAGGTACAGGTAATAGAACTCACAACCTATGGCTGCAAAAACACAGTCCTTTATGTGCTCAATGAACTGGATGAACCAATTGGGAGAGCCTATAAACATTTGAGTAGGTCTGGTATTCTGTTCTATAGAGGCCCAACTTAAATGTATACCCCAACTTAAAAAACACAGTAAAAGAACTAAAAAAGAGTCACCGTGGCTTAACAACCATGTAAAAGAAGCAGTGAGAGATAAAAAGGCATCTTTTAAAAAGTGGAAGTCAAATCCTAGTGTGGTAAATAGAAAGGAGCATAAACACTGCCAAATTAAGTGTAAAAATGTAATAAGAAAAGCCCAAAAGGAGTTTGAAGAACAGCTAGCCAAAAACTCAAAAGGTAATAACAAAATGTTTTTTAAGTACATCAGAAGCAGGAAGCCTGCTAAACAACTAGTGGGGCCCCTGGACGATCGAGATACAAAAAGAGCACTTAAAGACGACAGTCATTGCGGAGAAACTAAATTAATTCTTTGCTTCAGTCTTCACAGCTGAGTATATTAGGGAGATTCCCAAACCTCAGCCGTCCTTTGTAGGTGACAAATCTGAGGAACTGTCACAGATTGAAGTGTCATTAGAGGAGGTTTTGGAATTAATTGATAAACTTAACAGTAACAAGTCACCGGGACCAGATGGCATTCACCTGAGAGTTCTGAAAGAACTCAAATGTGAAATTGCAGAACTATTAACTATGATTTGTAAACTGTCCTTTAAATCAGCTTCTGTACCCAATGACTGGAAGATAGCTAATGTAACGCCAATATTTAAAAAGGGCTCTAGAGGTGATCCCGGCAATTACAGACCAGTAAGTCTAACATCAGTACCGGGAAAATTAGTTGAAACAATAGTAAAGCATAAAATTGTCAGACACATAGAAGAACATAAATTGTTGGACAAAAGTCAATGTGGTTTCTGTAAAGGGAAATCATGTCTTACTTATCTATTAGAGTTCTTTGAAGGGGTCAACAAACATGTGGAAAAGGGGGAACCAGTGGACATAGTGTAAGAACATGAAAGGATCTTCCCTCTTATCCCATGACAACTTAATTTACATAAGAGCCTTTAGTGAGGGACCTTGTCAACGGCTTTCTGGAAATCTGTGGAAAATCATGTGGAAAAGGGGGATCCAGTGGACATAGTGTTCTTATATCCATTGACAAGGTCCCTCACTAAAGGCTCTTATGTAAATTAAGTTGTCATGGGATAAGAGGGAAGATCCTTTCATGGACTGAGAACTGGTTAAAAGACAGGGAACAAAGGGTAGGAATAAATGGTACATTTTCATAATGGAGAGGGGTAACTAGTGGGGTTCCCCCAGGGTCAGTCCTAGGACCAATCCTATTCAACTTACTCATAAATGATCTGGAGAAAGGGGCAAACAGTGAGGTGGCAAAGTTTGCAGATGATACTAAACTGCTCGATAGTTAAGACCAAAGCAGACTGTGAAGAACTTCAAAAAGATCTCACAAAACTAAGTGATTAGGCAACAAAATGGCAAATTAAATTTAATGTGGATAAATGTCAAGTAATGCACATTGGAAAAAATAACCCCAACTATACATACAATACGATGGGGGCTAATTTAGCTACAACTAATCAGGAAAGAGATTTTGGAGTCATCGTGGATAGTTCTCTGAAGACGTCCATGCAGTGTGCAGCGACAGTCAAAAAAGCGAACAGGATGTTAGGAATCATTAAAAAAGGGATAGAGAATAAGACAGAGAAAATCGTATTGCCCTTATATAAATCCATGGTACGCCCACATCTTGAATACTGCGTACAGATGTGGTCTCCTCATCTCAAAAAAGATATACTGGAATTTAAAAAGGTTCAGAGAAGAGCAACTAAAATGATTACGGGTTTGGAACGGGTCCCGTATGAGGAGAGATTAAAGAGACTAGGACTTTTCACCTTGGAAAAGAGGAGATTAAGGGGGGATATGATAGAGGTATATAAAATCATGAGTGGTGTGGAGAAAGTGAATAAGGAAAAGTTATTTACTTGTTCCCATAATATAAGAACTAGGGGCCACTAAATGAAATTAGTGGGCAGCAGGTTTAAAACAAATAAAAGGAAGTTCTTCTTCACACAGCGGACAGTCAACCTGTGGAACTCCTTGCCTGAGGAGGTTGTGAAGGCTAGGACTATAACAGGGTTTAAAAGAGAACTGGATAAATTCCTGGAGATGAAGTCCATTAATGGCTATTAGCCAGGATGGGTAAGGAATGGTGTCCCTAGCCTCTGTTTGTCAGAGGGTGAAGATGGATAGCAGGAGAGAGATCTCTTATGTTCACAGTCATGTTTTCTGTGGGCTGTCAGTGCTGTGAGCAGAGCAGCTTTAGCGTGGGTTCATGGGTTCAGTTACACCCACAGAAATCATAAAATCAAGGGTGCCAAACCTGAGCAGTGCTGTGACACCGTATGCCAGATTGCAACACTACTCACTCAAATTTGGCCCAGCCACACCTCTGTCATGAAGGAGGAGCGGCCGCGCTGAACCTGAATGGTGCTGTGACCTCATGGGTCAGGTTGCGATGCCTGGAGTGGGGATCTGGGCCCAGCCCTGCTGGACAGGAGCCACTGCTGTAGGGCTACCCTCCTACCTGCTGCCTCCCTTCTGCACTGGGCCATCATTAGGGCTGTGATGCCAAGGCAGAGGGTGCTGCTGTGGGTGGTCAGTGCCCCCCTTGACTACAACCCAAAATCATGTCCAAGAAGAGTCCAGTATAGTGCACCCATTTAATGGGAAGGCTCATTGTCCTCTGGCTGTGAGGCAGCATACTCAGCCCCTGTGGGGGCATGGTGGGGGGGAAGAAGTGCCGTTTCTGTCACTTTCAGCTAACAATAGTTGATATAAGAAGAAGCACTGATGGGAGCCATATCCAAGAGAGAGCGGCTGTGATGTGAGGCTTTTGAGAGGAAAGGGAGCATAATGTGTGTCTGGAGAACAGAACAGGGGGATCCTAGAGACTCTAAGGAAAGCTTTGGAGGCTTCTTGAGAAAATTAAAAGCTAAAATAAGCTGACATAAATCTACCCTGTCTATTATATAAACTCTTCCAAAGAATTACATCATTTTATTTTCACTTAAAGGGATTTAAGTGTCAACTTGATTTTTTTCAAAATGACTACTTTCAAAATAGTCCAGGGTCTGCTAAAGCATCCCTTAATTTTTAAATAAATTCCTAACAACAACAAAAAGAAGAGAGAGAGAGAGATTTTTCAGCTTTCTTGGTGGTGTTTATGAAGATCTTTCCAGTGAGGGAGAAATTGACATTACCAAGGTTATGAGCCTGCAAACACTGACTTTACGTACCTGGGGTGAAATTCTGACCCCATTGAAATCAACACCAGAAACTCCCACTGACTTCAATGGGGCTAGGATTTCACTCCTGGGATACAATTTGCTCCTGTATTGCAGGCTGCTTAGAGCTACAGTGGAATTTAAATGGTGGACAAGCCTCGTATTGGCCCTCTACACAGTGTGAATTTAAGCCATGAGAAACCCCAAAAGTTACTCCTGTACATAATTTAGGGGTGTGGATTAGGGTCCAACTGAAAATACAGAGGAAAACAATGAAAACTCTACTACACTATGCTTTCAAGGACACAATAAGCAAACTGAAGAAAGAGAAAAATATTTCCCCCCACTAATTTCTTTTAGTTATAATTATCTCAGATATTACTCGTAATAATTGTTGTCCAAAAAGTTTCAGAGAGAAATTTGATTTTCAAGTTGATGGTTTACCCTTCAAATTTATTTGTACAAGTTGTTCCTTTTACATGCCAAATGTAAGTCCTATATACTGTACTTTAAACTAAACCTTAAGAGTAACATTGACCTAACTTTCAGCTCTGTGTGATCAGTGGTTAGAACCATGAGGAGCATGTAAACCTTCAATTTCCATCCTCTCTCACAAAATCTAAAGTTAAGTATTGCAAAATTATAGCCAGCTGCACAATCAAATGAAACACTCAGGCTCAGTTCTTTCATACTTACGCAGCTGTTGGACTGAATGGGGCTACCCAGCTGCATGGACCAAGATTCAGTGTGTGGTCTTCTCTTCACTTATCTTCCCCATCCCGCTTCTGCTCCAAACTCTTATGCCAGCTTTGGGAAATCGGGGAGTCTCAGGGCTAATCTACACTAGAAATACTACAAGGGCACAGCTGCATCACTGTAGCGCATTTGGTGAAGATGATTTCTGCCAACATGAGAGAGCTCGCCCATCGGCACAATAAAACCACTTCCCCAAGAAGCAATATCTATGTCTGTTTCGCAGGAGAAGCTGTCCCTCTGACATAGCACTGTCCACACCGGTGCTTAGGTCGGTATAACTTATGTCACTGGGGGGTGACATCAGGGGGGTGGCTTATTCAGGCCCCTGAGCGACATAAGTTATACCAACATAACCTGTAGTGTAGACAAGCCCTCAGTAACATGTCCATGAAGTGGTCTGCTAGGGACATGCTAAAGGGAAGGTGCCTTGATTCCCCAAGAAACTCAAACTATTTTAATCACAGAGCTCAATCAGCAAAAATCATCTCATGCTCCACCCATGTACCACTGAAAAATAAGTAGTAAACATCTCACTTGCAGTGGAGGGCCCATGCCCTGCTGGGGGCCTCCTGCAGCTGCAGGTTTGTCAGCATTGTGTGGTAAATTAATGTAATGGATTCTTGACAATTGGCCGAACCCACCCTAAATAGAGATCTCCGTACTGTTGTGCAGAAAGAGAAGTGAATGGATGATTATAATGTAAGATTTTTAAATTATAGGCTCTCAGCAAAACTCAAGGGTTGACTGGAAGGTGAAAGTAAATAATTTAGGTATTATCTTTCGAGCAACCTTTACACGATTGGTGGTTCAGTCGTCATCTCCCATGATGAAATCTGCAGAACGAGGGCAGGAAACTCAGAAAATCAGCCTTTTAAGTGGGAGGAGCAGCTTTTCCCACTTACTAACCCTGGGGAAGGGTGTTGCTAAGAAGTACAGATCCATCTCTTCTGTGTTACTCTGCTGGCCCCACTTTCTCCCTGACTGTCTTCCAAGGATGAATAGGGGCATAGGCGCCAACTCCGTGGGTGCTCCAGAGCTGGAGCACCCATGGGGAAAAATTGGTGGGTGCTCTGCACCCACCGGCAGCCAAGCTCCCCGCCCTGCCCCAGCTCACCTCTGCCTCCGGTCTGCCTCCTCCCCTGAGCGTGCTGAGTCCCTGCTCCTCTGCCTACCTCCCAGCACTTGCCGCCGCCAAACAGCTGTAGCAAGCTCCGGGAGGGAGGGCGAGGAGCGGGAATATGGCACGCTCAGGGGAGGAGGCAGGGAAGAGGCAGGGATTTGGGGAAGGAGTCGGAATAGGGGCAGGGAGGGGGCAAAGTTGGGGTGGGCACTTTGGGGAAGGGGTTGGAATGGGGGCGGGAAGGGACGGGGCAAGGATGGAGTCAGGGCAGGGCCGGGGACAGAGGGGGGCTGAGCACCCATCGGCACCAGTAGAAGTCGGCGCCTATGAACAGTGGCAGCTATGGAAGAGGCTTTGAAGAAGTCTTTCTGGTGCATTTTGTGTCATTTCATGCAATGGGCCTGATTCTCCTCTCATTTTCAGTGGCTTTATACTGGGGTAACACCATTGACTTCAGAGGAATTACTTCTGATTTACACTGTAAATTACACTGTGTAATAGAATCAGGTCTAAAAACTACACAGATGAATAAGGGATACAGGATCAGGCCCTCAATCCTTAATCTTTAACTTCAATAGTTTTCCCAGAGATTGGGCCTGAAATAATTCGTAAATGAATCGTCAGCAGTGCACCCACTCTAGATGACAAAAACAACACTTAGAGCAGGCCTGCACAACATGCGGCCCAGGGGCCGCATGCGGCACGCGTGGGGTCACTGTGTGGCCCGCGTGGGAGGTGAGTAGGTGGGCTCACTGTGCGGCCCGTGGGGGGTAAGTAGGCAAGCGGCAGGGTGGGGCAAGCCAACAGCCGGCTGGCCGGCCAGCGGGGTGGTGAAGAGGCCAGTGGCAGGCTGGGGAGTGAGGGTGAGCCAGCGGCAGGGGGTGGGGGCAGCGGGCAGGCAGGTGAGCTGGCGGCGGCAGCGGGGGGGCCGAGGAGGCGAGCGGGCGGCGGGGGGGTGAGTAGGCGAGCTGAGCATGTGAGCAGTGGCGGAGGGGCAGGTGAGCCGACGGCGGTAGGGGGGCTGAGGAGGTGAGTGGGTGGCAGGGGGTGAGTAGGCAAGCCGGTGGGGCGGGGATGACGAGCTGAGCGGGCAGTGGCGGTGAGACTTTATACTGGGGTGGGGGTGAGGAAGCGAGTGGTGAGTCGGTGGCTGGATGGGGGCAAATCTCCCAGATTCAAAATCGGGGACTGTGTCCGTTGGTTCTTTTTGCTGCTTGTCTCTGGGCTGGGGGTTGTCCCAATGCTGCAAAGAGGGTGTTCCCAAAGGAAGGTGCTTGCTTCTAACCCTCGAGGCCATCAGTATGTCTGCTCTTCTCTAGTCAGCCCACTTGACACTTGTCTGGCTCCCATCCCCTCTATAGTGAAGAGGGGTGTGATGGTGGGGCCGAGCGGGGAGGGGGCAGATCCTATTTTACTGCTGTGATCTGGTCACCCTATGCATGCTGTTTCTTTCCCCCTCTACAGGCTTCCACACCCCAGCTCTGGGGAAGGAGGGGTTGTTTCCATGGGGCGGGCGGCGCTGGGCAGGAGGGTGTTTCGGCGGGGCCAGCGGGTTTCGGCCCTCAGCTGTTTTCTTTGGAGTAATATGGCCCTCGCCGCTTTACGAGTTGTGCAGGCCTGACTTAGAGCTTACCTCAAAGGAAACAATGGGAGCTTTAACATTAAAGGAAATTGGTGCTTTTTGTCCTCTGTTTAATACCTTTCCTTTTTCTGTCTGAAAGATTAGTGCAAAGACCTGTTGTGTTTACAGAGGGAAGAAATGCATGAGCTCTCTTGCATTTATTTAGCACTTATGTTTTTTCCCCACTGCAGACAATGGTGCCTGCTTTGGAAGACACACAGCTCTTTAGTATTTGATGGTAAAGTAAAATGTCAATGCTTACAACAGCATAAATATAAATGCCTTAATGGATGCGTGCGGTGTGTCTGATTATGTTGGTGTATAAATACTTGTAGGCTTGTAAAAGTTCTGTGCCTGGAGAGCCTCCCTATCTGCATGTGGAGTCAAAAGTGCTTTCAGAAACACTCAGGATTTGATTGCCGTAGGCAGTGGCCTCCCCAGGAATTGAAATTGGGGGTGAGGGTGTTCGAATTTACTGGGGGAGAGGGGTGTCACTAAATTGGCATGTAACTAGTTCACAAAACTGGGGGAGTGTTGGGGAAATTCAGGGGGGGTGTAGGGAAATCACTGGCCGTAGGCAGTCATTTGCACCAGTGCAAAGGAAGTGTAAAACTCTGCCAAGTCAGCACCAGAGCTGCAGGCGTAGGTGCTGGAACTAGGGGTGCTCCGGCACCCACCACTAGCTTGAAGTGTTTCCCATCATATACAGGGTTTACAGTTTGATTCAATGGCTCTCAGCACCCCCTCCTCACATTATTCCAGCACCCTGGCTGCAGGTGCATCTTTTTCTTCCCCTCGGCACCTCCACTTTTATTTAGGTACCTAACGTTAGGCACCAGAGTTAGAAACGTTAGCCCCAGGGCTTGTCTACACACAGAAGTTATTGCGCTGACAAGGATGGCGGCACCAAGACACCAGAATAAATGTGTTTCTATGGCTGTAGCTTATCCCTGCAGAGGGGAAGGGAACAAGCAACACCTCTATAATAATAGGTTACAGTGTAGTAGCCGTGTTAGTCTGTGTCAGCAAAAAGAAAATAAGAAAGAAAGAAATACTTGTGGCACCTTAGAGACTAACAAATGTATTTCAGCATAAGCTTTCCTGGGTTGCATCCGATGAAGTGGGTTCTAACCCACGAAAGCTTATGCTGAAATAAATTTGTTAGTCTCTAAGGTGCCACAAGTATTTCTTTCTTTCTTATTTTCTCTATAATAATAACTCCCCCCAGCTGGTGTAGCACCAGGGCTTGCGCTGATACCACTGGGACTGCATGGGTACGAGCCCCAGCCCAGTACTCTACGCCGGGTACAAGCAGTGCCTGCCCCAGGCCCAGGGTCTCTGGAAGGCGGTGCTAGGCGGCTGAGGGGGCGCGGCTCTGCGCAGGCCGCGCCGGGCAGCCGTTGCGCTCTGGCGCCCCCTGGCGGTGAAGCGGCCGGCGGCGCAGACCGTGTGTGCCCGCTCCTCCCCCCCCCCCCCCCGCCCCGGCCCGCCCGGCCTCCTGGGCGGGTCCGGGATCCGCCTCCCGCCGCTTGCGGGGGTGAAAGTAACATGGTGGCCGCTTCCTCCCCAAGCAGCGGCGGCAGCGGGTCTGGCTGCGCCTGAGGCTGCAGCAAAGGGGGGGCCCGGCCGGGCGCGCAGCGGCTGCGGCGGTGAGTCCCGGGCACGGGGGGCGGCGGCAGGTGAGCCAGCGGGCGCGGGGGGCCTGACAGGGCGGCGGGGGGAGGCTGGATCCCGCCCCCCCTCCCCGAGCGCTGGGGCCGGCCCGAGCCGCGGGGCAGGGTCCGCCGGAGACACCCGCTGTCCGGCTCCGTGCCCCGGGGGCAGCGCCGCGCTCCCGGCCCGGAGGGGCCCGGGCTCGGTGGGGGGAACGGCGCCTTCCGCCGCAGCTGTCCCTGCCGGGCTCGGGGTGGCCCCCCCGGCCGGGGTGTGTGGGCTCCCGCGGGCCCGGCAGCTGCGGCTCGCCGGCCGGAGGCGCCCCCGGGCGGGGGATGCTGGCGGGAGGCCGGGGTGACAGGTGAGGCTCCGGGCAGCTCCCTGCGCCCTTTGTCTCGCCCCCCCCCCCCCCCGGCCCCCTGTCGCCTCCATGTCCTGCGCGCCGCTGTGCAAGGAAACCCCCGAGGAGCTGTCCCGGCAGGGAGCCCCCCCCGGCAGCAGAGCCCGCTGCTGGCCCAGGGCCCCTGGCCATAGGATAGGCGCTGCCCTGGCTGGAAGCGGAAGCGCTGCTAGCCAGAAGGGCGTTCGTGTGAGTTATTTTCCTCTTTCCAGAAACAGGTTGAAATAGTTTTTTTGGGGGGCCCAGGTCCCCGTCGGGGTCTGGCTAGCTCCCGTGTTGTGGGGCTTGGGGTCATCAGTGACGCCTGGCCCAACTAGCAGTTCAGCGCTGTAATGTAGCTGCTGCCAGTGGCCTCCCCAGGAATTGAAATGGCGGGGGGGGGGAGGTTGTCACTAAATTGGCATGTAACTAGTTCACAAAACTGGGGGGGTGTTGGGGAAATTCAGGGTGGGGGGGTGTAGGGAAATCACTGGCGGCTGCCATATAGCAGAGGTGGACTCTGGAGCTGCCTGCGGCTCTTCAGAAGTTTTATATGCGGCTCCTTGTGTAGGCACTGACTCCGGGGCTGGAGTTACAACTTTCAAGAGTGCCAACTTTCCAATGGGCTGGGGGGGTGCTCACTACTCAACCCCTGGCTCTGCCCCCACTCCACCCCTTCCCCCGAGCCTACTATGCCCTCCCTCTTCGAGCCTCCTGCACACCACCAAACAGCTGATCGGGAGGAATGGGGAGGTGCTGATCGGTGGGGCTGTTGGTGGGTGGGAGGTGCTGGGAGCAGGGGGAGTTGATGGGGGGGGCTGCTGACCTATTACTGTGGCTTTTTGGCAATGTACATTGGTAAATTCTGGCTCCTCGGGCTCAGGTTGGCCACCCCTATGCCATATAGCATTCCCAAATATTGCCTTGGCCTCTGGGCTGTAGCACCGCTTGGAAACAGGGCCGGCTCTAGGATTTTTGCCACCCCAAGCAAAAACAATTTTGGCAGCCCCCCCGCCCTGTTCTTCCCCCCCCCCCCGCCCCTACTCCACCCCTTCCCCAAATCCCCAGCCCTGCCTCCTCCCCCCAGGCTCTCAAGCCTGGGAGGGGGAGGGAGAAGCGGAGCGCAAGCCGCTGCCGATCTCCTCCTCCCTCCCGGGCTCTCAAGCCTGGGAGGGGGAGGGAGAAGCGGAGCGTGAGCCGCTGGCGCTGGGGATCTCCTCCTCCCTCCCGGGCTCTCAAGCCTGGGAGGGAGGGGGAGCAGCAGCGCGGGAATCAGCTGTTTCGTGCGCCATGGCCGCTTGGGATCTCCCCCTCCCTCCCGGGCTCTCAAGCCTGGGAGGGAGGGGGAGCAGCAGCGCGTGAATCAGCACGGCGCGCGAGCGAGGCGGAGGTGAGCTAAGGCGGCCGGGGCACATTTTTAGGGGCGGCATGGCCGTCGCCAGAATGCCGCCCCTAGAAATGTGCCGCCCCAAGCACCAGCTTGTTTTGCTGGTGCCTAGAGCTGGCCCTGCTTGGAAATGCTTCCTTCTGTTTCTGCTGTAAGAGTGAACTCTTTTAAATGCATTGCATGCTACCATGGAGTAACTGCTAGGGCCTGTGATGTGGTAGCTCCTACCTGCCCAGACCCCACCAAAGTTCTCAAGGGGGTCTTAGGTGGCTAAATTGTGCTTTGGAGTGTCTGGCCGCATTGGTTAACACATTGCTGGTGAGAACAGGGCCAGGACTGTATGTCCGTATAGCACGTATCATGTCTGTTGCTACTGTCTTATAAAAGGTAAGTGTTTGAACTCTGCTATATACAGGGTCCAAGGGTTGAACAAAATTGTATTGAAAATCCTAGATGGTTGCCTGTTACTTCGCTTTTTGCTCTCTTTGTACCCATATGCTGTAAATATGAGTTAAACATGGTTCTTACTACATTTCTTGCTCTGTTACCTCTCAATAGTCTCTAAATATGAGTTAAACATGTTCCATAAAGGTACCTACATTGTGACTGAAATAATTAGAGATACATCAAAGCTGCTGCCTGTGGTTGAACTTTCAGATCTTCTGCATCAAGTTTTAACTTGTAAACAGAATGTCTGATCTTTTAACCCTTAATTGTATCTGGTATGACTTCTGGGAGCTTTAGAGTAAGCTTTTGTTAGTTGCTTAAATATTGTGGCTTTTTATGACAACCTTACAAAGCTAAATGTAAGCCTGTATTTGTATATATTAGTGGGAGGGAAAAGTATCAGCGTTAATAATGAGTGGTTATTGGAGGTCTGACTTTTTTTCCCTAGTACCTTTATCTGTTTACAATTGTGGGTTTTTTTTTTTTTTAATTTGAAGAAATAAATTGTTTTCTAAAGCAAGTATGAAGGGATGGAAATTATTTACCTGCTCTTCTCCCCCCTCGCCCCCATGAATCTAGAATCCTTATTTCTCCCCACCCTTCTTTTTTGCTGCAATTTTTTTTTAAGAACAGCATGGTGTCAGCTACCCAGCACATTCATGAGCAGTCGCATAATAACAAACCAATGTGAGCACATGATGCAAGAAAAAAACATGTTGGCTAGTAAGCTGAAATCAATTTCAAGGGACTATTACAAACATCTGAGTGTTTCGTATTTTTTAATCCTGATCTGTTAAATAGCTTGATGACAATGTCCTCATAAACATGAGTGTTGGGTATGGTTCTGGACCTCTGTTTTGTTATTCTTTAAGAACTTGCTGACTGCGTTTTACCATGCTGATGAATATGAAAAATATAATAATGTATTGTACCTTTTGTAACTATGCATGAGCTGACACAGCACAAGACTCCAGCAGGAATTATTTAAGTCTTGTTTGTAAAACATCATATAACTTTGCCTAGTCCAATCTTCAAAATGAAACGTGAACAACTTGTTAGTTAGAGAAGGTATATCTTGTATACTAGGCGGGAAACTTCATTGTCCACAGGCAGCTAAGACTTTGGCGGTCCCAGTTTTCAGGCTGAGGTCTTAGTCTCTAAAATAAAGTTAGTGGAATATTATTGCATTTGTGACTGCGTAAAGACGTTTGTGTTCTGCTTGTTTTGTTTTGGACAACTGTGTCAGGATTTTCCCATGTTTTTCCTTTTTTTAAAGTTTTGTCTGACTCTTGCGCTTTTTTTCTTTGTCTTTGCTTTATTATAACTAAAAATGCCTCTATCAGTGTTCACCTGAAAGTAGCAATTAAAAATGAGACTGTCTAAGCTCAAGTAAAAAAATTCTAATACTGAAATGGTGGTATAGATTATGTCCCTCTAGTTTCAAATCTAGATTTGATCATTCAGAACAACGCTACTGTTGTGCTGCCTGCTGTTGAGTGCTTATTGTGAATGTGTCCACAAATTTGGGATTTTTTTTCCCTGACCACCTCCCAAGCCAGTAGAGAATAGTTTCTGGTGTTTCAAAGTAACTAGAGCAGGGCTGCTCAATCCTATCTGAATTAAGTCCTTTTGCTCCATCCATATGTGTGTTCATGTGAAAATATACTTATATACACACACACTTTTTATATATGTGTGTGTGGGCTTGTTTAAGTTTGTGAAAACCACACATTCTTCCACTGCAGAGCTAAAGGGACAGTAAGAATGGTATTGCTAATAAGAGCACTGTAACGAGAAAGGCAGGTGGCCTGGCAGTTAAAAGGTCTGATAACCTTCATATGCAGTGTTACTTGTAGATCTGTTGTGTAATTTGAGTATAATTTCAGTGGCAACCATGGACACAGAGCACTCTTCCTTCTCACTCAGTCCATGTGTAAAATTGTTTAGTAGACAGTCTGTGCACTGCCACAATGAGCCAATGTCTCTTTTTATGATCAGGTCAGTATGTGGAGTCAAAGCATTGAAATCATGTGAATGGTGGCGGTTGTAGCATATTAAATCTGGCATCTCTGTCAGATCTGATTGTTTGTTTGTTTGTTTGTTTGTTTGTTTTTACTCACTCCCTCAGCAGCTTTGTCTCCAAAGATGCAGAAAAGTTATCCCCTCAGATTGCCATGCCTAAAGATGGCAGTCTTTCATTGCTGGGAATTTCAGCCTCGCACCTTCTAGCTCTCGCAAAGCCTTGAACAACAAGAGGTTGTCTCCTGGAACAGTAAGAGCCTTTAGTCAAGGGATGGATATGGTAAGGGGATTAGGTGGTGGTTGGTACTCTTCCAAGCTCCACCCCTGGGAGTTGCCAAATGCAATGTTGCTTATTGTTGATTGTGCAGATTTTCAGAATGTGTGCACGCTCACTGGACTCCTTGAGATATGCTCTGCTCCCCCTCTGTAGTGCTTCAGTATGCCAGCGTGCTCTGCTAGGCTCCTTGGGCTTAGCGCCTTTATTTTGTGGGGGAAATGGCTATATGTCTTAAACGCCATCTGTGTCTGGCACCAAAACTATGCAGGTCTGTAACTTTCCCTCTCAATTCTTACATGAGGAATGAAATGGTCAGCAATGATGACAATTAAATCCAGTGCCTAGGGATGATAATTTAACACTTGAATGAAATGAATGGGCAGTTCACACCCCTCAGAGTTAGGGTGACCAGACAGCAAATATGAAAAATCGGGACGGGGGTGGGGGGTAATAGGAGCCTATATTTAAAAAAAAAAAGACCCCAAAATTGGGACGGTCCCTATAAAATCGGGACATCTGATCACCCTACTCAGAGCTGTTGTTCCAATCCAAGCCCTCTGCAGATTCTTATGAAGGCATCAATTGTATCTGGCTCACAGTGCTTACATTTTCTTTGCAACCATAAAAGCTAGAGACTTTGTTCTCTTAAAAATGAAAGTCAATATTCTGGAGAACAAAACAGAATCTCCTTTTGATCTCCTTAAGAATGTCCCTAATTTGGGTTATATCAGCCCCTGGCTAAGTTTCTGCTATGTATTCCGAACGAGATACAGGGCAGTGATCAAAATCTATTGTGGCTAATTTGAAAACGATTTTCAAAATTTCAGTCTGGGATAATCTTGATTTAGAATAGCAAGCTTGAGGAAGTGGCTGATACAGTGCGCAACAACAACATGAGTTACAATATCTTGTATAAACTTGGCCTGCACATTATTTAAACAATCCACATTCACTGTTGTAATTATTCAAGCCTGCTAATTTTAGTTTGAGTTGTTCTTGTTAATTCACCACACTTTTTAAAAAACTGTGCTGCTTCCCTTTTAACCTAAAAAGTGTAATAAACTAGTTTGTGTTTCACACATTAACCAAATAGACAGACTTTTTAAAAATTGCAAGTCAATCCCTGATTTACACTAATTAAGCTGCTTGGCCTTGGCAACTGCAACTGAGTTTACAGTTACCAGGCTGTAACAAAATGCTAGAAGTTATCTCCTTCCGAAAATCAAACTGTGTGTAGCAGCAGTGAATGAATTTCAGTTTTGTAACAAAGCCTATTTGGGTTGCTAGCCTTTCTGGCAAAACTAACAACTATCTGACTTTATGACAGCACATTGCCATAGCTACACTGGCATAACTGCATAGTGTAGCTATAGCCTACACTGACAGAAGGGGTCTTCCGTTGGTGTAGGAACACTACCTCCCTGAACAACAGTAGGTACGTTGACAAAAGCATGCTTCTGTTTAATATAGCTGTGTCTTAACAGTGGAGTTAGGTCAGCATATCTATGTATGTCAGTGGTGTGGTTTTTTCACACTCCTGTTAACCTAACTTTTAAGTGTAGACCAAGCCTCATCGGTACAATTTTCCCTGGCCCCACACCTTTCTTTTTAAGGCATTATTTGTGTGGCTGACATCTATAATTAGCACATTTCCCCAGGAGCACCATCTTTCATGGGCATTCTGTTTCTCTGCTTTTTTTTTTTTCTTTCTCTTAGCCTTTTTGATCACCAATCATCTGACTGGCAACTCAGCAGCCTCCCTTATTATTCATTGAGCAGGAAATTAGATACTTGTACCTGTGCCAGACTTCTGGCCAATAAGATTTTTTCCCCCTACCTTGTTGTATTATGTGTAAACCAGTTTTCTGCTGTTGGAATAAGTAGTATTAACTTATAAATCAACAGGTTATATATTTTGTGTAGGGGAAGGCTGCAAGTATCTCCTTCGATCAGGGAATTTTGGGGATAAAATGGAAAATGTTCAATTAGTTAAGTTGTGGGGCGAGGTGGAGGAGAGAACTGCAATCATTTGTAGGGGGCTGTAAGGTTAACTAGGATTAACATTTAAAGAGTAATGTGTTTGCTCTTTCCTGAAATGTTAAATGCTTGAAATCAAAGGTAACTTGTGGCTTCATCTAAGGGAATAGACTTGTCTCTTTGTGTTCATCAGTCAGGACTACTGCAGAACCTGGAAACAGGCCAGGCCTAAAGCTGAATAAAAAGCTGCTTCTGGGAGCGGGTTGGGTGGGGTGAGAGAGAGATCTTTTGGAGGCCTCCTGATCCTATTTGGGCTCTACAAATGGCAGATCAACCAACCCTCAGTGGAAGTGACAGCAGCTTGACCAGAGTGGGAAGTAAGTCATGCCTGTACCTTTTCCAGTCTCTTGGCAACTTGAATTCCCTATTCCTAATGTATTGTAAGCGATGACCTGTGGTAAAAAATGTGAAGCTTTTGGTGTTCAGGTGAATTCCAGATAGCAAAAGGCTGTTGTGTTGTCCTCATTCTAGATAATGTGGAAACATGGATGCACTTCAATAAACCTCAAGTGAATTGGATTTATGAAGGTGCACACTGTCTCTTGAGTACTCTTCCTGAAAGTATGTTGTAAAGAAATGCTGTGTTCTGCCAGTAGAAATCCTTTCAAGGATGCTGATAGTCTGAGAAAAAGGATAAGCGTGGAATGCACAATGGCCTTTCTTGGGGATCTTAATCCATGCAGGGTTTGAACATTTCACCAAACGCCTACAAATAAAATGTGGATCGTAGAATTCAGAAGGGGGGAAATAGAGAATACCAACACAAAAGGTGTTGCTCTCAGTAAGCAATTTTAAAAATTCAACCCTTCGTCTTTACCTACAACGAGCCACATCTGTAATGTAATGATAGTTTTATAGTTTAAAAACATGATCAAAGGATTGACAATTTAAGAGCAATAATGAATTTGGCTCTTACCGAAGTCCTTGCTTATGAGCAGCAGATGTGCTGGGGCCAAAAAGGTGAGCTTCGTTACTGTTTAACATGTTCATTTAGCTTGTTTTTGGCATGGGGAGGAACTGGGAGTCCATTTCACTTGTACAGCTCCTGGTGGAGATTTCTTTTACAAGTGGATGCCTAAAATTAGGCTCTTCAATAAGTGGCCAGATTTTTAGAGGGGCTGGACATGCAGAAGCTCCCACTGATCTCAGTGGGGAGCTGTCGGTTCAGCTCTTCAGAACATTTTAGGCATCCACTCTTGAAAATTTTGTCTGTTTAAATATGGTACACTGCCATAGGGTTTGCTAGTATAGCTATAGCAGCATACCCTTCTGGTGTAGATGCAGTTTTGCTGGTATGTAGCTTATACCAGTTCCCTGAACAAACTAAACTATATACTAACAAAATGATTTCTTTTGCCAGTATAACTGCATCTACACTGGGGCTTTTGCCAGCATAAACATATGTCAGTTAGGGGTGACTTTTCTCCATCCCACTCCCATTTATGCCAGCAAAACTTAAGGATAGACCAGGCATTGGAAACAGCATGCTTGGTTGCTGAAGTAACCAGAGTGTCGTACCCAGTGAAATCCAAGAATTGCTAGATCTTCCACACATCTTAATTGTAAGAAATGTGATTGTTTTAATGTTTTTGAGGAAATGCAAGTCATGTACTGTCATTTCAAACACTCATTGCTTTCCCACTGTTTCACTTTCACATTAGACCATCTTTTTGTAAAACAACTTAAGGCTTTTACAGGACATATTTTGGGGGTTATGATGAGTCACTGGCTTGTCACTACATTCCTTCCAGTTTTCATTTAAAAAAACAGAAACCCTTCCACATAAGGCTACTTTGAGTCACATGAATTCTCAGACAGAGCTTGTTCTTTCTCTACCATCCCATGAGACGTGTGATAGTGCCACAGTTCTTGGTGGTCTCAAGCAAAAATGTTGCATATACTCCCTCAATTGCTTAGCAAAATTGATTAGAAACACTGTGAAGCCTAATTGCAAGTCATCTGTGCTTCAAGTTGTTTTCTTCTAGCTAAATAAACTGGTGATGCACAAATCTCTGGGGAGGGACTTTTCTGAGAATTAGGTGTCTAATTATGCCTTTAAAAATTTCTTCCCTTCCTTCCCTCCCCCTTCAAAAAGGCTATTAAGGTTCTCACTCTATCCTACATAAACTTGACAACAGCTAAATGAGAATGCTAGTAATATCAAAAAGGCTGTATTTGAACTTCTTATGCTGTCTGATTGTAAAATATTGCACATTTGGCAACGAAATATGAGCATATGTATTTAAAAGGGGAGTGGTTTTGGTCTTGGATCAGCCATATTCAGAACTCTCAAAATATGCCTCTAGTCTAAAGCAGTCCACGTCTAGGAATGGTGGCGTAACCCATGGTTTCAGGTTTTATTGTATGGATGTTTTTTAATATAGCATGATGGCTCTTCTTTTGAGTGAGGTTGAATATTTTCAGTCTGCTAGTGTATTTGTTTGAATTGTATTAACTAATATTTCATAGTCCGGGTGTATGCTACAGACTTTTGGCAGTATAGTTATGTCAGTGAGGGGTACGGTGAGGTATGAATTGTGACTGACATAGCTGTGCTGGCAAAAGCCCCAGCATAGCTGCACTTTTGCTTGTATAGCTTGTTTCACTTGGCAGTGGTGGCGGCGGCTTGGAATAAGCTGTACGTACTCATGGCCGCCCCACCCAGTTCCGCCCCCTCCTCCAAGCACACCCCGTCCCTGCTCCTCCTTCTCCCCCCTCCCTGCGCCTCCCGAACACTGCTGAACGGCTGATCATGGCAGGCAGGAGGCACTGGGAGTGAGGGAGAGGAGTTGATCAGCAGCCCTGTGAACGGGAGGTGTGTGTGTGTGTGGGGGGGGGGGGGGCAGAGGGCATTGGTTGCCGGTGGGTAGTAAGCACCCACAGAAAAGTGACACAAAAGGTGAAGGAAGTACAGTACTTTAAGTGCGAACGACGGATATGTGGATTGGGACCGACGTGGATCGGAACATGTTCCCCTATTGATGAGTAACGGATAAGAGGGAGACCTATACCGGGGACCCCCTGTATTGGCAACAACACAGCTCTGCCAGTACAAGGTGCATCCATCCTAGGACTTAGTCTCTGTGTTTGCTTTTATAACTCTCTTTAATAATCTAGAACCAAATCAAAAGACCTCAGTGTTATGGGAACAGTCTTGGTAACTGGCTGTTTCTCTGTGTTTTCACAGAGAAGAAAAGTAATTTCCCATGTAAGCTATTTAAACGTCTCTGGCAAAAGGGCCTTATTTATCAAGAGAAGGCACAAGAAAGCTAACTAAAGGGCTAGATAATTTTATGTTAACTTGTGTGAGAACAAACATGAAGCAAAAATTGAAGGATTCCATGAGGGAAATTTTAAACTTGAATAGAGAAAGATTCTGATTGTGATTGGAACAGTGTTTCAAGGCTAATAAGGACTAGGGAGGAGAAATTGGTGGAACTTTATTCAAGTTGTAGAAAGATAATTAATAGCTATTAATTTATCATCATTAGACTCCAGAATTAAACTCTTTATATGAAAGGGGAAATTAAATCTCTTTAGGGCTCCTATTTCTGGTCTCTTCTGGCTTTATAATCTGTGAATTGGTGAATCAGTATAATTGGATGTTGCATCATTTGTTGGAAGAATACAGAAAAAGGAGTTTTCTAAGCTTTGTTTGTTTTTTTCCATAATTTATGTGCCAATTTATATATGATCTAAACTTTTTTTCTGTGCATTCCACAACAAAAGTTAATTTTTTCATAGATTTAAGGCCCAGGAGGAACCATTCTGATAATCTAGACTGACCACTTGCACTTCCAGATATTGAAACACTATAAAAAACACGGGGGGAGGGATAGCTCAGTGGTTTGAGCATTGGCCTGCTAAACCCAGGGTTGTGAGTTCAATCCTTGAGGGGGCCATTTAGGGATCTGGGGCAAAAATTGGGGATTGGTCCTGCTTTGAGCAGGGGGTTGGACTAGATGACCTCCTAAGGTCCCTTCCAACCCTGATATTCTATGATTCTATGATTTTCCAGTTGGTGCACTCATTGCCTGATATTGTTAGTTCCTATCTGATAAAAGACAATGTAGCCTGCCCATGGGAAAACATTAACTTCAACAGTATGCTTCGAGTGTTTAGATGGCTGTAGCTATTTAGTTCATCCAGTGTACTACAACATTAGTTATAAAATATAGCAAAAGTCTGTGTAAATAGGTGGGGCTTGACTTTCTGGGCATATTGCTGACTCTCTAGTTCTGTTGGACCAGAGGGGGAGACAGATTCCAGATTTGAGGTCCTCCATTGGGAAAACCTTATTTCCATCTGTATGGTCATATTTGGAAACTACCTACTTAAATGCTTCTGGGATAAGATCTGAAGAGAAAGGAGGCTTCTAGATTGTCCAGGACCTAAGCCATGTGATTAAAACCGCAAGATCTTCTTTCCAGGTGAAAAAGGACTGCTTTTACATATTATGGAGGCATCACTATAGTTAATCTGGGGGTGAACTTCCTGTGCTCAAAACGAAAACATGTGGTGTCTTAATTTTGGCCATTGTTTCTTCACCAGTGCTTCCACGGGTGCATTTCCATTAATGTTAGAAATGATGGGATCCTCTAGGTTGGGCAGAGTGCCAGCATCTGCTGGTTTTGTGAGCACCACATCATGTATACCTGTTCAGAGGAAGGAAATGTTTGTGTTGGCATTTCCTTTAACTTACAATGAAGGCTTGTACAGTAAACACTACTTGTATACAAAATGCATGCTAAGAACACTAATGAAACACACACACCTATTAATTTTAAAAGTTTTCAGTAAGAAAAGAAGCTATTGCTCTTAATTATTTTGATTAACAATGATCTATGAAAATGTACATTAGAGTACTAAAAACGGAAACTTAAAATCCAATTCACTCTTTGTATTGCCGTCAGCTTGGACAATGAAAGTTAAATTGACTATGAAGTCAATTTTACTTTCAGGTCCAGTCATACGATATTTAAGTTTTAAATACTCCAGAAAGGTGTATGCGTAGATTAAAAACAAATGTTTTAAGGGCGTTTTGTAGCAGTGAAAATGGTTCTATTGGTGTAAAGTTTCTAAAAAGCTTTGGGTTTCTTTTCTTTTTATACACAACTTAAATTTTGAGTTATTAAATTGACAGGCTTATAGAAAAGTTTGAGTGGTAGCCGTGTTTAGTCTGTATCAGCAAAAAGAACAAGGAGTACTTGTGGCACCTTAGAGACTAACAAATTTATTTGGGCATAAGCTTTCATGGGCTAAAACCCACTTCATCAGATGCATGGAGTGGAAAATACAGTAGGAAGATGTATATATTTTCAGCGAACATGAAAAGATGGGGGTTGCCTTACCAACTCTAACGAGACAAATCAATTACAGTGGGCTATTATCAGCAGGAGGAAAAATCACTTTTATAGCAGTAATCAGGATGGCCCATTTCAAACAGTTGACCATCCCGATTACCACTATAAAAGTGATTTTTCCTCCTGTTGATAATAGCCCACTGTAATTGATTTGTCTCGTTAGAGTTGGTAAGGCAACCCCCATCTTTTCATGTTCGCTGAAAATATATACATCTTCCTACTGTATTTTCCACTCCATGCATCTGATGAAGTGGGTTTTAGCCCATGAAAGCTTATGCCCAAATAAATTTGTTAGTCTCTAAGGTGCCACAAGTACTCCTTGTTCTTTATATAGAAAAGTTTGCGTACTATTGGAGAGACACTTTAAAAAAATAAGTAGGGCTGTCAAACGAGTAAAAAAATTAAGCGCGAGATTAAAAACATTAATCCCAATCAATTGCAGTTTTAATCGCACTGTTAAATTTCAATTGATATTCTATTGTTTGTTGGATGTTTTTCTACATTTTCAGATATATTCATTTCAATTACAACAAAGTGTACAGTGCTCACTATATTTTTTATTACAAATATTTGCACTGTAAAATGATAAACAAAAGAAATGGTATTTTTTTCAGTTCACTTCATACAAGTACTGCAGTGCAATCTCTATCGGGAAAGTGCAATTTACAAATGTAGATTTTGTTTTGTTACATAACTGCACTCAAAAACAAAACAATGTAAAACTTTAGAGCCTACAAATCCACTCAGTCCTACTTCTTGTTTAGCCAATTGCTAAGACAAATAAGTTTGTTTACATATATGCAGCCCACTTCTCACTTTCAGGTGACACTGTAAATAAGAACAGGCGTGTGCATGGCACTTTTGTAGCTGGCATTGCAAGGTATTTATGTGCCTGATATGCTAACCATTCGAGCACCATTCCAGAGGCCATACAGTTTGTAGGAGGGCTGCTTTATAAATAGGAGAGCGTGTAGTTAAAATAACCTTTCAGTGTCTGTGTACTTTTTTCATCAGGATGAGTCCTGTTTAAACACTTACTTTTTCCAAAGTCAAAAGCATGGGAAGGATGGGAGTGAGTTGATCTTAGTTTATGTATCTGGTGCTATTTAAAGTCATCTGTACTTTTGATCTTGGAAAGTCAAACTGTAATCAAGCTTCCTGTTAAATGATGCATATTTCACTTTGAAGATTCCAACAATTTAGCTAATTTATATACTATGGATATTTTAGGTGTTACTTTGTTTCCACAATATTACTTATCTGCCACATAATTTTTATTTACTTGCCATCTGGTGCCTGATAAGACCTTTTGACATACACAGTAATAGGAAGCTGGAGCGTCTCTTAGGTAGCTTTCATCGCTTATGAACTGTTTCAGCGGAAAATAGTTACAGAAGCATTTGTTTCTCTAAGTGTTTTATTGCCTTTGTGTACTGTTTTCTTTGTATCATGGGGTTTCGTCTTTTAAAAAAAATGGATTCTTGCACATAGTAATATATTTTTTATAATGCTATACAATAGTTTCATGTACTATATTACATGTGTGTGCACACAAAGTGGCTGGAAACCAGTGAATCATGAATTTTAGTGCTCATTTCTGTGACCATATATTTGAGAAGTTAAACATCAAGTCATTCTACAGGAAATGCCTTGCCCAGTAGGAACGAAAATTTAGGAGGGAGATGAGATTTGATGCCTGATGTCAAACAATATAAGTCCCTACAAAGATTTTTGCAAAACTCTGAAGGGGGAGAATGGAATGCTTGGCTCTTATTCAGGAAAAAAAATGTGGTGCCCAAGCTTTTCATTGCAGGTGTTTAAGTGAGGGGGAAAGATAAGCCATCAATCAGGCTTGCTGTGGGATGTGATGGCCCTCTTGTCTCTAACAAAATTGGTCCCTTCCAGTACAGACTTAAGTCATGTTTTAATATTCTGGAGTGTAGCTCTGACTCCAGGATAAAATATCAGCAGAACTTGTCATTTGTAATGCTTTTCATGAATGAGTTTGTGTGATATTGTTGCTTCCTGTCTTGTTTTGCACCTACACATTCAGATTCTTGACTTTTTATGGAATGTTTTTTTCTTTCAATAATGGGCTTTCTTTTGGAAATTATCATAAATTAGGTGGATTGATTAAAATTCTTTGGTTGTCACTTTTTTTTGCCAGTAGGAACTTTAATCAGCTCAGGGCTGGTGTATATGCTCCATTTGCTGTGACTTCCTTTAGACTAAAAACTGATCTAAATGGGAATAGACTGTAGATACAGCTTCCACGTCTTCTGTTCTTGAGCCATTATTTCCAACTTTCTCTCCCATTCCTTTCTTTAAATTGGACCAATAGCAGTGGCTTAGTGAGCTGGTATTTAATTCTAGAGGCTGCCTTTTTGTGGTCCACTTTTTCTGAAGTCTCTGCTCTTATGTTTGTGAAGATAGTCTTAGTTTATATTTCAAAGGGCTTGTCTTTGCTAGGAAGCTTAATATTTAATAAGGGCTTTTGAAAAACAACTGAGTTGTGACAAGATGCAGAACACTACTTGTCAAGATCAGCATCATGCCACCCAATTCAGTTGTTTAAACACAGTTATTAATCTTTCTAGAGAAGATGAGCCTTGTGTATAAACTGGTATAGTGACGTCAGCCTGAGGCCTTGTCTATATGCTTTATTTTTTTTAATTGGTGTAGCTGCACCAATTTAAGCACCTATGGTAGTTGTGCTTCACCAGTATAAATGATGACTTGCTCCATTGCAGCTTACCCTTACAATTTAGTTTATTCAGGTGCAAAATAACTTGGGGCTTGTCTACAGGAACAGTTAGTTTGTAGCAAGCTGTAGTGTGACGCTACCCCCACATGAACATGTTGTGTTCTAACATCATATTAATGTCCTTTGATCTAGTCCTCTGTGAAACAGGACTAGATCAGGGTGCATTAACTAACGGTGCAGGTGCACATGGACATTAGAGAATGGCAGGCTAGTGTGGAGTAGGTTCCTCTAGCTTGCCACAAACTAAACATTCATTCAGCCTAAGGGCTGGTCTGCACTGGTGCGGGGGATCAATCTAGGATACGCAACTTCAGCTACGAGAATAGCGTAGCTGAAGTCGACGTTTCCTAGATCGAAATAAATCTTACTGCGGGTCCACGCGGCGCAGGCAGGCTCCCCTGTCGACAGCGCTTCCTCCTTTCGCCGAGCAGGAGTTCCGGAGTCGACGGGGAGCGCTTCTGGGATCAATATATTGCGTCCAGATGAGACACGATAAATCGATCCCAGAAGATCCATCTCTACCTGCCGATTCGGGCGGGTAGCGTAGACCTACCCTAAGGCTGCAGACGGCCTGAAATAAAAACACTCAGAGGTGTGAATTACTCCTATCAATGTCAGTGGGGTATCATCGTTGTTAAGTTTCAATGTTAATTTAAATGTCAACAGTTAATTTTCACTGCTTGGTGAAGAACGCCAGAAGGATAATCCACATCTTGGACGTGTGCACAGTTTACATAGAGTGGCATCTCACATGGGTGGGCTGGAAGATAATTACATTTCCCCTTTTCCCTCCCCTCCTCCCCCAATTTAGTCCTTGTGCAAGTGTCTTGGGATTCTAGCTTGTGAGTGTGGTACACCTCTGAACCACTGGACTCATCCGACTCTTGACTTCTTTTTCTTCCCTTCTTTATTTTCATGTGAGGCTACTATATTTGACTTTCATCAGTAGAGATTCTAGTAATAGCAAGGGATCTTCATCTTTAAAAAATGTAGATATCTGACTTTTATTACATAATATAATGAGCAGGGCATCTGCTTACTTTTCAAAGATCACCAGTAGAGCAGCAAGTGCTTCTCATTAAACAGTGGGTCTCAAACTTTTTGTGTTTGTGGATCATTTTAATAAAGATCCTCTTGTGGACTACTTTCTTCCCAATTCTTGCACAATGTTTGGTTAGATGAAAAAGTAATCTTAGGATGGCATTAATGAGGCAAGATGAAACAGTATGTTGTTTAAGTAATTGCGTACAGCTGCTTGGCCATTGTTTCCTTCCCTCCCCACCCATTTCTCTCTTTGGCTATGAGACTTCACACTTATTGGTACTAAATCTCCCCTTACTGCTTCCAGCTGCTGCTGGAATCTGTGCAGGTCACTTTACAGTTTGGTTTTTGTTGTCTTGTGGTTGCTACCTCTCTAATTTTGATGTGATTGGACAACTTGTCTGAATTTACCTGATGGTAAAAAGGGACACAAAACAGCTGTGTAGGGTGCTGAGGATAGGTGTTTGGGATAGCTTTGTTCTTTCCCCTGCTTTCTATTTGGTTGGAATGGAGGGTCAGTAAAGCCTCTGAAATCCTAGGCCTCCTGGACCTGGTTACAAGTCTCTGCATGTGTTGCTTTTTGAAGACTGACAGATCTTTTGCACTGTGACAAAAGCCATTTGCATGCAATGCTTCTATGGTCCAGACTCATGGTCCATAGACATCTGCTCAAACATTGCTGTAAGAGCTTCCATCTCAAAGCTGTTAGTTGAGTCCTATACATTATATAATGGCTTAAATGCTGATGAGTGATGCACTAATACAAGCAACTGTAACTGGATATTCCAGCAATCTAGGAGAAAAACCATACTGAAGATATAGTTGTTTCTCACAGGACAGCACCCTTATTCAGAACTTTCTTGTTTTCCTATCTCTTATAATAACAATTCCTACTTACAATAAGTAAGGCCCATATATCATGGACCACCTTCTCCCTCATAGTTGACATTTGCCTCTTTGTTAATATAGTCAAAATCGTGAATGTTTTTGAGAACCCCTACGTGTGCTTGAAATCTTAACTTAAAATGTTCAAGCTAATGTTAATGTAATAACATATTCTCTAGTAACTCCTCCGCCATTGCATATTCAAGGCCCTGATTTCCCCTCAATTGGGATGGGGCTGTGTATCTGAGAGAAGAACTTGGGCCAGTGGATATATATAAGCTATCTTTTAATAGCACAGTTGATGATCAAAAGTCACTCACTAACTCGTATTGCAAGTTTAAAGTGCTCATAAAGTAATAGCTTTAACAGTTTTAAACATTCTGTGCAGGAAGTGCAAAACTTGTTGACTTGTTCTAAGCATCAGTGTTGTTTCCTAGTTTCTTCGATAAAAAATTAGTATTCAAATCTCTTTTAGGGAGGATATCCCATGACTCTGCATGATCATCAGATCATATGCTCCTTGGGACAGGGACTATGCTATCTCTGTACAGCAACTACTGTCAGACATTGTGAGCGCTGCCAGAAGTAAAGGGGGACTGTGGTGATAAAGTACAAAACTATTTCTTACAGCACTCGAAAGTGTGCTACTCACTCATCTCTCTCTTTATTCGGTAAGATATATGGTTGGTGCCCTGAAGAACTTGCAGTCTTGTGTAGCTGGCATTTTTCTCTTATTAAAACACGTTAATTAAACTCCTCCCCTCAAGTTAGTCATTTTATCTTTAAATCAAACAAAGAACTGGCGATGGGGGTGTAATTACCTCTAGCCCCAGGCAAATTGGCTGTTTTGGTAAACATGAGAAATGCAAACGTTTTGGTGTTCATTCTCTTATCCTTTCCTTTCCCTTGACTTTGTAGAAGGTGGTGCAGATGACATATCAAATCCTTGAGTGTACTGGATAAACTTTGTTCATAGGTTATGAAGGTAGCTTATCCATTACACTAATAGAAAAATGTACTGGTGTGAACACTGTTACTTCTGACAGCTTGTCTCTCCCCCCTAAATTTGGAAGAGGAACAGCAGTACACATTGTTTTTGTTGTGCAGAGTATGTTGCTGCTTAAGGTAACAAACTATCACCTGATCTCACAGTTAGCAAATAAAAATTGCTGGCTTTATTTTTACAGTTACTTAGTAAAAACTGTCAAATTGTTACTTTAGTTTCATAACCACACAAAGTACAGCAATAAAACTTCTAGAATTAGCTTGCATAAATTCAAGTGCAAAAAAGTTCTGTAATGCTGCTCAGCTAGTGGGGAACACATTTACGATTCCAGTTCTGTGTCTTTCAATTAAGTAGGGGAGCAGCTCCAGTGAAATAGGTTTCTGGACATTAGCTGTCATGAAAATGAACTTAAAAACACATTTTTGGTGGTTTTTAGGAAACACTTATTCTGTGATTTGAAGGGAGTAGTTTTATTCTAATTGTATCACTTCAGAAAAGTAGCTGAGGTGAAGGAAAATGTAAGCACCTAGTGTAAATATAATAGCCTTTACCTCTTTATCAAGGGTGTACTATACAGATGAGGAAACATATCTAGAACAGATATGTAACTCAAATTTAATTTAATTTGGGTGGGGAGGTGTGGCTTTGAACCTGGTAAGTAGCAATGAAGTTGCTACACATACCTCTTCCCCCCCCCCCCCCCCCCATGTCTTTAAGGCTGACCTGCTTCTGATCTGGTATGGTTTGTTTCTGCAGAGAACTGGTTTATATTGAGTGGGGTGTACTATGTAAACTTAAGTTGAGCTTTTGAAATTCTTTACTTTTAAATTGTAGGTAAAAATAAATTGAGTTTAAGGAAATTTTTCCTCTAAATTTGTTGTGTTTGGTAAATTTCCCTATTCTCCCCTATATGGTTAGTTTTTCTTTCTTGTGTATGAGGGCGGAGGGCTTACACACAGCAACAGTGGCTTAAAGGAAGAAAAACCAAACTACCTAAACAAAACTACAAACTTGATGCTGCAGGTAAATCTCTGCTCAAGAGGCCTAATAGTGGGGTGTTTTGCAAACCAAGATTGGCATGCATTGAATGGTGCTGTCCAAATTTCCTTAGACAACTGTGCTGCCTAGTTTAATCCAGTATTAATCTTTCACTTTCGTAAGCACCAAACTTGGTCCTAGTTTAAAATAAAACTATTCTGCTGTTGTATAGCCTTTTAAAATTTGTAAAAGCTCTTAGAACTTGAGTGTAGGCTTCCCCCTCACCCCCCCCCTTATCTACCATTGCTTTCCTTGAAAACCTCTGGAGTACTGACCGACTCCTGAAATTCTTCTGAGAATACACTCGCTTGTGGTCTAAATGGTCACAGATCTCATTAAGGGATCTGTTAGTCTGTCTTTTCCAGCTTGATTAATCTGCTATTTTTGCCTTCTAGGGTAGAAATATGTGCCATTTTGAGATAGCAACCTTCACTGCTGTAACCAGCAGTCCAGGCTCTGACCTATGTAAAAACTGCAGTAGAGGTTTGGTCTTTAATTTTGTCTCCTAAGGCTGAGTCCAGCATCTAAAACTCATACATCACCCTGGTACAGTCTTATGGCACAAGAATTGTCACTGGTCATAGTCAAGATGACTAAATTATAAAACAGGTAGGGTAAATATAGGCATGGGGTAAATTTTGAAAAGCTCTCATCAATTTTTAAGAGTTGGCTTGGTATAAAGGATGTTTTCTAGTCTCAAAAGAAGACTGTCATATTCCCTCCTTCTCTCACAGCTCCCGCTACAGATTTTTCTATAGTGTTTATACATGAAGGCATGGTCTGCACTAGAAACCTCTTCTGGATTAGCAGTGTGAGGTGTGGTTTTTAATTTTTGGCTTTTTACACTTCCGTATCTGCAGAAGCCCTTGTGTAGATGCAGTTATACAGCATAAAAGTTATTTTGCTGGTATATCTTATTTCACACACCAAACTGGTATAAACTATTCTGGCAAAGCAACTTTTTGCAGGTGTAATTTGCATTACACTAGGAGTGTTTGTCAGTATAGCTAAACTGGCAAATCTTTTCTAGTGTAGACTAGGCTAAGGCCCTGTCTTGGCAAATAAAAGGGTGTGTTAGCTCAATCAGGTTAGCTTAATGTGACTGAAAAATCCTATCAAGATAACACGTTTGAAGTTGTGCCATCTGCTATCGCGTTGGTATTGCCAACCCCAAATGTTCAAAATTCATGAGTGGCTTTAAAATCATGAGATTTGGTGTTCTTTTTATTTGCCTTCTGCTTTTTGAGCCTTTAGGGTGCACTGGGGTCACATTTTGAAGCTCTCTCCACAGCCCTGAGACCTAGAAATTTACTTTTTCTTTAGGATTGAAGGCTGAAATCATCACCTATCCACTTGGCTCCAGGAGTTGCGGTTTTAAGGGAAATAATAATAATGATAAGACTCATGAAAAAAATAATTTTAGCAACACTGCCTCCAACATATCAACCTGTAACTTGATGGGCTTTTCAGTCTTGTTAAGCCAATTCATTTGACAAACATACACCCTCTTTGCATGTCAGTATAGGGCTCATACTGCTAGGTTTTGTCTATTGCCTTACTCAGAAAAACTGTGTGAGGTTAGGGGCATCAGGGGTGTGCACAAGTATAAAAATTCGGCCACTTCTGGAGGGGCACTTTCTGTGCCCCCAGCAGCTGGAGGAGCTGCCTCTCCTCAGCGCCAGTGGAGCTTGCTTTCTCTCTCTCCCCATCCCCCTATGGCCTGGGAGCTGGTTGCAACAAGGAGAAAAAATATTGACTTCAGAAGACTGAGTTCTCACCAAAGGGATCAGTTGTAAATTTGGCAAACTAAAAAGGGGAATTTTTTCTGTAAGGGTATGTCTACACTGCATCTGGGAACGAACTTCCCAATAACTGTGTAGAGATGTTACATACTTTTTAACCTTGTTTTTCAGCTCCATGCAACTTTTTGTTCAGTATTTTAATAAAATACGAGTACCTGTACTTTAGTTTTCCCAAACAAGTGCACTTGACTCGTTTACTCATATTAGGTAGTTAAAATAAACATTGATGTTTTTCACACCCCTGAGCGATGTAGCTAGGTTGACCTAAGGTATAGACAAAGCCTAAGGCCATGTCTACACTAGTACTGACATTGGCAAAACTGTCGCTCAGGAGTGTGAAAAAACACACCCCTGAGCGACATAAGTTTTGCCGGCATAAGCGTTCGTGTGCACAGCTCTATGTTGGCAGGAGATGCTCATTAAGCTGGTTTTATTGTGTTGATGGGAGTGCTCTCGTCTGTCACCGTAATGTGGCTACATGAGCACTCTTACAGCGACACAGCTGTATCAGTACAACTGTGCTGCTGTAAGCTTGTAAGTGTAGACATGGCCTAAGTGTTTAAGGCCAGGTCTGTACTAGGAGCACTTTGCTCGTATAGTGTACCAGTATACTATATTAATATGGATGTATCGTATCCTGGGAAAGCTACGCTTTTACCTGAAGAGAACAAGCTGTAACAGTAAAATTGCAGTTGTGCCTGTATAATTGTGCCTGCACTGGGGCTTCTTCTGTCACAGCTGTGTTGATGGGTGATCACACCCGACTGACATAGTTATGCTGGCAGAAGTCTGCAGTGTAGACATACCCAAGTTAACACTAGTGTAAGCATTGTGTTCTAATAAGTGCTCAAAATAGGGAGCTATCACGTTTCTCCTAAGATCCAGGACATCTAGTAGGAATACGCTGAGGAGCATGAATGCAGTTGACTAATCCAAAAGTTTTAAGTCCTTTTTTCTTGATTTAGTAATGCTTCCTAATTCTTTTCTCTATTTTTAATTTTCTAGTATTTTTTTTAAGACACTCTATTTTTGGTTACTCTCTTCTGTTGTTCCCTCTGCATTGCTTTATTTTCTGTGGGATTAATTTTCATATATCTGGTCTTTCTTTATGGGTGTATATATTTCCTGTTAATGTGATTTACACTTGAGAGAATAGGCTATAGTAGAATTAAGGGATTAGATATTGGTATAAATAATAATAGTACCATCGTCAGTTAACGCTCAGCTAGGATAGAAATGTGTAATGGATAGCGATCCTCATAAAGGCATAATCCATGGTAGTTATGAGATTGGGTTATGAAAAAAACCTTCCTACTTTCTACTCTAAATAGCAATTCCTTTTGGGCACTTTACACCTTTCTCTGAAGCATTAGTATTGGAGACAGAATACTGGTCTTGATGGACCACAGATCTGACCATTCCTAACTTTTCATTGTGTGTGAATGCTTGTGATTTTTTCCTTGTCTATTATTATTGAGAAATCATTTTAAAAGTGGATGAATTGATGCACCCTACAACATCCAGATCAAATTATTCTGGTTCATCTCTCTGTGCCTGAATAAATAGGGTTTTTATAGGGAGTTTTATAAAAATACGTATTTTCCCAATTTTAGTGAGAACTCTTTGTAGTCTGACTCCCTCCCCCATCCTCCAAAAAATAAAATAAGAGAATTAAACCTAAACAAGGGTGGAGTTTTTTTGCTGAAGTTTCTAACATTGATGTAGCTAGTCTTGTCAGAATTATTTGAAAGTGAAATGTAATGTTTTCTCTTTATTTTTAGAGAGACTTGTTCCTTGTGGGTATAACCTCAATTTTGGACAAATTGCTGAGTTAAGGTTTTTGGCTAGAATAAATTGAACAAAACTGTACCATCGTCACACATGCAGTGACATAATCTAACTATTGTTTTTCAGTATGGAGATTGCAACAGGTGAATAAACACTGCTTACTAAGGATTGAAGTGAGCAAGTCTTACACTAAGGGCCCGTCTATGCATGGAGTTACTCAGGAATGGCTATTCCTGAGTAACTCCATGTGTAGACCAACCTTTATACACACAGATTATCACTGTATTGCTTTAAAGACATAAAACCTTTGTTGCCTGAGTAATGCTGTTTTGTTTACCATAAGATTTCCTTTATTTTCCTTTCCCACTCCCTTCTTCCTCTAACACTGTTTGGCAAGTTTACTTTAATATGTCATCTATTAATGTATTCCATCTGTTGCTAGATTTATTCTTTATGATCGGGCAAGCTGTGATCGAAAATTTAGTGATGTATTAGACCTATAACTAGGTCTTCATCATTCACTATTATCCCAGTGATAGAAATAAAATGAGCGATGTGGGTGAAAACACCCTTTACAAAAGTGACCCCTTACTTTAATAACGAAAGGGGGAGGGAGAGTAAAAAGCTCCTGGTAAGGGGAAAAATTGCTTAGATGCATTTTTAGGAAAATAAATTATACAGAATATACTCTTATACTGTCTGACTGCCAATTGCTCATTGGAAGGCGTGTGTGTGTGTTTTTCCACTAATAGAAGGATATGGTCAAAGTTAGGTAAGAGGACCAAAACCAGTTTGACATAGATTGACAGAGCATTTAGTGTATATTTCTATGTTCAGCCAATTGACATAACAGCAAGAAGAGTGATTTAGAAGATCTAGTTGCAATGCCTGCTCTGAGGTGCAGTAAATAGAAATACATGCCACATCTGTATTGTATCAGTATGTATACTGGTTTCTCTAGGAATATCCTGCACCATCCCTTCACCCTTTTCCCCCTCATTAGCAGATTATTAGAAAATAAAAACAGATGGAAAACTTTTTGGGAAGGAGATGCAGGTTTTTAGTCTACTAATCTTGACCAAGTCCCTTTTAAAATATGAAGCTTTTTCATGTATTTAAGCTCTTGATAGGTATATTTAAGTTTTATATATACATCTATACAAAAGGGGGGGAGGTATAGCTCAGTGGTTTGAGCATTGGCCTGCTAAACCCAGGGTTGTGATAATCCTTGAGGGGGCCATTTAGGGATCTGAGGCAAAAATTGGGGATTGGTCCTGCTTTGAGCAGGGGGTTGGACTAGATGAACTCCTAAGGTCCCTTCCAACCCTGGTATTCTATGATATACCTTGTTTGAGAAATTAAAAGTGCAACTTACCTTCTCTTTATAGAATACTGTAAAATAAATGTTTCCTGAATTGAGCTCAGAATTCAGTTAAACGGGGCTAGAGATAGTTTTGGTAGTACACATACATACAAAAGGGAATGTTGATCTCAAAATCTAGTTAGGTGTTTGCACCTTCCCAGAGCACTATAGCTACTAGTATATTAGCTCTGCATTGTGGAAGTCTCAGTTTAAATTCTCTAGGAAGTCTTCCTTTACCATGCGTTGCAGATAGCACAGCGAAAACTTCTTGAGACCTACCGCAGAATGATGATTTCTTTAAATGAAGGATGAGGAAACTTGAGTGGACTCATGTCCCCACTTTGGAACTGAAATGCTTGTAACTATATCTGGGTTAGGCAACATAGCTGCAGAACAAATATTACATGAACAGTCCTGGTCCTGTTTAGTTCAATGGAACTAATGCACGTGTATAACTTTACTAATATGAGAATTTTGTAGGATCAAGCCTTCTGTGATAGTTCTGGTTAGTAATTGTTTGCATATGCAGGGAAATACAGTTCAGCCGGCTAGACTTTCTTTCAGGACAATGGTATAAAATAAACTTTAGAGCTAACTGGTCCCTACCAATAACTGAGGACAACTTTTATATCTTTTTTTTTTTTTTTTTTTTTTTTTTTTTTTTTAAAATTCATATCTTATTTACAACAGGTATCGTCCCTCCAAATAGGAACTCTTCAACACTGGGTAAACTGATTTGTGCTAAGCTCTGTAAAGGGTACAGTTACCCTATGTAAAACTTGTTGTAGGTCTCATCACAGTTCTGAGTGGACAGGTGAACATGTCACAAAAGGCTATCAAAAATTATGTATTGGCACCCCTGTTGACAGTCGAAGAGGCCAATGCTTAAGTAGACATGGAAGCTGAACACTAGTAGAGGTTGATGCAAACTGGTAGTGCATTGAGAGGGGAAGCTTGCAGTCTTCACCATATCTGTTTTTAGCTTACTTGCTGAACAGAAGCTTGACTTAACCTCTTTAATATTAAAATGCTTTCGATAAGTCTGTATACACTTACACTTCCATTTGACAATGGATAAAAGGAAAATTAACAGTTCCCTTTCAGTGATAAATGGTAATTGATATCTGCATAGGATTTTAACCAGTGACAGTGTGGTCATACCATTAACGTTGATCTCCATATTTTGTTTTGCTTTTTGAAGTAGCAGAAGATAAACCTCAGTCTTTACAGCAAGCATTTGTAGTAACCCTTTGTGGTATCTAGGAATGAATTGAAATTAATTAATTTATAAGCCTGTTATGGATTGCATGTCATGTAGTGCCCAAGAAAGCTATGGAACACAGCAGCCATTGCTAATGATGCATCTACACATTAAAAACTGAGTTTGCTAGTTGAAAAATGACCTTAAATTAAAATAGCTAAATTTCCAATGTGGAGGCATTGGGCCAAAATGAAACCTTATTGTAAATCTAATGAAAACTGCCTCTCCAGTGACTTGTGTGTTGGCAAGGGCTATACCACATTTGTTTGTCAATGAAAATTCAGGCTGTACAGTTATATCACTTTTAATAATCTTAAGTATAATTAGTAACCTTGTCCAAGCCTGGTGAAATACCCAAAGCGAATCAATGAAAATCCAGTAAAGTTAGTTTCACTTTTAAAATCTTATTGCTGTAGCATTTGGGTATCAAACGCTGCAGGGAAATTAGTTTTTTTAAACATAGGAAAGTCTCAATTTAAAAAATTCTGTTTGTTACTATGTTTTCTAAAAGCCTGTTTTTACAAAATTAAAGTTTTGGTTCAGACTTCTAAGGCTGACAATATCCCTTTAAATTGCAAAAGGAAGAAGTTCACATGTCTTGACAAGGTTTGGCTATTGATAGTAACACACAGTGTATCATTCAAGACTCTTCGTTTTCAGTTTTTACTGTCCTCCCCCCCCCCCCCCATTAAAAAAAAATCCTAGGTTTTTAAAAAAGCAGTTTGGTTTTTACTGAATTTTGGGCCACCCAAATACATGAAAATACTAGGGCTGTTGATTAATCGCAGTTAACTCACACGATTAACTGAAAAAAATTAATCGCAATTAATTGCAGTTTTTATCGCACTGTTAAACAATAGAATACCAGTTGAAATGTACTCAATATTTTTGAATGTTTTTCTACATTTTCAAATCATAGAATCTCAGGGTTGGAAGGGACCTCAGGAGGTCATCTAGTCCAACCCCCTGCTCAAAGCAGGACCAACCCCAACTAAATCATCGCAGCCAGGGCTTTGTCAAGCCTGACCTTAAAAACCTCTAAGGAAGGAGATTCCACCACCTCCTTAGGTCAAATCAAATATATTGATTTCAGTTACATCACAGAATACAAAGTGTACAGTGCTCACTTTATATTATTTTTGATTACAAATATTTCCACTGTAAAAATGATAAACAAAAGAAATTGTATTTTTCAGTTCACCTTGTACAAGTGCTTACTGCAACATATCATGAAAGTGCAACTTACAAATGTAGATTTTGTTTTGTTACACTGTTTTGTTTTCGAGTGCAGTTATGTAAAACTTTAGGGCCTAGAAGAACACTCAGTCCTACTTCTTGTTCAGCCAGTTGCTAAGACAAACAAGTTTGTGTTCATTTACGGGAGATAATGTTGCCCACTTTTAATTTACAGTGTCACCTGGAAGTGAGAACAGGAGTTTCCCTGGCACTTTTGTAGCTGGCATTGCAAGGTATTTATGTGCCAGATATGCTAAACAATCATATGCCCCTTCATGCTTCAGCCACAATTCCAGAGGACATGCTTCCATGCTGATGATGCTCATTTAAAAAAATGTGTTAATTAAATTTGTGACTCAACTCCTTGGGGGACAATTGTATGGCTCCTGCTCTGTTTTACCCTATATTTCTTGTTATAGCAGTCTGGAATGATAACTCAGCACATGTTGTTCCTTTTAAGAAAACTTTCACTGTAGATCTGACAAAACGCAAAGAAGGTACCAATGTGAGATTTCTGAAGATAGCTACAGCACTCAACTCAAGGTTTAAGAATCTGAAGTGCCTTCCAAAATCTGAGAGGGATTAAATGTAGAACATGCTTTCAGAAGTCCTAAAAGAGCAACACTCCAATGCAGAAACTATAGAACCCAAACCACCAAAAAAGAAAATCAGTCTTCTGCTGGTGGCATCTGACTCTTATGATGAAAATGAATATGTGTCAGTCTTCACTGCTTTGGATCATTATCAAGCAGAACCTATCATCAGCATGGAAGCATGTCCTCTGGAATGGTGGTTGACGCATGAAGGGATATATGAATCAGCACATCTGGCGCGTAAAAATCTTGCAACGCCGGCTACAACAGTGCCATGCGAACTCCTGTTCTCACTTTCAGGTGACATTGTAAACAAGAAATGGGCAGCATTATCTCTAAACAAACTTGTTTGTCTTAGCGATTGGCTGAAGAATTAGGACTGAATGAACTTTTACTTTTGTTTTATTTTTGAATATAGTGTTTTTGGTTTTTTTTTGTTCTCAATTCTACATTTGTAAGTTTAACTTTCATGATAGAAAGATTACACTGCAGTACTTGTATTAGGTGAATTGAAAAATACAATGTCTTGTTTTTTACAGTGCAAATATATGTAATACAAAGTGTACAGTCCTCACTCTATAATCTGTGTTGTAATTAAAATCAATATATTTGAAAATGTAGAAAACATCCAAAAATATTTAAATGGTATTCTATTATTATTTAACAGTGTGATTAATCACGATTAATTTTTTTTAATCACTTGCCAGCCCTAGAAAATACTGATTGTTCAGGAAATCCAGTATATTACATTAGGTAGATGTATTTGTTGATAAGCTAGCCTAAGTATAAAAACAAGGCTGTCAAAGTATGGCAGTGTAGTGGAAGATAAATGCACAAATATACATGTGTATGTACAGTTTATGAAATAAACCACAGCATTAAACTACGTTCACTTTCAGTTCTTTTTTTATTTATTGTGGGTTTTGGGGTGGTTTTTTTCTTCTTTTTTCTTTTTTCTGTCCTGCAGACCATCAATATTAACCCAGAAAGCTATAAAGTAAATTTTTTGCACTGGTTTTTCACATTTTTAAATTTTGGTAATAAACACTGATAAATTCACAGGAAATTGTAAACAAAATAACACTGAAAATGAAGGGCCTTGCAATCCTACCATTTTAAAGCCATAATGAATAATAGATTATAAGGACACAAGGGACCTCTCTGATCATCTAGTCTGATCTCCTACATAACACAGGCCATAGAACTTCCCTGAATTGATTCTAGTTCAAACTAGAGCATGTCTTTTAGAAAAATATCCAATGTTGATTTACCCCGATAAGTTGTTATAGTTAATTAATATTACTGTTAAAAATTTGCACCATATTTTCAGTCTGAATTTGTCTACCTTCAACTTCCCACCATTGATGTGCTAAATTGAAGAACCCACTTTCAAATGTTTGTTCCCATGTGAGTATTTAGACTATGATCAACTTGCATCTTAAACTTTTTTATTAAACTAAATAGACTCGATGCTCAATGTTTTCCAATTGTTTAATCATTCTTGGGGCTTTTCTCTGAATCCTCTGAAAATTTTCAACATCCATCTTGAATTGTGGACATCAGAACTGAACACCGTATTCCATAGTGTTCGCGCCAATGCCAAATAGGGGTATTATATAACCTCCCTTCTTCTAATTAATAGTCCCCTATTTATATATAATAGAGCTTCAAACTATACCATAGAATCTCTGTGGATAGAAATTCCACGCTTGGATAATAAGAGTATAGCAGTAGAAATGTATTACCATTCACCTGGTGAAGATGGTGACAGTGATTGTGACTTGCTCAGGCTGATTGCAGAGGCTACAAAAACAGAAAAGCCAATAATAATGGGAAATTTTCAACTATCTCCATATTTACAGGTACATGTCACCTCAGGATGGAATGCAGAGATTAAATTTCTAGATGATATGAATGGCTGCTTCTTGGAGCAGCTAATCCCGGAACCCACAAGGAGAGTGGCAATTGTGAGTTTAGTCTTAAGTGGAGCACAGGATCTGGTCCAGGAGATGAATATAGCTGAACAGCTTGATAATAGTGACCATAATGTAATTAAATTTAAGATCCTTGTAGGAGGGGAATAGCAAAGACACCTACTGTAGTAGCATTTAACCTCAGAAAGGGGAACTAAACAAAAATGAGGAATCTAGTTAAATGGAGAGAAATGGTCACAAGTGAAATGTCTGCAAGCTGCATGGAAATTATTTAAGAACATAATAATAGAGACTGAAACTAAATGTATTCCTCCCTCCCCCCACAAATGCTACCATGGCTAACCAATGTAAAAAAGGCATTTAGAGGCAAAATGGCATCCATATCTTGAATACTGCATGCAGTTCTGATTGCCCCTTCTCAAAAAAGATGTATTAGAAAAGCTACAGAGAAGGGCAACAAAAATGATTAGGCATATGGAACAGCTTCCATATGAGGGGAGCGTGTAAAGACAGAGATTGTTCAGCTTGAAAAAAGACGACAGGGTGTGTGTGTGTATGTGAGAGAGAGAATATAATAGAGGTCTATAAAGTCTGAGTGGTGTCGAGAAGGTGAATAAGGAAATGTTATTTACCCCTTCACATAACACAAGAACTGAGGGTCACCCAATTAAATTTAATAGATAGCAGGTTTAAAACGGACATAAGGAAGTACTACTTCATATAGTGTACAGTCAACTTTTGGAACTCATTGCCAAGGGATGCTGTGAAGGCCAAAAGTATAATTGGGATAAAAAAAGAATGTGATAAGTTTCTGGAAGATAGGTCCATCAGTGTCTGTTAGCTAAGATGGTCATGGAAGCATGCGTTGGGTGTCTGTAAACCTGGGAGTGGACGACAAGGGATGGATCACTCGATAATTGCCCTGTTCTGTTTGTTCCCTGTGAAACATCTGGCCACTGTCAAAGGACAGGATACTGGGCTAGATGGACCATTGGTCTGACCCAATATGGCCATTCTTATGTGTACTAATAATTACAGATTTTTTGCTTTTGCTCTGTTCTTTCTGCACCCCCAGCAAGTCTGCTATTCTCTCTCCTCCCCCTCCCCCCGGTGGTTCAGAAGGCTTAGGTTGTTTGAATTTACGTTCCAAAGGGGCTTTGTTTTGAAGTAGAGAAAGAGAAGGGAAAAAAGACTTATGAATAGACAAACTCACTCCTACATAGACGTTCATAGCTCAAGACAGATAATTGTGCAGCAATTATTTGAAACTGTAGCACTGATGACACATCAGATATCTGAGTATGTGTTTATATTTACAAAACTATTGTATCTTAGAGCAGCTGGTGGTGATTTCATTAAGAATTATTACCTTACAGTCTCTTTAGAGAAGTTCTGTTGCTTTAAGTATTTGCTGGAATAGGATTTTTATTAGGAAGATAAATCCTTCAAGAGCTGCTACTTAATGTTCACTGTTCCTCGACTCTCAGTCTTGGTGTTCAGACTTCTGGAAAGTGAAAAGAACTGTACTGAGATAACTTAGAACTCAGGGAATACTTTAAGAGATCTTCAGTGTTGTGCTGACACATGAGTCCTATGTGCCAAGTTTTTTCAGCTGAATCCTATCCTGTGACTGAATTTTGCCTGCAGCATGTTACATTGAAACAGAGTATGACCTTGGCTGAGGTGAAAATATCTAATCTTAGGGATAGAAATGTATTCCTCATTTGTTAACCAGTTGCTACAGTATTGCTAATCCTAAATGTTAGAAATCATCAGACCTTTTTAAAAAAAAAAAAAAAAAAAAAAAGGATTCTCCTTCAAGTAGTGTTCTTGTGGGTGTTCCACTTTAAATGTGCATGAGTCCCTGAGCCTTTGATCAGAAATTTTTGGTAACAGTGCCCATTCTGCCCACACATGCACCCAAACGTCCTTGTGCCCCATACTGAGGCGTTATTAGGCTGTGTGGGTGAACCCCCTCAGTTCCTTCTCAACTGCCTTTGGCCAGAGACAGAGTCTAATGTTTGCTGTATTCCTGTTTTTCCCCTTTTATTAGTGTTTTAGCTTTGTAGTTGGTTCTTAGTAATGTGGGTTTAGTACCTTATAGTTGAAATGTTTGTTTCCCCTTTCTTTTCTTAAAAATGTACACATACATACACAAGCACACATTTTTGTTTTTCCCCTGTTGAGGGGCTTGAACAACTTTATTCTGTCGAGGATTCTAGGCTCCCTGAGATTTTAAAAGGTGCCTCACTTGTCGAGAAGTAATTCATGCTAGTGATGAGCGCTCCCACTGCATTTGTTGCTTGGGAAACTGATTCCCAGCAAGTGTAAAATCTGCTCCTCTTGTTAGGGGAAGATCCCATTAAAAACAGAGAGATTAAGCATAGACTATTAATGATGGAGCAAGCCTTAAAATAGGTTTTGGACCTGGGTACAGAGAACTTGCTGTACAGGGACTCTCCACGTTTTTCAGTAGCTCATCATCGAGAGCTTGCAAGGAAGGGGAAGACCGCACCAGAACGCCAGTCTCAAACACTTTCCTTGAGTGAGGTACCGATAACTGCTGGTACCAAGAGCTTCCCACTCCAAGTATAAGGAAGGGGATAAGAGGAGCAAAATGGAGTTCCTCATCAAAGGAGATCCAGTCACCAGAGACCTCAAGCCCCAAGAGGAATTCTAATGAGGCTCCAAGTACTTCAGGTACCAAGAAGCATGCTAAGACTTCAGTTAAGTCCCATACCTCAGCGGTAAAGGGCTTGGTACCGAAGATTACTTCCCCCAAGAGACTGGGTTCAATGGAATCCTCAACCCCATCCGTGCCTCGCACAACAGCCTTTGCACACCATTGGTTCTGTTATGCTTCCAGTACCACAGGAATTCTGGTATTTGAAAGACCTTATGGTACTGAATAAGCCTGATCTCCTTGCAGTCTCTGGACACCTCTCGATATCTAGGTTGGCAGGTCACTGATGCTTTATGTTTCTGGGAGATCTTCTCCATCTTCAACTATCAATGTGGAGGGGTTATCACCTCTGATACAGTATGTAGAGGGGCAGTCTAATTCAGACTCTGAACTTCTGTTCATGTATCTCCAATTTATTCCAGGAGAAGTTATTCCCTGTTGCAGATGCAACCAAGGTAGGACAGTAGACCTCTGCCTTCCAACACTTGGGATGACCAGGTTTGGATTTGTCCCCCACCCAAAGCCTTATGGTCTCCCTCATTTGCCTTACTAGGATCCGTGGGCAACGTGCTGCCAGCAGTTTTGAGGGACCTCAATTCAGTCCCATAGGGAACACAGAAGACCTGTTCCCCGGTACCGTCCACCCCTCCTCCCCCTGCTGAGTCAGAGGAGACCTTTTGAAGAGCAAGAGGCAAGGGCAGACAAGTGGGCTTATCCCCTACCCCACAAACATCTCATTGTCCTCACTGGATGATGCAGTCATGCTACTGCTGAAGCTGATAACTTTACACAATTCCAGAACCTGATGAACTGGGTCGCTGATATCCTGAAGATTTCCCTTGAAGTCAAGGATCCCCATCACAAACTCTTGGACATATTTCATGTCCCTTCCTCAGTACAGGGCACTGCCAATTAATGAAGCCTTCCTGGAGCCAGCCAAGTGCATCTGGCAAATTCCAGCAGAGGTCCCCCCACATGCAAGAGGGCTGATTTAAAAACAAAACAAACAAAAAACCACTGTGTCACAGCCAGGGATTTTGTGTGTTTGTTTTTCTCATCTAGCACCAAACTCTCTGGTTGTGGATACAGTCAATGAAAGGGGCAGGTAACATACCCCAAAAGCCATCTCTTGTAATGAGGCCCAGAAACATATGGACCTGTTTTGGTCGTAAGAGCTATTCATCAGCAACACTTCAGTTAAGGATGGCTAACCACCAGGCACTGATGTCAAAATACGATTACCTGAACTATGAGACGTTTAATGCTTCTATTGACCATTTACCACCAGAACACCATCAAGAATAGTTCAGCACCATAATAAAGGTCAGCTGTTGGCAAAACCTTCACTGCAGGTTTCACTAGATGCGGTGGACACTGTAGCCATGTCTGTTTCCACCACAGTAGTGATGTGAGCTTTCTGGCTTCAGTTGTCCAGGTTTCTGCAGGATGTACAATTGACTGTGGAAGATTTACCTTTCGATGGCCAGAAGCTTTTCACAGATACCACGGATGACTTGCGTCATGCCCTAAAGGACTCTAGGGCAACACTTAGGTCTTTAGGGATATACATGCCTGCAAATAAAAGGAAGTTCAGCAGGGCTCATTTGTCACACAGATCCTGCCCTGCTCAATTTCAGGCCAGCAGAACCACTGGCTAAGAGACTGAGATTTTCCTAAAAATAAAAATCTGCAACTATCTTGACTGCTTCATCCCATCCTTCAACATCATCCAAATGCCAGTTCGGATGGTTTGGTTGAGATTCCAGACTACCCAATGACCAGGTTTTATCAGCTTTACAACATACCCCACCCCCTTATCATTTTGGATACCCCTCCCCTCCCTCTCTCATATCAAACATGGCAGGCTATAACATCGGACAAATTAAAAAAAAAATTGAGTATTGGATGCCATTACTTTGCGTTATACTATCAATTTAACACCATCCTGTCCTTCCAACCTCCTGTTCTTCTTCAGGGACCCCTCTCACGAGCAACTGCTGACACGAGAGATATCTCATCACTCTTAAGTCTAGAAGTCATAGAGCCAGTCCCACTTCAGCACAGGTGAAAAGGGTTCTATTCAAGATATTGTTATCAGAAAATGAAAAAAGTGGGTTGGAGGCAATGTTCCCTCTAATTTTTGACAGTCTGTGTGCTCAAAAAATTTCTTCTGTGCAAATTGTGCTTCTGTGCAAATTTCTGTGCGAGCAGTGTTTCGCCGTGTGCACGGGGTTTAGGAGTTCTGTGCGCGCGCACAGCTTAGAGGGAACAGTGGTTGGAGGCCAATACCAGATCTCAGACAATTGAACAAGCACGTCAGATGCCGAAAGTACACGATGTCCCTAGTAGCTATAATTTCCTCCCTGGAATTAGGGAACTGGTTTGTGACCCTTAACCTCAAAGATACCTACCTCCACATAGCGATTCATCCTTCTCAGAAAAGATTTCTTCATTTCACTTTCAATCACTATCATAACAGGTATTGAGTTCCTACCCTTCAGCCTGTCATCTGCCCCAAAAGTGTTCTAAAAAATCATGGAGGTCAGAGCTGCCTACCTCCTTCACCTAGGCATAACTGTCTTTGACTGGCCCCTTCAGGATCAGTCATGTCAGGAGGTAATGGTCAGCTGTTCATACAACAGCTTCACTATTCCGATGTCTAGGCCTGCAGATAAATCTCAAGAAATTGATCTTGATCCCTGCACAATTAGTTCTTTATAGGAGCACTTTTGGATTTGATAATGGGCAGAACTTGTCTTCCTCTTGACAGGTTCCTTGCTTTAAAGAACCTGATACAAAGAGTGCAGTTCAGCCCTCAAGTTCCAGCAAGGACATGTGTGCAACTGCTGGGACACATGCCAGCTTGTGTTTTTGTGACCCAAAACACCAGATTTCATCTTCAGTGTCCATGGGTGACAGGGCATGGATCACTTGATGATAACCTGTCTGCTCATTCCCTTTGGGGCACCTGCCATTGGCCACTGTCAGAGGATGGGATACTGGGCTTGATAGACCTTTGGTCTGACCCAGTATGGCCGTTCTTATGTTCTTGGATGGCTTTGGACTGTTTATATACCCAACAAACAGTCATGAATCTATCCAAATATTGTGCTGGAATTCTGTTAAACCAGAATCCCCTTACAGTGACATTAACATCAGATTAGGGCTGTCAATCACAGTTAACTCAAGTGGTTTAATGCAAAATAAATTAACTAGATTAAAAAAATTTAGTTTTGATTAAAGCAGCTTTAATCATACTGTTAAACAGTAATAGAATAGCAATTTAAATTTATTATAAATATTTTTGGATGTTTGTTCAATATTTTCAAAAATATTGATTTCAGTTACAATACAGAATACAAAGTGTACATACAAATGTTTAGCATATTTGGCACATAAATACCTTGCAATGCCAGCCACTACAGTGCTGTGTGAATGCCTGTTCTCACTTTCAGGTGACATTGTAAACAAGAAGCGGGCAGCACTATCTCCCACAAATGTAAACAAACTTGTTTGTCTAGTGATTGGCTGAACAAGAAGTAGAACTTTAGTGAATTGTAGGTTCTAAAGTTTTTGCATTGTTTTGTTTCTGAGTGCAGCTATGTTTTTTAAAAAAATTCTACATTTGTAAGTTGCACTTTCATGATGGAGATTGCACTACAGTACTTATCTGAGGTGAATAGAAAAATACTATCTTTTCTTTTTACAGTGCAAATATTTAATAAAAAATAATACAAAGTGAGCACTGTATGCTTTGTATTCTTGTATTGTAATTGAAACCAATATATTTGGACATGTAGAAAAACATCCAAAAATATTTAAACAGCAGTCTATTCTTGTTTAACAGTGCAATTACAATTGTGATTAATCCCAATTCATATTTTTTAATTGTTTGAGAATCCTACATCAAACCCTTCCCTCTTAGGATGGGGAGCACATTGTGTCCTCTCACAATCCTAGCAAATAGTCACAACAGGAGAGTGCTTGCACATCAGTCAGTTGGAATTAAGGATAGTCAAAAATGCTTACCTCCACTTTCTTGCCCTACTGAAAAACAAGTCCATCAAGATCATGACAGACAACATAGCATGCATGTACTATATCAGTCATCAGGGCAGAGCACGTTTCCTCTCGCTTTGCTATTCACTGCGGCCAATGGGAGCTATGGGGGCTGTGCCTGCGGGTGGGGGCAGCACCCAGAGCCACCTGGCCATGCCTCTGCCCAGGAGCCGGAGGGACACGCTGGCTGCTTCCCAGGAGCCACCTGAGGTAGAGCCTGCACCCCTCACCCTCTTCCGCACCCCAATCTCCTGCTCCAGCCCTGAGCCCCCCCACACACTCCGACCCCTTCAGCCCTAGTCCAGAACCCCCCCAGACTCTGAACCCCTCGTCTCCGGCCCTACCCCAGAGCCTGCAACCCCAGCTGGAGCCTGCACCCCAACCCCTTGCCCCCCAGGCCAGCGAAAATGAGCGAATGAGGGTGGAGGGAAGTGAGGGATGGAGGGTGGTGGTGGGGGGATGGGGTGAGCGAGGGGTGGGGATGAGGCGGGCCTACGGCATTCAGTTTTGTGCGATTAAAAAGTTGGTAATGTATGGAGCTCCCGCGGGGGAACACATCTCAAATTCCAGTTAATGTACAAGGTGAATAACCTCTCATTTTTATTTGCCTTTTGGTTGTCTATGGTTTTTCTCTGCAGCCGTGAGGGCTAAACACTTGAGGTTTTGGAATTTAGATTGTTTCCATTGAAACAAAATCAAATTTTCCAACATTGCTCAGCAAATCAAAAATTTTCTTTTTGGAAATACTGAAGCATGGTATTTCCAAAACTAAATACACGGAACTGACATTCATTTCACTGAGCTGCTGCCAGGGCTCCCAGGGCCTGGGAGGGCAACCTTGGAAGCCAGCTGGCCCCAGAGTGTGGAAGTTCTGGGGTCTGCAGCCCTGGGATAGTCTGAATGCAGGGCTCCTGTAATAGGTTTAGTGAAACACTTTTTTAATTCCCTAAAGTTTCTGACTAGCTCTGTTGATCACATGACTCTAAGAACTACAGCTTAAAGGATGCCAAATATTGTGAGATTTGCCATAAAATGTAGAGTTGGGAACATTGTTGTTCTGTAGTAAACATTTCCCACTTTGTCCTTTCCTGCTTTCTGTCCTCTGAAAGTAGACTTAAAATACGGATTTTAAAATGTTGCTTGCATTGAGAAGAAATTTAATTGTCTGAACATGTAGCATATAGCAGAAGGTTTGGTGTTGTGTACCTGTTATTTTTTTAACCAAAAATATAAATTTATAAAGACTTAAGCCAACAGTGCTGTCTTTAATACTGTTTCTTCTTGTATTGGTCTATACGTGTCTGGCTATATATTAGGGATACTCTGCTTGGGGATATCCATTTTAAAGGGTGTGTGGGGGTGGGGTGGGGGTTAATCCAAAGAGGCAGAGTTCCAATGTGTTTGCCTGTCATAGCTGTACTCATACCTGTGTGTGCTGGTAAAGTCCTGAAGTACATTGTTGCATAGTTATGGATCAATTGCTCTAAGCTCATGCTGCCTTTTTTTTTTTTCTATTGCCATATATTATAAAAACATTTTACTTCACTTATAAAACTCGACTCAATTTATCATAATTTGTCTCACTTGACAGCCTTTGCTCTTAAGAGTTGCAGGATATGGATAGCCAGGTTTTTGACTAGGACTCAGGTGCACTGGTAAAACTGTGGTGTACCTTGTAAATGGATTGTCTGGCTAAGCCAGTACTACTAGCTTCTCAAAGCACTAAAAATAAAAGATCTAGTAGTTACTTAAAATGTGGTCGTCTTTGTAAAATGCTAACCTGTGACGATATAAAAATGCTAATATATATTTATCTATCCCAACATCCTGTGTCTGCTGTCTCCCTAATGTACTGCAGATGAATCAGTTGTGTCCTCTTCTGTTTAATGTTGGTGGTGTTTATTTCTTCCTATTGGCATGGGATCATAGCAGAGTAATATGTTGATTTTAATGTTGAAGATCTGGAAATTACTGTAGCCATGTTGGGCAGGGTATGGAGAGTGGGAGAAGAGCATTCCTTTTTCCAGATGCTTGTATGTAGATTGAACTTGATGAGCAATACTAAACTACTGCCATAATGTTACCTAAGCATTTTATTGTCTTTGTACTGACTTACATGTGGTAGCATGCAAAAAAAAGTTGCTGTGTGTTACAGAGAAGCTTTCACAGCAAATATAGAGAGGATCTTTTTCTGGGGAAATAATTTGTTTAAATTATACCTTTTTTATTTAAAATATAACAATTCTACGTTTACCTAATGAATGTCTAGAAACTATTCTGCTTGACGATGGTACACTTTTTATTAGGGCTGTCTGTTTAACTGCACTTAACTCATGATTAACAAAAAATTAATCAGGATTAATCGCGATTAATTTGTTAAATCATATCTTTAATTGCACTGTTAAACAATAGAATACCAATTGAAATTTATTAAAATTTTTTTGGATGTTTTTCTATTTTTTCAAATACTGTATATTGATTTCAATTACAACACAGAATACAAAGTGTACACTGCTCACTTTGTATTTTTTATTATAAATATTTGCATTGTAAAAATGAAAAAACCCCACATTTTTCAGTTCACCTCATACAAGTACTGCAGTGCAATCTCTTTTGTGAAAGTGCAACTTACACATGTAGATTTTTTGTGTTGCATAACTGCACTCAAACACAAAACAAGGCAAAACTTTAGAGCCTACAAGTCCACTCAGTCCTACTTCTTGTTCAGCCAATCGCTCAGACAAACAAGTTTGTTTACATTTACGGGAGATAGTACTGCCCACTTATTATTTAAAATGTCACCTGAACGTGAGAACAGGCATTCTCATGGCACTGTTGTAGCCGGCATTGCAAGATATTTACATGCCAGATGCGCTAAAGATTCATAAGCCCCTTCATGCTTCGTCCACTATTCCAGAGGACATGCTTCCATGCTGATGACGCTCATTTAAAAAAAAATGCGTTAATTAAATTTGTGACTGAACTCTTTGGGGGAGAATTGTATGTCTCTAGGTCTATTTTACTTGCATTCTGCCATATATTTCATCTTATAGAAGTCTCGGATGATGACACAGCATATGTTCATTTTAAGAACACTTTTGCTGCAGATTTGACACAATGCATAGCAGGTACCAATGTGTGATTTCTAAAAATAGCTACAGCACTCAACCCAAGGTTTAAGAATCTGAAGTGCCTTCCAAAATCTGAGAGATGAGTGTGAAGCTTGTTTTTAGAAGTCTTAAAAGAGCAACACTCTGATGTGGAAACTACAGAACCTGAACCACCAAAAAAGAAAATCAACCTTCTGCTGGTGGCATCTGACTTAGATGATGAAAATGAGCATGCATTGGTCCGCACTGCTTTGGATTGTTATTGAGCAGAACCCGTCATCAGCATGGAAGCATGTCTTCTGGAATGGTGGTTGAAGCATGAAGGGACCAATGAATCTTTACTGCTTCTGACAGGTAAATATCTTGCGACACCGGCTACAACAGTACCATGAGAATGCCTGTTCTCACTTTCAGGTGACATTGTAAACAAGAAGCGAGCAGCATTATCTCCTGTAAATGTAAACAAACTTGTTTGTACATAATTATACGTTTGTAAGTTCAACTTTCATGATAAAGTTTGCACTACCGTACTTGTATTAGGTGAATTGAAAAATATGATTTCTTTTGTTTTTTACAGTGCAAATACTTTTAATCAAAAATAAATATAAAGTGAGCACTGTACACTTTGTATTCTGTGTTGTAACTGAAATCAATACATTTGAAAATGTAGAAAACATCAAAAAATATTTAAATAAATGGTATTCTATTATTGTTTAACAGTGCGATTAATCGCAATTGGTTTCTTTAATTGCTTGACAGCCCTGCTTTTTATATACAATACTTAATTTGCTTTGCTAATCAACATATTTCAGGGGCAAAATGGAGTCCCTCTAACTATTTTGACAACTGAAAAATCATGAGATTCTTCTATTTAAAGAAATACCATATATGTAACTCACTTGGGTGCAAATCCTGTTTAAGATAGATCCTTGTTGCAATTTCCCTAACTACCCTGTCTCAGTCCAGGGAATGTGTCTAACTCTAGGTTTGTGAAGTGCAGAGTATATCTATAGCACGATATACATTATTAACTTTCTATTTCTATTGAATTCTCTCTCGTGAGTCTAGGCATTTCCACACAGTAATGTTGCCAGAAACTCTCAGCTGTAATACTGTTGCTGCAACTAGCAAGCAAGCCTCTGAGTTCTCTTGTTCTGGTCTCTTTCCTTTTTCTGAGGGTTCATTGTGTGGACTGACAGGCAAGCTGACCAGGCTTGCACCACACAATGACTGGCCACTGCATCTCATTACTGGTGTACAACACCCACCTGGTTGCCCTGAGCCTGCTACCACTTCATATTCCCCACCTTTTCTGTTCTCTTTTTGGACATGCTCTTATGATGTAAACCGATGTACTCTCAATTAGATTAAAACCACCAAATTCATATAATTTGTGACCTTACACAAATTGACCCCACATCTCGAGGGACAAATAGCTATTCTAGGTTTTCCATAGATTTGCAGCCAAGAGTCATCCAGAACTCTAGTAGGTAAATATGACCTGACTCTTAGGCCTTGTCTACACTTGTGTGGATTTCAGCCACTGGTGTAGCAGCACCACTGCAAAATCCTAACACAAATGAGCAAAGCTAAGAGGAAATTTGCACTGTAGTGCAACTACATCCTAGTACCCTGAACTGACAATTGCAGCATAAACTGTCATTATGGTTTTCATTCAATAGAGGAAACAAAAATAGGAGTGTCTTTTTCCAGGATCTCTTGGCTATGAGCTCTGTGACAGGGTGTGTCTCGTGTAGAGAGGTTTGAGAACACTTATGCAGTATCTTACAAGTTTGAGAGAGACTTTGTGGTGTATACTACCCGCCGGATCGGCGGGCAGCGATTGATCCAGCGGTGGTCGATTTATTGCGTCTAGTCTTGATAAATCAACCCCCTAGTGCTCTCCAGTCGACTCCTGTACTCCACCGGAGCAAGAGGCGGAGTTGACAGGGGAGTGTCAGCAGTGAAGACATTCCGGTCAGTAGATCTAAGTACGTCGACTTTAGCTACATTATTCACGTAGATTAAGTTGCGTCAGTTAGATCGAACCTCTTCCCCCCCACCCCCCGCAGTGTAGACCAGGCCTCAGGCTTCTGGAGGTTGGAGGCTCTTGTTTTTCAGCATTTAAAGACATTAGAAAGTTGGCCCATACAGTGTTGGAAGTCTTGGATAGTAACAATTACAAAAAATTGCACAGACTCAGCCATTAAGAGCACAGGGCTGCTACAGAGTTACAAAAGCATCACCATTATGCTTGTTTCACACTTGTTCAATTCCCTGCACTCTGATTGTGGGTGTGTGACTACTGTAATCCTAGTACCAAATATTTTTCAACAATAAACAATACAGGATGTTCAAAGAATTAGTAGCGTAGGCAGGTCCGGAGCACAGGGGGAACGGTGCTATAAAAAGGCGCCTCCCCAGGCTCCCCCTGTACTCACCTGGCGGCGCTCCAGGTCTTCGGCGGCGGGTCCTCGCCGGTATGGCATACCGGCAAGAGCCAGTACGTCGTGCCGGACCGTACCGGCTTCCCAGGCGGTGATTTAAAGGGCCCGGGGCTCCAGCTGCTGCTTGGAGCCCCGGGCCCTTTAAAGCGCTGCCTGAGCCCAGCTCCAGCAGCGGGGCTCGGGCGGCACTTTTTAAGGGGCTGCTTCAGCCACAGGGGGAGCAGCCGCTCCCCCTGGCTACGCTACTGCAAAGAATCCCTGTACTCTGGTGAATGGTTACCAGTGACCAGAGTGAGATTTGAATAATGTGCAAATTTCTCTGCTTTAATAGGCTACTTGCTCAGAATTCTGAAACTAGTTGTCATCAACAACTGATGCCACCTGACCATCTCACCTCCTATCAGATGAAGTAGGGAAACCCAAATGTACCCAGAAGAGAAGAAAACAATGTCCCCTGAAAGCAAAGAAAATTGTCTGTAAAATTGTAAAAAAAGAGGAAAATAATTTAAAATTTGACTTAATTGGCAGTAGGATTAGACATGAAGGTGGATGAATGCTTCAGCTTGCACCAGAAGGTCTAGTGTCCCTGCAATCGCTGTCAGAGTTGGGGATGATAAATGTGAGAATTTGTATTTGACTTCCATTGTCTCTCTGACATCATGTTAACTATACTTTTTAGTTGGAATGTTTTTGTGGGGAGTGCTAAGATGTTCTTGCTTAATTATTGCACTTTTTTTATCCTGCAGTGTGACTAAGCCTAAAATGCAGATGAGCAAATAAGCCTGCCTCATCTGTATCATAACAGATACTGTGAAGCTGGTGTAAATGTCTGAATCTTTGGCTTTGTATTGTGCTGCAACATCAGACATGTCCTATGTGAATGATTGTTTTAAAGGGGTGATTATACTGTCTCCTCTGCTCTCTCCCCTCCCTGCGGCTGCCTGACTACGTTCCTTGTATCTGTATATAAGGTAGTGAGATGGGTGTCTGGTGGGATCTTGGATTCAAACCGTATGGTGCCATCAACAGAAGGAACCGTGTCTGTCTGCTTCCCTACTCAGTTAGCTTTGTATTACTTATGGTTGTGGAGAAGAGGACTTGGATGGCCTAGAGCTGAAATAAGAATAAGAGCTTTATAAACCCTGAGAATGAAGAGGGTTTTTTTTCCCCCATGTGAAGAATTTCAATTTCCGTGGCTCACACTGTATTTATCCAACACACCTGGATCCTCCAATCTCTCATGGATATCCAGGAATCTCCCTAGTGGTGAACCTGCTAAGGTGTGCAGGCAGAAGTCCAGCTTCTGCACTCTTTTAGGGCTGTAGCTTGGGTATAGCTGACTGGGCCTAGGAGTTCTGCTGGAGCGATGGTACTGCTTTGGTAGGCTTGTGGGGCTCCCACAAGAGCATGATATGGTGATGGGTAGTAAGTTAGTTACAAAAAGCCTCACTTGTTTCTGAGCAAAAGTAGGAATTTCCTAAGATCTGACAAGCTAATCATTCAATGCCCCCAGGATTTTAAATGCAGACCAGCAGCTAGTTTTCTCACCATTATGAAATTGCACTTCATTATTCCAGAAGAGAGATGTGTTCATCCTATGCTGCAGGACAGTAGGTTATTCCAGGCCTGGAATGTGCAGCTGAGTGGTGACATATGCTGATGGAATATGACGACGGGTACATAGGCGCCGACTCCGTGGGTGCTCCGGAGCTGGAGCACCCACGGGGAAAAATTAGTGGGTGCTCTGACTGGCAGCCAAGCTCTCCCTCTCACCTCCTTCTTTGCCTCCGCCTCCTTCCAGCACGCCGTGTCTCCACTCCTCCCTCCCTCCCAGCACTTGTCATCGCCAAACAGCTGTAGTAAGCGCTGGGAGGGAAGGGGGAGGAGTGGGAACGTGGTGTGCTCGGGAGGAGGTGGGGAAGAGGCGGGGCCGGGGCTGGGACTTTGGGGAAGGGGTTGGAATGGGGGCGGGAGAGGGTAGGGCAGGGGTGGAGTCGAGGTGGGGCTGAAGGCAGAAGTGGGTTGAGCACCCCGCAGCGCCAGAAGAAGTTGGCACCTATGGACGGATATACAGTTGTGTAAAATCAATTCCAGATGTTCAAATTGCTAGGCAAAAGGCACGAAGGATGCAGTGTGATTTCTCAACTCTGAAATAAAATGAAGTGTGCAAAAGGTACTGTAGTAAGCACATAACTTATATTGCTTTCTTTGTTGTGCATAGCAACGTGACATTGAAGCCAAATGTGTAAAAGGGACCCATACAGCTTTTTAATGTATGGGCATGGATTAGCCTTAAGGACACTAGCAATGAAGAATATACACTTTAACTGGAGGAGATGTATTGTAGGTACCTGAATGAATTGATGACCTTGAGAGGATTTAAGGGCGGGCAAAGTTGACAAATGCCAACTGACCCCTCTTTGTTTGTCCCCTTCCAGCTCCTAACGAGAGGAATTCTTAAAGTACCTACTATCAAGTTTCTTAGTTCATTTGTTCATTGATCTTGATACCCAAACTCACCTTTTGATGACATAGCTAGAAACTCCAATACGTACAATAATGTATTTTATTGAGCAGTATGAACCTTTGGGAGGATTAATCCTGGGGGTTGCCCTACATCTTTCATGTAATTTTTGGGATTATATAGTGAAATGCTTGATTAACTAAAATTAATTTTAAAACACTTTTTGTTTCTGAAATCTTCGCTCTTTTGAAGAAGATAACATAGAAAATTCATGTGAAATTTGTCAATCTGTTCACCTTTTTCTTTTTCAGGAAGTACAGAGGCAGCCATGATAGAAGACAAAGGTCCAAGAGTGGCCGACTACTTTGTAGTGGCAGGACTCACTGATACTTCGACCCCTCTGGACCAAGAAGTAAACCGATTTGAAACAAAGTCAGCTGGTCCAAAGGCTCCAATTACAGACCTAGCTGTCATCATCAAGTCAGCTGGTGAAACGGTGCCTGAGGGTTACACCTGTGTGGAAGCCACCCCCACGGCCCTTCAAGCCAACTTGAATTATGGGAGTCTTAAAAGTCCAGAGCTTTTTCTTTGCTACAAGAGGGGCCGGGACAAACCACCGCTTACTGACGTTGGGTGAGAGTCCTTTAATTATTTGTTTGTTCATCATTCGTGACTTTTTGTAGAAAGAGAATAAGAATTTGATTGTTACTGAAGCAAGGATTTGGAAAAGAAAAAAAGCGCATGTATTTTTATTTACATAATAATAATGCTGACTTTAATAACCTGGTCAGATCTGTCACTTAACTCTGAAGTGTGTGTGAGAGAGAGAGATTTGTTCCCTTTTTGAAATGCAATGCAAGAGACAAATGACATTCTTCTTAAATAATATTTGTCAATAACCAAGTGGAATATGTCTAAATCAGTAATGATGTAAGTAAAATGGGACTACACTGTGATGAATTGAGACATAAAAGTGGATACATGAGATTCTATTCTGGGCAATGGGAATTGTAGAGAGGTCCAGCGGGAAGATCGTGGAAAGTGATGAATGTAGAGCTCACAACATAAGGAAACCAGAAACAGAAAACACTATACTATACACCATACTGGAAGGTGGTGATTTTAGATGACTTAATGAACATGTGGGAATAAATGCACACAAACTATGAAAGTAACCACCTTTAATATCTTAGTGGAGTAGAATGATTGGTAGGGCTTGAACCAGAGTCCTTAGGGTTATCAGGTATCTAGGTAATTATGTGGCCCTCATCACTGTACTGTCCTATGATCACCTATGAGGTTGTGTTACTTATATGTTCTGACAGGTTTCTTTGCAGAGATTGGACCTTGTGCAGAGCTCTGCTGGGGTGTCTAAATTTACTTATTCTTTTGGAACCACAGCTTTTTGATTTATGGCACTTACGTGCTCCAGCAGAACTTCTCTTTCTATATTTAAACTAAATATATTTTTTTACAGAACTGCAACAGCTCTGTCTGGTGTGTCTGTAATATTTGTAAGTCTTACAAAATCAATCAAGAAGTTTATAAGCTGACAAGATTTACTAAAGCTCCTTCGAGGTTTATATTATTGTAACCAATAAATCTAAAATTATCCTCACATCCTTAATCACAAATATTTCTAGATATCTTCAATGAGGACTAATTAGACCAACATATTTTTGTAGTTGCATGTGGACCGTGAAATTAGACTTTTCAGACTTGAGAACCTCAAGTTTTGTAAACCTTCTCGTATATCAAAACACCTTGATGAATTTCAAAACTTCACATGTGTAAAAAACAACACTTCTTTAGATAGAAAGCATACAGGCTTGCGTCCTCCTGGGACTTCTCAGAAAAGTTTTAGAGTGATGGATTGTAAAACTCAGGCTTACAGTATAATGGAAATATTTCCCTTGTAGCACTTATAAAGTCCTCTTCCAGCCTGTTCAAAATTGAACTGGAGTCCATATTGGCACCAGGACAGTGGAATCTCAAAGGTGGTTTTAAGTTACCTTTTGTGTCCTATCCACACCTCCACCTCTGAGTTGTGCCAAGTGTGTCATGACTCAGGATTTGACTCCTTATATTGTGGACATCTTGTGTAGTACCCAGAATAGTTTTCCAAAGTGAATATATTTTCAAGTTACCTCAGTAGTATATTGGTTCTCATTTTTGGCCTAAGCAATGCAACTTATTTGACGTTCCTAGACCAAGCCACTTCTGAGTGGTGCTGTGGCAGGCAGTTTCCCTTCTACAAGGGAGATACAGTTTAGCCCTTGATTTAGTCTCGCTTCCCAAACAGCTGGTCCGGTTGCCTCAAACATGACACACATACATATGCAAAGTAGAGGTGGAAAAAAATATTTTCTTGGGGAAGTTGGGGAGGCTGAATTTGTATCAAGATCAGCCTTATAATGGGGAAATATCTTACAGCCTTAGCTAGGAAGTTATAACTGCAGCTCCATAATCACTAGACAGGTTAAATAATTTATCTTACTATCTTTTTAAAGTCATATGACCAAGATTCAGGTTTTTTACCAAATTACATTGGGGTGCCTGAAGGTTACTAGGTGTTTAACAGATATATTGACTATCCAGAAAAGGGAGTGAGTAGTGAGGTAGCAAAAACTGAATGTGACAAAGTTGTTTAGGTTAGTAAAGTCCAGAGGAGTCTGAGAAACTTCAGAGGGACCTAACCAAGCTAGGTAACTGGGCCGCATGATGGCGAATGAAGCTCAATGCTAATAGATGTAAAGTGATGCAAATTAGAGGGGGAAATTGTGAACTACTCCTACAATTTACAGGGTGTAAAACTAAACATATCAATTCAAAATGGATCTTGATGTCATTGTGGACTTCTCAGTGAAGACCTTTGCTCAATATACAGCTGTTGTCAGAACAAACAAGGTCTTAGTGTGCCTAAGGAAGAGGATAGAGAATAGTCTGCCATTTCTATAATTCAATGGTGCAGCTTTGTGTAGAATGCTGTGTTCAGTACTGGTCGTACCATTTCATAAATGATATTGCTGAATTGGGGGTCAGGGTTCAGAAAAGTCCTTTGAAATAATTAGGGGCATAGATGAAGAGAGATTGAAAAGGTTACCCTAAGCAAGAGATTAAAAAGAGGGGACATGATAAATGGATGTAAAATTACATACAAAAAACTGTTAAAAATACACCTAGTTCAGGTTTCAAAATCGACCACTCAAATTAAAAAGTTGAGAAATGCCCAGTCTAAAGTTGTCCATGTAACTTTAATTCTGTCACTTTATGCATCCATCTTGCAGTGACTGAGACAAGGTTCCTGTGGGGAGAAATTATGTGATCATGTAACTAAAGACTGCATGATAATGCATACACACAAGGGGGGCATAATTAAGGTTGGGTGGGCAACTATAAATATGGCCTTACCTAACTTCTGAGTTCTTGATTTTGCAATCTTACTGTCTTTGAATTTGTATTTTGTACATAATTTACTAGTATTTAAAAAATACCCCCCCCCCGCAAAATTCTATTGTGTACAACTGTACAATTCTCCCATCATGCAGCATTCAGCACTGAAACAGAGATCATTACCACTTGAATTACATGACTGGCTACATTAGATGGTAGCACAAGAAAACTACTATCCCAGAGAGGGGTGTTGGATGCTAACTCCACATGCTGGGTCCAGTGGACTTACGGAGGGAGCCCAGCTCTCACTCTCGTGGGAGCGAGGGAACTCCTGTCCCGCATAGTGCTCCCTGAGGAGTGTCTGGGGTTATTTGCCAGGTTTGGCAGCAGCAGAGCTAGTGCTCTCACCTACCCCTAAATTGCTGCAGCTACTTTTAGAGCTTCTAGGTATTCCCAGTATAGTGTGTTCCTGTGACAGCAGTAGCGTGAGTGATCTTCAGATTTTCGTTTTCAATTATAATTTTGTCATGCTATCAATTTTCATGAGAAACACGAGCAAGAGAAGGGAAATGGTAGTCTTCAAAAGTTTATCTCAGCAAAACCAGAACAGAATTTTGTAGGACAAAAAGGCCTTTAGCCTGAGGGCGTTCTGCGTGCTGAAGTATCAAAGACCATCTGCAAACCATGGGGGTGAGAGAATTGCTTAAAGAAAAGGTAACAAGAGTCCTTTATATTAGGGGATATTGGGGAACCTACATATAGTAGTTACTACCCACTCTCCATATAATAATGACTGGTATACAGAAGGTATATTGGAAGTTTCTGTTCTCTCTGTCTCATAACACAAGAACAAAGGAACATTCAATTAAACCGAAATATGGAAAATTCAGACTAATAAAAGGAAATATTTTTCACACAATGTAATTATACTGCAGAACTCCCTACTGCCGGGGATGTTGAAGACAAGAATTTAGCAAGGTTCAAAAAAGAGAGTGGCATTTATTTGAGTTAAAAATGCCTAGGTTTGTTGTAACTAATGTTAATATGTTCTGGAAAATATATAAAAGCTTATGCTTTAGGATTTAAGCCAGTCTTTACTAGGAATTAGAATGATAAGCAAAATGTTCAGAATAACCAGTGTATAAAAACACTTTCATATCAGTCACTTACTCTTTTCCACATTCTTCACTGAACATTTATAGAATACTATCCTAGCTAAACAATACAGTACAAAAGTAACCTTTAATTCATAGGAAAGATAAATACATTTTTTAATGTCTTTGCACATATTGTAGAGTGGCAAAAATTGCAAGCTAATAATCTGTGGACATGCATACTACTTAGAATTTTTACAGCAAAAGTAAACATTCTAAATTGTGGACAACAAGGGTCTTCCTGGCAAAGTAGCATTAATTTCTCTGTTTTGAATTAAAAAAAAAAAAATCTAGTTGTGATGCCACATTAGCAAACCAGGACAAGCTTTTCTCTGTGATCACTGGTGCACATGCACATTTTTTTCCTGCTGTGCCTGCTATTTTGTAACTGTGCACAATCTATTGAAAGAGTGGGATCACTTGTAAACTTCCGTATATGGTGCATACAAGATAACCCACATCTTGTATGCACCATATACGGAAGTTTGTGTGCAGGAGACAAAGTGGGATCAAATATAAGGTCTGAAAGCTCATTTATATGGCTAACATTAAAATTTTCTTAAATAAGAGGACAATATTTGGAACAGTGCTTCCTCTGGGTCTTGGAAATCTAGTGATAAAACACAGCTGCCAGACAGAATAGATTGGTGAATAGTGGAAGGTATGCCTCTATTGAATGGCAAATCTATTATCACAAAAAAAGTATCTAACATGTATTAGTCTGAGGACTAAGCTACTAGGGTCTAGAGTCTAGAAAAGCATCTAGACTGCCAGGACTGAACCCCGAGTTCTGCCCATTTGAAGCCATCCTTGCAGTTTAAATAAGTAAGTTTCTTTTCTTCTAATTGTGTACTGTATCTAATTGCAGGAAAATCTATTCCTGACTTCAGTGACTGTTCCTCTTCTGTGTTCCCCCTCAGACTGCCTCTCCCAAGATCTGTCAATACTTCTCCCCCCACTTTACCCATTGACTCAGACTTGCCAGACACTGACAGCCAGAGGACTGACTAAACCATTCAGCCAAAGAGTGATAAAATAGATACACTGATAGACGCTTCCCTCAGCTTCTTGGAAAGGGGAGCATGCTGGGAGTCTAAACAGGATGCTATCTTGCTTGGTATGGGGTGTGTGAGAGAGACTGATTCCATCTTAACAACCTTGAAGCTATGTGTCTGAAACCTGAAGCCTCCCCCCCACCTTGCAGGAGCGGGGGACTGCGTGACGGTTGCTGTGAGGGCGGCAGTCAGGCATCCTTGGGTGGCGTTTCTGTGGGAGGTCCGCTGGTCCCACGGCTTCAGCAACAATTTGGCGGCGGGGACGCCGCCTGGGACCGGCGGAGCACCCGCAGAAACGCTGCCGAATCCGTGGGACCAGCGGACCACCCACAGGCATGCTGCCGAAAGCCGCCTGACTGCCGTGCTTGGGGCAGCAAAAATCATAGAGCTGCCCCTGGAGGGGTGTATGCATGTGTTCCTTATTTCTTCCCCTAGAACCACCTGGCAGGGTGTTCTAAACCTGTTCTAAACATTTGAAATACAAGAAACAAGAAAAAATCCTTGAATCTCTTGTATCATTCAATGATAATGAAGAGTTGAGCACAGTACTGAATGCACAAATAAGGAAAGGTAACCTGTCCTGTGTAGCCCAGAAAACATGCATTTGAGTGCTCTTTTCACAAATAATCCTCCAGAAGTATTGTTGACTTTCAGCTGCTTATAATTTTGGATCCCTTGTAACCTGTGTCTTGGACCCATCTCGTACTGTCTACTTTTTTTTTTAATGAGAGTATCTGCAGAAATATTGACTGATTAAAAATCTGTGTTCACCAAATTTTATCTCAAAGCAGATGAGAGTTAAACCAACTCTCTGAGGGGACTACACCCTGCTCAATTGGGAGCTATTCATAATACCTGCAGTGTTCCATAATGCCTTACGGCCCATTTCACAGAATCCCGTTTTTCACCTTTACATGGGAAAATTAATAATTACATGAGGCAAATAATGACTTAGGCCTTTTGATATCTAATAATGCTAGTATAAATAGAAACTTAATGGCATTCCTAGATCTCTTGACCCACCACATTTTTTGCGCTAGCTTTGACTTATCCTTCTATTTTAACATTTGTAAATTCCTTCCTAACTCTCCTTAACAGAGATGGGAAGGGTTGCTATGCTGCAGAGACTTGCTTAATACAAAGGCCCATTAGAGTCAGAGGTCCAGCTTGAAGTAGGAGGAGGAATCAAACTAGAGTGAGCCCTGGGTCTACTGTACCAGAATATGGTATAAAACAGTGCACTAGTCCATGTATTATTTGAAATTGTTCCTAGTATTTAGATCAATTATTTTTACAGATTTCCTTGATTGTGGGAAAGCAGTACTTTTTCCTTTAAGTGCTGTTGACTGATGCATTGTGACATATGTCTTAAATTTAGTTGATTTGATGACCGAACATATGCCTATGACATGAACTGAATCTGGTGAACAGAGACATTCTAAGTCACATGAGAAGGAGACACTTATCCTGAAGAAATGGATGGCTACATTCCAAGTAAAAGTCCTGATCTAAATCCTATTGAAGTCAGCGGAAAGCCCTCCCATTGATTTAGGTGGTGGATCAGGTCCAAAGTATGAGATCACTGAAATAGGGAACAGTTCTTATCCTTCGAAAGGTCTATCTCCTAAATGTTGTACAAGAGTAAATTATATGCTCTGATTAGGGCCGCACCTCTGCTGATAAATCTGAAAGGGGTTGTTGTGTGGAAGCTGAACTCAGTAGAAGCAAACTTATCACACACTGGTGAGAGAGGGCTTTGCTCATGTATTGAAGGATGACCTAAACCTGAAGTGCTGTGATTAACAGTTACATATCCCAAAGATCAAATTTTGATTCTGTGGTCTGGAATGTTACAAATAGGGTGACCAGATGTCCCGATTTTATAGGGACAGTCCCGATTTTTGGGTCTCTTTCTTATATAGGCTCCTATTACCCCCCCACCCCCGTCCTGATTTTTCACATTTGCTGTCTGGTCACCCTCGTTACAAACACCTTTCTTCTAATAGTCTGCTTCTGGATTTCATTACTGTGCATGAAGCCAGGAACTGGTTTGGTTTTGTCACGTTGCTAGCCTAGTGAATTTCTTTTTTATGAACCCGATGGGGCAGTTTTGGAGCCTGATTAAACATCCTGTCTTAAAAATGTTTGAAATCATCGATTAATTCCAGGATCTTTAAGCATCTTTCTTGTAGCACTCGCAAATGTGTGAAATTTACCCTGGGGATTGAGGGATGCAATATCCTCCTTTAGAAGCTGAACTCTAGCTGGAAACATGCTTCAAGAATAAACTTATTTCAGTAAAAAAATAAAATAAAAAAATTTAAACTATTATCTGTGATATTAAACACTTGTGAACTATAAATAGGCCTTAATTTGAAACCTCTCTGAAACTCAAGTAGAAGGTAATATTTTATGCTAATATTAAAATTGTGGGACTACCAATATTTTTTTTATGGTGGCAATAGTGTATATTTTGCTGGGAATCGTTTGATTTCCCCCCCCCCCCCCCCCCCCCACATTTATTTAATCTTGTCATAAAAAATGTCATGTGAAGGGTTCATTTTAGAAATACTCTCGAACACTCCTCTGTCCAAGATGTCTGAATTAAGATTGTCTGATACTTTTTCCCATAAGACACTGTTTTCAGTTTCTTATAACTTTGCTGGACTTTATTTGTTCAGTTAAAATTGTCCATGCCAGGTAAAAGGGAACACTTCACTTTTCAGGTAAGTCAAAAGTGAGGGTAATACAATACATGGCATGCTCTCTATATCCATCTTTATATTGCATTCTGCACCATCTGCGCTCTTATGTACATAAAATTATTGTGCAACTCAGAAATAATCTCATAGTAACGGGCACTGAGTCTGACTTAGTGTCTATCCATTTCAGTGGTGCAGGATCAAGACCAGACCTTTAAAGGACTAAAATTGCTTTTTGAAGTCCACTGTGCAAGTCTTCTGTGGCTCAACTGACTGGTTTAGCCTGCTACATGCTGACATAATATGAAAGCTATATCATACTCTCAGTTGGCTTGATCTTTTTTTTTTTTTAAATGTAATACTCTAGGTACTAGGTTTTTTAATACACGGACACAAATGCATGATATGCTCTTAAGACTTATTAGTGGTGTGTCACAGAAGTGATTGGCACAGGATGTTTGGGGACAGTTATAATTGCAGGTACTCTATCCACTTAACAAAAAAGAACATATGTGATTAGAAGCTAGGTGCCAGTGTTCTTAGAAACAAGAAAAAGAGAATCCTCAGCATAACTAAGTATGTTTAGTCAAGGGAAACAAAAGAGGCAGGTTAAGATTTTAGAATATTGTTGAAAATTGTGTGAAAGTGGTAAGTATTATGAGTGGTGTGGAGGTCTGATTAGACAGAACAATTGCTTTCTTTTGGATGGGGGAAGATAAAACTTGCATGTTTATATTACTGTTTTAGAAATATGGTTTGGTACAGTTTGAATTCTACCTTTCTTGCCACTGTTCATGTCCAAGCAACTTTTTCTACATGCTGAGTATACTTAGTTTTCTACTCCTAGAAGTTAGCAGTTATCCCAGCACACTAAACAGAAAATGTAATCCTTTTAATTGGCTAGTGTTTGAGATTAAGAACCCCTACAAAAAATGCCAGAGAAACCATGAATCCAAACGTCGATTGGCCCACTTCTCTAAAAGCTGACTAAACTAGCACATTTCTCTTTTTTCTAATAGTCCCTTAAAATAATTGAAATGAGCTTAGAATGAATTTGGTGACATTTTAGTGCTTCTGAAAAGGAATAACTCCTAGCATAAGACCTGTTTAGATATAGCGTGAGGAAACATTGTGAAAGCTCCCTTTGACAGCTGACAGTGCAACACCTTCACTGTTCCTTTAGTTAATTACTTAGGGCCAAACTTTCAGACTTGGTGTCCAAAAGTTACACACCTACATTCATATTTAGGCACCTCGCAGAAATGCTGAAGGCTTGCCATTCCCACTGAAGTTCCCTTTTTAAAAGTTTCTCTGCATAGGCCAGTTGCCTAGTGTGTATTTTCACATCCCTCACAGCTCTTGCTCTTGTGAGACTATGGTTAAGATGACTGTGAAATGTACACTTCCACACGTCAGTTGTTATTTACTATTGGTGTGCAAAGCTAATTGCAGTCCTAGAAAGACAGCGTGCATGTATCTGCACAAATAACATGATGTATCTGTGTGTAATGTTTGTATCTTTCTGTTTGTTTCCCTCATCTGCAGAGTTCTATATGAAGGGAAGGAACGTGTAATTTTAGGCTGTGAGGTGATCCAAGCTACTCCCTACGGTCGTTGTGCCAATGTTAACAACAGTTCAGCTACTTCCCAACGAATCTTTATTACCTATCGAAGGGCTCCTCCAGTACGGCCTCAGAATTCCTTGGCTGTAACGGATATCTGTGTTATTGTTACCAGCAAAGGAGAAACGCCTCCCCATACATTCTGCAAAGTTGATAAGAACTTAAATTGTGGCATGGTGAGAATAAATGTCATTTTAAAACTTTAGGCCTTTCTAAAACAAAAAGGGAAAAAACAGGAAGGTTTTTGGACTCTTTTTAAAGCTCTTATTAATGTGTGTATTCTATTGTTAATATATTTTCATTTTCAGTATGACTTATGTCATGTTAGTTTTGTAGTTCTTGTTGTTTCAGCTATTCCTTAGAAGCTTCTGCCAGGATTATTTCCATTAACTAACTAGTCATTTTCTCAATGTGCATGTTGACACGCCATTCCCCTTTGAAAGGAAAAGGGAAAAACAAACCTCCGACAGGACCAATACCAAAAACCACTGTAAACACATTTCTTTACCTCTGTTACTGATAACACTGTTTTATTTAAAAGTCAGATAATCCCGTTCACTGCTTATATTCTTTGCTTGGACTTTCCATTGGACAGTTTTATGAAATTAGTTTTACTTTTCTTTATAGTCCGCTTTGCCTTCAGTTTCTGAGCTGTAGAGTACACTTAAAATTTAGATCAACCTAGCTATGTCGCTTGCAGTGTCTGACGATCATAGTTAAGCCGCCCAAACCATGGGTGTAGATCTGGCTAGGTCAACACAAGAATTCTTCCCTCGACCTAGCTATGGCCACTCAGGGAGGTGAATTACCTACAGTGATGGAGAAACCCTTTTCAGAAAGGCCTATGCTACCGCAGCGTGCTGCAGCTGTGTTGCTGTAGTGCTGATAGTTTAGACGTGCCCTTAGTGCAGTGCTCCTTTAGTTTTCAAACACTGCAGGGAAATCTGTTTTTAAAACACTTGTATACGTTGTCATACCGCAAGCCCCAAAAAAACAAAACAAACACTGTGGAAACTTTTCCATTGGTCTCAGATTCTGTAAAAGCTTATGATGTCCCTCTAAGGGTCTGATTTGAATGACAAAATGAAGGAAATGCAGTAGTGAAAGCTGCAGTTGCTTTATTTCACCTGTACCTGTTCCATTGTTTGTTGGCCACAGAACAGTGGGTGTGTCTTTTTACTTATGACCTTTGATAAAGGGCACAGTATTAACTGAATTTCCTGATGTGGTGTTACATGTTGGTCTGATGAACACCAACAATATGTTTCCTCTAACATTTTTTATTTAAATGTCTCTGCTTTGGGTATAACTGTAAGTAGGTTCGAACACTTAACCTATACTGCTCCATTCAGATGCTGTCTCTGTGGGTTTTGATGAGACTTAATTTGTGTCTTACAGTGGGGGTCCAGTGTGTACCTCTGTTATAAGAAGTCTATGCCGGCTTCTAACTCAATAGCATATAAAGCTGGTAAGTTTTGTAAATAAGAGCACCTAAATATATTAGCAGAAGTACATAAGTGTCTTGCCTAACTTTATTTTAAATTGTTTCAACTTACTAACTTTGCTCTCAGAGCAGAGATCCAGTATACAACAGCCATTGACAAATGTCAACCAAAATGAATTCCTATAATCCTTTCCTCCGCTTATCCCACTTCCCTGGGCAAAATCCACATATAAAGCCTCTACCTAGCTCTAAAGGTAGATCAACTTAGCCTTTGTTGAACAAGCTAAGATTAGAGTTCAGGGCCCACCACTGAGAATGTCCTCATTTTAGCTCCCTGTTGGTCAAATTTAGTGACTGCCAGCAGGAACATCTGAGATGTAGTGTGGAGACAGAGGGGAATTAAATGATTTAGGGCTGTAGACAGCAAACCCAGCTTCATAATTGCCCCGTTTAAGCAGCTCCATATGTGGTGATTCTTGCCATTGAGAACAAGTAGTCCACCCCCCACAGACCTGCATGCTGAGAGTGGATGGAAATGAGGCAGGAGCCTAGTTCTGTGCACCCTTCAGTAGCAGGTGTGGCTTGTAGGAGCCAGGATGATGGAGACTGAGAGTGCCAGGGAGAGGTGATCCTACTGGTATCCGGGAAAGTGGGCAGGCAAAGCCCGCCCACTGCTAAAGGACCTCCCCCAAGCCTAAGGGGAAGATTCACAGGTCCAGGAAACCAAATAATTCCGGGGGACAACTAAGGAGATAACAGGAACCGGAATGAGGTCACAGGGCTAAACAAAGGGAACCTGATGGGAACACCGAGCAGAGAACCCCAGACAGCGCCCACTGCTCCTTGAAGGTGCCAAGGGAGCCAGCGGACGCCGCCCAGAGGAACTCTGCCCGGATACGTGAACAGACTGAGGAGCGGAAATAAGCCCCACAGTCACAGGAAACCCCGTCGGCCAACCTCCTTTCCCTGGTTTTGTAGATGGCCATTTTGGCCAGGGCTAAGAGGAGGTTGACAAGGAGGTCCCGCGACTTTGTGGGGCCACGGATGGGGAGTGCATAGATGAACAGGTGAGGGGAAAAGTATAACCAAAAACGTAATAGGATGTCCAAGAGGAGCCGGAATAGGGGCTGCAACCTGGCGCACTCCAGGTATACGTGCATCAGGGTCTCCCTCTCGCTGCAAAAGGGGCAGGTGTCTGGGAGGGGAGTGAACCACGCCAAGTACACGCCTGTGCTCACGGCTCCGTGAAGGATCTGCTAGCTGACATCCCCGGTGGGCCTCGGGACCAGGGTGGAATAGAGGCTGGCCCACGGTGGCACCTCACCCTCCAGAGGTGGCAGGAGGTCCCGCCACTTTGTATCAGGGCGAGGCGTGAGGGTGAGGATGTGAAGGGTGTGGAGCACGAGCGTGTACAGATGTTTCCTTGGCGCGGTCTGGGAATGAACCGGCTGCAAGTCATGCAGCCGGCTCACGGTAAAGGGGCGGATTGGCCGGGAAGGTCCATGGTGCAGGGGCCCAATGAAAAGGTTCGGAGGGCCTGGGGTGGAGGGTGGGCAGGGCGTGCCCTCTCGCAGGACCCGATCGAGGAAAACCAAAGTAGTGGACGGTAAAGCGGCCGTCACCTCCTGAAGTACGCGCCGGGGAGTACGAGGCCTGGAGAGCCCCATGTGCTGAGTGAATGTCAGGGGGGTCCAGCCAGTCTCCCTGGTCATTGTCCAAGAGGTCTCCGACTCTAGAGAAGCTGAAAGGACCCTAGGGTAGTTTGAGTGGGGGCATAGCTGAGAGTGTTGATTGTTGAGGAGGGGTTTAAAAAAACCATGGTGGAAGCCTGGAATAGCCACCTCCCAGCTGTCTTGGATTTAACAGGAGGAGCAGTGAGAGCAGAGGGTTAACTATATTGGCTGCTTGTTATTCATCATTGTAGTCAGGTGAAGAAACTGCAAGGGAATCCCAGCAGGCCACCTGGATAAGTTATATTTTAGCAGGGCTGTGGAGAGGCATTGAATTACTGCCATGTGTCTGGGTGCCTTGTACCTTCTGATTGCACTTCGAAGGAAATTGGAAACCAGTTCAGTCTGAGGAGATCAGGTATAATATACTACCAGATGACTACCATTACAAGCAATTGGCTGTGTTCTGTACTGACTTCGCCGGTTGTTTCCTTTATGGCTTGCCTTGGCAGACTCTGCAGCCAGGTATCCTTAACTCAGTTTAGCAAGCATTTGTATTTGCTTTTAGTCAGCAAAAAGCTTGTCTTCATTTTATTTGTGTTTTTGGGGATGATGGGGAGTAAGAAGTGGTTGGAGGTTCCAGACAACCTTTTGTTTTTATTTGTGTCCTCACAACCATCAGAGCATTTTGCATATCCCATGGAAGCTTGGTGCATTTCTTCTGTCTTCCTGCAATCTGTTCACCTGTTTTAAATGAAGGAGAGGGGCTGAGGAATGTCCCAACCAAGAACTGGCGGGGAAATCTCTGTGTTTGAATTTACACTAAAATAGTGACAGTAGCATTAGGTTTCTAAAAAAGAGATCTTCCCAATTGGGCTGATGGAGCATAAGACATCAGAAGTCTAGGGACAAGCCTCTTCCTTTGCCCATTGAATGGAATAAATTGCCAACTCCTGAGTGGAGTTGGAAACCATAGATAGTATGGTGGATGGTGCTATATAATAACCTAGATAAGTGACATTGGTATGCTGATGCTTCTGTGCAGTATTTCTAGGAATTCAAGAGTATCGCAGCCCGCCAGAAATACTGCCCAAAAGGTGTTTAATGGTCACGCATCTGTACTAGCAGTTCAGTTAAATTACCAAAGGATTAATATAAATTAAGTTTTAAAGTAGACAGCCAGTCAGTGAGTTCATCTTTCTGTTCAATGGAACATTAATTCTGCTCAGAAAGGCATTGTTAGTGTAACTTCCTCCCTGGAGAATTCCTTTGTAATGTAAGCACTTTAAATTGCACATCTACTTATTAGAATAAGTTTTAAGCAGCTCCTGTGTAGTTTAAAGCCAAACATTCAGTTATCAAAGTTTACAATTTAGAATTGTTTGAACTATTACAAAAGGTGAGTTTTAAACTTATGTGGCTATTTGAAATCCACATTAGATTGTTTAGTCTCTCCCAGTTTAACAGGAATTCTCCCCCGCCCCACCTAAGGTTATATATATACAGCTATGATGTCTGGTTAGCAGTAGATCTTAATGTATAGCTGTAGAAAACATACTGCTGTTACTTTGTTCAAGGCTTGCAGAGCATTGAAAATGCACTTGTCAATCTTTCTTTCTTCCTCTCTCCCCCCCACCCCCCCAGGCTTAATTTTCAGATATCCAGAGGATGATTATGAGTCATTCCCATTGTCAGAATCTGTACCTCTTTTCTGCCTTCCTATGGGAGCCACTATTGAATGCTGGGATCCTCAAACCAAATACCCATTACCAGTGTTTTCAACATTTGTCCTGACTGGTTCTTCTGCAGAAAAGGTATGATTGAGTATTGTGTTGGTTTGTTTGTTTTTTAATGGTTGATATCAGGACTTATCCAAAGCTAGAATTCAGTTGGCATTGAGAGAAAATATACATTGCTCCTTCAGTATATGAAAAATTTCAGTTATCCTACTGAATGTCTGTCACCTATGCACTTTGGATTTATTGTGGAAAGAGGAAATACAAATCCTCCTGGTCACTTGCGACTGTAACTAAAATAATCTCCTTCCCCTTTCAAATAATTAGTCTTGCTTCTAGAACTTTGGGGGGAATTCTGAAATATAATGTCCAAAATACACACAAAAGCATGTAGGAAACCAGCCCCAAAATGAACACTGGGGTGATAGTGCCTATGCAGAGCTTGAGGTGGTTGAGCCTATAGGAAGGCAAGGGACAGACAGACAGGCAGGAAGGAAATGATATGAAGAGTGTTTTGTGGTGTTTAGTCCCATGGGAACAAAGCATACAGTTATGGTTCCATAGAACTAAAATTGCAGGACCTGGTGGATCAGGAAATCCAAACTCTCACTCCATGTGGGCAAGAGAAGTTTTAATCCATCTCTAGAAAAGATGTTCAACTGAAAAGGGGCTCTTCAGTTGCCACATTTATAATATTTAGGTTTAGTTTTTGTTGGTCTCATCCCACAGTACCTAGCTCTAATATTGCTCCATCGTCATCCAAGAAGCCCCAAACCGTTTCTCCACCTTTGTAATCCTTGTTCACCAAAGGACAAGTGAAACCTGTATCGACCTTTTTCCTTTATAAGGAACATATTTTAGGGTATCCGTTATTGATCTTGCATTTTTAATTTTCCAGTATATTTCAGTTAACATCAAACTTTGGCAGGCAAGGTTGGGAGTGTTAGACTTTTGACAGAAGTGATTTTTTTCCTATGTAAAATGGGTTCTAAACTTCAAGCTCCTGTATGTTTAGTGAAACCACCACATGGAAATGTTCATAAACATAATGGTTTTCTAAATTGGTTTGGGTTGTGTAGAAGGTGCCTTTTTCTAGCATAGAAGCTCTGGGTTCCTTCTGGATGTTGTTAGTTTTCTATATATAAACTTTTTGTGGGGCAGGAGAAGAGACAAAAGAAATATTTAAAAACGTAAAAGTTCATATTTACATATTCATAAGGATGCTTTAATATAGAATCAAATATTTCGTGTGTGTGTGTGTGTGTTGTGCCTAGGATCCCCAGCCATGCACTAGGGCCCCATTGTGGTACTTATGGACTAGAGCCCCATTGTACAAACACACAGCAAGAAGAATGAAGAGTACTTTAAAGAAATCAAACCCAACTTTCTGTTTAATGTTGGGCATAACCATTTGCTTGTTTGTGTTTTTGTTTGTTTGTTTTTTTCATCCTTCAGGTGTACGGTGCTGCTATTCAATTTTATGAGCCTTATTCCCGGGAGCTGCTAACAGAAAAGCAGCGTATGCAGCTGGGTCTCCTGACAGCTGTGGAGAGAAAAGTGATTACTTCCAAATCCATCAATTCCAACACGTGCATCTGCCTTCTCTCTCACTGGCCTTTCTTTGAAGCCTTTCGAAAATTTCTTATGTTCATCTACAAGCTCTCTGTCTCTGGGCCTCATCCTCTTCCCATTGAAAAGTATGTTTGGCATCTTCCAAATAAATTAATGTTTCACTTAAATGTAGCTGTAGCTCAAAAAGTGAGGTGACCATATGTAAATGGCACCTTCTTACTTGGTGTATTTATTCTGTACTCTTGACTGTACTATATGGCTTATTCTGAATTGACAAAAATTACTTGTTCCTACTGTTAGCACTACTGCAGAGCCAATATGGCTATGAGGAGTGGACTGGATTTTTTGCTGCCTCATTTATTAATGTTCTGTCTTCATGTTCTCTTACTGGTGACAGAAGAGGCAAAAACAGATCCTGACTTGCATTTACAGCACTGCAATTTAGAAAAATAAATCTGTTCTTTTAAAATGAATTGATTTGGTATGAAGTCACTGAGGGTATAAACAGGGAACCCTAAGGATATTTAAATAAAATGCATGTTTAGGCTATTTTTAAAATCAGCAATTAATATAGAGTGGTCACGACCATCTCTATAAGGAACAGGATTTCATGGCTCCCATCAGATGCCTAACAAACTAATTCACAACTCTTGAAAAAAGTGGCACGTATGCTGGAAATATTGATACTTATAGAAATGGCACACTTCTAGAAATGACACTTTTAGGGAGACCATGTCATTGGTTTTATTGGTTACATTTCATCAGAAGATCCAGTGTAGACTTTGGTGCTCTTCCCCCTCCTCCCCCTTTTTGTTCGTTTTTTGTTTTGTTTTTGGAAAGGACATCTAAAAGTCAGCATGCCTCTTGGTGGTATCTTTTGTGACTCCCACTGTGCCCTTGAGGTGCCAGAGCTGCTAATATTTACTTTCTTTACACACTAAGAATGTGGGAAGGAGATATTTTTGTAGCAATTTATGTATGGATAAGGAGGCCTTTGGAGCGTTTTTATGAATCTTAACTAAATGATCTCTGTACAACCCATTGCAAGTAGTGAAGACCATATTAGACAACTGTGTATGTTAACCGAGTACAGAGGAGACTGTAATCCTATTAATGGGAAGATGCATTTGGATGACACTGACCTGTAGATCATATATTTGATTCCTGTCATCAGCGAAACTCTCCTCTATGCCTCCTAACCACCCTTTTTATCAGAGATTTACTAGTTCTTGGTTATTTGGATTAGTGATGGTGGAATAATATGCTATTATGTTTCAGGATGGGGTATTATGTTTTTTTAAGGCTGGGCTAATAACTAATGCATCTAACACCTTTTAAGACAGGTGTTAGAGTAACTTTGCTGTACAATTACAACCTAAAAATGCTTGAAACATAGAATCATAGAATCATAGAATCTCAGGGTTGGAAGGGACCTCAGGAGGTCATCTAGTCCAACCCCCTGCTCAAAGCAGGACCAACACCAATTAGATCATCCCAGCCAGGGCTTTGTCAAGCCTGACCTTAAAAACCTCTAAAGAAGGAGATTCCACCACCTCCCTAGGTAACCCGTTCCAGTGCTTCACCACCCTACTAGTGAAAAAGTTTTTCCTAATATCCAACCTAAACCTCCCCCTCTGCAACTTGAGACCATTACTCCTTGTTCTGTCATCTTCTACCACTGAGAACAGTCTAGATCCATCCTCTTTGGAACCCCCTTTTAGGTAGTTGAAAGCAGCTATCAAATCCCCCCTCATTCTTCTCTTCTGCAGGCTAAACAATCCCAGTTCCCTCAGCCTCTCCTCATAAGTCATGTGCTCCAGCCCCCTAATCATTTTTGTTGCCCTCTGTTGGACTCTTTCCAATTTATCCACATCCTTCTTGTAGCGTGGGGCCCAAAACTGGACACAGTACTCCAAATGAGGCCTCACCAGTGCCGAATAGAGGGGAATAATCACGTCCCTCGATCTGCTGGAAATGCCCCTACTTATACAGCCCAAAATGCCGTTAGCCTTCTTGGCAACAAGGGCACACTGTTGACTCATATTCAGCTTTTCGTCCACCGTAACCCCTAGGTCCTTTTCTGCAGAACTGCTGCCCAGCCATTCGGTCCCTAGTCTGTAGCAGTGCATGGGATTCTTCCGTCCTAAGTGCAGGACTCTGCACTTGTCCTTGTTGAACCTCATCAGATTTCTTTTGGCCCAATCCTCTAATTTGTCTAGGTCCCTCTGTATCCTGTCCCTACCCTCCAGCGTATCAACCACTCCTCCCAGTTTAGTGTCATCTGCAAACTTGCTAAGGGTGCAGTCCACACCATCCTCCAGATCGTTGATGAAGATATTGAACAAAACCGGCCCCAGCACCGACCCTTGGGGCACTCCACTTGATACCGGCTGCCAACTAGACATGGAGCCATTGATCACTACCCGTTGAGCACGACCATCCAGCCAGTTTTCTATCCACCTTACCGTCCATTCATCCAGCCCATACTTCCTTAACTTGCTGGCAAGAACACTGTGGGAGACTGTATCAAAAGCTTTGCTAAAGTCAAGAAATAGCACATCCACTGCTTTCCCCTCATCCACAGAGCCAGTTATCTCATCATAGAAGGCAATTAGGTTAGTCAGGCATGACTTGCCCTTGGTGAATCCATGCTGACTGTTCCTGATCACTTTCCCCTCCTTTAAGTGGTTCAGAATTGATTCCTTGAGGACCTGTTCCATGATTTTTCCAGGGACTGAGGTGAGACTGACTGGCCTGTAGTTCCCCAGATCTTCCTTCTTCCCTTTTTTAAAGATGGGCACTACATTAGCTTTTTTCCAGTCATCCAGGACCTCCCCCGATTGCCATGATTTGTCAAAGATAATGGCCAATGGCTCTGCAATCACATCGGCCAACTCCTTTAGCACCCTCGGATGCAGTGCATCCGGCCCCATGGACTTGTTTTCGTCCAGCTTTTCTAAATAGTCCCGAACTACTTCTTTCTCCACAGAGGGCTGGTCACCTCCTCCCCATACCGTGCTGCGGAGTGCAGCCGCCTGGGAGCTGACCTTGTCTGTGAAGACAGAGGCAAAAAAAGCATTGAGTACACTAGCTTTCTCCACATCCTCTGTCACTAGGTTCCCTCCCTCATTCAGCAAGGGGCCCACACTTTCCTTGACTTTCTTCTTGTTGCTCACATACCTGAAGAAACCTTTCTTGTTACTCCTAACATCTCCGGCTAGCTGCAACTCCAAGTGTGATTTGGCCTTCCTAATTTCACTCCTGCATGCCTGAACAATATTTATATACTCCTCCCTGGTCATTTGTCCAATCTTCCACTTCTTGTAAGCTGCTTTTTTGTGTTTAAGACGAGCAAGGATTTCACTGTTAAGCCAAGCTGGTCGCCTGCCATATTTACTTTTCTTTCTACACATCGGGATGGTTTGTTCCTGCAACCTCAATAAGGATTCTTTAAAATACAGCCAGCTTTCCTCGACTCCTTTCCCCCTCATGTTATGGTTAGAAATGATGGTTTAAGCTATGGTTTATCTGTTAAAGTATGGAGTACACTGCTAAAATGGCAATTGATTTAGTAATGTAGCTAGATTCAAATACCACCTACAATATTAAAAGTAGCAATTTAAGAATTTGTTTCTTTGAAAACTATAAGCTATTGGAGCTTTTAGTTCTGTGTTGTGTAATCATGTCTCAGAAAATGTGAACAAAAATAAGATCAGATGAACTTAAATTGATAGCTCTCAGTTCCCTGGGGATTTTTCCAAAGATGGGTTTTTACAGTGGCTAGAGATCAGAGAATATCATACTGTACCAGTCTGCTCAGTAATCGCCTGACCTAACCAAAACCAATGAAAAGATCTCAAATGATTTAATTTTAATTGAGAATGGAGTATTACTGACTATTAGCCATGAAGTTAGTTTGGATGAAATGTAGGATCAACATCTGTCGAGATTAGTTAATGACACTGACAGTCCCTGCCCACTCCACACCCCAAAATTCACCTCAAACTAGGCTATGAGGGAGGTGAGAATAACTTTACCAGTCTCCCAGTTATTTAAATAAAATATTGAGGAAGCTGCATTAATCAATGAAATATAGAGCATTTGACTTCTAGACTGCCATTTCGAATCCAGCCCAGGGTCTGTAATGACCAAGTGTTACCACTGTTTTACAGCTATTAACTATACTACAGTGTTTGATGAGAGTGCGATGGTCTCTGTCCAGTTCCTGGTGGACAAGTGTCAAAATAATTAAACTGCCACAGTTAGTGCTAATTGACCACCTTGTTGGCTGCATGCCATAGGGATGAGTGAAATGTTAAGAACTTGGAAAAGGGGGAAGCCAAGGATTTGGCATGGAAACTCTCCCTCTTGGAAGTCACTCTTATGAAGGGTTGAGGCACATAGGTGTGAAGCATGACAAAACTCACACTATTCTAAGTGAGCTAGCAGGCAATGAGAAATGCCCTGCTGTCATTAGAGTATGTACAGAATAAAGAGTGATGGTAGTGGTCCATTTTTCGTATATTTTGGGGGGTGGGTGGGAGGTTGTGTTCAGAGGGACAATGCCATGTCCCTTGAGCTCCAGATTAAATATACCTGTTTGCAAGTAGTATGCAGTGTTCTTTTTACCTCTGCATAGTGTTGTGTATTTGGAAAAATATTCACTGAAATAAAAAACCAACAATAATAAAACCTACACTTGCCATAGATTCAAAACACACAGAATCTGAGCATGTGGTATTAATAATCAGAATGCATTTTGTAGGCATAGTAAGTGGGTTCTTTTAACAAGTGGGTTCTTTTAACTTTGAATTTTAAAATGTGTACCTTTCACCTGTTGTCTCATACGCTGAATAATGGATGCTTAACACAATATTATAGGAAGTTAAATGCAGTTTCCTCTTGCTGTAGAACACTTGAGGAATCTCTTCCTTGTTGTCCTACAGCAGTTAAGTGTGTAAGTGACTTTGCACACCTTCCTCTGGACTGCTTTAAAGGATTAAAAAGAAGAGTGAGAAAATCTGAAGAGTGTAAAAGCAAACCTGATGAAAGGCTGTCTGCTATAGCTAAAACTGAATTTGCTGAATTGAAAACTGATTTTTTTTTAAAAAAAATATTCTTTTCAGGCACATATCCCATTTTATGCACAATATACCTTTCCCTTCACCTCAGAGACCAAGAATCCTTGTACAGGTAATCAAAATATCTACTTCTGTTTCTGGTTATAAAGGTGGGGTGGCCCTTCTCCCAGGCACTGAAAGTGTGGGTTCTTCCTTTGGGCTTCTGTCCTCAGCCTTAGAGCTATTCTTTACACAAGGGGCCAAATGCTCCTCTTGCAGCTCTGTAAATTTGGAGTAGTTCACTTGAAAGTCCAGGGGAGCTCTTCCAGATTTACAAGCATGAAACTGGCAGTAGAATGTTCTTCTGGTTCCTCAAATTTCCATTACTTACCTCTTTGTTTTGTAGGCACCCTTTCCTGTACCATATTTCTTCTTTCACCTACCCACCCACCCCGCTGCTCCAGATTAGATGAGCCACCCCTCTTGAAGTGTCTGTAGTGCCACTCTGTTAATCACCAGGCAGTGATTGAATGTTCAATGCTGTGTCACAAACTGCTTCTTGTAACTTCTGAGAGTTGTCTCAATGATTACTCTGGGTCTTCTTGATCCAGTGAACAGAAGTTTCAAGAGTTATCCCTGATGATATCTTCCTGCATAGCATTGTGACATACTGTCTTTAGTGTGCCTGCTGTTCCATCAGAATATTCTGTTGTAAACTTTGATTGGAATATTGTACTCTCTTGAGTTGGCCATGTAAATCCATTTAATGTTTTCACCTTTTTCAGCTTTCTGCCCATGATGCATTAATATTGTCTCAACCAGTTTCTACACCCTTGCCCCTCAGGTAACATTAACAATGTTTAAATTCTATATGGTTTATTGATGAGGGTTTTTTGTTTTTGTTTTTTAAAAAAATGGGCTGGGGATGAAGCATGAGAGAAAGTAAAACGTTACCATAATAAGATGAAAACTCAGATAATTGGAAAAGGTCAAATATATGTACACCGTATATTTATAATTCAGTTTGTGTGGAAAAGTAGTGTACAAACCCCATCATGTATGAGGGAGTAATAAGGCTTGAGTAATTACTATATATGAACAGCAGATGATTGCTTGCTGGCTCAGTGTGGGATCTCTTTGGAGCAGAGATTGCTAGCTGAGAGTGATTATTTTTAAAATAGTTGATATTTTGGGAACTGAGTTATGTCATGATCTCTGTATTTTTCTTTTGGAACAGAGACTATTTGTTGTTCTACTTCTAATCCATGGGAGAGTGTGACCACAAGCTTTGCACAATAAACTAGTGTGCATACATGTGCAAGCACAATGGAAGGCAAAAATGAGTCTAAAGATGTATTTGTATAGTCCATGGGGGTTGGCACATTCTCTGCAAAAGCAGTCTGAAGCCTTCTCTGTTCTGGAGCCCTGTACGCACAATTTAAATTTGTAGTATATGTATTTATATTTACAAATTTGCTTTTTAGTTTTAACACTTCAATCAACCTTTGTTCAGTATTGTCTCTGGAAACTTTGTTTTTATATTGTACCTCCTATGCTGGAGGATCCCAAAGAGTTATTTGCAAATGACAAGTGTCGAGCACCTTTGGAATGTATCCACCTTAGTGGTGGAGAATAGCAGCCAGACAGCAAACTTCCCAGTGGTGTGGTGCATAGAGACAAACTCTTGCTCCTGGACAGAAGGGTAAACCCCATCTCTTTTGTATGGATCTTTAATGTTCACACATCACTTACCAAAAAAAAAAAAAAAAAAAAAAAAGCACACGAACTAAACTGCATGGAATTAAACTTGTATTGATCTCAGAAGTATGAAGGATTGAGTTGACCCAGCTGCAATTAGAACCTGTGATTCCAGGGGTCTAACATGAACGGGTATAGTTTTTTGATGAACTGATTGAAGTATTCCATCCTAAACTGTGATGCCAGATATCTGCATAGCTGGAACATTCACTAGCCAAACAGGCCTTCCTTTCATAATGCCTATTTTATTTCATAGCATGTTTGACTGACGGATGCTCATGCACGTAACAGGAAACTCATAAACATAACAAAGAACAATTTATTGAAGCTATTTTAAAGAGGTTCCCTTGGATTTAGTTTCTGTTTGCAATAGTGAAAACCCTGTAGTGAGGTGGTGGTTATTGACTAGCTATTCATAAGGACATAAATTGAAGCCAACAACTCCTCTCAGCCAGTCATAGTCCCCAGTAAATGCCCAGCATTGTGATTGCTGTTGCTGTAGCAATTATTATATCTTTAGCTGTATGTTGAACACTACTGTTGGGATCCAAGTAATCTTCTCTTCTCTTCCTAGTGGAGCAAACTTCAGTACTTTGCTGATGAATCTTGGACCAGAAAACTGTGCTACTTTGTTACTCTTTGTATTGCTAGAGGGCAAGATCCTGCTGCACTCTCTGAGACCAGCTGTACTGACTGGAGTAGCTGAAGCTGTAGTTGCTGTAAGTATAGGATGTTCTGTACAGTAGTGAATGAATGAAGTCATTGCTGAGTCCACAGTGTAATTTTTCATTACGATTTCCACTCTTTCATCACCTTCTAGAGTTGACCCCAAACCCCCTCCTTTGGGCTTGAAAATGCTCATGCCTAGTCTCGGCCAAATTATGACAGAAAGAGCTTGCAATCTTTTTGTGTTACTGTGTTCATATTAAATGCCACTGTTCTTTGTTTTATTTAAGTTGCTGACTCTTTGCAGTTCTTGACAATTACTTCTGGGGTATTTAATGGTTGATGCTTTTCAAGGTAATAGAATGCTGACTTCTTTGGAAGTCAGAGGTCCTAGAGAAGGGTCTTTGTGTCCTTCAGCAGCAGTACCACAGGAAATCTGTGGGAACAAGGAAGGTAGCTGGGAGTTGGGACCTAACTCTTACAGACTCTCTAGAGACCTGTACATCCAAATTCAAATGCCTCAGGAGACACTGGTGATGTACTTTTGAACCAGATGTCTTTATATATGCCAATAGTACTGGTCTCTTTGTGGGTTAAATTAATGGAAAGTGTAAAAAAAAAAAACCAACTCTTTTGAGCTATTAGAATGACACTTGCATAAACTCACATGGCTCAATCAACTCTTGTTGAAATAAACAGTCCCTTTTCTGAGCCAAAATTAACTGCAAGAAACTTCAGCCTAAAACTTGAGAGGAACCCTTCTACTCTGAACCTCTCTCTTCGGCTTTACATTTCTCTTGAATCCTAGGCTTGTAATGTTAATGATATCTCTCTCTTTGATAGGGGAATAGCAAAGTTTGAAGCTCAGAACTTCCATGGCTTCTGAAATCTTTTGAAATCTTTCACACTTCAGTGCAGCTCTCCTCTTGCGGGGGGGGGGTCTTAAAATCTTTTTTTTTTTTTAACTTTTAGCAAAATGTTTGCAGATTAGGTTAAATCAGGTTAAAATATACTTTTCAAGTGCATTTTCACTTCCAGTGCGAAGCAAATTAAATGTGGGCATATCAGTGAGAATATTGCAAGCACAGTTGGTGAAGGAACTATAGCAGAAATCCATGAAATTCCTGCTTCCTCAATGAATTTTTCTGATGCCTTCAAGAGTGGCTAATATATTTAATACTTGACTGACTGTAAATTAATGTGTGATTGCCCTAAATAGCTGTTTTACAGCAGTGGCATTTTGTGAATGTCCATTACGATTAGGTCTCCGTTTTAATGGTTATAACTGTTAGAATTGCTACAGTTTGTTGTGCAGCCCTTTAAAAAGTGCACTGAAGAACCTGTGAGGCAACCTTGAAGTGGCTTGAGTTGTTGACTGTGTAACACAGCTCTCAGTATTTTTGTTTATTTCCCGTATTCACCAACTTCACTTGTTTTTTATTGCACGATATCTGTGTTGTCCTGTTTAATACATGGGTTTCATTTCATTTTTCCTTCAGATGATATTTCCATTTCAGTGGCAGTGTCCGTACATCCCCCTGTGTCCTTTGTCTCTGGCAGCAGTGCTCAGTGCTCCTGTTCCATTTATTGTTGGAGTTGATTCACGATACTTTGATCTGTATGATCCACCACAGGATGTTGTTTGCATTGACTTAGACACAAACATGGTATACCTGTAAGTTTTTTTGTTTTTTTTTAACTTTACTGATTTTATATAGGGATCCAGAAATCCCTAAAGTAAGCAGACATGTATAGTATAGAAAAATGTTTCATCAGTGCCTCTTTCTCTCTGCTGCTGCTAATGCTTCATAGCAAACCAAAGTGTACCAAATTTGCCTCTTGGACTAAGTTCAGAAGTGTGATGCAAGTGGTGGGGTAAGTCCGAGTATGTAAGGGTTGCAGTAACATAATGTGAGGAAGGTGGAATTGTAGGACAGAAAAAGCAAGTGATCAGAGGGTGTAAATCAGGAGTGGCCAACCTGAGCCTGAGAAGGAGCCAGAATTTAGCAATGAACATTGCCAAAGAGCCACAGTAGTACATCAGCAGCCCCTCATCGGCTCCCCCTCCCCGCCACTCCCAGTGCCTCCCACCCACCGGCAGCCCCACCGATCAGCGCCTCCCCCCTCCCTCCCTGCACCTCCCTATCAGCTGTTTCGTGGTGTGCAGGAGGCTCTGGGGGGGAGGGGGGAGGAGCAAGGGCACAGCAGGCTCAGGGGAGGGGGGCAGGGCCTGTGGCAGAGCCAGGGGTTGAGCAGTGAGCACCCCCCACCCCACCGCCAGCACAGTGGAAAGTTGGTGCCTATAGCTCCAGCCCCGGGGTCGGTGCCTATACAAGGAGCCGCGCATTAACTTCTGAAGAGCCATATGTGGCTCGGGAGCCACAGGTTAGCCACCCCTGGTGTAAGCTAAACTATGGGAGGGTCCTGCATTTTATACCATCCTGTTGGTTGCTTTCCCTGCTGCAATCTCACCCTTAACCACCATTTACACCATCTCTGAAAAACAATTCCAGATGTGTGTCCCACGAGCATACGGATGTTCAGTTTAATGTAAAACTATCAGCTGAAATAGAAATGTATATAAAATGCTGATGTCCACTTTTCAGGTCCTTTGAAAAGCACGAATTCAGTCTTCCAAGTCATTAGGGAAGCTTTAGTTCCTTTAGCTGGATGAGAGTTATAATGACATGAGGCAGATATTGTATGAAGAATGTGGAGAAAAAAACACCTTCCATTAAAACTCAGACCCTTAGGTTGCATTTCTAACCCTGTTGTATTTAGTATATAAGAAGATGGCAAACGGGTCTGTGGAAAACAGCAGATGTGAGGCCAGACATGTTCTAGAGAAGAATTTTTCTGATACTATAAAATTCAAACTCTTGAATGCTCACTAGGCAAACCACAATTCTTTTCAAAGCCACATTTTATGTACCAAGAATTACATTCAAACCATAATTCTGAAGTGGGGGGGAGAAACTATCTGATAATGCTGCTCTGAATGTGCCCTTGGCAATATTAGTGATGTAAATATTTCAGTTGAAACTGTATTGCTTTCTATTGCTTCTACATGCACTGCAGTACAAAATTGATTTCTGGTTAACTTCCATTATGTTATTTCAAATACTGCACTGTATAGACAAATTAGAGGAGTGGTGACTGAAGGAGCAGAACTCTGATAAAGAAGTACATGTTGAACTAGCTGAATGACTGCATAATCCTTTTTCTAGCTGTAATAAAGGACTCCCATTAATTTAATAATCACACGCTCTTCTGAAAATGCTAACCTACTGATGTTAAGTGACCCCTATCAGTATTGCAACTGAATGAGTAGAGTGTTTCTATCTTCAGTTTGTTTATTTTGTGCATCTCAACATTTTGCATATAGTCAGTTTTTTGTTTCCACTATATAGTTAGTTAAATTTCCTTCTTTGTCTGTCACACAGCAACAATAGAGAGAATTTTAAGAAAGTAATTATGAAACCACAAATCTCAGAGCGATTCTGGCAGCGATGGTACCCAAAACTACTTTTACAAATTTTTTTTTTAAGCTGGCTATATTTCGTGTTATATTTCGTTTAATTTTATAAACCATGTATAAAGTATACTATTCTTCATTAATTGTTACTATTTTTGTGTTTTCCTTATTGTGAATGAGTTAACCAAAAGTAGTTGCCTCCTTTATGCAGTTATCTGTGCAATTCCCTCTCTCAAAGAAAAGTTGACCTTTCTTTCCTCAACGTATTTATTAAAATGATTTAAACTTAATCATTAATGTAAAAGTAAGATGTTGATTAATTTAGACTTAATCATTTAGTGAATTGTCTCATGCCTTGTAGGATTATTCCAGACTAGTGGAAACAACAATCTTGAATGATGATGATGTTGGCTGTAATTACTCACTGTACATGTTTTCTTTTCCTCTGCAGACATACATTTTGTTTTGCCATGTCAAATTTTTAACTCTAATCACATTTTCATGCTTAAACATTTGAGTTACAGTTAGTCAATGGGTTTGACTCAGTTTGAACATTTTCTTTTTCTTCATGCCAAGAGGACAGTTCCTGTGATATTTATTGGAAATAGAAGTGTTTCCTTTCAACTACTGCAAGACTCACTGTTCCTGTGGTAGTAGCAAAGGAAATACTGCAGAACAACGCTGCTTGTGTATTTTTTTTAATGGAAATATTGCAGAACTTGTTCTCAGCAGTCCATTTAGGAGACTGTACTACAGAAGGAATGGTAGCTAGGAAGAGGAAAATAATAGAATTGAAAGCTTTTTTCCTTCATTGTAACAATATCTTAGTATTTGGTTTTGGGGTATTTTTGTTTAAAAACACTGTCAGTGGAGACTTAAGTATTAGGTCATGTGGAGATGTGATTCTCCAGTGTGTAGAGGTGCGGTATTAAGTAGAGATAGATGAATTGCAAAAGGTTCTGTTCAAATAAGCAGCTGAAAGTTCAAATAATATACAACTTATTTGGGCTAGTTACTGGATTGGAAATCTTCTAGGAACTAGACTTCTTGTGAGACTCCCAGTAGTTCCTGGCATTAACTTGGTTAAAACCTGTTGGTGAAGAACAGTGGCAAAATATAACATTTAAAAAGCCTCTCAAACTTAAAAAACAAAAACAACAAAAAGTCTTTTGGTTAAGGCAGTGGACTGGGATTCAGGAGACCTGGTTTCCCTGCCCAGTTCAGTCACATAGTCTTGAAAACATGAACCTATCACCTAAATTTGTTTGCTTATTTTGGCCATTTTACCAATAGCAACTATAGCCTGATTTTCAGAGTTGCTGAATGCCTGCATCTCCCACTGAAGTAGATTGGAGCTATTGGTAGTTTCACTTCTGGAAATACATACCCTCCTTGTCTCTTGTTAGGCATGTGACAGCTCTTTCCTCACCTGCGTAATGGGGGTATTTCTCAGCAACATGTTCGTCAGTAAAATCCGTGTCCATGAAGTACTTTGCATGGAAGACTGTATAGAAGCGTGAAGTGTTATAAATGAATGTTATTGCTGGCTTTTATTTTATTCAAGCCCCATTCCTTTTTCTATGGAGAGATACATTTTATTAAATATAACAGGGCTGCTATAGTGAAGCTAATTTTGAAAGACCCTTACAGCTGAATAGAAAGGATAATATTTTTCAGAAAGGTAGTGTTTTCTAGTACAACAGTCTGTCATAGACAAGTGTCTTTTGAAAGCATTTACTGCTAGTAGCTCCGTTATCAAAGACTGATGAAGCATTATTTACTGCCAGCAAATGTTCAATGGCTTCATTCATCCAATATTCTCTTTAGTGCCTGTCCTTTGTTGCTTTCAGACTATATCGGCAAAAGTAACAATGACAATCTTTTTGAGGGAGGTTGTTAGGAAAAGAAGAGTTTGGGATTTTGTATTTTTTTTTTAATCTTCCTTTTGAGTTTTATTTGTTGAACTGGAGAAATAGTATAGCCAATGTTGCTATAGAGAGATCAGGGAGAGAAAGTGGGAGGAGAGTTCCATGAGCACAGGACTGCTAGCTAGGGATCACAGTGTTCTTGGCTCTGACTTGCTGTATAGTCTTTGACAGCTCTCGCTTAGATCCTCTGCCTCAGTTTCCTCATGAGTAAAATGGAAGTGATTGTTCTTGCAAAGACCCCAGTGAGGCTGGGCTCATTATTTGTAAAACACTGTGAGAATAAAGAGACCTGTATGGTTGCTAAGTGTTTCTTTTGTTTATAATTATTGCAGGCAATTTTATCTCTAGTAAAATGTCAAAAAAAAATTTCAAAAACAAGAATGTAATCAGCTATACTAATTGTGATCCAACTGTTATATAATAGTGATCCAATTATCCATCTATACTAATAGTGATCCAGTATGTGAGCAATCCTATTACTGATGCAAAGCAACAAATGAGCATGCCTGCATCCGCCAAACTAGTAATAATGACTGACTAGGTACTGTGCTAGCAATATCTGCTACATTCCCTGCTACAATAACTTCCCTCTCCCCTTGCATTCCAGAAGGGAGGCACATACATGCCTAGAGTTCTCAGCATTCACCCCCACCCTCTCCGTTTATTTCTTCTCTGCTAAACAAGGACTTGCATTGTAGCTGCTGTCTTTCTAACCAAGGAAGAACCTCCCTTTAGGCCAGTTAACTGCATTGCTTAATCAACCACATGGGTCCCGAAGTGTGTGCTGAATCCTCAGCCTTCCCAGTTCCTGCTGGCCTAGTATTGAGACTGGAAATAGACATTGAATCAATGTCTGTGGTACGTGTGATAGTGCAGCATATGACCATAAAGATACCAGGCTGGACCCCAATACTATTGTAATTTTTACATGTCTTTTAATACTAACTATTCTGCTCCTAATTGTTAGGGTGACCAGATAGCAAGTGTAAAAAAATCAGGATGGGGTGGGGAGTAATAGGTGCCTATATAAGAAAAAGCCCCCAAAGTCGGGACTGTCACTGTAAAATCGGAACATCTGGTCACCCTACTAATTGCTATGCTTACCCTTTTCTGTCACGTATCAAGCCTATATTTTATATTTATATTACTGCTATTGGATACAACATGAAATAGGAATAGGAAGCTCAGTAAGTGAGATGAATTGTATGTTTTCATGTGAGTCAAGTGCAGATGAGCCTGATTACATTATTTTCTTCAATGAGATAAAAGCAGCCACTTTGAGATTTATTAAAGCACCGATTTAAATGTCTAAACCAAATCTAAACAAAAGTTCTGGTTTCAGGTTAATCTGGGATCAGATCCAAACTCAGTTTAGACTGCTATATTATTTGGAGGAAACAAAATAGTTTTCAGTTCTGTTCTTTCTACTGTGTATTTTATTTCTACACAGAAATAAAAGTGATGAAAAGGCTTCTTTCCAATGCCATTTCCTTGTTTTGGTATTGAGCCGTCTTGAAAGTGAAGCAACAAAAAACATTAAGCTTTCATACACTTACCGTTCTTTTTTATTTTGCATGCATTGTTTGTTTCACTGTGTAGATCGGATGATAAGAAGAGCATGAACTGGAAACAGCTTCCTAAGAAGCCATGCAAAAGTCTACTCAGTACTTTAAGGAAATTGCATCCACAGCTGGCATCAGGTAAAGCATGGGGATGGGAAAGAAAGCTGCCCTATGCAAGGGAATTACAATAATTTTCACAGAATATTCATTTTGCTGGCATAAACCAACAACTCTTCACAAATAAGAACCATGGCTATAAATGTAAGCCCATCCCTTTAAGTACATGGCATGACACTTTTGCACTTTTACTTTGCTGTCATTCTGAACTTTAAAACATACGGAGATTCTTTCCAGTTCTGAACATCGATGGGGCTGTCAAAGGGCAGTTGTGTTTAAAACACAGTTCAAACAAAACTCGCACTGAACCACATTTTGGAAATGAGTCTGTTATGTTCATGTTAGACCATTACTCTAAACAATTGCCAAGATAACTGAAAAAATGCTAAGGGGATGAGGGCAATAAGTTTTCAACGGTATTTACATAGCCTGCTGAAAATGAGTATAAAAGTCAAGAAGTAGCTTAAACTCTGACCAAATATTGGTAGAGAAATGATGCGTTTTGTTCAGTGAATAATTTCTTATTTTGGCTTGGCCCTGTCCAAACCAACTGTTTGGCAGGAGCCACATTCAAACTATTTTCAGACACTGCTGCCTTTGGAGTATAGATAGGACCTTTCAATGTGAAGTTTTAAGTTGGTTTAATAATACACACCTTACACTGAACTGAGGAGGTGTTGCTGGCTCCTGTGTCACAAATATGAAAAGACTGTAAAGTGAAGGAAACATTCACACAGAAATAATATGCAGTGATTTAAGGAATTAAATGACTCTTTGCCTTTCCCTCTATTTTCAATAAACTTTCAGTGAAAGCCTTTTGCACAACCTGCCCTTGCTTTGAGTTCTCTCAGCAGGACATATTAAGAGTCAGATGTTATAACTAACACAAAGCTGCTATAGGCTCAGATCCAAATTTAACTGGAGCAGAGGCAATGGTGTACATCAAATTGGGTTAATGCTTTTATTCTTTTGCACTACATGTTAAGTTAGCACCACTAAGGAAAATGTCATCAAGATAGCATAGAAATAGATTTCCCTTGCGTGTGTAGGAAAAAACAGTCTGCCACACTCAGTTTTAGAAGATTGAAGCCCCTTTGTAACACAGTAAACTACAATTGTAGTATTAAAACAAAACTCATACAAAAATGTCTTGATATTCTAGTTTTTTCTCTTAAATTTCACCAAAATCTTAAATGAACTGAGATAAAGATGATACTGATATTACAGGGTTGAAGCAAGGCCACCTGTGAAGTGAGAAAATAAAAAAAATGTAGCAATATAGCATACTGGGGGTAAATTTTTAGCACCTCTTGTCAACTTGTGCTTTCACAAAACTGTGAGAACACATGCATGTGCCCACTCATTACAAGTGTAAACCCTGCATGCCACCTGGCTGTTTATAGCACTTTACTGCATAGAGATGTTAGAATTTTTAATATGTGCAGGCATTTGTATGCGCATATGCAATTTTACAATACACAATAGGGAAGTCAGGTGGTGAGTGAGGTGAAAACTTGATCTTTAATGTTGATTGTGTACTGATCCATTGCAAAATGGTGAAATTCAGTTTAGAAGGTGACAGGTGGCGTAATGGATCCCACTTTAATTATCTAATATCCAAGCAGGACTGGTTGGCTTGCGGAAAAGAGATCGCCTGTGTGCATGTAGCCTTTTTAATCTGGCCCAGATAATGATAGGGAATGGAAATAGGTGCCATTTCATAGTTCTTAAGTGGCCGACGTGAAATAAGTTAGTAGTCTCAGGATTAGCAGAGAACCTTGGTTTCCTGTGTTGTCATTCTGACAACTTTCAGGAATGCTAAGTATAAAAGAAAAATCTGTCTTGGGTGTTCCTAGGATAGTCTGTTTTAATGTCATCCATAATAAAGCCCACTTTTCCTTTGCTCCTGTTTCTAGTTCACAGAAAGACCCAAGAAGGCTCTGCAGTGGAGATGACGCCTATAGAGGCAGATTTCTCCTGGCAGAAGAAGATGACAGAACTTGAGATGGAGATCCAAGAGGCTTTTCTACGCTTCATGGCGTCTATTTTAAAGGGATACAGAACATTCCTCAAGCCAATTATCCAGGCACCTTCAAATAAAACTACGGCTGCTGATTCCTTGTTTGACCTTCAAGGTGAGGCTGTCCTGGGTCACATCGAGGCAGGGTTGGTGTTGGGGTGATTTATTATAATAGTGCCCAAAGGCCCAGTGAGGGTCAGGGTGTCGTTATGCTAGGTGCTGTCCAAATGCATTGGTGGACATGGCCTGTGCTCTGAAAAGCTTAATTGCAGTTTAATTGCATGTCTCACATTAACATCACATCTGAGAGCAGACTCTTGCCCTTTGAAGTTATTTTTGAATCTTTTAAATGTTGTAATTTGATTAAAATATAAGTAAAGCTGGTCAATAATAAGTAGCATCTGTGTTGTAACGTGGCCATTCTGCTAATGTAACTGCAGGTCTTGCTATTGTTGAAGTTCTGACAAAATCATCTCACAATAATGTGACATTATCTCTGGTGTGCACATTTCTTTAAGGCAGCTCTTGGTATTATAGAAACTTTGCAACTTGTATTGAGAAAAAATGCTCTTTGAAGCCAAGTCCTAGTGGCCTGATAACAAAGAGAATAAACTAAAGTGTTCTTAATTCTACACAGAGTAAGAATAGAAATCTTTGAGGGGGGGAAAAGGTTAAGAATACAAGAAACCAATAAGGAACACCAGCTGACTCCCTTCAGTTCATTCTGGTTGTGTAGACTTTTAAGATAGGCTGCTGTTTTGACAGAGCTGAGAAAAGTTCTTAGTGGAGATAGTTAAAGGGACTCTTGAAAAAAGGTTTTAAAAATACTTTCCAATCCTACATCTGCCCCTGAGAACCCATATATTTTTGTGACTTTTTACAGTCACTTTTTCTTATGGTTTTTTGTGTATCTTTTTTCCTGTCTCCTTTCTTGCTGTGTGAAAGAAGTACACAAGCCCAGGAAACTAATTACACTGGAAAATGGTGTAAGTGACTATTCACCATCTACTGTCTAATGCAAAATAAGCAAACTGTATTTAAAAAAAAAAAAAAAAAAAGGCAAAGCAACTCTGAAATTTAAGTGATTTTAGGTGTTAGTATAACAATTGACAGGTGAAACACTGCAGACAAATGTGAGTTTGTTGTTGTTGACTATTTGTTTCTTTTAAGGCTTCATCTTAAAACTAGTAATTAGTTTTTCTAACATTTTTTTAACCAGGATTTTTAAAAAGTAGAGACCGTGCCTACACAAAGTTCTACATGCTTCTAACCAAAACACAGATATTTAGCCGCTTCATAGAAGAGTGCAGTTTTGTGAGTGACAAGGATACCAGCTTGGCATTTTTTGATGACTGCATAGAAAAGGTGAAAAATTGTATTTTTTTTTTTAAAGTATTTATGTGCTGCTGTTAATTGTGCCTTCATGTCTGTGGCTTTTAGTCATAAAAAGTGCAGCAGCTGTTGTTCTGAGATAATGGAGTTTGCTGTGGTTATCATTCAGAGTCATTTTCCCCTTCATCTTGTTGCATTTTCACCTTATTTTTGGTTAGAGTAGGAAACTTGCAGTGGGCTCCCATAACATCTCCAATTAAAAGTTAGTGTGACGTTTCCATGATTCATGAAAAGAAAAACTGAAATGGCATGCCACATACTCAGAGCAATCTCCACCCTGCTCCTCTCATACCTCCATCAAGTGCATTCTAAATATTCACCTGTCTCAGTCAATCTCTAATCCCTAACCATCCACTCCACTTCACTCCCAAATTTTTGTTTAGCTGTCATTAGAATGTAAACACCGTTGTGTATTTATAAAATATCAAGATGTGTGCCAAACACAACTGCTCAAACGTTTTCTGTTTTTGCATCCCTTCCTCCCAGCACCTTTCTTTTTTATGTGTATTGTCTGTGTAGATGATCTTGATGGGGCCAGGAACCTTTCCATCTTGTCTGTAAATGCAACTGGTGCTATATAGATGGTTTTAGAATAGTTCCCAAGTCCCATCCATGATCAAAATGTAATCCGTTCCCAGGGTGTAATTCCAGTCCAAATGGACAGTGATTTGTTATATCTTAATCTGTAAAAGGCCAAGTGCATAATTTACAAATAAATTAGATGATCAATAATTAAGGCATTTATTTACCTCTGTGTGTGTGCTTTTTATTAAAATAGTATCTTGGTTTTGGTAGTATCTTGGTTTCTGGCTCAATTTTTTAGGATCCTGGAATGAATCTTTTGCTCCTAACTATTGAATTAATGTATTGTACGGTAGGAAGACACTGTTTTCTTGGAGATAATATAACTAAACTAAATTAAAGAAAGAAAAGTTTCTTTTTCTAGAATTAGGATTGCTTATTTAGTCTGCTTACATGACCGACCTGAAGCTTGTTGAGACAGCCTGCTCCTTAAGCTTTCAGTAAAAGGAAGGAGTATTTGTAATGGGGATTATTTGCATTCACAGTAATATGACAGTGTAATTTGATCATCTTGGTGGCACAGTAGAGGAAACAAGTTCAGTGAAAAATATGTATATGTAAAAATACTTAGTTTTTTGTTTTACAAGAAGCTCTAACTAACTTTTTCCTCTTTCTAGCTTTTTCCTGATAAAGGAACAGAAAAGGGAGAGAAGGTACTTGTCTCCTTTATGTTTGTTTTCAGGGGTTTCTGATCGCAAAGTAGAAGTGAAAATATAATGTGAGTGGGAGTGGTGTTTGAATACGTAGAAGAACTATTACTAATGTTGAAACTGGTGTTTTGTCCTGATACTAATTTGCAGGTTGATGTAGATTCTACAGAAGATACACGGTTAATTGAGCTTGATGAGTCACAGAAGAGTGAACACACAGTGTTTATAATGCCACCAGAACCTCCCCCTGATGATGGACAGGCTCAAGCACCTAAGTACAGGTATATTGCCAACTAACAAAAGTGCTGAGGCTCTAGAAAACTAATGAGTCAAGTGAAATGGGGATTTACCCTTTAAACATGAGCACACATAGCTATTGCATCTTGCTTTAAGCCCCTAACTAAAATTGTGTTATTTTAGGTATAAAAAAAGACATTGACAACTTGAATTCTGGTCAGTTTCTGCAATCTGATAGTAGTTTTTCTTTTTCTTTTTTTCTTCTTTTAAATACCAGCTACTGATCACCACCTGGAAATCCTTATTTCTAATTACATTTCCCTATATGTTCCATGTTTTCCTCCCCTGCTGGTGTTGTGTGCATATCACACCAACTGCAGTGGAGTATGCCTGTTTCAGTCAGGGTAGCTAGTGAAACTGCACAGGACCACTGAGCCCCTGCTGTGAATACACACCATAGACTGCCAGCAAGGGATCTGTCCCTTTGGATGCCCTGTGCTCTTTAACTAGATCCCATGGGTCTAAAGGGTGGTAGAACCTGCCTCTCTCCTCCCACTGTGGCTATTCTGCTAGCCCTGTGGAAGGATCTGTGGCAGGAGATGCCTAATTCTCCTGTCTTCCCTGCCCTGTGAAATGTTTGGAGGTTTCAGGGTTGCTCCTGCTTCCAGCTTCTCTCTCTCCTGACTCTACTAGCCCCTGAGGTATGGAGGCCTTGCTGACTCCCTGGTCTCCTGTCTCTGCTGGGCTCATGGATCAAAGGGGAGTCCTTCTGATGTCTTTCCCCGAACCTTCTCTCAACCGGAAGAGCCTTCTTGTCCTTCCACTCACTCTCGTTTTGTGGGGTTCTTTACAAAACATTCTTTGATCTCAATGTGCTGAAGCCTTCAGCTTACAGGTACAAGGCCTTTACACCAAGTATATAAAGTTGGAGCAGAACAACTAAAAGATTTGGAAATTTAAATGTGACACTTTACTTTTTTTTATAGCTATAAAAACTTCCCAAGACTAGATTTTGAGCTCTTCGACAGGCCACAGGAGCTCAAGCTTTCGTTCAACAGGCACCCAGCTGGAGGTAACATTTCAAATAGTCCAGCGCTCATGGCAAAGAGGACAAAACAGGTTAGATTTTTAACTAGCGCTGCCTTTATATAACATAGTGTGCATGAGCATCAAAAACTACGTAGGTGTTGGGTAGAATTGTTACCACCCATTTATGCTAGGAGTTAGTGTGATGTTTAAAGAATAGATATTGTAACTTTGAAAACAGATGTGTAGAGGAATGAATCAAAATAAATATGAACTTAGAGGCAGTGCTTCCTGTATCTAAGGCTATACTTCAGAGCCAAACATGTGTTGGTGTTTATGGTATAATACATGCTATAATAAAGAAGGTTGGAGCAGTTTTGAAGTGGTATTAGTATGCATTCTCTTCCCCATGATTACCTTATGAAGAGCTTTACGAAAGGGAGACTCTGCTGAGAAATACAGCTTAACGTTCATGTTTGTATGGTTTCCTCCAGGATAATGAGCTGCAGCTTCCATTTTAAGAAAGCTAGTATCTGTTTAAAAGAAATTTTCCTCCAAATTCTAGGTGTTCTGTATTTTGTGTGTGTTTATATCCTTTTTGTTTTCTGCCTTTTACAGGAGATAAAAACAGCCCATAAATTAGCCAAGAAGTATTACACAAACCCACCACTATGGGCTAAGTGCCTCTTTAGTCACTGTTATAGCCTATGGTTCATTTGTCTGCCAGCCTACATCAAAGTTTCCCATCCCAAAGTCAGAGCACTGCAACAGGCTTATGACATTCTTATTAAGATGAGGAAAACCGAGGTGGAACCACTAGATGAGGCAAGTACAAAGGAAAAAAAAAAGCCCACACCTATTCAATGGGAATTCAGGTACAAGAACATGTTAATCATCAACTGTTAATGTTTCACTTCTAAGAATAAGTAAAGTTCAAGCTTGCTACCTAGCTTACAACTTTTGTTTTTAAACCTTTTTTTTTTTTTTTTGTAAAGGCTTATTGAAATAACGTGCTGAAAGCTGTGCAGTTATTTTGGGAAGCTGGAAATTAAAATCAATTTTCAACACTACCATGCTAGCAGAGGCCAGCTGTGCCATAACCTGCCCCCTCCAATTTATCACCCCTCCTGAGATTATTGGTCCAGAAAGCATCAACCATCCACTTAGGATTCTGCCAGAGTGAGCCATCTTGAAAATAGCATCATATAGCTCTTGTAAATATGACTGTATTTTCAGGTTGTAAGTGTATTGGCAGCATCTGTCACTGTCCAATGTAGAATTTTTTATTCTACAGGGCAGTACTGGTTTCAGTTGAGTGTTGGTTTGTTTTGTCCTCAAATGTCTATTTTTTGAAGTAACTTAAAACCCGGCTATTTCAAATAAGTGGGCTGTTCGCACTAAATGTACATTTTGAGTGTGTTTTAATTTGCTGTTTGAAGTAAACTAAGTAGAAAGTGTGGCCAACATGTCAGACATAGCTGTAAAATAGACTAGTACTATTCTGGGAAACTTGGATGGCTCAGAGGTGAATATATTGAAAATGTCCCTTGATCTAAAGCAGGGGTCTCAAACACGCGGCCCGCGGGCCACATGCGGCCCACGGAGTTCTTTCCTGCGGTCCGCCAAAGGCGCCGACTCCACTGGTAGCCAAGCTCCAAACATTACTGAGTGTTTATATTTTATTAAAACCCCTCTTTGCATTACAGTTTTTAAAAAGTTAATACATTGACTTTTAATAGAATACTATATTACTCTTCATTTTTGACTATACTTTTGTATCATTGTATGAAAAGGTTTCAGTAATGCGGCCCTCGGGCCAATTTACTAGTTCTCATGTAGCCCTCGTGGTGATTTGAGTTTGAGATCCCTGATCTAAAGCCTCTTCTCTCCAGGCATATAGGAACTACTAATCTGAGTTGAAATTATCCTGTGACTGCTACTTGGCCTACTTGAAATGACACTAATGGTCCCAGTACATTCCCAGTGGATGAGTATCCATATCACAAAACCACTTCCACAGTTGCATTAACTAGTAACCTCATACTGTGCCTCATTAGAGAAACCCAGGGATGTAATCGGCATAGAGACTGGGTTTCTCTCCTTCCTGATCCAGGGTTGAGGCACCTTGGTAGGACAGTGTGGGGAAGCTACTATTGAGGTTCGTTCTTTGTGCTCTACTTGCTCTTTGACGAGAGCTTCACTGCTGTCACCCTACTCTCTTACTTGAGTGCTAAAATTCACATACTATTTTTGCTCTTATCCTTACTCTTGCATCACATTTAGCATAAATGTGAATTGCTTTCACTGTTCAGAAAGGTTTCTGTGCAAAAACCATCATTGCTATTTTCTTGCTTTGTGTTGCAGTGTGAAATGAGATTTTGTTTGTTTCCCAACAGGCTGTAATTTACCATAAAATAACACTTTGAAAGTTATTTTCACTAATTTCTCTAAAACCACTAAATATGTCCAGTTTTAGAATTCAGTGATTCATTGATTTATTTATTTTGGTAACAATGGCTAATATTCTGTAGCTTTGCACAGAAATAAGCTTTGCGCAAAGATAATTTTACTATCTCATTTTAGTGAAGGTGGGGACCCTTCAGCGCATGGATTGAATTTAATGGGGGTAGATACGGTTGTGACTTTGGGAATACAGATTCTCTCACACCAAATTTTAAAAGGCACAAAAACATTAATGTATTCAAGTCTGAAGCCATGCTAAATTTAAAGGATGACACTGATACATATATTTAAAATGGTTTACATTTTTGTGTTACTCACGTCTGAAGCAGGATAATCCTTAAAAATTTGAAAATAGCTTTCCCTATAACTTGTCCTCTTCCATCTGGCAATCAGATATGTATAATGGAGTAAATGTGAGTATCCTCAGCAGTGTTCTCTGACGCCAACATGACTCTCTTACTGATTAACTTGTGCTCCCTCTGCTGGCCGTTGAGGATTATACATTGAATAGTTGCTTTTGTGTGCCTTTTCTCTCTCGGAGACTTCAACATTTGTAAACTAGGTTATGTTTTGGTGCCTAATTCACTTCAGAATGTTCTTTGAAATTGACCAAGTTATGGGTTTCTCAATCTTACCAGGTGTGCTATAGAGTTGTGATGCAGCTCTGCGGACTTTGTGGTCATCCTGTTCAGGCTGTGAGGGTCCTGTTTGAAATGAAAATTGCTGGAGTACAACCGAATGCGATCACCTATGGTTATTACAACAAGGTAAGAGATCTCTTACCTGCCCTAGTTTCATTAAGCAGTCACTTACTTATCATTGTTGTCACTCTTTGTCTTTGTCTTGTCTTCCTCAGGTGCATTGTGGAGGCTGATAATCTTGAATGGTTTTCATGTAGATCTTCTAGTTTTGTTTATTGGCTGGCTACCTGATTGGGCTTGCTGGATACACAGACTTAAAATTTGCTTATTTTCATGGCTCTGTGCTTGCTTCACTTTTTTACATTTTTCTGTATGTATAGATGTCTGAGAGTTCTCTGTCTGAGCTGGTTAACCAAATATGCTGTTGAAATTTAACTGCAGTCTCTTCCAATTTTTATCATGCCTTAATCTTGGAATGCCCATAATTAGGGTATATGGCTGAGGATGGGGGATCGAAGAGGTGGTGAAGGTGGGATAGGCACCTGGCAGTAACCTCTTCCCCCCCTGCCCCCCACAACACAAAAAAATCAGGTCAAATTGTATGTTGTAATTCTGCGGACACCAGTCTGCTGTCTCCTAATTCTATGACCGAGCAGATAGAATTGCTGACCTTCCTTTTGGTGAAGGGTGCAGTTCCGCTTCTGCTACTTCGAGAAATCCACAAGCTGAGCGGGAACGTCGCAGTGCAAGTAAATCACTCCAGCTGAAGTCAGTGGGAGCCCTCATTAGTGGGGCTCTTGTTGGTACTGCATTGTAAATAACAAATATGCATTCCACAGTCTCTTTTAATCATGCTTTTCACAATCGAATGTTAGTCATTCAGGACTGGTGCTCTACGCACAGCCTTGGGACCAGGGGAGAAGGGCTCTTAAAAATATCAGTTTTAAAATATTTGCATTTCACATCTTAAAAGAGAGCAGTTTTTCTGTAGAGGGCAAGCTTACTGACTAAGCAGTTACTACCATAATGCCTTTGATTTTGCAGGCAGTTTTGGAGAGTCATTGGCCTAGCAGTAACCGCAGTGGTATCTTTCTGTGGACAAAGGTACAGAATATGGTCCGTGGTGTAGCACAATTTAGGCAATGCCTAAAAAAAGCAACAAGGAGCTCACAGGTGTCTGTGATATCAGGTAATGTATAAATAGTGACTGAAATGGGCTCACTTCTGCTGAACTAGAATAGGATGTGCATTCTAATGATTGCCGCTAGCATGATATTGTATGTGTGTATTTTCTAAATACTTCCAAGTAAGGAATGTTTTTCTAAAGTGCATAAAAATAGGCTGCTGCCAAGTTTATGCTCAGTGATATGAGGGTGTCTCACATTGAAAACTAAATTGCTTTGGTCCCTTACTCCATATCCTAATTATATTTATGTAACTATAAGTATCTGCTGTGAGCTGGAAAGGTTTGATTGACTTATTTAAAGTTTGACAAGTTTTCAAAGCCTCTCTTTACTGACTAGCTCTCATTCATATCTCTAGCTCCTCGGAATGCCACGGGTGGAAGTGATGGGGACACGGTGAGCCATGGTAGCGTGGATAGTTCTAATGATGCTAACAGTGGGGAGCACACACTCTTCGTCAGAGACTTAGTCAGGCTTGATTCCATTGATAATCACTCTAGCACAGGTACTAGAGTCTGCTGGGTTTCACTACTAACAATTCCACCAACAGCAAACTCCTCTCTCATCTTCTGCTGATTCTTTTCCTCTTAAACACTTCCCCCTCTTCCTGAGGTTGTGCGATATGAATGGCTGAATCAATATACTTATAGTAAAGGAAATATACAGTAGTTGCAGGATATTCCTCTTTATTGCACATTGGTTACGCCATGCTCAATGTAGAGTAAACCATGGCAGAATGACTAACTCTTTAAACTTACTTTTTGTAATTGTATTGCTGGTGGTGCAGTCACATGGTCCATACTTTATTTTGTGTGTCTTTTTTTTTTTTAATTTTTTTTTTTTAAGAGGAATCTCCAAGCCTCTAATTATGAGCATTAGCAATTCTTGCTGGCAATTACTCATGCACACTAATGATAAAATCTACAGGACTAAAACAAACTGTGTATGTAAACGCTCATCTTTGTTTACAGGTGAGGGTGCAAAAGTTGCTCACACATAATTGGAGACCATGGTTTTCAAATCTGTCTTTAATATTAAATTGAGGGTAATTAAAATTCCAGAAACTGGTATGCATGTTTGAACACTGTAGTGCATACTTTTCAAATTACAGTTTGCAAATTGCTACCATGGTTTGCAGAACTTCAGAATTAAAATTGTAAATTATCTGAACTTTGTCATACATATAATTTTTGGGAGAGTGTCTGAGAGTGGAAAGACTTTTGAAAAGCCAGAGAGAAGCTCTGCACTGAATATGGTGTTTACTCTAACAGACAAATTAGAATGAAGAAATTCACCCCCAGAAAATTACCTGAGGTGACAGGTTACCAAGAGACTTCATCTGCTTTTCTTCCCTACTGTTAATCTGATTATACCCCAGACCATACATTCAACTAAACCTCCTATATATTCGTGTATCACAGGACCTATTGTGCATATGGTTGTCGCACACCCTTTTTCATTTTTTAATATTTTGAATCTTCCTTTAAAGAGAACTTGAGACTGATTCCTGAGCTGCACCTGATGTACTTGTCTAGATGACTGAATTTTCCTTCTCTCTGCTCTGTTACTCTGCTTCTTGCTCTGCGCTCTCTTGGTGCTGCATTTGTCCTTGACTGTCATGGTGTGGGGTGCAGACTTGTATGGTGTGAAGCCTTGGATACACATGTGCGTTAATTCTGCCTTTTGAGTGTTACTGCTGCAGGTAAATTTCCCATTTATTGATAGGATATTTTCCCTGATGTGCAAGGAGGGTGTGGGGGGAAATTTCTACATGGCTAAAGTGGTGATAGAGGAAAATAAAGATCAAAGGATGTCAAACTTTCTTTCTTATCAAGTTGCTTGTAGAATAGATCCAAAAGATAAATTAATTGTTATTTACTTAGGCTTTTTTAACTCTGATCAATGCTATTCTCCACTATGTTCTATGGAGATAACATGATAGGTATAGTCTTATATCAGGCATTCAGAGCAAGTCTGTTCAGCTTTGTAACTAAGGAGCCATGCGAAATTTCTTTGGTACTTGAGGGTAATTTGCATTGTACTTCTGTGTTTTGAAACAAGTTCATGTATCCAAAGACTTGCTAAAAGGCAGGTTTAGGAAATAGATCTCAACATGCTGTATATTACGCTATGGAATGAGTCCCATCTGTTCTCTGTTAACACTATTTCCAGCACCCATTTTGGGTGCAAAAAGAGCACAGACGTTATGATAGCTGAATTTTGGGTTTCTATAAAGTTGATGAGCTGTCTAGGCTGACCACTTTTTATAGTAACAAGGTGGATGAGGTAATATCTTTTTTTATTGGACCAACTTCTGTTAATGAGAGAGACAAGCTTTCGAGGTACACCGATCTTTTCTTCAGGCCTGGGAAAGGTGCTGAGTATGTCACAGCTAAATAAAAGATCAGACACAGGAGTTTGGCATAGGTTGTTAGCATATATATTGTAAGGGACCATTCAAGGTGAAGTGGCCCATTAACATCCCTCTAGTCCTAGGGAAACAAAGTAGGTTAGTGGGTTACAGGTTGTTGTAATAAGCCATACATCCAGTGTCGTTGTTAAGACCGTGATTTTTAGTGTCTAGCAAAGTTATAGATTTAAGCTCCTAGGCTCGTCTTTAGAAAGAGTTGTGCAGGTTTCCTTTGAGGGAGAGGACTGATAGGTCAGATATAGAGTGATTGCTTTGTGCAAAGTGTGCACCCCCAGGTGATAGTGTGTTTTGTCATTTTTCTGAAAGTTCATTCCAGAGCAGAGTGATTGTCTGGTTTCTGTGGTGTTTGGTTCTGGTTCATGCAGTGTACAAAATTTGTCAGTCATCCCTCGAGAACCTGCCTTTGAAATGAGCTACCATAGTATACTGGTGGGGATGCACTTAGAAAATTCTGTAGTGTACAAGTAATTGAGAATGTACTATACTGTAGTATATTGTGGCAAATAGACTATTAAACCTAAACTTTCTCATTCCTGTCTTTGCTATTGTTTTCTGCTTTTACCATTACCAATTAAACACTGTGTGCGTTTTGTGTGCTAGGCATTGATGATCTCCTGACTCAATTTTTTTAGCAAAAACTAGATGTAGCACAAACAAGTTGCACTTTAATATCTTGTTAACATGCAACAGAATTTCTCAGTTTAAAACAGAAAACTGTTAGACTACTTGCTTTTATTCTTTTCAACAGGGGGTCAGTCAGACCAAGGCTATGGATCCAAGGATGAACTCATAAGGGATGATGGAGATAATCTTCTTGCAGCTGAGACACTAGCAGAAAAAGATTCTTCTTGTAAAATGGAAGACCTAACAGGAGGTCAAGTATTTAGATTTACATTGATAGGGGTTTCTTTTAAATGTGTCCAATCCATTTAAAACATTCAGAAGGCTTTTAGTAGATGTAATTGACAAAACTACAGTCACCACATGATTGTCTTTTATTATTCTTTCTTGTTTAATTGATCCCTTGGGCAGGAAATAAAGTACAGCTATATCATATCTGAGTTGCTGGCTTGAGTCCAATCCATGTCAGTAATGACCACAAACAACCATTTGTTAATTAACTGTTCTGTGGCCTATTTGAAAGTAGTAGTGGTAAGCCTAAGTCCGGTTCCCATATCACATTTGGCACGCTTATCTGCAGAGAAGCAAAGGACAGCAGGGATGTGGGGATGATCCCTCTGGTTTCACCCTGTGTTAGTGAGCTCTAGAATCTTTATACTAGCTCCCTGTCCTGTGCTTAACCATGCTTCTCATGGAAGCCTACCATATAGGTCCAAAGTGACTTGATGTCACACTTAAGTATTGCAGTTGCCTTTCCGTGTCCGTGTGCCTCAGAACAATGGCTCATGTTGTTTTTGTTAAGAATGCTGCCAAGGCACAATACAAGTGAAAAACCTAATTATCTCTTGTTTTTATGGGTCCTTTTCTTGGTTTTCTGTAGACATTTTCCTGTAGTTTGAAGAACCATCTATTTTTTTTTCTTTTTGAACACATTAAGCTGTAGATATAGGCATAATTTATGTGTGCGTGCACTCTTGAGTTGTGAAGCAACTATTGTTGTTCACAATAATATAATCACTTATACAAAATCCGTATATGAAGGTCTGAGAATGTTAGTTCCCTGGTTCACTCTATGCCGCCTGCAATACTTCGTCCACACAGCGCAGCTAGTGAGAGAAAAGCTGTTCTTATAGAGGCAAATCCTGCAGACTGTGGAATGTATTGCAAGAAATGCTTAGCGCCTAGAAGGATTGGTATCTATGGGCACTGTACTGAGAAGAGAACAGCTTGTACATTTTGTCTAAAATGTATCTTCCAAAACAATGCAGATAAAGTTATTTGTTTAGACACCATAATTAGAGATGGGTTTTTCTTACTCTAGAGGTTGGTGGTACTAGTGAAAAGCATCAGCAGAGTGCAGAACCTCACAGTTCAGCAGAATCACCTGCGTGGGGAAGCAGTATTGTAAAAGTTCCAACTGGCATTTTTGATAGCACTGGCAGGAAAAACAGCAGTGGTGAGTTACTGAGTATATTGTTTAACACAACTGTTATCAAGAAAAATTTGCAACTGTCTATGGCTTCTTGTAGTTTGTTTAACTTGAATGTTTGGTAAACGGAATCGTATCCTGTCCCTGGGACCATATTGTCAGTACAGTGCACTGGAGAGTCAGGAGACTTGGGTTGTATTCCTGGCTCTGCCACTGACCTGCTGTGTGTCCTTGGGTAAGTCATTTCACCCCTCTGCACCTCTGTTTTGTATCTATGTATAAAATGACAATAATATTTGCCTTCCCCTGTAAAGCACTTTGAGATCTATGGATTGAAAACGCTATGTAAGAGGCAGCCTTGTTGTTACTACTGCTGATTGTTGGTGGATGGTCTTTTCTCCTGACAAGTGGAATTGCCAATGACTAGAAGACACCATTTTAACTTTAATGTTACTATGTGGGATTTACAGAGCTGTAGCACATTTGTCACCTTACTGTGAAGACCCATGGAGTGGACGTTCTCCATCCTGTGATAGGAATACAGCTTACTACTTGCTGCCCAGCCTTGGTGGCAGGGGCAGCTGCAAGAGTCCCAGAGTGCTAGGTCAGCATGTAACTGGTGTGGGAAGATTGAGTCTGACTCAGGCGGTGGTAAAGCACCTCATGGACTTGCTGCACATGACAGATAAGGGAACTGACAGCTGTTAAAGAAACAGACAAATCAGTGTGAGATTGAGACACATACAGACCTAAGCACCTTTAAATTACCTAATGGGGTCCCATTGAAGTAGAATCACTATACCCACCAAAAAGAACAGGAGTACTTGTGGCACCTTGGAGACTAACAAATTTATTTGAGCATAAGCTTTCGTGGGCTACAGTCCACTTCATCGGATGCATAGAATGGAACATATAGTAAGCAGATATTTATACATTCAGAGAAACATGAAAAGGTGGAAGTACCCATACTAACTGTAAGAGGCTAATTGATTAAGAGGAACTAGTATCAGCAGGGGGAAAAAACTTTTGAAGTGATAATCAAGATGGCCGATTTTGGACAGTTGACACAAAGGTGTGAGGATACTTAACTAGGGGAAATAGATTAAATTAGTATAATGACCAAGCCACTCCCAGTCCCACTAAGTAGTCGTTACTGCCATTAAGTTTCATTAGGCTTACATTTAATTGCCTGGGTAATCCTGATTGAAGTGGAGTGTACTGTAATATTCAGAGGTTTGGTGCTCTCAGTACAAAGGCAACTTCAGACATAAGCTAAGAAGGAGGCTATTAAAAAGGGAATCTGGAGTAGCACTAGGACAACCATGGTGAGTTCCTGACAGACCAATCCTGAATTACCCTTCTCCAGTTATGGTGGTCCTTTCTCCAACAGCATGTATCTGTGTTCTTGACACATGCAGTAGATGTCTTTGGGACTTAAATGCTCCACAGAATTATTTGTCCTGCATGCTTCAGTGTTGTCTTAAAAGCAGTGCCAATGCAAATAAACCCCAGTTTTCTGAGAGCTAAAGACATTGGCAATAAACTGAGCATAGAGAGGGTAGAGTCCACTCTTTTGGGGCAAAGAAATGATGCAAAGGGAAGCAGGTGGGCCACTGAGCTTGGTGGAAAGAGGGAGTGACAAATGTCCATCTTTGCTTGGGTGCTGCAGCCTGCTCATGCAGGCTAATAGTGTGTGTCAGTAACTAAAGCACTGACTTTAGCTTTAATCTTTCCACTCGTAATTTGTGACTCAGTGGTACTTTTGTAGAATTGCTCTAAAGTATATTTACCACTTTCTTATAGGGAAACTTGTAAAATTTTTAAATATCCCAGACCATGGGACCTTTATTTAAATTATTTCCTTAGCAATATGTGTTGGGGGGGAAAACAAGGTATCACATTAATGCCATGTGCTTTCTTTTTAGGAACTGCATCTAGCCCACTCTTTATAACTCAGGATCCAGTTGATGATTCAGTCTTTAATGATGCTTCTCCCAAGAAAACAGGTGAAAAAGGACAGAAGAGACAAAAGCTCTTTTCAGAGAGGAGCTGCAGTTTTAGCACTGAAAGCAGAGCAGGTATGCTGCTGAAAAAAGGCAGTTTGGACTTGAGCTCTAGTGAAATAGCAATAATGATGGGAGCAGATGCCAAGATCCTCACAGCAGCTTTATCCGGGGCCAAAATGTCACCCCCTCACACTAGTAAATCCAGTAGCTTTGCCAGTATGGGTGACCAGCAGGTCTCTGGGCTGAGTGGCACCAGGACTCATGTGAGCGAAGGTGCTCAGGAACTAGAACATAAGTCTTCACCAGTGCTGCAGGAGCCTGAGGAAGGGCAAGATCACCTTGAGAACGGAGGTGAGGACCGTGCAGCCACAGCAGAGAACATTCACGCCAAACTTCTGGATGGTAATCAGCCCCCAAACCAGAAAGCAGATGCCAGAGATGCAGTGACTAAAAGGAATAGCTTCTATGGAGTGATTAAGTCTGTTGAAAGGGAAGATGTTGAAGTGGGCTTGGACCCTTTATCTTTGCTGGTTACTGAGAGTATAGAACCAAAACCCTCAGAGCCTGAAGAAAAGATTGTGTCACCGGTTGTAGCACGTAATCTGGCAGATGAAATAGAAAGCTACATGAATCTTAAAAGCCCCCTGGGTAGCAAGTCTTCCAGCATGGAGCTCCACAAGCAAGAAAGCAGAGAGGCAGTAGCCTCTAGTACACTTGGTCTCTCCCAAGAGAGGAGATCAAGCCTACCTTCAGACTCCGTCCCACCAGCCCCAGAGAAGAGTGAAAATCGAAAAAGTCCTTTAGTTTCCAGGTCTAAAACCTTTACGGGGCGACCAAAGCAACAAGCCCATTCACGACTCCAAAAGGAGAGGCCTTCATCATTATCGGTGTTGGGTCGCTCTTCACAGCATGGCTCATTGGGATCTGTGGTAACAAGTTTATCCAATCTGAAGCTGGACAATATACTCTCTGGACCGAAAATAGATGTTCTGAAGTCTGGAGTGAAACAAGCAGTTAATGTAGCCAATAGAATGTGGGGTGCTGTAACCTCACAATATAACTACTCGGATGATGAGGCAAGTAGAGTTTAGTTTGATATTTCCTGTGCAAAAGGGGGTATTGCTATTCAAGATATTTGACTATTTAAGGTGCCTTATTTTTTATAATCTATTTATTCAATTTTTATTTTTTGTAGAGTCAAGCATAATTTTTTGGCTTTTTTTTAAGTGTTCTTATAGCACTAGAGAGAAAACTACGGCCTGGAATCCTCAGCAATGGTTATATTTAAGAAACTGTGAGCAAAAATCACTTCAAAATGGACATCATTTATCAAAACACTGCATGAAACCAGATCAAGACTTATTACATTATTATATGACACTATATGTGATATTTTCCCCAAGGGCTTTTGTAGTAAAGATTAATTGAATTCCAGAGTTTAAAGAAGCTAAATTGGTGGCAGATTGGGGATTTAAAAACAGAAAGTTGGTAGAGGACATCCAGGCAGTATGATTAAACAGCATCCTTCAGGAATTTGGAGACGACAAATTAGGAGAATGGGAAGAGGGGACTAAACTGAATCAAGGGAAGGCACTTGAACTTGATCCAAAGAGGAGGCATGATTTTTTAATCTATTCTCTCTCTTTCCCCTACCTCCCAATGCATGTTATGTCCTTATAGCTGTAAATAGATTTATATTTTCCCTCTTGAAAAGACTCTTGATCTAATTTGCCTCTCTAGCTGCTGTCTCCCTTTCTCTTAAGTTTTCTCTCCAGATTCCTGGACCATATTATTTACTCATGCTGTCTGGATTCCCTCTCTTCCAACCTGGCTTCTGTTCTTTCCACTCTACTTGAAACTGCCCTAACCAAGGCCACTATTAATGTCCTTTTAACTAAATCTAAAACGCACAGCTTTTTCCTTAGGCCTGGTCTACACTGGGGGAAAGGGGGATCGATCTAAGTTACGCAACTTAAGCTACATGAATAACGTAGCAGAAGTCGACGTAGATATACTCACCGCGATGTCTTTACTGCGGTGAGTTGACAGCTGACGCTCCCCCGTCGACTCCGCCTGTGCCTCTCGCTCTGGTGGAGTACCGGAGTTGGCGGGAGAGCGATGGGCGGTCAATTTATCGCGTCTTAGACAGGATAAATCGACCCCCGCTGGATCAATCGCTACCCGTTGATCCTGCAGGTAATGTTGACAAGCCCTTAGGCATCAGACAGATCAAGAAGACTATGACAATTATCACTTGCTCCTTTTCTTTCTTTCTTCATTTGGCTTCCATGACTGGATTTTCCTGGCTGTCTTTCTATCTTGCTGATTTTTCCTTCAGTATTTCCTTTAATAATACTTCATCATTTCGTCCCTCAGGCATTCTGTTCTCAGTCCCTGTCTCTCTTTGTATCTCCGCAACCTCCCCTGTGCTGAGAATTCTACATCTTTCTCCACTGTCAAGTCTTGCATCTTAATTAGCTGCCTCTCTGACCTGTCCTCCTCTGGGATGTCCCATACAAACTCTGGCTGTTCAAAACTGAGCTTCTTATCCTTTCTTTCTCATCCCTGCCCTTTGCCACGCTTCTCTGCTGTTTACCAACTACACTGTCCCCCTTGTCTCTCAGGATCACAAGTTCTAGGTCATCTTTCTGACTCTTCCCTATATCCAATATCCAAAACTGTAACTTGCTTTTTTTGGTCTTTCTGCCATTCTCCTCTGTCCCCCTCCAGTCCTATCCAAAATGCAGTTGCTCAAATAGTCTTCTTCTCCTGCCATTCTAACTGTTGTCACTCCACGCTTTAGATCCCTTTTTATTTCTTTTTACCAGAAACTCAGTTTGTCCTCATTTCCAAGGCCTTACAGACTCTTGCCTTCACCTATGGCTGTACTCTCCTTTACTTCAACTACCATTCCTTTCTTTTTCTCCTGCTTTTGCCCTTAGTACTCCCCATTTGTTGTCTCCCCGCCTTGGACTTTGCACCTGTTTTTCTCACTAATCCCTGCACCTGGAAACAATCATTGTTCTGTTTTTTCAAGAATATTCTCCTCCTTCAAATCCTTTCTTAAAACTCTCTTCTGTCCGCTCTCCTTACCACCGGTAGTCTGCAGTGTCTTTCCTTCCATGAACTCTTGGCCAATTGATAGGTTACAGTGTAGTAGCCGTGTTAGTCTGTGTCAGCAAAAAGAAAATAAGAAAGAAATAAATACTTGTGGCACCTTAGAGACTAACAAATTTATTTCAGCATAAGCTTTCGTGGGTTAGAACCCACTTCATCGGATGCATGGAATGAAACATACAGTAGACAGATATTTATATAGTCAGAGAAACATGATAAGGTGGAAGTGTGTCAACCAACCTTAAGAGGCTAATTAATTGAGAGGAACCATAACAGCAGGGGAAGAAAAACCTTTGAAGTGATAAACAAGATGGCCAATGTGGACAGTTGACACACAGGTGTGAATGAGGATCGTTAACTTAAGGGAAATAGATTCAATTAACGTAATGGCCAAGCCATTCCAAGTCTGTATTTAATCCTAAATGGATGGTATCTTGTTTGCATATCAAATCCAATGTATTTTCTTTCCTGTATGACTTGCCTCACTTGTACTGTGTAGTCAGGGGATGAGACTTAATCTGTTTTGTAAAGAGTGTAAACCTATAGCGCTGCATGAATTACTTTTAATAATGATTAAATGGCAAAGAAATACATGTAGTTCTGAAAATATTGGAAAAATATGTTAAGTTCCTTCTTTTTGAATTAAAGGAAGAAACCCATCGACCAGACTTCACCTTTCCTGCTGGTTTTGAAGATCATATTTTAGGAGATAATCTGTCACCAAAACCAGGAATCCCTGGGTTGGTAACTAGTGAACTCACACAAAGCACTACCAGTCTTGGCAGCAGCAACAGCAGCGGAGATGTAGGGAAACAGCACTACACAACAGGTTTGAATTTTTCCTTCCTAATTCACTATTTTTGGAACATAATGAAAAGGAGAAGCTGCTGTTCATCAGTGCAAGAGTGAAATGGCTCAATGCAATGGGATCAGTAGCACTATCAAACAAAAGAATTTATCCGCAAATGTGAGTTGATACACTTTGGAAAGACAAATAGCCTTCTCTTGTAAGTACAACATAGTGAATATATCTTTGTTATGTAGAACAAAATATGTTCATAGTGCTTTGTACAAGATGGTCAGCAATAACAGGATTTCCCGAGTCTGGAGAGCCAGGAAGATATTACATCCTTTCTTTTTTGTCTAATTCTTATAGCTATGCTAAACCTACTTATTCATGTAAAATCAGCTTTCTATACATGAGTATCCCCAGAATATTAATATTAAAAAATGAGCAGCCAGATTTTCCAAAGAGCTCTCATTTAGCCATCTAAATGATGTGGCCAGATCTTCAAAAATGCTCAGTACCAGTTTGAATAATAGGAGCTGCTGGGTGCTGAGTTGTTGTGAAGATCTGAAGTGGTTAATGGGTATATCCAAGTATGTACATTGTTGGTGTCGTCTTCTCCATTTTAAAACGGAATGAACCTTAATATCCTCAGTGATAAGGATTACAAACCACTGTGGCCCAGGACAGGAAGGGGCTAATGGTCTGTCCTGGATATTGGGCCTTAAATTAGGCCCATCCTGCAACATCTACTAGAAATGTTAAGTCCGGCAGGAGGGCCTTCCACGTATTGCTCATCAGGAGGGAATATTATATAAGGGAGAAGAGTCCGGTTTGGAGAGCGGCGGCCCTAACTAGGGGAACGCACATGCCTAGAGGGAGATGGGTTGCAGACCCAAGGATTGCAGCCTGCAGATGAGGGACTTCCCTTGGAAGGGAAAGGCTCAGTCAAGACCGCCCATTGTGAGTGGCAGAAGTTGACCAGGACTCTGAACAAATGGGACTAACGGGGTTTTCCTCTCTGGAACTGATCCCAGCCCATACTCCACTTGGGCAGCAGGATTTTGATGGTTTTGGTAGGGTTGTTTTCTTTCTTCAACCAAAAAAAAAGGTTGACCCCCATCCAACTCCCCCCAACCCTTAGTATCACCCATAGGCTTATCCTAGTTTTTGGCTCAGCCAATGGCCAGTGAGCTCCTGATATGACACTTGCACCCCTAGCTTGGTGATTCTTCTCATTGGTTTCCTTTTCTTGTTTTTTGTGTGGCTATATCAATATTCAAGAGATGTAGGCATTGTACAATAACAAATACATGGACAATTCTTTTTGCTCTTCAACTTCCTTTCTCTTTGGTGAAATCTGTTAGACAAATCATTCCTATCACTTTTACTTTTCCCCCAATTTTCTTGTGCCAATATATCATATATTTATTAATGATGCACAAAAACTACTTGGAAATGCTTAATGTTTACGTAACAATATTACTACTATAAACTTACTCATACAGAACCTTGGAACTAATTCTTCTGTAGTGTTGGCAATGTCACTTTTTTTCCTGTGTTAGTGAAACTATCCATTTGAAGAAAAATAAACTACATTTACTTTGGATAAAGAATCTAACTACAGCGCACCCTCGCTAGAACGTGGGGTTTCGGAGCCATGCGCGGTACCATGTTAATGCGGGGACTGCGTTATAGCGGGGGAGCGCGTTACCATGGATCCCAGTATAAATAATTTATTTTGGGATCCAGGGTCGCCCCCGCGCTAATACCAAATTTGCGCTATGTTGACGCGCGTTCTAGCGGGGGTCTCCTGTACTCCTATACAGGTGAGGTTTTGTTCCCGAGAAGTATGAAAGGTCTGGACTCTGAGAAGTCAGAACATGGATCCTCCCACAATACCAGTTTGTCTAGCATTTTCCAGAACTGTGCAATGGAGGTAAAATGATGTCTAAGTTTTTATTTAAAAAAATATTTTGGTATGACGAAACACCCTCAATATATGGGCTGCTTATATTCTCATGATACAAAATGCCCTTTCATTCTGTTAACTTAATTAGGAGGAATTCAACACCTTTCAGGGTCAAATCCTACAGTGATTTAAATACAAATAAATTTAAATAAATGGGGGGAACAACCAAATTCCCTCAGAATCATTCTTATTTGATAACTACTCCTTACTAAGGCCATGTCTACTCTTATGCTGCTATGATAGATGCAGCGGGGGTCAATTTAGCAGGTCTGGTGAAGACCCGCTAAATCGACAGCAGAGTGCTCTCCTGTTGACTGGTAAGTCTTTTAAACAGCTGTTTGATCTCCTGGAGATTGAGGAGTAAGTATGTGCATTTGAACTCCTTCCTGCCTTGTGATAGAGATCGAGAAAAACTGCAGATTTCTTCAGTGTTCCTCCACACATCCATGTTTTCAATGTGTGAAGCTTTTACAAAGTGTCCTTATTTGTAAAGGCCTAGTAAAAACAGAAACGTACAGATTTCTAATAAACAGTTTAGAGGCGTTTTGTCAGTGTTAATGTTTGTATGCTTCATGTAGGTTGAATGTGTCAAAATGGCATGTAATTGCTAAATAAGAGCTGTTCTTATTTATTTAGCACTTACATAGTGCTTTTAATAGATCTCAAATCACATGACAAAATGGATGAATGTTGTTCCCATTTTATAGATGGTTAGCCTGTTTGTGGATTGCTGTCTAAGTGGCCTCTAGCATAGTGAGTAAGTGGCAGAGCTGAGAATAGAACCCAGATCTTCAGACTATCATTCTGATGCCATATCTGCTGGGCCATATAGGTGTGTGCACTACACCTATAAAACGGTGTAAAAAAGGCTAATAATCGTTTTCTGTTGTAGGTCTTGATGTCAAGCTGTTCTCAGTGCAGAGTTTGTGGAGCGCTAGTTTATGATGAAGAAATTATGGCTGGATGGGCTGCAGATGACTCTAATTTGAACACCACATGTCCATTTTGTAAAAGCACTTTCTTACCTCTTCTTAATGTGGAGTTTAAAGACTTGCGTGGATCTGCGAGGTTAGTGAGTTTGCCAAGAGCTTTACCTTTCCCACTTTACACAACTTCAAAATTTGTGTTGTTATAAAATTATTCATATTCAGAAGTTAAGGCTCTTTAGGGGGAAGGAACAAAACAAAGACACTTATTACTATATACAGCTGGGGCACATCACTAGCAGTTTCCCTGTGTGTACAATCATGATTGGGATAAAGCATACTAAAAATATTGTAAGCCATTGAAGATTATAGTAACTGCAGCTAGAAAGGATTGAACTCTCAGGTTCATCATTTACTTGCCAAACGTCTCATTTTCTTGAGTGTGTACCCTATAAATGTTACCATTTGGAAGGCAGAATATCTGTCTTTTTTTGTTTGTTTGTTTTAAATCAAGGCTAATGTATGTACAGCTTTTTAAACTAGCTTTTCAAAAAGGCTTTATATATGGAACACTTTGTAAACTTCAACAAGCAAGGTTTTTCCCTCCAAGACTGGTTTAGCAAGAGTCACGTTATTGCAGGATATCAGCTTTAAGTTGGGCTAATTAACAGGACCATGAGACCCATAGCCCAGAGAGCCCTTTTATGTACAGCCTTTCCAGCAACTTTGTATTCTGCCACATTAAACTGAATGGTGAAGACAGATGACAAAAATCTCACAATCTGAACATAATTTTAAAATAATCTCACACAGCACATGTCATTAGTGGTATGAACTAGCTATAAGCTACCCATTCCTTACGACTTAAGCCTGGGAAAGCCAAAGTATCTATAAAACGAAAATAAGAAAGAAAAACTTGTAGCACCGTAGAGACTAACAAATTTATTTCAGCATAAGCTTTCGTGGGTTAGTACCCACTTCATCGGATGCATGGAATGAAACATACAGTAGACAGATATTTATACAGTCAGAGAAACATGATAAGGTGGAGGTGCATAGACCAACCTTAAGAGGCTAATTAATTGAGAGGAACCGTAACAGCAGGGGAAGAAAAACCTTTGAAGTGATAAACAAGATGGTCACACAGGTGTGAATGAGGATCGTTAACTTAAGGGAAATAGATTCAATTAACATAATGGCCGAGCCATTCCAAGTCCTTATTTAATCCTGAGGTAATGCAATCTAGTTTGCATATCAATTCGAGTTCAACAGTTTCTCTTTGAAGTCTGTTTTTGGAGTTAATCTGTCGCAACACTGCTACCCTCAAGTCTGTCAGTGAGTGATTAGGGAGGTTGAAGTGTTCTCCTACTGGTTTTTGAATGTTATGATTCCTGATGTCAGATTTATGTCCATTTATTCTTTTGCGTAGAGACTGTCCGGTTTGGCCAATGTACATGGCAGAGGGGCAAAGTATCTATAAAGCTTATACATAAAAGATCACTAGGAAAACAAGATAATGTTTATGTTGCATCCTTAATTATACGTGGTCTTGATGTAGCAAATCTCTTTATTGTGAAATAACAAAATATTGTTTTAAGTGGCTACTTACCCAAACCAAAATTGTTTTTTTATCTCTGCAAATGGCAGAGTAGGGTAGCATGTGGACTAACTTCACATATTTGGTGTTTTCTCTCTATATTTGTAGTAATGAGAGAGGGATGTCAGTTGCATTCTGGAGCTCAGTGCAAGTCTTACTGTTGTGATTTTGGAGGGGGTTTTATGTACAGTGTTTCTTTTTTCTTTTGTACGTTTGTAACTGTAAATATTTGGAAAATCAACTTTTTTAAAACATACATAAACTTATGCAGTTAATGCCTTCCCCCCCACCCCCCTTTTTCTTGGTCATGTCATTGTTTAGCTTTTTTCTGAAACAAAGTACATCTGGAGATAGTTTACACAGTGGAAACATTCCATTAACCACGGATCCTCTGGAGCAGAAACCTGTGTCCAGTCCTGCTGTTGCTGATTTGATCAGTTTTTCAGATCACCCAAAGCCCAACCAGACCATAGCTGAAGAAACCAGCTCTGCAACTGAGCAAAGGTAGAGGGGAGAAAGGGGAAACCAGTTCTTAGTTTCTAAACAAAATACTTTGTGATGGTACCATTAGAAATGACTAGTACTTTCAATATTGTCTCTTGTTGAAAAGTGAAAATTTAGCATACTGTTGTCCCACTGTATATTAAAGGCTAGTGTGCCAAATATGATATAGAAAAGTCATTCTTACTATTATCATTGGTTGATCTTCCCTCACTTTTTGCACCTTGTAAGAATAATTGTTAGCAAATTGCTTTTAAGTTCATCTCTATGAATTAGTGCCTTAGAAGCAGTCTGCCTGTAGAACTGCGGTTGAATCTGATAATTCAGTTATACGTGAACTTGGAGCAATTTCCTATGAATTTTAACATGTATTTTTAAAGTTATTTTAAGTATGCACTTTTCCTGTATGTGAATTAATACAGTTTATTATCTTATGAAAATAATCAATTTGTTCGCAATCATCTCTTTAAGGTAAGAGGTTTTGGAGTGCTTAGCATAAGCAGTTCTCTAATATGCAATATTAACACTATCGTAGAAAAACTGTCACTCTCGTGGCAGTTTGTGAAGAAGCATGAGGGTCAGTAGCTCTATGTTGTGTAGAATAGGTGTAGAACTGGTTTAAAAAAAAAAAGCAAATTTAATGAAAACTAACATTTTATGTTTGGAAAATTTGAGTAGCACCAATTACGCCCTTGTGAGGGAGACTCTTAAGGTGTGAACATGACATTTTATTGTGTAGTATTAGTTGATCTTATGCTCAAAGATTTAAACTGGTTTATCATCTTACATTAGTGTCTCTTAACTCTATCACAAATGTCTGTGGAGCCAAACAGATAATTTGCAACTAAAATTTCATCCCATGAATTTAGCCCCTCTCCTGCTGAAAAATTTCTGGAAGACTGATTTTTAAAAAAAATTTATTTGTTCTAAAGTAACTGAATTTGTAAGATTTTCAACTGTGTGCAGTGCATTGATTGCAAATAGTTCTGAGAGTAGTCATTGTGTGCTGTATGAGCTGCATTGCTTAGTTATGACTGGTCAGGTGAGTGGCACAATATTGCTTCAGTTCCCTGACAGCAAGAGTGTGGGAGCACTTCTAGCATGAAATTAAAATGAAGGATTTTTGCAAAGATTTATGCAGGCCATTTATAAACCTGCTTTCTGTGAACACTTATGCGTAAAACTCAATTGCATGACAGTTCAGAGAAAGCAAATGCAAAGAAAGTTGAGATAAAATGTGAGCATGACCAAAATAAATTCACCTTAAATAGCAAGTATGTATTGATAGAAAATACCTTGCAGTTCTTGTCCAGCTCTGTTTCTAAGAAAGGTGGCTGCACTAGAGTAATAAGCTCCATAAGGGCAGGTTTCAGTTAAAAACTTTCAAGTGCTTTTCACAGTTGATACCGAAATGTTCTTTTAAAATATGACGTTTATATTGTGCTGAGTTTTTCTGTGGAATAGTGTTGTGCCAACCCAATGATTGAGACTTTCATTTCAATAGAAAACTACCTGGGACACCTATGGGAGAGTCTTTCTCTGGTTACTGTCTGTCAGTAGGTGTTGCTGAATAGCAGTATGTTAACATGTTCTCTTCTGAAACCCAAATAGTGATGTGCCAGAAGAACAGAGTGAGGGCCCCAGGGCTATGAAGAAGCCTGTCATCAACTCATCAAAGCGAGGAGCATCTTTGACTCGGAGCCATAGTGTCGGAGGCCCTCTGCAAAATATTGATCTCACACACAGACCATCTCATGGCATTTCAACAGTTAGTCTTCCAAATAGCTTGCAAGAAGTTGTGGTAGGTTGCAAATAAGATGTTTGATGCTAAGTGAATCTAACCCAGTGCTAATGAATTGCTCCCTGAACAACATCCTGAGAGATTTACTGCTGCTTGCAAAGAGTAAAGTATTTTCTTCTAAGGGCTTAGCTACACTTGCAAGTTAGAGCGCATTAAAGCAGCCCCAGGCGCCCTAACTCACGACCTGTCCACACTGGCAAAGCACTTAGAGCGCCTGGACTCTGCAGCTGGAGCACTCCTGGTAATCCACCTCCACGAGACGCATAACGCTTGCTGTGTCTCGGCTGAAATGCCCCAGCATCAGTGTGAATGAGGTGTTGCATTACTGCGCTGCGATCGGCCTCCGGAAATGTCCCATAATCCCCTTAAGTCAAGTGGCCACTCTTGTCATTGTTTTGGAATCGTCAGGAATGAGGATATGCCCTTTCCAAAGCTCCGTTTCTGACAGCCGGCATGCTTATCTGCTCTGGGACAAAGCAACCATTAGTGTGGAATGTTGCTTGCTGTGAGTGAGAGAGGGAGGCGGGGGTGGCAGGGAGGGTCTGCTGCTGTTTGAACTTACAAGACAGCATGCTGACATGCTCTCAGTCCCCCAAAAACCCACTCACTCCCCCCACATGCTCCCTGTCACACTCCACCCCACCCCCATTTGAAAAGCACGTTGCAACCACTTGCATCCTGGGATAACTACCACAATGCACTGCTGTCTGTGGCGTTGCAAGAGCTGCTAATGTGGCCACGCCAGTGCGCTTGAATCTGACAGTGTGGACACACTGCAGCGCTTTCCCTACTGTGGTCTCCGAGGGCTGGTTTAACTCCCAGCGCTCTACATCTGCAAGTGTAGCCATGCCCTTAGTGTGTCTAGATATCTTCGGTCTTACCATGGTTCAGTTGCTCTGACATGGTTGAAGGATTGACTTCCCTGTATACATTTTAAGTAGTGCTTCTTGATTTGAAATTCTTACTCTGGAAGTACAGTACAGACTTTTCCTTAACCTTTCTAAAGGGATCAGAAATTTATAAACAAGTGACCAGCATTCTGGAATGGACCATCTAATAATAAAAATAGCATATTATTCCAAGAGGTATTTGCAAGTCATTCCCTTCACTTACCACCTGTCCTCCCCACCAAAAAATGGTTCAGATGGTTTCTCTTGTGGGGAGAGTAGGGGGTGGGGGAATGGAGTTCATTACAGTAGGTACTTTCATGTTAAACAAGGATGTCTCTCCTTCTGATGGACTTAAGAGTGGCTGCTGGCCAACAGTGAAGTTTGTTTTCCATTTAAGCTGCTTCCTGATGGACTTGCATTATAACCTGTTGCAACATTGTTTTTAATTTTCTGTAGAGCAATTATTTTAACAAGCTCTGCTTTTGTGATGAAAGAGAAGGAAAAGTTCAGAAATCAAAACCAACAGCCCCGGTATATCTGTAGTGCATTCATTACTTCCAGAGACTTAGACGTGTTAGTTCTGCAGCCGTGCAAGTTAAGATTGCTATGGGAAATGATCTCCAAAAGTATTTCTGGGGGCCAAAAGTCTTTGACTTTGTAAAGTAACAATTGCTGCTGTTCTTTCAGGATCCTTTAGGGAAAAGGCCCAATCCTCTCCCTCTGTCTGTACCCTACTTGAGCCCTCTGGTGCTACGTAAAGAGCTTGAATCCTTGTTAGAGAATGAGGGGGAACAAATGATTCACACATCCACATTTATCAACCAACATCCCATCATTTTCTGGAACCTGGTTTGGTATTTCCGGCGCTTGGATCTACCTAGCAACTTGCCAGGACTCATTCTGACATCGGAACACTGTAATGACGGGGTGCAGGTAGGTGCCTTAACAGTAGTTGGTCATACACAAACGTTGCAGCATATTGAATTATTTTTGTTTATAGAAAATGTCAGAAAAAGCTTGCTTGACAATAGTTTAAAAAAATCTAGATTTTTTTTTTTTTAAAATATCAAATTGTACGTTTCTACCTCTAATATTGGTAATAAGATTCCTTTTACATGAGCTATCTTGAATGATGATGAGTGAAAAGAGCACTTGGCTGCTGGTCAAACTGTTCTCTAGCCATGGCATCTGATGGGTTTCTCTCTCCCCCTTTCCCCTCCTCCCACTTTTGGGGGCTGCCTGGGACTGGGGTACCACTGAGCCCACCTGACCCACCAGCCTGAGCTCCCTTTACACTGTATTGCTGAGGCAAGCCAAGCCCTCCCTCAGGTTTCAGACTGCACTTAACCAACATACAGGTAGGGACGCACCCAGATGCAGCTATTCACACAGATGCTGAGATCAGCTCTGCATGGGAAGGCTCAGCTAAGGAACTGCCCAGTTCTCAGGTGCACACCCTCCTCTGGAGTGTAAACCCAAAATTGTACTGTCTTGTACTGCACAGAGAACTGTACAGCGTAAGCTCATAAAATTCGCCCCCTCCCTCAATGTGGAGAGGGATATAGCAGCTTTCTGCCCCAAGTTATGATTTCCACACACTGGTTTTAGACAAAACAAAACAAGTTTATTAACTACAAAAAATAGATTGTAAGTGATTATAAGATTTAGCAAACGGACCAAAGCCGATTACCTAGCAAATGAAACAAACACGCAGTCTAAGCTTTAATGTACTAAAAAAATTGGTTATAAGTAGCAAATTCTCACCCAAAATGTTGTTGTCGGCAGATTGCAGAGATTCTTGAAGGCAAGCTGTATTTGCTTGCAGCTTAAATCTCCAGATATTCTTTTCACAGGCCAGACAACCCTCTTGCCTGGGATCAGTCCTTCTCCCCTAGTCCAGTCTTTTCATTCTCAGGTGTTTCCAGGCGTCCCCTTTCTTGGGTGGGGAGTCAATGAAGAACGAACGAATGAACCACGATAATGACACTACCCTGCCTTAAATAGTTTTTGCATATGACGGAAATCCTTTGTTTCCCCGTGTGATTCCTACCCCCGATCAGTGGAAAAACACTAGTATCATCATGGAGTCCAGTACCAGGTGACTTGGTCACATGTCCCTGCAGCCATAACTCAAGCTGTTTGCAGCATCCCCGGGAAGGCTTCGCAGGAAGATGAGAGATAAGCATCTTCAAAGACCTATTGTTTTCCCTAGTGGCCTTACCCAACCAGCCATCCAGACAGATTGCATTCTGTCTAGTGGGCATTCCCCAGAGGTAAACACATTTGTAATAGATGCATAGACAATATTCCTAACTTGAGATACAAAAATTATACATGCATACAAATAGGATAATCCTATTCAGTAAATCATAACCTTTCCAATGATCTCTTACATGACCCATCTTGCATAAAATACATCTTAGTTATGCCATAATCATATCATACCCCATATTCTTCATAGAGATATGGTTATAATGCCACACATCCTTTTATAGATTTTCAAAAGCTACTAAGTGAGATTTTTCTCAATGGCTGCTGGTGGTCGGGGGTAGAAAGAAGCTCTGGGGAATTCTAACAACTCATGAACAGCAGCTTTAAGTTGTAACACATCAGAGCAAGGCAGATTCCCTACCACACTGTGAAATCTCTTTCAGATATTGGGCTGGATTCCATGCTTCATTCCACCAGTTTTTTGTTATCATAACTTCATTGAGTCACATCAGTATAAAAATGTAAAAAAGGCTAGAGAATCAGGTGCATTATTTCCTGGCATTTCATCCTTTCTTTCAAGGGCCAGATTTTTTTCAAAAAAGGTACACATCTGACTTCTGCACATGTGCCAAATGTGTATACTAGAGGTCATCGGGTATTTGAACCATGTAATGGAATAGTCTGTCGAGATGTGGCTGAAGCCCCATCACTTGGGAAACTTTACAAGCTAAATTGGAAAATACACTATATTATCAGAGGAAAGCCTACACTGACTGGGAATGAACTACACAGCTTTCTTGTCCATCTCTCACTTCCAAATCATGCAGCAAGTGCATAGTCATTCAGAAGGCACTTCTAATTTTACAAGTTATGAAAAATTGAGCTGGAGTTATGAGTTTCATGTGTCTGCAATAACCAACCCACTAGATGTGTGGTGTTACTAGGGATCATTTGTGTTCTTATCTTAAATATCTGTGAGCAGCTGCCTTTCCCAACCTGCTGTACAAACAGTCCCACCTGTTGCATAAAGTCCAAATGTTCTCCTTTCTTGGAGCTTGGAAACCAACAGAAAGGTAATGTAAAGCCTTCTGCAGCAGGATCACCATCTGCTAGTAGTGCGTCAGGCACATACTACCAACAGGGCAAGGACCATCTTTTTGTTTGCATTTGTACAGTGCATAGTACACTAGGGCTGTGGTCTGTGACTCAGGCTCCTAAGTGTTCATGCAATACAAACAATAATATATTTAGATCAATACAGCCTGTGTAGATGCCCAGTATGAGTGGTCTTCTTTGGTTTAGCTTATATCACGCAGGAAGGGGTTTGAGCTAAGTCAAAAAAAGCCACTCAGTACTGCAGTGCAAACACTACGCTATTCAATTCCTACTAAATGAAATCTGCAGTTTAGCCTCTCCATTTTTGTGTCTCAAAATGAATAGTGCAAATCTTTTCAGCAACAGAGATAAGAAATAACACTTTTGGGGCCTGTTGTCAAGTTTTTAATCACATGATCCTATGCTGACCTCTTTAAACTTCCCTTTCCCTCATTCTAGCTTCCTTTGTCATCTCTGTCTCAAGACAGTAAGTTAGTATACATCCAGATACTGTGGGACAACATCAACCTTCACCAAGAGCCTGGAGAGCCTCTATATATATCTTGGAGAAATCTCAGTAAGTGAAACAAGTGTGAAAGAGAGAGTGTGGGCTGGGGAGTGAGAGGTGGCACTAAACATTTCTTTTTACCTTGTGGTTTCTTTATAGATTGTATACTCTCAATGGCAAGAATTGTCTTCCCCTGTGTTTGCAAAGCTCCCACCACATTTTGAATGACAGCACAATGTAAACAATGTGAAACCTGATATGAAAGCGTTTGTTGTCTTCCTCCTTTGTATACAAATTGCAGTATTCTTTGCATGTTTATATATCAGGTATAAAATAGGGGAAGGATTTGATCAGATGGCAGTCTGTACATAAACTTCAGTAAGGACAGGGGTCTGAACTTTCTTGCTATGTTACTGACCTGCCTACCATATCAGTACAACCATGAAAGGGAAGAACCGCTACAAAGGAAAATCCTTCTAAAATAAAATTCTTTTTCTTTTCTTTTTTTTTTTAAATAGTTGCCACCTTTCTGCATCCTAATTTACCATGTGTAGTCTATAGTGTTCATGCCGTTAGCTTCAATTCACATGGTTTTCCACTACAGCAGGAGAGTTTTGAAACATGCATGCATAGTGTACTATGTACTCTTGTATTACATCAGTCTGAAATATTTTCTTGTTGCACTGAGCTGTTCTACTTGTGTTTAACTTTAAGAAATGAGCTCAGAGCTGTAAAACACCAAGGAAGAAGAGTTCCCTCCCTAAAGGAGCTTTAAATCTAAGCAAACTGATTGCACCAAAAAATGTACTCGGAGAACCAGAGGAGGATGATAGTGTCATTTGCTTTGTCTTTGTTTTGTTTAATAAGGGGTTGGTGACATCCATATGAAACATGAATGACAACTTGAATCTTCCAATACTGTATCTATCATTCTAATTAGCAAACCCCCCCCCCCCCCAGTACAAACTCATATGATGTAAACAAGGGAACAAAGGGTTTGTTTTAAATGGTTTTTGTGCTGAAAAACTGGCCAAATAATACCATTGAGAGAACTTGCAGTAAATTCAGAAAATATCTGGAAAACAGGAAAATATGTTCACCAAATGCACTGAATCGTGCTTTTATATCCAGGCTATCCCAAACTTATTGGCGTGATCACTGGGTCTGGCGTGACTTTCATCGACTAATGCCCCTTACTTGCTGCTTACTGTGCAACTTTGCTATGCATTGATTCTGCCTGTAATCTAAACTCCACTGCCCCCTTGATGCACTGTTTTTATTAAGTCCGTTCATTGTCATTTTGGAACCACCAGTTCATGCACCAAAACATTGGGATAAATGTGTAAATGCCTGACTAGATCAGCTGCTGATGGTCATTGTTGCAACATTTCTGTTTCAGCTTCACTATCGCTACACTAATGGTAGCATGTAGCCCAAATTTAGCAATGGCAGCTTCACTTTTCTTTCTTTACAACTGTTCTTAAAGGCTGCCTGATGGCATAAATATTACTAACTTTATTTTCTTTAGAATGCACTTCACCTTCTGCTCAATTTGCAGCCCACAAACTAATGCAGCATGGCCGAAACATGGTAGCCTTCAGCCAAATGCATCAAACACATCTGATTGTGTCTGTTTCCAAGTGTAACACAATCAATGTGTTTGAATTCAATATAAATTAACAAGATACTGTAGCACTAAAAAGAACCATTTTTATATCAGTGTCAATATACAAAGATTTTGTTACAAAAATATACATGTCAAGAACTGGAGGCAGTTTGGTTTCTTGTGCTCCCTTGTCAGGTCATACTCAGAGTGTGTACGCTTTACACAGTCTCTGCCACGCTGAAGGGTGACAGAATGCCTAAACAGGCAAAGCCATTCCATTGTAGTGAAAACTTCTGCAAGATGGGCAAAATTTCTCTGCACACAAAGACCACATATATCTTGTACTTACTGCATGTTTCATGGGAGTGAGACTGTTTGTTTAAGAGTTACATCTATTTTTGTATTGATCTGAAATGCTGTGTTCTCCTCCCAGATTCAGCGGAGAAGAAATCATCTGTAGCTTCAGAAGATCAGCAGGCAACAAGCACTTTAGTGGAGAACATCAAACTGAGCATTCAACACAACAATGTTGTTGAACCCATCAACCTCCTTCTGCAGAAAGTTAAACCAGACATCAAACGACAAAGGTAAAGGGACAGTGTTTTCTGCTATCTTCCCCCACCCTCATGCCTAAATCTGCACCAGGATCCCATACCATTTAAGTGTTGTAAAGGTCTCCCATACATGGTTATAGAACATTTAACCCCCTCTGAGACTCCCCGTCACTACACATACTACAGCCAGATGTTTAGGATCAGATTTTCATATGGGCACTTTGAGATCTATAAAGATTCTTGTATGTGTAGATCTATTCCTATGCATGTGGTTGCTGCAGTTATTTGCAAATCAGGTAGCTAAACCCTCAGTTGTGTATACAAAAACTGATTTATTTATTTTTTTTACATAAGTGAAGTAAATATGCATGCAAAAGCAATAAATGTAGCAAATTTACATTTGTCATTGAAATCTTTACATCCCAAAGGATCTGAAAGCACCCTATGAACTATCTTTACAATCACTGAAGTTCAGCTGCATGTGAGTTGCTGGCTAGGAGGGGTCAGCATTACATTTTACACAATAGTTTTGATTAAGGGGGAAAAATGGCATCTGGAGGCTGAGGAATGTTTATTACCCTTATTCCTAGGGTTACTTTCAGGTTCCCAAAAAGAGGACGCTGCCAGAGGGAGAACTGGAGGGGGTATTTATGGGGGTTCTGAAGGGGTATTTGTATACTAGGAGGTGTACTTGGAGGGGTGTGTGTACTGGGAGAGGGTATTTGGGGGTTCTGGAGGGAGTACCTGTGTCCCATAGGTGCAGTCTCCATGGGTGCTCCAGGCCTACAGCACCCATTGGCAGCCAGTTCCTCCCCAGCGCCTCCTGCCCACCGGCAGCCCCACTGATCAACTCCTCCCCCTCCCTCCTAGTGCCCCCGGCTGCTGCCTTTAGCTGTTCCGTGGCATGCAGGAGGTGCTGGGAGGGAGGGGCAGAAGCGGGGGTTGGGGTGTGCTCAGGGGAGGGGAGGGACCTTGGTGAAAGGGGCGGGGCCAAGAAGGGGAGGGGGCTTGGGGAAAGGGGTGGAGTGGGGGCGGGGCCTGGGGCTGAGCGAGGGTTGAGCACCCCTGGGCAAAGGAGAAACCCGGTGCCTCTGCTGTGTCCTCAATCTTGAGGTGGGACGCAGTGTCGCTCACTGTCTTGGTGGCAGGGCAGCTGGCACAGGCCCGGGACGCAGCACCAGCTGTCCGTCGCTCCCTGCCTCACCCCCCTCCCCAGGGCTGGGAGCCAGGACCTGGGTGGGCGGGATCCGGCGGCGGCAGTGGAGGGACCGATTGGGATGTGGAATCAGCTCTTTCTGAGCTGCAACGTCTGCTCTGCAAAAATCCACACACTTCCTCTTATTTGAAAAACCACCCAGGGGGCAGAGAATCAAAAAAGGAAATGTCCGGGCAAACCCAGACGTATGGTAACCCTACTTATTCCACACAAGAGCATGGTATTAAGAGCACTGAGTACCATTCCGTAGTCATGTGATGTGACCCTATTGTGAACCGTAATAGATATGACACTTTGAAAACTACCATTGTGGGCAACTACCATTTTTGACTGGAGTTGCAAGCACACACCACTGTAAGCACCAACACACACACATATCTGTCTAAAGATGAATCTTTAGAGAATGATGCTTTGGGGGCACAGACACTTTTCTTTTGTTTTGGGGAGGAGAGTGGGGCCAAAGTTACTTTTAAAAAAAGGTGTTGAATGTAGTTTTTATACAATCTAATTATTGTAGCAGGGACAATCCCCTGATACCCCAGTGTGTTCATGTCGGCCCAGGAGGGGTGCAATCCTCTGGTCTCTGATGCTTGAAGTCCCTCTCTTTTTCCTGGGATTTTACCCAGCTCTTGGTAGCTGGGACAAGGTTGACATTCTCTACTGCAGCAGGCTCTGGCTCCTTTTTTCTCTGGCTGGACACTGGCTCAGCAAGGAGGGTTTCCCCGTCTTGTAAAGGGGAATTTTGTGTGCCTGGGTGAGGCTTGCCTGTCTGTGCTTCTCCCACGCTTTCTGCAGCCAGGCTGGCAGTTTCCTTCCTTCTCCTACAAGGGCTACTCAGTACCAAGTGGTGCATGTTTGTTTGCATACGCTTGCTCTGAGGGCATGAGAACTTCAGTGACCCTTTCTCTAAGGAGACCTGGGATAGGTCCAGTCAGCTGCCACCTTTGGGTATGACTCCCAAAGCTTCTTGATTGGCTCTTCTCTTCTGCCTCCCCACCCCTCCCTTCTGGGTGGTAGAGGGGCTTACATAGGATGACCAGATATCCTGATTTTATAGGGACAGTCCCGATTTTTGGATCTTTTTCTTATATAGGCTCCTATTACCCCGCACCCCCTGTCCCGATTTTTCACACTTGCTGTCTGGTCACCCTAGGCTTACATAAACAAAAGATAAAAACAGTTTATCAACAGACCAGATGTAGGCTGTTCCTTTTCTTCATTCAGGCACAATCTAGATGGATTTACAAAGAATACAGATAGCATTGCCAATTCCAAATATCAAAAAATCATGAGAAATTAAAAAATGAGATTTTAAAAATACATTTTGGTTTCCCCCCCCCCCCACTTACCTTGTTTGTGAACCTTTGGGGTGGGGTGAGGGTCACACATTCAACCCTTTCTCCACAAGCATAGTGGCTAAAACATTCTTTTAATGAAATATGAGATTTTTCATATAAGCTCTTGACTCCAGGAGCTGAGCTCAAAGAAGCACACCAAAAACTGCAGGACTCATAAAATCATGAGTTGGCAACACTGATTAACAAGCCACTTATAGTACAAATAAGATTGGAAACATAGTTAAACAAAGCTGTGTTTATAGGAGATAAACATGCTTTCAGCATTGATTTCTTGAGGGTAGTTTGTACTTTAATTGACTCACATTTCAATATATTTTACAGGAGTTTTTATAGAGAAATCCTTTTCCTGTCTTTGGTGTCTCTTGGGAGAGAGAACATTGACATTGGTAAGTTGAAAATATTGTGAAATGTGCATGTTTATTTGCACAAATATATTCAAGAGAAGGCTCAGTGTGTGTGGACTGAGAAGATTGCCAATTTTTTGAAGCTAGCTTTCGTTTGAGGGGTTTCTAAGCAGCTGTTCAATTGGCAGACTTCCTTACTTCAGGAGTAACTAATGAATACTATTACAAGTTTTGCTTTTGTGATTCTCGGTTACCGTTCATTTAAAACAGCTAGACCTTGCAGAGTGATGCATTTAAAAAAAAAAACAAAAAACTTTATTTTTGTGGAAAATATTTATGGTGTGCACTTGAAGTCATTTAAGCAGCACTTTCAACGATGCTCTGTTTATTCCAGAGGCCTTTGACAGTGAGTACAGACTTGCATATAAAAGTCTAACGACGGAGGTGCTTGAGAAGATGCAGAAAATCGATGCACCACCAAGCAGCAGTATGGAGTGGTGCAGGAAACGCTTTGGGGCACCTGTCATATAAAAATGAAGGAAGAGGTGATGGAACTTCACAAAACAGAAACAGATGGGACAAAAACTGAGAATATGTAGATTTGGATTCAAGTTCCTAAAAGAAGACTAAATCCAGCAAGTTGTATTCAGATCAAATCTCTCTTTGGGACAAGTTCTGATTTTTTTTTCTTTTGTCATCTCATGAAATAGTGTAAAGTGCTATAAAATACCTTAAAACTTCTTAATACCAAGGATATTCAGTTCTTGAATGGCTTTTCTGCCTTATCTTTATTTTTCTGTATATATTTTGTTGTTTCTTGCTTCTCCACCATCTTCATCATCAAGTGGTTGAGAAGGGAGATGGTGGTTCAATAAGAGCATTTAGTTGGTGGCTTTCTTAAGGGCCATCAATACTGGGATATTTTATAAGTGTATGTTTTGGATTGCCTTTCTAGCCCAGTAGCATGTTAAGTGCACTGGCAAAGAGGGATCTGTTTGTTGCATATGGATGCAGCATGTGTGTACATATTTATGGAACCCTTGAATTGCGACTTGCAATGCAGCTATTTTAGACAGGTCACAATACCAGACAATAGCTTTAGTTATTCTCTTCCTTTTTGACAGTAGTCCCTGTCCCGGTTAATAATCTAAACCTCTGTTGACTGACAATAACTCTTCCATTTTGGCTATATTCTAAAACTTTAGCTTTGCTCTATTCAGTGTCCTGCTCCATGAAATTAGATATACTCTGACTGTATTGCTTTGTTCTCCCAAACAATGATGGGCTTCTGCCCTGAGCAGCTTGGAGATGGGTGTCTTTCTGCAAGCTACGGAGATAGTTTAATGAAACTAGGGTGCAAAAAGGTTTTGACAAAAACAAATATTGACCAGAAATTAGGATTTTTTTTTTTATTTTTTTTATTTTTTTTGGTTCCAAAAAGTGTCCCTTGGGGTGAACTTGCAGCTTCAGGCACTATTGCCCCATACCTGGTATCTTTCTAACCTATGGGATAATTATTTTGCACTGTAGGTCCAGATTCAATATTTTTTTACTATACATATATTTATATACAACTCTTAAAGTTGTGTATGCAGAGAAAAATTGAAGAGCTCAAAGGACTGGTCTTAAAAGTTAAAACCATGTTTAGTTGATTGCCAGTAGATGAAAAACTGATGCACCTACTTGACAATACTTGTCATGTCCTCTGCAAGATGAAACTTAGACACTGGTCTTTGACTTAAATGTTTCCATAACTAAATTACATGGCAACATTTGTGAATAGCCCTGCTGCTTCTGCGTCGATCAAATGAGCTGAATCAGTATGTGTCCATCCTTTACTAAGGAAGTCACTCCTGGAAGAAGCAACTGAGAGAAGGGATGAAAGAATTATTAAAACAATGTGACTTAGGCATGGTCTTATTTTCAGTTTGAATGTAATCTGCTCATACTACTCCCATGCCAGCATCTTTACTCATTTTTCACACTTCAGTCATTTTAACTCTTTACAGGGGCACCAGGATCTCGTTGAAAGTGCCAGTAACTGAACCCCTCCTCAGAAACATCAAAGTACTTTTAACATGTTGCTGACATAACATTTTTATAAGATATGTGTTCCTTCAAAGAAATGGATTTTGCACTATTTGTATCAGAAAATATTTTTGGCATTGTAGGCTGGATGCTTACATTTAAAATAAAAAATAGCAATTGGTGATCCTAGGCCATGTTAGTATATTAAGTTCATTTGGAATCTTCCCTCCATGAAAATATTGGGCATTTTCAGTTCTCAAAAGCAAAAAAGCACAAGCGCAGTACAAGAACTTTATCTCAATTCTTCTGTCATTTTTAGCCTTTTGAGTTCATTTGTTGTTTTGCAGATTTCAGACCAACTCAGCAATGAGTATAGAGCTGTTTTCTTATACTCACCTGTGGAATCGGTGCTTGATTTTCTTCTCTGCTCCCCTCCCCACCAATGTAATTAATTGTTTATATTTTAACTTTAAAAATCCTTGTGAAGCATGCTCTGGAATACTCACACTTGCATTATAATAGTTGCTAATCCAAATAAGTTTTATACAAATAGCAAAGATTGTACCTAATATTTTACTTTAGTACGGGCTTTAAAAGTACAGCAGCACAAAGATTAAATTATTACCTCTCATTGATAGTTCTAAATAATAAGCAGCTAAGCCTTATGGCTCCTTGGAGCAATTTAAATAGCAATACTCTTTGAGCATCCTAAATATTTAGCTACCCTTATTTCCCCGGCTGCAGAAAATCTTTATATGATGTTGTTTTGCCTATTGGGTGGTAATGAAATAACTGGATTCCTTTTTCACCTTCTTAGACATAATTGTAGATGACATTTTTAATCAATTTGCTTTGTTTTAACAGCCCTCATATGTATTGCTTCAAATCTTCAACAATATGACACTGGGCTTGTGTAAACATCCAGAGTAGCTTCTATGTCATGGTATCTAGCACTAAATGTTTGTTTCCTAAGGCTAATGAGGTAAAAAGGATACGCTTATGGTCCTAGATCATTCGTGTAAAGGATTTAATGTCCCTGGATTTACAACATCACACTGATTCCTCTGCATGTTATAACGTAGTCTTTATTCTGTTGTACATACCTGTTTCCCAGCTAGCTGAAAGTGCTGTGTAAAACTAAATGAAGTCAAGTCAAAAACCCCACTTAAAATTACTTTCCAACTTAGAATCCAGGACATGTTGAGGACTGTTTTGTTGAGTTTGGGTTTTTTTAAACTGCTTGGTTTTTAATTCTAGTTTTTAATAGCTAGTTAACTAGCTGACTCTAGAATAGATTCTATTATGCAGGAGAAAAAGTGAAAGTCCTCAAGGTGGTTATGTAATCACAATATTTCATCTAACATGCAGCTAGATTTGCTTACAAGAGGGCTCCTAAGTTGCTGCCTCCTTCTGACCACCTATCACTTCCTGTTCCTCCTCCTTTGACTTCTTTATATGAAATATTTAGCTGCAAACATTAGAGATTGAGGCAAATTGTCCTAGAGCTGGATTTTCAGAGATGAATGCTTACCTAATCTGAATATGCAAACTCTCATGACTGCATTTGGAAAACAGGTGTGACCCGACTAGACTTGAATGCACATTAATACTCATATGATCGAAAATCTGATCCAAAATGCATGAGGACAGTTCCTTAAAACTTTTCCATTTGCATTTTAAATGGGGTGTCCCCCCCCTCCTTGAGGCACTATAGAAATTATAAATGATTCCCTGCAAATTAATAACCTAATACATTTGGAGGGGAATGTGGGGGGAATGAGTAAAATTGGAAGCTGCTCCACTAAGAATTAACATTTTAAACTATATCCCCAATGATCCAGATTACCATACATCCATTGTGTATGAGTGAACTTCCCCCAGATGTCATCCAAAGAGGAATCTGAGTTCAGCCCCAGTTCTTTCCTTCTACATAATCAGGAAAAGAAATGCCTTAACTTGGGAACCCCTGGCTTCCAGAGGCAGAACAGTTCTAGTCTGACATGTAACCAGCAGCCAAGAATGGGATGGAGATGCTTTCATTGTATACATTTTGGAAACCTAATATATAATCATAATGCTTGCAGAGGCCTATTACCTAAAGAGCCTGCTATTGGGCTGCACAAAATCAGGGTCCAAACCAAAATGATCACATAGGTGGAGCTTGGCTGCAAGCAGGCTGAAGTGTGTGAGATCTTGAATGAACCTGAGAGATGTTAAAAGGAGCTTATTGGGATAAAACAGATAATGAACACAGGAAAATCTCTTTGAATTTACATGGTCTTTACAATTTTGGACTACTAGTTAACTATATGAAGAGAGCAATGTATTTTGCTATGTTCATCTAATTGTAAATGCACCAAACCTGCCTTGTTTCCCTTTACTAAACAAAATATCTACATTTTCTGTAAAGTTAAATGGGATCTTTAGCAGTTTGAAATCAAGATTCTCAATAGAGAAGTTTTTTTGAGTGTTGGATGTGCAGAGTGAATACATTCCAGAACATTACAAAGATTAATTGTAATTATTGTAAATGAAAATGCAATAGATTTCAAGAAGTTTGTGTATATAGAACAGATAGCAAACTGAATGAATTAAAATGCTGCGCAACGTACCATGAAAATAGTAGAACATCTGTGTACAATGCTGATAGCTATATTCTGTCTTCATATTTTATATAATACTAGTTAAGACAATAACATCTTAATTGAAAAATTGTTTAATGTAGAAAAGGTATCTTAAACTAAATTATATTCTACTTTCTCAAAAAACTACTAAGTTAGTCTTATTTATAGCTGAATTTCACATGTTGGCTAAACTCTTAATTCACATTGCGTTTGTGAATTACTAGACTTTTTCCACCCTAACTGTGAATGATGTTTTTTCTGTACTTCCTCAATTTTAGGCTATACATGTACCTTAGCTTGAGTTTACTATTTTCATAGAAATAACTGCAGCATGGGGTATGTTTGCAAAGTGTGTATGTATTAGACCATTGAAATCTATATTTTTATAACTGTTTAAAAACTTTTTTAAAAAATGTAACTGAGGAATGCAGCCTAAAATAGAAATTTGTTTTTAAACATTAATCCGTCATCAATTTCTTCAATGCAAATAATTAAATACAATTAACTGTTGAATCTTTTTATTAATGATAGCCTTTATAAATAAAATAATTCTTTCATTTAACAATTTGAAACCTTCAGGTGCCTTCTGTATATCAGCTTTTCCTTGTGGACCTTTTCAGAAACAACCCCACCCCCTTGTAAACCGTAAATGCTGAAAGTGAACAGTTGAGTTGGGTGCAGTTCTGATTTTACTGTGCTGTATTTTGTGATGCATATTAGAAAAGAAACAGTAGATATTTTTTGTCTTTCATTCTGCATCAATCAATGATGGAAATAAAAGGGATTGTTTCCTGTTTTTTACAAGCACACTGAACTCCTTTTAGGAGCTTAAAAATAAACTACGTTAATGAGGATAAAAGGAAGTAGTGTGAATAAATGATCAATTTATTAAATGAGTTGGGAAGTTTTCTATTAATGCAATAAAATTTGCACTGGTTTAGAGTGTTTGTGAACTGTTCAAAAATGACCTCCATTTACTGTGCTTTGATCTAACAATTATTTCTCTGTTTTTGTACATTTGACAATGTTTCTTGGTGCTTTGTTTTTTCCGAATTTTGTATAGCTAAGAAACATCTATTTCTCAAAATAAAATATGTACAACTGCTGCCTGGAACTCCCATTTTTTAGTTCTATTTTTGTCATCAAATTGCTTTAACACTGCAATAAACTTAAAATGGTGGGTTCAGCATGGGCAAGAGTATGGCATAAGCATACTGGCATTTAAAAAAAGAAAAAGCCAACCCCCTCCGCATTTAATCCAGTTTTAGCTAAAAACTTAACACACAGTTTGGTTAATTCAAAGTTGTCATTCCCACAATAGCTGTGACTATTTATGCAGGTGTGTTGTATTACTATATATGGTAACGTTAATGCCTTTATAGATCTGCAGTTTAGCAGAGATGTTTGCTGTGTGAAACTTCAACCATATAATTACAAGGTAGCCTTAATGCAAATTATAATGAAAATTTGTCAGCCCCCCGTGCACACCAAGGCTGCTTTATTGTGTCATGGCTTTGTCATAGCAAACAATTGAAGTACCGCTTGAATCAGTAAGTCTTGGGAACTGGAACGTCAAGTACTTTTATATACAATAAAAATGTTAAACTATTTTAATGGGCTATTGCTAGACATACCAGATCAAGTTTTGAAAATTTAGTCTTGTTTACTAGTAGGCTGTCTGGGGTGACAAACAGCATGATTCTTTCTGGGGAGTGGGAAGAAGCCTCTAAAAATCAAGGTTCTTGCCATGGAATTATGGCCATAAATAGCTTCTGCAGCTTTTAACTATAAAACTATTCTATTCACCTGTCAGGAAAGAAAATTACTTGCTCCAAGAAAGAGGGCAAACAGAATTCTGCAATGGTGTATAAACTGTATTCCTTTTTTGGACTTTCAGTGTTGGTGGATTTGACTGAATGAACATTCATTTAAACTCATGTGAAATTGTGAACCGGACAATATGAAGCACTGTATAAGTTAAAGGGAGAGGGAAGATGAAGGCTTTATCCAAACATTTAGAGGAGGGAGGGAAAAAGATGAAATTTGACTGGTGGCTGTTTCTAGCTATGTTCCCCTACAGGAGCTCCAATCCCCCCTTCCCTGCATTGGACTATTTGTTGGACATTGAAATAGAGAACTGAGGGGTTGTTACTCCACACAGTCCTATATAACCTCGCTGTGCAGCATGAGGTGGTAGAGTCCATGCATAGGCTGAATGGACACAAATAGAAAATCTCCGACCAAGGGCTTGAAAAACACCCGTGCACCTAAGTGGAGCACCCATAGAGGGCCAAATCTTGAAGAACCAGTTACTGCACAAGGTGAGTACCTTGGTTTGACTTTACTACTACAAAGTGCAAGTAATTACTGCGCTGTCATAAAAAGCCATTGGGCACCTTTGCATCCCTGTGTAATGTAATACATTCTACCATAGTTTTCTGCATATTTTGCAGATAGCTTTGAAAGCCCTTACCTAGCAATTTTCACTGTCTACTTCTACAGAATTTGGCACAGGAACTCCTCACTTAAAGGTGCCCCCGTTAACATTGTTTTGATAAGTTGCTGATCAATTAGGGAACATACTCATTTAAAGTTGTGCAATGCTCCCTTATAAAGTTGTTTGGCAGCAGCTTGCTTTGTCCACTGCTCGCAGGAAGAGCAGCTAGCTCGTGGGGGCTTGGAACCAGGGTGGACCAGCAGCCCCCTCCCCTAAGTTCCCTGTGTGAAAGCTGTCCAGGAATTCAGGTGTCCCTCCCTGCACTGCATGTGCTGCTCCTGCCCTCTGCCTTGGAGCTGCTCCCGGGATCCTCCTGCTTGCTATGGGGTGGGGCAGGGAGGGACTAATGTCAGGTTGTCTTCCAACCTCCTGCTCCTGCACCCTGCTTATCCCTTCTCCATATAGAGCAGGGTGGGGACACAGACAGAGAGCTTGGGGCAGCAGCTGCTGTCAACTTCCTGATCCACTTAAAAAGACAATGTACTTAAGAGTGGGGTCAGCATACTTAAAGGAGCAATGTGCATCTCTCTCTGTGTGTGTGTCTCTCTGCCATGCTGCCATTTAGAATGTGAGGCTACATTAACAGCTCAGCCAAAATCTAGTTCATCATTTATCAGTAAGGTATTCTCTGGGAAATATCACACTCTAAGTTCACCACCTCAACCAAGCTTCACAGTTGGCATCACTGTGTACAGTATTAAATTGTTTAAAATGTATACACTGTGTATATAGTTTTGTCTGGTGAGAAAAATTTCCCTGGAACCTAACCTAACACCCCCCCCCCCCTTTACATTAATTCTTATGGAGAAATTGGATTTGCTTAACATCGTTTCACTTAAAGTTGCATTTTTCAGGCACATAACTACAATGTTAAGTGAGGAGTTACTGTATTGACATTCTTTTAGTAATATTTGTCTTAATTTCACATTTTTCCTATCAGTAGCAGTCATGTGCTCTGCCTCTAGTTCAGGCAGTCCTGGTAACATGCAGATTCATAGCAATCTTCATTCTTTATAGTTAAATGTATTCACAGAAGTGCTTTTTAATAAAGCCTGTATAGGCTCTTTATTTTCTATTACAATGTTTCAGTGAGATTCCAAGATACTTGATAACTGCATACTGTCCACATATAATGGGCTTCTTAAGCATATAGGATTTGTTCATTTTCATCTATCAATCTGATTCACAATCTGGTCCATTTGTAAGATCTATTTGTCCATTAGAAACATTTCCTCATTGACTGACAATAGCAAAGACTAATGCTGTGAATCAGTGAAGGTTTAGAGCTTTAACTGCCTTTGCTTGGAACACTGAAAAAATACTTCTAAGTTCACTATTGAAAAAAGCAGAATCCTTCTTTCCCCTGCTGGGACAGCCCTCTCCAGAATCCAGTCCCCCACCTAGGAACTGGCCCCCCCATCCCCAATCTAGTGTCCCCCACGTACTAGCTGCACCACCCTCCCTGCAGTCCCAGTCCCCGCCTACCTCAGTGCACTCTCAATCTAATACTTATGAAGATTGGTATTACTAATTTAACGACCCTAGATCTGACTGAATGAAGAACTTCCTCTGGAAGAACTACCTTTTTGATGGAAGCTATGTTGCTTTCCCTATTCAACAGTGGCAAAATAGAGTATAAGCACCTACACGACCTGCCAATTCTAAGAGGAGAGCATCGCTACAAGCATATTTTTACTAACACTGAAAAATTCAATTTCACCATAAAAGATTTATTTTCTTAATCATTTACATCTTTTACTTTTGGCTTGACTCAGATTTAGATGTAGAGGCCCTCAATGAGGACAGTCGTCGTCTCTTGGCTATCTGCTCCTGGCGTTTTTCCTTGGCCTCCTTTAAAAAGAAAAGCAGCACCCCATGAGTAATGCACAATACCGTTATAACAGAAGATGTACTTCTGTAAAGATAGAGGAACACACACTTGCTTTCCAGTTGGACTCATCAGATAATGCTGAATAGAGATCATAAGCAAGAACCCCTTTTAAACATTCAAACTGTTCCCAGTATTTTTTCCTCCCACATCCGAATTCCACAAATGTCCCTATCTTGGCAGCTATATGGAAACAGCTCCATTATTTCTACTATACAGCACAGCAATCTACACCACACTACCATGGTGATTTACTTGAATATATTTTCTAAGATCTGTATTTTCAATGTGTATTTGTTATCCGATTTAGTCAACTTTGGAGCTAGAGAATTCAATCAATAATCCTTACCTTTCACAGGTGGGGTACTTGATTTCAACTCTCCAACCCTACCTGCACTGGGCCTTAAGAGTTAGGGAAGTGAGTTTAAACATTGTTCCAGTTAAGTCAGTTTAACATAGCTGGCTAAGACAAAATTATGTTCAAGGGCCAGTATTTTACGTGAGGCACCCAGCCTACAATGTGATTGCTAAAAAACTGTTGTACCAGAACGTCCATTCCAGACTGTCAAACTATGTAAGAAAATGGTTTAACTGGAACAGCATTTACACTCAGCTTACGCATGTAATGTGGACAAGATTCTTATTACTCCTAAAATGGTTAAAGAAAGGTTGAGCAATGTAACAAGTTGTGCTGAATAGCCACAGTCTATTATTAGAGCCAGTTAGGCCACTATCTGCTTACAAACTGCTGAAAGGAGCAGCACAGAAGTCCTTAGTAGTCCTTGTAGGAGTCAGATTTTGTCCTGCAATAGACTGACTGCTGTGGAGTTAGAGAGCTACCTCCATATTGAACACCCTGTCTTCAAAAGGAGTAGACATACCTTCATTCTCTTGGCCAAAAGCTTAGCATATTCTGCTGCTTCCTCCTTGTTCTTCTGAGTTCGCTGTTTCTTTAGAGCAATACGTCTGCGCTTATGTTGCAGAACTCGGGGAGTCACCAATCGTTGGATCTTAGGAGCCTTGGTCCTGGGTTTCTTGCCTAGGAAAGAAATGAATTTACTAGTACAAAAGCTTACGTTTAGTGTTTATGGAAATGAAACAACTGTTCAGTAGTACAAAGAACCAAGTTCCTCTCCAATGTGTTTTCCTGTCTTATTTGCAAACTGATTCGTTTTAATATGTCACTAGTATTGATGCTTTCAATATTTGTTGCATTTGTTTTCAGCAGATCTTTATTTATTTTAGAACACAAAGCATCTGAACAGTACAGCGATTTTTCCCTCCCTTTTAACTAGAGGGGAGATTCTCTCAAACATTTAAATGACTGAGCACAAGTCCCCCAAAAGTCTATTAGGATTGTGTTAAAAATCGCTTGCTGCTTTTGAAAGCCTTCCCCTAACTACTGTACATCTTAATCAAGCTACTCTTTTAGCATGACAATCTGATCTGTTGTACATACATCATCTAGAGAGGCCTAAAGTTGAGTCAACATAGCCTAGTCAACTTAAAAAAAAAAATCAAGCTATTGTATGTATTGGCATGCATCCGACGAAGTGGGTATTCACCCACGAAAGCTTATGCTCCAATACGTGTTAGTCTATAAGGTGCCACGGGACTCTGTCGCAAGCTATTGTAAGTATATCAAACTCAAGACCTGCCAATTTGTGTGTATAGCCACATCTTCCATTTAAAAAGTCTTGTGTGCGACTGAAACAGATTACAAAGTGATGTAAAATACAAAGTAAACCAACAATTCTGGTTATAGTAACTGCAGGTGTCGTATGAATAGTTAATTTCAGATACGTGATATTTAAGTTGACTCATTGCGGACTTGTTCAATGAAACATTGAACTATTTTCTCAGGTCACCTTCAATATGGTGGGGAAGTAGTGGGATGCAAAAGGCAGCAGCTGTGGGGAGAAGTATTCAAGGTGACAAATACATTATTACAAAGAGCATGTCACTTAAGCAGCACTGCTTCCAAGCAAAGGTGGTTTTGTGGGCCAAGATGCTATGGAAGCAATTTGAAAAGTCTAAATTTGAGGGGGGTTGACTTTAGCATCTAAGTGCTACAACGAAGTTTTCTGGGTTTCAAAAATGTTCTGTGGGAGGACTTCCAACCACAGTAGATTCAAATATCAGATTCAGCCTCATTTCACCAACTGAAAAATACATTGTGAATCAGTGGTACCAACAGATGCATCTAGAGACTCTACCAGGTCTTTAACACTGACCTCCCTAGTGACTTTTTGGGGAGTAAGAAAGGGTGCTCTAGCTAAAACTTAATACTAATTACTGATACTTGTCTGCTTTTATGGACAGTGAGCTCAAGTTCTAGCTGGTAGAATGTTTTCAGATAGTTATTTTAAAGTAGGGTTTCTAATCACAGCAGAAGCGTGGCTGCCTGTTATTAGTGTAGCAAACCCACAAAGCTGCAGAATCTGTCTCACCTTCCTTGTTCAGGGGTTTCCTCACCACATACTGGCGCACATCATCTTCTTTGGAGAGGTTAAACAGCTTGCGGATTCTGCTAGCCCTCTTGGGACCAAGTCGACGAGGCACGGTGGTATCTGTCAGTCCAGGAATATCCTTCTCACCTTGGGGAGAGTTGTCAGATTAGTTATCCTCCTAGATTTTAATGCTGTGGCTGCTTGGAACTAAGGCTATGTCTACACTGTGCATCTTACAACGGTGCGACTGTGCTACTGCACCCGCACTGTTCTAAGGTGGGCTGTGTGCCAGGAGAGAGCTCTCCCAGGGCCAAAATAAAACCACTGCCAGCAAGGGGTGGTAGCTTGTCCCTGGAGAGTAAGGTTCGTGCTAAGGAAGCATTTTCCACACCAGCGCTTTTCTCATTGCTAAAACTTGTCATTCACAGGTGGTTTTTTCACACCCCTGAGCAACAAAGGTTAACAAATGTGTCACTGTAGACAAAGCCTAAGACTGTGTACTTGGGGTGTTCAACATGAGCCTGAGAAGGAGCCAGAATTTACTAATGTACATTGCCAGAGCCTCAGTAATACATCAACAGCCCTCTCCTGCCCACTAGCAGCCCCCTCAGCAGGGGGTTGAGCAGTGAGCACCTCCCAGCACACTGGAAAGTTAGCATGTGTAGCTCCAGCCCCAGAGTCAAGCGCCTATGCAAGGGGCCACAGGTTGGCCACCCCTGCAATACATCATGAAGTCATACGTTTAAGGCTGTGAGAACCTATATACCAAGGCCTTTGTGGCCTTATCTCCAGATTCTCACCTTTCTTTACGATGACCAAATTCAGGACACTTAAGTTGGCATCAACAATGCAACCCCGGACCGATTTGCGTTTTCTTTCTCCAGTTCTTCTGGGGCGATAGCAGGAGTGTCCCTTACTGAGCAGCAGGCGGACACGTCCATGGGTCAGAACACCTTGTTTCATGGGGAAGCCTTGTTTATCATTACCACCACTGATGCGGACAACATATCCCTGTTAAGAAAATGACATCTAAGCACCTCATCTGCCTTTAATTGTCCTTAAAACCATTTGTTTCCATCAAACAACAAAAGTCAGCACAACCCTGTCTTCTACAAATTCCGTATTCATGTTCTTTGTACCTATGCCCCCTTGTAAAACAGCAGCCATCCACAAGTGTTCCAGACAGTTTACATACAGCACGCCAAATAGACTTGCTTTCAACAAATTCAAATCTGCACAGTTTCAGTGCCAGTGCTGGACACAAGCATAACAGCAGAAACTATTCAAAGAGTCTTGCAGCTCTCTCACACTGAATTAGTGGCCTTTCAAAGTCTCCTCCAATGCACTGCCTTTAGGAGCTCTGGAAATAGCTGCAGTGTACTCAGAATACCTAAGACCACTGAACAACACTAATAATGGGCAAAACAGCAATGTGTCCCATCAATTTAGTTCTCTAGGATTTGTAGAACAAATCCTTTTTTGTGGGGGGGGGGAAAAGCTTTAAAAATACCCCAGTATCATTTTAGCCTCATATCAAAGGAGTGCACAAATCTAGTTTATATGCAAACTTTGGCCAAAGTCATACTAAGTGGAATTTTGTTTAGTGCAGCTTGAAAGTACATTTAGTTTGACACTTGTTAATCAGAGGTCTAAACTACATGGTCTGAAATCCCTAACTTTTGTTCAACTTCATGGTAGTTTAATTTAACACAATGATCTGCTTACAGAATGCAGAGTGGGAGCCGTGTTGGTCTGTATCAGCAAAAACAGGGGAGTCCTTGTGGCACCTTAGAGACATTAGTCTCTAAGTGCCACAAGGACTCCTTTGTTTATAGAATGACACTTCAGTATGTCTATGCTAGGAAAATATAGATTTGTGACAGCTGGCTCAAATAAAAGCTGTTAAGTCAGTACTGTCTGAAACTTTTACCACCTAAGACTGCTATAACTTAAAGCAGCAGTTTTCAACTTTTCATTTGCGGACCCTTACATTTCAAATGGAGGCGCAGACCTCCTCTGGAAATCTTACGCAGTCTGCAGACTCCTAGGGGTCCATGGACCACAGGTTGAAAACCACTGTTCTATGGTAACAATACTCTTTCATGGACCCCTTAGACAGTCATCAGACCCCAGGTTGAAAATGATTACTTATAGCAATTACAGAAAACATGGTTCATTTTTCTAGTTACTTTGTGGGCTTGACATTACTTTGTCCATAATCTTTTCCTTTTGTTAGCTAGTTGCATTACAGCAGCATCTTGGAGGCCAAGGGTGATTAGTACCTCATTTTGCTGGGCTTCATATACATAGTGGGGGACTCTCTGCCCCAGAGATCTTACACTCAAATGGACAAGATAAGCCAAAGGTGGAAAAATGATCAGTTTTACAGATGAGGAACTGAGATATAGAGATTAAATGACTTGCCCAAGCTTGGTCAGCCTGTGGCAGAGCTAGGCACAGAGCCCTGATGATCCCCTCTCTTTAAATCAGGAAAAATTGTTCTAAAAACCCTCTTTAGCAAGGGGATGAAAACTTTGATATTAAACCTAAAACCTTAAAGGGGACAAATTTCTAAAACTAAGTTGAGTAGACCGTTTTAACAATGAACAGCTGCCCATACAGGGTTTTTTTTGGGCCAACAAAGTATATGCAATCAACCTTAATGATACCATTCTTAAATTAGAAGAGTGCCCTTTCCTACAGCTCAATCTATGGTATAAATTCTATCCTCCAAATACTGATTTAGTGGCTTACTTTTAACAGAAAGCATTTTTCTTAATGTTTTGCAGTTTCATTGCACAGCAAGACACTTTAGGACTACAAAGAGCACTAATTCTGTTCCTTAGCAATACCTGTTCTCCTCATTCATCCATTCTAACAGCCAAGCATAGGAGAGCAAGATCAAGACCAGCAAATAGTCTGCTGAAGAGAGCAGTGAAACAGGTACTATAACCACAACTTCACTAAAAAACAAACAGCTCACCACTCAAACTAAATATACTTTGAGACACTTGTTTTCAAGGCATCATTACACCAGGCACGACCTACCACATGCTCTCTATGCAAGTAGTGAGAAACACTGAATATTTACTCAGTTTTATTTCTCACGCCTTAGTTGGCCTCCAACATGCCCAAAATAAGTTTTCAGGACATTAGCCCAATTCTTACCTTCCATTCTTCACCAAGAGAATCAGCAGCAACTTCAGTGGCCATCCGCTTCTCATAGAAGGTCCGCAATTTGCGCTCATCATCCACCTCAATGAGCTTCTGGCAGCCAGTGGCTGGGAAAGAGATGTTGAGCTAGGAACAACAACAAAACAAACCCAAGTCTTTTCTAGAGCGGAGCTAAACTCTCATCCCATGAAGCTCATATACCCCCACTCCCCACCCCCGAAACCAACGTAGTATTTCAATGGGTGCCACAAGGAATGTCGGTTTGTTCCAATAGTCTTAAGTTTAAAACCTGGTTAAAATCACACCCACTCCCTCAATCTGCAGAGACTTGCTGGCTTCTGGTCCCACACGCGGCCCCGAGCTGCGCCGACAGCGGCCCCGCAGAGCGAGTCCCCCGCTTACCTTGCCCTGGCGGGGGAGGCCGCTGGGGCGCAGTAAGGACGGGACCCGGACCCAGGGTCTAGCCCCTCGGCCGCAGCGCCGGGGGGGCGGCCCCGGGAGCGCCCTTCAAACGGCGCCCCAGGGGGATGTGCTTCGCCCCGCCGGGAGCGGAGCTCGGCGCCCATGGGGACGGGGGGGGGGGGGGGGGGGCGCCGCCATGTTCCCTGCCCGCCCCCTCGCTGCGGGGAATCCGTCCCCATCCGCCCCGCGGCCGCGCTCCCCAACCCAGCCCCGGCGGCATCGCCTCCCGCAGGCGGCCCCGCCCCGAGCGCCGGGGCCCTTGCAGGCCGAGGCGGCAGCGCGCGGCCCGGCCGCTCGCCTCACCTTCATCCTCGCCGAGCCGCTCCCCTCGGCTCCGCCACGGCAAAAGAGGCCCTCCTTCCGCTCCCCGCCACACACATAGGCGCGCAGGGATCTCGCGAGAGAGCCGAGCGACACACCGCGAGGTCTCGCGAGAAAGGGCGCCCGCTCCGGGGGCGGAGCCCAGACACAAATGCCACGTGACCGAGGTTAGCCAATGGCAAAAGTGATTCTCGCGGCTGGCGTGCTCCTCGCACCGGAAGGGAAGAGAAGGGGTGCTCGTGGGCGCTCTGTCCGCTGTGGTGGTGTACGCCGCGTGCTCTGTGGTTAGCAGGTGCCTTCATTGCCGCCCGGTTGTTGCCATGGCAACAGGTCAATGACGTTACTTTCGCCCCCCAAAGGCGGCGGTAACTCGGAGCCGGTGCCGGGGGTGCTTTGCTTACGGTGAGAAGCGCCAGTCCCCTCGCCAGCTCCCCACGGCAGGTAGGCAGGCCTGGCTCCCGCCAGGCGACCCCACAGGTGTCTAGGTGAGTGGTAACCTCAGCCCAGGTGTCTGTGTGTCTCACGGGTGCCAAACGCCTGAACAATGGGTCATGGCTTCCTCTACGCCAGGGGCCGGGAAACTCCGTGAGATGCTGTCTGTGGGATTTCCTGCTGATTGTGCCGTTGGGAAATGTCCTGCTCATTGTCCCTCTCTCTGCAGAACAAACAACCCGGGTCGCCTCATTGTCCAGTGGTTCTCCCAAGTAGGGTGACCAGATGGCCCCATTTTATAGGGACAGTCCCGGTATTTGGGGCTTTTTCTTGTATAGGTGCCTATTACCCCCCACCCCCTGTCCCGATTTCTATCTGGTCACCCTACTCCCAAGATCCACAGAGCCTCTCTGTGTAATAAAAGTTGGGCACATTAGAGTGCTGGTGAGAGACTGGCCCTTATTTCATAGCCCCAGTCACCAAACATAGGCCAGAATTCAAAAGGTACACAAAAGGGCCAGGGCTCTCCCATGGCTACTGAAGGAGTCATGCTGCCAGTGACCAGTGCCCCTCATAACCACGCAGAAGGGAGTCCATGCATGTCAATGCTCAAATATCCACTGGATCTGAAGGGGATGTGTTGCAGAGAACAGATTATTTCTTACCCCACCTTCTTCTGATTTGCCATCAATCAACTGCAGGCCGCGGAGAAGCTTCCTTGGTGTGCTAGGGAAACTTGCTGGGGACCCATTGTTCCCCAACTTTACAGCACAGGCTGGTTTCCAAGAGTTTGGATGTCTTCCTTTTGTGGAGGCAGAGGGGAGAGTATGGCCCATTATTAGGAAAAAATGAAAACATGCAAGGGGAAAAATGTTCACCTAACTTCAAAGTAAATGGTTATCATACTGTTGACTTGAACTAGTGGCTGTCCTTGTTCAATTTTCTGTGTGCTAACTTTATGAACCAGCACATCTGGATGCTAGGGAATGTGGTTCTATTGGGGTCTGAGAGACTAGGTGTAGGAGTCCAAGAGATCAGCCATAACGGGGCTAGGAGAGGCAATCTGTTGCAGCTGCCAAAAAACAGCTTGGAGATCCAGAAATAGTAGAGCAGCAGCCTGTGAGCCTGGAATGGGTGGGGAGGATGCCTGACAGCTAGGACTGGAGAGATTGAGAGCTGTGTGATCAGTCTGATGAGTGAGTTTCAGAAAGATTTAAGAAAGACAGGCCATGGCCAAGTGTTGGTGTCAGCAGGGAAACAGATCCAAAATAAAAGTAAAACAGGATCATGTTGATTTAAGACCAGCATATGTGTTCCCTCTAATTTTTTACATCCATGTGCAGAATGAATTTTATGTGCACCAATATGGAGGTGATGTGTGGCGAGTGTGGGGCCGAGGGGTTTGGCATGTGGGAGGGCTCAGGGCTGGGGCAGAGGGTTGGGACGCAGGGTGCTGAGGGCTCTGACTGGGAATGTGGGCTCTGAAGTGGTGCTGGGAATGAGGGGTTTGGTGTGCGGGAGGGGGCTCAGGGCTGGGACAGAGGGTTGGGGTGCAGGGATTGAGGGCTTCAGTTGGGGGTGAGGGGTTCAGGGTGCGGGAGGGGGCTAAGGGCTGGGGCAGAGGGTTGGCGTGCGGGGGGTGGGTGAGGGCTGTGGGGTGGGGCTGCAGATGAAGGGTTTGAGTTGTAGGCTGCCTTGGGGCTGCGGCAGGGAGCGAGGACTCCCCCCAGCCCTCTCTCTCCACAGAAACCCAGGGCCAGGGGAGAGGCGCCTGTCCCTGGCCACAGCAGCTCCGAGGCTGGGGCCGGGAGAGAGGCACCTCTCCCTTCCTGATGGCCCTTGATAGCCTGCTGCGCAGCCACACAGCTTAAAGGGAATTTAGCATATGATGTACCTACAGTGGGTACTTCGCTTATGGTACACTACTTGTAACAATATGTACTGTTACCATTTGTATTGCTCATTTGTTTGTTTACACGTTGACTTTTCCTGTGTCCTGAAAGATTCCTCCTAAGGATACTTCATATGAGTTAGTTTCAGTGCTAATGGAACAATAGGACTACAGCAGTTCAATCTGTAAGTGAAACGTCTTAGTGCTAGATATCCAACAATCACAGTGACCTAAAAGCACATCTACCCCTATTCAGGAGGGACAGTCCCAGTTATTTAGCAAAATAACAATATTTTTTTCATTCTCTACCTTTAAAAATCTGAGTCTCTGATATTTCAATATAGGTGTGCCCCAATTGATTCCCCCATCAATATTCATATTTATAGCTTTCAAATGTTAGCAGATATGCAAAAGATAGATTTTCTTCTCTGAGATCACCCAACATATTGGAAAAGGGTGGAAGTAATGATCCGATTATTTTCCTTCCAAGTGTTTTGTGAACAAATATTTTGAATACAAAATAGTAGCATGAGCCAAATAAAGGTAGGAAGGAAGGAAGATGTAGATTGCCTCCTTTTATGGAATCAGCTGTGGAAAGAGGAAAAGAAATGCTTGAAGTTTCCATTGCCCTCTTTGCTTCCTCATCCTCCAGTCTTGCAACAATTGTTCTCATTTATAATATTTCTTAACGTGCTAGCAAATATGTTGTAGAATATTTCATAAAAATAATGGGACATGGAATCTTTCACTCTAGATCACTGATTTCCATCCAGCCCAGGACATTAGTAACCAAAACTTGTAAGCATCTGATGAATGTTCAGTGGTCCATGGGGAAAGATTTTTATGGGTTCTGTTCAGCTCCTAGCATACAAGTGTACACATCACAAAACCACTACCATAATCAGCACCAATTGCTTGCACGCTCAGCAGAAACACCAAAGACTGAATGAGCCATGGAGCAAGGACTGCCCTCTGGCCCTTTGGGTATGTCTACACTGCAATGTAAGCCCAGGTTCTGTGGGACTTGAGCCCTCAGGCTCAGTGTTTGTAAACTCAGGCTTGAGCGTCCATGCTGAATATTGACCCTGGATTTAGAATTTCTGGATCTAAGTCTTACGCCCACACTCATGCGTCAGCACTACACTATGCAGACCCAAGTCAAACAAGCCTGTCCCATGCTTCCTAGCACCCTCCCCATCTGTAGCTGCCCTGGCCCTTTGTTTGTGGTACATGTTAGTAAACTTGACTGTCCATCCCCTGGCTCTTTACCAGCCTAGCTTTACAGCCCTGTCATTGCAGCCTAGCAACACATCCTGCTGAGCCATCTTTTGAGTTTGCATACTCCTGGCAACTGGAGCCAGCAACACGAAGGAGTCACTATTTGAAGAACTTGTGTTGCTTGGGCTTACACTTCTGTTTCAGGAAACTGGCAGGGTACCATGAGATACTGGTGGACGTTTTGGCGGTATTTTCTGACCTACCTCAGGCACCTGTCGGAGGAGGGGGAGGACAATACAGATATGCAAGACTTGAACTGGTTAATGCTGTTCACAACTTTCAGTATAACCACTGATGCCCCCTCCATAGACCAGCACTTCTGGAGCAGGACCACAAGCAAAGACTGGTGGATCACTTCATCATTCTGGGATGATCAGCAGTGGTTCCAGAATTTTCACATGAAGAAAGCTACATTTCTGGAGCTTTGTGAGCAGCTTGTCCCAACCCTCCAGCATCGTGACACAGACTGGGGGCAGCCATGTCAGTCTAGAAGTGGGTTGCTATAACCACCTGGAAGCTTGCTACCCCAGACTGCTACATGTCTGTTGCTAACTAGTTTGGTGTTGAAAAGTCAACCGTGGGTAAAGTGGTGGCAGAAGTTTCCGAGGCAGTCAGGCGTGTGACTTACCCCAAGTTGGTGGATATAAACAATATCCCTGAAGTAAATGCTGGTTTTGAGAGAATGGGGTATCCAGATTGTGCCAGGGTCATCAATGGGACTCCGACCCATAGTTTGCCCTCCTCAAGGAGCACATAAACTGCAGAGGATACTACCTGGTAATGCAGGCCCTTGTGGACTTCAGAGGCTGATATATGGATGCCAACATGGCCTGCACTGAAAAAGTTCATGATGCCAGGGTTTTACGCTGATTGGGAGTCTAACTTCATGGACAGGTTCGGACACTGTTCTGACCAAATGATATTGTCAAATGGAGTAACTGTCCCCACTATTATTCTAGGGGAAACCACCTTGCTTTGGCTTATGAAACTGTATTCTCCTTTCAGAGGCCCTGCAAAAGAAGGTTTAATTACACCCTCAGTAGGTGTAGAATGAGTGAGCATTTGGTACATTGAAATCCCACTGGCGCTGTTTACAGAACTGTTTGTACACCAGTGTAATCAGTGCAGTCTGCATTATTGTGGCTTGCTGTGTGCTTCACAATCTTTGTGAATCCAAAGGATGAGCCATTTGGTCCTGAATGGACGTATGACCATAATGGATTGCCGAACCGGTACACTCAGCCAGAAGGTGCACTTATCACAGCTGGAGCAGGATACACACAGGCAACAGAAATCATGGATACTTTTTGCACTTGCGTTATGGACTTGCCTGGACCAGTAGAGGAGGGAGAATGGTACATTTATGGGTGTATTTGTACAGTAATTTTTACAATAAATGAAGTACAGTCGCTATAATGCTACAAATGGAGTGTGTGTGATTGTCACAAATAGTTAATTGTGGATGAGATAACTGCTTATCCAGTGGGGTGGGGATAGTGGTTTGTGTGACATGAACTGGATTTTCATTATGGATTGATCTGAATAGATGTATAAAGAACTTGTGTTTGGATAAAACTTGGGGATAATGCCTGGGAGTGGAGTAGTGCTGGCGGTATATTTGACCTGTCCAGCTACTAGTGTTCAGTCTTGGTTGCATGGGCCACCCAACGTTTGTATTGTACAATGTGTTCCTAGTCTGCATGACATGGTACCATGGAGAGGGCTCAGGATGTGGTACAGGTGAAGCAGAAGCCTGAACTCTTGTGGCCATTAGCCCTCACAGCCTCTCAGACAGATCTTTCTGCCGCACGCTGTCTTCCTCTCTCAAGCAATGTTCCTGCTCCCGAAACTGCACTGCAACTCTCTCCTGACCTGCTTCAATTCTCTCCTTGCACTCCACAGCCTGTCTGTGCCTTTCCACTTGCCGTGAAGTCTTTTCCCTTTGGTACTGTACCTGCTTGTTGGCCCTGTCCAGGATGCCCACCTTAAGTTCATCACATAAATGCATTCTCTTTGACCGTTCTGTGACAGTTAGAAATCTCAGGCTTCTGCTGGAGTGTGGTTAGGCTGCAGAGGTGGAAGGGAATGAAAGCCACCATCAAAGAGCACATTATTGTAGCAGTACTTCAAAAAAGGTTCACTGTATCCTCGGAGAAAAGGGCCTGTGGAATCTCAAGGCCAAAAATGGATACTTTGTAAAACTCAGCTTCATTATGTTGTTAGAGAAGCAATTTGGTTCCCAGAAACTCCATGGACATAACTCAGTTAAGCAGAGTGCAGAGAATGTACACACAATGGTAAGGTGAAATTTTAAAAGCATAGCATTTGTAGAGTGCAGCCCATTATACCCTGGGGGCAGGGATGTGTGTGTCATGGTTTACTAGCTAAGGTTTCTCAGTCCTTTCAGGCGTTCCATATTCTGGAGGACATAAGAATCCTGGAGTTCCCGGAATGCCAAAGGGCCATTCTGTTCCATGCTACCAGTGGTAAGCCAGCCATGTATTCCACAGAGGTTTTCAAGTTTGTGGTGAGTGAGCAACACATTAACAAGTGGAGTGCCCTATAGAGGAGGGTCTGGAAAATATGCCTTTCCCTGAAATATGACTACCTATCTGGAGTTCCTACTACAGGAAAAGTTTGTCGCTATCAGTACCCAGGATTCATGGGGGAATGAACAGGATGCTGCGTTAGCATCCACATGGATTACTGCGTCCCTACGGCTTATGATACAGCCTATTGTCACTACATCTGCCCATGGACTACACGTCAACACACACAATAATACGGACTCTCAAAGAACTGCACAGCCAGCTCCTCTCCCTTGAAACTTTTCTGGACTACATACAGCCCCCAAGCCCTATTAGACATGGATTTCATCACCCATGAACTACATTTCTGCCTGCTTCCCGTACAGTTTACAGATTACAGGCAACCTATTATGCTGTGGCGTGGCCAATTTGTACAAAAAGGAAAGGCAATATAAGGTTCTTACTTTTAACACCCCAGCATATCTTTGTAAGAACCTACAAGTATCTAGTAAAAATTTAATGTTAACTGCTTAACTGTTGTTTGCACTTCTCAGTCTCCATTTTAATGCCGTGTGAATGGAGGGGGCAGATGCCAAAATGCTGAGGTGTGCATTCCGCCATTAGTGGATACACACTCCTACCCATGGCTTGTAATAAAAATTGTGTTGGCTCATAAATCACAAATCCCTCCCATTTGTGTATTAATAACAACAAACATGGAGCCAAAATATTTACCAGGCACTGGGGTTATTTTTGCCTCTTCTGCTTCTACTTCCACAGGAGGCTGCTGTTCCAGAGGGTCATCGAACAGCTCCTCTGAGTGTGGACATGCTGCAGCTGCTCTGGCACCAAAGTCTCCTTGGGGACTGGTGTGAGCACCAGAGTCACTTTGCTGGCCTGATCCGGCAGCTGCTGGCTCCCTTCTGGTGGTGTACAAGATTCAGAGGTCAGAAGGTTGTCATGGCTGACCAGGCTATTATGAACCGCTAGGTATCAGTGCTCAATGCATCTGATCAGACTCCTCATAAAAGAGGCAGGATGATAGGGAGTTCCCAGAGGTGCAGTTCTCATCCCTGGCTTTCTTGGTAGTTGCTCTTGAACCACTTAATCCACTCCCTGCCCTGGTCTGTTGTAGCCCCAACGCTGTCAGCTTGTCTGCTATTTCTTAATACACATGGTCATTTCTGGTACTCTTATTGAAATTGAATGTCTTTTTCTCCTCACACCACAGATTTACCAGAATCTCACCATGGTCCTGTGACCAGGTAGCAGTGTGCTTGGCAACAGACTTCTTGTCGGTGGCCATAGCTAACTCAGGAAACAGTTCCCTCTCTTTGCAGCTCAGCAGTCAGAATAAAATGGAAACACTAAATGCCAAGCAGCTGTACATGCACCAAGGGGATGCTTCTGTTTCCTGGGAGTCAATTGGCTAATCTTGGGATAGAAAGGATAAGAAAGCTGGCCCATGGCATTGTGGGATAGTGTTTGCAGGATCTCAGGATGCGAGACTGGGGGATCTGGTCCCAAGCTCTGTTCATGGTGCAGAGTGATGCATTGTGGACCCAAGTCCCAGTGTGACTCAGGCTCAGACGTACCCACCTTGCAGGGTCCTAGGGTCTGGGTTCAGAAGGCTTACTGGTCTGAATCAGATAGATTTGTGAAGGGGGGGGGGGTTGGGTCTGAGCCAAAATCTGAGCCCAGGTTTACACTGGAATGTAGACATACCCTTAGAGATTATCCCTCTGAGACAGGCTAAGGCACATTGGTGGGGCAGTGTGGGGAAGCTGGCTCTGCTCCTTTCTCTTTTTGTGGGTGTAAACAGAGGGCTTTAGTCTGCCAAGCTGCCAGACTATGGATATGCACCAGAGCAGGAAAAAAATGCTGAATGCAGAAGCTGTTCTAGGAAAGATTACTGCAGTTCATTAATTTAAATGTTTCTAATACAGTCTGTTTTACTGGTGCTGGTGCCCAGATGCAGAGGATGTTGCATTGAAAACATGTCTGCATTATCCTTTATTTCCCTGTTTGTTCACTTTGGGTCTTAAATGTTTCCGCCCCACATGTGTGTGGGTTTCGGAGTGAGGATGGGCAGTAAACTGACAGCCTGGAATCCCCGAGATAGAAATTAAGATTTATTAAATCCCACCTAGTGCCTCCGTTGGGGACCAGGGCAGGATTATTCCATACAGCCGCGGCTCTCCTGTGCTCCTGCAGCCCGGTCCTGCACTACAGAAGTCAATCAACAGGAGCTTGCGCTGACTTCGGTTGGAGCAGGAGCCGGCGCTCTGTGTCGGGCGTGGTAAATACAGGGCCAGCAGCAGGGATTCTTGTATGTAGAGAGAGCCTCAGCCAGCTGGGGGAGGCATAAAGCGCAGGCGCTCTGGGGCCGAGGGCAGGCTGATCAGCTGGGAAGCGTGCATTCAGCTAAACAACGCACGGGGAGGAAGAAGGATGAGTTCAGCAGGCTGAGAGCTGCTGCTTGTGGAGCTCCATATCCGGCTGGAAGCGAAGGAAAACAGGATGAAGCTGCCGCGGGTGCTACCTCAATGTTGTCTGCGCCTTGCTGATTAGTCCAGGGGAGCCCCAGCACAGAGAGAGCCCCAGGGCAGCGGAAAAAGCAGAAGCGGCCACAAGGCAGATCCATCTCCGTCATGAGCACTCTCTACTTGTGGGATCAGCTGCGAGCCGGCAGCTCCGAGGTAGACTGGTGCGAAGATAACTACACTATCGTGCCCACGATAGCCGAGTTCTACAACACGGTGTGTATCGAGCACATAGCTGTGTGTGTGTGTGTACATCTGTATGCATGTCTCTGTGTCTTACATTGCCTGTAGTACACTCGGTATTTATTTTTATATCTTATGTTTAATACATACATTGGTACATCTTGTCACTTTCAAATAAGATGCAAATAACATTTACATTTGTTTGTTTGCTAACTTTAATGGGAACAATATCCAAATGTAGCAAAAATACCATCACCTTCTTTTGTATTTCATAGTTTTTTACCCTTGATTTCAAAGCACTTCCATGGGGAGTTAAAACGAAGTGAGATCTCTTGTTTTTCTAGCTTGGGGAAAATAGCAGCAGTCCCTCAGCTTTCCCTTGCCTTTTTGCACACAGGGCTGGAATAACGTCTTCTTGCATGTGACACTGTTGATATTTTATTGCATTAGAGCTGTGGTCTTACTATCCAATTGCATGACAAGTTATCAGTTTTCCTGTCGCTTTATTTGGGGATGTGTGGTGGGAAGTGTCTTTTGTGATCTGGTTTCACATGCCTGTTTACTGTTGATTTTGTTTCACCATCGTATTAGGCTAACGTTTTTATTTTAGTGGAACTTTAAAACGTTTTAATTTTAAAATGAAATGGAAAATGTTAAGAAGGTTGATCACAAAATGCCATCTACTGTATTGATTGGAAATTTTTCTGATCCTAATTCTGTTTATGTACCTCTCTTAAATCAACAATATATAGAAAGAGCCAGATATCAGTCTTGTTTGCTGGATTTACCAGTGTAACTTTTGACTTCGTTGGAGCTACTCCAGATTTCTATCAGCGTAACTGAAATCAGAATTGGGCCCGAAGACTAAACAAAATACAAAACACATTTTTTATCTCCACCCACTCCCAATGAAGTTCCTTCAGTTGTTATAGGTGGAACTGCTGCTGCCCTCATCTTCCCACATTCTAATTTCTGGGACCATCTAACTTGTGTGATGCTCTTTTCTTTCTTTTGAGAGCAACATGCCTGGGCTAGTAGCCTTTGCACTGGAGTAGAGGTGAACACAGAATGCTGTACATGGAAGAACTAAAAATTGCTGCTGTTGAAAGTCCCTCCCACCCCCCACTGAGCTGAGTAAATTCCTTTCAGCTCTGCAATAGCAGCTTCTTGTGTATCAGATTTAGGGCTGGTCTGTAGGTTTATCTGTATTAGAAAATTTTAATTTGGTAAATTGCTGGATTTATACTCACCAGTTCAAGTGCATCTTTGTTGGCCTGGTCTGCACCCAGGCTTTTGGATTGATTCAACTATTTCAGTTAGGGGTGTGATTTTTTAATTTTTTTTTAACTGAAATAATTATACTGTTACAATCCCTAGTCTGAATGCAGTTAAACCAGTATAAAAGTGCATTCCACTGGTCTATCTTATTCCCCTATCCCCTTCCTGTATGGGAATAGCTTTATACCAGTATAACTGCATCCACATTAAGGGGGCATTCCATACAAATCTGTACAAAGTGTGGTGTACACTGGGATCCTGCAAATTCTGTGCAGGGATTCCTTCAATTTTAATGGGCAATCATGCATGGAGGACTGGCAGGATGGTACCCTGAGGTTCTCTGACTCTTTTCTTCCCACTTCACTGTCTTTTGCGGGTTTCTCAAACACATCTTCCTAAAAGCATGCCTAGCTCCTTCCTCTTTGTGTCCTGTTCTTTCTGGCTCTTTTTCCCCCCTTTCCAGGTTATCAACCGATTGTAGCGCTGCACTCGGTTACAGAATTACATGTACACGCTGAACCCTCTGCTGAGCGAATCAGTGAGGACTACATGATCTCAGTCTGTGTCTTTTTTTCTTGCCAGCTCCACACACTTAAATAAAAACAAATCCCACATTTGAGCCCAGCATTGCTGATGCTGTGATTTCCCTAGAACCACTATCAAGGGTGATCTGGTGTATGGGTGCCCTATGATATCTGAGCACTTTGGGGAAAGTAGTCTGCTGTATTTGCCCGTGTTGTCACTGCACAATAACCTAAAACATAGGGAGGAAGTTTTTAGGGTAAACAAAAGAGAACACTTCTTAATGAAAGCAACTGTGCCTTGGAGCAGGCTGGAAATGAGATGGGAGAGGGTGGTGAACACCCTCTATGGCGATATGCTGAGCAGATTAGCTAAAACATGAATGGTAATACTATAGAATGTAGTCCTGGAAAGTGCAGGGGGTGCACCAGGATGAATGATCAGATTAGGTCAAGAAAAGACAGCTGTTTACAGATTTATGGTGGAAATCCTGGCCCAACTCAAGTCAATGGGAGTTTTGCCACTGACCTCATTGGAGCCAAGATTTCACTCCATACCTCTAAAATGACTTGAGATAACATGGCTATGGGCCTGACCCAAAGCCCATTGAAGTCACTGGAAAGACTTTCCTTGTCTTGAATGGGCTTCGGATCAGGCCCTTAAAGTACTATAGCAGAACCTTGCTAATACACATCCCAAAAGGCCAGATATTATTATTCACTTCTCAGCAAAGATTTAACAGTACAGTCCTGTAGTTACAGGACAAAGGCCTTGTCTAAACACAAGTTTTGCAACAGCTACCTAAAGATATTTTAAAATTGTATTTCGTTAGACTGGTGCAAACTGTGTGGACACTCCTAAATTGAGTTTAAATCAGGTATGTATAAATGTAGTGGGTTTTTGGGGGCAGGGAGGTTGTTGTGTTTTTAACTTGTTTTTAAAGCTATACTCTATCTGCGGCATTGCAGACCTATGTGGAAGTCCTGGGTAACAAGAACTGGACAATCTTTCTTCACTGTGCCTTTGTTTCCACTCTTGGGTCTTTTATTGACCAAAATTAGGGAACCTAATGTTTTCAGTGATGGAATTTGGTTCAGTTTGTGATGCAGCTCAAAGCAAAGAGCAGTTACATTAGGCTTTTAATACAGTATATCAGGATCCCCTCTTTTCTGTATAGTTTATTTTGATAAAACCGTAAGTACAATACAGTGGCTTCTAATGATGTATTTCAAACCTCTTCCTGCCAACCATATATTGTTCTGTAACAGTCATAAAGGCCAGTCCTAAAAAAAGCCACAGAATCCTTCCTCCCTCTTCTCAATAGTCTGCTGATGTAGCTTTTTTTATTTTTAGGTGGCAGGAGAGGTGGGTTGGTCAATTTTTTTAATGTCGGTTTTTGTTGCATTTCAGCCTTTTCAACATTTTCATTGGAATCTTTTCTTAAATAAAAAATTGATTTTAAAAGTACCAGTGAGCTCGTCTCTATCACGTTATCTTCTGAGTCTCAGGCTGAATGCTGTTTCCAAGGGTTCTGCTGGCACAGATTCACCATGTCTCTAGTAAAGACTGTGCTATTTTAAACTGAGAAAGGAGATTGCTTTTTCTAAATACTTTATTTTAATTAAACCCAAAGGTCAAGGCTTCTGAAGAAAATGTGACCCTCTGAGGGGGCATCTTTAGCTTGATTTAATGCTTCTTGCATACAGTGCTTGCAAATGATTATGCTTAGGAGCCCCTCCTTTAGTTCCTGCCATTTTGAATGCTGGTTTTAGGAACATGTTTTGACCCTTCCTCGGAATGTAAGTGAGGTGGTTGAATTTTAATCTTTCTGAATTTGGTTCTTGTGTAGAGTGAAGACTATATTTGAGGAAGTGAGTAGGGAAAAATATAGTTGAAGGAGCAAACATACCCATTAAGGGTCCAATCCTACACACCTTGTCCATCCCAAACTCTCATTAACTTCAGCGGAAGGTTGAGGGACACTGGGAATATATGATCAGGCCCTAAAAGGCCAAACTGGCCAGTATAAGTTATAGGTTTCAAAGGCAGCTGTAATTCCCCTTTTTTTCAGGGGGACTCTCTTATGATGAAGCTCTCTCCTGCCTGAGTAATTGGGCTAGGCACTGAGAATGTAATAGAGGCAATGATGAGGAATTCTGTCTCCCTCCCCTGCCTCTCACCCCAGGATGAAGCTGTGGGGTAGATGCTCCACAGCTGCCTGTTACAGCCTAAGAGCTGCAGCAGGGTTCCCCAGCCCAAGTGCTTCCGCCTTCCTCTAAGGGAGGACCATATGATCTGTATCCAGGCAGTTCCACAAGTTTTCATGCAAGGCTCCCTCAGTCATTAAGAAGAGAGTGCCACCAGCTAAGATCCTTGTTATTCACCTCTTGTTGTCATTATATACTTTTTGAATTGCAATGACATGACTATTTGATAATGTATTTGTGTAATCACAGAAATGTTGTTCAAGGGATAGATTTACAAAGTATTTTAAGGAAGGGATCATCCACATTATACATTGTTCCCAGTCCTGATGGATTTATACTTAACATTCTCAAAGTAAAGACCTCCACTGCAGAACCTGGGTCAGCTTTGAAAAAACAGAAGGGCATACGAGTTTTGGTAAACTGGGGTTGTCATCAGATCAAGTAATAAATGTGCTTTTCTAGATGGCTTTAGACAGCTTACAAACTTTAAAGGTTTGTTTCATTTTCCCCCTTTATTTGATACATTTTATTTTATATTTTCTTTTCTAGATAAGCAACATCTTGTTTTTTGTTTTACCACCCATATGTATGTGCTTATTTCGTCAGTATGCAACCTGCTTCAACAGTGGAATATACTTAATATGGACTCTGCTAGTTGTTGTTGGTAAGTTGATTAGTCTTTGTGTGTGTGTGTGTGTCTGGTCATGCACGAACTGCAAGAGAGAGGAAATTAGGTTCTTTTCCTGCCCACATATCAGGTTGTTGAAAAATAAAGCAACCCTGACGTCTAGTGAGCAGTTTGTCTGAACTTACTTGATACTGAAGCATGTGCACTTTTACAAAGGAAAATGTACTGTGACAATAAAGCTGGAACTCTGACCTGCTTAGCTCCATTCTGCCCTTCCTTTGCGTAATTGCTCTTGCTACATTTGGGTTTGATCCTGAGCAGTGCTGAGCACCCACATCCCATTACTTTAGTAGGAGTTGAGGATATTTAGCATCATTTGGGAGGAGTTCAGGAGCCTTTTGTTTGTAACATACTGATAATTTCTCTCCATAGAAGTGAATGTTTACCAATTTTATGTACAGAGGATCATTAATGTTTCCATTGTCAGCAACAATGGAAGATTTTGAAATACTACATATATGGGGCGAAGAATTATTGTGCAGGTTGCATGGCTCTATAAAAAAGCATGGGATTTCCCACCTGTAAATCATGCTAAGGTTTAGCCAACACCTGCTGCTACTCTTGTTTGACTTTCTCACTGGCTGGGAGGGTGTATCTCTATTTTTAGTTGTTTTTTGTTGTTTAATTTGGAGTTGTGGGTTTTTAAAAAAAATAATACTGTGCCCATTTCAATTAATAGTGATACCCTGATGTGCTGTTTCCTTTACATAAGCTCCATTTTGTTATTTAGAGCTGACATTTGCCCCTTTCATAAATCGGTTGTTTTGCAATAAGTTTTAGCTGCCACAGATTGTGGTGGTGTTTAAGTCTTTCTACCGTTTCCAGACAGAATGATCTCCATGTCAAAGCATGTACTATTAGGTCCATTGTTAAACAGTAGTGTTTGGCACTAAAATGTGCTGTAACTTCTTATTGGCTTTTTAATTCATTCATCCAGGAATTGGATCTGTCTATTTCCATGCTACACTCAGTTTCCTGGGTCAGATGCTAGATGAGCTGGCTATTCTTTGGGTCCTGATGTGTGCTCTGGCCATGTGGTTCCCCAGAAGATACCTCCCAAAGGTTTTTCGAAATGACAGGTAATATATATGTATGCAGTGTCGTTATAACGGTGTCAGTCACAGGATATTAGAGAGACAAGGTAGGTGCATTAATAACTTTTATTGGACCAACTTCTCTTTGGTGGGAGAGACAAGCTTTCCAGCTTACACAGAGTTCTTCGTCAGGTCTGGGAAATGCACTCGGAGTGTCATAGCTAAATACAAAGTGGAACAGATTGTTTAGCGTACATATTTAACTCGTATTTCAAGAGACCATTCAAGGTGAAGTGACCCATTAACACCTCTCCAGTCATGGGAGGGAAGGGGGGGAAAAGCGCTGAACAGAGGGTTTAAGTGGGCTAGATATTGTTGTAATAGGCCATAAATCCAGTGTCTCTATTCAGACCATGATTTTTAGTATCTAGCAAAGTTATGGATTTAAGCTCCCAGGCTTATCTTTTGAAGGTGTCATGCAGGTTTCCTTTGAGGAGGAGGACTAAGAGGTCAGATATACTTTGTGAAAAGTGATCACCGACATGTGATAGGGTGTTTTTGTCTTTTATCATTTTTCTGTGTGAGTTCATTTGTGTGTGTAATGATTGTCTGGTTTCACCCACATAGTTGTTACTGGGGTATTTAGTGCACTGGATGAGGTGCACCACATGTGATAGGTATGTGTAGGACCTGTAGATCTTGAAAGGTGTGTTGTGGGTTGACAGCAGTGGAGATATGGACTGAGTAGAGACGCTGGATTTATGGCTTATTACAGCAGTCTATAATCCACTTAACTCCCTCACCTTGCCCTGTGACAGAATGTACCCCCGTATTCACACTCTGCACGCCATTGTAATAATCTTTGCATAAAGTATGTCTTGTGAAGTATCATTTAAAAACTCATAATTTGCTTGCCATTATTGTCCTGGTAAAATGTGGGGCAATGTGAAGTTGTAAGATTCCACTGTGTGGTGTTTGACAACATGCGTTAATAATAAGTCTGTCCTAAACAAGGGAATCTGTGCTCTGCTTAACTTGCATTTAAGTAGTAAACAGAGTCATCAAGCAGGAAGGGAAACAAAGAAAGCTCAAACAGAGTGAGGAAAAAAAGCAGCAGAGAACATCCTGCCACACAAACTGCCTGTTGCCTTACTCCCAGCTGGAAATGCTGGGGACAGGACTAAAAAAAGAAGGGGAAGACACCCCAAAGGACACCCCCCCCCATGTCCATCGATTCACTGCACCTGAAGGGACAAAGGAAGCAGCTACTGCGCTGTGGGAGGGGTCCTGACCTAAGAGGCTTGGTCACTAAGACTGCTGAAAGCATGTGGTGATAAAACTTTGCTTTAAATTTAACATAGTTTAAGTTAGGCACCAGTAGCCTTTTATCTTTATTTTCATTGTAACTATTTCTGGCTTTTTATGCTTCATTACTTGTACTCACTTAAAATCTATCTTTTTGTAATTGATAAATTTGTTTTATCTAATCCAGTGTATTTAAATTGAAGTGTCTGGGAAACTCCATTTGGGGGCGACAAGTTGTGTGCATATTAACCCTTTAAAGAAATAACGGACTTAATATAATTTGCATTGTTCAGAGAGGGCTGGGCAGTACAGGACATACTCACTCACTCTCTCTCTCTCTCTGAGTTGCCCCCAGAAATGTGAGAGCGTCACCCTGCAGTAGTACGAAGGCTGGTGAGAGCCAGAGTGTGGCTGGCAGGCTGCAGTTATTCATAAACACTCGGGGTGTGGCTTGTATGCTGGAAGGCTGTTTGTGAGTGGCCCACGTAGGAGCTACTTCAGCAAGGCATTGTAAGGCACTCAATGTTGCAGTGTAGGGGTGGTAGAGCTGCTTATTAGTTTAGATTGTACCCTGCTATATCACACACCCCGAGTTTTTTTTTTTCCTTTTCTCCCTGTGACTGGAGAGGTGTTATCAGGCCACTTCACCATGAACAGTCTCTTGAAATATGTGTTAACTATTTATGCTAAACTATCTGGGGGGAGGGATAGCTCAGTGGTTTGAGCATTGGCCTGCTAAACCCAGGGTTGTGAGTTCAATCCTTGAGGGGGCCATTTGGGGATATGGGGTAAAAATTGGGGATTGGTCCTGCTTTGAGCAGGGGGTTGGACTAGATGACTTCCTAAGGTCCCTTCCAACCCTGATATTCTATGATTCTATGATCTGTTCCACTTTGTATTTCACTGTGACACTCTGAGTACCTTTTTCCAGACCTCAAAAAGAGCTTTGTGTAAGCTGGAAAGCTTGTCTCGCTCACCAACAGATGATGGTCCAATAAAAGAGATCAACTCAGGTAAAATATATCTTAAAGCGCTCAGGATGGTTCCCTGATTGTGTCTTGAAGCTCATTGCACTAGCATCTAGACCTGAACGTAACTGCATTGAATAACCACGTAATCTTGCTACTGTCCTTCCTCATCCTATTCTCTTCCTGCTGTTTGTTACCTCCAGGCCCACTCATTGCTAATATTAGTGTACTCCAAGGCAGTATTAGTGCTTCCTGCCTTCCTAGGATTAGCTGTTTTGGTTTTGTCACAAATCTTATTGGAGGATCATCTTGTTTTAAAACATCTTTGATTTGAACTTTCCACCAGAACACTCCTTAAATTGCTTTCATTATGAAAAGTGCATCTTAAATGACCATGTGCCGTTGTCATTCCAGTCTCTTGACTTTGTCCCAGCTGTGTGAATGAATCTTGTTTACTTCTGCATATTGCAACACAGTGCTTTTATAGGACACACTGCCTGCTCTTTCACTCCCAAAAGCAAAAATGAAGCAGAGGGTTTTTTTGCAGCATTTCATTACGTGGTTGGCAGCATTTTGACATTTGATTCAACTATAGGATATTTCATGCTGTCCAAAAATATATGATTACATAAGAATTAGCCAAAAAAATCCTTTAGTCGTTGCTTTACATAACTTAATGTTACATCCAGAAACTGTTCTGTGCATAAACTCACAGTATTGCTAACAGGGTTAAAGAGCTTCCTTGTTAAACTATGTTTCTCAGTGCACTTCTTATTTAAATAAAAAAAGGAACAATAGACTTTTGGGATGAAATCCTGGCTCTATTGAAGTCAGTGGCAAAGCTCCCTGCAGTCAGATCTGAGGAGATGACTGATCTACAGTGAGTACAAGAATCAGGTCTTGTAACTTTAAAATTCCAGAGAAGAATTTTAACCTAGGATGTGAAATTTCAGGGGGCTTGATTTTTCTTTTTTTTACAGAAGTTAAAAGGGGCAAGGGAGAGTTTTGAAAATCAGGCAAATAATGGTCAGTTACCTTCAAATTAAGCTGTTCTGCATAACTCTGCACTATAATCTTATCTATCTATCCCCTTGCTCCTCACTGTCATCTATTCAGTCCCCTTTCTGCTCACACCCCCAATTAATTATAGTACTGAATTTGATATCCAGTATAATCCAATTGCATTAAGCACTTTTAGACACTTAACATTGGAGGCTGGCAAGTTGGACTCTGCTTGTTTATTTTGGGTATAACACACCATAGCAATTAGGACCTTAGGAAGTGTAATCAGTTTGTTCACCTCCCTTTCAGAGCTTCCTCCTGAAATCCCCCAAGAACTGTTTCCATTAGAAATCTGTCTTTTAGGGCAAAAAGCTTTTTTATACCGAGCAGCTCTGGTGATGGTGGGTTGAGATCAATGAAAACTACTGGTTTGCCTACCTGGGCTGGAGAAGTGCTACCCATAATGTAACTTGGCTCGGTTTCAGATGTAGAATTAAAAGTGCTGCCCATGGACAACAACAATCTTCTACAGGTGTGGGCCAATAGGTTATGGGGCAGATCCGGTCCTCCAGGTTGTTTCCTTTACTCCACCCCTGTAGCATTATGGGGCAGAATGAACATCTAGGAAATTTTCTGAGCACAGGGGTGGGATAGGGCCAACATAAGCAGCCCTACACTGCCCCATACACACCTCATGAGGACGATTCACCGTGTGGCTGGGGTTGGGCTGGGGTGGATCAGTGTCAGGAGTGGGGAGTGACTAGGGTACCTTGCACTCTAGCTGTTCTGGACTAGGGAGCAGCCCTGAGGGAGCCATGCAAGCTGCTCTAAGTTAGGGCAACTCCGGGGCTACTCTAACTTGCATCCAGTGGTCTTGCTGGCCTCATAATGGCACAGAACTAGGGAGACACGCAGATGGATTAAAGGCCTCTTTGCACCCCTTCTTCCTGGGCTTCAACTCATGTGCTGCTACAGAATTTAGCCCATGTGTGTTGACCTAGCAAACCTTCATTTGATTTATTTAAAAATGTATGAGAAATGCATCTGGACTGTGACTTGTAAGAGAATTCCAGTTTGGAGGACACGTATTTTTCCCTCCCATAGATTAGACCCCAGAAACATGATGTTTAAAGTATGTAGCCTGTCAAAGCCAAAATTTAAACAGAGTTTAAAGTGAATTTAAAATTTGAATTGATCAGACTGTATACTATAAACATTCAGGGCTTGATTCTGCCTTTAATTATACTGGGAGTATTGCCAAACCTGAACCTTCAAAAAAACACAAGTCAGGCCCCCCAAAATCATTGGTTTAAGAATCACGACATAGATTAAAATAATCTAAAAATAAAAAAATCTGTGTATTAGCTTTGTGAGGTTTTGAGCCTTTATATTTCCGGTTTGCAAGCTTTTCTCTGCAACTAGAAGAGCTAGAAACATACTTAAAAAAATAAATAAAGCTGAGATTCTCACATAACAACATGATTCCAGTAGATAGGGCTTTAAGGAAAATAATAAATATCATGATACTCATAAAATAATAAGAATTGACAACACTGTACTGGTTTTAGACCTTGTAACTCAATTGAATGCAGTGGAATAGCTCACGATTTATACTAGAATAAGAGAGATCAGAATAGGGCCTCAGTTTCAAATATTTATGATCAGTGTGTATATAAAATATTCAACTCTCAAGGCTGCAGTCTTGCAAAGACTTATGCATGGACACATGTATGCAAAGTTAAAGTCTTTGCCAGATCGGGGCCAAAGTAGGCATTCTGTACACATCATGTTGTTGTTGTCATAGTGTGTGTCGTTTCTTATACCTATTCAAAGAAATACAATTTTGTTTACAACAATTTTAAACATTTTTAGGATCTTAATGTTGCCTTTTCTTGTTTATCTTTAAGGCTTTAATTAAAACAAAATGTACACTGTTTCTTTAATTATTCAGGGCAAGGTTTAAAGCTGCAGTCGGTGTCCTTTCTGGAGTTACTACATGCCTTGCATTCATTAAGCCTGCTATCAACAACATCTCGTTAATGACACTAGGTGTCCCCTGCACAGCTCTGCTTATTGCCGAGTTGAAGAGGTAGGTGTCTTTCTTCTGTATATGAAGCAGCCTTTCTTGATGCTTGTTTTCTGAGGATTTCATTCTAGATACATATATACTTTTGGGCAGATCACTTTCCAAATGCATGACCCACATAAGGGGTAGGCAGAATCTCAGTCTGTGTACTCAAGGGACTCGACCCCCGCCCTCCACCCCCACGCTGGCAGGCAGAGAATGGGAAGCACTGGGCATGCTGTTATCAGCTCTTGCAATTTTATAGCAAGTCTCATAACATTTAATGTTTTTACTTAAAGCCCTAGCTCCTGGGCACACTTGGTTGTGGGAATCTCAACTTAATTTTTTTTAATGAAAGTTTTCATGGGTTTCTAGCCTTCATGGTTGCAGAGAAAAGCTCAAAAACCTGAACCCTAAAGGCTCCAAAGCCAGAAGGCAAATGAAAAAGACCCAACATTTATTGTTGTTTTACAATCTCATGATTTTTGGGCTCCTGATTTATGATTTGTGAATCTTTGGGGTTGGCAGCTGCTTTTCTGGCCTAGTCTACACCATGAAACTGTCATGTTTGTTCAAGGTTGACAGTATTTGTGCTGACATGACCACGGTTTGTCCTGGTCTGCACTGACTACTGAACATGTTCAGCATCTCATATCAGAACATTGTAGTTCACAGTGGTGAGGAAGCATTGTAACATTGCTTTGCGCAGACCAGGCCTCTGAGGCAGCGTGCTGCTCCTACAGCCATGCAGCTGCGCAATGCCCCCGACCCAGGGCTGGGCCTACGAGGCACAATCTAGCTGTTATACCGGCAATGGTGTGAACTCACTCCGCTCCACCCCAGCTGTTTGGACTCTCTCACACTGCATGTATTTCCAATGATTAATTAGGTCATTACATGTATACCTAAATACATAGGGCCCGATACTCAGCTGGTGTAAACTGGATTCCCTGCATTGAAGTCAGTGGAGCTGCACTGATTTACACCAACAGAGAATTTGGCCCAGTACAGTAACTCCTCACTTAACGTTGTAGTTATGTTCCTGAAAAATGCGACTTTAAGCGAAACGATGTTAAACAAATCCAATTTCCCCATAAGAATTAATGTAAATGAGGGGATTAGGTTCCAAGGAAATTTTCTTCACCAGACAAAATATATATAGTGAAGCTTGGTTGAGGTGGAGGAGTCAGAGGGTGGAATATTTCCCAGGGAATGCCTTACTGCTAAATGAACTAAGTAGTTGGCTGAGCCCTCAAGGGTTAACTCTCACACTCTACAAGCCAGCATTAAAGGAGGGAGGGTAGATGTGTTTCAGAGATAGAGATGCGCATTTCTTCTTTAAGTATCAAGAGTGGGGTCAGAAGTACACTGCCTTGTTAATTAGATCAGCAAGCCTGGCAGCTGCAGCTTCTGCCTAAGGCAGCAGCTCCCTCCCTCGTGTGTCCCCCCCCTGCTGTATGGAAGATGGGGTAAGCAAGATGCAGGAGCAGGGGGACATTAGCCCCCCTTTTCTCCCCCCCCCCCTCCCCCCCCCCCCCAGCAAGCAGGCAGGAGTCTCAGGGAGCAGCACATGGCAGTGGGGGAAGGGACAGCTGAACTTCCGCAACTAAAAGCCTGCAAACGACGTTAGAAGGGAGCATTTCACAACTTTAAACGAGCATGTTCCCTAATTGGTCAGCAACTTAACAACGAAACAATGTTAACCGAGGTGCCTTTAAGTGAGGAGTTACTGTATATGCAACAAGTGCAAGTCAGTGTTACAAAGTAACTCTTGGATCTGATTCTCCTCTTCTCCCCTTATAAATCAGGAATAACTCCATTGAAGTCTGTGTAAAAGAAAGAAGAATCAAGCTTAACTTTACTATTTCTTGACTCTTTTGTATTTAAATATGCAATATTCATGGTGTATGAATAGTGTGGTTTTTTTCCATTCAATTTTATCAGACTACATAACAGTCTCTCCTAATGGTAATATTTTGGAAAGGTATCATTAAATCCTTCTTGATGAAAAGCACCACTGAAACGCAGCCATCTCTGTGGTACAAGGAGTGTGGGAACTGAACAGTGCACTGCACAATAAAGGAAGAGATGGGGAAATTGACCAAGGAGGCTGGTGGAGTTGGTTAGAACTCTGATGAAAGTGCTACGGGATTTTTAATGTTCATAGAGAGCCATTTGGAGGGACATCCTGTGTGACTTTGGGCAAATCACTTAAACTATCTGTGCCTCAGTTTCCTATTTGTAAACTGCATATAATAATGTGCCTTTACCTCCTGGGGAAGTTGCAAGGAGAAATCACAAACTTGATAGGGGCTCAGACACTTTAGTGTCAAGTACCATAGATATGCCTATAAGTAACTTAATACTTTTGTTTTAAGAGTTTCATATTGGAAGATCATTCCCCTTAAACTGTATGGAACTCTGTTATTTACCTTTAGAAGAATGAAAAGCTTGAACACTCCTGATTTTGAATCATTTATTATAAGGGACCCAAGGGAGCTGTCAGTTTAATTGTGCAATGTGGGATCTAATACCTGCAACATTTTTTGATGAATTCCTAAATGTAAAAGCAAAGAATTAAGGGTATTAAGCCATACTGATCCCTGGGAGATTTAAATACAGACGCAGTCTCCTAAACCCAGAAGATGTCATCTAATCCCTTTTTACAATATAAAAAATCTGAACATTATTGAAAATCAGTGGGATTTTTTTCTGTGCAAGTGCAGTCAGTAATCCAGCTGTACATTGAAATCTAGTTGCTCTGATGTGGAACCTTCACTATGAAACTATTTTGGGTAGGGAGGGGAAAAATTTATAGGCCAGTAGTTTCCTCTGTTCCATGTAGCATGTAGAAGAAGATATTTGGGCATAATTTATCACTGCATTACTCCAATTTTATGCTGATGTACATTGCAAACTGGATAGTAGTGAATCAGGCCTTTTGTGTTTCGTAATGAAGATTTTTCTTACTCTAATTTTTCCTTGGGAGCAAATTGCTCTCATAAAAAAAGCATGATGATCTCAAAAGGGAGAATAGATGGCTAGTAAGGTAGGAAACACTAAAATAGGTGATTCTCAAAGGCACAAAGGGCAGGAGGAAGATGATAAATTCCATGTGTAATCTAGTGCAGCCCATGTGGTGTTAGCATGATAGTAGTGTGTGCTGGCCCTGTAAGAATAACAACTATGGATGGCTAGTATCAGAGGAGACTCAAACACATTGTGGTAATTTTTATTAACAGACATTTAAATTATGCTTCCTATGATTATATACAAGCTCTGCATTCATGCAAATGTATTGCACAGTCAGGAGAACCAGATGGTAAGGTTTCAACAGCAAAATTAACTTGGCCGGATTTACACTGGATTATATTAAGCTACCATTTATCAGGAAAAAGAGGGACAAAAATAGTACAGATCTGCAATATGATAGAATGAACAATGCTCCTGGAACCTTAGCATGTGCAAGTTCTGTTCAATTTTAATGTTGCATTAACAGGTTTTTAAAACTTCAATTTCATATTTGCTTTAAAATAAAAAGTCTAGACAGCTTCATAGCATTTACCTGGTTCCAGTTAGGGTTTGAAGTTCGCACCCATATTGCTGGTGAATGCAGTGGAGGAGAGATGTCTAGCTTTGCTGCTCCCCATCAGTATTTCTAAAGCACCCATCACTGTATCTAGGCACTGTACAGGGAATTACAGAAAATCCTTGAACGTTGCCCAGAAAAGACCATCTCTACCATCCTACTTTTTGGGGGGTTTGCCCATGCAACACCCTCTTGCAATGTCCCCTGAAGCACTTACATATTTTATAGATTTATAAAAACAATTTAAAAATAATCCCATGACCATTATGTCATCTTGTAACTACTGTCTCCACCACTTCCCTTAGGAGTGTCTTAAATCTCACTGTCAGCAATTTTTTTCCTGATATTCAGCATACATTTTCAGTCTCATCCCACTACTTAAAGCTCTTTGAAGCATGCACAATTACTCGCCTTCCTTGCTGTTCACACCCTTCAAATATTTGTAGGCATGGTCATTGCTTAAGGCAGCTACATGTTGAGGCCAGGTTTTCTGTGTTAAATGTGCACAATTATGCATCTGCATTTGCTTTCCACACTTATGACCGCAAACACCTGATTTTTTTGAGTGTGTGATGCACGTGACCATGTAGCTAACAGAATGTCAAAGCTTGGCATCCATTTGCATGTGTCCATTTGTTGTGTGTTCAAACACCGAATCCATACACATCCATCAGTGCCTAGGTATTTGTACATGAATAGTGGCAATATGGGTTTTTGGTCTTGTAGGACCTGATCCATCTCCCATTGGAGTGAGTGAGAATCTTTCCATTGACATTAATGAGTTGTGAATTGGGCTTCTCAGTGTATCAATAAAGCAATCTCTTTAGACCCTTGGGCATTTTATACCTGTATGGTAATGCAGTGCTCAGCACTGACTATAGCATTCCAGGTATGGTCTCACTAGGGAAGTATAAAAAAACAAACCTCTTGTGTCCCTGCTCTTTGACTGGATGCCTCTGCATATGCAGACCAAAAATCTCTTTGCCCTTTTCTGATGCCTTATTACAACTATTTAATCTTGAAGTGGAAAAAATCACTGCAAGCACTACAGAAGAAATCTGTTATTTCATATTGTAGCTAGCATACAAAATACCTTTATGTCCTGCCCCCTCTCCTCAGGATTTGTTTTGATCGTCAGCCAGATCAGAGAATTCGGCCTTTTTAAAAATCTGTCCTGGTTTGCATTCTACATGTAGTAATAATTTCAGTGGCAGCCATATAGGTGTCGTTATGTTAGGAAAATCACTTTATATTGATATACTTCTTGTGAAACAAACAGAACATGACAGCAACACAGAAAGTTGGCAGTGGAAGCATGATGTCCTTTGTGTACAAACAGAGAAGTTGTAATAATTTTGAATGTCAGATTATTTATAGATGGCTTTAAAAAGGAAATGTCGGACCCTAAAACTAATGTGCAAAAGAATGCAAGAGGAAAACTTTAGGAGCAAGATTATGCAGCATGGTAGCTTTTCTGTTGCTAATCTATAGGCTATCAAGGAATCTACTGCCAAACTTTATGCCTGTTAATAAAGGAGTCAACCGCCTATAATCCTAAATGCACGTTTAATCCCAAATGAAGCAGAATCATTTTAATAGTAAGAAGAATCTTTTCTATCTTTTTATGGAAACATACCTTACTAAATCTTGAATTTTCAAACTCAGATGTTGTAGCTACAGAGATATATCTTTAGAAAACTAGTAAAGTGTTTATATTTTTAAATTTTTGCTGATGCAAATATAAGCTTGAGAATTTATACATTGAAAAAGTCAGAAAATTCTCCCCTTTTTTTGAGATTCCAGTGCCAGTCACAGCTCTGCCCAACTCCACATATGGGCTGGCGACCCTGTTCTCCCGCCACTTCAGCCACTCCTGTTCCCCCTCTCAATACAGAGTGATCTGAGATTATATTATGTAAGGAAAAGTTGCAATGAACTTGTGCCAGGGTACAGAGTTAAGGTTGTCATGGCACCAATAGAGGGAGAGGGCCTCTGGCCTATATGTGATGTCTTCTGCTTTCAAATCCACACAGGTAATGACTGATGTTGGAAACCACTCAGAATTCCCTCAGTTGTCATGCTGGGATTTGAAAATTGAGGGTGACAAACTTGTGTGTGAGACCAGGAATTTTTACTTGTATGTACTGCAATTAGTTGTGAAACGACAGGGTTACTTAGATTGTAAGCTCCTTGGGGTAGAGGCTGTTTTTTTCCTGTGTTTGTAGGATCATGGTCCCTGGGTATTTCCTTATACAAACAATAATAATATTGTTCATTGCAACAGAAGCAGAATTTTTTTTTTTTTTTTTTGCTGCTAATAAATGTTTGAGATTTATGCTGAAATCTCTGTGTCCTTGGTCCTGAAATACCACAAGTTTTATTGAGTCTGAGGAGTGAAATCTGCAAGGAATAGACAGGCTCCTGCAGGCAGCTCCGGGTCAGGGCAAGGGGCCAGGTTTATAAGGGAACTAACTTATGCTGAACTGTTTTCTTGCTATGAAATAAAAAATGCAACCTTGAAGAAAAGGAACAGAAATCCTTTTGAGTGGTTTTTGACCAATGGCCCTACTCACAGTAGTAAGAACTATGCTTGGCAGTGTTTACAGAGTTAGGCCCCAGGAAAATCCACCCAATTTAAACACAAAAACCAGAAGCATAATTTTCTTTTTGTAGAAAGACCAACAAAGCCGAAATACACTTCATCCTACGCAGCATATAAGAAAAAGATCATGTCCCAAGAAATCTCATATTGCATAACTCCTGTATTGAACTCTCTCATTGGCTAGAAGGCCTGGTCTACACTGGGGTGGGGATCGATCTAAAATACGCAACTTCAACTACGGTATTCGTGTAGCTGAAGTCGACGTACTTAGATCGACTCACTGCGGTGTCTTCACTGCGATGAGTCGACTGCTGATGCTCCCCCGTCGACTTCGCCTGCGCCTCTCGCCGAGGTGGAGTACCAGAGTCGACGGGAGAGCGCTTGGGTCGATTTATCGCATCTAGACTAGACGCTATAAATTGACCTCCGCTGGATCGATCGCTGCCCACCGATCTGGCGGGTAGTATAGATATACTCTGAGTAACATTTAATGCTACAAGGAATCTAGGCTCCTGAGCAAAAAAAAAGAGTATTCCTACTTTACAGGCCAGGCAGCCTATGTTATTTCCTTGTACATACATTGGCACCTGCTTTTGAAGGCAGAGCTGATCAGCTACAGGCCAAGCTGCTTATGGCCACAACAGATGGCTCTTTTCCCTCCACGGTAGGAACTGTTGTATATGGACAGGTTTGTTTCCTCCATCCACGGTCAAACTCCAGTTTAACCCAGATTGAGAATTTCGTTTCTGAGGTTCAGAAGAATGCAACATCAGCTAAACTGTTCTTGTCAAAGCCTTTGGGGGTGTTTAAACTTTTGGGTTAGCATCATTTGGAACTGTAGATTACTTGAATTAATGTGTAGAAAAAACAGCTAGTCTCTTCCCACCTCCCCCCCCAAAAGCATAGAATTCTTCATATTTATATAATTTTTTTAAAAAAATGTTTGCTACATCAAAGGGGCAAGTGAAAATTTGGCCCAAAATGTACAGACTTTTACTCAAATTCTAAACCCAAAGAAATGTTTTTATAATGACAGAATTTTAAAAATTCAACTACCTTTCCCTTGTGGTCTAACTGTGGCTGGGACCAAGTTGTATTTAACCAGTTCTTGAAAACCATACTCCAGTCTGAGTATTTGTGGCAAGGCTAGTAATGGACCCCAGTGCCAAAGACTTGTAACCAGTTTCCATCAGCTTTACCACTGCCTGTAACAATCAGAAAAACTTCTCTGTGTTGAAATGGTAAAAGTTTTGCTTAAATACTTGTTCTTTCCTTAAGACAGAATGTGTTTAGTGTGTTTCATGTTTTGACACCAAACCTTTCACTTATATGGATGCCAATTAATTAAAATCTTGATTTTTTTTTTTAAAAAACCCAAAAAACCTAAAAAACAAAGAATTCAAGTGTAGTTCTTGTCTGGAAAGAGACTCTTGCTAATAATGACATAGGTGGGTTCCATGTTTATTTTCTCTCAGTGACTCCAAATCAATTTTGCTCAGTTTACAAGTAAAAAGAGTAATTTTTTTTTCTTTTAACGGCTTACCATGCAAACTCACCCTGAGATCTGAAAGTCAAGCTGGGCATTTCTCATGCATCATCACCAGTTAAAAAATAAAGAGGCTGCAATTGGCATTTAGGTCCCTATCTTGCAAAGAGAACTGGGCAGGCGGATTCCTGCTTCCTCATGGTTCTTGTTGCAGGATTAGGGCTGTTGCTGATGTATGAAGGAAAATGGATTCCAGCTCTGGCTTCCAGAACTTTTACTTGGGCTGTAGTCCTAACAGGAGTGAAAACAAATTTTTTGTCCAAAAGTTGCACATTAGTAATTAGGAGTATCCCGGAGCAGAGCTACAGAGTAAAGGTGCCATTTTGTTTGCATAGTCTCTTTACTCACCTCAAATTGATGGTAAGTAGATGGTAAGTAAAGCTCCTCAACATATGACTTTTTCAGAATGCTGCATTGTGTGCAAAGCAGCTGCAGGCTTCTTAAAGGTGTGCAGCCTGGCATTCCGGATTCCACCCCAAAGATCAATATAGCCAAACCACATAGTGACTGATAATGGCCTTTCTTCCCTTCCTTATGTCATTTTTTAGGTGTGAAAACTTGCGTGTGTACAAGCTGGGCCTCTTTTCAGGTCTTTGGTGGCTGTTAGCACTTTTCTGCTGGATCAGTGACAAAGCATTTTGTGAGATCTGGTCTTCATTTAACTTTCCATATTTGCACTGTGTATGGTAAGTACTGTGTGTAAACTCTGTTGTTTCATTTAAAGAAGAGAAACCCTTAATGCAGATTTATGCATGTAGGCTGTCCTGTGCATTGAATGTTGTTCCTTTCACCATGATGAACAGCTTTACTACTAAAAGACTCCCAACCAATAGTGTTCAGACATGCCATCCACTTGATAGATTTAGGTGACCCCCTGGCCTATTAAGTTTCTGCAGACTCTAACTTCACTTTTAATGAAAACTAAGTTTCTAGCCCTTATGAATGCTGAAATAACCTTCCAAGTGTAAACCAATGCAGTGTTATCAGTCTGAAACAATGGGTCTGAGAGGTGAGAAATCTCTCCATCCTTAAAAAAGCCATGACAGCAAACAGGTAGACAAAGAAGGTCAGAGCTCAGTTCCACTCCTTCACACCTATCCACCTGTGAGCAAAAGTCCTTTTTATTCAAGACCATACTCTCATCGTTTGCCCTCAAACTCTGTGTAAGTGTCTTTTGCAGCATATTCAAAGGTCATCAAGTTTGGACCAAGAATGCTACAATTCACTGCATATTTGTAGTTTAGTTATCTATATGCTACATCTTGTTAGTCCAAAGAGGACAGGGATTGACACTAGCCATGCTCAGGAGAGACAGGAGAAAGGGTTAGGGGCTGATTGGTTTGAAAACTTGGTGATATATTTGACACCCTTACTGAAGCCACATGACTGTTTTTTCTTTCTTTGTTTTCCATTCTCCTCAGGCACATCCTCATTTGTCTTGCTGCTTACCTAGGCTGTGTCTGTTTTGCCTACTTTGATGCTGCCTCTGAGATCCCTGAACAGGGCCCTGTCATAAAGTTCTGGCCCAGTGAAAAATGGGCTTTCATTGGTGTCCCCTATGTCACCCTCCTCTGCGCACACAAGAAATCACCTGTGAAGATTACATGAAATCAAGCACCTAGTGGGGAGAATCTATTTATTTTTTTCATCACAGACTGTACTTAGGTAAAGGTAGTGGCTAGGATTGTTTTTTCTGACACACATGCACATGGCGTTCACAAGTGTTTTGTTAACACATGGTAAAATATGACCTTTCCTCACTTTTCGGGAGAGGAGACCAGAAGGTTTATTGTGGTGCTCCTGAATATTTATATTTGTATTGACACTGGTTGAATTTATTTTGCACTCTGTTTTTGATGTAACATCCATCATGATATTATTCTTTCCAAATATCAAAGTTAAGGATATTTTTCAAGGTCGGCCAGAACAGCTGACTGTAAGAGCCTGATTCTCTTTTCATGTTGGTTCTGCCAGAGCTCTATTTAGTGAAGGAACAGTGACGGGGACAAAGGTGCCTTTAAGCCATCTTTGTGCCTCCCCTATTCTGTGCCCAGCTCCCAGTATACATTAGAGCAGTCCTGAGCATGCTTTACTTTTTACCTGGATGCATTTAGCCATAAGTGGCCACGGTGGTATTGCAGCTACATGTTTTTTTCCACAGTCATGTCTCCACATGTGGGCTGCAGAGGGGGTAGAGTAGAGCCATTGTGGCAGCTCTGAACTGCATGGAAATTCCCCAGTAGCTAAATACATTAGCAGAACTGCAGAAGAGGGTGGTGACAAAGGAAAATCGGACCCAGAATTGTTACACTGGTGTAAAACAAGGGTAAGTGAGAAGAGGAACAGGCCTTACATCCAAATAAGAAATTCAGGAACCCTAAATTCCTAATGTTTTCCTCAAACAGTTCAGAATGGAATGACAGTGTCTTTTGGCTAAATTATCTACAGGATGCTAATGATTATCAGCTCATGTGGAGTGTAGTGGAACCTGGTAGCCACTACAAACTTATTTAAAAATACATATATTCCCAATAAGCATTTGGAGATGGTTATAAAAATCCCCTTCCATCTCTTGGCTTTAATCTTTTTTCTCCAGCTGTAGTAAAGTTTAAGGGCGAGACTTTCATAAGCATTTGATATTGGCCTAACTACTCCCACAAAATTATATGGGAGTTGTACCAATAACTTCAATGGGAGCAGTGTTTAGCCAATCCTGAGCAATTTTGAAAATCCCACCCTAAACTATTAACACTAAAATTTGGATTAAACTATTAATAAATAAAACAAAACCCTAGACTCCAAGTCCAGTTGGTGAGAGTTAGTTTCTGACTAATGCCTTTCAAGTAGAAATGAATGCAGTTGTATCCGAATAGCCTGGTAGTTGTATTTAGTAAAGGGGAGAAAAAACCCACTTAAAACCATATTTAGGGCTTGCATGTCCTTCCAATAAGCAATGAAGTTTAAAACTCAAATGACTACATTCTTTGAAGGAATGTGTGGTATAATTTTTGCCATTTGTATCAACCTGTCTTGTAAAACATTAGGGACAGCCCAAAGGGATAGCATCTGAATCCAGTTTAGTTTTAAAGCTGTTGTTTGGTTTTGACTCCTAGTTAGGGCTATGGTTGAAAGTCACTTGCACTGAAATCTTGCAAGCTGTTTTCACAAATTTTTAGGACAAAATGATGCAAGGAAGGAGTCACTGATTTTCTGAGATTTCTGCCATCTTTAACTATTGTGATCAGCTGTTCTTAAGAGTCTGGCTGTCCTGGTTCAGTTGTATGCTGCTGAGTTCTTTACTACAGAAATACAAAGGGAGGACGCATCCCCAAAGTCTGAAGAAAGTGATATGTCACACTAGATTGATCAGCCCTTCACATTTCAAGAGCCACTGATTATGTGCCAGAATAAACACATTCCTCTATTTATTAGAACATGGTTCTAGAGGAAAGACAAATATAACATGGTATGAACCAAAATGTGCTCTGCTCCAATGAACACATTAGTGTAATTGGAAAAATCATTAGTGACTAAGGGGATGAAAAGACATGGCCTGATTCTCAACTGCCCTGCACCTTGTGTTGTTATTTCCACCAGTGCAAAGTGCTACCAAAACACTACTATCAATGACCACATGAGATACAGGGTAGTTGAGAATCAGACACCCCTCCCTCCACTCTAAAGCCATAAACTTTCTTTCAATCTTCTTCAATTACAGTGTGTGTTTTTTCTCTCTCTCTCGCAGTATATATCGTTTAGGCTGAGGGCAAAAAAAAACTTTTTAGTAGGATCTGCAGCCAACTTTTTTTCACTTTAATGGTCCAATCCTGTTCCCATTAAAGTCCATGGCAGAACACTAATTGGTTTGCAGGAGCAGGGCCTTATTTCCCTATATTTCAGAAGTATAACAAAAACTAAGTAGAGTTGGAATACACACAGGTCCATATTTTCAACAGATCCTTTGATATATTTTTTTTTGGGGGGTGCTCAATTTGAGGCACTTAGGGCTTGATTTTCAGAGGTGTTGAGTGCCCAGAGCACTAGATGAAATCAGTGGGAGCTGCAGAACCTCTGATAAATCACATGCTAGGGGTGAGATTTTGTGTGGCCCCTCTAAGAAGTGCAGCGGATAACTCTGAATCTAGGGGGAGGGTGATTAAGGCAACCTTAACCATCTTTGCACTGTCCTGAGCTTTGGCCGCTCCTGGGACTGAAACAGCCCCCAGAATAACTTAGACGCCCCCAGGGCTATGTAAGTCATGTCAGACTCCTAGCACTGCCCTATGGGCAGGGCCCTACCCAATTCATGGTCCATTTTGGTAAATTTCATGGTCATAGGATTTAATAAATCGTAAATTTCATTATTTTTGCTATTTAAATCTGAAATGTCATGGTGTTGTAATTGTAGGGGTCCTGACCCAAAAAGGAGTTGTGTGGGGGTCACAAGGTTATTGTAGGGAGGGTTGCGGTACTGCTACCCTTACTTCTGTGCTGCTGCAAGTGGTGATGCTGCCTTCAGAGCTGGGCGGCTGGAGGCAGTGGCTGCTGACCGGGAGCCCAGCTCTGAAGGCAGCGCCGCCACCAGCAGCGGTGCAGAAGTAAGGATGGCACGGGATGGAATTGCCACCCTTACTTCTGCGCTGGGCCCTCAGTCAGCAGCTGCCACTCTCCGGCTGCCCAGCTCTGAAAGCAGCAGTGCAGAAGTAAGGATGACCTGGTATGGTATCGCCACCCTTCTGCGCTGCTGCTGGCAGGGCGCTGCCTCCAGAGTTGGATGCCCGGAGAACAGCTGCTGCTCTCCAGTCGCCCAGCCCTGAAGGCAGCACAGAAGTAAGGGTGGCAAGGCCGTGACCCCCCTAAAATAACCTTGTGACCTCCCTGCAACTCCCTTTTGGGTCAGGATCCCCAATTTGAGAAATGCTGTTCTCCCCTGTGAAATCTGTATGATATAGAGTAAAAAACCACACATAAGACCACACTTCATGGGGAGAGACCAGATTTCACAGTTCGTGACACATTTTTCACTGCTGTGAATTTGGTAGGGCCCTACCTATGGGTTACAGCATTGCCTGGAATCTCCACAGTACTGCATGTCATGGCCTTGTCCTCCAATTCACCCCTCCCACTCCTGAACCCACCCTCAGTAAAACCCCTGTGTCAGGGTTTGTGAGCCTTATGGCTGTCTTGTGCAGTGCCTGCACCGGGGGAAACCTCACTTAGCTGGAACTGGGGCTTTCAAGCTTCTTTATGCCTGTCCAGTCCCATTTTACTCGGTGTAAAGGCTCCAGAGTGGGGGTGAGGATTTCACCCTAGGTGTGTCAGTATGGGCATCCCAGACCTAGGGTTCACATCTTGCCAATAATGTGTAATAAAAACAAATACACATATGCTGTGGAACAAGAAGTAAAATGAGTGGTTTAGCAATATAAAGGGAAGATGCTGTCTCATACCAGCAGGCTTCACGCTAGCCTTTAGTTGATAACATAAACCACATTTCTTAACACTGATTGGCGTTAAGATACAGAGTATTTGTTAGTACTCAAAATAACCATGAAAATGCAAATAATTGTGAACACCTCAGAATTGTATGTAAAATGTATACTATATTCCCATACACTTGATAAATAGATGTTAAGCATTTGGCTTTTCTGAAATGTATTAAAGCCTGAATAGATCGAAATGAGCATAGAGACCACCCTCAATTCTTACATTAAATTCTGAATTCAGTGATTACTGTTTTCCACCAATATGATTTTTCCTCAACATTCTAGGCCAGATCCTCAGCACTTCTTTGAGCAGCTTCAGCACGTAAAAAAGGGCCGTGAAGCCAACTTAACTAGTTACTTGGGGAATACCTGGGTGATCTAGAGCCAGTGACAGCTGCATGCTACTCCTCTTTGCACCCCATCCCTAAGGAAAAGAGCATGGGGCCAGACAGTCACTGCACTCTGACTCTATCCAGCTGCTGGAATGAGGCTTTGAACAGCTGGGTACAACTTAGAGCAGCACTGAACATCTGGGCTGTTCTAAGTTGTGCTGTAGGTGGATGCCTGAACAGCACCAGGGAGGCACTAGGATCAGGAAGACTCAAAAGACTTGTGAAATCACAGTTGCCCCTCTCACATCCCACCAGTCCTACACTACGGCCAGCTCTGCCAGACAGAAGGATCAGGCCCTTTGCGTTAAAGTAGCCGGCAGCACATTTCTGCAACTGTGACCAAAGAATGGCACTGGACTTCAGTTTGTAAGCAGAATAGTTTAATTAGAGGCATGACTCTCCTGTTAACTAGGGCCTCATTCTTCGGATTATGTGTAATAACCTCTTTTTTTTTTTATAAAGACAAGTTATATTTCCTATCTGTGTGCTAGAATAAGGTCCCCGTCCCCCCAATACTTTGCTAATAAGTCTTACTGCTGGACAGAATTTGCCCAGGGACAAAAACAGGTGCACCAGCAGGTACTGGCTTTAGGAAACAATGTTTTCAATATTACAGCTATTGGGTGGAGTAGCAGATTTAAAATATTTTTACTTCATTTTCTTTGTATAACTTTTCTATTGATTCTCAGAGATAACAAGGGGCCAAATTATGCAGCCCTTAATTGAGTCAGACTCCCACTGAAGTTAATTGGGATTTCTGTACCCGTGATTAAAGGAAACCTATAGATTACAGTCATATGCTGTCTTTCTCGGGAGTTTAAAGCAGGTAAGCAACTTGCCACCTTTCTGAAAATGTTGGATCTTCTAGAATCTAAGAGTCGGATCCTACCTGTGATCGCCCCCGTTTTCCTCAGTGGAGCTATGTTGATTTATACCAGCCAAGGATCTGGCCCTTCTGTCTTTTGGTGTCTGTGAGAAACAAACAATTTTAAAATTAAAATATTTTGTACACAACCTGTTTGTTAGAGTTTATATAATAATGTTTGTTACAACAATTGTATAGTAGAGAGTATTCCTTCGCTCCCTCGATAAAGTTAATGAACATTCAGTTTGTAATACTTCTCAGGTATTAAAATAGTTTTACTACCAGCTCTTCATCAGAATAGGTTCCAGCAAGTGAACACCATCATTTTCATATTGCCTGATAAATCCCCAGTTCAGATAGGGTCTTTTTAATACTGTGTACTAAACTGTTTTGTATATTGTAAGTCATTTTCAGCATTGTTCGTGAGACTCGTGATTGCTGAGGTTCACACTACTAGAAATGATGAGAATAAATTTTACTTATGTTTTTTTATTAAATAAAAAAACAACTTTCAGTGTTTTAAGGGCAGGCTGAAAGCCTGATCACTAATCTGACTGTTCACTGGGAAGTAGTTTATGTAAATGAGTGGCAATTGAGCATCTAGTTATCTCCAAAGTGAATGAATGCATGAACATGTACTCTGTATGTTTTGTTAAACTAACCTCTGGCTTCTGTACTTGTAATATATGTTTATGCAAACAAAAAACATTCCATTGATGTACAGAAGTCTATTGCAGAACTTACTGTGTAAGGATGTATTCCACTCTAAATAAGTGCTCTCAGTCCACCTTGTTTGAATACTGACTTTTCAAAATGTAACTGTTGCACTTTAAGCTCCTTATAAAATATTACATTAATTTAATCTCTTCTGTCAAGGCCACATCGTTCTTTGCTTTGTTTTAATTGTGAATTGTGGCCTTATGAGCCATAATGAAGACAGAGCTCTGTGAATTTCAAAGTAAAACTTTTACCTTTTTTCTGAACTAAGGCCCTGATTCAGGAAAGAGCCCTATCCAGGAAAGCACTAAAGCTTTAAATGTGTGCTTAGATGCTTTCTTGAACTGAGGCCTAATGTCCTGATCCTGCAGATGCTTAAGCACATGTGTGAATAATCTCTGGTGTGTAAAGTACCTTGAGTGCATGGGATTGGGGCCAAAGGGCCCAATCTAATTCCCATGGGAGGTGAACTGGGCCTTGTGTTTTTAGATTCAGCCAGTGTACTGTAAGACTATTATAGTTGACTGTTGTTTTTAAGATTGTTGTTCAGAACCTTATCACTTTTGTAGGGGTGTGTTCTTTATTAAAAAAATATTATTTTAGAGTATATTTATTTTAATATAAAGACTGTGTGTGTATAAATAATTACAACTTCCTTCATATAAAATTGTTAAGCCTTATGGACTTCAAAGGGTCTGATTTTCAACTCCATGCTAGAGTAATTAACCACTGGAATAATTTACCAAGTGTCCTGGTTGATTCTCCATCACTGACCATTTTTAAATCAAGATTGGATATTTGCTAGAAGATCTGCTTTAGGAATTATTTTGGGGAAGTTCTATGGCCTGTGTTATGCAGGAGGTCAGAGTAGATTATCATCATGGTCCCTTCTGGTCTTGGAATCTATGTGCATTTACACAGAGGCAAATGTGTGTGTACTTTTCACAGGCATGTCCCGAAAGTAATCAGCCTTTACACATGCATGTTCTTTTAAATGCATATTTAACTTGTGCACATATCTGAATGTGTGCACAAATGTACACCTACTGGGGACTGAAAATCAGACCTAGTGTCTCTAAAGGGGGCAACGTAATACCTGTATTTTCTATTTTACTTGAAGACTATGTATTGAAAGTTTACAGAAAGTGTGTAATTATTTTGCAGTATTAAATTACCTTTAGAACAAATACTATTTGTATCTTTAAATTTCAAATGCTTATAATAATGTCAAGGATTGCATATTACAGTCAGTGATATTAATACAGGATGGTACAAGCTGTACTATAGGGATAAGTTAATGTTTGGTAAAGGGCAATGAAGAAGACTTTTACAAGTGTTTCAGGGGAGAGAGAAACACTAGATTGGAGGTAAGACCGTTAATAAATGAGGCTAGAGATTCCATTACTGATTGATTAACCTACTGGACTGATTTTGGTTTTTTTATTCTTTAAGAAAATAAAGAAACATTATGGATAATTAGTGCTTTTGAGTGAGAAAAAAGAAAGTAGGCAAATACTTAGAAAAATGAGTAGTGCACAAATAAGCAGTTCCAGCTGACTTGAACTCTTTGAGGCCAAAGAGAATTAGGGAAGTAGAATTTGGGGATTGAGCGGGGAAGATTGTGGTACTGATCTTCAGAATAGAAAACAAGCAATTGTCAGACAGTGTGTCTTATATAGTGAAATAATGGACATTCATTGGCTTTCTGTATCAACCTCCTCTCTGACCTTTTGTCTTACTGACAGCCCTCCTGTGGCTGCTCACAGGGTGGCTGGACTGGGATGTTGGGACAGGGAGGGGCCCGGGTTGCTAGCACAAAGATTAACGTGTGTGTGGAGGAGGGGAGGTAGGGAAGGGAGAGTTTACTCTTCCCATTGCTAGATGCAGTGTCAGGTAGCTTCACAGGAGCTCCATCCTGTGTGGCTGTTTGTTCAGGTCCAACCTGTGTGAGGAAGGGCTTAAGAAGATCCAACAGGAACATTTTGTCAAGTGTTGGCAAGGCACTAAAATCTCAAGAGTCTCTTAAATAATCTGACCACTTCCTCTTCACTGTTCTATTTTTTTTTTAAAACACGTGCTGATCCTGTATGCAAAGAACATGGGGAAGTCCCTCTTCCCTTGCATATGCCCAGTATCATTCCATCCCAACTGGGTCCACCCGCCTTACAAATGTCGTGCTGCCTATGGAGCCTAGAATCCACACCCCACTTTTGACTGGAGCTGGTTAAATAATACAAGATGTGACTTATAGAAAAAGCAGGGGAGCCCATATAATTCACTCTTGTTTATTGTATTTGCACTCACTTGCTGGCTATTTGCAAAAATGTGAGTAACTCAAAGAACTATGAATTTTTGCATGAAAGGTTATTCATCCAAGAATTTGTAAGATTTACATTATTATTTTAAGAGTTTCAAACATCTAATCAGGATGCAAAAACATCTGATTTTAGGTGAACAATTGCATACCATGGACAAGAAACAGTCAATATTGTTCTGTGAGTAGGTAGGAATAAATCTGTTTGTCAGAAATGGAATCCATTCACAAACAGGAAAAAAGGGCTCTTTGCTGAATAGCTTATTCACATTGTATAATTTCTACACTTCTGTGTAGATCAATGTATTTCCTTCTGTCTTGAAAAATACACAGAAACCTCTAGTGCCATAAGAGTTCACAGAGCATTCTCTTCATAACAACTCTAGATCTCTGCAAGCAAATGTGGTAAAATGTATGTCAAAACCACAGGCCTAGATGTTCCTATGTCACTCAGAGAGGCAGTTGCTGCAGTTGTGGTTAGCCAGGTGTCACAGACTGAGTTGCTGGGTTGATTATAAACTACTCTGTCATACAGAGTTTCTGTCATATCTGCAGATGTGTTTTCCACATCCCTTTGGCCAGGCAACAGAATCTTCATCCAACATTAATGGAGCACCTCAGAAGTGGACAATGGGAGAACGTGAGCATCAGGTAATAAAAGATGTTACCTCTTAACAAGAGAAAAATAATAGCACTTTATCCCCCAGATTATAAACACACTTTATCTTTGGTTTTATGAACAACTAACTACTCTGAGGGAAATGATGTTGAATTATTTCCCTCCCATTTTGAGGCTCAGACACATAGGACAAGTATGCCCAGTGTGCCACATTGTACAGGTGTATACAACAGTGCACCTCTGACTCATTGTTTATATTTATATTGCCCTGGTTGGCCAAACAGCATCCACAGGGATCAGGTCTCTGGACTTGAGAAATTATTAAAATAATCAAAGGTGGTGTTGATAACTTATTTACTATTTATCTTACTTACAGTAGCAGCTAGAATCCCAGTCATGGACCAGCACCCCATTGTGGTAGGTGCAGCACAAACAGATAACAAAAAGGCCATCCCTGGGCTTACAACAATCTAGGTAAAGGAATTTGTTTAAAATGTGATTTTTAAATTTGATAGTTTGTCTCTCTCAAAAATCTAATCAGATATTTTCACCACAAGATGGCAATGTTGCACTAAATGCAACCTGTGCATGAATACTGTTATTCACAACCCATAAGGGATTTCAAACTGATGTTGAAACATGCAGGGGAGAGCTGAGAAACTTAACATCTTTAATGAAATTAGCTAAGGAACCGCTTTACCTAAAAAAATCAACCAAAAAGACACTGCAGGGTCATTTTCTACTTCAGTACTGACTATACATTTCCAGTATGTATAGGATTCCCAGTAGGGGAGGACATGGTTTACAGAAGCTATCCAGCATTGGAACATAGTGCAAATGGGAAAATGCTGGATTGATGTATTTGTTCTTTCTCCCCACGTTTGACGTTGGGAATGTTACCTGCGTTTTAACTACTATAGAGCAAGCAGATGGCGCTCAAGAGTAACAAAGCATCGTTCCTGCATACATCTATATAGGACTGACTTAAAAAGCAAACAGATAACCCCACTTTCCACAGCCCTCCCCTTCTGTATCAACTTGACTTCCTTCTACCAACACCTATAATTCAGTGAGGTACATAAAATTTCCTCCTAGGATGGTGTATTTTGCCCTATAGAATCCAGTTCTTGTGCTGTACTTGCTGTCATGGTCTTTACTGATCTCTCTCCTTTTCTCATCCTGTGGGTCTCCAGCTGTGTACGTTGACTCTGGTTTAACAAAAGATACCTATTTTTACATCTGTCTTAACAGCCCCTCCACCCATTCCCTGTTTTCTCTCCTCTTTTTACTGGTAGGGGACGGCTTACTCTAAATATCAGGTTTAGAACATCTAGACTTTCAAAACTACAGGCAGATATCCGGCCAAGGTCAAGTCAGACTCTTCCGGACAGATTATCCGCTGGCAGACATCTGCAAAGCTCCACTGACTTCAATGGAACGATGGCAATTTATATCCACTGAGGATTTGGCCTTTAGTATTTATCCTTGGGAAGCAGATACATTCAGTCCCTTGCATTTTCAGAGGTGACCTTAAAGCGGTTCTGTGATTTATTATGATCCTTGTTCTGTTGGTAAAGAATTGCAAATTCTGCTTCCTGCTGTGACTGATATCAGACAGGGAAAGGGGACTCGGGGGGAAGTGGCTGGGTCTGTGGACATCAATGCATTCATAATACTTTGGCAGGAGAGAGGCATCACAGCGATGCTTGTGCGAACCTGTACACTTTCATTTATTACTGCCCCAGAGCTTTAACAACACAAGAGCACCAGGATTAATATGCCAGCTAATTTGCTTGCTCAGCAAGTTGTAATAAAGGTGTGACTCACAGGATCCAGGTGGGGGCTGTTTTTCAGCAGTATAGGAGTGCTGGAGTGGATCTGATCCATGGTGTTTAGGAAGCTGAGTGCATTCCACTCCAGAGCCAGCAAATAAGCTGAAATGTTAATGAAACCACTGATACAGTAACACATGATTTAACTCAACCATGTATCCCTGTCTCCAGGTCAGTTTTACAAAATATGGTGCCTCTGCACTGCTCTGACCCTTCCTTTGCACCACAACATGCATCCTAGTTTTTTCTACTTTTGAAACTCTTATCTTCTTTAACACAACAGAGCTCAGGCACGTCTGTGACTCCATGGTCTCGTTTCAAGTGCTGTCTGTAACAGGGCGGCCTGCCCTTTTAAGGGCCAGTCAGCCCTGTTCAGTTATCCCTGCCACACCTGTGCTGTGTGCTGGATTTAGAAAGAGTAAAACCCATCAGTTGAGGGCTGACTGAGGAGAAAAACTGCTGCTACTGGTGGCCAGAAGCCTGACTGAGGTCCAGGAGCTGACTGGGACCAGCTAGAGCCCTTTGTAAGAGCGTGGGCCTGGACTGGATGGATTGCTGAGCACATTAGAGCTCAGGTGAGAGAGAGTCAGACAGACTGTTGCAGCTGGGAGCTGTATGTTGAGCCTAGCTGGGCTGAAGATTCCTCTGTGCCTTGCTTTTGTTGGGGTTTATCGAGAGGACTCCATTACTCTGGGGGGAGGGGCACTCTCGGAAGTGGTCTGGCTGGAGGGCTAAGCCACTCCTGTGGCTGGAGTAGGCCAAAGGCTGCCGGGAGCAAACTAAGGCAGAGCACAGCAGTGCTAGGTCTTGCTGTAAGAGGGCGCGCCGAGGCTATGGGTCTTGTAACACCGCCAAAACTCGCGGTTTTGTTGAAATGATTTCAGTCTCCATTTTGAAACAAATTATGCCCCAGCTGTGCAGGCCAATCTGGGTTGGCAAGGTGTCCCTGGAATGGTTTTTAAGGTTGGTTCTTGAGCATTTCACTACACTGCCAGTTCTATGGCAGAGGCAGGGCATTAGATGGGTGCCGTCATGGAGTTCAGGCCCCAGATTTAGGACTTCATTAACAAAGCTTTACAGAACCGAATTTAGAAAAAATGCTGTGTTTTAGCAACAACCTGTTTTCGTGTAACTAGTCCCCTGCCGTCGTCACAGCCCCAGCACCGCAGCAATGTGCTACTGCATGAACACTGCAGATGGTGAAAGTGACTCATCAGCTTTCAGGTCTGAGCTGTGTGAAACACAGAGAGGGGACAAAAATACCCGAGGCCCAATTGTGAAGACACTTAAACTCATGCATGACTTTACTTATCTGACTAAGCCCATTGACTTCCTTGGGAATTACTCACATGAGTAACATTACTCTCACGCTTGTTTGCAGGATTGGGATCCTTAATGGGTTATTTGTGAGTAAGGCCCCAGTTCTGCCAAGGCTTATGAAGATGTTTAACTTTACACAGTGTGTCAATGGGGTTACTCGCAGTGAGTACCCCTCTACATGGGTGAAAGTTCTTGCAGGATTGGGGCCTTAAGTTAACAATAGGCCTAAATTTCAATCATGGCAACCTAAATCCGTATTTAGGCAGTTGAAGTGACCTGATTTTCCAACGTACAATGTATCCACCAGCCCCATTGAAGTCTAAGGGAGCTGAGGGTTCTCAGTAGCTACCCCTGCTCTGTCTAATGTGAAATATTTAGAATCCTCAATATCCTTTTTTTCTTTACTAAGAAAAATGTCTAATAACCCGGGGCTGGGTTGTGCACTAATGCAGCTGTGTGGGGAGTCAGATGGGACAAGGATCACCTCCTCTACTTACAGGGACACGTTATAGTTACAGGTATGGGAGTGAAGGGGCTACACAGCAAATATAATCCCCAGAGCCAAGTGGGCAGGGAGGAGGTTCCATTCCCCAGCCAAAAGAGCTGTGGGGAAAGTCTGTCAACCCACCAATGGGGAGCACCCCCTCATGATGTGACCCACCATTTTGGCAATTCTGACTAACTCCCTTCCTCAGAGTTCAGTGGTCTAGTATGGTGAGGACTTGACCCTCCAGTCAGGCCATGCTGTAGTTCCACCCCTTCTGGGGTAGGGACGTTCGAAACAAGTAATGTCCAATGGAATAATGGTGACTAACATCTTCTAGCCCACCTGGGCACCTCTTCACTCTCACTCCTCTTCCAGAAAAGCTGCTCCCACCAGGGCTGCTTCCCTGGAGTCCTTGCTCCTTTTTCAAGGCCAAGCACATGAGTCAATGCCACTCTTGTAGCTTTCCCACAGTTTTCCATCTGCCTTGCTCCTGACAAGCCCTTTGCACAAAGAAGGAACTGCAACCCACCTCTCCCCTGGGTCTCCTTCCTTTCAGCTCCTCCCTGGGCTTGATCAGTGTGCCAAGGGAAAGCTAACAGAGCTCTCCAGCTCTAGTTAACTCCTTCTCGGTCAGTGGGGGTGGAAGTATGCCACACTCTGAAAACTATAACTGAAGCCCAGTGCCTCCTGGGACTCCCTCTGGGTGGCATAGCATAGTAATCTGATTCACTGCGCATAGGTACAGTGCCCTGCTGAATTCAGTGAGGCTCTATGTGGGCACATAACATTACAGGATTGGGCCCCAAACTCCTCCTCAGCATGAGTAAGGGAGGCAGAATAAGGCCCATGGTATTGTGATTCTCTAATTATATCAATTAATGCCAGGGGTGAAAGTAACTTAAGGGACTTACTGGTACGCAGGGCCAGGGTCCTGCGTGGGTGCGGGGCCTCAACCAGAAGGGGCTGGGCCTCAGGTGGAAGGGGCAGGGCATTTAAATTCCTGGGTCCTTTAAATCGCCGCTGCTTCTCCGGGGCTCTGGCAGTGATTTAAAAGGCCCGGGGCTCTGGCTGCGGTAGTGGCAGCCTGGAGCCCCGGGCCCTTTAAATCACCGCCGGAGCCCCGGGGCTCCCAGCTGCTGCTGCTACCCCAGGGCTCCGGCAACGGGGCTCTGGCAGCGATTTAAAGGGCCAGGGGCTCCAGCCACTGCCGGGAGCCCAGGGCCTTTTTAAATTGCTGGCCTGGAGAAGCTGCCCCCTGCTGGTACGGCTGGCTGTGTACCAGCTCTTGATGGTACACCGTACTGGCTTACTTTCATCTCTGGTTCATGCAAGATTTTTTTTTAAAAGTGTCACAAATACATAGTTTGAAATGTAACTGTAGAAAAACTGGAATTCCTTCAGGAGTGTGTGTGTGTGAACATGTTGTTTCATTCTGTTCCCAGGTCCTAAATATTTCCAATCCTTTTTAAATGACATTCCCTATTTGACCCATAGTCCAACAGTCCATGTTTCCTGCTCGCATGCAGAGACTGTAACAGATATACAAAACTAAACCAGCCAATTGAAGAGTTCGAATAACCTTTTCTTGATCTGAGTGGGGATCTGAGCTGGCTGATGTCACTAAGTTCCTCTCTGCTTCTTGTCTCCCTGTTCCTAAATTGCAGCATGGCATTAATTCCCAGAGAGTGCATGCTTCCCTTTGCACTGTGCAAAGATGCCCTTGCCCAAAGAAGGTGCACTTATAGGAGATTTAAGGATAAATAAAGAAACTTGCACCAGGTTTCTGCCAAAGGGCGTCTTTCTTCATTTCAGTTCAAGAGCAGCAGACTGAGGGTGTGTGTGTGTGTGTGTGTGAGAGAGAGAGAGAGAGAGAATGACAGACACTCCTAGTCATTTAATAAAACAGAGCAATGCCTCATAAAACACAATATGATGCCCCCAGGAAAGGGGCATCTGCAATCTGTTTTACAAGCGCTCATTCAGTACACTACACTGTGTTCATTTTGTGTCATTTCCCAAATTGTGATGGACAAGGGTATATATTTCCTCTGAGGGAAAGGAATAATTCAACTTACAGGCGTTTAGTGTAAAGCACTCCAGAAACCAGAATAGAACAGCTGTCTGTTCTACCTGTACCAATTTGATGTAATCACATATATTTAAAAAAAAAAAAGGGGGGGGGGACACTACAGAGAAAAATGTATAGAAAAGAGGAAGGCCCATAACTCCAGACAAAGCTACGGAGCTACATGCAAGACTATAGATGCTTTAAAGCAGGGATGCAGCAAGCGTGTGTGTAATGGTTGGGCTGAGGGATAGTTTAGTTGGCTCTGATTACAGACAGTCATGCTCTGTGGCCTTCCTACTTTGCCCCCGCCTTCCAATTTGTCCAAAATTACCTTGCCTGCCACTGATAATATCTACTCCCTCTTTGAATCTGTCCACTAATTTTCTCTTGCTTTCTGCATCAAATTAAAGCTCGTTGTTCCACTTTTCAAGGCTGTACCTATTCTAGCCACTTTTCCATCTGTAATTCACTATCTGTGTAGCTCTGCTGGTGTTAGCAACAGTGGAAGCTGAATGTAGGCAGGACAGAGGAAACTAATATAGACTAGATGGAATGGTCATAAAAGCACACAAGTCTTGTCTATGTTACAGCTCCCACCTTTGCTGACATTGATGGTGAATTACAGTTATGAAGTATGCTTGTGTGGAAAAGTTCCTACACCATAAACAGTACAAACTGGATCAGATACACTAAGAACCAGTTGGAACCTTTGCCCATTTCAAGAATCAAATTTTGGCTGGAATCAACCGCGTAAGAGGGTTGGTGCTCAATGATGGAGGATGTTTTTGTATTGTTTTGAAACCAGAATTGGAAGTAGATGTGTTGGAAGTCTTGTGAATTTTACTCATGAAATATCCAGCCTAATTGTGCATACTCTAGAGCCTGGGATAATTCAGATATCTTTGCAGAAGTATCTAAATTGTAGCGTATATCTCAGATCTTTTGAGGGGTACCCATAAATAAATTTAAAATATGTAAATCAGGGTGAAATCCTGGCCCCACTCAATTTAGTGGCAAAATTCCTATTGATTTCAATGGGGCCAGAATTTTACCCTTAAATGAGGCTGTATGTGACATTACAATACATTTTGAAAATGGTGTCTCTTTGGTTAGGTATTGAGAAAGAATGTGCAATGCCGATGAACAAAGGAATTGCCATAGCGGATCAGAATCCATACCATCGTGTATCTTGCTTCCTGCAGTGGCCAGGGCCGGGCACTTTAGGTGCAGGAAACCCTGCAATAGGCAGCTATGGAATAACCTGTCCATAAGGAAAGTATGACGGGATCCCCAGGGTGCAGCCTGGGACTGTGGGACCGCTGCGTCCCCTTAACTCTCCAGCCTGGGCTGTCTCTCTCAATCATAGAATCATAGAATATCAGGGTTGGAAGGGACCTTAGGAGGTCATCTAGTCCAACCCCCTGCTCAAAGCAGGACCAATCCCCAATTTTTGCCCCAGATCCCTAAATGGCCCCCTCAAGGATTGAACTCACAACCCTGGGCTTAGCAGGCCAATGCTCAAACCACTGAGCTATCCCTCCCCCCAATGCTTTCCTAGTGACAAGCAGCAAACCCTTCCAGGTGCTGTTATCACTCAGCACAACCGCATGCGGAGCCCTTCACCCAGGGAGACTGCATGAACGCTACCAGCGCCACTCATGAATCACACAGAGAAAGGCACCAGCCGAATCCTCCCAGCCTTGTACCTCAGGAATATACTGTCTTGCACTGCTCAAGATGAGCAGTGCAAGCTTATTAATTGGTTCACCACGTCATCAATGGAAAGTGGATATACACCAGCCTTTGTAAACCTGAGCAGATTTACCAAACACTTCAGGCAAACTCATTGGTGAAGATAAACAGTCAAACAACTTTATTGACTATAAATGATAGATTTCAAGTGATTATAAGTGATAGACAAAAAGTCAGTTAGCTACCAAAGAAAACAAAATAAGCACACAATCTAAATCTTAAACCTGTAAGACACTAGGCAGTATTTAGATAAAGCAGTTTTCTCACCCCATGGGATGTTACAGTTCATAATACAGGTTTCACCTTTGAAACCTGGGCCAGTCTCTGTTGGAGTCTTCAGTCTTCTGCGCATCCTTGTTGCTTGCAGCATAGGTGGGGGAGATAAGGAAAGGCGAAGCTGCATGGGGGCCACTGTGTTCTGTTTTATACCCATAGTCTATGTGCTTGGAGAACACAAGTCCAGGCATGTCTGGTGGGTGTTGCTGAGGCACAAGGTGAAGCAATACCCCTGGTGTGTTCCCTGTAAGTGAGTCATTGAATTGTAACTCCTTGGCTGGACAATGGCTGGTGATGTCTGTTCAGCACCCACCTGGGTGTTGGTTACTGCCCTTGTCGTTGTCTCTGGAGAGCTAGTATCTGAGCACTTCCCAAACCCATAGTATATTTTAGTAAAAACCCTACAACCCTACAACAATTCTTATAATTTCATATGCATTGATGATATACATATTTAGATAGAACCATGGCTTTCAGCAGATCATAACCTTTCCCCCGATTCCTCACATGGCCTGGTTTAATGCAATATCACAATTATATATACATGATGAATATGGGGGTTACAGGGTGTACCCCCAAGGTACAGAGTGCCACAGAAAGTTTCTTATTAACCCTCATTAGTTAGAGGTTGGCTTATGCCATGAAGCATGAAGCGTTTGTATTTCTTCTAAAATGGAGTGTTTTTTGTTGAAGTTCCTTGCTATTTTAACACTGTATGTTGTCATCTATATAAATGCCCAGTTCTTTTTTTGAATCCTGCTAAGCTCCTGGCCGCAAAGATATCTTGTGGCAATGAGTTCAATAGGCTAATTGTGTGACGTGTGGAAAAAATATTTATCTTGTCAGTTTTATATTTCCTGCTTTTCATTTTCATTATTCTTGTATCATAGTAAGTTTGACTAGACGTGCCCAAGTCTACTCTGTATCCTCAGACTGTAAAATGGCTTTTCCTAGCTCATTGTTGATTATTCTTTTTTATTATATTTAAGACACTTAAATGCTTTTTGCTCTGCTCTGTAATTAGATGCAGAGATTAGACTATCTTTCATATTGTACCGCAGTTTTCTTCTAACAGTGTTAAGCCTTTGCATTTAAATAAGGAAATAATTCTCATGACTTTAACCACTTTTCTTTTTCTGTGTTTTTTCTTATTTAGTGCTAGAATTATTTATTATTATTTTTCCTTTTGGAAGCATGGATATTGTGCGAAGAATCATTGTATCTCGTATACGTGAATGATTATAATAAGAATCTAGAAACAATGGATATTACTGTGATGTAGTTAACTGCAAAATTATGCAATTGAACATAACATCAAGAGTTACAGGGGAACTCAGATCTGGCTCCTGACTGTCCTCTTGTTCTGTGTTTGTACAGCATCTAGCACATAGGGGTCCTGGTCTGTGATTAGGGTCCCTTGGCACTACCACAATAATTGATTGGCAACCTATATTGGCTTTGTGGCTGATCTGATGGAAACATTCCATGAAGAACTTGTCGTCTTTTCTGTTCTTTATGTATTTGCCTTTCCTCAGTGAGTCTTCAAGTGAGTGGATGCATTTGTTCCTAGAAAATAAAATGAGCCTCCTAATGGGACACTGTTTGTGGATTTTGTGGTCATGTGGCTTTGGCATCATGCATGAGTGCAGAACAGTGAGCCTCAGATGGTTGGTTAGACCCTGGGCCTTGCACTGTCCTAGAGAGTGATTGCACATAGTGTCTTCTAATGTTGGGGATCTAGGTAATTTATTTATCTAGGGGCCTATATGGATACCATAATATCTGTGTACCAAAGTACACATGTGTCTGTAATAATATGACCCTTTAGTAGTTGGCCAATGTAGAGGATAAAAGCCCTTGATATTGGTGTCATCTAATGGAGCATCTCCTTCGCTATGGTGATAGTGGGCTATGTTTCTGGAGCACAAGGTTTTGAGCTCTTGTGCAGCCGTGAAGTTGCTATAAACCTTACCCTTTTCCCAGCATAAATCGACTCAGCTCAGACAGTGCATGACTGGAAAAGACAGCAAGCAATCCAGTGATACTGATGCTATTGCTGTATGTGTGATGGGCATTCTGGGCACACTGTTTATCGAGACATGTCTCACCTTGTGGATCTAAAATACACAAAAGGCATCTCTTGCTTTCTCTCCATGACCACAGCCAGGGCTGCCATGGAGAGATCCAGAAGTATGAGTATGAATATAGGATCCTCGTCCAAGGACCAGAGATCATCCAGCACTCAATGTCTATTCCGTATCTGATTGACAGTGTACCGCACAGTGGCAGTAACTAGGTGGAATTGGATTGGGTTCTTCTAAACTTTTCATAGGCTTACTTCAAAAAGAGAGGTTACATATGGGGAAGTAGTTTGTGAGATTATCTGCCTCTAGCAATGGTTTCTTAAGCACCATTCAGACTATTGTATGCTTTAGGTAGTGTGGTAAACGTCCTCTCTTAAAAAGTGTTAATGATGTCTGTTACTAGGATCCGAGGTGCTCTCAAGTCTCCTCCATCAGACAGAAAGGGCATGGATAACAGTCACAGGCGATGGCTGGAATTCGTGCATTGCTATGAATGCGACAAATTCTGAAATGAGAGGTCTTTGGTTATTAGGCCTGTGTTTGGTATGTAGTCCCTGGTGTCCAGTCAGGCCCTCTTTGATGCAGGTCATCATCTCTGCCAAGTAGGCTGATCATTCCTTACAGCAAGAGGCGCTGAGTTTTGGAGTCAAGTAGTGGTGTTCAGCGAAGCATGAATTAGCAGCTGCTATGGCAGAAGAAAAGTAGACTCTCTGGGCCTCTTCCACTGTGTGGGTGTGCATGCCCAAGAGACAAGGATTAGCTCTGAGATTCTGATGGAGGTCACTGATTCTAATCCAGTTGTCTTTAGATGAGTTGCAAAAGAAGGGGGAAAAGGTCTGTGGTGCTGGCAGGTTATAACACATTTGCACTGAAGTTAATCCTTGTATAGAGCATCTGTTTCTCCTCGGTTATATCTTCATCTGTACCTTAATTGTCAGTCTGGGAGTTATTAAAAATCAACAGCAGTAGAGTTTTCTAATTAGATTATTGATCAAAAACATCCTGAGCCATCCCTGTTTGAGATACAAACTAATTTTGTTTCTAGTTACTTTATTTCAGATGCCTTCAGTAAACAAACTATTAGATTTCCCTCTTTAAAACACTCACATCAGCCTTTTAAAGTGGAGTCAAGGAACGTATCCTGAAAGCAGGAAGCTGTTCAGTCCACTGTAGCCAAATTAAAATGGGATAACTAATAAATATATAATAACTTACCCAGATCCCCCACAATCACTTCTTGTACCTTTTTAAAAAAAAATCTGTTCTTATTTAAAATAAAACCAACCCCCACTCTCAACAATGTATTCAGCTGCCACAGTGATGTACATTGTATAAATATGTACACACAGATGAAGATAATTACACATACTGGACAATAAGGACTATTTTTCTACTGTGCAGAGGTTCCTTCGTTTCTCTCTCTTGGTAGGTTGATAGACCTGGATGGGGTGCTTGAATTTCATACCTGCTTTTCTCATTTCCCCAAATTCACATTACTCCTGGGGGAATTCTGTGTACAATATTTTAAAATTCTGTATATTTTATTTTTCAAAATAACACAATATAATCACACCAGTTTCAATTATTTTTGGTCATTTATTTCAAAATACCCATCAGCAAGTATGTCTGTAACAATACAGACAACAAAAAAGATTCAGGAAATGTTTTTTGACAAATGGATTCTGTACTAGGCATATTAATACAGAACTCTGAGTAATAATTCATTTAAACTACAATACAGAACCTTATTTCCCACATGCCTCAAAAGCAGTGCAAAGGCTTGGCGGAGTCAGGGATAACGGAGCTGAGGGAGAGGGAAGTAAATTGCTGGGAAGGAGCCTGGATGTGAACTTTGAGAGTTGTTGGGTATGAATGGGAAAAATATGGAACAGGATTTTTTGGGGTGGGGAGGCAGGGAGGGATTGTTAGGGAGCTTCCCCCATTCAGACCCTGGCTGACCCCCTAGCCTCTCCCATTCAGTCAGGCACATCTTCCCCTGTCCCCATGTGTTCCTGCACCCCCATGTGTCCTTGCACCCCCTGTCCACGTGTCCTCCCACCCCCACTCAGACACCCACTCCCACCATCCCCATGTGGCCCTGCACCCTCCTATCCCCATGTGTCTCTGTGCCCCCATCCAGCCACTCCCCTGTCCCTATGTAGCTCTACACCCCCTCTTCCATCACCATGTGGTCCTGTGCCTCCACTCCCATTCAGCCCCTGCCCTAGTCTGTCCTCCCCCACTAGCCCTTATAAGCCCTGTCTGACCCCCAGCAGTCTCCCACTGTCTGTTTCCCCATAACCCCTGTCTTCTGATCTGGCCCACTGCAAAAAAGGCCAGCTCTTTCTCTTCCCTTGCTGGCCCTGCTGCTGTGGTCTATCACAACAGCACCCTCTGGTGGGAAAAAGGCAGAACTGCAGCAACATTTTGTCAGAAGCTTTTTTCTGTGCAAAAAATTAAAAATATGCATGGCTCATTAATTATGTGCATGTTCAGTAGCACAGAATTCCCCCAGGAGTATCACATCCTACATATCGTCCTAGTTTTTGGGGAATGGGGTTGCCTATATGCCCAACCCCTGCTCTGTATTAGTGGATTTGTCTTGCTTTCATTTCTTTAGATGCACTCTGGAAGTGGCCATACAACTGCAGGTGTCTTCCCTAAGATAAGAAGCTGAGAAAGAGAGAGGGTGGAAGATCAAAGTAGCACAGATCTGGGGATCTGTGACAAAAATGTGTCAGAGGACAGTACTTGGTCCTGCTAGTGAAGGCAGGTTTTTTTGTGGCGGGGGGAGGGATATAGCTCAGTGGTTTGAGCATGGGCCTGCTAAACCCAGGATTGTGAGTTCAATCCTTGAGGGGGCCATTTAGGGATCTGGGGCAAAAATTGGGGATTGGTCCTGCTTTGAGCAGGGGGTTGGACTAGATGACCTCCTAAGGTCCCTTCCAACCCTGAGATTCTATGATTCTAAAACTTGCAAGCACAGAGAGAAACTTTCCCTCTTTCTCTCCCATGATCCAGAGATTCCTAATACAATAATACCTATAGGAGGCTCATGCATCTGTGTGACATACACATATCTGTCTATATGAGGATTTTCTCTTCCATATGAGGATGTTAACAGACTAAGCATCACAACACATCCTGTGAGATTAGGAAATATTATAATTGCAGATTGGAAGGTGAAGCACAGAGATATCAAGAATCCGCTTTTGAAATGAGGCCCGAGGTCTGGATACTCAAATATGTGTGCACAATTACATGTGTAAATGGGGGTTTAGATACCTACATAACTATTTGCATATGCAGTTGAGGTAACTGCACAGGCCAGGACCTCTACCCACTAAAACTTTGGCCCTGGATCACATATCCAAGGTCACACAGTGAAATGGTGGCAGAGCTTGAACTAGACTTCACATCTCCTAACTCCCTGACCTGTGCCTTAAAGCACAAGGCCTAACAATCCGAGCCAGACTTTTCAGATTCTTCAGCTAGCTGGGCTTAGGCAATGGCATTTTGGCTCTACAGCCAGACCACTAGAAAGAAGGAGGCGAGCCAAAACTAGCCGATGTTCTCTCTTTAATGAAGAGTGCACTGCTCAGTGATGCAGCCCTTTCCCATCCCATACTCACTAAGGGTGTGCGGTGACCTTAGTATTTGTATTGGTGGTTTTCTTTGTCACAGGATTTCTTTTCATGATTCACACTTTAACTTCCTCCAGAAACAAGGAGGAGAGAATCTGCTGCAGTGGCTTCTTTATGTACATAAATAACTGACTCTTATTGGCACAAACTACAGTGATGATACCAGTTCACATCTGACTTCTTTTGTGATACCACTGACATCTCACATAGTAACTCCTTTCAGCTTACTATCGGTGGGCCCAATCCTGCTCCTGTCAAAGCAGTGGGACAGGACCTTCAGAATCGGGACCTTCATAGCATGCCATGTTATCCTGTGCTATATACGGTGTTAGCTTGGAAGATGACTCATGTTGCACTGTAAAATTAAACCAACTGTCCCCATACAAAATCCAAAAGTGGTCAGTACAGAAGCCATGGTGGGGAGGGGAAAAAAAGAGGAATAAAAGGGGGTAAGATGAAAGACCATTTCATACAGAAATAGAAATGCTCCCCCCTGAAATAGTGCAGTATTGTAACCATGGGACGAACATCACTACAGAGGTATTTCTGTGTTCTCTGTAACTTTGATCTGAGGGGTTTAAAGAATCCCGTCATCACCAGGCTCTGGTATCTCAACTTTCTCTCATTGTCTCTTGACAAAAGCATTGAAGGGAAATGGAATAGACATTTCTTTAGTGCTACTTAAGGGACTTTTTCCTGTGAGTCTCAGTACTTCCGGACCTTAGTGCTGTCTTTGACCCAGATAAGATCCCACACCTAGCTCTTTCCAAACCAGTGAAGTCTGAGATTTCATTTTCCTCACAGAGCCAAGAGAAATATCTTTTCCAGCCACAGCTCCTTTAAAAAAGGAGAAGCAATAAGAATTAATAATGTATTTCTTCTGATAGGTTCTTGAGAGACCCACATAATTCACCAGGGTTCCTCTCCAGCTGTCTTATAAGAAAACTAAAGTGGAATATAAAATGTGTTCTAACTATGTAACATTAATTAAGAGTAAATCAGATTTGTCTTAAACAGAAACATTTTATTATATCTCAAACATGTTTTAGCAGAGGAAATACATTTGTTGAATGGACATTGTATTGAAAAAGCAAGATGCTTTAATTGAAATTATCAAGTAATTTTAATGATTAACTTCAAATTTTGCCTTGATATGTGTCAAAGCTACAAACTGCTTTGTCCACAGTAGCATTTTACCACTTGTTAGTTACCACATTGTTGAGATTCCCTCCGAGACCTTTTCCACTTGGCTTTTCCAGACACCTTGTCGAGTTCTGGGAGAACACTTTATCCAGTTCTATGGGATCCAAAACACTCAGTTTGACTCTAGATTTTGTCACTCAGGTTCCTTTATTTTGCATACAGCAAAGCTACACAGAGCTGGTCAGACTCAAGCGTAGCGGGGTGGGTAAAGGGTGTACCACACATCCAAAGTTACACAGACAGCCTCTTTCTTTATCTATACTTACACATGACTTTGCATTTGCTATACATTAAATCACACATTTTTTGATTGGATTGGTTGCTTTGCAGGAACCAATCCTTGTACAGCATGCTCTGTCCATATGCTGTTCACGTGGAATCTGATTTTACATGCCACGTTTATCTTGTCCATAGTCCTTAGCATGAGGGTGTTGCTGCTTAACTTAGCTAGAACAGACATCCTGACTCCAGCATACTGTTTATCAAGCCTCTATTTATAACTTAACCTTCCATTCACCTTCCCAATTATGCCCACTGAGAAATGAGGCATGTTAGTTATGTCAAGACAGACATACTCACATTAGCTAACACCTGGTTTAAAAAAACAGAAAACCCTTTTTTCCTGATGAAGACAAGGCTTGTGCGTCCCATTGAAGTTAAGGGACTAGATCCTTAACCTATTTCAATTGTCGTAGCTCCATTGAAATCAATGGAGCTATAGCAGTTTACACCAGCTGAGGATCTGGCTACTCACCATGCATAAAGTTAAGCATATGCATAAGTCTTTGCAGGGTTGGGATCTTGGTAGAAAAATTCATGTCCGAGGCCTGGTTTTGTCGGCATAGCTATGTCTGTTAGGGATGTGGGTTTGCTTCGTTGGTTGGGTGTGTGCTGGCAAAAGCCCTAGCATTGTTGCAGGTATACTGGCAAAACTGTCCTTTTGCTGGAATAGCTTATTTGGCTTAGGGAACTGGTATAGTATAAACTATACTGCCAAGAGGCCTTTATTTTTTTGCTGGTATAATTGTATCTACACTAGGGTTTTTGCTTTTGCTGATATAAAATGTAAAAAACTCAGAGAGTAAGTTTCCCAGACCTGACGAAGAACTTTGTGTAAACTCAAAAGCTTCTCTCTCACCAACAGAAGTTGGTCCAATAAAAGATATTACCTCACCCACCTTGTCTCATCAACAAATATAGTTATAGCAGTAAAAATTTTAAGTGTAAACCAGGCCTTGATGTCTGAACAAACTAAACATACAGTAAATGTAGTCCAACCTATAAAACATTGCATGTACAAAGAGCTCACATAAACCAGAAACAGCAATTTAGTTGAACCATATAATCTTTATATAAAATATTCAGCAATTTTGGCACATTCAGTACTTTTCTATTCCATTTATGTAATTTAGATATGAATTTTAAAAGGACATTGTCAAGTCAGGTTACATTTGACCATAAATTAAGGTTATGTAAAAACAAACTTCTATAAAACTGAAACCAATAAAAATGCTTCCATCAACTACTTTTTTTTCCAGTGGAAACTATATAATATAAACAAACGTTCCCCTGGGGTGTTGGCAACCCAAAGCAGAGTTTCCACTAGGACTGAGAATCTGAAAATGAAATTGACTGGAAATTGGCTAGAAAGATAAATGCAATTAGAGCCAAGCAAGAAATGCACAAAGTAACCAGCATAGACAGTAATTTCTATTTTGAAAAATTCTTAATGAAATCCTGGCATAGCTGAAGTCTGGGAGTTTTGCTCTTGACTTCAGTGGGGCCAGGATTAGACCCATAAGGGTTAGTAACCAAATGTTATGTATAATATAGCTCTTGTCTACACAGAATTTGTGCACCTTGGAAACTAGTAATTCAGTGTAAACATGCTGTGTGGACACTCTTATGCCAATTTGAGTGCCTTAAATCAATGCATTTTAAGGTGTGTTTTTTAAACCAAGTTTTTAATCTAAATCAGTATAAAACATTCTTAATCTGAAATTGTCTACACGAGGGATTTGCTCCAATTTAAGTACATCGGTTTTGATTTAGTTATATTGGTTAACAAACTGTGTGTAGGCAAGGCCATCAATAAGTTAATTAAGAATGTATATGTTTTTAGCCTGATACATGTTTTTAGCCCTTTAACGTGTTTGTGTTTTGTGACTTGTTCAGGTAATTTTTGTGGAGAAAAATGAAGCCTCATAATCTCTTAGGATTATATTTTCGATATTTTAAAATTCGTATGAGGGGAAATAGCTGAGATTTTGACCCTTCTTGACCCTGGTCCTTTCTGAAAAGTTTTATTTTCCATTTCAGTGTCCTATGGTGGGTTTTGTTTTCTCAACTAAGTCTGTCTTAAATTCATATGTGTTATACCCAAATGATGACTCACTATAAAGAAACTGTTGTGCAAAGGTAATGGCGTTGGATAGTCTGCATGTACTGATTTGTCTTTGTGGAAAATCCAGCTGAAACTGTTCAGCTGCTCTGTCGATATTAATTATTAATTAATTAATTACTGCAGTGTCTGGGAGCTCTAGTCATGGACCAGGACCCTATTTTGGTTACAGCTAGATTTTGGAACAGAACAACACATCTGTTGGTCTGCTGACTCCTGAGGCTGCTGTTCCTCTAGCAAAAGTCCAGTAGAAACAGACAGTTTATCTAGACTAGAGTTGTTGGTTCTGTTTTAACTCCTCTTAATGGATTGCCAGTTGACTGTTAATTAACTAGAGTTAAAACAGGCCTCCAGCCTAAATATATGTGATTGGAAAAACAGAAACTTGGTGGGGCAGCTCACATGACTGGAGCACTGGCACTGACATGGATGGGTATAAACTGTTCAGGAAGGAGAGGTATGGGAGGAAAGGTGGAGGAGTTGCACTGTATGTAAGAGAGCGGTATGATTGCTCAACCCTAATCTTCTATGATCTATACCCACATGAGAAAATCATAGGGTTGACCAGGACCAGCTCACACGTCTTTGAGCACCATTGTCATAAGGCTGCAATAGGTGCTAAGTAGTGTTTAGAGGTGAACACATTTGCTAACCACGCCAACTTTTCCAAGGGTAGATGAGGCCTCATTAGCTCCGTGGCTGGTTTACTATGGGTATGTTGACAATACAGCTGGGAGTGTGTAGACAGACACACACTAGCACCATTCAAGCAAACATGCTAAAAATAGCAATATGGACATGGTAGCACAAGTGCCAGCACTAGCTAGCTGCCCAAGTCCAAGCTCACCAACCCCCGGGTGGCTAGCCTGTGTCGCTGCTATTTTTAGCATGTTTGCTTGAGTAGAGCTAGCGTGTGTCTGTCTACGTCGGCTGGGAGGCACGTTCCCAGCTGCAGTCCTGACATATTGTATGTGTCCTTGGGAAAGTCACTGTTGCCCATATTTGCCCAGTGCACTCAGTTTAGGCATGTAACTCCCCCAATGCATGCAAGTCAGGGTTTGAGTGCCTCTAACTAGGTGTTTGCATGGAACCCTGTACATGGTGACGGAGCTAGAGAGAGCAATATAACCAACCTGCCTGCTGCATTTATAAGCAGCTGAGCAGGCTGGTGTTGTTGTCTCCGAGCTTAGGAATTTTGCCATCTCCTTGTTTTCAGTAATTAGATCTCTTGCATGTGTCCACGAATGCACCTGCTGCTAAGCATTTAGTTATTGACTTGATTCCAAGAAAGAGCGCCCCTGCATCAGCTTTGCTGGTGCCACATATTAATCCAGGTGAGGATAGCAGCTTGTATGCAGTAAAGAGGGGTGACCTGTTGTAGCAGCCATGCCCTCTTTCTTGGCATTCTGAGATATTCAAGCCTCTCGTAGAACTCGTCCTGCCACGGATCTCCTCATGGGCAGTTTGTGTCCTATGGGGAAAGCTGGGGGTTGCTGGATTCAGGGCCGGCTCTAGCTTTTTGGACGCCCCAAGCAAAAAAAAAAAAAAAAAAAAAATCACGGCCGCCCCAAGAATCCCCGGACTGCCGCCCCTTACAAGGCGCCGCCCCAGGCACATGCTTTCTCGTCTGGTCCCTGTAGCCGGCCCTGGCTGGATTTTCCTTTTTTTTTTTACTTCCAAGAAAAAATCTGTTCACAGAGCCCTTGTGTCAGGCTCTGTGTCACTAGCTTAGCTCAAGCTAAACCATGGCAGATGTCAAAGCAGCCTTATGCTAATAAGATGTTTTTCCCCCCCCGGGAGAGAGAGTTAGTTTGCCCGGGCCGACGTTCAGGTAGAGCAATGTGAGCTTTTGAGAAGGGTCACCTTTATTCTGGCACCCAAACTTCAATGGAAACCGAAAGGAAACTGAGAAGCTCTGATTTAGACCAATTAAGCAAACTTTGGTCCCAGGATCATTGGTGGTCCAAAAAGAGCTGACTCTCCTCCTTGTTTCCAGATGCCTAACTTGCATTAAAGGCAGCTAAAAATAGATATCCCAGATTCACAGCTGGGATAAATTGGCCTTCATCCATTGATTCGAATAGCGCTATGCCAAAGTACACCAGCTGTGGCTCTGGCTCTTGTTCTATACTTCCCTAACGTTGCTTTTCTGTGTAAGCAATTGCTCCAGTTGCCACAGGGATGTTACATGATTGCAAATGAGGACAGTAGGAAGAAAAGCCGTCTGTGCAATCAGGGTGGATTGATGTAAATCAAAGCAATTTTAAGTTACCAGTTTTAATCATGATTTAAATCAAAGCAAGAAACCTTGTTTTAAAATAGATTTTAATAGTGTTTTGCATTTGCACTTTAAGAAAATAACTAGGGCTGTCGATTAATCGCAGTTAACTCACGCGATTAACTTAAATAAATTAATCACGATTAATCACATTTTAATCACATTGTTAAACAATAGAGTACCAATTGATATTTATTAAATATTTTTGGATGTTTTTGTACATTTTCAAATATAATGATTTCAGTTACAACGCAGAATACAAAGTGTACACTGCTCACTATATATTATTTTTTTATTACAAATATTTGCACTGTAAAAATGATAAAAGAAACAGTATTTTTCAATTCACCTCATACAAGTACTGAAGTGCAGTCTTTTTACTGTGAAAGTGCAACTTACAAATGTAGATTTTTTTTGTTACATAACTGCACTCAAAAACAAAACAAGGCAAAACTTTAGCGCCTACAAGTCCAGTCAGTCCTACTTCTTGTTCAGCCAATCGATAAGACAAACAAGTTTGTTTATGTTTATGGGAGATAATGCTGCCCACTTCTTATTTACAATGTCACCAGAAAGTGAGAACAGGCATTTGATGTTGCACGTCATACGATTTTATGAAAATATGCTAATGAGTGTGAATATGATGTAACTGGAATATGCTTCATGCAAAATGTCTCTTGTATGGTATCATTACATAGCGTATAATCTACTGAGTGTGTTCATCCTATTTATATGAATGTATCATTCTTGTATCTGAAACTAGAAATATGAAATATAACTCTGAGGTTCTACTGTAATTATGCAAAGTGTGGGCCATTAATGGTGGTTTGGAATCTTGATGGCTTCCATTAACCAGGACAATTGACTGTAGATGGCTCTGTTTACTTGCAAGCCTTCCTGTGAGTCAGGCCAGGAAGAATGAAGGCTTGGGGTCTCACAGGACATGTGACCATGTCACCTGGTACTGGAATCCATCTTAAACCTGGTGCTTTTCCATTTAGAAGGAGGGGTGGGGACCCAAAGAGACAAAAGATTCCCGCCTTGTGCCAAAGGTATATAAGGGGATGGAACAGAACAAAGGGGGCTGCAGTCATGAGAAATTCCCTAGCTACCACCTGAGCTGGAACAAGGACTGTACCATTTTATGATAAGAATTTGTGAAATGATTTCACAAATTCTTATCATAAAGTGGTTATTTTAGCAAAATAATTCTATTCTGTACTGAAAATATTAATTACTGCTACTAAAATGAAGACTTAATGCAGATTACCGTTCAACACCTATTTTCTACAGTTATTACTCTTTGAGCTTTTTAAATGTTCAAGGGCGCCCTAAAGTGCTCAGGGGTCTGTGGAGATGCTCAACTGTTGAAAGTTCCCGTGAATATAAATTCTGCAGAGTCCTCTTCAGCCCATTTTGGAATTAGTCAAGATAGTACGAGCTAAGGTAACCTGGTAGGCCCAGGTCCCTATTGATCTTAAAAAAAAACCCCTCTGACACTTTCAATCACCCACCCTATGTTAACTTTCACACCATTCAAACAGCACCCCACAAGCAACCTCAACTTGCCCTCTAAGCTACATCTAATAATGTACACAAACAAAAACATCTATAATTTTCAACAATTCACATCCCTTTTTCATACCAGACCTCAAAAACAGTTATCACACAACACTGCACTTCTGCACTAATACTGATAGCTAACACATGACAGAAATTCCTACATAAACCTTCCACAACCTCATTCCATAGCTTTCATTTAATACAATATAAAAAAACCTGATAAACACACTAGTACCACCTGTAGCAAATGTCCAACTATCAAAAATACCCTAACACAATGGGTGCAAAGTTAAAATTGAATATGTGGTGTAATTTGGTTGGTGTGACAGTTAAAGCAGAGTAGGTACTAGAAAGTTGTGAAATATGGGGATACCCTACCTAGTAGTTTCCAGACAAACGTTTAGTTTGTTTGCTTCTTTTTGCAAGTTTGATAGGGAGCTTTAAAAACATTAGCTGAGGCATTATCTGGAGTAAGCGTTAACAACCTTTTACATTTTAAATGATCTTACATTTTTTTGTGTGGAATACAAATACATGCTTTCCTTCCCATTACGTCTTTGCACTCCTAATAGGAAATAGTTTTTCAATCAAGAATATGGAGATATAATCAGACAGCATTGTATTTAAGGTCGTTGCTTCATTGAGTTACAATTATTCCTCTATACCTAGTGAGAAATTCATTAAAAACAAATACACATTATAATTGGGTAGCTAATGTTTTAAGTCATGTATTCAGAACACATTTTCGAAGAAGTGATTCTTTCATCTAAAACCAGGTAGTCACCTATATAAAACATACATTTGAAATATTTTGTTACTTATCAAGATAAAATCAACATTTAGATGGAAATTCTTCAATTCTGTTGACAATTTCTAATTGGCTAGCACCTCAAAATAGCTAGAAATGTAGTTGAATTCCATATAACATAACTATGGCACTGTTCTGGTATTAAAAGAGAGTTTTCTTAAGGGCTGAGAGAAGGGAGAAATATAAATAGTGTGCACAATGACAATATGGGTTCTTCAGTGGCTTCTTTAGCGTGGCCATCTTGGTTCCTTCTTATATCTTTTCCAAATGGTTCTTGAGCTTTGAACAACTTGCTGTAGCTAACAGACTAACAATGTCAAAATGACTACTTGGTAAACATAAAGCCCAGATTCCTAAACAACATCAAAATGGCTATGAAGGAATAGTAAAGATTGTTTCATAAATTAAACCCAAAAGCCAGTCCTGCTTTTTTACCAGAATGTATATGTATGATGCACAGCATGCTTTATAGGCTGATTGCGAAGACCTTTTCTTGGGAGGCCATACATACTGTTAGATAAGATGTATTATCAGTGTTCTCTCATGTTGCAAAAAGTAGTTAAAGAAATGGTGAAAGAATGCAGCAGGAAACTATTCAATAATTGGTGTTGTGGTTCATCAACAATTTTCTTTCAATATGACTAATTGAGATTGTTATATACTACTGCCTTTTAACAGCATTTATTAGGTGAGAGATGCTAGTCCCGTTGTTGCATTTATCCTTCCAGTGATTTTAAATGCTATGGTGATGGACATGGTTATAAATCTGAAGAGAAAAGATTTTTTTACTACAATATTTATTATAAAGTACATAAGGAATATTTAATATTGCCTTGTATTGCTTAATATTACTACACTGAGAAATCAAGTTAGTTTAAGTTTTATTCACGGTGTGAGATTATTGTATGATTTATGCTGGAAGTATCTCATAATTACAGGATGTTCCAATTACTATGTTTTCTGCATGCATTTCTCTCTGCTTTTCCATGGTTCCTTTTCATTCTTTTCAGTTGGGGGCTTCCTTCTTGTCCAGTTGTCTCTGAAGTTGGAAAGAGTAGGCAAGATAATTTAGCAAAACTCCAAAGCAGTTTAAAATTCTCAAAATAAAAACCAGAAACAAATGATTAAAGTCAATAAGTAATGAACTCCAAAATAAAAAGGACTGTATACAATTTATTCAAATATACCCAAGATTTTTCAAATTACCCGATATGGACACAGTCTCTGAAACGTAAAACTGGGGCAAAAGCCATGACTCAGCTATAAAAAGCACAGGCAACATCAAAGGAGTGCTTAGCCAGAACTTTGCCCACAGTGTAAGAGGTAAATTATAAATAGTGACTATAATGTAATTGCAATAAAGATAGGGGAAATAACTCTGATAAACTTGTTAAATTAGCATACTACCAAGAAATATAAGTAACAGAGAAATATTGCCAAGAAAATCCTATTCAAAAGTCAAGATCTCCAAATTTCCCCATGACAATTCATACACAGTGCAAATCAAAATTATTAATAAAAATTCAGCATGATCTTTGAGGGAAATGTTAAATAGTTGACATATATTACAATATCAATGGAAAAAAAGAATATTTATGCTGATTGATTGATTCGAAAAATGCCAAAAGGAATCTTTCTTTTCTTTTCTTTTTTTTTTTTTTTTACAGATTAACAGCAACTGCTGCAAAGTCTTCTCTCCCATATTAAAGTGGGGGAGAAAAATCACGAAGCACAATCCCAGTCAGGCTGGCAAAGAGAGTAAAGGGCCAGGACTCTAGACATAGTATATTTGGGTGGTAGGGGTTGGGTGACCAGATGTCCCAATTTTATAGGGACAGTCCTGATTTGGGGGTCTTTTTCTTATATAGGCTCCTATTACCCCCATCCCCTGTCCCAATTTTTCACACTTGCTTTCTGGTCACCCTAGGTAGGGGAACACAAAAAAATAGTGATTGCTGACACTTGCACCCTACTTGCAGGGTGCTCATTCTGACCAGTGAGCTACAGTAACATAATGGCAAGAGACTAAAGGGCAGGGGCTCGATCCCTAGTTACTGGGAGGTCACTCTGCCCAAATGCCTAAAATGCCCCTAATCCCCCACGTAGATCAAGGACGGATGCAAACTAGGCCCTGAGTTACAGGGTGGGCAGTCAACTTCGCCAGCTAACGGCGCATTGGGGGCAGATTGCTCTCAATTACAGGGAGTTACAGGGAGGTCAGGCTGGTCGAGGCAGGAAAGGCCTCACTGTGTCCTATGAAAGAGACTTGTGCCATGCAGCCTAATTACAGGGTTGTCCCGCTGACTATATTGCCAACAGAGACCGGAGCCCTCATTGCAGGGAGCTCACACGGCTCAGGGTTCCAAAGAGCTCAATATCCCCCATAAGCCACGGCTGCGTGACTTGCACCCTCACAGGGTCGTCACTCTCACTAGCCAGCCACAAGAGCATCATATCAAGAGGCCAAAGGGACTGACCTGAGCCCTCCTTACAGAGCGGTCATACCGCTCAATCTCCCACATGTGCAAGACGATGGAGAATCTTCCCCTTATTACAAAGTGGTTACTCTGACTCACCAAATAAGAGAGCATTAGTCTAAGCGGTAAAAGGGGAGAGAGCTGAACCCTGGTTACAGGGTGGTCACCCAGACCATGGTACAAAACTGGGTCAATGCCCTCATTACCAAGCGAGATGCAACCTATACCTTAGTTACAGGGTGGCCACACTGGCTGGCCTACCAACAAGCAAGAATGACAAAAGCGTAAGAGGGCGGAGACCTGTACCCAAATTACAGGCAGGTCACAGTATCAATGGCACTAAAATAGCCCTAATCTCTTCTATAGGAGAGGGATTTGACCTGCACCTGAATTACAGGGTGGGCCGTTCACATTAGCTGTCTACAGGGGCCTAATGCCAAAGGCCTAAAGGGCAGAGACCTTACCCTGAGTTAGAGAGAGGTCACAGGGCCAATGGTATAATATGGGGTGACCCCCTTCTCTTAGGCAATAGAGATGACAGCCGAACCCTCACTTAATCCTTTATATGAGGTGTGGAAGGATAAATAGATCCGTGCACGTCTAAGTATTTCTCTGGTTCTGGGGAGAGTAAAGAAAAAAATGCTGCAGCAATTTAAAAAAACTCCTAAAAAACAGCTTTCGTGGCCATATCTATCATACTCACTCATCAACACAGTGCTTCCCGCCTGAGCCACGCCCCTCACCTCAGTCTTGTCCCCATCTCTTAGCTTCTGCCTCAATCTGAGCCCCCCCATCTCTCACCCTCCACCTCAGCACTTCCTTACCCTCTCATTTGAGTGTCCCAGGATTACCAACTTCTGGAGCCCACCAATGATAAGTTGGACCCCCCCACCACAAGATTCTTAAAAACCTCCTGTGTGTGCGAGAGACAATTAGTCTTGCCAATGCTCCCAAATTTACTGGGTAAAGTGATTTTGACCCCGGCTGTTGGAATGCTCACTTCTATGTCTGCCTGTTTCCCACTCTCCAATCTGTCCCCCCGCTCCCTTCAGCCTCACCTCTGCTCCTCCTTCATCCCCCTCACCCAGGCCTGAGGGGCTGCAGCAGGTTCCCCTCTCCCTCTTCCTGGCTGTCTTGTGTAAAGTGAGTTAGCAGCTCCAAGCTGGGAGTTGCAACACCTAGATTCTATTTCTGCCTCTGCCCTTTGTGACCTCGGACACATCTATTGGTTTCTCTGCCTCAATTTAGGCATCTGTACGTCTATTTCAGTATTGTTTACCTACCTAACAGGGATATTGACAGGCTCAATTGATTGGTCGTGTCACAGAACCGCAAAGCATTATTATATGTTATTTGATATTTTGTTGACTTTAATGTCTAGTTTAGCATTATTGCCCTCAACGTCTTAAAACCTAAATTTATTTCAAGTGAAATTACCCTTTTTATATGGTGTGTGTGTGTGTGTGTGTGTGTATTGCAATTAACTTTCAGCCTTACGGGCAACCAGTTATTGGAACATAAGAATCTCATTCTCAATATTTTTGGCTTTGAAGCTTCATTTTGTTTGAAACTTCATAACTATAAATAAGCTGTTATGAAGTATTAATACACCCTCTCCAAGCTCAGGAAAAACAGAAGAAATGGGTAAATTACGAGGAACCTGGCAGCATTTGTGCTCCTACACTTTGAAAAATGGGAGAATACATTAAAAAGAAAAACAACTCTCCGTTTTGTTTTGTTTTTAAATCGGAGACACAATTACCTTACAGAAAAAGAAAAGCTCAGTCATCACATAAATAACAAGATTTATTCATTGCGGTTGGGATTTTCCACTTATGTCATTTTTACACCGATGCACCATCATTGATTTTAACAGATGAATGCAATAGCTCCCATACCATTTTTAAAAATGATTGTCTAAAGTACTTTAAAAATAGTTTATAAGTAACATACTTGACATTTACACAATACATGATGGTATGATGTGGGGTAAGAGTTTTATTGGTGCTCATTTGTATCATCTGCACCCACCTCATTATTGCAACTTTCTCAAACTCATGACAATAAATCTTTTACATCAAACCTGCTAATCAAATATTCTTTTTTCTCTATCCAGCAAAGTGCTAAGTACCTCTGTCTTCTATAGATTGCAAAATAATGCCCAAAACAATGATTCCTCAGTCATTACATTACATTTTATTTACATTCCCCAGTTACAGCCATAGGTTAATTCTCCATTTCCCTTGTTACAGTTCTATTCCCTCTCTGCAAATCATATAGATCATATTATGCAACATACTATTTTTCATAGAATAGTTACTTCTCAATTAGATTTATAGTTTCCCAAATTCTACAACCACATGAAACGGTGTGTATCTGGAGTGATTCTGTTAATCTCAGTGGAGTTACTCTGTATTTACACCAGTGTAGCTAAGAGCAGGATTTGGCCCATCATCATTAAACATTGCAGAAATATGTAGGTAACAAAAATAGCATGTCCCCATTTGCCATTTTGGATATCACTCTGATGGTTCTTGGGTAAAGCCCTGTGGCCTATTCAATTTTTTTGGTCATTACTATTAGCTAATAACTCAGTTATAGGATGTTGTTTTGTCTTGACACTTTGGAGACATGTATAACCTTCTCCGAAAGCAACTCATTCAGGATGGACTGTTGGATTAATAAACGAAAACCATAGGGTGGATCCTCCACTGGTATAAATCAGTGTAAATCCATTTAAATCTCGCTACTTTCAACCTTCTCTGGCATTATTTTTTACCTCCTAATGATAGCAGTGGTGATTTACACAGCAAATGGAGGGAGTATGGTAATATGGGTGCTTTATACGTGGATATACATACAGGATCCTTGCTTTGAAGCACTAAAGAGGATGAAATCTATCCCTGCTGAGAGAGCCAACTCAGGGTCTATGCACCACTTAAGTCTCACTTTAACCATACAAGTGGAATTTAGGTGAAGCATAGGCTTTGTGCTGGCCCTCTGCAGAAGAGCAAATGGCACCTATGATGCCCAACATAACTGTTCTCCACCTCCTTTTTTCAGAGGTACTCCAAAGCCTGAGAGCACTTGCAGTGCATAATACGAAACCATAGAAGATTTAATTGTTGAATTCTGTAGCATGGACGCTTACGCTTCTATGCAAAACAAAAAACAAACAAACAGTTTCACTTATTTAAAGAGAACATTCCAAAGGCCCACAGATTATGTTAGTAAGACATGTCTACTGATTAATCATTTTTCTATGTCTGTGGGTATGTGGGGGTGGGGTGGGGGAAATGGGAGTAGTAGTTTCTTATGTAGGGTCTCACATCTTTCTCTTCCATGCAGTACAATGGTGTTCCAGGGACATGAAATCTTGCTGTGGGCTATTTTGAAAAGTTGACTGATGTTAAGGTTTCAGAGCAATGCATCTGAATGCTGGCAAAATCTAAGCCCAACTGAGCCCCCTCTGAGCAATTTCTACCCTGGGTTTCAGACAAGGCCAGACACACTTAAATGCATGTCGAGCTGACACCCCAACTTCACCTATTAAAGGTTCATTTGGCTTGAGAACGTTTGTGCTTTTGCAGATGATTACAAATGGCAAGAAGGCTGCGTGCTTGCATAAAAGATATACAGTGTGAGCTTAATGAGCTACCTGATAGACATGACAAAATGAAAGCAAGCCAGCTTCCCACTTACATTTTATCACAGGCCTTTAGCGCAACTAGCATGTTACGCAAGACAAACCAAACTGCCTTGCACTGGTAATGCTTAACAACTGCTCTACAGTGACATGGTGTGACCCTGAGAGCCAGAAGGCAAGGGACTCCCTGGTATTTAGCAGTGCGTTTGAGCTGGCCTGAGTGTACCCCAACTCACTATTGTTCATAATCTGTATCTAAAAGGTGTCATGTCATTGGAAAACGAATCACTCACTGATCATTAATATTCTTATGTGATGTATGTATGGTCAACCCACAAAGGATCACACAGATGTGCTGGAATTATCACTAAAATGTATTGAAACCAGGCATATCGGGGAAGTAAACAGTTTTTTCCAGACAAAGGAACGTGGTTCCACCTGCATGAATGTGTCTCCCATGTACATTGAGTAAGGTGTGATCAAAAACAAGGAAAACACATTTGCATGCCAGGCAAACAAAGCCATCAGCCGAGCACATGGGGAAAAAGTGATCACTTGACAATCTCAACAGGGGCTGGAGACTGCATCCCCAGGCAGTCTTCCTGCCTCTTGAAGTAGGGCCAACGAACTTTGAGAATATACATTTCAAAGGTAGATTAGACTATAGAGAGAGGGGCAGAGAACCCCTAAGTTATCCTTTAGAGACAAGGAAAACCAGTGTCTTGGACTTTGTGGGGATCCTGTCTAAGAGCTACTTAGCCACTACTGGAAAAGGAAGATTGATGAGGAAACGGCTTTGAACAAGGACTGTAGCTTGTTAAATTAGGTCTTAGGCATTAGAAAGCATATTTTTAATTTTGCTTGTAACACTTTCCACCTTTATCCCTTATATTTGAACTCACTTAAAACGCACCTTTTTGATTAAATACATGTATTTTACTTGTTATCTAACCCACTCCAGTGCTTTGACTGAATTGAAGTGAATATTAACTCCTGTGACGATAACAAGCTGTCTCTTGAAAGAAGCAGCACACGTAACATGTTCTGTGAATGTGGGCTGTGCATTGCAGAAAGATATCTCTGAGGAACTCAGAGGCTGGAATTTACTGATTGTTACCTGCTAGGCAAAGTTTGGGCTGGGAGAGCCCTGAGGAGTTTACTGGCAAGGCAGGCAAGTTGGTATGTCAGGGAGTTGTCATACAGCTTAGCTGCAACAAAGCTGCGTGCTGAGGCTGAGTGGGAGAGCACGGTGCGTCACAGCGCTGGGTATCCCCAGCAGCTTGCCACACACAGGACTCAATATGCACCTACCTTCTTCTGAAATGAAGGCTAACCTGAAGCTTGTCAGATCACTTAATAGTCTGGCTATCAGTTTAAATCATCAGCAGGGGTGTCACTCAATTCTCAGTACACAGGAGCAGCTCAACCAATTCGAACAAACCAATCCCGCAGGACTTTTGCATTTCATTTCATTTAACCAGGAGCTTACAGGCCAAATGACTTTCATGGTGGTTTCATGTACCTTGTGCTGGGTCATAACTTGGGAGGACTCTGTGTTTCTAAAACTAAAAACATAAAGTGGTTCTGTTTCCCACACCCGCTGCATCATTGTCCATTTACTGGGCATTTTTCTTTCTGCTTTCCATGTTGCTTTCCACATTGTATACACTGTATTATATGATGCCTGCAGTCTTGGTCGGTTTTTTCTCTGTACAGCTTCCTGAGTTCCTTTAGCTTGAACATTTGTAATTGTGCTGCACTAGTGACAAGCCATTGTTTAGACCTTTTCCCTGGACAGTTCGGCTTCCCTTCTATTTGGAGGCATTGCTCCAGGGTCAGATCTGTTTCGCTCAACGCTCTCTCCTGTAACTCAGAATCACATGTTCCACAAGCAATTCCATCTCTAAATCAAGCATCTTTTATGTTGCCAAAGTTATATGTGGATGCTAGAGTGTTCAGTTCTGTAATGTAAGTATCTATTCCCTCTTCTGCTTCTTGGTTTCAAGTAAAAAACAGTGGCTCTCTACAGTCTCATTTTGTCTGGGATCACTATTCACCCAACACTTTTATCAGCTGTTCCAGTCATTTTTCCTGGTAACAAGCTTTACTCACTTCTCATCCTTTCCCCTGGTAAAGTAGTAAAAAAGCTTCACCTTCCTTCCCCCCGCCCCTTTATTCCCTATGATCAGCTAGCTATACAGACTCAAGTTCATGCTTCGATGCTTGTGCAAGATTTTTTGTGTGTGTGGAAATTCAGCTTTTGCAGTGGCCTGAGTCCCTGCATGCTGTCTGTATGCTGTTTCTAGGTGCTGTTTTGTTTTCCTGTTAATCACACTTTCTTCCTTGCTGTGGTTCTCACTAGATGTACTGCTGTCACCGTGTTTCAAATACCATGTTATTACCCAGCACACGAGAGGACTTCATGTTTATAAAAATTAAACCAGCTCTTTATTATGAGAACTATTTACAGACACCTTGCAACAACAGCTAGCATTCCAGCCATATGCAAACAGGTTGTCTTTCTGGTGCCTTCTCTAAATTTTTCCCTCATGCAACCTGTGCTCCTCCTTCCAAGTTCCATACAGGTTGCTACAATGCTGAAGGTTGAAGAAATTATTCAGCCACTGTGGAGAGCAAGGGGCTGGGACTTGCTTGAGGTCTATAGCAAATTCTATAGACCTCAAACTTCTAATGCTTTATGTGACTATTAAACCTCCACACCCAGCTAGTGGATGGCAGCAACTTTGAATGTTCTTACTTGTGCAATTCACAGTGCTCATTTATTTGCAGGATGACATCTGGCAGACTTCCTCTGGGAGAGGCAGTGTAGTAGGAATTCTGGGCAGCTGCCAGCCCTTTAGATCTCTAGCACAGTCCATAGTGAGAACAAGTTTAAATAAAGTTCATCGAGGCTGAAGTAGCTTCTGGGAGCTATACTGCAACTGGCTCTTGGGTATATTAGCAAGTGCATATTAGCAATTTGGAAAAATTCAGCCTAAGGGCACTGAACCTATTAGCTTGCTAGTTCTCTGATCTTCTTTTGTAGAATAGGAGTGCCCAAGTACCTGTGCTCATTGCTCTGTACATTAATACTACACCTCCACCTATATACTTATCAGTGTATTTTACAGGTATAATTTAGGTCTGCACTTACCTGAGGAAGGATGCTCTTGTGGTTAAGACGTCGGACTGAGAGTCAAGAGACCTCGGTTGACTCCCAACTCCTGCCACAGATATCCGGTGGGATGCTGGACAGGTCACTTAGGCTCTGATTCAACAAAATGTTTAAGTCTGTGTTAACTCCAAATTAATTAACTTTTCCCACTGACATCAATGGGACTCCTCATTAGCTGAAAGTTAGGCTCATACTTAAATACCGTGCTGAATCAAGGTCTCGATCTCTGTGTGCCTCAATTCCTTATACATAAAATGGGGATAATAATATCTCCTTACTCTGACCCTTTGTCTGTATTGTTTACTTAGGTTTTAAGCTCTTTGGGGCATGGACTTTTGTTTACTCTGTGTATGCACAGAATGTAGCACAATGGGGCTTCAGTATCTGTTGAGGCAACGAGGTGCTATTGTAATGCAAATAATGAATAATAACCTATACGTATAATAGAAGTAATAGAAATGTAGGACTTGAGGAGACCTGGAGAAGTCATCTAATCCATCCCCCAATTCTGATATCATTATAAAGTAACAATAAATAGTTTAAAATGTGTATTTTTCAGAGCTGTAACAAGAGAATCAAGACAGAAAGAATACTAAACAAAAGGACATCCATTTAAGTCTTTTTTTATATTTCACACTCAGAAGACTTAGTTACATAAAGTGACTTATATGAGGAGCTGATTATCAGTAGTACAAGGATGATACATTAGTGTGAAAGAGTACACAAGCACAGTGAAAAGTTCTGTAGTTATAGTGAAGTAGTACATTTGACAGCAAGGGATTATTTCCAAGAGCCTATGTATAAATAAATATAGCTTTCATACTATGTACAAACTTGTATTCAGACAATATATCGATGCAGTTATAGTACAGTTTCAGTCAGTGAATAATGATCAATACACAAACACAAGCTTGTAATTATCTCTGGGCTACACAAATCGGTTTTCCATAACAAAAGATTATTTTATATAAATAAATAAGGCTAGGGCTCCAGATTTCTTTTCCTTTAAGTTAAAAATAAAGGAAGGAAGAGTTTGAAAACTGCTGCATTTAAAAAAAATACTTTATTACAAAAATAACATCTAATGGTCATTTATAACATACTACTAAAATTTTCAAGTGACAACATATGGGCCTGATCTTGCAAATCCTTACTAACATATGTTCTTACTCTTGTGAGTAGCCTCCTTGGATTCAGGATTGCAGGAGTAGGCCCATTATGAGGAACTGAGACCAGATAACAAAAACAAAAAAGTAACATCTGCAATACTTATTTTTGACAATAATTTCAAAGTTGTTTCTTTTCAGCAGATAGTTTGACCCTGGAGAATTTAAGATACTGTAGGAATTATGTGATAGAAGTATCTTAGTGTCTGTAAACTTAAAACACAAGGTGCTTATTTTACTGAGGTTTCATTTGGGGAATATATTAGAGTAGTGATGTGAATTAATTGCCATATTAGGCCTGAGACTTAATTCTTTGCAAAGATTTGTACAATCCCGCAGTCTTGTACAAGGACTGCAGGATTGCTGCAGGATTAAATGCCTTGCTGCAAAATAATGCACATCATTTTGTAAAGTCATGCTGTAAATATCAAGAATATGGGCAAATTCTGCTCTCGCTTACCTCATTGTCTTTAGTAAATCTGTGCTTGTGTAACTGAGGGTAGAATATAGCCCAGTATATATGTTATTCTACCTATCTGAGGTTATTTTGTTAATTACCACATTAACATTTGATACCTGATTTGTCTTTTTTTCATCAGAAGATAGGATTGTCTCATATTTGTAAAAGTGTCAGCATTTTGATAACATCAGATGACTGACTTAACAATATTTTATGTTAAACATTATGTAACAGAGATGCATAATAGATTAATATGTAAAAATTAATGCCCATATTCAGAAATCCAAAAATGAGCTGTCTTTTTTTAAATGGCTTTACTTTACCCTAAGAAAATTATGCAACATAAAATACTATAAAGTGCAATATCTTTAAACATACATACAAATGTCATTTGGGTTACTCTGGTTTGATGATAGGGAGAATTTGCTGTACATCTATACTCATGTACAGTAGAGTTACTCACTCCTAACCCATATACATAGTGTGTGTGTGTGTACGCGCACATATATGTGTGTTCGGAGTGGGTAAACCTACTGTACATGGAGGTTTATATATATATAAACTTCTTATTCTGTAGGACATCTTGTTTAGGGCTATTTAGTCTTCATGAAATCATGAATAAAAACATGCAATAGGTCTAGTACGAGCTTTGTCTACATAAGAAGTATGGGACTGTGTCTTATATAAATCATTGTACCCATACGACATAAATGTCATATATAACTTTGGTCTGGAAGATTTTGGTTGGCTGCTTCTTGCTTTCATTCATACAGGAAATGATTAAGACCGATACCATAAGTACAGAAATGTCAGTGTAACAAATTAAGAAGGATGATTTTGATGAATGAAATTAACTCCTGTGCAGAAGGCCAGTGCAAAACCTATGCACAACTTGAATCAACCTTAAGCGCTCAAATTAGGACCAAAAACTTCTAGGCCAAAGTTATTCAAATTATTTTATACATTTGCGATTCCTCAAGCTACCCATCTCATTCCTTAAGCTTTCCAGGAAACAGAAAAAAACAGAATCAATTGGTCTGAAAAACACACACACTCTATTGATTTTATTAACTGCTTCATCTTATTTACAAGGGAAGGAAAATAACTTCCCAGAATACAAGTGTTTAAATGATTACATCTATCTGTAATTAGTGTTGACTGTATGCGCTAAACTGTCCCGGAAGGATTTCTAATGTATATATTTTATGTTGACTATTTTTCTCTTCAATAAATGCACACAACTCCCATTACAATTACACCTGTTTTGCCTGTGTGTCAAAACCACATAGATTCCAGGGGTAAAATCCAGGCCTCACAGACGTCAATGGCAAAATTTCTGTTGATTTCAGAGGGACCTGGATTTCACCCTTGGACACAGTGTGTCCTGATTCACACCTTCATGCAAATCCATTAGCTTCAATGAACTGACTAGTTAAGAACAAGATAATATTAGGCCAAACCCAGACAATACTGAACTGGTCAGCATAGTAAGACTCGGTATCTAAAACCAGTGGGGTCTAACTCTTCTTTCAGGGAGCATGCATAATTTGTTTACTCAACAAGATGATCTCAGTCTTTCCCAATTCCTTGTAAATTTTCCCCCACAATGTTTATATGAATAAACAGCATTTCATAAAATAAATGTCACCCAAAATAATGATAGTCAAATCAATATTTTATCTTTTTTGCTACATCTATTAGGTCCAATTCTGCTCTCGTTTACACCTTTGCAACCCCAGTGATTTCAGTATGGGTGTAATGGAACAAAATTTTGTCCCAGCCTGTTTATTTCTAATATCAAACAGCATATTAATGGAACGCCATGAAGTCAGAGCTCCAAGGTACTTAATTTTTTTTTCTACTCCCATTAGCCTTGCACAGCCAATACAGTTATTAATGAATGAGTTGGATTCTATTCCTTTCTGTGCATCAACAAGTGCTTACTACAATCTAACCTGTGTAATGTAACATTACTGAAGGCAATGTGGTTGCCTAAATATCACTGAAAGCCTAATTTGGCCTGCAGAAACTTTATTACAGGTGATGATGTGTGAGAAAGAAAGAACTAAGCTTGAATCTTGGATCCCAGGCTGAGTTTTAGGGCTGACCATTAGAAAATAAACGTGATATAGAATCAATAACCCACCATAAATATGGAATTACTTGATGCCATTTTGCAGAATCACTGTTCAGCAGCCATATTTCTTCAAAGATACAGTGGAAACAATTATAGCTGCATAAAAATATCCCATTTAAAAAGATTTCTATGTACTTCAGATCTTTATAGACTTCAGGGTAATCATATGTATAACTTATTTTCTGGTAGATCTTCACATATAGTGATAGCAGTAATATAAGTATAGTGACCACAAAATTCTTCAGAGTATGTTATGCACACTACATGGTAGGTGCATTACCATAAAAATATATAATATGATCTCTTGATAAGCATCTGAATAACTTGTGTCACCAGTGTATTTTAATTCTATGCTCTAGGAATATGTAGACAGTGAGAGCAATTGAACAAGCAAGCAGAATACAGATAGGCACACAGACACAGAAGGACTATCTGCATTTGGAGACTAAACTGGTTCACAGTAAAATGCTACAGTTAATGTTGCCTGAACTGTTTGTTCTTGCAGATTTTTGCATGGCAGTAGCTCCAAGCAGCACTGTTCCATGCATCCAAATTACACACCCCATAGTTCCCAGCACAGTTGTCTTCACAACTGGTGTTTTCCTGTAACTAGTAAACGCTTGTAGGACCTCAGCAGAATTTTGCAAATATGGGGCCAGATCCTTAAATGGTAGAAACCGGCGTAGTTCCACTGAAGTTAGTGGAGCTATGCGGATTTGCAGTAATCTGGCCCATGATACCATTTAAGTTCTGTGGGAACTCAGGTGGTCTCTCCCAAGAATTGTGTCCATTTATAATAATGTCAAATGGAGTTGTGCCAAAGTAATGAATTTGGGTTATTCAACTTCACGTTTTAGGATCAGACTCTGATTTCACTTATACTAATGTAAATCTGGAGTTATTTGGGATTGACACTGCTAGAAATGAGGACAAAATTTGGGCCATAGCACCAAAGTATATGTTAATTTATACTCAGACAGAACCCAGGAAGTAGCCCATGGGATGTAAATCAGTGCAGAATTTTGGCTCTTTAGGCTTGATCCTGCAGTTACTATGCAGGTTCAAATCCCCATAGAAGTCATTTTGAGTTTTACCTGCATGAGGGTTGCAGGAACCTACATTTACTGTTCGGGGTAAAACATTCAGAAGTGTATATGGGGGTGATTAATCACCTTATTGATTGTATGATTGTTAATCATAATACATTACAGCCAGATTCTGAAACCCTTATGCACAAATAACACCTTACTCATTGAACAGAGTCAGCAATTTCAATGGGACTGGTCACAGAATAAGGTGTGGCTTAATGTAAAGGTATCAGAATTTGGCCCCTAGTAAACGTGCTACAGTTGTAAAACTGAGATTTCCTAGCAGATATCCTACATTTTTCACAGAAATGAATCTGCAGCCTGGATTTATTATGGATTTTCAATAAACTGAGTTACAGCAATTTTATGATGTCCTGTCAGCTCTCCAGTTTCAAGACTTTCAAACTCTTTCTCTGTGTGATGAAGGGACACGTTTCCCTTCCAATGCCAATCCTTTCCTTCCTTTACCAATAAAGCTATTGCCTAATAATGGAAGAGAACATCAAGAAGAGAGTGTCCTGAAATAGTTTACTCGGCCAGTTATGTAAAAGGCTGTCTTGATAAGTATTATAATCAGCTTTCACAGCCAGCTTCCATAAAACATTAGATTACTTCACAGAAAACACCCAGAGAGCAGAGCTGTCTCCTATTATTGCTGGACCAGAACTTCCACCCAAAGCACTATTATTCCAACATTTGAATAATAATTTGCCTGATAGACACAAGGCAGCAGAAGCGACAAGATTTCTTGTTCTTGGGGAGGGGCAGGGAATCACTTTTAATGCCTTCCAAGATGAATGTGTTGGCAGAGGCAATCTAACTCCACCAAGTTCCTTGAAAGGGAAAGACTGAGTCAGATATTTTAACACAGCATACAAATGCAGTTACAGTATGCCAGTCACAAGGCCTACTCAAAATCGCTCCTTAGAATTGTCTATGTGACCATTTGTCTGAAACATTTTCACTGAATACCATCTTGAAAAAAATATTGTTCTTGCTCTACCATGCCACAATGCTGTATGATATTCAGCTGCTAATGACTTTACTCTCCAGAGCACATCACAGCTCTCCTATGGCAACTCCTGTCATAGATGTAAAATCCGACCGGTGGCTTTTCCCCTTCTGAGTGTGTAACAGATTCTGATGGTAGTTGCACTAGTGTAAATGTGGAGTAACTACATGAGCTTTAGTGCCCTGAACTGAGATCAAAATCTGGTCTTATGTATTTTATTGTTTTAAATGTCAAACTGCTGTGTTTGAATATTTTGTTTAAACTAAACAGCAAATGCCTTTGTAAGCCTGCTCTGTTTTTTACTTGGTATGGACCTGCCTGGACATTAAATAACTTCCTGTCTCTATAAAATGATTTCTGTGCCACGCCTGAAAGATAATATCCTATTAAATAGAAATCCATCATTACAATACATTACATTTGCCTCTGTAGCCACTGCGTGCTTGCTAGTTTTTCCGCTAGTTTTGACTGCATGATCTAATTTATGTCTCATGTGGCTGTGCAAACATTTGCCATAGACCCTAATGTGCATATAAACCATGCTTGGAAGATCAGCCTGAATAAACATGTTTCACTAATTTGTTTAATTATACTGGTCGATTCTAACTTTCTTTTGAATTAAAAATGTATTAATTTTTGTCAGATTTCTCTTCTCCTCCTTTGTACCTCCCTGAATTTCTCCTTTCAGTGTTGTGCCTGCACCAAGGCCTCCTGGGTAATGGGGAAAAACAGCTGCAGGAAACTGTTGGGCTTTTCAGGAAATGTCAGCCACTGAGCCTGGGGTATGTCCACCTGGACCAGCAATTCAAGGTCAATGTCATTTTCTAACGGGGAAAGAATATCACTTGAAGGAGTGACTCACCTACTGCAGTGGATGAAGATTATAAATCTCATTTGAAACATGACGTGTCTGCTTTAAAGTGTAGTCTTGTGAGTTGTTTCATCGCATTGCAGAAGAGCCTTTTCATCACAATGTACCTTGCCAGATGTTTCTGGAACTATTCAGCTATGTATTGTAACTTCAGCAAAATGCGTGTCCTCTTGCGAGTTTGTGCATGTCAGTATATTGTGTACGATTACACATACACCTCACTTTAAAGGTGCAACGCACTCACAAAGTCCTGCACATATTCTTTGTGGTCACCAGCTCTTTTTATTCCTCTCATCTGAGGGAAGAAGCCCTGGGGCTACTTGAAACCTTTGTTTTTGTTAGATAAAGCTACTGTGAGTATTGTCAACTAAGATATCACAAAGGATTATGTATCCTGAGGGAACCACCAAAAGAGTTGGGGCCAATTCTACCCTCACTTATAGCTCTGAAAACCCTACGAGATCAGTGGGATTTTATTGGGGTAACTGAGTTCAGAATTTGGGCCCTGCATTTTTTCCTCACAGGACTTCCATTGCTTTCTGCTGAGGTCACTGTAAGGATGTACACCTGCTTTTACACAGGACTGTATCCATATAAAAAAATAGTGAGTGGTGCTAGTGGCACCACTGCAGGTAAGATTGCAGCACAGATAAGAGGATTTCAGAGCCATCAGTGATATGAAATACACTGGGCAAACTTCTGCTCACAGTTACATGGGCACAAGTCCCACTAAAAATGCAAAGGGCTCTGCAGGTGTGTAATTAAGAGCAGAATCTGGCTTTGTATGCAGTTCTGTACCTAGGTATTAAATCCTAAGCACAAGAAGTGAGTAGCAGACTCTGTAGTAACTGTAACTCCTAATTTTCTTGCTTTTGTTCATTAATATCTTAACTTTAATAACAAATTTTTCTTTTTGTTATAAATATATATTTCTTACTCTTTGATCTACTGTTGCTTTCTCCGTTTTTATGCTCTACGCAGATATACTTATGTAGAGATACATACATACATACATACATACATACAAGGAATACAATGAGGGGCAAAAGTGCTGAAAGCATGGGCTATAGAAAGAAAAGCATGGCCATAACATCAGAACAATCAACAAACCAAAATTTGCTGAACCCTCCGTTTATAGTCCTGGACATAATATTTCAATTGTAGGTGGGACTGAAACCAGAAACAACTCTGAAATGGGTCACTTTTGGAAAACAGATACACAATGAAATTGCATGAACTCTAACCAAACAAAGACCTTGAAAAAACAAACAAGCATTGCCTAAAATAATTTTTACTCAGGTTTCAAGTGTTCCATTTTATATCCAACTATAGGAAATGTAAAATCTCTCTCTGTAGGAACACTGATTTCGCTCTCTTTCCTGGGCCTTTTTTGTTCTAATTTTGGACCATGACTTCAATATGAGCAGGAATGGGCTCTCTTCTTTCCTGGGCCCCCTTAGACCCCCATAGTTAACACATGCTAACACTTCAGTGACTCTAGAAGATTCCTGCCTGGGTTTCATACCGCAACCCCTCCATATTACAATTGTTAGATCCCCTGTGCTAAATTCTCAGACTTACGGGGGCAGATCCTCAGCTGGAATAAATTATCATAACTTCATTATGGAGCTGTGACAATTTACATCAGTTGAGGATCTGCCCCAAAGCGGATAAAAAAGTATTCAACAGTGAAGGACTTATTCATGGCAAATAATGGTGGAAAATAGTCTATAAAAGGATATTCACTTCAGCAAGTAGGCAGCTTCCCATCATGCAGCTGCATCTAAATTTTATATGAAATACTACACACAAACAAACCCAGCCTTCTTTCTTATATGAAAAGGCAAGCCTATAGTGGTAATAGCATCAGAAAGACATTGGTACTATCTATAGTATTGCTGCACTATAGAAAAGTAGTGAATTCACTTAGTAGTCGTGTTTTCTACTTGCATGCTGCGATGATGCTAGAAGAGGCCAGTTTGGGTTTCAAATCCCCAGTTTGGGTTTCACCTTTGACTATCGTGAGTCAGTCTACAGTGCACCATCAGTGCTAGAGCCAGAGTGTCTGGACGCTGCAGGGTTTAGCAGGATTCTATTGAAACATCACGTTCACTTTGCCAAGGGCTTCTAAAGGTCCGCAATGTGGCTGTCCAAAATGTGTGCAAGCTCACAGCACATGAGTCCATCTGAATGAAGAGATGTGTGAGTCCTTTTCTGTCTGTTACTCATGCAGCTGCTGTTGGGTAACATCTTCCACTGATATATTCAACAGGTAACTAAATAAATCCCAAACTCGAGGTTTGTGCTTCCCCAAAATGGATACTAGCGTTCTCCTTTCAAGGTTATACCTTTATGTATATATTATTCTTTGTTTCCGCACGTAGGCATATATTAATATAGAGAAAGAGAGATACGGGGAAACATCGCATATGTGTAGTATATTTAATAACTTGCATTGTTATAACACACATACAGGACCTCTGTCAGTGAACAGTGAGATCTTCCAAGTGACATGCAAAGAAGCCTAAAGATAGCTGATCTCACCTCTTACATGTAACTGTTTTGTTCAGTAGCAAATGCATCAGCCGAATAATTTTTCCACTTCACATCCAGCCCTTTTTATCCTCTGTATTTATTTATTTTTGTAAGGGTTGTGGATCCACTGTTTATTCTCAGGGAACACTGTCCATTGCAGATATTTGTTTTGTTTGAGAAACGGCACTTCCTACTAGATGGAGACGGGGCACAAGATCACTTTGTCCTCCAGAAGGACACTGACGACCAGGAATATGAAATAGAGACCAAACATGGTGAAGCCCAAGAATTTATTCATCCTCCATTTGCAGAGCGCAATGGAGAGGATGACAAAGAGTAGCATGATGAAGAGGAGGACGATAGCACAGAACAATCCATTGCTGCTGACAGTCACCGGGGCGAAGCTGTTAATTGCAGCATACAGGAGCCATGGAAGGGGAAGGCTGAAAAACACAAAGAGAAATTGGAAATGCCATAGAGAAACAAAAAGTGGTATTAAGAATGCTCTGGAGGCACTTCAACATAAAGCTGCTGATTTAAACCTAACGAAGCCCATCTAATAGGCTGGTGCAGGGACACAATAAGAGAGGCATTAGGTAACATACCAAAAAGAACAATTCTGTACTGGGCCCTGGGGGATGGACCAAATCAGGCTGAGCAGCAGGTGTAGCTAGGCTGACACACATCCTGTTTCTCAGCCGCGACCTCCAGAAGAGGCCAAGGCACAGATTGGCAGGTTGCAGAAGACTGGGCCCAGTGTACAAGGTGGTGAGGAGAATGGGATTGCCTATTTTTTGTGTCTGCACAGCACCAAGCACAATGCAGGCCTTTGGACACCTCCAAAATATAAATATTTACTACTACTTTTCTGCTGCCCGCTCCATTGTTGGGAGGCGTGGAGCTGATGAGTGGGCAGGGAATTAATGTAAATGAGTTCTCCATGCTCCCAAGTTCTCCTATACGTTCTTGACCCTCTCTTCACATTTTCCCAATCTTCTCTCTGATCCGTACTCAGGCTATGCGAAACCACAAGACTCCGCAAAGGGTGAAGGACCAGGCTCTCATAACTTGCAAATAAGCAACTAGGTTATTTTGTGTAGGAGACAGAAGTGGAGATAGCTTGAGGACTCCCTCCTTTTCCTCCACCAATTGCCATGAAGAGCTCTTTGTCATGACGGAGTGTTTCCTGCCTCCCTCACAGCTTGCGGCTATCAGTTAGGAGGCTGTCTGTAAGCTGTGTGGCCCATTCCTGTGTTCTTGGACTTTCAATGAGCTGGGGAGAAACCTAGCCCCTGAGCTCATACCAAACAGCCGGATTGCCAAATGGGCAGTGGCTCTGTGCAGTGTCACAGATCTGCACCTGTAAGAGAGGAGAACACAGAATCTCTGACAGCTTCTCAGGCAGTGGAGCCTGGACAAATTGGGGAAGCAACGGCCCTCCTGTTTTGGCCCTCAAAGCTTCTTGTTCCACACCTAGAATATAACACTATGCAAAAATGTTTGAACTTAAGCTTAACTTCTATTTCTGTGCTTGATGTTACTGCATTTTCCATTCTGTTGCTACAGTGTGAGGCAACATTATTCTGGAATATGTCAAATAGAAATAAATATTTAAGCCATTGACAGGAGTTTAACAGAGGTTTGAACAGGTAAAGCCAATGTCTGAAGCTCACATAATTCAAACTATATCAGCTCTGACTAACCTGATCAAATGGGAATAATTTTTTACAGCCTAAATAGTAACTAAACTGGAAACACAGCTGAATTCTGCCATTTCTAATCATAACTATAGCAGAGCTTCCAAGGTATACAAGGCACCTTACATTTCCAGAGATAAAAGCTAAAAAATATGAGGAAAATAAAAGGCTACATCTGAATATTGCAAAAAGAAACTTCTTGCAATATGTCCACTGCCTATGTTCTAAGTTAATGCACTGGGGACGCTTAGTGATTTAATGTGTGTAGGTATCATATTTATGAGTTGATGATTTAAAAACAAAACATGCCATTGGGTTCACCATATTAATGAAGAGCGAGGTCCAGAGTCTCAGCTGAGCCCAAAGTGATGGGGATAGCTGACAGGTGATGGCATAAAGAAATCATTTGTACTCCTCCCCAGCTTCTGGGGACTGTTCTGTACCAGCCCAGCCACTGGTGTAATTTAGAGCATCTCCAGGGCTGCTCTACATTGCTTCAGCTACTGAAGGGGGCCCAGGGCCTGCAAGGGCTGTTCTGGGAGCTGGGATTTCTGGAGTGCACCTTACACTGTGTTGGGATCTGATGCTGTCCCTTCACCACACAGGGATCCTCCTGTGACAGGTAATATTCTATGAGCAACTCTCAGATTAAGTGTGCTGCGTGTCAGGGGTCTGACACACGGCACATTTAAGGAGACCAGGATCTGCCTAAAGAATTCCCAGAATTTTTTGGCAAAACACTTCACAGGCCAGAAAGTGAGTGTGCAACAACATAGGAATGGCCCATTGAACTGCACAATGCAGAATTTGGCCTTATACATGCACTCATCTGGAGCTGTGGGGAAGAGGATTGTGCCTCTTACCTTTGCATTAATCATAATTTTACCCAAAATACTTAGTGGGGAATGGTGGTATACATTTGTTCCTATGAGTCAGTACAGAAAGGGAAGTTCTTGTATGGAGACGACTCAATCCCACAGTTTGTTTAGTCTCCACTCAACTACTATTTTAAGTTTCTCCCATGGCAGCACTTTATCTTGTTAAAAGAAACTACACTTTCCTCAGCGATGCTGGTATAACTCAGTTGATTTCAGTGGCATTGAACTGAGGATGTCAATGAGAGGAGCATTTGGCCTAATAACCTGCTATTTGCACATTAGAATCAATCTGATTATCAAAAATATAATGTGAAATCTCCTCCTGCTGCCATTGATGGCAAACAAATAACATTGGGGATGGTGCTATTAGAGGTGGCCAGATTCTCAGTTTTTATTCTTAGGGCAGAGATGGGAGGGGGAGCAAAGGTGACTTTAACCCCCTCCCCCACATCCTGTATTCTGAGGCAGCCAGGAACCTGCGTGGCCCTGATGTAAGTTAAAACAGCCTCAAGGAGCCTTTAACTCGTGCTCAGCTTCCCATGGCCCCGATGGGGGTCAAACAATGCATTACACCTGTCCATTCCCCTGATCACCATTATACCAGGGGCTGGAAGCAGGGCTGGTGTAGAACCTTTTTGCTCTATAGTTGTCAGGGAGGCCCCCTGCACAGAGTGTATTCTCAGGGTGCCATTTCTGCCCACTTTAAGGCCTCCTTTCACTGTCAAAACTATGTGAAGGGGCCTTAGAATAACAGAATCAGTGCCTGCATGTCTGGATTAGTCAGGATTTATCAGGGTGGAACACTCAGTGGTACAGACTACAGCGTGGCAGGTACTACAAGAACAAAAAAGCATTCATGATCACTGATCACACAGACAGCTGTAGTATGGCAACAGCGAACAAAAGGGACCGAATCCCAGACTGCTGACTAAAGCAAAGCATGCTTTAAATACAACAGCAAATTGGAGGCTCATGCAACTAATTTATAACAAGCTTATTTAACAAATATTCACTTTTGACCTGGTTATACAGTAACCTTGATACAAATCCAGAAAAACAGTAAAGGATGTTGCATGTGTAAGATACTGTATTTTGAAATCTTCTATTTCTGTTACACGCAAAAGAGCAGAAAGTAATGGTAGCCAACACTATGACAAAACACTGTAAGTTTTTATAACTTAGCCATAATTATCTTTCTGGGGTACTTACCCCACTGTGATGTCAAAGATGTTGCTTCCAACAGAACTGGATACTGCCATATCACCTAGGCCTTTTCGTGCCACAATAACACTGGTAATTAGATCAGGGATAGAGGTGCCTGCAGCTAACATAGTCAGTCCCATGATTTCTTCACTAATGCCAATGGTCTCGCCAACCTAAAAGGTATTGGGAAAAGTACAAAAGAATGCAGAGAGGTCATGGGAGGAATGGGCATTCTTTGCTGTAAACTTGGTTAAAATGGAAAATCACCTAGGGGCATATTCTAGCCTCAGTCTTTGGTAGAATGTCAATGGAAAGAGAGTAGAATATGCTCCCAAGTTTTTGGAACATGACGTTTTTTAGTTTCGGAATTAAAACATCAATATGACCCTACTGACTGGGTGACTTTCCTAATACTTATACTGCTAGTAGGGAGAAAAAGAACACGTTTATATTATTAATGAAGCAGTCAGTAGGGGGAGATGTGGTTGGTTGCTTCTTTAGGGCCAAATACTGCCCTGAGTTGCATGAGTATGCTCTGGGGACGTAAGTGGAGAGAGGTCTGCAGGTAGCAGGGCATGAGATCTATGTGCTAATGACAGTACACAGCAGTGATGAGCATTTTCTGCCAGTATGGGCATGTGGTTAGACCCTCAGCTGGCTAACACGTTTTGCAGTGTCCTGGATGTGCTAGTAGGATATGCACACTGCTGTTTTTAAGGGTGCAACAGAGTGCATATCCTGCTGCTTATTCTACCCTGAGCCATCCTACCTTGTGCTGACAAGATGGCTCTAGGACCCACCACACAGCTAATAAAACTTTACTCCTCCTCCTTGACGACTATAGCTTCAGCAGCTAAGGGCAGCCCTTAGTTTTCAAGTTGTACAGGCAGGGACTTTGCTTTTAGTTGCGTGTGTAGCTTTACTGAAGTACAGTGGCATTTAAACCTACTGCATTAGATAAATAATAAGAAATTACTAGTGTGACCAGTTCTGTATATGTCTCAGAAGGCAAACCACCCACACTAACGGCAACATCAGGGTTTGCAATAGAATTTTAACTGGCGCTTGCAGGGGTTGAATCAAGCTACATGGTTCAGCTGGTGAATCCCTCAGAAACGGAACAATGCATGATTTGCACAGCTCTGGTTTTCAGACAAGAGCAAACACTTAAGAAAAATACGAGGCCAAGCAAAATCATGCTAAAAATTAGACAAACATGCGGAAACAGGCAAAAAGACAGGAAAAATTAATAAAAATCAGCACTATGGAAAAGATATTTCCTTTTGTAGGTCACCTTTACAAGGATTCAACTCACTCAAATGTATGAATCCTGCAAAAAGACAAAAATCTCCATTGAGTTCAATGGGAGTTTTGCCTGAGGAGGGACAGCAGGAACTGGGCTATTGTTAAGGATTAAATTCTCCCCAGCAAGCATGCAGGGCCTTTGCAAGACTCTTTGCTCCACTTAAGCCCTATGACATTACTGTCAGGTGAGAAAGGTCATGGACAGAGTGACTGAGGAGGGGGTCTACATGCTAAGTCCATATAGGCCTTTGCATCATAGTTCCAGGCTAAAGAGGAATAGCACATATAGGATTTTCAAAGAGGCATTATTTACATAGCTATCAGTGAATGGTTGTTGCTGGTTCGAATGCGAACAGAATGATCAAACATTTGTCAGCAAAATGTAAACAACCCACCTCTTTAAGGGCCACCTTTCCAGACACTGGGTAGTACCTTACTCTGAGAATCATTCCAGCTTGCAGAATAAGGGGCTACTCAGTATGTGGTGGGGTTATAGAATCTGGCCCTAAATGACTAGTGACAAACTGAGACATAGGAAAGCTTACATTTCACACCTTTATCATTCGCTTACCTGATGTGCCCACCAGACCATTAAATAAGAAAAAACTGCTATCCAAGTGATTGCTCCAAAGAATGTGACCGGAAAAAATTTCCTGGCGGACTGAAAGAGAAATAGAACAGAAATAGTGTGCATTTACGTTAAATATTGACCAAGTCCCTAAACAAATTCAAAATTACAAACATATAGTGATCTAAGAAAGTTAGAAGAGGGTTAAGTAGCTGAACCTCTGCATGCCCTGATCCTGCAGTTCTTACACAGGCAAACCTCCCGCTGACCTCAGTAGGAGCGTAGCCTACATCCGGATTGTAATATCAGACCCATAGCGGTGACCCTGGTCATACCGAATAGTAAATATTGGTTTGTCATTCATTTTGTATATTCTTAGGCCGAAATGTGCTTCAGTGCTTTACTGAATCAGGGCCTTGGCTTTGGATTTACCAAATAACTTTTGTTCACAAGGAATAAGTTTGAAAGTGGAAAACGGCTGTAACAGGCTATGATATTCTTTAGAGCCATTTTCCACTTTTGAAGTGATTCCTTGTGAATAAAAGTTATTCATATTCAAGAAAGTTCTTATCTTGAGGGCTCAAAGCACGAGTATCATTATCCCTGTTTTACAGATGGGGAAACCGAGGCACAGGGAGGTGAAGTGATTTGCCCAAAGTAATCCAGCAGGCTAGAAATGGGAATTGAAACTAGGTCTTCTGAATGCAGGCTAGTGCCCCATCCTTAAGGCCATGTGCACACACTCAAAATATGCCAGATACAATTAATATACAAGGTTACTTTTTGCCAACAAACTCTACAGTGAGAATGTATTTTTTGTACAGTCAGAACCACAAAGGTTGCTGCAGAGTCCAGAATGATGAAGAGGTACATTTTGAAGTTTTTAGCTCTTCATATTTTGCTTGGAAAAATAAGACTTTTTATTTTCAATTTACATGGTAGGATGCAATTAAGATGTACTCATTACTGTGGAACCCCTTTGCTTTGTTTTGCAGAGAGGTTTGTTATAAAAGAAAGGTAAACCTGTACACACAATAATATCTTCGAAGCGCATTAATGAGTTCCAAAATCTATATCACACCAAAGCAGACTCATTTTTAATTAGGATTTCTCCTTTACTAATGTCAAGCTTTGAATGTAGAGTATTCTCATAACAAATTAATGGGTTATATTAAAATTCATGACTTATTTTGGTCTCTGTGCCTTTCAGTGTCATTCATCATCCCCGCTGCCTTTTAAAGTCAGTTATACCTGTTTAAAAGGGAGAGCTTAAGTTAACTAGTTTGACAGGGGAATCTTGATTGTAATTCTGTTTGGAATAATCACAGTGTAAATCAAATTATGGCTTGAAACTAAATTTGTATTGTGAATGAATGCTTCAGCATTTGGCACTGCAGGCACAGCGTGCTGAAGAATCAGAGAGGGCACTGCAGAACCGGGAAGAACGTTGGCAACATGTGACCTCCAGAAGAAGAAAAAGGAGAACCCATGTACCCCCAATGCAGATAGAAGTAAGAACCTGTTTTCAGGCTCTCTGACAGATACTACGGCTGAGAATGGTTTGGAAGAGTCATCTGAGGGAAGGGATCAGAAAGAGACCCCATCGACTGGAAGGCCTTGGATGCATTGTCCTCTAGGGATGGGGGTTCCACCACTCCCAAGAGGAGGAGATGGGTGGTGGTGGTCGGGGACTCCCTCCTAAGGGGGCCAGAATCATCCATCTGCCGTCCAGACCGGGAAACTCGAGAAGTGTGCTGCTTTCCTGGAGCTAGAATTCAGGATGTGACGGAGTATCTGCTGAGACTGATCAAGCCCTCGGATCACTACCCCTTCCTACTTCTCCACACGGGTGCCAATGATACTGCCAAGAATGACCTTGAGTGGGTCACTGCAGACTACATGGCTCTGGGAAGAAGGATAAAAGAGTCTGAGGCGCAAGTCATGTTCTTGTCCATCCTCCCTGTTGAAGGAAAAGGCCCAGGAAGGGACCATCGAATTGTGGAGGTAAATGCGTGGTTGCGCAGGTGGTGTCAGAGAGAGAGCTTTGGATTCTTTGACCATGGGATGTTGTTCCAGGAAGAAGGATTGCTAGGAAGAGATGGGATCCACCTAACAAAGAGAGGGAAGAGCATCTTTGCAAGCAGGCTTGCTAATCAAGTGAGGAGGGCTTTAAACTAGGTTCGCAGGGAGACGGTGACCTAAGCCCTGAGGTAAGTGGGGAAGTGGGATACTGGAAGGCAACACAAGGAGGAGGGTGCAACAAGGGAGGCCGCCTGATTCATACTGGGAAAGTAGGGCCATCAGCTACTTATCTTAGGTGCCTGTACACAAATACAAGAAGTCTGGGAAACAAGCAGGAAGAATTGGAAATCCCGGTACAGTCAAGGAACTATGATGTGATTGGAGTAACAGAGACTTGGTGGGGTAACTCACATGACTGGAGCACTGTCATGGATGGGTATTAACTGTTCAGGAAAGACAGACAGGGAGAAAAGGTGGAGGAGTTGCACTGTATGTAAGAGAGCAGTATGATTCCTCAGAGCTCCAATATGAAACTGGAGAAAAGCTTGTTGAGTGTCTCTGCGTTAAGTTTAGAGGCAAGAGCAACAAGGGTGATGTCGTGGTGGGCATCTGCTATAGACCACCAGACCAGGAGGATGAAGTAGATGAGGCTTTCTTTGGACAACTAACAGAAGTTTCTCGAGCACAGGCCCTGGTTCTTATGGGGGACTTCAGTCACCCTGATATCTGCTGGGAGAGCAATACAGCAGCACACAGACAATCCAAGAAGTCTTTGGAGAATGTTGGGGACAACTTCCTGGTGCAAGTACTGGAGGAACCAACTAGGGGCCGTGTTCCTCTTGACCTGCTGCCCACAAACAGGGAAGAATTGGTAGGGGAAGTAGAAGTGGGTGGCAACCTGGGCAGCAGTGACCATGAGATGGTCGAGTTCAGGATCCTGACAAAAGGAAGAAAGGAGAGCAGCAGAATACGGACCCTGGACTTCAGAAAAGCAGACTTTGACTCCCTTAGGGAACTGATGGGCAGGATCCCCTGGGAGGCTAATATGAGGGGGCAAGGAGTCCAGGAGAGCTGGCTGTATTTTAAAGAAGCCTTATTGAGGGCACAGGAACAAACCCTCCCAATGTGCAGAAAGAATAGCAAATGTGGCAGGCGACCAGCTTGGCTTAACAGAGAAATCTTCGGTGAGCTTAAACTCAAAAAGGAAGCTTACAAGAAGTGGAAACTTGGACAGATGACTAGGGAAGAGCATGCAGGGGTGTAATCAGGAAGATCAAAGCACAATTGGAGTTGCAGCTAGGAAGGGATGTGAAGGGTAACAAGAAGGGTTTCTACAGGCATGTTAGCAACAAGAAAGTGGTCAGGGAAAGTGTGGGACCCTTACTGAATGGGGGAGGCAATCCAGTAACAGATGATGTGGAAAAAGCTGAAGTACTCAATGCTTTTTTTGCCTCGTCTTCCTAGTCAAGGTCAGCTCCCAGACTGCTATACTGGGCAGCACAGTATGGGGTGGAGGTGAGTATCCCTCAGTGGTGAAAGAAAATGTTAAGGACTATTTAGAAAAGCTGGACATATACAAGTCCATGGGGCCGGATGCAATGCATCCAAGGTGCTGAGGGAGTTTGCTGATGTGATCGCAGAGCCATTAGCCATTATCTTTGAAACCTCATGGTGATTGGGGGAGGTTCCGGATGATTGGAAAAAGGCAAACATAGTGCCCATCTTTAAAAAAGGGAAGAAGGAGAACCCGGGGAACTACAGACCTGTCAGCCTCACCTCAGTCCCTTGAAAAATCTTGGAGAAGGTCCTCAAGCCAGGGATGGAGGTGGGACTGTGTGCTCCTGCCCTGCAACTGGGGCTGGAACCAGGACCCTGCAGTTTGTGGCAGGGTCTGCAGCTGGGGCCATGCACCCCTCTCGCAGCTTCCCAGGGCAGTGCGCCCCCCTGGCTGCAGCTGGGGCTTGGCGGGGGCTGCAGCCGGGGCCACGCACCCCTGTCCCGCAGCTGTGGCCAGCTCCAGAACGAGGGTTGTGTGCCCCTGAGGCTGTGCCCCCCACTGCGGCCGCTGGAGCCAGGGCTGTGCCCCCTGCCATGGTGCAGGGCTCGGCCTGTCAGTCCCCACCCTCATAGGACTCCATTCCTCTCCCCTACCTATCCCTGGGCACTGGTTATTTTTAGTAAAGTCACAGAGAGGTCATGGGCTCCCCTGTGAATATCTGTTTATTGCCCGGGACCTGTCCATGACTTTTACTAAAAATAACCGTGACAAACTCTTAGCCTTAACTACAGGCCATTCTCCTGCTTAGCAAAACTCTCCAAACAGTAACTTCCTCAGACAGTGCATTCAGATCAAAACATGGATCCTAGGCGAATCCTGCAGCTTCCTTTTGAACTATCATTTCAGAATGTAAAATGTCGGACACATGCAGCCTCTGTCTGTTCCTCCATTCTCTGGAACACAGCTCTCCCCACATAGCCATATGAGTAATTTCCAACTGCAGGGAGAGAATTAGGCTCAGAAATGTACTGAACGTTCCCATTACTTTCCCTGAACATGACTGCAATTAGAGTCAGTGAGCAAGCACTCTTTGAATATTGTCAATTCAGCATGCTTAAGTCAGTCTAAAGACTTCTTTTTCAGAGAACTCACAGAAATTCAAGGCCAGTTCTACTATACATTACCTCCTCACAGACCAGAACCTACTCAACCTACCCACATTAGGCAGAACAGGCATTCTCGTGGGGCAGCACAATATTCAGGGGCTGTTTTGTGTGGGCGACTGCAAGCTAAGTGGAGTGCCTGTAGATGCTACTTGCGCCAACAGGAGGTTTTCAACCTTTTTAAATTTGCGGACCCCTAAAACAATTTGAATGGAGGTGCGGACGCCTTTGGAAATTTTAGACATAGTCTGCAGCGCCCCAGGGGGCCGTGGACCAGAAACTGAAAACAACTATTCTATGGTAATGACAACCTTTTCTGGTCTCCTCAGACATAGGCTGCGGACCCCTAGGCATCCGCGGACCACAGGTTGAAAGCCACTGGTGTAGGTAATCCATCTCCCTGAGAAGTGGTCGCTAAACTGACGGAAGAATTTTTCCGTCAACCTAGCGCTGGCCTACACCAGGGGTTAGGTCAGTAGAGCTGTCTCTCGGGGGTGTGTGTGGATTTTTCACACCCCTTAGAAACATAGCTATACCAAAGTACAGTCCCAATGCAGGCCAGGACTGAGTACCTTTCCCAGACCTGAAGAAGAGCTCTGCATAGCTTGAAAGTTTGTTTCTTTCACCAGTGGAAGTTGGGCCAATGTATTACCCCACCTACCTTGTCTCTCTAATATCCTGGGACCAACAAGGTCAAAACAACACTTCTGGCTGCTGCAACGAGTATATGTAATTTTACTTCAGGGGGAGTAGGACTGAGCCTGAATGGGGCAAATGAGTCAAAAAGATGTTTTTTTTTTAGAGACATCCACTTCTTGTTCAGTATTTGTACAGTCCATTTTTTTTCCAACTTTTTGGAATTTTTTTTGTTTGTGTAAATTTGTAGTGTTTTCTACAACTGAAGGCAGTGAAAAGATGAGGTGGTATGCATGTTGTTGGCGCTCAGCTTTACAATTCTAAGTAGGAGAGCCAATCAGAGCAGAGTAATTTGCATATTTTTGTTGTCAAAAAATAACAATACTGTGAATTATTCAAATTCTAGCTATTGGCCAATAATGGCTGTCAGTCAACCAGAGTACAGGGTTATCCATACCATATGGTTATTGTAAAATAATGATATTGTGTTTATGCAAATCAGACAAGGAATCAACCAATAATGCACGAAACTGCAAAGTGGAGAATTATGTCAGTAACTTTAACAGCATACATGCACCCTGACTGTCTGAGCCAATTTTGTTTCATTATAATTAGCTGATAAGCAGTAGTTCAAGGCTATGTGTACTTTAACAGACTTTACAGTTTAATTATCTATTTTTAAAAGAGAAAACATTATAACTGAAAAAGTGCAAAATGTAAAGCCTGTGCCAATTGTAGAAGCTGAAATCATGCACAAACCCAATAAATACTGTAATAATTTGCACACAGATGAATTTGAAAAAAAGAGTGGGAGTACTGTTTTTTCTGAGGCTGGATCTTCAAAAAAAATTAGATTGTAATTATTGTCAAAGTTTTGGATAGTCATCCCTGCGAGTAATTCACAAGCTCCTGGGAACGAGCAGAGCTGTCAGTTCTAAACATTTTCCTGGAAGAATTAGTCAGAGCCGTCAGGCAGCAATTTTTCTCAACATTTCTTTCCAGTGGAGTATGCGGTTGTTGTGATGGTTGCTTTATAAAGATACTAGCACCCAGTTTTATTACCAGTTGGCTCTGCTGTGGTCATGGTAACAGGAAAAATCAAAAAGCATGGTTCATACAGTAAAGATGCCATTTCCACTTAGAGATGTCAACTGAATTCAGAAGCTTGAATCTAGATTTGTTGGACTGGTGTTGCTTCTGCATTGTGCCTTCTTTGCTCACATATTTTTTCTGGGGCACATCTGTACAGAATTCCTAATAGTATTTGAAAAATATCATAGTTTAAAACGAATAGGATTATGATCAAAGAATGTTTTCAGCAAATGTGTTGTTTCTTAGAGCCTGATCCTGCAAGGTGTTGAGCCTTTAATTGTTTGGCAAAAAATAAAAGGGTTTTTTTTACCTTTGCTCACTTTTATTACTGGCGCTTTTATTTTATTTCATCTTAATACCTCAGATATTTGTCTCATATGTACATTTATTTGTGTGAACTCCTTATTCTCTATTACTCTAGGCATTTGATATAGTTTATCATTCATCATATTTTGATCACTGAGGCGCTGATCCTGAAATTGGGTCTGTGTGGGCACACCTTTGTCCTTGTCCAGAGTCCTGTAGATGATAATGGTTCTATTTATTGAAGGAAATGTTCACTTATATGGAGTCTCATTGTAGTTAATGGGACTTTGCAAGGGCACCGGGGCGGATTAGGGTTTTGTGGGGCCCCTGGGCCAGAGCAAGTGGGGGCCCCTCCATACCCTTCTGCCTGCAGTCCTCCCCGAATCCCCCAATGCTCCTGCTGGGGAAATGTGGTTGAGGCACGGCGGGGGAGGGGGGAGAGTGCTGGGCAGGCAGAGCGGGGCAAGCCCTTGCTCCCCGGCTGGAGCGCCTGGCAGGTGGAGCGCATCAGAGTGCAGGGGAGCCCATTTTTCTGGGCTCCCCAATTGGCCGGGGCCCCTGGGCATGGGCTCCGTTGGCCCAGTGGCTAATCTGCCACTGATGGGCATAATGATTTGCCCCATGTTGGCACAATGGCAGAATTTGAGCCTTATTATTTTTTATTTTTTCAGAGTGGAAAGGAGGGAGGCAGTCAGGGGTGGGGGTCTAGTCGATCGAGCACTGGACTGGGACTCAAGATACCTGGTTTTATTCCTGGCCCTGCCTCTAGTTTGCTGAGTGACTCTGACACTTCACCTGTATGTCCGTCAATTTCCCAATCTGTAAAATGGGGATAATGATATTTACATCCTTTGTATAGCTCTTTGAGCTCTATTGCTGAAAAGCTCTGTACAAATATGAATGACTATTATTACATCTAACTATTAATTATTATTCATAATAATAATAAAAAAGGCATTTGAACAAAAAGCCAACCACTAAATCCCCATGGAATAAATCCATCTCGAGTATACTGCTAGTTACTTCCACAGCATTACAGTGAGGATGGGTCTAGCTCCATAAACGGTTGTCTTAAGTAAACAGTTTATTAAGCTAGCAAATGCTTATTAAAATTGGTCATTTATTGATTTAATTATGGAGCTGCTTTTCAACTAATATATAGACCACTGTAGTTACATTTCTAAAAAAAATAAATCATTATCTGTACATTGGATAAAATTCAGGAAAAACAAAAACAAAGACAGCAGGGATCCTACTGTTTTTAAAAATTGTATGTTTCATATTAGAGGGTTTTGCTAAATTTGGCATTCATTAAACCATAAGGATTTATAGAACTGACTGTAGTTTGCTGTAGTTCTGGTAAACACTATTAATACTTCCCCCTTCAGCTCAGCTAAAATATACTTCAGAAAGGAAGGTAAAGGAAAAAAGGAAAAACACCCAGAAGAAAGGTACGGGGAGGAAAATTTTCAGAAGTGGGCACCTACAGAGGACATACAAAGCTCTATATGGACTCTCAAATCTGCACTTAGCACACAAGTGCTCATTTTATGTGCCAACATGAACCTCCAAATAGGGAATTCAAATTTCCTATTAAAATTATCACATTTGCAAATTGTGTCCAAAGTGTTTCGTTTGCCTTCAAAATCTATTTGAATGTTGCTGTAGGTTTGCTCAAATCTTTGACTCACACGGTACATGTAAATCTGAATTCTGAAGTGCACTTTGAACCATCATAATCAACCACTCTTTTGGGTGGTATGGGTGGGGGTGACAGGCAGGAGTAAGCCAGAGAGTTTTAGACACAAACAAGCTAATGAAGCATCTGTGACAAGTTAGGCAGCTGGGCACAGAGAGTTTCTGCAACCATCTGGTTAGTTCTTTCACAGTAATGTTCAAAGTAAACAGCTTGTCACATTGATACATCCTGTTACCTCTCCTGTTATTATTACATGTGATTACAAACTGCATACGATATTAGGCTCTGTTTCCTGCTATTCCCACGTGACAAGCCATTCCTTTCTGTGAATCAAATTCTTCTTTAGTTTCTGCCACCCATTGACTTTCAGTATATACATTTATACTTCTTCCTCTATGTTATGATATAGTATGTCCTATTGGAATAAATTCTTTTTTTTGTCAATGGGCCAGATCTGGCATGAACACTTCTGATGCAAACCGTCACATGACTTTTACAGTCACTTGAATATTAATGAGATTTTTGATTTTCATTAAACATTTTTGTTAACAACTGGTCTCACTTATACAATATAAATGTTTGAGGCAAATGAGTAAAAATGATTACAAGTAGTGTTGCAGTTAGTTTGAGATTTTTATTCAAAACAATGCACACCACTTCCTATGTCTAGGTGTAATTGAGAATAGAATTTGAAATCCTTTGTGTATAACTTTATACATCCTGATTCATATTAATAGTCAATGAGATTGCAAAATAAAGACCAATACAAAACTGAAACCTTTATCATACTGTATGCTGTTATATGTTATTAAACAAGACATTTTAAAATAGTTGTTTGAAATCTAAAAGAAAAAACCATGAAAGCACAAAAATTAGAAGGGAAAACTGAAAATGTATGCCTTTTGATAAATCTTTATCAAAGAACAAATTGACAGTTTTATTTTAGCTTGTGTTCTTTGCACTGAACTGAAGCTTTTCAGTGCATGGGAGGGGAAATGTGATGGGAGGAAGAATTCACAACACTGATTTAGACCCTTATAAATTTGTGCATCCCCTCTCTCTGCAGTTTTAAATATATTTTTGAACTGAGAAGAAGAGATTAAAACACTTACTGAGGCATTAATCCAGCTATTGACTTTTTAGCTTTCACAGGTCTATCAGTTATTACTGGTTCGATATTTAAATACGAGAGAGCTAGGACATGACAAACTATTACAGTCATTTTTATTAATATCCAACATTCAGTGATTGTAAACACAAAGATCAGGATGAAATTAATGGATGGTTTGCATGTGGAAAGACTGCTGGATCTCATCCTAAAACGATAACCAAGAGATTGTAAATAATATAAATACAGGGCCAATTCCTAAATCCACGTTATTCAGTTTTTACTTAGTTCTTACTCAGGCTAAACTTCTTTTTAATGAAAGTTTGCCTGAGTAAGGACGAATATAACTGTATTCAAGAGACAGTTATATTTAGGAATCAAACCTGTGTGTGAAAATGTTTAACAAGTAACAACTAAGATTACTGTTCCTGAAAATAACTAGAGAAAACAATATATTTTAAAATATTTTTTACTTTTTTTTATTTCAATGGGATGATTTATATTTAATATTGGACGTGCTTAACTCTCTCTCTTAATCAGGGACATAACTGCCAAATGATGATGAAATTTATGCCTTAGGAGTAATTAATCTTTTCATATTGTTTTTTCTGGTTATTTTTCTTCTTGCCTTAATAAAAAATTTGAAATAAAATAAAATAAAAGGCAAAGTGGGTTGTAAATTGTCTTGGGGGACTCAGGGGCAGATGTAATAACTGAAACTACTTTTAACTCGGTTTTTGAAGCTGTCTAGATTTCACTATGATGGTAGTGATGACCATTTTAAATTTAATTTTACTTGTGTTAAAACATCTTAAAAATAAAAAATATTTTTTAAAAATGGATTTGTATAGGCCTAATCCCTCTTTCAGTTAGACCTGTACAACTTGCCTGCACTAGTCTCAGAACTGAATTTGGCTTTAAGTATTTAATCTTCCGCTGTCCTGTGTTGTGCGGTGAGCCCATGCTGGGCACTGACCCTGTCAGATGTCACAAGCTAAGTAGGGTCAGATAAGCTAAGCAGAGTCAGGCCAGGTCAGTACTTGTGTGGAAAATCTATGTGATGCAGGCAGTGGTTTTAGGGATCCAATAGATGGCAATCTTCCCTTTGAATCAATACTGAACCAATACCTTAGCATGGCGTTCAGGGGTGAGGAGCCGTCACTGGGATGTAAATCAAATGTTCTGATCAGTTGTGGTCAGGAGACATCCAATGGCATTTTTAGTAAAAATAGGCATGTTAACCCCTGTGTATTGGCTCTAATAATTATATTCTGCCTTCCTAAAACCCTTGAAGTGTCAATTAACTAAGTAAGAGCTCTGTGTAGCTTGTAAAGCTTGTCCCTCTCACCAATAGTAGGTCCAGTAAAATGTATTGCCTCATCCACCTTGCCTCTCTATGATACTCTTCTTCACTTTGCCATAAACTGCTGTACCCTGTTAAATCTAGGAGGGAGCTGCATTTTAATGCTGGATGAAGTAATCCCTTTAAATCCATTACATACCATTCCTCACAGGGGTGTTGTGGGGCTTAATTAACTACACCCCTGATATACACTTAAAATTTAGATCAACCTAGATATGTTTCTCAGGCGTGTGAAAAATTCATACCCCTGAACACCATAGTTATGTCGACCTAATCACAGCTAGGTTGAGGCAACAGTTATTCTATCAACCTACCACCGCTAGGTGAGTTGTAAGGAGTTTTAATGTCAATGTAGGTAATAGATGCCACTGTAGCGCTTGTAGTGTAGACATGCCCTAAGGATCTGATTGTTCCCCTAACATTCGTGGGCAGACAGTATCATCTTAACATTACAATCCTCTTTTTTGGTAGCGAGAGTCAGCTGTTTCCCTAGTATTGTGTCCCACATTCCTCGCTCCTGTGCATGTTTCTTGATACAGTCCAAGAACTGAGACTGAGCGAGTGGGCTGGGAGGGAAGAAGTGGGAGACTCAGAGACCAAGTCAGGAGGACATGCATCCTCATTCTTTTAACTCACAGGGAATCAGCTCAGATAGTAATACTGGCTGAGGCTGCATTTCTGAGTACAACCACGCTGAAGACTGAAGCGCCACTAGGGGTGGCTAGAGTATGTTTGTGGCATCGAATCAGAGAACCACGTGGGTCCTTAGGACTGTTTGCTCTCAGGAGAAGCTCTGTTAGCACTTTAGCCAAGCTGATGAGTTGCCAGAGGAAGCTATGATGCAAACTGAACCTTTGTTTGTAAAGCATTTTGAGCCTAAATTGAAAGATGCCTCAGAAGTGCAAAGTGACATTATTATATATAATCATTTTATTTGACTAAATCTGAATGTTTAATTCTGAAAGTGAGTATTTATAGAAAGCACAGACTTTACTGCTGTTTCAGAGATGCTAGGATACAGGAACTGTTAGCGGTCTGCCCATTCCTGAAAGGTAGACTTCCTATGGGGTTAAGTAATGCATAGTGGACATCAAGAAATGCAATTATCAAGGCCCACAAGAAAGAGTTTCTCTCTTTGTGCCATAAAATATTTATGCAGATAATGGCAACACATTCACAACGATACCTCCCAGATAACCATTAATACTTGGTTTAAGGTTGAGGTTTGCTTCAGAATTCTGGTGGTGTATTTTCTTCACGAGTGAAACTGCTGAAAAATCACAAACTCTACTTTTACATTAATCTACTAGGCTTTGTAAACTGCACATAGTTCTTTATCACATCTTTGCCTTAAAATAGAGGGATCCTAAACTATATTAAAACTATGTCAAAGGGGGTTAAAATGTTCAAGAAGATGGAGAAGTTTGAATCTGTTCAACGAAACCATCCCATTGTGCAAACACATCAACTTATAACAACAGTGTGGTACTCACAGGCTTTCTGACATCTGGCAGGGTAATCCACAATGGAAAAACAATGGGGAAAACAGCAAGATACATGAGCTGTTTGCGTAGGGTGTCAGGCCAGGCCAGGCTGAGAGGCTGCTCTTCATCACCATCTTCTGAATTCTGCAATAAAAATGGGAGTGAATAGAAGGTAAGTTGGGTGAATAAAGCCGGCGATCTTTTAGGAGGCAATCATGAGAACTTCACGCCTCGAAGAAAGTCTCATTGGCTGCAGCTATATTACAACTACTGGGCTTGAATTGCCAGAGTTGTTGCAGGAAGATGCAAACAGCACCTCCTGTGCCCCAAAGCGTTCTACCCCCGAAGAAGGGCAGATGATGTTTATACTGCCAGAAGTCTACGCAATAGCAGCCAGGGGGGTGGAGCACTAAGCTGCAGCTGGAGCTTCGAATGAATCCTGCTGGCAAAGGCTGCCTGGGGATGCAATGAATCCGTGGCCCCTCCATTGCCAATGCTAGCCATTCTTTGGGATTGCACTGACCAGTTTCAGGCATCCTGGCAGAGTGGGGAATGTAGCCCAGTGGGCTAGTTTGCTTTATTATATTCACTGCTACTGTAGCCCAGTGGGCTAGCTCACCTTCATTATATTTACTGCTCTGCATTACATTCTGCTTTGCATTATATTCAGCAGTAATGCAAGAAACCTACAGGCCTGTATCCTGTAAGACATTAGCATCAGCAAGTTAGCATACATATGTCTGGGACCTTTCACCTAGATAAATGGAGCTAAAGTATAAGGTCCATGTATAACTACGACCTTTAACATAAAGGATGCGTTAAAGCAGGTTGGCATAGGGGCTTTCCTAACTTCATACTCTTTTAAACTTAACAGGTACACCACAACTTAGAACTTGGAAAGAACCAAAATAACTAGTTAGGACAGAACTAACAAATGTGATATCTAACCACGAAAGGGCCACGGTAACGAATTGACATATATAATACATTGAGATCACTGAAATACTAACCTATAGAAAAAAGACTCTCCAACGTTAGTGAGGTGAGTTGGGGTGTTTGTAACTGCGCTAAATATATTAACAAACTATATTTGTAAATATAAGAGTTCCTCTATTGTGAGTGTTGCAACTGTGCACATCGGGGTTCTCAACTATATAATAATGTAAACAATACTGGGCCTGATCTTTGGGCAAGAACCTGTCAACCCTCAAAGTGATAACTGGGGATTCTTAAGTAATCAATATAATTAATACATAATCTAAGATCAGGCTATAGGGACTGTATTCGCTTTGTGCCTCTGACACATCTCCAGACAGATTTCCACCACTGTTTCCTCCATCCTGGGTTATATTGGGCAAAACCAGAGTAAGCCAGGCCTGAATCAAGACCATCCATAATGTTTTGCCCTCTGACCTTCCAGTAGCACATCAATTTTTTAGCAACTAACCAGCAAAACTTTAGGGAAAACCTCTCACCCACATAGGGTGACCATACAGCAAGTGTGAAAAATCAGGACAGGGGGTGGGGGGTAATAGGAGCCTATATAAGAAAAAGACCCAAACATTGGGACTGTTCCTATAAAATCGGGACATCTGGTCACCCTACACCCACATGATGGATCTTCACTCCAATATTTTAATCTCTCTACACACAAGTGTTTTTTGTTTGTTTTTACACCCTACTGTTAATTGCTTTTCAGCCACTTGCTTTACCACAGGAGAGGCTTGGAGGGACTTCTCCTGTGACACGGGATCTTTATGGCTGGCCACATCACTTTTCCTGTTTCTCTGCCCTCCTTTCACTCCTCAGCATGCAGGTGACGTCAGACCCTTTAGGACTGCCATAGAATGCCACTAATGGGTATGACCTAGACTACTTTGATACTTACACCTGTTTTCTGGCCTTTTTGCCCAAGAGGCCAAATTCATCCTTGGTGTAACTCAAAGAGGCGATGTCAATGGGGTTACACCAGATCCAGTTTACACTGCTATGTAAGCCAACACAAAATTCAGACTAAATAGTTCTGTCCTACAAAGGGCCTGATCCAACCCCTCTGAATTCACTGGAAAGTCTCCCGTTGAGTTCAGTAAGAGAAGGCCCAAAAAGAAATATATGGTATAAGTTGGATTTTCCTGCGAGCATGCAGAGATGTGCCTACTTTTTAAAGTTATTTTAAAAAGAGATTAGAATTGAGATCTCAGACCTTTCTGAAAATTACACACTATTCTTCCAATAAGTTTATCCAGTGCTGTGGAACATTATCATCACGTTTCTATGAGTTAAGACTCTGTGTTAACAGTGCTTCGTTAAGGTTTTTAATGGTGCTGCAAGAGGCTGGTTTCAGAATTTACTTGATTTGGTTAGTTAATTGCACAGCTCTGTAATTTTGGGGTCTTATTAATAGTTCTGTTTCAAAATCCATTCATAATTATCCAAATGTTTGGAAGGACTAGAAAAGCATTTGATTACTCTACAAATAACTCAAGGTTGTCATCTCTATAAAGCCATCATTTAAAATGTTCCTATCAACACTAAGGAACACACAGCCTGATTCTGAGCTAATTTTTCCCAGTTTTATATCTGTATCACTCCATTGACTTCACTAGAGTTTTGCCAGATTTACATAGATACAATCAAGCCCATATCCACAGTCCCCTCTTGATGTGTTCATAGATGCAGCTGCCTTACCAGTTATACACACATATTAAGAGAAGACCATATCTTGTTAGTCCCTATACTTCTAGAAATTCCCAACTAATCTGAAATTAAATTATGACAGCGAACTGAAGAGTCACAGGTATTTACCATGACAAGGTTTTACAAACAGATATGGGTACAATTTGTCACACTCTCACCACAGAACATTAAGCATCTGAACAGTTTAAGAGATTGGCGTGTCCTTTTATCTTTCTGTACGTTGCCAAAGCAGGCAGATGTTCAGCACTTCATTTCCATAATCTATGGCAGTTTGACCTCTTCAGAAAACCTGTGCAGGTGCAAGACTGCTTCCTTCAAACCAAATCTGTTCGGTCTCCAGCTTCTGGCAGAAGCTACTAGGGGTGGGGGGAATCAGATGAGGCTAGATACCTGGCTTTGAAATAATGATTATTGATGTAAAATAGGAACACGAAATAAGCAACTGAAAGGTTGCCTAGGTAACTCTTTCTGAGTGGCCTGGGTATATTTCAAGCAGCAGACTCAGCAGGAATTAACCTCCATAAACACTAGTTTCAAAAACAGCACTGCATGACTATGTATTTCCTGAATTATCATATTTAGGGAATAGCTGTGATTACTAATTTTCGTTAATCATGGTAACTCTGTACATATAGTGATATGTATATGCACACACACACACACACACACACACTTGGAGAACATGCAGCTGTTAAACACACAATTCGTGCATGGAGTACTGTCCAATTCTGATCATATGCCTTTTGATTCTGATCTTTCTTCTGTGTAAATCAGGACTAACTCTACTGGCTTTTAGTGGAATTACTCATGATTTACCCAAGTACTGATGCATTCAGAATCAGACCCATTGTTGTCTTACATGGGCATAGAAAATATCGCAAACTATGAAACCTCCGAAGCTCACTATATAATTCTACAGAGGGATGGAAAGGAGACTATTTATAGTGACAAATTTGGAGCTGGTGAAGGGCGAGTTATCTGAACTAAATCAAAGTCTCTTCAATTCGAAACAAAAGCTTTTACTATTTGCAGACGCCGGGAAAACAGCGTTGTTTTATTCTCTGGTTTCTCTTCTCCAGGTTTTAGGCACACGTCTGCAGTTCATGTGGCAAACAATTTAAAACTCACAGTTATAAAAAATACAAAGACCCACAAGGCAACCACATGGCACTGTGAATGGCTAAGGAATCCTGAGCAGGTGGCAGCGTTTGTAATTCTGCATGTGACTCTGGGTTCTAAGCTGAGATTTTGCAGATACTGCAGTAAAGAAAAAGGGAAGCATGCACTACAATCGGTTGCAGGGCTCTTATTCTGGTGAAAATACTTGGCAGAAAGATATTGTACACATCACAAGTAATTATTACCACACTAGGTCTGAATACTGCCCTTAGTCAGATGCATACCAGTTCCAGTGGCAACAATGGACGCTGCGCATACATTATAGCGGGCACAATTTGGTCTTTAAGGTCTAATCCTTAATTTCTAACTTGCAAGCATAAAGGATGCAGAATCAGGGTTTGATTTGCAGAGTTAATGAGCTCCAACAACTCACATTGAAATCAACAGAAGCTGACGATCAGCATCTTTGAACATCTGACTAATGGGGAAAAGCCATACTGAGTTACTCACAAGAGGTTGGAGTGGAGAAAAGGAAAAAAAAAATCACCACGACACTGAGACAGTATAAGTATGAGTGTTAGATTCAGAGTCAACTCATCCATGAACAAACTAGGGAAATATAACCTAGATGGAGCTACTATAAGTTGGGTGCATAACTGGTTGAAAAACTGTTCCCAGAGAGTAGTTATCAGTGGTTCACAGTCATGTGGGGAGGGATAGCTCAGGGGTTTGAGCATTGGCCTGCTAAACCCAGGGTTGTGAGTTTAATCCTTGAGGGGGCCATTTAGGGATCTGGGGCAAAAATTGGGGATTGGTCCTGCTTTGAGCAGGGGGTTGGACTAGATGACCTCCTAAGGTCCCTTCCAACCCTGATATTCTATGATTCTATGCTGGAAGGGCATATCAAGTGGGGTCCCGTAGAGATCAGTTCTGAGTCCAGTTCTGTTCAATATCTTCATCAATGATTAGATAATGGCATAGAGAGTACACTTATAAAGTTTGTGGTCGATACCAAGATGGGAGAGGTTGCAAGTGCTTTGGAGGATAGGATTAAAATTCAAAATGATCTAGAGAAACTGGAGACATGGCCTGAAATAAATAAGATGAAATAAGATGCCTAGGAAGGAGAACTGTGGAAAGAGATCTTGGCATCAGAGTGATCACACGCTCAATATGAGTCAACAGTGTAACACTGTTTCAAAAAAAGCAAACATAATTCTGGGATGTATTAGCAGGAGTGTTGTAAGTAAGACACAAGAAGTAATTCTGCTCTACTCCAAGCTGATTAGGCCTCAAATGAAGTATCGTGTCCAGTTCTGGGTGCCACATTTCAGGAAAGATGTGGACAAATTGGAGAAAGTCCAGAGAAGAGCAATAGAAATGATTAAAGGTCTAGAAAATATGACCTATGAGGGAAGATTGAAAAAATTGTGTTTTGTTTAGTCTGGACTGGGGGTGGGGGGGTGGGGACGGGGACATGATAACAGTTTTAAAGTACATAAAAAGTTGTTCCAAGAACAAGGGAGAAATTTTTTTATCTTTAGTCTCTGAGGATAGAACAAGAAGCAATGGGCTTAAATTGCAGCATGGGCAGTTTAGGTTGGACATTAGGAAAAAATTCCTAACTGTTAGAGTGGTTAAGCACTGGAATAAATTGCCTAGGGAGGTTGTGGAATCTCCAGCATTGTATATTTTTAAGAGCAACGTAGACAAACACCTGTCAGGGATGATCTAGATAATACTTAGTCCTGCCTTGAGTGCAGGGGCTTGGCTAGATGACCTCCTGAGGTCTCTTCCACTCCTACAATTCTATTATTCAATGATTCTATGAGTAAAATAACTCAAGCTAGATGAGTTAGAGATGCTTGCAATATTTCTGAATTAAACCCATCTGCGGGATAAATTTTTGTGGGAGTATTTTCAAGTGTAAATGGATTTCCATGTCCTTACTAAAATTCTTGGGTTTTAATAATTAATGATGAAACTTCATTTTGATGATCCTTGGCTGCCTGTATGATCAGAAGTCAATGTGCCAGTCTAATAATACTAGGTATATTTCCCTCATGAAATGACAAGAAAGAAACAAAGCAAGTAGGACAAAAAGATTCATTCTCTGGTGAATAAGCAGGAAGAACTGGAAGTGCTAATAAATTCAACTATGACATTGTTGGCATCACCGAAACTTGGTGGGATAATACACATGATTGGAATGTTGGTATGGATGGGTACAGCTTGCTCAGGAAGGACAGACAGGGGAAAAAGGGAGGAGGTGTTGCCTTATATATTAAAAATGTACACACTTGGACTGAGGTGGAGATGAACATAGGGGATGGAAGTGTTGAGAGTCTCTGGGTTAGGCTAAAAGGGGTAAAAAAGGGTGATGTCATGCTAGGAGTCTACTACAGGCCACCTAACCAGGTTGAAGAGGTGGATGAGGCTTTTTTTAAACAACTAACAAAATCATCCAAAGCCCAAGATTTGGTGGTGATGGGGGACTTCAACTATCCAGATACACGTTGGGGAAATAACACAGCGGGGCACAGACTATCCAATATGTTCTTGGACTGCATTGCAGACAACTTTTTATTTCAGAAGGTTGATAAAGCTACTAGGGCGGAAGCTGTTCTAGATTTGATTTTAACAAATAGGGAGGAACTCGTTGAGAACTTGAAAGTAGAAGGCAGCTTGGGTGAAAGTGATCATGAAATCCTAGAGTTCACAATTCTAAGGAAGGGTAGAAGGGAGTACAGCAAAAGAGAGACAATGGATTTCAGGAAAGCGGATTTTGGTAAGCTCAGAGAGCTGACAGGCAAGGTCCCATGGGAATCAAGACTGAGGGGAAAAACAACTGAGGAGAGCTGGCAGTATTTCAAAGGGACACTATTAAGGGCCCAAAAGCAAACTATTCCGCTGGGTAAGAAAGAGAAAATGTGGCAAAAGACCACCTTGGCTTAACCACGAGATCTTGCAAGATCTAAAAAATAAAAAGGAGTCGTATAAAAAATGGAAACTAGGACAAATTACAAAGGATGAATATAGGCAAACAACACAGGAATGCAGGGGCAAGATTAGAAAGGCAAAGGCACAAAATGAGCTCAAACTAGCTACAGGAATAAAGGGAAACAAGAAAACTTTTTATCAATACATTAGAAGCAAGAGGAAGACCTTGGGACAGGGTAGGCCCACTACTCAGTGAGGAGGGAGAAACAGTAACAGGAAACTTGGAAATGGCAGAGATGCTTAATGACTTCTTTGTTTCGGTCTTCACCGAGAAGTCTGAGGGAATGCCTAACATAGTGAATGCAAATGGGAAGGGGGAAGGTTTAGAAGATAAAATAAAAAAAGAACAAGTTAAAAATCACTTAGATAGGCTAGATGCCTGAAAATCACCAGGACCTGATGAAATGCATCCTAGAATACTTAAGGAGCTAATAGAGGAGGTATCTGAGCCTCTAGCTATTATCTTTGGTAAATCATGGGAGACAGGAGAGATTCCAGAAGACTGGAAAAGGGCAAATATAGTGCCCATCTATAAAAAGGGAAATAAAAACAACCCAGGAAACTACAGACCAGTTAGTTTAACTTTTGTGCCAGGGAAAATAATGGAGCATTTAATTAAGGAAATCATCTACAAACACTTGGAAGGTGGTAAGGTGATAGGGAATAACCAGCATGGATTTGTAAAGAACAAATCATATCAAACCAATCTGATAGCTTTCTTTGATAGGATAACGAGTCTTGTGGATAAGGGAGAAGCGGTGGATGTGGTATACCTAGACTTTAGTAAGGAATTTGATACAGTCTCGCATGATATTCTTATCAATAAACTAGGGAAATACAACTTAGATGGGGCTACTATAAGGTGGGTGTGCAACTGGCTGGATAACCGTACTCAGAGAGTAGTTATTAATGGTTCCCAATCCTGCTGGAAAGGTGTAACGAGTGGGGTTCCGCAAGGGTCTGTTTTGGGACCGGCTCTGTTCAATATGTTCATCAATGACTTGGATATTGGCATAGAAAGTACGCTTATTAAGTTTGCAGATGATACCAAACTGGGAGGGATTGCAACTGCTTTGGAGGATAGGGTCATAATTCAAAATGATCTGGACAAATTGGAGAAATGGTCAGAGGTAAACAGGATGAAGTTTAATAAGGACAAATGCAAAGTGCTCCACTTAGGTAGGAACAATCAGTTTCACACATACAGAATGGGAGGAGACTGTCTAGGAAGGAGTACGGCAGAAAGGGATCTAGGGGTTATAGTGGACCACAAGCTAAATATGAGTCAACAGTGTGATGCTGTTGCAAAAAAAGCAAACGTGATTCTGGGCTGCATTAACAGGTGTGTTGTGAGCAAGACACGAGAAGTCATTCTTCCGCTCTACTCTGCGCTGGTTAGGCCTCAACTGGAGTATTGTGTCCAGTTCTGGGCACCGCATTTCAAGAAAGATGTGGAGAAATTGGAGAGGGTCCAGAGAAGAGCAACAAGAATGATTAAGCGTCTAGAGAACATGACCTATGAAGGAAGGCTGAAGGAACTGGGTTTGTTTAGTTTGGAAAAGAGAAGACTGAGAGGGGACATGATAGCAGTCTTCAGGTATCTAAAAGGGTGTCATAAGGAGGAGGGAGAAAACTTGTTCATCTTAGCCTCTGAGGATAGAACAAGAAGCAATGGGCTTAAACTACAGCAAGGGAGGTTTAGGTTGGACATTAGGAAAAAGTTCCTGTCAGGGTGGTTAAACACTGGAATAAACTGCCCAGGGAGGTTGTGGAATCTCCATCTCTGGAGATATTTAAGAGTAGGTTAGATAAATGTCTATCAGGGATGGTCTAGACAGTAATTGGTCCTGCCATGAGGGCAGGGGGCTGGACTCGATGACCTCTCGAGGTCCTTTCCAGCCCTAGAATCTATGAATCTATGAGATTCAGTTGAGAAAAATGTAAGCAGATACCAATCTAGCACAAAGGGCACTGCCAAGAAAGAATGTTAAAAAGATACATTTGTGAGAGTGCTGTGTAGTACTCAGATATCTTCATTGCCTGGATTCCTAAACTGAGCCTAGTAACAACTGCAGGTGCACAGAGGTCAGGTTAAGGTTAGGTTGAAAATCAGGCCATACGTGTGTAAATGTCCATCTGTCCATACAAATATACATTTGTGTAAGCAGATGGATGTGCCCATAAATTTTGCAGGTGCATTTTAGAGGCCTCATTTGAAAATGTGGATCAGAATATGCCAAGGAAAATATAACTATACGTTATTCAGGTTATGAATAGAACTAATTTTTTAGTATTCTAGATAACCATCAGAATATATGAATACTGTTCCTTTCAAACTCACTGCCTCAGTGAACTGTCAGTGAAGAGAATAACTTACCATTATATTCTTTATAGTCTTTCCCATTAAACTTGTTATGCTGTGACAGGTATTAAATAAGTGGGGTTTTTTATTAAGATATGTGTGAACTCTCTACAGTTGTTCATAATACAGTAACTGTACCAAAGATATTACACGAAAAGGTAATTTGTGTGGTTTACTTGCTACACTAATCTTAATTGTCTCACTATTCCCTTGTGCTATGCTCCCTGTCCCTATCTGCCTGTGTGCTATAGTCACCTGTTTTTGCTCATCTTATACTTAGTACGTTTTTTGGGGCATCTTTTTTTCGATACAGACCATCTTTTTTTATGTCTGCATGAACAGTGCCTAATACAATGGGCCCAGATTGCTGACTGAGCCTCCAGTCAGTGGTTCCCAAACTGTGGGTCGTGGAGGAACATTCGGGGGCCATGGAAGGGCCCTGCCCAGCCCACATGGGGGGCGGGGAGAGGGTGCTGGCGAGCCCCACCTTGCCCCGGCCCCACCCCCAGCTGGGGCCCCTGACCACAGGCCCTGGCTTGCGACCGCAGCTCTGGCCCCACTCCTGGCTGTGGCTCCCAATCACAGTTCCCGGGAGGAGTGGGGGCCCAGACAGGTTCCATTATGGGTAAGGAGGGGGTGCGAGAGAAAAAGTTTGGGGACCACGGCTATAAGTGCTACCGCCATACATATAAATAAATAAAACATGTACTAAGAACTACACTAGACAGATATCCCCTTTACATGTTACACTGTGGGTCAGTAGAGCATTTTTGCAACAAAAAAATTCAAGTTTTTATTTTACAGAAATGAAGGTTGAGAAAATAATTTTGGAATGTGTCTCCTATTTTAATTCCCACAACAGATTTACTTTCAATACTGTGTTTTGAGATACTCTCTATAAAGCCAGAGTCTGATTTTTCTACACTTCAGCTCTTGCATGTATCACGTTACAATAAATGAAAATGACACTCTCCTTCAACTTCAGTAATTTCCTCTTTAGAGTCTTCCCTGTAACTCCTTAGACACCCTCTCCTATTAGTTTACTCATAATCAGGCCATTTCTGAGAAAACTTTACAGTGAAAAGTAACGACTGTATGACGCAGAGCATTTCAACAATGCCAACAGATGGTGACATTTCATCAGTAACTCTTTTGTTTATAACCAACAGATTATACCGCTTCCCATCTGCCAAAATCATAGTGTATTCACTGCTTCTAGCAAGCAGCAGAGAAGAGTGTCTGTTCAGATGCTTGTGCTCAAAATATATTACTCAGGAAAAACAGTTGTTCATCTAGGACTGCATCTGAAAACTGCATTTTGTTCTGGATGTAAAAAAGTCTGAAAAACAAATAAAATAACCCACCCCAAAATTTATCCATGTTCCCAAGTGTGTAAATACGTAACCGCTTACAATAAATTGATTACATCTTATAATAGGTATCTCAAAGGAGTTAAAAATATTAAATTTTGAGGCTCATTATATTGCCTCAAATTAGACAAGGACTATATATTTTTCAGTTTGTGCTTTTCTCCTGTATACTGATTCCTGACACAGATAATCATCACAGAATTAGCATCAGGTTTCCAGTGAAAATGGTAAACAGGCAGACAGGGACCATTTATGATTCACTTTGATCATGTTGAAGGAAAGATATCATACCATGTGTAAGAGCGTTCCTATCCATTTTCTGCTTCTGAGTGTTGCAAAAGACTTTTCGTGGCTATTTGTTTCTAGATAGTGGACACCGCCCATCAACATGACCTTTCTTAATGAGGGAATTAAGATAAAAATAGGATGACATCTCAAAATGTCGCCTGCCTCAAACTGATATCTTATTGTTCAATGTTAAGATCTACTTTTGTTCTTCAAAAAAGCAAATCTCAGGCTATTTTATATCCTCACCAAGACAGAGCGGGAGGACAGTGAAGTGGGTTAGGGTGCTAGTCTGAGTCTCAAGTCTGCTCCACCATAGACTTTCTGGATGACCTTGGGCAGGTTATTTAGCCTCTGTCCCCCAATTCCCCATCTGTAAAATGGGAGGATAATAATACTTCCCCCTACTTAACAGAGGTGTTGTAAGGCTTAAATAAATTCAAGTTTGTGAGGTGCTGAGCTCCTACAGTAACAGTGGCCATATAAATACCTAAGACAGAAAGAAGAGCAACCTTTCCTTGTGGAATCATGTGGCAAAAATTCAAGTTATGCTACCCTGCACCTATTTCTTCTTAGGATACATTCCATTTACATAGGTAACTCACATTAATGGTAAGGGTGTATGTAAATCTTCCATGTATTGTGAAACCACCAATAGGAGGCTAGATTTCTTTGGCTGGATTTTATGCTGATAAGGAATATGTGGATGATTTTTAACCCATATACCATTACTGCAATCTGTATACCTTCTGGATCTACAGCTGGAATCCTGGGAAACTAGAAAATCCTGAACTTGTACCCATTTATTTCCCTCAAAGTTACGCTGCAGCGTTCACTGGTGGGTCTGGAAAGAGACACGTAGAGTGCTGTATTACAAACTATGCTCAGCAGGCCTGCAAATGGAAATAACAGTCATAGTGATCTGGAGATGCAACTGATGAGTAAACCTGTCTTGTAGCTCTTTCCCACTGTCCTATTTTTCAAAAAAAGGGAAAGGTGTACAGCAAAAAAAATGTAGAACAGATCAGCAAATACCCTTGGGAATACAATGATCAATCCCATTTTATGGCAGTGCAACCATCTCTAAGTTACATAAAAGTTAAGGTGACAAGAGAGATCTGTGCAATTATTTCAGGCTCAATGAAAAGGCAAAGGAGATTTTCAGGCAGCAGAAAATGTATGCTTACTGATCAAAAGAATATCAGGCACTTTGGGATATATTATTACCTTTCAACAAAGGCTTCTGTCATCTCTTCCCCTTTCTTTCTCAAACTGAAGCATTTAAAATATTTTGGGAAACACATCCAGTGACCGAGAACCTGCCTATACTTAGATTCAAATCACGCTAATTTGATGGAAAGGGCCACACATTCTTTGGGAGGGAATAAATGCCTCAGACAAGAGCTTTGTCCTGATATGCACTAACCATGTGCTGCTCTTTGGTGAAGAAAGCTAAATCCACTTTACCACAGTTGCTCAAGTAAGCTGTTTAGTAATCACACTGAAAACAATGAAGGCTTAGTGATGTGTTCTCATTGCATCCAAGGTGCCTTTTCTTTTCATGAAAAGTTATCTTTGAGATGGTTGGCATATATAAGTTTTCCAATTAGGTTTCCATGGAAACTGGTGAAAGGGTGTGTGTGTGTGTGGGAGGCGGGAGGAGAAGGTGTTAACTTGAAATTGGATGTTATTTTTAGGAAAGCCACAGGTTAGAATGATTATAGCTGAAGCAGCTTAATCAAATACTTGTTAAGCGGGGTGGGGAGGGAGAACTTTCAGAAGGCTCATTTCTGTATATGGCAGCCTATAAAATATTTAATGAGATCCCATCACTGTCCTTCTAGTCCTCTTTTCATTTTGTCAGACATGCTCAGTATTAAGCTATAAATATACCATGTTATATAATAGAACTTTCTCCTTCATGGAAACCTGTTAAAGGTCAAAAGGAAAAATACAATAACTAGGACTTAATCCAAAGTAAGACGGAATACATTGCAAGAGGGAAGAAATCATAGGTTGACCAGGACAAAAAAAGGAACATTTTACAGATTGGATTGGAAATTTTTTTTATCCCAGTGTATTTTTTCTCTCTCAAGAGGGCTGAACCAACACGCACTAAAGTCAATAGGAGTCATTCCTTTTGACTTCAGTGGGACTTGGATTGGATCCAACATTAATATAACTGGCTTGGATTGGTGGACAGGGCTACAAGGGAGGGCCTCTCAAGACTCCCGCAAGCAGCGGCAGAATAAGCAGAGATCTAGTCTTATTCCATGGATTGGAGCCCTGGTTTGGAAAGAGGTCCAGCAGAACTTAGATCCTCTGCAGGAGAAAACTGGGGTCAGGAGGTGAGAATTCGAAGATGGGCCTGGGAAGAAAGGAAGGAGCAAGATATTGAGGATGGGGAAGAGAGAAAGATGAATGAGGAAGACAAGAGAGAGAAAGAAGGTCTGAAGTAGGGTGAAATTCATCCAGTCTTCTACAAGTGGTTCATAGGCCTTGTGCTTGCACTCTGCATAGGAGTGAATGTCAGCCAGAGTGTACAACACTAAAAAAAAACAAAAGAGGGAAGGGAGGAGAAATTAGACTCAGGAAAAAATTTACCCAAACAAAAGAAAAACAAACAAACCAACAAACCAAACAAACAACCAAAAACTAGGGAGAAGGAAAAAAGAAAGGGAAGAAGGAAGAACAAACAGAAGGCTGTCAGAGTTACCTTTTTAAAATAAAGTATAATTTCAAAATGTAATAAAATAAAAATATATTTATATATATATATATAAATTCCCTGCTCCTCCATCATTAGCCTCAGATTACTCTGAGAAGCCCCTTTTCTCTTCTTTGCTGGGAGGCCTTTGTTCATTGTTTTAATTTTTAAAAAAGTATTTGTAAACAAGAAAAAAGAGCTTATCTATACACACTTCTGGGGCTGGTATATGGAAAACGATCATTCCAGTATTTAGATTGTGGATGCATTTCACTTCAGACAAATGTGCATCAAATACAGAACTTCATAATATTATGTTTCTGATCTAGAGATTTAGATTGAGCTATCACAATTTGGACTAATGAAGGCTAAAATTGCCAGAAATGTGACCCTCTGTATTCTTGACATGGGAACTGAATAACAGAAATATGATATGATAGGCACAAGACAGAAGACAATTAGTTTCCCTTGCAGATCTTGCCGGTTCAGAATGCAAACAGGCTATGATAACGTTCCATGATCCAGCTTCTGGCAGGAAAATTACATCCTGAGCACACTTGTTCCCCAACCATCAGTTTTCAGGACAGTGGCTTTCCCCTGAAGGCAAATGTGGGGCTTGATCCTTCAAGGTGGGGAATGCCTCTGACACCCTCAGTTGCTTTACCAGATGACTGGCAGATAGCTAATGTAACACTCATTTTTTAAAATGGCACCAGAGGCAGTCCTGGTAATTACAGGCTGATAAGCATAAAGTACCAGGCAAACTGGTTGAAACTATAGTAAAGAAAAGACTTATCAGACACACAGATTAACATGACTTCTTGGGGAAGAGTCACCACGGCTTGTGTAAAGGGAAATCATGCCTCAGCAATCTATTAGAATTCTTTGAGAGGGCCAGCAAACATGTGGAAAAGGGTGATCCAGTGGATATGGCTCTTAAGCAAAATAAGCTGTCATGGGATAAGGAGGCATGGATCAGTAACTGATTAAATGACAGGAAACAAAGGGTAGGAATAAATGGTCAGTTTTCAGAATGGAGAGAGGTAAATAGTGGTGTCCACAAGGGATCTGTATTGGGACCAGTGCTGTTCAGCATATTCATAAATGACCTGGAAAAAGGGGTAAACAGTGAGACGTCAAAGTTTGCAGATGATACAAAATTGCCCAAGATAGTTAAGTCCAAATCAGACTGCAAAACATTATAAAGGGATCTCACAGAACTGGGTGTTTGGGCAACAAAATAGCAGATGAAATTCAATGCTGATAAATGCAAAAAAATGCATATTGGAAAACATAATCCCAACTACATATGCAAAATGATGGGGTCTATATGAGCTGTTACCACTCAAGAAAGAGATCTTGGAGTCATTGTGGATAGTTCTCTGAAAGCATCTCCACTCAGTTTGCAGCAGCAGTCAAAAAAGCTAACAATATAAGGAACCATTAGGAAAGGGATAGATAATAAGACAAAAAAAATCATAATGCCACTATATAAATCCATGAAACACCTACCCCTGGAATACAGCATGCAGTTCCGGTCACCACCATCTAAGATATATTAGAATTGGAAAAGGGCACAGAGAACAACAACAAAAATGATTAGGGGGATGGAAAAAGCTTCCAAATGAGGAGAGATTAAAAAGACTGGGACTGTTAATCTTAAAAAGGAGATGACTGGGGGGCGGGGGGGGGGAAGATATGATGGAGGTCTATAAAACCACAAATGGTGTGGATAAAGTGAATAAGTAAGTGATATTTACCCTTTCACATAGCACAAGAACCAGGGGTCACCCAATGAAATTAATAGGCAGCAGGTTTAAAACAAACATAAGGAAGCACTTCACACAAAGCACAGTCAACTTGTGGAACTCATTGCCATTGGCCAGAGTTGTGTTGTGAAGGCCAAAATTATAACTGGATTTAAAAAGGAATTTGATAAATTCCTGGAAGCTAGGTCCATCAATGGCTATTAGCCAATGTGGTCAGAGACACAACTGCACGCTCTTGACCTTAAACATCCGACTGCCAGATGCTGGGTCTAGATGATAGGGGATCAGGGGTGAAAGTAACTTAAAGGGCTTACGGGTACTTGGCGTCCTGAGCAGGGGGCGGGGCCTCAACTGAAAGAGGTGTGGCCTTAACCGGAAGAGGCAGGGCCTTTAAATCCCCAGGCCCTTTAAATCAAGATTTAAAGGGCCCGGGGTTCCAGCTGCAGTAGCAGTGACTGGGAGCCCCAGGCCCTTTAAATCACCCCCAGAGCTACCAGCTGCAGAAGTGGCTGGGAGTACCTGGGGCTTGGGGGCAATTTAAAGGGCCCGGGGCTCCAGCTGCCACTACCACAGCGGAGCCCCTGGCCCTTTAAATTACCGCGGGAGCCCTGGGCTGATGCCGCTACCCCAAGGGCTCTGGCAGTGGGGCTCAGTTGGCAATTTAAAGGGCCTGGGGCTCCGGCTGCTGCGGGGAGCCCCGGGCCCTTTAAATCGCCACTGGAGTCCTGTTGCCAGAGCCCCGGGGTAGTGGCGGCAGCCCAGGGCTCCTGCAGTAATTTAAAGGTCCAGGGGCCCAGCCACTGCTACCGCAGCAGAGCCCCAGGTCCTTTAAATCGCCGACGGAGCCCCACGGGCTCTGAGCTCTGGTGGAGCTTTAAAGGGCCCAGAGGTCCACTGTGGTAGCAGCAGTGGCGAGCCCCTGGCCCTTTAAATCACCACCAGAGCCCCGCTGCAGCTACCCCAGGGCTCCGGCAGCGGGGCTCAGGCGGCGATTTAAAGGGCCTTGGGTGGTGGCGGCGGTGGGAGCCCCAGGCCCTTTAAATCGCTGCCTGAGCCCCGCTGCCAGAGCCCCCAGGGTAGCGGCAGCAGCCGGGGGCTCTGGCGGTGATTTAAAGGGCCCTTTAAATCACTGCCTGAGTGACCTCCGCCACCCAAGGGCTCTGGAGAGGGGATCTGGTGGCAATTTAAAGGGCCCAGGGCTCCGGCTGCTGCCAGGAGCCCCGGGCCCTTTAAATCGCCGGCCTGGGGAAGCTCTTGCCACACCGGACCGGCTTACTTTCACCTCTGTAGGGGATGGAACATTCCATAATTGCTCTGTTCTGTTCATTCCCTCTGAAGCACCTGAACACTGCTGGAAGACAGAATACTGGCCTAGATGGACCATTGGTTTGACCCAGTATGGCCATTTTTACATTCTTATCAAGATTCTTTGTGAGGGGCAATTGCTCCTTTTACCTAAAATTGCACCTTAATTTTCATCCTGCCCCCCACTGGTTTTACCTCCCATATCCTTTTTTCTGCCTCTCCTCTTCATCATTGCCTACTCTTCACTGAATTTTCCTTCCACTCTACTCAATGCCTGTCTCCCCCCCTTCTGTCTGGTCTACGCTACTTTCCCAGCATTGACTGGGCACTTCAGGAGGGCCTATTCCTTCTTCCTACTCTTTAGCTTTAGGGTAGTACCGCAGTCAGGCCCAGCTAGGACAAATATTCCAACAGCATTTGAGCCAAAGACAAGCAGGGGTACCTTTGACAAGGGTCAATGTGCATAAAAGAGAATTCGTGTTTATCTGGTCCTTACAGAAGTATTTTAATATTATGACTATCATAGAGAAACAGAACATTTTTTTTAAATTCCAGCTTATATGGAATTTATATTTATACGAATATATTTGTATGGATAGTTAAGCAGTGACTGTTTCAAGTGGCAATCACTGGAAAAGAAGACAAGTAGAGAGACTGTGGAAATGGTGCCAGGAAAGACTGCCTCAAAATGTAACTGGTAGTATTTATAGATTCATAAATTTCAAGGCCAGAAGGGTCCATTGTAATCATCTGGTCTCACCTTATATGAAGCATATATCTTTTAGAAAAACATCCAATCTTGATTTAAAAATTGTCAGTGATGGAGAATCCACCACAATTCTTGGTAAATTGTTCCAATGGTTAATTACTCTTACTGTTAAAATTTTACTCCTTATTTCCATTCTGAATTCGTCTATCTAGCTTCAACTTCCAGCTGTAGTCCAGCTGAGTGGTGACAAAGGCATGAATAACAGAGGCCAGGTCACTATCTAGTTGCTCTCTGCCTGTGCAAATGAACCCCTAAAACTTTTCTTCCAGACTGATGGAGCTGAAGGTGTAGAATTACTCATGTATTCTTTAGGTTGTAAGCTTCTCTACTCTTGACTGGGATAAATAATGCATCCCACCTCTACTGCAGTACAGTATACTTTGAGTATATACTAATGCCTGCTGGATCTAACATAAACATTTCAAACATTGCCTCACTGAACGTTTTAAGTGTTTAGGAAAACAAACAAAACAAAAACAAAAAACAAACCAAACTTTGCTCAGTATTGTAAGCTTGCAATAATTTTATCTGCTTGTCCTGCAGTTATCTGAAATGAAACCATCAAATTTGCTGTCTTGGATGATGGGGCTGCTTGACCCATTTTTGAACAGGCTTAGAATCCACTTTGTTATAATGCAAAATGACAACATCTGAACCTTTTTATGAGATACAGTTGCTCTTCCTTCACTGTTTTTCCTGAATAATTTCTCAGGAGTTAGCTATAGGCAGGATCGATTCCCTTACTAAGTTATTGTAAACTGGATCCTTTAGAATATTCATGTGCACCACAAAAATTATTATTCATCCACACCACAATAGGTTATTCAGTGCTAAAGTTACTGTAGGATAATAAAACCTAACAATGCGCCAATGATTATATTAGCCTACTGGAATGGAATTATTAATATCACTCGCTGGATTTTCTTTTCTTTTCTTATACACATTGTTGCTTAATGTTAAAACCAGCCTCAATATTTATTTGGTTCAGCAATGAACTCAGACTCTCAGAACATGTCCCAAGAGGACACTGAATAGGACTGATCTACACTGGGAACTTACATTGCCATAGCTACGTAGCTCAGGAATGTGAAAAATTCACACAACTGAGTGACGTAGTTAAACTGACCTAACCTCCGGTATAGACAGTGCTAGGTGAATGGATTTTTTTAAAAAAAAACCTCTTGGGGAGGTGGATTACCTACACCAGTGGGAGAACCTCTCTTCTCGGCGTAGATAGTGTCTACACTGAAGCACTACAGCAGTGCAGCTGGAGCAGTGCTGCTGCAGTGTTTCAAGTGTAGACAATAGTGATCTTAGCTACCCTATGAAAGTGGAATGTTCTCCATGAATTAATGTGTAATTAGTTGAGGATCCTTTTAAAAGGAGTGATACCCAACTACTTTGCTTATGGGGCATGTTTTGTCTGGCTGATGATGATTCTGTAGTATAGGGGGACCATCAATCTGGATGGCACAGTTTACAGAAACTGTAATTTACTGTGCAAATTGCCAGTATCCTCTTCTTTTGACACAACATTCAACTTCCACTTTTCACAGCCTAATTAACCAGGATAATAAGGCAACATATTTTTAATGGTCTCTTTAGGTGGTCTTGTGAGCGCATTATTCCATTCCTATCTCCAGAGGTCAGATAACTCCATTAACAGAGAGGATTAATGGCATTTGGCCATGTCTTCGTGCTTTATAAAACACCTATGGGGTACAGCTCTCTTGTGATCTCTCCACCACTTGCTGTGTGAAATAAACAGAAACCTCTTGTTAGCAGAAATCACCTCCAGTATCTTACTGTGCCTCTTATGTTATTTTCAGGCTTGTAGACAAATATATGAACTCAGATGACTTCCCCCTTGTAAATGCACTTTGATTATATTTTCTGTTCCTTGTAAGACATAACTATACGTAGTGTTGCACCCAATAATATAGTTTTGTTTTTCATAAACTTGCTTTTTGGCATTCTATTCTTTCTTTTGTTAAAAGTGTCTCACCTAGGGCCTCCTCTAGCTCCCATTGAAAAAACTGCATTTGAGTATAGGCATATCCAAGACCCACCACTGAGTGGCTCTCTGCTCATCTCTGCAACTCAGTTACACTTAATTCACATATCTCAGGTTTTCTTCACCACCACAACTAGAGACTGCTTTATTTTTAAAATAAAAGCTGAGATTCTGGGGAACATGACAATATCTTCAGAGAGGTGCTGGAATAGTGTACAGGCACTGTGACAAAGTTCCTCCTCTGCCTTAGTGCCTCCTCTGCGTTTTTTTGGCAGATTTGCTCACCTCAGAGGTTCATGGCAGCCCTCAGTTTGGCCGCTTCTGCTAGAGGCTCAAACCTGCCGTTCACTCAGCTAACCTCATCACTGGCCAGCATGGGGGAAATGGAGAACAATCTCCACAGTCTCTGTTGTCCCACCTAGTGAGTCGGGGACAGGCTGGATCCCTTTCCAAATTAGACCTTCCCTTCTGGTGTTGCTCACAGACCAGGTTAACTCCTCCTGTGTCCGATCAGGAGTTGTGGGGGGAACCCAGGTCCGCCCTCTACACCAGGTTCCAGCCCAGGGCCCTGTGGATAGCAGCTGTCTACAATGTCTCTTGTATCAGCTGCGTAACAGCTACAACTCTCTGGGCTACTTCCCCATGGCCTCCCCTCAGCACCTTCTTTATCCTCACTGCAGGATTTTCCTCCTGAAGCCTGATCACGCTTGTACTTCTCAGTCCTCCAGCAACATGTCTTCTCACTCCTTGCACGCCCTCCACTAACTGATGGGAGGTCCTTTTTAAACCAGGTGTCCTGATTAGTCTGCCTGCCATAATTGATTCCAGTATGTTCTTAATTGGCTCCAGGTATCTTAATTAGCTTGCCTGTCTTAATTGGTTCTAGCAGATTCCTGATTGCTCTAGTGCAGCCCCCTGCTCTGGTCACTCAGGAAACAGAAAACTGCTTATTCAGTGGCCAGTATATCTGCCTTCTACTACTCTGCTGTACCCAACTGGCCTGGGTCTATCACAGCATGTATCTGCTGTTTCCAAGCCCTGAGATAAACCTTTAGGAACGATGCCATTCTCTGCCATAAGAGGTCTGAATAGGGCTTCAGTCCTGTAAACTTTTATCCACATACTTAATTTTCACTGACTTTAATGGGACTACAAAAATGCGTGAAGTTAAACATTTGCAGGACTGAGGCCATGTATGTATACTTCTCAAAAATAAAGTCTTGAGCTGTGCTAAAGTGGTTAAAACATTTATTAAGGATATTTTGTACCCTGACATTTTGATTTTCATCAAAATCACTATTTTCATACTGCAATTGTGAACTGTATTTTATCTCTTATCACTGCAGAGATAATTTTGCTTGAAAATAGCCCATTCTCTCTCAAAATGGTCCATGTTCAAAATTTAATTCATATTTTTTGTGAAAATAAGACTTTTCATATTTGTAAAAGAATGGAAAATGCTTTCAGATTTCAAGGAATTTAAGTTTCAGTGTGATAACTTTATAGAAATGTGCAGAACAGCTGCCAGAATGAGGCTGAAGTGGCTAGGGTGGGAAGCAGTAGCAGAGTAGTGCTGAAGAGCAGAGATCTAATGGATAATTTATAACAAACAACAAAACCAGGTAACAACAGGGATAGCATTTTCCTGCAGTTTGCCAATGTGGAGCAACTTTTGCTAGAACTTACCTAAGGAAAATGCTAAGAATTTGTCTGTATAGTTTAAACTTAAAGTAAACCACGGTATGAACTTCAGTGCCAAGAATTGCTTTTTACGGGGTTTTCTCTCTCCATAGTGCCTTGAGCTGTAGGTTCAGGTCTAAGAGCATGAAACAGTAAGATCCTACTTGGTAAAAGACAACTCACTAGCTTTCCAAAATAGTAAAAACAGGCAGGAATATGTTTATCAGGGTAAAGAGAAAGAGAGAGAAAGAAAATAAAAGACAGTAACCTCTTCAATTCCATGGGCAATGTTTCCATTTTGCACTGGTCCTGAACCATCATTTGGTGGTGTTACTTCAACTTCCACTTTTGCAGTATTTGGGAGTTCAATTTTTTCTGTAACATCATCCATAAATGGAAAAAAACAGAACAAAGAAACAGATAACAAATCTGTTAGTGACACTGCACTCAGATGTCAGTCTATTTGAATTATCAAGTGTTACTAGTGAACTGTTTACCTTTATTTAATGTGTATATATATGTATATATATATATAAAGAAGAGAGAGAGAGAAATTCTGGCCTCATTACACTGGTGCAAACCCATGGAAGCAATGAACTTGCCTAGATGTTATTTAGAGTCAAATTTTGACCACTGGGAGCTTTGCCTGAATAAGGATTGCAGGATCTATTAAAAAACTGATGGTGTTTTAGAAATGTTCTTTTTAATGTTTACATTCTTAATGGCAACTTAAGGACTCTTTACTCATGCAAAAATCTTACTAAGCCCGTGGGAAGTCTAACACTTTTGAGTCAAAACTGACACTAAACCATTTTATCAGCAAGTAATAAAATATAGGATGCTGCACTGGCATATAGATGGATGGATAAACTCAAAAACAGACGCAGAAACGTAACTAATGAACTTTTCCCATCTCTAGTTCGGAAAGCTGGAGTTCTGTCACAGCTGTCATGAAAGTCACAGATTTTGTGACTATCACGTGGTTTTTGAAATATATTTGTCTATGTGAATAATAGCTAACGATGGATGGTAAAACGTTATAGACCACCAAGAGCGTCAAAGTTAAACCTTGGGCTGGTCAGCAACTGTGATGACACAAGGGGCTTTTGGCAAAACTGTACTTTCCTCACTGGGTCATAGTTTTGCTCACAGGTTAAAATAAGAAATAACTTTTCAAAATATGGAGAGCCGGGCTCAATTTCTAAAGATTGTTTCTGGAGTGGCAATTCCTATCTTAAGAACTGTTCACTTTTATCGTCGGATATTCATATACTTTTTATCTGCACTAAAATGTAAACAATAAAGATATAAAACAATGCCCAAGATTTTCAATACTTTTACAAAATAAAGGCCTGATCCTGCAGTTGTTCATGGTGAGGTAAATGGGAGAGAGTAGGGACTGCAGGATCTGACCCTATTTTTGTGTAATGCAATTCCTTTCCCCATGATTATCCGAGGAATCTTCTAAACAATAGGCATGTTAAAATTTCAGCTGTTATTATTAGATAAAGATGGTAATGGCCAGAAAGCCTTGAACAATCAGAAGTCATGAGGAAGTGCCTCTAACAACAGCTGACACAATAAGATGTATTTTATCTGATGTTGCTGTACAAAGAAGTAAATACAGCTGTGTGGTTGCATTACTGCTGCACTCAGATTCTTCCTGAATTAAAATATGAGATCACAGCAGCAGTGCAGAGTGCAGTATATCTGTGATTACTTATCTGCTTGTGGGGTATTTTCCTCAGCATTATGCTATATTAACCGCGTATTCCATCCAATTGCTTGACTCGGTGTCAAAGTGCATCTAGATATAGAGTAAGGTCATGGAAGCGTCAAACTGATTCCATTTTTACCAGATACATTTGATCATTTTTTGTTTTCTTTTTTCCACTGCAATGAACATTAAGTGGTAAAGCAGTGGCTAAAAGAAACGAGAAGGTGACGTAAGTTGTTGTTGTTTTAACAATGTATATGTTTTGAGCTGAATATTCTTTTTGAAATATTCGTGTAGGGGGTATATACAGGGCTGGGAAGGATGGATTTTTTCCAATTCATAGTCAGGATATGGAGAAGCTGTGCAGCAGCTCTGCAGCTGCTATTGCAGACTGCAGGTAACAGTAGCCCACTATACAGCCAGTCCACAACCCTTTTGGCTAGTGGATCAGCAGTGTGTGCAAACCTACCGACTACAAGCCTGCTCCTCTTGTGGCCCAGCCCCAGTCCTTTCCCCATAAGAAAGTTACCTTGCAGTAGTGCTCTGCAGCAGGCTACTATGAACCACTGATTGCAGTCTTCCCCTTGCACGACAGAACCATTGCTATCAAGGTTTGCGTGCCAATGCAAGACAGGCAGGATTTGCCTCTGACAGACCAAATTGCTTGCAGCAACAATCATAATACCTCTCTGAGAGCAACATTTTGCTCTTTAGATCCACACGGTAGATCTCAAATCCAATATTCTATTATCTTCTCCTGGCAAGGGTGAAGCTAGATGTCCCACATAAGATGCACATTTATTTCAGGTGTATGAAAAATGTATGTAAGTGTCCAAACTGCAAACCTGGTGGATCTCAGTGAGTATTCGCCACACACAGAGAGAACCCAATACCAGCATCATTGTCAAATTTTGACCCTCACGTACACCTGCTAAACATCAGTGAAGTCAATGGGGTTCCAGAGGATAGAATTTGTCTCCATATTTCTATCAATCTTACTTTAGCACATTTCCAAAATTAGTGCTACCTTCTTCTCTCCAGCCTTGCACAACGGCTCTCTGGATGTTTTATTCTGCTTTCTCTTCATGCACAGAACTCCCATTCATGTTTATGGGGGTTTCATGCACAATTCTTCAGGGAGTCAGAATAGAATACATGGATGAGAGGAAAATTTAGCCCTGTTTGGCTCAAATGACTGACTCTAATGGCCTATCAGAAATGACTGGGTCAAAAATCCAGAGTAAATCTTGTAATGCCACTGGAGTTATTCTGCATTTACACTTGTATATCTTGAATCTGACCCACTGTATGAAATAGTCTATTGGGCAAACTCTGAGCCAAATTTTTCACTCAGTTATACCAATCCAACCCATTTGGAGTTGCAGGTACTAAGCATCTCTGAAAATCAGGTTCCCATTTGGGAGTCCAGATACGGATTTAGAGGGCTAACTTCAGGCACTCAAGTCTGAAAAAAAAAAGTAGTTTTATTTATTTTCTTGGGTAAGTAAAGTAACACATAGCAAATATACCCCAAACAATAAGAAATAATTCTGTACTCCTATACTTACCGGCATGATTAGCAGCCCCGTTCCGTCTTTCACTGTCTTCCACCTGGCACTTCTTTTTGGCAATCTTATGAAGAATTGAGGCCTTCTCTTTGAACTTTCCTAAAAGAAAACATCGTCATTGTTCAAGTGAAGCCATTCTGAGATGCTACATTTCTCGGTAATAGCTTCCAACTTTTGCTCTATAAATCAAAACCAAGAATTAATTTCTATCCATCCCAAGTAGATAGTTAACTCATTATTAAACACTGTTTGACATTCATGCATATGCATATTTTTGTTTCTTACAGAGATAAGAATTTAAAGAGATGTTAGTTCGTTCCCTAAAACTCAAAGAGAATAAAAAAAATATTATTTTTCTGGTGATACAGTCAATCAAGTTTGCATAACAAAAATGATAGTATAAAAAATTAAAGATGAATAGCAAATACATAAAAACGCTGAAAATAAAAAACACAATTTCTGGTTTGCTATAGGAAAATAGGAATTGCCATACTAGATGAGATCTGTGGTCCATCTAGTCCAGTATTTTGTCTCCAGTAGTGACCAGTACCAGATACTTCTGAAAAACGCGTAAGAATCCACATAATGAACAATTTCTAAATAACCTTCCCATAGGCTAATTTTATTCCCAACCCCTGTCAGTTAGTGCTACATTCGTCTCTCCAATCTGTACAGTATCTCTCTCCATGTCTTGTAACGGTTGGTTTATGCCCTGTGGTATCATAGTTTATGTTCCTTGTATGTTTTTATCCTAATATATGTGTTTATGATTTCTCTCTTCTGTCCCCTTCCTCCCTCATTGTAAATATTACTGATTAGGCAGAATGCAGGCTTAATTCAAAATAACCATATAACATGAAAGTCCTGTCCTACAATTTTTGCTCTCCCTAAACTCCCACTGAAATCAGTTGGTGTTTCGAGGGTGCAAAGACTTGCATGGTTTAGGACAAAAAAGTATTTCATTAAAATCAAGCAATACTACCCAAAGGATACATTCTGTCAATTAACTACAGAAAGTGAAGAGAAGCCATGAATAAGGAAACTTTGATTTATATTACAATGTCCCCATTTCCAAATGTAAGTCATAATTATAGTAAAATCAGCCTGTGCTGTTTACATGAAATAGACAAATGAGTCAGCGGTCTAAAATAAAATAAAATAAATATCACCTCTGCTCTCCCCCTCAAAAAAAAAAAAGGGAATGTTTAGAAAGCTGGATACCATAATGGAATAATAACACGCTAACGTGCCAAGAGATCAGCAACAATTGTTTATGTGGGAATGGAATAAATGGTCATCCCCCCTGGCTACACTACTGCCACAATCCACCTGGTGAGAAAAAATAATAAAAGAACCTTATGAAAAGTCAGGAGCTTTGCCCTTTCAGTTGCACGTATTATTCCAGAAACATCACACTGTAAAATAACATGTGTTCAGCCAGAAGAACAGTAGGGAATATCATAGGCAGTTTCTTTTTCAGTTGCTAAAAAAATGTATATGGGAATTTTGAAATTCTTCGCCACATAGTGCACAAGGTGAAACAGAACTGTCTGCAGAATACAGCAGCCGTGAAAAGTAAGAGGCCAGCTCACCTCTTCATTGTGCAAGGTCAATGCCAGAGAATATCATTCAAAGACAGAGGAAGAAGAGACAGAAAGTTTAATAAAGAAAAAAGGACAGAGAAAGGGAAAAGCCTGCAGTGTTAGATGAATTGAAGAGGGAAAGGAAAAGAAAAAAGGAGAGAACAATCACCGATTATTTTATAATGTAATGCCAAAAAGGTCAAGTATTTCCATTTACAACACAACAGGAGTCATCTTAAGTGTGCGCGCAATTTTGTGCATGTCTGACTTGAGTGAAAAACACTCACACAGACATGGCAGTTCGCACACATGAATTGGGGGTTGCAGTGTCCAAGGTGTATTATTACATTTTTGGGGGCATGGGTAAATGAAAGGAAGAGGCTTTTAAAAAAGTCTCAACTTGTATTTTGTGTGGAACATTTATTCTTCACTGATATTTTTACTTGTGTTCTAAAACCCAGCATCCCTGCTGATGTTCAAGCTATTTTATGATAGTTTCTTCAGCAAGCATCATAGAAATTGGTGATGAAAAAAGCCTATTAGACTATCATCTAGTCCATAGGCGTAGCTACATGAGAAGGCTGAATTGATTTAATTTAAAGTGTGATTTTAAACCAGTTTAATTAAACCAGTGCAAACACCTGCGCAGAGGCTCTTATTTCAGTGCAAGAATGGCGTTGTGTGGTTTAGTTTCTGTCAGTTAGGAATGGGTTTAAACCAAACCGAACTAAGCCACGCTTAAACTGAACGAAAGCGGCCCACACTTTTGCACTAGTTTGATATCAGTTTAAAAACCGATTTAAATTAAACCAGTGCAACTTTCTGCTGTAGACCAGGTCCATCTTTCCCCCAGTGCTGGGTTTTTCTCTCCAATACATTTTCTAACCTAATTTTAAATGTCCAAAGTATCCATCACTCCCTTTGCAAGATTATTTTACAGCCAGAGATCACTTCAAGTGCTTCTTAACATTAAGAGAAAATGTTACCTTTCTTCCTTTTTGCCCAGTAATCCTAGTTATGACCATTATATCACTCCACCTCCTTCTTCTCCATCCTTGGGGCCACAATGTGACTGGCCTCGCATTGGTGCCCAAGGGGTGGGGAAGAGTGAGGCCTTTGTGGAGGGGTCAGCCAGCAAATACATAGCAGAGACACTATCCCAGGTGAGCACCTGTGCACTGAGGAGGGGTGGGAGGACGATGGGGAAATGCCTCCCCCTAACACCAGTCTGGGAAGTTTGCTGGGCTTAGGAGGAGTGCATGATGCACCCTTTCACAGGGAGACAGAGCCCCACAAGGAATCCTGACTGAGCCAGAGTGCGTCTAATCATTTGCACTTGGCAAAATGCTTAAAACTTTTCATTTCAGACCTGGATTTTGTCACAGTTAACCATGCCTTTGTCACTTCAAGTCTGGATTAGTGCAGCACACTCTAAATGGGGCTTGTATTACATCTATGCTACATGATTTGCATTGACCACCAAATTATTTCTGGGGGAGTTTAAGGTATGGGTTTTGCTCTACAAAGAACTAGGCGCTGAGGGACTAATTATCTGAGACACTGCTCCTCCCCTCATAAAATACTATGACTGCTGAGATCAGTAAAAATGCTTGAGTTCATAGACCCCTGGGAAGTGCAGGTGCCCTAGAAATAATTTCTTACCCTTTGGGTTGATATAATCCAGATCTAATGACCAGGGCTGGCGCGCCCACTAGGCGACCCAAGGCGGTCGCCTGGGGTGCCAGGAGGCGGCTGGCCATGGCTGCCTCCCGCCCTCCCGGCTTCGTGGCTGCCACCCGCCCTCCTGGCTCCACGGCTGAACTGGGAGCCGGGGGGGTGGCTGGCCGCGGCTGCAGCCTGCCCTCCCAGCTCCGCAGCTGAACTGGGGGTTGGGGGCCGGCTTGCCATGGCTGCTGCCTGCCCTCCCGGCTCCGCGGCTGAGCTGGGAACTGGGGGGGCACCGTGGGCGGGGGGAGGCTGAGTTGCTGTTGGGGGGGGGGAGCCGCCGTGGGGGGGGGGGGGACTGGCTGTGGGGGGGGAAAGCGGGGTTAGCTGGACGGGGCGGGGGGGCACAGGGCCGGTGCAAGGAAGTTTCACCTAGGGCGGGAAACTTCCTTGCACCAGACCTGCTAATGACCTACCTGAAAAGCTGCAGGGTTCATCTGCTTTCTTAGGCATTTTCCATGGGGTGAGGGATGTTGAATAGGATGGGAAGCGAGATAAAAGGAAGGCAGAGGAGGGGAGAGAAGTTCTAAGCAGTGCTCTACATTGATTATAATTTAGCTAGGGCTTGCCCACACATGAAAATTAATCCAGAATAAGATAGTGTGTGAATTTAAAAGGGATTAACTATTCCTGATTAACACCACATATAGATGCTCTTAGTTCAGAATTAAAGCTCCTTATTCTGAATTATCTTAATCAGTAGAATTCCAGAATAAGAGCAGCCACATACGGCATTAATCAGGAATATCTTTTCCAGAATAACTTCCCATGTAGACAAACTCTTAGATTACTTAGGTCTTGTAGTTTGTACAGCACCTAGCACAATGGGCTTGGAGTCTCTAGGTGCTATCATAATACAAATAAATAATACCTAACCAGTGAGGGGTACCTCATGCTTTATATCACTTTGGGTGCTATACAATCCTATTCAGATCCTGTCTTAGGGACATACATGGTTTTCCCATGGCACCTCCTTGCCAGATGTGCCCCTTTAGCAGCAGAGTGCTATGGTTCTGAGTAGTTATGATGACGTACGCTTTTCTTCTTTAAATAGAAAATTAAAGAAGGGCTGAAATGTGTAGGAGTGTGCATGTGCATGCATGTGTGAGAGACAGAAGACGAGTGACTGTAAAAATACAGTTCCCCTATTAGGTGATCCCTGCATTCTTTCTAAAAATATGTAAAACTCAGTGACCACTTGGTGCCTTATTTCTGTAATTAGAATTCATTCTGAAGAACAAAAAGGGACAGGACAGACATTTTTTCCCCATTCCTTTTTAGTGTAGACCAATGACTCTCAACTTTTAACAGGTGAAGAGTCACTAGTTCATTAAACAAAGGGCCCAACTCTTCATTCCTTGTGAGCGAAAAGCTCCCAGTGACTTCAGAAAGTCCCCAAATAATTACACATCATACACCGCCCAGTCCAGCAAGGAGTCAATGGAGATTGTGTATGCTCCCCATCTCTTAGGAGGTTCCCAGGTTTAGGCCCACAATATACAAATGTATATGTAATAAGTATATCAGAAAGAAATTCTATCGCCTTTTAGTTTGCTAGCACAGAGTGAATGTCGATTCAGCCCTTCCATCTGTGTGTTTTCTGAGTGGTTGTGTTTCATTTTCTGTATCTTTAAAAAAACAAAGTAATAGCCATCCTCGTTAGGACCTCTCATGATACCTTATTCATACATGAAAAAAGAACCGCATTCTAGGCTGGGCAGAAAAGCCACCTGCTTGAGCGCCATTGCTCTGGGCATTTTGAGTAAACTCGTTGGAGAGCAAGAGAACTGATTCGGTGAGGTGCTGAGGTCAATCAAAAGGATGGCTGGGCTAGCGAAGCATGTGAAGCAATTCATGTAGATCAAAGGGCCATACAGAACTACAGATCCACTCAAGACTTACTTGGTAAAATTATTGTAAAAAGAGAAAAAACACAATAGGCATTCTGTTGCTAATTTCTGTCTGTGATCAGGACAAACCCAGGACTGAGTATGGCATAATTGGGTTTAGAGAGCCATTAGTGAGACAGGTCAGACTGAGTTTGAATTAAGATGCTGTACAATCAATATATTTGGCTTTCAAATGGCTATTTTGAGGATACATAAGGACATATCAATTTTGATGAATTCTGTTTTTTTTTTAAATCAATAAATGTACCATTTATTTACCTTTCAACTTCCTTGTTCTCCATTAACCTCTGATAAAATGCAAAAAGCTGCATATATGCAGTGCTAAGGCTGCAGATAAAGACTCAAAAGTCAGGAAATGACAAAGTTCAGGTTGCCCATACAACTTTAACTTTGTCCATTTGTGCTTATGCCTTATGATAGAATGTACGGTAATTACTGATTACAGTCTCTGAGCTGTGCTTTGCAGTATTTCTCTTTCTTTTACTCCTAAGCTATTTCTTGAAACTTTGATCTTTTCACTCTTCTGGCAAAGGGGGTGAAATCCTTCCCCTACTAAAGTCAATGGCAAAATTCCCATTGACTTTAATGGAGCTCAGGTTTCACCAAGAATGTTCAGACTTACAGCAAGTGTTTATATGGGAGACTGCTAATCACAGACCTCCACTTTTGAAAACTTATGGTACCTCTTCTCTTCCAGATATGCACAAACTTTGCGGTGATTATCATTGCACACTGCACAAAGATTTGTTCAGTCATGTAGTGCAACATTCTTCACAGAGACAAACAGTCCTACAGACCTTACTGTTCTTTCATGGGAGTGGGTCACAGTCACCCCAGAATCATAAAAAACTTGGAATATACTTTAGACACCTGCTACTGGCCAATTAGAGAGAAAATATATTGCCCAGTTTTGTACTCAGTACACTATTTGCCTCTCTAGCCTGTGAATCTTGGTTCAAAGAACTTATAAAACATATGTCTTCTACAGGACTCTTCCAAAGGTTCACTGCAGATATCACTAAACCTCCATTGACTCCCAAAGGTAACAAGTTTTCACTAATTTGTTAATTTATATCCTATGCCTTATTAGAAAGCCTCTACCATCACTAAATATTTATTTAAGTATTACAGTCATGATCAAGGTGTGCTAGAATCCTTACATTAGTTGAATCCAAACCAATAGTTGCAATTGTAGTCAAAATTGGTAAGCTAAATCTGGAACAGTTCTACAAAAATCTGTTCTACAACATCTTAAATGGATACTTATTGTATATAGTGAAAAAATGTTTCTTCAATGAGCCATAAGTGAGCTGGAAAAGTGAACTGAAAAGAACAAAACCCAGAAACCATATTTATACTCTATAACTGCAAGACTTAGGAAAAATCAGAGGATCATGAATGTAGTAATTGTACCATTGTTTCAAATGGTATATTTAATACATATTTTAAGATTTAAAAAATCCCACCAACCTCTTCAACCCTCAGCCCATAATAAGAAATGAAGTAAATAACTTATTGAAACAAATATCTAGGATGAGATTTTCTGCAAAAGGTTTATATGTAAATGCCATAACTGAATGGGCTGGGTTAATGAGCCACTGAAGGAAATTGGGTGGTGTATTTAAACAAATTAGCCAGCAATTTATGTCAAGCAAAAGCTTCTTTCAAGCAAAATAGTTTATAATATAAATCCTTGTTAGCTAGACAATCTCATACAAGCTAACTGCATCTGGATGCTAACTTTGACTGGACACCTGGCTGAGCTGACATCTCCAGTAGTAAAGAGTTTACTGTGTTTGGGTTTGTCTAGACTGAGAAAATAAATCCGCTTTGTAAACACACTCACACATACATTTTAACTAAGAAATTTGAACATGACTTTGCACTTAGCATAGACAGAGAGATCCATGTTTAAAAATGTATTAGTTGGTCATTGTCTCTTCTAGGCCTCGTCTGACCATGAGCGGCAAACATGTTTCAAACAAATCCCAATCTGGACAAACTCTTTGGGGTGTTGGTTAAAACACATCAAGACACACCTCATGAGGCACTGTGTCTATTCTTCACCTTTGTTCAAGGAGACCAGAATTACATACATAATGTGAATAAAAAGTACTGGTATATGCTGGTTCTTTGTCCACTCATTTCTCTTCCAGCAAGGAAAAGACTTTCTCCAGAAGCCCAGAAGCTATGACAACATATTAAAAATTTGTAAGGCTCCACTCAAGATGGATTACTAAGGACAACCAAACTTGTCTACATCAGTGCAACAAAAAGCCTTGGAAAAGCTTTCAAAACATTTACAAATGCAAATATTATGCAATTTTTAAAGTTCCGAAGTAGGCAAACAGTACACGTACTTCCAAAAATCATCAGTTTCTCCTCAAACCCATCACGTATCCTGATTATGGATACATAAATCCTCTCACATAAGTGTATCAATTCTCTCTTTTCCCTCATTAATTTTCCCACTCCTCCCAACACATTACTTTTCTTTCCTCTGCTGTTCTTAACCATCAATTCTATTTCTCCCTGTAATTCATTACTGCACACACCTCCAGGCGTTCCCTTTCAGTTCCTCCTCCCTTCAATGTACCCCTTCAGCGAGGCTCCTGCCTTAGCAATTGCTGCTGTTATACCTGCAGCTCCCTCCCCTCTCTCCCTTCCCCAGCTGGCTACTCATCCCAAGGCCTGGTCATAAGTTTTCCATCCAAACATTTGTTCTCTAGAAAATGGGTTTTTCAGCTAAATGAAAGTTTTTGCAGAAAGTATTTACTGTCCTCAAAAAAAAAAAAAAATTCCACCAGAAAGCCATTTTCCACTAGTTTTGGTTGAAAATTTCAGTTTGCAGCAGTTTTTGTTTTTTCAATGAAAAGATGAACTTGTCATGGACAATTGCGATTCAATTGCCGGTTTCATCTACATTTGGCACAGAAACTCCCCCTCCATTTTCTGATCAGCTCTTCTCTGGGCTCCTCCCCTAGTAGCCTCTGGGTGCCTGACGGAGGAGAGGGGAAAAGCCAGTCAGCAACCAGATCACAGCAGTCAGCCCTGGCTACTCTCATGCTATCCAAAGCGGGAGACTCAGCAGGGCAGGCGGAGGAGCCAGAAAGTAGACCTTAAAGCTGAGATCTTATGGTGAGTTGACATTTTCAGCCCTGAAAATACCACAGTAATTGTGGTATCTATTTGATGTAAAAGGGAGACAGCCAAAAGTGGAGAACTAGCTGCTCTGCTGCAGTGCTGGGAGCATTCTAGAAACAACTTCATTTATTCACTCTCACGACAAACATTACATAGCAATAGCCTACTTACTGTGAGCAACAGCAGAAAGGGGTAAGTGCTGAACAGTCTGAATTTGTAAGGCCACTACGGCAGTAACTGCCGGGTGTTAGCATTCAGAATCCACTCCCATTAAGGCAAAGTGGCCACTCGTAGCTTTTGGGCTATTTTATACGGATTCTACAGATTTTGCTGCTAATTGCTTGTGTCATTTCTAAACAACTGTGGTGAAATGGAATCTGAAAAGCCTAGAATTGTGCTTTCAATGCCGCTGTCCATATCTCAGCGAAGAGACCAGTTTTAAACGGAACTTCCATCTGGGTACAAGCAGTGGCGTAGCCAGGTTTAGAGCACAGGGGGAGCGGCGGCACTATAAAAAGGCGCCTCCCCACTCCCCCTGTACTCACCCGGCAGCGCTTTAAAGGGCCGGACCTTTTAAATCCCCGCCCGAGCCCGGCTCCAGCAGCGGCGGGGGGGGGGGGGGGGGGGGCGCTTTAAAGGGCCCGTGGCTCCCCGCAGCAGCAGGAGCCGCTGGCCTTTTAAATCACCACCCCCCCAGCTCAGCTCAGCTCCGGCAGCGGGGTTGGGGGGGGCGCTTTAAAGGGCCAGCGGCTCCCCATGGCGGCAAGAGCCGCCGGCCTTTTAAAGCGCCCCCCACAGCACAGCTGCCGGACCTGGGCTGGGGGGCGGGCGCTTTAAAAGGCCAGCGGCTCCTGCCGCTGCGGGGAGCCGCTGGCCTTTTAAAGCGCCCCCTGAGCCCGGCTCCCGCAGCCGGGCTCTGGCAGCGCCTTAGCGCCGCTTCTCCTCACAGGGGGAGCGGCCGCTCCCCCTGCTCCCCCCCGGACTACGCTACTGGGTACAAGCCACTCTGAAGAAGTGAAATGATAAATGAATAAAATACAGTATAGTTCAGTTCTAGTCAATAGGTTTGGGCACTTCAGTATTATTTCTTTCCGGTCACTGGGTGTAGATTTGAAAATGAACTTGAGACTCCAGGCTCTGGTTCATGTGCAATTATGAAGAATACTGGTGATACCTCAGGCTATGTCTATACTAGAAGTGCTTTACTGGTATAGGAATACTGGTTTACGATACCAGCAAAGCACTCCTAGTGTGAATGCAGCAATCCCAGCAAATCTGCACTGTTTACTGGTATAGTAAACCACAACCACAAACAAAATAAGTGCAGTTTTGCCAGTCTGAATATGTCTACACTAGGGGCTTCTGCTGGCAAAGCTCTGACAGTCAGGGACTACACCTATTCACCTCCCTGACCACTACAGCTATGCTGGCAGAAGTCTGTAGTTTAGACCAGGGCCGGCTCCAGGCACCAGCTTTCCAAGCTGGTGCTTGGGGCAGCAGGCGAGAATGAGGCGGCAGTCCGAGTCCCGTGGCGGCAATTCGGCGGCAGGTCCACTCTTCCCACCGCCGAATTGCCACCGCAGGACTCGGACTGCCGCCCCATTCTCGCCCTCCGCAGCGGCAATGGGGTGGCAGGTCCGCCGCTCTCCCCTTGCCGCCGCAGACTGGGACTGCCTGCGTCGGGGGCGGGGCCCTGCCCCTGATGCAGGCAGATGTAGCGGGGCCCCACCCCCGACGCAAGCAGACGTAGCGGGGCCGCTGCCCCTGCTTGGGGCGGCAAAACTGTTAGAGCCGCCCCTGGTGTAGACATAACCTTAGAAGGAAGAGACAGAAGAGAGGGGAATCAGATATTCTGGGCAAGACTCCCTCTCACATTCTGCTACCTAGTTAGGAAACAGAATCGCTATCAAGTGTAGATATGCTCTCTGGAGCTGGAAATGGGATCATGAGGAAGAAACAGGCAGGAATATGCTCTGCCAGATGTCATGAAAATTACTAAAGGCTAGTGGAGTTTAAATGTTAAAATAATCTTTACAAAATTCTCTTCTAATTTTAAAAGGACCGACCTGGCATAACGATGAGACAATAGTACATTGGAGTAGCCATGCAGAAGTTGTGGGTTCAGATATAATATTATGGGGGGAGGGATAGCTCAGTGGTTTGAGCATTGGCCTGCTAAACCCAGGGTTGTGAGTTCAATCCTTGAGGGGGCCATTTAGGGATCTGGGGCAAAAATTGGGGATTGGTCCTGCTTTGAACAGGGGGTTGGACTAGATGACCTCCTAAGGTCCCTTCCAACCCTGATATTCTATGATTCTATGATTAGATTTGGGCTCTTGCCTGCTGATCTTCACTGGCCCCCAAAATTTCTGCCTTCACTGAAATCAGTTGGGTTAGATGGATGTAACCTAGGGCACAGTTTTTCTGAACTGATACTTGAGGAGAGTGTTTAAACTGCTCTGCTCTTCTAGTATCACCATTCAGATATGTATAGAGCAGTCTAGATAATGGCCAAGGTTCATCCATATGACTTTTCCTTCCAGCTTGAAGAAAAAATACTAAAAAGGAAGGATAGGAAGTGACTTAATAGTTTCACTGTTGCCTCGATGTAGTTGATATGTGATGGTCCATGTAACTTGCACAACACTTTGAAATGCATATATTCCAATATAACATTACAAAGGAAGATCAATGCATTCCTGTGCAGTATAGAAGCATCAGTGTGGATCAGTTGTCAAGACATTAAAATGGGAAAGTTCTTCCAGATAAAGAGATAACAGAACTCTCTTTTATACAAAAGTACAAGATTAATTTTGAAATGGACAGATCATTTAATCCACTATATATGTGTGTGTGTGAGAGAGGAAGTGGGAGGGGGGAGGGAATGTATATCCATTTATGTTATTGTAATAATGATTTATACTCATTTGGCACTAGATTCTCCTCTCAATTAGAATAGTGGAAAACTGGAATATCTCCACTAATTTCAGTGCTGTTGTAAACAATTTCATTGTTGTAAAGGGAGGAACTTCAAAATGTACAGCAAATAACATTTTCAATTCAGACAAGTCACTTTTATCCAGTGAGAGTCAGTATTTAACAAATCCAAAAACATGAAAGCAGTATGGTCCAACAATGGAAAGAAGGCATCAGAAAGAACTGCAGTTCAATGCAAAAATAACATAAATAGGCAGGCACTTTGAAATTCACAGTTGTGATTTCAAGATGGCTATGTTACAGGAAGTAAAGTTGTAACATTAAATACTTTTCAGTCAATCATCGTATAGTTAGCTTAAGCTAACTTGCACATACTACAGTGCTGTACATATTGACTTGGATTTTTCTAAACATTAAGAGACAAATGATATTCTATGGCTATGACATAACATCACTCTGACAACATGCAGTTATAAAATTGACATTCCCCACCCCCCAAGTTGGCAGTGGAATTTTCTTTTGATCTTTCTTTCTGTTAGAGCACTGCATAACACGGATGGGTGAAGTCTGGTCTCAATGGAACAAATATTACCTTCCCAGTCTATCCAGAATACAAACTAGGTAATTTCTGTTATGGTATCTAACTCCATGAAGGAGGAGAGGAGACTTATGAATGGCCTAGTCATAATTAAGTTATCCTGATTCTTCTACAAATGAAGTTAAATGTTTAAAAAGAATCAGGTTCCATTAAGTTTAGAAGAATTGTTTAGTATTCTTCTGCTTCTTTGAGGCATGGTATAGTGAAGAAGTAGGTTTTACTGTATGACCTGGAGATATAGAGGGAAGGACTTTCCTCAGTATCCTTTGGGAGGCTATTCCAGAGCCTTGAATCTGCTGTTGAGAAGGTTTGACCTCCAGCTTCATTGAATCTATACCCAGGCTCTGATAAGTGTAGTACAGATGACCACAGTGACCATAGGAAGTCTTGGAAGGAGAGGCAGTCTCTGAGATAACATGGGAAGATTCCATTTATGGCTTTGTAAATCAGAAACCTGAATGGGGAGGCAGCATAAATTGTGAAGCATAATATGTTGTCTTTGACTCATCCTTCATAGGAGCCAAGCTGCTGTATTCAAATAGTCAGTCATAGGCGGCAGGTATCCCAGGCCAGGGGAAGTTGGGCCTCCCCAAACAGCCAGGGGTGGCTCCACCCAAGCTCTGTCCCGAGGCTGCTGCCTGCTTCCTGCTCTTCCCCTGTGGCCCGGGTGGTTCACATGCTGCCCGGGGCCATAGTTTCTTCTTGAACTTCTTACCTAGGGCCAGTTACAGAGCATTACTTCAGTCGGAAGGTGATGAATTCATGAAGCACTGTAGCTTGGTCATTTTCTGAGAAAAATATATACAGCATTCTTGCTAGCCTAAAGTGGAGAATTATGCTTTTGGCAGCAAATGCCATTTGATTGTTCTGGGCCAATAATGAGCCCAGGGCTCCATGCTTTTTCTGTTTCTGTCTAACCTGTTTTTCAATGGAAAATTGGGTTTTCAATTTTTTGTCAAAAAACCAAACACCCAAAAATCAAAAAGTCTGAAAAGAAAAATCAAACCCCAGAATATTTTATTCTGGAAATGCCATTGTGGTCTCTCACAGGAGTTCTCTATGGGCCAGGCTCCCCAGCTAGACTTGATCTCACATGATGCATGGTGTCTATTCATCAAGAGGGGGACCATGGTACATCATGGGAGATGTAGATTGATTAGAGAGCCCAACCTCTAGAGGAAAATGGGGACATGAGGCATCACAGTGGCATTTCTGAATCAAACTATTTTCATTTGCAGTCAAAATATGGAGTTTGATTTTTTTTGTCAAAAAGTTAAAATTTTCTGCAGGAAATTCCCCCTCCCCCCTCATTTTCTGACTATGTCTAACAACCTCACTGTTGCTTGGGAACAATATAAACCAGAAGCTGCTTTATTCACTGGGATATTTGTCATGCAGAACTGTCTGTGCTGAATTAAAAAGGATATATAGAGCTGTGTGACAGCTTTTCATTAGTACAGTTCCACCATATAATTATATTTGAAATCAGCATTTTTTTCCAAGCATTTTATTCACTGGTGGAGGCAACAGGGAAGTGGGGCGGTCAGAAAGTCAACTACTATGGCTGGGTAATGTACTGATCATTAATAACCTAACATTTATAGTCATGCAAGATAAGGATAGTCCAATCTTATGTTCCAGGCCATAAAGTTGACTGCCACAAGGTCAGAAATGAAATTTCTCTCTCCTCTTTTCACATTCAGGTACATCTGAGATACTTACGCTAACAGAGGCAGGATATCAGACTAAATGGTACAACGTTTTGATCCTGTTGAGCAAATCCTTATATTGCTAATGGCAGTTTGTTACTTGGTTAACGTAGCACGTTATTTTATTTCATATTAAGTCTGGGCTATTATGACAAAATAGGAATAAAGTCGTTTGAATTCATACAACACATTGTATAAGACCGTGTCTACACTTAAAATGTGTAGGTGCAGCACTTCAATGTAATCCACCTTCCTGAGAGGCAGTCGCTAGGCAGACAGAAGAATTCTAGTACTGTTTACATCGGTGGTTAAGTTGGCTTAACTACATCTCTCAGGAATGTGACTTTTTCACACCCCTGAGAGACACAGCTGTAGACTAGCCCTAAGCGTACCAGGTGGACAACCATGCAAAGTGCAGCAAAGCTTCAACTTCCATGGTCTTCCATGCGAGTCGGCAACCAGCCCTATCTAAGGAAGAGGCCAGCATCTTGCAGCATGGGAGGGGAAGCTAGTGAGAACTGAGAGTACTCACTGACTTGCAGAAGCAGGCCTTTGGCTATGAGATGCTACTTGTTTTATTTCTCTGAGGAACTAACTCATATACAAGAAACAAAAACAAAATCACAATAAAACAAATAGTTTTGAAGGCTTCTCTTCAAATATCCTAAAATTCAGCTTGATTTTAGATACTGAAAACATCTAATTTTAACAAAAAAACTGAGCTATTTGTCTCATATACGCAGCATTAGAAATGAATATGAACACATGGCCACTTTTTACAGCAGCCTCAAGCTGGTCTTCAACTTTGAATGTGTAATTAATTACAAGTCCAAATGCTACTGTAACCACCCATTTGGCAGATGCAATCAGGTAGTTAGACAATAGTCCCTGATTCTGCAAACATTTACCCCCCAACTGAGGGAAACATCCCAATTAAGGAAACATTCACTGCACTAGGACTTAAACACGTGATTAAAGTTAAACGTGTCTCAACGCTTTCCTGAGTCAGAGCTATAAGCACTGACCTTCTAAGTTAATCGAAAGACTCCCATTGGTTTCACTGGGCGTTGGATAGGCCCTAAGTACTTCCTACTTACAAATTTTGGCAGGATTGGGATATTAATGCTAACATCTGTGTTGAAGTTAACTATGCCCTCAAAATTATGCCAGAAAAACTGGAGGGCATTTAAAAAAATCAGGTTAACTCATAGCTGTTGAATAATTCAGAAGACTGAGGTCATTAAATAATTCTTCTCAGACTTTGTGGTTAGGTTATCCATAAATGAGCATATCTTATTGAATGTGTTATGTCAAAGCCACAATACAAAATATATAGATATAAGTATACATTATATACTTACTAGTATATATTTATTTACTTTAGTGAAAACATTATCTGTTGTATGTCTTTATCTGAAAGAAACAAAACTGCAAATGCAAATGACAAAAATGTGAAAAAAAAAAGAATGACGACGGATCACACTATGTCAGTGAAATCATGCAAAGAGGAAATACATAATCCCCAAAAGAAGGAAGAAGAAAAAGAAAAGAAAAAGCAAACACACAGAAGGCACTAAAAAGACTTACGAAAAGCAAATACAAACCATTCTAAAATATTTCTTACCTTCTTCAGTCATTGTGTCATAATATTTTAGTTTTCCATATGATCCAAGCTCTACAACATCACAGTAAAAGACACAAAGATAAGGAACCAGCAGACATTTAAGAAATTTACACATTTGCACATGTGCTTCATAAAGTTCAGAGGGATTATGTCAAATTTCTGCAGAATTATAGGCATACATGGATTGTTGAAATGGTGAACCATGATTTTTTTTACTGTAAATTTCAGAAGTCACTTGCTATAGTTGAGTGACTTGACTGGATGGGATTTGGGGACAAGCACTGTAGTTAAGGACTAAGACTATGTCTACACTAGAGACCTTACAGCAGCACAGCTGTACTGCTACACCTGCGTTGCTGTAAGGTCTCCTGTGTAGCTGCTCTATGCTGGCGGGAGAGAGCTCGCCCATCGGCATAATTAAACCACCCCCAACGAGTGGTGGTAGCTACGTCTGCAGGCGAGCATCTTCTGCTGACATAGTGCTGTCCACACCGGTACTTTTGTCAGTGAAACTTATATTGGTCGGGGGGGGTGTTTTTTTCACACCCCTGACTGACAAAAGTTTTACTGACAAAAGTGCTAGTGTAGACATAGCCTAACTTTCAGAGAAACGAGTGATTTGTGGTACCTTAATTTATTGTAGATACCTTAAACAGGCCTGATTAGCAGAAATCCTGAGAACCTGCCCTTTGAAAATCAAGTTCTTTTAATGTGTTTCAAAAATTGAGACATTCCAAATGACCGGTCACTTTTTGAAAATGTATGCCCTAATGAATGGGACTGGGTCTCTAGGTTTGGAATCTAAAAACAAAGATTCTAATGGTGGTTCTGATGCTGACTTGCTGACTGAACGTGGATACGTAACTTAGACTTAAAGCTAGAGAATTTATATTTACCTACTCCATGGGATTCCGTGACATGTACTTAAATAATGTTTGTAAAGCGCTATACGTGTACATAGTATTTATTAAGGCCAGTCAGTGGCAGAAGAAGAAATAGAACTTAGGAGGACCCTCCTGACACTCAAGCCTGTGCTTATTCCTCTAGATAATTTGGCTTCTGTGAGGCATCACCTCCTCTTCATCCAGAAGTTTTTTCAAAGTTCATTTTTTTCTGTGAAGTTGTTTCTTTCCAGTTTTGCATGATTCATTATGAATAATTTCCAATCTTCCAAAATGTTATGTACAATGATATTTGAAGGATTCAAAATCATGCAAAATGTACTGGAGAAAATTTTTGCACAAATGTGACATTTTTCATCAATTTCACTCAGTTCTACCTTTACTGTAAAACTTTAATTGCACTTCTGAGTATTCAACACTTAGCAGCTATAGCAATCTTAAGATTAATGATATCTAACAAACTGATGATGGGATTTTCAGATCAATTATTCTTTCCTCATATTCATGAAAGCACTTAAGAAATTAATTATAAAAATGCTAGCCCATTATTTTGTTCTTAGCCCATTGTTTGGAGCTGATGTACTGCATGTTCTATTCAAAGGGTTGTTTTCACATGGGTAAATTTCAATAGACATCTTGATCTTAGTTTTCATTCTAAGGTATTGTGATGATATGCAAATCTGGTACTTATAAAGATCCTTTGTTTCTACTAACAATTTCAAACACTTGATTCTGTTAGATGAGCATTTCTGAGGCCACTTATGTGATACAGGGAAAACTATATGGCATAAAAGCAAAGTCTACAGTCTTTTCTTTATCACTATGATTTTTAAAGTGCTGTACACTTATTCACTGTAAAAGATTGTGTTACACGAATAATCAACATATTAACAAAAATTGATCATATGTAATGATATGTATTCATATTTGTACAGTCTCTTCTTTTCTCCATGAGTATGTAAATACACACACACACACACACACACACAGACATATATATGCATATACATGTTATCATTAGTCTCATTTAGAGCAAAGACAGCAGTCTACTAAAGAAAGGATTTTATATAGTTTTGTAAAAATCTTTCTATAACAAAGGAAGTTCTAGTCTGTACATGCTGGTTTTAACCCTAAATAAATACAGGTGTTGAGTTAGCACCTGAATTCCTTACCCAGGCAAAACTCCCACTAACTTCAGTGTGGATTCTCCCTGAGTAGGGAGTTCAGGACTGGATACATTGTTTAGTTAGAACTCTGGTTATCTTAACTACAGGGTTCAATTTAACTTTTAACAGTTCTTCCTCTTTTAAACTTGCTCTCCCTGCTGTCTGTCCCAGTTCCCCTGGGATCAGATGCACTGAAGACTTGGGAGGGAAGCCAGTGAAGGTTCTTGACAGAGAGAGGAGTGAAAGGAGGCCCTAAAGGAAAGAGGAGCAGTGAAATGGAACCAGGAAGTAGATGCATGAGAACAAGACAGCTGATAAGGGGATGGATATAGTATTCAGGAAAGAAGGGGCCAGTAGGAGGGGGCAAATGGAGTAGGGGATAGGAAGGGAATACAGCACTGTGGGAAAGAAGGCATCTACCCAAGAGAGAGGTTGGGGAACTTACAAAGCAATAGTGTGGAAAGGCACTAGTGTAAGAGAAGGGGACCTGCTGGGAAAGGGATGAGACACAGAGGAGATTTCCAACAAAGGAAGGGTGAAGAACATAGACCCAAATACCCAGGCAGAAGAAAGCAAAATCACAGTAGAAGGGCACAAGAGGCGATACAAACGAAAGAAGACATATGTACAATAAGAACGCATGATGCCGGCACTGGTTGCTTTTCTAGAATTTAGATATAGCAGGTGTGCTGCCAAGATCAGCAATTTCAGACTAAAAGGATTTAAAATAGTTTAATTCCCACATTGTTAGAAAAACTACTGCCTGTGAAACTCAGATCTTGCAGGTGAGAATACATTCCCCAAAGCTTTTATAGTTCTGCTCATGCTTCGCACAACCAACAGGGTAGTGAGCGCACTGCACACTGACCGCACTATTTTGCAGTCCACTGTACTTATTGATGAGAGTTATCCCATTGACTTGAATAAGATTCCTTGGGTGAGTATGTGCTAGTCAACAGCAGTTTAGGTAAAAGAATTGGGTTCTAAATGGATACAACAAAAATGACAGTAAAAATGTTAGCAACGTCCATTCTGTCACACGTTGCCACTTGTATGTCATCTTTGGAGTTCCATGGATCCAGGCATTTACAAGACTATAGCTCTTGCATGGGAATTGCAGCAGTGATGGGTCCAGGGCTGGCTCCAGGCACCAGCCGACCAAGCACATGCTTGGGGTGGCACCTTGCAAGGGGCGGCAGTTAGGGTTTGGTTTTTTGTTTTTTCTTTGGCAGCGACGCTTGGGGTTTGTTTGTTTTTTTACTACGGTGGCGGTGCGGGGCTCGGGGGAGGGGGGGTTGTTTCAGCGGGGCGGCGCAGGGCTTGGGGGAGGGGGGGTTGTTTCGGCAGGGTGGCGCGGGGCTCGGGGGAGGGGAGAGGAGGGGACGGGCGGTTGTTTCAGTGGGGCGGCATGGGGCTTGGGAGAGGGGAGGGGAGGGGGGTTGTTTCGGCAGGGCAGTGCGGGGCTCGGGGAAGGGGGGTTGTTTCAGCGGGGCGGCGCGGGGCTTGGGGAAGGGGAGCGGAGGGGGGGTTGTTTTGGCGGCGTGGGGCTCAGGGGAGGGTTGTTTCGGCGGGGCAGGGCTCGGGGAAGGGAGGTTGTTTCGGCGGGGCGGCGCAAAGCTTGGGGGGTTGTTTCGGCGGGGCAGCGTGAGGCTCGGGGGGTTGTTTCGGTGGGGCGGCGCAGGGCTCAGGGGAGGGGGGTTGTTTTGGTGGGGTGGCGCTCGGTTTTTTCCCCCTGGAAAGGGGGCGGGGGGCTCGGTGTGTTGTTGTTTTTTTTTGCTTGGGGCGGCAAAAAGGTTAGAGCTGGCCCTGGATGGGTCACAGTGAATAGAACAGGACACAGACCCACTGAAATATCTGAGGATTAAAATCCAGTACATAGACAGTGTAGGATGCAATACGATATAACTAACTTTAAGAATCCCTCCTCAGATTGAGCCTACTTTTTGACGATTTAGGCCAAAATATTCAGACGTGGGTGACAAAAATTAGGCACCAAAATCTATATATACAAATTTGTTGTTAAAATATTTCACATTAATATTAACCTGACATAAACCTCCCAACAGGTAGATTTTACTGAGTACATATTTTACACCTATTGTGCAAAAACTAGGCCATCTTACTGCCACCAATGTCTCATATCTTGGATTGTGACAGCTTCTGTTGCAAAGCCCTGGAGGGCATCAGACCTTTGGGGTTCATCTGTAATCTTTCCATTGTAATAGATTTTTCATTTTTATCACCTAGCGGTTATAAGATATTTTAATTAGGGAGGGAGTGAACTGGTTTGCATACAATAGGGATCTACATAAATGTTCATCCAAAATTCAAACCGAATTCGACTACCATTTATTTATTTTTTTGGAGGCTTAAAAAAAGATTGCATCTCTCTGAATCTCCTGATTTCAGTCAGAATTGGAAATGAAATATTGTGAAAAAAAGTATTTTTGCTGCTGTTTATGATTAGAGCTGGTTGGGATTGTGTGTCTGTGGAGTGTCTGAGCCTTTGTTCCCTGGATCATTCTGGATCATCTTTGATCAGCCTCCCCCATGTGATTAACAAGGGCGGGAGGGCTGACCTAGGGGAGAAGACCTTAAAAGTCAGAGGCTAAGTGACCAAGGGGAGCTAGAAAACAGGGGACCACAAATAGGGGACTGCAAACAGGGGAGTTTGAGAGGGATTTTGTGGGAGGGAGTCAGAATCTAACTGCTATGGTTAGGAAGGGACACATCGCCAGTGCCAACACTGCTCCTGTCTCCTCCACCTGCGCCTGTATCCAGACAGACAACCTAATATGGATGCCTCTACCCAGATCCTGGTGTGGATTTGCAGACTGTGGCCTGCATTTCCCACTCACAGAAAGCCAGGCTGGGGGGACCATTCAGTGTGAGAGGTACCTGCTGGTGGAATCTCTCAGGAAGAAGGTGGAAGAGCTACAGGAGGAGGTGGCTAGGCTGAGGAGCCTCCGTGCCCATGAGGAATTCCTCAAGAATATTCATATGGAGACATCCAAGGCTAAGGAAGCTATCCAGCTACAGAGGACTGCTGTCACAACACCGGGGGAGGAGGATATGGCTCTGTCACAGGGAGGACACTGGCTTCTGGTTACTTCTGGCAGCAGGCAGTGCTCCACCCCTACTCTCAATCCACCCACCATGGTGATGGGAAACCGTTATGCTGCCCTGGCAACGAGCGATGAGGAATCACTCCCAAAGGTGGAGGAGGAGAAGCCATGTACCCCCAAGGCTGGGAGGATCGCAGCCACCACTTCCACCTATCAAGGAAGGGGAAGAGCATATTTGGATACAGACTGGCTAACCTCGTGAGGAGGGCTTTAAATTATGTTCGAAGGGGTGACCAAAGCCCGCAGGTAAATCAAAAACATGGAGACCTGAGAGAAGGGTTAGAATTTGGGGGGAGTAGGGGCTGTTGTAGCAGGGATAAGGGAGAGACAAGACAGAACTGACGGTTGGGGGGAAAATCTGTCTGTATACTAATGCGAGAAGTATGGGGAATAAGCAGGAAGAACTCAAAATGCTAGTAAATAAACACAACTATGACATAGTTGGCATCACAGAGACTTGGTGGGATAATCCACATGACTGGAATATTGATATAGAAGGGTACAGCTTGCTCAAGAAGGACAGGCAGGGAAAAAGGGAGGAGGTGTTGCCTTATATATTAAAAATGTATATACTTGGACTGAAGTTGAGATGGAAATAGGAGACAGACTTGTTGAAAGTCTCTGGGTAAGGATAAAGGGGTTAAAAAACAAGGGTGATGTCATGCTAGGGATCTATACTTAGGGAGGGAGTGAACTGGTTTGGATACAATAGGAACCTAAACAAATGTTCATCCAAAATTCAAACTGAATTCGACTACCATTTATTTATTTTTTGGAGGCTTAAAAAAAGATTGCATCTCTCTGAACCTCCTGATTTAGCCTGCAGAAGAGAAGAATGAGGGGGGATTTGATAGCTGCTTTCAACTACCTGAAAGGGGGTTCCAATGAGGATGTTCTCAGTGGTACCAGATAACAGAACAAGGAGTAATGGTCTCAAGTTGCAGAGGGGGAGGTTTAGGTTGGATATTAGGAAAAACTTTTTCACTAGTAGGGTGGTGAAGAACTGGAATGGGTTACCTAGGGAGGTGGTAGAATCTCCTTCCTTAGAGGTTTTTAAGGTCAGGCTTGACAAAGCCCTGGCTGGGATGATTTAGTTGGGGTTGGTCCTGCTTTGAGCAGGGGTTTGGACTAGATGACCTCCTGAGGCCCCTTCCAACCCTGAGATTCTATGATTCTGTGATTTCAGTCAGAACTGGAAATGGAAGAAGAGGTGGATGAGGCTTTTTTTCAGCAACTAAGAAAATAATCCAAACCACAGGACTTGGAGGTAATGGGGGACATCAACTACCCAGACATACGTTGAGAAAACAACACAGCAGGCACAGGTTATCCAACAAATTCTTGGAATGTATTGAAGACAATTTTTTATTTCAGAAGGTGGAGAAAGATACTAGGGGAGAGGCTGTTCTAGATTTGATTTTGACAAATAGGGAGGAACTGGTTGAGATTTTGAAAGTGGAAGGCAGCTTGGGTAAAAGTGATCATGAAATGGCAAAGTTCATGATTGTAAAGAATGGTAGGAGGGAGAACAGCAAAATAAAGACCATGGATTTCAAGAAGGCAGACTTCAGCAAACTCAGGGAGTTGGTTGGTAAGATCCCATGGGAAGCAAGTCTAAGGGGAAACACAATTGAAGACATTTGGCAGTTTTTCAAAGAGACCTTATTAAGGGCACAAGAGCAAGCTATCCCACTGCATAGGAAAGATAGAAAGTATGGCAAGAGACCTTCAGTGATCTGAAACTCAAAAAAGAGTCCTACAAAAAGTGGAAACTAGATCAAATTACACAAGTATGTAGGAAACTAGATCAAATAATACAAGATCAAATAACACTAGATCAAATAACACAAGTATGTAGGGACAAAATTAGAAAGGCCAAGGCACAAAATGAGATCAAACTAGCTAGAGACATAAAGGGCAATAAGAAAACATTCTACAAATACATTAGAAGCAAGAGGAAGATCAGGGATAGGGTAGGCCTGTTACTCAATGAGGGGGCGGGGAAGAACAACAACAGAAAATGTGGAAATGGCAGAGATGCTTAATGACTTCTTTGGTTCAGTTTTCACCAAGAAGTTTGGTGGTGATTGGACGTCAAACATAGTGAATGCCAGTGACAATGAGGTAGGATCAGAGGCTAAAATAGGGAAAGAACAAGTGAAAAATTACTTAGACAAGTTAGATGGCTTCAGGTCACCAGGGCCTGATGAAATGCATCCTAGAATACTCAAGGAGCTGACTGAGGAGCTATCTGAGCCATTAGTGATTATCTTTGAAAAGTCATGGAAGATGGGAGAAATTCCAGAAGATTGGAAAAGGGCAAATATAGTGCCAATCTATAAAAAGGGAAATAAGGACAATCTGGGGAATTACAGACTAGTCATCTTAACTTCTGTACCCAGAAAGATAATGGAACAAACAATAAAGCAATCAATTTGCAAACATCTAGAAGATAATAAGGAGATAAGTAACAGTCAGCATGGATTTGTCAAGAACAAATTGTGTCAAACAAACCTGATAGCTTTCTTTGACAGGGTAACAAGCCATGTGGATAGGGGGAAAGTGGTAGATGTGGTATATCTTAACTTTAGTAAAGCTTTTGATACTGTCTTGCATGACCTTCTCATAAACAAACTAGGGAAATGCAACCTACATGGAGCTACTATAAGGTGGGTGCATAACTGGTTAGAAAACCATTCCCAGAGAGTAGTTATCAGTGGTTCAGTCATGTTGGAGGGGCATATCAAGTGGGGTCCCGCAGGGATCAGTTCTGAGTCCAGTTCTGTTCAATATCTATCTTCATCAATGATTCAGATAATGGCATAGAGAGTACACTTATAAAGTCTGCGGACAATATCAAGCTGGGAGGGGTTGCAAGTGCTTTGGAGGATAGGATTAAAATTCAAAATGATGTGGACAAACTGGAGAAATGGTCTGAAGTAAATAGGATGAAATTAAATAAGGACAAATGCAAAGTACTCCACTTAGGAAGGAACAATCAGTTGCACACATACAAAATGGGAAATGACTGCCTAGGAAGGAGTACTGCGGAAAGGGATCTGGGGGTCATAGTGGACCACAAGTTAAATAGGAGTCAACAGTGTAACACTGGTGCAAAAAAGCGAACATAATTCAGGGATGTATTAGCAGGAGTGTTGTAAGCAAGACATGAGAAGTAATTCTTCCACTCTACTCTGCGCTGATTAAGCCTCAACTGGAGTATTGTGTCCAGTTCTGGGTGCCACATCTCAGGAAAGATATGGACAAATCAGAGAAAGTCCAGAGAAGAGCAACAAAAATGTTTAAAGTTCTAGAAAACATGACCTTTTTGAGGGAAGGTTGAAATAGCTGGGATTGTTCAGTCTGGCGAAGAGAAGACTAAGGGGGGAAATGATAACAGTTTTCAAATACATAAAGGGTTGTTACAAGGAGGAGGGAGAACATTTTTTTCCTTAACCTCTGAGGATAGGACAAGAAGCAATGGGCTTATATTGCAGCAAGGGCGGTTTAGGTTGGACATCAGGAAAAGCTTTCTGTCAAGGTGGTTAAACACTGGAATAAATTGCCTAGGGAGGTGGTGGAATCTCCATCATTGGAGATTTTTAAGAACAGGTTAGACAAACACCTGTCAAGGATGGTCTAGATAATACTTAGTTGAACTTTTTTTCATTTTTTTCAATTTTTTTAAAAAATCAGAACCTTTGATGTTTTGAATTTTCAACTTTTCATCCTCCCTCCCACCCCAGTAATTTTTGGTTTTGAAACAAAAGTCATTTTGTGTTGAAAAAAAGTTTTGAATGAAAACATGTGACCATTTCTGTTTCTGTATGGAATGACACAGTCTCAGCAATGTTCTAAGAAATTCTATTCTCATGAGACACAGGCCTATTCTGAGACCAAAGTGGTCTGGACAATTTCAGGACCTTAAAGTCTATGAGTCTATGAGGATCAAAACTCTTTTGTATGCTTATTTGACCCAGACCTCAGAACTTTGTGAAGGTTTGTACAACACTAGTTTAAGTTGCCGCATATTATTTATTTGGGTTTGTACAAATGCTAAAAATGCAATAAGACTGAGACACTAAAATTTTCCTGCTTCTTCTGTTTTCCCAAAATCTGCATGTATCCTACTGCAGAACAGTAAGTAATTTCTTGTGGGTAACCACTGGGTAGATGGTAATTATATAATACAACAGATTATTTGGATTTTATACTTCTTTATATTGCATGGCATGGAGGAATACTTTGGAAAAGCCATGGTGAGGCTGTAAGTAAAGACAGCTCTAAAAGAAGTTTTCCTTTCTGTGGAATATACCTCTGTCCCCTCTGCAGAACAGTTTTGTGGCCAATGGATTATGCATATGAGTGGTCATTGCCACAGAGGTGGAGGAAGGAACTGGGGATGTGGTATGTTTTCCCGTTCCCATGAGGACTGAAGCCCCCATAGAAAAAACATGATTAGTTCATGCTGCTTAAAACAGCATTATCTAATCCTACATACTATAAGATATCCATTGGAGGAATAACAGTGTGCAGACTCTGGCTAGCAGCTAGTGGTAGCATCCCCAGCAGTCTCATGAAATGAGGATTCCAAAATGAGGCTTACCAGCTGATCCTAAACAGTCACAGAGTCTTTGAATTAGTTTGTTCCCTTGTGCATATTTTTACACAGAATAGGGTTGTTGGTAATGCTGCCTGAAGTTATCAAACAATTAAGAATATTTGCCTTATAACCTACTGTATTTATAGCATATTTCATTGCAGCATTGCATCTAAGGCAGAAAGAACCATAAAATTACTCAGTCAATAGTACAGTAATCATTTTGAATAACATAACTGATTGTTCAATTGTTCAATGCCATATTCCATGTAAAATGCACCCAGGCTCTGTGTTGAAAGATTGAGTTTTGGATGCTCTGGTACTTTGCATAAGCTTTTATGGAATGAAAGGCTTGAGCCCAGAATTTGTGGGCCACATTTACCACTGTTATAATAGTGAAATGCTCACTGACATTATACCCACTTATGCCAGCGGTGAGTTTGGCCCAAAATATCCCATAATGCTTCATAAAATAAACTCTTATTTTAAAAAGTCAATACTGTCAAACCTACTATAAGGTAAATATTATTGACACTTACCCTTTTCAAGGAAAATGTAAGGCCAAACTCGCAAAACTTCAAGTATTTATTATTTTTCAAACTAAAAGAATACAAAGTCGTTTTAAAAATTTGCTAAATTTTCCATTGTATACTCCCTATATATATTTCAGGGAATATTTAGGGTAAACAACAAACATAGAGCTAACTTTATTATTAAATTAACCTTAATCTAAAGCAATTAGAAAATTTTTGAAGAGTAACCACTGAATGTTGCAGGGTTACCAGACCTTGTATATTTTAAACATCGCAGAAGCTGAAAACCTCCATTGCTGCATAGTGAAAGTGGGATCCAATCAGATTTGTGAAAGCTCCCTTCAATATGGTAGGGAGTGCTGCTTTGTTTTCATCTGATTTTTTAAATCCTGTTGTCTGTGGATAATGTTAATTTGTAGCTGATTACCAATACCAGTAGTAAACAACTGGATAAAATATCATATTCTATAACTAGCCAAGACTAAGGCCAAAAGACGACATCTCCTGTCTCAGCATACCCCACCCACCTCAGAACCAAATTCTGCAGAGGAGTCTTAGGCACTCAGATCTCATGGTAATGAGTATAACATAAAATGTAGCCTGCAAACACTTATGCATACACTTAACTTTACTCACTGGACTTCTTCAAAGGGACTACTCCTATGAATAAAATAAATCATGTGCATAAGTGTTTGTAGGATTGGCATAATAGATAAATATATACAATTACAGACACAGAACAACAGAAATGTAGGGTTGGAAGGGACATCAAGAGGTCACCAACCATCTCTTTCTCCACCCCAGCGCGCTGAAGCAAGACCAAGTATACCTAGCTCATCCCTGACCAGTGTTTGTCTAACCTGTTCTCAAAAATCTCCAATGACAGGGATTTTGCAGCCTCCCTTGGTAACTTATTCCAGTATTTACCTACCCTAACAGGTGGAAAAATTTTCCTGACATCTAACCTAAATCTCCCTTGCTGTAGATTAAAAAGATTACTTCTTGTCCTAACTTCAGTGGATATGGAGAACAATTGATCACCATCCTCTTTATAACAGCCCTTAGCATGTCTGAAAAATGTTCATCTCCAGATTCTGGGCCTCCCTGCTGATACTGAGAATTATGGCCCAAAGGCAAAAAATTCACAAATAATTAATAAATCCCCCTCAGAAAATGAAACTCAGTCTTGTATTAGAGACTGAAGAGATTTTTCATACAAACGATATACCCACAACTCCACTGTGTGAGAATCAGCAAGTAGCTGCCATTGGTAACTTATGTGTATTCTCCTGTGCCCTCTTGACTGTATGTGGCTTAAATCTAGTCATGGAAAAAGAGAAGACCTAATATACCTAAATACAAGAATCTTTATTTATCTTATCATTCTGGTCCACTCAAAGTCAAAGGTGTTCTCTGTACTGTCTTGGTGTTATTCAGCTGTGCAAAAGGGGATGCCACAGAGAACTAACATAAGAGGTTCAGCATCACTTGTATGCTGCAGAGCTGTGCAACATGGGCAGCCTGGAGGGTCAGTGACAAACACACATCTAACAGCTAAACTACCTCATGTATATGGAAGGAGGCTTGAGAGACAGGGATTGAAGGCACAGCAGTGGGCTATGTGGTAGTATTGACAGAGCTCGTCTGGTGCTCCCTGAGCTGTGGAAGGGAATTCCATTCCTCTGACTCTACAGATACGAGAGGTCTACTGTATGTTCATTTACAGCTCTTAGGCCTTGTCTACATACAAAAGTACCATTTCAACTATCCTGGAATGGGAGAAGAAAAAGCTATACCAGTGGAAGGCACCTTTATATTGGTGTAATTGCATCCAGACCAGGGATTGTACCAGTATAACTATTTTTTTGAGTGGGGGAAGCTCTAACCAAAATATCTATACTGCTGTAAAATCAGTGTGTATACCAGGCCTTAGTCTCTGTGCTCTAAGGCATTGATTCATCAAGTAACTTTAGGAACCTAAGTAGTCCCACTGGCTTGGGACTTGCCTAGCTTCTAACTTGACCTGCTAAAAATCAAGCTAAAGCTGTTAAACTGTCTACATTGGTGTTAACTGTGATTTTCAATTGAGGTAAACTCTCTCAGTTGAGCTAACGCAAAAGCATCTTTTCTTCTAATCTAGACAAGGCTTAATGGAGTGGAGAATCAGGTTTATATCAGTATAAATACGATGAATATAGCTCTATGACTGAGAAGACTGAGAATAGAGGCTAAGATCTATTGAGAGATGTGTAAAAAGCCTGGAATGTATTTTCCGAACAACTTTAAACAATTTCGTTTGATAATTTTGTTTTGATAACATTGTCCTGTAGTGAGAAGGTGATGGGTTTGGCACATGAAATATAAAGAGTTTTTCAAAAAGTCAGAGTCATGAATGGAAATTTTTGTGTGTGTCAATATCCTACAGGTTTTTTTAAAAGAAGTGTGTAACTGCATTTTGATTAGCTGTATATCTGGAGGTGACTTTAAGGAAGTAGAGAACTATTTTTTATCTTTGCCACATTGTTTATGGATTGGTAATTAAGATTTGTGCATTCATAATAGTCAGCTTCTCCTTGGTTATATTCTGAGGTGGATTTCCCAGCACAACCCACCATGAAGTTTTCCTATTTTGAGGTTTTTTTCTCATTTAAATCCTAAATTCTCATTTGTTTTTTAAAAATTTTTAAATGCTTTATGGAGTCTTCTTTGCTTTTCATTTATGTCTCCTAAAAGAAGACAGAAGGTCAGAGAGGAAGGAGTGATTGAAAAAATTCATATCATGACAACAAAAGGGATTAGGTTCTCTCTCTCTCTTCCCAATCCCCTTTGCAATCTCTGCTATCCATTATTGCTTTTGAGGCAATTCAATTAGCTGATCAGAGATCTACCCCTAAACAAATGGTAATAGAGGCACTTCAAAAGTTTTACTAGACATTATTCTAGCAGCTATTCAATCTAAATTTGAATCAAAGTTGGATTTGGTCTCATCAAAGTTGTTAGATTTAGAACAAAGAACCACCGCAGTTGAAAAAATGCTAAAGATCTAGCAGAGAAGATTAACAGAGCACAGGTGCAAAATGGGAGTTCTAAACCTTTAGCAGGGATTTAATAAAAGATAATACTTTTGTAAATTGAAAAATAGAGGTAATGAAAAAGTCTATATAATCTACTAATAAAAGGATATTCGGCATTCTGGCATTTAAAGGGGAAAGAGTTATTTTGAAAGAATTTCTTGTTTGTTCAATCTCACACCAAATTTGATCCCTCTCCCCATCTTTTACATATTCCATAAACCTCGTAAGTCTTTCATAGTTTATTCATTGTCTGTTTCATCTGTCTCAGATGGCATAATCAGAATGACTCTGATATTGCTGTACGACTGGGAATGTATTATGACCACAGCCTGCAGAAGAAAAGGGAACAATTTTTTTAACAAAAAGATCTCCCCCCACCCCCACCGCAATATTTGCTGAACTACTCAAAACCAGAGAAGAAATGTATTGGTACAGAAGCCTAAATTCTTGTTAGACTTTCAAGCTTCCATGTTTCTTGCAAAAAACTTAAACTTTTCTACTGTGTTTGTACAGCATCTATCACAATATGGGGCACTGGTCCATGACTGAAACTCGAAGGTGCTATTGCAATACACATAATAAATAGTAATTGTAAAAGTACGGCTTTTTTTGCATTGATGATGCCAATATCATCTCATTAACACATTTAAGCAAAAGTATTTAAGGGTACTGAGGACAATATGCTCATCCTCTTTTTCTTTTATCACACCTTCTACTTCTTATGTCATGTCACTAAGTACAGACCCATTATTCCTGGATGCAGAGCTTGCAGATGTGATCCTGCTCACACTGAAGTCAAAGGGAACATCATTGTATTCAATAGAAACAGGATCAGACCCCAATATTCTGAAGCGACATCACCCATGTGGCTCCTGCTTTTATGCTAAATAAACCAAGGAACCAATGACACTTTTTGACATTCTATTTTATTTCGTAAATACTTTTAAAAAACAAAACAAAAACAGAACAAAACTAAAGCCCTTAAATGTAAATTGATAAATCAACTCAAAATATTACTTCAAAACAAAAATCTCTGCACTATTCTAAAATATAATTTGCCTTGCACCAAGTGCACATATCTTTGCAGAAAGTTCAAACTCTCCAGCTGTCAAAATGAGATTTATTTCTGATCTGTACCACATGGAAAGCTGGAAATTCAATTTTCTATTATCTTTGGCTTTGAAATCCAAAGTAATGCTCTGAGATTCCCTGAGGAGAAGAGCTATTTAGCTTGTTTCTTTCTCTGCTTTATGATAGGTATTAACAGGGCTATCTAAAATACCATCTATAGCTAGCCAAACACATTTGCATTTAGTTGCACACAATCCAAGATCTCTGTTTTTGCTATGTTGTTGCTTACCTTTTGGCTAAGCTAACCACAAAAATGTTTCACATGATCTTAGTGGGTTTTTTTTTTTTAAGTTTAAGGTGAACTGAAAAGTTTTTTTTAAAAAAGTGGCTGAGATCCTAAACCTGTAACATATTATTTCTAGAGGCAAAAATTTCCAATAATTCCCCATTAAAGAAAAATGTCTAGAATCTTATTCTCCTTTGCTTTCCTGAAAAGTCATGAGGTTTCTGTCTTTGGTCTACAAAAACACTGAAAGTAGGGCATTTTGCTGCATTGAATATTTAGAATATTAGGGTTGGAAGAGACCTCAGGAGGTCATCTAGTCTAACCCCCTGCGCAAAGCAGGACCAATCCCCAACTAAATCATCCCAGCCAGGGCTTTGTCAAGCCGAGCCTTAAAAACCCCTAAGGATGGAGATTCCACCACCTCCCTAGGTAATCCATTCTAGTGCTTCACCACCCTCCTAGTGGAACAGTGTTTCCTAATATCCAACCTAAACCTCCCCCACTGCAACTGGAGACCATTGGCTTCTTTGCTTTAGATGCCAGGGATCTCTTCAGATCTTTGCAAAGGAATGACAGAATCCTCAACTCAGTGAGATCTCTCCTTTGTCCACAAAGAACCCTGGCACATTTTAAAAGTTATAGGGATGCTTGTCTCAATGGGAACAGGGGAAGGAAATATCTGCAAGATTCACCCTGTGAATATTTCTCCTCAACTCAGTTTTACATATATGTAGCAATTAATTCTCTTACTAATAAAATGCAGGCATCTTTGTGGTGAAAGAAAGAAAGAAAATATAATAAATCACAGCCTTTCAGCACCAGTACATTATACAATAGGATATTTTGGAGGTGGCGTATAGAAGGAAACAGTAACTCATCCAACTGAAGAGATGCAAGATATAAAGCTGGGAATTTGGGCAAGACACTGAGTGCAACTGTGCCCCATGATTTTTCAGGCAGAGATTCCCCTCTGTGTATGGGTCACACCTTTCTCACATGGCAAGAGGGGAGTCAGCCGTATGTGTAGCAGAGTTCTTCCTATTGTCCAGACCCCAAGCAGAACACTGTCAGTCTGGGGATTCGTGAGTGTCAACGAGCTGGAATGAGTGGGCTGGAGAGGATGGAATTTGTCCTCCCAACAGCCCTGCAAAGACTCTGCAGGAAAATTAATATATCCTCAAGTTATATTAACTTTCTGAAGCCCCCACGCCATGATTGAAATCTATCTTTGAGTGGAGCACTTTGGACAGCCACCAGTAGGAGAAACCGCAGCTGCATGGTTGCAATACAGCTACATTGCCAGGGAGTAGGAGGCAGAGCTGTCAGGACACAGAACCCACGTGGGATGGGGCCTTTGCACAGATGGTTCTGCCTCTCACTGTATCTGTAAGATGGTGGACAGGTTCTACAGCCTGTTCCATGTAGGGGTTGGGAGGGTAGACCTGGCACCTCAACAGAACAATTAGGGAGAAATATTCGCAGGGTGAGCCTTGCAGCTATTTCCTTCCCCTGCTCCCATTGAGACAAGCATCTCTATAACTTTTAAAATGTGCCAGGGATCTTTATCGACAAAAGAGAGGTCTCACCAAAAAGATGGTACCCTCAATAACATAATGCCCATTAGTGGCAGGCAAGGGCATTGCTTCCATACTCATTTAGAAGCACTGTTTGCATTATCAACACAGCTTTCGACATCTTCTTGGGTTTTCCTAATCCAGAAAAGTGTCATTCTAGATAAGGCTAGAACCGTATAGGATCTGAGGTTTGACATTCAGAAGAGAAAAATTCAATAAAGGTAATTGATTCTCATGTTGTTTGCTTGAGACCGACTGGTGCACATTTTACTGGAGGTTCCTTTTTCCATGTGGAGCTGATTAGAAATAACACATCATTTAGATCCTTTAGAACATGTCTGGATCATTTAGGTTGCATTTGATGATGAACAATTCTGCATCATTTGCAGTTGGCCTGCCACCAAAATTACACTAAGTGCTTCTTTGTTTTTGTTGTGAGAGTCCTTGACAGAACAACAGATTAAAAAGGTAGCCCCTTTCCAATAAGGAAATAAAGATGAGGGGTAGGGATTTATATTCTTCATTAGCCTGACAAAGAGGGCTGAATCCTGATGGGCACTCAGGCCCCCTTACTCCCTCACAGTAACCATAGCCACCCTAAATGATCCTGGAAATGGTCCGGTGGGCACAATATGGAGCAGCTTCTCAGCCATGGAGCAGCCACTCATCCATTCAATGGGTGGGCCCTGCTAAAGCAGAGATAAGCTTCCCACCACCCTGACAAGCCTTCCACAGGTGTCAGCCCCCAAGTCTCCCCTGCAGATGTCCTACAGAAGCTACTGTAGCCGTGGAGTTGCAATAAACAGGAGCAGCCTATATGGGGAGATGAGAGCCTCAAGGTCCCCACAATGTTATCTGGTGGAAGTGGTGGGGATGGTATTGGAGGAGTCTGTGGTTCTGGCCTCTGAACCTAGTTGCTTGATGGTTGATGGGCTGTTTCCTGCCATTCAGAACTGTCAGCTGGTACTCAGGGAGAGGGCACCACTTGGTCCCCTCATTGTCTGTCCAATTTGGACCCCGCACTGTCAGTTAGCTGGAGCTCAGGGATGCAGGGGGAGGCATTTTTTCCACTGCAGTGTCACTTCCTGGCAACCCCCTTGCAATATATAGCATGGGGAGAACAGAGTCTTGGATTCCACCACCAGGGATGGAGAGAAGCAGCTGCTGACAGCGTGCTAGCTGTTGGTGAGGAGGGCACCCCTTCCACCTCATGACTGCATGAACTATTGCTCTATGGGTGCAAAGCCTGGGCAGGCTGCAGAGTTTTGGCAGCAGGTCTCTGCAAATGCTGAGTGTGCATCAATGAGGATTTGTTCAACAGATTTTTAGATGGTTAAAATGATGACCATGGGTCTGATCCTGGAAGTTGCTGGATACCTCACAGGTCCAGCTCACAAGGTAGCTACAGTGGAATCAATTCAGGAAGGAGAGGTAAAAGGGAAAGGATTAGGAACACAAAAATAAATCATTCCATCTGATCTTTTCTTTGGCTTGTGGAGGAAATTTTCAAAGAAACAGTTTGAATGGTAGAGGTTATACTCTTGGGTGTTACTAAATGTAATGCCTGCACGGACTTTGTGATGTTAAAATAAATAAGGCAAGTAGGCTAGCTCTTACTGAAAGATCTGAAGGATCCACATTTATAGAAATAGCCTATAGAATGTAGTAGGGATGAAACCAATAAGGTTTATTGAAATTGTTCGAAGCATGCTATGGGATATAATAGAGAATGATATCCCTTCCACAGAATTTTAAAATCAATGTATAGAATTTAACAGAGAATTATATCCGTGTTATAGAATTATATCGGTTGGTTTAAAAATTCTATAGAAACATAACATTCTCTTAAATCCTCTTGGATTTTTTCATACAGCCTAGTGCTTTTTACCTCTTCTCTGGAGAAAAGATTAACCTTCCTATTTTTTTAAAAATTTGATGTTCCAAGAAGACCCCTGCTTCCCTGCTTTAAATTGGTGCAGGGTCAGAATTTAAAACACCTAAGGTTACTTTAGCATGAGCTCTGTATTTCTAAATACAAAGTATGAAAGGTAAGATAGAGGCACAATGAAAGCCCTTTTATATATTAAAAAAACCATGAAAGGTCTTTGCAGACGGATCCTGAAAAGAGACTGGCAGGTTTTTATTTCCAAACAAAAAAACAAAAACAAACAAACAAACAAAGTTTCTTAGAATAATGACTAAGTCATAGTAGTATGGTGTCCAGAAGATTAAGACAATCCACCTGTGAAGCACTTAGATACTACAATGATGGGCGCAATAGAAACCCCCCAAAATAGATAGATATGGTAGATGGCTTGACCTGTGTAATCACTGTGATCATTTAACAGCAATATGTGAACAAGAAAGAAACTGTAGAGACTGGTGAGAGGCTAGCACACAGGAGAAGAGGAGGGGTGGGATATTCATAGACCTATAAGTTGCTCCTAATAAAAATAAATTGAGGGATTTTCTGCAGCTTCCCAGCAGTAAGGCCCTGATCCAAAGTCCTTTAAAATCAATAGGAATCTTTCCATTGACTTCAATGGCCTTTGGATCAGGACCTAATTATACATGAGTCAGTACGCTGAGTCTGATCCTGCAGCCCTTGCTGTCATGAATAATATTGATACAAGTAATTCATCTGACTTCACCAGGACTATCGAGTGAGGAGGGGTTGCAAGATCAGCATTTAAGCAGAAACGAATTTGGCACAGGACATTTCCTGGAGATTAATGATGGGCTGGGAATAGTTGATGGCCTGAAGCACAGCCAATCATTAATCTTAATCCTCAGGAAATGTCCTGCTGCAAGGTCATTATTGCTATAATAAGATAAAAATGGGGGAAAAAACCCAATGCCACATTGATTTTGTTTTAGTGATGCAATTTCAATTTGATATGCAGAGATCATTTCTAGCTAATGAAAGTCCTGTACACTTGCCAGTCAGAGTGGTTAAACTGATAGTAGTGAACATCTACACTGTGGCCAAGATTTTCAAAAGCAGAAGCCTAAATTAGGCTTTTAAATCCATATGTGGAAACCTGCCTGATTTTCAAAAGTGCAGAGCACTCAACAGCTCCCACGGACCTGAGTAGCTGTTGTTAATTATTATTATCATTTGTATCAAACCCACATGTGTGTTAAGGACTTCGCAAAACAAAGAGTCGGACAAAATTCCTGCCCCCAAAGACCTTACAATCAAGAATTCAGACACGACACAACAAGCAAAGGTGACAACAAACAGGAGGGAAATGTGGAGAGGAAGGACAGGATCACATCAATAGAATCATGTGGTCGTGACTAATAATTAATGTATATTTTGGGGTGAGTAAAAACTGCTTTTGTTATTTTTTAAACATGTAATTTATTTGTTGTTTTCTTCCCAGAAGAAATGAAGTTTTAGGTGTCTGAATAGGTAATAGTGGTGGCTTGACAAGTGAATTATTCAAGAGTGAATACTATTAACTATTTTCAGTTAAGTACATTAAGTGCCAAGGCAAATATTAGGTCACATAGGTCAAACTAACTTTTTTACTTAACAGACCAACTCTGTGTGTGCATTCAGACCCACGTCTGCTGACTTTAGTGGCAAAAAATAAGATTTAACTTCTTTTCACTCTTGGCAGCCTTACAAAGCCATCACAGGTCTGGGAGAATGAGCTGGATTCTTTTCTGGCACATCCATTTTCTACACATTGTTTACTGAATTACAAGTGCAGAATTTTTATTACTGATGTTGATATATGAGCTAGAAAAATAAAATAAACACATGACTTGATTTTCCAATCCCAGAGTGTCAATGTTGTAGAAGGTTTCGTAAAGATCAGTAGAACTCTCCATGTGTCTGCTTTACAAACCTCTTGGAATTCAGAAGATCTGAAGTCCTGAGACTGAAGTGTCTCTCTGAAGAAGTCTGAACATAAATTTGGTAAGCCATAGCAATGGAATATGAAATCAGATAGTTATTTTCACATGCTTCTCCAGACACAGGCTAAACAGTCATTACTATATTTATGGGCAAATCAGGGTTAAAATCCTTGTCCTATTGAAGTCAATGGGAGTTTGATATTTGCACATGTAGATAGTCATTATGGTGCCCAACTTGTGATCTGTACATTAAATTGGTGTGATCTATCACAGTAATTACATATGCAAATGTAGGCATGCTGTTCACAGACATTTTGGCATGTCTTTTTGAAAATTTAGCCTAGTGTGTCTCTATTAAATGAAACAAAAAGGTGGATAGACTTTCTAAGAAATCCAGGTAGAAGCCAAGAGACTGTTCAATTCCAATTTGTAAAGAAAAATCATGCCAGGATGGACATGAAGGCATGGAGGAAAACATGGGAAAGGTGACAGAGATGGTGGAACACTGAAGGAAGCTTCCTCAGATATAATTTAAGATTAATGCAATAACCACTAAGCAACACTGTATTAAATAGTATTGACTAAATATTTATTTTACTAACATGGATTAACTACTATATACAGCCAAACATTATTGAGTTATTTGCTACAGTAATTACATGAACTGATTTTTAAGAGAGCCCAGCACCTACAGCTCCTAAATTAGAACCCAGATTTAGAAAGCTCTCCTTCTGAGACTCTTCTAATGGGAGGATCCTAAGTTCTTCTTTGGTACATGTTATATGGAGCAAGCCTTGCAATGGGAAAGAATCGTGGACAATGGTATATAGAGGAATCAGCTAGGCCTGGGAAACATATGAAGTAGGGCTAGGCAAACAGGTTCGAGATAAATAAAAACTAGCTGATCATCAAGCTTACTTCTGAATCTTTATTGAGGCCTGTATTTGGGTTCAGTTAAGAAGTCCATGTGACTCCCTCTCCCTCCAGAACCTTCCAATTTTCCCTTGGTCTTCAGTCTCTCACTAAGGCCCCTTCCCATTTGACTGGCTCTCCCTAACCCACTTCTCTGCAGCAATACTCTTCGTAGCCTCTGGTAACTCCTACCTTTAAAAATGAGTTCAGGAATCCCATTTGTGTCTAGGTCCAGGTGCCTCCACTTTGAATTGCTCTATGCTCTAGCACAGGGGTCTCAAACTCAAATGACCACGAGGGACGCATGAGGACTAGGGCATTGGCCCAAGGGCCGCATCACAGACACCCACCCTGGGCCCCGCCCCCACTCCACCCAATTGGGGTGTGGAGTGCAGGAGGGGTGAGGGGGTGTGGCAGGGGGTCGGAGTGCAGGGTGTGGCAGGGGACTCAGGGCAGTGAGTTGGGGTGCGGGAGGGGTGTGGGAAGAGCCGTCCCTAGCTATTTTGGTGCTCTACGCAGCCCCCCCATGCGGCGTGTGTGTGTGTGTGTGGCCCCAGGTCTTCAGGAGAGTGGGGGCGGGGCTGGGGGGGGGGCGGGAAGAGGCGGGGCTGGGACGGAGCAGGGGCTGGAGCGGCACGCAGCTGTGCAGGGCACCAGGAAATTTTCCTGGTGCCTTACGCAGCTGCTCACGGCGCCACGGGGTAGGTAGAGGGGCGGGGGGGAGGGGGGGGAGGCGCAGGTAGGGTGACCAGATGTCCCGATTTTATAGGGACAGTCCCGATTTTGGGGTCTTTTTCTTATATAGGCTCCTATTACCCCCCACCCCCTGTCCCGATTTTTCACATTTGCTGTCTGGTCACCCTAGGCGCGGGGAGCTTGGCGGGCCGCACGGAAGAGCTCCGCGGGCCGCATGTTTGAGACCCCTGCTCTAGCATGTGATGTGATTGGAATAGTTAAATCAGAGTGTGCAGTAGCACAGATGCAGCTAGGGACCTACAAACTTATCTTTAAGGATTGGAGAGGAAAACGGAGGGGTTGTGGGGAAAAAAAAGAGAGTTTACAAGCTGTGGTAGGTGATATATCAAGTTTCTGGAGGATGGAAGGCCTGCCTCACCGGTAGGTGGAGAAGGGACCTGAGTTGGGACTGGAAAAAGAGTTGCAACACTGAGAATATCTGCTTGCTTTGATATTAATAGATTCATATCTATTCTCTTGTACGGTTATTCAGATGAAGGATTCCAAGTGGGTTGCCCCAATATGTTTCCTATGAGCCAATTTACTAGGTATGATAATAGGGCTGGGCACAGTCTGTGACCGACTCTATCCTACTTAAAGGGGCCGACTTTGGCAGTTACATAATGCAGCATCTACTAAATGGAGAAGTGCAGGCTCAATTACATCAACAGAAAGAACCACAGGGCTTCTGTGAGACCAAAAGCAGTGGAGGCTGCTTTCAGGTGCTTTCATATGGTCATATGATTTGTGTTCTTAGTGTCCTTGTGGTAATGGTATAATTCTAACAAAAATGATAGCCATATTTTTTTGGCAGATTAAAGCAACAAAGGGTTTGGATTTGTACTATAAACCTTTCTGAGTGCAGAATTAATGGTGTGGATATCAGAGAAGCTAAAATATCACACTTTCCTTTTGCATAATGAGTGTTAACTTGCGTGTCTGGAGAGTGAAATGGAAAGGGAGATTTACTGCTTCAGAGAAATGCAGAGCTGGGTTTATTTTTTTTTTATTGTGTGAAAAATATTTGCAATTTAAAGACATACCTAATGAAATCTGATTTCTTGGTATGTACTGTGAAGAGCAATTTAAACGTATTAGGGTGCTGCATACATTTTATAATCACAAGTTTGGAAGTGATCAGGGATTTCAATATTCTTAGAGATTTAGGACCATTTGAGCCATTCACATCTTTTAGGAGGAATTATAACTTTGAAAAACACATGATTGCAGAAGACATATCTTATTGCAGCGGGGAAAAGTCATGTAATCGGAACACACACTTCACACATAAATACCTGGGTTTGGATTTTTGGAAATCCATCTGAAGGGAGTGGTGGACAAGGTGATACTCAGATTCAGACCAAACCAATATATAGTTATGGTTTCCATCTAGAGGATCACACAGTGAACACATTACTTGGCACTTTGGTAACATCAGCAAAAGTGTGTGTGTGTGTTTGTGAGACAGAAAGAGAGAGGTGTGCGTGCGTGTGTGTGTGAGAAAGAGATGGGGTGGGAGGAGAGGGTTGCAGATCAATAATGGCTCTAAGTTGATTGCGGCTAACCGCATTCTATCTGGTCTCAGTGAATATCCATCCAAAGCCAGGATTGCAATGTCTCAATGTTGCCTACATTCCATATTACAAGTTAGTTCCATGTTTAGCTTCCCTGTGATATACTGACATCAAAGCTAGGAAGAGAACATTGACATCCCACACAAGTAGCAGTAAAAAATCTTTCTAACTTTTACATCCCTGCCCAACATGAATTCTGTTCAAGCCCAAACTAGACACACAGAGAGTTAGTACTTACAGTGCATCCACCAGACAGTCATAATTAGTATTGGTATCGCAGTGAAAGCAATCCCTATATGTCACAATCCTTCATCGGGCTGTATATACTATGGCATTAGAGTGCAAGTCCTCTCTCAGAGATTGCAAACAACAAAAAAACCAAAACCAAGCAAACCAAAACCAAAGAGAAAGTAGTTCAGGTACAAACAACATTTTTGTGAGTAAAGGGGAAAATCTTTGTTTGTTTTATATGGGCAGAGAAAGAAAAAAAGGTTATTGGGATACCTTCGGCAAGTGGGTCGAGCGTGTGAATCATAAGCTGAAAGATGCTGTTTCTCATTAGACTGTTGTGGAGAGATGCAGAGCTCCCACCTCGCTGGAGACGTGGCTTGGTCTGAATGAAAAAAGAAAAGGAATTTAGCCTTTTCTTGAGAATGGATCCAGTTACACTATGAGCTGTATTCATCTCCCAATTAAAACATTTCTGATTTCCACCAGCGACATTTTGTACTAAGCAATGTCACCCCAAAAGCATACACTGGTCATTCATCAGTAGACTGGGACTCAGGAGATGTGGCTTCAATTCCTGGTTCTGCCACAGACTCCCCCTGACTCGTTGAGCAAAACCTAGGATTTAAGGGTGTGTGGTTAGAATGTGTAACTAATATGTTCTAAAAGTCTAGCGTAGACAAGGCAGTGTTGACTTTATGTGCTAATTTTGTCAAGTTAAAACCTAGGGGGGGATTCTTTTAGGGACGGGAGAGCAGCTGACAGTCATGGCAATCTTTAGTTTCATTGTGGAACCGTCTAGCTCTGTCCTGAAGCACACCAGCTTCTCATTTCAAATGCCTGCAGTCCATTACAGACCATTAGATATCAGCAAAATGATGTAGAGAAAGGTTAAAAAACCAACCCCATTTCTACGATAGCATCTTAGACAAGCCTTAGGTCAGTTATAGTAACAATGTGTGCCTCTGCCTATGGTTTTCCATCAGATGCTGTTGGCAAGGTTGAAAAAAAAAAATAAAGGACTTTCAGAATGATGATAAATAATGTGCACATGTGCATACACAGACACACAAAATAATAGAGCTAAAATAAAAGATCTTTAATATATTTTAACAGGCTTATAAACACCTAGAAGAGACTCTCTTTCCTGTGCCAATAATTATATAGTATAACAGCAGCTGCAGTTGTACAGCCATAAGATTCTTAGAGAATACAGCCATTTTGTGGATGGCAATGTTAATAAAACATTCCATTTAGTTGGATAATAAATAATAATCAGGGCCAACACTTTGTAAAAACTAACAAGCCCGTGCCAAACCAATTAAAAAAAAAACCAGATGAAGGAAATATTCTGTTTTCACTGAAAGCATCTACAGGGCACATACATTAATTCTTTGTGCCAAATGAAAAATTACAGAAACTGAATACCAGAATTAACTTGTCACTTTAACACTGGAACTTAATTATTTTTAATTGTATAGCAGCATTGGGGGCGGGGGTGGGGAAGGATGATAGCTTATTAAAATGCTGAAGTGTGCCAAAGCAAAGTAAGATTTGTCTCGCCCACACCTTCCAGAAAAAACATGCCCAGACATAAAAATACAAACTGCTGCCTACCATCAGTGTTTGGTCATCCTTGTCCCCAGCATTAGGTGGCTGCATGCATAGGGAAAAAAGAAAGAAACGTCACATGGCGCATGCATACATTTTCAGAGAAGAACATCAAACAATGGAAGAAACAGTTAAACAGCATGTACTTGTGTACTGAGTGACATAGGTAGATTCTATGGGCTAGAATGTGATTTCACAGCTCTGGAACTTTGTAATGTTAAAGACCTTAAATATTCTGTAGGTACTACTATGTAATAGTGGATTCTTTTGAAAGGTTCAGGCTGAAATGCTCCTGAAACCTCTTATCATTGGCTATATAATTTGCCTCTGACGTGTCACTGAATTTCAGGGTCTCAATTATAGACAGTGGGCTAAATCTTGAAGTCCTCATTTTTTATACAGTCTTTAGTGAGGCAAACTCATATTGGCTTTGATGGGAGTTTGCCTGAATGTTGAATGTAGTAAACTCAGTAAGATCATCAAGGTTGGACCATTATTGATAATGATTCCAAATGATGATCCTGATATCTTAATAAAAAGATGTTATGAGTCATTATATAAGCTTAATGGGACTCAGCAAAATGCCATGTAGCCCTAATTGACAGGATCAAACAGTTAAGAGCAGACAACATGGCAGCAGAGTATTGCCCTCCCATGTACAAGAATCAGACTCTGGGACGGATTTTGAAAACATTGCAAACTACAGAATAGATGACTTGTGTCCAACAGATATTCTTTCACTCTTCTGAGCACAATAATGGCAAGACAATGACATTTATAGGATGAAAAACTGGGGAAGACTCTGGGTTCCTCTGCAAACAAGTTGATGCAGCGATCCCTAACCAGTGTTATATGCCTGGGTTGTTGTGAGGAACAAAAGATTTAATAGTGATGGTAGCCTGGATGCTTTGTGGCACCACAGAACTATGTTTCAATAAATATTTTTGGGAGGATTGTGATAATGGACAATAAACAGTCATAATGTTTTCCTAAATCTGCTGAAGCCCACAATACAGTGTTAATTCACCAGAAAATACACACAAAAGCACCAGTGAACTATGATTAATAAAACACTGCATACTCTACCTGTGTTACAGTCAACCTCATGTGATAATGCCCCTTCCCTCAAAAAGCAGTGTTGTAAACCGTTTCCTCCATACCAAGCTTTCTTTTTTTTCTATCAAACAGCTCAACAAATGGTGCTATATTCTACAGCACAATCCCCAGGGGGAATTATCCAGTGCAATGAGCTCAGCTTTTTGACACACATCGAGATTAACTGTCAACATGCCTTTTCAGTTAGCGAATTTAACCTTGGGGGTTAAGTAGAAGAGAAATAATTATGAGCAAATACTGATACTGAAGCAGTTCACTTTTGTTCCGCAGTGAGCAGAGGAAGAACAGGACTTAATTCTTTATGTCCAAAATGTCCCCAGCTGAGAACATCAATTTGAAGAAAAGATTATGTGAGAAAAGACTACCTTTTGGTCTGTAATGGATTCCCCCCCTATCTCTCAAGCCAGGCTGACTCAGTGCAAACAACTGGGAAATAGCACATGAGGAGAGCTTTTATTAGAACTTAAAAAAAAAGAAAAGAAAATTTCTGCAGTAAATGGTCAACAAAATGTGTTCATTTACCTTTAGACGGTATTTTGATGAGTATTGTTTAATAATGGTGTGTACATATATGTATACATTTATAAATTCTATAAATGTACCCATATATTATTCACATACACTGTCAGGGATTGCTTTTGTATTATTCCTTCCCCACAAATCTGATCTGTGTTCATCCTGGGGAAAATTCACCCTAAGGTGAAATTTTCACTTGAACAGGGACCAGCCCAAGACCACTTAAGTAGCTCTTAAGCCCCCAAAATAATCTCATTGAGTTCAGTGGGCCCAATCATGTGAGTCAAGTTACTCTTATGCGTGAGTGTTTGAAAGACTGGGTCCTTAATATGAATGATAAAAATTATCAACAAAGGCTTTTGTATTTGAGGAGATATGTGGTCCGATCCATATCTTGAATTCTGAAAAAAGATCCAACCAAGGATGAGAAAATATAACTGAGTTTTAGCCACTTTTTGGACACAATCTTGCAAGGTGCAGAGCACCCTCAACTCCCATTAACGTCGATAAGAGCTGAGAGTGATCAGTACTTCTCAGAAGAATCTGCCACTTCATAGGATCAATGCATAGTCCTATCCAACACTCCTTCAAGTCAGTGGAAAGACTGCCAATGACTTTAATGGGAGCTGGATCAGGCCAGGTAGGTATATTAAGATAAACAACTACCTTGCTTAAACGAAAATGTATAGCCTATACATTTTAATTTGTACAGGATAATCATTGAAGTAAACAGAAATACTGGATTTTGGCAATACATATTCCATTTACATTTTAAAAAAAGATTTAAATAGGATGGAAATACACTTCTGAAATGACAAAGGTATTCTTCTCTTTCTAATACTGCAATATGCAGTATAAAACTGTTAAATGGATATCTTTTCAAATGTGGTAAATAATATATTTGTTCCTGAGCTGATACCTTGTATTTCAAGTTGCATTGCAGAAGAAATGTTCATGACAAAAATATAAACAGAGGTTTGGGAAGAAGATGCTCACACAAAACTTAGCAGCAATGTAAACGGTGGGCCCACATTCGAGTTACTGAGCACTATCAGTTTCCATGGACTTCAGTGGACATTTCCATGGACTTCAGAGGACATAAGTAGGACATTTCACATCTTGCAGGATTGGATCAAGTCTTGTACAACTGAGTATACTCTTTGGGCCTGATCCTGCAAATACTTACACACATGACTAACTTTATTTACCTCAGTGCTCCCACTGAGCTCAGATATTGTTGTCAATTATTTAAAAACCTTTAAATCTATTTTATATTAATTATAAACTCTTTAATACTGCAGTGCAAGCACAATTAGTTCAGTTTGATGACTGACATGAATAAAGCTTTTTATAAACTCCAAATGATATCAAACAGGCTATCTGTATTTGTGTTGTACAGCGTATGAGCCAAAAAATGAATCTAGTGGAAAAAGACTACACCAATACAATATTTCTGTCTGAAAAACATACTTTTGAAGTATCAGAGGGGTAGCCGTGTTAGTCTGGATCTGTAGAAGCAACAAAGAGTCCTGTGGCACCTTATAGACTAATAGACGTATTGGAGCATAAGCTTTCGTGGGTGAATACCCACTTCTTCAGATGCATGCATGACATTTCCACCCACGAATGCTTATGCTCCAATACATCTATACTTTTGAATTGACTACTAGTGTTAATGTTAAAGAGACACTGTCAACTAAAAATCACATATTGCAAAGAAGCAAATTGTATTATTTGTTATAATAATGTCTTAAAGTCAAATATATTTGTCACTACTTATGCCCTATTTTTATCTTTTCATATTTTTTTTTCAGTTTGGACAACGAAAAATCAGCTAAGCCCATTTTTCTTTTGTTTCCAGACAGTTTCCCATTCAGGTTCTCAGTGCTGCTACATTTGGATTTTGAACACTTCAGGGGAATATTTACATTCAAAAATATTGTTTTCTTTGGATTATCTTAATTGGAGAAGCCTATTTGTATTAGTCTTACGTGTTATAAAAGCTTATGTATTTAATATAAAATTTAAAATTTGGCCCAAATTTACATTAAGTCCCTTTAAACCAACTGTGAATACAGTTTTTTGTACATAGCTACGATATTAATCTTTTATTTAGAAAACAAACATTCTCTACATGAATGTGTGCACTTGAATCACGACAATCACCACATATTAGCTCCTTTTTAAACTGCAATTTCCATCCTTTTGTTTTGACTTTTTAATTTCTGCATTGCAGATAGTTCTAGAACAGATACTAGGAGATGAGCACCATACACTTTGCAATTCCATGTCATAATTAACTTACAGCTGTTGATAGTTTTTATAGTAATGCAAAATACATACAACTGCATTCTGATATAGTATCCAGTGGACCATACCTTATTGTGCTTACACAATAGTATTCTTCTATTTTCATATCCATATGATGGCTAAATATGTAAGGTTTTTCATACCTGACCTTAGAACCCCAAGCATTTATTTCACGAACAATCCTATATCTTTCCTGCTTGCCATTAAGGCTGGAACATTGGAAGCCCTCCCATACCTATCCCTATGTCTACCCTACCACTTATGTTGGTATAACTTATGTTGCTCAGGGGTGTGAATAATCCACCCCACGGGTGACATACGTTACACCAACAGAAGTGCCGGTGTGGACAGCGCCTTGTTGGTGGGAAAGCTTCTCCCACTGACATAGCTCCTGCCACTCATTGGGGGTGGATTAATTAAGTCAATGGGAGAGCTCTCTCCCGTCGGCTTAGAGCGGCTACATATTTCATAGATAAAGCTTTATATCCATTTTTCAATTTTTTTTGTTTAGTCTCTTACTTTAAAAACATCCAAACGAATACCCTTACATGATACCATAAATACCTTCACCATCTGGTATAACACTGTTTGACATCTATCTGATAGGGTCCATGTAGATATTAAATCTAATACTCAGTGGGTACAGCCTGTCCAGAATGCCTGACTAAGCTTATCCATCACCTCTCTCCCTGAAACTCCAACATCCAAAGGACTGACTCAAATGACAAACTGTTAGCAAATACTTTTCAACAGAGGCACAAGGGAATGGGAAGAGCAAAAGCATGGCCTTGCTTCCACCTGCCCTTACTTACTTACTTCTCATGCTCATGCATTAGGGTTAACCAGAACCTGTCTATAACTGTGACATAGTTTAGTTAGATCCAAAATTGACATTAATGTCCATGTAATTCTTTCTTTAAAATAATTTTGATTGTTCTAAATGACAAAGAATAAAAATATAAATAATTTATATTATATTATATATTGTATATTATATACAATATATTATTATTTAAATAATTAAATGATTTATTGTACTTTATCGCTAAGAAAAAAACAATGTCCATACAGGAGTAACATGCTGGCTGGAAATCTGTGCAGTGAAATATCTGTCATTCACAGATGGCATTGTTCCTCTCAGAACATATTTTTCCCAAAGAATGGGTCAAATTTTGAAGAATTCTCACCAAACAGCTATATATTCTTGCAGGACTTATGAACCCTCATGAGGATTCTCCCAAAAGCTAAGTGCCCAGGGCCTGATGATCAGTATTCTCATAGTTCTTCTTGGTCTAGTAGTTGAGCTGTCAGGGTGAACATCTATCTCTGTATTATCTATCTATGCATTTAAACCATCCCAAACACCGTCCTATCTGGGCACCATCACCCTTCAGATCTCTATCATTTATGGGGATCATTTCCAGGAGTGGGTAGAGAAGATGATGGGGAGGAAGGATGGGAAGAGGAAGACAGCAGTTCACTGTTGCACTGGTTGCTCCTGCCACCAACATGCCCACAGGATAGCTTGGTGCAAAGTTAATGCACAGTAGATCAGCAAGGAACGTATATGCGTTCCCAACCTACTCGTTCAGTGAGGCCTCCCCTAAAGAGGTGTTTGGGGTGCCACAGTTGGCAAGGCCATGGAAATAAGGGAAGAGCCAAACTGCCATGGGGCCAGGTGGTGGAAGACTGTTAAGGGGCACAGGACCTCCATATGGATGTCTCTGGCTTCCAGTGAGTCTTGGGGAATCTTCAAGTTTTGGGACCTGAACCCTCCGCCACTCCAGAGAGAAGGGTTGGCCCTGGCTCCTAACAGATCTCAGAGAATCTTCAATTGCTATCCCTTCCAGAAGAATGGTAAGTAAATCCATGAGTGAGTTTCTTCTCCCATACAAAGGAATAACTCGCACAGGGGATGGTGAACCCATATGTAGTTAATGGGGCTGCTCCTGCTTCCCTTGAAATCTGTGGGAGTCCTAGCACTGACTTCAGTGGGAGCTGGACTGGGCCCAAAATTTGTACAGAGTTTTGAACGTAAGTGCAAAATATCACCATCATCAATCAAAGCCACCTGGGAACTTCGATTCTCTATCAGATGATATCTTTCCAATTCATTCCAAAATCAAAATCAAGTATGCGTCTGTATTTGGTTTAATTTTTTTAGGAATATATGCTTAATGATCTGTGACAATTAGACAATTGTACAGTCCACTCTTCATCCCAAACACAAACTAATTACAAATCAGATCAGGCATTCAATTCAGTTCATTCAGCACCAGGTTATGGTATTAAACAGTGAAAGACAGAAGTGTCTTTCAACATCCTTTTTAAAGTTTGGACACAAAAATTGGAAACAGCTTTCCAGTAGTGGTCTCACCAATTAAAAGGTAATGATCACATCCCTGCTCCTATTTGATATCCAAGGATAAGGCTAGTTTTTGTGAGCTCTCAGGCTGTGATTCAGCTCTTTAGGTGAAAGGATATTATACAAGTTTGACATGTCTTTTCTCTGATCTTAAATATTTTTCTAAACATTATAATAAACTAAAAGAGATTAATGATTTACTGGATGAGCCATCACTGGAAGTAACGAAAGTACATTATGTGCATTGACTGGTAGAGCATAGTGCATTACAAACTGCATTTAAATTCTGTAATCTGGTTTCTCTGATTATTTTTCTGATATAGAATGTGGAGCCAAGTTTAGGGGCTTTACAAGAAGTTGTCCCAGGTATATTTTATAGGTACATATATTTTTATGGACGTCTTCTAGCATTGCTTTTCATAAGTAGCATATGGCTCATTGCAATGATACAGGTATCAGTAAGTCACTGTTTGTCGGCTCTCAAGAAAACTATAAAAGGCAGTTATTTTAGGACGGAAGGTACCCAAGCCTTTTAAAGAGATTGAGGTTTGATTTGAAAATGGGTGAAATGAAAAACAACTGCATTTCAAAAGCACCCACTTTGAACAGAGGAGCGTAACAACTGTAATGGAACATAATGGAGCAAGTCCTACTGACTTCAATAGGAGATGGATTCTCCTCTTAAAATGTAGGTTCCCAGGGAATGACAGTAATGTGCTACATATGCATGATGTACTTGGCATAAGACCATTATGCCATTTATCCCTAAATTATACACCACAATGCATTCAGTGCATTAATACATAGCTAAAATTCATTATGGGGAGGAAAACACACAAATACAGCTGGCTAAATTCAGAAGCAATTCTAGTCTGTTTGGAGTTGAAGTAAATTACCAGGCCCCTCAAAGTATACGTTTGCACGTTACACCAACGTAGACGTCCTTTAGGCTCCCTTAGACATACTCACTTATTTAAACTCCTTCAGACCCACAGACCATATTCAGAGGTGTTCTGTAATTGTGGGTGGGTATCTTCTCAATGATCCTCACATAGACTCCCTTTGGCATTAGAAAAGTGGGTGAGTGAGTGTAGTTTACATGCCAAAAAGCTGGAAAGTGTAATTTACAATGATCCTAACCTACTTTAACTTAAACCTTCTGCTGAATGATTAGGGTGAAATCCTGGCCCCACTGAAGTTGACAGAAGCCTTGCCACCCTCATATAAATTACATAGGATCATTCTCAGTATGTAAATTACACCTCCTTAGACTGTTCTCTAATTCCCTTAGACTGAGAGTAATTGAGAGGGAGTGTGCATATGAGGTGTTCTAACTTACATATCATCTGATCCAAGTTAAACATCACCTGAACATGGCCTGTTAGAATCTAAAGCAAAACGCTTTGTAGATCTTATTAAGAAAAGAGCTGGAGAAGCTAAAGCTCCCCTTTTCACAGGAGGGCTTCCCAAGGGATAAAATATCTTTACTCTATGAACTAATACATTAAGTTTCACAAGGGCTGTTTCCTGAATTTAGTCGAGCTTGCAAGCCTGCTTTACTCACCCACACCAAGAAATTTCTGAAGCGAATCCTGACCCTGAACAAATACTGAGAAAAATTTTCAAATTTGGGTGCATAATTGCATCTGCAAAATGTGTGTACACTTCTGTTTTGTCAGAAGTCCCAGCCTTATGCATATCTAAAGGGTTTTATGCCTTCAAATCAAGTATTTCCTAAATACCAGTTTGTTCATGCAATTACCCAGTGTGCGTGCACAAATTGAATCTTATCACAGATATATTAAGGAATTGCATCTTTGTTAATTTGAGAATGACAAATAGATGACTTAGGGAGAAATCAGCTGTTAAATCACATTCTAGTCTGAGGCCAGTTGCTTTAGATCCAAATTTTGAGACATTTACTCATGTGAAATAGTACCTTATTTCTCCAGTCGGTCAATGGGACCACTCCTGGAGCAAGTACCTATTCAATAGGAGTAAGAGTCCAAATCTGGCCCAATTGTCTTAGCTGCTCTGAATTTACTAAAAATCAGGTATCCTTGATATTTGGTTTAGGAGAGCAATGTAATAGCACAATATTAAAGGCCCTGTGATTATTTAATTACCATAATGCCAATCATAACCATGTAGTTTTAAGATGCCATTTTAATCTTAATATTAAGACTTGTCATTGAAAGTTTGTCTCTTTTTCCCCCTTAATTGCAATCTAATATTTTTAAAGACATTGTTACAATTGTTATTTAAGTCAATGTCATTTCTGGCAGTTTCTAAGAAGGGAAAAAGGAGGGGATTTTTCAAAAAAGGGAGACTGAACTTAAGCTCTTATACTGACACTTGATATGTACCTACCCAAATTAGCTGCCTACGAGTGTTAGATTAAATGCATAAGTATAAATCTGTATTGGCTAGCTTCAGGTACCCAGATTTGAAAACTAGGCTCGTTACTTTTAAAGCATGTTTAATTAATATGCTGCTGTTGTATTCATAATATGACAGGTTAAAAATATATTGGAAGAATGTCATTTAGGTTGACAAGTCAAGCACTCAAAAGTTAGGAAATTCCAGAATTAAGGTTCCCTGTATAACCTTAATTTGGTCCCCTTGTGTTTTAATTACATGATCGCATACTGTTTTTTCCATAGGACCCCTATATCATTCAATGTATAAGATGGATGGTGCTCCGGGTGTAAGGCAGCTGTTCAATATTTCTTATTATCCCCATAATTTAATGTGTGGCCCTTGGCCTTACTTACTCACATGATCCAAAACTTGCAATTAATACAGTATTATGAATGTCCTCATGCTCTTTTCTATGGCACTCATCCCCATAGTATCCAAGTGCTTCATATACATTCATGAATTTATCTTCACAACTCCCATGCAAAATGAGAGAGGAGTATTATCCCCATTTTACAGGCAGAGACACTGAGGCAAGAGGACAAAGTAACTTCACTAATCCAATATAGAGCATTACAACTCAGAACTCCTGATTTCCAAACGTGTGTTCATGCTGCCAAGCTGCCAGAGCTGCTGAGCATTCACAGCTCCCACTGACTTCAGCTGCAGTTGTCTCAGGTTGCGTACTCAGAAAGTGAGGAACATTCATTTAGTGAAGTTTTAGTGAAAAGTTGCAGAGGCCTGGATAGAATCTAATTCTGAGTGTGATTCACTTGCTTTAATCACAAAAGCATGGTTTTTCTTCTCGTCTCATTTCTTGCAGAAGTTGGAAGGTGTGTTGTGAATGCGATAGGGGTCCTATAGTTGATAGCCTCTGTCACTACACAACCCTCATTCACTCACTGAGCACTATCCATCCTGTGCACTAAATGAAGCAAGGGTCCTATGAATAAAAATAATATGTGATAATGTCATTAAAGACTGTATCATAATGTAAATACCCAAGGGAGCGGAATTTAGAAAATGCTGGAATTAAGGTTGTCCAGGAAACCTGAATTTTGAGTGTTTGACTTTGCTGCCTGAGGACCTTTACTTTAATGTAGTTTCCCCTCCTTTTTAATTTCCAGGTATTTCTTTAAAAGGCAGAGCCAAATTCTATTATGAGAAACGGTGACAACATCGCCACCATGTACCAGCAACAGGGCTTGAACAATGAACATTCTGCACAGGTTTTACATGTTAAGCTACAAGACAAACTACATTAGCTGGAAAAAACTGTTACCCTGTGTGAACCAGGCCACACAAAAGTCGACACAAACTCAGAAACAGGATTTCATGCACAAGTAACCTTGTTTTTTCAGACGGCATATAGAAGGCCCAAGATATGACATGCTCTTTCTGAGAGGCAGTGTGGCTACCGGGATGGGACTTGGATTCTAGTCTCAGGTTGTGTGGCCTCTCAGTGGAGTGGGAATCTTTGCTTAATAAGGCTCAGTCTACACTAGTTATGTTGGTATAACTACGTCGCTCAGGGGTATGGACATAGTGACGTAGTTACACCAACCTAACCCCCCGCATAGACAGTGCTATGTCGATGTGAGGGCTTCTCCTGTCAACATAGATACAGCCTCTTGGGGAGGTGAAGTACCTGTGACAACAGGAGACGCTCTCCTATCAATGTAGGTAATGTGCCGTAAATGGAGACAAGGCCTCAAATTAAGGAGATAGAGTGACTAGGGTAAGCCAAAAGTTGTAAGTCTGGAACTCATGGTTTCCTGGTTCCCAGAACAGGGCACCTTCCCCTAGGCTAAAGGATATTTTAATAGAGGGTAGGTGGCAGCTGCAGGAGGAGGAGGATGCAGACAATCCATTTTGTCTGTGCGCCATCTGGAGTTTGACCTCTGTGTGACATGCTGACGTGAGACCTCCAGGTGGGTGCACACAAAGCGCTGTAGAATGTGGATGGTTTGGGGGATGCTTCCAAGCACAAGGTGTATTGTGCCTACCACAGACAGGAGATGGTGATTTTTGAATTTTCATAACCCAACCAAATCTGAATGGATTACCATGAATCTAGCAAGGAGGCATTAGAGCTCTTCATTAAAACAGTCGCATCAATTGTTATAGTGGAAAGTGTTACTCAACCTTAGCACAGGTTAATACTATAATGATTCACATTGATCTATTGATGATATATCTGCACCAGGAGAGACACTGCACTCTAAAGGTGATTCACCCCAAGGGAGGCCAGGCAGCGGTATCACGGTCTTTCTTCCTTCCAGATTTCTGATGTGGGAGGGCAGCTGTAATTTCTGCTGAGGACTCTATAGGAGCCCTACTAGCATACACTGCTGAGGGGATATGCTGAATCAGTGCACCCTCAGCTGCCCTGGTCATGCCCCCTTTCTGGCTGGCAGTGTTCACGTCACCTCCTTTCCACTGCTGCATCCTTTCCACCTCACTAAACTTTTTGCCACTGGGGCCCTGCACATTTCAACCAGCAGAAACCTGAACTTATAGACTCATAGAATATCAGGGTTGGAAGGGACCTTAGGAGGTCATCTAGTCCAACCACCTGCTCAAAGCAGGACCAATCCCCAATTTTTGCCCCAGATCCCTAAATGGCCCCCTCAAGGATTGAACTCACAACCCTGGGTTTAGCAGGCCAATGCTCAAACCACTGAGCTATCTCTCCCCCAAGGCTAAGTGTTCCAACTTGATCTATCTGAGCATGAAAGGAGAAAAATAAAATAAAATATGACAGAAGCATATAAAAAAATGAACAGAGAAAGCCAGCTGAGCACTGCTAACAATTACTGTTTTCCATAATATCAGAACAAAACGGCACTCAAATGAAATTTAAAAGGCAACAACACTTAAAATGGATAAAAGGGAAAACTTTAATCACACAATATATAATCAGTGGGACTCTCTGCCACAGGATATTGGCAAATAGTTTAGTAAGAGTTAAAAGAAAGATTTGTCACATTTATACTAAAAAAGGAAAAAAATTAAAGTAGCATCTGCCATTACATGACCTAGGATAAAACTTCAAGGACTACCAATAAACATACTTCAAGAAGTACAATGATCACTCTTTGGGATCAGTAGGAAATTTCCTTCCATTGTATAGCATTACACATTTAGGTGCATGATGGGGTTTTAAGCCTTTCCCTGAAAGTTCTAACACTGGTTACTGATAGTGACAGGATACTGGACAAGACAGTCCTTTGGTCTCCTTAGCTATGAAAGTTTTTATGTTCTTATTCTTTCTGTGTTTGGGTTAGCATCTTCTACTCAACACCACAATGGAGATGGGGACAAATAAACCACAGAACAGCACTCCTCAAAGAGTAGAACCTGAGAAGGTTCTAAGTGCAAGATCAAAATGCCCCGGCTGGCACATTTTGTGACTCACCAAACATCAGTCCCAGCTATATTTTGGGACTATCCCCCTTCTGATACAGATAAGAATGTTTAATTCTGATATTAAGGCATATCAGACTATAAAGTCACTGAAATCAAGCCATACAAAACGCTTATACTGTTTTAGTCTGATAGAAAGTTAACCTAATTCTGAAACATTGTGAAAGGAAAATAGGAAGAGTAGAAGCAGTTTATTTAGTTCATCTAAGAACTGGAGCATATTATATTTTCTTAAATATATTTTAAAATATAAACTTAAACATCAAGTTCAAATCTCAACAAAAACAAATTGTTTACTCTTAATGCTGATTCTCAACTTCAGGCCCAACAACCTGGTTCTCTCTGTGATTGACACCCAATAGCTACTGTCCTTCCATTTCCTCTAAAGATAGTTGCCCGCAACTACAGTTTCCTCTCTTGTGCCAAATCTCCTACTGTGTTTCCACTGCTTTCTGGCTACATGTATTGGAGGAGACACACCCCATAAGGCTTTCATTATGTTCTGGCCAGGGTTTAAAACAATGGCTAACAGAGACCGTAGCGAAAAGAAACAGGATTTGAACTTTACTGAGGAATATGCAGACAAAATATAAGTAGTGTACTACCAAGGAATCTACTAGAGTCGCCAGAGCAAATAGGAAATTCACCAACCATTTCTTGGTTGCATGGATCCAGCTACATCAGCAAACAGAGTTGGCCTTAGTATTTTCTCCAGAACTGGAAAACATTTTGCCACCAAACCCATGCATCCCCACTCAGTAATGTGAATCAGCACCATATCATCAGCTTTTACAAATATCTAAAGTAAATCTGTGCCCGAGAAAATTGGGAATAGCCTAAAATAAACTGGGATTCTGGGTCCACTAGGTGGAGGATTAAATGTGCATTCCAAAGAGATTCAGAATTTATATTTTTGCACTTTACAAACATTATCTATGTATTTCCCACAACCCCTGTGTGAGGCTGGTAAATTATTATTAGCCCCAGTTTGCAGAAGTGGAAGCTGAGACACCAGAAAGTTATGGCCAACATTTTCAAATGCGGGGGTATAAAATTAAGCACCTAAATCCAGATATCCATCTTCAGGCACCTCGATTTGAAAATTTTGGCCTATGTAACTTGATAAAGGCCACAGATGGAATCAGAGCTGTGATTGGACTCATTCCCTTCCTGTGTGCAATTTATAGTTTCCCGTGTTTAAGAAAGATGAATTCAAACCGGAACAGATGCAGAGAAGGGCTACTAGGATGATCCGAGGAATGGGAAAACTACCTTATGAGAGGAGACTCAAAGAGCTTGGCTTGTTTAGCTTAACCAAAAGACGGCTGAGGGGAGATATGATTTTTCTCTATAAATATATCAGAGGGATAAATACCAGGGAGGGAAAGGAGCTATTTAAGTTAAGTGACAATGTGGACACAACGACAAATGGATATAAACTGGCCATCAACAAGTTTAGGCTTGAAATTAGGTGAAGGTTTCTAACCATCAGAGGAGTGAAATTCTGAAACAACCTTCCAAAGGGAGCAGTCGGGGCAAAAAACTTAACTGGCTTCAAGACTGAGTTTGATAAGTTTATGGAGGGGATGGTATGATGGGACTGCCTACAATGGCATGTGGCCCATCGGTGACCGCCAGTAGCAAAAATCCCCAACGGCCAAAGACAGGACACTAGATGGGGAGGGCTCTGAGTTACTACAGAGAATTCCTTCCCAGGTATCTGCCTGGTGGGTCTTGCCCACCTGCTCAGAGTCTAAAGGACTAATAGACTAATATTATTAAATCTAATAAACATAAATGAACCTTCTTATATACAGACAGGTGGCTGATAGGGAGCTTGCCTATCAGTGGTAACATGGGTGGCACTGCCCCTTTCCTTTGTAGTAATGTATAACTCAGCTCTTCTAACAACCACCTAACACTAAACCTGTTATGACAGTTTTGAAGGAGAATTACCACTGTGAGTGACAGGAATAAAGCCCCCAGAATGGTGGTTAAATAGTGCATGGAAAATAGAGAGCTTCTATAGTTCTGAAGGTTTGAGTAATACAGCAGGGAGTAGCAAATAAATACACAAGAACAGTATATTAAGAAGTAAGGTCCTGTGCTTAGGTGCTAGCCTGGGACTTGAGAGACCCATATGGAATTCTCTGCTGCACCACAGGCTTCCTGTGTGATCCTGGATAAGTCTTGTAGCATGCTCTCTCATACACTACATCCCTATAGCAGGAAAAGTAATGGGGATGGGAAGTGTATAAAAACAAGCCTGAAATCTGAATAGTACACCAGAACCTACACTGAAATACCTGGGGAGGGCAGTCTATTTAAAAGAAAGAATACTCTTTAATTTGCACTATGAATGAGCAAATACTTTGCAGTTGTTTGAATAATCAAACCCCGACTCCTGCAGCCTTGTATTAGATGAGTTTGTTATTGGTTCTGATAGCTTCCCAATATTTCAATATAAGTGCCTAGATTTTCTTGTAATGTACCATGCTGATGTACCGACAATTGTCTGGTCATTCCAGTAAAAAAACCCTCTAGTTAGCTAAGAGAAACCTTTTGCCCTTGTTGAATTAATCATGCAAAGAAAATGATAAGATAAGCACTCTGAAATCATTATGCTTTATGCAACTTTAATCTGTCTGGAACTATCCCATGAACAAGCCTTTGGTTTTATTAAAAAAAACAACAGTACTCCAATTTCTATTAATCAAACATCCAGCTCTCCAATCACCTAGTAAGTATGTAAAAGTAGTCGTCGTAAATACATACAGCACACACTATTCTCTTCACAATCTTCACCTACACTTTGGGAAAATGCCATCTCTATCTAGCTAAATCATCATGAAAAGTGCTACTCTCATGTAAGAGTTTCTGGGGCTCCAATCAAGTTTTGATGAGCATAAGCCACTACCTATTACACATTGTTTCTAGACACAGAGTTTTTACATTAACCAGAGTCTGTGCTAATCACGAAACAAGTGTATTTGATTTTTGCAGCAGCACAGTCTATCCATGTATAAAATAGTCTGTAATAGTGAAGAATAAGCAGATTAAACTTCCTCTTGTTTCTGTCCGTCGGCCTCATAAATTTGTTTTATTGATAATTGTATATGACCCTCGCTAGAACACGGGGTTTGGGATCCATGTGCATAGGTGCTGACTCCGTGGGTGCTCTGGGGCTGGAGCACCCACGGGGAAAAATTGCTGGGTGCTGAGCACCCACCGGCAGCTCCCCATCCGCCCGCCCAACTCACTCACCTTCCGGGTTCCCTGCGCTTTTTTTAGCCACAGCAGCTGGCTTGCTTCCCCAGGCAGGCGCCCCGGCAGCGGCTTTTTCGCCGCTCATTCAGGCTCCTCCCTCCGGCAGCACGCGGGGGGTGGGGGAAAGTGCAGGGACGAGCCTGCGTGAGCGGCGAAGAAGCCGCTGCCGGGGCGCCTGCCTGGGGAAGCAAGCCCAGGAGGAGGTGAGCAGCCGGGCGTGGGGTCGGGGAGCTGCAGGGCCCGGTGGGTGCTCTGCTGCTCTTCCCCTGCCCCCCGCTTGCAAGCCGGGGTGGGGGTGATGCAGCATGCCCGGGGCTGGGGGAGGAGGCGGGGCCAGGGCCGGGGGCGTGAGCACCCACCGGCAGCTCTCCGCCAGCCTCCCACCCACACGCGCTCGCCCGCCTGCCCAACTCACTCACCTTCCGGGTTCCCTGCACGGCCAGAGGGATTTTTCCCGGGGGGAGGGGGCGGGGATTTAGGGAAGGGGCGGGGCCAGGGGTGGAGTTGGGGGGGCGGGGGGAGCACCTAGCGGCACCGACAAAAGTCGGCCCCTATGTCCATGTGCGGGACCGCGTTATGGGGGGGGGCCGCGTTACCATGGATTCCAATTAAAGTAATGTAATTTGGGATCCTTGGCCGCGACTACGCTATTACCGAATTCGCGCTATGCTGATGCGCGTTCAAGCGAGGGTCTCCTGTACTTTTGTTTAAATATTACATAAACACTGCAAAAATTATACGTGTGGTGTCTCTGTTTGGACTTCTCAAAAGACCAGGCAACATCTGAAAAGTGCTTTATTGTGGTTATTATTTTTCTTTTAATCAGAGACTGAGCTTATTAAATGGGAAAGAATCACCATGACTACTGATGACTAATTTGCGTTCATAGTGTCCCCTTTGCATATTTTAACTCTTTTATATCTAGTCATGGAAATCTCTTCATATCACACACATTCAGGATTTCAATTACTTTTCAGAATTCTGGTTAAGAGCTGAGAATTGATCAGAAGCTACTCTTTCTGGATCACAGAGGCTTAGCAATTACATGACAAAGGTTAGGGAGGTCAGGTAAAATCTGGATCTGAACAGGAATGAAGAAATGCAGAAAGAACTGGTTCTTGTTTTGGTAAAAACAAAGCTTAGCTCTAATTCTGACCCTCACACTCATGTAGCCCCATTGAAATCCAAGGGGCTACACTGGTGCAAAACTAGTGTGAGGTCAGAATCAGGCCCAGAATGTTTAGTGCCCTCAGAACTTGGCACTTAAACAATGTGAAATACAATAACAACAAAGATCATTTTTATTTTGTAGTATGTGTTTTCCGACAAATGTTACTTTTACATCTTCAACATGCTACAAGCTAATGGGTCATACATCACTGAAACAGGAGCTAACATGTTGGTAGGGGCAGCTCTATGAATTTTGCCGCCCCAAGCACGGTACTCAGACAGCTTTCGGTGGCACGCCGGCGGGCGGTCCCTGGTCCCGCGGCATTTCTGCGGGAGGTCTGCAGGTCCCGCGCCGTCGGCGTCCCCGCCGCCAAATTGCCGCCGAAGCTGCGGGACCGGTAGACCTCCCACAGAAACGCTGCCTGACTGCTGCCCTCACATCGACTGTCATGCCACCCTCTGCGGCTTGCCGCCCCAGGCACGCGCTTCCTGCGCTGGTGCCTGGAGCCAGCCCTTCATGCTGGCAATTCTTAGGTCTCAAACTTTCTCTAGATGTTATTGGCCCCTGGTTATACTACAGTTTTCCTAGAGGAAATGCCCAGAAACACCCTTAGGTGGAGTAGAACTGCCATAGCAACTCCGAGGCCACCCCTCTTCTATCTCTTGGCACAGAGGCCATTCCCAGGAGAAAGGGAGTATGGTTAGGGTGTGCCAATTATCTGGAGAGCCTCAGGGCTATCTTTGTCCCTAGGCAGCCTCAGCACCCAGAGATCTTAAAGTGTCTTAAAGCCACATTTTCCCCATCCCCAGGGTCTTGTACCAAATACAGCTCTGCTGGGCTGGAGAATCTAGGCCCAAGTCACTTTCTTTAAAATGATCCCACTAGGCTCAGGATGAGAACAGGTCAGTTGCTCTAACAGGATCAAACTCTAGAACATTTTTAGAAAAAACAGTTAACGTTATGACCCATCCATACCAGCCAACTGCATTATCAGTAGCTGCTGAAAAACAAAACATGCTTAAGGTGGTTTACTTACACTGAGGGAAATGACTGTAGATTAACCCTTAGTATCTTTTCCCCCATTGCGTCCACAGCATTCAGAGTCAGAGAAAAGAAGTTAATAAGAAAAGTACAAAAATCCAAAACTTTAAACTAAAACTGCTAACTGGCCCCTTGAAAAAGAGGACAAAACAGAATTAATAATAGACAAAGCGTTTTGTCTTTCATTTCCAATCTAACCTCTGTCTAGTGCCTAGTGGAAATATTTCCTCAAAACAAAGGACATACCAGCTGGCACTATTTGGCATCCTTTTTGGCATAGCAGCAAAAAGGTACAAGACTGAGCAGGCCTGGAGACTGAGTGGGTCTCTCACCAACAGGGCAGAGACATATTGTCTAACAGGACTCTGAGGAAGTTGTTGGCCATGCTGTACCTTTTTTTGGTAGAACAACAGATGTCAGTCTCCAGGGCCATCAGTTTCATCAGCAATTCGTCTGTACACAAATATTTTAAAATAACAAAGACACAAACAGCAGAGAGGCTCCTACGGCAGGAACTCATTACTACAAAACATTTGGCTACAAAATAAAACCAGTTAGTGTGCAATGTTGCGAACATTTAAAAGTAAAAATTACTTTCTTCATTCTCAGAATCATTATTCTGGACTGAGGGGATATGACTAGAATTTTCTTTAAAAAAAAAAAAAGTAGCGAGGAGTAAGAAAGCAAAACACAACACACCAATCTCTCTGATCATGGAGAAACTAAACATTGTATCCACAGAAGCAAAAGCTATCGTCGAATATATTCTTTTATCAAATATGGGAGACACTGAGCAACTGCAAATTTCATCTGTCAAAACTTCTCCTTTCTGTCCAAGAAAATGCCACAGTTGTGGACAGAATTCTAAACTTCAGTAGTTAGAATTTGTGGAATGCACTCTAACTTACCCCATATAGACCTCAGAAACAGGGGGTTGATTTCTGTCATCAAAGGTAGACTTGGAAGCCTTAGCTAACTTCTTGCACTTCTCCACTTCTCACAGAGATGATTATGAGTACTGGAACCCCTGTCTTTTCTCTAGGTAAAACTTTGAGTTCATGAAACATTAATAGAGTCACTCAGCCATGTCATTGTGGACCATGAAAGGAACCCACAGAAACAGGGTCACACAGAATGAAAACAGTGGAAGAGTCAATAAATGGAATCCTTACATCTGATAAGCAAACTGAAAATACAGGAAACCAGCTGAACAAAAGACCAAGATGACGTATCCAAGAGAATCAAAAAATACCCAGTATTGAAGGCAAAACCAAAACATATAGACTACACGTACACATGAAAACAAAGAGAAAGGGATTCTGCGAAACAAATCCTAGTTATACACAAACTTGTGGAACATAATTTAGCAAACAGTCGGATATAGTAATACTTCAGATTTTGTTTACATAACATTTATGTGGAAAAAACAAACTTCTCTGGTATTATTGCTGCCAGGGGAATTTCTTGCAATGATAGTATGTTTACTATTAAATTGAAATGAAAGAATTCAAAGTCTTTACAGGAAATTCTTCATTATAAAGCGTATTGCTTCTAGTGGGGACTACAATACTACTTCATTTAATTATTTCTGGCATTTTATCTATCATGCTGTGAGCTTCTGAACAAAACAGAGAATTAATGTTGTCTCTACTTTATTCTTTTTCACCAAGGACCTCACAGTTTATTTTGACATTTGTGTTGGCTGGCTTCTTGATGGGAATATATATATATTCTTTTCCTCTTAAGTCATTTTTCTTTTTCATTAGCAAAACAAATCTAGTCTCTCTATGGTTTAAAGTCTACTAGGTGTGCCTCACTGATGATCTGACCAAGGATCATTTTACCTGCCTAATCATCTCTTTTCTCTGAAATACAGGCCAATTCAGCATTCATGTAAATTAATGCTACCAAGAGCCCGCATCTTGAGCTTATCATGCCTGTGGCTATGGGATGTTCTGATTTTGGGGGAAACTAGAAATATAAAGAAGTGTCCCAGCTTTCATTTATTTAAAAAAGTTTTGAGCTCTTTTCCTTGTGAAGATAGCCTTGAAAACACAAGTTTACATAAACGGATGTAAGCCAGTCAGTAGGGTTAGAAAGAACAAGCAGCTGGACTTCACTTCCGCACCAGAACTGGGGGAGAGAAATAGAACACCCAAAATCTTCTCCCACCCAGCAATCACACTTATGTAAAATGAGTTGGTTAAGTTGAGGGTATATCCCAAAGAATCATCCTGCTGTCCTTTGTCCAAAAATCCTTAGGCTTATTATTATTTGTATTGTGGTAGTACCTAGGAGCCCTAGACATGGATCAGAACTACATTGTGCCAGGTACTGTACAAACACAGAACAAAAAGACAGTACAGACCCAGCCTAGTGGTATGACCATGATGGAAAGTAATTGGTTATGTTTGGAGTATATGTATATGTGTGGGAGAATGGCAAAAAAATCATGTTAAAGTGCAGTTGTGATATTCACATAATTAGTGCACATGCACAATTTTCAGATATAATTCTGTCTACTGCTCTTGAAATGTGGCCCGTGATATCAGATTAAGGTTCCAGATTAGATAATCAGATGGACACTTCATCAGTTTTATTGCTTTTAAAAAAATCACTATCTGAGAGTGAAAGATGACAGATGTTCAGCTTTTTATAGTTATATCACACTCAACAGCCACCACTTCTTGAGGGTCTAACAAAAAATATCCCTGTAGAAATTTCAGAACTTCCAAGATTTTACCTCTTCTAGTCTGGATTCACATCTTTATATAGAATTGTTTTAAATTTGAGCATAGCTTGATTTATATGGGGCTAGTCTCTCCTGATTACAGTACTTGTATTTCTGGCAATCTTTCTTTCTCACAAATTGTGTCTGCATAAAGACTTATCAATGTTGACTTATAGGAGTACTTTCCACTGGAGCAAACATGAAAATTGAGAACACCAATACGAAAATCATTTTTTAATCAGCAATTTTCTGTCATTCCTTTACTATTATTTCACATGTATTGGTATGAATAAATACTCCCACTCAGTACAAATTCTCATTACCATTATGAATGTTATAGCACCAATAGTACTATAGGTCTTACTGGAAATGTATGCATGGCTAGAAGTGAACCAAACTAGGCTTTGTTAGAATAACAGCACTAGGTGTTAGCTAACCAAATAAATGCATTCCTGACCTAAGAGGATGGTACAGGGACACACAGCATTTTTAAGTAACTATGTAAACAAATTCCTAAGAGAGGGCACAGGGACAGACTTCTAAGATAAGAATGGAATGACAGGGTGAGGATGTTTTCTTCACACTTGAAGGTGCAAGGTAGAGGATGGTAATTAACAACATCTGGAATGTAATACTAACTTGTTTGTATCAAAGTATACATGGTGAAGTCTTAGGAGGGGCAACTTCATATCAGCCTGGGGACAGCATCCTGTTATGCTGATTGAGCCTGTACATTGTCACGGGGCAGACATGTGTTAATACCCCTGTGACCCGTTGGATGGGGTGCTAGTACTGTGCTTTGCTGACAATAAACCTGGCCAAGTGCCTCGACCACCAATCCGAGCTTGTGGTCTTTCTTTATGAGTAACAAAGATCTGTTGAATCGGCAAGGTGCACTCTTTTCAAGTGGAGATAACACCGGAGCTCCAAGAACAGGAGCACTAGCAGCATTAACAACACTGCAGCACCAGCACCACTTAGTAATACTAACAACAAATACATTTGGTGCTTTGAAAACAGGTGAAAAGTTTACAATCTAAATAGATGTAAAAAGAAAGGAAGGAGGATTAGCAGACTACTGAAGTAATGTGAAGCAATGCTGAAATTAATTTATAGGGCGTTTAAAAGCTCGCTGGCGAAGTTTATTGACTAGGTTAGATCTCAGTGAAAACAATATTCCCATTATTATTACTGCTTGCTGTGCGCTCCACAATATCTGTGAGAGTAAGGGGGAGACGTTTATGGCGGGGTGGGAGGTTGAGGCAAATCGCCTGGCCACTGGTTATGCACAGCCAGACACCAGGGCTATTACAAGAGTACAGCAGGGTGCGTTGCGCATCAGGGAAGCTTTGAAAACCAGTTTCATGAATGGCCAGGATGCTGTGTGAAAGTTCTGTTTTTCCCCTGTAATGAAAAGCCCTGCCCCTTCATTCACTCTACTTCCCTTTACCCAAACCGCCCTGCCCTCCCCCCCTCGATCACCGCTCGCAGAGGAAATAAAGTCATTGTTGCTTAAAAATCATGCATTCTTTATTAATTCGTAAAACAAAGAGGGGGAACTATGGGGCTAACTGCCACAGTCTCCCGGGATAGCTGGTGGAGGAAGGGAAGCACCAGGATGGGTGGTGGAGGAGGGGATGAGGGAAGGACAAGGACACACAGCACTTTAAAACTTATTGAATGCCAGCCCTTTCTTGCTTGGACTGTTCTCTTGACTTGAGTGGTTGGGTGCACGGAGGCCGCCCAAACGCGTTCTTGGGCGTCTCGGGGATGAGGTTATGGGACTCGGGAAGGAGGGCTGTTGGTTACACAGGGGCTGTAGCGGCGGTCTGGGCTCAGGCGGCCTTTCCTGAACCCTACGCCTTTCCTCAGCCATAAGCCGGAGGATTTCCGTTTGATCCTCCAGTAGCCTCAGAATTGCATCCTGCCTTCTCTCTGCACGCTGACGCCACCTACTCTCTTCATCATGCCACCTGTCCGCGCGATCAAAATCTGCCTTCCTGGACTCCGACAGTGTCTGCCTCCACGCATTCTGCTGGGCAGCTTCAGTGTGGGAGGATTCCATGAGTTCTGAGAACATTTCATCTCGATTCCTTTTTTTTTTACTTCTAATCTTCGCTAGCCTCTGGGACGGTGATGAAAGGGGTGGCGTTGAAACATTTGCAGCTGTGGGAGGAAACAAACGGGAGAGGAGTAGTTTAAAAGACACACATTAGAGAACAATGCTCCAAACATTACATATCACATATGCATTTGGTCCAAGGTTGCACTTTGCCTGTTATATTGAGGGTCTGCCGGTTTGGTGTGAGAGATCACACAAGCAACAAGTTGGTCCGGCGGGCAACAGAATTCGGCTTGCAGGCAGCCATGGTAAGCCACAGTCTATAGGCTTCTTTAACCTTCATAACAGGTGGGAATGTTTTCAAACAGCAACCCCCTCATTTCCCATAACAAACAGCCTTTGGGCTGGCAATTTAAAACTGGTTGGCAATTGAAAAGGGAGGGGCGGCGGTTTTCGGGTTAACGTGCAGCGCGAACCTAATCGACACCCCCCCACACACACAGACACACATCCAAGATGTTCGCTGTTCCCCCTCCCCCCACCGCGTGGGTCACAGCGGGGAAGATTTCCGTTCAGCCACAGGCAAACAGCCCAGCAGGGATGGAGCCCCTCTGAATACCCCCTTAATAAAATTCCCCTATTTCAACCAGGTGACCATGAATGATATCACCCTTCTGAGGATAACACAGACAGATAAAGAACGGATGTTGCTTGAATGCCAGCAAACACCGGGACCATACGCCGCCATGCTTTGCAAAGCAATGATTCCAGACTACGTGCTACTGGCCTGGCGTGGTAGAGTGTGTTACCACGGAGCACAGGATAAGGCTGCCCTCCCCAGAAACCTTTTGCACAGGCTTTGGGAGTACATCCAGGAGATCTTTCTGGAGATGTCCCCGGAGGATTTCTGCTCCATCCCCGAACATGTTAACAGAGTTTTCCAGTAGCTGTAGCTGTACTGGCCGCGAATTGATCATTAAACACGCTTGCTTATAAAACATGTATTAATTAACAGAGGTACACTCACCAGAGGCACCAGAGGTCCCTTCTCCTGCATCGAGCACGCCTTGGGTGGGTTCGTAGGGTACTGGCTCCAGGGTGACAAAGAGTTCCTGGCTGTCGGGGAAGAGGGCTTCTCCACTTCCTTGCTGTGTCTGGGCGCTATTTTCAGCATCATTATCATCATCATGCTCCTCTGTGGTTTCTGATGATCCACATACGGAGTCATACCACATGGGTGGGTCAGTGCTGGGTGCACCCCCTAGAATGGCATGCAGCTCATCATAGAAGCGGCATGTCTGGGGCTCTGACCCAGAGCGTTTGTTTGCATCTCTGGTTTTTTGGTAGGCTTGCCTGAGCTCCTTAATTTTCACGCGGCACTGTTGCGCGTCCCTGTTGTAGCCTCTGTCCTGCATGCCCTTGGAGACTTTGGCATATGTATTGGCGTTTCTTCTTTTGGACCGTAGCTCTGCTAGCACGGTTTCGTCTCCCCATACAGCGATCAGATCGCGTACTTCAACATCGGTCCATGCTGGAGCTCGTCTTCGGTTCTGGGACTCCATCATGGTCACCTCTGCTGATGAGATCTGCGCTCACCTGCAGCTCACCACGCTGGCCAAACAGGAAATGAAATTCAAAAGTTCGCGGGGCTTTTCCTGTCTACCTGGGCGGAGCATTGGAGCTCAGACTGCTGTCCAGAGCGGTCAAATGTTGCACTGTAGGATAGATCCAGGAGGCCAATACTGTCGAATTGCATCCTCACTAGCCTACATCGATTCGGCAATATCGATTTAAGCGCTAATCCCCTCGTTGGGGGTGGAGTGGCGAGATCGATTTTAAGAGCCCTAGAAGTCGATGTTAAGGGCTTCGTCGTGTGGACGGGTGCACGGATCAATCGAAATAACGCTAATAAATTCGACCTAAACTCGTAGTGTAGACCAGGGCTTAGATTCATATTTTTTTATTTTGGTTTGTTACGTTTAGTGGTTATGATTTTCAGTCATTTATTAATTATTGCTTCTGCTTGATCATGCAGCAAAGTCATAATACCATATGTGTGACATCACAATCTGTTGTCACAGAAGTGGCTATCACATTATAAATTCTGCTTTATGGCTTTCATTACAGGATCAATAAGGAATGTTTGCAGACCAGTGGTGTCCAATCTTTCCAACCTGAGGGCCAGATATATTCAAGAAAGTCAACTGGTCACAATCAATTCTTTGGTGCAAATTTTCTGTGCTGATGCTGCCCACAATTCCTATTTCAAGGATTATCTTGGAATGGGGGTGGTCCTCAAAAAGCATAGAGCTGGCATAAGCTGGTCTGTGTGTCTTCCTTCCCTGCAGCCTTTGGTGTTGGGATCATGTTGTGAGCAGAGTGGACAGTAGCTGAAGTGAACTATGCTCTGGCTATCCTGAGCTCATATGTGGACCCTTGGGAACCATAGCCAGTTGGTGCAAATTAGAGCAGTACCCATGCTGCTCTAGTGGTACCAGGGGTGGAGCAGAGAATCAGGGAGTTGCAAGTGGTTGGGCATTCTCAGCTTCTCATTTTCCTCCCTCTCCTGGGCTGCTGAATCATGGAGAGTAGCAATTCTTTGAAAGGTGTTTCCCTAGGAGCCAGAAGAGCTAGTCCAGCTCCTATCCTGTTTTTCCCTGGGGCTCCTAGAGCCCAACGGGGAAAGAAACAATGGAGCACTAGAGATGCACATTATTCCCTCCCCTGCCATGAAACAGCCAGCTAGCAAGGGAGCTGTGGCAAGGGAGGGACAGCAGCTGCTGACCACGCTCCCAGTACATGTCATAGCTGCTCAAGTGGCTGCAGGGAGACAGATGAAGAGGCAACACCTTCTACATCCTTCATGTCGAGATTGTGCTGATTCAAAAGACTTCAGTTTAAAAACTGCAAACATGGCACAGGGAGCATGTTTCAATTCATAATTAAACACATTTCTTCTTAAGAGTCACCTCCAAGAGCCACAATTTAGTGCCTCGAGGGCCTCAAGTTGAACACTGCTTTAAGCAGATGGTGAGGGGGGTAAACCATTTTATGCTTGTGTCTGATTTATATAATAGTTTTCTCCAGGAAGGAGGTCACTCTTAAATAAATTTCTCTTTCCCTGGATGTCATTGTGACTTTTCACCAGTCACTGCACCAAGTTCAAAGGCTCCTATAAAAACAGGTGGAGGATACTGTTGTCTGCACAGCTGCTGCTTCATAATTTCTTCTTAACGGCACCTCTATTTTTAGTCGTAGGTGACTCATCCTTGCATGTAAGTTCGGAAAGAAAAACTTTCCCTGTGGCTTTTTAAACTGTTCCTAAACTGCTTGTAATTCCAGGATCTTAATCATTCATTTGATGATTGTTACTTCAACATATCCTGGCCAGAAAAGTAGAATGGCCACTGACGCATCCCCAGAATACCAGACATTCGAGTACTTCCCACCTGTGAGACCCCACCCCCACTGCATCATCCCATCCCCACAGTTCGTGTGAGGTTATGCAGCACAGAGGATACAATTTTAAAGAGCACTCTATACCCACCAGCATGACCTCGCACGCATTTCACGGCTGTGGGGGAGGAGTAGTGTGCTCTTCAAAATGGCATTCTCCATGCACGATACCAGACAAAACCATGTCCATTTTTATAACAGTACTGGACAGAAGAGAAGTCACACAAAAACAGGACTGGCCAGCTTAAAACCGGATGCACGGCCTGCCTACGGAAAAGCATGATTCAGGTTTTGGGGTCGGATTCCTGAGTGCCTGATTTTCAGATTGCCATCCTCAGGTAAAGAGTCTCCAGGAAGAAGATTGTTTGTTGTTTTGGGGGGTTTTTTTTGGTTTGTTCAGGTTTTCAACAGATTCAGTTATGGCTAAATCATATATACATACAAGGAGAGATAACTAAATCCCTGGCCTCCTTAGCTTCAAATGCATAAGCCTTTTAGCACTTAAGCTAAAGGAGAACCCATTTAAGCTGATAGCCACAGCAACTTTATCCTCCACATGGTCAACATCACTGTTGATGGGAAATTTTAAGGAAAAAAGGCTATTCTAGAGTCACGTAATCTGTGAGTATGAAAATGGCAAATCCCCTTTGCTTTCATGCAGCAAATATATTGTTTTCATACTTCAGCAAAACTACACAAGGGGCCAGTACTGGGCCCCCTCTCTGGCCTTTTTGTCTCTCTAACACACAAAGGGAGCAAAAAGTTTCAGTTCCAAAGGTGGGGTAGATTTGGCATAACCAGCTTTACATCAATTCTTCCCAGCTATCCCAACGAGGGTTGGAGAGGGCATGGCCATAAGACCTTGTTTCAGCCATTTCTGGCTACATAACTGCCCCTAAGGGGCGCACAGAGCTTGGATCAGCAGGCCATAAAGACAGACCCACAAGTCTAAAAATAAATAAAGGTTCTTAATGATGGGCAAAAAAAGAGACTAACATCATCATGATGCTGTAGGATAAGAAACTTCTTTTCCCCCATTGTCATCTGTTTGCAATAAACATGTGTTTAAAGAAATAAAAAAACTCAATACAATAGCAAACAGATACAACCTATTTGATCTTTGTTCAACTGCAATTTTAATGTGAAAAAGACCTTTAAATATTGTTTGACATGTGCCAAGAGAAATTGAAAATGATAGTTTTTCTGTTCAATTCTGAAGACTAATAATTAGGGTTTCCTGCCCTTTAATTTTCTCTGCAACATGTTTGTAAATGTAGAATGCAATCTTACAAGCCTTAAAGTTCCACTGGGACTTCTTGTTTAAAGATTACTCAGATGAGTAAGAATTTCTGGGAATGGGCCTGTAGTTTCTATGAGCAAATAGATTAGGATTTTATAAGATCAAAAGGGCTTGTGAGAGTAACAATCCCTAAAACCTATTAAGCTATTAAGGTAACCAAATAAAGCATCTGCATTTTGGTCTGACTCCAATCTAACTGTGCAGCATGACACTTTCTTACAGATGTAAAGAAGACTGGAGAAATAGAGCTCTCTTCTCTGAAGGGTATCACTTTTTATTTCAGCTTCACTTATAAGAGGACACATCACAAAACCTCAGCCATTTTACAACAGTTGCTTTATGGGGGTGTTGTGCTTTCCAGACACAAAGATTAACCATATACTTTCAGTCTGAATAACTTATTTTATAGGGAGAAAATAAAACAAGGAAGAACAAGGTCAAGTCAAGTGAAGGGATTTGGGGGAAACTCTTCAGACTTCTTTGGGCTGAGACAATGAATGGAAAATTTCAGTCCCACACAAGTTTTCCCTCAGACAGTTACGAATATAATACAACAATTAACTACTAATATGGCTCTATTTCTTTAGTGGACTTTCAACTGAAATTTAACTCAGGGTCAAATTTCCAAAACTAGAGGCCTGAAGTCCATAGACAAACAACAGGCTCCCAAAAGTGTACTTTTGATGGGCAATTATCACAGCTGTGTGTGCACACTTTCCGACTGCACACATATCAGAGTTTTAGATTTGCCAGACCTAGGAACCGATCATGCAAATTCCAACTCATGTGAAGAGTGCCATTATGTTGCTGTTATTAAATGGGGCTAACAAAAAGTATGGCATCTACGGTTTCAAATATTGTTATACATGCTATGGCTCTTTTGGATTATGTAACTAATAAGCAATGTTATTGATCAGCAAAGAAAAAGTGTAGAAATATCTTCATTCATATTTGATATATCCCAAGTCAAACTAAGGTAATGTGTAAGACCCTTATGCATTGTCTCCTTTAAATTCAACCCTACTTACACCCATTTGCTGGTGGTGTAATTGGCATTATTTACATAATGAGGAGCTGGAAGATGAGCTTAGAAAGCTAAATTTTCTTGCTATGCTGTAAATTACACAAATTTCCATTCCTTTGGACTCTCTTATGCTCAACTAGACTCTGCAGGCCAAATGTAGGGATGACATATACAGTGACATATCAGCAAGTGGATATACTAAGTTCAACTCTTAAGAGAGTTTAGAGGTAATTTAAGTGTGATGGGAAGGTGAAGGTGTATTTTACACCGAGTTTAAGTCTTGCTCTAGACTCCTTTACACTCACCTCTGAAATTGCCCCCCCTTTATGTAAACAAATTAATTTTTCTATTACATCCTGGATCCAATCCAACTCCTATTAAAGTCAATGGAAAGCCTGCCATTGATTTAATGAGAGTTCAATCAGCCTGTATATAAATAAGAGACAATGGTTTGCCAAAACAATAACTGAATAATGTAATTAATCAAACAAGAGATGAGAGACCCATCATATCATCCAGTCCATCGATTTGTCAATGAAAGATTGTTCCCTTCAGTATATTTTCTATTGTTTTATCTAGAATATTTTAAAAGTCTCCAAGCAATGGGTTTCCACCATTTCCCTTGGGCAATTCCACAGGCTAATGTATTTTATTGTCAGGAAGTTTCTTCTGATATTCTGATTAAATTTTCCCTTTCTTAATTTCATCCCACTACCCCTCATTGTCTGTCTATTTATCATACTAAATAATTCCTTTTGCATCTGGGAGTTTATGCCCTTTAAACATCCGTAGACTGTGATCACACCTTTACAACCTTTAGTCATCACTTAGCTGAGATACATATCTTTTCATATCAAAGTCTTTTAATCTTCCGTCATCACTTAATTACTGCAGCCCATTTTTGTAGTTGTTCTTTGAGTTGAATTCCTTTCAATTTGTCAAGAAATGAATGCGTGTCCTGTCAAACCAATTCCTCATCCCTTCAAGGGATGACTGTATCTGGTCTAAATTCATTGGTTTCTTTTATCTACATACCCTTTGCTCAGTTTTACCTGTTACAAAGTAGTTGAACTGTTTCCACAGCCTGCACTTTAGACCTCGTTTCTCAGAATGTTACAGCATTGCCACATGTGCTCCACCAATGGTAGCAGCTTTGATGTTCCTTTCATCTACTTCTGCTATAAGCATATCTGTGTCTTTTCCCATGCTTCCTGCTAAATATGGAATGTCTTACCACTTCTTGTCCATCAAGCCACGATACTCCCTTAAATCAAGATCAGTTTAAGGACTCACTTCTCCATTGCCCACAAGAGGTGAGCTGATAATATGACCTCTTGGGGGGGAGGGATAGCTCAGTGGTTTGAGCATTGGCCTGCTAAACCCAGGGTTGTGAGTTCAATCCTTGAGGGGGCCATTTAGGGATCTGGGGCAAAAATTGGGGATTGGTCCTGCTTTGAGCAGGGGGTTGGACTAGATGACCTCCTAGGGTCCCTTCCAACCCTGATATTCTATGATTCTATAAGACAATCAACCAACAATAAAACCTGTGTTGGTATCCCCTATAGGCTTCGATTTGCTTCCTGTCTAATCTGTCTTGATCGGATTGTAAATGCTTCAGAGCAGGGGTTATCTGTCTTTTATGTCTCAAACAGTATCAAGCACACTGTTGGTGCTAACCAATAATAGCTGTATCAAGACTTTGATGGAACTCATTTGATTACATTATAACACATAAGGGTTGGCTCTCGGGGTTCTGTTGCCCTACGCAAAACAGTGAATGTCCATATCTGATAGCCTCTAAGCACTGACACATTTGCTACCTTTGTAGCCACCTCTTCAGTTTGTATGGTAGAACCAGCCTTTGTGCTGCAACATGGAAATGCTATACAATAATATTGATTAGGGGCCGTACTATAATCTTCGATGTGACAACTCACAAATGTATCTTGAAAAATCCATTACTATAAATGTGTGAGCAAAAGCAGTAGTGGATTTACCACACGAGGCAGCAATGTATACTATGCTCCCATGATTATACTCTGAAAATATTTATTTTATAATTTTTGTGGTATCCGATTGCAAGAAAATATAATTTAAAAGGCAGCATGTCTATCTGGTAAAGATGTAATCATAACCTAATTTGCTATCTCCATTTTTGTCAATCATTGCATTAAATGTTCTTCAATTTTAGCCATTTTTCCAATCCCAGCAACATACTTCTAATTATAATCCACAGGTAAAAACTGGAAATACATTGCAACTGAACCAACCAAACAACATTGGTTCCAATAAGGAGCACAAAGAAAGGATCTGTTTCCATGGCAAAATATAACTGCAGCACAATGAATTTTGCAGGAATATAGAGAAACTGGGAAGAAGGTACCTTTCTTTAGAGGTCAAAATCAGACCAGAATTGCTCTTTAAACATGCTGTATGGCTGATTTATTTATTTTTCTGTTCCTCGTTCCTTGATTTCAGCTTTCATGTTGGGTGATGTTCATTTACCATAAACCACATCAGATGCAGACATTTGTAAATAAGCAATAGATAATTAAATCTAAGACTGAGATAGCAAATATTGAGGACCCACAAATATTCAGCTTACTGTGGGTGCTTAAAAATACTTTATTTGGACCGGATTCATCAATTCTTAGTCACATCACTGAGTAGTGTTTACTTATGTGAGTAACTCCATTGGTACCAATCAGTTCCTTGCATGAGTAAGCACTACTAAACATGAGTAAGATTGCAGAATTGGTCCTTTACCAATATATTGTTAGCATTTTTGTTACAGTACCATTGTATGGTTCTTATCTTTTCTATCTGTATTATTTGGGCAGATTGCAAAGTGCCAATCCAGCTTCAAAAGTATTAGTAGCAACATTGATGAAAGTTAACTTCCACTGGTATTTTTGAGTTTGTTTTGTTTTGTTTTGTTTCAATGTGTTCTTTTTAAAGATCTCAAAATATCCGTATCCAGGGAAGCATTCAAGAAGATAAAAGCTAAATATGTACCTATTGCTCATAGGTATATTCAGAAAAATACATTCCTCTAAAGTCATTTTGCATAGATTTGTTTGCTTTAAAAAGGAATAAAATTAGAACCAGACATAAATCGCATTTAAATATAAGATCATTAAACTGTCCAAATCACTCTTGCCAAAGATGCTTTATATTCAGCTTAAACCAGCTGTGCTGTCCCTATGCAAATGAAAAAGATAAGCAGGATCTGGCATGCAATCAGACTAATCTCATATCTCCATCTTCCTCATGATCTGCTGCACAGCTGGGACACAACTGTCCCTGACAGTACAACACAGTGAGATTCGACAACGCTCCTTTCCAGCTTTCTTTTACTGGTCATTGCTTTTGTCTGATCAACCCCACTTACAAAGCAGTACCTTACTGAGCTCCTCAGATATTATTTCCTATGTAGCTTCAGAAGTAGCTCAGAGTATTTTTCCTGTGGAATAGAGATTACAGACAGCATGGGAATATCTGTTCATAAAGCTTTGCTGATTTAGAGCTCCTGATTATTATGATTATTAATAAAATGCCTTCCCATATTACTCAAGGGAAAACATTTTATTTTCATCTTAAACTACAGCATTGTGTATTACTAAATACTTTACAGCTTGCAATACAGTGGGAGGGAACTTAATAGCTAAGCCAATTTATTAAAAGGTGACCTTCACAGTAAGATATTTGGGTTCTTTTTAATTGTACAGTTTAAGAAATGGATGTGGAATGGCACAAATAACCAAGGTCAGAGGGGTATTTAGCACATCTTAGAAGGTCCTTTCATGTCCAGTCTTGCAATAGCTATCTGGAGCCATAGGTGATATCACTAGGTGTGATATCGCACCTACCACAGAATCCTATTGTAGATGGGAGCCTAATCACAGCAATGCAGTAAGGGAATTCCCTTACCCTCAACACATACAATTTTGTGTGAACTATATTCATTCTCAGACTAAGTATACGGGCCTGTAACCATGGCAGCTGCCTCCCATTCACCCACTATTGACCTTGGATCACACTGCAGGCAGCCTGCCTTAGCTTCCCCTTCTTAGACTGTTCAAATAAACTTCACTTCAGGCTTTCTCTTGGTGACAAAATACCTCTGCATGGGGACTGGATTTACTAATAAAAAATAAACTGTAAATAAAACTCAAAATCCCAAAACAAAGTCCATTCATAACTCCACACCCAAAGTTTATCTTCCTTTTCCCAGGCCCCCCTACCTTGAGAACTCTACAATCCCTCCCTTGCTTGGACAGGTCTCTCTCGGACTTCTCTGCCTACCTAGAAAGCTCTCTACCGTAGCTCCCTGAACTTCCACTCCTTCATTACACCCTGCTGCTTCTCTTCATAGGGCAATTAGCCTGATGTCTCCCAGGTGTGGCTCATTCTGTAATCAGGGTTAGCTAGCTAGGCCCAGTCTTCCAGCCCTCAAGGGGCAAGCGACCCACCATTTTACAGAGCCATATTCAGATCTCCCATTCCTGTGTGAACATTCAGAGTAACTCCATTCACATCAACAGAGCTACTCCGCTGTGATAACCAAGAACAGAATTTGACCTATTATACCATACCTTATTAGGTGATTATAAAGAAAATTCTGAGTCTTCTCATCTGTAGTGTAGCTCTATTTACATCAGTGAAAGCATTTCTTGAATAAAGACTGATTAAAGATTTCAGGATTTGACTCACATATTGCACCCAAATAAAAATAAATAAATAACCAACTAAGGGTTCAATCCTGCCACCCTTACCCCATGAGTAATCCTTCCCTCATATGTAATCTCAACAATAGGGTGATTTGTGGGATTAAGGATTACTCATAATGGCAAGAGTTGCAGGCTTGGGGCTTAACAAATCATAAGTAAGAGCAGTAGCACCATGGGCATGTACAGACCAGGATATATATAACTCTAGGGTAGGACTCAATCCTTGAAACTCTTAAGCATCTTTTTCATTTTACACACATGAGTAGTCCCAACCAGGCACATGTGAGTTATGAATACATTTAAGTGTTTATAGGACTGAGGCCTAAATTTTCAGTCAGGCCTGCTTTCCTGTTTACAGGTGTAATCTGCAACTAAAAATTCTGGATTTAATTAGTGGCAAGGATGATGCTTCAAGGCGTTTGCTCTAGTGCTCAGAAATGTTGTGGAAAGGAATGGTAGCATCCCAGCACCAATTTCCTCTATTAGTAGGGAACTCCATTATTTGGTGGTTGGTAATAATGCCATCTAAAAAGATAAGGGCTCCTGAGAAGCTCTACTGGCAGAGACCTCTTGACTGGTGCACAAAGTCGAAACTGAGCAGGAGGAGGTAAGATCAGGAATCTCGCTGCTATTTGTCCTTTTCCCTGCATGCTGGTTAAGCTCAGTAAGGGAGCCTATTGAGGAAGCTGGTGAATTTGAGGAGATCTTGCCAGAGACATTACCATTATTTATTTTTGGAGCCTTGAGGAATGGACATTTCCTTGGCAGCAAATAAGGCGTGAATTTAACTTTTTTAAAACAAGCTATAAACTGTTAATAAAGACCAAGTAATAGTCTGAACCAGGACAAGCAGTCTTAATGCAGTTTCAGGAAATTTAGTTAAAGAGGACAGGTAGGGCCAGATCCAGGTGTGCTCAAATACATGGGGAGGGCACGAGAAGTGACCCCTTGCAAAAGAGGCAGATACTTACAGTTTTTATGATTTCTTGAGCACAAGGACTGCTTGCTGCTACTACCTCAAGTGGCATTGAGTCCCCCAAACCACAGAGGAATACATGTTGCACTCTCTTCAAGGGAACTGCAGTTAGCCCACTACCCCCGTTAGTAAGGGAGCACCAGGAAGTATAGTGCCTCACAAGGCACAATGCCTTCCAGAGCTCCCCATTTGGCACTGAAGCTTCATGCTACTCTCAGTGCAGAATAGTGCATAATAGAGGACAATCTAGCCTAGAGCTACCAAGTAAAGTTGAAATACCTGAGAATAATGCAACTCCAGGATCAGAAATCTTTGGTTACTGGGTGAACAAAGCCTGGTGCCCCAGTTAACATTCTCGTAGTGCAGTTAGGAAGATTCTGGACGTGAAATTCAATCCACCTATCAGTTGGAGAAAGCATTTTGAGTCCAGTGCTTCTCCAGTTAATCAAGGTATTCAGGGTGATAATGTGGAGAGACAGCCCTCTGCTGCCCTGTAGTCATGTGTTCTTTCCCTTTGATTAACAAAAAAACAACAACAAAAAACCACCACACGCACAAAAAAATCGACCACCACCCCTGTTGCTATTTAAGAAAAAAAATCCTAATTTTTTTTTAGGAAAGCCTGTTCATGTATCCCCTGATATATCTTGGGTATCTACACTCAGCAAAGTTGCATTTGATGTATTAAAATTGAAATATTCAATTATTGGAATGCAATAGGTGTCAAATGCTAAGACTTTGTATAGAAAAATGAAGAGCTTTTTTGCTGAGTAACTACAGAGCTAGCACTCAAACCCTACATTGAGAGTCTGAGTAATACTGCTGAGTCATACTGGCAGGTGGGGGCTAATTGGCTTCAACGAGGCTATGAAGTGGATGGCAGGGGTAACATTTGGAGCTAGAGGTGACTAGGACAGAGGAGCTTTTCTGGGGAAACTGCAGGAACAACCAAGATAGGGAGGGATGAAACTTAGGCTGAAATTTACGCAGAACTGAAGTGAATGTCAGCAATTCAGAATCTGTATACACTGAGAATGGACAGTGTTGCTATGTGCTGTTAAACAGCTCCCAGGGCTCAGTCCAGAAGTGTCAGATTCTCAGTGACGCCTGAACTGGCACCTATGTATAATTTGTACATGAGTTTGTTAAGTTACTAATATTCTTTACAATAAGAAGTGGGACACAGTATCATTATGATGAATGCTACTATTAATACTATCGTTAAACACCCAGAAAGACACAGTGGGGGATCAACACTTTGCTATTTGCAACATGCCACTAAATTGCATGTTTATCAACTGTTTCAAGCTGCTTGGTCCAGCCTTTGCAAGGATAATGGTGTCCTAAACTATCAGGATATTAGCTTCATTGAATGTTTAGTTTCATTAAGTCAGATAAAACTTTGATCACCTTAGCAGTTCTAGCAAAGGTGCGGCAGGAGGGATCTCAAAGAAGCTTACAAGTACTTTTGATGTATCATACCAATGTCTGTATTATATGAGGTCTGAAGAAATATAGAAAGCTTCAAAGTTTAAATGAAGAGAAAACATATTTCTGTGACATGAATATTCCTTTAGGGCTAAATTCTGTCTCGGTAAGTTTTCCGCATGTCAATGGGAGTTGTTGTGTGGGTATCCAAGGGTAGAATTTGGCCCTTAGCCCTGGATTCAGCAATAAGTATGTGCTAAACTTGAAGAATGTGCTGAAATCCCATTGTCTTCACTGGTACATAAGTATGTGCTTAAGTGCTTTCCTGAATAGGGCCTTCAAATATAAAGGGAGCAGGCTCAGGCTTTCAGATGTGTCCACCTAGTGTGGATACCGCAGTTTTGGTGATCAGTTTGCAGTTCCTGGGACCAAATTTTCAAAAGTGACATTTTGGCCTCATTTTTAGAAGGCTCAACTTTAGACACCTGCGGCCTAACTTTAGACACCCACAACTCCAGCTGAAGTCAGTAGGCCCTGAGAGTGGGTTACTTACCTTTTCCTTGCTCTTTTTTCCTTCCACAGAAGGCTGCAATACAGCTGTACATTCACTGCAATTTTTGGACTTTTGGGCAGTAATTATTAGGCCTGTTTGGCGCCTCAGACTTAACTGCTTGAAGCTCTTTTCTGAAGTTACATGTTTAAAAATTGAGATTTTAAACAACAATTTTGTCGTCAAGGCCGGCGCTTGCACCAGGTGACCCTAGGTGGTCGCCTAGGGTGCCAAGATTTGGGGGGTGGCTGCCTCCTGGCTCCCCGCTCAGCCACCAGGGGCGGTGGCTCTGCCCCTGATGCAGGCAGACGTAGCGGGGCCCTGCTACGTCTGCTTGCGTCGGGGGTGGGGGCCCCGCTACGTCTGCCTGCGTCGGGGGTGGGGCCCTGCCCCCAACGCAGGCAGTCCCAGTCCGCGGCGGCATGGGGAGAGCGGTAGACCTGCCACCCCATTGCCGCTGTGGCAGGCGAGAATGGGGCGGCAGTCCGAGTCCTGCGGTGGCAATTCGGCGGCGGGAAGAGCGGACCTGCCACCGAATTGCCGCCGCGGAACTGGGACTGCCGCCTCATTCTCGCCTGCCGCTCCAAGCACCAGCTTGGAAAGCTGGTGCCTGGAGCCGGCCCTGTCAGCCACTGAGCGTGGAGCCGGGAAGCAAGGGGCGGCTTGCCGTGGCTGCCCCCTGCATCCCCGCTCAGCGCCTGAGCGGGGAGACCAGGGGCGGCTCACTGCAGCTGCCCACAGACTCCCCGCTCAGTGGCTGAGCTGCTGAGTGGGGAGACCAGGGCGGCTCGCCGGTTGCCTGCTGCTGAGCAGGGAGGCAGGAGTCAGCCGCGGGGGGGGGAGGGGGGGCTGAGCTCCTGGGGGCGGGGTGGAGCTGGCTGGGGGGGTGCGACGTTGCGGTTGGGGGCGGGGGGGTGCGACGCAGGGCCAGTGCAAGGAAGTTTCGCCTAGGGCGCGAAACTTCCTTGCACCGGCCCTGTTTGTCGTGCCTACCACATGGAAGCATAATGTTGTATGTATGCAGGAAAGATGCAGCCCTTAAGAGGGCTGTCTACATAGGAAGTTCAACTGCCCTCATAGAAAAGTATGAAGAATTGACAAACAGGATGACAACTTAGAATTTTTGTTTTTTGAATTATTGCAAAATATAGTACCTATTCAGGAAAACTTTCCCCATTCACAGGCAGTGTTTTCACTGCAAACATTGTACAGCATAGGTGACAAAAACTGGACATTCAGTGGAATCCTTAGGTATAAAATAAAAGTTGTGAGGTGATTCATGGTTTGCAAGGCCTGTACTTAGATGCTTCCTGAAACCAAAATGAACAAAGCCCATAAACATTAAAATAAATTAATTACTTCAGCCAAACATTTTGGGAGGCAGTGCCATGTAGCAAAAAGAGCACTGGACTGAAAACCAGGAGGACTCGGGTGTATTCCTGGTTTCATCACTAACCTACAGGAGCAAAAGACTTTAACTCTCTCTGCCGCCATCTACAAAATGAGGATAATAATACTACTTATCCTTCTTTGTAAAATGCTTAGGTTTACAGATGAAAAATAAAGGTTCTAAATATTATTTAGCTCAATCACACAGTACCTTCACTACACTCTTGTCAATAAGTGTTTTGTTTCTATTTCCATCCGCTTTTAGTGGCAGCACATCCATTTTGGGGACTCTTCTTTTCGATGTGGCAGACATGCACATTTCAAGATCCACCCTTTTTAGTACCTGCTTTTACAGATGCTCAAGGCTACTGTTTGTTACTTACATTCATAAATACATCTAAATGCCAAAGATCTGTGGCATAGATCTAAATTTATATGCAGAAATTATTTTCTGTTGATTTTATTATCTTCACAAAATTAAACTCTTCCTTTTTCAATACTTTAATGGAAGTCTTCTGGAATAAACTCCATGAACAAACAGAGTGTCCTCACAGCACAACATCTATAGGGACTTAATCAGTGTAGCTAGAACTGTCAGAGTAAAATTTATAGCATGAGGATTTTCCATTAGAAATAAATGTGTAAAACCTTCCATTTATATTCTCTGGAGTTCTACTGCTATATTAGATAAACTTTCCATTTAATGCTCTAGCAAGCTTGAGTTTTCTGAACAAAGCATATTGGAAAAGTATGTTATCTAATTAACTGGATCAGTTTCATCTGGAAATTGTTTTCTGATATACTTGGTTCCACCAATCTAGAGGGACTGATATTTCAGCAAGACTGTTGATCAGGCAGATCAGTCACTTTGCTGTGTCGGAAATGTATGCCCTCAGATCTTCTGGTTTATTCCCCTGTCCTTCAACTGAAGTTGAAATTGTATTAATTATATAATGAAACTATCTGGGATGGAATTAGCCACCCTACCCTGCCAAATAAAGCTGTGATCCTCCTGTCAGTAAGTCAATGGTAAAACTTGCATTGATTTCAATAGGGTCCCAATCCTGGAGTTGAATGTGCTTGGCATGTTGCAGGATTGGCTATACAACTTGCTGTTGATTGGGATGGTCTCTAAAGTAGTGGAACCAAATCAAGAAAATAAATTTCTATGTAACCGTTACCCCTTTAAAAAGCTTTACTGATAATCTGGGATGAAAGATTCTGAAATTAAACAGGCTAAAAACAGAGTTTTCAAAGCTTTGTAAATATGAGATATAATACAACCCATGTAGCTGTGAAATCAGGATTTTGTTCTTAATTTTTATATGCGGTTAATGCTAATTAGTGAAATGTATTCACAGTAAACACATCTGAGTTACCTTACTCTGCACTCATAATTTCTCCTACAATGGGTCTAGAAATTGTGGTGATCATGGAAATTTAGTGTCTTATGAATTCTAAAAAGTGCTTCAATATCTTGGGCTGCATTACTGTAGGCCTCTCCCTTGGTGATTAAAACCAAATAGCAAAATATATATGCGATCTTCAATCCTTACACAGGCCTGTCTGTTTTTCACAGGGGAAGGGGAGATTTAGTCGGGTTTGGGATAGACTTATGTTGGTATGGTGTTAATTGGAAATGGATTGTTTAATTATTCTGGAGTTTTTGTACACAGGTGGAGAGATTGTTTAATCAGCACATTTGGTAAATCTCAATGAATGACTATATCCCTTCTGCTTTAGTTAAGCCTTATACCTAAATTTGATATTACTTCACCAGAGTTTTGTTTGCTTGTTATTTGAACAAAGAGCTATCCTCTCTCCAAGGTGAAATTTTGCCTAGCACACAGGGCCCACTCAAACCCTTAACCTATAGCCTAGGTGGTGCATAGGGCTTTATGCAAGCAAATTGCACCCTACACAAAATAAGACCAGAATAGCATTAAGTCATTTGTCAGATCACCATATCTGTAGGAATCCAAATCCTCCTTTCTCTGTTATGGACCCTACACATTTTGTATCTGAAAAGACTCTAGGCGAAGTAGGTCAGTCCGTTTTTCAGTGCCAACCTCAGCTGTAACACTTATATGGGTGAAATCACGTCCACTGTTACAGCTGCTTTTCTGCCCTGCAGACAAAGGCTACAATTATATTTACTCACTCAGTGTAGTGTATTCCACTCTGTATGTGGAGGGCAAGATTGGTGTGGACTTTGTATTACAGAGCAGTAATTAGTATCACCTGTCTTCTCTGTTCCCTTGTGTTAATGGTCATCGAGGCATGGCTATGCTAGCCTTACTGCAATAATACTAAATATATGATGAAGAAATGTATTCTTCTACGTGTCTTAGTTAATATCTATCTCTGGGTAGTGTGCATGCTACAGAATGTTGATTGTTCTAGACATTCTGAAATTCTGTAACTATCATCAATCATTGATATTCCCAACTGCATGTGACAGAATAAAACACTTTCTGATAATCATTAGCGGCTAACTAAATTGCCTTATTCTTATCAAATCTACAAATTGAAACTTGTTCAGAAGAGTCATTTTCTTGATATTGTTATAAAGCCTGCCTGTTCAATATTCCCCTCTGACTCCAGCCCTTCTCACTGTGATTTTGAATGACTCAGTAGCACCCTTATTTAAATGTGAGATTAATGAGATTTTTCTGAAGTTCACACATTCTGCTCTCTCCTTATTTAAATAGCATAGGGCAGGCTGCTTTGCAAGTTTCTCACTATTCTCCCTGTACTTTATATGCTTAACTGGGCTTAATGAGGAACACTGAAGGTTAAATTCTACGGATGACAATATTGGTGCATCGATTGTCTGAGGATGTCTGTGTATGAACAAGGCATTGGAAATCAATCTGAATACCTGCCTGCATGAGACATAGCATGGCTCTGACTGTGTGGGATAAGGCAGCCAGTCTGACATTCACTGCAGTCTGTTCTTCCCTAATGACTGTTCCACCAAAATCTCACCACTGCCAAGTTGACAGCCATGCAGTCTCTGAACTCCAATCACCAGAGATTGAGCAAACCAGCAGACAAAGGGGGCACCACTGTAGGCCTCAACCATAATGACTATGTCAATGAGGCCAAGCAACAACTCACTGACACCACCCACTCAACAACAAACACTTTGTCCAAACCATGGGAACAACCATGGGTACTAGGATGGCTCCCTAATATGACAACCCGTTCATGGGCCACCTTGGGGAAGAATTTCTGGAAAAATGCACTACAAAACCAATGATAAACCTGAGATATATCAATAATATTTTCATCCTTTGGAAAGATGACCTAAACTCCCTCATCAACTTACACCACAACCTCAACCACCACCACCTGTTCATCAGACTCTCTAGAACACTCCCAAACCAGCATCAACTTCCTGATCAGCTTCAACAATGGAACCCAATAGACAACTATATACAAGAAACCCCTGTATCACCACACTTGCCTTCATGGATCCAGTAATCATCCCAGACACACTTAAAAATCTGTTATCTACTGCCAGGCCCTCAGATACCACAGAATATGGTCCAAGAGAAAATGTCTGAGATTAACACACTTAAAACCTCCTTGACCAAACAAGGATGCTCCACCAGAGAAGTACATCTCATCATGGAATGTCCAACCCAAATACCCAGAGAGAACCTACCTCAATACAGGAAAAAAACACACCAACTGCACACTCCTAGTTGTCATGTGCCACCCCACACTGGAACCCATAAAGGTATCATGAAACAATTACAACTCATATATGAGGGGACCACAGCCTGAAATAAATCTTTCTTGAGCCCCCTCTTCTGGCCTGCAAACAACACCCCAATCTTGCCAAACTCATCATCTGAAGGAAGCGCCCCACAGACCAGGACACACCAACTCAAAGCGGCTCCAGACTGCCAGACAAACAGATGCAAAACCCACAGAAGTATCTCCACTGCTACAATGATCAACACCCTCCACAACACACCTTTCAAGATCCATCGGTCCTACATACACCTATAGCAAAATGTGGTGTATAATCCAGTGCACAAAATCTCCAACAACTCCTCTGTGGGCCAAACCAGACATCTGCAACGCTGTCGAAGGAACTCCACAGAAAAATGATAAAAGCCAAAAACATTCTCTCACCTGTGGGCAAACACTTTTCACAGAGTAATGACTCCCTATCAGACCTGTCAGTCCTCATCTTCAAAAGAAACCTGCACGACACCTTCAACAAATGAGCCTGGGACAGAGGTGAAAGTAAGCCGCTCCAGTCTGGCATACCGGTGGGAAAGTGGCCGCCAGTACACAGCCATACCGGCAAGGCCACTGATGCGGGGTCGGGGGGCAAAAGGGGCCAGAGCCCCAGGCCCTTTAAATCACTGCCGGAGCCCCAGGCGGCGCGGGCCAGGCAGCGCTGAAGGGCTGGCTGGGGGAGTCTGGCCCCAGCCTCGCCCCTTCCGCCAGAGGCCCCACCCCTTCCGGGGTCCCAGAGCCGCCCCCCAATATTGCCCAGGACCCCGGACACCCTGCGTACCGGTAAGTCCGTTAAGTTACTTTCACCCCTGGCCTGGGAGCTTACATTCATAACTCTAATAGACACTAAAAATCATGGTCTTCGTGTAGACACTGGTTTTATGGCTCATTATAACAATTTTTAACCTAACACTCTTTTGTACTATGACTGCAAAGGTATTAATCGTCCACTTCATTTTAAGTGACTTATTGTAACACGTATTAATCTCTTATGCTTAACAATCTGTCCAACCTTGTATTTGGCAGTGAGACTCTGAGTACCATTCCCCGATCTGAAAGAGCTCCGTAAAGCTCGAATGCTTGTCTCCCACCAGCAGAAGTTGGTCCACCCACCTTGTCTCTTCTCTACTGATAGCAGTGAATGTAGGCTCCTTCTCCTTAGGACATAAAAGCAGAAACTTTGAAGGTAGCGACTGAGGGACACCTTAGAGGATTCCAGGTTCTGCACCCAAATACTATGGTGACTGGTATCATATAAATATGAAAGACAGAAGGAGTTAGCTGGCTATTTAGTGAAGTGAAAAAATATAACTTCTGATCTGATTCTTTGATGTTTTTATTTTAATGGCCCAAGTAACAGCTAAGATAGTGACAGTGCAAAAAGTACATATTATTAAGAAATACACTTCAGAAAAGAAGTCTTTGCTGTAGCCAGTATGTTCTGGGCCTTTGAAAACTATGTTGCTGTATCAGACATGCTCTCTGCTGCTAGATACCTACAGCAACAGAAGACATCGTATCTGTGTTTTGCATCTACTGCTCTTTCTAGGCATCTATACTGCTCTCATTACTGTGATATCCAAGAGTGATATCTGTTCACATCTATGAACTCAGTATCCATGCTATATTAAAATAAAGATTGTTCAAATTATCTTACTGTAAAGAAACACTAAACAGAATTAATGTAGTCTCAACACCATGTTACTTGTGTAACCCTTCTGCCAGGATGAGTTGACAGCAGCAAGGGCCAGGTTCAGTACATAGGGGTTCCCTTCTCAACAATGCAATGCAAAACCGGCTCAAGCCCCCACCCAGTAACCTGGGAAAATCTTATACACACCCCTGGGCGCCTCAAAGAGGCAATACTTCCCCTCTCACAAGCACAGAGCCTCAGTGTAACAGAAATCTTTAATAGCAGCAGGTAAACGATACCAGCCTTAAATTGGGAAAACACCGCAACTAGGATCTATAAGCCAACCTGTGAGCAAGACCCACCTCAGCCAATTGGGCCGTGCCCTGTCCCTTGGGTTCTTGAGTCCAGCAACCCAAACGTCACCCAAAGTCCCCAAAAGTCCACGAACCCAAAAGTCCAGTCCCAGAGTTCAAAAGTTCATCTGCAGGGTGCTACACGCCACCCGCCTGGGCAGCAATGGGAAGGGGCGGGGGGTAAGGGGCACCTTACGTGGCGTGAAGATGATTGCCTCACCCCTCCGTGGGGCTTCACTCTGCTCCGCCAGCCGTCTCACCAGCCGCTCTGCTCCGCCAGCTGTCCCGCAAGCCGCTACCGCTGTCCCCACGAACTGCTCTGTCCCACCAACAGCGCCGCTCCACCAGCCGTCCTGCAAGCTGCTCCAACTGCAACCACGAACTGCTCCGCTCTGCCAGCAGCACCACTCCAACTGTCCTCACGAACTGCTCTGCTTTGCCAGCAGCACCACACCATCAGCTGTCTTGCCAACTGCTCCACCAGCCACTTATCTTCAGGCTCCCCCACTACTTAACACAGTGCTCAGTGATTTCAGCTTAGTGATTTCAGCTCATAAGGCTGTTAGCACTTTAGTGATTTCAGCTTGTAGTTTAGGGGAGCCCTAGTGCTCAGTTGCACTATTAGCTCAGAGTGATTTCAATTCAGCAGTCAGAAACCAGACTCTCAAGGAACTCAACATTAGCTCTGATATTCCACAGTGGAGAGAGGCAGAGATGCTGCAATTGGTGTCTCAGACCCTCACAAGGGTCCTACACCACCAGGTATTATGCTTGATCTTAGCCAAAAGGCCAAGAAGCAATCCCCTGTCCCCAGCCTCTCTCCATTCACTGGGCTTTGGAACCCATGTCCCTTGGCTGGCGAGTGTTGTTTAGTTAATGGCAAGTTCTCCTTTAACATGACAAAAGGCCAAGTACAGTTCCACTGGCCATGATTTACATAAGCAGTATAACAGTTTATTCTTCCTGCCCCAATAACAGAAATTCCTGCCCCAATACAGAAAACTGAGGATCCTACAGCAGCCCAAAATGCCCATTTGGGCCACTATGGTTCATACCAGGCAGGGTGGGTGTGCCTATGCAAATTGGATCAGCCCCTGGAGTGCTTTGCCATGACTCACCACCAGATGTCAGGGTGGAGCTCATCCTGACTCTGCTTACACTTGATTTCAGCTGAATATTTTAACTCCTTATTAAAATAAGAAAAAAATTGTGTGTGTGTGTGTATTGCTTCTGATAATCATTTTCTTTCAGAGGTCATCTATTCTAACAGAAGAACACCAACCTGTTGTATTGCACTGCTGACCAAAGAGTAATACATGTATTTTGAATTGGTCTCCACAGATGTGTCCTTGAGATGGAGAGATGTTTAACCAGATAAATCCCTACTCTAATACCTGCAGTCAGCTAAGATCTAGAAAACCACAGTTAAGTAATCTGACCCAAATTTCAAACCACTGAAAAGGTAGCAAGATGTCCAGAAAGGTATTGTATTTTTTCATTAGAATTCAAGAGTTATGCAAAGGGTGGGCCCAATCCTATTCCTGCTAAATCAATAGGAGTTTCTTAGGTGGAGTATTTGCAGGATCGAGTTACATGGTGTTTTTTTTCCTTTTTCTTTTTCTTTTTTTAAAATCACTAACCATATACATTAGGCATAATCTGGCTAACAACAAAGGATACCCTGAGAAGATAGATGGGAACTAGCCAAACTGGGTACATAATGCAAACTTGTACCACAAATGTTTGTTTAAATTTGTAGAGAAATTTGCTTTGACAAGCAAGATTTGGAGATTATTTTTTTTAAAAACTCAGTAGGCTACAGACAATTGTTTGCATGTATAAAAAGGTGACAAGGTTGTTGTGCTGACCCAGCATGTTAGCAGGTGTCAGAACATTGTACAGAACTGTTCATGGATTCCTGCTGACCCATAGCTGGAGGGGGCCTCATGAGTTCTGCTTTGCATGTAAGGCAGGTGGGAATGGCTCTTGGCCATAGGTGCTGACTCCGTGAGTGCTCCGGGGCTGGAGCACACATGGACACATGGAAAAAAACAGTGGGTGGGTACAGCTCCATCCCCCAGTGCCTCCCACCCACCACTGATCAGCTGGGGGAGAGGGCAGAATGGGGCGGGAAGAGGCGGGGTAAGGGTGGAGCCGTGGGAAAGGGGTGGAGTGGGGGCAGGATTTGGGGGGAACAGGGGTCGAGCATCCCTGGGGAAATCAGAAAGTCAGCGCCTGTGCTTTCAGCACAAAGATGATCTACTATCTGAACAGTTTCTAGAAAGGAAACAAGGAGCAACCATGCCTGGGGAGAAGGTAAGGTTTGGAATTTGTTATATTGAAATTAATTTCTTTGTAAATGACCTGAGGAAGGGAGCGAATTTTGCCCCTCTATGATATGTATGGACTGCTTTGGAGCATGGTGGGGGAAGGATAGCTACCTGTTCAGATGTTGGCACCACAACAAGTTTCATGTTTTTGGTTGCTGTGCCTGCATTGACTTAGCATCCCAAAGCAAACCTGCAGCTTTGAGGTAACATGAGCTGTAGCTAGTTTTGGATACATTAACAATTATTTAAAATTAATTAGGGCTGTTTCCAAAATGATCAACCCCAGATAAACCCAGGCTTATTCCATACTCAATTAGTTTAAAAAAAATACTTGTTATTTCTTCTTACAAATTCCTAGAATCCTATATCTGGAGCTTAAGCCATGGGAGCTAGCAAACACCATCAAGAAAGAGTGAGCAGGGACTGTTTTTAAACCACAGCTCTCTGAACCCTCTTAGCCTATCATGTCCAGAGGCTCATCCATGCTATGTCATGCAAACATTTTAATCAAAATGAAGTCAAATACAATTCCAAGTTCCACAGCTTTAATAGCATTCACTCCCTTGAAAATCATAGCATTAATTTATTATAAGTAAATATAATATATTTTAATTTATCAGAACCCATACCCCCTAATATCTCTAGGTGAACTACATATCTACCACTGTCTTTATAAAAAAAAGCACAGGGAAAAGTACAGGAGAATTCTATTGACTTAAGGAAATAGTAGATTCAAAGTGTGCTATGACATTTTTCATTGTTGGCACAGTAAAATCCATTTCATGTGCTTTGTGAACAGATTCCACACAACTGAATTAAAAGTTCTAATGATATGAGGCAGGATACACAGAAAGTTTAAATATTTGTTATGGCATGGATATTATGTCATATAACTAGATTTCATAGAAATCCATAAATATGGCTTTTGTTTTAATAAAGGTAAATTTCTCTTATTCTTGCAAGAAACTTGCATATGCAATTACAGCATCTCTTTGTGCAAACCAGATGCTGATGTACACAAATGGGAAATTATGGTAACCTGTGAGCACACGTACCTGATTTGTGCATGCCAGCTCAGTAACTGCAACTGAAAATTGTGTACAAATGGAAATTTACATTGCCTAAAAAAAATGGACCCTATACAGTATGGGTGAGATTCTGTGATTTGCCTCTTAGAGATGCAGCACAGAACTTGCAGTCCAAGGAGAGGGCTTATGGCTGACTTCCACAGTTCCTGGAGCAGCAGAATCTTCCCTTGCTGATATGGGACTTTTAGGGCTCCTTTATGCCACTTTGGTCCTTGTATGGGATGTACAGGGGCTGGAGCTTAGGTGAGGATCTCACCCTATGATTAATTACCATGTGTCATTTGTTTTCTTCCCTTAAACCACATGTCAATTACAAATGCACAGAATGTAAATCAAACCAATTAAAAACAGAATATCTAATCTGGATTAAACAAAAGCACGTAATTCCCATAATATTTTATGATAGTATACAAGCATTCAATTTTATACAATTGGACACTCCAAAGATGATTGTACTGACCTGAAATAATAGCTTTCAAATCAGCATTAAGTAAAACCACAGAGAAGGAATTCTACCTTGAATATCTGTATCATACACATGAGAGAATTCAAGTAACCTTTCTTAGTGCTGGTAAAGTGTGTCATACAGGAGCACACTGCTGTCCATGGTATTGAAAGGAGCTTTTATCAACAGAACTAAAAGCATTATTCCCGGAAAAGAAACTCTTAGTTCAAATGGAGTTCAGGTTGTAAGTATGTATCAATAATTTAAGGGACAAATCCTTAGAACATGGCAATTTTAAAGTCTGCTAGGGTCTTGCTAAGACAATCTAATTAAATGGGAGGTGTTCAGATACTACAATGATGGGCACAAAAATCCTGTAAAAAGATACTAAAATACAATTGTCTTAAATCTTCCACTTCCCTCTATTTTTCTCCCTGCAAAAAAAGTTAGACTCATAGTTACAAAACTTCCCAAACACTGGAAAGTATTGAAATATAGCATTCAGTTACATGCCTCCCCAAGTCTATTGTGCTATTGAAGCTAACTGACATGTTAAACATTGTATATCATGCTGGTTCAGCAAAGCATCTGGGTGGCTGAGGACACCTTACACCTCAAATACTTTAGCATCTGCAGCCATCTTAAACCACTTCCACAGCAGTTTATATAGCCTAAGATGTCTGCATGCCAAGGAGCTCCACTACTGTTCACGAGGTGAAATCATCTAACTTTCTGAATCTTTCCATCTCCCAATCACCTTGCTCAATTTCCCTCAAACATATCAGAAATATTCTACTTTTACAGACGATACCATCTATGCAAGTTCAGGTAGTTTGGTGTGGCTTTGATGAGAGGTAAAAAAAAAAAAATCAAACTTACAACAGAAGGTAAACATCTAACTCACTTAAGGAGTCAATGCTGTTTGTTTTCTGTTTAGTTTGCTCCTGTCTTTTTCTGAAGTGGACAGCTAGTTTTATTAAGATCTATCCAGCAGATAAATCACTAGGTGTTAAGTTTTACCAGAAAGAGCTCTAACTAAGCATAAATTCTCTTCAAAAACATTAATCTGAGGAACAAAATCCAACCCCCACTTTGCAGTAAAAATATTGATCCAAGGCTTCATTCTCCAGCTGCACATATTCCCATCTCTGCTCTTCCAATATTCCTTTTTGCATGGAAGGAGGTCCTAAATCTGCCAATCATTAACACAATAGCTCCTTCGATTACTGAATCCATCATATGTACACAGGAAGCCTATGATCCGAAGGGCCACTCCAATGCAGAAACTTCATCCCACAATTATTTGTATGAAATATTTAGATTCAAACTAGTTAAAGTACATATACAATAACTACTTTTACAATTTATATTGTTAGGAAGAAAGCTCCAACAGTCTTCCTATTATTTCCTTGTTAGTTTCCTTTACCCTTAAAGGCTTCATTTCATGATGACTCTTACATTATTCAACAAAAGCTGTCCTAGTTTGCAATCCACTCTTTGAATCAGCCAGCAACATGAATAATGACAGAATGATGGCCTTGTCTGCAACCCTCCCCATCCCCCCAATAAACCAACCCTACATCAAAGCAACCACAGAGAGGATCTGGTCCAAGAGGTAACTATATGATTTAGTTGGGGTTGGTCCTGCTATGAGCAGGGGGTTGGACTAGATGACCTCCTGAGGTCTCTTCCAACCCTAATCTTCTATGATTCTATAGCTAAGGCTACATTTTAGTCATGGATATTTTTAGTAAAAGTCATGGACAAGTCATGGGCAGTAAACAAAAATTCATGGTCCATGACCTGTCCATGACTTTTACTATATACCCCTGACTAAAACTTGGGGGGGGGGGGGAAACAGCTCGGGGGGGGGGGGGGCCCTGGGGGCGTCTCAGGTGCTGGGGAGGCCATCCCACAGGGCACCATGTGTGCTGGGTGGGGGGGCGCAGCCCAGGAGGGCACCGTGGTTGCTCGGGGTGGCATGGCCAGGGGTTTCCTGTGGGTGCTTGAGGGGGTGGCTGCAGGGGCACTGTGGGTACTGGGGGAGCACGGCCTGGAGGAGCGCCATGGGTATTGGGGGCAGGGGTTGGCAGGGCTGAGGCAGGCTCCCTACTCAGCTCCTGGGAAGCAGTGACCTCCAGCTCCTAGCTCCACATGCTGCCTCCATTCTGCCCCAAGCCCCAGTTCTGCCGCTCCCATTGGCTGGGAACCGTGGCCAATGGGAGATGCAGGGTGGTGCCTGCGGGCAGAGGTAGCATGTGGAGCTAGGAGCTGAGGGAGGGGAGTTCCTGTCACCCTTCCATGGAGTCCCCACTCCAGGTAAGCACTGCCCCACACTGCAATCCCCAGCCCTGAGCCCCCCCCATACCCAAATGTCTGCTGCCAGGGATTGGGAGGGCTGAGACTGCCCCAGCAGCAGCTGGTGCAACTGGCTCAGGGGCTGCCCGAGCTGCTCATGGGGCTCCCACACGCGCTGCTGCAGAAATCATGGAGGTCACGGAATCCATGACTTCTGTCACCTCCGTAACAAAGCCGGAGCCTTAACTATAGCTGAACCATTTGGTAATAATGACCATAATATAATTAAATTTAGCATCCTTTCAGGGGGGAAAATACAAAAAAAACCCCAAAAACAAAAACCCACCATAATAATTTTTTACTTTAAAATTGAAAACTACACAAGAATGAGGATACTAGTTGGACAGAAACTAAAAAGCGCAGTCTCAAGAGTATAATGCCTGCAAGCAGCATGGAGACTTCTTAAAATCATCATAATAGAGGCTCCGCCTAAATGTATACTCACATCAAAAAAGGCAGTAGGACGACCAAAATAATGACACCACGGCTAAACACAGAGTAATGGAGGCCACTAGAGGCAAAAAGGCATCTTTTAAAATCTGGAAGTCAGATCCTAATGAGGAAAATAGGAAGGAGCACAAACTCTGGCAAGCAAAATATAAAAGTATAATAAGGCAGGACAAGAAAGAATTTGAGAAACAATTTGCTAAAGAAGCAAAAACTAACAATTTTTGTAAAGTACACCAGAAGCAGGAAGCCTGCCAAACAGGCAATGGGGCCATTTGATGACAAAAGGTGTTACAGGAGCACGCAAGGAAGAAAAGGCCATTGCAAAAAAGTAAATGAATTCTTTACATCAGTCTTCACTGTAGAGGATGTGGGGGAGAGATTCACAACAGAGCTACTCGTTTGGGGAGCCAAATCTGAAGAGTACTGTCCTAAATGAATGTGTTTTAGAACAAACTGATAAACTAAACAGTCATAAGTCACCAGAACCAGATGAAATTCACCCAAGAGTACCGAAAGGACTTAAATACGAAATTGCAGAACTAGTAACTATGGTATGTAACCTATCCTGAAATCAGCCTCTGTATCAGATGCCTGAAAGGTAGCTAATGTGACGCCAATTTTTAAAAAGGGCTCGAGTGGAGATCCTGGCAATTACAGACTGGTGAACCTAACTTCAGTAGCAGGCAAGCTGGTGGAAACTATAGTAAAGAACAGAATTATCAGACACATAGATAAACATGATTTGTTGGGAAACAGTCAACAGGACAGCAGGTTTAATACAAACAAGAGGAAGTACGGTTTTCCACAACACACAGCTTACCTGTGGAACGCATTGCCATGAGATGTCACGACAGCCAAAAGTATAATTTGTTTCAATAAGGAACTGGGTAAATTCATGGAGGATAGGCCCATCAATGGCTATTAGTCAAGAAGGTTAGGGACGCAACCCCATGGTGGGGCAACCCTAACCCTCTGACTACCAGAAGCCGGGAGTGGAAGACAGAGGTGAATCACTCCATAATTGTGCTGTTCTGTACACTCCTGCTGAAGCTCTGATATGGGCCACTGTCAGAGACAGGTACTGGACAAGAGAGATCATGGTCTGACCCATTGTGGCAGCTCTTATGTTCTTATACCTATTTATACAGGGGCTGCAACTGCGGCTAGCATTCTAGCTCTGTGCATTCAGAATGACTTCCTGGTGCCTCCTCCAAACTCTTCCCTCAGGCCACCTGTGCTCCTCCCTCTAAGTTCTAGGCAGGTTGCTACAGCCCCCATGCAATGGGACTCCACTCTGTGCAGTGAGTATATATCCCCCGCCCACTGAGATGGCACCAGTTCCTTTGGCAGGGGAACATGTTCCGCCATGGAGGAAGTGTAGGAGTTGCCTCTGTTCAAGTTAAAAGAATGCAATGAGAAAAATAAAGCATTTAAAATGTACTTTACGTATTTGACAACTATAGTTTACACTAATCATTTATGATAATATTTCAAGAATGTACTAACTACACTACAACAGATATAGTAAAAATACTGACTGACTATACTCTTGACTATAGCGATCTGCTGTTAAATCTTTGCTAAGAAGTGTGGAGACACTGCCAATTTTTGGATTAGTGATATATGGTTCAGTGGCATTCTACTGTATTCTCACTTTAAATCAGATTATCATTTTTTAATTCTCTTCAAGATAATCCCCATGGCAAATAGCACCCAAAGGATATTTAATTAAAAAAATGTATAGCTGCCTTCAAAAATTATATAGTCTACTTAATGTAGGCAATGGACTCATTTAATTAAGATCAGTTTTTAAGAACAGGCTGGACAAACATCTGTCAGGGATGGTCTAACTTTCCTTGGTCCTGCCTCAGCACAAGAGGCTGGATTTGATGACTTCTCAGGGTCCCATCCAGCCCTACATTTCTGTGATTCTATGATTAAATGGTACATATGTGGAATAAGTAGGGCCAAATTCTCCTCTTAATTACATTATTGGAACCCCACGGCAGACATTGGTATTGTACCAGTGTTAATGAGAAGAAAATTTGATCTGCAATCTATTTGATTTGTTATATTGAGGGACCTGTGTGTTCCATAATTCAGCAGCTGGACAATTTACAAGGAAATCACCTTGCCAGAAAACTGTTCTCCAGAATGTAGGTATTCATTTACCCACACAAACAAATTAAATAAATAATAAAAATAAAGCAATCCAGCCCTTAGGGTTGTGAATATAACATTCCAAACGTAAACTGCTGCAACATTGTCTCTGAGTCTGCCGACAACCTGAAACTATACCTGAACATTTGTAATCTGTCCTCATTCATGGGGTATTAATTCTGTAACATAAGGTTTACAAATTAAACATCAGAACTGCTAACACTGTTGACTCCATGAGAGCTTTGTATACAGAGTGCATACAGGATCAGCCCATTGCCTGAAGATGATATTCCTTCTTTGAATATCATGAACTGCCATTAAATCAGGTATTTTTGCAATCCTTGTCTTCATTGCCTTCCTGCAGTAATAAAAAGAAATGGTACTTTTATCGAAAAACATGGGCATGTCAGTTAAGAGAAGGTTTTGATTTGAATCAGCAGGACCTTACTGACCTTTTCAGAATTCAACATAGTGTGAAAAGTGATTTCTTTCCCTTCATACTGATAATTGAGTACCTGCTGGCTAATAAAATAGTTTGGCTCTACATATTCTCTAGTTCTCATGCTGATTACTCACTTAAGGTAATTACTGATTTCTAAGCTTTAAATAGAACACAGAAAGCATTATCACAGGCGCCGAGCTTACTTAAAAATCATTATTCACTGTTCATTGTTTTACTGAACATTTTTGCATAGATCCACTGAAATGGTTATTCTTGAATTGGTAAAATCATTTGGGGCTAGATTGTGACTTTAGTCTTTGCAACTGAAGTTAGATGGCTGTTGTATTTCTCTTCTTGCAGTGCACGAGCTGTCTGCACACAGTTCTTAATAACTTACTACAGGAACCTAGGAAGATTAAAGTCTGGAAGGGACTGATTGATCTACTGACACATGCTATTATGTTCTTGCTTTGAATTCCCCTGTTTCATTATCATCTTCATTATCATACAGTACCAAAGATGATAGTGCACTGCATGTGTGGAGAAAAAGAATTATGACTTCTCTATAAGACTACCAAATATTCAGTCAATCTTATAACAACCTCCTTCAAAGATATTTTGCAAAGCTTCCACAGAAGGAAAGATAAGAAAAAGAAAAATAACTCCCAGCAAAATTTAGGTCTTGTTCAAGAATGCTAATCATTTCCCCAAAATGTTTTCAATCGTGTACTACTTGGTCACAAATCTTCATCTTCCTTTGCATTGGGCTTAGTGAGACACGCATACAGAGTACCAGAAGCGATTTGAAAGCATACGGCTTCTGGGCAAGTTTCCCTAAAAGGAATTCCAGTGTGCAACTTCACATTCACCAGAACGGTGGAGAAGCACCTCTGCATCCCTTTTTCTGAGGAAATTGCTCTTGGCCGCATGAGCTAGAAAAAATAGAGCTGGTCTTGGTCAGAGTGCAGGTATGTAGGTACTCTGCATTCTATATGATGATAATACTATGCCCACTGGCAGAAAATGTACTCCAGGCACTGACTTAGTGTCAAAGGAAATACACTAGAGATTGTTGTGCCCTCATCGTCTCCTGTTAGGGTTTGAGGTCCACTTCAGAGGAAAATCCATCAGTCCTGATTGATAGATGGATGCAGAACACTTCCCACCAAAATAAACATCAGAAAGGCAATTATACCAGAGTGGTACCCAGCACTATGAAAGCTGTGTTTGGTCCCCATCTCCCACCTTCAGGACTGCCATTTGCTTGTTGCCCCTGTACATCCCAAGCAATGTGGGAGCAACATATGTGATACTCCAGATGCAGAGATCTAGCAAAACACCACTGAATATCAGTCAGTGCATATGCACATTGCCATCAGTGGCGTAGCCAGGTTTAGAGCACAGGGGGAGCGGCGGCGCTATAAAAAGGCGCCTCCCCGCTCCTCCTGTACTCACCCTGCGGCGCTTTAAAGGGCCCAGCTCCAGCTGCTGCGGAGCCCCGGGGCCTTTTAAATCCCCACCGAGCCGGCTCCGGCCGCGGGGCTGGGGGGGGGTGGTGCTTTAAAGGGCCGGCGACTCCCCGCAGCGGCAGGAGCCGCCGGCCTTTTAAAGCGCACCCCCCCAGCCCCGCTGCCGGAGCTAGGCTGGGGGGGGCGCTTTAAAGGGCCAGCGGCTCCCCACAGCGGCAGGAGCCGCCGGCCTTTTAAAGCACCCCCCCAGCCCAGCCCCCGCAGCCGGGCTTGGGCGGCGCCTTAGCGCCGCTTTTCCTCACAGGGGGAGTGGCTGCTCCCCCTGCTCCCCTCCGGCTACGCTACTGATTGCCGTACATGAACAGATGCATTTCAGCTACCATCACAGAATAGAGGCCAGATAAAAAGTAGCCCATTGTTGGGGTAGACCAGACTCCTTAGCCCCAGTAGGCAGGTGGTCTAGGAGAAGGTCTGTATTCAAACAGGGCTGTCTGGACTGCTAGCCAGTCATGGCCCATGGAGTTTTGTGGAGCAGCTCTTTCTGCTTCAGTCTACAAGCTCTGGCAATGCTTTACTTGATCACTTTGGCCTTCAAAGGGTTATGCATGCAATTTTCTCAATTATTTTGCCTGCACCTTGTGAAGTGCTTCACCTTTGTGTGTCAGCCTGCTCATTGCAGCCTTCTGCGCCAGTGGACAAAATGGCTGAGAAAGCCAAAGGAGTGTGACTAGTCATGCACAACCTAGTACCCCTTTAAACAAATCTTTGTTCAGGTCTACAGTCTTTATTCCTTGCTATCTCTTCACTTGTTCTGTTCTTTGAAAGCCCTGTGGCAGTGGGCAAATGGTGACAGGGACAGGCAGAGGATGCCTGCCGGGGTTCCCTAGTCACAAACCTGCATTTAGGTGATGCGAGAATAATGGTCTTCCGTTGTTGACTCGGAGTAACATTGGTATGTATATCCTTCTCATGCATCAGAGCAACCTCTTTAGGGATAGTGCTGCTCTCCCCAATCTGGGGAAGGAGGAGAAAAGGCTCCCTAAATATTGCTCACTCCATTATTGACTTGCTAGTATGCTGTAACCAGCTGGTCATCCAACTGTGCAGTAAAAGGCAACATCACACACAAAGAACAATGAACTTTGCATCCTGGAATGTCCGCACTGTTTCTGATGAGGCTAGTGGGCTGGAAAGGTGCACAGCACTCAGCAGAAGAGAACTTGCCAAATATAACAGCAGTATAGCTGCACTGAGTGAAACATGTCTCCCAGGCGAGTCCCAGCTTGAAGAGGTTGGTGTAGATACAGGGTAGTAAGAGGATTTATTATATGGACCTTTGCATTTGTGATTTGTACATGTGCACAAAGCATTGGGTAGGAACATTTTAAAAATAAGTAACTGCATCAGTGAAAATGTATATTTCAATAAAGCTCTTATGAGCAATTGCCTGTTTCTGCCTCTTCCTTTTGAATGCATTAAACCAATGATTAGTCCATCTTGATCATCCAATTGAACTCTTCAGGAAGCCACACCTTTTCTAGCAAGATTTATTAGGGAAGACATGCTTTTATCATTAATGCATGGCTGGCATTAAAAGTGCATTGCTATACTGTCTCCCAGTTGATTTTTTCTTTACAATTTACAATGCATTTGGCAGTCACTTTTCCGCAGTTTGGCTGTTTTATGATTTTTTGCTGCTGCTGCTGCTATGCTAGTGATGTGTTTACAGCTGATGTGGGGGTTGGGGAAATACACTTCATTAAAATGCTTTTGGCTCTGTAGGCTGGATTGCAGAGGAAAGCAGTGGCTTCTTTAAATAACCAAAACAAAATTTGCTGTGAGGCTGCATAGCTTTGCTCTTTTAATACCTGACAGGCATTAGGGAGAAAAGCTTGTCCTACCTAGACCCTGTTGCTAGCTATAGCAGGATTTAAGGCTCCAAGTCAGCGAGGTCAATCCTGTATTAGTAACGTTAGTCATTTCCATGAGAACCATTTGTGATGCCACATGTAAAGAATTATGATGGTGTCACTGCACGGAGAGGAACAAAAAGAAGAGAGGTTGTAAAAAAGAAAACTTACATTATGCCTATCCCCACTAGCTGCTCTACATATGTATTTCCCATTAAGAGCTTTGGTTGATTAGTGACTGATTAAGGACTTCAGGAGTGGGCTCAGTAACCAAAATAAAAATAATTGATACTACAAGTTACAGGATGGCAGGTTCTAGGACTTATTGGCCAAGTCATCTTAATGCCAGGTGATAGAAACCTACATAAACATGAGGAGTTATTTCTGCTGCCAGTGGGTCATGTTAACTACAAATAGAATATAAGAAGGATTGGAACCTCTCTCTGGGGCAGAGGGAGCTAAGGGCAAGCAAAAATCCTAGAAACAGCCAGGCTCAAGAGAAAGCTTAGGCTGAAGTTTGCTTAGGTTTTTTTTTAAATAAAACTTAAGACAAAGCCCAGGAAAGGATCATATATATGGATGTTATGTTTAGAACAGATTAGAAATGGAACCTACTTGTTCTATACAGTACTTGCATCAAAGAAACATTTTCAGTGGAGAAATTGTTAGTATATTCTTTGGGATTTTTTTAGCAGCCTATAAATACTCAATGAAAAATTCTGTGCTTAAGCTTACCCCAGTTTCTAAACAATTATATGTTCAAAGGATACCTGCTTATGTCAATTGATTTTCCACAATTGGTTAAAAGAGTAAACCCATTTTTATATAGCCTTAAAATAATGCTCTCTTACTTTATTTCAAGAATTCTAGATTACAGTAGGCTGGCCAGTTAGGGTATATTTCTTCCTGAAACAAGACTGGTATGGTATGATAGTTTGATGTACACGTTCACTAGTTTGCAGACTTCTCTGCACTATTGAAAGAGCATTTGACTGGTTACACATTATTGGAATTTAGACAGAACAGCAGCAGTAGCCTGAAAGAAGACCCCAGATTAATTCAACAGGTTTGGCAGTTACTAAATAAGGGCTTGTTTACAGGGGGAAATAGACCGGAATAGGTATTTCAGAATAGCTATTCTGCACTAGCCCCCCCATGTGGACATTCTTATTGCACATTAAAATTGCCTTTGTGTGGTTCAACTTAGTTCACTCTTAGAGCAGAATAAGTGTTTGCACAGGCAGCTAGTGTTGAATAGCTATTGCTCTTTAAATTTACATCCTAGCTCATTTCACAATAGCTTTGCCATGTAGACAAGCCTTCATTGTAAATGAACATTGGCAGACATGACATTTAAGGTACTCTTCAATGTCCCATGCAATTAAAAATATTACTACAGGCTGAAGAAAAACTTGAGTTTCAGTGTGTGTATGGGATAGGGGGGAGAGGTGGGTTGGAGACACAAATAACTTGTAAAATAAGAATGTTAATTCAAGCTAACTTTCCATCTTATAAGCAAAAGAAACAAACTGATGAACTGAAGAGTGTTATGTATCACTGTTCACTGAGGTAGCACAGTGAAGTGACTGTGAATTTTAGCATATATGAGTGAAAGTTAAGTTTACCCAGCATAATGAAAATAAAAGAGGCCTAGAAATTAATTAGAAGTCATCTTGCACTATGTAAAGCTTATAATGATTAGGCTGTAGAAAACTGAGACTCAGGAAAACAAAGGGATCAGGTCAGGAACAGCAATTATTATAATTAGCTTGGAAGTCCTGGGTCTCAATGTAATGTCATTCCTGTGGGAAAAGATTCATTCAGATATCTTAAGCTGATATTGTTGACGAAAGATTGCTCATGGAGTGTTTTTATTTGGTTTCCATGGTTAAAAGTGAATGTTGCCAGCTCATTACTGTTATTTAAAATAGCCAGACTAATTTAGTTCACTTTATATTGCATATGTTCAAAAATCCAGCAGACATTAATTTGCCACTCTGTATGTTTTCAGAAACAAGGTAGCTCAAAATAAATCATGACATAAAAATAATACTGTAATCAAATGTTTGTTTCATCCCGTTCTTCTCTTGCCTAGTTGTTCTATGTACTAAGGTGTGATTCCACAAGCAAAGTGTCAATTGTCAGAACCTGCCTATATAATTTGCACTTGGGTAGAAAACCTTTTCCAGAAGGTATTTAGTTATTGTTGTTAGAAAGCCATTTTATTCTATTTTGTTAGAATCTACTATATTTAATCAGTTGAAAAAGTTACATTTGTATGAGAAAATTCTGTGAAATATCATCATTGCTTTGCTCCAATCTCCCATCCAAGAGGTTAAGATTCAAGCAGCAACAAAACCCAGTATGTCAGATCCACATGTTGCTACTATAAAAACAGATTTCTACTGGAGGAGACCAGGGAACTGATTAACTTAGCCCACTTTAAGCAACGTTTCTTCTAGCTAATTACAAAGCTCTTACCATGGTGGAAGATGTGATTGTTTTGGGCGATGGTTTCACATGCTACTAGATATTCACCCCTATCAAAAATAGCTTCCGATTCACACCAACAATATATTTTTAAAATTATGCTAACCGAATGCTCGGCTTACTATTAAGAAGGGAAAAGTTAGGAAATACTACAGTTAACATTGCCTGCATAAACTTAAGTCTGCCTTCTTGCATATATATGCATTATGCAACAGTTTTGGTTATATAATAATGTACTAGTTCTTAAAAATACAATAGAATATAACATCTTTTTCTTTTTCTATTTCCTTTGTAGCCTTCTGATCCTGATACCAGCCTTGTGCCCCACACCCATTAGAATGATCTGAGAACTTCTTTAACTTATCCTAGCATCCTGAAGGACCATTCCAACAGCTTGGAATTGCTGAGACACAAGGACACTGGCCATGCCTCCTTTCTCTCAGACATCCTGCCTATAAGCCACTATGGCCTCTCTACAGCTCCTGAAGATCTGCCAATGCAACTGGAATCATCAAATGGCCATTAATTTGACTGTAGTGTTGCTCTGTGCAAAGCACACAGAGCAGGACCAAGGATCTGGTCTGTGGTATAAAAAAAGTGACAAATATCTCAAGTGTTTTCAACAAATACCTCACATTTTGCACCAGAAATAATTGAAAGGTTCTTCCCCTATGCAGCTTAAAATTTTCTTTTTGATTTTTTGCCCCTTCACTGGAATTTCTTACGTAGGAGGCTTAGAGTCCAGGCAGACAAATGATTGCAGAGCCACTAAAGTAACTTCACATTTATTTACCTCACACATTCACATCAGAGGCTTGATTCAGTAATGCTCCATTGAGCATTTCGGAGCAGTTACTTAAGGTTATAATACACACGAGACAATTTCATCTGCAGCATCTAAAATATTTATTGAGAGGCATGTAATTTAAAATACATAGTAATGTGTGATCAACTGCCAACAAATATGTTTTGAATTATTCTCTCTCTCTTTTGGGCAACTTTTCAAACAAGCCTAAATGAAAAGACCGTGAAAACTAGAATTTTGCATTTGAATCCACATGGGGCTGGATTGACACTTCGCTATCTATCCACCCTGACGAATGGGGATGTACATACTCACAATGCCCCAGAAGCATCCCAGAGGCTGAATTGTGACTCAGTCATAATTCAGTACCTGATTCCCCCTTGTGCTCAATGGGTGAAGAAAGCCATGCCATCTCCTGGCCTGGTGCAGCTTTCTTCCCTGTCCACTCCAATTCAGCAGCACTGGCTGGCACATTTTGGGGTGAGGTCAGGGCAGAGCCAAGGTGTCACCTATTCCCAACCCACTTCCTGCCCAACTACACAGGAGGAGGAGTGGTTACTCTCCCTGCCCTGACCCCCATTGCGACTTAAGATGTTGGTAGTTTGTGCAGGAGGGGCGTAAAGGTGTTCCTCATGTCTCTATATTCCCCGGCATGAGCGCATAGGCAGCTCACAACTGAGCACATTGCACATAAAAGCCTATGTAAAATAGCCTTCCGCTCATTCCATATTGGTGATCAGTATTTCAATATTGGTGATGTACTAAGTGTTAATTAAAAATAAAACTAGTCAGAGAGATGGCGTGCTTTGTAGGATTAGTGATGGGCTACAACATGTTTCAACCCTGAGTCACTGGTTCAAATCCAGCCTAGGTTGGTAGGGTCTGAAATGTAATTCCCATCTGATGTTCAGTGTGAAATGAGTTTGGTGAGTTTAGATCAGGACCCAGCAGATGAGTAACCAGCTCAGAAAAAATCCTCCACAACTATCAACCTTGTTGGCAGTGTCCAAAGAGAGATTAAAATATTGAATAGGCATGCGGTCAAAACTACCCTTTTAACCTTAGAGGGTTACGTAGCTTGCACTGCTGCTATCCTGGCTATGCCTGTTCTATGTATTGTGACAAAGTTTCTCCTCTGCCTTGGTGGGTCCTGCGCTTATTGGCAGATTTGCTCGCCTCAGAGATTCACGGCAGCCCTCAGTTTGGCCACTTTTGCTTGTGGCTCAAACCTGCTGTTCACTCAGCTAACCTCATCACTGGCCAACATGGGGAAAAGGAAGGAGAACAATCCCTGCAGTCTCTGCTGATTCACCTAGTGGGTCGGGGGACAGGCCAGGAACCTTCCCCTCTGGTGGGACCCACAGTCCAGGTCAACTCCTGGGAACCCAGGCCCGCCTTCTACTCCGGGTTTCAGCCCAGGGCCCTGTGGGTCACAGCTGTCTACAGTGTTTCGTGTAACAGCTGTGTGACAACAACAACTCCCTGGGCTACTTCCCCATGGCCTCCTCCCAACATCTTCTTTATCCTCACCACAGGACCTTTCTCCTGATGCCAGATAGCGTTTGTACTCCTCAGTCCTCCAGCAGCATGGCCTCTCACGCTCAGCTCCTTGTGCGCCCCTCACTGACTGAAGTGAGGTCCTTTTTAAACCAGGTGCCCTGATTATCCTGCCTATCTTAATTAATTCTAGCAGCTTCTTAATTGGCTCCAGGTGTCCTAATTAGCCTGCCTGCCTTAATTGGTTCCAGCAAGTTCCCGATTGTTCTGGAACCGCCTGTTACCTTACCCAGGGAAAAGGGACCTGCTTAATCTGGGGCTAATATATCTGCCTTTGATCAGTCTCCTGTAGCCATCTGGCCTGACCCTGTCACTAGGGTGACCAGATGCGAGGACCCGGAAGTTGTTGAGCAAAAAAAAAAAAACACCTCTCCCGCCGCCACAGTTATTGAGCAGGACAAAAAGAAGAAAAATCGGGACGGTCCCGATTTTATCAGGACATCTGGTCACCCTACCTGTCACAGTATCAACAAAGAACCACAGGGCTCACAACTCAAAACCTATCCCAAACTCTAAAATTCATTAAAAAGAATTGAATTTTTTTTTACAATGCTACATGGCAGCTCCTTTGGAAGTCACCAGCAACTTCTGGTTCCAGAGCAGGGGTGGGGAGGGCCACATCGGGGAATAGAAATTGTATGGTGGGCCATGAATGCTCACAAAATTGGGGTTGGGATACGGGAGGGGGTGCGGGATTTGGGGTGGGGCTGGGGATGAAAAGCTTGGGGTGTAGGAGTGTGCTCTGGGCTGGGACCAAGGGGTTCGGAGGGCAGGAGGGGGATCAGGCCTGGGGCAGGGGTGCAGAAGGGATGCAGGTTCTGGCTGGGGGTGCTGGTTATGGATGAGAGGTTTGGGGTGCAGGAGGGTGCTCCAGGGTGGGATTGAGGGGTTTGGAGAGTGGGAGGGGGAATCAGGGTTGGGGCAGGGGGTTGGGGCATGGGAAGAGGCTCAGGGGGTGCAGGCTCCGAGCGGCACTTACCTCAAGTGGCTCCCAGAAGCAGCGGCATATCTCTTCTCCAGCTCTTACCCGGAGGCGCGGCCAGGCGGCTCTGCACGCTGCCCCATCCGCAGGCACTGCCCTTGCAGCTCCCATTGGAGCACGTAGGAGCTGGAGCGGGGCCATGCCACAGCTTCCAGGAGCCGGGTGGTGCGGCCCCCGACCCAGTACCCTGGCCGGAGTGCTGGAGCAGGGCCAAGCCACGTGGTGCGGCTCGCAGGCCGGCTTAAAATGGCTAGTGAACCGTAGTTTGCCCACCCCTGTTCCAGAGTAAGCCATGTTCCTATCTGGGAGCATAAACTATATGTATCAAAGAGTAGAACTCTGTTAAAATGTATGTATTAAAACTATTTGAATTCCTATGAATAAGCTCTCCTGTGGGTCTCTCATTGCCTTCTATGTACAGATGGAGTTTGTATATACCATCAAGTTCCTCAATAAAAAAGAAGCTGAAAAATAAAATTAAAAGAAGACTTGTCTTTCAAGATGTCTAGATAAATTTAATGAGCCTGAGTTTCAAAATGTTCAGTATGCAACAGCACGTGCAAAATGTTTATGCAATTTTATGTCTCTTTATACACACAATTACTGTACCTGTACATGGAAATAATTGAATTTGTGAATGTAATCCAATATGTATCCAGAGTGACACTCATAATAACCTGAGCGTTCAAATTAGTTATTGAATTACACCCTCATATTTGTATATCCAAGTTTTATAACTTATTGAAAACCAGGCCATACATATTTGATTAAACTCAACTGGAGTGCACATGATGACTGATCTCTGTCCTGACATTTATCTTCAGGAATGAAAAAAGGATGGATAACTAATTAGCTACACAGTCAGGAACATGTTATCTCTTTTCCTTACAAGTGAAAATAAATGTCATATAGGAAATAACATATACATTGCACATATGCTAAATCATTATATGTTTTAGTTCTCTGTCATTCAGGTCTCAAACTGCTTTAGATGGTGGGTAAAATTTCCAAGAGTGCCCAAGATCCAGATTTTAAAAGATATTTAGGCATTGCTCTACTCAGCATTGCAATACCTACATTACTTAGGAGCATAAGTCTCATTTTCAAAACTGACTTTGGGTATGTTTACACTGCAATAGAACACTGGTGGCTGGCCTTTGTCAGCTGACTTGGGCTCACAGGGCTCAGGCTCCGGGGCTATAAAATGGCAATGCAGACATTCTGGCTTGTTGTTGGAGTCCAGGCTCTGGGACCCCACTACACTGCAATTTTATGGCCTTGCAAGTCCTAGTTAGCTTACACCCAGCTGCAGGTGTTTCATTGCAGTGTAGACATACCCGTAGGCACTTAGGAGCTTAAGTCCAATTGATTTTCAATTGTCCTAGGCTCCAAGGACACTTGGACACTTTAAAAAAAAGTTACCCATTAGGTATGGAGAATTATAATGCATGAAATATATTACAACAGATGCCAACTTATAAAATATTTATTTGTAAATTGATGTTATCTAGGTAACAACACACTTATGTGTGGAAATAGCAAAAAGCATGAGCACGCTGTGTATGGATACATTCAATATATATACTGTGTACATATACTTGGAGAATATAAACATTGCATGAGTCATTTTCCTCACCATATGTATAAAACCAATAAAGCTTAGTGTGCTTGGACAGTGTGGCTCCTGTCTGTCAAATATTTTACTCGTATTATGATGGTGTGTACTGTGCATGTAAGGCAAGACAATATAAAACTTTAGCTAAATGTTAAGTCTCAGCATGATAAAATGTGAAGCTGCATCAGATTCACCCTATGGAGGACTAATTTTTTCCCCTACCCACACAGCAAATATTATTTAGTGGAAGTTTATTTTATACTTTTTATTTTTAATCCAATTGCTCTTAAAATCTGAAATGGTTCAATTTCTGGTATAACCACCTCTTCCAACCCAAACCTTGTTTTAGTATTCTTTAATCTGTACTGTATATTACACTGTTTCTTTTAACTATACATTTTGTTAGTAATTAGCAGCATAGAACCTTTCAGCATTGGAAGGTATTTTTTCTCTATGGAAAAGAACAATTTAACTACCTACTTCCAGTGAAACAACTGCTGCAAGCCGAATTAAAGTGGTATAAACTAAATTTGATTCTGGAATCTATAAAAGGCAGTTTTGATGTCAGAAGGATGAAAAGGTCAAAAGTAGACAACTAAACTGGGTCCTACACTGCACAAATGAATGCTTCCAATACTCCCACACCTCTCCAAAAAAGTCTCGAGGCAAGATGGATAAGACAGTGAGAGTTTTTCCATTTACTTAAATGGGATCAGGAACTGGTCATAAAACCAAACTTTTCACACTCAGCTATTTAGACACCTATACCTAATCAGGAGAGCACTTACTCATATACTTAAATCCCACTGGCTTAGAGGCTATGTCTACACTTGGAAATGAAGGTGTGATTCCCAGCTTGAGCAGATATACTCAAGATAGCTCTCATCAAGCTAGCATGATAATAATAGTAGTGTAGCTGTGGTAGCCTGATAGAGGTGAGTGGCAACATGACTAGCCGCCCCAAATATATACCCCATGAGATCCAGGTGGGTTTGTACTCAGGGTAGCTAGCCTATGATGCCGCTTTCCACTGACCATGCACTACTATTTTTTTAGCACACTAGCTCAATGAAAGCTAGGCGTGAGTATGTGTATGTAAGCTGGGAATCACACTCCTAGTTCTAAGTGTAGATGTAGCCTGTGAGTCAAGCATGTGCTTGAATGCTATCATGAATCAAGGCCTTAATATGGTCTGATATTCAGTGGTGCTGAATAGCTGCAACATCTCAAGTCTTTTGAAAAGGTGATGTACTGTATAACAAACCAAGCATTTGTGAATAATGAAAATGGGGTCTGCAGGTCACTGGAGACACTATCCCCTATGCCACATGAAAAGTGTTCTGATGCACAAGTGAAATCCAGCACAAATGAAACAATTCACTGAAGTTTTCACTTTTTCAGGAGATCTTATGATTCTATCAGTATATGCAGCGGACATTTTAAAATAGAGATGAGCCAAAGTCAAAACCACCAGAGATCTAAACATCCTCAACATTTGGGGAAATTCAGATATGGAACAGAATTTTGCAACTGCCCCTCAATTATAATGAGTTAAACCAAAACCCTAGATCCAAATATCCCTTAATCTTGGGGGAAGGTTGGATCCAAGAACTTAGATGTCAGGCTAATGCTGCTTTTAAAGCTTTGATTTTTAAAAAATCATCATGCAATGTATATGATAAATAATTTATGTATATTCTACATGTTCTGGCAGAGGTTGCCAGATGGCACTGTTATATGTAGTCTTATAAGTTCTTTTTCTTACCGTTCAGGCATAGTTTTAGTCCTGGTGGTGTTTTCGGTTTTGTGATGGTTTTAGTGGGAGCTGAGGCAAGCCACAGGGAGTTTGTTTTCTGCTTTAACATTTCTAACTAGAGTAAATTCTTGAGGCAGAGTTTTTCCCTAGGAACTGGCCTCTGGTCTTTGGGCCGAGACTCTTGAAAAAGGGGATTGCCTGTATGCTGTTTGTGGCCACCTCTGTTCAAGGACTGGTGTATATCCATAATTAAAATAAGTCACACTAAGAATATAACCAGATTCCCAACACTGATTTCTTTTCCAATGGGAAGCTGACCTGCAAGGTCTCATCTCTGACCACTCAACAGAGGGGCAACACTCCACACATGCTGCAAATACGCAGTTTTCTAGACCCTTCCTCAATTTTGCTGTTGTACATAAAGAATACCTCAGTTGAAACTTTAAGAAGAGTTTTTAAAGCATCTGAATGTTGATCAGCAAATCATTGCACATTAATGTGAATTAATCTGTTAGTTAAAATGGAAAACATTTTCTCTGGTCTTTTCTCTTGATCACTCTCTACAGTTCTCTTGACAATACAATGAGAACATAAACCGCAACTCTCTTGCTGACACTGAAAAGACAAACATTTGTTCCACTCTCAACATCAGCACAAGTCATCTTATTAATGCAACAGCTACCAGTGAGCTGGATAATTGCTGATGTGTCCATTTTATAGTGTCAATGAATTTCTCTCCTCTACCACTGATAACGTCAGATCCACTAATTTGTAATTCCTCCCATATTAGAATTAACACAGACTTAGAGTAGAACAATAACTTAGACTTGCTAATAGTGTTGGGTTGTGTATTCTTTATTTTAATTGAATAGTGTCTTACTGAAACCTTGTATACATTAAACTCAGTTTTTTTTCTGATTTAAAGTATGCGAAAGTAGACTCAGCGAATTATTCTTTTGTATTCCAATTACCCCTTTCATATGGCTTCTTCTGAGACTGTAGTTGCAAAAAGTGGTGTTCAGCATGCAGAAAATGAGTGTACAAAAAGAAAAAGAGCTGGAGACAGCTGAGAAAATATAGTATCCTCTGGTATCAGTACTACAGTATATGATTCCCTACTATCTTATACAAATTTTATACTGATGCAACTTCAATGGAATTACCACTCAGCACATACAGCAAGCTAGAACTGTCTAGGGTGACTCTAATTTGAACCACTGATATCTGGGATGTGATTTATGTAACAACAGCATTCAATAAAAAGTTCACTAATGATAACAAGCATATCATCTGCATATGCTACTTCTGACATATAGCAAATCTTATTAGAGAAACTGATTGGAAAGGACATCTAGAAACATGTCTTCACTATTTCAGTTGCACATCTAATCTTATTTCTTGAGCCCATCAATTTATCTTATTTCTCCTAAATTATATACTAAGGGTCACATAGTGCCATTGGTCTACTCACATAACTGCAACTGATGCCAACAGGAACTCTCACAGATCAAGGGAAGCATATTTCTATTCGTTTTAATGATGCCCATTACCAGCACACAGACTCCTAACAGATATTTTCTGAAATATTTAGTTCTCTGATGTAGCCTGCGTATTTGCAGGATGTAAATGTACATGTTTGATGTGCAACTTTGACCACAATAACAATATATTTGGGAAGCACAGTGCCATATTTTATGAAGCAAATTTTACAGGGCAATCAATATACAAACACAAAAACATATATAACAGCCAGCTGCAAATAAACAAGGCTTATAAGGTGCTAGAAATATTTCATTGCATACTTGAAGAAACAATTTCCACTCACTTTCATGCTGTATCATGAAAATACTTAGAAAATTTTAAGTAAATTCCTTTTTGGAAAAATCGTACAGAATTTAATAGAAATGAAGCCAATGGGGTTCTATAGAAATCAGTCTAAATGCCTATAGAATTTGTTGGAGAATTTTTTTTAAATCAGTTTCTATTTTCTATACAGAAAAGCATAACTTGTGTATAACTTGTTCAATGCCACAACAATGTCAATAACATTAGTTTAAATGTTCTGGAAACTTTACTGTAATGACGTGCGTGTTTAGGAATGTAGAGTTATCCTGAGCACTGGATGACTGGCACACTAGTAAACATGCATGCTTTCACCCAATTAGAGAGCCCTAGAGAGCCAAACAACTCTTTCATGCTCATCTCTTTTTCCACAGAATATGATGCAGTACAATCACAGTTTCTCTTTTCCCACTGGCCTGATCCAAAACCCATTGTAATCAATGGAAAGACTCCCATTGGCTTTGGCTCGAACCCTATGTGTTGGGACTTTTGCATGGAAACTTGTAGCTTTTCTTTTATGATCAAACAGGATAGTGCACAAGGTGCAGAACATCTCACCTTACCTATGAGAAATTCGACTTTAAAACAACAGATGCCATAATTGCCAACTCTTCCTTGTGGCAGGGCATTCGTTCCCCAAACATTTAATGTATGTTTCCTGTCTCTCTCACTTTTGAATAGTTAAGTTGCATTTAGGCAGCTGAAACAAGAAACCTGCCCTCCAGAACAGACCATAGGCGCCAACTCCGTGGGTGCTTCAGAGCACCCACCTGCAGCTCCCCGCCGGCCCCCAAGCCCAGCTCACCTCCGCTCCACCTCCTCCTCCCCTGAGCGCACTACCGCCACTCCGCTTCTCCTCCCTCCCACCCAGGCTTGCCACCAAACAGCTGTTTCCCACGGCAAGCCTGGGAGGGAGGGAGGAGAAGCGGAGTGGCGGCAGCACGCTCAGGGGAGGAGGCGGAGTGGAGGTGAGCTGGGGCAGGGAGCGGTTCCTCTGCCCCCGCCCGAGGGTTACTTCCTGCGGCCCATCCTGCGCCCCCCCCCCCGCCCCAGCTCACCTCCACTCTGCCTCCTCTCCTGAGTGCGCCGCTTCTTCACTTCTCCCCCCTCCCTCCCAGGTTTGCATGCAGCAAGCCTGGGGGGAGGGGGGGGGAGGGGAAATGTGGCGCGCCCGGGGGAGGAGATGGAGCCAGGGATTTGGGGAAGGGGTTGGAATGGGGGTGGGGGGGGGGCGCGAGCACCCACCGGCGCCGGGTAAAGTCAGCGCCTATGGAACAGACCAGTGGTCACAAATGTTTTATTAGCATGGATTTCACCTTAATAGAAAAACTGTCTCATGCTCCCCCTTCCCTTCCATTTACAATCCTATAACATCTGTGGTAACTATAGCAATTGCCTACATGAGCAAGTAATATTAGAAAAGTGTTTCTGTGTTTTAGCTTTCCTTACCACCATGGAGCAGCTAAAAACAGGGCGAGCAAGCACCATGGCACCAGTCAGTTCATTGCAGTGCAATCCCCGACTTACATATGGAATGGATGGAGTGCTCCTAGCCCTTTTCCCTGTTCCAAAAAATACATTTAATATACTGTCCTCTGCAGGCTGCCAGGAAGTGTTTCATGGTCTACAGTTTGAGAAACCAGTGAAGTAGACCCACTGATAGCAGCAGCAGAGGAAAATAGAAAACAAAAAACACAAGAGCTTAGGAAAATAGGGAAAGTTAGTTCTCCTTGTTCATAGTATCATCTGTTTTCTTTTCTCTTCTCTCCCACAGCTTTCAGTGAAGTGGTGCACAAACTAAAATCTAAGGAAGCCCAAGAACACATCATCTGGCTCCAGCCAAGGCTTAACTCCCATCTCCCCTCTGCACTTTCACCCTTACCTCAATGAAAATGTTTGATTGCTTAGACCCATCTCTCTCAGCTCCGGCAACTGAAAAATTGGCAATGCTTGAATTTCAGGTTTTTGGGTCAACTTCATATATTCTACAAAATCCATGATGACCATGAAATAACATATGATTAAGAATGAGGTCTGAGACCAAAATCAGCCCTGGTGCAGGCAAATGGAGTTCCTTTTTTGATACCCTCCCCCTATTTCCAAAGGCTTTTATAATAAAACTAGTAGCTTAAAGCCCGTACTATTGCATGGGTGTAATCCAGATGATTGTACCCTGCCAGGAGTCTGATTTGTTTTGTGTACCCCAAGTTTCACCTCACTTTAAAACTACTGGCTTACAAAATGAGACATAAAAATACAAAAGTGTCACAGCACACTGTTACTGAAAAATTGCTTTTTTTCTCATTTTTGCCATATAATTATAAAATAAATTGATTAGAATATAAATATTGTACTTACATTTCAGTGTATAGTACATAGAGCAGTATAAACAACTCATTGTCTGTATGAAATTTTAGTTTGTATTGAGTTCATTAGTGCTTTTTATGTAGCCTGTTGTAAAACTAGGCAAATACGTAGATCAGTTGATGTACCCCCTGGAAGAATTCTGCATACCCCCAGAGATACGCATACTCCTGGTTGAGAACCACTGGTGTAATTCACAAAGTCATGAGTGTAAAAAAAGCCAAAAATGGCTCGGAACTTAAAAAGTGGATGGTAACAAAATGGCAATATTCTAATAAAAAAGAGCTCTCAAGTTTATTTGTAGCTGTTTCCATTGCTTCATACTGAACCCCCAGTATCAGGCTTCAGCGTGATGTTTGGGGTTATGTGTATGCTGGTTGTGTTGTAGAGGTGGTTGAGTTGGGAAATGTGTGTTGATTTGTGCAGGTGGCAAATAAGGGGTATGAGTTGTGGTAAGGGTCTATTTGGGGTTATTGTGTATGCCAGTTGTGTTGATTTGTGTGAGGTAGAGTGTTGCGCTGGAAGATTTGTGTTGATTTGTACAGGTGATATATGAGGGGCCATGTGCTGCAATGAGGGCTTGTGTGTGTTTGGGGTTACCGTGTATGCTACTTGTGTGGTTGTGGGAGTGGTCGTGTTGATTTGTATCTGGGGTGACGTGCTGGGAGATTTGTGTTGATTTGTGTGGCTGGCAGTTGGGCCAAGTAATCCATCATCTGTGCAGTTCCCCTCATACAACCAGTTACACTGTTGCATGTAAATTAGCTGTGGAGTAAGGGTAGTGGTTGAATTGCCCCAGATATCACCATTGTTTAGGACTCTTGGAAAGGTATAGATACATGCCTTATTGTAGCTGTACACTGCACGAGTGTCATTCATCACATCAAAATGGCTGAGAACTTAAAAATGGTTTGGTAACAGTGTGAAGCTCAGTGATGATTCAGCCTGGTGATATTTTGAACAAAAATTGCTCTCAGCCATGCTTGTTGCTGTTTCTGTCACTTCACACTGACTCAACAGACATTTTCAGTTCAAGGGAGTGACATTCCTGTAGTATATAGATAGCCATAATAATTAGTTTGCACTTTCATTGGGCCATCCATCTAAGGATCTCAAAGTGTTTTACAAACATAACTGAGGTAGGCATTATCACCATTTCACAGATGAGGAAACGGAGGCACCTGGAAGTGAAATGACTCACCCAAGTTCACACAGCAAGTCTGAATGATCTCTGAATAGAACCCTGATGATTCTCTTATTCCCCATTCTTGGGATTTAAGCACCACACATGCTTCCTCACTGCAGACCATGCTTCCTCTATATACTACGAGTTATTTGAAAACAACAATTAGTTAGTTTTGGAACACCAGACTTGCCAATGCCACTGAGTCTGCATAGCTGTATCTAGTTTTTCCTTTGGATTTAGAATTGCGGAATACTGCTAATAAGTACTTCCCATTGTTATTTTAGGAAATGTATACAAATTAACTCAACCATTATAAATCCTCAGTCTTTTGCATTAAAAGCTAATCAAAGCAATGAACAGAGGATCCAGTCAATAATGTAATTCTCTGAAAGTAATAGAGAAATGATTATCTAAGTTCAGCAGACATGAATTCTTATTGAATTTGTCTAATGTGTTTTTACAATGAGTAGTCTCCATGTACGCACTGAACTTAACTTTTATATATACTAATGGTACTCCACCAGTAGCTTATTAGTCATATGCAACTTTTTGTGGAGTTATATGCAGCACTTGTGACCTGTTCAGAATATTTGTGGAGCAGTCTTTCCATAGGCTTGACTCGCATACGAAAATGTATTTTACTTTACAGTTTGCATCATCCTACCATGTTACAGCAATACAAAACGTCACCATATAGTTAATATAAAGAATTGATGCAATCTTGGGAATGAAATACTTGGGGATAAGTATGTTCAAGAGAGGAAGTATCTGGAGGTGTGAATTTCCACTCCATCAAAACTGGCTGTGCCTCTGATGCCCTGATTTGCAGGGGGACAAACAAACAGGAACCGGACAGTGCGATAGAAGGAAATTCCACCTTAATTTCCTGTGGCAAAGTCACCTTGAAAGGGGAAGAAGGAGGACATGGCAGCATGAGCAGTGGGTGGCTGTGCCTACTGTTGCTGCAGGAACACAGCAGGAGAAAAGTCAGCTGTGGGCTGGGGAACAGGTCCAGAGAGCAGCCTGACCACATGGCCCCAGTTAGTCTGAACTGCACTGCAGCTGAGAATCCGCTGGAGGCAGAGCCCCAAACAGAAGGAGATCTTGAATTAGTGACTGAACAGGATGGTGCAGTGTGGCTGAGCAATGCATGTTGTGTCCTTGGGAGGGTACATTGTTGCAGCTACTAGAGAGATGGCAGGGATCAGAACTGCCAGAACCAACAGGTGAGGGGCTGACCCAGGGACCAGACACAGGGGGCAGCCGAGACCCAGAAGAGAAATCTGGGCCAATACTAGGACCACGGCAGCCAATACTAAATGCAGAGACCCAGACTTGGCATTTGCACTGTACAGAGACTCGAGCTGAGGCTGTTTGGATTTGGACTAACCAAGGTGACTGTTACTGATAAAAGGAGGGCTTGTACTGAGATGGCACTGGCTTGATTCCTGGGTGAATCACATAAAAAATAAAAGAAAAGAAGGAACCAGTAGCAACTCTCAACCCCAAACCAGAAAATAGTTAGCAAAGCATTAGATTAATTTACCACAAACACTTCCTCTTGGTAGAAAGATGGGCCTTGCAGATGGCCTAAAGCTCAATAGACTAGCACAATTTCAGAACAAGGGAGGGAGGTAGTTTCCAAAGTTGAGGGTCCCCAGTGGAGAACATCTGTCAACAGGTCCCTCTCTCTTATACCAACAGGGTTTCAGTTAAACAGCATTCACTGATTACAGCTGTGGCAGTATCAGCACAGTGGTATTCATGTATGTTTCCCTGTTCTAATAGGTACTAATAAGATTACTAATTATTATCTGTCAAATTAATGTAAAGAAAAAGTTAATCAGCTCTCTCCATTTTCTGAATATAAAGGCTGATTTAAAAAAAAACTAAATTATCTAAGGTGTCCACTTATATATTTGTAAGAATATATATTAAATTTCATTTAATAAGTTGCTCTTTCAAGTCACTTTGTTATGAATACAGATGTACAAATGATGTTACCAGAAAAATTTTAATGGTCCTATAACTGTATATTTTATCATTCTAAAATATTTTGTCTACAATGAATCCTGAACATATTTGATAAAAATATTTAGAAATGATTTTTCTTCACCTATTATATAATGTCATTTTCCTTGCCATTACTTTAATAAACAATTTAACTGCATCTTTTACAATAGTAGGAAACACTGAAAATGGTTTTGAGTATTTAGTATCTAATTTGACAAAAAAGGAGTTTCTAATTTGCCAAGGAGTAGTCATTTAAAAAGGCAAAATAAGAAATGTTATGTTACTGTAACATTAATGTCCTACTCTGTCCCCTTGGTAATACTTTATTTCTGAAAACATTTTCTCCAACTAAAATACCATTTACTGGTCAGTTCCAATTCTGTGTTTTCAAATAACGTCATCCATTCTGTCAAAATAGGCACAGGAAAGTAGAATAAAAGATAACAGTTCTATGTCTTGATATTCTATCACTCTAGGACTAGATTACTAGAGTACCCCACCAGCAATACAGTAGTCACTTTGGTTTTGAGATTCATAACTTTTCTCCAAAAACTACATTTTGGAAGGAAATGATTGAGTCTGATCTGTGGGGTGCTGAGGGCCCTTCTCTCCAATTTATGTCAATGGGAGCAGAAAGCGCTCAGTACTTCAGAATGAAGCCCTTTGTGCCTGTTCTCAGCCCAGAAGTGGTGTCTTGGTGCATGTGCGGTTTTGTTTGTGAAGGTCTGAAGAAAATCAGTCCAGCCACTTGGGAATTATGAGATAGCTGGGGGTGAAGGGAGGGAACATAGAATCATAACTCTCAATGTCCTGACTTTTGGGCCCAATTCTGCTTCCACTGAAATCAATGACAAATTTGTGACTTGCTTCAACAAGTGCAGGATTAAGCCTTTTTTGCATTTAACACATAATATTAATTTAAACATTTTTCTTTAGCAGAAAAGAATTGTGGTCTCTGTTTTGTTTGAATATCATGCATTACTCTGAAAGACATCATTTGTGGGGAATAATTTTGTTAATCACAAAAAATATTCTTGCACAGGAAAATTATTGAGATTTAAGAAATGTTTTCCTGTCCTTCCCTATATATACTGCTGTCTTTGGCAACAACTGAGTACTCTGTGCAAGTTTAAAAGCTTGTCTCTTAGGGTACGTCCACACTACCCGCCTGATTCGGCGGGTAGCGATCGATTTTCTGGGATCGATTTATTGCTTCTCATGTAGACGCGATAAATCGATCCCAGAAGCGCTCCCCGTCAACTCCGGAACTCCAGCTCGGTGCGAGGAGCAAGCGGAGTCGACGGGGGAGTGGGCCTGCGCCGTGTGGACCCGCAGTAAGTAATTTTAATTCGATCTAAGATACGTCGACTTCAGCTACGCTAGCTGAAGTTGCGTATCTTAGCCCAGGGCTACACTAGGGGAGGGGGTCGATCTACGATACGCAACTTCAGCTACGTGAATAGTCGGCGTATCGTAATAGACTTACCTGGCCATGAGGACGGCGGCGAGTCGATCGCTGCCGCTCCCCCGTCGACTCCGCTTCCGCCTTTCGATGAGGTGGATTTCCGGAGCCGACGGGGAGCGCGATCGGGGATCGATTAATCGCATCTTAACGAGACGTGAAAAATCGATCCCCGATAGATCGATTGCTACCCGCCGATCCGGCGGGTAGTGAAGACAAGCCCTTAGATCGACCCCCCCCCCCCCCCTAGTGTGGACCAAGCCTTAGACCAATAAAAGATATTACCTCACTCATCTTGTCTATCTGGATTAGTAGCATTTTAAAAACAGCCTCTCACTCAAACGAGCATCTCCTGTTCTTGTAGGCATTTCTTTGCTAGTCCCCACTACACTGCACCATTACCATGTTTCACACCTTCTTTGAAATGCCATGGCTGCTACCTTGTGTCAAGATTATTTTGCAGTCAAGATGCTGGCCATTGATTTACTTTCAGACATTAATCCAATCAGGCAGGCAGAAATAAAGCTTCCTACAGCTCACTGTAAAATGTTCTATCAGGCTTGAAAGCCACTGGTTTCTAAGAAGATTAAATGAAAGAGATAACCACATCTAGACTCTTAAATCCTAAACTAATGCATGAGTTTGCAATTTGGTTCTTGCTTGTTACTGTACATACATGTCTAACTGCTGTCATATGCTATTTTAAGACTAAATCTCTACCTTGTTTTTTGTATTTATGCATCAACATTTTTTCACCATGGTCTTCAATATAGCAGAAAAGGTTGCATGGCTTTTGCCAAACAAAAGCCACTCCTCGTAAATGTGCAACTGCAGACTAGCATAACCATAAGATTTAATGAAACAAAATTATTTTTTTCTGTCTGGGGTAATCTATCTGGGGCTCACTGTGGCAATGGGAGCTCTAACAGCTTCCCAAGCTTCTTCAGGGGATGGCTTTCCCAAAATCCAGGTCCATTTGGGGTTTGTCAGGGAACTGGACCCTTTATGGAACAACTACCTGCACTGGACACATGCCACTTGCTAAATTACAACTTGAACTGTACCTGCTCTCCCATCCCACTGGATCCCTGAGCAGCTGTGGAGAAGATGAAATTCTCCCCCTCCCCTCCCCACGCCAATATGGTAGTGAGGGAAAAATTTCTTCCCTGTCCCAAAAAAGGTGGTGGGGGAAGGGCTCAGGCTGGAGAACAGGGTTTGTATACCCCCACCCCCTTCTCGCTCCATCCCCCCTCCCTCTGTCGCTCGCTCTCCCCCACCCTCACTCACTTTCACCGGGCTGGAACAGGGGGTTGGGGTGTGGGAGGGGGTGAGGGCTCTGGCTGGGGGTGCAGGCTCTGGGGTGGGGCCAGGGATGAGGGGTTTGGGGTGCAGAAGAGGGATCTGGGCTGAGGCAGGGGGTTAAGATGCGGGGGGGGGTATGGGCTCTGGGCTGGGGGTGTGGGCTTAAGGTGGGGCCATAAATGAGGAGTTTGGGGTACAGGAGGGGGCTCTGGGCTGGAGCATGAGGTTGGGGTGCAGGGGGGTGTGGGCTCTGGGGTGGGGCTGGGAATGAGGGGTTAGGGGTGCAGAAGGAGGCTCAGGACTGGGTCAGGGGTTGGGGGTGTGGGGGGGTGCAGGCTATGGGACGGAGTTTGGGTGTGGGAGGGGACTCCGGGCTGGGGCAAGGGGTTGGGGTGCGGAAGTGGGTGCAGGGTCCCAGCAGCGCTTACCACACCTCCCAGGAACTGGCCGCCAGGTCCCTGTGGCTCCTAGGCACATGGGTTGCCAGGGAGGCTCCATGCGCTGCCCTTGCGCCCACAGGCACCGCCCCAACAGCTTCCATTGGTCACGGTTCCTGGCCAATGGGAGCTGCAGAACCGGCACTAGGGGCGGGGGGAGCGCGCGGAGCCTCCCTGGCTGCCCATGCACCTAGGGGCCACAGGGACCCGGTGGTCTCTTCTGGGAGCTGCGCAGCGCTAGGGCGGGCAGGCAGCCTGCCTTAACCCTGGGCCCCCGCTGCGCCGCTGACCGGACTTTTAACGGCCCAGTCAGCCGGAGCTGCCAGGGTCCCTTTTCGACCAGGCGTTCCAATCGAAAACCAGATGCCTGGCAACCCTAGGTCTTGATCATTCTCCCATTATTTTGCCACAGGAATTTTGCCATTAACTTGAGTTAGTGGATATAATTCCTACAGAGACCATTTTTTCTGGTATCCAACATATAGGGAAGAGAATCGTTTAATTAATCCATACTTTTCAGATTATTATTTTCATGATTAATTACTATTTGTGTTGCTGTAGCACCCAACACAGCCAAGATCAAGGTCTCGATTTGCAAGGCACTGTACAAACATACATGAACACATGCCCCTACCTCAAAGAGTATACACAATAAATTGAAACAAGACACTACAAGTGGGTATAATAAACATTAAGGGGGACAGGAGGACTAGGGCAATATTAATAACATCATGCAGATATATCAGCTAGCTATTGCACAACATGATGCTTTCAACTTATTTGAGAGGTTTATCTTGTAATGGATACCTGGATAATATGAATTATTTCTGACTACCCTACTTTTGCAGTACTATTGCAATTCCAGAGTTCCAAGATACATTAAAAAAAAGTTGTTTTTCATTAAAAATGTAAACCTGTCATAAGTGTTAACTAACTGATCACTGGGACAGAATTGAATCTGACAGGAAATCAAAAGGATTTTGATTTATTTGATCTTTAAGCACCTACAGAGTAGACTGATTGAACAACAAAATTATCATAATATCAAATATCAACCCCAAAGAAAGTTCAGACTCACATAGGGTGACCAGATGTCCCAATTTTATAGGGACAGTCCCGATATTCGGGGCTTTTTCTTATATGGGCACCTATTACCCCACACCCCCTGTCCCGATTTTTCATACTTGCTGTCTGGTCACCCTAGACTCACACCCCCAGTCCCTGCCAACACAGAGAATCTCATATTCCTCCCACACAGTTCTTCAAGAAAAAGCCTGTGTAAGCAGATAGGCCTTGAAGCCCAAATACAGGGTCTGTCAGCAAACCCTCTGCTTCCTTAAAGGGTGTTCTACATTAGCTAGAGCTGTTCTACAGCAGTGTAAAAGGTGGTTGACAGTAGGTGGTTATGCAATAAATGTCACTGGTAATACCATTTACTTTAGGCTAGTCTCACAGCAGTAAGCAGTTAAGAGGTGATAAAGCAGGATTAATTCCTGAGCGTAATTTATGATTAAATTGCCAGTGAAGCTTGCAGTAATATTTCCTGATATGTTTATTTCTCCTACAACATAAAACAATTCTACACTGTTCTATTTTTTCTTTAAGTGTTAGTGCTTTTTAGAGCTGTAAATAGTCCTTTTTAGAGCGTCAAGCATATGTTTTTTAAGCCCGTTCCCGCACCTCACCTTAAAAAAGCCAGTCAAGGTCATAGATATTTATGGCTATCCACTTAAATGAATATATTTGTAACTGGGTGGAGAAGAGTAGATTGGTAATAGATTAATGCATAATATCTTAACTGAAGAAATAATACTTCTCTGAATTTCATTGGTAAAATTGGCTCTCTTTGTGGGACTGTAAAAATTGCCAAAGTAAACTTTCAGTTACAGCTGACTCCAGAACAGTGGTGGATTTTTTTCTAAGCTGCTTTGGAAGCAATGTGAGCTCTGAACCTTGCACCTGCTATTGTACCAAACACAATCAAAAAGAATATCTCCTCATTGACCTCTGAAGACATAGGACCTGTTCCTGCTCCAGTTTAAATCAATAGGTGTTTTGCCAATGATTTCAATGGGGTCAAACAGGGACTGTTTTATATTGGCTGTAGAGCTGGCTGGAAACATTTAGACAAAACATTGCTTCATTGGAATTCGACGATTTGGCAAAATCAAAATATTTCACAGTAGGGTGACCAGATGTCCTGATTTTATAGGGACAGTCCCAATTTTTGGGTCTTTTTCTTATATAGGCTCCTATTACCCCCCATCCCTGTCCTGATTTTTCACACTTGCTGTCTGGTCACCCTATTTCACAGAGACAATCTGATTAAGTTCTGCTGGAGCCATGAAAGATTCCATCAGAAATCTGCCCACTTTCCTTCCTGTCTCTTCAGCAACCCACCTGGTGTGCTGTTGATGACTCCAGGCTTCCAGGGTCTGTGGCTCTGGGACAGCCAGACATGTGAACTGCCCCGGGGCCAGGAAACCCAAGCCTTCCAGGACCCACAGTTCCAGGACAGCCCCGCCATGTGGACTGCCTGGGGATGGGGACCATTCCCTTTTGTAGACAATTTTGAAAGTTTTTGGTTTTTGTTCCTAATTGAAACAAAACTGAATTCTGAAATATCAAAATCCATCCACACAACAGAATTACCTTTCTCTTCCCAGCTCTAACTGGCAGCAAAATAACTGGTCATTCCCCCCACAGTAATAGATATTATAGACTCATAGACTTTAAGGTCAAAAGGGACTATCCTGATCATCTAGTTGGACCTCCTGCACACTGTAGGCCACAGAACCTCATCACCCCCTCCTGTAATAGGCTCTAGACTCTGGCTGAGCTACTGAAGTCCTCAAATCATGATTTAAAGATTTCAAGTTACAGAGAATCCACCATTTATTCTACTTTAAACTTGCAAGTGACACATGCCCATGCTACAGAGGAAAGCAACCCAATCCCTCCCCCCCACCAGGGATTCTTCCAATCTGACCCAGGGAAAAATTCCTTCCTGACTAGGGTGACCAGACAGCAAATGTGAAAAATCGGGACAGGGGGTGGGGGGTAATAGGAGCCTATACAAGAAAAAGACCCCAAAATTGGGACATTTGGTCCCCCTATTCCTAACCCCAAATATGGTGTTTAGTTAGACCCGGAGCATGTGTGTGAGACCCACCAGCCAGACACCTGGGAAAGAAAAAGTAGCTAGAAAGCTACTTTTCTAGCAGCACCAATTAGCGCCGATGTAATTAAGGGTATTTCAGTCTGATTGTGACTGACTAACTTTGACCTACCCATAATAAATTACTCTTTGTTAAAATTTAGCACAAAGGATTAAAGTCTAGGAGAATTTTCAAAAAAAAATCTCTTGGGCTATTTCCAAGCACAGCTATGCAAATTAAAATAGAATGCTAGTTCCACTTGATAGTTTTAGTTCCTGATGTACACAAGAAGATTACCTTTTATTAAATTAAGTATTGGAGGACATCAGCCTACTGCTACATAACACAGAAATTCGTAACAATTCCTTCAAATCTCTCCTGAAGATCTACCTCTGCCACAAGAAAAAAAAAAACCAGCCACCCAATAATAACTAGGTTGCAGAACAGATGAAGACAGTTGGCACTTGATCTACTTATAATAATAAAAATAAGTAAATGTATCGAAGTATATGAAAATCGTATACATTGGATCACATCTCATTCCCCAAACGCATCATATGCCATTTGTCGTCTTCTACTGTAAGCTCTTTAGGGCAGGGACAGTGATTTCACATGTGTTTGTACAGAACTTGAAGAAGAGCTTTGTGTAAGCTCAAAAGCTTGTCTCTCTCACCAACAGAAGATGGGCCAATAAAAGATATTATCTCACCCACCTTGTACAGAACCTAGCATAATGGGGTCTTGATCCAGATGGGGCCTCTGGATGCTACAGTAACAAAACTGACAATAACTATAAAAAGCTATTTGCGAATGTGCAAAGATGATACAATATGGGGCAAAAGCATTTTGTAATATGGAGTCATAGAGGAATGCGTGCTGTTTTCAATGGCTCAAATTACCAAACTCTTAACAACATGTGTACACGTTAAGTTACAATGCCATTACTATGGCTTTAAGAAATATTACCTGACTTGTTTTTAATGCATGGTTGTTTTAATAAGATGATGGATCTGTTCTGACCAAAGGTGTTAAACCTTCAGTCTTCCTTCCCCCTTTGTAATTAACACTGGTTATATGATCAAAAACTTTGTGGGTAGCCATGATGTAAGAGCATTTAATTTGTCTCACATTTTCATGCTGCCACATTTAGCCTGCTAACCCAGGAGAATACATACAAAAACAAGATAATCTGAAGGTGAAAATCACTATAATCACTGCTCCTCTGAGGATCAATTAATGGTAGATGCTAGGAAAAACCGAGAATAATATCTATATCATGGTTCCAACTGCTGCCTAGAAACAGCTAGTAAGAATCATGTACATCAGTGAGAATTCTAAGGTTTAGTATCACTCCAAAGTCTTTAGTGCAACTTTAGTAGCACCATATATCACTTTCTGAGCTACCGCAGTGATTTACATAGAAGTTTCCTCAATTTTTTTTAAGACAAATACAAGCAAATAAGGTGTAAACACAATGACTAAGTCTTGACCGGGCCAGAATTTGGCCCACCAATTTTAATGATTCAATATTTGCAAACTGTGAGGAAAATCCAGTCTCCTCATTGCGTAGGCATGAAAGGTCCCAAATGCAGCAGGACTGGTTTGTGTGGAGGGGGAAAGAGGCAGGCTGGCCAGCTGTGGAAAGGTTGAGGAAGGGAGGGAGAGAGGAGGGAGGGAGATTCCGAACTCCTCATGAACCACAAAATAGTGCTTCATAAACTCTCTCTCCATTGTCGCACTAGAGGGAAGGGAGCAAGCTGGGATAGGGTAGATTCATGGCTAGAAGGTCTGCAAACTATGTGGATTCACTGGTGAAAAGTCCTGAGTAAAGTAAGCTTAGCAGGCCACAACAGTTACTTAAACACAAGGCTTTAGTAGGTGCCACATTTACTCTGGCTGTGCATGGTGACTAAGATTTTACTGTAAGCAACTATATATTGGATCCAACCTGGTAATATTGAATAGGGTAATTTTTTTCTATTAAAATTATCTGAAAGTAGGGCATTGCCTAAAGATATCTGAAAGTTTCACTTGTTAATTGCATGTCACTTATAGTGCAATTTACTGTAATGTGCCAAGTCTTTTAAATCTGTATAGAGTACTGCACCTCTTAAAGTAGCTTATGTGACACTAAATGTAACCTATTAAGACTTTTCAAAATAAGAAAGTCAGCAATAAGATCATTTCAAACTGTCTTTTACTGGTAAAAATAATTTATATTTTAAAGATAATTTCTCTTAATATGCAGATGTTTATTTAAAACTGGCTAGTACATAACTTTAAACCTATTTGTCAAGAATGTTATTCTCTCTGAAACAGATGTCATTTCACAACATTTCTGGTGCCACCCACATACTGTTTTTAGTTGCCAAACGGAGCTGGTTTTGGATATTTACCAGCTGATAAGATTTGAGTCTTTCAGCAACAATGAAAATCCTTGTCACAAAATCTTGTACAAAAAACCTGAAACATAGCACTCCTCAAAATGGTCCAATACCTAAAATGACGTGCTTTACTTATGCTGGACTTAAAACTGAAAACAAAAGAGTACTGCGAGAAATTCCAGTTTGAACTAAGGAACAGATTTGAGGCATGGCCAGAGGAAGAAGATGGGGCGACACAGACTGTACCCGTAGAAAAATGGGCACTGCTCAGAGACCATGTGATTCAAGCTGCAGCTTGGATATCACAGTTGGATATCAAAATAGACAGACAAAGAACTGGATAAGACAAGAGACCTGAAGGAAAGGTGTCTAACCATCAGAGGAGTGAAGTTCTGGAACAGCCTTCCAAGAGAAGCAGTGGGGGCAAAGGACATATCTGGCATCAAGATTAAGCACGATAAGTTTATGGAGGGGATGGTATGATGGGATAGCCTAATTTTGGCAATTAATCTTTGACTATTAGCGGTAAATATGCCCAATGGAGGGATGTTAGATGGGGTGGGATCTGAGTTACTACAGAGAATTCTTTCCTGGGTGTCTGACTGGTGAGTCTTGCTCACATGCTCAGGGTTTAGCTGATCGCCATATTTGGGGTCAGGAAGGAATTTTCCTCCAGGGCAGATTGGCAGAGGCCCTGGGAGTTTTTCACCTTCCTCTGCAGCATGGGACACAGTTCACTTGCTGGAGGATTCTCTGCACCTTTAAGTCTTTAAACCATGATTTGAGGACTTCAATAGCTCAGACATAGATTAGGGATTTATTCCAGGAGTGGGTGGGAGAGATTCTGTTGTCTGCATTGTGCAGGAGGTCAGACTAGATGATCATAATGGTCCCTTCTGACCTTAAAGTCTAGGAGTCTATGAAAAGAACTGAAAGAAAAACTCCCAATCATAGGCCCCGACTTTTGTCGGCGCCGCTGGGTACTCCCCGCTGCCCCCCCCCCCACTCCACCCCGCCCCCGCCCCAACTCCACCCACCAGCAGCTCCCCGCCAGCCCCACCCCCCGCGCATGCTCGACCACCCACCCACCTCACTCGCCTTCTGGGTTCCAGGTTCCCTGCGGGGCCGGAGGTGCCCCCCACCCCCCGTGTGCCGCTGGAGCCAGAGGGAGGAGCCTGCGTGAGCGGTGAAAAAGCTGCTCAGCCTCTGGCTGCCGGGGCGCCTGCCTGGGGAAGCCGAGGAGGACTAGTGAGCAGCTGGGCACGGGGGCGGGGAGCTGCAGGGCCCGGTGGGTGCTCTGCTGCTCCCCCCCCGCCCCCCGCTTGCAAGCTGGGGGATGCAGCGTGCCCGGGGAAGGAGGTGGGGCCGGGGGCACGAGCACCCACCGGCAGCTTCCTGCTAGTCCCCCTGCGCGCGCGCGTTTGCCCACCCAACTCACTCACCTTCAGCTGAGAGGCGGCCAGCTGCTGTGGCTAAAAAAAGCGCCTTCGGTGGGAGGCGCCTCTGGCCGCGCAGGGAACCCGGAAGGTGAGTGAGTTGGGCGGGCGGGCGAGTGCATGCAGGGGGGCGGGGGGCTGGGGGCTGGCGGGGAGCTGCCGGTGGGTGCTGAGCACCCACCAATTTTTCCCCGTGGGTGCTCCAGCCGAGGAGCACCCACGGAGTCGGCACCTATGCTCCCAATGCTAAGACCAACGAAATACTGAAAAAAGCAAAGGAGGATAGGAAACCATAGGGCTGTTTACCAAGTGACTAAACGCTGTGTGGAAATTTCAAAACAGGAAATGGACCAATAAAAAGCAAAGATGGAAAAATGCTTGCAACTGAGATAGAACAGATGGGCAGAGCTTTTCAAAGAAGTCCTCAACAGACGCAGCTCCACTCCAGTACCAGATTTCGAAACATGTGAACCTGATCAACTTGACATTAACAATGGTCCAATATAGATATCACAAGTGGGCTGCAGTCAAGAAGCTGACAAATAACAAAGCAGCAGGAGATGACCAAATCACAGCAAAAATGCAAAAAGCACCTGTTACCATCACCCAAATGAAACTGACCTAGCTGTTCAATTAAGTTTGGGGGGAAAAGAGACCCCTCCGGATCAGTGGAAACACTGAATCATTGCCAGAATACCACAAAAAATGTGATTGTACTGACTGGAACAACTGGAGAGGAGTTACACTACTCTCTGTTATAGAGATAAAGCTTCATACAGTCTGATACTACACAGGATGAAAGTGACAGTGGATGTGAAGCTTAGAGAAGAACAGGCTGGATTCAGGTCCGAGAAATCCTGTGTAGATCAGATATTCACACTAAGAACCATCATAAAAGAACACATAGAATGGCAAGTTCCCCATATCATCAATTACAATGATTTTCAAAAGGCATTTGATAGTCTGCACAGATGTACATCTTCAGTCCTACAGAATCCCAGCTAACGTCATCAACATTATCCAGGCCATGTACAGAAAGGCACTGTGCTCTGTAACGGTGAATAACCAGACAAGACTGGCATGAAACAGGGCTCCATTTTATCGCTGCTATTGTTTGGCATTTCCACTGACTAGATAATGAAGAATCATAGAACTGGAAGGGACCTCAAGAGGTCATCTAGTCCAGTCTCCTGCACTCATGGCAGGACTAATTATCTAGACCATTCCTGACAGGTGTTTGTCTAACCTGCTCTTAAAAATCTCCAATGATGGAGATTCCACAACCTCCCTAAGCAATTTATTCCAGTGCTTAACCACCCTAACAGTTAGGAAGTTTTCCCTAATGTCTAACCTAAACCTTCCTTGCTACAATTTAAGCCCATTGCTTCATGTTCTATCCTCAGAGGTTAAGAAAAACAATTTTTCTCCCTCCTCCTTGTAACAACCTTTTACATATTTGAAAACTGTTATGTCCCCTCTCAGTCTTCTCTTTTCCAGACTAAACAAACTCAGTTTTTTCAATCTTCCCTCATAGGTCATGTTTTCTAGACCTTTAATCATTTTTGTTGCTCTTCTCTGAACTCTCTCCAATTTGTCCACATCCTTCCTGAAATGTGGCTCCCAGAACTGGACACAATACTCCAGTTGATGCCTAATCAGAGAGGAGTAGAGCGGAAGAATATACCCCAGAATGATGTTTGCTTTTTTTGCAGCAGTGTTACACTGTTGACTCATATTTAGCTTGTGGTTCACTATGGACCCCCACATCCCTTTCCACAGTACTCCTTCCTAGGCAGTCATTTCCCATTTTGTATGTGTGCAACTGATTGTTCCTTCCTAAGTGGAGTACTTTGCATTTGTCCTGATTGAATTTCATCCTATTTACTTCAGACCATTTCTCCAGTTTGTCCACATCATTTTGAATTTTAATCCTATCCCCCAAAACACTTGCAACGCCTCCCAGCTTGGTATCGTCCACAGACTTTATAACTATATTCTGCATGCCATTATCTAAATCATTGATGAAGATATTTAACAGAACCACAACTAGAACTGATTCCCACGGGACCCCACTTGTTATGCCCTTCCAGCATGACTGTGATTGACTGATAACTACTCTCTGGGAATGGTTTTCCAATGAGTTTTGCATCGACCTTATAATAGCTCCATGTAGGTTGCATTTCCCTAGTTTGTTTATGAGAAAGTCATGCGAGACAGTATCAAAAGCTTTACTAAAGTCAAGATATACCACATCTACTGCTTCCCCACATCCACAAGGCTTGTTACCCTGTCAAAGAAAGCTATCAGGTTGGTTTGACAAGATTTGTTTTTGACAAATCCATGCTGACTGTTACTTATCACCTTATTATCTTCTAGATGTTTGCAAATTGATTGCTTAATTATTTGCTCCATTATCTTTTCAGGTACAGAAGTTAAGCTGACTGGTCTGTAATTCCCTGGGTTGTCCTTATTTCCCTTTTTATAGATGAGCACTATATTTGCCCTTTTCCAGTCTTCCGGGATCTCTCCCATCTTCCATGACTTCTCAAAGATAATCGCTAATGGCGCAGATATGTCCTCAGTCAGCTCCTTGAGTATTCTAGAATATATTTCATCGGGACCTGGTGACTTGAAGACATCTAACTTGTCTAAAGAAAAGGAATACTTGTGGCACCTTAGAGACTAACAAATTTATTTCAGCATAAGCTTTCGTGGACTACAATAACATGGCTACTACTCTGTAACTTGTCTAAGTAATTTTTAACTTGCGCAATAGTGGACAAGTGCAATAGTGCAACAGTAACAGAAACACTGGTATAGGATGGGGAGATGGAAAATGTCTAGAAGACCAGACTTTGCTGATAATATTGAGCTATTGAGCAACAACTCAAAAAAGTTACAAAGATAGACAAACCAGCAAAAACAGCAGGCCAAGAAGGGCTCATAATTAATTATGTGAAACAAACATCATTGAAACCCAGACACTAACCAATAACATTTAATTAGAAGGCAAACATATCAAGAAAGTAGAACTCTCCACCTACTTTGGAAGCATACTGGCCAATGAAGACCTCAAGAGGGAAGTGAAATTAAGGGTAGGAAAGACACCCCATCCACAGCAATTACTAAACCCAGCAACATATAGAAATGAAAGATATACAGCACCAGAACAAAACTGAGAATTTTCAATTCAACCATAAGCTCAGAACTAACATATGGCTGCAAGAGCTGGAGATGTACTAAAACTAGAAAACTAGACACCTTCTAAAGCAAATGCCTTGGAAAGATTCTGGGCATTTGTTGGAAAGATTTCATCATCAGTGAAGAAACCTACGAAATTTCCAACCAGCAACTAATTTCCAGTAGAATCAGATGCAAACGCTGGACACATTTGGGGCATCTACTCCAGATGCAAACACACCAACTCCCAAGCTGTCAAGCGGAAGCTAACTTGTGTGAGGAAACAAGGGTGCCCATAAAAAAACGTAAGAACCCTCCTTAGGAGGGAGAGCAGAACAGTTGATTTCAACAATATAGAGCAGATAGAAGCAGCAGCACATGACAGAGGAATGGAAGAGACTAGTTTCTACCCTATGCGCCAACATTGGTGCAGGAAGACTGTAATGTAATAACGTAATTGTGCTTAACGAGGTGGAAGTTGCCATCTCAAGAACAGATTGAAGCCTTCTATCTACAGAAAAGGTTCAACATTTTCAGTGTCAGGGTTGGCTATCCAGCTATTGCACCTCAGCTAAAGCGAGATCTGCTAATAGGGATGGGATGGTAAATTCAATTTTCATTCCGTTGCATTGGCTTTCCAATCTTTTGTTTCTCTGCTGAGGCAACCAATAAAACTGCTATAATCCTTGTTTCCACTACCTTCAACGTTATTCCTTTCTCATTTTCTCTTTCCTCTCCTTCATCCTTTCTCTGTCTACATCTCTCTCTCCTTAGATTTTGTACAGTTGTATGTTTATCTGTACCTCTCCACTTTTACCCCCATGCTGGTTTTTGCTCTACACTCCCCATCCTTTATTTCAATCCTTACCTCTTTCCTTTTATTCCCTCCATCCAACTAATGAGGGCAGGGGTTAATAAATGTGGTTCTTTCTAAAAGCTCTTCCATGCTATTCCTGTATAGGGTCACTAGTCAGAAATTTAAGGCTTCCATGCCAGGCTCTGTGTCATCCATTCACAGCACTTCCGGCCCCTTGCTGGACTGAAAACCAAAGACCAAGGTTGGTTCTGAATTGTGATGTGCTTCTACTACACTATCAGGTTTGCCCTTATGTTCATATTTTAATCATCCCCCTGTACCTCCCCATCTGTCTGTCCACTTTTGTCCTGTGTCTCTTCTCTGACCTCTTCCCCCTTTTATCTGTCCTCCTTCCTTCCCCCTCCTGTTTGTACACCCCTGCAGAGCTCACCAGCAGAAGATGACCACCATGCTGCTCAGCATGTTGTGCTTCCCCAAAGGCAGAATGAAACTGAGAAGGAGGATTATCACAGTTTTTCACTGAGCACTGTCGGTATGTTTGCTGCTGTAGAAAACACTAAGGACCACATAGGCTCCACCCCCAAGGAGCTTGCAATCTGTACCATTCTCATCCGTTTCACTAAATTGTTGTTAGCATGCCTTTGCCCACGTCAACTTCTGCCAGATTTTCTTAACCTGTACTTTTTTTAAAAAGGGGGTAGGGATATTTAAATTTAAAGAACAAGAGCTGGAAAACATGGGATTAAAGTGAACCCACATTAAATTTAAACCTCACGGTATGCAGATGTTCCTGTCGAGATGCACAGGCATTTATACAGACAATTCATACAACAAGAGAAGACTACACCACAAAAAATGGCTTTCTGTTTGCGCTTCAGTGGTCACAATCTACTGGTGCCAACTATACTTCTCAGATCTATGTGAAACTCAAGAGGCACCTAGACACAATATGATGATGCAAGCATTAGAAATATCCTTGAGAAAGACCAACAGGCAGGCAGACAGACGATTTCATATGTAATTAAGACCTATTTTTAATTTGACAGGCGATATTAATATTGATTTATATTTAAACATAGACAGGGTGATCTACACCATCTCTATGCAAGTAGCTAAATGGACAAACAAAATGATTTAAGACTAAAAATACACCAGAAGACTCAGAAGATTGTTCTTTATAGGATGAAATTCACCCCGTGCTGTATACACTACTTACGCCCTGCTTTAGCCTTAATTATGAGGGATCCCGCAATGGGGTGAATTTCCCTCTTAGAGCATAGCAAGGTTCTTGCAGACTTTTACTGAAAGGGACTGATAATCAAAGTATTGCCATCTACTTCAACAGGACTTTTAACCTTTTCAAATGTTTTTCATCTATCACTATGACCATCTAGATTTTTTACTCTTTGAGGTTGAGATTTGTTGCTAAGCCACTTAACCCTTTAGCTATCCAGCTTTATGATTCTTTATTTAGACCTCTCAGAACTCTGTTGACCTGCTGTCAGATTACAACAAAGTCTTAAAGATAAATACCATAGACAACAGTTTTCTTGGCTGACCACTTTCCAGTTTACCCATGGTAGAGCTGGTACTGCACATTTAGAAGAAGCAACAAAAAAGAATAGGAGAATTTTCTACTGAATCTTGCAAAACCCAAAAGCATGAAATAGCCTTTGCAGTAAGAGTCCCTGAGAACACCCTTAATCACTATCTAGTGATTGCAAAGAGCTGTCTCACTATTCCATGCCTCACAGAAAAACATCAAACAAAAGCCAATTTTGCATTAGGAACAATTACATTTGTTGCTTTTGAATATAAATATGCTAATTTTATAATGTACAATATTATTTTGCCTTGGATACCATGATACTTGGATTCCCTATGGAGGAAGAGATAGTATGGAAGTAAGGCAGTTCTGCCTTCAAAAATCAAGAAAACCAACTCTGCAGCTCTTCTCATCTCCATTGGTTGTTTTCATTTGAATACAAAAGGAATCGATAATGAATAGATTATTATTTCAAAGTGTTAATAGAAATTTCCAAAATCTTTTACAACCCGACTCTTACAAATATATATATATATATATATGTAACTATTCTCTCAGAGTCCACTTTTCCAAATATGGTGCAAAGCTGTCTATAGTGTCTTTTCACAAATATGGTGCAAAGATAATTTCTCTAGAAAAAAGTTGACAATTTTATGATTCTTTAATACCCATTTTACTTTAGCTATACACGCACATGAGTGAACCACTGATGGAATGCATAAGCTGAAATGGATATGGAGTCAGCTTTAAGAAAATGAATTAACTATTCAAATATAGTAAATGAGTGAATTTTGCAAAATGGCTTTTGTCTAATTAGGCAAGTCTATCAAGAGTACTTTAGTATTCATTCAGAACATTTCATTTGGCTTTCAAATATTTTATTCTTCTGTTCAGTAAAGAATAAATAAATCCTTATCATGATATGTGTACAACACACTATGTTACTTTATAGACTGAAATAGACCAACCTGGATAATCCAAATCAATTGACAGATTCCATTTTTATTTGGATGAGAGAAAAACTTCAAATAATATATCCATATTGTCTGATGGGTTATAACATCATATGTCTTGTATAAGAAGATTAATAGATAAAGTAATCATGGACTGATCAATTATGGGTACTCTATATACTGCAGCCACTGCCTACAGAAACACATTTAGTATAAAATGTGATTGTCTTTACAATTCCTTACCAGAGAATTCATTCTTAGGAAACAGACATATTTATACAACTTTTGAAAGACCCTTTATTAAAGGCAAATAGCTTTTTGCTATTTTCCTTCCTTTTTCATTTTCAAACAGAGATGTTGAGAGAGAAAAAGTTGACAGTTCTGTTTGGGGAAAATGGATGGAATACAAAGGCCAAAAGGAGTCTCTTTATATATAAACATTATTATATATATGCTAAAGCTGGTCAGAAAATGAAAAACATTTCACTCCCCCCCCCACACACACCCATTTTCATTTGAATGCTGTTTTGATGGAAATTTTTCTGATCATTTTCTATGTCTCCAGTCCCACAACTAATAGCACCTAGGTGTACTGCAGTACCATGTGAAGCCCCATTAACTTAGTTGGCATTCTGCATGGGTGAACCAGTCTGACGGTATGCTATCAGCTGCAGGATTGGAGCCCATATGCATATCTATCTGTGTGTATACAATACACACACACACACACACGTAAATAGAGACACAGTGAGATCAAGATCATCATTTTTATTCTGTTCCACCATTTTGTGGCTGCTGCAGAAACACACAAAATGGTGGCTAATTCTATCATACTTTACTGAACAACATAATTTTAACTAATGAAAAAATCTGACTGTATCATCTATGTGTAAATAATCCCCCATGCCAACATCTCATGTTCATATACAACTAGGCTCCCAACTAAACCCCACCTAGATGACAACATGCAAAGTTTGCACAAGTATTCTAAAGCCTTTAGACAAAATTCCACACTGCCTACATGCAGTATTTATGAATTCAGCTTTCTAATTAGCTTAAATACCTCCTTTTTAAAGAAACTATCTCTTTATAGTTATCTTCACCAAGTTGATGATAATCAGATCCATTGAATACCATTGTAAATATCCCCACCTTTCATCACAAGGCCCAAGTATGAGGCTTATAACTGTAGTATGTTCAGCTGACAGATAATGTGCAATAAAGATATTTGTTTAAATTAAAGGCCCAGCCCTATACCATTGTAAGCATTGAGATGTTGCAAAGAAAAATGAAAAGTTAATTCATATAAAAATTATTAAAAAGTGATGAAATAGTGTAAATCCAAATAACTGGAAAAATAACAGGATCCTCTCTGTTGCTTCTACAGATAAATTTACAAAAGATGTACTTTGGTATTTGGTTCCAAATTTGTTTACTTGTTCCTGGTGAAGAAAGTGCTGTGGTAGTCATAAAAAAGACAGCATTTGCCAAGAGATACTAAAGCTACTGTCTAATTTAAGAGTATAGGGGGAAATCTGTAGTATCTCAAATACCATGATATAGTAAATGCTGACTTTTGAATGGTTACCCATGTGGCTTAGACTATTATGGAATAAAAAGCTACTGGGAGTAAATCAGCTTCAAAAAGCTATTTCATGACTTATTTGCCAGTTGTCTGGTATAGTGGACTATAATGGTAATCACAGAAATATTTGATAAAACCTAGAAACCTCCATGTCACATATATTTATCACATCAAGGGCCCTTAAGACACAGAAGCATTTCAGATTTATATACATATTAAAAAATAACCAACCTTTTGTTCAGAATCTGCTGTTGTTACCTTCTCAACTTTGTTCCGGTTGAACATTTTTTTCACACATTCTTCTACTTGAACGTTGAATTTCATGAAAGTCACATAACAAAAATAAGCGGTCAGTAGTGTTAAGCTCTCCCACCACATGATTAAATTATCCAAAAAAAAGATTATTAGCAAGATCAAGTCCATGATATAAAAGGACACATCCCTAAAGAGCGGCCACCAGGTAAGGTTCAAGATCTCTCTAGAAAATAAAGCACACATTCCAATAACAAACAGGATATTGAATACTGCAGATCCTACTATTGTTCCAATGCCAACATTGCTGTGAGATATAAAGACTCCTATCAAAGATGTGAAGAGTTCTGGAGCTGAGCCACCCGCAGCCATGAATGTTGCCCCAGCCACATCATCAGATATGGCTAGCTTCTCAGTGATAACAGTCAGTGAAGGAACAAAGAACTCATCACAGACTATGGCTAAGGCTATGAACATGTAAATCATTCCCATGATATGGAGGATTACTGCCCCCCTTCTTCTTTCCGCAAGAGAAAAAAGGTCTTTTGGGTACTCTCCCTTGGAGTGTTCTTCTGTTGCATTATTGTGTTCAGTTTCATATTTCATAGAAATAGGTGGATCTGGAGTGCCATTTTGATTCTGTTCCTTGACATCCAACAGAGTTCTTTGATGCCCATGCATTGACTTTTGGCTACCTAGACTGTTGGTCATCTCTGTGCTATGTGGCTCCATCTTGAAAAAGGCACTAATTGAAAGAGAGAAAGTGCTAATGGCCAGTATACTCATGAAAAGACCTATTATTCGTATCAGTCTCAGTTTTTTCCTGACATTCTGATGCCTCTTACACCTAAACAGTGGTTCCTCCAAACACCATTCTTCAAGGATACTTGCAGCAATGTTTTTAGAAAGAGCCATTTTTTGTTCTCTGCAAGATGCTGTGGCCCAGAAATTCAGTATCAGACAGACTGTTCTTTCATACTTCTTCCTGATTTTAACGCTAAAGTTGCTTTCACGTGCTTTTTCCAGAATCAAGTATTTTTATGCTTCAGATGGAGTATATTCGTCATTCATGCTTAAAAGGAAAAACAACTTTTATTAATATTATTATAACACATGATTAGAAACCTGACTTTTTAAAATATGTTTTAAACATGATTAAACAAAGAGTTTAATACCGAATATTAAACATTTTTCCTGTGACTGTAGAGGTTTTAATTGCCCACCTCCTTTTAAGTAGTCTCCTGCAACATGTGTTAACACCTTACACATATCAATCTACCACATACATGTAGCTGTGACACTCTGGTTACCTTTTCCAGAACTGAAAAAAAGCGGTGTGAAGCTTGAAAGCTTGTCTCTTCCACCAACAGAAGTTGGTCCAATATAAGATATTACCTCACCCACTTTGTCTCTCTCATAGGCTGGGACCAACATGGCTACAACACTGCAAACAAAAATTGTAGTGTAGTGTCATGTTGCAGCCAATCAAAACTAAGCTTTCCAGCAGACACAGCAACAAAATATTTGTTTTAATACAAAAATAAACTCTGCACAGGCGGAAAATCCAGTGGATAAAAATCAACTAGTAATCAGACCATTTCATGCCATTCAGGACTAAGTCACTTCTCAGCAGATGATAAATAATTCCAGCGGAGACTAAAAGCTATCCCCAAAGTATATGTAAAAATGAATAAACTATTGTGTTAGTGGATTCTACTAAAAGTATTCCTTTTCTTCGTTATTTGTCACTCTGATTACACAGTGGCTAATTCCCAAATGTTGTGGGGATATATATATATATATATTAAATATTAACCTAGGGGCAAATGTGGTCCTATTCAGACCTATTTGCAGCTCAAGCAGTTTTAATTTAAACGTTAAATTTAAATTAAACAATCCTGCAATGACCATTGAATTTTAGGTAGGAATGACGCTGGTGACAATAGGATTAAAATAAAGATCAAATACATCTATGTCTTCTTTGTGTCCCATTAAGACATGGGCTTAAAGTTCCCTGAATTCAAGACAAAGGCTCCTGTTGACTTCAGCCTGCTTTGGATCAGGCCCTAAAACACCATAAAGTGTTTGGACTACCGAAGCCAAAAATATCATTTAGCAATATTTTTTCTTTGTTTTTTTGTTAAGTAAAAGCACACGTGACATATAGCTTCTAAAAACACAAGTGCCCAATCCTGCAAACCCTTAAGCAAATAGTCTTGACTAACACAAATATTGCCATTGAAGTGTATGGGACTATGTGTGTGAGTAAGAACATAAGAAAGAGTTTGGAGCACTGGGCCATTAATGTGCTTTGTTAACACAGAACAACTACTGTGAATAATGGCTGTTTAGATTAATGAATTCAAACTTTTTTCAAAGGTATATCTTAATGCAGAAAATGATGTATACAATCATTAGATCTTTTATGCTGTAAGCAATAAAAATAATGACTACTACTACTGTATACTGAATATGCACATAGAAAGACTTTATATCATGCCACTTATTAAGGACATTAAGGTATTAACATGTCTGCTTATTACAGATTATATGAAATGTTAAAAATACATTTTAAAATACTTTTTAAAACCAGTGATTACAGTCTTGTTAAATACAGAATTTCAAATATTATCCACATTTGTGAACACAGCAGTTGCACAGTCAGATGTATTTTTTTCTTGATTTTATTAAAAAATTGTTCCCATTTCCAGATGATGCCAGGGATATAATTATTTTTTTTACAGCCCATAGGGGAGATATTTTGTTTTCCATCTTAGATTGACTCCCCACCAGTCTGCCACAAATACTATTAAACAGTCAAGATAACGAAACATATTATTAGTGGCTGTGCTTGCAATTTACACAACCAATGATCAAAATAGCTCTCTCGTGAGATGTTTATAAAGGGAAATCAGAAATACAATTCTAGATGTGTGAACTGAGTGACAAAATACACCCTGTACCTCCCCAGTTTCGATAATTCTGCAAAATACTGATTAGATAGATGGACAGACACACACACTCAAGAGATTTGAACCCATAGGATAACACATATCTGCACATAACACATACCTAGGAATACGGAGGGTAAAACCCCTTTGCACTGAGTTTCTTTTTTAATACATACCCTTCCTCTGGGTCATTGCAAAGATATCTCAGACACACAAATAGGTACCACTAACTCAGTTCCAACTTTGCAAAACTTTTCCTTTCTCCAAACCCCGCCCCCACAAAAAAAACCCCAATCTCAGAACAACCCAATCTCATATAAACGGCGAGGTACTTGGGGAGGGGGAACTATTTCCTGATTTCTCCCCCCACCTCAAGCTTCAGCGCTGTGCACCTCACCGTCTCCTTACCTCTCATGTGACATCACAGAGAACCCCAGGGTGGGGGCTGCGTGATGGGAAATTTCTTGTTCCATGGAGGGGGGGGGCAGCCCCACTTAGGGCAGGGAAAGCGTTTGGGGTGGGTTTGGCTGCTATGGGGAGGAGGGGCTCGCTCCATTTGCTTAATTTAGAAGGGTAACCAAATTGCGGGGGGGGGCACAAAGAAACCACTTCAAAGGAATGGGGGGGATCATTGTGGGGGGCAGTTCTACCCCCTTTGCCCCCCCCCCCATTCCCTACCCCTGCCAAGGGCGAGGGGATTAACTCGGAGCCCTCCCCACTCGCCCCCCCCCCCGCCTGCCCCTTCCTCCCCCCAGCTGCCGCCACCCCCCCTCCCCCGCGCGGGGCCCAGCACTTACCGGGGTGCCGCGCTCTCCCTCGCCGGGCTGGGGCAGAAGGTGGTTTGCATGAGTGCAGCCCGCACGGCGCCGCCGGTGTTACTAGCCGGGACCGGTCCCCTGCCCGCCTCCTCCTTCCCCTGCTCCTGGAAGTGATGGGCCAACAGGGGACTAGTTGGTGCAGGATGCTGCTGTCAGCCGGCCGCCGCCTCTTCCCCGGCCAAGTGAGGGGCTGAGCTCCGGGCGAGACTGACCTGTGCCAGCGGCACCGCATCCACCGCCGGCCCTTTCCCCACGCTGCTCCGCTCGCCTCTGCCTCGGCCACTCCCTCCCTCCCCTCTGCCTATCCGCTCTGCCTCCCTGGCTCCGGCACAGAGGACACGGTAAGTCAAGGAGCGGGCGGCTCCCCTCCCGCATCAGGCTGGAGCTGCAAGCAGGTGAGCATGTGCCTAGCTGTGTGTGCCAGCTGAAGGTTATGACACAAAGTCACAGGGACCCACCGAAGCCTAGCCGCTCCGTGTGTGATCTACATCTCTGCACTATGGGATGAGATTTCCCTGCCTATCCGCCTGTCCTATTTTCTTTCCTTTCCCTCTCCTGCCTCCCCCTTCATACAATGAAGTTAGGGATGGACCATCCCGGATGGTGAAAGACAGGGCCATGGAGACTTTCCCAGACCCGAAGAAGAGCCCTGTGTGGTTTGAAAACTTGTCCCTCTTGCCAGAAGTTGGTCTGATAAAAGATATCACCTCACTCACCTTTCTCTCTCCAATATCCTGGGGTCAACCGGGCTAAAACTACTCTGCATCCGGCCATAGAGACTGATGTCTTTCCCCAACCTGCAAACATTCTCCCTTCCCATCCTGAACGGGGAGGAAAAGTCAGAATCTCAAAAATTCTCACGACCCAAAAATACGAAGAACATTTCGGTTTGGGTCAGTCAAAAGATTTCATTTTAATCATTTTGAAATCTTTCATTTGTTTTTGATCTTTCCCCCTTTCACCACGTTTTAGTCTATATTTACTAAAATTTCAAAACGAAGTGTCATTTTGACTGGAAAAACTTGAAACTTTTCCGTTTGAAAATGTCAAAATAGGATGTTTTAACAATTAACCAATATTCCAGCGGGGGTGTCTGGAGATTTCTTGAAACCCACCATTGTGCAAGTAGTTTCCATTTTGACAAATTGCCTTTTTTGGGTGGAGGAGAGCACAAAAAATGGCCTGTCAAAAAATTCCCAGCCAGCTTGACTGATGATCTCCATCCACAGAACAGGTCCAGCACAAATAGTGGCAACATGAGCCATCCCACCCCATCAACATGCCTCAGCTCTAACTGCAGAGAAACAAGGTGAAAGGGAAGCTCTCTGCAGCCGGTTAGTCCTTAGCCTCTCTGTTGAGACTGCCTGCTCAATGTCAATTGCAAGGGTGATTTGGAGTTGTGGATGTGGATCAAGACTATGACATTTCCTTATTTCATATAGGCCACTAGATAGCTACAGGTGACTTGTTTTGTTTGCTACTAAAATAGGCTGAATTTGACATGCCAATGTGATTAAGAGGCAAATTTTTAAAGGTATTTTAAAAAATGCCTACTTCCTATTTATATTAATGGGAGCGAAGCACCGACACACCTTTAAAGATCTGGCCCTGAGGATCAATTATTATTTTTTTAGAAATAGGAGCTCTCTCATAACTATACTTAGCTGTCTTCTCCTTCTGTTTCACTCAAGGATGCCATAGTCCAGTGGTCTGTGCTATTACATTTTAGTCCCATGGAAGCCATTCTGTTCACAGAGGTTCACAGACATGGAATTGTGTGGGGTTACTGAATGAGTCAGATGAAATGGGGAAACCTGATCACAAGGGAGACTTCATTAGACACACCAATATTTTGGCAATTATCCAGGCTAGGATGAAAAATATAGAAAAAGTATAGGATAGGATTATCAAATTGAGCTCAATTAAAACTTTTTTTGAAGCTTTGTAAAGTGACTCGATTTCCCCTGTAATATATGAATATTTAGATAAAATTGTGATTAGTTACATTTGATGAATGATCTTAAACTTGAATCAGGCCCTTCATTTATAAACTCTTTGGGGAGGACCTTTCCAAAGTGCCTACCACATTTTGTGTACTATATAAATAAATAACAATAATAATCAGGAAGAGAAAACAAACAGCATAGATGCAAAATGGAAAGTGCACAGAGAGGTGGGAAGACAACCACCAAGTAACTATACTGATTGCAATAAAATGTCTTATTTTCTTCAGCCATGTGTTTAAATCCATATTTAGGCATCTGATGTGCTGGGCATCCAACAACTTTTATCAAAGCCAGTGGGAGCTGCTAGGTGGCTCAGCACTTTTGAAAACTGGACCGCCTATTTAGGTGCCGAAATGAGAGCTTAGAGATCTAACTTCAGGCAACCTTGACAGTCCTATGTCCTTAATAACAACTTTTTTCATGTGAACAAGGACTGAAATAGTCTATAGTCTGACAAAGCTGGAGAACTCCTGCATTTGATATGAAATCAGCCACTTTTTTTAAAAGTTAGAAAATTGATCCTTGTCTTCAGAAAATTTAGGAAGCACTTTGTTAGTAAAATGAATTTTAAATAACATTTTTTTAAAAGTTTGATAAAGCATAGCAATGTCTCCTTAAGACTGAGAGCAGTCCAACTCATTCCATTGAGAGAGAACATACTATCAAGAAGGAATGACAAAGTAATGCTGATGATTTTGTATTTCCTAATATTTCTCATTTTTTGCCACATTGGGAAGGTAATTTAAACATTTTATTCCATTTATTTTCTTGAATATTTATTTTCTTGGGGAAGTTTGAGGTTTGGGTTTGAGTGTTAGAACACAAAAGCAGTTGTGAAAAGTTATGAAATGTTAACCATTTATCTAAGAACAGAAATGGCTCTAATACACATTTTCAAAATTTGCCCAGACACTAATTAGAGATGTGTGAACCAAAATTCCAGCTCCCTCAAAAATAGGGCAAGTTCAGATCCAGATCCAAACTTTACAGTTTGGAACTCTGTCTTTCAACATATATATTTTCCCAAGAAATCGTAACACCTTCTTATGCAATATTAGGTAACTGCTGTGTGTTTTCAAAATAAAAATATAAATTACTTCTAAAGGAAACCTTAACAGCACTTTAATTCTATGTTATAAATAATTCCTATTACAAATTAAAATAATAATAAATACTGATGGTCATCTGTACACACACAATCTCTTCCTAGATACGTCTTGTACTGCTACTCTATGCAGGGAATGGTAAAGGCTAAATGTCACCTGGACTGAGCAAAACATTAAAAAAACAACCCTGACCCAATTATTTCAAGACCCCTCCTCCCCCCAGCCCACTCATATTATTCTGGAGTGAGTATGGAGGAGTCAGGATGTAAGGGGTCATTTTGAAATGCCAAGACTCAGTCTACTAATATTTTCTGATCTATTACATTTTCCAATTTGTGCGAGACTCCTGGACTCCTTGAGCAGTAGCTTAATTCTCCTGAATGGGAACACTACACAGCCAGACTGAGGGGAGAAACTCAAAGGGCAGGATGTGGAGAGTCAGAGGTAGAGGGATATGGTGGGACAGTTGGACGAAGGGAGGGGAAGGAGTTTGAGTGAGGGACCCAGGGGGAGGGAGTCAAGACAGGGAGGGAAATTTGAAGGGTGGAATGGGGGTGGGATACACAAAGGATGTATCAGGGGATGGAGGAGCAACTCAAATGAGGAAATAATGAGTTTGACAGGGAGAATTTATTGATTTGACAAGGAGAAGGAGCCAGGAATTGAGATATTTGATGGTAGAAACAACAAGGAGTCCGGTGGCACCTTAAAGACTAACAGATTTATTTGGACATAAGCTTTCGTAAGTAAAAAAACCCACTTCTTCAGATGCATGGAGTGAAAAATTACAGAAACAGGCATAAATATATATTGGCACATGAAGCAAAGGGAGTTACCTCACAGGTAGAGAACCAATGTTGAAGGCGAATTTAGCCAAGGTATTGACACCTCCTCATCAATTATTGGGAGTGGAACACATCCATCCTGACTAAATTGGCCTTCAACACTGGTTTTCCACTTGTAAGGTAACTCCCTTCGCTTCATGTGCCAATATATATTTATGCCTGTTTCTGTAATTTTTCACTTCAGGCATCTGAAGAAGTGGGTTTTTTACTCACGAAAGCTTATACCCAAATAAATCTGTTAGTCTTTAAGGTGCCACCGGACTCCTCATTGTTTTTGTGGATACAGACTAACACGGCTACCCCTCTCATGATTGATGGTAGAAGGGGATTATGCAAATGAAGTAATGCATATTCTTCCAACATATACATCAGGGCATTATTTGCATGACATCTTCAGCATTCCAAACTGATAGAATTAACAGGTATGTATTTTTAGGGTGAGGAGTCTGAAACTGAATAAATGAAAGGGGAGCAGAACACAGATCCTCTAACTTCTTCATTTGGGATCTTTTCCAATACCCACTAAAATCAATGGAAATACCTCCACTGACTTGAGTAGAGCTGGATCAGGTCCTTGTATAGCAGAGAGAGCAGAATATTAGTGATGAGATCCATGTTGGGGGGCAATGTAATAGATTTAAGATCTATACTGTGTGACTCTGAGGGCTTGTCCACATGAATACTTAGTTCACAGCAAGCTGTGGTGTAAATCTATCCTGCACTAGCCTGCAGCAGACTGACTGTCCATGTAGACCCTGCTGCCAGACATTAATAGTTTGTTAGTTTACTTTGATCTAGTCCCATTTCAAAGAGAACTAGATCAAAGCAAACTAACAAACTATTCATATCTGGCAGCAGTCTCCACATGGACAGTTAGTCTGTGGCAGGCTAGTGTGGGGTAGATTTACGCCCCAGCTTGCCGTGAACTATTTATTCTTGTAGACAAGCCCTGAGAAATATTTGGAAATGGCTTCAGGTTTCCATAGCTCACTAAACTAACTCTATTTTGAATGATCTGGCCATTCATATTCCGAATAAGTTTACAATGAAACTCAAGTTAGCAAATATTGTTAGTGTTCACTTAGAGCTAAAGAACAGCTCTGTAAGTATGTCTGCTTGTTCTGCTTTCCTTTCATTCTGCTGTCCATCACACTGAATATTCATCCCACTGGACTGTTAGTTCCTGGCAAACAGAGAGCAAATTCTACTCAGTATAGCAATACATCTTGAACAAACATAAAAATACCAATGTTTTGATTGATTTAATGAAAAGCCAGGACATTTCAAGCATCCCCAAAGTAGTTAGGACTGTCTCAGTAGAACTGGGACATGTCACTTTACATACCCAGTGCTGGCATTTGCAATGTTTCTAAGTCTACTGCCATATCAGCAGATGACAGCAGCTATGGCGTCAGTGGGGTGCTATGGAAATGACAAAGACCATAGAATACTTTTCTAGATGGATATCAGAGGCCAAGACTAGGTACACCAACCAGGGTAGGAATATTTGAGGCGCATATGGGCATGCAAGAGGTTCATAACTTATTTGTAGGATCTTCATAATTTCAAGTTGGTGTCAGGGCTTGAACTGCTCATACTATTAATAAACAGTAAAGTCATAGAGAAGATGACCCTTAGATGCTAGAGTTAGCTCATGTATTGAGATTTAAATCTATTGCAGACTATACTCCAGGGATATTCACATTGGTATCAGACCTATTACTGAGAATCCCTGCTGATCACCCAAATTCTCCAGAGGCTAAGGATGATACAAAGGCACATGTGTGTACCATTCTGACTGGCTGTCCAGAACCACCTCAGAAATAAAAAGTAATTAAAATAGAAACCAATGCAGATACAAAATTACAAACCAGATCCAATTGTGTAAGACATGGTTGGATCAGATATTATTGGGGGTCCTACATCCAAACTGTTACTTGTCTCCAGTGAATGGGGGATTCTCTGAAGCTGATATGCGAGTACCTATGGCAATTGTATGGTAGGCCCACGGTCTGTATAAGCTGACATAGTGAAAAGGAGGCATGAAGGACACTAGGACTTCAAAAACTACCGGAAACAAGCCTGAATGCTCATGTAGTGGCCCAACATAGGTAGGTACTGAAACACAAGCTGGAATCATTCAAGTCTTGCACACTGACCAGAAAGACACACCTCAAAAAATCTCTCATATCCACAACATTATCCAATAGGCTATGGAAAAGAAAAGCCCTAGCCCTGTGTGAACAAAAGTACACACCTGCATGGTAGCCATTAACTATATTTCTAGATTTGTAGAAATTCTGCTTCCCACTAACCCCACAAATTACAGGCCAGAAAAAAATGAAAAGCTAACCCAGAAACTATTTGACTCATAAGACAAATCTCTCAGCGAACAGCCTGAATATACTGAATCAAATAATCATGTTCTGACAAACCCACAACATAGTAGCAATGACAGGAACATAATTAGGTAACATCATTAGAATAATATCCCCAAGAAGAATATCCTAAAAATAAATTCTATATTTTTCTACTACCAGTATAAAATGTCAGAGTACACATTTGGAAAATATTAAAAAATTAGATACGGCAAATAAAACACACTCTGGTTTGAGTCTGATAGAACATTTTGTTCATAAGTGAGAAGACAAGCAATAACTAACAAGTAGTCTGACCATCGGCCTGCTAAGTCGTGATGATAAATATTATATCACATATCTACACCATTGGTATGTGTAAATATAGATTAAAAAAGAAGAGAAAGGATTTGCTATATTTAATTTACTGTACCACATGTAGACACCAGCTGAAGTCATCCAAGAGATAAATCATCCTTCTTCATCGGTTTCTATCTCCAGAAAGATTCATGCAGTGGTGCTTATTAGTGTTCTTTATTTACATTTTTATTTTGCCTCCTCTCTTGTTGTTACACAGCTTAGACTTTGAAAGGGCAGGTGTATGTCTTTTGTGCCTGAGGAGAAGGGAGGGGGGAACCAAGTGAAAAAACCTGAATGGCAGCGTCTAGAAGTATTGTGGCAGCACATTCTGAAGCTGGAAGATACTGATGAGGGAGGTTACCATGACTACCAAAGGCGGCATATTTGAATAAAAATTGATATTAAGTGTTTTAAATGCTAATTGTAACTGGGGAATGGGTGACATCTAAAATTGCAAACACTTTTTCAATACTTTACAATTTATGATTAGTGTAAGGAGAGGACTAAAAAAGGACGACAAATGTAAACACTGTGAAGTTAAACAGAAAGAATGACATAGTTTACATCTTTAAAGTATATTATATTATTGTTCAAAATAATAAATTGGATAGGTACCTATTAAATGTAAGCCAAAAAGCATATGAAACACAAAGGCCATATATATTAACTGGTAATTATATTCTAGAATGGTATGCAAAGAAAAATTTAAAAAGCTTTTATAATCTAAAATCATTGCTATTTAACAGCAGTTTTCAATAGACTACATGCTAGAGACTGTTAATATTTGAATGTTAGACTTCTAGCAATGGAATGAAACTCTTCCATCCAGAGATCCCAGGATGTTTCACAAACACTGAGTAAACCTCATCACCCACTCCAGATTAGGAGGGTAGATATTATTTCTATTTTGTAGGTGGGGAAACCAAGATGAAAAGATATGAAGTGAAACAGAGTCACTGTCAGTGCCAAGATTAGAATCCAAGTGTCCTTAGAGCCAGTCCTGTGCTCTAACTTTGCTTTCATGGCAGTAGCCACGGGGTCAAACCAAAAAGTATTCATCTACAAGTTGCATTCCATTGTGGGTTCTAAGCACTTGGGAAAAATATTGTTTTTAACATTACACACAATTCTCATATTAACATTTTAGGCTTAAGCTACGACGAGCTAATTTCTACTTACAATTATACCCTCCGTGGACCCCCAACTGACGTAAAATATTATAATAATTTACTACCGGGTGTAATGCTAGCAGTAATGTTTTGGTATAGGTTAGTAGTCAGTGTATCAAACTATTTAAGCACACCAAGAGGGGATCTTTATAAAAGTGATTTAGCATTAACATTTTTGTCCCTGTTTGTCACCCTTTCTGCACAATATCAGAATAATCAGGTTTTGTGAAGGGAACTAACTGGGAATTAGGAGGAAGGAATTGTCCAAGGGAATTGAGATCATATAGTGCTCATGGTATACACGCTGAATCTTGTGTGAATAGATAGTACTATGTTGGCTTCACTCTTTCCATTCAGACAGAACCCAGAGAGTAGTGAGGGGCTGAATACTCTCTCCTCTCCTTTTTGACACCTACATGAGACTGCTCAGAAAGCCAGACATACTACAGACTCAGGTGCTGACAATATGCAGATGAAACTCAACACAATTTTATATCACGTTCTCCACTGATGGAGCCTTCATCATCACCGAGATGTCTCAATACCTAGAAGAAATCAGCAGAAAAATGAAGATGACTCTGACCTCAGCCCAGAAAAGCCAGAAGTGATATAGATAGGAAGGGGGAAACACTTTGAGGAACTTATCAATATACTTCTTTACCCCTGAGAGAGAAACCCTGAGACTACAGATCTCCAAGGTGGTGTGAAGATTTGGGAGTGCTGCTGTACATCTCAGTGTTCTGAACACAAGTGGTGAAAAACTTCTTCTACCATCTTTGCCTTGTAGGCTTCAAACATGCCTCACAAATGAGGACCTAGCAACTGCGATCCATGTTATCAATGCTTTCAAGCCAGGCTGTTTTAATTCACTCTCAGTTCTCTAATCAAAGGCCATTAAGGGTATGTCTACACTGTAATTAAAAACCTGTGGCTGGCCTGTGCCAGCTGGGTTAAGGTGGGAAGGGTCTGAGAGCGGAGGCTCCTACCTGAGCCCAAATGTCTACACTGTAATTAAATGGCTCCTTAGCCCAGGCCCGAGTCAGCACGGTTAGCACAGGCCAGCCATGAGTGTCTAGTTGTAGGGTAGATGTACTCTAAGTGGCTTGCAGATCAGGACCAGTACTTTGAACTCTGCTGTGAAGAGAATGGGGTGCCAACAGAGTTTGCAAACCACTGATAAGATGTATTCAGTTTGGCCTTCATTGCTATTGAGGGAGCTTGTCAGTATCACTCTGTTGGCCTGATCCGCAGCTGGTGCAATATAATGATGTCACTTTACACAACCTAAGGAACTGGATGTTTGTGTTCTGGAATAGTAAGATGTTCAGCAATACCCTGAGTCTTCACACCCTTTTAAAGCCACGTAATGAGCTGTGCTGGGCACACACAGACCAGAAACAAGCATCTGGCACTTAGCATGGATTTATTGAATTCTCAGAGGACATAGAGATCAGGCCTAAAAGTCTGTCCTCCTCCTCCTTTTTGTACAGGGTGAACAAGCAGTAACAGACACATTATTTCCTTTGAGTTTAAGGCACAAAAGGCCATTTATGTTCTCCTTTATACCAATGTGAAACTGGTATAAATCCATTATGTAGGTTACATGGAGTCCTAATATCACAGGATCAAACTAAGCTGAGTTATACCTGCTAACCCCTAATCTAACTTTGGATCACTGCCTTAAAAGATATAATGGTTAATTAACTCTACCAGATACAAAAGTCTGTCCTTCCAGCTGAAGGAAGAGTACGTTGGTGCCAGTAGAGTTTGTATTCAATTGAAGGGATTATGCAATTAGTGCCTTATAGTTATGTATTGATTTGGTAATTCAGCACCATTATTTATTTCCTTCTCTTGCAGTCAGAATGCTCCCTGAAATTTACTACATTTATCTGAATGATACTTTGACCAAGTTTACATTTTTGTTAAAAAAATTAATAAATTATTTATTATTGCTCCAGCTAGATTTTCAAGCATGGTAGGTCATTAATAAACATTAAAAAGCTTTAAGTGAGACAGATTTAAAGTAATTTTTCCATGGTGAAAAACAGGATCTTCTAAAAATGATGCTGTTATGCTTATATCAGTGGAAATCTGATTATATTTTTCTTGTTCATATGCACTTTAAATTTTAAGTACACTTAAGTCACTACAACTGAGCAAATACCCCCAAAAATGCTTTATAAATATGCTACTCTGAAACCTTTATAAATATGAATTCTCATTTATAAGTTAATTTGATTTAACTATGTTTGAGCCCCTTTTGTGTTTGATTTCAGTGAGCATTTAGCAAACTTGTTAACTGTCTTCAGGAGCTGTTGCTGTTTTAATGAATAAACTGCAATACTCTCATCAGTAGCTTGGCCACTTTACATTTTATTTCATTCAGAAGTCTTGGTTGGAACCCCTCTATTTCTGGTGTTCACAACGCCAGTTCCTCATTGTAGGCTGCAATCTTAGTTATACCTACACTTGGATTTCTCATAAAAATCACGTTTGGACTGAAATAGGCATTTCCGTGTCAGTGTGCAGAGCAAAGCTGGATCAAACCCCTACCCCCTCAACAAATCCATTTACCTTCACTGATGTTCCATTATACATTAACTTCCCTCTTCTTTTTTATCTGCAATAAACACATTCAGATGTGCGGACTTTTTGCATTCCTTATATTTAATGTATTTTGAACTATTTATTTTGATCTGTCTGGCAATCTGTTCTTCATATCATCTTTCCATTTCCTCTGAAACAAAACAGCCCTGTAATAGTATAACTCAAGATTAATGATCTTGATTAATGATTAGTTAATTAATTATAAACAAAAATAGCCCTCAAAGGGACAGAAGTTAAGACAAACTGGTGAGCAAAGCATCATGGACACTGAGTGCCAAGCTGATTGGACCTCTAGCAGTGAGAAGGAACTGAGAGGTGGTTGGGGCCACTCCCCTTTTAGATTTGTATAACCCTGTAGGATGGAGTGTGCCGGGGTAAGCAACCCTAGTAGGCACTGATGAGTACAAGATTCTGAGCTTGTGCCCTGTGGACCACAAGTGGAAATATGCAGAGGTCAAGCTGAACAAGAATCTGTGATTCTCAGCAGAATTTGCAAACATTTACTTAATAAATGGGAGAAACCAGGAAATCTCAAAGCAGAGAAATTAAAGACCCTGCTATAAACTTAATGATGTTCTTAATGGCGATTTTAGGACTTCTTGTAATAATGGTTCCTTTGGCCCCCAACCTTACGAAAAAATTATCAGGCATAATGCTTGCTACTCTGAACTATTAACATTGTTAAATACTATGCCTAGTAATAAGTGTTTGCAGGGCCAGACCCTAAGATAATATTGATCAGTGGTAAAACATGATATTTTTTAATGTTGTACATACAGCATGTGTGACACATGAAATTAATCCTAAGAGCCATAAAAACTAACAAATACAAACTAGTAACAGGAAATTTATGGTACACACAAACAGAATATAAAGAGAGATTTTGGATGCAAATAAAACAATATTTACAAGATATATTCAAGTGACAAGCTGTCATCTATCCAGGTTCTCTATAGATGACAAACCGAATTACTGGGAGGGGTACTTTCAATAGTTAGATGTATAGCAGTGCATTGAATTATCTTGCATTTATGCAGTGCCTTTTATCCAAATATAAACCAATGCCTTTCAAAATTTTACTAACTTACAAATTCTACATAGAGAAATTTTTGCCCACCACTGACATACACCATCCCTGGGGTGAATTTCAGTAATTGTTTTAACAAAACAAAACAACACTACACAAGCGTTCAAGACAAAATGTGAAAAATTACTTCTCCGATTGAAATAACAGGGGAAATACAATAACTAAATCCATGCATGCTTTAACCAACTCCAACTTTATTACACTGTAATTCAGTGTTTTTGCTCAGACAGGAATGAATGAACAAACAAACAAGTGAGAAATCCTTTGGAAGGTGGGTCCAACATGTCCAAAAGCTCAGATGTATCACCCATTTGATACTCTAAAGGTCACTACAACAAGTTCATTACATTAGGGACAATTTATGAAGGCAGAATGTAATTACCTGAGTTGGAATTTGGCCACAGATGAAAGTTCCTCATGTGATCTTTAATGATCAGCACCTCTGTTTTGTGTCATATCTTAAAGATGTCAATTGCAGCAGCCCAGTTCCTATAACACCAGGTTTGAATGTTGGTTTGGTACTGACTCAGAGGAACAATTGCCACCATCACTTTCTGCCCTCAGAAATCTCCCTTTTAGGCACTGACCTTGCCCAATGCTGTTTTACTTGAGATCTGATGTCATTACAGCTTGATGTAGTACAAGTAGTCTAAGGACACAATAAGCTTGATGTAGTACAAGTACAATACAGCTTGATGTAGTACGAGTGTCTAAAGACACAATATTGTAAGTAACACAATGGAGGAAAGGAACTGGCAGATGTATCTGTACGGGGAAAAATATACAGAACGCAAGGCAATTTCAGTATTTGAAAATGTATCATATGTATGTTTCAACTATGTCTTGACATGGAGAACAACGTTCAGAAGACTCTTAAGGTCCTTAAAGGATAACTGAATACACGTGGATTTAAGAAGCTTTATAGCCTTTTACTTGAACTCCTTGCAATTCAGTTGAGGCCTGATCTTACTCCCATTAAAGCACGTTAGTGTTTCCTTGGACTTAAGTTGCAGCTGGATTGCGCCATTGCATGGGATAAATGAATGCTCTTGATTAGTGAATTTGAAAATATTTTTCTTTATCTCTAAAGAATGTGTAGGACACAAGGGATTAGAAATTGTTAATACAAAGAATTTTACAAAATACAAAAAGGCTAAAAAGTTACATTGAGGTTAGCTTTATCTTAATGCCAAAAATTAGTGAAACATATCATCGGGTTTCCTCTGCAATTTCATTTGCTTTTAAGAATTATTTATTCATTTGATTTGGGTTATCACCTTTTGTGTATCCAACAGGTAATGCCACGTGCTACCTCACTACTTAAATAAGAGCATAATTATTCACCACACACACACAAAAATTAAATGAAATCAAATAGCATAATCATGGTATAAAATATTACTAAGTTCTCAATTATATTTGATACACAAGTCTTTGTATTTCTCAAAGCAGCAGTAGTAAAAGTGATTTCCAGTTAGGAATGATGCAATAATATAAAATCTTAAATTGCACAACAGCTCTTTAGATAAAGAGATAACAAAGGATCTTTCTGGAGGCTTGCGAAATCTTTATCATTGGCATACACAAAAAGCTAATTTAGCAATAAAAGTAAATCAATAATTTCTAAGTGGAGAAAAACTTTTGTAAGAAATATAGTCTGCAGTGTCTGACTACCGGGTACATTTTCAGATGAGTTTGGCACAGACTTTATGCTTAATATGAGAGTATAATAATTTTAAGCAGACTTTTTATGCATTCTGCACATCTAAATTCCAAATAGTCTGGAATGATGAAAATGTGGGTTTTTCAATTATATGGTTATAATGATTTGGCGATAGCCCCACTGTTTGTCACCCTCACTCATCATGCCACATCTATAGCTCTTTGGAAAAGGGACTGTGTCTTTTTAGACTTTCACACTTTTGGGAGCTATGAAAATAATCAACAACATAAAATACTCTAGGGCTAGGGTCAAATGCTTCCCCCTGCTTCTGCAAACAGAGAAGAATCTGTGCCCATAGATCCTGTCTGAGGCATGAGGGCAGCATGAAAAAGGGAGTGCAACATCCAAGGAATATTCTCTCTTTCCTTTCCCCCAGCCCCCACACATTCCCCCGGCCAGAGCTCTGTGGGCTTCAAGCTCTATGGGTACAGACAAGGTAGATCAAGAAAGAAGGGTCAGTCAGGCTTCCCCCAGTCTCTCCCCTCGCCCCCAAACCTGCAATTAAGTTACTGCAGACATGTGGCCAAAATCTCTGCTGGGCTGATGTAGCTGTAATGAGCTCACTGGAGTTATGGCAGCAGAAAATATGGCCCAAAGTCTGCAACAACTTATTAAGATCCCCAGACGATCTTGGGAGAAGGGTGCATTTAGGAGATGGAAGCCCTAGCTTCTTGCTGAAGGAAAAATTAAAAGGAAAGCCAGTGTTTCCTCACCCCTACACAGCAATAACTAAGGCCCTACCAAATTCACGGTCCATTTTGGTCAATTTCACAGTCAAAGGATTTTAAAAATTGTAAATTTCATGATTTCAGATATTTAAATCTGAAATGTCATGGTGTTGTAACTATAAGGGTCCTGACCTAACTGTGAAGTCAGCAGTGCAGAAGTAAGGGCAGCATGGTATGGTATTGCCACCCTTACTTCTGCATTGCTGCTGGCAGGGCGCCGCCTGCAGAGCTGGGCGCCTGGGCAGCAGCTGCTACTCTCCAGCCACTCAGTTCTGAAGGCAGCGCAGAAGTAAGGGTGGCAATACTGCAAGCCTCCTACAATAACCTTGCAATCCCACCTCCATGACCCTTTTTTGGGTTGGGACCCCCAGTTTGAGAAACGCTGGTCTCCCCCCTGAAATCTGTATAGTACAGGGTAAAAGTAGACAAAAGACCAGATTTCACGGTCCATGACGCATTTTCCACAGCCGTGAATTTGGTAGGCCCTAGCAATAACCCACAGAAGGGAGATTTTTGGCCCTTGTTTAGGAAAGATAGACCTATAATATGGTACATATCCTTTTCAATAAAGCATTATTGCTCCATGATGATTATATGTCAGCAGGGCAGAAATATGATGCTAAGGCTAAGATTTTGTAACGGATATTTTTAGTAAAAGTCACGGACAGATCACGGGCAAAACAGAAAAATTCACCGAAGCCGTGAGCTGTCCCTAACTTTTACAAAAAGTACCCCTGACAAAATGGGGATCTGCAGATCCCCACACTATTTCAAGTGGGGCAGTTTCAGGGACTAGGAGCTGGCTGTAGCAGCGGGGGGCTGCAGGGTACCCCTGCCACCTGCAGCTCCGGGTGTCCTCCACTGCCCACAGTGGGCTGGGAGCTCGGGGGGTTCCCCGCCACCTGTGGGGACCAGGAGCTTGGGTTCGCCTGCAGCGGCAGGGAGCTGGGGGTTCCCCTGCCACCATTGGTGGCAGGGAGATGTGGGGGCTGCCAGAGGTGGTGGGGGTACCCTACAGCTTCCTGTCCCAGTGGGTGGCAGGGGACCCCGCATCACCCAACCCCTGCAGTCTGAAATTACAGAGTCCCCTGGGAGTCACGGATTCCATGACTTCTGTGACCTCCGTGACTAAATCACAGCCTTATGCATAACTTATACTCATGTAATCATACGATTTTGCCAGCAGTCAATTGTTGTATTACCAGATATTCTTGGTAGAACAGTGGATGGACACCAGAATAGATGGAAATCCTGCAGGAATTTGGAAAGATAATGGCAGTGGATTAACAATTATAGTGTGCTAAAAACTTAATTTCAAACACTGGATGTCTACTGAGTCTTCACTGACAAAAGATTGACATTCACAGATGACAAAGAAAGCAGTTAATCAATGTCTTATCTACTTATTAGAGGTCAATTCCCACTCTCTCCATTCTGGGTATATAAAGCCCTATATGTATAGTGTGGAGATAGGTCACAGACAGAACTTGGTCACAGCAATGCAGAGAGGGTGTTGGCATAGGGACAGAGTCAATGGATCTGTGACTACTTGCATTTGCTAGTCAAAACCCACTGTGGAGGCAGTAGCTATACTTGGAACCCAACAAAACCTGCTGTGAATAACTGGCCTCCTCCCAGGCAACTCCTCGTGACCTCATAACAGTCTTGCAAGTGGCTCCTCACCTCAGTTTCCCCTCTTGGTTCATCAATAAACTCAAAAACACTTTTGTCCATTTCCATGTCTTCTTGGGTTCTACTTTATTAAATTAATGAACATTCAAAATAACATTTTCAAGTCCACCCATTCTCCCAGGCCTTTCCTACCTGTTGCCTCACTCCCCAGGTTTTAGGTTTCTCTGCTGGAGCCCGCTTGCTCCCAGCAGCCTCCATATTTCTTTGCTGGAGCCTATTCACCATAAGCAGTCTCTCTGCAGCCTAAGAATTCTCTCTGCAGGGTCAGCAGCCTGGCTTCCTCCTCATAGACTTCAAGCCATCATGATCATTTAGTCTGACCTCCTGCACATCACAGGGAACAGAACCTCACCCACCCACTCCTGCAATAGGCCCATATCCTCTGGTTCAGTAACTGAAGACCACAAATTTCAGAGAATCCACCTTTTAGTCTTGTCCAGACCAGCAAGTGACCTGGGCCTCATGCTGCAGAGAAAGGTGAAATCCTCCTAGGTCCTCTGCCAATCTGACTTGGGGGGAAATTCCTTCCCAACCACAAATAGGGCAATCAGTTAGGCACTGAGCATGTGGGTAAGACCCACCAGTCAGATACCCGAGAAAGAATTCTCTGTAGTAACTCAGAGTCCTGCTGCTCTTATAGGGAAATCAGTTGGTTCCTGATCAGATGTGCCTCCTCAGTAATCAGGGTAGGCTGGACCCAGACCTCTAGTTCTTAAGGGGCAAGCCACCCTGTTATACTGCAGTGGTGTTTCATGGTATGGGAAAGGTATGGTATTCTACTCTCAATCCTATGAAGATCCTCTATATAAAACCAATTTACTCCATCTGTTAACTTTGTGGTTTCTGGCCCACCCATGAAGAAAGGCTGTTTTTGACCTTGTTTATAAAAACCTGTCTGTAATTAAAGGAACACTTAAGTAGATGATGCTAACTGTAAAATATCAGCTCCTGTTGGTTCTATACAGGCTTGCAAGTCATGCATATCAGATAAATATGGGCTCCAATTCAGTAAATCAAACAGTTTTTAAAAAGTGCCTGCCATACAAGACTGGTGAAACTCAGTTAAAATGGCTTCTGTGGGCTTGAAAAATGTGCAAGTCAAACATATTTTTGGTAAATTGCACTCTTTATGAATGCTTTGCATAACATCCAAACAGACCCATGAGATATATTTTAAATGTTATTCAATCTGTGGCCTAGTTAATCCAGGAGATCAAATGGATGAAACAGTCATGGGATATGCACGAGTTGCCCGTTTTTTGTGTGTTTGAAGTACTTCCAGCCTAATTAGAACTAGCAGCTTTATCCCAGCTTTGTGTTTTATTGTTTCAGGGATTTTGTTGGCTGGGATGCTGCTTTTGAAATAGAAGGCCTCATCTGGCAATGGAAACTGAAAGTGTTTTCTTAATGCAAACACTAATTATTAATTGGATTTGTGTCCACACAATTCACATTTTGTCAGTTTTTTAACAAATACAGCAATTCTATTAAACGGCTGATTAATACATTCACCGTTATTATTTATTTCCAGCCTTTGTTACAAACAGGGATCAATGTTGTCTTTTATTAGATCAACACAGTTTAATGCTCAACTCCACTATTTCTCTCTGCTCTGCAACAAGTCTTAGTTTTCCCATAGTAAATTATATAGGGCCATATGCTGCACGGCAAAGGGGCGAGCAAAAATCTGCCGCAAATGGGTCAGCAGGTCTGCAAGGAGGGGAAAAGTGAGTGGAGGGAATCTTTCCCTCTTCACAGCCATACCACATGTTCATGTGCATGGGGAAAGGAAGCAGGTCCAGCTGGACTGGAGGAGGAATATGGGAAACATACTGGTCTACATGCCAGGTTTCCCTTGGAAACTAGTGCATATACTACCAGTCAAAGTTACATATGTTTTCTTGTACAGGACAGAGTACATCATGCAAACCTGCTCAGAGAGATCACAAGGGTGCACGTGGCAGCCAAAAGGAAGATGGCGACTGCTGATATTACACTGCAGATTGTCAGCTTCCATACATTGCACGGGCTATGCCCCCTCTGACACCTGCCTATTCTCCTGCCTTGCCACCATAAAAGAAGGGGATATGGCAGAAATGTAGTCCTCTCCCTTCCCTACATTTTTTTTATGTGGGAGGGGAATGATGCAGCTTATTTTCCAGAACACTAAACTACTGTTGTCAGGGCCTAGATGATGAATGGGCATGGCTCAGTCTTCCCCTACTTCTGCTGCTGCAAGAGCTTCTCCTGGAGAGTCAGGTCCTTATCTATTCAATTATTACTATTAATAATAAATATCATTTCATTCAAATCCTTCCTAAAGATTTACTTAAGTGATGCTCAGGAGTGAGAAAACTACACTGTCCCTCATTTGGATTACCCAATCTATTATGTCTTCTTGACTAAAAGCAGTCAAGCCTGTCTCTGCCTTCCTATTCTATTGTGGGTATCCAGACGAAAACAACTTGTGCCAAAAATTCCCATCTGGCATTGAACAATTTGAATTCTGCTACAGTGTACTGGGGCCCATTGTCTCAGCAAAGTGTACCAGGTATGACATACCTTACGAAATGCACCTTCAGTTTCCAGATCACAGTTCTTGTCTGAGTGTTCTCTAGATAGAGAAGGTGGGTGAGGTAATATCTTTTAATTAGACCAACTTCTGTTGGTGAGAGAGACAAGATTTTGAGCTACACCGAGCTCTTCCTTAGGTCTCTAGATAGTCCACTTCCCTGAAATAGAAGTAGTAATCTACTCTCTCACATAGTCCATCAGTTCGACTGGCGTTTTCATGCTCTCTCTTTTTGTGGATTCTGGAGTGACTCTGAAGTCCAAAGCATGACACGCATGCTTGTGAGCAAATTGGGCAAAGCCATTGGTGAGCATCTTGGCAGCTATAGCAGTGGTATGACACTTTTCCCTTGCAGCTAACAGTCGATTCTTTCTGTCCTCTTCAAAGGCTTGGAAAGCGCTGAGTGTTGTATGTCACCATGCTGATCTATTTGACACAGCCTTCTTGAGATCATCCCGTTTTATTACACTGAAGTGCGTGCTGTCCTTGATGCTATCCTTGTAGTGCTTTCTGGGGCAGCCTTGATTCCGATGTCCTTGTGCCAAGTCTCCATAGAAAATTTTTCTGGGGAGTCGATGTTCAGGCATCCTAATGATGTGTCCAACCCAGAGTAGTTGGGCTTTTATCAGCATGGCCTCGATGCTTGTGGCATTTGACTTTTGGAGAACCTCCAGGTTGGTAATTTTGTCTTGCTAACGAATCCCCATAATGGCATGCAGAGACCACATATGGAAGGCCTCTAGCTGTTTGATATGCCATTTGTATGGTGTCCAGGTCTCCCAGCCGTAGAGGAGAGATGTGAGCACAATCGCATTGTAAAGTTTTATTTTTGTAGAGAGGGTTATGTTGTGGGATTTCAGGACTTTGTTGTGTAGCTTTTTCTACAGTGACCATGTAAATCCTCTCATTAACAGTGAACAGGTCTGTTCTGACTTTGTCCCAATGTCAGGTTGGGATTTTGTGAAACTGTAGCATCTCCTGTTGTCAATCACCATATTCTTTACACATCTTGCAGCGGTCTGGGTATACTCTCAATTAGACATTCATATTTGGACAGTAGATATACTCTGTGGCTCACATCAGACATCCCTCTGTTCTCAGGTGTGACACATATATCCGCCTCATGGTGTCAGCTCTTAAATCTTCTGTGATTACCACATCTATTTTTCCAAAACCAATTTCAGCTGGTTTAGGGCTTTCCCAAATACAGACTAAACTGGAAACTATTGTGTGCTGTATATTTGAGATCAGTGTGTGTTAATGCTCTCAATTTTCTGGCCAAAAATAAATGATTAAAATCATAACTTTAAGTAATGCAGAATGTTGCATTAACACAAAGTTCTATTGTCAGATATTGGGAGGAGGTGTTCTTTTAAAACACATTGTGACATTAAAAACAAGCGTTGAAATCTTGGCCCCTTTGAAGTTAATGAAAGTTTTGCCATTGACTTCAAGAGGGCCAGAATTTCCCTAGTCCTTAATGAAGCCCAAAATTACTTTTTGTACCTGTGGAGCATGTAGAGAGGCATTTTCACCTCAGTTGTATCTGAGTAAAGCCAACTGTGGCTGCCCAAACACATACCTTTCCCAGGTAGTGTTTGATGCTGCCTACCTTGACTGTAAGCATGGCATTTATATGGGAGAGTAAACACTAACCATGTTTTCCAAGCTGGAGTGGCAGAGTTTCATATTTTCTACTGGCTGACTGATTTGCACAGACCTATATGGAAAAGAGAAAACAACCAAGAATTGGAAGTAGTAGTTGTTGGGAGGTGATTTCAGAAACACGAGCTCTCTACTCTCTGAGCAGTTCCACATAGGGTGACCAGATGTCCCAATTTTATAGGGACAGTCCCGATTTTTGGGTCTTTTTTTTTATATAGGCTCCTATTACCCCCCACCCTATCCCGATTTTTCACACTTGCTGTCTGGTCATCTTAGGTCCACAACTCCTGAACACAAAGTTGGTTGTTGTTTTGGCCTTTCCCCTAAACACAGTAGATTGGCCCAATTTACATATGCCCTAAACAGCTTTCCTGGGAGTGCAAGAAAAGCCACGTAAGATTTTAGTTCCAACAGAGCCCCAAGAAAGCAACCTTATGTTTAGATAAAAAGCACAGAAAGACAAAAGGAAGTCATTCTGAGGTTTTTCCTAGTACAGCTACAGTCATACGCATTTGAAGCTAAAAAGTAACTTAGAAATCACAATATTTGTGAAAAATTCCAATGAGAACTCTTGGCATGGCTAGTATAATATGAAAATTTAGCAACAAAATTACTTTATCAAGTTGCAGTCCCATTTTCAACCATTAAATTTAGATCAGGAACTTATCAATGCTCATTTTGCTGAGCAATTTAGGACCCAAAATAATGTAGTATTATATTAAAATACTGCCAGGAAAAAATTGGAATACATTATCTATACAGTCTATAAATTGTTCATTATAAGATGAGTACAGTTGAGCACCATGGCATTAAAATGCTGTTTGCTATTCAATAACAGTATTTATCATTAACAAACAAACCATGATTCCAATCTGATGGAGTGGGTGAAGATTTCAGTGTAGGATGAGAATTTTTCTGTAATGAAATGGAAAGTAGAGTGACCTAACAGGTTCTTATTTCAACCAGAGTGAAAATGTATGTCTGCATTCATTAACATGCTGAAATGTTAGTGTAGACCTGAAGATGCAATATAAAACATTGAAGTTCTTTAGAAAAAACTACACACACAATATAGCCATTAAAATGGAATTTGTTTTATTGTGCTTTTATCTGAAGGGGGAAATGTATATAACTTTCTGGGGGTCAAGGAGAGGTTATTGCAGTGTATTGGTAACTTGAGTATCACTATTGCTTCAGAATTATGTAATTGCAAAATTAATCATTTCTGTTTCAATTTTTAAAGGATTATCTTGTCAATATAAAACTTGTGGACAAGATCATGACATTGTTTATTCCTACTCAATCAAAACACCCATTTCATTCAGTGAGAGTTTTGCCTGTGCAAGGACTGAGTAAGGATTTCAGGATTTGGCCCCATGTATTTAGGAAAATGTAATTAACCAGGCTACTAAAAGCACTTTAAGTTTACTAAAACTTAGAAAAATCCAATATACCCTCTCAGCATCCGAAAGTGAAGCAAAATGGGTCGGTTTGACTTTTGTTTCTTAATACTTAGCTCCTATATTGCACTTTACTTCTTCTAATCTCTGTCCAGTGGTTAACAAATAAATCTTCATGACACCTATGTGAGGTAGGTAAAGGTATAGAAATTCTTTCTTCTCTATTTGTTGTCTCATCTGCATTATAAAACAGCATTGCACAATCGATAAGTGTTCTTGTTTCCTTCTGGACTGGCAGACAGAGAAAGGAAGCACCACGAATAGAATTTTGGTGCTATTCCTCACCAACTCCTTCCCTTCTGCAGCTCCTGTTTCTTCTCAGTCCCCCCTTCTGGGGCAAGGATCCAACTCACTGATGATTAAAATGTAGTTATCACACTCAGCAGCACTGAATAATATGCCACCAAAACAAATTAAGAGCATCCGACACTTCTCATTCAGGCACTGCCTCCATGGGGATCAGCAGACAGGGTCAGATATGCTTGACAGTTCCAGATAATAAGGTAGATGGAAATTCTTCACAGTGAGAAAGATCTGACTCTTCCAGAGGGGGGGCATTCTGGATTTATCACCCTGAGCAGTTCTGCTGGTCAAATCTTCAGCAACGCTGTAGGCAAAAATGATTTGTTATCCTTCACTGCTGCACCAGCATCAGGATGAAAATCCTCTATGCCACACTTACTCAGATTCAGATCAAACCTTTTGCCATTAGTTCTCTAATCTCCTGCCCTGCCACTTCAGCAATTGCAGGTCATCTGTAAACCAGGTATGATGGGGGCAGATCCCCTCCTCAGTCAGGAAAGGGATAGAGTTTCTCTAGGCAAAATTGGCCCAACCCAGCACTCCCGTGAGGCTTGTCAAGCCTGGAGATGGGTGTAGGAGAGCAGATGTCCCGATATTTGGGACTTTTTCTTATATAGGCTCCCATTACCTCCCATCCCCTGTCCCGATTTTTCACACTTGCTGTCTGGTCACCCTAGATGGGCGGGTCCTTAAAATGGAGGACCCCAGCTCAGTGCAGGGTGGTACTCTGAAGGAGCAGGACTGCAGTTCAGAGCTCCTTGGCCCCTGGAAACAAGTGTTGCTGACCAGGAAAATGGCTTGAGTGCCTTCGCTGCCCAGGCCCTCTCAGAAATGACAAGGGCTGGAACTTTTCTATTTGGTTTGGGAAAGACCTAGGACTCTGCATTTTGTGGGCTGTGGAAGCATACTGGCTTTTTGTTTGGACCACTAAAACATCCCCAGCAAAGGGGCCGATACCAGAGGGCTGTGTGCTAGCTTCAGACAGGAGCAGTGCCCAACCTCTTCCTAAGGAGGTGATAGAGCAGTATAGCCTAACACACCCTGGGGACCTGGAAAAATGGTGAAGGGTAATATCTCACTAAGCTATCAGCAGAATGGTCTAGCAACTGAGAATATAATCTCCCAAAGTCTGGAATCCATCAGCCTTCAAGATCATGTCCTCAAATCAGGTTGATCATCCTAACAAGAGCAGAGATCTGGAGGAGGTAAGGATCGGATCATAACTATTTGATTCTCTGACACTTATTATTATCCAATGTCATCTGGAAGATAAGATCCAAAGGATTCCCACTTGTACATGCAGAATCTGAAAACAACTGAAAACATCATCCCATATCTGAGAAACTAAAAAGTTCCAAGCCAATGAACGCTACCATCATCATCAAAATGGAGAGTGCAGTTATCAAGGATAATACCCTTGATTTTCTTCTCACGAACATCAGTTTTTCACTCCTGATGTATGCCCACTCCAGCGAGATCACACCCAGTATGTACTCATGACTCCAGTATCAGGTGCAGCATGAACTCAGCTCAGGCTGGAATCCAGGGGAATAGGTGAGTTGTCTGTCTGTACACCAACAGCACATACACAGGAGTCATATATATAACAGCCTTCCTTGGGGACTGCAGCTTGATACACTGGGATGGCTACACAGGGTGAGAGTTTTAACTCTTGGTAGGGCCACTAGCTAGATAAGTCAAAGGGTAGGGACCAGATGAAAAGCAGTCTACGGGTCCTCCAGATTGTGGGTCGAGCAATAGCCCAACAACCTATTCTTGGTTGTTGTTTTTTAAACAAAACAAAACTTAACTTATAGAAACACAACAAGGTAGCCATTCCACCAAACAGTGTGAGAGCCAGGCATGGCAGAGCCTTGACTGTGCCTCAAGCTACATCTGGAGGTGTAGGAGGGATTCAGATTTGTGTGTATATATATAATTTCTTTACCTACTGTACATTACCAATTACATTTTGCATTATACTTTAACACTGATGATTATGTTTTACATTTTTTGCATTACATGCATTTTGAACAATAAAAACACATTAATCACTTTCACTCCTTTCAGTTTTGTTTCTGGTCTCATTCACCTTCAGGTTCTCTCTCTTTCACTGGCACAAAGTTACAAAGTTTGGGTTCAAACCACTATTCCTACTGAAATTATTAGGAAATAAAACCCATCAAAACATTGCTAGTGGTTTTAGATTTTGTAAAAGCTTAGTTTTGCACAATTTAAATGATTGTTTAGCTTATCATAGGTCTGGGTTGAGACATACGGACAGGATAGTGTTGAGAAATTTTTATTGCTGGTGCTCACGCTGGTGTTGTTGGGATGAGGGGTGGTGTGGAAATGGTAGTTGTCAGTCATGAGATTTAAGTCCAGCACCATCCAGAAGTACTAATGTTCACTTTAAAGAAGACACAGTATTTTTAGAAAAAATAAATGTCTGCTCTTTGCCAATGGGGTAAACTTTTAGAGCTGAGTAAATGTATAGTTGCACAATCTCCACTGATGTACCTTTACTGTGTAGCTTAGCTTTATCAATATATAGATGTTTAAAAATGTAAAGATGGTGGGGGGAAAACATACTGGTATTCATAGTGATGGTGCTATTTAGGATCAGATTTAGCATAATTGATGTCCAGGGCCCAGGTGAAAAAGAATCACCATGACCAAAGAAAATAAACGTGTGTATAAGGGAATATGATTAATGGCCCATGAACCTATCCACATACAGGGCACTATTTCAGCTAGTAGCATTTGTAAAGAACAGTGAAAGATTTCATATACAGATGTTAATCTCACCTCTAAACTCATTTTAATCTCAGTGGGCTATATTAAACAAAAGCAGAAGGTTGGATTTTGAAATAGACTAGCCTTGACCTCACAGAGATCAGATTGACTAAGTAATCAGGTGTACTTAAATTGCTACTGAGCAGTGTTTCTAGCCAGTAGCATCAGAAGAAAAAATTATTCACTGGTTTTATTTATATTAAAATAAATATATGCAAAACTATAGAAATCATTGTTATTTATTATATTGGGTTGCAGTTCACGTATTTTAAATTTAGCATGAAAGGGATGCTGTCAGCCTAGCCCCAAATATTCATTGTACCGTCTTAAGGAAAGTAACTCTCAGGCAGCGTTGGTGGAGGATGATATACAAGTACTCTAAATTTAGGTTGCCAAGGTCACGCAGCTTTAAAAATTTATATAAGTCTTTAAAATAACTATTAAAATGTACAAGCTCCCAGAATGCTGCATGAGATTTAAAATACATTTTTAACCTAGACAAGTTGACAATGACTTTCAAGTTAAAAAAAACCAAACATCTGTTTGCATTACTATCTCTATTGCGGCAACATTTGGGTGTGTTGTAAGGTAGCAAGCTAAAGCCTGGGTGACTTTGGACACCTAACATGGAAATGTCTAGACCAGTGATTACATTGCAGTGTTGGGAGCCACATAACTACCTAGGTAGATGGATAGTTAGGTATGATTAAACTGATCTGGAACAAAACAAATGTTCATGACTGTGGAACAGAGCTCAAACTCCTCCTTTTCTCACCCACCCCAGTCTGGATAAGAAAAAAACCCTCCCTTTCTGAAGGGACTCATCCCAACTGATTCCATTCCTTTCACTAACCTAGCTGCCTCCTCGTATGTGGCCATTAATCCTCTCTTTCCAAGGCACTGCTTCCAACATGCTTTCTTTCCATTCCCTCCAGTCACATTGCTTTCTAGACCTGTCACTGTCTTGTCAACTGGTAACAACTGTCCCAAACCTGGTGCCTCTGCTTTGGAAAGACAGGATGTAAGCAATAGTTTACAATTAGAATCCAGCCTTTTGGGTTTTCTCCGAGTCTTTAAAAACACCAAAGCACATGACAGTTTCCTCAGCATTACAGATGTTTTATTTAAAATGATATTTTGGTTGAATATTGTTATTTATTATTTGATGAGCTCTGACTCAGCCTTACATAGAATATAGAGCAGGCCTGCACAACTCGTAAAGCGGCGAGGGCCATATTACTCCAAAGAAAACAGCTGAGGGCCGAAACCCCCTGGCCCCGCGGAAACACCCCCCTCCCCAGCGCCGCCCGCCCCGTGGAAACAACCCCTCCTTCCCCAGCGCTGGGGTGTGGAGGGGGAAAGAAACAGCGCGCATAGGGTGACCAGATCACAGCAGTAAAATAGGACCCGCCCCCTCCCTGCTCAGCCCCACCATCACACCCCTCTTCACCCCCTCAGGGGTCACTATATTACTGCACACAACAGTCAGTCAATGCAGTTGTAGATAAATCTCTGCATTATGCATTTTTGTATAACTTTTATGAGACTTTGTATTGAACCTTGGTAATATGTTATAGCAGGCCCCTAAGGTAGTATAATTAAGGTAAAAGAAAAATGTCTTTTTGCTAGAAGTAGAATAAGATCTTCCCCCCACTTTGTATTCAATTGCCCTGTTGAATGAATGAGGTGTGAATGAGGAAGGCGTGGCAGGCAGGCACCTCCAGACAGCAACCCTTGGAGAGGGGATGGGAACCAGACCAAGGACAATCAGACTTGTCAGGTGGGCTGACTAGAGAAGAGCAGACATACTGACAGCCTCGGGGGTTAGAAGCAAGCACCTTCCTTTGGGAACACCCTCTTTGCGGCATTGGGACAACCCCCAGCCCAGAGACAAGCAGCAAAAAGGACCAATGGACATAGTCCCAGATTTCGGGCCGCACAGTGAGCCCACGCGGTGGGGCACACAGTGAGCCCTACTCACCCCCCCGCGGGCCGCACAGTGAGCCCACGCGGGCCGCATGTTGTGCAGGCCTAGTATAGAGCAAGACCTAGACTCATAGATTCTAAGGTCAGAGGGGGACACCATGTTCATCTAGTCTGACCTCCTGCACATTGCAGGCCACAGAACCTTGTCCATCCACTCCCGTAACAGAGCCCGTATCCTGTGGCTGAGTTAATGAAGTCCTCAAATCATGACATAAAGACATTAAGTTATAGAGAATCCACCATTTACACTCATTTTCACCCTCAAATGACCCATGCCCCCTGCTGTAAAAGAAGGCGACCTCCCACTCCAGGGTTTCTGCCAATATGACCCGTGGGTAAATTCTATCCCGAACCCAATTAGCATAGTATCTACTTCAATGACTATAGGGTCTAAATGCCCCTTATTCTGTAACACTTGCTACCGGGCAGCGTGCTTATTACTGTGAGTAGTCCCATGGACTTCAATAGGATTATGGACCTCAGTGAGACTGTTCCAGGGTCGATTGAGTGAAACCATGATTTAAATCACTAAGTGGAAAACCTCGATTTAAATAATAAATTTTAATCAACTTTTCTGTTTGTACTTGTTATTTTCAAAAGAAAGGTGCATTCACATTGGTTGATCTAACCATTAAAACATGTTGATTTACAACTAAATAGAGCTTTTAAACTAGATTTGGTACACCTTTTTGCTTCCTAGGTGGGTACACTATAACTATGTACATTTATTTAAGCAATTATGTAGATTAATATTTTTAGCTTCTTATTAATTACTTGTACATTTTTAGCATGTTAGAAAAATGGTAAATGCTATATTGCTTATTTGCTAGATAAATATTTGCTCATCATTTGTGTCAAGCTGGTACTGGAATTTAAACAAACACACAAAACAGCATATAGAATTTATTTTTATTAAATAAAACAAGCCCTTAATACAGTACATGACCTTTTGTGCCCTATTTATAAAGATTGACCTCAAAAGTTAGATGTTTTCGTCCTGATTCATTCTTTATATAGAAGAGCAGGCTTTAACTCAGAATTTGTATAAAGGCTCATGGATTCATCATACAGTATTTATTTTTTATTTAAATGCTTAAGAGATTATAATAAATTTAGGCCTTAACATATTTTGTATTATATTCAGATTTCATTTTAAAACAGATTTATTTTTAAAAAGAAAAACATTATAAATTTAAATAAAATAAAAAAGTCCAATTTAAATACAAAAATCTGATTTTAAAAAATCATCAATTTGTATCCACCTTGGATTGTTCATAGCTGTAAGTACTACACTCAGTGGCATGTAGTTGCAGGTTTGGGCTCTAAGAGATGAAAACAACAGGACCAGAGGAGTAGCAAATGGATCATCACACAAAGATACAGCTTTTCCCTCCCATCAGCGGTGGATTAATGCATGGGCTGATGGGGCCCTGGTCAATTTGGGGGCCCCCACAGGAGCAACGGAGCAGGGGTAGAAGTGAGGTCCCACTGGCGACGAAACTGTGGCCCTGTCTTCTGCTCCTCCTCTTCCCCGTGAGGCCCCACTCCCTTGCTGAGCCAGGGTAAGAGCCAACCAGGGAGCCTGGGCTGCTGTGGGGAGCCCCAGACCTTCCACCTTCCCTGGGTGGGAGCTGGGGTGCCTGAGCACAGTCCCCAGCCTTTGTCCCCACCCCCTGGGGTGTGCTGCCCAGGGCAGGTAGAAGGTCCTGGGCTTCCCTCAGCAGCCTGGGCTTCCTGGGCAGCTCTTTCCATGGCCCGGCTTCTGGTGCTCAGAAGAGGAGAAGGGGTGGGTCCCTGTGGTAAGTGGGAGCGATGGCCCACCTCAGCCCCCCACTAGGAAGAGGCTGGTGGCACCGCTAGCAGGGGCTGTGCTTCGCAGTGGGGGAGCCTTATCAGCTCCCTCACCATGAAGCACAGACCTTGTCACTGCCACCGCTCCGCGCCTGCCCGAGGCTACTATGCCCATCTTAAAAAGTGGGCGAACATGGCCTGCTTCCCCTCCCCAGTTCTGGTGCCCCTGGACCCCCAGGGTGTGGGGGGCCCAAATGTTCTTTGTGCCAGGACCCCAATAAATCTTAATCAGCCTCTGCCTCCTATAATGTGTTGTAAAGTAAGTGAATGATAAATTACTAGTTTATTAGTGGTTGGGTTCCCTGTGTATGTGGTTACTTCTGACCTCTGTACCACTTATCAATTATTAATCATTGATATTGCAGTAGCAATGTATTCAGCCTCAATCAGGATCAGGGCCCCACTGGGCTAGATGTAGGGTTGCCAGGTGTCCGGTTTTCGAACAGAACACCTGGTTGAAAAGGGACCCTAGCGGTTCCAGTCAGCATTGCTGACGGGGCCATAAAAGTCTGGTCGGTGGCGCAGTGGGGCTATTGCAGGCTGCCTGGTTGCCCTAGCTCCGCACAGCTCCCAGAAGCAGCCAATATGTCCCTGCGGCCCCTAGGCCCCGAGTACTGGCTCTGCAGCTCCCATTGGCTGTGGTCAATGGGAGCTGCAGCGATGGCAGCTGAGCTGTGGGCTAGGGCAGTGCATGGAGACCCCTGGCCACCCCTGTGCCTAGAGTCCTCAGGGACAAACCGGTCACTTCCAGGAGCCATCTGAGGTAAGTACTGCTCAGTCGGAGCCCGCACCCCAACCCCATGCCCCAGCCCTGAGCCTCCTCCAGGAGCCTGCACCTCACACCCCCTCCTGCACCCCAAACCCAGCACTGAGCCCCCTTCCACACCAAAACTCCCTCCCAAACCTGAACCCCACGCCCCCTCTTGCACTTCAAACCCCTTGACCCAAGCCTTGAGCTCCCTCTTGCATGCCAAACCCCTCATCTCCAGCCCCACCCCAGAGCCTGCACCTTCAGCGAGAGCCTCCCCGCCATGCACCGCACCCCCTGCCGCAGCCAGGTGAGAGTGAGCGAGTGTGGAGGAAAGTGAGCGGCAGAGGGAGGGGGGGATGGAGTGAAAGGGGCGGGGCCTTGGGGAAGGGGCGTAGCAAGGGTATTTGGTTTTCTGAAATCAGAAAGTTGGCAACCCTAGCTAGATGTTGATGTTATACTAAACATTAATAAATCAAATATTAAAAAGAAAGAAGAATTGTATGCAGTGTAGTTGTAGCAATGTCAGCCCCAGGATATTAGTTTATGGCAGCAATGAGAATCAGCTACTAACACTGTATTTCTTTTTTGCCTTTAGTTTTTGAAGTACTGCGTGTCTCAGTTCCTCACTGGGAATTTTTATTGGCTGCTGCTGCTGCTTGCTTTATAGAGTATAAAAAAATAAGGAGAAAGCTGCTTCTTCCTTGTCATGAAATATTAATGGAACTGCTTACCCTTCCACTCAGTGAAACTTATCATGCTATCAGGCACTGATCAGTGACTGGAGTCTGTCTGCAATGGGACACAGACGGCATAGAGATCTATCGAACCTCTTGTTTTGAAATAGACTCTAGCACAAATCCTGAAATTTAGTACCTTTTGCCAATTTGTTTCATATAAAGTAAGGTATGAGATAAGCCCACTTAACACACTTAACCATATATAGGTGAAAAAATAATGGTACAGATTCAGAATGCAGCAGTCACAGAGGCTTTGTATTATAAATTTCCAGTCAATACTTTCAAACTTTTATCTGGTCATGTTGTTTTTTTTGGCATCAGGTATGTTTTTAAAAATGGCTTCACAGCTAAGTAGAAGGAAATCTCCTTTTTACTGCACATCAAATTTTCTAAAGCACCTATGTGAGCCTATGTCTGATTTACAAAAGTGACTTGGGCACTCACAAACTTGGGTCATACTGAAAGTCAAGAGGATTTAGGTTCCTAACTGATCCAGTCCTCATCTGGGATCTGAGAATCAAGCTGGTTTCTTTCCTAATGAAGGCTCTACAGGCAAAATTAGGCCCTTTATTATACTTGTGCAACTGCATTAGCTTCACTGAGTTTGCACAAGTGTAACTAATTGTTCCCACAACTAGAACTTGGTGAAGGGATAACCAGGTTACATTATTGTAGCTACATTGGCACTGAAGGACGAAGGGGGATAAAAAGTATTATAAAAATAGTATTTTTGTCACTAAAATCAGTTGATGAGACTGAGTTTAGACAAGAAAAAGATCTGTGAATTAAGAAGATGCTTGTCAAGGCTGAATTTCCACTCTGTCACTTTGAATACAGAAGGTGGGGGCCCGCAAGGATTTTAAAAATTAATACTTGCCACTCCAGGTTTGTATTAAACTCCCAAGGTTACAGCTTTTCTCTGACCTTGGCTTGGGAAACGCTGCCACCACCCAAATGCAAAAAAACCCCTTGGACCCAGGAAGGAGCACTTGGGAATTCCTCCCTGTGGGGTGCCCCCAAGCCTTTTCACCACCCTCTCCGGGGAAGAGCTGAGAAAGAAAACAAAGGAAATTAGCTGTTGCTACCAGCTAATCAAACAACATGCACAAACCTCTTAGGACACCAAAAATCCAATCCTGTTCTTAAAAAAGGTAAATTTTATTAAAAACAAAAAGGAAGAAAATACATCTGGAACTTGGGCTTTTGCTAGATTTTAAAAGAGCAATTCCAAAAATTAAGCACCCAAAATAGCTTTCTTGGGGGTTAGCTTAAAGGTTACAAGCAAACTTAAACATCTGGGGTTAGCACAGAGGAGTCCACAAACCTTAACAAATAAACAGAAATAATCGCGTCTTCCTAAACATTCCTAATTTACTTACATATTTGGGTTGTTAAAAGTAGTTCTAGATATGATCTGATGGTTTTCATATCTGGTTTAAACTTCACACAGGATTCCTGCTGCCCATCTCTTCAGCCCAGAGAGAACAACAGAACACAAAGGGAAGGTTTTTCTCAATTTTAAAAAGTTTTAGCCCTCCCATTGGCTCTTTTGGTCAGGTGCCCACGCCTTTTTTTTTTTTTACCTGTGGGCTTGTTAACCCTTTACAGGTAAAGCAATCAGAGAACAGATACCAACAGGGATTTTACAGCTAACTGGCTGGCTGGGTGTCCATAAAAGGGAGCTACCCCCGCTTCATTTATCACAATGCTATTTTTACAAAATAGCATCTTCAAGGCTAGAAATGCACTTGAAGCAAAATCGTAACTCATTTGGGTCAAAATAAGGGGCATAAATAGTTTTTGTGGAAGATCCCTATGGTATAATGGAATGCCTTTGTTGAAAAATATTACAGTTCCGAGTGAGGGACGCAGACATAAAGTAATTTTTCACATTAAATCAAATCTTTTGAGGTTCCCCCTTAAATAAAGGTGACCAGCCAACATAGAAGCCTGACGTTACTCACTGACTGTGGCAGCTACAGCAATTGCTTAAATGGGAAGATAATATGCATTTATGTATCTTTTGTCTCTTTAATGTCAAAGTTATCAATCTTTTTGCTCTTCAGCTCACTTTCCTCTCTCCCCATACTCCCCTATACATGCTTCTTCACTGCCTGATTGTACATGCTTGTACAGTCTGCACTATTCCTCGCTGTTTGGATATCTTCTTTCCGGGACATGCCTTTCCTTAGGGACATTCTCTCTCATTAGTGGCCTGGGCGCCAGGAGTGGCTCCCATCTCTGAAAACAGACCTTGTCCTCTCTCCTCCTATGCTTCAGCAGAAGTCCCAGCAAAGACAGTTACGATGGCCCCTCCATTCCTGTTTCCAACTGGTTTCACAGGCTTCCAAAAACAGCTGGAAACAGGGAGTGGGAGCCAGAACTCTAACTAGCCAGCTCTCTGTGGTCCACCAGCAAGTGCTCTGAAGTGCAAACCGCGAAGTGCTGCTTTATTTCTAGCCATTAACATGTATTTTATTTGTTTTTGAGTCCTCCACATCTTACGGTTTAATCATTATGGGGCAAATCCTGACCCTTCTGTGAATGCGGAAGGCTCGACAGGCAGCAGAACCAGAGTGGCTCACCCAAACAGATGTTTGAGATGGAGGATGTGGGTACTCCATACAGTGGTTTACATGCCTTGCATACCATAGATATTTACTCCACAGGACTCCCTCTGCTGCAGTGCAGAGGGTGTTCTTGGGTGGGGTCCAAATGTGAATGCTGGATCGGCCACCCTACATATCTACCTATCAAACTCTCTGGTCTGCATAGCATAAGGGAGCTGTGGCTGCAAAGGCTAGCGTAGAATGTGGCTTCACAGGTACTCCACAGCCCTGCAGGATTTCTTTCCTCTGCAGGGAACCCTTGCCTGAAGCCTATTCACTTCGGCTTGCCACAGGAAATCTGATTGGGCCCTTGTGGAAATGTAAAGAATCATGGAGCAAATCCTCAGCCGGCACAAACGATATCTACAACAGAGCTATGACCTTTTACACTAGTTGGGAAACCGCCCCATGTGAACTGTATTAAAATAAGAGAGAAAGGGAGCAACTTGCTCCATGTCAGGAGAAGGGAGCTTATATGATTGTTCCTCTTTTGTTGTACAGCTGGATTCACAAAACCTTTGTATAATTCATGGACCCTCTCACATGCACAAGCTCAACACTGACGTGATGCAACAGTTTTAAAAAGTTACATAAATTATTGTAGGTTAATTAAATACGAGCTTGGCAGTCGGAACTGTTTTTTGAAATGCCAGCAACCTTCAAGTGATTTCTGATCACATTAAAAATGCTGATTAGCTATTATATTGCATGGGGGGTGTCCATGAGTCATCAAAATCTACTAAAAAAATGTTTCACTATTTGAATAGAACCACTATCAAGGCTGAACACCCATTGCTTTGAAATTTGACCATGTCAATGTCTGAAGCATTTATTTGTACAGATCTTTGCTATGTGCTTCACACCTCATTCCATCTGCTCTGCTCCCTGATCCTAGCTATTATTGGATGATGCTGCCCATCATACCTCAATGCCACCAGGCCTTATCCTTATGATGCTTCAGTCCACGTTTTTGCAGAGAATCAGAGTGCTAATCAGCAGGTGATAGTGGACCTGGCAGTGTGGGAGCTGCATGAGCAGCACTCCCACACTACAGGCGTAATAAGGGGACAGGAAGATTGCTGGGGAGTGGAAAGGAAATTGAGGGATCCTAGGATCTTGTGAGGCTTTTGGATCTGAGTCCTGAAAAAGCAAACCCATTGAGCCTCTGGTTCCACTTCATGCCATCCTTGAACTAGCTTAGTGGGATCTCAACACATTTTTATCAAATAATTTACTTCCCTCACCACCACCCCCACTTTGTCCCTCTGAAAAAAACTCAGTGTGGCCCTGATTTTCCTCCTAAAAATGGTCTCCATCCATAGTTTTCAAATTATAGCATCTGTGGGATCTGCAAAATAAAGGCCCTTTGAAGGCAGTGAAGATTTTCTAAAGAGAGCAGAATCTGCCCCCAAATTATACATGTTGGAACCCCTCCCACTTCCTTCAGTTTATCAGTCTTGTTGGAACAAAGAGACATTAAACACTTCTGATACCCCAATTTTAAATACATTTAACTGAATTGTGAATGTTCTCTGTAGACATTCAAAATACAAAACGTACAATTTTTCAGGGTGCATCGAAAGGGCCGGGGACAGAAATTTAACGAATTGCTATGAGACTGCAGTTGGGATTAGGTTTGTTCAATTCCATGAGTGAAAGCAGGGCTCACCTGATGATTTGTACATCCCCAAACTGTAGGTAAAGGCAGGAGAGGATGGTCATGAATCACTTCCCTGTCTGCTGGAATGGGAAATCAGGAAGTAGGGCAAGTTGTTCCTCTCACCACACCAGTAATGAGGGAGTAGACAAGGATAGGGCCATCTTACAATTTGCAAAGGCAATGTAGGATGCTTAGGTCCCCAACGAGGGCAGGGCACGACAACATGGGGCTTTTTGCTTTGCGGGCTTAGCTCCCTCACTAGTTGGCCACACACTAAGCAATATGATTTTTCTAAAAGCTGGGTTTTTTTTAAACTTCCCAACTTTTCACCAGTAATAACCCTAAAACCTGTTTACTGAAATGACCACTTTTTAAGGCATTGGGCTCAAGCCTTCTTTCTCTTACACAAGGGTAAATCTGGAATAACTCTTCTGTGGTCATCAATAGGGTCACAAGTTTAAGTGACAGAAGAATCAGGCCCATTATCTCTTCCATGCCCTGGATGAGAGTTAAAGATGAATGAACTTTACATTTTAGATAAATCTCTTATAATTTAGAAAGACAAAGTGGGTGAGTATTATCTTTTATTGGATCAACTTCTGTTGGTGAGAGAGACAAACTTTCAACGGAAAGGTGACAGACGTTGATCCATTAAAAGATAATACCTCACCCACCTTGCCTCGCTAATATCTTGGGATCAACACAGCTACAATTTCACTACATCTTACGTTTTAGAGAGAAAGCGATTAAAATGGAGACTTATTCTCTTGGCAAACGTGATTCAGACTATCATTTCCCCCACCACCCTGAAACAGATTATAATGAGACAAGACAGCCTTATATTTAGATTTAAGGCTGTGTCTCCCCTTAAGAACAACAAAAACAAAGAAAGTACCTGTCCTTTTCCTCTTTCTTGCCACTGACATTTGATATTTATAAGCATTTTCTCAGTTGTTTTTGCTCTTGTTAAAGGCCTGATACAGTATGTTCAATAATTCAAGACTGAGCTAAAAATGGCTTTTAATCTACTTTCCTCGAATATCCTCTGGGACTGAATTTAGGAGAATGTCAGGAACAACAGTTCCGTGCTCCAGCTGTACATTTAAATGTTTTCTTTTTCACAAAAACCCCATCTACCAGCAGAGGTAATTGACGTGTTTTAGGGCATCATTGAATACTGGGATCCCGTTACCATGGTATCCTGCATACCCACTTAGCTCCACGTTCATGACATACTGCAAAACTCCATCCTAGGATTTATTGCTATGGATATTTCACGTGAAAGTTCTTGGGTCATGAGACGGCAATGTTTGTTCTGAACAGATCGTCTACTAGCTCCATCTTATAGTTTTCTTGGATTCATTAACTAATAATGCTTTCCATTCTGCATCTTTTACCTTTGAGATTGCAAAGTGCTTTACAAACATTAAAACTAGAAACAAACCCGTGAAGTGCCCATTTTAAATATGAGTTAGTTGAGGCACAGACAAGTTAAGTGATTTGCCCAAGATCGTGCAGCACATCAATTGCTAAGTCAAGACTACAATCCAGTCGTCATGATCACAGTCTGCTGTGAAATGTTGGATTTTCCAGTTGGTATAAAACTGCCTCCTCTCAGTCAACATTCTCACCTGGGAAATTTGCAAATAAATCGCAAGTTGTATTGTTTGCCTCCTTACGTTCCCTGCCTTACTATGAGCTGGTGGGGTGACTCAGCAGAAATAAAATAGCAGTAATCATCCTCAGCAAATCTATAGCAGCATAAACCACACAAAGTCCAATAAGCAAGACATACATGTCAAACAGATTCCCTTAAGTTACGATTCTCATTCACACCTGTGTGACCATCTTGTTTATTACTTCAAAGGTTTTTCTTCCCCTGCTGTTATGGTTCCTCTCAATTAATTAGCCTCTTAAGGTTGGTCTATGCACCTCCACCTTATCATGTTTCTCTGACTGTATAAATATCTGTCTACTGTATGTTTCATTCCATGCATCCGATGAAGTGGGTACTAACCCACGAAAGCTTATGCTGAAATAAATTTGTTAGTGTCTAAGGTGCTACAAGTTTTTCTTTCTTATTTTCGTTTTGCTGACACAGACTAACACGGCTACTACACTGAAACCTATTTAACATGGGGTGCACCCAGTGCTCAGCACAGTCACATGGAGCCCTTCCTTCTCACAGGCATTCTTCTGTCCCTTCAGCCGCCCTTGCCCTGATCACCAATACAAAGAAAGGAGAAAGGGAAGCTTCGCTCCACTGCACACCTAGACAGCGCCACAGAGGAGCATTTAACCACTAAAAGAATCAGCGTATGCAAGAAAGACAATGGAACAGCTGGTGTAAGCTGTCATCGCTCCATTGAGGCCAATAAGCATAATTGAAAGCATTGATTTCAATGAAGCTGTTACAATTTACACCAGCTGAGGATCTGCCCCTTAATGTATAAAGGGTTTGTCTCTATTCTATACATAACAGAGTGAACCCGTGTGTGTTCCCCCTCTGCTGGATAAAATCAGAACTGCTCAAAGAGTCAGGATCTCAGTACTTTTAGAGCAGAAGGACCCAATCTGATTCTATCTCCACTGCCTCCATAAAGTTCCATGTGCATTATATCTCTGTGATATCCCTACAGGCTGTCAAATCAACATAATAAAGCTGAGAAAATTAAGACAAAAATATTCTCTCTCCCTTCCTCAAACCCCAGCTATCTCCTTTGAGTATTGTAATCTCAGCTGTTAGTTGTAAGAATACAAGTGGATACAACATCATCTGGAAGTTTGATGTTTAGTTGACTGTATCTCTTCAAGATCTAGCTGTATGCCTCTCTGGAGTGCTGGTATTAAGGGGACAATGGTATGTAGGATGAGGTTTCTGAATTCAAAATCCCTGGTCCCTTTTCACCAGGAGGTAGGGTGATGATTTTAGATTTTACTGCATAGATTTGTAATTATATTTTTATGAACATTGCTAATACGTAATATCATAAAATGATGATTGTAGGTGGTACTCTATGTACCCTAAGCTTTTAAACTATTGTGAAAGGTGGAGAGCCTCCAGCTCTTATTTCTAGTTCACTGTCTCAACTTTATCTGATAAAGCATCAATCCTTTTTACATCACTGCTATATCACGATTTTAAACCCCTGAAACATATTGTAATAGAGCAACCCTGTTGGATGCCCCTGCCCCTCGCACACCATGATACAACGGGCATGACACAGCCAGCACGCCTGCTTCAATTTCCCTTTTCAGCATCCCCAGGAAATCCACTTCAGGCTCTCTTGCTTAAATAATATCCCTCCTTGGGGCAGGTTTAGTCTCAAAGTAGAATTCAATGAATCCCTAAAAAACATCCTCAACATAATCTAGTTCCCACACCCTCTCTGCTAGGAGTCCTTCCATACCACACTCTGGTGCCTTCCCCGCACCTAGGTGCCTCATCAGTCCTCTTCTGTCCCTCTGACAGGACAGCCCTACCAGCTGGAGTGCAACCCTGTTCTTCCCAGCAGGAACCCACGCAGTCTCTCTGCTGGAGGAGCATCCATCACACCTCCTGGCCCTTTTACTGTTCCCCTGGGCCCAGCTTGCATGTCAGCAGATAAGCCCTTCTGCTGCTCCCCTGCCTTCAGACCCATCTGGGCCTTGGCTGCAGCTCTCTGGCTTAGAACCAGCAGGCACCTCACTCTCAGAGGTGAAAGTAAGCTGGTCCGCCCCGGTACGGCATACCAGCAAGAGCTGGTGCGCCGTACGGGGGCGGACCGGCTTCCCCAGGTGGCAATTTAAAGGGCCCGTGGCTCCTGCCACTGCTACCACCCCGGGCCCTTTAAATCACCGCTGGAGAGCCGCTGCTGTGACTCCCAGAGCTCCAGAGGCAGGGCTCAGGGACGATTTAAAGGGCCCGGGGCTCTGGCCGCCGCTACTGCCCCGAGCCCTTTAAATAGCCGCCGGAGCCCTGTTGCCGCTACCCCAGGGCTCCAGCAGCAGGGCTCCGGGGACGATTTAAAGGGCCTGGGGCAGTAGCGGCAGCTAGAGCCCTGGGCCCTTTAAATCGCCCCCGAACCCCAGAGTTCCCAGCCACCTCTGCAGCTGGGAGCTCAGAGGGTGATTTAAAGAGCCTGGGGCTCCCAGCTGCTGCTACCACAGCCCTCGCCCCGGGCCCTTTAAATCCTGATTTAGAACAAAGGGAAGGTTGTTAGAGCCTGGTTACTCAGATGCTTCACTTGGTGAACTCTGGAGAAACAAACAAAAAAGACAAGCATTTTACTACAACGGATCCACAAGATATTTGCCAGATCTGGCACAAAGCTACAGTGGTGCAAGAAGGAAACCAAAATTCATATCAAGTGCAAATAGACAATGGACAGATAGTGAGGCAAAACTATAGGTATTTCAGGAAAATAAAAGAAACTCTAAGGACAGGATGTGATGGAGTAGGGAGTGGGGAGTATTGACCTGGGAATGTTGCGTGGGAGTTTTACCGGTACTGTCTGCATTGGTGCTGGATGGTGGTGGGACTTCACTTGAGGGATGATATGTGAGCACGTAACCTGAGCCCAGGAGGGGGTTGGAGCCAGGTGACACCTTCTGCCCGGGAAACTGGACAAAGGCTGGAGGAGGAGCCAGGGTGTGTGGCTGGGTGAGACTGCTGGAGGGGGTTTCAGTTTGGAGCTGACTGGGGAAACAGAGCAGGGCCGTAACAAGGGCGAGGCCATTGAGGCACTCGCCTCGGGGTGCACTGCTGGCAGGGGCGCAAAAGCCTGCTGCCAGGGGCGCCCCGTCCTCCCCCACCACTGAAGCTGCCCCAGCTTACCTGCGAGAAGTCCGCCGGTGTGTGTGTGTAGAAGGCCCCCTCCGCCGAATTGCCGCCGAAGCCGCAGACCTCCCGCAGGTAAGCGGAAGCGGCTTCGGTGGAGGGTATTATTAGCAACACTTCCGCCCTGCCACCGAAGCCGCTTCCGCATACCTGCGAGAGGTCCGCCGGTGCCGCGGCTTCGGCGGCAATTCGGTGGAGGGTAAGCCCCTAGGAATTTCTGCGCCCCTGCCTCGGGCACAGAAATTCCTAGTTACGGCTCTGAAACAGAGGGAAGCCCAGCACTGGGGTCTACCCCCCAAGATGGATCTGACTGAGGGGTCCTGTTTTCTGTACCTACAAGCTCTGTTTGGACTGTGCTCCTGTCGTCTAATAAACCTTCTGTTTTACTGGCTGGCTGAGAGTCACAGTGAATCTCAGGAAGTAGGGGGTGCAGGCCCCTGACTCTCCCACACTCTGTGACACAGTATGGACGACACATGTCTTAGGGTTCTGCAGCAGGAGAATCCTGAGCCAGAGTTGTAAAAGCGGACAATGTCAGGGGCATACCAGAGGAAAGACAAGAGGAAGAGGGTGTTTCAACGGAGACTCCAGCAACACCCAGCCTAGAAACAGTTGTTGACCAGATAGGAGGAAGACAGCACCAGGGACCATACAATACTAGAGGAGGGTGGATTGTTAAAAGACTTGCTCAACTGAGGTATTTTGTGCAATGGATTTACAAGTTTTACAGGTATATAGCTAGACAAACTGATAAGGTGATGAACAAAGTAACCACAAGAATGGCCAGGACATGAAAGGAATATGTTAGATTATGCCTTCAGTTATTTCTGGGGTATTTAACAATTTTCTTTAAAAGAGAAGGGGTGTAACAACATGAAAGTGCTAGCAGACTCTTTCAGGTAGCATACTATTTCCTGGAGAGAACTGTTTAGAAGCAGCACCTCCTGAGTACTTGTCTGAGAAGCCATGAGGCTGAAGAAGCCATGGTGTAAGCAGCCACAATAAAGCTCGACTTTGTTAATTGCCCCTGTGTCAGAGTGACATCTTATATGGCAGAAAACCCAGACACACTGAATCATAAAGTAACTGGGAACTGGTCTGAGACCACTCGTTTGTTCCATACAGGCCATCAAAAAGCTATCCCATGGTAATGACATAATGAAGCAATCTGGAGATGAAAGACTTGCTAGCCTGTTACCAAGCCTGGGACATCTAGTTCTACTATGTGGAATACTAATGTAACTAATTGTCCTATTTTATTTTCAACAACTGGACTAACTGCCAGGGAATTTCAGCACACTGCTAACACATCAGATCAGGTACACATCGTCCCCTCTTCTGTGCTTCTTCATGTCCCTCAACCATCTAATCCAAACAGGGTGTGGTCCTGAGTCCACTGAAGACAGTGGCAGATCTTGCATTAACTTCAATGGGTGCAGGATAGGGTTCCTAATTAGTAATCATTTATCTGTTCCTCACTTATGTATTTCACGTAATAATGATTCTGATCAACAATTTATAAAATCATGGATTTGGAAAGGAGAGGATTGTGTCTTCATCATGTATAAATGAACCCAGGACAGAACCTACCTATATTCCCTCAGCAGGATGAGTTGGGTTCCATATTCATTGAGAAGTACAAATTGGGAATTTCTGGCAATGTAAATGTTAAAGAATGTGACGCTTCAGACACAAAGTGAATTTAATAATTACCCGAACTCTAGTGAAAAACACTTTAAAAATGAAAATGTCTCTCCAAAGATAACTATCATACCTGCACTGATTTCACATTGTCATTCCTCTTTCCTCACTGGATTTATAACCTTAGATATATCCACTGTTGACTTATAATCCTTAGAACCATTTCTTTGGCTGCAGGGTGGGGTCGAGGGAGCAGCTACATCCAATGTTGCTGGCAATTTAACTTTCTTCGGTTGGCTCACTGTTAAGGTTAGGATTTTATCAAGGTTATTTTTAATAAAAGTCACGGGCAGGTCACGAGCAATAAACAAAAATTCACTGAAGCCTATGACCTGTCTTACTTTTACTAAATATAATGAGGGGAGAAGGGGGTGACTGGAGCCTGAGACCCAAGGGGGGATGAGAACCCGAGCCCCGGTGAGGGAGGTGGGCCCAACACCCACCATATCTCCAGATGCCCCCTCCCACGGTGGCTGGGAGCTCTAGGTGTCCCCTCTGGCCGACAGATTAGGCCCTGCCACCCCGGGGGGTTGAAGCAGAAAATGTCACAGAGCTCTCTGAAAGTCACGGAATCCATGACTTCTGTGACCTCTGTGACATAATCTTATCCTTACTGATTGTGAAGGGACACACCCTGATTCTGGTGGAGAGGAGACTAATGAGCTTTTTGGGGCTTGTTCAGTTCTAACAAGGCCCATCTGCAAGGCTTGTTTTGCCTGGAAGAAGGGGGAGCTTAAAGGGAAAACCTGCCATAAAAAGGGGCAGTGAACAGGAGGAGGGCTGCTCAATCTCAGGGACTACTGAGAGCAGAGACAGGCCAGCAGAGAACGAGACAGCAGCAGGCTTCACCACTCTTGAAGCTGCATGGCCTAGCTGCACTGCAGTACGCCTCAGCAGGAGGGGTTGGAGGTAGATCCCATTAAGAGACAATAAACCTGCTGATAGACTAAGCCCAAAAGCCTGAATCCAGGGAGACTGCCGGATAGCCAGGCTACTTTTGCCTTTCTTTGTTTTCATATAGAGTTCCTCTGTCATAAGGGAAAGAGAGAGGAGAGGACCTTTCTTTTGTCAATTTGTTTTATTCAGAGAACCCCTATGTGCTATGAACTGGGGGAAAGGACATTATAAATGACTGGAAGTGGGGTTGGATGGTGGGGGAATACAAGACAGCCCCTGCCCCACCCTCCTTATGTTACTCATATCACACGGGGCAGCTTCTCCATTAAAAGTTTGTAAGTGTGGCCCTACTACTAATTCCCATTTCAACTCATACTAAAAATACTCCAGAAACGTGGTATTTTGTCTCTTGTGGTTCTGAGGGGAACAGAAAAATATTTTCTTTTCATCTTAAAGGGTTAAGATTTTGGTCAACGCTTCATAGTGCTTCTCATTGTATCTACTTACCATATGCTGAATCTGGCAAACATTCTTAAAAAGAAATGGGTCTGAACCAAAACTCTACATCCAAACACCTCTAGACTTTGGGGAAGCTCAAATACAGGTCTGATATATATTAGTCTATCTTGGCTCCATTCTATAAAGAGCAGCACAAATCACCTTAATTTAACTCTTCCCCTACCCCTGAATGATTCTTGCTCAGGATCATCTCTCACATTTTAAAAGCCTTTCTTTGGAAGTAATGCTGGGGGGCTGCTAATATACTGGGCAGTGTCTCAGCCATTGCACCATCCCCATCTTTACTAAGATTGTACAGTAGGAAGCCAGCTCTCCTTTGAATGCAAGATGACAGTGTAAATGCACGATGGCACAGCCAGTGAGCAAATTCTTCATTGCACAAACAGCAGACGTAGTTGCCACTTGGCTGTTTTGGCTTGGAATCTCAGGCACAAAGTGGAGGCAATCTTGAAAACCATTTATACTTATTGCACATTTATTTATTTATTTTGAAAGAGGCTGCACAAATTTACAATGTGTATGTGGGGGGCAGATTTGCTCCTGAGAAAAATGGCCCAAATCCACCAGAGGTGGCCATGTCTCTACTGTACTTGAAACAGGCAGGGTCTATCATCAGGGAACTAGTCAGCTGGAAAAGGCTACTTCAGACTGGGAAAATGTATTACATCAATGGAATCTTGTTCTCTTTTTTATGAGCTGCAGCTCAGAGATACAGTGAAGCAGCTGGTATATGTAGTGCTTTGCCACCACCCAGTGGGTAGAAATGGGGACTCACTTTCAACTAGTTTTAGGGATTTATTCTCCCCTTTAGGCATATTATGTGCAGGTGTAATTCCTGGTGATATTAGTAGGACTTACCCACTTGCACTGAGAGGAGAATAGGGCTCACATTGAACAATGAATATCCTATGCTACCTTTCCCCATGCAGAAGGCAATGGAGCAAAGTCTTTTATGGATCTTGTCAAGCTGTCTAAAGTGGCTCAGAGCCACGAGTGCCAACCTCAGGGCAGATTGTTAAGAAACAGGACACAAACCCCAAACTGGTTGTGTGTTCTATACTTACACTTCACCAACCAAGTGTCAAGTGTGAACTCCTCAAGCACTACAACAGCCTTAACTTGGACAGTCCCCTTGGGTACTCTGGTGTTTCTTGCCTTTGTGATTGATGGTCCCTGACACCAAAAATCACAATATTAAGGTTACACAGTCCCAAAGGACCAATCACTTACCCCAGCTCAGTTGTACCTTAGATCGCTCACCAAAGACAATTGTAGCCCATCCTATAATAAACTAACTAAAGATTGATTAACTAAGAAAAAGACATGGGAGTTGTTTACAAAGTTAAAGCAGGTAAACATACACACACAAATGAGTTACAGTCTTAGGTTTCAAAACGTAATAGTAGCTGCTGTAATATGCAAGCTTTATATGTCCATTAGGTCTAACTCTAAAATAAATTTAAGATTAAGATTAAAAATATACTGCCCTCTCCAAATTCCAAGCAGCATAGTAATTCAGTTCCTTCTGGTCAGGGATTTTTATTCCCTTCCCCCAAAATTCAAACAGATAGAACAATTGTCAGTGCCCATCTCCTCTTCATGGGCGGGGTGGGGGTTGGGGGAGAGAGGCGGTAATCAACAAAGTTTTTGTCCTTTGATGTTTCATAATGGCTCATTGGGTTTCAATGAGCCTTCTTGTGTGCAGGACCAGCACTTTACATTAATTAATGCTTCATCCCTGTTTGAGTTACACAGTTACAGAGCTTTACAATGGAAACACTTAATATATATAAGAACATAGGAGCGGCCATACTGGGTCAGACCAAAGGTCCATCTAGCCCAGTATCCTGTCTTCAGACAGTGGCCAATGCCAGGTGCCCCAGAGAGAATGAACAGAACAGGTAATCATCAAGTGATCCATCCCCTGTCGCCCATTGCTAACTTCTGGCAAATAGAAGCCAGATATATATATAACTGGCAAATATAACTTTATACCATCGGTTACAGATGTAATAACTGAGATCAATATATGCAGCATCCTATAAGTATTTTATGGAGTCTAAATACATTATCATTAACATCTATTTTAAAATTCTAACACACAGGTGAGCCAGACTGGTTTCCAGCCATGCATTTGTCACTGTTCAGTGATGCCTAGGGGCCTTGGCATAAGCTGGCACATGGTCTGCCAGCATCACAAATCTATTTCCAGGAAATGTGACCGGGCTATGGAAATTGGCCTTGGGCTAGATTTCTGAAATTTGCTGCAGTTCAGCACTGAGTTAAATTAGGAATTGCCCATGCCCTTTCCTCTAGTTGTGGAAATGTACACTCAGCAAACACTTCAATAATCCTGTCTGGGAACCATGTCCTGAACACAGGGCCGGCTCTAACCTTTTTGCCACCCCAAGCAAAAAAAAACCAAAACAAAAAAACAAAAAAACCACAGCGAGCGCTGCTCCCCCACCAGGAAAAAAACAACAACAAGCGCCGCCCCTCCGAAACAACCCTCATCCCCACGCCGCTGAGCCGAAACAACCCCCACTTCCCTCCCCTCTCCCGAGCCCCACTCCACCCTGCCGGAACAACCCCCCTCCCCTCCCCCGAGCCACCCCACTGAAACAACCCCCCCTCCGCTCCCGCTCCCCTCCCCTGAGCCACCCCACTGAAACAACCTCCCCTCTGCTCCTGCTCCCCTCCCCCGAGCCGCCCCGCCAAAACAACCTCCCCTCTGCTCCTGCTCCCCTCCCCCGAGCCGCCCCGCCGAAACAACTCCCCTCCCCTTCCCTGTCCCGAGCTGCCGAAACAACCGCCCCCTCCCCCAGCCCCGCCCCACCGAAACTACCCTCCCTCCCCTCCCCTTCCCCGAGCCCCGCGCCGCTGCCGAAGTTTTAAAAAAAAAACCCCAAGCGCCGCTGCTGAAGAAAAAACAAAAACAAAACCAAACCTCAAGTGCTGCCCCTTGCAAGGTGCTGCCCCAAGCACGTGCTTGGTCGGCTGGTGCCTAGAGCCGGCCCTGCCTGAACACCAGTTCTTGATGCAACCATTACCATAGTCTCTTGACAGTTGTGCTCATATTTATCTGTTTAAAATGGCATGGTGCCCATTCACAATGACAATGTGATCGGATACTTGCCCCATGGTGAGGTGCAAAGCGGTGATGGGTTCAGATAGCCATCCTGCACAATGCTCCTAAAATCTTTCTTCTGTAGATTCCCCTCCTCTGAAGCATCACTATTGCATCAGTAATATCTGTTCCTTACAACAGATTGCACACAGTGGATTTCTACTGGCCCATTTAAAAGCTTTAAACCATCATCAATAATAATTTTGAACAGTACTTCAAAATTTCCCCTTTCTTCCTAAGATGAGACAGCAGGACGTTAACCAGGATCCTTCTGTACAAACACTTGAGGTGCTGATTTCAAAGTATAATCTTAAGATCCAGTCCTCTTTCCATCATAGCCCCTTAATAATACTCTAAAAAGCCTCTACGGAATATTCCCTGGGCGAGTTAGAGTTTAGTGCCAGCAGAACTGCTCCACTTTGCCCATCCTAACACCTCCTGGAGCAGGAGGTATATTGGGGTTGAGTTGGGCAGTGCAGGGAGAAAAGGGTCACGACAGGGGACTGCTGTGCTCCAGCTATTCTTAGCTGCTGATCAGGAGTTGTTGCAGCCCAGTGTAAGTTAGAACAACCCTGGGGCTGCTTTAACTTATTCTGAGTGCCAGGATCCCAGTGGGATTTACAATATGGGAGGCATAAAGAGGTCTTAAAACCCGCTGTTCCTTCATTTAAGGCAACTTAGGAGAAACACAGAATCTGGCCCTTAGTAAAAACATGGCATCTTTGGGACTTTTTAAAGCTATTTATTTATGTTTCATAGGGATTTTACAGGTAACTGTGCAGGTAAAATACAGAGGGAAAAGCAATGTTTAAGTGGTAATATTTTTAGATAGAGGTCAGGATATGATTCACAGGTGTGTGGTATAGCATTGTTCCACAAAGGGATTAGATATAGACAGGTCCACAGAAGCTGGTGGACGGTTTTTATAAAGGCAGAACACAGTATGTGACACAGAATTGTCTTTCTGAGGTAAGTATGTAAGAGGTAATTCAATAGAACCTCAGAGTTATGAACACCTCAGGAATGGAGGTTGTTCGTAACTCTAAATTTTCATAACCCTGAACAAAACATTATGGTTGTTTGTTCAAAAGTTACAAGTGCACATTGATTTAATACAGATTTGAAACTTTACTAGGCAGAAGAAAAATGCTGTTTTCCCCTTTTTTTAAAGTAGTTTACGTTTAACACCGTACTGTATTATACTTTCTTTTTCCGCCCCCGCCCCCTCTCTTTTTTGCTTTTTTTGTGTGCTTTTTTTTTTTGGTCTCTGCTGCTGCCTGATTGGGTACATCCAGTTCCAATGAGGTGTGTGGTTGACTGCTCAGTTCGTAACCCTGGTATTTGTAATTCTGAGGTTCTACTGTAGTTGTTATCTAATATGAGTGAAATACATCTTTCTAGATAGCACCACACAATATTAGTGTCAGGTTGACTTGCTGATGTGGGTTGTTTTATATGTAGATAAAAATTTCTTCATGGCAAATATGGATAGCATCCTATAGGTGGCCCTCTGACTGTATCTGTAATATATGTGCGATGATACCATCTGTAGAAAGTGGTTCTTCTGGGATACTGAAAAAACCATGTGTTGTATACAGAACACTTTTTATATAAATCAAATGTTTACAGGGAGCAGAGGCTAGAACTATGGTTCTCGGTTCCTAACAAACAGGCCTCGACCATGTGAGCTAACAGAATGATCTTTGGGGCCCTGCTTCTGAAAAAACCTTAAGCATCTTAACTTGGGCTTTACAAACTTGTTAACATTAAGCAGGAGCTTAGGTGCTGTCCTAAATAGCAATGCTTTCCAGAATCAGGGCATTAACTAGTAGCAATAGCAGGCTCTCTGTCCTCTCTGTTGGCCAGCCACAAGAGGGAAACACCATTTGCTCACTCTTACACACAAAGCCAGTGCTTTACGGAAGGCTGTTACAGCACCCAATCAACAATAATTTTTCCACTGAGAAATGTTTGGTATTGGAGAACATCATTATTTTCTCCTCTTAAGCCTAGGAACAGTAGATCAAGCCGTTCCAAGTGATATCCTTGTGTGAAGCAGCCCACCCAGTATATAAGTATAAAACCAGAATAAATTAGAGCTCAAAAAGTTAATGATATCTCCCTCTTCTAGGACACTGTTCAAATAAACCAGGAAAGGCCTGAAGCATTGGGATTGGCAGGATTCTTAGTGGTGTCAAAGGAAACAGATAACTAATGTCAAGGAAAAAAGCAGATATAAAACTATGTTGAAATCAAAACATTGCAACAAAGAAGAAGCAGGGGACCCACCATAAAAAGCTATTTCAGGAAAATAGATTGGGATCTGATAGTGCGTTAGACAATAAAACGACCTTAATGTCACATGCAAGGTCAGGACTAACTCAGGTCTAATACACAGCTGTAATTTCAACTGGCAGGATTTTCAAGACAAGGGTAATATATTATCAGAGCTCTTGTCTCACAACAGAGTCAATGTAATTTGTTTTAAATGTCTGTGCCCAACGAATAAGGTTTCAAAAGGATTTGAGACTGTGGAAATGCTGACTTCTTTTCTACAGGTCTCTGTAAAATAGTCCTTTCATTTGGTTCTCTAAAAACAAAGCAAGATTTTTTTCAAAAGACTACATTAAACGACTGCGGGCCAGATTGTGCTCAGCCCTATTGGAGAACACAGGTGGGAGAGGGACTCTTCAGCCTTAACCAATCTTGCATCCCTGCGGTGGGTCAGGCACGGCCAGTCCAAGGATTCTGAAAGTGTAGCGCCTCCACCCGTGTTAGCAGTGTTTGTGGTAGGCCCATTGCTCGGGATGGTGAGCATATGCTGGCTCCCATTCAGAGGCCTTGCCCACACACCCAGAGGCTGTGCTTGAAATACTGTCCTCACCGTGGCCAGTAGTGGAGTTTGGCTCCCTGAGTTACGATAGATGTTCCAGCAGAAAATTCTGCCCTATATTTTGTCCCATACAACCTAAATGAAGTCAGTGGGGTTGCATATGGTTTAAATGAGGGGAAGTAGAAGGTTTTAAGCTCCTTGGAACAGGGACTGTGCTCTCTTTTTTGTTTGCAGAGTGCCTAGCACACTGGGGACACTACTGGAAACAAGCAAATAATAATAAATGATCTAGACAAACTAGGGACTGGGATCTAGGGGTATTTCTCGGATCACAATGGGTGGCACCTAGAATTAGTTATTCCTTGACCTCCATATAATTGGAATTTCTAGCTAGCACAGGTATCAGTACAAAATTAGTACTTGGCTTCTTTCAGTGTCTCTCTCTGTAAATGGAAAGCATCTAGCACAATTTGGGGATTTTGCAAACTAAATACTAAATCATAATAATATTCCATCACACGTGGTTCATCACAAGTATGAGCCACCAGTCAATATGACAGCAGATCTGACCAACTCTTACTGTAATTGTTATGAGGATGCAATGAATGCTGAGTCCAAGGCCAGAAAATTGCATATCCTAACTATTTTAAGAGGTAATTTCCCTTGGAGATTTCAATCAACACTTTAGCATACTGTTACACTGGAATTCCTGGAGACTCTTCAAAAGGATTTGTCCTTTCAAAAATCAGAATACAGTAGTTCTACACAGCATCCTGCGGATTGTTCACAAACTGATGATATGAGAGTGCTACCAGATCCTCCCAAACAAATCAGTTTTATTAGTTGGGCCAGAATCTGAAGAAAAGGGAAACATTCTTCCACATCAAGGAAGTTCAGACCCAGCCATGAATTCTGATTTCAATTTTGCAGCTTGCTCCTAGCTCTACAATTGACCAAATCAAAACCTCCGATCTGGTTGCCTTTGATCAGTGGGGAAGTTCAGAACTTTGTAGGGCATCTCTGATTTTTATAAATTGTTCCACGGGAGAATAAAAGAGAGGAAGCTGTGAAACACTAATGGAAAATCATGGTTGAGAAGAAGAGCCACTTTCAATGCTACTGAAGGTTGCTAAAGCATTCATGGATCTATATACTGAGATCAAGAATTCCATTGCTCAGGGAGAAGTGAATGAGATGGATGTCTCTATTTAATACACATCAATAAAGTGTCCATCACTGAAGTAACAGGGTGCTGAGAACAAGAGCCCTCATCAGCACAACTATGCTATGTCCCCACATACAACTTTCAGAGCTAAAGACACCAATTACAGAATGTGTATTCAGGAAAGACTCATTACCATGTCTATGTTTTCCCCCTGGGTATGCTGCAGACCAGTCTAGTCTAAATGTGCGAAGCTTAATGGTTTTGCTGATTAGAACTGTTGTAATTGTGTTAAATACAGGTTTACTGTTCAGGTCAAGCCATGCTTGAATTGCATCCTATGGTAGTCAGTGTGTGGCTTTTACCTTATCTCTGCCAGAGAAAGAGTAAAAGGTTCTTGTTACCTTGTGTGTCTCTTCCCTTTGTGGGCTATCCAAGTATTAGAAGGCCACCTGGCACTGTCTGTTGGAGCACCTGCAAATGCCTGACTTTTGAGGCTTGCAGTAGAGGTGTGAATGCCAGCATACAAATATGCATCATAGCTTTCATACCATCAGGTGCCTGCTCTTGTGATCCAAGTAGAGAAGCTGCTCAGGCATCTAAAGAGGAAACGCTGAAGAGAAGCAGCTGCTGCAGGAGAAGAGGCATTCCATTTGAGGCAGTGCAATAGGGACAAACTAATTAAACTTCATTCTTCTGTTACAGACACTACTAGAATCCCTGGAATCACAGTGACGTTCCTGAATTTGAAACAGTTTGAGTAGCTCTAATATAGAAAGAAAATGAAAATCTAATATACTAGTCTCGGTTCCTGCATATCTACTAGTACAGGGGTGGCCAACCTGAGCCTGAGAAGGAGCCAGAATTTACCAATGTACATCGCCAAAGAGCCACAGTAATACGTCAGCAGCCCCCCGCATTAACTCCCCCCACCCCCGCTCCCAGAGCCTCCCACCCACTGGCAGCCCCACCGATCAGTGCCTCCCCTTCCCTCTGCGCACATCCTGATCAGCTGTTTTGTGGCATGCAGGAGGCTGAGGGGGGGGAACGAGGGCACAGCAGGCTCAGGGGAGGGGGCGGGAAGGGATGGAGTGGGGGCAGGGCCTGTGGCAGAGCCAGGGGTTAAGCAGTGAGCGCACACACACACACAGGAAAGTTGGCACCTGTAGCTCGAGCCCAGGAGTCGGTGCCTATTCAAGGAGCTGCATTTTAACTTCTGAAGAGCTGCGTGTGGCTCCACCCCTGTACTAGTATGTAGAATAGGGTACAGCAAATTAGATTTTCATTTTCTTTATGTATTAGAGCTATTTAAAAATGCTGCAAAATCCACATTTTTTAAATTAAAAAATGGGAAGAAATTACTAATTTTGCAAAATGTCTCCTGCTTTCCCGCAACTTGAGAGCTGGTTGAAATGTTTTGAATTTCAAATTTTATAATTAACATAAAAGTATAAAGATTGAAAAAAATTGCAAATCCCCCCATCTTTGACAATTTTTATTATATTTTATCTATATATGTATAATACTGATATAGGTCTTTGTCTACATATAGAATGGAGCTATTCAGACAGATAGATAGTAACTGGTTCTGTTCTCTATTCCACCAGTATAACTCCAGTGACTTCAGTGGAGTTGCTCCTGATTTATGCTGGTCTAAATGAAAGCAAAATCAGGCACATACACACACAGAGATATATATATATATACACACACACACACACACACACACGATATAAGTGAGAATTAAAAAGCATCTCTGTTTTATTTTGCTTTCATTTAATCATGTTTTTCATTTTGTAAACTACACTGTTGCGTCAATGGTGATAGAATAATTCCACTGCAGACTGTCCTCTCATTTATTCTCTACAAAAGCAATGTTTTGCTGGGATGGTATGTGCCATATGTTATGGCAATAACATCATATTAGGAATTAGATACTCTCTTATCTATTTTTATTGCAGCTGCGTCAAGAGGCCCCTGATCAAATCAGGTCCCCACTGCAGCGTGTACTGTGTAAGCACATATTAACAGACACCCATATTCCAAAGAGCTGACAGTCTAATGACTTAGTCATGGTTTCCTTCAGCCCAGCCGCTCAAGGATTCCATGATCAATCCTTAAGTCTACAACAATCTAATCTAATATGTATTCCACTGGCCACCATCAATGTATTGTTTCTCTGTACTGTACTAATGGGATGAACAGAAGTTTAATTTTACTAAGAACAGCTCCTACATATAGAAAGCAGGATGGATATACTGCCTGATTAGAAGGTGCCAATGAATCTCTGGGAAGGAGAAGGAAGGAGGGGAACAGAAGTCAGTTCCAACATTGTAGTTGGTGTATTGTTTAAATTGTTGAAGTTGTAACAGTGTTTGTATTTTGCAAATGCATTTTAGTAATCATCTTACAGTGAATCTTAATTTACAGATTGATGTCTCTTTAAGTGTTCTGCATATTACTGGCTGATCTGTGTAACCTGTGGTATGCCATTGCTTACTCACAAAAGAGTGCCATTCACTGCAGTAATATTCAAATGATATATTATGCAAATGGCAATTTTATTCAGGCAGAACGTCAGTAAAAATACTGTCTATTCATTCCCAAGTGTGTTATGAAGCAAGGCATGGTTCAAATTGTTGCCTAATGAGCATGTTGATCCCATATGTTATCCTCTCATGAAGCTCAGCATTGCAAGGGAAAAAGGGGACGGTAGCTTCAGTTTTTATTGTGTTCCTGGTCATTCTGAGAGCCATTTCCTTTTCTTTCAGGGAGATAAAGAGACATATATTATGTGGGCAGAAGATGCTGTGTTCTGGTCAATAACACAGGCCACAGAGGTCAACGGCTTTAAGCCAAGCCTGTCTGAAAGCCCCTATAAATGTTCAAAGGTGGGGGAGGAAGATTTAGAGACCGATGTGCACTGTCTGAGCAGAAGGAGAGATAGTAGACATAAAATGTTACTCTGTAAAGGAGAACAGCATATTAAGTCCCATAAAAAATCTACAACAGACTTTACTGTCTCCTCAACATGGGAAGAATTTTGCCCACCCAAGCTTTATTGTACAACAGGGACAAATAAAAGAAGGACTGAAATGAAAGCAGTGAGGTCAACCTAGTCTGAGAATCAAAAAGCGAAGCTTCATATGCTCTTTCTTCTTCTCCACCCTATTGTTTTTTGTCATCACCTGTTTTGATTCAGCACCTTCAGAACAGACAGTTTGTCATTGAGACGGTGATGCAAAACCTCTATTCTCCCTGCTCTCCAAACATTTCCCACTTTCTTTTTCAAGGTCAAAATTGGGCACCAGGGCAAGGAAACATATTCAGACCGCCTGAGAATAAGTGCATAACTGTACAAGCTTTGGAATCCAATTCAAGTGTTTCAGTGCACCTTGTGAAAATCATTCCAATCAGAAAACTCTTTGGAACCTTCTCGTGTTCTCTGTCTATAGAAACATCATAAATGTAATTTCTCTACATATTTGTTTTACGTTGATTAAGTAAAGGGACAGACTGTCAAAGCGTAAAATCAAGTGCTTCCTTTTATAGATGATAGTAATAAACACTGCCTAATTTATCATTGCTATAACACAATAAAACAGTAATACTTTGCACCTCTACAGATGGAAAGCTTGCCATTGACTTCAGATCAGACCCATGCCGCCTTTCATCCGAAGACACAAAGCACTTTATGAAGGTGGATATTTTCATTTTTCAGATGTGAAACTGAGCAACAGAGAGTTTAAGAGACTTCCTGAAAATTACACAGTGAGTCAGTGGCAGAGTAGGGAACAAAACCTAGATCTTCAGAATCCCAATCAATTGCACTAACCACTGGTCAGAGCCTTATACTTGTCCTCCTGAGGCCCACAAATGGATATCATCCTTCATGTGAGGAGAGGGTGGACTCTGAGTTTGTATTGAGGAATGGGGTGGCATAATTTAGACAGAAAAGATCCTGGATTGGTGCTTTGATGACAGAGGAGTGGGAGATTAAAATGGGGGGGAGACCTGGGTATCAGAATTGGGGATCTAACAGGTTCATGGGGCAGGGACCATAGCTTTTTCTGTAGAGGACAACCCCTGCTACTGAGGGGGAGGATCTTCTCAAAGGGATTTTTGTCAATATTTCATCCTCATGGACTCCTCCTGCAATGTCCTGTTATTTGTATGAACAAATACTATTCATATAAGAGATTGACAAATCTCACATTGTTTTCTATCTCCACATCTTTTCCTAATTCAAAATTATATTCTCCAAGATTTCTGATTTTGCCCATCAGGGCACATCTGTCTAAAGCTAACCATTAGAATCCTATTTTAAAAGAGCAAGCCAGAGCCTCATCTATTGCATGAAACTAGTGCAGATTTACACCAGGTGAGGACCAGGTCTGTGGTTTGCATGCATCTCTGCGGACCACCTTTGTGGGATATGCACAGGATTTTATCACAACTCGCAAACTAAGTAGTGTCCAATTCTCCTGTGCCCAGAGGTAGTGGGGGAAATAAGCAGAAAACAGCAGGCATATTATTGCTAAAGTAGCATTCAGACATCATCTCTTATTGTATTAGCAAGAACAAATACACATTGCTTTTTTAGATTTTTTTCATCTCTGCTTCCCAGCCTGAAGGAATTCCTTACCACCAGACTGTACTGTTCTTGCTGCTTTTGATGCATGTCAATGTTACTGCCCTTTGGGTGTCGGCTAGGGGAAGAGAAACTATTTTCTTTACATTCTTTTTTCAGTAGAGATTTTTTGCTAATGTTCAGATCTATTCTCTGCTGCTGAATACAAGTTATGTTCATGAGCTCTGTATTCAATACAATATCCAATACTAGCTTGGAGGCCAACCCAGTAATCTTTACTCACATGAACAGCCCTGTTATAATCAATGACAGTTGGTGGAGTGACACATCTCAGGAGATGCCCAGAAGTATTTAGGATGTGATACCGAAATACGCTGTGTTGGTCTGTATTCTGTGCCTTTTGTGTGAAACTGGCTAGGACAAAACTCGTATTGTCTTTAGTGAGAGCAGAAGCATGTCCTTCTAAATGAATATGCTATCCATTGTTATACCGTATTTGCCAAATATATACCAACAACATACCAGCTTTTTCAGTAATAATCTAGATACACTGGGCCAGCTCATGGTCCCTGCATGGTGTTTCTTTAGCAGCACAAAAGTGGCTTAAAATATTGGCGATTCTCCAGCTATAAGGGAATCTGCAGGTGGGCTAGAGATGTCTATGCCAGCTCTGCAACACCAGCTCAGCCCGGCTCCAGCACAGGGATGTGTCCAGATATTGCTGCACTCCAGTGATCTGCAGCAGCCAGAACAGAGCGTGGTAGCTGGGCTGCTCTAATTTGTACCCAGGGTTCAACCTGAGCTCGACTAACCCCAGGAGAGAGGACATGTAAAGTGGACCATTCATCCCTCTTCATCAGGCCCAATGCAACTCCCTAGAGAATATATGTTACAGAACCCCCCTCTGTGGCAATCCACAGAGAATATGTTGAGTCTGTTTTACCCCTTTCCTCCCATGAGAGAACTTAGGCTCAAGCTGTAGAAACTCATGCTTTTAGCTCTGGAGCTCTTGGCTTGGTGTATTGGCCAAGCTAACAGCTATCACACCTGCACAGGATGGACAGACCCCAGGACCTAGCTCACTGATGGGATAAGGAGTGGGAAGCTTTAATTTTCCAAATGTTCCTGAATAACTGGCATTCCTATTCACCGGAATCTGAAAATTGCTTAATCATGAATAGTTTTACTGAGAATTACTAAGGAGCACAATTTGGGAGAGGATTCAACCTGCATTCTGTATTTGCATACACATTTTGAGACTGGTTTTGAACACGACCCAAAATTTCTATATTTATAGAAAACCTGCATATACTGCACCAGTATCAGAGACAATAAAAATAGATCTTTTCATTTGTAACTACATATAAATAAATCAGTTTAGTATAACAAATGCCCTAATTTGGAACAAATATACAGTTAGCCAAAATATCGGGAAATTTTTCACTTTTTTTCTAATTAAAAATGACAGAGTTAAGTTAGTTAAGTCTAATTTTCAATGAAATGTTGCAAGTACACATTTACATGTGTAAATTCAGGATCTATGTTTATGTCAATTTTGTAGGCGTCACAAGGGGCCAAACTTTGCTGAATGTGTTTTTTTTTCTAAATTTTCTAAATGTGAAATATTTTTAAAAGAAAAATGATATGCAATAGCCCAGCTGCTTTTCTTTGAGTCAAAGGATCAGAATACCACCAGAAGTACACTATCTTCAACCGAGCAAATAGTTGTCAAAAACAAGCAAAAAGGACAGTAAATTGCAGTGCCAGGGTAGAACAATTTTGCTTGCAATTTCACTGAATAGGTGACAAAATATCTTTGCTTTATAAAAGGAAAGATGAAAGGACCCTTCCTACTCTAGAATAATAGTAAAAAGAGCTTTGGACAACAGTACCACTTCTGTGAAAATGAACTGTCCACAAATAAGAACAATTACCCAGTTCCTGTGGCTATTCCAGGTGCTAAACTATCTACATTTTAAATACAGGGACCATATTCAGAGGTGATTCTTAGGAGCCTAATCTAATTTAATTTACACTTTTCTTCCACTCCCGTCAGCCAGTAAATTACACCGACTCATTCTTCCCTGGACTCACCCATTTACCAATGTCAAACTTACACTGTCTCGCACTCCCTTTCTCATCCCCTCTGAATACTGTATACTGAGTCTTTGTGTTAAAAATAGCTGGAAAATGTTCAATGAAAATAATTTCATGAGCAATCTTACAGCGATGCTAAGTTGATTCTGCTATAATGGAAACCATGCAATCGATTATTTGTTAGAAAAATAGCTGAATGTAGTGTTGATTAATCTGGCCATGTTTTATGCTTGTAATATTTTCCATCCTCTTTTTCTTATACTGTAAATCTTATACTCTTCAATAATGTATACCGTAAAATACACAGGATATGCAGGATGGCCAAGTTAAGGGTGGTAAGAAATTCCAAAAGGTAAGATTACCAAAAGGTAAGATTAGAGCCTGGCCTCAAGGCTTAATGTTAGTGGAGTCCTTTCAGCGTTGTAAACTATAGCCACTGAATGAATCTCGGATAGCATGCTAACAACCAATCATTTGGAATCTAAACACAGGGTTCCAGTAGAAGACAATCTGAGCAAATCAGATTGAGTCTAATTTGGTGGGTTACTTTCGCATACATGTAATTAAAATATTCTGTTAGTTTTTTCTTTTTGCCTCTCTCTCTCTTCCCATACCGCCTCAATTTTGATTCCTGGGCCCAAATTTAGACACAATGTGTAAAGGTGTTCAAGTTCCAAGCTTGTAAGTGAAGACTTTAAGGGAGTCTGAATGGAGACTGAACAAGTAAGCCACACCAGCTCAAACTTTCTGAGAGATGTTTAGACATACCTCTGATTTTGGCACAAGAGCTCCATAAGGGATTGGGCATTTTTTTGTAATAAAAACCTGATGAAGGTCTTGTATATTTTGGGGTCACCATAATGATTCAGCATGAGCAGCAGCGGCACCATCATTTCTTTAGTGCAAATGTTACAAACAGCCACCATTCAAAGGCTACACAGCCCAAGATATTCAAGGACTGATGGATAGAATGGTGGTTAGAGTATCTCTTGCTCCATCTTTTTGCCTCAAACTGATTAGGCCCACAAGTCATAGAGAAGAGAGGAACTAATTTGTTTTCATCAAGCGGTATTACCTGTGAATTTTGTGAAGGGTGTTATCAGAAATGGTATTAAGCAATACCATAGCTTTATATTTTTAATAAATTGTATGCATTTTCTCTTATACAAGTCAACACAGATAGCCTACGGCTACACTTTCAAAAACTTGATTTTGATGTCTGCTTACCAGAAAACCATACAATTACAGTGGATAATTACATGACAGCTATTTTTAAGATAATTTAATAGAATGAGAAACCTTTGCCAAAAAAAAGCACCAAACAAGGATAAACTTGCCTGTTTCTGGAGTTTGTAAAAAACTAGAAATGCATGCCAGGTTGGCCTAGGTTTATGAACCATCCAGCAAATGTTAACCTAGTAAGGAACCATGTTAGGCCAGTTCATAGTTTCAGACAGAAAACACGCAAAACTCAATGGCCCACAGAGACACTGACCTGAACCCAAACATTGGATCTGAACATACTTGTACTTGGAAACAGGTTGAAATCCAGATCCAAATTTTCCAGGTAAAACCTTTCACTGGTTCCACATGGCATGGAATGAAAACCAAGCAAAACCTAGTAGAAGAAGTGGCTGAATAGTGGCTAAACATATTTGTGAATAAACTATTTGATGGTGAAAGAAAGTCATTGAATAGACGTTATTTGTATAATACTATTGAAATCAAGGGGCTAACTCAAGTGTTTGAAGTTAAGTGTGTGCATAAGGGATTTTCTGGATTTGGGGTCTTAGATATTAGGAATGTTGCAAACCGATAAATGGTATTGGTCTTAAACGATACAAGCACAAGAGCTAACAAAAAAGAAACAAACAATTGGCAATAACTTTGCTTCCTACATATATATGATTATATACACCGCTATTCTCCTTGCATTAGGACATTATTTAGTCGGTGTTGGTCCTGCATTGAGCAGGGGATTGGACTAGATGACCTGAAGTCTCTTCCAACCGTAATATTCTATGGTTTTATGTGCCTCTTCTATTGAAGAAGCTTTTTTGTTCCACTCTATTGATAGCAGTTTAGATTTTAAAATAAGTAATAAAGCCAAGTCACCCTTTCCCACATCCCCTTGCACATTTCAGTGACCTTGGTGTGGGAGGTCACATATCTCAAGGAACCAGCAATCAGGTTGGCCCTGGATTCTTGTTGTTTTGGGACAGTTGACTTAGAGTAAAAAGCCCAAGAAAACATTCCCTTATTTTACCAGCAGATGGCACCGCTTTGTCATCTTAAATAGGAACAGCTGTCATGGCAATCATTAGGGTTTCCATTCTGCATCAGTAACACCTTCTCTACTTTCCAGAGATTTTAAAATAAAGGGATTCAGTGAGATGATCTCTTTCTACACCCTCCACTCTTAGCTATTCCTTTTTGATACAAGCCCTATGAATATTAGACAACAATTTGTCTTTCAATTAATGTGAGGAAAACAAGAAACATCCTTAGTGTAACTCTATTAGAGTTATACCAGGGATTAATTTGACCCATAAACATTATAAGAACAGGTTCCCCCTTCCCACACACACACACACGTATATCTATTTTTCCTGCCTGAATTTAGTGCTTTGAAAGGTGCCAAACAGATCACCCTTGGGTCCAATCTCTTTATTCTCAGAGCAGGTGCAGCATGGGCCACAGTGTCTATGATTTGACCACTTTTGAGAACACTGATTGTTATCACTTTTGTTTTTATCTATGGGTCTGATGCTGTATAGTGCTCAGCACTACTGTGAAGTGCTGAAATCTTGAACTCCCATTGACCTCAGTGGGGGAGATGAGCATGCCTAGCAAATTACAGAGTCCAAACATACGTGTATAGTTATAGCAACATTTTAATTCTTCATTTTTTGTACTTAAAATGTGCATTTACTGATGTGTGATAATGAACGTTATCCTATCTGGCTTAGGTACTTATATGATTCCCATCACCACAGCATCGGAGGACCTTACGATCTTTAATGTATTTTTCCTTATAATACCCCCTTGTGAGGTAGGGCCATACTATTGTCCCATTTTTCAGATGAGCAACTGAGGCCAGAGAGACTAAGTGACTTGCCCAAAGTCACACAGGAAGTCTGTGTCAGAACAGGAAAATGAACCCAGCTCTCCCAAGTTCCAGGCTAGCACCTGACCATTAAATCAACTATCCCCTCTCTTTAATACTTGCCCGTCATACTTGCCAACGTTTGTCATCCCCAGGAAAATAATTGTTAAGAAAACGTGTCCTTCAAAATAACTAGAACGACCTAGTTTCTATTTTGGCAAATAGAATTGCATAACAGGAGAACACTTCACAAACAAACAATGCGCAATGAAAATTCCTGGAAAATCCATTAAAAATAACTCCATGATCAGTCTAATGACTCTTCTGAGATGGTCCACTCATTACTCAAATTAAACTCTCTGACTTCATTGCGGGTTTTGTATGAATAAAGAGTTCAGAACAGGGCTCTATAATGGAAATCAGACAAGAAAGTGGAATTACCTTCCCTTACCCCCCACCCCGTCTGAATATACAGTATTTTAAATAAATGTCCTTGTGAACGATGTTGAATTTACATCTACGGAGACTGACATTCTCGCTATAGCCATAGAACAGGTACAAACAGATTAATACCAGTCTTTCCACAACTTTTAATGTACCTCAGCCCTGATGTGGAGAGTTCACCAGGCTCATTCAATCTTTCTTCTCTCTGCTGAGACTGCCAGCAGAGGTGCCAATTAGTTACAATTGTGGTGATGGGTTTTTTGTGATTAAGATATTCATCCACTAAGAAGCGGACTGAGACCAAACTCCATTCACATAGGTAATTTTAAAAGCATCAAATGCTAACAACCTTGCTGGGCTGGATTCAAACCAGCAATCTAGAAATTAAAGGCTCTACGTCCTATTGCCAGCCTCCTTAGCTATGCAGTCGCCTTCTTTAAAAAAAAGTTTTATTAAAAAAGGCTAGGAGAACTTGTTTTTTAATTTTTGTAAATAGAAGTGTAAAATGTGCGGGTGGGTGGGTGGGGGGGAGATTTTACAAACAATTTGCATTGAAAATATCTAGAAATACATCACTGAAAGTACGTAGTAAACAATCTTAAAGAGACAGGGTTGTATTAGCAGGAGTATTGTAAGCAAGACACAAGAAGTAATTCTTCTGCTCTACTTGGTGCTGGTTAGGCCTCAACTGGAGCATTGTGTCCAGTTCTGGGCACCACATTTCAGGAAAAATGTGGACAAATTGGAGAAAGTCCAGAGAAGAGCAACACAAGTGATTTAAAGGTCTAGAAAACATGACCTATGAGGGAAGATTGAAACAAACGGGTTTGTTTAGTCTGGAAAAGAGAAGACAGAGGGGACATGATAACAGTTTTCAAGTACGTAAAAGGTTGTTACAAGGAGTAGGGAGAAACATTGTTCTTCTTAACCACTGAGGATAGGACAAGAAACAATGGGCTTAAATTGCAGCAAGGGAGGTTTAAGTTGGATATCAGGAAAAACTTCCTGTCAGGGTGGTTAAGCACTGGAATAAATTGCATAGGGAGGTTGTAGAATCTCCATCATTGGAGATTTTTCAGAGCAGGTTGGACAAACACCTGTCAGGGATGGTCTAGATAATTCTTAGTCCTGCCATGAGTGCAGGGGGCTGGACTAGATGACCTCTCGAGATCCCTTCCAGTCCTATGATTCTATGACAACCTGTGTATTTCTAAAACGCCAGGCCATTATGGCCACTGGCGGGCTGTGAGACATTTTGTTTATGTTGACCGCCCGCAGGCACGGCCCCCTGCAGCTCCCAGCGGCCACGGTTCACCGTTCCCGGCCAATGGGAGCTGCAGGAGGCCGTGGGCCACAGGGATATGCTCTCCACTGCTTCCCACAGCTCCCATTGGCCTATGATTCTATGAATCTATGATTCTATGATTCTGTGAAGATAACTCGGAGCTCTATGGCATTGATTCAGCAAAGCACTTCAGTATGTGCTTAACTTTAAGCATGTAAGGCTACATCCACACTACCCGCCCGATTCGGTGGGTAGCGATCGATGTTCTGGGATCGATTTATCGCGTCTCATCTAGACGTGATAAATCGATCCCAGAGCCGCTCCCCGTCGACTCCGGAACTCCAGCTCCGCGCGAGGAGTAAGCGGAGTCGACGGGGGAGCCTGCCTGCTGCGGTGTGGACCAGCGGTAAGTACTTTTGAAATCGATCTAAGATATTCGACTTCAGCTACGTTATTCACGTAGCTGAAGTTGCGTATCTTAGATCGATCCCCCCCCCCCAGTGTGGACCAGCCCTAAGTAGTACCTATAGAAAACAATGTATATAATATTCAATAATCAATTCAGTAGAACTACGCTCATGCTTAAAGTGAAAAATGTGCATAAATTTTTGCTGGATGGGAACCTAAATCTCCTCCATTTCATCCAACTCATATTATGACTTGACAGTATTTAGATAAGAGCTTGCTGCTTGAGGCTCAGCCCAGGTAAGGATGAGATATGAATGGATAGGAAAGCAACTAGAAGAAATGCAGAGTTTATACTGGTTCCCCAGCTGAGACATATTTTGATCCGTAGAGGAGTTTGGTAGATTTTGGAGAATCTTCAGGGTTTGGACATTGGTCCAATATAAATGCATTATCTTAATAGTCTAAGTAATTTTTAATAAATTTCCATTAATTAATACATTACACAGAATTAATTCTAGAAGTGGGTCAGACGATTCAGATCAAATAAGAACAGCCCTGAATTTTTAGCCAAATCTTCAACTAAACCTCCTAAAAATGTTTTCATGAGATATCCAGGCCTACTTTGTATTTGTGAGGCTTGGATAAGATTCAAAGAAGCATCTAAACTTTGGGGTACTCATCTGGATGAAAGAAAAACAGCCAAACCTTTAGAGGTGCACTATTAAGTATATAAGGAGTTATCAACTCACTGCATTCAACCTAGTCAGTATCATGATTTGCAGAAAAACTACTTTTGAGTATTAGTGCAAAACAATTAATACTACTACTAATACTGCACTTACATAGCACTTTTCATCTGAAGATCTCAAAGCACTTTACAGAGTCAGGTAAGCATTACTATTATTATTGTATAGATGTGAAAACTGAAGCACAGCAAAGTTAAATGGCTTGCCCATGGCTGTCTAACAAACGAGTTGCACTCTCAGGAATAGAACAAAGGTCTTTGGGCTCCCAATCCCATGGTCTAAGCCAGGGGTCTCAAACACGTGGCCACATGCGGCCCGCGGAGTTATTTCCTGCAGCCCACCATAGGCACCGACTCCACTGGCAGCCAAGCTCCAAACATTACTGAGTGTTTATATTTTATTAAAACCCCTCATTGCATTATAGTTTTTAAAAAGTTAATACATTGACTTTTAATAGAATACTATATTACTCTTCATTTTTTTCATTTTTGACTATACTTTTGTATCATTGTATGAAAAGGTTTCAGTGATGCGGCCCTCAAGCCAATTTACTAGTTCTCATGTGGCCCTCGTGGTGAGTTTGAGTTTGAGATCCCTGGTCTAAGTGCTGGTCTAAGTGCTATATAATGCTGCTTCCTGAACAATGACATGCCAAAAAAACAAAAATAATTAGTATTCAAATGTTGGTTTGTTTTTTGAAGCGTCATCAAGCCAGCCTTCTTCTGTTTGGTCAACAACATCTTGTTTAACCTGAAACTACAGAAAATCAAGTAACTATCAACAAACAGCAGCAGTTTAGGTAAAAAATGAACCAAACTGTTGGTAAAATGATCATTTTCAGGATTTTTCAAGGAATGGAAGATTAACTGATTCTGCAGACAGACAGAATAATTTGGCTTTTTTCCATCCATATGGCACTGAAGTTCTTCTGCTCTCAGATTGAAGTGGGGTGTGGACAATGTGATGAAATTAAGTGAAATTCATTGGAGACTCCTACGCTAACAAAAGTTGAAACAAAATAGTCTTGTTCTCGAGTGTTGGAGACAGATAATTACAATGGCTGATTGCAAAGAGGTTCATTCACTCACCCAATGAGACATTCAAGCCCCCTTGGAATTTTCCATATAATCAGAGATTAGACGTGACAGTGAAACGTTAAACGTAGTGGGCCAAATCCTGAGGTTCTTACTCTGTGTTTATTAAGTTCTTGCTTTAGGCAAACTCCCACTGAAGAGAACTAGTCAAATTGACATCAGTGGCTGTTTGCCTGAGTAGGAATTGAGTAAGAATGGTAAAAGGCCCTCAGGATTTGACCTACTCTTCCCCCCACACCTGGTGAAGTGGTAAACGATTTCTTTTTTTCCATACAGGTGTGAAGAGCACTGATTTAACAGAATGATTCAGGTGTAGAAGTGAAATATTTTTCTACATGACAACCTTCCGGCAGATGAGCCTACTTAACATGATTTGACTGGCCCCTCCACCCCTGCGGGAGTTCTTGTGGGGTACACACACACAGGAAGAGAGCTGTCTCTTCTCTGACTGAACTTTGGAAACAGATCAGTTCCTCTGTTTAAATACGCCCTCCTACTTCCCTCAGGCCACTTTTATACTCTCTAGCCAACTCTATGCAACATCACTGTACACTCCCAAACAGAAATACAAGGCTTACAGGTTCCTCTGTATCATTAATATAATTATTTATATGGAGAGTGTTTCTGTTTCAACCCCCTGCAGGCATACTGCTGATGCCAACACTGTATTAAAGTTGGTCTGGCTTTTCTGGCGGTTAATTATACTTTAGGATGGATGAGTTTGTTTTGTCTAATTTTGAATGTCTCTTGCACATCATGAATTGAAAGATTTACTCAGATTTGAATGTTACTGAGTTCATGCACCGCTTAGGATAGATCATGGGGGAAAAAACGGGACAGAGTAAAAAGTCCAATGAAAAACTAGGGTGAAACTGGGCAGGGAGGAGGCAGAGTGAAAAACAATACAAAGGACAATGAGAATAATGGAACAGAGAAGAGTAGGGACAGATTGTAATGTGAACATACTGTAGAGCTGGTCAGGAACTTTCCATCACAGTGATTTTGTGAAAGAAAATGCTATTTCCACAAAATGGAAATTTTCCCTGGGAAAATTTTGTTTTTGCTGAATTTTTCTGTCAGGAAAATCTAAGCACAATATTTTGTTTCAGGTTGGTTTGACCCAAATCAAAACATTTAGGTTTGTTGAACTGAACCAAACCATTTTGTTCTGAGCCAGTTCAACATTAAACTCTATTTGCCTATGTTGCCATGGTGTCTCGTATCATTATTTACCACTCCACCAATTGTTGTGTCATCTGCAAACTTTACCAGCATTGAGGTTGTATTTTCTTCCACGCCCTTTAGAAAGATATTGAATAATTTTAGGCCAAGATCAGATCCCCGTGGGTCCTCAGTAGAAGCTTGTCCTCTGGATGATGTTTTACCATTTACAATTAGTTTTTTTGATCTACCACCTTTTAATCTATTTAACGTGCTGCATTGATTTTGAAATGTTGTGTGATACTAAGTCAATGCCTTACAGAAGTCTAAGTATACTCTGTCAACCTTTGTCAATCAAGCATAATCTCATCAAAAACTGATACTGAGTTTCTTGGACAAGACCTATTTTGCATAAGGCTGTGTTCATTGGCATTAATTCAGCTACTGTACTAACCTTTAATTCTTATTGATCACATCCAGAGTCACTATTTCCATGATTTTGTCCAAGATCAATGTCAAGCTAAATGGCCTATCATTACCCCAGGACATCCCATTTACTCCTTTAAATATTGGTGCAACATCAGCTTTTTCCCAGTTCTCTGAAACTTTCCTAGTGTTCCAAGATTTGTTAAACACGCCAATGGCTCAGTGAGCTCTTCTGTCCATTCCTTTAAAACGAACGGGTGCAAACTACTCCAGTCCTCCAGATATAAAAAGGTTTAACTTTAGTGTTCCCTGTTTAACATCTTCCCAAGTGACTGTAGGAACAGGAAGTATTTCATTATCACTGTAAGATGTGACTATACCACCAAGCATCTTTTGCAGAACAGAGAATTTCACACATACCGTAGTCTCAGTGTCCCACTCAACCAAACCCTCGGTCTCGCCATGGAGCTTGCACCTATGCGATACACTAGACTTGAAACCTAAGGGAATGCTGTTGTTCCACTTAAATTACAATCTAACAGTGCTACAAATAGACCAAGAGATGAGGAATAGCTATTGGACTCATTGGACTTCCAATCATTTTTATAATTACGTTTTTCTTTTTTCTTGATATTATGGTCATTGGGTTGACTTTGGAAAGAGTAAGAAATAGAAAGGATTGCTATATGCAGCAGAAAAGTGATATTCATTCACATTTAGGAGCTATATAACTCTCCTTTTTCCCACCCCCCACCGCACACGCACGCACGCACACACGCGCACACACCACTTTTACAGAGGCCTTCAATGATCAGAAAAATCAGCTACTGGAAAAGTTCTCCCTCTTCTAATTTAATTATTTCCCCGTTTTGCCTTTGTGGCTGATTTAGTGCCATGCAGTGTCCCAGATGGTCAGTCTGGGAAGCAGACACAGGCTTTTTCAAAGAGACAATGTTGATTCACTTCAGACCCACAATGACCCCCCTTCCCCCCTTTTTTTTTTAAAACACCAATTCCCAGATTTTAATCCTCACTAAACACAACATTTAAATATGGGTAGGAGGAAGGGCCGCAACTTGAAACCAACTGAGCAGATACAAGGAACCATGGTTGGCACTGGCAGAATATCATTAAGCAGAGTCTGGTACCATTGTTTGCTGCAAGGCTGTAACCAGCTGGCCATGTTATGCTTGACTAAGAATTAGACAAGGGAGGGAGGATTGGGTCTGAATAGGAAGAGATATTAGAGCTGTTTTTTTAAAAAAAGGTGACATGCTCAAGACAAGCTTGAAAGAACAGTGAAATAATGACGGCCTTCTTGGAGGGTTTTTTTTATTCCCGGTCAGGAGGAACAGACTGAATCAGTTGAGGAATCTAAATACACAGTACACCTCTCTGCCACCACGCAGAGTGTAGAAACAATGTTAAAGGGCCCACTAACACCGCCAAAAGCACGGACACTCAGATGCTCTGGATTTCAAACTGAAAGGGCAGTGTGACCAGCACAAGTGTACATAAAAGTTTCCTGCACATACTGCTTACATAACTTTGTGCACACCCTTGGGAAGGCCCCCTGCAATATCTCAGCACAGTCAAGTTGCTACCTAAATGCAGAATTTTCTGAGTTTATGTTAGAACCTTAAAATAGCTCAGATTTATGTTCGAGTGTGCTTTTTTTCTGTTTCAGGACTGCACCAAAAACGCAGTGCTTATTGGTCTGAAGGGATAGTACCCTGATTTTGCATAGCTTGCAGTGCATTTTCCAGCCCTGGGGGAAAGAAAAAAAATTATATTCCCCATATAGTACTGTTGCTATAGGAAATTTACTGATACAGGGATCACTCTGTGGTAATTTGTGGATGAGAAACTGCTAAAAATCTTACTAAATAACACTGCAGCAGAGAGCCCAGGAGCGTGAAGAAGCTACAGAGTTGAAAATACAAGGATTGTTTTTCAAATCAGTTTTGAAAGAGTTTGTACAATGCATCTAAATAGCGGGAGGTGAATCTTCGAAAAATATTTATTGTCCAATATAGTGCAAGCGAATTTCTCATTTATAGCTATCCCCCTCCCGCCCCAGAAGCTTTTCACTGTTGAGAAATAAAATCATTCCCAAGCAGAAATGGTTAAAAAAACAAAACAAAAATAATAAATAAATCACAATTTTTTCTAAGAGTGGAACATTTTCACACTGTCCTTTTTCCAATTTAAAGCAGGCAAAACAATACTGAACATTTCAGTAAAGGAAGTGAATCAACTAATAATAATAAATATTATTACAAAATCCCATCAATAGTGACCTGTTGGCGCTTGTTAATTTTTCTTTTATGCTTTCAAAGATAGAGAGAAAATCAACTCTCTTAAGGACATCAAAGGTGACATAATTAGTGTGATGGTGGAACAACTATTTAAGCCCCAGTCTCCGCTTAAAAGTTTTACTGTGATAACTATGTTCGTTGGGTGTGATTTTTTTTTCTGGCATGGTTATACTATTAAAAGTCCTAGTGTGGATGCAAGTATACTAGAATAAAAGTGATTTATACAGGTACAGTTATTTCCCTTTCTGTGCAGAAATAAGCTACACCAGTATAAGCTCTTTTATAATGATATTATTGTGTCTACACGGGGAGGGGGCAGGATTGTATTGCTTTAGCTGTATTGATATAGGTAAATGGTACACCTTTTGTGCGTACACAAGACCTCAGGTTTTTCATTAAATGAGTGTGATATCCATTGATCCCACGTACCCCACAAAATGTTACCACACCTAGGTCTGGTTTAAGAAGTCACAGTGAATCTCACCCTTAACAAAAGCATACAAAAAGGTTCACTGAAGTGGCAAACTCTAAGGCAACCAGACACAACAGCTTGTGTCCTGTGTCACCCTCGTGCAAATGGGACCTGCAGACTACCCCATCAACCTACTTTATGTATCCAGCACTAGCAGTGAAGCTCCTGAAGCTGATCAAATACCAAATACAGCTGCCAGCCCAGTAAGTTGAAACTGCAGCAGTTAATCACATTGTAGAAACACATTCACTCAAAAGAGAAAATGCCCTTTATAAGCCCCAGATGTATCAGATAAGGGAAAGGGCTGCTTCTCAGCAAAGAGGAAGCCGTGGCCACTACCAGCAAAGTTCTTTTGTTGTCTGTCAGAGAGGCCAACTGACACAAACTTGAAAAATGCTGGGGCTGCTGCGGCAAGTGCAGGGAAGGGTTGATGAGCACTAAAATAACAATACGCCTCCACAACAGGCTTGGTGTTGGAGTCAGAGCCCCTCATTTCTTCCTCATAACTCTTGGGTATTTCTCAGTTCCTCCAGTTTTCTCTGCAAATCAGTGACAGGTTGTTTGCATTGGAATTTTAAGTGCACCTTTGTTCTTGTTCACTCTAGGACAGGTCTTTGCCAGGGTTATTTAACCATACGCTCAGTGGGTGAAGAGGAGTAAAGGGAAAAGGTGAGGTGGGCTTTGATGTTGCTCAAAAGAACACAGGTTTTCTCTAAAGATGATCCATCACTTCTCACTGGCCCTTACCCTGTCCACCAAACTTTGGGAGAAGGTCAAACTCTGATCCTTGTTCCAGATCCACATTCCACAAACAGTCCAATTGTCATGGGCCGAACAAACATGCTAAATCCAAACAGTCTCAAATTTTGGGTTATTCAAGGTCCAGCTCTGGATTTCATGGCTTAGGAACTTCTTTCATTTTCCTATATTGGCAATTGATGGTTTGTTCACATGGGTGTGCTGATGTAAATGGTATTAATAGGCCCAAAGTGGTTCGTTTCAAGGGCTCAGTGTGGTAGGATACATGCAGATAACGGGATACATCTGTTGTAAAAAGCTGGGAAAAGTGTGAATGAATCAGCCTTATTCTGGGAAGCTTGGAACAAATGTAAAACAAGGGCACTCTAGCAGGACCTCCAAAGATAATCAGATAAGGCTGAGGGAACTGGGATTGTTTAGCCTGCAGAAGAGAAGAATGAGGGGGGATTTGATAGCTGCTTTCAACTGCCTAAAAGGGGGTTCCAAAGAGGATGGATCTAGACTGTTCTCAGTGGTAGAAGATGACAGAACAAGGAGTAATGGTCTCAAGTTGCAGAGGGGGAGGTTTATGTTGGATATTAGGGAAAAAACTTTTTCACTAGTAGGGTGGTGAAGCACTGGAATGGGTTACCTAGGGAGGTGGTGGAATCTCCTTCCTTAGAGGTTTTTAAGGTCAGGCTTGACAAAGCCCTGGCTGGGATGATCTAGTTGGGGTTGGTCCTGCTTTGAGCAGGGTGTTGGACTAGATGACCTCCTGAGGTCCCTTCCAACCCTGAGATTCTATGATAAGCGCTTAGTGAGTAAATCAAGGCATTTATGTGCCTGAAGCCTTATTTGTGCCTCCTACCGTGGGATTGGATGCCCTAATTATCTGAAACTTGGGAAGAGTAAGTTGAGTTCTGTATAACCCACCCCCTTCTGTGAAGGAAAAGGATGCAAGACAGCTAGTGCTAGGACTAAGGAAAAAAGGCAGCAGAGGCAGAGTCTCCTGTTATAACTGTGTAGCCTTCTCTATACTGAAGCAGAATTCCCTTGTCTTGGTTTATCCTAAGACAAACTGTTAGTTGGTGGGACTTCAGTGACTTAGCTGCAGTTCAGGCAGCAGGGAATTTGGCCCTAGGTACGGGATCTTAATTAAGTGGGAACTGACAGAAGCGCAGGGCAGCTCAAGAGAGTTCACGACAAACCTCCATGCATTAGTGGTGAGTTGGTGCACAACGATGCTCCTCCCCTTTCAGCTCAGGTGGACCCCATCTCGTCCCAGCAGAAATGTCCTGCCTGTGACTGGAGCGCCAGTCTTGGTCTCAATAAACGGTTGAATGTCACAAAATGCATTGTTTTCATTCTTCAAGCACGCTATGGGAAGGGAGTGGGGTCGAGCTGGTGGCTGCACCAGGCTGCCAGCCACCATTTTGAGCAGGTGAGTGCAGGGTAGTGGGTTAGCTGGGAAGGACAGAATGGGGAGTGGAAGTGAAAATAGGCAGCTGGGTATGTGTCCACTGTGTCATGGGCTTATAAACAGTTGATGGTCAGAGCTTTAGCATGAGATGGAAGCCAATTGCCTGGCTGGAGCAGCTGCAATTTTTAAAACATGTATGGTGTGTGTGTTGGGGTGTGTGGGGGCTGAATGAACAGAGAGGCACAGTGTGGGCCAAGAGAAGGAGGCAGAGACATAGATAGGAGACATAGAAAGGCTCCTAGCTCACATCAGCCAAAAATGGCTGCGACCGTGGGGAGCCCAGAACAGACGTTAGCACAGCAGTATAGTATAATGATAAATTGTAAAGATAGATACTTACGGGCAGATGTTTCCTCCATAGGATCTGCCTTCTGAGCCCTGGGCTGGGTTGCTGGCTGAGAATATGGCTTGCTTCCTACATGGCCACCCCCAGAGTCCTGGGTCCCAAACAGACCCTGACTTTCCAGGGAGAGCTCTTTACTGGCCTCCTCATGTTCCTCTTCCAGTGACTTTTACTGTTTATCCTTGTGAGGGTTGGGGCGGGAGGCGGGCAGAGGGGAGGCTACAGGGTCCACAACCTCTTTGGATTCGGTAGTGGTGTAATTGCTCAAAATCCCTGTCCAGCGCCTCAAAAATGGACAGGTTATATTTCCATGACCAAACTGTTTCCTGGCATCCCTAGTGTTAATGTAAGCCCACCTAAGCTGTTTGCTCAACCACCAGTTGATTTAAGAATCAAACCTCTTGTAGCTCATTGCCAGTAACATAAAATTTATAATTTACACTGACTTTTTATCACTGAAGTATTTATTGGAAATCATTACTTACGTTGGGTTACCCCTTATCTATCAAATAGTTGCTCACAAGGCTCCTGGAGCTAATATTCTTCTCCGGATTTCCCCAGAAAGTATATCAATTTTCTAATAATATAATTACCATATAAATTTGCACATATTTTTATGTAGGAAAGTTCAGGTACATGAAGACCACAGACAGCCAATTAACCCATAAGATGTTCAACGTAGCGTTTCATGAGAGAATCACGGGCTGATCTAGTAAATTGTCAGCACAAGCTGCAAATGGAACGTTGTTAGACAGAAGAGCCCCGCCATTTCAGTTAGCTCTGATAGCTTCATGTCTTAAGCCCCAAATTCATTATCTGTACCTGCTACAGTAACTTGAAACTAAAGGGAGGTGGAACTGGGCATGTCTTTTCTAATTCTCTTTCCTCCAGCACCTTTGAGGAGGTACCAGTTCTCTCTCTCTCACCACATCAGACTCTCAGCCACAGCTAACTGAATCCTGTGATTCTGGGCTGCAGATCACATGGCTGGCTTTAAGTTACAAATATAATCTTTGAGGTTACAAAAGAACAGCATTTTTGCTGTTAAACAAGAATAGATGAAAGTCACTATGTAAAAGCAAATGTTTTCATCTCACCACCAACACAGATCAAGCACATGGAATGTGAATTCTCAAGCATGAGGGAGAGGGGCATTCCATTCTGTCTGGAAACGTAGAGCAATGTGGCACAGCAATTAGCGCAAACTAGCTCTTAAATAAAACTTATTAAAATAAAAGTCTCATTTACCATGGAAGCTATTGTATGTGATTTATAAAATATGACATCTTATAATATATAATATAATATAATTAATATATACACACAAGAAGGTAGAGGTAAGGAGGTACTTTCTGGGGGGGTCTACTTTAAAAATATCTAATCTATGCAAGCCTTGTTCCATCAGGTGAGTGGATCAGTTTTATGGTGGAGTATTTTTCCTACCGAACAAAAGTCTCATATAAAGAAAAATCTTGGAAGTTAAGAAAACTTGTACCTACTGTACTGGTCAATAATTCAAAGTTTTCAAAGCTTAGGTGATCAAAACTAGATGAAAAGTAAGAAGGCTAAGGATCTAAACCAGGGGTCGGCAACCTTTCAGAAGTGGTGTGCCGAGTCTTCATTTATTCACTCTAATTTAAGGTTTCGCGTGGCAGTAATACATTTTAATGTTTTTTAGAAGGTCTCTTTCTATAAGTCTTTAATATATAACTAAACTATTGTTGTATTTAAAGTAAATAAGGTTTTTAAAATGTTTAAGAAGTTTCATTTAAAATGAAATTAAAATGCAGAGTCCCCCAGACTGGTGGCCAAGACGCAGGTAGTGTGAGTGCCACTGAAAATCAGCTCGCGTGCCGCCTTCGGCACACGTGCCATAGGTTGCCTATCCCTGATCTAGACCCAGTGGATGCAGACCCATTGACACTCATGGGATTTTTGTCCCTGACTTCAAAGGGAACAGAAGCTTGCTCAGAGTATGGGTTTACATGCTGTCAGTGCATATTAATAGCTGAGATAAGTGTTGAGTGCAGTGGGAAACCATTGTTTTATTTCACATTCACAACATCTTTGACTGGTAATTACCTATTGCCTTGGAAACCCAGGTGTGTGTTCCACAGCTGCATGAAAATGGCCTTTTCTCAACATTGTTTGAGTGGGAAACTTGTGATATAGATTTTGCAAATTACTCCTAAAACATGGGGAGACTAGATTGACCAGAAAATTATTTATGTTCCCTGTAGCTTTATTTATGGTAGCCTTTTTTCTGATAAATTTCTTACAATTGCTTCTCCTCCATGGGTAGCAACAGTAGGAGTGTTAGTGTAGATAAGGTTGGTCTTATGTCAACTCCGTGCGAACTACCTCCTTCCACCCTTCGTGTAGACAAAGCCTTAATGCTGTCTAAAGAACCGGGTTTTCTTCTTTAAGGGATTAATCCTGAAGACTTCAATCTTGCAGACTGTCACACTGTCTGGAGTGGCTATCGACCATGAGTGCCTACCTCCGGGCAGACTGTCAAAAACATCGCAGACACCCCAAACTATAATAAGTGAGTTATAATAGGTGAGTTCTATAACAAGATTTCACCAACCCAGTAACAAATGTGAACTCCTGGATCACTATAGCAGTCGTACCATGGAGTCACAGACAATCCCCTTAGGCTCTCCAGTCTACCTTGCCACCCAGGCAAACTGGACTTAGCAATATATGGTCGCTTACACCAAAAATCACAAAATATTCAGATTGCTTCCAGTCCCATATAGCCTGATCTATTATGTATTAATTATATTAATTACTTAAGAATTCCCAGTTATCACTTTGAGGATTGACAGGTTCTTGTCCCAAGATCAGGCCCAGTATTATTCAAATTATTATATAGCTGGGAACCCCAATGTGCACAGCTGCAACACACGCACTAGAGCAACTCTTCTATATTTACAATGATTTATTAATACATTTAGCAAAGTCGCAAACACTCCAACTCAGTAAGGTAAATAGAAATAATACAGAAAGTATATTTAAACATCCATACTCACGCTATCCCTTGGAGAACAACCTGAAATGTTAGCCATTGTCTTCCTCATCACCATCACCTTCCTCCTCCTTATTAGTGGCCGTCGTTCTGGCACTTCCCAAGGGTTATATCCCTCTCTCCTCCTATTCCAATTCTGTGTGAATTTTAACTCCTCATGCACTACAGGGACAGAGATGTCCTAGAAATAGAATAGATCAGAGAGAGAGAGAGAGAGAGAGAGAGAGAGAGAAAGAAGTGATGCTTTAAAATAATTCTTTTTATAATTTTGAGCTAAAATTTCACAACTCTCAACAGTTCAAGAGATCCATTGAAACTGCAGCCTAAATTTAATCCATTATCTGGATGTGAACACTGCTTCTTTCCCAGGGTGATGGAAGTCAGAGTGGGGCCGGAGACAGGCTGCTGGGGTCAGAGCTGCTGAACCAGGGCTGTCTAGCACAGACACCTTTCAGGGTATGACCTGTGTGCTTGTAGACTGGTTGTGAGCATCCCAGCTGGGAGCTACAGCAGCAAAGCAGTTGTAAGGCACCCAGAGTTGCAGGGCAAGTGGTGACACAACCCCTCACTAGTCTGGATTGCACCCTGAACCCCTAAAGCATATATACATTCCTACTGTTGTCCCTGCCTGCAGCCTATCTTACACGTCTCTTCCCCGTTGCCGTTTTCTGTCCTAAATGCTTCTTTTTGTCTCCTCCTTCCACTACCAACATCATGCCACCTGCTGTGCTTGGAAAAGTCTCCCTCTTGCCAGGTACAAAGCATCCTCCTTTAATCACACCTCTTCCATGAAGCCTTCCAGGGTTGATCAGGCCTTGAGTCTACCTCCTGCTTGTTCTATTCTGACGTTTGAATCATGGCCCCGTGTGTTGTGCTTGTCTGACGAGACTACACGCTTCTCAAGAGAGAGACCTAGGTTTTTTGCATATTTTATAAAATACCATGCACATTTATAGTGCTAAATATTACACAATTTACAATGATTACTTTCAGTATAACAATACAAGGCCAGATTCTTCCAACGTCACTCATGAAGAAGAGTAAATTACTAGGTAACAAATTCCATCGTCATCAGTGGTTATATTCATGGAGTAAAGGTCTTCTCCTCATGACCAAAGGCCCAGAGGATTTTGCATAATTTGATGCATAAAATACATAGAAATTGCCCTACAGGATAAGACCCAAGGTCCATCTCATCCAATATCCTGTCCCTGGCAGTGGCCAGCACCAGAAGCCTTAGTGGCAGATGTGAGACATTTTGTAGACTATTGTGGCTTAGTCTGTTCATAGGTGAAGTTTTCTCTTAATTCCCATCAATGATTGACTTACACCTTGGAGCATCAAGGCCTCTATCTCTTTATATTTTCTAAATACATGTAGATACATACAAACATTTCCTATCTAATGTAGCGGAGGATGTTCCTGTTATCTTTTGGATGCTACTGTGAGCTTCCCCTCAATGATATCTTGCTGCAGTGAGTTGCACAGGTTAATTATACATAACGCAAAAGACAAAACATCTTTTTAGCAGTTTTAAACTATCATACCACAATGAATACTGCACATAAACATGCCTCTTTCATCAGTGCCTGAAAAACAATTTTAAGCACTCACTTATCTCCGCTACCAAGTTATACACAGCCAAGTGCACTGGGAATGGAAAGATTCAGTCTAACAACAGACAGCAGCTCTGTCATGCTTATACAAATGTAGTCAATTAACTGAGTAAAACTATAATACAGGTGGGTGTTGTGGGTTTTAATTAAACTCAGGTGACAATTTGTCGTCACTGAATGCCAGCCTGTTTTCTGGAGGTGGAACGTTCCACTATGGATGAGTTATTTTGTCTCCTTAAGTCCAGGAGAAAGATCTCAAGACAAAGCACAAGTCCATTGCCTTTGGTAAGCAGGCTCTATGATGCGATAGAACATGATGCGTTCATCTCCCCCACACAATACAAAAACGGAAAATTGTAGAGCTTTTAAATCAGCCGTTCAAAAGGGCCCACTCCATTCTCTATATGGAACAATACAATTTATACTGACAGACAAATAAACTTTACTGCACCTTTGAGGCAACCTGTTAGAAACGAATTCTGCACTCCCATACAACTGTGCCATTGCCACTGAAATGAATAGGGGCTGCATGTATGGATTGTATGACAGACTTTTATCCTTGTAAGGCCTGATACAAAATCCACTGAAGCCAACGAGAGACTTTCCATTGACTTCAATTTATTTTGAATCAGACCTGTAGCGTACAACATGTGCTGCAGATACACAAAAGCCTTAAAATAAGTCTCTTTACACAAAGTATCCTCACACCCAGTTAATAGACTTGAGTCCATAGATTATGAACAAATTAACAACAAAGAGGTGCTTAGGTATTTTCACTAAATGCAGAATATTTTTGGATTCCCAAGATAGTGCGCCATTTCAAGCCAACTGAACAAGATAGCAACATATGTTATTGAAGCCACCATGGCCAGTGAACATAGCCAGTTTCCTGGTAGTCAGGAGATGTATGTCCCACTCCTGGCTCTGCCACTGACTTACTGTATGACCTTGCACAGATCATTTCACCTCTCTGTGCCTCAATTTAGTCATCTGTCAAATGGGGATAAGTATATTTATCTTGCTTTGTAATCTGCAAATGGGATGCACTATTTAAGAATGAACTGAGTAATAAAACTATAGCCTCAAGGGAATTAATACAGCACACCTGAAAGTAATGGAATTTGCTAGCATTATGGGGCCTGATCTAATACCCATTACAGTCAATGGATGTGTTGCCTTAAGTGGGAACAGGCTCTAGCCCCACATGAATAACTGGAGAGAGACTATGTTGTTTCAGGAATACAATAGAAACTTACTGAAAATTACAAAGAAGAATGATTTAAAAAGGAAAATAAGGGCTTCAGAGTACATGACTTCCATCTACGTACATGCAGAACTTAATGAAAGTCAGGCTTACTTTGTGTGTGTTTTGCTTGAAATATAAAATTACAACAAAAGAACGATCCAAGTTTTGCTTATGAATCTCATATGATTTACTAATTTTGCCTGTGGTGTTCGAGTGACTGGATCTGTACAAAAACTCAACAGACCTGATTCTCAGAGATGGCCTCTGCCTTTGCAGATGCAGATTTGGGGGCGGAACAGCTGTGCAATTGTCCCTTCTCCGTACCCCAGTTGCATTGCCCTGGTCGTTCTGAAAAGGCTGCGGTGGGAAGGCTGGAAAATTGAGCCAATGGATCAAGCCAATTAATGACAGGCCCGGCACCTGTGAACCCCCACATAGGGCTGTGGAGGAGCTGCCATGGCACTGCACCGCAGGCCAGCGACCCCGACCACAAATTAGGGGTATGCATTTAACTCCTATTAAAAATATCAAAAATTATTTATGGTGGTGACCCTATAGAGACATGGTGATGAGAGTTCTTGTCTCTAGGTAGAGTGAACAGGAATGCCAGAAGCTGAGAAAGAAGGCGGGGAGGGATCAGGTCCAAGGCTGCAGCAAGAAGCTGCATCACATTACATTTAAGAGGAGGTAAATCTAGTCCCATGGAGGGAGCATCTGGATTAGCAGAAGAAACACAGTGGCAGAGGCAGGGTATGGGAGAATGGAAATATAGCCCCTCGTCCAGCATTCTGGCATATTGCTCATGTCCCTCACTTGCCACAGTTGTAGGACATAACGTTCCCTCACCAACTTTTCTTACATACTGGACAGCAGAACCACTATGCTCCACAAAAGCAGCAGCCAGGACTGTCACTCCTCTTCTTCTGACATGTTAACAATATATTTACTTTTGTGGATTTTTTCAAACCCAGGAATGTAGCAACAGTTAATACATCTACACAAAAAAGTCTAGCTCTACTGTAACATTAGGGACAAAGAAAAAGAGAAAAATTGAAAGAATCAGGGCCTCTATTTTTATTGATTATTAAAGATGGTGGCCCAGATTCTGTATTCCACAGCAGCCATTTTGCAATGCACCTCAGTGCAAAGCTGTCCTGACTGGCCAAGGGAGAGTAATCAATCAATGGGACAATCATCCTAGTGCAGGGAAAGCCCTGGTTACAAAGATGCAGAGTAGCAGCTCCCACAACCCTCCTTTCCTGAAGCCAGCGTAGGGGGCATGGACAGGGCTCCCTTACATCTGGCCAAGCCCAGGTTGACACATCAATCCCCTGCTGGCATTGGCAGCAGATGTAATTCAGAGCAACAGGGTGGGCTCACAATTGAGGGAACCACCTTTGAACTTCCACTCATGAGTGGTGCTGTATGCTGCTCAGCTATAGCTAAGGATCTAGTCCAGTATCGTATGAGAAGTAAGTCTCCACTCTCTTGGGGGGGGTGGGGGGGTGACACATTTTGTGAAATAATTTCCTTTGAAAACTAGGTTTCACAGTGTAGCTGTGTTAGTCTGTATCAGCAAAAACAATGAGGAGTCCTTGTGGCACTTGAGAGACTAAAATTTATTTGGGCATAAGCTTTCGTGGGCTAAAACCCACTTCATCAGATGCACGGAGTGGAAAATTCAGTAGGGAGGTATAAATACATTTTTTTTCCTGCATGAAAAAGTGAAACTTTATTACCTGAATTCTACTGCCAGCAGCCTATCAGATATGTATGTCAAATGTCCCATGAACAGCTGGTGAAGTAAAGTATACGTAGCTTGGAAGGATTAGATTTTTGTCAGTGAATGTCATTAAACATTGATTTCACTGTACAACAGAAACCAATGAAAATATATTTCCATTGATAATAACTGAAAACTGCAGATAGGCAAAGTAAGAACAAAGCTGCTTGAAAACTGAATAGAGTCCAAATCCTTTGATTTAGACTTTTGTTTAGGCTTGTTACAAATGGAGTAGTGAATGAACAGTAAAAACAGGTATGACGTGTGGATTTAAGGATATTGACTTTGTGTATTTTGACATGTGATGCTGATAATTTGTGTTCTAATGGTTTATAAAGCTTTAACTTTTTGACTCTTGATGTCTATTATCATTAAATAATTGTCTGACACCCCCCCTTTAATTTTCTGCAAACGTGAAAATTTGAATTGATAAAAATAGGGAAAAATGCTTAAATGAACATAAAAATTATAAAAAAAATAGAATTCAGCCATACCTTGGTATATTACACTCAAATTGGGCTTAATCTTGCTCCCTTTGAAGACAATGTGCAAATCTTCCAGTGAAATCCTGCCCCAGTGAAGTAAATAGGAGTTACTGCCATTGACTTCAATGAGGCCAGGATTTCAGCTATCGATTTCATGTGGAATAGGATCAGGCCCATCACATGTCTGAAATATAACAAGTGGCAGACGATCAGAAAGCTGTCAAATAATGGATGAACTAGAATAAGATACTGAAAGTTAAATCAGAAGATTCTTCAGTGGAGGTGCTAGGGACAGTGGTCTATGTGAGTTCTACCATTAAAAAGGTAACTTTTCACTGGAGACAAGAAGCCGAATGCTGAAATCCTTACTCTGGGGATAACTCCCACCAAGGGAAGAGAAGTCATTTCCAATCACCACATTTGTGGACAAAAACGAATGTGTTTGAAATAGATCCATTTCATCAGCTTGCTGATGCTATAAAAACATTAGGGGTATTTTTGTTTGATGCTTTTTTCTTTTCTCTTTTTCTTTCATTTTTTAAAAATACTCCAGTGGGTGTCACTATGGGAACAGAAAGAAAAAAAATGACCGCGAGGTAAACTGGAGATTAGTAATAATAATCACAAAGGAGAAAAATTAGCAGCCTTTGTTACCCTGAATGATAATTACCTGAGCAACAATTAGCTCTTCTGCTTACTGCTTACTCTTCAGTCATTATATCAGTCAGTCAGCAGTGAAATTTGGAAAAGAAAGGATCAGATTATTTTTGTTCACTCTATCTTAAAGATTTAAAGAGAGGATGATGTGGTACAGATCCTCAAAAGCCAAGAATGCAAAGATAGATCAGCTGGTTTAATTTAAAACCAAATTAAAATGCTAACCACTGGAGATAATAAAATAATAAACAATGCTGAATAATATTATTATTCATACAGCACCATAGATGACTGTTTACAGATACAAAAAGAGACAGGGCCTGATTTACAGTCTGACTTAGATGCAATATGGAGAAGATGAAAACAGACAACAGGTAAGATTAACTAAGGAAGGGATAAGGGTTACAAAAAATAGAGTTACAAGACAATGTGCATTTTTTCTAGTGTATACATATTAGTTTCCACTTTTTTGTATTTAAAAAAATATTTTAATTTCATTTATTTTCAGTTCAAGTTGCATTGATTTGTCATACTAGGTAAATTGATGACTAGCTAGTTGAAGAAAGATTCTGATCTTGCAAACTCGTACTGAAGAGAGCCCATATCACCCTTGATACACCTTGGGTGCATGGGAGTGAATCATACCTGTTGTTTAATTTCACAGAAAAAGGAAACTAAGGCAAGAAGAGATTAAATGACCTGTCCAAGGTCCTCTGCAAAACTGAGTGAAGAACTCAGAATTCCTAATTCCCAGGCTTGTGCTATAATCACTAGATTGAACTCCTTCACCAGTAGCAACAGGGAACAGCTACTGATGTGCTCTGAGGAATATTTTTTGGGTTTGAGTAAACTGCTTTCACACAGTTATCTTTATTTAAAAATAAGTAATTGTGTTATTTTCACTTTATGGTGATCTCTGCAAAGTTGCCTGGAAATTTCAGAGAGTCTGGTTCTATTTGAGATAGACAAGAATGCTGAAAGAATAGTTGCTAAAGTTGAGGGAGCAACATTAAAATAGTAACATTGCATATGTATACTGTCTATTTATTGATGCTATGTCTTCTATTTCCTACCTATATCACTCAGCCACCCTTCAGATATTAGAAATTATAATTATGAACAAAAGGTAAAAGATTGATAGGCATTTTGCATCCATCAAACGGCATTAACATAGCACAATGTTACCTTATTTGTGCTTACCATCTAGTCAGTGATTAATTATCTTGATGATATTTGTGTAACATGCACTGGGAGTTTCCCTGTAACCGTGGCAAACCTCACTATGCAATTAGCACTGGTTGCTTTTATTGCCAGTCTTTAAACACTTCTGTCTAATATATATCTTCAGGCAGCTCAGGGTATAAGGAGGTCGTTGTTTTTTCAACAGCTAGAACATACGTCAATAACATTCATTTCTAGAAACCTCAGAATACTTTCCATGCTTGTGGTCAATAACAGTTAAAAAGCCGCACTTTAGAATCACCTTCCCTAAATTCTCAACACATAACCTTAGGCTACCAAACCAAGAAACTCATTTTCAGTTCTTAACTCCAACTATCTACAGGTGGACAGCAATACCCATCCCAGAGCTCTGCAATATCCTTGAAGGGGACAAACTAGTGTCCCTTAAGCATGCAATAAGATAAAACAGTCCTAAAATAACCCAACAACCCAAAAACCCTGATGGACGTCCAATAATCTACTAGGGGTCTCCTGGCCATTGCAAGACCTCTAGCACTGGTGCACCTTGGTCCCTCCTGTTCTCTGCATGTGGCACATAACAGTCTAGTTTCCTGTGAGCTGTAATACTTTGGACTAATTTCTGTTGTTTGATTTAATGTGCAGGTTCTGGGTGGTGTTGGTGGTCTATGAAATAGAGAAGGACAGACTAGATGATCTGGTTGTCCCTTCTGACCTTAAACTCTATGACTCTAAGACTAACTACCAACCTGCCTCAAACCTCCCCTTCCTAAGCAAAATCACTGAGAAGATAGTGGCTAATTAACCCCAATGACATTCCAGTTCTGTCAGTGTCTTAGATCTCATACAGTCAGGCTTCAGACCATGTTATGGCATAGATACTACACTGGTGGTCAGTCTTCTTACAACCATATACAGGAGACAAACACCCATGTTGATTTACTATGGTATCAGCTGCATTTATCACAGTTGCACATATGGGACTGCTAGCCTATCTGCATGTCCTGGAAGTGGTAAGTGGAGCAGCTGTAAGATGGCTTGACACTCCTCTCAGAGGGTTGTGATGGACAGCTATTCCTCTTAAGAGCATTCAAGTGCAGAGATCCACTGAGTTTCCCTATTCCACATCTACATTAAAACTCTAGGGGACAGAGTGAAAGGCTATGGTCTCAAGTGTGAACAACAGGCTATTGACACACAGCTCTGTCTATGACTGTCTATTCAAGATGACAAATGGCATCATCCAAAAGGTGTAGGAAGAAATAAGCACCTCTACGAAAAACCTCTGGCTCCAGCTGAACCCAATTTCAAGTACAAGTACCTTTACACTCTCTACTGATATTTGAAGAAGAGGTGGTTGAAAAATTTCAGACAGAACACTTTTCCAGGCTCTCTGGCAGTCCACCCTGGAGGATTGCTGGGGAGCCAAGGCTCCCAAACTTCCCAGTGGCGTAGCCAGGTTTAGAGCACAGGGGGAGCGGAGCTAAAAAAAGACGCCGGGAGCAAAAAAAATGCTCCGCTCTGGCTGCAGCATAGGAGCAAAAGGCGTCGGGAGCAAAAAAAGGCACCGGGAGCAAAAAAAAAAAAAAATGCTCCGCTCTGGCTGCAGCATAGGAGCAAAAGGTGTCGGAGCACAAAAAAGGCGCCGCTTCTGCTCAGTGAGGGAGCGGCCACTCCCCCTGCTCTCCCCCTGGCTATGCTATTGAAACTTCCATGTAGATTCTTCCAAAATGGAATATTTTGAAAATGTTCTTCCCACTGAAGATTTCACAGATCTGACGTTCCTTTCCACTACAGAATTATTTGTTTTTTTCTCCCCAGGAAATGCAAATTTTTTTAATGGACAGAAATTCTGGTTCGTGCACAGGCTTAATTTGAAGCAGTCCCTTTCAAGAAAGTTTCTTTTGCCTGCTTCTTGTCCTTTGCGGTTTTGTTTTTCAGTTGAATTGTAGTCTCTTGTCCCATAATTATGGTGTCTTTTCAATTCTCCAGTCTTCATCCACAGTCATTTAACTAGAGACATTTCCTTTGGCTATTTGGAACCCAAATAAAACATTGCAGCAAAGTGCTAGAACATGAAAATGAAAAAGAGAAATTTGCTAGATTGTTTTTCAAACAGTAGGACTTACAAAAAGGAAACCAACAGAATATATGGGTTCTCTGCTTAGAAGAAGTTCAAGGAGGAAGAAAGCAACATTCAATTTCCCCCCTCAGAGGCTGGCAACTAACCTATTGAACCTCCAGCTTATTCAAAGGTTGAATGCTACATGCCCATGACTGAGATTGAAGCTTGATTGCGTCAGGGGGACAGATCCATAAATACCATGATCTATTGCAGGAAAGAAAATTCAAGAGGTATTTTTTTAAAATTTTTTTTAGAAGATCCCCTTCCAAAAACTTCAGGATAATGATCTTCTATTGTAAAATGTTACTTGGCTGATTGGTGCACACTCATGCATTTGTCCAACGAGTTATTTTAAACTTGGCAAGTTAAAAATAAAAAAGTTACCCATGCTGGTAGTTTATGTGCATTCATCCTGTACATTGTTAGGTAGTGAATAATAGTAATTCTTTGCATCTTCAGAACCCTATACGGCCCTGACCCTACACCGCTGAATGCAATGGGGACACTGACGTGGATTTCAGTTAGCACAGGATTATATGTCATGTGAAGATCTGAGAGAACTTTGCAAATCTGAATTAAGCCTCAACATCCCTGTAAGGTCAGTAAGTACTATTTCTTCTCAATTTACAAGAGAGGGATTGAGTCATAGGAAGATACTACTGTTTTTACTCTCATGTACACCCATGTAAGTTAGAGTAACTCCATGGAAATCATTGCGGATACTTCTAATTTACATTAGTGTAACTGAGATCAGGACCTGGTCCTAAGTGATGTGCTTAAAGACGTATAGCGAGTCTGTCAGCGCCAGGTGTGGAACTCAGGAGTTCTACCTCCATATCCCTATTCCAAAACCATAATGTGGTGCTGCACGCAGTGGCGTAGCCAGGTTTAGAGCACAGGGGGAGCGGCGGCGCTATACAAAGGCGCCTCCCCGCTCCCCCTGTACTCACCCCGGCGGTGCTTTAAAGGGCCTGGGGCTCCAGCCGCTGCGGAGCCCCCGGGCCTGTTAAATCCCCGCCCGAGCCCGGCTCCAGCAGCGGGGCTGGGGGGTGCACTTTAAAGGGCCCGTAGCTCCCTGCAGCGGCAGGAGCCGCGGGCCTTTTAAAGCACCCCCGAGCCAGCTCTCCGCTTCTCCTCACAGGGGGAGCGGCCGCTCCCCCTGCCCCCCCCCCGGCTACGCTACTGGCTGCACGTTGCAAAGGCCCCTACTAACTACACGTTGGTTTAGGCTGTGTGCATTTGCACTCTGAGTTTGGGTTTCAAAGGAACATAAAACTCAACTAGAAATTTACTTGAAGCAGCCAAGTTTTGCCCTCTTTCAAGTGAAGATCACATTAAATCACCGTTTTTCACATTTCCCAACAAATACCATAAATTGGCCCATATTCACATGAAATTCAAAATTTAATTGAAACTCCGTGTAAACGCCTGTCATAAAATTAAAAAACCAGTGCTAGATGGTGCTGAACCAAAACCCCAGGATTTAACCTTGAGTCTGGACAAGCTCAAAATCTATATAGGAGCTGGATCTGAATTTTGTAAGAAACCTCTTCTGGGACAAATTAGAACCCCAGAAATGAACATCTCCTATCTTCTGAGTCTTTAAAATGTGGATCTGATCATGTTTTTTCTGTCTTGAGTCCATCTCTATTTGTTATAGAAGTTAGGTATTACTAACCTAAGTAAGGTAAGCTGGACCTAATTAAGCATTCTTGCCCACTTGTGCTCTACTTCACAACTGCATATTATTAAGTATGATTAATTATAATTAATGTATTGTATTAATTATATTAGCTGCATAAAAATAAAGAAGTTCAAAAGTTGTTGAAAGACAGAAGAAGTGTTCCTCTCATCCTGTTCTTATCATTATTTTGATTTGCAGCTAATTTGTGGAGTTCCTTTGGGAGTTTGTATGTTGTTAGCGAAGTATCTTTTATTGCCAAAATACCTTATGCAGCGTCAAGTTCCCTATAGTCTGAAATATCAGCAGTGAGAAGGACCTAAGACAATGGGCTCAATTTTCATTCAGGAAGCCATGGAGCTGAATCACTTAAGCTCTCCCAGCATCTCCTCTGCCCATACAGCCAACAGTGAAGGTGAGAAAAATAGCCAAGCAGGGTTAGCCAGAAAAAAAAGCAGCAGTGTTGGGGATCAAGTTAGTTTTAATTTTTAAATCACTCACATTTTCTCTCCTGATTTAAAAACATAGGGGCTCATCACACAGTGTAGTAGGACAAAGCATGGGCCATTATCTTCTCATGCCAGGTTTTCACTGCGGTAGCTCTACTGACTTCATTGTAGTTACTCCAGGTTTTCACCATTGTAAGTGAGGGGTGAATCAGGCTCTAAGAGTTTAAATTGATTTTCTAGAAGAGTAACAAGAGGATAAAATGGTGCTTATTCAGTCTGGTGACAGAATAGCAGGTATTTTAGGATTTTATGAGATTGCCTATTCCTGCCTCAGGAGGGTTTAGTTTTAAGTTCAAACTCTGAGCCACTCACGGGTGCAGGAATTCACGTCTCAACACCATCACCCAATGACAGCTTTATGTTCCTTGGTATGGTCTAATGTCTCAGGCATCACTACAAGGAAAGGGAGACAGCACACGAGTGCTACTGGGGAAAAACAACAACAACAACAACATCCATGAGAGAAGGAACTGAGCCCGTTAAAAAGGGGTGCCACTAATCACAGGTGCCTCTGAAACACAGGTGTTTGTGCATGTGTGCAACTGTGACTATGTGTATGTATGTTTGTGAATATACACAGTTGTGGACCTGGGCAAATATATTCTCATCCCTTTTTTCATTGTTTTGTGAAAAAGCAGAACACGTCAATTTTCCCCACAAACCCCATTTCCACAGATGAATAATGGACTTTTCACAAGTAATGCTTGCACATGTAGTCATTTATACAAATTTCAGTGCAAATGAGCAGAGATGCTCCATACAGATCGAGGTGCTAAACCGATGAAGATATGCCAGATGTCAGCCTTTGATTTACATGGTCAGTTTTGACACCGTCACCCTCTGTTTTTTGTTTGCCATATTCCATTTTTTTCCACACTTACAGTACACTGAGGGCAAGAGAAGAGGTCCAGTGAGCACCACAGCCCGGTATATAAATGGCTTAGTGACAAACCTTTTTGTCAGGTTGCCACATAAATACTGTCTGTGCCATGTAAATCCAGAAAAGTGCTCCATCTTTCTGGCCTTAAGTGTCTCATTTTATCTCATTCCCTGCATATGTCTTCATTCAGTGATTTCCCTGAAAGGGAGAGTTCAGTGAATTCCCTCTGTCTTTACAAGGACATAGCCGGAGGCTGAACCAATGCTAGAAAGACCCAGTGACTATCCCTGGTATAGTAGCAAAGTCCTTGGGAGATTTCTAGCAGCTCAAATGGCTGAAAGGAAGCCCCAAAAACCACAGACTGCAGCTGCTATGGAACCTTCTAAATGTTCCTTATAGCACCTACATCCCTTGGGATTATAGGAGTCTGGTCTTACAACAATGGAGCCAGTGACTGCAGCAGGACAGGGAATGTTTTCCCTTTCCTATTGCCTTGTGGGGCCTGTTAAAAGAACAAAATACAGATGTAACAGTTATTTGTATAGCAGGATTTTTATAAGGGGGCGGGAATTTGTTTTTCAGATGAAAAAGGTTGACAAAGAAAGATACCAGGATATTTCTCATCAGATTGAAAGCAATAATAAGCAAGAAGGATACACAAAGTATATGGGGATCCAGATGTTCTCATGAGATGTTTTCACCAAAATTAATGTGGAGCTGAATGAAGATCTCAAGACGGGATGTGAAATATTTTATGGTCTGTACACCCTGCCTTATTTTACCAGTATAGTCGTCAGTGGTTTCTAGGAGCTAGCTACTTTCACTGCTGAAAGGTTCATTCTAATAGCAATGTTTATATTTTGTATCTCACAAAATATTTCCAGTTTCTATCATAAAATATTTTAAAGGGCAGCATTGTGCCCAGCCCTTGTGTGAGCATGCAGGGGAGACGTGGGAAGAATGCAAATTACTATGCATGGGCTGGCACAAAGAGGTTCCTTGCATTGAATGAACATGAGGGGGGTCTAACTCTCTGCTGCCCTAAACCCAAATTGGAATGGCTGTATTTTGCACAAGTGTCAATAACTATGCAAGCCGTGTGTTCACTGCATGCAAGGACTCCTTCGGGCTAGTGCTGCTGCTTGCACTAGCTTCTGCAAATGGGGTAGGTCAATTGCACCACTTCTTCCTTTGAACCATTCAGAACTGGATTAGTACAGATGGGAACAGATACTGCACCTTCTCAAAAGGTGACCCAGAGGCCACATTTCCTGCAGCTCCAAGGACCTTTGTACCTGCCTGAGGCATATTGCATTCCAATGCTCCTTCTAGGGTTGTGTGCTTCAGCAGCATACAAAATGCAGGGAGGTGACTGTGTGTCAAAATACATCCTAACACTTTTAAGGCATTAGGGATGCTGCTGCCAAAAATAATAGTGCTTAATGCTCAAAGCAGTTGCAGAACCTGGAGGATACATCCAAATCAAGTCACATGCCACGGTCATTGGAGTATCAGGTTAATGACAACCAAATACAAGCATCAGATATGAGCAAGATAAAGGGACAGTCTCCATTCATCACTGCTCACACTTTAATATGAGATTGTGGCTCTACACAGAGCTATGCTGTAATCCAACCTCTGACATCCCTATGAAATACAGAGCTTTGCTCAATAACTGGGAAGGATAAAACAGCAGTGACAAGAATGAAAGCATAAGGATGGATGGGGGAGCAAAAGTGGAGCAGAAACTGGTTTCTCTAGCTTGACATCCAAAAATCTGTTGACATGCACAGCACAATAGCTTACTGTGTCAACCCTATTATGTTAAGGGATAATAATAGACCAGGGAGAGAGAGGAAATTCTACTGGGAATTAACACATTGCCCCCAGAAGGAAAAACATATGCCCTAGCACTGACAGTCTTAGCAACAATAGCAAGGCTTGTGAGGCTTTTGGACGCCAAGTGTCATTAACAAATGATCTAGTATATAAGAGGCTGCAGTGACTTTCCAACCTTCCATTATCAGTCGGGTGAGACTATGGGGGAGGGATGGGGAGGAACCAAAGGAGTATAACATAGAAGAAAAGGAGAGGGGAAAAACATGTACAGAAAAATATGAAGTGTGAAGAATCACTGTACTGAAATATTTTATTAAGAAAAAAAATGATCCACTCCATTCATCCAGCAAATTTTTAAAGAAAAACAGTTTAAATAAAAGTGCTGACAGGGTCCCTGCAGATTTCATTCCCTTTTCCCTTAGATCACTCATCTCTGATTTCCGACCGGCAGATGCTGACAGATATAAGGAGACCACCGGCTTTCCAGCGCATCTCTACAATGAAGGCCTTCTAGGGAAGGTTGCAAGATTAAAAGGGAAGAGTATATATGTGGGAGAAGGGGACAGGAGGAAGCAAATCAAGAAGTTTGTTTAAAGTATATGCATAATTGTTCTGAAGTATTCAACTGCTAAACAGATGACAGACTTGTTGTGACACTTGACCTTTCAACTACTCTTCATTCTACCCATCTCCCACTTTAAAATAGCACAGTTTGAGGGAATTCTGTCAGCCTGTGTATATTTTTGCTCACAGAAAGAAGTATAGTTTGTGCCTCTAGTGATATTTCAAAAACAGTTAGCACTTGGCTTTTGAACAAACGCCTTGAGAGGCCTAAAGATCCTAATCATACAAAGGTGTTTGAGAGGTTAGCAAAATTAATAAATAGAAGTCAAGGACTCACACTGCTAACAGAAACACATGCCACGGGAAAAGAAAGCCAAAGGAAAAAGGGATTCTGGGCAGCCAGTCCAAAAATAAACAAACTCACACTTAGAAAAGAAAGTTTTGTTGGGTTGGATTGGTTCCTAGCAACTTTTAGTGCAACAATATTATCTAAATTCTGTATGTGTGCATCTCTTTGGTAACGTGCATGCTGGTAAGTTCTATGATGTAAAAGTTTAAATCTTAGAGGCCTAAAGTGTACTAGGGCCTGAAAACAGCCAGGCTCAAATTTACCTTGTAAAAAATGAAGCTCACTGCTGTAGCTTCATTTAGGGCTTGATTCTGCAGGAAATAATCCCATTGATCTCAATGGGAGTTATGCTTGAGAAGGAATTGAACACCCATCTCACACTGTGTGCCCAAAAGGAACTGTCTTATTGAACAAATTATATCACTTGAAAATTAAGTTGCAGACTTATGGGTAAAATCACTGACATATTAAGTAGTATGTTCCTCAACTGGAGGAATCTGTCCTCTAACCAGGGCAGATCTGATATTCCAGCTTAATTTACAGAAAGCTCCAAAGCGCTATTGAGTACACCGTGTACATCATTAGCTACAAATATCCTTCCTGTAGACACAAGCTAACATAGTTTTCTACCTATTGCATTTAATGTAATTATTGGTATTGCTGGCATAGTAAACAATCATTGCAGTTAGCATTGACTGAGTCAGGCCTTAGAGCATAATTAAAATCAGTAACAGTAAAAATTTTGGTGCAATATTCCTATTGCAGAAGTACTTTTGATTCTTAGCCATATGATTAGCTAGATCATTCAGTAACACAACATAGACCATCTGAGCCTCTTTTTATTATCTGATAACATAATAGTACATCCTATAATGGAGGGCAGCGCAACTAGGCAATGCCTACCCTGTTTATAATGAGACGGATCGTGATCTTTACTGGTTTCCGAATGACTGAGTGCACTTTTATGCATCAATTTCACTTATTCATGTTAAGACGTCCAGCCGCCTCTATCCTCTGACTGCCTGCATCACATCCACAGATCATTGCTGCTTTAGTGCTCAATTGCAAAGAGAGCTCGGTTCTGCATCCTCTTTTCCTCTGCCATTATTCTAGCACATGGCTTAAATTTTCTTTAGAGGCAACATCACATGTTATCTGAACACCTCACAAAGATTTAGCCTCACAATATCCCTCCAAGGTAAATAAGTATTAGCAGCCCCATTTGACAGAAATAGAGTCAGAGAGAGGTTAAGTGATCTGCCTCAGTTTATACAGGAAGACTGACAGAGCAGAGAACAAACCTCATATATCTCCTTGGCTCTTTGTCCTATTCCCTAATGACAAGACTAAGACTTCAAGCTCCCTCATGATTCATATTCTCTTCATGTGGAACAGACCTTGAACACACACTCTCCACCAGGACTAATTCTGATAATTTCTCTCAACCATAAGAATTAATCCACAAAATAACTTACGCTTCGTAGATTTTCAAGTGCTCTGTTCTTGCCACATCTTTAGGAGCTATTCAGCAGCTCATTAATTCATTACAGAAACACTGTGAATTGTTGTTGCTTACACTCATGTTCTCGAAGGTGAATCCATCCATTGGCGGACTATCAGGTATGTGGGATGGACTATGCCTATTGCACTGTAATCTCGCTCATATGTTTTATATTCACATAAAAGCTGTAAAGGACATAACTGCTTGGAAGATACAAATGTTCATTCTCAGCCAATGAACTTGTGCATGAAAAAATGCATGAGCTAGTATCTGTGAGGAGAAAAAACGTACACACAAATGCTTTGTTGGGGAAAATAGGCATTTGCTTGCACAAAATCAAATACTTGAACACCGTCTGCATGATTTGCCCATACAACTGCCAGTGCTTGCTTACATTTCGACATGTGTATTTTGTTAGAGTGCATTGTCAGAAGCTGCAATTGAAAATTTGGCCAAGTACACATTCCAGACAAGAGTCTGCAGGCTTGTTTCTGTCAAGTGTTGAAAACTCCACTGACAACATAATTCAGGTTTCTGTGTATACCCTTCCATTCACTTACACTTCACTCACTGTCAGGAAGTACAACCAAAGCAAGGTTATGGGCGTCCAAGATGTTTTCCTTTCACATATTCATTCATCTCCAACATAAAAACCCTTAATGGAGCTATGATTACTTTTCCTTTGAACTATCTGCTGGCATGTCATAGGATTTGTTAGATGTTAAGGTAATTTAGAGTGATTCTAAAGGCACAATGTTCATTTCCTCTGGAGCACCTCCAGGCAGCATATAATTGGAATATGAATATTCAACTTTTTGTACTTTACACATTTATTTTATTTATTCTTCTGCTGTGATGGTGAGGAAATGGAATCAGTAGCCAGGTCTCCATTCATTTTATCCTCCCAGTTTCCTAGTGAGTTTGCCATTGCAGCAGTGATAGAAAGAAAGTCAACCAACCAAAAATAAATGAAAGAGTGAAGGAGCCACAGGGTCTGTGGAGTTCTCCTTGGAAATGTAGAAGTCAGATAAGGCTTGCCAAGGTTTGTGAAACTTTGGATAAACTGGAACCAAGTTTCATAAGAACATAAGAATGGCCATACTGGGTCAGACCAAAGGTCCATCTAACCCAATATTCTATCTTCCAACAGTGGCCAATGCCAGGTGCCCCACAGGGAATAAACAGAACAGGGAATCATCAAGTGATCCATCCCTGTCACCCATTCCCAGCTTCAGGCAAACAGAGGCTAGGTACACCATCCCTGCCTATCCTGGCTAATAGCCATTGATAGATTTATTCTCCATGAATTTATCTAGTTCTTTTTTTAACCCTGTTATAGTCTTGGTCTTTTCAACATCCTCTGGCAAGAAGGTCCACAGATTGACTGTGTGTTGTGTGAAGAAATACTTCCTTTTAAATCTGCTTCCTATTAATTTCATTTGGTGACCACTAGTTCTTGTGTTATGAGAAGGAGTAAATAACACTTCCTTATTTACTTTCTCCACACCAAGCTGAAAAGTCCCAGTCTTACTAATCTCTCCTCGTATGGAAGCTGTTCCATATCTCTAATAATTTTTGTTACCCTTTTCTGTACCTTTTCTAATTCCAATATATCTTTTTTGAGATGGGGCGACCACATCTCCACACAGTATTCAAGATGTGGGCGTACCATGGATTTATATAGAAGTAATATGGTATTTTCTGTCTTCTTATCTATCCCTTTCTTAATGATTCCCAACATTCTGTTAGCTTTTTTGACTGCCACTGCACATTGAATGGATGTTTTCATGGAACTATCCACAATGATTCCAAGATATCTTTCTTGAGTGGTAACATCTAATTTAGACCCCATCATTTTATATGTATAGTTGGGATTATGTTTTCCAATGTGCATTACTTTGCATTTATCATCATCAAATTTCATCTGCCATTTTGTTGCCCAGTCACCCAGTTTTGAGAGATCCCTTTGTAGCGCTTCAAAATCTGCTTTGGACTTAACAATCTTGGGTAGTTTTGTATCATCTGCAAATGTTGCCACCTCACTGTTTACTCCTTTTTCCAGATCATTTATCCCTAGGGGACACCACTATTTACCTCTCTCCCTTCTGAAAACTGCTCAAGGGAGCCTGAGCTGTACATTGGATATCAGGGAAGAATGTATGGGTTTGGTTGAACCCATATGAAACTTAGTTTTTTCTCATTGTTTCCATTTGAATCCTTGGGAGGCAGGGGAAAGAGACAGTTCTGGCTGAATTTCAGTATGAAGATTTGGGGGATGCTTGAACCCTGAGCTCAAAGTGAAACAAGGAGGTGCAAGTCCTTATGAACCAACATAAAATAGGTTACAACCTATACAAAAGGAAACTGCTGAGTTTTTCTACAGAAACGTTCTCCCCCTCTGAATCTTAAATGTTTTTTCTCCATTTCATTCTCACTTACCTTTCTGCTTTTCTGATAGACTCGCTGCTTTTGCCATGGTCTTTTCTTCAACACTGTACCTTGCTACTTAGCTCACATGCTACCTCCACCAATAACCCTAGCTCCTAATGACTTTCACCACAGATACAGAATACATGACATGACACTGAAAAAGAGCAGAGATGTAATAAATTAGTGGCAAGGCAAATGAGCTCCATCCAGAGGCATGGAAGTCAAAATAATGGGCCCAGGAGGAAAAAAGCAACCTGCAACTGAAACTATCACAAAATTATCTATAGGCAAGAATTTCAGGGGCAGGAAAATCATAGAATCATAGAATATCAGGGTTGGAAGGGACCTCAGGAGGTCATCTAGTCCAACCCCCTACTCAAAGCAGGACCTAATCCCCAACTAAATCATCTCAGCCAGGGCTCTGTCAAGCCTGACCTTAAAAACATCTAAGGAAGGAGATTCCACCACCGCCCTAGGTAACCCATTCCAGTGTTTCACTACCCTCCTAGTGAAAACATTTTTCCTAATATCCAACCTAAACCGCCCCCACTGCAACTTGAGACCATTACTCCTTGTTCTGTCATCTGGTACCACTGAGAACAGTCTAGATCCATCCTCTTTGGAACCCCTTTTCAGATAGTTGAAAGCAGCTATTAAATCCCCCCTCATTCTTCTCTTCTGCAGACTAAATAATCCCAGTTCCCTCAGCCTCTCCTCGTAAGTCATGTGCTCCAGCCCCCTAATCATTTTTGTTGCCTTCCACTGGACTCTTTCCTATTTTTCCACATCCTTCTTGTAGTGTGGGGCCCAAAACTGGACACAGTACTCCAGATGAGGCCTCACCAATGCCAAATAGAGGGGAATGATCACATCCCTTGATCTGCTGGCAATGCTCCTACTTATACAGCCCAAAATGTCATTAGCCTTCTTGGCAACAAGGGCACACTGTTGACTCATATCCAGCTTCTCATCCACTGTAACCCCTAGGTCCTTTTCTGCAGAACTGCTGCCTAGCCACTTGGTCCCTAGTCTGTCTCAGTGCATGGAATTCTTCCTTCCTAAGCGCAGGACTCTGCACTTGTCCTTGTTGAATCTCAGAAGATTACTTTTGGCCTAATCCTCCAATTTGTCTAGGTCTCTCTTTATCCTATCCCTACCCTCCAGCGTATCTACCACTCCTCCCAGTTTAGTGTCATGTGCAAACTTGCTGAGGGTGCAATCCACACCATCCTCCAGATCATTAATGAAGATATTGAACAAAACCGGTCCCAGGAGCGACCCTTGGGGCATTCCACTGCCAACTAGACATGGAGCCATTAATCACTACCCACTGAGCCCAACGATCTAAACAGATTTCTATCCACTTTATAGTCTATTCATCCAGCCCATACTTCTATAACTTGCTGGCAAGAATACGGTGGAAGACCATATCAAAAGCTTTGCTAAAGACAAGGAATAACATGTCCATTGGGGGGACACAACACGAGGCTTCTGAGGAATAACCAGAGCCGGCTCTAGCTTTTTTGTTGCCCCAAGCAGCAAAAAAAAAAAAAAAAAAAGCCGCGGCCGGAGCTGCTGAAGCAAAAAAACAGCACAAAAAAGGCCCTTGAATTGTACCGCTCCAGGAATGGCTGGAATGCCACCCCTTCAGATGTGCCGCCCCAAGCACCTGCTTCCTTTGCGGTACCTGGAGCCGGCCCTGGGAATAACATGTCCAAAGGGGACACACAACACTATGTGTCTGAGGGTACGTCTATACTACCCGCCTGATTTGGCGGGTAGTAATCGATCTTCTGGGATCGATTTATCGCATCTTGTCTAGACACGATAAATTGATCCCGGAAGCGCTCGCCGTCAACTGCGGAACTCCTGCTCGCCGAGAGGAGGAAGCGCTGTCGACCGGGGAGCCTGCCTGCTGTGTGTGGACCCACGGTAAGTGCTTTGAAGTTCGAACTAAGATACTTTGACTTCAGCTACGTTATTCACGTAGCTGAAGTTGCGTATCTTAGTTCGACCCCCTCCCCCCCCCCCAGTGTGGACCAGCCTGGAGAGACAGCAGCAGAAAGAATGGGATGAAAACTTTTAAGAAGATAGGACCTAGAAATACTTTGATCCATGCTGCCCTTGCTATTATTCCCTCTCTCATGTGGTGTTATAGATACATTAACAGCAAAATTGTAATTCAGTACAGGCTGCCAGTTTCTGGAAATCATTTTAAATACCATTTAGATACATTTAGATGATTTTATGATAACATGGTGCCTATTCAAATTATTATTAAGCTCATATTTGCAGTGGCCTAGGAAGAAATACGATTTATCTATGCAAAAGATGATGTTCATGATTGTTCCTTCAGCAATTATTCATTTAGGAGCATCTTGGTGTGCATTAAGGCATCAAATAAATTGGTGCTCACTAATTTTGGACTCTATTGAGATCTGTGCATTGAGTAGCTCAGACTATCATTATCTCCCCATTTGATGCACAAGGTTTTTGTTCAGGTACCGGTAATGGGTGGATGTATTCCTTCAGGAGAGTGACACTATTCAAATATTTGCTGTGATGCAGAAGTAATTTCCTCTCTTTCTCAGTTACCTGTTAACCCCATTACAATGGCTCTCCGGGCTGATTTTGTAGATAATGAGTAAACACAGCCAATCACACTTCTTGCAGAAATGATGTTACCATAGGAAATAAAAAACTCAGCTTTGTTAAACTGTCAAGGATACATAATAGCAACTCCGATTGCATGTTGGCTCACAGGTCTATTTATATAAATGGCACTGTAGAACCTCATCTTGGTGGTCCTGTTAGGCTCACAATAATTCCCATTTGAATCAAGATGGAATTTTGCAATTAAATCTTGCTGTGTTTGCCAACCAATGGAAAGACACTGGAAAGGACTTAATCTTTTAGCCAGTGGCTGGACATACCATGTACACACATTAGCGCAGCTGAAACTCAAACATAGACCCTTGAGATTTTTCAGCAGCAGCCTTGTAAGCCAGACTCTCTCTGATCAGCCCAAAAAGGAGCTGTGCTAAGCTCGTCTCAGTTGGCTTTTTGCATTTCATACAGCATCCTACAACATCTTTGTTAGGGGCCATCCATCAACAGGAAGTCACCAAGCTGCAGTAATGCTCTGGCCACCCTCCCTTCCCTCTTGTCCAGGGCTCCTATGTGGAAACTGGTAGGGTTGGCAGTGTCGAAGATCATTGCATGGTATGCAGAGTCACATGCAGTTCTGGTGCCCATAATTCAAGAAGGATGTTGATACATTGGAGAGGTTTAGAGAAGAGTACAGAGAATGATTTAAGGGTTGGAAAACATGCCTGGTGTGGTAGACTCAAAGAGCTCAGTCTATTTAGGTTAACAAAGGAAAGGTTAAAAGGCTTGATCACACTCTATAAATACCTACACAAAAATTTGATAATGGGCTCTTCACTTTCGCAGACAAAGGTATAACAAGATCCAGTGGCTGTAAGTTGAAGCTAGACAAATTCAGACTGGAAATGAGGAACTCATTTTTTAACACTGAGGGAATTAACTATTGGTGGGGGGGGGGGGGGGGAGGGGGAGGAGGAGAGACAAGGAAAGCTTACCAAGGGCTGAGGTGGATTCTCTATCACTGGCAATTTTAAAATGAAGATTGGATATTTGAATTAGAGCATATATTTGAAAAAAAAAAGAGGAGTTAATTCAGGGAAGTCCCATGGCTTGTGTTATACAGAAAGTCAGACTAGATCATCATGATCCCTTCTAGACTTAAAAGTCTATGAATCCACATGACGCAAGCTTATCACATTTCCTAGTATAGTATGGAGCTTGGCCTTGTCCCCGTTGGTTAGCTTCTCACAAAATCACCTCCTTGCCTTCTTCCACAAAGCTCCCTGAGTGTGGTTTGACCTTGCTGAGCTACCTCTATCCACAAATATCCTACCCACATTTTAAGTTTCTGTTAAAGACCCACTTCTGCCATGCTGCCTCGAGTGAATGGAGCAGACATATGTAAATTGTATATAATTTGCCCACTGCTGTTACCATTCCCTTTCCCCCAAGCTCTGTCTATTTGTCTGTCCTTAGGTTATAAGCTTGTCAGAGCTTATCTTTCTGGAGTGTTTAGAAAGTGTCTAGCATGCAATCCATAAAATTAATTTAATTAGTGACAACAGTGGCTGAGGAGGCTGAGCACTGCATTACGATATTCTAAAAGAATCCTCTTTTTCACTTTGGATATTTGCCAGCTAGCGACTAGACAGATAATGAACTAGAGCCAATAATGAACAAGACAGAGTCCCCACCCCAGTAACTGAACTCCCGTAGTGTGTGTCCTACACATTACTTCAGCCATTGTGTGAACCGGAATTCTTCCACAGCCCATAGGTCAGAGTTCTGGTAGGTGAGCCATATGGAATCAAACCGCCATCTACTAATGCCGGGAGTAATGGAGCAGAGTCTATCCCAAACAGTAGCTGATCTTTATATCATTACTGCTAAGCTCCCTTCCATCACATGGCATTCTTTATACAATGGTAAAAATCCCTAGTACAGTCTGCCTCTCTGGCAAACTAGAATCAGCTTGTTATTCCTAGTCAGTACATAAATGGATTTAATTACATTTATTATAATCTATATTTAGTAGAAAGAATGAATTAGATAAATCTAACACCACTTCCCTAAACTTCACTCCACCAACAGTTAAGTTGCTCTTCTAAGCGTACATTACATGGTATTGGAATTTCACGTCTAGACGCCACTAATATAAGAATTTCACACATGTAGGGCTCCAAAATTCAAATAACCATCAACAGTATAATAACCAGTATAGTCTTTTTTGTCCAAGACTAGAAACTGGGAATGCAGTTAATTTTATGCAGAAACTGATCACAGAGGAAATGTTTAAGTGTTATTAGGACTATTTTGTCAGGAAAGTGTCAGTAATATTGTTGCCCCACATTTTGGGTTTGTTTGAATTAGATTGTGCTCTCTTCTTGGTAGGAGCTATGTTTTATAAAGCACCATCTTCATTTATCGAGGTATAAAAACAATTTTTATATATTTGTAATTGTACATAATGGTAATGATTTTTAGAAATGGGAACCTGAAGTTAGGATCTTATGTCTTTATTTATGCAACTAAATAAGTGACCTGATTTTCAAAAGTGCTGGGCACCTAGAAGTCTTCAATTAAGTCAATTATGGCATATAGAATTTTGAAGTGTGCCCAGGATACACACAAACATTAAACCACAAACATGGAGACTGTCTTGAGACTATTTGAAAGTGTTACCCTTAAATGAAAATAAAGTGTCTGTAAATCTCTGACACATGGGATATAGGCAGACTGTTCCAAAAACATGGAAAAGCAGTCTGTTAAATCAGAAGAAAATCTGATTTAAATTGGTGTTAGATAAGAACAAATGCCACAGTTACCTTTTCTCTAGTAACAAATGCATGCTTATTTTCCCAAATGTGGAGTTTGTGTGGAGAATGGGGGCATGTGGAAATTTTGCAAGCGTAACTTGGGCATCCACTTTTGAAAATTTAGCCTCAAAAATCAAATAAAACATCCAGTTCTGAAGATGTGTTTGGATGGACAGTGGCATAAATATCATTAGGCAAAATCCTGCATTTTTTACCCACCCAAAACTTCCACTGTGGATAAACACGATGTTCAGATCAAGTTTTACCACCATAATCACTGATTGGCAGCAGCATTTATCCAGCAGCCCGTTTTCTAGCGCTGGAATCTAAACAAGGTGGAAAAGAAAAATTAAAGGCAGCTTTGAACCAGAGAATTCCTAGTTCCAAGCCATTGCTAGTAAACCAATGGTTTACATGGTTTTGTTTTCCTTTCAGTGGAACTGTGTTCACTGCCATTAGTTCTGTGTCTCTATGTATAGCCACTTACACCACTTAACCACAGCAAGGTCTTATGGGGAAAAGCGATCCACCCTGTGGAATTTTCCAGCTGAAAATTCCTGACAGCTCTCTCTTATAGGATTATACAGGAAAGCTACAGAAATAAGGAAGTAGGGACACTATGTCTAGTCTACAACGCCAGTGCTTCTTAAAACCCAAAATTTAAACCATTTGCTGCTAGTATTGCTTCCTTTTCCCTTGGATCCTTTATAGCTATTGCATCTCTAGACATACTCTTCTCAGAATAGTCATCCTAAGGTTTTGAGGTGTCAGAATTTGTTTTCATTCCACACTGAAAGGAAAACAAAACCTCTCAAATGTTTTTTGTGGAAATGTGTTGAAAGAGCCATGTTTTTTGAGCAAAAAGGTCACATTTTCAATTCAGGGCTTTATCTCTTCAAAAGTGACCAGCCAGTCCATGCTGGGCCTCAGAAACCTTCCCGTCAAAAACTTGGTTTAAATCAATACATCTCAGGAAAACATTTAGGGTTTTGTGAAACAGAACATGTAGATGAAACTATATTTTGCCCGAAATGTTCCAGCCAGCTCTAACCAGGCACAGAACAAGTGACTTGCCTGAGGTCTCACAGGAATTCCATGGGAGAGTTATACGTTGAACCCAGATCTCTAAAGAATCAATCCAGTGCCTTACCTATAAGACCAACCATCCTACTCACTTTGCCAAAATGACTTGCAGTATGCCAAATTGTATATAGTTATTTAAAAACCCGCCAACACTTATCTAAAACATCAATTGCTATCAAAGCATTTCAACAGTTTTTTAAAATAAACGTATTCTATTATTCAGAGACTTCAGGGAACTTTCAGCCCTATTCAGAGGACTGGGGTGTGGCCTTTGCATCACGTGAATGTCACTTAAACAGTGTAAGGGGTAAACTTTACCCTGTGTATTTTATCAAGTTCACAAGAGTGTAAAAGGCAGAATTTGATCTTGATTGTAGGAACTCAGGGTAAGCTTGAAACAAAAATGTTTCCTTCCTGATTGGTCTAATAAAAGGTGCTTCACAAGCGTGTTGTGATTGTAAAGCACTTTGACATCCTTACATGAAAAATGCTACAAAAGAGCAAAGTATTATTACTGGACTAACTCCAGAGGTTCTTAACTCAGCGTTTACTCTATTGTAGCACAAAATACTATTGAAGTGAAAGCTTTGCTTGAGGAGGACTAAGTAGGAACTATAGACCTCATGATTTGGCTAATGAGTAGTAACAATAATGTTTTTCTTCTGTTAAGAGGCACCTTAGGGATCGTTAGTGCTTCCACTGAAATCAATTGCAGAAGTCCTCTCGACATCAGTAGAAGCAGGATGGAGTCCTTAGTATAGGACTGTACCTTGCTCCTGCACAGATAAGCAAGGAGCCTCTCCCATCCAGAGAGGCCATGCAAAATAGCAGCCCTTGTGCTCAACTGAATCCAAAACCTGTGCACCGCTAGCACCGTAAGCCACTCCAAAGTAAGTGGGAAAGTGGTGGAGCTGCCAGCCACAGTCAGAAGCAACTGCTGCCCCCTCATAAGGAGTGGCATGGAGCTGTACTCCTGATGCCCTGGGGAGCCCACACCACTGCACTGAAGTTTAAGAAAATAGCCAGAGAACTATTCAGATTATTTATTCCTCTCTGGATGATGCTGTTCACAGCCCTGGGGCTCATAAAAATACTAATTAGGGCCACGTTATTGGCCTTTGGAATGCACTGTACCAGACTGCACCAAGGGTTAGGCATTTTCAAATATATTCCCATGGATGGGTATCCTCTAGCCTGCTCCTCCAAGGTCTCTATCCCTATCCCTCATTCCAAATCAAGCCAGTTTAAAACTGGGCTATACCATCAATATATTTCACTGAGCTTTCAAGCACAAAAGACAAACATTCCCAATGAAATCCACTTCAGAGCAGTTTGTTGGTCAAGTGATGTGTCCTCCTTCCTTGGTTATAAGAAAGCAGCTTTGTTTAAGTGGGGAAATAAATAAAGAGATTCTCCAATCTATGGCTGCAAGCCTTGTCTGCTCCTCCCATCATTAATCACTGAAGGGGAGAATATTTGTGGGAGTCCCTTGTAAAAATACTGGCAGCACATCAATGATTAATACTATGGGATGATTTGTTTTTCTTAACTATGTATTCTGACAGCTATGTTAAAGGATGGAGACTCCAATTCTGACAGCTTTAGACTTACTTATTAAATTACTTCCAATTGTCTAACAGATGTAAGAGTTATAACTACTTCTACTTTCTTTGCGTGTTGTGACTTATCCTGTATCTTATTCTGGTCCATACCACCAGGGATTTGCTGTAGGAAGCATAATTTAATAGAATAGTCCCATCTATTAAGCACTATTTTGCCAGCCCATCAACAGATCACTGTACAATCATTCCTTTCTATATTACATTATATATACACACACAACCTACAGTCTTTACTCAGTCAAAGCTCCCACTGAAATCAGTGGAGGTTTTGGTTTAATAAGGACTGTAACTTTTGGCCCACCATCAGTATCATGAATGGAAATCTGAGAAATTTGGTTTCTTTAAATTGTTTCCTTTATCTCCACAATTAGAGCAATATGTATTGCTATTTGTGGTATATGTGCCTTTTATTTTTACTGTGTACTGTTTCTTTAAATTTCTACAGCATCTATCTGACTGGAGAGGAAGCTGTCATTAATGCAGTCAGTTACAAGAGAGATGCTCACTATACTGTTTCACAGAGATTTAGTTTAGATTAAGAGAAATCAAAGCAAAAATAAAAAAAAGCTGTTCAGAGAAAGTATAGGATTGCTCTTTGATCATAGAAAAACCTAACACTATTTCATTACCTTAAAATAAATTTAACTTCTGGAGCTTTTATATTCCAGAAATCTCTTCAGAAGAACAAATTTAGCATAGTCCTATAGTCTAACATCTAGGTGAGCAGATAGAGCAGCATTTGTAAAACTCGCAAGCCTACCTGACAACTGTAAAAATAGCAACATCTAAAGTGAGCTGGAGGGGAAGGTTATGCAAAAGTGGGAAATATTGTCTTGCTTACTCTCCCAAAGAAACTCAGTGCAGATTCTATGTATTAGATAAACTAAAAATTGGGTTTTAAAAAAAAAGAAATAAAAAACCCAATATAAATATTTTTTTATTAGAGATGAGGAACCAGTGTTTGGATCTGGACCCATATTCACCTTAAATTTGGATTCGGGGCTTGGATTCAAGGCTAAATCAGAATGAGGTGTTTTCATGAGATTCTAGCCCAAAATGATGGGCCATCGCAGGTGAGAACTTGGGCTGAAATTTCAGAAAAGCAGCTGTTCTTGTGATTTTGACAGTATCAAAACGGGAAAAGTGCTTTTTTCCAGTTTGAGATCTGACCCAGAACCAAAGTCAGAGGGATGGGTTCAGAGCTAGGGAATCTGAATTTGAATTCCTTTCCAAAAAAATACGAAGAATTTGGATCCAAGGCTCACCATTTGTCATCAATTTAGCTATAAAAACTGGCAATCGGGGTGTAGTCTAATTTTCAGCTCCACATGTGTGCTTGATGCCAGTAGCACTTGCTGGTGATCAGTATTTCACATACTCTCAGGTTTGTACCTAGGAAATACTCTACCAGGAACTTTCCTCTGTTCAAAAAATAATATTGTTGGGCTGGAGCAATAGTGAAGACAGCTGTAGTCCATTCTTTCAAGCTGATCCTTCCTTCTGACAGCACTATATAATGCTGCAGTCCCGGTCAGCTATTTACAAAGCATTTTGTGAGCTACGGATTAAAAGTGCTATATAAAAGCTTACTATTACTAATTTCAGACATGAAATAATAATCACCGTTGGAACCGTGTTTGGCCCAATACTTAGGCAACCCAAAACAGAGCCAGAAGCACAATACTTGGGAATAAAAAAAACTCTGTACACTTCAATGACATTCCTTTTTTAACTGAAGAACTAAAGAATCACATGACTTTCCCTGCCGCCTTTAAGGATAGAAACAGATCTGACTTTGCTTGCCAACCATCAAACTACAAAAGGGAGCTTTGAAAACAGGTATGTTTTGTGTGCAGAAAGAACACTGGCTCTGTGCCACTGTGTCTTTGCTCAGCCTCATACCTGATAAGAGCCAGTGTAAAAATAAACAATGGATTTTGAAGAACTAAATGCATTTGTAAAGGTGAATGGACTCAAGAGGCAGATTCATTCAGCTCCAATGATCAAGTTCATAATGTTATCTTCTGCCACATGGGAAATGTTTTTCTGCTCATGAGAAAATACTATCCACTTTCTGAACCACACTAATTAAAACAATTGCTTACAGGCTTGAGGAAACTTGAATGTCCAAGCTCTATTTGTGAAAGAGCTGCTTGCAACCAGGTTCCCAGTGCTAAAGGTACTAAAATTATTCCAAGATCTCTAAACACACAGGAGAATTTTAATATTGATGCAAGTCTGGATCTTGTCAACAGACTTCTCCCCAGTGAAGAGCAATCTGATGCTGTTTGACTAGATTGGGGATAAGGCAAGAGATGACCTAACAGTTCTGACACATGCCAGCTGCCAAAGTAATGGATTCAGCTTCATTGATGCCAACCAAAGTTTGACAGAGACAAACTAAGATATTAGAGGATACAGTCATACAAAAGTACATGAGCTAAAGTGTGAGTTCAAGGTTTGTATGTGCACTCTCATAAACTGACCATTTTCCTGAATAAAAAATAAGTTCACATTTTCCCCCCTCAAATGTAATATAATATAGTTTTGTCTAGAATCTTTGATATACTTGTATCATTTTTGAGACTGAACTACTTTTTGTATACCAGAAAAATTCAGTTATGAAAGTCATTTATAAGCAAGATGTTCAGTGAATGGAGCAAGGATTCCTGCAGATCACTACTTCGTTCTCTTACTTTTAAGATACTCTTTTACATGGCTGTTAGAAAAAACTGCTTGATATTACATTGCACTATCTGAGAAATAATTTGTGATCATGTACTGCACTCTAATGCATATGCATAAAAAAAACTAGGGAAATACAACCTAGATGGAACAACTATAAGATGGATGCCTAACTGGTTGGAAAACTGTTCCCAGAGAGTAGTTATCATTGGTTCACAGTCAAGCTGAAAGGGCATATCAAGTGGGGTCCCTCAGGGGTCAGTTCTGGGTCCTGTTCTGTTCAACATCTTCATCAATGCTTTAGATAATGGCATACAGACTTCACTTATAAAGTGTGCTGATGATACCAAGCTGGGAAGGGTTGTAAGTGCTTTGGAGGATAGTAATTACAATTCAAAATGATCTGGATAAATTGGAGAAATTCAATAAGACCAAATGCAAAGCACTCCACTTAGGAAGGAGCAATCTGTTGCATACATACAAAATGGGAATGACTGCCTAGGAAGAAGCGCTGTGGAAATGGATCTGGGGGTTATAGTGGATCATAAGCTAAATATGAGTCAAGAGTATAACACTGCTGCAAAAAAAGGTTAAGGTTTTTGGTGAAGCCTTAAATAGGGCATTTCCTTATGGCTTGGCTCTTTGTCAACTTTCTGCCATTCAGCTGTTTGCGTTTGTTGAAACAGCAATGAGCTAAAACTTTTGCCCCTTTTAATTATTCATATATTATAACCTCAACTTAATTTTAATGAAATGTGTTCTCCCAGGATTGTTATATGTAATGACAAACAGAAGCGTGATGGTGTTGGTGACGGGTCTCCCCCAGGGTGCCACTTGGGACTGGGGTACCACTGAGCCTGCCTGAACCCACCAGCCTGGGCTCCCTTTAACTGTACTGCTGTGACAAGCTACAGACCCGCTCCCAGTCTCACACTTTCACCAGCATACATACGGGTAGGGACACACCTAGCTGTTGTAACATGCAAACAGGCTTTCTGACTAGCCCATGCCTGGGAAGGCTTCAGCTAAGGAACTGCCCAGATACTCAAGTGCACACCCGCCTCTGGAGTGCAAACCCCAAATTACACCATCTTGCGCTACACAGGGAAGTGTACAGTGTAAGCTCATGAAATTCGTTCCCTCTCTCAATGTGGAGAGAGATATGCAACAGCTTTTTGCCCCCGTTATGAATTCCACACACTGGGTTAAGACAAAAAACCCCAAGTTTATTAACTACAAAAGGTAGATTTGAAGTGATTATAAGGGATAGGAAACAGATCAAAGCAGATTACCCAGCAAATAAAATAAACACGCAAGCTAAACTTAATATACTAAAGAAACTGGTTATAACTAACAAATTCTCACCCTCAATGTTGTTTTAGGCAGATTGCAGAGGTTCTTGAAGGCAAGCTGCTCTTGCTTGCAACTTAAAATACAGGTATTTCTTTCACAGGCCAGACACTCTCTAGCCTGGGTTCAGTCCTTTCTTCCCCAGTTCAGTCTTATGTTTTTACAGCAGTCATCTTGGGTAGGGAGACAGTCAAGACCCAACCACGATTATGTCACTACCCTGCCTTGAATAGGTTTTACATATGGCGGGAATCCTTTGTCTTCCAGTGTGATTCCCACCCCCGGTCAGTGGAAAAGTACTAATTTGATCATGGAGTCCAATAACAGGTGACATGATCACATGACCCTGCAGCCATAACTCAAAGTCTGTTTGCAGCATCCACAGGAAGGCTTTCCAGGAAGGTGGGAGATTAGCATCTTCAAAGACCTATTGTTCTTTCTAATGGCCCTTTCCAGCCAGCAATCTAGACTGATTGCATTCTGTCTAGTGGGTGTTCCCCAGGTGTAAACACATTTGTAATAGCCGCACAGACAATATTCTTAACTTCAGATAGAAAAATGATACATGCACACAAATCGGATAATCCTATTCAGTAAATCATAACCTTTCCAATGATTTCTCACATGACCCATCTTGCATAAAATACATATTCATTATGCCATAGTTACATCATAACAATATCTCTATGAAGAATATGCGGGCATAGTGTCACAGTGTATAGCAAAAAAGGAAATAATATGCAAAACACAAAAATATATTTTGAAATTGTTCCCTCCTGCTTGGAACTCTCTTACTGATGTTGCTTGTTGAGTGTTACAACAATACAGAAAATTTGAAGTATTTCAATGATGTGAGCTGGGAAAGGCACTAAAGTACAGCAGTAAGAACTAAGATAGTCTATTTATATGGTTGACAGAATCAAAAGCTCCCCGATAATCATGAAAGCACATTGGAAAGCCTCTGATTACATTTCCATTCCAATGTCCAACCTAAAGAATGAAATCCCAAATTTTACTGCTGCTTCTCTACCACTGACTTAGACATCAGAATATTACCTTTTTAGATTAATAGATTTTATTGCCAGAAGGGAACACTGCCACCCTTCAACAACTATGTTCATCTGCAAAAGGAAAAGGGTAAGAAAGAGTTTGATTTCCTTCCTACAGACTTTAAGGGGCTTTACCCTGTAAAGTGACTGTAAAAATGTCCTTGTGGGGTTCCAGAAATGTAGGTTTATTGTATCTCCATGAATTCCAGATCAAATGTACTCGGTTCACAAGGAGGATTTTTATTTCCACCCTGGCAAACTCAAACTAGGATCTGAAAGTCAGGCTGGGTTCTTTCCATCCCCATCATTGCCACGTTGTTTAAGATATGCAGGTCAAATTAAGCTCTTGGTTGCACTTGTAGAACTTCAGTTTCTTCCAGTTGTGCTCCTGGGGGCCAGATTGTGAGCCTTTAACTTACACTGACTAGTAGTCCTATTGATTTCAGTGGAACAATTTGCACGAATAACTATGTAAGGAAGAGGTTCACACTCTGGGCTGTAGTGCTAGCTCTGCAATTACCCTTGCATAGGTAAGAACATAAGAATGGCCCTACTGGGTCAGACGAAAGGTCCATCTAGCCCAGTATCCTGTCTTCAGACAGTGGCCAATGCCAGGTGCCCCAGAAGGAATGAACAGAACAGGGAATCATCAAGTGATCCATCCCCTGTCGCCCATTCCCAGCTTCTGGCAAACAGAGGCTAGGGACACCATCCCTGCCCATCCTGGCTAGTAGCCATTGATGGACCCATCCTCCATGAATTTATCTAGTTCTTTTTTTAACTGATTGGCTGTATAAGTGGAGCTTTGTAAATAATTCTGTTGATGGTTAATGCAGAAGGAACAGAATCTATATCCCTGTCTCTGAGCTGGGTTGCCTCTACTGTGCTAAAAGGAGTAAAAAATATTTTAGTCACTGAAGTTAGTATGTCTAACTCTAAGTACGCCAGGAATAAATCTGTCCAGCAAGAAGGTGCGGTTTTTATATAGTCACTTTTCAGTACAGACTCAGAGCCATATTTTAACATGGAGAATGGTCAAACTAAATCTCTGGTGTTTGTCCAATGGCGTTAAATTACTTCTAATGTCACCAGAATGAATTCACCCTAGAAGCCTTATTTACTCAGAGATTCAGATCAAATGAAATTGCATTTTAGGCAAGAATGTTTCAGAATGAGATGGACACTGACAATGATTTGCAAAAACACGGGGGAAAAAGCTCTGGAAGCATCGATGCTGCTGGAGAATTTGCTATATTCTAGTAATACAAACATGATTAGAGTTCTTAAAAACAGTTGGGGTGGAATTTTAGATTTTTCTTTTCATTAGTATTATCACACCCTTTTGTCAGCAATGCAAAGCAGAGTCTCTGCTCCTCCAGGGTGAAATCCTGGCCCCGCTGAAGTCAATTGGCTTTTTGCCACTGTCTTTAGTAGGGCTAGGATTTCACTACTGTGTTTGTGTTCTATAACAAATAAAATAAAGCCCTGTAAAGTCTGTAAGAAAGAAGAACAGAAGGAAGTCAAAATCACATGGGTGTAGCTATTGGAGGTTGATTCTAGACCCATTCTATCTATCAGAACTTGGACAGCCTGTTCCCTTCCTACCAGATTTGTCCCATAACATTTTTCTGAAGAAGACATTCAGGGCCAGATACTGTATGTTGTTTCTTGCAGACTGAACTCTGTCCCTATTCACAGCACATTGGGTCAACTTGTAGGATCAGGATCTCAATTTCTATAGTCAGCCTGAGTCTACACAGAGAGTGTAACCTCTCTTTCTAGGACAAATGTGACCCAATAATACAGAGCTGCTTGATGGAATTAACATTAAATATTTATTTCAAGAGAAATGTTTATCCTGATTCTCTAGGGTGTTGTAGCCTGAGTGGTCATTTATACCTGTGCAGTGTGAACACTAAGAGGGTGCAACACACAAGAAAATCACAACAGTAACATTTGGCACCCATTGTAAAAGTGTGAAAATGACCATACGTTGCACAAGGCAACAGAGTAGCAATTTCTTATATTTAAAATAATGCTACGGTATTCTGTATAGTGATGTTCCACAACACCACATTGACCAATAGCAATATTGTGATGTTTTAAATAATTACAGCAGAACAGAGTGGTAAGGGTTTGGTCTGGGGGTTTTGTTAATAAGGTTAACTTGATTGAGGGCCACATACAATTTGGCTTTACGTTCCACTAGTGAAAATGCTCGGTAACACCTGGCAGGTGAGAACACACACTTTTGACTGTGCCCTTTATTTAGGATGCACATTATTTTACTTAATTTAGAAGAAGGGTTATCACACTAGCATAGTCATTTGGGCTCAAGATTATGGGCTGGACACTGGCTTCAGTGAAGTCAATGGCAAAACTCTTATTGTCTCTTTTAAATAACTTCTGCTGCTCAACCGCATACTTTTTCATTTCTTAGTTTGGCAGAACAATTAAACAGATATATTTCATCTGGGGCTGTCATTCTTCTAATTATGTTTGGCCTTAGCTGGGGAGAAAAAGAAAGGGGAGGAAAATAATCTCTCTTGATGGTGTCTCTGCCTACAGGGTATATCGTATTTGTAGGGCCTAGGATAAGGAAAGGCATGCTGGACTGATTCCAGTTACTTGAGTTAAAAAGGGGATATCCATTCCCAAAATAGCTTTCATGGTTGTTACTTGCTGATTGACGTAAATTAAAAACAGACAGTGTTCATTCAGATTTTTTCCTCAAGACTTTCATTTGATGTCCCTGCTATATTCCCCCCCACACTTTTTTTTTTTTTTTTTTTTTAACTGCACTGTCTTTCAGGTACGTAAATAGCTGGCTACCTTGGCCTTCCACTGCTACAGAAAAGAGCTTTTTTTTTTTTTTTCTTTCCCACTAGCCTCACTCCTCAGAATAAAACCTACAAATTCGAATGCATCATCCTAAAGCATTTTACATAAATTAATGAATTATCACTTGAAAGTGAGCAACCAGCTCACTCACTATTGCACACGATGTGTCAAAAATACCCAAGAATAAATGTTAAATACACTTAATATACCAGGATGATATGGAATATAGTCTAACGAATGGCACCACAGATGGGGTCAAATTCTGTCCTGAAATGCATATGCTGAATTCAAAGGAAGCCAGTGGGAACTAGGTACATGCACCTGAAGGTAGAATTTGCCTCAGAATGTTTAAGGACCCAGTCCTACACATACAGAAGTCAATGGGAAAACTCTCATTGGCCTGACTGGGAGCAGGAGCAGACTCAACAGGTGTACTCCAGTGAGCTGATAGGAAGAAAGTTTCTGGAAGCTGGTTGAAACAAGGTACATAAATAAGATTTGCAACATGAAGAAGTACTTAATGATGAGCTATAGGACAGTGAAGCACAGTAGACTCATTTCAGCTGATGTACAATATAAAAAGTAATGCTTAGAGAGTGCGTATAATAAAATAATGGCAAAGGGTCATCATCAATTATATAGAAACTATCTCTCATTTTTACTTTTTAAAGAAGACAAAAAGTATATGTTACTCGCATGCATTAAATCTAGATAAAAGAAAATTCACCCTGTATTTCAGTGGCTTTGCTAGCAAAGCCATTTAGAATGGAATATTGATAATAAATGGATCAAAAGTGAATTTTGGACTGTCACAGGCCATTAAACTCAACAGCACATATGATAATGTCAAGGACTTGTTAGAGAGACAAGGTGGGTGAGGTAATATCTTTTATTGGACTAACTTCAGTTGGTGAGAGAGAAAAGTTTTCGAGCTTACACCGAGCTCTTCTTCAGGTTGTTGTAAGGACCTGTTGTAAAAAAGCCTACAGTTGCTTAATAACCAGGGCTGAAGCCATTTAGTATTTAGGAGACAAATCAGCTACAGTTCAATATGACAGGTACACTTTATCTCTAGCCCCAGATGCAAATTACTTTGCAACAATGGTAACCTGTTAGTTTAATTACATGCTCCTTATTACAATTGGTAAGGGAATAAAAGAAGAATTAAAACACGAAAGAACAAGCTACACCTGACTGCAGTTGTTTCACTAAGCTGTGTTGAAATTGTTCACTGGGCTGATGGATACCATCTGAGCCATTTGACTGATTAGCGAGTGTCACTAGCTTATCGTCCCTTAAGGTAAATTAATCCAGTTGTTTGGTTGGTGAACAAAATGGTATTAGTTTCCACAGAGAGCTGGAGCTCTGAAATGGCAGCTACATTTAGGGATACAGTAACACAACTGAGTAGTAATGATAGTTGTGTCCATGGCTCAAATGCTGACAGGGGTTGGGGAAAGAGGGGACAAGGAGGAGCCACCGTCTAGAATATGGATAGTACAAAGGTATTGTTCTCCCCTCCCTCCGCCCCTGCCGGAAGATGAGATTATGCACAAAGCTGCAATAAACAATATTTGAATCCACCCCCACAAGAAATATTCTTGGTATGTGGCCTTACACAGGCTTATGTTACAGGGCTCAGTAAGCACCAACACATGTGGCTGTAGAAAGGCAGGACTGCAGTGCAAATGGATTACTGGTGTGAGATGCCACAGGAAGTGGCTCTACTTACAGCCCCTGTCCTGTCACGCCCATTGACTGCAGTGAGACTACTTGCATGTGTAGTAGGAAGAGAGCCTGAGAGCCTGAGCTCTTGTATCAGAGGCCTGGTATGAGGGAGGACCTGCTCTCAGAATTTGGCAACAACAGGGCAGATACTGCAGAAATACACATTCCTAAGAAGTGCTCATCATAGAGTGCTCACACAATCACATCCTGATATCAAGTGGTACCAGAACATTCCGATATCAAGGAGGGTACAAAAACATTCCCCAATAACAACAGGAACCTAAAAGATAAGTTCAGGATGACAGTACGTAATAGAGATGTTTTGATTGAATTAACATGTACAAGATGATGGGTGATAACTAGTCACGTCAGGGGGCAGTAACTAACTATGTCAGAGGGGCAGTACTAACTTGTTTGTATCAGCGTATAAAGATGTATCTCAGAGGGAGTATCTTTGTCTGGCCTAGGGAGGAATGGAAAGTCCCACCGTTCACTGAGCTGGTCCATTGTTTCGGACATACCTGCAGGATACTAGTACTGTGCTTTGTCGACAATAAACCTGGCTGGGTGCCTTCATCCCTTAATGGATCTTGTGGTCATTGGGCGGGTTCACTAGAGGTCTGCTGTGCCAGCTGTTTGTGCAGGGCTTGAGCGGCACACAGAGGGAACACATACACATGCAGCCAAACATCTATCAACATCTAACCACAGCATGAATGAGTGGTTGCAGAATCAGGGCCTACCTTATGGAGGCAGAGATTTGGGCAGCCACGCCCCATGCTTATTACTGCTGGAGACCGGATTGGGGAGAAGAAGTGATGTAGCAAAAGGTTAGAGAAATACAAATCAATGCATAAAAAGGTTAAAAGATATGAAATAGCACTTGAAAAGTATTCAAATATGTTTTATCTGATATTTATATAACCCATTGGAGAGTAGCACAGGGGGGACCCTGTAACACACAATCTACAGAGGATAGGGGTCTGTTACAGCTGCAGTTAGAGAGCTTTAGCTCAAGTCATAGCAGTTCAAGCCTCAAAGTGTGGGAACTCCATGGTGCATCAGCCATGACGACAGCGGTAACATTTACTAAAATAAAATTCTGAATTTGCTTTGGCTCTGCCCACGACCTGTTTTCAGTTGCTTTCTCTGAATAGTCCCCACTCACCCTTACCCCCGCTAGTTTCATCTACCTATTGCAAGCTGTTAGGGACAGGGAGAGCCTTTTTACTTTGTATCTGTACGGAATGTAGCTAAACAATCTATTCCACCTTGTATTTTGCTGTGACACTGGGAGTATAGTTACCAGACCTGAAGGGCAGCTTTGTGCGGCTTGAAAGCTTGTCTCTCTCACCAACAGAAGTTGGTTCAATAATTGATATTACCTCACCCACCATGTCTCGCTACAAGCAGAGTGCAACCTTCAGTACAAACTACTATCCTAGTGAAAACCCTCTGTGCCTGTGTAGAGTTCTATCAAAGTGATTGGGACTGCAAGTGGAATCAGACATCTGTGTTCGTGTTTGTCATTACAGGATCCAGGGCTAAAATGAGAGAGGAAGGGATTTTATTTTCTTCTATAATTTAGTACGATGGGTTTTTTTAAAGGCGTCTTTCATCAGAGACTGAACACTACATATGTCCCATCAAAGCTCCCTCTTCTAAATTGCTTTGAAGATAGAACACTTTTAGCTAACACATGTCAAAATCTACCACCAGAAATGTAAACCTTACAATAATTTTTTATGCCCTTTGCCATCTAGAACAGAAACCCTAAACACTGAAGTGTCAAAATAAGACAGATAATGCAATAAATTTCCTTGAGCAGGGACAGGAAAAACAAACACAGCCTTCTGCTCTATGAATGTCACCTAACTAAGTGTGACCGCCTGGCCTGAAAGCTTATCCTCCTGCACATCTTTTCTGTCACTGTTTATTTATTCTATTTTAAAACCTCTCTGTGTCAATTTTTCTGTTTTTGTTTGCTTTCTTTAAGCTTTCCAAACAGAAGAGCTAAATGTTTTATCCCAAGTGATGAGTTAGTTAATATTGCAGATGAGTGTCATGAACCCCAAGATCTCAGTAAACTGGAGATCTTTGTAACTGTTTTTCCTCAATTGCAGTCATAGCCTGGCTGAAATGGTATGAAACGTAAGACCAAAGCAAAGCATTCTGCCTAGAGAGCATCGTATCCTGGCATCTTCAACTTCAAGAGTCCCAGGAGAGAGTCTGTGAACCTGACATGATGTGCAACTTTTACCTGAAAAGATGCACTGTGAACAAGTACAGCCTAAGTCATAGCACACCTTCACTGCACTGTTCACCACACAACAAACACAACACCACACAAGTTAACTGGGAATGTAGGCACACTGTTGGCTACTTAAGATGTGTGTGTCACAAATTTAGGGTCAGATTCTCCCCCGCTACCTCCTGCCTTCTTCATGCTGAGCAGTGTTTTACTCTACAAATACTCCCACCGGGGCCTATTCTGCTATACTCATTCATACTGAGTAGTAGTATCTTACTACATGAGGCATTTCAGGACTATTCACATAGTAAGGTACTAGTGCTAGATGAAATGTTATGTAAATGTAAGTAATTATGGTCAAAATACTTCAACATTTTTAATGTATGCTGTATAAATGAATATCACTTCAACAGATTGACTAGCTTCTCTTTCCCCACCCACAACTCAGCCTTTCAGCACTGTCCTCAGCCTTTAAACTGAGCAGCTAGAGATTGGTCATGGAATTGGGGCCAAATACAGCATTCAATTGGAATGCAGAAAGATTAGTGAAGAGCTAGCAGAAGTTTCTATTTCAGCTCCCCATGCAATACACCTTCTAAATAAAATAACGATAACCATTTGCCCCCTTGATTCCACAGTGAAGTAAAACAGACTTTTTGCATATTGAGATGGGCTGTGAGCTATTACTAATTTCCATGAAAAAGTCCTTCCAATGAGATCCACAGCAATCATGCAACATGGATTAGGAAAGGGTTAATTTAAGTAGAGAGATAAATGGAAAATATACACATAGATATTAGAAAGTGTCACTTTTGACCTGTAAAAGGACAATTCTAGGTTTCAGCTGGAATGTCCATAGTTCATTGTATGCATCATGAGCCAGGATGAAGACACATGTCATCCTTTCACTTCAAAAACATTACGAGGGTTTTCAAAGGAGCTGATGGGATCTGGGCACCAAACTTCCTTGGGCTCCTTTGAAAATCCCACTTTATATGGGTGTGTTTCAGGTGGAGCTGGCCCTTATAAGAGGAAAGTGGTCTGCTCCCCCTCCCTCCAACTAATTAACCACTGCCCCATCAGACCTATTGTGGGATAATTGCCCCTAAAGGTCAGAGAGGAAGTGAGGGAAAGCTGCTAGAAGTCAGAAACTCTGCAGTGTTGCCAACTTTCATGATTCTGTCATGAGTCTCATGATCATTATTGTTTTCCGTAAAGCCCCAGCTCCTGGAGTCAAGTGGCATTGTGATGATTTCTTTTCTTAAAGAAGAAATACATTTCTAGCCCCCGTGGCTGTGGGGAAAGCTCCAAAATATGACCCTCCATTGAACTCTTAAGGCTCAAAGAGCAGAAGGCAAATAAAAAGACCACCAAATCTATTCGTTTTTACATAATCTCATGATTTTAAAGCCAATCTCATGATTTTTGGTGAGCTTGACTCATGATGTTTGAATATTTGCGGTTGGCAATCCTGTCTCTGGCAGGAAGCTAGGGTAGGCTGGGTAGAAGGAAGTTCAGGAAGAGTGAGGGGTTTTGCACTGGAAGAGGAGCAAGAACAAGGGTGAAAGACTAATTCAGAGTCCTAAATAAACAGTTGTTAGCCCAAGTGGGCAAAAAACTTTTGTTTGTTTTGAGGAGGTGGGTAAAGCTGTACAAAGCCCTAGTGGTGTAGACAACATTCTGTATCTAAAAATCCAGATGGAGAACCAAAAAGGCAAACGTTCAGGAAGAGAGGAGCCTGAATCATACCTTGGTTGGGAAGGAGCAGGCTGGCAGCCAGGAGAGGGTGCTCAGGAGATGGTGACCCCCGGACAGTTTGCTACCACAGTAATAATAATTATATAGAACATGGGGTCTTGACATACAAGGGTTTTGTAGACACAGTACAGCATGCACACAACATGAATGTTGTATATATATGGCTATTTGAATTTCCCACTTCCCAGTTTTGTAGTATTAAAGGATCTCACATTCCCCTCCCCTGCCAATAAATACAAAGAAATTCACACTTTAGCCAGAAACATCAATATACGATGATGATAAACATGGCATTGGAGGGTAAAGCTAAGTTAGTAAGCCCAGTGAGATTCAATATTTCTGGCAGAATAATAAAATATTGTGATTGTAGTGGATGTTTGTCAGAATTGCAATGCAATTATTTCCCCCCAGGTGAAATACCTTCTGGGAGTTTTGTGTTGTTATGAGAACTGCTGTTCAGAAATATCCAACTGATTTCTCTTACAAATCCCCACTGAAGTGAACAGTGCAGGCTGGACATAAATATAGCCTCACAGGAATCATTTCATTTGGATGTCTTCATCTGTTTCTCCTCAAGGCCCCGCTTAACTTTGGGTGACACTAAGGGCAGGTCTTCACTACCCACCGGATCGGCGGGTAGTGATCGATCTATTGGGGATCGATTTATCGCATCTTGTCTAGACACGATAAATCAATCTCCGAATGCGCTCCCCGTCGACTCCGGAACTCCAGCTCGCAAGAAGCGGAAGCAGAGTCGAAGGGGGGGCAGCAGCGGTCGACTCACCGCCGTGAGGACGGCCAGGTAAGTTGACCTAAGATACGCTGACTTCAGCTACGCGATTCACGTAGCTGACGTTGGGTATCTTAGGTCGACCCCCCAACTAGTGTAGACCAGGGCTAAGACTTGGGGAGAGGGGAGAATTGAGCACATGGTGGTTCTGGAGGAACTTTCCTCACGGATAAGGAGTTTTAGCAGATGGGCTGTGTCCTGTCTTTTTTGCTATGCATAACTTGGAGAGGGTATTTCAGTTTGGAGGAGACATACCTCAGCTGCACAAGGGGCTTAGGTTGCTTATAATAAACCACCTCCACCTGGTTTATCAACTGATACATTATATATAATAGAACCTTTCATATGAAAAAATATTGTAGATCTTTACATGCTACATGCAAGTTACAAACATAGAGCCTGATCCTCAACTAGTGTAAACTCCATTGACTTCAGAAGAGCTATGATAATTTTTACCAGCTAAGATTCTGGCCTGTACACTGCTTTCTCTTACATCTAAAACATCAGTCAGCCACAGTGCAGAGTATATTGCATAACAGTGAAAGAAAGAAGAAATTTTGTGAATGGATAGCAACGCAACCCCTTCATTCCATGATGTCTTGAAGGCCAAACTTTCAAAACACAGCCTCCAGTTGTGGTTTTATCAGTTTTCATATATAATACATTGAGCTATGGAGAACTTAGCAGTGTGCTCACAGTCCATTATTACAATTGCCTAGTCTGCTAGTTGGAGTCTGCAAAGGTAAACCAAACAATTTAGAGATTTATAAACACACCTGTTTTGGGGTTTATCTAATTGACCAAGGAATCAATGGAAGAGTAACGTGCATTGTGTCTTACTTGCGTTGTGTCTACTGACTGATTCTGTGGATTTTGAATCTCTCTCTAGATTTTGATGATGTTTCTTATCCCTCTTTTTATTTTAAGTGAAGTAACAGGTTTCTGTGAGCAAAGATACAGTTCACTGTGTAAGCAGTGCACTTTGCATCTGTTGAGACTGCAGCCAGACAGATTGAAACAAATGCACAAAAAGAAGTGTGAACTTTCCCCATTTATCTTAATGGAGTGTTAACCTCAAAGCTCAGCTCTGACCATTTAAATCCTAAAATATTAAACAACTCAAGCAGTGAATCACTGAAACCTCACAAGAAGAGACAGCTGTGTCAAGTTTTGATCTGGAATCTGGCTAGGAAAACAAATACACAAAACAAATCTGGATTTAGCTATCAGACACTGTTCAGTGTATTTAAGTACTGTATCTCTTTTCCCTAACTGCTACCTAGAACCTTTGCTGTAAGATTATTAATTAGTATATTTCTCCAGCTGATGCACACTTTAAAACGCTCAGATGAGCAGACTGAGACCCTTTTCAACATGGGCTCCCCATTTTTGACCTGTAAATGTGCACACGCAGGTATCTCTGGGTAAAATTAATGAGAGAGGCAAGATGGGTGTCATAATATCTTTTATTGGACCAACTTCTGTTAGTGGAAGAAACAAGATTTTGAGCTTTACACAGCTCTTCTTCAGGTCTGGGAAAGGTAACCAGAGTATCACAGCTAAATACAAGGTGGAACAGATTGATATGCATAATTAAAATTAATGTCATTAAGAGATCTAGTTACATGACTGTGCCTGAAAATTGGGTACTTAGATGCCTGGCTCCAGTGACATAATTAAACTGCATCTAAAGGTATTTGCACTGGCAATTTGCCAGCATAAAAACTCAGTTCCAACTTATTAAAAACTATCTGCATTTAATAACTTTAACAAGTGAAAAACGTAAAGAAAAGGTCAGCAGGAAGTTTGTTCCCTCTCCCTCACCCAGATTAAGACTGATAGGGTTCTTGTTCACCACACACTAGCCAGTATAATTAAATAAATGGTGGAAATCAGAACAAAACCCAGACTTTGGTGGCTCATGTCAACACCATTATGCTTGGCAAGCATATTTATTTACAGCACAAAAACTAAAATACACCAGGTTTAAATGAAACACTACTGGCTGTTAATGCCCTGTCTACACTAGCACTTCCACCATAGCTACTTTGGTAGAGCTACATTGACAGTTAATAATACTGAAAACATTAGGAAAAAAAGTCTACTAGAGAGAAGGCCTAAAAAAATTGGAGCCAGTTAAAAGATAAATTTTAGTGAAAATGTTTTACATTAACGTTTGAAAAGGAACTGGTTTTTGTTTTTTCAAAACACTGATAACTTTCTCATTTACTGAAAACCAGGGTTTTGTATGAACCAAACATTTTGATAAGTATTTTGATAACCCTTTCCATAGTATTTTGATTTTAAAAAATCAACTTTGTTGGAAAAAGCAAAAATATATCGAAATAGTTAACAGTATATTATGAAAAATTATTTAAAAATATCAGTTTTCAACAAGATAAAAACCCCAACACTCAAACACACAGATTTTTTCATTAGACAAATTTTCACCAGCTCTATTAAAATTCACCTGTGTTGCGAAAAAAATATAGTTAAATTATCTTAGTTCTGATAAGTAGCAAAAATGATTTTGTCATTAAACTACATTAGTATTATTTGGAAACCTTACAAATAGAGCTGACTAGGAAATGATTTTTCCCCTCGGTGAAAATATTTGGTTTTAAAATTTTTTCCAGTTATTAAACTGAAAAACTGAATTATTAATATTTTGGCAACCAAAACCCAGAAAAGTTTTAGTTGTTGATATCCAAAATCTGAAACTTTTCACTTTAAAATAAAAAGATTTCCATGTTTGGTTGCTGAAATCTGAAGTTTTAGGGTTTTGACAACAGATTTTTTTCTTTTTTCAAAAGCTTCTCTTTAGTCAAAAAAACATTTTCTGTTGTAAAAACAGTTTGAATGGAAACATTTTTAACCAGCTCTACTCATAATTAACTCGACACATACATGATGAGCATACACAACGTTCCTTCTCAAACAGGACTGAGGCCACTAGTATAGACAGGCCAAACAATGCTCAGTACCTGAAGCAGCAAGCACAGCTTCTGAGCAAGGGACTACCCATGTTTTCTTTATTAGACATAGAGACTCATAGACTTTAAGGTCAAAAGGGACCATCATGATCATCTAGTCTGACCTCCTGCATATTGCAGACCACAGAACCTCACCCACTCCTGAAATGGACCCCTAACCTCTGACCGAGTTACTGAAGTCCTCAAATCATGGTTTAAAGACTTCAAGTTACAGAGAATTCACCATTTACACTAGTTTAAACATGTGTTTGCTCTTACTGCTCCATGGATGAAGAGGAACCTGGGGGACCCATGTCTGATACCAGATATTAAGTATAGCTCAAGTACTAGCAACCAGGACTTATGAGGTCTCCCAAACTATTACAAAAACAATGCACTAATGTTTGCCTCTTATGAGCACAATTGAAACAATGTGACAGTTTCATTGTTTTCATACACAATCAGCAAATAGTGCAACTAAGTTCTGCAGATGCCAGAACTTTCATCGTCCAGGTGCAACAAGATGAATTAATTGGTTTCTCCACCCCCACATTAACCCTTTCATCACCTGTGTGGGATAGGCACCCTATCACACATTGATACATGCATTAGGAAGAACGTAGCTTGAATTTTAGATATCAGGCTGATGCTATGTTGCCACCAGTTTGGAAAAATCTCATTTTGACTTGTCAAGTGAACATATTTGATATTCAAGTCACAGAGCGAATAAATACAGAAGAGCAGGAGTTCTTTTTCACAGAATCCCTTTTCCACTCCTAACAACATTTTAAGATCTCAGCTTTTTGATTTGTTCCTTTTTACTTCAAGAGAAACTGACAGTCTGAATGGTTATTCTGGTAAGTCAGTGATGAAGCCTTAGCAAGATGGGTTATTGCAAAACAGCAAATGCAGAAGGTCAGCAACAGAGAATATCAGGAACAGAAAAGGGAGAAAGCTGTATTTGCAAGTGGAAATACATAATAAAAACATCCAGTGCAGTAACGGATTGTTATGAGATAAAACTGCAGTAACAATAATCTGTCCTCATATCACCCTCCTTTGGTATAATGTGACATCAGACCCTGAATAAATGGCAGACAGCACATCTGGAAATATTAAGTAGTACAGTCTATTCTCAGATCCTAAAATATCTGAGCCCCCTCAGAGTTCTTACCAGAGACATTTAAGACTGTAGAATAAATACACATCAGTATATTAGCTGAAGTGATGAATATCAAGCACCTAGGATTTTCTCCTGAATAAAATACCTGGTTTCATTTTCATATGACTAAGCAGCAGTTATCCTGAAAAAGAAGAATGTCCCAAAAGACAGGCAGCATGATCAACTGGATTGAGCATGAGCGTGGGAGTCTGGAATTCCTGAGCTGTAGTCTCAGTTCTGCCATGGTCTCAACGTGTAGCCCTGGGGCAAATAATTTAAGCCAAAAGTTTCATACTTTGGTGCCCGAGTTCAGATTTAGGCAACTAAAAAGTATCCTGATTTTTAGAGGTGCTGAGGTTCCAACTCTTATTCTCGAGACTCATGATAGGATGACAAGCTTTATGTAAGTCTTATTAATAGCTTTGACTTGATGCCAAACTATTTGGCAAAACTGAGTGAGTATTGTGTCCACATTTTACTGATGGGGAAATGGAGAGACAGAATTTAGCCTCTTTGTGCACAGAGTCCATGGTAGCTGGGAGTGCTGATCAGCTTTGAAAATGGAGGCCATCAATGACTTCCCAAGGTCATAGAGCAAGACAGTGGCAGATAGAATCATAGAATATCAGGGTTGGAAGGGACCTTAGGAGGTCATCTAGTCCAACCCCCTGCTCAAAGCAGGACCAATCCCCAATTTTTGCCCCAGATCCCTAAATGGCCCCCTCAAGGATTGAACTCACAACCCTGGGTTTAGCAGGCCAATTCTCAAACCACTGAGCTATCCAGCTAAACCACTGAACTAGAAGAAAACCCATGTCTAACTCCCAATCTGCTGCCCTATCAAATGGACCACACTGCTTCCTGTCCAAAATAACCTCTACACAGAGATCCCCAATAAATACTTTCCTCTGGGCTTGTTTGTGTCACGGCCCTGTAAAACATGAACCAAAAGATTATGCTAGTTTATCTTATTACAGGAATGTAATTTACAGGGTAAAATTTCACAATATCATACTGCTGTCTAGAAATCCTATGCATCTCACTATCAGAGCACTGGACAGGCAATATCCCTATATTTTCACTTCCTTCCTCCTACACTAGTAAAGTGTCTTTAGTAGGACTATCAGGAAAAAATAAAAGAAAATAGCCTGTATTGTAAAACACACCATCAAAAACTCAGAAACGTTTGTGGAGTTTGTCAGTTTCATAATCTAATACTAAATTCTTTAACTCTTCAGTCTTCAAATGCTTTAATCTCTGTTCCAGTACCCTCTAGACACATTCCTGATCCCATCTATCTCACAATATTTATCCATAAAGAATATCACGTGAGGTCATAAAATGAAAGCCGGTGTCCGATTGGTTGTGAATATCATCGTGAAACCTATGTACAGGTAATATGTAAAACATTATGTATAATGAAAACATGTTCCCACAGTCTGAATCAAGGCAGGGTTGACAAACAGGTTTCTGCCAGACAAAGGATGTATATTCACCTGTCTATCTCAGTTCATATGTAAATTAAGCATTGTAAGCCAACACAATGAAAGCTCTATTTACATACAAAGTCAACAGTAAAGCAGCACCTGCGGGGGAGGGCGCTAGCCTGGATGTGTGTAAAGACAATTAACTTTGGGGCAAGGCAAGGAGACACCCCTTTACCCTGTACCTAGGAAGTATATGGACAGTGTGTTTACAGTCATGAAAACAGGATCCCAACCGGCCTTGGTTGGCAATGTTGCAAAAGGATCTGGGTCAGACAACACTGCTCTGGCCAGAACGTTAGCCTGCTAAGTTTAGTCTCTAGGAAACATGTTTTGATTTTGTTTTATATGTAACTCTTCTGTTTCCATTATCCTTGTTCACTATTTTAAATCTTACATCTTTGATAATAAACTTATGATTGTTTTCATTATAAACAGATTTCAGTGCTGTGATATTGTACCTGGAGCTGATCCTGAGTTGAATCAAACAACCTAGAGTGTATACTGTTCTCCTGGAGACAGCATACCTGGTATTATTGTGAGTGTTCGGTGAATTGAAACTATAGTAACTATAGTTGAAACTATATATGTTCTCATGTTCTTAAGTATTCAAGATTATTAGGTCCAAAGCTGACTGCAAAGAGCAACAAAGGGATCTCTCAAAACTGAGGGTCTGGGCAACAAAATGGCAGATGAAATTTAATGCTGATAAATGCAAAGTAATGTACTTTGGTTAAAAAAGGGAATGTAACTTGGTTAAAAAAGAATTAGAATACGTTTATGAAAAATAGGTCTATCAATGGCTGTTAGCCAAGATAGTCAGGGACACAACGCCTTGCCCTGGGTTGTCCCTAAGCCTCTAACTGACGGAAGCTGGAGTGGACAACAGGGAGTGGATCATTCAATAATTGCCCTGTTCTGTTCATTCACTCTAAAGCACCTGGCATTGGCCACTGTCAGAAGACAGGATACTGGGCTTGATGGCCCATTGGTTTGACCCAGCATGGCCATTCTTATTATATATGGAGATACGCCTACCTCATAGAACTGGAAGGACCTTGAAAGGTCATCGAGTCCTGTCCCCTGCCTTCACTAGCAGGACCAAGTACTGTCCCCTGACAGATTTTTGCCCCAGATCCCTAAATGGCTCCCTCAAGGATTGAACTCACAACCCTGGGTTTATCAGGCCAACGCTCAAACCATTGAGCTATTCCCCCCCGTTCTTTAAAAAGGGTTGAACACTACAGTGGAACTCTTCAAAAGGGTCAGGGATTGGGGTGCATCTGGCATAGCCCAGAGGAGATTGTCTGAGTGGCTAGCAGACTGGAGATGTCAAGGACCTGCCATCGAGCTAAGGATAAGCAAGTCTCTCTCACGCTCAGGGAAAGACTCTTGAGTTACCCCTTTTCAGTTTTAAAAGTGCCTGTATTGGGAGATTATATGTACACACCTGGAAGAATGAGCTGTTAAGACACTTGTATCCTTCCAACTAATACTACATATTTTGCTTTCAGATTTCAAACATGGGCATTAGGGCAGATCAAAAAATGCTCTGGATTTTCCACTGAATGAAATTTTAAGAAAAAAAGTTTCTCAGAAATTTTGTTTCAACAAAACAAAACATTTGTGGATTTCAGGGTGTTTTTTTAGGTTCCTCCTCCTTTCCTTCCTTTTTTTCTACTGGAAAAGCATGGGGGCAGGGCTGATGGGGAAATAGAGAAAAAAGGGAATTTTTTTAAGCGTTTCATTTTTATTCTAATCAAATCCAAGCAATTTTAAAATCTAATCGAAATTTTCCATTTCAGGGAAGAACTGAAAAATGTAAAAAAAGATAAATAATAAAAAATACTCTGTGCAAAAAGGTTCATACAGTTTCAAATGCCACAGATTTACATCAGGATTATTGCAGCGGGGAACAACCACGGTTATCAGAACATGTTGCGATTCTGGCGCACCTGCCATACAACAGTACTGGAAGGAACAAGGCTGTGCATCACATTGAAAATTTACCACAAAATGAAACAGGAACTTGACTGCGGTCTCAGGGTTCAGTTCAGCAAGACACTAAAGCACACACTTAAGATTCTTTGCTGAATCAAGGCCTTATTCACCAATATAGAAATAGCGTATAATAATCCTGTTTTAAAATGGGCACTCACCAAATGGGCTGTCATGAGATATCCCACTTGGTCACTGGATCACAATGGATGAGCAGGTCCATACGAGCATCTGACATCCTGGTGAAGAAAGGGATTCCCCCTGGTAATAATGAATTAAGACAAAAATTTGCTATTGAAAATAAGAGACATTGAGAGCATATGGGACACTTCCTCCAGAATTGCACATGAAGCAACTGGCATTCAAAGAAGAACATAGAATCAGGACCATGAAGACTAACGTTACTGGAACCAGTTTCATACCTGCCTCATGCTCTTTACTATTCCCATCTTAATATTTTTGAAAAGAAGTAATATCAAATATAAATCAAACCTTTGAATGCTCAATTGATCTCGGCTGCCTAACCCTGGGCCTGGAAGCTTTCTATGTATTATATTGGAACCTTGCTGTTATGTTAAGAGTTAGAACTTTCTTTAATTAGGTATCCTCAAATCTGAACCAAATTTCAATAAAATAAAAAAGTGCAATAAAATAGTCTCTACCCCACAGCTGGAGAACTAGGTCAACATATGACTAACATATGTCTCTTTCAAGAACTGTGAATAGAGACGGCATTGTCACCAAGCTTTCTGAAAAGCCACATTTTCACCAATGGCGCCAACAGGGATTTTGATGTTTTCACTTCTTTTCCCAATTTTTTAAAACACTTCTTCAAGCAACCAGCATTGGAGTAGAGACTTTATCTAACACAACTTTGGACAGTTGGAAAGGATCTGAAAAGCACATGATTTATAGGGGGAGAACTCTCTTGTAAAGCCACGTTTCTCAAATGGTTAATGATTTCAGTTTGAGGGTATACATTTAATGAGAAAACAAAATATTTTTATGTGGGTCACATACTAGTTTCCCTTGCCTCAGATGAACATGTAGGCACTAACCACCTAAAAGAATGAGGGTGAGGACCTATAAAAAGTAAGAATTGAAGTATATAGATTAGAAAAATCATCATAGATACTTCTACCTTTGAAACGTCAAGAACAGTCAGGGCAGGATAAGAAGACCGGAAAAACAATCAGCTGATGCTCTCTTCTTCTCAGCTTTTACACTATAAGAATGCAAAACTGCAATCAGGAGTATGCTCATTCTGAATTTCAAAGCTTTCCATCTCCCCTCTCCCCATCGCCAAACTTTTTGGGACAAAGACTCATTTTTCAATGGAATCTTTATATTCTCAGACCCCGAGTATTCTATGAAAGCCAAAACTTCCATAGCAACAATAAAGATGTCATCTATTGTTGTTGAGTAAATCAACAGCCGCAGGCTTCAGAATCTTGGCAGAGGGCTAGTGAGTCACCGCACTACAGGGAAAAGTTCCTGGAGCAAAAGTGTCTGGAAAAAAACAAAACAACAACAAAAAACCTCCAGTGCTTTCAATTAATAAATCAGCGACCTCCCATAAGAACTTCAGAAATTTTCATTAATGTTGGTTTATGGGGACACCTTAAAAAGCAATGTTAGATCTAGCTCTACCATGAAATCCATTTGACATTATGATTCTCATGGATCGTTTGAGCTATCCATTTTGAAAGATCTCATCAAAAGGAGAGCTTTTAGAGGCTTTACGTTAAGCATAGCTCTCCAAAGGAAGTATCATGCTAACAATGAGCTTGACTACACTCCTGAAGAACCTGAATGCTGCATAGTTTCCTTAGCACCCAAGGCTAAAGCTTCTTTTATCTGCCCACGGAAAGCCTCTGTAGCATTCAGCTTTAGATGCAACTGATGAGTCCTGGGCTCCTAAAATAAGTTTTCCTCTATTTTTCCTGTCCAGTTCTTGGAGCAAAAACAGAAAAAGTCAGGTTCTTTAAAATATCATCACGAAGGGCAATCCTGCTCCAGCAAAGGCTCTGGGCGTCTCGAGCGGGTTAAGGTCAGAAGAGCTACAGTTTAGAACTGGAGATGGTTACAAAAGGAGAACTATAAAACTATCTGGGAGAAATTACAGCTTAATTACAGGCCCTGCTGTGCAACAGTGATACAGGTTAATTCATTTCATAGCCACATGATTTCCCATGAGATCTTCTGATAGTTCTCAGCGGCATGAAACTACAAAATACCCAACACAAGATCTCATGCAGGGAAAGAAATTAACTTAGCGTGTCATCAGTCATCACTATGAGGCCGGTTTGGGTCTCATTTACACCGATGACACTGCTTTAACTCCACTGACTTCACCGCAGTTACTCCTGATTTACAACAGGATGGGATCAGAATCCGAACCCATCTCATTTGAAGCAAGCCTTGATTCATAAACTAATACAACAGAACTGTAGGTAAAAACTTCCTGACTCCTTCCTTATTGCTCTAGGTAACACAGGACCTTTCATAATCTTGTGATGCTTTTAGAGACCATCCACAGAAACATTCAGGGAACTAGTGATTTGGGGAACTGATTTGTCCCGATTGCATAGCCAAAACAACTGAAGAATGCTATCTTCCTATTTGTTGCTCAGTACCTAACTATGTACCCGTCAATATCGTGCCAGCATTACAAATGAAGAAATCGTCCATTTTAACGGACTAGCAAGTAAAGGGAGAGAGACTAGCAAAGAAAGGGAAGAGGAAACGTCTTTTATTTCTCCAGAGATGATACAGTAATTCACCTGGCTTGTCAGGGGTATACGCATTGACTTTCGTATGCCCACTTGGGCCCTTCAGCTGCAAGGCCCAAGGTTCAGTGTGCTGATTTTTCTTCCCACAGCTGTTCTGTCACACCAGCTGGAAGAGATTCAAAAAGGGAAGGGGGAATGCATGACGTGTCCAAAAGTGGTGCGTTTGTGGATGCGCATTTACTGTTAGGCAGGAAAAAATGAAGAACCTGTAATATGTCCCAGGCTAAGTCCCCAAAGGGTTTAAATATAACATTTTGAGAAACAGAAAGCCATCTGATCATGTATGTCACTGATCGGTCCATCAGCCCTCACAGAGAGAGCGCCGATCACAACACATCAGATGCGTTGTTCCAGCCAATCCTCCAATTACCCACTGGCCAGGCTGTCAGCAGCACCGGACACCCGATTGACATAGGGCACAGCAGCCTAGAACTCCCGAGCGATCTGCCAACCGCAGCCTCCCAAGCAGCTGGGATTACAGGCGTGCGCCACCACACCGGGCGATCATGTATGATTTTCTGGAAATATCTGAGCTTAAAAGAAATGTCTCCCTTTGCCACTCAGCCTATAATCTTACTTTATTCTGTAATGAAGTTAAGAATACATTTCCAAACAGGGAGAGTTGTTCAGTCTAGTGAACAAGAGTCTATGCCACAACTGTTCTCACTGCCAGTAGACTCAAGAGACACCAAAGACTGATCATCATGAAACCTTCTTTTCTAGATATCCCTCCAACAGAGTTTGAGGCTTAACAGATGGGAAAGTATAGAGAAGGTTGCACTGTGAGCTGCCTATACTGTACTTTGCTGTGGATAAATAGAATAGTCTCCAGGCCTGTTCACCAGCGGTAAAGTCACAAACATTTCTGTGAAAAACCCACTCTCTTCCTGAGGTCACCTTGAGAAACAAGAATGAGCTGTTTGTCAGGAGAGTGTAACAGCACATCGGCACCTCATGGGTGCCACCTCATCTCTGATTGCAGCATCACATACGATTCTTGTCTCTAATCCCCCCCTACTGAGGACTCTCCCTCAGACCTTTAATGGCCATTCTCAGCCTGCATCTTCTTCTGACTCCCACTGCCATGGGTGTTCTGTGGTTACCTTCCAGTGTAGCACAAACAAGTTGAAATTAAAATCCAATCAGATCTTCAAACTATTGCCCCTTCCATTCCGCCCTACTCAGGCTTCTTATTGGCCCTACCTCAGGGCTTCCACTTCCGGAGCCTAGCCTGTTCCTGTAGCATTCTTCCTGAGTTGTTTCATATTTGTTAAACCCTATCCCAGAGCTTCTTTCTGCCTGTAATGGAGCTCGGACTCACCCGGCGGCGCCTCCTGCTGGTTTCTCCGGGAATTAGCTCATCCAGCCTCTGGAGCGCCCTCTGCAGGCCGGGGATCCGGCTGCCCCTCTCTCTGGCCCACAAGTCCCTCTCAGGACCCGGTGCCCCTTTAACTGGGGTGCTGCCCCACTAGCAGTACCCCACAGCTTTACTCATGGGGGTCTCCCCTCCCTAGGGAACCTCCAACCCACTATCCCCACCTCGCCTCAGTCGTAGGCTACTGCCAGTCATTAGCTAGCCCCCACACCCTGGGGCAGACTGCAGTATAAGCCACTCATCACAGGCAAGGTTGGGTTGGACCTGCTGCCTCGGCCTACCCGTGGGTTACCCCCTGCAACCCCTGTACCCAGTTGGGCCTAAACAGGCCTGGAGCCCAGGGTTTTCCTAGGCTGGAGCTCCCCAGCTCCTCTGGCCTTCCCCCAGCCCTGCTCCACTCTAGGTACCTACTTAGGTCCTTACAGCCAGGGCCTCCTTCCTCTAAGGCAGAGGAAGACTCACTCTCTGTCTTTGGCTCACTGCCCACTTATAAGGGCCAGCTGAGCCTTAGTTGGGGCGTGGCCCCAGCTGAGCCTGCCTTCCCACTCAGCCTGGGGCTTCAGAGCTGCAGCTCTCCAGCCCTTCCCCCAGGGCTGGCTCTGACCCAGTCAGGGCTGGAGCAGGTGGTCACCCCGCTACAATGCCAGAGACACCTGTCCCTACAACTGTAGTACATCTCCACAACTGAGTTCCCTGAGAGTCTACTTATCAGGCCTAGCACTGCTCCTCTAGCCAAAAGGCAATTACTTAATCACCCCTCCCCAGGTGCACAGCATGACTAATTGGGTTTTTTCCTTTGCCCTGCAGTTAAGCCCCATCACAGGAAGTATAGTGCATCATGAAATGGTAATATACATTCACATCTCCTGTTTGTAGAATACCTGCTTGGTGACAACTGTTTCTTTACAGAAAAGGATTTAAGGACATTTTCTGTACATCTGATTTGCACAGTAGTCATGTTTTATGGTGGTTTCTTTAACAAGCCAGGATGACATAAGGCCACATTTGTCCAGACATGTCATTAGCCATCACAGCAGAAAGGAAACTCAGAGGTTCAATTCAAAGAGTTTTCTATTCATGCATCTGTTGGTGGTAGAACATGTTTTTCTGCCATCCCCCATCAAGGAAAAAATATGGGTTTCTTAATTCTCTTCACCTTAACCCAAAAATGGGCCCCAAATGGTGTAGATTTAGGAGGAGAGGGAGATCTAAAGAAAAGTACTGTTCCTTTTCTCTGTTGCTCCTGAAAGGCACAGGCCCTGTAGCATCTATGTCTCCAGGAGTCCTCTCCGGCATAGCCTCCAAATCCATGGAGCTGGAAATCTGCTGTGCCACCAGAGAGGAGATTCCTTGTGGTCCCTGGGAAGAGCAACATGTGAAAGAGGTAGAAATCCTCTATTTCAAAGGTGCAGGGGCGTACAATGATGTGCAAATGACTGAAGTAAGTTTGGTGCAAAAGGCAAGTGCTCCCATCAGTCTTAATTAATACACTAGCTTTTTAAATTAAAGCTTTTATTTAATATAAACACTCATTGCTGGTAGAATTTGATCATTTTACCCAGAAAGCTTAGTTTTTTTGATGGCAAAATTAAGAGTTTCTAAGCTGTAGGAGGGGGATCTAGGAACAGTCAATTTTCAAACATCACAGCAAAACTTGTGCATGTGCCATGCTGCGTGATCAAAATCCACGCATTTTTACACAAAAAAATGGGTCATGGTACCTGCTCACTTGATCACCACTTTGTGTACAAAATTATTTGTTTTGCAAATGAATCCATGTATAGCGAAGACTCAGACTTTTGAAATTTTGCCACAGAGAGTTCATATTAGTTTTTGACTTGTTCATTAATTACTGCACAATTTTAAGACTACATTGGGATAAAAAGTTAAAGTGGACCATTCTGGCTAGGACAATCTTAAAATCTTATAGTTAACTAATGAATGTTACCTCAGAATTTGTGGTATGCCCTAAGTATTCCCTATTGTAAGTATTGCACATACCATCCACTTATCTAAGGCAAAACTGGAAAGTTTTTCAATAGGCATCACTGTAGTTTAGATTGAATAGAGGCTCCTAAGATCAGTTCTGTTCCACTGAATGTAGTTTGAGAATTGTATCATGTTTATTACTATTGAGGGTTAACATTTTACACTATACAGCATACAAACTGTCTAAATATTATCTAGAGAGACAAGGTAGATGAGGTAATATTTTTTATAGGACCAACTGCCTTTGGTGAGAGAGAAGTTGGTTCAATACAAGATATTACCTCACCCACCTTGTCTCGCTAATATGCTGGGACCAACATAGCTACAACAACACTGCATAAATATTATTTAAACAGGTGCTGGTTCTCTTTCTACATTGTGATTTCATTACATCGAGTGAGTACGTATTCTCCTGTAGTTATAATATTATCTGAAAATGGAGAGGATTTAAAAACACTGGCCCTTCTAGCCTTGAATTTGTGCCCATGGGCCAGATTCTGCCTCCCCGCCCCCTAGATACATTCATGCAACCTCACAGACCTCAATACATTTTGAGCTTTTCAAATAAGCTAGTTAAATGGTCTAATATACAGTGGAAAGCATCTCAACAGTATATAAAGTGAAACCTGTTAATTACGGAGATCAGGTCTAACTGAAAAAATCAGACTCTGATTTCAAACACCCTGAAGTTAAGGGGTTTTCAATCCTAGGGTTTTAGGCTGGCCTACTGTAGAGACAGAGCAAAATTCAAATGCAGAATAGGACTATGATTCCAAACTCCCACAATGTTCAGGGGCATTTGGTTTTGGGGGTTTTGTCCAGGGCAATCTCTAGTGATTGTTCTAACAGGTGGACCTATAACATAATGCAGTTGATGTGCAGGAACTCCCTTGGGGACTAAAATTGTGGTGGCCATGTTCAGCAGTTCCCTTGGAACATGTTTCACTGTATACTACAAAATAACAGTCTCTAGAGAGAAAAGAAACCAGAATAAATCCAGCTCCCTGTCAAGTTCCTGCTGTCAAATTGAAACCATCTTCTCTATCAAACTTCTGAGGGTCTAGTTTGAAAACTTTGTGATTTATTAATCTGCCTCCTACCATGGCACTATAGTGTGTATCCCGTTTGTTTTCAGTGCTAATCCTGGCTTATTGTCTATCTGAAATAAATGAAATACATCAAAGGTAAAAGAGGGGAAGTGAGAGCTGATACCCAGTCACAGTGGGGAAAATAAGATAAGGGAAGTCAATAGATGTCCACAACAAACACACCAAGTATATAATTACATTTAAAAACTCTTCAAGGGCAAGAATGTTGCAGAGACTGCAAAATTGTAAGGCATCTTCCAAAGCAACATTAGACAAAATACATCTCTTAAGGGAACCTGCCTACTTTATCTATTCTTTTATCTTCTCAAGTCATCACTTGCCTTCTCTCTGCCAACAATGCCAGTGTCAGCTTTGTGTTTGTTAACTGCTTCCATCAGCATCACCAAGCTTCCTCTTTTTCAAGGAATGTCCTCCCCAGTCTGGTCCATATCCACATGCCACTATCCTGCTCTCCTTCAAATCGCTCCTAAAGACCCATTGCACCCATGCTATCTATCAGGGAAAAAAAGCAGCTGACATGGGCTAAACAGTCAGCCAGTGGGGAGAGCAGTTATGTACTTCATTCATTTACATCCTGTATTTTCAGGAAAAAGTAAAAGCCTTTTGTCTTGGAACCATCCAGTAGAACATAGAGCATCCACATGTTCCTATCACTGCTATCCTCATTCCCTCTCCTAACCACCTTTTTGTTTGTTCTTGTTTTACTTTAGGGCAGGCCCCGATTCAGCAAAGAACTGAAACAGGTGGTTAACTTTAATCATGTGTTTAGGTCCTATTGACAATTCTGTCTCCCATTTAAGCATGTGCTAAATGTCAAATCAAGGCCTTATACTGTAAGGTTTTCTGGGCAATGACTGCCTCTTTCCATATGTTTGTATGGTGCCTAGCACAATGGGTCCCTGACCCTGACATGGGCATGACGCAAATGTAAGCAGTAATAAATACTAAAAATGGACACACTATGACTACCTCTACACTTGGAGCTTGGGGTGATTCCCAGCTTGAGGAGACATATTTGCACTAGTTCTCATTGAGTTTGCATGGTAAAAATAGGGTATATTTATATTTGAGCTGGGAAGTGTTGATCCCAGGTCACATAGATGTACCGACACTACTACAGTTTATAAGTAGCATGCCCGTGGTGGCATGTGTGGCTGCTTAGGCTAACCACCCCGTAGAATCCCACCCAACTCCTGAGTACATACTGGGGCAGGTAGCCTGTGCCAGCACCGAAACACTGCTGTTTTTAGTCACTGGCATGAGCAGAGGTCATGTGAGTACACCTACACACGCTTGGAATCACAGCTCCCAGCTCAAATGCAGATGTACACTACAGGAGACTTGGCAGCCTTGTATTACAGAGTGAAAGTGCAATTGTTTCTACCTGTTTTGAGAGGATCATCCTTTCAGAGAGGAAATTGCTTGGGGAGCAAGTAGCGCAGTTCAAGAGAAGGTTCAACGGCATATGGCTGTATTGTTCAGAACAGTTGGTAGAGATGAGTCAGCCTGCAGGCTATCATGTTCCAAGCTGGTGGGGGTGCCATATTTTTAAGTCATTCTAAGTAACACCTCTTTGGCTTAGGAATGAGGACACACCACGAGCCGATTTCAGATTTTCACAGGCTGCACTATTATCCTTGAAAGCGCTGTCCTCCAAGGCAGCACATTTCTACACACAATGGAATGGAATGGTACGGTGCTCAGAGCTAGCATTGCTATACAAATATCCAGACGCACCACGCACAAGCATCCAACACTCCTTAATTAAAGGGATACATCTACCAGACACTGGAAGACTATGGGATTGCCTACACAAACATTGCTAGTAAGGAAACTCCTCAGTCCGGTGGCTGGACTTGATGTGTGTGAAAGGTCCTCAGGAAAAAAAATTTGCCTCTGGAGGAGCCTGTAGTTGCTCTGCTATTTCTTCCCAGATGGATGTCTTTCTCACTCTACATACATCACGAAAAGTTGTCACATTTTCATGCGCTTGCTGATATGAGAAGGAGTTAAGCATACTTTAAAAAGACCTAATTATGTATGTTGGAGACAGTAGGCCCAGATGTTTCCCATCCCAGGTATGAATACACAGACGCTACCAGATGCGGTCCACTGGGCAAAGGGAGACTAAGCTTGAAGTAGACAGCTGTAGTTGATGAGGTCATCAGCACAATTTGGAGATGGAAGGAGTTCACTGGAAAAAATCATGTCACTTTTCTTTTTTCTTGTTTGAAGTCACTAAGCTTCAGGGTTCAGGGAATTGTTGCTTTGACTTTATTCTTCTGTAGGCGGGTGGCTGGCTGCCAGTGGCAGCTGCATATGGGATCATTTGCATTGCATGCAGAGTCTCTAGTTTAAAGGGAAGCTCTTCCTTCCCTCAGATCATCTGCTTCTTTAGAGTCAGGGCCACTGCTTCACACAGATTGTATTCTTCCTTTAATCTTTTTTCCCTGCTTACTCCATACAGTTTAACAAGTATCCCAGAGTCCAGTCCAGCAGGCTCATCCTGATAGCTGAGAAAGCCAACCTATGTACAAAGAAGGAATTATTTGATATCCTTGTGCCTGGACACATGAGAGCGGATTTTTACAGAACACATAATGCACTTCTTTCCCAGCCATCCTATAGGCAAGAGACTAAAAGCTGCCAGTAGATGCCCAGGATACACAGCGGCTGTTAGACATGACTTGCCATCACTATTTTCTATTTGCACCTCATGCAGACAGTAATGTGCCACACATGTAGCCTGACATCAGTCAAGCAGCTTTCATCTCACTGAGCTATGCAATCTCCTTTCCTTTGCACCTGACAAATCAGGGATAGTTCACTATTTTAATGGCTTGCGGGAAGCGGGGGAGGAGTAGAAAAAGGGAGCGCCCTAAAATGAACCTATAAAAACTATTGGTAGTAGATTAGTAATTTGGCATTTTCGTTGTCTTCAGACCCTGCACTTGAGAGTGCCTGTAAGTAAAATAAGATGAAGTGATTATGATGCATCTCAGCTGCTCAGTCCATTCTTGCTGAACATTTTTCCTTTTTCAAAGCAAATGTAATCATTAGAGACTCATATTCCTTTTATTCCTACCCTACTCCATGGTTTTGATTTTATTTGTTGTCCCCAATCCAATTCAGTACAAAGGAAGAGATGTTTTCCCTGTTTGCTGGAGAGGTAAATGGGTTTAAACTTTGCTGCAGATGGTGTCTCCATCTAAAGCCAGCCTCTGAGCCACAACTAGCGAGACAATTCAGATGGCAAAGACTACCAGTGAGCCGGTATCCTTCCCTAGAAAGTAACCTTTACCCCAAGAGAAAAGAGCAGGGGAAAATCCAATCCAACTGCAATGGGGTTTTAATACTAGGTCTTTTCATAAAGCAGAGGAGATGTGGTTTTAATAAGTTCTTTCTTATTCTAATATGCTTTATAATATGCTGGGCAGATGGGTAAGGGAGTGGAGAGAAATAAATCTTTTTTTTAAAAAAAAATTGAAAGTCCTCTCCTTTCAATCTTTTTTGCCCCCCCCCCCCCCAAAAAAAAAAAGGTGACAGAACAAGCATGAAAAATATGCTGGACAGTTTGTGAGTTCACTGTTTCTTCGCTGGAGAGCTACACATCACTGACTGACTAGAAAGGGTAAAAAAAAAAATAGGAAGAGGAAACAGGGCCAGGCCTCTAATCTTTGGGAAACCAGCCAGAATTCATTTGTAGCCAGCCAATTCAGATTCGCTGGCTGAGATTCTCTCTCTCTCTGTATGTCTCTAAGCTGGTCCAGACATGGTGGGCAGGGAGCACTCTTGTCTCAGTGAATTGCTGAGAAATATCAGGAAGAACAAAGTGCTGGGAGCAGCAGCTGTAGCCCAAACAAATATCAAAGAACTACATTTTTGATCATGATTTGTTCTAAAAGCTACTCCTATGTGCCACCGAAAGAAAGACGAGGGGAGAAAGCCTGATAACGGCTTGTTTTGTAGCTACTGCTGCTTCTTTTTTCTTTTTCTTTCTTTTTTTTTTTTTTAACGCTGGCTTTCTTAAAACCCTGGTGTATAGTAACTGTAGATTCCACTTGGTACATTCCCTTTGAAGTCAGTTTGCTTTTGTTCTTTACCTAACTTGATGCCATTTTTCACTAGCTAATTTGTATGCAGTCCTGGTCAGAGCCTGCCACCCAGAATTCTGTATGGGAGTTTACCAGCAGGAAGAATGAATTTGCTGTAGGGATAGAGGAGGATTTTGTGTGATTGTGTAGTGGGGGTTGGGGTGGGGAAAGAGGGCAGAGAAGCAGATAATGAAAAAAAACAAGCCTGAGCTGCTAGTTTTGCCAGATTATTCCAGACAAGAGTGAGAGAGAGTTGTACATGGTTAAGGAGAGTATAACACCGCTGGACTACTGTATATTACAAGTGTGGAAAACAACCCATGAATAAAATTATCAGCTAAAATCCACTTTATTGCTAAGCATTTGGTAATTTTCACATTGGGGAATTTATGCTAAATATATCTAGCTATATTTTCAAGACACTTGGATAATAAAACATAGCAAAACCAAAGCAAACCAAAACCACACACATAGGATCACAGTAGCAATGGGTTTGGAGAAGAAATTTAAACATAAGCTGGATTCTGTCTGCAGCAAAGTTTGCCCAAAGCTGGCCAGAGCTGTGCATGGTGGAACTTCGTTGACTTGCCCAGAGATGCATTTGGCCTACTATCTATAACCAATATGCACTCAAAAGTAACACACAAAGAAGAATGGAGAAAGTGGAAGAAATAATGGCAATTGTTTATGTAAATCAGTCAAGAGTTCTCTGCATAGTTTTGTCAAAAAGGTACAAAATGCTGGAAAGAAATTCATACTAAAGGAATCTGCATGGATTTTGGTATAGATTCATGTAAAATAGTCATATTTATACTTAAAGTGAGGACATCGGGCATTATAAATAAAGTCAGCTGTGTCACGGGAAGGCTGATGAGAGAGGGAAGCACGGTGAAGAACTCCTCACCTCTATAACATGACTCTTCACTGAAAGCATCCATCCTCAGATACTTCAGATAGTCCACTCTCAGTGTCCGTCTGGGCCTCTCACCGCATCTGGCTCTCCAAAGAGCCACGAAGAATGCCCTTTACCATCTACTGCTGTTGAGAGCACTACACCTGTTCCTGTTGGATTCACACATTAGTGACTTCCAGGACTGATTAGTACAGTGCTCCATAACTAATTATTACATTGATGACTTTCAAGTTCCAATTGGTTCTGAACACAGCAGCTTGCCTGTTCAGCCACACAGGCCATTAAGAGTACATCACCCCACTAGCACGTCACCTCTCTTCACTGGCTTCCTGGGGAATACTGGGTCAAATTCAAGGTTCGAGTCCCCCTATTCAAATAACTGTATGAGATTGGCCTAGTTTATCTGAAAGCACACCTCACCCTGCCTGATCATGGTCTCCCATCAACAACTCTGCTCTGCTGGAACAATTGGAGCAGTCAGTCTCAAGCATGAAACTCATATGGAGGAAACAGAGCCTACATTCCCCCAGAGCTGCTGAAATGTGCTATTGACCCTGTAGCAGAATCACTTCTGGCCACCTTTCAGCTGGTGTGGAGAACTGGGACCTTGCCAAGGAGGTTATTGTGATCTCACTTTATAAGGGGAAGGGACCACACAGCAAAGGTAAGAACTACAGGCTGATCACCTTGTTGTCCGTGCCAGGGAACGTGTTTGTGCATGTTCTGCTAGCTTATTTGGAGCCCCTGTGGCACTGGAAGCTTTGCCCCCAACAGTCAGGCTTTATGAGGGACAAGTCCAAATTAGACACCATTTTGGCCCTCTGCTTGTTGTTGGAAATATATTGCGAGTTCAAGAAACCCCAGCCCTTGGAGGGAGGGATAGCTCAGTGGTTTGAGCATTGGCCTGCTAAACCCAGGGTTGTCAGTTCAATCCTTGAGGGGGCCATTTAGGGATCTGGGGCAAAAATTGGGGCTTGGTCCTGCTTTGAGGTTGGACTAGATGGCCTCCTAAGGTCCCTTCCTACCCTGATATTCTTTGATTCTATGAGCACATGGCATTTGTCGATCTTAATGCTGCAATTGATTCAGTTGGCTGAGTTGTGCAATGGAAGGCCTTAAAGGGCATAGGTGTCTCAACCACTCCGCTGGACTTGATTAGCGGAGCTGCATAATGGAACTACTGCCCCTGTACACCTTGGGAATCAGATGTCAGCACCTTTTTAATCAGTATCTGGTGTCAGGAAGGGCTGTGTCTTGGCTCCTGCACTCTTTTGTCAGGCAATGGATTTCATAATGCAACATTCCGTCAGACTCAAATGCATTAAGATTTGTGATCTCTCACTTTCAGACCTCGACTATGCGGATGACATTATTTTTCTAGTACAGAGCCCCGACAGATTTCACAAGGCACTCCAGCAAATGGAGGAGTTGGCTAATGTTGGCCTCCATGTTTCGTGGTCAAAGAGAAAGCTGCAAAATCTAGGATCAGGTTCACCCTGGACCCCAATCTCTTTGAATAACGAAACTGTCAAAGCAGTCTCCGCTTTTGCTATTTGTGTTCTATACTCACCAGTTCCACCAACTCTCACATGGAGGCTCTCCACCAGATTGTCATCTCAGCATCTGCCATGGGTCGTTTAAAATGAATATGGAATCAACATAATCTCAGCATGACAACCAAGTTCAGGATCTATTTGACCTGTAGCCTCTTTGTACTGCTGTACGGTTGCAAAACATGGACACTATGCTGGTCACATGGCATAGCTGGAGGCTTTCCACACAAAATGCCAACATTATATATTGGACATAAAGTAGAACGACTTCATTTGTAATGCAGATGTATATGGTCGCTCCAGTCAACACACTACTGGGGCCACTGTCCACAGATGGCATCATACATTTTCAGACATTTCACGAGAATGCCACAAGACATTCCAGTGAACATCATTCTCTGGGTGGCTTGTAACATCTAGGATAAAATTCCACCAACTGAGGGGTGGAGGCAGCCCAGAGGCAGACCCACATTACATGGGTGCATCAAGTCTGTTCTGACGTTGGACTCTCGGCCGTCAAGCCCTTGCAGCCGCACAGAAATAGACTAAATGGCGAATGATTGCTATGGCTACTGAAGAAGAAGAACCGAGGGATGGTGTAGATCCTGTTTCCATTTTACCTGTGTCCTGGTTTTAGCCCATTTTTGGCTATTACCTACATTTTAAAAGAAGAGCAAATAGACACAGAGAAGTAACTTGCTTAAAACTACAGCAAGTGAATGGCAGACATGACTAGAGTCTCTATCACTATGATATGTAGCAAATTCCTCCGAAAAGAGAAGAGCTGAACTAGTAGCTACTAATTACTGACCTTAGAAAGCTGGAAACCCTCCTCCACTTTTCCAATTGATTTTTGGTACAGTGACTTATACAAATCTTGAACCTGGAAACCTTGAAAACGTCTCTTTCCATCTACCAATTAATACTTTGCAAGAAATATGGTACTTTCTTTGAGATGCACATCACATACTATAAAAGTATGTGGTTAATAAAGAATTCCTATTTTTTTCATAGAACCTATCCCTTAGAAAGAGAAGGAGAACCTTTCCCTTTTTATCTTAAAATAAAATATAATTAAATCAACATTAATGCAAACAAGTAAAAATAAATACCAAATAACTGGAACCATAAGGGTAAACCTCAGTCCCACAAATACTTATTCCCGCGAATAACTTTAGTCATGTGGGTTGCACCGGTGACTTCAAAGTACAATTACTCATATGCATGTTTGGAGAATCAGGCAATTCATTTGCGAACCAAATATATTTAACAAATCTGCTACTCAGCAAGTCTTATATGAGCCCATGTAAAACTTTATCCTCTTGAAATGAAGAACAAGAGCAAAGGTGTAATAAAGCCACAATCCCAAAAATAAAGAAAACAAACAAACAGGTAGCCAGTTTTTCCTCACCGTAAAGAACATAGTTTTATATATTGTAAGTTTGATTTCAAAATGGTAGATTTACTTAAGGGCCAGACCCTGCTCAGACTGAAAGAAAAATGTGAATTTTGCAGTTAAATTCAATGGGAGCAGGCCCAAAACCGGCACTAATGGATTTTGAAGCCCTTAACGATAATTGATGCCTAGTCATTGATCCATACACTGATTAATATCTGTGCCATATAAGGATTCTATCATAGGCCTTGCCTTCACCACAAAAATCTTCGAAACCTTTCCCACCATTCCTAACCTCAGTCCAGCTCCACTGGTATTAGCAACATTGGAAACCCTAATGAAGATGGGACACCAGCATCCATTGGCACTTTTAACACCAGAAATCACTATATTCATGGCATAATTTCTCTCTGAGCAAGGTTACTTGACCTGGCATTAAAAATGCCTGGAACAACCAGCATCCTCTCTACAATGGGGCTCCAAATGTTGCGAATACCAGGAAAGCTGAATCAGTGTTAGACAAAGGTGGACAATTTTTATAGTTTTTTTTCTGAGGTCAGCATGTTTTTGCTGTCATGAGACCTACAGTGTGGGACTCAGCTCTCCCTGAAATATCTCATTTCATCCTTCCCCACTTTTAAAACACATCTTTAAATCTAATCTCCTCCTCCCCACTCTACCCCAACAACAATGGTCTAAGGATGATCACTCTGGCCCTTGTATTGATTATATTCCCTTTCAATCTCTGTCTCTTCCATTTTTAAAGTGGACCCTCCTCTGTTTGGTTTTACAGGCAAGCCAGATGGGTGAGTGGACCAGATGGCTGCCATCTGAAGATACCAACAGGAAGGGGTGTAGGACCCCACCAGGACTCCTCGGAAAATGAAGTGGAGTCCAGGCCTACTAGTTAGAAAGGCACATTTGGTGGGAATGGGGTTCTTTCTAGCTCAGGTGGTCTGTGCACTGGTTGGATGCATCAGTAGAGTGTAATGAAACGTTTACTTGCAATATATTATTCAGCTGCTAGGTGTTTAATGCTGTATGGAGTTCCAAGAACTCTATTACTGGTAAACAAGGGTGGCAAAGCTGGAACTCAAGCTGCATAAAGCCTGTCTGCTGTTGTAGTAATTTTCTTTAATAAAATCTTCCTGCTTAAAGAGGATTAGTGAATCCATATATCATGACATAAAGGGGCCTAAATTACTTGAAATGCTTGTTACAAACATGTTCAACTGTTCTTACAGACTAGATCTCATACTGCCCAGTATTTTCAAAAGAAGTGTGGCACTGCTAACTTTTAACTTTGGAGACTCAGAACATTGAGGTGTATCTGCTCTACAGAATTAAGCACTGTGCCCTCATGTTACCTCTGTTCTTTCTGGAACGATGCACTATGAGTAATTAAACAAGGTGAATAATTAATAATTAATAATTTATTCAACATATTTAACTGCCTGGAGGTTGTAATTTTCTCAATGTGTTCTTTGAAATTATTCAAATATTTTCATAAATATCATTATTGGGCTGTATCTTATTTGCAAGCAATTTTTTGCAAGCATTCAAACTTTTTGTTCTTTAGACTGGATATATAGGTCATATGGTATGATTCTGAGCTTTGATTGGAGTAGTGTAACTGTTAGAATCTGAAAACTCAATTACACGTTCAAAAATCACTTCCCATATTCTTCCATATATCCATTGCTATTTCAACAAACATACCTGCCAGCCAGCTCATTCACTAGAACACCCGAGGAAAACAAACACAAAAGGGGCCTGGGCAGATGTCACACAGATTATCTCTCTCTCGAGTGGGTCTCTTCAGCCACGTTCACAGCTGCCATAAAACCAACTGAGTAAATTCTTCACCTCTCAGGGGTGCCTACACATGGTCTCCCGAGACTGAAGGATGCCTACTACATAGTTACACTGCGGTTCTGCTTCTTCTTTTAGTTGCCACTAAGTCATATAGCCCGAAGGTTACCTACAAGGCAGAGCAATTACAGTGTAAATAAAATATAATGAATGTACCTGGATTCTAAAAAGTTAATGGAACCAAAAAGGGGTAATAATAAGTAATTCGGTGATCAAGCTAATCTTGAATTACTAATTATATGAATTAACTCAATGGAAGCTAGGGGCCAAGGCACTTTTGAAAATCGTATTAGGTGCGTATCTGCATTTTATCCACCTAAATACCTTTACAAATCTGGCCCATAAGCACTATTTCTTTAATATCATATAGAAGTGTCCCTCTGCCTTTGTGGGTTTTGAAGTAGGTAAGAACTATTTAATCTCCAGCTTAATGTTAAAGAAGAAATATTTTAAATGGGTCTTTAAAAATTAGAATCTGAGTTAAAGATGTTTGAGGCTGTGTGGCCCAGTGGACAAAGAACTGGATTAGGACTCAGGAGACCTGGTCCTGTTTTCAACTCTGCCATTTGCCTGATGGGTGACTGTGGGCAAATCCTGCAAGGTGGGAGGGTCCCAGAGCTCAGGGTGCAACCTCAGCCCAAATGTCCACCCCACAATTAATAAGAGCTACTTAAGAGCTAGGTGGGTATTATTAATCATTATAATTATTATTATCAATCATTTTGTATGGAGTAGGATTTTCCAGCTACTGTATTGTTTTGAAAACTCAGAAGCATGTGAAAATGTTAGAATGGACAAGGATGATTGAGAGAGGTATAACAGATAAACCTAGGACACAAGAAATTATTTCCTTTGAGAGAGAGAGAGCGAGAGAGAGAGAAAGAAAGAGAAAGAAAGAAAAAAAATCTAGTGCAGAACTGGCAGGCTGCACCTCGACGAAAGAACAGACAAAGCAGGTTCCCTCCATGCTTGGTGCACCATGAAGTATCCACATATGGATCTCAAGCCAGAAGTACTGCTAGCAAATCAACCACACATCAAATAAGGAAAAAGGCTAGACAGGAAATGATTAACTAATAATGGAATAAAGGAAATGTAGCAGAAAGCACTGATTGCTGATGAAAAGAGCACCAAACCTTTTGGATAATAGCACATCAATACATTTTATTAAGAGGTGAGAGCTTAAATAGTCACAGACAGGGTTATTGGATGCACAGAGGGAAAATAAGGTGCATATAAGCACAAAAGGGGAAGGAACAGTTCCAAGGAATAGTGATAAATATACAGTAATTGTTTCATTCTTTTACTCAATGGTGCTCTGCAGAGGAGGATCAAGGCCATGGAAAATACATACCTAGCTGCTATGACCATACCATGTACCACAGATTGCCATTCCAGCACATCTCACTGACTTTGCAGAAGTGTGGGAGTCAATTTCACATGGAGAGATGTTCTAGAATTACTCTAACATATTAGGAACAAACAAGGTTTGCTTCAGCATACGGTATATATAGCCTCCTGTAGTCACCTCCCTTTCCCCTATGCTCCTCTTGCAGTGTTCTCCGGGGCTGGATAAAATAGAGGACCTTGTTGCCAGTGACCAGGATATGGGCAGTCATGGCCAGCGATTGGAGCAGGAGTCAGGAATCAAAGTTCAGGGTCAGAGCCTAGGGCCAGACCTGAAGTCAGGAATTGAAGCTCAGAGTCAGAGGTGGAGCCAAAGTCCAGGTGCCAGAGCCAAAGTCAAAAGCCAGGCGCCAGAGGCCAGGGTCAGAGCCGAAGTTAGAGACCAGAGTCAGCTGAAGTCAGGAGTCAGAGCTAAGGATCAGGACCAGGTCACCTGTTGTGAGGCAAGCCAGGAGCAGGGCTGGGAACAAGCAGGCACAGATGCGGGCAAATGCTTTGAGCAGCTGCTGAACTGCTGCTACTGGGCTTAAGAGCCAGTCTGCTGATGCCGCCAACCAACCAGGGACAGTAGCCATTCAGGCAACCTACTACAGGCCAGCTGCATTTGTTAGATTGCCCGGAGACTGACTTTGCAGCAGGCCCTGCTTCTAGTCTGGTTTTGCAGCAGGCCAATTCCTGACACTTGTTCTGCACTTGGGTCTTTATGAAAATGATCCTCCTTAAAAACTCTAATCTTAGCCACATGCAAAGTGTGTAGTTTTATAATTGCTAGAGCTAGTGAATTAATGTAACACATTATTTCATACCTAATGGAAAAATGTGACAATGCATTATTATTTAATATCCAGAAGATCTCCAATAAAAACAATAATTATTTTAATTAATATAGGTACAGATGGACCACAGCATGAACGTTTGGGCAAATTGGGATATAGATCTAAAGTTTTGAGGTTGTTTGGGCCTCACTCTAGTTATTAGTCTCTTTAAAAACAAATTGTCCTTTGTATTGTGAGTCACAATCTTACTTTCTTCATTTATTTCTAATGAGGCTAACTCAAGGGTATGAAAAACATGTCCCAGAGCCACAGTTTGGAATATTCAAAAGAAATGAGAGGGCAACTCTGATGAAAAAAGTGAAGCTGACAGTTCCAAGTAAATGAGCGAATCTGGCACAGTTTACAAGGGTGGGCTCCAATTTATTTGAATTTCCGCTAAAACTCATCCCTTTTATTTCATTTTCCCTTTCCTCTCCTCAGGTTGTCGCCTTCTCTCCTCCACCTTCCGAGAGGCAACAAAAGGTGCCTCAGCATGGGCAAGACAGAGACCTGCTCTCCTTTCCAGCCCCGCTCCCCATCTTTGGGAGCCTCTCCCTCTTTGGTTCTCTCTGTTCATGCTCAAAGGAGCAGAACAATGAACCCCACTGGTGGGGTAAAACCTGAAAAAAACCTGAAGGGGAGTCAACAGACAGCCCCCGAGAGCAGGACAGACACTGAGGAAATTCCTCTGACTCCTGGCAAGACAGTCTGGCATGGGTGGAGAAAGCAAGGAGTCAAGGGAAACCAGTGGATGCAGCAGCTGCTGGGGAAGGAGGAGTGGAGACCCACGCAGCAACCCTCTTCTTTGCATCAGATGGCAAGTTATGGTCGTAATTTTTTTCCACTTCCACCACTGCTCCCTTCTCATATCATTTCACTTGAATTTCTTATAAACCTGCTTAAATCTTTCCAAGCCTTCTAATAAAACCTTGTGCTGATTATATTGGAGAGTCAGAACAGTATTAAATCCCTCACTGAAGTGAGTGTTGCTCTGTTGGAGTGTGTATGTCCAAGCTTCTAAGAATCTTCTACCTTTCCTCAGCCAAGCACAACCTTACACAGTTTAATAGGTATGTAGCTGTCCATTATTGGGAGAAGGGTGCCATGCTATATGGACTACTAGCTTGAGCAGAAACAACATCAGGGATTTAAAGTAGTAACTGAGTTTCAAGAGGAACATGATAAAAACTTGCCTCGTATTTCTTAATTTGGCCATTCTCTGTCATTACTTTATAAGGAGACTGTAGCCTTATTCATGCATTTAACCTGATATAAAGATAGAGTCACTTTATTATTATTAACCTATAATTGTGTCTAGGAGCCACAAATGTGGAACAAGAGCCTATGGTACTGTAGGTACTGTACAATCACAGAACAAAAAGACAGACCCTTCCCCAAAGGACTTACAATCTAAGTTGCTTTTGACTGCTTCTCTTGAAGTAAGAATTCCTCTCCCTATAAGTGCATCAGCCAGTGCATGTAGCTACCCTACAGCTAATAAGGTAGGGAACCAAATTTTTATGGACAGTTTTAGAGTGAGAAAAGTGAGACAATGTAAAATAAAAGATAGTTAAACGCACACAGGTACACAGATACTACAGAAAATATCATTGAATTGGCACTGAATTTCAAGAGAATCTTGAAAGCTTACCTAGACTTACCACAGGGGAGTGATAGTTTGAGTTCTGTCAGAGAACACAGCAATGCAACAGGCTTCTGAGAGGATGTGTCTGCCCCCAGGGAGTGCATATGTAAGATTTGGTCCCTGCTGCTTAGTTTGAGTCCTCCCCTCTTTCATGTGGAGATAACTAAACCATTAGTGTCATATCCATTTGTTAACGACAAGACAAAACAATTTGGATATCAGTTCCTGCCATGGGTGGCACGTGACTCCTGCATTAGGGGAGGCAGGGTGTGAATGCCAGAAGCTCCCTGCAAGGTGGGGGGTCATCGGTGCCCAGACCATGGCCCTGCCTTCTGCTCTGCCTCGAGGCCTGCCCACACTTAGCCTCCTCCCGAGGCCCTGCCTGCACTCCATCCTCACTCCGCCCCAAGACCAGCTCCGTCCAAAGGCCCCACCTCCCACCGCTCATGCCTCTTCACCCTCTCCCTCAAAGCCCCCCTGCTCACCCCTTGTGCCTCTTTGCACCCTCCCCTAAGACTCTCCCCACCTGCCGCTCACACCTCTTCACCCCAAGCGGCAGGGATCATAGAATCGTAGAATATCAGGGTTGGAAGGGACCTTAGGAGGTCATCTAGTCCAACCCCCTGCTCAAAGCAGGACCAATCCCCAATTTTTGCCCCAGATCCCCAAATGGCCCCCTCAAGGACTGAATTTAGCAGGCCAATGCTCAAACCACTGAGCTATTCCTCCCCCCTATAAGGAGATGTGCCTATCTCATAGAACTGGAAGGACCTTGAAAGATCATCGAGGCCAATCCCCTGCCTTCACTAGCAAGTACTGTCCCCTGACAGATTTTTGCCCCAGATCCCTAAGTGTCCCCCTCAAGGATTGAACTCAAAACTCTGGGTTTAGGAGGCCAATGCTCAAACCACTGAGCTATCCCTCCCCCCATCTCTTCCTTCCTTAGGGGGGAGAGGTGGAACAACAGTTGGACCTTGGTGGAAGAGGCGGAGCATGGGTGAAACGAGGAGTAGTGGGGGCAAGGCCATGGGGGAAGAGGATGAGTGGGAGGGGGTCTTGGGGTGGAGCAGAGTCAGGGCTACGGCCCAGATGCCCTTTTGGTGGCGGCACTCCAAAGGCGGTGGGCCAGCACACCTCCAGAGGGAAGTGCGCTGCTTCCTATTTGGGGAGGGTTAGCCTCCCCTGGTCTCTTATACTCACTGCCTATGGTTCTTGCTAAACAGTGTTCTTTCATTGGTACTATTTTGGGGGTGTATATATTTCTCTCATTTTATGCTATCACTACCCACCTTGCCAGCCCTCCAGTTCTGAAGGCTGCTTTAAGTTACACCTAACTACAATGGGCCCCAGGAGCCATTCCAGCAGCAGGGGAATCCAGAGAGCAGCTCTCTTTGCTGTGTGAATTCCTCAGCAGACCAGATCCATTGAGGAAACCTATAGAAATGCAGTGTACTGATGTGCCATACTGTAGATATAGATATGTGCAATAATACATACATTGCAAGTATCACATACATCCTTTTAGTTTTATTACTCCATCTTCCCTGCCCTCTCCCTGCCTGCTCGTTTATATCATCCATCTGTTTTGGTTTGTTTGATAGACTAATCTTTTTAGGGAAGTGTCACTGTGGTCCCAGTGGGGGCCAGCTATGATCACTCAATTAGAGTGAACCGCAAAGAATGGGGCAGACAATCCCCATAAAGCTGGTGGATATTCTAATATTTAGATTTACCAAGCCAGCATAAAACAGCTTCTTTATTACCTCACTGGTTACTTAGAAGTCCAAACAACACAGTTCCCTTAAAGTGATCCAGCCTTAGGCTTCCGTACTGGTACCCATGTCAAATATGAGGAAAATTTCTGTAAATCTTATTTCATTATATAAAAGAAAAGGTTCTACCAATCCCAAAGGATTGGACACATTACCTCCCAGGTTAATGAATGTTTCAGATCTTACCCAAATACACGCTACAGTCAATTCTTATTAACTAAACTAAAATTTATTAAAAAACAAAAGAGAGTATCGTTAAAAGATCAATATACATACAGACATGAGTTCCATCCATTGAGGTTCAGATTCATAGCAGAGATGGTGAGCTTTGTAGTTGCAAAGAGTTCGTTTAGAATTCAGTTCATAGGTTATAGTCCAATGTCCAAATATCATATTCAGGGCGTACCAGCATAACCGGGACCCCCTCGTCTTGCGACTCAGACTTCCCCTGATGAAGCTTAAGCAGATCTGTGATGAACAGGATCAGGACCCAAGGGTCTTTTTATATAGTGTTCTAGCATCCCCTTGACCACATAGTCCTGGTTAAACAATAGGCTTTTGATGTAACCTTTTGCTTTCTAAACACCACCAGTAATTATTTACATAAATTGCCTAATGGATAAATTGCCCTATGTTAATCTATTACAAACTTCAAAGAGACATATAGACAATGACATTATTTTAACCAAGCTTCATCTAAATGTTAATATTCCCTTTTGATCTTTGAATCCATAGTTATAGTGACAAACAGGAAGTGTCTGTTTACAGGTAGCATCTAAGAGACACACAATTAGTATTACTTCAAACAATATAGGTTTGCATTTCAAAGTTCTAGCCTATTTAGCATGAATGGCCCTAATTATCATTTGCATATCTTTTTAACATGACTTTAAAGGTAGGCTTCGGGTCATTCAGCCTGCAAGCTGTTTAACCCTTTCTAGCCATGCGCCACAGGATGGCACTATAATTATCTTTATACAGGGCCTAGCACAATGAAGCCCAGCCTGGCTGAGGCTTCTAGGCTGTTCCACAATATAAATGTTAAATAGTAACATTGAAATAAACAAAAGATCTTTGCAAAAGCAGCAGGACACACTCTCTCTCTCTCTCCTAAGTTTCTGTAAATAAATGAAAAATAAAAAAAGGATTTAAATGTTTTGTGAAAAATTCCACAAGATAACATTTTTTATGTGAAATATTTCAACCTTGTGACAGGTTACCCCCCATGCTGGGGTGCCACCTGATGTAATGGGATACCACTGAATCCGCCTGTTCCACCAGCCTGGGCTCCCTTACACTGCCAGGCTGAGCCAGGCCCTCAAGCCTCCTCCAGCATACACACACAAGGACACACACAGCTGCAGAAAGACACAGACACTGAAATCTGCTCTGCATGGGAAGACTCAGCTAGGGAATTGCCCGGCACTCAAGTGCACACCCGCTCTGGAGAGTAAATCCAAAATTGTATCGGCTTGCGCTGTACAGATAACTGTACAGCGCAAGCTCATGAAATTCACTCCCTCCCTCAATGTGGAGGAAGATATGCACTAATTTCTCACCCTAAATGTTGTTTTAGGCATTTCTTTCACAGGCCAGACACCTTTTGCAGCCTGGGCTCAGCTCTTTCCCCCCGCTTTTGTCTTTGTTTCTTAGATGTTTCCAGCAGTCATCCTGGGCAGGGATTCAGTGAAGAATGAACCTTGATTAACTCACTGCCCTGCCTTAAATAGGATTTACATACAACAGAAATCCTTTGTTTCCTAGTTTGATCCCCACCTCTTATTAGTGGAAAAATACTAGTAGTCCAAGATGGAGTCCAGTACCAGGTGACATGATCACATGACCCTGCAGTGTCAAAGCAGTCATGAGTCAAAGGTTATTTGCAGCATCCCAGGAAGATTCTCAGGAAAGTGGGTGATTAGCATCTTCAAAGTCCTATTGTTATCTCTAATGGCTCATCCAGGCTGAGTGCATTCTGTCTGGTTGGTGTTCCCCAGGTGTAAACCCTCTTGTAATTGTTACATAGTCAATATTCCTAACTTCAGATACAGGAATGATACATGCATATAAATAGGATCATCATATTCAGTAAATTATAACCTTTCCAATGATACCTCAAATGACCCATCTTGCATGGAACACATTTTAGTTATGCCATATTCATATCATAACAATATCTCTATGAAGAATATGGGGTGTAGTATCACAAAACCTGTCCTCTTGGTAACTGTTTGTATGAAGGGATCCTATGTGCCCATTCATATTTTTTACATGTAACCATTTGCACAGGCAGAACTCATATTTGCATTCACAGAACAGTTCTGGGGTATGCGAGTCAGGGAATTTTGCACCCATGTACCCAAACTTTACCTGCAGATACTGGTTTGTACAAACAGTTGTTGGTCGGTTTTGTGCACATAGCTGCATGGGCAAATTTAAGCTGGATAAGAGACTAGTTTTCAGTGGTGCTGAGCTCCAAATACAATCCGAGTCAATGGCTGCTGCAGAAGCTCAGCACCTCTGAAAAATTAAGCTTTAAAGGTCCATAAGTAGAGACCCACCTACGTTCACAAGCACATCTTTTTGCATGTGTTTGTGCAAATTCAGGTACTTGGATTCATGTACAGTGAAGTCCCCACTTGAAAATACTTGGACCTTAATGTTTACCCCATTTAGAAAGGTTCAAGATACATTATGATGGTCAGAATGATTAGAATATACAAAATGAATGTGAATAGTAGGAAAATAATTTAAAGGCTGCCAGTAAATGTAACAAAAGTAGCTTTGAAAAGTCCTAAGTCCAGGGGTAGGCAACCTATGGCATGGGTGCCGAAGGTGGCACGCGAGCTGATTTTCAGTGGCGCTCACACTGCCCGGGTCCTGGCCACCAGTCTGGGGGGCTCTGCATTTTAATTTAATTTTAAATGAAGTTTCTTAAACATTTTAAAAACCTTATTTACTTTACATACAACAATAGTTTAGTTCTATATTATAGACTTATAGAAAGAGACCTTCTAAAAATGTTAAAATGTATCACCGGCATGCGAAACCTTAAATTCGTGTGAATAAATGAAGATTCAGGACACCACTTCTGAAAGGTTGCTGACCCTAGCCCTAGTCCAAAGGAGAATACCCTGAAATGCAGTTATCTCGTTTTATGTATACATACAATATCTCAGTTTGCAGTGTTGCTATACTGCTACCAAAAGAATATACATTTGCCTATATAATTGGATCACTGTAGCACTGTCCCTTAACTAAAACAAACCAAATTCTTCTTTAGAAAAAACCAAGTTGGGCAAATAAATCTCCATTTTTAAAAGGATTTTCTCTTCAGGGGGAAGTTCCGATTCAGATTGCACTGCTCAGGTCCCTCTATATAAAACGGATCTACACTGAAATAAAAGCTTCAATATCTCTGATTATTTGAGGCGCCTGAGATGTGGAAGCTTTGTGGCCATGGTGTTCCTTCATTTGATATTTCCTGGCTTTCATTTATTTCCCATAGGTAAAAAATTAGAGTAAGCAGATCTTGAGCCTGAGGTTTTTTGCAATGCAGAATGAATGCTCTGCATCTGTTCGGAATATTTACCAGACTGTCATAAACAAATGTGATTGTGTTGGGTATGAGAAATCCTGCTCTCCTAGGATATTTTCAGATGTTGCCAACATTATGCATTACTTCTTTTTTCTTGGTCTCCTTTTTGGCCATAATTTAGGAGATGTCCCAAGCTGTATCTTTGCTCCACAATGCCAAGTACTGACAAGTGAACAGCCACCAGAAGTGGTGTGTTATATCAAAAGAACCATCCCAAAGCTGCCCTCCAAATGGCTAGAGAGGAAGCATCCTGGTGCTAATTAAAAACAGTATTTAGAAAAAGGAAAAGTAAACAGTATCTAATGTATCTCTCCATCATCTGCCAAAACACTTACTACTTGCTCCATTAATTCTGCTAATTAGGTCCCCACTGTTGAGCCACTTCTGTCAACGAGGCCAATTACTATTAAGACATATATGCAGGTCACATATTTTGCTAAGATGTGTAAGTTTTACATATTTTCAGCCACACAGCATAAGGTACTTTTTCCCTTACAGGCCAGGAAGATGGAGCTCTGAAATCCTAATTATAACAACATCCCTTCAGACTTTCCAGCATACAAAATGTTCACTTATTTATTGCTTACCATTAGTTTCCTGCAAAAAGTCCAGAATCTCAGCTGGTGTAATGTCAGCATCGCTCCATTGACTTCAGGTGGGCTATGCCAATTTACACCAACTGAGGAGCTGTCCCTAATTCTTTAAACACTCTCCCACAAATAAACAAATAAACCCTTCTTCTATCATTAAAATATCATCACAAAAGCATTTGCGAGCTTCATGCTGGTATACAAAACCTTTCCTTTCAGTCTTCAGGAAACGTGTGACCTAGAATTTTATATTTTTATATAATTTTTTAAAATAAAAACAAGGAAGTCAAGTGGTGCACAAGTTCATAAAAAATACAACAAAAACAAAACAGCAACAACAGCAGCACTGGTGAAATATAAACAAGTAGGTCTGGAGTTTTATTACCGGCCTGGAGGGCAGCTTCATGTGGCCTTTAATTTATCCTTACAAAAAAAAAAAAAAAAAAAAGAAAGAAGAAGAAGAAGAAAAGAAAAAGAAAAGCTGAACAAATGAGAGTTTTGTTGTTGTTGGTAGTTTAATGACTTCCCTTTTCGGTGCTCTTTGACTGTTTTCCAGTAGCTCCCCTCCTGGGTCCATTTTTGTGGCACACTGGACTTGGCCTGATGCCAGTGTGACAATCAACGCCTGAGCAGTCTCTTCTGTCAGAGATTATTTCTTGGGTTTCTTTGTTTTATTGGTGGGTGGGTGGGAGGGAATGGGGGTGATTTCTAAACCGAAACAGGATGTCCTGCTGGTGTCCCAGGCTGTGAAAGGCTCCGTTTCATCGCCTGTGCAGGCAGCACAAGATGGCTTAAGTTAATCCAGTGAAACTAGGCTGCAGATTTCTTCTTTGGCTTTTTCTTTTTCTTTAAGACTCAAAAACCTCAGAAGGATGCCGCTCAACTGGCAGCACCGAGGAGGTAGTTCTTAAGGACAATAATCCAAGAAGAAACTATAATGTTAAAATGTGTAGTTTGAAAATATATCAGTCACACATACAGTTTCCTTTACATTAGTAGGCAGTCATACGTGCATATATTATACACACACGGACACACATTTATATAAATATACACACACACCGTGTATATTCACATGTATTAATTAGGGATTGGTTTAAATAATGTACAAATAAATATAATCTGCATGGCATCTATATTACTTGTGATTCAATAATACAGCAAATAATGAGATAGCATAATTAAACTCATAATATTTAGCTTAATAGTTTTTAGTTTGACAGCATTGTCTCCTCTTTTTTAAATTCAGCACATAGCCTTCAAATAAAAACATATGGCTGCTACATACATAATACAAATACATGCTAGAAAGAAAGAGACAGCATGTATTTGTATTAAGTATGTGTGTACCAGCCATTTGTTTTTATTACAGAAGAGAAATATTGCACTGCATGAAAATAAATCCTACTTAAAGAGCTACCAGATAATACTCTCTATTACTTAGTATTTAAAAAGGCAAATTTTTTTTAAAAAATTGTTTAGGGAAACAAGATACAATTATTTTGTAGATAGAGGTGGCATGGTGGACGTCCTATGAGGTTTTAGGTACATCTGCAAATTGGGGGTTCTCTGTCTGCTAGAAACAGTTTCTTGGTTTTTTCCATTAGCCACACTTCTGAAGATAGCACTGTCTCTCACAAGGTCATTCCAATGTATCTGTCTATATATGGTACTTTTATGGCCCCACATTAACATAGTAACCAAACACCTCACAATCTATAATTACTCATCCTCACAACAGCCCTCTGAGGTATGGGGAATGCTATTATCCCCATTATACAGATGGGGTACTGAGGCACAGAGAGGCTTGGGATTGGCCCAGCGTCACACAGGAAAAATATTGCAGAGCAGGGAATTGAACTCTGGTTTCCTGAATTCCAGGTTAGCACCATATCCTCTTATAAATACAACTTCCAGACAACACCACATCAACGTACCACCAACTCACGATTTATTTAGTTAAATTGTGTGTGTGGGGGAGGGGTGTGTGTCAAGAGTTAGATGATGTGATACCAATCATTCATTGTTATATGAAACTGCCTGTCCTAGATTTAAGAAATATTCATTTTCTGAGGTTGAAATGTACTTTTACCATGGATCCCATCCAAAGCCCACTGAAGTGGGCATTGGATTGGATACTATATTGGAAAGAGAGAGAGAGAGAGAGAGAGACTGCATTTGCAGTAACATCCAGAATTCAGACTTTTATCTCCCAAAACCATTTGGCAGAGATGTTTGATTGCAAGTAAAAACCAACAAGCATTACTATGGAATCTCTCCATAGAGAAGGTTGCAGGTAAGGTACCCTGGCAAGGTCTGTTGTGACCCCTCACTGTTCAAATTCCTGAAGAGGAAGAAAGTTAATAGTTCTCTAAAGCTTTCCTGGGTCTAAGCCTTCTATAGTCTTTGGTGCAGAGTAGGTCTGGGCTGAATACTACACATCAGTTTGTGCAAACATTCACTCCAATTCTTGAGTGTTATTCAGTTGAACCAGGTGTGTTGCCCTGCCTTCATTTGCTAAAATTTATAAGAACTTTTTTTTGCCCACACAAACATTTGGGGAACAGCTGTGCTTCATACTAATAACTATGTTTGTATGCAAACAATATTATTCATGTGTGAACAAGGATGTTGCACATGACACTAAACTGGGAGGAATGGTAGATACGCTGAAAGGTAGGGATAGGATACAGAGGGACCTAGAAAAATTAGAGGATTGGGCCAAAATAAATCTGATGAGGTTCAACAAGGACAAGTGCACAGTCCTGCACTTAGGAAGGAAGAATCCCATGCACTGCTACAGACTAGGGACCGAATGGCTAGGCAGCAGTTCTGCAGAAAAGGACCTAGGAGTTACAGTGGATGAGAAGCTGGATATGAGTCAACAGTGTGCCCTTGTTGCCAAGAAGGCTAATGGCATTTTGGGTTGTATAAGTAGGGGCATTGCCAGCAGATCAAGGGACGTGATCATTCCCCTCTATTTGGCATTGGTGAGGCCTCATCTGGAGTACTGTGTCTGGTTTTGGGCCCCACACTACAAGAAGGATGTGGAAAAATTGGAAAGAGTCCAGTGGAGAGCAACACAAATGATTAGGAGGCTGGAGCACATGACTTATGAGGAGAGGCTGAGGGAACTGGGATTGTTTAGTTTGCAGAAGAGAAGAATGAGGGGGGATTTGATAGCTGCTTCCAACTATCTGAAAGGGGGTTCCAAAGAGGATGGATCTAGACTGTTCTCAGTGGGAACAGATGACAGAGTAATGGTAATGGTCTCAAGTTGCAGTGTGGGAGGTTTAGGTTGGATATTAGGAAAAACGTTTTCACTAGGAGGGTGGTAAAGCACTGGAATGGGTTACCTAGGGAGGTGGTGGAAGCTCCTTCCTTAGAGGTTTTTAAGGCCAGGCTTGACAAAACCCTGGCCGGGATGACTTAGTTGGGGATTGGTCCTGCTTTGAGCAGGGGGTTGGACTAGATGACCTCCTGAGGTCCCTTCCAACCCTAATGTTCTCTGATTCTATGTTAATTAGTCAAGATTCCTCATTCCCATTTACAGCATTTCACCAGTGCACTTGGTCGTGGGTCAGTAAAAATCAGCCTCACTACATGATGCTTGTTTTCAGTTGCTCCATCACTTTATAGACAGCTAAAAATACATTAAATACGTCACCAGTATTGTTTTTCCAAAGGGGTACATCTCCATAGCAACTATAGCAGTTATAATTATGAATGAGGAAGGAGGTGATCCACTGAACTGTGAATTTGTGGGGAGGGGGAGGCGGTGGAATAGTTCATGTGACAGTCCCTCTATTAAGCTACAGGTCATCCTAAGAGCAAGTTTGAAAACCGTACTGTTCAGGGGTCTGCAAATTACAGTAAGTTCAAAGGTTGCTGGCCAGCACCACATGCTGTGATAAGGACCTGACACAGAAGAGCACAGGTGATACACAAACTTTCTGTCAGCAACCACTGGCATCAGGAGATGCTGTTACATCTCTCCCATGTGAATATTAATCTCTCTTGATTTTCAAATAAGAGAGAGACTTCCAGATAGAAGAGCTGAGTTCTTAATGATCTACTCTCAAGTAGGTATCTACATCAGGAGCAGGGAGCTTAATGATATACTCTCAGTAGGTACCGAATATCAGGACCTCAGTGAAAGTCAAGAGCAGAAGTACCATTGTACAGCAGCTTCACTGCTCTCCCTCATTGTCTCATCCACTCTGTCACATATTCAGCTCTTCCAATCTGCCCTTTTTTTAAAAAAAAAAACCATGCTCTGTAGCCATTAGATACAAGCACTATTGTCAGGCTTTTCCATATGTCAAGTAGTTCACAATTATAGAGCTTACCGATAACTTATTTTCTATTTCTACTTGTAATGCTGATGCGGAGTTCAGTCAGTGCAGAGAATATTCATGTTATTTCCAGAGTCAACTTGGCATGGGTTGCATGTGGTAGTGGGTAGCTCCAGATGTAAATAGGGTGACCAGATGTCCCAATTTTATAGGAACAGTTCCGATTTTTGGATCTTTTTCTTATATAGGTTCCTATTACCCTCCACCCCCGTCCCGATTTTTCACACTTCTTGTCTGGTCACCCTAGATGTAAATACCAATTTACCTTTTCCAGTGTGAGAGAGATCCAGCTGTTTAGGAACTCTAGGTAAGTAGTAGTGTATGTACAATGTGCACATTCCAGCACTATGCCCAGTGAACATGAAACGGTTCCTGAGGAAGAAAGAATGGAATATGAGGAAAAAAAGCTCAGGAGGCACACAAGGCAATGTTACAAACATTGCTCACCTTCCCTAGGATGGCAGACCATCTGCTATCCACTTCTGGTTATCAACATTTAATATCTTGGGTGATACATTTTATTGGCATTGCGTTCATACAATGCTTTAGGGTTGTACTAGCAACTCTGGAGGGCCATCTGCTCCCTTTGTTTGGACGATTGTTTAAGTTCATGGCAAACTATGATAACATCAAGGTTTACATTGACACCTGTTTAAAATTATCAGCGGACATTGCAGAGGTTTAAAAATTTGCAGTGGTACACAAATATGACTTTAGGGTTGGAAGATTTTGCACATTTCTAAAAAAAACTAGGCTAAATGATCAGCCAAGGTCAAGGCTTCTATGTAACAAATGAGTGCACCCAAGGAAACCTGTTGTGCAAGTCCTTAGTTCCTATTAATTCCATAGCTTTTCCATGATAATTTTTCTATATATATATATTTTGCAGCATCCTCTAGCATTTCATGAACAATTATATCCCTGTTATAGAATTCAAGAGAAAGGTTTAAAAAAAAAAAAAACCTAGGGGAAAGTTCTCATTCTCTATTAAATTCAATGGAGTTTTAGAGCAATTTCATTTTTACCTTATTAAATGTGTAGAATCCTATTGGTTTCATGCCTATTGTTTTCAGAATGGCCGTCATGCATATATGCAAGTCAGGCATTTGGCCAACCTCTCACTCTTTCCAAATGGTGTGCACCACTGTTCCCTCTAAGCTGTGCGCTTGTGCACACACACACAGATCCTAAGCCCCGCGCACACGGCAAAACACCGCGTGCACAAAAATTTGCACAGAAGCACAACTATTTGCATAGAAGAAATTTTTTGCACACACAGCCTGTCAAAAATTAGAGGGAACATTGGGTGCACACACACTTATATACATGCAAGAGACAATGGCCAGCTTGAAAATGTGGCCTTCTAAATCCATAAAAGAATTCAATGCAAGGGTATGCCTACACTCGATTGTAAACCCAGGTCTCTGGGACCTGGCCTTGCAGACTCAATATTTCCAAGCCTGTACTTGAGCATCCACACTGCATTGTAAAGCTGAGCTTAAATTGTTAGCCTCAGGTCCCAAAGCCACAGTAATGGGTCCCTACTGCATTACACAGCCCTCCTGATTCAGTTCTGCAGCTTGCACTGCATCCACTCTGCAAAATGACAGGGCTTAGCCCACAACACAGCAGCATTCGAGCACTAATCCTACCCCCCACCCCTCCCTACGCTAGTCACCCCACCCTGCCGCACCCCAGCGGGATCCTAGGACCTGGTTCCTGAGTGCCTGCTGACCCAAATCAGACTGATGTGTGTGTGGATGGAAGGGAGGCTTGGGCTCAAACCCAAGTCAGATCCCGGGCGTAGTGCACAGTGTAGACATGCCATGAAAAAAAACCTACACATCAGCTACTGCTTCTGCCTGAGACATGTATTTCCTACCTTTCCAAGGCATGCCAACTACTACTAATGCAACTCTGTTGGACAGACAGAAGCACCTGATTCTCCTCACAGCCACGTACATCAAGAGTAACTCTGCTGAAGTTATGTGTTACACTGGCCTATAGTGGGAGGGGACTCAGGCCCTCTATTTAGCTCAAATAGAATGGAAAGGCACTAGAGAGAACATCCCTACTTACAGAAATACAACAACATTGCACAGAGCAAACAGACAGCACTGCCTTCCATCCCTTTCCTTGTGGATAGTGACATTAAAAATTACTTCGTGCCCTGTTCAGAGCTACGCAATCAAAGGACAAAGCAGAAGCATCTCCATGCAGTATATTGCAGGTTTCTCTTGTTGGAGTGTTTGTGGATAGACCAGGACAAAATGACATTTTCTGTGCAAGTGCAAAGAAAGGCTGCATTGGGTCTGACTGCTGTATGCTGACAAATTGAATAGAGGTGGCTGGGCATTTAATTTTTTTTTCCAAGGTCAGTTTTGAATCTTCTAATTGGGCTCTGAAGCAGTTGCGAGCAATTATTGTTAATTATATGTTGCTATATGCCCCAATTTTTCAAGTTACCTTGGTAATCCTGGGTATCCACATGTCAGCACTTGTTAATATTTTATTGTGTGGCTTGCCTGTTTGTGTTTGAAGATTGCTATGAGTACATTTTGTACCAGAAACTAATTGGGTGTGTGTGTGCGGGGGGATATTTAATCATAGTGTTCAGTTTATTATTTGTCTTCTGTTTTAGCCAGGGATGAAACATAGCAACCCATCCAGTCCTGCACTCTTAAGTAACACTCATATTTTACGAATGGCTCACCAGTTCTTGAGTCTTCACCCTCTACTGAACCTCAGGGAATGGCATCTGGAGTCTCTCCCAGCTTTTTGGATAAGACCTGGATTTATGGGGACTTGTGCCCCCTGGTACCAGACCTGGAACCACTTTAAAAGTTCAACTCTCCATCTCATTTATTGCTGTTTACAAAGCATTGCCTAACGTGTGTGTGTGTGAAATGAAACCAATGGGGATTCTAAATTTGCTTCAGTGTCTGTTCTAGCTCCATGAAATTATTCCTGTTCTAGTGTTTTTTGTATTGATCTCTGTCCCCAACTTATTTGGACTGTCCGATAGGTGGCAGCAGTAGCATGCTACAGCCAATGCAGGCTGTACATCACCACTAGTTCTTCCTGGGTCAGCTGGCTTCTTAACCAATACTGGTGCTGTAGATTTGGTGGGAGCAAGGGAAGAGACAATTAAGATGATTTTAAGTACTAAAAGGCATTATTTGCTCCTTTAGGTGTCCTTTTTGCATAGTGACATCATGAAACACAGTATTAGAAAGACCAGATAAGACAACTGCTAGGTAATAATGTAATGAGCTCACATCACGTGGATGATTGCGATGAACGATGCTAATAAACAGACCATTCCTGTGTTGCAGGGAGGAATATGTTGTGCTATGTTACTCTGTGTAGCTTTCCACAAACAGAAAAGTTCACATTAACATTCTAATTGTAAGCAACAGTAAGACACCTCTGCTCTCCCAATGCTGGAGTGGGACTACCCCTAGCAGTAGCAGCTGCAGCATTTCTTCCTGCAGCAATCAGTGTACATTGTGATAAAGAACAATTTGACAAAAGTGAGAGCTGTTTTGAACAGTTAAGCTTGAGGAGGTTTCACCTACTTGTGTGTGGAGGGTGGGGGCATGAGACTAGTCACAAAATTTCTGCCTTCCATTTTCTAGATATATTATCCATCCAGTCGGGCAGATGGCAAATGTCTCTTCCCTCCTTTATTAATGCCTTTAAATAGTTTTTTATAGTTATTTTTCTTGTATTGAGATTTCTTCTACCTTCTCTACTTTCCACTGTGCTTCAGCTGGCTAGAGTGTTTTCAATTAGAACATGGAGAATACAGCATTTGAGTTTTTAAAGGAGGACCTGGTTTTAAAATAGTTTGCTTTCACACGTAGTTCTCTTTAAATTTACAGAATGGGCAAAATTCTCCTCTCAGTCAACCCTGGTGTAAATCCAGAGTAAATCCATTGATTTATATGGGTGTAACTGAGATGAACAAGTGGCTTACTAATTTTAAGTGCATTTGCAAAAATTATAGCATGAAGAAATAATGTCAGCTATAGTGATCAACATTAAAGAGAGAACTTTTGCCCAGGTTCCCTAAACAGAGCTACCTTGCTGACCCCGCTGTTATTCTACAGGTCAGATATAGGCACAGTCCAATCCATGAGTTCTCCAAGTGTCTCCCTGGAGCATCCAGCCCCATTCCACTGGACACTCATGGTAGTCACAGTTTTGCTGCTTCCAAAGAAACAGCTCTAGCTTACCAGTTCCACCTCAGATCACCTCTCTGTTTAACACACAATACTTAGATATGTTTATTGTGAAATCAAGTATAAGTTTATTTAACAAAGCACAGAGATTCAAGTAACAGCAAGTAGAAGTGTTGGAAACAAATGGTTACATATAAAATAAAATCATAATGCACATTCTAGAACCTAGACTGAAGTAAGTAGATGCTCTTGTGTCTTGCAAATAGAGTTCACCAAAAGTCTTGCGGTGTTTTACAGCCAGGCTTGGCTGTGATCCTACTTTCATGAGACAGACATGCTGTCAGCTTGTCTCCTAGGTGAAGGACCCACAGTGTTCCTTTGCCTCCCAAGATATTTAAGTCCTATCCTCGGTCTTCATGCATAAACAGAACACCTCCTTGCCGTTTTATTTCTTCCTATAGATTTTCTTTCTTGTAGATTTTTCAACCTTTTAAATGGCACTTGGTTACATCTGGAAATAAGCCTCCATTGTGAAGCAGACAATACACATATGTCCAGACAGATAGATAAGTGTCTTACCTCCTACTTGAAAGGAAGATGTTCAAGGCATCTCACCTCCTTGTGACCTGCCTTAACTCCAAGACCATAAGAACACAATTTTCAGTATAGATATATAACTTCTTAAATATTATCCATCCATACATTTCTCAATGATTATGATGACCAGTGGGATCTTGGTAGAGATCTTACATGCCATCCTTTATATGCAGCACTATGCATCCCCTGCGCACTTTGCTAAGAATCACCAGGAGGTCCCTGTGTCACAGCATTTAATGACTACTTCCATATTTCCTTTAACAAACCACTAGTTTCAATCTAAATATGCTCAATGTCCAATGCTATGCCACTTTTTTCTAACCCTTTCTGTCCATTCTAAATTACTTCCATCTGCACTCTTACAGATCTAGTCACAGGAGATCCCTTTACTATTTCATGTATAATTTTCACTTCTATGCAAGGATCAAATTTGGAAAAATGTACTTATTTGAAGACAAAGGGATTTTGTTTTTTCACCAGCAAAAAATAAGGTAGGATTCCTCTCTACATTTATGATAATCATATTCCTATAGCACTGCTGCAAACTTCTTCCATGATTCATGTCTTTCTTCCCTCCTTAAGGCTCTTTTCTGGCTTGCTACTAGAATAAGAATGCAGCAATCAGCTTGAATATGGCCCACCAGAGACTCACAAATGACCATTATTGCTACGACAATGGCACTCTGCTCTAGTTTGCAGGAGACTATGGCAGAATGCAGGATCAGCTCAATGCCTCCACTACATACAACTGTAGCACTTTACTATGAGACAGAGGCAGGACCAGATGTTTGGAGATGGGCAAACAGACACAGGACTCTAATCCATATGAATGACTCAAAAGCATCCTCTCTCAAGCATTGAATCAAACCGTCTGATACCAACCTACATACTCCAAGTATGAGATGTCAAAGTAAAATAGCCTAGCCTAAAGTGGAGGTCAGCAAAAAGAGGATAGCAGGGATTTATTCACAAAGAACTCCAGAGTTTCTATTTGTAAAGCAGTAGAAAACAATAGATAAAAATTGTCCTGTATGAACACATTGTTTATTAGGATGAATAAAAGCAGTTTGCAGTCCTTGTCCCCAAGTTCCTCTATTACACTTTTACACTGTTACTTTGTCCCTATTTATATAAAGTAGTAAAGAAACCATTCTTAATCTAAGAGAGGCAGCATGATCAAATGGATAGGGCCATGGATTGAGAGTAAGGAGACTTGGATTCTGGCCCTTCTCTGCCATTGATCTCCTCTGTGATTTTAGACAAGTCATTTAATCTCTGCATCTCAATTTCCCCACCTGTAGAATGGGGATAATGCTGTTGTGGCAGGAGTCACCACATGGTGCCGTTGCACCTGGTCTTACAAGTTCTTTTTCTTAGCGTATGAGAAAATGTTTAGTCTGAAGAAATGCTGTGTTGTCATTAGTGGTGGGGTTTTTTAATGCAGTACTCTTTTGAGAGAAGCAATAGCATATAGCAGAGCCTTTTCTCTGCTTTATTCTCACTATATGGAGGAAATTCTTGGGACAGAATAACTTCTTGAGAACTGGGCATAGGTGTATGGACAGAGATTTCTGGAAGAGGGGTTTGTCTGTGTGCTGTTTGTGACTGCCTCCACTCCAGGACAGGTATACACGTAACTAAAGCAAGTTACACATATCACATACCCAAACTCCATATCATTGACTTCTCCTCCACTGGGAAGCCAATCTACAAGACCCCCACATTTCCTACCACTCAGAGGTACGATAATGGTGCTGATTGGAATGTTGGTGTCAGAAGACGCAACCATACTTATTCTATTTTGAAAGGTTCTTTGAGATATATGGATGAAGACGATTTAAAGCAAAATTAAACATTTTTTAAAAATTACTATTTGATTACAAAGCTGCTTCTCAGTCACCTTGTGAATTTCTTTGATGATCAGTGTTTACTTGTTTTTGCCACACAACAGATGCCTGGACAATTAAAAGCCACCTGTGATTTCAAACTCATTTATATTTGGCCTAGTTTTGCTCTTGTTCTCCAATAGTCCTGTGGTCTAGAAGCCCATTGATATCTTTCACTTAGTTATCTTAGAGGATACAGCCTTAGCAAGGAAATGTTTGAAGTTAATAATGTACAAAAATATGCCACTGTAATAAATTTCCATAACAGAAGATGGTTAGAGATAAATAATTGAAAGAAAAAGTGCTTTAAAAGAGAATCTCTGAGATGGGGGAATGTAGTGTTTTCTGGAAGAGCCTGAATTAGATTTGGGGGAAAATCAAAAACTAGATTTGTTTACCAGTCCAGGGAATTTTTAAAAATCAACAGCATATGTTCCAGATTAATATGAAACCAAGTACACAAGGGATAACTTCTGCAAATTGGTCATGATTTCCATTATTTCCTTTGCTGTTAAAGCCTGTAATTCACCTACCCTCCTTGCAGACATTATGGCAACAAGGAAGGCAGTTTTCTGACACATAAAGGAGAAAAACAAAGTTGCCAGAGGCTCTAACACAGGTCCTATGAGAGCTGCTAAGCCAGCATTAAGATCCCACAAAGGAACTGGCTCTTTAACCGGAATGTGAAGATGAGTGTCTCCTTTCAAGAACCTCATTGCCATGGGACTTAAAAACACTGACTTCCCATGAATGGGTGGGTGAAATGCCAAAATCACTGCCAGGTGGACTCTCAGTGAACTAAGTGCAAGACCAGAAGACTGAAGGTGCAACAGGTACTCCAGATGGTATGGAGAGAAAGGCTGAACTGATAAAACAAGGAAGGTAGAGAACCAAAATTGTTTTGGTAATGCTGGAAAAATGAGAATGACCTTGGCACAGCCCAATTTCAGCTTGAGAATGACTTGTGGTGTGATTAAACGTAGAGTAATTTGAATGAGAGAACATAGAGTAATTTGAGGTTCTTTAAAGGAGTGCAGGGTTTTGTCTTTGTTTTCTGAAAACAAAACCCATACATCAAATGGTAAGTGCAATGTCCAAATTCTGCAGCCGGAAGGGCTTCCTCATGGTCACAGCCAATGTTATGATTCTTGCCATGGCATATGCCACATCCAGAGCTGACTGCAATGAGGTCTTGTCCGCCATACAGCCTTCTGCAATAAATTCCATCAACTCTTCCCTGGAGGGTTCTGGAAACTTGTCCATGAACTTATACGTGGCAGCCCAACTGACAAAGTCATATTTAGAGAGCAACACCTGCTGTTTCATGATGCACATGCAGGGAAGAGGAAGTATACATTTTCTCCCCATTAAATCTATCATCTTGATTCTTTGTCCTTAGGGGTGGACTTAAACTTCTTCTGCCATGCCCTGTCATTTGCTGCAGTTATCACCAGCAAGTTAGGGGCCGGGTGAGAGTAGAAAACCTCAAAACCCTGCATAGGAACTGAGTACTGCTTCTTCAAAAGCTTTACTGTGGAAGGAAATGAAGCTAGAGTATTCCAGAGGGCCTTTGCAGGCTCCAAGAGATCCTCATTTATTGGGTGGGCTACTCTCCCCAGAGCTGATGATTGAAGAATATCCAGCAGCTTATGCATATTCTCCTGAAGGAATTCCACCTGGATACCCAAGGTAGTGGCCATATGACTTAGGAGGTCATGATACATCTTAAAGACCTCATGTACTGAGGGAGAGGAAGATTCCAGCACCATAGCGTTGTCTGGGGAGGCAGTTTGCTGTGCCAACAATCCTGTTCTTGCACCACAGGATCAGGTCAGAATAGCTCTGGAGGTCCAGGGTGAATGGACTCACCAGTCACTTGCTGCTGAGAAGGTTTGAGAGAGGGGGCCATCATCTCTTGCTGGAGCAGGATGAGGAGTGGGACTTCTAGCACCGAGCCACATCGCAAAGATTCAAAGGAGGCCACTGAGCATACAGCTAGGGCACTGTTGGTGAGTAGTCACCAGGCCAAGACCCCTTGTCCCAACTGCAGGACAGATGCTGACCTCAGTACCAGTGATGATCTGAGTGCAATTTCTGGCACCCAGCTGATGACAAAAGAGAAGACGACCTCGACCTGGATCTTGAGTCCCAGAGGATCGCTGATGACAATGGGGCAGCCAATCCCAATGAGGCAAACGGTCAGATTTATCTGAAGCACAATACAGGAGTGTCATAGGTCCCAAAGAAAAATGGGGGATCAGGACTATTGGTACCAAATGAGAGACACTCCCACCTAGTACTGAGAGAGGAACTAGTACTGAGGCAAAGGGCGGTACCATGCTAAACAAAGGGATCTGCTGCTAAGACAACAAAGGTGCTGAAGGACACCCCAATGTCAAGGGGACTTTCAGTGCTGGGTGTGGTGTTGGTCTTAACTTCACAGTGTGAGGCCTGGGCAGCATGAGCTGTGGTGCTGATGAAGGTGCCAAGGGCACAATGGAGGATGAGGCGGTAGAAGCCATGGCACCAGCAAACTCTTGAACCAGTGCAGAGTCCAGAACTGAGAGGCAAAGTAGGTCTGATACCACCTGGTACTCTGCTGGTATGTAGACAGTTGGCGCTGGTGCCGACGGCATCAGTACCAGGCTCAACAGATGCCCCATGGCCCGAACCAGAGTGGATAGTATGGGCTCTCGCTGCTCTCAGCAGGGTACCAGGGAGTGATTAGACACACCTGCTCCATCCTGCATGCCAGCGAGAGTATGGCGCCAGTCAGCAGGTGCTGCTTCATCTGCAAGTCTCTCGCCACCCGCGTTGTCTTTGTGAATGATTTGCAGATGGATCACGGCTCCTTAATGTGTCCCTCAGAGACGAAACGAGCACCTTGTGTGGATCACCCTTGGGGATGTCCCGTTCCCCTCTCTCTCACCCCATGATGGACAATGCTTGAATCCTGGTGAGGGCATCACACAGGGCAATCAACTATTCCAACTTGACCTAAGGTACTACTACTATATACAAGAACATTTTCTCAAAAACGGAGACCAAAAGCATTAGGTGAAAAGCACCACACTAAGCTCTGACTCTAGCCACAGGCTGTGAAAAGTCACTGAGAGGGTCGGGGTGGCACCGCCCTTATCTGGCCAGATGAGGGGCCAGGGCCACAGGGCATAAGCACTACCCCTACAGGTACTTCTAGGCAAGTTCTCCAGCTCCGTTGTGCAGGGCACACATGCATTTAAGTAGAATACATGGCTGCATGTACTTGAACTCTAAATTCACCTTTAAAAATCAAAAGATACCAGGAATGTGGATTTCTTGTGTGCTGTTCTACTTAATTACCATTGGGATTGAACACCTTCCCACTGTTCTTCATTTGTAATGCACGTTCTCAGAGAATGTCTCTGACTGCTTGTCTCTGCCCTCCACAGGGAGGTGAAAGGTAACAGAATACACACTCTTTCATCTTCCTAGACAAGGGAAACTTAGGTTACCACGACCACTTAGGCTCCACAGCCCTGTCATGTTTACAGCTCAGGATAGCTCAGTGTGGAAATATAAGACAGAGATTAATTTATTTTCTCGTAGCCTTTGAGTGTGGTGCAGCATAAGACTGAACCCTGATGAGTAACATATAAAACCAGAATTAATACTCTGATGGACCCAATTTTATGACAGGCATGCTAAATGTGATTACAACTGTATAACATTCCCAGCATACCCATCTGCTACTATGAGGCACACAGCTGTTCCAATTACTTATATACAGTTCCTTGTCTGTTATTTCAAACATAGGATTTAACACATTTTATACATTTTCCTCCTCCCCCCAGACTTATTTTGGGGACGGAGGGGAATTGGTCATAGCAGAGATTTTAAGGATTAGCCCCTGAAATCTGCACTCCTTTCATTTGTTGAACGGCCTTCACAGGGTTATTAACTATATGCTGCTGGTCCAGATTACAGGATGACGAGAGGAGCTTAGCACGTTAGCAACCAAAATGAATGTCAGACTTTCAAAGCTGTCATAACTGTGCCACCTGGGGCTTATCAAGTATTTTTCACTGGGTAGACAGGGTTGGGGGAAGTGTATCAAGGTCAAATCATTTTACCCACTGCAGGATGCTAAGCCTGCAAAAATATTGGCAGCAAAAGGCCAGAAGGTTGTCTAAATAAATTAACAGATGGGATGTATAATGTTCTGTACTGTGATCATGCTACGGTGCAAAGATAGGCATGGTAGTGAGGGTCCATTTTCTGACAGATAAATACACTGATTGACACTACCGAAATGTTTTGAGTTTAAATAAGGGACAATAGGGTTCAAATTCATCCCCTCTGTGCAAATACTTTAACATTAAAGTTGCAGTTGTTTCAGATTTCCTCACTGTAGCAAATGGAATCAATGACAGAGTGGGTTTACTTGGCTGTCTGAGTCAACTTTACAACCCTTTCTAAAGTACTTCTATGGACCGCAAGGTCTGATTGGCTTCAGAGAACAGACTTGCATTCTTCAGCCAATCAAAATACCACCATCAAGTAATAGTGCAGAGGAAAAATGACTTTGCTGCATGAGAAAGAGATTAGATCTTCATCATTCAGCTTCAGTAAGAAATAGTCACCAGGCTAGAATGTTCTCACAGGATCCATGGCTCCACCTAAGAAACATTTATTCACTTCATATCATCAACAAGCATTTTTAAATGTACTGTTGTTGTCCACAGTTAGGTACCCACAAAAGTGAGGTGATTTTCAAAGTTGCTGAGTTCGCATATCTCCTATTAACGTTAAGGGGAGTTGTAGGAATTTTCTGAAAATCAGGCCAACTTTATTTAGGTGCTTAACTTTGGTTGAAAGTTTTGCCTTAAGCTTGCACTCACACAACCCTCCCCCCTAAAATTAAAAACATCAAGACTTTTAACCTAAGAAAATATGACTCAGACTTGTCTGAGTTAGTTTGTAGTGACTTTCAAGTCTTGATATTGAACTTCCTGGCTCCTTAGAATTGTTTTTTTTAAGCAGGAGATCAGGCTTTGATCTCAGTTACCCCCGTATATATGCAAAATAACTTCAGCAGGGTTTCTCCAAATGTACACTGCTGTAACTGACACCAGAAGCGGGGTGCGTTTTAACATTAACTCGTTTTCACTTTTCAATTACTTTGAACATTTAAAAACAGAGTAGTCACTAATGTGTGTTTTTAACTGGTCCTGGACCGCATCTGTACTCATGCCAAACCTCTTTCTACTTCAAGCATTTTAAGTGAAAAATCTCAAAAATAAAGTTTTAAAAATACCAATTATATTGTATTGAAAAATAATTAATATTTGCCAAATCCCAAAGTTAAACAGCAAAACCTTCTCTGTACTCTACAGGGTAGCTTTATAATCTAATATTCTCTACTTGCTCTGAACTCCCAACAGATGTGCTTTGGAACGCCCAGGCACTTACGGGGAACAGAATTGAGATTTACTCTATGAATCCAATATCTGAATTTTGCACAGAGTGGACTGACAAAGTTAAAGGCACCAACTTAAATAGTACTGCCCATTTTGCTAGAGTTCCGTGTTAATCTTTTCCATTCCTTGCTCTGGCCTTTTGCACACTATCATCATTTATCGGTGTGTAGGCAGATGTAGAATATGACCCAATTATTTTTAAAAACTGCCTTAAGAACATCCCCTTTTTCTAAGGCATGGAAGGCTTCCAAGTTAACTTCAAATAAAAGGCCTGCATTACTCAGCATCTGAATACTGTCACACTTAGCTCAAAGTGATTTAAGGCAGTGACTAATTTCACCTGCCACTTAAATGCAACTACCTGTGGGGTGGAATACTACACCACTTGAACAGTACACAGCAGCACAGTAGTTGTGAACAGAAAATGTAGAATGCTCTTTCCAATTGAAACTATGGTAGGAGATTAGGTAGGCAGGACATAATTACCCAAGAAGGAATTTGGCCACAAGAAGTGCCAAATGAAACCTTTACTTATCATAAGTGGTCAGGGCCTCAGTTTTATTTCATGTCTCGAAGAGAGATTGATCATTTCTTGAAAACAATACATTAGCCCAAACAAGACCACATGATAAACTGAGCAGTAAGTAAAGCATCACTTACTTTCAGTAACTCCAGTGCATAGTAACTAACATGGATCTCCCAATTTTACATACTGGATCACACTCCTGTTTCAACTTTGGTAGCCTTCCTCTGGCAGGGGACAACTGAAGGCTTCAGAAACTGATGGAAAAAACTCAAGCGAAATGCATTCTTTCACGGACAATGAAATAAGAGGTTTTTGAACCTTTGAATCATGAAAGCACACCAGTTAATTCAGTTCAATAGTGTACACAATTATATCCCAAGCTCACAGTAGTGCCAAAGGAAGCCTGGTGTGTTGCAGTCACATTAAGGAAATTAACACCTACATTCTTTTATGGGATTGCTTACATCCAATAAACATCGCACATAAATGTTAGGGATATTTTCACAACTTCAGATTCATGAGCCAACTTTAAAAGTGATAATAATTCAAGAGAATCTCCAACCATTAAATTACAGAATGTTTAATGATGACCAAACATGGGCTTGTTAGAAATGTTTTTTGCTCCCATCGCTTTCCTTCCATAATCATTTATTACTGTTCATTTCTTCACACTATTACAATCTTTATAACAAAAAAGTATAACTTATGTATCTATAAGTTGATGCAATTTTCATAGATCCATGTTAACTATTTACACACTGAATATTTTCATCACTCCCTTTGCCAGCCATTTCTATCTTTTAAACCATAATAAGTATAAACAAGAAAGACAAGAGTCAGTCATTTTCATTAGTAGATACTATACCACTTTCTATATTGGGCTCAATATAGAAGTAATTGGATAAAATTCTATGGCATGTTTCTACAGGAGGTCAGACTAGATGACAAAGATCCCTTCTGGCCTTAAAAATCTACGAATGAATCTATGAATCCTAAGCAGACTAATGACGTTATGTTCAGTTCAACAACAGTCTAACAACTAGAGGGCAATCTAATGCTGATATTTAGTCATTTCTAGTCATCTGTAGAGTTACCACCTTTAGGAAGCAAGAATTATTTTAAACACATGAAAGATCTGTGTCTGTCTTTATTACAGTCACAACATTCCAGCTAGAAAACAGCTTAGTAAGTATGCAGTAGAGGAAGACGTACAATTCCTTAATAAGGGCAAGGAGTTCTGTCCAAAGCCTTTAATTAATACCTTAACAATAGTCTGTTATTTATTAAACCTGCCTTCAGGCCTACATTTAGGATCAATGTTGCATTATGAATAGCTTATTGCATTGCAGATAAAAGACATGGAATGCGCTCTTTATTAAATGTGTACTTTTTACTGCAGCTTGCAGAGTCATCTCTGTAAATCACTAGGGATAAATACAAATACAAGAGAAAGCAGTCTCTATCTCTTCACTTGTGCAGAGAAACTCAAAGCCAAAAGAAATGTCTTAAAAGTAACTGGGGAGAGGGAGTAAAAGATGGGTGCATTTTTTCTCTTCTTCACCGCTCCAATTTCTGTCAGAATTTACCAAAGAGCCATACTGTGTAATTGAGCAATAATACAAATCAAAATGTAGTGTGCAACTGGACGGTCATATTCACACTTCTTGTGTTGTGAGGTATGAGATCAAAGACACAATGCCTCCTATACACAAAATATGCCAACACAACAGTGTAAACAAAACACACACCTGAGGATATCTTTACAGTTATAAAATTACTTACTTTTTTGGCTATTGATTTTTGACCTTGGTTTATCTACCTTATAATTCTGACCTTGCAATCCTCACCCATTCAGATTACTCCCTCATTCCAAGATATCATCTTGGTTTGATTTATCATTTGTAGAAAGGGAATGTGTGGGGAAAAAAATCTCTCAGAACGTCATATGTTCATGAGTCATGGGAGAAGTCAACTGTACATTTTAGACAGCACACTCCAGTGAAGATGGACGGGGAGTCAGAAGACCAGGGTTAATTTCTTGCTATACCTGCTAACTAACTATGTGACCTTGGGCAAGTCACTTGAGTCTATATTTTCAGAATTGTCTGCTAATTTCAGGCCTGCTTTTCAGAGATGCTACAATTTAAGTGGAGCATTCTAAATGAGTGAATATTTTTGAAAAAAGTGGTCTGAACCTTCTGTGTCTGTTTGTACCTTTCTAATTGTGGACAACAGGGCTCACCCCTTTTTGTAAAAGCACTTTGGGCCTGATCCAAAGCCCATTGAAGTCAATGGAAATACTCTCATTAGCTATAGCATGATAAAAGCCCTATTGGCGTACAAAGTATGTCTACTAATTCTTCACCTGGTTCTGTGCTTTTTAAGTGACTATTTTCTAGTGTTTCTGAAGTGGGTTTTCCCAGCAACAAGGTATTTTGGTCACAGGCTTCTTGTTTTTTCTAAATGAAGATTCCCAATTGTATCAAATCATTCCTATTGTGTAATGATTTCACAAGCGGTACCAAAATCCACCAAAAAGTCTCAGCTAAATTTCATTATATGCCCATAAAGCAGATCCATGGATGAATTTGTTCATCTTGATTTTTCTGCCCAGCAATTCAGAAATACCTGACTCAAATGGTTAGCTTTTCTTTCTATGTGCAAAGCTATCATGGCATAACAAGACAAATCACAAAAGAGACTTGTCAGTTGACCATTCCTCTGCTGGGCCCCCACACTGACAGTCTCTGAATGATGCGCCCGTGATGGGTTCCCCTCGGGGGGGCCACTTGGAACTGAGCCCATCTGTCCCACCAGCCTGGGTTCCCCTTACTCTGTGCTGCTGTGACAGGCTCTCACTCAAACCCCCTTCCAGCATGTGCAGCTACACGTATGTAGAGACACACCTAGCTGCAGCTGTATGCACACAGATGCTGAGATCAGCTCTGCATGGGAGAGCTGAGTTAAGGAATTGCCCAGCATTCAAGTGCACTCACCCTCTGGAGAGTAAAGCCAAAATTGTATCGTCTTGCGCTGCACAGAGAACTGTACAGTGTGAGCTAATTGAAATTCGCCCCCTCCCTCAATGTGGAGAGAGAGATGCACAACTTTTTGACAACCCGCCCTAGTTATGAATTACACAAATTGGGTTTAAAACAAAACCAAGTTTATTAAGTACAAGAGGTAGATTTTAAGGGATTACAAGGGATAGCCAACAGATCAAAGCAGATTACCTTAGTAAATAAACAAAAACCACAAACTGAGCTTAACACACTAGATAGGTAGGATATACTTTGCAAATTCTCACCCTGAGTGATAAACAGGCTGGCAGATTCTTAAAGCACAAGTTGCCCCAGCTTTCCCAGGTTTTCATATACAGGCTAAAGATCCTTCTAGACTGGGAACATCACTTCCCACAGTTCAGTCTTTGTTCCTCAGGTGTTTCCAGGTGTTGTAGGAAGAGTGAGGACCCCCCCATGATGTCATTGTCCCCCTTTTATATCTTCTCATCACTTGCTGGCAAGATCTTTTGCTGTGACCTGGGTCAAACAGTTCCCATTGTGTAGTGCTATCTCTTAGAGGTTTCTATTGTACACAGTTCATGGGGTAATCCTTGTGCTTGTGTGCTTTTATTCAATAAGCCATTAACATTGTTTGGCCTTTTTACCGTAGTACGTGAAAGGCTGCTTGTGGGTGTTTTCAACCTCACAATGTGTTTCGGTAACACACACACAGCTAAACTTCATAACTTCACATACGACGATAGCACATACCATCCAATGAGATAGTAATGTCTAGCAGATCAAGATCTTTAGAATGACACCTCACAAGACATACTATGTATAAGGCATATCCTAATTACATGACACTGGTGAATATTGGGGTGTCAGGGTGTTACAGCATCACTTCACTTACTTCCCAACAGAACATCACAATCTACCTGGTAACATTGAAACGTAGGAATTGCCATGCTGAACAGACCATTGGCCACCCAGTCCAGTATTCTGTCTCGATAAGATGCCTCTGAGAATGGAGCAAGAACCTTGCAGTAGGCAGGTAAGTGCATCCTTTAAAAATAAAAGCAGAGCATAAACCTGCTTCACATCACTATATTCATGTTCAGTGCCAACATGCATTAAAATGAAGTCGCATTTGGATGAGTTACAATTGTTATTGTAGCCATCCTGCAGCAAAAAAATTTCAGGACCAGACTTCAAAGATAAACTGCTGAGCTTCAGTTCATTTGCAAATTTGACACCATCAGCTCAGGATTACACAAAGACTATGAATGGCTAGCCAACTACAAAAGCAGTTTCTCCTCCCTTGGTGTCACACCTCAACTTCTAGAAGAGGGCCTCATCTGCCCTGATTGAACTAACCTTGTTATCTCTAGCCTGACTCTTCCCTGCATATTTATACCTGCCCCTGGACATTTCCACTGCATGCATCTGAAGAAGTGGGTATTCACCCACGAAAGCTTATGCTCCAATACGTCTGTTGGTCTATAAGGTGCCACAGGACTCTGTCGCTTCTACAGATCCAGACTAACATGGCTACCCCTCTGATAATTGTTATTTGTTTACACACACATATCTACCTATATATCCACATATATAGAGGAACATAAACCCCTTCCACCATTGGCTATATTGGAACTAAGTTGAAAATGCAAGTGTTTGTAGAGCTGGTTGCAATTTTCCACTAATTCTTTGTCAAATATTTTATTAGCAATGGGGGATGAAGTCTCTAGGAATTTGTTGAACATTTTCAGATTTTTACAAACAACTGTAGAACAGGTCTACATTTTTTCAAGCTTTTAAAATGTCCTTTTAAAATGTAACTTTTCAGCTAAAACTTCCCCCGAACATTTTTGTTGATTCTCTACAAAATTCATCTAGTTGGAGGAGGCATAATCAAACAAAGTCAGTATGATAGAAAAGAACTGTCAAGGGGAAGGAAAGCTGGTCTCCTAGGATTTTAAATGAAAGTAGATTAGGATAGGCTGTTAGGATTCAAGGGGTTGGGGATTTTTTGTTTAATTCTAATTAGCTGAGAGAAATTTCCTGTAAATGATTTTCATGTCTGCGTACCTGCAGTTATGGATGAGTTCATTCCTTAAAAAATAAAAGCAGAGTATAAACCTGCTGCATGTCACAATATTTGTGCTCAGTGGCAGCATGTATGAAAATGAAGCCATGACAACCTCAATGCATACGTAACTCAGCTAATCTCCATTCAGTGACTTTCTTTTATTTACCATGTTTTATCAGCATACACAGCTTCAACACACTCCAGTGCTACTTAGCAATAGTCAAAGGAGGACTGGACATTTAACTAAATTACAAGAACATTGAGAGAGAAAATAGTTAATATAAAAACAAGAAGTTTCAGAAGAGTTATAAAACCTAACACTTCAGGATTTAATCCACTCTCTCAATATAAGTGATTAGGATGAGACCTTCATCAGGGTTACGTTACCTCACATGTGCCATTCCACTGAGCTGTGGAAAGTATATATTTTTCCCCACACCCCAATATATTAAAATTGCTGAGCAGATTTTGCTCAAGCCTCACAAAATATTTATCTCTGAGTGACACCAAGCATAGATAACTTCACCCATAAGAATTTTTGAACGAGTTATGAGTGTGTGAAAATAGAGGTTGTAGTAGAAGTCTGTATGTAACCTACAACTCCCACTCTCTATGAACAATGTAACACACACACACACACACACACTACACATACAGTCTCGTGAGGTAAACTATCTTGCTTTTAAGACTCCCCTAGCATTCAACTGGTTGCTTGGTTTATTACATCACACACACAGAGCCCAACTGCAAGGCTGAATCTAATTAGCATAACTTTATCTACATGGAGAACCAAAAAAAAACCCAAACCAACAAAAAAACACCTGAAAATGTTTTGAGGATTGCAAAGGCTGGAAGAACAAGTTTAACTGAATATGGCCACATTGATCCATTAGTCTGAAGAAATATAAACAAACTACATTGCTCTATATCTGATTCTATCTTAGGGAATCCAACATTGTAAACCCACTTACACTAAAGGGATCCTAACACACTTGTGGGCATAGAATTACTCACACTATTCAAACTGCATATAAGCAGATTAATGCATTTTGTGTCATTAATTTCAAAAATCCCAATTCTTCACATATAAAAGAGTGATACAGTATGCATAGCAGAACAGCCCAGTAAAACAAAGCTGGACAATAAAAAAAAATCTTGTGAACTGAGGTAACCCTCTTTTATGTCATTCCATATTTATGCCTGGTTTGCTTTTAAAACCAGATTTCATTCTACAGACCACCTGCCTAGTTTCCTACTGTAAATATATTTACAGTTCCTTTGGAAGGGATTAGCTATAATTATTAGCCAGTGTTGAATATCTACATTCTTGCCAGAGTCACTGGCAGAGTAGGAGGAAGGAAGAGGTAAAGGTGAGAGCTTTTCCCTCATCTACACCATTTTGCCTCATCTCATTTAAAAACCGGTGTTTGCAACTCTTTTTAGTTTCTTTAAGCAGGTGCTGGTTTTAGCCCATATGCAGTGCTAAGAGTATGAAATAGTGTGGAAGATATGTGCAGTGTTTAATGAAGAAAGAGACCTAAGAATGATGGAGCACAGCAAGTTAGGTATGAATTCACCATGGAGTAAGGCAGCAAAAACAGCCAATATATTTTTTGAGCTGCCTGCATATGATAAAAGGTACCATGTTACAGACCAGGGTGTTAGCATTAGCAATCACTCTCTAAACATTTCTTGGGCAACTTCTCCCACAATGCTGTGTTCATAGTTGTGGGCCTCACACTATCAGATACTAATAAATTAGAGACAGATAAGAGAACAGCCAGAAGTAAGGGGCCTGGAAGTGCCAGTGGATGAAACGGCCTCCGAGACAGAGTCTTCTTCCCACTAGAAACGATTAGGCCATGTCAGGGCTTAGGCACATCAGCAGAGCTGAATGAGGAAGGCTGCATTCCAAGCTGCCTATACTTGTTACCTCAAACAACAAAGCAACTTCAGTCTCCCAGGCTGTGAATTCAGTCCTTTTCATGAGCGTTAAATTCACAGAATTTCAAAGAAATGTACTAAAACCAATAACCTTACTATGCATATCTACAGATTTCATACACTCTGAACAAAAAGTGTTCCGTAAAAGAGAGACAGCATCAGCAGGTCCATTGACAAAAGCTCCCTCTTGTACCCTCCCACCAAAAGTACAACTCCCTCCACCTGTGGGCTTCAGCGCTCTTTTGGACCTGGACCTGGGCAGAAAGAAATGAAAGAAGAGGGAAGAGAAAGAACCATGGTGTTTTTTTGAGTGATGGAAAATACAATACCTCATTGGTGTCCTTTTAAGAGTCAACATATGTTTAATGTTTTAATTCAAGACAAATCTTTGGAAAAACTGCTTAAGATTCCAAATCAGTAACAATCTCATGTGTGCATGCATCTATGCCAGTTATATACACATTTATTTATAAGTTGTTAGATATTTAAATAGGATTAAAATGGTTTTTAGACTGTCAAAGTCTCTTCCTTTAATTGCTTGCCAAGGCCTGAGAGTGACACTTGAAAACTGTACCCAAATGATTGGACCAACAGAAAAATTAGCACCAGAGTCATTTGATTAATTTGATCAGTATGCTGTCCATTTGTGTGGAAAAGAGGACCATTTTCCCATAAGTTGTTCAAAGTTATATCTGCAAAGTTATTTTTGTTTTAAGCCTGCATCATCAGCTTGGTTGCAATCAATCTCTACACAAGTTAATAAGGACTCAATGTACACAGAATCTACACTGGTATGATTTGTAGTTATTCTTTTCCTTGGACACAAACACTCTCTACATCCAGAAATGCACATTAAAAAATATTTGTGTAGTTTCCTGAATTTGACTGCTCATACATCAATCATGAACTATTCTGAAGGCATACTGAACATCTTTCAGGAAAATAAACAAAAATCCAAGAACCAAAATCATTTACTGAATCAGGACCGTGGTCTGTTAAGCAGCTTACACAGATGCTTAACTTTAAGCACATGCTTCAGTCCTATTTACTTCAATGGGATTGAAGCAAGTGCCATACATGATTTGCTGAACTGGAGTTTAGGGTCCTCTCCTGAAGACCTGTACTCAGACCTGTACTCAGGCAAAATGCCCATTAGTTTCAATAGCAATTATTGGGAGTAATTCAGGGTAAGTACTGCAGGATTTTATCCTATATCTGCAGTCTTTAAAATGACCCATCTTTTAAATTAAAAAAATGCCTCATTCGTTTACCTGCTAAATCCTGAGTTTAAGGTAGTTATTTCTGCAACTCAGTGGTGGTATTCCCACCATTCACAGTTCTTTCTCGTCTCTTTGACACCAGGCAGCTGAGCATAAGATTTTCAGGGACTGTAGGGACAACATGAAGTTCCATGTTTCCATTAGGTGTAACAGTGAGTAACTTTCCCCAAGCATATTTGGTCTGAAGGCTTATTCTGTGTCTTATCTATTATCTGTGGCACCCCAATAAATGGAGACCACAGACCCTCCTAAACACTTATTTTATGAATCTGGGCATATCTAGGCCAATTAGCTCCACTTGTTTTTAGAGGTTATTTCATCCAGAACATTCAGTCAGCACCTATATGCCACTAAAGTTCAAATCCAAGTTACCATTTTTCTTAAACAAAATGCTAATGAAGAACCAGAGAGTACAAACAAATCAAATCAAAGTAAAGCATTTAAGCTTCTTTCATTGGGTCAGAAGACATGAAAAATCTTGCTGGTATGGCCTATGAGGCTGTTGCAATTGTTAATAATTGACAGATGTAGAGCCCACAAGCTAATTGCAGATTGCATGAGCTCCCTGCCTGTCAACTCAGAGTTCTGTCAATTTTTTTTCTTTTAAATGGCAAAGGAGACTTAGCTGAATAGTCTATTGCTGCCACCAACTATAATTCCTAAATACTTAGCAGTTTATATTCTCTCACTCTGCTCTCTGTCCTTCAGATAATACAACCCCGTTTTCCCCATTATTTTTACTAAATAACATAATGTAACTTTTGTTACCTTAAGATGTTTGAATTCCTAGATTTTCCCTTTCTTTATCAAATCCCTTACATACCCATAAAGAGCGATCAATTGTTTCTTCTACCTTACCAAATGAGCATAGTCCCTTTGTGTGTCTATTTATTCAAAACAGACTTTTGTTTAAGTCACAATGGCCACATTTTTTGCCATTCCTCTTTTAAATTTTTCTGTACTAGGCTTTTGAATTCCTGTTTACTCAACAGTACTTCTACATCAATCCTTCCACTTCTTACAGTGGTTTTAGCTGCTTCGTCTGCCATTTTATTCCCTATTATCCCAAAATGTATTGGGATCCAAGCTAATGTTACATGTAACCCCATCTGTGCTAACTCTATTATTAGAAATAAAATTTCATTGGTTAAATCACTTCTACATACCAAGACACCCTTTCTGAACTGCCATAAAGGCTGAGATAGAATGTGAAAAAAATGGCTGCTGCTAGGCATACATCTGAGGTCCAATTTAATGCTAACATAACTGCTACTAGTTCGGCTGTCATGAAAGCTACAAAATTGGATATTATTTTAGATATATTAATTCCAAATTTTGGTATCCAATATGCCCTCCCTACTCTTACAGTGTTTTCTTTTTTTTTGACCCATCTGTATATATTTGACAAAATTGACTCAATTTTTCATCTATATACTGGTACACTTAATTTTTAATACCGACTGTATCTTTTTTACCCTTACTTTTACAAAATAGATCTAAATCCATGTTTAGACATGCAACTTTCCATCCATAACTAATTTCCCCATAACTAATAGTATTAATGTCATTTAGCTTTTCCTTGGTTTTCAACTTCTGCATCCAACCTGAATGGCATGTAGAGTTCTCACATTGTGTGTTATAGTTCACCTAATTCTCAACAATCCTCATATATTTCTTTAGGGCTTTCATCATAACAATTCCCATTAACTTTTGCCCAGAGAGTTAGATCCAGTAGTTTCACTGTCAAATTCTTTGGTCCAATTGAGGCTTTATACAAAAGGACTTTCACTTTGTTATAAAACTGTGAAGAGTTAGTTTGCATTAGTAATTAATTCACTGATAAGTGCAATAATGCTTACCAATAATGTTATCTTTCCATTTCCTTCTGCAGATATGACCATCTTTCAAAAGCTCTCCCCCAACTTCAGAAGATATTTTTGAGGTTTCACATAGCGTGGAACACAGTAAAAATGATCTTTCCCACTCCCACGCATGTTCTGGTGTAAACATTTTCATCAGAGGCAGTTCCTTTAATATACAAGTTAACTTCACATTAGAACGTCATCTTGTGTAGGATCTTGGCAGGTTTGGCTTTTTTCTCTGCAAAGTTATAACAGATTTCACATTGATGTAGAATATCCTGAAATTTGAACGCCTGGAATAAACAACAAGTAACAGTAAGGCTGTCTTAGAGATTGCCCCTTTGTGATGGGATGGCTCCCATCACCAGCTAGAAAGGGAAAAAAACCCAAACCCACCTCCATCTTCACCGCCAGGTTTGAGAGCCCTAACTCCAGCTCACGCCGCAATAGCTACACAGCTATTTTTAGCACAAGCCCCACTGCACAAATCTGTCAATCTGGTCTTGGAGGTGTACTCCCAGATGCAGGGTAGACATACCCATAAGGAGCTGAGGGAGCTCAGCTGACAGTAGAAATGCCAAGAGATAGGGCAGTTCCCACTCCATGAGAAGGGTCAGGACTCTCCCATAGAGAGGAAGACCTGAGATAAGGTTTTAACTGACAGGAAATCAGGAAGGAGGACCCACAGCACAGGCTTCTGTAGGGGAAGCCCTGAGCTAGGGCCTACAAGGTTCAGGGAGATTACTAGGAAGCTGTCAGAGTCCCTGGGAAAGGGAGGAAGTGAGGGAAAACCTGCTGAGACAAGAAGCAATAGAGGAAGAACTCTGCAGGAGCAGGTTAGGTTCCTGTGGGGGATGCCTTGAGGTAGGGTCAGTAAACTCACTTCATTGGAGCCCAAAGGGCACAGAAGAGTTATTAGTCCAGCAGAGAAAGGAGACGCTGAGAGGACCCCAGGGAAAAGCCAGAGGCCTGGGAGGCTGTATTAAGCACAAGCTGTGGGGAAGCAGCACAAGAGGGCTTAGAAGTAGGAAATGGCCCAGGGAAACCTCAGCATATCTGAAAGAGCAGACCTAGCGGCTTAATACGGGGTCCCTGTGCTGGAACACAGAGTAGGAGATGGACCTGGGCTCCCCTACAAGCCCCTGAGGAAGGGGCATGCAAGCCCAATGTAAGGAATATTGAGCCCAGAGCAGGGCTGACCCAAAGGACAAGCTGAGGAGTAGCCCAAGATAGGGGAAATGAAGGATCATTTGAGTTGGGATGTTTTATGAACTTTCAGTTGGACCTTCTGTAAACCCCCAAAGCGGTTTAAATCTGTATGTGATTTGGCGAGAGGGCTGAGCCACAAACTGCTGACAGCCAGCAGGAGGTACCAGAGCCAAAGATAACGATGTTAGGGTGACCAGTTGTCCCAATTTTATAGGGACAGTCCCGATTTTTGGGTCTTTTTCGTATATAGGCTCCTATTACCCCCCACCCCCATCCCGATTTTTCACATTTGCTGTCTGGTCACCCTAGGTGACATTGCCCCCTGATGCAAGGGGGTGCTTCAAGGGTAAGTGGAGGCTCCTCCCTTTAAGCCCCTGCAGCAAACTGTATCAGCAGCATGTTCATCAGTGTGTAATCAGCTGCTTATGCAGGGGACTGTAGAAAGTTACCAACATTAAAAAGAATGTTGCAAGTGATAATTGATCAAATAAGGTGAATCTGCGAGCACCGCACTGTAGGGTTCTGTGTTCGCACTTATCTAGGTCACTAACTAACCTGCACACATCCCCTATAAGCTAAGGAAATATTCCCATTTTACAGCTGATGAAATGAAACAGTGAGGTTAAGTGACTTGACTGGGCCATACAGAGTCACTTTCAGAGATAGGAATGTGATCCAGAAATCCTTCTCCCAGTCCACTAGAGCAGTTGTTCTCAACCTTTTAATCTTGGGATCTATATTTAAGTATTTATGGCCTGTTATAACCCAGTAAATAGTCTGTGGGTAGAGGCCCTGGGGTGGTTTTGGGTGGATCCTGCCCCCCAGGGTGTGGGGATTGGATCCTGCCTGGCACTCACCCCATAGTGGCAACTCCTGCAGCTCCTGTGCTGTGAGGCTGGCTGGGCTTGACTTTCTGCTCCGAACATTGCAACCTCTGGGGTTGCAGCACCACTCAGGTTTGGCCCCGCCCCCCTGAATGGATCATATGTGTGTGAATGGAGTTGTGACCTGGCTCATGGGGTTGCAGTGCTGCTCACTCAAAAATGTGGCTGGGCCAAACCTGAGTGGTGGTGAGACCTAAGAGTTTGCAGTGCCTGGGGCAGGGAGGCTAGCCCCGCCAGCCCCATTGGATAGGAGCTGCCACATGACCCTTTGAAACATTCTGGCAACACAATTTTGGGTCCCAACCCACAGGTTGAGGAACCCTGCACTAGAGAATGTCTGTCGCATTATTGAGCGTCTACTTGTTATCAGTGCTCATACTGTCTGCTCAAGAGGTTCCGCAACTTGGGCAAGCCACTGGCTAGAAGGCTACTCCTCATCTACCATCAGTGGTAGCCTGGATGGCACTAATCACCATGACCTCAAACTGGTCTGGGGTCCTCCCAAAATTATAGTACCTATTGCCTTGGATTTCACAGTGCCTAAAAGGTCAGTCCAGGTTGGTTGCAAGGAAATGAGTGACCCATAACACTGGTCTACAATTTTTGAGAAGTCGTCTGCTTCAGAGATAAAATGTGCTATTTAGTATGTATTTTGATGTGCTGAATTCAAATATGACAATTAAAATAACTGATTGGCTACTGTTTCTAAGATATTAAGTTTTTACATTTTATGTCTATGTATAGTGTGTAGATAGTAGAGTTTGAATCATAAATTGTAAACCTAGGTCTTTTCATGTGTTTATGGTTGCTTTACATGATACTATTTCACCTGTCCTGTTTATGTAACACTTTAAAAATCAGCAAAGGGGTTATATAAATAAAATTTATTATGAAACAAAAGGCAAAAAACTATTATGTACATAGTTTAGTCCTATTCAGTGTCTACTCGGCGCTTCTTGGCTTGTCTCTTGTATTCATTAAATGGAGCATCTCTTGTCACTGTCCAGCAATAGTCTGCAAGCATTGATGGGCTCCATTTGCCCTGATAGCGTTTCTCCATTGTTGCAATGTCCTGGTGAAATCGCTCGCCGTGCTCATCGCTCACTGCTCTGCAGTTCGGTGGAAAAAAATCTAGATGAGAGTGCAAAAAATGTATCTTTAGTGACATGTTGCAACCAAGGCTTTTGTATGCCTTGAGGAGGTTTTCCACCAACAACCTGTAGTTGTCTGCCTTGTTGTTTCCGAGAAAATTTATTGCCACTAGCTGGAAGGCTTTCCATGCCTTTTATAACTTGCCACGCAGTGCATGGTCAAATGCATCATCTCGAAGAAGTTCACGAATCTGAGGACCAACAAAGACACCTTCCTTTATCTTAGCTTCACTTAACCTTGGAAATTTTCCACGGAGGTAATTGAAAACGGCTTGTGTTTTGTCAATGGCCTTGACGAAGTTCTTCATCAGACCCAGCTTGATGTGTAAGGGTGGTAACAAAATCTTCCTTGATTCAACACGTGGTGGATGCTGAAGACTTTTCCTCCCAGGCTCCAATGACTGTCGGAGTGGCCAATCTTTCTTGATGTAGTGGGAATCTCTTCCACGACTATCCCATTGGCAGAGAAAACAGCAGTACTTTGTGTATCCAGTCTGCAGACCAAGCAAGAGAGCAACAACCTTCAAATCGCCACAAAGCTGCCACTGATGTTGGTCATAGTTTATGCACCTCAAAAGTTGTTTCATGTTGTCATAGGTTTCCTTCATATGGACTGCATGACCAACTGGAATTGATGGCAAAACATTGCCATTATGCAAACAGCTTTAAGACTTGTCTTCGATGAATCAATGAACAGTCGCCACTCATCTGGATCGTGAATGATGTTGAGGGCTGCCATCACACCATCGATGTTGTTGCAGGCTACAAGATCACCTTCCATGAAGAAGAATGGGACAAGATCCTTTTGACGGTCACGGAACATGGAAACCCTAACATCACCTGCCAGGAGATTCCACTGCTGTAGTCTGGAGCCCAATAGCTCTGCCTTACTCTTGGGTAGTTCCAAATCCCTGACAAGGTCATTCAGTTCACCTTGTGTTATGAGGTGTGGTTCAGAGGAGGAGGATGGGAGAAAATGTGGGTCCTGTGACATTGATGGTTCAGGACCAGAAGTTTCATCCTCTTCCTCGTCTGACTCAAGTGAGAATGATTCTGGTGCATCAGGAACCGGCAGTCCTTCTCCGTGGGGTACTGGGCGTATAGCTGATGGAATGTTTGGATAATGCACAGTCCACTTTTTCTTCTTTGACACACCTTTCCCAACTGGAGGCACCATGCAGAAGTAACAATTGCTGGTATGATCTGTTGGCTCTCTCCAAATCATTGGCACTGCAAAAGGCATAGATTTCCTTTTCCTGTTCAACCACTGGCGAAGATTTGTTGCACAAGTGTTGCAGCATATGTGTGGGGCCCACCTCTTGTCCTGATCTCCAATTTTGCAGCCAAAATAAAGGTGATAGGCTGTCTTAACCATAGTGGTTATACTGCGCTTTTGTGATGCAAAAGTCACTTCACCACAAACATAGCAGAAGTTATCTGCACTGTTCACACAAGTACAAGGCATCTCTGCTCACTTTGGCTAAACAGAAAAGTGTCCCTTTGCAAAATCAAACACTGACAAATAAGAGAGCACGACACTGTATGATTTCTAGAGCTCATATAGGGCAATTTGTTCAGCAGAGTGATGTAAGCTTCGTTAGGATTGCATCATCCATGACTTCTAGGAATAACATGATGCAATTCATATAATGTATGACGCAATACCAGCTTCAGATTGCATTATTGTTTTGCCTAAAAAGCAAGTACTGTCCAAACCCAGTCATAGATTTATTCATAGATCCAGTCAAAGATGTATTTTAGTCATTTCTGGTTTAAATTGAGATCCCTTCCCTTTATAACTTACTTATCCTCCGCCATTCCCAAGTCAAGGGTCGTATATACTGACCCAATAGCATGTCTTGAAAACTAGAGCCAATCAACAATTTTAAGCATCATTTTCGTTCTCAGTGACCCAGAATTAGTAAAGTTTGACTACATTTATTTCAGAAGCATTTTGGCTGTAGAGCAGTGTAATCTTTGGGAAGAAATAACCCCTCGAAAAACACATTTTCCAATGTATCAGTTCATTTACATTTTCAAGGATACATTTGCTAAGCATTTTTTCCCCTTAAATAAAAGCTCAGAGTAACAATGATATTTCCAGGTCCCCCAAATTAGAGAACCCATAGTCAGAGCTCTAGCTGGGTCTCCTACTCAATTCCTTGGCAAGGTAAAAATACAAATGGAAGGAGGTTGCACAAGGTATTCCTAACTTGTGTTGGCTAGTTACCAAGAGATGATTGCAGGAAAGATAAAATTACTTTCTTTATGCCAAGATAACTACCACCCCTTCAGCTTTTGACATATCAAAAATTACTGATGTTAAACATTTACATATCAGACCCTTGTAATTATTGTGTTTTGATATTAACACTTAAGGGTAATGTTTGTGATTACACTGACTGGAATGTGATCTTGCCTGTCTAGTCTAAGAATCATGAACTAATGGAGACTCATTAAAAGAGAAGAATATTTGATTCCTTTTTGATCATTTGAGCTACTTGTTTACAGAACTATAGTACAGTTTGAATAGGTAGACCTGCTGATTTCCCTCGATCTAATAGCATTTTTAGAAATCACATGTTGCCTATGAAACAAAAACAAATCATGTCTTTACAGCTGATTTTATAGACCCCTACCATATCCCTCCTCAGTTGTCTCTTTTCCAGTTTGAACAGTCCCAGGGTATGTCTACACTACCCGTCGGATCGGCGGGCAGCAATCGACAGGGGAGTGGCAGCAGTTGACTCACCACAGTGAAGACACCGCAGTGAGTAGGTCTAAGTATGTCAACTTCAGCTGCGTTATTCACATAGCTGAAGTTGCGTAACTTAGATCAATCCCCTCCCCCACCCCCAGTGTAGACCAGGCCCCAGTCTTATTAATCTTTCCTCATATGGAAGCTGTTCCATACCTCTAACCATTTTTGCTGCCATTCTGTTTTTTTTCCAATTCTTTATATATATATAATTTGAAGGGGCAACCAGAACACACAGAATTCCAGGTGTGGATGTACCATGGACTTGTATAGTGGCATAATGAGATTTACTGTATTATCTATCCCTTTTCTAATGGTTTCTAACGTTAGCTTTTTTTTGAATGCCATTGCACATTGAGCATATGTTTTCAGAGAACTATTTACAATCACTCCAAGATCTCTTTATTGAGTGGTAACAGCTCATTTAGAACCCATCATTTTGTATGTATAGTTGGGACTATGTTTTCCAATGTACATTACTTTGCATCTATCAACAGTGAATTTCATCTGCCGTTTTGTTGCTCAGTCACCCAGTTTTGTGAGATCCCTTTGGAGTCTGCTTTGCACTTAATAGTTATCTTGAGTAATTTACTATTGTCTGTAAATTTTGCCAACACATTGTTTACCCCTTTTTTCAGATCACATTATGAATATGTTGAGCAGCACTGGTCCCAGTACACGTCCTTGGGGGCCCCTGCTACTTACCTCTCTCCACTGTAAAAACTGACCATTTATTCCTACCTTTTGTTTCCTATCTTTTAACCAGTTACTGATCCAGGAGAGGCCCTTCCCCCTTATACCATGCCTGCCTACTTTGCGTTTTGTGTGGGACCTTGTCAACGGCAAGTACATTAAATCCAGTGGCTCACCCTTGTCATGTTTGTTGACCCCTTCAAAGAATTCTAATAGATTGGTCAGGCATGGTTTCCCTTTCCAAAAGCTGTGTTAACTCTTCCCCAACAAATCATGTTCATCTACGTATCTGTTAATTCTGTTCAGTACCAGGCACATTGGTTGAAACCATAGTAAAGAAGTTAGGTTTACAGGCCTGTAGTTGCCAGAATTGCCTCTGGAGTCTTTTTTAAAAATAAGTGTTACATTAGCTATCCTCCAGTCATCTGGTACAGAAGCTGATTTAAGTGGTAAGTTACAGACCACAGTTAGTAGTTCTACAATTTCATATTTGAGTTCCTTCAGAACACTTGGGTGAATACCATCTGGTCCTGGTGACTTACTACTGTTTAAACAAACAGTTTGTTCCAAAATGTCCTCTATTGACACCTCATTCTAGGATAGTTCCTCAAATTTGTCACCTAAAGAGAATGGCTCAGGTGTGGGGGGAATCTCCCTCACAACCCATGCAGTGAAACCTGATGCAAAGAATTCATTTAGAATTATTTTTGTAAGTTCCTTTGAGCAAGGGCGTTCTCTTAAAAACATATTGTATGGTGGCTAGCAGAATGAGACCCCAATCTTACTTGGGACATCTGAAATTTTAGTAGTATTTATATAGTTAAAAAAAGAACATTCTTCTGTTAAACCATTGGGCAGACTCGAGTTATTTGAATTAATAGGAATTCACTTTGTATTTCTACACTTAGACCCTCATATAGAGAAAAAATAAGTAAAGGATTAGAGGATAAATTTCACATAGCTCTAGATTACAAAACATCAAGTCTTACTCATATCACTAGTTCTTTTAAATAAAAGACACTGGGACTAGATTGCTCAGAGCCTCTCACCTGCAAGTAACTAGTATGATGCACTGACTGGAAGTCATTACTTTCTGATAGCAGTTTGAAGGTCAATATGAAGTGAGTTGGTGGTTTTAATCCACCACTTCATTATGAACATTTAGTCTGATCTCCAGCATACTGAGTGGGGTCCTGCAGGGATCAGTTCTGCATCTGGTTCTGTTCAATATCTTCATCAGTGATTTAGATAATGGCATACAGAGTACACTTATAAAGTTTGCAGACGATACCAAGCTGGGAAGTGTTGCAAGTGCTTTGGAGCAGTGGTCCCCAACGTGGCACCCGCCGGGGCATTTATATGCGCCCGCCGTCAGGGCCAGCACCAAGGAACGAAGAGGAGAGGAGCACATCCACCGGAGAACCTGCCACCGAAATGCCATCGAGAAGTGCTTTCGGCGGAGAAGCTGCTGCTGAGGAGTGCGGCCACCAGAGAAGTGTCGCCACCGAAATATTGCCAAGAAGCGTTGCTGCCTGCCACACTCTTCTGAAGGCAGGCAGCAACGCTTCTTGGCGACATTTAAATATATTTTAAAGTGTTTTTAATTTATAAGTTGGGTCACATTCAGAGGCTTGCTATGTGAAAGGGGTCACCAATACAAAAGTTTGAGAACTACCATATTAGCAGTATTGTTGTAAGCAAGACATGAGAAGTAATTCTTCTGCTCTACTCCACACCGATAAGGCCTCAACTCGAGTATTGTACCACATTTCACCAAAGATGTGGACAAACTGGAGAGAGTCCACAGGAGAGCAACAAAAATGATTAGTGGTCTAGAAAATATAACCTATGAAGGAAGATTGAAAAAAAAAAATTGGATGTGTTTAGGCTGGAGAAGAGAATGGTGGTAGTTTGAGGTGGTGACAAGATAACAGTTTTCAAGTACATAAAAGGTTATTACAAGGAGGAGGGAGAAAAATTGTTCTTGTTAACCTCTCAGGATAGGACAAGAAGCTTAAATTGTAGCAAGGGAGGTTTAGATTGGACGTTAGGAAAAACTTCCTACCCGGGTAGTTAAGCGCTGGAATAAATTGCCTAGGGAGGTTGTGGAATCTCCCATCATTGGAGGTTTTTAAAAACAGGTTAGAGACACACCTATCAGGAATAGTCTAGTTATTACATAGTCCTGTCTTGAGTGCAGGGGACTGGACTAGATGAATTCTCTAAGTCCCTTACAGTCCTACACTTCTATGATTCTATAACGGGCTATATCATTCCACCCTGTAATTCCTGAATTTAGATCAACTTGCAGTTCAGCTACAGCTATTTTTTAAAAAGGCATCCATCCTTGATTTAAAGGCTACAAGTGATGGAGAATATACTATTTGCATTTCCTAAAAGGCAAGTATCTACATCACAAAAATCACGTCCACCAACTGGCTCCTTGTTAGCACTCTCAGTAGTGAGGACAGGTCTTAATAAACTATATAGAGAAAGTTTTTCTCTTGCTCAATTATGTGAGCCCTCCAAAACCAAGCTGAGCCCGTTTTTAGAAGCTTGTGTTGTCAATATTTGTATCAGATCAGTTAGGGTGACCAGACAGCAAATGTGAAAAATCGGGACGGGGTGGGGGGTAATAGGTGCCTATATAAGAAAAAGACCCAAAAATCGGAACTGTCCCTATAAAATTGGGACATCTGGTCACCCTAAGATCAGTGCTATTTATAGAGTATTTCAGTCTTGTCAACCCAGAACCTTTCAAGAGCACTATATTTTCTGTTGTTTTGAAAATCAGACTTTTATAATCTCATGCATGCACTTAGAAAGATATCTATTTTTTATTTCTTTTAGGAAATCCTCATGAGTACATGCCTTTAAATGCCCCAACAGACATTTGAGCCCCTTGGTGTGAGATGTGGTAAATACACATAGTGACAATTCCTTCCCTAAACAGCTTACATTCCAAATAGACAAGAGTGACAAAGGATGGGAGAAAAGTAGTACTATTCTCATATTATAGATAGGGAATTGAGGCAACAGAGGTTAAAATTCTTGTCCAAGGTCACACCAGAAGGTCTGTTGTTGTCCACACACAGGAAGTCTGGTCTGGTGTTGTCCACACAGATTTCACTCTTGCAGTGCATACACCATATTGTATGTGAGATTGGATTCTTTTGAGTAGCAGGGTGAGCCAGGGCCATAACTGTGTTCTGGCCGCCCTCTTGCTTCCCATAGAAGAGAGTATGGAGGTGGGGTAGTTGCAATCCACATTAGCGTGTTTCCTCATCACACTAGGTATCACAGATATCAAAGACAAGGCATTCCTTCAACAAGAATCCCGTAAGAACAGGGGTCTGACTAGCAGGGACTGAGAGTGGGTTTGGGAAGCTGGGTAGATGTAGGGTAGGCAACCAGTCTTCCTTCTTCGAGTAATTTCCCATATAGATTCTATTCTAGCTGTCTAACAAGCAGTTGTCCATTTGCTTGGAGGAGGGCTACAGGAGTCCTACTTGAATAGCAATTGCAGGACTGCCCTACCAAAACTGGCATCGACTTTTGAATCAGGAATAGTGAGCAGTGAATGTATGGATTGAGCTCCATGTTGCTGCTCTACATCTCTCTGATGTGGGAATGCTACTCAGACAGGCTTCACAGGCCACTTGAACCCTAATGTGTCCAGAGGGATCTTAGCCAAATTGTCACAAAGTCTAGGTTTCACCTGAATGGGTTGGTCTTAGTTAATTAAAAAAGACAATGCTCTCATGATATGTTGAATGTGAAGTTTTATTTGAGCCAGGATAAAATGTGGATTAAGGAAGAAAACCAGGAGGTGAAGTCACTGATTGTGAATGTTGGATACTACCTTGGGTAGAAACTTTGGATGAGGTCTTGCAATGACTCTATCCTCCACCCTGGGACATGAACAGACTGCATGGCCTTGTATGGAAGGATGACTAGCAGAGATTATTGCCAGAAGCTCATTGATTATAGGGACAATCCTGATTGCTTCAGGGTTAGTAAATAGCCCAATATTGCAAAAACTGGAGCTGTCAATGGTGAGAGGAGTTGTTGGACTGCCCAGATAGAAAACCTCTTCCATTTGGCCTTGTACATCAGTCTAGTCAAATGTTTTTCTGCTTTGTAGCTAAATATCTGCCCCGTAGCAAAATGTCTGCCCCAAAGATGATGCAGTCAATGCCTTGCTTCAGTTTCCTCAGCACGCCAGGTATCACAGGTATCAGAGGAAAGGCAATCAGCAGACCTGGAGTCCACAGAATGGAAAAGGCATCTGTTAAAGCTTGAGTTCATGTCTCCTTTGGAACAAAAGCTCTGGCAGTTGCAGCAACAGGTCACAAACAGGTCCACTTGTGGAAACCCACATCCGTGAAAGATTCTGTGAAAGAATGTGGTCTTGAGGGACCATCCATGGAGTCTCAATTAAGTCTCTGCTGAGCTGGTCCACCAAGGTATTCCGCATTCCAGGAAGAGGAAGGGCCACAAATGTGATCCGATAACAGATACACTAATCCCAGAGATATATGGCTTCTTGGCAGAGTGGAGAGGACCTGGCTCTGCTGTGTGCCTGCTGGTGTAATGCATCATTGTGGTGTTGTCTGTAAGCACTTGTGAGAAAGGTAGATGATGCTGTTGATCAGAAGAGTGATAGTCACCATTGTATTCCTCCAAAAGTTAAGGTTGGGACAAGACAGAGATTGAGATGGCTGAAGCTCTGTCTTGTGTGGGAATCTGGCTTGAGACGCTGTCAAAGATGCATACTGATTCACCCCGCAGCGGGACCAGAACAGTCACAGCTGATAGGGGTAGTGTGGAGACAAAATATATAGCTGAGTACTATGTGGGGGATTCCCTGTTGGTCTTCTGGTATCCCTCAAGGATTCGTCCCTTGACTCTCTGCTACACTCCCACTCTGCCACCCATGGGGGTGAAGTGGCACATTCCAGGAAGGAAACCCTGCTTTGTCCTTCTGAGGAGGAAAATGAATACACTTCTTCCAGCACAGAGGCAGTTCTGTCAGGCCTGCGTTGCTGTAGCATCAGTGCTGCGGGTGGTTTCATAATGACCTTCCATAGCCCCTCAGTGAGAGGTGAGTATTGTATTGGCCCCAGTGAAAGGTCTCTGGACAGCATGCAATGCCTGGGTGCCAATGTCAAGAGCCTACCTGGGAGTGCAGTCTTGTCCAGTACCAAGGAGGTGGTTGAGTACCAAAGTGCTGGTTCTTGCTACTGAGGTAGTTGGTATCGAAGCTCCTAATGCAGAGGTGGAGGGTGCCACGGTACTCTGTGCCAATGGCTTTGGTGTCTTACTGTCGATCCCAGAGACAACACAGTCCTTGGTGAGAGAGAGACCGTCAGTGCTGGTTTGGGTTTTGGTGCAGGACACTATGGTGAAACTCCACATCTTCAGGGTTTTAGAAGAGGGAAGTTTAGGGGAGCCTTTCCATCCCTGGGTCCTTGGAGTACAGCAGTGTTCCTTTAGTGGCCCCTTTCTGAGGACATCACGGAGATGGGTGATGAGTGAGGCTTGTGAGATGGCACCTGGTAGCTCAGTGCGGTGTCTTGGCTCACCAGAGCACTTGAGACGTGGAATGGGCCTGATACGTGGAGGGCTTGGCAGGGGCTGATAAGGGTTGCATGGCCATCTACAGGAGAAACAGCCTAAATTCTGCCACCCTTGCTTTTTGACTCCTTTTGGAGAAAGAGTTGCAAATTGAATGCTGTTCCTCTGCAAGTGCAGCAGGCATCAAGTGCGGTTATTATTTACCATCTACAGTGTTACAAGAAGGGCAGATCTTGAGCCACAGCGATGTAGGGTTTGCCATTGAAAGTTCTTGTCTGATGGGAGGGGGCGATGAGGTTTGTACGTGAGGAAGCGAAAACTTATCACTACTCTGAGTAAGTTTAGAAAATTATTTTCCATGTGGTAATGGGCAAAGACAATGTATCTAACTGACGGCTGGTCTACACTACGGGGGGGGTGGGGGGGCGGGTCGAAGTAAGGTACGCAACTTCAGCTACGTGAATAACGTAGCTGAAGTCAATGTACCTCGCTCGACTTACCTCGTGGTGTGGACCCTGCAAAGTCGAAGGCTGGCGCTCCCCCGTCGACTCCACTTCCTCATCGCGTTGGGGTGTATTACCAGAGTCGATGGGAGCGCATTCTGGGATCGATTTATCGCGTCTAGATAAGACGCGATAAATCGATCCCCAAAAGATTGATTGCTACCCGCCGAATCGGGCGGATAGTGTAGACGAGCTCTAAGACATTAACTATTAACAATAACTAATCCTAACTATAGAAGTGTATCAGCTAACTTGCTGGGAGAAAGGACACCACCAGGTTCAGTCCTGCAGCAATGCGTGGCAAAAAGGAACTAAACATGGGTTGTGGCCCTTATATCCTTGACACTGAGAGGGTGGTCAGGGGTAGATGTAGCCCCCTGCAGACATGTTATTCAAAAGACTCCAATGTCACACACATTGGCACCAAGAGTGGAATCAGTGCAGAGAATTACTTGAAGTACTGAATCTAGATCAGGGGTTCTCAAACTGGGGGTCATGACCCCGCAAGGGGTTGCAAAGTTATTACTTGGGGGGGGAGGGGTTGCGAGTTGTCAGCCTCCACCCCAAACTCCATTTTGCCTTCATCATTTATAGTGTGAAATATATTTAAAAAGTGTTTTTAATTTATAAGAGGGGGAGATCACACTCATAGGCTTGCTGTTTGAAAGGGGTCACCAATACAAAAGTTTGAGAACCACTGATCTAGATCTTGTGAGTAGCAATCCAGTGCCTCAAGCACAAGATGGCATTTGGTGTGGTATTCACACTGGTATCACATGTACTTAGAAAGACGTTAATTGTAATTCAGCTTTTGTTAATGGATTGTGCTAATAAAGTGTGCTCCTATAACGAAAATAGTTTTTCCACCTATGCTACACTTAACGTAACACAACTTTAAAAGGAGACTTTACAAAAATACTGAGAAAATGAATCAGACAGAATAAATAGAAAAAATTACTACATTCCATGTTTAGTTCCCCACCTAAACTACCCACCCAAAAAACCAACCAACACTAAAACCCCTGCCATGTCACTGATACTGTGCAGAATACTCAAATATTTAAATGAATAAGGAAAGTTACGGCTTAGCATCTGAGAACAAAGCTAACGGAAAGCTGCTTTATCCTGGAGAGCCTTGGATGACACTGGCTGAGCCTTTCACAAAGGTCTCCCTCCACTGCTCAAAAACTAAGCCATCTTGCTGTATTTAGCACTTTTTTCTAGACCACCCACTCAGACACAGATACACAAACCACATGTGCTAGGAATGTCTGCCCTGCACTGAAATCAATATCACCATTACGACCTTATTACTTGCACAGCCAGGCTTTTAGTACAACTCATTTGTTTTATCTTTTCAATACCTTTCATTTCTTTTCTTAATGGTTTGCGCGTATTCCCTTTTCTACGTTTTAGAAACGTTTGGAAATTGTTTAAGGGGAGAAATTGTGGGGGGAAAATGTTTTTAGTACATCTTCTTTCCCCTTTGGTGGAGATTAGCTTTACTTCTAGGTCTTAACAGAAACATGTAATTGACAATTTAACAAGCCTACAATTTCCTGAACTGGACACAGACCTTGAATTCTATTTGCATCCAGCAGTAATAATGAAAGGTAATCATTGATGCCATATTCTTGTGAGATGAGGGCAAAGTGTATTGATGGAAGGACCAGCTTTACAGCACGGGTTGGGTGAAGTGACATCCAACAGTGGGAGATTTCCTGTTTGAAGTATCCCCATCATGATGAAAATACATCTCCTGTTGCATTCGCAAATGAACATTTTGCTTTGCTGTCTTCATGCTGAAAAAAAAAGCAGAGGTATTGCTTTATGGTGGAATGAATCAGCCTGATGTAGAAAGAGCAAATAGATTAGATATAATACTCACCATGAATATTAATCGGATATTAGTGTCTCAAATCCATTTCACGATAACTCAGATGTTTGTACCCTACTACAATCCACTTAACCCTCAGATCCTTAGGGTCAACAACCCAGTTATACGAATAATGCACTGAAGAGCCTCCACCCTGAATATTGTGTCCTGCTATCTTAAACAAGATCTAAGTGATGATCAGCAAACAATATTCTCTCCATTAATGTAAGGAATTGTATTCAGCCACCTAATTTTTTTTTAATCAAAACTGAAAGGGCATTGTTCTCATTGTGGTAATATTTCTCTTTCCTGTCTAGTCACTCTGGCACTTCTTGCTGCTCAAGTAAATGCAGGGCCCTTGTATAATTGTGCTTTGATGTAAATTCGTCTGCTCTCTCTCACAGGGCCAGCCTTGTAAACTTACTTGTTCTAACTGCACTAATGCACTGGTTAAGTCACATGCACATAGAAAAATGCTTCAGAAATAGGAGTTGTAGTCCCATCATCCACTAGAATTTCTTAATCCTTTCATGCCCAAGAGTAAATTTTCCAGGTACACTATCCAGCACTGGGAAATGGGCACCCATGAACAGTCTGTGCTAAGGAATTATTGTTAAAACAGAGCAAGAACCTTCATGAAGTACAATATATACTGTTTAACAATTAGGGAAACTGTTGATGTTCAGGAAAACATCTGTCCTGTACTTGTTAATCTTTAGAATAAGTTTTACATTATTTATTTTTATAGTGCCTGGTAGCTCCTGCCATGGTTAAGGGCCTGTCAGCATTTCCATCATAAGCCTCTATTTCAGTTCATTGTAGTAGGAGTGCCAAAATACATATTTACACTTTAGACAGTAGCACCTTTGTCTTTCTGATTTAAAATCCACTCTCTTGATGTCCCCTAACTACAGACTGGATGGAGCAGCCACAAGTGACTGAGTAAATTACATGATTTTAAGTGTTATTTAAAAACACTTAAAATCGACTCCAGCTTAGCATCAACCTGTGGAAGTCAATGGACCAATATGCACACACAAAAATAGAGATTGAAATACGAGCCTGCTGAAAGATACGGCACATACAATTAAAATGCAAGCAAGTGACGGAAGACAGAAAAGTAATCCAGATGGAACAAAGATATACAACAGGAGAGCAAATCAAACATTCTACTCCAGACACTGCTTGGATGAGAACGCACATTACAAGAAAAAAGGACAAATTTCTCTATAGACCGCTAACTACTTTCCCATCAGCTCTGCAAGCTCCAAGTAATAGGGTTTGAAATTTATGAGGTATTTCAAGAGGTCAGAACACTAATGTAGCTTCTAAGAAATCCAGATAATTATTACACTTTTCACTGACCTGAAACAGACTGTCACATACTTAATTTCATTATGAAAACTAAAATCTGTCCTAAGTATCTTTTCTCTTAAGAAGTCTTAATAAAATATTATGTTGGATCTCTCCATCCACAAGTACTATGTTTGCTTTACTTTTGAATTTATATAGATTTTACCTAAATTAATAAAAAGGGACAAATTCACAGATGGAAATAACTAAAACACCTCTTACACTTCAAAGACTGTTACTGATACAGCACAAATTTAGTTATTTCATGCTTTACCTTTGATTCTCAATTAATTTTACTTATTTTTTGCTCAACCTCTTTACCACGACTTGTGCCACCAAATACAGGTCTATTTTGTAAGACGTTTCTTCTTGTGTTAAGGTGGATTAAGACACCTTTTTAAATTTAGGGGAAGTTGAAGTTTTCAAGGGACCCAAACTTATACTAAAATGTTAAAATGTTATCCCACTTGGATATTCGGTTCCGGAGGCGAACATTTAGTAAGTTTCAAGAATAAAGTTTCAGAGGGGTAGCCGTGTTAGTCTGTATCCACAAAAACAACGAGCAGTTCAGTGGCATCTTAGAGACTAACAGATTTATTTGGGCATAAGCTTTCGTGGGCTAAAAACCCACTTCTTCAGATGCATGCATTCATGCTTCCATGCATCTGAAGAAGTGGGTTTTTTACCCACAAAAGCTTATGCCCCAATAAATGTTAGTCTTTAAGAATAAAGCTGTGCTTTCCATGATATACAATTGTTACTCTCTAATAACAGTGTTCAACTGGTGCTGCAAAAGAGGGTTTTAAAATATTGCTTACTGCTAACCTCTATCTGGTCAACTTAATCCATTATTCAAATTCATTCAGTTAATTTTTTTTTAAATAGGTCGGCACTAAATGAAATCCCAAACCTTTTATTCTCTAGCACTTAAAAGCTAATGTAGCGGTTGTAAGGTAGAGCATACGTGAAAACATTTTAACTGGTCCCGAAGATCAATGCTCATAAACGTGGTGGATTTAGGTAGGATTTTTATGTTTTTTCTTTTAAGAGAAATATGACTATTTGAAATTAATTGAAAAAGGATTTATTTTGTTTCTGCATACAAAATTGGATGAAAATAGCTAATGTAAAACTTTTTTGTTTTTTTAAAGAGATCAATGCTTAGTGACTCTTATTCTATCAGAATTTTGTGGAAAACTCACTTTACAGTTAACACACACAAAATGCAGCTGCAGTCTGTTTATTTCCCAATCTTATCAAAGTAGAGCACTAATATTTTATTTAAGGATGATCAAGGATTTATATGAAATTCAGAGGTAAAGTTATATTGTTATTGCAATAGTCTCCCTTTTATACGGGTTTCCCTACCCTTCCACCCCCATTCATATGTACAATAGAAGTTGGCTAGTATTTCTATGGGTAACATGACTTATTTCACCAGTTATTTAAAACAGCAGGATATTCAATTCATGCTAGAAGAAATCTTGGGCTACCTTCCCCTCCTGAAGCTCAAGAGTTTTTACCACAAAATTTAGTTAGAAAAGTCAAAATGGACCAGACTCCACATGTATCTGATTTAACTAAAAAGGTAGTAAGTTGAATGTGCACTATTAGTTCAAAGACTTTTTTAAAGATTTGCTTTTAGATTTCAAAACATTTTCATATAAAATGTTGACAAAAATTAACCTCACCCCCCATCATGCCTCCCCCGCCCCACCCATCATCATCCTCTCGATGTCAAAATGATTTTTAAAGACGTTTCCCCCAACAATTGCACATTGAGATGTGGACTTAACAACATAATGCTTCAAGTATGTTTCATGCCAATCGTCAATAAGAGTCATAACATTACTGAAAAAAGTACACTTGTTCTTTTGGAAGCCTGAAAGAGACTTTCCATGGGAGTATGGTTAAACAACATTTTAAATTTAAAAAACTGAAAAAAACCCAAAATAAAATATACGATTTTCTTTGGACTTAAAAAAACAGTGTTAATAATTTCCATTTGAATATGAAGAAATAACCCCAGCAGGAATCTAGTTTCACTGTACTGCACAAAACCATGTCCATGAAACAATAAAACATACAGATACTATCGTTGTTCAACTGTGTATGAATATACTACATCTGGCATGTAAGCATACATGGGCAATATACTGGCCTCTCTGCAAACACGTTTTCTTAAGGCTGAACAAACCTTCGGATCCAGAAGTATTTCTTAATTGTGTTCTCTTCATCAGGATCAAGAGTTTAATTTCCCATAAAGAGGTGACAGTTTCATAATGAAATCGTCATAATGAGATCACAGAGCATTGATTTCAAACTATTTGTAAATTCTCTGGATTGCACATGTATGCGAAATATTCCTCACCTGAAGGAAGTGTATATGGAAGAACATTTGTTTTCACAGACAAGAAATCCTTCTGGAAACGCAAGGAGATTACTCAATGGGTACTGAAATTTGGAACCTATAAACATCAATATATATATATACATATATATATATATATTCCAACATATCACTGTATAACAACAAAGATATTTTTTCAAAGAAAGGATTTTAATTTATCAGATGTAAAAAAAAAGTCTAAGCAGACCATGTACTGTATGAACAAACAAAAATACTATGCCAACAGTTTTTATGGTAAAGGTGAGTCACACACTGGCAGCAGAAGAGTATTGAAACTCGCAGTAATAAATAGCTCCAAATTAAGAATTTTCTACAACATTTCCTTAGAAAACAGGACCAGTATTCCTCCTTTTATGGTGATCCTGTAGAACACCTTCACTTTTATATATATATCTAATATAACATTAAAACAGACACAAGAATGTTGATGACAAACAATGCTGGATTCAGGACAGTACACAGTAACACTTTTTTGTTACAAGTCCTACTGGTTTATTGACTAAGGCTAGACAGCAAGTCATATGATCCTATTTGGTGCATTTTTTACCATGGTCTAAGATCAATAAATGGATAGAGCCAAGGACCTGTGGGTCCAACCCACTGTGGCAGACTGGAGACAATTACTAGGGCCACTTTTTGGTCCCCCACTTCGTACCTTGTTTCCTGGAACTGCAAAAGTGGAAACAAGACTATAGTGTTTTAAGTGACTAGAGAAAGTCAGCAATAAGTGGCATTTTAACATGAGTACGGTTACTAGGCTTGTGATGGTGCTGCATCAAAGGAGCATACATGGAACCCGAGTACTTGTAACATCTGGTAGTGTCATTCCCTCAATGACTTTACAATATATGTATGCAATAATAAATAGATCAGTTATGTAATAAGGCAGTGTGTTGAACATGCATTCGTCTTGTGGACTGGAACACCACAGAGAGATACATGATACCATACACATTCATTAAGAACAAGTTTTTTTGTGGGGGGTTTTTTTTTGTGGTTTTTTTTTTTCAAGGCTATCCAGGCTAACTCTTCCAGAGCATTTCCTTGGTGAGAAGAGCGATCCTCTGAGTCTTGTCACTTTTCCTCTCCTTTATCAAGAGATGATGACTGGCTTTAAAGAAAAATAAAGCTGAAGAGGGTTGGTTTATTTTTTTCCATTTTGGTTGCATCACTTTGAATGTTTTATTTAAAAAACAGTTTTTGATGCAGCCAGATGCTGTATCCTCAGGATGTTCCAGATGTTTCCAGGTAACTCTGTAGTTTACGGACTGTGGTTTTGTCCAGTGAACAAAGGTCAAAGTCAAAGGTTGTGTTTGTGATATGAAAGTGTCCAGTTTCTTCTATAAGGTTTACAATCTGGGAGGAGAAAGAGAGAAAGAATATTTAGGTGAAAATTCCATCCATTTAATATTTTTAGGATGTACTGTGTAATAAATATGAACAAGTCCACAATTCCAAAATAACAAATGGAACAAAATCAGAACCTTTTATGTTAAATATTCCTTCCATCCCTCCCCTGAAGTTCTAGTAGCTTTGACAAAACAGAAGCTTAATTCAAACTACACCTGTTTGTTCCCCCAGAACATAACCAATAAGGGTATCCAAAACTAAGGCCAAACTCCAGCTTCAGCAAATTTCCAGCTGGAATTAACACCTAACAATAATTATTAGCACTGAGAAGAGGAGAAGAGGGTTTTTTAAAAATCTTAAAAGCCTTTTAAAATTGCTAATTATTTTTTAAAAAGTCTTTGGGAGGCGTGGAGGTAAAATGTTTGTCTAGTGCATTTATCTGGCTCATAGCTAGGAATTCTGTTATTACAGGACATGATTGGTATTAAACCTTTTGCAAGTACAAACATTTGTAATATGTTTACCTTTCAAGAGGAAAACAAGGTCAAAGGGTTTTACAAGTCAGAAATTGAGTACCACAGACTAAGACAAAATCGTAAAAGAGAAGGAAAGAGGCACGGTCGTAAGCTACGGCAATAAATATACTTACATTAAAACTAATTCTATATCTGTGTATATTTAAATCTACTAATAGCAGATTGTAAACTGTTTGGGACAGAGACAGTCTTTGTATGTGTTTGTACAGCACCTACCATAATGGAGCCCATGTCCACCTAGGGTCACCACATAAAAAATCATATATCTGTTTATAAAATGTCTTATGTATGTTTAGTGTCTGTTTTCCCCTACGTGGTCTGGTTTACTGGACACTTTGATAATGTTATCAAGCTTGTTGTGTAATACTTGGCCTTTGATGACTGTTGGGATCCCATAAACTCTTGGAGGAGGGGAACAATCCTTACAAAATAGTTATCAGTTTAAAACAAAAAACTTCACAAACACACAAGTTCAATTACAGTGGAAATCTCAACAGATCTTGCATCGATTGTTAATTCCAGGAATATCTGCGACATCTTTTGGATTAACAACTCTACATCAAGTATGATATATTTTAAAGCAAAACAGGTGTTTAAAGTTAAACCACAAACTAATCTCATCAGGAAGACAAGGGGAAACTCCTTTAGCTGGTGATGCAACATATTGCTCAGATTACCTAGTGTTCAGACATGTCCAGTCAGAAAAGGGGTGGTGGGGCCCTGCCAGGAATGGTGAAGGACATAAGTGAGCTAGTTCATTTCATACTAACCCAATGTCTACACTACACAGCTTTTAGAGACATGGCTGTGTTGTCACAGCCATGCCGCTAAAAGCTGGGCAGTGTAGCCGCTGTTTGTTGTCTCTCCTGGCGACAAAAATCTTCTACCCCAATGAACGGCGTTTGCGTTGTCGGCAGGAGAGCGCTCCTGCTGACAACACGCTGTTCACACCGGCACTTGTCGCAGCAAAACTTTTGTCTTCCGGGTATGGGGGGTGGGGAGGTCAACACCTCTGAAAGACAAAAGTTTTGTCATTCAATTGCCAGTGTAGACATAGCCTGCATAAACGATCATTTATATCTGGAAGGAGCAGTTATGCTGAAAGCTGATTTTCTATAAAATTTAACTCTGAATAATGTATGCTATATGGCGTGTATCTAGACAAACTAGTCATGCTTAGGCGAGAAATACCATTATTTGTTAAATGTTGACAGTGAGGAAGGGGCAAGTGATAGCTCATGGAATCTGACTCTACATGCACCTGCTTTCCATTAGGCAGAACCCCAAGGCACCTCTTTCAGCTGGCACACTGAGGGAGATGTGGTACCATGGCAGCTGCAACCCCAGTGAATCTACAATCACATGGATTATCTGGAATAAAGTCACAGAGGGAGCAGAGAGGACCACTACTTCGCTCCACATTCTTTACATCTCTATCTGTCTGGGAATTTAGAACACACTCATTTGTCATGTCCATTCCACATGTTTAGCCACACCCAAGCTATACACAGCTCATTTAGCTGGGGGTAGAGAATTCCTTATCCCAGTCCAAGAATCAAGTTATATGGAGCAAATCCTTGTTGCATGGGATTTGTTCCATTGTTTAGGAGTTAGCCATTTTTCAAATAGATTGTTTTTCATTCCGACTTCAAGCATTACAAGCCTAGGTTTCTGAGTTACATCTTTTTAAAAGTCAATGCCACTAAGTATGAGAAACTTCTAATCTGTCTAAGGAAACTTCATCTTCCGCTCTAGAGTTAATTCTCATGACTCAGTTCCTAAACAGTGAGATGACTGATTGGTAATTAACTGTGGTTATGAATTTCCTTGAAAAGAACACACACATAATTGTCACGCTTACAGAATGAATTTCTATAGCAGCATTACTGAGGTCATACAACTCTGTCTTGGCCAATTGGATTGTGCTTGGCAACCCAATAGTGTAATAAATAGCATTTTATGGATTTTATAGGAAAAAAGCCTTCATGCTCAGTTTTAAGATGAGAGGAAGCAGAAAAAGAACAAACAGAAACATATATTTCATTTTCTGAAGAAGAGGAAAAATAACCCCTTTGTTTAGTATATTGAACGAAAAAGGTTCAGTTCAAATGTCTATTTCCCCAAGAGTTTGAAATGCACTTGAAACTTCTTGGCACAATATCATTTAACTACTCTGCAAATGCAACTGTCAAATATTACAGATGTGAGGGGATTTTGGAACCTACAGCATGAGCAAAGAGTATGTAGGTGAATTTAGCTCCCCAATTTACAAGACTAATGCACTTAAACTATTTTTTTTTAAACTTTGGTACATTTGACACTATAAAAATATTCAAGACAGTGCTTATCTTGAAAATGTGGATATTTGTGTCAAATTTTTTTTTTATACAGGCAACTGTTAAGGAGATTTCTTGAAATCCTGGACAGGTCAAGACTGGAGATATTTATGTAAACTTTTTCTTAGACTGTAAGCTCTTATAGGCAAGGGACTCTGCTTTTGTATGTGTTTGTAAAGCACATAGAACAATGGGGCCATGATGCTGATTAGAAGCTCTGGGAACTGCTGTAATAAACATTTTCTGCACATGCAGTTCTACTTTTAATCTGATGTTGAATTTTACCAGTTTAGTATGAGACTCAGTTAAATTACTCTTTCTGAATTTTAAATTACAGACCATTTAAATTTTATTCAGACAAACATCTATCAGTTTCACTAAAACTTTGCGTCATACTGTGTACATTACACTATGCTGTATTACAATATGCTTGCACACAATTATGATGGACATACAGCCCAAACATCTATACTGCAATTTTATAGCCCTGGAGCCTGAGTCAGCTGATATGGGCCAGCTGGGGGTGTTTCACTGCAGTGTAGAAGAGATCTTCTATTTCAAACCTGCAAGCTTCCATGGGGTTAGATAACAGATTCTGACCCATTCCTACATGAAACAATCTGTTGTTATAGATGCCTTATTTTGTTTTTGAGAACATTATCTAAACTATTGTTCCTTTTCCAACACTAGAAGAAAAACACTCCGATTACAAATGATGGACAGAATAGAGATTAGAATGACAAATCTGGTAAAAATAGAATAGTTGTAGTGGAATGTAAATCACTAATTAAAAAAAATAAAGCTGTGACTAATCCAAAGACAACATTTTTTAAATTTCTCCCTCCCATTTTTTTCTTTCAACAAATGGTTCTTCCTGCCTGTACCAGAGAGGGAGAGGCTTACTACACTAATGCTAAATGAAATAATGTGCAGTGGGGTTCTGAACTGGAGGATAGGATTGGACTGTACTGTTTGGGGGGAGGGATAGCTCAGTGGTTTGAGCATTGGCTTGTTAAACCCAGGGTTGTGAGTTCAATCCTTGAGGGGGCCATTTGGGGATCTGGGGCAAAAATTGGGGATTGGTCCTGCTTTGAGCAGGGGGTTGGACTAGATGATTTCCTAAGGTCCCTTCCAACCCTGATATTCTATGAAACAAGGTAAAAGTGACAGTGAAGAATGACTCTCTGAATTAAAACTGCTCTAACTACACAAATTATTTTTCCCCAGGTCGTGGAAAAAAGTTTCAACTTGGATTTCAATTAGGCCAGAACTCTGAATACTGAAAATCCAAGTTCAGACACTGCTTCTAGAATTGATTCTGGTTTATCTGCACTTCATTTAAGGCTGTGCCTCTCAGCTTTATTTTTTTCACGTTGGGACTTTTAATCCACATCACTAATGCATTGTCTCGAAATACAACAATTAGCTGGTAATCGAGTTTATGTACACTGGGGAAGGTAAGAGGTAGCCCTCCTTTGAAGAATTCTATTTAACATGTTTCCCTGTGATACTGTGCCAGAACAGTATCCTTGGCTAACTTCCATAACAATATGCTTGATTTTGAAATATAAAAACACTTAAGAGTGTTAACAGATGCATTTTTAAGAAACACAATACACTTTAAAAAAACAAATAAAAACCTCTTTTATTGAGCAGTATCTAATCCAGGCTTTTTAAGCCCCAGACTAAGTAATATAAACATTTTAACCCTATCCCTCATCCTGGTCTCAAGAAATATATCCGCTGTGTAAAGGACACCTGATAAATCAGAGTAAAATGAACCCCAAAAGTTTTAAGGGATGTACAAAAATACATCAGGATAGACCCTGACAATTTTACGAAAAGCTTCTAAAATTTTGGAGTTCTTGACTGCCTGCCAACGAGAGTAGTGTTCATGACTTATAATATTAGCACACACATCTTTACGCTATTCAAAAATACTAGAAAAAGAATAAAGGTTTAGATTAGTTGCCAGGAAGCCTGACAGTTATAATGTTAGAAACACAACATTAAAATGTTTTATTCTGAGTATCCAGGTAGCAAAGTCCAAAAATATCCCATTTGTGAGCTTTGCTTTTCTGCTTTAATGTACAATTCTGTTTACACAATGTCGCTCCAGCTCAGTTTTATCACCATCCATCATGCTGCAACAATTTATCTGTCTTAAACAAGAAAATGAGCATGTGTGCATGAGGGAACTAGAGAGTAAATTACGACAAACCCATTTTCAATGTATGGAGGGTTTTAAACCATTTGATCGTTCCCAGATTTGCAAGCTTCCCTCAGATGCCCACATTTTCAAAACTTGGGTGCCTCCTGAAGTTAAGCCCCTAAATCTGTATTTAGATACCTAAATTAATGGCTTGTTTTTTAGTGGTGCTAAGCACTTGCGATTTCCATTGGTCACTCCCCAACCCTAGGCGTCAGAGCCCAAGCTCCAGCCCAAGACACAGCTTCAAAGCGTTCTCTCAACAGCTATTTCTAGAGCTCAAGCCCCACGAGCCTGAGTGTTAACCCACGCTGCGAGGCTCGCTCCCATGGACTGTGTAGACATACCCAATGGTGCGCAGTGTTTTGGGAAAGCCCTTGACTTTGACAGAACTATGACAACTTACACGAGTGGAGGATGTGCCCCTTTGTGCCTAAACGCATGAGGCGAAATCCTGGCCCATTGAATTTGATGGCAAAATTCCCAGTGATTTCAGTGGAGTCAGGATTTCACCCATGGTGACTAAGTATGGATTCAGGCACCTAGCTTCAGGGAACCAAGTTTGAACACACTGGTTGAGATGTAAGCTTGAGTATTGGTAAATGGCTAACTTAATCTGCTGCTGTTTCACTTCTATAATTGCATAAAAGCTGTTGCATTATTAGAAGAAATCTCAATCCCTTCTATTTATCATACATATCCCCTAGAAGAGAAAATGGGGAAGATTATTTTTTTAAATGTGATTTTTGTTGCAATTTCTATCTGGTAGCATGTCCCCCGCCCCCAAATACCAGTAAATAGATTTCTCACGTGGCTCAGTTCTTGGTCATCTGATCTTTTCCATCTACAGTCTCCCTCTTGGCCAATTCATATGTACCTTTAGCATTAACTACTACCTTTACATTGATATTACTCAAATATGTATCTTTTGACATCTATAATGTCATATAATACTCCTGTCTGCTCTCCCTGCCTCAAACTTGTGGACTCATCTCAGCTTCCTTCAACTAATTGTCTCACAGAGAATTGCTTCTCTTGGGAAAGAGCAGCATCCTCAGCTACATCTTTCTTACTTTTTTTTTTTTTTAAACAGAATTCCTGTTTGCCATCACCATTCATAGACTTTGATGGCAGCTAAGACTGCAAAACTTTCCTCCTTCTTTCATAGTCCTCAATTCTGCAAGGCTACATCTCTCATCAGATATTCAGCATGGCCTACAAGTATCACTGCTTCAACTTTAACCTTGCTATAGTCCTGATCTATGCCTTCATTTCTTCTTCCTCTGACTTGCAACCCCTTTATGTCCCTGCTCTTCAGACAGTCACATGCAGAATACTGCTGCCTGCTCTCCTATATACCAAAAGAGACCATAACCTCCTCCCAAAGAATCTCTCTCCACAGTTCTTCAATTCCATCCACGGTACCACTTCAAAATTGCCTTCATTTTTAAAACCCTACATGGATAGACTCCAGTTTCTCTCTCCCATATTTCCTCCCTCTGCTCCTCTCTAATATGGACGGATCAAAGGCTTGTTCAAAAGTAAAGTCCTGTTACCAACAATCAAGGCATTAAGAGATTTTTCTATATGAAGTTACTACTATAAATAAGTCCTGGTGTCAGAAAAGGTTTGCTAACCTAGAAAATGGGTAACTACTCCTGCTCTTTTTTCCAGTTTAATTGGATGGCAGAAGCCTTTAGCGGCCAATATTTTACAACTCCTAGCTACATCAGCAAAATAACATTTTACCACTGTCTTGGCCTGAATAACCTTTCCATAAATTAAGCTGTCATTGGACCTGTACTAACAGCCTGGGGCACATTCACAGCTCAGGGACAGGATTTGTAGAACAACGATCTCACAAGGTGCTGGACAGTATTGGTACTTAATAAACCTAACTTTTATAACAGGAGTTCATTAGGCACTAAGCCAGGTTGAGACATGCATTATGGTATCATAATCACACTCTTCACACGCATTACGAAGCAAAGGTCAAAGAATGAGTGCTTGCAGTCCTCTGAGAAACTCAATTAGCATAAAACAACATTTGCCCTGGAGAGTCTTGACGTCAGTTTATAATTCATGGGTTTTTGTTTTTACATTTCTTTACTCTTCATAGTCAGAATGGGATTCTGAGGATCCCCATTTAAATTCTGCCGCTCTTCAGAGGGTCTCCATCCTGGTTCTCTAACATGGGAGTAAGGAATCAAGGCAAGCAACCTCTCCAACACTAGGGATGCTCCAATATCAGATACGAAAGGTGCTTCCATGATGTAAACCACCATCTTTCCACCAATGACGGAAAACACACCTCCATAAGAAACTTCAACGCCGTTAGATCAAGAAGAGAAACAGTAAAATTACTGACACAACTTGGATTATCCTACCCATTTCCCTACTTTTTTTTTTTTGGCTCACTTTTACCTCCGTCTCCTGTTTGGGCTGACAGGTTTAAAGATGGTTTAAAAAATTTTTCACTTGCCACTTACAGCCACCTAGGTCTTATGCTGTGCTGAGTTATGCAAGCCCTTCTGGAGTTAGTCTTTCCCACCATTTTGCTTGGTGAGAGAAGCTCCTTCAATTGGCAATGAAGAGCAAATGAACTCTAGTGGCAAAGTGTGATTGGAAACAACAATATGTTAAAGACATACTGAACTTGGACAATAATATACTTAGAGATTAAATTTGACAGTCAGCTGGGGTCCTGTTTAACTCGAAATATCCAAATCTGAGATCTTTTATGTTATACTGAACTTGCACTACTTTCTAATGATCAGTCACAAAAGAATGTGTGAGCAAATATACACTCATGGATTAATGCTGAAGGTCTGCAAAGTATTTTGTTATTATATGTACTTATGCAAGTGTTGAGAAATTTACTGAGTGATTGCAACTAATTGGAAGTGGTAAAAATCTCAATAAAGTGCCTATTACTGTGGTTTCTAATTGCTATATACACAATAAAGCCATCTGTACTACAATTACTTCTGCTTTGTTAATAATGTGAATTGTTTCATCTCCACCCATTTGTAATCCAACAGTACCTGACAATGCCGAGATCACTGAATGCAGAGAGAATATAATACAAGTCATTTCTTACCACTATATAATGCTATCAGAGTATCTGAAGCTTTTTTAGTTCTGACCAACTCATTTACACCAAAGTAATCAATTGTCTCCCATGACTGAGGAAGATTAAGGAATGAATATACTGTGTTTTACCATAAAGTGACATTTGTTTTCATGATCACTCTTAGAAACTGTATTTAATTGGTTTTCACCAGGAATTTCATCATGGTTTTCCAAAAAATAAACAGGATTCTTGCCCAATTGTACAATATTTCTATTCATTTTGCCCTCCCACAGACCATATTTTATTGGCCTGTGTCCAATTTTCATGAATCAGCAGCTTGAGAAATGTGCTGATCAATACTATAAATTAAAGACAACATTTAGCTCAAATAAGCACCATTTTTATGTGTGTCAATAAATCTGGAAAACTCAAGGGGATCGATTCCAACTCAAAAGTGTGCTCGTATGTGGCAATGGAATGAAAAATTTGTGTGATATAGTTCTTTAGGTCATATTAACATTCTTAATAGGCAATATATTATGCAGTCTCAGGCCTGAGAGCTATGAAGTCAGATTATAAAGCTTTAGGTTAAAAGAGGAAGAACAGATTTGGCTTCTTGACTTTGTTGAGCACTCTGATACTGCACAAGAGCTCTCCTCACCTGTTGCAGTACATGCCTTTCCCTCAATGTCATTAATCTTCTGTGGAGCTCTACTAGTTCATCGAGATATGCCTGAAAACAATCCCCCCCCACAACAAAGAACCTGTTAAGGAATAGTTGTGTATTTCCACAAACTCCAGATTTAGTACAGAGTATTTACAACAGCATTTGTATTCTCATTTGACTTGTTCTCTTTGGTTGGGCAAGGGAACTAAACATTTAACTCCAACCAACTAATCAGCATGTAATCCAAGCAACCACCAGTTAAACTTTTTTACTTCATAATGTTGAAAAACTTTAAGGGGCCTTTGAAGTAATTTCACTATATCAGATATTCAAAAGAATTTCACAGAATTCTGTTTGTTCTCCAGTAGGACAGAAGTTTGCATTCTGTCACCAAGGGCCATTTTTGAAATTGATGAACCACTGAATCCTAAAGAGCAAGTTGAATAATGGGCAGGAGGTTTTAAGATGCATGAAAGCATGTGCAAGAAAAAGTGAGCCGGTTATTCAGAGGGGAATTCACACCAGGGACAAATCCTTCCACTCCCTACCACAATAAGACTCATCTACCTCTCATCTCATCTATGGCTGCCCACTAGAATTTATGAAGTAACACATGGGTACCAAACCTGGAGGTCACAGCCTCCAAGGGAGCTGAAAACTGGTCTGAAGGGGAGGGGGCAGAGGATCATAATCATCCTTCCTCTTTTCATGCTTACTTTTTTTTCCATTGTAACATGTGATCATGGGATGGAAAAGATTGAGAACTGCTGGTCTAACAAAGTAATGCTACGTACTAGGTCATAGACAATCTGGGAATGGGAAACCAAATTAGGAGTCTCAGACTCGTGGTAGCACAACGAGGTTACTACTCATAAATTTTAAACCATTTGGGGGCATACACTGGGAGATTACATTATGTTAACTAACACAACATTAAAACCCATGTTAGAACTCACTTAACCATGGCCAGCTGACAAGTTTAGACATGATAATCCCTCTGTATGCTGAGTGCTAATGTATGCTTAGCGTAATGCTAGTTAACGTGTTATATCACACTCTCATTTCCCAGTGAACACCAGCCCTTGGAAAGGATTCTGTAAAATATTTCTATTGATTGCCTGAGCCTTATATTGTAAGATCTTCAGTGTGGGAAATGTCTTTTATTTGTTCTATAAAGCACTATACATATTTGTGGCACTGTATACATAAAAACAAACAATAGGTGGTAGATCCCCATCCAGCGAAGTTTGCCAAAGCTTTGAGGGGACAATGCTTGCAAAGAAAAAAAGAGAAAAGCACAATGCTGTATTTAAGAAACACTTAGAGCAGAGATATACTAACCAGTGAGTTTTCTGTTTTGTAACAAAAATAATACTGTAAAAGGGATGTAGAAGAGAAAATATAATAACTTAATGTGGCTTTCTAAATAGTTTATTGCCATCACACTCATATTTACCTTATCGCAATCACCATTCTTTATTTGTTTATCAGATTTACTTTGCTTTATTGGACTTTTCACTTCTAGAATCTGGAAAAGAAACAGAAAATGCTCTAAGTATTAAGTGCGGCTTTGGGCTGTATGAATTTTAAAAAATTAAGAAAACATTTTAAAAATGCTGTTACATAAAAACACAAAGAATATAAAAATATCTGGAGGAAACCACAACCAAACCTTGCAAATAACCCTTCACAATCCTTGACCTAACAAACCTGCTCAATCCTCTTTTCTTAGAAGTAACTTACATCACAAAATGCTGAATCATGAAGATATGGTTATAAGAGTAATACTGATGCTAAACAAATTGATTCTATATCATTTTAAAGCTTCCTGGACTGTTTTTTGAATGGTCTTCATTTGAACCTTGGCAGGTTAAGAGGTCTAAATTTTTGAATATATGCATAGTGCTGAGGCAAACTCTACTTCCTTGGTAAAGGGTACATGCATTTAATGTGCAGTGTGATTAATATGTTTTCTTATTATCTTTATTATTGTCTGCCTTTTCTGAAGGATACAGTTTTTGAAATGTAGCTAATCTAGTGTTTGCATGAGCTGCAACTGTGCAAAAAGAGTGTTTAATCAAAGATAATGATCATGCATTTACATTGCACCTTTCATCCAGTATGATTACAAGCTACTTTACAAACTTGGGCCAACACAGTGTACAAATTATATACCAGTGTCTCTTCATCAAATGCTGACACTTAGTCACCTCTAGGTAAAGAATGTGTCAAATGGTCAAGAGTACACAACACTACTATATGACAGTTTTAGGACAGAAGTGAGGAATGGGATTTTTTTCCGTTTGAAACTGAGTTTACATAATCAGAAAGTTATTACCCAATTTGGAGTGTGGCCAGTTGCTGTGAAAAGTGTCATGGGCTGTTTAATGGTCACAAACGATCTGGCTTTCCGTTGCACACCTCATCACAAAGAAGATATCTCTAGTAGCAGAACGTGCTGGGTTATCATAACACAACACCAACTTCAACATGAAAATTACTCAGTCAGGGCTTGTTAAAAATGAAGATTCTTTGATACCCTCATGCCCCAACCTGGGCCTTCCATCAGTTCCCATCAACTCCTAGTATCTCCCTGAACTCCCCACAGATCACTAGGGTGACTGACACCTTATAAATGAGAGAGAGAAAAGTGTGCAGCTACTTTCCAACACAGACAAGAAGACTACAGGTCTGTTTTATCCTAACTGTTTATTTTACAAAGGATGATATGTGCCCAGAATGCAACGCATGAAGCTCACCTTAAAAAAAAATTCTTAGATTTAACAAGACATGGGCTATTGCAGTTTGAGGCGGAGAAAGATAAATCTTGTCTTGATAAAATGCGAATACTTCTGGGCAAAATGCCAGGCTTTTTAGGTTTTTCTTTGTTGTTTGTTTTTCTTTTATTTGTTTATTTTTAAAGGGGAAAATCTTTTATCAGTTTACCTAGGAGTGATGAAATTTTGATACACTGTAGCCATAACATCAGAAATGGTTTTCATATAATTTCACTAGCCTGGGACACAGAGAAATCTTGAAGGAGTTGCTCATTTATAATCTGCCAAATGTGGCTATTAAAATCTAGTAGCTTCCCCACATGCCGTAAGCACCCTCTACCCGAAGCACCCTAGTTTGGATGAGATGTGTCACTATACATGTTAGAGAAAGCTTATGTGAAGGCTCATATTAACTCAGTATTTATAACTCTCAAACCTGCCTGAAATTGATTCCTTCAGTCACTAATCTGTAGAGGGTAGTGTTTTCCCTAATCTGTAACAGTATGGTTCTGTAGTGTGAACCTATTTTGTAACACAGACCTGTTTACACCAGTCAGGAAGATCATGGCAGTACCTTGCAGGCAAGAACCTTGCTTAAATATGGTTCTGACTAACACAACTGGAATTCTAGTAGAGGTAGGCCTCACCGTTCCCCAAAGTATACTTTCTACCTCATCTGTTAAGACAGTGTGCGAATGCTTTAAGATAGTGAGCTGTTCACTTCCAATTGGTATCTTTTTAAATACCCTATGCTGTTTGGAGAGACCAAATGAGCACATGGGAGTTTATGGTGCTCACTGGAGTAGACAGGCATGGCATGAGAGACAGTGGCCAAATGGATCATGCCTAGTGAGAGAAAAAGATAGTTATGATTTCCCTGCACAAAACCAGGTGAGATTTTCAAAAAGCAACCAGCTTTGGTTACCCCTATCAAGAGATCATTCATTTTCCTTGCACTCCAGTCTCCAAAGGAAGATTGCCCAGAATTAAGTGACAGCTGAAAGGAAATGGAAATATCACTTTATGTATCTTTGTAAAAGTGATCTCTCTCCAAAGTTCATGTAGAAATCCATTTTAAAATATTTAGAGAATTTTTGATTGATCCTATTAATGCTTACTGACTGTGAAATGACATGGACTTCTTTATTGTTATTACAGGTGTTCCTGCTAAACACAGGGCATGTCTCCTTTTCTGCAGCATATCCTAATCTAATTGATATAAACAAATGATTCATGTATTGCTGTTAGCATCAATGCATTTATGTGTTATTGGAAAAGGAATGGATAGTATATTATTTATGTCAGGAAAGAGAATTCATTTTCCTGAAGGAAGGCAGAGAGTGCTGTCAGCTGAAACACCCAAGTTACATTTTTTTATTAAAACAGTGGATCCATTTTATCCATATTGCCACTATAAACATGTACTTATTCTCATTTAATTTAGCCCAGCTATATGAGAGTTTAGAGTGTGACCAAGTTTCCCCTGCAGTAGATTTGTGTTCTGTTTTGTCACCAAACACAAGTATATACATGACTTTAGTTATACATCTTTATACATTGTGAATGTCAATTGCTTTAAAGATAATAGCAAATGCATATATTGTAGTATACTTATGTGTTATAAAAACTCCATTAATTTAGAAAGATGTTGTGATCTAACAGATTAGGTATGAGGACCTCCTGAGTTCTAATCCTTTGCGTAGATTTGGGTCAGTTAACTTCTCTTTCAGTTAACTTCTCTTTCAGTTTCTACACCTGCCAGATGGGATAACGCTACTTACCTATCTCAACAGTGCTACAAAGACTAGCTACTATTTCTACAGTGCTAAGCATTATTTACTATAAATATAAAACAATGTTTTATCTAATATGGTTGATTGCAACTTTGAGATGAAGACCAAATGAAAAAAAAAATCCTGATTACGTGTGAACTGAAAGTAACACCAAGAGTAGGACTGCTATTGTAAAGACAGGTCTTAAGAGTTTACCTTTTACAATAGTATGACTTAATATACACAAAAGTGTTGTCTTCCTCAGAATACTGCCAAATACATTGCTCATCTGCTCTACAGAGAATATTTGTTCAGCCAAATATATACAAGCTGAGGGTAAAAGAAAATTAATTACTTAGTCTGAAAGTTAAAGCAATCAAGGGCACAAGGCTAGCTCCAAAGCTGTTAGTGCAGATACACCACTCTTGTATGCAGGGAACCTCACTGTACCTGATTGTTGTTGGTTTTTAATAAAGGTGGTGGAGGTTCATGATGTAGCGGTGAAGAAGCTGAACTGCTGTCACTGTCACTACCGTCACTTAGACTAACCCTGAGGAAAAAGAGAGCCACAGAAATCAGATATAAAAACAAAGGCTGAACACCCTGCCACTCCTAGATCACACTTGTAGGTGGGACACTGAGAATGTTCTTTGCTACACAAGCGGTCATTAGTTATCGGAACTTTGAAAGTGCAGCTGTGCTGTCAGTCAAGGGCAGGTGCCCAAGCAGAAGTCACCCTGCTGCTGCTTTGAAGCCTTCCAGTGGAATAAGGACTGTGTAAATATATGGAGAACTGGACTAGCTGCCCTCCCATAGATCCTTCACCTCGATGACTGAAGTGCTACACTGTTTAGTTAATAGTTGTCACTAGTAAACAGAATCTCAATGAGGCAGGTGTCCCAATTGCAGAAGCCCCTGGAAATTGTGGGCAGGAAGAACAAATTCTTAAAACATTTTAAAGAACAAAATGTGAATTCACCGCAGCTACGCTTCCTTCCTACCATAATCTTCCAAGCTTGCATACTTCCTGCTTCTATAAGTGCTTCACTAAAAGTTAATTAAGACATCCACAATATAATAAGTTCATCATCAAATAATTTTATTACATTCTTTTTTCTGATTGACAAAGCACTTTTTCCACTCCAGTGCTCAGCATAACACACAGTAACACACACGGACACCGTGGGAGTTTGAAGATTGTTAGGAGCTTTTTCTTTCTCAGTGTCAGTTATCAGAACTTACTGGTATAATGCATCACAAACATAGCAACTACCAACATAATCAACTTTGTTGGGAGCCTCTCTGTATCATTTTATCCTATACTCCCAAGTCATAAGATTCAAAAGCACGAGGAATGGGGTTCTATGAATTACTGTGCAATAACCCTGCAAAGGTCTGTTTCCCATTAACTTATGAACTGTAAGCATTGTAAAGACAGATGGTTTTTGCTCTAAGAGACAGATGGATTGAAATTGGACATTTGGAGGGGAAAAGTTGCACACCCGTACCCAAGAGGAATACAGTAGAACCTCAGAGTTACGAACTGACCACTCAATCACACACCTCATTAGGAACCAGAAGTACACAATCAGGCAGCAGCAGAGATTGGGGGGGGGGGGGGGAGGCAAATACTGTACTGTGTTAAACAAACTACTAAAAATATAAATGGAAAGCAGCATTTGTCTTCTGTATAGTGCAGTTTCAAAGCTGTATTAAGTCAATGTCCAGCTGTAAACTTTTGAAAGAACAATCATAACATTTTATTCAGAGTTACAAACATTTCAGAGTTACAACCTCCATTCCCTATGTGTTTGTAACTCTGAGGTTTTACTGTAGTTCCTTTTCTGTACACTATCACTGCTGACTGTTTGAATTTTGCATACATTAAATTTTATTAATTTACACCTGCATTATTAAGCTATACCCCACTAATAATCGATGGGCTTCCTTTGTAGTTTACGCCTTGGGGAATTCTGCACTCCTGTACAATGCAGAATTTTGCAGAAATTAACACTGTGCACACAGAATTTCCTTTCCCCCACAGAAATGGGCCACAGTGCTGCTAGCCATCACTAGGGGGTCACTGGACTCGGCAGAGCCAGCTTACACATAGAAGACACTGCTGGGGGGGTGGGGAGCTAGAGGGTTCCCGGCAACTGCAGTTCCCAGCATGCCCTGAGGGAAGGAAAGGGCGGTACGCAGGAAACTCCATACAAGCCTGGGACCAAGCATCAGGCTGTTTCTCCCTCTGGATTCCTGGGCTCTGCAGGAGAGGGGGACAGGTGTCTGGGCTGGTGGGGGGCGCAGCTGGGCTCTGGAGGGGAGAGGGGGTGCAGGTATCTGGGCTGGGGGAGCCCCACAGTTGGGCTCTGGGGAGTAAGGGGTTTGGGTCTTTTGGCTGGGGGGCCCCCCCACAGGTGGGCTCTCGGGGGGAGGGGTTGTGGGTGTCTGGTCCCCCAGCTGGGTTTGGGCGGGTAAGGGGGCAGAGAAATAGGAACTGGGTTGTCATAGGGGTTTCTTTAATGCTCTACTTTTTTTTAACTCTGTTTTTTTGTGTGTGTCTGTATCATTACAGACATACTTGCTGACAGGTATTTTGAAATAAATTACCAAAATAATTGAAACTGGCTGTGATTATGTAGTGTTATTCTGACAAATAAAATTTGTAGAATTTTAAAATATTGTGCATAGAATTTTTAATTTTGTAGCGCAGAATGCCCCCAGCAGCATTCCCTCTTCAGTCTGATCCTGTATTGATGCAGATTTTGGACCTGAGAAAAGCCATCTTAGTCACCAACAAGTGGGTTGGGGAGGTTGCTGATGGAGGTTCTCCCTTCCACCTTTAAACCCACATATCATTGCTTTGCTGACTGGGGAGAGAATCTGAGGCTACCAACTGACTGTTCTATTGGTTATCAGAAAGTACTCTGACTACTTAGAAGGGTGGCAACGGAAAAGAATAGAAAATTCAGCAAGGAGACTGCCCCACCCTTGCTGATTAGGGAAGACTGGGCAGCCAATGACTGCCCAACCAATAAGAGAGGAAAGCCCACTAGAGTCTGATGGATGGCTCTCCTGGAACCTCTTCCCTGTTCTTGTGGCTGGCAAACTGAAACACAATCTCTCCCAAAGCCTCTCCCAAAGACCCAAATGGGAGGAATTTGGGGGAAGGAGGAGAGATGTGTTTAACTATTACTCAACTGTTGTCCCTCTTTTTAAATCCCAGAAGATGAAACCTACTTTGTTTTATTTAAACATCAAAAATAATAAGCCATTTTCTAGTTTGATTAAACAGAATAAAAGATTTAGGGTTTTTTCAATGAAGTTCTGGGTAAAAGTAAAATTGTCAACAAAAGCTATAAGCCACACCATTGCATTATCTGCATATGCCATGTTTTACAGAAAAAAACTATTTTAGAGATGTTTTAGCAGTTCAGGTTTTTTAAAAAAAATCTCTTTTTTAATCTCTTCACCATAAAGCTAGGCTCTCTTATTATCATGAGTTGAAATATACAGGATTTGGAGGAAGAGAAAAATCATATCTACTAGATGTTTTTAAGTCACTACAAGTGTCTTAAAAATCTCTCTCTATGCATAACACGGTTACGATGCAACAGTTCACTATCTTGGAGAGGCCAGGACTAAATGCTCAACTTTACCTTCTGTTTCTTATGCTCATGCACAATGCTGCAGTCTAGGCTGTAAACACTGCATGGATGTTTACTTGGTTTTTTTTTTAAAGTTACCAACTGAGTTTTTAAAAAATTGAGAAACATTTCTGTTTGTCATAAATTTTGCAAAGTTTTATTTAGAAACACCAACACCCCCAAACAAACAAACAAAACCACCCTCTACAGCTGGAGACAGATCGGACCAAAAGTGCCTTATAAATTATATTTAACATTAATCTTGCAACTCAGAGGTTCTTAAACTGATATCTGTAGAACGGTGGCTGTTCATAGGGCCTGCTTCTCTCCTTGATTCCAGATGATAAACTGCATTAGAGAGCCAGCTAAAATACATTTAATAGTTTCTTAATATTACTCTTCCACATAAGCAATTGATACTCAGGTGTTAGGTGATCATGAAGTTTAGGACAAGAAGTCCACAAGAACCTCTTTAAGATGAGGTATCTACCCACAATGAAAAGGTTTGAGAGCCCCTGTTCCACCTTGTACAGGATTTTCAATGACATATGGCAACAGATTTAAAATGTATGATGAATTTCTCATTTATGTCATGTCATACTGATGTCACAGTCGGGATGCAGAACAGATAATAAAAAGTCAGGCCAGAAACCTCATCATTTTGGGGACTAGGGCTTGCAATATATCCTGCATGCACTGGACTCTATGTAAATTGCTTAGATAATTCCCTCTAAAACAATGAACTTTGACAGCTTTATATATGTCAATCACAAGATTTGTGGGTTAACTTGTACCTGGGGTACAGAACACCTTGCACATGGAGGACTTGATTCTGCTCTCACTTATGCCAATGTGAATCAAAAACAACCTAACAGAATCACAAAAGTGTAAAGCCAATGAAAGTTAGAGGAGACTCAGGCACAAACTGACCAAATGGTTTTGTGTAGAAGCAGCTCACATCTGGGAGCATCTGATTTGATAGTTTAAAAGTGGCACTGCCTATGCATGCTCTTTGTAGAAATTGAATAAATTGCCTCTCTGTTTGTTGAGCTTAAGCTATTTAGCTTTAAAAAAAGAAATCATCTGTCATAACTACTGTTATCATACTATCTCAGGCTACAAGACACTCACCTGCGACCTCTACTTCCTCCCCGAGTATTTACAGGTCTCTCCATTTCAGAGTCATTCTCATTCTCATCTGCTTCATCCGATTCATCTTCATTATCATCAGAATGCAGATCTTTCATTATAGACCTCAAGGGACCTGACCAACAAAAATGACAAAACAGACAACAATTGGAATTCAAATTCACTTTGCAATGTTCCAAACACATCAGCCTATGATGCAGTTTTACAGAGGAAAAAAAATCCGAAGTGTTAGAGGTGGGGGGAAGATTTTTAAGCATTACACAAATGAAGTAATGCACTAGAGGCTTATGCTGCAAACACTTGCACATGAATCATTTACTCACGCAAGCAGTCCTGTTGACTTCAGTGGGCTTACTCATAACAGCAAAGTGACCCATGTGTCTAAGTGTTTACAGGACTGGCCCCCTGGAATGTAGCTGAAGCAAAATATTTTCCACACCAAATATTCCCCACTGCATGTTTTAATTTAAGAAAAACTGAGTGTTCTATTTTTTATTATTATAAATGAGATACTTATAAGCTGCTAGCCTCCCCCCCTTTCCTTTCTCAAAGGTTATGCTCTATCAATAAAGTTCTCCAGAGACGTATTGGTAATAGTACATTTGTTAGGTTAATCCATGTACTGAAAAGCAGAGTTTAATAAATCATTCTGATTGTAACTTGTTCTGGCCAAGGCAGTCTTTGTCTGCCTGTTTTTGATCTATTTAGATAAAGCTGTTCCTTTTATTTCAAGGTCAATTTCAGGTCATGCAAGCACTTTGCTAGCATTCATATATAAGAAGCATGTCAATCCCATGCAACACTATCCTATCTTTTCTCTTGAATTAATTTGAGGTGCTCAGTCTGGTTCTCCCTAAGACTCTATAAAAATTAATTTAGGATTTAGTTCTTTGACTGTACCTTTTATTTATTTTGCTATAAAAGGTGGTTACACAAAGCTGCATGTTTAACACATCTGCGAAATATAAAAAAGGACAGCTGCTTAAAAGGAGCATGGGTAAGGGTCAGCTTGGGAGGCTGAAGGAAGTGAATCAGACCACTGAGAGTTTGATTCCAGATCACATCATATTCGAGAACATAAAGGGCATCCAGGAATAGCAGGAGTAGTGGTGGCAGTAGTTTATTATTACATTTCTATATTGGTAATAGTTTATTATTACATTTTAATGGTGGCTTCAACATAAGAATCTCAAAGTACTTTGCTAACATTAATAAATTAAGCCTCACAATACTCTTGTAACGTAGTTAAAGTTCAGTCACAGTTTCGGTACTATGCTTTAAAATGAGACTATACTTCCCCTAGGTAGGGGACTGTGATGTAAATTATTTCAATTCTGACCGGGATCACGCCAGAGGCACCCCGAGTGTCTTTGTCCAGTGTTAACAGTGCTTACTGTTTTTAAGACCTATAATTAAAATGGTTTACAAGTAAGGCTGTGCAAGATTTGTTTAGGTTGGCATGGTTTGGGCAAATTGAATTCAGTGGGTTCTGTTCTGTATTCTGGTCTGCTTGGAGCCAAGCCCATAACATGGGGCTGATGGGCATATACCTAGTGCATCAGACGTGGGCACAGACCACAGGACAGGCGGTTCTAATAGCAACAGACTGCCAGCTGAGACACTGCAGAGGCCAGGAGAGGACTCCCATCCTTGACTTCTAATGGGTGTATGTGGAGGGTAGTGGTGAATTCCTTTCCTTCTCCTGGCCCTTGCCAGGGAAGAAGGTCACCTGTAGCACCACCATTGGGACAGGAAACAGATTGATCAGTTCTGGTCTGCTAGAAGAGATTCCTTCTGGCCAACTGCCTTCCTGCCTGTTGCTCTGTGTGGGGAATGAATGGCAGAGGGAGAGGACAGCAGAGGAGAATGAGTGAAAGAGCTAAAGAAGGGAATTAAGGAGAAATTACGAGAAAGAGGCTGCTTTGGAAGAGAGATAGCAAGAAGGAAGGAGAGATTAAGGGGGAGGAGGAAGACAAGAGAAAGACTGGGAATCTGAACAAAAGACCGGATAAGTGGTAGAGGAAGAGAGAGAAAAAAAGGAAGTATCAACATTCAAAAACGAAGCAAAAATGGACAGACATAGGATGGAAGCTGTTGAAAGGTGGATAAGGAACTGGTTAAAGGGGAGACAACAACGGGTCAGACTCAAAGAGGAACTGTCAGTCTGGAGGGAGGTTACTAGTGGAGTTCCTCAGGGATTGGTCTTGGGATCAAACGTACTTAACATTTTAATTACTAACCTTGGCACAAAAAGCAAGTGTACTCTAATAAAATTTGTGGATGACACAAAGTTGGGAGGTATTGCCAATATGAAGGAGGACCGGAATATCATACAAGAAGATCTGGATGACCTTGTAAACTGGAGTAATAGAAATGGGATGACATTTAATAGTGCAAAGTCATGCTCTTAGGGACTAACAAGAGAGCTATAAGCTGGGGACTTATCAGTTAGAAGCCACAGAAGAGGACACAGACCTGGGTGTATTGGTTGATCATAGGAATGACTATGAGCCATCAATGTGATGCAGCTGTAAAAAAGGCTAATGCAGTCCCACGATACATCAGGTGAGGTATTTCCAGTACAGACAGGGAAGTGTTACTACCATTATACAAGGCACTGGTGAGACCTCATCTGGAATATTGTCTGCATTTCTGGTCTCCCATGTTTAAGAAAGATGAATTCAAACTGGAAGAGGTGCAGAGAATGGCTACTAGGATGATCCGAGTAATGGAAAATCTACCTTATGAAAGGAGACTAAAAGAGCTTGGCTTGTTTTGCTTAACCAAAAGAAGGCTGAGAGGAGATATGATTTCTCTCTATAAATACATCAAAGAGATAAATACCAGGGAGGGAGAAGAGGTGTTTTAAGTTAAGTGACAATGTGAACACAAGAACAAATGGATATAAACTGGCCATCAACAAGTTTAGGCTTGAAATTAGGCAAAGGTTTCTAATCTAACCATTAGAGGAGTGAAGTTCTGGAACAGCCTTCCAAGGTGAGCAGTGGGGGGCAAAAATCTAACTGGCTTCAAGACTGAGCTCAATACGTTTATGGAGGGAATAGTATAATGGCATATGTTCCATCGGCGACAGCCAGTAGGAAAAATTCCCAGTGGCTGGAGACGGGACACTAGATGGTGGGGAGGGGGAGGTCTGAGTTACTACAGAGAATTCTTTCTGCCTGGTGGGTCTTGCCCTCATGCTCAGGGCCTAACTGATCACCATAGTTGGGGTCAGAAAGGAATTTCCCCCCTGGTTAGATTGGCAGACACCCTTGGGGTTGCTCACCCTGCTCTGCAGCATGGGGCAAGGGTTACTTGCAGGTTTAAACTAGTGTAAATGGTGAATTATCTGCAACTTGAAGTCTCTAAAAAACGATTTGAGGACTTCAGTAACTCAGCCAGAGGATAGGGGTCTATTTCAGGAGGGGGTGGGTGAGGTTCTGTGGCCTGCAATGTGCAGGAGGTCAGACTAGATTATCACGAAGGTCCCTTCTGACCTTAGAGTCTATAAGAAGGAGGAAAGGAACAAAAAGGAAGAACAAAAACAAGAGGGGCAACAGTAGGTTAAAAATATTGTATTACAATTTAACAATATAATGTACAAATATTTAATCTCACACACAGGGCAGCATTAAAAACCAACATTTACCAGTTAAAGTGCTTGGAGATACCATAATTATCTCTTATTTTGGCAGAGGACTGTAGGCCACACTAAACATCTTGCCCCTTCTTTGACCCTATTTGGCCTCACCAGTCATTCTTAGAGTGTTGTGTTAGTTTGAACACAAAGTGAAGCAAAAAATGAAACCAGTGAGTTCTCCTCACCTGCCCCATACAGTCTGCTTCCCTAACAAGCCCAAGCTACCCCTTCACTTTTAAGTGTCGTCTTCTCTGTACATGCAACTATATGTACCTGAGTGTGCGCGGCATAGGGGCATCTTATCTGCTACTCCTCCGGATGTCTTCCGGGGGAAATTAGATGGCCCTCTCTTTGGCCCTTCACAGGGCAGCCAGCTGGCTTACTCCTCTTTTCTAGGTAGAAAGCCCTCCCACAGAAGACACACAGACATACATCCACCTTTGGCATCTCCAGAGGCACAAGACAGAATGCCACACCCTATCCCATCCTCCATTCCCAATACACAGACTGGAAGATGCATTCACTTCACAAGAAATTCCCAGAACAGAGGAGCATCTATTGGCACTTACTGCCATGAGCACACGCCTAGCAGTGTTGGTGGCGGGAGGGGGACAAAAAAGAGCGGTCACTTATTCTGCAAAAGGTTCAGAATTGGAAAATCTGTGCAACATCCCACATATAGCTCAGGAGGTGGAAGGGTCCAAACTGCGCCCTCCTAAAGATATTAGGAGGAGAGGAAAGCGATAGACCACCAGGTTCCCTCCTTGAAAAGACATTCAAGAGGTAAGGAAAACATCCAGGGCTCTTGGTGGGGTAATGGGGCAGCCCATATAGATCACCATTGAGATTTTCGTGAATACTAGTGGGATTCAGTATAAAAGATTTTGCACAGCCTTAGTTACAAGCCAAGTGCCTGAAGCTGGGGATGCAACAGCAGCCTATTTTTTCCCTTGCTTTCTTGGTCTAAAGATAGTTATAACACACTGGAAACATTGCTGCCAGAATATAGAGCCAATCAGTAATGGTCACCTTCATAAAAATCTGATGGACATGCATTCTGTTTAGATTTGCTTTTTAAACAGTATACTCTCTCTGGGCTACTAATCTATTCCATTTTAAAGAAAAAAATAAGTCTGAGGAATATAAATGCATACACTGAAACAAATTCAATTTTAATCAGTCAAAAGCTTCCTGCTTTAAAAAAAACCCAAGCTGATCAAGAACATATCAGTTGTACAATTTGACAAAGTCAAGGAAAAAAGCCAAACAGGAACTAAGTGGTTTAATAGCTCTTATGAATCTCAATTGATTTATATAAAAACTGGTTTGGCAGGCTCTCCTGGCAGAAACTTGCATTTCTTTGCTGAGTTCTGAGGCAGCCAAAATTATTAGCCAGAAAAATCTAAATGTGTCCTTAAAGACTAACAATAACGTTCTCCATGTCAGTTTATTTTTAAAAGTAAATATATCATTTTGGAAATTTAAGGGCCTAATCCCTGGAGGTGCTAAATGCTATCCAATGCTTAATAAATTCACTGTGTGTGTGCATGAGCACACAAGGGCTGCAAAGAGTAGACAAAAATGCTCAGCAACTCATTGGATTGGACTCTTGTCTCATGATTCTTCAAAGGGATCCACAAATACAGACCCTTATTCCCTACATGAAGTCCAATTAACTCCTGCGGGGCTCCATGCAGGAATAAGGATCTATTGATCCTTCTGCAAGATTACGACTGCACGATCTTTAGGATCTAGTGCCAGGGTCGGCAACCTTTCAGAAGTGGTGTGCCGAGTCTTCATTTATTCACTCTAATTTAAGGTTTCACGGGCCAGTAATACATTTTAATGTTTTTAGAAGGTCTCTTTCTATAAGTCTATAATATATAACTAAGCTACTGTTGTATGTAAAGTAAATAACATTTTTAAAATGTTTAAGAAGCTTCATTTAAAATTAAATTAAAGTGAAGAGCCCCCCGGACCGCTGGCCAGGACCCGGGCAGTGTGAGTGCCACTGAAAAACACCTTGCGTGCTGCCTTTGGAACACATGCCATAGGTTGCCTACCCCTGCTCTAGCGTCTGTAAAGTATCTAGTAGGTTTCTTGGTGCTATGTAACAAATAAATAACCATCCTCTTCTGAATGAAAATATACATTTTTCTCTCTCTGCTCCTTACATGTCATAATCATGTTCATATACACCTTGAAGAAAAAGGATGAAGCAGAACAGAGGCTAATTCACTACTTCAGACTGTGAAAAAGACAGCAGAAAAGTGGTAATGAGATGCCATCAATCACGTTACTGGTTGGCCCCTTCATTCCACACTTTTCTCAATTTCTTTTCCTTGTTTGGTACCTTGTTGTCTGCTGTTCTGAGATGGCGTAAAACTGGAGCTGGAACTTGAGCTTGAACTGGCAGGGCTAGGCTGTTCAGACTTAAAAAAACAAACACAAACACACAGTAGTAAATACATTTGCTGCAAACTTTAACAACAAAAGAGCACAGTTTACTGCTTCATGCACTTATCTGCAAGGAAAAATGCCACTAAACAGGATGATATTCACAAGATAATTATTTCCTGACCATTTCATGGTGTCAGAGAGCCAGAAAGTGTACAAATTACTATGCATACAAAACACACACACTGTTACAGGTCATATACAAAAGCTTTGTTTCGCAAAACCAATACTCTATACAATAAGCTACCCATGCCTGCATTTGAAAAGTTATACAAAAACATGGGCTTAAATGACTTCATAATGCAACAGACCTAATGATATAATGCAGGCTTGTCCAACTTTAGTTGCAATCTTTTCCTAATAAATCATGACTAGGACTCTAGGAGGCAGAAGGGACCCAAGTAAAGCAGGCTAGATGACAAACAGAAAAAGCCTAGGGCAAATTTTTTTACCATCACCAAGGGATATATTATATATAAATAAAATATATTTTTCTCCTCCCATTGGGTTTCTCCTCAGTACAACACTTTTCCCTTATGGAAAAACCCTACAGACTTTAATAAGGATTGAACTAAAAGGGTTTAATTTTTTTAAAGGTATAGATTTCAATACAACACCTTTCTAACGAATTGTTAAAACCAACTTTTAGCATTCAATAGAGAACCATAACCTTGCAACATAATTCTATAGAGAGTATATAATTTTCTATTAATTCTATAAATGGCTTAGAATATTTTCTGTAGAACCTTATCAGTTTCATCCATATTAAAATCTATACATTTTTGCCATAATGGTATACGAGTCTTCTATTGAGTCCTCATGACTGTTTTCCACCATTTTGCAACCATCCCGACCTGACCTCTTCCCCCACAACTTTCTATGGCTTCTTTTCTCAATGCCTAAAAATATAAGAGTGAGCACGCATCCGAAACAAATACAAGACAGCAGAGAAAGCTAAAGGAGAGGCTAAAATCCTCCAACAATATGAAGAGAAAAATGCCCCACTGAAAGTATGGTAACTTGGATGGAATTTTAAACCCTATTATTAAAAACAAAACCTCCGCAGTCTTTAAGCTTTATGTAACTGCATTATTATGATGCGTAGCCCAGGTTAACAGAGAAATCTTCCAACTCTTTTTGGCTATATACTTTCCCCTCTGATTAATATAGCACTAAATCCTTGTTAAAAATAACAGCAATAATATCTAGCCATTGTAAAGCTCAGAGCTAACTTGCACTTTTATGCATACAGCTTACATAAGCCCAACAGTTGCCTTTTCGTCATAAATCAATCTATTGTTGCCCTTCATAATGAGAAGGCAGATTTACAACCTTTTACCGCCTTCTCTCACAATCAAAAAGATGCCTATTTGGGCAACAGAACATTTCTCTTTTTCCAATAATGTTTGGGGAAAAAAGTAACATCTGTTCCTCTCAAATGAATGACAACTAGAGTTCTCAGTTAGACAATCGAAATACAACCTTTGGGCCTGATCCTCTACAAACTTACAAACTTTATTCGAGTGAGCCAGAAGTCTTCGAGAACTAAATGCGACTATTCACATGAGTAGAAGTATTCATGCATGGGTAAAGTGTTCACAGAATCAGACCTGTAGATATACAGCCCCACACCCACTCCTCCAAAATAAGAGAACCGTCGAAAGAAGCACTCAGTCACGAAATGGCATTAAAATACTGTTTTCCCTTTTTTTTAAATGCCTGGCAAGCTATACAAATATTAAAATGAAGGTCTTTAACTACACAGTATGATCTAACAATACAAACCAAACATTTTGGTCCAAGACTACATCAATAAGGAACAAAAACGGACCTGGTCAATACAAATGGTAAAGATATCAACATTTTCAAAACAAATTTTAGCCTCTTGCCTGGAGTGGCTTCACAAGTTACTCTAAGGGTTTCCTTTATCTGTCAATTTCTGCTTTTGGCAACAAAATTACTTGCTGACAACTGGTTTCAACAGGTTGCCATATGTGTTGTATATTTTTGTCAGCTGCTATAATTTTCACACAGAAATTGTAACGTATATGGACTCAACCGCAATCTAAGCTTCTGCTTAAAATCAGATCCCAGTCGCGTACCAATATTTGATTTATAATATTTTTGAAATCTGTAAACCCTGGCAAAAATGTGTCACATACGGTTAGGTGTGTTTAAGGATGCTAAAAGTTCACTGTTTTCATTTTTGGCTAACACCACACTAATGATTACTTAAGGTAAAAGGCTAACCCTACTAACACTACCAGACATAATGCTTACCACTGCCAACAGTTCAATTGGACTTTAACGGAACTGATTGTAGTGGCAATTGGCAAATACTACAATTAGTAAGTGACTAGAGGATCAGGCCTCAGAAGCAAATCAACATGTGGTTTGTAAATTCACTTTAATACTTTTCTTGTGTTAAAAGATACAATATTACTTTGCTACAACCAAAATTATGCCACAAAATAAAATAGTTTTGAGAAATCTTAAACTGTAGCAATAGGGAAAAGCCACTGAATACAAGATGTCTTAACACACACTTGTCTTTTCCTTTTAAATGTTTCTTAATGCCACCTTGAGCTCATTAACATTCTTTGCTTCATCTGCCCTCTTTAGTCACTTATTCCATGAGAGAGAGAGATTAGCATAAATGTTGAATATTAACTTCTGGAAACTAAAAGTTAGCTTTAACGGTTCTGAAAAATCCCAGAGGGTCAAGGAGGAAGAGTTGCTTTTAACATAAAAACAAATATTATTTGCAGGAAAAGTGTGCAATGTAGAAGAAACTGAAAATATGTCTTCCATGCATGAATATGAATTTGTGTCTAGTGGGCTGACACTTCTTGTTACCAGAGGCTATCTTTTGTCACATAAGCAATGCTTTTTGACAGTTTTACAGGCTGTTATCCCAAGGACTTTGGTATTTATGGCCTTTATTCACTTGGGCTCTTTGCTCTTATCCACTGGTTACTAATCACCAACCAGATTTTTTTTTTATGGGTCTGAAATTAGCTTAAAGGATGTCCTTCAACAATGGAAGCTCAGGACAGTACTGGCAGACAGGTTCCCTGATATGTCCTTTTCCTGTTTTACTAGTTTTCTCTTCCTTCAGACAAGCTCATGAGGATTCGGACCCAAACTGTTCACAAGTGCAATGACCGAATATGATTTATTACACACTTAGCCAGTCTTTCCCCCACCCCCACCCCTCAACTTCTCTCATACTGATACACAGGGGACCACTGTTCCCTCTAAGCTGTGCGCATGTGCGCGCGCACACAGATCCTAAACCCCACGCACATGGCAAAACACCGCTCGCACAAACATTTGCACAGAAGCACAACAATTTGCACAGAAGAAATTTTTTGTGCACATGGCCTGTCGAAAATTTGCACAGAAGAAATTTTTTGCACACATGGCCTGTCAAAAATTAGAGGGAACAACATTGCAGGGGACACTGGCTCGATTATAAGAGCTGGTTGAAAAATTCTGAGTTTTGAAACTGTTGGACCAAAAAATAAAAGGAGCAATTTTTGCAAAAGTTGTATGAAATGTGTCCCTTTTTTTCAACCAGCTCTAAGTCGTTCTATTTCAGTCATAAAATTTTCTGTTTAAAAGTACAATATCAATTTATTTCTGATCTACAGCGGACATTTCAGGCAAACTCACCTGTTAACATTTTACAGCACAGGCTTGTGAAATAAACCACCTTTGAGAATTTTCTGAGTTTCATTGTTGCATTGGATTTGTAGAAATACTAGTTTATAAAATAAACTCTAAATATACAATAAAATTTCTGTTTCTTTACAAGGTAGGGAACAATTATAGTTAGCGTTGTTGGGTTTGGTTTTTTATTGCCTTTGTTTTAATTTTTATAACAGGTAGTTTTTGGTTTATGTGTAATGATCTAAAAAGATTTGTGTTTTCCTTGTACTATGAATGTTAAAACATATACCTACTTAAAATAGTTTACAGATTAATATTGCTTCCTTGATAATGTCTTTAGCAGTTAGCTTCTCAGGAAGACAGTACTTCAAGAAACTGTTTTAGGACATGTAATTTTCGCTTCTGCCATATTCCTTTTAACAAAGGATTTGGGTGGGGAGCGAGGGGGATATTGTTTACTACTTCCTAGGGTAAAGTGCTATAAATTAACATTTTTATGTGTTTGTTTGTTTTTCATATTTGCTAACAGTCCTGATGTAGACAGGACAGTTCCATCTTTTTGCTTTCTGGCCTGGATCATCATCAGCAGGGACTGAATTTTTATCTGTTCTTCACACTTTTGGCTTCTCAATACCACTGCACATGCATAATCAAATTCAGCTCTCCTTCTGCTCCTACACTGGCTCTCTCATTTCAGAGAGAGGAAGTCGATGCTCTATTACCTTCCCTGCTAGCAACCAGCCTTCCATTTCAGCCTTGCTCAAGGGAGGAAGCACCAAAGTTGCACATGATGAAATGAGAGTCAACTCAAGGGGATGAGTTTGCATCGTAAGTGTGCGTGTGTGTGTGCAGTAATAAGGTCTATATATAGTAAAAGTTTAGATTCCCATGTTACCATATGAATATAAATCCGAACTGAGTTGAACGTACATTGCCCAAACTTGATAACCTTATGTTCCCAAGTACACTTGTATCAGAAATAAATCTTAAATTAATATAGCTGGGATAGAAAATGTACTAGGCAATAATTTTAAAAAAAGTTGGTCTTCAGGTGGCCACACCGTCAGTGTGAGGTGGGAACTGAAACCGTTCAGATAGAAATGGAAAAATTTAAGTATTGTAACAAAATAATGAGGGCTGAAGAATGAAAAAATTACTTTTAGAGCAGCAATTAGTTAAAATTAAGAGTTATAAAATTAGGTGAGGAAAAACCAATGAGGTATGAAAAAAAATCTAAATAAAACAGCAGTTGGTATTTTACTATAGTAGTTCATGCAGAACCCCCGGAAGTCTTATATTGTGAACTACACTATTATTTCTGCATGCTATTGCATTGTCCATGTGAATAAATGATGCATCTTTCTCCATAATCTACACTGGTAAATTTTAAAAAAACATTATTAATAAAGGAAAATACAATGGGAAAGTTAATTTTATTGCTAATCCAGGACTGTATTTTCTGCCAGAGAATATTACAGTAGATGCCAAAAGCTCTGAAAGTGGTATGTGTATTCCCAAACTGAAATATATGCATTTAATTCTAAAATTGTCTACAGCTGCTGGTGCAGTGTCAAGTAGAACTAATGTATGTCTCATGCAATATGAACTCCACTGTTCCTGCGATAACATGGCAGACTAACAATGCTGGATAAAAATCCTGACCACAGTACAAGCATGCCCCTCATCAGCATGCTATTCTAGCAATGCAACACTAAACTAAGATCCCTCTTGCAAAGTATTGTATAACTCCTCAGCAGGTACTGACCCAAACCACCAGCTTGTGACAAGCTCATCCTTCTGAAGGGAAGAGGTATTGGGAGAAGAGTGACACGGTGACAAGAACAAACCGATTGAGGAGAGCAGCAGAGTGCCCCAAAAGACAAAGGATTCAGTCCCATGCATTAAAACATCATGAGTCATGCCCCCAAAACATGAGACATAAGAAGTAGTAAACTTTGGGTTCTTTGTATTTGCCTTCTGCTTTCTGAGCCTTTAGGGTGCACTTATGACAAATTTTCAAGCCTCTTTTATCTGGGGTAAAAAAATGTTTTTTAAATGAAAGTTGAAATTCTCTTGCAATCATGTGTCTCCAGAACCTAGAGCTTTAATAAAAACATTAACTGTAATGAGACTCGTGATAAGATCATGAGATTTAGCAACACTGCAACCCTGCTCCCACTAAAATCGAAGGGAAATTTGCCACTAAATTAAATGGGAACAGGATTGGACCCAACATTTTCTCTCTCGCTCTCTCATTGAGTTAACTTTTTCTTAGATTTAGACTTTTAGGATTGTAAGCTCTTTGAAGCAGAGGAAGATTTTTCACTATAAGTCTGTAAAGGCCCTGGCATAGCAGGATTTATCCCCAACTGAGGCCTCTAGATGACACCGCAATATAAATAATTATTATAGAGCACATGCTTGAATATTTAGCAACTATAATTTTATGCAAATCAAATAATCTATAGTTAATTTCCTACCACACATATAGTAATTGCATAAAACACTAACCAGAGCCTTCATACCAGCATCAGGGTCCTTCTCCGGCAAGAAGAACTTGCTTCCATCGTGATAAAGACATTGTTAATGTAGTAAGCTGTGACCCAGCATGCAAAATTGGCACATTTAGTAATAGACTAATGAAAGTAAGGTAATTGCGTCAGTAGTTAATATGTAAGAAATCATTTCTGTAAGAAATTATTTCTGAATCCTGACAGGTAAATTAAAAGATATTAAACCAAACTTTTTAGCCCACTTGATGTGAACAGTTTAATGGAGCAGTGTTTAAGAACAGTAGTAGTCCTGCAAAACACGCTTTTGCCATCAGCAAGTTAAACAATGAGAATTACTGCCTGCTAAAGTTAAATTTCTCTGTCCCTTTCTCCAGGCGGAGGAAAAAGGTAGAGGGGAGAGTGGGGAAAGGGAGAGATTTTTTTTTAATTAGTTTAAAGCAGCTGTCTAAATGACAGCAAATATATAATCTGAACTCCCCAGTCCATCCACCCAGATCACAAACCCATCAAAATCAAATATCCTCACAGACTGCTTAAGACCTGGGTTCCATATCTGACACTATTATATGTACACTTATAGCCTTACTTTCTTTGCAACAAATCAGACAAATATATTACTCTCCGCCAGCATCTCTGATCTTCAATTCAAATGGCTTTAGTATTTTTTTTACAAAGAGAAAAGTTTATTTAGAACAAGATTATTCCGGATCTTGAGTAGACCTATTGTATTTCATCTTACTTCAGGCATTTTCCCCCTTGAGATATTTGGTAAAGGAATTCACATTTTCAAGACACAGGATTTGTTTTTACCAGATATTGTAAATTGATGGGTTTAGACTAGAGAGTTATACCAAATTAGAAATCATACTACTAACAACCACATAACTGAAGATCAATGAGTGTTCAAAGTACAGTACTGTGCTAATGCATGCATCCACTGTATGTTATTATATAGGTCAAGTGTCACCCTCACTTAGATTTAGATATGCTATTGGAAATAAAGGGAAAGTATTATGTACTTGTATATTCTTGTTATACAATTAAGAAAAAAACAAGTTGAAAGAATGTTAAGATTACAAAGTCAAAGGCACACAAGTTAGAAAATGCCTGAATTAAGTTTGTCTGTGCAACTTTAATTCTGCCATCCCTTGTGTGTATACATTATGATACAGTCTATAATTATACGATTACATACTATTTTTCCCACAGGACCACTGCTTTATTCATGCATGGGATGGACAGGGGTCTGGGGATGACTCAGGGTTGTGCAGGGAAGAAAACTGTTGTCTGTAGAACCCCTGCCTCATTTGTTGCATAAAGTTAGAAGGCATGTAATGAAAGGGGTGAGGTATTGCAAGAAGAGAAAGTCTGGTTTTCAAGTTAAGACTTTTGAACGCTACCCTGGAGAACCAGCTTCTATCCCTGCCTCTTCCCTTCCACAGAGATCCTATGTGATGCTGGGCAAATCACATGATCACAGGTTTCACAAGTGGCCACGGTGGCTACATCTACATGGGGATAAAAGCCTTGTGGCACAGCTATAACTGGCCTGGGCCAGCTGAGTCAGGTTCGCAATTCTAAAAATTGCTGTGTAGATGTTCGGGCTCAGGCTGAAGCCCAAGATCTGGGATTCTCCACCCTCTCCACCCTGTGTATTCCTCATTTTCTGGGTACCCATCTTCAGACACCTGGAGAGTGATTTGCAGAAATGCTGATACCTTACTGCAACTGAGTTCAACAGAAGCTTTGCTCTTCACATAAATATGTACTATAAAATATGAAGGACTCTGAAAAATCAGGCCCTAGGTGGCTTGAATAGGGCACTCAAAACTGACACTTATGATCATTTTGGTTGTAATTTCTATGCCTCAATTCAGCATGTGTAAAATGGAGATAATTCCGCCTCACCTCACAGATTGTTGTGAAGATAACTTTATTAATGTGTGTAAAGAACTAAAATACTCCGATAAGAGCACCATAGCAAAGCTCATGAGGAAATTAATAATTCTGAAATCAGGGCAGTAAATCAGTATTGTACTGGCATGCAGTAAATAATAAATAAGGCAACACAATGAATGAGGAGGATAAAAAGAAATATTGAATAAAGTACTCATTCAGTGAGCACAGCCAACCCTGTGCACGGAATGAGACAGGGGGGCTGTGGAAAAATAGTATGTAATTATGTAATTAAAGAGTACCTGTGACGGTCTGTACCCCTGTATTCACCCTTGCACACTATTACAATAATCTTTGTACAAGTATGCCTTTGGACGTATCATTGGAAAACTCATAAATTGCTGGTCAATACTGTCCTGATAAAATGTGTGTGGCAACATTGCATGTACAGTTATAAGATTCCACTGTATAGCGATACTAAGACATTTTCCAAGTCTGGGGAGCTGGACAAACCTAGAAAATTCAGCACACATATGCAATTCATTCAGAAACCAGAAAGGAATACTATTGTTGACAGCTCTTATGTTATTGCATGCCTCATGATTTTAGGTATGGTTTTTGTTGTTTTGTCTAAAGCCTCCCATAACTTCCCACTGCACGCAGCAATTCTGAATTTTATCCCCCTCTCTAAAAGTGGCCATCGCCCCTCATTAGTCTGATGGGATTAACGCCAATCTGCCCGCAGTTAGGCTGACTACCATTGCTTACAGTTTTTGCAAGCAGAAATGACAATGACTTAATAAAGATGGCTGTTTCCCATCATTTTCTTATAGGACTGAATCCAGACTGCTCTCAGTGAAGATGAGGATTGGAAACTGGACAGGAGACTGGAAGGTATGTTGCAAAAAAACGTAGTGCCCTGGTAAGGAGGAATGAGGCAGAAGTTCTAGACCAGGACAAGGACTCTGAAGGAAACGTAGAAAAATGTGAGTGAGGTAGGGACAGGGACAATAAAGGAAATAGACAGAGAGGGAAAAAAAGGCAGCTCCCCCACCTTAGGAACTAGGAAAAGATTAATGGAGTGATATATCTTGACTTTAGCAAAGCTTTTGATACGGTCTTGCAAGCAAGTTAAAAAAGTATGGATTGGATGAATGGGGTATAAGGTAGATCGAAACCTGGCTATATTGTCGGGCTCAGTGGGTAGTGATCAACGGCTCGTTGTCCAGTTGGCAGCCGGTATCAAGTGGAGTACCCCAGGGATCAGTCCTGGGGCCGGTTTTGTTCAACACCTTTATCAATGATCTGGATGATGGGATTAATTGCACCCTCAGCAAGTTCGCAGATGACACTAAACAGAGGGGAGAGGTAGATACGCTGAAGGGTAGGGATAGGGTCCAGAGTGACCTAGACAAATTGGGAGGATTGGGCAAAAAGAAATGTGATGAGGTTCAACAAGGACAAGTGAAGAGTCCTGCGCTTAGGAAGGAAGAATCCCATGCACTGCTATAGGCTGGGGACCGACTGGCTAAGCAGCAGTTCTGCAGCAAAGGACCTGGGAATTACAGTGGAAGAGAAGCTGGATATGAGTCAACAGTGTGCCCTTACTGCCAAGAAGGCTAATGGCATATTGGGCTGCATTAGTAGGAGTATTGTGCTAGCAGATCGAATGAAGTGATTATTCCCCTCTATTGGGCACTGGTGAGACCACATCGGAGTATTGCGCCCAGTTTTGGCCCCCCCACTACAGAAAGGATGTGGACAAATTGGAGAGAGTCCTGCGGAGAGCAACGAAAATGATTAGGGGGCTGGGGCACATGACTTATGAAGAAAAGCTGAGAGAACTGGGCTTATTTAGTCTGCAGAAGAGAAGAGTGAGTGGGAATTTAATAGCAGCCTTCGACTTCCTGAAGGGGGAGTTCCAAAGAGGATGGAGCTCGGCTCTTGTCAGTGGTGGCAGATGACAGAACAAGGTGCAATGGTCTCAAGTTGCAGTGAGGGAGGTCTAGGTTGGATATTAGGAAAAACTATTTCACTAGGAGGGTGGTGAAGCACTGGAATGGGTTACCTAGTGAGGTGGTGGAATCTCCATCCTCAGAGGTTTTTAAGGCCCAGCTTGACAAAGCCCTGGCTGGGATGATTTAGTTGGGGTTGGTCCTGCTTTGAGCAGGAGGTTGGATTAGATGACCTCCTGAGATCTCTTCCAACGCTGATCTTCTTTGAGTCTATGATTCCTAAGCAGCCAGTGTGCATTTGTGTGTGCCTTTAAGGTTAATTTAGGACATGAAATGATCACACACAAATCTGGGGGATAGGAGTGGCTCCCCTAAAGGCTAACAAAGTAGAAGGCAAACAAAAACAAATGTTTAATTTACAATTTTAAGGCAGTCCACCAGTTTTAGCGTCTGTCTCATGCTTTTGAACACCGGGGTTTGTGATACTAGAGTTCCAGTCTACTTGTCAATTCTTCCACGTTTTCTGCTCTCTTCCCTAGGGGCAAATAAAGGACTAAATATAAAAGCTAAGGGCTAGAGCAGAGAACTGTAGCAAGAATTCACTGATGGGAAGCCAGAATGACTCTTGCTGGTCCATAGTTGCCTTTTTTCCTCCTCAAACAAACTCCCCGTAGTGCCCCATTCTGTGCATCCATGCAGAGAGAGCGATACAAGGGATACAAGAGAGAAAGAGGCAGCTTCCCTCCCATGCACTGATGAAGCATCACACAGCAATACACGTAGAAGTGAATCTACCTTAGATTTAGTAGGAGCGTAATAGTTGTAAACTACCTCAGCTTTGAGGTGTTAATACCCGTAATTAACATAAGAATACTAAAAACACTGCTAAGATCCATCTGAATGCACATAAAGCCATTATTTGGCTTCTGTTCTAGCTATTGCGTTTCTGCTTTCTCTCAACTGGGCTTTTGGGCCCACTGGATCCATGGAGCCTTAGATCTTGTGGCCCTTCTCAATTCCCTCCGTCTGCTCCCTGTATGGTTTACAGTCATAGAAAAGGGCTCTTCAGTGAGCCCAGCACAGACTAACTGCTAGGCTTCTGTTGTGCGCATAACCCTGTGGCTGAGATCTACACCAGGTGAATGACATCCTAAGGGAAAAGCTTGAAAACATGACCCAAGTGTACTTCAAAGGCTTGAAAACTAGAAAACAAAAATTAGAACTTTTCTTTTTTAAATGTCATGATTTTTAAGCCACACGTGATTTTTTCAGGGGCCTGCCTCATGATTTTTGGATGCTTGTGGTTGGCAATAGTGTACTACACAGTTTTGTCTTTAGGTATTTCTAACACACCTATCACTGTAGTATCTAAACACCTAAGTAAGCACTTATTCTATGTTAGTACTAATATGTACTTGTGTAATGGGTTTCACCAAAGATTTGTACTTTATATACACACAATTATTCATACAATGGGAACTATGCTTAGTCTTCAAGAAAAAAATACAAAACAGATGGCCTTCTCCTCATCATAATTCTTTACCATTAATGGCTCAACAGACAGTTTTGTACTGTAATCTTACCTATTTCACATACCAAACTCAGATTAGTTACCATGAAAAATAACCCTTGTTTGAAAGCTCCCCGTCATTCCATTGCAAATTTAGGATTGCAAGGTAGATTTCTTACATTATGAGGTCAGTATTGTGGTAGCAGAACTTCCCATGTAGTAAATTAAATCCATTATGTGGCCTCTACACCATGACTAGGAAGTTGCTATCATAAGACTACTTAAACCAAAGAAAATAATTTTCTTTAACAAAACAAATCTCAGTACTTCTGTTTACATTTAAATTAAATTAGATTTGTATTACACAAAATTCTAGTGGCTTGGTCTAATCTAATTACAGATGTCTGAGGTAATCATGTTATTACTAACACTGGTAAATTAAGATTTCTTTCCATGTATTATGTTCCCAGTGAATATCAATCTTGTATTTTATTGTATTCAGAGGACCTGGCACTAATAAATCAAGTAGAGCCATCAAATCTACAAACCATATTCTTTGCCTAAAACTGTAAAGTTTTACTTGCAAAATTTTATCTACTTGTAATGATTTAGATAATATGATAGGTAATATGATTTGCCAAAGCAAAAGTAACTCACCAACACCACTACGGAGTGTATATTTCCCTTACTGTCCCCCTCCTTGAACTTATGAAACTCTGAGATCCTATTGTTGCGGTCTAGAATCTTCAGACCATGGGTTTTCTTTTGATAATCCCAGCCACTGTAGAGATTTCAGTCCTATCGTAGACAGTGCACATGCATGGGGATCATATGATTAAAATCCAGAGTTACACTACATTAACTGAATTGCATTAAATCAACACTGGTAATAGAAAGACTATTCATACAATGAAAAGTACGAAACTAAAAATCTAAAGAGAAACTAAAAAGAAACTAACTCAAAAAGAAGCTAACTAACTAAAAATAAACTTTCAATCTACATTCCTCTTTCCCGTCCTGGTTTAAACAATATTTCTGCATGTGATCATACTAATCATTTAAAAATTTATTACCATTATTCTGGATAACGACGAAAATGAGTTCACAGAAAGAAGCAGAGATTTGGGATTTACTTTTGTCCTGAAACCCCATTCACCACCATCAAAAAAGGGTGAAATAGGGATGGAATCTGTCAGTCAGTCAATGGCTTTCTGACAGAAGTAATGAATGCCAGGGCCGCCACTGATTCAGTTACTACAATCCCTGGTATCCATTATCCTCAGATATGTGAAAAATCTTCTCATATGATAGTACGGTATTAGAAAAGATATCCCTTCACCTCAGCAAAACCCCCAGCTCTTTCCATGATAGTGGGATATGTTATCTGTCTCCTTTAATCATTCTCTTCAGATGTAGCTCAGAGTGAGAGATAAGTTTTGCAGATCCTTTAAAACAGACTCAGATGGGAAGTGTAAATTGCTAGATCCATACCTCCTTACCACCTAACACTACAGTATGACTCTGACGGCTACAACATGGAATCGCATTTCTGTCGATTTGCCAAATGCTTTATGGCTCAATATGGCAATCAGCATCTTCACAAAGATTCTAATATATGCCCCCAAAATTAATAGCATGCAAAAAATCCTTGATGCAATAAATTACATATAATAATTTCCCACTAAAGGGGATAGTGCTGCTCTGCTACACCTCTGTTCAACTGTTGAAACATTGAGGAGTTCAAAAATAAATCAGCATTAGTCAGCAAATACCATGGCCCTCCAGAGTCACACACACACAAGCTAGATCAGCACATCTGTATGCACCTAAATAATGGTTTCACCTCAAAATAGCATTCTGTAGTATGAGATACCATTAATTAGACAAGGGAATTAAAATCCACATTTGCCTGTGGATTGGCCTCATAACAGATCAGGTTATCTTGGTGCACAAGCAACTCAGTGATCACTCCCACCCACCCCTATGCCTGTTGCATGTTGTTAGCCTAACCTCCTCTAGACCCAACCCAAGGAGGGTGGTTGGGGTTTAATTGGGGTTAGTTGGGGTTGGTCCTGCTTTGAGCAGGGGGTTGGACTAGATGACCTCCTGAGGTCTCTGAGGTCTCTTCCAATCCTAATCTTCTATGATTCTATGATCTTTCAGGGAACAAATGAAAGACATTGGGAATCACTCAGTTTTTGAAGGCTATTCAAGTCTCCTCATGGTCAGATTTACGAAACCTGCTTTCCACAGGGTGAGGTGGTTTTGTTGCTCTGATGCTGCAAGAGGGGCAGAGGGGAACAAGCCCCATTTTTCCCACCCCTCAAGCTCCCTTCCCCAATGTGTACCTTCCTAGCTCCCTAAAAATATCCACCATGCATTCATCTGTCCCCACCATCCAATCCTTCAGTTCAAAATTTGGTCACCCTCAAAACCATTCCTACTGTAACATTCCATCAGGAAAATAAAACACTTTTTTACGAATTAGGACAGGATTCCCCAACATTCCTAAGATACCGCTTCACAGTTAAACAGTTACCACAATACAACCCACCCAGAATGCTGCAGGATTTTAAATGGAACTATCTGATCAGCAGGAAATAATTTATAACTAAGTTAACATACATGATATTTAAGCATTTGTATTGTGCTTGAGTAATCCTTCCTGTATTCTGTCCAATAAAATACAACTTGAAGTGATTACTCCGTTTTTCAAGTGTAACATTCAATTAAATTATATGTATACTGTGTTGTGGAAAATTCATTTTAATCATCAGGCTAGATTACAAGCTTCTGAATGGGAAATGTTATGAAAATTAATCTAATGAATATCTGGGGGAGCTTGCCAACGAATCTTCAGGAGAACTGTAGGTAGAATGTACAAATCTAGCCAAAGAAAACAACAGTAACTTTGTTCTACATAAACAGTGAAAATACATTAAAAAAACTGGAATATATCAAACTATTTTAGACGCAAGAGGCTATTACTAAAAATGACTGTGTGTTGAAGAGTGGAACAATAAGAGTTTAATTATACAAAGCCTTCTACCTGGTCCACAGAGAACAGAAAATATATACTAATTCAACACATATGGTGAAATTTGAAAATCACAATACCCTGTAGTACATGCATCTATAATTATATCAGTCTGACAAAACTGTCATGAGTTTACCAGCACAGACAAAAAGTACAATTGTCTGCCACAACAGAATGACACAATGAAAACACTGATATTGAATGTACTCATGTAAAATATTTACTTGCTGCGGGCTAATGGATTAATAGAATTTTATAAGGCTGAAATATAAAAAATAAGGCTTCAATCCAGCAATGCCATTCTGCAGGGGCTTGACTTTATGCACAAGTAATCCCACTGATGTGAATACAATTACACTTCTGAATAAATGTAAGCATCTGTGTAAAGTGTTTGCAGCATTGGGGCCTAAAACGCTAACTTTATATTAGATTGTATTATTTGTTTATCAGTATTTTACATTGAGCAATGTCGAGCAATAATGTAACACATGATTTTTCCCATGAGAATGCTCACTGAACTTCCTGATTTTTATTTTAATAAAATTTTAAGCTGGTCACACCAATTTTTTGCAGATATTTTTAAATAATTTTCTTTTAAGATTTTTTCAAATTTGTATAAACCAACAAGGGATTACAGAACAACTACTGTAACAACCACTATCTCTGTTTTACGTACAAAGTTACTACCACAGTAGAATCATTATCTACTGAGCTTTTCTCACCTTCCTGGTTCAACAACAATTTATCTTACAACCTACAGGACAGTTTAATGCGCAACGGTTAAAATTAAAGTTACTGTAATTAAAGACTGCTAATGCAGAAGTGTATTTTGGCAAGAACACAAAAATTACAAAGACTGATGTGGAGAGCTCAGAAAGAATATCTAGTAAACAGAATACACAGTAAACATGAAATACTTTGCGAGACATCCATTCCAGGCAGGAATTGAAGCAAGGCCTTTTGTAACTGCAAGGGGGGGAGGGAAGAGAGAGAGAGAGAGAGAGAGAGAGGTGTGTGTGTGTGTGTGAGTGTGAGAGGGAGAGAGAGAGAGCGCAAGCAAGGCTAGACTACCAGGTATTCATAGGTGGTCATCCATCCAGGTCCCAAACTGACTCTGGTATACTACATTGCTAGGATCCAATCCTGAAGGGATCTGAGCATCTCCTGGGAAGTACTCACCATACTCAACTCCCACTGAATCAAATGATGCTCAGCAACTTTGCAGCACTGGACCCTGCTTTTCTAAGAGATTTCTTATCAAATTAATATTCCAAGTACACAGCATGTACACTGTAAATTACAGAAAACAGTGGCACAAGAGAGAGATTGCTTAGTAAAGTGTGAAATTGTGTTCTGGGATGTGAAGAACTGGGGCTTCATGCATCTGCAAACATGAGTTACTCGTGACCCAGTGGCCACAGTTTGAGAATTGCTGGTATAAGTAAGAGTTCAACCTTTCTTCAAGTGGCAGACAAGGAGATGCATGTTATTTTGTACTCTTGTATGTTTAATTTTTTTCAATTATTAAAAAAAGGCAGTGCTATGCGCTGTAGATGTCTTACTACAATAAGGAGGGCTGTTGTGTGCAGCCCATTTCAGGAAAGCCAAAACATTTTTCCATTCATAACAGAAGCTAACAAAATACGCTTAGTATAGCCATCTGAAAGGTGCACTGCTACAGTACCCCACTCCGGGTCTTATGCCATGCCCATCAGCATGCTATCCAAGTCCTGACTGCTTCACCCACTCCTCTAGAGGGGCCTCGTTGTTCCCACAGAGAAACACTGACCAAACGTAGAGGTGACGTGCTTATATGTCACATGTAGGGCCACCATGTCCACCTATTTGAGGCTAGAGTTTAATACCGTCAGCACAGGAGTACAGTGGGCAAATGACTCCACAACAGTGGCTTCCAGGTGCTCGTGTATAAAATGCACCTGGAGTCTTTTACTATTTCATTTTTTTTTTAAGTCCATGTGTAAATGCAGAAACTGGGACTAAAATATCAAACAGGAAAGAGATTTTCTGAAGCGCCACTGAGCCACTGGCTGTGGAAGCTGGCTTACTCAGGAGCCAGAGTTCCCACAGAGAAAGGTCTCATGCAAACACAAGGAGTACAAAACCACAAAGCTCATTGGCTTTTCAATATTTTTGTCTGAAAATTAGTCAGAGTAGTAACGCAGTCTAACCTGCAGCAACAAATTAAAACTGTGCCTTAAAAATAATCTTCCCCCTCCAGCCCCCACAGCTTATTTCAAACGAATAGCAAGTTGAAAATTCCATATGGACTTCTACTTCATTACTGTTATTTCAAACGCTAAACATTATCTGCTAAAAGATCTTACCTTGGCTCCAAGCCCTGGCAGAAGGTAGGATTTTTCAGCTAATAAGAGCCTGGAAATTTTACAAGACCATGGGGGTTTTAAAAATATTCTTGCACATTCTTAATGGCCAAATTAATAGATCTTATGCCAGATGTAAAGTGGCATTTTATGGTTAACTTTTAAAGGGTACTAATGGGGGTAAACTTTTAAGACTACTTTAAGATATGCAAGTAGTTAATTTAATACAAAACCATATTCACTACTGTACATTCATTGTCTGCAATGGACTTCCTGTAAGGCAGTTTACAATTTTTTTTCTAGAGAGAAATGTAATTTAAATAGCTCTCAAGTATTCTGCCATTTAATAACTGACGTTCTTCACTATCCTACTGTCTGGGCTTGCTACCACACACAATGCAGTGCATTAAATACCATTCCTTCACACTTTTATGGATTAACGCACATCTGCTGAGCTGGCATTTTCATAGGCTTTAGCATGCCAAAAACCGAATACTAATAATGTTGTTATATTAATTGCAGGGATATATACAAAGACACAGAAGACAAAGAGGATACACAGAATGTGTTGCAAAGTCAGGGGGGCACAACAATCAGATATATAACAGAGCTGTATGCATTTTCATTAACACCCAGGGTCAAATTCTGCTCTCACTTTTACTGCCATAAGTGAGGTAAATTCCATTCAAGTCAATGGAGCTGGGATTTAAACAAAAGTTGAATTGAGAACGTCAACTGGAACTCATCTTTGTTTCTATAATTCCTCTGTAATAGTTTACTTTAAAGCCAGACACTAGTTTTCTCTGTTATACCTAGCAAACTGGTGACAAAACAATAAGAAGTGCCACAGCATCCTCTTCTCCATTGTTACTCCACTCAGAACAGGCAGCTCTAGCCTGAGGAAACATTTCACATAGATCCAGGACTTCATATTTCCCCATTTCACACAACAGTTAGCAGTTCACGTAAATATTATGAGAATGTCACTATATTTCATGATTCCACAGACAGCGAAAACAAGAAGGTCAAGTACTTTGTTATCGTGCTGCCGCACTATCCCATATAGGAAGCAGGCAGGCAGAATTTTCTTCAACTCAAACATCCTGTCATTGAATTTTTTCTCGAAGTTGTTCTTAAACAAAAAACAAAGATAAAAGAGTCGTTGGAGTTTTCAAGTGGACTGTGCTAGTCTCCCTCTGCCTCAATAAAGCTATAAATCTTATATGTCTTCCTTCTCCTCCCCTCCCTTGATGCCTTGCACTCTTCATACCGAAGCCAGTAAAATAATTCCCCGGGCCCATGTGTGGGATTTCCAACTGTCTCACTATACAAGGGCTTCTGGATAGCTTTGTTAGCTCATATAAATGTTACTGGGTCTTTTAAAAGACCTACAGTGCAGTGAACAGCAAGTCTGCTGCTAATGCTAATGTTTAACATATTTTAAAACAATGACACATTTGGAAAGTGATACAGCCAACAGAGGAGCTCAAAGAAAAATATTTCACTCTTGCCAGCAAGCAAGAGTAAGCAAATAGAGAAACAGAACAAAAATATGGCAAATGATGCAGTATATATATCACAGCTAACAGAAAAGTCACCACATACATAAACAGTCTATAGGTCATGGGCAGAGAAATAATTAAATATGTGCAGAGCGCTCATCACCAACCAAAGATGTGCCTGGATCTACAGCTTTTTCCCCCTCCTGACTGTAATTTTATTATAGTATTTGAAGCTCAAAATGGGGGGTTGACCAGAGAAAATCATAGTATAGCACTATCTAACTTTCTCAGTCACCTACAAGTCATTGGTAAGCTGCCTTGGCTGTGTATTCAAAGATGAAGATTTAAAGACACCTCAGAGGCTGAATTAGATGTTGGCAGACATAAGTAATGTGGAGGAAACTCCATCTCTGCCCCTCAAATGGGCAGTAGGCAAAAGAACTACATGTCATGTACAGTAGCACTGCACATCAGAAAGGATACGAGGTAAAATCTCAAGTTTGGATGCCTAAAGCTAGGTACCTAAATGCACAGTCTGATTTTTAGAGATAAAGAGCACACACAGCTCTCACTGGCAACATCTACACTACACTCCAATATCAGCGGTGTGTGGGGTATGCATAGCCACATGCTGCAGTGAAAAGCAAGCTGCGTCCATAGGCGCCAACTTCTCCTGGCGCCGGTGGGTCCCTGCCCCAACTCCGCCCCCTCCTTGCCCCTATTGGACCCCTTCCCCAAATCCTGGCCCCGCCTCTTCCCCACCTCCTCCCCTGAGTGTGCCGCGTTCCCGCTCCTCCCTCCCACAGCTTGTTACGCTGCAAAACCGCTGATTCACGGCGGCAAGCCTGGGAGGAGAAGCGGGGACGCGGCACGCTTAGGGGAGGAGGCAGAGGTGAACTGGAAGGGGGGGGCGGGGTGGGGAGCTTGGGTTTTTCCCCATGGGTGCTCCAGCCCCGGAGCACCCACGGAGTTGGCGCCTATGGCTGCGTCCACACTGTGGTGCATAGTCACCAGTGTCAGTGAAAGGCTCTGGCAGACGGAACGCAGCAGGGAAAAGCTTCAGCAGCTTCCCACTGCAGGAGCCTTTCCCCGCTGCCTCCCCATTGCCAGTGTCTTTTCCTGCAGCGGGGAAAGGCTCCAGCAGCAGGGAGGCAGCAGGACACTACACTGCTAACAAAAGCAGTGTAGATGGGGGAAGCTCTGCTTGGGCTGTGGAGAAATGTGTAAGGTACATACCCACAGGCTTCAGGTGGGCTGTGGGCTGTTACTGTAGTCGCTTAAGCAATGCCTCACTGTCTACACTGCTATTTATACCCATGCAAAGAGGGTATGTACTCTACATACCACCAAAAGGAGCGTGCAGTGTAGGCACATCTATTGCCTTATATATTGGTAAGAGGTGCCATGCCATGCCCCATCCCAGTCCATTGAATAGGGGGCATAAGGAGGGAGGAAAAAACAGGGCTTGGGCAGAGCACCACTGCTCTCCTGCAATTACCTGCCTGCCAAATCAGCCCCCTGGGGTCATGAACAACCAGACATAACTTACAGGAACATCAGGATGTTCTAAAACAGGCTGAGAGACTGGGCTGGTGTCAGGATGGTCAAAATTGATAAATTCCATCACTGCTATAAACCAGAAACAAGAACTTTGCAATTATTGTATGTATTTAATTCCTTTAACCAATTTTAACTCTCACCTTTCTTTTTTTCTTTTTATAAATAAAACTTTAGTGATTTTGGGGTAAGATCTGAATTATATATTGACCTGGGTGTATGGCTGGTCCTTTGGAATCAGAAGAACCTTTTATTGGTTGAGACTGGTTGTAAAGAACCACTCATCTCTAAAGTCTAGTGTTCTGGGGGGTAATACAAGGACTGGAATACTGAAGGAAACTGCTTTTATGACATCTTGTTAGCCAGTGTGGTGAGACAGAAGTTTACTTTAGTTACTTGTTTGGTATATCTCATGGGAGAATAACCACCAGTTTTGGGTTTTGTTTGCCCTATTTCTTAGCAGTTTGTCTTGAATTTGTCTTTCTCAGTTATGATCCACAAAGGCACGGTTACACCTTCACAAATTCTCTCAGTTGAATAATTAATATATTGATTAGTAATAATTACTGACACTACTTCGCACTGTGTATGATCTGCAATATTTTACTTAAAGCATAAAAAAGGATCTGAAACTAGAAAAAATATGTCCTTTGGTAACAGATTATAGCTTTACTCAAAAATGTTGTTGTTTTGGTGGTCTGACACTTGTATCACTGCAGCTGAATTCTAGAAATTGATCTGTAATCTGATATCTAATTCAAGTTGTAAAGAAAAGCCACTTAAGGAACAAATATTGGTAACTATTGAAAATATATACTCGATCAATGTTTATGAAGAACTCTCTCTTTGTTGTAAAACTGTAAATTGTACATCAAACCTAATTACACCACAGAGAGTAAATCAGTTACAGAGGTGAGAAAATATTTGACCAAGACATGTAAAACTAAACCTTATAGTCTAACCATGCCCACTGGAGAAGTATCGTTCTAGCTTCAGGAAGTTACAGGTTGGTTCATTTCTTGAAACATGACCAGAACTGAACACAGTGTTCAAGCGGAGGGCATATAATCCATTTACGTATGGTAACAGTATTATAATATTTTCATTACTGCTGTTGTCTATCCCTTTAGTACAACCTAACATCTTATTTGCTTTTTTTGACCACCACTGTAAATAGAACAAAAGCCCTTCATTGAGCTTTTCACAAAGGTATCTAGTTCTTTGTGAGCAGCCACAGTTAGTTTAGAACCCATTAACATATGAGTAATTCAAATGGTTTCATAGCCTTCTGCTTGCCTACACTGAATTTCATCAGCCATCATGTTGCTCACACACTTGCCTCTGTTCAGGTCTTTTTAAGTTCCTTCCACTCTTCACTAGTTTTGACTAATCTGTATGCCACCTGTAGGTTCTACCACCATCCTGCTCACCTCCTTTTTCCAGATCATTAAGGGGCTGTATGGATTGCTAGGGATCCTTGGGACAGAATCCTGGCAAACTCCCATTTATTAATATCTCTCCATTTTTAAAATGGAGACAGTTTTGTCTTAGTCTTTGTTTTCTGTTTCTTAGCCAGTTTCTAGTCAATGGTGGAACTTTACCTCTCACCACATGACTACTTAATCGTCTTATTAACCTGTTGTGAAAGGCTTTTTGAAAATTGAAATAAATTATGTCGATCAGTTCTTCTTTACACTCCATATAGTTGACCTGCTGAAAAGAATTCTAATGCATCAGACACACATAACTTTAATTTACAGGAAAACATGCTGTTTTATTCCTATCATATGACATGGTCGTTTAGCATGGGCATTATAAAAAAAACCCCTAAGAGTAGATAGGTATATATCAGACATCTATCTTTAATGGCTCCTTCAGCTAATTTACCTATTACTGAAGTAAGATTCACGGGCTTGTATTTCCCAGACTCACAATGCCTTTTACCAGAAAAGTACAACATTTTTGTAAGGGGTCATTGGTTGGAGCTATGGGTTGCAATGGTCCATATAACCGGCTGACCTAATACCAGTCCATAAAACCCAACCCCATGGGAAACATCCTTTGCCCTTGTATGGCTGGTGTCAGGTTATTGGACATCCTTCACATCTCATTATTTCTTCCTATCGCAATGAGGGCCAGTCTGTTTCATGACAACCTACTACTGCCACTTCTGACTTGAACAGGTGCTCAGAACAGCCAGCTCTGCTTCTGGAGTTTCCCTTTGAAGGGGCACCACTAGCTGCCATGGGCAGTGCACAATAGCAGTCTATAGACCTCTAAGTCTGAATTTCAGTTTTATTTTAATTCAGTGTCAAGGTATCCCTCGGGTGTTCTACCGCAATCACTGACGAGTGATAAACAGCACTGCAAATGGCGCTTGCATCATGGAATCCTACTTTGTATTAAAAACGAAGGCACCTGTGGATTTTAACTAGGATACCGAAAAAAGTCAGATGCAGTAGGATCACAACAGCCAAGTTACAGAACACACATTAAGAATCATTAAACGCCATAAACTCTAAATGCTCATAATAGTGTCAGAAACCCGCAATTCCCATTCTACATAAATTGGGCTATAGAGCTCCCAAAGTAGCACACACTTCCTTGATTTCTGTAGCTTTACAATCCCAACTTGTGTTGCAGTAGCCTTCTTTTTTGCCTTAAATTCCTCTCTTAAGGGGAACAATGAAAAACTGACTGACTGACGAGTCAAATAATAATGCTACATGCCTGAAGTAAAGGCTTATGCCTGCAGAATTTGAACTTTTGAAATGATTTTAGTTTATCTGTGAAGCTCTAGGTAACTGCTATGTCTTAACAATGCTGAATCTTCTCTTAACATGTTAAAATTAATTCACCTCAAGGCTGACAACAAGCATGAGAAATTTCAGCCTTACGGGTAATTTTTTTCAGAAAGTTATAAAGTCACTGGCAACAAGGATTTAGAATGAAAATGCCATCTCAACCATAGCTATAACATTGCTACTGCCATGCTATAAAGAGGATTCTGTTCAGCTATGTACCTTCCAAGTTTTACAGCCTTTGCATGCACTAGAGGAACAGTCATTAAAAAGCCACTTTAGAAATAAAATAACAACCTTCTCTGCTTGTGACAAGCTTCCATCACGTGAAAATCAAAAGCTGATACCTCCACAGTGGGATATTTATTGCCGGTTCCAGACAGTTTAAACAGGGCTATGAATAGGGTGGGGGCAGAGGGAGCATAGAACAGGCTAGAAGGAGAGTTAAAATAAAAATTCTACTTGGGTGGTTTGAAGAGTTCCCTTCCACACTAACCAGCACCTCCGCCCCTACACATAGTGTCGATATCCACGGAGATTCCTCTACTACCTTTAGGGAGTATTTTAATTCCCCTTTCCCTGCCTCCACCCATCTCCCCATAGAAGATGCTATCACATATCAGGTCTGCTAAAAGAAGTGATTAAAACACTTATCTCGGGAGGCAAGTTGCATTTAAAAACAGATGAGTGTGCAGGCTAGGCAAAAGTTTTCAGAAAAAAATACCCAACTTATTTTTTTGTTTAGTCTTAGGTCACTTCACTGTTCTAAGTTCAGTTTTCTTCTAAAGAGGAATGATCCTTGAAAATAATTCAGGATAGGTTAAGGAACCTTTTTTTTTAAATGTTTTTGGCTTGGATTTTGCAATTCTCTCTTATTTCTCTTACTTTAAATTAATTAAAATTGTATTTCTTCAAAAATCTATTTGTATATATTTTTCTAACATACTAAGTAGAATGAGAATTACCTAAGAACATAAGAAGGGCCATACTGGATCAGACCAAAGATTCATCCAGCCCAGTATCCTGTCTTCCAACACTGGCCAATGCCAGGTACCCCAGAGGGAATGAACAGAACAGGTAACCAAGTGATCCATTCCTTATCACCCATTCCCAGCTTCTGGCAAACAAAGGCTAGGGACAGCCATTGATGGACCTATCCTCCATGAATTGATCCAGTTCTTTTTTGAACCCTGTTATAGTCTTGGCCTTTACAACATCCCCTGGCAAGGAGTTCTACAGGTTGACTGTGCGTTGTATGAAAAAATACTTCCTTTTGTTTGTTTTAAACCTGCTGCCTATTATTTTCATTTGGTGACCCCTAGTTCTTGTTGGATCACCATACTATACATGTTAGAGGCATACAGAAATCCAGACATGCATATAAGCATTTCAGAAGTGTAAAAACAAAAACAATGTAATAGAAGGGAAAACCGCTAGAGCTCAGGGGAGACTGGCCTATCTCAAAACCCAAAAAGAATAGTGTTAGAGTAAGGGAGATTAAAGGGGAAGCTCTTCTTTCTCCTCTCTCTTCTCCTTTCCTCCGTTTGCAGAGCTCTTCCCTCTCACATACTGAGGTGAAGACAATCCACTACTCAGCCAATCAACCACCCTACAGATAAGCTGCGGGACAACCCGCCTGCCACCACCACTTCTGCTGCTGTAGAACAATTACCAGGTGGAAGGATTATTTAAGAGCCTCTGTATGATGCTAAGGAATGGGTTCAAGAGTGGTGGGTCAAAGGTTGAAGGACGGATGGCTAGAGGTCTGGGTGGTAGTGGGAGAAAGGACTAATGGATTTTGGCCGAGAATGTGGGACTTGGGTCATATTTTGCCCATGGACGGTAACACATAGCAGCAGTTGACAGACAGTTTTTGAGGTTGCTCATTTTTGGAGTTTTGACAGCACATCACCAATCTAGTATCAGAAACATATAATATTTTATAAATGCTGGGCTAACTATTTACGTGCAGAAATATTCAGCATTATCTTCTCTCATTGGAAGGCACAAAACAAACTGATTGCCTCAGACACCTCAAAATGAGTCAGACTATTAGACCTCTTCATTATCAGTTCATCTGTGCAGTGTTCTCCTGCCCACTCCCCGCCAAGAAAGCATGGACACCAACTCTTCACGAAGATCATATATATTATCATGCTATCCTGGACACGAGCATTACCAATGGACTCAAGTGTACAGAGTTACCAAGAAACTGCTGTACAATACTCTCAGACACTAATAATTACACTTGCCATGCCAGGTCTCTTAAAAAAAAAAAAAAAAAAAGATGTATTCCCATTCACCAAAATAAAGCCAACAACAAAAAATAGCTCATGCTTTGAGCTGTATTGAATGGCTAAAAGTTTTCTATGATTCACCTGTGTTCCTTCCATTTTCGAATTTCTAGATGTGTAAAGTTCAATTCTGGGGATGATATAGGCTATATGATTGTAAACTCTTTGACAAGCTATGAAGATACCCAAATGACCATAAACTATCAGTATATAAACCAATTGGCATATCATTTTAAAACAAAGTAACCAGCAACTAATATATGGCTAACTGTAACAAAAAAAAACCACTTCATTGTGGTGAGCATATAAATCCACTTCACATCTAATACAAATGATTCCATGTAAATAAATCCATGAATTACTGCAGCAATTCGTATTCATCAGCTTTTAAAAAGCTAAACACACAAGTCATTCACAAGTTGTTTTTTCACTCCCAACCTGTGTCGCTATAGCCACATCTCAGCTGTCTCGCCATTACCTTCTGGATGCCTTCCACTCAACTTCAACTTTGCTTGGCCAGAATGGAACTTCCCTATCTTTCCTCCACAGCCCTCTTCCGGGTCACTGTTGACAACAGTGTCATTCTTCCTGTCTGTCAAGACTGTAAGCTTGGAGTCATCTTTGACTCTCTCTTTCTCACCCCATATATCTAGACTATTTCCAAATCTTACTGCTGTTTCTTCCATAATATCCTTCCTATCCTCCCTGCTCACAGCTGAAACTTTTATCTTCTGCTTTGATTACTGTAACCTCCTCCTCAACACTCACTTCACTCTCTGATCCATATCAAATGGAGCCACTGAAGACTGGGTTTCTCTCCAACCACTTCCCTCTTTAAATCTCTCCACTGGCTCTGCTTCTTCCACTATATCAAGTTCAAGTTTCTCTGCCTGACCTTCAAGACCCTTCAGACTCTGTCCCTCTGACCTTATCCACTTGTTTTTGTTACTCACAGCCATTCTGTTCAGCCAAAGACACCAACCTTGACCACCCACTTGTCTGCTCATTCCCACAAACATCTTCATCCTTACTTCAACACCACCCGTTACGTGTGGATTGTTCTCCTTGATATGTGATCTGATCATTCCTCCTTTTAATCCCTTCTCCAGGCCAACTTCAGCTGTGACAACTACAAGAAAGTAGCCAACGTTAAATGGCAAGACTCAGGGCAGTTGGAAAATATTGCTATTTCTGTAATTTAAAAAACTAAAAAAAAAGTTGCAAATATGAATATAGAAATATACCAATATACTTCATATATAAAGTGTACATATTTAAATTGTTTCCCTCCCTACCCAGTCTTTGTATATTACTTCTGTTGTTACTATGTAAACTCTTTGGGGCAGAGACTTTGTCTACCTCAACATCTGTACAGCAGAGAGCACAACCTCCTATTCTGATTGTGGTCTCTGGGTGCTGCTGGAATATAAATATTTACTACCAACTTAACACCTAAACAGCTCTCTAGTGACCCAAGTGCTATAACTCAAGTATCATGCAAAAGTGCAAACAAAAGCTAGCAAGAAGCAAAGGCTCTGCACTTTTTGGAGTGGTAGAAGGTGAGAAGAGGAGCGCTAGTAGTTACCATTCCCTCTACCCCAACCCAGAAATGCCTATTGATACTGAAGTGGCTGTCTCTCTAGTACTATTATATGATGCTATTATATAACTTCTTGCAGCAATACCCTTTCAGTGAAATCACAACAATCTTCAGTGGCTCATTATAGAGCTATTTTCCCCATGGAGAAAAAAAATCTGTTACAAAATGCTGTGCTTTAATCAGGATGCGAGTGTTCTCAACATTGTTATTAGTAAGAAGGGCATGTGCGTAGATTATTGCACCATACACTTGCCCTCCGAAAACAGCATATGGGCAGCTATTATACTTTAACATTTATTTTATTCACATCTCACTAACTAATAGAACTAACAGAACTGACCACAGAGTTTTCTTGCCTCTTAATACAAATCTTCATCACAGAGCATGAAAAAACCCTTACAACCCAATCTCTCACAAAAGGTGAAACTGGTTTCTTTAGAAGGGGAATAAATTGATAGGGCATTGTTAATTCCAGACATTTCCCATAAAGCAAGTAAACAATCTATAATGTCAACAGATTGACGAGCCAAGTGACAATTAAAAGTTCAGATGGTTTGGTTGTAATAGCCAATAGTTAACATCCATGATTTTGCACAATTTACAAAAAATCTAAAAGCCCATTTAGAATCCACAAATATAACAAAGTTGCCTGAAAGAAATAAAAACAAGGAATAAAAATATGGAACACAACCCAAAACATCAAAACAAAAACAAGACACACTTACTTCAGATTTGGAGGACATGTTTTCCTCCATGTCAGAATCATTGGGGTCCACAATATCATCAAATGGTGGTAAAGTAGGCTTTTTCTTCTCCAGTGTCTCACTTTCTATTTTGACCTTCCCCATCTTAAGCTGAGATTTATCCCTTATTTGTTTTTTGTCAGCAGAACAAGTTAGAATTAGGGAGGGAGCACTAGAAAAACTTCGAAATAAAGCCTCCGAACTGCTTTTTTTCCTTTTTTTGGCAGTAAGATCCTCAGAATCTGTAGTGGGGGGCCTTTTTGTAGGGGCCTTCTTTTCTTGCTGCTGTCCACCTGTTATAGTAAGGATGCTATTTTCCGATTTTGGCTCCTTGGACATGGGCTTGGGTTCCTTGAAGGCCATCTTAGGAACAATTTTTTCATCCTTCAGTGGTTTGTTTTCTTTGGGTTTCTTAGAGGATTCTTTGGAAGATTTGTTGTGTTCCCTGGAAGGTTCTTTGAAGGCACTTTTATGTTCTTTTGAGTCTTTAGATGGTTTTTCCTTGTGCTCCTTTGTTAATTTATGGGGCTTTGAAAAACTGTTACTACTGCTGCTGCTGTTTGTGTTTATATTCTTATTGGGGTCCTGCAACAAGGATAAGCACATAGGAGATTTAAAACAAAGACAAAAACAGTATGAACACAAGATTTAACCTAAAGACTTGGATTACAAACTGTAGAATTTGTTCACTCTAAGAATACATTCATAGGTTAAAACAATTCTTCTAGGTTCCCCCTTTTAAAAAATTGGCAATCTTTGTCCTTTGAAAAAACTGATCTTATCTCAAGAAACACATAGCTGATTTATTTTAAAGATGAATACAGTACCTCAGTGGTTATAAAAGGTGGACTTTTTCAGTGAGTTGTAGTGCAATAAAAGCATCTAAGACACTGCAGAATGCTCCTCTAAATTGTTTGGCAGGTAGTTAGGTCAATTTTAACTTCTGAACAAAGTTGGGTTTAAGTAGTATAAAGTGAGAAGAGCACATTAAAAAAAAAGAAATTCAGGAATTTCTAATAAAAAATGTCAAGTGTGAAAAGCAAAACAGTTATGACAACAAGGCAGGTAAGGAACCTGTACATTACAGCACAACTACAACCATGTGAGGGTCAGAACGCATGTTGCCCCCACAACATTTCAGGCAAGATCTTATGTCCTCCCTACTTTTTCCACAGTTCATTTCTCATACAGAATGATATATCCGTGGATAATTCCTAAAACCCATCTGGCTACCCAGTATTATAATGAAGTCTTCCTTGCTTCAAACTCATAGTGGGGGGTGGGGGGGGGAAGCTGTGAAGTAGACTGTGCTAGGGGAGGAAAACCTTTACCTGGTTCCACTGTCTCATACCGCTATTTACTTTTTCCTGGGTTTTGTTTATGTTGGGTATTTCCTTATGTTTTTAATTCCATCTTTGATAATGGCATTAGCTTTTGGGTGGTTCTACTGTTTAAGTAGTCCTACCAGACAAGCAAATGGCAGATGTGATGTACAATGCGCCTCTTCGCCCAAATTTGCTATTGTAAAAATCTCAAAGGTCAAACATATGGTGGCGCCAACATCTTTGAAGTGGTAGCAATAGTAAGCGCACCACATTTTGAACCACAAAAAATGCTATTTCTGGGACTTCTCAGTACATATGTTCTAACCCCATCATTCCTCGCCTGATTTTCAAAAGGTGCTGACCACTGTTCCCTCTAAGCTGTGCGCGTGTGCGTGCACACAGCTCCTAAACCCTGCGCACACAGTGAAACACCACGCGCACAAAAATTTGCACAGAAGTACAAGTTGCATAGAAGAAATTTTGTGCGCACACGGCCTGTCAAAAATTTGCACAGAAGAAATGTTTTGCGCACACAGTGAAACACCACGCGCACAAAAATTTGCACAGAAGTACAAGTTGCATAGAAGAAATTTTGTGCGCACAAGCCTGTCAAAAATTAGAGGGAACGTTGGTGCTGACCTCACCAGCAGCTCACATTAATAGAGCTAAATACTTGCAGTAGTTATCCCCAGAAACAAGTTTATTTTTACTGAACTAGTACTTCTGAAAGAACAAAACCCAATTTCCAACGAGCAACATATGCTCAAAGTAAGGCTAATTATTTTACTATAGGTTGATTAAACAATATCTTAAAGTAAACATATTTTTATTCAAGTATTCCTAAATGTTAAGCAGATTTTGATGAAGAAATGAATACAATTCAAGGGACTGCATACAGTTCTCAGACTGCCAGGGAATTTCCTTTCCCCATGGCAAAAATAAAAGTCTAAATGGTATAGAAATTAAAAAGAATTTTAGAACTTCATAGAACCAAAAGGAGTTTTGGGTGTGCAAACAAAACAAAACAAAAATCTACAAAATACTGTAATTTGGGGGTTATAAAATTACGATGTAAAATAGTGTATACACCAATGTTTGTACACAAATAGTATCCATTTACTCACAACATGCAATCATTCCAACATACTATAGTACTTTTTTCTTCTCCTGCTTAGAAAGCAACAATAGAACCCAGATGACAAGCAGTGAATTAAATCAGTAGGATCATCTAGCTCACAAACAGAAGAATTACTGGAACAGCACAACGGCCCAAATATTGTACTTGAATATACTGTCTCAAGCAGTGATCTCCACCAATATTTTCAGTAAAAGAGGAAAAAACAGAGAACTTTAGCCACTGTGCAACATAAGAGCGTGTGTGTGTGTGTGTGTGTCTAACTTTCTCTAATCTTCCTAAGCAAGTTACTTCAACAATATCCAGCAACGGTGAATTTCATAGATTAATCTATGGCAAAATGTGTAATATGTGGTTACCTTAGTTGAATTATGCCAACTACATTTCTGTGTTTAATTTAACCTGTTTGGGGAGCTTGCTCCCAAATTTGATTGTCAGATATTTAAGCTTATTGCTATAAAAATATATTTGTAATGCTAATTTTGATGCTGGTAAACCAAGTGCCAGCTCTGGCCAAGGCCGTAGGCGTTAGCTAAAAACTGACAACCTCATATCTGGATAACAAACCAGCTCACCTGCAGGTTAGTTTTGTTCAAAATTGGTATTAGCCATATAAGAATGTATTTAGTGTTTAGACTCTATCAAATGCCTGTAAGTTGCTGCATGAATTCATCTCATTTGTAATGTCTGTATTCCATACTATAAAGAAATATGTACATTTTGGTTTGTAGCTTTGAAAACGTTTGTTCTGAACTTGTGAACCCAGCCACTGGAATCGTTCCCTGCCCTCAACCCATCCATCCAGGAGGACTATCAGAAATTAAATGGGTAATTATAAAAGACAAAAGCTTTGTACATTGCCTCATCCATCCATAAAGAAGTATGTGCAGAGGGCCTCAGCCCATCGTTTTTTATGCTGGAAGATCAAAATAAAAACAGTTGACATGAAGATTTTTCATCTCTTTGCTGTTTGAACTCTCACAGGGCTAGAGAGAGTCTCAACTGAGGCAGAGCCTGGGTCTGTCCTGAAAGACCTCTTGAATTGACAGATGACCACATCTGTGTCACCTTTGGGAATCATAGATAACTCACCTGTGTGTATATGCTTGCTTTAATCTGTAAATAAATTATTTAATTCCCCTAGTAAATAAACTTTAATTAGTTCATTATAGAAATGGCAACAGGTGTTTTCTTTGGTGTGTGATCTCAGATGCAAATTGATTTGGGGTAAGTGACTGGTCCGTTAGGCCTGGAAACAACCTCAGTATTTGTAATTTTTGGTCTAAGCGACCATTTATCACTAAGGTCACTTGCCTGGGTGAAAGATAGTGTGCTTTGTAATACTGGCTTGGTTTGACTCAGGAGTGGAGACCAATGTAGCCAGTGATATCTAAGTAAATAAAATATCTAAGAGAGATCATTAAAATCTTCTTGAAATTTTGGAAGTCAAGGAGCGCTTGCTAAATAAGAGATATGTGTAGAGGCTGGTGCATATTTGCCAATTAGAACAGTATAAAAGTGTTGTAAAGAAAATGTTGCTGAGAATGGGAACTACCACAAATTTAAAGGGAGAGCTCAGGCTTTGGCCTTAATTTGGTTGAATTAGTGTTCACTCAAGCCCCATTCAAGTTGCCAGGCAAATGACATACCTGCTGTGGAGAACTGGGAAATTTCTGTTTTGTTTTTTTAAATGAAAGAATGAGACACTCTGTTTCCTCCCTCACATTGTATTGTTAATCACCAGGGTGAAAGAGTTAACGTCCCTCTCTTCTAATGGGAAGAAGCAATAGAGATGAGACCCTAGAAGCATGGAAACTTCAAAGACTATTATATTTGGATATATCAGATGCTGTGGGGCACATGGAATAATCAAAGACTTTTGTATCGATAAACGCTCTAGGTCTTTGTCTTCCTGGATCACTGGGTGGTTTTGGGGAACTGGGAATCCCTCAGGGTTTATTAATGCAAAGTCACTGTGCTGGTTATACAGCTACCCAGCCCTTTGAAGCATTGACTGGTTTTATCTGTTTCAGAAGAACTGGGGAAAAAAAGACCCCTAACTGTATGAAGTGTCAGCCTGAACTGATTCTATGACCCTCACTCAATCCACAAGCTGACATGAGACTTTAACCAAGAGGACAAAACCCTGCTATAAGAGTTTGAAGGATTTTTGAAACCTATCATGGTCTCCATATGGAAGATGGGCAACGCCTGACAAGTTTAACATGAATGTAGGCCATTTATTGTTTTATTGTATGTTTTCTCTGTAATGCTTTTGTCCTAAATAAATGAACTGTGCTTCATGAAAGCTGACTGGTCACTGGTAAACACTGTCAAAGCCCTTGAGAGACAGCAGAATAGCAGGCACTAAATTAAGATCAGACCTGCTGGAATAAACAACCCTAAAACACTATTCTGGAGGGAGAGGAACGCGAGTTCCTGCCCCATACAGTGCTCTTGAGGGAGGAGAAGTGCAGTTAAACCTGGAACTGATACATCTACAATTCCCTAATCTTTATATCATGTATATAAAAATTATGCACTTAACTACCTTGTTTTTCATCAGTTGATGTTCATTCACCATTCTGTACTGATAAGCATCTGGTTTTTTGGGAGGGGGTTTCCCGAGGTGGGGGTGGGAACCCTCCTGCCTATCTGTAGCTGTGGTTTATTTGGCTACCTTACACTGCCACATGTTTACAATGAGGAAGAGGGAAACATTTAACTTTTGGGAACTGCTGTTGGAGTAACCACAATTCAGAATGTGACAGCAGCAGAACATGAGAAATGCAATGAGCAAACCAGGGTCACAGTAACCCACAACCTCTATTGAGATTGGCTAATTTTAAAAATACAGTTTGTAGAACTGCTCTGAAAACAGAGTTGGCCTTTCAAATAGAACGTGTGTCAGTTAGATGGGATGTTAGAGCAGGGTACATGTGTTGTGCTGTGCAGCTATACTTGTTATCTAATTACCAAGACACTGACAGAAAACTCTTCAGGACTTGTCTAATCTAGATGTTTAGGCTGTGCCCATCAGTGTAGGAGCTGAGACTATGTCTACACTGCCCAGTTCGGACTATGGGGTGTAAACAGAAGTGTGCACCAAAATGCTGCACTCTAACTCCCCCATGTGGATACTGCAGGTGTGAACTTAGATTTCTAGTTCACATGAATGTAGTCCTGTTTGAAAACGAATACGGTAACACAAACTAGGTTATCTTTTAATTTACGCCCGCAGCATCCACACAGGGGAGTTACAACGTAGCATTTTGGTGTGCACTGCTATTCATTCCCCCGTAGTCTGAACCTGGGGCTGTGTAGACAATATTACAAATATTAGAACTATGAAATAGCAACCTCTCTCTTCCTCCCCTTAGATGTAAGGGGAAAAGGAACAGTTAATTGTTTTGTTTTTAATGTTTGTATTTTTGTTACTTAAAATATTTTATTTAGTTTTGTGACATTTAAAAAAAACAACCTATCTAGAGCTTTCTTCAAACAATATATCAAATATACAGTACTAGTACATGCATAAACACAGCGGTCACCATAACACCAGAAAATAAACTCCAAAAGCCTGAGAAGAAACTTGGGGATGGGGAACAATACCAGACTGACCCACAAGACAGACATTTTTCATGGGTATATATTTAAAAACAAAACAAAACTGGTATTGCCAGGCCTTCAGAGCCAGCAGTAAGGAGTCCAAACATTAGAGCCAGTCAAAAATTTTCTGATGGAATATTTTTCCACTGGAAAATGCCAATTCCTCAAAATCTAATCAATTTCCTACACAATGGAAAATCTGGCCTCTGCCCAGCTCTACCAAGCATAAACGAAATGTGTCTGAGATAGGAAATTCAGCCGTCTAGCTGAGAAGACTGTTCTCTATGAATGCATTCTCACTGTGGGTCTAAACCACACTAGTATTTTAAATATATTAGACAGATTTTGAAACTTCCTGATTCAACTATCAAATTAATATGCACTCTACTAATCATAGGACTGGAAGGGACCTCAAGAGGTCATCTAGTACAGTCCCCTGCACTCGTGGCAGGACTAAGTATTATCTAGACCATCCCTGACAGGTGTTTGTCTAACCTGCTCTTAAAAATTTCTAATGATGGAGAGTCCACAACCTCCCTAGGCAATTTATTCCAGTGCTTAGCCACCCTGACAGTTAGGAAGTTTTTCCTAACGTCCAACCTAAACCTCCCTTGCTGCAATTTAAGCCCATTGCTTCTCGTCCTGTCCTCAGAGGTTAAGAACAACAATTTTTCTCCCTCCTCCTTCTCACAACCTTTTATCTACTTGAAGGCATGTACCTGTGGCATACTAATGAAAGATAAGTGCCTTTAAACACTAAGCAGTAAATAAAATCTATTACTCCCCTTAACAATTCTGATGACATTTGAATGTTTGAAGGTAAGGCACTCCCCCACTTCCCATGCCACTAATTAAAACAAAAACATTAATCATTCCTGATTTTAGTGTAGATCATTTTCCTGGAGTTTTGAAGTGTGTATGCATGTAAAGCTTAAGTTCTATGTAAAACAAATCCCCAAAGGCAAGATCTAGTGACTAGTGCTGTTTTTATATTCCATGTGGAAGGCCAAAGTCTGATTCTTAGCTGTGTTCTTTCATGTCTTGGCCAACCAAGGGCCAGGGTGATGTCCTCAGTAGGGATGTCTGGAAAACAAGAATTCCATTTCATGAAAAAGGTTTCAAAATGTGTCTTTATTCTGGTCTGAATCAGAGAGAGCAGGGACTTGAATCTGGGTCTCCCACATCTCAGGTGAGTGCCCTAATAACTGAGCTATAGGGCAATTCCTACACTGCAGTGTCAGCCCAGGATTAGAAGAACTCAAATTACCAGACCCTGCATTTGTTAACCTAAGGCTTGAGCATCTACACACATTTGTAACTGAAGTTTAGAAACTGTTGAACCCTAGCTCCCAACCTGGGTTCCAGCATCGAGGCTGCATTATGTGGGTCTAAGGGCTTGTCTACACTTACCAGGGGATCAACGCATGGTGATCGATGCATCGACGGTCGATTTAGCAAGTCTAGTGAAGACCCGCTAAATCGACTGCAGATTGGTCTCCTGTCACTTCCTGTACTCCACCTGAATGAGAAGCGAAGGGGAGTCGACAGGGGAGCGTCTCCTATCGACGTAGCGTACTGTGGACCCCGCGGTAAGTAGATTTAAGTACGTCGACTTCAGCTACATTATTCATGTAGCTGAAGTTGCGTCACTTGGATCGATCTCCCCCCGTAGTGTAGACAAGGCCTGAGTCCAACCAATTATAATCCAGACTTCCTAGCACTCTCCCAAAATGTGGCTGCTCTAGCCCTTTGTTGGTGGTGTAGCGTGGGAAAACTTGACTACCCAGAGGACAAAGAAAGTCAGCCTGTGGGATTGTGGATTACTTTTGGCAGACCGCTTGACCCTGGGTCTTTGCTTGACAGCTGTGAAATAGGTCTTGGAGAGCTGAGGGATTAAGTAGATTGGAAACCAAGCCCAGCAGCCTTCCTTGGGTTTTTAAAAGAAACAAGTCCATAATTTAAAATTCTCTTCTAAAACCAGGAAATTGATATGTTTATTGAAACCATGGTATCAACATTATGCTCACCATGGATGAATTTGGCTCCACATTCATGCATGTAACGAATTACTTCATCAACCACTAGGACAGCCCCTCACTACAACTCAGATTCACTCTCACCTAAGTGAATACATTCTTATCAACCTCCATCCCTTGTGCAACTACTCTACATGACTCAACAACAGCTGGAAGAAAACAGCATGGAAGGCATGAAATTTCATGGGAAACAATAGTATTTCCATTCATCACATTCAATTAACGTATGAGAATTAACTAAATAACTGGGCATACTGGCAGAGATATATGAAAGTTCACACATGCTCTGTGTTGTACATAATCTTCGTGCAAACAAGAATATATTTAATTTATTTCCTTGATTTAAAAAAACCAAACAAACAGTGTTCTGAAGCATTTGATTGTCTCTCCACCCTAAGAAACACTGCAAACACTAAGAGTGAGTGACAGATTCTGTTGCTGAAAGTGGCACATCAACTAAACCTTTCTTTCAAGTGATGACTGTAATATTTAGATTGTGGATTATTGGCTGATAATGTATTTACATACCACGGCTTACCTTTACCTAACTGTCAAATATCTAGTTGAAACAATCCAAGTCAATCATTCTATACTTTCTTTGGTATCTTGTATGACAAACATCAAAAGGATAATTAATATAGAGATTACATGCTTCTTAAAATACCCAAGTAAATTAAATAAAAGTACACATATTTCTTCAAGAAACATAATCCCCTGGATATAGCAGGAGTAACAGACCTGTAAAAGAAACATTTGGGAGAGCATGATACAGTCAGGAAGTACTTTTCATAACATACAGACTGTAACAGCCAATAAAAGAGAAAGTGCCTAGAGACTTAATCACCCCTGGGATTATAAGGCAAAGAGATGGGGGAAATAACTGTTTGTTCCCATGCAAAGGCACATCATGACTTCATGTTGCAAAATGTATTCCCCCAGTTTGGTTAAATAAATGCCATAGGGCAGGGGTGGCCAATCTGTGGTTCTGGAGCCACATGAGGCTCTTCAGAAGTTAATATCCGACTCCTTGTATAGGTACCAACTCCGGGGCTGGAGCTACAGGCGCCAACTTTCCAATGTGCCTGGGGGAGTGGGTTGGGGGCTCGCAGCTCAACCCCTGGCTCTGCCACGGGCCCTGCCCCCACTCCACCCCTTCCCGTCCCCTCCCCTGAGCCTGCAGTGCCCTCATTTTCCTCCCTCCGCCCCGCCCCCCGAGCCTCCTGCACACCATGAAACAGCTGATTGGGAGGTACAGGGAGGGAGGGGGAGGCACTGATCGGTGGGACTGCCAGTGGGCAAGAGGCACTGGGAGCTGGGGGGAGGAGCTGATGGGGGGCTGCTGACGTATTACTGTGGCTCTTTGGCAATATACATTGGTAAATTCTGCCTCCTTCTCAGGCTCAGGTTGGCCACCCCTGCCATAGGACAAGTGCCTTCCTATGAAAATGGTTTCAAAGAACTCAAGTAGCAGATAGACATGCTGATGCTAGTTAGCAAGTGAAGCAATTTTGGTTCATTACATTTAATTTAGTCATTAAGTTGGCTATATTGGCACTACCAACCTAAACTAGTGTATTCTATGTTTTGTCTAGAAATTTAAGACAAGTGGTCATAAAATACATTTTATTTCTAGGTGTAATAAAGTCATTACTTCAAATTTCATAGCTGTTTCCAAATAATCTGTAAACATTAAAGTAAGAACAGGGAGTTAGCCTCCCAAATTTGCCTCCTGAATTTAGGGTCATGGGGGGCAATGGATGTCAGGTGGAGGAGTTGCTTAGTTTCAGAAATTCAAGTTAAAAATTACTTCTGCCATTCTGTAATACTGAGCTATCAAATCACAGAGCAGAAGAAGATAAGAGGGGAGACATGTCCTTCTTAGGAGTGAAACTTAATATTTTAGTGTCCCCTGCCCTGTTTTATTCACTACTGTTTGTGGTTTTTTCCCTAAAAAGTGTTTTCCCCTACCGATTGTTCATTTCACAGACATCACTACCTTCTCTCCCCTAAAGCTTTCAACAAGGTCTGATCCATATGGCAGATTGCATTATAGCCAACAATGGCAGAAAAATAGAAAAACATTTTGGAGTGGTGTTAGCTCACTGTGGCTAAAGAGCCAGCAGGGGGAGCACAAGACACTGTTTTTCTGTAGGCAAGGTGTTTAATGGCTTACTGTTTTTAGAAAGTAAATGGCAATACTCGGTGACTGGTAGACTGATTCCAAAGGACTCTCCACATCAGATAATTATAAAATAGATTAAAATGTGGTTGTATAGTACTAGACACTGACCTAATATATTTTGCATAATTTAAAAAAATTAAATGAAAAAATCAATACAACACACTTAAGTAATATAATTATTACTAGCCCTGATTTAACAATCTATGATTCTATGTCACTTGGGATATTTATATATTCCTAAAGCATCCAGAGTCCTTGAAAATGTACACATTAAAGAATGTTAAAAGACAAGAAACATATTTCTTTACCAAAACCCCTCCACATTCCTAAGACTCAATCTCAACTTCCAAATCAGAACATTTGGCTATATCATGTTTGTCACATTACATTATGTAAGTTAGGAGACACAGACAACCATGTTTTTGAATCCATATTTCAGAAGATTATGTTAGAGTAAGCAAAGTGTGATGGTTCTGTATTACCAATTAGTCCCTTCTGATTTGGGGCTAGTGAACATTTAGCCAACAATATCAATTTTTCTTCTTTTCTTTGCACTCACAGGGTACTGCCTGTGAGCTGTGCAATTCTTCCTTGAATAAACCTAAGTAGGAGTACCGTATAACAGTCTGAAGTTGGTGAGTGGGAAGCTAACATTCTTGGACTTCTTGGTTTAAATATTTACAGTTAAGACCCATTGTCAATTTCAATAGTACCCTATATCTGTAAATCTAAACTGAAACCTAAAAACCCTACCCATGAAACAGACTAAAAGAGCCATTCAATAATATTTAACTGCAACTTTAGAGAGTGCTGTAAAAAGTTACATTTGCTCACTTGTACACTCTATTCACACCAATAAGGAAGCTATACTGAAGTTGATGAAGTTACTCTAATTTACACCAGTTGTTGAGGAGTAGTATTTACTTAGGCCAAGATCCACAAGTTAGGGCTTAAAAATTTCCAAAAAGAAGTGGATTTCAATTTACAGAATGTTACCATAGAAGAATACATAACATTTTAATAATAATTGGGCTACGCTTACATTGCATGTCCATTCCTTCAAACACAAGCGATAAGCCTAAATAAGGCAATGCCTTGGAGTATATTTTTTCAGATATTTGTACCTGTTGCCATGAGTGTAAAGTAATACCGCTGTCTATGTTGTATGTGAGGCTGGGAAGAGATAAGGCTGTTTCTGAGGGGAGACGGCTGAATAATCCTTCCCACTGGCAAGTAATGCAATGTACTGATACAATGACTCTTTCCACCATTAAACATTGCAACGAACATCAGTTAAAACTGAACAATGAAGAAAGTGATTAATTAGAGGACTATCCCCATGGCTGTGGCATGCCACACTCCTTAGCCACACTCCTTAGTGAGGGTTTATAGTGATAATTTATTGATATTTTATCTCTCTGGATCTCTGACAAAGGAGAAAAGGAATAGCTAGGTACTTATGGCTAAAATTAAAACAATGGTTTAAATCAGACACTATTGCTGTTGCATGCCCTTATTAAGTAATCAGATAACTCATAGTCATTCCTTTACAACCGTTTCACAGATATGGAATGCAAACCTCCATTGCTATATGACTCTATATCTGCTCTTGTATCGCCTATTGTATCTAACCATTCCACTGCTATGTGGTTAGAAACTCACTGCTGGTAATTGTATCAGCAGGGGCAATAAGTAAGGTAGAGCTCCTGAAGCAACAACTCAGTGAACATGGGCCTTTTTTATTGCAAAGATCCAATTCCCTGCTCCATATCTACCAAAATGGTTAGATAGATTTACAGCCGGATAGCAAAGATCAACACAATATAACATACAAGGCAGCATACATGAAGAGACGATTGTACAGATGCACCTTCACATGCCAATGCACTTTTGAACAATCACCACATGTAAAGTTGTTTTAAAAGGGAAAGCATCAATATTTTGTGTACTGAAACTCATGTAAGAAATTGTAGAAGTTCAAAACTAGAAAGGGCCTCTTCATAATACGTTCATAAGAGATTGGAAGATACCTTAAAAATATTGACTTAACATCTTTGGGAGACATGGGGCTTTCTTTAATTCCATGGCTTACTTTTAGAATAACCTCACAATTACCATTTGTCAAGTGCCTTCCTGCCCTTCCTTTTAACAAATTATTGAAAAGCAACCTGTATAGTGAAGCACTCAAGATGCAGATGTAACGCCGACAGACTCCAGTCGTTGGCGGGATTGAACCGGGGACCTCTAGAGCTTAGTGCATGATCCTCTACCGCATGAGCTAAAAGCCAACTGGCTGTTAGCTAAGGCTGTAGAGCCGACTCATTTTATCTCTCTCTTTTTAAGTGGTCTCGGTGCCCTTAGATGGGACAGACCACCACACACAAGGAGGTATGTGGGTTACACAGATACAGCAAAAAGAGGAAGGATAGTCGAGTAGTTAGGCTTCTAACCTAGGATTTGGGAAGACCGGACTCAATTCTCTACTTCGACACGGACTCCCTGTATGACCTGGAGCAAGTTAAATCTCTGAGCCACAGTTCCCCTTCTGTAAAATGGAGATAATAGCACTTCCCTACCTTAGAGGGGTGTTGTAGGGTAATTACACTGAAGATAGTGAGGCACTTAAAAAGTATGGTAATGGGGGCCATATAAGCACAATAGATAGACCACTTGCTTCTGTGTTTCCTTTTTAATTATGATCTATTTTGTATGTTACCAACATGTGCATTTAGCAATGTCATCGCTGTGTCAGGGACTCATTGGTTCAGTGCTTTGTTGATACACAGGTATTGGTGCTGGCATTTTACCTAGGGAACATTGCTGTGCACACTTTCATTGTATGTAAATGATAAGCAATAAGAGTACTCTCATGGTATACAAAATCAGGTGCCAATAAGGTCAGAGTGTGCTTTAAAGTAGCATCAAGCAACAAAGGAAACCCAAACAATAAAATATTGAACAAAGAAAAGCAATCAGGATAGAGAGGATACTTATACACTGATTACTTCATGAAGCAGGTGGATGTTTTCTGTTTGAAAAAATCCTAAAATGCAGTTTATTCCCAATTTACTTAAGTGATCTGAAGAAATTCTCTGCTACTTTGAACATGTTAATTTACATTTTGCACATGGCTCATTGAAATAATCATGCTTCTAATACAAGAGGCAAAGTATTACTTTAACTATTTATTATTCACTTATTCACATTGATGACCTGGAGACTGATGACAGATTTTCAATTGTGAAACAGCAAGTGAAAGAATAAATATAATTCAAAAACCCCAAGGTCACCACATCACAAGATGCACTTTGCCCATTTATTTTGATGCATGTAAATTTGTTTTAATTATTTAAATTGTTACATTTAATTATTTGTTTCAGTACTTGAAAGTATGCTAGTAAATGTTCTGTGGTATATTTTGCAAGAGTAAGGAGACAGAGTTCTTTCAAATATTGGGAAGAGAAAAAAGAAATATTGGTTTCTTTTAAGTGAAAAATACAATATAAATTACTTTACCATTGGTTGTTCTCACAACCATCTGAGTTCTGCACTACTTTTAAAGTAGCAAGTCAGTAAATTCACTTCAGTGAAGTGCCTGTAACATTGCATCTGCTAGGTTATTGTGAAACACCAAGGAATAAATTATAGAAATTGTTTTCCAGATTTGCTTCACCACCTCAATTTCTCATATCAAAACAGGTCTCACCTTTGGCCCATGAGATGATTTCTTCTTCACTTCAGAAGAAGACAGGGAGTTACTGGGAAGGTTGGGGAGATGAAGGCTCTGTCCCGAAGGGACTGATGTGCCATCTGACATTACCATGATCTGTCATGAGAGAGGGAAATTAATGTACTGGTCAAATATTATAAAATACTATGTATGGAATTAGCAATCATTTTGGGAGTGGAGATACTGCAAAATCTCCAATATAAACAGCAATCTTGTTTTCCTCTATAGGTGTTGGATTATTTTAAAAAATTCCCATCCTCCATGCCAATATGCAAAAATCTGCACGCGCGCGCGCACACACAAAAACCTTCAAAAACATGCACAATTTATTCTATTCAAGTGAGTATTTTTTACATGTAAACCTGATGAAAAAAAATCTGCCATCTCTTTTGGTTTGGCTTAAAACCCAATTTGTATCCCCAATTCCATGTCCTCTACAACATTCAACACTTTTGAAAGAAATCAGTTTACTCTACTTGAGGCAGAAAGGTCTGCACTTATTGCCATCCCAGTAAGCAATATAAATGTGAATCGGTCTTTCAGGAGTCTTGACTATTGAATAAAGCACTGTGATGGAAAACGTATTGATGATGCAACTGATGCTGGTTAAATTTTGTACCTGAAAGAGTTAAGTGGCTTTGCTTTAAAATCTTTTAAGAGAGAGAATCCATCTTCCTAGTCAGACAGGCAAGATGCATCCATGCTGACTACGGACACCTGGCCTGATATTGAAGAGTATATATTATTGGGTAACATATAATCTATTTGCTAAGCATTGTATGATAAATAGGTAAACCAAACAACCAAACTGTCCCATGGTAGCATCTTAAGGTTTTTTTGAAATGAAGCAACTATGGAGCTAACTGCATTGATGTATCAAAACTATTGGGACATTAATTAACGCAAGTGAGGTGTTAAGGGTCAGAACTTTAACTATGGCTAGTTCAGGGGTTCTCAAACTGGGGATTCTCAAACCCCTCAGGGGGTCACAAGGTTATTACCTGGGGGGTTGCGAGCTGTCAGCCTCCACCCCAATCCCCGCTTTGCCTCCAGCATTTATAATGGTGTTAAATATGTAAAAAAGTGTTTTAAATTTATAAGGGGGAGTTGCACACAGAGGCTTGCTATGTGAAAGGGGTCACCAGTACAAAAGTTTGAGAACCACTGGGCTAATTGAAATACCACACCCAGGCAGGGGCTGAAACCTTACAAATATGGTACTGAACATAGATGGGTGGAATAGGAAAAAGCGTAGAAAAGTTGTGGTTATCCAACCTATCACTGGGCTGTGTGTGGGGGGGAGACTACATGGGACAACTGGGGTGATCTCCACTTACTTTTTCTTCCACCTTTGCTTCTAAAGGTATCCATAAGGTTGTAATTATGCTCAAGGTAAGATTGTAAGTATTAACCTTGCAGGAAACCCCTTTACTTACCTTATTATTTTTAGACTTGTGTAGATTGATTTTTCTATCATTTCAATTACATTTGTCTGTATTAGCTAAAGATCATAAAAAGTTTGTGCTTCACCAATTTCATCTTTTTAATTAACTCTAAATAGCCACCTGAAAAGTGCCTGTTTTTTGTGACAAGTGCATGTTGCACTACAATAAATAATTTCATAATTGTAGTAACTTATCAGGCTACAAGCTCAAGAATGCCAAGGACAAAAAATTATAAGAGCATTTCAGTTCCTTTGGAAGCAAAGCCCTAATCAGTCCTTTGAGGACGGTCGTTTGTTTTCTGTGGTAAACGGTCCCATGTAGGTACACCTGGGATACATCTTTGAGCCCTGAGAGTGCCCTTCTACATTGCTGTTGGATCCCCAAAATAGGTGGCCTAGAGGAAGGGAGTATGATGCAGAATACCAAAGTCACACAGATAATTCCCCATGTTTGATAGGTTTTTAAAAATCTATCCAGATATCCTGATACCCAATTACTTTATCCCAATGACTACAAAGAAAGCACAAGTTGCTTATGGTTAATTTTGTCTTCTACCTGAATTTGTATCACACTCCCCGCAGTGCTATAACCAGACCGGCACCTGGCAAAACAGGAGCTCAGGTTTAGCCAGAGGACCTCTAACAAAGTAACTCCCCAATACACTGGTTCAACATCCTAGGCTCGTAAACCAGGGCAATTCCAGAAGATGGTGCTCTCACAAAGCAACCACTCTTTTGAAGATATGTTCTGGATGGCCAGGTGGGATCAATTAATAATTGGTTCAATTTAAACGGCTGACTTTTACTCTCTTTTGACAGACATTATTTAACCAGAGCTCACCAAAGTTTACGGCTGAACTCAGCTAGACAAAATTCAAGGAAGGAGGTTGGAGGTGCCATAGAGGGTGACTGGATGCAAGGATGAGGAAGTCTCCATTAAATCTGTGTGCACGTATATCATAGCGCTGTAGTACAGGCACAGAAAACACACTTTGCCTCTACTATACACCACCCAGTTGAGCTGGTCAGGTTTGCAAAGAGCATAGTTAATTCAAGTTCTCTCTTTTGAATCAGAGTCCACATTACAACATTATAAGCAAATATCCTTCTTTCTGGGGAATGTCATTTGTGCTAACACCAGTTCATCTTCATGAGAGGACGCAGACATGAGCTTGACTACTGAGTTTGACTGTGTTCTACTCCTTGACACAGAGCAGGCCGTTAGGGAATGAGGATAGTGGGCACTAAGAACTGAAAGTGGGATCTGTACCCATCAGAGCTTGAAAATAAAAATATATATAAATAAAAACAAAAAACCACACAGTGCCAAGGAACTCTATCATTGGAATGGACGCCATCAGTTCTTCCCTAAAGGATAACAATTCTAACTCAACCAAAATACAATGTACTGTGGTTTGGTCACTGCTCAAAACACCATCTCTTGACATTGATGTTTTATCCGCTTATCTCCATCCTGAAAACAATTTAAAGGAAGTGGATGCAGAAGGTGATGCCCAGCATCTCCAGAGGCATTGGAACAGAGTGGAGGTTTAGACAGAATGAGGAAATATCAACAGGAGCGAAGTGAGAAGTCAGTTGAGAATTGTTACGTGCAATGACTGCTTGCTTGATGCTCAGCTTGATGTGAAACCGTATTTTTTTTAAAAAGTTCACAATCAGTCACAGAAAAGGCAAAAGAAGAACAAGAATTAGGAATAGAGTATCACGTCTTACTCTGTGACCCATATGATGCTTTTCGTGTACTTTTTCTTAATACAATTAGTACTTTTGAAAATCCTATCCTGACAACTGGTCTAACTCTGCTCCCATTGAAGTTAATGGTAGACTCTATTACCCTTAGCCCTGGGCTACACTAGGGGAGGGGGTCGATCTACGATACGCAACTTCAGCTATGTGAATAGCGTAGCTGAAGTCAGCGTATCGTAATCGACTTACCTGACCATGAGGACGGCGGCGAGTCGATCGCTGGCGCTCCCACGTCGACTCCGCTTCCGCCTTTTGATGAGGTGGATTTCCGGAGCCGACGGGGAGCGCGATCGGGGATCGATTAATCGCGTCTTAACGAGACGCGAAAAATCGATCCCCGATAGATCGATTGCTACCCGCCGATCCCACTAGGATTAGTGGGAGCAGAATTAGCCAACACAGAGCATTTCTGAAAATGCCATGCTTACCGTCTGGTTTGGTTGTAAAACACAAAGTTATGTTCAGAAAGGTAACTTGGAACATTTCAGTATTCCACACAGAAACTGAGCAAATCCAATATTGATTTTGCAAGTAAAATGTAGATTTTCCTAAATGTGAGCACCGTAAGGTCAATTTAATACCTACAGTCCAAAGCATGTTGTTTCATTATCAACCACCATGAACAGTGGCAGAATTCTGGTCAATGGGGTGGACAATGCGTGCAGTAGGCCAAATACAGCTCAACCTTCTACGTAGGTTCTGTAAAGCAGACAGTAGCAAAAGAAAGTCTCCTATGTACATTTCATTTCTTGGCTACTAAAATAAAAAACATTTCCCTGTCTCCCCATTCAATTAATGCGAGCAGAGGAATTTTCTGATCCTCAGGCCACTTGCTAACATTGGTCTTGCTAGCTAAGACATAACTTTAAGAAAAAGTTTAGGCTGTGAACACTTTCTTTTGAAACTTAGCACATTTCCTTGAAGCTTAAATTAAGGAAGGAGACAGGGCTAGGGTTCAGCTGAAGGGCTACTTAAAATCTGGTGCCCTTTACTTAGTGGGGAAAACCACTATGCTGCATTTATGAGCATTTCCTTTTGAAAACACTTTGAAATCCCATAGCCATTGAGGGTATGTCTTCACTGCTGAGTTAGCTCAGGCTGTAGCATGGATGTTATCCCTAGCTCCCCAATGTTCACACAGAACATGCTCCGACCCAGGCTTGAGGGAACATATATAGTGGAGGATATAGGCTTGATATAGGGTTTTGCCTCAACCTGGGCTGGCAACCTGCTTACTTTGCAGTGAGGATACAGACTAATCAAGGAGTGCTGACACTCCTTCAGTGCCTTCCCACCATTCCACCTCGGTCGTATTTCTTGCCCTCTACTCCCCTCTTCTGCACTGGAACTCACCTACAAGTTTATATGGTGAAATCAGCCTTTAAACCCCATGCATGCCTGCTACATTTCTACTGCGCTTTCACAGCTCTCTTACACAGTCTGAGAAATCCTCTTCCCAGTGTGCTGCCAGCTGTCCAGATGCTGACACCAAGGTTCTGATGAACCTCTGGTGTGAGATCACGAAGACCCATGATTTAGGGAGTTGTAGCCAAGATCAGCAGTTCTAAGAGGAAATCTCCAAGAATTTGACAGCAGAAGGAGTTCAGTAGAAGGCATTTCAATGCAGGGAGAAACATTAAAACTTTGAAGACTGCATATAGGTAGGTCCAGGATCACAACTCCACAACCAGCAAATTACCATAAACATGCCTGTTCTATGTAGAGTTTGATGAGATTCTTGGCACTCCTGAGAGCACTCATCCCACTTTCCTGTTGAACGTGCTCCTGGATTAGGAAGAGGAGATGAAAGGAGCAGCCACAGCAGCAACCAGGGACAGAGCGCGTCGAGTATATGCTGACCCCCATGCAGTCAACTGCACTGGGGCACCTGGAGAACTTTCCTGGGCCGTACTCCCAGGACATCTTAAAGAATAGCTTGGTGAGTGTGCGCACACGCGGGGGTAGACAGACAGATGGACCCAGGAGGAACCAACATCACTGTAGCCAGATAAGAAGCAGGCAGATACGTTTATTATTGTTAGGGGGAAATATTATAACATAAAGAGGACAGGCTTTGTCTGGTTAAGACCAACCTCATTAATGATATTACGTGCAGTGGGTCGGGCTTTGCCTGCCACGCTTCAGCTGAAGGTGAAAGAAGCTCCATTTGACCTGATCCCCTTTCCTTTCCTTTCCCTACTCCCAACCCATCAAGCCACGTGAAATCCAAGATGGACTCCAAGCAGGGGGGATAAAAATTGAACATGTAAACATGATTTCTTGTAGTACCCACTGCGGCATGTATGCAAAGCAGTCACTATTAGCATAAGCAGAGCAATGCCCACAAAGGCAGGAATGCAGGCAGCAAAAGCATATGTATTTTGCTGGGTGCTTTTTCCTCACACTGACACTATCATTAAAGCATTTTCAGAGGCAGCGTAGATATTAAGAACACTGCATGACCTGGAATGATATTAACTCCAGACTGCTTGCAAAGTCTCTCAGTATTACGGATTCAATGAAGGGCTATCACCAGTGGATGGGCAGGATGTGGAAAAGCCGGGGGGGGGGGGGGGGGGGAAGGGAGGTGGTAGAAAAGTACATCTGTGGTTCCAGAGCTGCCTCCTAGTTCAGCATCCTGTTTATATATGCCCAATTTTTAATCTGCTCTGGGATTATAATACAGGAGAACTTGCTATAAAGAAAAAGAAACTCAAAATGGTCAGTGAGGTTTCTCGGCAGAGATCACTTGCCATTACCATTTTTATAGATCACTAGACTCCTCCAGGAATTAACCTCCACATCAGCCACCAGACGATGAAAGATCTCCATGGCACAAGAGGGGCCTGGAATAGGTGTTCCCTCTTCCAATCTTGAATTTCCAGCAAGGTGACATCTTCAGATGCCACTACTGCCTGAACAATGTTAAGACCACAAGGTTCTTGGCCTGTCCCCCCTCCACATTCAAACCCCACAAAAGCCAATCACAGGGTTTTGGTGTTTTCTGTTGTTGTTTTTTTTTAATAAATATATAATCAGGTCACGGCAGTATTAGAGTAGAAAAGCGTAGAGAAATTGAGCCTACATCAAAATAAAACACAATTGTTCTCACTGCTGTGATGCAGAAAATTAAAGGGGAAATGTTCTCTTCCCGTTCCTCACTGGACAGAAAAATAATGGTGTGTGTTATTGCTTTATAGAGCCATCTAACCCAGCTGAGACAAGGCGCCCACCCATTCTCCCACCCCCAGGATGCCACTGACTGTCAGTGACTGGTGCAAGTACCTCTGGGGAAAAAGAAAAAAGGCGAGAGGAGCTGCTAGAGGAGATGCACAATGACTTTGCCAGCAGTTTGGACCAGCTCCTAGAGCAGGACCTCCTTCTGGCTGCAGCTGAGAGGATACTGGATAGGGAGAAGATGGAAGCAGACTACGTTGCTATGAAGGAACAGGAATGCAGCCGCAGCAGGAAGAATATCAGCAACATAGGTAGATGATGGAGTGGCTGTTTGCCATGATGGCCAGCAGGCAGCAAAAAATGCTAGCCTTGATACCAGTTCCTCCCTGTCCCAGTGACCTCTGGTCTGTGCTACCCTATTCTGCAGTGAATGATGCACAATTCTGGGTGTGAAAATGAATCATTCAATGCAGTTCCTGGATAGAAGCATATGTGGGCAGATTACCCATTCTGCCCCTGTGCATCAACAAGGGACGAAGAACAAGAATGCTGGTGATGGGCAATTCCACTCTTATATGTGACATTCATTTTTTAAAAGAAATTGTTCATTTTATTTTGTCTATTTATATTGGGACACTTGGGCTACCCATGCTGTTAACTACTAATAAATGATTTTGGCAACTAAATGCCTTGGTATACGAGTGCTTAACAAACAATATAGAGATGGTAATTTCAAAGCAAAGCTTTTAATAAAGTTTCAGATTAATGCCACATATAACTGATTGTAAAACTGGTGAAACAGTGCTTCAGTGCTCTACTCACATCACTATTATGATAATTCCGCCTGCAAAGCAAAGATATGTCTTGTGGGCCCATCCCTTAAGTACCTTGCCATCCTGGATCCAAGCCCCAGTTAACAGAGCTGCACTTCTCTTCTGGGTCCATAAACCAGCACAAGCAACTCACTCCTGGTGAATATTCTCCCCCCTCCTCCTTACAAATATGTTGTGCAGTGCACAGCACATCCACAATGAAAGGCATTATATACACTGGCATCTTAACAGTTTTGTAGGCAGCACCATCTTGCCCTCAGTCACCAAATGCAGAGTCTACCATCATCCTGAACTGCTCAGTGTTTAATTACCTTTCTTCTGCCAGGTCCTCTCATACCAGGGTGGAGCTCATAAGCCAAACCAACAGAGGATAGGCTGGGTCTTCCAAAAACCAACTACATTGGTACCAGACACCCCACTTATATCCACATTACTGAGTGGGAATAAAGTCCCATCTTATCTCAGTTTGAAACCTACAGATCTCCAAAATATGCTGGCATCACGTATTTTGCCCATGAATCCCACATTAGTGTTCATGAACTAGCTTCTGTGGTTGACCAAGGGCTGCATAATGAGTGAGTAGTATCCATTCCAGTTTACATATTCACGGGCACCATTGGGGAAGTAGGAGCAGACTACGGGCACAAACCCATTGATGGCTCCAACATAGTTCAGGAAGTCCATTCTCTCAAAGACCACAATTATTTTCAGGGACACTACGTCTTCACTACCCATAGGCAAACCACTGCAATAAATTACCTTGCAAACCTCTATCACCACAGTACTGACAGTTGATTAGAGAACACCAAACTGACTAGCCACTGATCTCTAGCAATATGGTGTAGACAGCTTCCAGATAGTAATAGCAACCTGCTTCTGGACTAGTCGGGTCTCCCACCTGCATGTCCTGGTGCTGATAGGCCATGGTAAGCTCCTCACACACCTCCACAAAGGTCACTTTCCTCATGACGAAGTTCTGGGCTAATCCCAGGGCTGCATGATGATGTAGCCCCACCATTCTTTGCTTGTGGCCCTGCTCTAGAGCTGTTGGTCAGCATATGGGGATTTCATAGCTATTATCTCCATCAGCTGTCTCTAACTGCTCCATGTGTGCATGTAGCCTGCGTGATCTCCTTAGCAAGGCATACCGTCACCTTTTCAAGATAACAAGGGACTGCAAAAGTGCCCTCCATCACATTTCATACCCTGTACCTGCCTTCTTCCTTTGTTTGAAATGTGACTTGCGTTAACAGCTGGAACAGATCATCATCCAGAGTAGGATCCATGCCTTGCCATCGATGGTTAAATTTACTGAGCTGGTGAGTTAACAGCAGTTCTGCACAGATGCTCCAGAAGGACAGACAAAGTTCTCCCACTAAGTGCAGCTTAGTGTAGTGCTAAGAACCATGTGATGGCCCATTGAAAGACTAGCTCAGCACTCTGGTTAAAGTACATTAGTGTGGATGCAGCTATATGGGTCTAGCATGGGTAGGAGTTTGCAGTGGTAAAGCTCCACCCCAGCTAGCCAAACCTGGGTAATCCCTGAAGTGAAGACATACCCTACGTTTTTCCTTTCATTTTTTTGTTTATGGGTTGGGTGCTGGCTTTGCAGCACAATGAGAATGCATTGCTTCTAAAGTGAATGAACCAAAACCCATCAGTGCCTCAAATTTCAAAAGACACAGCAGTGATATTTAACTTGGTTTATTTTGAAACACCCTAAAAAGTTAAACTCTAAAGGTGGGGTTTTGAAAAGCACTTAGCGTTGGCCTAACTTTTGTCCCACTAAAGTCAATGATAGCAAAGTTGAACAAGGATCAAACCTTTTAAAACTCCACCCTAGAACCAATAAGCTCATATTTTCAACAGTTAAGATAACTTAAGGTCAAAAGTACTGAGACAGACTTGACATTAACGAAAATGAACAAGAAAAAAAAATGTGCCCCAACATTCAACCACCATTCCTATACATTAAAAACAAAAGGGGAATTAAAGCTCTCAGATCTTCTAAACTATGTGTTGGACACTAAAGCAAATGCTAATCATATAGTTTAAATAAACTCAATTCAGTTACTTAAATCATGCAGAGCAAAAGATTAAAGATAATCCTTTGCCTAAAGGAACACTATACCTAACGTTGGTCCTGGAGAGGCTCCAGCTTCCCCAACTAGTACATGAGAATCACAAAGAAAAAAAGCTTTGTTTTCATTACAGTAGATTTACAGGAGATTCAGAATATATACTTCATGCAGTAGAAGCAATTAAGAGACATTTGTCAACCACTACTTGTTCAAAATATAGAGACCTATTGTCATCTCAGATAGCACTAAGTGATAAGTATATGATGAATATTGGCAAACGCTGAACTTTAATCATGACATCTTTAAGAAATGTCACTTTTCTGACAATTTACAGTTCCCTTGTTTAAAGTACCACTCCCCAAGATACTGATTTTTATTTCTTCCTTCTACTCATTAGAAGACCAGCTGTCTATCCATGGGCATGGGGAGAGAGGTTTCTGTCATAGGAGCAACTTGCAATTCTAAAGTTAGTTCAGAGACAGCACAGACAAAGAAAAACATCTGTTTCCAAGAGAGTTATTTGCTGCACTGATTAACAGCAACTACTCCTTGCAACCTCTTGATCTAAAACCTCAAACCACAGCATTAATAACCACACATATTTGTAATAATTCTCCCAAAATGTTATAAATTGAACTGTTTTTGTAAGTTATGATGGCTGCTCTCCAAGGGCTGTCTGTATACTGTAGTTAAGGGAGGAACTGATGGATTTGGAGTCCTTTTCCAAAAAGTCAAGAGTATTAATTACACAATTGCAAACCGTACAAACATTCATTTTTGTACAGATGGCAGACAGGGCTGTATTATATTGCTGGCTTAACATGAACTGAAAATATTTTTCCTGTGTTTTCCTGCAAAACTCACAAGGCAGTTGTTTGCAATGTCATATTGAAACAGGTGGTGTGTCCGAGGATGACTGGGGTTTTCAGAGGCAAAAATCCAATTTAACTGTTACTTATCATTCAGAGTCCTCCAAATTAACTTCTTGCTACTGACTTAAGAAACAGATGAGATACCACTTCTAATCTTCCCGTTTAAAATTGTATTTTTGACAGAAAATAAACAGTGGAATGGAATCAAATGAACCTTCTTTATCCACAAAATGAAGGGAAAAGTGAGCCAAACCTTGCACCCAGCTAATTGTTCTCTGTCTACAGTGAGAGGTCTCTAGGAGGTAGGCTTATACTTCCCGTTGTCACAACTATTGGCTTTGAGTCAGAAAGAGGTCGATGTCAGAGTCTTCATTCAAATAAAAGAGGAGTTTTCTTCAATGGAAACCGGGTTTTTTGCCCTCTGGGATTTGATCTACAGTCAGGTTGATGAGGCACATTGCTTATGTATATAAGGCAAGACCACCTGGTTGCCACTGCTCCCTGCCAATCAATCTTGCCACATTATCATTACTGTACTCTACTTAAGAAAAAACAAGGACAAAGTTTCATGTTGACTTTTTCATAGCAAATTCCTTGTTCTGCGAGAAATGCTACTTGATCTGGGATAGCATCTTTAGAGAAAGAGATGGACAGAACTCCACTGGAGATAGTGAATATTCATGCAACGATTTGTTAAAACCTGCTCCTGCAGATCCTTTCCCTTTCCATACAGATTCAAAAATCCAGAGATTAATTTAATTCAAACTGAAAGATAGAGATGGACAAAGTTATTTCTGAAGGGATTTCTGTGTACAAAATGTCCCCGTGCGGAAACCAAGCTTTGAGAAAGGACTTGTAAATGGGACATGACCTTTTTACAATTGATTGGAACAAATGTTCTTAAATTTCTTGATTAAAGAAATATCAGTTCCAACACTAAATTACACCTTATCTTTTTCATGATAAGGGAGAAAATAATTCTCAGACTGGAAGGGAAATCAGCTGCACAGAATCAGCTGAATTTTAGGATCCTCTGACTTATGTTGATTTAGGACACATTTTGTTCTTCAACTTTGATGACACTAAATGCAGTGTTAGACTGCAGATTACGGTTATTGAAATATGGCATGACTCCAAGTTATTCCAGGCTGGTCTTCTGGGTGGAGTCCAGTATTTTCCAACAGTCTAAAAAACAAGCTTAGCAAATGCAAATAGTTCTCCTCTGTGTTTGTTTCTCATGTCTAAAGAAAAAGCCTCAACTTATTTTCAAAGCTGTGTACTTGGATAGTGCCTACACAAAGCCTGCCCTTCATCTTTATAATGGAGGGAAGATATACCCTAACTCCCCTCTCTCCCTCACCCCACCTCCTCCCTAGAGAGAAGACTAGCATTTGGAGTCAAGCTTATCATTTGGAAGGGAATATTCCAAAATGGGGTTTGAACAGTAATCGTTCAGAATCAAGAGGATCATAAAAGGAAGAACAGTATCATTTTCAGGAAAGTGGATGTACTATAGTAATGTATTTCCCATCCTGTTTGCACACAGGACATATTAAGGCAGGACTTGAGTTTTGGAAAGAAAATAAACATTCTCCATACAACAATAAAAAAAGACTAATCAAAAGGTTCTCAATTTGGGAGAGTTTTATAGAGTCCATCTTTTACTCCTAAAAAGAAAACACAGTATTTTACATTTAAAGAGCACCATTCATCTTGAAGGAGAATAACTCTACCTTGTCTTAAATGTTGCCAACTAGAGACATAAATCACTAGGCCTCCAGTTTAGATTTCCTGAAACAGCTGCATTTGACTTGCGAGAAGCACATGCAGGACTATTCATGGTTTGGGCTTCCACATAAGGGAAAGACAGAAGTTGAAATCATGATGGTGAAAGCAGTCCTAAATTAATTGCCCTGAAAATGCTCATCTTGATCTGAGGTGTATTACTTGCATCAGCAGTGCTACAGCCTAGATTCAGTCAGTTGTCTATTCAATCACTTTTCAGGGTGGAGGAGAGGGGCAGATTTTCAGTGCTCCTACCCCAGTCCCGAAGAGCAAGGAGAAATAAATAAGTAAAAATAAAATGGGTCTTCCAGTACTGGAGGTCGATGAGGACCTTTAGTCGTTCAGATGTAATTTAACTACTGAATGGACAAGACCTTATTGCATTTTCTGTACTGAATTGATTAGATATAGACCACTAGCAAAGAGATCATTAACAGAGGGAAGTACAAAAAACTAGTAGTCTCAGATACAGGTGACTTGTTGACTGCCAATACATGAGGGAGGAGAGAGAGAAGACAATGATGGTTGGTTTGTCTTCTCCAAATAGCAAGAGAAAATGATGCACAATAAACAGATAATGATATATACAGAACAAGAGGGATAAATGCATTTTGGCACCGCACAAAGTTAAGTCATTTATAATCAAATCTAAGATGTTAGACACTTATTGTCCAGCTGAAAAACAAATAAATGGTAGCAAAATAGTCAACACGATCTGTGGGTGGTTGTTGTTGTTTTTAAAAATTAAAACTGTTAGAAAGTGTACATTCAGGTTACCCTACAATAGCAGAACTAACTTTTCCAGTGAAGCCTAGACTGATATACAATATGCTAAGCATTAAAAAAGGGACTTTTCAGATATTGTTTGACCTTTTTTCTGTAAACACATTTTAAAAAGCCAGAAATAAGCCCATCCAGGGCTGCCAGGGCAAGTTAATGTAGCTCATCTTTCTAAACCCACACAGGGCTATCATCGCAACAGACTTACTCTCTTCATATCTAGCTCCCTCTTCCAATTTATGCACACCACTTACTTGATGTTTTATTTTCAAAGATCCTATTAAGCGAAGGTGTTTTGCCTGAAATACTTATAAAACTAGTCCCCTCTTCAGCTTCAGTCCATGACTACTTGCTTTCTAACTAGTTACTGTCTCAAACCATTTTTATCCACTGATGCATCCCTTTCTTTTTGAGACTATATACATTTGTACAAGACCTGTTCTTTTTTCGGAGACCCCCTACATAAGCCAAATAAGAATAATCCTTTTATTTACTTACGACTACTCAATGTATAAACATAAACCTCTCCCTCATACAAACACACACCAAAACAGTGAGGCACTTTCCTCCGAAGATGTTAACATTCATACTTGTGATATACATTTGTCCCTCTTACATTAACAGACTGTCTTAGGCCTAACAACACCCATTCAACCGATATGGAAAGAAGTCTAAAGCTACTTCTACACAGTCCCACAATTTGGACTATGGCACATACCAGCATGCTGGGCTGTAATTCCCTCATGTGAATGTTGCTGCTTGTGTTAATGTAGTCCTCTACCTAGGTACCTTGTAGTTAGCACCTGCAGCTTCCACACAAGCGAGTTACAGTGCCGCATGCATTTCACACCCTCACAGTCTTACGTGCAGGGTCATAAACAAACCCTAAGTCAGTGTAACTTACACCTTCATACATTGTCTTCTGGCTCCTACTGTGTAACTTACACTAACTTTGTCTCTCTTACAAATCAGAAGAGCAGGTATAAGTAGACCTAAGCAGTCTGAGGGCAAGGGAGTCTAATTCATGCTGCCTTACACATCATTTCTGCACTTGGTCCACTTAATTTTCCAAACACTATAATACCAATTTTTTAAACAAAGTTTAACTTTATGTTACTTGATCTCACCACAGTTTGTATCCTGCATTTCAACTTCAGAGGCCCATATAAAGCAGTTTCATTCATGAATTTAATTTCCTTATTGCCTTTGCAGAAATACATGCGACGACTTTAACCTTAAAGACAGCGAAAGACACCATTAACTAATAGTGTACTTTGGCATTAGTCAGTCAGTCAGTCAAAAAAAAAAAAAAAAGTCTGCTTACTTGTTCCCCTTTAAACAATAGGCAAAAAGCTAATCACTCACATACTCCACTTAATTTTACTCTCAAAGCAACTTTTATTACACTCAGTGCACCAGCAATAAGCAGCAAGTTCTTTAATGTGATGACTTTCAACATGGGTGTGAGACTCACCCCTCCGGCCTTCAGCAACTTTCTTCTGAATTCTTCAGTTGGGTTGTTGAATGTGAGCTTTTCGCAGCGAAGGTGGTTTACAGGTGGATGGCCTTCAAGGTGCAGGAATAAGTCATAGTCAAAGCGGACTTTCTTCGGTTCTTCCTGGGGGTTGAAAATAACCAAATAGAAAAATCTACCACCACAAATAATTAGCTTGAAAACAAGGGCTACATAAAAGAGCTAAACAAAAAAGGTGTCAATTAAAATGAATGTTATGACATTTGTACTGTTCTCTTATATTAAAACTAGTGGCATAAAGCTTGCAACAACAGTTCATTTTTAATGTAAGAGCCTCTGTAGTAATCTGGGGCTGATTCTTCTTCATAAGCAGTAAAAAAAAAAAAAAACTTAACAGAAATAAAACTGACAGCCTAGCATACTGCTGTGTATAGTCTCTGCTCATTCTGTGCCTTGTCACTACTGATGTGACCTCATCACCCAGGATCCAGACTAATCAACTAGATTTCCAAACATTCCACCACAAAATAAATAAAATATCTTGCTATTGCTACTGTAGGAAGGAATGACACTTTCAGGTAGTAATTACATATAGCTTTTTTTATCATGTTCCCTGTACCAATATAGGGAGTAAAAGGGGGGTAAGTCACACACGACATGAAAGGGATCACCAATGCTTCATCACTTGGAAAGTTCCCCTACCAAAAAGATTACTAATATCAATGACTAGACTCCAATTTGTAATACCAGGACAAGGAATCAATTAAGCATGTGGTAGATTTAAAACTATCCTTGTATATTTCTCTCCTGGAGGGGCAAGTGCTCCACAAGAGCAAGTCTTAAGAGAAGACAACAATGAACATCACTCAACTGGCTATGCCTGCCAGCTGTACAACACAAGTTGCCAAACAATGGACACATAAGACAGAGAACTAGTAAGAGAAAAATAAGTGGTCAGATTTATAAGAGAGTCCTTAGCTCTCCGAAGTATAACACAGTTTCAGCATACATCCAGCATGTTTTTTTTTTATCATAAGCTACTCAGAGAGAGTGCTGTATTTGGGTCTCGTTCGGTGGCAAGCACACTACGGGTGCTTAAATCATATTCAAAAAGTATTTACTTTTGACTCCTCAGGATTCCAAGGATGTGGACAGCAGGAAGCTTGCAAATCTTAATTACAGTAAAAAAAAATTCAAAACAAAGATTTTAAACAAAGTCACGTCAAGTCCTCAAAGCTGCTTTCTCTCTGAACTTGAAGTAGTGACCCAGGAAAAGGAACTGGGATAAGCAGCCTGCAGTAGCTTGTTTTTGAAGACAGACAGAGGAGAGTGGTCCCCTTTAGATGAACCAGTAGCTTGATTGACCATATTGAAATGTACCATGGATGAAGACATAGAGAGGCTAATGTATGGTTTCCTGGGGAAAATTAAGTAAACTAGTCCCCAGACTATTTGGGCAGAGCCACACCATTCCCCTGGCCATTCAGTTGGTACCTGCAGGTGTGCTATATAAGCCCAAGTTGAAGAAGTGAACAAACTGGAGACTTCAAAGAATTTTGCTGAACGTTTGATGACCAGAGCCTGTCACTTCAAAGCAGAAATTTACTGTAAGAAGCATCCCTAAAAGTCAAAGCCATTATTTAATGGCAGCCCTGACAGGAGGGCAGAACACACTGAAACTCACTTTAACTCCCCTAGTTGGCTCATATACCCTTTTTAAAAATGAAAAAGCACCTTTTAAGGGACTAACTGCACCCTCATTGCAGCTGAATATGCCATACGCTTTCTCTGCATTTCTGCGATTCCTTAAAACTGAATATTTTTCTGTCAGAGGGAAGAGCATATTGGATTTTCTACCAATTTTCCTTTTTAGTCTCAGGAACAGGAATACTGTAATTCTTTGAGTCCAAGGTCCACAGCAGATGGCTTCCTGCACCCCTTTCCTGTCTACATATACCTTGGACACCGTCGGAATCAGAAATGGAAAAGTTGTCTACCTTGAATAAGTGATGATCATCTGTCTCCTCTTCCTCCTCCAATCTATCCCCTCTTTCTCTGTACTGGAATCCCTGTGAAGCAGCTTGGGGGAGGAAGAGTAGCTGAGCCAGGAGAAGGTAATATTTTGGCTGAAGAGACCTTCATGAATTAGAGTTGGCCCTATTTTTGTGTCTTTTTCCCTTTGTGTGCTATTGACCCCAGGAAGGGTTTTGATGCTGCATCTGTGTGAAGAACTGGCTGACCCACAGTCCAACTGCTGCTTCTTGATTTCCATGGCACCAAAACGGGGGTGAGGGACGTTTGCAAATTCCCAATTCCAAATGTTGCTTGAGAGTGAGGTGAGCTGTAATCATTGGAGCCTTGTCCTTGATTTCAGTACATGCCACAATTCCTGCTGGAGAGCTCCTGTGACTTGAAGGCCTCCATATTCAGCAAAGGCAGCCAAAAGTCTGGGTGGAAAACAAAAAAAGAAATGTCGGGCGGGAAGCCTCTGTAGAGATGCTTCAATGAATCACTGTCTTCTGACTTTGAGTCCCCGGTTTTGGGCTGAACTCTGAATGGATGGGGCTTAAAGACCCAGAAAATTGACTGCTTTTCTAGAATAAAGTCAGATATCCTGGAATGAACCAAACTGCTCCCTAAAGGAGACAAATGCACCAAAAATGCACCAAAAAGCCACTTAATTCACTAATCAATTCTATTTCTTTCTCCACTATCAGGTGAGGCAGAGTAAGCCCTACACTCCACAGATTGATACAGGGAACATTTCAAATCTTATCATTCAACATCTACTATTCAAAAGCAACAACGTAAAAAGGTACCTGAGCAAATCCTAAAATAGGATGAGCAGAAAAAATCACGTACTGTATCTTGGCAGAACTTTCCATGGAAAAGAACAGAACATTGTAGCGCCTACTTAAAAGCATTATTAAACTGGTGTAAATGAACTTATCTAAACCACATTTTAAGTGAGCAGGTTTCAGTGAATACTTTGGCTACGCAAGGTTTTTTTTTAGTGCACTAGTCTTCTTTAAAATTCTAAAAACAGAGATGTAACCAAAATATATAAATGCATGTTTCTGTTTCAAGCCAGTATGTCAAACTACATTTTGGTGAATTGAGTATTACAAGATAAGCTACTAATACTGTTTGTGTGTTTCATTTACAATAGCAGCTCCACCAAACCACATTGAACAGTCATATGTATGCAACTTGAAATTCTGTGATTCTTTACTTTAGTGTAAAGTAGCTATGGAACTTTCATTGTTCCCCTCCAGTCCCCGCCCCCCAATCCTATTCTTTTTTATCTGAAGAGTTATTAGCTATAGGGACCCTTTCATGTATTTAATTAAAATCTCAATGTTAACTACCTTAAGTACCTGCAGAAAACAAAGTATCTATCTGAAATTATACTGGGAGAAACCACACTACTGAAATCTTTGTGGAATGGCAAAAATTCTATTTTTAACTGTGCCCCCCTCGTAATGTTGAGTTCAAAAGTATCAATATTCACATTGTACTATTTTTTTTTTCCAGAGAGGATACAGTATAAAAAGGTTCCCTTTGAAAGACCAAAAAGTAAACTAATGTAATTAGAACAATGGGACCATTGTAAAAACAGCATCAAAATCAGCTTCTTTTTTTAAACTCAAGTACTATTTTAAAAACTTCCTAACAATCCAGTCAATTTCTGACAAAGGCTAGTAGTAATCCTTCTCAGTTTTTCTCAGGTAATCCTAATTTCATAGAGCAATCTGCACAAATCACTGTGCAAAGCTATTCTGTCATTCAAACTAGCCATAATTTTTAGAGTTTGTAGTAACTTTTTATGATGGTATTTAACAAGTTTTTTGTGATTTATGAATTAAAATGCAAACTATCAAATAACTTGCATATTAATTTTTTTGCAGGACGTTAAACAGCATCAGATTACATACCTTGTTTTTGAAGTAAACCTCAATTGGCAAAATGAAACCAGCATACCCAGATTCTTCAACTTTGTAAGGTGGATCTTTACACACTGAAACAATAAAAAAAGAAGATCTGTTTAACAACAAGGGTCATTAGTAGTTTAAAGATGGCAAGATTAGAATGAGCATTTTATTTAGACATGCAGGTACAGAATTGGTCACAGTTTTTTTTTGTTTTTTACTTCTCTGTGCTGAGTTCAGGGTGCATAAGAATTGATTGATTTTTTGTATTTAAATCAGATTTTTTATTTTGTAATGTAAATTATAATAATTTTTAATTTTTTTAAAAAATAACCTATTTAAAATTAAAACTGAATTCAATACAAATATGTTAAGGCCTAAACATAGCACCTCTTAAAATATTTAACTAAAAATAAATATGTTGAATCCACGAGCCTCTTATCAAAAACTTTGAGTTAAAGTCTGCATTTCTATATAAAGAAAGAGTTAGGGAAAAACAATAAAGTTTTGAGATCAAGTTTTATAAATCTGGCAGAATAGGTCACATACTGTGTTAAGGGCTTGATCCAACGGAGGACCCAAAGGCTGTGCTTCTGGGTGTAAGAGACTGGCAAAGTCATCCAGTCTCTGATTCCAGGAGATACCATCATGTATCTCACCAGGATCATCCACTGAGCCCATCTGCGTGGTCTCAGACTCCTATTTTATAGCTTTTCCTTACATGAGCTCTGATTAGCTCAGTTCTCAAATTATGAATATGACTCCACCCACCATGCAAAATTATTCTCCAGCTCATGGGAAAACATTGAAGTTTATGTATCCAAAACATTTAAGATGGTTTTGATTACTAAAAATATATGTTATATACTGTTTATGTTTAATTAAATTCCAGTTACCATCCTAATACAGTTTGACACAAATCATGGGCAAAATATTAATTATCTAGTCAATAAGCAGTATATCATTCACCATTTTCTAAAACATTTAGATGTACTGTTAATAAGTATCTAAATATATTAAGCTCTATAAAATAGCTATATCGATGAATGAGAATGCACCTTTCTTTAAAAAATAACTGAAGTACAAATGGAAAGTTGATTAAAACAGTTTATTTAAATCATTAATTAAATTATCTTGATTTAAATCAATCCACTGTGGTGGAGTTTATGAAACACCCTTTCAAAGACGGTAGAGTGACTCTGTGATAATTTGTGTATTACTGTATCCCAATTAAACCAAAATCTGCCACATGCTGAAAAGCCATGATATTCTGGCATATAGTAGGCTTTGGTAGTCTCAGGAATAGTGAATGTTACAGTATTAGAGCAGTACATACAAACTGTACACTGTAGGGTGTGGACTTCTATAATAGGATAAGATTTACAACACCAATATACCTAGATAACATTTTCCCCTATATTGTCAATGTAGTACATGCACTTTTAGTTGTGTGCAACTCCAGCAGCTTTAAACGCGAGTCTTGGGATCAAAACTCTCAACTCAAGCCAAACTCTAGCCCTGATCTTTTCAAAAAGTTCAGGAGATTCAGAACCCAGGCCTCTTCTTCCTCCTGTTTGGCTGTGCTAAAGCACTGCAGAGTAAATGACATGATACAAGATCACACTAAGCTGAGAGAGCTAGGGAAACCTTAACTCTTCAGAGGTGTTAAAGCAGTTCCTTAATAGTACTTCAGTGTTTGTACAAACTAATTTCCCGTGTGCTATCATCTCAGTGACATGATAGGAGATTGCCAGATCCTCTGTGGATGACTGGTGGAACTGATGTGAACACATGACTTCTCTGAACCATCTGGTCTTGTTATATCAGTGTTAGCTGACAGATTGAACCTGTGTATAGTAATTCCCCAGATAAGTTAGTATCTGCTGCACTATAAGAGCTCATTTGGTATTGCTAGGAGGCTGCATTGTAAAAGGTATGTTATATGAAGTGAGTGACCTTATATACCGGGGTGGCCAAACTTACTGACCCTCCATATGACAATCTTCAGAAGTTTGAGAGCCAGGGCATTCCTGCTGGGGCTTGAGGCTTCAGCCCCATGAGAGGCACCTTCTGGGGCTCGAGGCTTCAGCTCCCCTCCTGATGAAACCCCAAACCCCAGCAGGTGCACTCCGCAGGGCAGAAGCCCCGAGAACCTCCTCCTCGCTGGGCAGAAGCCCCTACTCCACCACAAGACAGAGGTCCTGAGCTCCCCCGACCCAGTCTGGTAGGTGGAGAATGGGGGTGGGAGGAGCTCTGTGAGCCACACTTTAATGGTAAGAGAGCCACATGTGGCTCATAAGCCACAGTTCGGCCACCCCTGTTATATACATTAAAAGGAAACATTTTTTACCACAGATGCTGTATGTACTAATAATAAAAACCAACAACAGTGCACTTTACAGACAGGTCAGAGAGCGAGAGAAGTTGCCTGCCCCAAATTAATTGCAATCTATAGAGACCAGGTAATACCATACATTTAAGGTGCTAGCAGGTATTCAAGTGCCACAGAACCTGCCACAACTCTCCAGCTTCCACAGCGAGTGTGGCTGCTACTACATGCTAAAGTGAGTATAGTAGGTGTGTTCCCCCAGCTGTGGCCAGGCAAGGTCTGCTGCTCACTGCAGAGTGCCGAGGGGGATAGGGCCATAGCTCCTCCTTCTGGCCCTCCTGTTTGGGATGGCTATAGCCCTGTTAGTCCTCTGCAGCCGTTGGACCAGACTTTGTGCAGAAGCGAGGAAGATTCCATGCACCACCACTTCCCTGCATACCAATGCAGCAGCCTGTCACCATTAGTTTACATCACATAAACCAAGGATGCAGGAAAGGGTGACAGGAAAAGCAGCATGAACACACCCTAATGTTTCGGATGTGCTATGTTCATTACATGTTTTTTCCCCCCTCCAATCATTATTTAAAATGTCTTTCAATTTTATTGGCAGGAAAGAGGAGGAATTACAGTCATGAAAGCCTCTTGAACGAAGTGCATTTTAAGAAGGGGTATGAAGGAGAGGGTTAAGTAAGATAGAACAAAACAAAGAGGGGAGTTTCGGACATAGGGATCTTTTTAAGCTTCAAACTCAGCCATTTATTTGAAAAACAGCCAAAGCCAGTATTCCACATTACACATAGTATTAACAGCATACAAGTGTTCTCTTTTAAAACCAAGAATTTTTACATGCTGAAGAAGCTTTTGAAAATTTAAACACAATAGTCTTAGTTAAGGGCATTCACTGGTTAAAATAATACATACTGACGTCTCCTGAATGCAGGTTACATGTGTCCTACTCCTCCCTGACCCTGGAAAGTCAGGCTAGGAGACAGGTTTTACCATAGGCGCGGGAACTAGGGGTGTGGGGGGTACTGCAGCACCCCCAGACTCCAGGCTGCCGGCCCCGGCTGCCAGCTCATTAGAGTACTACAGGTAAAACCCAGTGGCACTGGAACATTTTTAATAGTGGGAGTGCTGAAAGCCTCAGCTCGGGGGGGCGGTGTTAGAGGGCTAGCTTTCAGCACCCCCACTATTAAAAATGTTCCAGCGCCACTGGGTTTTACTTGTAGTACTCTAATGAGCTTTGACCATGCAGTTGTAGAGACGGGAGACTGAAAGCCATTTACAAAAAGAGGGAGAGATTAAGCAGTAAGATTTAACCAAATGGAAATGATGCAATATAGAAACATTTCATGTATGAGAAGAATAGATTGGCTGGCACTGAAGTCTCAGGCTCCCATTAAGTCAAATGCGTTGAGGTCTCATTTCTCATATATGCCATGTCAGCTTCTTGTGCATCTAAGTGGTCCAGGAAATACCTTCAGGAAAAATATTTTCCTCTTTCTTCCCCTCAGATATTTATTTTCTTAGATTTACAAAGCAGTTAGCAGTGCTGAAAGGGAAGATCCTTATCTTATTGCAACTGGAGTTCTTTGAGATGTGTTGTCCCTAACTGTGTTCCAATGTGCGTGTGCATGTGCCCCACACACCTGAGACTGGAATAATCTTGCAAGCAGTGTCCATTGGTCCATGTCTGCACCCCTGCTCTCCTCCTGCTCTGCCCCAAGGATATAAGAGAGGAGCAGACCAATCACCTCTTCGGTTCCCCCTCTACCACAGCTCTTGCCAAGATCTGAAGCAAGGGAGAAGGAGGGCAGGTAGTGGAATATAGAGAGGGACCACACATCTCAACAAACTCCAGTGGCAATAAGGTAAGTAACTTCCCATTCTTTTTCGATTGCTGGTCCCTATGGATAGGTTCTGGAACTAAGGGTGCTGGGGGTACTGCCGCACCCCCTGGCTTGAAGTAGATTCCATCATATGGAGTGTTTACAGTTTGGTTCAATGGCTCTCAGCACCCCCATTATAAAAATTTTCCAGCACCTCTGTCCCTATGTATATTCTACTGTGAGTGACTGAGAAGCAGCACTCAGAGGGGAGGGGGTTGCAAGGATGCAGATGGTATAGCTATTTGTTGAACTACTGCCCCAAAGGATGCATCAGTGGAGGAGTCCTGGACTAAGGCTAATGTCTCGAAAATGTGTGGATGGAATTCCATGTAGCTGCCCTGCAACTGTCAAGAAAGAATACCTAATGCCAGTGAGGCCACTTGTGTCCTTACCCCATACGAGGGAGGAAGCGGTGTGAATTGATAGCGTAAGATACAGCCAGATATCCACTTAGAGACACTCTGAGATGGGACAGCTTGACTTCAGACTCATTCTACTATGGCAACGAAGAATCCAAATGACTGTCTGATCAGTTTTGTTCTTTACAGGCAAAATGCCAATGCTCATCGCACATTGAAGGAATGAAGTCTCCTCTCCTCACTAGAGCCATGGGGCTTTGGGGGAAGAAAAAAAAAAGGTAAGTGAACGGACTGGTTTCTGTGAAATTCCACAGCTATTTTAGGAATGAATTTTGGGTGTAGTTGTAGAGAAACTTTGTCCTTATGAAATATTGTGTACGGTAGATCAGCCCTTAGGGCCCCAAGATCACCTACTCTTCTGGCTGAGGTGATGGCAATGAGGAAGGCAACGTTCAAGGACAGGAGGGAGTTCCAAAAGATTTACATGCATTCTGGTCTCTTGGGGTATTCAAGGGCCCCGCATCATGTGATTGTCTATGTGGGCTCCCCAGACTACCAGGGAGGCAGCCGTAATTACTGCCTTATCGAGTGTGGGAGGTGAAACACCCACACAGACTAATCCAAGATCTTTCCACCAAATTAGTGAGGCCCCCACTCTGGTGGGAACTGTCACTGTTCATGCTCAGACATGCCAAACCCATGAAAAAAATGCAAAAACTGGGCTAGGTTTTGGCTTAATTGGTTTGTGAGTTGCTTGTTGGCTAGTTTTTGGCTTGTAGCAGCTTGTTAATTCTTTTTTTTTTTTTTTAATCGGCTCCCGGCAAGCAGGGACAAGGAGAGGGAGAGAGTAAGAGGTGCATGGCGGGCCCACCACAGTCCCAGACTGCACGCCAGGGGGGATCTAGTCACATAGAGTGTTGGAGTTCTTAGGGACTGGCTTGTTTTGGCCTTGTTTAGAAATGGGATTAGCTTGTTTTTTGACTTATTGTGAAAGTCGGGGTGCTTATTTACCATGTGAAAGTTAGCAACTGTGTTCATGTTGTGTTTACTTGGTACATATGAGTTGGTGTATCAGGTTGCTTATGGCATGAAAATCTGTCGATCAGGTGATAAGCCTTCACCCTGACTGAGTCTAGAGTAGCTCCTGTAAATTCGATAGTCTGTCTTGGGGTGAAGATAGATTTTTCCATGTTCACACAGACTCCTAGGGATGATAGAAGATGAAGCAGGGACATGGTTAATGCAAGGGCTTCTAAGCGTGGCCTGCCAATGAGAAGCCAATTGCCTAAATATGTGAAGAAAGTAGAGCTGCTCCATTTGAACTTTCCTGCTGCTACTAGAAACTCTTTGGTGAAGACCAGAGTACAATTACTAGACCAAATGGAAGCACCCTGTATTGATAGTGGACACGGACCACCATAAACCTGAGGAATTTTCGATGGGCAGGGCGAATGTCCATGTGAAAATACACATCTTTCATATCGAGAGCTGTGAACTTTCTTTTCCAGGGATGGTATTAGCAATGCCAGTGTAACCATATGGAATTTTACTTTGTGAATAAAAACAAGTCATCACAGGCCAAAAATGGGTCTCCACCCTTCCTTCTTTTGGGGAACTAGGAAATATTTCAAATAGAACTCTTTTCCCTTGATGCTGAATAGGCACCCACTCTATCACTCCCCAGTGGAGGAGAGATTCTACCTTGTGAGAATGGCCTCTCAATGGTGACGGGGAAGAGGTTTTTGGAGGAAATAGGGAGAGAAACTCAATGGGATAGCCAGAATGGATGATATACAGCATACACTTGTCTGTTGTTATTTCTCTTCAGTTGTGGGAAAAGATTGCTAAATGGCCACCAGAGGACAGAGGCATGGGTGGAAATAGCATCAACAGTGTTTCGCAACTCCCGAGTATCCCGTCCAAAGTGCCTCTTTCCCGGAGGATGAGATTGGGTTGACGTGGAAGGTTTAAGGTATCTTGACTTTTGCACCCTCTGTCTTTTGTGAGGCGGTTCATAGGATTGCTGATGATAAAATGGTTGAGGCATAGGCCTTGGTTTGTAGGCATGTTTGTGGTTTTTCCTCTTAGGGGCTGGTGTATATGTAGTCAGAGAGCAGACTCTTATTGAGAGCAAAGACTCAGTCTTTTCATTGAAAAGGTTGGCCTTGTCAAAGAGCAAGTCCCTCTACGGTGTTCTGGACCTCCCTGGGAAACTCCTAAAGAATGTGGCCAGGATTTCCAGTGCATGACAATGGTCACTGAGCTCAATGTAGTATGCAATGACCTCAGATTGCAGTGAAGGTCTGGCCACCAGCTTGCCCTCATCAATAAAGGCCTGAAATTAAGCCCTGACCTGCTGAGATAATTTAGCCTTAAAAATCTAGGAATTTAAAATAATTGAGATAAAACTAACAAATTGTGAAATATTTACAGGTTTGAATACAAGAAAGCTGAAGAGAAAGGAGAATCTCCAGACACTGGAGGTTACAACTCAGGCCATGCAGTGATAAACAGGAACTGAAGAGGAGGTTGGCCAGCCCACCCCTAATACATATTTGGTGCAGAGCATGAGAACAGGTTCACAGGAGCAGACCAACAGACACTGTTTTCAAGAATTCTCCAGGGTCAGGCACATGGATTGCATGCATCCCCATAGTGGAATATACACAGAGGGGCCAGTGCTTGAAGAAGAATAGTAACTTGTCAACGTTTCATGTTACAGCTCTGAAAACAAAATCTGCTACACTAATACTGGTTTCATTGAAACTTAGGGTGATGGGTTTACAAACACATATTCTATCACAGGATGCTGTTTCTGTCTCTCTCCAACCTGGAGAATTGACCTTAAAGTCAAGGAGAATTATACTAGGAAAGGGAGAGGGCTTCTCATTTTGTTTTTCAGAGGTTCCCACAGTACTCAGCTCTGCTGCAAGTGCACATGCAGGTTAGCCTGATCAATGCACAAACCTTACCTAGAACGTTCTGGAGAGTGGGAGAATGGGAATGTGGAATTATCCGGGAATGACAGGAACTTCGAAAGCCACCAAAAACAAGAATGACCAAAAAAGAAAAAAACAGAAAAGAAAAGCTCCAAAGGAAAAACAGACAGACAGACATAGCATGACAGGCAAGAACAGTTAGCAAATACAGACCAAAAGAAAAAACACAGTGGGAAGTTTGTGGAGGTCTGGCATGGGTGGACATGGGACAGGGGGAAAACCACTGTATTGTGGCATAATTACATTTTAAAAACAACAACAATTTCTGCAGGATATTAGAGCAGTGCAGTTATTTAAAAAAAACAACAACACAGGAAACAGTTTCCATGACCAAATTAACACTGCTAAACAGCACATTATCTCATTTATTTACTGGCATATATTTAAAGGATAGAGATTAATATATCCAGGTTTATTATAAGCTATCCAGTTAACAAAAAAACAAGGAAAATGATACACGTGCAATATGTGAAGTAAGCCCAACCAAAATAGGACGCTGTTGTGTTATGGGCTGTACAAAGAACTAGTGGGAGTCCGTAAACTAAAGAATTTATAATCTAGATTTGAGAAGTTTGGGAAACTTGATCTAAGGATTATATATTTAAAAAAAACACCAAGGGGGAAAAGGACAGGGGAAATAAGAGAGGCTGGAGAGCTAGATAGAGGATCCTGGTGGAAAGGCAGCAGTTAGAAGAAATCAGATTGCCACCTTAACCTGTTTTGAGACGTGTGCATCTGTACACATACGCAGTGCCTCTACGCTGAATTACATACTTTATAACTTAAAATTTTCCATTACACATATTCAGTATGAAATATTCAAAAAATCACCCTGAGCTTTATTCAATCAAGTGAGATCAAATGCAAAGTTTTTCAAGCATAAAGCACACACTCATAGTTGAGGACTATTTACATGTTCTTGTTGTAACCCAATCCAAATAACAAGTGCCGACAATCTCATTTAGGATATAAGAAAATAACTTGTACAACATTTCCATAAACCAGAAAAGGAATTAAGGGCTTTCCCTCAAATTTAACACACACAAGTTCACCTATGAGCACGAGAGGCACAGAATTTTCAGCCCCAGAGAGGAATTCTTTGAGAAGTTATCAGCAAATGAAGTCAGGGATTGTTATAACGGTAACTGCCCTGCAATCTTTACTGTGGTGTAATTAATTATGCAAAATACAGTAATCACCATTAAAAAGTCAACATCCATCCAAAGAATATCTGAAATATTTCATTTTTCTCTATACTTACCATAGGAAATCACTTCAGTATCTCAGTTACTACTATATTGCAAATGTGGGTTAACATTGATTTTTTAAAATTTTGACTGTCTTATTACATGAAAGCACAACTCAAAGCATGATAACTCTACTGAATTTTGGAACAGTTAAAAAAAAAAATCAGAAATTTTGTGTTGACTGTGCTGGAGAAGCGGTCCTGAACAGCTTCTCTATCTGCACCTATCGGCATTGTAGTTTACTATTGGTAAATGTTTTTGTAATGATCTTCAAAGTGAAAGAAAATATAGCTCCTGCTAATCAATGCAACATTTTTCCAGTAAATTGCAGTAAGAAAATTATAGTCAACTTGTAAATGAATAAATATCAGCTTGCACTTCTACAGCACTTTCCATTTGTAGAAATCTAAGAACTTTAACAAAAGTAAGTGTCATAATACTCATTTTACAGATAAAGAAACTAAGGAACAAAGAGGCTTAGCCTGGGATTTTGAAGCCCATTTCCAATAGAAGTTGAGTGCCTAACTCCCTTAAGTGCCTTTGAAAACCTCAATATAATGACTTTCCCAGGGTCACACAGCAAGCCAGGACTGCGAGTCCTAAAAAAAATGGGTTCTGGCCCTCTACCACTGAGTCCTATTCCTCAGGACAGATGGGCCTCCTATTACTTATATAAATGCGTTAGGTTTTGCTTCTTGGATTTTTCTCCTTCTTTCCTCCAAAACCTGAAAGCCACTGGACTTCTGCTTGTGTTTATACACATTCTTATACACTGCATATGACATTAACCTAAACCTGAGAAACTGACTGGAATCAACTAAGAACCTACAGCTGTTAACATGGTCTGTTAGCAGTGACTGTTAAAAAGTCATGAAGTATAAAGACTGATAATGGAGCCTTTGGAGATAGAGACAAAGGAAATAAAAACAAAGCAGTTTTGAGTTAGCACAGCGTGTAGCTACCACTTATAACCATTAATTTTCTAGTTCTAACATGAGATTAATTTTACTTCAGTCATTTCACACTTCTGATACACACACACACACCCCTTACAGATTTTGCCATTCAAAGAAACACTATGTGGATTCTGAATACTAGAAAATGTACTATTGAACCAGGGCTAAAAAAAACCACCAGTGTTCTTATGAATACACATCCCTCTGTCATGATTACACAAAAGATACAAAATAAGTTTCAGAGTAAGTATTAATACTAATTAGTGCTCCAAAATCATGTTGAATGGATTTAGTATCAAGCATAGTCTCTATTACTGCTGACTTTAATCCACTGCAGCCACAGACAGAATTATTTCCAGACTGTAGTGTCCTATGTCCTGCGAGTTCACAGAAGCAGCCCTATACCCACTTAGGGCAGGTCTTCACTACCCGCCGGATCGGCGGGTAGCAATCGATCTATCGGGGATCGATTTTTCGTGTCTCGTTAAGACACGATTAATCGATCCCCGATCGCACTCCCCGTCGGCTCCGGCAATCCACCTCATCGAAAGGCGGAAGCGGAGTCGACGGGGGAGCGGCAGCGATCGACTCGCCGCCGTCCTCATCGCCAGGTAAGTCGATTACGATACGCCGACTTCAGCTACGCTATTCACGTAGCTGAAGTTGCGTATCGTAGATCGACCCCCTCCCCTAGCGTAGCCCTGGGCCAAGAGATGCACACGTCCTCAACAAGTATCTCGGAAGATCTGTGTAATGTGAGACTCCAGTCTATACTCTTGGAGAGTCAAAGGGCTAACCAAAAAGTTTCTTTCCCCACTGGTGTCCAACAACATTCCACTTACTTGTGAACAGTATTGTTTTCCTTACTCCCCTTATTCTAAATTTCATAGCAAAGTCTTGAGTAGCTTTGTCTTCACTAGGGCACAAGACTCATTACACAGGAAAATTTCAAGTTAGGAGAAAAAATTAAAAAAAAAACTGAAGAAGAGTATTTTACAGCTACATGAACATAACTGATTTGAGGGGGGGAACTGCAATAGACGATGCTGAAAAGAAAGGCGGTGGTTCTCTTGGAAAAGATGGTAAAAAAGGCCAATTCCAGGAATGCACATAATAATGCATCTCCCTCATGATGGCTCAGTACACTTTACAAGCTTCATGGATGTGAGCTTGGTAGGGGTGCATCACTCACAAATGGTGAAGTCATGTTTGAGTTATGGAAGTCATCCCAGACAAATGCTAATAAAACCTGGCTAACCTTATACAGACAAAGATCTTCCTAGTACTTCATGTAATCCAGGTGCTTTGGTTACCGATTAACCCTTCTCCATTCGCTATCTAGATTAAAGGAAACTCCACCAGCAAGAACTGGGATTCACTCCCAAGGGAAGGTTAGCAGTGTACATGTGCCCCATCCCATCCCTTTGCCATGAGAGCCCAGCTCTCATGGTGCTCCATTGCAGCTCCTTAGCTGTGCTACTCTATAGCCGACCCTGCTACTTTGGCTTTAAGCCACTTGGGGTACGTTTATACTACCCGCCTGATCTGGCGGGTAGTATAATCGATCTTCTGGGATCAATTTATCACGTCTCATCTAGACGTGATAAATCTATCCCGGAAGTGATCGCCGTCGACACCAGTAATCCTGCTTCATGCGAGGAGTAAGCGGAGTCGACGGGGGAGCCTGCCTGCTGCGTGTGGACCTGCGGTAAGTGCTGTTTAGTTCGAACTAGGATACTTCGACTTCAGCTACGTTATTCACGTAGCTGAAGTTGCGTATCTTAGTTCGAACTGGGGGGTTAGTGTGGACCAGCCCCGTGCAGTAGATATTTTCGACAGCTTATATTGCTATATCCTGACCCAGGTGTACCTTCTGCCATTGAGGAAATTTGTATACATTCCCATGCTCTACCAACCCTTTTCCAGTAGGTACTGTGCTTCCTCAAGTGGACATTTATTTACATAGTGCTTTTAAACAACCCAAAGAGAATTCAGTCATGCCAAAGCATTCTTTCATACAAAAATACTATGACAATATTATCACAGCTCTGATTACAGTGTTTATTAGTTCAATGTTGTTACAAGACCCACAGAGGAAACAGTAAACAATTACTCACTACATTTAAAACCAAATGTATACTTTCAAATGAAAAAAGGTGTTAATTTTTCACAGTTAAGCATACAAGAGTCAGGAAATGCCAATTTAAATCTCATACATGTTTAAAGCTTAGTTCTGTTTTCTTGTGCATACAGATTGCAATCAATCTTGATTTATGCAATCATACCTATTTCTCAATTACAATGGCAATTTTCCTACATCCTTAGTGTCACATCTAGTAGCTTGCAACATTTTCATTTTTTTATGCATAAACCAATGTTAAATATATCTTTATTGATTTGGACATTTTATATAGCAAATTTTCAGTAAGATACTTATGGGTTTTAATCAGTGGCGTAGCCAGGTTTAGAGCAGAGGGGGAGCGGAGCTAAAAAAAGGCGCTGGGAACAAAAAGCATTGGGAGCAGAAAAAGGCGCCGGGAGCAACAAGAGAAAAGCTCCACTCTGGCTGCAGCGCCGGAAGCAAAAAAAGGCACCGCTTCTGCTCAGTGGGGGAGCGGCCGCTCCCCCTGCTCCCCCCCGGCTATGCTACTGGTTTTAATGATTGTCAGCACCCATGTGTTATACATTTTTTTAAATAAGCAATACAGCCTCTGTTACAGGCACTTCAGAAAATAAGGAGGGAAACCACAATGTTAACATCGCTGTGAACTCAGATGGCCTATAAATGCCAATTTTAATAGAGCCAGTTTTCAGTATTCCTCTATATGGCATACATACCAATATCTATGTTTTGTAAGTACAGTTTACTGAGTATTTTCCATGTACTTCCACAGACTTTCTGGCATGCCCAAATAATTACTCAGTACTACAAGATGGGTATCTAAGGTTGTAGGGAAATTGTGTGATATTGTATGTATTTTAATGCAGATGTAAAAAGGGGAAAAGTTAACACTGCAAGGGCAACCTTAACTCTGGCATTTCCTTCCTTCCAGAGGTTAACCCTGCATTAGTTAGGTTATACCTTCACCAAAGAATAGTTCTCGTATGTTAGCTATTCTGCTGTAAAAATATAGTGGAAAAAAGGCATTGTAGTTTTCAACCATGAGGTAATCTAGGCAAGGCTGACCACAGGTGGGCGTTTATTGTACAGACCCCACCTAGCTATCTCACGGTCACGGTAAAAACTACACGTGTCTTGACTCCACTTAAGATATTACAGGGAGATAACTATCATGTTTTAGTTATCTCACTGGTAAAACACACCTTTGTGTCAGTGAAAACAAAGCCTCAAGTGTGTTTTTGGCCCTCTCCCTGCCTTAGTTAACTACCTCTTCCCTCTCTTCCTTCCAATGACCAACTGTTTTTGGCAAAATACTGGTAAATCCCGGTGGAAACAAGGTTTGGAATCCTGTAAGGATCACGGAGTTTGGAAACTTTACATGCAGAAAACATGCCATATGAAAAGAATGGAAAGCTCTCACCCAAAAAGGTAATAACTGTATCACAAGCAGTTTGGAAGCCCATGGATTGTATAATAATTTTTTTTTATTTTGAGCTTTCCTAAAACTACAGTATTCTATTTATGAACTTCAGCTTGTGTTATAGGAACCATTAATATGGGAAAAGGAACAAACATACTTAATTTCTAGATATCAGCACATCTTCACACTTACTCAGAGCTGGCAGAGTAACCACGACAATATGTCATGTCCGGTGTTGCTAGATAATAGTTAGGTATTTTCCCCTCTGCATTTTGTTTTTTATTGAGGTTTTCATGTTCTTAATTATTTGATTATAAATTCTGTTCTTGAAGTAAAATCAAACATTTAAAAAATATATGTATTCTGTTTACATCAAAGAGGGCCAACCTAACAAAGCCAGATCTTGGGGCTCTTATTTGGAAATGTAACTATTATTTAGCAATTCTGTTTTACACTTTTCATGATTTACACAAATCTTCATTTTTATCTGAATGACCAACTATACTGCATATTTTTTTCTGCGTGATAAGTTACTGAACATTGCATAACTACTTGTTATTTCTTATCTTTCCAAATTTGGTATGAAGGTCTGATGATGCCACATAAATATCATTACACTTGTCTCTATTTTTGACTTTATTATACTATGAAAAGGTTAAAACAAGTGTCTTCCTTGCTATCTGAGTTACCCCTGTATTCAATGCAACATAATGCTTGTGTCACATTTCATTCTCAGACTATGTGCCCATGGCTCAAATTTATCCATCACACCTTCCGTTAATTCTTTAGGCAATTTCATTTGATTAAAAATAAGTAGGGCTGGTAAGTGATGAAAAAAATAATCGCACTGTTAAACAATAATAGAATACCATTTATTTAAATATGTAGGAGATTTTCTACATCCTAAAGTATACTGATTTCAATTACAACACAGAATACAAAGTGTACAGTGCTCACTTTATATTTATTTTTGATCACAAGTATTTGCACTGTAAAAAAAACAAAAGAAATAGTATTATTCATTTCACCTAATACAAGTACCATAGCGCAATCTCTCTCATGGAAGTTGAACTTACAAATGAAGAGTTATGTACAAAAAAAATTTATTCAAAAATAAAACAATGTAAACCTTTAGAGCCTACAATCCACTCAGCCCTACTTCTTGTTCAGCCAATCGCTCAAACAAGTTGGTTTATATTTGCAGGAGATAATGCTGCCTGCTTTTTGTTTACTATGTCATCTGAAAGTGACAACAGGCATTCACATGGCACTGTTGTAGCCAGCATCACAAGATATTTATGTGCAAGATGCGCTAAAGATTTATAGGTCCCTTGATGCTTCAATCACCATTCCAGGGGACATGCGTCCATGCTGATGACAGGTTCTGCTCGACAACGGCCAAAGCAGTGCGGACCGACGCATGTTCATTTTCATCATCTGAGTCAGATGTCACCAGCAGAGGGTTGATTTTCTTTTTGGTGGTTCGGGTTCTGTAGTTTTCGCATCGGAGTGTTGCTCTTTTAAGACTTCTGAAAGCATGTTCCAAACCTCATCCCTCTCAGATTTTGGAAGGCACTTCAGATTCTTAAACCTTGGGTCGAGTGCTGTAGCTATCTTTAGAAATCTCACATTAGTACCTTCTTTTCATTTTGTGAAATCTGCAGTGAAAGTGTTCTTAAAATGAACAACATGTGCTAGGTCATCATCCGAAACTGCTAGAACATGAAATATATGGCAGAATGCAGGTAAAACAGAGCAGGGGACAGACAATTCTTCCCCAAGGAGTTCAGTCACAAATTTAATTAATGCATTATTTTTTTAACGAGTATCATCAGCATGGAAGCATGTTCTCTGCAATGGTGGCTGAAGCATGAAGGATCATATGAATGTTTAGCATATCTGGCATGTAAATACCTTGCAATGCCAGCTACAAAAGTGCCATGCAAATGCCTGTTTTCACTTTCTGGTGACATTGTAAATAAGACGGCAGCATTATTTCCTGTTAATGTAAACAAACTTGTTTGTCGTAGAGATTATCTGAACAAGAAGTAGGATTGAGTGGACTTGTAGGCTCTTAAGTTTTACACTGTTTTGTTTTTGAGAGAAAAGTTATGTCACAAAAAAAAAATCTACATTTGTAAATTGCACTTTCACAACAAAGAGATTGCCTCCAGTACTTGTATGAGGTGAACTGAAAAATACTATTTCTTTGGTTTATCATTTTTACAGTGCAAATATTTGTAATCAATAATAATATATACTTTTATTTCAATTACAGCACAGAATACAATATATATGAAAATGTAGAAAAACATTCAAAATATTAAATAAATTTCAATTGGTATTCTATTGTTTAACAGTGTGATTAAAGCTGTGATTAATCATGATTAATTTTTTGAATCATGATTAATTTTTTGACTTAATCGTGTGAGTTAACTGCGATTAATCAACAGCCCTAAAAATTAGTAAACCCTTTTCCTTTTATTTGTACTTTCATTTAATTCTACTGAGCACAGGCTGTACCTCTGAAGTTATAGCAGAAATTTTCCATTTCACAGCAGTCCTCCAATGTCTCACAACCAGTTCCTCTGCTGTGGGTAAAGGTCACAGAGAAGAAAAACAAAATCTGCTTATTAAAGACCTGAGTGCTGGTTAGATATGTCCACTCCAAATCCAGGACTGTGGAACAAAAATTGAAGAAAGCCCCTTACCGCGGGTCCAATCCACCTCCTAATAAAGGCTTTCCACTGACATTAATGGTAGTCATATCAGGCCCCATGTCAGTATCCCAGCCTGGAAGAACTGTCATAAAAGTTTATTACCCCAGACCCAAAAACTACTATTTACCCACTCTTCACCATAATGACTGATAATGCTAAAACCAACTGCTATTTTATACACCCATACAAAAATAAAATGTAATAGCCCCAGGAGAAAGAGCAGAGTTCTGCAAAACTCCAGTACCTGCTGAACCTAATCATAGTTTTCTTCTACTGATAGAAGGAAGAAGCAAAGAATCCATGAATTCTTTCCATGAATCAGAATGTAATACGCTGCCTAAAACCTCAGAAATGGAGATGCCAGAGTGTTGGGCAGATCTCCAAGGAAGTGGCACAAAATTAATGTCAGTTGACATGAACTCAGAGTTCATGATTTGAATGATGAAATTAACAAGCCCCTGAGAAGGAACATTAGGAAAGCTGTATAAAGGAGCTGTCAGTACACTGGAAACCAACCCCACTACATTACTTATCTATCCTATTGCTATTTTGTCCTTAAAGGCACAGTACCAATTGCACGTTTATTATCCTTTGACACCTGCACACAGGAGACAGTATAAGCAAATCTAGGCCTATAGGAAACAGCTTCTTGCAGATGGATTTAAGTAAAATTAAGTTGTTTCTTTCCTTGTAATAAAAGGCACAAACATTTATAGATGTTTCCAGTTGTTTAACTGACAACCATCTGGACGGAGGTAGAGTAGCTCTAGAACAAACAAATGCCATACCAAATTTTGCAGTCAATTTGTCAATAGCAGGATGGGAGTGAAGAAAAGAAGAATTAATTAATTATTTTTCTAGCATATTCTGTACCTTACCATCTGATCATGAATGGCATTGGTATTCAAGAACAGTATCCTAAACATGAGAGTGCAGCTAATGCTGAGACAATTGTTTACACAGGGTGTACACTGGGATTCTAGGCCTGATTGTTCCTCATTCAGCATTACTTGCATGAGTAAAGGAACAATATAAAGTTGTATAACTACAAATATCCTGAATTACAAATTTGAAATCTCTGATCAAGTCTATTCTATGATGACCAGAATGTAAACATATACTCTATGGTGAAGTTAGGAGCTTTGGTATGCAGGTGATGACCAAAACAAGTACAGTATACAGGTAACGGACACTTTCTTTGATCAAAGAGAAGAAAAATGTAGCATTTGTCTGGGTATTACGAACAAAAAAGGAGCCATACAGAAAGAAGGTTTATTCTCCTTAAATCTGAATACATAAACTGAAACAGTCCTAGTTTTGAAGCACTATAGTTGACTCAAACCACATTTCTCTTTTTGGAAGTACTATGAGTAAATCAATGATTGAAATTTAGCAATAACCAACTTTCCTGTGACACTCATCTTATGCCACTGATAATCTGCATCCAGTGGAACGACATATGATTTTTGCCTAAAACACAAAGCTGTTTCTGCGTATAAGGCACATTAAGGAAAAATGTGTATGATTTAAAAAAAAATAAATCTTGGCTGATGTGCCATATAATCTGATGCTAAGTAGCGATTTTCATCATTTTCCTTTTGTTCTAGACAGGAATTAAAAAAAAGAAAGTAAAAAAACCCACACACCTGCTGCACACTACATTTTCTGCAAACATCATAATCTGCAGCTAATTAGTACCAGAACCAGAAACACAATAAAGAGAGAGTACAATTTACATACATGTTTTGCTAGATTTTGGCTGGAGTAGTCTACAAAAATAGTTGGCTTTGAGTCATGAAATTCATGTAGTCTGCGTTTCCCCAGTTCCATCTTTTAAAAATATCTCAGCATTAAGTTGTTTGCATTTTAATCAATTAAAATTAAGTCTTTTGAATGTAACTTTAGAATAGCACAAGACACTGATTTATGTGCGTAATCAAACTAGAACACAAACTAACCTTTTGTGATACTAGTATGCAACTAACTGAGAAAACAATAGACTATATTAACATACAAGATATATATTAACATCCTCAAAAAAAAAAAGGGCTACAAACTAGGGCTGTCAAGTGATTAAAAATCGCTCTGTTAAACAATAATAGAATACAATTTATTTAAATATTTTTGGATGTTTTCTACATTTTCAAATATATTGATTTTAATTACAACACAGAATACAAAGCGTACAGTGCACCCTTTATATTTACATTTTATTACAAATATTTCACTACAAAAAACAAAAGAAATAGTCGGGCTCTGGGAGGGAGGGATTGTGAGTGTCTTGCCCCCGAGCTGGGCTCTTGGGCGGGGTGGGGGGAAGGGGCAGAGAGAGGAACTGGGATGTCATAGGGGTTCCTTTACTCTCTACTCCTGGGGGAATTTTTGTGCGTCTTTGTAATGTTACAGACATACTTGCTGACAGGTATTTTGAAATACATTACCAAAAGATTTGAAACTGGCATGATGTACTGTTATTTTGACAAATAAAATTTGCAGAATTTTAGAATATTTTGTGCAGAATTTTTAATGTTTTGGCACAGAATTTTTATTTTTTTGGCACATAATGCCCCCTGGAGTACCTCTTACATGAAGTGTTTCCTAAAGTTTTAGAGAATCCCATCATTTTTTTTTGTTATTGAATGTCTCAACGTCTCTTCAATATATGTAATACGGAAAATACTTTTAGAGTCTCTAATGAGGCTAATTTTATTGTTGTTGAGAACTGGGCCATAGCCCTTAATCTAAAATATATTTTGCCTCTATAAAACAATTTTAAAAGGTTACTCCAATGAAAGAGGCAAACAAATTAAAAGGGGGCACAGAGAACTAAATGTGACGACAAATTTACATTTTGAAAACACGCATTTATAAACCTGAAGCCCAACAGAAAAGTTTCCAATTAAGCTGCCAGATGTGTTGACAAGTTCCATGATTGCATCATTCATAGGTAAAGCGATTTTGGATGATGCTGATGGTTTCAGGATGTCAACAAGCTTATGTCGTGTCTCCTACACTTCCTCCAGGGAGATGTCAAGGGAATCTACAACTTTCCTATAGACGTCCTGGCAATATCTAAGGTTGTCCCCCATGTTGGGAGGAGGGGGCATAACGGTGTCATCCGGGACAGAGGAAGAAAAATGGGTTGTTGGTTTGACATCCTTGTCAGAGATTTCTTCCTGTTCTCCCGTCATCTCGAGGGTACTCAGATGCTCCCGGTACTGACAGCACAGCAGTAGTGCAGCCAGGTCCGGAGCGCAGGGGGAGCGGCGCTATAAAAAGGCGCCTCCCCCTGTACTCACCCGACGGCGCTCCGGGTCTTCGGCGGCACTTCGGCGGCTCACTCCGGGTCTTCGGTGGTACCTGCCACCGAAATGCCGCCGAAAACCTGGAACGCCGCCGGGTGAGTGTAAGAAGCAGCACTTAAAAAGAAGCGGCGCCTTTTTTTAGTGCTGCTAAAAAGAGGCGCCACTTCTGCTCAAGGGGGAGCGGCCGCTCCCCTTGCTCCCCCCTGGCTACGCTACTGCAGCACAGGTGACTGCTGTGTACCCTCCCTGTGTGAGCTAGGAGGCTTGAGGTGGTGAGAGGGATATGCCATCCATGGGGCCCAATACTGCCACTGTGGAGGAAAGGGGATAGGAGCCATTCAAGGGTGCCCGTACCACTGTTGTTCTTGGCCCCTGTATAGTACCCTTTGTGTGGCAGGGCCAAATTGATCGTTTCGTGGGTGGGAGAAGAGTTGTGTGAGAGGTATGTCTCTCCCTTGTCCTCATCCTCATCGTTGCTCAAAAATGGGGGAGCAGATCATGGGGGAGTGGTGGGGCAGCTCAGTACCAACAGCGCTGTGGTGAGCTCAGTGCTGAGAATAGAGTCGAGTGTCAAGGACACCATAAGGCAGTGGTGGGCGACCTGCAGCCTGTCAGGGTAATCCGCTGGCGGGCCGCCAGACAGTTTGTTTACATTTGCACGGCCACCTGCAGCTCCCAGTGGCCGTGGTTCACCATTCCCAGCCAATGGGTGCTGCAGAAAGCGGCGCGGGCCGCAGTGACGTGCTGGCCGCCGCTTCCCACCATTCCCATAGGCCAAGAACAGCGAACCGCAGCCACTGAGAGCTGCAGGCGGCTGTGAAAATGTAAACAAACTGTCTGGCGGCCCGCCAGTGGATTACCCTGATGGGCCGCAGGTTGCCCACGACTGCCATAAGGTCTTGGGGAAGGAAGAATTGTTGGGGTGCCGGCTGCTGTGGAGCAATTGTCTGTAAGGGTGCACTTGCCAATTGTACTATACTGGCAGGAGGTGGCAGCATAGGCTGCAGTTGCTTTGATGTGCCTGGTGCCTAGTGTCAGGACCGCTCCTTTGGTGCCAAGGCCTGGGGTTTCTGTTTCCCCCTTGGTGCCTGCACTGGAGCTAGCTCTCTTGGAGTCTTTAGCTCTCACAGTACCCACCATACCATACCATCCCGCTATCTTAGCTGTAGAGCCTGTCGGTACCGACGAGGTCTCTTGGTTTGGGGAACGCCGTTTTTGGTCAGTTCCTGAGCCAGTGGGGACAGCATATGCTTCTTAGCCATCTTTTTAGTTGGGTGGTCTGTTGCATGAGTCACAGACAAAGAAGAGCCCTTGTGAGAGGCTGCAGTTGGTGAACTGTGCCCCAGGGGTGTCCGTGCTTCTGGCTCAAACACCGGGCAAAGAGACTTCTCCATGAGCAGCAGTTTAAGCTGCAAGTCTCTGGCTTTCCTGGGCCGGGCTGTCAGTTTGTGACAATGTGGCACACTTTTGAAGCACGTGTGCTTCACCTAAGCAGCCAACACAGTGAGAGTGTCGGACCAAAATCGATATTGACAGCCTGCAGGTGAGGCAGCATTTAAAGCCCGGGGAGCCGGGCATGCCCCTGGGGGGAGTATTTCCCTCTCCCCCGTGAGGGAAGAACTAAACACTACTCTACTGGCAGGGCTCAGGCTGTCAGCCCCAGGCGGCAGGGCTCCCTATTGTGGCTAGGGAAGCTAAAGTTCAGCATTTCATTTCAATCACAGAAAAATGCAGATTTTTATGTTTTTGTAATCAGAGAATTTGGTGGGTTTTAATCATGGAAAACTAGGACTCCTGATCACGAGGCGCAAACTCTCTGCTTTTGGAATGCACTGCATATATAGCAGATATTAAACATGTTTCCAGGACAGGACCCCTGCCTCCATGCAGTCCTTCAACGGTGCCTTTCATCTATCCCTGTAAAATTACTCCTCAATTTATAAAACAGGCAAATAGCCAAACAGGAGGTGGTGGATATCACATGGCAAAATAGCCACAAAAATGGCTGAACCCCTAAAGTAGAATTTGGCCCCTGGACAGAAATAAGGACTTATTTCTATTCAAAATTGCAGTGGTTTAACTAAAGTTGTGATTTTAAAACAATTTAGTTAATCCAGTGCCAAACAAAGTATGTGCATTCTTAATTCAATTTCAACCTTGTTATACCAATTTAATTTAATTCAATAAGGAATTTACTTAAGCTAAATCAATATAAGGCTGGTTTAAATTGAATCCAGCATCCACACTATGTTTGGAACTGCTTTTTAACTAAATCAGTTCATAAACCAGTTTCAAGTTAAAGAGGTGAAACTTTGAATATAGACAAGACCTTAGCAAATATCACTGCTTTAAAATGATACCGGTTATTGTATTGACACTATACACAAGTACCACTACAAAAACTCTAAAAACTTACTAAACTCTTCTGCAATCTTAATAGGAATCCTTCTGACTATGAATTCATCACCTAATTATTTTCCTATATTAATATCATCATCTAGTTTCCCTGTGTGACCCTATGCCTCATATTCTTCATAGAGATATGCTTATGATATGAATATGGCATAACTAAGATAGGTTTTATATAAGATGGGTTATGTGAGGTATCATTGGAAATGTTATGTGTGTATCATTTCTGTATTTGAAGTTAGGAATATTGACTATGTAACAATTATAATTGTGTTTACACTTGGGGAATGCGCACCAGACAGTAGGCAATTAGCCTGGATGGGCCATTAGGAAGGACAATAGGACTGTGAAGATGCTAATCTCCCTCCTTCCTGAGAAGTTTCTTGGGATGCTGCTTTGACACTGCAGGGTCAGGTGATCATGTCACCCTGTACGGGACACCATCTTGGACTTCTAGTGTTTTTCCATTAAGAGGGGGTGGGGGGGGTCAAACTGGGAAACAAATGATTCCCACCATATGCAAATCCTATTTAAGGCTGGGAAGTGAGTTAATCTTGGTTCTTCTCCACTGCCTTCCCACCCAAGAAGGAAGACTGCTGAAAGCACCTGAAGAAACAAAAGAACTAAGTTGGGGGGGGGGGGGGGAGCTGCCAGGGCTGAGCCCAGGTGAGAAAGGTCTAGCAGCAAGCCTGTGAAAGGAATACCTAGAGATCAAAGCTGCAAGCAGTGCAGTTTGCTTTCAAGAAACTCTGCAACCTGCATAAAACAATACTTTTAGGGTGACAATTTGCTACTATTCACTTTTAGGGTGACAATTGCTACTATTAACCAGTTAATTTAGTGTATTAAGCTTAGTTTGCGTGTTTTGTTTTATTTGCTCCGTAATCTGCTTTGATCTGTTTGCTATCCCTTATAATCACTTAAAATTTATCCTTTGTAGTTAATAAACTTGTTCTGTTTTCTAAAACCCAGTTTCTGCAATTCATAATTGGAAGGGCGGGGGGACAAAAGACTGTGCATATCTTCCTTCACATTGAGGGAGGGAGTGACTTTCATGAGCTTACACTATACAGTCTTCTGTGCAGTGCAAGACAATACAATGTTGGGTTTGCACCCCCAAAGGAGGTGTGCATTTAAGTACTGGGCAATCCCTAGCTGAAAGTCTGACCATGCAGCTGGTGGGTGTGGGTGGGTGTGTGTGTGGGTGTGTGTGTGGGTGTGTGTGTGGGTGTGTGTGTACGGCGGGACAGGGTGAGGAAGCCCAGGTTAGTGGACCAGGCGGGCTCAGTGGGACCCCAGCACATCAGGTGGCACCCTGGAATGGGGGGCAACCCATCACACCCCTCTCTGTATAGTTCATCTGGCATCTATTTCCTCTTATTTTCTACAGACAGATGGAGGAGTATAAGGAAACAGTGAGAAAATATTTGTAAGCATATCACTCTTCTGAGTCCACCAGCAGACTAATTACTTAAAATACTATATATAGGAACAGAAATTCTTGCATCTTTGTTCACTTCATCACTTCCTGTTAACAAAATTCAAGCTGAACAACCCAATCAGTTTACATTCACAAAACTACACACAGCTGGCAATACAGCAGTTCAATCTAGCATAGAAATTCCCAGAGTTAATTGAGTCTCAAGCCAGAGAGTTTTCTGAAATTAAAGTATCTTTTGCAATCCTTTTGAAAAAAAAATTAAATCAAAGGAAAATATAACATTTCATCCTACCATACAGAATGTCCCCAAAAAGTTAAATGCGCAGCTCTTAAATACCACTGCTGAAGTCCAGTGACTGGACTTCTTATTTCTCCAAACTCTAATTGTAAAACATACAGTAAATCTGTAGCAGTGGTTAAATACACAGACAAATATGCATATAATATTTTACTCCACTTAACAGCTGTTTCTTAAATTAATAAAATTTAGACTCTTTGGGCCAACTTTTGCTCTCGATCTGAATTTGGACTTCAAATCTGACATGTTTATGTTCTACTTTGAAGCTCTGTGATCTTTTATTTTTAATGACAATATTTCAGTATCTTGGCTTTTTTTTAAAAAAAGTAACAATATTTAATATAGTGAGTAAAACAATAGGCCCATTGGGTAGAAATGTCAAAAGCAATTTTTAAAAGTATCTATAATATATTCACACATTATAAACACATATAGACAATGTGAGCGTCTAAAGTTACAGGCAGCCAAGTTTGAAAGCGTTCCCTATTATATCTACATCTAAAAGGTTAAAGGCTGCCAGCTCATAAACATACTATGATGTATTTCAATACTAGACTTGAATTTAAGGCATCTCTTATAACCTAACTAATAAAGCTCCCATATCAATGGGAGAAGAGGATACGCAGCACTTTATAGGAACTGGCCCCAAAGTAGTGAAAATAACAATATGCACCTGCCAAAGTATTCTAAGGTCCACACATTAAGTTCCTGGCCTAAGATACTAACGATCCTAGTAGGTGTAGTATTGACACAAATACATTTTGGAGAAAGTCTGTTCATAAGAACAGCATGTATACGCTCCAGTACTGAGTTAAAAGAGATGCTTTACTAAGCAAGGTTAGCCAAATCAGAGTAAAACTCAAGTCAGGCTTCATGACTCACTCTCTGTTTGCTGGAAGGACAACAATTCTTTCCACCAATCAAAGGTTTTATAAACAAAGTTCTGTTCCAGACACAGCTTGATGTGTTTGTTTTTAAATTCAGTATGTTCTCATTGACTATTTATCTAAATGAAAGCAGAGAAGCATCGGGCAAGGCCAAAATAGAAGACTCAAGTTTCTGAGTGTCCAGCTCCTGCATACGCTGGTTTTGTTGGTTTGTTTTTTCATAAGAATGCCTTTCTCCCCAAGCCAAACATGCTTACTACCCAATGATTCTGGCAAGTTGACACTTAGAATCTGATCCTGTTCTTCCCAGACAGACTCCAGTGCCCATGACTAACCTCCATCAGGCTCCTCATTGGCTATGGACCCTATCCTCAAGGAGCAGCTGCAGGACAGAAGAGTTAGTTACTTTAGGACAAACTGCTTTTGAGGTGGAGTGGGGGCAGGGTTGTTATCAACTCCTTCACAAAGTAAAGTAGTTTCACCATAATGTATACTTAAATTATTCTGGTGAATTTGGTGGATAGGACAGAGGTCTATAAAATCATGAACAGTGAGGAGAAAGTCAATAAAGAAGTGTTATTTACCCCTTCATATAAACACAAGATCCAGGGGTCACCCAATGAAATTAATAGGCAGCAGGTTTCAAACAAACAAAAGGAAGTACTTCTTCACACAATGCACAAACAACATGTGGAACTCATTGCCAAACCAAAAGTAGAACTGTTTTTTTAAAAAAAGATAACTTCATGGAGGGTAGATCCATCAATGGCTATTAGACAAGATGATCAGGGATGCAACCCCATACTATCTGGGCACTCCTAGCCTCTGACTGACAGAAGCTGGGACTGGATAACGGGATGAATCACTTGATGATTGCTTGGTCTGTTCATTCCCTCTGAAGCACCCAGTATTGGCCACTGTTGAAGGCAGGATACTGGACTAGATGGTCCATTAATCTGACCCAATATGGCCATTCTTATATATTTTGAACAAGGGGAGCGATAAAGCGCACATCCCTATTCACAGCGATTAAGTGGAGGAGAGTAGAAGACATAAACAAGTTATGCTTGTGTGTGTTTTGGCCCATTTCCCCCCTTACCTCCCCAACAGAAGGACTGCAGCATAACCCCAGTTGCCTTCTGAAGGTAATGGAAAACAAAAAAGCCTTCTTACTCCAGTGAGAGAAGGTCACTGTGTTAGCAATGTGCCTGCCTTTGGCCTCACGCTGGGCAAGCATTAAAGAAAAAAAAATGCCACACATAATCCAATATAAAGTACAAAGAAAATGCTAACAATAATAAAACTGAAGCCATGGAAATCTCAAGTATTCAAGCTAAGAAAACTTGAAATGAAACCAATAACGCATTCCATTTGGAGTACAACAGAGGGCCCGAAAGCCTAAGGGTTCAGAGAAGGAGAATTATCAACTGGATGGGGGATGGGTTGGGGGTGGGGATGGTCCTAACACTGAATTTCCACTATAGTTTTCAGCAAGTCATTTCTTTGAATACTAAAACTTCATTCACATGAGCTAGAAACTCAAAGTAAAATGTTCTCTTGGTTGTATGCCACTGTACTGTATTTCAGTAACAATTCATATTATTAATTCACTTTCATATAAATAATTCATAATACCTAGAAACACAAAAGAGCTGAAGTGGTTAGAACAACAAGTTACATGATTAAGTCACCTGCAGGTAGAATACTATCCCTGTATATACACAAGAGCTAATTTAAACAATAATAAAAGCCTTTTATTAGAGACTCTTTCTAATCACTTCAATTTTTGATTATAATATTACAGAGGGTCAAGAAGTACATATTTAAATAGAAAGTTCCTTAAGGGTGAATTGTAAGTACAAAACAGTAAGAAAGGAAAAAGATACCAGTGGTCTGGTATTACCAGTCCAAATATATTTTAAAATACCATGCAAAGATACTGTTCCCAGTCATTCCCATCTTGTAACACTCATTGGACTTATTTTACAATACAGAGATGATTAGTTAGGTATCTCAAAGATTCCTAAGTATTAAATACACGTGTTAATCTTTAAATTCTGGTTATGATTATGAAACAGACATCTTAAACTTCCACATTTGTGCTACAGTTAGAGCTGGTCAAAAACTTTCAGTGAAAACTTCTCCCCGGACAAAAAATGACTTTTTGACTCATGGGAAAATTTTTGCAAGATATTTTTTCACAAAAGCAAAAATTAAGTAAGTAAATAAATAAATAAACAGGGCTTTGGTTAAAAAGAATTTTTTAATAGAAAAAAATCTTAAAATATTTAAAAAACATTTTTTTCAGAATAATAATAATTTCCTCAACCACCTGTATTTAAGGAAATATCTAGAGACCAAACTGACATCAGGGCCCCATTGTGCTAGGCATAAACAAGTATTAGTCATAGTCCTTGGCCGAAAGAGCTTAAAATCTAAGGAGAAAAGCTTAGACAGAGCAGGAGAAAAGAAACAGAGCATACCTATTTTACAGATGGAGAAGTGAGGCACTGACATGAATAGACTTGCCCAAGATCACACAGGAAGTCTGTGAAAGAGCCAGGGAAGTAAAACAACATGTCTGGAGTCCTAATCTAGTGCCTTTAACTACAACTCAAGCCACTCTTTCTTGATAACTTCAGAACCAGGAAAAATAAACAAACAGTCCTTAGAGAAAACAATTTTAAGGCACCTAGATGAGTATAACGTAGTACAAACAAATCCAGCATTTCTTCTACATGTCTGAATTTACCTTATAAGCTCAAACACCAGAACCACCCATTAAAAAAAAAAGAAAAGAAATTGTATGACTCTTGGAGAACTAACTAATGATTTTTGGAGTTGGAAATGTTGGAGTTGGGGCTATTCAGTATATTCGTTAATGACCTGGAAGTCGGGCAAGAGTCAAATGGCAATTTTTTTTTGACAAAACAAAACTACTTAGGTTAGTCTCAACTAAAAAGGATTCTGAAGAAATCTAGAAGAGCTAACAGAACTAAACTGGACAAGGCAATGACAAATGAAAACAATTTGGAGAGAGCTACGTAATACCTATTGTAGGAAGAAATAAAAATATAGTACCTTCCATTTAAGAACATATCAGTTAACAGCATAACCTGCTTATGAACATAAAAATAATAGACTTGCAATGTGGATCCAAAGACTGGATGAGTGGATACTTCAGTTTTTTATATACTTTCTGATTTACAACGTAACATAATTGCTCTAAATCACCTGACTACTCAGTTTTATCAATTCATCGTTTCTCAAAAAATAATTAGGAGCAGTAACATACAAGAATATAACTGAAAAGTATTAAAATGAGATTGTGACATGAAAACTTCCACTGTAATAGCAAAACCATAGATTAAACATTGTTTATTTAGATTTACATAAAATGACCAAAAGGATGCCGATCCATACACTCTAGATGCCCTTGATATAACTTCAAAGTACATTCTAAAATAAACTGTCCTGTAGTCCCCTCACACAACCCCTAAGCCTTAAAATGACAATGTGTACCCCTTTTCAAATGCCATGGGGAAAAACTGGAGGAGCTTTATAACAATATTTAGTAGAGGGTATGCATAAATTGTCAATTTCTCTAAATTCTGAGTTGCAGCTATCATGTTCAATATTTTAAAAAAAAAAAATTTGCAAGAGATGCTGCACACTCAGATACTGGCTACTCTAATTTTAGGAAAAAGGAGGAATTATCTTAGCTGCCATTTGTAAATATGTTCATTAAAATGTCAATCACATTAACCGCATACTCAAATTTATGGGCTTCTTTAATGTAGCTATACACAAACACAGAACACTACCTGAACATATACTTTGTTAAATCGTTTCAGAAACTCAGGGTAGATATGGGCACTAATACGGACAGCGACTGTAGTAAGCGGAAATAAACATGATGTGATAATATATCACTAATAGTTAATGAATACTATAAGAATTATTATGCTGCCATGTAAATGGTGGCATATCATCCACTTGAATATTTTGTTATTTTGGTCTCATCTCTAAAGATATGTAACAACAGTGGTCCAGCGAAGAGCTACAGAAGTTATTATAGCTGGAGCAAGGGGGCCTGCCATATACAGAGAACTTAAATACACTAGACAACACTGATACGCTAGCGACATCCTAGAATGGTAATACTGGTCTGAACATTCCATGACATCTAGTGAAACTATTCACTTGCAGGAAGATATATAAAGTGTTACACAAACAGGTCCTCGCCATCTATTCTCCATTCTCATACCTGGGAAACCAACATTTACTATAAACAGCACCACATATTTTGAAAAGCAGTCAATGTATTAAAGATCCTGAATTAAAAACATTAATTGCAATATAAAGAGCTAATAACAGGAACAGCTCAAGTTTCTATCAGTTCATCAGAACTTTGCACATGTTCAGACTACCCTTAATATACTACAATGAAATTAATGTCGCCTTGGATTCTTGTCTGCTCAGATTATTCCTACTCAGTACTTACATAGGACCTGATCCTTTAAGGATCCCACTGGGCACTTGAATTCCTTAGGATGTGGTACTGAAGATTCAGTAGGTAGCACCCTTCCCTTGCACTTTATCACAGATATAGAGCATTGTGGGGGAGCACTGGGTTGTTAGAAGGTGCCATCTTTTGGACACAGTCCAATGAAAAATTAGGGTCCAAACCTCTCAGGGACAATAAAGATATGGTGTAGGTAGGAAGACTGATATTATTCACATTAGAATTTGGCTAGACTACTGTGGCCAACACCCTAACACTTGATAAAGTCCCATTCTCAATGTACTTTAAAACTGTTCACTATTGTTGCTGCTAGTTCTTCGGAATCTGACAGATACTCAACAGAAGTTGCTGGATGCTGAGCTCTTACGAAGAATCAGCCTATTTTATCTAGGTGCATTGATATGGATTTCAGAGCTTTACTTTATGCACCCATTTCTTAAAATCTTGGTCTCCATAAGTCAGTCCCTCAATGTTTGTTGCTCTTCTGTGAGCCCACTCCAATATGACAATAACCCCATTAATGAGGTGCCCTGAACTGAACATAACAATCCAAGTCCAGTTGCACCACAGCCATAGAGAGGGACTTTTCTCCCAGCTCAATTCTGCAATTCCAGAGCTCAAATATGCACTCCAAAACTGCAGCAGCTGTTTTTGCTTCTTAGTCACTACAAACTGTCAAAATTTGCTAACCTTTATGACCTCCTTTCCCAAGTCTTTCGGCATTACACTTAACTAGGCTTCCTCCTCCAATCAAATCTCTATTTTGGATTATTTATGCATTAGCTTGCATTTATCCAAGCTGAATCTCATTTTGCCCGTGTTTCTTAATCGCTCACAGAACCTTTGTACTGTTTCCTGTGAGTTTACAGCTCCTCCCAATTTACCATCATTTGCAATTTCATTAGCAAGCTGTTTACTCCTTTTTCTACATTAATGAGGGTGTTAAATAAAACACAACTTAACACAGATCCCCTAGATACTCCTCTGAACACCTCCTGCTCAACATGATATACTTCCCCATTTACCGTGACACTTTGTGTTTATGGTCCTTCAAGACAGTATTCAATCCGTGAGTGTGTTCACATGCAAGCTGATCAGAATTAATTTTGAGAATTAGATTTCATGAGACTATCAGTTACCTGTAGTAATTACATATGTTTGATAAAGTAGATTAGTTTCATATTTACATCACTACAGCAAAGAAAATCAAACTGTAACAGCTTTCTTCTGAAGCCAGTAGCCTGTGAAATATATTAGCAAGTTACACAGGTTTCAACTCTGCCTCCTTACTGACTCTTTTTACAGATATGAAGGAGGTTTACAGACAGTCTCCTATGTCAGTACACAAGTGAACTGGCAGAGATTTTCACATACAATTTCAGCATAGATACTTAAACGGATAGTTTTCACTCCTGCATCTGTGAAGTACTGCAACTACTCCAAGTTGCGTCCATTAATGAAGTATCACTCAAGGTTGTTGACAAATTTTGCTACCTAGGTAGTATCGTTTCATGAGATGCAATGACAGACGACATTACCAAGTGCATTGGAGCAGTCAGCAACGCCTTTGTAAAACTTTGGTGGCATCTCTGGAAAGAACACAGTGTCAGACTGAAAACAAAAATTTAGGTTTACTGCACCATCACCACCACTATCACTCCTCTATGGCTGCAATGCATGGACTACTTATCAATGCCACATAAAACACCTGGGCCAATTCCACCTAGAAAGGTACAACACAATCCAAGGGCTGGAAGTTGAAACGACAAATTCAGAGTGCAGCTAATTTACCCAACATAAGGATGGAGGGGAAAATGGTGAAGCCTGTTAGATCCTGAGTGGGGAGCCCAAGTTTTAAGCAGTGAGAAGAAAGGGTTTCCTTAAATACTTCAGGTCAACCCTACCGGTCAGGACCCATATATATAACTAGAGCCCTACCCAATTTCACGGTCATAGAATTTTTAAAATAGTAAATTTCATGATTTCAGATATTGAAATCTGAAATTTCACAGTGTTGTAACTGTGCGGGGTCCCGACCCAAAAGAGAGCTTGGGGGAGAGGGGTCACAAAGTTATTGTAGGGAGGTCACCATATTTCCACCTTTACTTCTGCGTTGCTGCTGGTGGTGGTGCTGCCTTCGGAGTTGGGCAGCGGGAAAGCGGCAGCTGTTGGCTGGGAGCCCAGCTCTGAAGGCAGCGCCATCGCCAGCAGCAACGCCGAAGTAAGAATGGCACAGTATGGGATTGCCATCCTTATTTCTGCGCTGCTGCCTTCAGAACTGGGCCCCTGGACGCCCACCTCTGAAGACAGCAGTGTAGAAGTAAGGGTGGCATGGTGTGGTATTGCCACCCTTACTTCTGCGCTGCAGCTGACGGGGCACAGCCTTCAGAACTGGGCACCTTGCCAGCAGCCGCCACTCTCTAGCCACCCAAACTCTGAAGGCAGCGCAGAAGTAAGGGTGGCAATCCTGCGACTCCCCTACAATAACCTTATGACCCCCCTGTGACTCTCTTGTATTGGGACCCCCAGTTTGAGAAACGCTGGTCTCCCCCGTGAAATCTGTATAGTATAGCGTAAAAGTAAACGAAAGACCAGATTTCATGGTGGAGACCAGATTTCACGGACCGTGACGTGTTTTTCACAGCCGTGAATTTGGTAGGGCCCTATATATAATCCTTTGCATTGTAATCTAGAACTCAATACATCTAGGGCTATGGAATTTGACCTCCTCGTTTTCTTTTCTCATTTTACAGTAAGATTTCTTTTAATAAAGCATTTACGGACAGTCTGATCATTTTGTGAATTATGCTGTGTTTCTTCCTTCACATCAATAAACTACAGTTTCCCCCCAGGAGCCCCTAATATGTACCATATGTGTCAGGATGAAATTCCCAGAGATTAGTAGCTGCCCTGACTTGCCAACATTTCTTTGGCACCTCCATTTTCTTCATTGGTAGAGTCAGCTGGTGTAATAAATCAACTATTAAGGAAACTGAATGAGACATTAACCTCTTGAGCCTTAAAGTTAGGCTATGGTTAAAACAACGTCTCTGTAGAAAGGCACCTGGACACTGAACGTATCTGCTCCTCCTGTGTTCCCCAAGTGGTTTACTGACAAACAATTTTTAATGCTACTGCCTAATCTGCATAGCTGCAGAAGGGCAAGCTATATTAGGACTATATTAGGACAGACCAATGATCCAATCCAATGCCTGACATTTTGACAAGTCATTTTACTTTGCAATAGGAACAAGTCTCCTAAATGTGTACTTTCTTGCTTTTGTATCATGGAGAATGGTAACTAGGAGCAGCTGATTTGACTTTTCAGACCAATATTTCATACATCTTAATCATCCCTCATCTTTTCAAACTAAATGGTTCATAGATCTTTATTTTCCCTCATATACAAGCCTCCCATTCAACTCAGACCCCCACTCCTTTTTTGCCTTTACATAGAACTATGTTGATAGTAAAACATTAGTGTTAAAAGTGTCAACGATTTATGACCATTTTTGTCTTATTCCCCTAATGCTTATTATGCCAAGGATATGTAGATTACAGCAAGAAAATTAGAGAGATATGAATATGCGGAATGCTACAATTCTTTAAAAGAAAAAGAGTACTTTTGTCTTTAAAAAAAATTAAACCCCCTGTTGAGAAAAAAAAATGTAATTCAAAGTAAAGGAGGAAATTCTTGTATAGCACCTTGGAGAACCCGACAGCCTAAAAAGAGATGTCAGTCCAAAATTTCCTGGCAGCAAGTAGAAACTAAGCAGAGAGACAGCCTTTAAAAGCCTCCATGACAAGGTCCAGTGGACAAGTCCCTGACCTGGGCAACAGAAAAGCTGGGTTCCCTTCCTGGCTCTGCTGCTGGATGACATTGGGCTAGTCACTTCACTTCTCTGTGCCTCTGTTTTTCCTCCCACCATCTGTCTTGTCTATTTAAATGGTGAGCTCTTTGGGGTAGGGACCATCTCTTACTATGTGTTTAGGCCAAGTACAATGGGATCCTGATCTCAGTTGAGGCCTCTAGATGCTACTATAATATCAATAATCATGGAAGCTATGAGAAATGGACGTTGTATCTGTTCCATTTTAAATGAAACTTCATTGTATATTAGACATAACTGCAAAAGATACATTCAAACTGGAAACATAGCAGGAATTACTGAACATTGAATTTTTTTTTTTCTGTAAAGAACACTCAGTATTTGTTGAGGTAAAGAAACAAAAGTGAAGTAATCTGACAAAAAGATGAGTCATGTGAACATTCCTGTGTGAAATCTCTTATTTACAGTAACTCCTCACTTAACGTTGTAGTTATGTTCCTGAAAAATGCGACTTTAAGTGAAACGATGTTAAACGAATCCAATTTCCCCATAAGAATTAATGTAAATGAGGGGATTAGGTTCCAGGGAAATTTTTTTCACCAGACAAAAGACTATATATATACATATATATATATATATATATATACACACACACACACACACACCGCGATGATGATAGTGAAGCTTGGTTGAGGTGGCGGAGTCTGAGGGAGGAGTTAGGGAATGCCTTACTGCTAAATGAACTAAGCAATTGGCTCGGGGAGCAGCACATGGCATTGGGGGAAGAGACAGCTGAACTGCCGCAATAGATAGCCTGCAAACAACGTTAGAAGGGAGCATTTCACAACTTTAAACGAGCATATTCCCTAATTGATCAGCAACTTAACAACGAAACAACGTTAACCGGAGCGACTTTAAGTGAGGAGTTACTGTACTTCAATAATTACATCATCCGAATCTCCTGTTTCTCATACCTCATTTAAGTATGTTCATATAAATCTAACACTTCAGAATTACCATTATTTTAGGAATATGTTATACACTTAAAATGAATTAAACAAAAAGGAAAACAGGTCCCAATTCTATAAAGAAATACATGTTTTCAAGTCTACTCAAAAATCATATCATGAGGAGGAAAGACTATTTTACATTAAAAAGACCTCCACCCAGAAATGATTAAATATTTCTTAAAAGATATTGCAGTGACCAAACTGATTTGTAATTGCAAGAAACTGGAGAAAGTAGGTGCATTTCTGTAAAAAGTGCCTTATGAAACAATGCAACACGGAAGTCATGGTTAGAAATAATTACATTTCCAAAAAGACTTAAAATGACTGACCTGTTATGGTCTCTGATTGATGTGTCAAATTTGTAGTCCAAGACTTGAACTCCAGTTATTCTTTAAAAAAACAACCCCTTACATTTTGTAATCAAATAATAAGCAAAAATAGTTTTGAGTTTAAAACTCTTATTCATCGGAGAAAGCTGACTGAAGGAAAAATCTACTGAAGAATATTAATTTTAAGTTGCATTACATAAAGAGCTGCCATGAACCCATGTCTAGGCCCCACACAATTAGTTTTTAACAACATAAATTTATTATGCAATGTAAAGAAAAGAACAAATTAATGGACAAATACCAACCTTTCCAAAACATATCAATTACCTAGCACTACAAATTCAACCAACACTTGGCTTAAAATATAGATCCTCTTCTGGTGTACATACCAAGCACTGTATAATACTATAGGGAGAAAAGGGAGAAGCACAAAACCAATTGACCGATATTTGATAAGGACTTCAGGATACTTCAGTATAAACATCATCCTAAAAGTGGATCATCATACTGATGTTCAGGTTACCATGAAATGAGAGAGACTACTTGATGCTACTACTATTCAAGACAAGAAAATAATAATAAAATGAAAGAATGTGTAGATCTCAAAGCACTTTACAAAGGGAGGTCAGTATCATTATCCCCATTTTACAGATGGGGAAACTGAGGCACGGAGCGGTAATGTGACTTGTCCAAGGCAACCCAGTCAGAGCCAGCGGAAAAAAAACAACAAGTCTTCTGAGTCTCAGTCCAGTAGTCTATCCACTAGGTCATAATACCACCCAGAGTGGCTCCTCCCAGTCACTTTCACAATTTCTGAAGTCCTATTATAACACAAAGCAAATGTTAACAAATACATAATTTTTTTTTCTGTATTGGTTTGCCTACATTTCAAGGCTTTCAACCAATCGCGCTAAAAAGTTCTTTTTTTTTTTTATTTAATTTAATGGAATCTTAGATCCTGGACTAACATTTGGTGATAAATGATACTCTATGTAATATTGATAGCAATCATTACAACATACTCTTTGATAGAAAATGTTAAGTCTAATACATAAAAATATTAACAAAGCTCAAAAGTAGATTTACACAATCTAGTAGTGAATCTATCAATTTCCAAGTCTCAAAAATCAAATGCATTTCCTAGAGGAATTAGAAAGATTAGAACACCACACGCTCACAAAAAACCACCCCATAAAGGGGTTATTTAAAAATGACAATACCAATCCACATGAAAATACACAAACTTCATTCTCTAAAAGTAAGTGCTATAAGTTTGGAGAGAATTCACTGTATTATTCAAACAGAGGAAAGAAGTTTTGTACCAACTTCAAGGACTACTCTCAATGCAACCCTAAATATAGAAACAGCACTGCTAACCCAAACTGTTCAAAATCATGGTTTAGGCCCCAAAAAACATTTTTAAAGTCTCTCTCTATATCTAGATATAGATAGATAGATAGATGCTTCACTTGCTTCATGTATTCCAGCTTCTCCCCCAAAATGAGGGCTAGAAATTTAGTTTAAGAAAAGAAAAGGCAAATAATCACTTGACTCCAGCAGCTGGGGCTTTAAGAAAGACATCAAAAACAACAAGAGATGTGCAATCAATTTGTACAAGATAGCAACACTGAAAAGTGGCTCTATTTTAACATGTATATACATGCGTTCACAGAAACAAGATGTGTATGTACACATTTTTATACACCACACACAGTTCTCAGCATATGAAATGCTGGCAAGATGCCATCTTTACAGCATTTTTAGAGCTCTATTCAAGATGGGATGGCTCTGGAGATTTCTAATGACAGTACCCTCTTGCTCTATAGTCACTAGTTTGAATACAGAAATCAGATGATGGCAATTTTGTGCCAATTCAAAACTAGTTGCTGGTCTCCATCCATAGCTCACCTCACAGCTACAAGAGTCTTTCTGGCAAACTGTAATCTCCTAAAAGTGAATGAGCTCATTCAACTTTTGAAACATCATATAGTGCCTTACACACTAGATCAGGACATTTCAGTTTTGTCCTCTACTGTGCAATATTTATATTGCAAAACTGAAATTCAGCCCAGTGGAGAGGACCCACAGAAGGGCACATGGAGGGGGGGCAATCCTCAGATTGCGTAATCTGTCATAGTTCCATTGAAGACAATGGAGCTATGACAATTTACAGCAGTCGAGAATCCGCCTCATGGGGCTCAAGTGGCACTTATGGCTTGGCGCAGGCTTTCTGCATTATGGTGAATATCATCCATGTAGAATAAAGTTATCTTGACTTCACTTTAGACTAGGTTTTATCCAGCATATGGTAAACAGATGCAGAAAAAAAAATGTTGTAGCAGCCTATAGCCAAAATCTACAAGAAGAAAGCTAATTTGATTAACTGAAAATTAAAGCAGTAATCACTTTCTATTAAACAAATTTTTTCTTACTTTTATGAAGAGAATACCTCATATTCAAGAAGCTTGCTCCCTGTAATTCAAAACTAATTGTTTTGTGTAAACTGGCAGTAGTTATTTTAATTGTTTTGCACTTGTGAAATGGTTAGAGCATATTAATGAAGCACAGTCATCTGCTACAAAGTATGGTTCAGAATGGCAGGCTGGATAAGTGCAATGCTATGTTTGAAATTTTGCCATCTGTATTCACAGGCAATTGTTCACCCAACAACAAGACCTGATTGTGACAATGTAACTTTCGTTTACAGGCTGCATTACAAGGTTCTGACAACAGTACAACGCAGCAGTGCTCACAGCCTCAAAAACGAGAGTATACAAAACACAAAGCAAAAGGCATCCCCTGAGGTAACAGATATCAGAGGGGTAGCCGTGTTAGTCTGGATCTGTAGAAGCAACAAAGGGTCCTATGGCACGTTATAGACTAACAGAGGTATTGGAGCATAAGCTTTCGTGGGTGAATACCCACTTCATCGGATGCAAGCAGTGGAAATGTCCAGGGGCAGATATAAATGTGCAGGGAAGAGTCAGGCTAGAGATAACGAGGTTAGCTCAATCAGGGAGGGTGAGGCCCTCTTCTAGCAGTTGAGGTGTGAACACCAAGGGAGGAGAAACTGCTTTTGTAGTTGGCTAGCCATTCATAATCTTTGTTTAATCCTGAGCTGATGGTGTCAAATTTGCAAATGAACTGAAGCTCTACAGTTTCTCTTTGGAGTCTGGTCCTGAAGTTTTTTTGCTGCAGGATGGCTACCTTTAAGTCTGCAATTGTGTGTCCAGGGAGATTGAAGTGTTCTCCTACAGGCTTTTGTATATTGCCACTCTTTATATCTGATTTGTGTCCATTTATCCTTTTGCGTAAGGACTGTCCAGTCTGGCCGATGTACATAGCAGAGGGGCATTGCTGGCATATTATGGCATATATTACATTGGTGGATGTGCAGGTGAATGAACCGGTGATGGTGTGGCTGATCTGGTTAGGTCCTGTGATGGTGTCCCTGGTGTAGATATGTGGGCAAAGTGAGCATCGAGGTTTGTTGCATGGATTGGTTCCTGAGTTAGAGTTATTATGGTGCGGTGTGTAGTTGCTGGTGAGAATATGCTTCAGGTTGGCGGTTGTCTGTGAGCGAGGACTGGCCTGCCTCCCAAGGCCTGTGAAAGTGAGGGGTCGTTGTCCAGGATGGGTTGTAGATCACCGATGATCCGCTGGAGAGGTTTTAGCTGAGGACTGTAAGTGATGGCCAGTGGAGTTCTGTTGGTTTCTTTCTTCGGCTTGTCTTGCAGCAAGAGGCTTCTGGGTACACGTCTGGCCCTGTTGATCTGTTTCCTTATTTCCTCATCCGGGTATCGTAGTTTTGAGAATGCTTGGTGAGGTAACAGAGTAGCACATGTTTTCCTTTCTGATTTAGCTAGGATCACTACTGCATTCATAATTCCAGGGATTATGACACGCTTTCAGAAATGATCTGGTTTGTAATCAAGACATCAACATTACTACAGGGATGAAATAAGCAGTACAGACAACAGGAAGGTCAAACTGTATCAGAAATGCTCCCTACCAAACAGAATTTCCATCCTGGAATATGGGAGTAGAGCTGACTGATTTGTTGAAATAAGAAAAGCTGCTCTCTCCATTTACCCTAATCTCTTGCTGCTTTCAATCCTACAGTTTATCCTATGTAGTTTTATTCTTGTTATAGAACATTAGAAAGTGGATGGTTTCAGTACTCTCATCATCATTGTTACTCTGCCCTGGGAGCAAGCTCAGTGGTAGGGATGGGACATTTAGTGGGCACAGTCCACTTGGGGGGGGCGGGGAGGGGAATCATGTTTTTAGAAGTAATTTCCCCACATCAGCTTTGTTACTAACATCTTGGAAACTTTGGTGTGGAATTGGTTTTCAAGTGACGTTTGTAACATTCTCCAGCTTTACAATTCATTTTCAGAAGCCAAAGCCCATGCAAACAGAGAGGGTTCACTGGCACATCCTGATACTTGCTACATGCACGCCCGAGCTTGGGGACATCAAGAGGCTCATGCGCTGCTCTGGAAGTGTGTGCCCTTCCCCCCATTCACTCCATAGGGCCAGTGTGTGGGGAGTGTAGCAGCACTAGAGAAGTGAATGTGGCTCAAGATGTTAGCTATACCACGATCCCATTGTTCTAGCTTTTTGGGTGTAAAGGGGAAGAATAGGGCTTCATTGGGCACTGGGGTCACCCCAACCCCACAGATATTTGTTTTTAGCATACCCAAAGAGATTACTATGAGTTTCCTTTTCTTCCTCCACCTCAGAGCATGGGGCTGGCGTGGGAAGCTTCCATCCCCAATTACTCCTCTCTGGACTCAGGTATTGGTCCTTTGAGCCTGATCATCTCTATATTTTCCTTCTGTCTTTCTGAGTAAGCCCTACAAGTGGCAGCACCTCCATCACATGCACATTCTCAGAAGTCTGGGAGCACATGCAGTTCTGTGGGCAAGTTAATGATAGAAAGGGAAAGGAGGTGTCATGTGATTCATAAAAGTCTACAGAAACATAATTTCAGTGGTGTCAGCCTGTGGTGTTGGTGGACGTTTTGATAATACAATAGTCAAAAATGGGTCGAGTTGGGGATCATTCAAAAGCTCTTGCTCCCATGAACACAATGGTACCAAACCTGATTGCCTAGAACAATTATGTAGATGTATATTTGAGAAAATATTTAAATAAAAATCAATGTTTTCAAATTATACGTTGACACAGACTTCACAAACATGCAGCCCTCACACAGTTAGTTCAAGGCCACCATTTGACAGTGCTGTGTTATCAGTTAAAGCTCAGAACATGATACCTGGTTTTTTTATCATAGTAATCTCTAACATAAATGGAAGGAGTACTTCAAGTTGATATGCCAGCAGAAGCAAAAAAGCGGTTCAGTGGTATCAATTATCAGCTTTGTTTGTTATGCAAAAAGAGTTGCAATGAGGCACTGGTTAAGATGTCAGCATCCAACCAGAAATTACTGGAATCCATCCACAGACAGTATGTGTAGGGCCCTACCAAATTCATGGCCATGAAAAACGTGTCACAGACTGTGAAATCTAGTCCCCCCCCCCCCACCACCACCATGAAATCCGGTCTTTTGTGTGCTTTTAGCCTATACTATACAGATTTCACGGGGGAGACCAGTGTTTCTCAAAGTGGGGGTCCCAACCCAAAAGGGAGTTGTGGGGGGAGGGTCTTAGGGAGGTCGCAGTACAGGTCTCTCGCCTTTTACGCGCATTTAACATGTGCGATTTCAGCTTTGCGCGATCGGCAAAACTGAAAGAAAAAAAGAAAGAAAAACTGAACCGGAACCGGAAACGCCATTCAAGTGAATGGCGTTTCACTATACGCGGTTTCCGCTTTACGCGCTCAGCGCGAAACGGAACCCCCGCGTAAGACGGGAGAGACCTGTATTGCCACCCTTACTTCTGTGACGCCTTCAGAGCTGTGCAGCCGGAGAGTGACGGCTGCAGGCCGGGCGCCCCGCTCTGACGGTAGCACTGCCACCTGCAGCAGCACAGAATTCAGGGTGGCCTTGTACGGTATTGTCACCCTGACTTCTGTGCTGCTGCTGGCAGTTCTGCCTTCAGAGCTGGGCTGGCCACCCAGCTCTGAAGGCAGCTCCCAGCCAGCAGCCGCTGCTGGCCACCCAGCTCTGAAGGCAGCTCCCAGCCAGCAGCCACTGCTGGCCACCCAGCTCTGAAGGCAGCTCCCAGCCAGCAGCCGCTGCTGGCCACCCAGCTCTGAAGGCAGCTCCCAGCCAGCAGCCGCTGCTGGCCACCCAGCTCTGAAGGCAGCTCCCAGCCAGCAGCCGCTGCTGGCCACCCAGCTCTGAAGGCAGCTCCCAGCCAGCAGCCGCTGCTGGCCACCCAGCTCTGAAGGCAGCTCCCAGCCAGCAGCCGCTGCTGGCCACTCAGCTCTGACAGCAGCACTGCCACCTGCAGCAGCACAGAAGTAAGGGTGGCAATATCGCAATCCCCACTACAATAACCTTGCAATCCTCCTGCCCCCACAACTCCTTTTTGGGTCAGGACCCCTACAATTACAGCATCCTGAAATTTCAGATCTAAACAGCTGAAAGCATGACATTTATTATTTTTTAAATCCCCGACCATGAAACTGACCAAAATGGACCATGCATTTGGTAGGCAGGGGCATAAATACGTGCATAGTTATAGAACATACATTACATAACATCAAACTACAATCCCAAAGTAATTCATTACAAGATTGTCATTTTCACTTTGGTCTTGATCATTTTAAGGCATCAATGGAAAGACAAAAAATATCGGATAGTGGCGGAATCTTTGGAGAATACCACCACAGAGGACCTGGTTAAACACACCGCTCAGCGTCACTTTACGTGCACCCATAAACTGATTTTGGCAAGAGAAGAAGTACATCATCAAGCATCAGGAAAAAGCTGAAAATGCCTGGACACGTGCCAGCTGTGGGCGAGACTTGCTTTATACTAGATCCGACGGTACGAGTTTTAAGAAGAACATTTGCTTCTTTTGCAGTAAGCCAGAAGCCTGAAGACATCCATTAAGCACAGTTGCAACATGCGAGACTAGCGAGAATGTTGCATGGAAAGTAAAGTTAAGTGGGTGCATTGACCCAAAAGACACTCACACATACGACATTGCGTATCAAATTGAGTGCTGCACCAACAACATATGTAATATGTTGCATCAAAAAGTAAAAGTAACTGAAACAAATACTGATTTTATTACTGCAAACTGTGACTCAACTTGAATTCATAAACTGCCTTGCAGAGGCTCTAAGGGATGGGGAAATGGTAGTGATGGCCTATGCAGCAGCTAACTACAGAGAAATATGTGCTTTGAATGGGACTGAAGAGGAACTAATGCTTAGCAGAATGGGTCTTAAAGAACTTATTGAAGATGAAGTGAGAGATACAGATATAGTTTTTAGCAATCCTATCTGCAGAAATGAATTAGCACATATCCTTCGAAGCTGCAGAAAACATGGCACTAGCAAAAGTGGAAGAAAAAGTGCTGATATCAATGGAAATATGAAGACTCTGTTTGCAGCTGCTAAAAAAATTTATGGAAAAGCATTTTGTAGGTGGGAGTTTCAGGGATCCATAGCTGCTGCCAAACCTGAAAAAAATAATAGTGTGTGAGATCTGTACTACTTCTTTATGTGGTGCAGCTGTGGTGACAGTGACTTCAGCACCACCAGCAAGTATGAAGTAAGCAACTGGAGTACAAAGCTCCCATTTTACTGCAAACCTCATGTTTGAGTGGATGAGTGAAAGGCAGGTTTCCAACACATCCATGACAACTGTGTGGCACATGAATAATGTACCAGTACAGGTTGCTATTAGTTTAACAATTCATTCCAAAACCCTCCTGCAACTTATGTATAGAATTGGCTCCTCTGCTAACTACAACAAAGTATTCTATCTAGAGACTGCAATTGCAAGCGAAGTTCTTCACTGCATGGAACTGAGTGAAGAGTTCCCCCAGACTTCAGCAAGGGTAGGTTTATATTTTGTGCAGCTGATAACTTGAGACTTCCTTGAAGATACAACAGATGACAAAAGTACCCTTTGTGTTACTGTTATAGTCTGCTATCAGGAGTGTATTAATGGGGACCAGTCCCAGCCACAAGTGCTATCTGGACCAGCAAAGATCCTTCCTGGAAAAAGCTTCCTGACTTCATGAAACACTTACTTTCCCACTGATGTCCAAAAATTCTGAAGCCAAGAAGTCCAGTTTTAAAGAAACAACGGTTAAATTGACTATAATAGATCTTTCTACTTTCACTAACCTTGACCTCACTTGGTTATTGTGCAAAAGTGGGATACACTCCAGAAGGAAAACAATTACTAATACAGCTTCCACTGCAGAGACATAAGATGTACCCTTAAGAAGACATATGTCCGGATACCGAGGACGTACCACATCACACCATTTTAGGAGAAAAATACATTATAATATGGTCAGCCTTGCACTCGGCACTACACAAGGTACAATGTGACTGCTGCCAGCAGAAGCCTGTCAGCATAGCAATCGTTAATAGTATAGCTGAGGTACAAGCTCAGAACCTGTTAATGCCTGCTGAGATTTGGCCTTCAGAGAAAAAATGGTTACCCACCTTTTTGTAACTGTTGTTCTTCGAGATGCATTGCACATGTCCATTCCATTGTAGGTGGGCAGACACAACCAATGACCCCTGTGGCAGATGAGTGTATAAATATTTAAACCCTTTCGCGGGAATGAAGTACTTCTTTTCCGCCCTTTTTGAGATGCAGGGGATGGAGGACGGGGTTTGCCAGATGGTTTTGGCAATGTTCAAGACCCCTTCGCGTACCGGGAGCGCGACCCGGTCTAGGGCGGATGCGGAGAGCACAATAAATAATGTGTCAGTCTGTTCCTCCATCTCCTCGGCCTCGGGGCCCAAGTTAGCCACCACCCTGCAGAGCAGTACCTGATGCTCACGGAAATCGTCCGGTGGGCTAGCTTTAGAAGGCCCTGCCACCACCTCATCCAGGGAGGAGGAGGAGGATGAATGGATGACCAGGGGAGGTCTGGAGATGTCCTCACCTGCCGGGGAGGGCGGCCTTGGGGTGGGTAACAGCTCCTCACCCAAGGTGGTTGCCGGGACGTCCTGCACCGAGGCTGGTGCTGCAGGTACCGGGGGTGCCGCCTGTGGTCTGTCTGACGTGGCGACCGAGGTCTGGTGGGAGTGGGGCACCGGCATGACGGGAACTCCCCATGCATTCCAATATGGCCATTGGGTCAGCCACTGGCTCTGCTGCCAGGCTGGTGCCAAAGCCACTGACATGTCCTCCAGAGCCCAATCACGCTGTCTGGGTGAGTGGCTGAATTGTGCCTCTGAGCCCAAGAAGTCATCCCCCTCCGGTGACCAGGGCAGGGCTGTGAAGGCTTGACTCTGATGGCTCACCGTCGCCGCCAGAGACCGGTGACAGGAACAGTCCGACTGGTGACGGGAGTAGGGAGAGCAGCGCTGCGCTGGGGAGTGCCCTCAAGGTCTCGGCGATGGCAACTGACAGCGGGACGAGGACTGGTGCCAGGGAGATAGACGATGCGTGGGCAAGCTTTGGCGCGACGAGGGGGATCGGGAGCGCAGTTCTGATGGCTCGTAACAACGGTCCGGAGACCTGGGTCAGCATGGAGAACAAGAACGTGGCGACCTAGGGCTCTGTCTTGGCTCCGAAGACCATTGGCGCTCGCCTGACTTGTGCAAGGCCTTGCCGGCGGGCTTGCCCTCACGGGGAGCCATAGCCGGTTCCTTTGCTGCACGCGGTATCAGATGCGTCGGAGGCGCTTTCAGTTCTCCTGGTGCCGGGCCCTCAGAGGGGTCAACTGAGCCATTGGCCTAGGCCCTTTTCTGCTCCCCGGAGTCGGTGGCGGGTCCTTACGGGGGAAGGAACTCCCCACGGTGGAACTCTTTAGCGGGTCCAAATTGGGCATGAGGCCCGATCAGGGTCCTTTGCCCAAAGCCCCTTGGTCGGGCTTGGCTGGTGCCACCTTCTTAGTCTTTTTCTTTGGCACCAGAGACGGGAGGACCCCAGTGCCAGAGGTGCACTACTCACTGAAGTTGAAGCACTGGGGGCCGGTTTGGGCCACGCCAGCTCCGAAGCTGGGCACAGGGCAACCTGCATCAGGAGTGCCCTGAGGCATACGTCACGCTCTCTTTGTGTCCGCAGACAAAAAGTTCTGGCAGATTCGACAACGTTCCTGTATATGGGTTTCCCCAAGGCACTGTAGACAACTCTCATGTGGATCATTAACAGGCATATGCCTGTTACACGACAAGCAGGGATTGAAAACCGGAGAGCAGGGCATGCCCCCCTAGGAGCAAAGTCCCCACTGGGACACTATCTATCTAAACACTTGAGGGGTACTTAACTAACTAACAAACAATTAAAACTATTTACAGGTAAAGCACAAGGCTAAACTAGACAAGAGACCGCTGAGCACTTGCAAAGCAAGGGACAGAGGTGCTCCAACTGACCACCACGGGTGGTAAGAAGGAACTGAAAGGACGCAGGGCCCGCAGTGCCTGATACACTGTGCCATGAGCATGGCATTCCAGAGGGCGCCACAGCTAGCCCCACGGGTACCGTTAAGGCAAAAGTCTCCGACGGCCGCACATGTGGGTGCATGCATATCTACAATGGAATCTACAATAGCAAGCACTCGAAAAAGAAAATACTAGACCTAGGAAAAAGTTCACCTCATGTCTGACATGTATGCAGAGGAATCAATTAAAAATGTTACCAGAAAGAAGAGATTCCATGGTTTTGCTCCTGTCCAATTCAAAAATATTTAACTCCAAAAACATCTCCAGTGTCACAATGAAGAAGCGACCATCTCATATTTGCACACAGGATGAGTTAACCACATACCTTGTAGGAAAAATGCTCCAGGATCTGAAGAATTGTTTGAAGAATTCTGCAGTCTCATGACATAACGAAGCTGCTGCCTGCACACTGTTCAGTGGAGTTTCTTCTTAGTCCCCATGCGGAAGCTGACACTAAAATAACATCCTCAGAAATGTGTTCCTATCCATCAACTGCACTGTCAGGTTTTCATGCCTTTTCAGGATAACACACTCCTGGAAAGTTGGCTGAAAAGACCACATTATCTTACTGGGAAGCATTTGATTCACCCCCTGAAGACTCTCTCCTCACTCTGGAAGTACTGTACTCAGAATGGCTGAGACAGTCACTGATAAGGTTACAAATGTACTGGAGGTGTTCATATGCTGAGTTTACCATTTGGCGACCAACATTATGACACTTTCAGAGCTACATTGGTGGATGTTTTCCAAGAAGCAGACAAATGGAGAAAAATTGCCACCGACAAGAGGTGCATTTATACATGTTATCAGAAAGGCAAATTATCAAGCAGTGGAATGGCTCCAGGATGATCAAGCACATCCAACCCTCCCCTCCCCTAATAGGCATGGTCAGGTCTTGGAAGAGGAGTGATCACATCGGTTGTGTGAAATACCATGTGCTCGCTAATCAATCCTTCAGCTAATCAAATGCTCATATGCAAAGACCAGCTGCTCCTTACCCTGCAGATGTTTGGCTAACAGCCTGCCTTGTATGGAGATGTGAGAGTGCAGCTGCATGGATGAAGATCAGTGTGGTAACATGTTTAGCAGTAGGTTTCAGTGTAGTAGCCGTGTTAGTCTGTGTCAGCAAAACGAAAATAAGAAAGAAAAACTTGTAGCACCTTAGAGACTAACAAATTTATTTCAGCATAAGCTTTCGTGGGTTAGTACCCACTTCATCGGATGCATGTTTAGCAGTGGTGCCTTTGAAGGAAGTGACTGGTGAATAAATGTTTTCAGTCATACATGTCAAGGTTAACTTCCCTGGAATTAGCCAGGATCAATGTCTTTTTTATGTAAGCAGTGCATCGCTGTGTTAAAGAATAATTTTTAAAAAACCATTGATTTTTAAATATTTTATCAAATATATATCTACATAATTGTTCTAGGTTTGTCTTGTATGGTACCATTGTGTTTGTGGGAGAAAGGGCTTTAAAATGATACCCAACTCAACCCATTTCCAGCTACGCTGTATTATCAACATTGCTACCAACTCAAGGACCTGGAGCTGGGAGGGCAGCAAGTCCCCCCCTGCCACAGCACAGAGGGTGACACCATTGAAATGATGATTCTGTAGATTTTTATGAATCAAATGGTACCTCCCTTACCATTCTATCATTAACTTGCCTATGGAATGAGATTTTACTACATTATACTCCCAGACTACAGGTTGTCATTTACAAGTGTCTGAAAAAACACAAGCAAGATAGGTTAACTTGTCAAAACAGCACATTTTGGGGGCAAAATGTAAAAAGTTAGAAGATAGAGAAGTTTTTCATGGGACAGAGATTTTAAATATACATAATTTTAAAATGGAATATTTCAGTTTGTGTCACTTTAATACTCTCCTCTACTGTAACAGAAGTCATCCACCACAACTGTAAACCTTTGCACTTATAATTCTAAGAGGTGCTGAGCAACTGTGCCTCTGACTGAATTCAGTGGGAGATGCAGGTGCTCCGCACCTCTGGAAATCTGGTCTTCAGTACACAGTGTTGTTTATTTCCAATGTGCTTTCCAAAGACCAACCTTCAACATCCTTGTGTAGTTGATCATGTCTCTGCCTCTATTTCTCCATCTGTATAACTGGAATAATATTTAAGCAAGTCAAGAAAAACAAATTCCTCCTAGGAACCGTAGGGAGGAGTCAGAGCTAGGAATAGGACTCTGGTGATCCCGACTCCTAGTCTTATGAAGGCCACTAGATCACACACCTCTCATCTCATTGATCATCTCTCTCCCTCTTTTCTCTCTTTTTAAATATTATGTTCATTTCAATCCTACCTATCTGGTTTGGCTCTAAAATAACTGCAAAATGCCACTGTAGGGTTCTATATCATGCATCTATAATATATTCATTAAAATTTGATTAGTATACAAATAAAAATATTTTTTTGCTATTTACCAGTCCTTCATACTTAAGTTAGGTTCTCAAAAGCAATAGGAGTTCTTTCTGGCTCATGCTTCATCACAAAAAACAAAAGAACAACAGTTTTAACTCTGTTTTTTAAATAAATGGGATTTCAAAAGTAGCTTCATGTTCTACACCTTTCTCTGTGGCCCCTGCCAATTTTTTCCAATTTTTTCTCCTCTTCCTTTTCACTCTGTTAAAACCCACAGGCACAGAATAAAATAACTGACTATACAAGAGAAACAGTGAAATTAGCAACATACAATTTACTGTCAAATTAACATAGTAATGAAACTGAAGAGCCAGAGAAAGATACATTCCCCCGCCCTCGCCCCTCCCCAGGCTCTTTCGGTTATAGTAATCTTAGGTGCTACTTGTAACAGTAGATAAAATCATACTTCTGAATAGTTAAGTTCAGAATCCCTTAAAAATACTACAAGCCAAATTCTACTCTCAGTTACATTCCTATTAGCCATCAGCATGGTTGCATGGACATAATTAAGCCTGCAACATCTTTGTTACTGCTCCTGGTGGGTGAGAAAGAAAACTTTGGCTCTGGCTACACTACAGAGCTTACAGCGGCAAAGCATCTGTTAAGGTTTTCTATAGATAGGAAACAAAGGGTAGGAAAAAGTGGTAAATTTCCACAGTGGAGAGGTAAATATAGGGGTCCCCCAAGGATCTGCAGTGGGACCTGTGCTGTTCAAAATATTCATAAATGATCTAGGAAAAGGGATAAACAGTGAGGTGGCAAAGTTTGCAGACAATACTAAATTACTCAAGATAGTTAAATCCAAAGCCAACTGTGAAGAGTTACAAAGGGATCTCACAAAACTGGGTGACTGGGCAACGAAATGGCAGATGAAATTCAATGTTGATAATGCAAAGGAATGCACGCTGGAAAACATAATCCCAACTATACAGACAAATTATGGGTTCTAAATGAGCTGTTACCACTCAAAAAAAAAAAAAAAAAAAAAAAAAAAGATCTTGGAGTCATTGTGGATAGCTCTCTGAAAACATCTACTCAATATGCAGCAGCAGTCAAAAAAGCTAACCATGTTAGGAACCATTAGGAAAGGGATAGATAAGACAGAAAATATCATAATGATACTATATAAATCCATGGAACACTGACACCTTGAATACTGCATGCAGTTCTGGTCACCCCATTTCAAAAAAGATATAGTAGAATGAGAAAAGGTACAGGGAAGGGTAATAAAAGTGATTAGGGGTATGGACCAGCATCCATATGAGGAGAGATTAAAAAGACAGACTGCCTAGCTTGGACAAGGGACAATTAAGAAGGGATATGATACATATCTATAAAATCATGAATAGTTGGAGGTTAATAGAGAAGTGTTATTTATCCCTTTACATAAACACAAGAACCAGGGGTCACCCAATGAACTTAACAGGCAGGAGGTTTAAAACAAACAAAAGGAAGTACTTCTTCACACAATGCACAGTCAACCTGTAGAACTCATTGCCAGGGGATATTGTGAAGCTCAAAACTATAATCCGGTTCCAAAAAGAATTAGATAAATTCATGGAGGATAGGTCCATCAATGGCTATTAGCCGAGAAGGTCAGGGACACAACCCCACCCTCTGGGTATGCCTAAATCTCTGACTGCTAAAAGCTGGGACTGGACCAGTCAGTAAATTGCCCAGTCCTGTTCATTCCCTCTGAAGCACTTGGCACTGGCCACTATCAGAAGACAGGGTACAGTAACTCCTCACTTAACGTTGTAGTTATGTTCCTGAAAAATGCGACTTTAAGCGAAACGATGTTAAGCGAATCCAATTTCCCCATGAGAATTAATGTAAATGAGAGGGTTTGGTTCCAGGGAAAAAAATTTTATCAGACAAAAGACCGACCACACACACACACACACTGTAAGTTTTAAACAAACAATTTAATACTGTACACAGCGATGATGATTGTGAAGCTGGGTTGAGGTGGTGAAGTCAGAGGGTGGGATATTTCCCAGGGAATGCCTTACTGCTAAATGATGAACTAGCATTTGGCTGAGCCCTCAAGGGTTAACTCATTGTTAATGTAGCCTCACTCTACAAGGCAGCAGGCATGGAGGGAGGGGAGACAGCATAGCAGACAGAGAGAGAGACACATACCATGTGTGTGTGAGAGAGAGAGATGCGCATTCCCCTTTAAGTAGCTGACCCCAGTCTTAAGTACACTGCCTTGTTAATTAGATCAGCTTGCTGAGAGGCAGCTGCTGCCTGGAAGCTCCCTCCGTCCCGAACCCTATCGTGTGTCCCCCGCTGCTCTATGGAAATGGGGTAAGCGGGGTGAAGGAGCAGGGGGGAGAGGGACACCCTGACATTAGCCCCCCCACTTCCCTCCTCCCCTTGTACAGCAAGCAGGAGTCTCTGGGAGCAGCTCCAAGGCAGAGGGCAGGAGCAAAAAGCACATGGCAGTGGGGGGACGGACAGCTGAACTGCCGGCAATTGATAGCCTGCTGGGTAGCTGCAGCACAGGGAACTTAGGGGAGTGGGGAGCTGATAGGGGGGCTGCCAGTCCACCCTGATTCCAAGCCCCCACCAGCTAGCTCCAAGGGCTGATCTTCCTGGACAAAGCAGGTGGCTGCCAAACGACGCTAGCAGGGAGCATTGCACAAATTTAAACGAGCATGTTCCCTAATTGATCAGCAACGTAAGAACGAAACAACATTAACCGGGACGACTTAAAGTGAGGAATTACTGTACTGGGCTAGATGGACCATTGGTCTGAACCAGTAATGTCATTCTCACGTTCTTATGTAACTTAACTGAAACAGTCTCCCTTTGCAATATCAATGCAAATATATCTACCCCAGGGGTGGGCAAACATTTTGGCTCTCGGGCCACATCTGGGAATAGAAATTGTATGGTGGGCCATGAATGCTCACAAAATTGGGGTTGGGGTGCAGGCAGGGTGGGGCCAGAAATGAGAAGTTCAGGGCATGGGAGGAGAAGTTCAGGGCTGGGGGAGTGGAGTGCGGGGGGAGAGGGGTATTTGGCTGCGGGGGTTCAGGCTCTGGGGTGGGGCTGGGGATGAGGAGTTCAGGGTGTAGGAGGGTGCTCTGGGCTGGGACTGAGGGGGTCGAAGGGCGAGAGGGGGATCAAGGCTGGGGCAGGGGTGTAGGAAGGGGTGCAGGCTCCGGCTAGGGGTGTGGGCTCTGGGGTGGGGCTGGGGTTGAGAGGTTTGGGGTGCAGGAGGGTGCTCCAGGATGGGATCGAGGGGTTTGGAGGGCGCTCCAGGCTGGGATCGAGGGGTTTGGAGGGCAGGAGGGGGATCAGGGCTGGGGTAGGCAGTTGGGGTGTGGGGAGAGGCTCGGTGGTCCAGGCTCCCAGCAGCGCTTATCTCAAGCGGCTCCTGGAAGCAGCAGCGTATCCCTTTTCCAGCTCCTACACGGAGGCACAGCCAGGAGGCTCTGCAAGCTGCCCCGTCCGCAGGTACTGCCCCTGCAGCTCCCATTGTAGCCAGAGAGGGGCCATGCCATGGCTTCTGGGAGCTGCATGGTGCCGCCCCTGATTCTACTCCCTGGCTGGAGCGCCGAAACGGGACAAGCCCCAGACACTGCTTCTCAGCGGGAGTTCGCGGGCCAGATCTGGCCCACAGGCTTTAGTTTGCCCACCCCTGCTCTACTAAGTTTGATACGCATAGAACCTGCCACTGAAAGACTGAGTGTCCCCATTGAAATACACCGCCCCACACCGAACACACAAAAGATAATTCTACTTATCAGAGATAGGAGAGAACTTCAACCATAGCAAAAGTGGGAAGTCATCCCTTACTTAGTCCATTCACTTTAATAAAACATGAAATTCAAAGCTAACCGGGAATATTTAAATTATAGTATGAATCGGACAGTTTTCTCATATCTTAAAGGGAAAAAAGGATGCAGAACTATCTGTGTTAATAAAACTTTAAATTTACACATTTATATAGCCTACAGTGTGGAAATACAAAAAGGGAATGTTCATTTGGCTGCCTTCTATGTATGTAGCACCTTCTAGTCCTGTTTTTCTAGTTAATAGCTTACTATTTGTTTTATAACCTGTTTTATGTCATAAAGGATGTACATGGCTAAGTTAATGCTGCTCTTGGCTCTAACTTGCAACCACAAAGAGCCTGTAAATGTAATTATACAGCCCTACACTGCATGAACTTTTTTTGGCAATTATTAAATTATTATAGAACGACAAGCACTATAGAAACAAAATGTAAATCTGTTAAAGATTGTCAGCATTAAGGATAAAGTAGCCCATCCAATTAAATGCAACAATACTTTAGTTGAGGTGTTCTGGTAGAATTCTGCACCATGAGTGGTAGAGTCAGGTACTTGGTCTGATATAGTAGCCCCAGAGACTTGTGAACACAGTGGACAATATAATATAGTAAATGGTTAAATGGGTATATTATAGAAGATGACTCTCTCCTCCTGTTCTTGTTATTTGTGTCCATCCTCACCCCAAGCTCTATGTTTGACAGAACGTTTGAACTACATATAGATGCATTAGACACGGGTTTAGGTGCAGCTTTAATGCAGTTGGGGAAAGTAACAAAAAGCACCCTACTGCTTTCTTGAGTTAAAAAAAACCCCAAAAAAACGCACCCACCAAACAGAATTACTCTGTCACAGAAAGAGTGTTATGCAAGTATATGCGCAAGTATATATAAAGTTTGGGTACAAACTCACCATTTTCCATTAGTCTGGTTACACAAAACCAAGGGCACTAATTCCAACACCTGCAGTGGAGCAGGACATTCCAAGAATATCACATCGAAACTGTACATAACGTGAAAGAAAATAAAGTGGCAGGAAAGTGGATTCTGACCCACTGTCTACAGTTTAGCCCAGCGATGGGCAAACGTTTTGGCCCGAGGGCCACATCGGGGTTGCAAAACTGTATGGAGGGCTGGGTAGGGAAGACTGTGCCTCCCCAAACAGCCTGCCCCCACCCCCCATCCACACTTCCCACCCCCCGACTACCCCCCTCAGAACTCCCAATTCATCCAACCCCCCCATGCTCCTTGTCTCCTGACCGTCCCTTTCCAGGGCCCCCACTCCTAACCGCCCCCCGGGACCCCACCCCCTATCCAGCCCCCCCACTCCCTGTCCCGACTGCCCTGACCCCTATCCACACCCCCGCCCCCGACAGGCCCCCTGGGACTCCCACACCTACCCAAACCGCCCCTGTTCCCCGTCCCCTGACCCCCACCCCAAACCTCTGCCCCATCCAACCGCCCCCTGCTCTGTCCCCTGACTGCCCCGACCCCTATCCACACCCCCACCTCCTGACAGCCCCTCCAGGACTCCCACGCCTATCCAATCGCCCCCTGCTCCCTGTACCCTGACTTCCCATCCAGGATCCCCTGACCCTTATCCAACCCATGCCTCTCCATTACCATGTTGCTCAGAGAGCTCGCAGCCCCCCACCCAGCTGGAGCCAGCCACGCCACCGCGCTGCTTGGCAGGAGCGGCGGGCAGGCCAGAGTGCTGGTGGCACAGCGAGTTGAGGCTGCAGGGGAAGGAGAACAGTGGGGGAGGGGCTGGGGCTTTGCCTCCCCAGCTGGGAGCTCAGGGGTTGGGCAGGACGGACCTGCGGGCCGTAGTTTGCCCACCTCGGGTTTAGCCAGTGGATGACCCTTCTGAAGCATTTTAAGAGGGGCGGTGTGATACTGGGAGCACCTCAAGGTAAACTGACACACTCACTGCCTCAACACACTGTTGTCATAACTCAACAAAGGTTATGTAACATATCATGAGTCAATCGGTGACACACTGATCCTGAAAAATCATTGCGATGTACGTATGGGTTGGGTGCAAAAGAGTTATAGATCTGTGCTGGGAATATGTTCTTAAAAAGTGTTTGGGAGGCAGAGGAGGAAATGCCACCTGCCCTAGACAAAGGAATATGTATTTACCTGTGTGACTGGCTTGATTACTGGCAGAGGACAATGAAGTATATTTACATATAAGGTAAACAAACCCATCAAGCTAAAGTGGAGGAGGAGACCATTTAACAATCAGATTGGGGGACAGAACCTGCACTCCCAGGAAGTCCTCCTGGCTCTTGAGGCAGAGACAATGGTCTTTGAATAATGTAAGGGGAACAAAAAGACTTCTTAGCTATCCATCACTAAGCAATCAATAAGGTACGGCACCCTTTGAACAGTAGGAAAGCTGGATCCTCTTGCCCTGAAAGGCAAGAGCTGCTAGAAACTTGATATAAGTGAGAAATTGCTTATTAAGCAAAGATTGTAACTTGCTAAAATTAGATTTTAGTCAGTCACTAGAAAGCATGTTTTGTTTTGTTTGTAACCACACCTATCTTTTTTACCTTGCCTCGTTTTTCCTCAAACATTTGTTCTTCATTAATAACATGATTCTTGTTTTACTACAAAGCCATCTCAATGCCATGTATTAAAGCGGAGCATGAGTTCTCAACTAAACCAACAGACTTGGGTGTGTTCTGTCTCTGGGGACCCAGCAAACCTGATCATTCCTGTGAGGGTCACATTGAGAGGGATTGGATGCTGCAGTGAGATGCCTCTGGGGAACTCAGGAGTTGTGGTGTGGTTCACTGATTGTTTCCTGCAAGACAAGGTTTGGACTGGCAGAGTCTTGAAGAGTGTGCCAGCAAGGCAGACTGGCTGGTATGTCAGGCAGCAAACACAAAGCTTAGCAACAGCTAAACTCTCACTTGCTGAGGTGAGGGGAGGGAAGAGGTAACCACAGTGACTCAATTCTGGGAGTCCTGAGCATGACGTCATACATACCCTCAGTTTTTATATGCTGATTGCTGGCTTTCATGTACCATTACAACACCACTGCTCACAAAACTCGAATAATAAGTATTCTCCAACCTACATATTTTTCAAGAACATCACCAGCTAGTAGTTTAGGGTCAGAATGGAAATCAAGAACATAATACTGTACTAATATTAAGGCTGCTAATTTATCTCTTACCTTATTTTTATACAGCATTTCTAGCTGGTATTCGGTCGTCCTGACTACATCATGGTACAACTGAGGGTGGCAATTGTGTTAATCAAATTGCATTGCCACAATGTCCTCAACTCTGAGATGAAAAACTCTGCATTGCTTTTCTACAAAAGTGATATACACTATGTTACAGACACTGCAATATGTGCACTTACAGCCAGTTGCTATATCTGGCCACCTGCATAAGGAGCCAGCAAAATTATCCTAATATTCCCCTCTCTGTCACACACACAATAAAACATAGGGATCTTAGCACTCAGAGGTCATTGAGATCAAAAGGAATCGTGGGTGCTCAGCACCACTCAGGATCAGGTCCTATGTTTGTAAGAGAGAAGAGAGTCTACAATTGTGTTTAATCAAATCCTCTTGTGGAAGTCGGTAGAGGGAATTTGGATGCAGGCCTCTATATTACAGCTAGAGTTAGCCTGCCTCTGTTTTTCTCCGACACTCTTGTTGGAGTGAGAATTCGTTTTCCCTTTCTTACAAATATCTCAAAAGCACTTTACAAAACATATTTTTAAACCAATGGGGAAACAGACAGGAAGAAAAAGTGGTTGGTTGGGGTCACATACTAAGTGAGAAACATAGGTGGGATGCGCTGTACCTCGAGGGGAGGGGGACAACCTACACCCCCATGTTCATCTTTATAAAATGACTGTGTGGTATCCAATGCAAAGTTTGTCATGCTGGGTGTCTTTGGAAGGATCATGAGGCACTGAGCATGGTTGTTATAGTGATGTTATAGTAATTGTTACAGTAATATTATAGTGAGGTTATAGGTTATAATTTCATGTATACAGTTATGAGGCTGAAAATGTATCCTCGTGGCTTAAAGCAAGCCCATGCAAAAACTCTCCAAGAACAGAGAGGCAGTTCACACCGCGTCAGGGCATGGATGGGACAAACCGAGCCCAGCCTCACAGGAACAATGGACACTGGCTTAGGCAGCAACAAAAGAATCTGTTAGACTCTTGAGGGAGTCACCCTCTTCCTTTGGTCAGTTTGGAACTGTGATGAGGAAATGCTCACCTGACTCTGAAAGGAGGGGAGAAGGGGAGCAAAGCCAAGAGGAAAGAAAGGACATGATAAAACGGAGAGACATTTTGCCATGCTCTCTCTCTTCCACCTACATCTACAGACACCACCACCACCACCAAGAGATTGAAACACTGATCAAAGGGAAGAGCCTGACTGAAAAGTAACCAGCCAGCCTGTGGTGAGAAGCATCTAAGTTTTTAAGGACACTGAAAACGTTAAGATCAGCTTAGAATGCATTTTGCTTTTATTTCATTTGACCAAATGTGACTTGTTATGCTTTGACTTATAATCACTTAAAGTGTATCTTTATAGTTAATAAATCTGTTTGTTTATTCTACCTGAAGCAGTGCATTTGGTCTGAAGTGTATCAGAGGCTCCCTTTGGGATAACAAGTCTGGTACATATCAATTTTTGTTAAATTGACGAACTCATATAAGCTTGCAGCGTCCAGCGGGCATAACTGGACACTGCAAGACGGAAGTTCCTAGAACCAGAGATATTGGCTAGTGTCATTCGCTATCAAGTAGTTGGGAGCAGCTTACATGCCAGAGTCTGTGCGTGAACAGCCCAGGAGTGGGGGTTCTCACAGCAGAGCAGGGTAAGGCTGGCTCCCAGAGTCAAGGACTGGAGAGGCCTAGCAGATCACTGGTCCAGAAAACACCAGAGGGGAACGTCACAATAGGTAGGGACAGAATCCCAGTCAACCTAGACTAGGTATATACACTGTGAATACTGATACATCTCAGAACCAGGGTGGATAAAAAAAATCAATGACTATATTTTAAAAAAAAATTAAAAATCTGATTTTTTTAATTTAAAATCAGATTTTTTGATAAAATGCTTTTTGAGGAAAAAACCTATCTAAAGACACTTTTAATTAAGATTCATTATAGCTCAAAGAGATCTCATCATGGAATATGGATTATAAATTCTAATTCTATAGTATGAGACAATATAGTCATGTAACGTTTAAGAAAAAAGTTTTGTAAATGAGTTCCAATAGTTCATGGATTAGGGACCCCAATCTTATGGGGTTCCACAAGCTTCTGTATAGATTATTTAGGTTAATCTTTCTATCTACCCAATCGGACTCAGTGCTCAGTGTAGAAGATACCATCAGAAATGCTTAGTTTTGCAGTTCTCAAACTGTGGATTTGTCTCTGCAGAGGTAACATGCTTGTTAACAGCAAAAATGTTTTCAAATAAATAAATAAAATACATAAATAAAGAATAGAGAGGTGAGAAATAACAGACCTCAACTTTATTGTCCCTCTGCAAATTTGTGTACACAGAGTCAATCCCTTACCTCGCTCTAGAAGTGCAGTTTCAAAAAGTTCAATGAATAGAAGATTGTTGGGGGCGGAAAAAACTGGGCAAGGAGAAGTCTGGAGATAAATGTGAGAAGGGAGGGACATATGCTTTTTTGTTAAAATACTATATGTTTGCTGTTGAAGAAAAAAAATCCAGCATACTTAACGTTGTTGTTTTAATTAAATAAAACAATTTAAACGTCTGTCTGGTGATGTTCTCCTCCTAATACAGCATGACAAGAAAATCCTCCAAATATTAATGGTTAACCTGTTGAATTGGAGATATTTATGAAGTCATTGGGAAGTGAACTATCTGCTTCAATTACGTTTGGTAAATGAAATAACCAAACGATCATTCATTTATGATATAGCTGTAAAACTAATCTGAAAAGTTTTCAAAATAAATCACTGTTTAAAAATGTATAGTGTGTACCTTCTAAAAATGAAACCTACATCTACCTCTGAGTTGTGAAGAATATGTATTAAGGTTATCACAACCAACAAAAATGCACTTTTATGTAGAAAACTATGATTAAATCGAATCTGCCTGACCAGTGATTTAAATCATGATTTAAATCAAATTTGATTTAAATCAAATCCACCCTTCTCATAATATTGCTTTCTGTAGAATTAATTTCTTTTAACTTTTGGTTTTAGTTTTGTCTATGTAAATTATTGTGAACAAGGTCCTATGAATGAGTACTCCCTGTTACCGTTACTTGGTCGGCAATTCTTTATGGAAAGTTACCAAACTTTTCCATCAGAAGAAAATCCCAGCTGATGAAACCGGTATAAACAGTTTTGAACTAAACAAAGCAAGACCTCCGTCAGGGTACCAACAAAGAGGCAATGTGCTATTAGCTATTGCATTGCTGTCAGTTCTGTCAGTACAGTAGGTATTTTCATGTCACTTTGTAAGAGGATAACCTTTCCTTATCATAAATCAAAGGAGCAGATGGGGAAGAGGAGGTGCCTGGACATTAAACATTTACAAGTTTGGCAAACAAATGACAAATACAATTTTTGTTGTTCAAAAATGTACATAAGTTTTAAATGAAAGCTAAAGCTCTTGTTTTCATTCCCGCTATCAAATGTAACTGTATCCTTACTACACATGCTTTTTATTTCTCTGGTCTGCAAACCATTCCTGTCAAATCCCTAAAGCAACCCTGCTCAGTCCCAAGGTCACTAAAAACACATGCTTCTCTCTCTCTTTCTAAATTAGTTTTGGTACATTTCATTTCAAAATCATTTTTGCAGGATTTTCAGACTTTTTAAAGCAACAGTAAAAGCTTTCATCCCTTTCAGACTATTATTCAATAGCTCTCACATGCCTTTATTATTCCAGTTTAAATGCTACCCTCCAAAATTCGTTTCTGAATAATTCTTTGTGGCCACTTACTATTTAATTGAGGCAAGACCTTTGGTATTCTGTTGTGAACTACAGAGTCTCTCTCTACTCAGTTTTTGGACAAGCAAGTAGTTGTGCTCTTATGGTTAGCATCTGTATTGATACATCTGAGCCCAAAGGAACAAACACAATTCTTAGCTGTACAATCAAAATAGGTACTGTGCACACAATTCAGAACCACTATTATCTACCTGTTCCTTCTCATCTTCCTATTGAATAAATCCTCATCTTGTATGACAAGCCATGTTTGGCCTTCAATTGGGTGAAATGCTCATCCTTTTCCCACTCTGTCCCAGTCAACCTCAATCAGTCATCTAAATTTGTGTTGCATATCTACTGAAACTCTGTAGGATTAGAAATCATCCTGTCATCACGGACAAGAGTTTAATCTGCAAGTTTGTCAGAGAGAGCAAGAGAGAATAAAAGACACTACATAGTTCATCAATATTCGAAGGCCTTTTCTTCTCAATACAGGACAACATTTAGAAAACTTCAAGAGCAGCTAAGATGAAGTTTCAGACCTTTACAGTAGAAGTTCCTTGATTCACTTCAACCAGCCTCTGGTTTTCCCACTGCTTTATTATTCAACCTTAGTTTTATTCCTCTCATCAAGTTGATTTACTGTCTTCGGTTTAGTATTATTTTTTCTCTGATTATTGTAGCTGCTCCCTCGAGTTTCCTTTCTGAACTACCTTTCTACCCTTTATGCCTTCAGTTGAGCTTTTCTTCAGATTGCCAATGAATGAGGGGACAGAAAGTGTTACATTAAAATTGGGGTGTAAGAAATGTGGGCAATAAACCTATGAGAGAGAGAGAGAGAGAGAGAGAGAGAGAGAGAGAGAGAGAGAGAGAGAGAGAGAGAGAGAGCGAGCGCGCAGCTGAGTGCATATTATTGATGTTAGAAAACAAGAGTGTTACCAGGCAGTCTTCTCATGTAAACAAATGAACACTCTGACCATGCTTCACAGACGTGTTGCTGCTTGTGTGAGCTCCTCTAGTTCCAAATGAAACTATCAACATTTATTTGACACATACCATACGACTATTTAGTTTTGGGTCCCACCATGTCAATCCCTTGGCTTCTTGTTTCTTAGAGAGTAACACACAGTGATAAGTGAGGCTTTGCTGTTGTGTTTTTAAAGAGCCTGCCTTCCAAACTAAGCAGTGTGTTCATCTCTTCTTTTTTTTTCTGAAATGGCATTTTACTCGTTTTTTCCCCGTCTACTGCCCTAGATATCCCAGCCTGTTTTTGTTGTGTTGGTGGGGTATGAAACTCACTCTCTGATGTAATCAGATGCATTTCTTGGTATGCCTTTAACAAACTAAGCAGATTACTATTCCTATAAAAGGGACTGATTTGCTAAAGTCAGAAGAGTTTTCATTTTACATTCTGCATCTACTGGTAGGATTAATTTTATCGTTTGTCTGGTCTGGCTGAAAGGGACCTGGCTTACAAATCAAACAGGGGAGTCACAGATGGGAAAAGAACTGCCCAGTCCCCTAGTCTACACAATGTTCATATGTTGGTGAACAAATAACAGCTTTTCATTTGCCTGACCACGCCGATGTTTACTTTCCATGCTATACTGAGCCGCCCTCTTTCTTTAAAGCAAAATTCATTTGAAAGCTACATTTGTGTATTTCTATGTATTTATAAAACATTCAGTCACCAGGATAACTAAGCACTATACAAAGTTAAGGATCAAAGGAGTTTAACCCTGGGTCACTTTTCTACCTACTACTATGATTAGCTGCTGCTACATGGATGGATTTATCTAAAGGCTATCACAGCAATGAAATCAACACAAGCAATAAGCCAAGACTCTGAATGTAGCTATACCCCAAAATAATTAATTTTTAGAATGGTCTAAGACATATTTTAGCTATTTGCAACTAAACTGTAAAATTTAAGCTTCCTTCCGATGACTTGTTTCAATGGAAAAAACAGGAACTGATACTTATGTACAATAAATTCTAACCAACATTTATTTGACAGTGGTAACATAAGCACTCCAAGAATATAGATCAGTGGTGAGCAACCTGCGGCCCACAGGCCGCACGTGGCCCGTCAGGGTAATCTGCTCACAGGCCGCCAGTTTGTTTACATTTGCACGGCTGCCCGCAGCTCGCGCCGCTTCCCGCAGCTCGCGCCGCTTCCCGCAGCTTCCCGCAGCTCCCATTGGCCAGGAACGGCGAACTGCGGCCACTGGGAGCTGCGGGCGGCCGTGCCAGTGTAAACAAAGTGTCTGACAGCCTGCCAGAGGATTACCTTGACAGGCTGCAGGTTGCCCATCACTGCTATAGCGTCACTAGGGTTTATACTGTGAGATTTCATTAATCATCATCTGCCTTGGATTTTATGTACACATTTTAGCTATATGTGTACATAAATTACTTTAGTTATAAGCATTAAGATAAACATGGAACTGAAAAGCAGTATTTGAGTTTTTTGAAGCATACAGATCCTTTCTGGTGAGTGGCTCAAAAGAGCACAAATATTGGTCAAGCATAGCCAGTACATTTCGAAGAGGGCAGCGGAGTCTAAGAGGCACCATTCTCCTTCCCTCACCTCCCACAACCCACCCCAAGCCCACAATTGCTTTCCACAGGAATCATGTACATTTGGGGGTCTGTGCATATTCAAGGGGAATGGACAAGCTGGGAGGCAACTACTCTATTCTCCATGATTTCTACCCACCTCAAAAAGGGAGTGATGTGCAGGTACCCAAAGGGCAGGTAGCCAATAGTAGCATGGCACCTTTAAGATTTGTGTCGCCAGGAGAAAGAGTAGGATTTGGAGAGATACAGACCATCAAAGATGGCTCAGGATACATAAAACGACTCTTTGGGATTTGTGCAGATTACAGGGAAATACATTTCCCCCTTTTGCATATCCACAGATACCTTCTGACAGAGGAAAAACAGATGCGAGTGTTAAGACCAGTGGTTGTCAAGAGAGAAAGATCTTTTAGCTGTAATATTTTATATAGATATAAATGTGTATTGCAACAAAGCATATTTGTAAAGTATTTATGTTTGCAGACATGCAAATGGACATTAATATAGTTCACACAAACTGTCTGGTATATAACACATTTCTTTGAGACCAATACATCAAACATCTCACTGTCAGCTAAAGGAAAAATAGGTCACCTTCTATCTACAGTATCAGACCTCATGACAGATTGTGACCTCATAACTGTGAAATAAGTGGGGGGAGATATTAAAAATAATTCAAAACATATTATACCAAACACATACAGTGTCCATCTAGACAAGAAAGGGGATGCAATGTTACACAGAGTCTACATTACCTCAGTGACAAGAGGTACAACAAGACAGAAAAGGTCAAAGAACTGTGTAATACATATTGTTGTAAAACCTACAGTTTCAGCGGGGAGGGGAAGGGAAGGGAAGTTTTATAAAGACATTAGTAAATTAAGCCCATATTCAACAAGGTACAGAGACTACTCCCAAGCTTAAAGTTAGTCATTTAAGAAGTTTGCTAAAACCAGGGACTTGTGCTGAAATTCACAAAATTCAAAAGGAAAAAAAAATCAGAATAATGTCGACATGATGGCCTCTCTGAAGAAGGAACATCAAAACCCTTATATTAGCAATGCAGTATCAGTTCAGAACCTAGAAAGCAAGTCAAGGTCAACTCAGAATCCTTTCAAATAGTCATACATCAGTCGCTTACTAGATTTCTTAGCAGACGTCATTATTGGAGAAAAACAACGAATGAACCAGCAAGGTTTTGAAGATTATCCCACAACATTCATCTCATTTAAGCTTAAAAAGAAACCTCTAAAACTAGAAAGTGAACAAGAGTGCAGCATCAGAGCTGTAGCTTAGGCCACAAACAATGGATTAACGGCCTCTGTATTATTGAGACTGATCAGTACTCATGACTCAACATCTATCACCTTCCCTCTTTTCTTACCAGGATTTGAGTTGGCAGGTTTTGGGAATTATCCCTTCTTTAAATCAAAAAATACTAACCTTCCTCACTGAGGGAGTCACTCTCCAAGATCTGCTTTTATACTTATCTTGAAATTAATTCCCAATACTGCTATCAAAGATAAAAATCTGGCAACAGTCCCTTTCTTTTTCTTCTTTGTTATATTTAGAGGTTAGATTGCTTTGTCGTCTTCTTGGATAGCAAATCAGATCAATTTTAAGAGTTTCTCAAGTCAATTGAAAGAAAACAAGAGGCCTCCAATAACAAAAGCAATGACAAAAAGAAATCCCCACCACAGTGTACCATCAGAAGTCACCAGAGGGTAAAGAAAAAACATAATTAAGAAGAACATCAGCAAGGCTCCATGGTTACGGGAGTAAGCTACAGGTGTTGCCATGTCCTCCCACTTCCCAGCCTTATTTTAAATGGGGGGAAGCCACTTTAACAGCACTTCAAATATAGCTGTATGCAAATGAACTGAAGTGAGCCCTGTGATGAGCAGCTGAGTTACCTCTGATGTCACAAATCCACCTATACACCCTTTAAAACTGAGTTAGGTATCTTCAAGTTAACTTCAGTGTTGTATCTGTACAGAAATACACACATTATGTATCAGACACACACACAGCATATTTTAGTATACTTTCCCTAGTTAACAGGATCTTACAGAAAAACATGCAAGAGAAAAGGATTATACTGGGTACATAGTAATAAAAACATGCTGCTTTCAAACCTAGTGGAATTCAATTATAAATATCAATTTTGGCAACAAATATTAAGTAAACCCTGAAAAAAAAAATCAGATCTTACTAATTTCCAATTTTTAAAAAAACATGAAAAAGCAAAACTGGCATTCAAAACAAACTTTGGTCATAGCTAAATGTTAAGAGTACTACATGGTTAAGAGATGTTTTACATGATGGTTAATACAGAAAGAGCTACAGCACAAGAAGAAAGGCTGCATAAGTATAAGAAATTTGGGATATTTTGTTAAATACCTTTCATTTTACAACAAGCATACAAATGTAGACGTGGGTAATACAGTAAATATTTCTTATGCCTATGGACAGTAAGTCTAACCCACCCCACCTAACCCTCAATCTAACCCCTTGCTGTGGAGAAAGATAGCTTTGCTGTTGCTGCTACTGCCTAATATTTTATTATTGTATCTAGCAGAAGTGCAAAATGAAAAAAAAATCCACTACAGAAGTTTTGCAAGAAAGTGAAAGTTCTGAACTTTGGGAACACAATCATGAGCACCACCTAGAGTGGAAACATTTTTACACAAAACTTCATTAAATTTCTTTCCTTTAACACAATTCTAGGCCTCAATGGAGAACTCAAGGGCTACTGTACTCTGTAAGTCAAAGGTTCTTCTTTGGCTTCCCTGTCATAATGGGGACTCATAACAGGGACTCAACAGGTGGCAGACCGGAATCATATATGGTTCCAGAGGCTGGCAAAATCTGTAAACCAGCAGAAAAGTTAAAAACAAAAATAAGGAACACCCACTCCTGATCATTTCCTATTAGGAAAAAAGGCTGGGGAACGAGAGTTAAAATTAACTCTGTGGGGAAGGGACACTGAATTACCACTCAGGTCAACCTTGAAGGTTAACTTCTGGCAACACCGAAGAAGGTGGGATTTCCCTTCTGGAGCTCCAGGACTGACAGATGTGAACTACTCCCAGTTTCTATACAGAGCAAAGACAGACACATGAACACAGTAGAAAGGATAGCTGTCAGATAGAGCAATACCACAGGAGACTGGGGAACTGAAATGTTGGTGTATTGGGAAAAAACATATTGCACCCAAGTGGTGCATTTTTATTTTTTCCTTTTTGTTCTATTCTCACAATGGATCTCCCTTTCCCCTCTGTGCTGGATTACGCTGAAAAACCTGTTACTGCAGACTGTGCACTCAAGTGTAGTAGGGGATTAGAGATAGGCACAGAAATCTGAAACCCAACTTTAGGAAAGTCTTTTGGACAGTTTTTTAATTTTGTTTTTTCTTAATATAGTAGGTGGATCCAATATTGTTTTTAAGAGAGAGGGTAAATGGAAAAGTAGCTTAGCAAAAAAGAATAACATTGTTTCCATTTTGCAATACTCTATATAGAATTTAAGTTTTCATTAATTTCCGCCCCCCCCCCAAAAAAAAGATACACCCACTTTTTACTTTTCCCACTCAAACTTGACCAAAGTTGAGGAATTTCTGAAAAAAAAAAGTTACAGTGGAAAAAGGAAAAAACCATCCTGTTGCAAACAGGGACAAAGACAGGAAAAAGTGGGGGGGAAAACAAAACTTTTTTGGCTTTTGAACAACAAAACAAAAAACTTTCAATTGGAAATGAAACAAACGTTTTCATTCCATTTAGTAGTTTGTCAGTAAATGACATTTTTTTCCTCAAAACTTCTGATTAAACTTGTTTCACCAGAAAATAAATTTCAATCAAAAAGGTTCAACCATCTCTAGTGTTTAAGATATCTTAAAACTTAAAGAGACAAAAACATTTATAACAACTTTGTGAAAAGGATAGCAGCATTTACAAAGAACCTGAAATCCTTACTCTTGCAAAAAATTCCCACTGGGAAAATAAAAAGCTATTTTAGTCTCAAAAACTAAACTGCTTTATTTAAAGCAATTTACAGCTCACTCCATGGTTATAATATCTCCTGCACTGATACTCCTGCAGTCGACTTACCACATTCAGTAAACAACCTTTAAAAACAAGTCAGTAATATTGCTACATAGTCCCTCCCATACACACATGGAAACCAATCACAAAATGAGAAGTCATTTCATTTAAAGTCTAAAATATTCATAAGAAAAACAATTAACCATCTCATTCTACTTTTCAGTAACGGTCAAGTCCTCCCACCTCATCCCAAAATAAGCCAAAGTAAACTGGCTTGGCATAGATATTCCTTCAGCATGATGAGACTCCAAGCCATTGTGGGTTATGGAGCACCCAAAAGGTATTTCTAAACATTGAGCAGATTCCTTAAAATATACATTTTTAACAAGTCTACACAACCATCAAATTCCACTTCTCCTGTTGAGGAGGATGTTAGAAACAAAATTGTTTTGACAACTTAAACAGATAACAATAGCACAGAGTACAGGCCTAACAGCATTTCCTTTTGCCTATGCTTCCCCCCCTCCCCGCTTTTGGAAATTCTAACATTAAATAACAAATAAAAAAAACAAAAACTTGTCATGTCAATATAATGCTATTTTTAGAATTTGCACATTATGAATTAGAACGGTACATTAAGCTTTTACTCTGAAGATAGAAGTGTTTAATTCACGTGCCTCTATTTTAATTACATAACGAAAAAGAGGTGGACATGGAAGAAGAGAAGATTTAATTAACTTTTAGACGTGAAAGGTGAACAATTTAAATCCAAGCAGCCAGGGATTATTCCAGTTTGCCATGTAAATCTAACACTTCAGTGTTAGTGGATGGTTGTGTTTAACTATCTGAATTACAACATCAACAAAGATTTAGTTCTAAAAGTTAAAGAATCAGCACCATATTTACTTTCTGAAACTTTATGTGACTCAAGTTATGTTACCCAAAAATCCTTTCAGCTGAAATTTAAATAATTCTCAGTAACTCTTCAATAACGTATTTCTCTAGATTTACTGCACATTTTATATTACAAGCTTCATTAGATAAACTGTTTTCACAGGGAGATGGTTAGACCATTTTGCTTTCTTTAGAATGCGTCAATTAATGCCCACCTCACAAGAACCCCCCTCCTCACACTTCCCCTCAGGTACAAGTGCTAGTGGTTTGTTTGAAATTCCACATTTACCTTATTTAATTGGCACCACATAAGTTGCTGAGTAACATTCCTTATATGCCCCTCATTACAGGGACATTAATGACTGCAATCAGCCCAATTCCACTTCCTTGCCCAATGATTTAATTTCCTGTACAGTACTGCTTTCGGCTCTCCTTTGAAAATCTTCTCAGGCGGCATTTCTTTTTAGATCTCTGTTCTCTATTATGTAACAGAGTTCATACTGGCTGGTGTACAACCAGCCTACAAGTTGTAACAAATTATGTCACTCACCACCATCCTGCAGAACCTGCTGAAACAGTTGTTGAAACTCAGTTTTAAAATGCTCGTGTCAATAGCGCATTACATCTATGACCAGCTCGGTTAGGAGCTAAATAAGAAGTCTTAAGTAAGTCATCCAAAGAAACAAGCACTGCCTTAAAAGAGAATCAAAAAAAGGGCATGAAAAGCTTAGTTGGCCCTCAGAACTTTCTCAAGAGCTATAGTGGAAAAATACAGATAAGTGCCAGACAAAGAATTCCAATCAAATATACAGAAGTATAAACTGAAACATACTAGTATATTAGTACTTAGACCACAAGAAGGATGTCTTGTGAATGACATGGATAGTTCTGGTACATATATTGCATACCAAAAGAAAATTAATACCAGAAGCAGCATTCTTGATGTTCTCTACATTAATTGCAAATGATTCTAGTTTTATTCTTAATCATTTTTTTCTCCAAGCTTTATTTTGATTTAAGTATTCGAAAACATTTTGCCTACTACTGTTACAAGAACACCAAAAATTACTGTAACTAAAACAGATTAGAGGGTAATAAAAGCTGCTTGGCCGTTCAGTCATTTTCACTATTTTCCCTGTTTGTATGCAGCTTTCACACAGCAACAGAGGAGAGAATGTAAAAATTAGGAGACCATTAACAAAATTAAAAAAAAAAAAAGAAGAAAAAAAAAAGAAAAAGAAAAAAAGGAACACAGTGGTGGGTGTAGTACCTAAAAGAGAAATTTATTTATTTTTTAAAAAAATAATGAATAGATTTCCAGATCACTGTACCTTTAAAGGAAGGGACACATTTTCTCCCAGGAATAGTATAATGCAGAGGTGGGCAAACTACAGCCTGCGAGCCACATCTGGCCCACGGATCCGTCCTGCCCGGCCCCTGAACACCCGGCTGGAGAGGCTAGCCCCCGAACCCTCCCCTGCTGTTCCCCCTCCACCGCAGCCTCACCTCACCATTGCCGCCAGCGCTCTTGCTCGCCCGCCACTCCTGCCAGTAGCGTGGGCGGCGTGGCTGGCTCCGGCCGGGTGGTGGGGTGCGAGCTCCTGATGCTCTGAGCAACATGGGAAGAGGGTGGGGCGGGGGATAAGGGGCAGGAGGTTCCAGGGGGCAGGCAGGGGACAGGGAGAAGGGGGGGTTGGATAGGAGGTGGGGTCCCGGGGGGCGGTTAGGGGCGGGGGTCCTGGGAGGGGGCGGTCAGGGGACAAGGAGCACAGGGGGTTGGATGGGTTGGGGGTTCTGAGGGGTGCAGTCAGGGGGCAGGAAGTGGGAGGGGGTGACTACGGGGCGCGGGCCAGGCTGTTTGGGGAGGCACAGCATTCCCTACCCGGCCCTCCATACAGTTTCATAACTCCAATGTGGCCCTCTGGCCAAAAAGTTTGCCCACCCCTGGTATAATGGGACACTCCACTAGGAAGAAAAGTAAAGTAACCTCCTGATCAAACTGATCTAGACTCCTGAGCATTGCAAGACCTTGAAGTGGCAACTAGATGGTCTGAGCCAAAACCCTAACTCTATACAGCCCTAAAGTTTCAGAAAATTTGTATCAGCTTTGTGGATTGGGCCTCTCTCTAAAGAACATTTAGCACATTAAGACCGCATCAAAGAACTAGAGAATTCTGAACTCACTGCTAGTGAGGCAGTAATGATTTATAATTCAGGCAAGAATAGTCTTTTGCCATTTCACCCGACTAGTAGCAGTCAATATGGAGCACACACACAAAGTGAGCCAAGCTCCCCTACATGCACATGGTGTATAACCTCAGGTATACCAATGAAGAGTGACAGATTTTCAAGTGTTGTGCACCCAGCAGCTCCTATTAAACTCAGTAGAACTATTCACTGTCCATAAAGGTAAGTATATCCTTACATGGGGGGGAGGGATAGCTCAGTGGTTTGAGCATTGGCCTGCTAAACCCAGGGTTGTGAGTTCAATACTTGAGGGGGCCATTTAGGAATCTGGGGCAAAAAATCTGTCAGGGGACAGTACCTGGTCCTGCTAGTGAAGGCAGGGGACTGGACTCGATGACCTTTCAAGGTCTTTCCAGTTCTAGGAGATTGGCATATCTCCTTTTATTATTTTTTTTTTTAAAGTGTTCGCAGCACTGAGGCTGGCCCTACTCTTTCTCCCATGTCCAATAGGACCTGATTGTGCTGTGGAAACAGCATCCTTATCCAAGAGAGGAGAAAGTACACCGCACAGCTCAACCCCCATCCAATTAAGCAACATAGGGAGACTCTCAACAGAAATACCTCCAGCATTGACCAAAAAGAATCACGCATATGAGGCAGAACTATGAAAACGGGGCTTGTAAAAGATGGAAGAAGTTTTAGAACCTCCTCACACAGAAACAGAGGCCTCTCATCCAACAGAAGTAAGCTGACAGGACTGACAAAACCGTACAGAGAAGCTAGTGAGCCACTGTGCCTAGACATAGCAGCTTCACATGTCCTAAACAGCAGGAACTCTCACCCATTGTATAAGTACGCTTGGAAGGATAAGATTTTTATCAGTAAACGTCAATAAATGTCAATTCCCCCCCCCCCACACACACACACAAACTAACAAGTTTCCATCAATAACTGAAATTTACAGATAGGCAAAATAAGAAAAATGCTGCTTGAAAACTTAGACTCTAGACTTTGATTTAAGGATATTTAATTTATATATTTTGACATAAAATGTTGACAATTTGTGTTTTAATAGCTATAAAGCTTTAATTTTTTGAATCTTAATGTCAACTGTCATTGAATAAATTGTCTGACCCCCACCCATGAATTCCCAAAAAACTGTTAAAGTTTAAATAGATGACAATAAAAAAAGCTTCAAAATAACTATTGATATTATCCATCAAAATTATATTAAAAATTTCTGCTAAGCCTTTATACAAGTCACAATAAAAAGATAAGGACAAGCTAATAAAAAGAGAAATTAAGTTTGAATTACCTCTCTAATAGTTATTTTGCCAGAAATATTGTTTTTAAATAAACAGATACTTTTATAAAGCCATTCCCAGAATCACATTGTGTTATCTAATAATGGATCAGCAACTATATTATCCCTATTATGCAATGGTGAGCTTCTATTACATTGCTGAGAATTATTCTTACCCAGCAGAATGAGATGCTGTACCGGAAATATATAACAAAGAATACAAAACAAAAGTAGGATTCTAAGTAGAGTGGTCGATTAATCGCAATTAACTCACGTGATTAACTCAAAAAATGAATTGTGATTAAAACGGTGATGATCACGATTAATTTTTTTAATCTATGAACTGTGCACTATGAAACAATAGAATACCAATTGAAATATATTAAATATTTTGGATGTTCTACATTTTCAAATATATTGATTTCAATTACAACACAGAAACGAAGTGTACAGTGCACACTTTATATTATTTTTATTACAAATATTTGCACTCTAAAAATGATAAAAGAAATAGTATTTTTCAATTCACCTCATACAAGTACTATAGTGTGATCTCTTTATCATGAAAGTGCAACTTACAAAATATAACTTACACTCAAAAAATAAAACAATGTAAAACATTAGAGGCTACAAATCCACTCAGTTCTACTTCTTGTTCAGCCAATCGCAAAGAGAAACAAGTTTGTTTACATTTACAGGGAGATAATGCTGCCCGCTTCTTATTTACAACGTCACCTGAAAGTGAGAATAGACGTCCGCATGGCACTGTTGTAGCCAGCACTGCAAGATATTGACGCGCCAGATATGCTAAACATTCATATGCCCCTTCATGCTTCAGGCACCATTCCAGAGGACTTGGTTCTATGCTGATGATGCTCGTTAAAAAAATAATGCGTTAACTAAGGCTTGGTCCACACTAAGCCCCCAGTTCGAACTAAGATACGCAACTTCAGCTACGTTAATAACGTAGCTGAAGTCGAAGTATCTTAGTTCGAACTAAAAGGTACTTACCACGGGTCCAGACGCGGCAGGCAGGCTCCCCCGTCGATTCCACCTACTCCTCTCGCGGAGGAGGATTACCGGCGTCGACGGCGAGCACTTCCGGGATCGATTTATCGCGTCTAGACAAGACACAATAAATCGATCCCAGAAGATCGATTGCTTGCCGCCGAACCAGCCGGTAAGTATGGACGTACCCTAAATTTGTGATTGAACTCCTTGCGGGGAGAACTGTATGTCTCCTGTTCTGTTTTATCCTCATTCTGCCATATATTATATGTTATAGCAGTCTTGTATGATGATGCAGCATATGTTGTTCGCTTTAAGAACACTTTAATTGCAGATTTGACAAAATGCAAAGCAGGTATCAATGTGAGATTTCTAAAGACAGGTAAAGGTACTCGACGCAAGGTTTAAGAACCTAAAGTGCCTTCCAAAATCTGAGGGGACGAGGTGCAGAACATGCTTTCAGACGTCTTAAAAGAGTAACACTCTGATGCGAAAACTGAAGAACCCGAACCACCAAAAAAGAAAATCAACCTTCTGCTGGTGGCATCTGACTCAGATGATGAAAATGAACGTGTCTGTCTGCACTACTTTGGATTGTTATCGAGTAGAATCCATCATCAGCACGGACGCATGTCCCCTGGAATGGTGGTTGAAGCATGAAGGGGACCTAGGAATCTTTAGCGCAACTGGCACGTAAATATCTTGTGACACTGACTACAACAGTGCCATGCGAATACCTATTCTCACTTTAAAGTGACATTGTAAACAAAAAGCAGGCAGCATTATCTCCTGCAAATGTAAACAAACTTGTTTGAGCGATTGGCTGAAGAAGTAGAACTGAGTTGACTTGTAGGCTCTAAAGTTTTACATTGTTTTGTTTGAGTGCAGTTATTTTTTTGTACATAATTCTACATTTGTAAGTTCAACTTCCATGATAAAGAGATTGCCCTACAGTACTTGTATTATTACATGAATTGACAAATACTATTCCTTTTGTTTTTTTACAATGCAAATATTTATAATAAAAAATAAATATAAAGTGAGAACTATACACTTCGTATTCTGTGTTGTAATTGAAATCAATATATTTGAAAATGTAGAAAACATCTAAATATATTTAAATAAATGGTATTCTATTATTAACAGCACAATTAGTCACATGATTGATCCCAATTAATTTTTTTAATTGCTTGACAGCCCTCATTCTAAGTAATTACGGAACAACCTTTTTTCATACAGGAGGAGCCTGCAGTCAATGATCTTGTAGCACATTAGTACCCCAATGTGCAGTACAGTGAGATTCTCATGGTGCAGAATCCAAACGTAACAGGAATGTAAAAATATCAATTTCTAAACTGGAATTTGCACAGCAATAATTTGTGGCCATAAATAATATATAATCATATTCAGAGAGATCTATCAAATGCTATATGATGTACCAAAATTCATAGTGATTCACAATTCTTTATACAAAATATTGTATTTGTGTGTGTTGTTTTCCAAATGCACAAGATTCAAGCCTATCAACTCACCAGCATTTAGTGGACAAGACCCCCATGTTCCCTCTGTTAACTTTGCAAAGACTGGCTTAACAAGTCGGTTCCCCCTGCAGCTACAGTGAACACACCAGAGCAAGAATTCTAAATTTAGATAGATTTAGCTATTAAATATAAATTGCTGTAAATAGACATGGCCATTATAGCAACCACAGCTGAGAACCAAATCAAAAGAACCATGAAACCACATTCACGAGTGTAGGGGAAATGGGGAAAGATTTTTTGACACTCAGTGAGCTTCGTTATGCAATTATTCAACTCTGAAAACCTGCACAGAACCTTGTCCTTCACCAGGATCTATTAACTTGAACCCCTTGATCCACACAGAGTTCTAGGATACCAGAATAAAGAGATTACCTTCCAAAATAAATGCTTTATCATGGTTCATATGCAAAGCTCTAAGGGAATGTGTACACTGCAATTAGACACTTGAGCCTGGCCTGTGCCAGCTGACAGGCTTGCAGAGCTAGGGCTAAGGAGCAGTTTAATTGCAGTGTGGACGTTTAGGCGCGAACTGCAGTCCGAGCTCTGGGACCCTCCCACCTCACAGAGTCCTAGAGCCCAAGCCCGAATGTCTACACTGCAATTAAACAGCCCCTTAACTTGAGCCAGAGTCAGCAGGCATGAGCCAGCCAGTGGCGTAGCCAGGTTTAGAGAACAGGGGGAGCGGCGCCATAAAAAGGCGCCTCCCTGCTCCTCCTGTACTCACCCGGTGGTGCTTTAAAGGGCCCGGGGCTCCAGCTGCTGTGCAGCCCCCAGGCCCTTTAAAGCGCCGCGGGAGCTCCCACAGCGGGGCTCCGGCGGCGCTTTAAAAGGCCCGCGGCTCCCCGCAGCTGCAGGAGCCGCAGGCCCTTTAAAGCGTCCTCCCCCAGCCCGGCTCTGGCAACGGGGCGGGGGGCGTGCTTTAAAGGGCCTGCGGCTCCTGCTGCTGCGGCAGGAGCCGCAGGCCTTTTAAAGCGCCCCACACCGCCCGACTCTCGCAGCGGGGCTCTGGTGGCGCCTTAAGGCGCCACTTCTCCTCACAGGGGGGAGCAGACGCTCCCCCTGCTCCCCCCCTGGCTACGCTACTGGAGCCAGCCGTGGGTTTTTAACTACAGCGTAGACATGCCCTAAGATATGTCATAGGTACTAGTCAGGACTTTCCAGGTGGCATATCAGAATTCCAGTAAGCTCTCCCAAACCTACCTCAACATCATGTACTTGTACATTAAAAGCAGCATGTTTCTGTGCAAGCCCTCATCTAAACAAAACCTACCATGTGAGGAAGACATTTTTTAAAACTCAATCAGCCAATAAGCTGCATCACCAGAGGGGATGAGACTAAAGCGGTTAAAAAAAAAAAGTTGAGATTAAGTAGCAATTTTAAGTCTATGTCAACTGGGGAAAATGACCTATTGTTGACAACATGTATAAGGAGAGAATCCATTGCTAACAGTTAAAAAAAATGTTTTGTCACAAACCTAGACAGGGCCAAATCATTTTCAGCCCCCACTGCAGAAGGTATCCTGGGCATCTCAATTCCCTGAGGTCTGGCACATTTTCTAATGGGTTTGCTGAACAAAGAAGAAAGACGACTTGCCACAGACTGTTCGAGATGCAAATCCATTCTACTTGCCACTACAGCTACACCATAGCCAGGCACATCTGGGGCTGCTGCTTTCTGAACAAAAAGGGATGATCAGATTCTCAGCTGACGTAAACTCACACAGTGTTCCACTGACTTCAATGGAGCGATGCTGATTTACACCTGCTGAGACTCTCTACCTTTAATCCTTTTTACACAAGAAAAAAAAGGATCTATTGTTGACAGTAATAGGGATTAAGAATGACACCCCAGAACCCACTTCATCTGGGTTTGAAAATGGTCAATTGCTAACAACAGGGATAACCTTGTCTGAACAGTTCCACAACAATAAAAATGTTTTATTTCGGTTTGCTTGAAACCTACTTCACACTATTCGACAAACATTTTGAACAGGAATATGGGTTAATGCTGTTGGGGGCTATTTTAAGTGTAATTATTGCCAAGGCACACAGAGGTTATGGGCAGGCATTGTTTTTATTTCAGATTTGACATTAAATAAAATAAATTAATGTACCTCTGCTTGCTCGGAATGGCACTCTGTTCCCCTCTAGTGGTGGCTAGCCCCCTAGAAATCGATGAGCCTGCTCCAGCCTTCACTAAGACATAGGTGTCTTAACTGATGCAGTAGATGAAGCGCATGCATTAAACAAACTAGAGAAATACAACCTAGTCGGAGCTACTATAAGGTGGGTGCATAACTGGTTGGAAAACCATTCCCAGAGGGTATTTATCAGTGGTTCACAGTCATGCTGGAAGAACATAACAAGTGGGGTCCTGCAGGGATCAGTTCTGGGTCCAGTTCTGTTCAATATCTTCATCAATGATTTAGATAATGGCATAGAGAGTACACTTATAAAATTTCAGATACCACCAAGATGGGAAGGGTTGCCAGCGCTTTGGAGGACAGGATTAAAATTCAAAATGATCTGGACAAACTGGAGAAGTGGTCTGAAGTAAATAGGATGAAATTCAATAAGGACCAATGCAAAGTACTCCATTTAGGAAGAAACAATCAGTTGCACACATACAAAATGGGAAATGATTGCCTACGAAGGAGTGCAGAAGAAACTAATCTGGGGGTCATAGTGGATCACAAGCTAAATAAGAGTCAATAGCGTAACAATGTTGGGGGAAAAAAGAAAAAAAAAGGAAACATAATTCTGGGATATATTAGGAGGAGTATTGTAAGGGCTGGTCCACACTAACCCCACAGTTCGAACTAAGATACGCGACTTCAGCTACGCGAATAGCGTAGCTGAAGTCGAAGTATCTTATTTCGAACTGAAACACACTTACCTTGGGTCCACGCGGCGCAGGCAGGCTCCCCCATCGACTCCGCATACTCCTCTCAGCGAGCAGGAGTTCCGGTGTCGATGGGGAGCGGCTCTGGGATCGATTTATCGCATCTAGATAAGACGCGATAAATCGATCCCAGAAGATCAACTGCTTACCGCCGAAGCCGGAGGTAAGTATAGACGTACCCTAAGCAACACACAAGAAGTAATTCATCCGCTCTATACCATGCTGATTAGGCCTCAACTGAACTACTGCATCCAGTTCTGGTTGCCACATTTCAGGAAAAAATTGGACAAATTGGAAAAAGTCCAGAGAAGAGCAACAAAAATAATTAAAGATCAAGACAACATGATATAGGGGGGAAGATTGAAAAAATTGGGTTTGTTTAGTCTGGAGAAGAGAAGACTGAGGGGAGACGTGGCAACAGTTTTCAAGAGCATAAAAGGTTATTACAAGGAGGAGGGTGGTAAACTGTTCTCTTTAACCTCTGGGAATAGGATAAGAAGCAATGGGCTTAAATTGCAGCAAAGGAGGTTTAGGTTGGACATTAGGAAAAAATTCTTAACTGTCAGGGTGCTTAACCACTGGAATATATTGTGTAGGGTGGTTGTGAAATCTCAGTCTTTGGAGAGTTTTAAGAGCAGGTTAGACAAACACCTGTCAGGGATGGTCTAGATAATACTTAGTCCTGCCATGAGGGGACTAGACTAGATGACCTCTCAAGGTCCCTTCCAGTCCTCTGGGTCTATGATTAAGCTTGAAAGATCCCAGTTTTGATCCCCACTGCCAATGCCCCTGTATGGGTTGGCGTTTCATTAATTTATGGTTAATTTAATAACTATTGTGCAACAGAAAACAAAGTCGCTAAATGAAATCAGTCAGTAGATTCCAGGGACAGGCATATCAATGAGTTTTTTTAATTTGCAGAACTATCCAGTGAATACCCATATCGCAAAAATCAATAGTACAAATATGAAATAGCAACAGAAAGTCAATTTAGAACTAAGACAAGTAACTTTTCCCCTCCAGCCTGAAACACACTGCATTAATGGATACAATTATACACTTTTATAAGCTATAGACGTTTCATAGTTTTTCAAACAGACTAAATAAAAGGATGCAAATTGAAGTAATTGACACTGACAGGAACTAAACAAAGACTGCTACTTCATGGGTTCCCCTTATGCTTCAGAAACAAATGTTCTGCTCCTACTGCCTCTATTGAGATTAGCCAAAAACAACACAAAAAAGTATTTTCAGGTTTAAGTTTTTAACTTACTGTGGAGAGGTTATTTGTAAGACTAGTGGTCTGAGTGACCTGCCCCACTCTATCAGGAAGGAGTAATACAAACATTATTCTAAAGACTAAAGTGATGCAGAGTTTTAACTGAACTAACCTTTCACCGCTAAAACGCCAATTCAAATCTTTACATAGATTGCAACTACTAAGTGTCATGGTTCCAAACGCTTAGTTCATTATAGACACTGGTCCACATCACACAAGCTTCGAAGCAACATTCAGGGCTGGACTTATCATGAGGTGACTGAGGCGGCCGCCTCAGGTGCCAGACTGTGGGAAGGCACCACTAGGACCCAGAGTGTAGAAAATTCTGTCTGCTGCTGGTGCATATGTATTCTCTCTGCTCTAGATACACATAGATGACGGAGTGCTGTGCTGGAGGAAGGAGGGCACAAGAGACATAACAGGCAGGCAGGAGAAAAGGTGAGAGGGAATAACAGAAAGCAGCAGGAGCTGCAGGGAGAGAGAGGAGGAGGAGCCTCTTATGTACCTCTCTAGCACCCCCAGGAGCCTGGACTGATTAACACCAGCTTCTCAGGGAGCTTCCTGTTTCCTGCTGCTTCCCTGAACCCACTTGAGGAGAACAGGCAGTCAACTGAAGTAGTAGGAGCCAGTTAGGCCCTTAAGACGCTGATATCTACCCTCACTCAGGCCCTGCTACCAGCCTACTTATTTGTCCCCTTCAATGGCATGTGGAGAGCCACGATAGCTGGCACAGAACAGCATTCATGAGTGAAAGAAAAAGCCCCTCTGCGACAGCATTCAGAAAAAGAAAGCAAAGGAAGCTTTTCTATCTAAGCAGGAAGGAGCTCTCCTGAGATATATAGACACAAATGTTCACGGTGAGCCTTCCGGACCCAGTGAGGATGTGAGTGGTGAGGAAATGCCTGATCTTCCGGTTACTCAGAGTGCAGATGACCTGGCAGCTACTGCAGCATTCATATCTCCACCTCAAATGAATGTAACCATGCACATTCCTGAAGAAAAAGTGTAGATCAGAGAGGAGTGTGGTGGAGGAGCAAGAAACAGCTGCTGCTGAGTTGAGTTCCTTAAGTTTAGATGATCCAGGATTGTGGACCCACTTGAGCAGTACCTGAGGGACTTCCTTGTACTGCATGGGCCACAGCAAATGAAAAACTTCATGTTCCTCAAAGACAATGAAAATAGAAGTTTCCATCCAACACACTACTGGCATAAAATCCCCAATGGTAACAAAATGGAGAGGCCATGGGCTTATGTATTCAAAAACCCAGAACGTTGCATTCTGTTTTTGTTGCAAACTCTTCCTGTCTAATGTTCCAGCCACATTGGGTTCTACAGGAACAAAGGACTGGAAAAATCTGGCTAGAAATCTGGCATGCCATGAAAAGGCAGCAAATCACCAGAGAGCATTCCATAGGTGGAAAGAGCTTGAAATGAGACTAAGGTTAAAGGCCACCATAGTTGATCAGCATCAAGAAAAGATTGCATCAGAGTCTCTTTACTGGCAAAATGTTCTGAAAAGGCTCATTGCCATTGTGAGAATGCTTGCTACCCAAAACCTAGCACTGTGTGGCACTTCAGATCAGCTGTATGTGCCAAACAATGAAAACTTCCTTCAAATTGTGGAGCTCATGGCTGAGTTTGATGCTGTACTCCAGGAGCATCTAAGAAGAGTCACCACCCAAGAAATGTGTACACACCACTACCTTGGAAAAACAATTCAAAATGAGATCATACAGTTACTGGCAACAAAAGTCAAAACAGAAGATTGTGGCAGATCTGAAGTCAGCAAGATATTACTCTGTTATTCTGGACTGCGCACCTGACATCAGCCGTAAGGAACAAATGACTTTAATGGTACGTTTTGTAACAACAGAACCTAGTGCAAATGTCCCTGCAATGGTGACGGTCAGAAAGCATTTTCTAGAATGTACTGACATTGATGATACTACAGGAGCTGGTATGACAAATGTGCTTCTTAAAAAGCCGGAAGATACGGGAATTGCAATAGCTGACATGAGAGGTCAGGGCTACAATAATGGTGCCAACATGAGAGGAAAGAACAGAGGAGTGCAGACACAGATCCGAGAGTTAAACCCTCGAGCTTTTTGTCCCATGCGGTTCTCATTCATTGAACTTGGTGGTCAGTGATGCAGCATCAGCTTCTAGTGAGGCTGCTGAATTTTTTAATGCAATTCAAATCATCTATGTATTTTTTTCTGCATCAACTCATCGATGGCAAATTTTGAAGTAACATCTGAGAACATCCTCTCTGACACTGAAACCACTGAGTGCCACACGATGGGAAAGTCAAGTGGAGGCGTGAAAGGCAGGGGTCGGCTCTGGCTTTTTTGCTGCCCCAGGCAAAAAAGCCGCCTGCTGCCCCTCTCCCCCAGCCGGAGGAGCGCGGCGGGGAGGGCGGCGGCATGCCCCGCTCTCCCACCGGCCGGAGGAGCGTGGCGGGGAGGGCGGCGGCATGCCCCGCTCTCCCCCGGCCGGGGTGCCGGCAGCATGACCATGGCCCCGCTCCCCCCGCCAGGCCCTGGCAGGGAAGAGCGCCGCCCCCCTGCGGCTTGCCGCCCCAGGCAAGTGCTTGCTACGCTGGTGCCTGGAGCCGCTCCTGGATAAAGCCTATCAAACACCAAATTGGGAAGATAGATGATGCCATAGTTGTCATTATGGAGGATAATGCTATAACAGGAACTGTTCATGGTAGAGCAAAGGCAGAGGAAAATGGAATCACCAGAAACATACATAACTTCAAATTTCTGTGTGGCTTAGTGTTGTGGCATGACATACTGTTTGAAATAAATGTTGTAAGCAAGAGACTCCAAGGGGTTGACCTTGATACATCTGGAGCAACAGAACAACTGGACAAAGCAAAGTCATACCTCCAGTCTTACCGGTCAGATGAGGGATTTCAAAACGTTCTGAAGAGTGCCCAGAAGTCGGCAGAGGAACTTCACACTGAAGCTATTCCCCCCCCCCCCCCATTCAAGAATACAAGAGTCACGGAAGAAGATCAAGTATCAGAGGGGTAGCTGTGTTAGTCTGGATCTGTAGAAGCAACAAAGCGTCCTGTGGCACCTTATAGACTAACAGACGTATTGGAGCATACGAGATGTATGCTCCAATACATCTGTTAGTCTATAAGGTGCCACAGGACTCTTTGCCGCTACTGAAGATGATGACATTTTGATTATGAGGCACAGGATAATCCTATAAGAGACCCTAAACAACAATTCAAAGTTGAATTCTTTAACCAGGTGAAGAACGTTTCATGCAGCTCAAGGAACACAGCAGTATATTTGGGATATTGTATGATACTCCAAAACTCCTCACTATACCTGAAGAAGACCTACACCAGCAATGCAGGGCACTAGAGACAGTGTTGACACATGATGACATGCATGATATTGATGTGAGCGATTTAGGTGATCAGCTGAAAGCCCTTTCAAAATACATTTCAGCAGGATCAACTCCAAAGGCTGTTCTGGAATATATGTGTACAAATAAGATGACCACCCTCTTTCCAAATGCTTTTGCTGCTCTGCGCATACTTCTAACACTTCCTGTAACAGTTGCCAGTGGAGAACGCAGCTTCTCCAAGCTGAAGTTAATAAACAACATATCTACACTCCACAATGACACAGGAGAGGCTGGTTGGCCTTGCAACCATCTCAAGAGAGCATGAGATGGCCCAGACTGTGGACCTTCAGGAAGCAGTTCAAATCTTTGCAACCAAGAAGGCATGGAAAGCAACACTTTGATTATTCAAACAGATAAAAATGCCAGTGTTTACTATGCAGACAAGAAAAGTTACATTTGCTGTTCAGGCATTTGAAAGTTAAGTGTTACTTAAAATTTTTGAACAAGGCATTTTAAGTTGTTAGTTTTCTTTTAATGGGGTACGTAGCAGAGCAGTACCATGAGTGGAGTAGAACAGGAAGAAGGCAGAATTGAGACCTTTCAAAGTTCTGGCCCAAGCGACGGGGCATGGGCGTGTCATTTGAGCTCCCCGCCTCAGGTGTCAAAATGTTGTGGGCTGGCCCTGGCAACACTGACAGTCCTGCATCAGGAATGTAAACACCAAGAGCCATTGCTAGTCAGGACTGAAGATCAGCTGGGGAGTCAACATGTTCACAAGTTAGTGGCGCCATCTTGGTCTCATTTCTACCAACCAGACAACTTTCACCGTCTTAATCCATATTGAAGGCAGCTACCAATGAAGATGATCCAGGATGAAATCCTGGCCACATTTAACTCAATTATTCTATTAGCTTCAATGGGGCAAGGATTTCACCCTGGTTTGTTAATGATCCGATCTTGTTTCCCCAAATTAATGCTTTTTCCCTGACATCTATTGCTCAGAATTGATGCATTCAGTCTAACTATCTATTGGCCAATACTGATCATCCAGCCACATTATATTACGCAAAACATACACGTGCAGCTTCTGTGTTCAAGTACACATATGCCGCAGCAATTGCAAAATTAAAAAAAAAAATCAACAGAACTTGAGTCTGCTCTCTCTTCTGTACTACTGACTTGCTGTGCGATTGTGCTTCAGTTGCCTCATCTATAAAATAAGCTTTGGCACCTTGGATAAAATTGAGTGGAAAGTGCTGTATATGTGCTAAGTATATCTACACTTTAGGTAGGCACCATTATCAGCCTGAAGACAGCTGTCTGCAGAACACAAGGAAAGCTCGCACAGAAGCAGCAGTGTTGATTCACTTGCATTTGAATTCATGTTTCCTTTAGGTTCCATAGTCTGTGGTTCTGTCTGTCCCCACAGAGCATCTTTGCTTTTGCTAGGTCTAAAAGCCTGCTGAGAGGTTAGTTTTTTTGTTTGTTTGCTTTTGTTTTGACATTCCTCCACCTAGAACCTTGTATATATAACTCTAGCCTATAGACAGAGAATAAAGAAAGGCTACAGCTACAAGCTGTACTTGACCTTTATTTAGCAATGTGGTCTGTTCCACATTCCTTTTCTCTTGTTGCACTAAAGTGCCAATCTCAATGGAAAAGGAGGAGTGTCTTTAAAAAGATCTTTTTGAAATGAAAACTTTGTAAAGTAAAATACAAAAATTCAAGCTATTGCCAAAACTAAATAAATTAATAAAACTCCACCCACCCACCACTAACCTTCAGGTCATTTGGAGAGTTTTCCACGTTCTTGCTTTGGAAGAAAGCTAAAACTATTTTGAACATTATGCCACTTTACATTAATGCATTTTTATTTGTTTTTAAATATACTCCCAGATACATAGGTACACAAATATTCTGATCTGAGAGCCTGGGAATATTTTGGTTGCTATCTTTCAATAAATACATTAAAGGGCAATACATCAGCAAACCCTCTTCTCCAGACCCACTAGTGATTAAGTGGCTACTACTGTGATTAAAGTTCTGCTCCTGCCACTCATACACCAAACAAAACCTGTTGAGCCAAACAGAAAAATCGAACACCACAAATCAGAAGGAAAGTGTATAACAAATTCCTCTATGACTGGCAAGTAAAACTAAACCCTAAAAGCAAAAACTCATGGGTTCCCTTTAGGGCTGTCAATTAATCGCAGTTAACTCACACGTTTAACTCAAAAAAATTAATCGCAATTAAATTAATCACGATTAATCGCAGTTTCAATCACACTGTTAAACAATAGAATACCAATTGAAATTTAATAAATGTTTTTGGATGTTTTTCTACATTTTCAAATATATTGATTTCAATGACAACACAGAATACAAAGTATACACTGCTCACTTTATATTATTTTTATTACAAATATTTGCACTCTAAAAATGATAAAATAGTATTTTTCAATTCACCTCAGACAGTACTGTAGTGCAGTCTCTTTATTTTGAAAGTGCAATTTACACATGTAGATTTTTTTGTTACTTAACTGCACTCAATAACAAAACAATGCAAAAAACTTTAGAACCTACAAGTCAGCTCAGTCCTACTTCCCATTCAGCCAAGCGCCAAGACAAACAAGTTTGTTTACTTTTGCAGGAGATAACGCTGCCCGTTTCTTGTTCATAATGTCACCAGAAAGTAAAAACAGGCGTTCTTGTGGCACTGTTGTAGCTGGTGTCGCAATATATTTACATGCTAGATGCGCTAAAGATTCATACGTCCCTTCACGCTTCAACCACCATTCCAGAGGACATGCGTCCATGCTGATGACGGGTTCTGCTCGATAATAATCCGAAGGAGTGCAGACCAACACGTTCATTTTCATTAACTGAGTCAGATGCCACCAGCAGAAGGTTGATTTTTATTTTTTGATGGTTCGGGTTCTGTAGTTTCCGCATCTTTTAAGACTTCTGAAACCATGCTCCAAACTTCGTCCCTCTCAGATTTTGGAAGGCACCTCAGATTCTTAAATCTTGGGTTGAGTGCTGTAGCTATCTTTAGAAATCTCACATTGGTACCTTCCTTGCATTTTCTCAAATCTGCAGCAAAAGTGTTCTTAAAATGAACAACATGTGCTGATTCATCATCCGAGATTGCTGTAACATGAAATATATGGCAGAATGCGGGTAAAACAGAGCTGGAGACATACAATTCTCCCCCAAGGAGTCCAGTCATAAATTTCTTTTTATCTTTTTGCCTTTTTAATGAGCGTCATCAGCATGGAAGCAAGTCCTCTGGAATGATGGTTGAAGAATGAAGGGCATATGAATGTTTAGCACATCTGGCACGTACATACCTTGCAATGCCGGCTACAAAAGTGCCATGTGAACACCTGTTCTTACTTTCTGGTGACATTGTAATTAAGAAGTGGGCAACATTATCTCCCTGTAAATGTAAACAAACTTGTTTGTCTTGGCGACTGGCTGAACAGGATGTAGGACTGAGTTGACTTGTAGGCTGTAAAGTTTTGCATTGTTTTGTTTTTGAGTGCAATTATGTAACAAAAAAATCTACATGTGTAAATTGTACTTTCACGCTAAAGAGATTGCACTACGGTACTTGTATGACATGAATTTCAATTTAAGAATTGAAAAATACTATTTCTTTTGTTTTATACAGTGCAAATATTTATAATCAAAAATAAATATAAAGTGAGCACTGTCCACTTTGTATTCTGTTTTATAATTGAAATCAATATACTTGAAAATGTAGAAAACATCCAGAAATATTTAAATAAATGGTATTCTATTATTGTTTAATCTCACAATTAATCGCTGTTAATTTTTTTAATCACTTGACAGACCTAGTTCCCTTATCTACGATCACCATCTATTTCCTAGGTAGTTAGTAAGTTGCCCAGCACTTAGGCCAGCTGGAAAACTAGCCTAGAACGTAACAATTCCTGGCTTACCATCTTTCCTCTTTCCTGCCTAACATTTGTTGTTTTACTATTCTATTCTTCCAGAGAAAACTTCACGCCCACTCCAAATTCTTCCCCCTTTGTTCAGCCTTGATAATATCCAAAAGCTAACAATTACAGACACACAGTAACGATACAGAGCCCATGATTTCTTAAAGTGCCATGACAAATTTATTTGCCTACCAACTGTGTAAGACTAGAGTGCTTCAAGCTTTGCTTCATAGCTGAAGGCAAGGAAGTAATACATCAACAGAGTAAAACACAGACTCCCTTAAGGGAGCAAGGGTTGGTTATCAGTCTTTTTTTTTATCCTGGTACCAGACATGCATTGCAACATGTAAACGTACCACTTCCCACTATGGGTGAAGTGACGTTATCTCTGACACTGTGTTCCTTTCACACAGTCAAAGAGCAAATGCCACCCTTCTCTCCTGCACCACCCCACTACTAGCCAGAGAGCGTAATCCGCCTTGGCCATCATTCCTATGGGCTAGAAGCTCCACTGTGATTACATTATTCACCCTCTAGGAGTGGGAAGTCTGACATACATTTGAAGAATTGAGAGATCCTGCCTATACCATCTCCCCTTTATACAGACCTCAGGGTATTTATGCACCGAAGTATGCGTGGAGGAGCGGGAAGAGGGAAAGTGAAAGAGCTCTGCTCAGCAGCCTCCTTATACATCAGGTATCATACAACCTGCTCCTCTCCCTTCCTCAGGTCAGTTACCAGATCTTGTGACAACCCAACGGGAATTAATCTCACCCAGTGCATCTCCTATTCCTCTGCCCAGTTGGTCTGTGTTGGTACCACACAGCTGGTTATCGGCCATCAGCTATGCACCACTTGGAGACCAGTCCTATCCAGCACAGCTCCCGGAATCAGAAAAATGCCTTGGCTTTTTAAATACTTTGGCCACTTCAGAACAGCCAAATCCTGAACTCATAAATAGATATTTGAGACGTGCGAAATCACCTCAGCTCTCAGAGCTGGATCTGGCAGCTCTTGCTTGATAGGCAAATGGCTGCAGAGGAAGTTGAAGTTGTAATAAAGAATTTAAAATCCAATAAAGTTCCAGGTCCCAGTGGGTTATTTTGACAGTATTATAGAGCTCTAAAACAAGTGCTGATCCCCATTTTAACCCAATTGTTAAATGGTATATTGCACGGAAACGACATTCCAGATTTATGGAGGAAGGCAAAAATTGTGGCCACTCCTGAAGAAGGAGACCTTACCAATTGTTCATCATACAGACCTATTTCTTTAATAATGTGGATGCTAAAATTTATGCATAGGTGCTAGCAAACAGACTGAGCATCACCTTGCCCAAATTTGTTCATCCTGACCAATCTCGGTTCACTGTTAGCAGGAATCTGATAATATCAGAAGAACTCTGAATTTGAACAATAATGTTAATTCTAACAATTCTTCCTGTGCACTGCTTTATCTGGATGCTGAATAAGCCATTGACCAGCAGGAGTGGGAATACCTCAGACAGATTTCGATAAGGTTTGGCTTTGGAAATCAGTTTTCTATACTGGCCTGTATACTCATTCTAAAGTGTCATCTTGGGTTAATGGTCATCAATCCCCTCCTTTTAATTTGCCTAGGTGTATGAGACAGGGTTGCCCCTTATCCCTGTTTGCTTGGGCAATGGAGCCATTTATAATGAATGTGAGAAACAGCCCCTTGGTAAAGGGGATCAAAACTGCTTATAGATCAGAAAACAAAATAGCTTTGTATGCTGACCACGTCTTGTTATAATTACAGGATCCAGAAGCCTCGTTAAAAATTATAGAACAATTGACTTGGGAATTTGGGCAGGTTTCAGCCTTCAAAATAAACTAAGATAAATCTGAAATTTTAGGAATTAATATTCCCAAAAGGGTCAAAACAGAACTGTTGTCAGCTAAATAAATGTGAATGGACAAAGGAATCTTTAAACTAGTTAGGAATAAATATTGTGAAGAAACAAATCTTTGTACGGCCAAATTACCCTCTGCTGTGGAATAAAACAAAAGAGTTGAAGGAATGGAACAAATATGAAATTTCTTGGCTAAGGAGGGTAACCTCAGTAAAGATTAATGTCTTCCCAAAGCTTTTTGTTTTGTTTCAATGCATCCCTGGTGGTATCCCTGACATGAAATTAAAAACATGGCAGAATGTGCTATTAAAATTCATATGGAAAGATAAAAAACAAACAGTGAGTTCTAAAGTTCTGTTTAAAGCCTCCAGAGTGGGGTGGACTACTGTACCCTAATTTGGCTTATTATTATAGAATCACAGAAATGTAGGACTGGAAGGGACCTTGAGAAGTCATCAAGTTCAGTCTTCTGTGCTCAGGCAGGACCAAGGAAACCTAGACCATTCCTGACAGGTGTTTGTCCAATCTATTCTTAAAAACCTCCAGTGAGAGGATTCCATAACTTCTCTTGGAAGCCTGTTGTGGTGCTTAACTGCCCTTATTGTTGTAGAAAGTTCTTCCTAATATCAAATCTAAATCTTCCTTACTGCAGATTAAGCCCATTACTTCTCAGAGACGCATAGACTTTAAAGTCAGAAGGGACCATTATGATCATCTTGTCTGACCTCCTGCACAATGCAGGCCACAGAATCTCACCCACCCACTCCTGCAATAATCCTCTCACCTATGTTTGAGCTACTGAAGTCCTCAAATCATGATTTAAAGACTTCAAGGTACGGAGAATCCTCCAGCAAGTGACCCGTGTCCCACGCTGCAGAGGAAGGCGAAAAACTCCCAGGGCCTCTTGTCCTAACTTCAGAGGATATGGAGAACACTGATCACCATCCTCTTTATAAAATCTCTTACCATATTTGAAGACCGTTATCGGGTTCCCCCTCATTCTTCCTTTCTCAAGACTAAATATATCCAGGTGCTTTAACCTTTCCTCATAGATCAGGTTTTCTAAACTTTTTTCTAACAATTAAAATATGATCAATTGAGTTAACAGGCCATCCAAACACTGGATAAAACTCAAACAAGACTGGAACCCAAATATAGGTCTATATAGAGAAAGTAGGTTAAAAAGAAATTTAGATCACCAAAAAAATTGTGGGTCCCCCCCCCCCCCCCAAAAAAGTCACTTATTCATCCAGACCACCTTACCAGCTCTGGACAATTTTTTAAAATTCCTGTCACCCAGGCCTTCTGTCTTAGCCACTTTCATTAATAATCAGGAATGTATCCCTAGGAAATATCCGAGAGACTATTCATTGTGGGTAAGAGCTAAGATTACTCCATTTGGACAGCTGTTCCTGGGTCCTGATTTGAAATCATACCAAAAGATATGTAATATTGTAAATCATTTAAAGATCCCATATTTTCAATATTTACAGTCAAACATTTTATTGTGAAATCTGGATACAAGAGGACTATCTACACTTTTAGTCACATTTGAGCAGTTGACCCAGGAGCAAGCTAGAACAAAAAGTTTAATTTCAAATATATACATAATTTTGATTGAAAAGATGTTGATGAGAAAATAACCCAAATGAAAAGATGGAACAGGCATTTGGTCAAATAAACTGACTTGTATGACTATATGGAGCTATGCCTATCTCATAGAACTGGAAGGACCTTGAAAGGTCATCGAGTCCAGTCCCCTGCCTTCACTAGCAGGATCAAGTACTGTCCCCTGACAGATTTTTGCCCCAGATCCCTAAATGGCCCCCTCAAAGATTGAACTCACAACCCTGGGTTTAGCAGGCCAATGCTCAAACCAGTGAGCTATCCCTCCCCAATGGGTCACTATATGGGAAAAGGAGTATGCATCTTCAATTTGTGTAGCGAGAGAGAGAGAGAGAGAGAGAGAGATCTATATATACATACAAATTACTGTCTAGATGCCATTTGACTCCAATTAAGATCCATCATATTTTTTGCTACTAGAGATGCATTCTGTTGGAGGGGTTGAGAGAAAGGGGAACATAATTGCACACGTGCTGGCTGTGTCCAGGAATTATACAATTTTGGGAGGAAATTATTAAAGAGATTAAAAAATGCTGCATGTTATTGGAGGAATGAGATTTCTCCTATGGAACTGTGATATAGGAGAATATGGACTGTCCTTACAATGGAAAAGTTCTCTCACCAAGTATGTACACAAGAGAAGTGCTAAAAAGAAATCTGGTATCACCCTTTTTAGCATACTCAGAGGAGGGCAGCTCCCCAGCCAGCAAGCCAAAGTCCTTATCCAGGTTCTTTGAATATTAATCTGATCCTGAACAAGTAAGAAATTATGTACAATACAGTATGTTAGTGTTTTATTGTAACTTTGCCTTAACTTTTAGAAGCAAATGCCTTGGCAACTTCCCAATATGTAGCAGAGAGCCTCATGGTATAGCTTATATAGGTTGGAAAAGAAGAATTACTTGTATTATGGAGTATCAAGAGGGCCCAATTAAGATCAGTAAGAGACAATTCGTGCCACAAAGAGCTAACAATAATCAAGACAGACATGTGGTAGGAAAAAAACCAGAGCCATCCAGAAGCAAAATGACTTGCCCAAGATGTATATGTACATATTCTGTCATCATACAGTTGAGGAGCATATTGTTCAAATTCATATATTCTACAGTGGTTATACTGACATTTCTAATACTGAAGGGTAAGGGGCTTGGTGGTGGGTGAGTGAAAACAAGGAAGCAGAATTACTGTTAAGCAATGGGAAATTAAAAATAAGAATTTACTTAGTTTCCAGCATTTACAATATATGTTTCTTAAGTGACATTATATGAATGTCATTTTAAAAGGGAAACATACTCATCTCTAACTGTACCATACAGCTTTTTGTCTGAGAATTTTAAATGACTATGTTCATCATGGTCACATGGGCTTCAATACACTTGTATCTGGCAAATCAGCTTTCTCCTTAAACTAGAAGATTCTCTCTTATTTAAGGCCAAAACCTAGTTACACAGGAGACAGTGGAAGTTTTACCATGAACATAAGAATGGCCATACAGGGTAAGACCAATGGTCTATCTAGCCCAATATCCTGTCTTCTGACAGTGGACAGTGCCAGATGAGGGAATGACCAGAACAGGGCATTATCAAGTGATCCATCCCCTGTCATCCAGTCTCAGCTTTTAGCAGTCCGAAGCTTAGGGAAACCCAGAGCATGGGGTTGCGTCCCTGACCATCTTGGCTAATAGCCATTGATGGACCAGGGACTTAAATGAAACCAGAATTTAGCTCCCAGAAAATTTGTTCCAACTGTCTTCGAGATGAGGGATCAAGGACAGGACAAGACAGTCTCCCAGAAGCCTCACTTACTCTTTTAAGTTCAGTTATCCCACAAGGTCATTAACATAGAAACCTAAAGAATGAAGAACTCTTAATATTTCAGAAACCACTAAAAAAGAAAGCCAGCAAGAATGGCAGCAGCTCACTAAGCTCTGTCTTCTTGGAACAAAGCCAAGTTCCATCACCTGTGTCCTGGTTTTAGAATACAAAAATGTTTTTTAAGGATGTATCTGTTGCCAGTCTTCAAAAATAGAAAAAAATAAAAACAGATTTATTTTAAAAATAAGCTAGTAACCCAAAAATAGTTGACAATGCAAGAGTGGAGATGAAAAACAACGGGAATTCTTACATAAGGCTAAAGATTCCAATCATTTCGTTAAAATGCAACATCAACATTCTTTGCGCTATTAATGTGAGAACAACATTAATAACCGATACTTCTTTCATCATATGCTACTACACCCAGATGCTAAATCTTCCAGATATTTCTTGGTAAGTTTCATATTTATTAAGTTCTTTGGCTCCCAAATGGCGAGAAAAGGAAGAGTTAAACATTAAACTGACTCTGAGCTTTAAAGTGTGCCACTAGAACATATCAGACTCCAGTCTGGTTATTCATAGATAAACCTCTTTGTAAATCTTACCACACAATTATTATATTGTTTTTCCAGTGAACAAACTCAGAGCAATAAGTAACCAACTTTCTAAGTATCATGATACATTGACAACTCTTGCCTAACACAGTAATAAGAAATTGTCAATCCTCTAACCATCCCATTCTATAAGTGTTGAATTTACTGCAAAACAACAGATAGTTTATTAATTTTAAGAAGCGATTAAAAATACTATTTCTAGGTTTAATATAGGGAACCCTCCATAATATTTCCCAAGTCAAATAGGAAAGAACTTGTTTCATCCTTTTTGATAGCCTGAATAGATTTGAAATGCTCCTTCTTGCCAGACCCAGACACACACAGAGCTGAAGTGTCCCCATCAGAAACCTTAGTTTTCTTCCTCTCTTATCAGGCTTCATCACCTGACATTGAACTGAAAAGGATGATAAATTCAGCTAGACAATTTATGTCAAAAAGGAAAAACTGAGGTGAATCTAGTGCTTCCTTCTCCACTGAAGGTGGTGATTGCCTCTTGTTCAAGCCATTTCTGCAGGTCCCCAGGGTTGGATTTAATCACAAGCAGGACAAGCAACTGATGAAGATGCTGCATCTACAGAAGGCCCTTAATATGGTTTGGTTCCCTCATGAGGTTGAATTGCTGAGTCTGCTGTGGAAATCACCAAAGCAATTCCAGATCTGATTTACTTTCACTCAAGTATTTTGACTTCACCTATCCCTGAGTAGAAGAAAATAAGTCCTGGAGGGAGACATTTTCTTTTCCTCTGCAAGAGAGCACACGCTCAAGGAAGCGCTGCCTCCTGGAAAATTGATTTCTGCATCAGGATGCCACAGAAACAAAAGGGAGGCCTTGGATCAACTGACTTAAGGTAGGAAAAACAGAGTGGAAAAGATGTCTTATGTATTGTTAAAATGCTACCTCCTGACAGCTATTTTCCAAACACTGTCTGGGGAAGGGCATACCCACTCCTTATATTTAGGATTCAAAACTGACAGTATATTTTGTTTCTTCATTTTTCCTCTCCCTGTCTCCATTTAATTCCAAGTCAGCCTCCAGTTCCCTACCAAAAGATTTTCCCACTGTCCCCCATTTGGGGCCTCTAATCTTCCGTCTCCAGTAAGGGCCTCTTCTGTTAAGTTTTACAGCAAATACTAACAGTTATGATCTTAACCTGTAAGCATTTCATGTCCATAAGTCTAAAATCCCAGACAATCCTGCATAATATCAAGGAGCAGTATGTTCCATGTGATAGATGTTGATGTAAAAAGTGCAGCACTATGTAAATGCACAACTTTGGAATTTATACATTATTTTAAAGAGAACTTAATATGTAGAGTGCCTGACAGCCCAATAGACTGAGCAGATACAACATGGGCTTTCCCCACCAATGTGCCTCAACACCTGAAAAGGCACCTCCTGGGGAGAGTTTAGTCTCATACCCATTGAGTCTTTGCACAGCTAGGGCTGCCAACATGGGGGACAGTTATCAATCAGATTTGTGACATAGACACTAGGCTGAAACCACTAACTAGTTTCACATAAGCTATTAGAAAGCATCAGAAAATAATGTTAGATTGCAACAGACCTGGACCAGGCTTGAACCATAGAGCTAAAATCCAAGTCTCTATAGGCCTCTTACCTGACGCCTGAGCTATCCAGTCAGTCCCTATGTACTTTTATACACACACACCGTTTCCATAAATAACTGCATTACGTAAGTTTAATAATATGAGGGAGGAGCTGGATAACTATCAAAATCATCTACAAAGGTTAAAAGAAAAATATGCACTGTACTGTCCAAGTTGCATTACTGGTCTCGTATTTGGTTAGATAGGGAAGTTGAAAACCTTCAAGTATTTCTAACCTGCTAATTAAGTTTCTCAAGGTCAAGCCTAGGAACTGTGTAAGTGGAGACAGAAAAAAGATTTAGTTAGATGTCTTCTCTTACACGAGAAAGGCTTGCCAGCTAACAAAATTCTGTTGGTATCTCACTGAACAGTAGATGTAGTAATTAAAAAAACAAAAAACAAACAAAAAAAAAAAAACACTATAAAAACTAAAATCTTATAGTAGTTTTAACCACTGAGATGAATAACTACTTGTGAAGCAAACAAAACAAATAGTATGTTAGTCCTTTTAAATGAAGCTAGCCAGTAGCCCATGCATGTCACCAGATGTCCCTCTGTTGCCTGTTAACATCTCATTACATCATGGTGGTGGTGACAGTACCATATAATGGTTTTAAGGTGAAATGTGTGACTGGCACATTTTGAAAGAGTAGGGATATTATTCTGTTTGTCCTGTCAAATTTCAATGCCAGTAATTGAAGTTTGCCTATCTAACTTCCATTTGAACTTCAATTTAATACAATACACATCTTTACTTTTTGTTCTAAACTTGTAACATCTTGATGTTTGTTGTGAAACAGTGTGCTTCACCCAAAAGACAGTTCAACTTCTTAGCAATTAAATTCATTATCTGTATCATTTTTGCAATCAATAAGCTCGTGAAGGGTTTCATGCTTTTGGATGTAAGCACCACATGATCTAGCATCCTTATCTGTCAACAGAAAGCCAGCTATAACAAAAGAAGCAACAGCAAGCTACGATATCCAAACAGTTATTCAAATCATCATACATTATTATTTGTACAGCAGTAGTCTCTGGAAGCCAATGCCGCTTTTCACAAGGTGCTGTACAAAACATAACAAAAGATGGCTGCTGTCCCAAAACAGTTTACAATCCCAAGTACAAAGATGTCAGACAATAGATGGATACAACCAACCAACACAGGGAACAAAATGCAACGAGATTATTATAATCACCATGGTTAGCAGATGTCGCAACACAGTTATAACAATTAACCATGTATCCTTCTGAAACCATGTGCAGAAATTCAAAAGAACCTTCTCACAATACATTCTAATACCACCGTCTTATTTGGTGGAGGAAACTTGGAGGATTGAATGGACTGATTTAGACAGAAGCTCCCAGCTTGCAAGGAACTCTGAAGCATCCTCACCACCAATAAAAAGACAACTACTAACCTTCTCTGCCACTTGAGTTGCCAGATTCTTTGTGATCTAACCATTAGCCTTCTGCCCAGACTGCCTGGAAGGAAGCTAAGGATGCATGACAATAGAAAGGTGGCTTGCATCCCCTACTCTATGTCCATCTTCAACCCAACCCTGGAAGACTCTGGCTCTGGAGGTGTTGCTTTTATTTTCAGTCATAAAAAAAAACAAAGCAAGGAGTGTTTTTCTTACAAGAACCTTGTGATATACATCAGTACTTCCACACACCAGAAGTAGTAACTTACAAAAAGAGAAAATCTTCACCTGTAAATTGAGTTTCTGCTCATCAGACACGTGTCTAGGCTTTCCCCCCACTGACACTGAGAGAACTGTTGTGTCAGTTTACACCAAGACAGAATGGATACTTAACAAGTCAGATGATTCACATGTGACTAGTTATGATACCAAATATTTGACTGACCGACAGTCAAAGAGCATAAACCATAAACTGCAGATATCCAAATTGGTGCTGTTTATTGGAGAAAAAGGTCTTACCATTTCCACTGATGCTTTGTTCTGAGTGATCTAATTTGGGAAAAGAGATCTTTCCAAGTGAAAGGGATCAGATATATTCAATTGTATATGGCAGAGTTTCTCAACCTGTGGGTCATGACCCAAAATTGGGTTGTTAAAACTTTACATTGGGTCTTGTAGTAGCAGCTCTTGCCCCACGGGGCAGGCTGGCTCAGCTTCCTGCTCCAGGTGTTGCAACCTAGTGCACAGGGTTGCAGTGCCACTCAGATTTGGCCCAGCTCCCCGCTGTCATGGCAGGGCCAAACCTGAGTGGTGCTGCGACCCACAAGGTTGCAATGCCCATAGTGGGAAGCTGAGCCTATCCAGTCCCAGGGGACTGGAGCTGCAGGAGCAACTGCTGTAGGGTGAGTGCAGGACATGCTCTGCAACCTCCCACCCCAGGGCCTCCCACCCCCTTCCAGCAGGACACGACCCTCCCCCCTGCCCACAGGGCATCCCACCCCTTCAGAGGCAGGATTCAATCCTCCCCACCTGACATCTCATCCCCCAGAACCCTACCCTCCCCCTCTCATATACACCCTGATTTACTGGGTCACCACAAGCAATTAAATGGGTCCTGAAGCAAAAAAGTTGAGAACCTCTGGCATATGGTTTGGCTTTTTGGAGATCTGTGAATAAGTATAGCAGCTTACAATGAAGAATCCACACTGGCATTCATGTTAAATAGTCTTTGAACACAATATACAGAGGTTCGTCTGTATACGTATTTGTTTAAATGATGCAATGAGGTCTAGTAGTTAGAATACAGGAGTGAGAGTCAGGACACCTGGATTCTAGTCCTGGCTTTGCCACACACCTGCTGTAGGGCCTTGTGCAATTTACTTTATCTTCATTTCTGTAAAATGGAGAGAATAGTTATCTGCCTTTGTAAGGTGGTCTAAGGTCCTTGGACAAAACATATTATTTGAGTTATAAAAAATAAACACACACACACACCCCATCCTGGCCCCAAATTACACTGGGGAATTGGAAGACGGGGCAGAAAAATAGCCTTCTGGTATGTGCCTATTTAAAAGGACTTGATCTTATCCCCACTGCCATGTTTTGGCTATTAAGAAGTACTCTAACTGGTTCTCAGAAGTAAGCTACCTGCCAAGAAATGGAAAAACATGCAGAGTGGCTGTTCAACATAAGTAATTAAAGCAGGAAAGATCAACCCAGATGTAACGCCCTTCAGCACAGTGCCAAAGAAATGAGTAAAAAAATAGGGCTGTCAAACGATTAAAAAGATTAATCGTGCTGTTGAACAATAATAGAAAACTATTTAAATATTTTTGGATGTTTTTCTACATTTTCAAATATATTGATTTCAATTACAACACAAAATACAAAGTATACATAGAATCATAGAATCTCAGGGTTGGAAGGGACCTCAGGAGGTCATCTAGTCCAACCCCCTGCTCAAAGCAGGACCAAACCCAATTAGATCATCCCAGCCAGGGCTTTGTCAAGCCTGACCTTAAAAACCTCTAAGGAAGGAGATTCCACCACCTCCCTAGGTAGCCCATTCCAGTGCTTCACCACCCTACTAGTGAAAAAGTTTTTCCTAATATCCAACCTAAACCTCCCCCTCTGCAACTTGAGACCATTACTCCTTGTTCTGTCATCTTCTACCACTGAGAACAGTCTAGATCCATCCTCTTTGGAACCCCCTTTCAGGTAGTTGAAAGCAGCTATCAAATCCCCCCTCATTCTTCTCTTCTGCAGGCTAAACAATCCCAGTTCCCGCAGCCTCTCCTCATAAGTCATGTGCTCCAGCCCCCTAATCATTTTTGTTGCCCTCCGTTGGACTCTTTCCAATTTATCCACATCCTTCTTGTAGCGTGGGGCCCAAAACTGGACACAGTACTCCAAATGAGGCCTCACCAGTGCCGAATAGAGGGGAATAATCATGTCCCTCGATCTGCTGGAAATGCCCCTACTTATACAGCCCAAAATGCCGTTAGCCTTCTTGGCAACAAGGGCACACTGTTGACTCATATTCAGCTTTTCGTCCACCGTAACCCCTAGGTCCTTTTCTGCAGAACTGCTGCCCAGCCATTCGGTCCCTAGTCTGTAGCAGTGCATGGGATTCTTCCGTCCTAAGTCCAGGACTCTGCACTTGTCCTTGTTGAACCTCATCAGATTTCTTTTGGCCCAATCCTCTAATTTGTCTAGGTCCCTCTGTATCCTGTCCCTACCCTCCAGCGTATCAACCACTCCTCCCAGTTTAGTGTCATCTGCAAACTTGCTAAGGGTGCAGTCCACACCATCCTCCAGATCGTTGATGAAGATATTGAACAAAACCGGCCCCAGCACCGACCCTTGGGGCACTCCACTTGATACCGGCTGCCAACTAGACATGGAGCCATTGATCACTACCCGGTGAGCACGACCATCCAGCCAGTTTTCTATCCACCTTACCGTCCATTCATCCAGCCCATACTTCCTTAACTTGCTGGCAAGAACACTGTGGGAGACTGTATCAAAAGCTTTGCTAAAGTCAAGAAATAGCACATCCACTGCTTTCCCCTCATCCACAGAGCCAGTTATCTCATCATAGAAGGCAATTAGGTTAGACAGGCATGACTTGCCCTTGGTGAATCCATGCCGACTGTTCCTGATCATTTTCCCCTCCTTTAAGTGGTTCAGAATTGATTCCTTGAGGACCTGTTCCATGATTTTTCCAGGGACTGAGGTGAGACTGACTGGCCTGTAGTTCCCCGGATCTTCCTTCTTCCCTTTTTTAAAGATGGGCACTACATTAGCTTTTTTCCAGTCATCCGGGACCTCCCCCGATTGCCATGATTTGTCAAAGATAATGGCCAATGGCTCTGCAATCACATCGGCCAACTCCTTTAGCACCCTCGGATGCAGTGCATCCGGCCCCATGGACTTGTGTTCGTCCAGCTTTTCTAAATAGTCCCGAACTACTTCTTTCTCCACAGAGGGCTGGTCACCTCCTCCCCATACCGTGCTGCGGAGTGCAGCCGCCTGGGAGCTGACCTTGTCTGTGAAGACAGAGGCAAAAAAAGCATTGAGTACACTAGCTTTCTCCACATCCTCTGTCACTAGGTTCCCTCCCTCAGTCAGCAAGGGGCCCACACTTTCCTTGACTTTCTTCTTGTTGCTCACATACCTGAAGAAACCCTTCTTGTTACTCCTAACATCTCCGGCTAGCTGCAACTCCAAGTGTGATTTGGCCTTCCTAATTTCACTCCTGCATGCCTGAACAATATTTATATACTCCTCCCTGGTCATTTGTCCAATCTTCCACTTCTTGTAAGCTGCTTTTTTGTGTTTAAGACGAGCAAGGATTTCACTGTTAAGCCAAGCTGGTCGCCTGCCATATTTACTTTTCTTTCTACACATCGGGATGGTTTGTTCCTGCAACCTCAATAAGGAGTCTTTAAAATACAGCCAGCTTTCCTCGACTCCTTTCCCCCTCATGTTATTCTCCCAGGGGACCTTGCCCATCAGTTCCCTGAGGGAGTCAAAGTCTGCTTTTCTGAAGTCCAGGGTCTCTGTTCTACTGCTCTCCTTTCTTCCTTGTGTCAGGATCCTGAACTCGACCATCTCATGGTCACTGCCTCCCAGGTTCCCATCCACTATTGCTTCCTCTACTATTTCCTCCCTGTTTGTGAGCAGCAGGTCAAAAAGAGCTTTTCCCCTAGTTGGTTCCTCCAGCACTTGCACCAGGAAATTGTCCCCTACACTTTCCAAAAACTTCCTGGATTGTCTGTGGACCGCTGTATTGCTCTCCCAGCAGATATCGGGGTGATTAAAGTCACCCATGAGAACCAGGGCCTGTGATCTAGTAACTTCTGTTAGTTGCTGGAAGAAAGCCTCGTCCACCTCATCCCCCTGGTCTGGTGGTCTGTAGCAGACTCCCACCACGACATTACCCTTGTTGCTCCCACTTCTAAATTTAATCCAGAGACTCTCAGGTTTTTCTGCAGTTTCATACTGGAGCTCTGAGCAGTCATACTGCTCTCTTACATACAACGCAACTCCCCCACCTTTTCTGCCCTGCCTATCCTTCCTGAACAGTTTATATCCATCCATGACAGTACTCCAATCATGTGAGTTATCCCACCAAGTCTCTGTTATTCCAATTACATCATAATTCCTTGACAGTGTTCACTTTATATGATTATTTTTATTACAAATATTTGCATTGTAAAAAACAAAAGAAATAGTATTTTTCAAATCACCTCAGACAAGTACTGTAGTTCAATTTCTTTATCGTGAAAGTGCAACTTACAAATGTAGATTTTTTTGGTTACATAACTGCACTCAAACAAAACAATGTAAAACTTTAGAGCCTACAAGTCCACTCAGTCCTACCTCCTGTTCAGCTAATCGCTCAAACAAACAAGTTTTTAACATTTACGGGAAATAATGCTGCCTGCTTCTTATTTACGTCACCTGAAAGTGAGAACATGGCACTTTTGTAGCTGGCATTGCAAGGTATTTACATGCCAGATATGCTAAACATCCGTATGCCTCTTCATGTTTCCGCCACCATTCCAGAGGACATGGTTCCATGCTGAATACACTCATTAAAAAAATAATGCATTAATTAAATGTATGACTGAACTCCTTTGGGGAGAATTGTATGTTTCCTGCTGTTTTACCTGCATTCCGCCATATATTTAATGCAGTCTTAGATGATAAAATGAACAACACATGCTGGGTTAAGAACACTTTTGCTGCAGATTTGACAAACTGCAAAGAAGGTACCAATATGAGTTTTCTAAAGATAGCTACAGCACTCAACCCAAGATTTAAGAATCTGAGATGCCTTCCAAAATCTGAGAGGGACGAAGTGTGGAGCATGCTTTCAGAAGTCTTAAAAGATGCGGAAACTACAGAACCCGAACCATCAAAAAAAAAAAATCAACCTTCTGCTGGTGGCATCTGACTCAGATAACGAAAACGAACGTGTTGGTCTGCACTCCTTTGGATTGTTATCGAGCAGAACCCGTCATCAGCATGGACGCATGTCCTCTGGAGCAGTGGTTGATGCATGAAGGGCGGTATGAATCTTTAGCACACCTGGCACGTAAATACCTTGTGACACCAGCTATAACAGCACCATACAAACACCCATTTTCACTTTTGTAAATGAAGATGTGGGCAGCAGCATCTCCTGCAAATGTAAACAGACTTGTTTGTTTAAGCAATTGGCTGAACAAGAGGTAGGCCTGAGGGGACTTGTAGGCTCTAAAGTTTTACACTGTTTTGTTATTGAATGCAGTTATCTAACCAAAAAAAAATCCACATTTGTAAGTTGCACTTTCATGATACAGAGATTGCACTACAATACTTGTCTGAGGTGAATTGAAAAATGCTATTTCTTTTATCATTTTTACAGTGCAAATATTTGTAATAAAAATAACAAAGTGAACACTGTACACTTCGTATTCTGTGTTGTAATTGAAATCAATATTTGAAAATGTAAAAAAAATCCAAAATTATTTATAATAAATTTCAATTGGTATTCTATTGTTTAACAGTGCGATTAATATTGATATATTTTAAATCATGATTAATTTTTTTTATTTAATTGCGTGAGTTAACTGTGATTAATCAACAGCCCTAGTTTTAAAAAAAAGTGGTTTTCGGGGGTTGGAAAACATACCTTTTGCTGAGGCAATAGACCCTTTAAATACTCTACATAGGGATGCAGTAAGAAAGAGAAAACTTCTACACTGCTGTGTTCAGAAGCTCCCCTTTTCACGGATCGTAACTCCCGACTGCCCAAGAGACAAAACACAGACCTGCAAGCTTAGCCCTTGAGGAAGCCTTTACAGCTGACACTCATTTTGTAGAGAGCTCAGATTCATTCTCACACACACACACACACACACACACACACACACACTTCAGAAGTGCCATGACCATGTAGCACTTACTGTGGCACTGGAATTCATTAAATGTTGTTTTCCCAAGAATAGTTCTATCGTACTACTTATTTGCAAGAACTGTTGAATCAGACCTAGGTTTGAAACTTAATGCCTAAAACAATATAATTTGAGAGTTTAAACACAACTCTGTGCAGCTCCTACTGATAAAATGTGATGCCTCTTTCTGTGCATTTCTCCACTTGCTAAGCATGTGTTAAATGCCTATACACCTATTATATTTCATTTAGAAATTTAACAGCTTCAAGCCTCCAGTTTGTTTTGATTTAAGTTATAATATGTGCATCGGTACGTCGGCAAGTATGTTTGAAATAAATTAATTTTATTGCTGCCCAGTTCTGTCATCTATACCACAAACCAAATTTAATACAAAGGTTACCTGTATTATCTTGGCAGAGTATCTTTCATGGAGTCCCAGTAGTTTGTTAATTTTATAAAAATGCACCTATGACATATTAATAGATACAGGATTTGGTTTTTTAAAGTTAGAGCATTACAATGATTAACTCAAGATTATAAAAATAGGCTAAGTGGCTTAACAGTCAGCCCTCTTGGAAAAAACCTGAGAGAACAGGCGAATCACGTCCTGTGCTCAAAAGTTACATGTTATATGGTAAGCATCCAATGTATTTTTCCCATTTTGGGCAGGAGAGAAAACTGTTAATCAAAATTTACACATGGAGGAATTTTATAAAATAAAATGTCTTGCACTTGTAGACAACTGTGCACTACCAAGACCTTATAATAGAAAATACAAAAAATAAACAAAAGTTTGGGAAAAAGGATCTATTGATTTAAATTGCTTCATTAAAAACAAATCATTGATTTAAAATCAGTAAAAGCTACTCTGAAAATTTGTGCAATTGAAACTTCAAATTAAAATTTATAATGAACTGTAAGTTTCAGTATAGTAGCCGTGTTAGTCTGTGTCAGCAAAATGAAAATAAGAAAGAAAAACTTGTAGCACCTTAGAGACTAACGAATTTATTTCAGCATAAGCTTTCGTGGTGGGTACTAACCCACGAAAGCTTATGCTGAAATAAACTGTAAGTGGTGTTCGTTTTTAAATACCCTACTGGTAGAGTATCTTATTTGAATTTTTTATAAAACTGTTATAGACCCCAAAATATGAACAACCTGATTCCACAAACACTTAAGCAGGTATCTAACTTCACTTACGTGACTTCAAGGAGACTAATCAGGTGCTCAAGCATTTGTAGCATTAAAAATTAAAATTTTACTTTAAAAAAATAATTTCCTTCTTGCTGACAAACTCTTTCACGATTTAAAACAAAATTACTGTGTTAATGAAAAACTATTTAGACTTTCAACATTAACAAAAGTTATTGTGAACCTTTTTTTATACACAGAAACCATGTTTTTCAAAATAGGAGCCTAATGGTAGGTTTTTAAGTGCCAACTTTCTGATTGCAGAAACCCAAACACCCTTGCCCTGACTCTGCCCCGCCACTTCCCCGAGGCCCTACTCCTTCTCGCTCCATCCCCCCTCCATCCGTCACTCGCTTTCCCCCACCCTGGCTCACTTGCTCATCTTCACCAGGCTGGGGCAGAGAGCTAGGGTGCGGAGGGGAGGGGGTGAGGGCTCTGGGGTGGGGTCGGGGATGAAGGGCTTGGGGTGCAGGAGGGGGGTCCAGGCTGGGTGGGACCAAGGGGTTCAGAGTCTGGGAGAAGACTCCGGGCTGAGGCAGGGGATTGGGGTATAGGTGGTGGTACAGGCTCTTGGCTGGAGGGTGCGGGCTCTGGTGTGGGGCCAGAAGCGAGGGGTTCAGGGGGGGGTGAGGGCTCTGGCTGGGGCCAGTAATGCGCGGTTTGGGGTGCAGGAGGGGGCTCTGGGCTGTGGCCAAGGGATTCAGGGCACAGGAGGGAGTTTAGGCTGTGGGAGGGAGTTTGGGTGCGGGAGAGTGTTCCAAGCTGGGGCAGGGGGTTGGAGTGCAGGACGGCCTGGGATCCAGGATGCAGGCTCTGGAAGGGAGTTTGGGTGTGGGAGGGGGCTCAGGGCTGGGGCAGGTGGTGGGTGTGGGGGGGGGGGCGGGGGGGGGGGGGGCACGAGGTGCAGGCTCCGGGTAGCGCGGATCTCAGGTGGCTCCTGGAAGCGAACAGCATGTCTCTCTGGTTCATAGGGGCAGGGGTGGCCAGGGAACTCTGCATGCTGCCTCTGTCCACAGGCACCGCCCCCGCAGCTCCCATTGGCCATGGTTCTCAGCCAATGGGAGCTGCACCACTGACGCTTAGGGTAGGGCCTAGAGCCTCCCTGGCCACTTCTAGAAGCTATGCGGAGCTGGCCGCTGCGGCCCACAGGACTTTTAGGAGCCCGGGCAATAGCAGGGCCCCTTTTTGACCGGACATTCCAATTGAAAACCAGACTCCTGGCAACCCTACCTAAGGGTGAGATTTTCGAAAGCACCCAAGACACTTGGGCCTTGTCTACTTGAGGCAACGTGCTCTGCAGGGGTGTGATTTCTAATGTGCTGAGCTCTAACCGGTCCATGTAGATCAGGGGTCTCAAACATGCAGCCCGCGGAGTTATTTCCTGTGGCCCGCCCTAGGCGCCGACTCCACTGGCAGCCAAGCTCCAAACATTACTGATTGTTTATATTTTATTAAAACCCCTCTTTGCATTACAGTTTTTAAAAAGTTAATACATTGACTTTTAATAGAATACTATATTACTCTTCATTTTTTACTATACTTTTGTATCATTGTATGAAAAGGTTTCAGTGATGCAGCCCTCGGGCCAATTTACTAGTTCTCATGTGGCCCTCATGGTGATTTGAGTTTGAGATCCCTGATGTAGACCCTGACAGTGCACACTAAACAGTACTATGTTAAAGCACACTAGTGAACTTTTAATGCATTCCAGTAGAATCTACATGAACCAATTAATGTGCTTTAGAAATCTCACCCCCATAGAACGCATTACCCACCACGTAGACACGTCTGTAGGGTATGTCTATGCTTTGAGTTGGGAGGGCAATTCCCAATTCGAGGAGACATACTCGCACTAAAAACAGAGTGTAGCTGCAGTGGCATGAGAAGTAGGAGCAGCTAGCTGCCCCAAGTACAGGCCTAACATCTCAAATGGGCATATACTGGTAGTAGGTAGTCCCTCTGGCAGCCTACACAGCTCCGGCTACACTGTGTTTTTAGCATACTAGCTTGATCAGACTTAGTACAAGTATGTCTCCTCGAGCTGGGAATCACAGCCCCAGCTCGATGTGTAGACATACTCTTAGGAGAACAAGTCCCATTGATTTCAAATCCTGATGATGTAATAGCCCAGTCAAGGCATTTCAGCACTCTGGACTTGTGGAAGTTGGAGGTGTTAGAAGGTAATGTTAATTGCATACATAGCACCAGGGTAGGTTGATTCAAATTAGCAAGTAGAAACCCTTGAGTTAAATCACTGATTGTAATTTTGTTTCGTATTTGTACGTTTCAGTTATTTTCCTAAAGAAAAGCAGGTTCTCATTGTTTGGTAACAATTAAAACATGTTGATTTCCAACCAGACATAAAACTTTTAAACTAAATGTGGTACTTCTTGCTAATCTTGAGAATACACTATAAACACACACATTTATTTAAGCAATTATATAGCATAACTCATTTATTCATCTTAATAATTTACTTTATGTTAAAAAGCAGTGACTGAATTCATATTTTCTAGGATTAATTTTTTTTATTTGTGATTAGTGTCAAGATGCATTTGAATGGAAATTGGAATTCAGTTAAAATGCACAAAACAGCATTTTAAAATACTTAAATAAAATTACTTAAATATCCTGAATATATAAAAAGTTTAGCCAAATATGTTTTTCATTTAAAACTGATTAAACAAAAGTATTAGCTACATTTAGTGAACTGAACTGATGATTGGTCACCATGACCTTCCAAAAATGTAGAACTAGCAGATCTTATTGTCTTACCCCTCATTTTTAGTCTTAGAATGGAAAAGGAAACCAAGCTTTCCTGCTTTTTTTCCAACTCCCAATCGGTTTCTCAGCTTTGAATGAATTAATCATTAAACTGAACTTGCTGAATAAACTGACATGAAGAAATATTCTCTCTGCTCCTGCAGAAGGGGATGCTGCTGTCAAAAGCTGGTTTAGCACTCAACACCACACACTGGTTCCAGGTACTTAGCCAGTGATTTCCACCAGTATTTTGACTTTAAAGGCTTCAGCAGCAAACATATATTGCCATAATATAAAATGATTTTAATAGATTATAGTAAGTTTGGGCCTTAATATAATTGGTTATATCATCAAAATTTATTTATTTTTTTAAAAAGTGCATTTACATTTTAAAATCTGATATTTTTGTCATCAATTTTTATTCATCCTGCATGGCATGAGCTTTTTGTTTTATCTATTTTACATTTGAGTTTGTGTTCTTCTCGCTATAAGGAGAATAATGAGTTCCTGGACTTGACTTTTTCCTGCATAGATGAGCATTTTTAACATGAAACTTCTTAGTAGAAAAAAATATCTGTATGAAAAAGCCAAAATTCTATTAGCAATTAGGAAGCTAAAGAAATAAGAACAAAACATCCACTTCAGCAATTATTATAAAAAGGGAAGAAAATAATTGAAAATTAGTAAGGGGGTTAAATTATTATTTTAAATCAAGACATATTAATGTTTTGTTTTAAAAAAAAATTATACCCTGTTTAGAATAGAGATAAACCCAAAAAGCATGTTGAGTTTAAGCCAGCCTCTAACTACTGCAGTGGTTCTCAACTGATGGTCCATGGACCACCGGTGGTCCATGGTGACTTTCGGTGGTCCACACGAGTATTGTCCAAAGTCAGATAGTGTGAGCAGGCGCTGCCGTTAGGCTGGTTTACGCCGTGTTTACAAGCACGCAGTGTGTCATCCATAGCGTCATCTAGGACACGACCGCGTTGTGTTGCCAGTAACTTCCATCTAAGGCTCTGAGCATCAGTGTAGCGCCCGCCGTCATGCTGAGTGGTTGTCATGTCGTTCGTTCTGTGCTAAATGGAACATCTGAGTGATTTATAACTACTATACATCTCCCAAAATAATCGTCTGTTTGAAAAAAATCAAAATTTCGTTGTAATCCCACAGATCTGAGATAATGGCAACGACAGGAAGGAATGTCAAGCGCAAGTATTCGAAGGACATCATCAAATTCGGCGTCACTTGTCAAGAAAAAAGAAGGCATGGATTTGCCACAATGTGTTATTTGTTTCAAAGTCTTGGGGGAATGACTCCATGAAGCCAGCTAAGCTGAAACTCCATCTCGAAAAGTGTCAGCCAAAATTGTTGCAAAAGGATGATGATTATTTTGAGCGGCGGTTATCTGGTCTGAAATGACAGCGCCTCGATTCAACAGGTGCATTCTACAAAAATACAAGCAATGCAGTGACCACTTCCTACATTGCTACATACAAAGCTGCACAGGCCAAAAAGCCTCATGCCATTGTAGAGCAACTTGTGCTCCCCTGTGCAAAAAAGAGATGGTGCGGCTAGTTCTTGGAGAGGAAGCAGCAAGGAAGCTGAATGATATATCTGTCTCTAACGACACAATATCTAGACGGATAAATGAGATCAGATCATCAATGAACAAGTTGTGGATGAAATAAAGAAGTCTCCATTCTTTACCATACAATTAGATGAATCGACTGATGTCGCATTGTGCTCTCAGCTATTGCTGTTCGCATGATATATGATTGAGAGAGACTTCAAAGATTAGTTTATTTTTTGTAAGACGCTTGATACCACCACAAAGACTCAGGATGTGAAGGAAATTGTTAATTTCTTTGACGTGCATGGTCTGGATTTGGCAAATCTTTTGGGTGTCATCACTGATGGTGCACCTGCCATGCTGGACTCAAGATCAGGCTTCCAAACGTTGGTGAAACAGCGCACTCCAGTGGTAACCGGAGTTCATTACTTCATTCATAGAGAAGCTTTAGCATCAAAAACATTGCCTGATCAACTCAATGCCATTTTCAAAGGGTTGGTGAAAGTGGTAAATTACATCAAATCATTGGCTCTGAACACCAGGCTGTTCAAAAGATTTTGCCAGGACACAGATTCTGACTTTGATGTGTTGCTGTTCTACACTTCTGTATGGTGGTTGTCAGCAGGGAACGTACTCAGAGGAATGTACTCAATTGAGAGAGGAGTTAGATTTGTTTCTCTAGGCTCAAGAGAAAGAGGAATTCCGAAATGTGCTGATGCAGTCAAATTTAGAATTTGCGTATTTTGTCGATATTTTTGGAATCTTGAACAAACTAAATCTTCAGCTGCAACGGAAAGGTGCAAATCTGTTCTCTCACCAAAGCATCATCAAGGCTTTTCTTGACAAATCGGAACTCTGGATCGTAAGAGTTGAAGGCAATAATTTGATTCAATTTCCATATGTGGATGCCATGCTCGGGAAAAGGGAAGCCATTCGGACGGAAATTGTCGATCATTTACGGAAGTTACGAGATGAATTCCAATGATACTTTCCGGAGGTGGACAGGACAAAGGATGGATTATCTTTCATCAGGAATCCATTCACAATAGATGCTAATAGTGTTCTAGAGGATCTACAGGAGGAATTTTTGGATCTGAAAAATGATTTTGTGACCCAAGATGTGTACCAGCAATCTACCATAGAGAAATTTTGAGCCAGCATGACCGAGAGTTATCCAAATCTGTCAGCACACGCAGTCAGATTTCTTTTGCCATTTGCATCAACTTATATGAGAGAGACGGGATTTTTGTGTTTGTTAAAAGTTAAGTCCAAACAGAGGAATCGGCTCACAGTGGAAAGCGATATTCGTTGTGCATTATCAAGTACCACTCCAAACATTGAAAGGCTTGTCAGTGAGAAGAGAATCCAAACATCTAGCAAGAAATAAATAAATTTCAAACCAAAATGTGTCTGCTCTTTTTAATCATGTCTCAACAAAACAAAACAAACAAAAAGGAGATGGGCCACAATTTTTTTTTGAGTGGCCTGGTGATTCGTGGACTAACGAGTTGAGAACCACTGAACTACTGGGTGTTAAGGAAAAACTCTCTCTGGGGACAGGTTATCCCATAACTAGTTGCTGCAGGATTTCTCGTACCCTCCTTTGAAGCAAATGGTATTTCGCTGTTGTCTATGAGAGAGTACTGGACTAGGTGAACCACTAATCTGCTCAAATTTGGTAATTCCTGTGCCTCATTTGTTTCTGACAATCTTTGTCGGGCTAAGTCTTTAAACTTGGTTTTAATTTATATATATTTTATATATCTATAAGTAAAAGTTAAATCTGCACTACAAATTGGAACTACGTTGTACCTAGGCCAGGGGGAAAAAAACAGATTTACTGGCAGGGTGGTAGTTATACACAGGGACTAAAGCAGTGTTTTCCGCAACCTACAAAGACATTTCATGCTGGGAATGTGTTTGGCAACCTACAAATCAGAAACGCCTCCGGAGAGTCTAGTGTACATCACTCCTGAAACAATTCATACAAAGAGTCAGAATTTAAGGCCAGACGGAACCAGTACATCTACTCTGATCTGTACATAAGAGTAATAATTCTACCATGATGTAACCTCTTAGACAACGCTTTGCATTCATATTTATAGAAGCGACAGAGGGTCCTGTGGCACCTTATAGACTAACAGAGGTATTGAAGCATAAGCTTTCGTGGATGAATACCCACTTCTTCGGATGCGCATCCGAAGAAGTGGGTATTCACCCACGAAAGCTTATGCTTCAATACCTCTGTTAGTCTACAAGGTGCCACAGGACCCTCTGTCGCTTCTACAGATCCGGACTAACACGGCTACCCCTCTGATTCATATTTATATATCTCAAAGCACCTTACTAAGGAAGTCAGTATTATTATCCTTATTTTATAGATGGGGAAAATAAGTAAGAGTGCAAAATAGCAGGGCAGGCCAGTGATACAGCCAGGAATAGAACCAAGGTCTGGCTTTTGCTATATCAACTGGATCACCTTTATATGGGTGGAGGGATAGCTCAGTGGTTTGAGCATTGGCCTGCTAAACCCAGGGTTGTGAGTTCAATCCTTGAGGGGGCCATTTAGGGATCTAGGGCAAAAATTGGGGATTGGTCCTGCTTTGAGCAGGGGGTTGGACTAGAAGACCTCCTAAAGTCCCTTCCAACCCTGATATTCTATGATTTTAAATGCTTGTTGACTCCCCTAAACAGTTCTAATAGATTGGTGAGACATGTTTTCCCTTTACAAAAGCCATGTTGACTCACACCACAAGTAGTGTTTATCTAGGTGTCTTATAATTCTGTTCTTTACTATAATTTCTAACAGTTTTCCTGGTACTGAAGTTAGGCTCACAAGCCTATAATTGCCAGGATCTCCTCTAGAGCCTGTTTTATAAATCAGCATTATATTAGCTACTTTCCAGTCACCTGGTAGGGAGCATATTTCAGTGGCAGGTTAAATACTACAGTTAATAGGTCTGCACTTCCATATTTGAGCTCCTTCAGAAATTTTGGGTGAATACCATCTGGTCCTGGTGACTTATTGTTTAGTTTATCAGTTTGTTCTAAAATCTCTTCTATTGCACATTCATTTGGGACATTACTTCAGCTTTTCCACCCAAAAGATTTGCTGCTCCAAGGCGGAGGCGCAGCAGGCTGCTCTGCCCGCAGGCGCCTCCCCCATAGCTCCTATTGGCCGCGGTTCCCAGCCAATGGGAGCTGCGTAGCTAGTACTCAAGGTGGGGGCGGTGCGCAGAGCCACCTGCCGCACCTCCGCCTTGGAGCAGCCCTCCCGCGACTGAACCAGCTACTCTGAGCCCCCTCTTGCACCCAAACTCTCTGCTGGCCCTGTGCCAACCGGACTATAAACTGGAATTTCAATGAAGATCAGAAATGCCAGTTTATAGAGCTTTCCATTTGGTGAAGTGCTGGATAAAACAGCTTTTACTGTATTATTTTTCCTTACTTCAATAAAGTTCCTTGTTCTGTGTTTGGAGAAATTGCAACTTTCTGTGATGCTTTGTCATAGGGCACAAATAAAGATAAGTGACAAGGGTAGGGTAAAATAAGATACATTTGTCAATACACTCTAACAGTGAAGTCTCGGGGATAAATAAAATGGAAGTAAGCAAACAGGATCGCCATATCGGATACCAAACTAAGAGATCGGATTGCCAGGTGTCTGGTTTTTGTCCAGAATGCCTGGCTGAAAAGGGACCTTGGTGGCTCCAGTCAGCACAGTTGACTGGGCCACTAGAAGTCTGGTTGGCCATAGCCCCAGCAGGGCAGGCAGGCTCCATGCCTGGCTCTGCACAGCTCCTGGGAAGTGGCCGGCATGTCCTTCAGGCTCCTAGGTGGAGAGGAAGTCAGGTGCGTCCACGCACTGCCCCCGCCTGCAGGAGGTGCCACGAGCGCCAGCTCTGCAGCTCCCAATGGCCGGGAACCATGGCCAATGGGAGCTGTGGGGGCAGTGCCTGCGGGCAGGGGCAGAATGTGGAGCCCCCTAGCCGCCCCTCTGCCTAGGTGCTGGAGGGACATTGAGCTGCGTGAGGTCAGCGCTGGCTGGAGCTTTCACCCCAACCTTCTGTCCCAGCTTGGAATCCCCTCCCATACTCTTAAACTTCCTCCCAAAGCCTGCACTCCACACCTCCTTCCACACTCCGAACCCCCCAGCCCTACCCCAGAGCCCACACCCCCAACTGAGTCTGCACCCCCACCCACACACCAATCCCCAGCCTGGAGCCCCCTCCCACCGTCCAAACCCCTCAGCCCCAGCCTGGAGCTTCCTCTTACACCCCAAGCCTCTCTCCCATAATGGTATGTTAGGTATTATTAGGAACGGGACGGAAAACAAAACAGAAAGTATCATAATGCCATGACTTAAGACTGTAGTTCACCCACAGATACTGAATACTGTGTCCATTTCTGGTTACCTCATCTCAAAAAAGATACAGGGGAACTGGAAAAGGTGCAGAGAAAGGCAAAGGTGATCAAAGGTATGGAACAGCTTCCATGAGAGAGACTAAAAGGATTAGGACTGTTCAGCTTAGACAAGAGTCAACTAAGAGGGGGAGGAGATAATGATAGAGGTCTATAAAATCATGCGTGGTGTGGAAAAAATGAATAGAGACATGGTAGTGACTTTTCACACAGTTCAAAAACCAGGTATCACCCAAAGAACTTTTTCACATAATGCACAACTAACTTTTGGAACTCATTGCTACAGGATGTCGTGATGGCCAAAAGTATAACTCCACTAAAAAAAAAAAAAAAGAACTGGATAAGTTCATGGAAGCTAGGTCCATTAATGACTATTGATCAAAATGGTCAGGGCTGCAGCCCCATGCTCAGGGCAACCCTAAATCTCTGACCACCAGCTGGGAGTGGATCACTCCATAACTGCCCAGTTCTGGATACTTCCCCGAAGCTCTGGTATGGGTCACTGTCAGAAACAGGATATTGGGCACGATGAGCCATGGTCTGACCCACTATGGCAGCTTTTATGTTCTTCCATCATAATGGAAGCTTGTCTTCTGCTGATTATCCACCATGAATCAAGACTTTTTCAGAGTCACAGCAACCCAAAATAGAGTCCCCCATCCTGCAAGTATGGCCTACATTGTACATTTCTAATTATTACCAATGGATATTTTCTAATTCTAGAAGTGTTTGATGCAACACAAAGGAATTCTATATTAGACTAATCTTGACAGGTAAAGAGGAATTGACCTCAGAACTAAAGATTAGTGGTAGCTTAGGTACAAGCAATCAGGATTTGATAACATTTGTGATGTGCAAATAGTTCAATGTCCAAACCAATAATATATACTTGGTCATTCAAAGGGGCCAATTTTACAAACTGGAAAACAATTATGAGCCAAGTGAGCTGAAAGAAAGAACGTGAACAAAAAAAAAATGTAAATGATAATTGGGAACTGTTACAGAATATTTTAATAGATGCCCAAAGAGCCAAAACTGAGAAAGAAGAACACCCTGGCTAAAAAACCAGTCTGGGTTTCCTTCCAGAAGGAAACTGAAAGCAGCTATAAAACAAATATAATAATGTAAGATAGGGAAAGTTGATAGTAATTAATCTAAATTATAAACTATGAATTGTTCAAAAACAGATAACGGATACAAAAGGGCACATTTATGGTCAGAATTAAATGACAATAAGGAGTTTAAGTATTGAATTAGGAACAAAGAATCATAACAATGGTAATGATATATGACTAGATGGAAATGGTAGAATTACCAACAATAAGGCAGAAAAATTCAATAAATATTTCTGTTCTGTATTTCAGGAAAAAAAACCAGATGTAGTCACATATGATAATTTTAGAATGGAAACTTTAACTAAAGAGTATGTTAAACAACTGCTAGACATTTTTAAAAATCAGCAGGGCAGGATAGCCTGCATCTAAAAGTTTTAAATGAGTTGAATGAGGAGCTCTCTGGACCATTACTGTTGACTTTAAAATAAGATTGGAACACTGGAAACATTCCAGAAGGCTGGACGAAAGATAATGTTTTGTGCCACTATTTAAAAAGTGTGAACAGGATAATGACACTGGTCCTGGGGGAAAAAAATGCAACCTTTCTTAACTCATTCAAATCTCTCTTAAAAATTCACTGATGCTGCAATACTTATGAGCAGTAAAAAATTTCAGCCACTGAAAGGTGTATGTGAACTAACCAAATCACCACATCATTTTAAATTCTGTAAACATGTCTCTCTTTGCATTTGAATTCTTATGTTCTGCAGTTTGTCTGAGTATTCTGTAATGTGGCATTTGTTACTGATATTACAACTCTCTGATTTTGGAAGGACTGGCCTAACTGATCCATTCTGCTAACGGGGATACATGAATGACAGGAGTCAAAGAAACTCTAAAAGATATCCTATCAGATACAGCAAACTGTGGGAGCAACAGTTTTAAGTAGTTGACATCATAGACCATGCTTTGAATGAAAACCCTTTTAGTGGAACCTTTCAATAGACAGAAACCTTCTGCCTTCATCCCACATTAACATGAGCATGAGCTGCAGCTTGCAATTTGGCCATTTTGTCTGAGAAACTGCCAGACTGGAACCTTTGAGTTCCTTCTCCTCCCTTAGCTTCCCCAAATAAAAATGTCTCCAGACCCTATATCTTTGCAACACTTAACCTTTTCCTTATGTCACCATAACCCTTTCACAGCTCTAGACTCTCCCCTGACAAGCACATACTCTCTTCCTTAGGAACTTCAGTACCCAAGACCCAACGTCAGAACAAAGCAATAGATTGTCCTACCTATCAACACTTCTAGCAGATGGCTGCCATCCTCACTGCAGAGAAAATAGACTGGATAGTAGCAACAGCACAGAGTGACTCAAGATTTTTCACATGCTATTGAGTCAATGAAAGAACAAATTAATGATCTTCAAAAGACAAGGAAAAGGGTAATAATGCTAAATAAAGGGAGGTTAGGCACTTTAAAAAAAAAGGAGCTCACATTTATTTATAAACTAAGATATGGCAATGAGAAACAGAATGACAGGTAAAAGCATTGGCCTTTGTGGACCACGATCATAGCAGAAACAAGACATCGTCACCTCACTGACTAGGGCTGCAATAATGACACAAAGGGCAATTATACCTTGTCTGTAAAGTGGTTTGCCCATAGCATATACATGTCTAGACATTAGTCTGGCGACACTGCAGGATTATGCCCTCTCATAAATCACGCGGAAGCTGCTCTGGTATATTTGTTGCTCGCTTCCTTGCCAGCTTGTGAAAGTAGCAAAAATGACCCAAAGTTCCCTGGAGACTGTTTCCAGATATGGGAGGGGAGAAAAAAAATTAAAGAGGAAAAGGGCATGAAGAATCATTCTAAGGTTGGAAGTATTTACAGTATCAATTAGACCAATTTATAGAAGAAAAGGGGGGAGAGGCGGGAAAACCATCTTCATCAAAAGCTCATATATCTGCTAACCTAGCAGCCCTACTGGGAGATCATACCTGAAGCCAGTTGGGGAAAGGAGAGATTCCAAGAAAAATCCAAGTTGGGCAAGAAGTAATAAGAGGAATGACCTGCAAGACTCTGCATCCTCCACCACCTTCACTTTGTACTGTTTTAGGAATTAACACAATAGCACATTATTTAGTCGTGTCTGATCTAATGGGTGCACAATATCTGGGTTCTCAGGGCAATAGCTTTGCTGGACTGGAAGAAAAAAAAAAAAAAGACCCATCATGAGTTTGGTCTCTAGTTAGCTCTTGTGTATTATTTTGAGTGTGAGATCTGGATATGGGAAACTCTGGTCCCTGGTTCTGAATTTGACTATCAGGCTCGTGATGCTCAAAGTAGCATTTACACAATATAATGCGGATAACGTCTGGGCCCTGTCTACGCTACAGCCGCTACTGTTGCACCTAGTCATGTTGCTGCACCGGTGGTGAATTATGCATCCCAGTTTAGCTAGAGTCGAAGAGGCCGCAATGGGTACCTCTACACAGCAAAGAAAAACCCGTGGCTGACCCGGCCCAGCTGACTCCGGCCCGCAGAGCTCAGGCTGCAGGGTTGTTTCATTGCTGTGCAGACTTCTGGGCTAGGGCTGGAGCCCAAACTCTGGGATCTCCACACTAGCGAAGTCCAGGAACAACGTCCAAGTGAACAGCTCAGCTTTCCAGCTGCTAGGATTTCATATCTGGAGCCATCCTGTGACCCTGCCTAGGGCTCCATCTTTTAGTCTGATAAATACGAAGTTCCCTCATTCCAGCTGCTGGGAAGATGGAGAGGCAGCTCTCTTTTTCCTCCAGTCTTCAGGCTGTTGTGAGAGAAAGGAGTGTTTCCATTGCTCTATCCCTCCCCCCAGCTTTCTGTTTAAGTTTCTCTCTGTTGTGAATAATTCCCATGCCTACCTCAGCTGCTGTTCTTAGTTTTGTTCATCAGCAGCATGAGACTGGCATGCTTCTGGACAGCATCACTGGTTCCCAGAAGGGCTCTGAATAACAGCTGTGAAACTGGTCAGTCTTGTAAATTTAACTATGCTCCTCCCTGGCAGGTCTCTAAGCAGCAGCAGAGACACTGGAATCATCTGTCTGCAGACTCAGGAAAATGGTAATGCATCTGTTTATACTCTCTTCATATATGGGAGGATTCTCCTCCCCACCATACTAGCTAAAAAAAATTTTTAAACAATTGCTTAGCTTTGGCAGAGTTTGCTGGTATAGGACATTCTCCTTACTCATGAAGAACTTAAAAGTGAGTGGAGTTTTCAAGCCTTGTAGTAGCTGTGGACCTCCCCTTAATTTCAAATCCTACCAAATATGGAGTTATAGTAGAAGTTAAGCAGCATGAAACAGCAAATGCTAAACTCAACTAGCAATAAAGATAAATGTAAATATTTGTATTTCATTTTATGAAATGAGAACTATTCCCAAGTTAAGAACTTTTCTAGGAAAGCAAACAGCCAATTTAGCCTTAGTCTGAATTAATTCCTCTGTAAAGAGAACTAGTGGGCTCTGTTTAGATACTTCTGGCAGTAAAACATTTGAAGTGGCATGAGTCAGCGTTGGCCTCTTATGTTTAACCTTTGAGACAGACTTTTGAAGAAAGTGTTTAAAGATTTAACAAAACAAAAAACCTACTACAGCTTGACTAAGAATTGAGTTGAGTTCCACTTTACTTATATGCCCACATTCAAGTATAAAACTGTGCTAAGACTGTATAGAAAAAGAATTAGTGCTACTATGTTCTCTCTTACCTTGTACAAATTCCAATGTCAACGCAGACGTACTGTTGATTTCCTAGTCACTCAGAGACTGCAATACGCTCAGCAGCGCTTCAGAAAGTGATGCAGATGGTGACCATAGCTATCAGTGCCCCATTCTGCCAAGTGAAATCTCTGAACTAATTGTTCACCAGTATCACAAGCATGTTAAAAGACTCATGACTGTCACTACAACAGCCCATGTCTGTGGTAAAAGAAGAGAGAGCCTTTGTCTATGACAGTAGTGGAAATACTACTAATGTTAAACAAGTACAGCACAAAGAAAGACAATATCAGCCTATTTTTCAATTAATTTTTATTCTGTTTAGATAACCCCGTTTTAGAACTTAAAAAAAAAAAATCTCATTACCAACATGTACTTACAAGCAACACTGCAAACTATTGCAAGTGTTGGGCTGAAGGCAAGGTTGTTGGGGGTTTTTAACTCCCTTACATAAAAAGGGGTTAAATCAAGGAGTATTATAGGTTCTGTTTGGAAGAAAAAAAACAAACACAGAATTACATGGATATCAAACAGATATATGAAAAAGTAGGTCAGGTTTGGGCCAGCCACCCTCAACAGTTTCCCTTTAAACCATCATTTAGCTGGACAATCAAGTTTCCTGGAGTGCTGCCACATGCCTTGTTCTAGTAGCCTAGCTGGCAGTCAAAGAGACTTATATTCCTATGATTTGTACAATGCAGAAGAGAAATTAAGTGAGGCAGCTGAAGCTGAAACAGTTGCCAACCTTCTTCAATCTATGGAGCGAAGAGAATGTTCAGCAGCCAATTTCAGAAAAAAGACGTTTATCTCATTATCTGGAAATCAAATGCAACGCATCAGAAAATATTACATTCAGTTCCCATTGTACACAGGACAACACATCATGTTTGCTAATGGCCATTTGCTTCAAGTGATAAGCATAACATTTCATTCATAAAAAGTTAAATGTTAAAATGACTTCCCTTTCCTCATCACAGATGCGCACACTATTTTAATAAGCAGCTGTAGAAAATTTTTGATTGCATACCATGCAAATGCTTGCTCAAACGTCCCTTGTGATTTTTTAATGTTACAGTTATTACTGAGGTTTTTGAACCTCTCAAACATGAGACCGATTCTGCAACCCTTACTCATGCTCAATAGCACTTATTCAAGAATGCAGTCCCATTGAAGTTAAGTCAAAATCTGGTATGAGTCACTATTATTATAAATAAGGGTTAGAGAATCAGGCCCATAGTAGATAACAGCAATGCCAGTGTGAAACTCCACTAAAATCCTGAATGTGTGATAGAGTCTTCTAATAACTGTACATAATGAGTGTGGGAACCCAGTATTTATGAAGCTTGCCAGAGCTGGACACCGCTAGAGATCAAAGTAATTAATTAATTAATTATCCTCATCTAGATGCATTGGAAGTAACAGTAAAGCTGCCTGGTCAAAGTGCTATAAACCTGTTCTACAGGGTCTTCTGACCCGAAAGTTAAAAAGATGGTTATTGTTGCAAAAATCTTCCATCCTCTACAAAAATCAATTTTAAAATGTTTTTAGTTAAATAAGAGAAACCATAGTACTTGTTATTCTAACAAAGTAGACTGTGTGCATGGTTTGGTGTGTAAGCCCACAATCTGGATCTATGTTTGTGGCTTGCAGACTCCCTTTATAAATGTTTAAAAGCAATGGAATTTTATTTTGCTGTGAATTTCACACAGGAAATAAAGAGAGGCATTTTAACAGCAACATTGCAACAACATTTTAACAAATGGCATAAACAAGATAATTAGTAAGGGCAAAGATGTTATTAAAACAAGACTAAACAAAAAAAAAACAAACACTGACTGCATCCTTAAGAACTACATCTTGTGAGCAAGTTCGAGATAGTCTTCGTTTGTTAGCATACACTAAATCCGTCAGCTTCCTTCACAGGTATGTAGAACCCGAGATGCAACAGAAATGCCATGTTTCCGTTGTACTGGGGGCAGGAGGACCAGAGGGCTACCAAGTTGAAAGTCCATCTTGGTAGAGGCAAGCTTCTGTAGAGGCAAGCTTCCCAGTAGCTTTCTATGCAGGAATATAATGGGGAAAGAGGAGGAGAGACTGTGGTTGGAACAGGAGAGTGGCAGGCATGTGACCTTATGTAGGGAAGTTGTAGGTCAAGTTTGATACTCTTTTCCGTAGTCCGCAATAAAAGCCATGGAGTGGTTCCACACTAGCTAGTAGCTAGGTTGCAACTAGGGACCTGCCCCTCCAATCCATGGGCATTTTTTGAGTATATCCCTTTGCTAGGGTTGAGCCTGTTGTTCCAGGATTTGATTCTTTAATAAATAAGACTGAAATCTTGTACAAGTGGCTTACTAAAAGCCAGAGTCTCTTGGTAAGAGGGCCTTAGCTATTTTTTGATAACAGATAGACAAACAGTCCCCCTTTTGTAGGCCTCCAATGGTCTAGCATAGTCATCTGATCCATTTTTTATTAGCTCTAGTAATGAAACGGTGATGTAAAATACAACCAAATTAACAAATAGTTTGGGATAGGCAGACAATATATTCTCTCAGACTACTGTATTTCCATGTGAGGTAAATAGTCAGAACTTTAGAGATTATGAAGCTGTAGATGTTAGACTCTCCGGAGATAGAAGCCACAACAAAACACGTTTCTTTGACTGGATCTGATATTTAGTTGTGGTTTAAGCAGAGCTTTTCAAAGACACATATCAGGAATTGGGTGCTCAGCTCCTATCGAAAGTCAATAGGAGCTGGATTCTCAACTTCATTTGGCCCCCTTGAAAAACCCCAGACTTAGAGCTCAGACTGATCTCAACGGCATCCATTAGATGGTTAGCAAGATATTAGCATTCAGCAGATATCGGCACTTGTATTCCCTCAGGTTTCTTAAGTCAAAATTGTCTAATCTATAGGGAAAACCTTTAAGGGGGAAAAGTCTGGAGTGGAAAGAAAGGATGATGATCTTATGGTAAAAGCACTGGTTTAGCAATCAGGCGATCTAGGTTCAGTTCCTGGCTCTTCCACAGACTTGTTATGGGACCCTGAGCAAGTCATTTCTCTCGGCCTCAGATCTCCATCTGTAAAGTGAACATAACACATCCTGTTGCCTATCCTCTGTCCAGTCTATTTTGTCTTTGGAGCAGGGACTATTACTAGATGTATAGTATATACACCATTTAGCACAGTGGGATCCTGATCTTGTGCATCTGGGTGCTAGTGTGATGCAAATAAATAATTAAATCCATTCTGGATTTAAGATGGTCAATATCTCTGCCAACAGTAGCAGTTTTCCACACCTGCAATTGTTCCATTCCCCCCCACCCCTGTCGCCATCACCATTTAAACACATAACCCGACCTAGCCATGGCTTTTTCCTTTCTGCTACTCATACCTCTGCTATTTCAATTCTCTCTCTAGAACTGCTTTTGGATTAAGAGAATGTCCTCGAACAGCATTGCTACCATTGCCACAAGCGTCTGATCCAGCATCCCAGTGAATGCACTTCTCCTCTACTTCATTCCAGGCCCTAGCATGACCACACAACACATTTTTCATGTTCAGAATATCCAGCACAGCTAGCTGAAAAACATGGCAAATTCAAATGCGTTATGGCCACCATGGGCTTAGTAGAGCACTCAAGTGCCACACAACACCCACAAACTACATTGTGGGGAACCAATGCATTTTCAAGATGGCTGGTATGAGTCTCTTACCTGAATAATTGCAAAAATATTCCATACATGTGCAAATTTGAAAGTCTAATCACAAGTCATAAATACAAAGTGAACTAAAAATAACCCACAATAATCACTGAACCTTTTGCAATCACCTGAAAGGCATCTTGCTGAAACTCTATGGCAAATGCAGAATTCCAGTTCAAAAGTCACTAGAAGTGAGAGCATTCAGATCATGCTACCCCATAAACCAACACAGCAGCAGGTATTTCCCATTCTGACATTCAATACAGATTATTTTAGTTATTAGTACATTTTTGGGCTCTGATGAGTTTGTTCTAAAGGAACAAACAATTCCTGTGCAATTTCACAGTGTGAGTACAGTATTAAATATCCTTAGAGCAGACAGGGTCCTTGTTAATTTAGCTTCAATAAAAAAAAAAAAAAAAAAAGTCCTAAACCCTGCTTCCTTTTTGTTCTTTTGAGAAAATGGTGAAGCAATTTGCATTTACAGCTTAGTTCCTGTTTCCAAAATACCCCTTTAACTTTTTCTTTTCTCTTTTTATGGTGGATATAAATGGCACCAAATTGTCAAATCACAGCTATTTTGTGTGCTACCTATACAAATAGGTCTGATTTCTGGCAAGCCATAAAACAATTAATGCTGAATTCCTGTAGCCCTTTGATATCCCAGCTTGCCTGCAGGGCTTCAAAGCCATCCTCCAGTACTTGCCTTGGGGCACTGCTAAAAAACTTCAGACAAACAAACAGGGAAGATAAAACGTTCTAATTCCTACACATTCAAACAGAAATAAACCAAAATCTTAACACTGGGGCAATTATGTTTGAAGCAAAAGTAATTTGGCTCGTCTTTTGCTCACAATGCTAAAATCAATACATTCATTTTATTCCCCCTGCTTTTGCCTCACCTTAATCAGATAAAAAAAATACAAGTTTGCTTTTATGGAGAAAGTTCCTGCTTTACTAGACCAGCTTACCTTGCTGCAGCTTAACAGGGCTGAATTGTAGTCTAGCTGCTTTGATACATAAATATCAACTAGAGTAAATTACTGCTTTTATCCAACTTGTACAAACTTGTTACCTTATGTCATTACCATTAAATAAAAGCTAATTTTAGAACACAGACAGGAAATAAAAACAAAATACAAGAGCAGATTACCACTGGGAACTTGAGGGGGAAACAATTGGAGAGTCAACTTGAAATATAGGCAGTTTCAAAAATTGGGAGTAAAAATGGTTGAGGTAGTCCACTTGCTTCTGTATCTCTGTATCAGTTTTTGTAGTTTTGGAAGCACATTTTCCCACTTAAGTATCCTTTTCTTCCCAGTTTGTATGAAAGACCAAAGATTCTATACAGATATAGATACACAGAGAAATACCAAAAACTACATACAAAGTCACGTGAAGCGCACAAAGAAAAGATACACTTAAGGAGGGGGACGAAGAGTTTCCCCCTCTATTCTTTCAGTTAATGTACTCTTAGTTGTTACAGTACTTGTAAGAAGAAAAACCACCACCTAAATATCCTCAAATATAGATACAATGAAAATCAGATGTTGCAGGTATCCACAAGGACCTATATTTTAATCATTGTGCCATTATCTTCCCAGATTTCTGGTGGTCTTTCCCGCTGTTGGAAGACAGGCTACTAGGCTAGATGGACCACTGGTCTGGCCCAGTACGACCAGTCTTATGTTCTTATCTTATGCAAGAAAACAAAGATTACTTTGGCAATACTACCACAATGTCTGATATGCATATAATGCATTTCAGAGATAGAAGCAGGTAGCCAGCATTTTAATCCTTCTATAAAAACACTAAAAATACTTTTCCCCTAAACGTCCATGCATTCACGAACGATACATATTTGAACAAACTGAGGCATAATTATCTACTTCTCCATAGAAGAAAAATCCGCCCCGTCCATTAAGACAGACATAATCAGAGTAGCATAACCCATGTTAGTTTAAGGATTAAAGAGAAATCTAAAAGCCTTTAAAACCCTGCTAGTTTTCAGTTAATTTAAATTAAAAAAAACAAAAAACACCACACCCACACCACTTCTCTGGTTCTGTCCCTTTTCCTAACCCAAACTTCTGACAAATTACCCCCTCCACTAGATAAAAAGTTGGACATGTGCTATCAATTTATAATCCAATTAAACACTTGTGTTCACATTGTTAATATTCTATTTAACCCAAACTACCAGTTAAAATACTTGTCCACAATTTAGGTTGCTTGAGTGAACAACTCCCACCCACCCACCCCCCCCAAAACACACATGCACCCTGAATTGAGAATACAGCTGCCAAATAAAGCTAAAGCAAACTTCTTAAGATTAATGCCCCCACAGCAGAACCCTTAATTTTCTTTTTAAAAATGGGCAAAACCTGGAGATTCATTTTAAGGTTTTGTAAATGTAAGACAAAAATGGAAACAGTAACATTTAATCCATTCTTTTTACTGATTTTATTCCCTTGTGGAACTTTTGAAGTAACTCATCTAAGGATTAGCTAGGCTTTTACATACTTTATCTGGAAGCTACTATTCTTGACTTAGTTTTTGCAACTCTTTCCTTGCCAAACTATAATAATTGTACAGCTGGAAAGTTTTTTAGTACTCATTGTGCCCTTAATTTGCAATAAATCTTTGTGCTCTCATAGTAGCTTTATGAGTGGAACAGGTTTATCATTGAAATTTAGAGACCAGTTATTTTAGATTAATAAAAAAAAAGTTAAGAAAATGACCAAAATTTTGTTGTTTGAAAAAAAAAAAAAACAAGCCACTGAAAACTTATCTTCAGTGCCTGATTACATGACTGTCTTAACCGCCACTAATTTGCTGCAATGTTTTTCATGCAAGGATACAGATGCCAGTCTTCATTTATAAATAGTATTATTTTCAAACAGAGAATATGCCAAAAATTTTCAGTAGAGTCTGAGTTTAGATTAAATGACTGAAGCCTTGAGGCAAACACACTGATCTAATCACAGCAGGAGATTCCAAAAAATCACATCTTGTTCAAGCCAAAAAAATTGAAGTCTTTTGTTTTTCTAAACTTACTACAATAGGCACGAAAACAATAATATAGTACTAAAATAGCTATGTTTGATATATAGTTTGATTTTAAGATTTTAATGGTGTATTGTGGGCTCACACACAGGGAAAGATTAAGTTCAAGGAACAAAGACTCATTTAGATTTGAATCAAGGAATTAGTGTTGTATCTCGATGGCAAGACAGGCCGTAAAGGAAGCAACTAAAACAAGACTTAAAATAACTATTTGTCTAGACATGCAAATAGACAAGTTCCCAGATTTAAGCTATTTATAAAAAATAAGCACAAGTTCTGATATAATTTGAAATGAGTAATAGCTGAAAAACTACACAACAAACAATTCTGTACTTCTGCATTCCAAGTTTACATCCACATATAGATTATGGTATTATAATTCCTGCAGACTTGCAGCTCAAGCATTAACATGAAAAGAAACACCTCTCCGAGCCACTCTCTCTGAAAAACTAGAAATATTATACAAAAATAAATAGTCAAGTTAAACTCTCTTTTGTTATGAACTAGCAGAATCTACAGCAGCAGTTTAACTTTGCCTTTAACTAAAATACCAAAAACTTGAGGAAGTGAGCTAACGCAGTACTGTTCCACAGAAACCAGATCATTTCTATTTAATTGCTAGCCAATGGAATGGATAACAAAAATAAAATTATTCCATAGCCAGTCTATTTGACAAGCTAATTTTGGTCAAGTATTAACTTTTATTCTCACGTATGGTCTCCAGTGTCATTTACTTTGTCCACAGAAGAGTCCCATATGTGAAAAACCAATTTTTTCTAGTATGCAATGACCAGACATTCACCCCCAAAAAATAAATAAATAAAAAAGATTTTAATACAAAATAAAATGCAATGAGCACTGTATGAATGTTAATGCAAGCTTTTTAGGTTTCCTAAAACATTGCCATTTATACATCATAGCTACAGCAAGCTAACACAAAAGTGAAGCCAGATCACAATTCACTACTACTGCAAGTTTTTGTTTGCATCAACACAGAATGCTCCAAGAGCGCTGCTATTCTATACTGGGGATGTATTTTTTCCCCCTTTTATAGAAATCTAATTTACATTCTTAAAAGACTAGCCTACACTTTCAAATTTGGGTGCCTACGGTTCAGCATTACTTGATCTGGATTACTTGATCTGATCTGGAGTAACCAACAGGTCTGTTTAGTGCATTTACACAAGACTCTCAAAGGCATTAAGAGTACTGGATTGTATTCTTCTACGGCATACAAGAATTTTTATTCATACTGAGTTTTATTACGCAACAGGTAGTTGTAGGCAATATCTTTAATATTGAAAACAGGTACAGTGGAGTCATATCATACGCGCATATAACTTAACGCGAATTCAACTATATGGGCTCGGCAAAAACAAAAAGAGAAATATAATTTAAATACTGTACCTGTAGTGCGGGTGATTCTGCCCGCCATTCCACTAATGAGAGTTTGACTATACAGGATTTTCACCTTACGCACTGACTTTAGAACCTAACCCCCACGTAAGATCCGACCCCCCTGTAATGATCTTTTAAAAAGTGTAAAATATTAATAATGCTAAATAAATACTGGAGGCTAAAATAAGCTACCAAAGGAAATTTGTTGAGCAAAAGGGCTAGTTGTAATGCCATTGACTTCCATGATTCGCACTGGCATGACAGCGCAGAATCATTCCCCAAAGTTATGAGAACAAATTTTAAAATATACTTTATTTGCATATTTCCAAACGAGAGTAAGGGCCCTACTGAAACTGAAAACTACATGAAAAGAAACCTTATTCCTCAATCTGTAAACAGACTTTTTTTTTTTTAAATGAACTGTACTTGGGATAAATAAGAGGATGTAAAATGGGTTATTCCTTTTAGCGTATTCTCTATTATTCCAGTCCTGGTAACACATGCTTCGGTGCATAGTACTTCCTACTGTGAGTAGTCACAGTAGTAGGGGTTTGTAGGATCAGACTCTGAATTTGCAGAACTGGGGTCAAATCCTGAATCCATTTTGAGTAACTGGTAGAACTCCCATTGACTTCAGTGGGCCCATAAATCTCACTCCTGAAGTCTTGCTAAATGTGAAAGGAGTCTGTAGGATACTCTGTACATTTATTGAAATAAAAGAATGGTTAAAGAGAGTAAGCATAATCTTAACACCCTGCCAACATGATTCTCTTACACTTTAGCTACCAAAAATGCTTATAACAAGTTTTAACCTTGCAGGTATTTTATGACATAGACACCACTATTTTTCCTGTCAGCTTTAAGAACAGCAACATTAAATTATAGTAGTGTAGTAAACCTTAACATATTAAAGGACAATTCAATAATTTGAATTTATGCTATACTGGGGGCAGAGTGAATAAAAAAAAAACCTGCTGGAAACGCTCTTTAAAATAACATTGCTTCTTTAATAAAAATAAGTAAAACCCAAGAAAATGACAGGTAGTGTTTTCACTCAAAGACGCACATGTGCCTTCCAGGAATGAAACATTCTGACTGGACAAACTGTAAATTGTTCCAAATTCCTATCACTAGCTATTTTGAGATAACCAAAGGCTATCTGTAATTTTTTATGAAGTAGTGACATGGATGTTACCTAGTGTATTACTTGTAGAACTAGCTTCAAGATAGGAATGCAGCTTTAAGCTTTGCCTACGTTTTTAGTTTTCAAGCACAAAGTGCAACAGCTAAGGCCCTTGCAGGACTTTGCTTCCAGGATCTCAGAAATTGTTTTAGATGGATGTCTCCGCAGCCGCTTCTTCCCCTTCCACCACAGCTCCTTTGCGGAGAATGGTTCTAAAAGACATGCTGACAACGATTCCTTCACCTGCTACTGCCCTAGAGTCCCAATCAAGGTGGCGTCCATTGGTGGTGAGGAGTCCTCAAGACGTACTAACTTGTAAACAAAATCCCCATGGGATCAGTAGGCAGACAATCCACACAGTGGCATCCAGACCCATCCCACATGCAGATTCTCAACACCAGAGGAGGCCTCCAATTTGAGCGTGCGAAGGGAGACTGTTAATTAGATAATGTGGTGGGAGGGGAGAAGAGAACTATGAAAAATGTTAGACTCTCTTACTTGTGCTACTAGTAACATTTCTCTTAAGCTGAAAGAATTTTTAAGTCTAGTTTGCACTTCACTGTTTATCTTGTATCAGGTTCAGCTTGAATAATAAAAACAAGACTTGTTAGTTTCCACTTAATTATAGTCAGTTTCTAATGTGTTTCACTTTCTGGTTCTCATACAAGCAGGCTTGCCAACTCTGGAGGAGCATGTTATTCCTTTAAAAATAAACCACTTTTCCCACTTTATACACAAATGTCAAGGGAAACATTTTAGAAATAATTCATACAAATCTGTTTAGAGACCTGAAATTGGGTGTAACTAATCTGACAGAAACTCTCTAATGCCTCTGTATTTGCTTCAACATAGAGTACTCTCTCTTTTGTACAATTACATACTGCCCAGTCCCAACATTCATAATAGTAAATCATTTTGAGTCACTGCTGTACATCCTGAAGGAAGGTATTAGTACAGGCCAAACAAAGTCACGCACTGAAATTAACAATGCCCTAAGTGTGAAGTGGAGTGCACAGCAAAGATTACGTACGAGTTTTCAATATTTTACGGAAAACAAATAGAAAGTGCAACAAGTATGACCGAACTGACATAGGTTTTGTGTACAACAGGTTATTGTTCATTTACAGTGAAAAAGTGTTCTGTAAAGGGCTTTACCAAATGCTTCAGCACAATATCTATTCTTTAAATTTGCACCAAACTGGGATAAAACATTTGAAGATACCTTTAAAATCAAGTCCAATGATGAATCTCAAAATGACTTCAACGAGTCATCTGCATGTTTTTAAAAATATATTACTTCAAATTCCTAAAACACAAATCTATGGAGGACGAGCGCTTAAAGGAGGCCTCTCTTTTCTGGAGTAGTGAACACTTTCTTTAAATTCTAAGCTTGCCCTGTTTCCCATGCACTCATTGAAAACACCATATTTGCTGGCTTCCCGCCCACAGAGTCAAGTAGTTTTTCTTCCTAACCAATTTCAAGATTATTCTTTTTGGATCATTTGCCCTCCTGAGTTAGCATACAAGAGATAAAGTAACATCTCCCCACAAGCATACAAAGATGATTTGGATTTCCTTTACAAGTCTACAAATGCAAACCACCTTGTCTTTCAGACCTTGTTTCACAGAGATACACTATGCTCCTACAACTTCTGCTCAAAACGAGTATAATGGATAACTAACTCACTGACTGAACTGAGATTTTTTTGTGCCAGCTCTTGTATTAGCAGATTCAAACAGTGCATTTAGGCTTAATACAAGCTGTTCAGTATCTTAACAATGAATGGCAATATCTATCCGCTACCAAGCAACAAAGACGTTTTTTGTTTGGTTTTGCACTTCTTGCATGTAATAAAGCTGGTGTTTTCTCCCTTGTGTGTCTACCATCATAATAATTTGAAAAATCAACATGCTTGTCTCGCCATTCTATCCTTATAAGTGTGAGGCTACACAAAAATTCACACTGTCAAAAGTTATGCTTGCTTGTATAAAATTATAGAGTAAGAAAAATAAGTCAATTTATATGGCGCAGAATCGCTTTCATTAGATACAAGTCAATCACTTACCTGAAATTGTGGAAGTTAAAGATATTTAGGGCCACAGCATGTTACTGATTTTAAAACAGAACACTTCCATCAACCACCCAGATTTCACTAGGAAATTTGAAGAAACATATCTTAACTCCTTACTGGAATCAGCGGGGAGTTCCGTTTAAGATCAATAGTAAGATGCAGTCCTTTGTTGGCAAGTAGCGGAAATAGTTAAGCATTAACACACTATATGGGGGAATGACATCATACTACAAACATTACTGCAATTTCTAATTGGTAGTAAACAGAATCCCCTTGCCTAACACATTCAAAAAATTACATCACAAAATGAGGGTAAATGATTTTTTGGCAAGGTACCAAAGACACTTTTACATCAAATCAATCAATATTCAGAATTTTCAATGCTCTGAAGCCTACATGACTTTTGAAATTAGTGTACTATATCCTCAAACCTTTAGGACACATACAGGACTATGTGACTGAAATATGACCAAAGTTGTCAAATAGATGGCCACATACAGCTAGGAGTAATCATATAAACCACATTTTCATACTCCTCCTTTCCCTTCTTTAGTCACAATGCATAGTACAGCAAAACGCAGCGTCAATTACAACATCAATACCTTAGGAAATGGTTTTACAGTATATTCAACGAGAACCCAGTTAATGTTTTACAAACCAGAAGCACACTTTGTTTTCAATGCAGTCAGCATGTAAAATGTCAAGACTTAAAAAACACCTATATGCATTATATTTTCATTTCTCTGTGTTTTACATACCACTGAATTATTAGAGAGAGAAGATAAAAATGGTTGAACAGAAACTAAACATAAATACACCCTATCTAGTGGAACATGGACACATTCAACTAACTTCTTTAAATTACTTATAAAATGCATGTAGTCAGAACTTTCTCTCACTAATACTTGTATACAAAGCATGAATCCAAAATGTATGTGTTTTCTCCATCTGCTCAGTCATCCCCAAGACATTTTATTTTGTGATAACTATTGATCAATTTCTTTCTTGTTAGAGGTACAAGTTTAACTTCTATCAGACTTTGCCCATTAATTCCACTAAGAGACAGTGCACTGTTTATTCCAACAGGATCCCAGCACCTGAAAATAAAATCTTATTGCACATCATTGTGCCAGTGAACTGATTACCCAAGTCCCAAGTAATTCCACTAACTAATATTTAAAGACTGAAATGGACGGATGCAGAGAAAAGAAACTAAATAGCCACATAAGACATTATTCTTAGTGCAGGCTACCTAGTTATATCCTGCATTAGTCAACTTGTGCATTCTGAGGTTTCTTTTGCATCTAGTATGTTTTCTCAAGCGCAAAAACACCACACCATTAATCATATAATCAATCCACTTAAATGAACAAAAAGAATTTCACTCTCAAAGGATTTTTAGAATTCTAATTAAGTGTTTTCATAAGCTTAAAGAAGTCAGTTTCACATGTGATGCACCTAAGTATTTTGTACCCCTTTAAAGCAAATGAGGTGCAGTATCATACTACCTCGTTTGTTTCATTTTCCCTCCTGTTATCACCAGAACATTTACATATCTAGTATAAGCTCAGCCAGCTCTTTCAAAAATTACAATTTTTTTTTAAGACTGGAAATATTATATTCACACTGAAATGCTACTCAGCAGGCACAACACATTTCCACTGAGATTAGTTGGTATGAAATGGAGACACTAATGACATAGTAAGATCTCCCCAAAACTTCCATATGATGCATTCTCTTATCTTCAGCCAACTTATTAAGAAATGTCAGTTGAGTATCTAGATTGAATTGGGATTTATCACCAGCAATTTTGACTGGGATCAGATTAACTGCATAGCAGAAATATGCCATATCCTGGTGTCCAATCTCTTTGAATAAACATCTAATCTCAATGGAACATTCTATGTGAAAGAAAAAAAAAGAAAAAAAAAAACCATAGCACTAGGAAATCATGCCAAAAACCTCACACAAGCCACACTCCACAGTCCTACTACCAGAACTTAACCTTTAATATGACTTGCACTGAGCTACTGCAGACAAAACTAGTAACTGAGACATTTTAAAGAAAATCTAAGAACAAGGAGCACATTTCAGTCTTGTATGTAAGTTTCTTTATTTCAGTTCAAGTTCCACAGTTAATGTACCTTTAACATAAATCTGTTGTCATAGAGCCAGTTTGTTGCTGTCAAAGGCACCAGTTATTTCTGCCAGATGGAAACTTCTATGTTACCTGACGCATAGAATACTACATTCTGATCAGGTATAGTTTATCGATTGATGTTCCATTTCAATTTGTACCAACAGCACCGAAATACACTGTTCAATCCTGCAGTTAAAGGCTTAATGGACTGTACTTAAGTAAAAGTGGGACATTGCTGGGGAATATGAAAATTTAGCCCGAAGTGGCAATGCCAAAAAATTGAAAATGGCTCTTAAAAATGGTTTTCTGATGTGGATTTATATATACACTGTAGAAGAAGAAGAAGATGCAGTTATAATTCACTATAAGCATGAGACATGAAGTTTCAATATGGTGAATTTAATGTAGTAATCTATGAAACTCCACTATAATTTCCAAAAGATGATGATACACTCTTTCGATATGTTAGATGGCATTAGAAGACAATTTTAGACAGTTTTGTATTCCTAGTGTTATACAGCTATGTCAGGAAAGTGGAAGTGTGTTAATGATTTTTAATCTTAAAATATTCTGGATGACACAAACTGAATTGCCCTCTTGACATTAGAGCTGGTCCTTTTGGACTATAGTTGAAATCCACTGGTGGCCAATTCTACCACTGATGCTGTAACTATTCTGCTGATAAAAGGATAATATTTTCTCTCTGAGGGCCACAAGTCTCATATTTTATCAGCATCACATGTTAGAAGAAGAACACGGCAGAAAGAAATCTCCCCTTCAAAAATTACAAAAATCTCCAATGTATTTGATGGGTTCAGTTCAGCTATAAAGTGAAAAGATGCAGCCACAATTTACTGGTCCAAGTAGAAGAAGTCCTACTACATACTGAAGAAACTAGTCGTCAATTCTCTATTTGTATTAGAGCAGGTAATACACAAGGTAAATAGAAGCCAGACTCCGGATACTAGTACAGAAAATAAGGTTTCCTCGGTCCCAATCCTGTTCCCTCTCAAGTCACTAAGAACTTGCTCCTTTATGTCAACAGGTGTGCTGCCACTAATTTTAAAAGGATGAGGAGCAGGCCTTTGATTTTTTTAATCCCCAGAAGGTAAAAATCAATAAAAATAAGAGATTGGTGCAATGGAGATGACACCATGCCTCTAACTTTCAAGTTTTAACATTTCTGGAGAAAACATATCATACAGCAGCCAAGCTCCCTAGTACAGTCTTACTCTGTGCTGGAGCCAATACACGCAGGTAACCAGCCCATGTAGTAAGTGGGAGAGTGAAAGAGACCCAAATAGTTCATAGCATAAGTTACATGAGCCACACACACACACACACACACACACACACACACACACACACACACACCCTAGTAACATGAACAAATTTCTACATTTTCAACAGCATTGCACTTACTCCACGAAGTTGTTTTATTGATGATTTTTCTATTGTTCTGTATACATATTTATGGTGAATGTTTTGGAATAGAGCAGTTAAGGGAATACTGTCAAGCATTTTTAGAGGCCCAAACTTAGGTCATTAACGAGTGTTACAAAATGTAATATTAGATGTGCTTTGATGAAAGATTAAATTAAAACAAAACTGGTTACATTGTCATTGTAAACATTCCTTTTAACTGACTAACATAAATATTGCCTGAGACAGCATATAAAGTGTGGTCTACACATTGAAATTGCACTGATCTGATCATGTAAATTTAGAAGCTGATTTAGTTAAACCAATGCAATTGCTGTGAGCAAAGGAATCCAAGAGCAAGAAAGTGACACTAAACCAGTCTATTTCCCTTGTGCATACTAGATGAATGGCAAAGAGCAAGCTGCATGAACAACGACAACTGATATTTAAAAAAAAAAAAAAAAAAAAAAGTGTTTGTTTTACTAATCCAAAGTAGCATTAGTAACACAGGTAAGAGATAGTTATATTTTTTTAAAGTATGATGATCAACTGGACATTTAGACTTACCCAAAAACATACTGCCTCTGGGGGTTTCTTGTTTAGCTCACATATGAATTGAGGGACAGTTCTAATGTAATTTGGGACAGAAAATTTACAGCCACATTATTGAACACTGAAGCTTTAGGGCCAGACTGGATTTCAGTTGTGCAGCATGTGTCACCACATACCATGACTTGTTAGAATTGAAGTCAGCTACTATGTTTGTGCAGACATGCACAACAGCCAGTTCCATAATCAACACCTAGCCTGCCCCACATCTCAAAAGATTAGTCTTTAGTCCCACATTTCTAATTCTGAAAGATCCTCACTTCACTAGGGGTCAAACACTGTAGTCTTTACTGAGGCAAAGCTCCCTTTGAAATCAACGGGAGTTTTTCCCAAGTATGAAATAAGGACTGTAGAATTTAGTCCTGTAAGGAAGAAGAAACACAATCAGAACATAAAACCCCCTTGTGATCAGTCACAGTGACTGTCTTGAGGTGACTGTTCATTTAAACAGCTGCTTATCTGGGCTGGGGGAATACAACAGGAAAAAACATGACATAAAATGGAAGGAAAGCTTTCACTACAATGGAACCCTTTCTTTGTTCAAGAACTCATGTTAATTAAGTATATTTTATAATGCTGTGGGTAAAGTATACAATCAGACAAAGTTTTACACAAAACTAAATTGTTTGATTATGTCAAGGTATCAAAGCTGGGAAAACATAAATGTTCTAGATGGATTATTCAGAATGTACCACACTGCTTACATGTTAAAACAAATATGGGCATTAAGTTCACCACACTTTTAAGTAGATCTTCCCTATATGTAGACCACCACCTCTTTCAATCACATTCCCATAATTAATACTTTTATATATTTTAAGTAATGCTGCTTTATTCTTTCCATACATAGCAAAGTGAACAGCTAGCTATCTTTTCCAACATGAAATATTCCAGTGTGCAAAAAGCCTCATACCAACACAATCTCTCTCCCTCAACCAAAAGGGAAAAAAAATATAAAAAAAAGTCAGCTGGTATAGTTTCCTCTCTGGCAAAAACAAAAAAGCACACCACTAGTTGTTAAAAAAATCCTAGCTGTAAGATAAAAGCTCATTGCCAGAAAAATAACGGATTTTCTGTTACAATGGCGCTGTGCAACCCAACTGTCACTAAAATGTGGGACCATTAGATTCATGCTGCTACTAATACATTTTTTTAAACTGTACTTTAATAAAACTCAGCTGAAGCACTCAATATATCTTTTCTCTTACCCAAGAGAAGTACACCAAGCCAACAGTAGAAAAATTACCAACTGCTATGCTAGTGAACCAACATGCAACAGAAAAAAAATATTAAACATTTCATAAATCATTTGGTGTAATAGAAATAAAGCTACCTAATATGATCAGAGGATCAACAGCTTGTCCTTTGTAGATAATCTTGGTATTTATACAGCAACAGGAAACTGAGCCTGTGACAAAATTCAATTCCACTGACATGCTTTTAAATATTGTGCCTCTACATTAACAAGTATCTTCTCATTTATCTGAAGAAAGAAGTGTTGTCTGTTTTGCTATTAATCAATAAGTTCTGCACCTTACATGGTAGCTCCAAATTATTTCAAAAGACAGGCTTTTGGTGTCTTGAAGTAAGTTTAAATAATCCAAATACAAATAATAATTATATTTATTTGCGTGATTACATGATTTATATTGAAGTAATAATGCCACTATTTTAAACGCCTCTTTTGTGCAAACTGTATCCCAAAACACGAAGTCTGGACTTGAGTCTGCCCTCCGTTATGACAGAAGTAGTTTCACTGTTTTCAGTGGGACTACTCATGTGAGTAAAGGGGTCGCATCAGGCCATTAAACAGAAAGTAGAGAGAGAAAGTCATTGAGCGACAGCATAATACACTGTACAATAAATAAATTATTCAATCATAAGGCCAATAACAGGAAGAAAAGTTACTGCCAAGTTAGGTTTTAAGGGAGATTTGATTTAAAATGGTGAGGGCGCGCCTTTTGAAGTGGAGAGGGGTAGTAGATGGCAGCAACTGCAGAAAAGCCGATCTCACCCCAACAGCAGTGAGTGTATGAAAGGACAGCAAGGAGGTCAGTGCTAAAAGGGGGAAAATTGAAAGAAAGAAAGTTTATAAGGCAAACTAGAGTGACCCCATTCAATGTTTAAAACAAAAACAAACAAAAAAACAAAACAAGCCAAGAACTAGACTATGTTCATAGCTAGATCTTCACATTAATGAAACCAGTGGAACTTTGGGGTACAGACATCCCTCTATTTGTACATGCAGCTCCCATTAAAAGAAGGTAGGTTAAGTACATACAACCCGGACACACCTTCATTTTTGTAAGTTGTCCAACCCTTACTAGTTACAATATCACCAATGAAGTCAAAGTGTCAAAAGGCAATATGTAGTAATAGAGCTGTACACAGAGCTTTGATAGTTTACCTATTATAAGATGTTCATGTAAACATGCCCTTTTCAGTAGAGGGACTTCTTGTTTCAGAAAAGAGTTTTCTTTACAAAGATATTGCAGTTTAATTTGGAGCACTAAAAAGGAATGAGTAAAAGTGACCTAGTAGTAGCAACACATTATAAACCAAATGAAACCTATGACAACATGTCCAATTATTATTTTCAAAATGATATGACAGCTCTGCAAATAGTCTTCATGAGTGTAACTTTTGCTATTAGCTACTATCATTCCTGTTAAAGCAGCCATTTTCAGCATGATTCCATGGAACCTAATATACTAGTATCACCTATCAAAAACTAAGGAATGATGTTATAACAACAAGCCAAAGTAATGACATGTTGCTTTGATTTCTGCTGTACACCTACTTCCCTCCTCCTAATCCCAGGTCTTCATTTGTCTGACAAGCTATTAAATGTTTCTGTTTGATAAATTATCTTTAGGCTTGGAACAATTAGGTGTTTTATCCATAAATATCAATAAACATCATTTCACTACACACACAGATCGATTAATATTTTTCCATCATTTTTTGCTTCAGAACGTAGTTTGATTTAAGGCTATTTATGTTGATCTTTTGAAATGCAATGTTGACAATGTGTTTTAATGGTCATAAAGCCTTAACTTTTTGAATCTCAGCATCTAGTGTTATTAAATATTGTCTGACTCCCCCCAAATTCCACAACATTGTGAAAATTTAAATCAATAATTTTTAAACAAACAAACAATCAGTTATAGCCATTAAAATTATACAAAGAAAAAAATTCTGCCAAGCCTAGTTTTTACACAAAACAATCAATAAAAGACCGCAACTTTAAAGATTGTGATAGAGAAAGTGCCTGACATCTGATTGGAAGCAAAAGCATTACAATGAAATATTTTGGCTATCATAGTGAAGACCATCTGTGGTTACATCAAACTATTAATCTATAAGATCAAAAAGTGAGAACTTTTTGCAAAAAAATTAGCCATCATTATAGATTACAAAAATTAATATAACACTTTTCCATCCACTAAGTCACAAAGGACACATAAGAACAAACTCTTTTCTAAGGTTTTTAACAGAGTAAATGTTGGGTAGTACAAACAAACTTAGAGTATCCTTAATAGCCTGACACTAATCTTCCACACTATGACTTACAAGGTCTGAAATGACTAGGAGATTTTTGATGTGTCAAAACGAATCCCAGAAGTGAGAGATGTTCAGCACAGACTGAATTTACAACTAACTGCTCCCAATAAACAGAATGGTCTCTTACAATCTGAGTCATATGTAATTACAATATGACAAGTCCTCTCCAGGGTCTATGTAAGCTGGCGCTTTTCCCAGCACTTGTCACATCATGAAAAACACATACAAATAAAAACCCAAAATAAACATTTTAAAACAATGGTTTAAATAGCTGCATAACGTAACTCTGCAGCCCAGCATACTCAACAAAACAACCATACATCTTTCACTTGCGAAGTCCTAAAAATAGATTACAGTTAAACTAGCTCCATACCACACCTAACAACAATACCCAGGTCTGGGCTAGAGAGTCATGTTCCCTCAGGCAGGACAGAAAGTCATTAGCATGGGGAATAAAGGCAGAGTGTTTCACAAAACACCACTATGGCATAGATATAGCTCTAAGATATGAAAAGCACTTTCTACCATTGATTTCAGTATAACAATCTGTTCACAGCATGCAGACAAACTTACCTAAACTGTTTAGACTCCCTACAGCTCTCACTCCTTCACCAAGTTTCTTATGCAAATTAATATTTCTTTAAATAAATTGCCTTTTTGTGCATATCAGTCAGTAATAAATGCCAAAAGAAGATGGGAAACTGCAAGAAAATCCATGTTCTTATAGGGAATTATTTTGCTGACAGTATAACATAGATGTATGAAAATCACTGAAAACTGTATTATGCACAGTCTTGTACAATAGTTACAACCTGACAGAGTGCACTGCATGACTGTTTTAGGGATGTGAATATAAATTAGATTGAATGATGGATGAAAGGGAACTGTTAGTTTGCACGTGGGAAGAGAATCATAGCAATCTAAATACTATTTCCTATTGACTCCCAATCCTACAAACTCAGTGTAAAAAGAAGAAATTCATAACTTGATGTTTGATGAGTGAAAAGCATTAACACAAGTATACATGTTAACAAAACAAGAGCTTTGCTACCTCTAAATTCGACACTGATTGCTTCCTCTCTTTATTCACTCTCTGTATGTTCAATAATTCCCACATAGCTCTAAGCAGAATGGATTTATTATGATGTTGTTCTAAGGAACTGCAGGAGTTCTAGATGCCAATAAAGATTACAGATCAAATGGGAGATAACTACTAACCATTGTGTCTACTTAGATAAATAAACCGGCACACAAACAAAGCACCTTATTATATTTGTACTGTTACCTCCACTAATCCAACTAAAACAATCAGACAGCAGCTTTGAGAGCAAAAGAATCAAAACTGAAAAAACAAAAGATTTTTAAATCTCCATTAACAAAAATCAAGTAGTATCACCCCTTTTTTTAAAGTCCTATAGTATTTAAAAAATAAGAAAGATGGGTGCTAATGATTATGCAAACTCAATAACAAAACAAAACCCCAAAAGGTGTCATCACCAGTAAAAACAGAAGTCCATACTAAGAAGTCATATCGATATCAAAATTAATCAGCAAGGCATACAGATACAATACTTTCCTCCAGCCCATGTACTTACTACACTAAAGAGAAATATAGATGCAACATGTAGCACAAAATATACCACCCTACTCTATCGATTTACAGGGTAGGGTATGAGATACTCTGACACCATTCAAAAGTAAAACAAGGCATGAGGATGCGGTCGAAGACAAGACCTCATGCAAGCTTTGCCCAATGCGCAGTCACAGGCGGCAGAGATTAAAGATGATTGCGGCAGCAACTCAGAGTCATTGCAAGACAAGGGGGAAAGGCAGAAATAAATCACATGGGTAAAATAGTGTCCAGATGCCAATCCCTTGACTGTGAGAGAGAGCACAAATGCTGCTTTTGTTTCCCCACCTGAACACGCAACAAATGCATCAGCTGCTTAACTCCCAGCTCAGCCAGAGGGATTAGGGAGGTCTCGTTTCGGGAGAGAGAAATACAGTACACCTGATGGTCCTTTGCATGCACCGATTTCTGAGACGCCAGGAGCCCCGGCTGTAGTTCTTTGCAGCAGCGGTCGCCGCCTGCCAGCGCTCAGAGCATACATGGAAAGCAAGACTTGAAAGGCGAGTGTTTCTCTCTCCCCTTACGCAAACACATGAAATCCATATTTATCAAGCCACTTTTGTATGCGAGCCCTACCTCTTTTTGGCCTAGGGAAGCTTTCATGCAAGTGAAAGACGACTTTCTCCACAAAGTGCTGAATGTTACTGTGCTCGGGTCCTCTAACAAACACCATCCAGTCGTGGGTAAACCCCTCCACGGTGGGTTTCTTCCTAACCTGGGCTCGGTGCCCCAGCTCCAGTTTCACCTGAACAGCACACTGGCGAGAGAGAGAGGAGAGAGGCAACAATGAGCAGGAAGGCGAAGGATCACACGCCGCTTTAGGGCAGCACGAATAACAAAATACACAAAGAAAATAGCCATAGCGCAAGGGGGTGGGGGAGGGAAGCCGCCCCAGACACTGAAACGTGCATTCACACCACAGGAAAGACCGAGCGGCGAGCGGCTCGGGTTGTAACGGAATGCAGCCGCGGAGAAACCGGGCAGAACCCCAGCACGCATACAATGGGCCCCCACGAACACGAGCAGGGGCAGTATTTCCAAGGCAGACTGGGAGGGGGGGAGGGAGGAACCCCATCATGCTTTATCAGAGAAAGAAGTCTCCTTTGGAGGTGGATTGCTCCTGAAAGGGCATATCCGTGGCAAGGGACTGAACTCCAAGGCATTTAAATCCAGATCCCATGGGCATCAAATACAAAAAAAAAATTAAGGCAAGATGCGCAAGGGGAACGGCGGCGGGGGGGGGGACAGAGATACAACAAAAATACAACCCCCCCCCCCCATCCATGCATAAATAAAAACGCCAGCAGCGGCCAGTGCGATAGTCCAGGGGTTCGAGGCGGGGGCAGGGGGGGGGGGCACGGTAACAGCTGGTTCTGCACACACGCATGCATAAAGGTAAAGTTACTGGGGTGCCGCTGGCTGTCAGAGCCACGCCGGAGAGAACGCACCATCCTAAGCGGCGCCTCCTGCGCTGAGTCCCCTGTACTGTACTCACTGCTCCCCTGGCTGCTGCGGCTGCAGAAATATGGCTGGGTTATTATTCGCCTCCACCGTCTCTCTCTCTCTCCCCCCCCCCCTCTCTAGATGTGTGTGTGCTTCATGCAATTGCAAAGAGAGGAGGGGAGGGAGGGAGAGCGAGCGAGAGGAAAAAGCCACACACTTAAAAAAAAAATCCCCAACACACCAACCTTTCTCTAATTGGAAGCACTAAACGGTGTCTGGGCAGCGCAGGGTGGAGGAGGAGGAGAGGAAAGGGAGGGAGGGAGGGGAGAGCGGGGGGTTGTATGTACTTACCGAACTGGCCATGCCTGGGGGCCCTGGGGTTTGCTGGGGTATGTACTTTTGTCCCCCACCCCACCCCCTGAGCGCTAATTCATGAAGACGCTGCTGTGAGTGAGAGGGCGCACGGGAGAGGAGGGTAGATGGCGGACATTCTCTTTCTTTCTTTTTCCCCCTGTCTCTTTCTCTCTCTCTCTCTCTCTCTTATTAAACTGAGCCCCCAGCAGCCGCTCCAGCGGCTGGAGCTGAGATACTAGAGCATGCGCCCTGCACCTCGAGCCTGACACTGAGACAGACATAACACTGTGCAAAGGAGGGAGGGAGAGCGTGGAGAGAGAGAGGTAGAAAGAGCCAATCAAACACAGTAACTAAATCACTAACCCCTTCGGCCGGCCGCCCTCACAGCCAGATCATTGCCATCACAACCCAATTGCATTACTTAAAGTAACAGGTTACTGCGGGGAAGGAGGAGGGGGGGACCCACCACCCAACCCCGAGGAAACGACTCAGGTCTGACAATAAAAACCGGATTAAAACTGCTGGAATGTAACCAATGTCTAGAGCCTTAGCCCCCAGCAGTAAAGCAGGGGATGAGGAGGGGGCACTGCAGGACGGAGGGGAGCTGCTTGAGTTTGTCTGGGAATTTTAGAGGGATCCTTTTTACAAGGAGCGAGAAGAAAGGAAATTAAGAAAACCAAAACCTTAAGTTTTGTGAAGGATTTGTCAAATGCACACAAAAGACGGCATAAAATAACGAAATCGCATTTACAAAGCTTGTGTGGAGACAAAATGAATGACGGAGGATTAAAAATGAGTGATTTGTGCTAAGTATCTTAATGAAACACGCAGCTAACTGTAAGGAGTCTTTCAGAAAGAGTGATCCTTAGGACTGAGTGAGGATCTGTCTGCAGCAGTTACTTAAAAGTGTCTCCTAAGTGCCTTAATGAGAGAAATTTCCTAGAAGTTCTCAGTTTCTAAGAGGTATGGGGGCTGTAAACGTGTTTACATTTTGTGTTTTGGAGTCTGTTGGATTGCATCAGAAGAACTAGTTAACCCGCTTACAAACACATGATGCAACTAGCAGGCTTAAAATAGCAAATAAAGTTAACACTTACTGTAATGTGTATAAATTGGATTACCACCTTTATGCGCTTTAGTAACAGCGAATATAATCCATATAAGAGTACTAATCTGGTTAAATTCCTGAGTGACAAACAACTAGTTGCTCCCCAAGCTCTGCTGACACAAATGTTCAGTTCTAGTTATTATCTGTTCGATGTCAGGAGAACCGGTATGGGGGGAGGGCATTATTTCATTTCAAGAAAGAGATCAGATAACCATTACCACACTGCAGCAGTCAGGAAGCACAATAAGCGATTGAGTGGAGTAAAAGTAGAACGGTTTATCCCTATTTTGGTGGGAGTGAAGAAAGGAGAAAACAGTTTTCTAGAGTTGGCAAAATAACAGCAAAGCTTCCGTAATCTCTAAAGCCCCTTTCCACCCTTAAAGTCAGGGAGACTCGTTGATCTCATTCAGGTTATATGATTTTTGTCAAACCTGAACATCTTTAGAGTCTTATAACTTTTACTCCAGTAAACAAGAAATTTTACTCCAACGTCAAATTTTATCAGCCCAACAGCGCTCTGTTTCTTAACAGGGAAATCACAAGCAAGTATTTTGAAAGATACTCTCCAGTTAAATTTGGGGCAAAATTCAGACGTTACAGTTTTAAAAATTATCTAGAAATGTTTCCGTGGGTTCTTTTTCACTTAGTAAAAAACAAAAAAATCAGCACCTATGATGTTCTCCACCTAAACATAGTGTATGAAAGCATAGTGCATGAAAACGTGGAAATGAAATTGACTAGAAAATGTCTATGAACAAAATGGAAACTCCCTAGTCTCTTTTCTTTGTCTAAATTGAAAGAAAGGTAAAAAGTAAATAAGCAGCAGAGATAACAAAAAGCAAATTCGTTTAAGTTTAATAATTTCAGTTTTAACAATGTAAGGGTCCTGTCCTTCAAAAACTACACACTTGATTAACTTTATTCAGGCCAATAGCCCTTTTGAAGTCTGGGGCTACTTACCTGAATAAAGGTATTTAGATGGATACCTGTTTGCTGGATCAGGCCCTACAGTGTTATTTGTAATATAGGTATTAAACATGTTGGTTTTAAATATGATTTTTTGAGCTGGAGTGTCTCTTTACATTTTTCAAATTACAATATATTGGGGGGAAAAAGATGTTCACCTTTTCCATTGATGGGCTGTATAGGCCTCACCCTCTAGAAGATCTGTAATGAAAATAAACAAGACAACACACTATGTTAAATAAACCATTAAAAAACCACACAAAAAAAGATGGAACTTTCCATCCTGGCTATTCAAGCAACTAATATTTCTGGAGAACTATAATTTACACACTATAAAAGCCCTTTTAGCAAACAAAGCAAGGAAATATGCTAAACATGCATTAATTGAACAAGTATCACAAATGGTGATGGGTAGTAGAAAGAACATAGCATTTAAGTTTATTTAAATACTGTTTGCATCACTACTAACTGGTTGAAAACATTATTTTAAAAACTTTAGATCCTTTCTATAGCATATATAATAGAAAATGCTTGCTCACAGCACAGAAATATGGCAATGAGAAACTAGACACTTGATTTACAGTGGGCTTCTGTGTCACAGTCCTTTATTCTGTTTGCTGAGTACCTTCCGAAGTCTACAAGAATAATATTCTTGCCACATATAAAGTACTAAATTATCCTTTTGAGTACTGAGAATTGCAACTGATTATGTCAACAATAAAAAAAATCAAACCCTTACAGTCTGGTATTTTTAATGAACTGTATGTACTTAAAGCCAGTTTGAAATATCCTCTCTGGAAATTATAGATATTACCAGCAGATGGCGAAATGCATCCTTGAACTGACGTCCTCACTTGACCTCTTCAAAAAGAACTAAATAATCCCAGACCCTTTGTATTCTCCTCTATATTCGACCTGAGTTACTCACATGCATATCATTAACAATATTTTACAACTAATTCAGCTAAATTTACCAGTACAATCAACATCATGTTGAAACAAGTAGCTGAATTATATATTTTTATATCCATTAGTTTAAATTCGGGGGTTTTTCACCTACATTTAGAAGGAAAAGTAAAAATCACCACTTTTGCTAGCTTCATTCTAAAATGTGCCTATAAGATCTTTTAACTGTAAAAATGAAATAGTAAAACCAGTGCTAACTAATCAAGAGTCAAGAAGGAAATAGAAATTATTTAAACCACAAACCACAATATGGATAATAATATAACAACATTTACCCATCAACTATACATATCTTTTCTGAAAATTTAACCATTTGAACTTTAGACTATCTTATATGTCTATTTTATATTGTTTGTAGGGCTGGATCTAGCAAGCCGTCATGGATAGAACTCCCATTGATGTCTGTAGAGTACTTAATCCTGCATCCTACATAGCATGACAAGTAACCTTTACAAGAAGTCCTGGTGAAGACAAAGGGATTACTCACATGAGTAATTATTGCTCTTATGAGTAAGAATCCCTAGGCCAATTAATTCAGTGAGGCTTTACATGAGTACAATAGTCCACCTGAACAGAGCAGTTTACAGGCTTAGGGTCCTAGAGACTGTAAGGTCTTTTGGAACAGAGTCTAGTGTTCAGCATCTCCTCCAAAATGCTAAGTACTTCAGCTGTTTTCATGGGAGTCGGAGGCACTTAGCACCTCCCAGAAGACACACAGGGTGGAATCCAGGAAGGGATTTAGGAGTTGCAATGCTGAGCATCACAATGGCTAACTTTTAGGCACCTAGAAAAATCTCAGGAACACCTCTGCTATCCACAAAGCCAAGTTAGGCGCCTAGGCTCCCTGAACAATGAATGGGGAGAGATAGGTGCCTTAGACTGGGATCCACAAAGCCACCATGCTAGGCGGCTCCTTGCCTAAACTAGCCAATGGGAGATGCCAATGTACTAAGCCCCAACCCCTTTCTCAGAACAGGCACTCAGTGATCCAGGAGCAGGAACCCTGCTCCTGGCTTAGGCACCTATGTAATTTCTTGCATGAATGAGTTAAGTGCCTACCTCACTCCACACAAAACAGCTCGGGGAAGAGGTGGTGGTGCCCACTTTATAACTTTTAGACCAGAGTGCTCTCCAGAGATGTGGGAGACCGAGGTTCAATTGCCCCCTTTGCCAGAGGGGGAGAAAGGATTTGAACAGGGGGTCTTCCACTCCTCCCAGGAGGATACTCCAATCACTGAGCTATAGGATAGTCTGATGTGGGGCTCTCTCAGTCTCTCCTGTTGAAGCTATTCCACTGTGGATAAATAATGAAAGAGTAGGAATGACTCTGTAGTCCAGGGATAGAGCACCCACCTGGTGGGCAAGATACCCTTGGTCAAGTTCTCCTGCTCCACTCACTCTTTCACCAAATCCTGTAGGCACTGAGTGAGTTTAGGCACCTAGAGGGTTCAGCAGAAGTTTTGTGCATTACACTGAGGGGACTTAGGCACCTAAAAATGGGATCCTGGTGCTTAAATCTGGGTTTAGGTGCCTAAGAAGCTTTGTGGATTCCACCCACAGGTCCTTGTAGGTTTGATTCCTATGTCATCTTCTACATTTGTACGGGGCTGAGTACATATTCTGCTCTCAATAAATAACAATAATATATACTGTAATGCTACTCTGCATGTATAGATTACCTTTCATCCACGGATCTCAAATGACTTTACAAACATTACAATATCCCAAGGAGATAGGTAGGTATTATTATACCCATTTTACAATGGGATGAAGCGAGGCACATGGGTTATGACTTTCTCAAAGCTACACCTTAATACAGTTGCAAAACTGGGAATAGGATTTAGGAGTCTTGGTCAAAATCTTCATAAGTGATGAGTGATTTATGTTAGGGAGATTCCCAAACCTGAGTCGTCCTTTGTAGATGACAAATCTGAGGAATTGTCACAGACTGAAGTGTCATTAGAGGAGGTTTTGAAATTAATAGATAAATTTAACAGTAACAAGTCACCGGGACCAGATGACATTCACCCAAGAGTTTTGAAAGAACTCAAATGTGAAATTGCAGAACTATTAACTATGATTTGTAACCTGTCCTTTAAATCAGCTTCTGTACCCAATGACTGGAAGATAGCTAATGTAACACCAATATTTAAAAAGGGCTCTAGAGGTGATCCCGGCAATTACAGACTGGTAAGTCTAACGCCAGTACCGGGCAAATTAGTTGAAACAATAGTAAAGAATAAAATTGTCAGACACACAGAATAACATAAATTGTTGGGCGAAAGTCAACATGGTTTCTGTAAAGGGAAATCATGTCTTACTAATCTATTAGAGATCTTTGAAGGGGTCAACAGACATGTGGACAAGAGGGATCCAGTGGACGTAGTGTACTTAGATTTCCAGAAAGCCTTTGATAAGGTCCCTCACCAAAGGCTCTTACGTAAATTAAGTTGTCATGGGATAAGAGGGAAGATCCTTTCATGGATTGAGAACTTGTTAAAAGACAGGGAACAAAGAGTAGGAATAAATGGTAAATTTTCAGAATGGAGAGGGGTAACTAGTGGTATTCCCCAAGGGTCCGTCCTAGGACTAGTCCTATTCAACTTATTCATAAATGATCTGGAGAAAGGGGTCAACAGTGAGGTGGCACTATGTTAAGACCAATATGTCAAGATAGTTAAGACCAAAGCAGAGTGTGAAGAACTTCAAAAAGATCTCACAAAACTAAGTGATCGGGCAACAAAATGGCAAATGAAATTTAATGTGGATAAATGCAAAGTAATGCACATTGGAAAAAATAATCCCAAATATACATACTCTATGATGGGGGCTAATTTAGCTACAACTAATCAGGAAAGAGATCTTGGAGTCATTGTGGATAGTTCTTTGAAGACATCCACACAGTGTGCAGAGGCAGTCAAAAAAGCGAACAGAATGTTAGGAATCATAAAAAAGGGATAGAGAATAAGACGGAGAATATCTTATTGCCCTTATATAAATTCATGATACACCCACATCTTGAATACTGTGTACAGATGTGGTCTCCTCATCTCAAAAAAGATATACTGGCATTAGAAAAGGTTCAGAGAAGGGCAACTAAAATGATTAGGGGTTTGGAATGGGACCCATATGAGGAGAGATTAAAGAGACGAGGACTTTTCAGAATGGAAAAGAGGAGTGTAAGGGGGGATATGATAGAGGTATATAAAATCATGAGTGGTGTGGAGAAAGTGAATAAGGAAAAGTTATTTACTTATTCCCATAATATAAGAAGTAGGGGCCACCAAATGAAATTAATGGGCAGCAGGTTTAAAACAAATAAAAGGAAGTTCTTCACACGGCGCACAGTCAACCTGTGGAACTCCTGGCCTGAGGAGATTGTGAAGGCTAAGACTATAACAGGGTTTAAAAGAGAACTAGATAAATTCATAGAATCATAGAATCTCAGGGTTGGAAGGGACCTCAGGAGGTCATCTAGTCCAACCCCCTGCTCAAAGCAGGACCAACCCCAATTAGATCATCCCAGTGCTTAGGTACTGTCCTAAAGAAGGATACTTTTCTGAAGGGACTACTCTCATAAGTTATGGCTGCAGGATCTGGTCCTAAGAGTCCAATCTTGCATTCCTCATGTACCCAAAACTCCAATTAAATTCATGGAGGTTAAGTCCACTAATGGCTATTAGCCAGGATGGCCGGTAAGGAATGGTATCCCTAGCCTCTGTTTGTCAGAGGGTGGAAATGGATGGCAGGAGAGAGATCACTTAATCATTACCTGTTAGGTTCACTCCCTCTGGGGCACCTGGCATTGGTCACCATCGGCAGACAGGATACTGGGCTGGATGGACCTTTGGTCTGACCCAGTATGGCCATTCTTCTGTTCTTCTGTTCTTACGATTTTGGGTGCCTCAGTTCTTGGATGGTCAATTTGAAACACCTTGTAAGAGCCTGATTTTCAGAGAAGGCGCACACAGCTCCTTTATACAGTGTCTTGAGTTGGAAACCCAAAAATTGAGATGTCCATATAACCAGTAAGGTTTGAAAATCTTGCTTGACTATTAGTCCATTACTCTAAGCATTAACAAACTCTACATAATACGCAGACTGTAGTATTTAAGCTGATTAATAATTTCCCTTCCTTCCCTTTGCTTCACCTCCAATTAGTTACTGAATACACATTACTGGTAAGCCTCATTGCAATCTTATGAAAAAAACAATTTTCAATGAAGAAAAAGACTCATACAGCTTCTTGATATCCAAACACATTCTTAATGCAGTACATGTACAGTGTTTTTAACAACCACTGTATGATGAAAAGCTTCATCTTAAATGTCATTACTTTTAAAAAAAGTTTAAAATTATCAAATGTAATTAATTACCTCTTGAAATCTTCTTAATAGTGAGAGCACACTTAATGTCGTTAATTAGTAAGGCCACGATCTTGAAACTACATTTAGACACCAACATTAGTATTTAAGCACCTAAATAGGTGGTTTAATTTTCAGAGGAGGTTAGCACCTGAAGTTCCCATTGACATCACTGGGAACACTTAAGAAATGTGCTTAGGTACTGTCCTAAAGAAGGATACTTTTCTGAAGGGACTACTCTCATAAGTTATGGCTGCAGGATCTGGTCCTAAGAGTCCAGTCTTGCATTCCTCATGTACCCAAAACTCCAATTAACTTCAGGAATGCAGGACTGGGCCCTAAAATATGTAGGGGATCATATGTACTGTGTCAAATGAATACATGAAGTAGAAACAGACATTATTTTATTAAGTAAACTTACAGGTGAATATTTGCAGCTCAAAATACTATTATATGTGAACTTCTGTCTTCAATAAATCTTGCTAGCTAGAAGGTAAATCAATTTACAGCATCTTTCTGTATTACTGAGCAACTCTTCAGAAATCTTGGCTGCCTGTTTGTACTTTTCTTCTTTGTTTACATAATTGTTTGACATCATGAAAAATGTATGTGCTACTCTGCAACACCACTGAAGTGGTAGGAGGCACCACTCCCTTTATCCCTATAATGCATTTATCATCAATTTTTGGAGAGCATATAAGGATTAAACAAACAAATTGTTCATATTATTAGACTAAATAGGAAAAATATATAATAGACACATTTCGTGTGAACCATACTATGTTCTTCTGGCTGGATGTAAAGAAGGCAAAAAAACAAAGTAATGAAAAGAAAAGACGTCATTATTTGTTGATGTCCTTCTTGCCCACCTCCCCAGCCTTCTCTCCATCCCCAAAATATCTTGAATTAGTCTCCCCACATTTGTTTTGGAAACCATTATTAATTATTATGATTGTTGCTTTGGGTACATTTAGACTGATGAATTCTCCTTCCACATAAAAGCAAAAGCTTTCTGTAACTATGGATTAAATGGGATGTACAGAGATGTACAGAGAGCATTCAGTATTCATTGACTACAAGAAGAGATAAGGGGTGAGGATCTGACCAGGGGGCCTCAATACCTCTGTTAAGGAGCTGAACACTTTGCAGTGCGTGACCTATGATGACTTATTTCTACACCTAATATATTTGTAAGTACGTAAAGTTATTCACCCATGATTTTCTCAAACGGCTACAGAGCAAGGTTTTGAGTTTTCCCTTCTCTTTCTCATATTCATTTTCTTAATAGTGAGGGTTCTTGAGGTCTGGCACAACCACAACAACTGTATATTACAAAATAGAATAAATCACACAGGGAAAGAAAGAGCTGTTTCTGCTCTAAAAGGACTGTGCCTATGCACGCTGTTTCACTGAAGTTCACTAGTAAGGAGTTCAAGTCACATTTGAATCAGATAGAGTTTTTCCTGAAGGCCATAAAACTATAACCATGTTAATGGTAGTTTTGTCTGATTCTTGTTTTATTATGCCTTTGGTATTTTTTGCTTTATTAGATTTAGAATGTAGGCTTATACAGCACTTTTTATATGCAAGTCACTTTACGAGAGAATGAATTGGATTCTGGTAATGCAGTGACTGTATAGGCAAACAGACCAGCTATTAGGCATTCAACAATAGCTTCCATACAGTCTGGGATATCTGAACCTGTTTATTGAGAGAGGGAGTGTGGCCAAGACACAGGGGATATCCCCTACCCTTTTTGAAAAGACCCATGGGATCTTTAATTTCCACCTGTAGAAACAACAGAGAGGTAAAAAGGAATCTTAGTATAATGTTTCACTTGAAGGGCAGTGAGCTTTATTTCCAATGGTTCTGATGTTATGTGTCTTCTGTCAAGACCAGCTAGGGTTGCTGCAGAGAATGAGCTGAAGTAAGGGTGTGGGTCATTGGGAAAGCAGTAATTGAAATACCCACTAATTTTTAATGGGTATCAGTGAAATAATTCTCTTTATGAGGTCCCTTTAAAAGATACTGTAACAAGGTGGCTTGCCCCAAGGGCTGGAGAGCCTGGAGCTAAGCCAACCCTGATTACAGAATTAATCCCACTTGAGAGGAATCAGGTGATGCCAGTATAAAAGGAGCAGGAAGTTACACTGAAGGGAGAAAGCCCAGAAAATTACAGCTATGTCTGTAAACACTGTAGGGAACAGAAAGAAGGCTACTGTAGGACTCAGAATTAGTGGGGGAGGAGTCACCATCTGAGAAAGCTGGAGAAGGGCAAACTCCAGGCAACAGGTGGAAGAAAGCAGAAAGTCGGTCCCTCCAGGAAGAGGGGTTGTGCCCACTTGAAAGTGGGATAAAGACTGTGAGAGTTTGTGTTCTATTTGAAAGACTGTTATTTTTGGAATACCTGGAGAGAGACAATGAATTAGGGTTAGGGCCTAGAGGGCCAGTATGTACCTGAGGACTTGATAAATTGGACTTTCAGGAGAGGACTGTTCTGAACTACCTTAGAACTGAGTTCTTAAGGAGCCCTGAAATGCTGGGAGAGAGGGGAGCCCTGCCCTGCACTACAAGGCTCCTGGTCCTAGGCCCTTAAAGAAACAGTAGCATAGGTTTTCCCAAGCACTATTTCCACAGGACATCTTCCTCTCTTCCAGTACGTGTCTCAGCCTTTTCTTTGGCATTTGTCCACTCAAGAAGCCCCAGGAACTTTAAAGGGACACACCATGGTACAGGGCTGACTGACCCATCAATGGCTATTAGCCCACATGGTCAGGGATGCAACCTTATGCTCTGGCGTGTCCTTAGCCTCTGATTGCCATAAGCAGAAAGAGCACAACAGGGGATGGATCACTCAACGATCGCCTGTTCTGTTCATTCCCTCCGAAGCACCTGGCACTGGCCAGTGAGAAGACAGGATACTGAGCTAGATAGAGCTTTCTGACCCAGCGTGGCCATTCTTATGAGCCACAGTCCTTACTACCCTGCAAGGGGTCAGTCCCCTGGTACAATACAGTAGTTAATTCTGGCACTTACAGGAATGTGAAATGCCTTTTAAAGATATAATAACGCTGAATTTTTCCATAAGTTTAGATCTTTAACTCCCTTATACAGCCTATATTTAAAATCATGTAGTGGTCTTATTGTAAGCCAGATATTTTGATTACAGACCTAAGACACTGGTCTGACTTATGAGCCAAAACAAACTGAGCCTAAAGATCTGATCATACACATAAAACAAAGAATATCTGTATATTGCTATGAAAAGTCACTCTGCCTGCCAGGAAGTATTGGCAAAATATTCTAAGAGGTTTGGCCCTTCCTTGAATTAGCTACATTTACACACACTGATCTAAAGCCAAGTAGCCTGGGCCAGGCTTTGGGCTTGTTTAGAAGTTTTATTGGCTTGTCCATTGCTAATCACGAGTAAAATAGAAAATGAGCACTTTAGTCGGTAACATTTAAACCACTTGTCAATGGCAAAGAACTTTACAAGTGATGTTTGGATATTTTAGAAAACAATATAAAATGGTTTATAACTCACCACCAACCACTTCACTAGGTGGGAGAAAGGACAACAGATAAATTCAAAAGGAAGTCGTAGCTACTTACGATAATACAGTATGGATGGTAAAAAAATAAAATCTTTAGAGGACTCTAGGGACATATAAGGAAACCTGTTCAGAGTGGAAAGTCTTGTTGAGCGACCTACAAGGAAGTATTTTGTTTTTGGTTTCCTCACGATGCTATAGTCCCTAGAGGAAATATTCTTGTAAAACAAATAAAGGAATGCAGGGTCAAATTCTGCTCTCAGTTAAGCCAGTGAAATATCTGAATCCAAAAGAGTGACTCTGCGTTTATACCACTATAGCTGGGCCTGATTCCGATCACACTTGCACTGAAGTTAATAAAGATTAACTCCATTGAAGTCAATATCCCTGATACTTTTCTACATGGAAATCTCCTCAGTGCTGGAGAGAGGAGAGAGACTGTGAAGGAGCTGGATACAGCTCCCTGATTCTCTTCATGAATCTATGCCAACCCATTTCCTGCCCTGCCCTAGGTTAGAGCTGTCTTGGGGCTTCTCTAAATTTGTGCCAGCTAACACTGTTCCATATGGACCTGTACACCAACTGTACACCAACAACTGTACGCCAGCTGAAGATAACTGGAGTGCAGTGTGCTCTTGTCACAGCCTTTACATTCCTCCAGTGCCAGGGCTTTGTTGGGGGGATGTCACAGGGGCGGGGTACACTGTCTCTCTCCAGGTAAGAGCTCCCCTGTACTGGAGGCATTCTCAGCTGGCCAGCCCCAGGTGCTTTCCAGCACCACGGGAGCAGCACTAAGGGACTAGAACACAGAGAAGAATATGACTTTGTGGCATTACACGACCGTAAAGCCAATCTGGGAAACCAGAATTAGGCCCACAGAAAGTAGAATTTGGCCCTAAGAAAAGGAAAAGTCGATGAAACAGGTAGAAACATACAACAAAAAACAACATGGGAAGGAGAAAGTGATTGGACAATGAACAATTCATAACAAAATATCTGTCAAATGTTGGATTCAAAAACCATTGCAACAGTTGATGAATATATGTTATGTGTTTGCAGGATCAGGCCCTCAGAGTTTAGAAAGGCCCAATTCAGAAATTTAAATAATCAGAATGGAAAATAGCTGCATTTACACACGAGAAAGCTGTAAAGCAAGGCTGTTCAACATATGGATGGTTGGGAGCCAGTGTGGAATCACAGCAGTACAAGAGAGCTGGAGGTAATTTTATGAAGGCACGGAGTGGGGGAAAGCAGAATAATATGGTGTGGAAATACTCGGCAAACTGTTGGAAGGGGAATGGTGGCTCTGCAGCATACAGATTCCTCCCTGTCCCAGAGATTTCAGCTCTGTGTGGTCCATGGAATCCAGTAGACTTTGGGAGCAGAGAAGCTGAGCAGCTGCACTCAGTTTACATTACTCCTAATGGTATGCCCCCTTCAATGCATGCTGGATTTCCTGTCAGAAGACTTTCTGCCACCACATGACTTTAATTCCAGGCACTTTTCCATATATTAATGTATTAAAATAAAACACTGGAGTTAACAAGATACAAATGTAACAAGCATGATCTCATTGCTTTTCCCTATTATAACTCATTCTCCAATACCCCAGTCTCCTTTTCTTTGTCATCCCTCACCATATAACTTTAGATTCAGATTTGAAACTGCAGGAGCCTATCAATTGTATTTGTCTGTTAAGTGCCATAAATGTCTAAGTTACTACATAAATAACAATGGTAATGAGTAATCAGAGCACCATTCATTCCTGTGCTGCACCTGCATCCTTCTTGGAAAGAGTGGTTCTGAACAGTGGTGAGGAGAGATGCCAAAAGGGAGCACTGGTCCTAAGGAATCTGGGTTGCCAGAATGAGGAAACGGAGGAGCTGGGCAATATTTTTGAGGTGTCAGCTCCCTTGTGGGTACATTTGGGATTGTGGAATCTGCCTTGGGAGTGCAGACTCACAGGCAGGCAGGGTTTAGAGTCCTCCCGTTCTACCTCTTGCATAGGGCTCCATGAGCTGATCCCTAAAGGGAAACATTTAGCAGAAACTCTTCAGGTTTGACCTGGTGGGCTTTTTTCAGGAGATGGGAGGGATGGGCCAAAGAAATGCTTTTCATCTCCAAATCTAGTTCAATTTATGTTAGTCCCAGTAATGGAAAGTGATTGATTCAGCAGTGAATGAAAATATAGGGATCCCAGAATGCAAAATTTGAGATTGAGTAAAGGGAACAGTTATTTAAATGTGCCACAGAAAAATAAGATGACAGAAATATTGTTCTAAAAGATCTCTGAAGAATATAATTGGAAATAGGAATCTAAGCAGGCCAGAAAGCAGTTGTGACTAAAGAGAAAAATAAAGGTGTGGCAACTAAACTAAACTTAGTGTTATCGAATAGCTTTTCTCAATGAATAAATGGTTTTCAGTAGCAAACTTACTCTTGTGAGTAGTCCTTTCTCATGTTATTGGTCTCCTTTAAGTCAATGGAACTATTTGTATAAGTAAGGACTACACGTGAGTGACGTATTGCAGAGTTGGACCCTGAAAGGTACAAATGCTTTGTAATTTTAAGCCCCACATATCAATGGTCAAATCCAGTTTACTCAGGTAAACTTTCACTGACTTCAGTGAGAGCTTGAATCATTAAAAATGAAGGCCCCAATCCTGCTAAAACTTATGCATGAGAAACTTTAAACACATAAGTAGACCCAATGACTTAATTGACACTAATGGCGCTATCCTGTTTAAAGAACTCATGTACAAAATCTTTGCAGAACTGGGGCCTAAGGACCTGAACTAATGCCCACTGAAGTCAACGGCGAGAGTCCCATTAACTTCAATGGGCGTGGGAAGAAGCCCTAAATAAAAGGCTCTCCTGCCAGTGCACCTCCTTGATGTGGATGAAATGATAATTCTCACTTGGGCTAATGATGGTGGTGGTGTTTGTGATAAAGACACTTGTTCACTCACATTTCACAAAAGTCACATTTTCTTATTTGTGTCTATTATTTAAATGCTGCTCCAATCTGCTGGCAAACTCTGTGGAATCTAATTAGGCTGCGTTGTTCCTGGAAGGAAAAGAATCACAAGACGTCATTCTGATTCTTGGAGTCCTTACACTGTCAGAGACAATGTTTTCCTCCCTTCTGACCGGCCTCTTCATTTGGAGTTTACAAGAGTGTCGATGTACACTGCTCTGAGATGAGCTGTCTGAGAAGCAGAGGGTGCAATATGAGCATCAGGATTGTAAAGCTCAGCAGGTCTAACCCCATGTAGCTTGAACTGTGAATTAGGTACCTTTAATTCAAATAGTGGTGAACCTCACAAAGGTTTACAAAGCAATTGTAAGAATACCCCCTTTATATTTTAAAAGGACAATGTCAAGATGACATCCCTTTGCTCCAGTGGGGTTGCACAGTGTACCTGGAGGTGGAATTTACCCCCATTTATTATTTTTATTATTATTATTAATTGTTTTGTGGTAGTGCCTAGGGGCCCCAGTCATGAACCAGGGCCCCAATATGCTAGGCACTCTACAAACACAGAATAAAAAGATGGTCCCTGCCCCAAAGAGCTTGTAATTTACGTAATTTGCATTTTACTAAATAAAAATATAGGGCTAGATTGTGATGCTGAGCAGAACTCTGAGCAAGGAGTTGAGCACAAGCTGCAGAAATTCAAGAGTAGCCCCAGGGTACATTCTACTTAGAGACACTCCACCCAGGCACAATTCCTCCCTTACATTCTCCTTGCTCTGGGAGAGCATATCTACTAATCAACATACCTAGAAAGTTAAAGGAAACACAATGTAGCACCAGAAAAAAGGCAGTGTCTGATCAGTGATAATTGTCAGTTACATATATTATATTTGATTACTTGGCGCAACAGGATTTTAGTCAGCCTCATATCTCAATACATCTATCTCAGGTACTCATATGCCCTTCACCATCTCTTTAATGCATTTATCCTCCCAACCCCTCTGTGGTTACAGATGGGGAACAGAGGCACAGAAAGATTAAGTGATCTGCCCATGGTCTGTGGTGGAGAAGAGATTTGAACATGGTCTACAAAGTTCTCTGTGAGTACACTAACCACTAGACAATTCTTCCTCTCTTCCTCAAGTAAATATCACTTTATTAACTGTATTTTAATTATTAGTATTATTTGTTTTTGTGCAACATTGACAATATGCTTATCACTATCAAATAGACAAAAATAAAGACCATCACTGCCCCCAAACCATTGAAATCTAAAGGAAACACCCACAGCAGGGCCGGCTCCAGGCACCAGCAAAGGAAGCAGGTACTTGGGATGGCACATCTGAAGGGGCGGCATTCCGGCCATTCCTGGGGTGGCACATTTCAAGGCCCCCCCCCCTTTTTTTTTTGCTTCGGCAGCTCTGACCGCGGCTTTTTTTTTTTTTTTTTTTGCCACTTGAGGCAGCAAAAACGCTAGAGCCGGCCCTGACCCACAGCAGATAGACTGCTGGGTCATCCAGAGGCTTATATATATAGATATAAAATATTAAAGCTACAAAACAGAGATTAGATATAAGAGATTAAAGCTACAAAATAGTTTGGGTGGGATTTTGAAAGCCACTTTGTGATTGAATTCCCCTATTCGGATTTGGGCGTCCAAATAAAGATATATAGCCTTTTCATAAACATTCTAAATTCACTTCTTGTAGACATCATGGAAGAAATGGATTTTCAGAAGGCGTTAATATCATGCTACTCTCATCATCACATATTATGAAAAACACCACTGCCAATCAACCTCTACTTTAGAGTAAGTAGATGTATAGAAATTCCAGTATGGAACCTGCATTCTTAATTAAAGGGGTCATTTCCCATTTTTATAGACTTTTTGGCAATTAAATATATGGTGAAAAAAATCTTTTTTTACTTTTAATATTTTGATTAGCAATGTGGTTTTTAAAATCTGAAATGGATGAAGGTACTTTGAAAAAGTCAGAAATATTACTCATATTGCTCTTTTGTTTGTGTTATTAACTGTGGGGTTTAGGATAATAAAAATAAGCCTACATGATTATATTCCTATCGGCCTTTTTCTCGGAAGTTTTGCAGATAGTCATTTGAAAATTCAGATTGCAAAAGCAAGAAATGTAAGCAAGTGTTTGCTAAAGAAACTTCACTAGCAATTGAGCATGAGTAATGGAGGGCAGGATTTGGCTTTATAAACACATTTTACAGTATTTCAGAATTCCTAATTTCAGTTTCTTGAGCTGGAAGTCGTGAGGTCTGATACGGAGAAGGTTGTGGGAACAGAATGAGAATGGACACAGGCTGTGAGGAACGTGGGGTTCTGTCAGTCAGAGGTGAGGAAAGAAATAACAGTGGGAGATTCTGACATGAAATAGCCATGAGCAGTAGGAGAGGATAAGTGTTTAATGGTTAGTGCTTCAGGAAGGGATCAAAGACTCTTTATTACCCTTCCCTCATCCATCCTGGGTTACCATCAGAGACAACTATGAAGAAGAGGGAAGAAGCCATGAGGCAGGTCCCATGCTTGAAATCCTGCCCCTAATGAAGCCAATGGGGTCAAAAATTCATCCCATGGGTGCATCCTCTTAGGATATAAAAAGTGTTCATCTGAAGCCAGATATCTGAATTTTGACTGGAATTTGGCTATCCACTGAAACTTGAAATTTAATTCAGTCCAAGTCACAAGGATGCAATACTATGCCACAAACTTTGTAATAGAATATCAGGACATCGTTCCACAACTTTGTGGCTCTCCATAGAAGTGAAGATGCTTGAGCTCTAGGGTATTATAACCAAGAGCTGCAGTATTTCTTTACTCATATCTGCACTCTTCCTCCCTCTTCCTTTTTCCATTTCTTGTTTACTTCTTTTTTCTTTCCAGTTGCAATGTCCCAGGCAATTTGCTTGTCCTCTGCCTACTTGTAATTTACTTTGGGATCAATGGGGTTAGATTATAATTAATATTATAAAATTAGTCACTATATATGCTCAGAAGTTACTTTTCATGCCTTCATTGCCCACTCTGTGTATTACATCAGTGACATGTTATAGTGACATTGTATTTAGACTGAAGTATCACAGTGTATACTTACTAGCAAAATCAAGGCAATTTTTGATAGCGCTAAAAGGAAAGGTATAATGATTCTAGCAGAATTGTTTTGGGACCATTGGCCTTTATGACCTAATACATTGTTAGTGGAATTGTCTTAGAGCACATTTTTCTTAATAGCAAAATACTGAGTAATAGGATTTTTTCCACTGTGCCATATTCTTAATGGACAAAATATGGCAAGAGGTTCAGAGGCTGAGCTGTAGTAGTGTTGATGGAACTATTCTATTCCAGTTTGTTCACAGAGGACCAAATATAGGCCCTAAGTGTTTCTGGTTTGGACATGAGCCAAAGCTGCATTACTGTGAGCCAATATTCAGATAGGCTACAATCCCAATTATTACCCTTCTCTGCAGATTATGTCTGCCAGATGCAGAAATAATAATGTGTGAGAGCGGGATAGACAGATCAGGACCATAATTGCTAAAACATATGGAAAACATCCCATTGAAATGCCTTCTCTGTAGCTCCTGGCCCTCTGCAGATTTGGGGGCCGCGCAGAATAGGTAGAAAGGAGATGTGGCTTCCTGATTTTGCATACATGCACAATCGGTAGGTTGGATTTGACCCATTGTTTTGAATATATCTCCCGCCGACATAGCTACTGCTGCTCGTTGGGAGTGGTTTAATTATGCTGGCGGGAGAGCTCTCTCTCAGCAGCATAGAGCAGCTACACAGGAGACCTTACAGCGGCACAGCTGCAGTGGTACAGCTGTGCCTCTGTAAGGTCCATAGCGGAGACACAGCTTTAGTGTTCAACTCCTTAACCCTTTTATCCAAAAGATCCTTTGGGGCCAACAGGCTGAACGTCTTTGAAATTTTGGAGAAAATTCTGATGTCATTTGCATTATGTAGCTGTGAAGCACACACACATACTTCCATTTCTTAAAAAGTCTTCCGCCTGCAAAAACAATGTTGTTAATGCTACATGAGAGCTGAAAATTTAAACAGAAAAAGTCAGCACATTCTCAGTTAGATTTCCAGCACCAACCCAAGACTATCCAGGGAGACATGATCTGAGCTCGTGTCTGAGGGATGAGAACTCCCACATTTCTAATTCTAGCTTTGTTTTGCTGTAGATTCACAGTGAGGTCTTGGCAAGTTACTTAAGGTCTCTGACTCTGTTTCCTCATCTGTAAAATGGGGATAATAATACGTTAGTTATTATTACCCCTCAGTTCAATCACCAACTTTAACTATGCCCTGTTGCTCACACACATTAGGGACCTAATCTTAGGGTGACCATATTTCCCTATGCTGAATACGGGACACCTTGTAAAATTGCTCGTATTCAACAGCAATCAATCAGAACTATGCAGTAGCCCTGCCCCACCCAACATGATATAAAAACTCTGGCGCCCAGCAGGGAAAGGGGGACCTCAGAGGTCCGGGGGTGGGGGGTTGGGGATGGCCTTGGGCATAGGTGTAGTATGACTTCTATTTTGGGAGGCAGGGGCCAGCAGGGCTCAAGACAGCTCCACATGGCGGGCTCGGGGAGGGGGAGTGCCACCTTCACCCCCAACTCACCTCAGGAGGCCACCCAGCCTGTCTTGGTTGTGACAGGAGGGAGGCACAACCAAAAATTATAACTGAGAGGTGGGGGGGGGTTCAGCTCAAAAAGTCTGAAAACAGCTCAGGATGCAGGGAAGGGGGTAGCTGGGGGTTTGGTTGGGTGCAGGAGGTAGTTCAGGGTGCAGGGAGGGGGTAGCCGGGGGGCTGTGTGGGGGCAGGGGATAGCTCAGGGTGCAGGGAAGGGGATAGCTGGGGGTTGTGTGGGAGCGGGAGGTAGCTCAGGCTGCAGGGAGGGGGTAGCCGGGGGTGTGTGCGAGCAGGGGATAGCTCAGGGTGCAGGCAGGGGGGTAGCTAAGGGCTGTGTATGGGCAGTAGGTAGCTCAGGGTGCATGGAGCAGTCTCTGTTCCCTGAGGACTCTGCCAGCCCCACCCCTATGGCTCTTACTGGCTGCATGAGAAAAGGGGGCTGGGAGCTGAGGAGCAGCCAGCAGGAGAGGAGGGAACACCATGGCTGCCTGCTCCATGGCACCAGCCAGAGGAGCAGTTGCCCCGCACTGCCCGGCTCCAGCTTCCCGCCTTCGAACTGGCCAGAGGGCAGAGAGAGAAGGAGGTATGAGGGGTGTGGCGCTGTCCCCAGGATACCCCTTCACGTGCAATGCAGTTTGGGGTGGCAACATTCCCGGTGCCCCCCAACTCTGCCCATTGGCTCAGGGGGCTTCTGCCCAGTGGAGAGCACCGGGAATCCAAGATTCAGCCCCATGGCTCCTGCCTTCAGCCTCACGGAGGTCGCCAGGGCTCAGGCATTCAGCCCCATGGCTCCGGCTTCGGCCCCGTGGCAGGTGCTGGGAATCACGGCTTCAGTCCCTCCAACCCTCACCCCGGCTCTGGCTTCAGCCCTGTGGTGGGCACTGGGAATTGAGGCTTCAGCCCCCCCACAGCTCCAGCTTCAGCTCTGGCGCGGGCGTCAGGAATCGGGGCTTCAGCCCCCCCCCCGCGGCTCCGGCTTCAGCCCTGGAGCGGGTGCCGGGAATCGGGGGCTTCAGTCTCCCCGCAGCTCTGGCTTCAGCCCCGCAGTGGGCGCCAGGGATCAGGACTTCAGTCCCATGTCTCCATCTTCAGCCCCACAGCAGGTGTCGGGGATCAGGGCTTCAGTCCCCCTGCACTTTCAGCTTCAGCTCCGCGGAGGGTGCTGGGGATTGGGGTTGCAGCCCCATGGAGGGTGCTGGGTTTCAGTATTGGCACCCAGGGACCCCCCCTGAAAGCGCTTGCAGACCACAACTGAGAACCCCTGCTTAAGGTTTCACATGGTGAGGGGTGACGCATACCCCTAACCCCTCACACATGGGGCTGCCTCTCGTCCTACCTGACATGTTATCTTCCTGCCTCTCCACTCGGCCTGAGGCCACCACGTGCTCTCACTGACAAGCCACCGCCTGCCCGCACTCACTCGCCAGCCACAAACAAGACACGGCTGGGGCTGTGCTGACTGACCACTGACTGACCAGCACGGGGAGCAGAAAATACAGGACAATTTGCCCATTTTTTAAAAAAAGGCGGGACACCTGCAATAGGGCTTAAATATGGGACTGTCCTGTTAAAAACGGGATGGATGGTCACCCTACCTAATCTAAGCTTATTAAAGTAAACTGAAAGATTCTCAGGTCTTTTAGAACAAGTCCTATAACATGAACACACACAGGTAGTAATATAAGATACCAGCTTTACACATCTAAGGCTACAGAAAAAGATGTCGGTTCAGATCCTCTATTGACTTCAACTGAACCACCCTGAGTCACACCAGCTGAAGACTTTTCCCACAGTTTTTGTACTATATTACCCAGAATGTTTGACCAGATAATGAAAGCCCTTTATTGTAATTAACGTTGGGAGAACCTAAAAAGGTTGGTTTCAAATAAGAATCCAATGCTAGGATTCTTAAGCCATGGATATTTAAACTGTGTCATTTGGGGCCCAATTCTTCAGTAATTCTATTCTCAGAACTCCGCCTGAAGTCAGTGGGAGTTTGCGGTGTAGGAACGTGCAAGCATGTCTCCTTGATGACAGTTTTCAAGGAGAATGAATCTAAGAATAAAGAAAAAAACCCCTTGTGATATTAAAACCTTCCTGGGATTCCATTATTTTATACGTAGTCATGGCTCACCGATCCAAATCTGTTCACAATCTCCATTTTTATGTGCTCAAAAATTAAATCAAATTAACAGCTCAGTAATGCATAAATGCCATCAGATTGCTTATCCAGGTACATGGACAAATAAAGCATGGATTAACTATATTCAGGGACAATAAAATCTGCAAGTAAGTAAAATCAACACAGAATGAGTGGATATGAAGTCACTGCGTGGACTTTGCTGTGCAGAATGAGGGATTTAATTTAAACAAATAAAGGGCCTGATTCCGTGATGCACTGAATACCCATTAATGTGAATGGGGACTGAAGGTGCTCATCATGTCATAGGCTTACGTTCAGACAATGTTCAGCCCTTCTGGTTGTGAAGGTAGTTTCTCACTGCAGATCAATTCACTGCTGTCTTGTTGGCTCTTTGTTAAACAAAAACAATATAGCACCAGATTTGTGAACACTTTATTCATCTTTAAGTATTATCTGCAAAACAGTTTAGATTATGTAAATGCAGTTGGTCCAAAACCAAAACGCCTATTTCTAGTCATTGTGAGACAAATGCTGCACTACTATGGAGAGCCCTGACTCAATGAAACTTGTAATAAGGGGAAGGCAGGATTTGAGGACCCTCTGATGAGGGTCTGCACCCACTACATGATGCAGAGTTTTGTGGCACAAGGGCTCCCTGTAATCCAGCATGTGGAAGTTAAAAATACCGGAAGGTAAACTATGCGCTGGGCTGGTAAATGTGCCTAGACAGCTTCACCAGCCATTCTCCCCCACAGAGTTGGAACACCCCAGGTAAAACAGCTACTGTCTGCTGCTTCTCTGTGTACTTGGAGCAGAGAGAATTCTTTCTCTTCCCAACCCACACGATGATCCTGAGCATGCAGCCCAGCCACTTGGACTGTGCCCCTAAAGGCCAAATTTCAAAAGACAAGGTTTACACACTACACTGAGCCCAAATTTTCCATATTATCCACACATGAGGTCATTGCAAACTTTTGGGCTGGTTTTCCTGTCCCATTATTCAATCTGAATGTATCACTCAGGCATTGACGCTTGAAAATGTAGCCCTCCATCTTAAATACAAAATAATTATTGTTAATCAACCATACATTAATATACTGTACACCTAAGACATTTTGTTTAGAGTACCCTTAACTTATATATCAAATTCAGGAAATATTTGAGGTTAGTAATACAGATGTAGATAGCAATTTATGGTCACATCATCCTCCAAGCTCAGACATTGAAGGGATAGTAGTAGAAGAAGTACTAGCCAGTATGGAAGGCAAAGGGAATTAGAACCTAAAAGAGGCACCATTCCCCTGCCCCCAAGTCTATGGAGTATGCCCCCTACTCATGAACACTATGTGCTAGAAGCTCAATGGGTTTTTGGTGGAAAACCTAACCAAAAGGAAGAAGGTGATGTCAGGTATAGTCACTCCCTGCGGCATCATCTCCTGGTAAACCCACAGCATTTCCAGTGGAAGTTAACACTGCCAATTTCAGCAATAATTGTGATTCTGTGACTCTTCAAAGAGTTTGTAATATGTGTATCTGGGAGGGAGGGAATCAGTGGCAGCATAATTCTAGAAGTAATTGTGCTATCAGGAGGGAGCAGCCCTCTGGTTTCTCTAACTTCTGCCAGGGGATGATTCGACCACCTAGCCAGCCCAGGAGGTGGGGAGGTATATGGGTGTCCTAGAGCCTCCCTTGCTCCAATGTTCCTCCAAATGGCACCAAGTGTGAGCTCATCATGGTATTAAAGACTGAGCTCTGAGATTTTATTTCTTGGCCCCGGTCACATGACATGGGCCAGGATGACAAGGGTTATATACTCCGAGTCTTGATCTATGACAGGAGTAATATCCAGTGACTCACAGGTTACTGTTACACTCCCTAACCCTATCCAGACCCATAAATCACTCACCCAAGAAGGGAGAAGGACTAGTGTTTGCTAAGGCTTCAAAGCTGTGGGAAAAAATATACTTATTTTTTTCTTTGTGGCTGTGCAAGGATAAGGGTGATTTAGCCCATGTTTCACATGTTCCTATATTTGTATTCCTACCAAACATACAATATCCACAAAACCAACTAAAAAGGGACCACTTTTGACATCTCAATCCAAATTCTTCTCTAAAATGCATGGCCTTGACTTCAATAGGAATTGTATGTGCATATATAGTTGGTTCTCAATCTACCAAATGTTGCTGTTTTGGAGAAAACTTGAAGAAATTTTGGGCCTAATTTTGCATACCTTGTCTAGCCCAGCCTCTCACTGGAGCCAACGAGAGTTTGGGGTGTTCAAATAGTGTATGACTTGACCTTTTGCTAGGATTTTCCTCATTTTTTATATTGTCCCAGATTATGTTTTAAAAATATACTAACCATTCAGTTTAATAAATTTATATTTAGGACCCTATGTGGAAGAGATACTTTAAAATATACTAACCATTCAGTTTAATAAATTTATATCTAGGACCCTATGTGGAAGAGACTTTGGAAATTATACACAACCCTGAAGTCCCTATGAATGCTTAACTCCCATTAAAGTCAATGGGAATTTTTATGTGTGTAACCATTGCAGGATCACATTCTTTAAGAGATTTCAGGCCCAATATTTTGATCTGCTGAGTGCCTCCTGGGAAGTGCTAAGAAACCTCAACTTACACTGACATCAGCAGGTGCTGAGATACATATCACTTCCCAGTATCAGGGACTTAGGACCCAATCTTGTCATCATTCCACACACAGAACTGGCACTGAAGCCTATGGAAGTTTTCTGTGTGAATACCCCTATATAGCCTAGTATTATTCACGGTGAAAGCAACTGCATCTAAAAAACTGTGTTTTAAATCTTAGTAATGATGGTGCCTTAATCTTAGTAATGATGGTTAATTTTATAGCTAACAAGCCGCATTTGCTAAACTTATTTTTATTACCAGAATTAAGAGATTTTAAATAAATATTGTTTTTAAACATGGCAGGATTTACTGCTATTGAATCATGTAATACATTCTTAACTTTGAAGTTCCTTATTCCAGTCCTTATTGTTTTTTTAAGCTACAATACTTCCTAGTTTAGATGGAACTCTGTTTAAGAAATGAGATATTCTAGCATTTTCAGTGGCTGCTCCTGAATGATTTGCATTTACATAACTTCTTTTAACAGAAAAATCTCAAAGCGCTTTACAAAAGCCGTAAGAAGGTACTAGTAACTGTACTACTTTGAGATTATTTTCTCTGCACATTCACACTTGTGGAATAAGCAACTACTCATGCACAAGATTGGACTCTTCCTAAGAACCAATTGGTCAGAATAATTAACCCTTCCTTATCCTACCCCCTGAAACAGAGTTCTCTGGGTACAAAAGGGGAGTTTTCTTAAAGTAGATTACTCTAGGGTTAACAAAAGCTGTTGTCTCATGTATTGGAGGTTGGTAAACTGATTTGGCAGCCCGCTCCATCCTAACAGAATTCAAAGACAACTTGTACTGTTTCAAGTGCATTAGATAGACCAAGTTAAAACTGGTAGAGGACCATCTCAGGTCTACTCCCAGAGTAGTGAATTTGATTTGAATTGGAGTAAGTGAAAGTGGATTGCCCAGCAAAGCTTGTAGCTGACTCTGGCTGCTTTAGTGTAGCGCATGAACCATCCCAATTATGGCTTGGCAGTCAGGATTCTTTTTTGCTGAGTAAAAGGGCTTGATTTATTGTGCCCCTTCATGGAACCACAGACAATACGACCCTGTTCTGAGGACCAGTTCCTGGAAAATCTCCAACCAAGAAGGCCCTGACAATCAAAAGCAAGACCCTTGATCCCAGAGACCTGATCTCACTAAACAGGGCTCCATGCAGAAGAGCTCTCCTTTGACTCAGGCAAGACCTGGGTTTCTGATGCAATCTACAGGCCCTTAATATGAAAGGATCTTCTGGATTAACTTGCCCCTCTCATTGATGGTACCATGCCCTTGGCACTGCACCTGGTCAACCTGGATGATATCCAGGACCTTGAAAATGGCAAAGCTGGGACCTTGGCACTGGACTCTAGGGTGACCAGATGTTCCGATTTTATAGGGACAGTCCTGATTTGTGGGTCTTTTTCTTATATAGGCTCCTATTACCCCCACCCCGATTTTTCACATTTGCTATCTGGTCACCCTACTGGACACAGTCAACCCTGAGGAACCAAAGTCTCTTATACCAGACATAAAACCATTCTGATAAGCGGCCTATGGAAGTGAAATGCCTCTTAGCATAGACAGGGCCAGACCCTCAGCACCAAAACAGTACAAAGGGACAAACTCTGACAAACCCAGGGATTTCAAGTCACTTACACCTGGGAGAAAGCCTTCATGGCGACTGTTCGTTGGAGCAAACAGTGCCAGACTTTCAGCACTGGACTCATTTGACTAGGGTGTCTGGAACACGGAGATACCATTTCCTTTTGTTTGTTTTAAAAGGAAAAAATGAAAAACTAGCCAATTAATGGGCAGTGTGAGGGAGTATACACATGCCTCACCAGCCAGGAAAGGGTTAACGAGCTGCTGTGGGCTCAGCCAGCCCCAATACACTATACCTGCATTAGAGAGTCAGGCTTGGAGATGGGGGCCAAAAAGGGGGACAGCCCACTTCAGTTGGGGACTGGCTGAGAGGGAGAGCACATCTCCAGCTCTCACTCTGTGAGAGAAGCCTCGCTAGGGTTAGGAATGGACTGCAGCCTGCCACAACCTCCCTGAGGGAAGGAAATCCTGAGCTGGGACCATTGTTCTGATTCTACCAGTCACTTGCCTATTGTTGCTGAGCCAGACTGCTGCAGGAGGTGCCCTCCTGAAGAGAGTGACAACCAACTACGTCTGCACCTGACTGGGGATGCAGCAGCAGGTTGTTGTAAGTCCAGGAGTGAAAATGGTCACGGGTGGGAAAAACAAACAAACAGCGAGGAAGGTGCAAGGATACCAAGTGAGCCTTGAGCTCACAGCATCTTCGACAGTCACAAGAACCCAGTGGCTGTTGGGGGCCACTCCCGCATTTATACTCTCAGAACCCTAGGTGAAGTGGGAGGGTAAATGGCCCCAACAGACACTGCTTTCTAGAAGATTCTGAGCTGAGGGCAGGCGTGTCCCATTATGTAGAGCAGTGGTTCTCCACCAGGCATACTCATCTAGCCCAGAGTCCTGTCTCTAACAGTGGCCAGTAAGACCAGTAGCGTAGCCACCAGGGGGGGAACAGGGGGTGCGGCCGCTCCCTCCGTGAGCAGAAGCGGCGCCTTGAAAAGGAAGCGGTGCCTTTTTTTAGCAGAGCTAAAAAAAGCCGCTTATTTTTAAGCGTCGCTTCTTGCACTCACCCAGCGGCGCTCCGGGTCTTTGGTGGCATTTCGGTGGTGGGTACCACCGAAGACCTGGAGTGAGTGAGGACCCGCCGCCGAAGTGCTGCCGAAGACCCGGAGTGCCACCAGGTGAGTACAGGGGAGGCGCCTTTTTATAGTGCCGCTCCCCCTGTGCTCCGGCCCTAGCTGTGCTACTGAGTAAGACCCCTCTTTTACAGCCTGGGGCCATGGTTGCTGGCAGAGACAGTGATGCTCGCCACCCCCTCCAATGATCTCAGTTCTTAAACTGCCCGAGTTTGATTCCCCCCCAAGGTCAGATGTTCAAACCCTCCAAATCAACAGTGGCCAGTACTGGATGCTCCAGCGGAAGCTATAAGAACCCAGCAGTAGGCAGATGTGGGGTAATCTGCCCACATCAGATCTTATCCTGACCTCTAAGAGAGATTGGTTTACTCGAGAGTTTAATATCCCTTCCAAAATGTTTGTTATATAGGAACAGAGCCTTCTGTAAACTTTTGAATCCTACAGAAATTAATTTCAGGGTTGTTTTATTTTGTGAACATTTTATAAAAATAACCTTTTTTAAAAGTATGTTTTACCTAATGAGGGTCCTGAACCCAAAACCTGGTTCCAAACAATCCAGACTTTGGGAAAGTTTGCAGCTGGCTCTGTGCATTGTGGTCAACTCACATCTCCATAATGGACCAGTGCAAAACGGTCAATCCAAATGCTCCCACATTTTGGATCTGGACCCAAACTTTATGGTCAGGCAGAGACTTATCTTTAGATTAGGGATGGGCTAAATTCTATTCTTGGTAACACCTGTCACATCCAGTACATCAAATCCACCTGTCAAATCCATCAAAATCAGTGGGGTTGCAAGAGTGTAACAACAGAAGTTGGCCCTGTACCTCTAATAACAACGCAAGGCACACCAGTCGGGAGCACGTGACATGCCGTGCGCTCTGGGCTAGACCAGCTCTCGTTTCCAGCAGCACAGACACACCGCTGTGTGCGCGGTCTCTTTGCTGGGGGATCAGAGGGTGAGGGCAGAGCGAGGGCAGCGGCTTCATGGCTGCAAGTGCGCATGCCGGGATCTCAGGCCCGGCTGCCTCGCGCCCCGGGAGCGCAATCTCACGCTACAGCCTCTCCTTTGCCTGGCAGCTGGGGGAGGGAACTGACGCTGCCGCGTTACGCTCCGGTGGCACGTGGGCGGGGAACGTAGCGGCAGCTTGGGGGGCAGGAGGCTAAGTCAGGTAAGCGGCGCAGTGGGGTTTCCAGAATGCGGGGGCAACGGCTGCCCGCTCTCAGCCCCTGCGGGGCGGCCGTTGGCACGCCGGCGGCTGAGGCGTCTCCAAGGCCCGGCGGGTCGGCCGCGTAGGCCGGGGGGCCGCCAGGCTGCGGCGGGGCGCCTGAAACTGACAAATCGCCCTGCTGCCGCGCCGTGATGCGGGGTGGCTCTGGGGCGTCCCCTGGGCTGTGCGACCGTCTGCCCTGGAAACACAGCCCCGGGGACGTTCCTAGCAATGGGTGCAGCAGAAGGGCTTGGTGTCAGGGGTATTGGGGGTAGCTGCGCCCCGCCTGACTGGGCGGGGGGCTGGAGAAGGAGAGGGGGGCTGGAAGGGGTGCAACTGCAGCAGGGCTGTTTTTCTCTAGTTAGGGTTGGGGAGAAAACCCCCCCCCCCCACTCGGGTGTGTGTGTATGTGGGTCTAAAAGCCTCTCTGCCTGCGTGTCATCTTCCCCCTTCAGGTGGCCGCATCCTTGCATCCAGCAAGGGTGTTGCATCCAAGCGGGTGCCCTAGCCTGAAAAGTTGCCTCGAGGCCTCAAGGCCTGTTGATTTCAGTGGGAGTTGAGCGTGAGCACCACATCTCCCAGGCCTGGGTTGCAAATCCTGGTTTTGCAAACTATCTGTACTACGAATAATGCGCATTCAGCCTAACAAGTAGAAAGTCTTACTAATTCCTAGGTTTCAGTGTAGTAGCCGTGTTAGTCTGTGTCAGCAAAACGAAAATAAGAAAGAAAAACTTGCAGCACCTTAGAGACTAACAAATTTATTTCAGCATAAGCTTTCGTGGGTTGTTACCCACTTCATCGGATGCATCCGATGAAGTGGGTAACAACCCACGAAAGCTTATGCTGAAATAAATGTTAGTCTCTAAGGTGCTGCAAGTTTTTCTTTCTTATTTTCGTTTTACTAATTCCTGGGACTCTAGAGTTTCCAACTCTGATGGAAGCTATTCCAGGAGATTTTTTCCCCCAGTATGACATAATGTCACTTTCTTGAAATATCCCATTAAAATCTCCTGGATTGCTTTCAATAGTCACTGGGAGATCGATGCCAGTTCTGGGAGACTCCAGGCCAAACCTGGAGGGTTGGCAACCCTACCTGTTCTGCAAGTCCTTTCTGATGCTTTACTCCTTGCCACCCCACTCCACTTTTCAGGGCAGGCTGTCAAAGTCAGGACTATTGTCAATCTAATAGCTGCTGTGGGAAACACTGTGAGCCATTAAAAGCATTCTACAAATTTAGAAGTAAATCTGACCATTCACAATGTTTTCTGCCTTTTTCCCTCTGTTTTGTATTGCTGTGGACATGGGACCTCTTTGTTTTTTTAAAAAGTCACTTGCTCCTGTTACTTATTCTCCATCCTACTCTTGTATTTGTGATATAGTCATTTCCATAGCTATTCTGACACGTAGATTGTGACTTGGAGTGAGGAATGGGTGGCACGAGAAGATAAACTTCTAACCTCTGTATTCTAAGGGTATGTCTGCACTGCCCATGTTACAGCACAACCGTGCTGTGACGTGGGCAGTATAGGCACGCTTTATCGGCGGGGGTAGCTCTCCCGGTGATTTAAAAAAAACCAACACCCCTGCGATAAAGTGCTGTCTATACTGGTGTTTTTTCACACCCCCGAACGACAAAAGTTTTAGTGCTGAAAGTGGCAGTGTGGACACAGCCTACGAAGTCAACCTATTGTGGATAAATGGCTCTCAACAATGGGTCCCATTCAGCTGAAGCTGAAAATGGCTCAACTGAAGTGTAGACAGGATTAAAAGTATGTTCAGCACTGTGAAAGAAACCATGATTGAGACTCGGGGAGCTGGATCCTCCACTGTGATCTGACTGCTTTGCGCTGCACTGCTGGTAAATCAGTTTAAACTAGCTACCTGGGGATTTCCCTAGTGTAAGGAGAATTCCCCTGCTGGCATAGAACTAGCATAGTGTCTCTACACTCCTCACACTCACAGGCCCTTTAGCATAGGGAGTGTTCATACCGAAGAGGGATGTGGCTGGAACACTCTTGCATTCTTGGGGGAATCCCCACGTGCTAATTTTTTTTAAAGCCTGAAACAGATGGGCACAATTTTGTACAGCCCTTGGCTATCCCTAGGATTGGGGATCAGTAAGAATGCTCTAAAGCCTCCTTTGCGCTCCCCCCCATTAGCTGGCCAAGTGCTTCCCCAGCATGTCTAAGGGTTGGATTTTTGGAGTGTGATAGTGAGACTGACACTAGTTCAGCTGTGAGGTATGGCCCTATACCAGGGGTAATCAATTATTTTTTGTCAATGTCCGAATTTCTTGGTCAAGGTCCAAACGCCACACAAATAATACAGAAATAATAACAATAATGATAAGTTTTTAAAAAAAAGATATCATGGTCCATTCAAAAGCGTCTGATGGTCTCGATTTGGCCTGTGGTCTGCTTAATGACTGCCCCTGCCCTATACTGTTAATGGCTAATGGAACGCTGCTTTAGCTCAACAAAGCATGACTCACTTTTTAACAGTGTGTAAAATGATTTTATTCTGCCTATATTGATAATTAAAGAGGTATTGTCAATTTATGAATCTTTCTTGAAAAAGTGAACTTATTCTTGTTATAGTGATCTCAGGTGATACTTATAACTGCAAAAGATTAGAAAAGAGATATTTCTCTAATTTTTCTGTTATGTTTATTTTGTGCATTTGATAGCATGTAGTTTGTACAGTCATTGCCCCTGGTTCTTCAATTTTGTGTGTGTGTGTTTGTGTTTTGGGGGTGGGTGGGATGCGATGTGGTCTTGCTCACAGGAACAGAAGATATAATCACATTTTCCCATTTTTAAAATGTTTTTCTAGGATCACAAATAGGCTGGAAGAACTCAGGTGCCTATGTAGTATCCAAAACTACTTTGCTACTTTAAACTCATTTATTTTTAGATTGACTACTTTTCAAGTTGATGTTTTCATCACTGACTTAGTGAAACAAATCATTGTCATTATTGTAGAGTAGACCTATAAGTTCTTTGGAAGTCAAATTATGACTTCTTGTTGCTTAAGGAATGAAGGACTGAACCTTTAAGAAACGAAGACCTTGATTCTGATTTCATTCAAATGCTCCCAGTAAGTAGAAGGAAGTATGGGAACTACTATTGGAATGATCCAAATATGTTTTCTATGATATCATTTAGTCTTGTTTAACTTGCATACTGTGGTGGGTTTTTTGTTCTTTGTTCTTTCTGCCAACTGTCACAATACAAATCCTAGGTCTGGATGGCAGAATTGTCCTTTCTGTTAGAGTTGACCTAGTCTTGGCCATCCCTCACAGTTTTACCAATGTGTTGATGTATTATGTATCAGGATACTTCTCATGCAAGTTGGCTTTGTTAGGAAAAATAAACAGGAGTCTTTTCTATAGCTTGTGTTCTTTATTTATCCTTTGCTCTTATGTTTTTTTTTATTCCTGCTCTCCAGCTGCTTGATGTGTGTAAAGTGCCTCTTCACCAGTCAGACTAGGAAAAATCTTATTGTCTAGCTGAGGACAAACAAAAACCCAGTCAGGGCAATTGAAATTTAATTACTTACTGCTAACAAGGCAGGCTGCTGACCTATACTTAGGAGGCTTGGGGGTGTATTTAGTGCCCCATGTGTCCAAACTGAGACAAACAATTTTGGGTCTAAACTGCTTTCCCTGCTTTTATTTAGTAAATGAATGTCAATTATGCAAAACTACCTAGTATTATAATAGTATTGGGAAGGGGAATAATTGTCTTCCCGTGGAAAAATATGATGGCATTTTTGCTTCTATTTTCTGGGGGGAAAGCATGGGGGGAAAATAACTTCCAGCTCAGTCTGATGTTTTATTGGGGCTGAGGTGGATTTGTTTTAAAGGACTACTGCTCTATTTACTTTGGCATTTGATAAAATATTACCTATACAAGAATTCAGCGTTCACAGTATTTTAAAGATTGAAACAACTTGATCATTTCTTATTCGTTTGAGGCCAAATGCTGCCCCCAGTGCACAGGCTGAGAACCTGGAATGTTTGTTAGGGCAGAGGTTCTTAAACTGTGTTTCATAGTGGTTTGCTAAGCACTTGTTGGTTCATAGAAACCTGACGGCTCACATGGTGCTGGCTCTCTTCCTTGTTTGCACATTACAAGACAGCTAAAGTATATTAAATACTTTTCTAATGTTACTTGTCCATGTAAACAATTGCTGTAGTTGCCATGTGGATGTTACATTATCGGGAAAGGGGGAGGAAGTGGTCCATACGCTCCAAAAGGGGAGGGGAGTTAGTCTGTAAGTCAATCTTTCTGTGAAATAAGGTGCACACTATGAAAATGCTGATGAACCCCTGTGCTAAAGTGATGTGTGAGTGGGAGGAAATCCTTTCCCTAGGCCATGCAGTGGCAGTGCAGCTGTTCTGTAGCTTAAGAGTTGCCATCACCCCATGGCTGCAATATGCCCTCTTGGCTAGCAGGTGAGTATGGAAATTAACTCTGATGCACATAGTTGCTGCTTAGAATCATAGAATATCAGGGTTGGAAGGGACCTTAGGCGGTCATCTAGTCCAACCCCCTGCTCAAAGCAGGACCAATCCCCAATTTTTGCCCCAGATCCCTAAATGGCCCCCTCAAGGATTGAACTCACAACCCTAGGTTTAGCAGGCCAATGCTCAAACCACAACCACAAAGTACCTCGGGGTTCCCAGTTGGAATGAGGGGCAACATTGGCTTTGGTATCGTAGAGTAAGGCAAGGCAGTGTTTGGTACAATGTATTTTATTGTCTGCGTTTTTAAAATTATGTCAACAAGTGGCTTTGAATTAAGTATTAAACTAAGGTTGTTTTGTAAACTGAAGTAAAAACAAAACAAACATTTGTTCTTTTGACTTTCTGATTGGCTCAGTTTTTACTCAACAGCTACAATTTTCATGAAGTCAGTGCAGTTGGATAAGAAAATGAACTAAGTGAAAATATACTTGAACTCGTCCTTGTGAGTGGTAGCACAATTTCTTTTTCTCTTTTTTGCACACTAAGGAAAGAGGCTTACTAGGACACTGTATATATTTTCATGCTCATTGGCCCCTTGAGGCCAATGGTTTAGTTTGAATTACTGCAGTATCGGTAGAAGACTTATTTTTAAGCAAAAAGCACATAATAATGTTAGGCTACGTCTACACTACCCGCCCTATTCGGCGGGTAGCTATCGACGTTCTGGGATCGATTTATCGCGTCTCATCTAGACGCGATAAATCGATCCCAGAGCTGCTCCCCGTTGACACCGGAACTCCAGCTCCGCGAGCGAAGGAAGCGCTGTCGACAGGGGAGCCTGCCTGCTGCGTTGTGGACTGGGGTAAGTACCTTTTGAAATCGATCTAAGATATTCGACTTTAGCTACGTTATTCACGTAGCTGAAGTTGCGTATCTTAGATCGATGCCCCCCCCCCAGTGTGGACCAGCCCTTAGTGATCTATACACAGAAGGAAAGTATGTGTGTATTGTATAAATTTCATGCCCAGGCATTGCATGAGGAGATGATTGAGGTCAATTGATAGAGAATTTGCTGGCTTCACTTGCTGAGGTTTGTTATTTATAAATTGCGGTAGAGATTTTCTGCAGTATAAGGTCACTTACCTTTAGCAGTTAAACTGCTAGAAGCTGTGCTTCTGTTTCTAGACTTTGCCTTCACTCTCCATCCTTCTGTCTCACGTAGCATATGTCCCAGAGAGGTCCATCAAATGATTGTCACAATGTTTCCACCATATGTGGCAGTACCTGTACATGGGAAGCCCAGAAATGGAATAAATTAACATATTGAAAGTCAGGATGTGAATGCATTGGCTGCATGATTGGAGGTTTGCCTGCATAAGGCTGTGCTTAGGCTCTCCTTTTAATGAGCCTTAACTTCAGTAAATATTGTCTGAAACCTCTTCCACTCAACCTCCCCATGAGAGTAAAAGTTTAATAGAACTTCAATAATGCTGTCTATAATACATTTTTAAACCAGTTTTTGTTGTGTGTATTAGGCCTGTAAATGTAAAGAAATGCTCCAGTCAATTTAGTGTTCTTGGGATTAATAATCTTCATTCTGATGCACTTTGCACGATGGGCAAATGTGAAAACATACTGCTGTGTGTTTGGAGAATATGAAGCTTTCCTCAAATCGAATAGCCGTACATACATGGCTAAAAGGAAGATAGTCAAAGCACAAACGGGAGCTGAGCACCTCTCTGCCCTTTGTGTCTTTGAAAAATCTCTCCCTGAGAATTTCTGAATGGAATACTTTATTTAACTTTTTCTGTTTACAATACTATATTTAATCTTTGCCAAAAAATGTTCCATCCTTACTATCAGATATTTCTATTTCTCTTAAAAAAAAAAAAATACCAGAAGAGCTCTTTTGCGCCTGATTAAGTGCTTTGCTGAATTGGAAGGGACTTAAAGCGAAGCATGTGTTTGTTCTTTGCTGAAATGAGATCTACATAGGTGACACTCATCTTTTCAAGTTATTACTGAACAGATCCTCTTAGCATCTTGCTTAGGGGACACTATTTCAGATGGAATATAAGTCAGATTGACCATTTCTACTTTTTGAAATGTTTTGGCAAGTTTAGGAGTGAGAGATTGCTTTCATAACCAAATTCCAGTTGGAGAAGATGAATGCATATTTAGGAGACCAAAATGTAGTTTCCATCAGATATGATGTTCTCCCAATTCATCTGCACTATGAGTAGTTTTACTATGTGGTATTACACTAATCCTGCTTTCTATCTCAGAGGAGGGTGCCTTTCAGTTGTAGGGAGTTGATTGCTATATTTGTGCAACACAAATCATTGAAATGTAGGATATTATTATACTGTAATCTGGGTGCAGTTGCAGCAAAGTTTCTTCGATCTAGTGCAGTGGTGGGCAAACTGCGGCCCTCGGCCCGCATACAGCCCATCAGGGTAATCCGCTGGCAGACTATGAGACAGTTTGTTTACATTGGCACGGCCGCCCGCAGCTCCCAGTGGCTGTGGTTCGCCATTCTCGGCCAATGGGAGCTGCGGGAAGTGGCGGCCAGCATATCCCTGAGGCCCGCGTCACTTCCTGCAGCTCCCATTGGCCAGGACTGGCGAACCACGGCCACTGGGAGCTGCGGGCGGCCGTGCCAATGTAAACAAACTGTCTTGCTGCCCGCCAGTGGATTACTCTGACAGGCCGCAGGTTGCCCACCACTGATCTAGTGGCTTGCTAGAACAGAGTTCAAAATGGAATTAATAGAAGTATCTGTCTGTAACTGGAAAGAACGTTGCTTTCTACTTCATTCTAGTGTGACGTTCAATTTTCCTGTTGCATCACTATTTGTATTCTGATAGTGCCCAGAATGTGCAAAGCACTTTTACCGACGCACTTGAATAAGGAATCTCGACCTCAATGAGCTTACATTCAAGTCTAAGTCCCTGATTCTGAAAAGCACCTAAGTGCATGCTTACAGTACACTTTTACTGCTCTAAAAGTTAATGTAGAATGCATAAGGGGGAAATATTGCTGCCCTTGTTCTCATGACTCCCATTTAGGCAATTTGACCTAAAATGTATAAATACTTGGATAGTTCATATGTTGTACATTGAATGTCACTGAGAGATTCATAAAATTCTTACTACAGTGGAAGACCTACTACATTGGAGGGCTATTGCAGATAAGGCAATAATTGCTTATGTCAAATAATAGACTTCTGGTTTATTTATAAGCTGGGACATCTGATTCCAGTTGTGTGTAGAAGATTCAACCCTTTTAATGATCCTGTATAGTTACGTCTTTTTAACGTGAATAATAAAAAGTGGCCCACTGACAAGTTGTAGTCAGAAATGAATCTCTCTGCAAGATAGAGACTGTATCTATTTCCTCTGTTTATCTACTGTATGAATGAATATCTGCTTTGTGCAATAAAATAAAATGTATTTTTATACAATAGAGATTTAATACTGGAAACACTGACATGAATAGTCCTTACTCTCACAATAGTCCCATTGAAATTAATGGAATTACTCTTGTGAGTAAGTTTGTAGAAATGTAACTCACAAATACTGAGGGATGTGACCCTGATTTAGCTAACAGGGGTTTGGGTTAATTAAGGTTGTAACAATTATTCTTTGATTGGTGGATGTGATTCTCCTTCTATTGTGAGTTGCACCATAAGACATAACAGGCTCTAATGGTGTGCCTCCAGGGCCTGATTCTGTTCCAGTCAAAATCAGTAGAGAAATCTCATAGATTTCAGTAGAGGCAGGAATGGGCCATCCATGTGTAGTGAAGCACAGATGTGAAGCGTGTGCATATCTTTTTTTTCTTTTTCTTTTTGGGTACGAGTGCTTTTGCACATGTAGACTTATTTTTTTAAAAGTTCAATCCACACTAGATTTTTTAAAAAATCTGTTCCTGTGTTACAAAGGACATATTATTAAACTGTATCCAAACTTATTGATGATATTTATATTGTTTGCACTTCAATTTGAATGGTGAGCCAAGGCAAGTCAGATTCTAATTATATTTAAGTTGTGGTTCTTGTGCACTGGCACAATGTTGCTATTGTGTTTGGGAGCTCAGTCTGGCAGGGAGTGTTGGTCCATTCCAAAAACAAATCAACATTATTTTTTAAGATATCATGAACAATTTCTTATTAATATTTCATACGTTTTTAAAACAAAATCTAAATGTAAGTCTAAGTTAGCTGAGAAATTATTTGAATTGTTTTTTCTTTTTAAATGTAAAAGACGCTGTGAATAAATAGCCTATAGTTGGAGGACTCAGAAAACAAATGTTCAAATAGCCGTAAGTAACTATGGTTGCATCTCAGCAATTTGGTTCATTCTGAGTTATCCCTTTTTGAAATCAACAGTGCATGGATTGATGATCCTGCAGCCAAACTTATTATTTAAAGAAACGTTTGACCTTATGTTGTACTGTTGAGGCACTACAACTTGACTTTAGTAAAGCTTTTGATACTGTCTCGCATGACCTTCTCATAAACAAACTAGGGAAATGCAACCTAGATGGAGCTACTATAATGTGGGTGCAAAACTGGTTGGAAAACCATTCCCAGAGAGCAGTTATCAGTGTTTCACAGTCATGCTGAAAGGGCATAACAAGTGGGGTCCCGCAGGGATCAGTTCTGGGGCCTGTTCTATTTAATATCTTCCGCAGTGATTTAGATAATGGCATACAGAGTACGCTTATAAAGTTTGCGGACGATACCAAGCTGGGAGGGGTTGCAAGTGTTTTGAAGGATAGAATTAAAATTCAAAATGATCTGGACAAACTGGAGAAATGGTTTGAACTAAATAGGATGAAATTCAATAAGGACAAATGCAAAGTACTCCACTTAGGAAGGAATAATCAGTTGCACACATACAAAATCGGAAATGACTTCCTAGGAAGGAGTACTGCGGAAAGGGATCTGGGTTCATAGTGGACCACAAGCTAAATATGAGTCAACAGTGTAACACTGTCGCAAAAAAAGAAAAGAAAAGCGGACATTATTCTGGGATGTATTAGCAGGAGTGTTGTAAGCAAGACACGAGAAGTAAATCTTCTGCTCTACTCTGCGCTGATTAGGCCTCAACTGGAGTATTGTGTCCAGTTCTGGCCTCCACATTTCAGGAAAGATGTGGACAAATTGGAGAAAGACCAGAGAAGAGCAACAAAAATGATTAAAGGTCTAGAAAATATGACCTATGAGGGAAGATTGAAAAAACTGGGTTTGTTTAGTCTGGAAAAGAGAAGCCAGAAGCTACATCTACACTAGAAACTTCAAAGCGCTTGTAGTTTGCCCACCCCTGGTCTAGATAATATTTACTCCTGCCATGAATGCAGGGGACTGGACTAGATGACTTGTCGAGGTCCCTTCCAGTCCTATGATTATTTTTATATATATTTTAAAAAGGGGGCATTTACATTTTCAGTCTCTTGGCAGATGTGACTTAGCTACAAGTTATAGTTCTGTGTTTGAAAATGAGGCAGGTTGGGACAAAAGCCACTTTTTCACAGGATGATTGTTAACATTTGGCACAAAATTAAAAAAAGCTTATGCTGCCTTATGTAATAGTATCTTTGTCCTCAGATAATTCTTTTTCAAAAATAGCAGCAATGATCTCTTCACAAGTCACCTAGGACAAGAACTGAACTGTTTTTGGCATGTTTCCTTATGAAAGATGCTAATATGTTTTAAAGATTGTACTGGTGGGTGTGGGGTTTTATCGTTCCAGTTCATTCTTTTATCACTAGAATGACAAAACCCCTGGGATGGATTTACATGATAACCAGTCCATAGTAGCTACTCTCTATCACTTTCTAGGAGGTGAACTCTGATAGAAATTTAAGTTGGAATTTTAGTTTGGTAGCAGGTGATTTCTCAAATTAGAATTAGGCCAGGACACTGAGGTTGACAATTCTATATGAATAGAACGGGTCATGGGATCTTGAATGGCCACAGGTGGCTGGCAAGTTTTAAATCTCATTTGAAAAACAAAACCCCGCCCCTTTCTGGAATGCTGGGATGTTGGCTTAATACCAACAAGGAAAAGCGCCACCAACTGAATCACCAGTACCACTTCCTGTTGGTATTATATCCCAGTGCTGGGTAGGCCTGACCTTGCTTTAACTTGTGAAATCTGACAATGATGCTGGGGAACAGTTTGGTGTAACTGTTATTTTCCAAGTATGCAGTGACTCTACTGGGCAGTGTAGACAGGGCCTAATTTTGTTATTTCTGTATCTGCTTGGCAGTGACTATGGTGCTGCATTAGTCTGTTGATTTTTCTAGTGTGCCCCTCCTTTCAGTTACTTTCCCTGCTTGGGGTCCTAAGATTACCAATGGGTTTTATTTTGGAAATTTTGGAAAAGGAATACATTTTTTTTGCAGTGCAGGATACTAGATTTCCACCCCTCACAGGGGTATTGTGAAGAAGAATACATTAAAAATTGTGAGGTACAAATACTACAGTAGTGGGAGTCATATAAGTACCTTCGATAGAAATTTATTTCACCGGCATGGCCTGATTCTGAGGTTTGCTGAGCATCTACACTTGTCATTGCAAGAGTGGTAAGCGCTCAGCACTTCTCAGGATCAGGACCTTTGGGGCTTTGCAACAGCAGATGCCTGTGATGATGACACATCAAGGATTAGTCTGCAGGTAACTACATTGTGGTTCATCCAGGGGATAGGGAGCTGGGACATCCTGTCTGTTACTCACTCTAGCCATTCATGTGATAGTTACTTAACCTTGTGCTGCTTCTTACCCATGTGTCAAATGAATAGAGCCCTACCAAATTCATGGTCCATTTTGGTGAATTTCACAGTCATAGGCTTTAAAAAATCATCAGTCTCATGGTTTGAGATATTTACATCTGAAATTTCACAGTGTTATAACCATGGGGGTCCCAATCTAAAAGAGGATTGTGGGGGCGGGGTGTCGCAAGGCTATTGTAGGAGGGTCGTGGTATTACCACTCTTATTTCTGCGCTGCTGCTGACGGAAGTGCTGCCTTCAGAGTTGGGCAACTGGAGAGCAAAAGGCAGTGCAGATGTGAGGGTTTCATGGAATGGGGGGTCATTACTTTTGGGGGGGCAGGGCTGGCCTCATGGGGGCGCAATGGCAAGGGTACTGGAATCTTTGTAGAAGTGTGGGTGGGGGGGCACCAGTGCCGGAACCAGGGAGGCTGGGGGCCATACCCCCCTCTTTTTAACATGGGCATAGTTTGGGAGGCAGGAAGCAGCATTGTCCCCCCCCTCAAACTGCAAGCCTTGGTCAGGTGCGGAGCCGTGCTGGCGGGGGCTGCGCTTTGCGGAGGAGGAGCTGATAATGGTGCCCCCCCACAGAGGTGGTATCCCTATCCTCTGTTTGCCAGAAGCTGGGAATGAGTGACAGGGGATGAATCACTTGGCGATTACCTATTCATTCCCCCTGGAGCACCTGGCATTGGCCGCTGTCGGAAGGCAGGATACTGGGCTAGATGGACCTTTGGTCTGACCCAGTATGGTTGTTCTCATGTTCTTATGACCCCTCCTCCCATGGCTGGCGAGTGATGGCACAGGAAGCGGGCCGGGGTTGCGGAGCTGCCTGCCGTTGTGGGCGGTTCCCAGAGGTTGGTTTGAATTGGCCCCATGAGTGGCTCCTGCAGGGGAAGAGGAAATCCCATCCCTCCCCAGCCCTGCCAGGACTAGCAGCTGGAGTCTGGTGCATGGTAGGAGCCCTGGCTGGGGTGCCCCAGCCCTGTCCCTCCCCAGCAGATTTCATGGGGGAGACCAGATGTCATGGTGATGTGTTTTTCACGGCTGTGAATTTGGTAGGGCCCTACAAATAAACCTACTTGTGGTTGATGCTTGTAATCCTAAGTGATCCTTAGGTCTTGCTGTCTAATTGCAATGTAATACATTTTTAGTACTGTTTATTCCTCGTTTGTAATATGCCTTCTTTCCTTGTCCTAAACAGCATATTTTTAATCTATGTTGCAGAACCTAAATTAATATCATGTGAAAGAACCAGAAATGTCAGACGATATCAAGAAGCGGCTGGAATTTCCTAACACGCTTATTCAGTCACAGGTAATTAACTTTTTAATACTAACCTGGTGAATTGTCACATTCAGAACTTTTCATTTTATATACATACCTTTCCACAAAGCCCTCTCCACCCCTGTAGTAAAGAGACAAATAGAACATTTCCCCCCTCTGCCCTTATAGTCATAAAATCAAAGCCAGAAGAGTTTTCTCATATAATAAACACTAGCTAATCAGCCTGACTGCACAATCCAAACATCAAACCCAGTCACCTACCACTGCAAAAAGCTCTCATCTTACTTTGCAGAATAGATCAACTGAACATGACAGGAACTCTCCAAGTCTGTAAACTCTAAATGAGGCCGGATGGCATTAACCACCCAACTACCTTGACAGAGTTTTACCCTTGTGGATGCCTTGTAGCTCTGGAGGTCCTTGGGATTATTTAAGCCCCCACCTACTAAAAACAGATCCTTGCTACATACTGCTGGCAAGTCGGAGCCAGTAGAGAACAGCTGCACCCATCAGAGAATGGCTGCGGGTGCTGATTGTCCAAAGTTACATTCTGATTGGCTGGCTAAGCCTCTCTTATGATGTCACAGCCATAAACCAACTCCCAGTAGTAGAGTTGGAATCTCATCACACAAATAAAAATATATCCCTACGCCCATTATTGTTAATGGGTCAGAGAATAATAATAGAATATGGTTAAAATACACCCTCCACCCATGATTATTTTTATATCATTAAAAAAATAATAATATATCCATACTGTTTTTAGCTGCACAAACCATTAAACCTATAACCAGCTTGTGCCTTTCCCTTTGCTTTTCTCTTCTTGCTGCTGCTCTGCCTTAAAAATTGAAATGCCATGCAAAACTCGTAATTTTTGTGGCAACCTGCTTCCTCAACAGGACAGGTCACTGTAAACACAGTTTGTACAACTTGGAGCCTTTGCATTGCTTCCACATTTAACCCCAGCTACACTGATTTACAGTAATCCTGTCTGTCGGAGATATATGTAGAGCAGTGTGGCTAGATCCTTGCGGGAAGGGATGGAGTTTCCTAGAAAGCTGGAGGTAGAAGGAAGGTATTTTTCATCACTGATGAAACCGGATCACTGAGACTTAATGAGAAGTCAAGCAGGACCCTGAGGTTTTGAACCACCTGATAAACCAGTGTCAGATTCCTTCAGTGGAAAAGGACAGTATCCTGGCTAGTTCTTTGTAGCATTTACCCCTTGAAAACAGCAATGGGATTTGTCATTCTCTCCTGCTAGCCGTTGCGCTGGGTGGTTATCTTTTAAGGTCCCTCGTATTGTGTTTGTGCTTTGATTACTCCACTAGCTCCCACTTTGCTTCTGTTGCCGGTTCCAGAGTTTTGCCCTGTTCTTCAAAGCCATCAGTTCATCAGGAGCCAACTTTCAGGACCCAACGGTATAAACGACCACATCTCTGTGACCGCCCCCAAAGAAAGCTGCATTCTGGGACAATGTGGCTTACAAAGCCCGGGGTAAAGATGTGAGGGCCATGTTCTTGGTCAAAGGGGTTTGCCTGTGAAATGATGTCCCAGAGGAGGCTGGGTTGATCTCAGAGTATTACCACCTTTATTGTACACTGCAAAGCCCTCCGTATTGATAAAGCTTTCCCACCCTAACCAGAGTGTCTGTAAGGATTGTGTTGTGAATGTATATTCGAAGTACAGCTGCTTATAACCAGGAAAGAGAGGAACAGAAGGCTCACTGAAGTCCCTTAGGACAGTGTAATGCAGATCTAAGCAGTTAACTAGTGTGGGGCTCTCCACAGAAAATCTTAGATATCTGACTTGGTGCCATTCTCTCTCTTGGTTTACATAATAACAAGACACACAGATAATAACCCATCTATTTTTTGTCTTTTTTTGGTAAAATATGTTAAAATACTTAAAACAGTGCATAACCTCATTCTTGTAATGTTGGACAGAGTGAACTGGTTATAATTTGCGGTTGTGTTTTCTGGAAATGTGAACTGTTAACTAGAAGTATTATTACTGGTTTGCATTTATAAAATCATGGCATGCTATCAACTAGTGTCTGAAGGAAGATGTAATTAAACTGTAAAAGGAGGAAGAGGGAGCTTGGAAATGTTTAAAACAATCTACATTCCTGTCCCTTTATCATTTCTTTACGCACTAATGAAATAGAGGTGCTATTTTTTCTTTTAGTTGGCATCCCAGTTTTTCCTCTCAGACACTAATGATCTGCCCTAGCCAGTGATGAATAAATTCAGCTGTTCTTTTGAGTACAGTAATACTCCTAAGCATATTTATATTTTTATTGTGAAAGGATCTCTTACAAAGCCTTGCCATTTAGAGACAGCAACACAAATGAAACAAGAAAGAGCAAAGAATTAGATACGAGTCAAAACTGTGGCTCCAAATACCCGTACATGTGCAGTTGTTTAAAATCTGAACTGGAATTGAGAATTTCAAGCAGTCTAGGGGACTTTGACACAGCTTCCATTACATTAAAATCTCAACCCTCCAGTCTAAATTTTACTAATGAACCTTATTATTGTAACGGGTATAAACAAGGTTTTTGAAATTCAGATATGAATTTGTTGCATGAGCCTATCTCTCCAAAAGATACAACTTAAGTTGAATACAAGGGTTAAAGGTAACTAAGCATATTTGGCATTAACTATCCTGTGCAGTGTGGCCTTTAGAAACAGTGGGCCTCATGTAAAGGCTGGAAGTCAGGAGACTGGCCCTGTTCCCAGCTCTTCCACTAATTTGGTCTGTGACTTTGAGCAACTCACTTAGTTGCTCCCTGCTTCAGTTTCCTCACATGTTCAGTGGGGCTTATAATGCTGTGTTTGTAAAACACTTTGAGATCTGTGGACAAACAGAGCTGTACGTGTGTATGTTGTTAGAGCTGATGTTCTAAAGTATCAACAACTTCTGCTTAGGCCTGATTAGGGTTTAGGTCCTAAACATGCAAGTTGTTCCATGTGGATGGACCCTTATGTCTATGCAGAACTCTACTGAGGTTAGTTTCTGATAGGATAATACTGCAAGGTGATATGGCTGCAGACTGGAGGTTGGTGGTTCTATGATATATTTCAACTTCTGTAACAAATTGTTGTTTGGCATCTTTTTTTTATCCAGATGTTGCATTAACAAGCTGTTCAGCTGTCCTAGCTGTGCAGCTGCAGCTTTGATCTTGGTCTCCTTTCTAAACAATAGTGCAGAGTGCAGCTTTAGCTGCGTATTTTAATTATTTCTGTGTCTTTTATAGGCGGTGGGTCATCTTATTGCTGCAGTGCTAAAAGAAAATGTTTTATCCAACAAGATCAGACAGTCCACTAACCAGGTCTGTATTACTTTGTTTTCAGCTTCTCTCCCAAATCAGATTCCAAGCTTTTTCTGTGGTCTCCCATACTCTCTGGTTCATGTTTAATAAAGTTGCAAATGCTAGGCAAATGCTGTGTTGTATTTCAGCGCATACAGCTGGAGACTGTAAATCTCTGTGATCTGAAGGGTACCTTTTTTTTCCATTTTGAGACCCAGTGGCTAATAGTAACCAACTATAGAGTGATAATGTTTAACTGGCTGCTAGACCCAGGCTGGTGACAGTTTTGTTTTCTAAAATGTGCATCACTGCAGACAAAAATTTCATTGTGGGAACTGTGATGCTAATGGACTTTTCAAACAGATTATCATGTAATGGCCCTACAAACGTCATTGCTGTTTGTATATTAAAATCTTGCAAGTTAGACGTCAGAATTAAAATTGCAAGACGTATTTAATTTCAAATCTCTGTAGCTAAATGTTTCCTTTTGTATTAGCAAATTAGGGTTCATATTTCCTTATGAGAGGCAATGTGACTCAAGGCCATAATTTACTTTTCAGTTTGTCTAACCTTTGTTAGTTGAGCGGCGTAGAAAATGCCAGTCATAATGAGTGTCAGAGCACCATAGGAGAGGGCTCAGGGCTGGCATTTCCTTTTCTCTAAAGGTGACCTGTAAAAGGGGAGAAGGAAGGAATGGTTTTGTGGCTCTTTTGTTTGTTTTTGGATATATAAAGACCTGAAAGATATCATTTAAAACGGTGGGGTTTTATGTGTTTTCCTTTAAGATATCAGGCATGCTAAGTCTTGGTTTTTTGTTTTTTGTTTTGAAGTTCTTGAATGACTAAAATGTTTTAGAGAACGTCTACACTGGCAATTAACAGTGCTGCAACTTTCTCGCTTGGGGGGTGAAAAAACACCCCCCTGCGCACAGCAAGTTTTAGCACTGTAAAGTGCCAGTGTAAACAGTGCCCCAGCGCTGGGAGCCACGCCCCTTGTTGAGGTGTTTTTTTTTTTTTGTTTTGAGGCGCCACGACCACACAAGGCACGTTAAAGCACTGCCTCTGTTGGGAATAGAGGTGGTCCACCTGACCAAAAAGGGGAAGAGCATCTTTGGGCACCAACTTGCCAACCAGTGAGGAGGGCTTTAAACTAGGTTCAAAGAGAGCAGGTGACAAAAGCTCACAGGTAGATATAAAAAAAGGTGACCTTAGTAGAGACATTGTGGGGGGGGATGAAAAATTAAGTGTGGTTAGATGTTTGGCTGTGTGTGTGTGTGTGTGTGTGTGTGCGCGTGTGTGTGTGTGTGTGCGCGCGTGTGTGTGTGTGTGCGCGTGCTGCCCGAGCTCTGCGCAGATAGCCGGCAGCAGACCTTGAGTGAACCACCCAATGACCAGAAGATTCATTAAGGTACGAAGGCACCAGGCCAGGTTTATTGTTGACAAAGCACAGTAATGGCACTTGGCAGACTTTATGAGGATATTAAGACATGTATGCCCATGACAATGAATGCATCTCAGTGAATGGCGGGACTTTCCATTTCCCCCTTGGCTGGACAAAAGATACTCCCTCTGAGATACATTTTGTACCCTGATACAAACAAGTTAGTACTGCCTTTGACACAGTTAGTTACTGCCCTCTGATGTGGCTAGTTATTACCTATCACCTTGTATATGCTGGTTCGATTAAAACATTTTGTATTATGTACTGTTATGCTTACCATATCGTTTAGGAGGGGTCAGTGTGTTTTTATTATTTTTGGGGAATGTTTTTGTACCATTCTTGATATTGGGGTGTTTTGGTACCACTTGATATCGGGATGTGTTTGCGTGAGTACTGTGTACTTAGCACTTCTTAGGAATGTGTATATATAATTTGTGGATTACACCAAACTGGGAGGAGTTACAAGCACTTTGGAGGATAGGATTAGAATTCAAAATGGAGAATTGGCCTGAAATCAACAAGATGAAATGCAATAAGGACACATAGGAACGAAAAATCAAATGCCCAACTACAAAATGGGGGATAATTGGTTAGGCAGTAATACTGGTGAAAATGATCTGGATCAGAAATTAAGTATGAATCAGCAATCTGATGGTGTTGTGAAAATGGCTAATATAATTCCGGGTTTATTAGCAAGGGTGTCATATGCAAGATATGGGAGGTAATTGTCCCACTCTGCTCAGCACTGGTGAGGCCTCACCTGGAATACTGTGTCCACGTTTTATGAAAGATATGGATAAATTTGAGAGGGTCCAGAGGAGAGCAGCAGAAGTAACAAAAGGTTTAGAAAACCTGACCTATGAGGAAAGGTTGAAAAAACTGGGCATGTTTGATCTTGAGAAATGAAGATTGGGGGTGGGGGGCCTGGTAAGTCTTCAGATATGTTAAGGGCTATTAGAGGATGGTGATTAGTTGTTCTTCATGTCTGCTGAAGATAGGACAAGAAGCAGTGGATTTAATTTGCAGCAAGGGAGATTTAGGTTGTTGTGGAATATTAACCACACGTGTTTGGAGCAGAATCGCCTGAGGCTCCTTTACTTTATGCGAGTATATATGCAAGGAGAGTCAGCACAGCCCCATGCAAGGTGGCAAGCTGCTCTGCCCTCCTTAAACTTTAACCAGCTTATAAAGGTTAAAACCACAGACAAATTACACATACTTCCGTATTAATTACCTTATTTGGAATACATTGCAAAATCAATACAGGTCAAAAGCAAAGCCAGCAAAATGAGCATTTTCCGTATTTAAGCTTTTCCTGTTATTCCCTGTCTACCTTTTTTCCTAACTGCAGTTATCTATTTCTTAAACTTCTGCTATTGCAAATTGTTCTATTTGGGGACTTTTCCACTTCTGCCTCCCCCTCCTTCCTCCTATACACAGAAACAAGCTGAACCAAAGTTCAGCACAGCCTAGCAACAAGCTTATCCAAAGTTTTAAGGCCCACACAGCTTGGCCAAAGTCTTGGGACCCCCAGATTTTCCTTCACAAGGTTAAGTATTAGGAAAACTTTCTAACTATAAGGATAGTTCTACTTACATGTTCCGTGTTCTCTTTGTAAAGGTTTCAGAGTGTTGATTTGTTAGAGCTTAAAAACATGTATTATCCTTGTACCTCTGCTCACAAACCAAATAGTAAATCAACCAATTAACAGATGTGTAGCATCAAAATAACAAATAAAGGGCCTGATCCATAATGCAATGAAGTCAGTGGATTTTGGATCAAGCTTTCCTGTATTCACAACTCCAGGTTAAGAACACATTTTGCTTAAGGTTGAAAGAATTTTAAGTCACTTCAGTTCTACAGAGGGATTATTCCCTGTTTATAGCAAATTCAGATATTTGGAAATGAAGCAGTTCTTAAAGCAGTGGTCCCCAAACTTTTTCCATCATCCCCCCTCTCCCTTATCCATAATGGAACCTGTCAGTGCCCCTCGCCCGGGAACCCGAACTGAAACTTTTCATGGGAAAATGTTGCTTCCAACAATAAATTTTGAACAGAAATTATTAATTTGAAATTTCTCATGGGAAAACCAACTGCATTGGTAGCAAAAAGTATCTCAGACTATCAAAACTTTTAGATTTAGTAATCTAAGGTAGTAGTTAGTAATGTAGGTAAGGAAAATGTTTAAGACATTAACATGACAGTGTTGCTTTGAAGTTTGAAGTTTTTGTGTGTGTTTTAACAGAAAGCAAGAGATTTTTATAAATGACCTACTTTGGCAGCTTCATTGGATAACAGAGGTTTGGTTGGTTTTGTCTTGCATTTGTGTTTACTAAATACAGTAATGCCCAAAGAAAGCAGAGAACCTGATCTTACTTTCACCTACTCTCTACTTTAAGCTGCAGCTCTGGGAAGAGGATGTCAGGCAGGGTTTTGTCTAATAGAATACTTAGAGTGAATAGTATTTAACTTCTGTCAGTATCCTAAATGCTTGTTCCCCACGCTTTTGATTTCAGACTCCTGCTTTGAACTTGCTCTGGGAGAAGTGCTGCAGTGAGAATGTGGTTGTGCGGACAGCCTGCTGCGAAAGCCTGGTGGCCCTTGTTGCACAGGATTATGCAGAGTTCAGTTATGTTCTCAATACAGCTCTCAACCTGATTCCCTCTGCCAGGTAACATTCATTCACAGTATTTGGGGCCTTTTGTTTCTCAGGTATCAGTAACGTTTTAGGTCCCATCTCTTGTCCTAAACTTAAAATGTAAGCTCTGTGGGCCAGGTACTGTCTCTTTCTTTCTTCTGTGTTTGTATAGTGCTGAGCACAATGGGGTCCTGGTCTGTGACTGATGTCCATGGACTTCAATGGGACTTCAGTGCATAAAGTTGAGCACATAATAACACTCTGCAGGTTTGGAGCTTTGCTTATTGATGTAAAAAGACTGATTTTTTTTTAATCACCATCTAATTAAACATAACACATGTACTTTCTCGTCCCATTTCAGCTTTTATTCAACTGAATTTCAAATATAGAGAATCAGCATGTCTTGTAGCTTTTTAATAAACAGATGAATTAAAAATAGAAAAAACAATTGCAAAGACATGGTTTCTTGATGTGGGAACTACATACCAGAATGAGGTCAAGGTAGGGTAGAAAACAAGGAAAGGGGTATCTGACAGGTTTTTTCTTAGAGATGTCTAATGTAGCAGTTATGCAAACAATAAAGTTCATATGTAATTTGACCCATGTGGGTAGTCCCATTTATTTCATGTGTGAGAGTAATTTTGCATATATGAATAATCCCACTGGAATGTTTATGATCGTGTCTGAAAATATTGATGGGGATACAGGAGAGCTGGTTTCTGGTCCCAGTGCTGCTGCAGATTCACCATGTAACCAAGGGCAAATCGATTTACCTCACTGTTACTTCCTCTGTAAAATGGGAATAATAAAACTTTGCATCTCTCAAGGGTGTTTTGGGATAAATGTGTTGAGCATCGTAAAAAGCCTACAAATAAAAATGTGAGTGTATTCAAGTACGTGAGTATAATAATGTTTGAAGATGTATTTTGTTAGTCTCCTTGCGAAGGAGACTAAAGTCGCATTGTGAAGTTCAGTGAGATACTATTCTGTCCACTGACTTATGGCAAGTGTTTGTTTTTAGCACTAAGCCTTTCTGCATAGAGAACACTAGTATATTTTCTTGCTCAGAGGTACTAATTGATGCTACACCTGTGCTGTGTTATGGGGTCATGGTAGTGACCCCATAGTCAAGGTTGCAGGAACCATGCCATTCAAAACATATTTGTAACTAACTCCTTCTAACTTTCACAAAATTAGGTTTAGGCTGAAATTTCTTGTGTTTAACTTCAGCCGAAGGTGATTTTAAGTTTGTGTAAACTCAGCTGAACCATTTTTGAGTAATCTCTACAGGATAGAAGCAGAACAGTTCAGCTGTGTGTCATAGCTAACAAGCTGTAGGTGTGCTTTTGAAGCATCAGGATCTCAGACCATCCCTGCTCCTGCTATGAAGTTTTCATTAGTTGTGGTTAGCAGGCTAGTGACAACTGTGAAATTCCTATATGGCTGTGAGTTTGCTACAGTAGCAATAATTTAAGGAGAATATAATTGTAATCAAATTTTGTACTTTAGAAAACGTGTGTAAACCAGGACATTCAAAGTTAAGGTGAACATTCAAAACAAATGTGTGAGAAAGTTGAGTTAAGGTATTTCAAACGACTTTAACTGTACCATCATTTTCACACCAGTCTATTCACCCTGCCTGTGAAACAGATCCATGCCTGTGACTGGTATCTCAGATGGTTGATATGTTAACCACTGGCTATGTTGGCAGTTTACCCATGAAACCCATATAATATATTAAAATGGTAATATATTTTTACATTTTTCCTCTGACTCCACGAATTCAAACCACATCCACTATGATTTGCAAAACAGTATATGTAGCGGAACCACAAGGGTATATGGATTTAAAATGTTTTCAGCCACAGGGAGTAATGACTGGTTAATCTAGCCTTTTCTTCCTGGTTCATTTTAACATTGATGTCTTTTTGACCCTCCCAGGACCTTGGCAAGCTGTTCCTTCATCCTGTTCCCTGCCAGATTTTTATTCAGATTTGTTGTGGGGCTTTGCAACACTGAGTGCACTGTGTCTTTAAAGGCATGTAAATACGAAACTGACAGTCAATGGCAGCCCAGCAGAAAGGTCATCAAAACTGCTGGGCTCCTTCCACTTTTGTTTAAAGCAGGTGTGTGTTGTGACAGTGGAGAAGACTACTTTCTGCCCTCAGCAACTCTGCATCTTCTACAACAGTGGTTCTCAGACTTTTGCATTGGTGACCCTTCCACACAGAAAACCTCTGAGTGCGACCCCCCCTTATAAATTAAAAACACATTTTTTAATGTTTAACACTATTATAAATGCTGGAGACAAAGCGTGATTTGGGAGTGGAAGCTGACAACTCGCGACCCCTCACATAATAACCTTGGAACCCCCTGAGGGATCACGACCCCCAGTTTGAGAACCCCTGTTCTACAATGACCTTGGCAGGGGTTTAGCATACCTGCTGGTCTTTCTGCTGTTCTACCTATTTCTTATGCAATGAAGGACAACCTGTATTCTGGGATGGGCACTCCAGAGCTCACATGGTTTGATATTTTGCATGTGACACCTAATTATTTCACATTCAAATTATCATCCTCACTTCCCCATAAGTTTCCTCCTCAGTAAGTTTTACAGCTCTGCTGATTTCCTCTGATCCTTTAATACTACCTCCCTTACAGAATACTCCTATGAAATTTCATCTCATGAGGTTTTTTAACAGCACTTTTTACATAGAAATCTGAAACAGGCAGTTTTTTTTTAGAAAACACTCTTGAGAGAGATTGATCAATGCTTTACAGAACAATCATTAGGAATTAGACCCTTTGATATTACATAGTACTATTTAGGAAAATATAATATTTACTTCATGGAATGTCTTGAAGTATCTTTAACTTTCCTAAGAATATCACTCTTACCAGGAATATTTGTTATCCCAGGCTTCCATGGCGTGTTTCTCAGCATGAAGACAATGGAGCAGCTCCTTAACTGGTGCAAATTGTCGTAGCTCCATTTACCTCAGTGGAGTTATTCTAATTTACATCATCTGAGGATCTGCCCCAATAATGGATGAAATTCGATGGCTTGTATAGTGCAGGAGGTCAGACTAGATAATCGTAATGGTCCCTTCTGGCCTTAAAGTCTATGAATCTATGCCTTTATTGCTACATATTTAGGAAATTATTGTAAATAAACACTTTTTTGCATTCTTTTAAATGATTTTTTTCTCACATTGGAATTAATGCACACACTGAGAACAGAACCTTCCTCCTTGCATTATTTAGTGAGGAGATCTTTTGGCTTAGTTCATCAGTTACATACACATTCCTCCCCCAGTTCCAAGTGGGAGATGGGACTGGATATTGTTGATATTTTGTTATGAAAAGTGAGGCCTGCTGTTTTGTTTTGCTCAGTCACTTCATAGTTACTCTTCTTAGATTGAGTGACATACGTTAGTAAGTTAACCATGCCTTGAATTTTCCCTAAGGCCAAATATTCCAAAATTTGACCCTCCCTCCACCCCATCTCTGCCAGCTAGCATACCAACTTCCAGAAGCCTACTGCAGTCATCTTTTTCTGTTGCCTGGCAACAGGATTGTGAATAAAGCTGTAACCTCTCCTACAGTAAGGTTTTCAATGTTTTGATGCTGAGGAGTCATGACAGCCTGTAATTTTAATGATTACAAACGTCTTAGAACTGGACCATTTACTTTAAAAAAACAAAACTAAAATACCTAGCAGCAGCATTCTATCAATAATGAACTGTGCCAACGTTTAATAGTACCTTTTGCTGGAGTGCAGAAGACACATCTGTGGGAAGAGAGAGACTACTCACTGTACTTTGCATCTTGGAGATCGGTGTAAATTCTTGGGTGAGGAATCCACTCTGGAGATTCTTAAATGTTTAGACCCTCGTGCCAATGACTCCCACCAATTGTTGTATAAACTTATGCTGAACATTCATTTTGAAATGGCTGTCAGTGTTGATGAAAATAATAAAAATGTAGCAATCCAGTGATTTTGTGTGTTTCTGATTTCTTCTTAGGAATGACATGGATTTAGGATTATTACACTGTAGAGATAATAGTTTGTCCTTAATATAACACCTTTTATTGATGAATCTCAAAGCCTTTGTATATATTAATCAAGCCCATAAATGCCCTGTAAGATAAGTTATATTATCCCATCAGTGGAGGCTGATTGTGTTTGAGGCCTTGCCAACATGAGAAAGATGTACTGATTTAGTTAAATAGATAGCTATATATGTTCAATTTTCTTGTGTACGCAAGTCCTGTGGGTGTCAATGAAACTGATGTGCAAAGGTCCATTAAGAGCCAATTTACAATAGCAAGTGTAGAGCATAATGTTCCTTGTACAAGTCACTTAATGTTGCTGTACCTCAGTTTCCACCTCTGTAAAATAAGAATAGTAGTGTTTACATGCCTTCTTCCAGGCACATTTGAGATCTCTGCCTGAGCATTGTATAAATGTGATCAGAATCAAATTAGCTAAATCTGCTTGATGGTTAGGTGCTTCTACTTGTTCCTATTTCACAGACGAGGAAACTGAGATGCAGATTAAGTGACTTGCTTAGATATACTGCTCCCAGTGGAAAAAGGAGAAAGACCATCATAAAATGTGCAGCTGTCAGTTTTCTTCTCCTGCCCACCCCATTTATTGTTTAAAGGAATTTCTCCCCGTGTCTTAATGTCATTTTATTCCTTTTCTCTTTCTGTTAGGTTTTTCATTCATGTGGTGAGTTGCTATCCCTTCTCTTTCTCCAGCGGATAGTTACTCATTTTGTAATAACTGAAATAAGGTTGGGGCAAAACCCAGTGTGAAGCTTTTAAGATGTATTTAGAGCACCCTGAAGCGTTGCTTATTCATTTTTTAAAATAATGCTGCTTTTTTCTCCTCTACTTTATTTTAACCAAGGACTTAAAATTCATTCTATTTACCTGAGGTGGAATCAGGTTGTTCCTAGTATGTTCTGGTTTTGAAAGCTCTGGAACAAAAAATTAATTACAAGATATTAATGACAAAAAAGCAAACAAAACACTCAGGATTGTCCCTCTGCAGAACTCAGCCAATGAACTATTGAAATCATGGTCTAGCAAAAATTTCTGATTGCCCTGCCAGTGTACTTGTTTTTCCTCTGTCTAGACTGCAGTAGCTTCTGTTAGAGCCTCTCAAGAGACTTTTGAAGATTATAGGGAATCCTATAAAACTTCCAGAAATCCTATTGCTGCTCAGTAGATTTTCATGAATAGTAAATGAGGTAAGGTGGGAAGAAGGAGATAAAACAATTTCCTGGAAGGGCCCCTTACTGCTCCACTCAAAAGTCAGAAGAGCAAACCCGTTGTCCTGAGATTCTCTTGGGAGTTAATTTTCAGTGTGGGGGATTTAGATGCATGCCACTTGATAATCAGAGTTGCATGGTAAAATCTGTGCATACTGTGCTGAATATTTACCTTTTTTCTTGCAGTCAGGAACCTGTGTTCGTTTTAATATGATAAAAATACTGCATTAGAGTAAATTAGTAATAGTAAATTAGTGCATTTGGAAGGGTTTTCATCTTCAAAGTGCTTCACAGACATGGATTGGTCTGTTAATTCTCCATTTTAGGTAAGCAATATCTCTATTTTGCACATAGGTTAAGTGACTTGCCTTAGAAGCAGTAACTGTTATCTCAGGGAGTAGAACTCAGGAAATCCGAGATCTCAGTTTTGTGCTTAGATAACTAGATCATACTTCTCATGGAAGGGTCAATGAATCCACTGTCCTGTAGATGATGCTAATGTTATATATTCTTTGTGTTTCAACAGGCATGTACATGGTTTGGTAAAAATTATTGGGAAGTTACTACAGATGCAGGCTGTTACGGTGGGAAAAAGTGGAGATGAAGCTGTTCGGGATTTGTATGCAATCAGGTGAGCTTCATGTGTGCGGAGTGTGTGTGTTTTAATAATCATTGTTTTTAAATGACAAAAACTTGCACATATAAGTATTTACTAACCTTCTGATACAAAAAACAGCCATTCTGCCACTGGGGCTAAAGGAGCCTTTCATTAGCTAATGAGTAGTAGGCATCCTAAAAGCAAAGGTTTCAACCCTTGGTCAAAATGTTTAAATAACATCAGCCCCTTCCTTTAAATGGAGAAAGCAGAGTAGAAGACTTGACTGAGCTTAATGGAAGAAGTGCCTAGTAATCCCTGAAAGAATAAGAGGTACTTAAAAGAGGAGACATTGGATGCTTGGGAGAGAATCATAGAGAAAAACTCATTTTATACTCACTAGTCCACAAAAGAGAGAGAGCCAGCATCTGTATGCTTTAGTGCTGCCAGAACTGGGGATCTGTAGAGTCCCTGGAATATGGTGTCACGATAATAACAGTTGCATGCAGTTACTAGAACCTTTACCAAGACTCAGCTTTTCTGATACATACATAAAATACTTGCTGCCATTAAGGTGTAATAATATGATTGAAGAAAACTGGATGTTTTTTTATGGTAACTATAGAGTTTTTGCCATTTATTTAAACTCATATACAATGCTATTTATCAGGGTTATGTTATTTTGTTATATTTAACTTTGTAATAAGTGAAAGAATTGTTTTCCAGGCAACATAGTGCACTCTTGATGAGTGTTGCAACAATACTTTACATATATAGAGTCTTTCAGATCCCCAAAGCACTTTTAGTCTGCACCTTCCTCTTGACCAGCGGAAAATTGCCTTTCTTGCTAACATGTGACAGTGGTAGGATAAGAAGTGAAGAATGCTGTGAAATAGTTGAAATTACCGGGGAGTCTAGGTTGGCAGAATGTAACTATCTGAAGTGGTAATGAATCAGAATCCCAGTGGTAATGCCCATGAAACATATTTATGGGGTACAGAAGAGCCTTATGACATTTTAAATGTTAGTCATCAGATGACACTGATTCACTGAGACAGCATAGATTTTCATGACTGGACTGTAGTTTACCTGTGTGTGTGTGTGAGAGAGAGAGAGAGAGAGAATAATTTTGAGGGTCCTTCTTACTGCAAGAAAGATGTTTACCCAGTCCATCCAGTTGTACTACTGGAAGTTAGATTAGAAAAAATGGTCAGTATAGCTAAGAAGGAAGTGATGCTGGGGGAAGCAACCAGAGGAAGTGTTGGAATTGATATATTTCTCTCTGATACCTGCCTTTTGTTAATCATGTTTGCAGTCTAGGGGACCAGTTGGTTCATCAGCTCTTCCAGATGGTTAGATAGCGGCAATACTAGAGGGTGGGGTGGGGTGGGTGGGTGGGGAGGGTAGCTCAGTGGTTTGAGCATTGGCCTGCTAAACCCAGGGTTGAGAGTTCAATTCTTGAGGGGGCCATTTAGGGATCTGGAGCAAAAATTGGGGATTGGTCCTGCTTTGAGCAGGGGGGGTTGGACTAGATGACCTCCTAAGGTCCCTTCCAACCCTGATAGTCTATGATTCTAGAGTGATTTTTGTTGTTGTTCTGCACTTTTGTATAGCCAGAATATTGAAATGTTATCACAGTCATAACACAGTTGTCACTTATTGGTTGGCCTACTGCAGTACGTTTTGTCTGGATCTGATGGCAAATGCTAGAAGCTGCATGTGACAGGTTCTCCTTCTCTTGCTAAATTGGGTGCCAAATAAAAATAGTCCATGTGTCCCCACAGTTACTACTGAGAGGTATTTGCAATACTGTAGTATTAGCACAGGGAAATGCTTTAAGATTTCAGCTAGCTCTATAGTAACACTGAGTAAATGTTGACTTGCTAGTGGCCACCACTATATCCGCTTTCCCAGACATGGATCTTGGTTTTGTAAAATCCCATAATACTGTGCAAACTCCTTTTTATGACAAAGAAAGAAAGCTGTTGACATAGTAGTTTTCATCAGGAGAGAACTATATAGGGATAGATGTGGCTGAACTTTGGAAAATTAATTAGCAGATTAGCGGTAGTTAGGATTTTTGTATGCAGATGGAGAACACTTAATTCCCAGTTTCTTTGTCCCTAGCCAGCTATAGTGGTGTTGTCCCGCTCTGAAACCTCCTTGGCTAAAATTATGATGATGTAAATTAGAGTGGGAAGGGATGGTTAGAACTGCTACAAGAATGTAAAGCCTCCCTCTCCTCAGAGGAGAGAAGGACTTCCAAAGAATTATAGCTGCTGACAGAAGTGTGGAAGGTGGTGTTTAACAGTAATTTTAAAGCTGTTTAAAGTAATTAAGAACTGAAACTAGGCATCATGACAAATCAAGCCTTGTAGACTTAGCCAGCGTCTTGCAGCAGGCTTTTGTTGCTGCTGGTTAATTTCTTGGTAAGGTAGATTCAAATGGAAAAAATGGATCTGAATTTTAAACACGCAGGAGTTCAGGGTGTTGAGATTCTGGATTTTGGCTTAAAGCTCTTCTGTAGGAACGAACACTTTTAAAAAAAATTCAAAGACTTGTCGCACGATTTTATCAACTCCTATACTATATTTCCAGCTTGTAACTACTGTGTTGCACTTGAGGTTAATGTGAAGCTGTCACAAGACTTTCTTTCCTAAAGAAAAGTGAGAGTATACCCAATAACTCCTGAAGGGTAACCTTCTTTTAACAATATTCATGTAGTGTGCTGTCAGGTATGCAAAAATGTTCAATGCAAAAATCATTATACCCTACCCTTCCCTCTGGTACTAGAGTTAGAAGTTCCTTGACCCTTTTCAGTATGGTTTTAAACATGATTATGTAGACTTCACTAGTCTCTTTGGTCAATGAAGTCCTGATGATGATGGATAAGGACCAAAGCAAATTTTTTTTTTGAAGGTGCTTAAAGTTCATAGTCCATATTTAAAATGCTTTAGTATGTGTTTTGACTTTAAAATCAATTGGCGCTTTGGGATGCTCAGCACTGTTCAACAGTTCATAAATTGGAATCAGCTTTGGCACTTGAGTTGGATGCCTTAGATTGGCATGTCCATTGTTTGGGATCAGGCATTCCCCATTGAGGGCCTTCAATTCTGGAACAAAGCCTGGTTTTGATGACTTTCAGGTCATATTGCAAAACCTATCTGTTAACTCAGACCTGAATGGATGAGTTTTAGTGGCAGGTGAGGATTTTTTGGGGCAGCGTTGTAGACTTTGTCAATGTAGATCAGTGGTCTCCAACCTTTTTACTCCCAAGATCACTTTTTGAATTTAAGGGCAACCTAGGATCTACCCTGCTCCTTCCACGAGACCCTGCCCCGCTCACTCCATCCCCACCCCGCCTCAGTCACTCGCTCTCCCCCACCCACACTCACTTTCACCGTGCTGGGGCGGGGGTTTGGGAGGGAGTGCGGGCTCTGGGCTAGGTCAGAGGGTTGTGGTGCAGGAGGGGGTGAGGCATGCAAGCTCTGGGAGGGAGATTGGGTACAGGAGGGGATTCTGAGCTGGGGCAGTGTGTTGGGGTGCAGGAGGGAGGAATGGAGTGTTGGCTCTGAGAGGGAGATCAGTGCTGGGGCAGGAGATATGGGATGAAGGAAGGGGTATGGGATGCTGGTTCCAGGATGGGGGTTGGAGTGAGGGCTTCCACCGGGCGGCACTTTCCTCGGGCAGCTCCCAGTCAGCGGTGCGGTGGGGCTAAGGCAGGCTCCCTGCCTGTCCCAGCCCCACGCTGCTCCCGTAAGGGGCCAACATCCCCTGTGGCCCCTGCGGGGGGGGGGCACATGGCTCCGCATGCTGCCCCTCTCTGCAGGCACTGCCCCCGCAGCTCCCATTGGCCACAGTTCCCCATTCCCGGCCAATGGGAGCTGCGGGGGCGGTGCTTGCAGACAGGAGCAGCGCACAGAGACCTCTGCCCCCTCTCCCCCAGGGCCACGGGGGCGTGCTGGCTGCTTCTGGGTGCGGTGTGGGGCTGGGGCAGGCAGGGAGCCTGCCTTAGAAGCAGTCCCGCTGCACCACTAGAGATCGCGATCGACTGGGAGAGTCTCCAGGATTGACCATTCGGTTGCAATTGACTAGTTGGTGACCACTGATTTAGATGGATTCTGGTATACATTTGCACTTACCGTGAAACATTCACAAATAGAGATGTAATGGGGCATTAGATACACGGGAATATATATTCTCGTATATATATTCTTTGGAATAGCTTACAACAATATTTAAGTGTTTCATGTTTTGTTATGGAAATGAACAATTTGTATTTCTGTGTTGGTAACCTGTGTGATCTAGGATATATAAATGCACGAAGGGTGTATTTAAGAGTAATTTTATTATTCTTGGGATTGAGAGAACACCTGCGGTGATAACACATTTTGAAAGTATATGAAGCTTTATATATTGTGCATCTCATATTGCAGCCAGATGGCTCACTGGCCCAAGTTTATATAGCCTATCTTGGATGGATATATACAGTCTAGTTTTCTGACCATTACATACACTTGACACACAAATAAAATAATTTCTTTTTCATTGTGGGTTTATTCTGTTTGATTTATATTTCACCAGATCTCTGCTAAACCTTTTGAGACTGGGAAAAGTGCAGTAATAGTAAGGGTGTTCGTAAAGAATATTTTTAAAATTAAGTGGAACAGAATTTCAGCAGCAAAGTCAACAGAATAGAGGAAAAAAATTGGCTATAAAATTTTGAGATCAATGTCACTTTTGCAAGTCTTTTTAAAAAGTCTGGAGTGGAAACAACAAAAGGGCTTATTTATAGTGGTGTGTGTCAGTACTTTCTGATATGTTGTTTTTTTCCTCATTAACCTTAATTTCTTTTCAGTGAATGATTTGACTATTCTGTATTTTCTATAACTATTCACTATTTTTGTTTTTATTGTGTTAAAATATTAAAAAGCTGTTCCCCCACCCTTCCCAAATGTGTCTCTTGCTTCCAATCAGCAGTCTGAAATAAAAATTCAGAGCAGGTAGAAAAATGCTTTTAAAATGCATATTTGATGTAGTAAAGTGCTGTGCCGTGTTTCTGAAAGAGTCAGGGTCACAGCTGCATACATGTAAATGCATGGTGAATGTGACATTGTTTCCTTGTACAGAAAAAGCAATCTGTCTGTCACTGAATTTATGATGTAAATTGAATTGTAGCTCTCCTATGTTCAGAGATGTAACAAAAAGGTTGAGGTGACCTAAAGGTTACAAATAACTTTTGATTTCATTGTTGCCTACCATAAGACTACTCTTTTTTAATTGTCTCTAGATGGATGTGTTTACACTTGGATAGTTGGAGCTGGTTGCATGTCTTGCCTTATCCTAGGTTCTTGCCAATACAATCAAGAACATAGCATTTTCATTTTTTCAGTTAAAGTGCAGATGTTACAGCACTATGCTAGCAAAGCTGAATTTAAGATTGAAAAGAGATTTCTACCCACAACCCTTCTTTTCTACTATTTATAACTTTTCCAAGTTGAATTCTTTGGGGCTGAATCTTTTCATATTTCATTTTAAAATCACTCTGATTAAAAACAGAATAAAATATTGTGGTCAGTTTGATGAAATTTGGTCCAGATGTCTGACTTTTAAGAGCACACAGAATCAGAATCCTTCTAAGTTTAAAATGTTTGCTGTGTTCTGACTTTAAACCAGTTTTACTTTAGAACCTGATGCCTCGCATACCATTAGTCCTTGAGGGCCCCATTTACTTCAATATAGAAACAAGACCTGGTAGAAGCAAGATCAGGAACATTTCTAACTTGCCTTTCACACTACCCTTTGGAAACTTGCCTTTCAGCACTATATTTTGGAAGGAAGTCACTGGGACTAAAGAGCTTCACTAAAAGGGGGGTGCAGGAAGGAAGGAGTTAGGATGGGTGTATTGTGGGTATGCACAGGGATGTGTGTGTATGGGAGACAGTTACAGGCGAAGAAGGGAGAGGGTGGAGTTATGCCCTTTACTTCTATTAGGTCCCTAAAAATCTGGGGACAAACCTGGGCCAGGCATGCACAGTTGGTCATTTTTCATTACATCCATATCAATAGAAATTCTCTGAACATCCTACAAATATCCCATCACATCAGCCGGCTTGACATTTGAACAGCTGTCATTTTTGATAGTGAAGAAACTTTGTTTTCCCCACTGTTCTGTATATTCATGAGAATTGCTTTCGATGGCATAGTAGGGAAACCTATTTTGTTCAGTTGACTTGAGATTTACAAGAATAGTAGGAGGTTTTTTTCCTTCTGGTATTTGTATGCATAACAGTTAATGTCCTGCCGTAGACTTTCTTTGTGATGTTGATTTCCGGATACGGATCTCCTGACTTTTGGTCCCACGTGACTTCCTATCTGCTCGTTAAATTTCATTTGTCCTCATGTTTACAAAATTACAAAACTAACAGTAAATCAAACCAAAATAAGTAGTGGGTGCACAAGTACATTCTAAGATGAATTAGGGACGCACGGGTAGCAGCTTTATTTCAAAGTTGTATTGGGTGTTGCAGTTAAAGCAGGACTAAAATCCCTCTGTTTTAGTTATTGAGTTTCTCCTCCAAATTTAACACACTAACTGTCATAGTTTGCTGGCTGTAAGTCCTAGTTTGCCTAACACACTGTAGCAGTAGAACCTTTGATGTTTTTGGTTTGCTGTCCTGTACACAGTCCAATTCTAGGATTACTGTACTGTTGAGCAAGATGAGAATCTTGAGACCAGATGGTGGAATTGTCATAGTCTTTTTAACATGAACTTCCTTGCTCCAAAGAGACTTGTCACTTGATTATTTCTTGAGCCCACTCTGTTTTTACTGCTGAACTCAGGGCAATAGAACAACAAAGGAGACTGGCATGCAAGGTGTACAGGGTCTGTGGTCTCTGTAAGGCATGTTTTCCAATCCTTTGCTCATTCTTGTGGCTCTTCTCTGACCTCAATCCAATTTTTCAACATCCTTTTTGAATTGAGGACAGCTGAATTTAGTAGTCTAGTATATTTCAGAGTTAAGTGTTACTTAGATAAATTTTCTGTATATAGAGATAAAATGGCAATAGGTTACTATCTGCAATTCTACATTTTTCCAGAGAAGCCCATCATATTTGTTTAAAGAGCAAAATTGTTTTCATGTCCAAGCGCAATGGAGGGTATTGCAGCCTCCTTACACCTTTTTTTACATGTCCTCGCAGGCTCAGCTGCCTGGTTCTATCTGTCTGCAGAAGCAAGCAAGCACTAACTTTTCGGGGGCACCCTAAAGAACGTTAATAAAATGCAAGTAATTTATGATGATGATAACATTATTCATCTGACATACAGCTGCATCACAGACACTCTTCTATAGCAAATAGTGCTCACAAGTCAGATCAGGATCCATTTTCTTGGCAAGAAACAATACACTGGAACTTGCTTTCACTTTAGATGCCACAGAATTCTTATTAAGAGTAGGATATTGCAGATCTTAAAAACCCTGCAGCTATGCAGTATGAGCTGAACTGCAAGCCTGCAGAGTTCAGTGGGTCATGTTCCACTGTAGCCTCTTACTAGAGTAAAGACAATAATATTTGCAATTTTCTTGGCTGTTAGCTTTCCTCTGACAAGCACCTAAAGAAACAAGAAGCATTAGGTATGAAAGATCATTCTGCAGTCAGCTTATGTAACTCATCAGCCATTTCATTTGGGTAATGGTGACATTTATTACTCTTTAAGTAAACTGAAATCCAGTCAGTTACCCAGTATTCTAATAAGGTCAGAGAGAATAAAGTACCATAATATGGAGCACCTCCTTTTGTTTTAAGGAAATATATTTTTTAGTTTATTTTTCAGAAATATGTTACTGGGCACAGCATTTTTGTATTCAGGGTCATATTTACAGCAGATGGGTATGGTCTCACTAGTTCAATGACAGCCTGAAGGCACCGTCATACTATTTAGTCAAACTATGTATAATAGAGAAAAGAACTTATAGCTTGTTTTTTCAAAGTGCGGAACTCCTGCATATACTGTTGACTGCATTTGGAGCTGGGATTACTCAGCACTACTGAAAATCAGGCCATAAACATTTCTGTGTAATGTAAAATAATGTAAGAATGTCTGAATTTGTTCATATTTTTAGTGTTTTACAATGAGAGACCATCCCAGGCTTTGGCTCGCCTAACAGTCTTTATTTAAAAAAAGAATACAGACTCTATCAAATGCCTTGGCAACAACAGAAATACAACTTAATTTAAATTTCCTAACAGTGTCTCCATCAGAGTCCACCATGCACTGCTAGCCAGCCTTTCCCATCATCAGTCTCCTAATGGGCCAGAGAGGGAAGATGGGCCTGGCAGCATACCCAGAAGGTTAGAAAAATTTGGACTATTATGTGGAAAGGGGATTGGCTAGTGAATTCAAAAGGTATAACAGAACTCCAGCTCAGGCTGACTATGATTATGGTATTATCTCCTGGGCAGAGAGGTGGCCTCTTAGCTTGATAGGTCTCAGGTTATTTAGTGCTTTATAGATCAAAACCAGCACTCTAAGATCTACCTAGTGCATAGACTTGTTGGAGCATAGACTTGATGTGCTTGTGAAAAGAAACACTGTTTAACAAACTGAGGGCAGAATTCTGCACCAGTTGCAAGTTTCCAGATTTGAGATGTAGTTCCATCAAGACTGCTAAGTGTCATGTATTGGATGTGCACCCCCGCATTCCCTGCTTCTCATTTATTCCTGCAACCCTGTTTAAAGCTCATATATCCAGCAGGACTTTTCCTGCAATTTCCCTTCTTGGTCATTAGGGGGAAATTATGGCATCAGGTGTCAATACTGAGGTCAGGGAGACTGTCCCGTGCTTTTAATGTGCCCCTTGCTAGCTCCCAGGCATCCTATTGAATGAGGCAGCAGTGGCACCAGTCTGTCTTGTTTGCAGTGGGTGAGGAGCAGAATGCAGTTTGGATGGGCCTGGTGAAAGCAGGGTGGAAGGAGCAAGGGCAGGGAGAGGGAACAGAAATTGAAAAGGGCTGGCTAAGAACAGAAGGGGCAGGTACTGGTGAGCTGGGGCAGGATTGGGGAGCTGCACCCCACTTCCAACAACTGTCATTATAACAGGCTCCCCACTGTTTAGGCTCACCCATTCCTTTCCCCTCTCCACAAACAAGCTCCCATGCCACATTTCCCCCCCTCCTCCCCAAATAGCATTTGTCCCCACTGGCTTATCCAGGCTCCCAGTGCTCACCCAGGCTGGTTTTGATTTTGCTTCTGCAGGGTGCAAGGGATAGGCTTCAGTCTCCAATCCCTCCCCCTGTCCACAAACCTTTCCACTGCGGAGGGTCACCCTAGGGAAAAATCCGTGACCATTTTTCCCTGATGAGAAATGTGTCACGTGGAGTGGCAAAAAACTTACCTGATGTAGATCTATCCTGGTGTATTGCAGTAGTTCATTCTGGAGGTGGCAAAGGCGTTGATGAGAGGGCTGCATCAGAACGAAACAGTTGCAACCTCTTGGCTGTGTACATGTGGCTTAGTAGCTACTGTAGCAATCCAGACTCTGGTATTGTAATGAAAGTAGACATGCCCTGTTCTAAAATAACACCCTTGCACTCATGTTCCTCTCTTGGTGTCCCCCTCAGCCACTATATGGCAGTTAGGCTGATATCTACCCTGATAGTTGTTTCCATATCTTGATTCCTTGTCTCCCCCCCACCCCCACCCCGAAAAAAAAAAAGTGCTGCCCCAAGATTGGCCACCCCTTAGAAGGTGGCCCCAAGCACGTGATTGGTCGGCTGGTGCCTGGAGCCAGCCCTGTATGCAGGTGCCTGTACAGTGCGTCGCAGCTTACGCGCATTTAACATGCATGAATTCAGCTTTGCGTGGTCCGCAAAAAAAGAGAAAAATAACAATTTAAAAACTGTATCTGTAGTGCGGGCGATTCTGCCCGCCATTCAATTCAATGAGCGTTTGACTAGATGCGGTTTTCGCTTTACGCGCTGACTGCGGAATGTAACCCCAGCGTAAGATGAGACTTGCCTGTACTTGCAGCCGGACCCACTTCTCCTTCATGGAGATGAAAGCTGATCTCTCTTTGATCCCTGATTCCAAGCTGGTTTAGTGATGATTGCTGGCCTTGGACCACAATAAAAATCCCCTTGCTTGGCGTTGGGAACACTTCAGCATCCACGGAGCACATGGAATAAACAGGAGAGCCTGGAAGTGGGGTAGGTTGGTGGTGGTGCACGAATGGCCCACAGGGAACTTAGTTATTAGAAGCTAGTAATGGGAGGAGGAGAAAGAAGTGGAACAGACCAACGACAGAACCAGTGCAGGGATGACTCCATAGAGACAGCTTCATGAGGAACTGCTTCTATTCCAGACTGACTGGAGACAGAGTACATGCAATCTGCAATAGGAAAAGGCCCACCTCTAAAAAAGCAGACACCTCTGCCAAAGAGTCTTTTGTAGGGCTAGCCACCTTTAGGAAGCTTAGGTTCTTAGGCAGGCTCTGGTTTTTGTTGTTGTTGTTGCTGGGAAAGGGTGGCTGTAAAATCATTTATTCTCCAGCCATCAAAGACCCTTTAAAAAGCTACAGCTGACCCTGTCATGGGCTGGAGAACAAAGAAAAGTATTAATACACCAATAGTCTGGTAATATGTCAAACAGCAAAAGTGGTGGCAGACTTTAAAGACTAGGTTTGAGAATCCAAGTCCATTGCTTTAAACAGTCTTTAAGAATCCCTTAAGTATGAAAGGTGCTCTATGACAGTAAAGACGAAGAATTTAAAATATGAGATCCTAAAGACAGGATTGTGGAGGGAGACTTTCAGAGACACAAAGGGCAGTTAGGCATCCAACTCCCACTGAAAATCAATGAGTGTTAGGCACCTAACACACCTGTGTGTTTCTGAAAATCTCCCCCTTTGTCTGTATTTAAATAAATGACATAATTTTTAGGCACCTATTTATGGGCATATTAATTTAACTATAAGCACTCTGTGGAAAACATTTTTGCCTAAATCTGTATCTAATAGTTCATTTGAATGTTGTTTCCAGCGGATCCCAAAAAACATACTAGTTCGATGTATAGTATCTTGATGAAACTCGCGAAGGAAGTTAGTAAAGGCAGGGGTTAAATTTTGTACATCTACAGCTGTTATCTTGGAGATAGTTACCTCACATGTCTGCCTCCTGCATTACAGATCCAAATGTGATTTCTCTGTGTTTCAGGTATCCTCCTCATCCACTAATCACTGTACTTGAAAACAGACCCGATTGCTGGCCAGTTCTCTTGCAGCAGATAACAGTATTTTTCCAGCATTGTCCAGAGAGGTAAAAAACAAATACAGTTCAATTGTTTGTTTATATCTGTAGAACGTGTACTAATTCCACAAAGAAGTGCTTGCTGAAGTCACAGGGTTAAGTACATGATTGTATGTTTTTAAAAAAGAACAACAAAAACCTCTTAGGGTATGTCTACACAACAAAGAAAATGTTCCCAGAGCCCATGCTCCAGCCCGAGGCTGGAATTTTACACAGCAATGAAACAGCCCCGTGAGCCTTAGTTGGCTGGCATGGGCCAGTTGCAGGTTTTTCTTTGCTGTGTAGACATACCCTTAAATATTTTTGAATAATACATACTCTCAGAGCTGGTTGAAAAATGGTTATTTTTTAGCCAAAAATTATATTTCAAAGTTTTTTGTTTCCAAGTGTTGGAAATTTTCTAAATATCTAAAATTGCTAAATTTCTTAATCAAAATAGTTATTGTGAAAGTTATTCAAAATGCTGTGGAAATGGTATCTGAATTTTTGATAACAATTTTGATGTTTTTGGATGATGCCTTCAATTTGAAAAAGGTAGTTTCGGAAAAAAGGTCGTTGTTGGGTGAAAACTTTGAATTCAAAAATTTAATTCACTTATGTTGTAGTAGACCATGTAGTTATGGAAACCAAATATTAAATATAACTTTGGAAGATTGTCACAGAAATGGTCTAGCCCAGGCAGAAAATCTGCTACAGTGAGGATGTTAATGGAAAAAATAATAGTTCACTAAACCAACCAAAAAATAATTTCCCTATGTTAATTGGCCAGTTGGCTTTTGAATGGATACAAAATTTTATTTTGGAAGATTGGGACTGCTTAGTTTAGAAAGGAGACAAGCAGGGACATCAGTTAAACGAAAATGAATGATATAGAGAAGGTAAATCAGACGTTCCTATGCACCTTTCTCATAATAAGCACAGGAGGATGTTCAGTTCATTCACATTTAAATCTGATAATAGCAATTATATTTTTGTTTAACACAACACATAATGAATCTATGGAACTTGCTGTCCATGACATCGTCATTGAGTCTAAGGCTACATCCACACTACCCGCCCGATTCGGCGGGTAGCGATCGATGTTCTGGGATCAATTTATCGCGTCTCGTCTAGACGCGATAAATCGATCCCAGAAGCGCTCCCCGTCGACACCAGAACTCCAGCTCTGCACGAGGAGTAAGCGGAGTCGACGGGGGAGCCTGCCAGCGGTAAGTACTTTTAAAAATCGATCTAAGATATTCGACTTCAGCTACGTTATTCACGTAGCTGAAGCTGCGTATCTTAGATCGACACCCCCGCCCCCCCCCCCAGTGTGGACCAGGCCTAAGAGCTCAGAAAGACTTAGAAAAAGAGTAGCTAATTACATGGGCAATGAGAAAATCCTCTATATTAGATACCTAAGTAAAAAGTAGGAGTCTTAACCCTCAACCCACCTGCCCAATAATGAGGAATGAATACATGTGGGCAGGTTACTCTTATTGTCCACGGTGGGTTTCAGATACTTTCCTTTGAGGCATCTGGTACTGTTGCTGTTAGAAAGGATACTGGAATAGATGGACAGTTGGTGTGTACTGGTGTGGCAATTCATGTGTTTCTAGGAGTTTTCTGCTTTCTTCAGTGCTGCTTTTTTTCTTACTACAACTCTGTTCTTTTGGGAAAGACTATGCTGAACAGAAGGCCGTTTAAAAGTCAACATTTGCAAAGCATTACCACAGAAGTATCAGAGGTGCCTGCTAATATGTGGCTTGGGAAACTGTGTTAATCTCAAATGTCAGTGTGTTATAACTTGGCAATTGCTGACATTTTAATGGCTAAAGCTGTATAACAGCACAGTCTGTCCAATGACAAGATCCATGAATATCTTTTATACAACATGACTTCATTGCAGGTAAAATAGGATTTTTTTTTCTGGGATTGTGCAGCAACCTAGTACCATAGCTACAAGCTATTTTTCCTGTTAAGTTTACATGATAGTGATTTTAAATGGTGGCTTTTGAAGATGCTTGCTTTTTTATTTAAAAATTTGAATTGCAAAGCCTTCTTATTATAAAAATTGTCTGTTTAAAAAAACAGATCCATACCATGTACATATACATGAAGAGCTAAAAGGACACTGTCAAATAGAAATCTAATCTTGAAAAATGAGTTTAAAGCACTATCACGTATTATACCAGCAGCTAAGCCACTGGCCATTTTTTGTAGTTTTACAAAACATATTTCCCTATCTTTTAAAAAATGTCTTTTCTCTGTTGCTGTGTGAAAGACTCTCACAAACAGGGGAACTGACTGTAGTAAGACAGTGAAACTAACTATATATATAGTGCTCTGTTGCAGAAAGTAGGCAACTAGGGTAAAAGAAATATTTTTCAAGATAAATATTTTTCTCTTTATTCTCTTTATTCTATAGTGAACTTAGGTGTTACTTGTGATGACAGAAGTTAAGGAATCTTCAAACAGAAGTTTGAGTTTTAAGTTGATGTCAGATTAAAAAGGTAGATTCATTTTTAAACAAAATATTAGAAAGACACATCCTCCAGTCACCTTAAAATTCTGTAATTCAGTATTCATAAAGAATCCTGTCATAAGTGGGTGCGATATAATCTGTTGTTGAATGGGCAGCAGAAAATGTGTGAAACCTTGACCCCAGGGAAGTCTATGGCAAAACTCCCATTGACTTCAGTGGGACCAGGATTTCACTCTTAAGGTATAAGGCCTGTCTGTTCCTTAAGCATGATCCTGCAAACACTTACTGAAGTGAGCAGGACTACTCACATACATAAAGTTGAGTGGATGAATAAGAGTTTGCAGAATCAGGGTCTTAATGTTTTGTTTTAGTTGTATTTTTTTTTTCTGATGGGATGGCCTGATGGTGATGTGAGTGTGAGTGACTGGAGGAGATAGTATGGCTGTTTGGGAATTTAGTTGATACTGAGCTATTAAAATGTTAATGACTGTTGTTATTCATAGAGCTCAGAAAACAGGGAGGCATTGTGAAAATTTGACATTACATTGTTTCTGTTTTTCATGGAAACGTTTTTATTTGAAATTTTCTAAACTACTGTATTAACTAGAGCTGGAGCTAAAGATTTATAATTAATTAAAATAAATATGTTTGTTTCTTGCAGATAACTACAGGAGATTTTAAAATGTATTTCAGTTTTGGTCCAATCCCACAATCTTTACTTAGGCAAAACTCTCACTGAAGTCAATGAGCAATGCCTGAGTAATAAATGTGTTCTGTCATGAATACATGCATTCTCCAGTACTGAAATCATAATAGAGTATTTTAAAATGTATGCAGAAGGGGAAAGCCACAGATAGCTTTTCATAACCTCTCAGGGAGTCGAGTCCTGATTCAAAGTCCTCGGAAGTCAGTGGAGAAATTCTGATTAACTTCAGTAGGGTTTAGATTGAATGCATAATTATTATGGCCTTGATCCTCTCACTGAAATCAATGACAAAATTTGCAGTGACATTGGAGGGTGCCAGAAACACTTCCTTTTATATGGTATTTAGTATGTATTTAGGTATATAGTTGGTATTTTGTGTCATGAATGGGAATATGGAGTGACAACTGGTTAATTTTTTTAACAATAGCTGCATTCTTTGGAAGAACCCACTTGTCCTGTTGTTCTTCCTGCCACTTTTTATCCAAAGGCTTTTATAACATAAAATCATAGATCTAGAATATAGTGATCTAGAGGTATTACTGACTTTTTTGAGACATGAATGGGAGAAGATGAAAGGTTTCTGGAGGTACTTAATTATTTAACAATATCTGGGTATTGTAACCAATACTGTGATTTCCAGCTTTGAGACAGAGTCATAAATGGATCAACAATTGGATTTTTAAAAAATGTATAGTTGTGAGTTTCTAGCAAAGTGAATCCAATGAAACAATACAGTGATACACTCTTTGCCAGGCAGCAACCCTTGTTAAAGTAGTACTTTGTTTTGATCGCTGTTGATGTGGTAGCTCTCAAACAATTCGTTTTATGTTTGATTTATAGTGATGAAAAGTCAGATTTTATAATAGTATTTCTGAACAACATTATCCAGATACCGCATAATTTGCTACAGCAATATCTATGATGACATTTAGTACAGAAAACAGCTTTCTAAATTGTTGAGGAAAAAAATCAAATGTAAAATGCCATTGCAATATATAAGAGTATAAAGTGAGGTGTTATTCATGCAGCAGTACAGAGTAAGTATATTGGCAATGCACTTTAATTGCACCTTTACTATACAAGAGCTCACTATATTGTTCTGTGCCAGTAAATCAAATTGCTACTGCTTATTGTGAGATTTAGCAAGGACTCTCATGGTGTCGTCTTATAATTACTATACATCCTGCACAATGTTGATACCTATAGAGGCTGTGAATGTTATGTTGCTTGGGTTTCACTGTTCACTGACTTTTACTAGTAAGTGGTCTCAGTAAACTTATTTTTGAACTGCAGGGCACAGAGTTCATGTGTCTGTATAATGACTCCATTTCTAAGATACCTTTATTGTGAACCGTCCCAATTGGGGGAGAATGCTGAACTGCGAATGGGTCTACTTAAAATCTTACTTCAGCCACATGGTCCTGAGAACAAAGAGGCACCGTCTACACTAGAACACCTTATTCTTCAGCTGCTTTGTGACTTGATTCCACATTTTCAGGTAAAAGTTAATTTAATGTTTGGCCCTGCCTTCTGCAAATAAACTTTGTTAAAGCAGCTTTGTTATTGTATTACTCTTTTGTGTGTTCACATGCAATGCTGCATTCCAACTCCCACAAACTAGATTTGATCAGCAGCTTGGAGATCCAGAGTTGTTAAGTCTGGCTTTCTCGGGGAAGGTAATATAATTTTTTTTAAGTGATCAAATCTTACCATGCAAGGTCTAACTGGAAACAAGTGTTGTGTGTGATAGTAACGAATGATGCTGATGACCTTGTAAATAGTTTAAGCTGGGAGAGCAGCATGTGAGAGACAGAATGTTATTGTCCTGAATCAGTCACAGTCTGCTGTTCTTCTTCGAGTGCTTGCTCATGTTGATTCCATCTAGGTGTGCGCGCACCCACGTGCACCGCCGTCGGAGATATTTGCCTTAGCGGTACCCGTAGGGCTGGCTGTTGTGCCCTCTGGAGTGCCACGCTCATATCGCGGTGTATCAGGCACCATCAGCCCTACGACCTCTCAGTTCCTTCGTATCGCCCGTGGTGGTCAGTGAGAGTGTCTTTCTTGCTTAGCAAGAGCTAGCGATTTCTACCATTCTGAACTTCACGCCTTACGGCCATTGTACATAGTTTACATTTGATAGTGTTCAGTAGTTGTTAAGTGTGTGTTAGTAGTTAGGGTCCCAGCGGGACTTTGCCCCAGGTGGGGCATGCCTTGGTCTCCCGGGTTTAAGCCCTGGTCTCTCGGGTTTAAGCCCTGCCTGGACTGCAGCAGGCGTATGCCTGTGAGTGACCCCCATTGCAGCTGCCTTAAGTGCTTGGGGGAGAAACATGTTAAGGAGCAGTGCTGGATCTGCAAATGCACCCAAAAGGAGCAGGATATCCATCTCAGGGCTCTCATGCTGGAGTTCCAAGCCGTCCAGACAGGTCGCCTCGAGTGCCTCAGCCTCCGTGCGCAGTGCTTCACCGGCACCCAGCTCCTCCTGGCATCGTTCGCCATCGCCGGTGCCAAAGAAGAAGGCCAAGAAGTGCTCCCTGGCACTGAGCAAAAAGTCCCAGGGGTCATCTAACAAGGGACCTGGGCCTGCCCACCAGGCTGCTCCGGGGCCATGCAATCATGCCTCCCCATTTGGGTCTCCCAGTCCCCTTAAAGGTCTGCCACCGACTCCTGGGAGCAGTATGGGACCCACACTCCTGCCTGCACGTTCATCATCCCAGGCTCCCTAGGCGCATCTCCACCTGCTCCTATGAAGGACCCGGCCAAGGTTTCCCACGAGGGCAAGCCCACCGTTAAAACCCCTCAGGAACGGGAACAACGCTGGTTGCCTGACAGAAGATGTTGATCTTCTCCGCTGTGTCTGGAATCCCGGGGCAGATCCCAATCACTGTGTTGATCGCCCAGGCGAACTTCCAGATCCCCTCAGTGCTACTCACCGGCATGGGGTTGATGCTCCCCTTACTATTCCTGGTACTGCTCACTCTCTCAATGGTCATCCTCTAGGATCAGTCCCGATCACCGGCAGAGTGGGAAAATTTCCCGTCCCAGTACTGGTCTCTGCAGCACCGGTCTCCCCAGCACCGGTACCACTCTTCACGCTACAGTTACTGTTCAGTTACGCCTGTGCAACGGTAGCCATGACCAGTAAACAAACACAGGCATTGACGACGCCTCCCTGGTCGTCGGAAGGTGGTTCCTCTGGTACGGAGGGCCAGTTCAGCCCATCGTCAAGGTCTCATTGGTGTGATTGGGCACTGGAGCCCGCTCCCTTGTCTGCGGCACCAGAATGGCAACATGGCCAGTGGCCAGTGCAGTGGCCTTATTGGAGTGCATGGGGCATACTGGTTGTGATGATGCCTCCTTTGCAGCACTCCTCAGTGGCTACGGCGGAGCATCAGTCGGTGGCCCCCCTGGCTCTGGGCCTGGTACCGAAAGCCTGCTCCGAGGTCGGGGCGGAGGAACCTGTGCCCACCCCAAAGCTGCCTTCTCCGATGTTGGTCGAGACCTCTGCAACCCCACCAGCAGCTCAGTCTTCCTCATCATCCCCAGATGAGGCGGTCATGGGATCTTCCAGAGCTAGCCCACTGGATGACGTTAGGGAACATCAAGCCCTTCTCCGGCATGTGGCCGAGAACTTGGGGCTCGAGGTACAGGAGATGGCAAGGCAGGAGGACACCCTCTTCAATGTTCTCTTGGCCTTTATGCCCGCCGGGGTTGCCCTGTCTGTACATGAGGGGGTCCTTGAAATAGTCAAGGCTTTGTGGCTGACCCCCCCCATCCCTCCTGCCCACCTCAAAATGGGCTGAGAAAAAGTGCTTTGTGCAGGCCAAAGGTTTCAAATACCTTTATACCCACCCGCCCCCAGGTTCACTGGTTGTATCTGCCACCAATGAAAAAGACAAACAGGTCCTCACCTCCTGACTCCCAAAAACAAAGGGGCTAAGAAACTTTATTTATTCAACCGCCAGCCTGCAATTTTGGGTGGCGAACCATCAGGCCCTGCTGGGCCGGTACAATTTTAATCTCTAGGATGGTCTCAGAAACTTCCAGGAATCCCTCCATCTGGGACTGGCCCAAGAGTTTGGCACCGTGGTGGAGGAGGGTACTGGGGTGGCCAGATGTTCCCTGCAGATGGTGTGGGATGCGGTGGACTTGGCAGCAAGGGTGGTCACATTGGCGGTGGTCATGCAATGAGCTCCTGGCTCCAGACAGCGGGCCTCTCCGAGGCGATGCAGGCCTCGATCTAGGACCTCCCCTTTGACGGAGTTCGTCTGTTCTTGGATCAGACGGATGCCAGGCTGCATGGATTGAAGGACACTAGGGCTACCCTTCGCTCGTTGGGCATGCACACGCCGCAATCAGCCAGAAAGCCCTTCCGACCACCGCCAAGACCCTGGCAACCTCGTCAGGGGTCTACGAGAAGAAGAGATGCTAGTTTTGATCATCATCGCTCTTCTTCTTCATGTTCGCCAGCCCAGCCTGGGGCTGCCAAACACCCTAGGGGCCAGAAGAGATTGTTTTGAGGGTGTGCCCGAGAGCGATGCCCCAGTCAGTTGACCGGATCCTACCCACATTTTCCTCAACCGCCTCTCTCCCTACCGCTCAGCCTGGTTGCGGGTTATGTCGGACCACTGGGTCCTGGACATAGTGGCTCGGGACTATAGCCTGCAGTTCTTGGCCACCCCTCCTTCCTGCCCCCGCACCCTCATTCCCCCGTCCCTCTTCAGGGACCCTTCTCAAGAGCAACTCCTCATTCAAGAGGTCAAGAAGCTCCTGGGCTTGGGGGCTGTGGAGGGGGTTCCTCAGGCATGGAAGGAAGAGGATTCTACTCCCACTACTTCCTAATCCCGAAGGGCAAAGGGGGCCTCAGACGTATCCTGGACATGCGTGGCCTCAACAAGTCTCTCAAGAAGTTGAAGTTCTGCATGGTCTCCCTGGCCTCCATCATTCCTTCCCTGGATCCGGGGGACTGGTACACTGCTCTCGACTTAAAGGACGCTTACTTTCATGTTTCCGTATTGCTGGGCCACATGCGTTTCCTGTGTTTCATAGTGGTCGGGCATCACTTCCAGTTCATGGCGTTACCCTTTGGCCTGTCCTCGGCCCCCAGGGTGTTCACAAAATATGTGGCACTGGTAGCAGCTTACCTGAGTTGTCGGGGATGTGTGTCCAGATCTTCCCATATCTCGATGATTGGCTCATCAAGGGCAGGTCGTGGGAGCAGGTGCAACATAGCCTCGATCTGGTGTGGTCCATCTCCAACAAGCTGGGCCTGTTAATAAACCTGGATCACCTGGATCGATCGGACTTCAGCTGTCGTTAAGACTGCGCCGATCACAACACGTCTGCCATTCTTCTCGCACTCTTGCCTTTCTTCTCCACGTTCGTCCGAAACGTTTAATGATGTCATCTTCCCATCTTCTTGGAGGCCGACCGGGGGGGGTCTTTTCTGTTCTCGCGGGTACCACTCAGCAATGATTGCGGTCCACCTGTTATCCGTGAGCCGTGCTGTGTGGCCCGCCCATCGCATCTTGTTATGTCTGCTTTCCACGACAATATCTTTCACACCGCTGCGTTCTCTGATGATTTCATTTGGTATACGATCCAGAAGGGAGATTCCCAACATAGCTCGTTCCATTGTCCTTTCAGCTACCAACAGCCGTTGCTCTTCTCTCTTCGTCAGTGCCCATGTTTCACTGCCATACAGCATGGCTGGCAGCACTGCTGAATTGAAAATATTTTTACGTGTGGTCTTATCAGTTTTTCCTTTGAGGACGTCCTTGATGGAATTAAACGCACACGATCCTGCCCGAATCCTTCGCGAGAGTTCTCCGTTCAGGTCTTGGTGCATATTAACTTCTTGGCCCAAATATATGTACTGTTCCACTTCTTCGATGTCTTCTCCTGTTACCGTTATTCGGGCTTTTCGTAAGACGTCTGATCACATATATTTCGTTTTGCAGCGGTTCATTTTCAGGCCGACCTGACTACTTTTCTTGTTGAGTCTTCGTAGCATGCTCTGTAGTTGGTTGGTGCTTTCGGCAATTAGTACAATGTCGTCTGCAAATCTGAGATGAGATAAACTCTCTCCATTTATGTTGACGCCACTCCTCCAATTGATCTTGTTCATAACCATTTCGAGGCAGGCGGTGAATAGTTTCGGTGAAATTGTATCTCCTTGCTTTACACCTTTCTCGATTGGGATGCGGAGGGGAGTTTCAAGGAGAGTAATGTCTGTTGTACATCCAGTATTCGCTTCCTTCAACAAACTAATGTACTGCGTGTTAATGCCCTGCTCTGTGAGTGCCTTTAATATTGCGTTAAATTCAATGCTATCGAAGGCCTTTTCATAGTTGACAAAAGCAATGCACAGCGGGAGTTTGTATTCCCTCGCTCTTTCTAGGAGCTGGCTAAGGGTAAATATATGGTCGATTGTACTGAAATTTCTTCGAAACCCTGCCTGCTTTCTCGCCTGTTGTTCATCCAGACTCTGCGAAAGTTGATTCGTTATCACCTTTGTGAAGAGCTTGTAGATGTGAGAGAACAGGCATATAGGGCGGTAGTTCTTAAGATTTTCTCGATCACCCTTCTTGTGCAGCAAGATGGTATTCGACTCCTTCCAGCTTGATGATATTTTTCCTTCTTCAAGATATCGACTGAATCTTAAAGCGAGGGCCTTCCAAAGTTTTTTGCCTCCTGCATAAATAATTTCTGACGTTATTCCATCTTTGCCTGGAGCTTTTCCCTTCTTCATCTGGTGTAGTGCGCTTCGGACTTCGCTGACGATTATTGGGGGGACGCGTTCTTCTGACTCTTCGAGGGCTGGGAGGGGGACGTTGATTCTTGATTTGAACAGTTCTGTATAGAAGGCCTTGCAGACCTCCTTCATCTCTGCTCTGTCGATTACTGTCTCTCCATCCTTGTTCTTCAATGCTGTTACGCTCAGTCTATACTGCGTCAATTCCCGCTTGCATGTCCTGAGGCTCTTGCGTGATTCAGCTGTTTTAAGGAGCTTTTCTTTCCGGAAATTCTCAGTCATCCTTCAGTTTTCGCCGTATAAGCTTGCACAGAATGGAGTACTCGAGGTTGTTATCTGAGCTCCTTTTCATGTTTCTCCGCTTCTCCAACAAGCTTTTCGTTTCAATCGAGATTCTTCCCTTTGCCTTCTTCAGCTTTTTAATTTCAGCTGCTTTTATGCAACATCTCAGCTTGTCAGCAAAGATACGATAGTCCTCATCACACTTTTCCATCTGGCTCCAGTCAAACCCAGAAATCGCTTTTTTCAGCTTTGCTTCATTGAATGTCTTCGGCTGCTGTTTCCTGTTTGCCATCTGTAACGCCTTCTTTTCCACCGCTTCGTCGAAAATCAACTTCGCTCTAAGCAGGCGATGGTCACTGCCGGTGTTGAATGGCTGCACCACAGAGACGTCTTGAACGATGCGCCTTTTATTGACTAAAATATAGTCGATTTCATTCTTTCTCTTCGCGTTTGGTGCTATCCATGTCCACCTTCTTGAGATTTTCTTTTTGTACCAGGTGTTTGCCATGTACAGTTCTTTAATTTCTGCCATCGCTACCAGCCTCTCTCCTCTTTCATTCCTTTCACCGCTGCCGTATCTCCCTATGAACTTTTCGCCAGCTTTCCCTCGCCCGACCTTGGCGTTGAACTCTCCCATCGTGACAGTGTAAGTGGACTTTTGCGCGAGAGCTCTTTCAAGCTCTCGGTAGAATTCTTCTACTTCTTCGTCCTCACTTGCACTTGTGGGAGCGTAGGCCTGGATGACCTTGAGGGTAGCTTTTGACTCCATCTGAAGATGCAGCACACCGATACGTGATGATGTTAGCTGGCATGATATGACTTTCGAAGACCAATCTTTATTGACGATAAATCCGACTCCTCCAACATTTCTAATGCCATCTCCCTTTCCGAGCCTCACAGCACTTCCATCCTTCCAGTTGACTTCCAACTCCTTCTTTCGTCGGGTTTCGCAGACACCGAGAATATCGCATTTTATCCTTTTCTTCTCCTCCATCAGATGGTTCAAAGTTTCCTCCTTTGCCAGTGACCTACAACTGTAAGTACACACAGCGAGGATTGTCCTTTTCCATGTTGGCCTAGCACCTGACATTTTTAGCAACCTCTTGTTGCTCAATTTCTGCTCCGCCACCGTAGAACGTGCATTTACTCGTGTTGTTTTAGCCGTTAACTTCAAGCCATCCCACTGGCTAGGTGGGCAGGCATGCGTACCTCCTCAAGCTTAGCTAGCCTTCAACCTCTAAGGAGAAGGAAAAGCGCTCTTTCCTGTGAGAGAGCAACCCTCCTCCCTGGATTGGATAGTCCGACACCTTTGTAGCATGGTAAAACCTACCAGGGCATACGCCCCGCTACCATAGCTGTCAGACGGCCAGGGTCACCGCTGCACCACGTTGAGGCGCTGAGGTAGGATTTTTTGCAGCAGTGTTGTGTGAATAAACACAGAATAAAAACCTGTTAATAAAGTCCATGTTAACACCAGTCCAATGCGTAGAGTTTATTGGAGCATTTCTCAACTCCATGCAAGCTGGGGCCTTCCTCCCAGAAGTGCGCTTCCAGGCCATGTCGGACTTGATTGCCCACATAAAGAGCCATCCGCTCACCACAGCCCACACATGCCTGCGACTAATGGACCACATGGCCACGTGCATGTACATGGTCAGCCATGCCCGACTTCATCTACGGTCTCTGCAGACCTGGATGGTCCCGGTCTATATCCCCAGCAGGCACGCCCTGGCCCGAGTGGTCACGGTGCTGAGCTACGTCCTCTTGGACTGGTGGCTGGATCGTGAATCGGTGCTGTAGGGGGTTCCCTTTGTGACCCTGTCTCCGTTGCTTACCCTGGTCTCAGACGCGTCGGACCTGGGCTGGGGAGCCCATCTGGGCGAGCTCAACACCCAGAGCCACTGGCTACACAGTGATCTGGCCCTTCATGTAAACATCAGGGAGCTCAAAGCGTATTTCCTGGCCTACCAGGCGTTCTTGCCCCACCTGGCAAGAAGGTGCAGGTCCTGACAGACAGTACAGCCGTGATGTATTACATCAACAGGCAGGGTGATGCCAGGTGTTGGGCCCTTTGTCCCCTTTGTCGGGAGCCTCTGGGACTTTTGTGTGCAGCATGCCATTTATCTGGTGGCCGCCCACCTGCCTGGGACCAGGAACATCCTGGCGGATCGCCTCAGCAGGACCTTCTCATCTTGCCACGAATGGTCGCTTCATCTGGAGGCAGTCTGCTTAATCTTCCGCAGGTGGGGGACTCCCCGGGTGGACCTGTTTATGTCAAGGCATAACAGAAAGTGTCACCTGTTTTGTTCTCTATGGGGCAGGGACAAGGGCTCCCTGTCGGACACCTTCCTGATTCTGTGGTCGGGAACGTTGATGTATGCCTTCCCACCAGTACCATTAATCCACAAGGTGCTGCTGAAGGTGAAGCAAGACAGAGCGTCTGTTATCTTCATAGCCCCAGCGTGGCCTCATCAACACTGGTTCGCCGTGCTGGCTCTCAGCAGCCACCGGTGCAGCTATCTCTTTTGCCGGATCTGCTGTCCCAGAACCATGTCAACCTGCTGCACTCGAACCTGGCATCGCTGCACTTGACGACGTGGCTGCTGCATGGCTTAGTATGGATGAACGGGAGTGTTCCACTGGTGTCCAACAGGTCCTGCTAGGCAGCAGAAAACCGTCCACCAAGTCTACCTATGTGGCAAAGTAGGAGTGGTTCACGTGTTGGGCCTTGGACTGACACATTTGTGTGGAAGAGGCCCTGCTGCAGGACATCCTGGATTATTTATTGCACCTTAAGCTCTAGGGTCTGTCACCATCTTCAATCAAGGTGCACCTGGTGACCATTTCAGCATTCCACCCTCCCTTTCAAGGCCCATCGGTCTTCGCCCATCCCATGACGGTGCACTTCCTAAAAGGTCTAGAGTGCCTTTACCCGCATGTCTGGGACCTGGTCCCCTCTTGGGACCTGAATCTTGTGCTGTCGAGGCTTACAGGTCCCCCCTTCGAACACTTGGCTTCCTGCTTCCTCCTGGAAAGTCTCCTTCTTGGTCACTATAACTTCGGCCCGTAGAGTGTCCGAGATCAGGGCGCTAATGTTGGAGCCACGCAATACGGTCTTCTATAAGGACAAAGTCCAGCTGCATCCGCACCCTGCCTTTCTGCCCAAGGTCATCTCCCAGTTCCACACTGGTCAAGACATTTACTTACCTTTATCCAAAGCCTTGGTGTCACTGACAGGATGAAAGGTTGCCGAGTGTCAGCCCAGAGGATCTCGTCTTGGATCATGGCCTGTATCCTCTTTTGCTATGAGCTGGAAAAGGTTCCCCACCAGCGATCGTGACAGCTCATTCAACTAGGATGCGGGCATCATCATCGGCCTTCCTGCTGCAGATGCTGATCCAAGACGGATCAGCGACCTGGTCATCAGTCCACACTTTTGTGTCGGACTACGTGGTGACTCAGCAGGGTCGAGACAATGCTGGCTTTGGCAGAGCAGTGCTGCAAGACTGTGAACTCTGAGTCCACCTCCGTTGATTCTGCTTGTGAGTCACCTACAATGGAATCAACATGAGCAAGTACTCGAAGAAGAAAAAATGGTTACCTGTCTTTCGTAACTGTTATTCTTCGAGATGTGTTGCTCATGTTCATTCCATTACCCGCCCTCCTGCCCCTCTGAGTTGTCAGCAAGAACGAACAGAGAGGGCGTAGGGCTGGCGGCGCCTGATATTCCGAGGCATGAGTACAGTACTCCACAGGGTGCCACAGCTGGCCCACTGGTACCACTAAGGCAAAAATCTCCGATGGAGGACACCTAGAGTGTAATGAACACGAGCAACACATCTCGAAGAACAACAATTATGAAAGGTAGGTAACTCCTAGTGAGGACACGCACCACCAGCACAAGGAGCCAAGCATGTACATACAAGAAATGTAATAACTGGGGTGACTGTATGATGATATAAATAATTTTGTAGTGTAGACATGGCCGCAGCCTCTTTGTGCCTTAGTTCCCTGTCTGTAAAATGGGAATATTAGGTGCAGTGAGGATGAACACGTTAAAGATTGTAGGATGCTAATAGACTTCAAAGGGGACACAGGAAACTTCTCAGAAAAATAGTTATGAACCTGCTTTATTCCCCAAAAACCAAAACACACAACTATAGGAGAGAACTCTGTTTTGCTAGAAATCACTTTTATTTTCTTAAATGTATACTAAGCTTTACATTCTCTTCACTGTCCCCTTGTTCACAGTGTGTCTTTCACTGCAGCGAGGAAAATCTCTGGCCCAAGAACTCATAAGCTTGTTTTCGTAACCTGTCCTTTCTTCCTCTTCCAATCCCCAAGCCCTTTTTATCCTTTCTTTATCTAGCCCCTCGTTTAGTCCTGCTACCGTGTATTGCATAAATGCTGAAACACTTCATAATCATTTTGTTGTTTTATGGTGGCAACCACTGGTGAAAGGTTCAGCTGGTCACCTGCAGACTTTCCTCTTGGTGAATTCAGCAGACACAAGGCTCCTGATTAGAGCAGATGGTTCATTGTTCTTAATCCCTTGGAATAAATGCCAATGTGGGTGAGATCAAAACCTTATTCATAACACCAGCTCCAGAATTTTGATTAGAGCAGCTGGGTTTGGTTGGAATTGGAATTTTCAAGAGAATAACATCTTTCATATCTAACACATTAACCTATTGAGGAACCCTGCCATTTGAATCCTCTTCTGCCCTGCTTCCAAATATAGAATGACACTTTTGGTCAAGACACTTGAGTGCAATTTTTTTCTGTAGATAGATTTGCATGGTGTTTCAAGGGAATAAGATACTGACCCACTACCTCTGGAGATTGAAGTTGGAATCAAGATTAGATAATAAGAAAAGTGATTTTTTTTTTTTTTTTTTTTTGCACAGGTGAGCGGGGGGTGGGAAGGATCTCAATAATACGAAAATTTCAGCATTAGAAAACCCCTACACCACTTGTTCCGTTTGGTAATCACTAACCCAGAGAAGCTCAGGAATTGAATTGCATGCAGTAGCAAATCAGGAACAAAGGACCCAAAACCAAGGATGTCTATCTGCCGTCTCTCTTAAGGAAAAGGGCAGTGCTTGTTAATTCTTTTAGTTTTTGTCTGATTTTACTGCTGAGTTTCAAACTGCAGATAGGATTGTCTGTTTCAAGGCTGATCCTGCCATCAGCCATAGAATGTTAAGGTTGGTAGTTTATCTCTGAATGTGTTTCTTGCAAGGTTCTTAGAAAAGTTTGCAATGAAAGTTATACAACTCTTAGGGCCAACTATAGACATTGAAACTCTTTCATACATCTTGTAAGGGAGAAGGAAAATAAATTTAAAAAGTGTGTATGTGTATAAGCTATCTCTTTTTCTCTACAGATAAAGGATTTGCCTCAAATAACGGAAGCATGGTTCTTTCTAGAAGAATTATTCCGGAGTCTGCTTCGCTACCCTGTTTTTTGGAAAGTCCAGTTATCCCAGCTTTGTCTGCAGATGTTGTGCTTCTGTGAGGTTTGCCTGAACGTGACAGGGGAATGTTCATCTACAATTTGCTTAATAGAGCAAAATGTTGACCTCTTTCAAGAGGTAAGAATTTGGGAGAAGATGCAAAAAGCTACATTAAATGGAAAGATTGTTGCCATTTTAAAGGTGGTCTTTCAAAGTGGATCTATTCATGCAGTTATTTTTTCTTGCTAAGAATCTTTGTTTAAAATGCTCATCTGTGCTGAAAAAGTCAATCAAAGGTTCTCATTATTCTTACTGAGACCAACACAAAGTTAATACAAAATTCATAAGCAAATAGCATGTTCTGTATTTGCAGCAAGCACCATCTTCCAATATATTGAACTTTTACAAGGTAAGAAATCTGAAATGTTTTGATCAGGCTGTAATCCTCAATCAGGGCTTGCAGTTTCAAATCAATGGGATTTGTGCACCTAAATTGCATAGGTGCTTTTTAAATCTCAACCTTCGGTGTCTAATTATGGCCTTAAGAGCCTAATGCATTATTGAAAAAATTGGGCTATATGTCTAAAACAGTTCACAATAACTTTTAGTGTATTGGAAGTCTAAACTTTTCATTATTAATGTTGAAATAGCTTTATTTTGAAGCGACACAGGTTTTTTGCTATCTAGAAAAAATCGCTCTACCCTATTAGAAACAAGATCTAGGAGCATAGTTTGACCATTGTAGAGTTCAGATTGCCACTGTCTGTGAATTTCACTGTTTCAGGCCAAGTATTTTCACAGAGATTTGTGTACTATGGATAAAATTGCCAGCCCCCCCGTCGAATCTTCTCTCCCCCCCATGTTGGTACCTAAAGTTAGGCTTCTAAACGATATTAAGGGATTTAAGTAAGTACATGTTTTTAAAAAATGCAGATTACCCAGAAGCTCCTACTGACACCAACAGAGGATGCTTAGCACTTTAGACATCCAGGTACTTATTTAGGTCCTTAGAATATGGTCTTAGGAGCCTAACTTTAGGCACCGATTTTTGAAGATCTCTAGGCCTATGTAGAGTACATAGACATTGAACTGTTTTATCTAAACTAATAAGGCTTTTACCATAGTGTTTGCTTATGGTAGATATATGAAGCCTAGGTTTAATTTTGTTGTTGTTGTTTCTTCACTGCAAAACCTAAAAAGCCAGAAAATTAAAAATTATGAAGTCCCCATATATCAGCTACTATGTTTTAGTGCTGACTGGTTAGATTGAATGTAGACTGTAGTGTAGGGAGCTGGCCAGTATAGGTTAAACCAAATTATAGAGAAACTAATCAGAATCTTGTGGCTATTTAATAAGACTTGAATTGTATTGAAGCTCATGCTTTCCAGTTGGTCGCCTTTATTGAAAGGTTGCTGCTTTTAAATTACGAGGTTTGAACAGGTACACTGTGTTCAGTATATACTGTGTGTGTAAAAAAGACCTGTAATATTGATATGTTTGTTTATTTTCACACCCCATCTGGCTCAAAACTGAAGTCTTCAAACATTTTTTTTTCTACCTCTTCAGGACTTTCCAGTTGAACAGGCCATAATTGGATTAGGTTTACTTCTGCTACAATCTCCAGCATGTCAGCAGAAACCCATCTTAAACCTAGGTAAAGTTCTACTTGGAATATCCAGTTTCCAAGATCATGGTTTTCTGTTTGTTTTGTTTCCTTAAATTTAAGACATTGTCTTTTTGTAGTCAGTCTTCTTTGAAGTTAGATGCAGTGATTGGAATGCTCATTGTATTAAGCTGTAATTTTTGTTAAAAAATAAAAGTTTGATATGGTGGAGCCAAAGGTAAAAAGAGATCCCCACTCCCCTCCTGTTTCCTGTCATGGATGTTAGCATCTGCTGGCTTGTTCTTCCTTTGTATCGGGGTTTAAATTTTTCCAGCCAGCAGCAGGATAGCCTTAGCACAGGGTTCAGGTCTCCTGAACCTGTTACTTCTGACAGTTCTTCTGATCTCACGTTTGACAATCTTGAGGGCACAACATATAGCTTATTTGTTTGGCTGGGCTTTTGACTTACTGGTTTAGTGATAGAGAATAGACTTTTCCTGCTGATACATTAACAAGCAGGGGTTTCTGTTATATTCCATTTCCGCGTTTATTGATGTAAGGTGCTCAGGTGGCTTGGTATAAAGGGCATGAAATGTACATTTGGTGATGCGGTCCTTATCAGGAAAGTAGTTTGCACTGTGGCAGTACAATGTATATATATTGCAACTCTTTTGGGGACTGTTACTGTGCTTGACCAGAGTGTTTGCTAGAAAATGTGTATGTCATACTGAAAAGCTTAATAACTCTTTTTTCCACCTATTTTTTTTCTCTTGCTCAAATAGCTTGCAAGCTCCTTTCCTGTACAGAAACTCAGAAAATTCCAGCCACAGCCATCATCTTGGTGATGCCTGTGTTGCAGATCTTATCTTCAACAGCAGTTGAGGACTGCATATCGGAGGAAGATTCTGGCCCCACTAGGCAGCAGCTGGCTATAAATCTTTTGGAAATGGTACAGCAGGAAGGCATAAAGGATAAAAAGAAATTGGTAAAGGTTTAATTCAGGTTTTTCCCTTCTTGTGGGGCAGATAGGGGTAGGGGGAATATAACAGTTTATCTGCATTGTTACATGCAATAATTTACATTAGAGACTTCTAAAGTTGGTGTGTGATTGTGTGTGTTCTTTTCAAACTTGACATGGAAACTGTCAAAACGTATTAAAGATGAGTAAAATGGGAAGTACTAGGAAGGCAGCAAAAACTAATTTTGCGCTTGGGCATCGCTTATACCTGTGTGGTTTTTTTGTTTGTTTTTTTGTTTTTTTACAGCCTTATATTTGCTCATACAAATTTAAGGGTATAAGTACATCTTCATCCTGTGCTGTTAGCCAAATAGCAGCGCTCAATAGAATGCTGAACTTTTGCCTCCTTCAGACTTTTGCTTATGGTACTCTTATTCATCCCCTTCCTTGTAACAGTATAATCTCATCAACCACCACTCTTTTCTTCTCTTTCCACTTTGTTGGGGAAGGGAGGGAAAACAAAGGCAAAGGGGGCAGAAAAGTACCACCTATTACGGTGTCAACTGATCATCTTGGAATCTTTTTGTACTTACTGTTGCTCCCTTCTTATTTACCGATGCAGGATCTTGAGCCTGAGAACTCTCTCTCCCTCCCTCCCTCACAGAATCATAGAAAATGTAGGTCTGGAAGGGACCTTGAGAAGTCATCAAGTTCAGCCTCCTGCACTGAGACAGGACCAAGTAAACCTAGATCGTCCCTGACAAGTATTTGTCCAGCCTATTCTTAAAAACTTCCAATGCTGAGGATTTCCACCATCTCCCTTGGAAACCTATTCCAGTGCTTAGCTACTCTTATAGTTAGAAAATTTTTCCTGGTATCCAACCGAAAGCTCCCTTCCTGTAGATTAAGCCTATTACTTCTTGTCCTACCTTCAGTGGACATGGAGGGCAACTGACCACCATTCTCTTTATAATAGCCCATGACATACCTGATGGCTGTGTTCAGGTCCACCCTCAGTATTCTTTTGTCAAGACTAAACATGCTCATTTTTTTTAACCTTTCCTCATAGGTCAGGTTTTCAAAATCCTTTATCATTATTGTTGCTTTCCTCTAGATTCCATCCATGTGTTATTAGAATCATAGGGTTAGAAGGGACCACAAAGATCATTTAGTCTAAATCCCTGCCAAGATGCAGGATTTGTTGTCTAAAATTCCAAGACAGAGGGCTATCCAGCCTCCTTTTGAAAACCTCTATCTGAATGTTCTAAGGATAGGTGAGAGCTGCCTGCCTTCTCATTTAGACATCCTCAGCACTGTAGAAGTTAGGCTCCATTTGCCTCTTTAATCTCCAGAAACAGTTGAAAACAGCTGTAGTCAGGTTGGTGGTGCATTTGAGACAGCAAAACATACCATTTTCTTCTGGTTTCTGCATCTAATATCCATTTATCCTAGAGGATGGCTACCTAGATCTTCCTAGAGGAGATGTTTTAAGGACTTGTATCCCAGATTTTTTCCTCAAGGCTCCAGAAACATTGTTACTGTACTGGCTGATGAGCTATGGAGATGTGTGATAGCCTGTAGTTTTAAAAAACATAAGAATGGCCATACTGGGTCAGACCAATGGTCCATCTAGCCCAATATCCTGTCTTTTGACAGTGGCCAATGCCAGATGCTTCAAAAGGAATGAACAGAACAGGGCAATTATCAAGTGATCCATTCCCCCCCGTCCCAGCCTCTGGCAGTCAGAGGCTTAGGAACATCCAGAGCATAAGGTTGCTAATAGACCTATCAATGTCAATCTTCTATGAACTTGTCCAATTCTTTTTAGAACCCATAGATAGTTTTGGCCTTCACAGCATCCCCTGGTAACAAGTTCCACAGGTTGACTGTGTGTTGTGTGCAGAAGTACTGCTTTTTTGTTTGTTTTAAAGCTGCTGCCTGTTAATTTCATTGGATAAACCCTGGTTCTTGTGTTATGTCAAGGGGTAAATAACATTTCCTTATTGACTTTCTCCACACTATTCATGATATTATAGTCCTCTATCATATTCCCCCTTAGTCAACTCTTTTCTAAGATGAACAGTCCAGTCTTTTTAATCTCTCCTCAGATGGAAGCTGTTTCATTCCCCTAATCATTTTTATTGCCCTTCTCTGTACCTTTTCCATTTCTACTATATCTTTTTGAGATGGGGTGACCAGAACTGCATGCAGTATTCAAGGTGTGGCTGTACCATGGACTTAAATAGTGTCATGATATGATGATATTTCTTAACTTTAGGACCAGAAATGTAGATTTTTTTAATTTTCTCACATGCTTGGTGAATTTGTGCACCAGGGTCAAATCTCTAACAGAATATAATCTTCAATGGACTTTCCACATGTGTACTTTTTCATGCTTTATGCTCTGTTCCTACAGGGAAAACCCTTATCGGTGTCCTCTTCATCTCTTGCCTCAACTTCTCTAATTTGCTAGGTCTCTGAGCTTCTAATTTCTGTCCTCCAGCCCACCCAGAATGCTTGTGTGAATAGCATTTTCCCTTCCAGACCACATCCTATCCCCTCTTTGATCCTTAACTGGGAACTGTCACCTCTTGTATCAGTGAGGTTCCTAGTACAGGCCCTCAAGGCTTTACTTAACTCTGCTCATGCCTGCTATTCTGCTCTCCTTTCTTCCTGTAATTTAACAAACAGACTGCCCTGGTACTCCCAATAAGAATTAGAACTCCACTGTGGCAGATGCTGTATAAAAATAACAGTCCCTGCCTCCAGGTGCTTGCAATCAGAGAATCCCCCTTTGCTCTGCCCAACTTTACCAGCTCCATTCATCTTTCTCTCACTCGCCTCTTTGAGTCTCTTTCTGGGCTGTCCCCTCTGAACCAGAATCCTCTCTCCATTCATACGCCTATAAATTCTCTCTTTCAGTGAAGCCTCAGTAATGATTTTTCAATCAATCAATATTAAACATGAAAAAAGATTCTTCTTTGCCCACCTAGTATATTGTAACCAGTTTGTGGGCACTTACAACTACTTGACTTCTGCTTTGCTACTCACAAATGGTAGCAGCATGGGGCTACAACTTGAATACTCCTTCTCTGACAGCACAAGCATTTACCACTTAAGACAGAAGAATCTCCATTAGTTAGGTCCTTTAATACTATGACATACAACTGAGCAGTTACTTCATTTAGTAAAAGGCACTGGCACATGTATGCTGTGTCTGTACTGTCTGTCTAAATGAGATTGTAAACCCTTGGGACAGGTGTCCTGTCATAGTCTTTGTACAGTGCAACATGGAACATATTGTCAGAGCTCAGTAAACAAATACTGAGCTGCTGAATGTTAATGCTAGCCATGACTAAACTTTGCTGGCAAATTTTCTATGAATAAACAATAGCACTCCCAAAAAATGTGGAGGGGAAAGGGACATGATTCTCTAGAGGGGAGGAAAATCATTGCAACATACAGTGCTGTAAGGGCTTGTATTTTTCCAGCTCTACTGCATATAGTTATTATGTAGAAATTATTACCACCACAGTCATTGTTCATTTCAGTGAAATGCACAAATACAAATGAAATTGTTCCGATTAAATGCTGAGACTCCCTCCCCTCTCTTCCCAAGAGAACAATGTGTCAGAAAGAGAGTAAGTCATTGTGAGAGAATGTTATACGCCTGTGTAGGTTACTACTGTTCCTGCTGTTTAATGGTAAGGAAAACAAACACATCTCCAGAGAACAGTCTCTGAATCACCGGATTCAGTAGAAAACATGCCTGAACTCTGGTTTTATTTTTTGTTTTGTCAAATATTTTGAAAAATGCAACAACAAAACTGATCTGTCTCTGGCAGTAAGGGGTATATTTTCTGTCAGTGCTGGCACAGTTCCAGTGGAAGTTGCCCAGCTAGATTTCTGTCCAGGGCAGTACTCAGACTGGAATGGCAGTGATATTTTTTTTCCTTTCTAAACCCCAAAACACTTAGGGTGTGCCAGCTTTTCCCCCCAGCATTTATTTTCCTTTATTTAACTTGCAGGAGTGAGAAATTTGAGGTGTGGGTATAACCACTGTGATACAGCATGGCCAGAAGGCAGCAGGAGAGTGATCTAGGATGAGGAGAAGCCTTATTCCCTGTAGATTAATTAAAAGCACCTGAAACCAATTAGAGCACCTGAAGCCAGTCACCTGATAAAATCCCCCTGCTTCAATCAGCCAGAGGAGGAGCTGGAGCAGAGTGGTTTGGTGGTGGAGCAGAGAGCAGTTTGGAGGAGCTGAATCAGAGTGGTTTGGTGGTGGAGCAGAGAGCAGTTTGGAGGAGCTGAATCAGAGTGGTTTGGTGGTGGAGCAGAGAGCAGTTTGGAGGAGCTGAATCAGAGTGGTTTGGTGGTGGAGCAGAGAGCAGTTTGGAGGAGCTGAATCAGAGTGGTTTGGTGGTGGAGCAGAGAGCAGTTTGGAGGAGTGAAGCAGAGTGGATTGGTGGTGAAACAAAGAGCAGTTCGAAGGAAAGTGGAGGAGAGTTTTGAGAAGTGCTGCAGCGGGCTAAGAAGACCAAGATCCTAGGTAAAAGGACACCTGGCTTGTGCAGAGGGAAGGCAGGAAGCCCCACAAGCTGAAGGTCAGGAGAGGGAAGTAGCCCAGGGGAAAGAATCACTGGTACAAGTGGTTCACCTACTATCATAGGGTCCCTGGGCTGGGACCCGGAGTAGAGGGCGGGCCTGGGTCCCTCCCTCTCCACTCCCCTTCCCTGGGATACTAGTAGGATAGCTGTTACCCCAGTTCAGGGGCAAGAATTGGCACCCTGAAACCCCCCCACAAGAAGAGAAAGTGCGGGACCCATCATAGTAGTGCTGGCAATTTGCCACACCACCTATACCCCTCAATTCTAGTATTGGTTTCAGCTATGGTGAAATTACCTCTTAGAGACTGATCCTGATTTTCAGATGCCTGAGGGAGCTGAATAAGCCAATATACTGCTGTATCAGGCCCCTAACAACAGAACCTAAAGATCCTGAACTTCCTATCAGGCCACATTCTGATCTTAAATCAGCCTCTATGACAGCATTTTAAATCAGCAGCTGAAGTAAATGGGAGACCCCTGGGTGCGTCTGAGGGGAGAATTTGGCTCTAAGTGATCTCATCCGACAAAGGGACAGTGGGTTGCAGGTTGTTGAATTTTTCACATACAATAACTGATGGAATAAATATTGGAGCAAGAGTTAATTCTAATTTAAATGCTATTCTAAAAAGGTCATTTAAAGTACAGGGACATTATAGTTCTCATTAATCAAAATAAATTTACATTACATTAAACAATGCGATTAAATTTAAGGTGTGAAGATTTATGTAGAACTGCTATGACGGCTCATACAGAATATCTCTTCCACTTTGAAATTCAAGGGTGAACAGGTTCTGTCCCTTACTGAGCCTGAATTATGGGTCAATTTCTAGTTTCCAGCTGGAAACCTCCTTTCAAATTCATTCCTTACTTGCTTAATATATATAATATGTATTGCATCTAAATCCTTTGTCCCCTAAAGCTGCCTCTCGGTTGTAATCTAGATTTAGGTGTGGAAGAACAGTTGGAAAACATTTCCTTTTATAAGAGAATCCAGTTTTAATAAAAAATGTCAGATAGTTTATGTTCTGAATTAGTGTTTTTTAATTAACTCCAATATGCATTGAAACTTTTCCATGATTTAAAAAAAGAAATAGCTAAAGATTCTTGTTGGGATTTTAATCTTTCCCTGTTATTTCCAACCCAAATATTACACAACCACACCTGTGCTGGAACATGAGAACTGAAAAATAACAGTGATTAATTTAGTATTATTGTCCAAAGCTGGATGAAATGCAAAAAAGTAAACCAAAAGCATAACCGGTCACGAGTAACTTACATATTCTCTTTCAATTCATAACCTGGCAGTTTAAAGCAACATGAGGCAGTCTCCAAAATGACAGGCACTTTGTCAGAAACAGGTACTTTTAGTATACTCCAGTTTCATTGTCTCCACTTCAGTTGGGAAGTAGAACCATAATTATCAACAGGAATAGTGATGATTGCTGCTAAGCAGAGAGGGGAACTTCAGAACAGTGAATTTGAATCATGTTGCTCTTTAGTGACAGAACCCATAGACAAGCAAGTAAAGAGAGATTTAGTGATGATTTAATTTAATTTTTTTTCTTTAAGGAATAGGGTATCTCAAATGAAAAGTTTAGGTGGGCAAAATTTGGATTTGTTACTTTTTTGTTTTTCAAGATTTGGACTTAATCTTTCATGGTACTAATTTGTCTTTGTTTTCCAGTCATACTGCAAGGTCATCTTTCCTATAACCAGTACTTACAATTTATTGTATACAACCGGGAGGATCCTTGAGCACATGAAAGAGAAGTCTGCAGTGTCTGCCTGGTTGTCTTCCATTAAATCACTGCTACCTATTATGAATCAAGTCCCCTCTCACGTTTTCCTTCTACTTGCTTACCTCCTGGTTCAAGAAAATGGAGAGAGTCTTCGTGGAGTACTGAGTGCTACTGTGGACATAGCCAAGGCAGATTCATCTCAGGTAAAATCTGACCATTAATGGATTGCTCTGTTGTGTTTCCACCAGCAGTGTTCATTGAGTGCATATGGGTGGTGTGCTTAAAGCGCTCCTTGTGTCTGTGTAAAATCGCTCACTAGCCTTTTTTATTTAATGTTGGTAAAGAGAGAAATCTTTTACTGCTGTGCAGTAACTGAAGAGTTTTTAGTTTTTCAGGGATGTTTTTCAGGGTGTGGAATGCAAAGTTTTTTAAAAATAAACTAAAATAGCCTCTTTCCAAGAATGAGTTCCAAGGGTTGTAAGACTTTTTCATTCTGGTAGCTGCATAGTGGTGACGGTCTTGAATTTGCCCTTTATAAGTAGTGAATCACTGGAGCTATAAAGGCAATGTTATTAAAGTGTTACTGTGTTGGAAGTAGTGTTATGCCAGTCTAATATTAGTGTGACAGAATGGAGAATTAAGCCCTTTGTTTTCACTGGTTTAATATTTAGACATGTCATGAGGAAGTGGGAGATATGTCTTCTGGTCGCAGTTCTGTTCTGCAATTTTTCCAGTCTGTAAAAGGGGGCTAATCTCTCAGGGGAAGTAGTAAGGATTAGCTAAAGTCTGTGAAACATTGTGAGACCTTAAATAGGAACTGTTATGGAAGTGCAAAGTAGTAGTATATGCTTTAGCTATATGTCTATTTGAATGTTCTGGGGAGTAAGTCCAAAATGGTGTTGAGTGTATTCCTGTGGTAACTTTTGAAAATTTAATTAGAAAAAGGTTTTCTGAACTATAAGGTGTTTATGCTTCAGCACATTCACTTTTTTGTAATGCTTTCCCTTTTTAGATTATTTTTCTCTCTTTTCTTTTAGTTGTAAGCTGTGCAAGGTTAGAAAAATGACTTTTATTTGTTGTCTCACCCAATATATATGAAGAATACAATGCAAGAAAATTGAGAAAAGTCTACTAAGCCGTTTCTGCCTTCTCATGACCTTCTAAATAACAGCCCTCTTGTGGTTACTATGATGATCTCAGAGTCCCTTGATGTCTGTAGACTTACATTTCAAAATTACCTGAATAGTCTGTGCTATCTTTTTGTCTGCTTCACTCCCTCTAAATTCAAGCCAGGTTTTCCACAATATCCATATACATATCTGTATAAGTTGAAAGACAAAAATAGATACCAGGCCTTATAATTTAGCAATCATAACACCAGATTGCCATATGTATGTATTATTTAAGTCAGGGGTACTAAACCAAGACAATACAGTAGATTATAAAATATTCATGTTTTTATGTTAGACAACATGGATCACTTCTGCTGTCTTGGCTCAATTCTTACCAGTTCACTTAACCTTAATAGGGAACTTGATGCTAAAATCAGCAAAGCTTAAGTTACCTTTGGCAAACTTACCTCACGTCTTTGTAACAACAAGTTGCTAACCCTGAAAAAAAAAGTGTCTGTTTATCAGGCTAGTGTCCTTAGTACCCTCCTTCACAGTTGTGAAATCTGGGTTGCGTTTGCATACTCCAAGCAGGAGCAGAGATTGAATAGTTTCCACCTCCACTGTCTTAGAAAAATCCTTGGCGTTTCTTGGCACCAATGGATCACTAATGACGAGATCCTTGACAGAACTGGCCTACAGTCTATGCAGACTATGCTGGACTCTCGCAGGCGTTGCTGGTTTGGAGACATGGAGTGCATGCCACAAGATTGTCTCCTGAAGGCTGTGCTCTACGGACAACTTAAGAACTGCCCACGAACAGAGGAAGGCCAAAACTCTGTTACAGTGACAAGGTCAAGCAAGGCCTCAAGAAATTCAGCATTCCTACTGACAACTGGGAAATCCTGCCCACAATAGTTCAGTTTGGAGAAGCTGGTTTTAGACTGGTGCAGTCACTGCGGAGAGCCATCAGAGGCTGAGGCCCACAGGCGAGCTAGGAAGCAGAGTATGCTTCAACTTCAATTTGGAGAGTGGGAAGGTTTGCCACTCGCGCATCGGGCTCTTTTTTGATGCCATTAAGCACCACTGACAGACCGACTTTGTCACATCTCCTTTCATCTGTCAAGATGTTGATGGCCATATATGTTGGAAAGCAAGAGAGAGTCCTTTAAAAGTTAGAGAGGCTCCTGTAACATAAAGGCTATCTTTATTTGTCTATTTCTTAAATGGACTTCTGTTTCAAATGTTAGTTTGCAGACCCTTCAGAACAGTATTTGGCAGCATGTGGCTTGAGGAGTATGGGCTTGTTTCTTCTGTAGGGTGCTGGGTGCTCTGGTCCTGATCCAGTGAAGCATTTAGTCACCTTGAATTGAATGGGACTACTTGAGTGCTTACATTTGAGCACATGCTTAAGTGCTTTGCTCGATCAGGGCCATCATGCAGTGCCTTCAGAGGTAACTGTACCTCTGGTAATGGTACTAGCACTGTGTTGCCTATTGAACTCCTACTATTCATCTTCCTCTCTTTTTCTCTTCTCAATGTTCTTTGTGCTTATGTCTCTCCCCCCCCGCTCCTTATTGTGTGTGTGTGTGTGTGTGTGTGTGTGAGAGAGAGAGAGAGAGAGAGAGGTGGAGGGGGCTGCATCTGCACATGGGTTTGGAGAGCATATGAATTTTTTTTGTTTTTTTGTTGGATTTTTTTATTCTTTTGAGTTTGGTATTTTTCTTTTCCCTCATGTCTTTTTTTCTCCTGTAGCTTTATATTAGTTTTTGGCCATGTTTTTTGAGATTTTCCTTTGTTTTTAATTTATCTATCCCTTTTTTAAAATATTTTTGTTTCTTTTTTTAAAAAACCCATCACTTCAAAGGTTTAGACTCCCCTGCCTCCCCATTTTTAAACATTCCTTTTTATTTATATTTTTTGGCAGATTTAAAAGCATTTGGCCTCAAATGTGCTGGCCAGGTCACATGGAAATATTAGCTGACCCCTTTCATTCTCAGACATATGACAACAGATTAAAAAAAATACAGCTTTCAGTCTGGAAAAGATTGCAAACTCCTGTTCTGGAGTTACTCATCAAGTTTATGAGCATTGTGTGGGCATGGAAGAATCTGTAGAATGTGTTAATTTACATGGACTGCAAGCTTGCTACTGTGAAAAAAGGATAAAATGTATTATTTATGTGTAAACCAACAAAAAGCCCTTTGGATACATTACTCTGCAATGTAGTTGAGGTTCCAGGAATTGGATAACCCCCGAAGTCATTTTACTCATGGTTTCTCTCAGACTACCAAGAGGGAACCCACATGTACAGTGCTTTGAAAAAGATCTATGTGCATATGGAGGGGTAGTTTGCTGCCACTTCTTTGTCCATAAGGCTGATTAAGTCTGGAAGGAAACAATGGATGTAAAACATTAGCAAGAGACATGGCAGTAAAGAGAAGTAGACAAAATTGCAAACCAATGCTAAGGGTTATATCCACCTCAGTCTGTCAGCAAGCTCATCTAATGTGCATTGCAAACCCCATATAGCCATCAGTGGAGTGGAAAGAGGTTATCTGGTAATTCATCCTTGTAGTATTTCCATGAATTTGTGTGAATTAAATGGGGAGGTGCTATGTTTTGTTCATTTTATTATCATTTGAAGTTCTTGTGCTGTGGACAAAATTTATTCAAGTATCATTGAGCCATTGTTGGATAAGATATTGTCTCATTCCACAGAGTTCACAGGTAGTTGTAGATTCAAGGTAACACTATTTGCACAGAGACTGGACAACAACTGGTATTTGCAGAGTTCCCAGAATAAGTTGTGTAGTCTGCAGGCTAGTTCTGACTAAGCAGGATTCCTTTGGACAAGGATTTGATTCTTTGATTTGATTATTATTTTTATTATTCAGTGTGCTGTGTGCTATATTGAACAGATATTAGAACACAAGCTTCCCCAAGAAGCTTTATAATCTAAGGCCCCAATCCTGTAAAGATTTATGCATGTTCTTAACTTTCAGCATGAGTAGTCCCATTGAGAGAAAGAGAAACATAGAAAACAAAGCACCTTTCTTTCTTTCCCAGCTATCTTGCTCCACCCTAACTATGATTGCTTTGTTAATCATTCCTAGTATCTCACTGTAGTTTTGATTCCCTTTCATGCCAATGACTTCCTCCCCTTGCACCACAGCAGGTTTGTAGTCCTTCTCAACTGTTATATCCATCCCTCTCTGCCTTCTAGAGAGCAGCTGCATATCACAGAGTAAAGACAAAAAGGACGTAAGCTAGTCAGAACCTTACACCAGTGGTGTTAGAAGGGGGCTCCTCCGATTGCTGTGGCAAGAGGGTCTGCTGGAATCTGCCTCTGTTGCGCCATGTGGCTCGGGACTCCCATTGCTTCCCTCACCTGCACTCTCCAATCCTAAAAGACATCCTTGTCTAACAATTCAGTGTAAAATACCCTTGCTTTTTTCTTTTTTCAGAAAGCACCCTTAGATTGTGTAATACCTGGTTGCAAAGACCTTGAGTATACCGAGGAAGGAAAACAATGACTTGGAAATCCTACCCCTAGACTTATCAGGAAAATAAGTCTATTGCACCTGAAAAACATCAACTTGCAACACAAAAGCCCGAAGTGACACTAACTAGACAACTTTCCAAAATGGTGGTGGTGCTGCTTGGTGGGAATTGCAGTCTGCAGGTGTCTCTTTGAGGAAGGTTTATACTGTATTAATTCAATACAGATAAATGTAAACTATTTTGGGGAAAAATGGGAACCTTGGGAATTTTTTAAACCTTCCTTCTCAAATGGCTTTGCATGTCTTTGCTTGAGGTCTTCAGTTGGGAATAAAAATTGCTTTTGAGGCTGAGTAATGGGAAAATGCAAAGATTTGTACTGTAATGTGAACTATGCCAGTGGCAGTCTGTTATAAATTATTTGCATAGTCATGGATCAGAATATGGGTTAAACCCAGGTCATCACATTTGCTGCTATAAAAATGCATTTTGGATTTGAAAACCTCAGGTATTTGAATTGTAAAGTGTTTCATTGTTGAATTTATTATTAGCAGAAGGTCTCTGGTTTTTATCAAGAATCTTTCTTTTAATCTAAAAATGTGAGCTATAATGGATTCAGAATTTTTATATGAAATACATTGTCAGCTAAAAGACCTCTATTGATAACTAGGGTTCAGATGGTTCTTTATCTTCCACAGCCAAGTCTTATGCTTGAGAGGCAAACCTCATTCCTCTGTGGCTCATATGAGCTATCAGTTATAGAAGAGATGTGGCAAACGTTTTTACTTTATTCACACAATAAAACTTTGATGTATTAACCAGAATCAGGCCACATTTAAAACAAACAAACAAAATCTAGTGCTTCACTCCAGGAAGCATACACGTGGTTTTAAAACTGGCATGCTAGGAACAGCACAAAAGCACTGACAAATAATATTGGTATAGTGTACATTGCATATAAAACTATAATATAAGTGAGGGGAGAATGACTGATCAGAATGATAACAGTGGCAGAGTGTAAAACTTATAGGCAAGAGAAGTTGGGGGCCAGACATGATATTGTGGTCTCAAGCCAGCGGTGATGGATACATTTATAGGACATTATATTTGGGTGTATTTCTTAATGCAGTTGCATTATTTTGTTTAGCAGAGGAGGGGGTTATATTGCTGATGACTGCTTCCTTGACATAACTCTGTCTCTCTTGGCAACAGTTGTCTAATAAATGGAAATCCATTTCCAAAGTAGGCCTTTAATTAAATCAGAAATACGTAACCAGATTGGGTAAGCAAAAGCAAACTAAACTTAGAGCACTATTGTGCCTGAAGGTGAAACTGAACTGATTGAAATACACTACATTCCTCCTTATAGTCATTAGCTCTGTTTTCTTCTTGCAAGGCAATTCATGGGTTAAGTTTCAGCATTTAAAACAAACGCTAATAGCATATAATCCTCTCTCTGATTGGTACATGTGTTTACTAACCCATTTAAACATAAGGCACATGACATAGCAGCAGATTGAATTAGATGCTCTGTAGCTGAGCTGTGTGTGTGATAAATAATAGTACACTCCACAGCTTGAAACAGTGAATGTTAATGCATCACTTCCTAACTTTTTAATATGGTTGTTCAAAATTCAATAAAGAAATAATTTTAAAAAGAGAGAGAATATTAACCTACAGAAATCTGCAGACTGCAATACCTAAGCAGAATGAGTTGAGTTGAAGACTGATGGGCTGATTCTGGTGTAACTCTGGAGTAACTTCACTGACTTCAATTTAACAGATTCTGAGAGAAATTTAAATGCAAGTCAGTGGGGTTACACCAGATTCATAGAGGTGTGATGGAGCAGAATTTGACCCAGAATGTAACTTCCAATATGAAGTGTCTTGCATTGATTACTGTATGACTAAACCTTAAGGATAGGCTTTTGTGTGCTAATATATTAAAGACTGACAGAGGCAGCATCAAACATTAGGTTAGGTGGTCTGTCTTCACTGTGCGTAGGAGGGCCCGCCTGGCTAGGGGAATAACCTCTGCTAATATTGTGGAATATTTGGATACAAGTGATTCTAGTGACCTATCCTAATGATGAAGTGAAGTTTAAAATTACATTAGCTTTCCCCCCCCCAATGACCAGCAGCGGGTGGGTCCAAATGGATTGGGAATTACTACATAAAACCTGAAACTCAAACCATAACCATTTGTTATTCTCTAATTGGGTCACATTTGGCCTGCAAACAGACACTGTGCAGACAGTGACTTTTTGTTTTAGATGATTGTAGATTTTAAAATGCTTTTCTGCAAAGAATGTAAACTATCTTACTTCAAGTATCTTCTTACTAGTACCACATAATAGTATTACAGTTGTCATTCCTGTAGGTAATATTTTAAAACTTGGAACAAGTAGTGTACTGTGGTGTTTAATTTTGTGGGGATGGTATCTCCTGTTGGTCTCTAGATGAGTGCTGCCAGGGAGATGTGAATGCTTTGTGTGGAGGGTTGCATAATACTACCATTGTACATTTATATAGCACTTTTCATCCCAAAAGATCCCAAGGCCTTTTACAGACTATGGGCCAGATTGTTCGGTCTGGCTGAGCTGTGCAGAGTGCAAGGTTGAGGTGGCACTGGGGGAGTAAAGCAAAGGTGAAACTAAACTACCACTCTGCCTCCCCAGTCCTGGGGCCATCTGTCTCTGGTCCAGTACCTGGCATAAATTAGAGCAATCCTGAGGCTGCTCTCATTTATGCTGGCTGCTCATTGCGCCAAAGGAACATGGGGGTCACAATGACGAAGGAATATTCTAGCCATTCTCCCTTCTCAGTTGCCAAGGGCCAGAAGGGGAGACTAGCTAGGAGCTGCTACAGCAGCTTCATGGAATGGTTCAAAGCAGGTTGACTGGACCAAACAGTCCATCCTATGCATCTACAACACTGGAATCACTTTCCCAGTGTGTTGATAGTACTTCTGGGGTGGAGCGTGGAAGCCAGGTAGTCATCTGGTGTATAGCAACTAATCCATTTTGCATTCCTAAATAAAATCAGTTCTCTCCATCCATTAACTAGTTTTGCACTCCCAAGTAAAATAATCCCTGAACTTTCATACTGTATCAGTTAATCAATTTTGCCGACTCTGCCTTCCAAACATCGAAACCAATTCTGATATGTACACCCCACATAATCTCCCAGTTAGTAAATTCTGGGCTCTTTCCTAGTTAATGAATTCTATCCCCCCCACCCACCTCCAAATGAATTCTGGGCTTTCTTCTGTCCTGCCCAGCTAAATGAATCTTGAGTCCCTATCTTTTTATAAAGGGCTGTGTGTCTTCTACTGGTGTTTTCCTGGATATGTGGGAGATTGGATCCACTGGCCATCTGGCTCCACTTACCCAGTTAAAATTTCTGCTTGCCCTGAATGATTGAATAGGTGGGATTTTTAAGTGCTGTGCATAGGCAGTCTTGATAAGTGATACCTGAAGGGAAGACAAAAGAATTTGGGTTTGGGGTTTAATAATTAGGAAATTTGGAAATGGAAATTGCTAAATTAAAATATAGCCATTTTTCTTTTCCATTCACAGGAAAGTAGTTAATAAGGAACTTTCTGGACTACCTATATTGGTGGTGGGGGAAAGCAGGTCTATGAATACAAACAAGCTTTTATGAAGAATGCATGACAGTAACTTAGAATATCTCTAGGGAAACTGGCTTTGGGGATAGCTATTCTATGTATCTTCATAAATGTAAATGGTAGTTTACAGTAGGTGCAGACTATAACCAGCAAAATGGTGTGTGGAGGTTCGGTGCCTTTATTCTAGGGGTAGGGGTCCAGCTGTACATTCAGTTTATGTCCATGATTGATAATCTTATTGTGCCAATGAAGCTTTTGGTGCACCTGTGATCTCTGGATGTATAGTGACATTCTTTGGTACACGTAGATCAGAATTTGTTGGTCTTCCATTCTAACATGTCCATACCAAGAAAGCCACCTAAACCAAAGCAGTGCTGATGGAGGCAGTTACTGGGCTCAGCTTTGAATATCCTCAAATCTGATCTTGTCCTGCCACTTGATATGGCGGAGCCAATGAAGTCGATGAGAATTGAAAATTCATTTCGATGTTTTTGAGCCTTCCTCTGTACCCATGCTTCACTTCAATACAATAGTTAGTATGATCCTATAGATCTGCAGCCTCATGGCAAACTCTGAAGGGCCCAAAGTGTGGCAGCAGATGCTGCTATCCAAGTATCCACATCTTTTGAGCATCTTCCAGTACTGTCTGGGATGCTATCCACACTGGGATGGTAGTGGGATGCTATCCACACTGGGATGATAGTAAGATGACCACAGCTGGTATGGAATCAGATGCTGATAAGTTGCTCATTAATCACTTGCCAACCCTGCAATACTCACTGAGCATTAGGCAAAAGTACAACCCATCAGCAACCTGGAGCAACGCCAGCCTAGAGAACAAAAACGTATGGTCCTTAACTTCCTTTTCACCATGTCCTGGCTAGCACACTTCAGATAAAGTGCAGATATCCGTACTCCAGCTTTTCAACTGCTTGACAAGGAGGATAGCTTTAGTTGTTTTGGACAATGGTTGAACATTCCAGGCACTGATCTTACATCTGCCACCAACACACAGGATACCAGAATTGCCCTTTTGCAAGGTTCCATTAGTCATTTTCACCTCAGTGGCAGGGGGGCATAGATCAGTGTTCATGTTGCACTCCCTGTCGGTACCCGGCTCGAGCGGTGGAAGCTAGGGATCCAACCAGCGGACCAAATTTGGTGATGAATCCTGGTCATGTGCCACCTGAGGCATGTTGCACATACACTAAGAAGAACCTCAGTGGCAGATAAACTCTTGGCTGTTTTAGCTACAGGGAAAATTGACCAGCTTGTCGCAGGTGGCTGGCTTCAGTATAAAGTGATCTCAGAGGGCAGGAGTGGGGAAAAGGCTTATCACAAAAAAATTTGCTAAAGCACAGAAGTAGAATGTCCATGCATTTTCTTCTACTCTTCTCCAAAACTTTGAAGGAGATAGAGGAAGTTGGCATACAATGCATTAATTTGAAACCATTCTCAAGTAAGAGAGGTATAAGAGCGGGCTGTCCCTTTAAAAGCCAGAGGCCTGGGGCCAGTCTGCTCTGTTCAATTATCAGATCTAGCTGGGAAGGGGCTAGGTGTTTCCTCTAAAGGGGTAAAACTGCTCAGTTGAAGAGGGGCGGCAGAAAGGAACTTCAGCTCCTGTGACTACTGGAGCAGAGTGAAAGGCCCCTAAGTCCTAGCAGCCTGCACTAATAGCGCATTTTGTGTTACTTTGGAGTTTTGTTTTAGTTTCTCAAAATGGTGTACAGGAAGAAGGGCCTGAAAGGCTCTGGGGAATGGCAGTGAGTCCTTAATGGGCTGGGGAGACCAGCACCTCACACATTGTGGAGAGAGCAGGAAGGCAATTGGCCCCTGAGTGAGGCAGCAGCTAGTCTGAAGCCAGACCACCGAGGCAGTGTTTCATTAGTACAGGGTGAAGCTGAATGCAGGTTAAGTTGAATAAGTGGAACTTTATTAAACCATGTAGACTGCTCTGTCCAAGTGGCTGCATTGCTTCCTGCCCACTCCTCACATTCTTTGTTTTCCTAGTGTTTCCTCAGTTAACACTCCCCCCAGGGAACATGGACCCTCTGACTCCAGTTCCACTGATCATGATACAGGTGGTGCTGCTACAGGAGGAGACACGACAGTCTGAAACTTATGAGTGGGAGCAGGAGACAAAAGCTCTAGTACACTAGGGACATTTTCCAAAATTTTGCCACCATTACTAACACTCTTCAGCTCCACTGATGTTAGCAACATTTAGATGACTACTATAGATAGGTGACTGGCTGCTGCTGATGTTCTTAGCATCATGTCATTGTAACTCTGATCTGAACAGGTCTAAGTGAGCTTTGACAAGACTTAGGATTCAGTAGGGGCAGTGATGGGTGTACAGGTAGAATTGAATGAAGAAATGCAGAATGGAGCAAGGTGGTGGGATACTTTTGACATAGAAGAGTTTGTGGAGGTGCTCAAATGCCATGGTGATGAATGCAGTATAAAAAGCTAGCTAGCTGTGAGAAAAGATGCAGGAGGAATTTTGTGCAGTCCATTTTAGTATTCAAAATAATCAGTGGTTCTACTGCTGATGTAATTCCACTGCTTTGTGGTGCTGATGATTAGTGCAAAGCTAGAGATACTTCATGATGCAGGTCTAATCTGTATGTGACAGTGATGTGCAGCAAGATGGAAGAGGGTTAGGGAGAGGCTGTCTTGAGTAGAATCCTATCTTTGCTTGAATTTAGCTGCATAGACTTTACATCTCTTCCTTAGGTTTTTGCATTTATTTTAACTCTTACCTCATGAGAGTGACTGAGGCTCAGAAACAGGTCTTCCATTTCAATCCTGAAATACCTTTGACACCGAGACTATAGTATATATAATAAATTAATGGAGCATTGCAGACATTTTCTTAGTAAAAATGATTGCAATAACATGTTTTGCACACAGCACCTCTCTCTTCTCCACCTCTCTTTTCATAAAGCCTATGAATCACTTTTTTCTTTGCTTTTTCTCCTACCCTAGTGCAGAAGCCTGAAAGCCTGTTTTATTGTTCAAGATGAATGATTATATCTGATCCATTTTTAGGTATCTTACCAGCCGAAAAGTGTTGAAGTAATGTTCTGAAACATTCTAGAAGAAAATCCAGAAATCTTTTTAAAAGGCCAAAGAACGAATAGTGGTGCATATATTATCAGGCTGTCTTAAATCAAATCATTACTGAGCTGCACTGACACATGCTGTTCATGAAAGACTTTATACAGTCCTTTTAATCGGATGAATTGTCTTGTTGTGCAAAAACTGTTATTACACTGTGTGTGAAACCAACCATGCTGCTGGGGGAAAAAATTAAATTGTCTGACTGAGAGGTCACTTGTGAATAGTAACACAAGATCTATTACCATTATTAGAGGATTATGAGGCTCTAGAGGACATTCACTCTTTTATGGTTTTCAACTGCTGGAATGAAATATTTTAGTGGTAAATGACACCCTTCTGGGAAATTCATCTGAAGATGCATTATCTCCTGTCTTTCGGAGAGGGAAAAAAGTGGGGGTGGATGGGGGAAGGTGACAAAAAGCAAAATATGTTCTCCTTATTCATCTAGAAGCTGTGTAAAAATCCATTGAACTTGATGTGGCTTTCTGAAAAGTGTCTTAAGTAATACTCAATGGCACTATTCTAAGTCTGCTGCTGTTAATACCAGAGAATGGCTTTAGGGGAATTGGCACATTACAATACATTCTGTGGACAGAATCTTGGAGGGATGTTTGCTACACGTTTATTAGGATGCTGAAGCACATGCAGTTTTACAGAGCAGATAGACCAGATTCTCATAAGTGCTCAGAACCACAACTGGGCCCAAATATTAAAAGGCCCCACTCATGTGGGCACCCAAATGAAGTGACCAGATTTCCAAGAGTGCTCAGCATTCAGCAGCTCTCCCTGTTCGCACTGGAAACTGCTGCGTGCTGAACAGTGGCGTAGCTATAAAAAGGCGCTATAAAAAGGCGCCTCCCCGCTCCCCCTGTACTCACCCGGCGGCGCTTTAAAGGGCCTGGGGCTCCAGCCGCTGCGTAGCCCCCAGTCTTTTTAAATCCCTGCCCGAGCCCGGCTCTGGCAGCGGGGCTGGGGGGGGCACTTTAAAGGGCCAGCCTGGCTCCGGCAGCGGGGTTGAGGGGGGGTGCTTTATAGGGCCTGCGGCTCCCCGCAGCGGCCTTTTTAAAGCACCCCCTCCCAGCCCCGCTGCTGGAGCCAGGCTGGGGGGCGCTTTAAAAGGCTGGTGGCTCCTGCCGCTGCGGGCCCTTTCAAGCGCCCCCCGAGCCCGGCTCCCGCAGCCAGGCTTGGGTGGCGCCTTAGCGCCTCTTCTCCTCACAGGGGGAGCGGCCCCTCCCCCTGCTTCCCCCCCGGCTACGCTACTGGTGCTGAACACTTTTGAAAACTGGCCATTTCATTTAGACGCCTAAATGGGAAATGTGGGAATGTGAACTCTGGAAAATCTAGTCCTATGAATCCAGTGTTGTAAACTTTTGAAATAAAACTTAGAAATCTCATTGCAGTTTCATTTGCTTTTTGTTTGTGGTGATGAGAGGATCTTACTCTCTCTAATATTGTATGATTAACGTAGATGAATTGTCCGATGCAAGCAATATGTATTTAGGTTAAGAAAGCAAGGCGTGAATGAAGAGCCATTGATACGAGGTCAATGTTCTACAACCAGGTTGTTAAATTGAGAATTGGGTTTTTTAAATTGTGGATCGTAATCCTTGTAAAGTGTTGTTTTGTTTGGGTATAGTTTTTTTTTTTATTGTGCTAATCTCAGGATAATTATATTAGCAGCTGTAGCATAGGAGCTGTTTGGGGGAAAAAATCCATTAAAAAAATTCAGATAGGGAGAAAGGAAAGGGGGAATGATGGATTCTGTTTCCCCCCTACTCCCTCCAGTCAATCAAAGCATCTGCTTTTAAAGAGACTAATTGTTTTGTAGCTTAAAAATAAATCACCAAATTGCAGGGGATGTGTGAATGTGCATATAAATCCTGTTGGTTTGGGGAATAGCAGCTTTTGCTACAGTTAGATCTTTGTGTAGCATATTTAAACTTCTTATTAAAAGAGGTGCTGTTGGGATGCTTGAACATCTTTTTCAAATAGAATAATTAAAACAAACCCAAAATAAATAAAGAAACAAACAAAACCCTGGGAACCCTTTGTTGGGTTGCTAATGAGAGGCTTGACCTAACTGCTCCATCTTTGGGGATGATGAGGGATGTAAAATGCACTGTTGCTAGGCAACACATTTGTCTGCCTTCTGAGCACGTTCATATGCACTAAGAACTAATGAATCTTCATGTTGGTTTTTTGAAACTTCAACAACTGATGAAGAGTTAATATTTATTTATCTTTGACGGGTACCCAGGCCAGTCTTGTTTATCCATTAAATTAGGGGAGAGGGGTTGTGATACTAAAGCGTATTGTTTTTCTAAACTCTCAGTGTATAGTGAAGTTGTTTTTTAAGTGTAAAAAGTTCAAATGGAAATACCAATAGAGGATTGTGTAACTGATAGCTATATAAGTTTACTAGCAAATGAACATATCTGAGGACTTATCAGGTCTCCTCTGCTACCTCAGTCTTCCTTTCTCAAGACTAAACATGCCCAGTTTTTTTAACCTTTCCTTACAGGTCAGGTTTTCTTTGATCATTTTTGTAGTTCTCCTCTGGACTCTCTCCAGTTTGTTCAAATCTTTCGTAAAGTGTGTTGCCCAAAACTGGACACACTGTTCCAGCTGAGGCCTCACCAGTCCAAGTAGAGTGGGACAGTTACCTCCAATGTCTTGCATATGACATTCTTGTTAAAAAACAACACCCGCCCCCCGAATCATATTAGTCTTTTTTGCAACTACATCACTTCGTCTCATATTTAATTTGTTGATCCATTATAAACCTCAGATTGTTTTCAGCTGTACTACTGCCTAGTCAAGTATTCCCCATTTTATATATGTGCATTTGATTTTTCCTTCTTATGTGTAGTGCTTTGCTCTTGACTTTCTTGAATTTCATCATTTCTCCAATTGTTGTTTTGAGTTCCAGTTCTGTTCTCCAAAATGCTAGCAACCCCTCTGACCTTACTGTCATTTGCTAATTTAATAAGCACATTGTTCACTCTCTGTTATCCAAGTTATTAATGAAAATATTGAATGGTGTCAGACCAAGAACAGACTTCTGCGGGACCCCATTAGATATGTCGTCCCAATTTGACAGCAAACCATTGATAAATACTTTGAGTGTGGTTTTCAACCAATTATGCGATCTTGGAACTGTTAACAATTATTTTTTGACAATTCATGGAGGATGGTGAAATCCCAGAGGACTGAAGAAGGTTCCGGTTTTCTTGTTTTCACACTGCAAATTTTTTCTTACCTTAAGTTTTGTATTAACAAACTCTGAAAGCTGTTTTGCTAAGAGAGAACCCTTTATCCGGATAATTAAAATTTTAGTTCTCAATTTTTTTGCCAATAAAAAGACTGTTAAGAAATGCTGAGAAAATGAATGAATGGGAAGTATGAGTGATGTAAGAAATAATAATGATCTTAGTAGGTCATTGATCACATCCAAAATTTGTAGTGGTTTAGAGGAATTGTTCCATCTGTACCCCCACAGAGAAGGGGGGCCAAAACTGCACCCGTGGAATGATCGCTTGTGGTTCACGTGATCTTCACACTTTTGGAGTACATCTGTTGCAGTTTGGTGAGATATATTGTTACAAAGTTGCCAGTAAGAGAGAGAGGACTTTCTAGGCTGGCCAAAGGTCAAGCTTGTTCACTCTCAACCCGAATTGGACTGTGGGACCTGTGATCCCCTGATTTTCTCAGAAGGCTTCTAGGAGTAACTGGATTACAACCTGGAAGAAGGTATAATTCTTCCGGGGTACCACAATACCAAACAGGGCTCCTAGGAAGGAGGAGACCAAGACTATAATAGAACCATCCTGTTCTCAAAGTAACTTTTTCCCCCCTCTTTTTTTGGTAATCTATCTGGCAGGGATGCCTGTTCCCACCACCCCCCCCCCCAACTCTGTGTGTGTGTGTGTGTGTGTGTGTGTGTGTGAAATAGAACATGCATGTTCAAGTTTTGAGTAAATACTATCCTAAATCACTTTGTGTCACCATGGGTTATAAAAGAATGTTTCCAGAAACTACTCTGTCCTAAAAAGGGATGTTACATGTGGTTAGTCACTCTGTATCGCAGTTACTAGATAAATCGAGGGGGAGGGGAAGTTAATCCTAGAAGTCACCTTGTAATAGTGATCTTGAAGGAGTTTAAGTACTGCTTTGTAAGACTGAGAAGTAGATTTTGCCTCCTTAGGTCTTCAGGTTTAATATGTATAGGAATTGATTACAAGTTATGTTAATGTCATGATTTAAATCTTGATTGGGGTCATCCAGTGATTTAGTCAGTTGCTGATTTTATTCCATATTGTCAGCTTGATTTGTTAACTCAATTCCAGTTGTGGTTTTGATTTTATAGTTGTGCTGTTTTATCCTTAATTAGATAGTAAGATTTGTAATAGTTAGTTTTAGCTAGAATATTTATTGATTTTAAGTGTGTCTTTTGATTAATTTGTAATTGAAACCAATAAAAATCATACAGCTGAGTTTTCTCTCAAAATTACAACAAGGGTCACAAAACTCTTCCCAAGGTCCTGGGTTATTTAGCTGCTTACGAGCTACTTAGCTCTATTCCTAAATTAGTACCTATGTCCCTCGCAAGGACCATATTTTCATGATAAAAAATTGGGACACTTGCATCAACATGTTATAAGGTTGTGAACTAATCATATAAAAAGACAAAAGTGCACTTTAAAAATTATATATGTATGTATGTAAGTGCTGGTGTTACTACTGCCAGTTTCTGACTCAGCGGTGACTCATCCATATTTCTTTATTTTGAACAAAAGAACAGCTTTGATAGTTTTCAGTGTAGTAGCCGTGTTAGTCTGTGTCAGCAAAATGAAAATAAGGAAGAAAAACTTGTAGCACCTTAGAGACTAACAAATTTATTTCAGCATAAGCTTTCGTGGGTTAGTACCCACTTCATCGGATGCATGGAATGAAACATACAGTAGACAGATATTTATACAGTCAGAGAAACATGATAAGGTGGAGGTGCATAGACCAACCTTAAGGGGCTAATTAATTGAGAGGAACCATAACAGCAGGGGAAGAAAAACCTTTGAAGTGATAAACAAGATGGTCACACAGGTGTGAATGAGGATCGTTAACTTAAGGGAAATAGATTCAATTAACGTAATGGCCGAGCCATTCGAGGTCCTTATTTAATCCTGAGGTAATGCAATCTAGTTTGCATATCAATTCGAGTTCAACAGTTTCTCTTTGAAGTCTGCTTTTCGAGTTAATCTGTCGCAACACTGCTACCCTCAAGTCTGTCAGTGAGTGATTAGGGAGGTTGAAGTGTTCTCCTACTGGTTTTTGAATGTTATGATTCCTGATAGCCCCTCTGCCATGTACATTGGCCAAACCGGACAGTCTCTACGCAAAAGAATAAATGGACATAAATCTGATATCAGGAATCATAACATTCAAAAACCAGTAGGAGAACACTTCAACCTCCCTAATCACTCACTGACAGACTTGAGGGTAGCAAGTGGGTACTAACCCACGAAAGCTTATGCTGAAATAAATTTGTTAGTCTCTAAGGTGCTACAAGTTTTTCTTCCTTATTTTCAGCTTTGATAGTGTGTGCTCATTTGACTTTTCTCTCCAAATTTTGTTCATTACACTGAACACTTGTTCCATGGGACTTTTTATTCCTGGTATACACGGAGCAAGTTCTGATCACTATAATAATATGCCTCGAACAAACATTTTGTAATTACAAAACCAAAATCAGGGTGTTTCATGATGATATGAGAAGTCAGGACTGTACTACATCAGATTCCATTTATGACTCTTCTAGGCAGCTCTTCCAGATCAGTGCAGCTACCTAGGCCTAGGCCAAAGTTTTCTGAGTACTGGAGATAGAGCATTTTTGATTAAGGACTCAACTTTTGGAATGAATATCAAATGAAACCAAAGTCTTGCTTTTTATTGAGTGCACTACAAGGCTCATTTATTTTTCAGACTTTCATCTATAACTGTTAGGAATTGGGACATGTGCGTTTGTGCCTAATGCTTGGTGTGGGAGTCAGGCCTAGTACTCTCAGCAGATGTCAGGAACCAGAGGCCAGATGCCAAAGCCAAGGGTCAAAAGTCAGGGATCTCAACCGGGTTACCTGGAGTGAGGCAAGGCAGGTGCAGGGCTAGAACACAGGATGGAAGCAAGGCTGGGAACAAGCAGGTGCAGGAGCTATCGCAGCCGTGGAAAAATGCTTTGAGCAGCCAGTGCCCTGCTGCTGATCTTAAGAGAAGAGCTGCTAATCCCCTCAACCAGTCAGGCGGCTTGGCCAGTCAGGAAGCTCAAATGGGGCCCAACTGCACTTGTTAGACTGCCTGGGGTTAAACTAGCAGATATGCAGGCTAGAAGTTAGTTCTTACTTCTGACAATAACATAACGGGATCATTAATATAGGGAGGGGACGGGGATCATTAATATAAGGAGAGGAGGGAAAAAACCCTAGAAGAACACCTGAGAAAGGCAAAGAGCTGAATCCACTTTGAAGTCTGCCATGGAGAGGAGTTTGCAGATCTAAATTACCTGTTCAGAACCCAGATGCTATGGCACTATAGTAATAACTTAGATAAATTGTCACCATTGAAACTTTTTAAAAAACATTAAACATTTCTATTGATATCTTTTGTAATTGCTAGTTTTATAAATCCTCTGTTTTGGGCTTCATCATCGTCACTGGCAATCCAAAGGTGATGTAGCCTCCTTCCAGATTGTGCACCATCCAGATCAATCTCTAGTTAGATCTTCAAGGTGGTCTAGCTGGATATTCAAGCTTTTGGTGACCACATAATCACCAGCCGTCTAGCAGCAAACATGCTTCACACTTCATTGGTCTTCCATCCTAATATATTTCTATACCAGGAACACAACTGAAAGTGAACCAGTGATGATGGAGGCAGTTGTTGGATTAGGTTTAAAATATCCTCATTTCTGATCTTGTCCTGCCACTTTATATGGAGCAGCTGATGAAGACAAGAATCAAAAATGTCATTGTGGTGCACTTCAGTTTTCCTCAACACTCGTGTTTCACTGACTTACAATAGAGTTGGTATAACTGCATGGTTCTATAGATCCACAGCTTTGTAGCAAGCTTAATGTCACAACATCCCCACTGAACCTGCTGACGGGCCCAAAACACAACAACAACTGCTGCTATACAAGTGTCCATATCTTTCAAGCATCCTCCAGCCTGTGATGCTACCCCATTATTTAACAGTTGCCATCTGCTAGATGTCCCATCCAGACAGGTTAATACTGAGTTGGTTGTAATCTGGAGCTGGAGGCTGTTTGGTAGCAGGGACTTAGTTTTATCTGGATTGTAGTGGACCGTTGCTCTCCTGCTCAGAGGGAGGCCAGTTGTTCAGGTTTCCTTCAGGCTTGTCTGGCCAAAGCATGAAACTGCAGAACAATCTAGGGCCCTTGTCTCCACTCGAGGTGGAGCAAGGCCCCCCCCCCCCCCGATCTTCTAGTTCCCAGCCCCACACGGCCAAAAATTAAACACCGGCTACATGGGGCTGGCTTTCACCGGGCAGGGCTCCGGCCGCCAGCAAGGCAATCATAGTCTATGGATCTGGCGCAGGCCTGGGCTTGAGGCGGCTCAGGCTGCTAGCAAACAAACAGTCTCAAGGCTGGCTTTAGCCTGCGCGGGGCTCAGGCAGCCATCAAAGCAACAGTCTATAAGGGAGCTGGTAAGGGAGGCTGTTTCTTCAGAACGGAAACTTCCCTGCTCAATGTAGGGAGTTGGCCACCCCGGGGTAAGGTGGTAGGGCGACACGGGCCCACCCTACTCCACCGCATCCCAGCCCAGGGTCCTGGCAGGATTGGCTGCCCCTGTGTCAGCAGGGATCCAGCCGCAACACACTGACTGAGCCACACCTGGCTCCCCAACCGGCTGCTCTGTGGCTGCCCCATGGCCACTTACTGCCTCCCTGGGGTTTGGTACACCACGGCCACTCCTCGTTGGGGTCTCCCACTTCTGTGGCTATGGGACAGCTGGGTGTAGGTTCCCCTCCTGGGCACGGCAGTATGGCAAGAGCGTCCTTCTCCTCTGGGGATTCTATCCCAACTGTGCTGCAGGGCCTTCCTCTTATACTTCTGACCCCGCCCCGGCACTTCTGGTGGGGGGTGGGGTGGGGCAGGATAGGCTCCGCCCACCAAGGGGAGTGTAGTGGACCCTCCCTCTCCCGCTCGGAGAGAGGCCACTCGGCCTCACTACATGGATTAATAACCAGACTGACGTGTTGTTTCTTGCCCAGCCAGATCAGCCACAGCGATTCACCAGCTGAGATAACAAGCCCTCTAACAGAATCTCGTAATATATCCACTCCTCTAATTTTGTAAATGTAGTAGGTCCTATATTATTTTAAAAGGTTGCGGCTAGGAGGTTGTAAACTAATCCATTACCACATTGCTATTCTTTTTGCAATTATTTAGTAGGTTCATCTGTATCTTAAAATTTAAAAGGAAAACTTAATATTTAAACATTTGATTAAAAATTAACCTATGGTACCAGATTTTCAAGATATAGCCCATGCAAAATCTTGTTTACAGAAGAAATTATCATGCATTTTAAATGGGAGGATGTGAAAATGGGGCTTAAAGAATTAGTTTGTCCCAAATCAGCACAGTTCAAGCTTGATATCTGCCCGACTTCCTCCCTCTGCCTGTTCCTTTTTCCTTTCTGGCTTCACTCTTCTCTGCCATCCTCTTCCCAGATTAAAATAATTTTTTATTAAAAACATAATTTCTATAAAAATGAAGAGCTCTCCAATTTTATTAATTCTACAGAAGATTGAAAGCACAGAACAAGGAGCGAGGAAAAAGGACACTTTCAGATTGAGATAGCAAGCAGAAAGAGAACAGTGCACTATGAAACTTGCATTAAAAATGCCCCTTGGGGTGGGGCCAGAAGTATAAGAGGAAGGCCCTGCAGTAACGTGCATTATCTTAAATTCTCGGACTCCTTTATAGTTTCTGCTACATGATAGCATCACAAACCCTTTGTTACACTCACAGCAGAGCTATTGTTATCTCTTAACTTCTCTAAGAGTTGATTTCTTTATTGGTGGTGGGTCATCTTCTTGAAAAGTAGGGGAAGAGAAATAATAGTACTTCAGCTAAAAACTGAGAGAAAAAGATCTTAACATAAGGGACTCTTTTTGATAAGGGATTCCAAATAACTAATCTGAAAACCTACAAGAGATGTTTTTCAATTTAAATTAATTTTATAAATATTAAGCCTAGGCTCCCAGATGAAAAATTGGAGCTGGCTTTAAAAATCTTTAAAAATTGTGGAAGTACAGATCTGGGGTTTGGTTTGATCCATTATATAGATCCAAAACAAATTGATAGATTTTTGGTTTGGGACATACGTAGAAATTTGCAACCTGAAGATTATAAAATCCCAGTAGTGCTCACTAGAAAATCTTTCTCCCATTACAAGATAAGTGGCTTTCATTTGCTGGAATGGATCTTTTGTATGCTGTGAGATTTTATCATCTTGTGGCACACTGTGGGATGTAGATAGGTACCAGGAGAAAACTACTGCAGTATTCTGCAGTCCTAGTACAAAACACTACATCTTGCATGCATAAAGGGTTGGCCAAACCATACTGAATTTTTTTCAGAGAGGTTTGGGATCTGTTTGATTTACTGCTACTTTGAGGGATTTAGGGTTAGGGCTACTCTATCTTTTATCTGAGCCAATTTACCCATTGCTAATAAGTACAGGTTTTGGTTTCAGTTTATCCTCATGTTTCCGGCCAACAAAATTGTCCAATCTTGGGATCATTGAAAAAGTTCTGAGGTTACAGTAATTTAAGGTAACAGAAAAAATTTGGAACAGTGATCCACTCAAGAAGCAAATACTAAGACTGAAATGGAGAACTCTGTGTACTTCAGTGACAGTATGAAAATAATTGCTTAAAATCCGAAAGACTTGGAAATAATCAAGTCCACATATTACAGAATACTGAATTTCCTAACATGCCTTACTGCTCTAGGAGAACGATGGGATCCCCTGATGCAGGTTGTTTCGCGAAAGGCTAACTCCTATGGTTAAATGTAAGACAGTATTTTATGGAAACCAATATCTGAAGGAAAGGGGAACTGAGGGTTAAGTAACATTCCTTTTTCTTCATTGTCACTTTGTGGGAGAAATACTTAGAAGAATGCTACCATACATTTAAAAATGTAGTCAATCATGTTCTAAACTCATACATGTTGAGAGCTGTGATACAGGGTCATGAGAATTCTGGTAGAATGACAGAATCAAATTTCAGTTCTTTCTTCATTGACATGGTATGTTGGATTTTCCTGACGTATCTTCTGTTTCTTTCAATGGAAGTTTGGAATGAAAGTTTCAAACTAATATCAGGTTTCAGAGTGGTAGCCGTGTTAGACAAGTACTCCTCATTCTTCAAACCAAAATCAATTTGTTATGCAATCTAGATAGAGGGAAAATTGAGAACTTTTCTATGGGTTCCACTAGATCTGTGCACTCAAGATGTTGAGGCCATTTTATTGTAAGCAAACAATGAGAAGCCTCTAAATCTTTACTTGTGCCCAACAAGACTAAAAATCTGTGTTAATTATTATGAAAGCAATGAAAAATAAACTGGTGACCCTTAAGATTACTAATTTTGATTTAAATAAATTGCTACCCTTACCTCCATATTTTCAGTATTCCGTATATTTCTATGTTCTGAATATGAAGAATATTTTAAATACTATAGGGCCTCAGCAGGTTTTCAAGACTGACCTGTGTGAAGTGTTGTACTATGCAGTATAACAAAGGTTATGCTATAATTCAACTAAGCTTTGCTTCTGGAAGTGAGGTGGTGTAGCTGAGGAGCATAAAACTGGGAATTGAAATGTGGCTTTAGTTCTTGCCACTTTCTTGCCATGTGACCTTGAGCATGTAATTTAACCTCTCAGTGATTCAATTTCCCCATCCGTAAAATGAGGCTAATCTACTACTTATTAACTCATCAACCTTTGTAAGTCTTTTTAAGATCTATCGATGAAAGCGGCTGTGTAAGTGTTGCTTACTGTGAGTCTTACTGTTTTTATTATTTTGTCCATATTGCTCCATTTCTTCTATTAGCCTAACATTTATTACCAATAGTTTGATTGATTTTTCCCCATGAAGTCAGCTGAGGGTACAGGACTTGTAGGTTCCAAGAAGGCAACTAAAAAAAGCTCTAAATGAATCCTATGAAGAGTCACTCTTTTAATTCCACACCCCTAATTTTAATGCAAGAAGAGTGTTGGGGTGTATGTTCTCTCGGATTTATTGTTGGTCTTTACATAAGCTGTTAACCATGTCAAAACAATTGGCTTCTTTAATACCAGTGGTGTGTTTGTATTATTACATGTTTTCCATTTATTTTAGGTCCCAAATCTAATCCCAGTTCTGATGTTTAAGTTGGGAAGACCACTGGAGCCTTTTTTGTACCGGGATATTTTATATACTTTGCCTACTCTGGGTGTACACAAGGTCAGTATGAATAGAAATTGTACTTCATCCAAAAATGATTTTTAATAAAGGGAATATTTTATTAGTAAGTAACTAATTACATTGAATGAGTGAATGTAGACATGGATATGCATAACTTGCTTAAAATTATAAGTGATTTGTGAGCTCCTGCATAACTCGTTACTTAATATTTATGATGGGAATATGACAACTAGTTTTAAGGGATGAATTGTGTATTGTGCTTTAACTATGTATACTGTATTTATATATCTCATGAAAATGTCCTTTAGGATCATTATGCAGCAAAATGTGTTAAACGATTTCCCCCTTTTTTTTTTGATGCTGCTGTGGGCTTTGAGATAGTTGGCACAAGTGAAGCATCTCCTTGTTCATGGATATTAAAGTAACAAATGCACGTGGTGATAAATCTCTTTCAGGTCTGCATCGCTCAGATTCTACGTGTGATACAGGTGCTGGGGAGCACGCCAAAGCTTAGACCTATTACTTTACGCTTGATGACATCCTTATGGGAGAAACAGGTTAGAAAAAAAACCTTGCAGTCTGTAATGTTTTGGAGATCATCCATACCAATAAAGGGTTCTTTCACTGTCTGCCTTATAAGTTTGGGTGCTTAATGCTATGCTGCTATGGCTCAGAGCCTTGACACCAGTAGCCAGCCTGTAAACATAAAGGTCTCACCCTGGCTTCCGCCAGCCTAGTTATTCCTTGCAGGGAGACCTCAACAGCCCTTCTGGTCCCAAGTCTCCGCAAATTTATCTAACACTAGTTCTTAACTACCAGACACTTGGACTTTTCCCCTGTGGTTTGTCACCCCCGAAGGAGTGAAACCTTCTCCAGTTATCCGTTCACTTTGGTACATGCACCACACACAGTTCGCACAATAGAGATCTGCTTGGGGTAAAAATAAACAAAAGGCTAATTTAATAGAAAAATCACAGACTCAAAGATGAAATAGCAAGGAAAACAAACACATATAAGTGACATAGAAAATAAACATAAAGATGCAACTTCAAGATTTACACTTCTATATTAGATAAATTCCCCTTTCTAATAAGGGTTACCTATTGCCTTTTAATAGTTTTGGGTTTTCTTTCAGTTTCAATGTCTTTCCATTAATTTTAATGGTCTATCATTTGCCTTTTCCTGGGTTGTACAATGCTAAGTGCTTGGAGCTAATCTTGTCTGGTTGAGGAGACAGACCCTCCCCGCCTGTTGTGAGGAGGAGCTGAATGTTGCAGCACAAATTATGAGCATAGTTTTTTATCTACACAACTACATAAATTCATTACTACAGTTTGTATACATATCTCATAATGACCATCATGTTCAGAACATTCCAGGCTTTATAAAAGACCCTACCTGACACATTTTATACTCAATAACATTGTATTCAGCCAGTTGATTCTGTTTATTCTTTGGGGGTTCAACCCCCCCCCCCCCCCGTTCTCCCATTGGGATGTTGTCACATTTCAGGGTACAATCTACCCCAGTGAGGGGTTGTCACTGCCTGCTCTGCAACCTCGGGTGCTACACAATGCTTTTCTGTTATAGCTCCAAACCTGGGCCACTCACAAACAGCCTAGCATCATGCAGGTCACACCCTGAGTGTCTGTGTATAGCTACAGCTCTGGTCCAGCAACTCTTACTCCATCCCAGCAGCCTGTCAGCAACACACCAGCCATAGTCCGGCTTCCACCAGTACAGGACTTGGTTATTACCAGGTTTACCAATAACCTTGGTTATTACTTCCAGGGTGACCACAACATACTCCCAGTCCCGAATTTTCCCCAAAACATGTGTTCAGCTCTGTCCAGCTCCCTCCTGGGCAGATCAGATATTATAGGTTTGTTGCCCTTGTAAAGGGTCAATATTCAACAGTCCTGCTACGTTAAATAGAGTTACCAAGCACTTCAGTTTAAACACAACACTGGATTAGTTTATATTAACAAGTCAGAAATGGTTACAAGAGAAATAAAGGTAAAATGCTTTCTGGTTGCTAAAACTTAACAAGCTAGACTTGGCTCAAGGTAAAATCCTTACCACAGGTTCTCAGCAACATTGCTGATCAAGTTCTCAGGTCAGGAGCTCCCCCAAAGTCAAAGGGCTGGTTCCTCTGTTGTCTTAGTTGAAAGAGGGAGAGATTGGGAAAGATGCCTTGGGGTATTTTTGCCCCTCGCTTCAATAGGCCACTTGTGCTTTGAAATGGATTCGTCTGAGGCTTACCCCTCAAAGCAAGTTTATTCAAACAGTAAAGAAAGCATCATGGAGTCTGGTGGTGAAAGTGACTCCATGCTTTTTCTTCTCCACTATGCTGAAATGCAGATTTGCCTTGTCTCCTGCCATTTACCCGTCTTGTTGTCTCAAAGACCCAGTTTACTACTTGTGTAAATTGAGGTAAACACACATTCCTTTGTTTAGGATAGACCTTTTTAACAACTTTTGCCTGGTCAGGGCTGTGTAGTTTGAATATATGGTAACATCATCATATGGGGGAATTCAGAACTTTACATATAATGTTGCTACATACATTTCATCATGCTATTATTGATGGGCAAGTTACTAGTTTTCAAGTGATACCTCACAAGGCATATTTGCACAAAGATTATTGCAGTGATGGGTAGGGTGTGGATACAGCGGTGCTTTCGGTCATGGATGTCTGGATCCCGCTTGTCACACAGTCTCACCAAGATAAACTACAGTGGATATCATTTTACATGCTTCCCCCTTGTAGGGAAAGTACATCATTTTGAATGATTGATTAAACTAGTGCCTGATTATTAGCTGTGGAAAGCAAATTGTGTCAATGATGCATTTATTAATTCTGATGTATTGAACAACATCTACAGTTAGTCTTTCATGGAGCCTGTTCTGCATCTCATTGAGTCTTGGAATGAAATTATGAAATAATTTTGTTTATGAAAGGTGTCTTTATACTACTTTACTTTGATACTTTCAACGCATTATGCAGTTAGTGATAAGTTATTTCTGTTTGATTGCATGTTAGTAGTTTACTTTTTAGTTTATGGGGGAAAATGTATAGATTCTGTGCAAAGAAGCCACTTAAATCACAGCACAGTATTTTTCTCCACTGATGAACCAAAATGCAATGTGATTTGCAATGTAAATGTTCCTTTAGAAGCTGTGTAAAGGCTTTAGCAGCAAAATCGTGTCACCAACTTTTAGTAACAATTATATATTTTAAAGATCAAATGTTTTTTCTAGGATCGGGTTTACCCAGAACTGCAGAGGTTTATGGCAATGTCCGATATGCCCTCTTTGTCCATTGGGAAGGATACTCTGTGGGAAAAAGTGATAGCTAAAGCTGCTTCCATCAGAGATATATGCAGACAGAGGTAAGAATGAGTGTTCGTTATCCAACTTTGAGAAAGTGCAGGGTGTTAAAAGGAAAGCTGTGCTGGTCATTTCTGACTAGCCTGTTATCTTAATTGTGAGGCTTATGGTTTTTGATGGCCGTAAGAGATACACATTGTCTTAGGCAATACTTCAGAAGCTAGTAAGTGTAATGTGTATACACGTCCTTTTAATACAAACAGAATGGAACTATGTGAAGGACTGATAGGAAGCACTGAGCTTCAGAACAGAATTTACAAAGGAATTCTACTTTCTCAGGCCTTTCTGTGATAGAGTTTAATTGAGACATCCCATTTGTGCAAAATTTACTTGGAGTCCACAATGGAAGAGCCAGAATCATACCACTGGATTCAACTGTGTGTTTTGTCCACCATTAATATGCTGATATAGAACTGCTGCTTGAATGTCTTCTTAGATATGGAAATGAATGAGCCATGCAGCTAGCTGACACCCCAGCTGTCCTCTTGGACATCAGGGGTTATGTCTACACTGCATATTAAGGCCGGGCCCTGTCTCGGGTTTGACCCCAACCTCCCCTTCCATCCACACACAAATCAGTCTGACTTGCTGTGCTTACTCTGAGGACCATCACTTCTGCATTTCCTGATTGAGTGGACAAAATTATAATTATAACATTATATTAATGTAAGTTTTTGTATTTAATTTGTTATTTTTTCTAAAGAAAAAAGCCCTCTGTTCTGATTTCACTGTATACTTTAATGTCTGCATAATCAATGCTGTAAATGGGAGTTATGTACTGAAGTGACTATATTTAAAAGGCTCCTCCTTATTCATTCCTGCGCCGTATGTAAAGTTTGAGACATAGCTGCTTACTTTACTGACTGAAATTTTTTTTTACTACTTTTCATTCTTGGTTGCACTGAAGAGCCAGCACAGCTCTGGAGGGTGAGATGGATTCTATTTTGGCTCACGCATTGTCAATCAAATAATGAACTGAATTCTGATTGTAGAATCTTTAGTTTGGTGTTTCATCATAAACCAGAGGGATCCCATTTTTACTGTCAGGTTCCAGGTTTTGTTAGCAGGGCTGACAGTTTTTAATTTGTAAATTGAGACCATTTGATGTAGAGTTATTGAGATACAAACATAAAACCTCCACAATGCCATTTTTATAAAGTCACATTTCAGAGCAGAACCACTTTCTCTGGTCAGATTCTTAAACCGTGTGAAATTCAGTCTACACATTTAAAGCAGCAGAGAAAGGCATAACAAGAACTAATGGCTGGAAACTAAAGCCAGACAAATTAAGATTAGAAATAAGGCACACATTTTTAACAGGCAGGGAGATTAACCATTGGAACAAACTATCAAATGAATTGATAGGTTCTCTTGTCTCTTGATGTCTTCAGTCCAAGACCAGATGCCTTTCTGAAAAATATGCTTTAGTCAGACACAAGTTATTGGGCTCAGTACAGGGGTAACTGGGGATATGTCTACCTGAGCACAGACCCAGGGAGGTGGGTGGGCTTGGGCTCAGGTGGCTAGCCCATGCCACTGCTGCATCATTCATGGTGCTATTTTTAGTGTGCCAGCTCGAGCTGAGCTAGTGCACATATGTGTACCTGCGGTGGGAATCACACCTCTCATGTGCAGTGTAGACATACCCTGGGTGAAATTCTGTGTCCTGTGTTATGCTGGAGATCAGACTAGATGATCTAATAGTGTGTGGCTTTAAAATCCATGAACATAAGTGTTATATATTTACATTATTCCATAGTCCTAAAAATATGGTCTTTAAACCTAAAGTAGTTTTTCCTTTGTTCATGCAAAACTAGTTTTTTCGGTTGCTTGTAAGTGTTCTGGGGTCTTTTTTCCCCACTTCCATTTACCTACCTGGAGATTAGTCTTTTGTGAAGACCACACACCTGGGATGATTCATACCTCTTGTGACATTCAGTACTGTCTGAGTTATGAATGCACAGAAAAAAACCTTAGTCTTTTTAGAGTAGAAAAATGTGTGATTTATTTTGATCATGGTATATTTCAGCCAAAAGAAATTTTTTGGGGAAGTTACGAGCATCTGAAACCTGGGTTATAAAAGAAGTCTCAATGTAACTGTGACATTTACTGCCAAGTGAACGCTATAATTAGAGTTGAAAGTTTAAATGCGATTTGTGATTTGATTTAGAGGCTATAGAAAGAAAACTTAGAAAGCCTAAACATGCTGTACTTACATCATCCGGTCAGATGATTTATTTATCCAAGTTGCTTAAAGAAATAGTCATTAAGTGTTAAATACGAAGGAGTCCTGTGTAGAAGAATATGTGCTTGGAAATATTTCTCTACATGTCAAGAAGCTTTGAGAGGTGGAACTGAATTTTTTAAAGTACTCTTCCTTCATGTAATATTGTTTTCCACTAGGCCATATCAACATGGAGCTGATATGTTGGCTGCAATTTCCCAGATATTAAATGAATGCACAAAACCTGATCAAGCCACACCCGCTGCTTTAGTGTTACAAGGTCTTCATGCACTTTGCCAAGCTGAGGTAAGGTTAATTTGGACTGTGTTTTTTTTTAGTACTGCTCTGCATTGCACATTTCCATTTTCTAGCAGGCATTGCTGTAGAATAGTACCATGTTTCCTTCTGTTAAATTAAACTTTTATCTTTTCCTATGTATTAATTATTCACTGGGAAATTTAATCTGAGTGTTTCCCTGATCAGTTGCTATGATATCCCTCCAACACTGGGCCAGGAATTTTAAGTCACTTCACAGCTCTTTTATCTATCAACAGGCAGATGTCTCCTCAAGGATTTTTCCTTCATATTTTAGATGTGGCTTGGTGCATAGTCTAATTGGCTAAGAAGTCCACACATCCTATTATTTTTGTTACCCTGTGTCCCTAACCCTGGTCCCTTTGACTGTTTCATTCACTTATGTCTTGCATTGTGTTATTCACTTGTTACGACTGTAAGCTCCTTTGGACTGAGACTGTCAGTTCCTATGTGCTTGTACTAAGCCTAGCACAATGGATCCCTGATCTGGTTGAAGATTCTAAGCACTACGACAATATGTACATGTTAAATAATAATGTCAGCAGCATGCAATTTAATTAATAAACACCTGTATAAAACAACAGACTACAGACTGCTGCTAAAAACCAACATCTGGTTAAAGAGAAAATTATCACTGAGTTTTCTTTTAAAGTGGGGTATCACCCTTTTTGACCCTATCAACGCGTTTTCAACATTAGCCTCAATTACTATTTAACCAAGCTTGCCCCTCACTAGCATTTTTAGATCCTATTTTCTCTCTCATGATTTGGAGGCAGGAGCTATGGATACTGCTGGGCCATGCAGGATAGAGAGTATCAAAAACATGCCCAAACTACGACTCTGTCTGTGAGATATGCTCCCCGCACCCCATACAGGCTGTCCCGAATAGCCACTTTGGGAAGCAGGAAGCACTCCTGATGTTATGCCGCTGGTGAGAGATGGTAGGCCAAGGTACCACCAGGTACTTGAAAGTGAGTGCTTTATTTTCCTGGAAGGAAATAAACGTGTGGCACACTAAAATCTTCCTCTCGCCACTGTTCTAATTTTGCCTCAGTCCTAACACTTAAGTGGTAGTGTAGACATAGCCTATGTTGGCAGAACTTATGTCACTCAGGGGTGTGAATAAGCCACTCTGCCCCCCCCCCCCAAGTGACATAAGTTACACTGACCTAAGCACCAGTGTGGATAGTGCTATGCTGATGGGAGAGCTTCTCCTGCTGACATAGCTGCTGCTGCTCATTGGGGGTGGATTAATTAAATCGACAGCAGAGAGAGTGGCTACACTAGAGAGTTTACAGTAGTGCAGCTGCACTGATGCAAGCTCTCTAATGCAGCCATAGCCTTAGTGCGTCTGATTTACTACTTTGCTACATCAACTTCACACGGGTGTCCTGGATTGGGGAACCAGGCCTGCTATCACATTATTCTGTGCCTTGGGCCTCTCAAAGAATTCTTGTATGGATTAGTGGTATGGACAGCCATTTTTTGGAATGAGGGTAAAACAGTTTTTTCCCTAATTAGTATTTAGATGTCGGTCTCCAGAGCAAGAACTTGAGATGCAGTATATTTGGTGGTTAGTCAGAGTTTCTTGGTTCTTCCCTCATTCTGCCACTGACTAAAAGTGATGTTGGGCAAGTGACGTAACGTCTCTGTGCCCCAACTTCTCTATTCGTAGTACTGAGATAGGTGGAGATTGTGACGTGTCCTGTGCGCCCTTGCAGGGGAGGCATAAGTCACACTCAGAATCTGCTTCCTAGTCTGCACTTGAGCCAGTGCAATGGCACAACTATGTACACGGACTTTTGGCAAAAATTATTGTCGAGTCCTTAAGAAGGTGGTCTGATGTTTAACGAATGTTTGTAAAGCATTTTGAGCTGCTCAAGTGAAAGTTCCTGTATAAGTGAAATTATAATAAAACTTGCTGTAGTGCTAATATTTTGGTCTAAAAATTGCAGAAGAATAGTTTTCAATGGAGTTGGATGTAATAATTGTTTGGTATACCATGTATACATACAGTAGGTAGCACTGTACGTGATTTTTTTTTACATCACTCTAGAGCATTGGGTTTGCATTTGGGTGATTTATGAAGAAGGCTAAATCTTCCTTTTAGCTTTTGTGTAACAGAGACCTTTAACTATAGTATGCACTGACTTGCATGTCAAAATTGTAAAATATACAAAGTAGTTCTTGCCAGGCCACATTTACTAATTCTGGGCGAATCTTTTGTTTTTTTGCCAGCATGATTTCAACAGAAGCCAGCATACTTTCTGAGAGGCCATCTATCCTGGTTTCTAATTGATTTCATGTGTAAAGTGTTGTATGCAGGCCAAGAAAGATTCAAGAATGAAAATGCTAAGCATAGTTGTTTCTTTTAAAAAACCTCTTCCAAGCTGTTTCTGGAAGTGGTTTCTTGCTGTTTGCTCCACAATTCCACATTTATCGTCTGTCTTTGACCAAAAAAGGGAACTGGCAAAGTGGAGCAGTATAGCGAAATAAAAATTATGCAGATGACAAATTATGCTAACCAGTGAATTTGATGTTTAGTGGAAATTACAATGTTGGACAGTCTTAAAACAGTGCGCATTAATAACTTGGCTATTAAAACTAAGGTTAAACATTTTTTACACTTAATACATAGAGAAACTAAGATTGTGGTTTGAATTTTTTCCCCTTGGGATAAGATTTCCCTTGTGTCCTTTATCAAGTCCTGTTGATTCATCACCACCACTCAGGTTTTTTTCTTAGCCTTATGTTCCCAGCCACATGAGGCCCTGCATTACTGATGTTTTAGTTATGTTCAGCTCCTTCAGCCAGGAGTACAGATGCTATTCTTTAATTGTCCAGAAGGGTTGCTACCGAGAAATGCATGGTGCTTTCTCCTCCTTACCCCAGTTTCAGCCCTCCCAGGGCAGTGTGCTCCCTCCATGGCATTCCTGAATATTTCAGATGACGACTGTGATGGATGTAGAACTACTCTGTAATAACCTATGAATGATGTTTACCATATGAATATGTCAGTTTTGTTTAATAGTAGCCTGTATGGAAAAACAAGCAGGCAGGGGAGAAGAATAACTTAAGATATGCCATGCCTCAGCAAACACTTGAGGGTTGTTACAGGACGATGGCAGAGCCATAGGCTCCAACGAGTCTGCCTTGACCTCCTGCTGAGCCTACTAGGGCAAAAGCCCGGGAACCGACAAGAACAAAGGGATTGTCTGTCTCTCTCTCTGTCTCTCATTAGGGGAACCAGACTGACACAGGCTCCTGCTGTGGTGTCTGAAGTAGCTAGGCCTTCCTAGCTAACTATCACATGATGGTAGGGCTGTAGGTAAGGGAGATATGCATATAGATTGTTGTTTTAAAATCCTTTTTCTCTTACGCTTTGCTCCTACTGTGAGAATAAACAACAGTTTGGTTTAAGAAGGCTGTCTGGTCACTGTATCCATCACTGGTCACAGGCTCCTGAAGGGAAAAACTGCAGGTACCAAACCCACTTTGTTTAGCTGGTATCTTACCTAAAGCCCGCCATACATGGTGACCTAGGCAGGCCTAGCATCTTCAGACACCCCAGCGGGTGCCTGTGTCAGTCTGGTTTCCCCAAACACCTCCCAAACAACTACCTCCCCTCCCTCCCTCCCTTTCTCTTTCGAGAGAGAGCATGAAAGCAAGCGTGCCCCTTTTAATCCTTCCAGAGTCCCTTTGTTTTTGTAAATTCCCAGGCTTTTGCCCTTGTCAAAACCATTTTGGTAGGCTAAGCAGGAGGTCAAGGCAGATTCCTCTGAGCCTATGGCTCTTCCATTGTCCTGTAACAACCCTCCAGTGTTTGCTGAGGCATATCTTTAGCTATTCTTCTCCCCTTCTTTCTGAATAAGCATACAGGTACTGTGCCACCAGGCCTGGTCTAAGAGTGGGGAGAGTTGTGGAATTCCATCCCAAGACGCGTAAAGGCACGAGGCCAGAGATTGAGGGGGTGCATTCAGAAAAACTGAGGGGGGACAGAGACACAGATAACCCTCCAACTGTTTGCTCTTATAACCACATTACTGCTGATAGTGCCAGCAGCCACATGAAGTCTCAATATAAATGGATGCATTATTTGTCTCAGGAAGTAAATTTACTTAAAATGCCATGTTCTCTTCTCCCATTCCCTCCCCCCAGTTCAGTACAGAAAGTTAATTAAAATATGCTGTCACAATTCTGCTCCTCTCCTTGTGATCAGTAGGTCTGAATAACTAAAACTTTCCTTTCCAGCAAGGTAGTGTTCTGTCCAGCAGTGAGATATGCATTTTAAAACTTAAAAAAAGCAAAGACGAAACTGACTTGACCAGAAATCCTGAAAGCCCATAAATTATAAAAGTTGCTTAATTTTTCAAGATGGAAATGATCTGTCAATCTAAACAAAAATAGAACCAATGAGTATAAAAACAAAAACAAATGTACAAAGAACTTGCACCAAAAGCCTTAGATTAGAGAGTCTGGATTTATGAACATGCTTTTTCTAATCGGCAACAATTCTATTGCGGCAAAAATTAATAGGCGCCTCGGCATCATGAAGAAAAGCTCTTTCATCTTGTTCAGTTCCTAAAGGGTGTTGTATTTTCAAAGAGAAGCATTGTACAATTGAGCAATAACTATTGAGGCACAGGGCATTTCCTGGGGATTCATGACCGGCAGAGAGAGTTCACCTCAGGCTGTTTATCACAGTCAGCTATTCCTCCGGAAATGCACCATGCCAAGGTTGTTATTGCTATTATAACCGTTTATTTATTTACTTTTTAAAAATGAAGTGTTTGGGTAGCAAAGTACCTCTTCCCTCCCTTCGCACCCACCATTGTTTCTTCACAGCACTACAGGGTGGATGATTTTCAATGGGGCTGCTGCTGTGTTGGACAATTCTAGAGAATTATTTCCTTGTGAAAGGAGCCAATCAGAATTCTAGATTTTAACATTTTTAAGGGTTATAAACATAATTTATTATGCAATGTTGATAGCATAGCTGGAAGCCCATAAATGGCTGGCCAGAGTGCACAGCTGTGTACAGTAAGGTTTTTTAGTAGACTGTAGCTTCTATATTTATTACATTCCAGAGATTTTTTGATAGTGTGGTTAAACTGTGTTACTTTTTTAGATCAATTCATATGGTTTATTTGGTGCCATTTCCCAGTCAGAAAATTCACTAGATCATCTTTTCCTCAAGCAGAAGTCTGGGGCAAGGAGTATTTGTGCACAGAAGAGATCTATTGTAAATTCTAGTCTGACTCAAAACAAAGCAGTAATTTGTAAGCTGTGAAGTCTTCTTCTAATTTACTCTTCTTTTGTAGAACCTGCATGGCTTATTTTCATCAAAGAACTTGCCTCTCTCCATTATTCTTAAGTTATATACGGATACAACTTATGTAGGACTCTAAATTGTCTCCTATTGTTTTATTGCAGTATTGTGACATACATATTATATTTATTGTACTCTTCTAGCAGCAAGGAGTTTAAAACAGGAAAAAAGTGACTTGTAAGTCCTAGAACAATCTGAGCTGTGGAAGCAGGCTATTAAGGGCGCATGCATGCAATATGTTGTTTATGTGGGAAGCATGCAAAGTAGAAGGTTTACTTGCCTGGTTTGTCTTTTTTATCTTGTTTGTTTTGTTGTGAGGGGAAGAAAAATCATTGTTGCTACAAGGATTATTTTTTTAAAGGCATATTAAGGGAAAATCGTATAAAATACCTACAGCACTAAATGTTTAAGGTTAGTTGCTTTTGATGTCCAGTACATTTATTAGACTGTGTCCTTAAATGTTATAGCTCCTGAAATATTACAATACTACATGAGCTTTAGAAATAGTATCATGATTTTCAGATTTTCCTGCCCTCTTCCCCCCCCTCCCCGCCCTCTCTCCACAGACAGATTTTCAAATGTGTGTACACAAGTGGGTCCTGTATTTTGGGTTATAGAATGGCAAAATGGACAGTTTTCATACTTGAGCTGATACGATTAGTTCAATGGGCTAATAGATTGGTGCCTTATTGGAGCATCTACTTTAAATTAGAAAACTATTGTGGGTGTTCTGTGTCAGAATACAAGCACTATTCTGGGTAGTGTTGGTGAATTTCTGGATCTCAGTGAAGCTCTGAGGGATCTTTAAAAGAACAAACCAGACACTGGAAAGGTTTTAATTTTGTCAGTTAGCAGCAGAGGAGCCTGGCTCAATGGCTGCAAAGCATGATAATCTGAATTAACACCACTGGGCTGGAAAGAATATCATGACTCAGACTATGATAATTGCCTGTGCAACTATGCTATTTCAGTGAATAAAGGGTATTTATATAGGTTTATGCCTTTCCTTGGGTTGCCATGTTACTTTGAATTTGGAATGGTGCTTGAATTTATCACATTGTGTGCCCAAATAGAATGGTCATGGGAGCCCTATAACTCTGAGTCATACTTCAAGATAGTGTTTTAATTAGTTATTAGATGTGATACCTCTGAGCCTGCCTAAACCAGATGAGTCATCCCTGAGCCAGAGTGTGTGATAAGTATCAGAGGCAATTACCTGCACGTCTTGTGATAGGCCCCATGCCATTCAACGAGGGGTCAGGCCATCCACAGGCAGGATCCCATCCAGGTGATCACAAGGCAGGTAGTCAGTCTCCTAAGTGAAGCAGTCTCTCCAGGCTGTTCAACACCACTACCTGCCCGGGAACATTCCCATTGCCAGTATTTTCAATGACTCGCCATGGTCCAGCCTACTAAGGCTCCAGCTGACCCTTGCTCCAGACTTCTCCTGCTCTAGCTGTGCCTGTTTCCATGCTAGCCAGCCCTTGCTCCAGCCTGCGTCTGCTCCTGCCTCAGCTGGCTGCCTGGTGACTCTGACATTAGAGTAGTATGTGCTTTTCTAATTCGGGAAAACATTGGCAATAGAAAATCACATTGACATTTAAGGTGTGTAGTTTACTTGCATACATGGCTAGTTAACTGAGCCACTGAAAGGAATCCAGTATTCAGCAGAACTCCCACGTGCCACAGGCTGAGGAAGGGAGAGCCTCTCCAAAAAGGTAAGAGCATCCTTGTTGTGTGTCTCAAGGATGAGAGCTCTTGTGCCACTCAGTCCTGCTGACATTTCTAAATTCAGTGGGACTTGAAGTTTCTGTCCTGCTGAGCTTATAAGTTCCATAATAGTGGAGCGCTGTAGCCAGCAGACTCTGGGAAGCGAACTGATTTATAATAACCCGGGTGTTGACCCAGTAGCTGGCTGGTACCTCTGTGCCCATTATCCAAATCTTGAATTATTTAAAAGTTATGGTTGTCCCCTCAACTTGCAGGTAGTTGGGGTTGTATTACAGTGGGGTAAAGGAAGCTCCAAGCTCCACTAGCAAAACTGCCTTTAGAGGCTGAGGCACCTTCTTTTGGTTTGTCGCCTAGCCCCTTTGTTTCTTTTAAAAATTCTAGGAAACTGAATATAAAAATAGTTGTGAATGTGAAGGAAAGTGCTCAGAAGACAAGTATCATTAAAGCCAAGTTTGAACACAACCTTAACTTGACCCATTTGTCCTAAGCAGTATGATTCAGCTTTCAGTTGTGTCCTTATTTCTCAAACTACTCCTTAATACAACTTTTCTGATGACTCTACATGTATGTATATGGAGCTGTGTGTTGTGCAAACCATAACATTTCATTACAATATTCAGTTACATGAATATTACACACTAAAGCCCTGATTCAACAAGATACTTAAATTTCTCTCTAACTCTTAGCACGTGAGTAGCCCTAGTAGTTATAGTTAAAAGCATTATAAGCTGGCATATGTGAGTTTACAAGTAAAATCTTTCAATAACTGTCAGTATCAATGAGGCTCAGTTAATAAATCTTACTCTAAGTACCTATACCTATATAGTGCAATCAAATACTTAGCACCTGGAAACCCAAAGCATTTTTATGGCAGCTTGTGGAAAAATTCAGTTTCCAGTTGACGTGTGTCTATGACATTAGACATATATCGATATATTTCAAATTAGTGGTGTACAAATATAAATTCTATGCACAATATTCTTGCGCAAAACTGAAGATACATATTCACAATATAACACTATACTGTTATAACAGTATAGTGTTATACTGAAGATATACTGTGAAGATACATATTCACAGTATAACAATAATATTTGGTGAAAGTAAGAACTAAATATCCCTTTTAAATTAAACATACATGTGTGGGTGGTGATAAAACAATTTAAAATACAGAATAGTTCAAGTCAAAGGTGGTCAAAGTCAGATGATACTTGAGTATTTAGGACAGTGAAATTGCTGTAGTGTACTAGAGGATGTCTCTCTAAAAGTGTAGCAAACATTGCATGTATTAAATTGTATTTGATAAATGGTTTGTGATCATGTAATTAAAGATTGTATTATCATGCATGTGTATGTGAGCAGGTGCTAGTTTCCTTGGTATCCAAACAACTATTCACTGAGCACGTGTAAGTTTTATGGTTAGGTTGGCTTCCTACATTTTCTTCACCTGTATTTAGTGATGTATACTTCTGGTTTACCTTTATTACAAACTGTGCAGTATAGCTTGCATATTTTTAATTAATGGCTGTATTCAGTTGAGCAGAGAAGATTTTGATTTTTGCAGTCTGCGTTAGAGATGCTTACACAATTTAGAAGTTGTGTGGTTGGTATGTGGTTAGAAAACTGTAATAGAACTGAAATAATATGCACTTGCAAGTATTTTTAAAAATACTGTACAAATGTTAATGAAATAATTCCTTTACGGTCACATTGGGTTTGCAATAGATGCAACCCTCAACTTCAACCAGAAGCAGGGCTTTTAAAATCAATTTTTCATAATGGGTTGAATACATAGAGCTAGTCCAGGAATCAACAATTGATTGTTGTTGTTTTTTTAAAAGACAGTAATATCTAATCCATGAAGATAAGTAAAGAATGTTGTGCTACACAGATGCAGAGCACAGGATTCAGAGCTCCAGCAAAACAGCTCTGTGTTAAATTTCTCCTGGGTAATTGCATCGTATCAAACACAAAGTATCACCAGCTGCTATGGAAAACTTTTCAGCCTCAAACCAATTGTCCCTGTGAGCATATTCACTCAGGTATTAGGCCTTGTTTCTGTCTCGAGGTGGAATTTTGCAAATATGACACTCACAGACTGAGCCCTGAACTATGGTATCCTGTGTATCAACCACTATTACACCGCAGGTCTGACGGAGATTGGGCAGCTGTGGTTCTTTCCTTCAAGAGCCTGTGACCAGTGGTATATAATGATAGGACAGCCTCCTTAAAACAAAAGTATTATTATTTTAGCAGTAGAGCAAAGCATGTCTATCTTACCTCAAGGCTTACTATTCTCTGATCACAACCTAGGCAGGCCTAACTTCTTCACATACATCCATGGGGGTCCGGATGTTTCAGTCTGGATCCCCCGATCAACCACCATCTCTCTATATAGTCCCTATCTCTGTAGCTCTTTTGTTCTTCTCCGTTCCTGGGCTTTGTCCTTTCTGTAGGCTCAGCAGGAGACTAAGCCAGAGTCCTCAGGGTCTGTGGTACTGACATTGTCCCTGCACAACTGTCATGTGCTTTCTGAGGCAGCGCTTTTCTCGTGCCATTCTTTTCCTTCCTGCCTTTTTTCCCCAAATGCTGCTGTTGAGATAACCCAATACATTCATCCCCGCAAAACCAAGCCAGCATACAATATTGCAGATTGTCACAGGGCAGTTCCAAATCAATCATACCACCCATCCTCTATCACATTGTCTTCTGACTGCCCAGTATGGTCTGGCTTCACATTCTGGGTGCTGGGCCTTTAGCATTCCCTTTTTGTCAGTTCTTTGTAAGACTAGAGCTCACTGGAGTTCAACAGATAAAAATATGCTAATGTTAGATGCTAACTAAAGAATAGTTGTCTTTTTTTTCTTAAATACGTAGACAATGAACTTTAAAGCTATGGTTGCCAGGTGTCCGGTTTTCGACCGGAATGGCCAGTCAAAAAGGGATTTTGGCGGCTCCGGTCAGCACCACTGTCCGGGCCGTTAAACATCCGGTTGGTTGAGCTGGCAGGCTCCCTACCTGGCTCTACGCGGCTCCCAGAAGCGGCAACATGTCCCACTGGCTCCTAGGCAGAGGGATGGCCTGGGGGGCTCTACCTGCTGCCCTTACCCCGTGCGCTGGCTCTGCAGCTCCCATTGGTCGGGAACCTCAGCCGGTGGGAGCTGCAGGGGTGGCACCTGCAGGCGGAGGCAGCGTGCACCGCACAGAGCCACCCGGCCGCCCCTGTGCCTAAGAGCCAAGGGACATGTTGCTGCTTCCGGGGAGCCCCTGAGGTAAGCGCCGCCCGGAGCCCACTCCCAGCACCCCCTCCCATGGCCCAACCCCCTGCCCCAGCTCTGAGCATCCTCCCACACCCAAACTCCCTCCCAGAGCCTGCACCCCCTCCCACATCCCTGCCCCAGCCCAGAGCCCCCTCCTGCACCTGAACCCTTCATTTCTGGTCCCACCCCAGAACCCGCACCCCTAGCCCAGAGCCCATACCCTCTCCCAAACCCCAAATTCCTGCCTCAGTCCGGAGCCCCCTCCCACACTCTGAACCCCTCAGCTCCACCTCCCAGCCCGGAGCCTCTTCCTGCAACCTGAACCCCTCATTTCTGGCCCCAGACTAGAGCCTGCACCCCACAGCCGGAGCCCTCACCCCCTCTTGCACCCCAACCCCCTGCCCCAACCCAGTGAAAATGAGCAAGTGAATGAGGGTGGGGGAGAGTCCTGGCACTAGTGGTAAACGGATGTCCGAGGAATAGATTGCAGACGTTCTGCAGAAAGGTGGAAGATAGATGCAGCAGGAGTTAATGGTACTTATAAGTAATTCAAATGATTCTCAAATGTAGCAAGACTTTCCTTCTTTCTGCTTTTGAGGATCTCCATTTAGTGGAGATTTGAAACATTTTAGACATCTTAGTTTGCAGAACTTCAGATTTCTTAGTTAAGAACATGGAGATGCCATCCTGCTTCAAGATCTGCATCTCGAATCTCTCTATCTTGAAGTGTTGTTCTCTGTTATATGCAGCTTACTTGTTCTCTGGTATATACTAAGATAACCTGCTCAAGACCCAACCTTCTATGAACTGGAGCCTGCAGACTTCCCTTCCAGATCCCTCACAAGTGGGCTAGATTATATGGATCCATCCTATTTATCCTGTGTGCCACTTTTTCCATACAGAATAAAACAGAACCTCTTTGTAAATGAGGGAAAGGGGATATAACTTAACTTTCCTCCCATCTTCCTCTCTCTCTCTCTCTCTCTCTCCAGTCCCCAAGAAAACTCAAACAGAAAAAACATGAACAAAGCTTAAAAACAAAACCGAGAAAGCTGAATGATACTTGAAAGTATATTTGACTATATGGTGTTCAGAAAACTAGCCATCATTCTGCACACACCTTCAACCCTTTTATATTATTTTTACTGGGAGGAAATGTTCATTATATTCTGCTATCTCAAGATGTATTTTGGTAGCTGTGCTAATGCTGGGAAGGGGGGGGATAGCTCAGTGGTTTGAGCATTGGCCTGCTAAACCCAGGGTTGTGAGTTCAATCCTTGAGGGGGCCATTTGGGGATATGGGACAAAAATTGGGGATTGGTCCTGCTTTGAGCAGGGGGTTGGACTAGATGACCTCCTAAGGTCCCTTCCAACCCTGATATTCTATGATTCTATGATTCTATGAAGGCATTTACTCTAAGCCACTTATTTACCATACTTACTACAAACCATTATGGTTTGTCTGGTAAATCTGTCCTGGGAGAATTTTGGTACAAAAGTATAGTGTTGCCATTAGAGTCCTTGTGTGAATCCATACAAATCCTTCTTTGTTTTTGTGATTTTAGTCCTCTCAGAACTGTTCCAAAGGAAATACCAAAAATGTCATGTTAATCCAAACAGGATTTTCAGTTTACTTTTAATTCTTACCTTGTTTTTAATATAGAACTGGAAGGACCTTGAAGGTCATTGAGTCCAGTCCCCTGCCTTCACTAGCAGGACCAAGTACTGTCCCCTGACAGATTTTTGCCCCAGAACCCTAAATTGCCCCCTCAAGGATTGAACTCACAACCCTGGGTTTAGCAAGCCAATGCTCAAATCACTGAGCTACTCCTCTGCCCATATTGGTTTTCGGGTTTGACATTCTCTTATGAACCCTTGTATCACTGGTACAGGGCATCAGAACACAAGTCAGTATGAAATAAACTGATCCCAGGTAGCATGGTGTGGACCATATTTTATTAATATTTTTCTAGGAAGCAAGTTAAGCATGCATGGTACTGCTCTATTTTCTGTGGGATTACTACAATATAGGGTCTTGTTTCACAGCTAATATTTGTATCATGGCTATGCTGTAGAATAAGTGATACTGTAGACATCAGGCTTCCTGACTAACTTGTATTTCAAAGGCTTTTATGCATGTTTAATGTGACAGCTAGTACTAAATGGAGGGCTACAATACAGAGTTTCAGGTAAACAGCAAAGAAGGAATATATACCCTCAAAAAAAAATCCACTTGGTTGATAGAGGAAGACATTTGTTATATATTGTTGTTCTTTCCGTCTTTGCTGCCTTCTTCTGTCTTGGAGGTCAACAGACAACATAAATAACATGTCTGGTCATTGCATGTGATCTGACATGGACATGAATGTGGCTCAGTTATGTGCTAAATTGAAGCTGCTTTCAGAGTACTGTCCATGTTATGGTTTACTGGAGCTGGAGAGCTTAAATGATTCATAGGAAAGTCAACATGAAAGTGTACTTCGCTGCACTTATTAGTTTTGTACTTTTCCTGAACTACAGTACTTGAGCAGACTCCACAATATATGTTTTAATTTGTTTCTCCACATGATAAATCAAGATGCCTCATTTCCTAAATGACCAGCACATAAAAGAATTATACCTCTTCAAATCCTAGAAGATTTCTCTGTCTTTGTGAACACTGAAGTAATATTGGTCTTTCTGATTCTTGAGAATGGTGTTTTTGAAAATGGGGGTAGAGAGTTGTCATTTTCACTCAACATGTAGTGAGATTACTTTTCGGTAGCTGTCAACGTTAGTTACCATAAAAACATATTCATGGATATGCCTGTTCCTAAAATGGATTTCATAGGCATTCATAAAAGCTTCATCTTTACAGATTTGAAATTGTTCTCTAAAGTGTTTTCACAGTCATTGAAATAACTGCTTAATTCAGCAATTACTTCTGAAAAAAGAAATACTACACTTACCTAACAGACGTAAACCACATTCTCTGTGTGTGCGCACATTGGAGAGAGCTGGACATCAAGAATTTTTGGGTTCAGTGAAGCAGTGCCAGTTTTCTTATTTTTATACCATCACTTTCAGCCTTCAAAGCACGTTCTCTGTTTATCTTATTTGTAAAGTGCTATGTCCACTGCACAAATGAAAAATGAATGTGTGCATTTAGCTCTGATAAAATTACATAGCAATAATACTTTTCACTTCTAGAGTGTCTTCCATCTGAAGAGCTCAAATTGCTTTATAAACATTGGCTAAGCTGTGCAACGCATCTGTGAGGCAGGTAAGTATTACTCCATTTTACAGTTGGGAAAAGATGAAGCATGGAAAGGTTGATTTGCTCAACATCTCAAATGAGACAAAACCCAGGTGTCTTCTGATTCCCAGACCTGTCGTATAACCCACGAGATCATCCTTCCTCTTTTAACTGTAAAATTATATGCAAATTAGGTGCAGCCTTCAGGCTCTTGGCATGTTATCAACACAAGCCAGGTTTGCACCACTGACTTTAGCCTTTAATTGTGAAAGCAGTTTTCTAGCTCTTATTAGGAAAAGATCAGATAGCTCTGTTTTCATAGCCCAAAGCTTTCATAAAATTCTTCCTTTGTTGGATTGAGCGTCGGATGAAATTTAAAAAAAAAAAAAAAAAAGGACCTCTCCTGAATTTCTGGAAGTAGATTTGAAAGTACCACAACAGTTATCGGCAAATTATTTAGGCGCTGGTTTTCTTTCCCTGAGATACAAAACCGTACCTAGAGCTGTCTGTGAATCCAAGCCCAGGATACATTCATGGCCGCCTTATTTAGAAAGTCTGCATTAAATATGCTTTATGAAAGCTGTATGCTCAAATTTTAAATCAACCTGAATACTACACCTTTCTCATCGTTTCCTCTCATACATGGTGGCATAACATAAAAATTTTATAAGCATGAGTTTGGGATGCATCTATTAACTGAACAGATGCAGTTTAAAATCTATTTTTAATGAATTTGGTAACTAATAGTGCCTCTAAATCTGAAATCTGTTTTAAAACCATCATGCATAATTTTAAATTTAGAAGTTGTCATGTATTCAATTAAACTACTTACATACTTAAAGTTCAACATAAGCTTAACAACCTTGTTGAATCTGGGCCTAAATGTTTTTGGAGTGAAGTATAAAAAGTTTCCAAAGCCAATCTTCCAAACAATTCCCCTTAGATATTTAACAATCTATTGATTGATAGATTGAGTTAATAATCTCATGTCTAGTAATACAGTGGTTGGTCTAAATATATTTTTAAATAAACTGAATTCTTGTTTTTATTGGATTTCATTGTTGTAACCATTGAGAGACATGTCTGATAAGGGCAAAAAAAATTTCAACCTTTTCATTTTGATTATGAAACAGTAAATTTGAGAGGGATGAAAAGAAAAATGAAAATAGCACTTTGGAACTAGTAATACCATTCCAGAGTAAAGAAATATATTGTAAGATAATGTCATATTATTGTCTCCCAGGTTACAAAAATCTTGTTTGGGTTCTGGCTATCAGATAGGGATTCTGTGATTTTTGTACTTTCTCATATGTTGGTTGAATTTTTGCTTGTTGGTGTACTGTATGTAACATTTCTTCTTTCAAACTGGCTTTACTTTAATATCAATTTTTAAGGCCTCAGATAAAACGTTTCCTAGTTATTCTCTTGTTTTTTCTTGAGAAATACCTTGGACTCTTACGTCAGGGATCCTAGAACCAGCCTTTCCTGGTCTCCCACAAAGACTGCTGTGAGGGGAAATCCAAGCCCTTGTGCTCTGGATCCCCTGGGGTATGTTAAGCTTTTGGATCCTCAGCAGGCTGCAGAACTGGTTCTGCCATTGGCCTCTCTGGCACACTGCCAGGACATTGACTATCTACTACCACTTCTTGGAAATGGGGCTCCTCAGCCCACCTTCCCTAGGACTGGGACCAGCGCTGACCCCTGAGATACCTCAGTTACTTAAACACAGTCCTGTGCCAGAACTCTGTGCCAAAGGTGTGAAGATTCTGATTTCAGTATAACTCTCTCAGGGACGTGCAGCAGTTGTGAAGCAGTCAACACACATACGCTTTGCACGGACGAACACTTTTATGCTCTTATACTTAATCATGTAAAGCGCAGGAGAGTATAGATCATACAAAACTATAAATGCTAAACACATGTGACACACCAGGGTGTAATCTAGACTAATGAGCAGCTATGTCACCCCTTCCCTGCAACCCTGGGTACCTTACAATGCCTTGCTGAAGTGGTTTCCCCCAGGCTGCTCACAAACAGCCTTCCAGCATGCAAGCCACACCCTGCGTGTCGGTGTGTAACTGCAGCCTGCCAGCCACACTTTGGCTCTCGCCAGCTTTGGTTATACTTCAGGGTGACCCCAACACATGGCCAGTCTGAGATTCTTCCCCCAGAAATGTATGTCCTGTACAGCCTAGTCCTCTCCTGCACAATACAAGTTATTATGCCATCTTATTATTACAAATAGTGATTCAGATACTTCAGTTTAAATACATTTGAATAGATAAAACAAGTGTATTAACTACAAAGAGATTTTAGGTGAGTACAAGTAATGAGGCATAAAAGTCAGAAATGGTTACAAGAAAAATGAAGATACAATGCTACTCGTGCCTTACTTAACAAACTATATTAAATTCAAAGCAAAGTTTTCTCACCGCATGCTCCAGCTGTATTACTGACCAAACTTCTTGGGTCACAATCCCTCCCGCAGTGCAATAGCTACTTCCTTGGTCCATTAGGTGTAGTGAATCGATGGGCGGGGGGGGGGGGAGACGGTCCTTTGGGTGTCTGTCCCTTCTTGTTGTAGTTCTGTCTCCTCTTTGAGAAGCATTTCCAGCTGGGAGCAAGGCGACAGGCAGTCTATCCATGCTGTTTCTTTGCTATGATGTAGATTTTTTGCCCCTGCCATCTTTCCTGCCAAAGAATGGCCACTTAGCAGATAATGGTCCATCAGCCTTGTTCACACCTGGTTAGTGTCAGTTTATGCTTTGTCTCTGTGGGCCTGGTTTGGCCACTCCCCAGACTTTTCTGGAAAACATACTTTTAGTCATGATATGAGCTTAGGTTTATAATTTCATATTTTCATGATATTATTGATCAGCAAATTGGGTTTTTAAATGATACTTTACAAGGCATACTTTGTATAAAGATTATTACAGTAGTGTGTAGGGTCTGAACACACAGGTGTATTCTGTCACAGCATGCCCCTGCCTCAGTTTGCTCACCACTCCAGGGCATTCTTGGGCTGCAGTCTGAGTCCCATAGGTTGTCCAGAGTCCATGGGGCCATCTGGTCTCAGGAAAGTGGGCAGAACTCCTCTGCCCCATGAGGCTGCTACATACTGGGAACCTCTCCCTCCTGGAACTCTTTATCCAGCCTCTGTGAGAGAGTTTGTTCTCTCTTGCCCTATGCTTTCTCTTCCTGTCTGGCTCCTGTTCCTGTGTCTTTCTTTATTTAAATTCCTCCAGGTCACATGGTCTTTCTTTCTACTCCTAGTAAGTTTCTACTGTTCCTACCTTCCCCCCTCCCTTCAGAGGAATCAGCTGCTGAGCAGATTTTCTAAAGAGGCAGCTCACCTATTGTCCTGAGATGTTTGCACCTGAATAGGTTCAGTAAGTCCAGAGAAGCATTCTGTTGTATTGTCAGGGCTTCTACAGGGCTTGTCAGCAATGGTGGATCCACATACATATAGGCACTCATAATACGGCAGTTTTTCATAATACAACTTCACAACATCATTCTGAATTTACAGGTTGTACAGACACAGCCCCAATTCATCGCAACATACATTTCAGAATCTAACTTAATTCTCAGGAATTTCTGTTTTTCTTTCTGCAGACATTAGATTGGGGTTGAGGGTTTCAGAGTAGTAGCCGTGTTAGTCTGTGTCAGCAAAAAGAAAAGGAATACTTGTGGCACCTTAGAGACTAACAAAGGTGCTTGTTACCTTGCCACACTCCCCCCACCCCCAGTTAGTTAATTAAATGGATGTGTTTTCCAGTTTATTTTCTATTCCTTACATGGCACAGAAGCCTGCAGTTTATTCTGTTTAGTTAACAATGTTGCCAAATCACAATATTTGGTGTTTCTCTGAAAGCCACAGTGGTCAGAATCAAGAGATTGCATGAGAATCTCTTACTTTTTTCTTTTTTTAATGAAAGTTTCCAGCTCTGTTGGTTGCAGAGAAAAGTTTTTGAAAAGGTGTGAAGCAAGTGCATTCTAAGGACTCAGAAGCCAGAAAGCATATACTCTTCCTCCTCACCCCCCAAATTTATTATTTAAAAGAAATCCCATGATTTTTAAGCCAATCTCAGATATTTGGGGTGCTTGACTCTCATGATTTTTGAAAGCTTGCAGTTGGAAATACTGGTGGTCCTGTCTCATAAAGCAGAGTTAGTGTCGTTTTTCAGGGTTCTGGCCTGATCTCTATTGCACTGAAGCAAGTTGGTTCTGAGAAGTTTATCTGTACTGGGGTGTGGCTCAGAAAAAACTTTTTAATGCTTATTTTGCCTTGATGCTTTAGGTTTTTGAAAGATTTTAGGCCCCAGCAATATTTTCTCTTCCCTTCTGTCTGTTCGGCAAACTTCTCAAGATTTTGTTGGCTTTAGTGATTTAAAAGCATTCTGTTGTGCAGAGCTCCTATGGAGTGTGGCTGCTTCTGCTCGCAGCCTGCTGCACCCCCACAGTCAGCTTGATTTTAAGCTAACTAAAACAAATGAAGTAGGGTAGTTGTGACGCATCCTGCAATTTGCTGGTTCATGTGCACCAGCACGATCTCTTCCTGCTGGCCCAGGGAGCTCTGGAAACCGTAAGTTCTTTTTTGCCTTCCCTCCATAAAGATACCGCATTTCAAACAGCTGCATTATCTGGAGAGATGTTATTTACTGTTGTTACATGACGTTGCTTAATGTACTGTGAGACTGTTAATAAGTGAAGTCTTAACATGCTTGCCATATTTATAATGTGTCCTGTATTAATTCCTGCTCCAGCATAGATCGGCAGAAAAGTGCTGAAACGAATATTGTGAAATGCAAGTTGAGACCTCCAGTGTTAATGATGCATTCATTTCCCTTGCAGGTAGTTTGTATTCGTTCTACATGGATCGCACTCTCACCAAAGTTGAGCTGTGACAACCGTCCGCTCATTTTAAAAACACTGAACGAATTGTTCGCCCTGGTTCCTTCATTAACAGTGAATACAAATGAGTATGAGGTATGTGTCCCAGGTCTAAAGTGTATTTCTTCTCTAAGGGCTAGTCGATTCGGCGGGTAGTGATCGCTCTTCTGGGGATCGATTTATCGCGTCTCATCTAGACGTGATAAATCAAACCCGGAAGTGCTCCCTGGTAATCCAGCTCGGCGCGAGGAGTAAGTGGAGTCGACGGGGGAGCGCCAGACTTCGACTTTACAGGGTCCACACCACGAGGTAAGTCGAGGGAGGTACGTCAACTTCAGCTACGTTATTCACGTAGCTGAAGTTGCGTACCTTACATCGATTCCCCCCCCAGTGTAGACCAGCCCTTAGTGGCAGCTTTAAATATGTCTGATCATTTAGGTATGTTCCAAGTCACTCTCCTGACTAATAATTAGCTGTATCTTTACATTTAAATAGCACTTTATTTTTGAAGGGTTTTACAAGCATTAGCTACTTAATCCTGTGAGGTGGGTAAGTACATACCTGTTAACTTCCCACCACTGCAGTGCTGAACAGAGGCTCCCTTCCCTCAGAATCCTGGACACATAGTCAAGGATGTTCTCTTTGTGGTACAAATAAAGTTTTGGGGCTTTTTTAAAGTAATATTTTCAATTGCTTCCCCCCGCCCTTTTCCTTCAAGGTGACCAATGAATGAATGTGGGGATGGCAGCCATATCCCTCTGGTAATTGAGTGACCCAAGGGATGGTTTTGTTTTATGGCTGCTACAGACTTCGGAATGAACAAAGAGTTGGGCTTTTGTCCAGATGCGTGTGTGCCTCTCTGCTCATCCTGATTTTTGCGACAGGGCGTGGAGAAGAACAGGATAGCCATAGAGATCCACTGAGGATTGAATATGGGGCGTAGTATCAACTGCACTTGGATACAAATGTGATAGGTGCCCTAGGAATACCTCAGAGAGATCAGTATGTTGATGATATACAGTTGTGTACCTCTTGCCCTACAAACTTTGTTAGCTCCGTCTACCCCAGAACAGTGCTTTGGTTCTGCCACTGAGCTGTATCCCCTCCACAGCCCTGGGAAAACAGGTGTCTCAGTAGTGGGTATAGTTTATCTAGAAGAGATGGCTCTCCTTTCCTTCGTAGAAGCATAATTCCCAGGCAGGTTGCCAGATTAAGCATTTTGGCATTTTATTTTCAACCACTCAGCCGTGCATGGAAAGCCACCTGTGCTTTTGTAACTACTCAGCCCTCTTAACAAAACTTTTATCAGATCTTTTCCTTTACTTCTGTCTCTTTCCAAATGCAGAAGTTCCACCATTATGCCTTATATTGGCAAGTTGCTGTTGTGGCCTGTTGCTGTTGTGGCCTCTAGACAATAGAACTCTCATCCCTTTGATATCTGTTTAATTCTTTCTCTTCCTACTTTTCTTTTTCATAGGTGGAGTTTTATTTTAACCACTGTTAGCCATTGAATAGAGAACCTTTCCACTTTTTCTCCTACTTTGGAGTATCCACTGTGTTTGGCTTTGGTTTTGAGGTTGGAGGGTGGTTTGTTTTTTTTTAATTATACTATTACTTTCATTGTGTTTGATCGTGTTTTTTCTTGTATTAGCTTTTACATCCCATCAAAACAAGTCTGAGTGCACTTTGAGCCATTTAATAGGCTAATACAGGGGTGGGCAAACTACGGCCCGGGGGCTGCATCCGGCCCTTAAGAAGTTTTAATCTGGTCCTCGAGCTCCTGCCGGGTAGCAGGGTCTGGGGCTCGCCTCACTCCGGCGCTCCAGCCAGGGAGCGGGGTTGGGGGCTTGCCCCGCTCTGTGCGTGCCGTGGCTCTGTGAGGCTCCCAGAAGCAGCGGCATGTCCCCCCTCCGGCTCCTACACGTGGGGGCAGCCAGGGGGCTCCGCATGCTGCCCCTGCCCCAAGCATCACCCCTGCAGCTCCCATTGGCAGGGAACTGAGGCCAGTGGGAGCTGGGGGGTGGCGCCTGTGGATGGGGCAGTGCACAGTGTCGCCTGGCCGTACCTCCACATAGGAGCCAGATGGGGGACATGGTGCTGCTTCCAGGATCTGCTTGAGGTAAGCGCCGCACGAGGCCTGGACCCCTGCCCCACTCCCGTGCCTCAACCCCCTGCCCCAGCCCTGTCCCCCTCCACACCCATCAGTCCCAGCCCGGAGCACCCTCCTGCACCCCCAACCCCTCATACCCAGCCACACCCCAGAGCCCACAGCCCCAGCTGGAGCCCTCAAACCCCCCCCCCTCCCCCCCGGCACCTCAACCCCCTGCCCCAGCCTGGAGCCCCCTCCCGCACCCTGAACTTATTTTTGGCCCCATCCCAGAGCCTGCACCCCAAGCCGGAGCCCTCACCCCCTCCTGCACCCCAACCCCCAATTTTGTGAGAATTCATGGCCTGCCATACAATTTTCATACCCAGATGTGGCCCTCAGGCCAAAAAGTTTGCCCACCCCTAATAAATCAAAAGAGAGGTGTGAAAATCCACCCTGAGTCTCCTGCGGTGACATTTTTTGCTAAACTGTTTTTTGCTTGTGCACACACTCCCTTTTTCTGTTTGCTCTTCCATTGTAGACAGACTTTAAAAGATGAGAGCCCCCATCCTGCAAACGCAGGCATTGACTTCATTGGGACTACATGCATTCTTAAAGTTAAGCACATACATAAGTGTTTGCAGGACTAGAGCCTTGGTTTGTATTTTTATAGAATAGTTTCTACCACGTAAAGTATTATAAGGATGGAGCTAATCTAACCTACAGGTATTTTTACTGCAGCCATCTCCATGGTATCTAAGTGCCTCACTGTGAAAAATCCGTAATGCTGAATGTACAGTACATTTTCAACTGCTGATAACTCCTTGCTTCAGTTTTGTCCATATTACTTAATGAAATAGGCACATGGGGCTATTCAGTTTCTATCTATAACAATTTTTTTTTTTATTTAATAGAAATTTAAAGCTCAAGTTGTCAGCTCACTTTGGAGCCACACTCAGAGCACGGTAAGTGAGGAAAGTGTTAATTAAGGTGGGCAGTGGGCACACGTTAAGGATTCCCCTCATCCCTCTTTGAAAATATTGGTATCAGTGTCATTTATTTATTTTCTGCAATATTTTCTTGCCTGTCAGTGCTGAGTTCTCTTTCTCTCTCTCTCTCTGAGCTTGGTGCTTGTGAAGAGAGGTAGACTGACAACCTTGGGGACAAATTTTTTCTGCTTCTCCTCAGAGCCAGGACAGTGTAGTCAAAATCAGTTAAAGCTTCCCCACATTGCCTGTGCTTCCCCTACATGTCTCAGCCTTGGCCTGGTGGGGTCCACTCTTAGGGCGAGAGGGTTTCTATTAACAATAGACCTCTCTGTTGAGACTACCAACAAGGATGTCGATTTTGATAGTGGATTTCCCCTGATTGTGCTTTATTTCATACAGAAAATAACTGATTGAGTATATGCTTCACAGGATACTTCATTACATATAACAAAGATGTTCATAAAAGAGTTCAGCACTCAACTGTTAGTGGATAAACTCCCTTAGCTTAGTGAATAACCAAATGAGTTCTGTCTCCACTATGCAGAAATAATGCCTTCTATGCTTGTGATATTTTTTCCCTAGGATTCCATTGTAGCAATTTCAGCATATAAATCTCTGTCAGAATTTGGTTCTGAAGAACACACCATCCTTCATCTTCCCGAACAGGTAGACATTTTGTACTTTTAAAGAGTGAGAATATGTGCCACTTCCTTAGAAATGAAATGGAAAAGAGCAAAACCACATGAAAAGAGGGGAATACTTGCTCGCTAGCCCAGATGAAGTAAAAAACAGCAGACTCAGAAGCAAAATGACCCACCTTAGGGATGTAGCTGGTTGTCTCTCCTCAGTAAAAGGCACAGCTACCAGGAGAGTGCTGGGATATCTCCTGAGAGGGAGAATGCTAACTGAACAGTTCAGTGATGCGTATGTGATCAGAGAGAAGGAAGATTTTATTACTTCATTAATTAGTAAGTGGGGCTACACAGGTGAGAGAGGGCCCTTGATTTGTATTTTTTGTTATTCTGAGAGTGTTTGGGACCAGGCTTTGAATTATAGGGAAGTAGTTTGAGATCCAACTTCCAACAGAGTCTCTGTCTCTAAGTAATAATCCCCTGAGCTCATGTTTAATGCCTCAGTTTTTGAGACAAACTTGCCTATTTAGGTACTAGGTGTTTTGAATCAAGATAAAATCTTGCCTTCCTGTGTTCCATATACTTTTAAGGTACTTTGCCTCATTTTTGGGGGAGGCAGGTGGAAAGAAAATTATGTTGTTTGTTTCATGGTTTTATGTATATGTAAAGGACTGTTTCCTCTTATATTTTACCCTGGAAAATTCCTGACTCAATACACGTACACAGTGGAAGAGTACATGGAGACTCTCATGTAAGATCATCTATATGAGAGTGTAGGCAGTAGTGGGTAATCACTGCTACTTTATGGTTCTGGTAAATCCTTCTGTATGTTTTGATTTCCTCCAATATTATATAATTGACTCCATATGGTGCTATTGCTGTATATCATGAAAATGTAATAAACATATTTTTTAAAAGAGCTCATACTTTATGGAAACTTGTGAAGAAATGTCCAGTGAATACCTGATGAAGTGCTCTGTGTAAGCTCGAAAACTTGTCTCTCACAAGCAGAAGCTGGTCCAATAGGAGATATTACCTCACTCACCTTGTCTCAGGGTAGTCTACACTACTGCGCTACATCCACGCAGTTGCACCGTGTCCAGTGAAGACATGCTATACCGATGGGAGAGCACTCTTCTGTTAGCATAATAACTCTACCTCAATGAGAGGCAGGAGCCATGTCATCAGGAGAGCGTCTCCTGCAGACATAGCATGGTGAGGACACTTCTTTAAGTTGATGTAATTTATGTCACTCGGGGGGTGTTGTTTTCATACAGCTTAGCGACGTAACTTACATCAACTTACACGGTAGTGTAGACGAGCTCTTAGTGAACACCTACAAATGAAAAGGGAAGGCATTTTGTCACAAGAGAAGAAGATACAAATTAAGGACAAATCTCTAAATGCTAGTGCAATAATAAATAAACCTCTGAGTGCTGGCACATAGGCAATATCCTGGTGATTGAACCTAGTATAATGTTCCATAAGAAAATATAGAGGATTAGTAGGTTTGTTTATTTAAAGGCTTAATCAGTTAGAAACATGTTGCAGATTTTAGTGTAATGAAAAGAAGAAAAAACATTTCTGTTACTATTAGAAATGTGCTTTATAGGTTGAATATCAATACAAAAATAAAATATTTTATTTTCCTGAATTGTTACAGAAGGGTCAGACTAAGAGTCAAAACCCGTAGTACTACAAGTATTGCCTTCATTATTTTTACCCCTAATGATATCATGGAATTTATATGGCTCACTGCTTTTATAAGCCTATTGTGATCTACATACACTCTTCAGCCTGGTAGAAGAAAGACGTTCAGTTGATCAGTTTCAAGACTTAAATTCATTAAACTGGAGGGCGTTCCTTACTGAAATAGTGATCCTTATATTTGTCACACTGGACCTTAAAACTAAACATGGATTAAGAGGCAACGTTTATTTCTATATTTATTTATTTTTGTTCTGGTTTTATTGCTGCCTTTGTTATCCTTCAGGCAAGACCAGAAGTTAGTCCATCAGAAGAGATTGACATAAATGAAGAGGAGGATAAGGAGGTGGACCTTTCTGTTCCTGGCTCTTCATATATCAAACTGTTGTCTCTAACTCTTCCTTCTGTTTTGCCAGGTAGAGCACTTTCATAAGTGGGAGCTACTATATGGCTTTAGAATCTGAGTGACTCCGTATGGGGGTAGAGTTCTACCTACATGAAGAAACTTGTGGGATTGGGACCTTATTTTGTTTATCTTCCATAAAAATTATATCCTAAAACACTTCACCAATTTAAATAATAGTGACATTAAGAGCTCCTGGCAGTGAATAAAGATGTTTTCAAGGATGTTAATTAAGAATTCTTCTTGTAAATGCTATTCATTTTTTCTTTTCTGTGGTTATATAATTGGTTACAAGTTACTATCTTTCAAATACTTGTTCGCTAATTATGATTTAGGCCTAATGTAGAGAACTGAAGGACAATATTTTAAGGCAATTCTGAATTTTGAATGAAAGTAAAATGGCAGGAAATACAAAGTTACAGGATTTATAAATGCATTTGCTTTATGTAAGTAATTATACTCATTGATATTTTTTCCAGGTAATGTATTTGTGAAGAGGGTGCATAGTGCTCTGAATAACTTAAAGTCAAATCATTACATAAACAATATTAAGACATTATGCAGTATAAAACATAGTTAATTAATAAAGGTGTGAATATGAAAAATAAGAGTAACGATAAGCATTAGTGAGACCTATTTAGGTATAAAAAGATACTCCCATGGGTGACAGGTTCATTTTGATACCTGTACAACTGATTCATCTTAAAAATAACATTTATTTTTAAAATGTTCACTTGATTATAGTTTTAATGCTAGTTATCCACTAAAGTCAGCAGTGCAACAGTCACTGGACTGTAAGCTCCTCAGGACAGGGACCATCTCTTTGTACAGTTCCTAGCACAGTAGGGTCCTAGTATATGAATGTGGCCCCTAGATGCTACCATAGTATAAATAATAATAATAAATCTCTATGTAATATTTCTTTTATGGGAACTTCTCCTACTTGCATCTGGGGAGGGAGACCATCTTCTGGTCCTCAGGTCCTTCCCCCAGGAAGCTTGGGTTGACTGGGATCTGTGTGGACTCTCCAGGAGGTATCAGACTGGAGGATATATGCCTGCTTCCATGTGGGGAAGCACTTTCCACACTCTGAATGTAAGGCATTAGTCTGTTTAGGAAACTTTACAGGGAAACCCCAAGCAAGCCATTTAAACTGAGAGCAGTGCTTTCTGTCAAAGACACAAAGCTGGGCAAGTGCACCCTGAGTGACATTGTTTAGCTTAACAGGAGGCTAGGAAAACTGAAAATAAGAATTTGTAGAAAAGGGCTATTTGTAGATTAGTCAGGGGTATTGGCATGGATGAACAACTCTAGTGATGGAGTAAGATATTGGGTGCCCAAAGCATTGATAGAGATCTTTCAGAGACCACTAAATCTTGTGTACAGGTGAGGCTGTGGAACCTGGTCTAATTGAACAGTTGTTAGATGTTACCAAGATCATTCACAGTTTCCTTGCTGCTGGTTAAGATGGCAACCCATGGGAAGGTATAGGCCAGCAGTTCCTATTTTCCCTGATGTCCTTGCTAATGGGTACCATGTTGACTGGAGTTTTTAGAGGATGATATTTACGAGCTCTGGCTGAGACCTCTGTTCTCCGTGGGCTTCTCTGGATGATTCCCTTAACTCAGAGCTTTCTCTTCTCACTTTCCTCTCCCCGCTCCCCTTATTGGTGGGGGAAATTCTTTCCTAGCCTCCATATGCTACTTCTGGAAGAGATGAATTCTTATTGCTATGGTAACTGGAGCTAAAATCCAGAGTTCCAATCAAAAGCCAGTTTCTCTCCTGGAATTTGTGTTGAATGTGGGATTGTCTTTCCATGAGCCTTCCTCTGCTCTGGAGGGCAAAACTGTCTTTGCGCACAAACAGATCCACCAGGGTTACCTCAGCTACACAGCCGAAAGAAAGAATACTAATAAACCTGTAGACTTTCTGCAACAGAAGCACACCACACTTCCCATTTAATCCTTGATCGTTATTTGGTGGGTGTCGTATGCAGTCTAGAAACTTGTACCTGTTTTTCTTCAGATTTGTACCAGCCCTTAAAGTATGATGCATTATCATTTGCTACAGAATCAGGTGGTCTTTCATTAAGTTCAGCTAGGTTTCCCTGTTTGGTTTACGCCTAGCATTCTGGCTCATTAGATTGCATTTATTTGCCTTTGTGATTAGAAATGGCAAACTCATTGATAGGCATCTTGAAAGCAACAAGTTCTTTGTTATAACCAGTTATAAAAAAAAGCTTGGAATTTAAAGAAATCTATGGCGGGACATTGTAATGATGATTAGACTATGTAGCCATGGACAGACACCAAGCTGCCTAAGTACACATTTATCTCTAAAACAGGACTCTCTCTTATGACATTTTGCAGTCTTTTTCTCATGTTTATACTGTTAATGAAATAAATAAGAAATGAAAAAGAAGGAAATGCTGCTAAAATAATGACCAAAGTAAGGAAGTTCCAGGATAAGATGTCTTTCCATTAACTTGTTCCAAGGTACCTCAGGTATTGCCAGGATCTCAGAAGAGTGGGTAAATGCTCTTTCAACCCATATGTGCTCCAATTCCTAGGAAACCAGCATTGCATCTGGTTTGGGAACTTATACACCAGAATTTCAAGAGTAATGTAAAACAGTTGTTATAAATCCTTTAAAACTTGCTCATATAATGAAAGCACTAACAGACTCTTAAATCTATCAGCATTGCCAGGTGCTGGTCTAATGTTGGCTTCATGTTGGGATGCAGTAACACTCCACACATCAACCATAAGGGCTACTTTAATCTAACTTCACAACCAAGCAATAGCATTACTTTACTTCTTTACACTGTTGAACCCAGATAAAATATAAAAAGCCCAAGTTTGAGAGTGTACCACCATATAAACTGTACCTACAACTGTGTTCAGAGAAATTATAGTACCAGTTGGTTGTTGTTTTTATGGTGAAAAAGCCTATAGGAAAAAAAACTCATTTACGAGGAACATTTTATTTACATTGACAGATGTAAACGTCAGTTTATTTTCTGACTGTCCCAGTTTGTGACTGTGTCATTGGCGTAACAAACAAAGAGCACATTGATCAACAGCACTGAGAACAGTTCAGGCTATTTTTCTTCTGAGTTTGAGCATCTGACATCACTTATTCAGAGCTTCCTGAGCTGCACTTTGAGTGGAGGTGAACATAGAGTCAGGAAGACTTGCCAGGAGTTCTAAATCCCTGACCTTGGAGCTTTCATCCGAACGTGTAGTTGCTAGTTTAGTAAAGAATAACTGCCCTGAAGCTGTGGTTTTGGGTTTGTTGGGATTTTTTGGCCTCTCTTCAGCCCCTGACCTTTTTCTTCCACTCACTTCCTCCAGCATTTGAAGAGTTTGTGGCATCACTTGTGAAACAGGAGATGGCCAACATGCCCCGCGGAGTGTATCATTCTGCACTGAGAGGAGGGGCCACGCGCTCGGATCAAGGAAAGACTGTAGCAGGAGTTCCCAACTTCATGCTGAAAATGTATGAGAGGAACAAGCAGCCAGGCCTGAAGCCTGGCCTTGCAGGTGAGCTTCTCCTATCATTGGTCAAATCACTCCTTTGACTAATATTTCAAAATGCGTGGTGGTTTTCTCTGAATGTGGTGTTGGCCATGATTCAGAAAAGCTTGTCAGGACATGTTTAAGTCCAAACTTTTTCAGGACAGCATTTTAGCACATGATTGAAATTGAGCATGTGCTTACATATTGTCCTGAATAGCGATGTTTTTCTGAATGAAGATCCTAGAGTGGATCAGTTTAAGCAACAATCATGTACTCTATAACACTAATGTTCCCTTTGCCCTTCTCCCTGCCTCTTCCTCAAATTCCTCTAAGTGATGAGTCTTAATACCCAGCAGCATTGGAAGCATAAATCATTTAGTGACTCCAGAATGTTAAAATAAAAAATAAAATAAATGGAGATATGCCAATCTCCTAGAACTGGAACGACCATGAAAGATCATCAAGTCCAGTCCCCTGCCTTCACTAGCAGGACCAAGTACTGTCACCTGACAGATTTTTGCCTCAGATCCCTAAATGGCCCCCTCAAGGATTGAACTCACAACCCTGGGTTTAGCAGACCAATGCTCAAACCACTGAGCTATCCCTCCCCCCTCTTCCCCACTGGCCAGTGTCACTCACATTTTAAAATGTAACTTTAGAAACGTGATATGATCTTTCTTAAACTTTGTATTCAGCTGTTGTGCGTGAAACTCTTTTTTTGCTCTATTTAGCAGTATTTTATGCTGATGCATTTATATGGTTGTTTTTTTTAAGCTGGCATGTTGTTATGTTATGACCTTCCAATCCACATGGGCAAAGATGGCAAACCTATCAGTCGTTTTCTGGCTAGCAGAGGGCGCAATTTCCAACAGATGTTAATAGCTCTCATTCATGAGGTAAGCATTCTCGGCTTTTCTTCCCTTTTCAGAAATGTTGTGCTGCTTTCTCCTCCCTGCTCCCCACAGAGTCACATTTGGTTATTTTAATTAGGAAATAATAGCTACAAGCTATGTGATGTTTTAATGCACCATAATTAACTAAAGTTGCTGTGAGGGACAATTAACGTGAATAGAACGTGTAAATACATTTAATAAAATGCTCTCTTTACTGAAATGCTCCCTCTGAAAATCGTTGGCGTAAATTGAAACTGACATTCTCCTTTTGCCCCTCCTCCTCTCAGTAGTGGTGCCTAATCAGGCTACAGTGCTCTAGTATTTTGGTGTGTCTGAACAACAATTATGGGATTCCATCATAGGGAGTGACCTCCACCTCTTCGTTAGAGTAGTAATAACACAGCATATCTTTTAATTGTTTCCAACTCCCTGGAATATTATGCTGATGTGGCTGATCCTATGCAGTGAACTTTGGTAAACTGGAGCTGTAACGTCTAAATTTGTGTGGTTTTGGAAAAGGTACAAGAAATGAACATCCAGTTAATCATTACAGAAAATAAGAAAGAGCTTGTTATCAAATCTTACAAGGAGTTTAGAATTATGGCATTACAGTTGATACGAAAACTGATCTTTGGAAACTGCAGAGACTGGGAAAACAAGTAGCTAGACAGGAGCTTGGGAAATTAATGTTTGTTTCTCATTTTTCATGTCAGTTTGAGCATTTACTAGCACAAGTAGACGTGTTAGAATCTCTTTGAGTTAATAAAAGAAAGAAGAGTTAATACGATCAATTTGCATTACTGGGGAGATTTATTATGTGCATCTTAGGGTGGAGATTCTCTTCACAGATCATAAATGAGAATGTCAGAATTATACAAGTCTATTCTGTCATGTGTTAGACAAGCAGGAGAGCATACATAATTAGAAAAATATCTTTTGTAAAAAATCTAAGGCTGGGCCCAGAATAGCTCCTCTAGGAATGATAACATAGTGATAAATGTACATTTTAAAAGTGCCTTCAGAACAATGCCAAAAACTATTCATTTATTCATGCAACAACAAAATAAAGGTTCAGATGACACAACTGCCATGCTTGTTCACTCTGTCCCTTGTACTGGCAGTAGCCATTCTCCCTCATAAAAATAACTGGAAGTTATAATTATAGGTGAAGTTGGTAGTGCCACCTATAGTTAAGGTTGATCAACACTCTCTGTTCTAAGAACATGTTTTCGGTTGTTTATAACTTTGCCAAATTTCATCTCTTCGGGCTGAAATTTTCCATGCCAGGTGTCTGCGTCAGGTTGATTTTTTTTAAGTGTCAGCTAAAATTGTTTTTAAAGAATGAGGTTAGGAATTAGGAAAAATGTGCTCATATTTTAAAGAATGCTTAAATCTGTTTGTTGAGCAGATCTAGCTCCTCCATGTTTGGAGGCAGGGCTTGCAATTTGGCTGGGGGTATTGCCAATTTGGTCAGGGACGTGCCATAAAAAATTGACCAAGTTTTAAGACTCTGAAGAATCTCAGTTCACACATGCTTCATAGAAACCTGCTAGTTTGGCAGCTAAATTCTCCAAAGAATCTACCTGCACTGAGCATGCCACAGCCTGAGTTGCAGGAGCAGAACAGTATTTTGCCTGCAGTTGCTCCTCCTGGCACCCAGAGCTGGCTGTGGCATCAGGCACGGGACCTCAGAGTAAGGAGTCTGTCTCTCCAGTGCTCTCCAGCACAGGCAGTGTGGAGGAGGAGGAAGACTGACTGAAATGCAGAGGGCTAGGGAGTTTTGTGGGAGGTTAGAGACTGAGTTAAAGTCTGTGCAGGATAGATTGGGATCTGAGGGGGCAGGGAGGAATAGTAGGACTGGGAGACGGGATGAAACTGGGTAGGTGTAGAAGTTGGTATTAGGAGCCAGTGAAGATAGATTGGACGAAGGACTGTTTATGTAGGCGTGGGGAGATTGGGACTGGGTGGGCAAGATGACCAGGCCGAGAAGCCTGGGGGTGATGAGAGGGAAGAGGGTCCAAGGTAGGGAGACTGAGAGTTGGAATGGGAGCCAAGTTGGGGGAAAACGGATTCTGACAAGGAGCCCAAAGGGAGAGAGTGGGACTGGGATGAGGAACCCAGGGCATGCTTGGAGATTAGGGCTGGGATGAGGAGCTGGGAGTGGGGAGGAGAATGGGATGAGGAACTGGGGTGTAGGGAGGAGACAAATCTGGGACAGGTACAGCCAGAAGGGATCAAAATTGGTGAGAAAAGAGGCAGAAGGCGCTGTGCCCACTTGAGAACACTCCAGAACCTGGAATTAAACCCAAGATGTCTGAGTGTCTGTATTCCTTTGCTGTCAGCGAATATCTGTGAAACCCGCTGATAAAATTACTTTCAGCATGCTCTAGTGACTGGTTCACCTAGAAGATGACCTGTGGCTGCTATCAGTTACTTCAGGGTTGCCCAACCTGCGGCCCAGGGGCAATACACGACCCACCAGAGCATTTCGTAAGGCCCGCAGCCTGCTTCAACACAGTATACTAATTGCCGATGCATTAGCGTTTTGTTGTCATGTTTACATCATTTTAGTTTAGACAACTGTGTAAATAAAGACTAGTGTACATAGAAACAACATGTCTAAATACATACAAAACAAGCTGAACTTAAAATATAAATCAATAGTGGTGACTTGAAATCTTATTAAAATAAGCAGAATGTGTGTGGCCCACACAAGGTTGTGCTCAGATTTATGTGGCCCTTCTGTGTAATAAGGTTGGTCACCACTGAGTTACTCCATTAGCTCAAGTGTCAGACGTCTGTTTGGTGAAACTAACTGTTCCAACCCTGCTGATGACCCATGTGGGTGTCGGTGTGATGTCACAATAGATTTTGTTTTTTTCAGTCTGTTTTATTAAAAAACCTTATGAAATCATCCATAAAAAAGTACTTTAAAAGAACATTAAGGTTGAAAAATCAAGCACTCAAAAGTTAGGAAATCCCTAATTAAGGTGGTTCTTCGAGTGCTGTCCCTGTAAGTGCTCCACTTCAGGTGTTGGTGCGTCCTGGCACCACTGATCGGAGATTTACAGTAGCAGTAAGACCACGCGGGTCGCATCGCAGTGCTGCATGTAGCACGTGCACGACCCAAGCCCTCCAGTTCCTTCTTAACTGTCCTCGGCTGAAGATGGAGCTCTGGGGCAGTGTTAGCACTCTTCCCTAAAACCGTTAGAAAAATAGTTTAATTAGATAGTTAGATAGAAAGTTATAGTTAGTGTTAGTGTTAGTTTATTGAAAAAAAAAGTTTTATTTCGTTAGCTACTTTCTCTCAGGGGATGGTTACCCATTAAGATGCCTGATTCTCCAGGCTTCAAATGCTGCAGCGCCTGCCACGAATCTATGCCTGTTTCAGACGGGCACTCGTGTGTATGCTGTCTGGGTGAGGGGCATATCCCCCCAAAATGCCCCCACTGCAGTAATTTAAAAGCCAGAGCCCAACGTAACAGGGATCTGCGGCTAAAATGATTTTAATGGAGAAATCCCTTCAACCAGAGTCAGACAAGCACACTGCCTCTCTGGGCACTCCTCCAAATGGGAAAGGAGACAGACCCTCTGAAAGACCAAAGAAGTCTTTTCTCCTTAGAAAGCACTACGAAAACAAAGGTGGTCTCCTGCCAGTTCGCTATCCCCGATGCTGACATATGCTCAGGTGAGCACCTATGGTGCTCCAGCACCTCCGGCACTGCTGAGGTCTGAGCGAAGGAGACTGAGTCAAGGCACAGACAAAGACATGCCTCCTCCATGGCATCAAGTTCACTGGCACGGGACTTGGCACCGAGCGTTTCCTTAGGCGCCATGCCTCCACCCCAGCACTGACAGCACAGTCGGCACGGGTGGACAAAAACAAGTCAGCACCGGCCACACCAACTAAACAGTCACAGCATCGGTTGGCACTGATGCCAGCACTGGCGAGAGCTGACCCTGTGGCACCAACGGCCCAGACATCGGCACCGACACAGTCTCTGCCGCACCAGAAAGCCTTGGTGATATCGTTGGCACCGCACTACCCGATATTTGTACTGAGTGCTTCCCGACAGGCTACGGAGGAGACCCCAACAGCTCTCATGACATTGCACAGTCTTCCAGCAAAGGCGATGAGGAGATGTTGGAGCAAAACACCTTCTCACCACACCACTCCTCACTGAAAGCACACCGAACACTGTGGAGCTATATGGGACCAAGATACCACCAGACGACTCAACCATGGTGCAGATCACCATGGATGTTAACCCCCCTATGGCCTTCTCCATGCCATGGGCACATTGGGAACCCTGGGCATCTTACAGGGGTCCACATTCCAGGCCTTCCACAGCACACAGACGCAAACTGTGCTCTAACCCTGTGTCTCCCACACCGCAGCCCAGGGAGGCTCAGGATGTAGGAGAGGACAAGGAAACTGGCACAGACCAAGAAACTATGTCTCCTGCTCACAATTTTTCTTCTTCCCCAGATGAGGCTACTATGCCCCCACCACCAGTTTCGGCGGACAATTTCAAGCAGTTTCAGGACTGTTTAAGCAGGTCGCTCACAGCCAAGACATCCCGCTAGAGGAGGTGCAGACAAAACAGCACATGCTGGTACAAATACTACAACCATCATCTACCTCCAAGATTGCTCTTCCCATCAACGATGCCATCTTAGATCCAGCGGAGTCCGTTTGGCAGACACCGGCCTCAATTCCACCAACGTGCAAAAGAGTGGATAGAAAGTACTACGTACCCTCGAAAGGGGTAGACTTTCTCTTTGTACATCTGCCCCCCAACTCTTTAAATCAAGTTCTTAAATCAACATCGCAGGAGAAAGAGTACAAGAGACTAGACCTGTTTGGGCGTGAAGTGTACTCTTCAGGCACCCTACGATTCAGAATGGCCAATTATTCCCCATTGTTAGCAAAATATGACTACGATAACTACAGGAAACTTAGCTTGTTCACAGCAGAGCTCCCAGAGGAAAAACAGTCACAATTTCAAGCCATCATCAATGAGGGTCAACTGATAGCTAAAACAGCCCTACAGGCGTCACTAGACACCGTGGATATGGCAGCCAGAACCACGGCCAATTGTAGTAATGTGCCAGGCATCCTGGCTACAGGCCGCGGGTATACCCAAGGAACTCCAAACAAAGGTAGAAGACCTACCTTTCAGTCGAGAAAAGCTTTTCTCAAAGAAAACTGATGAGGTGTTTCATTCGATGAAGGACTCTCGGGCCACACTCCACACTTTATATCCCACCTGTGAAGAGAAGGAGGTACCAGCCGTATCAGAGACTTAAAGGCGACTCTAACAGTCAGCAACATCAGCCTTACAACAATCAGTGGCAATGGCAACGCTCATAGTGTCGACAAACGCCCCAATCACAGGCGCACACTTCCCACTCGGCTCCTCCAAAACCACAATTTTGAAAAGTTGGTCGAGGGTTTGAATGACCTTGCTCACAAGACAGCACCTATGCCTGACCCATCCCCAATTTTTGGTCATCGACTTTGCCCTTTTTATCACATCTGGGCCTCAATAACATCAGACAAATGGGTTTTAGAAATAGTTTGGGATATACCATACCCTTTACCTCCCATCCACCTACCCTACCCTCTTCCCCATCCCTCTTCAGGGATCCTTCTCATGAGCACCTGTTACGACAAGAAGTCGATCATCTTCTACAAATAGATGCCGTGGAATGAGTTCCATCACAATTCAAAGGGAAGGGATTCTACTCCCATTATTTCCTGACCCAGAAGAAGAACGGAGAATGGAGACCTATCCTGGACCTAAGGAAGCTCAACAAGTTCATAAGCTCCCAAAAGTTCAAAATGGTCAGATTGGGCAGGCGTCTCCCAGCACTGCAAAAGAGGGACTTGTTTTCAGCCCTTAACCTCCAAGATGCTTATTTCCATATCACCATTCATCCCGCTCACAGGAAATTTCTGCATTTCATGGTAGGACAGGAACACTTCCAGTACAGAGTACTACAATTCAGCCTATCCACTCCACCAAGAGTTTTCTCCAAAACCCTAGCTGTGGTAGCGGCACATCAATGCAAACAGGGAATTTTGAACTTCCCCTATCTGGACAATTGCCTTCTTAAAGGCCCAACTCGACAAGAAACAATGGACACAGTCCAGACCACTATCACACTCTTCTGGGAGCTAAGGTTACAAATAAATTAACGGAAATCGACTGTAATCCCGGTCCAACAACTGGACTTCATCGGGGCACACCTCGATGCCATAGAAGCCAAGGCATCCCTGCCCCCAGCCAGATTCACAACTCTCACAAATCTTATCTCTGAGGTACGAGCCAGCCCCCAAATACAGGCTCGTACTATCCTGCAACTACTAGGACACGTGGCAGCTACAATGTTCGTGGTGTGATACTCAAGACTACATATGCGGTGCCTACAGGGCTGGTTAAGCACGGCATACATACCCAGCAAACACAGCCTCCACAAACGACTCGCAATACCACCCAGTGTCCTGGACTCTTTACAATGGTGGACAAGACTACAAAACGTTTGTATGGGCATCCCATTTCAACAGGAACCCCCATCGATTGTGATCACCACAGATGCCTCACTGATAGATTGGGGCGTACATATGAACCAACACACAATTCACGGCAAATGGTCTCCAGTGAATACTCTGTTACGCATCAACTTACTAGAGCTATGTGCAGTCCGCAGTGCCTGCAGGCATTTCCTACCTCATATAAAGAACAAGTACATTCGCATCATGACTGACAATATTGCATGCATGTTTTATATCAACCGCCAAGGAGGAGCGCATTCACACTCGCTATGCACCGAAGCCATGGAACTATGGAATTGGTGCATTGGGAGACACAACATAAACGTCTCTGCACCCTACCTACCTGGCCGTCAGAATGCGACGGTGGACACACTCAGCAGGTACTTCTCCCAAGACCACGAATGGGAGATGAATGGCGAGGTTCTGAGATCAATCTTCAACCGGTGGGGCATTCCCATTATCAACTTGTTTGCACCCCCGACGAACTGCACATGCGCAATGTTCTGTACGTGAGCGGGACTGGGACCATGATCACTGGGGGAAGCCTTCCTCATCAAATGGGAGGCGCAACTCATGTGTGCATTTCCACTGATTCTACTGATATCACGTGTGATACACAAGATGTGAACAGACAGGGCCAAGGTTATCCTCATAGTCCTAACATGGCCCAGACAAGCATGGTACCCTTACCTGATGCACATGGTGATATGCGCCCCGTGAGCTCTCCCTCGTCATCTCAGCACAACAGTCGCTCAAGAGTCTCCTAAACATTTACCCAGAAGTTCGGCGATGTACCCTGGCATGGGACCTCAACCTGGTGCTGAAATGCCTCACCAGACCACCATTTGAACCATTAGCCACCTGCTCCTTGCTACATTTATCTATGAAAGTGGCTTTTCTGTTCACTATTACTTCCGCTAGATGGGTGAGCGAGGTAGGGGTGCTCATAGCTGATTCTCCAAACACAGTATTCTTCAAAGACAAGGTTATGCTACATCCACACCCTAAATTCCTATCAAAAATAACTTTTTATATGAATCAACCAATCCATCTCCCTATGTTCTACCCTAAGCCTCATGGGACTCCAACAGAGGCCACCCTGCACACATTGGACGTTAGGCGTGCACTGGCATTTTACCTTGAAAGGCCCAAACCTTTCTGGTAATCCCCTAGACTTTTCATCTCTACTACCGAGCACTCGAAAGGAGACGCTATATCCACTCAGAGATTGTCTAAATAGATCTCCATATGCATTCAAATGTGCTATCGTATCCAGAATACAGAACCACCTGAACACATTAGAGCACATTCTGCTGATCTGTTTCAACCTTGATAGCATTCCTAAATAATGTTCCAATACTAGAGATTTGTAAAGCGGCCACTTGGGCCTCCATCCACATATTTGCTGAGCACTGTGCAATCACTCATGACTCCAGGGCTGATGCCATAGTGGGCCTCACAATACTTACTTCAGTAACTCAAATGAACCTGAAGTCCCCCCATCACTCTGAAGAAAGGGCACTGCTCTACAGTCACCTGAACTGGAGCACCCACAGGGACAGCACTCGAAGAAGGAGGGAAGGTTACTCACCTTGTGCAGTAACTGAGGTTCTTCAAGATGTGTCCCCTCCGTGGGTGCTCTACTACCCGCCCTCCTCCCCTCTATTTCAGAGTTCTCAGTAGGGACTCTGCGGTATAAAAGGAACTGGAGGGCTCGGGTCGTGTGCACTACATGTGGCACCAACAGCACCGCGAGACCCACGCAGACACTGCTACATAAATCTGCGATCAATGGCGCTGGGACGCACCCACACCTGAAGTGGAGCATCCACACAGACACACATCTTGAAGAACCTCTGTTACTGCATAACGTGAGTAACCTTCCCTTGTCTGTGCAAACTTAACAAGGCCCCTTTGTGCATGTGCATTGTGATACAGTCTTTAATTAGATTATCAGATACTATTTTTTCTGCAGGACCCCTGCCTCATTCACTGCACAGGATGAAACCATACCTTATGGACATATATATACATGCACACAATGAAATTGAGGCACCATTTGTCACTTTTTAAAATATAAGCCATATCATTTGTGTGTAAGTGCATACTATAATTAATTATTATTTTGTGCGTATTATGGTAGTGCCCAGGGGCCAAGCAAGAACAGGAAACCATTATATTAGGGACTGTACAAACCCAGAGTAATAGACAGTCTCTTCCCTGGAGAGCATATAGTATATACATAGAGTCCTGCATGGATACAAAATTTATATCCGCAGATATAAAGTAGATATCTGTGAAGCTGCAGGACTCTACCAGGAACTTTATCTGTTTTCTCTACCTCATGTGACTTTTATTCAAAATAACTGTAATATTTTACTAAAGAAAGTGCATAGAGTCTAACCCAGGGATCTCAAACTCAAATTATCACGAGGGCCACATGAAAACTAGTAAATTGGCCCGAGGGCCTCATCACTGAAACTTTTTCATACAATGATACAAAAGTATAGTCAAAAATGAAAAAAAATGAGTAATATAGTATTCTATTAAAAGTCAATGTATTAACTTTTTAAAAACTGTAATGCAAAGAGGGGTTTTAATAAAATATAAACACTCAGTAATGTTTGGAGCTTGGCTGCCAGTGGAGTCGGCACCTATGGCGGGCCGCAGGAAATAACTCCACGGGCCGCATGTGGCCCACGGGCCGCGTGTTTGAGACCCCTGGTCTAACCTATGAAGCATGCTACTAAAGTTATAGAACCTCCAAGGACACAGCCCTTAGCTAACATTAATGAAAAGACTTAAAATCTGGGTTAATTTGGGGGCAGCAAATATTAATTTATTTGATCCTTTATTGAAAAGATCAACCAAATAGCACTCTGTGGTCATCTAATTGATTAGGGATTAGAGGTTATCAGTGTAATGACCACAGTGGCACACTCAGGTTTGTCACTTTCTAGGGACTTATTCTGGGATCACCACTGTGAATATTTACTTGGGGAATTGCAGTAATTGTATGTGGAAAATAAGTTGTGTAATTACATTTGTATTTTTGCATGTGTGTTTGTTTGAAAACTGAGTTCCAAATTTGTGATGAAAAGTGGGGCCTGAGGCCACCAAGTTTGTAGTGAGACTTATCCAATGTATAGATTAACGAGGTTCTGCTTTGTGTGTGTATATCTGAGCAAAAGGTATAGGTTGTGTATCCGAGGAGGAATATTATGTAAATCGTTCCATGTGCTCAAGTATCTGTAAATCAAAAACAAGTAAAAAAAAAAAAAAAAAAAAAAAAAAAAAAAAAAAAAAAACCAACAAAAAACCTGTTTTTAGCTGCAGTTTAAATGTAACTATAACAATAGCACAACAGTAATTTGCTATTAAATGTTAAGGGACTAGGCTGTTACTGTTTGTCTCCTAGATGCTATCCTAGCTGAGGCATTGGATGCAGGTATAATATCTGTCAACAAGAGTAGATTAAGATGCAGGGGTATTTTTTCCCCCCATGTTATTTGAGCTGGTTTCTCATGGGAAGCAGAACATGCCTTCACTAAACAGTGGTGTGTTTGAAGTATCGTATTGCCCTTTACTGGTCACTAGTGACTTGAAGGAGCAGCTTGTCTCTCCCCCGCAAGTGTTTGAGCACTGTTTTATTGTTTGGTAAAGGAAGCTTGGCAATGTGCCTTTGAAAGAACATTGGAGTTACTGTAGTCACGTTGGTCAAAGGTCACTTAAATCATGTGTGTCTACTTTATTATTTTTAAAGGGCCCACCTCCACCTCACCATGCATCTGGGCTGGTGTTGTGCAAGAAATCTCTTAAGGTTTATTGCTATCACTTGGGCTCGACTGGCCAATAATTACCTGCTACTGTTTCAGCAGTTTGGAATCATTATCTATGATTGGCTTACAGAGAATAATCCCTTTTAGGCTTCACTTGTCTTTATTATGAAAATGAATCCGTAGGAATAGTCACATATGTTCACATCATGGCCCATATGTTTTGATGGTTCTGTAAATGTATGCTTTGGGTTAGATGCATTAAAGCTGTTAAGCATTTACCCAGCTACTGATCTTTTATTTCCTTAATGGAGATGAAGTGAACTGTGTTTGTTACATATAAATGGTTTCTGAAGCAGTCTTCTTTTGGTACAAAAGTACAGTGAACAGTGGCATTTTAATTGCTGGAGTGGCTTTAAAACAAAAAAGGCCTATTAGAACCAAATTCTTTAGCGTTATTATCTATTATGATTATTTGTATTGTGATATTGCTACAAGCTGCAATGAAGATTGGGGCCCCACTCTAGATTGTAAATTCTTTGAAGCAGGGACCACATATTTGTTGTGTTTGTACAGCACCTAGCACAATGAGGTCCTGGTCCATGACTGGGGCTCCTTGGTGTAGCCCTGTGTGTGACTAGTGTAGAGCCCTGCAGCGGGAGTAGGATCCTACAGGTCCTGCAGGACCCACTGCTATAATAGCGGGAGCGGGATTTAAAAAAAAAAAGTCCCACACAGGACTCTACTTCTAGGCGCCATCACAATCAGGGCTTTGGAGCGGAGCTCAGAGCTGGAGCACGGAGCAGCTCCGGAGCAGTGGAGCTGCAGGTTTTTGCCTGGAGCTGGAGCAGAGCCGGAGCACTGCTCCAAAGCCCTGATCACAATACAAATACTAAATGATGATGATGCTTAGGCACCATGCGCGCACACACATAATGACAAACAGTCCCTGCTGCAAAGAATTTACAATCTAAGTAAGCTCTTCAGTTGTACCATGATGAAATGTGTCTTTGTGAAACACAGGGAACATCATCATCCTGTGCTCATTTTTGTGCTGGTTTGGTTTTATTATAATCACATAATTAAAAGGGTTTATGCAGCCTAATGTCCTGTAACATTAGGAGTTATATTTGGAATATATAAAGATGGGAAAATTCAGAACAATAACCCAAACTAGTTCTAGTGTGCTCTTTTGTGCCTAGACATTGTGACATGTATGTGCTTTTTAGTCCCTGTTCCTACAGTTGGACTAAGCTGCATGGGACCTATTGCTGCAGCAATATTCAATAAGCTGCATTATGGATGGCGTTTCAGCCTTACCTTTGGATGTTCATTTTTAAATATAATATGGAGAGAGAGCGGAATAATGGAGTCCCTATTTTACTGATGGGGAAACTGGGCCACAAAACAGTTAAGGCCTTAGTTCAGTAAAGCACTTAAATATTTATGTAGGTCCCCGTGATTTCAGTTGGACTTAAGAACATTCTTAAGTATGTCCTTATTCAGAGAAGCAGTTAGTTTCTGATTCAGGAAAGTATCCACATTCAGGAAGGACATTTAAGCGTGTGCTTAAAGCTAGGTATGGGCTTACGTTCCTTGCTAAATTAAGGCCTCAATGACTTGCTCAAGGGCACACACACAACCTGTGGCACCCATGGTTCTTGACTCCCAAACCTCTGCCAAGCTTAGTTTCTATTGAGGTAAACAGGATCCCTAATATTTTCTTTAAAGTGACATGATCACAGTTTTAGGCCCCAATTTAGCCATTGTAACAGTATTATCCTAAGTGCATATTGCCAAGAAATGTACAAAATTAATAGGGTTTATTTTGCTATTCTCATAAAATGTCATGTGTGCCCTCTGCTGGTTATGTATCTGCAATGGGTGAATGAACACTGGTCACAAAGGATGGTCCATAGCAGGGTGAGGGAAAATGCTGAGAGAGAAAATGTATCCAAATCCCCTCTCTGGCTTGGATTTTATTTCATGGCTTCTGGTTTTACCCAAATTGACACCAGTTTTACAGAAGTCTGTAGCTGCATTCTTGCCTCTCACTTTTACAAATAGTTAACTAAAAAAATACAAACCCAGAAAAGTACAAAACCACAGCAGGTCGCTCCTCCTGTATTTTCCCAGAGCTTCCTGCACAACCTCTTTGCTTTTGTCTCATCTGATAGAGAAAACACCCTTATTTTAAGGTGTTAAGCCTAAATAGACTGAGCTGCACATAGCTAGCTCCCTGCTGGTAGTGTCTCCCCGAGCTGCTGCTGAATCTAAGTTGGGAATTCTTCTCCAAAACTTCAGGCTGCCTGGCTTGGCAGACCTTCCCCTAAGAACACCACTGGAGGAGCGTGTGGCAGAGCTCAATGATCCCTTGCAGGGGGCTCCAAAAGACCTGTCCCATGGTCGAATACCAAAATTACATATTCACAAAGAATTAGGGCTCTAGTTTGATCCAGCATCATCCAAACCTGTTGGTACTTATAAATCCACAATGTTTCAGAGGTCATCAGGATGGTACATCCAATGTTGAGTGTATTAAATCCACCAGGGCTCTTTATAAAAAGCTATGGTCATTCAAGTGAGGGAAACAAAGCCATTTGACTTGAGTGTCCGACTTCTGAGCAAGAGTAAAGAACATCAGCCCTGACTCTCTTGCAGATTCTCAACAGAGACTGAGAGTTATTCAAAGTAATGTGTTTTAATATTAATTTTGCCAGTGGTTATTGTAAGGCTGATTATTGGCAAGGCACTCAGCTTTTGTGTGGGCATTTTTTTTAATTGTCTAAATAAATAAAGAAAAACATTCCCTTTTTGTAGTCCATGAGGGAACTAATGGCATAAGACCAGACTGATGCAAAAGAATCAAGGACAACTTCAGGGACGTGAGAAGAGAAATGATGATGTAGTTGAACTCAGGTTGAACCTAGGTTATGCTTTCCATACCAAAGGCAAGGAGAAGACCAATGGATGTGCCAGTAGTAAAGAAAGATGGTGTTTGGGTTCATAGAGCTTTGGAATGCTTTTCATGTTGAGCAGTGGCTACAGTCTGTATAAGCAGAAAGAGTAGTAATAACCTTCTGGGATTCAGCCTCACCGCGTTGTTTACTGTAGATAGGCTTTAGACAAGGTACGATGAGAGTTGTGTTGGTATGTGTAACAGAGAATCTGGCATGTTCTTTTAATTTAAAAGTAAAAAGTATAGACATTAAAAAGTGGATATGGAAATGTATCTCGTCTCACCCAACTGACATGTTTCCTTTTCCTTTATTAAAAATGTATTACCCCGGAAACCTCTGATATTAAATAACTTGTTTCCAGTGGAATCCAATGGCTGTCATGACAATTTTTTATGTTTTTCGTAAAGGCAGACAGTAGACATAATTGGACACTAGCAACAACAAATTCTTTCTGACCACCATGAAATATTGTGAGACATAACAATGCACAGCAGTCATTTAAATTAGAGCTTGCTTTTGTTGTGGGCCTGAAAACACTGCTGTTAAAAAGGGGGTAGTGAAGGAACTAAACCGTGAGCCTCCATCTTCTTTTAATAAAATGTTGTTATAATTAAGAGAGACAAAAATAATTTTACCTTTTAGTTTTTAGTATTTTATCTGCTTGTTTAGTAAACTCATTTCTATAAACTTGTAAATTCTAACAAACCAATATTTCTTTAACGTTCATTTTTATTAAAAATGTCATTCAAAGGAGTCTAAGGGTCTTGATGGTTGGGTATGTAGGGTGAGAAGCTGAGTCAGAAGTAAACACAATTTAGGCTTAATCAATTTTCGCCTTTATTTATACAATTTCAGACAGAATTATTGTTACTTAGTGTCTGGACATAAATTTAAGACAGACAAATAATAACAGAAAAGACAGAATGGGTAAATTGGCCTAAAGGGCACTGAGAAGTCCTTCCATGATGGTCGTCGCCTCCCCTGATCTCCTGGTCTGGTCCTTCAGTCCCATCCCTCAGTTTCTGGTGCAGTGCTTCTCCAATTTGGGCCCATGATTACTTGGATCCTTATAAATCTTTGTATTACAAATTATTTAATCTTTATGCAGTTGGCTTTTAGCATATCACCACTTGATTTTTTTTTATGTAACCCATACATTACGCATGTCCAGGTTTTAGTTATGCAACTTCTGCATTTTTCCTGCTGGTTTTGGTGTTTCTGGGTCATGTTAACCTGTGTCATCCAGAAAAAGGTGGAGGGGTTAATTATCATTACTTGTTTGTTTACCTCTTACTTACTACTTCCAATATGATACATTATTTATCTTGCCAGCAACAATATAAATTTAAACAAATCAGCAATCTATATAAAAAGAATTGGCAAAAACACACGCAGGTCAGGCAAGGTCTTGACCTAAATGTTACCTTATCTATACTTGTTCACTGTCCATAATTGGAATTTCTTTAAAAAAAACTTTCAAAGCTCTTAATCTTATAATTAACAATCCTTCATTTTTATTTCTCTTTGTGTGTGTGTTACCCTTTTCTACCATTTAATCTATTGAGGAGTGGGGTGAAGGGCACTCTATGATTCTTTAATGTTAACATTTCTTTATCTTCTGCAAGCATATGTTTGTCAGCGGATTTTTTATAACTCAAACTCCAGAACCTTGTATGTGTTTATTGCCAAACCTTGTCAGGTTTTTTTCTGTTACAGATTTTGAGGTGCTTGTGGTTTTTGGGTCTTGGTATTTAGTTGCTTTTAATGATACCCCAACATAATTAAATTATTCCAGTTTCTTTGGCAAGAATTTTTCTTTGCTATGTTTTACCTGTGATTGGAGCTCATGATTCTGTAAATTTAGGCCCCGATCCATCAAAGCACTTAGGCATATGCTTAGTTCTAAACACTTGAGCAGTCCCATTATAGTGTAGTTAGCTACTTTCTGGTGCAGTACAACAGCTTTAGTAAACAAACTGTTGTTAAGCTGCATGAATGGTTAACAGAGGCAGGCTCTGCGGAGATGAACAGCCAAATTCCAATTTCTACCAATGGGTAGAAAATGAAGTTGGTATTAAGACCACTTATCTTGTCTTGATTTCAGCTGTGAAATTTCCAGTCTGAATTTTAAGCTGGAATATTTCATAGATAAATTCCTTTGTTTAAAAAATGTGTAAAGATTGGCCCCACTGCAGCTATCTTGACTAATAACTCCACCTTCCATCCCTCCTTAAAATTCACTAATTTGATTAAACTGCCACAAGTAATCTCCTTTTTTGTCATTTACTTCTGTTCTTGTGTATAACATTAGCACTTTTAAATAGAACTTGAATTTAAAGGAAAAAAAACAAACAAATTTGGAACTATCAAGCCAAACTACAATTGCAAATAAAAAACTAGATCACTCTCTCTTTTCTGTTGCATACCTTGTTTGTTATATGTTTAGTTTAGGGCCCAAACCTGCTAATACTACTAAGTGTAGTGCTTCCTATTGTGAATAATGCACTGACCTCACTGGGATCAATTTATCAATTCAGTAGCATTTGAATATTGAAATAGCATCCATCAGCGTAGTATCTAAGTGCTGCTGTAAACTCATCATAGTAGTGAGTATTGTACTTGGGTGTTTGTAGGATCAGCCCATTAATTTGTAAACTCTTCTGAGCATATGGACATTGTCTTATGCTTGTAAATCATGTAACATGCATGACACTGCGGAAACTGTAATTGAATTCAGTGGCATTTCAATTGTGTGGTTGAAAGCAGAGTTTGACCCATTAAACTTAATACTATTCTGTTCAAAAACTTTCAAGTACCCCTTCAGTTAGCTAGATTGTCTTTAGCTTTAGTGTTTTATTTTTCTTTGGACAGTTAAGTACAGTACAAAAAAGATCATGTCTTTATTCTTAAAATGCTAGTGATGGATATAAATCGCATTCTTGTTAAATTAATTCTAATATAATTTAAGTCCTGTTCGGTATGTCATGCAGGTTAGCATCCAGCCTTCTGAATGGCACCGCTCTCTCCTTCTTCCTCAGTGCTGGCTGGGATTTATGAGTAGAACATACCATGCAGTTTTACAGGTAATTTGAGTTGTGTGGTGTTTTGTGTATTTTTAGTTTTACCATCAAGTACTTCCCTGCAATTATCAACATTCTTTTAAAAGACTCTGCATTTTAACTTGAATGCAAGAAAATTAAATAAACATAAGGCAAGTCTTCAAGCTAAAGGTTGATATGAGGTCACCCTCAGCCAGCGTCTGATGAAGGCAAATTTCACACCGGTCTGGCTCCTGCTCAAGAATTGACACTCCTAGCCTTACTCCTGTTCAGAGTCCCACTGGAGTCAATGGTTCAGGCTGTGTATCGCTTTTAGAATTTGGGCTCTGACCTTGAATTTTAATCAATTATTCATTACTGAAAGGAATTTTATGAAAATACTGGCAAGTGGGACAATGTGGATAGAAAAGAAACTGAGCTCCCCCTCCAAAAAAAAAGTTTCACATGAGTCTTTTTTTCTCCACATACACATACCCCTTTCTCTTTATTCTCCCTTGTTTCAGTTAGGTCTAGAAAGAGAAATGCTGTCATACTGTAAGCGAGACTACACTGGCAGCATTTCTGACCGACCCCAAAGCAAGAAGTACTGGAAATTTGACCAGAGAATCTGTTCCAGTGAGATTACGTAGCCTGATTTCCAGACCACAGAGGTTCCAATCTATAAAATTGTAGCGATAAATAGCTTTCCTGTCAAAAGCAGTGTATGGTTGGCTTTGTCCTGCTATCAGGGATGATTCATGTTTTCTCCCCATGTATGTCAAGTGATACTGGACACTTTCACAGTCTGAGCAACTCAGACTGCTGAGCAAATTCCATGAAACTTTTGGAAGTATCGTCTTTGGTGAGATAATGTAACAGAATTTATACACGAATGAGGGACCACTAGAGATACCATTTTCAAAGCAAATCACTTTTTAGTTAGCAGCAAAATGTCAGATTTAAACACAGCCTTGTTACAAAACAGAATTAGCAAACCTACTTTTTAAATAGTAATTTTAGCTCTTAACTATAGAGAGTGATACTTGTTGCCTATATTTTATCATCCTCCTCTTTCATCCGTCTACCTCGAACACTAAGATTTCATGAGAAGAATAGCTTTTACCAGCTCTGCTTCTGAAATCCTCTCTAGGATTTTCTGTCATTTACTGGAGCATTGAAGCATACCATTGTACCTTTGAAGTCTGCTTCCATGTATTTACTTACTCCTCTTTTCAGAGAATAATAATTATACCTTATGCTTCTGTAGCACTTTTCATCTGATACTGTCAAAGCACTTTACAAATATAATTTAGTTAGTTCACACAAATAAGTAGTTCAGTATGCCTATGAGGAAGTGAGGGATTTATATACCCATTTTACAGATTGAGGACTGAGGCACAGAGAGCCTAAGGGCTCAGTCCTGCAAGGTGCTGAGCACTCTATACCCAATCTAGCAAAACACTTAAGTATGTGTTTTGCTTTAAGCACTTGAGAAGTCCCATTGATTTCACTGAGAGTATGTACATGCTTAAGTGCCTTGCAGGATTGAGCCTTACAGGTATGTCTACACTGTAGCTGGGAGTGAGCCTTCCAGCCCAGGTCTAGCGGACTAGTGTGCTAAAAATAGCAGTGCGGATGTTGCTGCACTGGCGGAGACTCAGGCTAGCCACCCAAGCTCAGACCCAGGGGGTCAGGTGAGCTTGCACTCGAGTGGCTAGCCTGAGCCTCCATTGGTGCAGCAATGTCCGTTTCACTATTTTTAGTACGTTGGCTCAAGCCCCGCTAGTTCGAGTCTGTTTATTGGGGCTGGGAGGCACAGTGTAGATATACCCACCGTGACTACGTCATACAGGCCTGAACTTAGCAATGTGCACAAACACATGCTTAGGTGCCTTGTGGAATTGGAATGGACTTAAGCATGTGCTTAAAGTTAAGGATGTGCTTTGATGCTCTACTGAATCTGGGTCATAGAGAATCAGTGGCAGAGCTGGGAATGGAACGTAGGAGTCCTGACTCGTGGGCCTGTCTCTAACTACTATGATCAGACTTCTTTATTTAGTCTTAGTGCTTGTTTGTATGGAGTTTTAGTGCATAGTAAGACAGAATGTGAATCTACAGCAAACTAGCTGGCCATGTGACCTTGCTGCCACACACTAACAGTTCCACAATGTGCTTGAAATGGAAGCAGGTCAGAGCATATTAGGGACGCTGTTGTTATGCACTAGAAGTTCCATGGTGTGCTTTGACATACTCCCCTTTTAAGCGCACTGTGGAACTTCTAGTGCGCAGCAGCAGCAGGGTCCACGTGGCAAGCTAGCGCGCTGAAGACTCACACCGTGGCTTGCCATGCGCTAACTCTTTGTGTAGACAAGCCCTGATTCACATTTTGTGAATGACATTTGGATTTTGCAGAGAGTACTCTCTTGTGTTCTCAAGTTTTCATGATTATCCCATGTTGAATGTTTGAAAAACAGTGCTTGTGCTTATATGTTTTTCAATCAAGACTTAATAAAATCAGTGGTTGTCATGGGGGTGGAAGCTAAACCTAGACACTCATTCTCCTACTGAGCAGATTTGCTTAACACATTCCAATTAGTCCTGCTCAGATCACAAAAGCATCCCATAAACCACTGTGGTGAATCCAACAGCACATGCTTTGAGGCACAGCTAGAATTGGCATGAAGGATTGTGAAGAGGACAGTCATAGTGAGTAAAAGGTTGAGAAATTCTGGTTTAAATGATGCATTAAGTAAACAATAGGTTTTGCTGTCATTGTACCTTTGAGGTGGTTGGTTTCCAAATCTTCTTCCCTGTGGGATACAAGTTTGTTGATCCTTCTTTGTTATGAGGGAATAAGTTTCCTTCCATCATTAGGAAGTTGGAGCCATTATTTCTATCTGTAGCAACCACTCCACTCTTCCCAGAATCAAAAATGGCAATTCTTTCACTTAATACATTGTATATTACAATGGGATATAGTATCAAGAAAAGTTAGATCCAGTCATGATATGGATCTCAAGGGAAAGGTTACATCTGTTACACAAGTGTTCCCCGCAGAAATCTCAGGGTTATTACCCATGCAAGATCTACTTCTGATTTATGTTGTGATTCTGCAGGGGAGACAGGCAGAGCTGGAGATGCAGTTAAAACATGGAAAAGAGGATCCTGAAGAGGTGCAGTACAAACAATTTACAGCCTGGCTCTGGTAAGAGAATGACTGTCTGCTCCTCATCACTTGTAACTGCAAGTGAGGGGGCAAAAGGGTGGGGATACTTCAAAGGCTTTAATGTTGCAAGTTTAATCATCAGTAGGAGTGCTAATGAGAAAAAACAGATATAATCTCTAATTTTACAGATATGATCTCTAATTTAAAAAACGATGGAGAGGAGAGTGTAGGTAAGGATGCTTATGTTTACAGGTAGCTAACCCTTTGCAGTTTATGGAACCTAGTAGTGACAGTAGCTGGAAGGAATTGAAAACTGCAGTTATTTTGTATCCTATTATATAAAAACCTTTTGCTCAGTGCATAATTGAGTAACAGAGACAAAATTATGCTGTCTTTATTGAGTATGACTTTATATCATGTCAAGGCTTACATGTCTTGTAGAGACAGTCTTGGAGAAGGGAGATTGGGGGTGCATTCTCAGATACTATGATGATGGGCACATTATAAAACTTAAGGGTGTGTGTGTGTGTGTTGTTTTTTTTTCAAAGAAGTGTACTCTCGTCCAGATCTTCAGCTGGTGTATATTAGTTTAGTTCCATTGAAGTCAATGGAGCTATGTTGCTTTTACAGCAGATGAGGATTTAGTCATCTGTGTTTATTATAGATGTCTCTCTCTCTCTCTCTCTCTCTCTCTCTCTCTTATATGTATGTGTACACATTCACATACACACAGTCAGGATGGTCCTTACAATAAATTTAAAACCTTGAGTTGGGATAAAGTCATATTCGATAAGGAAAATGTGATTTCTCAGTTATTTTATTCAAATAAGCACTGAGTATATGGTAGGTAAAATAGGCCTGATTCTCTCGTCTCTTGAAGCAGGTTTTTGCCAGTGGCACTGTATTTGATCCTCTGTATCCCATCAGGTATAAAGAGAAAAGGGTCTGCTCTCCTAGAACTTCTGAGTTTGGATGGAAGTAGAAGACATACTTGCAAAATTGCTTTTTAGGTCAGGGAACCAACAAAATCTGCCTTAGCCTCCTCTCCCCAATGCTTGTAATTGCTTAACCAAAACTGTTTTGTTTTAATAGTTTTTTAAAAACTGATTTAAATTTGTGCAAGTGCAGATGTAAGTGCTAAGTCAGCAAAGGAACTGGGTGCCCAATTGTAAGGTTAAGAGTCTCTCCAGGCTCTTCCTGATGGGGTAGGTCCTGTAAGGTGCTGAATACCCTCAATTCCCATTGACTTAAAAGGGATTTGAGGGTACTGTGCACCTTACAGGCAGTAGCGCAGCCAGGTCCCGAGCGCAGGGGGAGCAGCGCTATAAAAAGGCGCCTCCCCCTGTACTCACCTGGCGGCGCTCCGGATCTTCGGCAGCTCACTCCGGGTCTTTCGTGTGGTACCCCCGCCAGGGCCGGCGCGCCCACTAGGCAACCCTAGGCGGTCGCCTAGGGCGCCAAGATTTGCGGGGCGGCCGGTGGCTGCCTGCTGCCTCTCCGCTCAGCGGCTGAGCTGATGAGCGGGGAGACAAGGGGCGGCTTGCTGCGGCTTCCCCTTGTCTCCCAGCTGAGCTGCTGAGCGGGGAGACAAGGGGCGGCTTCCCCTTGTCTCCCTGCTGAGCGGGGAGACAAGGGGCGGCTTGCTGCAGCTTCCCCTTGTCTCCCAGCTGAGCCGCTGAGCGGCGAGACAAGGGGCGGCTTGCTGCGGCTGCCCCTTGTCTCCCCACTCAGCGGCTGAGCTGATGAGCGGCGAGACAAGGGGCGGCTTGCTGCGGCTTCCCCTTGTCTCCCAGCTGAGCTGCTGAGCGGGGAGACAAGGGGCGGCTTCCCCTTGTCTCCCTGCTGAGCGGGGAGACAAGGGGCGGCTTGCTGCAGCTTCCCCTTGTCTCCCAGCTGAGCAGGGAGACAAGGGGCGGCTTGCTGCGGCTGCCCCTTGTCTCCCCGCTCAGCGGCTGAGCTGATGAGTGGGGAGACAAGGGGCGGCTTGCCGCGGCTTCCCCTTGTCTCCCAGCTGAGCAGGGAGACAAGGGACGGCTTGCTGCGGCTTCCCCTTGTCTCCCCGCTGAGCTGCTGAGCAAGGAGACAAGGGGCGGCTTGTTGCGGCTTCCCCTTGTCTCCCTGCTCAGCGCCTGAGCGGGGAGCCGGGGGCAGCCGCGGCGAGCCCCCCGTCTTGCTGCGCCCCCCTCAGCGCCTGAGTGGGGAGCCGCCTCGCTGCCCCCCCTCAGCACCTGAGCGGCTCCCTGCTCAGCTTCCGCTGCTGGGTGAGTGCAAGAAGCAGCGCTTAAAAAGAAGTGGCGCCTTTTTTTAGTGCTGCTAAAAACAGGCGCTGCTTCCGCCGCTTCTGCTCAAGGGGGAGCGGCCGCTCCCCTTGCTCCCCCCGTGGCTACGCTACTGCTTACAGGATCAGGTGAGGGTAAAAGGAGGGGCCAATACTCAGAGGACCTATTAGGTATTCATCAGTATTACGCATCCTGAAATCTAACCTTGTTGTTTGCTATGGTGGAGAGGTCAATACGGAATTTTACTGTTTAATGCATTTTTGCACCATTATGTTGGAGTTTTCCATTAATGGTTGTGCCATTCAGTATAAATGCTTTCAACTTAGGTGGGTATTCTTAGTGACTGTGCAAAAACAAATATTGTGCTTAAAATGAAACATTGATTTTATTCTTTGAAGTATGAGTGACCTGTACACATTGTTTTATAGCTACAATTTCAAACATTTTATTATGTGTTGTAGAAATCTGATTGAAGGATAGATATCTTTTCGGGTTGGATGACAGTCCTGGTTAAGATTTACTACTTCATATTGTAAATTGTGGTGTATGGGATTTATATATTTTAAAAAAACTTGTCAGTATAAAAGATTTATGGCAACTCATCCTCTGGATATGAATGCAAAACTAAACAAATGAAGTCAAGTAATGTGTTGTAAATTGATCACAGTGACATAGAAAGTATTCTAAATGACCCTGTAGCTTTCATTTCAATAAATTTAGACTATTGCACCACCTGATAGCTTAACCACACATAGTTATGTTCTGGAGTATAATAAATGTTGGATAAATTGTTATAGTTCTCCATTGTAGAATATTTACATTTTATTAGGCTGGGGTGTAGAACATCGACCTGGAAAGCTATCTGCAACAGCTAGATGATCAGATTTATGGCTGCTGCAGGAACTTGTATTTTCCACAATGTAGTATAAAATCAGATAAGAGCCTTTTTAGAGGACAGTTTTAATGGATTTAAGGATGTGAAAAATGTAAGATGGTATGTGACAATTTTTACTAGTTTACACTAAAGCTAAGTTTTATAAAATAAGTATTGGATGTGATGTTTGCTAACATGGAGTGGTCAATTGGAGAACTAGAGGGAAAATGGCCAAGTTCATGCTGCAATGTAAAGTATAATGTGCTAACTTTACTTTTTGTCTCTCCTGCAGGGTCAGAGACATGCTGACTGATGTTATCAAGGGTGCTTCAAAGTAAGAATTGTTCCTTTATTAGCGGCTAGAGAGTTATTTCCTCTAGATTTTTTCATTGTGAGTGATGCAAGCCAATATTTCCTATTGATGTGATTTCAACTCATAGCCACAAGTATAAGGATAGGAGCTTTCCCTCCATGTACTGCATTGTACAGTTGGCTAGTTGCATTATCTGAAGCATTAGGCATAGGCTGCTCGAAAGGCAAAATACCACTCTATGCACTATTGGTACAATCTTGTATGGCAAATGATTTTCCTTAAGTCGTTCTTTTTATCATTTTATTCCTCTCAGCTGTCTCAGGGGTGGAGCATCACCTCTTCAAAGCTAACCCACTGTGTCTCACTCTTAAGGGTTCCTGCTTGTGTCCAGACCCCTCTCCCTCCTGAAGGTAGATGCAGATATATATTTTCAGGCCGACACTGGCATGGTAGCTCATGGCACTGGGTTAGCAATGAACACTCTGGTCCCACCCTCAAACACCACTGAAAGGCTTTAGGGATGGTTGCTAGTGGCTTGATTTCTTCCCTGTGTACACGTACTTCATTGATGGACATCACTTCACTGTGCTCTGTGGTTGGTTAACCTGGATAACAGCTTCTTGTACTCGACCAGACAGAGGTGCCAAAAGCCACAAATCTGGATAAAAATAACTCTTAAAATCACGAGCTCTGTCATGGAGACTGCAGCAGTGATAGAATCACAGTGCTATTTATCATAGGCTGATTCAGTGGGTGGTACCTGCTGGAACTGCAGAGAAGTTTAGTTTTAAATATATTCGGAAATTCAGAGTTCTGGCAGTTCTAGATATTCAAATTTTCTGTAAAGATTTTGAAGGTTTTTGCCTCTTTAACCAGGCAACTGTTCTTGGTGAATGCTGTTTTTGGAAATCAAGTATCAGAGGGGTAGCCGTGTTAGTCTGGATCTGCATCCACTGCTTGCATCCGATGAAGTGGGTATTCACCCATGAAAGCTTATGCTCCAATACCTCTGTTAGTCTATAAGGTGCCACAGGACCCTTTGTCGTTGTTGGAAATGTTCACATCCACATGCTTCCCTGCCAATCCACCTTCAGGTAGTTCACTCCTGAGTAGAGGAGGAGATGAAGAAGAGGAACTGATTAAAATTGAACTCTGTATTTTAGCTACTCATTAAATGCCTATGAAAAGTTAGAGAACTAAAGGTTGAAATCCTTTGTGTAACTACTATAAAGAGCAAGATATAATACAGGGACATAATGAACTCTCAGAATGTCATTTCCTGGCTCTAAGTAACGAGCCAATTTCTTGAAAAAGAATGTACAAGGTTTTTGTCCTGAAAATAGTTCACTGGTCAAATTAGTTCATTAGGTAACTTTTCACTGTTGGTTCCTGGGGTTACACTTTCTTCATGACTAGCTTCAAGGGATTTCCCATGGTCAGACCATGCCACTGGAGCTTTGGCTATGTTTTGTGTTTTTTCCTAGTCTAACTTCAGTAAATTCCAGGATAGAATGATCTAGTCTTTGAAATTTTTTGGTTTTTTTTCTCATAGAACCTAGTGGTTTTTGGGGTCTGTGGTGTTGGTCTTTATGCTGACAGGCTGATATTTTGTTCTATGACAGTGGATTATTTTTCATGAATTTAAGGCACCTAGGTGAGGTGGGGCCAGTTTAAAAGTGTCTGACAGTTGAGGCATTTTAGAGTGCAACCACTGTCACCAGCAATAAACATAAAAATAAATGACTACATCAATAAATATGGAAGTGATTTAAGGTAACGTAAGAAGAATGCTCTGAGAAATGAACTAGCCACCTAATCAAAATTATTTTAGCTATCTCTGATCCAGAGTGGTCTCTGGATCAGAGACCACTCTGATAGTGGTCTCTGGGGGAGGGATAGCTCAGTGGTTTGAGCATTGGCCTGCTAAACCCAGGGTTGTGAGTTCAATCCTTGAGGGGGCCATTTGGGGATATGGGGCAAAAATTGGGGATTGGTCCTGCTTTGAGCAGGGGGTTGGACTAGATGACTTCCTAAGGTCCCTTCCAACCCTGATATTCTATGATTCTATGATTTAGTATCCCAGAGCTGAAAAGTCAGTGACATTCCATTAAGATGCTCATCTGCCTTATCAAAAAACTATTTTCAGATGCAAAAAGAAATCTCTGAAGACAGAATGGGTTTGAGCTTTCAGAGTAGTACATATTTATAGTAGTAGTTGAGCAGTCTTTCTGGATATGCAATACAGCAGGCACTGGCAACCTTTGGCACGCGGCTCGCCAGGGTAAGCCCTCCCCCCCCCTCCCCCCCCCGTCCGGTTTGCCAGTGGGGGCTGCGGGAAGTGGTGTGGGCTGGAAGATGTGCTGGCTGCCACTTCCCTCAGCCCCCATTGCCTGGGGACGGCGAACCATGGCCAGTGGGAGCCGCGATCGGCCAAAGCGGCGGACGGGACAAGTAAACAAACCGGCCCGGCCCGCCAGGGGGACTTACCCTGGCGAGCCGCGTGCTGAAGGTTGCCGATGCCTGCAATACAGTGATACAGTGTGTAAAAACAGAAACTGAAATGTAGAATACTTCATCTAACCAGTATTGTACATTACATCAACATCCACAGTGATGGTATTTCACATACTCTATTCTACATAATACCTAAAAGTAGACTGCAGGATGACAGAGAAGTACTTGGAGCCTATCTTTGCAATTCTTTTTCTGGACATAATCTGAATGCAAATGTATTTGTTTTAGGAACATCTTAAGGAATTTTGTTATGCGTTTTAACCTTGCAGACATGATTACTGCTTCACTGCCTGATCCCTATATGCTGAAAGAGTATAGCTAAGCCACTCATACATCTAAATTCCACAGCTACTGGAAACTGATCTGTTTATAACAAGGAACTTTAAAATACAAAAATACTGAGGGAGCGTACATTTATCCAGCATTGTCAGCAAATCCTGTGCACAGCTGAGAGACTGTTCCAATCTGTGTACCAGAGAAGAGTGGCATTTCTGTGCTAGCACATATTGGAACTTTTCTTTCTTACATTTGTATGAAATCTTAATGCTCTATGGTAAGAATGCCACACAACACTTAGCTGCATAAAGCTTTATAGCCAGGTGAGACTGTGACTTGTTTTGTGTCTGTGTGTATGTGTGTATATGTGCCGCTACTGCTGCCACTATAATAAGCACCTACCTCTCCAAGCATTGTATGCTTTTGGAAGAGTGTGGCTCCTACACTCAGCCATCTTAAGATTTTTGCAAGATTAGTACCACCGTCAGACAAATGATATAGAAAGAATTGTATCTCTTTTCAGCAAAAGCAAAATATATAAATGATGTGAGGCAGACTATTTAGCTTCAACAGATTTTCTTTAGTAACTTGAATGCAGCAATAGTCTCTCTCATATACATATACACATATGTTTGTGTTAGGCTTTGGATGACAAAGAGGAAAAAAGAAAACTATTGAAACAGTAAGCTTAGTTTCCTCCTATCCACTGTGATGTGAGGGTCAGATGTGGGGCACTTCCATTGGGTCAGTGAACCATCTGAGATAGTTGTTAGCTTTGAGAATCTCGCTGAAAGGTTGGTATTTGCTATACAGAACTCTGGTGGCATGTGCTTTCCCAGTTATTACAATGTGTTTCATTATCTGGATCTCTTATCTCATTAATTACTGTTTATTCTTTTCACTAGGGACAGCCCAGTGGTGAAAGGAAACTGTATATTAGCTTTAACTGGCCTTGCAGTTGCTGTGGCAAAACATGAAAATAGCCTTTCTTCAGACACTGACGTAGGACCAGAGGTGAGTTAAATCTCAGAAACACCATTTTGTCATCTTAATGTGACTTACAATCAAAACAAAAGCACTGGGAGGTTGCATGGCTGAGAGGGCTGATAATGGAATGCAGAACCTCTCACCCTCTCATCCGTTCATATCCAGTCCTGCTCAGTAGTCACCATCTGCTGGCTCTGCTCTGTGCAAAATGAGCTTGGTGGTCTCAATCTGAGCGTGTCCGCCTCACACAAAATGCCACAATTGACACATTTGTTGTCAGTATTGTCAGAGCAGAGAAAGATCCAGTGGATGTTGAGGCTCCCCAACTGCTTTCTCCAAATCAGATTTAATAAAATGTTTTGAGAGAGGTTGCATTGCCACTGCCTGTGCTCTACCTGTACTGCCGCTCAATAGAGGACTTCACTTTCTGGGACTGGCAATCTGGCACTTGCCATGAGCTCTAAATTTGCACATGGAAAAGATCATTTGTTTTAGAAATAGATATATCCACATTATGTGTGGGTGTGTGATTTATGTATATAAATAATTACATACACAACTTTTGTCATTGTGTCCTCTGCCTCAGAGTATGGGCACTGGCATTCTTCTTATGTTGACCTCAAATCCTTAACCTTGGTGCATTATTTGGTCAGAAAAGGAGAACACCTGTTCTGCTTGAAGATCATTATTAGCATGGATCTATTTTTTAGCTGGTAAAGTGATAACGAGTTGCTGGTATTTCCCAGTGTAACACCGTACAAATTTATAGATAGTGTGGCTCAAGAAGCTGCTTGAAACACTTTACATAACAGAAAATATAACCAGGAGGAGAGGGAAATGTGGATTGTAGCTAAATGTGAAAAGTAGGATTATTATGCCCAACTTTTCAGTGTAATAGAGACACCACAAACTAGTAGTCTGAATCCGTTTTATGTTAATTACCTTCCCACTGGATCTGTATGGATTGGAAGAGCTGTAAAGGGCCCCAGCAGCTGGGAATGCCACACACTGTTCTGCACTGACCTCTCTGTCCAGGTCAGAAACAGTTTTGACAGGCTCTGGAGGGACAGTAATTCAGCCTTTTTATTGATGAAAAACATGGTTACAATGCAAAGCCTTAAGGAGGTTAAAGTGGGGAAAAATTATGTATCTTTAAGACTCAAAGGACTTCAGAGTGAAAGGAATGAAGATTTACTTGGTACATTGTGATCTCCCAGTATTCTTGCCCTAGTGCCAGAAAACTCTGCCTGTTGTCTCCATCATGTAGCTGGTTTTCCACTTGTTGACTTCCTGAAGATTCTTCTGAAACCCAGTCTCCATTAGGTTACTGTAGTATCCTGCTACTAGGTCAATCTTTGTCACAGTTATTAGGACTCACTGTTAATATTTGTTTCGTTCTTGCATTTTGAGTGTTTTTACTTTGGTTAATAGCAGCTGTCAGAACAGGGTGGTGTATTTTACAGTAGTGTGTGTTTGATTTTGCCTGTGTGGCCGAAGTGTTGAAGACCCTATTTGTGTAAGCTCCAAAGAAGGCTGGAACTTGAATTTGATTTAATCAACGTATGTTTCCAGAAAGTCGGTCTTATTCTCAGAGGCGTGACATTAGCACTTATTAAGGAACTGAGGACACAGCTAAAGAGCTACAGAGCCTTTTCACTTATGGGTCACCAGTTTGACTCTAGACCAGCTCAGTGGCAGTTAAAAGTTGTTCCTACCTAATGGAAGTTTTGGTAGTTTCTGTATGGGGGTGAGGGTGTATCCCATTCCAGGTTCCATATCACAAACTCATTCCCATCTCTTTTCACTAGATTTTAAGCTCTTTGGGGCAAGGACAGTCTCTTACGAAAGTGTTTGTGCAGTGCCTAGCACGATGGCTGGTTGGATTCTCCAACAAGAGCTCCTAAAACAGGGACAAAAATTGCATTGTGTGTGATTAATTTGTAAGAATTGGCAACACTGTAAATTGCCACAGACAATTATGGGTAGGAAGAGTTCAAAAAATCAGAAAAAAGACCTCCAAACCATGATTTTATCATTTCACAATGTTTGCACTTTTTGGGTTGGCAGTACTGAATTTTTGATATTGGTGACCTTCAGGAGCCTTTCCAGTCAGTTCTACCAGGAAACCAAGTAGGGAAGCATTAGTAAATAGCCCCCTTAGAGAACTGACTTTTGAATTGTGGGAAAAATGACATCTATATCTCAGTACGTTTGTTCAACTGTGGTCTTAAACACATCTTATCAAGCTAATGAGCAAAAAATATAATGACATATGTTCTGTCTGCAAGTTCCTGGGTCATGTTAGTGGAAATAGTGCTGCTGGGAAATGGAATGAAGTTCTTCTCCATAAGGGGTGCCAGAGAACAAATTCAATTAAGCGAATTCATAAAATATTCACTTACAGCTACTAAATTAACTTGTTATAACATGGGATATTGAAATAGGGCCATGTGATTTCCTATTCCAAATGGTAGGGTTTTTTCATCTTTTCTCAAGTGGAATAATAATCTTTGTTCTGTCCTGGGTTCTCTTTCTAGCTCTGTCACAGTCTTTAGGGGACCTTGGGCAAGTCTCAATCTATCTGAGCCCGTTTCTTGAGTTGTAGAGTGTCCCAGACACATTTTAAGGCTGGATTTGTTCATTTTGTAAAGCATCTTGAGAGACTCAGGTGGAGAGTACTACATAAGCACACAATATTTTTTGTTGTTATTTTGCTAACAATGTTATGACTAAGGCACATACTGCTTCCTGTTTCTGATAAAATTGTTTGTTACCCATTTTATTTCTGTCTCGAGGGGAAAAGGTCTTTTTAGGACTAATTTCCAGAAAGGAAATTACAGTCTGTTACTGGGGGCTTGGTCAGGGTACTGCATTGTTAGAGGTACCATCCATACATGGCACACTTTAATCCATGCATCATTTATTGCATTGGTAAATTGCATTTCCCATGTCATAGTGACACCTCAGTTTACTGTTTATTTTGTGTGTGAATGTTCTGTTTATGCATTTGTTGTTTTAATAATTCTGTTCTTGTTACAGCACAAGCCAGTAAACAGAATATGAAAAGACGCCCTTTGACTGAGACACAAGTTGTGGTCCTGTCTGCCCATATATAGTAGCTACCCATGTAAAATTAAAGATCCCTTGTCATTTTTCAAGAGAGCAAAATATTTAACCATAGTGTCCTTCGAGAATGTCATGCTGTCCATTCAGGCTGAAATTTTTCAAGCTTTCATACATGATTTTTGTTTCCACATTTAATTTTTGCCTGGCTCTAGGAGAATTGATGCAGCCAGTTACTTGCTCATATTGAGCCATAACAGTTTAGGGCTGTGGTTTTTTCCCCGTAGAGCTGTTAGTTTTGGGCTTGATTCAGCCATCTTTGCTGTCATTGAATAATACCTTATTCTGCTAACTTCATGGAATGATTTGTGGGAATAAAATGTGCTACTCGTGAGTAAGAGTGGCAGAATTCGAGCCTTGTTGAGTAGCTAAATACTTCATAGCTGGCACATCAGCTGCTGAATCTGTCTTCTGTCCTTGAATGTGGCCTGGTTTAAGAATAGAAAATGAATGAATATTTGGAAGCTGTTGTTTGATTTTTATTAGCTTATGTCATTTTTCATTAACTGTAGACTGAACCTGATTTTCTTCCCACAAAACACTGGATTTCTATGGTGATAGAAACACTTCTTAGTATTGTGAACAGTCGCTATCGTGCTAAAGGTCAAGTTTTCCCATGGTTCTACCAGGTACGACTAGAAGTATAAAAACATATAAAGAAAGAGGTTAAAACAGTAACTGTTATGGGCAAGAGAATAGGTATTTGGATTTAGTGATCTTAATGTCGCGGATTGTATGAAATAATTGTTTGTTCTTGGTTTTACTGGTGCTATTAATTCTTGCAAAAAGACGTGTGGGAGGATGAGAAGGCTTTATTTTATTTTTTAGCAAATTTGCTTCTTATTTTTATATTTTTCCTCAGATTTTTTCCTTCAACTCTCTTGAATTTTCTTCTCTGTTTGAGTTTCAGCAGTTATTGATATCTATTTCATTATTTTTTTTGCAATTTAAAAAAAACCCCAACCCTAACCTCCATGACATTTCTACCTGCATGTACAAAACTTAACAATAAAACTTTAGCATATCAGCCTAAGTAGATTCTCACACCACACCACAAATAAAAATTCTGAGTTTGAATAAAAACATGGCTCTTAAATCATGCTCTGTAGGTTGTATAACTCTGACTCTGAATTGGGAGTTGTGCAGTCAAGGTCCTTCCCTGAAAATGCCTTGCTCAACTCTCATATCTAGGGACCAATAGCAGAAACATCCTATCTGATTTCAAACTGATAACTAGAACCTAAACCATGAACCTGAACCCCTTGAATAGCATCTGGAAGCCAGTGTAGTCTTCAGGAAACAGGTGTTATATGTTCTGTGCAGATACCGCTGCTAAGTACACTGCAACTGTGTTCTGCATTAGCTAAAGCATCCTTTCTAGATTCTCTTCAAAATGGTATCCTTGTGCAGAACACCTTGCAGGAGGAGCCTTCAAGAGCACTGGATAACAGTGAGCCTTATTGATAAAGGGTGAGCAAACTCCTTTCCCAGGGGAAGACACCACTTCTGCCCCTCTCTAAGTTCTTCCATCTACCTAATAATATCAAGTCGATGCGAGCTTCCACCACCTTGTCATTATCCATGTTTCTGTCTTGGCCAGTCTGCAGGGAAAGCAAAGAAACCACACATCTTGGGTTAGATGAGAGGAACATAGAGTGGGCTGTAAGCCATGTGATGGAACCACAGCTCCAGTCCTCTCACCGTCTCCCCTAGTGGCCTCACATAGACTGAACAGAACGGGGGTAATAGAATGGTTCCTGCGAGAGGTCCCTCAGGCAAGAGGTGGCTCAAGGTGAATGAGCATGTGTACAAGAACTCTCTCTACAATCTTTCTGAAAGGAAGGAACTGATCCATAGAGGGCGGTTACATCCAGCCACATTAACAAAACATCAAGGGCAACAGTACTGAAGACTGATAGATCTAAAAGAGTTAATATCAACCCTAAACCTCTGTCATCACTGGGGGAGGGCCCAGACCACCACAACCAGTGCAGTTTTAACACCATTTGGAAATATAATGCCAGACTGCCAAAGACCAAGGAAATCCAGGGACTCAGTTGGCACTAGAGTTAATATGTTGCAATCTTCCAAAACACCTGCCTCCAGAAGTGGTACAATTTAAAAATACATTGTACAGTATTTTTGAGACGGAGCCCAGGGACTTTATTCACAGCAGTTCGCTCTTCCAAAAATACAATATATTTTAAAATATTTTTTTTTCTTTCTCGGTCTGTAAATTTCAAAGGACAAAGCCTCCTGTAGAAATCACTGCTCTACAGGATATCTGGCATTCTGATTTGAATCTTTTTCTTTTTCTTCCCATAATTATATATAAGCTAATACACATATGGTAGGCTATTGCGTATAATCAGCTTTTATATATAGCTTTGTAAATAGAGGCAGTTACAGGGATTTCAGCTTTTAAAATGAAAAGGAATTTAAAGTCTTTGTGGAGAATAATTTATCTCCTGGGAAGCTTTTCCACCAAAAATTTTGCAGGATCTGCTGATGCTTCCCCACTGCTAAAGTAGCTTTTTTTTCTTCTCGATAAATTCCTGGCTTTCGGTAATTACAGAATCGCATGCCTGTTTTTATTTATACATACATGAGTTGGATCACTCTGCTGAATATTTTAGTGAGAAAGCTGAATATGAAAACAGATAAATGTATTTATGCTCAGACCAGCTATTGAATTCCTATTTCCCTCACCCACTTTGTTTTTCATTCCATATTTACTCATCCTGTTTTCATTCTAGAAGGTATATTTTCAATTACCATATTATTAAACTGGTTGTGGGGGGAAAGGAAATGTTGCTGGAGGCAAAGCCGTGAAATACTATATGCTCCCAAATAGAAATGCAATTACAGTGCTGTATGCAGTATATTTTTATATTCCTAAAATACTGTTTTCCCTCACAAATTGCAAAAAAAGAACAAAAAAATATTTTTTTAATGTGTCCTAGAAATCCTATTCTGGTGAAAACACAGCCAGTGCTATTGCTCGCTCCTGTGCAGCCACTGCTTTGTCTCTCTTGGTGCCAGTTTTCATTGTATCCTGCAAGGAGAAGGTTGAGGAAGTCCTGAGTGTACTGACTGCCAGGTTACCTGGGAAACCAAATGCTGATGAGTCTCAAGCTGTTCAAATCCACATAGGCCTTGCTTTGGGGATGTTTATCTCACGTTTGTGTGAAGAAAAAGTCAGGTATGGATTACGGTCTACAGCAGGTGTGTAAATAACTAACTTCCTCCCCTTCCCGTAATGTGGCATTTAAGTTCTGCAGAATAAAATGTTTACATTTTGTAGTCTAATGATTCCCAAGGTCTTTTGCAAGATTACTTAAGACATCTTTTTCATTTCTTGATTAATCTCTTCTTCTTCCCCTCCTCTGTTATTGTTGCCATACTATGCTGGGTGTGCTTGTTTAAATACAGCATCACACCCTCAAGATTAATGATGCGTTTTAGTTTTCATAACTGTGTAGGTGTTAAGATGCTCGTGTGACTCACTTCAGCGATACAGCCACAAAAAGAATGTTAAGGGGATTAGCTACCCTTATTCATATCATTGTATGGTGGTAGTCACAATTTTAAGAACATGATTGTCACTGTTTGTGTTAAGCTATATGCTGCAGAAGTATGACATACAACAAGAATGTCTGGTTACTTGCACCTGATACTAAATATCATGGCTGCATCATGAAACACACAACTTTCTAAAAGCTGTGTGTATCCAGGATAATGGACCTTCTTGTAAGTGTATCATTACTCTGTGGGGTGACAACAGTGTTCTCAGGGATTGTTTGGTAGAAGTTACCCTGCAGCATATCTGTGCAAGGTTGAAAGGAGACTCTCTAAGACGATTGTCACAGATTCCCAAATGTTGCCAAGAAATTCATGCACTCACCTTAGGCTATGGATGTTTTTAACTTCATGACTTTTAGGGTTTGCTTACACCCATAGTAAAATACAGTTACTTGATTTAGGTCTTTCTGGCATAGCTATTATTTTTATCCCTTCAAGCTGATGGTTTCTGAAGCACCTCCCTTGTCTAAAATGCATTTTGCATTAATGCCCATCCCTGTTACTCAATACTAAGAGGATAATGGGAAAATAAGATTGTTCTGCTTTTTAAAAACCTACAGCACAGTTTGAGGATACATTGCCTCTTGATAATTAGTCAGTAGTGACAACTGAGCTACAGATAAGCCATAAAAGCCTTCTGGGAAAACAGGATTAGATCATCAAACTGCACCAGGGGACCCGAACTATAGTTTGACTTTTTTTTTTTTTAAAGGAGAATAGCAAGAGAGGACATTTTTAAAAAAAATTCCTTACATATTAAGGCAAGTTAGTTTTTGCTTTTTTGCCCCCAAATTTTCTGACTTGTCATAGATATTCCATAAATTCAGCTACCAAACTCTGACTTAGAAAAGTATTCATGTTGAACCTAGAGATAATTTACACTAAAGCCTTCCTACTCTTTAAGAGGATTTTCAGCACATTCTGTAAGCAAGAAATCCCTTGGGGGTTAGTTCAGGATGTTCAGGCCTCTTTCTCCAAATAAGATCCAAGGATTTTGCTCTTCATTTGTGGTGCTGGTGGCGAGGGAGCAACTTTTCAAGAGCGAGCCACCAAATGAAGTCTTAAAACATTAAGCCTGTGAAAAATTAAAGGTGCAGCTGCAGCCAAGTTTTATGGGGCACGTAGTACTGTGGTTTTCTTCCTTTTTGGTGTTCGCTGTAAAGGTCTCAGGTTTCTGTGTGAGTGCTGCCTCACTACAGCTGAGCCAGTTAGAAAAGGTGGTGGGTGCTGAAGTGGATTCGTGGACTTCAGCTGTACATGTGTTTGTGTGAAAGCACAAAAAATGAACAATCGTGCATTTATGTAGTATGAAATCTATTTTTTTTTAGCAAATAAAAAACAATGTTGAATGGCAGGTTCTTTCTTACCAATATCACAAGCAGCTTGAAGAGCTGAACAGTATCTTTTCTATTTTATTTCTTTTTCATAGTGATGTATCTGGCCAACAGATGAATTTACTTCTAATGAAGTCCCTTGATGCATTGGAAGATTGCTGCTTTGACACCAGTCTGGAGTACAAGTAGGTTTATTCCATTACTGATGGCAGTATTTACTATGATTGCTACCATTGATATAGGCCATTAGGGCTTCAAGCCACAAATTCTGAATTTAGGACCACAAACCTGTTGCTATGAGGAGACTGTTCCTGTTCTTGGATACTTCTACCTGTCTTCTGTCTTCCAAATCTATTACCATGCTCATTTTAACATATATGTTAGGATTAAAAATTCAATTATCTTGTTCATTGGAGATGGAGCAGCAGACAGTGGCAGCAATTTGAGGTGGACCATTGTTGCGCACCTTACCTGCACGTGTTCATTAATGAAAGACACTTTTGAAAGTGCCCCTTAGTGTTCTTCTATAGCTGCCAAGATGTTCAATGGAGTCTAGTTGCTGCTGCTGCTTTGGAGCCTATTACTGGAATGTGCATGTATGCACAATATAGTCTGAGCCCTAGGAGCAGCTGCCTCGCATGGCTCCTTTATCTGGGAGAGCCAGTCTGTTAAATTAACAGCTGTGGATGGCATGACGAATATGAAGGGAGGCAAATGTATGTTATACGCTGTGGGTGCCTTGAAGAGAGAAGCAGTGTGTCAGCAGGGCAAGACATTTTTGAAGAATATTCATAGTTAGCAACATGGGCAAGCCCAAAAGTATCCGCATACTGAATTATTTCCAGTACATTAGTTGCCATTTAACAATCAACATGTACCACAGAATGGCATCTCAGATATGATCGTTACTTTCTAGTCTAGGAACAGAGAAACATCTGCAATATCTTAGGTATCACTGTGAGTAAATGTTAACTTAGTAATGATGACCACTTACATGGATTCTTCTGTTACCAAAGTCAGCAGAGCAACAATTTCTGTTCATCCCCTCCCCCTTTGTACTTCTTCAAAAGCCTAGGAGGGGTCACAGCTGCACTTCATTGGGCTCTGAACTTGGAAAGCTTAGTTTGGATTCTGATTTGAGTTTCTCTGCCCTTGGCTGGCATAGAATGCACAGGGAGTTATATCAGCTGCACATTGTTGTACCCACTGCTTCTTAAGATAAAAGCTTCACAGTAACAGCCAAAATAGTCCCTCCCCTCCCCCTCACCTGCCAGCAAGAGGCAGACAGAAGAACACAAAGCAGTGGAGAAGAGGAGGGGAAAGATTAAAGCCTTTCCTCCCGTTTGATACAAGTGTAAAGCTGGGGGGGGGGGGGGGGGGGGTGTTAAGCTAGTTATAAAATTGGTGTACTGTGTGAATCCTTAACTTGAAACTGAGCAAGGAAGTATTTTTAGGCTTTAGTTGCTATTGATTCTTGTCCAGCTAAAACAACAGCTATTTTTAAAGTGGGTTCCTTTAGCCTTTATATTTTGCACTGTAGACACTCTTGCCTATGTGGGTAGTATGTTTATTTCATTTGGACTTCATCTGCTGGAGATTGTCTCAAGATACTCTGGTGTTCTGTTCCATCAAAAATATGCTACAAACTGTCTGCAAATAGATATGTTACATAAATAAGAAAAAGGTTCAATTTTACACCCAAAGTATGTTTCCTCTAATTGTGGTTGGAATAAAGTTGCTTCTATTTACTATGTTTCTGGGAGAGTTGCTTCTGGTGATATAAGTCACCAAGAGCAAATTCATCATGCTGGCCGATTTAAAAGGTGTGTAGCTTTTATTAAGAGATCTCTGGCTCCTTGGAGCTGCCATGTGCTTGGAGAGGATATGTCTTATATCTTACTGCCATCTAGTGGAAAAGACATCACTTACTACCAGATAGTTTCACTTTTGTACTGTAGATGTTTTCGTTTGTATAAATTTTTTTTGCAAACTAGTGGTTCAGTACTGCTTTCTAATACATGATATGCACCATTTAGGAGATGCAGTGAGACATCCTATGTATCAAAGAGCATTACAGATTTTTTTTCTTGTGTCTATTCAATAGAAAAATTCACTGTAGTGTGTACTGCACACACTGGAGTTCACATAACACTGTACACTTTTGCCTGATATGTTGACTGTCTGTGTTGCTAATAGTATTGTTCACACTAGTGCTGTTGTTGCTCAGTTTAATTAGGATAATTCTCTCTTGCATTTTTTGTTAGTATACTAATTCTTTAGTATTTTAAGGGGAAAAAACAAAGCTATTTCAAATAAGCAATAAATATTATAATCAGCAAGATTACATTAATATTATAAAACATCTGTTCAACTAAATCAACAAATGATTGTTTACACTATCATATTGTACTATTACAGAGCTGCAAGTCTGCGTAAATTACAGAAAAATACTTAAAATGTTGCAAAACCTTTCTCTTCCAATAGGTCACCATAAAAATGACACGGTATTGACACTCCCTCTTACCCAAAAACTCTCAACCAACCAACCAACCAAACATACCAAAAAATCCTATCCTAAACCAAATCAACCTTAAGGAGGGGGGGAACGCTAATAACATTTTAGAAAACCAAAAACTTTACCCCCAAAAAGGAAGACATATCAGAGACTCCAAGCAATCAGCTAGGGACTTTGTTATTGCTATTGATTTTACATGGAAGGTGCTCAGATGCTACAGTGATGCGTGATGGTATAAAACCCTAAGATAGAGAATTAAATAAATATTGTTTAGAAACCAACATTCACGCATTACTTTTGAGTATATGTGTATGTGTAAATATATATAAAATGGGGGATTTTGACAAATAATTCAACAATTAAGTCGCCAGTAGAGACGTTAGGCTCCTTTGTTTTGGAAATTACATAATAAAATTTACAAATATTTCTCTCTCTCTCTCTCAACATTATTGACACACAGAAGGTTCACTATGCATTTGCACTCATCATTATATAATGTCTTTTTATGTTATTGATCTAGTTTACATTGAATATATTATCTCTCTAAACAAATTCAATTTTACAAGGATCACAGAGAAATCAAGGTGAAAAGAACCAATCCAAAGAGAACATCCGGTTTCATCCAATTGTTACAATACAATATGCAGATAGTGAATATATTGTACTACATACGGTCCTTGTTTTATTACGTATTGGCTTGGGAACTGTTTGCCTTTTCAATCTAAGAAAAACTGTGTTGAAGATGCGCCCGAGTCTGATCTCTCTATGGTTTATGTATGCTCCAAATGTTGAAGAATGCCAAGATAAGTCACAAATAAGTGGTAGTATTTGTGGCTTACCGAATATATATTTTCCTTCTTTAGGGTATATTTTTATAGAGCCTTTCAAATGTTTGGTTACTATATTGATCTATGGTATAGCTGAACTAGTCTACAACTACTCGAAGAACAAACATGATAGGACAAAAAAGTGTGATAGTGGGCAAAAAATGAATGTTGATGCTTATGTGTTCAGTATATGTGCAATAATGAGCCTGATCTGAAATTTTCAAGGCATTAAATGGCCTTCATTCAAATAATCATCTGTGGACAATAAATTGATTTGCCTCTGCAAAATGTTTAATATGATCAAATAACTGCTTGACAGCAGTACATGGTAAGTTTCAAACATTTTCAACACGGAGCTCCGTTATTTAACCTTCTTACAGATGATCCCACTGTAGTCAATGGCAAAAATTTCCATTAACATCAGTGGTTTCAGGATTTAGCCCTTATGCATAATATCATCCCTTTTAACTTTTATTTGTGTTTAATTATTTGTGAAGCACTTTGTGGTGCACTATACTTTACAGTATTATATGTGGTTGAATTATTCCACTGAAAAGAGAAAATAGCATTATTGCCATTATGTCAGAAATATTACAGAAAGATCCCATAGAGCATGCTGTGGCACTTTCACTGGTATGTTTTTAATGGCCGTATAGACACAATTTAAAAAGAGAGAAGTAAGAATGATCACTAATAAATTCACTGTTTTCCTCACACAGCTTTATTTCTCCTACACTCCCTTATGAAATGTAAATTATTTTTTTAAAGCATTGTTACACTGGAAATTGTTGTGATTGGAAATCTAACTATAGCAAACACATTTTTTCTTTTAGCTATACTTTGTCTGTAATTTTTGCATATTTTATGGATAAATTATAATATAAAATTTATATATGATAACGTGCGATAATTCTGAATGTTTAATTTTCCAATTGTTCATTAGTTCATATATCCCAGTGATATTTAGGAGTATCTGTTGCTGAGGATTATCTTCATTGTCCTATGAGGTATAGATAGAGACTGGGAAAAAATGTCTCCAATCCATCTAGCCACTGCCAATTGCTGTTGGAAAGTGTTAAATATTTAAAGATAAGGCAAAATTATTTCTTTAGGTTATTTTTATTTAGTTTGAGTACAGTAGCCAACCCTTCCGCCATTAATTTTAACAGGATATCCCAAGTTTTAACAAGAGTCCCCAGAACTCCTGCCTTCCTTGTTTCATACTGCATTGACTGTTCACTTTAACAGTTGATATTGCTAGTGACATCAGTATAGTATATTATGTGCATAAGGGCTGGGAGTGCTTCATCTCTAGAGGCAATGAACTCTTATCTGTATGTCTGTGTCTGTGAGGAAGAGAGAGAAGGAGCTGTCCTTTAAGGAGATTAGGTATCAGTCACATTAGTAGTATCTATGCAGTTGAAATGCCATATAGGTTCAAATTGAGTTTCTACAGCTCAGTATCCTGAGTAGTATTGAAAAATAGATCCAAAAGGAGCTTAGGCTTCCTTAACTCTTTCTAACCATTTTATGTTTTCTCTTCTTTTTAAGCACTGGATGTATCTTGGGTGTAGGACTTGTTCTTTCATTTATGAGTCCCAGCAGCCAAACAGAATCACGGGTTCATGTCTCTTTCTCTTTGAGGAAACTCTGTAACTACCTGGGTGACAGTGAAGAGCAAAGCAGAACATTCCAGGAGGTAGGACTCTTTTTTTTTTTTTTTTTTTTTTTTTTTTTTTAAATCATAACTTTCTATCTCCTCTCCACCTTTCCTTCATCCTCACCCATAACATCGATTTTTACTGAAGACATAGCCAAACATACTATAACTATCAGACTAATGATTGCTCTCTTTAAATATATCAGAGGGATAAATACCAGGGAGGGAGAGGAATTATTTAAGCTCAGTACCAATGTGGACACAAGAACAAATGGATATAAACTGGCCATCAGGAAGTTTAGACTTGAAATTAGACGAAGGTTTCTAACCATCAAAGGAGTGAAGTTCTGGAACAGCCTTCCAAGGGAAGCAGTGGGGGCAAAAGACCTATCTGGCTTCAAGATTAAACTAGATAAGTTTATGGAGGGGATGGTTTGATGGGATAACATGACCTTAGTCAAAGGTCAATTAATTGCCATCAGTGGTAAATAGGACCAATGGTCAATGATGAGATGTTAGAAGTTACTACAGAGAACTTTTTCCGGGTGTCTGGCTGGTGAGTCTTGCCCACATGCTCAGGGTTCAGCTGATTGCCATATTTGGGGTCGGGAAGGAATTTTCCTCCAGGGTAGATCAGCAGAGGCCCTGGAGGTTTTTCGCCTTCCTCTGCAGCATGGGGCACGGGTCACTTGCTGGAGGATTCTCTGCATCTTGAAGTCTTTAAACCATGATATGAGGACTTCAATAGCTGAGACATAGGTGAGAGGATTATTCCAGGAGTGGGTGGGTGAGATTTTGTGGCCTGCATTGTGCAGGAGATCAGACTAGATGATCATAATGGTCCCTTCTGACCTTAAAGTCTATGAGTCTATAATGATACACAATTCCAAGGTACGTTCCTTTTATGCATGAATCTTTGACGTCTAGTTTTTCTTTTTTCATAACATTCTAGCTTTATATTTATTAAACAAAGCTTATTTGATATTCTAAGTTTTTTATTTAATACGGCACAGGCGCTAAGAAATAATGCATCAAACTATTTTTAGATAGAAACTTTGTCTCTTCTTAGGTAGAATCCTTGCTGCAAGGGGTAGTCTCCCAGAAAGCACAAAGCAAGTTACTGATAAACAACGATAACCCTTCCTGTAAAGTGGTTTCTGCTCCTTTCTTTGAAAGTTCCTTTTGCTTGCTCCTGTGATCATATCACTAAGGAATGCTGCTGTGGCTGTGGGTTTGTCAGCATTTCCCGTTATAACAGTTTTCAAGTGTTTTAAAACTAAGATGAGTGGGATTTAAGCATGACATTATTTATATAGTGCCAAAATGCATGACACTTAACAGACAAATGAGACGTCATCCCTGCCCCAAAGAGTTTACAATTCAAAACTGAGATGTAACTTGACTAGTGAGGCTGACAAAACTGGGGAAACTGTAATGGAGACTAAGAGAGGGAGCAAATTAGAGCATGTGCTTATATTTAAAAAAAGCCTGTTCCTGTCACATTTAAACCTATTGCATGCTGAATAGTTGAGTTACATAATCCCCTGTTTTTCCAACAGATTTGTAAGCCATCGGTACAGAGTTCTACTTTTTTTGCACAGCACTAAAACTTGTTTCTTTTCTTTTTTTAAATAAAGGTATATTTGTATGTGGTTCAGTTTTTGCTGGCAGTCAATATATGTTGTGGATTAGCCTTCTGTAGTTCTTGGATTATGCAATAAAGTGTTTTATAGCTATAAAATAATTTTTCATCCCCATTGACTCTAGAGTGCTTTACTGAACCTTAACTGATGTCCAAACTTTACACAGGGTTCGGTGCAGCAACTGCTGGAGTGAAATGCAGCAGCTGTTAGATGTTACAAAAAACTTTGGGATAAGAAGTAAAGCATACTTCTTTTCAATTTGAAATTCCATAGGGAATTTAGAGAGAAGGTATGTAATTACGCCAGTTACAGTTTGCCCAGGATACTGGGACATGACTACACTTACAAAAAAAGCCATGGAATCTTTAATGACCAGAAGTGGTTGGGACCGTAGCTTACCATTTGTGTTTGTGGGGAAGGTTTCTGCACTCCCGGTCTTATTCCTGTCCAATATATTCAACATTCCACACCTGTACCATACAGGGTTAATCCCTGACTCATCAATATTGTATCCTGTTGCACTGGTGTGTTCTTTGGAGGTCTCCCTTCCAAGTACTGACCTGGTCCAACCTTGCTGCATCTGAGAGCTGATGGGATCACAGCACATTGTGGTATAACCTCAAAGTATTTTCTTTCATTGTGTGATCTCCTGATTACACATACTGAAAAATGTGACTGTGCGTGTGGAAGGTCAAACAACATTTTATCAAAAATATTTTTAAATATGTAGTTTTGGACTTAAGCACGAAAAATGTCAGCCCAGAGGACAACTCTTTCTAGGAAATTTAAAACAGCTGAAAATAAGGCTTATAATTGTAAAAAAAACCTTCTTTACCATAACTGTAATTCTGCCATGTTTTAAAAAGCACTGCATGTTTTTAAATACATAAGCCATCAGCATCCTGCATTGCCTGGCACAGGGGTTCTCAACTTTTTACTTTCTGAGGCCCACCCCAACATGCTATAAAAACTTCCTGGCCCACCCGGGTTCCTGGCCCACAACTGTTTTTCTGCATATCCCGTAGATTAAAAACCAGGGCAGGCATTAGGGAGTAGCAAGCAGGGCAATTGCCCAGGGCCCCACACAACAGGGGCCCCCACAAAGCTAAGTTGCTCAGACTTTGGCTTCAGCTCCAGGTGGTGGGGCTTGGGGCCCCAGGCTTCTGCCCCACACAGTGGGGATTCAACTTTCCACCCTGAGTTCTAGCAAGTCTAGTGGCAACCCTGCTTGACAGACCCCCTAAAACCTGCTTGCAGCCCCCCCGGGGGGCTCCAGACTCCTAATTGAAAACTGCTCACCCAGGAGATACTTTTACAGTTATTATATGAGTTCCATTACATAGTATTTATAACATCCCTGGTACATATCATTATCCGTCATTTGGATGAGACCCTAAACCAAAGTGTCTTTTACCTGCCTTGTGGTTGTCAAGAGAAAAGTAAAGACCTATAGTACCTTTCAGGAAGAGTGAGAGAGAACCTGGGTGTCCTGACCAGATTTCCTTTCTCAGCAGTCTCAGTGCTATTGCTGAGTGCATAATGACTGCTGCCTTGGCCTACACAGGCACTGTATTGTCAGTATCAAGTGCTTTGCTTTGTAAACTTTTTCGGGACACCTAGAGTATGAAACAGTCCTTATAAACCCATATCTTGTAATCTTATGTAAAGTTTCTGTTCTCTACAATGAAGAATTTAGGATTATTTTAAAATGTCACAACACTGTCTCCAAACAGACAATAAATACCAGCATTGTGCTAACACTGGATTGAATAAAATACACAAAGGCAAAGGAGACCAGAGTTAAGGCAGCAATTACAATTTACTACTTTGATTTAGATGTAGCAATTCATAAACATTTCAAAATACTACGATGTCTCTTACTATCTGTAGTACCTGGGCGTATGTGTAGCTCTCAACATTGGATTTCCTTAGGTTTGGCGTATCAGTTAGTCAGTAGTGTAATTTTAATGTTTGATTCATAGAATATCAGGGTTGGAAGGGACCTTAGGAAATCATCTAGTCCAACCCCCTGCTCAAAGCAGGACCAATCCCCAATTTTTGCCCCAGATCCCCAAATGGCCCCCTCAAGGATTGAACTCACAACCCTGGGTTTAGCAGGCCAATGCTCAAACCACTGAGCTATCCCTCCCAATTGTTTGTCGGTTAATGGCCAGATATTGTAAATTTGAGTGTTACCACAATCCTGACATGTAGCATGCAGCAGGATTGGAAACCACATGGAAATCTTGTATTAGTCTGGTTATTTTACAGTGAACTTATTCCTATACTGAATGACTGTATCCACAATGTTTTTCACTTCAATTTTTTTCCTAGAATTAGGTATCCTTGAATACATTTGGGGTGAGTTACTCATTATCTGGGGTTGGGTGGGGGAACGAGGTGCCTTGGTGTATATCTACAGTATTCAATAAAAGCTGTTCCCTATGTGTTCCTACCCTGGGAAATGTTAACCTGTCTAGTTTTTTTACCTGTATTTTTCCCCTTTCCCTTTATTCAGATCCTTGCCTACTCCATTGCCTGTTCCTGCGTCTCTGCTTTCAGCATGAAAATCATAGAGGCAGTGGAGGCTGAAGAGATCATGAACAAGTTGCGGACGTTAGCGGAAAATAATCAGCAGGTTATATCCACAGTTTGGACCCCTTTCTTTCATTGTATTTGTTTGTCTTTTCCTATGTTTCGTTAACACTGCACCCAAGTCAGCGTAAGATGGAAATTCCTTGATCCTTCTTGGGTATTTGTTTGAAAAAGTGTGATTTGAGGAGGGTACAATGAAGGCCATTTGTTTGATATGTATATCCCTGTAACTGTTCATTACCAAAGAGTGAGACAAAAACTGAATTTATATTTGCTCACCATGTTTAAGGGAAAAGCTTATTTTTGATTTCAGGGTGTCTCAGCACCTTGAACCTCCCAATTAATATCTTCTTCCTAGTTCTATTCTTGAGACCTTCTCTCACTGGGGAAATAGCCTTTCTCTGGTTTCTCTTGAATTATCGGTAAGGCTATGGTTTTGTCACGGAGGTCGAGGACGTCACAGAATCCGTGACTTCCAAAGACCTCCATGACTTCAGCCGCGGGGGCTGGGAGCTGCAGGGTCCCGTGCCTCCTGCAGCGGCAGGAAGCTGTAAGGTACCCCCCGCCGCCTGAAGCAGCAGGCCCCCAAGTTCTCAGCCGCCATGGGCAGTGGAGGTACCCCACAGCTCTTTGCCAGCCGTGGCGGCTGGGGGACCCCCGGCAACTCCCTGGCTGCTGCGGTGGGGCAGGGGGACCCCAAGCAGCTCCCTGCTGCTGCAGAAGGATAGGGGGAGCCCTGCGGCCATGGGGGGGAGGGCAGAGGGACTCCTGCAGTGCTCCCCTGCTGCCATGGGGGCAAGGGGACCCCAGCAGTGCTCCCCTGCTGTCACAGGGGGGTAGGGGGACTGTTACTAAAAAAAATCCATGATAAAATCTTAGCCTTAATTAAAGGCAACTGAATTTCTACTCTTTCTGTAGACTCCATAAAGCAGATCACAAACACAGCCCTAATAGCTTGGTGTCTCAACCACAACTTCCTCTAGGGTGTCCCTTTCCACACAGTCTGTGTTCTAGGTCAGTGATTCTCAAACTGTGGGTCAGGACCCCAAAGTGGGTCATGACCCTGTTTTAATGGGGTTGTCAGGACTGGCTTAGACTTGCTGGGGCCTGGGCCAAAGCCCAAGCCTGAGTGCTTCAGCCCTAGGCAGCAAGGCTCAGGTTACAGGCCCCCTGCCTGGGGCTGAAGCCCTTGGGCTTCAGCTTTCTCTCCCCGGCCTGGGGAGATGGGGCTTTGGCTTTAGCCCCACCCATGCCCTGGGCTGGCGGGGCTTGGGTGGACTCAGGCTTTGATCCTTCTTCCTGGGATCCTGTAGTAATTTTTGTTGTCAGAAAGGGGTCACAGTGCAATGAAGTTTGAGAACCCCTGTTCTAGGATCTCTGTCTAACGGATGATCAAAACAGCATCCTTTTGTTACTTCAGCATCCCTTGACTGCCCTTCTGTCCCAGTTTGACTCCCTTTGCTCCAACAGCCTTGTTTCAGCACTGTTTCTTCCTCCTAGCCAGTCTCTACCAATGGGAAAAGAGAAGTGCTATCACCGAGAGGAAATGCCGACAGGACTGTTCACAATAATCAGCAGACTAGTAAATGTATCTGGAAATGGGAGGCAAATCTACATTTACTTTTGTAATCCTTTTTCTTCGCATCAGAAAACCCTGGGGCACCAGCTGGCTGGTCATATGATACTAGTTCCTTCTTTTTTCCAGCTTCTAAATCACATTAAAGAAGCTAAAAATGCATTACATTATTTCCTAATATCACTGTTTCATGTAAACAATTGCTGCAGTTGCAACAAGGGTGTTGTGTAATTGTGAAGTTAAATATTTTGTGATTGGGAGGGGATTTGGTCTAGGAGACAATGTTGACATTAAAATGTGATCCATACTGAAGAAGGTTGAGAATTCCCTGCCCTAAAGCACAGACCTTGTCTCACAGAATCAAGGAGTAGAAACTTGTAATGAGAATCCACTCTGATCATGATGAGTGTCTATACAGCTGCTGATGTCCTAATAGTTGCATTATTAACTCATTTTCATTCCACTAGTTCCTTCCTCGTCACCAGGTTAAGGCAAAGGAGGCCTTGATGTTGCCTGGTATAGTTACAAATATATATGTTGCAAATAATGCACACACTTACGTACACGCTTAATTTTAAGTACATGCGTAATGCCATTGACTTAAGCAGGTGCTTAAGCTTTTGCTGATGGTGGCCTAAATATCTCTCTGAACTACAGCACTTGTTCTTCAGCTCTCAAAAAACAGGTATCTGTCACCTAAAGAAGTCCATTGACTGATAGCAGTAGCAGCCTCTATCCTTTTTTAAGCCAGTCATTAGAAGGCAACATCATTCCCTGAGATGTATACATAGACATGCACCAAACCGGTACTTTACAACATGACAGGGCTCAACATCGTAAAACTGGATGCTTCATATAATTCGATTTCCTGAAATTGATACCTGTAGTTTTGTCTCTTTGTTTCAGTCAACTATTCATTTTAAAAGCACCTGCTGTTTTGAATGATGATGTAGCTTGTGTTATTGAACATATCAGTGGGAAGTACTGCATCTGGAAAATGCAGGATGTTTTTTTGTTGTTGTTTTTTTTAAAGGAATACATGGGCTTTTGTGAAAGCTGTTTTGTAATCTGTGTTTTTGACATCTTGTGTTTCCTGCAGACATCCGGTTTTGCTTTGGCATTGGGTAGCATAGTTCACGGTTTGTCAGTCTGTGGACATGGGAAAGCAGAAGACTTGAGTAACAGACTGCTTCCTGCCTGGATGAAAATTGTGCTTGCAGAGGTAGAGGAGCTGTCTGTCTGTCCTTTTAAAAAAAATAAATTACTAATGAGTTTATTTCATTAACGAGAAGGAAATAGTTAAGAATAGTTTGAATTATTTGAGCAGGTGATTAGATTCACATTTAGAACAAGAATCTCTCTGCAGTCTGTTTAAAGAAAAAGCAATATTTTCTTCTCTGCGTGCTTGCTCACATCCATTCCATGGTAGGTGTGCGCGCTGTGTGCACAGTCACTGGAGATTATTCCCTCGATGGTATCCATCGGGCTGGCTCTAGTGCCCTATGGTGTTGTGTGCTCATGCGCCAGTATAAGGAGCCTGCTGTCTCCGCACCCTTTCAGATCCTTCTTACCGCCCATGATGGTCACTGGAACAGCTCCTCCTGCTTTGACAAACTCTTAGTGTTCTTAGTTTAGTCCTTTTCCCTTGTTTCTCTACCCCTGTTCTTTATTTTCTCAGTTTGGGCTGTTGTAGATTAGTTGTATATAGTTAGTTGGTGCTTCTCACCCTGTTACTGGAGTTTCATCCCGTGCTGGGGCATGCCTCAGTCCCCAAGTTTGAAGCCTTGTGCCTCCTGCAGTCAATCCATGCTTGTGAGTGATCCGCACTCCAGTTGTCTGAAGTGCAGGGGAGAGACTCATCAGAGACCACTGCCAGATCTGTCAGGACTTCAAGTCCCATACAAAGAAGAACATGGCGGCCAGGTTGAAGTCCCTCCTGATGGAGGCAGCACTTCGTCCCTCATTGGAACAGAGACGGTCCCATTCAGCACCCAGTACCTCAGCATTGGTGGGGTGTGCTCCTCCCACTGAGTGAGTCTCTCGGCACCGTTCTCCTTCACCTGTGCCAAAGAAAAAACATAAGATTCAGCTGGCCAAGAGGGGACTCTGAGGAGAGCCAAGCATGGAGAGCACAGTGGAGTGCGGCCTGAGTGAGGCCACTCCTCTGCCCCTGCTCTGAGGGTAGCACTGTTGAGTTGGCCTCGTATGCAGGCTACACTGAGTCCAGTCCCGGACAATCCCTCGGCATTGGAGAGGCAATACGGCAGCAGTGGGATCATGGTACTGTCTACTCTGGAGGCATTCATTGTGGCCAGGGACCTGCTGGTACTATTGGTAAAGCTACGTTTATGTCATGGAAGTCACAGAATCGGAATCCGTGTCTTCCAGAGACCTCCGTGACATTCTCTGCTTCAGCTCCAGGACTGCAGGACTCTGGAGCTGATAGCCAGTGGGACCCTGCAGGGTTCCAGTGACAGGCAACAGCAGCGAGAAGTGACAAGGGGCCCCCTGCAAAGTTCCAGCAACAGGTGACAGACTCCTGAGGGGGGCCTCCTCAGGGTTCAAACGACGGGCGACAGCCTCGCATTGGGGGAAGGGGATGCCTCGGGTGAGCGGCTCGGGTGTCCCATTTTCTCTTTGGGAAATATGGTCACCCTGCCACTGTGGGAGGAGGGAGAACCCCACAGCTCCCAGCCACTACAGTGGTGGGGGAAACCATGGAGCCGCAGCAGTAAAAGTCACAGACAGGTCATGGCTTCCATGAATTTTTGTTTATTGCCCGTGACCTGTCCATGACTTTTACTAAAAATAACCATGACAAAAACTTAGCCGTAGCTATCGGTACTGCTTTTGCCAGCAGTACAAGACTCGGTGGTGTCATTGCTAGGGAGCAGAAGGGAGCACATGGCCACTACTAGAGCAACTTACCCCACCAAATGGAAGCTTTTCTCCATGTGGTCCTCCCAACGAGGCCTCTGACCTGCTAGATCACTTCTCCAGTCTGTGCTGGAGGACCTGCTTCTTCTGAAACAGCAGGGCCTAGCCATTTCATCGATTTAAGGTATACCTTGCAGCCATCTCAGCCTTCTACCCTCCAGTAAAGTGTAGGTCGGTTTTTTTCATTAAATGTCCATTTGCTTCTTAAAGGGCTTAGAGAGACTATATGCGCAAATTCGCGAACCCATTCCCCCATGGGACCTAAACCTGGTCCTATCAAGACTCTCAGGCCCCCCTTTTGAGCCGCTGACATCGTGCCCCTTGTCATACCTCTCCTGGAAGGTCGCGACCTGGTTGTCGGTGCATACTTTTTCATCCTATTACGCCATCACCCAGCAGGCTAGAGATGATGCTGGGTTTGGTAGAGCAGTGTTTCAATCTGCATGTCCATGAACTCTCAGCCCACCTCCTTAGCTATCGCTTGGGAGGCACCTAATGTGGAATGGACATGAGCAAACATTCAAAGAAGAAAAAATGGTTACTAACTTTTCTGTAACTGTTGTTCTTTGAGGTATGTTGCTCATGTCCATTCCACAACCCACCCTACTGCCCCTCTGTCGGAGTTAGCTGGCAAGAAGTAACTCAGAGGTTGCGAAGTTGGCTTGGCTCCTTATACGAGTGCACCAGAGGACGCTAGAGCCAGCCCGATGGATACCACTGAGGGAAAAATCTTCGGCGACTGTGCACACAGCGTGCGCATACCTAACGCGGTATGGACATGAGCAACACTTCTCGAAGACCAACAGTTACAGAAAGGTTATTAACCGTTTTTTTTTATAAGCAACAAGGTAATGTAAGATAGCTCTCTACCAAAAATATTCCAGAGTCTGTGAGAGCTCAATTGCATTCTTTACTCACATTGAGTAGTATCTTAGTCCATGAGTAGTCACACGAACATTGAGATTACTTATGAAGTAAGGTGGTACTTAACAAAAATTAGACTGGCAAAATGGAATTGTTGTGTTTTGCTGTTCACTGTAAGTTTACCCTAAGCACATATTTCATTAAGTAATAAATGGCTCTAGCTCTACTTTGATCAGCTGGTAATTGCCATCTGTATGCCCAGTGAATACAGAAGCTACACTGTGATACTTAGATTGCATTTAGTGTAGTAGGTGGAGCTGAACAATTCTAGGCCTACTGAAGGCAACAGCAACATTAATCACTGTCATTATAACTGAATAGAAAATTGAGTGAAATGTATTCATTTATTATGCTTACAATTCCATAGTAATGATTTATCCCATAGTACCAAAAAATTACATATGAAATGTAATTTTAAAAGCAGATCCTAAATGAATCCTCCAAGATGGGATTTGAAGGTAAATATTAATAACAGCAATAAAAATTTTTGACAGTCTGTATAAAGACTAGGTCATCTCAGCATGTTCTTATGGGTGATGCACTTCAGAGATGTTAGACTGGAACATATTGTAGTGGGAGGTGCTACACCATGAGAAACATACTATTATTTGAGTTTAGAGAAAAAGAGCAAGTCCCAGAAATGCTATTTATTTCAGAGCCTTGGTAACATAGTTGGGTCTCACACTCAGAGGCCAGCATATGAGTTTGTTGGAGGAGAGGTATGTCTGTATAGTTCAGAATTAAAATTAAAGTATTTTCTTGGAGGAAAATGCCATTGCTGTTCAGTGTTTTGCCGCCTTCCACCCCTTTGTCATGTGTTGATTTTGCTTGGATTTATAGGGGTCTCCCACAATGCAGCGTCTGGCTGCTGTCAATGGGCTGGTCGCATTGGTGGGTTCTGAAGCATCCATGATACAGGTAAAAAGATATAAGCACATGATACCTGTCTTTCCTTTAGAAACAAAGTTAAAGATTCAGGCTGGAAAACAGAATGGGATCACATCTCTATGAACACCCATAAAACCAGAATGGATTTGGCGGGGGTGGGGGGCGGGGGGAAGGTGGTGGTGAATACATTGAATAATTAAATAACTAGGCTTGGTTCAAAGCAAAACATTCAGTTTGCTACAGAGTTTTGAATTAATTGTACAAAAATTTATTTCCTCTGTCAGAATAATATCTTTGAAAAGATAATTTGATCCTTAGGTTGTTTTCAACAATATTTGTTGGGTATGAGAGCTAAACCTGTTCCCCCACCACCAATTATGCATTTCATTGTTTTGCTTTTCCTTCAGATGTTCACATAGTTTTGTTTGTTTTTTCCTGACAGCTGAAATCTGAGACTATCCAGTCCTCCCAGTTTCAAAATAAACTTAATGAAATCATCAGAACCCTGACTCAGGTGAGAGGATCATGTCTGTCTCCAATAATGTGTGATGTGCACTGTACTACAATATCTTGTATGGAGGATCCAGATTTAATTTAAAAAAAAAAGTACCATAGTTTTTGTGTCCCGCTTGCTGTTGCAGCATGGAATGAAGAGACCATTATTAATGAAACTAGCCTACAAATTCATGTCCAATAATTGCCTTCACAGATAGTCAGTTTTTCTGGTGTGATTGGTCTTCAGACAAATGCAGCTTGGCTTTTAGGACACCTTCATCAATCCAGTTTGTCCTCAACCCAGAACAGAACGTCCGGTAAGATGCTTTCATTGTTGTTTAAGACTACATGACAGGCTTTAGGGGGAGGCCCTTATGCTGGAACACTGCACCCATGTAAAATGAAAAGACAATCTTTGGCTCTAAAAGCTCACAATCCAAGGCACTGAACCTGCAAGTTGTAACATGCAATCATATCCTTGTACCCATACAGAGCCCCATTAAAGTCAGTGGTGTTGAGTGCAAGGGTCTATTCACATGTTTCTGCTTGCAGAATCAGAGTCTAATAGCTCACAAACTATGCTGTTCCAGTCCAGTCTGTATTTTAAAATTAATTTTAAGAATACTCGGTATTGTAAATTTAAAACTAGAGAATAATTCATAATTGTTTTAAAATTAGATTTGTGCAGGAGGACCTTGATCTGTGTTTTGCAACTGAAATATTTATACTGTGCTCTGAGAGCTAATTGGATTTCCAGATTTGCTGACTTCTTATTTCAGCATCTTTTTCCCTTAAATATTTTAAACATTTAAAAACCAACCAATACAAAGGACAATAAATGAGATTAATTTTTCATAACTGTACTCCTGTAGGTGAACTATTCTCTGTTTAGCTAAAAGGCAGAACTAATCTGTCTTCAAAAGCAGTCTAGTACAGCTATTCACAAAGGATAAAATTAATCTCTGTGCAGAGGGTCAGCATGAGGGGCTATGCATTACTTAAGTCCCACTTAAGCCTACAAGAGAGTTTAGATGGGATTTAAATGGTTCATAGACTCTTTACTGGTCCTCAGAGAAGGTGTGAATTTCACCTAATGGTATGGAGTGACCAACTATAACTGCACCGGCAATCCACCAGGTAAATGATTGCAGAGCAAGATGATTGATTAAATATAATTCAATAGAGGGAGCTACGTGTAGGCCATTAGTTTCAATCTGACTCAAGTTGTGAATGAGTCAGTAGCATCAAGAAGGGACACATGTCCACACCACAAAAACAACCCTCAATCCTTTTGGCGGCAGTCTTGGGAGAGAGGCCAACGACTTAGTGGGTATGGAGTGTAACCTGTGCTGTTACCCTTAGCAGTGTTCCCTATAGGTTAGGGTAGAGCCATATAAACTGAGGTGTGGGGAGAAATTTACACACCACGATAGCTTTTTAGTGGACAAATGAATGAATCCATTCTTCATTGTTGGCAGTCCAGCACCTTTCATTAACACTAAATTCACATGGAAAGAAAGATGGGCTCGGGGGAGGCCAATGATAACATCGGCATCAGTCTTTTGATCTAATAGAAATAGTCACTCTCAGTGTGTTAACCGAGGATCAATTCATAAATACCTAATTTTACCATTGAATGTGTAGGGTAGCTGGATTTGTCCTACCAAGTTGCTGGCTTATTTCATATTTTTTTGTCTTCACAGTACCCCCAGACTTCAGCTACTTACCTGAAAACAGCTTTATCAGGGCAGCTATTGACTTTGCTATTGAAGGAGGAAAGAAAGGTGAGATGGAGCAAATTCCATAATGATGTGAAAATGTGCTGCTTCTGTAAAATGTGATTTGACCTATGTTTTTACCTGTCATAAACTATAAAAAATTACGAATGAATTATTTAAAAATAGAAATTTCAGTGAAGAATATTTTAATATAAACCATGTTGGAACCTTGTTAAATTTGTGTAGAAAATCAGAGTGGAGATAAGGTAGATTTTTCTACAGCATAGCTAGTTGAGGCCAGCCCTCAGCTACCTATGCGTTTACTCCAGTCGGACTTTATATCGAGTTAGCTATCTTGATGTTTAAAAAAACAACCCACACCACCTTTGCAGTGAAGACAAAGCCTTCGACTTGGGCTTGGGTAGAAATTAAATGAGGGCTAGAATTTGCATTGTAGATGTCTGTTGGATGAAACTGGTGGCAGAAAGCTTTGCTATGTTCCGAATTCTGGTGCTGATTTCCTGTGTGAATATGGATAAATCATGGAATCTCTCTGCATCAGTTTCCCTGCCTGTAAAGTGAAGATAATAATTACTCACCTCAGAGAAGCGGTGTAAGGCTTAATTTATTAATGTGTGTAAAGTGCTTTGAGAGTCTCGGATGGAAGTTGCTGTGGAAGTAAAAATTAGTTTAAAATATTTTTATTCATTTTAATTTCTAAAATTAATTTTAGACTAGCTCCCCTTCAGCAGAGACAGCAGAACACTTCTTTAGCAGACCATTCTTTGTATAATCTAACAACTGCATTCCAAAAAGTTTGCAGCATATTCAGCCAATTGCAGGCAATACAAATGGCAGAATATTTTTAGGTGCTTTTATGATGTCTTTGTCTTTCATTACAAATTGCTTTTCAGTCCGGTATATAATACTGTAAATTCATGTCTTATGCTTTTATAGTCCTTGTTTTGGTTATTTTGCCCCATTTGCTTAGCATGAAATTCAAGTGATGGTTGGTTGTTCTGTTGCAGGCCCTGAATCCATTCCCCCTCACTTGGTGAAAGTAGCTTTGGCATCTATAGCTTTAGTTGGAGAAAGCTACCAGTATCCACCTGTGAACTGGGCTTCAGTTCTTTCTCCTTTGATGAGACTAAACTTTGGTAAGTTTAATGAGTTTGAGTCCTTTGGATCATTTTCATGTGACTTGTGTTCAAAAGATCATACTGTAAAACTCAGAGTTCTTTCAAGAGTCTAGAGCATTTAACATACCCTGAAGTATGATTGTTGTGTTTCTGAGCTTATGTTTGCAAACATTCCCATGGGGACATTGGAATTCCAATACTGGAACAAATTAGAGAAGAGTCAGAGCCACTAAGTTCAGATCTAGATCTGAAATTCCCCAGAATTCAGGAGTGTCTGGATCAAATTTGGGATTTGGCCCATTTTAGTAATAGGAGCCTACTGCAGCATTGGGACCTGGATCTAAACTTTGTCAGTGTCCGTGGTGAGGAAGAAGGGTTCACATCAGAAATTTTGATTTGTTCCAATCTCTACAGCATACCAATTGCATGGTGAGTCTGATATACTGTCTCTAACAGAAATGCCAGATGTGTCAGAGGAAATCATACCACTTTTCTCTGTAATAGACCTGATTTCTCATTGTTTTCCTGTGGCAAGAATTTTTTTCTCATACCAGATTTAGATCAGCTCCTTCTCTGAAGCCTGGCTATAAATGTCTAATGAGTGTTTGACTGTTTCACTCAAAAATATCTGTGGTGCTGAGTTCTCCATTCCATTGTCATTTGGTTCTGTTGAATGTTGTGTGTCTTGTTTCATGCGATGGTAATTGTTAGCTGTAACAGGGTCAGACTCACCCCTGCGGCGCCTCCTGCTGGTTTCTCCAGGGAATTAGCTCACCAGCCTCTGGAGCGCCCTCTGCAGGCCGGTGATCCGCCTGACCACTCTGGCCCGTGTCCCTCCCAGGACCCGGGTGCCCTTTTAACTAGGGTGCTTCCCCCTGGCAGTACCCCACAGATCTGGGTCTCCCCTCCCCAGGGGATCCCCCAACCCACTATCCCCACCTTGCCTCAGTCGTAGGCTACTGCCAGTCACCAGCTAGCCCCCGCGCCCTGGGGCAGACTGCACTATAAGCCACTCATCACAGGCAAAGGGGGTTTGGACCTGCTGCCTCAGCCTACCCATGGGTTGCCCCCGCAACCCCAGTACCTAGTTGGGCCTAACCCTAGGCCACCGCCTGGTGTTTTCTCAGGCCGGAGCTCCCCCAGCTCCTCTGGCCTTCCCCAGCCCTGCTCCACCCTAGGTCCCTGCAGCCAAGCCCTTCTCCCTCTAAAGGCAGAGAGCGTATTTACTTCAGGCCCACTGCCCTCTTATAAAGGCCAGCTGGGCCCTGATTAAACTGGCCACAGCTGTGGCTGCTTTGCCAAACAGCCCAGCTTTCAGCCTCAGCCCTCTCGTGGGCTGTTTCAAGCCCCTTCAGGGCCTGAGCGGGGTGCCACCCCGCTACATTAGCACTGCAGGTTCTCCTACAGCTGAGCCATGCTTTTGCCCTTGTATTTAGATTATGTGGCTTTGGAGGGCTCAGTAATAGGGAGGCTGCTCTTATTTCTTGCTGTTAGCCATTTTATTTATTTACAAGGTGATCTTAAATCCGAAGTTCTGGAAATTATGACACTGTCATTGTGGAAAGCAAAGCCCTTGCCAGATGTAGAAAGATCTGGCTACTCATAGCAGGTTTTGCTGATATTTTTGCCTGGCGGTGTGTTCTTTCAGTGAATTCTCTTAAGTTATATAAGAGAAATTTGCAAGAGTATTTCTCATATTGAACCAAATTATCCATATTGCTCTCAATATCTGAATGGTGCTTTGAATGTGGAAACTTGTTTAACACAGTAGAAAAATTGTGTGTTCTTTTTACCCAAGAAAGGGGAGTTTCATGTTATCGTAAACCACAGAAGTTCCAGAAGAAACAGTGCATCTGTTTAGTTCCCGTTTTAATTGAATTTAGATGGCATTTGAGACTGCTCGGTCTTTAACATGTAAACTCTTCTCATTGTACCTGGGTAGCATTGTGCAAGTTAAATATATGCATAAAGAAATACCCTTTTGTATCAGTGGGTGGTTCATGAGCAGTGCTGATATTGGGCTATAGAAGCAGAAAGCAGAGCAATTGTATTTTAGCCTGACATCCAAACTGGAAATGTGAAACCCTGAAGTAATTTTCAAGAAACATGATCATGAATATTTTTGTGATACATACTGAGTTCAGTCCTAATAATAGTTATTCATGAATATTTGGATGAGGGATGGGTATTTGTGAATATGCTTATGAATCCTGAACAGGGCCGGCTCTAACTATTTGGCCGCCCCAAGCAAAACAAAAACCCCAAGCGCCGCCCCACCGAAACCCACCCCTCCACCCCCAGTGTTGCACCGCAACAATTCCCTCCCCCCGCCAGCGCCTCTCCCTGCCGGAGCTCCGCGGGGAGGGAGGGCGGTCGGGCCGGGCCCCGCTCTCCCGGAGCTCCGCGGGGAGGGCGGCTAGCCCGGCCCGGGCCCCACTCTCCCGGCCGCGGCCAAACCTCGGCGGCAAGCCCAGCCCGGGCCCCACTCTCCCGGAGCCCCGCGGGGAGGGCGGCTAGCCCGGCCCGGGCCCCACTCTCCCGGCCGCGGCCAAACCTCGGCGGCAAGCCCAGCCCAGGCCCCACTCTCCCGGAGCTCCGCGGGGAGGGTGGCCAGCCCGGCCCGGGCCCCGCTCTCCCGGCCGGAGCTCCGCAGGGAGGGCGGCCAGCCCGGCCCGGGCCCCGCTCTCCCGGCCGGCGCTCCGCAGGGAGGGCGGCCAGCCCGGCCCGGGCCCCGCTCTCCCGGCCGGAGCTCCGCAGGGAGGGCGGCCAGCCCGGCCCGGGCCCTGCTCTCCCGGCCGGAGCTCCGCAGGGAGGGCGGCCAGCCCGGCCCGGGTCCCGCTCTCCCGGCCGGAGCTCCGCGGCCAGGGCGGCCAGCCCTGCCCGCTCTCCCAGCCGGCCGCAACGTTTAAAAAAAAAAAAAAAAAAAAAAAAGCACAACCCTGAGCACCGCCCGCCCCCCCCCCCCCCAAGGTGCCGCCCCAAGCACATGCTTGGTACGCTGGTGCCTGGAGCCGGCCCTGATCCTGAAAGTTTCACATGTTCTAACATGAGTGATTTATTCATCCATAAACTGATAACAAAAGCAGATTATTTTCCTGTTTTAAAAAGTTCAGTGCTGCGTTCGTGGAGCAGAAACAATACTGTGTGATTAAGGATAGGCATACCTCACAACTACTGAATAACAAATAGCTTGGGTGAACAGTTTGCAAACAATCTATAGTCTGTAAATTATTAATCCAAACTATTTGGTGAATGCTTACAACTGACAGATACTTTTGTAGCAATCTGGATTGGGTACCAAACAATATGCTAAAAACAGAGAGGCTAAATGTCTAGGTCAAGATTCTCAAAATTACGAGCATAATGTTAGGCTCCTAAATCCATATTTAGATATTGAAGTGAATAACCTTATTTCAGAAGTAAAACTACTCAACAGCATCCATTCCAGTCAACTTTAGGCTCCCATTTTTGAAAATTTTGGCCCAAATAAATATGATTAATAACAAATGGTTCCACTTTCAAGTATTCTGGAAATGTATATAAAGCAAAGTTGAATTAAGACTAAGCTTGATAAGTTTATGGAGGGGATGGTATGATGGGACTGCCTACAATGGCACGTGGGCCATCAGCGACTGCCAGTAGCAAAATTTCCCAATGGCTGGAGATGGGACACTAGATGGGGAGGGCTCTGAGTTACTATAGAGAATTCTTTCCCAGGTGTCAGCCTGGTGGGTCTTGCCCATGGTCTGACTGGTCACCATATTTGGGGTCAGGAAGGAATTTCTTCCCGGGTCAGATTGGCAGAGACCCTGGGGGGGGGGGTTCACCTTCCTCCGCAGCATGGGGCACAAGTCACTTTCAGGTTTAAACTAGCATAAATGGTGAATTCTCCGTAACTTGAAGTATTAAAAGCATGATTTGAGGACTTTAGTAACTCAGTCAGAGGTTAGGGGTCTATTTCAGGAATGGGTGGGTGAGGTTCTGTGGACTGCAATGTGCAGGAGGGCAGACTAGATGATCACGATGTTCCCTTCTGACCTTAAATCTATGAGTCTAACTTTAAATGTCAGTATTAAATTTGAAATCCCTGTCCTTCGTGTGCAGCTACAATGGAATGAATTGTTAGGAAAGCCATTCCATTGTGCAAAACAATCTCTCTTCAGATTTTTATGGTTAGTTATCTTTATCAAGGGACAGACAATTTCAGATTTTTGGGGAGCCTGAACAGGACCCACTAATTAGGAATTCAATAACTAACATAAGAACTCTATTCTTTAGAAAGATCCCCTACACCCAGACCAGAAGAATGTCTGTGCCCATGCTCCAACAGCAATAACAATGCTTCACCGGTAGTTCTGCAAAGTTGACATCTACACCGGTGCACAGCTTGCTGAATATAAATGGGGCAGAACAGGCTGAGCTTAGCAAAAAGGAATATCAATCATTGGTTTCCCTTCAAGGGGTTCTTTAATAGTTTGATTATTCTCTCCATTTAGCAAAGAACATTGATTCTTTTTATTCCCCATGTTCACATTTCAATGCTTTTCTTCTCAATTCAATTTGAGTGAATGCCACATGCTTGGATTCTGGACACATCCAAGGGTAATAAAGAAGTTACATAAATAGAGAAGTCTGCTCTAAATGTTACCAGTGGTGTCACAAGAAACACAACATATTTCTGCTAAAATAAAAACATTTACCTTCATTTTTATTTTTTCTGCATTATGGGCTGAGAACAAATTGAAAGTTAAAAGAATTGCATTGTAAACTGTTCACTTTCTTCCCCTTTAGGTGAAGAGATTCAGCAACTGTGTATTAAACTTACAGTAACCCAGGCTCAGTCATCACAGAATGCTGCAATGCTCCTGGGGATGTGGGTAGTACCACCTCTAGTCTACAGTCTTAGCGTATGTATGATATCAGCGTTGAGCTCCAGAAGGCTTATGAATCCTCTGTGTCCTCTTTTCTGTGTACAAGCTTCCTTAAACAGGGCAGCACATCTTAATCCTGCACACCTACATGCTTACTATTCCAGCCCTGCATTTCATCCAAACACAAAGTGACATTTGTGCAGAATTTTCTAAAAGTTTTGTTATATCAGCAAATGGTTTTTAGGGGCTCTCTGAAATTACTTATACCAGAGACTTCAAACTCAAGACAAACTTGAGACCTTCCATCACCTATCTATTTACTTATTTATGTCAGTTATTCATCTTGCTTTCCTTCCCTTCTGTTCCTCTAAATTAATCCTTATACAGTCGAAAGGGTAATCTGTGTTAGCATCAAAATTCATGCTGTCCTCAGATGAAAAGTGGGAATCAAGTTGTGGAAATTCAGTATGGGCTCTACAAGGCAATGCATGAAATTAGTCCTTAAGAAATCCTGCAGAATTCCACATCAGCCTTAGCTAGGGTGAATAATGTAGCTCTGATGACTTCAATGGAGCTATGCTGATCTACACCAGCTGAGAAGCTGGCCCAGAATCATTAGAAGAAAATCCTGCTCATTTTAGTCTACGATCCTCCAGTTCTCCATGGTTTAGTGCATTGGTAATCCGTTAGAGTTGGTAAAGGTGTTAAAAGTTCTGGGATTTGGTAAGGGTGTTTGTCAACGGTAAGGAGAAGGCTTAAGTTTGAGCCTCTCATTTCTCAACACAGCAGAGTCTGCATGCCACAAGGGCTGTGCATTCAGCTCCAGGAAGTGGAGAGTTTAGCATCATCCTGAAAATTGAGAAGCAATCTTGAAGAGGTTTGAAGTACACTGCTCCTGCACCTCTCTGCCAAAGAATTGTACTGGGTTGTGCATTTTGTGTAGAATGGGCCAAGAGTTCTGCTGGAAGGCCACAGTTGTACTTTATCTGATAGGACACAATCCTCCAGTATGTGAGAGAACCTGAGGAAAATTTAACAGATCAAAAAGGGATTAAATTACTGCTTCAACTAGTGTTCCTAGGCACTATGGTAATACAGATAAATAATTACAATAATAAAGAAGTGGGAGAAGCATCGATAGTTATTTGGGATGACAAAAATTCAAAAGTGCCTCAGGTCCCAGTGACTTCGTCACTTTTGAAAATTTTACCCTTTGTCTATAGCTGAGGGATAATGGAGGTTTCGATCTAAAACTAAAAGAAGGTGGAGTCCAAATTTTTTAGCATAGAAGACTATTTGAGTCACTGGTAAATCTCTTCTACTTTCTGCTATAAATCATATGGGAAGATTAAGTTCTGGGTACTGTACTCTAGAGCCATTTAAAACTTTCCAATTTTGCCTCTAATAACTAGTTAATGTTACCTCAATATTAGTAGTATTCCCTATACTTAGTAAAAGGAAGCACCTTAGGAATAGTGAGATAATGGTATTAATTATCTAAGGTAGTTGGTTGTGCTCAAAGTCTTTCCTATGTCCAGTAATGCCTTGTATTTTTTGCCCTTCAGATGAAAACCAGGAAATATCTTTTTACTACTTTGCCCCTATGGATGAAACATGTTGCAGAAGACAAACTACAGACTTTTACTGAAATGTTTTTAGTACAGCATTTTGAAACAAAGAAGCACCCAAAAAATCCTGAGCTTTGCCAGAGTATCTTACAGGGACTCAGCCAGGCTATGAAACTTCCAACCCCTGCCCAATACTGCTGGAGCCTTCTGTGCCAGGCTGCAGAGAAAATATTTGAGCTTTTGCCAGAAGAGATTCAGGTAAGAGAATTAAATATTCACATTCTAGTACAGCATTTTAAGGGTTTGGAAAGTATAGGGAGCAAGGCTGGATGGAGGGATAAAAAAGCCACTATAAGATGTTTGCTTGAGTTTTCCACTGTTGGCAAAAACATTTTTTTTCATTAAATCTGCACTGAGCCATTGGATTTAAAATTTGAAGCAGGAGTTTTGGGTAAATAATATAATACCATTCCGGTGAAAATTTCTTCAAATATTCTTTAGAATATGGTAAATTATAGTGGACTTTGCCTCGCAAATAATTAGGAAATTAAAAAAATAAAATAATTTGTACTCAGGTAAAATAATTGTTGAAATGAAAGCCGAGAGTAATCGGGGGAAAAACCAATTTTAGACAGAAAATTTCTCAGTGACAAATTCCGTGAGGACAACAAACAGAAAATAGACAAAAGGAAAATCACTTTTCTTTAGAAGTTTCCAACTTGTTGTTGTTTTTGTTAAATAGCAAAATTAAATACATTCAAGTCCAGCATAAATGCAAAATAAGTGATATATTTTCCAGCTTCATTTTACTTAGAAACTTTATTAAATGATACCAGTGAATAAAAAGGCTCCTAGGTTTTTTACTTTATCATTACTTTAATGATATTAAAATACAGTTATTCATGTACAAACACACGTTTTTTTCTTTTTCCAGAGAAGTGAAGTGGAGATGTATATTGAGGTAGCAAAATGCCTCTCAGAAATGGCAGATGCAGAGGTTGACCGAATTGCCCAGTTCTCCAAGGTAATCGTGTTTCATTCTAGGCTTCTAGAACTCTCCCCAACACTTGTTTATGTATAGGATGAAGACTCATTGTACAGTTTTACACATCACCTAGAATATTTTAGTTTATTGATTAATGTATCTTCACATCAACCCAGTGTGGTAATGTCATTATCCTCAATTTACAAATGGGAAACTGAGGTAATGGGAAAAACTCCTATTGACTTCAGTGGACTTTGAATTAGGCCCTCAATGACTTCCCCAAATTCAGATAAGTCTGAAGTAGGGTCAGTAACAGCAACTAGGTCTCCTGAATCCCAGTCTAGTGGTTTAACCACAAGACCACCCCACTCTATACATTAGCCATCTGATTCTTTAAACAGACTAAATACAATGTCTTAACCCACTACATCTGAGCTGATGAATCCTGGACACTGTTGCAAAATTGAAAAAATGTATTGCCATTTTTTGATTTCACACTTGCCAGTATTATAGATTTACCACACTGTATTTCAAATGCGTTCAAAATATTTTATGGTGGACAGGATGGCTGAGAAGGATAATGAAATATAGAGCTTTCCACCTCCAGGTCACTCTCTCAAATAGAGTTGAGATTGATAGTGATCAAAGTTACGATCTGGTGATGAAGTGACCTCTGGAATGAGTTGGTGATCTCAGGTCAAGCCCCCTTATACACAAGTGTCCATATCACATAGCCACCATGGTACCCTTGCTGGCAGACTCTGTTGAGAGTAGTCCAAGAATTTAAACAGGCCTTTGAAACTGAACTATTCTCTCACTATAAGGTTAGTCCCCTTGGCGTCAGGATGAACTCACATTGGAAAAGCAGTGTGAGAAAATCTGCATTGCTGCAGTCCATGTTGTTCCTGTCTTGTGCAAATAAGACTTAAACCAGGATTGTCACATTGACCCCTTCCATAAGCACTAATCATTGTTTACAAGTGTAAGCAGGCTCTGATTGTACTGACCTACGTGTATTTCATGACCCCATGTGATATGTATTATATACTGTATCCAATCCATTTAACCTCCCCCACCCAAAAAACAAACAACAAAAAAAGAAATCAGCTGGCTTAATGATTTGAAGGATTCCTCCCATCTCTGCACAGAGACATGTAGTATCTTTTACTATTGTCACCCAGAAAGAATGTTTTACTTTACTCAAGTTTTTGTTGCTTTTGCAGAACAATATAGAAAAGACCACTTTCGTCAAAGTGTATTTAGTTTCTCAAGGCCGACTGTCTTTGTTGAGCTTGAATGATGTGATTGGTGTTGCGGTAAGATGCCAGCAGAAAGAAACTATTGCATGGATGTTGTTTCATAGTTTCTACCATGCCCGAATTGTAAGCCATGAAAACACAGGTAAGGCCGCACTGAAGAAAGAAGTGAAAAAGCTTACTGAATCTGCATGAATCATTTTAAATAAAAGTTTTGGTCCAATCAAGTCTTTCTAGGTCTGTTAGGTATTATTTCTGAAGTATTATAAATGGATGTGAGGATTTATAGACTAAAAATACAAGGTCACTGCTCTCCAAAATTTAAAGTCTAACTTCTTCAAATACAAATGGATAGGAGTTTAAATGTAAAGGACTTCAGATTTCATCGGTGTTTGAAGGATTTGCAAAAGTGCTGTATTTGATTGAAGGAAGGTTACTTAGTATGTAAGAAGTGAGATGCATGAAAGAAGACACAAAACTAAGAGAAGCAGGAGATGATAAAAGGAGCAACTGAGAGGCAAGCTAGGAAGCAATGGAGTACACACTCAATACTCGCGCGGACAGCGGTTGGTGTTTTGTTTGGATAAAGAAGGCAGGGCTGTGTTTTGAGTTACCTGGGTCTGACTGATTGATGAAAAGAGTGTGATTGATCTTGGTAGCTCTGACAAAAACTCAGTGAGACAGTTATTGGGAAGGAATGTTATAATTATATTGAATAGTTATATGGTGTTATGTCCTTGGGTACTGGGAGGCTCCTTAAAGCACTAAGACTAGTTGATTAGGCATATAGCTACTGTATTAATTTTATTGATCAAATCTGCACTAGAAGAGGTTTTACACACCACTTCTTATACTCCCCCGATTCTTTCCCAACATGCACTGGATTCAACGCAAAGCCTAGATTTATTTGATTGCGATCTCTTCTGTGTTAGTGTTGGAACGTCATGATCAGGAATCTATATGGGATATGTCTATATGTCCACAGAGCAGATCAGTGATATCTGCAGGATGGAATTATTATGAAAGATTATTTTTCATTATCTTTTTCAACGTACTGTTTTTAGTTTGCTAGCTTTAGGGATTGTTACAGCCACATTGTCTGTGTTATAATGTGAGTTTCAGCTGTTGTTATTAAGGTGCCTATATGCCTTTTGGCATGGGCAAACAAAAATTAAATGTTATGATTGTTGCTATTATTCCTCCTCTGGCCTGCTGTTTGATTTCTATGGAGATTCCTGGTACTTGCTTTTTTAAAGAAAAAGGAGTATTTGCTATCATTTTACTTAAAACAATATTCTTGTTCTTACAGGAATATTGAAAAGAATGGACTGGCTGTTAGAATTGATGGGCTATATCAGAAATGTTGCTTACAAGTCAATATCTATACAAAACGTGGATCTTAAAGAGGTACATGCTGTGAAAATAATATGTAGTTTTCAGAAAAAAATTGTTTCTGGTGTAATTTATGTCCTTTCCAAGAAACAAGTATTCCCTCACTTTTTATCTTTTAGAATAATGTCCTTTTATCGCCATAAGGAAAATCACTGATTGTCCTCAAAAGGTTTTTAAAATGTACATATATTTAAAGTCTCTTAAATAAGTAAGTCTAGCACCTAGCCTGTGAGAACAATGACAGAGTATAAAAGGAAATTATATCATGTAGAACTCTATACACTTAGAACTGTTTTTAAAAGGAAAAGCTCCTTTACAGTATATTAATTCATCTGTGGCATTCATTGTCCCAGTAGGTCAGAGTACTGCAGCTGCATTTTTTTACAAGCGTTGGACAGTTTTGGAGCTACCAATATTATTTGTAGTTATGCTTGCTAAGATACTTAAATCTCATGCTTTGGGGCATCACTTGATTGCTGTAGACATCAGAAAGGAGCCTTCTCCCTTGCTATATACAGTATAGCACTATTTACCATGTGCACTATGGAGGTGAGCATGTGGCTAATCCTCCTAGAGCATCAGCTGTTGGCTGCTGCATGGAACAGGATGCCTGACTTGTTGAAATGCCTGTCCATAAGCATTATTTTCCAGGGTAGATAAAAAAATGAAGAAGTCCACTGCTAAAGAAGTCTGGTTCAGAATTGTTTCCATTTGCTTCCCTTGCTTTAAGGATTGTAGTTTTTAAATACTGTTGTACTACTTTAAAGTACAAAAGCCAGACCATTAAACTGCCTTTAGTCTTTCTCTTTTACAGTTTGAGTATTCAGTTGCCTAGGATTTATCCTGGAGAATAAGATGTCATAACATTTTTTTTCTTCTTTATTATTTAACTAATGAGCCAATCTTGTCTGTTTCCTGTTTAGGCTGTAGACTTCCTGTTGTGGATATTTGCAGCTTCTGTGGTTGCCTGGGCTGACCATGCTACACCATTACTGCTTGGCCTCAGTGCTGGCTGGTCGCCATGGAAACACAAAGAAGTATTGCCAGAATTGTCTGCTGATGATTTTGGCAAGCATCCAATTGAAAAGCTCTCAGTGCAGGAGACTCTTACTCTCCTTCCAAACAGTGCGCAGCTTTTGCTGGCTAAAGAGCCTTGGAAAGAACAAACACACAAGGTAAAGCTGCACATAATTTACTTTCGAAAGGCCTGATCATGCAAGATGCTAAGCACTTTCTGAGGGTGACAGATCACCCTCAGATCTCAGTGGAGTCAGCTCCGGTGTTATGAGAGGCAGCTGTTATTTCCTCTATATCTACTGCATCTGACTTGAGCACTCATTTTTCCTTATCGCAGTCAGATATGACTTACTTTATTTAAGGGCATGTTTTAAGTAAGATGCAAGTTGATAAAGAACACTTAAGGATTGGGTGTTTAACATTAAGTAGGTTTACTTGTGGGAGAGGGGTGCGTGTATGTGCGTACTTGCTCCTGCATATGGCTAGTTCGGCATGCAAACACTTAGGGGCAGATCCTCTGCTCATGTAAATTGTTATAACAATTTACACCAGTGGACAATCTCTCCCTCCCCCCCAGTTTACTGTGCACATCATTTACTTGCAAGCCTAAATTAGGTTTGCATAAGTGTGTGCGTGAGATTATATGTTCCTAACTTGGGAAATCTGGCTTGAGTTTCCTGTAATGTATATAAATGGTGACTTCTGTACATTGACATTTAATTATTTTAAACAAACATGTATGCGTTAAGGACTGGATTTGCCTTCTTTGCATGTACAAAACTCCCACTGAAGTGACAGTTTGGAGGATGTGAAGAATACAGAACTAGGCCATTAATGTGCAAATTTGTAATTAGGTTTTTGAGTCTGTGCCTTGAAAAAGTAACCCACCCAGATGTATTTGAAATATTGTATTCTCCTCTAGGCAATATACATTACCAGAAACACAACAAAAATTGGAGAAAAGTCAGAAAAAAAGTGATTAAAGATTATCTGGGTGCTGAAGGCATTGACTTTGGGAAGTCTGGCTAACGGTATGTCTGTGCAAAAAACAAACAAACCCACAGAAGTAAGTCTCAGAGCCAGGTTCAACTGACTCTAGCTTGCGGGGCTAGCACTATGGGGCTAAAAATAGCAATGTAGATGTTCTTGTGCAGGCTGGAGCCCGGTCTCTGAGACCCGTTCCCTTTGCCAGGTTACAGAGACCAGGTGCTGGCCCGAGTGAGAACATCTACACTGCTTTTTTTTAGCTCTGTAAGTGTGAGCCTCATGAGACTGAGTCAGTTGACCCAGGCTCTGAAATTCACTACTGTGGTCTCTTTTTGCAATGTAGACATACTCTTGCAGACTGATAAAGGAGGATGAGTGCAAATATTTAAAGGGTGTAAACATCAAATATGGAGATGAATTATTTACTGTGCTTGCTATGCTACAAAGTAGTTTAACTGGGGATAATGGGATTAAGGGAAATGTCCCCAGAAGGCAAAATTCAGACTGTCAGGCAAGATCTTGTGACAGTAAATTGTACTAGGCTATATTAAGCTATGGAATATTCTTCCATGGGAAATGGTGGAAACTGCATTGCATGAAATATTTAAAACTAGACCGGACCAAATATTTGAACACTTACTAAGTGACCAATTCTGCATTGACGGGGAGATGCACTATGTTTTTTCCATCTCTTATTACTATGATTCTCCAACTCCTCTCAATCCACCCCAGTTCTGCAGGGTTATATTTATTATTTTGCATGTCCACTGTTTTAGTTGGTGTTTTGCGTGAGTAAAGTTCAGAACTTTAACTGTTTTCTTTAGCAATGTTGTATATTACAAACCACAGCGTCAGCATGCCTTGCAAACAAAATAGCAACTCAGCCAAATGGCTCACTGCTCCTTTTTTTCCCCTAATGTCTGTCCCATCCCACCCAAGCCTGATGGTTAAAATTTAAGTAGCAGGTGTGCAAACAAATAGCCGTTGAAAAATAATTATAAAATCTAACACCAGACAGTAACATTTGCCCTTTGACATTATAGCGGGCTTTAAGCGGCAATCTAGTTCTAAATCTGTTTTATATCCATAACAATTTCTAATAGCTTAACAATGATTTTTGAAAAAAAAATATAAACATAGTGACTCTCATTTTCTATTTGATTTTTTTCTCTACCAATCCTGAGTTACTACTTTATAGATTTAATAGTAAGTCACTGAATATTATATGTCCATGCTAGGAATAAACAGCAAGATTCACCAGCAACCAAATAAATGATGTCATTTTCATACTGCAAAAAGAAATAACTTGGATAATCACTCAGATAATTCCTGTACTGTTGTGTTAAATGAAATATTAATGGACTGTTGTAATGCAGTGATGGGCAAACTGTAACTTGGGTGGATTTGCCATTCACTCCGAATATACTGTAGCTAAATTTGAGTATGGTGCATATCTTAAGCCAGTCTGGTCAGAGAGAATTTGTGGTGTTCTGATATGGACATTCTTTTAATTTACAACTGCTATTCATTTTAATCTTAGTTTATTGACTGGCTGTTTAATATAATGGAGAGCCCTAAAGAAGTGCTATCTGAATCCTCCAGAGACTTGTTGAAAGGTAATGTATTTCTGATATTGTTTATTCCTATATTTCCTTCAGCACAGGAAAACCGCATTAGTCTGTTAAAGAAGCAAAATGTTTGTAGGTTAACAACACGTTGATGACAGAACTAGATACTGGCTTTAAGATAACCTCCACATGCAAATAAACATTCTTCTCTTTTTAAATCCTTTTTCGGATTGTGATATCCCTCATTTTATCTCACTCTCCCTCACCATGCAACTGAAAATCTAGATAGAATAATGTTTTGCTCTCAAGATTTAGCATAAAATAGTGTCAAACACCAAAAACTTTGTTAATGTCCAGTTAAGGTTACTAGCACATATCAATGGCTTGAGTACATGTTATTTTTAAGGAAAGTTAGATTTACAAAAAAATATATATTTTACAAAATTTCAAGTGTTAGTGCAAGCTTTGTTCTGCATTTCCTAGTGTATCATTGTTCTGGGAAGACCAGTAATCCAATCAGTTAATGTGGCCTTTAATCTTTGACAGCCAGTTCAAAATTACAGTACAGACCCGTTTACGTGCAACCCGTTCATGCGCAAATCTGCTTAAAACGAGGTAGCGCCATGCCTCCCAGTGCTACCTAGTTAACACACGAGACTCATTAACACGTGGTATAGGAACTTGGTATGTAGCGCTACAGATTTGCTCACTAACTCACTGACATAGAAATCGACAGGAAGTGCGGAGCGGAAATGTGTTGTAGGCCTACTGGATGCTTTGAATACATATGTAATCCTAGATAATTATACATGTGTATATATAGATATCTATATAGATATCTTAAGATATTTCAGCATGGCCCTCTTAACCAACGGTCCGTTAACACGTGGTCGTGACGGCTTGACTCCCGACATCCGCGCTTAAATGGGTCTGTACTGTATTTAACCCTGTGTAACCTGGCTAATCCTAAAGTGTGTAAAACTGCTTCAAGACTAACCCTTTTCCTAAAGTTTTTTCAGTGTGCACCCCGGGATGCTTTTGCAGGGACAGGGAAGTGTTTGTAGTGGCCCTGAACAGGTTAGGTCCCATGGGAGGAGCAAATTGTGATATGACCAACCTGCCCTTGCTAGAAATTAGCTAATCCCTTTCATGGTTTCCTGCCATTCATGTGGAAGCACCAAGGGGCTTAAGGAGTAACAGGGAAGAGCAGGCAGTGAGGTGGGATTATTAGCAAGAGGAGAAGGAGATGGGAGAAAAGTTTATTATTAATTATTATGTATTGTGGTTGTGCCTGGAGACCCCAGCTCAAATACCATCCCCATTGTACTAGCTTCTGCAGAACCCTGAAAACAGCCAATTAAAATAATATAGAAATAATTGTGATACAGGTGATTCTTGTCTTTTACTATACAGTCTGTGCATAATCATGTGACTTGTCCTTGTTTTCTCAGCTACACTTCTGGCCTTGAGGTTTCTACCAGAGTTCAAGAAGAAAGCAGTATGGACTAAGGCTTATGGTTGGTAGCCACAAGATAGCATCATCATCATATCTGCTAAAGAGACTGCCCTTAATACTGAGAGAAAAGTGCACAGCAGAAATGTTCAGTCATCAATAAGTGTCATTCCAAAGAAATTTTATACTATGAAGTATTATGGTATTTTCTTACCAGGGATTCAGAGAGTAGAAAAGTTGTTTAGCTTGTCTGGTCAGTAGGCCAGCTCCTATCATGAGCTGTCTTGCCCTGGTATGAGGACAAGCTTTGGGTTTTATTTTGAATGTGAGTTAGAAATATGAATTTCAGAGGTATTTAAATAGTGTGTAGTGAAAGCTGCAGACATCAGAAAGCTTTGTTTCTGTAATAGGTGGAAGCTTTATATGACTAGGTGGAAACATTAAAAACAAATCTTACAAAATTGTTGTTTTGACATGATGTATTTATTAGAAAGCACAATATTTCTTTATTTTTGCTTTTTAATTAGCTTTACTTTCAACTGACAAACTTTCTGTTAACATTATGATCCTGCCATATTATAGCATTCATCATCTGTTGTTGTTAAACCATGAACAACACTATTTTTGTGATAGTAGCATAGTTGCCAACCTTGTTACAATTTTACCAGGGACACTTATCCAGGTAAGTGTGGGATCTGGGCATTGCTAGATACATTTTGATGAATTTCAGGTTAATTTAAACATGAATATTCCAATTCAGGGCCTCAGAAAATTGGGATTTTGATAATCTTCCAGAAGCTTGGATACTTTTAAAAACCTATGAAGACCCCATCTCCCTTACACACCACAATGTTCCATCTCCTCAAATCTCCCACTTCAACTTTCAGCGGGGGGGAGGGAGGACAGCAGGTCTTTTCTACCTTTGCCATGTTAAAAGGAGGATGGCAGGTCTGTTCTCTCCTCACCATCTTAGTGTCTCTGAGAGGACATAGGACTTCTCCTCCCTTTCCTTCTCTTTTTCCCAGCAAGAATATGGAGCTACTCTTATTGGAGAGCCCATTTTCTCGCCTCCCTCTAAGTGCCTTCATTTCTCCTGCTATTGAAATCTTATTTCCCTGTTCCTTTTTTCTAATGTTACCCTCCGGGCTCTGTGCCTTCCCATTTATAAGTCGCCTTTCTGAATCTTATTTTGGCCTGGTCCCTCCTTTTACCTTTAACCCATTTGTTCCTCACACTTTAGCTGCCTATGTCTCCAACTTAAATAGGGAAAAATATACCCCCAATGCAAGGGTCCACACAAGATGGAGCTTAAAGAGCAGCTTAATTGGTGCTTAGGTTCTTGAAGAAGCCCCCTCTGCACTCGGGTAAATGTCACCAGTAACTGACTGAGTAACTAATCCCATACTGGTCCCTAGTGTCTACTGCAGTGACCTCAATCTGAGCAGTGTGTAATTTAGCTATCCTATATATGGTAGTTCTCAGTTAAGTATTTATCTTCATAGTATGCCACAGCAGTATATTTATTCTCTTATTACTATTCCCAGTTTAGCATTCTTAACAGCTGAAGTGAATGAATAAATCTTCTATGTCTGATATTTGCCTCTCTTAACCAAGACTCTTTAAACAGTGAGAATCTGGTATGGTACTTGTGTATGCTTTATATTGCAGTAGACATATGCATTCTCAAGACAGGTGTTTTCATTTTGGCTGTGTCTATACTATGAGCTAGGGGTGTGATTCTCATTGAGCAGGTGCGAGTCTAAATAGTATTGTAGCTATGGCAGCGCAAGCAATGGTGGCACGGCTCCACTATGCTGTGTGCATGTACCTGTGGGTTTCAGGTGGGTTTGTATTCAGTATGGCTAAGCCATGCTGCTGTTCTCATTCTTATTGATGAGAGCTAGTGCAAGTACATGTACATGAGCTGGGAATCACACCCCTAGGTCACAGTGTAGATGTAGCCTTCGTATCATCATTAACATGCCAGTAGTGATTCTTAAGAACCATCTAGACCAGTGGTTCTCAACCTGTTTACAATTGTGGGCTGCATATATAGCTCTCTGTGTTATGTGGGCCACAACCACACAATATATGTACTACCTATATGGCCCTGAGGATGTCACAAGGGTCGCAGTTGTGTGCTGAGTGGGCCGCAAGCAGGCCACAGTTTGAGAACGCTGATCAAGATCATGAGCACATGATTCATCAAATCAGCCTGTTAATTCTTTGAGTAGTTTAAGAGATTAACTGAACACACTTTTTTGCAGCTGCAAATGTTGTATCTGAGTTTTGAACACCTGGCCCACGACATCTTGCACCCTGCTAGTGCAGAATCAGTGTTGACTGATGTACACACTGAAAACGATTTACATGCTTCAGGGATCAGCCATCATTTTACTCTTTCAGGATATGCTTTATAAGGTGAGATTCTGGGCTGTGCTTCTAAGAGATACAGCACAGAGCTCTCAGCCTACAGAATGGGTTGGCAGGGTTGTGCTAAGTTCACTTTGACCCACTTTTTTCCCCTTGTGAAACTGGGCTGCTCCAGAGGCTAAAGTGACCTCAGGTGGGCTGTCTACATTGTCCCCAGCTAGCTGTGCTGTCTGGAATCTCTGCTGAGTAACAGGCTGCAGCCCTGCCTCTGATACTCCCTTCCCATACCAGGCATGGCTGCTACCCCAGGATTCTTAAGAGGGTCTTCTGTCTTCCTCAGATCCTGCACTGAGGGAATTCTCCCCTGCCCAGATCCCATAAATCCCTCCTTCAAACTGATAGCATGATCATTGTTAAAAACATCACATCTGCTTTTGTAACTAAATAACATTACAACAATATTCGCTCTGTTTCCTAAATACAGGCAATACGATCATATTTACCTCTTTTGTAAAAAGAAAACAAGAAAAATACCTGTGGCACCTTAGAGACTAACAAATTTATTTCAGCATAAGCTTTCGTGGGTTAAGAACCCACTTCATCAGATGCATGCTTTTGTAAAGCGCTTTGAGATCTACAGACCAAAAGTGCTGTATGTTCGCATGTACACCACAATAATACCTAGATGCAAAAGCGAAGTGTTTAATGGTACCCACTCTAGTGTACTGTTCCCAGGTAATGTACAAATATACCTGTCTAAGGCTATGTCTACAGTACGAGCTAGGAGTGTGATTCCTTTGCTCATGTACACGTACTCAAGCTAGTTCAAGCATAAATAGCAGTGTAGCTGTGGTAGCACAGGTGGGGCAGTTCAGATACAGCTGAGCTGCCTGACTGTGGCTGTGGACTTGTATTAGAGCCACTAACTCATCAATTTGAGATGCTCTTCACTCATTGGTTATTCAAATGTTGTCTTAAGACAAAGGCATACTTAAGTTTCACTTTTTCAGAGGCTTAACTAGGAAAGAGAATTTTCATGACTAGAAGTGTTTTCATTTCACTCTTTAATCCACTTCATTTTTTCTGTCTTTTATTCAAGCCCAAAGGGCGGCGGGGATAGTACCAATGGGGAACAAGTCAGCCTATGGTTATTTCCAAGTAGCTTGTGGGCAGTCAGAAAAGTATTTTGTCCCCCAGGAAAACCTATCCTACTGTCTTGCTGCTTCTCATATAAGTAGTTCCCCACCTCATAGGACCAAATCCTAATTACTTTTGTTGCACAAATAACCTCACTGACGTCAATGAAACAATTCTCATGCGTGAGACCATTTGGATTTGACCCCCAGTTTATATAATCCATTGTCTTATTTTTAAAGGCGGAGTATTTCTTGGACTGACTATATCACACTTCGATGAGTTAAGTAAGAGTGAGTGTCTGTCTTGTTTCTTCAGTTCCAAGATAATCTGAATGTCACAGTTACTAAAAATGGATCCTTCAATAGTGTCTACTGGAAATATATTAGAATCATAACTTCTACTTTTGTACGTTAAATGCCCTCTAGGACGTGTAGTGAATAGACACTGTAACTGCATTGGTCACTTACATTTACTTTAAGAATGTGGGGGGGTGGGGGAAAGAAAAGAGTGGAGGAGGATGGATTTTCTGTGAACAGTTTTACAGTTTTACCAATTTGGTAAAAAATTGATATTTGTCTGAATGTGGCAAAATGCAGAACCACCAGCATCTGCTTCATAATCTATTGCAGCTCCAGCAAATTTGATATTCATATGTCTAACAGGTGAGATAATGATACAAACAAAATACCATTGACATTTTACTCTGTTATAAAATGCAGAATCCATGCTACTGCTGCGATAGGAACCCATTATTAAAATATAGGAAATGCTGATATGATTGAAATGTTTTGCCACATTTTGTAACCTGTCATTTTATGTTAGAAAAAGATAGAGTAACCTCTGAGGCCAAGACTTTAAAGAGTGACAGGAGATTTGAGGTGCTTATGTTTGAATGCCCAATGTGAGATGCCTTAAAGGGCCTCATTTTCAGAAAGTGTGGAGCACCTGCCCTTGTAAATTGGGAACCTCTAAGGCACTCCAAGTTGGGCAAATACAATCACTAAGCACTTCTGAAAATCTTGGTCTAAATTATTTCCACATACTGTGTTAACATAGCATGTTATAGAGCATTTTCCCCATTACGAGAGAAGATATCAACTTAGCTCCTTTTCTCTTTGATGTAGCTGGCTCCTAGGTGAGCTTTCCTTTCTGTGCAGCGGTACCTGGTGATGAAGTACATACCTAAATTGAAACATAAAATGTAAGTGCAGGGAAGCAGACTCCAAAAGGGCCAGCATTCACCTAGAAAGAACAGGTGGACCTGGACCTGCATCTGCAAACCCTAATGGGATGAGTCTAATTGACCCAAGTAGTCCTGTGGGTGGTCCCATTAAACCCAGAGGAGTAAGGCTTTTCAGGCAGGTTCTATATTCTTGTAGCTAACTGTCATAAATATAAAGGGAAGGGGTTAAGAAGCTCTGATACACTACTATAAAATTCTCTTACTTGTAAAGGGTTAAGACTCAGGTAACCTGGCTGGCATCTGACCAATAAGGGGACAAGATACTTTCAAATCTTGGGAGGGGGGAAGGTTTTGTGTGTGGCTCTTTGTCTGAGTCAGAGTGATCTTGGGGGATTCTCCCCTCTGGACAAACCCTTAATGTTACAGAAAAACAGAAATAACCCCTCCCTCTAACACAGGGAAAGCTCCCCAAGCAAAACAAACAAAACCTATTCGCAATGCTGACTAACTTACTTTAGAACAGGGAGGTTGGGTTGGAGAAGACTGATTTTCTGCAGGTCCTTTTAGTCCCCCAAGATCACTCTGACTCAGACAAAGAGCCACACACAAAACCTTCCCCCCTCCCAATATTTGAAGGTATCTTGTCCCCTTATTGGTCAGATGCCAGCCAGGTTACCTGAGTCTTAACCCTTTACAGGTAAGATAATTTTATAGTAGTGTATCAGAGCTTCTTAACCCCTTCCCTTTATATTTATGACACTAACTACACTATATTTTTAGTTATCTGTCATTACATGAGACCTCAGTAATTAAATCTAGCCAATGCAGGTCCTGAGACATTGTCCTGAGACATTTTCCTCAAACCCTTAAAGCACACCTGCTATATATAGGGTAATTATAATACTGCACTATTGCCATTACATTGATGCATATGTACACAGATGTTTTTCCAGATTAGCAGGTCCACTCCACTGTCATGACTAGTGTCCTCATTTTACTGGTCGAGGATTGAACAAGAATCCCTTGTGAACCAGCCAACGCTGTACTTCATCTAAAAGGATCAATTCGTTTTTTTAAAACAGACAAGCCCCGTGCTACAAAAATTAGCACCCTTTGCCCAGATGTGAGGGGGTTCAGATGAAGTTAGCCAGAAAGTTAGATGCAGACCCAAACTTCTCCAAAGTGCAGGCCTGTTTGGATCCAGGGTTTTGCTGCAACCCACAATAACCGTAGGTGGGGGAACAAGCTATTAAGTTTGGATTTAGCTCTAAATCTCCTCAAGGCTGGAGGAGTTCTGGTACAGGATATCAAACTTAGTTTAAAAGAACACTTGCGGGCCTGATCTAATGCCCACTGGAAATAAGTGGAAAGGTTTCCATTGACTACAAATGGCAGCAGAATCAAAGCCTGCCTCAGGACTTTCTGTTGAATGATCATCTATAATGATGAAGATGGCTCAAACACACTATATTCATTTTCCATCCACTTTTTTCTTAATAGTTCTTTTCCCCACACTCCCTCTCTCTAGAAACAGATTCACTTCCAAAAGGGATGCTGGAATTCAAACCAGCCAACCTCTGAGCAACATGAACTCCCCCTTAACACACCGCTGTCAATGCAGGAACTGCCTAGGACAGTGGTTCTCAAGCTTTTGTACCGGTGACCCCTTTCACATAGCAAGCCTCTGAGTGCCACCCCCTTGTAAATTAAAAATACTTTTATATATTTAACACCATTATAAATGCTGGAGGAAAAGCGGGGTTTGGGGTGGCTGCTGACAACTCACGACCCCCCATGTAATAACTTCACGACCCTCTGAGCGATCCCGGCCCCCAGTTTGAGAACCCCTGGCTTAGGAGAAGGCACAGCTTACAAAGAATTTTCATTGATTTGATTTTTGCCGCCTCAGGATTGTGAATTCCAGCACAATAGCATTAAGAGCCTGCTCACAAGACATGAAAATCTTACCAGCAAACAGCATTGCCAGGTACATTTTTAGTATGTACGGGAAGTAGATCGATAAGGCAACTGGAAATGGCAGCTTGATGGAGTACGTGCCGAAGGATTCAAAATAAGGCAGTGATTCGTAGATGGCAAATGCTGCAAAATAATGTTTTGATGTTTTTTAAAGCTGGAGTTATAGTAAAAGACTTCTTATAAGTGAAAGACCATCTCTAAGAAAACTACATTTAAGGCATGAAAATGGGTCTTGGTCTACTACCTTATCTTGTGAAATGTAATCTGTATGAAACAGCATACTTGGCATGTATGCATGGCTTTATTTTTAATTCATTTTCTTGGGACTGAAGTTGTAATCATTTTTGATAACTAGGATTAGCAAATATTTACTTAGTCCTCGTCTCTGCTGGGGTTTTCAGCTACACGTATAGTGCGCACACCTAGTCTAGGTACAGTAAACTGCTATAAGCCACAGTGGTTTCAAGCATACTTTGGTTTCAAGTAGGGGTCAGCTTTACCAGTGCATTTGCCAGCTTTGTCTGCGCTTTGCACTGGGTGCCTAGAGTTAAGCTACACCAAGGACTGCAAGAAAAGTGTCGGCATCCTAGGCTGATGTTCTGTGGCTTTCGTTGTGCTAACAAATTGTTAGTTTTCCAGGAGAAAGGAACTGTCCTGCAGAAACCAAGAAACGAAGAGAAAGAAACAGAAAGGGGAAAGATAGATGAAAAAGTGAGTAAAGGGGTTAAAGATGTCTTATTTCTCAAAAACACTGATCATCAAAATGATCAAACTCTACTGAGTGAGATTCAGAAAACAAGTAATTTGCCTCATGCCTACTCCCTCCCTTTTACCTTTAGCCAGAATTGACAGGGGATATACTGGAATCCATAATGTGTAGTTCAGCCATGTCAAAGCTTCATAGTATGTTCCTGACACTGATAACATGCAGTAAGTATATCTGGAATTTAAAAAAAAAAAAAAAGATGGGGAACTTGTGTTTATTTTTCAAATTCAGATAAAATAGGAATGAATAAAATCTTACTCCTTAAAACAGTCATCTGTACTGAGAAATCTGTGGATTCCAGATTCCTGTACTCTAATCATTTTAGCCACTCAGATGGAATGCTGGACACGTGTTAGAGAAAAACTGCACCCATTTTATTTAGTGTCAAACTCCCATCAGAACCCAGAGACAGCCAACTTGCTGAAGAGTTTTTATTTGTGACCGTGGCATATGGTGGGGAGATGAAAATAAATATAATATGGTGCATTCTATATTACACTTCTCATTGTGAAGGTTCTCATGCAAACCAGTTTCCAATGTGCTTTCATATTGGTTTGTCAGAAAATGGGCTTCAGATATGTGTGCAACTTCAATGGGAGGCTCATACATGTAACTGACACTAGAATATGGTCCTTTATAGTTGTGTTTTTATATCAGATATTATTATTGGTAAATCATTATTGAAGCAGGCTAGAAGTCGGATTACTGCCATGGTTACAGATGGCACTACTGTTCAGTAAGAGGGCAGCCCCCCATGATGAGGCCCAGAAATGCACACTGGAATATTTCCCTTATCCTCACTGTGCAAAAAACTGAGGGTCAGAGTTAGTAACTACACAACATGGGTGTCATTCAAAAAAGTTCTGAGGTGGATATAGGGACCCAGTAAAACACCAAGGACCTAGCAGCCCTCTCAGAAAGGGAACCATCAATAAGTCTCCATATTCCAATTATGTGCACTCTTGAATCCTCAGGTGATTTAGTAGGAGGTTAAAAAAAGCCCACAGCCCCACTTGTGTCAAGAAATGCAAGCTAATGCTTCTTAGAGGCAGAACTCTTAAAAACTTTTTGTTGCTCAGTCTCTCTCTTTCCCCCTATAAGGTCTGGGAGTAGAATTTGGCCATCTCAGAAAAGTAAAATGGAAAATTGCTTGTGTGTCCTAGCACAAGAATTCCAGAATACTGGTAGATTGTCAGCGAAGTAGAATTCCTGCTGCTTCATAATGGGGACTTATTTCCTAGGGCTATGTGGCAATTAGCAATCTCCTCTGAAATTGAACAGTCATAATGCATAATGGGAATCCAGAACTCTCCTGGTTGTTCTCTGAGATTTGGTTTTTAGACTCTCAAGGCGGTCTAATTTTTACCAGCTTGTTTGAACTGAGTGACCCAGTAACTTTCTGAAGATTTGAGAGACTGGTTTGATCACATTTTTGGTCAGTTGAAAGGCCCTACACTTGCTATAGATCTCTAAAAAAGTGTGTTTAAGCCACCATTAGCTGGGACCATTTCTGGCAGATAACCCAGCCCTGAGCAAACTTCCTGGTGGCCCCAGTATTGTTAACTTTTTGTGAAATCCTGGGTGGTACGCCTGATGGAAAGGTACATTCTCCTCTCTCCCTTGATTTTTCAGCAGATTTTTTTTTTTAAGCAAACTTGCAGTATAATACAAAAAGCAGATTGTGCACTTAGTAGTAAGCAAAAAAGATCAGATTTGTAGGGGTAGGCAGAATTCACCCTCCCTGTGTCATTAGCCCTAAGGCTCAGAAAACTTCATATCTTTTAAGAATGTATCTAGAACTGGTTGTTGGGGTTTGAAAGAAGAGCCTCCTTCTGGCTCTATACCCCCAAAGCATCCCCTTTTACTAGCGTGATCGTCCCAACACCATGCACACTGGATCTACCAGTGCGGTGGCACAAAGCCACTGTACCACACTTGAAGATCTGCCCCAAAATGTGGAACTGAATATTTAAGCCTTGACAAAACAGAATTCTGTAATTTCAAATAATAATGCTTTCTCAGATGCTCAACCATAATCAGTAATTTTAAAGAATGTTAGTATTCCCTAGAGACTGGGAAACATTGAAAATAATTTAAATATAACCTTTGCAGAGCTGTTGTTTTTCTGGGGTTTGTCTCCAGTGAAATTTCTGTTAGTATGTTTAAAATATAGTTGAAGGAAATTCTCTTAAGGAGTAGGTACTTCTTCTTAACAATACTTAATAGTAAACTTTCCTTGAGGAATGATTAATTTACACTATATACTCAGAAACAGTCCTAGTCCTTGATCTTTAGTGCATAAGAAAGACATCATTTCTAGTAAACATGGGTAGTTACTATTCTAGCGTTGCACTGGGGTTGGTTTCCTGGACTTGCACAGCTTGCTCAAGTCTTCTATTCCTCAGGCATAAAAGTTGCAGTACATCCTAATATTCGTTTCTTACTTTGCAATATAGGCAACTTTTTTGTTTTGGGCTAAAACGTGCCCAGTCGCTCTGCAATAGGCAAAGGAGGATGTGCAATAAGTCCCCTCCCCTTATGCCCCTGTACATCAGCTGAGTACAATTGCATTCCATTGTAACTCAGAGACTTCTCCATCTATACACCCCAGAACATTGGTGAGCATGTTGGGCTTTTACATACCAGCCCAACAGATCTGGTTAGTGCAGAGGAGAGAGACTGCTGCACTCTCAGGATCCTGCCACATCACCCTTCACAGGAAATTGTGCCTCAAAGGCATAATAGAACATTTAATGAGTCCAACACAATCAAGCAGACAGGGCTAATTTATCCATTACTGATGAGGACTGCATGTGATGCAAATCAGATTAAGTCATATATACACACACGGTAAACAAATAAAGGAAAGGGAACTAGACAAAGATATGGAGGATGACGCCATGGAACTGTAAACTAGATTGTAAAATGTTAGTATTGATTTAGAAATATTTTCATTCTTATTATTTGAACCATACATTTATGCAGGAGACAATACTATTATGTATGAGGTCTCATCCGTTTACATACTCCATGGCTGCCATTATTTTGACCGTAATAGTTGTCTTTAAGGATTACAGTTATTGACAATTCTACGCTGGAGCTTTTTATTGCTGATGTTTTCTTCCTTTTTCGCATTAGCTGAAGAGTGGGTTTTCATTGGGTTTTATTTTTACCTTTGAATCTTTAAAAATTAAAAAAAAAATGGGGGGAGAGGGGCATATCAATAATTAAAACAAATCCACCTAGAACCCGAACAAACATCTTAATCCCATATGCCATTCATCTTCCTTCTCCAGCTCTCTCTTCACACCATACTTCTTTCAGCTACCTCTCCAATGCTGACCCTGACGTCAAGGTCATCTCAGTACAAATAAATGAATTTTAAATAATGGAACTAACAATGCATCCAAGGTGAAATGCATCCCTTTACAGAGGACTAGCATAAGGGCTATGTGCTGCTTAAGTGCCACTTAAGCCTATATGTCTTCCTTGATGTAAGTAAAGAAACAGAAATCCACAGATGCTTAAGTAACAGCAGCACATTGTTCTTGCACTGGCCTTCTGCACAGGGGGTGAGTTTTATGTCCAATGCAAAAACTAATAGGGTGGGACTGTAAGTGACTTAAGAACACACATTCCATTGAAAGTCACCTGTGACTGCATACTGTGTAAATCTTTCTTCTATTCCCATGTTCTTCGCCTACTGTGATTTCTCCCTGTGTCATTTATATGCTCTATCTAGACTAAACTTTCAAGTCACAGGGACGAGAACTAGGTCTCTTTGCTGTCTGAAATGAATTGTCCACGTAATACATAATAATCAAAATCTTAATGAATGGCCTGCAGTTGTGAGTTAACTGTACTACAAGTCTTGTGTCCAAGGTTATGTCTACACTACAAGCTAGGGTGTGATTTTCTCCTGCTCATGTACACGTATTTGCGCTAGCTCTCATTGAGCTGGCACGAGTATAAATAGTAGTGTATCCACAGTAGCATGGGCAGCAGCAGCAACAGAGGCATGGCTGACCCAGGCACAGTATAAACCTGCCTGAAACTGGTGGGTGTGGGCTCAGCCATACCTCTGATGCTGCTACAGTGGCTATGCTGCTGTTTCTACTCACGCTAGCCCAGTGACAGCAGCTGCGAATATGTGTACATGAGCAAGGAAATCACCCCCTACCTTGTAATGTAGATGTGGCCTAAATGAGCTGTAAAAAGGAGATACTGTGTTTATATGTCAAAGCAAAAGTATTGGAGATAGTGTTAGGGAATGCCCTTCCTTAAAAAATAGCTGTGCTGTTGTTCTAAACTGGTGTTAGGTAAAATCTTTTGACATAGAAAACTTTAATGCAGTGGCTTACTCTTGTAATATGGTAATAGGTTTTCATTTTGCCTAATTGATATATCAATTATTCTAGAAACCACAATGTGCCTTATCAAATCCAAACATTTGCTTAAAATGTAAAAATACATTTCTGCCGAGGTCAAACTAATGATGGGCATGCACTGTATTTGGATAGTTCCATTTGACAAAAGTGCTTGGTTTACCTTTTATGAGGTTACTTTGATTTCTTACCTGACCACATCCAGCAAATTCCAAAGGAAAAATAAAACGCACACAATATATTTCCCTTGAACTTCTTCTTGACTGGTGATGACAACAAATAAGATGATGATTCTCTCAGTTATCTGACAAGAAGAAAATAATTACAGTAATAATGACCTTTTACTCGTATGCATGGTTTGTGTATCTCTGATTTCTGCATCACTTCAGCAACAAGGATGCCATGACACTCTAGTGTATATTACACTTGGGTATGTCTACACTACCCGCTGGATCGGCGGGTAGCAATCGATCTTTCGGGGGTCGATTTATCGCATCTAGTCTAGACACGATAAACCGATCCCTGAGCGCTCTCCCATCGACTCCGTGGCAAGAGGCGCAGGTGGAGCCGACGGGGGAGCGTCAGCCGCCGACTCAGTGCCTTGAAGATGCCGTGGTAAGTCAACCTAAATACGTCGATTTCAGCTACGCTATTCCTGTAGCTGAAGTTACGTATCTTAGGTTGATCCCGCCCCCCCTTAGAGTAGACCAGGGCTAAGTCCAGCATCCTCTTTCTTTCCTTCAGGTCAGGTCCCCAGGCTGCATTCATGCCTTTAGCAGTACCAAAAATCCTGAATGCCTGTGTACTCCTCCCAAAAGCCTGATGTTTAAAATAGAGGGACAAATTCTCATCTGGTATAAACCAAGATAGCTACACTGACTTCATACCAGCTGATCAACTGCCCCACACAATCTGTTCTGTTAACTCTTACAGATTTAAATTATTTAATGGGCAAAGTATCTCCCCACTATGAAGACAGGAACACTGCATAAGAGACAGTTACTCACCGTAGTAACTGTTGTTCTTCGAGATGTTGCTCATATCTATTCCAATTAGGTGTGCGAGCGCGGCGTGCACGATCGTCGGAAGACTTTTACCCTAGCAACACTCGGTGGGCCGGCTGGCGCCCCCTGGAGTGGCGCCGTTGCGGTGCCTGCTATATACCCCAGCCGGCCCAGCGCCCTCTCAGTTCCTTCTTGCCGGCTATTCCGACAGTGGGGATGGAGGGCGGATTTGGAATAGATATGAGCAATACATCTCAAAGAACAACAGTTACTATGGTGAGTAACCATCTTTTCTTCTTCGAGTGATTGCTCATATGTATTCCAATTAGGTGACTCCCAAGCCTTGCCTAGGAGGTGGGGTTGGATTGTGATACTGCAGAGTGTAGAACCGCTGTTCCAAAGGCAGCATCCTCCCTGGAATGCTGAACTATGGCATAGTGAGTGGCAAAGGTGTGCACCGATGACCAGGTTGCTGCCCTACATATCTCCTGCATAGGTATGTGCGGCAGGAAGGCGGAGGACGAGGCTTGAGCTCGGGTGGAGTGGGCAGTAGGATGCATGGTGGGAACACCAGCCAAGTCATAACACGTCCAGATGCATGACATGATCCAGGAGAAGATGCGTTGGGAGGAGACCGGGAGGCCCTTCATTCGGTCTGCCATGGCGACGAATAGCTGAGTCGTTTTCCGAAAGGGCTTCGCCCGCTCGATGTAGAAGGCGAGGGCCCTACGGATGTCCAAGGAATGGAGTTGCTGTTCCCTTGGAGAGGCGTGCGGCTTCGGGTAGAAGACCGGCAGAAAAATGTCCTGGTTAATATGAAAGGCCGACACTACCTTGAGCAGGAAGGCCGGGTGTGGTCGTAGCTCTACCTTGTCCTTGTGGAACACCGTGTAAGGGGGTTCCGAAGTGAGTGCTCTGAGTTCAGATACGTGCCTCGCCGAGGTGATGGCCACGAGGAAGGCCGTCTTCCAGGAGAGGTACAGGAGCGAGCAGGTGGCCATAGGCTCGAATGGGGCCCCCATGAGCCTGGTTATGACAAGGTTGAGGTCCCAAGTGGGGACCGGACGGCGAACCAACGGGTATAGACGTTCTAACCCCTTGAGGAACCTGCTGACCATGGGGTTGGAAAAGATCAAGCGCCCATTCTCGCCGGGGTGAAAGGCCGAGATCGCTGCCAGGTGGACCTTTAGTGAGGAAAGCGCTAGACCCTGCTCCTTCAAAGACAGGAGGTAGTCCAGAATGGTATGCACCGGCACCTGCGAAGGGATGACACTGCGAGGGCCCCACCAGCAGGAAAAACGTTTCCACTTGGCTAAGTAGGTAGACCTGGTAGAGGGCTTTCTGCTACTTAGCAAGACTTGTTGCACCGGGTCAGAGCAGTGGAGCTCTGACGGGTTCAGCCATGCAGCAGCCACGCTGTGAGGTGGAGAGACTGCAGGTCGGGATGATGGAGCCTGCCGTGCTGTTGAGTAATCAGGTCTCGCCACAGTGGGAGAGTGATCGGGGCGGACACCGAGAGCTCTAGGAGAGTGGTGTACCAGTGCCGCCTAGGCCACGCCAGGGCGATCAGGATTAGGCGGGCCCTGTCCGTGCGTAATTTGAGCAGAACTCTGTGGACCAGCAGCACCGGTGGGAAGGCATAGGACAGGTGGCCTGACTAAGGCAGGAGAAAGCGTCTGTCAGGGAGCCTGGGGAACGTCCCTGGAGCGAGCAGAACGTGTGGCACTTCCGGTTCTCGCGAGTCGCGAACAGGTCTACGTGGGGAAATCCCCACCTCCAGAAAACAGAGTGGATAATATCCGGCTGAATGGACCACTCGTGTACCTGAAAGGATCTGCTGAGGCGGTCTGCCAAGGTATTCTGGACCCCTGGGAGAAAGGAGGCCACCAGGTGAATGGAGTGGGCTATGCAGAACTCCCACAACCACATTGCTTCTTGGCAGAGCGGGGAGGAGTGTGTCCCTCCTTGCCTGTTGATGCAATACATGGCTGTCGTGTTGTCCGTGAGGATGGCGACACAATGACCCTGCAGGTGCTGGGAGAAGGTTTGGCAGGCAAGGCGCACTGCCCTGACTTTGATGTGCAGGGCTAATTCCTGCGCCGACCACAGGCCCTGTGTTTGGAGGCCCTTCAGATGGGCTCCCCAGCCAAGGGATGACGCGTCTGTGGTTAGGGCTAGGGATGGCTGTGACGGATGGAATGGCACCCCTTCCAGCACTTTCTTGGGGTCTAGCCACCAGTTCAGGGAGGCTAGGACCTGCGGTGGTACTGTCAAAACCAAGTCCAAGCTGTCTCTGCGTGGACGGTATACCGACGAGAGCCATGCCTGGAGTGGACGGAGGCGTAATCTGGCATGAGCGGTCACGAATGTGCAGGACGCCATGTGACCGAGGAGGCTGAGGCAGCTGCGAGCTGTCGAGGTTGGGAAGCTCTGAAGGCCACGTATGATGCTTACACGGGCCTGAAAACGTGCCTCTGGCAGAAAAGCTCGGGCGAGAGTCGAGTCCAATACTGCCCCTATAAAGTCTAACCTTTGGGTTGACTCCAAAGTGGACTTTTCTACATTCAGGAGCAGGCCGAGCTGATTGAACATGCTCTAGGCTGTCAGAATGTGCGACTGGACTTGGCTGCTGGAGTTGCCGCGGATAAGCCAGTCGTCGAGGTAGGGGAACACCTGAATCCGTTGCCGACGAAGGGCAGCCGCCACAATGGCCATGCACTTGGTGAACACGTGTGGTGCCGTGGAGAGGCCGAAGGGAAGAACTGCAAACTGGAAGTGCCTTTGGTCTACCACAAAGCGGAGGAAGCATCTGTGTGGAGGGTAGATCGCGATATGGAAATACGCGTCCTTCATGTCGAGGGCAGCGTACCAGTCTCCAGGATCCATAGAAGGGATAATGGTACCCAGGGAAAGCATGCGGAACTTCAACTTTACCATAAAGTTGTTGAGTCCCCGCAAGTCCAAAATAGGGCGTAGCCCCCCTTTTGATTTGGGGATTAGGAAATAGCAGGAGTAAAAACCCTTGCCCCTGAACTCCCTTGGAACCTCCTCTATTGCTGCTATGGAAAGGAGCGTTTGGACCTCCTGAATTAGGAGTTGCTCGTGAGAAGGGTCCCTGAAGAGGGACAGGGAAGGAGGGTGGGAGGGAGACAAACTGAAGGTGGTATCCGCTTTCCACCGTGCGTAGGACCCAACGGTCCGTGGTGTATTTGACCACGCACGGAAGAAATGGGAAAGACGGTCTCGGAAGGGGGGGGAAGGATCATGAACTGAGACTGGTACTCCGCCCTCGGGCGTCCCTTCAAAAGTTTTGTTTGGGCCCCGACGACGGTTTGTAGGAGCCCTGGCTGTGGCCATTCTGGCGACCGGGCTGCCGCCTTCTACCGCCCCTGCCACGTGGTCTCCTCGAGAAGTCCTGCCGTGGCACGGGTATGGTGTAGGGACGCTGCGCGAAGGGCCGGAAGGATCTGCGCTGCATGGCTGGGGTGTGCATCCCCAGCGTGCGGATGATGGTGCGACCGTCTTTTAGGGTCTGCAACCTTGCGTCAGTCTTTTCTGAAAACAGACCCCGCCCCTCGAACGGTAGGTCCTGGATGGTATGCTGGACCTCCAGAGGGAGGGTGGAGGACTGAAGCCAGGAGATACGCCGCATGGCGATTCCTGAAGCTATTGTCCTGGCAGCTGAGTCAGCTATGTCCAAGGAGGCCCGCAGCGATGTTCTGGCCACCTTCTTGCCCTCCTCAATCAGCGCTGCATACTCCTGCCTGGGGTACAAGTTCTTTGAATTTTTGCGTGGAGTTCCAGGTGTTGTACCTGTATCGGCTCAGGAGTGCTTGCTGGTTAGCAGCTCTGAGCTGAAGGCCCCCCCCCCACCCCCCCCGAGTAGATCTTTCTGCCAAACAAGTCCAGGCACTTGGCGTCCTTGGACTTAGGGGTGGGTGCCTGTTGGCCATTCCTCTCCCTCTCGTTCACAGATTGAATGACCAGGGAGCACGGTGGGGGGTGAGTGTAGAGGTACTCAAGTCTTTCGGGGGCGCCATATATTTTCTCTCCACCCCCCTGGCAGTGGGGGGCACCGAAGCTGGAGATTGCCAGATTGAGGTGGCGTTGGTAAATATAGTCCGTACAAACGGGAGGGCTACCCTGGTGGGGGCGTCGGCTGTTAGAATGTCCACCACCGGGTCCTCAAGCTCCACCACCTCCTCGACCTGCAGATTCATGTTGAGAGCCAATCTGCGCAGTAGGTCTTGGTGGTCCTGGAGATCGATGGGAGGCGGGCCTGAAGGTGATGCTCCTGCCACTGCCTCGTCCGGGGAGGAGGATGACGACAATCCCGGGACTAGAGGGTCCTGGGGTAGGTCCTGGTGTGCAAGTTCTGGAGCCTCCACGCCCAAGGCCTCTGGCTGTGGGATCTCGGCCGATGTCTGGGATGCAGGGCCTGGGGCTTCCGGAGGAGGGCGTGACACCCGTCGCCTCCAGTGCCCGGGACTCTGAATGAGCCAATTGGGAGGCTCTGGCGGGGGCCCCTTGGGACTGATGGTACGCCATCGGAGTCCAGAAAGGCCACTACATCGGGGCTTGAGACGGATCCTGTCCCTCGTCTGCAGTGGCTCTGGCCCTGGACCACGTGGCCCTGGTACGTATAGTAGGCGCTACCAGCCCTAGAGGACCGAGAGGCTGAGCGGGAGGGCCAAGGCGGAGCAGAGTGTCCTTGAGGGCCGGTCCGCGGAGCCGTGCTGTGCCGTGGCGCCGGGGATCGGTACTGGGAACCCGACCTGGATCGCGTACGCCTCAGTGAGCGGTAGCGAGGTCGATCGTCTGGGGATCTATGCTGCGACCGGCCGCGGGACCGGGAGTGGTACCGGGAATCATAGTACCGTCGACCATGTCTGGAGGTCGACCTGGATCAATGCCGCGAGTACGACCGGCGCCGAGAAGGTGATCAGTGCCGGGACTGCGAGCGGCGTCGAGGAGATCTAGGCTGTTGGTCGATCTCCGCATGCGGCACCGGACGTAGCATGGCCAGTTTGCCACGGGACGTGATGATTCTCAACGGCGGAACCGAAGACGGGGTCGGTGCTGGGTCCGTCATGGCAATCAAGTCCCGCGCTGCCGAGAAGGTGTCCGGAGTGGACGGCAGCATAAGCTCTACCTCGGCGTGCACCGGGGAGCTGGCGGTTACCGAACTCAACGGCCCTTGCGGTACCGGAGTCGTCGGTACCGGAGCCTTAACAGGCTGCCCTGAGCTCAATGATCTCTGTGGTACCGGAGTCGACAGGGCTGGTGCCGGCATCAGCGGCGGCGCTGGACTCGACGGCCCCTGTGGAGCTGGAGTTGGTGGTGCAGGCATCTTGGCCAAAGGCACCGAGCTCAACAGTCCTTGCGGTACCGGAGTCTTCGGTGCTAGCGCCGGGCCGGGAGGTTTGGCGCGGTCTTGAACCGGCTGCGGATGCAGTGGCGCCGGGGTCGGAGCCGGTCCCAGACCCGATTTTCTCAGTCTTGGAGACATCGATCGGCACCTCTGGGGAGTCCCGGCCTGAGGTGTTCGGTGTCAAGGTTCTTTACTGGAGCTCGGACGCTCCGGGGCCGCTGGCGCCGGACCGGCTGTGGAGGTTGGTACCAGGTTGCGGTGCGGGGCCGACATCAGGCTAAGAGACACTTCCAAGAGGAGCTGCTTCAAACGAAAGTCCCGCTCCTTCTTGGTTCGCGGCTTGAAAGCCTTACAGATACGGCACTTATCTGGAAGATGGGACTCTCTGAGGCACTTCAGACAGGAGTCGTGGGGGTCCCCCGTGGGCATCGGCTTCAAACAGGCCGAGCATGGCTTGAATCCCGGAGAGCCAGGCATTGGCCCGGTACCGGGAGGGAGACAGGGGAAAAACCCCTTATCTCCCACTACTATTTACACTAACTACAACAAACGAACAATCAGTAAACTGTTAACAACTACTTAAGACAGGTTTCAGAGTAGTAGCCATGTTAGTCTGTGTCAGCAAAAAGAAAACAAGAAAAATACCTGTGGTACCTTAGAGACTAACCAATTTATTTCAGCATAAGCTTTCGTGGGTTAAGAACCCGCTACATCGAATGCATCCGATGAAGTGGGTTCTTAACCCACGAAAGCTTATGCTGAAATAAATTTGTTAGTCTCTAAGGTGCCACAGGTATTTTTCTTGTTTTCTTCTAACCACTTAAGAAGTACTTAAAAACTATCAACAAGATAAACAAGTGCTAACTGCGCTAGGGAGGTGGAGATCAGCTAAGCTGCGCTCCACAGTTCCAACGACCGACCGTCACGGGCGGTAAGAAGGAACTGAGAGGGCGCTGGGCCGGCTGGGGTATATAGCAGGCACCGCAACGGCGCCACTCCAGGGGGCACCAGCCGGCCCACCGAGTGTTGCTAGGGTAAAAGTCTTCTGACGATCGTGCACGCCGCGCGCGCACACCTAATTGGAATACATATGAGCAATCACTCGAAGAAGAACTAGAATATAATGAAGTTGTCTGTACAGCACTTTTTCTGTATCGTATTTACCAGTTCCTGTGTGGAACTCTGGGCACAGATGATAATTTTAACAAACAACAAAGCTCGTCCACATCTGTCAGATAAAGCAAAAAGTCCACACATCAGCGTATTCTTCATCAAACTGATGCGAGGACGGATTTCCTAGTGCCAGCCCCTAGTCATCTAGAAACAGAACACAGCCCTCCCTGATGGATCCACTTCCTCATCTTGAAAATCTTTAAAGTATGCCACAAATTTTAATCTTTGCTCTCTGGCCATATCTTCCCCTTCAGATGTTAACACAAAGTAAATTCTTAGAGGGGAGTGAATCAGACTCCAGTCTCAGCCAGTGAGCAAAGATTAAAGGGACTAATATAGCAGCCTTCAGAAATTATTAAACTAAAAAGCTGCCAGCAACAACCCTGCTTAAGTCAATGGGGTTCCTCACAGGCTCTCAGGGATCTGTCAACACAGAGCAGCTGGCAGTGTTAGTACCTTAGTAAATTGGGAAGGAAGTAGGGGTTTTTTTTGTTTGTTTAAAGGAAAAGAAAAAAAAACTTGTTTCTTTTTGTGTAAATGAGGGTTTGCATGTGGCTTCTTGTTCTCCCTCTTTCTGCCTGCTCTTACAATCCCTAATTGTCTATGGTAAAGTATTTGCCCCGATACTCTTTACAAAATTCCACTAGAAACCATGTCTTTTCATGTCCTTAAAAAGGGAGAAGGAAGCATGTGCAGTCATTTCACAAAACGTAAACAGCATGGTTTCGTTTTTCATTTGTCCTCATTCAGTACACGAAGATCAAAGTGGAATTTCCTTTCTCTCTCACAGCTACCGCATCCACTCAGTTCTGTACAGCAGCTCATATTACCACAGTACAATTTGATCATTTTAAGAGTGAGCAAGACAGCAATAAATCATATTCATTCAGGACAAAATAGATTGCACAATCCCTCCCTGTAAACATTGTAGAACCACAATGTTCGTCCTTCAAATCTCTCCTTAAAATTCATTTCGGCTGTGCTGTCTACATATCAATGCATCATGGCCAGGCAACCAGTGTGCTGTGATCACTGCTTGTTACATTTACCATAAACATTAACTGTTACCTTGTGCTCCCCAGTCCATCTGTTATATCCACTTGTCTTTCATCTTATATGGTGAGCTCTTTGGCACAGGGACCGTGTGTACACATGAACAGTGCTCTGGAGGAGGCCTTTAAGTGTATGTCCTTAGTCAGAGTAAGTCTGGGTAATCAGTGCCCAGACTTAGCCTAACTCAGGTGAGAGCAGCCACACTCAAGTTGCTGCATCCTCACTGGTGCTACACTCATGAGTGGTGCTAGGCAACATATCCCATGGTTCTTTGTGATCCACTCTGATTCTTTCAGAGTGAATTGTAGAGTAATTTGTCTGTCCTTCTGGGTACATGGGGGCAATTGTGGGAAGGCATTGGAGGACTGTATCAACACTTGAGTGATTCAGCCTGTATCTTCACTGCAAAGTGGGCAGATTACCAGCTTGAGTGAAAGCAGCACCCAGGTTCTAACCCATACCCCCACTTATGCCAGCTTGTCTGGGTTGAAACTAACCTCAAGTGAGCTGGGTTTGTGTGTGGGGACAGGAGGGAGCCTGGACTAACTCTGCAGTGAAGACATAACCTAAGTCCAACTATAACACAAATACCTGCTCCTATCCTTTCCTGACCCATTCCTACCCAGTTCCCAGAGCCCACCTGCAACCCTCTCCATGCTGCCCTGATGAGTACTGCAGTGATTCATAGTGTGCAGTGGGTGCAGAGTTTTCTTGCACGATCTCTCCATGGCCTGCCTAATTTGCACTGTGGAAACAGTAGTTCTGCTGTAATTAGAGGCTTCTCCCTGATGGGAGGGGAGTACTGTGAATTTGACCCATTGTCTACAGAAGCTGTGGCAGCTCTCCAAGTTGTCAGTTATTTCTTCCATAACTACCATCTAACCTGGTTTATCCACAGCAATTGCATGGTCATGGAATCATGTCTTCAGGCTGGCTCTCCTGCTCTGAGCTTCCATAGACTTTATTCTGAATGGAATTTACTAGGTCAGTACTAGAGAATGGGTGAGCTCAGCCAAGACTGACCTCTGTTCATTAAATAGTCTTAGCCTTCACAGATAGCTGTTCTCTCTAAAAGATGAGGCGCATGTGCATTTGCCACAGGATACACTGGACAGCACACTTGTGTGCATAGGATCGTGTGGACTTGTAAGAATTTGTACTTTCAATTTAAAAGTTAGCTGCATTTTGATGACTTTCTACATTTGACACCATGCCTGAGAATCAGCACTTAGGATAAAAATCTGTATTAGTCAATCCATTTTTAATGCTGATTTCAAAAGAGACAATATCATCTATTCTGGGCATCATTTGAAAAGAGGGGGTTACCCAAAACACTAAAAACATAACTAAATATGCTTTAGTCTTTTGTCTTTGCACCCACAGACAGTAGCATGAGTCTCATCAATATTCACCTGTTAAGGAATAGGAGGTGCAGAGTTCTTGGTCTTACAGTTCCTAAAGACTAAAACCTCTCAAGTTTAAGTTAACTCCAAAGCAGAGAACAAAAGAATTCCCAGGAGAATGTAACAACATTCTCTCATTCTCTGCTAGAGTCCTTCCTCTCTCCCTGCCCGCTCCTCTCTAAAAGAGATCATCCCCCTCAATGCGCACCCGCAAACCGTGCCTCCTTCAGGCAGCCTGAGCCTGTTGATCTGCTGGGAAGGGTTTCTCAGCCACCACTTTGCATCCAAGTTGCCTTTCCTCCTCACATGTGGTGCCTCCCCATTGCTCATTCCTGCTTTAGGGAACTGGTTAGGAACTGGCAGCTGGGCAGGCTGAGCATAGCAGGAGGAAAGCCGAGCCAGTTGGAAGTCACTAAAGGTGAGGTTTGTGCCACGACTACCTCCCAATGGCCCAGCTCCTTTCTTTTCTCCTGATACAGTACCTCCTAGTGGTCCCCCAGAGCCTTAAACATTGGCGGGTCCCCATGCTGTTTAATACCTTGAATACAAAGATCACTCATTGAAATCAAGGAGTTACACACATCTTCCAGGAGGGAAGTGGGGAGAATTCAACCCTTCAGGATTAGCCAGTCTCCTACTGACTATAAACACTGCTCCAGAAAGCACACTCAATTGCCCATGGAGGGAGTCTTCCCTTCATTCTCCTCTATTGGTCACCCTTTTATGAGGGTTACGTTGTGTTTGTTTTTCTCTTTTCCATGATACATTTGGGGATTCTGATACCCAACATGCTGATGCGCATACACTTAACTATAGGGAAGGGGCAAGGAAGTGAGTTAGAGTTGCTGGAAGTTACATTAGGAATTATGCTGGGGCATTCTGTCCTGTAAGGATCTCCTAGTCACCAACTACAGCTCAGGTTAAATCTGTATGTCAAATCAGAAAGAGCCAGGGATTCTTTGGTACAGTATAAACTGACTTACCTGTAAAAACCTTGGGAGAAAACGGTTTTCTTCAATGCCAACTAGAATGTGCAGAAGCTCTAATATGGACAACGACTGGCAAAGGCGCATTACAAGTCCTATAGAATAGAAGGTATCGGCCAAAGAATCTACAACCGCAGGGGAGAAGAAAACATTGTGCCATTATTTAAATCTCGGAACCCTTTCCATGCCAAGCCTCAGATAGGACCACTGAGGTGTCAAAAAAGTAAAGTTCACATGCCACCGACCTTTTGAAACAGACAAGCACAGCAAGGATGTCTGGGGAGTAGTCTACATAGTGGGGAAGCTAAGGAGGGCATGGGATGGTCTACATCTGACATAACTAAAAAAGGTAAGTGGCACTGAATAAATGAGGTAATTTAGGTAATGAGCACTGAATAAATCAGTGCAAGACCTGGATATTTGGTTTCAAAAACATTCCTCTGCAATAGAGGAAGGTTTGATGTTTCATAAAATATCTGCTACCTGGACTTTATAGTTTGTGTAAACCATTATCCTTTGTATTCCCACCATCTGTCATTTCTTTTTAACTCTGAAGTCAGTCATTTTCTATTATATCCCTAAACTTCAGTCAATGTAGGGCCAAATATAGCTCTTCTCTCCCAAAATATTACAGTAAGTCAGATCAAATACTGTGGAATATTCATGGTCCTTAACAGAAAAGCCAGCATAGCAGCAAGAACGATAAAAATAGTGCAGATGTATTGGTATTGTTTTGTTCAACCAATCCAATGCTCATCTGCATTGAAAGATGCAGTATTCTATCAATCTAACTGAAATTATAACTTCACATGGTAACACAAAGAGTCCTACAAAGTTTTGTGTTATGTCCAGTTTAGGGATTTTAAAGTAAAATGATAAAGCAATGTAAAATGAATAAGAATCTTACCTTTCCCAAATGACAAGAACCTGATGATCATATTTGTAAATATCCAGGAATGTCCACAGAATTGGATTAAATAATAGATGAAGAGATAAATGTTCATTGTACAGCTGTAAAGGCAGAAACAGTAAAGTAAATAAGCAAACCCACAATGCATTACTTTGTATTATGCTACTATTTGTGCCAGGGTCTCCCCCCGCACACTCAGAATATGTCTTCCACTGCCAGGAAGGAGCTGAAACTTTAAATAAGTTTGTCTATGTCAATAGCCAGAAAATCATGCTCCTTCCTTGTGGACTTACATAAATCAATCTAAGGTGCCTTTAAGGCTACCATCACTTCTGTTTCTGAGTGCCTCACAATCTTTCATGTATTTATCCTCACAGCACCCTAGTGAGGTAGGGGAATTCGGTTATTCCCATTTTACATATGGGGAATTGAGAGACAGAGAGATTAAGGCTATGTCTACACTGCAGCGGTGCCGCTGTAATGTCTTCTGTGTAGCTGCGCTATGCAGCAGGAGAGAGCTCTCCTGGCATAATTAAACCACCTCCAGGAGTGGTGGTAGTTGTGTCGGCAAGAGAGCGTCTCCCACCAACATAGCGCTGTCCACGCCAGCGCTTTTGTCAGTCAAACTGGTGTTTTTTCACAGCCCTGACCAACAAAAGTTTTATCAACAAAAGTGCGAGTATAGACATAGCCTTGATATTTACCTAAGGTCACACAAAGTCCAAGGTAGAGCAGGGTCTTAAACTAGGTCTCCCCCATCCTAAGCTAGTGCACTAACTACTGGACCATCCATTATCTGGTACGGTGATCAACATATTCATGTCCTCCAGGCTTGATTATTGCAACTCATCTAGAAATTAACCCTCATAGCCTGAATAAAGCTCCAGCTTGTATACAATGAATCAGCCCAACAAGCCACCATGAAAATATCACTCCAGTGTTCTGCTCTCTGTGCTATCTGCCCACTGACTACAGACGCCAACTCAGGCTCTCCCACCTGATATAAATGGGATAGGCCCTGGTTGCCTGGAAGATCTCCTCTCCGATCACCAGTGCCTTCCATGATAGTTATGTTTTACTGGAAGCATGTAAAATGTCAACCAACAGTGGGATTTTTGTGAGTATGGGAGACCAAACTCTCACAGGAGCTGGACCTAGACTGTGGAATTTGTTCCTGCAAAGTCTAAGGATGACCCAGACACTGAATGACCTAAATCAGAATTAAATGCCAACTCATCTCTTTGACATGACTTTCCCTTTGTAATGGCTGTCTTCCTCTCTCACACATAACTAATCAAGCTATTTCTTCTACAAGCCAGGAAGGAAGGAAGATAAATTGATGGTGGTATTTCTATTTTCCAGTACTCTGAGGTGCCCCAAGGTTATGATAATGGGGGCTATATAACATACATTCGTACAAATGCCTTATGGAAGAGTGCTATACGGTTTTAATAGAGATGACGCCAACAAGGATGTCTAGTTAGCGCTCTAAAAACCTATTTTTTAGAACTATTCCAATAATTTTGGGGTATTCCTCTGAACCTTTCATCAGCCAAATAGCTAGATAATGTTGGCTGCAAATCCTGTGAACTCTTAAACCACTTATGTGAAAACAAATGGTAACCAAGAGGATGTTTATAAATAACGATGCGCTGGTGTTCTCCAATGTTTGGCCAATATACGTGTCATTTTGTTTTAAAACTCATCCTGAGGAGCCATGTAAGTGTGTTGGGGACTATGTTGTAACTGGCATCAATACATAATGTTAGTCACTAACTGCAGCACCCAAAAATAAAAGCTTAAAATTATTTAAGTGAAGGGTTGACCTGGAGGATGACATTCCACACTTTTATGAGGGACCACATTGGACTCTGGGGCTTTCATACACCAGGCTGGCAGTGGCTAAGAACATTCTGAAAGCAGCACATTTAGGCTGTTTGGTGGGAGTACTTTTCTTCATTCCACATGGACTTCTGGCACTAAACAAGAAGTGTCTTTGAGGAGCTCCAAAAGGGAGTCTTATCTAGCCCTCTTCACCCATGGAAGGTCCCTACCATGCCGGGCCTTTGAGGGAAGAGGGGCAATCTGTTGAGGAAAAAAAGATGATTTAAATGGAATGAAAAATAATAAAATTAGAAAGTCTAATTGTTTTGCTACGATATTTCCCATATGTGAGTTACAGCATCTTTTATATCTGAGGAGCAAAAGAAATGTTCTGAGAGGGAACCTACTACACCCGCAAAACTCCACTGTCATCTGTTTCCACTTAAAGGGTCAATGTCAAAGGTGGTTGGCTTTAATTAGCTTTCCTGCTGTTTTTGGTCTACAGCAGGAATCCATCCACATTTACATTGGATTGCCTGATCCTGCAGCATTCTTAGAGATAGAGCATGGCCTACTGGATAAAGCACAGGATGGGACATTGGGAGATAGCTGTTCTATTCCTACGTGTCTCACAGACTCTCTGTGCCTTTGTTTCACCATCTGTAAAATGGGGATGACATATTTCTCTACTTCACAGGGGTGATTTAAGAAAACATCCCTTAATATTGTCAGGTGCTTTTAAAATCCTCACATGAAAGGTTCTATAGGAATATTATGCATTTCAATACCCTGCCTGTTTTGAGAATTGAATGGAGAGACAGAGTGATATGCATCACTGCTAACAAACACAGCCCACTGCGTTTATTATGGACAGTGCTTTAGTTGTAATTTCTATAAAGTTATAATTGTTAATTTGCATAAATACATTGAAATCTCTATGCTGCTGTGACCCAGTGGTGGATCCCAACTTGTTCAGAAGAAAAAAAACTTTGCTTTTTCCTGCACACCCACAGGCCTGGGAAAGTGAGAGAGTGCATTAGATATCGGATCTCTGTTTTCCCTCAGTATGCATACCTTGCAAAAGGGGGGGAGGGGGCTATTTCTTCCTAAAACATACAGGCAGATAGCAGATACCTGCTTATGCTTTAGTTGTCCAGCTGAGAATCTGAGATTGTAACAGCTTTAGTTTGGAAAGTCAGATATTTTTCAGGAATAGGATGATTACAGAACTACATATTACTACTACTCTTTTTTATTATTTAATAGTATTGTGTTTCTGTGGTGACTGTCACCATGAGTACCTGGGTGTCTGCATTTGACGGTGAGCTTGTAAACCTCCACTGTACCCTCTTAAGGCTTCTCTCCATTATGATACTAAATAGTACATCCAAAGGACAGAGATTATGAGACCTGGGTAGGTGTGGGCACAGACTGTGGCCAGGGTCACTTCCTGCTCCAAGGGCGGAATCTCCCAGAACAGCTTAAAGAGCTAAACAATACCCCTGTTAGTAGCTATACAGTTCCACACCATCCCCAAGGGAACACTTGCTACCCAATGAAATAGACACTGATGAAGCAACAGCTCATGGAAACTGAAAGGGGGGGGGGGGGGATTTAAAAAAAAAAGGAGCAGCAGTTGGTAGAAAACCCCCTCTGCTGCCCTTGTTTCCTTTGTCATACTCCTAATACTCCTAGTTCACCACCACACCCCCCCACACACACCTAGCTTTATAGCGCAGGACGGGGGGAGGGGAGGACAAACAACTGAAAACCAGCACAAAGCATGTTTCGTCCTGCACACATATCCCTCCCTTTGCCTTCCCCTCTTCTCTGCAGTTGAACGGGTTGAATTGCTTGTTTTACCTTTGCTCAAGAGTTACTAGTTGGTGCAGAGATGGGTCACTGCTGCTGCATCTGTCTCTCTCCCTCTCTGGTCACAGCTGCAACAGCGGTTTGCTAGGAGGTTACCCCTCCTCCTTTCTCCCCCCAGTGTCACTGAAAGCAGCACTGTAGAGAAGACACTTTCCTAGTAAAAAGGAAGGAACCACTAACTCAAGGGATCCTCGTTCATTTTATCATTCTTCTGCAGGCACTAGCTCAGGCCTGTTTCTTCCCTTATTACAAATAGTTCCTCTGGAGTCCGTTCCACTAGCTTTTGCAGTTAGTCAGAAGGGGTATTTTCAAAGGCCAGCTGAGAGTAAGCATGCAAAATTAAATGCAGATTATTCTGGAGAAGACTGTAGAGTGATACAGAAGCCAGTTAAACAAGTATCCATAAATAGAAAAGATAAAGTGATGGTATTTAATTTTCAGCAGACTCTAAGTGACTCCAAAATAAATAAATATGCTACATAATGCTGTTTCTTTTGCTTCGCTGGAAATGGAGACTGCGCTTTTTATGCCTATAGTTTGGAAATGTGCAAATGTTTGGTCAGATGTGATCCTGTATATACAAGATTCGCTGTGTGTGTTTGATTTATTTAGAAGATAATATATTAAATAACTAGACATGACAAAATAGATCAAAGTAGCATTGTCAGTAGCAAGAATACACATAATGAGATGCAGGAGAAAGCAATCTACAATGTCACTGATAGAGTAGATTCAGGGAATGAATGTGTGTCCCATTAGACTATATTACTTATCACATTAGAGGCCATCCAGAGGCATTGCAGAAGTTATGATACCCATATTTCATCTTGTTTGATATACTTTGTAGCTTATTACAATGCTTTACCCTGTGTTTTTCTAATGTTTTTGCTGATTTATCCACTTATAAATATTGCAAAATTAGAGCCAGATAAGCAAGTGGTAACAGGAGTGGTTGGGGCATGGAAATACAGATGTAGAGAGATTGTAAAGACTGAAACTGAAGAGACAAATCAGAGGGGAAATGTGACAAAACTATACAAAATAATTAATGGCCTACAGAAGCTAAGGAAGGGACGGGTGTTCCCCTGCCTCACAGTACAAGAGCTAGAGGATATTCAGTGACATTGTGACTCAAAATGGGGGAGCAGAACACAACTCCCTTGCCATTGCCCACAGAGTAGATAATGAGGAAGTGAAGGGTGGAGCGTGGGAGGAACCATGGCTCATTTCCCCCATCCTCAGTGAGACTAGCAGGCTGGCTGCACAGCCAAGAGCGAGCTGGTGGATGAAAAGGAGTGAAGTAACTTAGCTGCTCCCCGCGGCAGGAGAGGAATTGTGACTCATTCTCTTGGCTGCTCCTGGAGCCATGCAGCTGTACACTCTTCCCTCACTCAGGAAAGGTTATAAGGTTACAGCCCAGCCCAAAAGAAAGAGACATGGATCTCTATGTTGTGGTTTTTAATGCACTCTACAAACAATAACCACATCCCTAAAGCCTAAGAGCTGTGAGCAAAGTAATTGGAAAAAGTTTATTTTTAAACAAACTTTTATTTGACAAGTACTTTTGAATCTTAAATACCTTCTATCTGGGGGCCTTATTCTTTTACTCTTTGAGAGAGTGATTATGTCAACCAGACATTGTACTAAGAAAGATAAAATTGACATAAAGGAACAGGTAATAGAAAAAGTTAACTGGAATATTTAAAAGGTTTCTCTTGCTCTGGTCTTCTCTGCTTCTGCAGAGAGGTTATCTGAGCTTCATGGCTGGGTGGCTGGAGTCTAAAAACATGGTTGTCATAAATCAGGGCAAAACAAATTACTATGGGCCAGATTGTGAGCCTCGTACTTACGGGAGTGAGCAGTTACATGAGTTGTCCCGCTTGATTCCCATGGAACTACTTGTGTGGGCAAGAGGCTCGCAGTCTAACCCTAAACATTAAGAGCCCAGCCTGGTAAGGTGCTGAGTACCACTCACCAAGTCCTGTGCACCTTCAACACTCATTGACTTCTGACCAGGGCAGGAGACTCTCAACACTTTCCAGGATCTGGCCCTATATTACAATGTTCACCATCTTAAAGCAAACTTTTTGAGTCTTTATGCTGGGCTGAAAGGTGTTAATGGCTGCCATGACGGGAATCTTGGCTCCAAAGACAATCATAGACCTCGTTAAAGCCAATGGATGTGCCAACTGCTCTTACAGGCTCAACAAAAGTTTTCCCCCACCCCAAAAAAGGGGGCTACTGCCCAAGGAAATACTCTATATTTCAGGTCAGAGCTAAACCCTGGGGACTGAGCTGTTTCCCTGATTGCAAAAGCAGGATATTGGTTTGCACGCTGTGTTTGAGGCAGAGGGAAGCCAGGAGAAGAAGTTGTGAGGGTGACTGTGAGAAGAAGTAGACAGGGCTTCTAAAGCAAAGAGTTCACTAAGCGATTGTGAGGATTTCTGAGCAAAGGAATTGCCTGCTGCTATGTTTCTACTGTGTTCAGGAAAACAAGAGACTGTTTTCCTGAACAGTCTCTTGTAAATTGTAAATAAAATAAAATTACACTGAGAACATCCCTAACTCATATAATCAATCTCCTATCCTAATGGAAATAACCCTGCAAGCCTAACCACCTGGGTAAAAGGGGCAACACTTACATCTAGAAATGTGTTTATATTTATGTCCATGTGAAATAAAAAGACTCTCACGAGAGAAGTGGTGGCTGATGGAAGAGTCCTTGCCTGTACAGCTCAGGTGGAGCAGAGCTACCAGAAAGCTAGAGGAAGTTCAGGGGATGTGAAGCCAGTGAAGAGATTCTGGGAGCCATTCTCCCCAAAGGAATGATCTAGAGAAAACTCTGAGGGTCACCTCATGGAGTTAACCTTAACTACCCTCTCCTCTAGCTCTTTTTATGTGAGGAGGTGATTTGACCTATACATTGCACTCACCCTCTGACACATAAATGCAAACACGCTATGTTGTATTCATTGCGTAGGCATATGTGGATTTGGGGAATAAATTTGGGGAAACATCACCTCAGACCACAGGATATTAATCAAGAACTTAACACCACACAGCCAAGTACTCCTACCATAGAATTAAAAAAAAACACCAAAAAACCCCTTTTTTTTCCAAATAATGGATCTTAATCCAGTGGCGTAGCCAGGTTTAGAGCACAGGGGGAGCAGCGCTATAAAAAGGCGCCTCCCAGCTCCCCCTGTACTCACCCCGGTGGCGCTTTAAAGGGCCCGTGGCTCCCGCAGCGGCAGGAGCCACCGGCCTTTTAAAGCGCCCCCGAGCCCGGCTTCCGCAGCGGGGCTCAGGTGGCACCTTAGCGCCGCTTCTCACGGGGAGTGGCTGCTCCCCCTGGTCCCCCCCCCCCCCGGCTACGCTACTGTCTTAATCCATTTATAAGAATCAGAGCTGCACAGAAGTTACTTGAGTTTATGATGTAGTAAAGAACTGCTATCATTTGAGTTGGCCACTGTAAATTATTATTTTTATTGCTGTTTAAGAAACTGAATCTAATATAAATGTATACAGTTCATTTTTAAATCAGTTAATGGAAAAATGTCAATATGTATTTTTTTTAAATGGAGCTTTTTTAAAAAAAAAATCCAGTGTCTACCAGAGGACCCTTTAAATAGTATCCTCTAATTATTTTTTTTTTAATTCCTTAACTCTTACCAGCGCTCTTTTGCTTCCCAGCTGATGCCTAGAAAAGTCTTTTTCAGCACAGCAAACCCTCTCTGAAAGTATAACAGGACTCATTCTCATCACTAAGGCAACGGTGTAAATTCTATTATGGAGCAGCAAAAGTTTATTTAAGATATTCAAAATAAAATAAAATCTGCAAAAAGCCAGTGGGATTTTTGTCCAAATAAGGAGTTCAGGGCTGTACCCAATGGTGGAGGTGGCTAAATGGAAAACATTGTGTATTAGGAAAGTAAATAATACAAAACAAGGTGCAAGGTACTATTTTTACAGTGAACCACTGGAAAGGATTCTAGGTATTTTTAGCAGTTGAAGAAACATTTTTGTTTTATACAAATAAAGTTTTCCAGATATTTCTTATCAAGGAAGACAAACTACAAAGAGTCAGTATTCAAGCTATAGTACAAAGGAAGCTACACAGGCTCTGGCCTGCCAAGATAAGAAATCTTAGGACTACTAAGAGCAAAAGCAAATGACTCAGAAGCAAGGCTGGATTTTCTTAAGTAATTGGCAGTATGAAGAAAAAAAAATTCTCAATAAAAAAAACATTTAACAAAGAGAGGATAAGAGGAAGATGAATTTAATGACACGGATAATGAAAATGTATGACCTGATTTTTTCAGAGGTGCTGCATGTTCACCATGTCCTGTGGCTCTTTTAATTGGAGAGGGTGATCTGGTCCCTAGATTGCACTTTGATTCTCACCATCTGACACACACATGCAAAAACTATGCTCCGTTCATTGTTTAGGCATATGGATGTTTTGAATAAATTACCCCAGAAACATTAGCCTCTCCCACCACAGGATATTTATCAACCAACCACCTCACTGACTTCAGTGCTAGCTGCAAGTGCTCAGCCCTTCTGGAACTCAAACCTTTATTGTGTCAAAGGATTGAGGTTGCTGATTAGTTAGCTAATTACACTGTTCAATCCAGTGGGAAATTTTTTTCCCCTTAAAGTGGGTCCATCTCCTACTCTGCTCATGTCATGTATCAATATCCCACAGTAAACAGCCAACCCCTCGCCCCCCCAAAAAGAGAGAGAGACCTAAAAACAAGCTTTCCAAATCTCACCCAATAACCCACTAACTCCTTTTATTGCCCCTATCCAAGCAGCCACTAATATCTTCCAATCCGAAAAGTAGACAGAGGGGGGAGGAACAACACTCGAACCTGAAGTTAGGACTCAAAGTCCGTATTTAGGAAAGCAGCCGGCTATTCACAACTGCGGAGCACCTACACATATAAATGATGTCAACAGGAATGGAGCCTATTCCGCACCCCTAAAAAGTCAGGCTACTTTTATTTATTTACTTGTGCTTTGAAACATGGACATAGGAGGAGCCTCACTTGTAGGCACTCGTGTTTTAAGGCTGTCAGCCTGAGCCTGGCAGCGTGTGCCGGCGGTCAATGCATTCAGGTTCCAGCAAGCTACGGCACGAATTGGATTCCACCGCCGCTTTGCGGTCCACTGAGCAAGAACACCTCGCTGCAGCCCCCCACCCGCCATTAAAGCCGGCGGTTATTAGCTCACGTCTTTGGTGATCTCCGCTCGCCCAGTAACCCCGCAGGAAGAAGGGAGGGCGCTGAGTCTCTTTCGAGGCTTCAATTGCACCCGGAAACCAAGGCGCATGCAGCGCTGTGGGGCAGGGACTCCCGCGTGCACACGCGCCCGGCGTTAGTGCGGAGGCTCCAGCTGTCCTGCTCCCGGCTCCGGCGCAGGAACTAGCCCGCAACGCCCTGCCTCGCTGAGCGGGTCTGCGACGGACACATCTTCCCATCCCGCCCCCAGCGGCGCGGCCGGGGCCAACGCGCGGTCTTCTCGAGCTCTGCGGCTCGCCGCCTGCGAGCAGCCGCGACCGTCCGACACCCGGCAGAGCGCGCGGTCCTTTTGCTGGGGCTAGGCTGCTCCCGTCCCCGAACCCCAAGCCGGCAGCTGTATTGCCAGCGACTGTACGGCGGGCTTGCCGGGAGAGAGCTTCCAGCCCGTGGCGGCGTCCCGGCACAACGGGACACGCTCCCCTTTCGCTGCGAGTTGCCGTTTCCGCCACATACACGCGAACTTTTTGGCTCCTGCTCAGGACTTGCTGCCCCCTTGGTCCAGGGGTAGCGAATTTGGAGGGGTGGGGTTTTGTGGTCGGAAACACCCGCAGGTTACTCAAAGTTGCAAATTGGGAGCGGCAGCTTCTTGTGTCGCTGCGTCTGCGCTATTTCTGGGTGGGGTTTTTTGGCCCATTGTCTGCAATCTCTTTTGGGGGGATTAGTGGTAGTTCTCGGCTGGCTCTGGGCGATCCAGAAGGGGAAGGTATTTGTCGTGTCTCTCTCACGCTGTTTACGAACATCCGCAGCCCCGTCTGGTTTTTGTTCCGCTTCATCGCCAGACTGTCGCTCTGAAGCGTGTCTTACTCCGGGGCCATGCACCCAGCAGACCCCGACTCGATCAGTTACACCGGCGGGTGCCCTAATGTAGACGAGCCTCCCGCAGCCGGACCGTACCAAGATGTCTCGCTTTCAGCGGGGTTAGCTGAACTAGCTGTAGAAGCCAGCTTGTCCACCCCAGAATTGGTCACCACCCGCATGGGGCGGTATTTTGAGGCGGTTATCACGGGAGCTCCCAGACTTTTCCCTTTTATTATTTCTCTGGTCACTGTGCCGCCCGAAGAGAGGGCGGCTGGCTTGCGGGCTGGAGCCGCCAGAGGGAGGGGCAGGAGCAGAGCGCACTGTCCCGGGGGCCAGGTGAGGAGACTCAGGATAGGGGGGCGGACAGAGTGGGGCACGCGGGGCTGCTGGGGGGGAGGGGCTGTCACACAAACTGGGGTTCAGAAAGACTATTGGGGGGAAGAGTGGGCTGGGGCACAGGAGCTAGCAGGGGAGGTGGAACAATGTGTAGAGCGGGGGGGGGGGGGGCAGTGAGAGCTCTTGAACCCTATATAGGAGTGAAACCCCTTCAATCTGGGGGGTGTGGCAGCAACCCCGCACCCCTAGTTCCAGCACCTCTGGGAGCTAGTGGGGTGACATTGCGCCAGGGGCTGAATGGGAGTGAGGGGTGCAGGGCCATATGGGGACAAGGGGTGCGTGGGGGTGCAGGGACACATGAGGAGAGGGGCAGATGTGCCTGACTGAATGGGAGAGGCTAGGGGTCAGCCAGGGTCTGCATGAGGGAGGCTCCCCAACTCCCTAACAATCTCCCCTCTTCCCCCCCCCCAAAAAAAACAACTGTTCCAGACTTCTCTCACCCCTCTCAACAACCCCCCAGGTTCACTCCCCGGTACTTTCCCAACAATTACTTCCCCTTCCCTCAGCTCCTCCATGGCGCCTGAGTCCCCCAAGCCTTTGCACCGCTTCTCACGGGTGCCAGAAATTTCTCTCTCACACATACATTCATAGAATCATAGAATCTCAGGGTTGGAAGGGACCTCAGGAGGTCATCTAGTCCAACCCCCTGCTCAAAGCAGGACCAAACCCAATTAGATCATCCCAGCCAGGGCTTTGTCAAGCCTGACCTTAAAAACATCTAAGGAAGGAGATTCCACCACCTCCCTAGGTAACCCATTCCAGTGCTTCACCACCCTACTAGTGAAAAAGTTTTTCCTAATATCCAACCTAAACCTCCCCCTCTGCAACTTGAGACCATTACTCCTTGTTCTGTCATCTTCTACCACTGAGAACAGTCTAGATCCATCCTCTTTGGAACCCCCTTTCAGGTAGTTGAAAGCAGCTATCAAATCCCCCCTCATTCTTCTCTTCTGCAGGCTAAACAATCCCAGTTCCCTCAGCCTCTCCTCATAAGTCATGTGCTCCAGCCCCCTAATCATTTTTGTTGCCCTCCGTTGGACTCTTTCCAATTTATCCACATCCTTCTTGTAGCGTGGGGCCCAAAACTGGACACAGTACTCCAAATGAGGCCTCACCAGTGCCGAATAGAGGGGAATAATCACGTCCCTCGATCTGCTGGAAATGCCCCTACTTATACAGCCCAAAATGCCGTTAGCCTTCTTGGCAACAAGGGCACACTGTTGACTCATATTCAGCTTTTCGTCCACCGTAACCCCTAGGTCCTTTTCTGCAGAACTGCTGCCCAGCCATTCGGTCCCTAGTCTGTAGCAGTGCATGGGATTCTTCCGTCCTAAGTGCAGGACTCTGCACTTGTCCTTGTTGAACCTCATCAGATTTCTTTTGGCCCAATCCTCTAATTTGTCTAGGTCCCTCTGTATCCTGTCCCTACCCTCCAGCGTATCAACCACTCCTCCCAGTTTAGTGTCATCTGCAAACTTGCTAAGGGTGCAGTCCACACCATCCTCCAGATCGTTGATGAAGATATTGAACAAAACCGGCCCCAGCACCGACCCTTGGGGCACTCCACTTGATACCGGCTGCCAACTAGACATGGAGCCATTGATCACTACCCGTTGAGCACGACCATCCAGCCAGTTTTCTATCCACCTTACCGTCCATTCATCCAGCCCATACTTCCTTAACTTGCTGGCAAGAACACTGTGGGAGACTGTATCAAAAGCTTTGCTAAAGTCAAGAAATAGCACATCCACTGCTTTCCCCTCATCCACAGAGCCAGTTATCTCATCATAGAAGGCAATTAGGTTAGTCAGGCATGACTTGCCCTTGGTGAATCCATGCTGACTGTTCCTGATCACTTTCCCCTCCTTTAAGTGGTTCAGAATTGATTCCTTGAGGACCTGTTCCATGATTTTTCCAGGGACTGAGGTGAGACTGACTGGCCTGTAGTTCCCCGGATCTTCCTTCTTCCCTTTTTTAAAGATGGGCACTACATTAGCTTTTTTCCAGTCATCCGGGACCTCCCCCGATTGCCATGATTTGTCAAAGATAATGGCCAATGGCTCTGCAATCACATCGGCCAACTCCTTTAGCACCCTCGGATGCAGTGCATCCGGCCCCATGGACTTGTGTTCGTCCAGCTTTTCCAATTAGTCCCGAACTACTTCTTTCTCCACAGAGGGCTGGTCACCTCCTCCCCATACCGTGCTGCGGAGTGCAGCCGCCTGGGAGCTGACCTTGTCTGTGAAGACAGAGGCAAAAAAAGCATTGAGTACACTAGCTTTCTCCACATCCTCTGTCACTAGGTTCCCTCCCTCATTCAGCAAGGGGCCCACACTTTCCTTGACTTTCTTCTTGTTACTCACATACCTGAAGAAACCCTTCTTGTTACTCCTAACATCTCCGGCTAGCTGCAACTCCAAGTGTGATTTGGCCTTCCTAATTTCACTCCTGCATGCCTGAACAATATTTATATACTCCTCTCTGGTCATTTGTCCAATCTTCCACTTCTTGTAAGCTGCTTTTTTGTGTTTAAGACGAGCAAGGATTTCACTGTTAAGCCAAGCTGGTCGCCTGCCATATTTACTTTTCTTTCTACACCTCGGGATGGTTTGTTCCTGCAACCTCAATAAGGAGTCTTTAAAATACAGCCAGCTTTCCTCGACTCCTTTCCCCCTCATGTTATTCTCCCAGGGGACCTTGCCCATCAGTTCCCTGAGGGAGTCAAAGTCTGCTTTTCTGAAGTCCAGGGTCTCTGTTCTACTGCTCTCCTTTCTTCCTTGTGTCAGGATCCTGAACTCGACCATCTCATGGTCACTGCCTCCCAGGTTCCCATCCACTATTGCTTCCTCTACTATTTCCTCCCTGTTTGTGAGCAGCAGGTCAAGAAGAGCTTTTCCCCTAGTTGGTTCCATACACACAGTCTGCCTCCCCCCCGTCTCTGAGGAAATTGCTGACTCCTTATTGGGGTGAAAGTTAATCTAGGGAGCCTCCCCTGTGCACCCACTATCGGTGCACCCAAGCTGCCTGTAAGTAGTTCTGTTCTTGTCAATGGGACAACTCGGGTGTGTAAGGTTAGTCACAGGCAGGAGGGGTTGCAGGATTGGACCTGAGATTTTAGAAAACATGATGGCACAACAGGCTAAATTCTAAAACTCTTGGTCTTGTCTGCACAGGGAAATTGACTAGAATCAGTAAAGCACAATAAACTTCCTCCTATTCCCCTGCAATTCTTACTGCTTTAAAGGCACTGAAGGATTTTACTGTGGCATTTTAGCTATAATCTCACTTTGCCCTCTAGTGCCCAATGTAGCGGTATTTTCTGCATTGCAAAGTATACCTGTGGTTGAAATAAATTTCCATACATTTGTAGTCAGCGGTGCTGCGGAGATTACATTGCATGGGGCAAAAAATAAGAGTGGTTGAGTAGAAACTGAAAAGAGAAGCTTAATGAGCTGAGAGGTTATGAAATGATTAGAGGACCCTGCGCTAACATTCTGTCACTTCTCACCAGGCGAGAAGGGTTGGATTGGATTGATGCTTGAATGGGAAGTCCTCAGAACAACCTCAGAGCTTTTAAAACATGATATTCATGATGTCATATAGATAACACTTCTATCTGAGGGCTCATTCCTGCAGTCCTTATGAATTCCCATTGATTTCAAAAGCAATTTTGCCTGCGTAAGAACTACAAAATCAAGCCCCTGTACTGAGAACATGCACAGCAGGATGCTACTAAGTACTGTGGTGTGCAGTCTTGATCAACGTGTGTCATAAAAGATCCTATGCGTCTTTTCCTGAGACTAACTGTGTTAATGAAGAAATTAATTTTGAAGTAATTCTCTTCAGCTTTCCTAAATCTCCCCCAGTTTCAGTTGGATATTTACTGTATTCTTCACTTCCTTCCTTAAACTGTTGTGTAGTTTTACCATATGCTCTTTAATAATCACTGGGAGTTCCAACATTTAACATTTTAATGTAACTTTTACATTTCAATAAAATTTGCCATTTAGTTTTCAGCATACTATGTTGCAGCAGCATGCTAGTGTATCAGAAACAGAAAGTGAAACTGGCTAACTGATTTTCATAGTATAGGCTTCAAAAAGTACATAAAGTAGCCAAACAATAGAAATAACCATACATTTGTGTTTAAATATTCTTGCAGCTCTAATATTTAAGTGTATTGTTAGTAACATGAGCAAAGAAAGTTAATTTTATAAACCATATTATTTTGACTAGTGTCTCATTAAAAAGAGGGTGGGTTTCTGTCTTCACTTTGTTCCTTCAATCTTTCTTTTTTTGTTGTCCCAGACCCTGATTCCTTCTGTACTTCATTGCATTTGTGACGTTTCTGTTTCAGATCTGCTGTCCTTGGACCTTCGTCTTTTTAGCTGATTCTTGATTTTTTGCTTTTATCCACAACTGGATATCAGGGACAAAAGTTAGTCGGTACATCCTGCAAAGAGACCCATGACACCTATACTGTCTTAATGGCTGTGGAATATCATTATCTTCATTGTTATCCTTGATCTTTCATCAGATTGAATTTTATCATTACAACTTTGCATCCTGGTTTCTTGAACTGTTGAAGATGCACTTTCCCCTGAATAACACACCAAGTTACTAGGGGAAAACTATGAGCTGAAGCTGTTTGAATGATCAGTGAATATTTACACAAGGATAAATTCTGGACCCATATAAATCAATGACAGATTTGTTATTGAGTTCAACAGAGCCCAGGATTTCACCCCTAGTAAGTTTAGCATTTTGAGGAACTCATTTACTTTGTAATTATTATGTTCAGGACCATGTGGCTTTTGTGTAAAATATGTTGGAATACCAAGGGCTAACTCTTCCCACTGTAGCACTTCCAAACAAAGGGTAAGGGACAGAATATTTTTAGTAGTAATAAAACAGTGTGAGTAGTGGTGTGTGAGATTTGAGCAGCCAGCTTGAAGACACACACAGAGCACTAAGAGGTGTAGTAGGCTAACATGGCCTTAAGGTGTGTCTACACAGGGAAAATAAGGCAGGGTATGAATTTAAAACATAATAGGTATTCTGGAATAGCTCCTTGTATGGACACTCATGCTGGAATAAGAGTGTCTGCATGGGGAGCTATTGCAGAATAGTTTATTCTGCAATAGCTGTTCTGGTCAATTTTCCTTTGTAGACAAACCCTTGGAAGAGGATAACTTGGACTGCTTGAACAAAGCAAACATTGGAATTAATCAGATACATTACTGGAAATAGCATATCTTGAAAAAGTGATGAATTATTTTAAACAAAAAGTATAATTTAAAAAATATAGCAGAAAAATACCATTACTTTATTTTTAATCCAAATTATTGATGTACATGATTTATATGATTCCTGGTCATGGCTTGGTGGTCCCTTCAGAATTAAGAGACCTTGTGTAGGCAGGTGAAATGGGAACCAAAATAAATAGCACACTTTTCTCAGGAGGGAACACTACAGCAATAATGTTAATTGCCACAAAATTACCACTTTCCTATGCAGGCATACTTATTGAAAATTATGTGGGTTATTTTATGGTCAGTGTGCAATTATTTGTTTAATAATTTTATTGTTTATAACTAAAATATTTCTTTGCAATAATTTAAATGCAACAATACATAATTGGAAACATATAAATAGTAAGAGAAATCCAGTGAAATTTAACTAGAAGTATTTTCACAATGTAGGTAGATAATTTAAAATAAATTCATTTTTTTTCCTGATTCCAATTCTCAGATCAAAATGTTTATACCTTAGTTTCTAAGCCTTCTTATAACTTTGTCAATAAACTGAAGACACCTCCTTATTTCCAGGCGGATGATCTCCCAGGAACACAGGCTGTATTGTTTGTGTTTTAGAAAATTATCTATCTTTTGGAAGTACTTTTTCAGTTTCAGTCTAATGATTTCCTCACTCCTTGAGTAGGGTTGTTTCTTCTCTATCAAACATGCCTCCAGATGCTCAATTTGCTGATTAAGTCCATTTTGGAATCTTTCAAGAGATCTTCCATCCCAGGCAGCTAAGGTTAGATTTTTGGTAAAGATATAGAAGGTTTGTTGCAGGATCTCCTGGATTTCCACCTTGGCATTCTCTTTCTGTCTGAGCTTTAGAAACTGCTCAGGGAACTTGAAGTGCATTTTCTCACTTTGACATTGCTCAGGAAATTGTTGACCCATTTGGTTGAGAAGGTGTAAACTGCCCTGGATCACTTTGTTCTGCAGGAGGGGAAGAATATTACAATCCAGAGTTGAGATTTTGGTGGTGCACAGCAGCACAAGGCTAATTTGCAGCAAACAAAAAGTGGTCATGATATTGATGATGTCTTACACTTCTCAACTGAGTATAAATCCAGACAGACACACTGAAATGTTTTGAAGGTCTTTTGTAGATGCCTGAATTTTTCTTCCATAGCTATAAGCTTAATTATTCTGTAGGAGAAGTTTTCTTTCATCATTTTTGGTTTTCAAGGATTTCCCCCTGTTTTTGAAACTTACCACTTTCACTTTCTGCTTAATGACTTCATTGTCTTGTACCACTTTCCTTTTTCTTTTGATCAGAAAATTAAAATGTGGTATCTCCCATTAGGTCATCTAGTCCATACTGCTGCCAATTCTCTATTGTACATTTGCTCAGGATGGAAAGAGGTCTCAAAGAAGTGCCAGATCTGTTACTGAAATTTCATTAGTGCTTAATATTTTAGCACCAGAAGAGCTTGTTTAAGTACATGTATAATGTGATCGGTTCCCTTTTGGGACAGGAAAGTGTTTAACACTATTTAGCAGGACTTACTCTTCCTGAAATTCAGTTAAGTAGTCTCTGCCTCAGTTCCCCATCTGTAAAACTGGTATATTTCCATTCTCCTTTGCTTTGTTTAATCTGATGTGAGGAAGTGTGAATAGAAAAGCAGACAGGGCTGCTGTTTAGGAATTTGTATACTAAGTTTGTGGCAATGTCATTGATATTAGGATCTTGATAGGTAATGCTCAATTTTAGGTTTCTTCTGATGTTTTCCTTCCTTTCTGTTTTCTCCTGTGCTAGTTTCCGGTCACCTCTCACTAGCTAAACAGACTGGCTTGATTCTTGAATAGGGGAGAATGCTCATCTTTCCTCCCTTTCCCTCAAGCTTTCAAAGAACACTTCGGAGCTTCAGGCGTGGTATTAATAATGCAACAATGGACAGTATTATCTGAAGGCCTGTTTTTGCAGGTAAATTCCCATTGACCTCAGCGGAAGTTTTGCCAGCTTAGATCCCTCTCGAGTAGGCCCTCAGTGTTTTTTGAATCCGTGCATAGCCTGGTGTGAGAGGGCAAGTTTTTTCATAAGATGTATAACACGGGTCTTTAGTATTCTCTATTATGTTAGAGGTGTATTTAAATGTGTTGTTTTAATCTTGGAAACTATTTGGTTAAAAGGCAAACAATCAGTAAGAGTGTCTTCTGAAGCAGCCTGTCATTTCCCATTATTAAGGGAATACGACTATTCTTTATTTCTAGGATCTCAAAGATAAGTGATGTATAGCACCTGGTTTATCACAACCACAAAAGCTAGGCCAGTAGCCCTGTGTTACTCCATTTCTCTTTATAGAGACAAATCTCAATTTTAAATCTACCCAAAGAATTCTAGAAATATTCGTAATGTGAATGATTTCTCTTATAAGTACTCCAAAATCTTCAATTGTTTAACTTTAATGTAAACATGTATAGTTGTGAAGTTTTTTTACTTCTAACCTCATATTTCCACTTAAAAGCAAAAACCTTTGTTTATTCCTTAAATGCTCGATATTGTGTGACTCACCTTGTGATGTTCATTTGCAAATGTTTTGTATCTAAATGAATGCATCTAAAATAACTTGCTGATATCATGTGAACAGTGAGATTTTATGTATCAATATAGAATCAAGTAACCTTGCAATTGGCTAAGAAGTCACGAGTATAAAATTATTTCTATTAACTGGGGAATTTATCAGACCCTGCTTAAATAACTTTCTCACCATGCTCAAAGGCAGGAAGCACCGCTCTAAGAATTAAGAGAAAATGTCTTCTTTGATCTTTTAAGTTTAAAGACTGTTTTTAAAATCTTTTAAGTTTAGAAAGACTTTTAAAGCTTTTATATAGAAAATAGGAGTCATTTGGACTCATTTGAAACATAATTTCAACTCCTATTAAATACTGAGGGAACTAAAGGGATATCTCAGCAAATGAACTAAATAAAAAAGTTACAATTCTAATGTCAATGATGTTCTGAGAATATTCTTGTCACCGAGTCAAAAGGAAGATAACCATAAAGTTAAAGATGATTTACAGTCCTGCTACATGTGCATTAGTAGTTTGTGTATGAGCTGAAGAAGCTACCAGGACATTAAGGTGTTGAATCAATGAAAAGAGGATAGCAGCTGATATTTCAATCCAGCCAAGCCCCTGAAAGAGTTGTCTTTCAACATCACATATAGACTGCAAAAAGAAAAAAAGTGTAAATCTCTCTAAATTTAGCACTTCCTTCCACTATTCAGTGCATCTTGGTGTAACACAGTGAACACAACTGGAATGCATGCAGATAATTCTCAGTGGCTATTGCCAGCTTGAGGGAGGAAGAGTTAAAATTGCATTGTCATGTACCTTAATTGTGAATTTCCTGGTTTTCAGAAGTTTATTTTGAAATACCTTAACACTTCATTTCCTGGGTTTGAGTGTCATAGAACTCAACACTCTAGAAGGGTACTAAACACCACAGGGTAACCTTAACTGAACATTAACATTTCTTTGTCAGTAAATGTCCTGGGTTTGTGAAAAGAAAGAGGTGGGTTGGGTTTTTTTTAGGAGTGAGTGGTCGTTCAGGCAGTTGAGGTTATCACACAGGTTGATGTGCTACTGGCGCTAGGTAATAATACCTGGCATTCATAGTGCTTTTTAGCTGTAGATGATCAGTGCAAAGTATGTTACAAAGGATTATTAGCCCCATTTTGCAGATGGGGAAACTGAGTCACATAGCTGTAGTGTGACTTTGTCACCTAGAAGGCCAGTGTAGAACTGGGACTAAAACCTAAGTCTCCAGAGTCCCAGTCCAGTGCTGTCTCAATTGTACACATAGCAACTGTGTTGCCTCTTAGTGTGTGTGTGCCCCCCCCCCAGTATACTTTTATAGTGGAATGGAGCTAACTGTTGTGCGTTGAAATGGTTGCAGTGTGTAGTTGCTAACAGGGCCAGTGAGAGATATCACAGACATAATCTAGGTCCCAAATCTTGACAGTTTTATTAGATGGTGGTTACAATACATTTAAGAGCCCGAGGAAAGACTTGTGTGTACGTTTCCTTCACCACCCGCTCCCCCCCCCCAATGCTCCACAAAATACAATATCTGGCCAATGTATCCAACTCATCCTCTCCTTACTGTCCCATTACCATTAGGGTGAGAAAAGTTGCTCCTTACTGTTTGGCACCCTCTGCTGTTACATATTCATATCCAGGCAGCAGCTGACTGGAGAGTTGCACATTTCCTTGGTTATGTAGTCTGAGCTGTACACAGAGCGAGGCCCCTACTACTCAACCACTCAACCAAGCCTCAAGCCTAGAGGGGCAGGCCCCCCAATCCCAGCACAGTTAGGCAGGCAGAGCACCTCAGAACCCCTTAGATGGTCAGGTCCCCCTCCTCCCCACCATCCTAGCATACACACAGGAGGGGAAGATGTGGGATTGATAGGCTCTTCTTCCCTGTCCAACCCACTGTCCCCTTTTTAATGTCCCATGCATGCCTTCCCCCCTGACCTGAGGTCCCCTAACTCCTCTCCCCTCCCACACATTCCCATTTAGTCCCTCCCCATAATATCTTGCCACCGCCCATTCCCTTCTCCCAGCAAGCATTTGCATGTGTAATTAAAAAAATAGTTTGAGCACCTTCTGAATTAACTGCTGTGCTCAATTAAGTTTCCCCACAAAAACTACCCTCCCAACCCACAAGGCAGATTGAAGCAGTATGCCTACAGGTCTTCCTCAGATTTTTGCCATGGGTAGGTTTTGAAGCTATATTGCTACAGCTCAGGTTCAACAGCCACATCATGTCCCTTGAACCACCAATGTCATGTAAAAACATGGCTTCCTTAGAAACCTTCTTGTCTAGTCTTTCTGAACAACTGCATTGTAATCCATTTTGCGAGACAAGGTGGGTGAGTTAATATCTTTTACGGGACCAACTTCTTGTCCAGAGACAAGTTTTCGAGCTTATATAGAGCTCTTCTTTGGGTCTGGGAAACGAAGGGTATGTCTAGTGTTTTCCCCAGGAATTGACATGGGGGGGGGGTGTTCGAATTTACGGGGGAGGGGGGTCAGGGCCGATGAGGGGTAAGACCATGAGGGTGAAGGTGGGCTCTATGGTAGCATAGTAAAAACTGAAAAATGTTTCATGACCATTTTATTAGATTTAACTCGTGTTTTAAAATCATCACACAAATGAAAGTTGGCTACTCAAGCCTTCTATGAAGTACTGTATCTACATCCTTCTTGGTTTCTTGTTATAATTTTGCACAACTCTGTTAATGAACTTCTTGAATGCAGTGTGTTCATCTTTGGTGGCTTCTTTTGTGTCCGGTACTTCCATTCCTTCAGTTGATATGCTCATTAGTCCATTCACATGATCAGGCAGAAGGTGACTTCTTTCAGAACACACAAAATTCTATTCAGTGATGAAAAAGAACACTCAACTGTAGCTGTTGTGACTGGGAGTAGGAAGAGATGAATTCCTACTTCTTTCATCCCAGGAAACAGCATAAAGATCACGTCGAGCCACGAGCGATGATAAAAAAGAAGTTGACGTCAAATCTTCATTCATTCGTTGTATGATATTCCACTCTGTGTTCAAATTCTCTATTCTGTCCTGAGCACATGGCAGCCCCATTGCTGGTAGTGCCTCACTCCACTCAACTGTCGGTGTTTTATAGGACAGGGATCTGTAAAAGCTACGTAGAGGTTGAATAGAATCTAGAAGTCGCTATTGTAGATTTTAAAGAATCAAGTCTGTGTACTTTCAGTTGTCTTAAACATTTCTTGTCCTCTTCACTTAAGGATTCAATATAAATGCCTTCATTAGTCAACTTCTGAACGGAAGTCTTTGCTTCTTCCAGTACGTTTTCAACGGAGAGCTCTCTGATTGATCCAAATGTAGCTTCTATTGCTTGACAGAAGATCTACTACTGTTGTAGCAGATGCCTGGATGGCATTGTTTAATGACCCAAGTAGTTTCAACAGTAGACTTACAAGAGAGAGAATGGCAATAGTCTTCTCTGAACATAGTAGCAAAAGTAATCCACCAGCCTCACTACTTATATACATCCCATCTTGGTAGATACTTTCCAAAGCCAGTAATAACGACTGGAGTAATTTTAAGACAACAGCCAAGAATTGTTCATGAGAAAGCCAGAAGTTTTCCCAGGTTGGACTAATTTGAACTTCAGTCCTAGTGTATTTTCTATATTTTCCAAGATATTCAGTCTTTTTGGACACTTGCTGAAAAAAGAATATAATGAAGACATTCAATTTATAGCTTTTTAAATGTCTTTTTGAAGAGTCTGCAGCTCATACTAGCACTAGTTGGAGTAGATGGCCTCTGCAGTGTGTAAAGGAGAGATTAGGGTTACACTTTTCTCTGATCAAAGCTTGTACTTCACCATGTCTTCCAGAGAAGTTTGCAGCTCCATCAAATCCACAAGCAGCCATCTGTTTGGGGTTCAATTGAGAACCATTTTACTCTAAGATGTGGGTTGTCACAGATGCAGCCAATGTGTCTTCTGTAACTTGAACATCTAGAAATGTATCTATTGGCCTACCACTGACATCAAGATAACGTACACAGTGCCCATTAATACTTGATGCCCATTTGCATCGGTTCATTCATCAGTCATGTATGCAAATTTTTTGAATGTGGTGAGAGTGTTCTTCACTTTTTCAACTGTTGAGTTTTTCACTGTTGCACCACATGCTTCTAGCCAGTCAGTTGAGTTTCTTGCAGAAAGATAGTGAGCATTTGCTGGTCTTGTTTGGAACCAGTGTTCAGCTTCAGGATGAACAAGTGACAATGCACTTAACATTGGCCTCCAGTTTGTAGTGTGCGGTATCTCTTGCATAAATAGAAAGTATGATGCCACAGCCATGTTTGTTCGCAAGAACCGTGTTGTCTCTCCAGCATTCTTAACAGCCTCATTAACACTCACCGGTGTTGTCCTTGGTCAGTGGAGACTCAGAGTTCAGAGGTGCTTTCACATGAGTTCACCTCCCAGGTTGGGGGCAAGAAGGCACCTTGCTCATTCCTGCAGCTGCTCACTGTTCACTCTGGCCATTGTTGTTTGTTGTGCCACCGTTCACCCCATTGCTCTGTTGCCAATGGCCCTGCGCCGTCACCTTCTTCTGCCACCGTGACCTCTGCGAGTTGGTCTCTGAGGTTCCACCCAGCTCTCAGTGATTTCAGCTGAGTTCTCAGTGGAGGACCCTCACTGCTAGTGCAGGCTGGGCCATCTCTTCCACAGAAACTGTCCCACAGCAGGTCTAAGCCCTTAGACCTGATTAGTGATTTCAGCTGTAGTGGTCACTTAACAAAACAAAAGACTATCTGTGGAGCCTAATCAGCTTTGTTTTTAAATAGTGGAGAGGGGCAGGTACAAATAGTACTTGTGACTCAGGCAGACCATCAAGCAAAACACCTGTCCCCACCCTCTCTCTTGATGCCCTCAAATCAGCACAGGCTAAGTACAGTTCTACTACCCTTTACTTATACAATAAGAACAACAACATTTAATTCCCCCTCGCATTCAAATGATTTGTAACCCAGTCCCAGCCAAAATCTATCACTTGGGCAACACAGTGCTGTTTGCTGGATACCTAGGTAGATTAGGTGTGACTGTAAATACAATCTGGTCCTGAAGCCTTTCCCCCCAGCTCATCACTAGCTGTCAGGGAGAGCTCATTTAGACTTTGTTTATAAATCATAATTTGAAACTATTAGGTTGGCCAACATCACCGAAATGAATGTACTGACATTGTCATAAAAAACAGCTGTATAAGGAAGCTAGTCTATATTCATACTTTTCAAATCTATTATACTTTTTCAGATACACATTTTATCACACACTTTAGATGCTTTTAAAGTGTGTATTAATGTTTCAATTTCAATTCAAACATCCAAACAATCACTAAATTGGCAACACTGCATGTAACTAGTTCACAAAACTGGGAAGTGGGGGGCGTGATGGGGAAATTCAGGGGGGTGTAGGGAAATCTCTGGGTACGTCTATACTGGCAGAGTTACAGTGCCGGCAGTTACAGCACAGCTCAGACTGCTGAAGGCAAGCCGCTGTTGTGTGTTCACACTGTCAGCCACTTGCGCAATAGCGTGTTCAAAATTGCAGCACTTGCAGCAGTATTCGAGTGGTGCGCTCTGGGCAGCTCTCCCACAGGAACATCTCTTCCTCTTCTGCCGCTAAGAGTTGTGGGAAGGCAGAGGAGGTTGTGGGGCATCCTGGGTCCTGTCCCAATGTCCTGTGATGCATTGCTTTGCATCCTAGCAATCCCTGTGCTTCCATCCGCATTTGGTGCCATCTTTCAACCATTTGCGTACTGCGCGCTGTGCCTCTTCGGTCTGCAGGAACAGAACCTGAACTGTTGACCACTATGCTGCTCGCTCTAACGCGTCACAAGTGGCCCTGGAGTTATTCCTTAAACTACAAAGGCAAGAGGAGTGCAACATTAATCTCACCACGCATAGTAGCTATGACATGAGCTTGCTTGTGGCATCCACAGAGGTGCTGACCACAGTGGAACACCACTTTTGGACTCGGGAAACAAGCACTGAGTGGTGGGATCATATAGTGATGCATATCTGGTTTGATGAGTAGTGGCTGCAGAACTTTTGGATGAAGAAAGCCACATTCATGGGACTGTGTGATGAGCTCACCCCGCCCTGCAACTCAAGGACACGAGAATGAGAGCTGCCCTGCCGTTGGAGAAGCGCGTGGCGATTGCACTGTGGAAGCTGGCTACTCCAGACTGCTACTGATCAGTCGCTAACCAGTTCAGAGTGGGAAAGTCGACCAGTGGACTCGTGTTGACAGAACTGTGCAGAGCCATTAATTGCATCCTGCTCCGAAAAACAGTGACTCTGGGCAACGTGCATTACATTGTGAATGGCTTTGCACAAATGGGCTTCCCTAACTGCGGAGGGGTGATAGATGGCACGCATATTCCTATTCTGGCACCACACCACCTAGCCACTGAGTACGTTAATCGGAAGGGGTATTTCTCTATGGTTCTCCAGGCGCTTGTGGATCACCGTGGGCATTTCCCAGACATTAACACAGGCTGGTCCGGAAAGGTGCATGACGCACACATATTTCGGAATACTGGCCTGTTCAGGAAGCTGCAAGCAGGGACTTTCTTCCCAGACCAGAAGATCACTGTAGGGGAAGTCGAAATGCCCATTGTGATCCTGGGAGACCCCGCCTACACCTAAATGCCATGACTTACGAAGCCATACACAGGGCACCTTGACAGCAGCAAGGAGCGGTTCAACAACAGGCAGAATGACTTGAGTAATCTCGCTGCTGAGGGTGAGCAGGGAATCAAGGGAGGTCTTCTCCTGTGGCAGCGGATTGCCCAGTATCTCCACGAGAGTTTCCTGGAGATCAGAGGAAGATTCCCATGAAGCAAGGGAGTCAATCAACACCCTATTCCACTGCTCAGACTAGGCATGTTGTGGTACACGCATCACACAGACACAAGCCTGCTTTCTGTAACCCTCCTGCCAACAACAAAATCAAAGCCACTTACCAGGGGCCTCCTCTCCTGTTTGTGCTTTGCCAAGCTCTGACAGCTGTGACTGGCTAGCCTCCTCTGGGGTAGAGAAGAGCTCCTGGCTGCATGCATCTCTGGCCTCCGAGTTGTCCTCTGCCTCTGGGACAGAGGGGTGGCAGGTTTGTAGAAATTTTGGTGGTGCCCAGAACCTGCCCCCTCCACGCTCCTCCCCCCCCAACTCTGCCCCCCCCTACCTGCCTAAGGCTCTGGGAGGGAGTTTGGGTGGGGGAGGGAGTCTGGGGTGCAGGCTCTGGGAGTGAAGGAGGGGTGCAGGCTCTGGGAAGGAGTTTGGGTGCGGACTGCGGGCTAGGGCAGGGGGTGAGGGGTGCAGGCTCTGGGAAGGAGTTTGGGTGCGGACTGCGGGCTAGGGCAGGGGGTGAGGAGTGCAGGCTCTGGGACAGAGTTTGGGTGCTGGCTCTGGACTGTGGGTGGGGGTGCAGGCTCTGGGCTAGGGCATGGGGTGAGGGGTGCAGGCTCTGGGACAGAGTTTGGGTGTTGGCTCTAGGCTGCGGGTTGGGGTGCAGGCTCTGGGAGGGAGCTTGGGGATGGGAGGGGGAGAAGAGAGGGAGGTGCAGGCTCTGGGAAGGAGTTTGGGGCCAGAGGGGGTGCAGTGCAGAGGCTCTGGGACGGGGTAGGGGGGTACAGCGCTTACCTGGGGCTCCTATGCAGGGCGGGCCGGGAGTCTCCATGTGCTGCTACCACCAGGCACCACCCCCACAGCTTCCCATTGGCTGCAGGGGAGCTTGGGGCAGGACAGACCCACCCTGCCCAGGGGCCGCAGAGAGGGGCTGGCAGCCCCGCGGAGTGAGGAGGCAGGAAGCGAGTGGAGGAGCTCAGTCACTGTTTTACACGGATCAATATGGTAAAGGACCCCCCAAGCAAAGGGAATTATCTGGCCGATGCAGAGGCCAAGTGGGCTGCACCAGAAGCACCTCCATGGCCCTGGGAGCCAGAAGGAGTGTGCCTGTAGCAGTGATAAGAAGTGGGGTGGATACAGATCAGGGAGGGCAGATTCGAGAGCTGCAAGGATCTGACCCAGGACTGGAAGGCATCATGAAACTTGGGGACAGGCATGTCCCAAAGGCGGAACTAATGGAAGGGATTTGGTGTCTCTTAACAGCTGAGCGACCAGTCATGCTGTGCCCTCAGGGAAGCCGGACGGCTTTCTTAAGTTGGGTGCATGGGAGCTTGGCAGGGGGACACCCCGTGTTTGAGGCGGCACTGGGAACTTTAAAAGGGTTGTGTTGGTGGCCAGGAATGGCAGCTGATTTAAAAATCACACCTGGAAAATTGTTTGGACTGTGCCAGGGACAACCCACCTCACAAGGTGCTCAGGGGAGAATTAACAAGACAAGCCCCAAGGGGACTGTGGGAAAGAATACAACACCCCTTTCTACCCTAGGGTATGTTAATTCTAGTGTCCTGAACAAATTAATTCTCAAACCCCCCTTGCAGTTTCAATTAGATACTGACACTACTCATTTCCTCTTCTAAAATTTTATAGTGTTGCTATATTCTTTAAAATTAGTAGATTCCTTAAAATCCTAGCCATAGTTTCCTAGTTAGCTATGGCCTAATCCTAGTTATTTTATTTAAATGGAGTAGTCTCATTAAAATCCCTCATGGTTTAATGAGTAGAATTTGGCCCTTTGCATTTATTTTGACGGGAGAGTAACAAGAGATGAATCCCTGTAGTGTCCCCACAATCTTAACTAGTAAATCAAGTGGGAATAAATCAAAGGCAGTGATCGCATGGGAACATGTTTGGTACACTCTTGCATTTAATTTACTGGGTGTTCTAGGAATGCAGAATTGGAGTCACTGAACTTGCTGCAAAGTGATATGGTTGTGTGATAAATACATTAATCAATAGATGTCACTGCTTATTTGGAGTAACTATCACAACTGCAGTAGTTTTCTATATTATTATAAAAATTTTATTTACGAATATTATGATGAAGATTTCAAACATAAATACGGTTACAAACAAAGTAAACTAAACAGTGTTTTCAGTTTAGGAAACAAAAGTAATAGTTTTAAATACAACTCTTTAGATAACTTTGTATAAACTGTTTTGTTTGATCCAGGACCTGATCTTTATATCAGACTTTAAGCCTTCTGATGATGTTGAGTAAACAGATAACTTAACTTTGTTTCTGTTTGGAGAATTTCTCAGGCATATAGGCCTTATTGCTCACCTTTTGGGAAATAGGTCTTTGCAATGCTTTATTCCCCTGTCAGTGTCAGGGTAAAGCTTTAGATCCACAAACTTCCTGAATTTATTTTTTTCCCCTCCAAATCTGCATCTGAACATGACTCCATGATGTTCATTTTGGCATGTCTTTATGGAACTACCATTCCAGGCAATTTGGGTGAGATTTTTATTAAAGACACTGAAGATCTGATGTGCGATCTCTTGGACTGTCATCTTAGCATTTGAGCAGACATATAGTTGTCAAGTTCACTTAGTCTTGCACTCCTTGTCTGTTAATAAATTGCAGACTGTAAAGTCTTTTGCAGACTCGATATTTTTCATCCATGTCTCTGAATTGATTTATGTCCAAGTCTTAAAACTTGGAATTTTTTAACAAAGTGGTTTCCCTGCTCCGCCACCATAATTTTCCTCTTCCGTGAATTTTAAGAAGTGAACAAAGCATTTCAAAATATCATGAAAGTGACATTTGACAATACAGAACACGTGTAGAGTGCATGTTATCTCAGTCTGTTGCTTAATTCAGAAGGCAGAAACTTTTCACTTGGAAGAGGCAACTGAGAAATGGGAGATTCTGGTGTAGAATATTTCATTCCGTTGTCTTTGTATCTGTAGCTGAAGTACTGATAATTCTAAGCTGGAACAAAGAGGGAACTAGTTCAGTCACACAGTCCGTTTCTAAAAGGATCTCTAACAAATGTTTTCAGAAATGAGCATCTCAGGGGTGGGCAAACTACGGCCTGGGGGCCACATCCGGCCCTTCAGATGTTTTAATCCGGCCCTCGAACTCCTGCCAGGGAGCAGGGTGGCGGTCTTGCCCCACTCCACATGTGCCGTGGCTCCCGGAAGCAGCGGCATATCCCCCCTCTGGCTGCACCTCCACATAGGAGCTAGAGGGGGGACATTGCCGCTGCTTCCAGAAGCTGCTTGAGGTAAGTGCCTCCCAGAGCCTGCACCCCTGACCCCCTCCTGTGCCCCAACCCTCTGACCCAGCCCTGATTCCCTTCCTGCCCTCCTAACCCCTCGGTCCCAGCCAGGAGCACTCTCCTACACCCCGAACCCTCATCCCCAGCCCCATCCCAGAGCCCGCACCCCCACCCAGAACCCTCCCACACTCCCACACCCGAACCCCCTGCCCCAGACCGGAGCCCCCTCCCGCACCCTGAAATCCACATTTCTGGCCCCACCCCACAGCTCACACCCCCAGCCAGAGCCCTCACCACCTCCTGGACCCCAATCCCCAATTTTGTGAGCATTCATGGCCCGCCATACAATTCCATGCCTAGATGTGGCCCTCGGGCCAAAAAGTTTGCCCACCCCAATCTATTTTAAGATTAATGCAAGAAAGTTTGGAAGTTAAAGGTGCTCTTTTGTGTACAGACTGAAGCAATGTAAGATTTATTGGCTCTGTATAGCCATGAAGAACAAGAACAGAAATTCTGCTAATCCCTTTCAGCCTGCCCCTCACCCCCTCTAACAGGAGTCACTTATTTAGCTAATATTCACTCAAGATGACACTTCCGTTCAGGATGGAGGTGGGCAAACTTTTTGGTCTGAGGGGAATATAAATTGTATGGCGGGCCATGAATGCTCACAAAATTGGGGTTGGGGTGTTGGAGGCGGTGAGGGCTCTGGTTGAGGGTATGGGAATGAGGAATTTGGGGTGTAGGAGGGTGCTCTGGGCTGGGATCAAGGGGTATGGAGAGCGGGAGGGGAGTCAGGGCTCCGAGTGGGGCTTACCTCAAGCAGCTCCCAGAAGCAGTGGCATGTCCCTTCTCTAGGTCCTAGGCGTGGAGCAGCCCCAGACCCTAGGTGTGGTGTGGCCCCTGGCCTGGCACCCCATCTGGAGTGCTGGAGCAGGGTCAAGCTACATGGTGCGGCCCCCGACCCAGCTCCCCAGCGGGAGCTCACAGGCTGGCTTTAAATGGCTCACGGGCTGGATCCGGCCCACAGGCCGTAGTTTGCCCACCCCTGGTTTAGGACAACAAAGTTGAGGAAGATTGTTTTGAGGGAGCTTTTTCTCCTCACCATTCCTTCAACCTATAGGAAATAATTATATTCCTGGATATGTAATGTGTGTTTATTATATAAACAACTAACAAATACAAGTGAAAAGGGATTTGTGCCTCCTGAGAGTGGCAAAGCTGTATAGAACACACAGCAAAACATAGCTTATGAATTTCGAAGCCTGTAAGGATTACTGAAAGTTCAGCCTTTTTAATGTAAAAAGGGACGCTTTTAGAATCTGTTCTAGTCCCTCAGCGTTAGAAGCAAATGCTTGGTGCCCCATTTGAAAACTTAGAATCTCCCTTTTCTGGTATAAAGGTTCTGTCCAGAAAGTGTCAAGCACTCAGTCTCTGAAAGTTGGGTCCTTTTAAATGTCAAGTTGGGCATCCGAAAAAAGGATGGCACCAAAATCACTAGGTACTTAAACAAAAGCTAAAACTCCCACACCTCTTGACTGAGTTTCTAGGCCTGTTACCTGTCCAGGACTGAAGGTTATTGCCTTGGGCTTCAAGCTAGTGTAATTTTTTTTTTTGGGGGGGGGGGGGGGGAGGGAGGGAAACATTTTTGGCAAGCTTTTAAAAATAGGTAAAGGCAGCAGTTAGGGGTTTGCAATATTTGAAATATTACGAACAGAGATGGATTAGTGGGCTGGGCTCAGGTGAGGCTATCAAGGGGCCTGAAATAGACTGCATCACCTAGATATTATCACCATATTGTTACATGGCATCTTATAAAGAGAAAAATGGACCTACCATTACAAATCCAGTGGTATTAATCTACAGCACTTACACAGCAGAGGAAGGTAATCACCTGATCTTGCTACTATTGAAGTCAAAGAGTTTAGCCAATGGTTTCTATGGGAAGAGAACCCTAAGTACAGTAACTCCTCACTTAATGTTATAGTTATGTTCCTGAAAAATGCTACTTTAAGCAAAATATTATTAAGCGAATCCAGTTTCCCCATAAGAATTAATGTAAATAGGGGGGGTTAGTTGCCAGGGAATTTTTTCCACCAGACAAAAGACACACACATATATATATATATATATATATATATATATTATATACACACACACACACACACACACACACGCATATACGCGCACGCACACACACACAGACACATATACACACACATATGCATGCACACATGCACAGATATACGCACACACAGACTCGCACGCACACACAGACGCGCACGCATATACACATATATATACACACAGACATACGCACATGCACACATATATACGCACACATATATACACACACACAGTATAAGTTTTAAACAATTTAATACTGTGCACAGCAATGATGACTGTGAAGCTTGGTTGAGGTGGTGGAGTCAGAGGGTGGAGTTTTTCCCAGGGAATGCCTTACTGCTAAATGAAGAACTAGCACTTGGCTGAGCCCTCAGGGGTTAACACATTGTTGTTAATGTAGCCTCACACTCTACAAGGCAGCATGGATGGAGGGAGGGGAGACAGCATGGCAGAGAGAGACAGACACACACCTAGTGTGTGAGAGAGATGCGCATTGTCCCTTTAAGGACACTGACCCCACTCTAAGAACATTGCCTTTTTAAGTAGATCAGCAAGTTGAGACAGGAGCTGCTGCCAGCAAATTCCGTCCATCCTGAGCCCTGTTGTGTCCCCCCCCCTCACGCTCTGTGGATAGCATAAAGGAGTAGGGGGAGCAGGAGGCCACCCTGACATTAGCACCCCTTCCCCCCCACCAGTGCACAGCAAGCAGGAGGCTCCTGGGAGCAGCTCCAAGGCAGAGGGCAGGAGCAGCACATGGCAGTGGGGGAGGGACACCTGAATTCCTGGACAATTGATAGCCTGGGCAGCTTCCACACAGGGAACTTAGCCCCACATCAGTTCCCCTGCCGGTCCACCCTGGTTCCAAGCCCCCACCAGCTAGCTCCAACGGGCTGCTCTTTCTGCGAGCAGTGGACAAAGCAGGCAGCTACCAAACAATGTTATAAGGGAGCATTGCACAACTTTAAATGAGCATGTTCTCTAATTGATCAGCAACTTAACATTAACTGGACCAACTTTAAGTGAGGGGTTACTGTATAATAAATTCCAGTCCATGCCTTTTGGGTTGAAATATTGTTTGAAATAAGTTATTCTGAGGATAATATTTATACCTTACCTTAGTTTTGAAGCCTTATCATCAGCTGGTCAATAAACAAAAGACATCTTCCCATTTCCAAGCGGATGGTCTCCCAGGCACACAAGCTATATTGTTTTTCTTTCAGGAAATCTCTGATTCTTTGGAAGTATTTCTTCAGTTTCAACATGGGGAACAGGAGTTTCTCATTGCCCAAATAGGGTGTCTCATTCTCCATCTCTGACTGCAAACATGTCTCTAGCTGCTCAGTTTGCTGGTGAAGTCCATTTTGTAATGTCTCTACGGAACGCCTGTCCCAGGCAGCTTGTGTGAGGTTTTTGTTGAAGATATTGAAGATCTGCTGGAGAATCTCCTGGATTACCACCTTGCCATTCTTCTCCTGGGACTCTCTAGGCCTGAGAGCTTTCTGGGGGAACCTGAAGTTCCTATTTTCATTTAGACATCGTAGAGGAAATTGTCCACCCATTTTGCTCAGAAGTGCTAAACTTTCCATGTTCACTTTATTCTGCTGGAAGTGAAGCAGGTTACAGTCCAGAGAAGAGATTTCAGTGGAGAACAGCAGCACAAGGCAAATGTGCAGCAACCACATGGTGGTCATGGGGTCTTCTTTCACTCCGCCTCTGTCTCCAGGACACTTCACACAGGAGCTTATACAGTGTCTTTCATAGATGTATTTTTCATCCATGTCTGTGATTTAAATATACTGTAGGTGAAGTTCTTTCATCACTTTCTGCATCTCAAGTTTTCCCTTCTTGAGGCTTATTTGCACTTTGTCTAATTACTTCATTTTTTGGTACTTTTTCTACTCTCCCTTTTTTAATGGAAGTGACCAAATTACAAAGATTGTAATATAAATGCATACGTGTCATTCATTCATTATATTTAATTATATAAATGCTGGTATGTATAATGTACTAAATTCTACATTCTACAACACCTTTCAGTCCTGTAATTATTCAAATATTAGACCTTTCATTTTTAGAGATGTTATCTGCTGGTATTCCAATATCTAGAGTTGAAGTGGGCCTTGTGTGTCATTGCACTTCGATTTAAAGCCGCCTTGTGTAGTAACTGTCACTCCTGTACATGTGTTATATATGAATACGGGTATCCTTACTGTAATGGTTACTAATTCAATGAGCTAAGCAGACTTAGAAACAGCAGTTTGTGTGTCAAGTGCCTCCTCACAGATGTAGTGCACTGAGGTTTCCCAAAGGTTTATCTGCTTCTTCTAAAGATACACTTACTAGTTAAACCCACAGCTATTTGTTCAGGAAAGGCTGAAAACTCAATCATTAGTCTCAATATTACACTAACTTGCTTTCAAAGTTATGTCTTTAATTTCATTTGGTTACCCAACAGCAAACACACGCAAGAGATGTAGGGAAATGTAATGGGCTCAGAGCAGGCTCATGGAGTATGGTAATGGTGGGCACATGGCAACTAGAACGGAAACTTCTGAAATATTGACTCTTATAACATTACTAGAAGGGAAAACCCTTACTGTGCTGAAAAATATTCCTTAACTAAAATGCACGCAGACAAACATGAGTAAACGGATTATACAACATGAAATTAATCCCCCCCTTACTTACATTTCATACTTTCTAATAAAAGGGGGGTTAATTTTATGCTGTATAATCAGTTTACTCATGACTGTCTGCATTCATGCCATGTCTCTGGTCTTTGCGCATTTGCCAGCAAACTATAGCATTTCTCCATCCTGTGGGCGTGCTGATGCTACAAGCCTTTGTCTCTACTGGATTCTGAGTTGGGATCTGCTGCACCCTCTCCCCCTCCACCTCTCTGGCTGGAGAATTACCTCCCTTGCTCTGGAAGAGTCTCCCTAACTGCTTCTTCATGGAACAGTGCCCAGCCTTTCCACACACACAAAGCATTCAGGTCCATCCATCAGCATTTGTCTGCTTCTGGCCTGGCCACACCCAGTAATCAGGCCACCACCTGGGACATTCAGACTCTTTATGTCCTAGTTTCCTACACTGGAAACAGGAGCACTAGGCATTACTCTCTTGCTGATGGTGGTGGGCCTCCTGCCACTGCTTCAGATTCTGCTGGGCTGACCACAGCACCTCCTGCTGATCCTGCAGGAGTTTCAAGAAGATAGTCACACCAGGGACTGCAGTATCTCCATCATGCTCTCCATTGCTGCACTGTTGGCCTTCTTGATAGAAGGGGAGGAGATGTTACAAATCCTGCTGATTAGGCCAGTTGTCATAGAGCTGACCACTTCTTCATGGCCCATGGTCACACTTTAGGCAGCCTGCCTCAGTTTCTCCTCTTGGGGGGCTTTTACACTCCCCAGTCCAAGGTTAACTTAAAACATTGCCCTCCTAGAGTCCAATTTATTTAGTCCTTACAGCATTTGGCCCTCATGGCCCAACCCCCATTTAATGTCTTTCTCCCCTTAGATTCAGAGTCCCCAGCCCACCTTCCCAGAGCTGGGTCCCAAGTCAATCACTGTTCCCAAGCCTTACCTGGGTGGAGCTCAGATTTCCAGCTCTGACTTCTAACCACCCCTGGTGTTGGGGTCTTCCCTGCTAGAATCTCTTTCATTCTTTGCCATTTCCTGAACTCACTATAACTTCCTGCTGCTCTTAGAATAAAATCACCTGATCTCTCTCAGGTGTGTCTCTTCAATAATGAGGGTTGGCTGTCCCCATGCCTCTGTCCCTTAAGGGGTAAGCCACACTGTTACAATCATCTTACTGAAGAAATATGTAGCCTGTGTGTTGTCACATCTGCTCACCTTAGTAGCATACAGTTTCCTACTACTTTGTTACTATAGCTCTTCAGAGTTAAGCACAGCTATGTAAGAGCAAGCTGGATTTTATTCTGGCTTGTTTAACATCACTAAAATTGACCAGTTCTCAAGTGCAGGGCTCAAGAAAGGGATGTTCTGGAATAATATGCCCTAAGGAATTTTTTCACTCCAAAGGCTCCCAGACTGATTTTGCAGGGCTGTCAAGTAGGAAAACACATCTTATCTTTTAAACTGAGCAATTTGATATGGAGCCATTAAAGCATAATAAACATGGAATCACACAATGCCATTTTTACAGCAGCACTTTTCAGGGTAGTACTGCTTTTTAAACTGTAAAGGATTTTCTCTTTAGATTATTGTGCAATCTATTGTAACATGTATTCACTTCTATTACTACCTGTATTTGAGAGAGAAATGGGGATATATCAAGTGTGGTAATCCAATGAGTGACTCCTGTTTGTGGGAGAGGAAGCTTTGTCAGTGAATGAGTATTCCCTCCACTCCCCCCTTCCAAAAAATATTAACCTGGGATATGCAGTTTCCAGCAAACTGAAAAGCGCAGTTAACTTGAGATGGAAGCAAGAAACGATTGGCAGAGAACCTGGAACATTTGTCACTGTAATAAATGCCAGCCCTGAGAAATTTGTGTTCCTGAAGATCAGGTATAGTAAAATATGAACTTTGCTTTGCCTTTTGGCTAGTTTAAAATTTAGGAATCCAACAGATTAAATCTATTAAATATACTAATAAAAGACCCACACAGATGAATGGAGGTTATATTGTGATTTAGAGGACTTTGTTGTGGTAAATCATACTGTCTATTAAAAAAAATTACTTGTATTACTACTAACATCTTTGATGATCAACACTAACCATTTTAAAGATCTAATTTACTTTTCTTTATGCTGGATGTTTCAGTTTTACATTTCACTTGTGTTGGACAAGGAAACTAGATCAGTTTGATTAGGCTCATTTCCTGGAGCTGTTTCACTTTCTGTTTTCATGTCCTAGCACAATGCTGATTTGTTGGAGTTTCCATCACTGGAGGGGAGGTTTTTAATTAAAAAAAGAAAAGTATTTTCTGTTAAATTAATATTTTTCTGTTAAATTAATTTCTGTTCACAAATGTTAATAAGTCTGTTTTGTTACGTTTGTTAGTATTAATAAATCCTACCTATGCCTTATTTAAACAGTCTAAAATTGGGTGCAAAGCTATTTCACTGTATCTATAAGAAAAACAGCTTATTGTACATCTGATATATCAGGGACTCAACACAGTCTCCCATTACCTGCAGTGGCCGCTCTGGAAGCGTATCCCATGGATGGCTCAAATTATATGTGCAGATAAAGAAAACTTAAAACAAATGAAGAAATGTAATGTCAACAAAAAAGGCCAATGTGGCAACTTAAACAAAGGCCTATTTCTTAAGAAAAAAATACTTATAAATATGGCTGATACTGCTAAGCTGCTGCAGTCATTCTTCACCTAATTAAACTACCATCTCCCCAGAGGAGTTCCCCCACCCTGTCAGGAAGCTTACCAAATGTCATCTTTGGAGTCTCCTGTTCCCAGAAAACTTGCAAATGGCTTCTGTCCAAGCCAACTGCCAAAATCTTCTGCACAAGCAGGAGACTTTTGGGAGAAGGAGGGGTACAGAAGAAAAACCTCTTTGGGAAAGAGGGCTAGTTATCTGAAGCATCAACGCAAAGTACAGAGTGGTCCTCCAATTAAACACAAATACATAAGAATAGCAATTTGTTAGGGAGTGGAGAGGAATCTTTCAGCAACAGCAACTTTCCTAGGAAACGTTCCTCTTTATAAGGCCAAAGGGATCTGCCTGCCTGAGAGATTGCCGGTCTTTCCATGCTAGGGTGACCAGATGTCCCGATTTTATAGGGACAGACCCGATATTTGGGGCTTTTTCCTATATAGGCTCCTATTACCCCCCACCCTCTGACCCGATTTTTCACACTTGCTGTCTGGTCACCCTATTCCATGCCAAAGTAAAAGTGCTTGAGCTTGATCCCCTCACTACAATGGAAAGGGTGCAGGACGGCATTGGCCTTGAGGGCCCAATGGCTCTGGAACTCTCCTCTGGTCTGAAATAGCATCAATTTGTTGAATTTCAGGATGCATTACAAAAGCTATCATAATAGCCTGGGGAGGGGTTCTGAGTGGAGTGAAATGTAATATTTACTGGCTACTGTCCTCTTTTGGTTCCTGAAGGGCATGGGGATACCACAGGACCCTAGGAGAATATCCTCTCAGCTATAACTTCAAGGCAGAGACTGCTTGATGAAACACTACAGTTAAAGACTACCTGTAACCAGTGAGGCACTAGCTCCCATCACATGCGCCCCTTGTTCTTCCCTCATGTATCATCATGCTTCATGGTCAGAGCACCAAATGAAGTACAAGCAGAACATTTGAATAGACATTGTGAATGAATTCACTTTTCATGGTCAATAACCTCACGAGGCCCAGCACCAGTTATACATCACATTGACAGAGGCCCAAAAAAACCTTCTCAATTGCAAAAGCACCACCAACTAACCCAAAACAGCTGTTGTAGACATCGAACTGCACAACCAACCTGAATAGCAGGTGACCTTCAGCAGATAAGAACACCAGCAAGGGAGGGAAACAATTCCTGTTCATCTGGGTTTAAAAGCAAACAAGAATTCATAACTATTTAGGAACTGGATAGCTTCCCCTTCCTTTTTTAATAGGTTCCCTCAGGTATCCTGAGAATGCTACTGGGCTCCAGCTGATTCTGGCCCCTATCCATTAACCACTTGGATCCCATCATAGTCCCAGATAGGAACCCCTCAATTTCCTGGCCCACCCTCTTTCCTCTTAAATAATGCCATAGCCTTCAGTCTCTCACAGACTCAGACTTCTCCAAGTGTGATGAGCTCTCCTATTTCTTTGCAAAGAAGATTGTCAAAATCGGACATGACTTTTCAGAGAATGTCAGAGGGAAACAATGAACTAGTGCATGACCTACTCCCAAATGCCCAGTATGATGTAGGTCCCTTAAACCAAACTTGATCCCTGGCATACCTGCAACTTGCCCAGCCCATCACTTGTGAATCAAACCTATGCCCCTCCTGGCTAGTGAAGATGAACAAAGTATAACTTGGCCTCTTGCTAATGAATATCAGTGTCTCATTCAAACAGTTCCCTTCAAGTTACCTTGAAGCATGCCTATTTCAGCCAATCCTGGAAAAGATTATGCTTGATGCAGAGGAATTTGCAAACTATTTCTCCATTTCCAACCTATCCTTCACAAGCAAAGTCTTCTAACCAGTTTGAACAGGGTGGATCAGACAGAGAAGAATATTGTGACTCTCGGGGTATGTCTTCACTGCAGAGTTAGCCCAGGTGTGTGCAGCTATACTGTAAAGCCACACACAAATTATTGTCTCCTCACTGGTGCTACACTCCACCCTATGTATTTCTAGGATTCTTGTGGGCATATACCATGATTCTTTATGCTTCAGTAAGATGAACATCTCTATGATTCTTTCCTAGTGAATTGTGAGAGAACTTGGCTGTCCTTCTGGGCACACAGGAGAAATTGTAGGATGGCATTGGAGGTCTAGCAACACATTAGTGATTTAGCCTGCATCCTCACTGCAAAGTGGGTAGGTTATCAGCCTGAGTAAAGGTGGAACCTGTGATCTATACCACACTCCTAGTTAGGTCAGCTAGCTCAAGTTGAAAGTACTACTAAACTTGGGTGAAAGGGGTCTCTGTGTGGATGGATGGATTGGAGTGGGGTGGTGAGGGGTCACCTTGGTTAAAAGCCTAGGCTAACTCTGATGAAGACGTCCTCCAGCTTGCCTGGACAAATAAGAACTGCAGTTAATGTTGTGAATGGTGACCAGGGCAGGTCACAGAAGGATCTGGGCTCATTAGGAGAATGCGAGTTGGTTCTCTTTCATTCCTGTAATTTAGGAGGAACATAAGAACGGCCATACTGGGTCAGATCAAAGGTCCACCTAGCCCAGTATCCTGTCTTCCAACACTGGCCAATGCCAGGTGCCCCAGAGGGAATGAACAGAACAGGGAATCATCAAGTGATCCATCCCTGTCGCCCATTCCCAGCTTCTGGCAAACGGAGGCTAGGAACACCATCCCTGCCCATCCTGGCTAATAGCCATTGATGGACCTATCCTCCATGAATTTATCTAGTTTGTCTTTGAACCCTGTTATAGTCTTGGCCTTCAGAACATCCTCTGGCAAGGAGTTCCACAGATTGACTGTGCCTTGTGTGAAAACTTATCTAATTTAGCTTGAAGGGTAGGGTAAGATTATATGATATTAGCTATGTGTGATGTCTGTTAGCTGTTTTACAATCCTCTTTTTCTCTAATGCTTTATTCCAACTGCTACATAAAAATATTTTGTCTTAAGAAGGCTGTTGGTCAATATCACTGGTCACAGGTTCCTGAAGGGAGGAAATACAGATGTCCAAAAGCCATTTGGACCTACAGAGTGATAAGTGGTTGTTATGCATAGGGTAGTGTATGTGGGTCCTGATCTAAGTGGAAACCAGATTCCACCCTGAGACAGGTTAAGGGAAGAGGCAGAACACTTGAGGGGGGTGTACTCAGAAAGACCAGAAAAGGGGAAGAGGTACAACTCGCCCCGCAACCACCCTTCAGAATCATAGTATCTGCGTTTGTACAAGTTTAGCAGCGATAAAATCAATAGCGCAGTTATGAGGAGATAATGCTATGGACCTAATTCTGGATTCTTTGCACAAAATTCAAAATCAACAGGAGTTTGGGGGTGTGAAAAGGAATACAGGGTGAGATTTTTTTTCCTATGCAGTCACTATGCATTTATTGCAAGTAAATGTGATCATTTTGTGGTAATTTACATGGTCAATCCTGCAAGCTTTTACACATGTGCTTAATTTTGAGAATATCTGTAGTATAATTGAGTTCAGTGGACTGCTTATCCGTAGTATAACTGAGTTCAGTGGACTGCTTATGTGCTTAAAGTTAGGTACTGGTATGTGTTTAGGATTGGGGCCTAAATGTGTAATTAACTAGAGGAACTGTTTTGTCTCAGGTTAAATAAGTAATTAATTCAAGTCACTTATGGAGTAGACATCTGTTTTTATGAGGAAATACTTAATTACATATGTGACATTCTATACCAGGGGTGTCCAACCTGAGCCTGAGAAGGAGCCAGAATTTACCAATGTACATTACCAAAGAGCCACAGTAATACATCAGCCTCCCCGCCACCCCCAGCACCTCCTGCCCGCCGGCAGCCCTGCCAATCAGCACTTCCCCCTCCCTCCCCATGCCTCCTGCCCACCACAATCAGCTGTTTTGCAGTGTACAGGAGGCTCTGGGATGGAGGGAGGAGGAGCAAGGGTGCAACAGGCTCAGGGGAGGGGATGGGAAGAGGCGGGGGCCTTGGGGTAAGGGGTGGAGTGGGGGCAGGGCTGGGTTTGAGCAGTGGAAAGTTGGCACCTGTAGCTTCAGCCCCGGAGTCAGCACCTATGCAAGGAGGTGCATATTAACTTCTGAAGAGCCGCAGGTTGGCCACGCCTGTTCTATACCTTGGGGGAGCATCCTGTAACCCCCATATTCCTCATTTACATATAATTGTGATATTGCATATAAAGCATGCCTTGTAAAAGGTATCATGGGAAAGGTTATGATCTGCTGAAACCCACTGTTCCATCTAAATATGTACATCATTAATGCATATGAAATTATGAGATTGTGTTGTATGGTTGTCAGTAAAACATGCTGTAAGTTGGGGAATCAGCCAGATATTAGCTCCCCAGAGACAGCAGCAAGAAAAGGAACCAATACCCAGGCGGGTGTCAAACAACCATCAACAGCCATTGTCCAACAAGGGAGTATCAATTCAATGACTCACCTGCATAAGGCCACACCAAGGGAATTGCTCAAACTTGCCTGGTGACTCAACAATGCCCACAAGACATGCCTGGACTTGTGTCCTCCGAGCACATGACTAAGGTTATAAAACAGAACACAAGGGCCCCATGCTGGGTCTTTTCTCCCCCCTCTCCTCCCCCCCCCCGACTTATCCTGCAAGCAACAAGGACACTCATAAGACTGAAGACTCCAACAGAGGAGACTGGCCCAGGTTTCAAGGGTGAATCCTGTGTACTCTGAACTGCAATATCCAGTGGGGTGAGAAAAACTGCTTAATCTAGATTTTGCCCAGTTTAATGGGGTTGAGAATTTAGACTCCGTGCTTATGTTTTCTTTTCTTTTGGTAACCACTCTGACTTTTTGCCTATTACTTATAATCACATAAAACCTATCCTTTGTAGTCAATAAACTTGTTTTACTGTTTATCTTTACCCGTGAGTTTGCCTGAAATGTTGGTAAATCAGCTCAGGTTTACAAAGGCTGGTGTATATTCACTTTCCATTGATGAAGAGGTGAACCAATTAATTAAATTGAACTGCTCATCTTGAGCAGCACACGATGGTGCATTCCTGAGGTACAAGGCCGGGAGCTGGGGGGATTTGGCTGGTGCCTTTCCTTGTGTGATTCATGAGTGGTTCTGGGAGCATTCATGCAATCTAGCTGGGTGTGGGGTTCGACATGCTGTTGTGCTGTGTGATCACAGTGCTTGGACGGGTTTGCTGCTGGTCACTAGCAAAGCACTGTAAGATACAGATCAGGCTGGAGAGATAAGGGAGCACAGTGGTCCCACAGTCCCAGGCTGCACCCCAGTGATCCCATCACAACATAATAAAAATGTTTGTTTGATATTATAAAAAAAGGTTGACTAGTATGATAAATAGCACTACAGATCCAGTGAAATGACCTGAAAATAGCTTGACAATGCACTTAAAGGTTATGTACTAACAGTGCTTAACAATTATAATCTACTACCTTTAGAACAGCTTTAGGCATAGAAAGGTTTTGCTTGTTTCATTTATATCTAGACAAAATGTTTGTTTGCCTTAGTTTTAAGCCTCCTGTGAGTTTGTCAATAAATAGAACATATATTTCTACTCAAATTGTCATTGAGGAACAGGGTCTGTATTGCTTTTATTCTGGAAATAGTTCATTCTTTGGAAATATTATTTTCCTGGTGAGCTGGAAGCCCTTGCTTCTTAAGTAGGTTATCTCCTTCTCCATCTCTTTATTCAACCATGGCCACAGCTGGTCAGTTTACTGGGTGAAGTCCATTTTGGAATGTCTGTTGTGAACTTCCATCCCAGGCAGCTTGGGAGAGATTTTTCCTCTAGATGTTGCCAGATGAGTTCAAGGATTTCTTGGATTGCCACTTTAACATTCTCTTTCTGCAACTATTCAAACTTTAGACCCTCACGAGGGAACATGGAGTGTGTCATTCTGTTTAGATGTTGCTGGGAAAATCCCACCCATTTTAAAATTATCAAAACTTGAGAGCAGCCTTGGTTCACATTGTCTTGCTGGAAACAAAACGTTACAGTCTAGAGATGAGATTTCAGTGGGGAAAAGTAGCATATGGCTAACTTTCAGCAAACACACAGTCGCCGAAATGATCAAGATGTCTTACAGTTCTTGTCTTTGTGAATAACTGTAAAGATTGGAGCTTGTTAAATCTTTCATAGACTCCTTTGTTTTTCTTTGATGTTTCTTTATTGATTTATGTTTATGAGGCTTATTACTTTGCCCTTCTGTTTAGTAACTTGTTTTCTAGCACTTTTTCACCAACATCCTTCTTATTTAATTTTAATAAGCTAAGCAAAGCGATACAGTAATATAACATGCAGATGGTATTTTCATAGCAGGGTGTTACTATCGTGTAATTCAAGGTATACAATTTTAACTTGATGGAAATAATTATGGGAAGAAGCAACTGAAAAACAAGGGCTTCCAGTGCCCACATCAGTTTCATTTCACTGTTTTCATTGAATCAGAAATAGAAGCATGAATGAAAAAGAGGAAATATTTTAAAACTCAGATGGTCAATTTCTGAATAGTTCCCTATTAAACATGTTCTAAAGGACGCTTGAGAACATAAATCTTAATCCTTCTTGCATTAATTTTACCCCTATTAGTCCTGTTATATATGATTTTACTAAAGCATTTTAAGCTCAACAAAACCAACTATTTCAAAATAAGGCCTCAGTAGAAGCTATCCCCTTAAATATAGTGCAGATTTTAAAAAGGGAGAGAATATTCTCTCAGGTTTCTGGGATCCGGACTGGAATGTCATCTTGATTGGAGATTGTTTAAAAGGGGTTCATCTTTGTTCTCATCCATACCCCATCAAAATATTAGGCCAAATTTCACCCTAGGATATCTGTTTTCATAAGGTGTTTCTATTACTGTTGACAACCATTTAAAGGCATTGGTTTGGAATAGGTGCATGATTCACAAGTGGTGAAACAATGTACACCTCAGAGTACAAGAAGAAAAGATAACATAAACATTTTTAACAACTCAAAAATTAAGTATTTTATCTATAAAAATATCACAATTCTAAAATTCAATATGTCTCTTCCTGTCCTGGTTAAAAAAAAGTGCTGAGTGTCCCACTGGAGAACTGTGAATCTGTTTTCTGGTAAAATGCTGCTTTTTCTTTCTTGAGCTATCTGACATTAAAATTGTCACCGACTCTGGAATATTCCAATTTGTGTTACTCTTCTTCAGTTAACTCAGAACTATCTGTCTGCAGCTGTCACTGTAAGGCAGGTAGGAATGTCTGCTACCACAACAGAAACTTCCTTCTGACAAAGTTACGACATTATGTGCAGGGGAAATGGTTGGAATATTGCAGATCTCATTTCTCTATGTAGTCATAAAATGTCCTGACAGTATCAAAATGATGAGGTGGTCTTTCTTGTCTGTGTGACCATGACTTTGTCTATATCCTTTGAGGAATTTTAAAAGTGTAGATAGTGGGGAAACACTTCTGTAGGAGAATCAAGAGAGTATTGACAGATATCACTGGAAAACTTACTCATGTATCCAGGACTAATCCTGAAAAAAAGTCCTATACCCGAAGAACTGTTACATTTGGAGGATGTGGAGGTCTTGAACTGCTCATCAGTTCTGCGTAATTTTCCTTGATGAAAAATGGGTACATGGGGAGTAATTCATAAAACGGATTATGCAATTATCAATAAATGTTGGGGAGAGAGAGAACCCCATGCCCTTTAAAACACACCTTGATTGGCAAAATGTGTGTTTCAGCTGTTATCTCAATAGAGTTAATTTAATATGACTGAAGAGTTCTGTCAAGATGGAGAGTAGTGCATTTGAAACAGTGTTAACTGGCTTTGCATTAGCAGAGTCTCCCCCACTAGATTAAAAAACCAAAAAAAACCCCAAACCCAAACAGCTAAAACAGCTTCAAATGTTAGCCTGTGTCTTGACTGGGTTTTAAAATCATGTTAAGCTAAACTGAGTGCAGCTAGCACATTTGAAAAACACTCATTTTGCCTGTCTAGACACAGGGCCTTTTATAGTACGTTTAAAAGAAAATTATTATAAAACCATATTGTGTATATATTTAAAACCTTAAATACATTACCACTATTACCCTAGATTATTAACATTTAGATATTTTAATCAACTACTTTACTACTTTGATTTTTACCATTTATGCTATATTAGTGATGTTATTGTTTCTGTCTTTGTTTTATTTTAACACTTTGGATTTTACTTGGTTTGCACAGGGAAACTGGACTGGTCTGTTTTAATCTGCTTCCTGCAGTCAAATTTTATTTTCTGGCTCTAACACCAGTCTGATATGTTGGAGTTTACATCATTTCAGGAGGCAGAGGGACCTTTTAATTGAAGAAAAAAAGAAAACTTTTTTTCACAAATTAAGAAAGCAAAAAGGCACGAACAAAACATGACAACCTTTCTATTCATATTAGTTTGGGTAATTCCCCCAGGCTCCCAATGCACTTTCCTTTATCAGCAACTAAAGACGGCCCTAAATTAAATCTGCTTATGTTCATGAAAAATATGAGTCACTGTGATTGGCTCTGCACTGAATTCTTCCATTAGTAGGTTTTCTGGTTGTTTATCATATGGGAGGATCAAGTTGCAAGAGAGGATGACTAAGAGAAACAAACAAATTAAGAAGTATAAATACTAACAGGAAAGGCTAAAGTGTCAAATAAAAAATGGTTCAAAGACGTAAAGGCAAACTCTTTGAATAAATCAGAATGTTAACAGCAAGCAGACATAGAAGTTGCCCTGCTCACTGGCAAATGTTAGTTAGAGAATGGTTTTGCCTTCAAGACCCATAGAACCTTAATTTCCAGGACCCTATGGATTGTTCTTTATGGGCCTGGGATCAGCGTTAGTGCAGGTCCTGAGGTAGGTACGTGGGTGGGGTGTGACGTTATTGACATAAGCTGGGACCGTATAGATCATTGTTGCAACCAAGGTCCTGTAATGGCATCAAATCTTATATAAAGGGGGTCTTATAAGGTGTCTAAGACCAGGTTATGGTTTGCTGGTTATTATTATGCTATCTGTATGTGTGTATCGTTTTGTAGTTGAAGTTATGAATATTGGCTCTATACTGTCTGTATTTCAAACTTATGCTATGCTTCTTGGCGAAACCCCAGACGAGTTGGTGTCAGCTCTGCTAAGCTGCTTGATGGGCCATTGAGGACCATCAGCTACACAACTGACCCATTGAGAGAAGGCAGACACACCTTGTGACTCAGCAAGGTATTCAGGGACCTGCCTATGGACGGAATAGAAAAACAGAGGTTTTTCTATGCCATGTGCTGGATAGCTTGTCTTTGGGACAAAGAAAGCAGAGACCACATGGCAAGAGACTATAAAAGGCTGATGCCTCATCTCCATCTTGTCTTCAATCCTGCTTCTTACCTCTGGAGGGACTTTGCTACAAACTGAAGCTCTACACAAAGGACTGAATGACCCATCCCAGCAGGGGATGTACTCCGAAGACTTGATTTGAACCTGCAGCTTATTCCATCACTGAACCAAGAATTTTGCCATTGCTGTATGTAATTGATTCAATTTAACCAATTCTAGCTCTCACTTATACCTTTTTCCTTTTATGAATAAACCTTTAGATTTTGGATTCTAAAAGATTGGCAACAGCGTGATTTGTGGGTAAGATCTGATTTGTATATTGACCTGGGTCTGGGGCTTGGTCCTTTGCAATCAGGAGAACCTTTTACTGGTTTTCATAACCAGTCATCCCCATAACAAGTGGCACTGGTGGTGATACTGGGAAACTGGAGTGTCTAAGGGTATGTCTACACTAGGAGAGTAGTTCGATTTTTGTTAAACCGAACTTTTGAAACCGATATTACAAAGTCGATCGTGTGAATCCACACCAAGGACATTAATTCGAGTTTATAAGTCCACACTAACGGGGCAAGCGTCGACATTGCAAGCAGTGCACTGTGGGTAGCTATCCCACAGTTCCCGCAGTCCCCGCTGCCCATTGGAATTCTGGGTCTAGCCCCCAATGCCTGCTGGGGCAAAAAATCTGTCGAGGGTGGTTTTGGGTAAATGTCGTAATTCGACCCTCACTCCCTCCCTCCCTCCCTCCGTGAAAGCGCCGGTGGGCAATCAGTTCGCGCACTTTTCTGGTGATTGACAGCGCGGACGCCACAGGACAGCAAGCATGGAGCCCTCTGCGATCATCGCTGCTGTTCTGTCCGTTGTCAACACCTTGCGCCTTATTGTCCACCTTTTCCAGAGGCAGATGCTGATAAATAGGGCGAGGAGGCAACGGAAGCGCCGTGAGGACATTAACTCTGAGAGGGGAACAGAACTCTCACAAAGCACGGGACCCCGGCCCGTAGACATCATGGTGGCAATGGGTCACGTTGATCCTGTGGAATGGCGATTCTGGGCAAGGGAAACAAGCACTGACTGGTGGGACCGCATAGTGCTGCAGGTCTGGGATGAATCCCAGTGGCTGCGAAACTTTCGGATGCGTAAGGGCACTTTCCTTGAACTTTGTGAGTTGCTGTCCCCTGCCCTGAAGCGCCAGGACACCCGGATGCGAGCAGCCCTGACTATCCAGAAGCGAGTGGCCATAGCCCAGTGGAAGCTTGCAACGCCTGACAGCTACCGGTCAGTCGCGAATCAATTTGGAGTGGGCAAATCTACCGTGGGGGTTGCTGTGATGCAAGTAGCCCATGCTATCGTTGACCTGCTGCTCTCAAAGGTAGTGACCCTGGGAAACGTGCAGGTGATCATAGATGGCTTCGCTGCGATGGGATTCCCAAACTGTGGTGGGGCTATTGATGGAACTCACATCCGTATCCTGGGACTGGACCACCAGGGCAGCCAGTACATTAACTGAAAGGGCTATTTTTCTATGGTGCTGCAAGCACTGGTGGACCATAAAGGTCGTTTTACTAACATTAACGTCGGATGGCCGGGGAAGGTTCATGACACTCGTGTTTTCAGGAACTCTGGTCTGTTTAGACGGCTACAGGAAGGTATTTATTTCCCCGACCACAAAATAACTGTTGGGGATGTGGAGATGCCTATAGTGATCCTCGGGGACCCAGCCTACCTGCTAATGCCCTGGCTCATGAAGCCGTACACAGGCACCCTGGACACTGAAAAGGAGCTCTTCAACTACCAGCTGAGCAAGTGCAGAATGGTGGTGGAGTGTGCTTTTGGCCGTCTGAAAGGGAGATGGAGAAGCCTATTGACTCGCTCTGATCTGAGCCAAACCAATATCCCCATTGTGATTGCAGCTTGCTGTGTGCTCCACAATCTCTGTGAGAGCAAGGGGGAGACGTTTATGGCGGGGTGGGAGGTTAAGGCAAATCGCCTGGCTGCTGATTATGCACAGCCAGACACCAGGGTGATTAGAAGAGCCCAGCGGGATGCGCTGCGCATCTGGGAAGCTCTGAAAGCTAGCTTCCAGAGCGAGCAGGGTAACCTGTGACTATTACCTTTCTGTAAGCAGAACCTGAACCTGCCTATGTTTCTTTACCCAGTTAATGTTGCATGTCCTCTCCAATTTCGAAAACCCTTCCCCCCCTTCATACACTGCTTTAAAAATAAAATAAAGGAAACATTGTTCGTTAAAACCGTCTTCTTTATTAAGGATTTCTCTGTAAAGGGTTGAAACTGGGACGCATACTGCGGTTAGGGAGCGGGTGGAGTGATGGAAAGGACGCTTCCAAACTCGGGGAATGACAGGCTCCTGCTCCTAGAGCAGTCCGCAGTGGTGGACTGCTTGTTTCAACGGAGCCTGCCACCCCTCCTGTTTGCAACTCTGTGAGGGGGTGCCTGTGTGACTTTGTGGCCGTGGATGGCGGTCACAGATCCCCTGCTGCATGGCTCTGTCATGCAGGCTACTGACCGCTGCAAAAGATCTGCAGCCGCCCTCCCCCACCAGAAACTCACTGAGCCCCCCCCCGTACAGAATATGAAAACCACCTCCCAGAATGACCATGGTGCCTAGTGAATGCAATGTGAGTGTGAGTTTCTGGTGAACCTGTCCCCCTGTCTCTACCCTGGTACAGGCACCTATCATCTCCAATTACAAACCGCCTTCCCCCCCCCCACCCCAAACACACTGTCCTGTAAAAGAAAATCAAGGAAACAGCACTTCACAGAACAACATTTTTTATTAAGGACAGCAGAGTTATGAGATTAAACTTGGATGGGGGCTAGGGTGGGGAGCGTTTGGAGGGAAGGAAAGGACCCATCAAATCTTTGGGAATGAGAGCCTTCTGCTACTGGAGCAGTCCGCAGGGGTGGAGTGATTATTTACACGGCCCCTGCCGCCCCTCGTCCTCGTGACTTTGGGTGATGGGGGGATTGGACTTTGATGCGGGGGAGGGCGGTTAGAGATCACATAGAGCGGGGCTCTTTCCTCCTGCCTCCGGTCCTGCAGAACATCTACAAGGCACTGGAGCGTGTCTGTTTGCTCCCTCATTAGTCCAAGCAGCGTTTGAGTCGCCTGCTGGTCTTCCTGCCACCACCTGTCCTCACGAGCTTCAGCCCTCTGCTCCCGTTCGCTGGATGCTCGCTCGGACCGCGAGATGTCCTCTCTCCGCTGTGCCGCCTCATTTCGGGAACAGACCATCAATTCGGAAAACATGTCGTCCCGGGTTCTCTTTTTGCGCCGCCTGATCTGCGCAAGCCTTTGGGATGGCGATGCACGGGCATTGTGGGAGACACTCGCAGCTGTGCAATGGGAGAAAGGGAGTGAATTCCTCAGAAAGATACATTTTCCCGAACAATGACTATACTCTTTCCCTGGGAAAAAGACCATGCAAACTACCTATCACATGTGCACTCAGTACAAGGTCGAGTATTCTGTCTTTATATTGAGTGCCTGGGGTCTTGGTGTACAGATCACAGTAGCGGGGCTGGACACTGGAATTCGGCTCCCGGAAGACCATGGTAAGCCGCACACTTTGGACTGCTGAGAGCTTACGTCACAGCAGTGGTATACTTCCCTGTTTCAAGCACAGTTCCTAGCGGTGGCCAGTTCCTGCTGCTTGCAAAACCGCTCAGCTAGAACGGTTCGCCTACCCGTTCCAACTCCCCCCCGCGTGGCTGGTCCCGGGAAATGTCCCTGTCTGCTGCCTGTGAGCCGCTGATTTTGAACGGTTCACCTCCCCGTTCCAACTCCCTCCCGCGTGGCTGTTCCCGGGAAATGTTCCTGCCTGCGAACCACTAAGTTTCAACGATTCGCCTCCCCGCTCCCGCCCCCCCGCGTTGCTTGAAACCGCCGGGTAGCGTTATTTAAAGGAAAAGGAAAGCAGTCACCATACTAAAAAAACCCTAATTCAAACCAGGGCACCATGGCTGATATCATTCTGATGAGGATTACGGAGACAGAGAAAGACCGCATGCCGCGTGAATGCCAGCAAACACCAGGGCCGTATGCCGCCATGCTTTGCAAGGCAATGAGACCGGAGTACCTGCTACTAGCCTGGCACGGAAAAGTTTCCTACCATGGAGGAGACAATAAGGCCACTCTCTCTGGGAACCTGATGCAAAGGCTTTCACAGTACCTCCAGGAGAGCTTCGCGGAGACCTCCGAGGGGGATTTCTCCTCTATCCCCATACAAATTGACAGACTTTTCGAGTAGTTGCAGTGGAAACGACTCAAAACTAAAGCGCCTAGGGCAGAGTAAGCAATAAAAACCCATTGCTAACATACCATTTCGATTCTATTCAAAATAAATGTTTAAAACACTGACCTGATGATCCTTCGCCTGATTCCTGGTCCGGGTTACCGCCTTGGGAGGGTTCATAGAGGATCTCAGTCAGGGTGATGAACAGATCCTGGCTGTCGGGAAAATCAGCGTTGAAAGCGCTGTCGACTGCCTCGTCCTCCTCCTCTCCTTCCTCATCTTCACTGTCCGCAAAAACCTCCGAGGAAGTGGCCGTAGATAAGACCCCATCGTCGGAGTCCACGGACACTGGTGGGGTAGTGGTGGCAGCACCTCCTAGAATTGCATGCAGTGCCTCGTAGAAACGGCATGTTTGGGGCTGGGCTCTGGAGCGTCCGTTTGACTGTTTGGTCTTCTGGTACGCTTGTCGCAGCTCCTTGATTTTCACGTGGCACTGCGTTGCATCACGGGTGTATCCTCTCTCCGTCATGGCCTTGGATATTTTTTCATAAATTTTTGCATTCCGTCTTTTGGATCGGAACTCGGATAGGACGGATTCATCTCCCCACACAGCGATCAGATCCAAGACTTCCCGATCAGTCCATGCTGGGGCCCTCTTTCTATTCTGCGATTGCATGGTCACCTCCGCTGGAGAGCTCTGCATCGTTGCCAGTGGTGCTGAGCTCGCCGCGAAGTCCAAACAGGAAATGAGATTCAAACTGGCCAGACAGGAAAAGGAATTCAAATTTTCCCAGGGCTTTTCCTGTGTGGCTGGTCAGAGCATCCGAGCTCGGACTGCTGTCCAGAGCGTCCACGGAGTGGTGCACTGTGGGATAGCTCCCGGAGCCATTAGCGTCGAATTCCGTCCACAGTAACCCGAATTCGACATGGCCATGTCGAATTTAGCACTACTCCCCTCGTCGGGGAGGAGTACAGAAATCGAATTAAAGAGCCATTTATGTCGAAATAAATAGCTTCGTAATGTGGACGGGTGCAGGGTACAATCGAGTTAACGCTGCTAAATTCGACATAAAGTCCTAGTGTAGACCAGGCCTAAGGGAATTGCTTGTGTGACTTGTGGTTAGCCAGAGAGGTAAAACCAAAGTCTTCGCTGTTTGGCTGGTTTGGTTTGCCTTAGAGGTGGAAAAACCCGAGCCTTGGGCTGTAACTGCCCTGCCTGAAGCAATTTGTCCTGAATTGGCATTCACAGATGGGTCCCGCCAGAACCAGCATCGTTACATGGGGTCAGATAGTCACAGGGCAAATCCTTGGAGCTGTATCTTTCCTTCATCAACTCCATGCAGATTTCACTTAAAGATAGGCCTTACGGATAGTCAGAGAAGACTGTGGATGTAACAGAGCTATGCTACCAGGGATCTGGAAGAGGGGCAGGGCATCTAATGGTTTCCCAGAACTGACTCTTTTACTCAATCTGCAGAGAGACTCTGTAGATCCATTTGCATCCGATGAAGTGGGTACTAACCCACGAAAGCTTATGCTGAAATAAATTTGTTAGTCTCTAAGGTGCTACAAGTTTTTCTTTCTTATTTTCATTTTGCTGACACAGACTAACACGGCTACTACACTGAAACCTGTAGATCCTCTGTGGCTTACATAAATATCAGGGGATCCACCGAGTACAGGGATGGACTTGTCCCTGCAATGATAGAACAATTTGGGATGAGCTCAGTGAGGGGTCCTGGCAGAGTTTTCCTTTCCTTTATTTCTCCCACTCATGGCTTTTTTTCCAAAGGAGAGTCTGGTCTGCCCAAAATATGGGTGATATCGCCAAAGAGCTAAATGAATTATTCAACTTTTTCGTTTTAAAGAAAGGCAGAAACTAGTGTAGCAGCTCCTAGACTGGGCTATGTGCTTTTTAGAAGAAAACAGAATGAATATTGATATGTTTTGCCCCCTGCACTGGAAGGGATAATGAGGCAGACAGATACTCAGGAGAAATCAGTCCCAACTGAATTGCATCTCGTAACTCTGAATAAAGTAACAAAGTAAACAGGAACCAGCTCAGCAAAGTTATTTCACAGACAGGAATCAAGATTCCCCATAAAGGTAAAGGGTGTTTGGGGAAAGAGGGTGGATTCCGTGATAAAGAAAGGAAGAAGAGCATGTCGAATATACTACAGGCCTATAAATCTGTAGTTGCTGAGCTCTCTCATGACCTCCCTTTTTCTGATGTCTCCAAATCTTCAGGAACATTTCTTCTTGTTTTCAAGACTCTTGCATCTCTGTAAGTGTATCAGCTGTATTCCACTTCGTTGTAACTCTGTCTGATTGGGTAGTAGCCCTCTTGGCTTTAGAGGAAATCCTCCTGGACCAGCATTTCTCTGTTCCAGATTTTGCCTGAAAAGGCATGCATATGGTATGGGGGATACATTCACTGAGGTTCTGGCAACCAGGGCCAAGAATCTATGAGCAGTGTGGGTCGGAACTCACTTGTTCCCTTAGTAATGTGGGACAGCATTAACTCAGTGCCCAGCTGGCCTCTATCTAGAATTTTTGGGAGCAGGGTTGCTAGGAAATATAGACAGCAGCCCACTTGTCATCATGGTCTCTGGGAAGTACCCTGGTTTTATCTACTTCCTTATCTCCCAGATTCCCCCCACATTCAGGAAGAGCAGGAAGGAGGCTGGTTAAGATGATGAGATTTTTTCCTGAAAATGTACCCGAGTTAACACCTTTGTCTTCAGTTTATTTTACTTTGTAGTTGTTTTAAAGGCAAACGCCTCTAAGGAGGATCTGCACCAGTTTCTAAAAAGAGTGTGGATAGTTGGGAATGACTTGCTGGGGCAAACTGAAACAAAGCTCCTAACAGGGTAAATATATTTTGAACTCCAAAGGCATGGCTTTTATTTGTTCTTTGGCCTGCCACAGAGATATCAAGAATACTTAAGGAGTCAAGACTACATTTAGATTCATACACATACAGAAAATGACACAATCTTTCAGATGGCAACATAACTTTTTATGTTGTTAATGTTTTGTAAAGCATCTTGAGATTCCTGATGGAAGGTCTTACATAAATGCAAATTACTATCACCATGGGAGAAATCCTGGCCTTATTGGAGTTAATGACAGTTTTGCTACGGACTTCAAAGGGGCCAGAGTTTCACTCTGTGTCTTTATTTGACTAATAGGACAAACTTGGGTTTTGCCACATAAAACAGCAAAGACACATCACATGACCGTGGTGTGAGATGACTTTTCATACAGCCTGAAAGTTACTTCAAGACTATGTAATATTCTACTAGCTGGGCCTGGATGGAACACATCATTATTACTGTACATGACTGCCACTTCCCCTGACCTTCCAAAGAGCACCTAAAATCTTCGGGAAGTAGTGTTTGTAATGTAGCAGATGGCAATTTGTGTGGAGCTATTCCTGCAGTCTGTGAGCGTGATGGAAAGCCCAGTGGAGTTAATGGAAAAATTCCCATTAACTTCAGTTGACTTTGGATCAGGCACTATAAATGGCTTCATCCGTCACTGACCTTAGTAAGAGTTTTACTTGCTTAAGTGCTGCAGCAGTAGGCCCCATGTCATTATGGAATGCCTGTCCAAATTGGTGTTGGGGTACTGTGGTGCTGAATGGTGCCGTTTTCTTTTATGTAAGTAAAACAAAGACCTTGAGGAGTGTGGTCATTGAAGACCACTGACAATTTTGTCTGAATTTTAGGAGTGTTAATTCCAGTTTCCTGGCTGAATTCCAACTCAGTTATTCATATTCCAATACAATTATGTTCTTGCAGTTTCACATAGATACAGAATTTTTCTTCACTTCCTCTTGTGCACTAATTTCTAGTGTTGCTGCATACTGCTAAACAAATGAGTGTTCCCTCATGAAAGTGGCTGATATGGGGGGGTTGCAAAATCCTCCTTTCATATCCCTTTCTTACTTGGTAGGGCCAAATCCTGTCATCTTTATCTTGTTTTTTGCTTGTGTGCGTATAATCTGTGTGCAGCAACTACATACGAGAATTAATTTTAGTCAGAGATTTATACATTTACAGATTTTTATTGGTGATATGCACAATTTCTGGAAAGAACTGCACCAGAACTAACAATAAGCATTCCTCTAAAGAACCAACTCCTTGTAAATGCAGCTATAACAGTAATTCACACGCTGTAGTCTCTGGATCACCAGCACTCGTTGTCTGTAGAATGTTTGATGGCAGGCCCTGAAGAATTGTCAGGTGAAATTGTCCTGGAGCTCCTTGTTTCTGTCTGGTCTAGAATATTACAAACAGTTAAGAATACATACTATCCTATTTTTACTTGGCAATGTAAACATCTACTGTAGTTGTCGCAGGGATATTATACTATTACCCATTTTTGACCCAAATGGTTAGCTGAAATTCTGGGTCCTGTGGGTTGTTTAGGTTAGGAGGAGAAATTGATGATGGAAGCAGGTATTTTTGATGCAGTTCTGCTTATTTACAAAGAATATACAAAGTGCTGTTTTCCTGAACACAGCAGGGGTCAAACAGCAGGATACAGTTTCTTTTCTCACCGGTCCAAGTTCCTTTCTAGCCAGCCCTTGGTTTTTCTAGCTTTTTTCTCGGGGCCAAGCTCCCAGTGCCTCTGTGGCTGTTTCTGGTGCTTCCATGGTGACATCTAGCTCAGCTTTTTTTGACTTTGTGCCTTTCTTTCACAGCCACACAGACCTTCACAAAACAATGTCCAGTTAAACCCATCCTCCCACATATGCTTTACATGAGCCTTTGTTTTGGAGGGCCCCTATGTTTTAGATGGAGGCTGCTGTTTCAGCTATCTGGCTGCATAAAAGAGCTTAGCTGTTTCTTACATTTTTCCCAAATGAAGGGTGGCTGTTACATCCACTAGTGTCAATGATATTAAGACCAATCCATAATATGGATGCCTCTCCCCAGGTCCTGTTGTGGATTTGCAGACTGTGGACTGCATTTCCACATAATAGAAAATCAGACTGGAGGGACCATCCAATGTGAGAGGTGCCTACTGGTAAAATTGTCAGGAGGCAGGTGGGAGAGCTACAGGAGGTGGTGGCTAGGCTGAGGAGCATCCATGCACAGGAGGAAATCATTGAAAACATGCATATGGAGACCTCCAAGTCTGAAGAAAAAATCCAGCTGGAGAGGACCGTAGTAGCACCACCAGGGGAGAAGGAAACTGCTCCTTCACAGGGAGGAAGCTGGCTGCTGGTTACTTCTGGCAGCAGGCTGTACTCCACGCTACTCCCAATCCACCAGCCATAGAGATAAAAAAAATCTGTATGCTGCCCTGGCAACGAGGGATGAGAAATCACCCCCAAAGGTGAAGGAGGAGAAGCCACGTGCCCCCAAGGTTGGAAGGATTGCAGCCACCACTCCCAAGAGGAAACGAAAGGTGTTGGTGGTTGGTGACTCCCGTCTAAGGGCCTGACTTGGCATCCTGGGAGGTATGCTGCCTGCCAGAGGCTCGTATCCAAGATGCTACTGAAATATTGCTGAGGATTGTCTTGCCCTCTGACTACTACCCCATGCTGCTTATCCATGTAGGCACTAATTGCAAGGTATGACCCTGAAAAGATCAGAAGTGACTACAGGTCTCTGGGAGTGAGGGTGAAGGAGCCGGGGGTGCAGGTGGTGTTCTCATCGATCCCTCTGGTCCAGGGAAGTGCTCTGGGCCGAGACAGACACCTCCTGCAGGTAAATACATGGCTGCATGAATGGTGTTGCCAGCAGGGCTTTGGCTTCCTCAACTATGGGATCTTGTTTCGGGAAGAAGGACTGCTGAGCAGAGATGGGGTTCATGTACCAAGGAAGGGGAAGAGCATCTTTGGATACAGATTGGCTAATCTAGTGAGGTGGGCTTTAAACCAGGTTCAATGGGGGCAGGAGACAAAAGCCCATAAGTAAGTCAAAACATGGAGACCTGGGTGAAGGGTCGGAATCTGGGGGGAACATGGGAAATTGCGGCGTGAGCTAGGAGAGACAAGAGGGAATATAGAGGGGAAATCTAACAAACATCTTAGATGGCTGTATACGAATGCAGGTATGGAGAATAAACAGGAAGAACTAGAAATACTAGTGATTAATCACAAATATGACATAACTGGTATCCCAGAAACTTGTTCAGGAAGGATAGGCAGGGGAAAAGAGAGGGAGCATTGCCTGGTATATAAAATATGTATACACTTGCACTGAGGTTGAGAAAGAAGGGGGAGGCAGACCTGTTGAATGTCTCTGAGTAAGGTAAAAGGGGTAAAAGAAACCAAGGGTGATGTCATGGTAGGGGTCTACTATAGACCACCTAACCCAGAAGAAGAGGTAAAGGAGACTATTTTTGAATACCTAACAAAATCATACAAAACACAGGACCTTGTGGTGATGAGGGATTTCAGCTACCCAGATATCTGTTGGGAAAATAATACAGGATTTGGATTTGCAGATGATACCAAACTGGGAGGGGTTGCAAGTGCTTTGGAGGACAGGATTAGAATTAAAAATGATCTTGACAAACTGGAGAAATGGTCTGAATTAAATGGAATGAAATTCAATAAGGACAGATGCAAAGTACTACACTTAGGAAGGAATAATCAATTGCACAAATACAAAATGGGAAATGACTGTCTTGGAAGGAATGCTACAGAAAAGGATCTGGGGGTTATAGTGGATCACAAACTAAATATGAGTCAACAATAGCAAAAAAAGTGAGCATCATTCTGGGTTGTATTAGCAGGACTGTTGTATGCAAGACATGAGAGTAATTCTTCCACTTTGCTCAGCACTGATAAGGGCTCAACTGAGTATTGTGTTCAGTTCTGGGCACCATGCTTCAGGAAAGATGTGGACAAATTGGAGAAAGCCCAGAGGAGAGCAACAAAAATGGTCTAGAAAACATGACCTATGAGGGAAGATTGAAAACATTGGGTTTGTTTAGTCTGGAGAAGAGAAGACTGAGAGGGGACATGATAACAGTTTTCAAGTACATAAAAGGTTTTTACAAGGAAGAGGCAGAAAAAATGTTCTTAACCTCTGAGGATAGGACAAGAAGCAATGGGCTTAAATTTCAATGAGGGAGATTTAGGTTGGACATCAGGGAAAACTTCTTAACTGGCAGGGTAGTTAAGCACTGGGACACATGGTGACAGGTTAGGCTATCGCTACACTACACAGCTTACAGTGGCGTAGCTGCGTTGCTGTAGTGCTGTTAGTGCAGATGCTCTAAGCCAACGGGAGAGAGCTGTCCTGTCGACTTAATTACTCCAGCGTCCACGAGCGGCAGTAGTTATGTCAGCGCTTCGGTCGGCATAATTTACCTCATTCAGGGCAGTGGCTTATTCCCACCCCTAAGTGACATCACTTACACCGACTTAAACTGTAATGTGTGCATCGCCCTAGGGAGGTTGTGGAAACTCTGTCATTTGTGGTTTTTAAGAACAGGTTAGACAAACACCTGCCAGGGATGGTCTAGATAATACTTAGTCTTGCCTCAATGCAGGGGACTGAACTAGATGACCTATTGAGGTTCCCTCCACTCCGACATTTCTATGATTTCTTTGAATATGATCGCTAATGGCAGAGAAGCTGGTCCATGAAACAATCATTTTCATAATGTACAAAACATCTCAATAGTTTGAAAAACCCTCTTCCACACTATAAAAATGGTTGAGAATGCCTGAGATCAACAGGCGAGGCAAGTCTGTCTTCAGTAATGCCATCTGGTGACTTATTCCCACCCCACTGAAGTAAATCACTTTGGATTTTGTTTTAATGGAAATACTATCATGAATAAGGGCATAAGGATTTGGTTATAAAATGCTCTGACATCTGCTCTATATAAGTTCAAGGTATTAATAGCAATAATTTATATTAATATTTTATTCTTATTACTTCACCTTCATTTAAGAAATATTTTATTATTATATGAAACGCAGGCTTGATTTTGAAAGGATCTCAGAAAAAAACTAGCCTTGTTAGACTCTTCAGAATCATAGTGTCTGATGTGTACAGGTAGAGTGGGAATAAATTCAGTAAATATCAGGAGATAACGAGTGCCTGGTCCTGCACTCCTGGTCCTGAACATCTAAGACGTCAATTCCTGGCAATAGTAGTTTGGAAGTACAAGGGATGCAGATTCATGCCATATAATGGAAAGATTGTTTACCACACAATTGGTGGTATTTTCTAGAGAATTGTGAACTTAAAGTAAACCACTTCTGAGATAAATGTTACGGTAAATATGTAAGTATTTTAAGATACCATCATTTTTATGTAATTAACACAGACCATTTCTGTAATAGATTTATAGTTTGAATAAAATAATTTTATTTATAAATATAAATATAAATAAAAATAAATAAGGGCAATAAGTACATGTATAAATAAATAAATAAATGTTGGCCTGTGGATAAATTATGACCAATCCAGAAAAATGATCTGAAAATATTTTCACAGTAGAGTAAATTAAAGCAGTTTAATCCATCCTACTTTTTGCATTTAAAAAGTGAGCAAAACATTAAGATAAGAAAACCTAATACATAAAATATATCTGGGTGAGTCTGCTGCTTAATTCAAGGTACAAACTTTTAACTTTGTAAAAGTAACTATTAGAAGAAGCAACTGAGACAGAAAAGATTCCAGCATAGGGTGCAGTTTCATTCAGCTGATTTCATTACTTCAGTAGTAAAAGTGCCCACCATCACAAGCTGCAATGAAAGAGGAAAATGGTTCAAACATAGAGAACACTTCAATAGTGAAATATTTAGAAAATGACGATGACTCCGTATCGTAAGTCCTAAGTTGTCTTCCAGTAAGCCTAACAAAGAAACTCTTTTTACAAAAGATTTTACTAAAACTGTTAAACTTTATTGGTGAACAGAGCCAGTGAAAGCAGATAGGGAATTCTGCCTATCCTCCCCTGCAGAAGGTCTCAATCTAAAGATAGCATGGGATAAAAAGGGATGGATTTTCTGGTGTTCTGAGTGGAATGTTATCTTGATTGGTATTTGTTTAGAGCAGGCCAGTTTTTATTCCCCTGTCCATTTCATCAATCTATTGAACAAAGTCATATCCCTGGATATATTATATGAGGTGCATATATCACTTTTGTATATCAGCAATATAAATAGGATATTCTCTAATAAAGGATACAACAGAACCTATAGAATAGTTTCTAAATGACAGCACAGCATGTTTTACCTGTTTTCTCCCAAAACTATTATTTCAGTTACTCTAGAAAAAGTGTTTTGTAAAATACCTTAGTTTTTAAGCCTTTTTGTGAGTTGGTCAATAAACAGAAAACATCTCCTCATTTCCTCACGGATGATCTCATAGGCACACAGGCTGTATTGCTTTTCTTTCAGGAAATTGTCTATCACATGGAAATATTTCTTCACTTTCAGCCTGGTGAGGTCCTCATTTTGTGGGTAGGTTGTCTCCATCTTTTTTTCTCCATCGAACCATGTCTTCAGCAGCTCAATTTGCTGGTGAAGTCCATTTTGGAATGCAACTATCGAACTCCTATCCCAGGCTGTTTGGAGTTGACTTTTGCTGAAGATGTTGAAGATTTGTTGGAGGATCTCCAGGATTGCCACCATAGCATTCTCCTTCTGGAACTCTCTAGAGCTGAGAACATTCTGGAGGGATATGAAGTTTGAATTTTCATTTAGACATTGCACAGGAAATTGTTCTCCCATTTTTTCCAGAAGCTGTAAACTAGCTTGGTTCACTTTGTTTTGCTGGAAGTGAAGCATTTTAGAGTCCACAGATGAGCTTTCGGAGGAGAAGAGCAGGACAAGGCAAATGTGCAGGAAACTCAGGGTGGTCATGCTGATGATTACTTAGATTCCTTGTTTGTGTGTAGAGACTGGAGACTGTGCAATGTCTTTCATAGGCTGATGTGTTGTATTTTTACCCATGTCTCTGAATTTAAGTATTCTGTAGTTTTTCTTTTATCACTTTCTGCATCTCAAGGTTCCCATTTGCTAATTAGGACTTTTTACTTTCACTTTTCTGGTTTTTTTTAAATACTTCTTTGTTAGTTGGTACTTTTCAGCGTTTCTTTCCTTTTTAAAAGAAAGTGAGCAAATTATTAAAAGCATAGCAAGTTGCCTAATATCTGGTATTATTTATGTTATTGCTATAGCAAATTTCCATTTGATCTGAAACATTTCCCAAACTGTAAATAGATCAGTTTAGCTGTACTAAGTCATGAAAGTTCCTTGTAAAAGGGCCATCTGTGTCCCCACCCCTTCCTAACCTTAAGTCAGAACTCCCTTTAATGTTTACTAATCAAAGTAGTTTAATGAGTACATAAACTGATAATGGAAGAGTAAACACACTTGGAGAAGTTTTGGGCCACATCTCGATGACTAGGCCTTTACTGGCCAGAATGACTCAGAAGGCTTATGCATAAATGTGGCATAACAATGTGTTCTTAATATTGTTCCTTTTTTCTATCCATCCCCATCGCCTCCTCCACTGCATGCTACACCTATGCATAGAGCACATAGACACACAGAAAACTTTCTTCTGTAGCATAACAGCAAGTCCAAGAGAAACAAAAATCCCCTTTCTATATAATATTCGTGATATAGCCTCTGTAACACCTAATCTCAGCGTGCTCCTGTGGACTTGTCTTTGAGTCTCTGCCAATCTTTACATTAGTTCTTAATATTTTCTTTTCTACTTCACACTGGTTTAACTAATCATGTTTCTAAATTACTTAGGAACCTCTTTTAATTGTAAAGCTAACTTTTTTTCCATTGGGGATCATTACAATTTACAACAGTCCAGACTTAGAAAGTTTCCTTACACTAGTTAAAATTTCCAGTTTCGAGTAATTGCGATGCAACAAATAATTATAATTGTCAAAGTTATGTGAACTGTAGTGACCAAAATTAGACTTTTATTCCTAATAGTCCTGTAGAGACTCAACTTCTATGGGAGGATGGGGCAGCTGGCTATTATATTCTTTTGCATTGCTGGATGTTAAGATATTTTTTCTACTTGAAAATTGAGTGTGTTGGAGATGGAGTCACATACACTAAACACCATAGTGCTGCTTTTTGTTTAAAAAATGATTTAGTTTTCAGAGTAAAACCTCACTTAAAACTGTATGTGGATTTGTAAAAGGAAGGGAGACCCATATAGATGGGTCGGGTGAATTTTCTATTTTGGCTAGAAGCGGGTTTTCATGATAAAACATTTACTTTCCTTTCACTTTCTTAGTAACAACCTATATTATGAAAAAGGACATTATTTTAAAAATCTAATTGACTTTGCGCCATATACGCTTTTTATCGTTGGTTTTAAACTTTTGCATTTCACTCAGCAAGGACTGGTAAAGTAGACTGGTCTAGTCAATCAAATTAAATTCCTTTGGTCAGCTTCACTTTCTTCTTCATATGTCACAGCCTGAGGCTGGTGCATTGGAGTTTCCATCTCTATAGAAGAGTGGTTCGGTTATTGTAATCCAAAAAAAGAAAGCTATTTTCACTGAAATGAAAAAAGGAGAAAAACCTCATGACCACATGTATAATTATATTGGTTTGGGTAAATGCCCCCGGGAGCAATATGCACATTCGTTTCTCATAATCTATATTTGAGGCTTTAACTGTTTGGCAATGTGTCTTTTAAGACGTGAAAGCATTGGAGTGTGCATCTAAAATATCAGATTTCCGGTGCTGCCATGAATTTATGCACCTTATTCTCTCACAATCTTCAGTGGGACTTCTGGGAGCATAGCATATCCCATAGTAGGATCAAGCCCCAAAGGAGGATGATTAAAAGAGAGAAACCAATTAAGAAGGATGAATGTTTACAAACTCTTAGTAACAAATTAAATAAATAGTCATGCAAGTAAAGAGAAATGTCAGTTAATAAATCTGTATATTACAAGCGAGTAAGCATATAGGTAGCATAGTTCCATGGGGAAAATTAGTTAGTTATAAAGCCCTCAGCTCTTGCCTCCAAGATCCATACTTGGAGGGGGTGTTGTGGCAATGCCTCTGATCTGCCCTGGGGTGGGGAGAGGGAAGAGGAGGGAGAGAATGTGTGTGTGTGTGGGAGCATTGGCATATGGAGTCAGCTGCCTACAAGCATTATTCCCTCCTTTTCTGGGTTACAGAAATTGTTCTGCATGGAATTAGAAATATGGAGGCGAGCGGGGGAAGGGACTAGGCTGGACTGTGCTGAGGGTGGATCCTATGGGCTACATCTCCCTTCCACCAGCCCCACACAGATTATTCTTTAATGGAAATCCCAGGGGAAGCTGTAGCCTGATGGAACCCTAGTAGTGTGGCTGTCATGGAGCTAAACTACTAGAGACCAGAAGGGGCTCTTGTGCTCCTGAAAAGATGCAAAAGCAAAGAGCACCTGTGCAGAGATCCTGAAAATTCCCTGCATCCTACATAGAAACCAGAGAATTTTCTGTATTTGGGAAAAGAAGCTGGTTCCATGGGAAATGGGGCAAACCCCTCCACCACCCCAATCCTGATAAAACAATTTGAGTGGAACTGTGTGAGGAGTTCTGGTGGCGTATTCCTCTCTTTTTCATCCCCTATGATGTGTTTTCTCACAGGAGGGGCCAATTGAGACAAGAGATGAGTGATGTCCCAAGAAGGAAGAAGCGGGTGAAGCCTCTCGCACACTGGGGTATGTACTATTCACTGAACAATTGAATGAGTGGGAAGAGGGTTTCCTTGCACAGATGTTGATAATGAAACAGTTAGACATTATGAAGAATCAGTCCTGGATTAATTCTCATAAGTAACAAGGTAAATGGGAACCTGCACAGCAAAGTTCTTTCATAATTAAGAGCCAGGATTTTATCATAAAAATTGATGTAGTGGTACGGAATACATGATAAAGAAAGGAACAAGAAACCCTCCATTCAGGGCAATCCTTCTGTGGGAGAAAAATAAATCCTCACTCTCTGGTTGGAATGCAACAATATCAGAGACAGCTTTATTTCAAGCAATTGCCAGGGAAGAAATACAGCTGACAGAGAGCATCTCTGCCTCAGTTTCTTCAAAGTACTAACAATAAGCCACAAATATTTATATTCTTTCATGGAATGCATTAATGAAAAACATCTGCAATTTATTTATGTTATGTCTTGCCCATTCCATTAATTTCTCACTTCTGTCTCACTTCTATTCTCACAACATCATTATCTTCAAGGTTAGGTCACATTGACTCTGTGTTGTTTCCCCACTTGCTTCAGACACAGAGTCTGATTTCCCAAGTCTCACATTATGAGACTTCAGAGTTAGTTTGACTGTGCTCTGCCTTGACATAACTGAGGGGCCTATATTCAAATCCTTTAACCCCTTTTTCCACACTTCCAGGCCTATACATTTGGAACTGTTTGGTAGTTTTATGTCTTCCCTTTTGAAAGTAAAATTCATGTAATGTGGTTTCTGGTTGTTTTCAAGGCTATTGCATCTCTCTGTCAGTATATTTGCCCTTTTCTATGTCATTGTAACTTTTTTCTGTTGAGTAAGACATTAGTAACGTATGTAGCAGACCCCCCAGTATAAAACATTTAAAATTGTATAATAAAGACATCCAGCATGGTTGATTTAGGTTGAAAGCCTAGCCTCATGGATTCTGAGTTCTAATTCTGGCTGTCACTCTACAAGTCAGTTAAACTTTCACAACCACAGTTTATCTATAAAATGGGAATAGTAATATTTGACATAAGTCATAGATAATTAAGGTTTAGTAAAGGGCGTAGACATTCTATGATTCCCAGATACAAGGTTTTATCTAAATCAGAGGTTCTCAAATTGAGAGGAGCACCCCCTGGGGAGGCATGGAATATATTCTGGGGAGGCGTGAGAAGCTTTAGGGGGGAAAAAACGTACTGCGCACAATTTACCCACACCAATGAATAGCTAGCAAAGCTGATTCCCTCCAGACATATCAGGTCTTCAGATGGTGCTGTGCATTTGACTCTAGCTGGCACTGTGCATTTTGACGGATTTCTGTTAAGCTTGCACGGCATTATACAAAGTCATTGCCATATGTACGTTAATCCATTCGCTATGACGTGTTGTGCACATTTAATTGTAAGCATGGGCCACAATCGCAGTTTTGCTTTTGCTCATATTACAATCCATCATTGGCTCATTTGTGCAATTTGTGGAATTTCTCTGCTTCAAAAAACAAGTGCACCCGTCGCACAAGAGTGTGATGCCAGTAAGCAGTATCTCACTTAAAATGTACATTACTATATACTTAACTGGCTCTGTTTGAATCAATGACTTACTGTTTTCAATATTAGTGGGAGTTGCATGTTGATATTTGTTATCAGTATATGTACTTGTGTGGCAGGAGGGGGGACGTAAACTACTACAGACACAAAGAAGGTGGGGAGCAATCAAATAAGTTTGAGAACCACTATCTAAATAACAATGATATTATCATCATTTCATCTTTTGAATATTTGTCTGATTGGACAAACTTGTGCATTTCTACATGATAACACAGTTGTGGCACATGGCATCATGATGTTGAGAGTCAATATTTCAGACAGCTTGAAAGTTACTACCCTGTAATGTGTTTCTAAATGGGTGGGGATGGACTAGAAGGCATCATCACTTTGTCCTGACCTTTTAAACACCCTGGAGCTTCAGGAAGTGATCCAGGTGATCCAGTAGGTGACACTCTTATGAGGACACCCTGATCAGTCTACCCTGAATAATTGGAGGACTAGGCCCTAAGTCAATACTGAATCCATGTCCAGCATGGTATTAGGGGGCACTTTAATGCTGGATATTATCTTCTGTGGGAAATGTAGACCAAAGTGGGAATGGTGGGGCTCCCTAGCTCAGAAGTAACTGGGGGGGTGGGGGTATCAGAAATTTGAAGCCCTGAATTGAGGGTGAAATTGGAAACTCTAAGAGGGATGGTCTTGGTCCTGAAGGGCCAAAGTAGACCACACTTCCTAAAGAGTTAATAAATTGGACTGCAGGCAGGGGAACTGTAAGTACTCTGGACTGCAAACATATTACTGGGAGGGCTAGGAGGGAACTGAGGGCAGCATGCCTGCCAGGACACACTGTCCCAAAAACTCATCTGGTCTTCTTATAATTGTGTTTTATGGCAGAGATTAGAAACATTTCCGAGAGGCAAGATTATAAAGCCATTTCAAGCAGACAGTTTACAGATTGAGAAGAGATTATTAAAGTTGGCAACTTTATGGTGAGAGCATAAACTTGTGTATTTGGTAAAGGACAAGGAAACAGGGAAACTGTGTTCTAATCCTGCTCTGAAATCGACACATTGTAAGACTTGGGTTGCCCACCCAACCTTAATTTAGCCCCTTTGTGCATCTGTGTTATGACAATTCAACGTCAACCCCACACAGCTATTAGCGTTTGAGGAAAAATAAACAGGCAAAGGGCTGAAGTGCAAAAGAGGCACTGAGTTGAAGTCGTGGTGCATGGAGTCATAGTGAACTTAGGTCCTGATTCGGCAACGTACTTAAGCATGTTCACAATTTTAAGCACTGACTTCAATGGGACTGTTCATATGCTTAAGGTTAGGCATGTGCTTAAGTACTTTTGTTGAATGGTTATATTAAGGCAGAACAATAATGGGTTTTTTTATTGGTTCATTTTTGTAAAAATGAAATTAGTAGAAATCACCACTATAATGAGCTGCTATTTTAAAAGTAAAATTATATTTTAATATTTATGTTAAAAATTAAGATAAAATATCTCTGATAAGAACATAAATAAATAACTAGAAATTGACCAATAGATAAATACTGTTATAAAACCAGTAAAATGATCTGAAAATAATAATACAGTAAGAGAATAAATATTAATAATGAAAAATTACAGTGCACTTCATTTTAAATAACATATAAAGGAATTATATGCAGTGATGTTGTAGCCAGGTCAGTCCCAAGATATTAGAGAGACAATGTGGGTCAGGTAATATCCAATACTGGATCAATTACTCATTTCAGTTCTTCAAAAAAGATTAATATGTTCGATTCTAAAGCTTATTGTGAATTAGCCCCTACTCTGAAAGCATCTTAATTCCACTTGGATTCTGTAGCCAGCACTGAGAGCAAACTGTTTGTCTGTTCCAAAATAATTGATATTCCTACAGTTTCAGTACTGTAGGCCATACTTCCTAAAACTGGTACCCCACTTTCCATCATTGCAACCAAACATGTCTCCTCCTGCTCTGCTTCTTGGTGAGTCCATGTTGGAGTGTCTATCACAGCCAACATGGGAGATATTTTTGTAAAAAATGTAGGAAATCTGTTGGAAGTGTGTTACTGGATTGCCACCTGGATGCTCATAGAATATCAGGGTTGGAAGGGACCTTACTAGGTCATCTAGTCTAACCCCCTGCTCAAAGCAGGGCCAATCCCCAATTTTTGCCCCAGATCCCCAAATGGCTCCCTCAAGGATTGAACTCACCACCCTGGGTTTAGTAGGCCAATGCTCAAACCACTGAGCTATTCCTCCCCCCCCACTTCAGGTCTTCTTCAGAGACACTGAAGTGAAATGTGTTACAGTTCAGAGGTGCAATTTTGGTGGAGAAGAGCAATATAATACAAATATATAGCTAACGCCTAATGTCAGCGATAATTAAGAAATGTTATGATCCATCCCTTTCTTTTTAAAATGCTTCTTTGTCTTCTGACTTTTTTTCACCAATATACTTCATTCTGCATTTTAAAAAGTGAGTAAACCAATAGAGTATTATCACATAAAATGTAACATGTGCAGTTGGAATTTCGTAATAGAGTGAGTCAATTGCTCAGAGCAAGGTCAAGAGTTATGAAGTCTCAGAAGTCAGTGTTGGAAGAGGCAATGGAGGAGTGATATCACTACACAGTGCAGTTTGATTCAACTGTTTTAACAACATCCGAAGTTGTAGCATCAGCTGGAATGAAAAGGAGAATTGTTCAAACACATAGGAATGTGGAATAATTTTAAAAACCACAACAAATTAAATGAAAATATCTTTCCTATACAGAATATCATTGGTTTTCTGACAGATTTTTCATAGTTTTACATGTCTCTCTGAAGCGTCTCAGGGCTGGCAATATGAGAAATAATTCTTGTGATGACATGTTTAAAAATAGCAGTTATAATAATACTTAAGCATACTTCATAAGTAGAAGAATGTAAGTTTATTTGATTGTGCTGGTGAGGTGACTAACAGTTCTGGATATATACAATTTATTGTATGTTCTGCCATTTAGCCATTGCATAAGACCATCTCACCTATGCTGCTTTACAAACATGTGCAAACATAAATAATAGTAGAAATACTTCCAAATGCTATTACAAATCTATGTAATTACAAATCCATTTTCAGCACAAGATGGGAAGAGCCTGGTGTTGCTGCAGTGATATCAGTTACAATTTGGCCAATAATTATGTGGTAGAAGGACTGGGTCCTAGCCAATAATATGTTAAGTGTTATTAAATATCTCTGTTCAGTAGTATAATTGACAGTAATGTTAATTCAGTTACTGTAGGCAAAAGTTTTCATAGAATATCAGGTTTGGAAGGGACCTTAAGAGGTCATCTAATCCAACCCCCTGCTCAAAGCAGGACCAATCCCCAATTTTTGCCCCAGATCCCTAAATGGCCCCCTCAAGGATTGAACTCACAATCCTGGGTTTAGCAGGCCAATGCTCAAACCACTGAGCTATCCCTCCCCCCTGTACCTTAATTTTTAAGCCTTTTACTGAGTTTCTTAATCAGCAGAAAACATCTCTGCACTTCAACGTGGATGATCGCCCAGGCACACGGGCTGTATTGCCTATCTCTCAGGAAAGCATCTATCCCCTGGAAGTCTTTTCTCACTCTCCAACTGGTGAGCTGGAGGTCCTCACTTTCCAGGCTGGTTTACTCTTTCTCTAGACTATCTGTGCACCCAAACATACTTCCAGCCGCTGTATTTGCTGATGAAGTCCATTTTGGAACCTGGCTATGGAGCTACTATCCCAGGCTGTTTGGGTGAGGTTTTTGCTGAAGATGGTGAAGATTTCTTGGAGGATCTCTTGGATTGCCACGTTGGCATTTTCCTTCTGGGACAGTTGGAGTTGGACAACATCCTGGGTGGACTTGAAAGCTTTCATTTCATTTATGAATTGTGGGGGAAATTTCCACTCATTTTCTTCAGAAGCTCTAAACTCTTTTTGTTCACTTTGTTCTACTGGCAGTGAAGCATGGTACAGTGCTGAGATGAGATTTCAGTGGAGAAGAGCAGTACGAGGCAAACATTCAGCAAACACCTGAGTTTCATCTGTGTGAGCCCATTAAGATAATCATTGGTGTTCCTAAGGCAAGAATGTTCTCTGGAAAGTCAGTATTATGGTGATGCTACACAAGTTAAAGAGAAATTACCTTGTCTCTCAGATGCCAGGCTGAACTGACAGATAAAAAGCTATTTACCTAAAAACTAAACAAATATAATCTAAAGGCAATTAGTTACTAACAATGGTGACCCCAGAGTATTATATTTTTAGCAATCGGATTTTAAAAGCACAGATGCATTTTGAACTATACTTTTATTTGTAAATCTACACTTCATCCACTTAATCAGCAGGAGGAAACTATTCCCTTTCTGGATAGGCAGTGAAAATCATAAAAGACTTCTATCAGTCGGTAATTCTCCTTCATACCCTACTTCATTTGAAGGAAGGAAATGGTGTTGGTGTATTTAAAGTTGCTTAATCCAGGAGTAACTATGGGAGTAAATGCTCAGGAAATATTGGTTAATCTGCACTTTTCAGATTTCATGCAGTTTAAAGAGTACACTTAAAATGTTGATGCTGGAAAAAATTGTTATCTTGGACACTGAGAAAAAGGAACTTCATTTACTGTCAACAGATCTGTAAATACAATGCAATTAGTAATTATATTTTGTAGAGATGTACCCACCTGGATGGATGTAGTTTACAGAGTGATTAAAAGGAGGTTATGAAGCGAAGACATAATATTTTTTTTAATAAGTGTGTTGCTGGAATATAATAATTCAAAGATTTTTTTTTTAAATCAAGATAGTGTTCACCATTACTGCTGGTCCCTTGTCTTTTAATTTTTGCCTTTCCCTTGGCTTGGACAGGGAAATTCTTATGGTTTGTTTAATCCTCTTAACTTTCTGTGGTTACATTTCACTTTCTGGTTCTCATGCCCTAGCACAGACTATTGTGTTGGAATTTCCATCACTGTTTTACTCCAAAAACTAAACTGTTTTCACTGTAATTAGAAGATTCCCTTAAAGAAAATATGAAAATGTTTCTATTCATATTAATTTGGGTAGAGCCCCCAGGCTTCCCATGCACTTTCTTGTTAACAAATTCAACATTTTTGCTTCAACTATTTGACAGGGACTCTAAAGAACCATAGAAATATATGGCTAGAAGGGACCTCAAGAGGTCATCTAGTCCAGGGGTTCTCAACATTTATCTTTCTGAGCCCTCTCTCCCCAGCATACTATAAAAACTCCATGGCCCACCTGCACCACAATAACTGGTTTTCTGTGTATAAAAGCCAGGGCCGGCATTAGGGAGTAGCAAGCAGGGCAGCTGCCCGGGGCCCCATGCCACAGGAGCTCCTGTAAATCTACATTGCTCAGGCTTCAGCTTCAGCCCCCAGTGATGGGGCTCTGGGCCCTGGGCTTTAGCTTTCTACCCTGGTCTCCAGCGTGTCTAATGCTGGCCCTGCTTGATGGCCCCACTGAAACCTGCTCGCGACCCCCCAGGGGGCCACAGACTCCTGGTTGAGAACCAGTGATCTAGTCCAGCTTCCTGTGCTGAGGCAAGACCAAGTATACCTTAACCATCCCTGACAGTCATTTGTCTAACTTGTTTGTTCTTAAAAGCCTCCCATGATGGGGATTCCACTGCCTCTCTTGATAGCCTATTCCACTGCTTAACTATCCTTGTAGTTAGAAAGTTTTTTCCAATATCTTACCTAAATGTCCCTTGCTGCATATTAAGCCAAAAAGTTCTTTTCCTTACTTTGGTGGACATGGAGGAAAATTTATCACCATCCTCTTTATAACAACTGTGGCAAATTGCCAGCACTACTATGATGGGTCCCGCACTTTCTCTTCCTGTGGGGGGGTTTCAGGGTGCCATTTCTTGCCCCTGAACTGGGGTAACAGCTATCCTACTAGTATCCCAGGGAAGGGGAGTGGAGAGGGAGGGACCCAGGCCCGCCCTCTACTCCAGGTCCCAGCCCAGGGGCCCTATGATAGTAGGTGAACCACTTGTACCAGTGATTCTTTCCCCTGGGCTACTTCCCTCTCCTGACCTTCAGCTTGTGGGGCTTCCTGCCTTCCCTCTGCACAAGCCAGGTGTCCCTTTACCTAGGATCTTGGTCTTCTTAGCCCACTGCAGTACTTCTCAAAACTCTCCGCCACTTTCCTTTGAACTGCTCTTTGTTCCACCACCAATCCACTCTGCTCCAGCTCCTCCTCTGGCTGATTGAAGCAGGGGGATTTTATCAGGTGACTGGCTTCAGGTGCTCTAATTGGTTTCAGGTGCTTTTAATTAATCTACAGGGAATAAGGCTTCTCCTCATCCTAGATCACTCTCCTGCTGCCTTCTGGCCATGCTGTATCACACAACCCATAACATATTTCAAGACTGTTACTAGGTCCCCCCTCAGTCTTCTTTCCCCAAGACTAAATAAGCCTGGTGTGATGGTTTATACCCCCTTCTGGGATTCCACCTGATGTGCTGGGATTTCACTGAGCCTGCCTCCTCCATTAGCCTGGGCTCCCTCTCCCTGTTTTGCTGAATTAGGCTCTCCGGCCCTTGGCAGCACACACACAGGTAGGGACGCTCCAGCAGTAGAATCACACAGAGTCTGCAAACAGCTCTCTATGACAAGACTCAGCTAAGAAATCGCCCAGCTCTTAAGTGCAGCTCCCCTCTGGAAAGTACACCCAAAATAATATTTTCTTGCGCTGTAGAGAAATCTATACAACGTAAGCTCATAAATTCGCCCCCTCTCTCAATGTGGAGGAAGATATGCACAACTTCTTGAGCCCCAAGTTAGAAATTGCACAAACTGGGTTTAATAATAAAACAAAACAAATTTATTAACTACAAAAGGCAGATTTTAAGTTGTAACGATGCTGGTTCTGGTGGGACCCAACTGTGAGTGCCAATTCAGGACAAATTGCTTCAAGCAGGGCAGTTACAGACACTGCTGGGTTTTCTCCACCTCTAAGGCAAACCAAACCAGCCAAACAGAGAAGACTTTGGTTTTACACCACTGGCTTACCACAAGACACTCCAGTTTCCCAGTATCACCACCAGCGCCACTCGTTATGGGGACGAATGGTTATGAAAACCAATGCCCCAGTAAAAGAAAAAAGGTTCTCCTGATCCCAAAGGACCAAGCCCCAGACTCAGGTCAATATACAAATCAGATCTTACCCACAAATTACGCTGTTGCCAATCCTTTAGAATCTAAAGTCTAAAGGTTTATTCATAAAAGGAAAAAAGATATAGATGAGAGCTAGAATTGGTTAAATGGAATCAATTACATACAGCAATGGCAAAGTTCTTGGTTCAGGCTTGTAGCAATGATAGAATAAATTGCAGGTTCAAATCAAGTCTCTGGAGTACATCCACAGCTGGGATGGGTCATTCCGCCCATTGTTCAGAGCTTCAGTTTGTAGCAAAATCCCTTCAGAGGTATGAAGCAGGATTGAAGACCAGATGGAGAAGCTGCAGCAGCTTTTTATAGTCTCTTGCCATGTGGTCTCTGCTTTCTTTGTCCCAAAGATAAGCTATCCAGCACATGGCATGGAAAAACCTCAGAGTTCGGTCCACAGGCATGTCCCTGCATACCTTGCTGTGTTACAAGGTGTATCTGCCTTCTCTCAATGGGTCAGTTTTATAGCTGATGGTCCTTAATGGGCTAGACAGAGCTGACACCAACTCGTCTGGGGTGTCACCCAGAAGCATAGCACAAGTTTGAAATACAGACAGTATAAAGCCAATACTTATAACTTTAAATACAAAAATGATACATGCATACAGATAACATAATCATAACCAGCAAACCATAACCTTGTCTTAGATACCTTCTTTGACCCCCTTTATTCAAGATTTGGTGCCACTACAGGACCTTCGTTGCAACAATGATCTATACGGCCCCAGCTTATGTCAATAACATCACATAAGTGAGTATAAGGGATAACAAACAGAACAAAGCAGATTACCAAGCAAGTAAAACAAGCATGCTAATCTTAAATCTTAAAGAGATTGGTTTCAAGAAATAATTTCTCACCCTAAATGTTGTTTTAGGCAAGTTGCAGAGTTTCTGTAGCTTAGAGTTCCAGTTATTTCTCTTCACAGATTGGACTCCTGTCTTAGTCTGGACTCAGCCCTTGCCTTTCCCACTGCTCAGTTCCTTTGTTTCTTCGGGTATTTTCAGCGGTCTTTCTTCTTGGGCAGGAAGGCAATGGAGAAGAGTCCTGTTTGCCTTACACCCCAGCCTTAAATACGATTTACATAAGGCGGGAATCTTTTATTTCCCAGTCTTGACCTCCCTCTCCTTTTAGTGGAAAATTACTAGAAGTCCAAGATGGTGTTTAGTACCAGGTGACAGGACCACCTGACTTAGTAGTGTCACAGTCACATCCCAGGATGCCTCTCAGGAAGGAGAGAGATTAGTATCTTTAAAGTCTTATTGTTTCTTCCTAATGGCCCATCAAGGCTGATGGCCTTTTGTCTGGTGGGTGTTTCCCAAATACACACCCAGTTGTAATTGTTACATAGTCAATATTTCTAACCTTAGATACAGAATGATCTTGCATACAAATTGGATAATCACATTCAGTAAATCATAACCTTTCCAATGATACTTTACAAGACCCATCTTGCATAAAATATGTCTCAGTTATGCCATATCCATAGCATAAGCATATTTCCATAAAGAATATGAGGTGTAACGTTACACCTGGTTTTTTAACCTTTCCTTATAGGTCAGATTTTCTAAGCCTTTATTAATTTGTTCTCCCCCAGCTTGTCTGAAATTTTTCCACCTCTTTCTTAAACTTTGTTGAAGAAAAGTGAATGCAATACTCTTGCTGAGGCCTCACCAGTGCTGAATAAAGCATAACAATTACCTCCCATATCTTACATGTGACACTTCTGTTAATATTTGTCTTTTTTGCAACTGCTTGACTTTAGTGTCTCATATGCAATTCATGATCCACTATAACCCCCAGATCATAGAATATCAAGGTTGGAAGGGACCTTAGGAGGTCATCTAGTCCAACCCCCTGCTCAAAGCAAGACCAGTCCCCAATTTTTGCCCCAGATCCCTGAATGGCCCCCTCAGGGATTGAACTCACAACCGTGGGTTTAGCAGGCTAATGCTCAAACCACTGAGCTATCCCTCCCCCCTGCAGTAGTGATGCTTATCTAGTCACTACACTTGTCTCCATTGACTTTCCTCTTGCTGATCTTAGACCAATTATCCAGTTTATTAAGGTCATTTTCAATTTTAATCATGGCCTGCAAAGTGTTTGCAACTCCTCCCAGCTTGGTGTCAGCTGCAAATTTTATCAACATATTCTCCCCTCTGTTATCCAAGTCATTAATGAAAATAGTGCATAGTACTGGACCCAGGACAGACCCCCGCAAGACCTAACTAGATATGTCCTTCCAGGTGACAGCAAACCATTGATAACTACTCTTTGAGGACAATTTTTTAAACAGTTTTGCACCCACCTTACAGTCATTTCATTTAGCCCACATTTCCTTAGCTTGTTTATGAAGAGAAAGCCTGTATACCTAATGTGCCAGAGCCCCAGTCCTGCCATGGGGTATGCACCCCAAATGGAGGTTTTGGGTATGTATCATACAATAAGGGCAAGTCCCAGGGATGCTGAAGAGACAGTGAAATTAGTGAAATAATATGAATACTAGCAGGAAAGGCTGAGGTAGCAGAGTAAATACAGGCTAATGAAAGAACAGAATCTGTTTCTGTAAATCTGTATGTTCACAGCACATAGGCACCGAAGTAGTATAGTGTTTGAGGAAAGTTAGTTACAAAAGCCAGAGAACCTGCCCCAGCGGCTTCATGCCGGGATAGAACTCTGCATGTGAGCATCTTAGCTGCTCCACGTGGAAGCGTGTGTGATGTGGGCTGAGGTGGAGTAGGGTCTGCTGTCTTCACCCATCATTCCCTCTTTCCTGGGACCCCATGGATTGTTTTCCATAGGATTATGATCTGTGTCAGAGGCCTGGACTGAGCGGACTTGTACTGGGTAGGGGCAGTCCTATTGCAGCTCTGCAGGGTGCATCTTGCTAACCAGCTGCACAAAAATTACACTTGCAAATACCCTGGAAGATACTACTTGGCACTGGAAAGATGCAGTGTGGGAGAGTCTAATGAGACCAGAGCTGAGACAGATGCTGCAGATGTCTGTGTGGCGAGACTCTACTGAGTCAGGAGATAGAATGACAGCCACTTCCATGAGCAAGGGTGGGGACAAACCTGCTCCTCCTTACTTACGCCCACCAGTGGAAGGATGTGGGAGAACCTAAGTAGGGGATGGATATTTACAGAGTTTAACTCTCTTTTAGGAAATGCGAGCTGGGATTCCCCAATGGTGTGGCTATTCCTTATGATATGGGTGTGTAACAGGGTGCTGGCCAGGAGGTCCTGAGCCAGGCCCCTGTTAGCCCAGCTCCAATTAAGAAGTATTAATTGGAGCTTGCTGAGTATGCCATGCCTAATTGCTAGAAGAGAAGCCCCTGCAGCCCTTATTAGCCAGGGGGCTATAAAAGGCTGGCAGGAAGGAAGTGAGGAGGGGGAGAAGAGACAGGAAAGGGAGGAGTCAAAGGCTGTGCATCTCTGCTGGTTGGAGAGGGTAGCTGTCCCCCAGGTTGTTGGTTTGGAGCATGCTGTAAATAGAAGGTGGTGGGAGCTGACACTGAAAATAAAAAGCACTGGTGATTGCATTCAGAAGTCATCTCTGGCTGATTCGTTACGAGGGCAAACAAAGGCCTTGTTACTGGGTGATATTGTCAAAGAGCTCACCTGAATTCTCTGCTCAGCGTTGCCCTTTTTTTTAAAGTAAAGGTCAGATGGAATGAATGGGAATAGGTCCACCCCCCAGCACTGAATAGGTTTGAGGTAGTTTAAAAATCAAATTCAGTGTTCACCATTTTCGCTGGTTCCTTGTTTTTTAATTTTTGCTTTCCCCTCCGCTTGGGCAGGGAAACTCATCTGGTTTGTTTAACACTTCACTTTCTGTGGTCACGTTTCATTTTCTGGTTCTCAAGCCCTAGCACAGACTGTTGTGCTGGAGTTTGCATTATGGCAGGGAAATGTGTTTTAATTGAACAAGAAAACTATTTTCACTGAAATTAAAAAAGAAAAATCACATGAAGAAACCATGAAAACATTTCTGTGCATATGAATGGTTAGAGTCTCCCAAGTCTTCCTGCACTTTTATAAGAAATTTCAGATTTTTGCTTCAGCTATATGAAGGTTTCTGTAAAGGGGAGAAAGCAGACTTACCAGAGCCCCCAGATTGCCATGGGCTACGCTCCCCATTCTCCCATGACTTTCCATGGGTGTGGGGGATGTTTATTCCACACCAGGGTGAAGTCCCAAGGAAAGATGTACAAGAGAGAGGGAAATAAGTAATATGAAGAAGAGGCTAAGGTAACAAAGTAAACACAGGGCAATAGGGGGAAAGACAAATCATCTCTCTCAGTAATCTACATGTTAACAGCAATTCAGGGGAGCTGGAACAATTGTTATTGAGGGGGTGCTGAAAGCCATTGAACAAAAATGTAAACCCTGTATATGATGGAAACCATGCATTCACTTACTAATATTACTTTAAGCTGTGCACCCCTAGTTCCAACTTCCCTGCAGCAAGTATGCAAACAACTAGTTTATTAATTGAGGAAAATTAGTTAAAAAGGCCTCAGAGCCTGCTGCAGAGCATCCATGCAGGCGTAGGTGCTGACTCCGTGGATGCTCTGGGGCTAGAGCACCCGGGGGGAGGGGGGGAAGGTGGGTGCTGAGCACTCACTGGCAGCCCCTGTATCAGCACTTCCCACTCCCTCCCCGCACCTCCCTCCTGTCACAATCAGCTGTTTTGCGGCATGCAGGAGGCTGGCGGGGAAGGGAGAGGAGCGAGAATGTGGCATGTTTGGGGGAAGGGGTGGAACGGGGCGGGAAGACGTGGGGCAGGGATGGAGTAGGGGTGGGAAGAGGTGGGGTGGGGGCAGGGTGGGGGTGGGGCCTTGATGTAAGGGGTGGAGTGGGGGCAGGGCCTGCAGCCCAGCTGGTGCTGGTCGAGCACCCCCTGGCACAATGGAAAGTTGGCGCCTGTGCATACAGGGATAGAGCCCTCTGCATATGACTCTTATCTATCCCATGTGGAAGTGTGTGTTGGTTGAGATGAGGTGCCATGGAGTCAGATGCTTTTGCACATAGTTCCCTCTTGGGTTGTTCTCCATACAGTTATGATCCATGTGTGGGGCCTGCAGTGAGCATACCCACATTGGGCTGGGGCAGTGCTAGTACAGGTCTGGTGGTCTGCATCTCCCTAGGTCAGCGGCACAAAAATGACCGGCTGCAATGGTCTATTTTGGCTCTCGTTATTTACATATTAATTGTGTTTTGTCAATATAACCTGTAGTCTTCAAATACACCAAAGAATGAATGAAGGCAGAGAGACTTGGACAGGAAATAACTTCTACTGCTGATAGGCACAGCTACTGAAAAAAACCTGTACCTCAAGACATGATAGGCATTTGTTTTAAGAGTCAACTTTTTGTACATGCCTCTAAACCAGCAGGTCCCAGACTGAGGTTCATTATTCCATGGTGGTACGCGGAGTACTGGATGGTGGTATTCAGAGAACAGACAGTTCCTACTTTCCTTTAAAGACAGCTCAAATTATATAAATGCGTTCCTAGTACTACCTTTCTTTGTAAGCATTTGGTGTACCTGCTACGAAGGTGTTGCCTGATCTCGAATGGGAGGGGAAATGGTCCATAGAACAATTTTGGTAAGATTAGGCCCACATCATGAAATGTTTGAGAACCCCTGAGATAAAGACAAGCAAAGGCTTCTGCAGTGATGCCATCTGTTGACTTCAAGGAATTTACAGCAGCTCCTATTAGTGACTCCATAGTTTGGGTTGTGTTATAAAAGGGATTTCCAGTGGGGCATACATTCCTGTTTTTCCCCATAAAGGCATGTTGCCAGTAAGTGTGAAAATTCACACACAGTTTGTTTTCATGCTCTTTGAACATTTAATGGAATGGTTGTTTGATTTCTCTTAATAACTTTTTAATAAGAAACCTCCAGATTTAGGCTCTGTCCTAGGCAGTGCTATGATTGAGTAGCAGTTCTTCAAAAATACTATCTCCAGACCCAAACTCGGTAGAGAGGTAGATCCTCACAAGATCTGGTGCAATGGCTAGTTTTGTTTTGTTTTTCTTTTTCAATTCATTTTTAACTATTGGTTTTGGGGTAATTTTTAGTCATTATTCACATTACAACTGAAATGTTGATGCACGGTGCTCATAAACTGGTGGTTGGTGGTGGAACATGCAGTCCATGAACATACAAGCTTGATTTTGAGCCAGCAAAGAAAGGGCAAAAGGGTGCAGCACCAGCTTTTACAAACCTGACTGACGGGAAGGGTTGTTACGTACAAGCTTGATGCTGTTTATGAGCCAAGTGTACCCTAGCCTGATTGATGGAGGGGGGAAATTAGGCCCCCGCAAGCAGGGGCGGCGAGTTCTATGGGCCTGTGGTGCCTATATATATATAAATGGAGATATGCCAATCTCCTAGAACTGGAAGGACCTTGAAAGGTCATCAAGTCCAGTCCCCTGCCTTCACTAGCAGGACCAAGTACTGTCCCCTGACAGATTATTTTTTTTCTCCCCAGATCCCTAAGTGGCCCCCTCAAGGATTAAACTCACAACTCTGGGTTTAGCAGGCCAATGCTCAAACCACTGAGCTATCCCTCCCCACAACTGCGGCAATGGGAGCTGTGAGGGTGGTGACTGCGGACAGCAGTACATGGAGACCTCTCCAGCCCCCCGCCTAGGAGTTGCTGGCAGAGAGAGGTGGGATCGCTTTTGGGAGCTGCCCGAGGTGAGCGCTGCACTCCTCACCCTCTCCCGAACCCCAACCTCCTGCCCCAGCCCAGAGCCCGCACCCAAACTCCCTCCCAGAGCCTTAGGCAGGTGTGTGTGTATGTGTGTGGGGGGGCACATTCTGGGCACCACCAAAAATTATACAAACCTGCCATCTCTGCCCGCAAGCCTGATTGGTGGCAGATAGGGAGTCTGGGCACTTGGAAACCTGACTGATAGGGAGGCAGTTCGCCCATGTATCTCATTAATGGGAGGAAGGGAGGGACAAGCAACTTTGTACCACAACAGCCTGAACTTTTCCCCTTGGAATCCCAGTCTTTCCAACACCCCTTTCATCAGCCTTTACCAAACTAGCCTGTTTCATCACAATGAACTACTGCATCAAACACCCACAACTACAATTTTTTGGGGAAAATAATATGGTAACAGGCAGAAACGCAACAACTGCAGAGTTGAAGTTGTGATTTGTGGTCTGTTGGAGTAGTAAAACAAATTATCATAGCTATTTTTCTTATGGAGTCACTGCTGAATCAGGGTTTAGATTCACAATGTATTTCAGCAGGTTCTCAACGTTAACCACTGATGTCAAGGGCGGCTCATGTACTTCAAGTTAGGCAAATGTTCACAAGTCCTTTGCTGAACTGGAGTCTTAAGGCAGAACAAGAGAAGATTTTTATTGGGTGTTTGCTTTTTTAAATATCTAATTAATAGAAATCACTACTGCTGTAGTTTGCTATTTGGTATAAATAAATATTTATTTATAAAAATAAAATATCTCTGAAAAATTATAAATAAGAGCAATAAATAAACAATATAAATAAATAGGAGTTGATCAACATCAAAATATTGTTACAAATCCAGTAAAACTGTCTGAAAATAATTTTCACAGAGCAGAAAGAGAATATAGGTTAGCAATAATTTAAAATTCAAGTGTCCCTAATTATAAATGGCCTAGAAATTGGGATGTTCTTTATCCTTGGAGCGAAACAGGTCTCCAGAAGCTCCATTTTTTTATGAGTCCATGTTAGGATCTTTGAATGTGACTATCATTCCAGGCAGCTAGGGAGAGAATGTGGCACGAGATGTAGGAAATCTGTTGGAGGCTCTCCTGAATAGCTAATGTGACAGTCTCTTTCTGAGTCTCTCTGGGCTTGAGAAACTTTTGAGGCCACATTAAGTCTCTTCTTTCTGACTTTATAGGAAAATGATCCTTCCGTTTTGTTTGAAAGTTGTCCTCATTCACATCTGTAATGCTGAAGCAAAGCCTGATACAATTCAGAGGTAAGATTTCATTTTTAAGAGCAGCCCAAGGTAAATTCTGATCAAACGCGTAAGATCAGTGATTTGGAAATCGTAAGGTTTTTCTCCTTTGGTTCAAATATTACGTTGTCTTCTTCCATATTTTCAGAAATATCTTTTTTTACATTTTCTTATGTGAGCAAATCAATCTGGTAATGGCAAGAAGTATATAAACTGTACAATTGGAGTTCTGTACGAGTGGGTCCCTTGTTTAATGCAGGATGGACTGATAAGAGTCTGGAAAGGTACTGCTTGTAGAATCAACTTAGAGACAAAGGACTCCAGTGGAGGTGTAGTTTCACTCAGCGGTTTTCATAACATCATTACCTGAAGTATCACGTGCTGGAATGAAAAAGGAGAATGATTCAAACATACATACACAGTTTCAAATGTCAAATATAGTCCCTGTTTTTCTAACCAGATGTCAAAACATAAATCCTGAGCCTTAGTGCACTTATGATCTTGTGACAATTTTTTTTTTAACTAAAGCTGTTGAAATGTAGGGGTAAACTGAACAAAGAAAACCACTATAAGTACCCTTGACCATCCTATGTGCAGAAGAAACTGACAGAATTCGATGGTGGGATTGAAATGTGTGGACACAGACCCTCAGTTTTCTGGTGTCCTAACTGGAATGTTGTTTTATTAGGCAGTTGTTGAAGGGAGGCTTCTCGCTGTTCTTTTCCCCAACTAAGACACTTACTGGGCAAAGTTATATTCCGTATGGTTAGTTATCACTCATGATATTTTGTCATTAGTTAGCAGTTATGATGTATTTCTATGTTTTTCACATGGAATATAGCATGTGTAGTATGAAAGCACTAAACTATATGATACTCTAAAACAGTTTTATTAACATGAGTTTGAAATAGCTGAAATTACTATGGGAGAAAGATTGGGACCTACATAATACGAGTTATAAAACTACCATCCATCTCTTCAGTTGTTTTATTGAAACAATACAATTTAGTTTCCCTAGAAAAATGCAAATATGGTACCTTCATTTTTAAGCCGATCTGTCAGTATGTCAAGAATTAGAAAACATCTGGATATTTCTGCACGGATGATCTCCCAGGCACATAGGCTGTATTGCTTTTCTTTCAGGAAATCGTCTATTGTCTGGAAGTATCTCTTCAGTTTCAGGCTGGTGAGCAGGAGGTTCCCATTTCCTAGGTAGGTCATCTCCTTTCCCTTCTCAGCACTCAAACACATCCCCAGGTTCTCAATCTGCTGGTGAAGTCCATTTTGGAATTCCTTTATGGAAGCCTCATTCCAGACAGCTTGCGTGAGATTATTGTTAAAGATATGGAAGAGCTCTTGGAGGATCTGCTGGATGGCTCCCTTGGCATTCTCTTGCTGGGACATTCGGAGCTTGAGGATATCTCTGGGCTTGAAAGCTGTCCTTTCAGTTAGACATTGGAAGGGAAAGTGTCCACCCATTTTCTCCAGACGCTCTAAACTCTCGCTGTTCATTCTGGTTTGTAGAACATGAATCCTGTTACAGTCCAGACATGAGATTTCACTGGAGAAGAGCAGCACGAGGCAAAATTGCAACAAACTCCTGCTGATCATGATAATGTCTTTGATTCCCTGTGTTTGTGTAGAACTTGAGCAACTGATGCCTGTTCAAGGTCTTTCGTAGACTATTGTGTTTTCGACCCATGTCTCTGAATGTCAGTAGGTATTTAAGTGTTCTGTAGGAAAAGATTTTTCTTTCGTCACTTTCTACTTTTCAAGGTTTTTCTTGCTTGAGGTTTTCACTTTCAGTTTCCTTCTTTTTATTTAGTGGAAGCGAACACGTCATTAGAAGAACAAAATCACAGTCATTACCTTTTTTAATATTAAAGAATCCCTACATTTCTTTCCTTAGGTTCTCCCCCCCCTGCCCTATTAGATAAAGAAAATGTAAAGGGTAAGAAGAGTATGATGATTAACAGTGTCATCCCGTTACAGGTTAGAGTAGGGATCTGTCTACTCCCAAGTTCCTGTAGTTAGCACTGCTAGGTAGGTCTGAATGTCCGTTACATCAATAAGACTATCCATGCTTTTAAGTGGTAACAATGAATTTTGGCAGATGGCGGGGGAGAGGGGAGCCGACTACTACAGAGCTTCTTTTTGCTAGACTCTGCAGATAACAGCAGTGAAGTGATGTATAAAGCTGCTGTTCCTTCGCTTTGCCTCTCTGGTGTCGCACTCAAAATCAGAAATCCCTGCTATGCTCTGGCTGTCTCATTCCCGCCTTCCAACCTAATAAAATTTGATTTGACCTCTTAAAATTTGACCTTTTAAAATTTGATAGTCATGGAAAAAATTCCTATGAGAGATTCTCTATTAATCTCACGCAATTTCCTGGCCATTTGAAATATAAGAGAGGAAAAACCATGTGTGTAGGGAATGCCAGAGGATGGACAGAGGGCACTGAGAAACTGGGAGGTTTACTTAAGAACCAGATACCACCTGTGAAAAGCCTGAGGAACAGGTACAGTTGAAGGGTGTGAACATGCTACAGTATCTTCTCGGGCACCTCTGAGTAGTTCCCCATGATGTAGTGTAGTCACATGGAAGGCAGTTGACCAAAAAGATTGTGTGGTTGGTAGAGCGACTGACATAAATGAATGTCACTTTCAAATGTGTTTGACTTTTCACCATTAAAGCTTTATTCTTTTTTTAGTGTGCATTTCACTGAGCTTGGACATTGAAATTCAAACTTCATTCATCAGACCACTTGCATCCTGTAGCAAGTTTCACTTTCTGTTTTTCATACCTTAGTACTAAGCTGTCATGTTGGAGTTTCCATCAGTGAAGGGGAACGGTTTTCAACCCAAAAATTGAAAAGGAATTTGTTCATATTAATTTTAAAAAAGGAAAAGAAGAAAACATAAACATATTTCTGTTCATGTCACTTCTTTTACATCTCCCGCCCCCATCACCTCAAGCACTTTCTTTAATCATAATCTAGAGTTTTGCCTAAACTATTTGGAAGTGTCACTTTAAAGGGACCCAGTCATACCAGAGGCTCTGCACCCCAATCTCGCATTCACTCCAGTGGGAGTTCTCAGTGTGCATTTCCTAGCAATTTGAAGCTTCAGCAGATAATATTTATATGAAAGAGAGAGAAATTTTAAAATCTGAATTTTAACAAGAAAAGCTAAAATAAGAAAGCAATGGGAGGAAAGATACATAGTCTTTCAGCATATTTGCATCAGCAATTAGCCGGTTTTCTGGGAAAGATTAGATGCAGACTCATCTGGGTGAAATATTTGCTAGAATTTGATGAAACACTGTATATTTAAATTTCAGTGAAAATATCAGGAAATTTTATTGGAATCTTTTTCCTCTCTGTCAGCCAGCTTAATTTGAATGTGAAATAGAAGATTAGTTTTCCTATTTGCGAATATCCTGTAAATAAATTCAGAATTTTCTAATGTGTTTATTTTAAATGATTTGACAAATGGTTTATACACATTCCACTCTGATTTCTCAGGGCCTCCTTACCACATCTGTTCTCTGAGTATTTGCTATTCATAATTTGCTACTTGTTCTGTATGGTGGTTCACCTGAGTCAATGCTATTGTGTCTGTTCCCGGGCTGGTTGCCTTCAAATTCAAAACTGCATTCAAGATGTCTGCATGAACTTTTCTGGAGAAAAGTCTCTTTAAAATATGTATTTATATGAGTGTTTGTTATACGTTCTCACTACAGAGATGTTCTTTCCTAACAAAAACTCTCACACAAATATTTCAGAAAATGTTTACAAAGGGCTAAACATTTTTCATAAATGTTTAATACGTCTCAAATGTTTAGGCTGTGGCTGAAATATGTTGTTGGCAGTGCTACTGTTGACTGATAACTCTTCAGAACTACTATTCACCTACACCAAACTTGGGAGAGAGGAGGATCCTCACTAGATCTGATGCAACCATCAGGTTTATTACTATTATTTTAAATGTTGGGTTTAGGTAATTTTTAGGCATTGTTGATGTTCTAACTGAAAGTTGAACACATTCTGTACACCAAACTGGTGGTTGGTGTCAAGGAGCACACGAGCCTGATTTGGAGGGTGTGGAGGGGTGACACCAGTTGTTCAGAAAACTGAGGGAGAGAATTGCTGACTTGAGTGCACACAAGCGTGATTCATTTGGCTTGATTTGTTTATGTGTGTGTCGGGCGGGCGGGTCTCTCTGTAAGACTTATGAATTCTAGTTGATATTATGAAGTTATTATCATGAAATTTCCTAATCATAGGAAACCTCTTTCTATGTGTATCCACCCTATTGGACAGAACGTAGAGCAGGTACTCACGAGGCTGAGGACAATGGGGGACACTTAACTTTAAAACTATGTTCTGATGAAAGCATCATTACACTAAGTAGAGTGCCCGAGTTGGGAAATTCCGTTTGGCCAAGTTGGTGTTAAGGAGAATGAGGGTTAGAAGTGGAAAGTTACTGAAAGTCGACAAAGAGACAGATGATAAAAACAAAAGGTTCTAAAAGAAATCACTGGGGGGGAAGACCCACAGGACATTTGGGCAAGAGGAAGGAAGGGGATGGACTGGCAAAGGTCAGGTTATCTGAACTGAGGGAGAAGGCTCTGTTTTTGTGCATATAAGTGGTGCATTGCAACAGAAGGATGTTGGATGACCGCAAGTGACCCTGATCCAGGCCCATAGAATGGCCTGGTGTGTTGAGGAAACTGAGGCACGGAATTGCGGATAGGGTTACAATTTTTGTTCTAATCTGTGTATTTTCCATGTGATTAAGTAAATAGCAATAGTGTGTGAGAATCCTGTGCAGGGTTTCTGGATGTTATAATCTACACTTACTACAGGCCCCTGGAAGAGGTAAACACCTACGAGTGTACTTCTGGGAAGAGGACATGTTAAAGCAAATTCTGAGTTTCAAAGACTTCCCAGTAGACATCTCGGATGAGCCCCCACTTGTAAGGCTGACAGACCCTAGTTGTCAGCAGGCAGGATTGAACCTGGGACATTTGAATCTTAGTATACGAGCCTCGACTGGATGAGCTGAAAGCCACATGCCTCTTAAGCCAAGATAGTAGCAGACTCCTCAATCTCTAGATGGTTCAGGTGACACTAGAGGGAGACAGAGCACCACACCAACCAGGCATGGGTTGTATACTTCCCTTAGCTGAGGAAGCCCAACCCAAGCTTCAGAGACTTCCCAGCTGATATCCCAGCTGCCCAAAAATGACACTTTAAAAGGTTGTCTGAGGCACTGCATGCAGCCTGGAGCAGCCCTGGAAGATACTAATTGGCACTGAAAATACAGGGGCAGGGAATCTAATGGGACCAGAGCTGCGACCGATGCTGTAGATCTCTGTGCCTGGAGAGACCTTTTTGATCAGTGCAGAAACCACAGAATCTGCTGAGTCTGGAGATGGAATGACAGCCACTTCCACAAGGCAGTCTACTGATGAACCTGCCCCTCCTTCCTCCTGCCCATGAGTGGAAGAATGTGGGAGAATCTCGGAGGGAGCTATTTACAAATTTTTCCTCTCCTCTAAGAAGTGTGAGCTGGGATTCCCCACAGGCATGGCTGCTCCTTATGATTCAGGTGATATTGTCGAAGAGCTCAACTGAACACTCCATTCAGCATTCCCCCTTTTTTATTAAAGGTGTGATGGAATGAAGGGGAATAGTTTTCCCCCAGAGCTGAATAGGTTTGGGGTTGTTAGACTTTTTCAGAAGAATTCCGTATTTTTCATGTGTAGTAACTGACTGACATATTCCACCAAATGGGGAGCTGCATTTTAGAGGTGACAAGGACAAACTTTGATAATCCTAATACAAAATGGCCTATTCCTGCTCTCATTATTCACGTGTACTTTTGTTTGTGGTGTACGCCCAAGAATGAATTTAGCCTGGTCGCACACAGAGGTAATGGGATCAGGCGGTGAGGTCACAAACCTGATAAGAGTGCATGTGAGGACAGACTTAATATCGGGGGCAGTGCTAGTAAATGTATTGTGGGTAGGTGCTGGGTACATACAAACCTGATTTGATTTTGGCTGGGGGAAGATGGTATGTGAATGCACATAAACCTGATTGATGGGGTATGGACAGGCTAATTACAAACTAACAATTGGTGTGTGTTAAGGGTTGCATGCAGTCTTGCTTAGTGGGAGAAAGGACACCAATCTAGCCTTTTCCAAGAAAACCGTCTACTACACCAAACATCCAAATTGACAAGTTTTTTGGGGAAAAAGTAACCTGGTAAAAATTAGAGTAGGAAAAGGTGGCAGAGTTCAGTTGTGCTGTGTGGTCTGTTTGAATGGAAAGGCTAATTGTCATTCTGTAATGATTATTTTTAATATGGAATTACTGTGAACTGGGACACTGATTCATCAATGTATTTAAGCATGTTCCTAACTGGAGCAGTAACAGCAGTGGGATGGCTCACATGTTTTAAGTTAGTCACTTGCATAAGTACTCTCTGGAATTGGGGTTTTAAGGCTGAACAAGTACAGGTTGTTTTTTTTATTCTCCTTTTCTTTCTTCTTAGTTCAATAGGTATTTAATTCAAATCATTACTATTATAGATTGCCATTTGAGATAAATAATTATTTATTAATAAGTAACAAATATGATAAATACATAAATAGGAACAATAAATAAATAATAGACTGACATAAATATCCTGTTATAAATATCGTAAAATGATCTGAAAATATTGTCACAGTGCACAGATAGAATAAATAGTAACAACAGCTTTTAAAATTCCTCTGCATCTCATTTTAAATCATGCATAAAATATTACTTGATTTCGGTTAGTACTTCTAAAATGATGGTATTTAAATTTCTAAACTTCTTTGTGAATTTGTCCTATATTGAAAAACCCCATAATTCCATAAGGATTCTCCTGCTAGCACTGAGGCTGAACTGCTTGTCTTTTATGAATTAATGGGTATCTCTTCTCATGCATCCTGGGAAACTGTAGGTCCTTTCTTTCTGGTCAGAGAGTCCCATTTTCCATCACTGCAACCAAACCTGTCTCCAGATGCCCGACTTGCCGATGAGTCTATGTTGGAATCTCTGAATGGAACTCTCACCTCAGCCATATCAGCTGGCCATAAAGTGTCCATGCAGCAGCCTCAGCTTGACCAAGGCAGGAGGGGAGAGGGTTTTGGGTGCCACAGAAGGGGCAGCTTGACCCCGTGTCCTTCTTGATAAGAATTGTGTCGAAGTTGCTGATACATGCATTTTAGAAAAGCAGGATGTGCCCTCAGGACTGTCTATTAGGGCCTCAAGGCTGCAAAATCTGGGAAAAAACCCACACCTGGTTAATCAATAATCAGAAGAAAACCTCTTGCTTGACCATTAAAACTTCTTTCTTAACAAGTTTTCTTTAAGGGACATGTCATTGTGCTACTAATATATAAAATAAGGGGGAACAGTTTGAGGTAGTGGGACTCTTCGGCACGGGACTCTCCCTGTGGATGCATCTTGCGTTCCCCACCAGCAGACTAGCTGCCACGCGAGAGCCACACTCAGCTTCGGTAATTATCGAGGGTTGGAGGTGTTTTACTAACCTGTTGCGGACATGTGTAAGTGCTTGAGACTAAGTAAAGTTTAGCTTTAAGTGAAAGCACTCTTGTGTTTTCCTGCTTGAGCCAGCCATCTATCGGTTGGACGGCTGTGTCTCCCCTGATTTATTTCCTGACACCACCTTGCACAGAGTAAAAGTTATCAAGAGCTTTGGGTTGAAAGAACCCCGGGTAATACTGCCACCATCATAAAAACTGTTTCACAAAGCTAGAGGTTTTATAAAATGGTAAACACTGTTGGGCTGTCCAGTCCATAAATACCTTTTAGAAAATAACAGATCTTCCAACTAGATCTAAATAATTATCCTTTTCCTCTCTCTCTTGGTCTATGTCAAGCTTGCCTGTACTTTTCCTTTTCTGGACAGCTTCATCTCCCTGTTAGACCAAAACTGTGCTAGATAACCAATAAGGGCCATCAAATAAAACCCTTTAATCCTAATTTCCCTTGAGGGGCTTTCCAACCTTGGGGAACTTTTTGGTTAAAAGACAAGATGATCTTGGCCTATATTCGTCTGAACTTCTGACAACGTGGCAACCCTTCAGCACAACTCCTTTCACAAAAGAACAATTTCATATCCAGCGGGGTGATTGTTTGTAATTACTTGACTGTGTATTCATGCTGGTGATGGTTGCAGCATGTATGCAACTGACATTTGCAAAATAATAAAATGTTAAACTATCTTCTATGTTGAAATGTTATGACTTTCAAAAACATATACAAAATATGCAAGTCAGAACGCCTCAATTCTCCCCGTGTATAAATCTGTGTGGTATAAATCTGCTCCTTGGACATCTGTCAGATACTTCTTTGTATAATGTATGAGAAAATGTAAATGCACTGATATGACACACAGGATCACAACGCAGACTGACGTACAAGCAGAAGGACATAAATAGACAAGACAGAAGTACTATAGTTGTTACCTACACACAAAATCTTACACTTGGTGAAGAACCTCCACAGGCAATGGAACGATGTTTTTCATGCTCATGCTCACAGAGTAAAACATACTCTTCAGTCCAGATTTGTTTTCATTTCAGGTCAAGGAAAAACATGAAAGAAAGGGCTTAACCCTAAGAGCACTAACCACTTCCTGCAAGGTACTGAGCACCCTGAACTCCCACTGTACTAATGGGTCCTCAGCACTTGTCAGAACTGAGCCCAAAGACTGAACAAATATAAATTTTCCATGACAGAGGAAATACAGTGACTATAACATGCTGCATCTTAAGGACAAGATGGCAGCTGCATTAGGCAAGGAGAAAATCTACTTTTAAAAGTGTAGCATTTAGAAAACAGCCTTTAATTTACATTGCGACATGTAGAAAGAATAGTTAGACATAACACTGGTCTACAATTTTTGAGAAGTCGTCTGCTTCAGAGATAAAATGTGCTATTTAGTATGTATTTTGATGTGCTGAATTCAAATATGACAATTAAAACAACTGATTGGGTACTGTTTCTAAGATATTTAAGTTTTTACATTTTATGTCTATGTATATTGTGTAGATAGTAGAGTTTGAATGATAAATTGTAAACCTAGGTCTTTTCATGTGTTTATGGTTGCTTTACATGATACTATTTCACCTGTCCTGTTTATGTAACACTTTAAAAATCAGCAAAGGGGTTATATAAATAAAATTTATTATGAAACAAAAGGCAAAAAACTATTACGTACATAGTTTAGTCCTAGTCAGTGTCTACTCGTCGCTTCTTGGCTTGTCTCTTGTATTCATTAAATGGAGCATCTCTTGTCACTGTCCAGCAATAGTCTGCAAGCATTGATGGGCTCCATTTGCCCTGATAGCGTTTCTCCATTGTTGCAATGTCCTGGTGAAATCGCTCGCCGTGCTCATCGCTCACTGCTCTGCAGTTCGGTGGAAAAAAATCTAGATGAGAGTGCAAAAAATGTATCTTTAGTGACATGTTGCAACCAAGGCTTTTGTATGCCTTGAGGAGGTTTTCCACCAACAACCTGTAGTTGTCTGCCTTGTTGTTTCCGAGAAAATTTATTGCCACTAACTGAAAGGCTTTCCATGCCTTTTTTTCCTTGCCACGCAGTGCATGGACAAATGCATCATCTCGAAGAAGTTCACGAATCTGAGGACCAGCAAAGACACCTTCCTTTATCTTAGCTTCACTTAACCTTGGAAATTTTCCACGGAGGTACTTGAAAGCTGCTTGTGTTTTGTCAATGGCCTTGACAAAGTTCTTCATCAGACCCAGCTTGATGTGTAAGGGTGGTAACAAAATCTTCCTTGATTCAACAAGTGGTGGATGCTGAACACTTTTCCTCCCAGGCTCCAATGACTGTTGGAGTGGCCAATCTTTCATGATGTAGTGGGAATCTCTTGCACGACTATCCCATTCGCAAAGAAAACAGCAGTACTTTGTGTATCCAGTCTGCAGACCAAGCAAGAGAGCAACAACCTTCAAATCGCCACAAAGCTGCCACTGATGTTGGTCATAGTTTATGCACCTCAAAAGTTGTTTCATGTTGTCATAGGTTTCCTTCATATGGACTGCATGACCAACTGGAATTGATGGCAAAACATTGCCATTATGCAGTCAAACAGCTTTAAGACTCTTCTTCGATGAATCAATGAACAGCCTCCACTCATCTGGATCGTGAACAATGTTGAGGGCTGCCATCACACCATCGATGTTGTTGCAGGCTACAAGATCACCTTCCATGAAGAAGAATGGGACAAGATCCTTTTGACGGTCACGGAACATGGAAACCCTAACATCACCTGCCAGGAGATTCCACTGCTGTAGTCTGGAGCCCAAAAGCTCTACCTTACTCTTGGGTAGTTCCAAATCCCTGACAAGGTCATTCAGTTCAACTTGTGTTATGAGGTGTGGTTCAGAGGAGGAGGATGGGAGAAAATGTGGGTCCTGTGACATTGATGGTTCAGGACCAGAAGTTTCATCCTCTTCCTCGTCTGACTCAAGTGAGAATGATTCTGGTGCATCAGGAACCGGCAGTCCTTCTCTGTGGGGTACTGGGCGTATAGCTGATGGAATGTTTGGATAATGCACAGTCCACTTTTTCTTCTTTGATACACCTTTCCCAACTGGAGGCACCATGCAGAAGTAACAATTGCTGGTATGATCTGTTGGCTCTCTCCAAATCATTGGCACTGCAAAAGGCATAGATTTCCTTTTCCTATTCAACCACTGGCGAAGATTTGTTGCACAAGTGTTGCAGCATATGTGTGGGGCCCACCTCTTGTCCTGATCTCCAATTTTGCAGCCAAAATAAAGGTGATAGGCTGTCTTAACCATAGTGGTTATACTGCGCTTTTGTGATGCAAAAGTCACTTCACCACAAACATAGCTGAAGTTATCTGCACTGTTCACACAAGTACAAGGCATCTCTGCTCACTTTGGCTAAACAGAAATGTGTCCCTTTGCAAAATCAAACACTGACAAATAAGAGAGCACGACACTGTATGATTTCTAGAGCTGATATAGGGCAATCTGTTCAGCAGAGTGATGTAAGCTTCGTTAGGATTGCATCATCCATGACTTCTAGGAATAACATGATGCAATTCATATCATGTATGACGCAATACCAGCTTCAGATTGCATCATTCATTGTTTTGCCTAAAAAGCAAGTACTGTCCAAACCCAGTCATAGATTTATTCATAGATCCAGTCAGAGATGTATTTTAGTCATTTCTGGTTTAAATTGAGATCCCTTCCCTTTATAACTCACTTATCCTCCGCCATTCCCAAGTCAAGGGTCGTATATACTGACCCAATAGCGTGTCTTGAAAACTAGAGCCAATCAACAATTTTAAGCATCATTTTCGTTCTCAGTGACCCAGAATTAGTAAAGTTTGACTACATTTATTTAAGCATTTTGGCTGTAAAGCAGTGTTAAGATTCTGCCACCCCTACTCACACTGAGTAACACCTCACTCTACTAACACTGATTTCAGTGGGGCCTGCTTGTGGGGTATTGTACTAGTCAACATAAGGGTGGCAGAATCTGGCCCAACATGAGAACAATGGGCCAGATCCTCAGCTCATGGAACACAGCATGGCACCATTGGCTGGCCCAATATCATTAGATGAATCCAGATAACCCAGAGTAGAAGTCAGTTACAGTGATTGATATAACAGGGTCAGAGCCAGAGACTGACAATAAAATTCATACATATATATATGGAGAGATAGAGAGAGAGCTCAATACTCAGAAATCATCCAGAGCTCTGAGATAATCATCCAGAGCTCTTAGAGAGCCCCTGACTAAACCAGCCCTGATTACAGATTGGGCCCCACCTGAGAGAAATTAGGTGATTCCAGGGTTAACTACTGAGTGGGCCCAGCTGAGGAAGGGCTGGAGGAAAGAAAATGCAGAAAGTCAAAAGATGTCTGCAGGGTCTTGAGTGAGCAGGGAGGCACCCGTAATAACCAGGGAATGGATTGGGAGACCTGGAAGGGAAGTAAAGAGGTGAGGAAGGAAATAGCACAGCGAAAACTGCCATATGGGTAGAGGATTTGACTTAGCTGTGCAGTACTGGGCCCTGGGCTGTAACCCAGAATTGAGGTTGGGACTGGATTCCCATAGGAGCCCCAAGGAAGAGGTGTACAAGGGTTGCCAAGCCCAGCGAGGGGGCTACAGGCTGAATGTGACCTCGCTGAAGAAGAGCTGTGGAGAGGGCGGAAGCTTTTTATTTCTGTTAAGATAGTTTTGAACTTTAGTTTGTCTAGCTGACCCTGGAAGGAATGGGCTAAAGACTGTGCCCTGGCTGGGGGGATGAGTTATCTGGAAGAAACCACCCACAGCCCCAGAGTGACTGGTGACAAGGGCTGCTACCCCACAAGGACACTGTGATGCCAGGCCTGGCCATGAGGCAGTGCCTAGTGGTGAGTAAACCCTGTTACGATGCTTTTTCTGACATTACTTTAACTGCAGCATGTGTGAAACAACTATATTTTTGTAGTTTTCCTTGTTCGCTCTCTCTTTTCCTACACCTCATGGCAAGCACTGAATCTCAGCCCTTGTCTACATCCAGCTCCTTCCGCCTTCAAAAGCAGTCTCACTGATGAGAGCACTTTTTGCATACAGGAAATGACTGTCCTTGGCTACTTTTATATTGCGTGAGTACATGTGCTGCCAGACCCCCATCTGCAGAAGGGATTCTTTCAGCAGCAAATTAACATGAAGTGATTTACTTTGTCCATATTGGATACAAGGTGTAAGAGGGGAAGGAATCACTCCAGGTTGCACTTGCTTTTGAAATCTTTAGTTCCATATTCCATAAGTCCTTTGGAAGAAAGTTCATACAAAGTGAAATCAAAGATTGCCTACTTGAAACATCTTTTTTGGATGGGATGAGTATTCCTGGTAAGTCATATAAATAATTGTGCTGCTAAGATTTGAATTTACTTAACTCTTGGCCTAGCCCAAATTTGGTTGTGTTTTTTGTTGTTGTGGTTTTTTTTATTCTACATAGATTGTGCTGCCTTGGAATGATAAATAAACTCCAAACTAGAAAAGGCACATTCTGTGCATTAAGGGCTGGCTTCCTCTCTCCTTTACTTACACTGAGCAGTACTTTTTATTCCATGAGTCATCCCCCTGATTTCAGTGGGAAACTTTACTAATAAGATACTAAAAGTGTGTGCTGTAGCAGAATTGATCCCTTGTTGCCACATTTTCAAGAGGGGAAAGGAAGCCTCATGGTAATCTATGCAAGAGGTTTGCTGTAGCTGAAGGGTGTGAAAGTGATTTAATCAAGGAAGTTTCAGTTCCTAACTGCCAGACTTTTGTGTTGTAATTGGATACACTGACTTCCCTTTTAAGAAATCCAGTGTGGATAGCTTTGAGAAGGTCTCAAATGGAGTGAAAGCTGTTAAGAAAGTTGAACAGCCCTGTGACCAAGTGGCTTTCGCAAGGCCAGCGGCGGGCCGGTTTCATAAAAATGTTGTGATAAATGAAGACGGGGAGGTAGCTTCCTTTTATGGACTCCCAGCTAACCAGTACTTACAAAATTTTAATACATTTTAATAAGTCTCAGATCTTTAGGCTATGGCTGAAAGTTGTTGTTTGCAGTGCTAATTGTTGACTGATAGCTCTCCAGAAACACTATACTGTCTTGATTGGTGCCCTCTCTTCCCCCCGCCCCAACAGTAGTTTGGCATCTTCCAACAGATCTACTACACCAAACATCCACAACAAGAAGTTATTTGGTAGTGGGAAGTAACCAAGGAAACAGTAGCAGAGGAAAAAGAGGCAGGGGTCACGTGTGGTGCATGGTTTGTTACAGTGGAAAGACTAGTTATCACTCCATAGCTACTTTTCTAATATGGAAGTACAGTGAACCTGCACACTGCTTCATCAATGTACCTAAGTATGTTCCCAACTGCAAGCATGAACATCAGTAGGATGGGTCACATACTATCAGTCACATGCATAAGTACTTTCTGGACTTGGGGTTTTAAGGCTGAACAATAATAGAGGGGTTTTTTAAAATGAGTATTGAATACAAATCACTACCACTATATGTTGTCATTTTGTATAAAATAATAATTTATTCAAATTTATCTATGATAAAATATAAATAAAAGCAATAAATAATAGATTGACATAAATATCCTGTTACAAATATCATAAAATGATCTGAAAATATTTCCACAGTGCACAAATAGAATAAATAGTAGCAACAGCTTTTAAAATTCCACTGCATCTCGCATTTTAAATGATGTATAAAATATTAATTGATTTGGGTTAGTACTTCTAAAAAGGTTGGTATTTTAATTTCTAACCTTCTTTGTGAGTTTGTCCTATAGATGAAAATTGCTTAATTCCAATTGGTTTCTCTTGCCAGCGCTGATGCTGAACTGCTTCTCTACTAGAGGAAATAATTGGTGTCTCTTCACTTTCATCCTGGTGAGCTGAAGGTCCTTCCTTCCTTCCTGGTAAGAGTCCCACTTTCCATCATTGCAACCAAACATATCTCCAGATGCCCAGCTGGCTGATGAGTCTATGTTGGAATCTCTGAATGGAACTCCCGCCTCAGGTAGCTTGTTTGGAAGCTGTTCCAGTTCACATGTGTTATGCTGTTATACTGTGGTTATACTGCATGTTACAGTTCAGAGATTTGATCAGAGAAGAGTTGAAGCATAGAAATATATAGCAAACACACAATGTCAACAATGTCTAAGGTCCAACCCTTTCTTTTAAAATTCTTAATTGTCTTGTAACTTTTTTGCAACTATATCCTTCATTTTGCATTTTAAACACTGAGTAAATGAACAGAATATTATCATGTAAAACGTAATTTGTGCCTTTGGAATTTCATAGTAGAGTGAATGTATTTCATAATACGTCAAGCATTATGGAGTGTTAGAAGTCACTGTGGGACGAATCAGCAGAGAGGAGGGATTCCACTGCATCCTTCTGTCTTAACCTCAGTAGTTGCAGCATCCTGAGCTGAAATGAAATCGGAAATAGTTGAAACACAAAGGGAAAAATATAATTTTCATTGAATTGATCTCAATAAATTAAATGAAAATATCTTTTCCACACGTACTCTCGCAAGTCTTTTAGTATGTTCATTTTTTTAAAAGTCTCTAGGCAGCTTCTCAAACCTTGGAATACTAGAAATAGTTCTCATGAGGACAGATTAATTAACAGCCATGATGACAATTGTAGAAACATACTACATATGTCGAAGTCAGAGTACGTTGGTCATCAGATAATGATACTTCCTTCCTCCCACACCACAAAGTGTTAGTGAGGTGTATAAGGATTCCAGATGTGTGTACTTTGTTGCATGGTCTGCCAATTACCTACTGCACAACAGTACTGATATGTGAGAGATTATGATGATGTGCAAAAATAAATAATAGTAGAAACACCGGAAAATAAATCCATGTAATTGCAAATCCATTTCCAGCATAGGACAGGAAGAGCCTAAAGCTGCTGTCATGGAAATCAGTTGCTAGTTGGCCATTGATCCTGTAGAAGAAGGATCAGGCGCTATATAAGCAGAGTTATAAAATATCCGCTATCTCTGTTCAGCTGTATACATTACACTAATGTTAATTCATTTACTCCAGGGAAAAGTTTTGTACTGTACCTTAGTTACTAAGCCTTCTGGTGAGTTTGTCGATCAGTACGAAACATCTGGGTATTTCCACGCGAATGATCTCCCAGGCACACTGGCTGTATTGTTTTTCTTTCAGGAAAGCATCTATCCCCTGGAAGTATTTTTTCACTCTCCGATTGGTGAGCTGGAGGTCCTCACTTTCGGGGCTGGCTAAGCCCTTCTCCATCTGTGCTCTCAGACATGCCTCCAGTCGCTGAATTTGCTGGTAAAGTCCACTTTGGAACCTGACTATGGAAGTCCCATCCCAGGCACTTTGAGTGAGGTTTTTGCTAAAGATGTTGAAGATCTCTTGGAGGATCTCTTGTATTGTCACCTTGACATTCTCCTTCTGGGACACTGGGAGTTGGACAACATCCTGGGTGGGTTTGAAAGCTGCCCTTTCATTTATGCATTGTGAGGGGAAATTGCCACTCACTTTCTCCAGAAGCTCCAAGCTCTCTTTGTTCACTTTGTTCTGCTGGAAGTGAAGCATGGTACAGAGCCGAGATGAGATTTCAGTGGAGAAGAGCAGTATGACACAAATGTGCAGCAAACACCTGGTGGTCATGCCGATGTCTTCCACTGCTTTTCTTTGTGTGGAACCTTTAGCCTGGAGTTTGTTGAGGGTCCTGTGTAGACTGCTGTGTCTTTCCTTCATGTCTCTGAATTTAAATATTTTTGGCTGCAGAATTTTTGTTTCATCATTTTCTGGTTTTTAAGATTTTTCCCTGCTGGAGGCTTCAGTCTTTTTCTTTCTGTTGAATTCACTGCTTTCTAGTTCTTTTACCACACTTCCTCCTTTTTGTATTTTTGTGAAAGTGACGAAACCCCTTTAACTCATGTCGGATCCACATATATACAGGCTTTTCATGATACATTAATTTAAAGATATAATTTAATACGATCATCCACACTTCAAAAGGGGTAGAGAGAAGAACCCGAATTCATCAAACCCTACACTTCCCATTCATAACCTCCTGCATTTGACAGAGAAAAATAGTTTAGGTATAGTTAAAGTTTTGAGACATGGAGGAAGTGGTCGGAAAGGGTTAGGCCTCAGGGGAGTTGGAACAATTTGTATAGTGGGGCTGTTGAGAGCCATTGAACCAAACTATAAACCCTGAATATGAAGGAAACCGCTTCAAGCCAGGGGGTGTGGCAGCCCCTATATCACGCCTCCCAAAAATATTGGTAAATTTCAACTTCAATCATGCAACCTGGAAAGCACACTTAATATGTAGACACCAGAAAATATCGGTATCTTCCTGGTAAGAAAACACAGGAGATAGAGAGTGTGCTCTCAGAGAATGGAACCTTTGTTCATTTTTTTGTTTCCTTCCAAAACTGAGTATATATACTGTAGCTGAGGAATAGAGGCAGTTAGATGGTGTGAATATCATGTCCTATTAGTCACTCTGAGTAGCTGACAGTGGTGAAAAATGAAGGGTAATTAATAATACAGGATGAGCAATTAGTTAGACATACTGTACTAGAGAGGTACCCACTAGGATGATTGTGATTTCCAGTGTGGCCAGAAGGAGGTTATGAAGAGAAGTCATGCTTTGTATTTTTAACAGGCATGTCCCTGGGTTGTAATAATTCAAAGAATTTTTTAAAAATCAAAATCAGTGTTCACCACTTTGGCTGGTTCCTTCTCCTTTAACTTTGGCTTTCCGTTTGGCATAGGCAGGGAAACTCTTCGTTTCCTGTGGTCACATTTCATTTTCTGGTTCTCTTCTCCTAGCGCAGACTGATGTGCTGGATTTTTCCATCATGGCAGGAAAATGTGTTTTCATCCAAAAAGAAAACTGTTTTCACTGAAATTAGAAAGGAAGAATCACATGAATAAACCATGTAAACATTTTTGTCCATATTAATTTGGTTAGCGTCGCCCAAGTCTTCCTGCACTTTTATATGAAATTTCAGGTTTTTGCATCAGCTACATGAAAATTTCTGTAAAGCAGAGAAAGCAGACTTACCAGAGCCCCCAGATTGCTATGGGCTACGCTCCCCATTCTCCCATGACTTTCCATGGGCGTTGGGGATGTTTATTTCACACCAGGATGAAGTCCAGGGGAAGATGTTGAGAGAGGGAAATATGTCGTATGAATACTAGGAGAGGATAAGGTAACAAAGTAATCACAGGGTCATGGGGTGGGGATGGGAGCCAAATAATCTTTTTCAGTAAATCTGTATGGTAACATCACTTTATGAGCACTGGAATAATTGTTATTGTGTGGCTGCTGAAAGCCATTGAACAAATCTGTAAGCCCTGTATAGGATGGAGACGATGCATTCGCTTGCTAATATTACTTTCAGCTGCTCAACCCCAGCACCCCTACTTCCATCTCCCCTGCAGCAAGCAGGCAAACAACTCGTCTGTTTGAGAGAAGTTGGCTACAAGGGCCTCAGAGCCTGCCTCAAAGGATCCATGCAGGGATAGAGCCCTCTGCTTGTGACGCTTGCCTGTGTGTCGGGTGAGATGAGGTGCCATGGGGTCAGATGCTTTTGCACAGAGATCCCTTTGGGTTGTTCTCCATACAGTGATGATCTGTGTGCGGGGCCTGGAGTGAGAAGACGCGCATTGGGCTGGGGCAGTGCTGGTACAGGTCTGGTGGGTGCATCTCACCATGTCAGCAGCGCAAAAATGACACTTACAGGGAATGTCTGAGGCAACTGCAGCCTGAAGGAAGCCCTGGTTTCATGGCTGTAATGGAACCATGCTGACAGGGACCGGAACGGGGCTGTGATTGGTCCCGACAACTGATGCAAACACTCAGTAGCTTTGTGTGAAAAGACCTTGTGTTCTGTGTAGAAGCCACAGGCTCATCTGTTTCTATGATGAAGGCTGGGGACAAACCTGCGAGTATCCTCTCCTGCCTGCCAGTGGAAGGATAAAAGTGAGCTTAAGTGGGGATGTACTGGTAGCATTTTCCTCACTTGTTGTCCTCCTGTGGTTGGCTTTCCCAGGGGAAGGCCTGAAACCTTAGATGATACATATCAAATGGCTTCTTCAATAGATGAATGGCTTCTTCCACGTAGTACAGCTTATAAACAATATGATGAGATTAATGTTAGGAGATTCCCCTCTGCATTCTATGGGTAATGAAGGGTTTGTATGGCTCCCAGGTGCTATATGACTGCCATGTTCCACCAGAGGGGGGATACATTTTGGAGGTGGTGACTTTGTCATCCTTGGCTATTTCATACAGTCTATTTTTGCTCTCATTATTTTTATATAATTGTGTTTTGTCAATATAACCTGTAGGCTCCAACTACATGAAGGAATGAATGAAGGGAGTGAGATTTGGGCAGGAAAGAACTTCGACAGCTGATGGCTACAGATATTGGAAAAAACTGCACCATAAGAAAGGCATTCATTTTAATAGTTAACTCCTTGTAAATCACTTTAAACCCCCAGCAGTTACCAAACCGAATTTCATGAATCAGTGGTAGTACATGGAGTATTGAGTGGTGGTCTTCATAGAGCTGGCAGATCACACGTTCCTTTAAAGACAGCTAAAATTATATAAATGCGTTTTTGGTACTACCTTTCTGTGTAAGTATTTGGTGTACCTGCCACAAAACATGTTACATTCAGAGAAACATGAAACTGTAAAAGGCTAATTAATTAACCTGAAGCAAATACTCACCAGCAACCACACACCATACAACAAAAACACTAACCCAGGAACCTATTCTTGCAACAAAGCCCGATGCCAACTCTGTCCACATATCTAAGTGACAGCATCATAGGACCTAATCACATCAGCCACACCATCAGGGGCTCGTTCACCTGTACATCTACCAATGTCATATATGCCATCATGTGCCAGCAATGCCCCTCTGCCATGTACATTGGCCAAACTGGACAGTCTCTATGCAAAAGAATAAATGGACACAAATCTGACATCGGGAATCATAACATCCAAAGCCAGTAGGTGAACACTTCAACCTCTCTAATCACTCAGTGACAGACTTAAAGGTGGCAATTTTGCAACAGAAACACTTCAAAAACAGACTCCAACAAGAAGCTGCTGAACTAGAATGAACTAGATACCATTACCTTAGGTTTGAACAGAGACTGGGAATGGCTCGGTCATTATGTTAATTGAATCTATTTCCCCTAGTTTAATATCCTAGTTAAATACCCTTAACACCTTTGTGTCAACTGTCCGTAATGGGCCATCTTGATTATCACTTCAAAAGTTTCTCCCCAGCTGATAATAGTTCCTTCAGTTAATTAGCCTTTTACAGTTGGTATGGTTACTTCCACCTTTTCATGTTTCTCTGAATGTATAAATATGCTCCTACTGTATGTTCCATTCTATGCATCCGACGAAGCGGACTGTAGTCCACGAAAGCTTATGCTGAAATAAATTTGTTAGTCTCTAGGTGCCAAAAGTATTCCTTTTCTTTTTACTGACACAGACTAACATGGCCACTACTCTTAAAAAAATGTTACCTGATCTTGAATGGGAGGGGAAATGATGATTAGAACAATTTTTGTAAGAATAGGCCCACATAATGAAATGTTTGAGAACCCCTCAGATAAAGCGAACAGAGGCCAAAAGCATCTGTTGACTGTGAAGAATTTACAGTCTCCTATTAGAGACTCCAGAGTATTAATTGTGTTACAAAAGGGATTTAAAATGGGACATACCCTCCTGTTCTTTTCCCAAAGGCAGGTTGACAATCAGTGTAAAAATTCACACACAATTTGGTTTTTTACTATCTGAACATTTAATGTAGTGGTTGTTTGACTTCTTTTAAAAACTTTTAAATAAGAAATCTCCAGATTTAGGGTCTGGCTTAAATTAATCGTAGACAGTGCATTGACTGACTAATGGCTCTTCAAAAATACGATCTACATACCCAAACTTAGCAAAGAGAGAGATCCTGACAAGACTTGGTTTGGTTTCAGGTAATTTTTAATTATTGTGTTTAGGGTAATTGTTAGTCATTATTCACAGCACAACTGAAAGTTCGATGCCCTGTGCTCATACAGCTGGTGGTTGTTGGTGCAGCATGCAGTCCATATGCACAGAAGCTTGGTTAGGGAGCACCAGGGGGAGAGCAAAGGGAAGCAGCACCAGATGCTTACAAACCTGAGTTACAGCAGGGGTTGGGTATGTACAAGCTTGATGCTGTTTGTGAGCCAAGTGTACCCAAACCTGACTGGGGGAGGGGGAAAATTAGACCCACACAAGCCTCCTTGGTGTGTGTGGAAATATGGAATCTGCGCACATGGAAACCTGGATGATGGGGAGCCAGTTCACACACATGTCATTAGGGGAGGGAGGGGACAAGAAACTTTGTACCACAACAGCCTGAAGTCTTCCCCTTGGAATGCCAGTCTCTCCATCACCCCTTTAATTTCATCACAATGAGCTACTGCTCCAGACACCCGCAACTACAAATGTTGTGGGGGGAAATAATCTGGTAACAGGCAGAAAGATAAAAGCTGCAGAGTTGAGGTTGTGGTGTGTGCAGGGCTGGCTCTAGAATTTTTGCCACTGCAAGAAAAAATATTTTTGGCCGCCCCTTGTTTTTTTTCTTGCCCCCCCCCAGCCCCACCTCAACTCCGCCTCTTCCCAACCCCTTCCCCAAATCCCCAGCCCTGCCTCCTCCCTCCGCACGTGCTGCATTTACCCCACCCCATTGCTTCCTGTGCCCCCCCCGCAACCCTGCCCTAGCTCACCTCTGCTCCTCCTGCTCCCATGAACATGCCGCTGCTCCACTTCTTCCCACTCCCTCGCCTGAGAGAAAGGGGGAAGAAGCGAAGTGGCGGCACCTTCAGGGGATCAGGCGGCGTGGCGGTGAACTAGGGCAAGGGGGGCGCAGGAAGTAATGGAGGTAGAGGAACAGGAACAGCTCCCCACCCCAGCTCACCTCCACTCTGCCACCGCCGCTCGGCTTCTCCCCTTCCCTCCCAGGCTTTCAAGCCTGGGAGGGAAGGGGAGAAGCCGAGTGTCCCTCTCCTTCCCAGGTTTGCCACGCGTGAAAGCCTGGGAGGAAGGAAGGAGGGAGGGAGGGGGAGAAGCCAAGCGGCAGTGGCACAGAGCAGAGGTGAGCTGGGGTGGCAGGGGCACATTTCTAGGGGCGGCATGGCTGGCGCCAGAATGCCGCCCCTAGAAATGTGCCGCATCAAGCGCCTGCTTGTTTTGCTGATGCCTAGAGCCGGCCCTGGGTGTGTGGTTTCTTGGAGTGGTAAAACTAATTACCATACCTATGTTTCTTATGACATCACTGCTGAATCAGGGCTTATGTTCACAAAGTACTTTAGCATGTTCCCAAGTGTAACCACTTATGTCAAAGGGAAGCTCGTGTACTTAAAGTTAGGCAAATGTTTACAAGTCTTAAGGTAACAGGAGAAGATTTTCTATTGGGTCTCTGTTTTTTTAAAAAATATCTAATAAAAATCACTACTGCTGTAGGTTGCTATTTTGTATAAATAAATATTTATTTACAAATATTATAAAACCTCTGAAAAAATAAATAAAAGCAATACGTTAATATTGTGAATAAATATAAATGAACCAACATAAAAACACGTTTACAAATCCAGTAAAATGATCTTAAAATATTTTTACAGTGCAGGAAAAGAATAGATATTTGTCCTAGTTTAAAATTCAAGAGTGCCTAGTTATAAATGACCTGGAACCTGGGATATTCTCATTTCTTTGTTATCCTTGCAGTGAAATACCCTTCCAGAAGCTTCCCTTGCTTATCAGTCCATGTCAGGCTCTTTCCATGCGACTGTCATTCCAGGCAGCTTGTGAGTGTTTAGCATGAGATGTAGGAAATCTGTTGGAGGATCTCCTGGACGACCACTTTGGCAGTCTCTTTCTGGGGCTCTCTGAGCTTGAGAGCTTTTTGGAGCCATGTGAAGTCTCTTTCTTTGTTCTGCCGTTGCCTGAAAATTATCCTTCCATTTTGTTTGGAAATTATGCTGGTTCACATTTGTTATGCTGAAGCAAATCCTGTTACAGTTAGGAGGTAAGATGTCATTTTTAAAAGCACCTCATGGCAGATTCAGAGCAAACGCGTAATATCAATGATTAAGAAAGAGGTTTTTTCTCCTTATGTTCAAATACTACGTTGTCTTGTGCAATATTTTCAGCAAAGTCTTCTGTTTTACATTTTCTCATGTGAATAAATCAGTCCAGTAATGGCAAGTAGTTTATAAATAGTGCAGTTGAAGTTTGACAGTTTGCTTAATTCAAGATGGACTGATAAGAGTCTCGGAAGGTGCTGCTTGTAGAATCAACTTGGAGACGAAGGACTCCAGTGGAGGTGCAGTTTCATTCAGCTGTTTTCAAAACATCATTACTTGAAGCATCATGTGCTGGAAAGAAAAAGGGGAATGGTTCAAACATGGAGAGTTTCAATTGCCAAATATAGGCCATCATTTTCTAACCAGATGTCAAATCTTAAATCCTGAGCCTCAGTGCACTTATCTTGTCACAATTTGTTGTTACTAAAGCTGTTGAATTTAGGGTTGAACAAAACCAAGAAAAGCAGATTAAGAACCCTCGGCCATCCCTATGTGCAGAATGAGTTGATGGGATAGAAGCGTGTGAACACAGACCCTCTGTTTTCTGGTGTCCTAACTGGAATGTTGTCTAACGAGGCCGTTGTTGAAAAGGAGCTTCTCGCTGTTGTTTTCCCCAACTTAGACACTTACTGGGCAAAGTTACATTTGGTAGGCTTAGTTATCTCTTAACGATATTTTGTCATTAGTTAGCAGTTATGATATATTTGAATATTTTTCACATAGATTATTGTGTGTGGTAGAGAAGCATTAAATTATATGCTGCTCTAAAAAGATTTGACCATGTGTTTGAAATAGCTGTATGCATAAAATTACTTTGGGAGAAAGACAGGTTTATAACTCCTAATACATAGGGTCCAATCACCCATCTCTTTCCAGCTGTTTTATTCAAATAATATTATTTGAGTTTTTCTAGGAAAAAAGAAAATATGGTACCTTCATTTTCAAGTCTCTTTGTGAGTATGTTGAGCTTGAGGAAACATCTGGATATTTCCACACGAGTGATCTCCCAGGCACACCGACTGTATTGCTTTTCTTTCAGGAAATCATCTATTGTCCGGAAGTATCTCTTCAGTTTGAGGCTGGTGAGCAGGAGGTTCTCATTTCCTGGGTAGGTCATCTCCTTTTCCATCTCAGCACTCAGACACGTCTCCAGCGTCTCAATCTGCTGGTGAAGTCCATTTTGGAATTCTTTTATGGAAGCCTCATTCCAGGCAGCTTGGGTGAGATTGTTGTTAAAGATATGGAAGAGCTCTTGGAGGATCTGCTGGATGGCTCCCTTGGCATTCTTTTGCTGGGGCAGTTGGATCTTGAGGATATCTCTGGGCTTGAAAGTTTTGCTTTCAGTTAGACATTGGAAGGGAAAGTGTCCACCCATTTTCTCCAGAAGCTCTAAACTCTCGCTGTTCATTCTGGTTTGTAGAACATGAATCCTGTTACAGTCCAGACATGAGATTTCACTGGAGAAGAGCAGCATGAGGCAAAATTGCAGCAAACTCCTGCTGATCATGATGATGTCTTAGATTCCCTGTGTTTGTGTAGAACTTGAGCAACTGGTGCCTGTTCAAGGTCTTTTGTAGACTTTTGTGTTTTTGACCCATGTCTCTGAACTTAAGTAGGAATTTAAGTGTTCTGTAGGAAAAGATTTTTCTTTCATCACTTTCTACTTTTCAAGGTTTGTCCAGCTTGAGGTTTTTACTTTCAGTTTCCTTCTTTTTATTTAGTGGAAGCGAACAAGTCATTAGAAGAACACAACCACAGTCATTACCTTTTTTAATATTAAAGAATCCCTACATTTCTTTCCGTAGGTCCCCCCCCCCGCCCTGTTAGATCAAGAAAAATGTAAAGGGTAAGAAGAGTGATGATTAGCAGTGTCCTCCAGTTAGAGGTTAGAGTAGGGACCTGTGTGTCTAGTCGCAAGTAGCTGTAGTTAGTAGTGCTAGGCAGATCTGAATGTCTGTTACATCAGTAAGTTCCATCAGCAAGACTATCCATCTTATTAGAGAGGAAAAACCATGTGTGTAGGGAATACCAGAGAATGGACTGATGGCACTGAGAAACTGGGAGGTTTACTTTAAAAACTGATAACTGAATAGATTGTGTGGTTGGTAATAAATATGCTAGAGCGACTGACATAAATGAATGTCACTTTCAAATGTGTTTGACTTTTCCCTATTCAAGCTTTATTCTTTTTTTAGGGTGCATTTCACTGAGCTTGGACATTGAAATTCAAAGTTCATTCATCAGACCACTTGCATCCTGTAGCAAGTTTCTCTTTCTGTTTTTCATACCATAGCACTAGGCTCTCATGTTGGAGTTTCCATCAGTGAAGGGGAACGGCTTTCAATCCAACAATTGAAAAGGAATTTTTTCATATTAATTTTAAAAAAGGAAAAGAAGAAAACATAAACATATTTCTGTTCATGTCACCTCTTTTACATCTCCCGCCCCCATCACCTCATGCACTTTCTTTAATTATAGTTTAGGCAAAACTCTAGATTATTTGGAAGAGTCACTTTAAAGAATGCAGTTTATTGTACATAAGTATACCATGTAAGGGACCCAATCATGCCAGAGGCTTTGCACCCCAATCTCGCATTCACTCCAGTGGGAGTTCTGCGTGTGCATTTCCTGGCAAGTTGAAGCTTCAGGAGATAATATTTTATATGAAAGCGAGAGAAATTAAAAACTCTGAATCTCCTCTTTTCTTGTTAAAGTAAGAAAGCCATGGCAGTAAGGACACAGTATTTCAGCATATTTCCGTTAGCAATTAGCCTGTTTTCTTGGAAAGGTCAGATGCAGACTGAGCTGGCTGAAATATTTGCAAAATTTGAAGAAATACTGTATATTTAAATATCAGTGACAATAGCAGGAAATTTTATTGGATATTTTTTCTTCTGTGTCAGCCAGTTTAATTTGAATGTGATAAAAGGGATTAGTTTAACCTAGGGTGACCAGATGTCCCGATTTTATAGGGACAGTCCTGATTTTTGAGTCTTTTTCTTATATAAGCTCCTATTACCCCCCACTCCCTGTCCCAGTTTTTCACATTTGCTGTCTCGTCACCCTAGTTTAGCCTCTCTTCCTATTTGCAAATAATGCACAGATAAATTCATAATTTGCTAAATGTATTTATTTTAAATGATTTGAGAAATGGTTTATACACATTCCAATCTGATTTCTCAGGGCCTCCTCGCCACATCTTTTCCCTAGGAGTATTTGCCATTCATAATTTGCTACTTGTTCTGTATGATGGTTCACCTGAGTCAATGCTATTGTGTCTGTTCCCAGGCTGGTTGCCTTAAAATTCAAAACTGCATTCAAGATGTCTGCATGAACTTTTCTGGAGAAAATTCTCTTTAAAATAGTATAATATACACTCCTAGAAATACATTTCTCATTACAGAGATGTTCTTTTCTAACAAAAACTCACACGTACAAATATTTCAGAAAATTATTGCAAAGGGCCAAACATTTTTCATAAATATTTAATAAGTCTCAAATGTTTAGGCTGTGGCTGAAATATGTTGTTGGCAGCGCTACTGTTGACTGATAAGTCTTCAGAAATACTATCCACGTACACCAGACTTGAGAGAGAGGAGGATCCTCACTAGATCTGATGCAACCATCAGGTTTATTACTATTCTTTTAAATGTTGGGTTTAGGTAATGTTTAGGCATTGTTGATGTTCTAACTGAAAGTTGAACATGTTCTGTACACCAAACTGGTGGTTGGTGTCAAGGAGCACACGAGCCTGATTTGGAGGGTGGGGAGGGGTGGCACCAGTTGTTCAGAAAACTGAGGGAGAGAATTGCTGACTTGAGTGTACACAAGTGTGATTCATGTGGCTTGATTTGTTTGTGTGTGTCGGGCGGGGGGTGGGGGTGGGCTGTCTGTAAGACTTGTGAATTCTAGTTGATATGATGAAGTTGTTGTCATGAAATTTCCTAATGATAGGAAACCTCTTTCTATGTGTATCCACCCTGTTGGACAGGACCTACAGCACATACTCACTCGGCTGAGGAAAATGGGCGACACTTAACTTTAAAACTGTGTTCTGATGAATGCATCATTACACTAAGTAGGGTGCCCGAGTTGGGAAATTCCCAGTTTGGCCAAGTTGGTGTTAAGGAGAATGGGGGTTATGAGTGGAAAGTTACTGAAAGTCGACAAAGAGACAGATGATAAAAACAAAAGGTTCTAAAAGAAATCACTGGGGGGGAAGACCCACAGGACATTTGGGCAAGAGGAAGGAAGGGGATGAACTGGCAAAGGTCAGGTTATCTGAGCTGGGAGAGAAGGCTCTGTTTTTGTGCCTATAAGTGATGCATTGCAACAGAAGGATGTTGAATGACCCCAAGTGACCCTGATCCAGGCGCATAGAATGGCCTGATGTATTGAGGAAACTGAGGCACGGAATTGCGCAAAGGGTTACAATTTTTGTTCCAATCTGTGTATTTTCCATGTGATTAAGTAAATAGCAATAGTGTGTGAGAATCCTGTGCAGGGTTTCTGGGTGTTATAATCTACACTTACTACATGGCCCCGGGAAGTGGAAAACACCTATGGGTGTATTTCTGGGAGATGACATGGTAGAGCACATTCTGAGCTTCAAAGACTTCCCAGTTGACATCTCAGACGAGCCCCCAGTTGTAACTCCGACAGATCTAGTTCTGACCAACTGGTGCCACCCCTCCACACCCTCCAAATCAGGCTTGTTGCTCCTTGCCACCAGCCACCAGTTTGGTGTACAGAATGTATTACACTTTCAGAATTAACATGAACAATGCCTAAAAATCACTTAAATCCAACATTCAAAATTATAGTAATAAACCTGCTGGTGGCATTAGATCTAGTGAGGATCCACCTCTCCACCAAGTTTTGTGTAGGTGGATAGTAGTTCTGAAAATACTACTTGGCACTGAAAGGACGGGGGCAGGGCATCTAATGGGACCAGAGCTGAGACAGATTCTGCAGATCTCTGTGTCTGGAGAGACCTTCTTGATCCGTGGAAAACCCACAGAATCTGCTGAGTCTGGAGGTGGAACGACAGCCACTTCCATGAAGTCAACGAATGAACCCGCCCCTCCTTCCTCCTGCCCATGAGTGGAAGGATGTGGGAGAATCTCAGAGGGAGCTATTTACAAATTTTTCCTCTTTTAAGAACTGCAAGCTGGGATTCCCTACAGGCATGGCTGCTCCTTATGATACGGGTGATATTGTCAGAGCTCAACTGAATTTTCTGCTCAGCAGTGTTTGTTTGTTTTTTTAATTAAACATCTGATAGAATGAATGGAAATAGTTCTTTCCCCCCCTCCACCGCACTGCCCAGCACTAAATAGCTTTGGGGTAGCTAGACTTTTTCAGAAGAATTCAGTATTTTTCGTGGGCAGTAACTGACTGACGTATTCCCTCAAAGTGGAAGCTGCATTTTAAAGGTGGCAAAGTGAAACTTTCATAATCCTAATCCAAAATGGCCTCTTCCTGCTCTCATTATTCACATGTAATTTTGTTTGTGTTGTACGCCCGAGAATGAATTTGGTAATGGGATTAGGTAGTAGGGATGCAAACCTGATAAGAGCGCATGTGAGCGCGGACTTAATATTGGGGGGCAGTGCTTGTAAATGTGGTGTGGGTCGGTCACCATTTTTGCTGGTTCCTTCTCTTTTAACATTTGCCTTCCCCTCGGCTTGGGCAGGGAAATTCTTTTGGTTTGTTTAATTCTCTTCACTTCCTGTAGTCACGTTTCATTTGCTGGTTCTCAAGCCCTAGCACAGACTGTTGAGTTGGAGTTTCCAGCATGGCAGGGAAATGTGTTTTAATTCAACACGAAAACTATTGCCACTGAAATTAAAAAAGAAAAATCACACGGAGAAACCATGAAAACATTTCTGTGCATATTAATTTGTTTAGAGTCTCCCCGTCTTCCTGCACTTTTATAAGAAATTTGAGATTTTTGCTTCAAATGTTTGAAAGATACTCTGCAAAGCAGAGAAAGCAGACGTCCCAGAGCCCCCACATTGCCATGGGCTATGCTCCTCATTCTCCAGTTACTTTCTGTGGGTTTGGGGATGTGTATTCCACACAGGGTGCAGTCCAGGGGAAGATGTTGAGGAGAGAGGGAAATAAGTAGTATGAATACTAGGACAGGCTACGGTAACAAAGGCTGTTACCTTTGTGAGATGAGATGAGGGGCCATGGAGTAAGATGCTTTTGCACATACTTCCCTCTTGGGTTGTTCTTCGTACAGTTATGATCCGCGTGGGGTGCCTTTAGCGAGCAGACGCGCCTTGGGCTGGGGCAGTGCTAGTACAGCTCTAGTAGGCATAGCTCACAATGTCAGCGGCACAAAAATTACATTGTGTGGAAAGACCTTGTGTTCCGTACAGAAACCAGAGCCTCATCTGTTTCTACGATGAAAGCTGGAGAAAAACCTGTCACTATTTCCTCCTGCCTACCAATGGAAGGAGAAAGGAGAGGTTAGGTGGGGATCTATTAGTAGCGCGTTCCTCCCTTTTTATCCCCCTGGGGTTGGCAGAAATGCAAAAGCTGCAGAACTGTGCTTTAATATGTCCTCTCCCAGGAAGTGTGGTTTGTGGTTTGTGATCTGGAGTGGTAAAATTGATTACCAAACCTATTTTCCTATGGAGTCACTTCTGAATCAGGCTTTATGTTTACAAGGTACTTCCGCATGTGAACATAAGACTCATGCACTTAACCTTAGCCAAATGTTGACAAGTCCTTAGCTGAACTGGAGTCTTAAGGAAGAACAAGATTAGATTTTTATTGGGTCTTTGCTTTATTAAATATATAATTAATACAAATCACTACTGCGGTAGGCTGCTATTTTGTATAAATAAATATTTATTTATAAATATCCTAAAATACATCTGAAAATTATAAATAAGAGCAATAAATAAATATGATCAATAAATAAAAGTAGATCAACACCAAAATACTGTTACAAATCCAGTAAAATGATCTGAAAATATTTTCACAGTGCGGTAGGAGGAGATCTAGTTACACTAGTTTATAATTCCAGTGCACTTAATAATACATGACCTAGAATTTGGGGCGCTCTTGTTTGCCTCCAGAAGCTCCATTTTTTTATGAGTCCATGTTTGGATCTTTGAATGGGACTGTCATTCCAGGCAGCTAGCGAAGAAATGTGGCACGAGATGTAGCAAATCTGTTCGAGGATTTCCTGGAAGGCCACTTGGCAGTCTCTTTCCACGAAGTCTTGAGAACCTTTAGGGGCCATATTAAATCTCTCTCTTCTTTCTGACTTTTTAGGAAAATTATCCTTCTGTTTTGTTTGGAAGTTGACCTGGTTCACATTTGTTATGCCGAAGCAAAGCCAGTTACACGTCAGAGGTGAGATTTCATTTTTAAGAGCAGCCCCAGGAAAATTCTGAGCAAACGCATAACATCAATGATTTGGAAATCGTAAGGTATTTCTCCTTCGGTTCAAATACTACGTTGTCTTCTGGCATATTTACAGCAATATCTTTTGTTTGACATTTTCTCATGTGAGTAAATCAATCTGGTAATGGCAAGTAGTATATTAATTGTGCAGTTGGAGTTCTGTAGGAGTTAGTCCCTTGTTTAATTCAAGATGGACTGATAAGAGTCTGGAAAGGAACTGCTTGTAGAATCAACGTAGAGCCAAACCACTCCAGTGGAGGTGTAGTTTCATTCAGCTGTTTTCATAGCATCATTCCATGAAGCATCACGTGCTGAAATGAAAAAGGGGAATGGTTCAAACATGGAGAGTTTCAAATGCCAAATACAGACCATCTTTTTCTAACCAGATGTCAAATCATAAATCCTAAGCCTTACTGCACTTATGATCTTGTGACAATTTTTTTTTACCAAAGTTGTTGAAATCTAGAGTAAACAGATCAAAGAAAAGCAGAATAAGTAGCCTTGTCCATCTCTATGTGCAGACATAACTGGCAGAATTAGATGGTGGGACTGAAGTGTGAGCACATAGACCGTCAATTTTCTGGTGTCCTGACTGGAAATTTCTCTTACTAGGCAGTGGTTAAAAGTGGGCTTGTTGCTGTTCTTTTCCCCAACTAAGACGCTTACTGGGCAAAGTTATATTTGGTACGGTTAATGATCAACGGATGATATTTTGTCATTAGTTATCAGTTATGATGTATGTGTATATTTTTCATATAGAATATTGTATGTGGGGTAAGGAAGCCCTAAACAATATGCTACTCTAAAACGGTTTTATTAACGTGAGTTTGAAATAGCTGTGTGGGTAAAATTACTATGGGAGAAAGATTGGGCCTTATGCAATAAGAATTATAAAATAATGACCCATCTCTCTTCAGCTGTTTTATTCATATAAAATCATTTGAGTTTTTCTAGGAAAAACAAATATATGGTACCTTCATTTTCAAGTCTTTTTGTGAGTATGTCGAGAATTGGAAAACATCTGGATATTTCCACACGGATGATCTCCCAGGCACACCGACTGTATTGCTTTTCTTTCAGGAAATCGTCTATTGTCTGGAAGTATCTCTTCAGTTTGAGGCTGGTGAGCAGGAGGTTCTCATTTCCTGGGTAGGTCATCTCCTTTTCCATCTCAGCACTCAGACACGTCTCCAGCTTCTCAATCTGCTGATGAAGTCCATTTTGGAATTCCTTTATGGAAGTCCCATTCCAGGCAGCTTGGGTGAGATTGTTGTTAAAGATATGGAAGAGCTCTTGGAGGATCTGCTGGATGGCTCCCTTGGCATTCTCTTGCTGGGACAGTCCGATCTTGAGGATATCTCTGGACTTGAAAGCTGTCCTTTCAGTTAGACATTGGAAGGGAAAGCGTCCACCCATTTTCTCCAGACTCTCTAAACTCTCGCTGTTCATTCTGGTTTGTAGAACATGAAGCCTGTTACAGTCCAGACATGAGATTTCACTGGAGAAGAGCAGCACGATGCAAAATTGCAACAAACTCCTGCTGATCATGATGATGTCTTAGATTCCCTGTGTTTGTGCAGAATTTGAGCAACTGGTGCCTGTTCAAGGTCTTTTGTAGAATTCTGTGTTTTAGACCCATGTCTCTGAACGTAAGTCTTATGTAGGAGAAGGTTTTTCTTTCATCACTTTCTAGTTTTCAAGGTATACCGTGCCAGAGGTTTTTACTTTCAGTTTCCTACTTTTTATTTAAGGAAGTTAACAAACAATCGGAAGAACAAAACCAAAAAGTGTCCCTTTTTCAATATTAATGAACCCCCTGCATTTCTTTCCTTAGATTCCCCCCTTCCCCATTAGATAAAGAATATGTAAAGGGTAAGAAGAGTATGATGATTTGCAGTTTCCTACCTTTACAGGTTAGAGTAGGGACCTACCTGTCTGTCTACTCCCAAGTACCTGTAGCTAGCATTGTTAGGTATGAATGTTTGTTACCTTACTAAGATTATCCGTGCATTGAAGTGATAACAATGAATTTGGGACGATGCGAGGAGGGGGCGAACTAATGCAGTGTTTCTTTTTGCTAGACGCTGCAGAGAAGAGCAGTGGAGTGATGTGTAAAGCTGCTGTCCCTTCACTTTGCCAGCAGATGGGAAACTTTCCCTATCTGGTGTGACGCTGAAAATGATAAAAACCTGCTATACTCTAGCTGTCTCATTCTTTCCTGCCAAGCTTTGAGAGGGAGTAATGCTGTAGGGACCTCTGGAAATTTAATAAGGCATGGAAAGAATTCCTGTGGGAGATTGGGGCCAGTCAACTATTAATCTCATGCAATTTCCTGGCCGTTTGAAAATGAGGGAGGAAAAACCTTGTGTGTAGGGATTACCAGAGGATGGCCAGAGGGCACTGAGAAACTGGGAGCTTTACTTAGGAACCAGATACCAGCTGTGAAAAAGCTGAGGACCGGGTTCGGTTGAATTGTATGAACATGTTCTCTTGTTGGGCACTTCTGAGTAGTTCCCAGTGATGTAGTGTAGTGACATGGAAGGGAGTTGTCCAAAAAGATGATGTGGTAGGGAATAACTATGCTAGCGAGCCTGACATAAATGAATAAGGTTTATAGTTTCACATGTGATTGGCTTTTCACCATGTCTGCTCTTTTCTTCTTGCAATGTGTGTTTTTCTGGGCTTAAACACTGAATCGTAAGCGGTCTGTTGAATGAGCTACACATTCTGTAGCAAGTTTCACTTTCTGTTTTTCATGCCATAGCACTAGGCTGTCATGTTGGAGTTTCCATCACTGAAGGGGAATGGTTTTCAATCCAAAAATTGAAAATAATTTTTATATTAATTTTAAAAAAGGAAGGAAGAAAACATAAGACTATTTCTGTTCATTATTTCTGTCACATCTCACTCCCCCATCTCCTCAGGCACTTTCTTTTATCATAATAGAGAGTTTGTGCTCAAACTACTTGGAAGTGTCACTTTAAAGAATGAAGTTTATTGTATATAAATATACTGTATACAGGATCCAAGGCTTATACACTTCAGTCTCCCATGGGAGTTCTGCATGTGCATTTCATGGCAAGTTGAAGCTTAGGAGAGAATATTTATAAGAGAGAAAAATTTAAAAATCTGAGCCCTAACAAGAAAAGCTAAAGTAAGAAAACAATGGAAGTAAAGACAGTCTTTCTGTATATTTGCATCAGCAATTAGCCTGTTTTCTGGAAAATGTTAGATGCAGACTCAGCTGGATGAAATCTTTGCTAGAATTTCATGAAATAGTGTGTATTTAAATTTCAGTTAAAAAGAGCAGAAAACTTTTGGGGGATTTTCTCTCCTCTATATGTCAGCCATCTTTATTTGAATGTGTAATTAGGGATTAATTTGGCTCCTTTTCCTCTTTGCAAATAATCTGCAAATTCAGAATTTGTTAATGTGTTTATTCATGTAATATGATTTGAAATTGGTTTTTACATTCTACTCTCTGATTGCTCAGGACCTTCTCATCACATCTTTTGCTTTGACTATTCCCTAGTCATCATTTACTACTTGTTGTGTATGATGGTTCACCTGAGTCAATGTAATGATGTCTCTTCCCTGATTGGTTGCCTTCAAATTCAAAACTGCTTTCAAGATATTTGCATGAATTTTCTGGAGAGAATCCTCTTTAAAATATGTATTTACAGAAGTACTTGTTAAACTTTGTGTTTACCCAAATGTTCTTTTCAAACAAAAACTCACACGGAGTGCCGGAGCAGAACCAAGCTGCTGGTGCAGTTCATTGGCCGGCTTAAAACGGCAGTATTTTGCCCACCCTGACCTAGACCATCCCGGACAAGTTTGTCTAACCTGCTCTTTAAAATCTGCAATGATGGAGATTCCACAACCTCCCTAGGCAATTTAGTCAAGTGCCTAACCACCCTGACAGTTAGGAAGTTTTTCCTAATGTCCAATAGAAACGGCCCTAAAGAATATTATTAATACTAACAGGAAAGACGAAGGCAACAAAGTAAATACAGGGTAATGAAAAAAACAGAATCTGTTTCAGTAAATCTGTATATCAACAGCAAATACACTACTTCAGTGCCTAAAGTTTGAGGAAAGTTAGTTACAAAGGCCACAGAACCTGCCCCAGAGGCTTCCTGCAGGGATAGAGTTCTCTGTGTGAGCATCTCAACTGCTTCACATGGAAGCATGTGTGATGTGGGTAGAGGTGGAGTAGAGTCTGCTGCCTTCATCCATCATTCCCTCTTCCCTGGGACCCCATGGATTGTTCTCCATAGGGTTATAATCTGTGCCAGGGACCTGGACTGAGTAGACCTTCGTTGGGTGGAGGCAGTCCTAGCGCATATCTGGTGGGCTGTATGTAATCGAGCCACCTGCCCAAAACTTGCATGTCAGAAGGTTATGTGAGGCTGCCTGTAGCATCCCTGGGAAATATTCCTTGACACTGAAAAGATGAGGGGCAGGGAGTGTCATGGGTGGTAATGAAAAGTGATGAGACCTGTGTCATCTGTGCAGAAACCATAGAATCTGCTGAGTCTGGAGATTAAACTACAGCCACTTCCATGGGGAAGGGTGGGGTCCAACCTGCTCCTCCTCCTTCCTGCGCACCATTGGAAGGATGTGCGAGAACCTCAGTGGGGGGGATATTTACAGTGTTTTCCTCTCTCTTAAGAAATGCGAGCTGGGATTCCCCACAGGCATTGGCTGCTCCTTATGATACGGGTGATATTGCCAAAGAGCTCAACTGAATTCTCCGCTCAGCATGGCCCGTTTTTTATTCAAGGTCTGATGGCATGAATGGGAACAGTTAGTTTCTCTCCAGCACTGAATAGGTTTGGGGTAGTTAGATTTTTTCAGAAGAATTCAGTATTGTTCCTGGGTAGAAACTGACGTATTCCCCGAAACTGGGAGCTGCATTTTAGAGGTGACAGAGGAAACTTTGATAATCCTAATGCAAATGGCCTATTCCTGCCCTCATTACTCACATGTAATTTTGTTTGTGGTGTTTTTCTGTCTCGCGATGTTAGGATTAGGCTTTTCTGTCTTGCGTGCTTAGGGTTTGACCGTGCTCAGATTCTCTTTTTCTCTCTTTCTACTTCCACAGTGTGTACTACTCAAGAATGAATTTAGTCTGTGCTGTGCTCACACAAAAATAATGGAACCGAATGTGTGTGGGGTACACACAAATGATGAGCATTCCTGGAAGCCCATACTTAATGTGCAGGGGCGGTGCTTGTGAATGGATTGTGGGGAGGTGGTATGTGAATGCACACAAACCTGATTGATGTTGTTATGAGCAAGCTCGCTAAATGCTAATTTTCCTGGTGTGTTTTTGAGGGTGCATACTGTCTTGATTGGTGCCCTCTCTTCCCCCCACCCAACAGTAGTTTGGCCTCTTCCAACACATTGACTACACCAAACATCCACAACAAGAAGTTATTTGCTAGTGGGAAGTAACCAAGGAAAAAGTAGGAGAGGAAAAAGAGGCAGGGGTCAGGTGTGGTGCATGGTTTGTTACAGTGGAAAGACTAGTTATCACTCCATAGCTACTTTTCTAATATGGAAGTACAGTGAACCTGCACACTGCTTCATCAATGTATCTGAGTATGTTCCCAACTGGAAGCACGAACATCAGTAGGATGGGTCACATACTATAAGGCACATGCAAAAGTACTTTCTGGACTTGTGGTTTTAAGGCTGAATAATAATAGAGTTTTTGGGGGGTTTTCTTAATGAGTATTTAATACAAATCACTACCACTATATGTTGTCATTTTGTATAAAATAATTTATTCAAATTTATCTATGATAAAATATAAGTAAAAGCAATAAATAATAGACTGACATAAATATCCTGTTACAAATATCATAAAATGATCTGAAAATATTTCCACAGTGCACAAATAGAATAAATAGTAGCAACAGCTTTTCAAATTCCACTGCATCTCATTTTAAATGATGTATAAAATGTTAATTGATTTGGGTTAGTACTTCTAAAAAGGTTGGTATTTTAATTTCTAACCTTCTTTGTGAGCTTGTCCTATAGTTTAAAACTGCTTAATTCCACTTGGACTGTCTTGCCAGCGCTGATGCTGAACTGCTTCTCTGCTAGAGGAAATAATTGGTATCTCTTCACTTTCATCCTGGTGAGCTGAAGGTCCTTCCTTCCTTCCTGGTAAGAGTCCCACTTTCCATCATTGCAGCCAAACATGTCTCCAGACGCCGAGCTGGCTGATGAGTCTATGTTGGAATCTCTGAATGGAACTCCTGCCTCAGGTAGCTTGTTTGGAAGCTGTTCCAGTTCACATGTGTTATGCTGCTATACTGTGGTTGTACTGCACGTTACAGTTCAGAAATTTGATCAGAGATGAGTTGAAGCATAGAAATATATAGCAAACACACAATGTCAACAATGTCTAAGGTCCAACCCTTTCTTTTAAAATCCTTAATTGTCTTGTAACTTTTTTGCAGCTATATCCTTCATTTTGCATTTTAAACACTGAGTAAATGAACAGAGTATTATCACGTAAAACGTAATTTGTGCAGTTGGAATTTCATAGTAGAGTGAATGTATTGCATAAAACGTCAAGCGTTATGGAGTGTTAGAAGTCACTGTGGGACGAATCATCAGAGAGAGGAGGGATTCTACTGCATCCTTCTCTCTTAACCCCAGTAGTTGCAGCATCCTGAGCTGAAATGAAATCGGAAATAGTTGAAACACAAAGGGAAAAATATAATTTTCATTGAAGTGATCTCAATAAAGTAAATGAAAATATCTTTTCCACACATAAGCTCGCAAGTCTTTTAGTATGTTCATATATTTTTTTAAAGTCTCTAGGCAGCTTCTCAAACCTTGGAATACTAGAAATAGTGCTCATGAGGACAGATTAATTAACAGCCATGGTGATAATTGTAGAAACACACTACATATGTCGAAGTCAGAGTCCTTTGGTCATCAGATAATGATACTTCCTTCCCTCCCACACCACAAAATGCTGGTGAGGTGTAGAAGGATTCCAGATGTGTGTACTTTGTTGCATGGTCTGCCAATTACCTACTGCACAACAGTACTGATATGTGAGAGCTTATGATGATGTGCAAAAATAAATATTAGTAGAAACACCAGAAAATTAATCCGTGTAATTGCAAATCCATTTCCAGCATAGGACAGGAAGTGCGTAAAACTGCTGTCATGGAAGTCAGTTGCTAGTTGGCCATTGATCCTGTAGAAGGAGGATCAGGCCCTCTATAAGGAGAGTTATAAAATATCTGCTATCTCTGTTCAGCTGTATACATTACACTAATGTTAATTCATTTACTCCAGGGAAAAGTTTTGTACTGTACCTTAGTTACTAAGCCTTCTGGTGAGTTTGTCGATCAGTACAAAACATCTGGGTATTTCCACGCGAGTGATCTCCCAGGCACACTGGCTGTATTGTTTTTCTTTCAGGAAAGCATCTATCCCCTGGAAGTATTTTTTCACTCTCCGACTGGTGAGCTGGAGGTCCTCACTTTCGGGGCTGGTTAAACCCTTCTCCATCTGTGCTCTCAGACATGCCTCCAGTCGCTGAATTTGCTGGTAAAGTCCACTTTGGAACCTGACTATGGAAGTCCCATCCCAGGCACTTTGAGTGAGGTTTTTGCTAAAGATGTTGAAGATCTCTTGGAGAATCTCTTGTATTGTCACCTTGACATTCTCCTTCTGGGACACTGGGAGTTGGACAACATCCTGGGTGGGTTTGAAAGCTGCCCTTTCATTTATGCATTGTGAGGGGAAATTGCCACTCACTTTCTCCAGAAGCTCCAAGCTCTCTTTGTTCACTTTGTTCTGCTGGAAGTGAAGCATGGTACAGAGCCGAGATGAGATTTCAGTGGAGAAGAGCAGTATGACACAAATGTGCAGCAAACACCTGGTGGTCATGCCGATGTCTTCCACTGCTTTTCTTTATGTGGAACCTTGAGCCTGGAGTTTGTTGAGGGTCCTATGTAGACTGCTGTGTCTTTCCTTCATGTCTCTGAATTTAAATACTTGGCTGCAGAATTTTTGTTTCATCATTTTCCGTTTTTTAAGGTTTTTTCCTCCTGGAGGCTTCCGTCTTTTTCTTTCTGTTTAATTCACTGCTTTCTAGTTCTTTTACCATTCTTCCTCCTTTTTGTATTTTTGTGAAAGTGACCAAACCCCTTTAACTCATGGCGGATCCACATACATACAGGCTTTTCATGATGCATTAATTTAAAGATATAATTGAATAAGATCATTCACACTTCAGAAGTGGTAGAGAGAAGACCCCCCGCCCCCCAATTCATCAAACCCTACACTTCCCATTCATAACCTCCTGCATTTGACAGAGAAATAGTTTAGGTATATTTAAAGTTTTGAGACATGGAGGAAGTGGTCGGAAAGGGTTAGGCCTCAGGGAGCTGGAACAATTTGTATAGTGGGGCTGCTGAGAGCCATTGAACCAAATTGTAAACCCTGAATACCCAGGAAACCACTTCAAGCCAGGGGGTGTGGCAGCGCCTATATCAGGCCTCCCAAAAATATTTGGTAAATTTCAACTTCAATCATGCAACCTGGAAAGCACACTTTATATGCAGACACCAGAAAATATCGGTATCTTCCTTCTAGGAAAACATAGGAGACAGAGAGTGTGCTCTCAGAGAATGGAACTTTGTTCATTTTTTTGTTGTTTTCTTCCAGATCTGAATATATATACTGTAACTGAGGAATAGATGCAGTTAGAGGGTGTGAACATCATGTCCTATTGGGCACTCTGAGTAGCTGACAGTGGTGAAAAATGAAGGGTAATTCGTAAAACAGGATGAGCAATTAGTTAGACATACTGTACTAGAGAGGTACCTACATGGATGATTGTGATTTACCATGTGGCCAGAAGGCGGTTATGAAGAGAAGTCATGCTTTGTATTTTTAACAGGCATGTCCCTGGGTTGCAATAATTCAAAGAATTTTTTAAAAATCAAAATCAGAGTTGACCATTTTTGCTGGTTCCTTCTCCTTTAATTTTTGCTTTCCCCTTGGCGTGGGCAGGGAAACTCTTCTGCTTTGTTTTAAGCCTCTTCGTTTCCTGTGGTCACATTTCATTTTCTGGTTCTCTTCCCCTAGCACAGACTGTTGTGCTGGATTTTTCCATCATGGCAGGAAAATGTCTTTTCATCCAAAAAGAAAACTATTTTCACTGAAATTAGAAAGGAAGAATCACATGAATAAACCATGAAAACATTTTTGTACATATGAATTGGGTTAGCGTCTCCCAAGTCTTCCTGCACTTTTATAAGCAATTTCCGATTTTTGCATCAGCTACATGAAAGTTTCTGTAAAGAAGAGAAAGCAGACTTATCAGAGCCCCCAGATTGCCATGGGCTATGCTCCCCATTCTCCCATGACTTTCCATGGGTGTTGGGGATGTTTATTCCACACCAGGGTGAAGTCTAGGGGAAGATGTTGAGGAGAGAGGGAAATACGTCGTATGAATACTAGGAGAGGATAAGGTAACAAAGTAATCACAAAGTAAAGGTGGGGCGGGTGAGCCAAAACCATCTTTTTCATTAAATCTATATGGTAACAGCAGTTTGTGGGTGCTGGAATAATTGTTATTGTGTAGCTGCTGAAAGCCTGTGAACAAAACTGAAAGCCCTGTATAGGATGGAGACGACGCTTTCGCTTGCTACCATTACTTGAAGCTGCTCTACCCCAGCACCCCTACTTCCATCTCCCCTGCAGCAAGCAGGCAAACAACTCGTCTGTTTGAGAGAAGTTGGCTACAAGGGCCTCCAAACCTGCTGCAGAGGATCGCAGGGATAGAGCCCTCTGCTTGTGACTCTGACCTGTGCCACAGGGACGTGTGTGTGTCAGGTGAGATGAGGTGCCATGGAGGCAGATGCTTTTGCACATAGTTCCCTTTGGCTTGTTCTCCATGCAGTGGAGTGAGCAGACCCACATTGGGCTGGGGCAGTGCTAGTACAGGTCTGGTGGGTGCATCTCGCCATGTCAGCAGCTCAAAAATGACACTTTCAAGGAGTGTCTGAGGCAACTGCAGCCTGAAGGAAGCCCTGGTTCCGTGTCTGTAATGGAACCACGCTGACAGGGACCGGAACGGGGCTCTGGCTGGTCCCGACAACTGATGCAGACACTCAGTAGCTCTGTGTGAAAGGACCTTGTGTTCTGTGTAGAAGCCATCTGTTTTCTATGATGAAGGCTGGGGACAAACCTGCGAGTATCCCCTCCTGCCTGCCAGTGGAAGGATAAAAGTGAGCTTAAGTGGGGATGTATTGGTAGCATTTTCCTCCCTTTTTGCCCTCTGTGGTTGGCTTTCCAACGGGAAGGCCTGAAATCTTAGGTGATACATATCATCAAACTGCTTCTTCAATAGATGAATGGATTCTTCCACGTAGTACAGCTTATAAACAATATGAGGAGACGAATGTCAGGAGATTCCCCTTTGCACTCTACGGGTAATGAAGTTAGTGTTTGAAGAGTTTGTATGGCTCCCAGGTGCTATATGATTGCCATGTACCACCAGAGAGGGAGGGATATATTTTGGAGGTGGTGATTTTGTCATCCTTGACTTTTTCGTACAGTCTGTTTTTGCTCTCATTATTTTCATATAATTGTGTTCTGTCAATATAACTTAAGGCTCCAACTGCATGAAGACATGAATGAAGGGAGAAAGATTTGAGCAGGAAAGAACTTGGACAGCTCATGGCTACAGCTATTGGAAAAAACTGCACCATAAGAAGGGATAGGCATTTATTTTAATAGTTAAACCAGCAGGAACCAAACCAAGTTTCATGAATCAGTGGTAGTACATGGAGTACTGGGTCGTGGTCTTCAGAGAGTTAGCAGATCGCACGTTCCTTTAAAGACAGCTTACATTATATAAATGCCTTTCTGGTACTACCTTTCTTTATAAGCATTTAGTGTACGTGCCACAAAAAATTACCTGATCTTGAATGGGAGGGGAAATGATCATTAGAACAATTTTTGTAAGGTTAGGCCCACGTAAAGAAATGTTTGAGAACCCCTCAGATAAAGAAAACAAAGGGCTAAAACTTCTGCAATGCTGCCATCTGTTGACTGTGAAGAATCTACAGTCTCCTATTAGAGACTCCATAGTTTGGATTGGATTACAAAAGGGATTTAAATTGGGACATACCTTCCTGTTTTTTTATCAAAGGCAGGTTGCCAATCAGTGTAAAAATTCACACGATTTGTTTTTTTTACTATTTGAACATTTAATGTAGTGGTTGTTTGATTTTTAAAAGCTTTTAAATAAGAAATCTCCAGATTTAGAGTCTGGCTTAAATTAATTTTAGACAGTGCTATGACTGACTAATAGCTCTTCAAAAACATGATCTACATACCCAAACTTAGCAAAGAGATGGATCCTAACAAGATTTGGTTCAATGGATGGTTTTAGTTTTTGTTTGTTTTGTTTTGTTTTCAGGTAACTTTTAACTATTGGGTTTAGGGTAATTGTTCGTCATTATTCACAGCACAACTGAAAGCCAAGTGAACGCAAACCTGACTGGTGGAGGGGGGAAATTAGGCCCACACAAGCCTCCTTGGTGTGGGGGGGATAGGGAGTCTGCGCATATGGAAACCTGGCTGATGGGGAGCCAGTTCACACACACACATCATTAGGGGAGGGAGGAGACAAGCAACTTTGTACCACGACAGCCTGAAGTCTTCCCCTTGGAATGCCAGTCTCTCCATCACCCCTTTTATTTCATCACAATGAGCTACTGCTCCAAACACCCGCAAGTACAAATGTTGTGGGGAAAAGTAATCTGGTAACAGGCAGAAAGTTGAGGTTGTGGTATGTTGGTCTGTTGGAGTGGTAAAACTAATTAGCATACCTATGTTTCTTATGGCGTCACTGCTGAATCAGTGTTTATGTTCACTATGTACTTGAGCATGTTCCCAAGTTTAACCACTTTGCTCAACTGGAGTCTTAAGGTAAAACAGAAGAAGATTTTTATTGGGTCTCTGTTTTTTTAAAAAAATATCTAATAGAAATCACTACTGCTGTAGGTTGCTATTTTGTATAAATAAATATTTATTTATATATGTTATAAAACCTCTGAAAAAATAAATAAAAGCAATCCATTAATATTGTGAATAAATATAAATGGACCAACATAAAACACTTTTACAAATCCAGTAAAATGATCTGAAAATATTTTCACAGTGTAGGAAAAGAATACATATTTGCACTAGTTTAAAATGTAAGCGTGCCTAATTATAAATGACCTAGAAACTGGGATATTCTCATTTCTTTGTTATCCTTGCAGCAAAATACACTTCCAGAAGCTTCCCTTGCTTATGAGTCCATGTCAGACTCTTTCCATCTGACTGTCATTCCAGGCAGCTTGTGAGGGTGTTTAGCATGAGATGTAGGAAATCTGCTGGAGGATCTCCTGGACGACCACTTTGGCAGTCTCTTTCTGGGGCTCTCTGAGCTTGAGAACTTTTTGGAGCCATGTGAAGTCTCTTTCTTCGTTCTGCCGTTGCAGGAAAATTATCCTTCCATTTTGTTTGGAAATTGTCCTGGTTCACATTTGTTATGCTGAAGCAAAGCCTGTTACAGTTAGGAGGTAAGATTTCATTTTTAAAAGCACCCCACGGCAGATTGGGAGCTAACGCGTAATATCAATGATTAAGAAAGAGTAAGGTTTTTCTCCTTCTGTTCAAATACTATGTTGTCTTCTACAATATTTTCAGCAAAATCTTCTGTTTTACATTTTCTCATGTGAATAAATCAGTCTGGTAATGGTAAGTAGTATATAAATAGTGCCGTTGAATTTTGACAGTTTGCTTAATTCAAGATGGACTGAAAAGAGTCTCGAAAGGTGCTGCTTGTAGAATCAACTTGGAGACGAAGGACTCCAGTGGAGGTGCAGTTTCATTCAGCGGTTTTCGAAACATCATTACTTGAAGCATCATGTGCTGGAAAGAAAAAGGGGAATGGTTCAAACATGGAGAGTTTCAATTGCCAAATATAGGCCATCATTTTCTAACCAGATGTCAAATCTTAAATCCTGAGCCTCAGTGCACTTATGATCTTGTCACAATTTGTTGTTACTAGAGCTGTTGAATTTAGGGTTAAACAAAACAAAGAAAAGCAGAATAAGAACCCTCGGCCATCCCTATGTGCAGAATGAGTTGATGGGATAGAAGCGTGTGAACACAGACCCTCTGTTTTCTGGTGTCCTAACTGGAATGTTGTCTAACGAGGCCGTTGTTGAAAAGGAGCTTCTCGCTGTTGTTTTCCCCAACTTAGACACTTACTGGGCAAAGTTACATTTGGTAGGCTTAGTTATCTCTTAACGATATTTTGTCATTAGTTAGCAGTTATGATATATTTGAATATTTTTCACATAGATTATTGTGTGTGGTAGAGAAGCATTAAATTATATGCTGCTCTAAAAAGATTTGACCATGTGTTTGAAATAGCTGTATGCATAAAATTACTTTGGGAGAAAGACAGGTTTATAACTCCTAATACATAGGGTCCAATCACCCATCTCTTTCCAGCTGTTTTATTGAAATAATATTATTTGAGTTTGTCTAGGAAAAAAAGAAAATATGGTACCTTCATTTTCAAGTCTCTTTGTGAGTATGTTGAGCTTGAGGAAACATCTGGATATTTCCACACGAATGATCTCCCAGGCACACCGACTGTATTGCTTTTCTTTCAGGAAATCATCTATTGTCCGGAAGTATCTCTTCAGTGTGAGGCTGGTGAGCAGGAGGTTCTCATTTCCTGGGTAGGTCATCTCCTTTTCCATCTCAGCACTCAGACACGTCTCCAGCTTCTCAATCTGCTGGTGAAGTCCATTTTGGAATTCTTTTATGGAAGCCTCATTCCAGGCAGCTTGGGTGAGATTGTTGTTAAAGATATGGAAGAGCTCTTGGAGGATCTGCTGGATGGCTCCCTTGGCATTCTTTTGCTGGGGCAGTTGGATCTTGAGGATATCTCTGGGCTTGAAAGTTTTGCTTTCAGTTAGACATTGGAAGGGAAAGTGTCCACCCATTTTCTCCAGAAGCTCTAAACTCTCGCTGTTCATTCTGGTTTGTAGAACATGAATCCTGTTACAGTCCAGACATGAGATTTCACTGGAGAAGAGCAGCATGAGGCAAAATTGCAGCAAACTCCTGCTGATCATGATGATGTCTTAGATTCCCTGTGTTTGTGTAGAACTTGAGCAACTGGTGCCTGTTCAAGGTCTTTTGTAGACTTTTGTGTTTTTGACCCATGTCTCTGAACTTAAGTAGGAATTTAAGTGTTCTGTAGGAAAAGATTTTTCTTTCATCACTTTCTACTTTTCAAGGTTTGTCCAGCTTGAGGTTTTTACTTTCAGTTTCCTTCTTTTTATTTAGTGGAAGCGAACAAGTCATTAGAAGAACACAACCACAGTCATTACCTTTTTTAATATTAAAGAATCCCTACATTTCTTTCCGTAGGTCCCCCCCCCCGCCCTGTTAGATCAAGAAAAATGTAAAGGGTAAGAAGAGTGATGATTAGCAGTGTCCTCCAGTTAGAGGTTAGAGTAGGGACCTGTGTGTCTAGTCGCAAGTAGCTGTAGTTAGTAGTGCTAGGCAGATCTGAATGTCTGTTACACCAGTAAGTTCCATCAGCAAGACTATCCATCTTATTAGAGAGGAAAAACCATGTGTGTAGGGAATACCAGAGAATGGACTGATGGCACTGAGAAACTGGGAGGTTTACTTTAAAAACTGATAACTGAATAGATTGTGTGGTTGGTAATAAATATGCTAGAGCGACTGACATAAATGAATGTCACTTTCAAATGTGTTTGACTTTTCCCTATTCAAGCTTTATTCTTTTTTTAGGGTGCATTTCACTGAGCTTGGACATTGAAATTCAAAGTTCATTCATCAGACCACTTGCATCCTGTAGCAAGTTTCTCTTTCTGTTTTTCATACCATAGCACTAGGCTCTCATGTTGGAGTTTCCATCAGTGAAGGGGAACGGCTTTCAATCCAACAATTGAAAAGGAATTTTTTCATATTAATTTTAAAAAAGGAAAAGAAGAAAACATAAACATATTTCTGTTCATGTCACCTCTTTTACATCTCCCGCCCCCATCACCTCATGCACTTTCTTTAATTATAGTTTAGGCAAAACTCTAGATTATTTGGAAGAGTCACTTTAAAGAATGCAGTTTATTGTACATAAGTATACCATGTAAGGGACCCAATCATGCCAGAGGCTTTGCACCCCAATCTCGCATTCACTCCAGTGGGAGTTCTGCGTGTGCATTTCCTGGCAAGTTGAAGCTTCAGGAGATAATATTTTATATGAAAGCGAGAGAAATTAAAAACTCTGAATCTCCTCTTTTCTTGTTAAAGTAAGAAAGCCATGGCAGTAAGGACACAGTATTTCAGCATATTTCCGTTAGCAATTAGCCTGTTTTCTTGGAAAGGTCAGATGCAGACTGAGCTGGCTGAAATATTTGCAAAATTTGAAGAAATACTGTATATTTAAATATCAGTGACAATAGCAGGAAATTTTATTGGATATTTTTTCTTCTGTGTCAGCCAGTTTAATTTGAATGTGATAAAAGGGATTAGTTTAACCTAGGGTGACCAGATGTCCCGATTTTATAGGGACAGTCCTGATTTTTGAGTCTTTTTCTTATATAAGCTCCTATTACCCCCCACTCCCTGTCCCAGTTTTTCACATTTGCTGTCTCGTCACCCTAGTTTAGCCTCTCTTCCTATTTGCAAATAATGCACAGATAAATTCATAATTTGCTAAATGTATTTATTTTAAATGATTTGAGAAATGGTTTATACACATTCCAATCTGATTTCTCAGGGCCTCCTCGCCACATCTTTTCCCTAGGAGTATTTGCCATTCATAATTTGCTACTTGTTCTGTATGATGGTTCACCTGAGTCAATGCTATTGTGTCTGTTCCCAGGCTGGTTGCCTTAAAATTCAAAACTGCATTCAAGATGTCTGCATGAACTTTTCTGGAGAAAATTCTCTTTAAAATATGTATTTATATGTGTTTGTTATAGTTTCTCGTTACAGAGATGTTCTTTTCTAACAAACTCACACATAGAAATATTTCAGAATATGTTTACAAAGGGCCAAACATTTCTCATAAATGTTTAATACGTTTCAAATATGTTGTTGACAGCACTACTGTTGACTGACTACCCTTCAGAACTACTACTCACCTACACCAAACTTGGTAGAGAGGACTATCCTCACTAGATCGGATGCAACCAGCAGGTTTATTACTATAGTTATAAATGTTGGGTTTAGGTAATGTTTAGGCATTGTTGATGTTCTAACTGAAAGTTGAACACATTCTGTACACCAAACTCGTTGTTGATGGCAAGGAGCACACGAGCCTGATTTGGAGGGTGTGGAGGGGTGGCACCAGTTGGTCAGAAAACTGAGGAATAGAATTGCTGACTTGACTTTTGAGTACACAAGCCTGATTCATTTGGTTTGATTTGTGTGTGTGTGTGTGTGTCTGTCGGGGTAGTGGCATCTGGTTGTAAGACTTGTGAATTCTAGTTGATATCATGAAGTTGTTGTCGTGAAATTTCCTAATCATAGGAAACTTCTTTCTATGTGTAGCCATCCTGTCGGACAGGACCTAGAGCAGGTATTCACGAGGCTGAGGACAACGGGGGACACTTAACTTTAAAACTGTGTTCTGTTGACAGCATCATTACGCTAAGTAGGGTGCCCGAGTTGGGAAACCAGTTTGGCCAGGTTGCTGTTAAGGAGAAAGGGGGTTAGGAGTGGAAAGTTACAAATCACTACTGCGGTAGGCTGCTATTTTGTATAAATAAATATTTATTTATAAATATCCTAAAATACATCTGAAAATTATAAATAAGAGCAATAAATAAATATGATCAATAAATAAAAGTAGATCAACACCAAAATACTGTTACAAATCCAGTAAAATGATCTGAAAATATTTTCACAGTGCGGTAGGAGGAGATCTAGTTACACTAGTTTATAATTCCAGTGCACTTAATAATACATGACCTAGAATTTGGGGCGCTCTTGTTTGCCTCCAGAAGCTCCATTTTTTTATGAGTCCATGTTTGGATCTTTGAATGGGACTGTCATTCCAGGCAGCTAGCGAAGAAATGTGGCACGAGATGTAGCAAATCTGTTCGAGGATTTCCTGGAAGGCCACTTGGCAGTCTCTTTCCACGAAGTCTTGAGAACCTTTAGGGGCCATATTAAATCTCTCTCTTCTTTCTGACTTTTTAGGAAAATTATCCTTCTGTTTTGTTTGGAAGTTGACCTGGTTCACATTTGTTATGCCGAAGCAAAGCCAGTTACACGTCAGAGGTGAGATTTCATTTTTAAGAGCAGCCCCAGGAAAATTCTGAGCAAACGCATAACATCAATGATTTGGAAATCGTAAGGTATTTCTCCTTCGGTTCAAATACTACGTTGTCTTCTGGCATATTTACAGCAATATCTTTTGTTTGACATTTTCTCATGTGAGTAAATCAATCTGGTAATGGCAAGTAGTATATTAATTGTGCAGTTGGAGTTCTGTAGGAGTTAGTCCCTTGTTTAATTCAAGATGGACTGATAAGAGTCTGGAAAGGAACTGCTTGTAGAATCAACGTAGAGCCAAACCACTCCAGTGGAGGTGTAGTTTCATTCAGCTGTTTTCATAGCATCATTCCATGAAGCATCACGTGCTGAAATGAAAAAGGGGAATGGTTCAAACATGGAGAGTTTCAAATGCCAAATACAGACCATCTTTTTCTAACCAGATGTCAAATCATAAATCCTAAGCCTTACTGCACTTATGATCTTGTGACAATTTTTTTTTACCAAAGTTGTTGAAATCTAGAGTAAACAGATCAAAGAAAAGCAGAATAAGTAGCCTTGTCCATCTCTATGTGCAGACATAACTGGCAGAATTAGATGGTGGGACTGAAGTGTGAGCACATAGACCGTCAATTTTCTGGTGTCCTGACTGGAAATTTCTCTTACTAGGCAGTGGTTAAAAGTGGGCTTGTTGCTGTTCTTTTCCCCAACTAAGACGCTTACTGGGCAAAGTTATATTTGGTACGGTTAATGATCAACGGATGATATTTTGTCATTAGTTATCAGTTATGATGTATGTGTATATTTTTCATATAGAATATTGTATGTGGGGTAAGGAAGCCCTAAACAATATGCTACTCTAAAACGGTTTTATTAACGTGAGTTTGAAATAGCTGTGTGGGTAAAATTACTATGGGAGAAAGATTGGGCCTTATGCAATAAGAATTATAAAATAATGACCCATCTCTCTTCAGCTGTTTTATTCATATAAAATCATTTGAGTTTTTCTAGGAAAAACAAATATATGGTACCTTCATTTTCAAGTCTTTTTGTGAGTATGTCGAGAATTGGAAAACATCTGGATATTTCCACACGGATGATCTCCCAGGCACACCGACTGTATTGCTTTTCTTTCAGGAAATCGTCTATTGTCTGGAAGTATCTCTTCAGTTTGAGGCTGGTGAGCAGGAGGTTCTCATTTCCTGGGTAGGTCATCTCCTTTTCCATCTCAGCACTCAGACACGTCTCCAGCTTCTCAATCTGCTGATGAAGTCCATTTTGGAATTCCTTTATGGAAGTCCCATTCCAGGCAGCTTGGGTGAGATTGTTGTTAAAGATATGGAAGAGCTCTTGGAGGATCTGCTGGATGGCTCCCTTGGCATTCTCTTGCTGGGACAGTCCGATCTTGAGGATATCTCTGGACTTGAAAGCTGTCCTTTCAGTTAGACATTGGAAGGGAAAGCGTCCACCCATTTTCTCCAGACTCTCTAAACTCTCACTGTTCATTCTGGTTTGTAGAACATGAAGCCTGTTACAGTCCAGACATGAGATTTCACTGGAGAAGAGCAGCACGATGCAAAATTGCAACAAACTCCTGCTGATCATGATGATGTCTTAGATTCCCTGTGTTTGTGCAGAATTTGAGCAACTGGTGCCTGTTCAAGGTCTTTTGTAGAATTCTGTGTTTTAGACCCATGTCTCTGAACGTAAGTCTTATGTAGGAGAAGGTTTTTCTTTCATCACTTTCTAGTTTTCAAGGTATACCGTGCCAGAGGTTTTTACTTTCAGTTTCCTACTTTTTATTTAAGGAAGTTAACAAACAATCGGAAGAACAAAACCAAAAAGTGTCCCTTTTTCAATATTAATGAACCCCCTGCATTTCTTTCCTTAGATTCCCCCCTTCCCCATTAGATAAAGAATATGTAAAGGGTAAGAAGAGTATGATGATTTGCAGTTTCCTACCTTTACAGGTTAGAGTAGGGACCTACCTGTCTGTCTACTCCCAAGTACCTGTAGCTAGCATTGTTAGGTATGAATGTTTGTTACCTTACTAAGATTATCCGTGCATTGAAGTGATAACAATGAATTTGGGACGATGCGAGGAGGGGGCGAACTAATGCAGTGTTTCTTTTTGCTAGACGCTGCAGAGAAGAGCAGTGGAGTGATGTGTAAAGCTGCTGTCCCTTCACTTTGCCAGCAGATGGGAAACTTTCCCTATCTGGTGTGACGCTGAAAATGATAAAAACCTGCTATACTCTAGCTGTCTCATTCTTTCCTGCCAAGCTTTGAGAGGGAGTAATGCTGTAGGGACCTCTGGAAATTTAATAAGGCATGGAAAGAATTCCTGTGGGAGATTGGGGCCAGTCAACTATTAATCTCATGCAATTTCCTGGCCGTTTGAAAATGAGGGAGGAAAAACCTTGTGTGTAGGGATTACCAGAGGATGGCCAGAGGGCACTGAGAAACTGGGAGCTTTACTTAGGAACCAGATACCAGCTGTGAAAAAGCTGAGGACCGGGTTCGGTTGAATTGTATGAACATGTTCTCTTGTTGGGCACATCTGAGTAGTTCCCAGTGATGTAGTGTAGTGACATGGAAGGGAGTTGTCCAAAAAGATGATGTGGTAGGGAATAACTATGCTAGCGAGCCTGACATAAATGAATAAGGTTTATAGTTTCACATGTGATTGGCTTTTCACCATGTCTGCTCTTTTCTTCTTGCAATGTGTGTTTTTCTGGGCTTAAACACTGAATCGTAAGCGGTCTGTTGAATGAGCTACACATTCTGTAGCAAGTTTCACTTTCTGTTTTTCATGCCATAGCACTAGGCTGTCATGTTGGAGTTTCCATCACTGAAGGGGAATGGTTTTCAATCCAAAAATTGAAAATAATTTTTATATTAATTTTAAAAAAGGAAGGAAGAAAACATAAGACTATTTCTGTTCATTATTTCTGTCACATCTCACTCCCCCATCTCCTCAGGCACTTTCTTTTATCATAATAGAGAGTTTGTGCTCAAACTACTTGGAAGTGTCACTTTAAAGAATGAAGTTTATTGTATATAAATATACTGTATACAGGATCCAAGGCTTATACACTTCAGTCTCCCATGGGAGTTCTGCATGTGCATTTCATGGCAAGTTGAAGCTTAGGAGAGAATATTTATAAGAGAGAAAAATTTAAAAATCTGAGCCCTAACAAGAAAAGCTAAAGTAAGAAAACAATGGAAGTAAAGACAGTCTTTCTGTATATTTGCATCAGCAATTAGCCTGTTTTCTGGAAAATGTTAGATGCAGACTCAGCTGGATGAAATCTTTGCTAGAATTTCATGAAATAGTGTGTATTTAAATTTCAGTTAAAAAGAGCAGAAAACTTTTGGGGGATTTTCTCTCCTCTATATGTCAGCCATCTTTATTTGAATGTGTAATTAGGGATTAATTTGGCTCCTTTTCCTCTTTGCAAATAATCTGCAAATTCAGAATTTGTTAATGTGTTTATTCATGTAATATGATTTGAAATTGGTTTTTACATTCTACTCTCTGATTGCTCAGGACCTTCTCATCACATCTTTTGCTTTGACTATTCCCTAGTCATCATTTACTACTTGTTGTGTATGATGGTTCACCTGAGTCAATGTAATGATGTCTCTTCCCTGATTGGTTGCCTTCAAATTCAAAACTGCTTTCAAGATATTTGCATGAATTTTCTGGAGAGAATCCTCTTTAAAATATGTATTTACAGAAGTACTTGTTAAACTTTGTGTTTACCCAAATGTTCTTTTCAAACAAAAACTCACACGGAGTGCCGGAGCAGAACCAAGCTGCTGGTGCAGTTCATTGGCCGGCTTAAAACGGCAGTATTTTGCCCACCCTGACCTAGACCATCCCGGACAAGTTTGTCTAACCTGCTCTTTAAAATCTGCAATGATGGAGATTCCACAACCTCCCTAGGCAATTTAGTCAAGTGCCTAACCACCCTGACAGTTAGGAAGTTTTTCCTAATGTCCAATAGAAACGGCCCTAAAGAATATTATTAATACTAACAGGAAAGACGAAGGCAACAAAGTAAATACAGGGTAATGAAAAAAACAGAATCTGTTTCAGTAAATCTGTATATCAACAGCAAATACACTACTTCAGTGCCTAAAGTTTGAGGAAAGTTAGTTACAAAGGCCACAGAACCTGCCCCAGAGGCTTCCTGCAGGGATAGAGTTCTCTGTGTGAGCATCTCAACTGCTTCACATGGAAGCATGTGTGATGTGGGTAGAGGTGGAGTAGAGTCTGCTGCCTTCATCCATCATTCCCTCTTCCCTGGGACCCCATGGATTGTTCTCCATAGGGTTATAATCTGTGCCAGGGACCTGGACTGAGTAGACCTTCGTTGGGTGGAGGCAGTCCTAGCGCATATCTGGTGGGCTGTATGTAATCGAGCCACCTGCCCAAAACTTGCATGTCAGAAGGTTATGTGAGGCTGCCTGTAGCATCCCTGGGAAATATTCCTTGACACTGAAAAGATGAGGGGCAGGGAGTGTCATGGGTGGTAATGAAAAGTGATGAGACCTGTGTCATCTGTGCAGAAACCATAGAATCTGCTGAGTCTGGAGATTAAACTACAGCCACTTCCATGGGGAAGGGTGGGGTCCAACCTGCTCCTCCTCCTTCCTGCGCACCATTGGAAGGATGTGCGAGAACCTCAGTGGGGGGGATATTTACAGTGTTTTCCTCTCTCTTAAGAAATGCGAGCTGGGATTCCCCACAGGCATTGGCTGCTCCTTATGATACGGGTGATATTGCCAAAGAGCTCAACTGAATTCTCCGCTCAGCATGGCCCGTTTTTTATTCAAGGTCTGATGGCATGAATGGGAACAGTTAGTTTCTCTCCAGCACTGAATAGGTTTGGGGTAGTTAGATTTTTTCAGAAGAATTCAGTATTGTTCCTGGGTAGAAACTGACGTATTCCCCGAAACTGGGAGCTGCATTTTAGAGGTGACAGAGGAAACTTTGATAATCCTAATGCAAATGGCCTATTCCTGCCCTCATTACTCACATGTAATTTTGTTTGTGGTGTTTTTCTGTCTCGCGATGTTAGGATTAGGCTTTTCTGTCTTGCGTGCTTAGGGTTTGACCGTGCTCAGATTCTCTTTTTCTCTCTTTCTACTTCCACAGTGTGTACTACTCAAGAATGAATTTAGTCTGTGCTGTGCTCACACAAAAATAATGGAACCGAATGTGTGTGGGGTACACACAAATGATGAGCATTCCTGGAAGCCCATACTTAATGTGCAGGGGCGGTGCTTGTGAATGGATTGTGGGGAGGTGGTATGTGAATGCACACAAACCTGATTGATGTTGTTATGAGCAAGCTCGCTAAATGCTAATTTTCCTGGTGTGTTTTTGAGGGTGCATACTGTCTTGATTGGTGCCCTCTCTTCCCCCCACCCAACAGTAGTTTGGCCTCTTCCAACACATTGACTACACCAAACATCCACAACAAGAAGTTATTTGCTAGTGGGAAGTAACCAAGGAAAAAGTAGGAGAGGAAAAAGAGGCAGGGGTCAGGTGTGGTGCATGGTTTGTTACAGTGGAAAGACTAGTTATCACTCCATAGCTACTTTTCTAATATGGAAGTACAGTGAACCTGCACACTGCTTCATCAATGTATCTGAGTATGTTCCCAACTGGAAGCACGAACATCAGTAGGATGGGTCACATACTATAAGGCACATGCAAAAGTACTTTCTGGACTTGTGGTTTTAAGGCTGAATAATAATAGAGTTTTTGGGGGGTTTTCTTAATGAGTATTTAATACAAATCACTACCACTATATGTTGTCATTTTGTATAAAATAATTTATTCAAATTTATCTATGATAAAATATAAGTAAAAGCAATAAATAATAGACTGACATAAATATCCTGTTACAAATATCATAAAATGATCTGAAAATATTTCCACAGTGCACAAATAGAATAAATAGTAGCAACAGCTTTTCAAATTCCACTGCATCTCATTTTAAATGATGTATAAAATGTTAATTGATTTGGGTTAGTACTTCTAAAAAGGTTGGTATTTTAATTTCTAACCTTCTTTGTGAGCTTGTCCTATAGTTTAAAACTGCTTAATTCCACTTGGACTGTCTTGCCAGCGCTGATGCTGAACTGCTTCTCTGCTAGAGGAAATAATTGGTATCTCTTCACTTTCATCCTGGTGAGCTGAAGGTCCTTCCTTCCTTCCTGGTAAGAGTCCCACTTTCCATCATTGCAGCCAAACATGTCTCCAGACGCCGAGCTGGCTGATGAGTCTATGTTGGAATCTCTGAATGGAACTCCTGCCTCAGGTAGCTTGTTTGGAAGCTGTTCCAGTTCACATGTGTTATGCTGCTATACTGTGGTTGTACTGCACGTTACAGTTCAGAAATTTGATCAGAGATGAGTTGAAGCATAGAAATATATAGCAAACACACAATGTCAACAATGTCTAAGGTCCAACCCTTTCTTTTAAAATCCTTAATTGTCTTGTAACTTTTTTGCAGCTATATCCTTCATTTTGCATTTTAAACACTGAGTAAATGAACAGAGTATTATCACGTAAAACGTAATTTGTGCAGTTGGAATTTCATAGTAGAGTGAATGTATTGCATAAAACGTCAAGCGTTATGGAGTGTTAGAAGTCACTGTGGGACGAATCATCAGAGAGAGGAGGGATTCTACTGCATCCTTCTCTCTTAACCCCAGTAGTTGCAGCATCCTGAGCTGAAATGAAATCGGAAATAGTTGAAACACAAAGGGAAAAATATAATTTTCATTGAAGTGATCTCAATAAAGTAAATGAAAATATCTTTTCCACACATAAGCTCGCAAGTCTTTTAGTATGTTCATATATTTTTTTAAAGTCTCTAGGCAGCTTCTCAAACCTTGGAATACTAGAAATAGTGCTCATGAGGACAGATTAATTAACAGCCATGGTGATAATTGTAGAAACACACTACATATGTCGAAGTCAGAGTCCTTTGGTCATCAGATAATGATACTTCCTTCCCTCCCACACCACAAAATGCTGGTGAGGTGTAGAAGGATTCCAGATGTGTGTACTTTGTTGCATGGTCTGCCAATTACCTACTGCACAACAGTACTGATATGTGAGAGCTTATGATGATGTGCAAAAATAAATATTAGTAGAAACACCAGAAAATTAATCCGTGTAATTGCAAATCCATTTCCAGCATAGGACAGGAAGTGCGTAAAACTGCTGTCATGGAAGTCAGTTGCTAGTTGGCCATTGATCCTGTAGAAGGAGGATCAGGCCCTCTATAAGGAGAGTTATAAAATATCTGCTATCTCTGTTCAGCTGTATACATTACACTAATGTTAATTCATTTACTCCAGGGAAAAGTTTTGTACTGTACCTTAGTTACTAAGCCTTCTGGTGAGTTTGTCGATCAGTACAAAACATCTGGGTATTTCCACGCGAGTGATCTCCCAGGCACACTGGCTGTATTGTTTTTCTTTCAGGAAAGCATCTATCCCCTGGAAGTATTTTTTCACTCTCCGACTGGTGAGCTGGAGGTCCTCACTTTCGGGGCTGGTTAAACCCTTCTCCATCTGTGCTCTCAGACATGCCTCCAGTCGCTGAATTTGCTGGTAAAGTCCACTTTGGAACCTGACTATGGAAGTCCCATCCCAGGCACTTTGAGTGAGGTTTTTGCTAAAGATGTTGAAGATCTCTTGGAGAATCTCTTGTATTGTCACCTTGACATTCTCCTTCTGGGACACTGGGAGTTGGACAACATCCTGGGTGGGTTTGAAAGCTGCCCTTTCATTTATGCATTGTGAGGGGAAATTGCCACTCACTTTCTCCAGAAGCTCCAAGCTCTCTTTGTTCACTTTGTTCTGCTGGAAGTGAAGCATGGTACAGAGCCGAGATGAGATTTCAGTGGAGAAGAGCAGTATGACACAAATGTGCAGCAAACACCTGGTGGTCATGCCGATGTCTTCCACTGCTTTTCTTTATGTGGAACCTTGAGCCTGGAGTTTGTTGAGGGTCCTATGTAGACTGCTGTGTCTTTCCTTCATGTCTCTGAATTTAAATACTTGGCTGCAGAATTTTTGTTTCATCATTTTCCGTTTTTTAAGGTTTTTTCCTCCTGGAGGCTTCCGTCTTTTTCTTTCTGTTTAATTCACTGCTTTCTAGTTCTTTTACCATTCTTCCTCCTTTTTGTATTTTTGTGAAAGTGACCAAACCCCTTTAACTCATGGCGGATCCACATACATACAGGCTTTTCATGATGCATTAATTTAAAGATATAATTGAATAAGATCATTCACACTTCAGAAGTGGTAGAGAGAAGACCCCCCGCCCCCCAATTCATCAAACCCTACACTTCCCATTCATAACCTCCTGCATTTGACAGAGAAATAGTTTAGGTATATTTAAAGTTTTGAGACATGGAGGAAGTGGTCGGAAAGGGTTAGGCCTCAGGGAGCTGGAACAATTTGTATAGTGGGGCTGCTGAGAGCCATTGAACCAAATTGTAAACCCTGAATACCCAGGAAACCACTTCAAGCCAGGGGGTGTGGCAGCGCCTATATCAGGCCTCCCAAAAATATTTGGTAAATTTCAACTTCAATCATGCAACCTGGAAAGCACACTTTATATGCAGACACCAGAAAATATCGGTATCTTCCTTCTAGGAAAACATAGGAGACAGAGAGTGTGCTCTCAGAGAATGGAACTTTGTTCATTTTTTTGTTGTTTTCTTCCAGATCTGAATATATATACTGTAACTGAGGAATAGATGCAGTTAGAGGGTGTGAACATCATGTCCTATTGGGCACTCTGAGTAGCTGACAGTGGTGAAAAATGAAGGGTAATTCGTAAAACAGGATGAGCAATTAGTTAGACATACTGTACTAGAGAGGTACCTACATGGATGATTGTGATTTACCATGTGGCCAGAAGGCGGTTATGAAGAGAAGTCATGCTTTGTATTTTTAACAGGCATGTCCCTGGGTTGCAATAATTCAAAGAATTTTTTAAAAATCAAAATCAGAGTTGACCATTTTTGCTGGTTCCTTCTCCTTTAATTTTTGCTTTCCCCTTGGCGTGGGCAGGGAAACTCTTCTGCTTTGTTTTAAGCCTCTTCGTTTCCTGTGGTCACATTTCATTTTCTGGTTCTCTTCCCCTAGCACAGACTGTTGTGCTGGATTTTTCCATCATGGCAGGAAAATGTCTTTTCATCCAAAAAGAAAACTATTTTCACTGAAATTAGAAAGGAAGAATCACATGAATAAACCATGAAAACATTTTTGTACATATGAATTGGGTTAGCGTCTCCCAAGTCTTCCTGCACTTTTATAAGCAATTTCCGATTTTTGCATCAGCTACATGAAAGTTTCTGTAAAGAAGAGAAAGCAGACTTATCAGAGCCCCCAGATTGCCATGGGCTATGCTCCCCATTCTCCCATGACTTTCCATGGGTGTTGGGGATGTTTATTCCACACCAGGGTGAAGTCTAGGGGAAGATGTTGAGGAGAGAGGGAAATACGTCGTATGAATACTAGGAGAGGATAAGGTAACAAAGTAATCACAAAGTAAAGGTGGGGCGGGTGAGCCAAAACCATCTTTTTCATTAAATCTATATGGTAACAGCAGTTTGTGGGTGCTGGAATAATTGTTATTGTGTAGCTGCTGAAAGCCTGTGAACAAAACTGAAAGCCCTGTATAGGATGGAGACGACGCTTTCGCTTGCTACCATTACTTGAAGCTGCTCTACCCCAGCACCCCTACGTCCATCTCCCCTGCAGCAAGCAGGCAAACAACTCGTCTGTTTGAGAGAAGTTGGCTACAAGGGCCTCCAAACCTGCTGCAGAGGATCGCAGGGATAGAGCCCTCTGCTTGTGACTCTGACCTGTGCCACAGGGACGTGTGTGTGTCAGGTGAGATGAGGTGCCATGGAGGCAGATGCTTTTGCACATAGTTCCCTTTGGCTTGTTCTCCATGCAGTGGAGTGAGCAGACCCACATTGGGCTGGGGCAGTGCTAGTACAGGTCTGGTGGGTGCATCTCGCCATGTCAGCAGCTCAAAAATGACACTTTCAAGGAGTGTCTGAGGCAACTGCAGCCTGAAGGAAGCCCTGGTTCCGTGTCTGTAATGGAACCACGCTGACAGGGACCGGAACGGGGCTCTGGCTGGTCCCGACAACTGATGCAGACACTCAGTAGCTCTGTGTGAAAGGACCTTGTGTTCTGTGTAGAAGCCATCTGTTTTCTATGATGAAGGCTGGGGACAAACCTGCGAGTATCCCCTCCTGCCTGCCAGTGGAAGGATAAAAGTGAGCTTAAGTGGGGATGTATTGGTAGCATTTTCCTCCCTTTTTGCCCTCTGTGGTTGGCTTTCCAACGGGAAGGCCTGAAATCTTAGATGATACATATCATCAAACTGCTTCTTCAATAGATGAATGGATTCTTCCACGTAGTACAGCTTATAAACAATATGAGGAGACGAATGTCAGGAGATTCCCCTTTGCACTCTACGGGTAATGAAGTTAGTGTTTGAAGAGTTTGTATGGCTCCCAGGTGCTATATGATTGCCATGTACCACCAGAGAGGGAGGGATATATTTTGGAGGTGGTGATTTTGTCATCCTTGACTTTTTCGTACAGTCTGTTTTTGCTCTCATTATTTTCATATAATTGTGTTCTGTCAATATAACTTAAGGCTCCAACTGCATGAAGACATGAATGAAGGGAGAAAGATTTGAGCAGGAAAGAACTTGGACAGCTCATGGCTACAGCTATTGGAAAAAACTGCACCATAAGAAGGGATAGGCATTTATTTTAATAGTTAAACCAGCAGGAACCAAACCAAGTTTCATGAATCAGTGGTAGTACATGGAGTACTGGGTCGTGGTCTTCAGAGAGTTAGCAGATCACACGTTCCTTTAAAGACAGCTTACATTATATAAATGCCTTTCTGGTACTACCTTTCTTTATAAGCATTTAGTGTACGTGCCACAAAAAATTACCTGATCTTGAATGGGAGGGGAAATGATCATTAGAACAATTTTTGTAAGGTTAGGCCCACGTAAAGAAATGTTTGAGAACCCCTCAGATAAAGAAAACAAAGGGCTAAAACTTCTGCAATGCTGCCATCTGTTGACTGTGAAGAATCTACAGTCTCCTATTAGAGACTCCATAGTTTGGATTGGATTACAAAAGGGATTTAAATTGGGACATACCTTCCTGTTTTTTTATCAAAGGCAGGTTGCCAATCAGTGTAAAAATTCACACGATTTGTTTTTTTTACTATTTGAACATTTAATGTAGTGGTTGTTTGATTTTTAAAAGCTTTTAAATAAGAAATCTCCAGATTTAGAGTCTGGCTTAAATTAATTTTAGACAGTGCTATGACTGACTAATAGCTCTTCAAAAACATGATCTACATACCCAAACTTAGCAAAGAGATGGATCCTAACAAGATTTGGTTCAATGGATGGTTTTAGTTTTTGTTTGTTTTGTTTTGTTTTCAGGTAACTTTTAACTATTGGGTTTAGGGTAATTGTTCGTCATTATTCACAGCACAACTGAAAGCCAAGTGAACGCAAACCTGACTGGTGGAGGGGGGAAATTAGGCCCACACAAGCCTCCTTGGTGTGGGGGGGATAGGGAGTCTGCGCATATGGAAACCTGGCTGATGGGGAGCCAGTTCACACACACACATCATTAGGGGAGGGAGGAGACAAGCAACTTTGTACCACGACAGCCTGAAGTCTTCCCCTTGGAATGCCAGTCTCTCCATCACCCCTTTTATTTCATCACAATGAGCTACTGCTCCAAACACCCGCAAGTACAAATGTTGTGGGGAAAAGTAATCTGGTAACAGGCAGAAAGTTGAGGTTGTGGTATGTTGGTCTGTTGGAGTGGTAAAACTAATTAGCATACCTATGTTTCTTATGGCGTCACTGCTGAATCAGTGTTTATGTTCACTATGTACTTGAGCATGTTCCCAAGTTTAACCACTTTGCTCAACTGGAGTCTTAAGGTAAAACAGAAGAAGATTTTTATTGGGTCTCTGTTTTTTTAAAAAAATATCTAATAGAAATCACTACTGCTGTAGGTTGCTATTTTGTATAAATAAATATTTATTTATATATGTTATAAAACCTCTGAAAAAATAAATAAAAGCAATCCATTAATATTGTGAATAAATATAAATGGACCAACATAAAACACTTTTACAAATCCAGTAAAATGATCTGAAAATATTTTCACAGTGTAGGAAAAGAATACATATTTGCACTAGTTTAAAATTTAAGCGTGCCTAATTATAAATGACCTAGAAACTGGGATATTCTCATTTCTTTGTTATCCTTGCAGCAAAATACACTTCCAGAAGCTTCCCTTGCTTATGAGTCCATGTCAGACTCTTTCCATCTGACTGTCATTCCAGGCAGCTTGTGAGGGTGTTTAGCATGAGATGTAGGAAATCTGCTGGAGGATCTCCTGGACGACCACTTTGGCAGTCTCTTTCTGGGGCTCTCTGAGCTTGAGAACTTTTTGGAGCCATGTGAAGTCTCTTTCTTCGTTCTGCCGTTGCAGGAAAATTATCCTTCCATTTTGTTTGGAAATTGTCCTGGTTCACATTTGTTATGCTGAAGCAAAGCCTGTTACAGTTAGGAGGTAAGATTTCATTTTTAAAAGCACCCCACGGCAGATTGGGAGCTAACGCGTAATATCAATGATTAAGAAAGAGTAAGGTTTTTCTCCTTCTGTTCAAATACTATGTTGTCTTCTACAATATTTTCAGCAAAATCTTCTGTTTTACATTTTCTCATGTGAATAAATCAGTCTGGTAATGGTAAGTAGTATATAAATAGTGCCGTTGAATTTTGACAGTTTGCTTAATTCAAGATGGACTGAAAAGAGTCTCGAAAGGTGCTGCTTGTAGAATCAACTTGGAGACGAAGGACTCCAGTGGAGGTGCAGATTCATTCAGCGGTTTTCGAAACATCATTACTTGAAGCATCATGTGCTGGAAAGAAAAAGGGGAATGGTTCAAACATGGAGAGTTTCAATTGCCAAATATAGGCCATCATTTTCTAACCAGATGTCAAATCTTAAATCCTGAGCCTCAGTGCACTTATGATCTTGTCACAATTTGTTGTTACTAGAGCTGTTGAATTTAGGGTTAAACAAAACAAAGAAAAGCAGAATAAGAACCCTCGGCCATCCCTATGTGCAGAATGAGTTGATGGGATAGAAGCGTGTGAACACAGACCCTCTGTTTTCTGGTGTCCTAACTGGAATGTTGTCTAACGAGGCCGTTGTTGAAAAGGAGCTTCTCGCTGTTGTTTTCCCCAACTTAGACACTTACTGGGCAAAGTTACATTTGGTAGGCTTAGTTATCTCTTAACGATATTTTGTCATTAGTTAGCAGTTATGATATATTTGAATATTTTTCACATAGATTATTGTGTGTGGTAGAGAAGCATTAAATTATATGCTGCTCTAAAAAGATTTGACCATGTGTTTGAAATAGCTGTATGCATAAAATTACTTTGGGAGAAAGACAGGTTTATAACTCCTAATACATAGGGTCCAATCACCCATCTCTTTCCAGCTGTTTTATTGAAATAATATTATTTGAGTTTGTCTAGGAAAAAAAGAAAATATGGTACCTTCATTTTCAAGTCTCTTTGTGAGTATGTTGAGCTTGAGGAAACATCTGGATATTTCCACACGAATGATCTCCCAGGCACACCGACTGTATTGCTTTTCTTTCAGGAAATCATCTATTGTCCGGAAGTATCTCTTCAGTGTGAGGCTGGTGAGCAGGAGGTTCTCATTTCCTGGGTAGGTCATCTCCTTTTCCATCTCAGCACTCAGACACGTCTCCAGCTTCTCAATCTGCTGGTGAAGTCCATTTTGGAATTCTTTTATGGAAGCCTCATTCCAGGCAGCTTGGGTGAGATTGTTGTTAAAGATATGGAAGAGCTCTTGGAGGATCTGCTGGATGGCTCCCTTGGCATTCTTTTGCTGGGGCAGTTGGATCTTGAGGATATCTCTGGGCTTGAAAGTTTTGCTTTCAGTTAGACATTGGAAGGGAAAGTGTCCACCCATTTTCTCCAGAAGCTCTAAACTCTCGCTGTTCATTCTGGTTTGTAGAACATGAATCCTGTTACAGTCCAGACATGAGATTTCACTGGAGAAGAGCAGCATGAGGCAAAATTGCAGCAAACTCCTGCTGATCATGATGATGTCTTAGATTCCCTGTGTTTGTGTAGAACTTGAGCAACTGGTGCCTGTTCAAGGTCTTTTGTAGACTTTTGTGTTTTTGACCCATGTCTCTGAACTTAAGTAGGAATTTAAGTGTTCTGTAGGAAAAGATTTTTCTTTCATCACTTTCTACTTTTCAAGGTTTGTCCAGCTTGAGGTTTTTACTTTCAGTTTCCTTCTTTTTATTTAGTGGAAGCGAACAAGTCATTAGAAGAACACAACCACAGTCATTACCTTTTTTAATATTAAAGAATCCCTACATTTCTTTCCGTAGGTCCCCCCCCCCGCCCTGTTAGATCAAGAAAAATGTAAAGGGTAAGAAGAGTGATGATTAGCAGTGTCCTCCAGTTAGAGGTTAGAGTAGGGACCTGTGTGTCTAGTCGCAAGTAGCTGTAGTTAGTAGTGCTAGGCAGATCTGAATGTCTGTTACACCAGTAAGTTCCATCAGCAAGACTATCCATCTTATTAGAGAGGAAAAACCATGTGTGTAGGGAATACCAGAGAATGGACTGATGGCACTGAGAAACTGGGAGGTTTACTTTAAAAACTGATAACTGAATAGATTGTGTGGTTGGTAATAAATATGCTAGAGCGACTGACATAAATGAATGTCACTTTCAAATGTGTTTGACTTTTCCCTATTCAAGCTTTATTCTTTTTTTAGGGTGCATTTCACTGAGCTTGGACATTGAAATTCAAAGTTCATTCATCAGACCACTTGCATCCTGTAGCAAGTTTCTCTTTCTGTTTTTCATACCATAGCACTAGGCTCTCATGTTGGAGTTTCCATCAGTGAAGGGGAACGGCTTTCAATCCAACAATTGAAAAGGAATTTTTTCATATTAATTTTAAAAAAGGAAAAGAAGAAAACATAAACATATTTCTGTTCATGTCACCTCTTTTACATCTCCCGCCCCCATCACCTCATGCACTTTCTTTAATTATAGTTTAGGCAAAACTCTAGATTATTTGGAAGAGTCACTTTAAAGAATGCAGTTTATTGTACATAAGTATACCATGTAAGGGACCCAATCATGCCAGAGGCTTTGCACCCCAATCTCGCATTCACTCCAGTGGGAGTTCTGCGTGTGCATTTCCTGGCAAGTTGAAGCTTCAGGAGATAATATTTTATATGAAAGCGAGAGAAATTAAAAACTCTGAATCTCCTCTTTTCTTGTTAAAGTAAGAAAGCCATGGCAGTAAGGACACAGTATTTCAGCATATTTCCGTTAGCAATTAGCCTGTTTTCTTGGAAAGGTCAGATGCAGACTGAGCTGGCTGAAATATTTGCAAAATTTGAAGAAATACTGTATATTTAAATATCAGTGACAATAGCAGGAAATTTTATTGGATATTTTTTCTTCTGTGTCAGCCAGTTTAATTTGAATGTGATAAAAGGGATTAGTTTAACCTAGGGTGACCAGATGTCCCGATTTTATAGGGACAGTCCTGATTTTTGAGTCTTTTTCTTATATAAGCTCCTATTACCCCCCACTCCCTGTCCCAGTTTTTCACATTTGCTGTCTCGTCACCCTAGTTTAGCCTCTCTTCCTATTTGCAAATAATGCACAGATAAATTCATAATTTGCTAAATGTATTTATTTTAAATGATTTGAGAAATGGTTTATACACATTCCAATCTGATTTCTCAGGGCCTCCTCGCCACATCTTTTCCCTAGGAGTATTTGCCATTCATAATTTGCTACTTGTTCTGTATGATGGTTCACCTGAGTCAATGCTATTGTGTCTGTTCCCAGGCTGGTTGCCTTAAAATTCAAAACTGCATTCAAGATGTCTGCATGAACTTTTCTGGAGAAAATTCTCTTTAAAATATGTATTTATATGTGTTTGTTATAGTTTCTCGTTACAGAGATGTTCTTTTCTAACAAACTCACACATAGAAATATTTCAGAATATGTTTACAAAGGGCCAAACATTTCTCATAAATGTTTAATACGTTTCAAATATGTTGTTGACAGCACTACTGTTGACTGACTACCCTTCAGAACTACTACTCACCTACACCAAACTTGGTAGAGAGGACTATCCTCACTAGATCGGATGCAACCAGCAGGTTTATTACTATAGTTATAAATGTTGGGTTTAGGTAATGTTTAGGCATTGTTGATGTTCTAACTGAAAGTTGAACACATTCTGTACACCAAACTCGTTGTTGATGGCAAGGAGCACACGAGCCTGATTTGGAGGGTGTGGAGGGGTGGCACCAGTTGGTCAGAAAACTGAGGAATAGAATTGCTGACTTGACTTTTGAGTACACAAGCCTGATTCATTTGGTTTGATTTGTGTGTGTGTGTGTGTGTCTGTCGGGGTAGTGGCATCTGGTTGTAAGACTTGTGAATTCTAGTTGATATCATGAAGTTGTTGTCGTGAAATTTCCTAATCATAGGAAACTTCTTTCTATGTGTAGCCATCCTGTCGGACAGGACCTAGAGCAGGTATTCACGAGGCTGAGGACAACGGGGGACACTTAACTTTAAAACTGTGTTCTGTTGACAGCATCATTACGCTAAGTAGGGTGCCCGAGTTGGGAAACCAGTTTGGCCAGGTTGCTGTTAAGGAGAAAGGGGGTTAGGAGTGGAAAGTTACAAATCACTACTGCGGTAGGCTGCTATTTTGTATAAATAAATATTTATTTATAAATATCCTAAAATACATCTGAAAATTATAAATAAGAGCAATAAATAAATATGATCAATAAATAAAAGTAGATCAACACCAAAATACTGTTACAAATCCAGTAAAATGATCTGAAAATATTTTCACAGTGCGGTAGGAGGAGATCTAGTTACACTAGTTTATAATTCCAGTGCACTTAATAATACATGACCTAGAATTTGGGGCGCTCTTGTTTGCCTCCAGAAGCTCCATTTTTTTATGAGTCCATGTTTGGATCTTTGAATGGGACTGTCATTCCAGGCAGCTAGCGAAGAAATGTGGCACGAGATGTAGCAAATCTGTTCGAGGATTTCCTGGAAGGCCACTTGGCAGTCTCTTTCCACGAAGTCTTGAGAACCTTTAGGGGCCATATTAAATCTCTCTCTTCTTTCTGACTTTTTAGGAAAATTATCCTTCTGTTTTGTTTGGAAGTTGACCTGGTTCACATTTGTTATGCCGAAGCAAAGCCAGTTACACGTCAGAGGTGAGATTTCATTTTTAAGAGCAGCCCCAGGAAAATTCTGAGCAAACGCATAACATCAATGATTTGGAAATCGTAAGGTATTTCTCCTTCGGTTCAAATACTACGTTGTCTTCTGGCATATTTACAGCAATATCTTTTGTTTGACATTTTCTCATGTGAGTAAATCAATCTGGTAATGGCAAGTAGTATATTAATTGTGCAGTTGGAGTTCTGTAGGAGTTAGTCCCTTGTTTAATTCAAGATGGACTGATAAGAGTCTGGAAAGGAACTGCTTGTAGAATCAACGTAGAGCCAAACCACTCCAGTGGAGGTGTAGTTTCATTCAGCTGTTTTCATAGCATCATTCCATGAAGCATCACGTGCTGAAATGAAAAAGGGGAATGGTTCAAACATGGAGAGTTTCAAATGCCAAATACAGACCATCTTTTTCTAACCAGATGTCAAATCATAAATCCTAAGCCTTACTGCACTTATGATCTTGTGACAATTTTTTTTTACCAAAGTTGTTGAAATCTAGAGTAAACAGATCAAAGAAAAGCAGAATAAGTAGCCTTGTCCATCTCTATGTGCAGACATAACTGGCAGAATTAGATGGTGGGACTGAAGTGTGAGCACATAGACCGTCAATTTTCTGGTGTCCTGACTGGAAATTTCTCTTACTAGGCAGTGGTTAAAAGTGGGCTTGTTGCTGTTCTTTTCCCCAACTAAGACGCTTACTGGGCAAAGTTATATTTGGTACGGTTAATGATCAACGGATGATATTTTGTCATTAGTTATCAGTTATGATGTATGTGTATATTTTTCATATAGAATATTGTATGTGGGGTAAGGAAGCCCTAAACAATATGCTACTCTAAAACGGTTTTATTAACGTGAGTTTGAAATAGCTGTGTGGGTAAAATTACTATGGGAGAAAGATTGGGCCTTATGCAATAAGAATTATAAAATAATGACCCATCTCTCTTCAGCTGTTTTATTCATATAAAATCATTTGAGTTTTTCTAGGAAAAACAAATATATGGTACCTTCATTTTCAAGTCTTTTTGTGAGTATGTCGAGAATTGGAAAACATCTGGATATTTCCACACGGATGATCTCCCAGGCACACCGACTGTATTGCTTTTCTTTCAGGAAATCGTCTATTGTCTGGAAGTATCTCTTCAGTTTGAGGCTGGTGAGCAGGAGGTTCTCATTTCCTGGGTAGGTCATCTCCTTTTCCATCTCAGCACTCAGACACGTCTCCAGCTTCTCAATCTGCTGATGAAGTCCATTTTGGAATTCCTTTATGGAAGTCCCATTCCAGGCAGCTTGGGTGAGATTGTTGTTAAAGATATGGAAGAGCTCTTGGAGGATCTGCTGGATGGCTCCCTTGGCATTCTCTTGCTGGGACAGTCCGATCTTGAGGATATCTCTGGACTTGAAAGCTGTCCTTTCAGTTAGACATTGGAAGGGAAAGCGTCCACCCATTTTCTCCAGACTCTCTAAACTCTCACTGTTCATTCTGGTTTGTAGAACATGAAGCCTGTTACAGTCCAGACATGAGATTTCACTGGAGAAGAGCAGCACGATGCAAAATTGCAACAAACTCCTGCTGATCATGATGATGTCTTAGATTCCCTGTGTTTGTGCAGAATTTGAGCAACTGGTGCCTGTTCAAGGTCTTTTGTAGAATTCTGTGTTTTAGACCCATGTCTCTGAACGTAAGTCTTATGTAGGAGAAGGTTTTTCTTTCATCACTTTCTAGTTTTCAAGGTATACCGTGCCAGAGGTTTTTACTTTCAGTTTCCTACTTTTTATTTAAGGAAGTTAACAAACAATCGGAAGAACAAAACCAAAAAGTGTCCCTTTTTCAATATTAATGAACCCCCTGCATTTCTTTCCTTAGATTCCCCCCTTCCCCATTAGATAAAGAATATGTAAAGGGTAAGAAGAGTATGATGATTTGCAGTTTCCTACCTTTACAGGTTAGAGTAGGGACCTACCTGTCTGTCTACTCCCAAGTACCTGTAGCTAGCATTGTTAGGTATGAATGTTTGTTACCTTACTAAGATTATCCGTGCATTGAAGTGATAACAATGAATTTGGGACGATGCGAGGAGGGGGCGAACTAATGCAGTGTTTCTTTTTGCTAGACGCTGCAGAGAAGAGCAGTGGAGTGATGTGTAAAGCTGCTGTCCCTTCACTTTGCCAGCAGATGGGAAACTTTCCCTATCTGGTGTGACGCTGAAAATGATAAAAACCTGCTATACTCTAGCTGTCTCATTCTTTCCTGCCAAGCTTTGAGAGGGAGTAATGCTGTAGGGACCTCTGGAAATTTAATAAGGCATGGAAAGAATTCCTGTGGGAGATTGGGGCCAGTCAACTATTAATCTCATGCAATTTCCTGGCCGTTTGAAAATGAGGGAGGAAAAACCTTGTGTGTAGGGATTACCAGAGGATGGCCAGAGGGCACTGAGAAACTGGGAGCTTTACTTAGGAACCAGATACCAGCTGTGAAAAAGCTGAGGACCGGGTTCGGTTGAATTGTATGAACATGTTCTCTTGTTGGGCACTTCTGAGTAGTTCCCAGTGATGTAGTGTAGTGACATGGAAGGGAGTTGTCCAAAAAGATGATGTGGTAGGGAATAACTATGCTAGCGAGCCTGACATAAATGAATAAGGTTTATAGTTTCACATGTGATTGGCTTTTCACCATGTCTGCTCTTTTCTTCTTGCAATGTGTGTTTTTCTGGGCTTAAACACTGAATCGTAAGCGGTCTGTTGAATGAGCTACACATTCTGTAGCAAGTTTCACTTTCTGTTTTTCATGCCATAGCACTAGGCTGTCATGTTGGAGTTTCCATCACTGAAGGGGAATGGTTTTCAATCCAAAAATTGAAAATAATTTTTATATTAATTTTAAAAAAGGAAGGAAGAAAACATAAGACTATTTCTGTTCATTATTTCTGTCACATCTCACTCCCCCATCTCCTCAGGCACTTTCTTTTATCATAATAGAGAGTTTGTGCTCAAACTACTTGGAAGTGTCACTTTAAAGAATGAAGTTTATTGTATATAAATATACTGTATACAGGATCCAAGGCTTATACACTTCAGTCTCCCATGGGAGTTCTGCATGTGCATTTCATGGCAAGTTGAAGCTTAGGAGAGAATATTTATAAGAGAGAAAAATTTAAAAATCTGAGCCCTAACAAGAAAAGCTAAAGTAAGAAAACAATGGAAGTAAAGACAGTCTTTCTGTATATTTGCATCAGCAATTAGCCTGTTTTCTGGAAAATGTTAGATGCAGACTCAGCTGGATGAAATCTTTGCTAGAATTTCATGAAATAGTGTGTATTTAAATTTCAGTTAAAAAGAGCAGAAAACTTTTGGGGGATTTTCTCTCCTCTATATGTCAGCCATCTTTATTTGAATGTGTAATTAGGGATTAATTTGGCTCCTTTTCCTCTTTGCAAATAATCTGCAAATTCAGAATTTGTTAATGTGTTTATTCATGTAATATGATTTGAAATTGGTTTTTACATTCTACTCTCTGATTGCTCAGGACCTTCTCATCACATCTTTTGCTTTGACTATTCCCTAGTCATCATTTACTACTTGTTGTGTATGATGGTTCACCTGAGTCAATGTAATGATGTCTCTTCCCTGATTGGTTGCCTTCAAATTCAAAACTGCTTTCAAGATATTTGCATGAATTTTCTGGAGAGAATCCTCTTTAAAATATGTATTTACAGAAGTACTTGTTAAACTTTGTGTTTACCCAAATGTTCTTTTCAAACAAAAACTCACACGGAGTGCCGGAGCAGAACCAAGCTGCTGGTGCAGTTCATTGGCCGGCTTAAAACGGCAGTATTTTGCCCACCCTGACCTAGACCATCCCGGACAAGTTTGTCTAACCTGCTCTTTAAAATCTGCAATGATGGAGATTCCACAACCTCCCTAGGCAATTTAGTCAAGTGCCTAACCACCCTGACAGTTAGGAAGTTTTTCCTAATGTCCAATAGAAACGGCCCTAAAGAATATTATTAATACTAACAGGAAAGACGAAGGCAACAAAGTAAATACAGGGTAATGAAAAAAACAGAATCTGTTTCAGTAAATCTGTATATCAACAGCAAATACACTACTTCAGTGCCTAAAGTTTGAGGAAAGTTAGTTACAAAGGCCACAGAACCTGCCCCAGAGGCTTCCTGCAGGGATAGAGTTCTCTGTGTGAGCATCTCAACTGCTTCACATGGAAGCATGTGTGATGTGGGTAGAGGTGGAGTAGAGTCTGCTGCCTTCATCCATCATTCCCTCTTCCCTGGGACCCCATGGATTGTTCTCCATAGGGTTATAATCTGTGCCAGGGACCTGGACTGAGTAGACCTTCGTTGGGTGGAGGCAGTCCTAGCGCATATCTGGTGGGCTGTATGTAATCGAGCCACCTGCCCAAAACTTGCATGTCAGAAGGTTATGTGAGGCTGCCTGTAGCATCCCTGGGAAATATTCCTTGACACTGAAAAGATGAGGGGCAGGGAGTGTCATGGGTGGTAATGAAAAGTGATGAGACCTGTGTCATCTGTGCAGAAACCATAGAATCTGCTGAGTCTGGAGATTAAACTACAGCCACTTCCATGGGGAAGGGTGGGGTCCAACCTGCTCCTCCTCCTTCCTGCGCACCATTGGAAGGATGTGCGAGAACCTCAGTGGGGGGGATATTTACAGTGTTTTCCTCTCTCTTAAGAAATGCGAGCTGGGATTCCCCACAGGCATTGGCTGCTCCTTATGATACGGGTGATATTGCCAAAGAGCTCAACTGAATTCTCCGCTCAGCATGGCCCGTTTTTTATTCAAGGTCTGATGGCATGAATGGGAACAGTTAGTTTCTCTCCAGCACTGAATAGGTTTGGGGTAGTTAGATTTTTTCAGAAGAATTCAGTATTGTTCCTGGGTAGAAACTGACGTATTCCCCGAAACTGGGAGCTGCATTTTAGAGGTGACAGAGGAAACTTTGATAATCCTAATGCAAATGGCCTATTCCTGCCCTCATTACTCACATGTAATTTTGTTTGTGGTGTTTTTCTGTCTCGCGATGTTAGGATTAGGCTTTTCTGTCTTGCGTGCTTAGGGTTTGACCGTGCTCAGATTCTCTTTTTCTCTCTTTCTACTTCCACAGTGTGTACTACTCAAGAATGAATTTAGTCTGTGCTGTGCTCACACAAAAATAATGGAACCGAATGTGTGTGGGGTACACACAAATGATGAGCATTCCTGGAAGCCCATACTTAATGTGCAGGGGCGGTGCTTGTGAATGGATTGTGGGGAGGTGGTATGTGAATGCACACAAACCTGATTGATGTTGTTATGAGCAAGCTCGCTAAATGCTAATTTTCCTGGTGTGTTTTTGAGGGTGCATACTGTCTTGATTGGTGCCCTCTCTTCCCCCCACCCAACAGTAGTTTGGCCTCTTCCAACACATTGACTACACCAAACATCCACAACAAGAAGTTATTTGCTAGTGGGAAGTAACCAAGGAAAAAGTAGGAGAGGAAAAAGAGGCAGGGGTCAGGTGTGGTGCATGGTTTGTTACAGTGGAAAGACTAGTTATCACTCCATAGCTACTTTTCTAATATGGAAGTACAGTGAACCTGCACACTGCTTCATCAATGTATCTGAGTATGTTCCCAACTGGAAGCACGAACATCAGTAGGATGGGTCACATACTATAAGGCACATGCAAAAGTACTTTCTGGACTTGTGGTTTTAAGGCTGAATAATAATAGAGTTTTTGGGGGGTTTTCTTAATGAGTATTTAATACAAATCACTACCACTATATGTTGTCATTTTGTATAAAATAATTTATTCAAATTTATCTATGATAAAATATAAGTAAAAGCAATAAATAATAGACTGACATAAATATCCTGTTACAAATATCATAAAATGATCTGAAAATATTTCCACAGTGCACAAATAGAATAAATAGTAGCAACAGCTTTTAAAATTCCACTGCATCTCATTTTAAATGATGTATAAAATGTTAATTGATTTGGGTTAGTACTTCTAAAAAGGTTGGTATTTTAATTTCTAACCTTCTTTGTGAGCTTGTCCTATAGTTTAAAACTGCTTAATTCCACTTGGACTGTCTTGCCAGCGCTGATGCTGAACTGCTTCTCTGCTAGAGGAAATAATTGGTATCTCTTCACTTTCATCCTGGTGAGCTGAAGGTCCTTCCTTCCTTCCTGGTAAGAGTCCCACTTTCCATCATTGCAGCCAAACATGTCTCCAGACGCCGAGCTGGCTGATGAGTCTATGTTGGAATCTCTGAATGGAACTCCTGCCTCAGGTAGCTTGTTTGGAAGCTGTTCCAGTTCACATGTGTTATGCTGCTATACTGTGGTTGTACTGCACGTTACAGTTCAGAAATTTGATCAGAGATGAGTTGAAGCATAGAAATATATAGCAAACACACAATGTCAACAATGTCTAAGGTCCAACCCTTTCTTTTAAAATCCTTAATTGTCTTGTAACTTTTTTGCAGCTATATCCTTCATTTTGCATTTTAAACACTGAGTAAATGAACAGAGTATTATCACGTAAAACGTAATTTGTGCAGTTGGAATTTCATAGTAGAGTGAATGTATTGCATAAAACGTCAAGCGTTATGGAGTGTTAGAAGTCACTGTGGGACGAATCATCAGAGAGAGGAGGGATTCTACTGCATCCTTCTCTCTTAACCCCAGTAGTTGCAGCATCCTGAGCTGAAATGAAATCGGAAATAGTTGAAACACAAAGGGAAAAATATAATTTTCATTGAAGTGATCTCAATAAAGTAAATGAAAATATCTTTTCCACACATAAGCTCGCAAGTCTTTTAGTATGTTCATATATTTTTTTAAAGTCTCTAGGCAGCTTCTCAAACCTTGGAATACTAGAAATAGTTCTCATGAGGACAGATTAATTAACAGCCATGGTGATAATTGTAGAAACACACTACATATGTCGAAGTCAGAGTCCTTTGGTCATCAGATAATGATACTTCCTTCCCTCCCACACCACAAAATGCTGGTGAGGTGTAGAAGGATTCCAGATGTGTGTACTTTGTTGCATGGTCTGCCAATTACCTACTGCACAACAGTACTGATATGTGAGAGCTTATGATGATGTGCAAAAATAAATATTAGTAGAAACACCAGAAAATTAATCCGTGTAATTGCAAATCCATTTCCAGCATAGGACAGGAAGTGCGTAAAACTGCTGTCATGGAAGTCAGTTGCTAGTTGGCCATTGATCCTGTAGAAGGAGGATCAGGCCCTCTATAAGGAGAGTTATAAAATATCTGCTATCTCTGTTCAGCTGTATACATTACACTAATGTTAATTCATTTACTCCAGGGAAAAGTTTTGTACTGTACCTTAGTTACTAAGCCTTCTGGTGAGTTTGTCGATCAGTACAAAACATCTGGGTATTTCCACGCGAGTGATCTCCCAGGCACACTGGCTGTATTGTTTTTCTTTCAGGAAAGCATCTATCCCCTGGAAGTATTTTTTCACTCTCCGACTGGTGAGCTGGAGGTCCTCACTTTCGGGGCTGGTTAAACCCTTCTCCATCTGTGCTCTCAGACATGCCTCCAGTCGCTGAATTTGCTGGTAAAGTCCACTTTGGAACCTGACTATGGAAGTCCCATCCCAGGCACTTTGAGTGAGGTTTTTGCTAAAGATGTTGAAGATCTCTTGGAGAATCTCTTGTATTGTCACCTTGACATTCTCCTTCTGGGACACTGGGAGTTGGACAACATCCTGGGTGGGTTTGAAAGCTGCCCTTTCATTTATGCATTGTGAGGGGAAATTGCCACTCACTTTCTCCAGAAGCTCCAAGCTCTCTTTGTTCACTTTGTTCTGCTGGAAGTGAAGCATGGTACAGAGCCGAGATGAGATTTCAGTGGAGAAGAGCAGTATGACACAAATGTGCAGCAAACACCTGGTGGTCATGCCGATGTCTTCCACTGCTTTTCTTTATGTGGAACCTTGAGCCTGGAGTTTGTTGAGGGTCCTATGTAGACTGCTGTGTCTTTCCTTCATGTCTCTGAATTTAAATACTTGGCTGCAGAATTTTTGTTTCATCATTTTCCGTTTTTTAAGGTTTTTTCCTCCTGGAGGCTTCCGTCTTTTTCTTTCTGTTTAATTCACTGCTTTCTAGTTCTTTTACCATTCTTCCTCCTTTTTGTATTTTTGTGAAAGTGACCAAACCCCTTTAACTCATGGCGGATCCACATACATACAGGCTTTTCATGATGCATTAATTTAAAGATATAATTGAATAAGATCATTCACACTTCAGAAGTGGTAGAGAGAAGACCCCCCGCCCCCCAATTCATCAAACCCTACACTTCCCATTCATAACCTCCTGCATTTGACAGAGAAATAGTTTAGGTATATTTAAAGTTTTGAGACATGGAGGAAGTGGTCGGAAAGGGTTAGGCCTCAGGGAGCTGGAACAATTTGTATAGTGGGGCTGCTGAGAGCCATTGAACCAAATTGTAAACCCTGAATACCCAGGAAACCACTTCAAGCCAGGGGGTGTGGCAGCGCCTATATCAGGCCTCCCAAAAATATTTGGTAAATTTCAACTTCAATCATGCAACCTGGAAAGCACACTTTATATGCAGACACCAGAAAATATCGGTATCTTCCTTCTAGGAAAACATAGGAGACAGAGAGTGTGCTCTCAGAGAATGGAACTTTGTTCATTTTTTTGTTGTTTTCTTCCAGATCTGAATATATATACTGTAACTGAGGAATAGATGCAGTTAGAGGGTGTGAACATCATGTCCTATTGGGCACTCTGAGTAGCTGACAGTGGTGAAAAATGAAGGGTAATTCGTAAAACAGGATGAGCAATTAGTTAGACATACTGTACTAGAGAGGTACCTACATGGATGATTGTGATTTACCATGTGGCCAGAAGGCGGTTATGAAGAGAAGTCATGCTTTGTATTTTTAACAGGCATGTCCCTGGGTTGCAATAATTCAAAGAATTTTTTAAAAATCAAAATCAGAGTTGACCATTTTTGCTGGTTCCTTCTCCTTTAATTTTTGCTTTCCCCTTGGCGTGGGCAGGGAAACTCTTCTGCTTTGTTTTAAGCCTCTTCGTTTCCTGTGGTCACATTTCATTTTCTGGTTCTCTTCCCCTAGCACAGACTGTTGTGCTGGATTTTTCCATCATGGCAGGAAAATGTCTTTTCATCCAAAAAGAAAACTATTTTCACTGAAATTAGAAAGGAAGAATCACATGAATAAACCATGAAAACATTTTTGTACATATGAATTGGGTTAGCGTCTCCCAAGTCTTCCTGCACTTTTATAAGCAATTTCCGATTTTTGCATCAGCTACATGAAAGTTTCTGTAAAGAAGAGAAAGCAGACTTATCAGAGCCCCCAGATTGCCATGGGCTATGCTCCCCATTCTCCCATGACTTTCCATGGGTGTTGGGGATGTTTATTCCACACCAGGGTGAAGTCTAGGGGAAGATGTTGAGGAGAGAGGGAAATACGTCGTATGAATACTAGGAGAGGATAAGGTAACAAAGTAATCACAAAGTAAAGGTGGGGCGGGTGAGCCAAAACCATCTTTTTCATTAAATCTATATGGTAACAGCAGTTTGTGGGTGCTGGAATAATTGTTATTGTGTAGCTGCTGAAAGCCTGTGAACAAAACTGAAAGCCCTGTATAGGATGGAGACGACGCTTTCGCTTGCTACCATTACTTGAAGCTGCTCTACCCCAGCACCCCTACTTCCATCTCCCCTGCAGCAAGCAGGCAAACAACTCGTCTGTTTGAGAGAAGTTGGCTACAAGGGCCTCCAAACCTGCTGCAGAGGATCGCAGGGATAGAGCCCTCTGCTTGTGACTCTGACCTGTGCCACAGGGACGTGTGTGTGTCAGGTGAGATGAGGTGCCATGGAGGCAGATGCTTTTGCACATAGTTCCCTTTGGCTTGTTCTCCATGCAGTGGAGTGAGCAGACCCACATTGGGCTGGGGCAGTGCTAGTACAGGTCTGGTGGGTGCATCTCGCCATGTCAGCAGCTCAAAAATGACACTTTCAAGGAGTGTCTGAGGCAACTGCAGCCTGAAGGAAGCCCTGGTTCCGTGTCTGTAATGGAACCACGCTGACAGGGACCGGAACGGGGCTCTGGCTGGTCCCGACAACTGATGCAGACACTCAGTAGCTCTGTGTGAAAGGACCTTGTGTTCTGTGTAGAAGCCATCTGTTTTCTATGATGAAGGCTGGGGACAAACCTGCGAGTATCCCCTCCTGCCTGCCAGTGGAAGGATAAAAGTGAGCTTAAGTGGGGATGTATTGGTAGCATTTTCCTCCCTTTTTGCCCTCTGTGGTTGGCTTTCCAACGGGAAGGCCTGAAATCTTAGGTGATACATATCATCAAACTGCTTCTTCAATAGATGAATGGATTCTTCCACGTAGTACAGCTTATAAACAATATGAGGAGACGAATGTCAGGAGATTCCCCTTTGCACTCTACGGGTAATGAAGTTAGTGTTTGAAGAGTTTGTATGGCTCCCAGGTGCTATATGATTGCCATGTACCACCAGAGAGGGAGGGATATATTTTGGAGGTGGTGATTTTGTCATCCTTGACTTTTTCGTACAGTCTGTTTTTGCTCTCATTATTTTCATATAATTGTGTTCTGTCAATATAACTTAAGGCTCCAACTGCATGAAGACATGAATGAAGGGAGAAAGATTTGAGCAGGAAAGAACTTGGACAGCTCATGGCTACAGCTATTGGAAAAAACTGCACCATAAGAAGGGATAGGCATTTATTTTAATAGTTAAACCAGCAGGAACCAAACCAAGTTTCATGAATCAGTGGTAGTACATGGAGTACTGGGTCGTGGTCTTCAGAGAGTTAGCAGATCGCACGTTCCTTTAAAGACAGCTTACATTATATAAATGCCTTTCTGGTACTACCTTTCTTTATAAGCATTTAGTGTACGTGCCACAAAAAATTACCTGATCTTGAATGGGAGGGGAAATGATCATTAGAACAATTTTTGTAAGGTTAGGCCCACGTAAAGAAATGTTTGAGAACCCCTCAGATAAAGAAAACAAAGGGCTAAAACTTCTGCAATGCTGCCATCTGTTGACTGTGAAGAATCTACAGTCTCCTATTAGAGACTCCATAGTTTGGATTGGATTACAAAAGGGATTTAAATTGGGACATACCTTCCTGTTTTTTTATCAAAGGCAGGTTGCCAATCAGTGTAAAAATTCACACGATTTGTTTTTTTTTACTATTTGAACATTTAATGTAGTGGTTGTTTGATTTTTAAAAGCTTTTAAATAAGAAATCTCCAGATTTAGAGTCTGGCTTAAATTAATTTTAGACAGTGCTATGACTGACTAATAGCTCTTCAAAAACATGATCTACATACCCAAACTTAGCAAAGAGATGGATCCTAACAAGATTTGGTTCAATGGATGGTTTTAGTTTTTGTTTGTTTTGTTTTGTTTTCAGGTAACTTTTAACTATTGGGTTTAGGGTAATTGTTCGTCATTATTCACAGCACAACTGAAAGCCAAGTGAACGCAAACCTGACTGGTGGAGGGGGGAAATTAGGCCCACACAAGCCTCCTTGGTGTGGGGGGGATAGGGAGTCTGCGCATATGGAAACCTGGCTGATGGGGAGCCAGTTCACACACACACATCATTAGGGGAGGGAGGAGACAAGCAACTTTGTACCACGACAGCCTGAAGTCTTCCCCTTGGAATGCCAGTCTCTCCATCACCCCTTTTATTTCATCACAATGAGCTACTGCTCCAAACACCCGCAAGTACAAATGTTGTGGGGAAAAGTAATCTGGTAACAGGCAGAAAGTTGAGGTTGTGGTATGTTGGTCTGTTGGAGTGGTAAAACTAATTAGCATACCTATGTTTCTTATGGCGTCACTGCTGAATCAGTGTTTATGTTCACTATGTACTTGAGCATGTTCCCAAGTTTAACCACTTTGCTCAACTGGAGTCTTAAGGTAAAACAGAAGAAGATTTTTATTGGGTCTCTGTTTTTTTAAAAAAATATCTAATAGAAATCACTACTGCTGTAGGTTGCTATTTTGTATAAATAAATATTTATTTATATATGTTATAAAACCTCTGAAAAAATAAATAAAAGCAATCCATTAATATTGTGAATAAATATAAATGGACCAACATAAAACACTTTTACAAATCCAGTAAAATGATCTGAAAATATTTTCACAGTGTAGGAAAAGAATACATATTTGCACTAGTTTAAAATGTAAGCGTGCCTAATTATAAATGACCTAGAAACTGGGACATTCTCATTTCTTTGTTATCCTTGCAGCAAAATACACTTCCAGAAGCTTCCCTTGCTTATGAGTCCATGTCAGACTCTTTCCATCTGACTGTCATTCCAGGCAGCTTGTGAGGGTGTTTAGCATGAGATGTAGGAAATCTGCTGGAGGATCTCCTGGACGACCACTTTGGCAGTCTCTTTCTGGGGCTCTCTGAGCTTGAGAACTTTTTGGAGCCATGTGAAGTCTCTTTCTTCGTTCTGCCGTTGCAGGAAAATTATCCTTCCATTTTGTTTGGAAATTGTCCTGGTTCACATTTGTTATGCTGAAGCAAAGCCTGTTACAGTTAGGAGGTAAGATTTCATTTTTAAAAGCACCCCACGGCAGATTGGGAGCTAACGCGTAATATCAATGATTAAGAAAGAGTAAGGTTTTTCTCCTTCTGTTCAAATACTATGTTGTCTTCTACAATATTTTCAGCAAAATCTTCTGTTTTACATTTTCTCATGTGAATAAATCAGTCTGGTAATGGTAAGTAGTATATAAATAGTGCCGTTGAATTTTGACAGTTTGCTTAATTCAAGATGGACTGAAAAGAGTCTCGAAAGGTGCTGCTTGTAGAATCAACTTGGAGACGAAGGACTCCAGTGGAGGTGCAGTTTCATTCAGCGGTTTTCGAAACATCATTACTTGAAGCATCATGTGCTGGAAAGAAAAAGGGGAATGGTTCAAACATGGAGAGTTTCAATTGCCAAATATAGGCCATCATTTTCTAACCAGATGTCAAATCTTAAATCCTGAGCCTCAGTGCACTTATGATCTTGTCACAATTTGTTGTTACTAGAGCTGTTGAATTTAGGGTTAAACAAAACAAAGAAAAGCAGAATAAGAACCCTCGGCCATCCCTATGTGCAGAATGAGTTGATGGGATAGAAGCGTGTGAACACAGACCCTCTGTTTTCTGGTGTCCTAACTGGAATGTTGTCTAACGAGGCCGTTGTTGAAAAGGAGCTTCTCGCTGTTGTTTTCCCCAACTTAGACACTTACTGGGCAAAGTTACATTTGGTAGGCTTAGTTATCTCTTAACGATATTTTGTCATTAGTTAGCAGTTATGATATATTTGAATATTTTTCACATAGATTATTGTGTGTGGTAGAGAAGCATTAAATTATATGCTGCTCTAAAAAGATTTGACCATGTGTTTGAAATAGCTGTATGCATAAAATTACTTTGGGAGAAAGACAGGTTTATAACTCCTAATACATAGGGTCCAATCACCCATCTCTTTCCAGCTGTTTTATTGAAATAATATTATTTGAGTTTTTCTAGGAAAAAAAGAAAATATGGTACCTTCATTTTCAAGTCTCTTTGTGAGTATGTTGAGCTTGAGGAAACATCTGGATATTTCCACACGAATGATCTCCCAGGCACACCGACTGTATTGCTTTTCTTTCAGGAAATCATCTATTGTCCGGAAGTATCTCTTCAGTGTGAGGCTGGTGAGCAGGAGGTTCTCATTTCCTGGGTAGGTCATCTCCTTTTCCATCTCAGCACTCAGACACGTCTCCAGCTTCTCAATCTGCTGGTGAAGTCCATTTTGGAATTCTTTTATGGAAGCCTCATTCCAGGCAGCTTGGGTGAGATTGTTGTTAAAGATATGGAAGAGCTCTTGGAGGATCTGCTGGATGGCTCCCTTGGCATTCTTTTGCTGGGGCAGTTGGATCTTGAGGATATCTCTGGGCTTGAAAGTTTTGCTTTCAGTTAGACATTGGAAGGGAAAGTGTCCACCCATTTTCTCCAGAAGCTCTAAACTCTCGCTGTTCATTCTGGTTTGTAGAACATGAATCCTGTTACAGTCCAGACATGAGATTTCACTGGAGAAGAGCAGCATGAGGCAAAATTGCAGCAAACTCCTGCTGATCATGATGATGTCTTAGATTCCCTGTGTTTGTGTAGAACTTGAGCAACTGGTGCCTGTTCAAGGTCTTTTGTAGACTTTTGTGTTTTTGACCCATGTCTCTGAACTTAAGTAGGAATTTAAGTAGGAAAAGATTTTTCTTTCATCACTTTCTACTTTTCAAGGTTTGTCCAGCTTGAGGTTTTTACTTTCAGTTTCCTTCTTTTTATTTAGTGGAAGCGAACAAGTCATTAGAAGAACACAACCACAGTCATTACCTTTTTTAATATTAAAGAATCCCTACATTTCTTTCCGTAGGTCCCCCCCCCCGCCCTGTTAGATCAAGAAAAATGTAAAGGGTAAGAAGAGTGATGATTAGCAGTGTCCTCCAGTTAGAGGTTAGAGTAGGGACCTGTGTGTCTAGTCGCAAGTAGCTGTAGTTAGTAGTGCTAGGCAGATCTGAATGTCTGTTACACCAGTAAGTTCCATCAGCAAGACTATCCATCTTATTAGAGAGGAAAAACCATGTGTGTAGGGAATACCAGAGAATGGACTGATGGCACTGAGAAACTGGGAGGTTTACTTTAAAAACTGATAACTGAATAGATTGTGTGGTTGGTAATAAATATGCTAGAGCGACTGACATAAATGAATGTCACTTTCAAATGTGTTTGACTTTTCCCTATTCAAGCTTTATTCTTTTTTTAGGGTGCATTTCACTGAGCTTGGACATTGAAATTCAAAGTTCATTCATCAGACCACTTGCATCCTGTAGCAAGTTTCTCTTTCTGTTTTTCATACCATAGCACTAGGCTCTCATGTTGGAGTTTCCATCAGTGAAGGGGAACGGCTTTCAATCCAACAATTGAAAAGGAATTTTTTCATATTAATTTTAAAAAAGGAAAAGAAGAAAACATAAACATATTTCTGTTCATGTCACCTCTTTTACATCTCCCGCCCCCATCACCTCATGCACTTTCTTTAATTATAGTTTAGGCAAAACTCTAGATTATTTGGAAGAGTCACTTTAAAGAATGCAGTTTATTGTACATAAGTATACCATGTAAGGGACCCAATCATGCCAGAGGCTTTGCACCCCAATCTCGCATTCACTCCAGTGGGAGTTCTGCGTGTGCATTTCCTGGCAAGTTGAAGCTTCAGGAGATAATATTTTATATGAAAGCGAGAGAAATTAAAAACTCTGAATCTCCTCTTTTCTTGTTAAAGTAAGAAAGCCATGGCAGTAAGGACACAGTATTTCAGCATATTTCCGTTAGCAATTAGCCTGTTTTCTTGGAAAGGTCAGATGCAGACTGAGCTGGCTGAAATATTTGCAAAATTTGAAGAAATACTGTATATTTAAATATCAGTGACAATAGCAGGAAATTTTATTGGATATTTTTTCTTCTGTGTCAGCCAGTTTAATTTGAATGTGATAAAAGGGATTAGTTTAACCTAGGGTGACCAGATGTCCCGATTTTATAGGGACAGTCCTGATTTTTGAGTCTTTTTCTTATATAAGCTCCTATTACCCCCCACTCCCTGTCCCAGTTTTTCACATTTGCTGTCTCGTCACCCTAGTTTAGCCTCTCTTCCTATTTGCAAATAATGCACAGATAAATTCATAATTTGCTAAATGTATTTATTTTAAATGATTTGAGAAATGGTTTATACACATTCCAATCTGATTTCTCAGGGCCTCCTCGCCACATCTTTTCCCTAGGAGTATTTGCCATTCATAATTTGCTACTTGTTCTGTATGATGGTTCACCTGAGTCAATGCTATTGTGTCTGTTCCCAGGCTGGTTGCCTTAAAATTCAAAACTGCATTCAAGATGTCTGCATGAACTTTTCTGGAGAAAATTCTCTTTAAAATAGTATAATATACACTCCTAGAAATACATTTCTCATTACAGAGATGTTCTTTTCTAACAAAAACTCACACGTACAAATATTTCAGAAAATTATTGCAAAGGGCCAAACATTTTTCATAAATATTTAATAAGTCTCAAATGTTTAGGCTGTGGCTGAAATATGTTGTTGGCAGCGCTACTGTTGACTGATAAGTCTTCAGAAATACTATCCACGTACACCAGACTTGAGAGAGAGGAGGATCCTCACTAGATCTGATGCAACCATCAGGTTTATTACTATTCTTTTAAATGTTGGGTTTAGGTAATGTTTAGGCATTGTTGATGTTCTAACTGAAAGTTGAACATGTTCTGTACACCAAACTGGTGGTTGGTGTCAAGGAGCACACGAGCCTGATTTGGAGGGTGGGGAGGGGTGGCACCAGTTGTTCAGAAAACTGAGGGAGAGAATTGCTGACTTGAGTGTACACAAGTGTGATTCATGTGGCTTGATTTGTTTGTGTGTGTCGGGCGGGGGGTGGGGGTGGGCTGTCTGTAAGACTTGTGAATTCTAGTTGATATGATGAAGTTGTTGTCATGAAATTTCCTAATGATAGGAAACCTCTTTCTATGTGTATCCACCCTGTTGGACAGGACCTACAGCACATACTCACTCGGCTGAGGAAAATGGGCGACACTTAACTTTAAAACTGTGTTCTGATGAATGCATCATTACACTAAGTAGGGTGCCCGAGTTGGGAAATTCCCAGTTTGGCCAAGTTGGTGTTAAGGAGAATGGGGGTTATGAGTGGAAAGTTACTGAAAGTCGACAAAGAGACAGATGATAAAAACAAAAGGTTCTAAAAGAAATCACTGGGGGGGAAGACCCACAGGACATTTGGGCAAGAGGAAGGAAGGGGATGAACTGGCAAAGGTCAGGTTATCTGAGCTGGGAGAGAAGGCTCTGTTTTTGTGCCTATAAGTGATGCATTGCAACAGAAGGATGTTGAATGACCCCAAGTGACCCTGATCCAGGCGCATAGAATGGCCTGATGTATTGAGGAAACTGAGGCACGGAATTGCGCAAAGGGTTACAATTTTTGTTCCAATCTGTGTATTTTCCATGTGATTAAGTAAATAGCAATAGTGTGTGAGAATCCTGTGCAGGGTTTCTGGGTGTTATAATCTACACTTACTACATGGCCCCGGGAAGTGGAAAACACCTATGGGTGTATTTCTGGGAGATGACATGGTAGAGCACATTCTGAGCTTCAAAGACTTCCCAGTTGACATCTCAGACGAGCCCCCAGTTGTAACTCCGACAGATCTAGTTCTGACCAACTGGTGCCACCCCTCCACACCCTCCAAATCAGGCTTGTTGCTCCTTGCCACCAGCCACCAGTTTGGTGTACAGAATGTATTACACTTTCAGAATTAACATGAACAATGCCTAAAAATCACTTAAATCCAACATTCAAAATTATAGTAATAAACCTGCTGGTGGCATTAGATCTAGTGAGGATCCACCTCTCCACCAAGTTTTGTGTAGGTGGATAGTAGTTCTGAAAATACTACTTGGCACTGAAAGGACGGGGGCAGGGCATCTAATGGGACCAGAGCTGAGACAGATTCTGCAGATCTCTGTGTCTGGAGAGACCTTCTTGATCCGTGGAAAACCCACAGAATCTGCTGAGTCTGGAGGTGGAACGACAGCCACTTCCATGAAGTCAACGAATGAACCCGCCCCTCCTTCCTCCTGCCCATGAGTGGAAGGATGTGGGAGAATCTCAGAGGGAGCTATTTACAAATTTTTCCTCTTTTAAGAACTGCAAGCTGGGATTCCCTACAGGCATGGCTGCTCCTTATGATACGGGTGATATTGTCAGAGCTCAACTGAATTTTCTGCTCAGCAGTGTTTGTTTGTTTTTTTAATTAAACATCTGATAGAATGAATGGAAATAGTTCTTTCCCCCCCTCCACCGCACTGCCCAGCACTAAATAGCTTTGGGGTAGCTAGACTTTTTCAGAAGAATTCAGTATTTTTCGTGGGCAGTAACTGACTGACGTATTCCCTCAAAGTGGAAGCTGCATTTTAAAGGTGGCAAAGTGAAACTTTCATAATCCTAATCCAAAATGGCCTCTTCCTGCTCTCATTATTCACATGTAATTTTGTTTGTGTTGTACGCCCGAGAATGAATTTGGTAATGGGATTAGGTAGTAGGGATGCAAACCTGATAAGAGCGCATGTGAGCGCGGACTTAATATTGGGGGGCAGTGCTTGTAAATGTGGTGTGGGTCGGTCACCATTTTTGCTGGTTCCTTCTCTTTTAACATTTGCCTTCCCCTCGGCTTGGGCAGGGAAATTCTTTTGGTTTGTTTAATTCTCTTCACTTCCTGTAGTCACATTTCATTTGCTGGTTCTCAAGCCCTAGCACAGACTGTTGAGTTGGAGTTTCCAGCATGGCAGGGAAATGTGTTTTAATTCAACACGAAAACTATTGCCACTGAAATTAAAAAAGAAAAATCACACGGAGAAACCATGAAAACATTTCTGTGCATATTAATTTGTTTAGAGTCTCCCCGTCTTCCTGCACTTTTATAAGAAATTTGAGATTTTTGCTTCAAATGTTTGAAAGATACTCTGCAAAGCAGAGAAAGCAGACGTCCCAGAGCCCCCACATTGCCATGGGCTATGCTCCTCATTCTCCAGTTACTTTCTGTGGGTTTGGGGATGTGTATTCCACACAGGGTGCAGTCCAGGGGAAGATGTTGAGGAGAGAGGGAAATAAGTAGTATGAATACTAGGACAGGCTACGGTAACAAAGGCTGTTACCTTTGTGAGATGAGATGAGGGGCCATGGAGTAAGATGCTTTTGCACATACTTCCCTCTTGGGTTGTTCTTCGTACAGTTATGATCCGCGTGGGGTGCCTTTAGCGAGCAGACGCGCCTTGGGCTGGGGCAGTGCTAGTACAGCTCTAGTAGGCATAGCTCACAATGTCAGCGGCACAAAAATTACATTGTGTGGAAAGACCTTGTGTTCCGTACAGAAACCAGAGCCTCATCTGTTTCTACGATGAAAGCTGGAGAAAAACCTGTCACTATTTCCTCCTGCCTACCAATGGAAGGAGAAAGGAGAGGTTAGGTGGGGATCTATTAGTAGCGCGTTCCTCCCTTTTTATCCCCCTGGGGTTGGCAGAAATGCAAAAGCTGCAGAACTGTGCTTTAATATGTCCTCTCCCAGGAAGTGTGGTTTGTGGTTTGTGATCTGGAGTGGTAAAATTGATTACCAAACCTATTTTCCTATGGAGTCACTTCTGAATCAGGCTTTATGTTTACAAGGTACTTCCGCATGTGAACATAAGACTCATGCACTTAACCTTAGCCAAATGTTGACAAGTCCTTAGCTGAACTGGAGTCTTAAGGAAGAACAAGATTAGATTTTTATTGGGTCTTTGCTTTATTAAATATATAATTAATACAAATCACTACTGCGGTAGGCTGCTATTTTGTATAAATAAATATTTATTTATAAATATCCTAAAATACATCTGAAAATTATAAATAAGAGCAATAAATAAATATGATCAATAAATAAAAGTAGATCAACACCAAAATACTGTTACAAATCCAGTAAAATGATCTGAAAATATTTTCACAGTGCGGTAGGAGGAGATCTAGTTACACTAGTTTATAATTCCAGTGCACTTAATAATACATGACCTAGAATTTGGGGCGCTCTTGTTTGCCTCCAGAAGCTCCATTTTTTTATGAGTCCATGTTTGGATCTTTGAATGGGACTGTCATTCCAGGCAGCTAGCGAAGAAATGTGGCACGAGATGTAGCAAATCTGTTCGAGGATTTCCTGGAAGGCCACTTGGCAGTCTCTTTCCACGAAGTCTTGAGAACCTTTAGGGGCCATATTAAATCTCTCTCTTCTTTCTGACTTTTTAGGAAAATTATCCTTCTGTTTTGTTTGGAAGTTGACCTGGTTCACATTTGTTATGCCGAAGCAAAGCCAGTTACACGTCAGAGGTGAGATTTCATTTTTAAGAGCAGCCCCAGGAAAATTCTGAGCAAACGCATAACATCAATGATTTGGAAATCGTAAGGTATTTCTCCTTCGGTTCAAATACTACGTTGTCTTCTGGCATATTTACAGCAATATCTTTTGTTTGACATTTTCTCATGTGAGTAAATCAATCTGGTAATGGCAAGTAGTATATTAATTGTGCAGTTGGAGTTCTGTAGGAGTTAGTCCCTTGTTTAATTCAAGATGGACTGATAAGAGTCTGGAAAGGAACTGCTTGTAGAATCAACGTAGAGCCAAACCACTCCAGTGGAGGTGTAGTTTCATTCAGCTGTTTTCATAGCATCATTCCATGAAGCATCACGTGCTGAAATGAAAAAGGGGAATGGTTCAAACATGGAGAGTTTCAAATGCCAAATACAGACCATCTTTTTCTAACCAGATGTCAAATCATAAATCCTAAGCCTTACTGCACTTATGATCTTGTGACAATTTTTTTTTACCAAAGTTGTTGAAATCTAGAGTAAACAGATCAAAGAAAAGCAGAATAAGTAGCCTTGTCCATCTCTATGTGCAGACATAACTGGCAGAATTAGATGGTGGGACTGAAGTGTGAGCACATAGACCGTCAATTTTCCGGTGTCCTGACTGGAAATTTCTCTTACTAGGCAGTGGTTAAAAGTGGGCTTGTTGCTGTTCTTTTCCCCAACTAAGACGCTTACTGGGCAAAGTTATATTTGGTACGGTTAATGATCAACGGATGATATTTTGTCATTAGTTATCAGTTATGATGTATGTGTATATTTTTCATATAGAATATTGTATGTGGGGTAAGGAAGCCCTAAACAATATGCTACTCTAAAACGGTTTTATTAACGTGAGTTTGAAATAGCTGTGTGGGTAAAATTACTATGGGAGAAAGATTGGGCCTTATGCAATAAGAATTATAAAATAATGACCCATCTCTCTTCAGCTGTTTTATTCATATAAAATCATTTGAGTTTTTCTAGGAAAAACAAATATATGGTACCTTCATTTTCAAGTCTTTTTGTGAGTATGTCGAGAATTGGAAAACATCTGGATATTTCCACACGGATGATCTCCCAGGCACACCGACTGTATTGCTTTTCTTTCAGGAAATCGTCTATTGTCTGGAAGTATCTCTTCAGTTTGAGGCTGGTGAGCAGGAGGTTCTCATTTCCTGGGTAGGTCATCTCCTTTTCCATCTCAGCACTCAGACACGTCTCCAGCTTCTCAATCTGCTGATGAAGTCCATTTTGGAATTCCTTTATGGAAGTCCCATTCCAGGCAGCTTGGGTGAGATTGTTGTTAAAGATATGGAAGAGCTCTTGGAGGATCTGCTGGATGGCTCCCTTGGCATTCTCTTGCTGGGACAGTCCGATCTTGAGGATATCTCTGGACTTGAAAGCTGTCCTTTCAGTTAGACATTGGAAGGGAAAGCGTCCACCCATTTTCTCCAGACTCTCTAAACTCTCACTGTTCATTCTGGTTTGTAGAACATGAAGCCTGTTACAGTCCAGACATGAGATTTCACTGGAGAAGAGCAGCACGATGCAAAATTGCAACAAACTCCTGCTGATCATGATGATGTCTTAGATTCCCTGTGTTTGTGCAGAATTTGAGCAACTGGTGCCTGTTCAAGGTCTTTTGTAGAATTCTGTGTTTTAGACCCATGTCTCTGAATGTAAGTCTTATGTAGGAGAAGGTTTTTCTTTCATCACTTTCTAGTTTTCAAGGTATACCGTGCCAGAGGTTTTTACTTTCAGTTTCCTACTTTTTATTTAAGGAAGTTAACAAACAATCGGAAGAACAAAACCAAAAAGTGTCCCTTTTTCAATATTAATGAACCCCCTGCATTTCTTTCCTTAGATTCCCCCCTTCCCCATTAGATAAAGAATATGTAAAGGGTAAGAAGAGTATGATGATTTGCAGTTTCCTACCTTTACAGGTTAGAGTAGGGACCTACCTGTCTGTCTACTCCCAAGTACCTGTAGCTAGCATTGTTAGGTATGAATGTTTGTTACCTTACTAAGATTATCCGTGCATTGAAGTGATAACAATGAATTTGGGACGATGCGAGGAGGGGGCGAACTAATGCAGTGTTTCTTTTTGCTAGACGCTGCAGAGAAGAGCAGTGGAGTGATGTGTAAAGCTGCTGTCCCTTCACTTTGCCAGCAGATGGGAAACTTTCCCTATCTGGTGTGACGCTGAAAATGATAAAAACCTGCTATACTCTAGCTGTCTCATTCTTTCCTGCCAAGCTTTGAGAGGGAGTAATGCTGTAGGGACCTCTGGAAATTTAATAAGGCATGGAAAGAATTCCTGTGGGAGATTGGGGCCAGTCAGCTATTAATCTCATGCAATTTCCTGGCCGTTTGAAAATGAGGGAGGAAAAACCTTGTGTGTAGGGATTACCAGAGGATGGCCAGAGGGCACTGAGAAACTGGGAGCTTTACTTAGGAACCAGATACCAGCTGTGAAAAAGCTGAGGACCGGGTTCGGTTGAATTGTATGAACATGTTCTCTTGTTGGGCACTTCTGAGTAGTTCCCAGTGATGTAGTGTAGTGACATGGAAGGGAGTTGTCCAAAAAGATGATGTGGTAGGGAATAACTATGCTAGCGAGCCTGACATAAATGAATAAGGTTTATAGTTTCACATGTGATTGGCTTTTCACCATGTCTGCTCTTTTCTTCTTGCAATGTGTGTTTTTCTGGGCTTAAACACTGAATCGTAAGCGGTCTGTTGAATGAGCTACACATTCTGTAGCAAGTTTCACTTTCTGTTTTTCATGCCATAGCACTAGGCTGTCATGTTGGAGTTTCCATCACTGAAGGGGAATGGTTTTCAATCCAAAAATTGAAAATAATTTTTATATTAATTTTAAAAAAGGAAGGAAGAAAACATAAGACTATTTCTGTTCATTATTTCTGTCACATCTCACTCCCCCATCTCCTCAGGCACTTTCTTTTATCATAATAGAGAGTTTGTGCTCAAACTACTTGGAAGTGTCACTTTAAAGAATGAAGTTTATTGTATATAAATATACTGTATACAGGATCCAAGGCTTATACACTTCAGTCTCCCATGGGAGTTCTGCATGTGCATTTCATGGCAAGTTGAAGCTTAGGAGAGAATATTTATAAGAGAGAAAAATTTAAAAATCTGAGCCCTAACAAGAAAAGCTAAAGTAAGAAAACAATGGAAGTAAAGACAGTCTTTCTGTATATTTGCATCAGCAATTAGCCTGTTTTCTGGAAAATGTTAGATGCAGACTCAGCTGGATGAAATCTTTGCTAGAATTTCATGAAATAGTGTGTATTTAAATTTCAGTTAAAAAGAGCAGAAAACTTTTGGGGGATTTTCTCTCCTCTATATGTCAGCCATCTTTATTTGAATGTGTAATTAGGGATTAATTTGGCTCCTTTTCCTCTTTGCAAATAATCAGCAAATTCAGAATTTGTTAATGTGTTTATTCATGTAATATGATTTGAAACTGGTTTTTACATTCTACTCTCTGATTGCTCAGGACCTTCTCATCACATCTTTTGCTTTGACTATTCCCTAGTCATCATTTACTACTTGTTGTGTATGATGGTTCACCTGAGTCAATGTAATGATGTCTCTTCCCTGATTGGTTGCCTTCAAATTCAAAACTGCTTTCAAGATATTTGCATGAATTTTCTGGAGAGAATCCTCTTTAAAATATGTATTTACAGAAGTACTTGTTAAACTTTGTGTTTACCCAAATGTTCTTTTCAAACAAAAACTCACACGGAGTGCCGGAGCAGAACCAAGCTGCTGGTGCAGTTCATTGGCCGGCTTAAAACGGCAGTATTTTGCCCACCCTGACCTAGACCATCCCGGACAAGTTTGTCTAACCTGCTCTTTAAAATCTGCAATGATGGAGATTTCCACAACCTCCCTAGGCAATTTAGTCAAGTGCCTAACCACCCTGACAGTTAGGAAGTTTTTCCTAATGTCCAATAGAAACGGCCCTAAAGAATATTATTAATACTAACAGGAAAGACGAAGGCAACAAAGTAAATACAGGGTAATGAAAAAAACAGAATCTGTTTCAGTAAATCTGTATATCAACAGCAAATACACTACTTCAGTGCCTAAAGTTTGAGGAAAGTTAGTTACAAAGGCCACAGAACCTGCCCCAGAGGCTTCCTGCAGGGATAGAGTTCTCTGTGTGAGCATCTCAACTGCTTCACATGGAAGCATGTGTGATGTGGGTAGAGGTGGAGTAGAGTCTGCTGCCTTCATCCATCATTCCCTCTTCCCTGGGACCCCATGGATTGTTCTCCATAGGGTTATAATCTGTGCCAGGGACCTGGACTGAGTAGACCTTCGTTGGGTGGAGGCAGTCCTAGCGCATATCTGGTGGGCTGTATGTAATCGAGCCACCTGCCCAAAACTTGCATGTCAGAAGGTTATGTGAGGCTGCCTGTAGCATCCCTGGGAAATATTCCTTGACACTGAAAAGATGAGGGGCAGGGAGTGTCATGGGTGGTAATGAAAAGTGATGAGACCTGTGTCATCTGTGCAGAAACCATAGAATCTGCTGAGTCTGGAGATTAAACTACAGCCACTTCCATGGGGAAGGGTGGGGTCCAACCTGCTCCTCCTCCTTCCTGCGCACCATTGGAAGGATGTGCGAGAACCTCAGTGGGGGGGATATTTACAGTGTTTTCCTCTCTCTTAAGAAATGCGAGCTGGGATTCCCCACAGGCATTGGCTGCTCCTTATGATACGGGTGATATTGCCAAAGAGCTCAACTGAATTCTCCGCTCAGCATGGCCCGTTTTTTATTCAAGGTCTGATGGCATGAATGGGAACAGTTAGTTTCTCTCCAGCACTGAATAGGTTTGGGGTAGTTAGATTTTTTCAGAAGAATTCAGTATTGTTCCTGGGTAGAAACTGACGTATTCCCCGAAACTGGGAGCTGCATTTTAGAGGTGACAGAGGAAACTTTGATAATCCTAATGCAAATGGCCTATTCCTGCCCTCATTACTCACATGTAATTTTGTTTGTGGTGTTTTTCTGTCTCGCGATGTTAGGATTAGGCTTTTCTGTCTTGCGTGCTTAGGGTTTGACCGTGCTCAGATTCTCTTTTTCTCTCTTTCTACTTCCACAGTGTGTACTACTCAAGAATGAATTTAGTCTGTGCTGTGCTCACACAAAAATAATGGAACCGAATGTGTGTGGGGTACACACAAATGATGAGCATTCCTGGAAGCCCATACTTAATGTGCAGGGGCGGTGCTTGTGAATGGATTGTGGGGAGGTGGTATGTGAATGCACACAAACCTGATTGATGTTGTTATGAGCAAGCTCGCTAAATGCTAATTTTCCTGGTGTGTTTTTGAGGGTGCATACTGTCTTGATTGGTGCCCTCTCTTCCCCCCACCCAACAGTAGTTTGGCCTCTTCCAACACATTGACTACACCAAACATCCACAACAAGAAGTTATTTGCTAGTGGGAAGTAACCAAGGAAAAAGTAGGAGAGGAAAAAGAGGCAGGGGTCAGGTGTGGTGCATGGTTTGTTACAGTGGAAAGACTAGTTATCACTCCATAGCTACTTTTCTAATATGGAAGTACAGTGAACCTGCACACTGCTTCATCAATGTATCTGAGTATGTTCCCAACTGGAAGCACGAACATCAGTAGGATGGGTCACATACTATAAGGCACATGCAAAAGTACTTTCTGGACTTGTGGTTTTAAGGCTGAATAATAATAGAGTTTTTGGGGGGTTTTCTTAATGAGTATTTAATACAAATCACTACCACTATATGTTGTCATTTTGTATAAAATAATTTATTCAAATTTATCTATGATAAAATATAAGTAAAAGCAATAAATAATAGACTGACATAAATATCCTGTTACAAATATCATAAAATGATCTGAAAATATTTCCACAGTGCACAAATAGAATAAATAGTAGCAACAGCTTTTCAAATTCCACTGCATCTCATTTTAAATGATGTATAAAATGTTAATTGATTTGGGTTAGTACTTCTAAAAAGGTTGGTATTTTAATTTCTAACCTTCTTTGTGAGCTTGTCCTATAGTTTAAAACTGCTTAATTCCACTTGGACTGTCTTGCCAGCGCTGATGCTGAACTGCTTCTCTGCTAGAGGAAATAATTGGTATCTCTTCACTTTCATCCTGGTGAGCTGAAGGTCCTTCCTTCCTTCCTGGTAAGAGTCCCACTTTCCATCATTGCAGCCAAACATGTCTCCAGACGCCGAGCTGGCTGATGAGTCTATGTTGGAATCTCTGAATGGAACTCCTGCCTCAGGTAGCTTGTTTGGAAGCTGTTCCAGTTCACATGTGTTATGCTGCTATACTGTGGTTGTACTGCACGTTACAGTTCAGAAATTTGATCAGAGATGAGTTGAAGCATAGAAATATATAGCAAACACACAATGTCAACAATGTCTAAGGTCCAACCCTTTCTTTTAAAATCCTTAATTGTCTTGTAACTTTTTTGCAGCTATATCCTTCATTTTGCATTTTAAACACTGAGTAAATGAACAGAGTATTATCACGTAAAACGTAATTTGTGCAGTTGGAATTTCATAGTAGAGTGAATGTATTGCATAAAACGTCAAGCGTTATGGAGTGTTAGAAGTCACTGTGGGACGAATCATCAGAGAGAGGAGGGATTCTACTGCATCCTTCTCTCTTAACCCCAGTAGTTGCAGCATCCTGAGCTGAAATGAAATCGGAAATAGTTGAAACACAAAGGGAAAAATATAATTTTCATTGAAGTGATCTCAATAAAGTAAATGAAAATATCTTTTCCACACATAAGCTCGCAAGTCTTTTAGTATGTTCATATATTTTTTTAAAGTCTCTAGGCAGCTTCTCAAACCTTGGAATACTAGAAATAGTGCTCATGAGGACAGATTAATTAACAGCCATGGTGATAATTGTAGAAACACACTACATATGTCGAAGTCAGAGTCCTTTGGTCATCAGATAATGATACTTCCTTCCCTCCCACACCACAAAATGCTGGTGAGGTGTAGAAGGATTCCAGATGTGTGTACTTTGTTGCATGGTCTGCCAATTACCTACTGCACAACAGTACTGATATGTGAGAGCTTATGATGATGTGCAAAAATAAATATTAGTAGAAACACCAGAAAATTAATCCGTGTAATTGCAAATCCATTTCCAGCATAGGACAGGAAGTGCGTAAAACTGCTGTCATGGAAGTCAGTTGCTAGTTGGCCATTGATCCTGTAGAAGGAGGATCAGGCCCTCTATAAGGAGAGTTATAAAATATCTGCTATCTCTGTTCAGCTGTATACATTACACTAATGTTAATTCATTTACTCCAGGGAAAAGTTTTGTACTGTACCTTAGTTACTAAGCCTTCTGGTGAGTTTGTCGATCAGTACAAAACATCTGGGTATTTCCACGCGAGTGATCTCCCAGGCACACTGGCTGTATTGTTTTTCTTTCAGGAAAGCATCTATCCCCTGGAAGTATTTTTTCACTCTCCGACTGGTGAGCTGGAGGTCCTCACTTTCGGGGCTGGTTAAACCCTTCTCCATCTGTGCTCTCAGACATGCCTCCAGTCGCTGAATTTGCTGGTAAAGTCCACTTTGGAACCTGACTATGGAAGTCCCATCCCAGGCACTTTGAGTGAGGTTTTTGCTAAAGATGTTGAAGATCTCTTGGAGAATCTCTTGTATTGTCACCTTGACATTCTCCTTCTGGGACACTGGGAGTTGGACAACATCCTGGGTGGGTTTGAAAGCTGCCCTTTCATTTATGCATTGTGAGGGGAAATTGCCACTCACTTTCTCCAGAAGCTCCAAGCTCTCTTTGTTCACTTTGTTCTGCTGGAAGTGAAGCATGGTACAGAGCCGAGATGAGATTTCAGTGGAGAAGAGCAGTATGACACAAATGTGCAGCAAACACCTGGTGGTCATGCCGATGTCTTCCACTGCTTTTCTTTATGTGGAACCTTGAGCCTGGAGTTTGTTGAGGGTCCTATGTAGACTGCTGTGTCTTTCCTTCATGTCTCTGAATTTAAATACTTGGCTGCAGGATTTTTGTTTCATCATTTTCCGTTTTTTAAGGTTTTTTCCTCCTGGAGGCTTCCGTCTTTTTCTTTCTGTTTAATTCACTGCTTTCTAGTTCTTTTACCATTCTTCCTCCTTTTTGTATTTTTGTGAAAGTGACCAAACCCCTTTAACTCATGGCGGATCCACATACATACAGGCTTTTCATGATGCATTAATTTAAAGATATAATTGAATAAGATCATTCACACTTCAGAAGTGGTAGAGAGAAGACCCCCCGCCCCCCAATTCATCAAACCCTACACTTCCCATTCATAACCTCCTGCATTTGACAGAGAAATAGTTTAGGTATATTTAAAGTTTTGAGACATGGAGGAAGTGGTCGGAAAGGGTTAGGCCTCAGGGAGCTGGAACAATTTGTATAGTGGGGCTGCTGAGAGCCATTGAACCAAATTGTAAACCCTGAATACCCAGGAAACCACTTCAAGCCAGGGGGTGTGGCAGCGCCTATATCAGGCCTCCCAAAAATATTTGGTAAATTTCAACTTCAATCATGCAACCTGGAAAGCACACTTTATATGCAGACACCAGAAAATATCGGTATCTTCCTTCTAGGAAAACATAGGAGACAGAGAGTGTGCTCTCAGAGAATGGAACTTTGTTCATTTTTTTGTTGTTTTCTTCCAGATCTGAATATATATACTGTAACTGAGGAATAGATGCAGTTAGAGGGTGTGAACATCATGTCCTATTGGGCACTCTGAGTAGCTGACAGTGGTGAAAAATGAAGGGTAATTCGTAAAACAGGATGAGCAATTAGTTAGACATACTGTACTAGAGAGGTACCTACATGGATGATTGTGATTTACCATGTGGCCAGAAGGCGGTTATGAAGAGAAGTCATGCTTTGTATTTTTAACAGGCATGTCCCTGGGTTGCAATAATTCAAAGAATTTTTTAAAAATCAAAATCAGAGTTGACCATTTTTGCTGGTTCCTTCTCCTTTAATTTTTGCTTTCCCCTTGGCGTGGGCAGGGAAACTCTTCTGCTTTGTTTTAAGCCTCTTCGTTTCCTGTGGTCACATTTCATTTTCTGGTTCTCTTCCCCTAGCACAGACTGTTGTGCTGGATTTTTCCATCATGGCAGGAAAATGTCTTTTCATCCAAAAAGAAAACTATTTTCACTGAAATTAGAAAGGAAGAATCACATGAATAAACCATGAAAACATTTTTGTACATATGAATTGGGTTAGCGTCTCCCAAGTCTTCCTGCACTTTTATAAGCAATTTCCGATTTTTGCATCAGCTACATGAAAGTTTCTGTAAAGAAGAGAAAGCAGACTTATCAGAGCCCCCAGATTGCCATGGGCTATGCTCCCCATTCTCCCATGACTTTCCATGGGTGTTGGGGATGTTTATTCCACACCAGGGTGAAGTCTAGGGGAAGATGTTGAGGAGAGAGGGAAATACGTCGTATGAATACTAGGAGAGGATAAGGTAACAAAGTAATCACAAAGTAAAGGTGGGGCGGGTGAGCCAAAACCATCTTTTTCATTAAATCTATATGGTAACAGCAGTTTGTGGGTGCTGGAATAATTGTTATTGTGTAGCTGCTGAAAGCCTGTGAACAAAACTGAAAGCCCTGTATAGGATGGAGACGACGCTTTCGCTTGCTACCATTACTTGAAGCTGCTCTACCCCAGCACCCCTACTTCCATCTCCCCTGCAGCAAGCAGGCAAACAACTCGTCTGTTTGAGAGAAGTTGGCTACAAGGGCCTCCAAACCTGCTGCAGAGGATCGCAGGGATAGAGCCCTCTGCTTGTGACTCTGACCTGTGCCACAGGGACGTGTGTGTGTCAGGTGAGATGAGGTGCCATGGAGGCAGATGCTTTTGCACATAGTTCCCTTTGGCTTGTTCTCCATGCAGTGGAGTGAGCAGACCCACATTGGGCTGGGGCAGTGCTAGTACAGGTCTGGTGGGTGCATCTCGCCATGTCAGCAGCTCAAAAATGACACTTTCAAGGAGTGTCTGAGGCAACTGCAGCCTGAAGGAAGCCCTGGTTCCGTGTCTGTAATGGAACCACGCTGACAGGGACCGGAACGGGGCTCTGGCTGGTCCCGACAACTGATGCAGACACTCAGTAGCTCTGTGTGAAAGGACCTTGTGTTCTGTGTAGAAGCCATCTGTTTTCTATGATGAAGGCTGGGGACAAACCTGCGAGTATCCCCTCCTGCCTGCCAGTGGAAGGATAAAAGTGAGCTTAAGTGGGGATGTATTGGTAGCATTTTCCTCCCTTTTTGCCCTCTGTGGTTGGCTTTCCAACGGGAAGGCCTGAAATCTTAGATGATACATATCATCAAACTGCTTCTTCAATAGATGAATGGATTCTTCCACGTAGTACAGCTTATAAACAATATGAGGAGACGAATGTCAGGAGATTCCCCTTTGCACTCTACGGGTAATGAAGTTAGTGTTTGAAGAGTTTGTATGGCTCCCAGGTGCTATATGATTGCCATGTACCACCAGAGAGGGAGGGATATATTTTGGAGGTGGTGATTTTGTCATCCTTGACTTTTTCGTACAGTCTGTTTTTGCTCTCATTATTTTCATATAATTGTGTTCTGTCAATATAACTTAAGGCTCCAACTGCATGAAGACATGAATGAAGGGAGAAAGATTTGAGCAGGAAAGAACTTGGACAGCTCATGGCTACAGCTATTGGAAAAAACTGCACCATAAGAAGGGATAGGCATTTATTTTAATAGTTAAACCAGCAGGAACCAAACCAAGTTTCATGAATCAGTGGTAGTACATGGAGTACTGGGTCGTGGTCTTCAGAGAGTTAGCAGATCGCACGTTCCTTTAAAGACAGCTTACATTATATAAATGCCTTTCTGGTACTACCTTTCTTTATAAGCATTTAGTGTACGTGCCACAAAAAATTACCTGATCTTGAATGGGAGGGGAAATGATCATTAGAACAATTTTTGTAAGGTTAGCCCACGTAAAGAAATGTTTGAGAACCCCTCAGATAAAGAAAACAAAGGGCTAAAACTTCTGCAATGCTGCCATCTGTTGACTGTGAAGAATCTACAGTCTCCTATTAGAGACTCCATAGTTTGGATTGGATTACAAAAGGGATTTAAATTGGGACATACCTTCCTGTTTTTTTATCAAAGGCAGGTTGCCAATCAGTGTAAAAATTCACACGATTTGTTTTTTTTTACTATTTGAACATTTAATGTAGTGGTTGTTTGATTTTTAAAAGCTTTTAAATAAGAAATCTCCAGATTTAGAGTCTGGCTTAAATTAATTTTAGACAGTGCTATGACTGACTAATAGCTCTTCAAAAACATGATCTACATACCCAAACTTAGCAAAGAGATGGATCCTAACAAGATTTGGTTCAATGGATGGTTTTAGTTTTTGTTTGTTTTGTTTTGTTTTCAGGTAACTTTTAACTATTGGGTTTAGGGTAATTGTTCGTCATTATTCACAGCACAACTGAAAGCCAAGTGAACGCAAACCTGACTGGTGGAGGGGGGAAATTAGGCCCACACAAGCCTCCTTGGTGTGGGGGGGATAGGGAGTCTGCGCATATGGAAACCTGGCTGATGGGGAGCCAGTTCACACACACACATCATTAGGGGAGGGAGGAGACAAGCAACTTTGTACCACGACAGCCTGAAGTCTTCCCCTTGGAATGCCAGTCTCTCCATCACCCCTTTTATTTCATCACAATGAGCTACTGCTCCAAACACCCGCAAGTACAAATGTTGTGGGGAAAAGTAATCTGGTAACAGGCAGAAAGTTGAGGTTGTGGTATGTTGGTCTGTTGGAGTGGTAAAACTAATTAGCATACCTATGTTTCTTATGGCGTCACTGCTGAATCAGTGTTTATGTTCACTATGTACTTGAGCATGTTCCCAAGTTTAACCACTTTGCTCAACTGGAGTCTTAAGGTAAAACAGAAGAAGATTTTTATTGGGTCTCTGTTTTTTTAAAAAAATATCTAATAGAAATCACTACTGCTGTAGGTTGCTATTTTGTATAAATAAATATTTATTTATATATGTTATAAAACCTCTGAAAAAATAAATAAAAGCAATCCATTAATATTGTGAATAAATATAAATGGACCAACATAAAACACTTTTACAAATCCAGTAAAATGATCTGAAAATATTTTCACAGTGTAGGAAAAGAATACATATTTGCACTAGTTTAAAATGTAAGCGTGCCTAATTATAAATGACCTAGAAACTGGGATATTCTCATTTCTTTGTTATCCTTGCAGCAAAATACACTTCCAGAAGCTTCCCTTGCTTATGAGTCCATGTCAGACTCTTTCCATCTGACTGTCATTCCAGGCAGCTTGTGAGGGTGTTTAGCATGAGATGTAGGAAATCTGCTGGAGGATCTCCTGGACGACCACTTTGGCAGTCTCTTTCTGGGGCTCTCTGAGCTTGAGAACTTTTTGGAGCCATGTGAAGTCTCTTTCTTCGTTCTGCCGTTGCAGGAAAATTATCCTTCCATTTTGTTTGGAAATTGTCCTGGTTCACATTTGTTATGCTGAAGCAAAGCCTGTTACAGTTAGGAGGTAAGATTTCATTTTTAAAAGCACCCCACGGCAGATTGGGAGCTAACGCGTAATATCAATGATTAAGAAAGAGTAAGGTTTTTCTCCTTCTGTTCAAATACTATGTTGTCTTCTACAATATTTTCAGCAAAATCTTCTGTTTTACATTTTCTCATGTGAATAAATCAGTCTGGTAATGGTAAGTAGTATATAAATAGTGCCGTTGAATTTTGACAGTTTGCTTAATTCAAGATGGACTGAAAAGAGTCTCGAAAGGTGCTGCTTGTAGAATCAACTTGGAGACGAAGGACTCCAGTGGAGGTGCAGTTTCATTCAGCGGTTTTCGAAACATCATTACTTGAAGCATCATGTGCTGGAAAGAAAAAGGGGAATGGTTCAAACATGGAGAGTTTCAATTGCCAAATATAGGCCATCATTTTCTAACCAGATGTCAAATCTTAAATCCTGAGCCTCAGTGCACTTATGATCTTGTCACAATTTGTTGTTACTAGAGCTGTTGAATTTAGGGTTAAACAAAACAAAGAAAAGCAGAATAAGAACCCTCGGCCATCCCTATGTGCAGAATGAGTTGATGGGATAGAAGCGTGTGAACACAGACCCTCTGTTTTCTGGTGTCCTAACTGGAATGTTGTCTAACGAGGCCGTTGTTGAAAAGGAGCTTCTCGCTGTTGTTTTCCCCAACTTAGACACTTACTGGGCAAAGTTACATTTGGTAGGCTTAGTTATCTCTTAACGATATTTTGTCATTAGTTAGCAGTTATGATATATTTGAATATTTTTCACATAGATTATTGTGTGTGGTAGAGAAGCATTAAATTATATGCTGCTCTAAAAAGATTTGACCATGTGTTTGAAATAGCTGTATGCATAAAATTACTTTGGGAGAAAGACAGGTTTATAACTCCTAATACATAGGGTCCAATCACCCATCTCTTTCCAGCTGTTTTATTGAAATAATATTATTTGAGTTTTTCTAGGAAAAAAAGAAAATATGGTACCTTCATTTTCAAGTCTCTTTGTGAGTATGTTGAGCTTGAGGAAACATCTGGATATTTCCACACGAATGATCTCCCAGGCACACCGACTGTATTGCTTTTCTTTCAGGAAATCATCTATTGTCCGGAAGTATCTCTTCAGTGTGAGGCTGGTGAGCAGGAGGTTCTCATTTCCTGGGTAGGTCATCTCCTTTTCCATCTCAGCACTCAGACACGTCTCCAGCTTCTCAATCTGCTGGTGAAGTCCATTTTGGAATTCTTTTATGGAAGCCTCATTCCAGGCAGCTTGGGTGAGATTGTTGTTAAAGATATGGAAGAGCTCTTGGAGGATCTGCTGGATGGCTCCCTTGGCATTCTTTTGCTGGGGCAGTTGGATCTTGAGGATATCTCTGGGCTTGAAAGTTTTGCTTTCAGTTAGACATTGGAAGGGAAAGTGTCCACCCATTTTCTCCAGAAGCTCTAAACTCTCGCTGTTCATTCTGGTTTGTAGAACATGAATCCTGTTACAGTCCAGACATGAGATTTCACTGGAGAAGAGCAGCATGAGGCAAAATTGCAGCAAACTCCTGCTGATCATGATGATGTCTTAGATTCCCTGTGTTTGTGTAGAACTTGAGCAACTGGTGCCTGTTCAAGGTCTTTTGTAGACTTTTGTGTTTTTGACCCATGTCTCTGAACTTAAGTAGGAATTTAAGTAGGAAAAGATTTTTCTTTCATCACTTTCTACTTTTCAAGGTTTGTCCAGCTTGAGGTTTTTACTTTCAGTTTCCTTCTTGTTATTTAGTGGAAGCGAACAAGTCATTAGAAGAACACAACCACAGTCATTACCTTTTTTAATATTAAAGAATCCCTACATTTCTTTCCGTAGGTCCCCCCCCCCCTGCCCTGTTAGATCAAGAAAAATGTAAAGGGTAAGAAGAGTGATGATTAGCAGTGTCCTCCAGTTAGAGGTTAGAGTAGGGACCTGTGTGTCTAGTCGCAAGTAGCTGTAGTTAGTAGTGCTAGGCAGATCTGAATGTCTGTTACACCAGTAAGTTCCATCAGCAAGACTATCCATCTTATTAGAGAGGAAAAACCATGTGTGTAGGGAATACCAGAGAATGGACTGATGGCACTGAGAAACTGGGAGGTTTACTTTAAAAACTGATAACTGAATAGATTGTGTGGTTGGTAATAAATATGCTAGAGCGACTGACATAAATGAATGTCACTTTCAAATGTGTTTGACTTTTCCCTATTCAAGCTTTATTCTTTTTTTAGGGTGCATTTCACTGAGCTTGGACATTGAAATTCAAAGTTCATTCATCAGACCACTTGCATCCTGTAGCAAGTTTCTCTTTCTGTTTTTCATACCATAGCACTAGGCTCTCATGTTGGAGTTTCCATCAGTGAAGGGGAACGGCTTTCAATCCAACAATTGAAAAGGAATTTTTTCATATTAATTTTAAAAAAGGAAAAGAAGAAAACATAAACATATTTCTGTTCATGTCACCTCTTTTACATCTCCCGCCCCCATCACCTCATGCACTTTCTTTAATTATAGTTTAGGCAAAACTCTAGATTATTTGGAAGAGTCACTTTAAAGAATGCAGTTTATTGTACATAAGTATACCATGTAAGGGACCCAATCATGCCAGAGGCTTTGCACCCCAATCTCGCATTCACTCCAGTGGGAGTTCTGCGTGTGCATTTCCTGGCAAGTTGAAGCTTCAGGAGATAATATTTTATATGAAAGCGAGAGAAATTAAAAACTCTGAATCTCCTCTTTTCTTGTTAAAGTAAGAAAGCCATGGCAGTAAGGACACAGTATTTCAGCATATTTCCGTTAGCAATTAGCCTGTTTTCTTGGAAAGGTCAGATGCAGACTGAGCTGGCTGAAATATTTGCAAAATTTGAAGAAATACTGTATATTTAAATATCAGTGACAATAGCAGGAAATTTTATTGGATATTTTTTCTTCTGTGTCAGCCAGTTTAATTTGAATGTGATAAAAGGGATTAGTTTAACCTAGGGTGACCAGATGTCCCGATTTTATAGGGACAGTCCTGATTTTTGAGTCTTTTTCTTATATAAGCTCCTATTACCCCCCACTCCCTGTCCCAATTTTTCACATTTGCTGTCTCGTCACCCTAGTTTAGCCTCTCTTCCTATTTGCAAATAATGCACAGATAAATTCATAATTTGCTAAATGTATTTATTTTAAATGATTTGAGAAATGGTTTATACACATTCCAATCTGATTTCTCAGGGCCTCCTCGCCACATCTTTTCCCTAGGAGTATTTGCCATTCATAATTTGCTACTTGTTCTGTATGATGGTTCACCTGAGTCAATGCTATTGTGTCTGTTCCCAGGCTGGTTGCCTTAAAATTCAAAACTGCATTCAAGATGTCTGCATGAACTTTTCTGGAGAAAATTCTCTTTAAAATAGTATAATATACACTCCTAGAAATACATTTCTCATTACAGAGATGTTCTTTTCTAACAAAAACTCACACGTACAAATATTTCAGAAAATTATTGCAAAGGGCCAAACATTTTTCATAAATATTTAATAAGTCTCAAATGTTTAGGCTGTGGCTGAAATATGTTGTTGGCAGCGCTACTGTTGACTGATAAGTCTTCAGAAATACTATCCACGTACACCAGACTTGAGAGAGAGGAGGATCCTCACTAGATCTGATGCAACCATCAGGTTTATTACTATTCTTTTAAATGTTGGGTTTAGGTAATGTTTAGGCATTGTTGATGTTCTAACTGAAAGTTGAACATGTTCTGTACACCAAACTGGTGGTTGGTGTCAAGGAGCACACGAGCCTGATTTGGAGGGTGGGGAGGGGTGGCACCAGTTGTTCAGAAAACTGAGGGAGAGAATTGCTGACTTGAGTGTACACAAGTGTGATTCATGTGGCTTGATTTGTTTGTGTGTGTCGGGCGGGGGGTGGGGGTGGGCTGTCTGTAAGACTTGTGAATTCTAGTTGATATGATGAAGTTGTTGTCATGAAATTTCCTAATGATAGGAAACCTCTTTCTATGTGTATCCACCCTGTTGGACAGGACCTACAGCACATACTCACTCGGCTGAGGAAAATGGGCGACACTTAACTTTAAAACTGTGTTCTGATGAATGCATCATTACACTAAGTAGGGTGCCCGAGTTGGGAAATTCCCAGTTTGGCCAAGTTGGTGTTAAGGAGAATGGGGGTTATGAGTGGAAAGTTACTGAAAGTCGACAAAGAGACAGATGATAAAAACAAAAGGTTCTAAAAGAAATCACTGGGGGGGAAGACCCACAGGACATTTGGGCAAGAGGAAGGAAGGGGATGAACTGGCAAAGGTCAGGTTATCTGAGCTGGGAGAGAAGGCTCTGTTTTTGTGCCTATAAGTGATGCATTGCAACAGAAGGATGTTGAATGACCCCAAGTGACCCTGATCCAGGCGCATAGAATGGCCTGATGTATTGAGGAAACTGAGGCACGGAATTGCGCAAAGGGTTACAATTTTTGTTCCAATCTGTGTATTTTCCATGTGATTAAGTAAATAGCAATAGTGTGTGAGAATCCTGTGCAGGGTTTCTGGGTGTTATAATCTACACTTACTACATGGCCCCGGGAAGTGGAAAACACCTATGGGTGTATTTCTGGGAGATGACATGGTAGAGCACATTCTGAGCTTCAAAGACTTCCCAGTTGACATCTCAGACGAGCCCCCAGTTGTAACTCCGACAGATCTAGTTCTGACCAACTGGTGCCACCCCTCCACACCCTCCAAATCAGGCTTGTTGCTCCTTGCCACCAGCCACCAGTTTGGTGTACAGAATGTATTACACTTTCAGAATTAACATGAACAATGCCTAAAAATCACTTAAATCCAACATTCAAAATTATAGTAATAAACCTGCTGGTGGCATTAGATCTAGTGAGGATCCACCTCTCCACCAAGTTTTGTGTAGGTGGATAGTAGTTCTGAAAATACTACTTGGCACTGAAAGGACGGGGGCAGGGCATCTAATGGGACCAGAGCTGAGACAGATTCTGCAGATCTCTGTGTCTGGAGAGACCTTCTTGATCCGTGGAAAACCCACAGAATCTGCTGAGTCTGGAGGTGGAACGACAGCCACTTCCATGAAGTCAACGAATGAACCCGCCCCTCCTTCCTCCTGCCCATGAGTGGAAGGATGTGGGAGAATCTCAGAGGGAGCTATTTACAAATTTTTCCTCTTTTAAGAACTGCAAGCTGGGATTCCCTACAGGCATGGCTGCTCCTTATGATACGGGTGATATTGTCAGAGCTCAACTGAATTTTCTGCTCAGCAGTGTTTGTTTGTTTTTTTAATTAAACATCTGATAGAATGAATGGAAATAGTTCTTTCCCCCCCTCCACCGCACTGCCCAGCACTAAATAGCTTTGGGGTAGCTAGACTTTTTCAGAAGAATTCAGTATTTTTCGTGGGCAGTAACTGACTGACGTATTCCCTCAAAGTGGAAGCTGCATTTTAAAGGTGGCAAAGTGAAACTTTCATAATCCTAATCCAAAATGGCCTCTTCCTGCTCTCATTATTCACATGTAATTTTGTTTGTGTTGTATGCCCGAGAATGAATTTGGTAATGGGATTAGGTAGTAGGGATGCAAACCTGATAAGAGCGCATGTGAGCGCGGACTTAATATTGGGGGGCAGTGCTTGTAAATGTGGTGTGGGTCGGTCACCATTTTTGCTGGTTCCTTCTCTTTTAACATTTGCCTTCCCCTCGGCTTGGGCAGGGAAATTCTTTTGGTTTGTTTAATTCTCTTCACTTCCTGTAGTCACGTTTCATTTGCTGGTTCTCAAGCCCTAGCACAGACTGTTGAGTTGGAGTTTCCAGCATGGCAGGGAAATGTGTTTTAATTCAACACGAAAACTATTGCCACTGAAATTAAAAAAGAAAAATCACACGGAGAAACCATGAAAACATTTCTGTGCATATTAATTTGTTTAGAGTCTCCCCGTCTTCCTGCACTTTTATAAGAAATTTGAGATTTTTGCTTCAAATGTTTGAAAGATACTCTGCAAAGCAGAGAAAGCAGACGTCCCAGAGCCCCCACATTGCCATGGGCTATGCTCCTCATTCTCCAGTTACTTTCTGTGGGTTTGGGGATGTGTATTCCACACAGGGTGCAGTCCAGGGGAAGATGTTGAGGAGAGAGGGAAATAAGTAGTATGAATACTAGGACAGGCTACGGTAACAAAGGCTGTTACCTTTGTGAGATGAGATGAGGGGCCATGGAGTAAGATGCTTTTGCACATACTTCCCTCTTGGGTTGTTCTTCGTACAGTTATGATCCGCGTGGGGTGCCTTTAGCGAGCAGACGCGCCTTGGGCTGGGGCAGTGCTAGTACAGCTCTAGTAGGCATAGCTCACAATGTCAGCGGCACAAAAATTACATTGTGTGGAAAGACCTTGTGTTCCGTACAGAAACCAGAGCCTCATCTGTTTCTACGATGAAAGCTGGAGAAAAACCTGTCACTATTTCCTCCTGCCTACCAATGGAAGGAGAAAGGAGAGGTTAGGTGGGGATCTATTAGTAGCGCGTTCCTCCCTTTTTATCCCCCTGGGGTTGGCAGAAATGCAAAAGCTGCAGAACTGTGCTTTAATATGTCCTCTCCCAGGAAGTGTGGTTTGTGGTTTGTGATCTGGAGTGGTAAAATTGATTACCAAACCTATTTTCCTATGGAGTCACTTCTGAATCAGGCTTTATGTTTACAAGGTACTTCCGCATGTGAACATAAGACTCATGCACTTAACCTTAGCCAAATGTTGACAAGTCCTTAGCTGAACTGGAGTCTTAAGGAAGAACAAGATTAGATTTTTATTGGGTCTTTGCTTTATTAAATATATAATTAATACAAATCACTACTGCGGTAGGCTGCTATTTTGTATAAATAAATATTTATTTATAAATATCCTAAAATACATCTGAAAATTATAAATAAGAGCAATAAATAAATATGATCAATAAATAAAAGTAGATCAACACCAAAATACTGTTACAAATCCAGTAAAATGATCTGAAAATATTTTCACAGTGCGGTAGGAGGAGATCTAGTTACACTAGTTTATAATTCCAGTGCACTTAATAATACATGACCTAGAATTTGGGGCGCTCTTGTTTGCCTCCAGAAGCTCCATTTTTTTATGAGTCCATGTTTGGATCTTTGAATGGGACTGTCATTCCAGGCAGCTAGCGAAGAAATGTGGCACGAGATGTAGCAAATCTGTTCGAGGATTTCCTGGAAGGCCACTTGGCAGTCTCTTTCCACGAAGTCTTGAGAACCTTTAGGGGCCATATTAAATCTCTCTCTTCTTTCTGACTTTTTAGGAAAATTATCCTTCTGTTTTGTTTGGAAGTTGACCTGGTTCACATTTGTTATGCCGAAGCAAAGCCAGTTACACGTCAGAGGTGAGATTTCATTTTTAAGAGCAGCCCCAGGAAAATTCTGAGCAAACGCATAACATCAATGATTTGGAAATCGTAAGGTATTTCTCCTTCGGTTCAAATACTACGTTGTCTTCTGGCATATTTACAGCAATATCTTTTGTTTGACATTTTCTCATGTGAGTAAATCAATCTGGTAATGGCAAGTAGTATATTAATTGTGCAGTTGGAGTTCTGTAGGAGTTAGTCCCTTGTTTAATTCAAGATGGACTGATAAGAGTCTGGAAAGGAACTGCTTGTAGAATCAACGTAGAGCCAAACCACTCCAGTGGAGGTGTAGTTTCATTCAGCTGTTTTCATAGCATCATTCCATGAAGCATCACGTGCTGAAATGAAAAAGGGGAATGGTTCAAACATGGAGAGTTTCAAATGCCAAATACAGACCATCTTTTTCTAACCAGATGTCAAATCATAAATCCTAAGCCTTACTGCACTTATGATCTTGTGACAATTTTTTTTTACCAAAGTTGTTGAAATCTAGAGTAAACAGATCAAAGAAAAGCAGAATAAGTAGCCTTGTCCATCTCTATGTGCAGACATAACTGGCAGAATTAGATGGTGGGACTGAAGTGTGAGCACATAGACCGTCAATTTTCCGGTGTCCTGACTGGAAATTTCTCTTACTAGGCAGTGGTTAAAAGTGGGCTTGTTGCTGTTCTTTTCCCCAACTAAGACGCTTACTGGGCAAAGTTATATTTGGTACGGTTAATGATCAACGGATGATATTTTGTCATTAGTTATCAGTTATGATGTATGTGTATATTTTTCATATAGAATATTGTATGTGGGGTAAGGAAGCCCTAAACAATATGCTACTCTAAAACGGTTTTATTAACGTGAGTTTGAAATAGCTGTGTGGGTAAAATTACTATGGGAGAAAGATTGGGCCTTATGCAATAAGAATTATAAAATAATGACCCATCTCTCTTCAGCTGTTTTATTCATATAAAATCATTTGAGTTTTTCTAGGAAAAACAAATATATGGTACCTTCATTTTCAAGTCTTTTTGTGAGTATGTCGAGAATTGGAAAACATCTGGATATTTCCACACGGATGATCTCCCAGGCACACCGACTGTATTGCTTTTCTTTCAGGAAATCGTCTATTGTCTGGAAGTATCTCTTCAGTTTGAGGCTGGTGAGCAGGAGGTTCTCATTTCCTGGGTAGGTCATCTCCTTTTCCATCTCAGCACTCAGACACATCTCCAGCTTCTCAATCTGCTGATGAAGTCCATTTTGGAATTCCTTTATGGAAGTCCCATTCCAGGCAGCTTGGGTGAGATTGTTGTTAAAGATATGGAAGAGCTCTTGGAGGATCTGCTGGATGGCTCCCTTGGCATTCTCTTGCTGGGACAGTCCGATCTTGAGGATATCTCTGGACTTGAAAGCTGTCCTTTCAGTTAGACATTGGAAGGGAAAGCGTCCACCCATTTTCTCCAGACTCTCTAAACTCTCGCTGTTCATTCTGGTTTGTAGAACATGAAGCCTGTTACAGTCCAGACATGAGATTTCACTGGAGAAGAGCAGCACGATGCAAAATTGCAACAAACTCCTGCTGATCATGATGATGTCTTAGATTCCCTGTGTTTGTGCAGAATTTGAGCAACTGGTGCCTGTTCAAGGTCTTTTGTAGAATTCTGTGTTTTAGACCCATGTCTCTGAACGTAAGTCTTATGTAGGAGAAGGTTTTTCTTTCATCACTTTCTAGTTTTCAAGGTATACCGTGCCAGAGGTTTTTACTTTCAGTTTCCTACTTTTTATTTAAGGAAGTTAACAAACAATCGGAAGAACAAAACCAAAAAGTGTCCCTTTTTCAATATTAATGAACCCCCTGCATTTCTTTCCTTAGATTCCCCCCTTCCCCATTAGATAAAGAATATGTAAAGGGTAAGAAGAGTATGATGATTTGCAGTTTCCTACCTTTACAGGTTAGAGTAGGGACCTACCTGTCTGTCTACTCCCAAGTACCTGTAGCTAGCATTGTTAGGTATGAATGTTTGTTACCTTACTAAGATTATCCGTGCATTGAAGTGATAACAATGAATTTGGGACGATGCGAGGAGGGGGCGAACTAATGCAGTGTTTCTTTTTGCTAGACGCTGCAGAGAAGAGCAGTGGAGTGATGTGTAAAGCTGCTGTCCCTTCACTTTGCCAGCAGATGGGAAACTTTCCCTATCTGGTGTGACGCTGAAAATGATAAAAACCTGCTATACTCTAGCTGTCTCATTCTTTCCTGCCAAGCTTTGAGAGGGAGTAATGCTGTAGGGACCTCTGGAAATTTAATAAGGCATGGAAAGAATTCCTGTGGGAGATTGGGGCCAGTCAGCTATTAATCTCATGCAATTTCCTGGCCGTTTGAAAATGAGGGAGGAAAAACCTTGTGTGTAGGGATTACCAGAGGATGGCCAGAGGGCACTGAGAAACTGGGAGCTTTACTTAGGAACCAGATACCAGCTGTGAAAAAGCTGAGGACCGGGTTCGGTTGAATTGTATGAACATGTTCTCTTGTTGGGCACTTCTGAGTAGTTCCCAGTGATGTAGTGTAGTGACATGGAAGGGAGTTGTCCAAAAAGATGATGTGGTAGGGAATAACTATGCTAGCGAGCCTGACATAAATGAATAAGGTTTATAGTTTCACATGTGATTGGCTTTTCACCATGTCTGCTCTTTTCTTCTTGCAATGTGTGTTTTTCTGGGCTTAAACACTGAATCGTAAGCGGTCTGTTGAATGAGCTACACATTCTGTAGCAAGTTTCACTTTCTGTTTTTCATGCCATAGCACTAGGCTGTCATGTTGGAGTTTCCATCACTGAAGGGGAATGGTTTTCAATCCAAAAATTGAAAATAATTTTTATATTAATTTTAAAAAAGGAAGGAAGAAAACATAAGACTATTTCTGTTCATTATTTCTGTCACATCTCACTCCCCCATCTCCTCAGGCACTTTCTTTTATCATAATAGAGAGTTTGTGCTCAAACTACTTGGAAGTGTCACTTTAAAGAATGAAGTTTATTGTATATAAATATACTGTATACAGGATCCAAGGCTTATACACTTCAGTCTCCCATGGGAGTTCTGCATGTGCATTTCATGGCAAGTTGAAGCTTAGGAGAGAATATTTATAAGAGAGAAAAATTTAAAAATCTGAGCCCTAACAAGAAAAGCTAAAGTAAGAAAACAATGGAAGTAAAGACAGTCTTTCTGTATATTTGCATCAGCAATTAGCCTGTTTTCTGGAAAATGTTAGATGCAGACTCAGCTGGATGAAATCTTTGCTAGAATTTCATGAAATAGTGTGTATTTAAATTTCAGTTAAAAAGAGCAGAAAACTTTTGGGGGATTTTCTCTCCTCTATATGTCAGCCATCTTTATTTGAATGTGTAATTAGGGATTAATTTGGCTCCTTTTCCTCTTTGCAAATAATCAGCAAATTCAGAATTTGTTAATGTGTTTATTCATGTAATATGATTTGAAACTGGGTTTTACATTCTACTCTCTGATTGCTCAGGACCTTCTCATCACATCTTTTGCTTTGACTATTCCCTAGTCATCATTTACTACTTGTTGTGTATGATGGTTCACCTGAGTCAATGTAATGATGTCTCTTCCCTGATTGGTTGCCTTCAAATTCAAAACTGCTTTCAAGATATTTGCATGAATTTTCTGGAGAGAATCCTCTTTAAAATATGTATTTACAGAAGTACTTGTTAAACTTTGTGTTTACCCAAATGTTCTTTTCAAACAAAAACTCACACGGAGTGCCGGAGCAGAACCAAGCTGCTGGTGCAGTTCATTGGCCGGCTTAAAACGGCAGTATTTTGCCCACCCTGACCTAGACCATCCCGGACAAGTTTGTCTAACCTGCTCTTTAAAATCTGCAATGATGGAGATTTCCACAACCTCCCTAGGCAATTTAGTCAAGTGCCTAACCACCCTGACAGTTAGGAAGTTTTTCCTAATGTCCAATAGAAACGGCCCTAAAGAATATTATTAATACTAACAGGAAAGACGAAGGCAACAAAGTAAATACAGGGTAATGAAAAAAACAGAATCTGTTTCAGTAAATCTGTATATCAACAGCAAATACACTACTTCAGTGCCTAAAGTTTGAGGAAAGTTAGTTACAAAGGCCACAGAACCTGCCCCAGAGGCTTCCTGCAGGGATAGAGTTCTCTGTGTGAGCATCTCAACTGCTTCACATGGAAGCATGTGTGATGTGGGTAGAGGTGGAGTAGAGTCTGCTGCCTTCATCCATCATTCCCTCTTCCCTGGGACCCCATGGATTGTTCTCCATAGGGTTATAATCTGTGCCAGGGACCTGGACTGAGTAGACCTTCGTTGGGTGGAGGCAGTCCTAGCGCATATCTGGTGGGCTGTATGTAATCGAGCCACCTGCCCAAAACTTGCATGTCAGAAGGTTATGTGAGGCTGCCTGTAGCATCCCTGGGAAATATTCCTTGACACTGAAAAGATGAGGGGCAGGGAGTGTCATGGGTGGTAATGAAAAGTGATGAGACCTGTGTCATCTGTGCAGAAACCATAGAATCTGCTGAGTCTGGAGATTAAACTACAGCCACTTCCATGGGGAAGGGTGGGGTCCAACCTGCTCCTCCTCCTTCCTGCGCACCATTGGAAGGATGTGCGAGAACCTCAGTGGGGGGGATATTTACAGTGTTTTCCTCTCTCTTAAGAAATGCGAGCTGGGATTCCCCACAGGCATTGGCTGCTCCTTATGATACGGGTGATATTGCCAAAGAGCTCAACTGAATTCTCCGCTCAGCATGGCCCGTTTTTTATTCAAGGTCTGATGGCATGAATGGGAACAGTTAGTTTCTCTCCAGCACTGAATAGGTTTGGGGTAGTTAGATTTTTTCAGAAGAATTCAGTATTGTTCCTGGGTAGAAACTGACGTATTCCCCGAAACTGGGAGCTGCATTTTAGAGGTGACAGAGGAAACTTTGATAATCCTAATGCAAATGGCCTATTCCTGCCCTCATTACTCACATGTAATTTTGTTTGTGGTGTTTTTCTGTCTCGCGATGTTAGGATTAGGCTTTTCTGTCTTGCGTGCTTAGGGTTTGACCGTGCTCAGATTCTCTTTTTCTCTCTTTCTACTTCCACAGTGTGTACTACTCAAGAATGAATTTAGTCTGTGCTGTGCTCACACAAAAATAATGGAACCGAATGTGTGTGGGGTACACACAAATGATGAGCATTCCTGGAAGCCCATACTTAATGTGCAGGGGCGGTGCTTGTGAATGGATTGTGGGGAGGTGGTATGTGAATGCACACAAACCTGATTGATGTTGTTATGAGCAAGCTCGCTAAATGCTAATTTTCCTGGTGTGTTTTTGAGGGTGCATACTGTCTTGATTGGTGCCCTCTCTTCCCCCCACCCAACAGTAGTTTGGCCTCTTCCAACACATTGACTACACCAAACATCCACAACAAGAAGTTATTTGCTAGTGGGAAGTAACCAAGGAAAAAGTAGGAGAGGAAAAAGAGGCAGGGGTCAGGTGTGGTGCATGGTTTGTTACAGTGGAAAGACTAGTTATCACTCCATAGCTACTTTTCTAATATGGAAGTACAGTGAACCTGCACACTGCTTCATCAATGTATCTGAGTATGTTCCCAACTGGAAGCACGAACATCAGTAGGATGGGTCACATACTATAAGGCACATGCAAAAGTACTTTCTGGACTTGTGGTTTTAAGGCTGAATAATAATAGAGTTTTTGGGGGGTTTTCTTAATGAGTATTTAATACAAATCACTACCACTATATGTTGTCATTTTGTATAAAATAATTTATTCAAATTTATCTATGATAAAATATAAGTAAAAGCAATAAATAATAGACTGACATAAATATCCTGTTACAAATATCATAAAATGATCTGAAAATATTTCCACAGTGCACAAATAGAATAAATAGTAGCAACAGCTTTTCAAATTCCACTGCATCTCATTTTAAATGATGTATAAAATGTTAATTGATTTGGGTTAGTACTTCTAAAAAGGTTGGTATTTTAATTTCTAACCTTCTTTGTGAGCTTGTCCTATAGTTTAAAACTGCTTAATTCCACTTGGACTGTCTTGCCAGCGCTGATGCTGAACTGCTTCTCTGCTAGAGGAAATAATTGGTATCTCTTCACTTTCATCCTGGTGAGCTGAAGGTCCTTCCTTCCTTCCTGGTAAGAGTCCCACTTTCCATCATTGCAGCCAAACATGTCTCCAGACGCCGAGCTGGCTGATGAGTCTATGTTGGAATCTCTGAATGGAACTCCTGCCTCAGGTAGCTTGTTTGGAAGCTGTTCCAGTTCACATGTGTTATGCTGCTATACTGTGGTTGTACTGCACGTTACAGTTCAGAAATTTGATCAGAGATGAGTTGAAGCATAGAAATATATAGCAAACACACAATGTCAACAATGTCTAAGGTCCAACCCTTTCTTTTAAAATCCTTAATTGTCTTGTAACTTTTTTGCAGCTATATCCTTCATTTTGCATTTTAAACACTGAGTAAATGAACAGAGTATTATCACGTAAAACGTAATTTGTGCAGTTGGAATTTCATAGTAGAGTGAATGTATTGCATAAAACGTCAAGCGTTATGGAGTGTTAGAAGTCACTGTGGGACGAATCATCAGAGAGAGGAGGGATTCTACTGCATCCTTCTCTCTTAACCCCAGTAGTTGCAGCATCCTGAGCTGAAATGAAATCGGAAATAGTTGAAACACAAAGGGAAAAATATAATTTTCATTGAAGTGATCTCAATAAAGTAAATGAAAATATCTTTTCCACACATAAGCTCGCAAGTCTTTTAGTATGTTCATATATTTTTTTAAAGTCTCTAGGCAGCTTCTCAAACCTTGGAATACTAGAAATAGTGCTCATGAGGACAGATTAATTAACAGCCATGGTGATAATTGTAGAAACACACTACATATGTCGAAGTCAGAGTCCTTTGGTCATCAGATAATGATACTTCCTTCCCTCCCACACCACAAAATGCTGGTGAGGTGTAGAAGGATTCCAGATGTGTGTACTTTGTTGCATGGTCTGCCAATTACCTACTGCACAACAGTACTGATATGTGAGAGCTTATGATGATGTGCAAAAATAAATATTAGTAGAAACACCAGAAAATTAATCCGTGTAATTGCAAATCCATTTCCAGCATAGGACAGGAAGTGCGTAAAACTGCTGTCATGGAAGTCAGTTGCTAGTTGGCCATTGATCCTGTAGAAGGAGGATCAGGCCCTCTATAAGGAGAGTTATAAAATATCTGCTATCTCTGTTCAGCTGTATACATTACACTAATGTTAATTCATTTACTCCAGGGAAAAGTTTTGTACTGTACCTTAGTTACTAAGCCTTCTGGTGAGTTTGTCGATCAGTACAAAACATCTGGGTATTTCCACGCGAGTGATCTCCCAGGCACACTGGCTGTATTGTTTTTCTTTCAGGAAAGCATCTATCCCCTGGAAGTATTTTTTCACTCTCCGACTGGTGAGCTGGAGGTCCTCACTTTCGGGGCTGGTTAAACCCTTCTCCATCTGTGCTCTCAGACATGCCTCCAGTCGCTGAATTTGCTGGTAAAGTCCACTTTGGAACCTGACTATGGAAGTCCCATCCCAGGCACTTTGAGTGAGGTTTTTGCTAAAGATGTTGAAGATCTCTTGGAGAATCTCTTGTATTGTCACCTTGACATTCTCCTTCTGGGACACTGGGAGTTGGACAACATCCTGGGTGGGTTTGAAAGCTGCCCTTTCATTTATGCATTGTGAGGGGAAATTGCCACTCACTTTCTCCAGAAGCTCCAAGCTCTCTTTGTTCACTTTGTTCTGCTGGAAGTGAAGCATGGTACAGAGCCGAGATGAGATTTCAGTGGAGAAGAGCAGTATGACACAAATGTGCAGCAAACACCTGGTGGTCATGCCGATGTCTTCCACTGCTTTTCTTTATGTGGAACCTTGAGCCTGGAGTTTGTTGAGGGTCCTATGTAGACTGCTGTGTCTTTCCTTCATGTCTCTGAATTTAAATACTTGGCTGCAGGATTTTTGTTCCATCATTTTCCGTTTTTTAAGGTTTTTTCCTCCTGGAGGCTTCCGTCTTTTTCTTTCTGTTTAATTCACTGCTTTCTAGTTCTTTTACCATTCTTCCTCCTTTTTGTATTTTTGTGAAAGTGACCAAACCCCTTTAACTCATGGCGGATCCACATACATACAGGCTTTTCATGATGCATTAATTTAAAGATATAATTGAATAAGATCATTCACACTTCAGAAGTGGTAGAGAGAAGACCCCCCGCCCCCCAATTCATCAAACCCTACACTTCCCATTCATAACCTCCTGCATTTGACAGAGAAATAGTTTAGGTATATTTAAAGTTTTGAGACATGGAGGAAGTGGTCGGAAAGGGTTAGGCCTCAGGGAGCTGGAACAATTTGTATAGTGGGGCTGCTGAGAGCCATTGAACCAAATTGTAAACCCTGAATACCCAGGAAACCACTTCAAGCCAGGGGGTGTGGCAGCGCCTATATCAGGCCTCCCAAAAATATTTGGTAAATTTCAACTTCAATCATGCAACCTGGAAAGCACACTTTATATGCAGACACCAGAAAATATCGGTATCTTCCTTCTAGGAAAACATAGGAGACAGAGAGTGTGCTCTCAGAGAATGGAACTTTGTTCATTTTTTTGTTGTTTTCTTCCAGATCTGAATATATATACTGTAACTGAGGAATAGATGCAGTTAGAGGGTGTGAACATCATGTCCTATTGGGCACTCTGAGTAGCTGACAGTGGTGAAAAATGAAGGGTAATTCGTAAAACAGGATGAGCAATTAGTTAGACATACTGTACTAGAGAGGTACCTACATGGATGATTGTGATTTACCATGTGGCCAGAAGGCGGTTATGAAGAGAAGTCATGCTTTGTATTTTTAACAGGCATGTCCCTGGGTTGCAATAATTCAAAGAATTTTTTAAAAATCAAAATCAGAGTTGACCATTTTTGCTGGTTCCTTCTCCTTTAATTTTTGCTTTCCCCTTGGCGTGGGCAGGGAAACTCTTCTGCTTTGTTTTAAGCCTCTTCGTTTCCTGTGGTCACATTTCATTTTCTGGTTCTCTTCCCCTAGCACAGACTGTTGTGCTGGATTTTTCCATCATGGCAGGAAAATGTCTTTTCATCCAAAAAGAAAACTATTTTCACTGAAATTAGAAAGGAAGAATCACATGAATAAACCATGAAAACATTTTTGTACATATGAATTGGGTTAGCGTCTCCCAAGTCTTCCTGCACTTTTATAAGCAATTTCCGATTTTTGCATCAGCTACATGAAAGTTTCTGTAAAGAAGAGAAAGCAGACTTATCAGAGCCCCCAGATTGCCATGGGCTATGCTCCCCATTCTCCCATGACTTTCCATGGGTGTTGGGGATGTTTATTCCACACCAGGGTGAAGTCTAGGGGAAGATGTTGAGGAGAGAGGGAAATACGTCGTATGAATACTAGGAGAGGATAAGGTAACAAAGTAATCACAAAGTAAAGGTGGGGCGGGTGAGCCAAAACCATCTTTTTCATTAAATCTATATGGTAACAGCAGTTTGTGGGTGCTGGAATAATTGTTATTGTGTAGCTGCTGAAAGCCTGTGAACAAAACTGAAAGCCCTGTATAGGATGGAGACGACGCTTTCGCTTGCTACCATTACTTGAAGCTGCTCTACCCCAGCACCCCTACTTCCATCTCCCCTGCAGCAAGCAGGCAAACAACTCGTCTGTTTGAGAGAAGTTGGCTACAAGGGCCTCCAAACCTGCTGCAGAGGATCGCAGGGATAGAGCCCTCTGCTTGTGACTCTGACCTGTGCCACAGGGACGTGTGTGTGTCAGGTGAGATGAGGTGCCATGGAGGCAGATGCTTTTGCACATAGTTCCCTTTGGCTTGTTCTCCATGCAGTGGAGTGAGCAGACCCACATTGGGCTGGGGCAGTGCTAGTACAGGTCTGGTGGGTGCATCTCGCCATGTCAGCAGCTCAAAAATGACACTTTCAAGGAGTGTCTGAGGCAACTGCAGCCTGAAGGAAGCCCTGGTTCCGTGTCTGTAATGGAACCACGCTGACAGGGACCGGAACGGGGCTCTGGCTGGTCCCGACAACTGATGCAGACACTCAGTAGCTCTGTGTGAAAGGACCTTGTGTTCTGTGTAGAAGCCATCTGTTTTCTATGATGAAGGCTGGGGACAAACCTGCGAGTATCCCCTCCTGCCTGCCAGTGGAAGGATAAAAGTGAGCTTAAGTGGGGATGTATTGGTAGCATTTTCCTCCCTTTTTGCCCTCTGTGGTTGGCTTTCCAACGGGAAGGCCTGAAATCTTAGATGATACATATCATCAAACTGCTTCTTCAATAGATGAATGGATTCTTCCACGTAGTACAGCTTATAAACAATATGAGGAGACGAATGTCAGGAGATTCCCCTTTGCACTCTACGGGTAATGAAGTTAGTGTTTGAAGAGTTTGTATGGCTCCCAGGTGCTATATGATTGCCATGTACCACCAGAGAGGGAGGGATATATTTTGGAGGTGGTGATTTTGTCATCCTTGACTTTTTCGTACAGTCTGTTTTTGCTCTCATTATTTTCATATAATTGTGTTCTGTCAATATAACTTAAGGCTCCAACTGCATGAAGACATGAATGAAGGGAGAAAGATTTGAGCAGGAAAGAACTTGGACAGCTCATGGCTACAGCTATTGGAAAAAACTGCACCATAAGAAGGGATAGGCATTTATTTTAATAGTTAAACCAGCAGGAACCAAACCAAGTTTCATGAATCAGTGGTAGTACATGGAGTACTGGGTCGTGGTCTTCAGAGAGTTAGCAGATCGCACGTTCCTTTAAAGACAGCTTACATTATATAAATGCCTTTCTGGTACTACCTTTCTTTATAAGCATTTAGTGTACGTGCCACAAAAAATTACCTGATCTTGAATGGGAGGGGAAATGATCATTAGAACAATTTTTGTAAGGTTAGGCCCACGTAAAGAAATGTTTGAGAACCCCTCAGATAAAGAAAACAAAGGGCTAAAACTTCTGCAATGCTGCCATCTGTTGACTGTGAAGAATCTACAGTCTCCTATTAGAGACTCCATAGTTTGGATTGGATTACAAAAGGGATTTAAATTGGGACATACCTTCCTGTTTTTTTATCAAAGGCAGGTTGCCAATCAGTGTAAAAATTCACACGATTTGTTTTTTTTTACTATTTGAACATTTAATGTAGTGGTTGTTTGATTTTTAAAAGCTTTTAAATAAGAAATCTCCAGATTTAGAGTCTGGCTTAAATTAATTTTAGACAGTGCTATGACTGACTAATAGCTCTTCAAAAACATGATCTACATACCCAAACTTAGCAAAGAGATGGATCCTAACAAGATTTGGTTCAATGGATGGTTTTAGTTTTTGTTTGTTTTGTTTTGTTTTCAGGTAACTTTTAACTATTGGGTTTAGGGTAATTGTTCGTCATTATTCACAGCACAACTGAAAGCCAAGTGAACGCAAACCTGACTGGTGGAGGGGGGAAATTAGGCCCACACAAGCCTCCTTGGTGTGGGGGGGATAGGGAGTCTGCGCATATGGAAACCTGGCTGATGGGGAGCCAGTTCACACACACACATCATTAGGGGAGGGAGGAGACAAGCAACTTTGTACCACGACAGCCTGAAGTCTTCCCCTTGGAATGCCAGTCTCTCCATCACCCCTTTTATTTCATCACAATGAGCTACTGCTCCAAACACCCGCAAGTACAAATGTTGTGGGGAAAAGTAATCTGGTAACAGGCAGAAAGTTGAGGTTGTGGTATGTTGGTCTGTTGGAGTGGTAAAACTAATTAGCATACCTATGTTTCTTATGGCGTCACTGCTGAATCAGTGTTTATGTTCACTATGTACTTGAGCATGTTCCCAAGTTTAACCACTTTGCTCAACTGGAGTCTTAAGGTAAAACAGAAGAAGATTTTTATTGGGTCTCTGTTTTTTTAAAAAAATATCTAATAGAAATCACTACTGCTGTAGGTTGCTATTTTGTATAAATAAATATTTATTTATATATGTTATAAAACCTCTGAAAAAATAAATAAAAGCAATCCATTAATATTGTGAATAAATATAAATGGACCAACATAAAACACTTTTACAAATCCAGTAAAATGATCTGAAAATATTTTCACAGTGTAGGAAAAGAATACATATTTGCACTAGTTTAAAATGTAAGCGTGCCTAATTATAAATGACCTAGAAACTGGGATATTCTCATTTCTTTGTTATCCTTGCAGCAAAATACACTTCCAGAAGCTTCCCTTGCTTATGAGTCCATGTCAGACTCTTTCCATCTGACTGTCATTCCAGGCAGCTTGTGAGGGTGTTTAGCATGAGATGTAGGAAATCTGCTGGAGGATCTCCTGGACGACCACTTTGGCAGTCTCTTTCTGGGGCTCTCTGAGCTTGAGAACTTTTTGGAGCCATGTGAAGTCTCTTTCTTCGTTCTGCCGTTGCAGGAAAATTATCCTTCCATTTTGTTTGGAAATTGTCCTGGTTCACATTTGTTATGCTGAAGCAAAGCCTGTTACAGTTAGGAGGTAAGATTTCATTTTTAAAAGCACCCCACGGCAGATTGGGAGCTAACGCGTAATATCAATGATTAAGAAAGAGTAAGGTTTTTCTCCTTCTGTTCAAATACTATGTTGTCTTCTACAATATTTTCAGCAAAATCTTCTGTTTTACATTTTCTCATGTGAATAAATCAGTCTGGTAATGGTAAGTAGTATATAAATAGTGCCGTTGAATTTTGACAGTTTGCTTAATTCAAGATGGACTGAAAAGAGTCTCGAAAGGTGCTGCTTGTAGAATCAACTTGGAGACGAAGGACTCCAGTGGAGGTGCAGTTTCATTCAGCGGTTTTCGAAACATCATTACTTGAAGCATCATGTGCTGGAAAGAAAAAGGGGAATGGTTCAAATTCATGGAGAGTTTCAATTGCCAAATATAGGCCATCATTTTCTAACCAGATGTCAAATCTTAAATCCTGAGCCTCAGTGCACTTATGATCTTGTCACAATTTGTTGTTACTAAAGCTGTTGAATTTAGGGTTAAACAAAACAAAGAAAAGCAGAATAAGAACCCTCGGCCATCCCTATGTGCAGAATGAGTTGATGGGATAGAAGCGTGTGAACACAGACCCTCTGTTTTCTGGTGTCCTAACTGGAATGTTGTCTAACGAGGCCGTTGTTGAAAAGGAGCTTCTCGCTGTTGTTTTCCCCAACTTAGACACTTACTGGGCAAAGTTACATTTGGTAGGCTTAGTTATCTCTTAACGATATTTTGTCATTAGTTAGCAGTTATGATATATTTGAATATTTTTCACATAGATTATTGTGTGTGGTAGAGAAGCATTAAATTATATGCTGCTCTAAAAAGATTTGACCATGTGTTTGAAATAGCTGTATGCATAAAATTACTTTGGGAGAAAGACAGGTTTATAACTCCTAATACATAGGGTCCAATCACCCATCTCTTTCCAGCTGTTTTATTGAAATAATATTATTTGAGTTTTTCTAGGAAAAAAAGAAAATATGGTACCTTCATTTTCAAGTCTCTTTGTGAGTATGTTGAGCTTGAGGAAACATCTGGATATTTCCACACGAATGATCTCCCAGGCACACCGACTGTATTGCTTTTCTTTCAGGAAATCATCTATTGTCCGGAAGTATCTCTTCAGTGTGAGGCTGGTGAGCAGGAGGTTCTCATTTCCTGGGTAGGTCATCTCCTTTTCCATCTCAGCACTCAGACACGTCTCCAGCTTCTCAATCTGCTGGTGAAGTCCATTTTGGAATTCTTTTATGGAAGCCTCATTCCAGGCAGCTTGGGTGAGATTGTTGTTAAAGATATGGAAGAGCTCTTGGAGGATCTGCTGGATGGCTCCCTTGGCATTCTTTTGCTGGGGCAGTTGGATCTTGAGGATATCTCTGGGCTTGAAAGTTTTGCTTTCAGTTAGACATTGGAAGGGAAAGTGTCCACCCATTTTCTCCAGAAGCTCTAAACTCTCGCTGTTCATTCTGGTTTGTAGAACATGAATCCTGTTACAGTCCAGACATGAGATTTCACTGGAGAAGAGCAGCATGAGGCAAAATTGCAGCAAACTCCTGCTGATCATGATGATGTCTTAGATTCCCTGTGTTTGTGTAGAACTTGAGCAACTGGTGCCTGTTCAAGGTCTTTTGTAGACTTTTGTGTTTTTGACCCATGTCTCTGAACTTAAGTAGGAATTTAAGTAGGAAAAGATTTTTCTTTCATCACTTTCTACTTTTCAAGGTTTGTCCAGCTTGAGGTTTTTACTTTCAGTTTCCTTCTTGTTATTTAGTGGAAGCGAACAAGTCATTAGAAGAACACAACCACAGTCATTACCTTTTTTAATATTAAAGAATCCCTACATTTCTTTCCGTAGGTCCCCCCCCCCCTGCCCTGTTAGATCAAGAAAAATGTAAAGGGTAAGAAGAGTGATGATTAGCAGTGTCCTCCAGTTAGAGGTTAGAGTAGGGACCTGTGTGTCTAGTCGCAAGTAGCTGTAGTTAGTAGTGCTAGGCAGATCTGAATGTCTGTTACACCAGTAAGTTCCATCAGCAAGACTATCCATCTTATTAGAGAGGAAAAACCATGTGTGTAGGGAATACCAGAGAATGGACTGATGGCACTGAGAAACTGGGAGGTTTACTTTAAAAACTGATAACTGAATAGATTGTGTGGTTGGTAATAAATATGCTAGAGCGACTGACATAAATGAATGTCACTTTCAAATGTGTTTGACTTTTCCCTATTCAAGCTTTATTCTTTTTTTAGGGTGCATTTCACTGAGCTTGGACATTGAAATTCAAAGTTCATTCATCAGACCACTTGCATCCTGTAGCAAGTTTCTCTTTCTGTTTTTCATACCATAGCACTAGGCTCTCATGTTGGAGTTTCCATCAGTGAAGGGGAACGGCTTTCAATCCAACAATTGAAAAGGAATTTTTTCATATTAATTTTAAAAAAGGAAAAGAAGAAAACATAAACATATTTCTGTTCATGTCACCTCTTTTACATCTCCCGCCCCCATCACCTCATGCACTTTCTTTAATTATAGTTTAGGCAAAACTCTAGATTATTTGGAAGAGTCACTTTAAAGAATGCAGTTTATTGTACATAAGTATACCATGTAAGGGACCCAATCATGCCAGAGGCTTTGCACCCCAATCTCGCATTCACTCCAGTGGGAGTTCTGCGTGTGCATTTCCTGGCAAGTTGAAGCTTCAGGAGATAATATTTTATATGAAAGCGAGAGAAATTAAAAACTCTGAATCTCCTCTTTTCTTGTTAAAGTAAGAAAGCCATGGCAGTAAGGACACAGTATTTCAGCATATTTCCGTTAGCAATTAGCCTGTTTTCTTGGAAAGGTCAGATGCAGACTGAGCTGGCTGAAATATTTGCAAAATTTGAAGAAATACTGTATATTTAAATATCAGTGACAATAGCAGGAAATTTTATTGGATATTTTTTCTTCTGTGTCAGCCAGTTTAATTTGAATGTGATAAAAGGGATTAGTTTAACCTAGGGTGACCAGATGTCCCGATTTTATAGGGACAGTCCTGATTTTTGAGTCTTTTTCTTATATAAGCTCCTATTACCCCCCACTCCCTGTCCCAATTTTTCACATTTGCTGTCTCGTCACCCTAGTTTAGCCTCTCTTCCTATTTGCAAATAATGCACAGATAAATTCATAATTTGCTAAATGTATTTATTTTAAATGATTTGAGAAATGGTTTATACACATTCCAATCTGATTTCTCAGGGCCTCCTCGCCACATCTTTTCCCTAGGAGTATTTGCCATTCATAATTTGCTACTTGTTCTGTATGATGGTTCACCTGAGTCAATGCTATTGTGTCTGTTCCCAGGCTGGTTGCCTTAAAATTCAAAACTGCATTCAAGATGTCTGCATGAACTTTTCTGGAGAAAATTCTCTTTAAAATAGTATAATATACACTCCTAGAAATACATTTCTCATTACAGAGATGTTCTTTTCTAACAAAAACTCACACGTACAAATATTTCAGAAAATTATTGCAAAGGGCCAAACATTTTTCATAAATATTTAATAAGTCTCAAATGTTTAGGCTGTGGCTGAAATATGTTGTTGGCAGCGCTACTGTTGACTGATAAGTCTTCAGAAATACTATCCACGTACACCAGACTTGAGAGAGAGGAGGATCCTCACTAGATCTGATGCAACCATCAGGTTTATTACTATTCTTTTAAATGTTGGGTTTAGGTAATGTTTAGGCATTGTTGATGTTCTAACTGAAAGTTGAACATGTTCTGTACACCAAACTGGTGGTTGGTGTCAAGGAGCACACGAGCCTGATTTGGAGGGTGGGGAGGGGTGGCACCAGTTGTTCAGAAAACTGAGGGAGAGAATTGCTGACTTGAGTGTACACAAGTGTGATTCATGTGGCTTGATTTGTTTGTGTGTGTCGGGCGGGGGGTGGGGGTGGGCTGTCTGTAAGACTTGTGAATTCTAGTTGATATGATGAAGTTGTTGTCATGAAATTTCCTAATGATAGGAAACCTCTTTCTATGTGTATCCACCCTGTTGGACAGGACCTACAGCACATACTCACTCGGCTGAGGAAAATGGGCGACACTTAACTTTAAAACTGTGTTCTGATGAATGCATCATTACACTAAGTAGGGTGCCCGAGTTGGGAAATTCCCAGTTTGGCCAAGTTGGTGTTAAGGAGAATGGGGGTTATGAGTGGAAAGTTACTGAAAGTCGACAAAGAGACAGATGATAAAAACAAAAGGTTCTAAAAGAAATCACTGGGGGGGAAGACCCACAGGACATTTGGGCAAGAGGAAGGAAGGGGATGAACTGGCAAAGGTCAGGTTATCTGAGCTGGGAGAGAAGGCTCTGTTTTTGTGCCTATAAGTGATGCATTGCAACAGAAGGATGTTGAATGACCCCAAGTGACCCTGATCCAGGCGCATAGAATGGCCTGATGTATTGAGGAAACTGAGGCACGGAATTGCGCAAAGGGTTACAATTTTTGTTCCAATCTGTGTATTTTCCATGTGATTAAGTAAATAGCAATAGTGTGTGAGAATCCTGTGCAGGGTTTCTGGGTGTTATAATCTACACTTACTACATGGCCCCGGGAAGTGGAAAACACCTATGGGTGTATTTCTGGGAGATGACATGGTAGAGCACATTCTGAGCTTCAAAGACTTCCCAGTTGACATCTCAGACGAGCCCCCAGTTGTAACTCCGACAGATCTAGTTCTGACCAACTGGTGCCACCCCTCCACACCCTCCAAATCAGGCTTGTTGCTCCTTGCCACCAGCCACCAGTTTGGTGTACAGAATGTATTACACTTTCAGAATTAACATGAACAATGCCTAAAAATCACTTAAATCCAACATTCAGAATTATAGTAATAAACCTGCTGGTGGCATTAGATCTAGTGAGGATCCACCTCTCCACCAAGTTTTGTGTAGGTGGATAGTAGTTCTGAAAATACTACTTGGCACTGAAAGGACGGGGGCAGGGCATCTAATGGGACCAGAGCTGAGACAGATTCTGCAGATCTCTGTGTCTGGAGAGACCTTCTTGATCCGTGGAAAACCCACAGAATCTGCTGAGTCTGGAGGTGGAACGACAGCCACTTCCATGAAGTCAACGAATGAACCCGCCCCTCCTTCCTCCTGCCCATGAGTGGAAGGATGTGGGAGAATCTCAGAGGGAGCTATTTACAAATTTTTCCTCTTTTAAGAACTGCAAGCTGGGATTCCCTACAGGCATGGCTGCTCCTTATGATACGGGTGATATTGTCAGAGCTCAACTGAATTTTCTGCTCAGCAGTGTTTGTTTGTTTTTTTAATTAAACATCTGATAGAATGAATGGAAATAGTTCTTTCCCCCCCTCCACCGCACTGCCCAGCACTAAATAGCTTTGGGGTAGCTAGACTTTTTCAGAAGAATTCAGTATTTTTCGTGGGCAGTAACTGACTGACGTATTCCCTCAAAGTGGAAGCTGCATTTTAAAGGTGGCAAAGTGAAACTTTCATAATCCTAATCCAAAATGGCCTCTTCCTGCTCTCATTATTCACATGTAATTTTGTTTGTGTTGTACGCCCGAGAATGAATTTGGTAATGGGATTAGGTAGTAGGGATGCAAACCTGATAAGAGCGCATGTGAGCGCGGACTTAATATTGGGGGGCAGTGCTTGTAAATGTGGTGTGGGTCGGTCACCATTTTTGCTGGTTCCTTCTCTTTTAACATTTGCCTTCCCCTCGGCTTGGGCAGGGAAATTCTTTTGGTTTGTTTAATTCTCTTCACTTCCTGTAGTCACGTTTCATTTGCTGGTTCTCAAGCCCTAGCACAGACTGTTGAGTTGGAGTTTCCAGCATGGCAGGGAAATGTGTTTTAATTCAACACGAAAACTATTGCCACTGAAATTAAAAAAGAAAAATCACACGGAGAAACCATGAAAACATTTCTGTGCATATTAATTTGTTTAGAGTCTCCCCGTCTTCCTGCACTTTTATAAGAAATTTGAGATTTTTGCTTCAAATGTTTGAAAGATACTCTGCAAAGCAGAGAAAGCAGACGTCCCAGAGCCCCCACATTGCCATGGGCTATGCTCCTCATTCTCCAGTTACTTTCTGTGGGTTTGGGGATGTGTATTCCACACAGGGTGCAGTCCAGGGGAAGATGTTGAGGAGAGAGGGAAATAAGTAGTATGAATACTAGGACAGGCTACGGTAACAAAGGCTGTTACCTTTGTGAGATGAGATGAGGGGCCATGGAGTAAGATGCTTTTGCACATACTTCCCTCTTGGGTTGTTCTTCGTACAGTTATGATCCGCATGGGGTGCCTTTAGCGAGCAGACGCGCCTTGGGCTGGGGCAGTGCTAGTACAGCTCTAGTAGGCATAGCTCACAATGTCAGCGGCACAAAAATTACATTGCGTGGAAAGACCTTGTGTTCCGTACAGAAACCAGAGCCTCATCTGTTTCTACGATGAAAGCTGGAGAAAAACCTGTCACTATTTCCTCCTGCCTACCAATGGAAGGAGAAAGGAGAGGTTAGGTGGGGATCTATTAGTAGCGCGTTCCTCCCTTTTTATCCCCCTGGGGTTGGCAGAAATGCAAAAGCTGCAGAACTGTGCTTTAATATGTCCTCTCCCAGGAAGTGTGGTTTGTGGTTTGTGATCTGGAGTGGTAAAATTGATTACCAAACCTATTTTCCTATGGAGTCACTTCTGAATCAGGCTTTATGTTTACAAGGTACTTCCGCATGTGAACATAAGACTCATGCACTTAACCTTAGCCAAATGTTGACAAGTCCTTAGCTGAACTGGAGTCTTAAGGAAGAACAAGATTAGATTTTTATTGGGTCTTTGCTTTATTAAATATATAATTAATACAAATCACTACTGCGGTAGGCTGCTATTTTGTATAAATAAATATTTATTTATAAATATCCTAAAATACATCTGAAAATTATAAATAAGAGCAATAAATAAATATGATCAATAAATAAAAGTAGATCAACACCAAAATACTGTTACAAATCCAGTAAAATGATCTGAAAATATTTTCACAGTGCGGTAGGAGGAGATCTAGTTACACTAGTTTATAATTCCAGTGCACTTAATAATACATGACCTAGAATTTGGGGCGCTCTTGTTTGCCTCCAGAAGCTCCATTTTTTTATGAGTCCATGTTTGGATCTTTGAATGGGACTGTCATTCCAGGCAGCTAGCGAAGAAATGTGGCACGAGATGTAGCAAATCTGTTCGAGGATTTCCTGGAAGGCCACTTGGCAGTCTCTTTCCACGAAGTCTTGAGAACCTTTAGGGGCCATATTAAATCTCTCTCTTCTTTCTGACTTTTTAGGAAAATTATCCTTCTGTTTTGTTTGGAAGTTGACCTGGTTCACATTTGTTATGCCGAAGCAAAGCCAGTTACACGTCAGAGGTGAGATTTCATTTTTAAGAGCAGCCCCAGGAAAATTCTGAGCAAACGCATAACATCAATGATTTGGAAATCGTAAGGTATTTCTCCTTCGGTTCAAATACTACGTTGTCTTCTGGCATATTTACAGCAATATCTTTTGTTTGACATTTTCTCATGTGAGTAAATCAATCTGGTAATGGCAAGTAGTATATTAATTGTGCAGTTGGAGTTCTGTAGGAGTTAGTCCCTTGTTTAATTCAAGATGGACTGATAAGAGTCTGGAAAGGAACTGCTTGTAGAATCAACGTAGAGCCAAACCACTCCAGTGGAGGTGTAGTTTCATTCAGCTGTTTTCATAGCATCATTCCATGAAGCATCACGTGCTGAAATGAAAAAGGGGAATGGTTCAAACATGGAGAGTTTCAAATGCCAAATACAGACCATCTTTTTCTAACCAGATGTCAAATCATAAATCCTAAGCCTTACTGCACTTATGATCTTGTGACAATTTTTTTTTACCAAAGTTGTTGAAATCTAGAGTAAACAGATCAAAGAAAAGCAGAATAAGTAGCCTTGTCCATCTCTATGTGCAGACATAACTGGCAGAATTAGATGGTGGGACTGAAGTGTGAGCACATAGACCGTCAATTTTCCGGTGTCCTGACTGGAAATTTCTCTTACTAGGCAGTGGTTAAAAGTGGGCTTGTTGCTGTTCTTTTCCCCAACTAAGACGCTTACTGGGCAAAGTTATATTTGGTACGGTTAATGATCAACGGATGATATTTTGTCATTAGTTATCAGTTATGATGTATGTGTATATTTTTCATATAGAATATTGTATGTGGGGTAAGGAAGCCCTAAACAATATGCTACTCTAAAACGGTTTTATTAACGTGAGTTTGAAATAGCTGTGTGGGTAAAATTACTATGGGAGAAAGATTGGGCCTTATGCAATAAGAATTATAAAATAATGACCCATCTCTCTTCAGCTGTTTTATTCATATAAAATCATTTGAGTTTTTCTAGGAAAAACAAATATATGGTACCTTCATTTTCAAGTCTTTTTGTGAGTATGTCGAGAATTGGAAAACATCTGGATATTTCCACACGGATGATCTCCCAGGCACACCGACTGTATTGCTTTTCTTTCAGGAAATCGTCTATTGTCTGGAAGTATCTCTTCAGTTTGAGGCTGGTGAGCAGGAGGTTCTCATTTCCTGGGTAGGTCATCTCCTTTTCCATCTCAGCACTCAGACACGTCTCCAGCTTCTCAATCTGCTGATGAAGTCCATTTTGGAATTCCTTTATGGAAGTCCCATTCCAGGCAGCTTGGGTGAGATTGTTGTTAAAGATATGGAAGAGCTCTTGGAGGATCTGCTGGATGGCTCCCTTGGCATTCTCTTGCTGGGACAGTCCGATCTTGAGGATATCTCTGGACTTGAAAGCTGTCCTTTCAGTTAGACATTGGAAGGGAAAGCGTCCACCCATTTTCTCCAGACTCTCTAAACTCTCGCTGTTCATTCTGGTTTGTAGAACATGAAGCCTGTTACAGTCCAGACATGAGATTTCACTGGAGAAGAGCAGCACGATGCAAAATTGCAACAAACTCCTGCTGATCATGATGATGTCTTAGATTCCCTGTGTTTGTGCAGAATTTGAGCAACTGGTGCCTGTTCAAGGTCTTTTGTAGAATTCTGTGTTTTAGACCCATGTCTCTGAATGTAAGTCTTATGTAGGAGAAGGTTTTTCTTTCATCACTTTCTAGTTTTCAAGGTATACCGTGCCAGAGGTTTTTACTTTCAGTTTCCTACTTTTTATTTAAGGAAGTTAACAAACAATCGGAAGAACAAAACCAAAAAGTGTCCCTTTTTCAATATTAATGAACCCCCTGCATTTCTTTCCTTAGATTCCCCCCTTCCCCATTAGATAAAGAATATGTAAAGGGTAAGAAGAGTATGATGATTTGCAGTTTCCTACCTTTACAGGTTAGAGTAGGGACCTACCTGTCTGTCTACTCCCAAGTACCTGTAGCTAGCATTGTTAGGTATGAATGTTTGTTACCTTACTAAGATTATCCGTGCATTGAAGTGATAACAATGAATTTGGGACGATGCGAGGAGGGGGCGAACTAATGCAGTGTTTCTTTTTGCTAGACGCTGCAGAGAAGAGCAGTGGAGTGATGTGTAAAGCTGCTGTCCCTTCACTTTGCCAGCAGATGGGAAACTTTCCCTATCTGGTGTGACGCTGAAAATGATAAAAACCTGCTATACTCTAGCTGTCTCATTCTTTCCTGCCAAGCTTTGAGAGGGAGTAATGCTGTAGGGACCTCTGGAAATTTAATAAGGCATGGAAAGAATTCCTGTGGGAGATTGGGGCCAGTCAGCTATTAATCTCATGCAATTTCCTGGCCGTTTGAAAATGAGGGAGGAAAAACCTTGTGTGTAGGGATTACCAGAGGATGGCCAGAGGGCACTGAGAAACTGGGAGCTTTACTTAGGAACCAGATACCAGCTGTGAAAAAGCTGAGGACCGGGTTCGGTTGAATTGTATGAACATGTTCTCTTGTTGGGCACTTCTGAGTAGTTCCCAGTGATGTAGTGTAGTGACATGGAAGGGAGTTGTCCAAAAAGATGATGTGGTAGGGAATAACTATGCTAGCGAGCCTGACATAAATGAATAAGGTTTATAGTTTCACATGTGATTGGCTTTTCACCATGTCTGCTCTTTTCTTCTTGCAATGTGTGTTTTTCTGGGCTTAAACACTGAATCGTAAGCGGTCTGTTGAATGAGCTACACATTCTGTAGCAAGTTTCACTTTCTGTTTTTCATGCCATAGCACTAGGCTGTCATGTTGGAGTTTCCATCACTGAAGGGGAATGGTTTTCAATCCAAAAATTGAAAATAATTTTTATATTAATTTTAAAAAAGGAAGGAAGAAAACATAAGACTATTTCTGTTCATTATTTCTGTCACATCTCACTCCCCCATCTCCTCAGGCACTTTCTTTTATCATAATAGAGAGTTTGTGCTCAAACTACTTGGAAGTGTCACTTTAAAGAATGAAGTTTATTGTATATAAATATACTGTATACAGGATCCAAGGCTTATACACTTCAGTCTCCCATGGGAGTTCTGCATGTGCATTTCATGGCAAGTTGAAGCTTAGGAGAGAATATTTATAAGAGAGAAAAATTTAAAAATCTGAGCCCTAACAAGAAAAGCTAAAGTAAGAAAACAATGGAAGTAAAGACAGTCTTTCTGTATATTTGCATCAGCAATTAGCCTGTTTTCTGGAAAATGTTAGATGCAGACTCAGCTGGATGAAATCTTTGCTAGAATTTCATGAAATAGTGTGTATTTAAATTTCAGTTAAAAAGAGCAGAAAACTTTTGGGGGATTTTCTCTCCTCTATATGTCAGCCATCTTTATTTGAATGTGTAATTAGGGATTAATTTGGCTCCTTTTCCTCTTTGCAAATAATCAGCAAATTCAGAATTTGTTAATGTGTTTATTCATGTAATATGATTTGAAACTGGGTTTTACATTCTACTCTCTGATTGCTCAGGACCTTCTCATCACATCTTTTGCTTTGACTATTCCCTAGTCATCATTTACTACTTGTTGTGTATGATGGTTCACCTGAGTCAATGTAATGATGTCTCTTCCCTGATTGGTTGCCTTCAAATTCAAAACTGCTTTCAAGATATTTGCATGAATTTTCTGGAGAGAATCCTCTTTAAAATATGTATTTACAGAAGTACTTGTTAAACTTTGTGTTTACCCAAATGTTCTTTTCAAACAAAAACTCACACGGAGTGCCGGAGCAGAACCAAGCTGCTGGTGCAGTTCATTGGCCGGCTTAAAACGGCAGTATTTTGCCCACCCTGACCTAGACCATCCCGGACAAGTTTGTCTAACCTGCTCTTTAAAATCTGCAATGATGGAGATTTCCACAACCTCCCTAGGCAATTTAGTCAAGTGCCTAACCACCCTGACAGTTAGGAAGTTTTTCCTAATGTCCAATAGAAACGGCCCTAAAGAATATTATTAATACTAACAGGAAAGACGAAGGCAACAAAGTAAATACAGGGTAATGAAAAAAACAGAATCTGTTTCAGTAAATCTGTATATCAACAGCAAATACACTACTTCAGTGCCTAAAGTTTGAGGAAAGTTAGTTACAAAGGCCACAGAACCTGCCCCAGAGGCTTCCTGCAGGGATAGAGTTCTCTGTGTGAGCATCTCAACTGCTTCACATGGAAGCATGTGTGATGTGGGTAGAGGTGGAGTAGAGTCTGCTGCCTTCATCCATCATTCCCTCTTCCCTGGGACCCCATGGATTGTTCTCCATAGGGTTATAATCTGTGCCAGGGACCTGGACTGAGTAGACCTTCGTTGGGTGGAGGCAGTCCTAGCGCATATCTGGTGGGCTGTATGTAATCGAGCCACCTGCCCAAAACTTGCATGTCAGAAGGTTATGTGAGGCTGCCTGTAGCATCCCTGGGAAATATTCCTTGACACTGAAAAGATGAGGGGCAGGGAGTGTCATGGGTGGTAATGAAAAGTGATGAGACCTGTGTCATCTGTGCAGAAACCATAGAATCTGCTGAGTCTGGAGATTAAACTACAGCCACTTCCATGGGGAAGGGTGGGGTCCAACCTGCTCCTCCTCCTTCCTGCGCACCATTGGAAGGATGTGCGAGAACCTCAGTGGGGGGGATATTTACAGTGTTTTCCTCTCTCTTAAGAAATGCGAGCTGGGATTCCCCACAGGCATTGGCTGCTCCTTATGATACGGGTGATATTGCCAAAGAGCTCAACTGAATTCTCCGCTCAGCATGGCCCGTTTTTTATTCAAGGTCTGATGGCATGAATGGGAACAGTTAGTTTCTCTCCAGCACTGAATAGGTTTGGGGTAGTTAGATTTTTTCAGAAGAATTCAGTATTGTTCCTGGGTAGAAACTGACGTATTCCCCGAAACTGGGAGCTGCATTTTAGAGGTGACAGAGGAAACTTTGATAATCCTAATGCAAATGGCCTATTCCTGCCCTCATTACTCACATGTAATTTTGTTTGTGGTGTTTTTCTGTCTCGCGATGTTAGGATTAGGCTTTTCTGTCTTGCGTGCTTAGGGTTTGACCGTGCTCAGATTCTCTTTTTCTCTCTTTCTACTTCCACAGTGTGTACTACTCAAGAATGAATTTAGTCTGTGCTGTGCTCACACAAAAATAATGGAACCGAATGTGTGTGGGGTACACACAAATGATGAGCATTCCTGGAAGCCCATACTTAATGTGCAGGGGCGGTGCTTGTGAATGGATTGTGGGGAGGTGGTATGTGAATGCACACAAACCTGATTGATGTTGTTATGAGCAAGCTCGCTAAATGCTAATTTTCCTGGTGTGTTTTTGAGGGTGCATACTGTCTTGATTGGTGCCCTCTCTTCCCCCCACCCAACAGTAGTTTGGCCTCTTCCAACACATTGACTACACCAAACATCCACAACAAGAAGTTATTTGCTAGTGGGAAGTAACCAAGGAAAAAGTAGGAGAGGAAAAAGAGGCAGGGGTCAGGTGTGGTGCATGGTTTGTTACAGTGGAAAGACTAGTTATCACTCCATAGCTACTTTTCTAATATGGAAGTACAGTGAACCTGCACACTGCTTCATCAATGTATCTGAGTATGTTCCCAACTGGAAGCACGAACATCAGTAGGATGGGTCACATACTATAAGGCACATGCAAAAGTACTTTCTGGACTTGTGGTTTTAAGGCTGAATAATAATAGAGTTTTTGGGGGGTTTTCTTAATGAGTATTTAATACAAATCACTACCACTATATGTTGTCATTTTGTATAAAATAATTTATTCAAATTTATCTATGATAAAATATAAGTAAAAGCAATAAATAATAGATTGACATAAATATCCTGTTACAAATATCATAAAATGATCTGAAAATATTTCCACAGTGCACAAATAGAATAAATAGTAGCAACAGCTTTTCAAATTCCACTGCATCGCATTTTAAATGATGTATAAAATGTTAATTGATTTGGGTTAGTACTTCTAAAAAGGTTGGTATTTTAATTTCTAACCTTCTTTGTGAGCTTGTCCTATAGTTTAAAACTGCTTAATTCCACTTGGACTGTCTTGCCAGCGCTGATGCTGAACTGCTTCTCTGCTAGAGGAAATAATTGGTATCTCTTCACTTTCATCCTGGTGAGCTGAAGGTCCTTCCTTCCTTCCTGGTAAGAGTCCCACTTTCCATCATTGCAGCCAAACATGTCTCCAGACGCCGAGCTGGCTGATGAGTCTATGTTGGAATCTCTGAATGGAACTCCTGCCTCAGGTAGCTTGTTTGGAAGCTGTTCCAGTTCACATGTGTTATGCTGCTATACTGTGGTTGTACTGCACGTTACAGTTCAGAAATTTGATCAGAGATGAGTTGAAGCATAGAAATATATAGCAAACACACAATGTCAACAATGTCTAAGGTCCAACCCTTTCTTTTAAAATCCTTAATTGTCTTGTAACTTTTTTGCAGCTATATCCTTCATTTTGCATTTTAAACACTGAGTAAATGAACAGAGTATTATCACGTAAAACGTAATTTGTGCAGTTGGAATTTCATAGTAGAGTGAATGTATTGCATAAAACGTCAAGCGTTATGGAGTGTTAGAAGTCACTGTGGGACGAATCATCAGAGAGAGGAGGGATTCTACTGCATCCTTCTCTCTTAACCCCAGTAGTTGCAGCATCCTGAGCTGAAATGAAATCGGAAATAGTTGAAACACAAAGGGAAAAATATAATTTTCATTGAAGTGATCTCAATAAAGTAAATGAAAATATCTTTTCCACACATAAGCTCGCAAGTCTTTTAGTATGTTCATATATTTTTTTAAAGTCTCTAGGCAGCTTCTCAAACCTTGGAATACTAGAAATAGTGCTCATGAGGACAGATTAATTAACAGCCATGGTGATAATTGTAGAAACACACTACATATGTCGAAGTCAGAGTCCTTTGGTCATCAGATAATGATACTTCCTTCCCTCCCACACCACAAAATGCTGGTGAGGTGTAGAAGGATTCCAGATGTGTGTACTTTGTTGCATGGTCTGCCAATTACCTACTGCACAACAGTACTGATATGTGAGAGCTTATGATGATGTGCAAAAATAAATATTAGTAGAAACACCAGAAAATTAATCCGTGTAATTGCAAATCCATTTCCAGCATAGGACAGGAAGTGCGTAAAACTGCTGTCATGGAAGTCAGTTGCTAGTTGGCCATTGATCCTGTAGAAGGAGGATCAGGCCCTCTATAAGGAGAGTTATAAAATATCTGCTATCTCTGTTCAGCTGTATACATTACACTAATGTTAATTCATTTACTCCAGGGAAAAGTTTTGTACTGTACCTTAGTTACTAAGCCTTCTGGTGAGTTTGTCGATCAGTACAAAACATCTGGGTATTTCCACGCGAGTGATCTCCCAGGCACACTGGCTGTATTGTTTTTCTTTCAGGAAAGCATCTATCCCCTGGAAGTATTTTTTCACTCTCCGACTGGTGAGCTGGAGGTCCTCACTTTCGGGGCTGGTTAAACCCTTCTCCATCTGTGCTCTCAGACATGCCTCCAGTCGCTGAATTTGCTGGTAAAGTCCACTTTGGAACCTGACTATGGAAGTCCCATCCCAGGCACTTTGAGTGAGGTTTTTGCTAAAGATGTTGAAGATCTCTTGGAGAATCTCTTGTATTGTCACCTTGACATTCTCCTTCTGGGACACTGGGAGTTGGACAACATCCTGGGTGGGTTTGAAAGCTGCCCTTTCATTTATGCATTGTGAGGGGAAATTGCCACTCACTTTCTCCAGAAGCTCCAAGCTCTCTTTGTTCACTTTGTTCTGCTGGAAGTGAAGCATGGTACAGAGCCGAGATGAGATTTCAGTGGAGAAGAGCAGTATGACACAAATGTGCAGCAAACACCTGGTGGTCATGCCGATGTCTTCCACTGCTTTTCTTTATGTGGAACCTTGAGCCTGGAGTTTGTTGAGGGTCCTATGTAGACTGCTGTGTCTTTCCTTCATGTCTCTGAATTTAAATACTTGGCTGCAGGATTTTTGTTCCATCATTTTCCGTTTTTTAAGGTTTTTTCCTCCTGGAGGCTTCCGTCTTTTTCTTTCTGTTTAATTCACTGCTTTCTAGTTCTTTTACCATTCTTCCTCCTTTTTGTATTTTTGTGAAAGTGACCAAACCCCTTTAACTCATGGCGGATCCACATACATACAGGCTTTTCATGATGCATTAATTTAAAGATATAATTGAATAAGATCATTCACACTTCAGAAGTGGTAGAGAGAAGACCCCCCGCCCCCCAATTCATCAAACCCTACACTTCCCATTCATAACCTCCTGCATTTGACAGAGAAATAGTTTAGGTATATTTAAAGTTTTGAGACATGGAGGAAGTGGTCGGAAAGGGTTAGGCCTCAGGGAGCTGGAACAATTTGTATAGTGGGGCTGCTGAGAGCCATTGAACCAAATTGTAAACCCTGAATACCCAGGAAACCACTTCAAGCCAGGGGGTGTGGCAGCGCCTATATCAGGCCTCCCAAAAATATTTGGTAAATTTCAACTTCAATCATGCAACCTGGAAAGCACACTTTATATGCAGACACCAGAAAATATCGGTATCTTCCTTCTAGGAAAACATAGGAGACAGAGAGTGTGCTCTCAGAGAATGGAACTTTGTTCATTTTTTTGTTGTTTTCTTCCAGATCTGAATATATATACTGTAACTGAGGAATAGATGCAGTTAGAGGGTGTGAACATCATGTCCTATTGGGCACTCTGAGTAGCTGACAGTGGTGAAAAATGAAGGGTAATTCGTAAAACAGGATGAGCAATTAGTTAGACATACTGTACTAGAGAGGTACCTACATGGATGATTGTGATTTACCATGTGGCCAGAAGGCGGTTATGAAGAGAAGTCATGCTTTGTATTTTTAACAGGCATGTCCCTGGGTTGCAATAATTCAAAGAATTTTTTAAAAATCAAAATCAGAGTTGACCATTTTTGCTGGTTCCTTCTCCTTTAATTTTTGCTTTCCCCTTGGCGTGGGCAGGGAAACTCTTCTGCTTTGTTTTAAGCCTCTTCGTTTCCTGTGGTCACATTTCATTTTCTGGTTCTCTTCCCCTAGCACAGACTGTTGTGCTGGATTTTTCCATCATGGCAGGAAAATGTCTTTTCATCCAAAAAGAAAACTATTTTCACTGAAATTAGAAAGGAAGAATCACATGAATAAACCATGAAAACATTTTTGTACATATGAATTGGGTTAGCGTCTCCCAAGTCTTCCTGCACTTTTATAAGCAATTTCCGATTTTTGCATCAGCTACATGAAAGTTTCTGTAAAGAAGAGAAAGCAGACTTATCAGAGCCCCCAGATTGCCATGGGCTATGCTCCCCATTCTCCCATGACTTTCCATGGGTGTTGGGGATGTTTATTCCACACCAGGGTGAAGTCTAGGGGAAGATGTTGAGGAGAGAGGGAAATACGTCGTATGAATACTAGGAGAGGATAAGGTAACAAAGTAATCACAAAGTAAAGGTGGGGCGGGTGAGCCAAAACCATCTTTTTCATTAAATCTATATGGTAACAGCAGTTTGTGGGTGCTGGAATAATTGTTATTGTGTAGCTGCTGAAAGCCTGTGAACAAAACTGAAAGCCCTGTATAGGATGGAGACGACGCTTTCGCTTGCTACCATTACTTGAAGCTGCTCTACCCCAGCACCCCTACGTCCATCTCCCCTGCAGCAAGCAGGCAAACAACTCGTCTGTTTGAGAGAAGTTGGCTACAAGGGCCTCCAAACCTGCTGCAGAGGATCGCAGGGATAGAGCCCTCTGCTTGTGACTCTGACCTGTGCCACAGGGACGTGTGTGTGTCAGGTGAGATGAGGTGCCATGGAGGCAGATGCTTTTGCACATAGTTCCCTTTGGCTTGTTCTCCATGCAGTGGAGTGAGCAGACCCACATTGGGCTGGGGCAGTGCTAGTACAGGTCTGGTGGGTGCATCTCGCCATGTCAGCAGCTCAAAAATGACACTTTCAAGGAGTGTCTGAGGCAACTGCAGCCTGAAGGAAGCCCTGGTTCCGTGTCTGTAATGGAACCACGCTGACAGGGACCGGAACGGGGCTCTGGCTGGTCCCGACAACTGATGCAGACACTCAGTAGCTCTGTGTGAAAGGACCTTGTGTTCTGTGTAGAAGCCATCTGTTTTCTATGATGAAGGCTGGGGACAAACCTGCGAGTATCCCCTCCTGCCTGCCAGTGGAAGGATAAAAGTGAGCTTAAGTGGGGATGTATTGGTAGCATTTTCCTCCCTTTTTGCCCTCTGTGGTTGGCTTTCCAACGGGAAGGCCTGAAATCTTAGATGATACATATCATCAAACTGCTTCTTCAATAGATGAATGGATTCTTCCACGTAGTACAGCTTATAAACAATATGAGGAGACGAATGTCAGGAGATTCCCCTTTGCACTCTACGGGTAATGAAGTTAGTGTTTGAAGAGTTTGTATGGCTCCCAGGTGCTATATGATTGCCATGTACCACCAGAGAGGGAGGGATATATTTTGGAGGTGGTGATTTTGTCATCCTTGACTTTTTCGTACAGTCTGTTTTTGCTCTCATTATTTTCATATAATTGTGTTCTGTCAATATAACTTAAGGCTCCAACTGCATGAAGACATGAATGAAGGGAGAAAGATTTGAGCAGGAAAGAACTTGGACAGCTCATGGCTACAGCTATTGGAAAAAACTGCACCATAAGAAGGGATAGGCATTTATTTTAATAGTTAAACCAGCAGGAACCAAACCAAGTTTCATGAATCAGTGGTAGTACATGGAGTACTGGGTCGTGGTCTTCAGAGAGTTAGCAGATCGCACGTTCCTTTAAAGACAGCTTACATTATATAAATGCCTTTCTGGTACTACCTTTCTTTATAAGCATTTAGTGTACGTGCCACAAAAAATTACCTGATCTTGAATGGGAGGGGAAATGATCATTAGAACAATTTTTGTAAGGTTAGGCCCACGTAAAGAAATGTTTGAGAACCCCTCAGATAAAGAAAACAAAGGGCTAAAACTTCTGCAATGCTGCCATCTGTTGACTGTGAAGAATCTACAGTCTCCTATTAGAGACTCCATAGTTTGGATTGGATTACAAAAGGGATTTAAATTGGGACATACCTTCCTGTTTTTTTATCAAAGGCAGGTTGCCAATCAGTGTAAAAATTCACACGATTTGTTTTTTTTTACTATTTGAACATTTAATGTAGTGGTTGTTTGATTTTTAAAAGCTTTTAAATAAGAAATCTCCAGATTTAGAGTCTGGCTTAAATTAATTTTAGACAGTGCTATGACTGACTAATAGCTCTTCAAAAACATGATCTACATACCCAAACTTAGCAAAGAGATGGATCCTAACAAGATTTGGTTCAATGGATGGTTTTAGTTTTTGTTTGTTTTGTTTTGTTTTCAGGTAACTTTTAACTATTGGGTTTAGGGTAATTGTTCGTCATTATTCACAGCACAACTGAAAGCCAAGTGAACGCAAACCTGACTGGTGGAGGGGGGAAATTAGGCCCACACAAGCCTCCTTGGTGTGGGGGGGATAGGGAGTCTGCGCATATGGAAACCTGGCTGATGGGGAGCCAGTTCACACACACACATCATTAGGGGAGGGAGGAGACAAGCAACTTTGTACCACGACAGCCTGAAGTCTTCCCCTTGGAATGCCAGTCTCTCCATCACCCCTTTTATTTCATCACAATGAGCTACTGCTCCAAACACCCGCAAGTACAAATGTTGTGGGGAAAAGTAATCTGGTAACAGGCAGAAAGTTGAGGTTGTGGTATGTTGGTCTGTTGGAGTGGTAAAACTAATTAGCATACCTATGTTTCTTATGGCGTCACTGCTGAATCAGTGTTTATGTTCACTATGTACTTGAGCATGTTCCCAAGTTTAACCACTTTGCTCAACTGGAGTCTTAAGGTAAAACAGAAGAAGATTTTTATTGGGTCTCTGTTTTTTTAAAAAAATATCTAATAGAAATCACTACTGCTGTAGGTTGCTATTTTGTATAAATAAATATTTATTTATATATGTTATAAAACCTCTGAAAAAATAAATAAAAGCAATCCATTAATATTGTGAATAAATATAAATGGACCAACATAAAACACTTTTACAAATCCAGTAAAATGATCTGAAAATATTTTCACAGTGTAGGAAAAGAATACATATTTGCACTAGTTTAAAATTTAAGCGTGCCTAATTATAAATGACCTAGAAACTGGGATATTCTCATTTCTTTGTTATCCTTGCAGCAAAATACACTTCCAGAAGCTTCCCTTGCTTATGAGTCCATGTCAGACTCTTTCCATCTGACTGTCATTCCAGGCAGCTTGTGAGGGTGTTTAGCATGAGATGTAGGAAATCTGCTGGAGGATCTCCTGGACGACCACTTTGGCAGTCTCTTTCTGGGGCTCTCTGAGCTTGAGAACTTTTTGGAGCCATGTGAAGTCTCTTTCTTCGTTCTGCCGTTGCAGGAAAATTATCCTTCCATTTTGTTTGGAAATTGTCCTGGTTCACATTTGTTATGCTGAAGCAAAGCCTGTTACAGTTAGGAGGTAAGATTTCATTTTTAAAAGCACCCCACGGCAGATTGGGAGCTAACGCGTAATATCAATGATTAAGAAAGAGTAAGGTTTTTCTCCTTCTGTTCAAATACTATGTTGTCTTCTACAATATTTTCAGCAAAATCTTCTGTTTTACATTTTCTCATGTGAATAAATCAGTCTGGTAATGGTAAGTAGTATATAAATAGTGCCGTTGAATTTTGACAGTTTGCTTAATTCAAGATGGACTGAAAAGAGTCTCGAAAGGTGCTGCTTGTAGAATCAACTTGGAGACGAAGGACTCCAGTGGAGGTGCAGTTTCATTCAGCGGTTTTCGAAACATCATTACTTGAAGCATCATGTGCTGGAAAGAAAAAGGGGAATGGTTCAAATTCATGGAGAGTTTCAATTGCCAAATATAGGCCATCATTTTCTAACCAGATGTCAAATCTTAAATCCTGAGCCTCAGTGCACTTATGATCTTGTCACAATTTGTTGTTACTAAAGCTGTTGAATTTAGGGTTAAACAAAACAAAGAAAAGCAGAATAAGAACCCTCGGCCATCCCTATGTGCAGAATGAGTTGATGGGATAGAAGCGTGTGAACACAGACCCTCTGTTTTCTGGTGTCCTAACTGGAATGTTGTCTAACGAGGCCGTTGTTGAAAAGGAGCTTCTCGCTGTTGTTTTCCCCAACTTAGACACTTACTGGGCAAAGTTACATTTGGTAGGCTTAGTTATCTCTTAACGATATTTTGTCATTAGTTAGCAGTTATGATATATTTGAATATTTTTCACATAGATTATTGTGTGTGGTAGAGAAGCATTAAATTATATGCTGCTCTAAAAAGATTTGACCATGTGTTTGAAATAGCTGTATGCATAAAATTACTTTGGGAGAAAGACAGGTTTATAACTCCTAATACATAGGGTCCAATCACCCATCTCTTTCCAGCTGTTTTATTGAAATAATATTATTTGAGTTTGTCTAGGAAAAAAAGAAAATATGGTACCTTCATTTTCAAGTCTCTTTGTGAGTATGTTGAGCTTGAGGAAACATCTGGATATTTCCACACGAATGATCTCCCAGGCACACCGACTGTATTGCTTTTCTTTCAGGAAATCATCTATTGTCCGGAAGTATCTCTTCAGTGTGAGGCTGGTGAGCAGGAGGTTCTCATTTCCTGGGTAGGTCATCTCCTTTTCCATCTCAGCACTCAGACACGTCTCCAGCTTCTCAATCTGCTGGTGAAGTCCATTTTGGAATTCTTTTATGGAAGCCTCATTCCAGGCAGCTTGGGTGAGATTGTTGTTAAAGATATGGAAGAGCTCTTGGAGGATCTGCTGGATGGCTCCCTTGGCATTCTTTTGCTGGGGCAGTTGGATCTTGAGGATATCTCTGGGCTTGAAAGTTTTGCTTTCAGTTAGACATTGGAAGGGAAAGTGTCCACCCATTTTCTCCAGAAGCTCTAAACTCTCGCTGTTCATTCTGGTTTGTAGAACATGAATCCTGTTACAGTCCAGACATGAGATTTCACTGGAGAAGAGCAGCATGAGGCAAAATTGCAGCAAACTCCTGCTGATCATGATGATGTCTTAGATTCCCTGTGTTTGTGTAGAACTTGAGCAACTGGTGCCTGTTCAAGGTCTTTTGTAGACTTTTGTGTTTTTGACCCATGTCTCTGAACTTAAGTAGGAATTTAAGTAGGAAAAGATTTTTCTTTCATCACTTTCTACTTTTCAAGGTTTGTCCAGCTTGAGGTTTTTACTTTCAGTTTCCTTCTTGTTATTTAGTGGAAGCGAACAAGTCATTAGAAGAACACAACCACAGTCATTACCTTTTTTAATATTAAAGAATCCCTACATTTCTTTCCGTAGGTCCCCGCCCCCCGCCCTGTTAGATCAAGAAAAATGTAAAGGGTAAGAAGAGTGATGATTAGCAGTGTCCTCCAGTTAGAGGTTAGAGTAGGGACCTGTGTGTCTAGTCGCAAGTAGCTGTAGTTAGTAGTGCTAGGCAGATCTGAATGTCTGTTACACCAGTAAGTTCCATCAGCAAGACTATCCATCTTATTAGAGAGGAAAAACCATGTGTGTAGGGAATACCAGAGAATGGACTGATGGCACTGAGAAACTGGGAGGTTTACTTTAAAAACTGATAACTGAATAGATTGTGTGGTTGGTAATAAATATGCTAGAGCGACTGACATAAATGAATGTCACTTTCAAATGTGTTTGACTTTTCCCTATTCAAGCTTTATTCTTTTTTTAGGGTGCATTTCACTGAGCTTGGACATTGAAATTCAAAGTTCATTCATCAGACCACTTGCATCCTGTAGCAAGTTTCTCTTTCTGTTTTTCATACCATAGCACTAGGCTCTCATGTTGGAGTTTCCATCAGTGAAGGGGAACGGCTTTCAATCCAACAATTGAAAAGGAATTTTTTCATATTAATTTTAAAAAAGGAAAAGAAGAAAACATAAACATATTTCTGTTCATGTCACCTCTTTTACATCTCCCGCCCCCATCACCTCATGCACTTTCTTTAATTATAGTTTAGGCAAAACTCTAGATTATTTGGAAGAGTCACTTTAAAGAATGCAGTTTATTGTACATAAGTATACCATGTAAGGGACCCAATCATGCCAGAGGCTTTGCACCCCAATCTCGCATTCACTCCAGTGGGAGTTCTGCGTGTGCATTTCCTGGCAAGTTGAAGCTTCAGGAGATAATATTTTATATGAAAGCGAGAGAAATTAAAAACTCTGAATCTCCTCTTTTCTTGTTAAAGTAAGAAAGCCATGGCAGTAAGGACACAGTATTTCAGCATATTTCCGTTAGCAATTAGCCTGTTTTCTTGGAAAGGTCAGATGCAGACTGAGCTGGCTGAAATATTTGCAAAATTTGAAGAAATACTGTATATTTAAATATCAGTGACAATAGCAGGAAATTTTATTGGATATTTTTTCTTCTGTGTCAGCCAGTTTAATTTGAATGTGATAAAAGGGATTAGTTTAACCTAGGGTGACCAGATGTCCCGATTTTATAGGGACAGTCCTGATTTTTGAGTCTTTTTCTTATATAAGCTCCTATTACCCCCCACTCCCTGTCCCAGTTTTTCACATTTGCTGTCTCGTCACCCTAGTTTAGCCTCTCTTCCTATTTGCAAATAATGCACAGATAAATTCATAATTTGCTAAATGTATTTATTTTAAATGATTTGAGAAATGGTTTATACACATTCCAATCTGATTTCTCAGGGCCTCCTCGCCACATCTTTTCCCTAGGAGTATTTGCCATTCATAATTTGCTACTTGTTCTGTATGATGGTTCACCTGAGTCAATGCTATTGTGTCTGTTCCCAGGCTGGTTGCCTTAAAATTCAAAACTGCATTCAAGATGTCTGCATGAACTTTTCTGGAGAAAATTCTCTTTAAAATATGTATTTATATGTGTTTGTTATAGTTTCTCGTTACAGAGATGTTCTTTTCTAACAAACTCACACATAGAAATATTTCAGAATATGTTTACAAAGGGCCAAACATTTCTCATAAATGTTTAATACGTTTCAAATATGTTGTTGACAGCACTACTGTTGACTGACTACCCTTCAGAACTACTACTCACCTACACCAAACTTGGTAGAGAGGACTATCCTCACTAGATCGGATGCAACCAGCAGGTTTATTACTATAGTTATAAATGTTGGGTTTAGGTAATGTTTAGGCATTGTTGATGTTCTAACTGAAAGTTGAACACATTCTGTACACCAAACTCGTTGTTGATGGCAAGGAGCACACGAGCCTGATTTGGAGGGTGTGGAGGGGTGGCACCAGTTGGTCAGAAAACTGAGGAATAGAATTGCTGACTTGACTTTTGAGTACACAAGCCTGATTCATTTGGTTTGATTTGTGTGTGTGTGTGTGTGTCTGTCGGGGTAGTGGCATCTGGTTGTAAGACTTGTGAATTCTAGTTGATATCATGAAGTTGTTGTCGTGAAATTTCCTAATCATAGGAAACTTCTTTCTATGTGTAGCCATCCTGTCGGACAGGACCTAGAGCAGGTATTCACGAGGCTGAGGACAACGGGGGACACTTAACTTTAAAACTGTGTTCTGTTGACAGCATCATTACGCTAAGTAGGGTGCCCGAGTTGGGAAACCAGTGTGGCCAGGTTGCTGTTAAGGAGAAAGGGGGTTAGGAGTGGAAAGTTACTGAAGGTCGACAAAGAGGCAGATGATTAAAACAAAAGGTTCTAAAAGAAATCACGGGGGGGAGACCTATTGGACATTTGGGCAAGAGGAAGGAAGGGAATGAACTAGCGAATGTCAGGTTATCTGAACTGGAGGAGAAGACTGTTTTTGTGCATGTAAGTGATGCATTGCAACAGAAGGATGTTGGATGACCTGAAGTAACCCTGATCCAGGTTTGAGGAAACTGTGTTGAAGAAACTGAGGTAGGGAATTGCAGATAGGGTTTACAATTTTTGTTCCACTGTGTGCATTTTCTGATTAAGTAAATAGCAATAATGTGTTAGAATCCTGTGCAAAGTGTCGGAGTGTTATAATCAACACATACTACATGGCCCCTGGAAGAGGAAAACACCTATGGGTGTACTTCTGGGAAAGGACATGTTAAAGCTAATTACAAACTAACAATTTGTGTGTGTTAAGGGGTGCATGCAATCTTGCTTAGTGGGGGAAAGAGCACAAATCTAGCCTCTTACAACACAACCATCTACTATGGCAAACATCCAAAGTAGAATAGGAAAAGGTGCCAGAGTTCAGTTGCAGTGTGTGGTCTGTTTGAATGGAAAGGCTAATTATCATTCTGTAATGATTATTTTTAATATGGAATTACTGCAAACTGGGACACTGATTCATCAATTTATTTAAGGATGTTCCTAACTGGAAGCCCTAACATCAGTGGGATGGCTCACATACTTTGTTAGTCACATGCATAAGTAGTCTCTAAAATTGGGGTTTTAAGGCTGAACAATTACAGGGGTTTTTTATTCTCCTTTTCTTTCTTTTTGGATCAATAGGTATTTAATTCAAATCAATACTACTATAGGTTGCCATTTTATATAAAATAATTATTTTTTATAACTTACAAATATCTATGAGAATTACATAAAATACTGACGTACATATCTTGTTACAAATATCGTAAAATGGTCTGAAAATATTTTCAGAGTGCACAGATAAAATAAATAGTAAGAGCAGCTTTTAAAATTCCACTGAATCTCATTGTAAATCATGTATAAAATATTACTTGGTTTTGGTTAGTACTTCTAAAAATGTTGGTATTTAAATTTCTAAGCTTCTTCGTGAGTTTGTCCTATATTTGAAAACCCCATAATTCCACATGGATTCTCCTGCTAGCACTGAGGCTGAACTGCTTGTCTTTTATAAAATAATGAGTATCTCTTCTCATTCATTCTGGGAAACTGTAGGTCCTTTCTTCCTGGTTCGAGAGTCCCATTTTCCATCACTGCAACCAAACATGTCTCCAGACGCCCAACTTGCTGATGAGTCTGTGTTGGAATTTCTGAATGGAACTCCCACCTCAGGTAGTTTTGGAGAGATTTTTGCAAAAGTGGCTGGAAATATGTTGGAAAATTTCCTGGATTGCCACCTTGGCATTCCCCTTCAGGGACACGTGTGGCTTGAAAACCTCTTGGGGCCACCTGAAACGTCTCTTCATTCTGACTTTAGAGGAAAATGATGCACACCCTTTTTGTTTGAAAGTTTTCCCAGTTCACATTTCTTATGCTGTTTATACGCTGGTTAAGCTGCATATTACAGTTCAGAGATGAGATCTGATCAGAGAAGAGTTGAACCACAGAAATATATAGCAAACACATAATGTTTAAGTCTAACCCCTTCTTAATTTTCTTGTAACTTTTTTTTCATCGATATCCTTCATTTTGCAATTTAAAATTTGAGTAAATCAACAGAGTATTCTCACGTAAATTGTAATATGGGCAGTTGGAATTTCATTATGGAGTGAGTGTATTGCATAATACAAGGTCAAGCATTATGGAGTCTTAGAAATCACTGTGGGAAGGATCAGTAGAGAGAAGGGAATCCACTGCACGGTACAATTTCATCCACCTGTTTTAACCTCTGTAGTTGCTGCATCCTGAGCTGGAATGAAATAAGATTTGGTTGAAACACAAAGGGAAAAATAAATTTTCCATTGTGTTAATGTCAATCAATTAAATGAAAATATCTTTTCTACACCTCATAATCTTGCAGCCATTCTGAAGAAAAAATGGGCCCTTTTCCAAAGGAATGTCTGTAAATAAGCCAGGCGAAAAAAAATCTAATTTAAATCATTTGACTATGAACCATTTAGTCAAATTTGCTAAAAGAACATAACGGGTTTCTATTGGAACTTAACTGCCCCCAAATGTATACAAATGTAATCTATCTACAGCTATGTAAAAATTAAAGCAATATAAAAATATTTAAAAAATGTGTGTATAAATATATTGTGTAAATATGTAAAGTGTTTAGGACCTAAAGCAACACTCATGGTTTGTAAAACTCTTGTTTTGTAAGTTTAAAATAAATTGGTTTTGTGTTGTTTTTAATAAGGCCACTAAAAATCCATTTGACTTTTTAATTCAAAGTTGCAAAACTGACAGACCTTTAGTGTTGTTTGGCTTTGGGATTTGGCATTTTAATCCTTAAGGAGTAAGTCAATTGCTTTACAAAATTTAAATGTTTTTAAATAAGGACCAAAATCATGGTTGCAGTAAAGCAATCAAAATTAAAAAAAAATCTAAATTATTTTTGTTAGTTGGTTGGTTTGTTGTTTTTATACCAAAATAGCAAATAAAAGCTATAATAAAAAAAATTTAAAACAAAAACAGTGCTCCTCTGAAGCAGCAGCAGGGGTAAAGTGCACAACACAAAAAAAAGCAATGTTAAAAACAGAACCTTAAAATGGCACTGTGCAATCATACTGTCACTTTTTTAAAGGTACATAAAAACTCTAAGTACAAAAAAAATAGTTACACCTTATGTAAAAATTAATATATATAATGTTATAAAAATTAAACTATGGAAAAAATGTCCATTTTCCCCAGAACATGTACAGCGTATATTATAGAAAGGGTTAAAAAAAATTCAAACATACCATGCTACTTAATTAAAATCCTATTAGGCCTCCAAAGGGAGCCACAATAGGCTGTTTTTCTTCTTCAAATCGCTGTGTATTTTAAAAGCAAAAGTTAATTTTTATTTTTAATTAAATCTCTAGTAAAAGTTAATTGTGCCCCTTTTAAGACAAAGTCTCTAAGCTGCTAATGGCTTTAGATCTAAAAGCAAGCCAATGGCATCTGTGTAAATGCAAATTACCTAACTAGGAAAAAAAAACAAAAAAACTGCCAGCACAAAGGAGCTGCAAATAAAAGACATACCTGGTCAGCAAACCAATTGTCTAAATAAAAGGCATGGTATAACAAAATACCTTTAATAAATTTAATGCAAATGTTATTAATATTAATCATTGAAATAAATTTAATGTTAGTAAGTACCCCTGTAACAATGTATAGTGTGTATAATTTTTGGAAAAATCCTTTAAGGTCATATGGTAATAATGCTTCTCATTTTATTACCTATAAATAAACTTAAAGCTTAACACTGCAAATATATATATATTTATATATATATATATATAAAAATCTGGTTATATATATATATTTATATATATTATATATATTATATATATATATTTATATATATATATAAAAATCTGGTTTGCTGTATAAAAAAAAAGCTAAGGTACACCACTTCATAGAATCATAGAATATCAGGGCTGGAAGGGACCTCAGGAGGTCATCTAGTCCAACCCCCTGCTCAAAGCAGGACCAATCCCCAATTTTTGCCCCAGATCCCTAAATGGCCCCCTCAAGGATTGAACTCACAACCCTGGGTTTAGCAGGCCAATGCTCAAACCACTGAGCTATCCCCCCCATAAATGAATGTAATAACTAAACAGTGGAATAAATTTCCCCTAAACCCTTAAAGTAAAAGCCATTGAAACATGGCCTGCCTATTAAACAAACACAGGGAAATATGGGGGTAATTCCTCTATTTTTCCTGCAATCAGCAAGAGTATGTGTTTTAAAAAAAAGGGATATTTTAAACAATAATCTGCCATCACAAAAGGGGTAAAAACATGTTCTTTTTCTCTTTCCAAAAAAGCTAATACCAGCTGAAAAGCAACCCAAAATACCATGAATCTACTGTCACAATAGAAATTGTGTTTTGTGTTCTATGTTTTGTCTTGTGTTGTTTGTCTTGTTGCTAGCACCGTTGTGTATTTTTTTTTTAAAAAATGTACTGCAGGGAAACATCCTCAGGTAGCAAACACCATATTAAAAAAATTTGGTTTTAAAGCAGGAATTATAAATACTATAACCCTAAAGGTAATTAAAAATAAATTAAACTCTCTGTCCCAGCTACAAAACAGCCTAATACAAAAACAAATAAAAATGAAAAAAAAAAACACAAAATGTTTTGGGTAATATCAGAAAACACTAAGGTTTTAATATACTTGCTAAAGAAAAACAAAATAAAAAACAATCACTGTTTGGTACTTATCGGTACAAATGGATGCAGTATGTTTCTAGCATAGTAAAGCCAGACCTTTTAATTGGGGAAATTGTTGTTAAAATCGCACACCAACAGGCTCTAAAAGCGAAAATATAAAAAGTTAGCCCACTTCCCATATTGCGTATGGGATTATCTAAGTAACTGTAATTATAAAAAGGGAAAATACCTTCAGAGGCTCTCCCAGGTTCAAGCTGCTAATGGGGCCCAAGCCACGGTATGGCGTAAGGCTGGAGGGGAGGTGCCTTGAAAGCATTACATAGTCCGGCTAGACACAGAAGGGCCACAGCAAAATACCTGGTGGGTGGCCCGGGACCTCCCCTGGGCCCCAGAGGGACAAACCCTGTTCCTCATGTGGTGGCCTGGAACGGAATGGGAGGCCCTTTGGAGAGCTGTAGCAGTTTCTGATCCCTGAATGCAATATTGTTGTTGTGACCTCCTAAACCAAGCAAATAACATCAATAACAAAAGCAAAAAAAAAAAGCTGTAGCAAAAAACTGATGACATAGGTAGTTTTGGCATGTGCCTCAGTTTCCCTAATAGTTGCATTTATGTTGTTTTTTTCTTTTCTTTTTCTTTTTGCTTTGCTAAAAAAGCAGGCAGTGAATATTACATTCCCAAAACAATTCCCAGCATCCCTTTTAAATTGTAATCTCCTCCGCTTAGCCCCCAGCCTTCGGGGGGCTTTTTTTTTTTTTCTAAAAAAGCACCTCCACGTCTCTCCCCACCAACAGTGGTGGCAAATGTTACTGGCAACCAAATGAGAGGCAGCCACTCAGCGCTGGATCCTCCTCAATGCCACCCTGGGAACTTTAAACATTTACTTGCCTCTAAAGCGTTTTCAAGTCTCAGCCTTCCTTCTCAATTGTACCAAGGGGGGCACCCTCCTGCTTGCCCTCCTTGCACAAGCATTGTCCTCCCACCCCAAAAAAAGTGGACCTTGGTGATCTCTTTGTGCAATGGGGCTAATTCGGCAGCTAGCATTTGAAATATTCAGCAAGGAGCCATAAAAAACAAACAGTTAAAACAATTTAAAAAGGCCCTGGGGCTGGTCACAAGCAGGGATGTCACCCTCCGCCCTCAAACATACTGCCAAATTGGCCCTCCACATGCAAAACACCTTGAGGGAACTAATTTAAGGCCAGGGACCAACTGGCTTGGGATTCTGTGTGCTTCCAGCTCCAACAATATTTGACCCAGCAAGTCGACAGCATCCAGCAGGATGTGCTCCATGGAGCCTGGCCCAGGGAAATCCACTTCCACTCAGGGATTCCCCCGGAAGCTGTGGCCTTTTCGCTATTCCTGGAAGCTCACTAACTGGAAGTGCACAGACATAGCCTGCTCCTTCACGGCCTTTGAATTATGAAAGAATTATGGGTCCCTGCTATAAAACCAACCAGGCCTTTGGAAAGGCTGCCTCTGGGACTGGGTGGTCCATCACAACATGTGGGAGGTGGCTCCCCGCAATAACACGGCCAAGCGGTATGTGCTGACTGCATCTTCTGACTATCAGCACATATGAATTGCAAAGGGAAACACCTGGCAACTGTGGCCTATAAAGCCCCCTTAAATAATGTGTAAAGAAAGGGCAGTGCCAGGCTGCTTTTATAAGGTGGGTCAACACATCTGCTGAAAAGAAAAGGCATCAAAATACGCCCCCACTAAAGCACATTTGTTTACCAATACCTCTGCGTGTGTTTGAAGGACCACATACCCCAGGGTGTCCCTCGACTTGCTGTTACAAGCTAAAGCGCAACATTTTTCAGTGCATTGGCCTGCTGTTATGCAAAGTACTATTCATATTTCTAACTATATTTTGTTTAATTTTTCATGAATTACACCCAATGTTTTTCTCCCATTGGCACATATCCAAAAGCAACTCTCCGTGTTCCAAAAAATGCCGCCTCCTTTACCGTGTTGCAGCACACATTTAACCTACAAAAAGCTGCCTTTACCACAGCTATCCGGGTGGGGCATCTACATCAACAAAAAAATGTGTTATGCTATGTTACTAATAAAGCCAAAAGCCACTATTGGCTGATGTATGCTACTGTTGTTGCTCTAATAATTTTGTTTTTGCTATATTGCTATGTATGTAAACGGCCAACAGTGACACTAGCCACAGTATCAGAGGGAGGGTAAAAACCGAACTGGTAACCCCTCACAACGGGGTGTTAATTCGGGGTCAAGGGGAAAAATATCACAGTAAATATTGCCCCCTCCTTGGGGTCCCCTAAGTAAGCACCAGCGTTGTACATTACTAATGCTTTTTTATGTATTGGAATGTAGGTTGGGAAGGGTTGATGGTGTAAGTGTGAAGTGAAAAATTCCTTTGCAGGTTGCAAAAAGCCAAAGGGGTAGGGAAGAAGAAAGGAACAGGGCAGAACTCTCATCCACCCTTCCCCCGCTTCTTCTTACATTACACTCAGGCTTGGCCAGCCTTGGGTCGTGCGTGTGTAAGTATGAAAGTGGGTTAGGGCTCAGGCACTAACGCTTTCATCCTTCCTCTGAGTGATGTGGGGTACACTGCGCATTCACCGCTGTTATGTAATGAATAAAGTTTTAAACTTAGTCACTAGGTGTGCTCCTTCATCTCCTCCCCCAAAAATCCTGCGGCCTCGGCCTAATCACCTAAAGCCCCAGGCAAATTGGTAACATAAATCTGTCACACACTTCCCATTCATAACCTCCTTCATTTGAGAGACAGAAATAGTTTAGGAATATTTAAAGTTTGCTAGGCATGGAGGAAGTAAATGTGGGAGGAAAGGGTTAGGCCTCCCAAAAATATTGGCAAATCTCAACTTTAACCATTTCTTCCAATTTAGAAGGCACATTTAAAATATAGACAGCACATACCATCGGAAACCACAGGAGACAGAATGCTCTGAGAAAATGAAACCTTAACTCATTGTTTATTTCCAGGTCTTTATATACATACTGTAGCTGAGGAATAGATGCAGTTGGAAGGTGTGAATATTGTGTCCTGTTGATCTGTCCAGGTAGCTGACAGTAGTGAAAAATTGAGACTAATTCTTAAAACAGGACTCGCAATTACTATAGTAACACATTCTAGAGAGGTACCCACATGGATGACTATGATTTACAATGTGGTCAGAAGGAGGTTATGCAGAGAAGTCACATTATATATTTTTTTTACCAATTGTGTCCCTGGGATGAAAGAATTCAAATAATCTTGAAAAAATCAAATTCAGTTTCACCATTTTTGCTGGTTCCTTCTCTTTTAACATTTGCCTTCCCCTCAGCTTGGGCAGGGAAATTCTTCTAGTTTGTTTAATTCTCTTCACTTCCTGTGGTCACGTTTCATTTGCTGGTTCTCAAGCCCTAGCACAGACTGTTGTGCTGGAGTTTCCAGCATGGCAGGGAAATGTGTTTTAATTCAACAAGAAAACTATTTTCACTGAAATTAAAAAAGAAAAATCACGTGAAGAAACCATGAAAACATTTTTGTGCACATTAATTTGGTTAGAGTCTCCGAAGTCTCCCAAGCACTTTTATAAGAAATTTGAGATTTTAGCTTCACATTTTTGAAACAGACTCCACAAACCAGAGAAAGCAGACTTACCAGAGCCCCCAGATTGCCATGGGCTATGCTCCCCATTCTCCCACCAGGGTAATATCCCAGGGGAAGATGTTGCGGGGCACTGAAAGCAAATGAACAAAACTGCAAACCCAGTATATGAATGAGACCATTCTTTTGGTCACTCTTATTACTTGACGCTTCACACCCCCAGTACCCATTGTTCCAGCCTGGGGCAGCCCTGGCAGGGTGTCTGTAATGGAACCACGCTGATAGGGACCGGAAGAGAGGTCTGACAAAGCCCTAGAAGTGATGCAGACACTCAGGCACTCTGTGTGGAAAGATTTTGTGTTCTGTGCAGAAGCCATCGGATCATTTATTTCTATGCTGAAAGTGCGGCGAACTATTTCCTCTTGCCTGCTAGTGGGATGTTAAGGGTGAGCTTAAGTGGGGATATATTAGTAGTATTTTCCTCCCTTTTTATCTACCTGTGGTTGGCTTTCCCACAGGAACAACAACAGTCATAGATGATGGATAACATCAAATGGCTCTTAAGTAGATTAAAAGATTCTTCCACGTAGCACAGCATAAAAACAATGTGATGGAATGATTGTCAGGAGGTTCTCCTCTGCACTATAGGGGTAATGAAGAAGGTAGACTTTGAGGAAGAGTTTGTATGGCTCCCAGGCAGGGCCAGTGCAAGGAAGTTTCACGCCCTAGGCGAAATTTCCTTGCACCAGCCCTGCGCACCCCCCCCCAGCTAACACCGTCCCCCCCACGGTGGCTCACTCCCCTCGTGGGCCGGCAGCTCAGCCCCCCACCCACAGCAGCCTCCCGCCACCCGCGGCACCCCCCAGCTCCTAGCTCAGCCATGGAGCCGGGAGGGCAGGAGGCAGCTGCAGCCAGTCGCCCTCCCGGCTCCCAGCGCCCTAGGCGACCACCTAGGGTTGCCTAGTGGGCGCACCGGCCCTGCTCTCAGGTGCAATATGACCTGATCAAGGCCCCTCTCCAGCCACTCCCCATAATTGAGGTTCCATTTCAGCATGTAGCTCTGGATATGCTGGGTCCTTTCCCTAAGGAGACACCGAAAAGAAAGCTGTACAGACTGCCTTGCTTGACCGCAAAGCCAGGGCCGGGCCGGCACCAATGGCCGCCAGGTACATGAAGACAGGAATGGCAAAGTTCTTGGTTCAGGCTTGCAGCAGTGAAGGAATAAGCTGCAGGTTCAAATCAAGTTTGTGGAGTACATCCAAAACTGGGATGGGTCATCAGTCCTTTGGTCAGAGCTTCCATTTGTAGCAAAGTCCCTCCAGAGTTATGAAGCAGGACTGACAACCAGATGGAGATGAGGCATCAGCCTTTTATTGTCTCTTGCCATGTGGTCTTTCTTTCTTTGTTCCAAAGGCAAGCTATCGAACACATGGCATGGAAAAACCTCTGATTTTCTGTTCTGTCCATAGGCAGGTCCCTGAATACCTTGCTGAGTCACAAAGCATGTCTCCCTTCTCTCAATGGGTCAGTTGTGTAATTGATGGTCCTCAATGGGCCATCAAGCAGGCTAGACAGAGCTGACACCAACTTGTCTGGGGTTTCATCCAGAAGCATTGCACAAGTTTGAAATACAGACAGTATAGAGCCAATATTCCTATCTTCAACTACAAAATGATACACACATACAGAGAGCATAATAACCAGCAAACCGTATCCTTGTCTTAGACACCTTAGTTGACGCCCTTTATTCAAGATTTGGTGCCACTACAGGACCTTGGTTGTAACAATTTTCTATACAGTCCTAGTTTAAGTCAATAACATCACAGTGGGAGAATCTCAGAGGGAGATATTTACACATTTTTCCTCTTTTAAGAAATGCAAGCTGGGATTCCCCACAGGAATGGTTGCTCCTTATGATATGGATGATATTGTGAAAGAGCTCAACTGAATTTGCTGGTCAGCATTGCCCTTTTTTTTTTTAAATTAAAGATCTGATTGAATGAATGGAAATAGTTCTCCCCCCGCCCCACTGGGCACCACCGCCCAGCACTAAATAGGTTTGGGGTTGCTAGACTTTTTCAGAAGAATTCAGTATTTTTCGTGGTCAGGAACTGACTGATGTATTCCCTCAAACTGGGGGCTGCATTCTAGAGGTGACAGAGAAACTTTGATAATCCTAAGGCAAATGGCCTATTCTTGCTCTCATTACTGACATGTAATTTTGTTTGTGGTGTTTTTCTGTATTTTTCTGTCTCGCCATGTTAGGATTAGGCTTTTCTGTCTTGCATGGTTAGGGTTAGATCGTGCCCAGATTCTCTCTTTCTCTCTTTCTACTTCCACAGTGTGCACTCAAGAATGAATGAGCATTCCTGGAAGCCCATACTTAATGTGCAGGGGCGGTGCTTGTGAATGGATTGTGGGGAGGTGGTATGTGAATGCACACAAACCTGATTGATGTTGTTATGAGCAAGCTCGCTAAATGCTAATTTTCCTGGTGTGTTTTTGAGGGTGCATACTGTCTTGATTGGTGCCCTCTCTTCCCCCCACCCCAACAGTAGTTTGGCCTCTTCCAACACATTGACTACACCAAACATCCACAACAAGAAGTTATTTGCTAGTGGGAAGTAACCAAGGAAAAAGTAGGAGAGGAAAAAGAGGCAGGGGTCAGGTGTGGTGCATGGTTTGTTACAGTGGAAAGACTAGTTATCACTCCATAGCTACTTTTCTAACATGGAAGTACGGTGAACCTGCACACTGCTTCATCAATGTACCTAAGTATGTTCCCAACTGGAAGCACGAACATCAGTAGCATGGGTCACATACTATAAGGCACATGCAAAAGTACTTTCTGGACTCGGGGTTTTAAGGCTGAACAATAATAGAGTTTTTTGTTTGATTTTTTTTTAAATGAGTATTTAATATGAATCACTACCACTATATGTTGTCATTTTGTATAAAATAATAGTTTATTCAAATTTATCTATGATAAAATATAAATAAAAGTAATAAATAATAGATTGACATAAATATCCTGTTACAAATATCAGATAATGATCTGAAAATATTTCCACAATGCACAAAAAGAATAAATAGTAGCAACAGCTTTTAAAATTCCACTGCATCTCATTTTAAATGATGTATAAAATGTTAATTGATTTGGGTTAGTACTTCTAAAAAGGTTGGTATTTTAATTTCTAACCTTCTTTGTGAGTTTGTCCTATAGTTTAAAACTGCTTAATTCCACTTGGACTGTCTTGCCAGCACTGATGCTGAACTGCTTCTCTGCTAGAGGAAATAATTGGTGTCTCTCCACTTTCATCCTGGTGAGCTGAAGGTCCTTCCTTCTTTCCTGGTAAGAGTCCCACTTTCCATCATTGCAACCAAACATATCTCCAGATGCCCAGCTGGCTGATGAGTCTATGTTGGAATCTCTGAATGGAACTCCCGCCTCAGGTAGCTTGTTTGGAAGCTGTTCCAGTTCACATGTGTTATGCTGCTATACTGTGGTTGTACTGCACGTTACAGTTCAGAGGTTTAGAGATTTGATCAGAGAAGAGTTGAAGCATAGAAATATATAGCAAACACACAATGTCAACAATGTCTAAGGTCCAACCCTTTCTTTTAAAATCCTTAATTGTCTTGTAACATTTTTGCAACTATATCCTTCATTTTGCATTTTAAACACTGAGTAAATGAACAGAATATTATCACCTAAAATGTTATTTGTGCAGTTGGAATTTCATAATAGAGTAAATGTATTGCATAAAACATCAAGGGTTATGGAGTGTTAGAAGTCACTGTTGGAAGAATCAGCAGAGAGGAGGGATTCCACTGCATCCTTCTGTCTTAACCTCAGTAGTTGCAGCATCCTGAGCTGAAATGAAATCGGAAATAGTTGAAACACAAAGGGAAAAATATAATTTTCATTGAATTGATCTCAATAAAATAAATGAAAATATCTTTTCCACATGTACGCTCGCAAGTCTTTTAGTATGTTCATATTTTTTAAAAAGTCTCTAGGAAGCTTCTCAAACCTTGGAATACTAGAAATAGTTCTCATGAGGACAGATTAATTAACAGCCATGAAACTGTGACAGGGTCAGGCCAGATCACTACAAGAGAGTGGTCGAAGGCAGATATATTAGCCCCAGGTTAAGTAGGTCCCTTTTCCCTGGGTAAGGTAACAGGGAAGGTTGCAGAACACTCAGGAACTTTCTGGAAACAATTAAGGCAGACAGGCTGATTAGAACACCTGCTGCCAATCAAGAAGCTGCTAGAATCAATTAAGACAGGCAGGCTAATCAGGGCACCTGGGTTTAAAAAGGAGCTCACTTCAGTTTGTGGTGTGCGTGCGAGGAGCTGGGAGCAAGAGGCACACAAGGAGTTGAGAGTGAGAAGAGTTGGAGGACTGAGGAGTACAAGTGTCAGCAGACCATCAGGAGGAAGGTCCTGCAGTGAGCATAAAGCAGGTGTTGGGAGGAGGCCATGGGGAAGTAGCCCAGGGAGTTGTAGCTGTCACACAACCATTACAGGAAACCCTATATCCAGCTGCAATCCACAGGGCCCTGGGCTGGAACCCAGAGTAGAGGGCGGACCCGGGTTCCCCCCAAACCTCCCAACTCCTGATCAGACACAGGAGGAGTTCGACAGTGGGTTCTACCAGAGGGGAAGATCTCTGAGGCGAGCAAAATCCGCCAATAAGCGCAGGACCCACCAAGGTAAAGGAGGAACTTTGTCACAAAACACACTACATATGTCGAAGTCAGAGTACGTTGGTCATCAGATAATGATACTTCCTTCCCTCCCACACCACAAAGTGCTGGTGAGGTGTATAAGGATTCCAGATATATGTACTTTGTTGCATGGTCTGCCAATTACCTACTGCACAACAGTACTGATATGTGAGAGATTATGATGATGTGCAAAAATAAATATTAGTAGAAACACCAGAAAATTAATCCGTGTAATTGCAAATCCATTTCCAGCATAGGACAGGAAGTGCGTAAAACTGCTGTCATGGAAATCAGTTGCTAGTTGGCCATTGATCCTGTAGAAGGAGGATCAGGCCCTCTATAAGCGGAGTTATAAAATATCCACTGTCTCTGTTCAGCTGTATAAATTACACTAATGTTAATTCATTTACTTCAGGGAAAAGTTTTGTACTGTACCTTAGTTACTAAGCCTTCTGGTGAGTTTGTCGATCAGTACAAAACATCTGGGTATTTCCACGCGAATGATCTCCCAGGCACATTGGCTGTATTGTTTTTCTTTCAGGAAAGCATCTATCCCCTGGAAGTATTTTTTCACTCTCCGACTGGTGAGCTGGAGGTCCTCACTTTCGGGGCTGGTTAAACCCTTCTCCATCTGTGCTCTCAGACATGCCTCCAGTCGCTGAATTTGCTGGTAAAGTCCACTTTGGAACCTGACTATGGAAGTCCCATCCCAGGCACTTTGGGTGAGGTTTTTGCTAAAGATGTTGAAGATCTCTTGGAGGATCTCTTGAATTGTCACCTTGACATTCTCCTTCTGGGACACTGGGAGTTGGACAACATTCTGGGTGGGTTTGAAAGCTGCCCTTTCATTTATGCATTGTGAGGGGAAATTGCCACTCACTTTCTCCAGAAGCTCCAAGCTCTCTTTGTTCACTTTGTTCTGCTGGAAGTGAAGCATGGTACAGAGCCGAGATGAGATTTCAGTGGAGAAGAGCAGAACGAGGCAAACGTGCAGCAAACACCTGGTGGTCATGATGATGTTTATAGACTCCTTTTCTTTGTGTGGAACCTTGAGCCTGGAGTTCGTTGAGGGTCCTATGTAGACTGCTGTGTCTTTCCTTCATATCTCTGTATTTAAATATTTGGCTGCAGAATTTTTGTTTCATCATTTTCTGTTTTTTAAGGTTTTTCCCTGCTGGAGGCTTCAGTCTTTTTCTTTCTGTTTAATTCACTGCTTTCTAGTTCTTTTACCATTCTTCCTCCTTTTTGTATTTTTGAGAAAGTGACCAAACCCCTTTAACTCATGGCGGATCCACATATATACAGGCTTTTCATGATGCATTAATTTAAAGATATAATTTAATAAGATCATCCACACTTCAGAAGTGGTAGAGAGAAGACCCCCCGCCCCCCAATTCATCAAACCCTACACTTCCCATTCATAACCTCCTGAATTTGACAGAGAAAAATAGTTTAGGTATAGTTAAAGTTTTGAGACATGGAGGAAGTGATCAGAAAGGGTTAGGCCTCAGGGGAGCTGGAAGAATTTGTATAGTGGGGCTGTTGAGAGCTATTGAACCAAACTGTAAACCCTGAATATGAAGGAAACCGCTTCAAGCCAGTGGGTGTGGCAGCACCTATATCAGGCCTCCCAAAAAATACTGGTAAATTTCAACTTCAATCATGCAACCTGGAAAGCACACTTAATATGTAGACACCAGAAAATATCGGTATTTTCCTTCTAAGAAAACACAGGGGATAGAGAGTGTGCTCTCAGAGAATGGAATCTTTGTTCACTTTTTGTTTCCTTCCAGATCTGAATATATATACTGTAGCTGAGGAATAGATGCAGTTAGATGGTGTAAACATCATGTCCATCATGAGTAGCTGATAGTGGTGAAAAATGAAGGGTAATTCATAAAACAGGATGAGCAATTAGTTAGACATACTGTACTAGAGAGGTACCCACAAGGATGATTGTGATTTACAGTGTGGCCAGAAGGAGGTTATGAAGAGAAGTCATGCTTTGTATTTTGAACAGGCATGTCCCTGGGTTGCAATAATTCAAAGAATTTTTTTAAAATCAAAATCAATGTTCACCACTTTGGCTGGTTTCTTCTCCTTTAACTTTGTCTTTCCCCTTGGTGTGGACAGGGAAACTCTTCTGCTTTGTTTTAAGCCTCTTCGTTTCCTGTGGTCACATTTCATTTTCTGGTTCTCTTCCCCTAGCATAGACTGATGTGCTGGATTTTTTTCCATCATGGCAGGAAAATGTGTTTTCACCCAAAAAGAAAACTGTTTTCACTGAAATCAGAAGGGAAGAATCACATGAATAAACCATGAAAACATTTTTGGACATATTAATTTGGTTAGAGTCTACCGCGTCTTCCTGCACTTTTATAAGAAATTTCATGTTTTTGCATCAGCTACATGAAAGTTTCTGTTAAAGCAGACAAAGCAGACTTACCAGAGCCCCCAGATTGTCATGGGCTACACTCCCCATTCTCCCATGACTTTCCATGGGTGTTGGGGATGTGTATTCCACATGAGGGTGAAGTCCAGGGGAAGATGTTGATGGGAGAGGGAAATACGTCGTATGAATAGTAGGAGAGGATACATTAACAAAGTAATCACAGGGTCATGGGGGCTGGGGAGCCAAATCATCTTTTTCAGTAAATCTGTATGGTAACAGCAATTTATGGGTGCTGGAATAATTGTTATTGTGTGGCTGCTGAAAGCCATTGAACAAAACTGTAAACCCTGTATAGGATGGAGACGATGCATTCGCTTGCTAATATTACTTGAAGCTGCTCAACCCAACATCCCTACTTCTATCTCCCCTGCAGCAAGCAGGCAAACAACACATCTGTTTGAGAGAAGTTGGTTCCAAGGGCCTCAGATCCTGCTGCAGAGGATCCATACAGGGATAGAGCCCTCTCCTTGAGACTCTTGTGCCACAGGGACGTGTTTGTCGGGTGAGATGAGATGCCATGGGGTCAGATGCTTTTGCACATAGATCCCTTTGGGTTGTTCTCCATACAGTGATGATCTGTGTGCGGGACCTGGAGTGAGCAGACGCGCATTGGGCTGGGCCAGTGCTAGTACAGGTCTGGTGGGTGCATCTCGCCATGTCAGCAGCACAAACATGACACTTACAGGGAGTGTCTGAGGCAACTGCAGCCTGAAGGAAGCTCTGGTTTTGTGGCTTTAATGGAACCACGCTGACAGGGACCGGAAGGGGCTCTGACTAGTCCCGACAACTGATGCAGACACTCAGTAGCTCTGTGTGAAAAGACCTTGTGTTCTGTGTAGAAGCCACAGGATGATCTCCTTCTATGATGAAGGCTGGGGACAAACCTGTGAGTATCCCCTCCTGCCTGCCAGTGGAAGGATAAAAGTGAGCTTAAGTGGGGATGTACTGGTAGTATTTTCCTCACTTTTTGTCCCCCTGTGGTTGGCTTTCCCAGGGGAAGACCTGAAATCTTAGATGATACATATCGTCAAACGGCTTCTTCAATAGATGAATGGATTCTTCCACGTAGTACAGCTTATAAACAATATGATGAGATGAATGTCAGGAGATTCCCTCTGCACTCTATGGGTAATGAAGTAGTTAGAGTTTGAAGAGTTTGTATGTCTCCCAGGTGCTATATGTCTGCCATGTACCACCAGAGAGGGGGGATACATTGTGAAGGTTGTGATTTTGTCATCCTTGACTATTTCATACACTCTATTTTTGCTATTATTATTTTCATATAATTGTGTTTTGTCAATATAACCTGTAGCCTCCAACTGAACCACAAGAGGGGATAGGCATTCATTTTAATAGTAAGCTCCTTGTACATGCCTTTAAACCAGCAGGTACCAAACTAAGTTTCATGAATCAGTGGTGGTACATGAAATACTGAGTTATGGTCTTCAGAGAGCTGGTAGATCCCATGTTCCTTTATAGACAGCTAAAATTATATAAATTTTATATACTGGTACTACTTTTCCTTGTAAGCATTTGGTGTACCTGCCGCAACAAATATTACCTGATCTTGAATGGGAGGGGAAATTATTATTAAAACAATTTTTGTAAGATTTGGACCACATAAAGAAATGTTTGAGAACCCCTCAGATAAAGCGAACAGAGGGCAAAAACTTCTGCAATGCTGCCATCTGTGGACTGTGAAGAATTTACAATCTCCTATTAGAGACTCCAGAGTTTGGATTGTATTACAAAAGGGATTTTTGTTTGTTTTGTGTTTTGTTTTTGTTTTGCTTTCAGGTAATTTTTAACTATTGGGTTTAGGGTAATTGTTTGTCATTATTCACAGCACAACTGAAGGTTTGATTCCCTGTGCTCATACAGCTGGTGGTTGTTGGTGCAGCATGCAGTCCATATGCACAGAAGCTTGGTTTGGGAGCCCCTCTGGGAGAGCAAAGAGAAGCACCACCAGATGCTTACAAGCATGAGTGACAGCAGAGGTTGGGTATGTACAAGCTTGATGCTGTTTGTGAGCCAAGTGTAACCAAACTGACTGGTGGAGCGGGGAAATTAGGCCCACAGAAGCCTCCTTGGTGGTGGGGGGATACGAAGTTTGCACACATGGAAACCTGGATGATGGGGAGCCAGTTCACACACATGTCATTAGGGGAGGGAGGGAACAAGCAACTTTGTACCATGACAGCCTGAAGTCTTCCCCTTGGAATGCCAGTCTCTCCATCACCCCTTTAATTTCATCATAATGAGCTACTGCTCCAAACACCCGCAACTTCAAATGTTGTGGGGAAAAGTAATCTGCTAACAGGCAGAAACACACAAGCTGCAGAATTGAGGTTGTGGTGTGTGGTCTCTTGGAGTGGAAAAACAAATTACCATACCTATGTTTCTTATGGCGTCACTGCTGAATCAGGGTTTATGTTCACAATGTACTTTAGCATGTTCCCAAGTTTAACCACTTTAAGTACACACTTAAGCTCGTGTACTTAGAGTTAGACAAATGTTTACAAGTCCTTTGCTGAACTGGAGTCTAAAGGTAAAACAGGAGAAGATTTTTATTGGGTCTGGGTTTCTTTGTTTTTAAAAAACGATCTAATAGAAATCACTACTGCTGTAGGTTGCTATTTTGTATAAATAAATATTTATTTATAAATATTATAAAACCTCTGGAAAAAATAAATAAAATACATTAATATTGTGAATAAATATAAATGGACCAACATAAAAACACTTTTACAACTCCAGTAAAATGATCTAAAAATATTTTCACAGTGCAGGAAAAGAATAGATATTTGCACTAGTTTAGTTTAATATTGAAGAGTGCGAAATTATAAATGACCTAGAACCTGGAATATTCTTGTTTCGTTGTTATCCTTACAGCAAAATATCCTTCCAGAAGCTTCCCTTGCTTATGAGTCCATGTCAGACACTTTCCATGCGACTGTCATTCCAGGCAGCTTGTGAGGATGTTTAGCATACGATGTAGGAAATCTGTTGGCGGATCTCCTGGATGGCCACTTTGGCAGTATTTTTCTGGGTCTCTCTGGACTTGAGAACTTTTTGGAGCCATGTGACGTCTCTTTCTTCGTTCTGCCGTTGCAGGAAAATTATCCTTCCATTTTGTTTGGAAATTGTCCTGGTTCACATTTGTTATGCTGAAGCGAAGCCTGTTACAGTTAGGAGGTAAGATTTCATTTTTAAAAGCACCCCACGGCAGATTGGGAGCAAACGCGCAATATCAATGATTAAGAAAGAGTAAGGTTTTTCTCCTTTGGTTCAAATACTACGCTGTCTTCTGCAATATTTTCAGCAAAATTTTCTGTTTTACATTTTCTCATGTGAATAAATCAGCCCGGTAATGGAAAGTAGTATATAAATAGTGCCGTTGAAGTTTGACAGTTTGCTCAATTCAAGATGGACTGATAAGAGTCTCGAAAGGTGCTGCTTGTAGAATCAACTTAGAGACGAAGGACTCCAGTGGAGGTGCAGTTTCATTCAGCGGTTTTCAAAACATCATTACTTGAAGCGTCATGTGCTGGAAAGAAAAAGGGGAATGGTTCAAACATGGAGAGTTTCAAATGCAAAAGTAGGCCAATTTTTTCTAACCAGATGTCAAATCATAAATCCTGAGCCTCAGTGAACTTATGATCTTGTCACAATTTGTTGTTACTAAAGCTGTTGAATTTAGGGTTAAACAAAACCAAGAAAAGCAGAATAAGAACCCTCGGCCATCCCTATGTGCAGAATGAGTTGATGGGATAGAAGTGTGTGAACACAGACCCTCCACTTTCTGGTGTCCTAACTGCAATGTCGTCTAACGAGGCAGTTGTTGAAAGGGAATTTCACACTGTTGTTTTCCCCAACTTAGACACTTACTGGGCAAAGTTACATTTGGTAGGGTTAGTTATCACTTAATATTTTGTCATTAGTTAGCAGTTATGATATATTTGAATATTTTGTGGTAGAGAAGCACTAAATTATATGCTGCTCTAAAAACATTTGACCATGTGTTTGAAATAGCTGTATGCATAAAATTACTTTGGGAGAAAGATTGGACCCTACATATTAGGAGTTATAAACCTATCACCCATCTCTCTACAGCTGTTTTATTCAAATAATATTAGTTTTTCTAGGAAAAAAGAAAATATGGTACCTTCATTTTCAAGTCTCTTTGTGAGTATGTTGAGCTTGAGGAAACATCTGGATATTTCCACACGAATGATCTCCCAGGCACACCGACTGTATTGCTTTTCTTTCAGGAAATCATCTATTGTCCGGAAGTATCTCTTCAGTTTGAGGCTGGTGAGCAGGAGGTTCTCATTTCCTGGGTAGGTCATCTCCTTTTCCATCTCAGCACTCAGACACGTCTCCAGCTTCTCAATCTGCTGATGAAGTCCATTTTGGAATTCCTTTATGGAAGCCTCATTCCAGAGAGCTTGGGTGAGATTGTTGTTAAAGATATGGAAGAGCTCTTGGAGGATCTGCTGGATGGCTCCCTTGGCATTCTTTTGCTGGGGCAGTTGGATCTTGAGGATATCTCTGGGCTTGAAAGTTTTGCTTTCAGTTAGACATTGGAAGGGAAAGTGTCCACCCATTTTCTCCAGAAGCTCTAAACTCTGGTTGTTCATTCTGGTTTGTAGAACATGAATCCTGTTACAGTCCAGACATGAGATTTCACTGGAGAAGAGCAGCATGAGGCAAAATTGCAGCAAACTCCTGCTGATCATGATGATGTCTTAGATTCCCTGTGTTTGTGTAGAACTTGAGCAACTGGTGCCTGTTCAAGGTCTTTCGTAGACTTTTGTGTTTTCGACCCATGTCTCTGGATTTAAGTAGGAATTTAAGTGTTCTGTAGGAAAAGATTTTTCTTTCATCACTTTCTACTTTTCAAGGTTTGTCCTGCTTGAGGTTTTTACTTTCAGTTTCCTTCTTTTTATTTAGTGGAAGCGAACAAGTCATTAGAAGAACACAACCACAGTCATTACCTTTTTTAATATTAAAGAATCCCTACATTTCTTTCCTTAGGTTTCCCCCGCCCCTGCCCTATTACATAAAGAAAAACGTAAAGGGTAAGAAGAGTGATGATTAGCAGTGTCCTCCAGTTACAGGTTAGAGTAGGGACCTGTGTGTCTACTTGCAAGTACCTGTAGTTAGTAGTGCTAGGCAGATCTGAATGTCTGTTCCAGCAGTAAGTTCCATCAGCAAGACTATCCATCTTATTAGAGAGGAAAAACCATGTGTGTAGGGAATACCAGAGGATGGACAGATGGGACTGAGAAACTGGGAGGTTTACTTAAACTGATAACTGAATAGATTGTGTGGTTGGTAATAAACATGCTAGAGCAACTGATGTAAATCAATGTCACTTTCAAATGTGTTTGACTTTTCACCATTCATGCTTTATTCTTTTTTTAGTGTGCATTTCACTGAGCTTGGACATTGAAATTCAAACTTCATTCATCAGACCACTTGCATCCTGTAGCAAGTTTCACTTTCTGTTTTTCATACCATAGCACTAGGCTCTCATGTTGGAGTTTCCATCAGTGAAGGGGAATGGTTTTCAATCGAACAATTGAAAAGGAATTTTTTCATATTAATTTTAAAAAAGGAAAAGAAGAAAACATAAACATATTTCTGTTCATGTCACTTCTTTTACATCTCCCGCCCCCATCACCTCAAGCACTTTATTTAATCATAGGTTAGGCAAAACTCTAGATTATTTGGAAGAGTGACTTTAAAGAATGCAGTTTATTGTGCATAAGTATACCATGTAAGGGACCCAATCATGCCAGAGGTTTGCACCCCAATCTCGCATTCACTCCAGTGGGAGTTCTGCATGTGCGTTTCCTGGCAAGTTGAAGCTTCAGGAGATAATATTTATATGAAAGAGTAATTAAAAAATCTGAATCTTCGCTTTTGTTAAAGTAAGAAAGCAATGGGACTAAAGACACATCGTCTTTCAGCATATTTTCATCAGCAATTAGCCTGTTTTCTGGGAAAGTCAGATGCAGACTGAGCTGGCTGAAATATTTGCTAGAATTTGAAGAAATACTGTCTATTTAAATATCAGTGAAAATAGCGGGAAAATTTGAATGTGAAATAAGGGATTAGTTTAGTCCCTCTTCCTATTTGCAAATAATGCACAGATAAATTCAGAATTTGCTAATGTGTTTGTTTAAAATGATTTGACAAATGGTTTAAACCCATTCCACTCTGATTTCTCAGGGCCTCCTCACCACATCTTTTCCGTAGGAGTATTTGCTATTCATAATTTGCTACTTGTTCTGTATGATGGTTCACCAGAGTCAATGCTATTGTGTCTGTTCCCAGGCTGGTTGCCTTCAAATTCAAAACTGCGTTCAAGATGTCTGCATGAACTTTTCTGGAGAAAATTCTCTTTAAAATATGTATTTATGTGTGTTTGTTATACTTTCTCATTACAGAGATGTTCTTTTCTAACAAAAACTCACGCATACAAATATTTCAGAAAATGTTTACAAAGGGCCAAACATTTCTCATAAATGTTTAATACGTCTCAAATGTTTAGGCTGTGGCTGAGATATGTTGTTGACAGCGCTACTGTTGACTGATAACTCTTCAGAACTACTATTCACCTACACCAAACTTGGTAGAGCGGACGATCCTCACTAGATCTGATGCAACCAGCAGGTTTATTACTATAATTATAAATGTTGGGCTTAGGTAATTTTTAGGCATTGTTAATGTTCTAACTGAAAGTTGAACACATTCTGTACACCAAACTGGTTGTTGATGGCAAGGAGCACACAAGCCTGATTTGGAGGGTGTGGAGGGGTGGCACCAGTTGGTCAGAAAACTGAGGAATAGAATTGCTGACTTGACTTTTGAGTACACAAACCTGATTCATTTGGTTTGATTTGTTTGTGTGTGTGTCGGGGGTGGTGGCATCTGGCTGTAAGACTTGTGAATTCTACCTGATGTCATGAAGTTGTTGTTGTGAAATTTCCTAATCATAGGAAACCTCTTTCTGTGTGTATCCATCCTGTTGGACAGGACCCTAGAGCAGGTACTCACGAGGCTGAGGACAACGGGGGACACTTAACTTTAAAACTGTGTTCTGTTGACAGCATCATTACGCTAAGTAGGGTGCCCGAGTTGGGAAACCAGTTTGGCCAGGTTGGTGTTAAGGGGAATGGGGGTTAGGAGTGGAAAGTTACTGAAGGTCGACAAAGAGGCAGATTAAAACAAAAGGTTCTAAAAGAAATCAATGGGCGGGGGGGAAGACCTATACGACATTTGGGCAAGAGGAAGGAAGGGGATGAACTAGCGAAGGTTAGGTTATCTGAACTGGGGGAGAAGGCTCTGTTTTTGTGCATGTAAGTGATGCATTGCAACAGAAGGATGTTGGATGACCTGAAGTGACCCAGATCCAGGGTTGAGGAAACTGTGCTAAAGAAACTGTGGCAGGGAATTGGTTTACAATATAGGGTTTACAATTTTTGTTCCACTGTGTGCATTTTCTGTGTGATTAAGTAAATACCAATAATGTGTTAGAATCCTGTGCAAAGTTTCAGAGTGTTATAATCAACACTTACTACATTGCCCTTGGAAGAGTTAAACACCTATGGGTGTACTTCTGGGAAAGGACATGTTAAAGCTAATTACAAACTAACAATTTGTGTGTGTTAAGGGGTGCATGCAATCTTGCTTAGTGGGGAAAGAGCACAAATCTAGCCTCTTCCAACACAACCATCTACTATGGCAAACATCCAAAGTAGAATAGGAAAAGGTGCCAGAGTTCAGTTGCAGTGTGTGGTCTGTTTGAATGGAAAGGCTAATTGTCATTCTGTAATGATTATTTTTAATATGGAATTACTACAAACTGGGACACTGATTCATCAATGTATTTAAGCATGTTCCTAACTGGAAGCACTAACAGCAGTGGGATGGCTCACATGCTTTAAGTTAGTCACGTGCATAAGTACTCTCTGGAATTGGGGTTTTAAGGCTGAACAATTACAGGGTTTTTTTTAATTCTCCTTTTCTTTCTTTTTGGATCAAGAGGTATTGTGATACAGCATGGCCAGAGGGCAGCAGGAGAGTATTAGAGGGGAGATATGTAAGCCCTAGGGTGATGAGAGCCCTTATTCCCTGTAGAGGGAAGAAAGTTTGCTACAGGTTAATTAAAGCACCTGAAGCCCATTAGAGCACCTGATGCCAGTCACCTATAAAAACCCCTGCTTCAATCAGATAGGGAGAGCAGTTTGAAGGAGTTGAAGCAGAGTGGTTTGGTGGTGGAGCAGAGAGCAGTTTGGAGGAGTTGAAGCAGAGTGGATTGGTGGTGGAACAGAAAGCAGTTTGGAGGAAAGCAGAGGAGAGTTTGGAGAAGTGCTGCGGCGGGCCAAGAAGACCAAGACCCTAGGTAAAGGGACACCTGGCTTGTACAGAGGGAAGGCAGGAAGCCCCACAAGCTGTCTGGAATGAGGCTTCGATAAAAGAATTCCAAAATGGACTTCTTAGCCCAGGGGAAAGAATCACTAGTACAAGTGGTTTACCAGCTATCCTAGGGCCCCTGGACTGGGACTCGGAGTAGAGGGCAAGCCTGTAGGGGAGCCGGTGGCCCCAAGGCTGCAGAGTTGGTTCGCCGGTGGCCGCCAGGCTGCAAGGGGGCTGGTGGCCGCAGGGCTGGTCCGTGGGTGGCCGCAGGGGAGCCAGTGGCCGCAGGGAGGCCGCAGGCCCGGCCTGCCGGTGGCCGCAGGGGGGCCGGTGGCTGCAGGGGGGCTGCAGGGGGGCCGGTGGCCGCAGGGGGGCCGGTGGCCTCAAGGCCGCAGGAGGGACTGGGGGCCGCAGGGGGGGCCGGTAGGCACAGCGGCACCCGGTGGCCTCAGGGGGGGCTGGTAAACACAGGGGCGCCCGGTGGCCGCAGAGGGGCCAGTGGCCACAGGGCCTCAGGGGGGCTAGTGGCCGCAGGGGGGGACCGCTGGCCGCAGGGCCGCAGGTGAGCCAGGGGCCGCAGGGGAGCCGGTGGCTGCAAGGGTGGCTGGTGGCCACAGGGATGCAGGGGGGACCGGTGGCCGCAGTGTCGCAGGGAGACTGGAAGGATGGTAGTTGCAGTGTCGCAGGGGGGCCAGTGGCTGCATAGCCGGCTCACCGGTGGCCGCAGGCCGGCGGGGGACCATTGGCCGCAAGGCGTCAGGGGGGCTGGTGGCTGCAGGGGGGCTGGTGTCCACAAGTCCGCAGTGGGGCCGGGGGGCTGGTGGCCACAGGGCCACAGGGGGCCGGTAGCTGCATGGGGGGCCATTGGTCGCAGGGCCGGAGGGGGGCTGGAGGATGCAGGGCCAGAGAGGGGCCGGTGGCCGCAGCACTGCAGGGGGGCCGGTGGCCACAAGGCGTCAGGGTGCTGGTGGCCGCAAGGCCACAGCGGGGCCGGGGGGCCGGTGGCTGCAGGGCCACAGAGGTGGCTGGTGGCTGCAGGGTGGGCTGTTGGTCACTGGGCCGGAGGGGGCCTGGAGGATGCAGGGCCAGAGAGGGGCTGGTGGCTGCAGGGCCGGCCCGTCAGTGGGCGCAGCGCTGCAGGGGGGCCAGTGGCAGCAAAGACCTCACGGGGGCTGGTGGCCGCACGGCCGCAAGGCCAGCTTGCAGGTGGCCGCAAGACCACAGGGGAGCCGGTGTCCACAGGGTCAGCCTTCTCATGGCCGCAAGGCCACAGGCGCGCCGATGGCCTCAGGGATGGCGCGCCGATGGCCTCAGGGATGGCACGCCGATGGCCTCAGGGATGGCGCGCCGGTGGCCGCAAGGGGGGCCGGTGGCCGCAGGGCTGAAGGGGAGCCTGTGGTCGCAGGGCTGGTTCGCTGGTCGCCGCAAGGCCACAGCGGGCGGTTGGCCGCAAGGCCGCAGGGGGCCGGGGGCCACAGGGAGGCCGGTAGCCACAGGGCTGGCCTACCGGTGGCCGCAAGGCCACAGGGCCTGCTTACTGGTGGCCGCAGGGCCACACAGTGGCTGCAGGGGGGCTGCAGGAGGGCCGCACGGTGGCTGCAGGGGGGCCGCAGGCTGCAGGGGGGCAGCAGGGGAGCCAGTGGCCACAAGGCCGCAGGGGGGATCGGTGGCCACAGGGGGGACCGGTGGCCGCAACGCTGCAGGGGAGCCGGTGTTTGCAGGGCTGGCCTGCCGGTGGCCGCAAGGGGGCCGGTGGCCGCAAGGCCGCAGGGGGGCTGCAAGGCCACAGGGCCGGAGGGGGTCCGGTGGCCGCAGGGACAGAGAGGGGCTAGTGGCCACAGGGGGCCCAGCCTGCCGGTGGCTGAAAGGCCGCAGGGGTGCTGTACTTTCAGAATTAACATGAACAATGCCAAAAAATCACCTAAATCCAACATTCAAAATTATAGTAATAAACCTGCTGGTGGCATCGGATCTGGTGAGGATCCACCTCTCCACCAAGTTTTATTTAGGTGGATAGTAGTTCTTAAAATGCTATTTGCACTGAAAGGACGGGGGCAGGAAATCTAATGGGACGAGAGCTGAGACAGATGCTGCAGATCTCTGTGTCTGGAAAGACCTTTTTGATCCATGGAAAAACCACAGAATCTGCTGAGTCTGGAGATGCAACAACAGCCACTTCCATGAGGAAGTCAACGGATGAACCCACCCCTCCTGTCCATGAGTGGAAGGCTGTGGGAGAATCTCAGAGGGAGATATTCACAAATTTTTCCTCTCTTTTAAGAAATGCGAGTGGGGATTCCCCAAAGGCATGGCCGCTCCTTATCATACGGATGATATTGTCAAAGAGCTCAACTGAACACTGCGTTCAGCATTCCCCCTTTTTTATTAAAGGTGTGATGGAATGACGAGGAATAGTTTCCCCCCACAGCTGAATAGGTTTGGAGTTGTTAGACTTTTTTAGAAGAATTTCGTATTTTTCCTGGGTAGTAACTGGGAAACAACATTTTAGAGGCGATGAAGAGAAACTTTGATAATCCTAATACAAAATGAGCTCATCCTGCTCTTATTATTCACATGTACTTTTGTTTGTGGTGTACGGCCAAGAATGAATTTAGCCTGGTAGCACACAGAGGTAATGGGATCAGGCGGTGGGGCCACAAACGTGATAAGAGTGCATGTGAGCACAGACTTAATATCGGGGGCAGTGCTAGTAAATGTATTGTGGGTAGGTCCTACATACATACAAACCTGATTTGATTTTGGTGGAGGGAGAGGGTATGTGAATGCACATAAACCTGATTGATGGGGTATGGGTAGATTAATTACAAACTATGAATTGGTGTGTGTTACGGGTTTCTTGCAATCTTGCTTAGTGGCGGAAGGCGCACCAATCTAGCCTCTTCCAACACAACTGTCTACTACACCAAACATCCACATTGGTAAGTTTTTTTGGGGAAAAGTAACCTGGTAAAAAGTAGAATAGGAAAAGGTGGCAGAGTTCAGTTGCAGTGTGTGGTCTGTTTGAATGGAAAGGCTAATTGTCATTCAGTAACTATTATTTTTAATATGGAATTACTGTGAACTGGGACACTGATTCATCAATGTATTTAAGCATGATCCTAACTGGAGCACTAACAGCAGTGGGATGGCTCACATTCTTTAAGTTAGTCACATGCTTAAGTACTCTCTGGAATTGGGGTTTTAAGGCTGAACAATTACAGAGCTCTTTTTATTCTCCTTTTGTCTTTTTGGTTCAATAGGTATTTAATCAAGTCATTACTGCTATAGGTTGCCATTTTATATAAAATCATTATTTATTGATAAGTAACAAATATCTATGATAAATACATAAATAGGAACAATACATAAATAATAGGCTGACATAAATATCCTGTTACAAATATCATAAATTGATCTGAAAATATTTTCACAGTGCATAGATAAAATAAATAGTAACAGCTTTTAAGATTCCACTGCATCTCATTTTAAATCATGTATTAAATATTATTTGATTTCAGTTAGAATTTGTAAAAGGTATTTAAATTTCTAAACTTCTTTGAGTTTGTCCTATATTGGAAAACCCCAAAATTCCACATGGATTCTCCTGCTAGCACTGAGGCTGAACTGCTTGTCTTTTATGAAATAATTGGTATCTTTTCACTTTCATCCTGGGAAACTGTAGGTCCTTACCTCGTGGTCAGAGAGTCCCATTTTCCATCACTGCAACCAAACATGTCTTCAGATGCCCAACTTGCTGATCACTCTGTGTTGGAATATCTGAATGGAACTCTCACTTCAGGTCATTTCGGAGAGATTTTTGCAAAAGCAGCAGGAAATACGTTGGAAGATTTCCTGCATTGCCACCTTGGCATTCCCCTTCAGGGACACTCGAGGATTGAAAGCCCCTTGGGGCCACCTGAAATCTTTCTCCATCATGACATTAGAGGAAAATTTTGCACATCTTTTTTTCTTTGAAAGTTTTTCTAATTCACATTTGTTGTACTGTTATACTGTGGTTAAGCTGCCTGTTACAGTTCAGAGATGAGCTTTGATCAGAGAAGAGTTGAACCACAGAAATATATAGCAAACAGCTGTCAATAGTGTTTAAGGTCTAACCCGTTCTTAATTTCCTTGTAACTTTTTTGCATCGATATCCTTCATTTTGCAATTTAAACTTTGAGTAAATCAACAGAGTATTCTCACGTAAATTGTAATATGGGCAGTTGGAATTTCATTATAGTTTGAGTATATTGCATAATATAAGGTCAAGCATTATGGAGTCTTAGAAGTCACTGTGGGAAGGATCACTAGAGAGGAAGGAATGCACTGCATGGTACAATTTCATCCAACTGTTTTAACCTCTGTAGTCGCTTCATCCTCCGCTGGAATGAAATAAGATGTGGTTGAAACACACAGGGAAAAATAAATTTTCCATTGTATTAATGTCAATTAATTAAATGAAAATATCTTTTCTACACCTCATAATCTCACAAGTCTTACGCTATGTTCATACTTTTTATAAATGTCTCTAGGAAACGTCTCAAGCTGTGGTATATGATGAGGACAGATTAATAAATAGCAACCCTGGTCATAATAGAAACACACTACATATGTAGAAGTCAGAGTACGTTGAGGGTGGAGGGGAAGTGTCATTATTTTATGACCAAAGTACTGATGAGGTCGCTAAGGATTCCAAATATATTTACTTCATTGTGTGGACTGCCAATTATGTAATACATAACATCACCTGATATGTGGGAGATTATGAAGAATCGCAACCTAAATAACAGTAGAAATACAGAAAAATAAATCCATTTAATTGCAAATCCATTTCCAGCAGAGGACAGGAAGAGCTTGAAGCTGCTGCCATGGAAATCAATTTCTAGCTGGCCACTGATCCTGTAGAAGAAGATCAGGTCCTATATAAGCAGCATTATAAAATATCTGCTATCTCTGTTCCGCTATATTATTGACACTAATGTTAATTTATTTACTCCAGGGAAAAGATTTGTACTGTACCTTAGTTACTAAGCCTTCTAGTGAGTTTGTCAATCAGTACAAAACATCTGGGTATTTCCACACGAATGATCTCCCAGGCACACAGGCTGTATTGCTTTTCTTTCAGGAAAGCATCTATCCCCTGGAAGTATTTTTTCACTCTCAGGCGGGTGAGCTGGTGGTCCTCACTTTCTGGGTTGGTTAATTCCTTCTCCATCTGTGCTCTCAAACATGCCTCCAGTCGCTGAATTTGCTGGTAAAGTCCACTTTGGAACGTGACTATGGAAGTCCCATCCCAGGCACTAGGGGTGAGGTTTTTGCTAAAGATGTTGAAGATCTCTTGGAGGATCTCTTGGATTGCCAGCTTGGCATTCTCCTTCTGGGACACTGAAAGTTGGACATCCAGGGTGGGCTTGAAAGCTGCCCTTTCATTTATGCATTGTGAGGGGAAATTTCCGCTCACTTTCTCCAGAAGCTCCAAGCTCTCTTTGTTCACTTTGTTCTGCTGGAAGTGAAGCATGGTACAGAGCCGAGATGAGATTTCAGTGGAGAAGAGCAGAACGAGGCAAACATGCAGCAAACACCTGGTGGTCATGATGATGTTTATAGACTCCTTTTCTTTGTGTGGAACCTTGTGCCTGGACTTTGTTGAGGGTCCTACGTAGACTGCTGTGTCTTTCCTTTATGTCTCTGAATTTAAGTATTTGGTTGGAGAACAGTTCTTTGATCATTTTCTATTTATAAGGTTTTCCTTCTTGGAGGTTTCAATTTTTCTTTCTGATTTTCTTGCTGTTTTCTAGTTCTTTTACTACATTTCCGTGTGTGTGTGTGTGTGTGTGTGTGTGTGTGACAATACACAACCCTGTTATCTCATGTTGGATCCACATATGTACAGGCTTTTTATCATACATTAATTTCTATAATTTAAGATCATCCACAATTCCAAATTGGTACGGAAAAGACCTCCAATTCATCAGACAGTGCACTTCCTATTCATAACCTCCTTTGTTTGAGAGACAGAAATAGTTTAGGAATATTTAAAGTTTGTAGGCATGGAGGAAGTAAATGTGGGAGTAAAGAGAGAAAAATATTGGCAAATCTCAACTTTAACCATTTCCTCCAGTTTAGAAGGCACATGTAAAATGTAGACAGCAGAAACCATCGGTATCTTCCTTCTGTGAAACCATAAGAGAGAGAGAGTGCTCTGAGAAAATGAAATCTTAGCTCATTGTTATTTCCAGGTCTTAATATACATACTGGAGCTGAGTAACATATGAAGTTGAAAGGTGTGAATATCATGTCCTATTGATCACTCCAAGTAGCTGACAATAGTGAAAAATTGAGACTAATTCATAAAAAGAGGATGAGCAGTCAGTATAGTAACACATGGTAGAGAGGTACCCACATAGATGACTATTATTTACAATGTGGTCAGAAGGATGTTATGCAGAGAAGTCACATTATGTATTTTCTTCCAAGTGTGTCCTTGGGATGAAAGAATTCAAATAATTTTAAAAAAATTAAATTCAGTGTTCACCATTTTTTGCTAGTTCCTCCTTTTTTAACTTTTGCTTTCCTCTTGGTGTGGGCAGGGAAACTCTTCTGCTTTGTTTAAGCCTCTTTGTTTCCTGTGAATACATTTCATTTTCTGGTTCTCTTCCCCTAGCACAGACTGTTGTAATGGATTTTTCCATCCTGACAGGAAAATGTGTTTTCATTCAAAAAGAAAACTATTTTGCATCAGCTACATGAAAGTTTCTGTAATGTAGAGAGAGAAGACTTTCCAGAGCCCCAGATTGCCATGGGCTATGCTCCCCATTCTCCCATGACTTTCCATGGGTGTTGGGAATGTTTATTCCACACCAGGATGAAGTCCAGGGGAAGATGTTGAGGAGAGAGAGAAATACGTTGTATGAATACTAGGAGAGGATACGTTAACAAAGTAATCACAGGATAATGGGGGAGGCGGGAGCCAAACCATCTTTTTCAGCAAATCTTTATAGCAATCTAGGAGCGCTGGAATAATTGTTATTGTGTGGCCGCTGAAAGTCACTGAACAATACTGTAAGCCCTGTATAGGATGGAGATGATGCATTCGCTTGCTAATATTACTTGAAGCTGCTCAACCCAGCACCCCTACTTCTATCTCCCCTGCAGCAAGCAGGCAAACAACGCGTCTGTTTGTGAGAAGTTGGCTTCAAGGGCCTCAGAACCTGCTGCAGAGGATCCATGCAGGGATAGAGCCCTCTGCTTGTGACTCTGACCTGTGCCACATGAAAATGTGTGTCGGGTGAGAGGAGGTGCCATGGAGTCAGGTGCTTTTGCACATGGTTCCCTTTGGGTTGTTCTCCATACAGTGATGATCTGTGTGCGGGGCCTGGAGTGAGCAGACGCGCATTGGGTCAGGGCAGTGCTAGTACAGGTCTGGTGGGTGCATCTCGCCATGTCAGCAGCACAAAAATGACACTTTCAGGGAGTGTCTGAGGTAACTGCAGCTTGAAGGAAGCACTAGTTTCATGGCTGTAATGGAAGCATGCTGACAGGGACCGGAATGGGGCTCTGACTGGTCTCGACAACTGATGCAAACAGTCAGGAGCTCTGTGTGAAAAGACCTTGTGTTCTGTGTAGAAGCCACAGGCTCATCTGTTTCTATGATGAAGGCTGGGGACAAACGTGCAAGTATCCTCTCCTGCCTGCCAGTGGAAGGATAAAAGTGAGCTTAAGTGGGTATGTATTGGTAGCATTTTCCTCCCTTTTTATCCTGCTGTGGTTGGCTTTCCCAGGGGAAGGCCTGAAACCTTAGATGATACATATCATCAAATGGCTTCTTCGATAGCTGAATGGATTCTTCCTTGTAGCAAAGCTTAAAAACAGTGTGATGGAATGATTGTCAGGAGGTTCCCCTCTGCACTTTATGGGTAATGAAGTAGTTAGAGTTTGTATGGCTCCCAGATGCTATATGACTGCCATGTACCACCAGAGAGGGGGGATATATTTTGGAGGTGGTGATTTTGTCATCTTTGACTTCTTCATACAGTCTGTTTTTGCTCTCATTATTTTAATATAATTGTGTTTTGTCAATATAACCTGTAGGCTCCAACTACATGAATGAAGGGAGAAAGATTTGGGCAGGAAAGAACTTTGACAGCTGGGGGGCTACAGCTATTGGAAAAAACCGCACCTTAAGAAAGGATAGGCATTCATTTTAATAGTTAACTCCTTGTACATGCCTCTAAACCAGCAGGTACCAAACTAAGTTTCATGAATCAGTGGTAGTACATGGAGTACTGGGTGGTGGTCTTCAGAGAACTGGCAGATCCCACATTCCTTTAAAGACAGCTAAAATTATATAAATGCGTTTCTGGTACTACCTTTCTTTGTAAGTATTTGGTGTACCTCCACAAAAATGTTACCTGATCTTGAATGGGAGGGGAAATGATCATTAGAACAATTTTTTTAAGGTTAGGCCCACATAATGAAATGTTTGAGAACCCCTCAGATAAAGAAAACAGAGGGCAAAAACTTCTGCGATGCTGCCATCTGTGGACTGTGAAGAATTTACAATCTCCTATTAGAGACTCCATAGTTTGGGTTATGTTACAAAAGGGATTTAAAATAGGACATACCTTCCTGTTTTTCCACCAAAGGCAGGTTGCCAATCTGTGTAAAAATTCACACACAATTTGTTTTTTACTATTTGAACATTTAATGTAGAAGCTGTTTGTCTTCGTTTAAAAACTTTTAAATAAGAAATCTCTAGATTTAGGGTTTGGCTTAAATTAATTTTAGACAGTGTTATGACTGACTAATAGCTCTTCAAAAACACTATCTACATACCCAAACTTGGCAGAGAGAGAGAGAGATCCTTACAAGATTTGGTCCAATGGCTGGTTTTTGTTTGTTTGTTTTTCTTTCAGGAAATTTTGATGCCCTGTTCTCATACAGCTGGTGGTTGTTGGTGCAACATGCAGTCCATAAGCACACAAGCTTGTTTTGGGAGCACCAGGGGGAGAGCAAAGGGAAGCAGCACCAGATGCTTACAAGCCTGAGTGACAGCAGGGGTTGGGTATGTACAAGTTTGATGCTGTTTGAAAGACAAGTGTACCCAAACCTGACTGGTGGAGGGGGGAAATTAGGCCCACAGAAGCCTCCTTGGTGGTGGGGGATCTGGAGTCTGTGCACATGGAAACTTGACCGATGGGAAGCCAGTTCACACACATTTCATTAGGGAAGAGAGAAGCAAGCAACTTTGTACCAGGACAGCCTGAAGTCTTCCCCTTGGAATGCCAGTCTCTCCATCACCCCTTTAATTTCATCACAATGAGCTACTGCTCCAAACACCCGCAACTACAAATGTTGTGGGGGAAAATAATCTGGTAACAGGCAGAAAGTTGAGGTTGTGGTGTGTGGTCTGTTGGAGTGGTAAAATTAATTACTACACCTATTTTTCTTATGGAGTCACTGCTGAATCAGGGTTTATTTTCACAATGTTCTTGAGCATGTTCCCAAGTTTAACCACTGATGTCAAAGGGAAACTTGTGTACTTAAATTAGGCAAATGTTTACAAGTCCTTTGCTGAACTGAGTCTTGAGGTAAAACAAGGGTCTCTGTTTTTTTAAAAAAATATCTAATAGAAATCACTACTGCTGTAGGTTGCTATTTTGTATAAATAAATAAATATTTATTTATAAATATTTTAAAACCTCTGAAAAAATAAATAAAACAATACATTAATATTGTGAATAAATATAAATGGACCAACATAAAACACTTTTACAAATCCAGTAAAATGATCTGAAAATATTTTCACAGTGTAGGAAAAGAATAGATATTTGCACTACTTTAAAATTCAAGAGTGCCTAGTTATAAATGACCTAGAAACTGGGATATTCTCATTTCTTTGTTTTCCTTGCAGCGAAATACCCTTGCAGAAGTTTTCCTCGCCTATGAGTCCATGTCAGACACTTTCCATGCGACTGTCATTCCAGGCAGCTTGTGAGGGTATTTAGCATGAGATGTAGAAAATCTGTTGGAGGATCTCCTGGACGACCACTTTGGCAGTCTCTTTCTGGGGCTCTCTGGGCTTGAGAAATGTGGGGACCGTGTGAAGTCTCTTTCTTTGTTCTGCCGTTGCCTGAAAAGTATCCTTCCATTTTGTTTGGAAATTGTCCTGGTTAACATTTGTTATGCTGAATCGAAGCCTGTAACAGTTAGGAGGTAAGGTTTCATTTTTAAAAGCAGCCCAAGGCAAATTCGGAACAAACGCGTAATATCAATGATTAAGAAAGAGTAAGGTTTTTCTCCTTCAGTTCAAATACTACATTGTCTTCTGCAATATTTTCAGCAAAATCTTCTGTTTTACATTTTCTCATGTGAATACATCAGTCTGGTAATGGCAAGTAATATATAAATAGTGCCGTTGAAGTTTGACAGTTTGCTTAATTCAAGATGGACTGATAAGTCTCAAAAGGTGCTGCTTGTTGAATCAACTTAGAGATGTAGGACTCCAGTGGAGGTGCAGTTTCATTCAGCGGTTTTCATAACATCATTACTTGAAGCATCATGTGCTGGAATGAAAAAGGGGAATGGTTCAAACATGCAGTGTTTCAAATGCTAAATATAGGCCATCATTTTCTAACCAGATGTCAAATCATAAATCCTGAGCCTTAGTGCACTTATGATCTTGTCACAATTTGTTGTTACTAATGTTGTTGAATTTAGGGGTAAAGAAAACAAAGAAAAGCAGAATAAGAACGCTCGGCCATCCCTATGTGCAGAATGAGTTGATGGGATAGAAGTGTGTGAACTCAGACCCTCCACTTTCTGGTGTCCTAACTGGAATGTTGTCTAACAAGGCAGTTGTTGAAAGGGGGCTTCTCACTGTTCTTTTCCCCAACTTAGACACTTACTGGGCAAAGTTACATTTGGTAGGCTTAGTTATCTCTTAACAATATTTTGTCATTAGTTAGCAGTTATGATATATTTGAATATTATTCATATAGAATACTGTGTGTGCTAGCGAAGCACTAAATTATATGCTACTCTAAAAAGATTTGACCATGTGTTTCAAATAGCTGTATGCATAAAATTACTCTGGGAGAAAGGTTGGGCCCTACATATTAGGAGTTATAAACCTATCACCCATCTCTCTCCAGCTGTTTTATTCAAATAATATTATTTGAGGTTTTCTAGGAAAAAAGAAAATATGGTACCTTCATTTTTAAGTCTCTTTGTGAGTATGTTGAGAATGAGAAAACATCTGGTTATTTCCACACGGATGATCTCCCAGGCACACCAACTGTATTGCTTTTCTTTCAGGAAATCATCTATTGTCTGGAAGTATCTCTTCAGTTCCAGGCTGGTGAGCAGGAATTTTTCATTTCCTGGATAGGTCATCTCCTTTTCCATCTCAGCACTCAAACATGTTTCCAGCTTCTCAATCTGCTGGTGAAGTCCACTTTTGGAATTCCTTTATGGAAGTCCCGTTCCAGGCAGCTTGGGTGAGATTGTTGTTAAAGATATGGAAGAGCTCTTGGAGGATCTTCTGGATGGCTCCCTTGGCATCTTGAGGATATCTCTGGGCTTGAATGCTGTGCTTTCAGTTAGACATTGGAAGGGAAAGTGTCCACCCATTTTCTCCAGAAGCTCTAAACTCTCGTTGTTCATTCTGGTTTGTAGAACATGAAGCCTGTTACAGTCCAGACATGAGATTTCACTGGAGAAGAGAAGCACAAGGCAAAATTGCAGCAACCTTGCGGCTCATGATGATGCCTTAAAGTCCCTGTCTGACTGTAGAACTTGAGGAACTGGTGTTGGTTCAAAGCCTTTTGCACGCTGCTGTGTTTTTGACCTATGTCTCTGAATTTAAGTATTTTGTGGGATACCTTTTTTTTCTATCACTTCTCCGTCTGAAAGTTTTCCTTTTCACATTCCTTCTTTTTATTTAATTGAACTAGCAAAGCATCAGAAGAACAAAATCACAGTCATTACATTTTTCAGTATTAAAAATAACTCCTTAATTACTTGTAGTTTTCCCCATTAGATAAAGAAGATGTAAAGGGTAAAGAAGAGTATAATGACTAACATTATGCTCCAGTTACAGTGTTAGAGTAGGGGCCAGTCTGTCTACTCTCAAGTACCTGAAGCCAGCACTTTTAGGCAGGTATGAATGTCTGTTACCATAGTAAGACCATATATGCAGTTAAATGCTATCAATACATTTTGGGAGATGGGGGCAGGGGGGCGGGGATTAGAGTACTGCAGAGCTTTTTTGCTAGACCCTGGTCATGAAATGCCTATCAGATAACAGCTGTTCCTCCACTTCGCCAGTAGAAGGAAACCTTTACCTGTCTGTTATGGCACTGAAAATCATAAAACTGCTATTCTCTAGCCTTCTCATTCCTTCCTTCCAACTGTACATCTTTAAATTTGGTAATTCATGCAAAGAATTCCTATTGGAGATGGGGGCCAGAAAATTATCTATTAGTCTCATACAATTTTCTGCAAATGTGAGAAATGAGTGAGGGAAAAGATACGTTTGTAGGGAATACCAAGTGATGGACTGGGAAACTGGGAGTTTTACTCATGAACCTGATGCCAGCTGTGAAAAACATACAGTATCTCAGGAATAGGTTCATGTGAAGAGTGTGAACATGTTATCTTCACCATCGGTTTTGAGTATTCACATGATGTAATGCAGTTATATGGAGGAGTGTTCTCAAAACAGATTGTGCAGCTGATAATAAATATGCTAGAAGGATCTGCATAAATGAATTAAGTTTACAGTTAAAAGAATATGGTAAAGATAGAAATTAAATTTTGTCTAATTTAACATCTCCCTTTCTTGTGCTGCTAGGTATCCCAAGGTGAGTTACATTAAGACAGTTTTTCAAATCTGATTTACTTTTTGCCATTCAAGCTTTTTGCTTTTTTCAATATTTGTTTCACTGGGCTTGGAAACGGAACCTCAATTGATCTGTTGAATGAGCTTTGCTTCCTGCGGGCAGTTTCACTTTGTGTTTTTCATAACATAGCAATAGGCTGTCACGTTGGGGTTTCCTTCAGTGCAGGGGAATGATTTTTAATTGAAAAATAGAAAATTATTTTCATTTTAAATATGAAGAGGAACAAAACAGAAATATTTTTATTCATATTAGTTCTGTTAAATCTCCCTCCCCTATCATCTCAAGGTCTTTATTTAATCATATTCTAGAGTTTGTACCTAAAGTGTGTTGAAGTGTCTGTTTAAACAAAAGCAGTTTATTGTATGTCTAATACTGTATACAGTATAGGGCACTCAATCTTACCATGGATTATGCACCCTGATCTATTATTTTCAGCAGGAGTTGTGGGGTTTTTTTGGGGGGGGGGGAGGGGTTTCCTGGCAAGTGGAAGCTTCAAGAGAGAATATATTTGAGAAACAAATTAAAATTCTGAATCTTAACAAAAAAGGTTAAAATGCAAAGAAATGGAAGTAAGTATTTTGGCAAATATGCATTAGCAATTTGCACAGCAATAGCCAAAATTTGATCTGGACAGGCTGAAATATTTGCCTGAAATGGATTAAATAGGTTTAAATTTCAATTTAAGAAGACAGAAAATCTACTTGTGATGTTTTCCCCTCTACATATCAACCAGGTTTACTTGAGTGTCTAATTAGAGAATAAGTTAGCTCCTTTTCCTATTTTCAAATAATCCACAAACAAATTCAGATTTTGCTAATGTGTTTTTTCAAAATTACTTGACAAATGGTTATCACAGAAACGTGGGCCTGGAAAGGACTTTGATAGGTAATCTAGTCCAGCCCTCTGCACTGAGGCAGGACTAAGTTTTATCTAGACCATCCCTGGCAGGTGTATCTCTACCCTGTTCTTAAAAACCTCCACTGACAGAGATTTCACTACCTCCCTCAGCAAATTGTTCCAGTGCTTACAGTTACAGGAAGTTTTTCCTAATGTCTAAACTGAATCTCCCTTGCTGCAATTTTAGCCCATTGCTTCTTTTCGTGTCTTCAGTGGTTAAGGAGAATAATTTACTTCTCTTGTCTGGCTGGTTGAGTTCAAATTAAAAACTACTTTCAGGAAGGCTGCATGAAGTTTTCTGGGGAGAATTCTCTTTATAATGTGTATTTTCAAAAGTTTGTCTGGATACTTTCTCTTTATGTAAATATACTTTTCTAACAAAAACTCACATGTAAAAATATTTGTGGAAATGTATACCGGGGGCATGAATATTTAACTGAAGGAATATTTGGAACACTTTCTTGTTTAGTGAATGTTCTCGTGACTTTAAAAACAAGCAGGTAGATAGACAATGAACAAAAAGGGGTAGTAAATACCACTGACGTGAATCTCTAGCGGATTTTTAAATCCAAATGAAAGTTCAGAAATCCTTTTTCCATTATTATGTGAGCCTTAGCTACTGATATGGTTGATATTGTTGGTGAGCTAAATAAGCTGTACTGCTCTGTAGAGAGTTTAGAAGGTGAGGCCTAGGTCTAAAATCAGGAATCCCAAATTCTAATCCTGGTTTTGCCTGAGCATGATATTAGGTAACTCATTCACTTCCTTCCACCTCTGTGTGAAATGAGGCTGATAATATTTACTTGTCCCACAGGGGTGTTAAGAAGCTATATTAATCTCTGTAAAGTGCTTTGTGACTTTCCAGAACTAACGGTCTTGTTTTCATTTTTGAAAATGTGCCAGTAGGACACACTTGTGTGTTGCTGTATGATTACTACTCTTTGTTGTTGGGTTTTTTTGCTTTGGCTTGTTTTTTAGACTATATTGTGCTGAGTACATAGCACTATAAAAGCTGCTTTAGTTCAGATGAATAGGACTTAATTTTTTCTAAGTTATGGTTCACGTCCGAAAGCAAACTTTGTTGTTGACAATGTAGTGGAAGGTTGCATAGAAATGAAAGGGTACAGGGAATCATCTTGGTGTTATGGGCTAGGCTGAAAAGATTAAGGTGTTTCTCAGTTGGGGGTGTCGTTAAATAAAGCTGGGCATGGTTTTTGTACTTGCATTTGTGGAGTATAAAAACATTTCTCAGTTATCCTTAAACTCAGAGGGGAGAATGTTGTTGCATAGGTGCAACATATCAGAATTTGGCCCCGTGTGCAACAGTCATAGTTAGTAATCCTGTGGAAAGAGCTCAGATATTATACATATATGAGACTGTCATGATGAAGCATCCACTTTTCCTTCAATTTACTTTGTGGCTAAAAAAGATGTTGTGATATGTATTGGCAGAAGTGGAATTTTAGCAGCTTCAGCAAATATTTTCCTTGCACTTTCATGGAACTTTTCAGTCTCATGAAGCCTTGTCTAATTGGGAAAATAGCTTGTGTTGTAAAATAGGTTTACTAACTTGATTTTAAACAGAACTTTAGACCAAGTGTAGATAAGGCAAATCACATTTGTTAGTTGGTCGTGGTCCTTTGGTTTGTAGAGCTGCCTTATAGTGTATTAAATACAGGTGCTAAGACAAATATATGTAGGGATGTCGCTAGACAGTCTTCTGGAAAGACTTTATTACCTATGCCTTCATATAGATAGTGACATTAAGTGCTTTGTTAGTTTTGCAATTAATCTTAACACTCTTATTAATTCTTTTATATCTTGGCAGACAGTATGTAAATATTAATCTCTGGTAGGATGTGGTACAATACATAACTTCACAGCTTTCAAAAAAGAATTGTATTTGAGTTTGAAGAGGTCCTGCCAAGAATTTGAATGGTTGACTCTTTTCCCCCCTGGAATTGGGTTCATACCATAACTTGATTTAACCTGACATTTTTGTTATTTTTTCCTTTTAGTAGAATCTTCAGCATATTCAGAATATGTAATGCTCCATAGTTTTGAAATACTCTACATTTACACTATTACTTCAGCGATTAAAATAATTTATCCAGAACTGCCACATTGTCCCCCAAAAAATCACTAGAATAACTATCCATTCATTCATCTTTGGGGTTATGAAAAAAGAACAAAGTACCAGTTTGCATGAATATGTGCTTTCATATTTATTACACATAACATAGTATTTGGACATGTCATTAGTTCTTAAACACTTCTGCTTGGCTTTCTTTTCTTTTTAATACTTTTTATTTCTATCGGAAGATAATAGTTAATTAATAAACACAATAAATAAGCATAAAGGGGCTGATTCTATGCCTGTTGAAGTCAATAGAAAATTTCCATTAACACACAGGTATACAACTAGCATTGTTTCCTTCTAGTTTATTTCTATTTGTGTACTAAAAAAGATGCAGATAACAATTGACTTAAGGATTCAATCCTGATGTGTCAGTGCACGATGCATCAAGTAGTGTGTGTGTGTGTGTGTGTGTGTGTGTGTGTGTGTGTGTGTGTGTGTGTGTGTGTGAGAGAGAGAGAGAGATTCCATAGTTGTTGTTTTTTTCCCTCTCATCTTAAAAATGTTTTTCAAGGACGGTTTAGGTGCCTACTGTAGGAAGTGTGGGGAAGAAGTATCTTCCTCCATATCCAGTGCAAATAGCCAATGGGGCTGAATTCCAGTTGTGGATCTTGGGCCAGACCCTCGACTGATGTAAAATGACAAATTTCCACACAGAAGTTATGCCAGTTTACTAAGGATCAGTCCCCATGGACTTAATCTATGAGATCACTGGGACCACATTATTCCTTGACTTTTCAGTGGTATTTTTAGGCCTCCAGGTGGAGGTTATCTATAGTGACAGCCTTTAAATTTTGTCTACTTTTATCAGATATAAAATAAATCAGTAGGTAATGTTTACCTCAGTATCTGCAGTATTCCTTTGCTTATCTATACATTCTATATCTATACATACTATAGGTAATGCTGGCAAATATTGTGGTTACCTAACTGCAAATACATATTCAGATATCTAAGGCAACTGGTAAATTTTAAAGGCCAGTGTTGCACCTCCTGAAAAACACAACAGACGGATTTTTCCACCTTTTGCATTAAGGCACACCTTACCCAAATACTGTAAAAATAAAAATCCTACAGATAGTATTGCTTGATTCAAAAGGATGTGGGATGCTAACCATGGAAAGCTCACTGATAAGAGAAAGGGACCTAATAACTTTTGAGTTTGACTTCCATTTTTTAGAATCTGAACAAAATAACTTCACAAAATTGTCCCAATGATAGATGTAGCAGTGTTTTTTAATTATAATTTCACCTTCTTCTTAGGTGGATATGTTTTTCTATTAGCACGGAACCAGTATGCCTTCCATCCTCCTTTAGGTTTTCCTTCTTCCTTTGTTTTTGTCTCATTACTTCATGAAATCTCTAGACTGAGGATTCTGACTTTTTTTCCACCCTTTTTTTCTGGTTTATTTTTTCTGAAAATAATTAAGACACTTTAAAAAAAATTATCATGACAATAAGGTCTTTTATCGAACCCATTATACCTTATTGCTAATCTAGGGGAAATTCTCAGGTTTAAGGTATGTGGCAGGGCAGGGGTAAACCCCTGGAATGCCCAGCTAAAATGCTGGCTAAGCCCTGCTGGCTGGTAGAGTGGCAAGGTGCAGGGGCCCAGGCAGTCAGCAGGGAGCCCAGTTGCAGGCCCTAAGGAGGGCTGGCTCACTGCAATAGGCTGAGCTAAGTAGGGGCAGCTGGGCTGAGGACTGGGAGGGCTCTATAGCCCTGGGCAAAGCTCAGTCAAGAGGCTAGCCTGGGAAGAGACAGGAGGCTGCAGCTCTGTCTCCTCACCACTGGACAGGAGCCTCATGGGCCAGGAGACCCTGGGAAGGGACAACTGTTGAGGGGGAGCTACACTGTGGCACTGTAAATAAAAGCACAAGGGTGAAACACCGCCAGGAGGCGTTGGGACTCTTATTTAACCAGCCAAAGCACAGGGGTGAGGAGGAGGAAACCTGTGCTGACCCAGTGACAGGTATGACCACTCTTTTCTACATATATGTTAAAATTCCTCAAATTACATCTTATTAGCATTTAATAACTCTAATCATACACGCTGTCTTGCATAAGACCAAACAACATTTCAGAAGGGTGTCTCTTACCAAAATCTGAAACTTTAGCACATGGAGTTAATAGAGTTAATATGAGGCTCAGATACCAAAACCAAGCAGAATACTGTAGGTTAGAAGTACAGTGGGACGCATAAAAAGCTAGTGAGAGTGTTGTTTTTATACTGATCCATATCGGTGGAAAAGAGACCATACACACTTCAGTTTTGCTATTACAGCTGCATCTCCAGTTTGCTATCATTATTTTGGTGATACTAAATCATATTGTAGTCCTTGTAAATTTCAGTTAGGAAGCTGGGGGGCTATTTTATTTTTGCAAGTCAACATAGAAATAAAGTCATAATGGCAAATACACTGACTGTGCCATATATATCTAGCTATATCTATATATATATATAATCTCACAATCATTCAGGTGTATCTTTATCCAAGCCATTTTTTTTTAAACTAAAGCCAAGGCATTGCAGTCTAAACTTCCATAAAGTGATCTATTTTGCATGTGCAAAATCAAAGGTGTGACTGAAATTGGCCCTATTACTTGTATCAGTAGATGGTAGCTTAATAGCATCCACACGCTGGAAAACTATAGTTGCAATTTCTCCCTACAGTTGTCAATAGCTTGACCATATATTTTAAAGTTTTACTTGGATTGCAGTATTCATGTTGTACTTTAAATGGTGGTAATTTGTGTTATACTGTATTTCTTTATTGTCTAATTCAGTTAAATTTTAAAGTGCAATAAATCACACTCAGAATATATAACATTTTCTATAAGGTACAGGAGACAAGCATTGTATTTAATAGATGCTCTTTTTCCTCCGGTGGTGGTCATGAGAAAATGTAAGGCTCAGACGTTCCAGCACACTCTATTCCAGGGGTGGACAAACTTTTCAGCCCGAGGGCCGCATCTGGGTGGGGAAATTGTATGCAGGGCTGGGGCAGGGTGTTGAGGGTGCGGTGAGCAGGAAGGGGCTCCAGGCCAGGGGTTGGAGTGTATGAAGGGGCTGGGGTGTGGCAGGGGGCTCAGGGCAGGGGGTTGGGGTACAGGAGGAGTGCTGCAGGGGGCTGGGGTGCAGGTGGGGTGCAGCAGGGGGCTCAGGGCAGGGGGTTGGGGTCCAGGAAGAGTGCTGCAGGGGGCTGGGGTGCAGGTGGGGTGTGGCAGGGGGCTCAGGGCAGGGGGTTGGGGTGCTGCAGGGGGCTCTCAGAGGTGAAAGACCCGGGGTTTGGATGTTGGGCATTGGGCTCATGTGATAAGGTGAGAGCTTGTGACCTTCGCAGGCTGAGATCATACACACTAGCCCTTGCAGGCCAAGATCCTCATCTTGCTGCACCCTCTATCCCCCTTGCAGGAAGGAGGGTGCTAGGCTTCAGAGAGCTGAGTCCTGGAGGGTAGGCTGAACAGAGCCTACGCCACATTATGTATTGTATGGTATGGAGCCCGGTAACCCTGGCACCATATATGGGTTATATGGTAAGGAGCCCTGGAACCAATTAAATACCTGGTATAGGAGAGTATGGGTGATGGGCGGGTAGTGCCCTTCCCCTGTTAAAGTTTAATAAAAGTTGCAGCCTGCAGCGTAATTCTATGCATCTGTCTATCCTTATTTTGCTGCTGTGTCCACATCAATTGATCTGTTGGTAATTGAGCCATTAGTGTAAGTAGCAATGTTGCATATTTGCCATACTGTACATTAGTTTTACCCTGAGTCCACATTTGCACTGTACTATACCATTGAAGTTATATTCTCCTCTGGTTACCTATCTGACAGCTCCTGGCATGGCTACTTGAATTAGTGGCTTGCAGGAGATTTCAAGAGGCCTCTATTGTCGTGTATTTGAAAACTGTAGGCTGTCACTTTAATTTGTAAAGGGCTTTCTGGTCCTGCTGGCAGACTAGGGGGCTCAGTAGGAAAGCATACAAAGGGTGCAATCAGAGTCTGTCAGCAGAAACAGCCAAGAGTTAGGTGGCTGTATTTCAGGGAGCAGCTTGCGTCGTCTCTGTGGTTTGGGTTACTTGTGTGTGGTTATTCTGAATTCTAAGGAATAGTGTTTCTTGTAACTTTCCAGCAAGAATATTGATTTTATCTAACTTTGTGTGTATACCATGAACATAACATCTGGAAGCCCAAAGAGATTGCCTGAGATTATGTTAAATTCCCATAATTCTCTGGAAAACTTCCCGGAGTCCCCATGAGCTAGTGCTATTTCACTAATTCTTTCTCAAAATAGAGGCCAGAGTAAAAACTACTCTCCTCCCTCTTGCTTGGATGGAGCTTTTTCAAGAGTAATGTGTCTGAGATGGAAGACGGTGGTTTAGCGGTCTCTTTGAAGAGCTAGAGACTGAAACCAGCAGTTCATGGATTTACTACTGCATTTGTCTCATAGCTCCCTAACTCTGAGTTTGTTTGCTCAGAGCTGGCTATCAGAACTTTTGGGTCTCAACTGCCACCACAGATTGGTGGGTCTGAATGAGTCTTAAGACCTGGCGTGAGAAATAGTGGCTACATAATTCTAGAAAGAAGAGAGAGATTTTTCTTTACTTCTATGGATTAGCGCTAATGATCCAGCAGTAGCACTCGAGGATACTTCTGCTCACATGAAAATGCCCTATGGAAACTCACTAATTTGGTGAGTAACAGATAACTTGAGTCCCAGTCTGGGTTTGGGGTATGCACAGAGGGTAACAAAGCCATACATAGCTACACATTGAGTACTGAAGGGATATGTGATCGAAGTGACCAATGTGCGAGAGATCACTGAGGGAGTTCAACAAGTGGGATTCTTTAACTGTGTCAAAGCTACAAGATGGAAACCAAGTGCCCATTCTGCGTGCTATGCACCTTTCCCCATCCCACTCTAAAGCCTAGCCCAGGAATGTCTTAACAGGAGTACTACTCAAAGGAATTGCAAGCCTTATTGGATCATTGTGGCAGGATCCTAGACATTGAGATAGGGTGCTCATGCAATGTCCATGAGGCCAGAACTTTTAGAGCCTCTGGACTTCTGAAGGGCAGCACTTTCCCAACGGCACAACATTGACATCAGTGGCATTTCACTCCCCTTAGTTACTGTGGATAAGCCTGCACATTCACTTTTGCCATGACTGCTGAGGCCATTCCCTGATTGCACTAACCCAAATATAGTTGCTGATTGCATACGTGAAGTCTCTCATTCAACTATCCACTCAGCAGGCACAAGAGGGCAGTGGAGTGCTTTCTGGGGGAGAGTGAAAGCAAGCTGGAAAAGCCTGTTGATGTACAATAATGATTTGACTAATGTAGCAATATCATCCTGTTGCATTTTGTGTAATATATGTGAGAATGAAGTGAGATGTTCGCCCAGTAGATAAGTGAGGAGCAGCAGGACTTGTCCATGCAGAGAGTGTTTAATTCCACGTAGTTCCAAGCTGACTGGAAATCACAGCGTCAAGCTATAGTTCATGTAGCCACTTCCCAGCCAGTGGTGTAGCCAGGTTTAGAGCACAGGGGGAGCGGCTCTATAAAAAGGTGCCTCCCCGCTCCCCCTGTACTCACCTGGTGGCGCTTTAAAGGGCCCGGGGCTCCAGCCGCTGCGGAGCCCCCGGGCCTTTTAAATCCCCGCCCGAGCCCGGCTCCGGCAGCGGGGCTGGGGGTGCTTTAAAGGGCCCGTGGCTCCCTGCAGCGGCAGGAGCCGCCAGCCTTTTAAAGCACACACCCCCCCCAGCCCGGCTCCGGCAGCAGGGCGGGGGCGCTTTAAAAGGCCGGCGGCTCTCCGAGCTTTTCATTCACCTCCTAGAGTTAGGTGTGGGGCAGGGACATGCAGAGCAATTTGTTTACATACACAGGGATGTCCCTTGAATCCTCCTGAAAGATCTCGATGAAATGTCCGTGGAGGCATGCTGCAATCTTCTCCCAAAGGTTTCCAGGCATAGCAGCCTTATTTCATCCTCTGTTGTAGAACGCTTTCCCACTCCAGGCGCCGATAACTTTGGCAGGCACCATTTCAGTAAACAAGCTAGCAAAATGCAGGCCTGGGTGACTTTGGGATGCCAGCAGCAGCTATGCTCTCTGCCTTTGTTACACTCAGGAGCGAGATCAGCTACCACCTCTTGTGGAAAATGTTGCCTGTATTCAGTACCATTGCCCTATATTCGGTTTATGTAACCGAGCTTGCAATGCTCATCAATGCAATGCAAAGCTGTGCAGGCCCCATGATTCCCTCAGAGATGGTGGACAGCAACAAGGCCTGTGGAGGGTTCATGGGAAATTGAAAATAGGCATGAAAACTATGGCTCGAGATGATATTGTGGATAGAGAACATTGCATTCAGGGAAGCTGCCCTTGCTCCTAGTCACCCGTGCATGAGTAATTTCCTCAATGTATGGTGGGGCAGAAACAGTGTGCTGAATGGTGGCAGGTTGCATGCTGGGATACCTACCCATGATGTATGGACAGTGCATTAAGACAAGCACTCCTGGTGAGTACACACTGTAGATGCAAGGAGCCAAGTATGCATATGGACAAGCAATGTACTGACTGTGATGGCTGTATGCTGATGTAACTTGTGTTAGCAAAGCTTTGTACTGTAGACGTGGCCTCAGAAACAGAAATGGCCTATGCTACAGAAAAAGCATGTGAATAACCAATTTTAGGGATGGGATATTGGTTTAAGAGCAGAGATAAGGGGAAACATTTTCACAAATAAGTTGAAATTAAAAAATTAATCTTGAGCCTCTCATCTGTCAAAGAAGTTCACAGGTCAGCTGTGGCTTGCTGGATGGAGCAGAGTCAAGAGATCTAGCCTCAAATCCTGGGTTGTGTTGTGCAACTTTGGGGAAGATGCAGCTTCTTTATGGCTCTGTTTCCCCATCTGTATTATCCTCAAATATTCATTGAAAGTGGTTTATGTTTGATTAATAGTCTAAATTCAAGCTACATTGTTGAAGTTACTTAAGATGTGAAATACTTTGACTTTACAGTCTCAGAATACATAGGAGCCTAACAGAGTATACATGTCATATATTCACAACATACTGTTCATGAGCCATTTATATTTGGGGGGGAAATTTTAATGGAACAATTTTCAATTTTAAAAAATGCTATTGTCAGAATCAAAACACTTCATGGGAACATGTTGATTTTAATGAAAGGTGCTGGCAAGGAACTCTAAAATGAGTCAAAATTATTGAATATTGAAAAGTGTTTTTCTTATTTGATTGCAATTAGGCTTGGAAAGATTAGATTTTTATCAGGAAGGCCTGTTCCACACCTAACACTTGGATCAACCTAGTTCCACTGCTCAGGGCTGTGGAAAAATTAGTATCCCTTTATAGGTTTGCAGATAAGACACACCACACGTTGCCCACAATCATGATGTCTAGAAGATACATGTACCTTGGCTTTGAGGCCATCATAAGAAGGAAAGCTGAGTCAGTGAATAGCTGCCTCTCCCCTGTCACCCCCATGCAGGGTGAAGGGCAGAGCACATGTGTTGCCAATATGAAAGCATTTCTTGCAAGTACCTACCAATAAAACTTATGTTTGATTTTAAAAATCAGATGCTCTAACTTTGACACTATTTAAAAAATCCACTAGACGATTAGGGCTATTGCTTCTGAGTACAAGTAACTTGGAGTCAAGCTCTGATCTTGGCATTTGCAGAAAAGTGGAGCACAAATGAAAACAGAAATGTGATATTGTACAATAGTTTGGTGCATTGTATGCTTACTGGCCCTTTTCAGATGTGAGGTAGAGACATTTAAAATGCTTTTTTCAGAAAGAAGTGAACTAACAGCCCTATAGTACTGGGGTAGCTGATAGACATACCAGTAAATATGGAATGCTCTAGACTGTTATTAGCAGAGTTTTGAGACAACCATATTGCATGTGAGTGAAGGAGGCAGAAATATGGGATGAACTGTAAAGTTAACAGAACGCTATTACAATTTGCTTTAATTCCACATACTCTATGGTTGTCTTTTTTTTGCTCTTTAAAATACATTGGTTACCATGGAAACTATGAACACTGGTACTGTATATGGACCTTAAGTGCCATACTGACTGCAGTATATAAAAGCTTGATTTAGAGTATAGCTTGGGAAATGGGGGAGGTGAGAATCTGTTTGCAAAACATTGTCAAGATGTAAACCGCTATTAAGTGCTGTTTGCAAATACTGGAGTTTCTATACCACTACACCATAACACTTTTACTGCTGATGTACAGTATAGACTGTTAAAGTGTGTGGTTTTCAGTCACTGATATGAAATGATGATCTACATCAAAAACATTCCCTCTCCTGTTTTAACTTATGCCAATATAAAAGTTTACCTACTGCTATCTTTTCACATTCCATACTCAAAATGTGATAGATGTTAAATGGTTAGCACCCAAATGAGGGCATATTGCTAGGGCTAGAAGCTACCTTGCCAGAACCCTGCACCCCCACTCCCCCCCCCCCCCACTTGCTCTTCAAGGATACTAGAGGCCTCTGAAAAGATGTGCGCTTATATCTACATCTTGCTAAAACTAGACTCCATACAAACAAACAGGTTTTGGCCCTCTACACAGGCCCATTTATATCCTAAACTAACTTCAGACAAAATCAGGGATGAAAAATTCTGCATGCTTGCTAGACCCACCAAAGGTGACTCTCCACCATAACATTGTCAGGGGATGCTATGTCTAACGTGTTTGTGATCCTGACTGCTTCCGACTGTTAACATGAAGTGCAACTGGTGAATCTGCATGGCTAAGGCCCAGCATTCCTGTATTCAGTATCCTAGAGGCCACTCCTGTGTAAGTTTTGAATAAAATGCAATATAGTGCAATTGAGGCTGATGAGAAAAACCCATCACCTGTAGTCTCATTATTATACTGAAAGCAATGTAATTCCCAGATTAAAAACCTGGATGCTAATTTGACAGTTTTCTTCATATTAATGGATTAAATACAGGATCCTATTTTGAAGGCAGATGGCGCTGGCACCAATACTAGACAGTCTTAACAGTGACTACTTCTGGAAATATGTCAAACAATCACTTAAAAAGGTGGAAGGATTATTATGGGTTGAAGATCCAATGAGTTGTAGGTACAAGAGGACTTTCATAGTGCTATTTAATCCTTCTGGAGAAATATAAACACTTACATTTCTAGTATATTGTTGAAAGACTCATTCTCCAAGAATAATTATGTATTAAGATGTTTATGTACAATGTATGCTGCCATGTCATTTTTATTTCATGTTCTGTTACGACTGGAAACAGATCTAACATGCAACTGCAGCATTTCAGTTAAATTAATATATTGAGTTGGTGACAAAACAGACCTTTATCTGGTAGAGTATTGGCAGAAAGCAAAATTCAACATTAAAGTTTATATTTAAGTTTCATGCAATAGAGGAATTAAGGCAAAAGCCTATAAATGGAATTTAAGTACTTATGAAGGCCACCAGATTGACAGTTTACAACACTGAAATTCTCTCCACCAACAAGCACAACTCAGGCAATGAAAGATTTCCAGTCCCTTCCATCCCCAAAGTTCTACTACCCCACCACTTATCTCAACATGGATTTCTGTTGACCCCCATTAAACAGTTGCTTGGGAAATTAAGTGCTTATATACATAGTGCTGTATATTGTCAAAGTACCATACTTCATTAATAGTAGGGAGTAGGTGGTATTTCAAGGGAGAAGGCTAAAACGTATGAATGTCCACATCAATGGAGAAAGTTGGCTTTTGCTGCAAATAGACAAGAAAGATGACAATATGTTGGCATAGCAGGTTATTAGGTCAACAGCTATGCCAACATCTTGCCTCCTCTCAAGGTCTGAGTAAGAACTTCTTGCAAAGACTTCAGCAGTATTGGTATCCTCTTGTAATTTGTTTGACCTGAAAGAGGGGGAGGGAAAAATACATAAATTGAACCTGCTTTTGTTAAAACAGATAGTGAAAAACCTACAGTACACAGTATATGGCTGTGAAATGTAAGTAGGCCCTGAGTAGTGGACCAAATTCTAACTTCAGTGGTAGTTCTGTGCGTGGAGCGGATGCAGATTAGGCTCAGTACTGGGTCACCAATTTTTGCAAAGTGAAATCATGTAAATACTCTGACAATTTTGTAAAAGTCCAACGGAAGCTGATGGTAAATGAGTCCTGAGCTATATCATGTTTACATTTATAAATGTGTTCACCTGTACCTTTAAGTACTCGGATTTTTTTTTATTTGGTCTGCCTCATTGTTTGTTTCACCTAAACAAAGAGTAATGCTAAAATAGGATTAGATTTAAAACAAACACAACTATAAAGAGATACCATGGCAGCAAACATAATTAGATGTTGCATTGCAACCTTCTCAATTCACTTTAGTCACTGTTTGTTTTGGGTTTTTTTGGGGGGTGGGGCAGGAAGAGTGGTGAGACTGTCTCTTTGGGCAAAAACTTATTTGTCTCAACCAAAAGGCAGAGCATTTGGGGAAATTGGGGGTGGTTTAAAAACTTGAGCAGTTAACTTAAGGAACATTCTCTCATCTGTGCAGGAACTGGGGCAATACTTTTTCCTGCTGTAAAATAAAAAATTAGATTATAGCATCTATCACCAAGTATCTGGGTGCAGTACACTAGATAAGACAGCAATAATTAAAACACAACCGGGTATATCACATCATGGAGAAACAGCACCTCAAGCAAAAGAAATACCAAATGTTTGGTTAAATTATATAGGGTACCTTGACTTTTAGCAATAATCCAAAGCAATACATGCTGGCAATATTGAATAGATAAGAGAACCTTTAACTTCCAATTCTGTGTTCAAATTTACATCCTTAATACAAAAATTAAAAGCAGTATTTAAAAATAGTTACATATACTTTAATTAAAGGCCACCCACAAACTATGAATCCCATATCATGAGACATGTACTTACGATAGAAGTAAGCTTTTGGGGGCTCTTTGTAAAGCTGTGTACCTAGGACAACGTGGTCAATCTTGTTTGGTGCCTCTAGGCACCACTAGTACAAATTATAGATTCATTAAAAATGTTATCAGGTACAAGACAAATGTACATAAATTCTTAAAATCTTATTTTCATAATGTAATTCTAACACGTCATCATTCTAGTTAAGTTATTGAACCTTGCTTATCACAGTGGCATTTCAGCATCTCCAGACAACAGCCTACTTTGCTGGATTTTAACAAGAATCAGGAAGGGATTTTGTCTTATTTTCCTGTTCAGAATAGTTCAAAAATAATGTTACCAACATGGATGATGATCCAACTGTCATTTTCCCTCATAACTTGGGTTTTTCCAATTCTTCCTGTGGAGGAATATAAATTAAGAGATGAAAGTTAGAAAACATTCCCAAAACTTCTCAATCCTTCAAGTTTTAATACAGAATCTCTTTTCAATGGCATTTAAACCAGCGTGGATTTAAATCACTAGTCAGGAGGACTTGGTTTAATCATGGTTTTCTACATAAGTGCATTGTTGTTGGTTGTTACAACCTAATACATATTCTTCACAACTCAGATGTAGGTTTCATTTTTAGAAGGTGGGTACTATATATTTTTAAACAGTGATTAATCTGAAAAGTTTTCAAAAGTTTTACAGCTATATCAGAAAATGAATGATTTCATTTACCAAAGATAATTGAAGCAGATATTTATGAAGTCATTGGGAGGTGAACTATCTCCAATTCAACAGGTTAATCACTAATATTTAGAGGATTTTCTTGCCATGCTGTATTAGGAGGAGAACATCACCAGACATTCAACAGCAAACATAATATTTTAACAAAACAAGCATAAATCTATACAGAAACCTGTGGAAGCCCAGAAGATTGGGTCCCTAATCCATGAACTATTGGAACTCATTTACAGAACTTTTCTTAAACATTACATGATTATCATGGAACAGGGATTATAAATTGATTCTATAGTATGAGACATCTATCTTTAGATAAAATGCTTTGAGGAAAAAACATCAAAAACTATTTAAATTTTTAAAAATCTGATTTTTGATTTTATCCACTTGATTTTAACTACCTATGATTTAGAGAATTATATTCCTTCTATATAGTATTCTGTAAATTCTATTGAAATAATAGAATTGAATTCTATAGGACCTAACCATAAGGGTTAGTATATTCCAGAAAGTCATTCTTGTATATTTCCCTCCCCCATTGTGAGGCGCACTACTTTTAAATATGAAACTCAAGGTGTTGTGTCATTGCATAATTTGAGAAAATTCCAGTACACAGAATAACTTCGCTCTTTCCTGGGTGGCAAGCCTGCTTTTTCTTTGTATTTAAATTTACTGATAGTGAAACTAATAAATGTACACAATGATTGTGTAATTAAGTGACTTTAGGGTTACTTTTAAAATATTTTAATCTTAGCCATAACTATTTTATGTCAAGACTTTTATAATCCCTCATTTCACATTCTCATAGGAGAAGAGTTCTCCTGGAGACTGAAATTGTCCATGCTGGGATCTAAGCCACCCACACATGTGTGTAACTTTACTCACGTGGACAAGATTTAAAACCAAAAAGGGTGTTGAGTTTAAACCCATTTTGTTTAAAAAAATCTTGGCCAATTTTTCACTTACTAGTTAGGTTGTTAAATAGCTATATCTATATATCAACACATTGTTTTTACATCATAATGCTGAATAGATTGCAGGCATACTATTTAAGCTAACAGGCACTTGCCCAAATTCAAGCCATTTAGTCTCTATATGCAAACAAACTTTTTTGTGGTTGTGCCAAAGCAGGGCACAATGTTTGCATATGAGTTCTATCCAAATCTCTCGCGCCTCATAACCTACAGTTTTTTGGTGACTGAATCGGATGCTCCCAGACCTGACTATTTTAATCTCTCATACAATTACTCTTTCCCTAGCAGAACATGTCTGTGCTGAGGGTCAGTGCACAGAACTGCAGCTAGATCTTCATGTGACCATATGATTTTCAGCATTAATATAAACTTATCTGTGCCCCTACTTTGAAGGCTAGCAGCACAGCATCTATTGGCAAGTACTTCTGAGCAGCAAAGACTGCCTCTTAAAGTTAACATGCCATTTGCGTCCATCATAACTGAAAGCAGAGCATTGAGATCACTTGTAGTTCTTGAAATCAGACTACAGGATAGAATAGTACTGATTTTTCTATAGATAATGTACCACAGCTGCCCTAGCTCATTCCAGACTGATAAAGGGTGTGTGTGTGTGTGTGTGTGTGTGTGTGTGTGTGTGTGTGTGTGTGTGTGTGTAAGTAAAGCAGAGCTTTCCAAACTTTTCATGTTGGTGACACACTTTTTAGACATGCATCATTTCGCGACACACCGGAACTGACGCGTAATCAATTCCGCCCGGATTACACATACTGCGCATGCGCAGTACCCAGGGCCAGCCGCCCCAAGCAAAAAAAAAAAAGAAACAAACAAACAAAACAAAAAAACACCAAGTGCCCCCCGCCCCCCCCAACGCCGGCCAAAACACGCCCCCACCCAACAACGCCGCCCCGCCAAAATGCCGGGGGGGAGCGGAGCACGCCTGCCGCCCCGCTGCCCCGGCCGGGGAGCAGAGCACGCCTGCCGCCCCGCGACACACCTACACACTGCCGCCGACACACGTCGCAACACACAGTTTGGAAAGCTCTGGTGTAAAGCAAGTGGCTAGAAATGTGACTGTCACATTTTTATGCTTGATCTTAGTCAAAAGGCTGAGAAATGTCACATTCTTAATGGTTTTCCCTCTCCTCTGTTGCTCTTTGGAAGAGTCCACTCTGACAATAAACAAAGTGTTGTCAAATCACTTTGCTTGGTCTGTGTAAATGACAACAGTTTTCCTACTATTTTAGTAAATATACAATAGTAGGGGGGAAACTGCAGGTTGTAGGACTTACAATTGACTCTCCTTGTTAGGGAAATGGCGAACATGATTAGCAGTAGCATCCAGCTACTTTGCATTGTGGAGAAATCAAACATGGAAAGGCAATAAATAAATGAAACCACAGAGCATAATGTAACTTGGCTACTGCATTTAAAGCAGACTGTCCTGGGGACTGGTTTGCTGCCCTGGACTTAAAAAAATGCCTACTTCCACGTGGCAATCAATCAAGCTCACAGGAAGTACCTCCTATTTCTGGTAAATCAAAATCATTACCAGTTCACTGTACTACCCTGAGGCATGTCAGCAGTGTCCAGGATCTTTACTAAGGTCATGGCAATAGTAGCTTCATTCCTCTGAAGACTGGGAGTTCAGGTTTACCCCTACCTGTATGACTGGCTTGTCAAAGGCCTGTCCATGCTGCAAGTGCAGAACATTGTTTCTTTGCTCCAGTCAACGCTCAGTGCTCTGGGATTGTTAAATATGGTGGGGGTGGGGGGGGAAGGGAATTCTCCTCTCCCTGGTCCAGTGTAGAGAGTTTATAAGGGCTGTACTGGACTCATCTGAAGCCAGGGCCTTTCTTCCACATTCTAGTTTCCAGACAATTGGATCAATTGTTATACATTTGAAGGCCCACTCAGTCACAACAGAACAAAACCATTTGAGGCATCTGTGTCACATGGCCTCTTGCACTGACATGGTTCAAGATGCCAAACTGCAACTCAGCACTCCTCAGGGCTGGGTGGCATCAGTCTACTAGCCAAGCCACCATTAGACAGACTGGGTGGTAAAAGTGCCCTCCCACATCCTCACCTGCCTAGATTGGTGGCCAGATCCAGCCAATGTATGTGCAAACATTCAGCTTGCCTGCCCACCGCCAACTTATTAGTGACATGCTTTGGCTCTGGGATGGGGAGCCCACCTGGATTCTCTACAAACGCAGGATCTAGGCTCCTCAGAGGACTTCTCTTTACCCATCACAGAGAACAAAGGTGTCAGGCTGATGTGCCATGTATTTCTATTGCAGATCAGGGGAAACAGCCTGTTAGTCCTCACAGACAACACAGCGACAATGTTACCTCAACACGCAGTGGGGAGCTCGCTCTTCTCCACTCTGTCAAGAAGCAACTACTCTGGAAGCTCTGTAGTGCCAGCTCAATAGATCTAGAAGCATCTTACCTATGGGGCATACAAGAATGACCTAGCAGACTAGCTGAGCAGAACATTTGAGTCACCATGAGGGGGTCTCTTTGCCCAGATACCTCTTCCAGCAGTTGGGGTTTCCCCAAACAACCTATTTGCAACTAAATCCAACAAAAAACATCAGCAGTTCTGCTCCCTACAGAGCAGGGCCAGCTCCGGCTTTTTTGCTGCCCCAGGCGAAAAAGCACACAAAAGTTAGCCGGAGCACCGCCAAAGCGCCAAAAAAACAACCAACCACCAACAGCCGGAGCGGAATGTGCCGCCCTAAGATTGGCCTGAATGCCGCCCCTTACAATGTGCTGCCCCAAGCATATGCTTCCTAGGCTGGTGCCTAGAGCCGGCCCTGTTAGAGTCACAGCCCAGATTCCGTAAGAAACCTTTTTACTTACATGGTCTGGCAGGCTCCTCCATGCTTTTCCACCAATCCCACTCACAAGATATTGCTACAGATAAGCCAGGAACAAGCCAGAATCCTATTGTGGCTCCAGCATGGGCCCCATCAGTACTGGTTCACCACTCTTCTGGTGCTGTCAGTGACACCTCCCATTTCACTTCCACTACACTCAGACTTAATCTCCCAGGATTACGGTTCCCTACTCCACCCAAACCTACAAGCCCTTCAGTTAACTGCATGGATGCTTCATGGCTCGATACACAAGAGCAAGTTTGCCTGAAAGACAGTCAAGGGGTCCTGCTAAATAGTAAAATGCCTTCTACAAGAGCTACTAATCTTGCTAAATGGAGGCGTTACCCCATGCTGGCAAGACCAGATGGAGAATCCCCAACCAGTTCTTCAGTTCATCATATACCAGACTACTAATTATACCTGAAACACCAAGGTTAGGCAGTTATTGCCATCAAAGTACATCTGGCTGCTATTTCAGCACTCCATCTTAAAGTGGACAATCGCTCTCTTTTCTCCAAGGACATATCCATAAGGTTTTTAGAAGGCCTTAGTGAAAATTATACCCTCACGTGCAAGACCCTGTTTCACTGTGGGATCTAAACTTAGTGCAGTACTGTCAAGACTTATGGGTCCTCATTTTGAACCATTGGCTACCCGCTTCATGTGGCATCTATCAACGAAGATGGCATTTTTGATGGCCACTACCTCAGCCGTAAGAGATGGGGAGCTGGAAGCATTATCAGGACCTCCATATATCATCTTTTTTTTTTTTTGAAGGACCAAGTTTACCTGTGTCCTTATCTAAGCCCTGGGCTACACTAGGGGAGGGGGTCGATCTACGATATGCAACTTCAGCTACGTGAATAGCGTAGCTGAAGTTGGCGTATCGTAATCGACTTACCTGGCCATGAGGACGGCGGCGAGTCGATCGCTGCCGCTCCCCCGTCGACTCCGCTTCCGCCTTTCGATGAGGTGGATTGCCGGAGCCGACGGGGAGCGCGATCGGGGATCGATTAATCGCGTCTTAACGAGACGTGAAAAATCGATCCCCGATAGATCGATTGCTACCCGCCGATCCGGGTGAGGTTCACCCCAAAGGCTGTTTCCTCTTTCCACATCAACCAGCAATGTATTTGCCTGCATTCTCCCCCAAACCATAGAGGAAGAGTGGTTGCATACCTTGGATGTCTGAAGAGCCTTGGTATTTTATCTGGACAGAACCATACACTTTTTTCTGTAAATCCTCCCAGATGTTCACAGCAGTGGCAGACAGAGTAAGAGATCAGTCAGTCTTCACCCAGAGGATTTCTTCCTGGATTGCAGCCTGAGTGCACATGCTATGACTTAGCTAATGATGTTCCACCTGACAGAATCACAGCTCATTTGACAAGGTCACAATGTGCTTCAGCAGCCTTTTCGGCACAAGTTCCAATTGCAGACACTTGTACAGCAGCAACCTGGTTCTCAGTCCACACATTGGTCTCCTCCTATGCTGTGACTCAAGACACCAGAGAGACTGTTGAAGTGGGATGATTTCTCTAGTCTTTATTGAAATAGACTCCAATCCTGCCTCCTATCTTACAGACTGAGAGTCACCAAGGGTGGAATGCTCATATACAATCAAAGAAAAAATGGTTATTAACCTGTTCCAGCTGAGATGTGTTGTGCATGTCCATTCCATGACCCACCCTCCTACCCGTCTTCATCAGTTATGGCAAGAAGTAACTGAGGGTGGCTGTGGCCGGCTCTATCCTTCATACCTGCATGTAGTGGCGTGTGGCAACAGGGGGTGCTCTAGCTGCCCAATGAGTACCTTAGCCCAGGGCTACACTAGGGGAGGGGGTCGATCTACGATACGCAACTTCAGCTACGGGAATAGCGTAGCTGAAGTCGGCGTATCGTAGTCGGCTTACCTGGGGATGAGGACGGCGGCGAGTCGATCGCTGCAGCTCCCCCGTCGACTCCGCTTCCGCCTTTCGATGAGGTGGATTGCCGGCGCCGACGGGGAGCGCGATCGGGGATCGATTAATCGCGTCTTAACGAGACGCGAAAAATCGATCCCCGATAGATCGATTGCTACCCGCCGATCCGGCAATCCACCTCATCAAAAGGCGGAAGCGGAGTCGATCCGGCGGGTAGTGAAGACCTGCCCTTAGAGGGAAAAAGTTTCCAGTGGCCGTGTGCTGGGTGCACCGACAACAAGAATAGAATGGCCACGTGCAACACACCTCAAACAATGTTACAGGACAGGTTAGCAACCATTTTCTCCTTAGACTTCTCAGGAAGTGAAACCTGAATACAGTTGAGTCCTGAACTGAAAGCAATTTCAGGAGCACAGCTTTAGGTGGATTACCTCTGTAAGTGTCTTATTCACAAAATAAATCACTTAAGCCTTGGCTTTTTTTGGAAAAAATTTCCCCTGGTTAACTCCAATTCAGCTCAACTGGGAACCCTACTGTAGAGAAGGTAAGGCTGTGGCATTTTTCCAATCCATTGCGTAGAACTGCTTTTGAGTGCATCTAGATGGCCCACTGCTGAAAGTGCTGGTGGCTGCCTGGAGCCTCATTCGTGCTAGGCTCCCGCCATCATACTAATAATGGAGCCAAACTGACATTAGCAACTGAGGAGGGGGGCTGTCAGAAAAAAATGCATGGGGCAGACACAGCCTTAGGAGACGGTTATAGACCTGTAATTAATTATACAGGCCCACTAACTTATAGGTCTGACTGCAAATTTGGCACTCCGTACTAAGTTTGGGACGCTGTCTGGAGGACTCCCATTTTAAAAAAAAACTATTTTGGCAGCTTATGACAGGCATTAGCCATTTCAAGGTGTTTCCCTCTAATTATAGAAAAACTGCCTAATTTCTTAAGACTAGCAGCCTGAAGTTTCTAAAGATAAGACTCTTTCACGAATTAACTCAATTGTATCAGTTCATTACTTTAAGTTTCATTTACAGCATTTGGTATTTTACTAAATGCAGAACATTTTAAGAAAAACAAAAAACAAACATTCTCCTTCCTTCGAAAGTATACATTACAATATGTGCCTATACGTGCTGAGGGACCACATTTCTATTCCTAGAGGCTTGGAGCATTATTGGGAAGTGCTTTAAGTGGGCTTTCCAGAGAGCTTTACTGCCACTCTGTTGTGGAGTGTGTAGTAGAACCATGTTTGTTGGAAGATCTCTGGAGATATGTGAAACCTTTGAATAGATGAGCCTTTCATCCAAAGGGGAAGCCAGGATAGCTCTAAAAAAAGGGGGGGCTGCTTTCTAGGAGATCTTAAACATAACCAAACTTCGTGTGCAAGGTTGTTTTCCAAACTAGTAACTCATAAAAAATATAAGAGTCTTTAAGGCTCAAAATAGCAAAGTCTAGAACTGGTTGAAATATTCATTGCTAAAATTCAGAAAAGTTATTTTCAATTTCTTTTGATAAGTTATTCAGAAACATCCAACCCCATTATTTGACCATCTACAGAGATGGGCAGAGTGTTCCATGAGTAGGTTTTCTCTAATCAAGTATCAAATTATTTCTAAGGAATTTTTTATTTCATCGGTCCTAGAAGAGACCAATTAGCTCATCCAACCCATCTTCTTGACAGTACACTTTTTTGTGGTTTTTTTAAAACCAAAAACACCACAACACACCACCCCTCCAGCCTAGTTTTTTTTAAATCTCAGTAGATGGGGCTTTCACTTTCCATAACAGAAAATTCTAGAGCCTAGAATGTACAGTTTTTTCTGATATGCCAGCTCCAAAACCCACTGATGTCAATGAAAAGACTCCCCTTGATTTCAACAGTCTTTGGTTCAGGCCCATTCAATCTAAACATTCATTTCTTAGTTTCATCCTATCACTCCTAGTTACATCCTCATGGATTTAACAAAATAAAGTTTTCCTCCCTCCTTGGCATTTACATCCTGAAAATATTTGTGGGCTAAGTCGTACCCCACTTACTAAACTTTTTAAAATTTTCCTCATAAATCAATATCCAGCTCTGATTTATTTTTTTTTTTGTTGGCTTACGTTGAGCTCTCTCCAGTTAGTCAATCTTTCTAGTACTGTGCTGCCCACAACTGGATGCTATTCCAGGTACAATTGCATCAGAGCCCTATAAGAAGTATATCCCCCCACCAGGTTAGCCTTTTTTCCTCTAAAATTTCCAGAACTTCACTACCACAGGTTCAGTTCCATCAGTTGGAGTAAAAACCAAGAGCTCTGGTGCAGACAAGGTGTGTGGATCTTTATCAGTGCTATGACATGGTAGGGGGAGGGGTTGGGTCCTGGGGGAGGGGGAAATTAAGTCACTTAAGTCAAGGTTTTCAGTAATGTGATTTTGGGTGTCAGTTTTTGAGGTGCCCAACTTGAGACACCTTAAAAAGGCCACTGATGCCTGTGTTTGGAAACTGGATTCAGTATGTAGCTAAATCAGATAACATTTATCCTCAGTGTGGGCCCTCTGCCTGCAGCACAGTCTGCATGGAACCAGTGCATAACATGCAGAAGAGGCTGTTTAGAAATGGGCGTTTGAATTGTCAAGAAAAAGGAACCTGACTCAAAGATTTTTCTTCCCCCTTGAGGACTAGATAAGTCAGTCAATCCAGTTATGCAGACACAGAAACAAGAGCATTTTTAAGATAAGTAGGAAGGTGAAATTCTACAGTCCTGTTTTTTGTTGCAGTAACATCTGTCATTTGGACCTGAATTAATTTAATCTTCTGTGAAATCCAAATGAAAATACAATGTCAATTGCATAGCTATATTGTTTCTGGGGCGTTTTGCCAATGCAAGAGACCAGGTGAATGGATTGTCTGCCTATTCAACATCTTTATTACTTGCTTGCAAAGGGGGAGGGGGAGGAAGAGTGTTGCTCAGTCATGAACTGGGATAGACATTTTAAAGTGAGGGCATAAGGATGCATTCTGTTATGTAGTAGGTATGCTGTCCCGCAACCCTTACACATTATTAGCCTAGAAACAGCCTTTGCCAGTGGAGAAGGGCTCTCACTTAATTTTGCTTAAGTGACGTAATTGCCCAGAGACAATGGGATAAATTCATTCCTGGTGTAGCAACATTGACTTTGATGGAGTTAGGAGAAACTTGGGGGGGGGGGGGGAGGGAAAATCGGGTGAACTGCCATTTCTGCTGCTCTAAAAGGCGTTGTTTACACTGTGCTTGCTAGTGTAGGGAAATGAGGGGTGCGTGTTCTGAATTATCACATGACACTTCTGGCAACAGTTTCAATCAGAAGGATAGACTGTTTCTGAACATCACAAGATCTCCCCCACCCCCATCTTCCTGCATGATTACAGCTCCAAAACAGATCTAGGTGTAGAACCTGTATCCCAGCATTAATGTTCAGCAAGAGACTTATAAAATCAAAGCAATAGTGAGGGGACCTTCTTTCCTTTTTTTATTCACTGTTGCTGGATGGAGCTTTGCTTGCCCATAATTGCTGATCTTTTGTAGAAGCACCATACAAAAAGATGCATGCATGAACAGGAATACTGGCTATTCATATGTTTAAAATTTCAGCCACCCAATCCGGAAATTGGAACAATAGCAGGTGACCAATTCACATGACTAAGAAGGAATAGGCTGATAATTGTTCATACAAACTTTGTATGGGGCTTTGGCTTCCTCGACCACGGGATGCTAATCCAGGAAGAACTGCTAGGCAGAACTGCTAGGCAGAGATGGCGTTCACCTTTCGAGGAGGGGAAAGGCCCTATTTGGATACAGACTGGCTAACCTAGTGAGGAGGGCTTTAAACTAGGTTCGACGGGGCAGGTGAGCAAAGCCCACAGGTAAGTGGAGAACATGGGGACCTGGGAGATGGGTCGCAAATAGGAGGGGGCGTGGGCTCTAATGATAAAGAGATAGGAGGGTCAGGGCAAAACTGGGAGGCAAGATCAAATCAGTATCTTAGATGCCTGTATACAAATGCGAGAAGTATGGGCAATAAGCAGGAAGAACTGGAAGTGCTAATAAATAAATTCAACTATGACATTGTTGGCATCACCAAAACTTGGTGGGATAATACACATGATTGGAATGTTGGTATGGATGGGTACAGCTTGCTCAGGAAGGACAGACGGGGGAAAAAGGGAGGAGGTGTTGCCTTATATATTAAAAATGTACACACTTGGACTGAGGTGGAGATGGACATAGGGGACGGAAGTGTTGAGAGTCTCTGGGTTAGGCTAAAAGGAGTAAAAAACAAGGGTGATGTCATGCTAGGAGTCTACTACAGGCCACCTAACCAGGTGGAAGAGGTGGATGAGGCTTTTTTTAAAAAAACAACAACTAACAAAATCATCCAAAGCCCAAGATTTGGTGGTGATGGGGGACTTCAACTATCCAGATATATGTTGGGAAAATAACACAGCGGGGCACAGACTATCCAATAAGTTCTTGGACTGCATTGCAGACAACTTTTTATTTCAGAAGGTTGAGAAAGCTACTAGGGGGGAAGCTGTTCTAGATTTCATTTTAACAAATAGGGAGGAACTCGTTGAGAACTTGAAAGTAGAAGGCAGCTTGGGTGAAAGTGATCATGAAATCAGAGTTCACAATTCTAAGGAAGGGTAGAAGGGAGTACAGCAAAATAGAGACAACGGATCTCAGGAAAGCGGATTTTGGTAAGCTCAGAGAGCTGATAGGTAAGGTCCCATGGGAATCAAGACTGAGGGGAAAAACAACTGAGGAGAGCTGGCAGTATTTGAAACGGACACTATTAAGGGCCCAAAAGCAAACTATTCCGCTGGGTAGGAAAGAGAGAAAATGTGGCAAAAGACCACGTTGGCTTAACCACAAGATCTTGCAAGATCTAAAAAAATAAAAAGGAGTCATATAAAAAATGGAAACTAGGACAAATTACAAAGGATGAATATAGGCAAACAACACGGGAATGCAGGGGCAAGATTAGAAAGGCAAAGGCACAAAATGAGCTCAAACTAGCTACAGGAATAAAGGGAAACAAGAAAACTTTTTATCAACACATTAGAAGCAAGAGGAAGACCAAGGACAGGGTAGGCCCACTACTCAGTGAGGAGGGAGAAACAGTAACAGGAAACTTGGAAATGGCAGAGATGCTTAATGACTTCTTTGTTTTGGTCTTCACCGAGAAGTCTGAGGGAATGCCTAACATAGTAAATGCAAATGGGAAGGGGGAAGGTTTAGAAGATAAAATAAAAAAAGAACAAGTTAAAAATCACTTAGATGCCTGCAAGTCACCAGGACCTGATGAAATGCATCCTAGAATACTCAAGGAGCTAACAGAGGAGGTATCTGAGCCTCTAGCTATTATCTTTGGTAAATCATGGGAGACAGGAGAGATTCCAGAAGACTGGAAAAGGGCAAATATAGTGCCCATCTATAAAAAGGGAAATAAAAACAACCCAGGAAACTACAGACCAGTTAGTTTAACTTCTGTGCCAGGGAAAATAATGGAGCAAGTAATTAAGGAAATCATCTGCAAACACTTGGAAGGTGGTAAGGTGATAGGGAATAGCCAGCATGGATTTGTAAAGAACAAATCATGTCAAACCTATCCGATGGCTTTCTTTGATAGGATAAAGTGGTGGATGTGGTATACCTAGACTTTAGTAAGGCATTTGATACGGTCTCGCATGATATTCTTATCAATAAACTAGGGAAATACAACTTAGATGGGGCTACTATAAGGTGGGTGCGCAACTGGCTGGATAACCGTACTCAAGAGAGTAGTTATTAATGGTTCCCAATCCTGCTGGAAAGGTATAACGAGTGAGGTTCTGCAAGGGTCTGTTTTGGGACCGGCTCTGTTCAATATCTTCATCAACGACTTGGATATTGGCATAGAAAGTATGCTTAAGTTTGCAGATGATACCAAACTGGGAGGGATTGCAACTGCTTTGGAGGATAGAGTCATAATTCAAAATGATCTGGACAAATTGGAGAAATGGTCAGAGGTAAACAGGATGAAGTTTAATAAGGACAAATGCAAAGTGCTCCACTTAGGTAGGAACAATCAGTTTCACACATACAGAATGGGAGGAGACTGTCTAGGAAAGAGTACAGCAGAAAGGGATCTAGGGGTTATAGTGGACCACAAGCTAAATATGAGTCAACAGTGTGATGCTGTTGCAAAAAAAGCAAACTTGATTCTGGGCTGCATTAACAGGTGGGTTGTGAGCAAGACACGAGAAGTCATTCTTCCGCTCTACTCTGCGCTGGTTAGGCCTCAACTGGAGTATTGTGTCCAGTTCTGGGCACCACATTTCAAGAAAGGTGTGGAGAAATTGGAGAGGGTCCAGAGAACAGCAACAAGAATAATTAAGGATCTAGAGAACATGACCTATGAAGGAAGGCTGAAGGAATTGGGTTTGTTTAGTCTGGAAAAGAGAAGACTGAGAGGGGACATGATAGCGGTCTTCAGGTATCTAAAAGGGTGTCATAAGGAGGAGGGAGAAAAACTTGTTCATCTTAGCCTCTGAGGATAGAACAAGAAGCAATGGGCTTAAACTGCAGCAAGGGAGGTTTAGGTTGGATATCAGGAAAAAGTTCCTAACTGTCAGGGTGGTTAAACACTGGAATAAACTGCCCAGGGCGGTTGTGGAATCTCCATCTCTGGAGATATTTAAGAGTAGGTTAGATAAATGTCTATCAGGGATGGTCTAGACAGTAATTGGTCCTGCCATGAGGGCAGGGGGCTGGACTTGATGACCTCTCGAGGTCCCTTCCAGCCTAGAATCTATGAAACTATTCTGTGAACATTTGATATTGCAAATGTTTGCAGAAATGAGGATGGATTCAAACAAGAAGAAAAGCCCTGAAGTTGTCAGAAAACATATCCACAGTGAATAATTTAGCTAGCTCTACTCCTCAATATGTATCAGGATTTACATTTGCAGTATGAACTATTGTTTATACTGTGTTTCTGAAACTAGTAAGTGTTCCATGCAGTTTTTCAATGTCACTTGGGTTATTTGCTACACAAATGGTAGCTGTGTACCCTAAGCTACTTGGCAACATTTTTTACTTTATAAATTGGTGACCTCTGGGATTCATGCACCATTACAAGAAAATGTGCATGTAGAGCAGGGGTGCCCAACCTGAGCCTCAGAAGGAGACAGAATTTACCAATGTACATTGCCAAAGAGCCACAGTAATATGTCAGCAGCCCAACCATCAGCTCCCCCCACATCAGCTTCTCCACCCACGGCTCCCAGTGCCTCCTGCCCACCGGCAGCCCTGCTGATCAGCACCTCCCCCTCCCTCGCCGCACCTCCAGGTCGGCTGTTTCGTGGTATGCAGGAAGCTCATGGGGGAGGAGCAAGGGCACAGCAGGCTTCGGGGGGGGGGGGGGGGGGGAAGAGGTGGAGTGGGGGCAGGGCCTGTGGCAGAGCCAGGAGTTGAGCAGTGAGCACACCCCCAGCACATTGGAAAGTTGGCACCTATAGCTCCAGCCCCGGAGTTGGTGCGTATACAAGGAGCCGCATATTAACTTCTGAAGAGCCGCATGTGGCTCCAGAGCCAACCAACAGGTTGGCCACCCCTGATGTAGAGCATTGGCTTCACAGTGAAGTGCATTATGAGGTGAGAAGTTTGTGATCTTGAGCTCTCATGGTCAGGTGTCAGTGATGTCTGATTACCTGGGCCTATTAATGCTTATTGCTATGAGAACTTTTCTAGTTCTTTCTTAAATTAATCTGGGTTCCCTGCTGTTTAGTGCACCTGACCCCTCATATCTGAAATTCTCTAGATTTTAAAGAAAGGTGTTAAATTTCATATAGCTTTTCACAGGGCTAGATGGCTTACAAATGAGTTATTGCATAATTTTAAACCTTTTGTGACATTATTTGCCATGTAGAAAGTAAGTTTTTTAAAAAGAAGCCCTATTAGCTCATCTGTCAGGAACGTTTGGTTTGAAGAAATTAACTTGGATTTAATCAGGGTTTTCAATATGGACATGTGTCTTGATCTTGCTCTAGGCAAGTCCACAGGAGTTTCCATAACTTCAGTCTTTGGCTCAGGTCTATCCCCTACTGCATTGAAGAGGGCTCAATCACTACTACAGCACTATTGCCACCCACCATCCTCCCCCTTCTTTTTCTCTACCTCCTCTCTGGAAGGGCCAGGGGTCCATACTGAAGGAGAGGGTGAAGGTAAGATAGGTCAGTGAATATTCTGACTGTAAATCAGTAATGTACTAAGGACATACACAGGGTGACTGGTGTAGAAGCAGTTCCTTTCCTTTACAGTTTCTTGAATCTGGAATTATGAAAGGAACCAGGATTGGTGTAGAGCCCTGGAAATACCCAAGTAGCATAGTGGGCAGGCCAGGACTGAGGTGGGGGAATATGTTGACAGTCCTCCCTCCTCTGTTCCTGGAGAAGATACTAAATACAGCCCCAGGGAGCATTGTCTTTTCTGCTGCCTCTTCTTCTGAGGGTTCTATGGAAGCCCCAATGGAGCTGCACTTCCAGGCAGGCAGTGGGATGTCAAAGCCAATGCAGTGGCCTGAAGAGAATTACAGAAGATGAGATCTGCCTCTCTTATGTGTGAAGATGTACTAACTATTTGCCTTGGTGACCCTTTTCCAGATATTGGAGCAACGCTGATCATTGCATGTGCCCTTCTGAAATAGTGTTTTAGTTTACAATGTGTGAAGTTAGTAACTGGTGATTTACTTAAAGATGCATTATACGACCAAACTGTAAATGCACTAGCAGAAGAATATTCACAACAAAAAATACCGTTCTGGAGCAGTCCTATAGCAGGGTGGGTAAAGAATAGCCTTTGCCTCAAATTTTAAGGCCAACCTATAGAATTCTATAATAGAGAATTACATTCCAGCTAAAGAGATTTTTGTTTAACTGCTATAGAAATGGTTCCATAGGCTTTTCTTTAAGGTATTCCTTTGGATTTTAAAAATATGCATTTAAGTGTAAAAATTCAGGGTGGAGGCGAAGCCTATGAAACAAGGTAATTTCAGGCAATTATTTCATTTTTTTTTTAAGAGGAACAAGACTTGAGGGTTACAATGCAACGAGCTGGGCAATTTATACGTACATAGTGAAACCACCTATTTTTTAAATTGGAGTAGCTGAAGTTATGCGGTAGACACATCTTCAAGTTACCTTTAGCCTTTCCATGTGTGTCGCAATAATGCATTTACATTGACATTTTTAAAAAACAAAGATGCAAGTTAGGGTATTAAAATGAAGTGTCTAATCCTGCCTCCACTGAAGTCAGTATGATGTGTCAGCATCAGGCCTTAAAAACATTAATCCATTCAAAGCAGTGGCAATGGGATGGAGGGGAGCGGGTAGAGGGCTTTGCATGGGAAGTTGGTGAGTTGGGGCGGGGGGGAGGAGAACTACTGAGACTCTGGGGAGGAGGGGAAGAGAAGGAGAGAGCCGGCTCAAGGAAGGACCCCTCTTTCCAAGCAGTTTTTGTCTCACTGGCCAACGGGCCATTGGGAGTAGCAGCTCCTGGCCCCAGCCCAATCTGCTCCCTGACCCAAACCCGGGTGCCATGGCAACTGCTCACTTCTGCCACCTCCACACCCCACACTTGCATGCAGTTTACAGAGAACACGGGTTCCCAGAATGGTGGGACGATACGCAAGGTGGAAACAGATCAGCCCTCACAATGTTTCCCACTGTGGGGGTACTAGCCCTGCTGCAGCCCTTCCCCCAGTTAAAAGATCAAATGAGGCTACAGTTTAGTAAAGATTTTAAATCTCTCTTTCTATAATGAAACTATGAAATGCAGGTCTGTCCTTCTAAAAATGCATTGTTTGTGACTTGTACCATTTAAAACATTTCTGACATTATATATATTGCCCCCTAAAAACTGTAGTGACCTTTGAAATGTACAACTACTATATTTAAAACAGGAACTTCTTATATTTTAATATTATGATTGGCTCAATTCCACAAGGTGTTGAGAGCCGTCATTTTACATTAATGTCAATGGGAGTCACTGGTGCGCAGGCTCATGCTGGATCAGGTCCCAAATAATCCCAATGGATTATTTATTACTACAAAATGTTTACCCCCTTTTAAAAAAAAAAAAAAAAAAAAAAAAAAAAGTTGTCTCACTTTCATCAGAACTTTTGAGTTTGTAGCAACAGTCTTTAATTACATCACATACTATGTTTTCCATAGGACCTGTGCCTCGTTTGGTGCACTGAATGCACAGGCAGTCTTCTCGGAATAAATCAGGGTTGTGCAGTAAAGTAGACTTATCTGGAGGACCCCTGCTGCATTTGTTGCAAACATTAGAAGGTGTGCATGAACAAGGTAGGAAACTGTACAAAGAGAAAGGAAGGTCTTATGGTTTAGGCATATGCAAATCCTAGCCTGGAGAACTGGACTCTAATCCTGCCTCTGCCACAGCGTAGCTATGGGATGCTGGGCATGTCACTTAACCCAACGTTTTCACAGGTGGCAACGAATTGTGCATGCCTGGTTTCCTGGATGCCCAGTGAGACACATCTGGAACCAGATTTGCAGAAGTACTAAAGCACTTAACTTCAACTGGTGTCAGTGGGAGCTGTGCTTTGATCTTATGAAGTGCCGTATAAATGCTAAGTAGTCTGAAATAACCAGGCCCAAGGTGTCTTAACTTGGGTACCCAAAAGGTAGTAGACACTTGGAACAAATTTTGGCCTCTGTCTATGCCTCAATTCAGTCTGTAAATGGAGATAATACTGCTTAATTTCACAGGGCTATTGTGAAGACAAACTCATCTGTGAAGCACTCAGACTATGGTGAAAGAAGCATAGAAATGCACAGGAAGAAATTAGTAATTTTATGTTCAATGCAGGGTTCGGATGATGTGCATTAAATAAGGCCTGGTACACACTGAATGAGGGTGAAAAATATTCACTAACTACCCATTCACTGAATGAGAAAGAATTCGTCCTGTGGAAGAACATAGTACAGTGTGTGATCAGGTAATCAGAATTAGATTGCATCAGACTTTAGTTCTGGTGTTTCTTAATTTGAATGTGATTTTGCAATCTTAATGTTCTTTGGATGTAGTTTTCTGGATTATTTTTTTTAGATATTTGCCGTTTGTTTTTAGATATTTACAATAATGGAGAACAACATTTTGATTTTTAATTGTTTCACCTGTTAATATGGAGAATGGACAGCAAAACACATTTGAGCTAAAGTCCAATGTAGCAAGTGATGAAGATTCATTGATTGTGCTGTGGGGCAATCCATCTCCTCCCATTGTGCAGTTTTTTTTGGTTTTTGTTTTTTTAAACAACCAACCACCACAACTAATTCACATGAGATATCAACAGCTTTCACCTGCTAACATCCCTCTCACTGCTCCCCTTCTTAAATGTAGAAGTCTCATGTTCATCTGCCTGATATGCAATGTAAATTAGAAGTGAAAGTGGAAAGCATCAGAGCTATTTCAGATTGCTGACTCCAACATCAAAATTCATCTAAAATTTGTAGGCAGCTTTTTCAAGAAAACAAGTTTTTAATTGTGAAAATTTCTATTTGTGGGGCGTAAGTTGCCAAGAATCAAGTGTTTGATTCCTTTAGTTCCACCCTCCAGATGTATTGTTCACATCCCCAAAATTATGCACGTGAAATGTGGGTACTAGCTTGACTAGTCAGTCTTTTTCCTACTGTTTAAATAGAAGGTAGTACTATTTACAGATGAGATTTTGAGAGCCAAATAGATTTCTAAAGTAAGGCTGTATAATGTAATGAGAGGAAGAATATCCAACTAAGTGACTGATTAATAGGAAGGGACATTGTACCGTGGTATATCTTTGGCTTAATGTACTACAAAGTAAGAACAAAAAATCATGTTCTTAAATGTAGTTCTGGTGTCTTCTCATCCTCCACCCTTAAACAACTTTCTTTCCTTGCTAGCTATGTTCTGTGACATTGGTGAATAAGCTACCTATGGAACAGCTAACAGGAATGTTGACAACTGGGCTCCCCTCCAAAACAGAGAATGGCAGAGATCATTCTCCACAAATGATTTCTAAATTCCAAAATAAACCCGAGAACTTAGTTTACTTCTTGACATTCTTTAGACCAGTGGTTCTCAACTAGGGGTACATGTACCCCTGGGGGTATATCAACTCATCTAGATATTTGCCTAGTTTTATGATAGGCTACATAAAAAGCACTAGCAAAGTCAGTAAAAACTAAAATTTCATTCAGACAATGACTTGTTTATACTGTTCTGCAAACAATACACTGAAATGCAAGTACAATATTTATATTCCAATTGATTTATTGTATAATTACATGGTAAAAAGAGTAAACCAATTTTTCAGTAATATTGTGCTGTGAGGCTTTGGTATTTTTGTCTGATTTTGTAACCAAGTAGTTTTTAAGTGAGGTGAAACTTGGGGGCATGCAAGACAAATTAGACTCCTTAAAAGGGTACAGTAGTCTGGAGAGGTTCAGAGCCACTGATTTAGACTGTTAGAAATCAGAGTCTTTGAAGGAAAGGAATGACAAGGCTTGAAAACTAAACAGTGATGGCACTGCCGGGTGTAATGCAAGAGTGGGATGGCTCTTTCATTGTCCCTGCCAGCTCAGTGTTTCACCACAATTCATACCACCTGAGAAAGCAAAAATTCTGAATCTGTTCTCAAACCAGCATCTTCTCAGCACTCTGCAATTTTTATACAGAATAGGTAAATAAACTTGTAGTGGGGCTGCTGCCCCACTCCTGGAGAAGAGGAACGAGAACAGCAGGGGGGAAGCTGAGTGAGAAGCTGACCACAGGTGTGGCCAGCTCAATCAGGGCCCAGCTGGCCCTGATAAAAGGGCTGTGAGCCAAGTGCTTAAGTGGAGTCTCACTCTAGCCCTGGAGTGAGAAGGGCTGGCTGTGAGCAAGGTACCTGTAGCAGTGCTGGGGAACAGGGCAAGAGCTGGGGAGCTCCAGCCTGGTAAAGGCCTATAAAGGTAAAGGCCTACAGAGGTGCAGCTTGGGATAGGCAGAGGGAGCTGGTCCTAGCCCCTTGCCAATGATGAGTGGCCATTACACACTGCTGTTTGCCCCAGGGAAAGGGGGCTAGATGATGACTGGCAGTAGCCACTGAGGCAAGGTGGGTTTAAAGGGTTGGGGGTTCCCCTGGGAGGGGAGACCCAGAGAGTGGGGGTACTGCTGGGTCAGACCCCCAAGGAAAAGGGCACCAGTGTCCGGGAGGGACATGGGGCCTGAGGCAGGTGAGACACCTGCCGGCAGAGGGTGCTCTGAAGGCTGGAAAGAACTAATTCCCAAGATGACTGGCAGGAGGTGCCATGCCAGTGAGTCTCCTTCACTACAAAACTGCATGTAATTTCTCAGTGAAAAATAGTTACTTTGCATAAGGGTCCCAAATCTATGATGTCTAATCAATGTACTACCCTTTAATCATGAGTTATGTGCATACTGAATAGATGCTTTAAAGTTTTGTGAATGATTACAGAGTATTCTGCTATGTTCTAGGCAGCCAAGATAGTGTTATCCCTAAAACAGCAATCCAGTATCTAATGAATCAACCAACTGTACAGTTGCCAAAATTCTATTCCATTGCCTGGGTACAACTGGAGAGCATAATTCTATTTAACAGTAAGTTAATTTTACATAAGAAATTAGTGTAGTTTAACATTTGTGACCCCAATTTTTAAAAAGTCATTACTGAAGAAAATTCATACTACTTGCTCAAAATGAGGTGTCTCCATGTTATTCATATGACCAGTATTCGATACAACAAGAATTAGTCCAGGCCTAATGTTTAGTCCTGCCTCCGTGTAGGGGACTGGACTAGATGCCCTATTAAGGGCCCTTCCAGTCCTACATTTCTATGGTTCAGTGTCAAATTATTGAAGACTTAAGCCTTTTCCTCATTTAGTACATGCTTTGGGGCAGACTCTGATATTGAAGATGCTTAAGGAAATCCCTTACTCTGCAAGCAGTGATGATGAAAGTCAGTGGGACTATTTATGGAGTAAGGGGCTACTCAGTATAAGGGGTTTCAGAACTGGGCTCTCTCTCTCGAAAACACTGTCGAGCTATTTCATAACTTTAGCATGCTTATGACCTTTTTGAAGTTAAATCCTTTCTTACAAGTATGTTTCCTTTAGTGTATATGCACATCAGATACATATTTGAGGGTAGTGCATAAATAGAGTTGCTATTGTTTTAATTGTCAGAAGTGTTCTGGGGGGGAAAAACAATCCAGAAAGTACAAGATAAATAGCCTTAGCAAATGTAGGGAGACAAGGTGGGTGAGGCAATATCTTTTATTGGATCAATTTATGTTGGTGTGAGAGAGAAGCAGTTGAGCTTACATGACCTGACCTTGACTGCTTCTCTCTCACCAAGAGTAGTGGATCCAATAAGAGAGATTACCTCTCCCACCTTGTCCCCCTAATATCCCAGGACCAACATGGCAACAACAACACTACACATTGGCAAACAAATGCGAGCAGAGAGAAAGTAGGTCAAGTTAGGTTGGTACCAACAGCCCGACAGTCCTCCTTTAATATAAACTGAAAACATCATAATACTATAAACTGCAGACACTTAGTCTCCAGCATTGTTATTGTGAAAGAGTCTGAAGGAAGATATAGTGAACAATCTGTATTCTGAAGCCAGCATTTCAAATAAGCTTAAACAGATTTGTACAAACGAATAATTTGAAAATATGCACTTTTGAAAAAAAAAATTCTAATTTAGGAATAAACTGCAGTGACGCCCAAGATCTTTGGAACATTAACAAGTTTTAGATATTTGCTTAGTAAGCACATATCCAAGAACTGCTTCTTATACTGGTTATAAACATGAGGTATTCAGTGCAATCCTCTAATTCAACTGAAGTCAGTGGAATACCTCATGGTAGTAATGAGTGCTATGTTCAACAGTAAGCGTTTACAGAATCAGGTCCATAATTTGTGCTAGTTATGTCTCTGAAATGTTTTACACTCTACACAGCAATTGCTATTGGTAAACATCTGTGTAAACCTGATCATGCAAATCCTTACTCACAAGCAGACCCTTTTAAAATTAAAGAGAAACAACTGCAGGATGAGGCTGCGTGTGTTAACATTGGTAAACCACATTAAGGATTATTAAAGCACCTGCATGTTTCAATTAATTACTTTAATAAGAGTAATATTCCAAACTTAAATTAGAAAAACATTTTCTGCATCATTTGATAAATCAACTACCACTAGGCATAAGCTTTGCTTATTAAAATACAATTTATGATTTGACTGTGCCAGCAAGAGCTCACAAGGCCCATGTCTTTAACTTCAGAGTAGAGGGAAGCTATAAGGCTGCATAGCAACTAATCAGTTTACTTCAATGAGGTGTTTATAAAATTGAATTAAAGTAGGTTTTTAAAAAAGCCTGAACATTGACTCAATTTAGACAGTCTGACACCTGAAGCTATATCTTGAATTATTTTTTTGAAACTAGTACATTTCTATTCAAAAGGTAAACCGGGACATTCAGCACTCGAATTTGCTCCCCTTAAAGTCTAACCATTCTGTCGCTGACTTCAATGGGAGCAGAATTTGGCACAAACATGATTTGGAGAGCTTCAGAAAAAAAGCAATTTGCCCCGTCACCTGCAATCCAATATAAATAAGGATTGAGCAGATAGTAAAATAGAATTAAGGGTCTGATTTAAATTCACAAGAGCCAGGAGGTTAAAAAATGAACCACTTTCAGCATCTACAATTCTTACTCTCAGGAATAAGCCCAGTCTTCAATGAGTAGTTCAGCAAATTTAATTTCCCAATTTTTTTAAAAAAATGAAGTTGTTTGCCCTGGACACAGGTATAGAGGGTGAAATCAGGAGCTGAATGGCGAAACTCCTATTGATTTCAGTGAGGCCAAGATCTCACCCGGAGTTTTTGAGATGCAATACCCCTTCAGTGGAATCATTACAGGTCTTCCATTCACAAAGTGCCCCAGATGTTTCTAGGTATATGCACCAAATCTTGGCATAACTCCATTCTTGAAGAAAGCACTAAAAAACAAATGAAGTCCGTGTCCTAATCTCCCAGTCCTCCCCTACCCGTATTCATGGGCCAGTGAGGTATAACCAAGAGCTTTGTGCAGGGCCTCATACATAGAACCCCAAGATTTCACATTGATAAGAGGCAATAGTTCATAGTATAACCTGAGCTTCTTTGAACAACAAAGGGCAGTGTGCAAAGCTGAGTTCTTTGAATCCAAAACCGATTTGGAATTACTAATTGCAGAGAGCCTCTAAACTTTTTTTGATGCAACATTTTAATGGCCCCTAGACCAAGCTTAATCTAAGTTTATTTTAAACAAAAAGGTTCCTTCCCTGAATTTGTATTACATTTTTGTCTAGGATTTTTTTTTAGTTCTGAAAGTTACAAGCCCTAGAAGAGGAGAGGTTATGTTGGGAACACCTGAAGCGCACAAACAGCAGCAGCTGGTGCAATTATCATGCTCTTTGTACTGTATACACCAAGCACTTATCTTGAAAGTAATGTAATGGCCACAGGGGAGTAGCAGCTTTAAGGAAGTTATAGGTTGCTGCAACTCCACAAATGCGCTCCTGGTACACAACTAGCCAAAAGCCCTGTTTCTGCTAGTAAACCGGTATTGCTTTTTATCCCTGATGAGAGTCCCTGCCTTTATCTCACTAAAGATATTCGTGAAATCCATACCGGGGCCAGAAAAGAGAACCCGCCCCCCTTGAGGAATAAAAATAAGCTAGCAAACACACAGCCGCCCTTGTCTGTATGTAGTGACACAAAACACACACACAGTACACACCGGGATCCTTCCCCCACACATCGAGGGGAAACTAGACGACAACTGCTCCGCCGACTCGTACTCGCGCGTACTACTCCGATCTCCTTAACCAAGACCACGGGGTAAACTGAGGCGGGTCGTTTCGGGCCGCGCACCGCTGCCACGCGAGAGCGCAACTCCTGCCCGCGTCCGCAGGATCGCCGCGAACAAGCTGCAGTCTGCGTAGCGCGGCGCTCGCCCTTTCCGAGACCTCTCTGCGCATTTAACACCTCGGAGACCACGGATGTGCTAGCCCTCGGCAGACTGGGCCGCCCTCTTCCCGGGCGGCTGTACGGGGGGGGGGGCGTAAGGTTTGGAAGCTTGGGGGGGGGGGCGCACCGGTTCCTCTCCCTGGGGGGGTTACAGGCTCCGCGCCCTGCCCTTACCTGCTGTCGCCGCTGCAGCTCCGCCAGCACGGCGAGGTCGGCTCCTGCAAGCGTCCAGCAAGTAACCCGAGCGCCGCTGCGGCAGGAGGAAACCGGGGCGCTGCTCCCCTTCCTCCTGCTCCACCTCCCCCGGGGCTGCGGGCTCTGCAGCCGGCCAGCCCCCGGGCCGGGCTCCTCCGCCCCGCTCCGCACTTGGTAGGCGCCTGTCATGGGCAGCGGGAGAGCGCGAGAGGCGGCTGCGGGCGCCGCTCTGGTGCAGTGGTTGCAGCGCCCCAGGGTGGGGGGGGAACCTGGCTCAGGTAAACCCGCCGGAGAGACACGCCGCAGCCATGCCGCCGGGGGGGGGGGGGGGGGGGGGAAGCGGGCGGGATCCGGCGGCTCCCTCCCTCTATCCATCCTCCCCACCTGCTGCCGCAGCTCTGCCGCGCGGGGAGAGGAGCCAGACAACGCGCTTTGCACCGGTCCCACCACCCCCGGGGCCCGACACGCCTAAATTTATGCGGGCGGCAGCTACGCACCCAATAATAAGCGGGGAAGCCCGGAGGAGAGGGGCGGGCGCTCGCGCGGCAAGTCGGGGGACTTTGCCCAGGGAAGGTTCTGTTGGCAGGGAGCCCTGGGCTGGCTGCTTGGAGCGGGGGGGGTCTGTGTCTCTGGGGTGTCTTGGCCCGGGATCCGGGCCGGGCCAGTACTGCGGCGTGGGGGGCCCTCAAAGGAAACTCTGGGTGCTGCAGCGCTTTTCCCTCCGAGTCAGCCAGAAAACCCCATTTCGGGCAGGCGCCTGGGCGTTGAGGGGGGAAATCATCCAGGGGCCTTTCCTGGTTTGCATTGGCGACGGCGAGGCCAGTTTTCCCGGCTGTTTGAAGCACAAGGCACCTTTCCTCTAAGCCATCCCTTGTGCGTGCCTATTGGAAACCTCATGCGTTGGGAACAAAAGTTCCCCTCCCTTCCCCCACGGTGGTGGTGGGCGGTTGGGTGGGTCACCATGTGTTTCAGATCGTTTTGCACTTCGTTACAAATATCTTGCACACAGTTCGCTTCGGCTGCTTGGGATTAATAAAGATCCGCTGGGGCTGGCCACCCTATGATTATTTTCCTAATAGTTCTCACTCGTGCTACTCTGGCAAAGCAAGGGATTATCAAGACTCTTGGCCATCACATTATCAACCCTTACTCAGCTCGCTTGGGGCTGGATAAGAGGGTGTTTAAAACACCGGAGGTCACTCTGTATAAATGTTAGGACTTGTCTACACAGGGAGTTATTCCTCAGGAGCTCCAGCTCTAAGTACGGACACTGTCCATAGTTGGAGCTAATCGGGAATAACTCCATGTGTTACACCACTACTGAAGCTGCAAAAGTGGAAAAGTTTAAGAGGGAGGAAATTAGTATGGAGGCTGCTTTTGAAAGAATTAAGGTTTCTACAATATGTTGGCTAATGCTAACTTAAGGTACACACACCTTCTCTTTCCCTCCGTTTCAATTGGATCCAATATTCTTCCTTTCCTAGCCTGTAGTGTGATGTTGCTATGCTCTGTTCAATAGGTGGGGTGAAAGTGCTATATAAATGTACATTTTTATTTTAATTGGAATTATAAATTTGATGTAGTAACAGCAGTTGGCATTTGCGGAGACAGAGAGAAACAAACAAAAAAGATGCGACAAAGGGTCCTGTGGCACCTTATAGACTAACAGAGGTATTGAAGCATAAGCTTTCGTGGGTGAATACCCACTTCTTCGGATGCAAAAAAAAAGATATGTGCATGTATGTATATGGTATAGTATCCTGTCGTATGTAATGACTAGCATGCAATATGCTAGTTTTCAATAGCTTGTGTTTTGGGATAGGCTTGTGGAATACTATAGGACAAGTATCATATCTACATCTCCATTCCTTCCAGTAGTTTTGTAATAGTAATGGCAAGCACATATATTTTTTCAGTTGTCTACCTAAGAAATTATTTTTAATTCAAATGATGTTTCTTTTTGTTTTCTGATAACTATAAATGTGGAGCCATTATGATTTATTTTCAGCTGGCATTTTAATCATAGTCTGATCTTTTTGGAGTTCAGGTTTGAAATTGTAAAGTGTTCAGAAGCTTATTTTAAAAGTAAAGTCTGACCTTTCAAGAGAGTAGTACTTTTGCTTGAGACAGTCAGCTCTGTAAGCATTAGTCCAATGTGAAAAACAAAATAAAAAAAATTAAAGGGACACTGTCAAATGAAAGAACACTAATTTCTGAAGAAAAGATTTTACCTACTATTACAACATATACTATTATTAAATGAGAGATTAAGAAAAATAGAGAAATATCAGTTTGTTTACACTGTGCAATTATTAGCACTTCATATAGTCATTTTCACTGTTTCCTTAACTTCCTCTTGTTTGCCTGTGATTTTCGCACAGCAACAATGGAGAAATGTTTTATAAATTTATAAAACGTAACTAAACCCACAAAACTAGTAGATATTGCACTAATATGACTTTTAGCTTAATTTTGTAAATTCACTAGATATAAAACTGACAATGCCCCTTTAAAAATACAACATTTAAATTTGGTTTTGGTAATTTACTTTTCAAAATATTTTCATTCTGTCTAACCCAATTATTATAATAAAGAAAAGGATACAGTTTCAGCTTGAGAAATCTCTTTAACTAGTAACTCTCCTTCACATCTCTCCCTCTCTTTGTGTCCCATTCACTTGCTTTACCTTGCGTGTGGCTGGCATATTAATAGAAGACTTTTAGTTTGAGACCTACATAGTTTTGCCTTTCATAAAATTCTTTGGCATTCTAACTTAAAAGCCTGGTAGCGTAATACAGAGAATCTTGTCTGTTACTTCCCAGAGATGGCATGTATTAAATCTACCCTTTCAGAGGAGCAATTGATAGCCACGACATATAGACTAGGTAAGAACATTAGGTAAAATCTTCTGCTGTTCCTGTGAGAGGAATTTCAGCTGTGCTATACACTGAACCTTTGCTCGGTGCCCTAAATATGACATAGCTGCACCGTGCCAGGGAAGAATTGTAACTCAGCATCACAATGCCTCCCCTGTTTCCCCCTGGACTGCTAGTGGAGAGAAAGTGGCTATAGCTTTTCTTCCTGGCTGTAGCATACTTTCACTCTGGTGGCAGAAGGAATACTGAGCATGTAGTCTCTTCTTCCCCACCTGCACGCTCAGGTGAAGAAATGGGGAGGTCGCCCAGCAGGTGGGGTTCTTAATCACCTGTCTAGCTTCATTAGGGCCAGGCACTACTAACAACTTTCCATAAATCCAAGCTCCATAGGTTGTAATACGGGGGTTCTCAAAATATTTCCATAGTGTGGGCCACTTCTCAATACATGTTTTGTGGGCTTCCACCCCTCCTCTTTGTGATCGCATTACCTGTCCCTGTGGTAACCAAAACAATTGCTGACATGTAAAAGTAATACTACAGGAGTATGTTTTAACATCTTTCATGCTATATGTCTGTTGTCATTTTTGAAAAATAGTTAATCACACTATCTGCCTTTTCCCAGCTTCTTTATAATTAGGATCCTGGACATCTGGCGAAACATCTGGAAGCAAGGACAGCTGGTAACAGTGACCTATCAGCTTTCCAGGGACTACTAACAAGTGCTGTGGGCCCACTTGTTCCGTTGACCACACACAGGTACTGAAGTCTTAACACCTTAAGGGAAATCCTTAGAACGGGTGTTGAGTCTGCTCAGCTAATTGCAGGATCAAGCTGCAAACCTGCCGTTTAACTATCAATAGGATTATTTAGATGACAAACAATGACAGCAACATATGATCAAAAACTGAAGTGATTTTTTCCTCTCTCGCGTTTTCATTTTTGGTCAGTGATATTAGGATTGATTAGTCATTTAAGTCTATGATTGCAGATTCTTTAACCCTTTCAACACACCAAAATATTATTTGCATGTCTCATAGTTTGTGAGAAATTGGGATAATACTTGCCTACTCCTGCATGTGGCATTGTGATGATTATAAAATGCTTTGACGATAAATGCTAAATATTTTTTCAAAGTATTTTTTTTAAAAATAGGTATTTTTTTCTATTGAACATTGGTGCTTCTAAATAGTTTTATATTTCTTCCTTTGAGTTTATTGCTAACTGCGCTGAACATGAATGTTTTAAAAATGCTGTATTTGAAAGAAACATTTTAGATACACGAAATTTTAAAATAAAATAAAGTTACGTTAAATTTTCTTCCTGATGTAGCAACCAATGCAAGCTTAAAGACTTCTCAAAACTGTATGAAAAATTCCCATGGGGGGAAAAAAATGAATATGTTTAAAAGATACTTGAATTCTCTTGCCTAAAAATGCATTTGATTCATGCGAGTGCAACAATTATACCATACCTGTTACGTGGCATTCATTTTAGTATCTCAGGATTAACCAAGTAATGTTTGTTCAGCACTTTGGTCATCTAGAGCATTATATTAGTAACAATATCTAAAAAATCTTGCGATTGGAACTTTATTTTGATACATACGTGATTTGTTTAGATGAGACATTAAACTGAGGTCTCCTCTGCCTATTTCTGCTGAAAGTTAAAGACTTCGGGAGACTTTTCTAAAAGAGCTAGGGAATAGCCCTACTGTTGTGATTAGAATTTTTTATCTTTACAGGGGAAATATTGATCTCCAACTGTGAGTACATATTTATAGTTCTGCTTTGCACTTTCTATAGCATTCTTCATCCAAAGATTTCAAAGTACTTTAAAGACCTACATTAATTAAATCTCCCTGCTCTCCTGTGGTCTAGATAACTATTACCCCCCTTTCTACAAATGAGGGGGGGACAATGGTTAAGGCCTGGTCCACACTAGAAAATTAAGTCAGCTTAACTACGTCACTCAGGGTTGTGAAAAGTCCACACCTCTGAATGGCATAGTTAAGCTCACCTATTCCCCCAGCGTATACAGTGCTAGGTTAATGGAAGAATTCTTTTGTTGGTCAAACTACTGCCTCGGGGGGCGGTGGGAGGGATTACCTACACCAACAGGAGAATCCCTCCCATCAACGTAGGTAGTGTCTACACTTAAATTTTATAGCGCTCTAACTTGCTGGCTCGGGGGTGAAAAATCACCCCCCTGAGCGCAGCAAGTTTGAGCGCTTTAAAGTGCTAGAGTGGATAGGCTCTGAGCTCTGGGAGCCGTGCTCCCAGCGCTCAGAGCTATTCCCCTCGTGGAGGTGGATTACCAGGAGTGCTGGGAGAGCTCTCTCCTAGAGCTCACGTGTGACCACACTCACACTTCAAAGTGCTGCCGCGGGAGCGCTTTGAAGTTTCTAGTGTAGACGTAGCCTAAGTGATTTGACCAAGGTCTCACAGTGAGACAGCTGGAAAATGAACTCCAAGGGTGAGATTCTCTGCTATCCCTCTAACAGGAGCAGCACAGAAATACAGCTGGAGGGGAGAAACTAAGGTGGCTTAAGCACCTTAATGCCTTTTGGATACTGAGCTGCTCCAGGGGCTGGAGAGGCACCCAGCATAATTTAGACATCCCTGGGGCCTAAGTCAGAACAGTCTCACTTGCCTGATGTATGGGCCTTAGGGCTACCCAGAATCTCCGCAACATATCCAGCCCCCTAGCACGTCCCTCCGGCTCCCAACTACACACCCAGTCTGCCTCCCACACCAAGACTCGTTAGGGGATGCTCGGAAGGTAGCTGTCTGTGTCAGAGGCTGTGTTGGGGGGGATACGCCTTTTAGCCAGAACTGAGGATTTTAGAGTCCCTTTACACCACTCTGGCCCTTCTGCCCAGCATAAAGTTGCTGGATTGGAGGTGAGGATTTCACTCAGAGTTCCTGTTTCCCAGTTTCATGGTTGTATTGTTTTTAAATATATATTTAATAGCCGACCCTCCAACAGTTTCATACCACATGCATATAATGACATGCATAATGTGCCAGATTCTGACTCTGGGTATAGTCTGCACATCAAGCTGGTGGTGTGAGTCCCAGCTCCAGGAGACATACTAGTACTAGCTCTGATTGCAGGCTTGCTACAGGGATTGTCTGGAGCTGCTGCTTCTCGACCCAGAAACCCCAAGCTCTGTAGACATAATAGAGTCGGATGCTGCATTATCATCTTCAGAGATTCTCCCAGAGGGGAGAGAGACTGGGTACATCCCTGCAGCTAACCCACCCCTCTTGTTCTCCTTGCCCACCCAATCTCCCCTGCCTGTATCCAACGGACCACAGACTCTGCATAGATGTCCATATGTGTTCAAAAAGGGAGAGGGATAAAAGTAGAAATACAGTTCCCCAGAAGTAGCTAAGCTCCCCCTTCCTTATTGGAAGAATCCTTTCCATATAGAGATCTATGGGGGGAGTTGTGGGAGTCTGTTTCATCTTTTCTTACATGTATTAATCTTATTACGTTGTCCAGCACAATGGGTCATTCTGACAATGGACAAATTCTTGGTGATATGCAGTGTACACAAGCTAATTTAATAAATGGTCCATAAAATAAGGCTATAAAGACCACACATCAGCCATGTCTGAATGGCTGATACTCCCATTTGTTAACTACTATAAAAAGAATTTTAAAACACAAACATTTTGGTTTGGAATTAATCTGCTGTCAACTTGCGGAGTGGCAGGTGAGTTTAAAAAAGTAATAAACAATTAAACTGAAGCAGCTATCTGTCCAGTAGATGTTTGAGGAACAGATAATTGAACAATGGTCAAGCTTCTTTGCAAGCAGTTCATTATGTTGTGCATATCATTTCAATAGGTTGATGATAGAATAGCACTTTTATTGTTTGCTGTGAGTTCAGTATAAATGCTGCTTTGCAAAACACAGCTAAAGTTGAGCCAATTTTATTTAAACTTAGAGAAGATCACTTCCTTTTTCCTCCAGTGATTTTTCCCCCCTCTTTCTAAATGTGATTAAAACAGTTCTCTGTCAAGAGATCTTTGCTGTGACAAGAATCTATTTCTGACTGCTAAATTCTGTATGGCAAAGGAAACTTACAAAAATGCAGTAAAGCCTTTTTTAGATGGATAGCTCTAATGGAATAAATGTCAGGTGGGCCAAAAGGTCTCAAGAAATAGAAAACTGAATGGATAAAAGAGTAGAGCTGTTAAAATGAAAACAGTTCCTCTGTAATAAATCTCAATATGGGCTATATATTCCTCACTGAGACAAAATCCCAGTGACTTCCAAAAATCACTATAACACTTAATTAGCAACCTATGGAGTTTAGAATGTAATGTCCTTTTCAGAAATGATGAGGGATGTTATTCTTGCACTGAACAAGTGGTCTCTTAAAATATGATAGGACAGATCCAGCTCGCCCTATGGCCCCTTGATCCTGCAGACCTTACTTAGGTATGCCCATTGATTTCATTGGGTGTTTGCCTGAGTAAGGGCTGCAGGATTTGACGTTCACTGATTTTTGCCATGTTATAAATAAAAAGGTCTAGGAATTCAGTAACATCAAGCCAGTTCCACTGTTACTTGTATCTTCTTGTATTAGTACTGCCTTGTGTGTGCATCTCTGACAGAGCTATCAGTTCTTTGTCAATGCTTCTTTTTTAAAATTTAATCTCTTACATTTGTTCTTTTATGGTACTACTTTAAAAGCTCCAGAAGATACCTCGCCTGTGTAAGATGTAATGTAAACAAAACATTGTGTGTAAGGTTGACTGCTTTAAAAAAGGAAACAGTCCCACATCGCAAGAATGGGAAATCCATTAGTTTCCTAACTGACTTCAGTGAGGAACTTGTGGGTTACCCATTCCCACAAGTTAACTTAATCACAGGAAACTCAGGGCCCTGCTCAGTCATTTCCCAGAGCTCAATTTGACCAAAACATTTTTCTTGATGTACTGTGTGTAACACAAACTCTAACTCACTGCAGAACATTTAGTGAAAGTTTTTGTATCTACATATGTACATTTATGTATGTACAGGGTCTGAACCAATACCCATTGAAATGAATGGAAGGACTTGAATTTTAGCTAATTAAAAATTGCGCATAATTTTATCTAGGCGCTTATGAAAACTATCCATTTCCCACAAAACTACAGAGTTGTGCATTTTTTGAAAAAGAATCCGCTGCATCGGTAGCGCCTTGAATATAGGATTAGGAGGCAGGGGTCCTGAATTCCATTCCCAACTCTACCACCAATTGACCTTAATGCTTTGTACTTAGGTAGCGTTTCACAAATGTTCTATAGAAGGTAGGTATCATCTTATTTTACAGATGCGGAAACTGCGGTTTTGAGGATGTAACTGACCTGCACAAGTCATCCAGCAAATCAGTTTTGGAAACAAGTTTAGATTCCAGGTCTTCTGACTCCCAGTCCTATGCCAAATTTACTAGGTCACCGTGCTTCCCAAACAAGTCATTTTAGGACAAAAGTTTCAAACATGGATGTCTAAAGTTAGATATCTGAAAGAATGGCCTGATTTTTATAGTTAATGAGTATTCACAGCTCCAGTTGAAGTCAATGAAAACTAAGTCAGTCAAGCAGGATTTGGCCTGTAGGTAATTGTGTTATTAGTACTATACTGTACAGATGGGAAACTGAGATTCAGAGAAGATGTGGATTGCCTGGGGGGCAGTATGGTCAAGCGAATTAGGCATAGAGTTGAGAGAGTCCTGGTAGCATGGTTTTCTTATCCAGGTGGGTAAACTGGTTAATATGGCATATATTTTTGAAATTCCACCGAAGTGGGCAAAACTCAGTGCTGAATTTTGCTAAAGTGATAAGTTCTACTAAGTAGATTTAATCAAAGCCAAAATATATCTGAAGTTTTATTCAGCTTTAATCAAAACTAATCACAAAAAAGCAGCCCATACAACTGTAGAAATTACCATTTTTGTATTTGATTTGTTGTTTTACTAAACTTTAATCTATCCAGCCCACAGCCACTGGCAAAAAGCATCTGTAATGTAGATTGATCTCTAAAATGTCAAAACTAATGAAAACAGAACATGCATCCAGAAGAGGTAAATTTGTCCATGGCCACTCCTGTTGGTTCCGCTGTCACAAGCTTATCAAGTTCTCCTGGTTCATCAACCAAAACTGAATCACAGAGCAAAATTACCATCTTCACTTGTGTTAAGTTTTGTCAAGTCCAAAATATCTGAGTGTAGTATCAGTGCTCTCCTGTACTCAGAATATTTAAGGGTCTGCTGTCTTTTTCCCTCCTGGTCCGTCAAATGGATACTTGATAGACCAAAACCTATCCTCCTTTCCTTGCATTCTATGGATGGTGCTCTACAGGGGCTTTATGCAGAAGGCACTGCATGCGGTTTTGAGGTGGGGAGAGGAAGGGGACTCTGAGGAAATACAGAAGGGAATTAATACAGCTATGTATTACTACTGAGCAGCAACAGAGGGGCCCAGCCAATGGCAGTATGATTCATATTGAAGCTATGCTGCTGGAAGGATGGGCCAGAATGGCAGCTTGGAGTCATACATGGATGTCCACATGGATGGCTCCTTATTCCACTGATCTGGGGGTGCCCTTCTCTGTGGATCCCCAGGATCTGTAGAGTTGGGAGGTCTCACTGCTGCAATCTGTGAAACCACTGACTCTATCTTCCTTGAGGGAACAATGGACAGGAAATTCCATGAGATGTATCTTTGAGAATTTTCCTGCCCCTTCCCATACTATGGGCTTCACTGAATCAAGGAGACATCTGCCCAGGATTTCTGGGTAACCAGATGATAGGACGGAATTTTTGCTTTACCTCCTCCATGACTCTGAACGGTTGGGTGTTTTGACACTTCTCATTTTCTAGTCTGCAATGGGAAATATGACCAGCTTAAACGAAGGGTATAAAAGCTAATGAGGTGTAGGTGGATTTTCCCTTGTAGTTATTTCTGGTGATGCAGAGTGCTGAGTTTTGTACACCTGAGCCTTCACCTTGAATGTCTTGTACCTTTCTACCAAATTGATTTTCTGCTAAATCTATTTCCTGGGGACTATTTTCCGCACACGAGGCTTTGAGTTAACTCTCAGCTTTTGATGAAAATTTTCTTGCTGTGATCAGAAACAAGCCATTACTGGAGTCAAGTGGAGGTGTTTCATAATGTCAAGGATAAGCCATGAAAAGGATCATGCATTCAATGAAAATGTATTTTCTATTAGAAACCGAACCTAATTTATGTATAGAGCAACATTTTAAAAAGCTGTCTACTGAAACTGCATAAACAAATTCCCTATTTGTATGCCAGTGGTAACTAGTCCCTCTTACAAGATCATATACTTATTTGTATGTACATACATGTGGGCTATAGACATGCAATTTATGTAGCTGCTTCTGAAAATTCAGTATGTGGGGGTAACTTTGTTTGATACTGTTCTCAAATCTTAGAGCAGACTAATGTATACATTTTCTACCCAAAACTAACTGGGAAGAAAGTTGACATGCTACAGGGGCTATTAAAACATAATATCTGCAGGCAGGTGGGCAATGGAGAAGAGAGAGGGTCCTTCTGCTTGGCACTGATTTTTTTCACCTTGATCCATTGTCAAGTGAAGTCAGTGGAAAGCCTACTATTGGCTTCAGTGGGCTTTGGATTAGGTCCTTCAAATGCAATACCCAGCTGCTTACCAGACAATCTCAGTATTTCAATTTTATCCCTTCTTGTAGATTTTTCAAAGGAAGGGAATGATTCAGAACCAACTTTGAGTGTAGCTTCTTCTTTAGGTTCCAACTGAAAAAAAAACATAGCACCTAGGCGAGGTTCCAGGCTTTTTATGAACAGTAATTTAATTATTCAATCCCTGGATATAAATTCATAAGCAAACATTTCTTGGAAGTATTGTCATTTCCATGGAATTCCCCTGGACACTTCTTTTTGAAACCCAGAGTAATTCCTGTTTAAAAAGTAGGCTTGTTGTTTTAAGACTTTTTGATTGATGAATAAATACACAAGGGATGAAAAGCTCGTTTGATTAAGAGCATACCATTAATTTCAAGCTGATCAAACATCTTTGGTGTAAAGATGGCTGAAATATAGATGAGAGAGCAAGACATGTGCATTAACACTTAAAGCACATGCTTTTTGAGTCATTAAGCTCCAAAGTCTTGCAGTTCCTGGAATGAACTTGATGATTTTCCATGATATTCCTTTTAGAATGGACATGGTTTTATACTTAGCTAAATTGCAACGGATCATAAAAGCAAAACTTGAAAAATAATACAGAAACTTGCTCTCCTGGCAGGTAATGCTGACTTGAGAATGCAGACTCATCTAATTTAAAATGTCTTTGGCTTGTTGTGTTTTTGTTTTAGTTGCTGTGGGAGGCCAGCCAACTGATACTAAAAGGAAAATATAACATGATTAAGACTGGTTTCAGAGTAGCAGCCGTGTTAGTCTTAAGAGTGCATGTTTTAGCTAGTATTTCACTTCCTTTTCTCCCCCACCCTTTTTGTATATTTCTCTTTCCCTGATTTTCTATCTTAACCTTGTCATTCATTGTTTTTATCATTTATTGACCATAGCAACATTGGGTTAAATTCAATCTTTGAGTAAGCAAATGCCATTGGCTTAAATGAGGCTTGCACCCTTTTATATTAGACTTTTTAATATAAAAGGAGGAGAAGGCCATGGGTAAGGATAGGCTAGGGCCATCCCATGAACTAAACCTAAACCATTCACACAGCTCACTTATTTCCCCCGCTTGCTGCAATGCCTAAGTTCATTTTAGCTGGTGCTTCCTCTCTGCACCTTAGGATGGGAATTCAAAAGGTTGGGGGTCTTTTCTTATTTTGGCCTAGTGACTGTTCTTTACTATTTCTTGGCAGACTTGAGCCCTGGACTGGAAGCTAAACATCATGATCGGTATCTAGCTCTTAGGTGTTCTGTCAGAGACAGAGTGATCCAGTCTCTGGAGCACAACTAACTGGAAAACCCCACTGGGCAGAGATTGGTGCAGTGAGCTTCGCTTGCTAGCCACGTTAGGCTGTGTAATTGGGGGTGGGGGGTATTTTTGTGCATGATGCACTATGATTCTGATGCTGCAATGTGTTGCATGGGCACAGCAGACACACAATGGATTGCAGGATTGGGCTGCATTCATCCCAGTATAACTCCTGTCTTCCATGGAGATGAACTTGGCTCTAATTGATTAGCTGCTTACATTTATTTGTAACTGATCCATAGCGTATTGAAAACTTGTGTGGGTGGCACAAAACTTTTAAAAGAGCTGCTTTTGCTAGACCCAGATGCTGAGAACTGGCCTCAAGACAAGTAAACTTTAAACTCTGAGGGTTCTATAGTAAAGATGGGGGGGGGCTCCCTCTCTCTCTTTCTCTCTCATTTTTTCCTGTTATTTTTAATTTGGGTTTTTCTTCATTTCAAATATTTTTTAAAAGTCTAATGGCTTTTTAAAAAAGGCTTCCTCCTTTGTTTTTATAACATTGCTTATTTTCTGAAATAAAGTACAGCCTCCCTCCTTCCCCCATTTACACTTATGGGCCACATCCTGAAATCTTCTCTCAGTATGTGACCTAGCAGACCTTTACTCGTGCAAGTAAACCATACACGAGCAGAATTCCCCCATCAGAGAGGATTTCTTGCGTACGTAAGGGTTGTCTTTACTATTAGGACCTTACTAAGACCACAGGATTTTGTCCTCTGTATTGTTTAAATTTGAAAGTTAATGTTAGATGTGAGATTCTTAGCGCACAAAAGTCAGGCTGTTCAGAGCTAAGCTTTTCTCAATAACCTCACCTCCATCTCCTTATGTGTATATGTTATGATAAGATCCTTATATGATCTTATCCTTAAATGATCTCATTATATGATCAGAGAACAGAAGGCAAAGTGGTGTTATATACAGCAATTAACAGAATACAGTGGAAAGGAGCTACATATTTTGTATATCTCTAGGGTTAATTTTTAAACATGGATTTCTTAATTTCCTCCAGCTAGATTGTCAAGACAAATAAAACAAGCATTTGTGTGTCAGCTCAGAGGATTCAAGGACACCCTATTAAGTAGCTTGTATTTAAAAACTGGGGTCTCTAAATTCACATGTTGAATTAAATTAGGCTACTTACATTTGTGAAGTCACACGTGCATTAGTATTTATGAAAGAGTCTTTATGAAAATACTTTGAAAGGCAAGTAAAAGAATAAAAAAAAATTTTCTTTTTCATCGTGGGAGATCTTTCACTGTTGTATACAAAGGAGGATATTCTGATTTCCACAGCATTGTAACTTCTGGAGGGTTTTTTGGCAGTTTATAAAGCAATCTGTGTCATCATTGTGTCATGTTTACTTAGAGAGTGTTCTGTATCATCTTGAAGTAAGCAGATGTTTGTAGAATTGTCAATAGCGTTTTCCAGAATTTTGCTTTAATAAACTTTGTTGTTCCACTTAGCTGCCGATTAGTTTAATAAGTTAGGGTGGGATTTTCAAAGATGGCTAAATGACTTCAGAGCACAAGTCCCATCAAAAGTAAGTGGCACTTGTGCTCCTAAGTCTCTTAGGCACTTTTGAGACTCTTCCCTTTAATAAATATTTGTAAGTAACTCTCCTTATGACTTACCAGTAATATCTGTTATTTAAATACAATAATACAAAAAAATTTCAGAGAAATTTTGCACAGTTTAAAGTGAAATTTGCCAAAATTCTTACAAGACCCTATTGTTTCTGGACATGTCTCTAAGCACTCTGGGAGGGGAATAGAGGAGAAGCAGACACTAGTATTTCCCAACTTCTTATACCAGGCATCTACCGATCTCATGATGTCCACACCCATCATATGAACAAGTTATTTTGTTTTCACTGTTAATGCAGCTTCCACTGCTAAAAGCCAAAATAAATACTTGGAGAACTTATATCACTGAATACAGTGATTATACCTTTAGGACTGTAGCCACATCCAAGACTGGAGTAAGAGGCAGTTGTTAACTTCCCCTATAGGCAGGATTTTTAGGCAATGTACATGTATAAATACAGCACCATTAGTTAATGTCAGAGTGCCACACAATCATTGCCGAGTGATATAAAATGTATCCAAACTCTAGAAAGCTTGAAGGAAAAATTAAACCTATTTTACATAAGAACATAAGAAAGGCCGTACTGGGTCAGACCAAAGGTCCATCCAGCACAGGATCCTGTCCACCGACAGTGGCCAATGCCAGGTGCCCCAGAGCGAGTGGACCTAACAGGAATGATCAAGTGATCTCTCTCCTGCCATCCATCACCCCCCTCTGACAAACAGAGGCTAAGGACACAGTCTTACATTGTAGCTGTAATTTGATTCTCAAATACGTTTCTAACTGTTAATTTATTTGGGCTTTGTTCTATGCACCATGTATAACTTAGGCCTGATCTACACTACACAGTTAGGTCGACATAAGGCAGCTTAAATCAACCTAATTATGTCAGTGTACACACTCCAGTCTTGTCCCGCTGATGTAAGTGTTCTACTAGACTGACAATAACTCCATCTTTACAAGAGGCGTAGAGCTTAGGTCGGTGTAGTTAGGGCCACACAGCGTCTGTGTAGATGCTGCCTTACTTACATTGGCTGTTGGCTGTCTTGTCAATTTCTTTTGACAAGAAAGCCAGGCACCTAAAGCCCAGCTACCCCTGGCTCCCCACTCCCAGCTGGGCTGGTGCCCGGAGGCTCCCCACTCAGGGAGCTGAGAAGCCCAGGCAGCTGCCCCCCCCCCACTCCCACTCCTGGCTGGGAGCGGGGAGCCAATAGCCCGGGGTGCAGCTGGGCTCCAAGCAGGGAGCTGCGCGGAGCTGAGAGCTCTGGCTCTCAGCCCCCCACACTGCCCTTGTCCAGTCAGTGGACGCACACCACCCACAGAAGGAGGGCAGTGTGGACATCAGCCACCGCAGTAATGACATAGGCCGACTTAGGAGTGTCATGTGGACATGCCTGACTGTAGCATGGAAATGAGAGAGAGAGTCTCCATTGTGGAGCCTTCTAGGTCATTCTCCTACATATGAGGTTAGACTCCAGTGGGGCCCCTTGTGTAAGTACTTGCTGAAGTGAGTAAAGGTTGCACAATCTAGCTCTCTCATTGGGGCACACTTCAAGAAGTGGGGCAAAGCTCCCATCAAATTCAGTGCGGGGCCAGGATTTTACCCAGTTTGTTTTGGTTGCTTCTCAGCCGCTTTAACTTACAAGGTCTTCAGCCAATAGTACAGATTAACCAGGTCACTGTACTTCTCTTCAGTCCTGACACCTGTCTCAGCTGTCTCCTGGCTAACAGAAACCATCAGTAACAAGGCTTTTCTTCAGAGGTTATTGTCATAGTTTAAGCTGCCATTCGCCACTTTTGTAGCTAGACGTGGCACAGTGGAAACATGCTGATCCTCCATATGCATTGTTTAATCATCGCATATTTTTGAAGGCAGATCAAAGTTTTAAGGTCCCTTCTATATTTCCTAGTAAAGAAATATAACCAGTCACATAGGGTAAAAGAACAGATGCATTTATTTTGTTGACAAAAGCTCAAAGAACCTGGGGAAAGATTTTGAAGAAAAGAAGCTAAGCGCACAACAGAACAGGCAGTAACATATACACAATATAACATGAAAGCTAGTATTAAATATAAAAGATGCAGTTAACATGGTCTCATAGACTTAAAGGTCAGAAGGAAGCATCATGATCATCTAGTCTGAACTCCTCCACCTTGCAGGCCACAGAACCTCACCCACCCACTCCTGTAATAGACCCCTAACCTCTGGCCCTCAAATCATGGTTTTAAAGAGGTCAAGTTACAGAGAATCTGCCATTTACAGTAGTTGAAATCTTCAAGTGACCTGTGACCCATGCTGCAGAGGAAGGTTAAAAATCCCCAGGGTCTTTGCCAATCTTACCTGGGGGGGAGGGGTTCCTTCCCGACCCCAAATATAGTCTTAGTAACTCATTCTTCACTTCATCTATACATGCACTATTTTAAGAGTGTCTTCAGGTAATCTGATTTATATATCTTTTGTCCTTCTTACATTTCAGGAGAACATTTTCTGATAGTAGACCTTCATTCCTCTTTCCAGGAATTCACTTTCAGAGGCCAGTCTCCAAATACTTCCATGACCTCACTTGAGTTGTGAGCAAATAACTATTTCCAGCTATGTCTTTCTCCAACTGACCTCTCCTTGTTAATTTGAACCCTAGCTCTACCTCCAAACTATATGCTGCTAGGGTACCTTGACATGTCCACAGTTTCATCTTTTCATCTATTCCCGGCCGGGCTATAGATCTTTATTCCATCACACCACCATTTTAAGGATCATGTATACTTTAAAGTATTCTAGAATACGATCTGGCTTTTGGACAGTGGTGATTTTTTTAAAATTTATTTTTTTATTTATTTTGTTATGTAGAGCAGATAAATCTAATATTTTGTGATCTGCTGCAGTACTGTCCATTGTAATACCCTTTGGAGTAGATGTTACTGTTCTGAGTGAAAGTGTCCATATTATTCAGTAAAACTCTGTGTCTGTTGTAAAATCAACATTAAAAGTGTGCTATTTGATTGTGAGCAGAGTCAGCAATAAAATTTGCAGTCTGTTTTTAAAGTTGCTCAAGCAGTATTTCTTTGTGTGCCTACTAAAAAAAGGAGAGGAAACTTCTAGAGCAGCAATCAAAGGGAATTAGAAAGAATCACTTCTTCCTTGTCTGGGTTTTTTTTTCCCAGTTTGAGTTGTTACTTTCTATTCTAGTTCTTCAAACAAGTGTTACTCTTATTAAGAGAAGCAGCACTCTGCCTCATCATGTGACACCCTCTTTTGTTTGTCTACCTAGGGCCTGCTTGAGCTCCCATTGAACTCAATGACAAAACTCCCAGTGATTTCAGTAGGAACAGGATTGGACCCTAGAGACATTGCAGTATATCAAGTAAACAGGTGGATAATAGGCCCTTAGCCCCAATCCTGCTCCCCTGAAGTCAAGCTCCAATGGGACTGTTCATGTGAGTGAAATTACGCACATGAATACGTGGTTGCAAGATCAGGGCCTACGTGACACAGAAGCAAAGGGAAGGAGTGTAACATGGGTACAGTGGTCAATGTGGTAATAGTGCTTGAGGAAAAAAATTGCTTGAATAAAGACAGTGAGAGTTTGTCAGAGTTGGTGGGCTATGTGTAAAATGTATGGAATATATGAATGTTAAATATTATTAACAACCCATTAAACAAATATGGTTACAGTACCAATAGCATAGACTGAAGGGTGAGGGAGTTGGGTAGGAAATTAAAACAATGCACCTGTAAATTCCAATAACTGTTTGTAGGGTTGGATCCAGTATTAGTAGTAGAAGAAGAAACAAGCAGCAGTTGTCAAGTGAGCACTGGCCCTTGATAATGCAATAAGAGTTTATTATAATTCATCCGATTGAATTTTGCTGGTTTGAAAAAATTGTACTCACTTCCTCTCTTGAAATGTCATTGAGGCAGCAAAGTCTTACAAGTAAAATGAGATTATCTAGGTTCTAAGCTCTTGGAGGCAGAAACCGTCTCTTTGTTCTGTGGTTGTACAGTGTGTAGCACAATGGGGTGCTGGTCCATGACTGAGAGTTCCTAGGCACTACCACAATACAAATAATAAAAAATAAGCTCAGAAAAGTGTAACTAATATTTACACACCAACCATGTTCAATAAGTATGGTCCTCTATGTCCACAACTTGAATGTCTTATTTCTCTCAGCCTGTTTTCTGCACTACTCCTTCCACCTGCCCACACACCTCTCCAAACAGATAGACGTGAGAAGAAAATCCAGGTTCCGCAAGAGAAAAGGAATTTCCTGCTATCTGCACATTAACAAATACACAAAAACAAGATTTGAACAAGTTCTAAAAAACTGAGCCAAGAAAGGAAGTACTCGACTAGAATAAGAGTGTAGGAGTTAGCTGTTGGCATATTTGCATATTAGAGGGTGGTTACCTGGATATTCATCATTGTTTTCCTTCCCTAAAAAGTTGCAGCATTAGCAGCATTTCAAACCAGCATGCCTGGCCATATGCTCTAGGGTGACGATGTACATAATTCACGCTCTTAAAGTGTGGTTCTTCTCTGACGCATATAAAAACAGCAACTTTTACCTTCAGAACTGCTTTTCTGTGCCTAGTTAGTCATGATGGGTGAGGTAATATCTTTTATTGGACCAACTTCTGTTGGTGAGAGAAACGAGCTTCCGAGCGTACACAGAGCTGTTTTTCAGATCTTCAGATTGTCACAGCTAAATCCAAAGTGGAACAGAGTGTTCAGCATAAGTAGTTAACACATATTTCAAGGGACCATTCAAGGTGAAGTGTCTGGTTAACACTTCTCCAGTTCTGGGGAGGATACTGGGAGCGGGTGGTTAAGTGGGTAATAGATTCTTGTAATAAGCCATAAATTTATAACTTTGCTAGATCCTAAAAATCATGGACTGAATAGAAATACTGCATGTATATCTTATTACAACAATCTATAACCCACTAACCCCCATTCCCCAAGTTTCTCTCTTCCCCCCTCTCCTCCCCCTCCGCCCCCAATGACTTGTCTCTCTCACCGAAGTTGATCCAATAAGAGATATTACCTCACCCACCTTCTCGCTCTAATATCCTGGGACCAACACGGCTACAACACTGCCTACAATGTAGCCATCTCTGATTACTAACAAAAATGTTGTAATTGTTTTTTGCTTCTATTAATACATACGTGCCAAACACAGCTAACCATGCTAACCAATATCTTCAAAGTTTCTATACAGAAATTGTTCAATTTTCAGGTGTATTAATAAAAAATTCCTTAAAAATCACTCATTTAAGATTTCTCTTTCTATATTTGATTTTCCCACCCCCATATAATCTGGTGGCAATTTCTAGAAAAATCTCACCCTCCATTAAAATCTGGGTTCTCCTGTTTCCCTCCTGTATTGTATTAAGGTTGCTGTGATGGATTACAGGATATTTTTCAACACTCTCGTTTTTAAAAATTCATAACGCATAGTGTATGTCGTGCTCTTTCCTAGCAGTAACTATTTTTCTGAATGGTGGATTTGGATAACTTTCAGAGCAGTGACTAGTTATTTTAATTTTGGCATGGGAAGTGCTACAGTGGAAGCCCCTTTGCTGTCTCCCAAGAGTCTTTCATTGGCAAAAAGTGACGCTAGATGTGGAGGGCAGATCTGTCAGTGATAGAGATGGCATCTGTTCTAATATACCATGTTGAAGGAATGTCTAATGCGCTGCCATATTTATTCCAGTCGGGACCTCTGTTCTGTCCTGCAGCCACTTAGTAATCAGGATTAAGTTCAGCACTGAAACTAAAGTAACTCTCCAGCACTGTTACAAGGGGGGTGATTTAGTTGGGGTTGGTCCTGCTTTGAGCAGGGGGTTGGACTAGATGACCTCCTGAGGTCTCTTCCAACCCTAATCTTCTGTGATTCTATTGAGACACAAGAGTTATTCTTTGGAGTAGGATATTTTCATTTTATGTTGTCTGGGTTTGGAGGTAGTGTAGGTGGGTGCTCCTCACCTAGCCAATTTTGTTCTCTGTTCAGCATCATTAACCTTTGTGCATTGCATCCGCTGGAGCTTGAAAAAGTTCTCAAAGCTCTGGTCTTTAATTGGTAAATCATCCCATCCTGTCCTAAAAAGAGGAATCTTTTACCTTTTGTAGAAAGTAAAAATGTGAGCATAGCCATAAACCCCAGCAACGCTTTTATTAAAAAATGCTTAGAGTTATATTTTTAAAAATTTAGTGAACAGTGTCATACTGGCAACCCTGGAATATGACATTCTCTAGCTATCCCCAGAACTATTACGGAATGGGCACTGTCAGCATGAGCTTCCCCGTGCTGCCTCAGTAATCTCCCTCAACCCTAACCTGGAGTGACTGCTTCTAGGGATGAGTGAGTGATTTTGGCTCCATGTTGCTTAGACAACCCTCTCACGCCCAGATCCTCAAAGGTATTTAGGTGTGTAACTCCCCGATTTCACATGTTTCCGATATATAGTTAAAAGAAAATCGAAGCTTTAAAAACAAACCATCCATTAATGAGGTCTCTAGCAGATCCATTTCAGTTCCTTTAGAGGCTGACACAAAGTCGAGTTACAGTATCTGAAGATATTCTTGTACAAAATGCAGTGCTTTAGTTTGTGGGTCTTGGGGAGAGAAAGAGAGATCTTGTTTTGAAATGTAAACACCCAACACTGTATAAATGCCCGTGTCTCCTGGTGAGGTTTTTGTACATTACTGGAAGCAAATGCTTGCCACGCAGAGGCAACACACCAAAGTCCTACTTCTGTCTAGAAGACTTTTCAAACATAGTTTCACTGTCTGCTTTAAAACAAAATAATTGATTACCTCTCTTTAGTGTAAATATGTTTCAGTTTACTAGTAACTGTGCTTACCCAACCAATGTGACTTTTGTTTCCACTGTGTAAGCTCAAAAGCCCCCTCTCTTTCACCAACAAAAGTTGATCCAATAAAATATATGATCTCACCCACTTTGTCTCTATTTCCACTGGCAGCCAAGAGTCTCTGAATATACAGTATTGTAACCACCTCCTGATTGCTTACGGGGCAATATGTTCACCCTCCAGTACAACATGCAGCCAGTAAAAGGCTTCATAATCCCTGCAGCACAGGGAAGGGGATACTGTCCCAGGTTAGAGTTAGGTGGGAATAGGGTGGCCAGATGTCCCGATTTTATAGGGACAGTCCCGATTTTGGGGTCTTTTTCTTATATAGGCACCTATTACTCCCCACCCCCTGTCTCAATTTTTCACATTTGCTGTCTGGTCACCGTAGGTGGGAAATTTTGACATTTTTTTGTAATTGAAAAATGCTGATTCATCAAAATGGAAACTTTTTGCAGCAATGTATCAGTTTCAACAAAAATTTCATCTGGTGGTTTCTCAGAGCTGGGATGGAACTACTAGCCAAAATGAGAGGGAACAAGTGCCCAGCATAACCAATAGCCCAGTGGGTAGGGCACTGACCTGGGATAGGAGAGACCTAGGGAGGTTGAGCAAGGTAGGTTCCCCATAGATTGTGGCATTGCTTTGTAAGGTAGCACAGTATTTGCTTACATGCTGACAGACATTTGGCAGGACTTTTTTCTTGGCTATTAATTATACACTGTCAATGCTGTGCCTTTTTATATGTTTTTACCTGCAGCATACTTGGAATCGGAGGTTAATATATAGTTGTACTGCCTTTACTTTGAAGTTTTGAAATATTCTCTCTATTTCCATTAGCAACATCCTGTGATATACCTTGTACCATCTCATTTGGCAATACTGGCAATATACTGGGCTTTCAAGTCTGTATTCATTTTTATGTTAATTTCTAGACTGTTCATAAAATATTAAGTTGAGATTTTGAAAGCAGTCTAGAGAGGTTAGATACCTCTTTCATTAGAATTAATTAAATGTATTAAGTAGGTAGAGATTTTCAAAGCAGTCTAAGAGTTTAGAAATTAATACTGACCGGACAATCCACCACTTTGCCAGTATTCACTATGAGATGGTAGAATCTATATAACAGGAAGTCAAAAAATTCATTCTTAATGGAAGATATGTTCTAATCCTCTCAACTGCTTTGAAAATCTCAACCTGATAGTTTATCTTTTTGACTTTTGATTAATCGCTTCGAATAGAGCTCTTTTTATTTGATTCAACTAGGACTTGATTCTTATTTACACTAATGCTGCTTTGCACCACTCTGGAAGTGTAAAGGGGCCTTAAAGCGAGTGTAAATGTAATTTACACTTGCTTTAAAGCAAATTTGCAGTGCCAGAATGATGCATAATGACCTTAGTATAAATGAGACTAAGGCCCGTAAAGTTTTTGATGGTTATAATTGAGAGTTCCTGTGACTAAAAGATATTATTGAGGGCAGATCATTACATTTTAGTATCTTAGATAACCTTTTCCAAATATTTTGAGGATGTTTTGTGGACTGGTTGCCTAGTAAATGGTTGCTTAGATCTGATTATTCAGAAAGGGTCTGTATTTTGGTTGAAGCTGAAATGCCTGGGCTTGTTTAATTTCTACCTAATGTTGCTGGGGATTCGAGTAATACCAATCTAAAATTGCTTTGCTCTCAGTTAGGCAAATTTTATTTATATGAATGCCAACTTCAATCTCATAGCAAGGGCTTCTAGCTTCAAAGCAAAAATCATGGGGAATAATGGGCAACCCTCCTTGAAATCCTTCTGAAATAAATTATTTTTGAGATATGTCACTTCACATTTACCCATACGCAGAGTGTACATTAGCCATTTTAGGAATGGCTTTCTAATCAGCCAAGATTTTCCAAAGTCACTAGTAATTATGAATGTCTCAACTTGTGTGTGAGACACCCTTAAAGGGGACTGATTTTTCAGAGGGTGGATATTCAGCACTTCCTGAAAATCACTCCCTTTTAATGTGTCTTGAATTGGGCACCCAAAAATAACTCTGGTTTTTAAGCACCTCCTTTACATAGGCCCATTCTACATTGTCAAAGGCATTTTCTTCATGCAGGAAGACTATCCAAACATCCTGGTTTATTGGGCCTATGTCTGCAGGCCCATCTAGAAGTTGTCCTATATTAACTAAAAAACTAGTCCAGTATAAAGCTTGTTGGGGCTTTGTGGTTCACATGTTTAGAATCTTTTTTTTTAATAGCTATTGACCGTAACTTGTTACTCTTTTGAGGTCTAAATTTAATCCTAGAGCTGAATGAATGCTAGACAAAATATTTGTTGTCATTATGTCACAACAATTTAACAAATAGCATTTTACCAGCTGGTAACCCTAGTCAATGTCTGCAAAAATTAATCATTGAAAAAATTGTTAAACTTGAGTAATTTCCTCTTTATACAGCAAAGCACATAAGTGCATTCTGAATGTTAAGTACATGCTTAAGTGCTTTTCTGAATCAGGGCCTCATTCCTTCTAACAATTCCACCCTGGTTATAGGTTGACCCTGAGCCTATTCCTGATTTGGCTGAATAATGGGGGGATTTAATGAATCAAGAAACTCAAGCATTCTGCTGTCAGAGCCTGCTGCTTCTGATGGATACAGGTGCTAATAAAATGTATTTTATAAAACGCACTAGCTAGATCTACTGTATTATTTGAAATGTCCCCAGTTTCCCCTTCTTTAATCGCTGAGATTGGATTAAGGTCTTTCTTGCCTACAAGTAATCTAGCCAACATTTCCCTGCTTTATTAGCTGAGCAATACAGTTTTGTTTTAAAGTAGTGTAGCATGCCCTCTTTGCTTGTTTACCAAAAGCTCCATCTCAACTTAGTACCTTTTGATAAAAGTCCCATTTGTTTTAGCTGTATTACAGCAAGCCAGATGTCACTCCTCTTGCTTTATTTTATTTTCTAGTTTATGAATTTACTTTTGATACATTTTTTATGCTAGATAGGCAACAGTCTTTGCTGCGTTGCTGCTTCTCCAGTGTCCCCATTGCCACAGTAGCACATTAGGGAAAGCTGTCCTCCAGGTAAAATTTTCTTGTAAATAATATTTTAAAAATTCTACCTCTGACCGAAGGAAACTTGGAAAAGCACCATATTCTGTGTGGTATTGGAAGAAAGGAGGGTCTTTTACTCTCAATTCCAACTGCAAAATGATTGACACACATGCTGATGGTGCAGCAATTCTTACAGTAAATACCCGTGAGGATGAGCCCTGGCATTGCTAGGAAACGATGTGTCCTAGAACAGTTTTTCCTGATAGAAGCAAACCATGTGATTTTAAATAATAATAATAATAATAAATATCTGTATCCTAAAGCTACTATGTACCACACAATTCCCTTTTCCAGCTATATTTTAATTAGCTGCTTGTAGTAGCTTTCAAGTACGAATACTTGTAGCAGTTTCTCCACCCATTGTTGAATTAATCATTGCACCAAGATCCCCTGCATTCAATACGTGTACCTTGTCTGTCACTAAATTCATTAAGGTGAAAACAAAATATTTGGGTGGTATTTTCAAAGACACAACTAGGCACCCAACTCCCGTTGACGTTAAATGTATTGCATTGACTTTCAATGGAAATGAGGCGCCTACCTGCCATTTGTGCCTCTGAAAAATCTTCCCTTCACATTTTAGGTGCAATTAGGACATACGGATTTAGCAAAACTGACACCTTATTATATCTTTATGGGTTTTCTGACTCTTTATTTCTATCCAGAGCAGCATGATAGTGACTCTGTCAATCCACCATTTCACTGGTAAAAGCTGAAAAAAGAGATCAGGTTTCTATCTTTTATGGGTCCACCACAAAAAGTAAAGACAAGCTTGTATTGTACTGCAAAGTCTTTTGTGCAGACACTGTATGAGCAATTGTATGAGCTCAGGCTTAAGAGAGAAATGTGATAGTATCCTGAAATTCAAGGAAAACACAGATCTACTGTAGCTCAACACACTATAATTAGGTTACTTACAACTAAAATGGTAAATAAGACTGCTTTTCAGCAGTCACATATAGTATTTGATGGATGAAGTTGTAACTTAGCTCAAGTGAAATGTTTGTCTAGAACTACAACTGCAGAGAAGGAAAAATAGCAGAGCACTAGAGTTTACATAGCAAACTTTACCCTTTTATAGTAAAGACAAACGTTTCCTCCATATACATTTATAAGCACCCACTTTTCTAGGAGAGTTATTATTTTTGATTAATAACTAGGATGTAATTAATCTCCCTGGACTCCTGGAGGATGGTACAGTTCGTTGTTTGCTGCTCTTTACTGCTGACAAAACAGATTAATATGTAATGGAAACTAATTATTGTAAAATAGTGCTGCTAAGTTTAAATATGAAAGCCAACACAACAGAGCATGAATAGAGTAGAATAACATTTGTATGCATTTTTCCCCTTTGTATTTTTTTCCAGAATGAACAGAATTACCTGCCAGATAGAACATCTCAAAGTCTAATACTCTGCCAGTAGAAGTCAGATGAACAGATACATAAAGAAACTAGGGATGAGAAAACCTGGTGAAGTTCTGGGTTTGCACATTTTTTTCAAGTTTTGTTAAAAAAAAAAAAAAAAGTTCCTGTACTGGTATTTTTCAGGGGAGATTTAATTTTAAAACTACACCATTTTTTTGACTAAATGGAAACTTGTGCTATGCAAATCAAGATCCTGACCATGCTAAGACTTAGCAAATGCTTAACTCTTTGCACATGAATAGCTCTCCCACTGAAGTCAGTGGGACTACCCACATGCGCTAGTGGAACTACTTAGTCATATGCCACTTGTTGTGGCATTATTAACATTCCATTGGGCCCCAAAAGACTAAAACACTTTCTGCTATGACGTATCTAAAATTATAGAAGGATTCATGAATAAGATTCCTTGGACTATATCATCAAATGTATGTAGTATGTTGTTGCTATTTGTCCTAGTCACAAGATATTTTTCTAATGTAGATTTTATGGCACAATCAGTAGGCAAATAATTAAGTGGTTCAGGGTGCAGTAAATTCTATTAATTTTGAATGACTTCATAACTCAGGAGATGGTTGGTTGGTCTGTGAATATTGGCAAATCTGGTTTAAGAAATATAGGAGAGATGATCTGATGGCAGGGTTTATCCTACAGCAGAGGGGTTTTGTTGGTGATTTTTTAAACTATGCAGGAACAGGAATATTTGTTAACTATTCAAATGGTATCTTTTTAATCTGTTTTTAGGAATCTCTCCATTTCACTTGATCTATTTGAAGTCTATAAGGTCCTAATAGCCCAATACATTCACACCAGAGGGAAATCAGAAAGTGCTTGGAATCTGTAGTGGGTGAACTACTGATTGGGTGGATGGACAGATGGCTAGCTAGATGGAAGTTTTATTACCTAACAAATAATCCTGCACTTTGTGTTGTCTTCCTGTATGATGTTCTAACTATAAGAAAGTCTCAAGGAAATATCAGCTTTTAAAGAACATTTATCTTTTACACTGATGCATGTTATAAATTTGACACTTGTAAAAAGTACTTTGCCCTAACCTCGGTACAGTCTCTGACTGAACAATGGTACCTCCCAGGACCTTTCCAATAGCTTAAACATGCACAAAAAACACTAACATTTCAAAAATACATATAAGTACATTGACAATTGGTAGCAAGATTTCAAAAGTGTGCTTCAGAGTATGCTCCACACCAATCTGAACATTTCAAAAATTCATTTAAACTGCCCTTACCTTTTAATTGTCTGGATTCTGAGTATCTTTCCAGGTGACTAGCTTTTAGATACTAGTAATTACGTACACACACACACACACACACACACATACACATACATACGTTGTGCTCCTCTCTCACCCCATGCTCCAGGTATCTAAACAAAACACAAACCTCAGATAATGCCATTCAAATACTGTGTTGTTCAAATAGGTTGAAATTTAGCAACCTGAGTTCTCCCAACCTTAAAGGAAAACCTTTAAGGCAAGTCCCTTTGAGACGCGCAGTTTTTATTCAACCTATGACATTGTCGTCACCCTCCTTCCTGGTGATTAATTTACTGTTATCTTTCTTACTAATCCCTTTCATGAGTCTTCTAAATTAAATGATGAGGAAAACATCATTGTTATGGACAGGTGGGAAAGCCTAACCCTAAGGGAATCCGTTTCCTCCCTTTTCTGTTACCCCTTCTCTTTTTTCCTTTTCTGTTTTATTTAATTACTACGTAGGAAGGATATAATGCAAAATGTCGGCTGAAGTGACTCATATCCTGGGTTCGCCGGGCACACCTCGTCTTTGTATTTTTTTACACCCACAGTTAAATGCAGTCTCATTAAGAATGACAAATTATATGACAGGTTCCCAAACAGTAGATGTCTGAGAAAATGGAGATGTTTCATGTTAATGTGTAAATGGGTCAAGTTAAAAAAAAAAACACCTTGGAAATTCTTGCAAGCTCTGCTCTCAGTTCAGATGGCTTAAATAAAACCATTGCTTCTGCCTTTTTCATAGAAAGAACATACAGTTTTCAAGATCCACAGACTGCTCTTCAGTCTGTCTAGGTTCTTTCACTAAGGCCATGTCCATAGGATCTGAGCACTCAACAGATTTATTTCAGTAAATACAAGAAACTCTTTTCCATTCTGCAGAGTTTTATGTCATTACATATTTTTATAACCTCTTAAGGTTCTCACTTTGCAAGCTATAAATGAGATTTTTTAAAGAATGTAAATTAGTGAAGTGTTTTTTGGTAATGTAATATGCTAACTTAGGGAAAAAATATTTTGTTCCGATTAAGAAATACCTTTTTATCAATTACATATATTATGATTAATGACCATGATGAAGTGTATGTATCATATTATAGGCAGGGCTACCCACCCTGCCTATTATTTAGATTTCTTGCTGTTTCCTATTATAAGATTCTGTTTTAAGTCGCTTATAACTTTGGCAAAATGTAACCATTTAGCTAAAATTTCCCATGATGAATGCCTAACATTTGGGGACCAATTTCAACTAAAATGGATTATTCATTTCTGAGAATAAGCCTAAGGAAAAATACGTTGTTTTGTCTATGTTAAAAAAATCCTGGTGACAATTATCTGAGAAGCTTTAGCACCCCCATGCTTTGGAGCAGAGACTTAAATCTGGCAGAGGAGTGACCTTTGAATCGGGAATGTGCCTTTTGCTGTCCCTGTGACAATCTTCCCAAATGTGATCAATTATTATCCTTCTAGAAATCACAGTTCTCACAAGTTCAGTAGACACAGGCTAGAACGTTGCACCATATTTCCCTGAAGATTCTTTCCACAATAGGCATGCTCCAGGCTGGGCTGAGCACAACCTTCCCTACAATTGCAGTTCTGGGCTGCTGTGGCCACGGTTAGGATTGGGTACCAGAACTGTGGTCAAGGAGCCTGTCTCTCCTGTGTTCTCAATGACCTTCCTGCAGGACCCAGGCACTGTGGAGGAGGAAACTGCCGATTCATACTCAGAAGGCACAAGAATTGGATCTGGGAGCAGGTAGAGGAATTAGACTGGGACTGGTTAGGCAAGGAGATTAGCATAGGGAATTGAGGAGGGGCAGGTGGGAGGAGACTGAGATTGGATGAGGAGCCATTGTGAGAGACTGGGACTGGCTGGCCAAGGAGACCAGAACTGGGAACGGGTGGGTGGAGGAAAGAGATTAAGGGGAGGGAAGACATATCAGAAAAAGAGCCGGGGGAGGGGGGCGAATGCGAACTGACTGGGTAAAGATACTGGGACAAGGGCGGTGAGTGGGGGATGGAGGGACACAGATTTGGATGAGAAGCCCACTGAGTGAGACTGGGACAAGAAGCCAGTGAAGATGGGAAAGTGAATGTGAGGGCAAGTAGAGGCCGAAGGGGGAGGCGAGAAGAGACAGGTGATTGTTGTTGCTCGGACCCCTGCTCCATTTATTGCAGTAGTTGGAAGGGGAATAGTGAATGGGGTGGGAGGGGTTGCAAGAAGAGAAAGGATGGTCTCGTGTGGTTAAGGCAGTTTAATTCTGCCCTGGAGAATTGGATTCCAGCCCAGCTTACACCATAGAGTTCCTATCTCGTGGTAGACAAGTCATTTAAACCAAACTTTCCACAGGCGATCACGGATTGTGTGTTCCTCGTTTTCTTGGTGCCTTACTTGAGAGACTGGGGTCTGATTTTGCCAAAGGGCTGAATGCTCTCAGCTGAAAATGAAGTCAATGGAAGTTGTGCTTGCAACATATAAAGTTCTATGTAATGCTACATCCTCTGGAAAATAAGGTCTTAGGTGTCTTAAATTGGGCTTGAAAATATAGTGAATATTCTTGACTTTCATCTCTCTGCGTCTCAGTGCCCCAGCTGTAAATTGGCTATAACAATACCTACTCGTGTTGTGAAAATAAATTAAAGTTTCTGAAGTGCTCAAATACTACAGTGATGAGTGCCCAAGAAAAGCCCCCGAGTAAATCAATAATTCTGTCTTCAAAGCAGGAGTTGAAATAGCATGCAGTAAATAAGGCGGGGGCCACACATTGAACAATGAGATTAAAAAGCAATACTGCCCAACTACCCATTCCATTAAGTGAACGCTGTCCTTTCTGCGCTGAATGAGTTGTGTGTGCATGCATGCTATGGGAAAAAATAGATGATCATTTATGTAAAGACTGCATCATAATACATCCAAACGAGGGGGCTGAATTAAGGTTGCACAGACAGCCTTAATTCTGGCATTTCCTAACAGTTGAGAGGTCATTTTGCAACATGGGCAGCGGGTGAACCACCGGTTGGGGGAGGCTAGCCCCCAGCCAGCCCCACCCCCTGGCCGAGGACCCACCCCTCTTCCCCCACCTGATCCCCCCCCCAACATGGCTGCCAGCCCCCCGGAGCCCCGAGCAGACGGATAATGTGTGGTCAGCTCCCGAGCACTGGGTGGGCAGGCGGTCGCACCCCCCTCCAGCCCCAGTGCCCCAGCACCCCAAGCATAGGGTGAGCAGCCCCAATACCACCAGCCCCCCACCAGCGATGGGCGGCGCAGCCTTAGCGCCCAGGGGCCCCCCAGTGCGGGTGGCCCCAACCCCCGCCAGTCCCCACTGCCCTAGCCCCAGCCCTAGCAGGCTTCCCTGAAGAGAAGCAGTCTGCTTGGTTGGGGCCAAGGGGGAAGGGCAATCGGGGGGGGGGATTGGGGGAGGAGCATGGGCGGGGCCACGCTGGGCTGTTTTGGGAGGCACAGCCTTCCCCAGCCTATGCAACGCGCCGCCCATGCTTTGTAATCTTAAGAGCATTCTTTTAACAGAGTTTTTGCATGTGTTTATATATATATACACACACACACACACAGATGTGCCATACATACTCACTGATTAAAACTCAAAGCCCAGCTCAGTATTCAACAACTGTTTTTACCCTCTAATGTCTGTTCAGTGGCCTAGGTGAAATGAGTTGATGCTCTCAGTCCAGTTTGCACTTGATCGTTATCACCATCATGAAAACTACCACCATAATTACGCCTATTTGGTCCCCTTTTTGACCGTTCCAGGAGAGAGACCAAGGTCTGTCCTTTCTAGTCAGATTTAAGGCATCTTGGTGAAACAGTGTGGGCCTAGGCGCCGACTTGGTGGGTGCTCCAGGACTGGAGCACCCACAGGCAAAAAATGGTAACCCCCCCATCAACTCCCCCTCACCCACCCCAGCGCCTCCCTCCCGCTGGCGGGTCCAGTAACCCCCCATCAACTCCCCCTCACCCACCCCAGCGCCTCCCTCCCGCTGGCGGGTCCAGTAACCCCCCATCAACTCCCCCTCACCCACCCCAGCGCCTCCCTCCTGCTGGCGGGTCCAGTAACCCCCCGTCAACCCCCCCTCACCCACCCCAGCACCAGTAACCAGTAACCCCCCATCAACTCCCCTTCACCCACCCCAGCGCCTCCCTCCCACTGGCAGGCCCTGCGGATCAGTGCCTCCCCCTCCCTCCTTGTGTCTCCCGCCCACCGCAATCAGCTGTTTCGCGGCGTGCAGGAGGCTCTGGGGGGGGAGTGAGGACACAGCACGCTGGGGGGAGGGGGAGAACTGGGCGGGAAGAGGCGGGGTGGAACGGGGGCGGGAAGAGGTGGGGGTGGGGACTTGGATGAAGTGGGGGCGGGGCCTCGGGCAGAGCCGGGGGTCGAGCACCCCCTGGCACTTTGGAAAGTTGGTGCCTGTGAGTGTGGGAAAGCTTGCACTGCCACTGGACGTATTGTTTCTGTTCCTTGGATGTACATAGGACTTCAGTCTCCAAGTCTAGCGATCTGCCACCTTTCATTAGCACTAGATTCCCATGAAAAAATTTAAAACAACAATTAGATAAGTGCATTCCATCTATATTTGATATTGTGTCAAGGTATAGACATCATGTACATTAGCACTTACTTGAAAATAAAATTATTTCTAATGGTAATTACCATCACATTATTTATGAGTAAGCTTTCATTTAGGCTTTTACCCACCCACTGTGTGTATGCACAGATACTTAGACACATACTTTGCAGGTCTGGACACTTGTGCGCTAAGAGAATTTCTACCTGCCCAAGCACTTTAAATTGTCTGACCCCCTTCAGGTATTCAGATGTTAGAATTTGAAACCATAGACCCTCGACTTTGCATGTACAAATGTTACAGCTCATGCACCCTCAGGTTTTAGACTATTTAAAGTGCTTGTGCGGGTATTAGATATTTTTAGATTGCATGTGCAAGTGTAAAAAAGGTGTCCAGCCCTTGAAAATGTAGGCATTAAACTATGAAATAGTGCGCTCACACACCTGTCAAAATGCTGATGGTCATTGATTCTAAATACAAATCATGATGCTTAGGAAATGACTAGAGAATGTGAACCTCATAAGTTTTGGGATTTCAGTTCAAAGCTTACCTGATCTACTGGAACTACCACTGGAAACCACACACATGCAGGGGTGGTTTGTGTTTTGTTTTCCCGCGTGGTTTCCAATATTAGTTGAGTTGGTTTAATTATTGCTTCAGTACATTATCCAGGGAATTTTGCTGTCTTTCCTTAAACAAATAATTTGAAAATTCTTCTTGGCTGTATTCAACCAGCTCAACTAATTTTACACCTGCATCATCCCCTCTTCAGTCCCATAGAAATTAGTTTAGAAAGAGAATAGTTTGGGACTTCATTCTCTTTTGTTCTGAGTCTGTCCTGCTTCCTACAGGCAGCCATAGCAAGATGGAAGCCCTGACAATATGACTGTGATTGGCCTGGGAGTGGCATGTTGAGATTCAGCGCCACTCTGGAGGAACAAGGCCTTTGTAAGGTTTCCCCTGGTCTCCCACACACCAAAGATTTGCTGGCTTTAGGGATCAGCTTTGCACCCTCTTCCGTGGAGGGGGGAACCCCACTTTCAACCCCCTCAGTGGAATGATGTGGGACGATCTCTCACTCTGAAATCTGTCTCACAGGTTTTACCACAGGATTGGTGTTTTTAAAATTTAAGAATCTTCAGACTGTAATTCAGTAATACTGAGATGGGAATACACTGATTTAACAGAGGAAAAACCTTTGTCAGCCTGGATATATACTGACCATGCAAGAAAAAGAAATCACTTGTAATCAGTAAAGTGCTAATCAAGGATCATGTAAGTAATTAAGGAAAAGACTTGCCTAACCACTATACCATCCTTGCTCTTGTTCGGGTTCAAGTCTTGTTCTGCATTCGGATTGCAGATACCTCCTTTTTTTGAGGAATTCAGATCATGAATATTTTTGTTCATGCCAATCTCTAGTGAAATATTAGTTATTTGTGTGATATTTTGAGTAATATTTCTTCTTGTTTTATACTAAATATATAAAATAAGCATGTTGGTGACATAAAAGAAGGCTTTACAAGCTACTGTTTAGACTGCCAAAACAATCTGTGGTTGAAGAAAATGCATAAATATGGGATCCCATGAAATAGTCATTTTCTTTGCTCCCTCCTGTCATAAATATAAAGGGAAGGGGGAGAGGGTCTGATGCAGATAAAATCCTCTTACCAGTTAAGGGTTAAGAAATGCAGGTAACCAGACCGACACCTGACCTGGCTGGCATCTGACCAATAAGGGGACAAGATACTTTCAAATCTTGGGAGGGGGAAAGCTTTGTGTGTGGGTCTTTTGTCAGACTGTGAGTGATCTTGGAGTCAGAAGGAACCAATCTTCTTTTCATCAAATCCTCACTTTTCTAAAGTAAGTTTAGATAGCATAGCGAGTAGATTTCTGTTTATTTTTGCTTGGTACGTTCCCTGTGTGAGAGGGAGGGGTTATTCCTTTTTTTCCCCCTGTAACTTTAAGGGTTTGGCCAGAGGGGGGGAATCCCTCTGAGTTTGGAAATTGAATACCCTGTAAAATAGTTACCATCCTGATTTTACAGAGATGATTTTACCGTCTTTGTTTTAATAAAACCCTTCTTTTAAGAAGCTGACTGTTTTCTATGGTGTTAAAACCCCGGAGGTGGGTTTTTTTTAGATCACTGTGTAACCAATTGGTTAGGAGATTATTCTCAAGCTTCCCAGGAAAGGGGGGTACGGGCTTGAGAGGGTATTTTGGGGGGGAAGGGAACTTCAAGTGGTCTCCTTTCCTGGATTCCTGTTTAAAACACTTGATGGTGGCAGTGGAAGAAGTATTTCTCAGGGTGCAGGGAATTTTGTACCTGGGGGGTTTTAACCTAAGCTGGTAAAAATAAGTTTAGGAGCTCTTCATGCGGGTCCCCATGTCTTTACCCTAGAGTTGAGAGTGGGGAGGGAACCCTGACATGGTGGCAGAGTGGTGGGATATATTGAACCAGAGATTTTTTTTGAACCAGACACAGGGAGTTTAGAAATTTTTTTTCTTCTCTCTGGCTCTTCCCTGTAGCTGGTTGGAAGCAGGGAGGGGGGGAGGGGTTAAGCTGCTAGGAGCTAGAGTATCTACATATGAAAGCAGGTAGTTAACCCCCTACAGGGAAAACCCAAGCAAGTTTTTTTTTTTTTTTCTAACTCTCTCGGGTTAAGACAGATTAAAAACAGAAAGGCTAAGATGACTGCCAGTGAAGCAGCTATTAAACTTGAGCTAGCTAGACTGCAAGCCGATGAGGAGGAGAGGAAACATGCAAGACTGCTACAACTTAGACAGATGGAGATTGATGAGAAAGAAAGAGAGAGGAAGCATGCTGAGGATGAGAAAGAAAGAGAGAGGAAGCATGCTGAGGAGGAGAAACAAAGAGAGAGGAAGTATGCTGAGGAGGAGAAAGAAAGAGAGAGGAAGCATGCTGAGGAGGAGAGGAAGTATGCTATGGAGGAGAAGGAGAGAGAGAGGAAGCATGCCCTGGAGATGGAGAAGACCAGGGTGGAGCGGAATCTACCGGGTAACACTAACAATCCTTCCCCAACAATCCACAAATGGGAGCAACTATGTCCACTGTATGATGAATCCCATGATATTGCTGAATATTTTCTCACCTTTGAGAGACTATGCAATCTCCATAACATTTCTGATGATCACAAAATGACCACATTGGTAGCAAAGTTGACTGGAAGTGCTCTGGACATATTCAATAACATGCCTATTGTTGAGGCTTCTGACTATGAAAAAAAAAAGGAATAATCCCTCCCTCTCACACAGGGAATTTACCAAGCAAAAATAAACAGAAATCTACTCGCTATGCTATCTAAACTTACTTTAGAAAAGTGAGGATTTGATGAAAAGATGATTGGTTCCTTCTGACTCCAAGATCACTCACAGTCTGACAAAAGACCCACACACAAAGCTTTCCCCCTCCCAAGATTTGAAAGTATCTTGTCCCCTTATTGGTCAGATGCCAGCCAGGTCAGGTGTCGGTCTGGTTACCTGCATTTCTTAACCCTTAACTGGTAAGAGGATTTTATCTGCATCAGACCCTCTCCCCCTTCCCTTTATATATATATGACACCTCCCTTGTGATCTTCATCAGTGCTGGAAAAAATGCAGCCTCAAGATGGCAATTGTATAAATTATACTCTGTGAAATGTGTAGTAATAACTCCAGGACTGGAGCAATGTAATGTTGTATGGTGAGTGTTCAGCATGTGGTGATCATCTCAGACCAAATAAATAAACACGAGATGCAAGTGACTTCCATCTACTTTTAAGATTTTTCCCCAAAATATTTTCAACACTAATAGAGTAAAAAGAAAGAAAACTCAGCTCCATTAAACAAACTCTAGTATAATATGTAAAATATAGAGAAAACAAGTTACATTGCAAAAATATAAAAGACAAAATAGACTCATAGACTTTAAGGTCAGAAGGGCCCATTATGATCATCTAGTCTGACCTCCTGCACAATGCAGGCCACAGAATCTCACCCACCCACTCCTGGAATAATTTTCTCACCTATGTCTCAGATATTGAAGTCCTCAAATCATGGTTTAAAGACTTCAAGATGCAGAGAATCCTCCAGCAAGTGACCTGTGCCCCATGCTGCAGAGGAAGGTGAAAAAACTCCAGGGCCTCTGCCAATCTACCCTGGAGGAAAATTCCTTCCCGACCCCAGATATGGCGATCAGCTGAACCCTGAGCATGTGGGCAAGACTCACCAGCCAGACACCCAGGAAAAAGTTCTCTGTAGTAACTTCTAACATCCCATGATTGATAGGATGGTCGTGTTGATTATAAATAGGTGTTTGGAGTGACTCTCATATAGGCACAAGCGAGGCTCTTGGTAGCATAAGATTTTTAAGTAGTACCACAGAAATTTAGCCATGGTCACTACAGTGAACCTCTTATCTTACAAAAAGTACCATGGAATCTTTAACATCTATCCAGAGCAGAAAGGATCTTTTTGTTTTTGAGGTCTCCAACTCCCTCAAGGACCCACACACTGCAAAATGGATAAAGTGGAAGACACACACACACAACATAGATTATGCAGCTCAGTAGGAAGAAATTATGAACTATATCTGCAGGGATTAGAAATTGTGTTTCTAAATAGTCAAGGGAATTTATAGGGCACCAGGATAGCTGATAGGAATTTTGTCATTGACTGCAATGGGAGCATAGTTAGTTCCTCTGTTTTACACATGAGGCCAGGGGGCATTGTCTCTAGCTTCACTGAGTGGTTTTTTTGTAAGCTGTAAACTCGTTGTATAAAATTTATGAAGTTAGAAATGTCCTCGTATTAGAGAGAGTGTGTGTGTGTGTACATATATATCCTAATGAAAAAAGAGATTACTTTGCAACAATTTTGACTCCAAAAGACCTAATTCGGACAAAAGATTCAATGGAGTCAAACAGAGTTTCATCTGAGTAGAAAGTGCAAGATGAAGTCTCAAATCTAATATCAACATCTCTTTTGATCATTGGAAAAAATGCAAGTTTTAACACTGATGGGTGTTGTAATTTATGAAGACAGCAAAGCTGTAGAATTTGCATTAATTGTCAAAAAATGTAATGACTGTACTATTTAACAGTTGGCATGCAGGAGACCTCATCGAGAACAAATGAGTCATAGAAAAAACTAGGTTTACATACAGTAATTAACTTTTCTTTGTCCTGGTCTCTGATCTGTTAAGTGCTGGCACTGGGCCATAACAGTGAAGTAGAAGATGAAGAAGACAGCAGGTAAAAAAACCTGCTTCCTCCCTTTTTTTTTTAAAAAAAAAAATTCTCTCCTAAACTGAAATATTGTCTCTGTATAATCTGTAGCGGTTACAGGTTTGGTGACTGATTTTGATGTCATATATAAAACTGTCATAAAAACATAATGAAGCAAAATATAATGTAAATCAGGATGAAGTTAATACTTTTTTATCTTACAGTCTGATCCTGTACGTCCTTATGTTATAGACCAGATCCTGCAATCCATACTCACGAGTAGCTCTGCTGTGAGTAGTCCCATGGACCTAATGGAACTGCTTGCATGAGTAAACAGCATATATATGAACAAGGGCTGCAGAATCACTCCAATAAGAAAGGGTTTGCAGGATCAGGCTCTAAAATATAAAAACTCTGACATTCGTTATGCTTACATTCTGTTTTGCTTCATTATGTTTTATTATAGTTTTATATACAATACAAAATCTGTCACTAAACCTCTGACCTTTAAAGTTTACAGAGATGCTGCATTTCAGTTTTGTAGAGAGAGAAAAAATGAGGTAGGAGATTTTTTTCTTATCTTCTGTCTTCCTTATCTGGGACTTGCAACCTCATATAAGCAATCTCTACTGATGCAAGCAGTTTCATTGACTGCATTGGAGCCATTTGGCTGACCGAGAATTATTCACATAGATGAGGTAAGCAAAATTAAGATCCTTTGTTTGGAGAAAAGGAGGTTTTACGAAACACAGTATTCAGTGAAATGGGTTTTTTTAAGATCAAGTAAATGAAAATAGGTTTTGGTTTGGATTTTAAAATTCCTGTTCAGTATTTGAAAGCCAAGCACTAAGGCATTGGTATAATGCATGAGATCCAGAAAGTTAAACTCATCATGAACCAAAGTGAAACTGACTAGTATGTTTTCATTGTGTAAGGTAAATGAAGTGCAAAATATAAACAAACATAATAATAATAATAAAAAAAAATAATAAATGGAGATATGCCAATCTCCTAGAACTGGAACGACCTTGAAAGGTCATCAAGTCCAGTCCCCTGCCTTCACTAGCAGGACTAAGTACTGTCCCCTGACAGATTTTTGCCCCAGATCCCTAAATGGCCCCCTCAAGGATTGAACTCACAATCCTGGGTTTAGCAGGCCAATGCTCAAACCACTGAGCTATCCCCTCCTAATAAATGAATAAAAAGTCAATTAGATTTCTAACATTAATTTAATTTTTCATAATTAAGGTATTAATATTGGTAACACAGCTGAAGAAATTTTTTTAATATACATGATTTTTATCCTGACAAAGTTCCATTTAAAATATTAGTTGTAGCTATTTGTTGACAGTGAGAGATGGAAAATACTCCCTTACTTAATGACATTTTTTAAAAAACATAATCCCACATTTTACTTTCATTTGTTCTTGTGACCTGTCTAAATATTTTGGGAAGGAGGCAGGGTGATGATGGCTCGGGGACTCTTAATGGGATATAGAACCTGTCAAATCTAGTCATTGGTTTGAATTTTACCCAGGTTGATAGTGACTGAAAGTAGTTAACAGCTGAATCCTGTTCTGTATTAAAAAGCTGATGGACCCTCCTCAGCTCCTAGTGGACAAGAACAACATCATAATTGGCACTAATTGGTATCTTTGTTGGCAGTCGCAGCAGGCAGATCCAGGACTGAATGAGCATAAAGACTCAATTACAATCTCTCTGGAAGGTATTTGAAAGTCCCTACGGATGTACTATATGGCATGTCTCCTAACGAAGGACTCAGGAAAATGGACACTTTTTTAGAACTCATGGTCCCTTTCCCTGGCATGACAAAGATAACAATTGAAGGATTAAGCTATATCCTCCATTCTCTCTCTCATATGCTGATTTGCTGCTTTCATTCTGAAGCTTTGGTTTCTTTCTTCAGGGATATGTACATTCCTTGTTGAGGACCTGATCTTAAACATGGAACATCAGTGAGAGTTTTGAATGCATGAAAATTGCAAATCATTCCCCAGTTCAGCAGTCATGCTTGGCTCAGGTAAATCCTCCATACAACCCCAACCCAACAAACCATTTAAGCACTCTTGTAACTTTAGGCATATCAGTAATCCCACTGAAGTCAATCAGAATGCTCACATCTTTAAAGGTTTCAACTTTAAAGTTATGCACGTGTTTAAGTGCTTTACTGGATCAAGGCCTACTTCTGGGCTAATTTTCAGTTCTTCACTTACCAGTGCTGATTAGGCTGTGTACAACAAATAGCTATGCTTTGATTAGATTAAATAAGGCATACTGTAGGCATGAATTTTGTACCTTAGATATTAGTATATAAGTTACTGCTCTTTTCTAGATGGTAGTTTGTATTTCTGATAAATATTGTTATTTAATATTGGGGAAATATTCCTATTCTAGTTATCCACTAAATTGTAGAATTTAAAATTAATATAGAAATCTGTTCTTAATCCCTAGCTACATATGTGTGCTGTAACAGTGAAAATGTTTTAAGAGTCATTGCCCTTTTTATGCTGTTCAGTCTTCAGGTGTGCATAACTTCATTATGCTACATATTAAAGGAACATTGTCACCTTAAAAATCATATGACTTCTGTATCTGCATTTTAAAAATACTCCTTTAGATTACTAAAACACAGGGTTTTTTTATATGAGGTACTTTTAATCATTTAGGCTGTTTCTTTGCTTTTTGCATGTCTCAGCTTGATCAATGAAACTGGTTAGTTTCACTTTTATATGTAGCTTTTAGTTAGTTTAATATTTTTTGCTTTTATGTTTTCACACATTTGACTAGCACAATGCTGCAATATTTGGATTGTAAACTCTGCAAGAGAATCCTTGCCTTTTTTTTCTTTTTTTCTTTTTTTTTAAGGAAACCATCTTCGCTGGAATTCAGTTTTAAAACAGTCCTGGGAAGATTTCTATTAACTTGTTTTTACAAAATCCGTGATTTTTACAAATTGTCAGTTTGGGGCAAAATTTCACTCAGCTGTGTCATTTCACAAGATTACAGAAAATAAGCACATTAAATTGTCTTTGCAGCCCTCAAAAAAAACAACCCACAAAGCACCTGAGAAAACAAGAATGTAAGCATAAAGTAATGAAATGGGTATTAGAAAGGGGAAATCCCAATCTCTGAAATTAATCAAATGTGTGAGTCAGTTGAACTTAATAAAGTGGTTGATATAAAATACAGGTATTTTCAAAGTAGATTCTTGGAATTGAAATTTGTAGGTGAAATCCTGGCTTCATTAAAGTTGGTGGCAAAACTCCCAATGACTTCAGCAGGGCCAGGATTTCACCTATCATAAATAGAACGTCAAGCATTTGCCTCTGCTTTGACTGAAGTCAGTACGGCTGCTTACATGGATAAGAATCACTCCCTAGAGTCAGGGGTTTCTGGATTAGGGACTAAGGACCCAAACACTAATGCATGCCCTTAACTTCAAGCACCTAGTTCCATTGAGACTAATGTAGTAAAGTAAAACGAGTGGTACTACTCACATGCTTTAAACATAGTTGTAATTCTTTGCAGGACTGGAGCCTAAATCTATAACTAAACAGGCAGCTTTCCAAGTTCATTTAGCTTTTTAATATTACCCAACCCAGACTAATACTGAGAATAGTTGAATGACATTAAAGCCATCTTGTGGTCCACTCTGTCCCCATAAAAATAGTCATTTGGCAAGACAGTAAACAGAATCACGTAGACTGTCATGAAAGTAATTTACTTTCAGTTCTGTTATGTTGAAGGTGCTACTATAAGGCTTAAAAAAATAAAGACCAGTCAGCTCAGTTATATCTGGGACTATGAATGAATGTAAACTAAAATGATGTAAGCATGACGACAAAACGCTGAATGAATGTGCTAGTTGACTTTGGTATCGTTCTATTGATAGAGTGCTTCAGTTTATTAATTCAGTAAAATTAGTGACAAATTTCTGTGCAAACAACTGTTCTGCTACACAAATAGCTTGCAAGCCAGTCATTGTGACTGTGGTATCTGAGCTTCAAAACTGGCACGCTTGGTCAGCAGCACAGGTCTCATGGAATTAATTCTGCTTAATTACTTAAGTGACAAACCACTACCGCACAAATTGCAAATTTTGAAGATTGAAATAGAATATAGAATTGAAAATTTTCTGTCAGGGTAAAATTCATCCCTGTGCAGCACAGGTCTATGTGTCGCTTTAGCCCGCTATTTTGAGGTCTTATGTGGGGCATAAGTAATAGACGAGCCTTTTGCTGGATCTCTGCACAGGATTGAATTTTGTCCATGGTGCATATTCAAACACTGGAGCTTAATATATATTTTTCATGAGTATTAGTGCCAGTAAAACATGACTGCTCAAATGGTCATAGAAAGCAAATATGAAAAGGGTAGTGAAAACAATCAGATAGAAATTCATTTTTTGAATTCAAATGAATACTCAATGAAAAATTGCTCACTTTTCACTCGGCTTTAGTCTCAGTTCCTTTTTTTGTTTAGCATATTTTTTCCTTTGTATAAAACTGATCTTTTGTGAACTGATAAAAGGTTCTTCAGAGCTGTTATGGCATGTTCTTCTTCTCTGTTAATGTGTATCGATAGTATGCATAATTGTGGTACAGATCCATGTTCTCAAATGACTGCTAATCTGCTCAAGAAAAACAATGTGTGTGATTTCAGCTTCCTCAACTCTACCTTAGTTATTTTATTACACTTTAAAGGGCTTAGTCTATTTTAAATTCATAAACCTAAATCAATTTTAAATCAGAATGTGAAAAAGCACCCAGAGTTGTTAAACTACAATTTCTTTATCAGGTGTCTATTACTCAAGGAGTCAAATGCTTATTTTTTACAGTAATTCATGAAACAGGTGACCATCTCTAAGTACAATGTATTCTTATGAGCCTCTGATCATCAGGAGCATTCCTTAATTGGCATGTTTCTGAGTCCACTGGGATGTGCCAGTTAAGGAGATTTGACTTTTCCGATTGCCCTCTTGATACCTCAGATTATCATAAATTAATTCTAACTGCCTTAGTAAAAAATTGGGGGCCCAATCTTGCAGGTCTTTCTCAGATCAAAGCACGGACAATAATTGTCCTCTATTCTGTTGTGGGGAAAGGGGATGAGAACGCTGCAGGAAAAGAGATAAGGACATGTATAGCGCTCCCATGGAAGTCAAGGAGAGTTTTGGTTTTGGAGAAATTGCAAGATCAGACCCTGAATTACCTGAAATAAAATGAGTCAGAACCACTAAAAGTATTCTCCATCTCCTAGCCTTGAAGACCAAATCTGTAATTCCCTGAACATACATTACACCTTCCACACAACACAAGGCTTTCTGAGTAGAGAGGACAAAACAAGAGCCTGAGTCCAAAGCAGAAGAGATCAACTCTGAATAAATTATTTGATGAAGATTGTCGTTAATCACCACCATTTATTCATCACATTATATTTTAATACATTAATTAATAACTGTGATTTTCATCAATATAGTAGATGAATAATATTCAACGAGTGGATTTCAACAACAAAACTTCATAGCTAGGGTTTTTAATGTTTGATTTTGGGTCATCTAAATCAGTGGTACCCATCCTTGTTACACAGGAGGGCCACATACACCTAAGCACAACCTTGTGTGGGCCAACAGATTCTACATATTTTAATAAGATATAAAGTCACCTGTGTTGATTTATATTTAAGTTCAGCTTGTTTCATATGTATTTAGACAGGTTGTTTATATGTACACTATTCACTGTTTACACACTTGTGTAAACTAAAATGATGTAAGCATGACGACAAAACGCTGATGAATCGGCCGCTAGTATATTGTGTTGAAGCAGGCAGCGAGCCTTATGAAATACTGATGGGCCATAAGTGGGGCACCCCTGATCTAAACCAAGACCAGGGATGGTCCCATTTGATGCGTGTCTCAAGTTGTGGGAAGGGATTGGAAAAATAGTTCTCCTTTTGGTCCATCTTCCTTTCTCAATATCCATATGTGTTTAGAGCTCAGTTGTGGCTTTAAGAGAGGCCATGGCAGCAGTAAGAGCTCCCATAGGCATTGTGCTTCATCAGGTCACTGTGCCAGGAGTTTAGGTGGGGGAGCATGGCAAACATGTCTCCCTATCACAAGTCAACGTCATTGGCTGATGCACTGGTGGGTCAGGATTTTGGCCATACCCCTTTCTGGTGAGAGCATCGGTATTGTCAGTTTTTGTGCACAGTGGCAATTGCAGGTCATCATTGCACGTTCAGGAGTTGAAGAGGTTGCTTGGCCCCTCACCTAACCTTATGCACCTGTGTAGGGCTGAGCACAATAAGTCCCTTAATAAAGCCCAATGTTACTGTGTTGCCTTTCCATAATGGATAGATGTACACAGCCTATCATTGTCTTTAACTCTTGTGTTTTTATATTGTTCTCCATTGATTGTGAATTAATAATCTCCAGAATTAATAATTCTTCACCTCTTCCTCATCTATTCATTGGAAGTTGGGACAGAATAAGCCAGTCACCACTGATGAACTCTATGAGCCTGTAAAATATAATGACTTTTCCTTTCTAAAGAGAACAATGTTATCACATTTGCTTTTTTATGCAGAAGTGGGCAGGCTTAGGCTACCTTTTAATGACAGAGTTCAGGAGAATTTTTCCATTCCCACATATATTTTACATGTTGATCCACTGCAAACTATCTGGTTTTGCTAATGACCTATGTCATGGGTGATTTTCACCCCTTTGCCTTATGTTGGCACAGGAGTGAATTTCACTATAGACTTGCAGCCAGCAAAAGCTCCTCAGTTCACTTGAGAGGCAAAAATTTATGTACACAGGTGTGTGTTTTTAGGAAGCAAGCAGACTATCTTCGAGCTCAGCATCTTTGCCTCCATCCGCTACCCTGTCACACATACACAAACAAATCTCTGATATGCAAAGAGCCTCCAGCTATCTTTGATTAAAGGGCCATAGTTGGATCAATGTAGGGACCAAATTTAGGTTTGGTAAAAGCAATAGTTCTGTGATTTAAAAAAAATTCCACTGCAAATAGATTTTACTTGGGTGTAAACATTCCCCTGCATTTTACTAGGGAATGAGAGCTGCTGTTAATGTTTGTAATTTGTTCTGAGATACTCAGGTGAAAGTCTTATAGAAGTGCAAAGTATTTCTATTTCTAGGGTGTTACTTTAATATCTTTTGTCAAAGTGATAGTCAGTATGTTCACTGCTCAGGATCTTTTTTCCTTTTAATGTATTTCAGATGATTCTGTCCATCTGTTTAGAGTATTTACTCAATAGTGCTTGCATTTATCTTACACCTTTTAACATTTTAAATCTCACCCATTTCTTTTCAAATAAACTGTATTCCATTGCTTAAAGCTAAACAGGATCCAGATAACCAAAACTTCAGCTCCCATACCAATAACATTGCACCCCCAGATTTCCTTAATCTTCCTCTCTGGGCTACTGAAATGAACGCTTCCTTCCAATCTCCCTCCCCACATTGGAGTCCTTGATCTTCCCCTCCCAGCCCCCCAGCATAAAATATTTTTTGTTCCTCACTGACTCACTGCTGTGTTCAGCCTCCTCACATGGCCAGGCCCTGATCCCACAGATTCAATGATCCTGCCTTAATCCGCCCCTGCATCCATGACTGTATGCAATCTATTCTTTATACCCAATCTATTTCTCAAAGCTCTTCTGTATCTCTTTGAAGATTGCCTGTCATTAGGTTGTTAAAAATTACAGTTAACAGAAAATGATGAAATGTGCTGGAGGAGGAGGTACAGCACCTAGTCTGAGTGTTACTTCATACCGACTATGCATCCCAGTTTTCAAATTTATCTTGCAAGTCCAAACAAGCAACTCAAAACATTTAAGACAGTATTCAGCATTCTTTGCCTTGGTTTGCATTATTTGACAACCAGCTTTCATCTACTCTGTACGAATCTATCATTTGTGCCAACTTCTTTTCAAACCTAGTGTGCCTTCAGCATGCTATTTTGAGTACATACTTTTAAAAAACATTTCTCTGTTTAAACTGCATTGATGTTGATGCTCATCTCATTATCAGAGCTGGTCAAATACCACAAAAACAGTGTTGCACAAATAGGTCAATGACCATTGCCAATACGGTATGTGTTAAATAATGTATCAGATAAATGGTATTGCAAAACTAAAATTATTCATTGACTTAATTATTAAGTGGAAAAAAAGACAAAATTCACTAAATATGTAATATTGAGTAGTATTTGGTAAGCTCCCACCAGTATATTAACAGCAAAAGATAAGGGGGTTAAGATTGGAATGCAGCTTTCATTGGCGTCTTCCTCTTTTTCCGTTACTCATAACTTTCTCAAACAACATTTTTGGATGCAATTTTTCATATCTCAGATGAAATTCAGTGCTGCACCTTTTAAGAGGCACCGTACAGAACTCACAGCCCAGGGAGAATTAAGCCATGCTGGCTTTGAGACACTTGTGCCCTCCTGATTCTGACCTGCTCAGGGGACCAGGACAGCCCTAGAATAACAGTCCTCGGGGCCTTGTCCAAGTTATGGCAGCCTATCTGGGCTGCAGTGCTGTCTGGAATCTGCATGTCTGGAATCTCTGTAGTGCTGCATGCTTTGGTCCTGCCACTCACATGCCTTCCAGCCCCAGCTCTGTCCTCAGCACGTCCCCCTACTTCAGAGCTTGCAATGGGGTTCTCAGAGGACAGACAACAGCTGTCTTCATGCTTAGACCCTATTTAATGCTGCTCTAACCTTTTTACAGGCACCAGATTCTCACCCCTGCTCTTTGCACAGAGGCAGTTTTTTAAAGAAGAGTTCAGCAAAATCGGTCCAGTCATTTTTGTGTTCTTAGTGTGTTTGAAAATAATATGCAGTTGGCTCATATCATCCACTCAGAATTTCGGGCAGATGTAACTCAGCAACAATTAAATACGTTTAGTTCAAACGCAGTTTCTTTTATATGTTCTCTTGCAATCTAAGGAATACATTAGTCTGGGAGTTAAGAGCACTGAACTTGTTTTACCTACATGAGTAGTACAGTTGTCTTTACTTTCTTTGATCAGTTTAGGGCTTGAAATATCGGAGGTGCAAATGGTTATTCCCCGATTGTTGGTTTGTCTGATTTCCAGACCAGCCTCCCTCATAAATTAAAGTAGACTCTGGGCAACTCCACTTACATCGGTTGCCCCAAAGGACTGTCATGGAAGCCAAGGATTCCTGGAGAATATGGACATCCCAACCACATCCCTTTTCTCTGGCCATGCCCTTACACCGGGGCCTGGGAAGGGGTGCTATTGCAGCACTATGGCAAGTGGGGATTTCCCTAAATAGAAGGAATCCTCAGATGGTCAGCTAAAATGGTTTTGGGACTGCATAGCACCACCAGAACAGGTGCAAAGCAGGTGAAACAGACCAGAGGATTATTTGCCCACAATCTTTAACTACATGATCACATATTGTCACTTAGGTAATGCAGTATAATATACAGTTTTTTCTACATCTCTGAAAAAATAATCATGCTTTTTTAAAAAAAATCAGTTCATAACTGCACAGAACTGGGACCAGTTTGACCTCTGCTTAACCCCTTTTGTTATTTAGTTCTTCTGTTTCTGATTCAGAAACACAGTGTTTGAAGAAACTGAGTTAGCTCATTAAAGGGAATCGGGCAAATCTCTTATCTTTTGACAGATCTTGTACTCGATGGTGTCACTGGTGATGGTCCAATAGTCATTCTGGTATCATTGGCTTCTACCTGGTGATTTTCATAAACAGTCTGGTGGGATCTGGGTGGATCAAGATGGGAGCTATGATGAATTTGTTTCAAATTATCAAAGGCAGCCTGTGTTTCTGGGGACCATGAAAACTAGGTTCCCTTTCATGGTAAGGCTGTAAGAGGGCTGCCAAAGCAGAGAATCCTGGAATAAATTGTCTATAAAAATTAGCAAGCCCAAGAAGGCTTGGATTCCATCAACATCCTTAGGTTCCACCCGATCTGTGACAGACGCCACCTTCAGAAGGTCCATTTCCAGCCCCTGGGGTCAGATGATATCAAGAAATTCAAGGGTGTCTGATCAAATTCACATTTCTCTAGCTTGGCATATAAACAATTCTGATGTAGTTTTTCAAGAATGCTACGCTCATGCTGCTCATGAAGAGATGGGTCTTCACAGAAAATCAGAATGTCATCAAGGTAGATAATGACTAAGTGGTCCAGCATATCTTGTAATATAGCATTCATAAAGTGTTGAAAGGTTGCTGAGGCATTGCATAGGTCAAATGGCATGACTAGATAGTCATAGTGGCCATATTGACTATGAAAGGCGGTCTCCCCCTTGTCTCCCTCATGCATGCGCACAAGGTTATAGACCTGGCACAGATCTAAATTCATGAAAATACAGGCTGTGCATAGCCAGTCTAAGAGCTCTTTGATAAGAGAGTATTAAGAGGGTAGCAGTTTCGAATGATCACTCTGTTTAGTGCCCGTTAGTCAATACATTGCCTCAGAAAGCCATCTTTTTATTTTATTTTATTTTATTTTTTTATGTATTTATTTTTTTTTTTACAGAAAAGATTGGAGCAGCTGCCCAGGTGAAAGATGAAACCCTTCTGAAGATTCTCCTGTAAGTATAGACAGAGAGCCTGAAGTTTGACTTTGGAGAGGGCATATATCCAACTGAATGAGATCTCTGCTTCAGGCTGGAGATCAATTGGGCAATTGTAAGTCTGATGTGGAGAAGGTTGTCCGCCTTCCCCTTGTCAAAAACATCAGCGAAGTCACAGTATTTGTGGGGGGATCTTGGCCATGGCAGGCAGAACTGTGCGGGTACTGGGATCCTGGGTGCTTTTGCTGCCTGAGGGTCAGGATCGTCCAGTAGATGACAGGAACTGCAGGGTGCACTGGTCTGTTTCTCGGACCCGGGGAGGCAAGATAGCTGGCAATGCCTGAAGTTAAAGTGTTGAGTCCCCTTCCTCCAGTGAATGTGGGGGTCATGGGTGGTAAGCCAGGGCATACCTAGGATGATGGGTACATGAGGTGCCCAGATTAATCCAAATTGTGGGGTTTCCTGTTGCTCCCGAAGGGTGATAACCTTTACTGGCATGGTCTGGTGGGTTACAGGTCATGCGGAGAGACGAGATCCATCGATAGTTTTGACCAGTTCTGGAGAGTCCTTGCGTATGGTGAGAACCACATCAGTCTCAGCAAAGTTTAAAGTTATCTGAGGCCCTTGAGTCAACTAGGGCCTCTAGGGGGATCTCTGAGTTTACCAGTAGTTGAATTACTAGTGGTATTCAGAATTGCATTGGCAACTGACTTTGGTACCCTGGGATGCCAACTATGGCCCATGAGTGCTGGGAATCACTGGAGGGAGAAAGAGACTAGCTCGGCCTGGACTGCCCCCTCCTAAGAGCTGGGGCTGAGGGCTATTGGTAGGGTGCTATGTATATTACAATTGCATCTACATAGATGACTGAGTCAAGTGCATTAGTTTAAGTGCGTTGATCATTTAATAGCTGAAGAAAGGGTATTGTGCAAATCCATAAGAGAACCAAGCAGCCCTTGCCAATGGATGAAGCTTGCAAGTACATGGCCTGCATGTTCTAACTGGTCACAGTGGTAAAGGGGGGAGTCACAAAAACCCCAGTTATGGTCATTAGCAGCGCATTTGATCACTCAGAAGCCATTGATCTTTACCCAAAGATGACATGGAAGGTCAAAACCACAGGCTGGATTGTTGGATCTGTCAAAAGATAGGCATCCGCAATGTTTGAAGCTTGCTCGTGCCTGGAGGCAATATCAAGGTTCCTTGGAGGAATTGTTCAAGTAGGATGCCTTGACATGAGACGGTGGCTCAGTGGATTAAACACATCTTTAAAGAGGGGTAGAGGTGACATTTCTTGCACCTTAAGGAGCAGATTCTGCTGGGCGACTTCTTGCCTGATGTCGGGGGGGCTATGTTGGACAGGACAGCCTCATGGTTGTGATGGTCCCCAGGGATAACCCAGTGTTGTGAGGCACCTCACTACCACTTGTCCTTAGCATGAAGGAGTCTTGTCTGGGCCTGTTGTGGGACAATTCCCTGAAACCAACAGCCTCTGGCAGCACAAACACGGCCTTTCAGGCCTCTGCAGGCCTCACAATCTCGGTACAGGACATGATAGGTACACATCAATCCCCAAGTCCTCTCAGTGCTTCCCATCGTGTCCAGTCCCTTATCCACTAAACACTCACAGAATTACCAAACGTGCAGCTCCCAAAGGAGCAGAACACACCAGCTTGAAAGGTTCAGCTCATAACCAACACTTTGCTGAACACATAGCACGTGTGCGCGCACACACACACACACACATATATATGAGCCCTTCATCCCAATCAGCTGACAGATTGAGAGGCCACTAAAATTGAGGCCAGGGTCTCTCAGTGCTATAGTGAAAACAAGAATAAGCTTATTATCAAAGAACAGAGATTCAAGTGATAGTAAGAATACTGCAAACAAATGGTTACATATAAAACAAAACCATAACACACTTTTTAGAGACTAAACTTAACTAACAACTGTCTTAAGAAGAACTCCTGTCTAAAGAAGAAGCTTATCTTACCCAGAGTTCTCTCCAGTGTTTTCAGCCAAGCCGGGTTGACAGCCCACTTTCATGAAGCAAAAACACTGTTTACTTCCTACCACATACCCCAACTGCCAGGCGTTTTGTCTATGCAGACGACATCTGTCTGGCAATATAGGACCAAGATTTCAGCCACCTCGAAGGAATCCTCAATGCTAACTAGTGGCAGACAGTTTGCTGGTGAGTGCATTATGAGCTGTGAAAGACTTAATCAAACTAAAGCAGGGGAAAAAAAGTAAGACTCTGCCGAGGGTTTTGCAGTATAATCTCTGGAGCATGGTTAAGAAAAGACCCCGCTTTGATTAAATATCTCTCTTTTGAACTGGAGGAAAAAGTGAATGGAACGATTGTTTCAGGTGCAGAGAATCAACATAATTTTATGAGTCCCAGGGAATCAGCGCTAGCATTCTGGATGTTGAGAGGTTAAAGATATTGATGGAATATTTCATAGTAGCCAAAGTTTTTGCCTTTGTACATTTCAGTGGATGTGACTATCCCGTATTAGTCCCTGGAAACTCTCCAGCTGTCAAGTGACCAAATTAGTGCAGTTGCTAGACTTTGGACTATTCAGGTTGCTGATGGCTGAGTTTTGGGGAGTGGACTGCTTCAATTCTTTACTTGGCAATGTCCCATGGCTTTTTAAAAATGATAAATTTTTGGACTCTAGCCTGGGGAAGGGAGTGGAAATGACTCATTGGAGAAAAGATCTATATACTGGCTGGTAGGTGTTTGAGCCCTCACTTAACATCTGATAACTGCCCACCTGACTTTAGCCATTAGATGTGGGGAAACATATTTCTTTCTGACTACTCTCCCATTTCTTATGAATTAATTCTCCTTGATGGAAGAGTCTCACTGGAGAACCTCAGTGTGAAAATGTATATTATCACTTAGTGTTCATTTGCTTCTTGGTGAATGTGGGTCTCTGAATGGTGTTCTGCAACTGGAGACCCTTGTTCAAAAAGGTTTTTTGTCCACAGCTTAACCTTCATCTGCCTTGGGCTAGATCTCACCAACAGATTAGTAATCATCATGTCATAGTCATTAATAGATAACTGAGCCTAAGTGATGAACTGAAATGTCTGAATTAGAGGAGGAGAAAAGACAGACTGTCTCTAAGTTAAGAAATTCCCTCTTTAATTCTCTTCAAAGGCCTTGTGCAAGAGGTGGCACTGCAACCCCAGGAGGCACCTACGAAAGGAAATGTGACTCCCCTTTACGTCTCCCCAGGAGCAATCTGCAGATGCCCCTTACCAGTAGAAGCCTACACCCTGCCATGGGCCAGCTCAGTATCACTGCTGATGCTTACATAGGGTGGAGTCAGGCCCCACCCACTTGTGCAGGGGAACAAGGAACAGCCCCACAAGGAGTGAAATCCATTTTCAAATTGGCTGGGAACACCGACATTTTCTCCTAATAGTCACTTTCTCGGGTGGAACTTGTAACCTTGAGCTGGAAAGTTTATTTTTGATGCAAAATACTTTTTAATTCCTGTTAAAATCTCTTCTCCTTTCTCATCATTCAGTACCATGCTACTCTCTCCTATATGATGCTGAGGGTGGCAGAACTCAGCAGATTGTCAAAATCCAGCCCAATGGAGGGAGAGAGGCAGAATAGCAGCTTCTGTTCAAGCTATCCCTGTACCCCAGACACAATGGCAGCCCCGTCTCCTCCTGATAGGGGCTGTTGGGCTTGGTGAGTGAGCAAAGCTGAGGAGCAACTGCTCTGTATGACATAGTTTCCTTTGCTCCAGGAAGATTTCTGACCTGGGAGTTCCCTACACCCACCCCCCAGAACTTCCCCAACACCCCGCTCCCCAGCGCTCAACTAGTCACACGCTGTGTGGCCAGTTTAGTCATTGGTTGGAAATTTGAATTGAAATTGAAACATTAATACACACTTTAAAAGCACATACAGTGTATGATAAAATACTTTGTACATGAAAAAGTATAATGCGTTTGAAAATTATGAACAAAGACTGGCTTCTTCACACAGCTGTTGTTTTTCTGACAATGTTGGTGCACTTGTTTCGGCAATGTTGGCCAGCTTTATAATTTCAAATTATGATTTGTAATCAAGGTCTGAATGAGCTTTCCCCTGACAGCTAGTGGTGAGCCAGGGGCGGGAGTAGGCTTCTGGACCAGACTGTATTTACATGACCTCACCTACTCTTCCTAGGTATCCAGCAGACAGAGCTGTGTTGCCCAAGTGATCAATTTTGGCTGGTGTTGGGAGTCTCTGTACTAAATATCTTTATTATATTATAATTATTTTTTACATAAGAACGGCCATATGAGAACATAAGAACGGCCAATTTTTACATAAGAACAGACCAATGGTCCATCTAGCCCAGTACCCTGTCTTCTGACAATAGTCAATGCCCAGTGCTTCAAAGGGAATTAACAGAACAGGGCAATTATCAAGTGATCCATCCCGTCATCCACTCCCAGCTTCTGGCAAACAGATCATGGTGATCTCAGAGCATGGTGTTGCATCACTGCCTATTCTGGCTAATACCCAGTAATGGACATATCCTCCATTAACTTATCTAGTTCTTTTTTGAACCCTGTTGTAGTTTTGGCCTTCACAACATCCCCTGGCATCCCCACAGTTAGACTGTGTGTTGTGTGAGGAAGTACTTCCATTTGTTTGTTTTAAACCTGCTGCCTATTAATTTCATTGGGTGATCCCTAGTTGTTGTGTTATGTGAAGGAGCTTATTCACTTTCTCCACACCAGTCAATAATTTATAGACCTCTGTCATATCCCCCCTTAGTAGTCTCTTTTCCAAGCCAGAAAGTCCCAGTCTTTTAAATCTCTCCTCATGTGGAAGCTTTTCCATACCCCTAATCATTTTAGTTGCCCTTCTCTGTACCTTTTCCAACTCCAATATATCTTTTTTGAGATGGGACGACCAGAACTGCACACGGTATTCAAGATGTGAGCATACCATGGACTTGTATAGTAAAAGTGGAGGAGATTGATTTTCCAGACTGATCAGCAAAGCCAGTGCTGACAAACTATGTGAAAAGGCTACAAAACACCGATTTTCTGGGCTGCATCAACATGCTAAAAGCCTTGTAAACCAGTCATTGTCAGCCAATTTTAGAAGTACTTAATGAGGCTGTTAAGAATTCTGGAGACACAACACAGTTTATGCGAACAAACATGGCTGTCACATCATACTTTCTCTTTAAGCAAAAGATACTACATACTACAAACTGAAGGCTAATGTTAAGTGCATTGTTATTTGTTAATTCTGAAGTTGGACACTGGTTCTCACCAATACCAGCAAATGCTCACTATCTTTCTGCAAGAAACTCAGTTGACTGGTTAGAAGCATGCAGTGCAACAGTGAAAGACTCAGCAGTTGAAAAAGTGAAGAACTCTCTCACCGCATTTGGAAAATGTGCATACATGGCGTGATGAATGCACCAATGCAAATGGGTGTCAAGTATTAAGTCACTGTGTATATTATCTTGATGTCAGTGGTAGGCCAGTAGATGAATTTCTAGATGTTCAGGTTATAGAAGACACATCAGCTGCATCTCTGACAACCCACGTCTTGGAAGAGTTAAATGCTTGTAAACTGAACCCCAAAGAGATGGCTGCTTGTGCATTTGATGGGGCTGCAAACTTCTCTGGAAGACATAGTGGAGTACAAGCATTGCTCAGAGAAAAGTGTCACCCTAATCTATGGGTTGTCACCCTATGCACACTGCAGAAGTCATCTACTCCAACTAGCACTAGTATGAGCTGCAGAATCTTCAAAAGACATTTAAAAAGCTATAAATATAATGTCTTCATTATACTCTCTTTTCTGCAAGAGTCCAAAAGGATTGAATGTCTTGTAAGATATAGAAGATGCACTGGGACTGAAATTCAAAACCTGCTGGTTTTCTCATGAGCAATCTTTGGCTGTTGTCTTAAAATTACTGCAACCATTATTATTGGCTTTGGAAGGTATCTACCGAGATGGGATGGGTCTAAGTAATGAGGCCGGTGGACTACTTTTGCTACTAAGTTCAGAGAAGACAATCGCCATTCTCTCTTGTAAGTCTGCTGTTGAAATCACTTGGGTCATTAAACAATGCCATCCAGGCATTTGCTACAACAATAGTAGATCTCTGTTCAGCAATGGAAGCTACACTTGGATCAATCAGAGAGATATCCATTGAAAACATACTGGAAGAAGCAAAGACTTCAGATCAGAAGTTGACTAATTAGGATTCTTATATTAACTCCTTAAACGAAGAGGACAAGAAGTGTTTGTTAAACCAGGTGAAAAAGTAAATTACACAGACTTGAGTCTTACATCTCTACAACACTAACTTCTGGATTCTATCAACTTCTGCATAGCCTTTACAGGTACCTGTCTTATAAAACACTGACCGTTAAGTAGGGTGCGGCACTACCTGCAATGGGGCTGTCATGTGATTAGGACAGACTAGAGAATTTGAACACAGAGTGGAATAACATATGATGAATGAATGAAGGTTTGACTTCAACTTCTTTATCATCACTAGTGGTTTGACCCAATTTTTGTGCTATGTTTCCTGGGATAAAAGAAGTAGGATTCATCTCTTTCTAGTCCCAGTCACAACAGCTACAGTTGAGCATTCTTTTTCCTCATTGAATAGAAGTGAAAGAAGTCGCCTTTTGCCTGATCATGAGCATATCATGAAGGACTGGAAGTACCGAACACATAAGAAGGCACCAAACATGAATGCAGTGCATTTGAGAAGTTCTTTAACAAATTTGTGCAAAATGACATCAAGAAGGATGTAGATATAGTGCTTCATAGTAGGCTTGTGTAGTCAACTTTAATTTGTGTGATGATTTAAAAACATGAGTTAAATCTAATAAAATGGTTGTGAAACATATTGTTCAGTTTTTACTATGGTGCCATACAGCTCACCTTTGCCCTAACGGTCTCACCCCTCATCAGTCCTCATCCCACCCCTCTATATTTTTGAAGACCCCCTCCCCATTTCAATTTCTGGGAAAAACACTGTTTTTAACTGAACTCTTCCCATAAGTTAGTGCCTGTTGAACGAGCAGTAACACCTCTTCTGCAGTTGCATCTTCCCCATGGTCTGGTGTGTGGCTTCTTACAGATGCAGGCAAGGACCACTTGACTCCTGAGAAAGGTGTGTTGCCTGGGGAACTGTTCAGAGGCCTAGGACCTAAGGTCATCTGTGATTATTGGGGTTGAACCCAATGCCAGTTCCAAAGGGATGGCGGTGAGAGGCAAATCTGACCCACTATAGCACAATTTGAAGGAAACTTCGAGTGTGACGCAAAGACCCATTGGTGCCAGCTGGCAAAAGGGCAAGTTCATTGTTCTATAACAGCAACTGCTAGCAGGCCTAACAAACTCACTACACAGCTTTCATGGCATTTATCCATAAATGAGATCATGTGAGATCTAATAAAAGCTTATGTCATACTGGTCCTCATAATCATTGTGCGATGTATGGATGGATGGATATTTCATAGATTCATAGATTCTAGGGCTGGAAGGGACCTCGAGAGGTCATCGAGTCCAGCCCCCTGCCTTCATGGCAGGACCAAATACTGTCTAGACCATCCCTGATAGACATTTATCTAACCTACTCTTAAATATCTCCAGAGATGGAGATTCCACAACCGCCCTGGGCAGTTTATTCCAGTGTTTAACCACCCTAACAGTTAGGAACTTTTTCCTAATATCCAACCTAAACCTCCCTTGCTGCAGTTTAAGCCCATTGCTTCTTCTTCTGTCCTTAGAGGCTGAGATGAACAAGTTTTCTCCCTCCTCCTTATGACACCCTTTTAGATACCTGAAGACCGCTATCATGTCCCCTCTCAGTCTTCTCTTTTCCAAACTAAACAAACCCAATTCCTTCAGCCTTCCTTCATAGGTCATGTTCTCTAGACCCTTAATCATTCTTGTTGCTCTTCTCTGGACCCTCTCCAGTTTCTCCACATCTTTCTTAAAATGCGGTGCCCAGAACTGGACACAATACTCCAGTTGAAGCCTAACCAGCGCAGAGTAGAGCGGAAGAATGACTTCTCGTGTCTTGCTCACAACACACCTGTTAATGCAGCCCAGAATCAAGTTTGCTTTTTTTGCAACAGCATCACACTGTTGACTCATATTTAGCTTGTGGTCCACTATAACCCCTAGATCCCTTTCTGCCGTACTCTTTCCTAGACAGTCTCCTCCCATTCTGTATGTGTGAAACTGATTGTTCCTACCTAAGTGGAGCACTTTGCATTTGTCCTTATTAAACTTCATCCTGTTTACCTCTGACCATTTCTCCAATTTGTCCAGATCATTTTGAATTATGACCCTATCCTCCAAAGCAGTTGCAATCCCTCCCAGTTTGGTATCATCTGCAAACTTAATAAGCGTACTTTCTATGCCAATATCCAAGTCGTTGATGAAGATATTGAACAGAGCCGGTCCCAAAACAGACCCTTGCAGAACCCCACTCGTTATACCTTTCCAGCAGGATTGGGAACCATTAATAACTACTCTCTTGAGTACGGTTATCCAGCCAGTTGTGCACCCACCTTATTGTAGCCCCATCTAAGTTGTATTTCCCTAGTTTATTGATAAGAATATCATGCGAGACCGTATCAGATGCCTTACTAAAGTCTAGGTATACCACATCCACCACTTCTCCCTTATCCACAAGACTCGTTATCCTATCAAAGAAAGCTATCAGATTGATTTGACATGATTTGTTCTTTACAAATCCATGCTGGCTATTCCCTATCACCTTACCACCTTCCAAGTGTTTGCAGATGATTTCCTTAATTACTTGCTCCATTATTTTCCCTGGCACAGAAGTTAAACTAACTGGTCTGTAGTTTCCTGGGTTGTTTTTATTTCCCTTTTTATAGATGGGCACTATATTTGCCCTTTTCCAGTCTTCTGGAATCTCTCCTGTCTCCCATGATTTACCAAAGATAATAGCTAGAGGCTCAGATACCTCCTCTATTAGCTCCTTGAGTATTCTAGGATGCATTTCATCAGGTCCTGGTGACTTGCAGGCATCTAACTTATCTAAGTGATTTTTAACTTGTTCTTTTTTTATTTTATCTTCTAAACCTTCCCCCTTCCCATTAGCATTCACTATGTTAGGCATTCCTTCAGACTTCTCGGTGAAGACCGAAACAAAGAAGTCATTAAGCATCTCTGCCATTTCCAAGTTTCCTGTTACTGTTTCTCCCTCCTCACTGAGTAGTGGGCCTACCCTGTCCTTGGTCTTCCTCTTGCTTCTAATGTATTGATAAAAAAGTTTTCCTGTTTCCCTTTATTCCTGTAGCTAGTTTGAGCTCATTTTGTGCCTTTGCCTTTCTAATCTTGCCCCTGCATTCCCGTGTTGTTTGCCTATATTCATCCTTTGTAATTTGTCCTAGTTTCCATTTTTTATATGACTCCTTTTTATTTTTTAGATCTTGCAAGATCTCGTGGTTAAGCCAGGGTGGTCTTTTGCCACATTTTCTCTCTTTCCTACCCAGCGGAATAGTTTGCTTTTGGGCCCTTAACAGTGTCCCTTTGAAATACTGCCAGCTCTCCTCAGTTGTTTTTCCCCTCAGTCTTGATTCCCATGGGACCTTACCTATCAGCTCTCTGAGCTTACCAAAATCCGCTTTCCTGAAATCCATTGTCTCTATTTTGCTGTACTCCCTTCTACCCTTCCTTAGAATTGTGAACTCTATGATTTCATGATCACTTTCACCCAAGCTGCCTTCTACTTTCAAGTTCTCAACGAGTTCCTCCCTATTTGTTAAAATGAAATCTAGAACAGCTTCCCCCCTAGTAGCTTTCTCAACCTTCTGAAATAAAAAGTTGTCTGCAATGCAGTCTAAGAACTTATTAGATAGTCTGTGCCCCGCTGTGTTATTTTCCCAACATATATCTGGATAGTTGAAGTCCCCCATCACCACCAAATCTTGGGCTTTGGATGATTTTGTTAGTTGTTTAAAAAAAGCCTCGTCCACCTCTTCCACCTGGTTAGGTGGCCTGTAGTAGACTCTTAGCATGACATCACCCTTGTTTTTTACTCCTTTTAGCCTAACCCAGAGACTCTCAACACTTCCGTCCCCTATGTCCATCTCCACCTCAGTCCAAGTGTGTACATTTTTAATATATAAGGCAACACCTCCTCCCTTTTTCCCCTGTCTGTCCTTCCTGAGCAATCTGTACCCATCCATACCAACATTCCAATCATGTGTATTATCCCACCAAGTTTCAGTGATGCCAACAATGTCATAGTTGAATTTATTTATTAGCACTTCCAGTTCTTCCTGCTTATTACCCATACTTCTCGCATTTGTATACAGGCATCTGAGATACTGATTTGACCTTGCCTCCCAGTTTTGCCCTGACCCTCCTATCTCTTTGTCATTTGAGCCCATGCTCCCTCCTATTTCCGACCCATCTCCCAGGTTCCCATGTTCTCCACTTACCTGTGGGCTTTGCTCACCTGTCCCCGTCGAATCTAGTTTAAAGCCCTCCTCACTAGGTTAGCCAGTCTGTATCCAAATAGGGTCTTTCCCCTCCTCGAAAGGTGAACGCCATCTCTGCCTAGCAGTTCTTCCTGGATTAGCATCCCGTGGTCAAGGAAGCCAAAGCCCTCCTGGCGACACCATCTTCGCAGCCAAGTATTCACCTCCACGATGCACCTGTCTCTGCCCGTGCCCCTACCTTTGACAGGAAGGATCGACGAGAATACCACCTGTGCTCCAAACTCCTTCACCCGTACGCCCAGAGCCCTGTAGTCACTCTTGATCTGCTCAGTGTCACACCTCACAGTATCATTTGTGCCCACATGGATGAGTAGCATGGGGTAGTAGTCAGAGGGCCGGATAATCCTTGACAATGCCTCCATAACGTCTCGGATACTGGCTATTTAAGGCGTTGTGTATATGTACTGAAAATATGTTGTAAAGTCTGTGTCCGAGGCAGAGCTGACACACAGGTTTTGGTCAGACGAAGGATGCTGATTCACCTGTCTCTCTGTCAGCCATGTAGATTAAGCATTGTAAGCCAACACAATGGAAGCCCCATTTACATATGCACTCAACAGGAAAGAAGTAAAGAGGAAAAAACAAGCTGTGGGGTGGGGCGGGGGGTAAGCTTGCCTATGTGCAAAGACTGTTGAACTTTGAGAAGTATATATAGGTGGCAAAGAAGGCACCTCCTTATCGTTATCCTTATCCTGCACTGAGGAAGTAAATGAACAGCATGTTTTCCATTCATGAAAATAGAATCCCAGCCATGCCTTGGTTGGAAACACTGCAAAGGACATTGGGATGAGATAAGTTTCTTTAGATATATGATTAGCCTATTAAAGTTAAGCTTAGTCTCTAGGTATTATAGTATGATTTTGTTTTCTATGTAACCTTTCTATTTCCATTATCCTTTCTCACTATATCTTAAATCTTGATCTTTGGTATAAACTCATAATTGTTTTCACTGTAAATATATCTCAGTGCTGTGATATGATACAGGAGCAGATACACTTAGCATTTCTTGTTGATTCCTCTAACAATACAGGCAAACGTTAAAAATTCGAGTCTACTTGACCTGACTTTGATAGCTATCTACAAGGAATGTTCGTTTACCATTGCAATACCCTTTTGATATGTCCTTAAGGGTTGCTTCCAAGTCACCCAGCTGGCTGATTATTTAACCTTCCCTGCCTCAGCATTACATATGGTGAGGGCTTATTATAAAGAGGACATCAGTCAGTAATTCTGCATGTCCACTGAAGGTAGGACAAGTAGTAATGGGTTTAATCTGTAGCCAGGTAGATATAGGTTAGATATAGGGAAAAAACTTTTTAACTATAAGGGTAATTAAGCTCTGGAATAGGCTTCCAAGGGAGGTTGTGGAATCCCCATCGCTGGAAGTTTCTAAGAACAGGTTGGACAACACCTGCCAGGGATGGTTTAGGTTTACTTGGTCCTTCCTCGGTGCAGGGGGCTGGACTTGATGACTTCTGGAGGTCCCTTTCAGCCCAACATCTCTCTGATTCTATAATAGACTGGGTTGGGTAAATAAGTGATAGTTTGGAATGGGTATAAAATACAGTACAGACGTATTGATCCAAATAGAGTGGGGAACATGGAATTTGAGGGTTGTTTTTTTTCATGTACAAGTGGTAACCAAAAAGTTCAATCCTGCAGACACTTGATTTCAATAGGAGATGCATGAATGGAGCGCTTGCATCATTGAGCATTGAGCTTGGATTTCCTAGAGACGGGAGGGTGTACGGTTTCTGCTACACTGGTTTTTAACATCTGTCTATCCAATGTGTCGGAAAGGCTCTCAAATACCAGACTTCCTGGTAACTTGGGTTAATTTATGCAGCTTTCATAAACTCTACAGAAGCTTATTTTAAATCTACAATGCATAAAAACATATTGCAATCTATTTGATGCCAGCGTTACACGGTAGGGAGCCTCAAGTTCCGATTGGCATTCTGCCATTTGTTTATATGATAGCTGTCAGTTGTCATTTACCATTTGTATATAGTGCCATAGTTGTGCAAGGGTGTATTACATTGAGACTAAGTCTGTGGGTGGAGGAGCGCAACTGGGCTTTTATTTTGCTGCAGTAATGTGAATGAGTCATGGAGTTTTAGCCTTGATTTGAATTTCCTGGTGCTTGTCAGTCTTTTTCTAAATATTAACACTATTCAGATGTAATATGAGATGAGCATTCTAGTTGACAAGAAATGTTGTATTAAAGTAGGTACAATACACAATTGTTTTTACGCAACTATTATTTTCAAGGACCTGATGAACACATAATTCTGCAATTTCCTTGTTCTTTCCTTCCATACCAAAAAGTGTTGTTGTTTGCTGTTCCTAGCACTTCATTTTGTTGTTATTAAAATATTGTATTTTATTTGCCTAGTGTTCATTAATTGCTGCTTTTAACAAATCATTTCTATATCTACTACTTTAAGTGCTCCTGAGCATTATTTTTTCTACTTCCTATTTCTCAGAGGAGATTCCAGATGCATTTATTTTCAAACGTTACTATCCTTAGAGATCAGATGTTTGGCTGATTCATACAGTAAGCTACAGCTTTCCTCACCGTGCTGGTTTTTAGAGTAGCTTCTAGATTCTGATAACTTTTTCTTATGAGAAGAATTCTCAGATGAGTAAAAGCTTCTCATTCCCATTCTCATGTGACTCCAGGATTTTCACTGTAGGTAAGGTTGGGGTTTTTTTTTTTCATTGATCTCTTATGAAAATGGACAATAATTCTCATTATGCTCTGGGTTTTGTGTTAAGGCTAATGAAGTATAATTGTTCTGAATGTGGATGATAGAAGAGAACTGTAATTTGTACAAGTCTTCTATAGAATTTATTATCAAATAGGCTAATTTTAAACAAGAGTATTGCAGTCCTCCTCTTGGTGACATTTTGGGATATTTTTAGTTTAGGGTGTGTGAGAGAGAGGGAGAGAGAAAGAGAAATTTATAGCTTAACAGCACATTTTCCACCACTTTACCTATACTTTTTCATATATTGCCACTAAGTGACATAATATTGTCATGATGCAGTGTAAGAAAAAGAAGACCATGCTGACTGCAGCTCAAAGCAGAATGAGTATCAAAGATATCTGGGAGCAGATCCCCAGCTAATATAGATTGTACTGGCTCCACCTGATGATCTGCTCTCTGATCTGACATTTTCACAGAGGGTTAGTTTTCTGGGAGATGTCTTAAAGAAACGGGCAATGTAAGTGGTTGGAAGTTTTATTCATATACAGAATGTGGTGCTTTGCTTTGGATTTGTACAAATCTAACAATTACATGGAAGAGCAACGTACATTGGCAGTTCTGCTCTAGATCTGCTGCTCTACGGGTCTGCTATCCCAGATGGAAAGATACTGAATCTCTGACAATGCAATCCTTAACATTTTGTGCTCTGAAAATTAGTTATTTTATTTAGGGATTTTTGCCTTTTGCTATCATTCAAAAGCTTCTCTACTAGCTGTCAGTTATTCAAAAATTATTTCTAATTTGGCAAATATGGAAATTTCTACATTATTCTGAATCCATTTAATCATTTGTAATATGTTTTCTCAAACTGGCATGAGAGATGTCTTCTGCAAAATTGCAATGCACTTTTAATGCACAGAAATCAGTGTAGCAATGAGTTAATTGCAGGCTTACTATTACAGCTCAGTGATGTGCAATCTACTTGTAGCTCTTCTGTAGGTGGCATGAGTAGTTTTTGGGTTGCTGATTTTCATATTCAGGAGCTCTCATTTTAAATAAAGGATAGAGTGGCTTGCATTTGTTATAACCAGAAAACAACCCATGAATTTTCTATTTGATATCATTGTATGTCCAAATATGGAGGAGTCCTATGAGCCCTTTCTTGGGGCAAGTATTATAAATTAAGCATATCAAAATAAGTGGGACAGATTCATCCCTGTGTGAATCTACCGATTTGAGTGGAGTTATGTGAGGGATGACATTGGCTGAGCTTGTTTAAATCAGCGATAAGCCAATTTCCAGAGGTTCAGAGTCTGATAGGTTTGGACAAGCATTCGGAGGCTTATCTGAAGCTTGTTCAAGTTATCTCCTCCCTTTCCCTCCCTCAAGCTGTGAAACAGTCTGCCCTTGAGGGACTGCTAGCTCAGTGGTTTGAGCATTGGCCTGCTAAACCCAGGGTTGTGAGTTCAATCCTTGAGGGGGCCATTTAGGGATCTGGGGCAAAAATTGGGGATTGGTCCTGCTTTGAGCAGGGGGTTGGACTAGATGACCTCCTAAGGTCCCTTCCAACCCTGATATTCTATGATTCTTGCCCCCCACCCCACCCAGAGCTGCCTCCTCCAACAGACTCCTTAGGTCCCACCCTTCCCAATCCACAACTTTCTGCCAGTGGGCTCCAGCTCCCACCTACTTTGTTGCAGGTCTTCGGGGAGGATCGACAGCCTCCTACCCATGCCTAAATGTGATCCTGTCTTTAAGAAGTCAGATGGCAAATCACTACTCAAACCCCACTTTGTGGTGTGCCTAGCTGACCTGCCTCCTCCTTCGAAACCTTCAGAGGAAATGATGCGTACGATCACTTCCCCTAACCTGCTAGGTCACCCTGATTCTGGGGCAAATGGCTTGTCACCATGTCTGGATATACTGTGAGAAGAGTCTCTTCCTTGATATTTCAACCTCGCGGGTCCTGACCAGAAACTGTACGTTGAAAAAACCATTTATCTGAACATTTCAGCAAAGCACCTTTTTACAAAACAGGCAATGGGTTCGGAATTGGGGGATGGCTCTGATGTTACTGGAACCAATTTGGCCATCCCTAATTTAAAATCAACATTTCTCTTCCTGCAATATTTTTTCACACGTAGGTTGATGAAGTCTTTATAGATCATGCAGGCACTTTTATCTATGGTGATATACTTCACTTATTCTTCTTACGGATGAGTTTCCCTGCATGACGATTTTTCTTGTATACCTGCCTCAGTTAGTTTTATGGATGAAAAAGTTAGACACCCATCTTTTTTCACTCAGTACAAAACCATAGGAGATTTGTAGGCTGGTACACCAAGCATGAAAAAACCAAATATAAAATTAATGTATTGATAGTGTTTATAGTTTTATTACCCTGTAATTATATCATACCTAAGTTGGTTTTTCTTTTCATGAGATTCTATAAAATGTAGCTGCCTGAACCTGTTTGGAAGGTCTATGTTTTCAAGATTTAGACCTAAGTGATATTTTGCCAGGTTCAAGGGAAGAAAGGCCAGTTGTAGATATGGTATTACCATGCGGGAAGATGTTAATGGCTGCCATCAAGCAAGTCTTTGCTCTGGAGACCATCACAGACCTGGTTAAAGCTGATATGTGTGCTAAGCATCCTTCTTTCAGGCTAAATGGAAGGACCAATTAAATGACCCTTTATGTAATGATAGCTGGAAGCAATAGCCAAGGCACTTGGCCACATGGTGACACTTGAGCGGAGCTAAATATAAAAAATCTTTGTGTGTGTGTTCAGTTTAAGATAAATATTGATAGTTTGTCACACGTGCAGAGCTTGATTTACCCCAACAAGTACAAGGGGTTTGCAACTGGTACCATGTAGCCCTACACCCACAAGGGTATCAGAGTGGGAGATTAACCCATGGCTGGGCTGGGCTGGGCTGGCCTCTCCATGGAGCTACACAGGGAACGGTAACTTTTTAGTTCTGGCTGGAACTTTGTAGAAGTCCCACAGGTGGTGGCTGTGCAAAGAGGTGCTGAATGAGCACTCAGATGTTAGGTGAGGGGCACGATGTAAAAACCCAACACAGATAAACTTCCTCTCCTCAGCCCACCTTGACCACTTTTAGACTGGGCTTGCCAGCTCTGCCTTTGCACTGCTACACCTCGTGGGAGTGTGAAGTTACAGTACAGACTGTCAAGCTTCCATTTTCATGGAATCCCCATTAGAATGTAGTGGAGGAAGACGACTCCCTAGAGAAGTGGGTGGGACTGAGTCAGCAGCTACAGAAAGTGATTTGGTACTTTCTCAGGGCCCTCTGAACTGCTGATTATAGTAATGGAGGCTCCATGCTTGAGTCAGAAACCAGCCCCCTTCACCAAATCAGGGTCTCTTTAGACTTGGCAGCCTGCCCAATCATCCCTGCAGCAGAGTATCTAAATCATTTCTGAAGGTTTTGAGTTTAGCTATTGACTTTGGCAGATTACCTGCCCAGCATTTAGAAAAAAGAGACAAAATATAATACATTTGTCAGCTTTGGCCATGAGGTCTAACAAACGTGACGTGTAGGCAAAACCTCTGTAGGTGTGCCCCATCCTCAGGTGTGGGGCTGGTGACTGATACACAAGGCACCAGATGCAGTAGGGACTATATATCTCCCCTGCCCCCATGGCCAGACAGTGCATCAGGTAGCTGTTTTCAGATACAGAGTAGAGATTTACAATTGCAATTTTCCCTCTATGCCCTACAGTTAGTCAAAGAGCCAAGTTGTGCACTTATTCAGAAAAAACTTCCATTGATATGGATGGGTTTTTTACCAGAGTAAAGCAGGGTTGAGCCCAACATGTGAGACTGGGTGTGTAGTTTAGGTTTGCCAGGGCTTGTGCGGTGTTTGAAGTGAGGATGAAGAAGGTCAGACAGGTTGCTTCTGGCCTTAGATTCTAAACTCTATGAATTGCCTTATGAGAGAGAACCATAGACTTCTCATCATACTAGGCAACTGATCTGTGTCAGTTTCCTGCCTGGACTTGTTCAAATGTGATTAATTTGAAATGCTTCTTTGCTTCTAGTCAAATGTGTGACTTATAATGTTGGAATTTTTAGCCAATAAAGAAATGTTGCTGATTTAAAATGGTATTTAAATGCTAGAATATAATGAACTAGACTGGTGGGGAGAGAGAGTGGTGGTGGTGACAATGAATGGAAAGGAAGGGTTGATTTCTCCTGGCGCTCCAATTGTGAAGTGTTTCCATGGAGGGATTTCTGCAGGCATAGGGCTCGATCTTATGCCCACTGAAGTCAGTGGCAAAGCTGCCATTGACTTTAATGGAGCAGGATCAGGACCGTACAGAAGGGAGATGCTGCTGCTTTGGTTTCTCTGCCCTTCTTTAAAAATATGTGAATTCCCACTCTTTTCATCTTCTCTCATATATGCCCATTAGATCCTGATCCAGCAGAACACCTAAGCACATGTGTAACTTTAAGCACTTGAGTTGTTCCATTTATTTCAGTGGACTGTGCATGTGCTTAAGTGCTTAGATGCACTGGGGCCTGAATCGCAACTGAAAGAATAGCTAATAACGTTGTCAGTCCGAACATTTTAAAACCCACCTGGTAACGTGGCGTATAGCTGTGTGACGTTTTCAGAACAACCTCAGGGATTTAGACATACTTCTTCTATTAAAATGAATGGAAAAGTTTAAAAATTAATGTAGACACGTTTAAATTCTCTAGACTGCTTTGAACTGCTCATTCAAGTCACTTTAAACATCCATTATTAATTAAAATTTGTAATATGTATTAAATGAAATATTCACTGTGTACACATATTTATAGCACAGATAGAAAGATATTACACGGATGTCTTCCCTTGCTATTTTATCAAGAGCATGTGTCCCCTTCTTCCAATAGATACTATGAAAAATCAAGCAATTTCAGCTCATCTTGTATCATTGTTTGGAATGATTTTTCGTTGCTGATAATTGCCGATCCAGCAGTAAAGCAATTCCAGCTGAAATTTCTTGCCAGAATGGATATGGTGAGGGCAAGAAACAAATATGTTATTTAGGGATGAACCATTAGATGAAATGTGAAAATAATATGGAAACTACCCTGACATTTTCTTTTTACCAGATAATAAACTTAAACCACTATATATACACACATAGTTGTTTAATCATATATATATATATGTAATATAGACATTACTAATTATTGTTACCGTTTAAACTGATAATATACAAATTTATTAAAAATTAAACTTCCTATACATGTCAATATATTGATCCAAATTTTGCCTTTACAAATTCTGAGTAAGAACTCTCACTGCAGCAAAATTGTCTGAGGTGTAAAGCAGGTTAGAATTCATCACTCTGCCTTTACATTCTATTCCACGGTGTGTTTATTAATTGTTTGGGGACCTGATCCTGCAGATCTTTACTTGGGGGAATCCTTACTCACACCGAGTCCCACTGAAATCCGTGACTCCTTGGGGGACAAAGGACAACTCTCCAGTATAAGTTGCTGTGGGACTGGGCCACTAATTGCTTACATCTGTTTCATTGTACTGTAGTTCATTGTACTATTTGATTGAAAGAGTTACGTGAATGATTCCCTGTTAACAAAATGAAGGGTCTGATCTTGCAGTCCTAGTCCTTAGTTGGGTAAAATGCTCATTGCTTCATTCAGTGGGTTACCTAAGGACTGGAAGATCAGGTTTATATTTATTATTAAGTGCTTATGCATCTTTATTAAGAAATGATTATATTGTTCTGTTTGGATTGGATCCCGAACAACATTTATTTTTAATTTCTTTAATCTAGAGTAAAAGAAGAATGTAAAATGTTTTAATCTCTTTTCCTTGGACTGAATGGTTTTTGAAATACTCCTGAAACTCAGCTGGAGAACATAAAAACTTTCTCTAAGTAAGAGACAAGACTATTGTAAGCAAATACATAGACATGCCATTTCAATGAATTTAGAGCCCAATCCAAAACTCATTGAAGACGATGGAAAGATTCCCGTTGACTTCAGTGGGCTTAGGATCAGGCCATTGAAGACAAGGATAGACTTGCAGTTGATGAAGTACAGTAAATTATGCATAGGAAGCCAAATTTGTGCCTGCTGTAGCTGCACTAGCCCTCTGTGCATGTATGTGTAACAGCTCTCGATTGACCATTGTGCAAAGTCCAAGCAAGAGCTCTTTACGTAGTAAATGTCTGTGAGAATCAGGGGAATGGAATTCGTCACCACAAGATGAGTGGCACCCGTGTGGTGTGGTCAAGGCTTAACTGCTACTCAATGCATGGGCTTTAGTAGCGATCGCTGTCGCTGCCACTTTTGGTTCATGAAACCATGAAGTTATAGGCCTATTGGGTATGCCTTCCCGCAACCCCAACCTCCCCTTTGTGCTCTTGTGAAGAAAATCACCACAAAACTCCAGAGGTGCTGGAACGAAGGGTGCTGGGGGTGTGGCAATACCCCCTGGCTTGAAGTGGTTTCCATTATGTACAGGGTTTACAGTTTGGCCCAATGGCTCTCAGCACCCCCACTACACAAATTGTTCCAGCGCCCCTGCAAAACACTGCATAAGGCACATTGGAGGGGATAAATGGTCTTTCTAGCCTGCATTTTCTCTCTCAAGGCAAGTTCAGCAAAACTGTGTGCTAACTGTTGCTTTGCAGACTTTGGACATATAAATAGGAACAAGAATTGCTTTTACACTTACAGCACATACAGGAATAACATTTCACAAATTGTCTGCCCAGAACCAAAATTCACAGCCATCAAAAGCTGTATACCACCCCCTCAGCAGCAAGTTTTTATATACATGTGTATAGTTTCTCATACAGTTGGGATGCCACAGTAGTTAACATTAAAAATTGCTATTTACCCCTCCACCCCAAAAAAGGACTTATTTTTTTAAAAAATACTAACCAAACATTCCAGAAATGTGTAAAATTAAAAATCAATTGATACCCTTGTTGGCAGGCTCAGTGGAATGGCCAGGACTGAATGGACAAAGAGACTGAATATCCTGCCACTCCTATGCACCCTTTGTCCACATCAAGGTTTAGCTACATTGGTAGGGTAATACAGTATGGGAAGATTTATACTGTTTATGCTGTTGCCTGTGATTGACATGTTCTGTGGATAGAGGTTTTCAGTCTCCAGGGTCATCAGTCTCTCACCTTTCAAAGGAATAAAGTCCATTCAAATATTAATAAGAAAGAAAATGGTCAGAGCAGAGGGGATGAAATGATTTATTGAAATAAAATACTAGTTTGTTTTAATTCTTTAAAGATCATTGGATCCTATTGTCCATGTCTCTCCTTTTCCTTTACCTCTCCTAAGCTACTTTTGTCTGCATAATTCATGGACAATAAAATGTGATTAAAATAAACAAGAGTTGCTGACCTCTCTCTATATATGCATGTATTTATTCTGCAAATATTAACCTGTGCAGTTGCTGTATGTGATTGCACAGTAAATGTTAGCATTTATCATATTTATGAACGATGCAAGAACTGATGCTATATGTGCAGTCACTCTTGATTCCAGCACTTAAACCATGGCAATAATTTGTTTTGGAAGGGGTTTAAATTTCTCCATAAACATTGGCATGTAAGAAATCAGCTGAGGAGCAAAAGATGTTTTTAATATGATTTGAAACAGTCCCTTAGAATGTTTTCAAGTGATCAGAGTGGAACAAAATAGAAGCTGGAGACTTCACATGGTTTTTAATGTCAGGTTTTGATGTAAACCATATTATATTTTGTAATCTGTGTACTAAATTTTATTCACATTAAGGTCATTGGCAAAACTCCCGTTGACCTCAATGGGAGGAAGAGTAGATGAAAATGTCCAATTGAAAATTGGTATCACTGGATATTTTGTGCGCGTGTTGGAAAGGAAACGGGTATGTGAACGAGCCAAGGTATTTAACTCTGAAAAGTGCTTGTTGCATATGTGCAATAACAAAACATTCATAGGGATTTTTACTAGAGATGGGAAATGAAGTTTTGCCAGATTCAGAACAAATCAAAAATTGCAGCTTCTAGATTTTAAAAAAATTGGTTCTGTCGAAATATGTATTCTAGGCTGCTATTTATTTTTATATTGTTCTTTTTTAGTCTAAGAAGGAGGTCCAGGATTACTTACAAAGACTATTTGTTGTTTACATATTACATATTTTCAGGAGGTAGGATTGTCCAGTGTTTTAGAAATCAGTATATGAATAGAGTTATTTGACAGATAATTTAGACACCCCCCTCCCCCACAGTCCAGCAAAGCATTTAAATAAGTGCTTAATCTTAAACATGTCAAGAGTCCTGTTGAAGTCAAGCAAGTGCGTAAGTGTTTTTCTGAGTCAGGGATTTACGGCTGCTTTCTCATAATAATTTGCAATGTAACCCTATGTGTGTTAACATATTGACGGGATACTTGTCCATGTTGATCCCAGCTGTAGTCAAATCTGTACATTGCCAGCCACACAAGATTCAGTTGAGATATGGTTAAAAGGGAAACAATGATTATTTTAGTTTATAAGATGGTCCCTCATTCACTGAGATCTAGGCAACAATAAACCTACTGGTAAAAATCCTATTAAAAGCTATTCAATATAAATTCAGACAAATAAAATTTAAAGACAGCAATTTGGTGTCTGGTGCCCAAGGCTTTGTGCAATAAGCTTTTAAAAGTTTTTAGCCAAGAGTGGAAGACAATTTTTGCTGCCCACTGAGGACTCAAATCCATGAGAGGCGTTCTGGGAGCCCATCTCTAAAGTATGAACCATACACTTTTAACTAGAGGCCAGGCAAATTAGTGGACATCTTCATGTTCCAGCCTGCTTCCCATCCCAGCCTTGTGATGACTATACACAGAGGCAGATAGCCTGCCAGATCCCACAAATCTGTACATGCAGCAGGAGGACTAGACCCACAAGGCAGCATGCTGCCAGCCAGCAAGGTGACTGCCACCAATGGCAGACAAATGTGAATTATTCATGAGTAAAGGTGGGTGAAACTTTTCAGATTTTTTTTTTTTTATTCACCAAAAAAATGCAGTTTCAAGTCAACTGAAATTATTTGCAAATTTTGGTGAATAGTTTCATCTGGGAAAAAACTTTAGAAAAAATTGAAATGTTTCATTACATTTTCAAAACAAAGTATTTCAATTTTTTGTTTCAAGATTATAATGTTTTGAAATTTGCCTGGATTTAATAAAAAGTTTTTAAAAACCTGAAAATGAAATTAAATGTTTTGTTTCAGGTCAAACGAATTGTTTCAGTCAATCCAAACCAATTTTTTTTTTTTTTTTAATTTCACCAAGAGAACTGAACATTTCTCATTTTGGGTTGACCCCTCTAAAATTTTTTTTAAAAGGAGTTGTTTTTTTCATTGGCCCAGTAAACTAAAAAATCAATTATTCTTAGAACTGTAATGCAGGATTCATCCTTTAAGGCCTGATTCTCCACCACTGCCTTTCACTTTGCATAGTAACTTATACCTGTACAAAGTAGGGTTAAATGCTGCCACTGGTGTGTAAGAATGGAGAATTCAAATTCTGGTAGCATTTTACACCCACATTATACTCCTTGGGCTCACTTAGGCCAGTTTTATGCCAGTTGACATTAAAGTCAATGGAATTACTTCAGGTTTACACAAGCATGAGAGGAGAATTGGGCCCACTGCATACTGGTGTAAAGACTACACAAGATACAAAGCAGTAGAAAATCAGGACTCCAAAAGTGCTCGCAAAATATGTTGCTTTGACAGTTCTGGAAGCTGAAGTGCTTCATTTATCCACAGAAAGATACAGAATAAGCAGCTGCAATACAATTTGCACTCCAACCCGTATGTCTCATTCATGGTCTAATCCAGGGGTCTCAAACTCAAATTACCAGGAGGGCCGCAAGAGGACTAGTGCATTGGCCCGAGGGCTGCATCACTGACCCCGCCCCCTCGCTGCCCCCGGCCCCGCCCCCACTCCACCCCTTCCATTAGGCCCCGCCCCTTTTCCGCCTCCTCCCCTAAGTGCACGGCTCCCCGCTCCTTCCTCCTTAAAAAAATCAAGAATAATATAGTATGCTATTAAAAGTAAATATAAACTTTTTTAATTAACTTCTTTAACTGTAACATATAACTTCTTTAACTGTATGGATAGTTAAGTAGCTCCGCCTCTTCTTCCCCCCTCCTCCCCTGTGTGCGTGCTTCCTGCTCCTCTCCACTCCCTCCCAGAAACCACGAACCCACCGGACAGCTGTTCTGGCAGCGGAACTTCAGAACGTAACTCGGGGGGCACGGGGAAGTGCTCCGCGGGCCGTGTGTTTGAGACCCCTGGTCTAATCCAAAACCCATTGAAGTCACCGAGAGTATTCATAGAATCACAGATTCTCGAGAGGTCATCTAGTCCAGTCCCCTGCACTCAAGGCAGGACTAAGTATTATCTAGACCATCCCTGACAGGTGTTTGTCCAACCTGCTCTTAAAAATCCCAAATGATGGAGATTTCACAACCTCCCTAGGCAATTTATTCCAGTGCTTAACCACCCTGACAGGAAGTTTTTCCTAATGTCCAACCTAAACCTCCCTTGCTGCAATTTAAGCCCATTGCTTCTTGTCCTATCCTCAGAGGTCAAGAAGAACAATTTTTCTCCCTCCTCCTGGTGATAACCTTTTATGTACTCGAAAACTGTTATCATGTCCCCTCTCAGTCTTCTCTAGACTAAACAAACCCAATTTTTTCAGTCTTCCCTCATAGGTCATGTTTTCTAGACCTTTAATCATTTTTGTTGCTCTTCTCTGGACTTTCTCTTTCCTGAAATGTGACGCCCAGAACTGAACACAATACTCCAGCTGAGGCCTAATCAGCACGGAGTAGAGTGGAAGAATTACTTCTCGTGTCTTGCTTACAATACTCCTGCTAATACATCTCAGAATGATGTTTGCTTTTTTTGCAACAATTTGATTGATTTCAATGGACTTTGGATCAAGACCACTATTTTGAAGGTGAAAGGAGGGAAGTTCAGATTCCAAGATCACTCATTCTTAAGCCTCTGTGCCAAACACATTTTAAATGTATTCTTTATTCCATTGCCAGGCCTCTGAGTCATCGTGTCCTCTCCCCTCACCCCCAGCATGCATGGTTATTTTTATTAAGATGAAGAAATCAATGTTTATTGTGTACAGACCTCTCGGGCTATCATATTCAGATTTGCCATTACTTGGAGAACACATAAATAATATAGAAGAGACAAGTTTGTACTGCTTTCTTTCTCCCATGTGCTATTAATTTACCTGGCATGGATAATTTCAGAATAACATGCAAGCAAAAAGGTTGTTTAAAAAAAAAAAGTTGACATGTAATAAATTATTTAACACCTCGCCCTATTGCATCCCACAACATCTATCAGTTTCATCAGTTTATGTGGTGTTTGCATAAATTTCATTAGTACAAGAAAAGGAAAGTTTAAAAAAACACAAACACAATTTTCAGGTTTTCAGTTCATTACGAAAGCTTTCTCTCTGGGCAAATGACTAATACACTGTCAACCCTTTATATCCCTGACAAGCATGCTAGCCAAAAAGAGAGGTGCAATCAGTCAAAGCCTTGATTAAATGAGCTAAATACACCTACTTAGGGAAAATGCCATTGTATGACTTAGACTTGTCCTAGGGCAGCACTAACATGCTTCTAGGTCACTTATGTATTATGGAGCCATACTAATGACTCTATAGTTAAGGGTGTAAGACAGTTTCCATTACAAGCATGAGCTAAAAATTTTGGAGTAATTACCGGTAAGTTTTAAACCTCTGTTTAGTAGAAAGAGTTTCAGACTGAAAGTCGAACTGTAATATTTCACATTTGAAGTTTGGACTGTGTTTGGGATTTAATGCACCAAACAAGTACACACGTGAGAAAAGTTAGTTGCTGTTGTTTAGTTACACAAGGAAAGGAAGGATGATCTTGTGGTTACGACATTGTACTAGCACCCATGAGATCTGGGTTCAGTTCCTCACTGTGCCACAGGCTCGCCTTGGACAATTTGAGTTTCTGTGTGCCTTAGTTTCTCAACTGTAAAATAGGAGCCAGTTTTGTCTATTTAGATTGTCAAGGCAGGAGACTCTCTCGCTATGTATTCATACACCACCTAGAACAACGAGGGCCTGATCTGTGTTGGAGCCTCTAGATCAGCGGTCGGCAACCTTTCAGAAGTGGTGTGCCGAGTCTTCATTTATTCACTGTAATTTCAGGTTTTGCCTGCCAGTAATACATTTTAAAGTTTTTAGAAGGTCTCTTTCTATAAGTCTTTAATATATAACTAAACTATTGTTGTATGTAAAGTAAATAAGGTTTTAAAAATGTTTAAGAAGCTTCACTTAAAATTAAATTAAAATGCAGAGCCCCCCAGACCCGTGGCCAGGACCCAGGTAGTGTGAGTGCCACTGAAAATCAGCTCGTGTGTCGCCTTTGGCACCCGTGCCATAGGTTGCCTAGCCCTGGTTTAGATGCTACTGTAATACAAATCATAATTACTAAGTCGTCTAGACAGGGCATAAAACAGTGGCACTGGAGTTAGGTAGCTAACTAACACTAAAATTTCAACGCTTACCTATCAGATATTCACAATGAACTGTGGCAAGCTATTTGGGGGGCGGAAAGTACTGTGAGGAAATTTACACAATTTCAGATAACAAATGTAAGAATATTACAACCTGTTTATGGACAGGTCACAAAACAGAAAAAGAGACCAAACTCAGTTAATAAATTATTCATTATGGAATCTTCATTTAACTCTGTTAGAACTAAATATACATTAAAACCAATTTTTGAATGTGAAATGTTCGGATAGACTTTTTTTAATTTGAATTTTTTCATGGAAGCTCTGTACTTTGGACCACAACAGATAATGCTGAATGCAACAAAAAAGACCTGTTTTGGGGATATATTTGGCCATGATCAGAAACGGAAACTCTAGAAACGTCATTAAAAATCCTGCATCTGAAGAAGTGGGTATTCACTCACGAAAGCTTATGCTCCAATACATCTGTTAGTCTATAAGGTGCCACAGGACTCTTTGTCGCTTCTACAGATCCAGATTAACACGGCTACCACTCTGATATTAAAAATCCTGTTTTTGTCAGAGATCTACCCCAATTTCAAGACTCAAGAGATTCAGATAGGTATCCAAACTTTTGGATGCTTTTCTGAACCAATCCCCAAAACTCTGAAACTATACATATCTGTCAGAATTCTGCCTCTAAGCCATTACATGCTAAGACCTTTGAAAGTTGTAAGAGCAGAAAATTTAGTAACTACATGTCCCTTAAAGCACATTAAACTAAGTGTAATCAAAGGATGTGTTCACATGGACTTCACATAGAAAATATGTATATTAATTATAATTATTTTGGTATGCTAAAAATATCTGGTGAGATGCTCCCATACACTGTATAGTGTGGAGGAGAGCAAAACCATGCTACTCCCAGTGAAATGTGAGCAGGTAGTATGAGTGTTAATATACCTGTAATTCATAACATATTAGAAATTCTGTTGTGAACGTGCTTAGTTGTATGTGCCTTTAAATATGTTGCATGAGAGTCATGGCATAGTGACTCAAAGCCAAGTTAGAAAAAGAGTACAACCCTAATTATCCTTACAGGATCAAACTTGATTGAGAATATGGGGTATTGTTCTGGTAGAAGCTGACACTGACCAATTTTTTTCCCATTATGAACAAACCTATTCAATTTATAGTGTTATGTACCACAACCAATTTTCATTAAAAAATGATTTTAATATGCCCTCTTTACAGAGAGATTGTTTTAAGTGCATGCATATTTTTTTAAATTAAAGAAAATTACAGTAAATTATTTTAGTTTACATAACATATTGCTTGCATATAGATCTTGGTATGAACTAAGGATCAGGTTTTTTGCACTCTGTAGCCTTGTAATTCTCAGTGGGACATATTCATGTCATTTACACTGATGTAACTGACTTCAGAATCTAACTGAATAAAATGTCTGTTGCATTCAGGAATAATAAGGAAGGAGCCTGCCTGCAACTAGATTAACAATCTTCCCAAGAAAGGTAAGTAATAATTATATATTTTCCCAGTAACTGTCGCTACGGCCTACTTCTTTTGCCGTAACTCATATTGATTAGGTACTTTACTACACAAGTAGAACCAATCAGAGCGCAGCATCTTAGAGTGCTCTACAATTCACACCCCCGTAGACTGCACTGTGGTGCCATCTATGTAGACAAGTCCATTGAAAGCAGTGTGACTGGTCATGTAGTAAAGTATTGTTCAGCATGAGTAAGGGTGGAAGTCAGGACTACAGTGAATTGGGTGCCAGTTTTATATTGCAAAAGTAATCAGATCCTGTAGGGTTTTTATCTTTATTGTGAATATGGCAGATCTTTGATTCTCTCTGTGATCACTGTGTTTTTAACACGCTGAGACTGATCCTGCATTTTCTGCAGTCAAAATTCTCATTGATGTTAGTGGGAGTTTTCCAACTGCCTTGTCTACATACACAATTTCTTCCGCTTTAACTATACCAATATTGTTAAAGTGGTGTAAACCTCCTAGTGTGGACCCATTTATAAAGGTGCCTTATACTGATATAACTATTCTCATATGGGAAGGGGAATAAGCTATGCTGGCATAAGGTAGCTTTATACTGCTATAATTGTGTCCACACTAAGGATTGTTCCACTATAACTATTTTGGTTTAAAAAAAAATCACATCCCTCACCAAAATAGTTATACCAGTACAAAAACTGTGTGTAGAAGCAAATCCTGCAAACCCTTACTCCAGGGACAGATCCTTAGTCATGAGGGTAGCCAGTGTGACTACTTGTGTGATAAGGATTTACAGATTTGGGTACTATTTCTGAGCCAAAAGCCAAGTTAGAAAAAAGACAGAAGACAAGTCACATAATGATTAAAAATAAAAAAGATTAGAAGAGATTAACAATTTTAAATGGTCCAGTTACATGACATAAATTGGGCTATTTTTGTTCTTTCTAGCGGCTTGTCTGAACAATTCGTTTGTGGTAAGCTGGGGTATGACTCTACTGCACATTAGCCTGTCATGGGCTACCTGTCTGTGTAGACCCCGTTAACACAGATTAACAGTTTTTTAATGTGCTTTGATCTAATCCAGTTTCTAAAATTCATAAACCCAGATAAGTCTGATAAAATGACTCAGATCTCACAATTAAACTAAATCAAAGGGTACATTGAAATACAGATCTGATACAGTGTGAACTCAGAATAACTAATTAAAGACCTGATTATTTTTTAATTATTCTGTGAAAAGTTGTTCTGTGAAAAGGTGTAATTCATCTGTTAATTAAATCAGGAAATCTGAATCAACATCTCCCTACTTATCTACTGCTTGACCTCACTCTCTTTTCCAAGAAACTATGGAAATGTATAGGAGAACTGGAGGTGTTCTCACTATTTTTTACTTTTTTTTTTAGTTAGTACAATTACAGAGAGCACCGCTGACTTTTTAAAAAAAATGTTGAGTCTTAACACAGACTAGAATAAACCAGAAGATGGTGCATCAAAACTAGGAGTGGTCTGAAACTGTGCTCTGTGAAGCTGGCCAGTGTTTGGGCTCCAATTCAGCAAAGCACTTAAGCACATGCTTAAAGTTAAGTACATGCTTCTACTCTTTGCTAAATTTGGATCCTTAGTTTTGGCTCTACTTCTTTCCAGCTGCTACATTTCATTAAAAGACAGATAAAGCATAGCCCATACTTTCTTAATTTTACTTCTCAGTGTAAACAATTTCTACAATTGCCACAGCAATGAGATGTGACCGCAACTGCGGGAGAAGTGATCAACTGGCGGCGAATGGAAGGGAGGCAACCAAAAGACAATTTAAATTAAGATGTAACCCACGCTCTGAAAAGAACTTGAGAACCCTTCCTCGCAATTATTTGCTGTGATTCAGATAATTTAGCAGTACTTTTAAAAAAATTGAAAATATTAAAGATACCTTTCTAGTTGCAAAATTAGGAGTAATTTATGGAGAAATGTTAAACTATGTCTACTGTGTAATGTTATTAAAGCCATTTGAGATCCTCAGATGAAAAGGTCTACATGGGCACAATCCTGCATTGTCCACGAACATCTTTTCATGGGATGCAACTCCATGCAGGCACAAGGCTCTGGTCAGCTACAGCAGCTTGTAGGATGGTGGGCGATGACAAAACTCCAGCTGAAGTCTGTGAGGACTACCGGATCAGGTCTTCTGCGTGCAATGTATAATTATGAATAATAAAAGACTATGATAAATGAGATACATGTGCATTCTCATAAGATCATCTTTTTAAATTGTACACAATCCTATTTTTAGAATAGTCTTTATAGCATTTCCTCAAACTGCCTAAATGAGTTAAAGCAGAACCACGTGCCTTTCTTAACACAATATTAACTTCCGATTTTAATTCACCATGAGCCTGCATCACTGTGTACAGTTGAGCACATTTTCCAATTTTTTTTTTTTTTTTTTGCATTAGTAGCATTATATAAAATAACTTTAACAAACCTTATTTGCCTTTTGTCACAGGACTAGGAGCTGAATGACAGGAAAAAGAAGTTCATTGGCAGATCAGGTTTGAACATGAAAATCTCCATCTCGGGGTGGTGGTTTATTATAGGGGGGCTTGGTTAATCCAAGTGGACATTGGTCTGGTGCTTGTCTGTAGCTGCTTTTCTACCAAGCAGTTTTCCATAAAGTAAATGCAAAAAATACAAAGTACCTAGTACGGTTCCTGTGTTTCCCCAGGGTTCCTTATCTTGGTGTCTCAATCAACACAGCCCCCCTTGTCTGTCTCTCTGCGGTAGCCTTGTCCACATTTTTAAAAAAAATTAAAGTCCCCGCTACTGCTAACAGCATTTTAGCTGAAGTGTTCTTAGGAACAGTATAATTTTTTTTAAAAAAAGTTTCCTACCGTAGGGAAGGGCCCCTTTCGTACAAGGCTTGAGTGTGGCACACCTTGAAATTGTGTTTCAGCAGAGTCTCTTCCTTGGGACTCCACTGGCACGACATAGTTTTAGAGAATGGCAAGAGAACTTTACATCCCAAGAAAGCCTTAGGCAGCCAGATAATCCCACTGATTTAAATGGGACTCCCTGTATGAAGAAGGTGAGGCATATTTGTTGGAATTAATGGAATATAATAACAATACCGAGCTCTTTTATTTAGTGCTTTTCATCAGTAGATGTCAAAGCACTTTACAAAGGAAGTCAGTATTTTTATTCCTGCTTTACAGAAGGGGCATCTGGAGGTGAAGTGTCTTGCCCAAGCAAGCCAGTGACTGAGCCAGAAATAGAACCCAGGTCTCCTGACTCCCAGCCCACTGCTCCAACAGAATATGTAGTGGAGCCTTCATAGAATGAAGCCATTTTTTCCCCAGAAAACTTAGTTTTCAGCAAAAATGTATTGTAACTGGAATTGCAATTTGCAATGCATTGAAACAATGTCGGCACTCTCATTCTGTTTAACTAGAATACCTTTAACTAGGTCTGAGCTCACTATGGCTACGTCTAGACTTGGAGGTGGCGATGTGGTTCCCAGCTCTAGTAGACATACTCATGCTAGCTCTCATCAAGTAGTGTAGCCACAGTAGCACAGGAAGCCATGAGCAGCAGCACAGGCTAGCTTCCCCAAGTGCAAACTTGCCTGGACCCCATGGGTATGTGGTAGCTGAGCTACTGCTCACCGGTGCCCATGCTACCATGGCCATACTGCTATTTTTAACTGGCTAGCTTGATTGAGAGCTAACATGGCTATGTCTACGCGAGCTGGGACTCACACCCCCAACCCCAAGTGTTGAGGTTAGCCTATAAGTAAATTCCAGGGCTGGCCTTAAACTTTTGCCATGCTTGCAAAATAATTTGCCACCCAAACCCCCTGCTTCTCCTTCCCAGCTGCTACTGCTATTACTAATTTCAGTCCTGCCCCAGCCTCCTACTGGGGTATGGGGCTCGACTACTTATGCTGAAGCTTGTGCATGTTTATCAACATTTTGAAAAGTTTTGCGGGAGATGCTGTTTGAATATGGTGGAGGTCTGAGGGTTGCTAGGTCCCCATCCCTGGAGGATTCTGTGCGGTTCTGGTGAGTGTTAGGCCTTGTAGCAGTTTGCAGGTATTAACTATTTACTTGTCACAGTCTCTCTGTGGGGTAGGTCAATATTCTTCACTTCATTTCTTTAATGTAGACAGTGTGTAAGGTCAACATTTTAAAACTTGGATGGGTAGAACAGCTTCGGGACTGCTCTAACGTATACTCGGCTGCCAAAACCCCCAAGAAGCTGTTTTGGCAACTGAGAATAGGTGTATGGTGGCACCTCAGCCACACCCCCTACCAACAGTCACACCGCAGAGAGACCTCCTATGCTAAAGTTGTGAAGGGGGTGTGTGATGCAAAGCCCTTATGCTGGTTAGATGATCCCCAGGAAAACCAATGACATTGGGGATAGTCCCTTGTGGCCAGATCTACCAGTTTTTCCGCCCCTTTATGCTTTTGAAGCCACACAAGGGGATGCTAGGACCAATATTTGGGCCCATAATCTCTGTGTCTCAAGTCCCCTTATCACAGGGGTGATGTGAAGATAAATTAATTGATGGTTGTGAGGTCCTTTGATAGTATTGGGATGGGGAATGCATAATAGCCTAGATAGATAAAAGAGAAGAATGCTGAGTGAAGAATTGCATACTATAAAGCATTTTGATTGGTATCAGTTCACGGAGATTTTATCCCATAGTGCTTAATCATAGTAGTCACTGAAAAGCCTCTCTCAGCTATTTGCTGATGACTGTATGAAGAACTACGTCAAACCATTTCGCCTTCTATATGAACAATGATACACTTTTAAGTAGTATTGGAGAACCAAAATTACTAGATGTGTCCTGACCTAACTTGTTCTTCTATTGTAGCTCAAGATTAAAGCATTTTTTCACCACCACACTTTAAAAAAAAAAAACTAATCCTCTATCCGGCTGACTCATAACAGCTGTTAAATAACTAGATATTTAGCTAAAGATGAACTGACCTATACGTCTAAACATGTGATATAATAACCAACCCCTTTCTGCGTATCATGCTGTTTCTGTCATCATTTGAATTTTTTGTGCTGACTTCAGCTTCTGCATCCACTTGAATGGATTAATGTAATTGTTAATGATGGGAGCTGTTGCATTGGCATTATGGAGGTGGACACTTACGGTATGGGAGGATGTGGAGGAGTGGAAGGGGAAAGTGGAAAGGCTGACACAATTATTCAAGAGACTGGTGACTGTTTGCTACTGAGTACTTTAAGTTTTGAAGGAGCAGTTCCATATGGAAATAGCTTATATATATACACATGCACACATCTAGCTGTTCAGCTGCAGTGATTTCATTTGTTTTCTGTACACCCCTTGCCAGTTATCGAAAATATTTATTTTATTAAGGATTTGCTTCCCCATAGCCCTTCTTTTCTTCCTGCGTTATCCTGCAGCGGATTCATAATCCTGTTTATGATGTCACAGTCGTTTCCATTGCAACACACTGTGATACATGAAACACAGGACAATGGGCCCTGGTCCTAGAGCTGCTGACTCAATGGGAGATTCATAATAATAGTAATTATTAGTGCTTGTGTAATGCTTTTCATCCCTAGATCGCAGTGTTTTGCAAATGTGGGTAAGCATTAATATTATCATCATTTTGCAGAAGGCACAGAAATGAAATGACTTGCCTAAGGTTACACATGGTGGAAGATAGTTCAAACCTCCTGAGTCCCAGTCCTCACATCACAACAGTCTCTTTCTTCTTGATCAAGGTGAAAACAGGCTATGAGCATTAAAGCCCTTATTCGAACAAAAGTCTCTAAAAGCTCAGCCAGGAGAATAAAACATTTTACTGGCACAACTAACTTACTTGTGCTATAAATGTTCTCTTGGTTCAAGTTTGCACTGGTTTGGATGCCCTTGAAATAAAGCTTTTTGTAGTGTTAAAAAAATTCTCTCTCTCTTGTAGGAATTAATTCCAGGAAACCTGAAATAATTCCAGGTGAACAAATACCCAGGTTGGTTTAAAGACTTTAAATATGATGGCATTTTTAAAGATTAAGGCCCCAATCCTTTAAACATGTATCTATGCGTAACTTTAAGCTTGTGAATAGTTCCATTGATACGGGGCTATTCACAAATTTAAATTTAAAGTTAGCCACATGAGGGTTTTCAGGACTGGGGCCTAAACTCTTAATCAAAAGTTTAAGGGCCCAATCCTGCTCCCACTGAAGTTGGTGGAAGTGGACCAATATTTTGCACAAAACCTGTTTTGTTTTTTTTCAATTCACTCTTGTATTTAATCTCAGGGGACTGTTTTCTGCAAACCCCAAAGGACTCATACAGCTACATCATGGCAGAAGGTGTTAATTTGGGTCTTGGCTAGGAAAAGGGTTGCAATGTACACGAAGGACAGGTCTACACTTAAAACGCTGCAGCGGTTCAGCTGTGCAGCTGTAGCACTTCAGTAAAGATGTTACTACATCGAAGGGGGAGCTAATCCACCTCTGCCAGAGGCAGTAGCTGTGTCAGCAGGAGAAGCCCTCCCGTCAACATAGCGCTGTCTACACCAGCAGTTAGGTCGGTATAACTATGTTGCTCAGGGGTATGGCTTTTTCACACCCCCGAGTGACGTATTTATACCGATGTAAGTTTATATGTAGACCTGGCCCAAGTTAACCTTGATGTATTTTCCTAGTGCAGCCGCACCCTTACACTTTGAAACATAAAGTTGTCTGGTCAGATTTCACAACAGAGCTCAGATGCAGTACTGATGCTGCAGTGCAGTACTAGGAAGATGCAGTACTTCAGATATAATTAGCAAGGCAATACCTTATGCAATACCCAGCGGCTGTTCAAACTGAAATGATAGTTCTCATTGCACTATATGAAATGACAGGGATACTAACCCCCCACCCCCAATGCGCTGCCAAGTATTTCCTCTCTGTACAGATCAGCATGCGTGGCCGAGGCTCAGCTCATGGTATCAGCTCCATGTGTCCGCACTCATTGCACTACTGGTATCTCATTCCTTTGCAACACACGCTGAGATCCCTAGTCAAATGTATGAACAAAGTTCTGTTCAAAAGACGTTTTACCACCAACTATGCATCCAGATGGCTTATAAACACAGCTCTGTAAAAAGGAATTTTGCAACCCATTAGTGCCTCACATGGATACTGTATATAATAGCTGCACCGACATCACAGCTACTTACCCTTCTAAAAAAATCCATTATGGTCTCTGATGTCAGTAATCTGTGTCTAAAGATTAAGACTATGCACTCAGGGGGCAAAACAAAGTTTCTTCCCACTCCCTACCCTCCACCCATTTGCTCTTGGTGAGGGTATCAGATTCCCAGCCCCTACACTCAGAGCCACGGGAGGTTCCTATGCAGCCACACATGGGCTTGCTCTCCCTTTCTCCCCTTATTTAAGACCAGGGCAAGATAAAGCCCAACATTTAGATCAAGCATCCCCAAAGTCTGGGGAGGGAGGAGCTGGCTTTAGTCTTTCAGATCAAAGCAATCTCGAATTATAATTATTTGTTTTCCAATAAAGATTTGCAGCAGATGCATGTAACGTGTATGCTTCGTGATAAAACAAAACACAGTAACAACAACAGCTAGGAAACTGCTTATGTGTCCGTTGACCCGTGTAATCTGATCATGCATATACGCTAATTGTAATGAAGATGTAAAGCATGAAGATTGCACATCAAAGCAGAGAGCTTAAAATCATAGCCAGTGGTGTTCTCTGCTAAAATAGAGGCTGCTTTGAAAGCAGCAGTAAATGTGAATGAGTGGTGTAAAGGGGAAGAGGGGAGGCAGGCGCCTGAGAAGGTGGGCTCGCAATGGAGGGTACATTGGAATTCCAAACTCCACTACATTTTTAGTAGAATATGTCATTTCTGATGCATGCTAGAGCCCTCTTCTTCTAGTATGCTGGTGTAATACAGGTCTCTGAGACAGGAGGAGGGCTGGTAAGGGACTAGACTTCATTTTCTAGCCCAAGTCACATGGCTATTGTTGTAATTGGAGAGATCGTTAATAAAAGAAGGGTTATTATTATTTTAAAAAATTACCATCCATGTGCCATGTACAATCAAAACTGGATTTTCGCAGAGATACAGTGGGGAGCTTATCTCTTTGCCAATTTTCATCTTTCTTTCCCAGACATGGAGGCCCGGGAATTATCCAAAAAGATTTGCAAGATTTTTTGTTGTTCTTAATAATGGCTGAACTACTTTTGATCAAACTTTCCTAAAACCTTCACCCTTGGCCAAAGATCCCATCTGGAAAATGTCAGCCAGAAAGGTAAAAGTTTGAGAAAGTCATAATAAACCCCCATTGAAAAAATGTTTTTTTTATAATGGAAATGCTTAGGTACCTTCGCTATACTTGTTACTATATGTTTCAGCTGTTACATGCGCTGTACATATTACATGGTGATATGTATATATCTATCTCTGTAGCAATAGACATGTAAATCTACTATGAACACAGAATAGGATTTAGGTAGTTCCAGGTTATTAAACTTGATTTCACTGAAAAATGCAATTACTGATGCTTTTATATTATATATGAACTGCAGCTTCAATAACGATCAAATAAATCATCAATATTGCTTAGAACAAGTAAGGGGCTTGCAAATATCGGCAAAGAAGCAATACATATATTTGAATTTAACTAAAGCTTAGGGCATGCTGTGACAATTCTAGTAAGACATGCAACAACTCACTTGCATGCCTTAGAATCCAAAGTGACATCCTTCATGCTGTGTGACCTCACACATACAGTACATGTGAGGTCATGCTGTGCACAAAATGGTGTCTCCCAAGGGGGCTAGACAGAATTGTCCCATGGTATGCCAGTTGAATAACACACACATAAAATGCACGCCTTGCATATACAGACAGCATGCCACTGCTAAAATGAGAGGTTATAGAATGAGCTTTTAACAATACTTTCAGCATTTTGGAGAGACTTAACTATTTGAATTTTGGAAACTTGTCACATTTATTTGCAAGCCATCAGCTGTTTTATGCTAAAAGTGTCTTTTATGCAAATCAATAAAATCTTGTTTGTTGTTTTCAATACCTTGGACCAGATGCTCAGATGGAGTACTCTTCAGCCACTTTGTTCTGCTCTGGCAGTGCTAAACATTCATAAACCTGGTGGATCTGGCAAATTGGGGATTCCTTTGAGGAAACGGAGTATGGCCATGGTAGCGCTATGTTCTGATAATGCCTAGCTATCGGAATAGCCCCTTGGGAACACTGGGCAGCCAACATAAAGTAAAGCAGTCCTAAGATTGCTCTGCTTTACATTTGGCACTGGCTCCATTGCTGGACAGCCCTCAAACTGGGGCTGTAAAAATGGCTTAATGCCAACCTTGTATTCTCCGTTCCTGAGCTGTATCAAGCACAGCTTGGACACAGTCCAGGACGAGGCCTTTTCTCAACAGCTGAGGGGTTCTTTATAAGGGATGTTAGACTAATGAAAGTGTGAGTAAGGAGTTGTCCCATATCTTCAAAATGAAACAGTAATTATAACCAAAATGTATTTTAAAGAAATCTGTCTGGCAGGGATAGATATAATTGCCAGCTCCAGATGGCTTAGAACTTGATTTTTCGCAGGCAGTATGCTGCTTTGTTTTATACTTCCCAGATTTCTTTGTACTCATTTTAATCTGTCCTTAACCCTGGGTAAAAATTCTTCATGCGAGAATATCTACCGTCATGGCATCTGGCATATATAATAATTGAAAATGTAGAATGAAATTTTCATCCTAATTTCTCTGTTGTTAACCAGGGCAGTAAAAGCCTTTCACATGCAGTGAATCCCAAATGACAAAGTAGTCAGATATGTTTTTTTTTATCTACACTTGTCAAGGAAATTGCATCTTTTCCTATCGGATGCGGCCATCACCGCTGTTTGCCATGTTTTGTCACCTCCATACTGAATTAATTACTGCAGTGCTCTTTCCAAGGGCTACAGTTGAAGTGTGCCTGTGCACTGAGTAATCTTTCTTGGATGGAGCACATACCTGTGCTTTCTAGCATGTACTGGTTCCCAGTATGTTGCTGGTGAAATTCAAATATTATCCGATCAGGCCATCTATGGTTCTGGTCTTGGCTACTTTGGCTTACCCTGCACTCGTGTTCAGTCTCAATGTTGGAATCTGGGGGTTTGAGGTAGAAGCCCTTAAATTCTAAATATCTTGGGGCTTGTGGCAGAACGTTCTCATTGAGTGGCCCTTGACTCTGGAATTTGCTTCCCACATTGGTGTGAAGGGGCCTGAGTCTACTGCCCTGCAGGATATGCTGCAAGGCCTGTATAACTACCACAGCTTTACCCTGAGGTGGTCATTTGACTCAGTCTCCGTCAACGCTCAATGTCAGCTAGAAGACATAACAGTTGACTGTGTTAGTGTAGTCTTTTAATTGGGTACATCTACCTAAAGGCTGTGATGGGATCACTTTGTGAAGCACACCAGTACATAATACATTACTCCGTAGTATAGTACCACTAAGGGCATTTCAGCAGAGCACACATCCCAATATTTCTGACCCCCATAGTGCTCCCATGCTTTGGAGCAGAGACACGAAATTTAGCAGGTGGCCTTTTGTGGCAGGGAGACACCTTCCGCAATCCCTGTGAAAATCCAACCAAATTTGGCCAAATTATAAGCCTTTCAAAAAATGCAGTTCTTACATGCTCAGTAGAGACTTGCTAGAGCTTAGCATCTAAGTTCCCCAAAGAGTCTGTGAGAACTGAGCATGAACCAGGCCAAAGCTGCAGGGGACTGACCAGGACTTTCTCTACAACTACAATTGCAGGCTGGATGGTGACCAGGCAAAGGAACTGCAAACAGGGAGAGTGGCTGACCTCAGCTCCTATTGCTTTCCCTGCTAACACTCAGGCAGCTTGGAGGAGGAAGCTACCTGAATCAAATGCAAAGGGGACAATAGTTGGATTGGGGAAAGGGGAGAAGGAAGTAGATTGGGACAAGGAACCTGGGGTTAAAAGGGAGACTGGGACAGGAGGTTGGTGTGGGGGAGGGGAACTGGGATGGAGAGATGTGCTGGAGTGGCAGAGGGGCCTGAGAGCTAGCTAGGAAGAGACTAAAACTGGAAATGATGGAGAGAAATAGAATGAGAAGCCAAGGGGAGATGGGGAAACCACTGGAGTCAGGGAAGGGGAGACAGAGCTGATGAGTCAGGCTATGTGGGGAGAACTGGCTGGGCAAGGACACTGGGATGAGGATGAGGAGCCAGGAGATAAAGAGACAGAATTGGGGCAGGGACAGGTTGATGAACCGTACGGTTGTCAATATGATCCCACCTGATGGAATTTGGGTGTTTAGTTTGCTTTTTTTAAAACCTATGAAATTACAACAAAATAAAACAAAACTGTATTAAAAAGAACACGGTTGAGGTTCTAAAATCAGGCACTCAGAAGTTAGGAAGTGCCAGAATTAAGGTCTCCTGTGCAATATTAATTCAGCCCCTTTGTGTGTGTGCATTGATAATCTTAAATTACATGCCACAGGATGGGTAGTGCTCATGTAATGAGCAGCTATTCTGTATTTTCTTTTCTCCTCATTGTTCTATGTATTGCCCTAGGCCTTATTTACTGCACATGATTTAACCCTACTCTGAAGACAACATTATTAATTTACTCATGAGTTTTTCTACAACACTCATCACTATAGTATCTGAGTGTTTCACAAACATTAATTCATTTTCACAATACCCCTGTGAAATGAGGGGGTATTATTACCCCCCATTTTATAGAGGGGGGAACTCCTGCATAAAGCAATTAAGATCAAAAGTATCCACTAATTTTGAGTGCCCAAGTTGAGACACCAGAGGTCTCCAGTCAGGCACCCAGATTTTTTAGAGTCTTTAGCATTACGTAGCATTTTATATGTTAGAGCAGCACTCCCACAGGCTTCAGTTGCAGTTGTGAATGCTCAGCCCTTCAGCAAATCAGACCCGGGGATCTCCAGTCAGGCACCCAGAAAATGAGGAAGTTGGGCCTAGATCCTCAGAGGTACTTAGGTGCCTAAACCCCAGCTGTTGGCACTTCTTCTTAGCATATGTGCAAGGTGGCACATGACCAGGATTCATCACCGAATTTTGTCCGCTGGTTGATCATTAGTTCCCCTGGCCTGGGCTGATGGAGAGCGCAACATGAACACTGATCCATGTCCCCCTCCTTAGGCACTTCCGTCTCACTTAGGTGCTTAAATCCCAGTTTTGGTTCCAGTGCGATCCGCAAAACTCCCGCCAAGCCCAGTAGGCACATACACTCAGTTGGCAGAGTAAAAGTTCCCTTGGTACCTAACTTTCAGCCTCTAAGCATGCACACGGCTGCCTCCCTCTAGGCAGCCAACCATCTGTCTCCTACCTAAGTCCCACAGCAATTCACGAACTGGGAAATATAGGTGTACGGCTGCCTAAATTGCATGTGGGGCCTGATCCAGTCAGCATGCTCAGAAGCTGCCTACTGGATTGGGTCCCATTCAAAATCTGGCAGGCAGAAGAGGTGCCTCCCTTATAGCTTTTAGTCCCATGGTTATAGCACTTGCCTGAGATGTGGGAGACCTGGGTACAATTCCCCCCTCTTTGCCAGATTTGAGCAGAGGTCCCCCACCTCTCGGAAGAGTGCTTGAACCACTGAGCTATGAGATACTCTGTTGTGGGGGCTTTCTCCACTTCTCCTATTTAAGCTGTTCCACTGTGGATAAAATAAAGAGTGACTGGAGCAGGGGAATTGGACCCAGAGTCTTCCACCTCCCAGGAGCAACACTGCAATCCACAAAGCTGAATTAGGTGCCTTTATGGATTACAGTGTTGCTTCTGTGATTTTCTGGAAACCTAATGTTAGGTGCCATGATGCTTAGCATTGCAACATCTAAGTCCCTTAGTGGATCTCACCCTTAGTAACCATCTGTGAAAAGTTTTTGGTTTAAGTGACTCGCCCCACATTGCATAGGAACTCTGTGGCATAGGCAGGATTAGAATACAGTTCCCCAGGGCAGCATTCAGCTGCCTCAACCATGAAGACTGTCCTTTCTCTTCCTGTCTCACTCACTACACCGCTTCCACCAGATGAGGCTACAAACAGTCTCCTTCACTGCAGAAATTTGATTTATCCCCAGAGCACCATCCATCTTATGCACTGAATAAGGTCCTGTGGAAAAAATAGTCTGTAGTGTAGACCAGGCCTTAGACATCTCAGAAAGGAAGTGTTTACACAGGTTCATAACTTCCAGTTAAGGAATGACAAAGAGTTCTGTGGCACCTCATAGACTAACAGACGTATTGAAGCATAAGCTTTCGTGGGTGAATACACACTTTGTCGGATGCATGCAGTGGAAATGTCCAGAGGCAGGTATAAATATGCAGGGAAGAGTGAGGCTAGAGATAACGAGGTTAGTTCAATCAGGGAGGGTGAGGCCCTGTTCTAGCAGTTGAGGTATGAACACCAAGGGGGGAGAAACTGCTTTTGTAGTTGGCTAGCCATTCATAGTCTTTGTTTAGTCCTGAGCTGATGGTGTCAAATTTGTAAATGAACTGAAGCTCAGCAGTTTCTCTTTGAAGTCTGGTCCTGAAGTTTTTTTGCTGCAGGATGGCTACCTTTAAATCTGCTATTGTGTGTCCAAGGAGATTGAAGTGTTCTCCTACAGGTTTTTGTATATTGCCATTCCTAATATCTGATTTATGTCCACTTATCCTTTTGCGTAAGGACTGTCCAGTTTGGCTGATGTACATAGCAGAGGGGCATTGCTGGTACATGATGGCATATATTACATTGGTGGATGTGCAGGTGAATGAACCGGTGATGGTGTGGCTGATCTGGTTAGGTCCTGTGATGGTGTCCCTGGTGTAGATATGTGGGCAGAGTTGGCATCGAGGTTTGTTGCATGGATTGGTTCCTGAGTTAGAGTTATTATGGTGCGGTGTATCGTTGCTGGTGAGAATATGCTTCAGGTTGGTGGGTTGTCTGTGAGCGAGGACTGGCCTGTTAAGGAATGTGTGTCCCATATCCCAGAATGCACATACAAAGCCTCTGAAAATCACAGTTTAAACAAAGAGCTTGTAGTAGATCAATGAGTTATCTACTGGAATACACATGTATACATGCACAGGTTTATAATCTAGTGTGGAAAAAATCCATTGTGTGACTATCACTATCTCTAGAAAGTAAAGTAATTGTTTTACATTCATCAAAAAAAATACACACGACACAGGATGTAGGAAATTTACTGCAAAATATTTTTTTCACTTCCTAAAACTGCAGCTGCCATTAAAAAGTTGTTAGGCTCTCAGATCCTGCATTATAAATAGATACCTAGAATAATTAGGTTCATGCCAGTCTATAACCAGCTGTTTTGCCCACACAAGCATCTTAAAACTTGATTGGCAAAAAAAGTTTCATGTCTAAGATGATCCTTTTCGTTGAACAGTTGTTCTAAAATAGCAATAATAACCTGTTTGTCTTTACTGATCATGTAATAATCCACTAGAGAGTTGAACACTTTTAGTGTTTTGCTATATCTTCATACTCCTTAGACAGACATGAGTATCTGACTAGAGAGAGCCTCCAAACAGATTGCTGTTTCTTAAATATTGAACAAGGATCTGTTTCCACTGGAATTATTTTTTAAAATGTCAGGGAAGCATTTATGTTGGTCTTGGCTTAAATAAAAATTTGTGAATACAAAAAGTAAATTATGAGCCAATTTGATCCAACTGTTCTTTTAAGGAAATACTGGAATTTTTCTTTCCCATGCTCTTGGCAATTGGAAACAAGCAAAAACTTATAATGTTCTTGTACTTTTATTAATAGATTATTTTTATGCTTAATTTCCCTCATGGTTAATTGTACACACTTTTATCAGTGAATATTGATCAGCCACCCAGCAATCTAAATAGCAGTCACTTGTGGCATAATGTTGCTTTTAAATGACTACAAGGACAGTATTTTTAAATGGGGTATCAGACTGATTTCTTAAGCCCAGTCAGAGAAAAGACAACTCAGTGTGTGTATATAACAAAAAGCAGCTCCCCAGGTGCGGAAGGGCCGGTCAAATCTTGTTGGGTAAGCTCCTTTGCTGAAACGCTGCCAGATAGATACCTGCTTTTGTAAAAGACAGAGTACACCTGGATCATTCAGCACATTGGTCTGCACGGTTTTATGGAGAAAAGTAACTTACCAAAACTTCCAATTAAATAACGTGAAGCTTGTGACACAAAGTGACAAAAGACAGGAAATATGTAGTTCAACTTAACATTCAGAGCCCAACTGGTGTAGGTCTCCTGATTTCTTGTATTAGGTCGTATGTCCATAACTCACCATGTTGTGAGCACGAAAAGGCACAGAGACATAAATTACATACAAGATGAAGGTCAGCTTTAAAGCTGAATTTCCTGGCCTTTCTAAGTTCATTTCAGAAACCCAAACAAAAGCCTTATGAAAGGTGAGTCTGGTGGGTTAGGAAAAGAGACTTAGGCATGGACTCAGGGGAGGGGAAGACACTCACAAGCTAGGGAACAATAGAGAAACAATAGACGAGAGGGTGACAAGAGGAACATAGGAGAAGAAAGAGCAAAGGAGTGAGGAAGAAAGGGCATACGATGTGTAGAGAGAGAATAATGAGGGAGGCTGCCCTTCTGAAGCCCAGAGATACATGTGCTTTTTCAAGTCACTCGTTTTTTTCCTGACCAAGCTGCATCTTTAGATAGTGGTTTAAAAAACTAAAAGTAAGAAATGAGAATTAAGGTTGAAACTCTAGCTGTGATTGGTGCCTTGAACCTTGTTTATCCATTTGCACCTGTGCAAAGCAGATGTCAAATGCTTCCACTGGGGGAAATGAGTGGAGAATTCTGTACATTGACTTGACACAAGAGGATCTGATCCAGCAAAACACTTAAGCACAGGTTTAACCTCAAGCACGTGAATAGTTCCTTTGATGGCTGGGGGACTACTCACGTCGTTAAAGTTAAACACATGCTTAAGTGCTTTGCTGATCGGAGCCTCAGTAATTAAAGTGCAAGGCAGTAGAGAATAAGCATGTCCATCTTTATATTCTTCCAATTACAAGACCCTGTAAAAGCATTAAGTATAGATAATGTTATTTATACACACACACATCCCACTTCTTCTTCCTAGGGAATTTTTTTTTTAAGGATAGTAGAATACTGGGTGATCATACAGGTCACAAGGCATCTCGATTTTTGTTTTGTCTCCTAATTTTCTTATTTCATCCCAGGGCAGTAGAGCAGATATGCTATGGATTACTGGAAATACTACAGCAGAAAAACGTTTTGTGGTGGGGTTTGGGGCTATTCTGCATTTTTATTTTCCTGTTATTGAATTTCAGCAAGGAAATACAATTTCTCCAATAGAAGAATAGCAACTAAAGACACACAATAGGCATAAATAAGCATAAATCTGTATGTGGTAGCTGGACATTCTAGCCTTTTTTCAGTAGTTATCATCTTGCTATGTTTCATGTACATATATAAAAACATTAAAGTTACAAACACTTAAAGTGAGGAAATGACAACATTAAATTGTGATCAGATTTGCAGATATGCTTCGGGTTTGCCTTGCTCTGCTCTCATTGAAGTCACTAGGTGTTTGCTGAGTGCTTTCAAAAGTCCTCTCTAGAATTTTTTTAAAGAGATCTGTGTGTCATCATCCCATCCCTTTTTGCCACCCACTTTGTAACAGCAGTAGACAAAGAGCCAGGTCATTAGCTTGTGCACCACAGGGCAGGATTTTGCCCTACAAATCTGCCCACACATCAACTTTTAATTCTTATGTTAGTTGGCCACCCTTTTTTTTTTTTTCACACACTCAAATTTCCTTCCAAAAATCCTGATGAGTCATTGGGCATGCAGTCTATCCCAGTGTGAGCACCTCACCTATGTACCTGCAGAAAAATGGCCTTTTAGAAAACACACTAAAGGGCAAATTTGTAAGTACTTTCTAAATGAGGTGGAGAGAGCTCATGGGGGAAAAAAACACCTAGGTCTTTTTCCTTTCAACAAATAATAGATTTTTTCCCGTTAAGAATGTCATAATCTCTTTGCCCAGTGATTTTGCCTTTCAGTTCTTGGCTAAATCCATGAACTGTGTATCCTGTTCTAGCCATGCCAAAAAATGCAATTTATCTGCCATATTCCCACAGACTGTACTTCTCTTTCTGTGCCATAAAATCAAACCACAGACCTGGTGCAGAGACCCCCGAGTGTACTCACAACATGCATGCGCAATACAATGTTTCCTTTAGTTCTGTGGTTTTCCTTATGACAGGGACTACAAGATATATAAAGCTTCTTTCTGGCTGCAGGCTTTTTACACATATAATAGCTTTTGACAGAAAGCTACAGCTTGTTAAACCCAAATGATTTTGATTATGCATGTTAGTAACAAGACAAACCAGTTGTACGGAATTCCCTGCCCTGCAAATATTGTAGTCTATAGAAAAAAAAATAGATCATACTGCAATCAAGAATGTTCCTGAACAAATTTAGTCTCATTAAACTAGAAAACAGAAAGTGATGATTTTAAGAGAAATGACTGTTGCTCAGTGTTAACCTGTAGAACCTTCTAAAAGACCTGCTAAACACTTCACTTTAAATGTGTTTTTACACACTAGCCCCATTCCAGTCACAGAGCCACTGATTAAACCTGGAGGTCAGGGGTATGTGTTACTTTTTCTCTATTTCCAGCTATTGTCTGAAAATTCTCTTAAATCTACAAGACTTAAACATGTTGTGACAGTTTGTACTCTTATGGTCACCCTTTTTACAAGACTATGATCAATTTTGTACCAAGTATGCCTTGTGAGGTACCATTTGAAAGATCACAATCTGCTGAACATTATTGTCGTGGTAGAATACGTGTGACAACATTGTATGTAAAGTTATAAAATTCTGCTGTATAAGACTTGTTCCAAGTCTAGGGAAACAGCTTCATACCAGTTCCCCAGAGACCAAAGACTAGCCAGCACCTCAGCCAGATGTCAGCATAATCAAAATGGACTGTCACCCAATTAAGTGGTCATTCTTTGGCAGGTAAAAGGGTCTGAGCGAGAAATTTACATGTTGGCAAAGAAATAGCTGGAAGTTCCCATCTCCCAGACCTGCTGTATCCTGAACCCCAACTGGAAATGATTCTCAAAGAGGAGGAAAGATATAAAAATGAATAACAGAGGACACAAATCACCTTTCTCCTCTCATCTCTATTCATGGCATCAACACTGGAAAGACAAGGGAAGCATCATTGAAGTGGGGGAGGTGTCCTGGCTTAGAGGAATCCAAGCAGACTGCTGTAATCATATGGTGAGAGAAACTTCTTTGCTTTAAATTCACTTAGGTTGTTAAGTTAGGTATAAGTTTGTGTTTTACCTTTTATTTTCTTTGTAACCAATTTTGACTTTTATGCCTCATTATTTGTAATCACTTAAAATCTATCTGTAGTTAATAAACTTGTTTTATTGTTTTATCTTAACAAGTGTGTGTTTGGATTGAAGTGTTTGGGAAACTTCATTTGAGATAACAGGATTTGTGAATATCATATTCTATTAATGAAATGAGGGACTTTCTATGCTTGTATTGTCCAGGAGGGTAGTGGGCAGTACAAGGTGCACATTTCTGACACTGGGAATTTCCTGGTGTCACTCTGTACTATAATTCAGGAGTGACTATCTGAGGGCGCTTTTATAACTCAGCTGGGAGTAATTTGCATGCTAGAGGCTGTGTATGAGCAGACCAGGAGCGGTTACTCTCACAGTAAAGCAGTGTAAAAGGCACCCCCTGTTGGAGAGTTGAGGGGATACAGCTGTTCAGCAGTCCAGATTGTGCACTGGATAATGTCATGCATGAACTTAGTGCTTTCCTGGGTCAGAGTTAACAGACTTTATAACAAAGTTAATTAACAGAGCTCTATACCGGGGATTTCAGCTGTTAGGTTAGTTGCATCAGGGTAAGCCCATGTAAAAGCACTGTGAATGGTAATTTGCGCCTGTGCAATTTATCTCTGCTTGAAACAAGACAAAACTACATAGGCATAAATTGCTGTGTGGTCCAGTAGATTGGGCATTGGAGTGGGAGTCAGGAGATGTGGGTTCTATTCCCATATCTTTCACTAAGCTTCTGAGTGACCTTAGGCAAATTGCTTTGCTCTGTGCCTCAGTGTCCCCTCCCATGCTTTGTTTATTTAGATTATAAACTCTTTGGGGCCTTAATTGTGTATACAATACCTAGCGCAAGGGGGCCCTGATCTAGTTTTGAGCCTGTAGCCACTATCATTATATAAATAAAAATAGCAGCTTTACCTATCTACAGTAGGAGGTTTGTAATAATAACAGATGAAGGGCCAAACCATCACTCTTTGTGTAAATCAGCCTCCAATATTTTCAGAAAGAAGTTCGATTATTAAATTGAAAGTGTCTCTCTAATTATTGTGTTTCCTTCTCAAATTGAAATGACTACATTCATCTCCAGATTGGGGATTAGGAAGGAATTTCCCACAGGAATAATAGCGCTAGTGACTTTCATGAAGTTGGTCTTTTGCTTGAGCATTGAATAAGGATTGTCTTCTAGGATTTGATGATCATGATTACTTTTTGGTGCCTGTGTGGGATCCACCTCACTCTTTTCCATCCATGCAGACTGTGACCAAAGAAACTCCTGGGAAAGGCTATGTAAATTTCCCTTCCTTGTCTTTGCAGACATGACGAAATCTTTGACCAACTGCTACCAAAATCCACTTGTTTCTTTCTGTGGAAGGAGACCGTCTGTGCCTGGGACAATGCACAAGGTATTTTAACAGTGCTCCTGGTTGCAACTGTCAGAATTCCTCTGTGTTATTTAGCACATTTCTAATTTTGGCCCTAGCAACACACTTTTCCACATTATTTAGAACAAAAAGTATGAGTTGCTCCTATTTTTATCTAGTCTAAATAAAACGTTGAGGATCAGGGAAATATGCTCACCTGTGCAACCTGTCTTTGCAGAAAAGTCAGAAGTTCGAGAGACTTGAGACTGCTTTTTTAGTTTTTTATTTAGATTTTATTACTTTCAATACATGCCGAATAATATGCAGAATTGCCTCTCATAGACTAAATACAGACTAGTCAATAAAATGGAAATAGCCAATAGTCTGACAACAGGCACCAAAGTCAAAATTAGCAAGATAGCAAAATAACAGTAATCTTCTCTCACAACTATTACAAATTGTTACATAGTAAAATAAATTCACCTGTACATCCCTATCTAACATTCCCTCAGAAGCCACCTTCAAGTCCTCTACATACCACTGGAGTCAGGCCCTCTGTATTTTATAAGCCTTTTTAGCTTTGCAGATATATTTTTTTACTCATTTTTTGTATAGAGGAAGGATAGTCCAGTGGTTAGAACTAACCTGGAATTTAGGAGACCTGAATTATGTACCCTGTTCTGCCACAGACTGCTTATGTCACTTTTGGCAAATCACTTAATCTTTCTGTGCCTCAGTTACTCGTTTATTAAATGAGGATCTAGCACTTCCTGACAACACAAAGGTGTTTTGAGGAAAAATACATTAAAAATACTGTGTGGCTCTCAGATGCTATGGTAAGTATTTTAGGTAGATAGATTTGTTATACTAGCAGGAGTTTAAGTTATTTGTTACAAGCATTTTCCCCCAAACCTTCTCATAGATAGATACTAAGTTGGAGAGTTAGTGTTCATTTTTTGTTTCCATGAAGATAGGAACAAATTTGCTCTCCGCTAGTTAGTTAACCAGCATGTGTCAATACTGTAAATGAGCCAAGACATTAGCTAAAGTTCTACATGCCTTTAAATGCCTCTTTAGCTCATTTAAAATATTTTGCAATAACAACTAAATGGTCGTTAAGCTGCTTCACTTTCCTGTCCTATATGTCTGGTTTCTCATATTGGAAGAGGCCAGTGTAAAGAAGGCAACAACAATTTACCTTTCAGATAAAGTGTATGGGCTCCGTTCTGAAATCCTTATTAAGAGCGAGGCTGTGACTTGCACTACATCCCCACAGACGGGAGTTAGAATCTCTAGAGGGTTCTAGGCACCCAGGAGAAAGTGGGGCTGTGTGCCCGCTCTGGAGCAAGCAGGCAGGGAGGGAGCAGGCAGGGACAGGGATTAGGTGGAGTCTTGGCCCCAATCTCGCTACTTGCTGGCCAGCAGAGCTGCGTCAGCATGTAACAGGGGGAGGGCGTGGGGTGGCATGGGGGTGTAGTAATTGTTAGCTGCTATAGGCCAGCAGTCAGTTACTACCCCCTGGAGCAAGAAGGAAGCAGGAGAGGCAAGGTGACTCACAGGTTTCTCTGAGTCACTGTACGGCTCAGGGCTACTCCTGGGGTGGTTCAGCTTATGTATCACCTCTTTCTCAGGGCTATGCCTGAAGTCCCAATCTAGCCCTAAATCACTGAACTCCTATGGGAGTTCTGCCTGAGTAGGGACGGAGAAGACGAATGGATTCTGAATCTAGCACCTCGGGAATGCAGGTTGTTTGTAACTTCTGAAAAGTTCTAACTCCGAACAAAACCTTATGATTGTTCTTTCAAAAGTTTACAACTGAACATTGACTTCATACAACTTTGAAACTTTACAGAAGAAAAATGCTTCTTTTAGCCATCTTAGTTTAAATGAAACAAGCACAAAAACAGTTTCCTTACCTTGTCATATTTTTTTTTTTAACTTTCCCTTTATTTGTTTTGGTAGTTTACGGTTAACACCGTACTATACTCGATTTGCCTCCTTTTTTTAAAAAAAAACCTCTGCTGTTGCCTGATTGTGTACTTTTGGTTCCAAATGAGGTGTGTGGTTGACCGGTCGGTTTGTCATGCTGGTGTTCGTAACTCTGAGGTTCTACTGTAATAACTTCTGTCAGAGTCCAATTAACCCCATCACAAGAATAACTAAAAACAAATCAATGGCAAAGCAACGTGAACTGCTCTAGCTCTTCCGCTTTTCATTTTTGCGTAATGTGTGTAACACTAAATCTGCCACACAAGTTACAACGAGCCATTGGAAGAACAGGCGTGCTGCAGATCAGGCCTGAGCAAGCACCGGCGGAGCTGTGTAGGGAGGGTGCCCACACTATATCTGGCTCTAGTACATATTATAAGCACTTTTATGAACAGGTGGTGTGATGAATGCACGTGCTGCATGCACACAGATTCATTATTGGTAGCTAACCCATACACGTGCAGCATCGGGGATAGACCCCAGGAGCTCTGGCTTTAGAAGCACTGGACTCTATTACTTGAGCTGAGATCTCTCTCAGCTGATGCCACTAGAAGAAGGTCCCTTCTCTTGAGAAGCCACTGGAGAGAGAGGGAGACTTGATCACACTGAGCCAGTACATTATACAGGAATGTTGAAGGTTGTACAATTAGCTAGTTACATTGCGGATTTTTTGTCTGAAGCCTCATGTATTGGCATCTTTGAGGGACAGGATTCTGGACCTGCTGGTCTGATCCAGTATAGCAAACACTATATTCTTATGTGCTGTGCCTAGTCTCCAATAACCATGATGCATTCATTCAGCTAAATATTGAGGAAAAACTTTAACAACTAGAGTAGAAAATCAGTGGAACAACTGCAAAACTCATCTTTTCAGCAAACCTTCTCCTCAGAAGCTGGTGGACAGAATCACCCCTGGCTGTGGGCTCCAGGTTTTCTGTCCCACTGTGGCTGCTTGGGCTTGTGCTCAGATGGCACAAAGCAGCCATACCGTCAGTTTGACTGGCTTTTCTGAGGGTTCCCCTTGTATACCTAGGATGAAGGGGAGGGGGGTGATTGGATTGTTTATACACCTCGGCAACCGTTGGTTGCCAACACAGCCCCTTAGAGGCAGTTGCAACTAACCCTAAATTATGCCCTCCCTCCCTGAGCTACTCATGCGTAATAAGGCCAGTCCTGAGGATCTGGCCCACAACTGAGATTTGATGCTTCCTAAATTGTTGCTTAAATCTGCCTGAGAAAGAAGTAGTGCAATCAACTATGATGATTAATACATTAGAAGTTCGTAATAGTATGGATGATTTAGGAATAAAGAAATCACTTATTACAGTTTTGGGGAATGAGACTATTTGGGTTTACTATAGGTCCTTTCCAACCCCAATGATCTAGGTAGGGGGACAGATACTTGAACAATTTAATGGTTAACAAAAATACATTTACATATATTTTTTCTGTGCACACTGATCCATAGGGGTTTGACTGACTCAGGCTGATATGTTGCTCTGAAATACAATGTAAAATATATTCCTGCCTCTGCACATTGTTAGGCAATGAGATAAAAAGCACAGGCCAGGTCTCCACTAGAAAAGGTGACCCAGTATAGTTCTACCTCTACAGCTATACTGGCAAACCCTACCAGTGTAGATGTGCTCCTACTGGGTATCACTTATAACTAAGACTGCGAGTCTGTCACGGAGGTCATGGAAGTCACAGATTCAGTGACTTTCCAGGATTTCCGTGACTTCTGAAGCCGGCAGGTGCGACTGACCGCAGGCCACCCGAGCAGCTCAGGTGCCCCCGGGGCCAGCCTCACCAGCCCCCCACCCCCAAATAGTGGTGGTCCTGGGCCTCCCCATGCCAGCAGCAGTGCGGTGGTCCCGGGCCAGTAGGGCCGCTCCCTGCCAGGAGCGGTGGCAGCGGTCCCATGCTACCCCTCCTCGAGCACCAACGGGTGCCCTGGAGCTCCCCCCCGCAGCATAAGTGGGTGCCCCAAAGCCCACCTCCCTGAACCAGTGGGCACCCTAGAGCCCCCCCACAGCACCAGCAGGCACCCCAGAGGCCCCACCCCAGCACCAGCAGGTGCCCTGGAGCTCCCCCTCCAGAGCAGCAGCTGCACCCCTGGAACCTCCCAGAACACCAAAGATTTAGTCAGGGCTATATAGTACAAGTCATGGACAGGTCACAGGGTCGTGAATTTTTGTTTATTGCCCATGACCTGTCCATGACTTTTACTAAAAATGCCCATGACTAAATCTTAGCCTTACTTATAACAGTTACCTGAGCAGAATAAACAATACAGGCACAAGGCTATGCCAATATAACTGTGTCTATACTATCAGAGGGGTAGCCGTGTTAGTCTGGATCTGTAGAAGCGACAAAGGGTCCTATGGCACCTTATAGACTAACAGAGGTCTATGCTCCAATACCTCTGTTAGTCTATAAGGTGCCACAGGACCCTTTGTTGTATCTATACTAGGGCTTTTGCTGGCATAGAAATGTCATTAAATAAATAACACCCCGAACTGACAACACTATACTGGCAAAAGTTTCTAGTGTAGACACTCAAGATTTCTACATGCCAGGATGAGGAAGCCCTCTACCTCTGCTCTCCAAAAGACCACCACCACTGACAGAAAGTCATCAGATGCCACCAGTAGCTTAGTACTGAAGTCTGAAAGTCAAGGAGAGGTTATCAGGAGCTGAGTGTCCTCAGCTACCATTGGCATCAGGAGGCACTCAGCACATTGCAGGATTGATCCCCAGTGGTAGCTGCACTATAGCAGTGGGTGAAGCGATTCCTCTGTGTGGACAGACAGACCCAGAGATGGTGCTAGTCCATTGGGGGCCCTTAGCAGGAATAGTTCCCCCTTTTTACCTTTCATGCACTCACTAAAAATATTAATTGCATTCTTTCCATAAACCAAAAACTATACCAATACAACACACACTAATACACTCATTAAAAGTATACATTAAATAAGATGAATGGTATTTTGGAGGTAATACCTAAATTGGAGCTCCTTCAACTGCTTGGGATCTTAAGCAATTGCTTACTCTGTTTATGCCTAGTACCACCTCTGGACAGACCTCCCCCAGTCTTGCACTGGAATCGGCTAATGCAGCCCCCTGTATATGTGCAGAATTCCACTGAAGTCAGTGGGTCTCCACTTGGGCAAAGAGTCTGTCCTGGAACATTCTGATGCAAAATGGATGTTATGTTTTTTTAAGTGCTTTGGGATTCTTGTTACAGTCTGTATCCCTAGGTCCACCCCTTTTTCAAGACTATGATAAATTTTGTACAAACTATGCCTTGTAAGGTATCATTTGAAAGCTCGTGATTTGCTGATCATTACTGTCCTGGTAAAATATGTGTGGCAATCTTGTACGTAAAGTTGTAAGATTCTACTGTATGATGTTACTAAGATATCTAAATCTGGGGAAGCGGCCACAAACCAGTTCCTCGGAGACAAAAGGCAAACTGATGCCTCAGCCAGGTGTCAGTGAAATCAAATGGACTGTCACCTGGTTAAGTGGCCATTCTTCAGCAGGAAAAAGGGAGTGAGTGAGAAATTTACATCTTGTCAAAGAAACAGCTGCAAGTTCCCATCCCCACAAACTTTCTGTCTCCAGAACCCCAGCTGGAGATGATTCTCAAAGAAAAGAAAAAAGTGTACAAACACCCCAAGTTATTCTGCCCTTTTATCTACCCACAGCAGCAACAACACCTGATGAACAAAGAAACAGCTTTGGACTGAGGGAGGGATCCTATCTGAAAGGAATTCAGCCAATAAGGCTGTGTCTACACTGCCACTTGAAGCGCTAAAACTTTAGTCGTTCAGGGGTGTGAAAAAACACACCCCTGAGTGACACAAGTTTTAGCGCTGAAGAGCGCCAGTATAGACAGCGCATAGCTCCTGGCGATAAAGCTACCACTCCTCATTTAGGGTGGGTTTTTTTAATCACCGGGAGAGCTCTCCCCCGGCGATAAAGCGTGACTACACTGCCCACGTCACATGGAACATGGGCAGTGTAGACATACCCTCAGACTGCTGAGGCATGTGGTGAGAGAAACTTTTGCTTTGAATCCACTTAGCTTCTTAAGTTAGGTCTGAGTTGTATTTTACTTTTGTTTTCTTGTAACCAATTCTGACTTTTATGACTTATTACTTGTAATCACTTAAAATCTTTCTTTCTGTAGTTAATAAACTTGTTTTCTTGTTTTATCTAAATCAGTGTGCTTGGATTGAAATGTTTGAGAAACTCCATTTGGGATAACAGGATTTGTGCATATCATTTTCTGTTAATAAAGTGACAGACTTTATATGAGCTTGTGTTGTCCAGGAGAGGGCCGGGCAGTGCAAGATGCACATTTCTAAGGGAAAGTCTGGCCCCAGGAGTTTCCTGGTGTTGCTCTGCAGGGTAATTCAAAAGTGGTTGGCCATAGCATTCATACAGTATAGCTGGGGGTGATTTACATGCTGGAGGCTGTGAGTGAGCAGACCAGGAGAGGTTGCTCTAACAGCGAAGCAGTGTAAAGGGCACCCCAGGCTGGAGAACTGAGGGAACTCAGCTGTTCAACAGTCCAGATTGTACCCGGGGTAATATCACAGCGCTTCAATGTGAAAGATGCTATATTATTACTTGTTCTTAATCAGACATAGTTACTATGGTGGCAAACACAAGAAAACATAGTTCTCTAGCTGTGTTTCAGTTTGCCCTCTCCCCAGCCGGGACTGGTGGAGTACAGGATCATTTCCAGTATATTTCCTTTCTGGCTTCCAGGCTACAGTGCTATTAGTAACATTTAGTGATCTTCTACATTAATAGCTGTGTCTTAAGTGGGAGGGTGAGTTTTCCTCACCTTTATATCTTGACATATGAAACTTTTGAGTGTGCTTCTTATCTCAGCTCCCTGAGAATTTGCCATGATAGTAGCATATCTGAAAAGATATTTCAAATCTGAATTTAAGCCCGACCCAGGTGCCTGATTTTGTGCAGTGCTGAGTGCCCTGACTTCCCATTTGAGTCAATCAAATAGTCCAGGAAAACATTGGGACTTCAGCTCCACATTCTGTGAGTTTGAAGTCAGTGGAAGTTGAGAATGCTCAGCATCTTTCAGGATTGAGCAATAGCTGTTGTTTCCAGCACACAGCTGAAGACAAGGAGTTAATAAGTACTTCATGTGCACAGGTTTGTTCATAATAGAATACATAATAAATCATGTGTATTTTCTTTTTTTCTCCCCTGTTCTCAGTGCTACAAGAATATGTGGAGTTGGTTCTCCCTTTGGCATGTGTACCTAAGTCCCATCAGTCTCAACATAAATTCTGCATGAATGGGAGAACAAACATGGAAAGCTTTTAAACAGTCCAAGGTAGGAGTCTCCTAATGTCAAGATCTACATGAGTCCATGTTAAAGTCAGTTTGACTTGACTGTGTCTTTTTCTTAAATATTTTTTTAATATGAATCTTCTTGCTTTGAACTAGCTTTAGCATAAGCAATGCAAAGTCCTGATGTGTGTGATCAGGACAATTACATCTTTACAGCATCTTTTGGTAAAGATATAATAATAATACTTAGTGCTTTTCATCTTCAAAGCATTTTACAAATGTTTGCTAACTAATCTGCCCACCCCACCGAAACAGGTAAATGTTGTTATCCTCATCATCATTTGACACACAAAGAAACTGAGGGTGCGAGTTTGTGGCCCAAGGCCACAAAGGAAGTCAGTGTCAAAAATTAGATGAGAACTCAGGAGTTCCTGCCTTCTAGGGCTGCACTCAGACCATTAGACCACACCTCTAAACCAGTTTTGCAGTGTAGTGGATTAGCCTGTTTGAGAACAGAGGTTAATCTTTGTTCCCACAGACATTTATATATACAGTATAGCTGTACAGTGCTACACACAGATGTGCATGGCCAAGATTTCAAAAGTAATTAGAGATTTTGGAGGGCTCAATATTGGAGACCACCAATTTGAGACTCCCTTACAACGGGGTGGGGGAGAACCTATGGCCCGCGGGCTGGATCCAGCCCCTTGCTCATTTTCATCCGGCCCTTGAGCCACGGACGATCAACTCACCCATGGAGGGGGAGTGCTGAGACTTGGGGCTTCCCCCCGCAGCGGAGTGAGCCGGCACTCGCGGCTCCAGCCCCACATTTTGGGGCTTCCACTCTATGGGGCTGGAGCCACGCGTGCCGGCTCGCCCCACCATGGGAGGGAAGCCCCAAGCCTCCGCACCACCCTGGGCAGGTGAGTTGAACGTGCGTGGCCCACCACTGATTTTTTCGGTGGGTCAATGGCCCCTGATACAAAAAAGGTTCCCCACCCCTACCTTACAAGGCCTGATTTTCAGAGTTTAAAGCAACATGTTTGGGTATGTACTATACACACACACACACACACACTCACTGTAAAACTATCTCAGCTCTTGATTCTCATTTACACTAGCCGTCTTTACACTTTACATTTAACAGCGTAAAGGGCTTTTAAATAGGTGTAAATATAGTTTACTCCTACTTTAATGCCCTTTTGCACTGCCTGAGAGGTATAAAGTAGCCTAGTGTAAGTGAAAATCAAGCTTTTATGCATCATAAAATTATAATTTAAATAATGAAAATGTTAATGTGCCAAACCATTCCTACCCCGCCCCCACAACCCTTAAATATTAGGAAGGAAAAAAGCATTGTGTATTTCTTCCACTTTTGTAAAACTGACATGAGATTTCATTGAAAAACTCTTGCTTATTATTATTCAGATACATTGATTTACATTCCATCATTTACAATATGAAGAACAAAGAGCTCCCTCTGGGGAAAATGCAAGGCTATAATTTTGTTTCAAGGGGTTCTGTGATGTCATAAATAAAAATTGAGCAGAAATTATAACCTCTTTAGTAATCCCATAAATGGTGCTCTTTTTTGATAATATATGGTCGTCTTGAAACAAAAATGTTGCTTTCAGATTTTTTTGAAGTGCCCGCTCCTAATTGAACGTGGCTGTTGCGGAGAGCTGACTACATCTTCAAAACACAGCTGTGTGACAGGTGAAGCAGCCCACAATGATAAATGTTAGGTTTAGAACTTCAAGATTACAACCTACTGATGAACTGTCATCGAATGAGATTCCATTTCCCACTCCTGACAACATTTTAATTTTTACCTATTTAAACCAGAGTTACCAAAAACATTTTCCTACCAAGAACAGATGCAGTAGGTGCACATTTTAAAATATTTAATTCACAAACCAATATTGTTACCCATGAATGAGTAAATAAAAGATCCCTATGAAATCTCAGAAATGTGTATATTATGAGCCAGATTCTTAGCTCTGTGTAAATTGAGGTGGATTTACACTATCTGAGAATCTGAATCTATGTATTAATAGAGTTAGATTAGTGGGCGGCGGGGAGTTGAAGGAAAGGTCCATACAAAACAACTCCATCACTTTCTGAGAGATTTGTAATATATAAGCCAGATCCTGGTCTCCGTTATATTGGTATAAATCTGCAGTAATACCTCTGAAGTCATTTGGTGTCAGTCCAGAGTAGCTCCATTGTTGGATTTATACTAATATAACTGAAAGCTGAATCAGCACTGTGGAACAGATGGAGTACCTATTTTTCATTCATTTTGCAAAAGATACATGTCTCTCAGTCAAAGCAAATGAAATATATATATTTCTCCCCAATATATAACAATGTGTTGCATACATCATATATATATCATGTAAGTGTCAATGTCTATGTTTTGTCCCATACATCAATCAAGCAAATCCCACATTAAGGGTGATTTTATGTCTGTGTGTAGACTGCACTATTGAACACAGAATCTGACATAGGTCTAGGCAATGTATTTCCTATGTGAAAGAAACTCAGGTATTTTCCCCACAAATTTTGGGTCATCCAAAAATGAGAGGAGGCATGCCCTGCCTCAATTAGCTGCTATGAAGGAAACACCACAAAAAGAAATGTAAATTTTGGTATTATTACAGTTTCTTTTACAAACTGTTAAATAGAACTGCTAACAAAATATAGTCACAGTTTTAAATGTAAAGGCGTTTGGTATTAGTTTTCATGAAGATCAATATTTCGACTGGTTTTTGTAGTTCTGACTGTGAGTATCCACCCACTATCTGGAATGTGTCAAAACAGTAGCTAAGTAATGATGGGATACTTTGTCATATGGATGCATTAATTAGATCACGGGTTCCCAACCTTTTTCTTTTTGAGGCCCCTCCAAACATACTCTAAAAACTCCACAGCCCACCTGTGCCACAACAACTGGTTTTCTGCTTATAAAAGCCAGGGCCAGCGTTAGGGCGTAGAAAGCAGGACAACTACCACAGGGACCCCCCCCCCACACAAAGCTAAGTTGCCCAGGCTTTGGCTTCAGCCCCTGGTGGTGGGGCTCCAGGCCACGGGTTTCAGCCCCATGCAGCGGGGCTTCAGCTTTCTGTCCGGGGCCCCAGTGAATCTAATATCTGCTGAGCAGCCCCCCCTGAAGCCTGTTTGAAGCTCCCCAGGGGGCCCCAGACTCCTGGTTGAGAACCACTGAATTAGATGTTTTAGGTGTGCACAACTCAGCTTCTCCACTGATGTATTTTTTACCTATAATCCTTCTCCAGTGCAGACAATGTCACTTACTCCAGAAACATTGTGAGTAGAGTTTTCCGATCAGCATGACATGCTCAGATTTACACAAGAAACATGCAGAGCTGTACTCTGCAGGAAAGCTGATACCCCTTTGGACAATATTAATGTTACTATAGGAACTAATCCTGTTCAGATGAACTCAGTGGGAATTTTGCCATTGACTTGAAATGGGAGCAGGATGAGATCTTTAATTTGTATATTCAGTGCTTGGACATCACAGTGACAGGTGTGTTGGAAATATCTATAATAGATAGATTACAGTAAAAGGTAAGTCTTCACGTTTACAGAAAAAAGGTTGCGTGCGTGCATATCCTAAAACATGAATACTGCAATACAGCTGTGGTATTTTTTTCTGTGAATAATTAAACACTAGTAATTCTACCCCAAGCATTTTTGCCAGATTCATAACTAGATTCCATTCCATGAAGGATAAAGGTAAATCTGAATACTATCCTTGATAACTCAGACTTTGAATTCAGCTGTCACTGGAGAATGAGAAAAATCCCATTGCTTTCATTTACCAAATGCAGTATTATGACTGCTGCATTGACATAAGAACCAGAGTTTAGCTTTACTAGACTCAGCTACTTTTCATTTTAACTCGTTTCAGGTGACCTAAGATTCAGACGACATAAATACAATTCCGTTTTCACTAAAATGGAAGGTTTGGCAATATCTGTTGCTCTATATAAAGACCTCTAACACAGATTGAAGACACAAGGAAGTATAATGCTGAAAGGCAGATGAAGATCAACTTCCAGCTGAGCCAAGTCTACTGTCTTGGTCAGAAGGAAGTTCCTTTTTGCCTTTTTTTTTGGAAGGGTTCTTACATAAGGTTGGACATTAGGAAAAAGTTCCTAACTGTCAGGGTGGTTAAATAAACTGCCCAGGGAGGTTGTGGAATCTCCATCTCTGGAGATATTTAAGAGTAGGTTAGATAAAGGTCTATCTGGGATGGTCTAGACAGTAATTGGTCCTGCCATGAGGGCAGGGGGCTGGACTCGATGACCTCTCGAGGTCCCTTCCAGCCCTAGAATCTATGAATCTATGAATCTATAACGGACTGTAAGGGCCTGGGTCCAATTCTCAGCGGCAGTACTGTACAGGACACAAGTAGTGAGTCCGATAACTGGATGGAGGACTCTACCAATTGGCCAAGTGCACTTAATTGTTATTTATTAATGTATATTTAGTACTTTTGTACCACCTTAGTCTGGCCATCAACTGGCAGAGGTGAGTACTGCATCTTTGGACTGTTGGTGCCTGCATTCTGTAATCTATGATGGATGAGAATGAGTGAATGCAATAACTAGACCTTTTTGTATTCAACTATACCTTCATGAAATACGACTCAAAATGAGACGACTATGTAAAATAAAAAAGTACAAGAGAAACAATTACTTTTTCAATAAAGTAACTTTTAATTAACAAAATAATTGCCAAATTTTCCAAAGCAGTTCATCAATATGAAATGACTTGTTCTGACTAATAATTATTAAATATACATTTTTCCTATTTCAACACTTTTCATTCACTGTAAATACTTTAAATAGTATATAACAGACAAACATCTGACGAAATTAACAAGAAAGCACTGTCTTTTCAGTAGGAAGAGTAGGGAAAACTATATTTCTTCTTATGTGGACTATTTCACAGTCTGCCCAAAGGTAATCCACTCTGTATGTTTCCAAAATATTCTGGAGCCAGATTCTGTGTCAGAATATAGATTAGGACACAGCCACTAATGCTGCTGCTCTCAACAAAAATATTCAGGAATCGCTGGTCTGACAACACCCACTTTGGGTGAGCAAAAATTCTGATAAAAAGCTGTTACACGTGTGAAGAGTTCTGATCCAAATGTATAGCAAAACAGAGGAAATTACTCCAACAGCTGATCTGCATTTTATTTTCCAAATAATCCCAGCTATTGTTCTTGTTGTAAATGTGTTTTAAGCACTTATATGCTTGTCCAGCCTAAGCAGTTCAATGTCTGTAAAAGGTAGGGTGACCAGACAGCAAGTGTGAAAAACCGGGAAAGGGGATGGGGGTTAATAGGAGCCTATATAAGAAAAAGACCCAAAAATCGGGACTGTCCCTATAAAATCAAGACATCTGGTCACCCTAGTAAAAGGTGAAAGGCTAATAATACTTACAGATTTAGAGGACCTCTGCTGATTTTTAGAAGTACTGTGGCCAATTACAATATGTGAGCTCAATTAACACTATGATTCAGTGATCTAGAAACACTGTCTTAAGGCTATCTTTGTGTGGGTGCGGGAAGGGAGAGTGATATTCTCTTTCCAATGGTGTTTTACCCTTGTCTTGGTTTTAATAAAATCTGTCAAATATACAAGTATGCAGGGATTTCCCTACATACACCGGGGGTGGGGGTGAAGGGGAGCATACATCCCCCTTCCCCCCAAAATTTCCAACACCCCCAGTGGTCAACTAGTTACATGCAGTGTTGCCAATGTAGTCATTGGTTGGAAATTTGAATTAAAATTGAAACATTAATACACTGTTTAAAAGCATATACAGTGTGTGATAAAATACTTGTACCTGGAAAAGTATAATAGGTATGAATAAAGACTAGCTTCTTTACATAGCTGTTGTTTTTTCTGACAATGTTGGCACATTATAATTTCAAATTATGATTTGTAAGCAAGGTCTGAATGAGCTCTCCCCTGACAGCTAGTGATAAGCCAGGGGAGGGCGGAAGGCTTCAGGACCAGACTATATTTTCATAAACTCACCTTCTTTACCTAGGTATAGACAGAGCTGTGTTGCCAAAGTGATCAGTTTTGGCGGGTGTTGGGTTACAAATCACTTTAGTTTTGAATGTGGGGGTCATGAAATGTTGTTATCCTTATTGTATGAGTAAAGGGCAGCAGAACTATACTCAGGACAGAACTGTCCTGATTGAGGGGGTCACCCTCAATGCTTAATTTTTGCCAGGGCTTGGCAGTTCATAGCCCCAGGACCTCTGGGCTTGCTGCATCAGTTATAAAAGTAAAAAACGTGCTTGAATCCTAGTGCCTCTTTCATTACAAATTAAGCACTGGTCACCCCCAACTGAACTGCTCTTGCTAAGCAAGGGGTTTGGATGGCAGATCCCAGTGGAGGGTGGCGGGGGACAGGGGTTTTGCTTGGTGGTGTGGGCTTTGCCTAAGAGTCACAGGCACTATTTGACTTGCCCCTCTCCCCTATTTAAAGATAGAGCTTATTAGGCTCCATAGAGAGTTTTTTGTTTTGTTAAGTGACCACTAGAGCTGAAATCACTAATAATCAGGTCTAAGTGCTTAGACCTGCTGCAGGACCGCATTTCTGTGGTAAAGACAGCCCAGCCTGCGCTTGCTGTGAGGTTCCCCCACTGAGAGCTGAAATCACTGAGCACTGTGGAATCTCCAGAGACCGACTCGCAGAGGTCACAGTGGCAGGTGGCAGCAGAAGATGATGGCGCAGGGCCATCGGCAATGGAGTGGTGGAGTGAACGGTGGCATGACAAACAACAGCGGCCGGAGTGAGTAGCGAGCAGCTGGAGGAACGAGCAAGGTGCCTTCTCCCCCGCACTACCCCAGGGTGGGAGATGAACTCATGTGAAAGCACCTCTGAACTCTGGGTCTTCACTGACCAAGGACAACAATTATGAGTGGGGTGAGGTAGAGGGAGAAGAGAGGGGCAAGTTAAAGGAACATTTGTTTGTTGGACTATGGTTTAGTGACTTTGCTCCAGAGTGCTAGATTTGTGACTGAGAAATTTCTATAAATATACATTTCCTAGTAGCCAAGTTTTTTAAAACGCATTATTGGCTAAGGTCATTATCTCACATTGTTGCCATCTCACAAGGTCGTTATCTTGGGGAGTTTCTGTACTAAACATTTTTATTATATTATAATTAATTTTTACACAAGAACGGCCATATTTGTCAGACCAATGGTCCATCTAGCCCAGTATCCTGTCTTCTGACAGTAGCCAATGCCCGGTGCTTCAAAGGGATTTAACAGAACAGGGCAATTATCAAGTGATCCATCCCGTCATCCACTCCCAGCTTCTGGCAAACAGAAGCTCTCAGAGCATGGCGTTGCATCCCTGCCCATCCTGGCTAATAGCCAGTGATGGACATATCCTCCATGAACTTATCTAGTTCTTTTTTGAACCCTGTTCTAGTTTTAGCCTTCACAACATCCCCTGGCAAAAAGTTCCACAGGTAGACTGTGTTGTGTGAGGAAGTACTTCCTTTTGTTTGTTTTAAATCTGCTGCCTATTCATTTCATTGGGTGACCCCTAGTTCTTGTGTTATGTGAAGGAGCTTATTCACTTGCTCCACACCAGTCAATAATTTATAGACCTCTGTCATATCCCCCCTTAGTAGTCTCTTTTCCAAGCCAGAAAGTCCCAGTCTTTTAAATCTCTCCTCATGTGGAAGCTGTTCCAAACTCCTGATCATTTTAGTTGCCCTTCTCTGTACCTTTTCCAACTCCAATATATCTTTTTTGAGATGGGACGACCAGAACTGCACGCAGTATTCAAGATGTGAGCATACCATGAATTTATATAATAAAAGTGGAGGAGCTTGGTTTGCCAGACCGATCAGCAAAGCCAATGTTGACAAACTGTGAAAAGGCTGCAAAACACCAATTTTCTGGGCTGCATCAACATGCTGAAAGCCTTATTGTCATTGTCATTGTCAAAGCCAATTTTAGAAGTACTTAACAAGGCTGTTAAAAATGCTGGAGACACAACACAATTTATTCAAACAAACATGGCTGGCACATCATACTTTCTCTTAAAGCAAGAGATAGTACACACTACAAACTGGAGGCCAAAATTAAGTGCATTGTCATTTGTTAATCCTGAAACTGGACACTGGTTCCGACCAAGACCAGCAAATATTCACTATCTTTCTGCAAGAAATGCAACAGACTGGTTAGAAACATGCAGTGCAACAGTGAAAGACTCAGCAGTTGAAAAAGTGAAGAACTCTCTCACCGCATTTAGAAAATGTGCATACATGGCATGATGAATGCACCAATGCAAATGGGTGTCAAGTATTAAGTCACTGTGTATGTTATCTTGATACCAGTGGAGATATACCTATCTCATAGAACTGGAAGAACCTTGAAAGGTCATTGAGTCCAGTCCCCTGCCTTCACTAGCAGGACCAAGTACTGTCCCCTGACAGATTTTTGCCCTAGATTCCTAAATGACCCCCTCAAGGATTGAGCTCACAATGCTGGGTTTAGCAGGCCAATGCTCAAACCACTGAGCAATCCCTCCCCCCAGTGGTAGGCCAGTAGATGAATTTCTAGATGTTCAGGTTATAGAAGACACATCGGCTGCATCCCTGACAACCTACATTTTAGAAGAGTTAAATGCTTGTAAACTGAACCCCCAAAGAGATGGCTGCTTGTGCATTTGATGGAACTGCAAACTTCTCTGGAAGACATAGTGGAGTACAAGCATTGCTCAGAGAAAAGTGTAACTCTAATCTCTCCTGTACACACTGCAGAGGCCATCTACTCCAACTAGCACTAGTACAAGCTGCAGAATCTTCAAGAGGCATTTAAAAAGCTATAAACTTAATATCTTCATTATAGTTTTTTTTCAGCAAGAGTCCCAGCATGGAGACCCTTTCTGCAGCACATAGGGTTATATAGGCACTAGTACCCTTATCCACTGTGCTGTTCCTGCTCGGAGCTTAAGCAGTGCAGAAGGATTTGCCCTGACCACCACACCAGGGGTGAATGTCATCCATGAGCATATCTGAGGACAAAATTTGTCGCACGATGTCTGGGATCATTCTATTCAGAAAAGAAAATGGCATTTGGGAGTCAAAAATTGGATTCTTTTTTCTGAAGCCATTCATCTCCTGTAAACCACATTGTGTCTGTGCACCCTCGTTTTCTGAGTTCCATGGTAGTGCATGGTGCTGTACAACCACAGAGGAAGGTACAGTCACTGCCTCAAGGAACTGTCTACAGTTAATGTGAAGCTACTGACTTTTATACTGATTACTGAAGTATACTTCTAGGGTTAGCTCTTTCCAACTACTGAAAGAGCAAACTGTACTTTCTGTCTCTTTCACTCATAGACTCATAGACTTTAAGGTCAGAAGGGACCATTATGATCATCTAGTCTGACCTCCTGCACAATGCAGGCCACAGAATCTCACCCACCCACTCCTGGAATAATCCTCTCACCTATGTCTCAGCTATTGAAGTCCTCAAATCATTGTTTAAAGACTTCAAGATGCAGAGAATCCTCCAGTAAGTGACCCGTGCCCCATGCTGCAGAGGAAGGCAAAAAACCTCCAGGGCCTCTGCCAATCTACCCTGGAGGAAAATTCCTTCCCGACCCCAAATATGGCGATCAGCTGAACCCCGAGCATGTGGGCAAGACTCACCAGCCAGACACCCAGGAAAAAGTTCTCTGTAGTAACTTCCAACATCCCATCATTGACCATTGGTCCTATTTACCACTGATGGCAATTAATTGACCTTTGACTAAGATCATGTTATCCCATCAAACCATCTCCTCCATAAACGTATCTCAGTCACTCATACAGTGTTTTAATATCAATAGCATGCAAATATACTGCCACCTGCAGGATAGTGATTACTATCTATTTACAGTTTGGGATTGGTTAACTTTGAAAATATTTTTCTCACTATTTATCATAAACGCGTTATCTTGAAATGGAAATATGTTTCCTTGTGAAAATGTTTTTTTTCCACCACATTTTAAAGGTGAAATGGGAGTTTTCCCACTGACTTCAATGGAGTCAGAATTTCATCCTTAGAGTTGAGGATGAGAGAAACATTATTTTATTTTATTTTTGCTTACAGGACAGCCCTACTTTGGATGCAGTTTAGTACCTGCACTTTCAGATGGCGCCCATTGACTTTATATTTGATATGAACTTCTATGAACAGATCTTTCTACCTAATAAACATTGTGTTTAGTGTGCAGTTTCTGCTATTTGGATGCTGTTAATAATACTTATTCAATCATTTATCAGTTTCCCTGCTCTTCCTTCTTAATTTTAGATGACACTGGATACATAGCTACAGAAAACTCTGTTTTGACTACACAAATGTATATATGCATCAGATCACTTCTAAGTTAATTCAGATCACATTTTCTGTAGCTATGCATCCAGTGTCAGCAACATTTCTTTTTAATAAATGAAAATCAGAATTTTAAAACAAACATTATAATCAATCACAAATTGAAGGTCTTTAGTCCCCTTGTGGACAGTGCAACTGAGTTCAGGTTTCACCTGGCTAACTTTTTTGATCTCCCAGGTGTCTCCCAAGGCTAGTTATCTTGGTTCCAACTCCTCAAACTTTTAAAATATGATTGTCTTGGGTAATGGTGACTGTGGTCTGCTAGGTTAAGAAGAAAATCTCTTACTGTGCATGAGCAAAAAGGATATCTCTGTGCAAATCAGACTCTTTTAGATAGAATCTGCAACAATGTAATTTCAAACCCACATATAAGAATATAAGAACGGCCATACTGGGTCAGACCAAAGGTCCATCTAACCCAGTATCCTGTCCTCCAACAGTGGCAGGGGTGAAAGTAAGACGATACATGCTGGTACGGCATGCCGGTAAAAGGTAGCCGCCAGTACTGGCCCGTACCACTGACTTTAAAGCGCTGCTGCGCCTTTTGCGCCCCACATCGGCGGCCCTGCTGGGTCCCTGCCACCAGGGCCGCCAATGGTGGGGTGAAAAAGGGGCATTGACGACCTGGCAGGGCCCATGGGGGGGCAGGTGCAAAAGGGGCAGCGACACTGAAGTGCTGACGCAGCAGCACTTTAATGTCACTGCCCCTTTTGCCCTCCCAGCCGCCAACGGAGTGGGGGGGAAAAAGAAGTAGCTGCCCCGGGGCCATGATTTAAAAGGGCCCGGCACTCTGGCCGCCGCTGCCACTACTGCAGCAGCGCCAGCCAAAACCCTGGGCCCTTTAAATCGCCGCTTGAGCCCCGGGCAGCATGGGCCAGGGAGCTCAGATGGACTGGCTGGGGGACGCTGCCCTACAGCCCTGCCCCTTCTGCCCGAGGCCACATCCCTTTTAAGGCGGGGAGCAGAGCAGCCCCATACCGGCAAGAGCTCCTTTTTACTTTCACCCCTGGACAGTGGCCAATGCCAGGTGCCCCAGAGGGAATGAACAGAACAGGTAATCATCAAGTGATCCATCCCTTGTCGCCCATTCCCAGCTTCTGGCAAACAGAGACTAGGGACACCATCCCTGCCCATCCTGGCTAATAGCCAGTGATGGACCCATTCTTCATGAATGTATCTAGTTCTTTTTTGAACCCTGTTATAGTCTTGGCCTTCACAACAGGTTGACTGTGCAGTTGTGTGAACTCTTTGCCAGAGGATGTTGTGAAGGCCTAGACTTTGGTCTAACCCAGTATGGCCATTCTTATGTGTGGGTTTGAAATGACGTTGTGAGATTCTATCTACAACAGTCTGATTTGCACATTTACGAAATGTAGCATTCCAGGCCCGGAAGCTTGGTCAGTACACAACACTGTTATTTTGTTTCACATCGCTCACGAGGGCCAATAATCCTCAAACATTTTGATCAAAATATTTATCTGTGCCGCTTTCTCTTGTGAACATGTTGTACATCTTCTTGGCTTGTTCTGCACGTTGCAGTGTTCATAGTAATTATGTGAAACGTTGATCCTCCAGAATCTGTGTCCCCAAATGGAACTTTCCTTACACGTTTTCCAAGCGAGGAACAGTCCAGTCCTGAATCACAACAGATAACTGTTTCATGCGTTTTCCCTGTGAATAAGAACAAGACGACTGTCACATTTGTCCAGGACAGTGTTATTTCTCTTCTGCAAAATATCAACAGTGTTGCCAACTCTCACAGGCACCAGTCTTGTGAGAGTGAGTGCTTTTGTGAAAGTGCCAGGTACAGAAATTGGGTTGTTATGTGAGAATCTCGGCTTTCTTCTTCTTTTTCACAGTTAAGTTTGTAGCCTTCATGCTTGCGAAGAGAAGCTTGAAAACACGAACCCTCGTCACCCCAACACCGGAAGACAATTTTTAATAAACACCCGTACCATGTAACGCGTAAACTAGGCTGCCTGGGGGGAGGCTTGGCTCATTTTTGTGCACTGGGGCTGGGTCCCCCTGCCTACTCGCTGCGTGGAGGTAGGCACAGTCCCAGGGGCAGGTTTTCACAGCGCTCCACCGGGGAGCAGCCTGCAGGGGGCTGTCTGCGTGAGCAGCCGGCGGGCTCCCGGCCCCCTCGGGGGCAGCCCCGAGAGCTGCGCGCCGATAGCACCGACTAGCCTGCGTGGCGGAGTGGCGCCCGCTCCTTCCAGGGCCCCGCACCCCGCGCCGGCTAGCGCAGACCGGGGGAGGTGACAGGCTCCCCTCGGCGCAGTGCGGAGCCGCCTAGCGGCTGCCTCCTCGCAGCAGGGGGGCGGGACTCAGCCCGCGGCCGGCGCAGCGCGAGCCTGGGAGGGCCGAGCCGAGCCGAGCCGGGCCCGCCTCCTCGTCCGTCCTCCAGCAAACATGGCTGCAGCCGCGGCCGCCCCGGCCGTGAAGGTAAGAGGCGCTGCGGGCTCCCCCCCCCGGTCTAGCCTCTGCCCCTCCCCGCCCGGGGCCCCTGGCGGCCGCCGCGGGGTGCAGACTCGTCGGGCCGGCGCACGTGTGCTCCGGCGGAGGCGCCGCTGCTGCTGCTGGGCGCGTGTGGCGGGGTCCTGCCTGCGGCGCCCCGCCGGGATGTGGGGCACCCGGGCGCGGGGTGAGCAGCGCCCTTCGCTGCCCACCCTCCTGCCCCGGCTTCAGCCCGGCGCTCGCCCCGCTGGGGGGCACGGCCCCTTTGCCCGGCGCCCCCCACCCGTCTGGCAGGGGCCTTCTGCTCGTCTTACAGGGCAGCCCCCCCCCCGTGGCCACAGTGCCGACATGTTGAGGCCTCCAACGTGGGTTTTTTTCCCTAATAAAAGTCTCTCTCTAGGATTTTCTTTTCGTGTATGGAGGGGAGGCAGGGAGCTGCGTTCATTTACCGTTGCCATTAAAAAAGAACAGGAGGACCTGTGACACCTTAGAGACTAACACATTTATTTCAGCGTAAGCTTTCGGGGTGCTGCTTCAGCCAAGTAATAGTGATCAGCAGCAGCTGCTGAGCATGACAACGCAACAACTCTGGGTGTGGAAGAATCCAGCCTTTAAAAGGAAAAGTTAGGCACTGTTGTCGTGGTCCGAATCCTGTGCTACCCCTAAAGCTGTTTCTGGGCTCTGGTCAAACAGTGGGTAAAAGCACAATTATTAACTATATCAGTGTCTTGTTTACTATAGGTTTGCCAGGTATTGATTTGTTAACTGGCTGCTGGTTTGGGGATTTGCTTCCTCCCTGACTCCATTTATAGTACTGAATGCTATAGGTAAGGCTGCGGGCCCTGCAGAATTCTGTTAAAATCCTATCTTCACTTACCCACTTTCTGAAAATTATAAATGATCCAGCATATGGATCTTGTGGAATAAGAGCTAGGAAAGGCCAGGTTCATCCACACTGAGGCTCTGTGCCCCCCTCCATGGGAGTTCTGCTGCAAGGGTCCACTATCCTCCAGCTCATGTGATAATTGACTCTGTTAATGCTGATTTAGCATTAATTTAGGTGTTAAGATTGTAAACTCTTTGGGGGCAGGGCAGTGGCGTAGCCAGGTTTAGAGCACGGGGAGCGGAGCTAAAAAAAAAGGCGCCGGGAGCAAAAAAAAATGTTCCGCTCCGGCTGCAGCGCAGGAGCAAAAGGCATTGGAGCACAAAAAAGGCGCTGCTTCTGCTCAGTGGGGGAGCGGCCGCTCCCCCTCCTCCCCCCCACCCCGGCTACGCTACTGGGGCAGGGACTACCTTCTGTTTGTACTATAGCCTGTACAATGGGGTCTCTGGGCACTATAATACACACCAATTACAGAGGCATTGTAGTTAAAGCTGCTGTGCTTAGCCCTTTGCCCCGGGCCTGGGAAACAAAGACGACTAGAAGAAGCTCCCACAGTTCTTGAGGTCAGTGTGTAGACAAACAATTTTCCCTGTCTTGAGAGAAAAGGGAAGCTAATTTGGGGTATCCCGGTTGGTGTTTGCCTTGCCCCGTCTGCTTTTTCCGTGGTCAGGGGTGGGCCTAGTCTCCCTCACAGGAATATATGTCCATTGAGGTACTAACTGAGCAGCTGTGTCCCCGACAATCCACAAGAAGGTCTATGAAAGCAGGACTTGCTGCAGCAGTAAACTCTGTGGTTCCATGCTGCCACCAGGCCCAACTGCTGTGTTGCCTAACTCCAGCCTCTTCTGACCACCCCAGGGGCCTGGGAAACAGGAAGAGGAAGAAGAGCAGCCGGACTGGCTGGTGGAAGGGAAGCATGAAGTCCAGTGCTGGAGCTGATGTGGTTTCTCTTTTTCAAGTGGTCACAGCCATGTATTCCCCGCAGGTGTATTCCCCTTGGGTGCATGCACACCTGAGTGGAATACGTATCTGCACCCACCTCTCAAAGAACAGTGGTTACAGGTAAATAACGCTTTTATCTGTCAGTTCCTCGTCTCAGAGGTGCAGCTGCCCTAATGAGCCTTTGCTGGCTTCTTTAGGGAGAACTACCTGCCGGGAGGCTGAAACCTGCCCTCCATCCCCAAGCCTGGTTAACACAGCTGTGGCACAAGGAAAGAGGGACGGTGATTTCCCCCAGCTCCTAGTTAGCTCATCTTCTCTTTGCAGTAAACGTACTCTGACTCTGCATTGCCCCTCCCCACCGTGAAGCACTCCGCCTTTCCTCCCCAGCTCTCTGCAAAGTGGCTTCCAGTTGTTGCCAAAGGGTAGATAAGGGTGCTGGACCCATGCCTCTATGATTCGCTCCCCCCCATATTGCACTAGATTATCCTCCTATTTGCCAATCTCCATTGTTCCATCTGCAACCACCCCTAAAATCCCTACCCACTCTCATATTCCCCCAACACCACAGAGTAAATTGGGGGGCATACCTTTCCCCCAGCAATGCCCACCAGTGTAATCACCTCCCCATCTCTGTAATGATGACAGCCTGCTCCTCATTCCTGCAGCCTGACATAAGACCTTCCCTGGACTGGTGGCATTCCCAGAGATGAAAGCTGTCTGTGGGCTTTGATGGTAACTCCAGCTCCTCAAACAGCATCATAGCAAAGCACCCCTCTGACACCTACCCGTGAGTTTAAATTGTCAGATTTATATTACAAAGGGAGTGTGTTCAAATCCCATTGCATCTGTGATTTTTGTTACTAGAAATTTAGAAATAGTTCCACTAAGAGAAAATAGATTCTAGGTTTTGCTGTGATTTTTAAAGCAGAAAATAAAAAATGGTGTCGCATTGATTGTGTTTTGGGAGGAGGGAAGGAGTAAGAGTAAGGTCAGTTAGGAAAAAGAACAGATTGGCTGTATTGTGGATTCTCAGCCAGGGAGTCACAATCACCCTGCCCATCCCATATTGCTAAATGAAAGAGGTTACAGCTATATCCTGGCTAGACAAAAAAGTAGTAGTGAAAACTGAGGAGATAGCTCAAGTTCTACAGACGTCGGCCAGTTTCATCAGCCAGCTAACAATATGGTGAAGAACCTCGTATCTCCAGTTTGCATTGTTCTCTTTAATTACAAAGGTTATCATTTTACTGGATAGAACAATTCCATTTGAAAAGCACTGTCTGTGGAAATTATCCTCAATCTTAAATTCTGGGCTGCAGTTATGTTGGCAGATATGTGGTTCCCAACTAAAAACAACTTGATTATTAACCCTTTTTATTCCTTTTTTTAGAATTTCAAAGAATAATAAAAACCTTTCACAATTTCTATCCTGATATGTATGAGTTACAAAATTCAGCAAACACTGAAGAGTATGTTTAGATCGTGGTTTGTGATTGGTCCCATAAGGATATGTCTACACTTCAGTCAAAGGTACAATAGCAGCCTGTATAGGTAGATAGACTACCACTAAACATGCTTCGTGGGCGAATTCTGTGCCCCCCAAAATTAAAAATTCTGTGCACAATATTTTCAGATTCTGCATATTTTATTTGTCAATAGCACAATATAATCACTCCCGTTTCAATTATTTTGGTAACTTATTTCAAAATACCTGTCAGGTATTTTGTCAAGTAGGTCAACAATATAGACAACAACGAAAAAAGATTCCCTCAGGAGTAGAGAGTTAAAGAAACCCTATTGAGGGTGTGCTGGTGGGGGCTTTGTGGGCCCCCCCGAGCCCAGACACCTGAATTCCCTCCCACCAGAGCCCAGCCATGGAGCACCTCCCAGCTCTAGCACCCTCTCCCCCCAGAGCTCAGCTGCAGGGCACCCCCAGAGCCCAGATGCTCACACCTCCCTCTCCCCACAGCCCCGCTGCGGGGCACCCCTAGAGTCCAGGCACCTGCACCCACTTCCCCCAGAGCCCAGCTGCGGGGCACCCCTGGCCCAGATGCCTGCACCCTTCTCTCCCAGGACCTCTACTTCCCCCGAGCTTCTTTACTGTCCTACGTGGGGCCGCGGTGTCCTTCCTCACCCTTTGCCTGAGCCGGAACTCCCAGGCCCTGTCCCGTCCCCGGGCGGATGAGGCTCAAGCAAGGCTGCAGAGCCTCCATCCCCACCGGTCTGGTGCTTTGCGAGCTGCAATGCCCCTAATGGCCAGCAGAAGCTCTGCAGCCCCAATTCTGCAGGGGAAACATCAAATTCTGTGCAAATGCTGCATTTTGCAGTGGTACAGAATTCCCCCAGGCGTAATAGCTAGTACAGCTCAAAATAGCACTGAAGATGCAGCAGCGCCGGCTTCAGTACAGGCTCTATAAACCCATGCAGGGTCATGGGTACATTTTCACGTTGCTAGTCTGCAGAAGTCCATAGGTGCTGGAACTAGGGGTGAAGGGGGGTGTGCTGCAGCACCCCCTGGCTTGAAGTCAGGGTGGATTTGAGTTAAATCAAATTAGTGATTTAAATCACTAGTTAGGAAGACTCGATTTAATTGTGGTTTTCTACATAAATGCATTCTTGTTGGTTGTTATAACCTTAATACATATTTTTCACAACTCAGAGGTAGATGTAGGGTTCATTTTTAGAAGGCACACACTATACATTTTTAAACAGTGATTTATTTTGAAAACTTTTCTGATTAGTTTTACAGCTATATCAGAAAATGAATGATTGTTTGGTTATTTCATTTACCAAAGGCAATTGAAGCAGATAGTTCACCTCCCAATGATTTCATAAATATCTCCAATTCAACAGGTTAATCATTAATATTTGGAGGATTTTCTTGCCCTGCCATATTAGGAGGAGAACATCACCAGACAGACATTTAAATTGTTTTATTTAACTAAAACAACAACATTAAGTATTCTGGATTTTTTTTCTTCAACAGCAAACATATAGTATTTTAACAAAAAAGCATATGTCCCTCCCTTCTCCCATTTATCTCCTGACTACTTCTCCTTGTCCAGATCTATTCCGCCCCCAACAATCTTCTATTCATTGAACTTTTTGAAACTTGGCACTTTTAGAGAGTGGTAAGGGATTGACTCTGTGTACACAAATTTGCAGAGGGACAATAGAGTTGAGGTCTGTTATTTCTCACCTCTATATATTATTTATTTATTTAAAAACATTTTTGCTGTTAACCAGCATGTTACCTGTGTAGACACAAATCCACAGTCTGAGAACTGCAAAACTAAGCATCTCTGATCATAGAATATCGGGGTTGGAAGGGACCTTAGGAGGTCATCTAGTCCAACCCCCTGCTCAAAGCAGGGCCAATCCCCAATTTTTGCCCCAGATCCCTAAATGGCCCCCTCAAGGATTGAACTCACAACCTTGGGTTTAAGCAGGCCAATGCTCAAACCACTGAGCTATCCCTCCCCCTTCTAGACTGGTATCTTCTAGACTGAGCACTGAGTCCCATTGGGTAGATAGAAAGATTAACCTAAATCGTCTATACAGAAGCCTGTAGAACCCCATAAAATGGGGTCCCTAATCCATAAACTATTGGAACTCATTTACAACAGTTTTCTTAAACATTACATGAATATATTGTCTCCTATTATAGAATTAGAATATATAATCCCTATTCCATTATGAGATATCTTTGAGCTGTAATGTATCTTAATTAAAACTATCTTTAGATAGGTTTTTTCCTCAAAAAGCATTTTATCCAAAAAATCCGATTTAAAAAAAAAATCATTGATTTTTGTCGACCCTGCTTGAAGTGGTTTCCATTATATACACTACAGAATTTACAGTGGGGTTCAATGTCTCTCAGCACCCCCAATATACAAATTGTTCCTGCAGCCCCGCAGAAGTCCATACCAGTGTCATCTCTGCTATGTTTAGTGTACTAGTTAGATTAACACTAGTGTGGGTATGTCTACGTAACCTGCCAATGCCACCTTTGATTGCCATGTAGATGTTGTTTCTATTCCATATGAGGATGACTGAAACTTTGGAACAGGAGACTCTTGAGTAATAAATATCCCATAATACTTCAGATATAGTTTTTGAGGCAAATAATCATAGTGTTCAGGACTCTTGAGTATTTTCATGAACAAACCAGAATTTGTCCAATTTCTCATGATCTGTGAATAACACTAAAGCAAAAATCTCCATTCTTATTACAAAAATTATAAGCAAATATTATTGGGATTTATTTTTCTTCCCTAGTCTGCCTATTTGGATGATATTAAGGATTTAGTTGTTTACCTGCAATAACACACATACAGCACAAGGTGGCGCCCAAAGGGGAAAAAATCTGTTCAAATACTACCGCACAGCAGGCGACATGAACCAGGCTTTCACATCCAAAAGTATTTGCCATATAACAAGGACCACAGTCTTTTCTTATTGAAAAGAGATGCCTGATGAACTAATTGCAATATAATGACATGGCATCTGTAGGGTTTCTATAAACATAGGGCTGTAGAAATTGAGAGCAAGAGACAGATTTTTGGTTTAGATTTAAGTCACTGGGATTTCCACTTGGTGCTTTTTTATTATTATTATTTTGTTAAGAGATAAAATTCCTTAGCTGTACAGCTAGAAACCATTCTGAGAGTTTAGATAACATAACTCTATTACTGACAAGGTATTATGGGGGGGGAGGGGGGATTGTGTGTATGTGTTTTTTGTTTGTTTTTAAAAGCTCAACACAATTTGAGTTCTTCCACTTAAAACTGAGACAAACACTGCAATAGTAACTGCCAATTGAAAAAAGCAATATTTTTGCTGGTGTAACAGAGGGTGAAATTATTTCTTTAAGTGCCAACAGTGTGCTTAGGGTTGTAAAAGACCACACAATTAAAATCAGCCCTGCTCTGAAGAGCCTAATCTAATTCCCATTGAAGTCAGTGGAAAACCTCCCATTGACTTACGTGGGAGTGGGATCAGACGCTGAAAGACACAAAGACGACTGGTTCCACTGGGAAGCCAACGGAAGCTATAACTTGGAAGTGCATGTTTCTCATTGTATTATTAATTTTTTTGTGAAGGCTGCACAACTTTGTTGATTGAAGTACGCAGTAACAATCAGTTTGCCCTCAGTATTTGTTGTGAACATCTGGCACCGACAGTTTAACCGTTTTGCTTTTCTGACTGACACAAGAGGACATGCACAAAATCTTTTTTCCTATGGATATAGCTTTATTGAAGAAGTCAGCGTTTGCTAAAACTAAATGAAGATTCCCTCTTTGTTGCTAGTACTATGCTGGAACTTGTTAACTCTATGCAGACTGCACCAGAACTCAAAGCTTTAAAAAAAAAAAGCAAAGCTGTATGCCCAGCAGAATATGAATTTACATTCTTCACACTTTCATTAGCAGAAGATGCCGCTATGCTGGCTGTGAATACTGTCCCTCTATCAGACACTCTGTGTAGAGGCCTGGGGCTTCTCAGGCTGGTGGTAGAACCAGAAACAGAAATGTTGTTTCTTTGTACGTGTGTAAGTTAGCTTGGTAGCAGCAGGTGGAGCTGGTACTACTGTAAAGGTAATTGCTGATTTGTTGTGGGCCTTGGTTGGAAAGCAAACGCCACATATAGGAATTAGCTTTTTATAACACAAATACAGAGTTGTGCTAGACCACATTGTTACATTTCAGGTATTATTAAGCAGAACTCTTTGAAGGTTAAAAGGTTAAAAAGAAAACTCTGACCCCAAAAGTAGGTCCAGTGGCACAACTACAAAGTCCCAGAGGGGGTTCTGTACGTAGTGGAAGTGTTCTCAGGTCCCTTTCCAGCATTCTTCTGGGTAAGCAAGGTTGAGTAACTTGTAAAATAGGGTGGTGTCTTTGTAGGTGCAGTGGGGTAGTTGGACTATAGCTCCTTAAACCTAGAAGGATACATAATTCATTTGGGCAGCTGAGCTGATCAAAACTAGAATTTCTTTTCTGTGGGAAATTCCAGCATTTCAAAAAATTTCATTCTGAATTGGAATGAAAATTTCCCACAAAAAATTTTCTGAAAATGTTTTGTTTTGAGTCATGTTTGTTTCAGTTATGGCTTTTATATATTTTAATATTTTAAACTTTTATATTTTTTGATTAAGGTTTGAAGAATTTAAAATTTATATGAAATAGTGATTGGTAATTTGAAATTGGTATTTGATTTGCTCATTTCTGGTATTCTGACCAAGTTCCAACCTTACCAAAATGCTTGGTTTCAGTTTTTTTCTAAATTAAATTTTTATCCAAATCAACACTCCATGGAGCATTTTGATCAATTGATATTTTCCAATGGAAAAACATTTCTTAAGACATTTTTTGACCAGCTCTAGATTTAATGGTCTCTCTCTGCCCCCTTTTTATGTGTGAGTGGATGAAATACTCCTATTTCTGAAGATCACCTTTAAAGTAGCACAAATTAGTTCAGAGGCATAGTTTGCTCTCATATTATTGTTTTTCAAAATAAATTCCTAATTACTGTTTCAAATGGTGCTGGGACCTCCTGCGTCTCCAGCAAAGAAAGTTGAATGGACATAGAATCATCGAATCATAGACTGGAAGGGACCTCAAGAGGTTATCTAGTCCTGTCCCCTGCACTCATGGCAGGGCTAAGTATTATCTGCACCATTCCTGACAGGTGTTTATCTAACCTGTTCTTAAAAACCTCCAATGATGGAAATTCCACAGCCTCCCTAGGCAATTTGTTCCAGTGCTTAACTACCCATATAGTTAGGAAGTTTTTCCTAATATCCAACCCTAACCTCCCTTACTGCAATGTAAACCCATTATTTCTTGCCCTGTTCTCAGAGATTAGGAGAAAATTTGTTCTTTTCTCTTTCTAACAACCTTTTTGTACTTGAAAACTGTTATGTTCCCTCTTCAGTCTTCTCTTCTGCAGACTAGATAAACTCAATTTTTAATTTTTTTCCTCACAAATCATGTTTTCTAGACCTTTAATCATTTTTGTTGCTCTACTCAGGACTGTCTCTAATTTGTCCACATCTTTCCTGAAATGTGACACCCAGAACTAGACAATCCTCCATTTGAGACCTTATCAATATGGAGTGGAGTGGAAGAATTACTTCTAATGTCTTGCTTACAACAATTCTGCTAATACATCCCAGAATGATGTTTGCTTTTTTTGCAACAGTGTTACACTGTTGACTCAATTTTAGCTTGGAAATCCACTATACCCCCCAAGATTCCTGTCTGCAGTACTCCTTCCTAGGCAGTCATGTCCCATTTTGTATGTGTGCAATTGATTGTTCTTTCCTAAGTGGAGTACTTGACATTTGTCCTTATTGAATTTCATCCTGTTTACTTCAGACCATTTCTCTAGTTTGTCTGGATAATTTTGAATTTTAACCCTATCCTCCAAAGCACTTGCAACCCCTCCAAGCTTGGAATCATCTGCAACCTTTATAAGTGTACTGTATGCCATTATCTAAATCATTGATGAAGATATTGAAAAGAACCAGATCCAGAACGGATACCTGTAGTACCCCACCCGTTATGCCCTTCCAGCATGACTGTGAACCACTGATAACTACTCTCTGGGAATGGTTTTCCAACCAGTTATGCACCCACCTTATAGTTGCTCCATCTAGGTTGCATTTCCCTTGTGTCTTTATGAGATCATGCAAGATGGTATAAAAAGCTTTACTAAAGTCAGGATATACCACATCTACCACTTCCCTCCTATCCACAAGTATTATTACCCTGGTCAAAGAAAGCTGTTAGGTTAGTTTGACAGGATTTGTTCTTGACAAATCCATGCTGACTGTTATTTATCATGTTATTATCTTCTAGTTGTTTGCAAATTGATTGCTTGATTATTTGCTCCATTATTTTTCTGGGTACTGAAGTTAAACTGGCTGGTCTGTAATGCCCCGGGTTGTCCTTATTCCCCTTTTTATAGTTTGGCACTATATTTGACATTTTCCAGTCTTCTGGAATCTCTCCTGTCTTCCATGAGTTTTTGAAGATAATTGCTAAAGGCTCAGATATCTCCCCAGTCAGCTCCTTAAATATTCTAGGATGTATTTCATCAGACCCTGGTGACTTGAAGACGTCTAACTTGTCTACGTAATTTTTAACTTGTTCTTTCCCTATTTTAGCCTCTTCTGATCTTACCTTGTTTTCATTGGCGTTCACTACATTAGACATCCAATCACCACCAACCTTCTTGGTGAAAACCGAAACAAAGAAGTCATTAAGCATCTCTGCCATTTCCACATTTTCTGTTGTTATTTTTTCCCCCTCGTTGAGTAACGGGCCTACCCTGTCCTTGGTATTCCTCTTGCTTCTAATGTATTTGTAGAATGTTTTCTTGTTACCTTTATGTCTCTAGCTGGTTTGTTTTGTTTTGTGCCTGGGCTTTCTAATTTTGTCCCTACATACTTGTGGTGTTTGTGTATATTCTCACTGTCACTGATCGGTCTATCAGCCCTCACAGAGAGAGCGCCGATCACAACACGCCAGACGTGTTGTTCTAGCCAGTCCTCCAACTACCCGCTGGCCAAGCTGTCAGTAGCACCAGACACCCGATTGACATAGCGCACAGCAGCCTAGAACTCCTGAGCGATCCACCAACCGCAGCCTCCCAAGCAGCTGGGATTACAGGCACGCGCCACCACACCAGGCCTGTGTATATTCATCCTTTGTAATTTGACCTAGTTTCCACTTTTTGTAGGACTCTTTTTTTTTTTATTTTTTAGATCATTGAAGATCTCCTGGGTAAGCCAGGGTGGTCTCTTGCCATACTTCCTATCTTTCCTACTCATATTGCTGGCAAGCAAGGAAGGCTTCTTTGGTTGACAGCCTCCATCCTGGGTAAAAGTCTGTGTGTTCAGTGTGAACATCTTACACAATTTAGCCTCAGATAAAATGTTGTGGAGCACTGCGCAGGTTTGAATAACTGAGTGCTTTGCTGAACCGGGGCTTTAGTCAGCTATGAGCTAAGATTCGGCCACCGCCAATACCAGGAGTGAGCCGGGGAGACCTCGTCCACCCACAGGGGGGGAGGGACCTATTAACACCCCCCCGCTAGACCTCATCCCCTGAGCCCTGAACCCACCCAACCTAACTGAATCCCACCACATGAGGGTCGCCCCATTCTCATTACCCAGCCCACTTACTTATACCCATGACTGTCTGTACTCTCTGTATGAGTGAGACCCTCACCGCTTACCAAACTGTATCTTGATCCCTCCCGCTGCCTACCCCCCATTGGGAACATTGCAGTCCGTATGTATTATGTGTGCTGCCCAACCCCAAAATACTAACATCCCCCTATACTCTGTATGTCACCCCCAATGACCAATAACTGACGCTTCAAACTGTCTGTATCGTTTATTTTCAAACATTCTCTAATAAAATTTTAAATCTGTTTTTTCAAGGAGGCTACATGGCCTGAAAGTTAGTAGCTTCTCAGCTAGTAGCTTCATGTCAGGCAAATCTAACTAGTTGCCAACACACTTTCCTTTTCCTCTTCCCCATGAATCTACAAGCAACTGCTATTGGGAGAGGAAGAAACTTAAGAGCCATACCTTAATGGCAATCAGGGTTAATGATATCAATTCAGGTGTTGCATTTCTGGGGATCATTATGTCCCTGGTGACTAGAGTTACTGAGTCTTTGTCCTTGGTCTTCCCATTGCAGAAAAGGTGTACAACAATCTCGCATGAATACTATTTGTGGTACAGCCTTGATTACAACATAAGTTGTGCTGATCTCTTTGGCATCAGTTATCAAGTTTGCCAGTTAACACCCATATTTACTTTCACATTGGGGATAAATGGTTAATCAGTGACTCTTTGTTTGTGCTGTTTGATAACTTCTAAATTTGGTGTCTGTCTGAACCGGGGAGTGGTAGTCAAGCCTTTGTACTTGGGAAAATTGAATGAAATATGACCTAACGTGACATGGTACAGCTGTGTTTGCAAGTCTTCATGAGAAACTTGAGCTGTAGCTATAATGATTGGTGCTTTTTGGATCCATGGTTCTGGGCCCATCTCAAGCAGAGGTGAGTCAGAAAATAAATTGCGTAGCTGGCTAGAAATCCAGGGTTAGTGTCACTGTCAGATATAAAATTCAATGTAATCTCTAGAGCTCTAATACTTATTTTTGTTTGTTTGTAAGATTGGAATTATTGGTGGAACTGGCCTGGACGATCCTGACATCTTGGAAGGAAGAACAGAAAAATATGTGGATACTCCTTATGGCAAGGTCTGTATGATATTTTTCTTACGGCTTGCTAAGATGCTTTTTTTCTTAAAAGAGTGTTTTACTTGTGTGTTTTATGGTAAGTTTTTCAGCCTGGGCTCCTTTGTGTAAATGGAGGTACAAAGGAGACACTGCTCACAATAGGTTGCCGAGTGTTGGTCAGTGTCATAGAGTCCTCTGAGGGTCAGGTGATAGTGTACCCAGCATCCAGCCTCGCCCTGCCCAGGACAGCTTTTCAGTCCAGTTCCTCACCCGTGTGTGGGCTTAGCATCATCTTGTGTTTTCAGTATCCTTGCCCTCTCCTTACCATGAGGCTTATGCCCCATCTGCAGCAGAAGAAGTTGGTAGGGCAGCCTGGCCTTTCCCACTCTATCGGACTCCGACCCAGGCCCTATGAGAGTCAATTAGGGTCTGGCATCTTGGAGTCCCTTCAGAGTTACCCTTCCTGGGTCCCTCCATCTCTCCCAACAGCTCCAAGTACAACATAAGATATCAGTAGAAAAGGCAGTTAAACCTTCAGCCCCAACTGGGCACAGCATGCAGCTCTCTTCCCCACAGGGAGGCTTCAGGGGGGAGGGATAGCTCAGTGGTTTGAGCATTGGCCTGCTAAACCCAGGGTTGTGAGTTCAATCCTTGAGGGGGCCATTTTTTGGGGGGGAGGGATAGCTCAGTGGTTTGAGCATTCGCCTGCTAAACCCAGGGTTGTGAGTTCAGTCCTTGAGGGGGCCATTTAGGGATCTGGGGCAAAAATTGGGGATTGGTCCTGCTTTGAGCAGGGGGTTGGACTAGATGACCTCCTAAGGTCCCTTCCAACCCTGATATTCTATGATTCTATGATTGATTCTTCGGCATCCTTGTCCAGCAGCCCTCAAGGTAGGTGTATCTTCCTCCCCACCTCCCTATTCTGAGCTGAGTTGCTCCCTTTTAAGCCTCTTCTGCAGTTGGAGGATGCTCTGCAGGTCAGGGGAAGTGGGGATACCTGGACCCAGTATTGTCCTTTAACCCCATTGGGCCCAGTATGGGGTTTGTACACTGTATCACAGTCAGCTTATAATGACTGCGAGAAGCAAGGTGGTATAATGACAACCAAGTGTGGAAGAGAATACACCCCATCCTCCCCCCACATCCCCTGTTCTTTAAACATGATGAGATAAGAAGCACAATGGAGAATTCTCAGCCCCGGGTTGGGATATGGTGGTTTTAAGCTACCTTTGCACCTTTCCAATTCTGGGCTGCTCTATAGCTTTTGGCATAATTTAGACAGCCCTGGGGGCCTTTCTAAAGTAGAGCAGCCTTCCCTGGCAGCTTATGGGCCCCAGCACTACTTAGGATCTCTGCAGTATTACATGCTATGACCCCACCCTGGTACTCCCCCTACACCAAGATTTACAAGGGGATCCTTGGGAGACAGCCTTACTGCTGTCTTTTGCTGGTCCTGTGCAGGGAGGAATTCCCTACCAGCCAGATTCTGGGCTTTCAGAGGCTTTATGTTACTCCAGCCTTTTTACCAAGCAAAAGTGGCTGGAGCTAAGGTGAGGATCTCACCCTACGTCTGTTTGCTTAGCCAACTGTTTATACCTGTAGTGCCAGCGCATAGTAAGAGACAGTCCCTGCCCCAAAGAGCTTGCAATTTAAATAGACCAGGCAGACAAAGGATGAAAGAAAAGGAGTGTGGTTGTTCCCATTTTACAGATGGGGAACTGAAGTAGAGAGAGTAAGTGACTGTACATAAGTAGTGTGTAACAAAACTGGAAATTAAACTCAAATCTTTCATAATATCTGCAGAACAGGAGACGGAGCACTGTTCAGAACAACCATCCGTGTGATATTTCGCTGTTTGTTTACCATCTTCTACCAGTACAGTTCATAAGACATATGATACGTGGCAATGACCATTATTTTATGGGGAGGACCCTGTGTGGAAACCTAAACCTGTATATCTTTTTCATGGGGTTCAGCACTACCCTGTTGGGTCCAAGATCTGGAAGGAGAACCCCACCTGCAACCAAAATGGTGTTGGGGAAGACTTTATGAGTGTAAGGGACCCGGGAGGGAGAATGGAGTATATGTGGACAGTGGCAATTGGCCATGGTGGGGAAGTAATAAGGTGGGGGAAAGCTGAATTAGAGGGAGATATTTGAATTTCCAACCACCCTGTAACATCTGCAGGAGTACTGGGGAGAGGATGGAGGGGACTTATTCGCTTTCACCCCTCCATCTTCCCCCACCCTGCTCCCAAAATTAAAACAAGCATCTCACATAGAACAGAGATCTTTTCACCTCTAAGATGCTGTCTTGAATCCAGGCTAGAACAGCAAAAACAAAATGGTTGCCATCTGACATTTCCTCTCTGTGAGATTAGCGGCCGGTTTTAGTAACGTTCTCAGTGGAAATTGTGCGTATTGGAAAATTACCATTGCAACTGACGCCTTTTTATTGGCAGTCTCAGCATGTAATTCTGGGGCTTTATGTACATGGAAGATTTAACTGTCCTCTTGCCCTTGGAAAGGTCTCTTCAGATCACGGTTTGGGGTACATTGGCAGGACAGTGTGGGGAAGTTTATACTGTTGCTGTATTCATATGGCTCAGATCCCGCAGGATCCCTAGTGCTCAATCTCATTGAAATCAATGGGCTTCTGTGCACGAGTGTCACTTGGCAGGATCAGGCCTGTGTGAGTAAATGGGGTGGACTTTAGAACTGTTAGTCTTGCACCTTCCAGAAGCAATGAATCAACTTTTTAATTTAAGCGTTAGGAAACGATAAGGAAGAGTTCAGCTAATTTTTTTCTGAATTCTTTAGTCATAATTTTATTAGCAATATGTACTGTATATGCACGGAAACACAGTAAAGCCATGTTTTAAAAGGAGAATACAAAAGCTTTGACGTTTTATTTTTATTTCATAGGGCAACATATATGGGAGGAAACACATGTTAGAGCCAAAATTAAACTTGGGAGATAAAACTGATATACCTAAGAAACTTGTGGATTTTAAAAGCCCATTTTGTCCTTTTTTTTTTTTTTAATTTAACATGCTGTAGCATAAATCTAAAACTGAGTTAGTGTTAACTGTAGTCATGTTAGCGTGGCATATTAATATAGGCCCTGATCCTGCAAGAGGTTTCATGTAGGCGAACCTTTGCACCCGCAAAGAGCCCCATTGACATCAGTTGGGGTCAATGACAGTGCCATAAACCACCAAAATGGAATAGTTTGCAGGATTGGAGCCTTAGTGTAAGATTTGAGACCTTAGTCCTGTCGCATGCAGCCAGTTGTAGGATTGGGACTATGAAATGGAAGAGTGAAAAATAAAATCATTGGGTGAAGTCCATTAACTTCAAACAAAGTAGGAGCAGGCCCTAAATGACTTAGTTTTTATTCGTGGGTGAATAAATCTTTTTTTCCCCCTTGCTTTGACTTCTTAGATTTGTTGAGGGATTGTTTGTTAGCTCATGCATCTCAGTCCATTGGAGCAAGATACTGGATCCAGCGATCATTGGTTAAAGCTGACTGCAAAGATGAAAATGTATTTGTTTGTTTGTTCATGAGGATGTTTAAAGGCGGCCTGGAAGTTTTGAGTTTATTTTACTATTTTGTGTAAAAGGTGAAGGGGTTTTGTTTGTTTGTGTGTTTATTTTTTATATTGGCAAATCAGGGCTTGTCTACTCTGGAATGCTGTGAAGAAATACAGTAACTCCTCACTTAACATCCTAGTTATGTTCTTGAAAAATGCAACTTTAAGCAAAATGATGTTAAGCGAATCCAATTTCCCCATAAGAATTAATGTAAAGCGGGAGGGTTAGGTTCCAGGGACATTTTTTTTGCCAGACAAAAGACATTATATACATATACAATATAAGTTTTAAAAATAATTTTAAACAAACAATTTAATACTGTACTCACTAATGATGATTGTGAAGCTTGGTTGAGGCAGGGGCGTAGTGGGGTCGGGATGCGGGTGCTTGCCCTGCTCTGCCTGTCAGGTGTTCCAGCCAGGGAGCGGGGTGGGGGCACGGGGACTTGCCCCATTCTGCCCGCCTGGCGATCCCGCTGGGGATTGGGGTGGGGACACGGGGGATTGCCCCGCTCCGCCCACCCAGCATTCCAGCTGGAGAGCGGGATTGGGCATGGAGGGTTGCCCATTCCCTGGCTGGAACGCCCAGCGGGCGGAGCGGGGCAAGCCCCTGCGCCCGCACCCCGCTCACCGGCAGGAGCCCTAGGCGGGTAGAGCAGGGGGAGCCAAACAACATTATAAGGGAATATTGCAGGACTTTAAAAGAGTATGTTCTGTAATAGGTCAGCGACCTAATAGCGAAACAACGTTAACCAGGAGGACGAAGTGTTCCAGCTTTCCAGATCATAAAGATGCAAAAAGAGCACAGTCCCATGTTTTAAAGTTTCCTTGGCAGCACACTGCCAGAACAGAAGATTCTCTGAAACTAATAGCATCTAGATGGAGACTACCATTTATTTATAATTCCAAATACACTTGAATCTACACTTTGCAATGTGAAAGAGCTAATGCATCAATCTACTGTTCTGTTCTCTAATTTTTCTTCGGGTATGAGGTATTCAATTTCAGTAGATCTTATTAACTGTGGCTTTAAACACACGCATTATTTTACTATCTTGCAACATTAGCTCTTAGCTATGTTATGGATGATTTTAAGCTACACAGCAAATTGGCTGTGATACTTCATAAATTGAAAACACTAGCTGTGTAGTGAGTTGTGTTATGGAATGTTGTAAGAACAAAATCCCTTGGTAATGAGACAATAAGGGTTTTCTCTATCCTGATGCCTAAGGAAACTTTGCTCTCCCAAAGCCACATCTGGCTCAGAACAGTGAGTAAGCATTTGATAAGGGAAATAGCAAGGTTAATGAGATGTTTCAAATGTCAGTAGGTTAAAATTAAATAGGGGCTTTTTAAAAAATCAGGATATGATACTGTTCTAAAAATAAATCCTCTGGACAATTCCCTTTTTCTAAAAGCATTGTGATTCCATATCTGGCAGAATTTCAAACATAGTCCAATAAAATATAGCACTTGACAAGACCACATAATGAGAATATAACAGCAGATATAAAATCAAATAACAACTGAGATATTGTACTTAGCATTAAACTACAAATAGTGTTTCTATGGCAAGTATTAGACATCATAGCATTCCTAAAATTGAATGGACATTTTTAAACACTTGGAAGATGGTTAATGAATTAGTAGTTATGATCAAGAAAGAAGTAAAATTAAAAGATTTTGTAAATGTGTATTTTGGTTCTAAGACCCAGGGTAAGAATGGAATGACTAGCCCTGAAGAAGGTGACTTAAACTTTGATGCACAGCTTCATTTCCATTTGAGAGATCCTTTCACAGCTCTTCGCAGTCTGCCTGGGACTTAACTGTCTTGAGAAGTTTTGTATCATCTGCAAATTTTTCCACCTCACTATTTACCCCTTTTTCCAGATCATTTATGAATATGTTGAATAGGACTGGGCCCAGTCCTGACCCCTGGGGGACACCACTATTTATCTCTCTCCATTCTGAAAACTGACCATTTATACCTACCCTTTGTTTCCTCTCTTTTAACTAGTTACCAATCCATGGGAGGACTTTCCCTCTTATCCCATGACTGCTTACTTTGCTTAAGAGCCTTTGGTGAGGGACCTTGTCAAAGGCTTTCTGAAAATCTAAGTACACTATATCCACTGGATCCTCCTTGTCTACATGCTTGTTGACCCCCTCAAAGAATTCTAGTAGATTGTTGAGGCATGATTTCCCTTTACAAAACCCATGTTGACTCTTCCCCAATAAATTATGTTCATCTATGTGTCTAACCATTTTGTTCTTTACTATAGTTTCAACCAGTTTGCCCGGTATTGAAGTCAGGCTTACTGGTCTGTAATTGCTGGGATCACCTCTGGAGCCCTTCTTAAAAATTGGCCTCACATTAGCTATCCTCCAGTCATTTGGTACAGAAGCTGATTTAAATGATAGGTTACAGACTACAGTTAGTAGTTCTGCAATTTCACATTTGAGTTCCTTCAGAAATCCAGGGTGAATACTATCTGGTCCTGGGGACATATTACTGTTTAGTTTATCAATTTGTTCCAAAACCTCCTCTAGTGACACCTCAATCTGGGACAGTTCCTCAGATTTGTCACCTAAAAAGAATGGCTCAGATTTGGGAATCTCCCTCACATCCTCAGCCAGGAAGACCGATGGAAAGATTTAATTTAGTTTCTCCGCAATGACCTTATCGTCCTTGAGTGCTTCTTTAGCACCTTGATCCTCCAGTGGGCCGACTGGTTGCTTGGCAGTCTTCCTGCTTCTGATGTACTTAAAAAAAAATTTGCTCTTACTTTTTGAGTCTTTGGCTAGCTGTTCTTCAAATTCTTTTTTGGCCTTCCTAATTATATTTTTACACTTCATTTGCCAGAGTTATGCTTCTTTTTATTTTTCGCACTAGGATTTAACTTCCACTTTTTAAAGGATGCCTTTGTGCCTCTCACTGCTACTTTTACTTTGTTGTTTAGTCACGGTGGCACTTTTTTGGTTCTCTTACTGTTTTTTAATTTGGGGTATACATTTAAGTTTCTGTGATGTCTATTGTATCAATATCCTCATTTAATACAAGGCATTCTAGTTCACCCATCTTATTATTTAGCATTTGTATATAAGCACTTCAAAAACTTGTCACTTTTTAGCTGTCTGTCATTACATGGTGTAATTGAATGGGACTTTTTTTCATTTGACTGTTTCTCATCAGATCCTACCTATATTTTATCATCTTACATCCTCTCCTCCTTACTAGGACATAGAGAATCTCTATTAGTAGATCCTCCCCTAAGGGATGTCACTGTCCAAACCAAGTGCTCCTCCGCACCTGTTGGCTTTCCCCCCAGCCCTTAGTTTAAAAACTGCTCTCCGACCTTTTTAATTTTAAGAGCCAGCAATCTGGTTCCATTTTGGTTTAGGTGGAGCCCATCCTTCCTGTATAGGCTCCTTTTTCCCCAAAAGTTTCCCCAGTTCCTAATAAACATAAGCCCCCTCCTGCCTACACCATCATCTCTTCCACACATTGAGACCCTGCAATTCTGCCTGTCTTAACTGGCCCTGCGAGTGGAACTGGAAGCATTCCAGAGAATGCTACCATGGATGTCCTGGACTTCATCTCTTACCTAGCAACCTAAATTTGGCCTCCAGGACCTCTCTCCTATCCTTCCCTATGTCATTGGTACCTACATGTACCATGGCCACCGGCTCCTCCCCAGCACTACACATAAGTCTATCTAGATGTCTCGAGAGATCTGCAATCTTCACACTAGGCAGGCAAGTCACCATACGGTTCTTCCGGTCATCGTAAACCCAGCTATCTATGTTTCTAATGATCAAATCTCCCATTACTAACGCCTGCCTTTTCCTAATGACTGGAGTTCCCTCCCCCCGGAGAGGTATCCTCAGTGCGCGAGGATACCACAACATCATCTGGAGGGAGGGTTCCAATTATGGGATTGTTTCCCTCTGCTCTCCAGTTGGATGGTTTCCTTCCCTGAGACTTTCATCCTCCTCAACAGCATAGACGCTGTCAAACTGGAGGTGGGACCATTCTACTGTGTCCTGGAAAGTCTCATCTATGTTCCTCTCTGTCTCCCTTAGCTCCTCCACTTCAGCCACTCTGGTCTCCAAAAGCCCGTACATGGTCTCTAAAGGCCAGGAGCTCCTTGCACCGAATGCACACGTATGCCACCCACCCATAGGGCAGGTAATCATACATGCTGCATTTGGTGCAATAAACTGGATAGCCCCCACTCTGTTGCTGGACTTCTGCCTGCATTATCTTTATACTCCTGAAGCTCGTTCCTTGTTTTCTTTTTATCAGGGGGGTGTTTTTGGCTTTAAGTTTGAAGAATGTTAAGTGTATCTAGCCCCCCGCCCCCCCCCCCCCCCCCCCACTCCACCTCTAAACTCCCTCGCAAAACTCCCCTGTTAACTGCTCCTGTTCCCTAGCTCCTCTGGTCACATAGGAGCAGGGTTTTTAAAGCCCTGGTCTTCCTGAGTAGCCCTGCCCCTGGTTAAGGGTTAATGGGTGCTAAAGGGCTTAGGGATGAAAGCCTCCTTAAAAAGCTCTCAGCCTTGCCTAGCAAGCCGCTAGGCTCAGCACAAGGTACCCCCAAACAAACAGACCACACGGTCAAGCAGCAAGCATACCACAAACACACACAGTACAAACAACAAACTTACCCCGAGGGTCATGGAATCTCTCCTCCTTCACCTGGAGAACTTCCTCGCAAAACTCCCGTTAGCCGCTCCTGTTAGCTTCCTTTTATTTACACACATGCCACACCACATCACACCCCTCCCTGCCTGTTATTTTCTCTCTCCACCCCACCAGAGCCCCCTGTCCACTCCAGCCAGAATGCGTACCCTTAGTCTAACCTCCTTAGACCTGGGTGGGAAACTGTTTTCCTGTCTCATAATATTTTTGTGATTTAAATTTTTGTTCCTGTTCTGTATCAGGGCAAAACTGAGATCTCTTGCAGTTTTTTAACAAAAAACAAAACCCCAAAAATAACACAACAGAGAGAGATCCCTGACCTCAGAATACACAATAGCCTGGTGATCAGGGCACTTGCCTAAATGAGGCAGACCAGAGACTTGAACTGGATCACTCATCTCTTAGATGAGTGCCTTGACCACCATGCTATTGTGAGGAGGGTCTGTCTCTGCTTTTGACTAGAAATGCCATTCTGCACCTGAGAAAGACAATAGGTTCCCACAGAATTTTGGTTTCAATGAATTGGCATTTTCCAGCAATAAAGTATTTTAATGAAAAATTCCCGGCGAACTCTAAACTTCATGTCCTGTAGCCCTTCCATGCAGGTCCCTTCTCTTCTTATTTTTCCCAGGCAGATCTCCACCAGCAAAATTCAGTACTTGTTTTACAATGAGTCTGTAAATAATTAACTTAAGACTATTAAGACCTAAAGTAAATGTGATACTTCAAACATCTTTTCTTCTAAGAAGGTTGTATATGAACCAGTAAAATTTGGGAGCCACTGATCTATAGTATTTCAACACTGCATGAATGGTCAGTTTTTGCAAAACTCTTTAAAAGTGCTGTAAGAAAAGAAAGTATTATTTATAATGTTACCTGTATATCTTCTGTGTATATTTTTAATCATTTATCAAATTAACAAGTTTCCTGTGAACTCATCTGCTAATATCTTTTAAAGTGCAAATGATCAGTTAACAAAATAATTAGTATTTTCAATTAAGGGGTGACACCTGTGTTACATGGAATGCTATGAAAAAACAAAGTTAACATGGATGCAATTACTTTTAAAGATATCCTTAGTATTTGGTTTTTTAATGTTTATCATAAAAATTGAGGGCTGAAAGGAACCTTATGGATTCATCTAGTCCAACTCCCTGAGCTGTCGCAGGGTTAAGTATACCTAGACCATCCCTGGTAGATGTTTGTCTAACCTGTTCTTTTGTAACATGTTTGAACAGCTGTGTGAACTATGTGGTTGGACGTCAAATGTTAGTGATGGTATTAATACACTGAAACCATGTGATTGCAAAATATGTCCTTCCAGTTCTAGTTTTTAGTAATCTGGTTTTAGTAATCTGTCACATTGAATTGCAATTATTTATGAGCTGAAGAAAATGAGAAGCTACAGCAGTAAACTTTTGTTTCTTTTCATAGTGATATTGATCATGCATAAATATCAATAAATGTTTCTGATCTCGCTGGCATGTTGTGACTGTTGCTTGTTTGTTTGTTTTTGCAGCCTTCAGATGCTTTGATATTGGGAAAGATAAAAAATGTTGACTGTGTGCTTCTAGCAAGGTAAAGAGCCCTTCAAAGGATTTTTGTGTTACTCATGTTTTAAATAAAATGGTTCGTCTTAGACGTTTCCTTTATCTGTCTGTGTCGGATGGATATACAGTATACGTCTTTGAGATCTCCAAGAGATCCTCCAGCAAATCGAGAGAAAATTGGATTTTGCATTCTGGATACAGCCAAGGTTTAATTTTTTGTAGGGCTGTCAAGCGATTAAACAAAATGAATAGCGATTAATTGCGCAATTAAAAAAATGAATTGTGCTGTTAAACAGTAATGCTTTGGGTGTTTTGTACATTTTCAAATATATTGATTTAAATTACAACACAGAATACAAAGTGTACAGTGCTCACTATATTTATTTTTTATTACAAATATTTGCATTGTAAAAAATAAAAGAAATAGTATTTTTCAATTCACCTAATACAATTACTGTAGTGTAATCTCTTTCTCATGAAAGTTGAACTTACAAATGTAGAATTGTGTACAAAAAAACCTGCATTCAAAAATAAAACAGTGTAAAACTTTAGAGTCTACGAGTCCAATCAGTCCTACTTCTTGTTCAGCCAATCACTCGGACAAACATGTTTGTTTACATTTGCAGAAGATAATGCTGCCCACTTCTTGTTTACCATGTCTCCTGAAAGTGAGAACAGGATATTTACATGCCAGATGCGCTAAAGATTCATATGTCTTTTGATGCTTCAACTACCATTCCAGAGGACATGCGTCCATGCTGATGACGGGTTCTGCTCAATAACGATCCAGAGCAGTGCGGACTGACGCATGTTCACCTTCATCATCTGAGTCAGATGCCTCTGGCAGAAGGTTGATTTTATTTTTTGGTGGTTTGGGTTCTGTAGTTTCCGCGTCAGAGTGTTGCTCTTTTAAGACTTCTGAAAGCATGTTCCACACCTCTTCCCTCTCAGATTTTGAAAGGCGCTTCAGATTCTTAAATCTTGGGTCAAGTGCTGTAGCTATCTTTAGAAATTTCACATTGGTATCTTCTTTGCATTTTGTCAAATTTGCAGTGAAAGTGTTCTTAAAACGAACAACATGTGCTGGGTCATCATCCAAGACCGCTATAACATGAAATATATGCAGAATGCAGGTAAAACAGAGACGGAGACCTACAATTCTCCCCCACGGAGTTCAGTCACAAATTTATTAACGCATTATATTTTTAATGCGCATCATCAGCATGGAAGCCTGTCCTCTGGAACGATGGCCAAAGCATGAAGAGTCATATGAAACTTTAGTGCATCTGGCATGTAAATATCTTGTGATGCCAGCTACAACAGTGCCATGTGAACCCCTGTTCTCACTTTTTGGTTACATTGTAATTAAGAAGTAGACAGCAGTGTCTCCCGTAAATGTAAACAAACTTATTTGAAAAAGTAGGACTGAGTAGACTTGTAGGCTCTAAAGTTTTACATTGTTTTCTTTTTGAGTGCAGCTATATAACAAAAAATCCTACATTTGTGAGTTTCACTTTCATGATAAAGAGATTGCACTACAGTACTTGTACGAGGTGAATTGAAAAATACTATTTATTTTATCATTTTTACAGTGCAAATATTTGTAATTAAAATAATATAAAGTAAGCAGTGTACACTTTGTATTCCGTGTTGTAATTTGAAATTGATATATTTGAAAATGTAGAAAAACATCCAAAACTTTTAATAAATTTCAATTGGTATTCTATTGTTTAACAGTGCGATTAATCGCGCTACTAATTTTTTTAATGGCGATTAATTTTTTTTTAGTTAATCGTGTTAGTTAACTGTGATTAATCAACAGCCCTAATTTTTTTTATTTAAAAAAAAGGGGGGGGCAGAAATCTCCCATTTTTTCTTGTGCTGCTATCTTCTTTTCTATTGTGGTCTTTTCCTCTAGTTAAGTCACTCTCATGTGGGCAGTAATATGCCCCTTTTATGCACTCTATTGATATATTTTACAGTTTATCTTAGAGGTAGATAGGGTTTGGGTCCTGCTTGGCTTACTCTGGTCTTGACGCTTCTCCTGAGGCTTACATAGTAAAATGTAGGATTTTGGAGTGGTTGCCATCTGCATAGTACAGTATCTAGCTCTCTGCAAAGTAAAATCTTTTTTTGCTTTCCATTCCATTTTATATACAGAATTGAGTTTATAATTTTTGAGGGTGGATTTAGCACACCTGCTAATCTGTCACTATTTGAGTATGGTTGGTAGATTCTGTTTGCGCCTTACTTTGCCATTTTATTTTCCTCTTTATTTTCTTATCTCCAAGCTCTGTTGTGGCTGGATGCAATTGCTGAGTGTGGATATTGCATCTGGTTGGATCTCTCCAATATTTGTTCCTTTGGGTGCTTTTTGTCTTCTGGTGTGTTTCCGTTGGCCTTTTACCCTTTGGATTCTTTTCATAGCCTTAAATATCTAGTTTATTACAGATGAGATCATGGAATATTTTTCAGTAAAAAGAAAAAAGGTCCTATTACATAAACACAGAAAACTGAGAGACACTTGAATTAACAAAAAAAATAAAAATCCGTGAATTGGGTGGGGCAGTCACTGTAGTGCTTTCAGAGCTGAAGAATTTGAGGTTAGCCATATACTTGGTTATTTTAGTTAAAATAGATTATATGCTGTCCTGTGGTAAGTCTTGCATTATGTCACAGGATTTTGCCATGCAAGTCCCATTAATATTAGTGGGGGTTGTGTGGCTACCTCCCACATGTTACTTTGAAATATAACACTGTCTAACTGATGGCCTGTTTGTATTACTAGTTTGGGGAGACTTGGGTCCTTTCCTTACACTTATGTTTATGTAACTATTCTTTTTTCTCCTGCAATCTATGCCTTAATGTGTTATACTCCATTCCCCGCTCAACAAGAAAATTGTACTCTGAGATACGGACATGCAAACTGGACACATTACAGTGTGTCTAATCATGCTTCTCTGTATATCTTTAAAACTATACACTAGGATTCCCAAGGACCAAACAAAATCCTGATATTTAGTGTTCACCAGGGATCTCAAACTCAAATCACCACGAGGGCCACATGAGAACTAGTAAATTGGCCCGAGGGCCGCATCACTGAAACCTTTTCATACAATGATACAAAAATATAGTCAAAAATGAAAAAAATGAAGAGTAATATAGTATTCTATTAAAAGTCAATGTATTAACTTTTTAAAAACTGTAATGCAAAGAGGGGTTTTAATAAAATATAAACACTCAGTAATGTTTGGAGCTTGGCTGCCAGTGGAGTCGGCGCCTATGGCAAGCCGCAGGAAATAACTCCGTGGGCCGCATGTGGCCCGCGGTCCGCATGTTTAAGACCCCTGGTGTACACCATATTATTTTTGTTCTGTCTCGTTAGATAATGAGTGTCAAACACGACTCCCCCATATACCTCTGTCAGTGTAGAACTCGATTGTCTTGACTGATGTGGCCAGCAGTGTTCAATATCCTTTTTAACGTAGTGTGTTTGACTGCCTAAAAATGGAGTTTACTACCATTCTGGAGAGGCTGGGTAAGCCATTTTAGACACTAATTTATCAAACCCAGATGTAAGATTGTAGTGTAGACCCAGCCCCAGGGGCAGTATTGCATCCTCTTCCAAAGAAAGAAAGAGAGATTGAATGTCATACATCTTCCCCACCATGATTTGAAAAGATGGGGGGTGGAGGAAATACATGTTTGTGCTGTTTTTCGAGAGGGGTGGGGTGTTAAATCTTCCTCTCCCCCTTTAACTTTTTTATCTTACTACTACAGACTCTTTGAGAGCTGGATACTCTTCTGCCCATTTTATCATCAAACATTGCTGGTTTTATTCTGAGTGCAGAATTTTATCTTTGCTACTTATGTCTGTTTATAATAGTGAAGATGTAAGAGTGAAAGAACCCAGCTTGACTTTCAGATCCCAGATGGTGGTCGTAATGCTGACAGAAAAATAACCTTTATATTTATAAAATTAAGCATATCTGGTGCTGGAGAGGGATGAGAGAGAGAATACCACAGTGTCACAGAGCCACTCTTCTGATAACAGCACTGGCACATCATACTAAAAGTAACAATGGAGGCCAAGTGAATGGAACCTACAGACAGAATTTTTCTGTGGGACCTTGTGCAAGTAAATCCTATAAATGGATTAAAGTTCATGGGAAGTTCAGTATTGTTAACTCTAAGTATTCAGAAATCATAAGATTTCTTTAAAATAATATATTTTTGGGTACTTTTTATTTACCTTCTGGGGTTTCTTACCATTAGGGTGCACCCAAGTCATGTTTTCAAGCTTTTCTGTACAACCATGAAAGCTAGAAACTTACTCTTTTTTTAAAAAAGTGAAAGCTCAACTTCTCACATTCACATGACTCCCGGAGCTGGTACTTTTAAGAAATACACCAAATATCCCAAGACTCGTGATAAAATCCTCAGAGTTGGCAACAGTGTAAGTTATGATACAGTTCTATTTGTAGCTTTGCTAGGCAAATTAAATTTCCTAAACTCCTGGTTGGTTTGTTGTTGTTTGTTTTGTTTTGTTTGTTTAATTTTATTTTATTCACCTTACTTCCCACTTCTGTCTTTGCAGGCATGGGAGACATCATACTATTATGCCAACAAATGTCAACTTCCGTGCCAACATCTGGGCATTGAAAGAAGAGGGTTGTACTCATATTTTAGTAACTACTGCCTGTGGTTCATTAAGAGAAGAAATACAGCCTGGAGATGTTGTTATGATCGACCAGTTCATTGACAGGTAAAGGAGCAACATGATGCGTTTTGTAAAGTAGAGCCATTCAGTCACATTTGCTTTTGACTTAGATTGTAAATTCATTAGGGCAGGAAATGTCTTTTTGTTGTGTGTTTGTACAGCGCCTGGCACAACGGGGTCCTGGTCCATGACTGGGGCTCCTTGGTGCTATGATAATAACCATTAATAAACATTTAAGGCTCACTGGCGTGAAGTCACAGTCTTCAGTATTGGAGCCAAAAAGGGACATTCTTATGAGATGAGGAAAGGCTTTTAACTTCATTTCATGGAGGAAGTCATCTTGATGATTTTATTATTTGTATTATGATAGCATCAAGAGGCCCCAACAAACCCACGGTGGTAGGTGCTGTACATGCACATAGTAAGAGGCAGCCCATGCCGCAAAAATCTTACAGTCTAACAGATGAGAGAGAAAAGGTTGAAGAAAGTGAGGATAATTATGCCCATTTTACAGCTGGAGAACTGAGGCACAAAAATACAAAGTGAATTGACCGAGTGGGGATTGAGGACTTAACGAGGATTATTGTATTCAAATAGCAGCCTTTACAAAAGAAGAGTTTTATTAAAGGCATTAAACAACCTGTATTCTTATTTCAAACGCTGCTGAAGTTTTGTCTTAGGTGATATACTGTGTGCACGAGAAGAAATCCTGAAGCAATGCTTTTTTGGCTGTGTAAGTCTAGATATGGACAAAGGCCCCTTAGAGAATAAGAAAAAATAGGTTTGCGTAATCTGCACTGATCAACAGTGAAGATCTAAATAACTAGAATTAATTGTCAAGGCTCAGTTCCTGTATCATATGCGTGGGTTGCAGCAACATGCATTTAAAAACACGAGCTACTGTGTTCATGCACACACAAGCAGTAGCTGTATAGGAATGGGAAGCACGCATCTGAGAATCTGTCCTTTGTTGCTACCAGATAAAACCACAACTCTATTCTTCTTCCTCTCCTGGACTTTTAGAAGCATAAACCCAAACATAATGTAATAATGAGTAGATTGTGCTTGTCGGTAGCCTTTTTATTTTTCCTTTTCTGACTCTTCTTAGTTTTTAACTACTCAGCTTATAGAAATAAACATATAAGCAGCCTGTGACTTAAACTTCGTTAGTTTATTGTACTAGTTTCTCATGAATTACCAGGTGAGGTGTCTGTTTGTATGAAAGGAGACTTTTTAAATGTTTACCCGTCGGCTCTCAGCCTGTCCGTGCCCAACTACGTGACACTGGCTTTCAAAGTATGTGCCCCAAAATCAGGGACAACACAAACTTATTTAAGGGGAGGAAATATGACATTTACAGTAATAAGCAGTGAGGCTGCACTAGGACTGTGGGCTGCAACGGTAACTTGTGCTCTGTTATGAGCCTCCAACTTTTAATTTAAAGCCTCCAACTTTGTGCTCCATTGCACTGTGTAAAACTAAAGTCTGCTGCCTGACTGAGAGTCTATCACAGGGTGTGATTGTAGCTTGTGTACACGTACCCAAGAAAGCTTTGATCTAGCTAGCTTGAGTACCACTATTGATGAACCTGCAGCATCACAGACTTCAGAGCGGGCTGTACAAGCCTACCCTGAACCGTAGGTAATAATTTGGGTGGCTAGCATGTGCTGCAGCCAGTGCTCTTGTGTCTTCGCTGCTATTTTTAGCCATACTAGCTAGATGAAAGCTATTTAGGCATAGCTTCATGAGCTGTAATCACACCCTGTGTGAAAAATAGAGGATCTTCACGAGAGTGGTGAGGGTGTGGTTTTGATCATTGTGGGTGAATGTTGTCAAGTTTTATGCCAAGTGTTTTTATAAAAGTATGGGAGAATTACACAGTTGGCATCTCAAATGCCAGCCTACCCAATGCTGAATGTATCTGCTACGAAGAGTACAAAGCATATGCTATAGAGTAATCTGCAAGGAAATCAAATGTTTGGAATAGTGTATTTTTTTAATCTAAAATAAAGAGTGGGTTTTCTCCCCCACCAATAAAACTAGCCAACTTTGCTACAAGGTGCTGAATGTTGACGCAAACATCATTTGAGAGCATTTCAATACAGCTGTTCTTTATAACTTCTTTTCTTTCCTGGGCCTCATTTGTAGGGTTTTTTTCTCACGCTGGATGCTCCATCATGTGTAAAAGGAGCAATGTTACAGGCTGTAACAGCTGAAGTTAACCAATCTCTGGTTACCAGTCCCTGTCTCTATAACACTAGCCCTGATCTTGGAGAGCAATATCTGTATTAGAGATGGGCCTAAATCACAATGTTCTGAACCCAAAGAGTACAGGTAAATGGATCCAAGGTTTACTTTGGATATCTACATCTGTCCTGAGTGCATGTTTGTTAAACATGCATACAGTGACCACCAAGGTAGCCGATCTTATTGAGGCAGAAAAGTAAGCAAGGCCATCGTTTTCAAATTCAGGTGCTTACATTTAGGCACTCATATGATATCTAGGCACCTAAATAAAAGAGGCCTGATTTTCAGAGGCATTGAGCATCCATGGCTCTTATTGACTTCAGTGGGTGTCATTCACAAGCCTACACAGAAGAGTCCATAGTAATTGTGGATACGAACGTGAACTTGCAGTGATAGCTCTAGGAGAGAGTTAGTACTAAGTTCTTTAAGAAAGTCTTTAGAATTATTTTTGGGGGTAGCAGGCTTGGCTTATATTCTTATCTCTAAAATAATAAAAACAAAAGCAATAATAATTTCATCTTTATAAACTGTTTTTAATTTGACAAATATCTGAGCTTCGTTAAATTATGAATTGGGACAGAAACTAGGCCTATTTGAATTGTCTATAGAATCCTAAATGCTTTAAAAGTGAAAAGAATTTTGGCAAGTGTTTTTTTAGCACTGGGCATCTCTGGAGATAGACTGCCAGTTTTGTCCAGATGCATTGGTTGTGCTCAAGAATAAGGCCTCAAAATTCTGCTTCACTTTTGACTGAACAAGGGTCTGTTGAGACAAAGCTAGGGATTTTTTAACGTTATCTTGTTCAAGGACAATCTGGATCTATAAATTTTGGGTGGTTTATACCAAAGAAAATATGATTGTCTCGGTTTCACACATTTCCCCCCAATTCTCCCCTCTTCCTCCTCCCCCCCCCCAAAAAAAAAAAAAAAAACACCACACACAAAACAGTTATTTTGCATGTTGTACAGTAAGCTCCTCTTTCAAGGGCAAGCAGCTTTAGGATTCTGTGTGATGACTTTTGGGTTGTGTAATTCTCGCAAGTGGTGAGGCCAGGAATGATTCATTTTGGTCATCTCAAACTGTCATGTATTCTGTATATGACTTATGCTACAGGAAAATTATTTTAAGACTGTTTTATAGAGTGTTGAATCTTTGAGGGATATTTTGTATCTCTCCATCTGTTAAGCCAGGTGCCTTATTTACTATGACCCACCTGTGCAAGATTCACTGTGGTTTCTTTATTGGCTTTTTCTTCAAGCAAAGACTTGAGAGAGGGAAACCGGTGGGGGGGGGAAGACACACACAAACTTTGACCTTTTATTCTAATTGGGCATTATTATTATGTGTGTGGTTTTCTGACAAGCAGCTCATTTGCTTAAATAAATGTTGGATACTTGAGCCATTGTTTATAGTGATTCAGGTGTCAAAGGCCGTGTATTTTCACCATGTATCTATTTTTTATCTCTGACTACATGGTCTCATTGACTCTGTTCAATTAATTAGACACCAGTAGAGGTGTGCTGATGTGTGGATGGATTTTTATTCTTGATGCCAACCGAAAACACTTCCGTGGTGTGTTTAGGAGCCACTAAAGTTCAGTTTGCTGCAAGATGCTGATTTTACTCTATCAGTGGATAATGGCTGTGAAATTATTGTGTATTTTTTTCAACAGCAAATGAGTAGTTTATGACATTTCAGGGTGCAGTCCAGACCAGTGATGGACTGTGTCACCCTGTCCCTGCAACATTGGGTACCTTATCATGCTTTGCTACTGTAGCTCCCACCTGGGCCACTCACAAATAGTCTAACAGCATGCAGGTCATACCCTGAGAGTCTGTGTATAGCCACAATCCTGGTCCAGCAATTCTGACCCCAGCAGCCTATCAGCAAACACATTTCAGTTATGATTTCGGCTTCTGTTAATAATTTTGAATATAATGTTGTTGCATACATTTTACCATGATATTATTGACCATTGAGTTATGAGTTTTCAAATGATACCTTACAAGGAATATTTTGTACAAATATTATTACAGTAGTGTGTAGGTTGTGAATACAGGAGTGTATTCTGCCACACACATGAAACTCAAGCATCTGCAAAAGAACAAAATCAGCAGAGATTTGAATTAAGATGGGGAGATACAGGAAAACTGCTGTAGATAGGAGCTATATAGGAAAAGACTCTCTTGCAGAAGCAGTATAGTGCTGAGACTGTGCAGCAGAGGGACCAAGTGGAGAGCAGTACAGTCAAGTGATAGGAGCACAGGGAGGGAAATAGAGACAAAAGTCAAAGAAAAAGAGTGGACCAAATCCATGGAGTGTTTTAAAAGAAGAAGGGTTGCTAATAACATTTCTGGTTTCCCAAGAATCCTAATGAAGGTGTAGTGTGTACAGTGCTTTGCTTCCCAAAGAGTCCCCTGCATTGCAGACTGCTTCCTTGATTATCCATTCCAGTTTCTAACAAAAACAAAAACCTGAGAATGTTTTGGCAGATGGGTGATTAACAAACAGCGTATTTATACCTTTTTGCAAATATGTGAATTTAATGCCAACGTTTTCTAAACGTACTGCATGTGTAACTTTTTGTGTGTGTGTTTCATCCTCTAGCAACTTAAGAGTAGTCTGTGGGAAAATTCGTCATTCTTCTAGCCTAGCTTCTGGCAGTTTTACACTGCCTGTTAAGGCTGAATGCTTGCATGTCTAGGCTTGTTTTATGTAGTGTCATTCATTTTAAATGGTAACCTCTTACCAAGTGCCTTTGTTTGTACAATGTGCTGTTTCTTGGAAAACTGAAACCAGTGTGATTTTAAATATAGCACATGTCTAAGTGACTGAACCCCTGATGGAGCCCTTTTTGAACAACTGTTTCCTGTAGTAGCTCATTTATGTGCAGTTTGCTTAGAACGCAGTGTTGCCAACGCTTACAGATGTATCACAAGTCGAGATTTTTTTTATCACCTGCTCCTTCCTTCAGGCGATTTGGGAGCAGGTTGCTGCAGTCACCTCACTCTCACTTGCAACAGCTCCCATTCCCCTGGCCTCTGCAAGTACCTGCTTTCCCGGCTGCACCCTTCTCTCTCCTGCTGCCTCATCCCTCGCTGTTCCCTGGCCCCAGCAGGAAACTTCTACCCACCCCACTCCCCCAAGCCTTCCCTGTTCCAGCTCCCTTGGAGACCCCACTTCTTCAATCTTCACCTCCACATTTTGTCTGCCCCCTTTGTCATTTCCCCTTTCTGCCACTCCCTCCTGCTCTTGTGTACTCAACCTTTTCCTGTCCTCCCACCTTCTTTCTTTCTTGTCCTTTTTCTCCCACTCTTGCAAATCTTTATTTCACGGTCACCTCTCCATTTTCCTCCTGCTCGCTACCTGGGACATCTGTATTAGTCCTAACCCATCAGGCATCCCTAACTATCCCTCATTCTCTAGTCTTTTTAATCTTAGTCCCACCTCTTCCTTCCCTCTTGAATGCCTGCTCCCAAAAAAAAAAAAGTGAATACCATCACAGCGTTCACCTAATGAGTCCAAGTAACCATGTGATCTTACAATTGTAACTCAGGTGCTGTTTCTCCTTCCCGCCCCCCTATTATTCATTGCTCTCACTTATTCTGTCGTGCCTAAAAGTGAGACAGTATAAGCTCCTTAAGGTAGGCACTGTGTCTGTCTTGTTTTGTAAAGTGCCTAGCAAATTTTAGGCACTGTATAAATAATCAATTAGCTTTCAGTTATTGGTACAAATAACAGCACGCTGATTTTCTCATTTGCTCCTAAACTTCTTGCATTGCTTCTCGTTACAGGGTCCCAGTATGACTACATGGGTAATACACTTTTGCTCACACACACGATTACAGAGACTCATGTACAATCATGATCTGGGTCTCAAAAGAGCAGAAAGCATGTCTAACTTGGCCCCAGCAGCAGCAGTCACTACCAGCTCCCTGCCCCATCTTGTGGGAGGCACCACATGAGGCAGGAGCCCCCACCTCCTAGAGTAGGAAAGAGAGAACACCAGATTGACATCTACCTAACCATCCTCTGGACCTAGCACATGTTGCCAGCAGCCCACCTCCTCCCACCCCCAGATAACAGCCTTCTGCTACTGCCAGTTAATATAGTTCATCCTGTAGCTCAAGGGGGAGGCTGTTATAATTGGACATAATCCAATTTTGTTTTTATCTTTGTTCATTTCCAGAAAAAAAAAATCAATGAAATTACATACAGAAAGATGGCATGTAAAGAAAGTCAAACAGTCGAAAGCTAGGCAATGCTAAATTTGCTGTTGCCTGCACAACCTTAATTCAGCCCCCTTGTTTAATTACATGATCACACACTATATTTCCTGCAGGACCCCTGTCTTATGCAGTGCCCAGGCTGCATGTGCGAGAGGGGGGCAGAATTAAGGTTGCATGGGCAACTGTAAATTTAGTATTTTCTTAACTTTTGAGTGCTGACTTTGCAACCTAAGTAACAGTCTTTTAAAGTGCCTTTTTGTATGTAATTTTATATATTAAGGGCTGGTTCTTTTAAAAATGTTGTTATTGCCTTTGATTATTTCTGTGTGTGCATGCAATTGTAGAAACTAATGATTTTTGTTTTATAAATGTAATGAAATAACTCCCTGATATTTTCCCTGTTTCTGTTCAAAAATCCCAGCTCAGCCACAAACCACATTGTAGGCAGTGACCGCCACCCTCACCCCTTTAATAGACACTGTCTTTGGCAGAAGTAAGTCTGGAAGAGTTCGTTTGATGATACAAGCTGTTGTTTGTGAAGGCCTACTGCACTGCTCCCGGAGGTGCTGTGCAGGTTTCTGTCCCATCTGTTGCAGAGAGCTGTTGGTAAAAATGCGATGAGAATGCAACCTGTAGTCTGTTTGCACGGGAAAGCTCAGCAGTGAAGGTATATGCAAAGCAAGCTTCTGCGAGGGGGTGTTATCACATTAAAAGGCTGCTTCTACATTCATCAGTTTTGTTCCTCGAGCTCTCTGTATTACATGTACCACTAATTAACTACTGAGACTGTTACAAGGCAGGAACTTCTTAACTGGGGTGGGGGTGGGGTTTCCTTAATGCCCCCGAGAGGCCACAAAAAAGAAAAAAATTGAGCATCATGATTAGCTTTCGTAATGAATTTTAGTTTTCCACTTTGTTACTAGTAATGTTCTGTAGAGGAAGAAAGGGGAAAGTGGGGTGGACTTAATGGGACTGGGTGCACAGTGAAGTGGTTTTAGGTTCAGTCAAATTTTGACCACTGGCATGGGCCTAGTGGTATAATATAACACTACAAGAAAAATTTAAGTTTCCATACAAAATTTAGCACCGGCGACTTCTCTGAGCCAGTCTGCATATTTACAGTTTCACTTTGAAGAGTGGCCGTGAAAATAATATTGTCATGCTCCATGTTTCTTGTGCCTCAGTGACTCCATATCAGATTCACTCAGAGAACATTAACCCTGTAGACAGTGTGCTGCTCCGCTTAAACCCAACGATAGGGCTGTGTTAAGGGAGACACAGGCCCAGTGGCCCAGCAGGGCAGGTTTGCACACTCTCTTAGTCCATGGAAGGGTGGGGCCTCTGCACCAGCCCCACATAACTCCCTTGAGGGCAAGCCAGGAAAGGAGGCCATGGATCCGTGATTACCTGAAGTCTGCAGCCTTCCTACTCTGTGCAAGTGGAATGGAGGGCTGGAGTAGCAGTGGTGAGGGGTTTGCACTGCTGTCCCCTTCCCTGGAGACAGATTGAGGGAATGGATTTCACCCAGACGTCTACACCACCAAACGCTTCACCCCCATAAAGCTCAGTTACTTTGGCCTTATAGACACGTGAAGTGAATTTCACGCTTTTGCAGTAAATCTTTTTACTGCACACTTGACCTCGACCTGAAAGTCAAGCCTTGTTCTTTCTTGGGTCTTGCATCATCAGACGCTCAAAGATTCCACCGCAGGAACATAGTTATTAACTATTTGTCTTATGATGGGGTAGAAACCAGAATACAATCCAGCTCACTCTTGCGATGGCTGCATTGGCTCTGCAGGAAAACCAGAACAAAACATTAGACAGCTAATCGGTAGATACAATTCTGGAGAAAAGAGAAACAGGGTCCAGTTCTCATGGGTACTGTGGTGCCACTATTGCATAGCGACCTTTTTTCCCCGTAACTGTTTGTTGTTTGATTACAGGTAATTGCAGACTGTCTGGCAATATCTGCAGCTGTAACAACTAGTCATAACTTGAAATCCTGTTGTACCTATAAATCTGTCTGTGCATCTTGTAGTAATCGCTTGAGCTAGAGAAAGGAGCATGCCAAAAATCAAATTAGCATACAGTTATGAAACAATCACCAGTGCTTTGGTAGTAATGCTGACTGGCAGTTATTTAGATAATTCATGTAATTCAGCAAACAGCTTCTGCTAGCTAACTGCATCCACATAAGGAAAATATCAATTATTCCTTTAGGATTCAGTCTTAAAACAGAGCAAGTGAATAGTCAGCCAGAAAAAAAAGAAACAATATATATATTTCACAAAGAGAGACACACCTAAAGAGAACACAATTAAATGCTGTAATACAGGTAAGGGACCACTGATTGAAGTGTATGTGAGCCATAATGCTAACTGCCAAATTGTGGCTTGGATATCGGGACTGCACAAGGAAGTAAGAGGCCTTAAGGCATTCCCTTTCATCAGCTACCCACATCATCATAGGTAGCAGGGTAGGTGGGGAAGGAGGCTCTGTAGAGATGCTCCATTTCTTTCCCCCCCCCCCCCTCCACCTCCTGCCCTCTGCACAGGTAGGTGAGAGGAGGTGAGCAGAACCTTGGCTCTTCCCCCCACATACACACCCATGTACCTGGCACATCAGACGTTAAACCCAGCATAGTTTATTCCTTCCTTGGAACAGTGGGGAAACTGGGAGGGAGATGGTGACACACTGAGTGCGAAAACATGCTCAGAGTAGATATAATCACGATCTATCCCTGGGGGAACAGCTCCCACATGTTTCAATCTATATTGGAAAGTCTGTGGTAAGATTTCTCTATAACCTTTGGCATACGAGCCACAACTAGGGGCAGAAATAGAATTCAAATATGCTAAGCAAGAAACTGCAGTCTGGGATTTGCTCAGGATCATTTCAAGTGAAAGTGACTGGCTAATAATGTCTAAACTAGTATCAAGCAGAAGAGGATTATCTCGCTTTCCATTTCCTCCTGTTCTAAATAATTTATTAGAAGACACTTGACACAGGGAAATCACAGACTAGTCTGTGATCTTAAATTAGCTGGATTCTGGTTGCCGCCCTGCTTTATCCCATAAAAGAAAGATTATGTTACTGTTTTGACACATTTCATATAGCGTATACAGTTTTGCTTATAAATTTAAATTGATAACCTGTCTTGCTATTGAATAGCTTCATATTTAAGAGAATAGTACTTCTTTTTAAACTTTAAAATGTTTTCTTCAAACCTACTTAAGTATAAACTATGCCACTGGGATTTAGTATTTAAAATATTTTTTAGAAAAGTGCTTACTGGTAACTTGGAGGAGAGACTTTTACAAACAATGTTAACAATGGAAAGTTTTCTGCACACATCATTGTTTGTGCAAGTGTTTAAAGACAAGTAGAAAAACAAGAAATTAACTGTTCAAATATTGGTTTCCCCTCTTAACATAAACCAAAACTTAAGTGGCACCACTTAGTAAAAACTAGGTGCTAAAATATAAATGAAAAACTGATAAGCAGTTGTATTACAGCTGGGCATGCAATATGAGCCAAGTCTTGAAGCCCTTCTTTAATTTTTTTAAAACCTTGTGCAAAAGAAGTTTTGCTCAAATGAAGATTGAGGAAGGACTTCAGACTTTGGCCCTCGATCTGCTGCACGGGGGCAGTGTTTGAGTGATTTCCCACAGTTACCAGCAATTCCCACCTTTAAACCAAAAAGCTTAGCCATCAAACTATGCAAAACAGACTGTATACACAATAAACACTTAACTCTAGATGTGCCGCTGAAAAAGAGGTGGTAAGGCACCAAAGGATTTATGAGGGAGGAGAAATCTTGTGTGAATCTATCATCAATTAAATCTTTAATCTTTATAAGTGTTTGCAGAAAATCTTCTGTATTGTTCACAAATATGGCTTTTGTTGTGCTTTCATTCAAAAATGTATTCCTCTGACTCAAGAAAGCACTACAATATGTGGTTAAATCTGTCCCTATTCAGGAACAAACACACTCAACTCTCCGGATATGCTTAAGTCCCATTCACTTTAGTGGGATTTAAGCACGTTTGAAGTTGCAAGCACCCTTTCTGAATAGGGATTATTTCCTAAATCTGATTTAAAAACCCAGTTAGGGAAACCCCCTTAGAATCATAGAATCATAATCAGGGTTGGAAGGGACCTCAGGAGGTCATCTAGTCCAACCCCCTGCTCAAAGCAGGACCAATCCCCAACTAAATCATCCCAGCCAGGGCTTTCTCAAGCCTGACTTTAAAAACCTCTAAGGAAGGAGATTCCACCACCTCCCTAGGTAACCCATTCCAGTGCTTCACCACCCTCCTAGTGAAAAAGTTGTTCCTAATATCCAATCTAAACCTCCCCCACTGCAACTTGAGACCATTACTCCTTGTTCTGTCATCTGCTACCACTGAGAACAGTCTAGATCCATCCTCTTTGGAACCCCCTTTCAGGTAGTTGAAAGCAGCTATCAAATCCCCCCTCACTCTTCTCTTCTGCAGGCTAAACAATCCCAGTTCCCTCAGCCTCTCCTCATAACTCATGTGCTCCAGCCTCCTAATCATTTTTGTTGCCCTCTGCGGGGCTCTTTCCAATTTTTCCAAATCCTTCTTGTAATGTGGGGCACAAAACTGGACACAGTACTGCAGATGAGGCCTCGCCAATGCCGAATAGAGGCGAATGATCATGTCCCTCGATCTGCTGGCAGTGCTCCTACTTATACAGCCGAAAATGCCATTAGCCTTCTTGGCAACAAGGGCACACTATTGACTCATATCCAGCTTCTCATCCACTGTAACCTCTAGGTCCTTTTCTGCAGAACTGCTGCCTAGCCACTCGGTCCCTAGTCTGTAGCAGTATTCTAACAGTATTTTGCCATCACACATTTATGCTCGTGTGCAGCTTCCCACTTTGTAATGACACAACGGTTAGAACAGAACAGCAATCACATAGACTTAGTTCTTTTGTATAGAGCTCAATACAACCTTCATATACATGGGCACAACTCCCTTTGCAGTCAATTTGGCATTCTTCTCAGTGCCATGAAGTAACTTTAGATGTTAGCACAATTGTTTCCAAACCAGAAAGCTCAAGTTAAATCTTGGGCGGATTCAGTACCACTCATGCCGAAACAATGGCACTCTTGATGGATTCTAATTTTGATTTTGTGCACCCATAAATTATTCTTCAGTGTGGAACAAATCAGTATTAGATATACATAATATTAACATACTGATGCCTGTATGCATGACTGCAACCACTTGTCTAAAGTGTTAGAGCTGGGGGAAAAAATCAAGTTAAGGTGGAACAAAAAGTTACTTAAAGTGAAGTTAACCTTTCCAGTCAACTAACTCCTGAGTTTAAAAGGTCAACTGACAGGACAGATGTCTTTTCTCCTCTTACTATGTGGGGAATGATTCTTGGAGGGTTTGTTTTCAGAGAATTTGCACCAACTGAATTGGCTGATTCAGCACTATTGAGGGTGTAATGATGTCTGAGTCACAATTCTGACAGATGGCAAAATGGAAAGAATATGTACTGTTAGTGATGGACAATTCTGCATTGTGATGAGCTGCACGTTTGGTTGCTTTTGTTCAGGGAAGCAGTTTCACATCTGGAGGAAGAAGGGGGGAAATCACCTTTTCAAATGGGAAAAGTCTTCCTTCAGTTTCAAGCTGTGGACATGGATATAATTCTTTTGAGAACAGGATGACTTTTAATTTCAATATTGCTGTGGTTGAATTTGTACATGTTTTGTTCCCCAAAGTGCCCATTCATTCAGTATAAGGTGACTGGCACTTTTTTTTTATTTTTGGGTACATTTATGAGTAATTCAAACTGGAATTTGTTAGGAACTGAAAATTGAGTGTCATCTTTGTATAGAACTAATTCATACTGAGACTCCATTGGATTGAACTTAATGTTCTATAATGAACTGATAATATACTGCTAGAACTACTGCTTTATTCCCTTCCACCACAATTTCAGAAGCTGTATATCAGGGCAAAACAGGTAAAGAATAGTGTTGGAGATGTTTATTAACATGATATTTCATGCCCTTTCCCCATCAGGAGATTGATAACTTAATCATTCAGCATCCATGAATTTCCTGCTGCTTCTATCTCTAAATATGCTCTTCTCTTTTTCCAGGACTATCAAAAGACATAACACTTTTTACGATGGGTGCTATTCCAATCTTCCAGGAGTATGTCATATTCCAATGGCTGAACCATTTTGCACCAAAACCAGAGAGGTTAGTGGATTTCATAAGAAAAATAAAATATTTAAAAGTCATTTGGACATCCCTTGTGGTTTATAATGCTATAGACTAACTAAGTGGTTCCGTAATCCAGATGCAGTCTCGGACTTTCTATTCCTGTGTCTCAAGCATTTGATCAAATTAAAAATAAAATTAGAATTTGCTAGGCATGCAAATAAAAGATTTTGTGGTTTAATGATGAAAAAGGCAGACCATGTTCTGTCTTCCAGAGAAAAGAATACCGATTGTTTAGTCCTTAGTTTAAGAAAGTGTTTGGCAACCTGGATTTCCCCAGGGACTTTCATGGGGGTGAAAGGCGGGTAAGTTATTGAGTACCACTCCATTGAAATGACATTGTGGGCAAACAAGGGAGAGAAAATTGAGGCAGGCACCGTTTTTATACACGCACAGTAGGGTCCTAGTCCATGACTCGGGCTCCTAGGTGCTACTGCAATACAAATAATTAATAGTAACAACATAACATTCACAGACCAATGTGGACTTGTTTCCTTACACAATGCCTGAGCAGCTTTACCCATGTATAGCATGTGGCATAGCAGAATGAAGGCTTTTTGTATTCATTTGATGGAATACAGTAACTCCTCACTTAACTTTGTAGTTATGTTCCTGAAAAATGCGACTTTAAGCGAAACGATGTTAAAGGAATCCAATTTCCCCATAAGAATTAATGTAAATAAGGGGGTTAGGTTCCAGGAAAAAAATTTTCACCAGACAAAAGAATATATTATATTATATTATATTATATATTATATACACACAGACACACTCACTGTAAGTTTTAAACAAACAATTGAATACTGGTACACAGCGATGATGATAGTAAAGCTTGGTTGAGGTGAAGGCATCAGAGGGTGGGAATTTCCCTTACTAAATGAATGCCTTACTAAATGAACTAGCACTCCACTGAGCTCAAGGGTTAACTCTCACACTCCACAAGCCAGCAGGAAAGATGTGTTTCAGAGACAGAGATGTGCATTTCCAATTAGGTATCAAGAGTGGGGTCAGAAGTACACTGCCTTGTTAATTAGATCAGCAAGCCCCGCAACTGCAGCTTCTGCCTAAGGCAGCAGCTCCCTCCCTCGTGTGTCCCCCCCCTGCTCTATAGAAGATGGGGTAAGCAAGGTGCAGGGGGACATTAGCCCCCTCTTCTTCCCCTCCCCCCCCCACACAGCAAGCAGTCAGGAGTCTCGGAGAGCAGCACATGGCAGTGGGGGAAGGGACAGCTGAACTGCCATTGATAGCCTGCAAATGACGTTAGAAGGGAGCATTTCACAACTGTAAACGAGCATGTTCCCTAATTGATCAGCAACGTGGACGACTTTAAGTGAGTTACTGTATGTGGGCCCAAAGAATTAAAGGTGTTAACATAACCCAGTCATTAAACAGCTTTAAACAAGGTTTAGCGTTTGGTATACAGAGACCTTAGCCTGCTTAGCACCATGGCAAACACACCATTAAACATCCTTTTTAACCTTTTATTCAAGATAAGAAGGAAAAACAGTTAAAGCATTTGAAATGTAAAGTGGTTAAATAAGGCTTTCATTTTAACATTTCTTGTTTCCTTTTCCTTTAACTGGAGAGTTTGTATAAGGAAAAGCCACCGTGTTTGACAGTCTTTTAGATGGTATTAAAGATGGCAATAATTGTCCTTTTTGAAGAAAAGAGAAGTTAGTTAAGATGGGCTGGAGCTGTTGTTATTGATGATGTTGTTAAAGTTCAGTCTGGGTTCCTAATAAGACAAACCAAGACAAACACACAAAGGGGAGAGAAAAAACAGCCAAGATAGAAATGCAGCGTCTGTCTCCGGTGTTGACTTTCACGTGCAACCTCGCTGCTGGAAAAACACAGTCCCAGCACATTGTCTTATTAGCCACTCTGAGACCTGGCAAACTCAGCTTTTATCTGCCTCTTTCTGTCACAGGCTTATAGCAATGTTGTTAAATATGCCGTCTTAGCTAGCTGAGCCAGACTTCTATTAGACAGAAGGAAAAAGGAAGGAGATAGGACAGAGAGAAATAAGGCGGGGAAGGAAAAAGGATGCATGTTGTGCGGGGGGGTCTCACATCCGAGATGGTGTTCAGGATTCAGCCGGAACTGGTGGAGGTGGCAATGTTATCTCCCTCTCTCAGGCCCTGTCTGCTCAGGACATTTCTCAGGATCAGGATGAAGAAGGTCTGGGGTCCAGGAAACAGTGGGGGTGGCAGCCATGATGGTAAAGCTTGCTCTAGTAGTCAGTTTTTCTCACCCAAAAGTTTATTTCCTAAAGGGAGTGATGAGTGGAATAACCCATCCCCTGGTATCCGACATCCCCTAGTATGTTGGGTACTAGGCCTAATTGGTGGACAAAATAACTTTTGATCGTCAGCTCCTCCTCTTTACCAAGCATGATCTTAACACAGTCCTTGAGTTACATCGGTAGGCCTTTTTGTTTAGACTAATTCAGTTTTTCTCCCTTTTGTATCTTTTCCTGTCAGCATTTGTTGTTATAGGTTATTGTGACATCTTATGAACTTTTACTTACTTTTAAAGTTGAGGTCACAATCATGGTAAATTTGTAGGCCCAGTTATTACAACAGGCTATATTTAATACCTTTAAGGATGGAGACTAGTCTATTCTCTTATCCTTTTAAAGTATTGCTGCTCTTATGTATGCACCTTGGGATTTCTGTTGTTTGGAGGAGGGTTGTGCTATTTTAACAAGTAATAGGAAATGCTGCTTTTCTTTTCAGTATTGTTGTTTTAGGGAAGAGCTTGTTTATGGTTAAAAGTGCCTTTTTTCAGTGGGGCAAGAACGTTCTTCCGTCTGAACAGAGGGAAAATGAAGAGATACATGTTAAGAGTCACTGAGGAATGAAATACACAGTGAGCACAGAATCACTCTCAGAAGTTATGGTCAGATTAGTCTTCTAAAAATCTTTCAACCCATTTAGTCATCATGCTATCCGTTACCAATCCAAGGCAGACAAAACAATAAAATATTAAGCAGGTGACTCAGTCTGTGTCCAGAGCATTTAATATATTCAAGTATCAGTGCTGAGCTGTTAGCTCTTATTACCATTTTGCATCATTGTAGATAATTATTGTTTCTGAATAATTAACAAAAATAGTATTTCTGAGTGACTCAAGTTAGTTCTTTGCTTCTTACAGCAGCAATAATGAAAGGGAAGTTCTACACACACACTGTCGTAACTGATGGAACCACATCACTGTTTCCAAAACAAAAAAATAGATAAATCATGAATCTTGGCCTCTTTGCAGTTAAATCGATAGATTATAAAGTTAAAGATAGATAATTTTATTGCAATCCAGATATTTTTCTTCAAGTTCTGATTTTATCATAATATGTTTGATCTCTGTCCTGGAGCTTAGCATGTCATCAGAACCCCTCAAAAGATGTATATTAGTATAATTCCCCTAACCCAACTGTAATAATTAAAACCATACAAAAATCCACAACATAAATGTGTTGTGGCTGGATGGAACAACTGGGATATGTAATTCATAGACTTTTTTTAACAACTACATTTACCAAAAATGTCAGAGAAAAAGAAACTTTCCAGAATTTTTATGAACTGTAAATCCAGAAACTAAATTAAGAGAAATTGCCCTGAAATACAGAATGAGAAAGGAATTATCCTTTTCTCTGTTATGATAAAAGGAAACTATTTTGGAATAAGTTAGGCTGTGGCAGTTGATACTAGTTCAGAGATTGGAACTCACTGGAAACAATTTACAAATAGTAAAAGTGAACCGATATAGCATTCCTGGTCAGGATTGCACAGACTAATGACCGACATCTGGTGTACATCAAGACATACAGTGTAGCCGCCACTGGCATGGGAATTAAGAGAGAGCTATAACCCTCACATCTCCAAATCAATAGATTTCTCTCCAAATGTCCACCACACTTCCCTCCCCCACATGCTTAAACTTTGTCTTCACTAGACTTTTCTTTAAATTTCCCACCCTTGCTATCATCAGTTCAGCTCCACCTTTGGGAGCAATGGAGATAATGTTAGTGTAAACTGGCCACCAGCATTTTCACTACCACATTGTTTGTACTTGTTCTGACCAGAAGTCTCACTGTAAGCAAAGCCTGGGTATCAAACACACTTGCGTCCTGGCCTTCTCACCCAGTGCTGGAAATAGAATCCCACTGGTGTAAACTGGATCAGCTGAGTTCAACACCCACTGCAGCAATGCAGAGCAGGCATCCAGGTATTTTGCCTCCTTTCCAACAGGGGATGTTAAAACACAGTTGATCCTGTCCTCATCAGCAGGACTGTTTTTTTCAGCCCTGAGAGAGGAAGCTGAAGGGGGAGTGGGTTTCCTTGTTTGACACTTGCTGTCAAATTAGGCTCACATTCATAGTAAAAAGCAGGTGTGGCTAAACCATAGCTCGCGAGCCGCATGCATCTCTATTACAGTTAAGTGCGGTTCACGGAGTGTCCCCCATCCCTAACCCCCGCACCCTACCTATTCTCCACCTGTCAGACTGGGGGAGGGAGCTCAGGGCTTCTGCCCTGCGGCAGGGTGGTGGGGCTAGGGAGGGGGGGTCTCGGGGCTTTAGCCAGGCACCGTGCAAGGATGAAGCCCCGAGCCTCAGCAGGTACCACCCTGCGGGGCAGGTTGCGAGTGTCTTGCGGCTCTCGAACTTCTAACGATTATTGTATGCAGCTCCAGGGGTCAGTAAGTTTGGCCACTACTAGTATAAAGACAGCCTTATTGTGTGAAAGTTATTCAGATGAGAGACAAGAGCGTCACACTAGACAGAGATAGTTGTTCTTTACTTATCATGTATGAGGAAATAGCTGGCTTCACATAGGTGATTAGTAATTTGCTATTTCTGTGATAATATTTTTGAAGGTTCTTATGGAGATTGCCAAGAAGCATGGGATCAAGTGCCACTCAAAGGGGACAATGATCACCATTGAGGGGCCACGTTTCAGTTCTCGGGCAGAAAGCTTGATGTTTCGCAACTGGGGGGCTGACGTTATCAACATGACCACAGTTCCCGAGGTGGTTCTTGCAAGAGAAGCCGGAATCTGCTATGCAAGTATTGCTATGGCAACAGATTATGACTGCTGGAAGGAGCATGAAGAAGCCGTGAGTGAAACTTCTGTTTTGGTTGGTCTTGTTGTTTTAGATGGTGGCAACCTATATGTAGTACGAGGGCATAAAGTTATACAGTTTTTGATAGAAATCACAGTTGGCCCTTTTATACCGGACAAATTCTGCTCTTAATTACACCAGTTTATATCCTAATTCACTCCATTGAAGTCATTGGAGTTATTCTGAAATAACTCAAGTGTTAGTGAGAGCAGAACTGAGGCCAGTATCCCTGCTTTTTCCTTTCATAAAGTTCTCTTATCATGAATAAAACAGTTCACCTCTTATTGTGTGAATCAGGGAATGTGTATAAAGCCAGTTGTGACATCATTTTCCTGTAACTGACCTTGTCCTTAGTCTCTTGAGCTTGCCTCAAAAAAACACATCCTTTTTAGTTCTTATACTGCTTTTCTCATGTAATATATTCAAGAACAACCACTAACCAGCAGAATGCTTACAGTGCTTGCCAGTTAAACCTTAGTCATCACAGAATATGGCAGCATCAACGGTAGGACTTGCAGAAATGGAGACTGTTGCATATATTAGTTAATACATGGCCAAAGCAACTCTGTAAAATTGCTGGTTCTTTATTTTTTATGTTTATATGAAATCTTTCCTAGCTTTTGGGGGGCATTTTGGTTTTGGCCAGAAAGCAAGTATAAAAATAATTTATACAGAAAACTAGATAATTCCAAACTAGAAATGTGGCACTTTTTTTTTTACTTTTTAAAAAAAAACCCAGCAAGTGTTTTTAAACATTGGAATCACTTGTCAAGAGATCAAGAAAAATACCTGTGGCACCTTAGAGACTAACAAATTTATTTCAGCATAAGCTTTCGTGGGTTAAGAACCCACTTCATCGGATGCGTGGAATGGAACATACAGTGAACAGATATTTATACATTCAAAGAAACATGAGAAGGTGGAAGTGTCTATACCAATGTTAAGAGGCTAATTAATTGAAAGGAACTGTTATCAGTAGAAACTTTTGAAGTGATAATCAACAGGGGCCATTACAGACAGTTGACACAAAGGTGTTAAGGGGGGAAATAAATTCAATTAACGTAATGACCGAGCCATCCACGGTCAATATTCAAGCCTAAGGTAATGGTATCTAGTTTGCATATTAATTCCAATTCCGCAGTTTCTCGCTGGAGCCTGTTTTTGAAGTTATTTTGTTGCAAAATTGCTACTTTTATATCTGTCATTGAGTGATTAGGGAGGTTGAAGTGTTCACCTACTGGCTTTTGAATGTGATGAGTCCTGATGTCAGATTTGTGCCCGTTTATTCTTTTACGTAGAGACTGTCCAGTTTGGCCAATGTACATGGCAGAGGGGCATTGCTGGCACATGATGGCATATATCACATTGGTAGATGTGCAGGTGAACGAGCCCCTGATGGTGTGGCTGATGTGATTAGGTCCTATGATGGTGTCACTTGAATAGATATGTGAACAGAGTTGTCAAGAGATGTGGTAGATTCTCCATCACTTGTAGTCTTTAAATTGAGATTCAATGTCTTTTTAAAAGAGACCATTCTGTTCAACCAATAGTTATTGGACTTGATACAAAAATACATAGATGAAGTTCTGTGGCCTGTGTGTTTAGAAAATCAGACTAGATGACTACAATGGTCCCTTCTGGCCTTAAAACATCTGTCTTGGATGATTTAAAAACAACAAACCTGTATCTTGGCAGGGGGTTACACTAGATGACTCTTGCAGTCCCTTCTACCCCTATGATTCTAAATCTATGAAAGAAGATCAACATTTAGGGCCAGATCTTCTATTGGATGTGTGTGCACAGGTACCACTTAAGTCACAGGGAGGGCAGCAGTAGCAGAATTTTGCCCTTAGTACATTTATGAAGGTGCTGGTCAAAGTTCAATAGTTAAGTTTTTGTTTGTGGGGAGTGGTGTTTGTTTTATTGCATTTGAAGTTGGGATTCAATATCTTTGCTATATATGAAGAATACAGTGTAGCCTTCACAAAATTACAACACACGTAAGGTATCTAAACAGCCTTATTGCTGTTCTGTAGTGATGCCCTGAGATAACCATACAATTATGATAAATGCAAAATGTGTATGTGGTCCCAGATTAAATGCAACTGATTTTTAAAGATGGATTTGGGGTTTTTTCCATGATGATGCCATTACAAAATAGAAGGTTGTTTTGGTTCCTTGACTATATTTCCATACCTTTTAACATATTTGGATTTCTTTCAAGTTTAACCTTAATTCTGAATTTTCTGCCTTTGCAGTGCTTGTGTTTGGGATATTTACAACACCTCTGTAGTGTATTTTACGCTAAATTACTTACATGCATTCTCAACCCTACCTCCCTCTTAACATAGTTTTGATCTGGAAAGAACCATGTTAGTTGCAAAATTGAAACAGTTTTCTGTAATATTGATTTGTCTGTGCACAGATGTGTTACAAAGATGCAGGCAAACAGCAGCGAGAATATGGATCCCTGAGAACTTCACTTGCTTTCTGCATTGATAGTCCCATAAAATACATGTTATGGGATAGACACAGTCAGGATATTGTAGATTCTTCAGCTGAATTTTTGAAGACTGAAAATATTTTTGTGCCTACAGTGTCCATTATTATAAAATAAGATTTCAGCCAGAGATGGCCCACTAAAATCTCATTTATACCCTCACAAAGAACATGGAAGCTTTTACGGATGCTATGAAAATTACCTTAGTGCAGCATTTTATTTAAAGCTGCTGATGCCATCCTGAGAATAGCACTGACATATTTCATGCAGTTAAAACTTAATAGCCACTTTCTCAGGTTGTCCAAGGCTGTCTTTGTATAAAGAGTCATTTTTTACATTTTCAAACATTCTGTGACAAGAGGTCTCACTCTACTCAGATGTGTCAGCTCAGTATTATTCTAGTTATGAAGCATAAGATGGCTAGAGTAAACATACGTCACCATTTCCACACCAGTGCCCCAGTCCTTCAGTCCTTACTCTGGTGAACAGTTTCATTGAGGTATCTTGAGTATGGCCTTTGGAGAATCACTCCCCCATTGTACAACATAACAAAAAAAGAAACGATTGAGTCTTTAAAAAGATCTCCTCTGTGGCATGTTATCTCAATTTAAAATGCATAGAGGATTTTTTTGTTTTTATTCATATGTTCTGTTCTGAGCTAAAACAGTTGGGTGGGGGATGATATGTAGGGTGTTGCTTAATTGGGAATTGAGTTTTCTGCAACATTATCAATTTTGCAAACAAGTTTGAGAAAATCATTAATTTATATTGTATTTCTAGGTTTCAGTGGATAAGGTTTTAAAGACTCTGAAAGAAAATGCGAACAAGGCAACAAGCATACTTCTTACTGCTATACCTCAAATAGGTTCCATGGACTGGACAGAAACTCTGCATAACATGAAAGTAAGCACAATATTTGAACAGGTTTTGGCGGGGGAGGGCTAGAGAGGGGAAGGAAAGAAGTGTGTGCTGTGTAAGTGTATGGCCCATGATTCAAAACACCATTTAAAAAGGCAAGGAAGTCACCAGGGGAGAAAGGTTCATTACAGAGTTTGACAAGCTTTATTGCAAACAGCTAGCCTCAATTTTACAAGAAGTATTTCAAAAAGTAGAGGGACATCTGCAGGACATGTATTAAAGCTGTAGTACTCCTGTAGCAAGGAAAAGTACAAATCTGCAGGAGTCTCCACATTACAGACCTACATCTCTATTCAGCGGAGAGCTCAAAATAATAGTGAGTCAAATGGAGAGGATTAAACCTAATTGCACTTGTGAGTTTGCAAAAGGAAAGTTGTTCATTGGGTAACATGAAGATAACAATGTAGATGTTCAGAATTCTTTTCACCCTGGCAGTGCTGTGACACTAGATGCACAAAGGGGGATTGCTAGGGTGAAAAGGAAATACCTTTTTGAAGTGTTACGGAGAGAGAATTTCAGACAAACCCTTTTAAAACATACAGGGTTGGCTTATGCAAATTCCGCATCTCAGCTTCATCCAGTCACTTTATTCCTTTGCCTAGGGGAGAGAATCTTTGTCTCGGATGTTAAAATGTTGATCTCTTTCCTACTCCTCCCCATGCCTTCCTCATGCACAGGCCCTTCCTGACTCCTCTTGACTCCCTTACTTTCTGGTGTCAAAGGAGCTGAGTGGGACTGTGAAGGGCAGGCAACAGAGGCAAGCCAGGTATGTGTGGCAGTCTGAAGGAATGAAGGGCTGTGTATTGGGGAAGGAGGCTGTGTTAGGGAGAGTGGTGTTGTGTAAAGGAGGGAGGTCTGGGGACAGTAAACAAGACCAGTCTCTTGAGTGCTGATGTCTCTGCACTTTAAGGGCTCCCCCTGTGCTCTTCTCTTAGCACTTGACATTTGAAGTTCCAATAAAAATATTATTTTAAAACTCTGTGTTTTCATATGGTCCAGTTAGGAGGGTAGATTTGATTTAAATCATGATTTAAATCACTAGTCAGGAAGACTCGATTTAATTGTGGTTTTCTACATAAAAGTGCATTCTTGTTGGTTGTTATAACCTTAATACATATTCTTCACAACTCAGAGGTAGATGTAGGTTTCATTTTTAGAAGGTACACACTATACATTTTTAAACAGTGATTTATTTTGAAAACTTTTCAGATTAGTTTTAGAGCTATATCAGAAAATGAATGATTGTTTGGTTATTTCAGTTACCAAAGGTAATTGAAGCAGATAATTATGAAGTCATTGGGAGGTGAACTATCTCCAATTCAACAGGTTAATCATTAATATTTGGAGGATTTTCTTGTTGTGCCATATTAGGAGGAGAACATCACCAGACAGACATTTAAATTGTTTTATTTAACTAAAACAGCAATATTATGTGTTCTGGATTTTTTTTTTTTCAACAGCAAACATATAGGATTTTAACAAAAAAGCATATGCCCCTCCCTTCTCCCATTTATCTCCTGACTACTTCTCCTTGTCCAGATCTATTCCACCCACAACAATCTTCTATTCATTGAACTTTTTGAAACTTGGCACTTTTAGAGAGAGGTAAGGGATTGACTCTGTGTACACAAATTTGCAGAGGGACAATAGAGGTGAGGTCTGTTATTTCTCACCTCTATATATTATTTATTTATTTAAAACATTTTTTGCTGCTAACAAGCATGTTACTTCTGGAGACACAAATCCACAGTCTGAGAACTGTAAAACTAAGCATCTCTCATGGTATCTTCTAATCTAGACTGCGCACTGAGTCCCATTGGGTAGATAGAAAGATTAACCTAAATAATCTATAGAGAAGCCTGTGGAACCCCATAAGATTGGGTCCTTAATCCATGAACTACTGGAACACATTTAAAAAACTTTTCTTAAACGTTACATGAACATACTGTCTCATACTATAGAATTAGAATTTATAATCCCTATTCCATGATGAGATATCTTTGAGCTATAATGAATCTTAATGAATACTGTCTTTAGATAGGTTTTTTCCTCAAAAAGCATTTTATCAAAAAATTCTGATTTAAATTAAAAAACAAATCATTGGTTTTTATTCACCCTGCCAGTTAGTGGAGGAGATGTGAGTCTTATGTTTTTGATGTATTCAGAGCCATGCTGTCTCAGACAAAACTCAAGCCTGAATCCTTAAACAGGTTTAAGCTTTGAATTGACCATAGGGTAGGTTTGCATGGCTACAATCCAAAACCATGAGATGGGTCCCTGGCTCACCTCTTCCCTGCTCCAGCCTTGATAAGCCCCAATATCGCTGTCTTCTGGGAGGGGAGTTTAGTTTCCTGTAATTCTGCCCCCTCCTCCCAACATCTGTGTGGGAGGCCAGCTGGCTCTCTTCACCCTCCTGCAGTCTTTGGGAAGTTGTGAAGCAAGTAGAGGAGGGGAGTAGTTAGCAAAGTCAACCTTCTTCCCCCTTCCCAATCCACAGAAATCATCCTCAGGGAAATGGACTCACTGTTTTTTTGTTTGTTTGTTTGTTTTTTTACGTTGTAGGCTTTTGGGGTTTGTTTTGTTTTAATTAAAAATGATTCAGTGACCTCTGTTTGACCCACAGATGTTTTCAAGTTCAGTCACATGTCTTGCCGTGTCACGTGGCCACCTTGGGTATGTCTGCATTGCAGTTAAACATCCACGGCTGGCCTATGTCGGCTGGCTCGGGCTGAGGGACAGTTTAATTGTGGTGTAGATGTCTGGGGTCCCAGAGCCATGAAGTCTATTCCCCTAAGGATGATTTTTGTGGATTGGGATGGGGGAAGGAGGTTGATTTTTGGTGGTTACCCCCTTATCCCGAATCCTGTGAGCCCGAATCAGCTGACATGGGCCAGCCACGGGTGTCTAATGGCAGTGTAGACGAACCCTTTGTGTACTTCAGTGTCAGATGTGGGGTTGTCCTGTCAGTTCGTACATCAGGGTGGGGCAGTGCTGCTGGCTGGAGAGAGCTGAGGATCCCTGTGCCCTGAGCAATGAAGATCCAGTCCGTCCCTTGTTGATTGTGGTCAGGTCTGAGTGTTAAAGGAGTGGAGAAAAGGATCCTGGGAGTAGCTTTTGGGATGAGGGGCTTGGAAGCTACTCATGGGGCTGGGATCAGGAATAGGGAATTGCCTGACGTGAATAGTTGAGGAATTGCTGGAAATGTATTTCTGGAGGAGGATTAGAAGCTGTGCCAGGCCAGGGGCACTTTGGGAAAGTGGTAGGAAAGTCTGAGGGTTGGGTTTTGCTGAGGACTAGGATTTTTGAGGCACTGAATGGTGGTAAATAAGATTTGGGATTGGGCCATATAGTTTGTAGGTAGGGAGAGAAGCAATTATGGGATGGAGTAGGGACAGAGAGACACTGGGTGTGTGTTATAATTGAACCATACATTTAAAAAATCCCCTCCCCCACTTTGGAGCTAGGCAAAGCTTTCTTCCATGTAAATTCTTGTTTGCCCCCTTTAACTGTCAGCCGTTTATTTTGTGATTAAATTTGTTTTTCTGACCCTGCTTGAACTAAAAACAAAGTGGTAGCCGATGCCCGATCCCAGCTGGTATTCCGGGGCCCTGCTACACAGGTAAAAGAACGACTACCCCTTCCAGGCTTCAGCAGCTGGGTGCTGATGGACTGCTGTACAAAGCCTGTTTCCATGAACAGCAATTCTGGGAAGCATGAGATTGGGTTCAGAGCCTTTGCCCTCAACCCCTCCTGGTAACACCACCTCCCCATACCCACTCTCCTTCCCTCTGCTCATTACTGTGGGTGGGGAAACTTACTTAGGGAGGCATTTGCCTCTTTCTCCTTCCCCTGTCCCCACCTCTTGCAGCTGAAGTTTGCATGGGCCAGCCTCCTCTCTTAGAAGTTTTTGCAGTGTTTAACAGAGATGTTGGGTGAAATGTTCTTACTCCTGTGACAAGATTTCAGCATAGCATCTTTCACCCTGCTTGTCATCTCTTGCCTGTTTTCCTGTCTTTTGCTCTCAGATAATCTCTGAGCACCCTCCCCTGTCCTCTCCTCAGTGAGAAAGAAAGTGAACCTTAGGTTGGAGGTCAAAGATATAAAAATGACTTTAACAGTTTCATGTGGGTGGCTGTTTTTTTAAAAATGTCAGCTCATCTACAGAGAGGCAAGATGGGTGAGGAAACATTGGACTAACTTTTGTTGGTGAGAGAGAAGCTTCTGAGCGTACACGGAGCTCTTCAGCCTGAAAGCTTGTCTTTCTCACCCACAGGAATTGGTCCAATAAAAGATATTACCTCACCCACCTTGTTTCTCTAATATCCTGGGACCCACATGGCTACAATAACATTTCATACAGCTCATCTATAGGTCAATTTTATATATTATCAAAGTTGTGTGGAGTCAAACTAAGAGTCACCCCTGCTTCAGACTCTCAGTGTATTTCATAGCCTTCATAAATGATCATTAATAATAATTTCCTCCCTGAAGGCATAGCGGTTGTACTAATGCTGCTCCTTTAAGGAACAGATGGGATAGAAAGCCTGTAGGCTTCCAGAACAGGATATGCTGATGTCATTGCGTTTGTGCCACCAACCAGGAAATACCAAAAATGTTAACTAACTTGTAAGTCCAAATACAGAATCAATTGCATAAATGATGGGAGACTCATTAGATTTGAAAGCAGATCTTATGTTTGTGATACTTTAATAACAAAGCTAAATAAACTATGTAGAGCCCTACATAGTTATGTTTAGCAAGTGAAAGCTCATGAATAGCCCTTTGACTGATACATATTTAGACTTGCTCCTTATTTAGCATATCCATGAGATAGAATAGCATAGTAACAAACTCAGACTATCTTGAAAGTATGTCTTCTATCTTTTGTTAGTCATTTGACTGGAGAAAACATTGGACAGAGAAAAACTCAGTCTCTTTGCTGACCAGAGTTTCAACTCATGGGCTAGGTGACAATCAGTGATGGTGTCATTTGGACTCAACACAAAAGCGCAATACAGTTTAACACAATGTGACACAAAAGTCTGTTCACACAAAGGCCTTGATTCTGCAGTGAGTGCCACACAGACTCCAATCCCCATGCAGAGCCCCACTGATTTTTGGATACATTTAAAAAAACAAAAACACTTATTTGCCTAGATGTTTTAACTAATTCATTTCAAAGGCCTAATGTAGACAGGGCAAATTGTATTTTAACATGTTGGCTGATCAAGGTGGATAGTAGGTGAGAGTTTAGGGATCTCCTTAACCAGTTAACAGATGCTAAAGTATAGCTTGCCCCTGTCTACAGTAAGGCTTTAACATGTGTTTCCTAGCCAACTTTTTTTAAAAAAAATTATCTGAGTTTAGTTGTACTCTAAGTGACATGCACATTCACTACACACGTGAGGCCCCGACCCAACAAACGTTTATGTACATGAGTAACTATATTCCTGGGAGTAGTCTTAATGAAGTCTATGTGATTAACAATACTCGTGTGAAATGGGATTCCCTGCAGGTTTTACTGCAGGATCAGGGGGTTGGGTCCAAAAGGGCCGAGCTTCTCCCATTAAACTCAGTGGAAAATGTGAGTGCTCAACATCTCTCAGACTCAGACGCTCAGTTTGGCCCAGGCCAGTTGCTAAGTGTCGTGAGCATTGTATTCACTGAATACTAGCTTAAGGAAAACAATAGTTTCTCATTACTTTCAATTTTCTGATGCTCAGGGTTTTTTACATAAGTTAAAGAACATGCAAAAACTCATTTTCTTTTTTAGCATATTTGTTATTTTCAGAATTTTAGGATTAAGTTTACTTGTATATTTGTATAAATCCAATGGGTGTGACCAATATGCTACTTTTTAAACAGTTAAAGTACCCAAATATGGGATTTTTCTTAACCTTAGTTTTTAAAGCTAAGTATTAATTTTAATCTAGTACTTTGTGGAGTTGATTTGTAACAATAATCACCAGTTAGTACGTATGGAAAATTGTAATTACCTTCACAATTGCTGGAGGTTAAAGGGTCTGTTCTCCCTGTCTCACCTTCAGGGTTTTTTCAGGGCTACTGCACACATCAAGAGAATTCATACCTGTTTCTAATCTGCATGCAATCAACATGATTTGCTGTTGAGAATGCTTTAAAATTTAAAGGTGTGTGTTTATATATTGGGATAGGGTGTATTCTACTGTTTTGATTTTGTATTTCAGTGTACTGTGCAGTGCTCAGTCATGTTACCAAAGCATTAAAAGCCTGGATGGGCTCTGAAGTTTGGATGCTCAGAAGAAAGGAGAGGATCAGTCTTGAACATCTAGTTACAATATTTTGGGAATTTGATGTCTGGCATGAAAGAATACAGTAAACGTTTCACTGGTCTATTTCTTGTCTGCTAGTAAAGTATCATGCTGAAGACCTTTAGCCTTGGAATGTATTGATTGTATGAACTGGTAGGGCAATGGGATAAGCATTCCATAACAAATTATCATATTTAAGATCCTAGTACTTCTGTCTTGTTTACAAACTTCAGGTGAGAAAGAGTGCTTCATTCATCCTTTGCTCAATAATAGCTGTTCATTCATGGCCTGGAAGAAGGCAAGAGAAGAGGAGGGGTTAGATTGTGTACTCTTATTGATAAGTTTCAAAAAATAAAGACTTCGGAAAGTTAAAACGACTGAGCTATTAGTTGCTTTGCTATCTCCTTTTTCTGAGCGCAAACTATCTTTTATCACAGAAATATAACTGAAGGATTATAGGTTACTTAAGAAAATACACTGCAGTATTTTTATAATTTTTTTATATATATATATTTTACCTGTATTGATTTTCACTGTTCTCTTATGAAAAAAATGCTTTCTGTGGGGTTTGTGACTTGGACATCTTAAGCCCAAATGTTAAAAGCATGTCCCCTTTTGCTGCCATACTGTCTCACCATAAGAAATTGTGCCAGCTGTTTTGCAGCAGCAATAATTTTGAGTACAAATGTCACCATTTAAAATGTTTACTTGATTGCATGAGCAAGTCAGGAGACAAACATCTAGATTTGTGTCTGCAATTGATTGCAGGCACATATATTTACAAGTACATAAATATTCCTGCAAAATTGGAGTCTGGATTTCAATCTCTTAAAATTAGACTCATGAAACTTTATGAAATTATGTTTCTCAATTTTAGCTTGAGATGCTTTAATTTGGGAAGGAATGATGTGCATCAAGGATCTGATCCAGAGCCCACTGCAGTCACTGGAAAGACTTCCATTGTCTTCATTGGAGTTGGCTCGGGTCCTAATTAACTAAAACTGAAGTGACAAATTTAGGACAACATTTTGGCCAGATGCCACTGTCTGTTCTGTACACCAGTGGTAGCATATTCTGTTACATTTGTCTACAGAATTCTTTTTCTTTAGTTTTATTCTGATTTACAACTATGTTAGTGATGAATGTATCTACTGTTGATTGTATCCAATGTATATATTCATGCACTCTACATCTTCTACTGCATATGCAGAATGAATACAATTGCCTTCAAGAAAATAATTTGCTGCTGCTCATCTAATAAATAAACCAAATGTAACCTCCTGCTTCTAGAAATTGTGTGGGAATGGCTTTGTTTTATTTCTGGACATTATTCAGATAACTGAGTTTAGCTGTTCGGATGGCAAAAATACTGGATAAGCATGAAATCAGTCTATACAGTAATTCACTAACACTGTATTAATGGGAGTTGATGATCTGAGAGTGTATTGTACTACTTTTGTGTACACCTAAGCAAAACCTTGCATGGTTAAGCAGAAGAGTTTAGATCTTAAAGACATATTTCAGAAAGTAGAAATCCTGCCCAAACAATACAGATGACAATACAAACCATGCCTGGTGAAGAAAAGATTGGAAATGAAAAAGGCAAATTATCACCACTTGTTCAGTTGTTAAGATAAAAATGAAGCCTTACGTGAAGAAAAACTAAATATAAAGTATTTAAAAACATTTTAATTGTTATTGTATTGCAGTAGCACCTAGGAATCCCAAGCATAGACCAGGATGCCATTGTGTTGGGCACTTTATAAACACAGAACAAAAAGACATCACTACCCAAAGAGGCTTACAACCTAACTACATTAGAAGCAAGTAGGCTACATGTGTAGCTCACTGTAGGCCATTGAGACCACTAAGATTCGGAGAGAAATGTAGATGTCAGAAGATAATTTAGTTCTACTTTTTTGCATCAGTCATCATTACTACAACCAGAGTTCTTTGAAAAAGTGAATAACTAGATGAAGGTGACCAGGTGGACATCATCATTAAAATTTTCTACAACTTTTTAGTAAGGTCCTCCATAAAATATTAAGACAAACAATCCTGATTCTTGTGGGAAAGCCTAGCGTGAATTTAAAATGGGTGAAGCAATAGAGAATAATTGTAGTAAATGGTGGATCTTCAGTTCAGAACTGGCCCCAGTGCTGTGTTTTTGATTTGGACCCTGTACCTGGTTTGAGAACTCTGCAGGTGGAACCACACTGGGTACCTTGGAGAAGAAAGTGGACATCTATTAGTGAAATTTGCCAATAGCACAGTTGTTTGTGTTAGTACAAGCTATTCATAACAAAAAGGAATTCCAGATGGATTTAATCATAGATGCTGGAATGTACCTAAAAAGGGAGAGCCTGCCGTAGGCCTCCTGCACCACTTAAATCCATTCCTTGACATTTCTAAGACCAATTCTGCTGCACTCTGTACAGCTGCTGCCAGAGACATGATGCTGGGTTAAATGCTCCAGTGGTCTGATCTAGTATGGTTATTGGAGTTGTGAATTTAATACTTCAGTTCTACAGAGAAACAACACATTGAAAATGATTGTATATTGTCATTTTAAAAAATAATTTGCCTCTGTTGGGAAGGTGTTGTTGTTTTTAATTCCCTCAGCAAAAAAAAAGGGGGGGGGAGGGGGGGTTTACTGGTAGTGCACCCTATCTAAAAGTTGCCTAAAATTTCGTTTTAAACCCCCATTTTTAAAAGCAATATGACTTTTCAAATCAAAGTGTTTGGACTGAAATTTTCCATGTTTGGTGTCTGCCTTAGATGGAGTTCCCCTCCCCCATCCAAAAATACAGGGCAGCCATTTTGAGAAAAAGCTTGTGGAAAAGCAGGTGGTTTTGCCAGTTCTGCATATTTTCTGACCAGTTTTGTAGAGCTCTAACGCCTCAGAAGTTTGGATCCAGAACTTGAAATTTGATAGCGGGATAGTCCAGTGGTCAAAAAGGGTTTTGCTGTCCCCATATACGTCTGTCAAGATCTGAGTTACAAACCACAGACAGTTTCTATTTGCATATGTGCAAAAGGACGTGTTCGAGGCTTGTGTCTAGAGCCTCTGAACATTCTTTCTGCATTGCACATACTTCCCAGAGTCACTGAGACAACTGCACTATTTTGAAGCAGCCACATAACTGACTTGGGTGGGACACAGGCAGCCTGGATCCTCTCAGGCACCCTTTGGTATAAGAGATGTGCTGCTGCTGCTATTCCAACAAAAGACCCTTTGGCCAAGTAGATGTACGCTATACTGGAAGCCAGGAGACTGAGTTCTTCTTATGCCTGGTGGTAGTAATTTCATGCACTTGACAACCCTTAACACTGAGCAAGGCCTCATACCCCTACCTTCGGTAGGAAACACAGCCCATGGGGAGAAAGAGTGAGGATGAAATTTTCTTCTCTCAAAATTAATGTATGAAGTTCGACAGGAAGGATAGTCGTGTCATTAAGGCTCTGGAGTAGCATTTGGGAGACGTAGGTTCAATCCTTAGCACTATTATGAATTCACGGTGTGACCCTTGGGCAAGTCATTTAATCTCTCTCCAGCTGTAAAATGGGAATGCCACGTCTCCTGTCCACTTGTCTTGCCTACTTTGATTGTGAGCTCTTTGGACCAGAGAGTGCCTCACAAATCTGGGGTGTGAACCAAGGCAAACTGAGTCGGCTGGCCTTGGTTTTGAAAACTGCAAACTGAAAGTAGCAGATTTCATATAGCTCTGGGACTTGGTTTGTGAGCAGTATCACTGATTAGTCACTTGCCTTCCAACTCCCATTGCCCTGATCCACAGGAGCAACTGTTCAGCTAGTTCGGTGCTCTCAGAATGGAAGCTTTTGACATGGAGCAGAGGTATGCCTACTTAACTGCATGGTACCACAGTCAAGAGCATAACAGCAGTTAAAGGATTAAAGATGAACATTTGTATTCAGAGAACTGTGATGTGTAATCATATTTCACATTTGTATTGGACTTTTCCACTGGAGTGATCCTAATGTGCTTTTCATACATTGTGTTACAAAATTTTGTACATAGATCTTCAAATACTCCTGAATGACACATTAATTTTTGGACTTTTGATTGTGATAATTTTGCTTCTCTGTCACTGAGGTATTTTTTAGAGATGGGTCCAAGTCATAAAGTTCATATCCAAAATTTCTCAACATTCAGGGATGCCCAGTTCTTGGATTCCCTTCTGAGCCCACCTTTGCTTTTTACATGGTCTATTAAGCTTTAACGGTGACTTGCAAAGATCTTGTTTAACAATGAGATTACATCCGGTTTATAGGCTAAATGCCTCCACTAGCACCTTCCTTACTTCACTTTCTGAGTTGTATCCCCTCTTCACAATGTTACAGGCAGATGAAATCTGCCAGTTGTGACACACACCCCCATCTCCTGCGACTCAATCAGCTAGCAGGGATCCCCAGTGGAGCTTGAATGAGGGAGTCTGTTAACTAGCCTATTGTTAGTACACAGTATAACATTACAGCGTATAATGTATTTTTTATAAGCTAAAGGATATTGTGCTGTACAGCCAGAAAATAAAGCCTTAGCTTCTCAGGGCATGAACTGTAAGGTGAAGATGGTAGCTAGTAAGAGAAGTAGAGACAGACTGTGTGAATTACATAAATTGGAGTTTTGTGAGTAAACCTAATGGTTCATGAGAGCCTATTTTGGCACTGGAGATCCAGATACAGTGGTAGTTCATGGGGGTTATCCCAAATAAACCAAGCTGATGTCTTACGAACAAGCTTCTCACAGGGGAATTACTCCAGCCCAACTTGTGAGTCTGCATGGCCCGAGGTGTGGTATTGGTGGTTGACCAACCTGAAAAAGTCCACTTTTGGAGCTTTCCAGGAATAATTCAGCCTCTCAGACTTAAGCCTGGTCTACACTTAAAAATTAGCTCAATCTAGCCATGGTGCTTTCGACTATGAAAAATGTTGCACCCTGAGCACCATAGTTGGGCTGACATAATCCTTGGGATAGATGCTGCTATGTTGACAGAAAAATTCTTCCATCAACCTAGCTACCACCTTTCTGAGAGGTGGATTAACTATGTCAATGGAACGCCCCCTGCCATTGCTGCAGGAAACATCTACACTACAGCGGTACAGCTGCAGTACTGCAGCTGTGCCACTGTAGTGATGGTAATGTAGACATGGCCCGCCATACTGTGGTGGATGAAGCCTTTTTTTTGTGGGGAGGGGGTTAAATGTGGAATTCCTTTGCTTCCTGCTCCTGTCCCAACTTGTTTCACTGTCAATGTGCTTTGAGGCCTGGTGTGCACTTACAAATTAGATAGACCTAGCTACATTGCTCACGCCTGTGAAAAATTTCAGGCCCGTGCAATATAGTTTGGTAAACCTAGCCCCCGGTGTAGATGCAACTAGGTTGATGGAAGGATTCTTCCTTTGACCTAGCTACCACCGCTCAGAGAGTTGGATTAACTACAGCAATGGAAAAACCCCTTCCATCCATGTAGGAGGGGTCTACACTACAGTGGCACAGTTGCAGCTCTGTAGCTGTAGCACAGACATATCCTGAGGAGAGAATTTAGGGAAATTAGCAATTACCTTTGGAGCACAGTATTAAAGAAAACAAACCAGGAAGAATAAGAACATAAGAACGGTCATACTCGGTCAGACCAAAGGTCCATCTAGCCCAATATCCTGTCTTCCAATAGTGGCCATTGCCAGGTGCCCCAGAGGGAATGAACAGAACAGGTAATCATCAAGTGATCCATCCCCTGTTGCCCAATCCCAGCTTCTGTCAAACAGAAGCTAGGGACCCCATCCTGGCTAATAGCCATTGATGGACCTATCCTCCATGAATGTTCTTATGTTCAGAAGAGTCACTGGAGAGAGAAATCAAAATGCAAATAGATGATAAAGTGAAAATGGAAGAAATACTCCCACTCTCAGAAGTTCCTGCAGGATCATCCCCTACAGCACAGTTTCTATTATTTTGTTCAGCCTAGATATAAATGTCTCAGGAGATGGGACTTCTGCCACTTCTCTTTGGAGATATTTCCAGAGCCTAATAGATCTCACTCATCAGCATCCAGCCTAGATCATCCCTTGTCTCAGTTGCATCCCAGTATTCCTACGTATACTCCTCTGCATCACTCAAAATGAATCCTCTCACACCCTTCAGATGTGTATAAACTAGTGGTGTGTCCCACCTCTTCCCACGCTGTTGCCCAGCCACTGCTTAGCCAAGCTACATTTAGCTCCTTTAATATTTCCTAATACATCAATTCCCTCTAGTGCCCTGATCATTTCTGTTGCTCTTCCCTGGGAAACCTCCCCTTTGTCAGGATCTGACTGGTAATGAATGTGATGCCCAGAAGCAAATACAATATAGCAGGTACAGGTGCATCACACTCATAGTGATGGGATCCTTACCCTGTCCCCTTTCCTTGTGAAGTCCAAATTTGGCCTTGCTTGCAGCTATATCATATTGCTAACTCGCCTCCAATTTTCTGTCTGCCACAACACCCAGGTGCCTCTTAGCATCTGCCAGGTGGCCTAGATTTGACATAAATATCATATGCATACTGAAAACATTCCAGTTCATTCACTGGTATAAATACTAAAGATAATGTAACAGCTTTGCTAACACTGTGGTGTTCTGGGGGTCCTAGTTTGGGAAAGGGGTTTTTCTACCCAAAGCAGATAGGTGCTTATTAGCATTAGGAGCAATCTGCATCATTCAGGAGGTGCTCAGCACCTGGCAGGATCAGGCCCTTAAGACAGAAACTGTGGGCTAACTGTTCTAACGGTTGCTTCCTCTCACCCACCATCATTATGGTAATGACTGAAGCAGGACAATGTGAGAGAATGGAACCTAACATTTCGCAACACACAGGGTGTGTGGCAGCCTATTCTGATTCTTATAAAAGTAATTATTCAGGACAGGGAACTGGCCTTATGTTGTGAACCCTGTATGTATTTAGGCAAGGTTGAAAATGTGGTTTTAATTTCTGTGCATACTTTTTGGGCAGCATTTTCTCTGTAGCTGCAGCCTCGAAGAAGCCTGACTCACTCAAACATGAAATTCACCATCTGCTCTCAAAGACAAACTGCAAATTAAGCAGGGCTGTTCTCAGAGGAGTTTTGAGAGGGTTTGTACTCATGAACAGTGCTGCATTAACAGTCATTACAGGGCAGAAAAGCTGGCAGTGGGTTTATCACATCAATAGCCCACAACTCCCTTCTAGAAGGACCACCTCTTTGGAGTCTCCAGACCCTTTCCATCCTGAAGCTACCAGCAAGGAGGCTCAATTATAATACAGTAGAATCTCAGAGTTACAAACTGACTAGTCAACCACACATCTCATTTGGAACCGGAAGTAGGCAATCAGGCAGCAGCAGAGACAAAAGAAAAGGAAACTACTAAAAAATTTAAGGGAAAGCAGCATTTTTTTTCTGAATAGTAAAGTTTCAAACCTGTATTAAGTCAATATTCAGTTGTAAACTTTTGAAAGAACTATAATGTTTTGTTCAGAGTTAGCAACATTTCAGAGTTACAAACAACCTCCATTCCAGAGGTGTTCTTAACTCTGATGGTCTACTGTGTGCTCTTGCTCATTAGAATCCGAACTAAGATTAGAATCTAAGACTCCCTAACTTATTTCCCATAACCAAGGGGCCTTTAGTAATAACCCCAACAGTAGTTCATCACAGAGGCTGGCCCTTTCAGGGGAATCAGGAGCCAATCTACCTGTGATAAGCTCTGCTAAGAAGAATGAGCCAACTCGGATCTGCTTGTGAGTAATTAATTACCTAGATGGCTGGGTGACAGTGTATTACTTAGTGAACACCTGGGCCTCATAAAGGATTATAAGGGCTTTGGCAGATAGCCTTTAACACCTGAAAAGAGGGCCTTCTCAGAGAAGCTGGTTTGAGAGTTTACCGGAGCACCATGTTCTGTGAGGACTATGAGTGGTGACAGCCTGCTCCCCATGAATGGAACTTACTAGACAGCACCAAGAAGTCAAGGTTGTTGAGGTACCACATGCTGCTCCAAAGAAGAGCTGCAGCAGTTTGACCTCTGCAGGATCCCTGAAATGGACCCCTTATCCAGGTGATGGGAGGAGAGCGTCCTGGTCTGAGAAGCTCTTAGTGGTGATGGGCCTGGATGGAGATGGATGGACTCAGGTAGGACAGATTAATATTGACTTGGCCCTCCCAGCTATGACACATGGAGTGAAGACTTGGTTAAGTAAATTAGACCCCCTGATGGGGCACTGTTCGTTACATAACAGCATCACTGAATTAACTGAAAGCCCACTAGGGGAAATTGAGGTTGGGATGCTTCTGTTGCTCTCCTCTGGGCCACCAGGGTGTGTATGAGGTGACACCGAAGGGAATAGGGGTGGGGTAAGCACCCATGCTATCACACATTGCCTTGCAGTTTATGTAGACCTTTGGCCCTGTGCAAAATTAATGTAAAGCACTAACATTTAATTTAGTAGCATTGTCATTCACTTTTTACAGATGTAAATGACAGAGGCACAAGAGATGAGGCAGTGCAAAAAAACCCCACACCTTAAAATCTAAAGCTGTCAACCCACATTAGAAAAATCTATCTTAACCCAGAACACTTTCAAATGATTCCTTACGTAAACTTTTCTAGTGAAGGTCCCCACATTTAGACTCGCTTAGAACTTTTCATTTTTTAATTAGCAGAGCAAAACTGGGTGATGTGAAAAAAAGTTTGCAATCAGAGAAAGGTGAAAAACAAATTGTTTGGGAATAGATTGCAATCTTCTTGAAAGTATTCTTTATTTGCATCCAGTCCGCTTAAAATTCCTATAGCTTCTGACAGTTTAAGAATATTTTAAAGCAAGCAGCTCTGATTGGCTGCACAGACCAGCTGACACGTCATCAGTTTCTGTTGACATTTGTTGCATCAGTATCTGTTTCTGCCAGCATGTGATTGCTAGATTTATAGAAAATGAATACAAAAAGCGGGGGAATACAGGTGAAGTACTTCATTTACAAATGTGACTATTTGGTGTTTATGAATGTTCCAGCTCTAAAGAGAAACTAATGATAAAACTTTAAGAGGGAAAATCTTGGCATTTGTAATGTAAAGAGCACTGGACATGGAGCAATACTCGCTTTAACTTGCTATAGAAAAGAGATTGCAAGCTTTGACCCACCTACACAGGCAGATATAACTGAGGGTGGATGGTACAGCCCCCTTGATACATAAAGATCCCTATGATTTTGGTCTCCCCCTGGCACAATTTCCCTAGCAAAATGAAGTCTGCTGGAATTTTGGACAGTTTGGACTCTGAGGAACCCTCACAAGGTAAAAAGTTGCACTCTGTTAGCAGAGCCTTATAGAAAGCAGCCAGAAATGGGGGTGGGGAAAGAGTCCAGTTCTGTGAAATCAGCTGTCCACTCAGTGAGAGAGTTATTTTAGTAATATATAGATACCTGTGCTTTGTTTCTTTTTGAACTGTGACTAATTTTTGTGAACGTACATATTTTGCTGGCTGCCTGAGAATAAAATTAGCTGGTCTCTTTAGGAAAAACAAGCGGTTTGGGGGTTGTTGGTTTTTTTTCCTTTGTCAGTCTGTGAGAAGGACTGAATTGGTTCTATTCCATCACCCCAATAGAACTAGTTTTTAAATGTAAATTTCTTATCTCATGGGATTACTGACTTTACTCACCATCCTGTATCTGGTCCTTTCTCTTCTTCTCCCCCATGCTGCCTGCAGTCCTGTTCCATGCTCTCTTTTCTACTTTGTTCCTCTCCTCTTCTTTGTTTGCATGGGGTGTTTTTTCTCTTCACCCCTACCACACTGGCACTTCCTGTCTTCAGCATCAGAATAGCTCAGTAACTATTATATCAAGAATCTAACTTACTGCTGCCCCTTCCCGAGAGCCTCTGTGCACTTTAACAAAAGCAAACAAAAACCGTTAACTAAAAAAAGTTCAAATGGCAGTACCTAAGCACCTAAACAAATGGCCTGATCTTCAGAGTTGAGGAGCACTCCCTTCTTCTTGACTTCCATGAATTTGGATTTTAAAGCCTACCTTGGAAATGGTGAACACAGCTTACAATAAATAGCATGCATGTATGAACAAATCATGGGCTGGGAACAATGTTATTCTAGTCAACCAAAATATTAAATAACACACAGAAATCCAAAAAGTCCTGCCCTGAAGGATGCTACCAGTCATGAGCTACTTATTCTACAAAACAGGTGTAGCTACAGCCACAAACAGGCCTCCACATCACTCAAGTTCCAGCTTGATCTTGCGCCGTTTCTAGGGACCACACTGTCTACAACTCTGTACCTCAGTCAGACAGACCTACTAGCAGAATGATGCACGTGCAGTACCTCACTATGCCTCTGACACAGCCAATTCCATGGCTCTGAGTGCTTTTCTGGAGCAGTGCTCGTGCCTGTGGGATCTAATCCAGCTCCCATTGCAATCAACAGAGAGAATCCCATGGACTTCAGTGAGAGCTGGAGTAGATGCAAAGTGAGGGAGAGAGTTCCACATTTGTGTGTACTTGTATGTATTCTCGATTGTCATGTGATAGGGTGGCTCTTTCTAGCCCTGTTGATCTTCATTGCTATTGGGGAGGTGGGGGGAACTGATGTTCTTAAGTAGACATTTGCTGAACTTTTTGAAGGCCTTACACTTAATTTGATGGCACATCTGTTTGCAATGCAATAACTTGGTCAGCACATCCAATCAATTCCAAAATTTCAGGAAATGTTCCAGGCATCAATGGCCCAACTGATCTAAAGGGGAAAAAATGTGTGGGGGAGGAGGGAAGAGAGAGAGAGCGAGCCTACCATTTGTTTAGCATAGCCAAAGCCTCAAGTACCTCTGCAATTGTCTATAGCTCAAGTAGCTGGCTGATGGCACCCATTAATGCTTTCCATCATAACAATACCCCTGCTCATCTGCCAATATAATTTAACAGGTTGATGCTCTAATGATTTATCTCCCAGGCAAATAATTAGGGGAATGGGGGGGTGTGCCTACCTCTCCTGGTATGGGGAATGAGGGAAGCTTGTATGGAGGAAGGTGGGAATGAGAGGCAGACAGAACCTCTGGTGGGGAGATTGGGGACCCTAGAGTGGGAAAAGGGGGCACACTGAGCTGCTTGTGGGGGGGAGGGTAAGGGGAATGGAGGGCCTGGGGGAGGTGGAAATGAGCAAAGAAATGCCATTCGGGGAAAATGGGGGGGGGGACACAGAACCCCCAGTTGGGGGAAGATTACTGGGAGATGCAGAGAGTCTCTGAAATGGAGGAGGATGGGAGGGGTGGTAAACCAGGAGCTTGTTGGGAGAAGCCGGGGGGGGGAGGGATGAGGCATGCATGTGCAGTGAGCTCAGCCTACTGAAGCTATGGAGAGTGACTCCCTAGTAACTTGATGGCTCTATACAATCCTCCTAATGGTGGCTACCTTCTAGAAAATGGGCTTATAATTCATGCTCCTTTTAGGCAGGCGTTTGAGAGTCCTACTAATCTTAGTGGGGCAACAACAATGTCCATTACCTCTGAGAAGCGTGCTTATTAGAAAAGCAAAAATCAGCTGTTAAGGGTATGCCCTAGGAGACAGACTGCCACTCCTTAGTGACTGCTCCCTACCAGGATCCCTCTTTCCTCCCCCACCCCATCCCATCAGTAGATAGTTAAATAATCTGTTTGGAGTCTGGCACTGCTGCCCTGCATTGTCCTAATGCCTGAGCCTAATTTCACATCCTTAGGCCTCAGGAAGTAGCATTGCTAAAGTTTATTGAGAGCCGGGCCTTTCCTCAAGTCAAACAGTGCAAAATATAAATAACCCATGAACAACTGATTTGATAAGACTGTTCTGTTCTAGTTCAATCCAACGCCAGGACACCTGGGGCCTCTTTAGTGTTCTGTCTCAGCCATGATCTGTACAGCATCCAGCGCAGAGACTGACCAGGCGAGCTGTGACCAGGGAGAAGGAGGGAAGAGACGTCTGAATTATTCCCCCCACCCCCTTTAGCATCTACCCTTGGCTGTGACCGATGGAGAGCTGCAGTCGGGCTGTGGAACAGGGTCGGTTCAGGCACTTGTTCTCCAGCCGCTGGCTCATGCTCTGGCTTCCTATAGGAGAGCACCGCTTTGGACAGAGGGGTTGGTTGGTTTTAAAAGCAGCCTCACTCGGCTCAGACGCTGTCACTCCTCTGGGGTAACCCGCTTACTGGGCTAGTTCTCCTCGGTAAAGCTGCTCGCCGGTGCCACTTTAGGCAGCAAAGTCAAACTAGCATGTCACCCCCTGGGCGTGGCGCAGCCGGATCCCACCGATGAGCATTAAGCGAGGCCGACGCCTGATGCAGCCGACTTGCCTGGCGTCTATTCATGTAAATGCTCCACCGAGTAGCTTAGCGCCCTGAATTCCCCCTGGGCACCTTCTTTTCGAGAGAAGAGGTCAGTGGCGGTGGAAAGAAAAGAACCAGTGGGCGACGTCTGCACCCTGAAATAAGTGCACGGGGGTGCTGTGGGATCCATGTCACGTTAGCAACAACTATTGGCCTCTAGGGCTTGATCTTCACCGCGCAGCGCAGAGTAACTCCAGCGTGAGCCTCCTGCTGCTGGCCCCAGGCCCACCCTGGTGGGGAAGGTTCATCCGAGCGGTTTGAGGAAGAGCGGAGACAGCTGGCTCAGGGGCCGAGCACACAAAACAAGGACCTGGGCACTGGGCTGCATTAGAGAGCAGCGCGGGGATTATTATTATTATTTTTGATGAAACATGTAAGTCAGAAAATGCCCCGTGGAGGAAACCAGCCCCTTTCCCTCATCGCTCTGTTTTGATAGATGGTGTCAGGGAAGATCGAGGATGGCCTTTCTGGTCCAAACCAGGGAGTGCACAGCCACAGCCCTTCCAACAGCCAAGAGGGACAAGGGCAATTGGCTGGGGGGGGAGGGGCAGGTTCAACTCCCTGTCCCCATTCGGGCAGAAGAGGGACTTAAACCTGAGTCTCCCGTCCCGGGTGAGGGGGCCAGTGCAGAAGGAAACCCAGCTCTGAACGCTTGGGATTCTTGTTTGCCCGTCGTCCCCCCCCTCCCCCATATGACTCCGAGACTGGAGCTACACACGCAACTGGGCTTCAAAGACCCCGGCCGGCGCACTGCAGCGGGTGCGTTGCCGGGGCTCTGCAAACTGGACCGGTGCATCCCTGATCTTCACTCCCCCTTATCTGGTTCTTTCCAGCAACTCGGCTACCTAGAAAGATACACTCCTGGTGAAAGCACACGCGCTGTAACCTAGTACATGGCAAACCGCAGGAGGGGTAGGCGGGGACTCCTTTTTCTTTCTGCTCCCAGTGTATGGACTCTAGCTACTTACTACCTAGACTCTACACGGACTTGTGTACTCTGTGTCCAGACCTGGGAGCCACGAACCTCTCCAGACGGTGACACCGACAGTCTGTCAATTTGGACCGAGTCATGTTATCCCCCGGCCTCAATTTCCCTGTATGCAATACTGGGTGTGGCGGGGATTGATCAGACAGCAGAAGAGGGAAGCACTATACAAATGCTAAATGCAGTGCTGTGTTATCTTCATGACGGTGGGCGGGTACTCATGCAAACTATCAGCTTCTAAACTTTACCGCTAGGTTGGCCCGTTAAAAGAGGCGCCTGTCAGTGCGTCACTGCCTGCGGGATTTATCTCGCGCCTTTCTAAATGCTGCAATTTCTTTCACTCCCTAATCCTTATACATGACGTTTAGCAATAGAAAGAATTTGGCTCAATGAATATTGTGGTTTAGTGTTGAGACTTCTACCGGCTCCTAAATGACCTTAGCATCTCCGCCCTCCACCCAAAACAAATCGGATTGCAAACCCGGGGGGGGGGGTTGTTTGTTTTTTGCTTAGAAAACTGCCTTTATTCTGTTAGTTGTTGGAAAAAGGAAATAATACAGAAGAGTTTAGTTGGCTGCCGATCAGCAAGAAGTCAACAGGTGGGAGTTTGGCCACCAGGTGGTAACCAAGCAATACATAAAGAACTTGCATTTTTATAGCCTTGAGCTGAGTCCCGCAGGTTAACTTAAAGCTTCTGAAATGTTCAGCTGCCTTGAGTGTGAACAGGCTGTCTTTCCCTGGCTCCTAAGGCAGGTGCCGGAAGATCATAGAAAAAACACAACCCAGAACACCTTACTCAGGGATTACAAGTAACAGTGTCAGGAAATCCAATTATACAGAAAATACTACATTCAGCCTTCAGTCCCTGGGTGATTTTCCAGGAATCATTTAGGTCTCTGCCGTTCCAAAACCTCCAGCGGTGGATCTCTCTTAACCGCTGGCTGGGGTTTATTAGAAAAGGGGGGGGTGTGTGTGTGTGTGTGTGTGTGTGTGTGTGTGTGTGTGTGTGTGTGTGTGTGTGTGTGTGATTTAAACATAAACAGCGCCAGTCATATTCCTTCTACTTTTTACCGCTGATCCCGCTGTCTGTCACACGGGTTAGCAGTTGGTGCCGTCAGAGCCTCTAGTATGTTGGCGGAAAAACTGGACAGCTCCTAATTCTGCGAGCCCCGGGGTCTGGGCCTGAGCCATCCGGTTCCACACGGGTCCTACCTTCGGTGTCCTCGCTGCCTGGGGGGCGCTGCAGACTGGAGACTTCACGGCCGCTCCTGGGGACGGTGGGAAGGGACTCCCCGGGGAGGAGACTGTCTAAAACCTCCTGAGCGCCGCCTGGAGGAACGGCTCCGCCCTGGAAGGGACCCTGCCCCTCCGTGTTTCCAGACGCGGTCAGCCGTGTGGTTGTCAATGTTTTAATCTCCGTAGAAAACCCCCCGCTCGACCCCGAGGGACCCGGGCTAGCTCCCCAGGGGGAACCAGGATGCAAGGGGGGAGCCTGGGCCCTCCCCCTTGGCCGGCTCTTAGAGGAGACCCGCCCATGCCGGAGTCCTGACGGATGCTTAACCCACGCAGCGCTGCGGCGAGGCTCGGGGGGTGCCTCACCCCAGAGCAGGGGGTCAGTAAAGCCCCTGGTGGCTGGCTGGCGGGGGGCTGGGGGATCGGCCCATCCCGCTCTTCGCGGCTGGGATCTTCCCCCCTCCGGGTCCCGCAAGTGCCTCCGCTCCGCGTTTATTCCCCTGTAACACCCCCCCCCCCCCCCCGGCACTCTCGCGTTCCTGCGTCTTCCCCCGCCTTCGGCTGCGCAGCGGCTCCTTCCTCGGCCGCCTCCCGCCCCCCCGGAGCTGGCGGGCTCCAGCGATGTTCCTGGCGGGCCTGACAGCCTCGTGATGGGGGGCAGCCAACCGGGCTCCTTCTCCGCCCCCTTTCCCAGCGGCCCTGGCTGTCTTTCTCCGCCTCCCCCCACTTCTCCCCCGCCCCCACCTAACGATTTCTCCGCCAGATCTCCCGATTTTATAAGGACAGTCCCGATATTTGGGGCTTTTTCTTATATAGGCTCCTATTTACCCCCCCCCCCCCACACACACACATACACACCCTGTCCCGATTTTTCATATTTGCGCTCTGGTCACCCTATTCTACATCCCTTCGCTGATTTCTACATGCAAAGCTAAAACTGAACGTCAAGCTAGCCACGTGGGAGGGCTTTGAAAGAAGCAGCTTAAATTTTGTCAGCTAGTTGGGAGCCTGAGCCCGTGAGAGCAGTGAAGACCCCAAGAAGAGCCTATGGGGCGCTTGAATCTGTGTTAGCGCAGCACTGTGCAGGGGGAGCAGAGCTTAGCTGGGCCTGGAAAATGGAGAGGAATTTGCTGTAGAATAGCTGTGATCAGTGGGTTTTGTTTTTAAAATGAGGACTAGGTTTAAATACATGTTGACTGTTCTCTGCGACTTTTCAGACTGAAGTAACCCACCTTTCTTGCGGGGGAGGGATAGCTCAGTGGTTTGAGCATTGGCCTGCTAAACCCAGGGTTGACAAAGGGTCCTGTGGCACCTTATAGACTAACAGAGGTATTGAAGCATAAGCTTTCGTGGGTGAATACCCACTTCTTCGGATGCAAGAAGAAGTTTTGCATCCAGAGGAGTTCGGTTTGCATCCGAAGAAGTGGGTATTCACCCACGAAAGCTTATGCTTCAATACCTCTGTTAGTCTATAAGGTTCCACAGGACCCTTTGTCGCTTCTACAGATCCAGACTAACAAGGCTACCCCTCTGATACTTGAAACCAAGGGTTGTGAGTTCAATCCTTGAGGGGGCCATATAGGGATCTGGGGCAAAAATTGGGGCTTGATCCTGCTTTGAGCAGGGGGTTGGACTAGATGACCGCCTAAGGTCCCTTCCAACCCTGATATTCTATGATTCTTGAAGGTGATGGCAAATGGCTATGCAGATCCTGGTTTTCCAGTTTCTGTGTGGAGGCAACATGGGCATGCGGGTGAAATCCCAGCCCTTTTGAAGCCAGTGGCAAAACTCCCAGTGACTTCAATAAGGCCAGGATTTCACCCGGACGTGCCAGATGTATACAGAAATATTTGCAAGATATCCTAAAACATCATGCAGACAGGCTGCTTCCCGTCCATGCTTTCGCTAGGAACATGAGCAGGGAGTTATGCTGCAATATTTCAGTCAGTTTTCCGGGGAGAGAATTGCTATGACAAGCAAACGTGTCTTTATTGCTCATCACAGGTTTATGAAAAGAGGAACTGGAGTCAGATTTGCCAGGTATGACTCTTCCTAGAGTGTGATCTAGACACACAGGGCAACGTCACATACATGCATAACTCCCCTCCCCACTGACCAGGTGACCTATGTGGAGATACACACTAAATCTAACTGATCCAGCAGTATCCTGGACCTTCTTCGCTGTCCGTGTCTATAAAATACACAATCTAGGCAAAGTCGCATCAAATGGAACCCTAGACTCCCTTAGACACACTCCTGTGAACGTTTTTTCCCCCTCGAGAGTAAATTTGGCTACTTTCATGTTATTTTCAAAGGGATAATCCTGCCCCCACTGAAGTCAATTGGAAAAATTCCATTCACTTCAGTGGGGGCAAGATCTAGCCCAAAGATTACCCCCAGCTGCTTAATTCGGAAATCAGAGTGGGGGGAGAATAAAAATCTATGTCCTGTGTAAGTATCTACATAGAGTTAAACTTTAATATAGGTAGTTATGAAACCTATAGTGTGACAGACGCGCTCCCAGAACCCACGTATAATTTCCGCGGAGCTGGGGTACGAAGTCCTGGCCCCACTGAAGTCAATAAGAGTTTCCCCACCAGTGATTTCCCTACACCCCCCCCTGAATTTCCTCAACACCCCCCCCCAGTTTTGTGAACTAGTTACATGCCAATTTAATGATTTCCCCCCCCAGTAAATTCGAACACCCCCCCGCATTTCAATTCCTGGGGAGGCCACTGTTCCCCATTGATTCCAATGAGGCCAAGATTTCACCTATAATATAACTGCTTGTAGAGGCGCATTGGATCTACATTCTGCGCCATTCATAGAATCTAGTGCGTTCAGTCTGGGAAAGTACTGAGGTCTCCCCCCTTCTAGGTAATAAAGGCACCGATAATACACGCATGCGACCTCACATGAAGGTCCCCTCCCTAGAGGGCTCTACGTCCTTTGGTGACTCTTGCACCCTCGGGGAGTTCACACATTTCTAGCAAGACAAAGGCTTGTGTTGACTTTTGTATCCCCTGAGAGAGGGCTGGGACACTGTCACTTCGGGGCAGTGCGTTTCAGAATTGCACCTCATGTCCCCTTGCCCCTGCACATTTCGTAGCTCTTTTTGCAGCATGTGAGGAAACGCGAGCGGAGTCCGGTCCTACAAGGGGCTGAATGAACGCCTCCCCCCCCCCCCGCACCCCCAACTCTGTGAACTTTAACAGGAGTCGCCTTGCAAGATGGGGGGCCCTGGGTGGCCTGCTTTTGAATAGTGCTCTCCTCTCCCATACCGAGGATGGGGAATGGGAGCGGACGAGCACTTTGCGAGTTCAGCCCCTTCCCGCTGATCCTCTTTTTTTTAAAACATTATTTATTTATTTTTAAAGTAACAACCTCCATTCCTGGGTTTTTCTCCGTAAGGTTCCGAGGTTTAAACTGCCGCTGGACCATGGGGACAGAAGGACCTGAATGGGTTCAGTAGCGCTCGAGTATCCAAAAATGCTTCCAGGGTTTTCTTAGTGTGAGAACTTGGGGCAAAGGACGACCATGAAAGTCTTGCCGGAGTTAGAATTGAGGAAGCTGCCAGCGCGTTGCTTTGTCTGACTGCAGAATAAGATCTCTAGTTGCCAATGGGGATTTTTCTAATTGGGAGCGGGGGGTTGGAGTTGTCGGAAAGCTGAAATAAAGTTTCTTAGAAATGGATCCAAAACAGTGTAGTGCCACCTATTCCTAACCTAGAAATCAAATACAGCCCCAATTGCCGTTATGGGCAACTATTTTCATTGTGGCCGTGTGCATGGGTAGCATAATACACTGCATTTAAAAAAAAGAAACAGAAGCAAGAAAACTCTGCTTAGTTTGGCATCACTTCAATACTCTGAGAATGTACTAGATCTAGGTATAACGTATTGTATGTGTTATAGGTCGTCCTTATTTTTAATATTAAACAATTATACATAACGTTTTAAATCCACAGAGTAGCACTGATACTAAGTCTGGTAGAATTTTCTTGCTTCTCTTAAGTGTTTTATCCTCGCAAATTCCCAGACGAACTCAATTTTTCATATCAGTGATTTTTTTAAAATCTACTATTGAAATACACATTTTGTTCAATTTGACATTTTATTAGCTTTCCGACAACCTATCTCTAACATAACCGCAACTATTATAGCTATTGAATTGTATATTAGAATGTTTAACAACATTGAGAGACAAGGTGAGTGAGGGAATAACTTGTATTGGACCAACTTATTTGTAAACTCCAAAGCTTGTCTCTTGACCATCAGAAGGTCCAATACAAAATATCCCTCGTCTCTCTAACATCCTGCGACCAACCTAGGACACTAGGGCAAACATAAAATAATCGTCACTTTAGATTATTAGATCAACCCACTTTAATATTTTGCACGTGAATAATAACAGCTACTTAATCAGCTTAAGCAGTACTGGATGGGAAGCAGAAGCAATACACAATCACATTTATAAACTGTGGTGTGCAGATATCAATAATAACCAACATTCACACCCTCTTCTGCTGTTATATTGGATGTCCCTGTTGCTTGTGTCCATTGCTTATTTGCGAATTTTAAAAACAAAACGTCATAATAATGGTCCCAGTCCTGGGTTCCATTGAAATTAATGGCAAAGCGCCTATTGATTTCATAATAGGAATCTTTTCTAGAGATACACGTTCACATTAATAGTATTAAAATTCGTAATTTTCAAAGGTTTCTGAATCTCTGAGTGTATTTTCAGAGTTTCCCTACCGGTGGGAATTAGAATGGGATCATTAATTCGGGTGTATACCTCGAAAGTAAAATTAGACAGGAAAAAATACTCCCATTCCTCATAATGTGAGGGATCTAATTAAAATAATCTAAATAAAATATGGCAATGCAAAATTGTCTATTCTAGTACTGTTATGAATAAAAGCATTACTCTGTGATTTAGCATTGCTCTATCACTTGGCTCAGTACAGAAACCAATACGTCAACTTGCGTATTATGAATCCTGTTATGAGAGGGGACTAGTACCAATCACAGAAATAACACTAGTTTATCTAAGAATTTAATATGCTGAATACAACATTTCCCCCCACCGTGATGATTATACAACATACTCGCCCGCTGCTTCATCTGTCCAGGGAGATTCTCTTGGTGGATTATAAGGAATGTAAAGATCCTTTAGGCCATATTGTGGTGTTTTTATAATTGGGTGTTTTTAATCTAAAAACCAGACACCAGAATCCTCCCAGTCCCTTATTTAAAATAACTGTACGCAAACACCTCTCTAATGTTCATGTTCATATGTCTCCCTTCCAATCTAATTGGAAATAGTAGATCTCCAGAGGTAAGCTATTGGCTCCACAAGAAGCTACTATTCTTCAAATCATTTGGTTCGCCTAGAGGGCCTGATCCAATGTATATAGGTATACAGAGAAAGATTCCTATTAGTGTCAGTAGGGGTGGGATTAAGAGCCCATAATCCCGTTACCAATGCTGGGCAAATGGAACAGCAAGGGTTTTCTGACTGTAACAGAGTAGAGCTAAGGAAAGGTTGCCATCCAATAAACAATACATTTTACTCCTCAAGATAAGATGATAAATTCCACTCCTTTAAGGTACTGAATGGCCTTTAAGTACAAATTGAAAGCATTCAGCAGCTTGCAGGATAGGCTCCTTAAACAGTACATACTACATTAAAACTTCTAAGGCAGCTATTTATTATGATTGCGCTATGCATGTATTTATTGCTTATATAATGCATTTTTATCAGGGAAAAATACTGATGGTGGCTCAGCGAGCTATCCTGCTCTAGATTCTCCAGAGTCAAGGGCTTCTAGCTGTAATGCGGGTTATTTAGCTTAGACAGGCTCCTATACAGGTCACAGTAAATGAATGGCTTAATTAAAAACCTATTGAAGTGGGAGGGGGCGGGGGGAACGCTCATTGATTTACACCACTTTGAGTCACGCTCTAATGGTCACACTTGCAACTGGTGCTTTTTGTGTGACATTTTAAGAAACGTATTGTAGCTGTGCTGGGAAATTATGTCAACCAAGGGTAAAACTAACCTGTCTCACGCCGGTCTAACCAAGTTAGCATCATTGTTGCCTTCTTGAAGGATTTAATGGGAACGGAATCAGGCTGCCTACACGCCTGTGGGATTCTTTCCATTGATGTTAACAGGGAATTGGATCAGGCTCATAGGCCTGCCTGCTTTCTGGAAAGGTATCCCATACAGTTCGGTTATAAGGTGGATATATATCCCAGACAACACACTCACTGGAGGAAAAAGCAGACATGCCCTCTGAGAGCTAACAGCTGGGGGTGGCAGCCAGGGAGGATGCCTCCTACATACAGTGCAACCTTACCCATCCCTTCATAGTGAAATCTTCTCTCTGAGCAACTTCACTGTAGCTGGAAGAATAATCTATTTGACTGCTAAGGGTTGTAACACAATAGGAAACCTGGCCCTTGCCCGCCACTACAGCTAGTTAGCAGCTCACTATATTTAAGCGGCATCTAACTGTGGCCAAGCTGAGTGTCAACCTGTTCGCTCAGAAGTGGGCGATCTTTCTCTACACGCTATATAGTCTGCAGCAAGCAAAGCAGCTGTTTTCTACCACAGCTTGTGACCCTTCCATCCCAGCCCGCGCAGTCCCCGCGAGAGAACGGCGGAGCTGTAGCTGCCTGGCGGATGGGTCACCGGATGCCGTAGGAAAACCTGGGGTGAAATCCTGGCCCCACTGAAGTTAACAGCAAAATCCCCATTGACGTCAGCAGGGCAAGCATTTCATGCGATGCCTGTGGCTGAGCAGGGCAGAGCCCCGCAGGGAGCTGGCCACCCGCCCTATGCCTGGGGCGGAGCGGCATTCCTTGAAGGCTGGCCTCGGAGGTAGCTGACCACTTGCTGATGCCCGCTGTCTTCAGCTAGGTCAATGGGGAGGCGGCCCCATTTGTCCCGCAGATCCAAGCGAGCCCCGCCTCGGTGCAGCGCCACCAGGGTGTCCAGGAAACCTCCTCGCGCCGCGTCGTGCACCGGGAGGGAGCCGGTGCGCGGGTCCGGGCGGTTGGGATCGGCTCCTCTCTGCAGCAGCAGCACCGCCACCTTGGTGTTTCCCATCATCATGACCTAGGCGGGGGAGCGGAGAGGGAGAAGCCGTCAGTCAGCCTTGATCGATTTAAGGCTCAGTCGTGCTCTATTTGCAAGAATCTCGTTTGGTCTAACGGGACTTTTATCCGAGTTAAGGTCAGAGTCTGAGCCGCATTACGCGCTCTGGGTTTACACCGGCGTAATGGGGACCAGAATCTGCTCGCTTGACTTTGGAATTACACCTGTGTTACAAGGAGGTAAATCTTCCGGGTGATATCCAGGCCCCGTCGGTGCCCGTGACAGAACTGCCATTCGCTTCAGCAGGGGAGGCTTTCTAGGGTTTTGTATATTTAGCTACTTGTAAACGGTGCATAGCTCTTGAACTGCATAAATACATATTTCAAATCAGTCTGTATTATGATAGTATTGTTCTGTAACCCCTTCACATTAAACGTTTAAATAGGTAAAAATTAAAAAGTGTTTACCGGGTGCAACTCAAGAGCATATGTACCAAATCCACATCCTTAAGACCTCTCGCTCAGTAGCGGTGGGTTGTTTTTTTTGACTGCACTCATTTTTTTATATTTGATAAAAAATAAAACTCGCCATCACATTTATCAAGTTAATTTATGCAGACATGATCTTCATTTACATGTGATTGAGAGAGATGAAGAGTGCTTTGAAAAATTTCCTCTGTGTAGGGAACTGGGAGAATGTACTAGAAAACTAATTCATAATAAAATTAACTTGCTAGAAGACAAGTCTTTCATTTGATAGATTTCCATTCGCAAATTAATGCGCAAGGAAAGGGCGACAGAACTGGAGGGGAGATTGTTTGTCTTGTTTGGGATTTCCTTTTTTGATTTAAAACAAACTCTTGACCTGGGGTTAACATAGCTTGATTAATACTGCAGCATACTTAAATATTAAGTGTTTAAAATATGTTCATGTGTATTCCGCTTCACATGCACAATCACACAAGATACAGAGTTACTTTAATATACTTTTAAATGATTAGTAAAATACATTTGAAGTTTCACTATATTAAATGTGTCCAAATTTCAATTTATTTTAACCAATAATCTCTGTGGGTAATATAAATAGAAAGTGGGTTAAAGGATGTACTTTTAAAAGAAGAAAAAAGGAATAAAAACTCATCCTAGAAATCAGTGTGTGCAACATTTGTATCCAATGTAATAAGTACAGCCAGAATCTATGTAAATTGGTCTGAGAGACAGCCATTTTAAGGGCAGCAAAAAAGGGGAAGGGTTTTTAGTTTTTTCTAAAGTTATCCACATAGGTGGATATCATTTAAAAGCACACACAAACACAAAAAGCAATAACAACTCATCCACCTATGTGGATAACTTTTATTTAAAAAACCCACAAAGTTATCTACATATGTGGAAATTAACTGTAGCCACAATTTTTCCCCCCTGCCAGGTTTACTCCTTGGAAGTATAATTCCTTCCCCCTATAAACAGTCAGACAAAATGGCAGTCATTGAGTCCAGTTATGCTTGATTAAATGTAATGTCATCTGGCATTGTATATGATCAAGATACTGTTTGAAATAGTAATTGAAACAAAGTACCATTTCCTAAATATAACTTTGAAATGGTGTTTAATGTTCAGAAATGAATGAAGTTGATGCTAAAACATTTAAAAGTTTACATTAAACATAGCACTATTTTATCACAACACTTTCCGGTTTTTCTCCCTCTAGAACTTGTGAAAGGGTGAAGAATCGAAACGGGGCCCGTGTAATTGTGGGATCTGAACAATAAAGCAAAGTGGACCGTGTTACAGAAATAGTCGTTTAAAACGATTTCTATCCGTATTCATACATACTGAGCTATCACTTCGCTTTATTGTTCCTGTCCCCCATAAATACACGCGCCCCGTTTCGATCCGTGTTGTGGGAAATACATACTTTTAAATTCCTAAGAGCTACATGAGACCTATAAATAATAATTTTAAAGGGGCAGTAATGGATTTTTAAACCTCCCATCTCTATTTAGCTAACCAGAAGCAGAATTCGTTTCTCTATTAAGCGACTCCCATGCGCCCCTCTTAATGGCCGACTCACAGGTGTACAGAAACTAGAGATTCTTACAGTCTAATTTTGACCTATTTGAAGCAGGATCTCACCCCCCCCCCCCCGGGCGATCTCCCTTGGAACCAGCAGCGACTGAGAGCTGATTTTAAATGCAAAGTCACTATGGCTCGCGCCCCCCGGTGCCTGTGTTCCCCTCCAGTTGGGCTCCGTGGCCCCGTACCTGAATCGGGGTCCTGCCGAAGGAATTCACAGTATTGGGGTTCATCCCGGCTTCAAGCAGCAGCCGCACCCTCTGCGCGTCCCCCTGAGCCGCGGCGTTAGCCAGCATGTCCCTCTCGCCGCCTGCAGCTACAGCCCTCAGGCGCCAAATAGCCCGCTCGCCCCGAGCGCCCCCCCTACTCCACCCTGTTAGCTAGCAGGAATGCTGGCTCCGCCCAGCGTGATATATTGGGGGACCCTCCGTCCCCTTTTTCAAGGGGACGGTCCCGTTTTGGGGACTTTTTCTTCTATTGGCGCCTATTACCCCCCCCCCTCCCGCCCCCGTCCCGCTTTTTTTTTTTTTTTTTTTTTTACGGTAGCTATCTGGTCACCGTCTATTTGCACCGCCTTCTTTTCCCTTACAGCCCCGCCCCGCTCCTTCAGGGGACACGTGCGTGCAGGGCTCTCCCTTCCCCTCCCCCCCGCCACGGGTGACACCGCAGCCCCCAGCCCCGGGAACGAGCTCAGCAATAACCTGGCTGTCGGCTCCCTGCTCTCGCCCACCTTGCTCTCCTGCTGCGCGCGCGCGCGCGCGCGAGCTCCCCACGCAGAGAGCGCGCTGGAAAGCCCGGCCCTTGCGCAGGGAGGCCGCGGCTGCAGCGGCCGGGACTGGAAAGCAATCCCTGCCCGTCACAGGGGCCCTGCCGAGAGCTGTCCCCTCCCCCGCTAGCGCTGCGCGCCCTCGGAGCTTTCCTCCCCCTTGCACAGCCGCTCTCCTCCCCTCCCAGCTGCGGTGTGCCCCCCCCCCGCGCCTCGCTCAGTCCCCCCCTTGCTCAGCCCCCCCCGCACACGTGATCCCCCTCCACACTGAGCCTTGAGTGCTCACCCTCTTCCTTCTCAGGGTGACCTGCAAAGAGGGGCGCCCCGCGGCTCGGCTCACCGCCAGCTAAGCGCCGTCTCCTCTACCTGGACCGTTACTTCTCCGCTTGCTTCTCAACTCTCTCTCCTGATCTCGCCAGAGCCACCCACGAGAGCTCCCGGGGCAAAACTTCTTTCTATCAGGGCGGTGGACCGAAAATAAGTCGGGGGGGGCAGGTGAGGGGCAGCGCCCTGCTCTCTGGAGACACCCATCATTCAGAGCGGCGGGGGAGGAGGGAAAGCCAGGTTGTGTGGAGGGCCAGGAGGGCGCAAGATTAAATAACTTGGCTGCTGTCCTCCATCCGTCCCACTGAGTCAACCACCCAGTCTCCCTCGCTCATGCGGTTACATTACCCCTCACCCGCATCTCCCACCTCCCAGACACGTCCATCCATCTCCTTCAATTCCCCCAGCGCCCCCTTTGCCTGCGACCCCTGTTCTTGATCCCCCTTCACCCGCTGTCTGCAGCTAAAACTACCCCCTGGGCCACCCCGGGATCTTTAACCATTTCACCCCTGGGGAGGCTCCCGTTTGCACACCGGTGAAAGTAGATCAACCAGGAGAGGACGCGCGCAAACTTCGCTGGCAGTCGTGGTTCCATTATGTGACGTGTTGTGTTGTCTGCTAACCAGTGATGTTGCATTCATGGCACTCTGTGAGCAGATGTCTCTAGCAGAGGTGCTCACGTTCCCAGGAAAATCCCGGATTCTTCACCAGCCGCGTGCGGTGGTACCATAGATAGCGCTAAATAGACGCAGCACCTGTGTGAGGGAAAGTGCGGCCAAGGCACTTCTGGTTACAGTGCCGTATTTTCGGGTCATGTCCAATGTTGGGAGAAATACTCACAAAGCGGAGGCAGAAAATGTGAACAACGCGGATTTTATTCACTTTACAGCAAAAGTTTCCATGAAGAGAGACACGCGTAGAGGTCTACGCGGTTTTATTTTAGATAACCCAGCATGTTTGCACAATCCGAGCCGGGTAACTGTCAAATATAGGAGCAGATAATAAACTGCTAGACTTACCTGAATATAGATTTCCATTTCACACCCGTGAAATTAACACAGCAGCGTATTTGTGCATGTCACTTAACGGACAAAGAACAATGCCAGCAAGGAATCGCTATGAGCAACATCCCAGCAAGTAATCGCCACGAAAGCAAAGATAATAGTAGCGTCTGAAGCTAGTAAGATTTTCCTGTCTTCACCAGAGGTGAAATTCACCTCCACTGTACGTGCCAAATTCTGCCCTGTAGAGCTCTGTAAACTCATTACATTCAGTTACAACTAGATAACACAGTCAAGAATCTCGTGAACATTTTGTGATGTTCTAGCTCAGAAAATCTAACAGTCCACACGGCGGTAAAAATGAGCGTACAACCCAACAGTTAATGATATCACTCCCTGGACTGTAGTTTTATATTCATGTTGTTCTGTAAGGTAGAAAAGTCATGCTTGTAAAGCCAGTAGCCAATCTGAGATCACGTGAATTAGACGGTCAGACAAACGTGGTGTCGGGCGTCCAGTGGTGGGGAAGGGAGAAGAAATGCCCCGGGAAATCAAGGCAGATTTCCCTGCGGAGCACAATGCGTGTAGGAATGTTGATACTATGTCCTGGGAGCCATTTGAACAAACGTCCCAGAGGTGGAAAGCATTGCAGCTCCTCACTAATACTAGAGCCACCCAGAGACATAATATAAACATGCCTGTATTTTGTATCCGCAGACCAAAGCCCTGGCTATCGCCCCCACGTACTTACTCCGTTGCTTCTCACACCAGTGATCCCACTGAGCTCAATGGCAACACTGACCACGAGGACGCTGACGGGAGAACCGCTCACTGGGGAAATAGATATTCTTACGCGCTTGCCAGCATTGTATAATGTCAGGTTGTCCTTGAGGGGAACCCAGTCGGCTCCGCCCGTGGACAGGTTAGGGTCTTGCGCTCCTTTCCACTTCTGCACGAGCAAGTAGCCGTCCTGGACCTGGGCCTAGCATAGAAGGGAAAGAAATATCCTCTCCTCTCCCTCAACCCCGCAGAAGCCCCTCTCTGGTGGGCTGCAGGGAAAGTCAGCCTGTTGGGTTGCTCTGTGTGTTTCTTCCTTCACATACCCGTGGAGGAAACCAGCAAAAGTTTAGACGCCAGAGTGCGCGTTCACGTATGTTAGCCTCCCCGTGGGGTGGAGTGCCCCTTGAGGAGGTTGGTAGGGGTCGAGGCAGGCTGCTTTACAACAGAGGTGGGGGCAGAGGGCCCCCGTGTGAAGAGGCCTGGTCTTAAGGAAATCCCCATAGATGAGCGGGTTCTGCACCGGCCCCAAGAGGCGACCCACCATGCCCCTACTCCGAAAAGAAGGCATTCTTAAGAAACGGCTGTCTTCAATTTGCTGAGGGCCGATCTTGCAACGTAAGCGTGTCTGGACTGATCACGGCGCCTATATGGCGCTCCAGGCTCCAGTCGGTGAAAATCTTGGAGCCCTCCCCCCCTTCCCCACAACGGGAGTTTTGCCAGGACTTCAACTGAGGCCAGGATTTTATTCATTGACTCCAACGGGGCTCCCCATGGACGCAAGGGTCGGTCTATGCACAAGGCATTGCAGGATCGGGGCCTGGGCTTTGTGGGTGAGTGGAAAATAGTTCCCGTGTCAGGGACGACGAAGCACTTAGTCACTATGGTGTCTTTGCTGATACTGACTAACACGGCTGCCCCTCTGAAACCTCATTATGTGCGTTTCCCGTGTCCCTTTGCACATCCTGAAATGCCTCCCGACTGGCAAGGCACTCGCTCCTTATACCAGCACGTTGTAAGCCTATATCTGAAGCCTCCTTGTCAGACACGGAAGCATCCCGTTTTGATTTGACAAACCTGCGGGTGGCTTTTTAAACATTACAGAACAAATTCTATTGTTTACCCCTCCCTCGCCCCACACCCCCCAGCAAACCTCCTTTCTGAGGGTTTTAATTCCATCCATGACGAATTCCAGTGTCACGTTTAAGATCACTTGACGGGAGAGATGGGAGCTGTGAGTTGGTGGCTCAGTCAAATAAAATAAATGCATCCTTAATAACTATCATTTATTCTCATGGCGCCTCCCTTCACCTCCAGGCTGTAACCAAATCTTGTGATTTCTTTCTCCATAGGGGGGAGAGAGAGAGAGAGAGAGAGAGAGAGAGTGTGTGTGTGTGTGTAAAATCTCCTGTGGAAAAAGAAATTACAAATTTATATATAACTTCTTGTTTGTGTCCCTAAACCTGAAATACTTGTCCACATCTTAATAATTTAGGACCGGAGCTGAAGTTCACTGAAGTCAATGGAAGTTTTTCCATTGCCTTCAATGGACTGTGGATCAACCCCACACCACACCACCAGAACTATTTCATCTCAGCCTCTCTGGCAACCTCACTGTACCCCCCTTCAGTCTATCCTATAAATAACTTGCTGTCTTATGACACTTATGAAACTGTTCTGAAGGAGGGTGTATTTTGTGAGTTCGCAAGAAATGTATCACTGCAAATTGCATGTGATCAGAGAATTTTGTGCTGCAAGAACTTTATGTTCCATCTAGAGGCTGTTCATCGAGGAGGGAAGAAATAGTGACTGAGTCAAGCCATCAGGGACATGCTGAGGACAGTACTGATGATGATAAAACAGAGCTCTTTTATCAGCTGTAGTAGAGAGAAAACAATAGGAGGTAGAGGCCAAATGTTTGGAAATCAAGAGGTAGTTCAGGTTATTGACAAGGAAGAGGACCAGAGGATGTAGCAATGCTGCTATCTGTTTTTGAGAGGCCTATGTGCTTTTACTGTACCTGGAAACTGTAAAGTATCTTTTTGTTTTCTTTTCCCCCTGGGTGAAATCCACTCCTATGAAGAAGGCCATCAGGAGGCCTAGGCACCACAGAAGCCTTGCTTAGGCCTTGTTTCTTGTGGTTCATAGGCTATGTGCAGTTCCTCTACTTTTCACCTTCTGATAGGAGAACTGCTGTACAGAATGACCTGAACGTGATGTTGTTCTCCCACAGAAACAGTGCTTCAAAATTGCACTTCCTCCCCACCCTCATCTTACCAAGGTCTACATTAATAATACCAAATACCAAAACCACACAGCTCTGAAGTACTTTAAAATTATTTCACCATGACAAGAATATTTAGGAACTAGTTACAAGATGGTGACATTGTAGCAGAGATTTAGGTTTTCACATTTTAAATTACCCACCTAAAATGCTGTTATGCTCATAAACATGACTGTAAAAACAAAACTACCTTAGTCAAAGCATCTGCTTCCTGAGTCAGATACTGAGTCAAATAACTGCTTGCTTTACTGGGGGGAAATAATGCCAGTAGCCACATGGAACGAATGGTACTATACACCAGCATAAAATTATTCAGGTGAAATAGTAATTTGCAGGGTCGTGGCCTTAATTTGCACTCCTGGTAACTCTGCACGGACCATGGGCAGAAATCGGATCACATTCCTACCTTGAATTTTCGCTAGTAACTCCCGTGGCGCGACTGTGAATTTTTTACCGGTGTGAAAAACTCCGCTAAAGGCAACGAAGTTACCTTGGATTTTCTCTAGTGGGAATGAAATCAGTCAGCCCCTAATTCCAGTGGATGTTCACAGTCTGATGCTCATCTTTGATTTTTACAGCTTCCTGAGCATAGTGGGCAACTCTACAATTGATTTGTATAAAGGAAAAAATGAGACCAATAACAATGAAACTCTAGCTGGTCGGAATCAGTGCCCAGATCCTACGGTGATAAACTCTGTTTTAGATACAGAGATTAAATTAAGGAAGTACAATTCTGAAGTTTAGTTCCTTAATCTTTTCTGTTTATAGTAGAAAATGGTGCGGTGGCTACAGAAATACTAAGGAAAAGCAGCTGAACAGATTAGAATCTGGCAGGCAAAAAGTGTATCTTGAAAATGGAGGTCCACACACGTGTAATGTTTCCTTATCTGAGCCCAGCTTCTCACTCAGGGAGGCAAGAGCTCCAAGTCTGGCACGTTTACAATGCAATACAAGTTCCATTGGATCCCTCTGGCATCTTTGTTACAGGTTCGAATTTTTCAGCCGTACTGGGGTGGGAATGGGGGGCAAAAATGCTGCTTTATTTTAAAAGTTCTGGAAAAACGCATCGAGCTGTCATGCTAATATAAAGTAAATAATCGTAAAAGCCTTGCTAAACCAAGAAATTGATACAGCACTCGGGTGCCCTGCATAGATTTGGCCCAATCATAAGAGAAAAGCATTATTTTATGAGAACTGACACAAGCCACAAAACTGCAGATCAGCATCAAACAAGATAGCAGACGAAAGGCTCCGAGAACCCTGCTAATAAGATTTTTTCCCCCTAAATCGTCAGTTTCCAGCCTTTTCTACTCGGGGCCTCAAAACTATCCCCTTTTCCTTCTGCACCCCCTTAAATCCATCCACGCTTCCCTCAGAAATCCAGATTCTAGAATACCTTGTGCTGTTTCAATCAAGCAGCTCGCATTTACCACCAGCAGGTACCACAAAATAATATGAGATGACTACAATATTGCCGAACAAATGCTAACCAGAGAATTATATTTGATTAACCTAGTTACTGCAGCTTTTTACTGCTGGAAAAATATTTTGTTGAAGGGGAAGGGATAAAAAGAGAATTATACTTTTTTTATGACAGCTTACTTCCTGTAGAAAATTTTCCATTTCACATTAAACAATTTAGCAACCCAAATTAACTGGTCTAAGGATTTTATTTTTCTGCCTCTCTCTAAAACTGCACAGGAAATTTTTTTTCGAATAATGATGAAAATAGACCTAGTTGGAAGCTGCAATTATACAAAGATAAACTATTTTGGTTATACCCTAAACAGAAAACAACCTATTTTAATATTGAAAGTGCCTTCACTCACCAGCAAAGTGATATATATTCTTTACTGAAATAGGTGAACATGCAAATAAGGGGAAAATGTGCCCCCCCACTAACAATGGATAATGGACATATTTTCTCTTTGCTGTTTTCTAATATAGCAATATATTAGTGTTAAATTGGATGGATGGGTCGTGGTTTTATGATAACGTAGTACGCAAGGGCTTTCTTAGTCTCTGAATAAGTAACTGGAAAGATGGATTTAGCCTGTATGGAAATAGCTTGACTAATTTTAATAAATCTAAAAAGAACCATGGTAGAGGAGAACTTCGGTAGTGCTATAATACGAATAAAATATAAGCAGGTGAATGGCAATTGTCGGTAGGGTGACCAGACAGCAAATGTGAAAAATCGGGATAGGGGGTAGGGGGGTACTAGGAGCCTATATAAGAAAGAGACCCCAAAATCGGGACTGTCCCTATAAAAACGGGACATCTGGTCACCCTATGACGGATGCCATGTAACTATCTCAGAGCGCTTTACAAACATATAATTAAGCCTCATCACATTCGGTAAACCTCGAATGTAAATGTAGAAGCAGAGAAACTGAGGCAAAGGAGATTGTGACTTGTCCAGGGTCGCATAAAAGATAGGTGACGTAACCAGGGAAAAACTCCTCGTCTCCTGAACCTATGGTTTAATCAATGCCAGAAAATGCTCTCTGTATTTTACTAATAGTTTCATTTACTGTACTGCATGTATTTTCTAGGTTTACTGTAACAATACAGTAGTTTTTATTTGAAAGACGGATTCGGGCTCATCACGATATTCAAGAATCGCACGCTGGCTGCGGATTAATCAGAATGCAGGGTTTCCTAATAGCCTTTTATCATATTTTTTACTGCTTTTAAAACAACAAACTACGTATGTGCTAAATTAAAACAAACGTCCCAAGTTTTAGCACACATCCTACATGAGTGCATACAAAATAAGTAACGTCCTGCCTAATTTTCATTTACATTCATACACGCAGGATTTGCTGTAAAATGTAACCAGCCATTTTGTAAATTTCGGGGTCTATCTGGTTCGGTAAGTGCTTTTAGGAGCAGTTCCATGGCACTGCTCCAAGGAGTTAGAGCTGAAGGGTTGGGCCCTGTGTTGTTTCTTTTCAGTCGGTTCATCCCTTTTTATTTCCTCCCAGATCTTTCATTTTCGGATAAAACAAGTAAATGAGATCCGCATGAATATTGTCACTTTTCAGATTAATTCTAATCCAGATGGGGACATGAATGTGTCCAGTTCTGCTCTCAGACACACAGGCACACAACTCCCAGTACCCTCAGCAAGGGCTATGAATGCATCTGCCTACACTCTGGGCCCTTAATTGTTTCTCTTTTTCGAGAGTCACTTTAATCTTTTCCCAGTATTATTATTATTTATTTTAATATAATTATATTGTATAGAACAGCTATGATAGGGCTGGAGGGGGAATTCCAAGTTTTATAGCCTCAGTCACAACATAACTTGGCCTTCTAAGAGAAAAACAATCATGTTCACCTTAGTGAACTTTTTAGCACTAATTTGCTTTTTAATAGTTTTTTAAAATTAAATTATATAAAAATAGTTCTTTGGGGGGCGCAGAAATATAGAGCAAAACACTGCTGGCCAGAGCAGGGTTTCTGACCCTGACTTCAGTGAATTGACTTACAGGCAGTAAATATTTTCAGGATCAGTCCCATATATTGGTATTTATGCTTTTCAGGTAAATCACAGACGTGATGTTGATGAGGATATATTTTTTAGCACTTACTATCGCTGCCGTTGAAGTAAGGAGACCCATCATCTAGTTTTAAATATGGATATTTCAAGATAATGATGTACACTGCATAATTGCTCTTGATCAACAGCTTCCCTGTACATTGGCCTAACCAGTGCTCAGTATACCATCATTAGTAGAGAATTATTTACTGCTCCAAACACTGATATATATATAATATATATAATCTCCGAACCGGGGGCCCTCTTGTTTGGATTTTTTTTAAAGTGTGGTTTTATGCCCGGTAATACCGGTCTTGGCACTTCCTATTAGACTACAGAAATCATGTTCTTTCTCCGTTTAACATTGCTGCACATTTTATAATGCCCAGATAATCCACAGAATACTTTATGCTTATCGTGTGTTCAATAAATCATCATTATGCCTAAACTGCACTGTACAGGGCCCAACAGACCCTGCAAGGGCCAGTTTTGACGTCCCAATTCAGGCAAAAGTCCCACTGAAGTGCTTGAATTTTGCCTGAGTGAGCCCCTCAGGATCCTTTAGATATGACTTTTAATAATGAACTCTACGAACTAATAACCAGTTACCCTAGTTTTGGATATTTATACAATAATAATAAAAACATAAAACCAGGCCAATAGATTTCACTGTTAAAAATATCACAATTAAAAAGCAAACATGCTGACTTTCCTATCTGGCTATCCACAAAACAGTGGTGTGTGTATAATCGGCCATTTTCTCCCTCCAAAATAATATTTTTGGTGCCAGCTCATGAGACCGTTTGTCTCCAACTGTAATACTCGATGGTGATTAGAGGAGCACTGCCATTACTCCAAAAAAATCTCCTGCTCTAATTGGAACAAACAAGGTGCCATAACGATGCAGCAATAGTTTGTGGACGATTATTGATTGTAATTTATGATAATGTTTACAAAGTCTGCTGCTGTACACTAAATAAAATTATAGGGGGGCAAAAGAGTGCCCCCTGAACTATGGGACCCCTTCGTGCCGTCAGCCTGTGGGCAGAAGTTCCCGAAATCAATCGGAATAGTAAGAAATGACCCAAGAGCAAGAGTATCAGTATGACTGGCTGTCTCTACGCACAGTAGGTTACTCGGGTGAAGCCAGGGTCTGGTTTTGCCCGGCTCTCCACTGAAGTGGATGGCAATTTTGCCATTGACCTCCCTGGGGCCAGAATGTCACCTTCCGTCTCAAGTGTGGCACCATCCCTCCCCACCCCTCTCTGAGGTTGGTGCCTACCTGTTCTCAGCGGGGTGCCCAGGCTCAGCCCGCCTGCTGCCGCCGCGCTTCCTCAAAATCACCACGAGGGAAAGGCGCAGGGGCCTGGATCTTGGATAAGCCTTGAGGAAGCCTTGGATGATCCTGAGCAAAAGAGCCCTGACGCGTGGGAGGTTTCTCGGGCGCTTACCGCGGACGGTGCATTTGATCCGGACGCCCATGCTGGCCGGGGCGCGCAGCAGTGTGTGTGTGTGTGGGGGGAGCACCCTGCGGGGCTCAGGTTGGCAACTGTCCACTCAGGGCACAAGGAGCGGGAAACCCGCCGCCCCCTTCTCTCCCCGAAGTGCTTTAGCTCTAGATACCCCTATAGGCAGATCCCGGCCATTGCACGAGCCGCCTCGCGCTCCATGCATTTGCAGACCCGTTCTGCGCTTCTTCCACTCCCCCTAACCCCGTGCTGGAGCCGAGCGGGAGGGCAGTTCCGCTGGGGGGGGGGGGGGGGCAGCGAGGGGGTCCGGGTCCGCCCCCTCGCCGGCGGGGAGCCTTGTGCATCGCTCCAGCGAGCGCCGCTGGCTCCTCCACCAAGTGCATGGCCGCCGCAGCCAATCACCGCCAGCTTTTTAAATAAAGCCTCTTACGACATTATTCGGGCTCCTCTCTAGGTTGGTTTGGTTTGTTTCAATCGGACCCTTTTTTGTGTGGGGGGGGGGGAGGGAGGAGGCGCTCCCGCCTTCACCCCCTCCAGCCTCCGGCGGAGCAGGGAGGGTCCCCTCGGGGGCCGGCGGGGAGGTGCCGCAGAACCGGCTCCCCGGAGAAGGTAGGAAGCGGCGCAGAGGACAGAGCCAATCGCGGAGAAAAGCCCGAATAGCGGCCCGGTGTCGCTTGAGCACGACAAATATTGTCCGAGGCTGTCACATGGGCCCCCTGGATGAGACGCGGCTCCGCTGTTGTCTGTGCCGCTCCGCAGATCGGGCCCTACTTTTACTCTCTCCTTACAGCCAGGGGGTAACTAACTGCGCGGCAGATCCCCCTCCCCCTCCCCGCCACTTTCTCCCGAGAAGTGTCTTTTTGAGCAGCAGTGGTTAAAAAAGCAAACGCCGTTTCGATGGGGTTGGCGAGTTGCATGATGATCTCTCAGCCCCGCCAGGGTTTGCGCGGATGCCCGGACTTGTTTTATTTTCGGTTTGATCCCCCATGTGTCCTGTTGTAGAAAAGCGAGATATTGAAGTGTCAAAACAAAAAACAAACACAAAAGCCTCGCTCGTGATGGGAAGCTGGCTGCGAGGGGCGGGGGAGTATTATTACAAAGAAATTGCATGCTCCATTTCTCAAGGAAGTTAGGTTTGAGTCAATGTATCAATCCCCCTGTGTTGGGTAAGCAAATGAAGAAGATGCCTCAGAAAACAACGTTTGATCGGAGCTTGTTTACATCTCCTCCCCAGTGGGTATGAAGAGCATGTCGAAGGGAGTTCCTGGAATGTTTGGTTGCTGGCTCAGACGTGGCCCATCATTCCCTAGTTTACTAAATTGTGATCTGGGGGCAGCGGCCACGAAGTAAATCCTGGCGAGATCGGCGATGTCTGGGGAAGATACTTTCTTCCCGTCCTTCCTGTGCCGCTGTGCGGATAGAAACGAGAACTCCTTCTCCTCTCAGCGCCATTTCAGCCGAGACACAAAATGGGCTCAGGAGCCAGGCTCAGGTGCGCGAATTGGGCACTACGTAGCACCGCAGTTTTGGGGGTCTGGGTGAGGCCGGCAGTTCTAGGGCGATGGAGCTATGCCAGGAGAGGCTCCTTAGTGTAGACAGTTCCGTTTGCAGAAGGCCCTGCGTTTTGCAGCCTCTGCACATTCCAGACATCCAGAGAAATTTGGCGAGCGTTTGGGGTGGGCAAAGAATGCGGGGAACACTTCAAGGGCAGGAAGTCTCCAAAGATGATTTTTGAACATTTCTGAATTGTTTTTCTTAGAGAGGAGGACGCCAGGGCACTTGGGTGAGTTTTTGTTTTTGTTTTTAGTACTGTAAACGTGTGGTGGAGGAGCTGGGATGGCTCATATGTACAGAGAGGGGATATTACATATTTTCAGAGACCGCCGCCTCTGGGCTGTCAAAAAAAACCAAACCAAACCAACCAACCAAAAAAAACCCCCACAAAAAACAAAAACCCAACCAAAAAACAATAGCTTGAAAACAAGCATTTAAAACTTCATCCAAGTTTTCACCTCTGAGTGAAAACAGGAATTTAATAACAAAAGTGGCTTTTTTTTTTGCTAACAAATTCTTACAGCAATAAAATGTAGATTAAGTAATTAAACAAAATGGGCTCAATCCTGCCGCCTTGCCTTAGCAAAGCTGGTGGTCCCACTGAGGTCACTAGGACTACTGGTTTGAGTAAAGCAAGGAGAATTTGACCCATTGTGGTACAGGTGGAAGGGGAAAAAAAAAGTTTTTTCCCATCGTTATCCATAGTTACTGCGAATACCAGTTAAAAAATGCTGGTGGGAATGTCCCTTGTCCTGGGGATGTATATAATGCCATTATGTTAGATACATTATTACAAATCAATTACAATGGTGTTATTTAATACAAACTAGACACATTTTGCTAATAAAGAAGCAGTAGTGTCCAAACCCTATACTTCTAGTCGAGGCAAAGAGAATGTCTGGAAAGCTTAATGCTGCAAACAGTCAATGATGCTGTCCTTGAGATAATATGGGCTCTACATTCAGAGGGTTCAAAAGTTTATGTTAAAGGGTCATGTATTGGTAACCTTCCTCCCGTGCGATAAAATTCACCCCTGTGCTGAGAGCAAGCACAAACCCTGTGCAATTACTGATGTGCCATGCCAGCCCTCAAAATAGTGGAACTCGGTTGCTGCACTAGGCTGTGTTTCCCCTCTGTACAGTGGTGAACGTCACCGCTGAATAGGCCCCTTAGAACTGCTTGCATAAGTGAGAGTGACTCACACGAGTGAGAGTAGCAGGATCAGCTCCCAGTTTCTGAGGTTCTTCCGGTATGTTTATGGCGGTGGGAGAACCAGTTGCAGGCTTGGGCAGCCGCTCTAATGTAGCTAAAGAGGAAAACCAGCTGTCTGGTCATTTTACTCGCATGAATAAAGTGAGCAGAGTCTGGATTAAAGTTAGGGAAACTGTGCCTGAATGCTGTGGGGGGGGGGGTGGGAGGCGGAGGAGGGGGAAGAATTGAAAATAAGGTAAGGTTACAATACGTTAGTGACCTCATAACAGCTCCAGAGTTTTCCCAAAAGATGAATAGCAAAGCTTCCACTTGCAACAGAGAGCATAATTAGCCCCCCAAAGGATAACTGGTGTGAAAATAATATTTATGGGCAACACCGACGTGTGTATCGAATAAGGTTTAATCCACTGTCAAATAAATGTTGGGATACTGTGGGTCAAACCCTCCGTGTAAAGCTACGACTCTCGACTGACTCCAGCGGAGAATGTGGTCCTCTATGGTACACCTGTGCGTACATCTTTGCCAGTCGAGTTTTTTCTCCAAGGGCCCTGTGGGGACAGAACCGCTCACCTTTGCTCTTTTCTTTCTTGCAGTCTGTGGGAGCGATTTTCCTACCAATGCTTATGCATAATCTCCGTTACCACTAATAAACCACCCCTCCCCCCCGCTAATCGAATGTCTCTGCTACTTCAGAGAACACATGAACACGGAGAATTCGCAATGAAGTTACAATAGCCATGAAGATGTGTAGATACGGGGCACTTTAAGCATCTTTACTTTGTAAACATGTGTCGCCAAAGTGTAGTTTTGGGCTAGATCTACCGCTGCACGGCCAGGCAGAACACTCTTGCTGCAATCCCACGTTTATTACCCGCCCGCCGCCAAATCTATAGAGTTGACACTGCAGGATCTCAATGAATCCTCCCACTCTCCGAGCCGTGGTTTAGACCTGGAGACATGGTGTCTGCTTTTCAGCGTGAACATCCTGCTTTTCCCACAGTCCCTAGCACACTTCTCGATGGTCCCGGGTGATTTGGGGAGTGCTTGGAGGGGGTGCGGTGCTCTATCGGAGTAGCCCGGGTATGGGTCGCCAGAACGCAAGGACAAGTACATTCTGCCTTCACCTGCCTACTCTGAAAAGTGAGGAGAGCTTGAATTAGGTCTATTGGTGTTTAACTTTGGTGTCAACTAGGGGAAGTTAAAATGGGTGGACAGGATGATCACTGCACACATTTCTTGCTGCTGCCCCCATGGAAGTCAATGGCAAAATTTCCAGAATGGAGTCCAGAGAGCAAATACTGGTTTTACAGAGGTTGCTTAGGAAGGTCGGGAGAGGGATCCTCTCTTCCCCAGAGTTCAAATGAATGCCTTTTAAAAATCCCCATTAATCTTTCCCCACAGGGAGGAGAATAATCTGTTTTAGGCCTTTGGTTAGTGGAGAGCCCGTTAGTGTTGACAAGAGATTTGTTTTTTAAATGGCAGGGATGTGAACAGCAACAATCCAAGTAAGGGACCAAATCCTGCCTTCTAACTTGCCCAGATAATTCCATAGAGATCAGTGGGGTTACGCATGTGAGTAAACTGGACAGGATTTGCTCCAGATTTGTTAGAAACATAAATAAAATGCAGCAGCAAATCTGCATGGAAAATAGTTTAACATTCACTCCCTGTAGAGGAGCTGCATAAGGCCTTCAATTACACTTTTATTCGTCATGGGTTACTGTTAGGCATAGGATTCTTGCTAGCCCTCTTCACGGGGTGAATTTCATTCTGTAATGAGCAGTTGACACAGGATGTCTGATATGATCAAGGTCATTCAAAATCAGAGAACAGAAAGAAATTACTTTTATCATGAGTTTTTGCCTCTTAGTGTATTACCAGCTCTGTTCTATTTCCACCAAAGTTTCCACTCTGTAATGAGTATCTCTTTCTCTCATAATAGTAAACACTTTTTGACCACACAGATCCAAACTAAAAAATATAAAAAATTGGAGTATGTATTGACTTACTGGATTCTCTTTTCTATTTTTTGAATTCTGGGCTACAGCCTTTTGTTTTCCTGCTCAGAAATTATGCCTTTGGCTACATTATCAAAGGCTTGAAATTGCTTAGATGAATAGTCCTTTTTTAACGTATTAATTCCTTTTTTTTCTTTTGGAAGCTCAACTTTTTCAGTGTAATTTCTCCCTAAGATGTATTTGAGATTTCTTTCCATTTTGGGGTGAGACTTTCCTAAATTGATTGTGAATTTATATACACACATACACAGTTGGTCCTGAAGATTTTGTTTTGGGATATTGTGTGATAATTGTTTTTTAGGGAATTAAAAGAGAAATGAAGACACAGGGAATATCAGGATATTGAAATTTATAGAACTATTTTGAATTTTCAGTATCAGACAGAGTAGGACTTTTAAAAACCCGTATCATTCACAGTTTCCTTCCTGTGGCACTGCACTTTGTAAAGCAATCTGGAAAAAGGATGGGGCAAGGTGGCAAAGTTTACAAAGCATACAAAATTACTTAAGATAGTTAAGTCCAAAGCTGATCATGAAGAGTTACAAAGGGATCTCACAAAACTGGGTGACTGGGCAACAAAATGGCAGATGAAATTCAGTATTGATAAGTGCAAAGTAATGTACATTGGAAAACGTAATCCCAACTATACATACAAAATGATGGGGTCTAAATTAGATGTTGCTATTCAGAGATCTTGGAGTTGTTGTGGATAATTCTCTGAAAACATCTGCTCAGCTTGCAGCAGCAGCAGTCAAAAAAGATAACCGAATGTTAGGAACCATTAGGAAAGGGATAGATAATAAGACAGTAAATATCACATAATCCCTGGTACCTGCACACCTTGATTTTAAATGGGACAGTTGTGGCTGTCCCATTTAAAAAAAAAGATTTATTAGAATTGGAAAAAGTACAGGGCAGGGCAACAAAAATTATTAGGGATAGGGAACAGCTTCCATACGAGGAGAGATTAAAAAGACCGGGACTGTTCTGTTTAGAGAGATGACTAAGGGAGGATCTTGTAGAAGTCTGTAAAATCATGCATGATGGGAGAAAATGAATAGGGAAATATTATTTACCCTTTCACACAATGGGTGACCATTGGTTCTTGCAATGACATTAATTGGCAGCAGGGTTAAAACAAATATAAGGAGGTACTTCTGTACACAAGGCACAGTCAACTTGTGTTACTCATTGCCTGGGGATGCTAAGGTCAAAAGTATAACTGGGTTCAAAAAAAGACTTAAATAAGTTCATGGAGGATAGGTCCATCAGTGGCTATTAGCCAACATATTCAAGGATGCAATCCCATTTTTTGGGTGTCCCTAAACAACTGACTGCCCAAAGCTTGGACTGGAAGGGGTGGATCACTTGATAATTACCCTGTGCTGTTCATTCCCTTTGAAGCATCTAGCACCTGCCACTGTCAGAAGGTAGGATACTGAGCTAGATGGACCATTGGTCTGACCCAGTGTGGCCATTTGTATGTTCTTAATTTTTGTGGGACACATTGGAAATATTTTATTCCTACAGAGACTTTTAACATCTTACATGATTGCACCTGATGGTATAGTCTACACCTTCAGTTGGTAAGTGAAAATATGAGTCTAAAATGCAAATAGGAGTACCCTTAATTATCTAAAACCATGTTAAATAAAATAAAATAAAATCATCATTTTAGCACTATGAGCTTCAGATAGCCACTATTAAAAGCAAAGTAAACGGTTAACATCAGTGGGAGTTGGATCTGGCCCTAGGAATCTAAAATTCTGAGACCTTCTCTGGTTTCTATGTTTGAAAATATGTCTAGCTTATTTCCTATCCACATCTTTTGGAAAATCCAGGCACTAGGACGCATCTGTTTGTATTCCAGGTTTGGGAAGGAAAACTGCAACCCAAGAAATATACAAAGATTTGGTTTCTGTCAGACTAGTAATAGTTTATTAATTTAAGTGGTGTATTTACCTTCATGGTTTCCTTTACAATGGTTGTGTTTGAACGTTTATTTTTATTTTTTTCAAGTAAAAACTAATATACATATTTGTGCAAAGTAAAAATCTAAAACAAAAACAAATATCGTGTTTGCTTTTTTAGTGCATTTGAGAACATTTCCAAGTGGCGTATTTACAATATATTATTCCTCTTTATTATACTTCACACATTTTAAGAAAGAAACGGACAATAAGTTATGTTCTAGGACGAAATATTATACCACCCATTAATGTGGACTCTTCTGTAAATGTGGGGAGGGTACAGCATTGGATTAAAGATTAACAAAATTGGGTAAAACCTAATGAGTGGTGGCCACCGCCTCCCCTGCTGGCACTCACTGATTTCCAGCCTGATGTTTCAGGGTTACAGGGCGGCTCGTAGCTGTCCTGGGGGATGGTACCCGGCTGCTGTAGACAAACCTGGGGCCCGCAGTTCAGTGCTTTGTGTGGCTGAGCAGGGCAGAGCCCCGCAGGGAGCTGGCCACCCGCCCTATGCCTGGGGCGGAGCGGCATTCCTTGCAGGCTGGCCTCGGAGGTAGCTGACCACTTGCTGATGCCCGCTGTCTTCAGCTAGGTCAATGGGGAGGCGGCCCCATTTGTCCCGCAGATCCAAGCGAGCCCCGCCTCGGTGCAGCGCCACCAGGGTGTCCAGGAAACCTCCTCGCGCCGCGTCGTGCACCGGGAGGGAGCCGGTGCGCGGGTCCGGGCGGTTGGGATCGGCTCCTCTCTGCAGCAACAGCACCGCCACCTTGGTGTTTCCCATCATCATGACCTAGGAGGAGAGGGACAGAAGCCGTCAGTCACTGACTCCGTGTTTGGCCAACTCTTTGGACGGGCAAGACTCCCGCAGGTGGCCAAGCCCGGGTAGGGACTGAACCACAGGGTTGGAGTCCCTGTAACTAATGCCAGGGGTTTAGCTACTGTTGTGCGTTTCAGTCCGAGCCTGATCCAACGACCATTAAAGTCAATGCGAATCGGATCAGGCCCGCGCCTACAACAGGTTAATAACATGTTGATCGGAGTCAATCGCCTCCTAGGCTCTAAAGGCGTCGAATACCACAAAGGCTGCAAGACCCAGAGAAAAGGTAAGCTGTTGATATGGTCAGAAAATCAAGTCTTAGGTCCCCCCACCCCCAGGTATGTAAATGTGTATATGATATGTATGTATTAAACATCAGTGTGCATATTATACTGTACATAATCCCCTCTCAGTGCGCTGCATGCACAATGTATTGGTACGCTAGACCAAAAATGCATTTAGCTTGTGAGCACGTACAGATAAACGCTACCGACCCTTTATCTGCACAAACGTAGACCCCGGTTTGAGGAAAGTCTGAAATTTTACTAAAACGGAGGGATCCCGCAGTCCTGACTCTGGCAAAATTCCCGCTAAGGCAAACAGAAATGTTACCTATGTAAGAAGCTGCTCGTTATGAATATACAATTTTCAAACTGGAAATTCATTTATAAACACGCACAAGAACAACAATAATAAAAACAATAACTACCTCCAAGCTGCTTTTTTGAATAGTAGGTATAATATAGATTTAAATCTTCCCCTCTGTATAAAAATATTTAATTTCAGTTTAAATATAATTAACTTTCCTTTAGTTTATGGTACTTCCGCCCCCCACCCCCGCGCTTAAAATAGTAGATCATTCACTAGCACTTATACAGCTGTTATACTTTCTGCCGGTACGATTTTACTAGAACAGTGACTCGCCTGTGTATATGTCTGTGTTTCTTTTGAAGGGATTTAAAATACAGTTTTAACTTAGTCCAATGGCCATGAAGACACTAAAATTTCTATTGACCTTATAACCATAAGAGAAAACTTGCTGCTTTTAAAGTTCGTTTTGTATACTGAAATCTAAATAGTGAAAGATACTGCACAAAAGTGCAGCAAATTAAATGATGCAGCACAATTTCTACTGAAGGAATATTATCAAATGCACACATTACTCCCTTTTAGTAAAATGTTGATGTTGTAATAAAAATTGTCATTGCATCTCTTACAAAATAGCTTTTCCGGTAATTCCAATGTTGTTTTATGCGAGAATATACATAAACGTTTGCTAAATACATAAATAACTGTACCTAAGTAGAAATCAGGATTTAGAATGTATTCTAGTTTCTATTACTCCTGCAGGAGATTAACGTTTTTAATGTCTGTACTTCACTATATATGACATAAATAACTCACTCTAATGCATACCCCCCTTTTTTCTGCATGATCTAGTGTTTCTGCTCATATACCGTTTAGTTAATGTATTTGGCCTCGGACGAAAATATGATACCACTACTTCCAGTAGTAGATTTAAAATGAAAGGGCACCCTTCCGAAAATGATATTTAGGCACAGATATAGCAATGACTGAAATTCGAGAATTTAAAGTACTTGGTGGGTTTGAGTCATCATGTTACAATTACAGATAAAAACAATAGGTTATTAAAACTAAAACTGCTTTCAAAGGAGATCGCCGTGTTTTTAATAGACTTTCGGTTTTCTCGTTCAGTGAAATGAACTAGTTTTCTTCGATCATTTTATAACGGTGGCTTTGGTACCTACTCCTTCGGACTGTCCTCCCTCATGTAGATCACCCCCATTTAACTCAATGGGGGCTTTGTATGAGTAGCGGTGCAGGATCGGGCCCTGAAAAGGACCAAGAAATACTAGAGGATAAATATTAAATCAGGCATATCTTTATCTATAACTAGCCAACTGAAGCATGTCCCTTTAGCATGTTAATAATGTCTGATATTTATCTGAGGAGTCAAATTTAGTGTTTTAGGACTTTAAATACTTTGTTCCTTATACATATTTCCGGGGACCCTGAGATGGTGTATCGCCATTTCAGCATTTTGTTAATTTTTTGAAAAAATGTCTTGCGTTTGTATGCACTGGAGAGAATCTCCCATTCCGCTTCGCCTTTTGATTTTATCGGCTATCATTGATACTTATAATGCCAACTTTACGCTCTCGGCGGCAGGGGTGATTTTTTGCACTTGTATGAGAAACAACACTCCCTGCGTAAAAATCAGTCACTAAATGCGCCCCATGCTAACAAAAAGAGGTTTACATTTTTTAATCGCCTGCAGAATGATCGAGTGCCTGGCGAATAAATAGCGAAAAGAACAATCCTGGAAGGGGAGCGGCTGACTTTTTGAAGGACTACAGCGATGTGTCGCTTTGCCACCCCCACGCTATGAGCAGTCAGCCCGAGGTGAAAGTAACATCTGACGCTCCCCGCACTTTGGAGCTGCTGTGGGTGATGATAGCTGTATAATGTCTGCGAGGCTTTTAAAGGGCCCGAGTCTCCGAGGCGCCGCGTTCACTAAAACCAGATTGTGCTAAGGGCTCAGCACCTGCCGTCCTGGAGTCTTTTTGGTTCCCCCCCACTTTGTACCACCCCCTCCCACCGGGTCTTGAGGCTCCTGCCTGGCTCCCCGTGAACCCTCTCGCCGGTCCCCGTACCTGGATCGGCGTCCTGTCGTAGGAATTGACTGTATTGGGGTCCGCCCCCTGGTCCAGCAGCTCCCGCACCTTCTCCACATTCCCTAAAGCAGCGGCGCTGGCCATGTCGTTGGCCCCGGGCTGGCCCATGCCTCTTCCTGGCTGCTGGATCTCCATCAATTAGCGCCAGTGTCCGGGGTTCCCGTCTTGCGCTTCCCCCTGCGGCACGGTCTCGGGGCTGGAGCTCTCCGGGGCAGGTCCGTCTCGCACACCGTTCTCCTAAGCCATCCGAGCGCGGCGCGGCACCTCTCCTCCGAGAACCCCGAGGGGCAGCGGCGCTTCCCGGGCTGGCTGCAGCTCCCAGCGGCGCCCACCCCCGGGCAGGCGGGTCTGGACTGCTCCCCGGGCTTTCTTCCCGCTCTCCTGTTGCTTCCCCTGCTGCTGCTGCTCCCCGGCCCAGGGCCAGCGGCGCCGAGCGAGAGGGGAGGTGGCACCGGCGACCGGGACACCGCCTCTGCGGCTCCGCCGGAGGAGCCCAGGACTTGTTTTCCCCGTGCAGCTGGTGCAGCTCCCCGCCCCGCCCCGCGCCGGTCTCCTCCCCGGCCCTGCCTGCCGCCCGGTACGTGTTCCGACTTGCCCAGCGCCTGATGTCACGCACCCCGGCAAGCAGCGGCCAGCCATGGAACAGCTGGGGAGTGAGAGCCTGTGTGAGAGCCCGTCCCGGGGGCGCATGCGCGCTTGGCTTCCGACTGGCCTATAGAACGTTTGGCAGCCCAAGGTTCTGGGGAAGGAATCTTCCCGTCTCCGCTCCTCCCCTCCCCCCACGCACACACAGCCTCCCCGCTGTTGCAGAGTCCGCGGAGGGCTTGCGGCGCGGGCCGTGGCTGGACGGTGCGCCCAGTGCCCCGGAGCGAGGGCGGCCCTGCGCGGGCACGGGCTCGGCAGTAATCTTGTCCGCCTTCCGCACAGGCAGCTCCCGTCCTGGGCTGCGGCCTAATCTCGCCTGCCAGCCCCACGCGCAGGAGGGAGGGGTGGAAAAACAGCCCAGCAAAACTGAGGCGCCTCCAGAGTCTCCATTCAGCCTCGGGAATGGCCCGTGAAGAGCGAGGCTGTTGCTGACGGGCAGAGTGACCTTCCTGAACAAGTCACCGCCTGTTTGTGCCTCAGTGGCCTCGTCTGTAAAGTAGGGCCAGTAATTCCGGAGCCTCACGGGGGGACGTGAAACTTAGCCCACTGATGGCTGTAAAGTGCTTCGAAAGCCTCAGATGAAAGGTACAACAGACATGCAAAAAATATTAAGCGTTGGCGCTAGGACAATCTGGGTGGCCCAGTTGCTAAGGCACTAGATGGGGAGTGTGGAGATCCAGGTTCTCGTCCCAACTCTACCCCTGACCTGTTGTGTTACCTTGGGAAAGCCGTTTCATCTAACTGTGCCTCAGTTTCCCTTCCCTGCTCATGCTGTTCAAGTTTTTATACTATCCCTTGTCACGTGAGCACCTTTCAGAAGTTGTCACTTCGCTGCTTTGTGCCTCTGTTTTCCCATCTGTAAAATGTGGTTAATAAGGCTAATCTTTGTAAAGCACTCTGAGATATACTGATAAAAACGCTATATAAGAGCAAGGTATTATGATTGTTTAATAGTCATATGTGTTTCTTCCCTTTCTTTACTCACCTCTCACTTGTCTAGTTTGCAAGCTCTTTGAGGCTGTTTGTCTCTTAGTATTTGTTTGTATAAGGTGCATAAGGCAAAGGGGCTCCAGTATTGGTTGGGACCTCTAGGTACAACTAATAGAAATAATATGTCTCCACCTCCCCTTCCAAATCATCCATTTTAAAAAGCCAGACGTAAAGACTTTGTACCCTCCTGGCGGGTGTTGGAGAATATGCAGGTTTTACGTTCACGTGTCAAGATGTTTGTACAATTCTTGTTTTCCTTGCCTCTGCCAATAAAACATATAGTACCTTGGCAAAACCAGCGCGCTTATCAATTGAGGGTGATAAAGATAAAGTAAATTCAGATAACTAGAATGAAATATGATGAGGTAAGTGGGTGATGTCATGAAAAAGTTGAACAAGGCTTGTGGACCCTTTTCTGGAATCCCACAGTACTTGTTGCAGGAAGAAATTTTCTTTTCTTCAAGAGTTTTATTTTTAAAAGTTCAGCAAGATGCAAACAAATGATGGGTTGGCATGTGGCAGCTGGGAATGTTGCTGTATATATTTAAAAATATAACTGTTAGTAGATTAAGGAAAAATATATATAGTGTGGTATCTGGAAAGCTAGACCATGAAAGCAAATATTTTTGCATGTTGATTTCTGCAGAATAATACTGAAAGCTGAGAGAGAGGCGGCGGCGGAAGAGGCAGTGATAGTGTTGGGGGAGAAAGAGATTACAATTTAGCTCTAACTACCAGAGCATTCATCACATGGATTAGCAACCAGAGACGCATTCCTCGGTGGGAACTGCGGCAGGGATCTTTGGGGGAGCCACTAGCACCAAGGACAGCTCTCCTGCTGGCAGCTTGGTTGTGCAACCCAATCTCTCTTCCGGGTGGGACACCAAAAGCCCCCTAACCATGTCACTCTAGCTGGCTTCCTCACTCTTAAAGCTGGTCTTGTCTGTCCTCTCCCTTTCACGGTCATTGGAGAAAATTCAATGAGTCCATTACTCTCTGTGAACCTTACTTCCCACTCTAAGGAGTAAATGAGACTTATGTGACAGTGGAAAAGCTACATTTAACCATGTCATCATACTAACCATGTTGTGGGGTTGCAGGGATGCTGACAGATGGGAAGGTTAAGAGATCAGATGGGTGGTAAAAGGTTAAAAAAGGGAAAAAATCAATTTGGGCCTAGGGCCTATAATTTACATGGCCCTGGGCATTCACCCCAGTTACTTTTCACCTTTAGAATTAAAGGTTTTGAGGAGAAAAAAAAAGTCCTTGTTGAACCTACAAAAACAACATATTGCTCTACGCCAGAGCTTCATCGTTCTTCCAGTTTTCACTAACACTTTAAGCCTTTACCTTGAGTAAGTAAAAAGAAAAAAATATTTATTTGTATTACAGATTTACCGCTATATCCTTAGGGCCCCGTTGTGCTAGCTGCTGTACAAGCATATAGTGGAAATAAACTTTAAAAGCCAGATTGTGCCCTCAACTGTGTACCCATATAGGAACATACTGAGTGTAAGAACTCACTGATACCTGTGCATGGGCTTCTTGGGCATGGACACCTTTCTAAGATCATTCTTTCATGGAATTTGAATGCTACCCTTATCTTGTTCAGTGCTTTGACTGTTATGGTTGTCCAAAACAGCATGAAATCACCTATAGACAAACCTCTTAACTTGAAATAACTAAAACAGTGGAATAATAATTTTATTATTTTCTCTCCCTGTCCTTTTATAAAGGAACATCATCAGGAAATATTTTAAGTTCTACATTATTGCCAATAGATGGTCCCAGCAATTTCTGCCAGTTACCATGTGATAGGGCTGATTCTGCTAATTCTCAGTAAAATATGGAGTAATATTTTACTTTGCAAGTAGTCTCATTGATTTGAGTGGGAGAACTTGCAGGATAAAATACTACTCAGTGTGAATAAAGGGGCAAATTGGGTCCTTTAGGGAACTATTTTTCAATTGGTTCTTTATCTAACAGAACCTCTATATAAATTCCATTGCTTCATCGCGTGTTGTTCATTTTCATGCTCTTGGTATCCCAGTCAATGTTTGTTTTTTATGGTGTCAGCTATTTAAGCGATGGGCACCTTAGAAATAACCATGATACAGATATGTCAGAAGTGTCTATTGAAGAAAGAGTACCTTCTTCTTTTTAGGGAATTAAGTCACACAGTAACTTGTCACGTAGACCTCAGTTCAATGGAAAAAATATTAAGGAAAGACATTGTCTTTTAATACTTATAGATGCTACAAACTAATTTTAGGAGTGAATATTAAAATAATTGAATACATCTGCTGGATTTGGGGGACAACTAACTAAACTATTATTGTACGTCATGGGCCTGGTTCTTATTTACATTCAGGCCTCTTTTCACCACTCTGGGAGTGTAAAAGGGCCTTCACATGGTTGTGACTGTTGGAGCACTGTAAAGGAAGGTCTTAACATAGATGAGCATCAGGCCCCATATCTGTTGGGCCCATCTTCACTTTTTAAACTGGATGCATCAACAGGAAGTTATAATCAATAAGAAGACATATTGCAGATTGTGTGGTAAAAAGGTGAGCTCTTTTACTCGTTTAGTTCAAGGACTGCTGCTCCTAGGCTCTGTGGCTCCTACAGACGCTTAAAAATAGCATTCTGTTTTCTGCCACTTCCAAAGAGTGTTGTTATGTGACATACACCTTAAGAAGCAACGATTTACAGACATATAGCAAAATGCAAAAGTAAAAGGTGTGTTCTGATTTTTCAAAAAGTTAAAAAGCCAAACAAACTAGAAAAGAATAACAGCATAAAATACATGAAGATGCAGCCTAAATAAAATTAAACATGTTTATTCTTAGAAAGGAACAAAAACCACAAAAGCAACCATGGCCGAAAATTTGAAGTTTCAGCTGAAACCTACGGTGCCACAGAGTTTAAGTCTCAGTGTTTTTCTTCTGGTTGAATATGCTGTTGGTTTGAATGACAGAGGGTATATCCAATCATTGGTGTTTAATGTTCTCACCCAGTTCACAGCAATTACTTCCGGTTTCAAAGTTAATCATGTGAGAGTGAATTAGCAGCTTCACCACCACCACCACCTAAAAACAGTAATTTCTGATTATGCTATTCCTTTCACACATATTGCCACAAGTGTATAGTGGAGACACATCAATCAATATACACATCATAAGGAGAAACAGTAATACAAACCAGTCCCACAGCAACCAGACAAATACTGTAAGGTCTGAAATAATTTAACTTCTACAGTCAAATGAAAAAAAGACAAGTTTCAAGAAGATAACTTAGTACCTGCAATGTGTATTCGACAGAATATTATTCAAAAGCAGTTTATTATTCGTAGCAGAATCATACTAATAGCAAGATGTCATTTATCACGAGTGTGACAGAAATCCATGCTCATTATCATGATTTCTATTTCACAGTAAGTAGAAAACAACACAATGCCGTAGTAACATTCAATTACTATGTATTATAGAGACGAGTACACCCCAAACACTTTCAATAAATGATAATGATGTTGATAGAGAGCAGGCTTAAAACATCAGCTCCTACTATGTTTTATGAGGAGGAATGTGAAAATTAAAATTGTAAAGTGTATCTTTATTTCTTTTTTATTTTGAGAGAGCAGACATCAGCTCCTACTGGAGGGAACAAGATATCTCCCTCAAAAAGGTTGGACCTGTATAGGGATAACAGGAATAGTCAGAGATGCAGTAGTAAGGATTAAAAAACCCAACAGTTTTGAAAGGGATATAAACCCTCATGCTTCTGGGCATAAAACAAATGCTAATTAACGTGAGCTAAGAAAATGAAAGCTGAGATCCTTGTGTGTGATAAGCAAGAACTGGGATTTTAAGAAAAATGCCAAATATCACAATAACACAATGCTGCTACTGGCTGTTTCCAAAATGTGTTAAATGTCACTCTTCCTACATTATGTCAGTCTCAGGGGCTTGCACTGTTTGCCTCTGTTTGTAAGGCAGGCACCTGGTGCTCCTCTCGTATTCATCTGCCAGTGTCAGCTGGACTTGACATCTATAGCAGGTTTTGAATTTGGAAGAGCAGTTCTCTAAGCTCCATTATAAGTCAGTTCTCCTCCTGGAGTTTCTGCTGTTTGCATTGACAGTCAAGGCTGTTGCCAGTTAGAAAAGAGCTGTACATCGGGATGATTAATCACAGTCATCCTGTTTGTCACAGGATGCGCTCCTTCCAACTTAAATCCCATAGTGGGCTTTTCTTGGAGTATGTTGTCTGTTCTTTTTACTTGTTCTACTCTCTTTCTCTGGAAAAAGGGAAGATGGGGGTCTAAATGCTGCTGTTGACTGGCAAATTTTGATTCCTGTTTCCTGATTGGTACCATAACACTGATAGTCAAGGTTGTTGGAGTGTAGGGGAGAAGGGAATAACATGACACACTGGATTACTGGTGAGTAAACTTTCTTTTTCATGGTCCAAAATAGATATATGAACAGACAGTGGAAGAGCGTAAGGATAAGGCCATAAAGTGCCTGTTTTTGCCTGGAAGTACAAGCAGAAACTGAAACAACATTAGCCATGGCCTTTGTTAAATGGTGTTTATATAACTATGGAAATTAAAGGCTAAATTTTCAGCTGACATTGTTCACTGTCTGCACATGCAAATTTGCACAGGCAGCTCTACTAACTTTATGGGCATTTGCCTTAGCTGCATGTGTAAATGGGCTATCTGGGGGCACAATTACCTATTTTTCACATGCTTGTGTAATTAAGGAGGCTTGCTGAAAATTTGGCCCCAAGTGTGGTTGCTGTGTCAGAGGCTGAATTAATATTCTTTAAATTGTTGAGCTAAACCTTCTCCCAGCAGAGTTTAACATGGCAATATACTCACTGTGTGGGCTACAGCAGGAAATATAGGGAACATTCAGAAAGGGGCATTCATACAAGTAACCAGTCCCTTTCATGTGTCAGCCTGTTTTACAGCTATCATATTAGGATAGTGATTCTCAAACAGTGGCTAACAGATTGCCTCCCTCTAAACCACCCTAACCTGCTACTTCTAGGGTCTCAAAATATTTAATTATGTTGAACACCAGGACGGTCTTCATGGACCATAGAAAGGCCAGTGAGATGATCTTTCACTTCCATGTGGTTTTTAGGATGTACATTTTGGTGAACCACTGTATTAGGAACAACCTTTATAATTTGTTGTATAATCACTTTCCAGTGGGAGGAAAGACTTCAAATCCCAAGGTTTAGTTAACTCCAGAAGAGGAGAGGGATACAGAACTTGGAACAAGAACAAGTTCTCCAGTTTGAAAAGTCTCGTTGCTGTCTTTTCTGAATTAATGCTCTGTTTGTTTTCATGACATCCGTGGGCAGAGTGGTCTGGAAGAATAAGTGCAAGATTGGGAGTCATGAGCTTTTTGAATCCTGGCCCTGCTAATGACTTGCTGCTTGGCCTTGGGAAAGTCGCTTTGTCTTTCTGCCTCACTTTCCCCATGTGAAAAGTGCTAATAATACTTACCCATCTACTTCCCAGAGCTACTGGGGATGACTAATTAGCTAATCTATGAAGAGTTTTGTGCATGTATGATCCTACCTAAACGTGGATTTTTGTGCTTGTGGTTTCCAAGTTTGCATTTCTAGACCACTGAAACGTTCTAAAGCAGTTGGATGAACCAGATTGCACTCAATATACTCCATATTTGTCAACTGAAGAGTAATTTCTGTAGCCACCAGACAGCTGCATCCGCATCCGATGAAGTGGGTATTCACCCACGAAAGCTTATGCTCCACTACGTCTGTTAGTCTATAAGGTGCCACAGGACTCTTTGTTGCTTCTTAGGATTTATGGGGCCTTACGCAGTATTATTAAACTGGTGCCCCTATGCTCCACTGAAGGCGGGCCCCAGCCAGCGCTGCTGACCCCAGTGTGTTGAGGGGGCACAGCCCCCACCCCAGCCCCCACAGCCTCTCCCCCCATTGCTGACACACACCGAGCTTCATACACAGCAGACACTGGCCGTGGCTCAAGCCAGGCTTTGCACTGTCACATGGGGGCTGCATCTTGCCAGAGCCAATGGCCCTCCTGCAGCCCCTCGCCACTCCTGGCTCACCACGAGCACTTTGATAGGAAGTACCAAGCTGTAATAACAACAGTAATACATGTGCGTGTATGTGTGTGTGAGAGAGAGCCAGTGTGTGTGAAAGAGAGAGCGAGAGCCATTGTATGTGTGTGTGTGTGACTGTGTTGGGGGACTATGTGATAGAGTGTGTTGGGGAGTGTGAGTGTGTGTGTGTGTGACAATCTGTATTGGGGGACTGTGAATCGTGAGAAGCAGAGGGTATGTGGGTGTGAGAGCCAGTCTGTGTGTGAGAGAGACAATGTGTGTGTTAGGGAAGTGGGAGAGACAGTGAGTGCACTGCCACTTTAATTCCCCCTCTCCCTCTCCCACTCGGCTTGGCTTTCCCCCGCCCTCGCTGACTCACGTGGAAGTTTCACACTTCCTGTCCTGGCCCCGGCCCGGCCCCGAGCGGCGCAGGCAGGCGGGGTCCAGGGAGGGACTCCGCTCCAGACGGTGGTGGGCCAGCCTGCCATGCCACCAGTGACCGGCCGCACCGCTCTGGGCTCCCTGGGGTTGGGGCGGCAGAGCCGGAGGCTGGAGCTCTCAGCTGGCCGGCTGAGGAGGGAGGGGGCGGTGAGAAGCCCACTGACCTAGCGCGGGGGAGGGGCCGGAGAAGAGAGGATTCCAGCCGTGGCCAGCGAGGGGAATGGTGTCCCAAATTTTCAGGTGCCCTACGTAGCCGCGTATGCTGCGTATGCCTAAGGATGGCCCCGGGGCTACTGGCTGAGAAGAGGAGTCAGGAGCCCGCTACACTTTTGAGTACCCCCAGTGTCAGCGGGGAAGCCACAACTTTTTGAAAAGTTATCCTGAAAGGGATATGATTAGATTAGGTTTGTACCCTTTATTGCTTCTTGATGATGATTTGTGGGAAGGAGGAAAGCACCAGAATTCCCCGCCCCCCTCTGTTTATTAATCGCTTTGGAAATCAATAATCAGGAATGTAAAATCTCGTGTTCCATGCCTTGCTGGAGGAGTCCTTGAGGATTTTCAGAGATGTAGCTTGTGAGTTCAGGTATTGTCAAACCCAAGTGTTGAAAAATCATGAATTAGGCCTCAAAATCATGGGATTGGCTTAACTCATCACATTTAAAACCACCAATAGCGTTGGGGGTCCTTAATTTGTCTTGTGATATTTGTAGCCATTAGGGTTCATGTTTTCAAGCTTTTCTCTATAACCATGAGAGCTAGAAACATATTTTAAACATGAAAGCTGAGATTCTTATGTAATCAGATGGATCCAGGAGCTGGAGATTTAAGGAAAACACACTGTTAATTGAGATGGTGGCGTGTGTGTGGGCAATGTTTAAACTTTAACAAAGACATCCTTTCTCCCATGTATTCACTGGCCATTGGAGTTCAATAAATGTTAGTAAAAGACCACAGTTTTAAACAGTCTGACCGGTACTCCCTACCCCTTCCAATTACTGAGTTTAAGGTCTTTGCCCCTTGACAAGACATAATTTTACTAGTTTTCCAAATGCCATAGAGGTAGACAAGATATGAATTTGTAACTTTTGTTAAGCACTTTTTTGTGGGATGGGAGAGAAGTGCAACTCCCTTCAGGCTGCTTTTTAGGTATTGTAAAGAAGCAAAAAAGGCATGAACTCCATCTTTTTCTATTTGTTCTTCACTTGTAAAGCTTCTTTAGTGTAGCTGAAAGGTAGAAATAGGGACGAGTATGGATGAAGGAACTTGGCAGAGGTCTGAGTTGTCAGCCAAAAGCCAGAGAATAGGAAGGCCTGGGTGTAGGGTTCTCTGCTATAGAAGAGAAGGTGTTGCTGCGTGTGGGGTTTTAGTTTCAGTTCTGCTTGCAGCCCAGTCAGTGAGTATCTGAGTTTGACCTTTGAACCATTCACTAGTTTTGATCCTGCTTATTCAAGGACTGCTTGTTTAAAACCTATGTGCTGCTGTTCACAGGGCCGGCTCTGGCTTTTTTGCCTCCCCAGGCAAAAAAAAACCCAACACAACAAAAAACAAAAAAACATCCGGAGCGCTGCCGAAACAAAAAAAAAAGAAAAGAAAAAGGCAGAGCAGAATGTGCCGCCCTAAGATTGGCCTGAATGCCGCACCTTACAATGTGCCGCCCCAAGCATGTGCTTCCTAGGCTGGTGCCTAGAGCTGGCCCTGGCTGTTCACCTTTAACTGGAGACAGGACAATTGTCTCTGGTTTGTTTGTTGTTTGCTGTGCTCAAAAATGCACAATACCCACAAGCCTTCCAAGAGCACTAAATTCCATTACAAGTGCAACTCTGGCAACTTAGGTGGAAAAAATGTTGCCCATTTTTACGGTTTGTGAATTGTCCGTGAACAGATCACATTTTCCACAAGTTTTTGTTTGTTCAAAACCCTTCAAGTGTTTTATGCCAACATAAAGCCAATGGATTGCTCCTACTGTTCACAGGGAGTGTTGCTTAATATAGTCAGTCTGTGCTATGAGTATTCAATATTTGCAATTCAAAATGGCATTTTGCAGTTCAGAATGACATGTTTCTGTTCCCTGATTGGATGAGTGTAACTCTAAGGCCTTGTCTGCAAACAAACTTGCACTAGTTAACTAAGTATCTCTTTTTAAATCTAGTCAGTTAGACTGGTTCAGAATTGTGTGTGGACAAGGCCTTTGAATCAGGTTTCTAGCAAGGTCAGTTAAGAGTTTGAGCCTGAAATTGGCTTTCCACAAATATTCTGTAGTATTCACCTAAAATGCACTGTTTTGACAAAACCTACTTGCTAGTAAACTTGTTCACTAGAATAGTTACATTGCCAGCACAGGTGAAGTACATTAATTTAAAAATATTGAATTAATATTATAGGTGCAGGATTTTCTCAGTTCTGTACTCAGCCAAGTATTGCAGAGGGCCCATTTTCATTATAGGAATATCTGTGTTGGGTGACTCCGTCCCAGTACATCAGTACTCACATGTTCAAAACATAATTTAATCCTACAGTGGATGGGGCTGAACTTTATTTTATTTTAACTATGTTCCTGACTCCTGCTTGGTGACCAAAATCAAAGCTTTAGCACAGTTCTGGGACACAGTTAAAACATATGTACAGTCTCCATTGCAAGACAGTTGTGTGTTTTAATGGTGTCAAGGGATCATTGTGTTGTAGGCAGGTCCCCCAAACATGGTTGTTTCGAAAGGCCGGAGCAGCCTGAAATAAATCAATAAAATGTGGTTTAATATACAAACAGACATTTGTAACTCTCCGAGTTTGCACCAAAGTGAAACTTAATAAATGTCAGAATTAATACAAATAAATGAGTTGCGCAATAAAAAATAACACAACGAAATTACAATAACCATACAAAACACAAATATAATTAGTCAACCACACAAGAGAATAAGATGAGACACCAGACTTACTCTGGTAATTGTTTCATGTTGCCAGTTATGGTCTCTGCTAGAGCAGCATGTGTTGTAATGCCATCATCGATAACCAGGATTAGGGTAGGCCAGTACTTGAATGGGAGACCTCCAAGGACCACTGAAGTACTGCAGGAATAGGTGTTGGTGAGTCAAGAGATGACACTCTTTCTCTCTGAGTCAGAACTGAACCAGTTTCCCAAGACAGTGTTAAAAGTATGGTGATGCCGGAGGAGCTACCTACTGGATGATATGCGAAACAAGCTGCTTGAGGTTATTGGAAATCTCATGTTACTTTTTATGTGGGCAGGTTTGTTGTCCTGGCCAAATTCTAACTCAGCTAGTTATATTAGGTTTCATTACATTTCCCTGCCGTTTCAATTGAATACAACATTTTAAATAATTTCCTATCATAAATTGTTTTGGAGTGTTGCTACGCTCTGTTAAACTCACCATGTTCCGTCCCACAGCCGGCAACATTCTACATTAAATTAGTGAGTGATGAGATCCCTTTTTATCCCTTACCACAAGACTTACTATGTTAATGATTATAAAGTGCTTTGAAATCTCTGGAGCTATAAAATGCAAAGTATTATCATGATTATTCCAAATGAATTAAAAAAGTTGAGTCCCTTAAATCAAGCTTTGATTTAAATAAAAAATGATACTTGCTGCATTGCTCAGTACAGCTACCAAACTGTGTGTAGTCATTGTGTGTAATACACTTATTTAGTACATCTGTCTGCTCATGACTCCCTCTAGTGACTGGTCCCAACCACTATAAAACCTACTTTTTCAGAGCCAAGGAGGTCTCCTATAGTGTTGTGAATAGTGAAGGTCCTAGGTTTGTTCCCATTAATAATTGTGTGTGTTTCTGTAGCCACAGTTCGGTACACGCGCCCAGGAAAGGTTTTTATCTACAGTGATGTGCCAGCAATATTGAAGACTGAGATCTTTAATTTCCCCCTGCATCAGACTGTGCAGTGTGTTTTCATTTTGTAACAACCATTGACTCTCAGACAGGCAGGAGGAAGGCAGAATCATACATCTCTCCTACATAGACCTAGCTATGTACTCCACAGGCAAGGAATTGTGCGGGTTGCTGCCTCCAGGATGTTGCTGCTGGCTGGTGTTGTGACCTTCAAGCGACTGGGTATAGTTGGTCAAGGGAGGTTTCAGATTTCTAAGGCACAATAGAGAGGTGTATGGTTTCCTCCATTTGTTATGACAATCATAACATTTTCTGTGCCCTTGGAAGAATGGACAATGTTTCTAACTAGCACCAGTTTTCAAAAACAAACTTAGAAAGGTCAGGAAATGGTAAGTTACAGTCAGAATTTTTAAAACAAGAAATCTTGGAATACATGGATAACCACAGTTATCCCATATAACCTTAACTTTGCCCCTGTATCCCTACTGCTCACTGCAACTCCCATGCAAGTCATACGTCTTAGACAGGTGTTACTGTATCACAGCTACTGGACATCATGAAGCCTGTATATTATTATTTAATATTAACAGGTTGGGCCCCCCTTTGCTAGGCACTGTACAAACCCATAACCTAGGAAGATAGGGACCTCTTACACTAAATGTACGTTGGCAGTTTGCCTGTACTCCCCCCCCCCAACCATCCTATCCAAACATCTTTAAGAGCTTCCATGCTAATGACAAGAATAAAAGTTATGAACTAAGTCCAGACATACACAGCAATGAACAGTGTGACTAAGAAAAGGTTAAAATGTTTAACATGGCTGCTGTGAGGCAGCTGTATTGGAAAGGTGGGATGTGTAATGGATGGAGCTGGGCAAAGAACTGACTTTTTGGTTTGGTGGCAGTTCTGAAAACTTGAAAAACATTTAGGTTCTGGTCAACCTGAATCTTTTAAAATTTGTGGTGAATTAAAAAAAAATCCATTTTGGGCCCGTTACAGAGGCAGGATTCAAAGCTGGATCTCCCACATCCTAGGTGAGTGCTCTAAACACTGGGGTAAGGTTATGAGAGAAGAAGGGGGTGGTACAGCAGAACCACCATCATTCCCCCCCACCTCCACTGCTTCCGGCCATTTTGTGAATGGCCAAAACTGTGTGTCAAATAGTTTTGGGTCGACCAACACTGTATTTTTCCTCATACAAACTATTAATCTGAAAAGTTTTTGCCCAGCTCTTGTGATGAATCACTATTGTCTGTGGATCATAAGTGCAAGTGATGAGATGCCAGTGCCTTGTGCACAGAGGCTGAATTGAAGGGGTTGAATTAACCCGTAATTGTGCAGGTTGCAGAGACGTAGTATATACATTTTGCATGAATTACCATGTTCAGTATGCTCTGCATAGCAGAATATGTGACTCCTAGTGTCAGTGCTGATGTTTGGTGTGGATACATAAGATCTCTAATCCTGCTAGAGAGTGGGCAGGGTGATGGGGGCAGAGTTAAGGGTTTCTGGGGTACCACAACTGCTGTTCTTAAGTTTTAAGGTTTGATTTTAAAAAGTCAGACCATACCCTCATCGTTTACTGACTTTGTAAAGTAACTTTCTGAAGACTTCATGTGTTTTTAAAAGTTTGCTCTGCGGATTGATGACCTTCACTCTTTTAACAGGGCCTTATCTGGGACTAAAACTGCAATGTCCTGCTGTGTTCCTCACATTATTCTGGCAACAGAGCAAACAAATACAACTACACGTTGGCTGAAATAAGGTCTTGGCACTTTTTATTTCTATTGCAAATTCTCTGTACAGGATCTGCAAATTGTAAGCTCAACAACAGAAGTCTTGCAGTGGCTTTCAGATGGCAGTTACATTTTAGGAGGGGTGAGTGCACCACCTAGAGGAGATAATGGTACTTTTTTTGCTTACTGTTACAATATTTTCCAGTTGGTGCAGTAGATTTAGTGAAAGTTGACACATGGCATAACGGACTATTGAGAAGTTGTTGAATTACTTTGTGCCTGCTGGCTTTTCTGGTGAATACAAAGTATGCAAGAATCCTTTCCAGGGCACACAAAAAAACTCTGAATACATTTGAAGACTGGTGATTACAGCAAAAAAGAATCCAGACATCCTGACCTTCAGTCTGTTAACCAGCTGTGGGACCTTGGAAGACTTGGTAAACCCGTTAGTGCTGAGAGGCTGAGATCATTAAGGTTTTTAGTGCTTGGATCCTTGGAAAGGGGCTCTAAAGTGCAAAGTGTTTTGTTTTATTATTTATCTGATAACATAGATAACTTCTCTGTTTGCATACAGCATAGTTCCTTCTCTGTGTTAATGGTTCTGACATTTAACAGGATTGTTGAGTTTATGTTGCTTGAAAAGAAAGATCATTTTTGCAAACATGGGTTTCCCCCTTCCCTTTAACCATTACTGCCTAGGGTTTTATTTTATTTTTTTACAATTACTCTTTCAATTTTTGTATGAGATAAGCAATGTGGCAGGGCTTGCTGACACCCTATTTACAGCAGGTCCACAAGATTGCACATTCAAGATGAAACTGGGGCCACCAAGTTCTTCCAAGACTTTTCATGATGAATGGGGCAACATAGAACAGAGAGCAAAGGGTAAAGGATTTTTTTTAAAGATAAATCTGGATTCTTTGAGTGACGTTTTCCCCTGGAGCTATCATGAGAGAAGTTCTCCCTGCTGCCATCACAGTAGTCCTTACATACACAATGAAGCACCTGGGAGAATGGACATGCAGTCAGAACTACTGTCACAATAGATCCATAAGACACGTCTTTCTGAAACTGTAAATAGCATGTGGGAAGAATTATGTTCCCATGAAGTCTTGGGGTTGTGGAATTAAAGCACTTTCAGATAGCTTTGAGTGATGCTGCTCAGCCAACTGATCCCTCTCACTCTGTGGTTTGGTAAGACTTTGTAATAAACTCTTGACTTAAACAATCATTATGATAGCCCCTAAAAGCCTTATCTGTTTCCTCCATTTTGCTTGTGGTTATAGCTTACAGATGAAACAAGACAGGTGGCTAAAGTCAGTGGGGGGAGTCTTGGGCTGAATTTGACTAAATGCAAAATAAAGAGTTTTTGGAGTTTATACCATGTAGTGTAGAAGACAGAGAAAGGTTTCTTAACTTCCATTATAGTATTTTCAGAGTCTTGCACAATAGTAATATTGCATATGGTGCATGGCCTGGTTAATCAGGGCTGTTAGAATCAAGCTTTGCTTGCTGTGAAGGATTTTCATGGTATTTTTGATTGCTCAGAGTCACAATGAGCTGCCTGTACCATTGGTGAGAGAACAGAGTCTCATGGAGACCAGTGCTGTTTTTTTTCTGGTTGAGTGCCAGCCAAAATCGCTCACTGAGGTTCTGAAAATGCTGGGGGAATTTAAGACAATCTGATAATAGAAGAGGGACAAAGACAGGTGGTAAAGTACATGGATAAGAGTATAGACAAAGAAATACCAACTAAAAGAGCTAACGGGGAGACATTGAAAAAGGGAGTAAAAGAAAATAAATTAACTTGAGAAAATATAATTGCTCCTTCTGACACCATTGTCCCATTCTGAAACCAATGGCAACCCTCTGCTGAGTGGTAGATGTCCAAGGCTAGCTTCCTAGCAGAGGAGAAACCAGTGACATGGCATCTAGGACTATTCTTAGTGTATCTTATTTGGTTTACACACATAACCAGTCCTGGACCAGGAGTGGTCACAAACATCCAGACATTCCTCTCCTTCAGAAATCTCAGCCCACATGTTAATGCCAGGTTCTCACAGAGCAACTCGACCTCAAGAATTGACTCTATTCTCCTACTGCGTGTGTAAGCAGAGTCAGGATGAGCTCTACCCTGACATCTGGTGGTGAGTTGTGGAAAGGGATGTCAGGGATGTCAGGGGCTAATCTTGTTTGCATGGACACACCCACCCCGCAAAGCATGATGGACCGCTTGCCCAAATGGTCACTTTGACTGCTGTGGGAGCCCCAGTTTCTCTGTTATTGGGGCAGGAAGAATAAAGTGTTGTTACCCTGATTATGTGAATCAAGGACAGTGGGCTTTTGTTATGATGAAGGGACTCACCATTAGCTGAGCAGCACTTGCTAGGCAAGGGACATGGATTCCAAAACCCAGTGAATTGAGAGAGGTTGGGGACAGGTTTGTATCTGGTGGCATGGGCCTCTTCTGAGGGTCCTAAATGTCAATTGTACTTCTCTCTCTCTCTCTCTCTCTCTCTCTCCACTGTGGAATATCAGAGCTAATCTTGAGTTCCTTAGGAGTCTAATCACAGGCTGCTGAGTTGGAATTACTCTGGGCTAAGCGTGCAGATAAGCACACAGGCTCCCCTAACTACAAGCTGAAATCACTAAAAAGCTGAAATTGTTAGGAGCTGAAATCACTGAGTACTGTGTTAAGTAGTGGGGGAGCCAGAAGATATATTGCTGAGCGGCTGGTGGAGCGGAGCTGCTGACAGAGCGGAGCACTTGGCGGGACAGCCGGAGCGGCTTGCAGGCCGGCTGACGGAGCGGAGCTGCTGGCGGAGTGGAACAGTTGGCGGGACAGCTGGAGCGGCTTGAGGGACGGCTGAGCGGAGTGACTCGTGGGATGGCTGGCGGAGCAGAGCCGAGCGAGGCCCCACGAAGGGACGGGGCAGTCAGCTTTGAGCCACGTAAGGTGCCCCTTACCTCTCCCCTCCCCATTTTTACCCAGACTGGAGGGGGTGTAACACTCTGCAGATGAACTTTTGAACTCTGGGTCTGGACTTTTGGGTTGTTGGACTTTTGGGACTTTGGGTGATTTTTGGGGTTGCTGGACTCAAGAACCAAAGGGAAAGGACATGGCCAATTTGCTGGGGTGGGTCGTTGCTCACAGTTTGGTTTACAAATCCTAGATGTGGTGTTTCCCCAGCAAAATGCCGCATTGTTTCTCTCTGTCATTAAAAGGTTTTTCTACACTCAGACTCGGTGCTTGCGAGAGGGGAAGTACTGCCTCTTAGAGGCGCCCAGGGGGGGTGATATATATTTGTCCCAGGTCACTGGGTGGGGGCTCGAGCCGGTTTTGCATTGTGTTATTGGAATGGAACCCCTAGATACGGAACCCGGCCCTTGTTGCTGCCGACTCTGACTGGCAGAAGGGTTACACGTGTACAGCTCCCACTCCTAGACTGAACATTTGCTCTCTCATGTTAAGAAAAAGAAAATGGAAGACTGTGTAACAGTACCACCTGATGATGCCTGTCATAATGTAATAAAGATGGGAAGGATGGAGGAAACAAAGTAAAATGGTTTTAAGAAAAATATATTGATGCAAATATCTAGAAGGAAAGATAAAATAGAAGAATAGATTGGAAACTGGAGGCTGTTAATGTACATCTATTTATTTGAACACAAAGCAGTTATCATTTGCATCAATAATGCTTCATTTAATCAGCTATACATTCTTCAATTTGAAAAAATGGTGTCCTACATTTTGGACACTTTCCACCTTTTGTCACATACCCCCTGGTTATGACACTGAAAGATGGTAGCTGGTGAGAATAACCTAGGAGACTGGTTCACTTTAAAGTGAATGGGTAGAAAAGTGAAATAGACCTGGGTGGCTTCGTGCTGGGTGGTCCAAATATATAGTCACGAAGCACAGTGTTACCTACACAATAGACCAAATACTACATGTGTGTTCAGGGCCTGATTCTGTGATGAGCTGACTGCCCTCCATTCCCACTGAAATTGGGTGCACTCATTACCTCGCAGGAAAGAAGCACTGAAAAATTTTCAGAATTGGACCTTCAGTCCTTTGCTTCACTGCTGGGACTGCCAAATAGGTTTCACCATAGGACTGTTTGTGTGATATGGACACCTATTTATTAACCATGAATTCACTTCAGAGGTTCCCAATAGCCCTCAGTAGCAACATTTGGTCACTACCAGCCTGGTATGGATTCAAATTAGTAGTTTAGAAGTGAAGGTGGCTCTTGAGCCATCTGGCCCCTGGAGAAATGTTACATCCAAACAGCTAAAGCAGAGATTAAATATACCCCATGATTGTTGCTTCAAAATAAATATTACAAATCTTGCAATGCAGCCAAGATGTCACATTTGCTAACTTTCCCCTGATTTCGTTGCACTAAAAGAATGTTTCATGAGTCTGATCTAAAGTTTACTAAATAAAAGCCATGATTGTTAACTATCTGAAATATCACACGTTTTCCCAAAAGCTCACCCTCATGTTGCCTATGAAACAGTTTGGAATAACAAATGATGAGAAGTGTTCTCCTTAAACATGAGCTACTAATCTCACAGCCTTTGATGATTCTTCTACTTATTAACTACATGTAGAGGATGATTAAACAATGATCAAAGTATAAATGGCCTGGCTTTATTCACTGACTTCACTTTTTAAAATGGTCAGTGACATCAGCCACACTTTAGAATAGATTTTGTTAAGCTCTGACTGTTAACTGTTTTATCCCAAAGGATCTCAAAGTGCTTTACAAACCTAATGAGCTGATGGACAAGCAAGGATTAAAGAAAATTAGTGTAAAGTAGGAAACACTGTGGCCAGTATGTGAGTGCTAACAGAGTACAGTTTGTGAGACTGATCCGTTCCGCTGCTGCTTTTGCCAGTCACGTTCTAAGTAGCCGTGAAAATGATCAAAATCGGATATATTCCTCTGAGCAAGCTACTGCTGTTCCTAATCGCCCAGCAGCGGTCCAGACATTCTTGCCATTTCTCTAGTGCTAGAGATGTGAGTCTGCTCATGTTCTGGAGCAGAGAAGCTCGTAAGCCTCAGGCAGTGCAGGTGAGGAGTAAAAGAGAGTAAGGCTCTCCATTGTCAGGAACAAGAGAAATAGAGCATCCCAAGTAAGAGGGGAAGGAAAGAGACAGCTTTGTCCTGTAGCAGGAGTGTGATGAAACCATGAATAGATGAGTTAGGGAAAGGTAGGAAGGAGACTGCAAAGCTCTCCATCCTTCACAGCAACTGGGGATGGAGGGAGTGGGAGAGCCAAATTTATCAGGCACCCATGAGTCAACTCTGATACAAAAGATGAGGGGAAACAGGCTAAGTAGTGTTCATGGGGCACTGTCCTAGTAAGACAGCAGCCAGGAGGGGAGAGAATGGGTTTCTACCCAGATTTTTTCCCCCTGGATCCCTCTGAATGAGAGGGGTAAAAAAGGTGCCTGGTGCAATGCTGTCTTCTCTTGGATCAGCCTCTGGCTAACAGGGTCAGTCCTGTAGTGAGTAGGTGTATGTTTAATTTTTTTCAAGCTCTGTTTGGGATCCCTTCACTCAACCCTAAAATGGAATAATAGCTGGGCTGAAAGCTGGCAGCTACTGAGCTGTGCAAAGCAGCACCACAGAGCCATTTAGGGCAGGAAGTGAAGATGAATAATGAATAACCCTTTCATGGAGCTTTTCCTTCTTTAGGTTCAAGGTGCTTTCCAAAAGTGGTAGATAGCTTCTCCTGCTGTAACATGGGGAGGAGGAGGCTTTGTGAAGTTCAGAATCTTCCTCAGCATTTTACAGCAATTAAAAATCAAAGACAGGAATCCTTGCTACCATAACTGTGCCTTCTGCACTGGACTGGACTGAAGGCAGAGAGGGGTGGGGGAATACTGTGTCTAATTCAACCTACAGGGGAAATTTAGCAAGGCTGAAAACCCAATGTCAAATAAAAACCCAGGCAAATTCCAATAGCCTTTTAATGTATTTCCATAGCTGTTCAGGTTTTTCACATAGCACATTCATTATATCCACCAGCTGATGCATTGCTAGACTGTGCCTTGGGATGTAGGACCCTTCTGTTATCCTGATGTTAGGTGCTTGAGCTCTGTTTAGAGAGAGAGAGGCGTTTTGGATGAGTCATACTAGCAGGTGGATCTTGTCAAGTCTGATCAGGCTATGATGAGGGAGTTGGAAAAACCGTCTGGATCAGAGAAAACTCTGGGGTGGAATAAAGGAAGTTATGCAGGGAAATACCTAGGGACAGGTAAACTTGGGGAGGAAGTTCAGGTTGAAGTTTTTGTTACGTAAGATAACACTAGCGGTAAAGCCCAGCAAAGGGGTAAGTTGGGACTACATTACTTCTCTTTGGAGCAGGGCTTGAGTGCTGCATGAGTCTACAGAGTGTTTGTAAACTCCAAGTCTTCAAACAGATGTACTTGACAGAACTCTCTTTATGCCTGTGCAGAGTCAATGGGAGTGGGGGGGATGTAAGACTGTTTTCTGGATCAGGGCCTCAAGTAGGTTTTACTGTAGGTCTGTAGTGTCTTCTGCCATTGCATGTGTGTCTGATAAATGAACTCCGCTGGGCAGATCCTCAGCTGGTGTACATTGTCATAGCTCCACTGACTTCACAATTTACACAACTGAAGGTCTGTCCCCTTATTTTTTAATATCTTAGAAGCACTTGTATAATGAAGCTGTGCTGATGTTGTAATGTTTTTTCACGTGATTTTCCTTTCTGAGCGGGAACTTTTACATACTAAAACAACCCCAAATATGAAAATATCAGCTATGGCTAATGATGTTTACATAGCCTCCTTAGCCCCTTCACGCAACGAAGAACAGTTTTTAAATGGTTAAATATAAAAAATGAATGTTTTGTGCATCAGCTACCAAACGTAATACTGTACATAGTGAATCCGCAAACTGTGACTAATGGGGAAACATTTTTAAAATGCCTCTGATAATGAAAAGATTTATTGTAAAATATGTCTTAAATGGTTTAACAACATACCCTTTGTACGCTCACAAAATAGCTTCATTCAATAGTGGTTCTAGGATTTAGCACTTGGTGGGGTTTAGATGCAGGAGGAGCAAAGGATTTGACTGTGGGGAGGCTGGAATCCGTAACAAACACCTTTTTAATTTAGGGCACTTGTGGTGATGTGATTTGGTGAGTTCAAGCTGAACTTGATTATTTTCTTACTGCCTGAATCTATCACTGCATGTGTTGAAATATGCATAAAAATTTACTCAAGATGTTGAGACTGGCTAAACACAATGTCAAAATGGGTGGTGTGTTCCACCCCTGGACTAAAGAGCTACCATCTGTTAAATAATCTCTCAACATGGGGGAAGAGCCAGGTTTCCCTTTTCTAGCAGTAGATACACCATCTCTTCATTTCCTGATTACAGTCTGAGATGGGATTGCCTGGCATTTCTGAAGATCAGGCTTTATGAGTCTCAAGTTGGGCTCCCAAAAACGGAAGCACCCAAGATCGGTGGATACTTCTGAGAACTTGGGTCTAAAAAGACTTACAATCATGCAAGGTGAGAATCTGCCACCTTTCCTCACCCTGAGTGGTACCTTACTCTGTAGGAGGCCCCATAGGATCTGGAGCAAGGGAAGAAGTCTGAAAAGAATGCTGGCATCCTAACCGCTCATTGCATGTTCTAAGAACACACCCTCCCTAGTGCTGTAGCTAGTTCCCTTTCCTTTCCAGCTCCCTGTCACACCCAGTCAATCTCTCTGAAAACCTACATTTCTCTCTTGCCTTATACCCCTTAATTTCTCTCTCCCTCTGTTATTGTCACTTAATCCTGCAAAGCATTTTGGGATGTAGTTTGTATGGAAGACACTTTACAAAACAAATTGGATTGTAGGTCAAATTAGCCCTATGTCCTCTGAGGACATAATCAAATCATAGACTGTGGGCAAGAGGTCTTGGCTGAATGCCCTGAAAGAAGTCTTGCCTGATTGTCATGAGAATTTTCTAGCCCAGGCACAAAATGTGTTCAATCACCTTTTCCATGATCATTCATGATAATGAAGGGCTAGATTGTAACTTTACCAGCTGCTTCAAGGAGGAGCATATGGCTGCCCCATCCCAGGAGCACGCTAGAGAATGAATGGTGACGCATCACAATTTCTCCCCTGCTTCCTCCACCCCTCTGTCCTTCTGGAGAAGGGGATTAAATTAATTAATCCCCTTATTTTGCAGCTCCTTACTCTCCCAGTGTGCCAGGCAGCTACTTTGGCTGACAAGCAAGAGGGGTGGAGTTGGGGTTCCTCCCATTCTTCTCTGCCCTCTTCCTATCTGCTCGCTCACAGAAGAGAGCATAAGGGAAGCAGGCCCAGATCCACAAAGGTGTTTGGATACCTAAATCACAGATCCAGGTGTCTAAGTCCCAGTTTTGGCTTCCCTGCGATCCACCAGGCTCCCACTGAATCCAGTAGGTGCCTCAACTCATTCAGCACCTAAGGTTTTCAGGCAGCTTGGGTACCCGTGTTGCTGCTGGGCATGCACCCTGCTCTCTCTCTCTAGGCATCCAGGCACATATCTCCTGCCTAAGCCACAGAGCAATCCACGAAGTGGGGGATGATAGGCATTCGGCCCCCTAACAGATGCATGTAGCCTGATCTGGTAGGCATGCTCAGAGGCTGCCTATTGGATTGGGGTCGCATTCAAAATCCAGCTGGAGGAGATGGTAGCGGTGGTGGTCATTCTGTCTCTCTCTGGCCCAGTGACTGTTCCATGGGGGATAAATACTTAAACTGACACTCTCCTTCTGGCCCAGTGACTTTCTGTAGTCCGGTGGTTAGAGCATGAACCTGAGGTGGGAGACCCTGGCTCTGTCCCTCCCATCTCACTTTCATTATTTATTCAGAGTGGAACAGCTTCAACAGGAGATACTGTGGGAAATCCACATCAGAATATCCCAAAGCTCAGTGGTTAGAGCACAACCTGGGAGGTGGGAGACCCAGGTTCAGGTCCATCTTCTCGAGGAGAAGGGATTTGAACAAGGTTCTCCCTTCTCCCCCTCTGGCAGAGAAGGGGGAACTGAACCTGGGGGTCTCACATCCCTGGTGAGTGCTCTAACCACTAGGCTAAAAGCTATCCGAGGGGCATCACCACCACTATCATCTCTGGCTGTTTTGTGTGGAGTGAAGCAGGTGCCTAACTAATTCCTGCAAGAAATGCCTTCGGTATGTAAGTCCCCTGACTCCAGATAGTGGGTTCCCATTCATGGATTGCTAAGAAGATATAGGCACCCATGTCCAGGCTGCAGGGAGGTGCCTATCTTGGAGAGAGGACCGAGCATAGCACAGCACATACGCCTCTCATCAGCATCTCCCATTGATTAGCTTAGGCAGCTCCCCGCCTAGCGTGCTGGCTTTGTGCCACACATTCTAAGGGGCCTATCTCTCCCCACTCAGTGCATAGAGAGCCTAAGCCTCTAACTTGGCTTTGTGGATCACGGTGTTTTTCCTACAACTTTCTAGGCACCTAAAAGTTAGGCTCCGTGACACTCAACCTAAGTCCCTTTATGGATCCCATCTATCGCTCCTGCTATCTACTCAAGATGGAACTGAATCTCAGCAGAGAGTGATTTACTCTCCCGCCCCCCCTATGGCTGAGTAAATGACAATGACAGTTTAGCCCCAAATGACTGACTGTACTGTTGAGAGAAATTACTTACCCTGAGTGGGTGAATACAATTTTGCAAGGCTCTACTAAATCCTCTGTAATTTGCAACTCAAAATAAATTTGAAGCAGCTGTGGCATTGGAAGTGATTGAAAGGTATTGTTTTGTTGGCAACTCATTATTTTAGCTCTTTATAATGAGCCTTTTGAGAAAAGGGGTTTTCCATGTAAATAGTTTTAAAGACAATCATTTTTGACTCAGTTACTGTATTTTGGCTAAAACGATACATTTATCCTTACAGACTGGTTAAGGCTGAGAGTTTAAGAAGTCTAGCAGTTTACTAGTACTCCTATTTTGGGCGAAGAATATCTCTCTTTCTGCCTGTCTTGATATTATTACTCTTATTTTGAAAATAAATTGTAATTGGAGATGGAAGAGACCTGATAGATTTTAGTCCATTTCCATACATGCGCAGGAGACAGTGGGGTAGATCCACAGCTAGCGTAAATCAGCGTAACTTCAATGAAGTCAATGGAGCTATACTGATTTGCACCATCTGAGGACTTGGCCCTTGCTCCCCCAAATAAAGGCTGCATCAGATATTGAAGGATGAATCGGGAAAACCCCAGTGGCACCACTGCTTAGTCAAAATGCTCATTTTCAGAGGGTAGCCTACTCATTTCTATAGCTACAGCAGAGAAAAAGTGACTTCTGAATACAAACACTGAGCTTGGTTCACTGTTACTCATGGGTCCTGTTGTTTATTCTGCAGCATCAGCAACAGTCAAAAGGCCAGTGGCCAGGTATTCACAAAAACCTCCATCAGTCTCAAACATTTCAGACTTTAGATGAATGAGTAGCTAGCTGAAAATGGATATTTATTATGTATTTTGTTATTGTTAATCATTATTCTCTTGTTTTGAAAGAGCATTTTGGTCAGGGTCAAGGGCCCTTACTATGGTACATAGGTTTGCAGCCTGTACTGGTTTGGTAAGGATAAATAACACATTTAAGGGAAGGGAGACAAAGGCAGGAGTAGCACCATTTTTTGTTTCTAAGTTTCATATTCGGTAGATGCCACTTGGAAATACCAAAAGTGAAGGAGGTTGCAATTCTCTGAACAGCTACTTACCTGGGCATGAGAGAAGGTAGAGTCACTTTTTTTGAGAATTGAGCATGTTACTTTGGGCATTAGAGCAAGTCCTATTCTTTATATATGTATTAAGGACTTTTATCCACCTAGAGCTGTGATTAGGTGCCTTTTATAAAATGAAACAATGAGAGATGGCTAGCACAGAAACATCCTGATGTCAAATGTCAGGACATAAAATTCCTTAGACTCAGCATGGAGGCTACTTAAGTAACCTTAACAGTCATAGAAGGCGTGTATACCCCTACGTGGAAAAGGAAGAACTAAAGCAGTATTGCTAAGTGGCAAGTCTCAAGACGGTTGTTTCAGCTGAAGAGAGATGTTCATAAAATGGAAATCCAGCCCCGATGAAGCCAATAGAAAGGAACAGAAACTAAGGGTGCATGTGTATAAAATTTTAAAATGGAAATTAGCTGGGCTACAGGGAATTTTGAAGAGTAAGTGTGTAATGTCAAAAGAACATATAACAGGAAATACACATTTCCTGCTTCTGATATACTTAAAGTATGAAAGAGAGAGAGTTGGTGGGGCTGCTGGATTACCAAGGAGTATGGGAAGCAATTAAGGAGGATAAAGAGCCTGCAAAGAAATTAGATTATTTATTTGCATCAGCCTGCACCCTGGGGGACATTGAGGAGGTACATACTCCAGATTTACTCTTTTCTGGTAATAAAGATAACCTGTCACTGGCTGTTCCTATGAAATAAACATCCCACCCACTTTCTCTGAACTTGAAATGTGAATATCTGTTCAGAAGACATGGGAAACTGGAATTGTGTGTGTATACGTTTGAAAGCTAGGAACTCTTGTGTTCTAATTCTAGTTCAGGAAGTTACTTGTTCTATGGATTTGGGCAAGTTGTGAACTGGGAATAAGGATCATTGTCTACTTTATAGGAGATATTGTGAGGATCAGTTAGTGATTGTAAAGAATGTTGATCCATGCTATGAAATGTCACATAGAAAGAACTCTTTTCTGCTACGGGTAAGATGAACCCTGTCTGACAAAGGATTTCAGTAGGCCTTTATTGGTCAACAAGAAAACCACAACCTGCCACAGTTATGTTGGCTCCTGGAAAGTCCCCAAATTGTACTGAAAGATATTGTATAAACAACTTCCCAGTGTCTGAGCAGTTTCCTGCATAGTATTGATTTAATAGGTAGCGCCCTCTGTTTTGTACCATAATTAGGTTGCAAGGTTATCTAGGGGATGACCTATCAACACTATATTACAAAGCGGAGGAAGGAAATGGGAGACTAAGCTAAGGGAGTGACTGCTCAGGACAACCAGGTGTTTTGCACATGTACGTTACCCCTTCTCTTTTCTGGGGGCCAAATGCTAGCATCCCAAAGATCCCTGTGTGCGTGCACCTCCTCCGTGAGTAACAGCACTCGGTGCAATAATCGTAGAGTTCTTCCTGCCCCGCTGTTAGCTCAGCTGGAGAGACAGGATTAACTGCATTCATGCTGGTGTAGTGCATCGGTATTGTCTGAAGTGAGATGTTTGAGCTCAGCAAACTTGATCTATTGAGGAATACAGGTCAGCTTAAAGAACGAATTGAGCTTCCCTCTCTGTCTTAATACCTGGATGTACATCACTATATACAATACATCACTATTTGTATTGATTTTAATCAATACAAATATACTTCCCCCTCTGTTCCCCTCACTCAGTATCTTACCCTTTCTCTAATCTATTCGGTTTGTTTTAGAAAACAGAAAAACTTTTTTCTGTTTGCTTCCTCCCCACCCCCGCACTGTTGTCCATGAAGAACTGCAAATGAGCGGTTCAGTGCTGAGTGACTCAGAGCACTCTCTAATAGAGCTGGGCAAATAACTGATTTTTTTGGTTCACTGACAGTTCTGAAAATACTACTAATAAAATCAGTTCAACTCAAACCAAAACCAATTTTTCTGATGAATCCAAAAAGTCATTTAGTTTTGGGTGGAACAAAACATTTTGTTTCTGTGATTTTTTTTTTTACCCTTTTAAAAATTGTTTTTTGTTGTTTTTTTTTTTTTTAATGAAAAGCAAAGGAAGTGAAGAAATAGATCTGCAAAACTGGAAGCAGAGGAGCTGGCGGCCCCTTCATACCTAGTAGGGTGTTGGAGACTTGCGTTCAAATCCTGCTCCAGAAGGGGGATTTGAAGCTGGGTCCTCCACATCCTAGGTGAGTGCCACCGCTACCAGCTCTACCTCCTCCTCCTCCTCTTGGTTGTTTCCTGAATGGAGATTGTCACCTTGTAAATGTAGCTCAATTCCCCCCCCCCCCCAACTCTTTGGTGAATTTGTGTCAAATTCATGACTAGTTTTGATTGACTCAAAAACTGTATTTTTTGGGGGTGACTAAATTATTTGTCCAAAATGTCACCCAGTTCTACTCCCTAACCTAGGAATCCTCTCCTAGCTGCACTTCTAGCAGGTATGAGACCTGGGTACACGCAGCTCAGAATTCTCTATTACATCCCTGAGGGTCTGCACACTTTGGGCAAAGTCTTCAGCCGGAATGAACGAGCGCAGCTCCATTGACACTAGCTGAGGATCGGGCCCTTTACACTGCCCTTTATGTGCTCACTTCTGTGCCTGAACCAACCAGCACCTCAGTAGTTCCTTCCACTAACGTTCGCTCTAGAGGTGGGTGTGAACCAAAACATTGCAGCCAAACTTCTGGGACTATAAACCTGAAAGGGGACCAGAATTTAATAGCTGGACCTGTTTATCTGTAATGGTCTGAACCAAAATGGCAGATCCGAACACTCTCTCTCCAAGATTTGGAGGGTGGAGGTTGAAGTCTAGTCATTAACTGAAATGTTTGCAGCTTGAGCCTGTCTTTGTATAATTCATACACTGATTCTTTCACTAGTCATTTATTGTATTATAGGAGGTTTCACTTTGAGTTTCCAACAAATGCTGAAACTCAGCTGGAGCAGTTACAATTTGCTGTTTTCAATGGCTATTAGCCAGGATGGGCAGGGACGGTGTCCTTAGCCTCTGTTTGCCAGAAGCTGGGATTGGGCAACAGGGGATGGATCACGTGGTGATTATTTGTTCATTCCCTCTGGGGGCACCTGGCATTGGCCACTGTCAGAAACGGGATACTGGGCTCGATGGACCTTTGGTCTGACTCAGTAGGACTGTTTTTATGTTCTTATGTTGGGTTTGAAAGTATATGAAATGACCAAGTTTTGCACCTAAACATCACAAGCTGACCTGTTTGCTGAAACGTGGCAAAACTTTGAATGTTTTGCTCTGTCTGGTTTATTATGAAAATGTTGGTTAATTTATTTGGTTTCAGGTTCTATTTAATCTCTGTTAACTAGTCATGGTTTCATATTAATAGCTGTGAAGGACAGAAGGGATAGCTTATATGATTATCTAGTCTGGTCTCCTCATAGCAAAGGAATTATTCTTCTCTTTTGTGCCATTCCTGCACCATCACTGCACTCCACCAAGGACTCTTGTGTTATTTTTGCTGCTGGGTATTTTGCTTGTCTGTATTTATAAAAGAAAAAGCAAGCACATGTTGTTTAGAATATTTCTGTTCCTATCTGCCTTGTAGAGCCTGGAGCTTGACAGAAAATTGTTGTTTGTGTATTGTGTAAACTGTGATTAAATAACCCTTATAATGTTCTATACTTGGAAAATAGAGTCTATTCTCTATAGCACTTGCCTCATGAAAGAAAATACCCCCAAATGCACACTAATGACAAAACCTACTCTCCAAAAGAGTTGTCATTCATGCTATTTGTGATTTTTTTTCCCCAAAGAAAAGAGTAAGGCTGTGAAATTCTGGTTAGTTTCTATTCTTTGCTCTTCCTTGGTCATTGACTTAAACACAAAATGTTGAATAATAAAGGCTTCTATTTAATTTAAGCTGTGGTCTTATTATCTGGTACAAGCAACTGCAGTTTGTCTGCTTCCTGTAGCATTGCTTTTGGTGTAAAGATAAAACTTTTGTGCCATTTTCTCTAGAAGTAATATGGGAGATTTTTCTTGAAATATCCCCAAATGATATAAAAAGCTGCCACCATAGAACAAGACAGCTCTCTCCATACTAATTCTTACTGCTTATACAATATTTTACATCTTCAGAGAACTTTCAAAACATTAACTAGTTAACCCTTAAGCCAGCCCTGCCAGGTAGGTGGTTATAAATAACCCTGTTTCGGTGTGTCCTATCTGAGACACCTAAAGCCTGATTTTTTGGACCTGCTGAGCACCCGCTACTCCAGCTGAAGTCACTAGGATGTGTAGGTGCTCAGAACCTAAAAATCAAGCCATGATGTCTCAAATAGGGTGCATAAAAACAGAAGCACCCCAAAATCAGTGGCCATGCTTGAAATTTTTGCCTGAAAAGACTTGCCCAGGACCAAAGAAGGAAATCTCATCTGGTTTCTGCTGCTAACAGGAACTTCCAAGTTTTGTATTGTATGCCTGGAGCACTGGATTATGCTGCCCTTGAAGACAGGCAAGCTTTGAAAACAATATGTAGTATAAAACTCCTGTTTGCCTTCCTTTCTTTGCAAGTACACTACCAGAGGAATTATTCAGTTTGTTTGCTTTCTGGGCATGTCTTCTTCTACACTGTGTTCTTTTCCAGAACCTAAGAATGATTTATTATCTCGGTTTTTGCACAGATGGTCAGCTAGGCTGGCAAACACACATATTTAGCTACTTAATGGTTTTATATGTATCCGCACCTAAATCGTGTTTCCATCTTTTTCTTGCATAGTGGTGCACGTAAAAGGAGCCTATATGTTTGCATGGTTTGCATAGATTTCCATAAAGGTTTGCATGGGAACTCCAGTGCAGAGGTACAGAGAGGGAATATTAGTAGTTTATCTTAGAAGTCTTACTGGGCAAGATCCTCATCTGATATAAACTGCCATAGCTCTATTTACTGAACAAATTGTGCCCCAATAACAGTTCATCTCTTTCTGCCCTGCCCTCTAAAAATACAATGTCCTTCCTGAGCCAGTTTACAGAAACACTACCCTCTCCTCATTTCAATCCTTCCCATAGTCCCGCTTGTGGTCTGATCTGACAAGAAGCGGGCAGACTAAATCATCGCCTTATTTATTTCATGGATATAGTCTTCTGAGTGACATGTGCTTGTGCAGGTGAAAAGGCTAGAGTTGGGAAGGAAGGGTGTAAGGAATTGAAACTGGGGATTGCAGGAGGGAGAGGGTGAGAGGATGTATGGTGGGATGTGGTGGAATCAGACTATATTACTCAAAATGTAACTGATAAACCAGGTGCTTATTGGCGCCGCGATCACTTCGCTGGTTTGTCGTGGCACTTCCACCTTCCACCCATTGTCTGTCTGTCTGTCTGTTTAGGCTGCACACTCTTTGCGGCAAGGACTGCTTTCTTCTCTGCTTGGGAACACATCTTGTGGTCGCACCCAAGACTGATTTTAATAATAATTCTTCATGACACTAGCACTTACCTTCTTATCGTATTTCTGCTATCTTCAGAGGAACCATGCTGGGCTAGATTTGTTTTCTGGGAACAGAATTATGCTGTAACAAACCCTTAAATGGTGATTTGATTCCACGGAGCTAGGCAATATATCATTATATGCTTATGTGGATATTACGTATGTAAGTAAAGATATGAAATCACTATTGCAATATCTTCCTTACTGTACAGTCACACTAACGTTATTACTTTTCACAGGATACCATGCTGAATCCCTAGAAATCTGGATTACAAATGATAACTTACATGCTTTCCGTTGTTACTTACTTTCTGGAATAGGCTCAGAGGAAACAAGCATGACCTGAAACCGCTCATAAGGAGATGCGCAAATGTTAGTAAGCAATAAGTGCTCAAAAGCACAGCTACATCTGGGCACAGCACAGGTATCTTCTCTGCTGCCAAACATCTGTGTGTATGTTCTGTTGCTCTCCCTGGAACATCTGCAAAAGATGGCAGCACAGGAATACACAGCTGGCTTCAGCAATATGAGTTGCACCTCTGTGGAGCAGCAAGAGTGAGTTTGGTTCACAGTAACTTTTGCATGGGAAGGCTGATGGTTTTCCAGTTAAAAACATGTGACTGTTGCTCATATATTTTCCCCTTAGGTTGGGAATCCTGCACTGGCTCTGAGACGGATAGCACTTGTGGCTTCTGAGGAGTAGAGATCTTGCATTGACCTCTGTGCCGACCTTAGCCTCTAAGCTTTGGCCGCATGGGGATTCTGTCAAACACTTGAATAGCTGTAAACGATTTAGCCCTGGTCTACACGACAAACGTAGGTCGGTATTACTACGTCACTCGGGGTGTAGCAAATCCACACCCCAGAGCGACGCGGTTACACCGACTGACCTCCTGGTGTAGGCGCTGCTATGTCAGTGGGAGGGCTTCTCTGGAGGAGGTGCAGTACCCATGCCAATGGGAGTAGCTCTCCCCTGGGCCTAGGTGGTGTCTTCACTGAAGTGCCGCAGCTGCACTGATGCCGCATTGTACGTGTAGACAAACCTATACTCTCCACTGTGATAAGCATTTGTCTCCCCATCAGGCTGGCTCTTACTCATTTGCCATTGCTAATGGCGCCTCAAGTTCCCATGACTCTGATTCACACTTCCTTCCTGGTTTGTGTAGTATTCAGCGGAGTCCTCATCAGCCAGCCGGGGATGGACGCAGTACGTCATACTAGAAACAGCATTTATTTGTTAACTCATAAAACACTGACAGGTACAGTTGTTTAAAATCTTGACGAACAGCCAGGTTCCTGGCATTACAGCCAGCCTATTAAGCGGCCCTGTATCAAAGAATCTCATTGGAGGTGGGGCAGATTGAAAATCCCACGAGATGAGTATTGCTGTGTGGTGCAACTCCAATCCAGGGCTTTGACTTGGCCCATTATGAAGACACAGGCCACTTGTAAAATTCAGTTCTGGGTTTGGATTTCATTCCCTCTCCCCCATAACGTACAAGAATGTTCCGATGCAAAGTTTCGGTTCAAGACCATCTCTCATTCATTTTCAGAACCCTCCCCAAAAAAACCCTATAGATTTGGGGCCTAAAATGACTCTAGTGGCCCTGGAAGTGGAGCTGGTCAGGAAACAGAATTTCCTTTCCACAGGAAGTTCTGACCCTTCAGAATCTGGGTTAGTTTAGAATCAAAACACAAAAGCTGAAATTTCCCGCCAACTGACAATGTTGAAAAATGTAGATTCAGGACCGTTGAAACATTTTGTTTGGATGATGTTGCCACATTAATAGAATATATAACATTACACTTAATATTTTATATAAATGAATATTTTAATATAAGTAAAAACAAAATGAACTGAAACAAAGTTGAAATGATTTATTTACTCTTTCCTATTCTCAAATTTTGTCTCAATCCAGTTTTGATTTTGACAAAACTGCATTTTCTGTTGGAAAAATCATAGTACTGAAAATTTTTCAACCAGCTCCATCTTTAATTAAATGCTACTCTAGCAGCAGCATATGAAACACAGAGCTCTTCATAACATTCCTGTTCAGGTTTTTACAAAAATAGTGGCTGATCTCTATGCAATACTTGTAAACCAGGAATCCTCATCATGCAGATATGTTTCTGGTAGGGTCCTTAGGGATCGGTTCTTAGCCCTACCCCATGTAATACTTTTATAATGACCTAGAAGAAAACATAAAATCATCACTGATAAAGTTTGCAGATGAGACAAATCAGGGGAGTGGCAAATAACGACGAGGACAAATCATTGATACAGAGCCATCTGGATCGCTTGGTAAACTGGGCGCAAGCAAACAATATGGGTTTTTATACAGCTAAATGTATACATCTAGGAAGGAATAAAGAACGTAGGCTATACATACAGGATGGAGGATTCTATGCTGGGAAGCAGTGGCTCGGAAAAAGATTTGGGGGCCATGGTAGATAATTAGCTGAACATGAGCTCCCAGTGCCATGCTGTGGCCAAAAGAGCTAATGCGATTTTTTTGGATGATGTGGCCAAAATGCTAATGAGATTCTTGGATGCCTAAACAGGGGAATCTCAAGTAGGAGTTGTGGTTTTTTCTCTCTGTATTTGGCACTGGTGTGATCACTGCTGGAATATTGCATCCAATTCTGTGGTCCACAGTTCAAGGAGAATGTTAATAAATCGGAGAGGGTTCAGAGAAGACTCACAAGAATGATTAAAGAATTAGAAAACCTGCCTTATAGCGATTGAGCTCTTTGAGTCTATCTATTTATTTTAACAAAGCAAAGATTAAGGAGTGACTGGATTACAGTCTATCAAATATTTGTTCCCCATGTAGGTACTTATAATGGGTGTTTTTGATCAGAGAGAGGTTTTAAAATCAAGATTGGATGTTTTTTTCTAAAAAATATGCTCTAGGAATTATTTTGGGGCAGTTCTCTGGCTTGTGTTATACAGGAGGTCAGAGTAGATGATCACAGTGATCGCTTTTGGCCTTGGAATCTGAGTATGTGAATAATGGAGGTGTGGATTTTTGGTTTGAAAAAGTATCCCGAATGCAATAAATCGTTTCTGACAGATTAGTAATATAGGCTAAATTGTTAACGTAAATTACTTGCCAACACTTTTTTCATTGGGAACGGAGTGGGACACTCCAAACCCTTTTATAGAGGTCGTGCACTTACTGGCATGCACTTACTTATGTGAAATATCTGTCTAATTGATCAGTGCTTCCATTATTGTCTCCTCCTGGAGCCTGACTGCAATACCACAGTTAAAACATTGACACTTATCCGCAGATATTGCAACATACTTCCTGATAACCATTGTAATTACCTCAGGTACCACTGTATGTTAACTGATGAACACTTCATGACTATGGGTCAAATTCCAAAAGTGCCTAAGTCCTATTTTCAAAAGTCATTGAGGAGTTTGAAACTCCTCTCCATTCCCAATAGGAAAAAAAACTGTGAGACTCTGGCTCCTGAGTCACTTAGGTACTCTTGAAAATATTACCTTGCCTCTGTGGTAGTCAGGAAGGGTGGAGTAGGACTCCTTCACCGTGAAGGAGATACGCTTACATGATTGTGTTAAGCTAAATAAGGGCTTTGCTTGAATCCTTACAGGGTGGGGGGAATAAGAAGGAGCCTCTGTGGTTAGAGAGTCTGGGATGCTCAGGGAGCCTACATGGAGTAATAGCCCTAAAGGCCATTTGGGTTTGAAATGAACAAAAGAAAGAAGCAATATACAATAGGTGTAACTCCATGATCCATTTGAAATCACAGGAGAAAGAAGCATAGTAGAGTCTAACTCTCCATACACTTCTTTGTTCATGCTGTCAGAGGTAGCTCTCCATTGATAACTGTGACCTGTTCCCAGCAACTTTTAAAAAATTAGAAATAATGCAAATGTTTTCTGGGCAGCATCATTCTCAGATCCCCCTTCAAACATGCTTAATATTCATCTCCTGCTGTGAACTGAGCCTGTGCAAATTCACATCAATAAAACATGCAAAACCCTGTTTTAGATTTTTAAGCTCTGGCACTTAGCCAAATATATTTACCGGAAACCTCAATAAATACTGAAAAGTAACTTGCTATCTATTGCTTAGTAATACAGTAACACTGTGAATGAGTTCCAGGAATTGTATTTCTCAGTAATATCTTATTAAGCTGTTTCAATTCTGCAGCTGGTTAAATTCCCAGTACTAGTTAGACTTTTGGAAAAAACACTGTTTACTACAGTACATTTGAACGAAAGCAAAGGAAATAGAATTGAAAAGCCACAGCTTTTTGAGCTGGACATTTTGCATCCAAAAGCTGCGTTTGTAACTTTTCTTCTATCTGGAGGTTTTCAGTTTAGCTTTGAAACTGGTGATTTTGCACCTTTTTCATATCTTTCAAAATTAAATTTACAAACCTGTGCAGTTTTTTCCAGAGATGCTAACACAGGTATTAAATGGAGGGCATGCTCAGGGGCTGCCCTTTCTCCTTCCATGTTGTCCTGTAGGAGGTCAGCCCGGCACTGATCAACTAATAATACTTTGCTTTTCTGTAGTGTCAGCTAAAATCTAAAAGCATTTTACAGAGTGAATGAATTAAGCCTCAGCTCATTCCTGGATAGCGGCTATTCTCTCTCTTTACAGGCTGGAGAAAGTGTGTCACACAGCAAAGCCTGTGGCACAGCCAGGAAGTGGTCTCTTGACTCAGTCCCAAACTGTAGCCATAGACAATGCTTCCTCTCAAGTTACAGCAAAGGTACATTTCATATCAAAAGCTGGAAAGAGAAGCGCTGAATCCTCCTAAAGGAGCCAGAGCTCAGAAGTGTAAAGTGGAGGAGTCTGAGGGGTTGTGAATGAGACAGAGGAGAGCCGAGTGGCAGAACCCTGCTCATCAATTAAAAAAGCTCCTGCATCTCTTTTACCACTCCTTCCTTGTTAGGAACTCATCTGAGCTGAGCTTCTGCTACACCTCCTTGTGCTTTATGAGAGGCACTGATCCATTGCTTATATCAGGGGACGAAAAGTCAGAACTTCTAAGTGTCCTTCAGAGACTATGTAGTCTTAGGCCAATCATTTAACTTTTGTATCCCTGTTTACCCAACTGTAAAATAGGTGTAATAATATATATTTGCCTCAAGTGCCTTCTTCCTAATTATTAATCATATTGAGCTGTTAGGTGTGCATGATACTTTACAATCAATCAAATATACTGGGTGAGCAATGGTACAGACTTGCAGCAGGAGACTGGCAAATCTCAGGATTTGGCCTAGAACCAGTAAGCTCCATTGAGTTCAGTGGGAGATGCAGGTGCTCGGGACCTCAGGATTTGACTCAAGGGAAAGAAGCATGACAAATATGAACTTGGATGGGAATACATTTTAAGTCAATGATGTTTGTAAAGGGAAAGGTGCCATAGAAATACAAAGGGCACAGGTTCAAGTACTATTATTGAAAGTTGATTTTAGATACTGATAACTGCACAGGTAGGTGCTGCCTCAATAAGTAGTTGAAATGTTTCCATTTATGACAGGCTAATATAACAGGAGATTAGCCCTCAATTTTCCTTCAGAGTTGTCTTTTGGCTTAAGCAGAACATGGCTTTTTCGTGGCTACTTAGACCAAATTTTGTGTTAACTTGTACCCTGTGTAATCCCTCGGAGGTCAAAGAAACGGTGTGGGTATTAATCAGCACAGAATTTGATCAATGAACCCACACATTAAGGAGGATGGTTCCATAACACCATTTCTATTCTCACTGACAAGCATGGCTATCGCTGTGTAATCTGGTGCCTAAGTGGAATCTGTGGTGCTCTTCAGATCTACAAACATCAATATTACCAAATGCTTTCTAGAACTTTTTTTTTTTAAGTGTGCACTGCAGATAAAACTTAGTTTTGGACATTCATATTCCTTCTTTTCTAGTCTGCCATGGCCTCTTGTAATTCTTAGTAAACCCAAACTCACCACATAGGCTCAATTGACTGAGTCTTGTAAGGCACCCCTCCTCTTTAATTGGTGGGATTCCTTTAGCTGGTGAAGAGTTTTGCTTGAGTCACTCCCTCTGTGATGGCAGGGCAGTGTGAGGTCAGTGTGAGGTGGTTGGATCTGAGAGACCGAGGATGGATGAGACACACCTGCCTGTTTTGTATAGCAAATGATAATGCAAACCACAGGAAAAACACATAGAGAAGAACAAGGAAAAAATTGTGTCGCTGGGAGAATATTAAATGTTTAGAGCCAGAGAAGAGTTAGTTTAGAAAGAGGAATTTCCTTGGTGCTCTCCCCTGGGAGAATGCCACGGTACATTTCTCCATCTCAGTAAGCATTTGGCCTCCATCACCATAGCACCTGAATACCTCACAAACATGAATGAAGGTCACTGGGCCTCCCCTAGGAGGTAAAGCAGTGCTGTCATCCCCATTTTAACAGCTAGGGCACTGAGGCACAGAGAGATTAAATGACCTGACCAAGGCCACACAGGGAAGCTGTGTTATAGCTGGGAAAGGAACCTGGATTTCCCAAGCATCAGTCCAGTACTCTAACCACATGACGATAGACCATTTTGCCGCCTGCATATAGGGGCTACAGGAAACTGTCTGGTTCTCTCCTGAACCAATGGCCTCATGAAATGCTTGGGACACTGCTACTGCTGTGTCCTCTTTTGAAGGAGATGTCAAACTGAGGGCCTAACCACATATGCTCATTAAAGACCTCATGTAACTCAAGTTTGAGGGTGTTAAGCCTGGTGTCCAGGCACAGATTCTAATTGGAATAATTAATCTAATTATCTGGAGCTTTAAAGAGTAACTTATTCTTCAACTCCTTAAAAATCTGTTGTCGTGTTGCTTGGATCAAATGACTACATTTCAATGGTGGTATAATGATGGCATTATAGTGATCTTATTACTACTAATAATAAGAGGTACTTTTTTATTTTCTTCATGTGAAGTGGTATTTACGTAGGGAGATATATTTGTGGAAAAAATAACACTTTAGTCCTTATGGTCTCTATACCTCAGTTACCATTTTGTGCTGTTTTGATTTTGGAACCCTCCCCCCCACATAAATATTGGAGTATTAGTGTACTACTTTAACTTAAAAATTTGTTCTCTTTCTTGCCCCTCACCCCCACAAGCTTATACATTTGTCTCCAAACTTGGCTCCAGTCTGAAACTTGGCATTGAAGCATTCAGCTATTGCGCAACTTTTTTAAAATAAACACACTTTCAGTTGGTTTATATTACATAAGAGGAGTGCAAAAAGCTAGCTAGGCATTTTCCGAGATACTTTGTAATACCCTGATGTGTAACTGTTCAGAGTGAGAGTTTTAGATGTGAGCGAATCACTTTGATTTTAATGGAAGGCTTGTGACATTGTTGCTACATGATGCTCCTTTGCATTACAGGTTAGATATTCTGAACAGAGGACTAATGAGTAAAAACCCATGTGCACCTCTTCCATCTAACTTCACCACTCCACTATTTTTGCACATACAAACTGCGTAACTGATCTCTTAACTATCTGCAAATTAAATAACTATATATGCAGTATCAAATGCAAGATTTTTGCACTATACCTATTGTATCCAGACTTGTGCACAGGATAGAAGTTACATTTTGCAAAAAATTTTGAGACTGTGAACTTTGGCTTCATTCCCAATTGGAGGGGGGAAAAATGAAAATTTCAAAATTTTCCATGAAGGAAAATTCTGAGTACTTTTTTGTTTCTTTTCCAGGACATTTAAAATGTTTAATTTTGGTCAACTTTGACTTTTTTATTTTGTGTTATTATGTACTGTAATATTATAATAAAAATAAAAAGAATTTTGAAACAGTCATTTCAAAATGAAAATTCCAAACATTTCATTCCAAAGTGTCTAGACATTCCATTTTGACTTTGTCAAATTTCTTGTGTTTTTATTCCAAAATGAAATTCTGGAGAAATCAACCTGGTTTCACAAAACCGTTTACATTTTGATGGAACCACATATTCTGAAGAAATTTGATTTTTTGGGGGGTCAAATTTCTCCAACCAGCACTAGCTGCAACCTCTTTTGTTTTGAATGTTTGGCCATATTTATCTGTGGCTGTGAGTGGTGTCACTTGCTTTGTAAAATGCGGGGACGGGGGGTGGGGGGGGGATATTCCCATCTGAAAGAGTAAGAAACACAGCTGGGAGATCAAACAACTTCTGAAAATCCTTGTATCACTTCTCACAGAGGTCCCTTGCACACCTTTAAAGCAGCAGAATCTTATGGTCTGAGGATAGGGCAGCAGCACTACAATTCTAATCCTAATTCTGAACTGCCTTGCCATGTGAATTCAGGCAACTCATTTAACCTTCCCATGCTTCAGATTCTCAGTATGTAAAATGGGGATACTACTTATTTCTTTTTCAGAAAAATATTAGTACCCTATTAGCATTTAGAGTCCCCAATCAGATTGCATCCCATTGTGCTAGTCACTGAAACAAAAATAGTTAGTCTCTATCTCACTAGGGTGTTGTGAGGATAAATATTTGTACAATGTTTTAAAGATGCAGATGCAGGCTCAGGGCAGTGAGGTGTACAGCAAACTGAATGCTCAGAAATGGAGGGGAGCTGAGTAGACAGGTGTGGAGTAGGTTAGCTAGGAGTGTCGAGAAACAGAACAAGCTGCTGCTTTCTAATGGGAAGACACAGAAACAGAGTTGGAGGAAGGCAATCTAATGGAGAGGCTGCTGGGTGGCTGGGAATGGGATGGGGGGAGCATTGCAGAATGAGGCTGACAGGAGTCCAACTACATTTTAGACAAGGGACAGTCCAGTGGCCCTATTGTTAGTGCTTTGTAGAGCGGTTGGAAAACTCTGATATTTCAGTATATGTTTTTGTCCCGAAATGAGTAGTCAAAATAGTGAACACTTTTTGGGAAGAAAAATTCAGAAAAAATTCAGTTTGGAAATGCTGAAATGAAAAATTTTGAACATTTTTGGTCGAAACAAAAGTTTTCGGATTTGATCAGAAAAAATGTTTCAATATATTTGAAATGTCTATTTGAAAATTAGAAGTTTTATTTAGAAATTTCCCATCCAAAATTTGGACTGTATTGCCAGTGTTTACCTTTCCACCCAACACACTTCAATTCTGGTGAAACCCCATGGGGAAAAAGTGGGAAAAGTTTTTGGGGTCAAAAAGTTTTGACCTGCTCTGTGCTATTATATCCGAGACCAGTGTTTAGTTCCTGGGTCTAGTCCCTTGTTCCCCTGGACTGGCAGAGACGAGGGATAGAAACACAGTAGTGGCAGCTCCACAGATAATCACAAAAGTCATATGGCTGATCTAGGAGTAGGGCTGATGGGCTCTGAAGGGTGTTCCATCTAATCTTCCCTTCAGATACTGGGGTGATGGAAATAAAACCTAAAACTGGGCAAGACTCCTCCAGCAATAGTTATTTATTATAATTAACTAATAAACGAATGCAGCATCCTGTCCCTTTGAAGAGCTAATCCAAACAAACCTAGCCCTCCAAATACAGGACATTAAAATATGGTCTTTACACGTAGGAGGGAAAAAGGAGCTAGGCTTACTTCAGCCTGTCTCACTGTGCTGGGGCTCCCTCCATTTCAGAGCTCCCAGCTCAGTAGCATCTTACTCTGGTAAACTGGTACAGACCAGGGATAGAGAGCACACCCAATCCATCAGAAACAACACACTGTGGGAACTCAAATACTCATGGAAACCTTTGTCTAGCCAAGGAGAAATATAGGCAGAAGGGGACTGATGAAGAAAGATCATTTCAGCTTTAACTGGAATTCTCAGTAGTCTTTGATAGTCAAAGTTCATTATTCAGGACACAAATTCAGATTTCATTCCTGCCAAGTATGGTCTGCATTAATCTGCGAACATTCCAAATATCCAGTTGTAAGGCCAAAAAGGTGAAGGGCCTTCGGATAGAGAGGAACAGCTCTGTATGCTCAGAATGTTCCAAATTCTGGCATTCACACAACATCGCCTGAAAGACCAAACCTCTGCAAAAAGGGATCTAGCTTCTGCTAATGCCAGGGACCAAATGACACTCTGAGAAAACTGAAGTCCTCAATCTACACACTTTTTAAAAAAATAATAAAACAGGGATGAAATTATTGGTACTGACTATTTTGCTGTAATGTGCATCCCTGCACTTGAGAACTGCATAGTTGAGTAAGCCCTTCTCCACTGCTAGTAAAGTACCTGGTGGCTGTTTAAGAGAAGAGAGGTCTCATATTTAACGTACGAGGGAGAAATTCACCCCTGTAGCCCAGCAAATCCCATGTGAGCCCTATTCAGAGGATTTTAGTGGCGCATAGGCCTTGTGCTGGGCCTCTGAACGGGGAGAACTTCAGCCCCAATTATTTCTCTGGTATATATTACCAAGTCTTTCAATTCCAGAAATCCTGCTGAAGGATAGAGCTAGTACAAGGGATGTGACAGATGATGGGCCTGATTTTGATTTCACTTTCAGTGGTGCAAACGCAGTATAATTCCATTGGATTCTTTTTTTTCAATGGAGTTACTCCAGGTATGTATTGGTATGAGATCCAGGGCCGACGAGAGGGCGGGGGGGGGGGGGGGGGGGGGGGGGGGGGGGGGGGGGGGAGCCGGTACAAATTACCGGGGCCTGGCGGTCCGGAAGGGGGTCCAGGGCCCAACTATATTGCATATGTTTTTGTCTTTCTTGGTAGTATCATTATCATTTGTATACCATCAGGCAGGGCGTGTGTGTATATATATATAATTTTTTGCACATCAATACAAATCCCGTGTAAAGATTTTTAGCTGATCCGCCCTTGCTGGGGGGCCCCAAATTTTTTTTTCACCGGGGCCCGAACCCGCTCTTGGCGGCCCTGATGAGATCAGAGTCAGGCCTGAGAGATACTATGTATGAAGTATTATTATTACTGTTATTGAGCATTTTGAAAGAAATGTTGAAAACTGAGTCATACGCCACTACTATAAAAAAAAATCCCTATCTACCTGGCCCTATTCAGGCTTTCATAAAGTTTTGTGGGTAATTGTGATGTCACTTTATGATACCTTCTGGAGTATCACAGCAAGATAGATTTGCCATGAGTTGTGTCTTCTGCTCTTTTCCTATTGTTGTTCTTGTGTGGAAGCCATGTAGGTTCCAAATACTAGTGTTTTACTAACTATATGTGAACAAACAAGGCCTAGTTATATACATACTGCTGCCTTTCCTGGTTTCTGACCACTTCTAAAATATAGATCAGGGTTAATGCCACTAGCCAGTTACATTTATTTAAAGAATACTACCCATATCCTATTTGCTACTTCATGATTTTGGTAAAAAAACAAACAGCCTAGTTTTTGTTCTCAGTTACGCTGGTAAAAATCTGTACAAACCCCACTGACTTATTTGAGTTATTTCAGACTGACAACAGTGTGATCTGAGGTCAGGATTCAGTCTAATCTGCCTTACATTTTGTTTATGCTTGTGAGACTTTCTCTTATTCAGTGTAGTAGCCGTGTTAGTCTGTGTCAGCAAAATGAAAATAAGAAAGAAAAACTTGTAGCACCTTAGAGACTAACAAATTTATTTCAGCATAAGCTTTCGTGGGTTAGTACCCACTTCATCGGATGCATGGAATGAAACATACAGTAGACAGATATTTATACAGTCAGAGAAACATGATAAGGTGGAGGTGCATAGACCAACCTTAAGAGGCTAATTAATTGAGAGGAACCATAACAGCAGGGGAAGAAAAACCTTTGAAGTGATAAACAAGATGGTCACACAGGTGTGAATGAGGATCGTTAACTTAAGGGAAATAGATTCAATTAACGTAATGGCCGAGCCATTCGAGGTCCTTATTTAATCCTGAGGTAATGCAATCTAGTTTGCATATCAATTCGAGTTCAACAGTTTCTCTTTGAAGTCTGCTTTTCGAGTTAATCTGTCGCAACACTGCTACCCTCAAGTCTGTCAGTGAGTGATTAGGGAGGTTGAAGTGTTCTCCTACTGGTTTTTGAATGTTATGATTCCTGATATCAGATTTATGTCCATTTATTCTTTTGCGTAGAGACTGTCCGGTTTGGCCAATGTACATGGCAGAGGGGCATTGCTGGCACATGATGGCATATATCACATTGGTAGATGTGCAGGTGAATGAGCCCCTGATGGTGTGGCGGATGTGATTAGGCCCTGTGATGGTATCACTTGAATCGATATGTGGACAGAGTTGGCATCGGGCTTTGTTGCAAGGATAGGTTCCTGGGTTAGTGTTTTTGTTGTATGGTGTGTGGTTTTTCACTTCAGCAGGTGGGTATTGTAGTTGTAAGAATGCTTGATAGAGATCTTGTAGGTGTTTGTCTCTGTCTGAGGGATTGGAGCAAATGCGGTTGTATCTTAGAGCTTGGCTGTAGACAATGGATCGTGTGGTGTGTCCAGGATGGAAGCTGGAAGCATGTAGGTAAGTATAGCGGTCAGTAGGTTTCCGGTATAGGGTGGTGTTTATGTGACCATCACTTATTAGCACAGTGGTGTCTAGGAAATGGACCGCTTGTGTGGACTGGTCTAGGCTGAGGTTGATGGTGGGATGGAAATTGTTGAAATCATGGTGGAATTCCTCAAGGGCTTCTTTTCCATGGGTCCAAATGATGAAGATATCATCAATGTAGCGCAAGTAGAGTAGGGGTGTTAGGTGACGAGAACTGAGGAAGCGTTGTTCTAAGTCAGCCATAAAAATGTTGGCATACTGTGGGGCCATACGGGTACCCATAGCAGTGCCACTGACTTGGAGGTATATATTGTCCCCAAATGTGAAATAGTTGTGGGTGAGGACAAAATCACAAAGTTCGGCCACCAGGTTAGCCGTGGTAGTATCGAGGATACTGTTCCTGACAGCTTGTAGTCCAGAAGCCCTCTACACTAACATTCCACACAACGATGGACTACAAGCTACAACCCTATACCGGAAACCTACTGACCGCTATACTTACCTACATGCTTCCAGCTTCCATCCTGGACACACCACACGATCCATTGTCTACAGCCAAGCTCTAAGATACAACCGCATTTGCTCCAATCCCTCAGACAGAGACAAACACCTACAAGATCTCTATCAAGCATTCTTACAACTACAATACCCACCTGCTGAAGTGAAAAAACAGATTGACAGAGCCAGAAGAGTACCCAGGAGTCACCTACTACAAGACAGGCCCACAAAAGAAAATAACAGAACACCACTAGCCGTCACCTTTAGCCCCCAACTAAAACCTCTCCAGCGCATCATCAAAGATCTACAACCTATCCTAAAAGATGATCCCTCACTCTCACAGATCTTGGAGGACAGACCAATCCTCGCTTACAGACAGCCCCCCAACCTGAAGCGAATACTCACCAGCAACCACACACCATACAACAAAAACACTAACCCAGGAACCTATCCTTGCAACAAAGCCCGATGCCAACTCTGTCCACATATCGATTCAAGTGATACCATCACAGGGCCTAATCACATCCGCCACACCATCAGGGGCTCATTCACCTGCACATCTACCAATGTGATATATGCCATCATGTGCCAGCAATGCCCCTCTGCCATGTACATTGGCCAAACCGGACAGTCTCTACGCAAAAGAATAAATGGACATAAATCTGATATCAGGAATCATAACATTCAAAAACCAGTAGGAGAACACTTCAACCTCCCTAATCACTCACTGACAGACTTGAGGGTAGCAGTGTTGCGACAGATTAACTCGAAAAGCAGACTTCAAAGAGAAACTGTTGAACTCGAATTGATATGCAAACTAGATTGCATTACCTCAGGATTAAATAAGGACCTCAAATGGCTCGGCCATTACGTTAATTGAATCTATTTCCCTTAAGTTAACGATCCTCATTCACACCTGTGTGACCATCTTGTTTATCACTTCAAAGGTTTTTCTTCCCCTGCTGTTATGGTTCCTCTCAATTAATTAGCCTCTTAAGGTTGGTCTATGCACCTCCACCTTATCATGTTTCTCTGACTGTATAAATATCTGTCTACTGTATGTTTCATTCCATGCATCCGATGAAGTGGGTACTAACCCACGAAAGCTTATGCTGAAATAAATTTGTTAGTCTCTAAGGTGCTACAAGTTTTTCTTTCTTATTTTCATTTTTCTCTTATTCAGTGCACACTGATGAGGTGAATATTTGATTTTCATAAGAGCTGATTTAAAAAAAAAATCAAAGGTTCATTTCATGGGAAATTCCAATGTTTTTGCCATTTTCATCCTGAATCTGGATGAAAAGTCCAAATCTCAACACTTTCTTTTGCAGAATTAAAAGTTCGAGAAATGTCCAAACATTTCAACATTCTCATACTGAAATATTTTATTATGATTTGTGAAATTGAATAGAAACATTTCATTTTGGGTCGGTTTGCCATTAAACTGCATCCATTGAGCTGCCATGGTGATTCATGGGAGTTGTAGTTTGGGTGTCTTATGCCCCCATGCTTCCTGCCCAGACTACATCTCAAGATGCTATATGGTCATGGGACTCCCATGAAGCTCTGGCAGCTCAGAAGGATACAGATTAATGTTGAACTGACAAGAACTGAAACATTTTGATTTGGTTGGACATTTCAGTTCAGGTTGAACTGATCTAAAATGTTTTTTGTTTTGGGTTGAATCCAACTGAAACAAAATATTTAATTTCTGTTTTCTCAGTTAAAAAAAATTAGACAAAATCAACATTTTCCACATGGAATTTTACAGAAATGAAATTTTCAATTGAAAAAAACATTTTGATGGAAAATTCCTGACCAGTTCTAATTTTCCTTTGCAGGGCACCTTTAAAATGACTTAAATTACAGAAAAAAAAAACTTTCCCAGAGATTTTTAGATCTCAGAGCTTAGAGGTTCATTTACCACACTGTTAAATTAATACTTTTTTTTCTTAGGTCTATGATGTCCATTCCTCCCATGCATCACTGCTTCTGGCTCAATTCCTGCTAGGATATTACAGTGGAATGTTTGATGTAGCCATGGAACGTGGCTGTAGTATGGACCCAATTTATTGTTACAATATTAAATGGTTTTCTAAAGATTAAAAAAAAATCATTACTTTAAATGAGTGGGTATAAATTACAATTCAAATAGTTAAAGGTACATATCTCAGTATACCTGATGGGATGATATAGATATAAGGTACCCCATTATCTCTTCGCAAGATACCTCAGGAATAAAAGTCTATCTCTATATAAAAGAAAACTACGGGTCATGCAGAGGCCTCCCTTTCAAAAGGGAAACAAATATCTTCCAGGAAAAAGGGCTGTGCAGACTCTGAAATACTACGAAGTACACCCACTCCCTGCAAGCCCACAGGCTGCCTGGCCAGGGTGAAGCTAAAATTGGTTTGTCTGATAAGATAAACAAAAGATCTGGAAACGCTTTGGTTCACCACACACTCTAAAAGCTTGTGGAGTCAGGACCAGTTCTGAAGTAGAAAATACCTGCCTGCTCAAAACCCCTAATTTCTTGAATTGCCAATATTAAGGCATCTCATAGCTTCTGTTTAAATCCTGTCGGGGAGGGGAGTGTCTTCTTTTGGTACTGCTGTAGTTACACTGGAGGTTTGCATCAGCAGCGTAGATGGGCTGTCCGAGTGTAAGACCGGTGTGATTTCCCCCCACCCCCCGCCCCCGGTAAGTTACTGGGAGTAAATCACAAAGCTACATCGATTATAGTTAAATTGGTACAAAATTCCCTAGTTTAGACAAGTCCTTAGAATGTACTGATGCAGCTGCGCCAATGTAGCGCATCCGGTGAAGACATGCTAGGTTGACAGGAGAGAACTCTCCTGTCAGCATAGTTACTCCACCTCAACTAGAGGCAGAAGCTATGTTGGTGGGAGAGTGTCTCCCACTGACATAGCGTGGTGTGGACACCGGTTGAAGTCGATGTAACTTTTTCACACCCCCGAGTGACGTAACTCACATCGACTTAAGTGGTAATGTAGATAAGACCATAGACTAAAAAGGGAGGTTAGTGGGTTGTAATAAGCCATAAATTCAGTGTCTTTATTAAGACCATAATTTTTAGTGTCCAGCAAAGTTATGAATTTAAGCTCGTAGGCTCATCTTTTGAAGGTGTTTGTGCAGGTTTCCTATGAGGACAAGACTGAGAAATCAGACATAGAGTAAACACTTTGAAAAGTGCTTCACCTACAGGTGACATGGTGTTTTTGTCTTTTAAGATTTTTCTGTGTGGGTTCGTTTGAGAGTGTAGTGATTGTCTGGTTTCACTCTCATAATAATGAGAGCACAATTCAGCCGAGGATACTGAACTGCCAATGAAGAATGACTTTTACATTACCTTAAAATACAAATCTGAGGCCATCAAGCAATGAAGAAGAATACTTTAAACGTATAAGAGTAATTTAGATAACTTATGACAACAAGAATGCTTCAGATCCAAATAACTTAGAAGACTGGAATCCAGTCAGCATTCCGCTTCAATAAAACTCTGTCTGGGTACTATATTGATCTACATGTATAAGCAGCAGCAATGCAAGTTTTCTGTCTTAAACAACCTATTGTTTTAAACAACTGTTATTGTCTAGCAGTACAATAGCTAGAACCATGTAACTGAGATCCATAAAAACAATGAGTCCAGTGGCACCTTAAAGACTAAGGCCTGGTCTACACTAGAGGGCGCGGTGGGGGGGACGACCGATCTAAGTTATGCAACTTCAGCTATGAGACGGGTAACTCCCTTCTCTTCATGTGTCAGTATAATAATGCCTGCATCTGTAGTTGTCACTCCATGCATCTGAAGATGTGGGTTTTTTACCTGCTTGAGATCCATAAGAGGCAAGCTTGGAAGTGACTATTAAGTTTCCACACTGCAGGTTCATACCACACGGTAGTATCGCCGTATCTTCATAAATAGTTCCAGTGACTTAAGTGGAACCACTTGAGTGAAGTCTATTCATGGTTTGCAGGACTAGGCCAGAATTCACAGCTTGTTAGAGGAGGAAGAAATGTTGTTAGATTATGGTATTTTAGACAATTTGTTTTCTATCAAGAAAGATGAGTTTTCCTGCAATGTTTAATGAAACAGACAGAAAAAACTCTTTTTATAATCATTTGATTCATTTACCAGGAGCTGTTAGTTTCTTTAGTTGTTGGCATGTTTTACAAAACTTAGATACAAAGTTATCACCAAAGGAGTGTCCATTTCATGTTAACTAGGTTTCCATGGGATTTTTGGATTGATGTAATGGGGAATGTTTTTAATAAGATTATTTGAGAAACAGCTTTCCTAAGATGCAGCACCAAGAAAGTCATAGACCCAAATAAAGTATTGGTACACTCGATTTGGATTTTAATATTTATGGGTGAAAATCTTATCAGGCTTAAAAAGACATCAGTTGAATAACTGAATAACTGAATCAACTGAAAATCAGTTGAATAAGTGGCTGGATATCTTCAAACGTTAAAACTGGCAGCTTCTGTCCTTTTTACAATGAATGTAATTAGCTGTAACCTACGGGAATTCAAATAAATATCTTGGATGAAATCCTGACTTTGTTGAAGTCAGTGGGAGTTTTGCCATTGTCTTCAGTGGAGCCATGATATCATCCCTCTCCTTTAGCTCTCTGAGCTAGGAATTCAGATTACTGTTTGCATCTTTATTGTGTCTCATAGGAATTTCAGTGTGGGGGGTATAGTGAGCAGCAGTTTTGTAAATAAACATTTTTTTTTCTATTCCATTTTTGGGAGTGCGAAACCATTTTATTATTTTTAAAGACAATGTATAAAGACTGTCTGCAACTATTCCTCAGGCCAATGTATTATCATACTAATTTTAAAAAACAACAACCCTCTTTGAGACTTTTCATTGTAAACACCATGGATCTCAAGTTTTTTCCAAAGGCTTTGCAGTCTTCATTGAGGAAAACATAAGGAGACAATTTAGTAGTGAAAGCAGGGAATTGGACCTAGGACTCCTGTGTTCCCTGTCACTGATTTACTTTGTGACTGGGCAAATATTCAGCTGGTGTAAATTGTCATTAACGTCAATGGCGCTATGATAATTTACATCAACTGAGGATCTGCCCCTCTTTGCCTTGGTTTAGCCTCTTGGCAAAATAAGTAGAATTATGCCTTCCTCACAAGGGTGTTTATGATGCTTAAATAGTGAATGGATGTAAATTGTCTATGGATCCTTGCATGGAAGAAGTGAAAAAAGTGCTTAGTAGTGTTCTTAAAAATCAGAAATGTTTACAGGATTAGAACTACTAGGAAAGTGAGCTGTAGTAACCCTGAAGAAACTTTGCTACCCAGATCATAGGGCAGGTTCCAAATAAAATTAAGTCCTGTTGATGACTGGTTATTTTTAAACAGGGTGGGTATATTTGGAAATGGTTTATATAATGTTTAATTGTCAGTATTCTGTTTGTTCAATATATCAGTAATATTCTGGGATAAAATGATGACGTGAAAGAGAAGGTTTCAACTAGACACAATCCCATTGTTTATGTATCAAAAGGTAAATATTTGATGCCATATATAGCTCACCACTGGCTGTGAACTAATCTCAGATTGCATGCCATACTGATCATAAATTGGATTTTTACCGTAAGTCATTGTGGCTTTGAAAATCAATACCTAAAAACGAAACATGATTTGCATTTGAAATGCTTTCATTCTACATAAGATTTTTAGAGTAAACTCTTGTGTCAGAATAATTGTGCAAATAATACAAGCTAGGCTGCTAGGAACACTGCTGTATGTGCTTTGCTAACAAAGTGCCCTAAAATGATGCCAAAGAGCTATCAAGGTAGAACTCTAGATCCACTGTACTACTTCTAATGTGCTTTATCTTGCACATTACAACAAATTGAAGGCAGCAGAAGCAGCACTGTGATTGGCCCAAGATAAGGAAGGCTGGGGAGGTAAAGCACCAGATGGAGAACATATGACATAACCAACTAGAGTGAATGAAAGCTGGGCAGTGGTGTATTAGGAGTGGTGAGGAAGGAGAAGACCAAGCAGAAAACTGAGGTGAAAACTGAGCTTGAAGTTCCTTATTCTCACTAATTAAGCTTGTGGTACTGTAGATAGCACTGGTACCGAATTTGTATGGGACAGAACTAAATCACCAGTACCACCTGGCAATGTTTAAAATTTAGCAAAATGTTCCAAGCCAGCATAGCTTTACAGGTCTACAATGAAGTTGCATAGGGTGGTTTTGTTGAATGAACTATCGCAATCTGGATCTGATGAGGCCTGATTAACACGGACTCTGCTTGTTTTTCAGAAAGCCAAACTTGTTCAGCAGGTTCTTGATGTTCAGTACACAGTGCCATCCACTGGAAATAATTAGATGATATCAACACCAGAGAATAACCTCTGTCATTATGGGGATAAAGGGAGTGAACTTCACAGAGTTTCCAGTTTCTAAAACAAAGCCATTAGAACAAACCCATTAAACCCAAACTTAATTTGATGGATGTTAAAATTATTACAAAAAGAGGCACTAGCTTTTAGCTCTTTTTTGCAATAGGAGTCCCAGATCTGAACACAGTATGCCTAATGAGGAAGGCATTCTAATATCTTCAATATTATTGTCTCTCCTTTTCTTTATGCATGCTAGCATTTTGTTTGATTTCTTGGCTGCTGCTGCCTATTGAGCAGAGGTTTTCACTGAGCTTTCCACAATGATGTCCAATAATGTCACTTGTGGAACAATCTCTTTCCTTAGTGGCTATAGTTAAGCTAGAACCCAGCAATGTGTATGGGTAGTTCAAATTATTCCTTCCAACGTGCATTACCTTGCACTTGTTAACTGTGAATTTCATCTGCTGTTGTGCTACCTGTTTGTGTAGCTTTGGCCCCCCGCCTCATGGTGAGTAGTATGTGTGGTAAGGTACTATTCAAAGTGAACAAGGGTGCCACAACTGAGGCCTTTGGTTAGGTCTCTGTGAAGTTCTCCACAGCTTGTTAGTCATGATAAACCTCAATAATTTTGCATTGAATGCAAATTTTGTGACCTCACTGTTCACTCCCTCTTCCAGATCATTAATAAACCTAGAGTTTTAGGCCAGAATTAAAACAAGATTTCTTTAAAATCTGAAGTGAATTAGACAAGGGGTTGTCTTCTAACATACCAAAACGAAAGATGTTCACTGCTGTCCAAAGAGTCTAACTCCCCCTACCACCACCACTTTATAGTTGAAAATGGAGTGAGAGAACCTAATTTAATGGGCACATTTGGTTGAGATCTAGTGTATGGGACCAAAGTGGATGAACCTCCACTTAAAAAATGAACATTTTGGATGATCACTTCAGAATGGCATGTCATCCCTGATGGGTTCAAAACAGGGTACCAGGTGACTACTAGAGACCTAAGCATTCATTTTTTTAAAAAAAGGACATTTCTAGCTCTTTTCTTGTGGGTCTAGATTTTATATGTGAGCTGAATCAAGGGGCTTGTCAGAGGAGAGAGCAGGCTCCTCCCCGCAGCTCTCAGAAGTGAGGTTAATCAGCCAAGAATTTGTAAATCGAGGCATGCTTCTTGCAAAAAGAGAGGTGTTCTCCAGTTAGAAAATGTCAAGCTCCTCGCATCCAGTAAAATGCCCAGAAGGCTTTAAACACCTTGCAGGATTGAGGGGCTTGGGATGGCAGTTACACAGCATCTCCTGTAGTGACTTGTGAGTGACTTGTTGATGAAATCACTTGAGATCATGGATTGGGCATGGCGCTCTAGCTAGCGAGTTGGGTTTATGCATGTGGTGCATGGCTCCTGAAAGTGTGAGGCCCTAAGAAGCTGTAAAGGCTGCATTGGGGCATTGATATTGGTCTCGGGTATAAATATACTTGATGCTTTGATGTACTTCGTAACCTTGAACTTTTTCTCAGACATGCTTATCTGTGCATGCCATGGAAGTTGCATCTTTCTTCAACTGGCATTTCTTGCTCAGATCATCCCACAAAATGGCATTACTCTTTCCACAAATGATGAGGTTGACAACAACAAAATAGCTACACTTTTAGGGGTAAGGAAGATAAAAAGGGTAGCAAAGATCCTTATGCCCAAGGCAGCATGAACAAGTGGATTATGCATTGGCCTGGGATTTAAAAGACCTGGGTTCTATTCGCTGCTCTGCCACTGATCTGCTGCATGACCTTGGGCAAATCACTTCACCTTTTGGTGCCAGCTTTCCTTCCCATCCTTTGTCTGCCTAGTCTATTTAGATTGTAAGATCATTAGGACATGGGCTGTCTTGTGTTTGTATAATGCCCAGCACAATAGGGCCATGATTTCAGTGGGGGCCTCTAGAGGTTACTGTAATATGAAAAAAAAATTAATAAACCCAAATAATTAATCTACCATACATACTGATACATACGCAAAAAGATCTCTTTGTGTACCCAGCCATATCTAAACCCAAATCACATTTTTCTTTTGAAGTGTGGCAAGGAAAACCAAGTAGTTACATTGTTAAAGAAGAATGTGACCTTTAATCTTAAGTGGAAGGAAGGCTGCTGGTGTGTGCAAGCCCTCTCGTGCTCTGAAAACATGGATATGAAGCTGTACTACCGAGGCCTGTGGTCTCGCATGCATGCCACACTTCTTCAGCACTTACAAAATTCTTCTAGTCTCTTGATGATGGTTTCTGATAAGGCTTTGCATTCTCATCATATTCTTTAAGCTTTCTCTTGCCCTCCCATGAACTATGACATAGGCCAGTGGTTCTCAAACTTTTGTATTGGTGACCCCTTTCACATAGCAAGCCTCTGAGCGCGACCCCCACCCCCTTATAAATTAAAAACACTTTCTTATATTTAACACTATTACAAATGCTGGAGTTGAAGCAGGGTTTGGGGTGGAGGCTGACAGCTTGCGACCCCCCCACCCCATGTAATAACCTCATGACCCCCTCAGGGGTCCCGACCCCCAGTTTGAGAACCCCTGACATAGGCAAAATTTTAAAATACACACACAAACCCCTCAGGATTTTTTTTATCTATGTCTTAGCTATACCTATACCTATACCTATATATATGAATAAGGAAACAGTAAAACGCATAGACGTGTTGACAACGTTCACTGAAGGAATGGCCTCATCTCTCAGATGAGGTTCCTTTGTGCCTGTCTTCATTCGCTGTTTAGAATGGAAGATGAAGATAAATTCTAGACTCCGTCCTCTTCTAACAGTAAACAATGGCAAAATTTTCATGGACTTAATGAAAATAGGATCAGACCTTAAATCTGCGTTCAGATTATCTCCGGGTTCCATAACAAATAACACTACATAAATCTATGCTGAACATTTGTTAGCTTTGGTTTTATACTAGACTACTCAGAAATCTAGTAGGCAGAATAGTACAGTGAAGTTTTCCTGTCTATTGGTGAGCTTCTATGGCACCCACAACCATAGCATGACTGACTCCTATAAAGTATCTTAATGCCCGTATCCTCACAACATCCCTGTGAGGTAGCCCTGTGAAGCAGGGAAGTATTATCCCCATTTTACAGACGGGGAAGGGAGTCAGAGAGAGATTAAGGATCTGATCCTAAATTGAGCTACACCTTTTTACACCAGCCAGGAATTTCCCTCTCCTCAGTGAAGACATTTTTAACTCTCAGACATTAATGACTGATAATTCTGGGAAGGGTAAATGGGTTTAGAGAGAGGGCAACAGAGGGACTTCGGGGTTCAGGATGGCTTTCTCTCTGCTTTTCTCCTTATGTGGTTGGGAGGATGGGAAGTGCTGTTGGCTGGGCTAGGCTGGACAGAGCTTTGAGTGCTGATCAGGGGTGCTGCTGCTAGCAACAGTCAGGATGTGTGAAGTGAGTATTTGGTCGACTTCAAAAAGCTGAGTACAACAGTAGCCAGTGAAGTGTATATTCAGTTGGCCCATCTTTCAAACCATACTTCCTGTTGTCCTATATGGAGAGTTAGCTCGACTTGTTTTTGTATTGGCAGAAGGGAACGTTCCGCTCCCAGACTCAGAGGTTTAGATTTGCCCTCCAGTGTTTCTAAGCAGGGAAAGTTGATGGGTAGAAAATGGCATCCATTTTAACCCAGTAATCCTGCTGTCAGACAGTCTAACTGCAAAAGACAACTTTTATCTTAAAATCTTTCCAGCTTAACTCCTCTCTCAAGTGGGACATGGAAAATAGGCTGTGTGTGAGGGAGCTGGTGATACTGTACTATACTGATACTGAAACTACACTATAGTGAAACATTTAGCTGTAAGAAGGTTTTTAAAAATATATTAGAGACAGTTTCCCTTGGCTCACTAACTTCCTAAAATGTTACAGTGGTCAGATTGCCAACAAAACGTAGAAACCAGTACTGCTGACATCAGTATATAACATGCAAGGAGACTGTTTGTTTGAGGATCTGTTTCAAAGAATAACAAGCATGTCTTACATTCTTATATGCTGACATAATATCTGGAAGGCTGCTGCCCTCTGGTGAGTCAGCAGACAAAAGGCAATCATACGAGTCCTATTATCCAATCAGTTGGTCACAGGAACACACGTTATTTCTGTTAACAAAAACAAATCCAGCCCCTTTATCGTTTATTTTCTTCATATACATGAAGATCACAAGGGCTAGAAAACCAAAAATGTGAAACAAAGGACTCCCCCCCCCCCCCCACTCCAAATATTTTCTTGATTGCTTTCCCCCTTAAACTCTTCAGTCTGAGTCTGCCAGCCAAATGAAGGCATGAGAGAAGTGTTCTCTCACCCACACACCCCCCACCCACGCACTATGCTGTGTGTGTGTGTATATAGTATATGATGTGATTTTAATATGTATACTTGGGCTGGAGCTCTTTGTGGGAGGGGCCATCTTTGTTCACTGTTTGTACAGCACCTAGCACGACAGGGTGCTGGCCAATTCCTGAGGCTCCAAGGCGTTACTGCAATACAAATGATAAAAAATGATACATTACGTGCACCCATTTTCTCTGCAGCCTCTACAAGGTGTGATGGGGCAAGGCCAAATGGCTATAGGAAAGTAGTGGGAGATAGATATATTAGCCCCAGGCTAAACAAATCCCTGGTACCAGGATAAGTAATGGAAGCTGCTCCAGGTCAATTAAGACACCTGAGGCCAATTAAGAACTTTCCAGAAGGCAGGGAGGTTGATTGAGACACCTGCAGCCAATCAGGGGCTGGCTGAAACTAGTTAAAAGCCTCCCAGTGAGTCAGGTGGGCATGCATGTCAGGAGCTGTGAGAGGAAAGTTGTGCTGTTGGAGAGACTGAGCTGTACACACCATATTAAGCACAAGGAAGGAGGCCCTGAGGTAAGGGTGAAGTGGAGTTTGAAGAAGTGGGGGCTGCTGTGGGGAAGTAGTCCAGGGAATTGTACGTGTCCTGTTTTTTAAAGGTCAGCTACTGTAGCTGATACTATTAGAGTCCCTGGACTGGAGCCCGGAGTAGAGGATGGGCCCGGGCTCCCCCCACTCTTTGCCCCCTGATTAATCACTAAGACTGGGAGACAACAGAGACTGTGCAAGGGAGGATAGCTTCTCCTTATCTCCCTCGCTGGCTTATGATGACAATGGCTCAATAGATTGTGACCCTGGTCTCTAGAGAGAAAAGGGTTATGTGGAGGGTCACAGTGAGCCTCTGAGGCTAGTGAAATTTGCCAGGAAACACAGGACCCACGGAGACAAGGACAGAGCTTTGTCAGAAAGGTTCATGAATGTTTTGCAGGTAGGTACAATGCAGAACTTCACAGAGGAAGAGAACAGCATAGGAATATTATACTCTGCCACAAGCAGTTTTTACATCATCTGCACTTTTTGCAGAATAAATGAATTCACAGATCCCCTGCTCCTTGTCACAGAATAACGCTTAACCACTTTCCTGCTGATTGTTGCTGTAACTCTTGTGAAGGGCTGTTGCTCTTCTCATGGCTACTTCTGGTGTTCCTTAGGATTGTGGAAAATAACTAAAATGTCTCAGATATCACACAATGTTAACTGTTGGCACCCGTTCACTTCTTAATGGTACCCTGGGATATTCTGCTGCAGGCAAGTGCTTAATAATCCGTAAGCACCAAATAGCTAACAAGGCTTTGTAACTCTGCCCACCAGTAGTCAGGGGCAGGATTGGCGGCAGGAATGTTTCATTTCAGAAGCATCTCCCCTCACACGCTCTCATGTGCCCACCACTAAAGGAGAGAAAAAGCTTAAAGCCAAATAAAAGTGGGCATGCACATAACTCTAATCTGATTTTAACATTACCCACAGGGTCCATTAACAGTGCCAAATATCTTACTTTAAAAAGGAGACCTATGACTTCAGTTGTGGAAAATTCAGAAAGGTGGCCGGGAAATAATAACGGTGTCCTTATTAGATATAACCTGGGAATAAAAATGCAATGTCTTCTTTGAACAAAGTATGAACAAAAGACCATGGATGTCTTTGTTTTGAAATTTGACCTACGGTATCTCCCCAAAATGTATACTTTCCCTCTCCGGTTGGTGGTAAACCATATTGAAGTTGCTGGGTGCCTCTGCATCAATGATCCATTTACATGAGTTAAATTTTCCTTCCCTTCATCTGTATGGCAAGACTCTGGCCAGTGGGAAAAGAATCTTAAATCCTTTGGGTAAAATAGTGGCCTCACTGAATTCAATGGCAAAACTCCCTATGACATAGTTCCCTATGTCATAGTTCATGGGAGGGCAAGAGAAACTCCCTATGACTTCAGTGAGGTTGGGTTTTTACTCTTTGTGCTTTTATTTTCTTGTCAACTTCTGTCAGTGCATTAAATATGGGTTGTGCGTCTCAGTCAATCAGGCAAAGGGGGAATTTGGGCTGGGTAACCAATTGGGCAGTAAAAGAACCTTCCAGAACTGGCCATGTGAGAGTCTGCCCAGGCGAACTCCACCTGCCAAACCAAAACCTGCAATGCTATTTGTGTTATGATGATTATATCACAGTGCTAATGGTATCACAAATCCTGGGGATCAGAAACAGGACATGCAGCACCCACATATCGCTCTCCATTATCCAGTCACTTTTCCAGACTATGGAGCTGAGAGAAAACCCTATCGCTTTTTCCTTCCACCCTGGTGAAAATTTTCTTGGTTCTTTTATTGTTTACAGTAATTGTCTCAAACATTTCCCTAATATAATCCCAGTCAGTGTGGGTTTCTGGCAATAAGGAGCTATAGAAACTATGGAAGATGAGTACACATATGAATCAAGATTGACAAGGCAGATAGATTCTCAGATTTTAAGGTCAGATAAAATAGGCAGAGGAATGCCTAGGCTGTGAATCACACTGGGGCTTAGGTGAGAACTAGGCTGCCAAGCAGGTTGGTGAGTCAGGACTTGGGTGGCTTTGTGCATTGGCAGCTGAATAGGGATTTTTGAGGATCCCAGTGGTGCCTGAAGCCTGGTCTACACCTCAGAGTTAAGTTGACATAAGGCAGCTGAGTGTCTATGCTAAAATGTAGCTCCCACTGATGTAACTCGCCCACTACGCCAACTTAATAACTCCACCTCCGCGAGAGGTGGAGTGCTTAGGTCAATGTAGTTGGTCAACGCAATGTCAGTGTAGACACTATATTGCTTACATCGACTGTTGCTGCCTTTCAGAAGCCATCTCACAATGCCCCACACCGACAGTTAAATCGGTGCAAGCGCTCCTGGTGAGGCCGCACACCGCCAACGTAAGGAGCGTAGAGTGGACTTACAAAAGTGATTTAATCACCGTGGTGGTTGTACATCAACATAACTTAGGTTGACTTAATTTTGTAGTGTAGGCTTGAGCTCAGTGTTGGACATACGCATTTAAGGAGGCAGGGGCCAAAGTCCATTTGTGGATCTATCCCGTAGACATGTCATGTGACCCATGGCCAGAGTTTTAGAGGTATTTAGGTGCTTAAAGATATAGATAGGTGTTTAGTGGGATTTTCAAAATTCCATTGGGAGATGGGTTCTTTTGAAAAATCCCATTATGTGCTAATGTGCATGTTTGGGCACCCAAATACCTTAAAAAAACCTGGCCCTTTGAATCCTAAACCACTTAGGCACTTTTGAAAATGTTACCCATAGAATCTTAGCTCCCTGCTTCAGTTATAATGAGTAGCCCAGAACTTTCACAGCTCAAATGAAAATAAGATTCCATCTGAAACCCAAGTAACACTACTGGGTAGTTCAGTATCAGAGCATGAGAGGTGGGGCTCACCCCAGAGCTTTCTGTACGTCTATTGAAAGACAGCCTCTTGTGGGGAAATTTCAGGGAATTTCTTCTTGGTTAATCTTTTAATCTAATAGGGGAAGGGACACTTCAGAGAGAGTCTATAACAGACACCGGTTGTTAATTGGTAAGTTTGGGAACAGAATGCGGAAGGATTATGGGATGTCAGTTGACAAAGAGTGGGCTACTATTCTTTTTAAGTAATTCATTGTTTCATGTGGAGGATACAGGTAAATTTAGGAAGTATAGTTATTGCACAAGACATGAATGTCAGTATTCCTTTGTCACTAATGAGGGCAGGATAAATCAAAAATCTCTAGTGGAATTGCTTGCTGCCCCAGACGCTCAGTGGTGAGGTGCAGTGTTAGCAGGAGGAAGCAGCAAGTATATTGAGGGTTACCAAATCATTTAGGCCCCAAACGGGGACTACGGCGACACCACAGACATCTAGGAAACGCTTCTGGTTTTGCTTGAGGTGGCAAGGCTGGAGTACCAGTGGGTGGGTTGATTGGTTGCTTATGCCCACAACAGGAAGTTAAGGGGATAGCTGGTGATAACTGCATTAACAAAAAGTGCTTCCTCTCCCCCTTCCCCCGCCCCAGTAATTTCCCCTTCTCCTGCTGAAAAATTGATCTTGGAGACAAATGGTAGGTCTTCGTGGCAAGTAAACTTAAACAGCACTATTGTGGAATTTTAGGATGTGTGCATGTATGCTCCTAGAGGAGATTACCCAGCATTTTGCCTATCTTATAAGGAGGAACTATGGGAATCAGGCAGAAACCCAAGAGTGTTTATATATTTTATATGCAATAAAAGATCTGATTTTTTTCTTAAGTATAATACTAGTAACAGTAATAACTTGAAGAATGCCTATTATGTCATCCCAAGGATTTATGTTCCATATTCTAGTGCATCAAAACTATTCCAGAGTAGATCCCTAACATACATTGGCCATGCCAAATTCTTCTGGGCTTTTGGCAAAGATGCTTGGAAACTTATACAGTGGTTTGATTCACTAGAATTACAGGAATCATGCTCTATAAAGGTTATCAGGGGTGAGATATTAAAATATCTGGAGATATTGCAGGATCTATAGAGACCTGTGGAAGCTGGGATGCATTAAAGACAGTCCTGAGACTGTTGGGGACGAGAGTCCTCTGCTAAGAAACAGCTTTAATAATTTAGTAGATCTGGAAATTTTGGGGCTATGACATGAAAATAATCACACAGCAGGTACTTTGCAGGCGTCACTGGAGACTGGAGTGGAAGTCTGAAGGAAACAAAAAGTAGAAAATAGGAATGAGCAAGGTCCACCTGTGCCCAACCCCTGTAATTACTTGTGGCAACCACCCATGTGATTCTAAACAGATCACTCCTATTCATTGTTCCAGGGAGGAAACCTTGGAACCCGTTTCTCATATTGCCTGGGAGGGAAAAATCCTTACTGAGTTCAAATATGACAGTTCATCATCAATGTGTATAGGAGCAAGAATCACCATAGGTAAATATCTAATCCTATTTACAGCAGGAGATAACATGGACATCCAGCTGACCATGGCCTGCAAGCTCAGGGAAATACTATGTTAATATTATATATTACTTACATTGCAATTAACAAACATTAATTAATCCTTACAACAGAAACAACATTGTCTAGTGGTTAAAGCCTGAGACTGGGAGCCATGAACTCCTGAGTATTAATGCTGGTTCACGTGTGGCCTTGAGCATGTCACTTAACCTCTCACCATGTTTGAATTAAAATGATAGTAATAAGATGAGGCGAAATTGTCTAGTGGTTAGGGCACTAGGATGGGACTTACCCCAAGCTGGGTCCCCTGCTCTGCCACAGACTTACTGTCTGACTGTGGGCAAGTCATTTAATTTATCTGTGTCTCGTTCCTCATGCGTAAGTGGGGATAATAGCACTTCCCTACCTCGCAGGCATGTTGTGAGGATAAATACATTTAAAAGATAGCACTGTAATCAGGGCCAGATAACCACGTAAGTTAGAGACATGCCTACCTCAAGGGAAGTGATGAAGACTAGTGTGTCTGAAATGCTAGGCACGCGTATTTAGTTTATTATTACAATGCCCCTGTGGATGGGAAGGCCAAGACAGCTAAGTTAATGACATGTCTAAGGCTTCAGTGGGAACTGTATCCAAGAGTTCACAGCTGCTGGTCCCATATTCAGATAATTAGACCACGCCCATCTCTCTAAAATGGGGGAAAGGTGGGGTAGCGACTGGCACAGTAGGTGAAACAGCCATATTGAAAATGATTCAGTCACTCTCTGAAATGGGGAAGAGTACACTAACTTAAGTCACCACGGAAATGAATATGAAATTTAGACTGCTGTATGGATGAAAATTACCTTTACCCATGCAAAGGCCAAAGACGTGGTCTTTATGTGGGAATGGAACTAAACAGGGTTTGGGAATGTCATGCGCTCCACCCAAATCTATAGCCAGGCTACAGGGATCCAGCACAGGCCTTCCAGGATTGCCATTCCAGGGTAGGGGCTAGCATAGGAGCTGGGGATTTCCAGCCGTTGGAGCTATTTGAATGTAAATCCAGTCGATCTTGCCTTGATGATGACTTATTCGGAGCTGGCAGCGAGCTCATCTCAGTGGTGTGCAGGAGCTGGAAAGCCCTTTCCCTGTGTTGCTGTAGAGGTTTGGCTCTGTGGTTTGGAACTGTGTAGGCACTTTTCAAAGGGATGAATGTGGCCCCTTGAAACTATCCACCTTGGAGTCCAAAGTTACCTGACAGAGGGAGGCTGACAGATTTATCATATTTCACTGCTTGCATGTGAGGAAACAGATGTTTTAATCAGAGCTGAAGAAGTAGGCCATGAATTAGAGAATTACAAAATGGTATGTCTTCAGGAGAAGTGTAAGGCCTGGCTTGAAGTCTGTGACTATGCTAATGGAAATACATGGATAACTTCTAGCCAAATTTGCACCCACATTGAATAAAGCACAAACCTGGGAAAGGACCCAGTAAATGTGCCAGCTTTTTCCTGACATCCCAGAATAATGGTAAACTCTGGGCCAAGATTTTGGCCAACAGATTCCAGTAGCTCCTCCCATCTTTGAAAACCCTAGCTAACCTGAGTGGACCAAAAAAGCATTTGCTAGAGGACAATGGTGAACAAATCCTCAACATAATTCAGATAGCAAAAGTCATCTTGGGTGAAGAGAGAGAATTTTATATGATAGAGCAGGACTACATCTATGTAGGGATCTCTTGAGATAGAGGACAGCTTTAATTGGAATTAAAATATTATACCCTTCTCCCACTGCCGCCAACATGATTTAAGGACTTCTGTTTCACTTTATTATTTTAGTACTAGAACTGCTGTCTTGGCTGCTCGGATAAAATAAAGAGAGTTAGGTTTTGGTGAGGATGCAGAGCACAAATAAAGTATGTATGTATGTCGACAAACTTTTTTTAAGGTCTGATCTTTGCTCCCTTTCTTCCCCAGGTGTTGCAAATTGTGAATTAATTGGGAATGGCCAGGGTTTTGGGTTAATCTTGAAAACTCAGATGCTCTGTTACTGGACAGTCTTTGCATAAAGAACTTAACATTATTTGGCTTGAAATGGGCAGAGAACTTTATTATCTATTTAAAAATTCATGTGTCACTGCTTTTTGAGAAGATAGTTAAGGCCCTTGTCCAAACCCTATTGAAGCTGAGGACTTAAATGTAGTGCTATTAATAGGGATATGGAATTCTACAAAAGACTCTCTTCCCTCACCCTGTTTTGTTCATACTCTCTTGTTCGTTGTAGTCAGACTCCTGGAGACATGAATAAAATGTTGCTTTTTGTAGGGGTGGATAGAGGTAGGAATTAAAAAATGTTAAAAATGTGTTTGGGGTTGTGGCTCTGAAAGGAAATTAAGCCTTAATTTTTATTTTTCAAAATGTAGTCGTGGTCTGCGAGCGGTCTGCTTTTTGTGGTATGCATCAGATTTTACTTGACAAGATGAGTCATTCTGTCTGTTACAATGAGAATAAATTCAGAGTTGAAAAATGCAGTGGTAGGTCAAAGGAGATTTTTTTTTAATTTTTATTGTATAGCTATGTGAAACTTGAATTAGTCTGTTACTACTGCAGGTCTGTTTGAAAACAAAAGTGACTAAGAGCAGAGAGAGAGAGAGAGAGAGAGAGAGAGAAATAAGGTCTAACCTTTTGCAATACTTGCAAGCTTTCTAAAAAATCCTTCCTCCATCCTCTTAATGATAACTTAATTTAATTTTTCCTTATTGAAGATAGCCCACAACAAAATAAATAATTTAATTATCCTTGCTTAGTCTTTGACTTCCACAACCACGCTGCCCACTCTCTGATAGGCCTCTTCCAAATACAGAAGACAGTCCCTACCTTGAAGAAGGTACAAATGTTCCTACTCGTATTTCCACTTCATACCAATGCACTCACTAAGTGTTCTGGGTGTATGTCCAGTCCATTAAACTATAGAAGGACAAAAGACCAATGTCCACAAAACAGAGGATCCTATTTCACCACCTAAAGTCGAGAGCTTTCCCAATCACTCCCTGGCATCCACCCAGCTCTCTCCCAAACACTGTTTTGCTGGAATGGCTGCCATCAAGTTGGTTTTGCTCTATGGACACCACGGACCTTGGTAAAGCTGATGTGTGTGCTAACCACTCTTTCAGGCTAAATGGAAGGAGAAATTAAGCCCTTTATATAGATATATCTATAGATGCACACAAAAATATACCTGACGGGTATCATCAATTTATCCTCCTAACAGGCCCTGAATATAGGCTAACTGCTTGGGCCAAAAGGGACAGCAATACTGACAAATATATAAATAATATCCCTACACACTCAAGATAGTTGACATAACTTGGGTAGGAATTACTGGGCCCTCAGGAGGGAGTGTGCGGGAGGAAAATGGGTATGGAAAAAGCTGTGGATCTGGCTGGCTGGAGATGAAGGAGAGAGATCCTGAAGTCAGGGTGTGGGCAAACAGAAAATACTGTAATAGTATTTTTTCATAGTGTTTTCTCTCCTGAATCTAGCAGTGGAAATAAATCCCTTGCAGTCTGGTTCTGTGAACAAAGTACCAGTTATTATGATGATCATCCTATTATGTGGCTAATCTGTCCACTAGGAATAGGAGATGGAGCATTACATCATTTTTTGCAAGCAGCCACCCGGTGGTAATGACTCTTGGATTGGAGTCAGAAGACTTCTGGAAGTGAAAGGCTCTGCATCCCACTTCCAACTCCTCGAGTCATCCAAATCTACTTGTCCGAATTCTTCACTAAGCTGTCAATGTGTGAAGCCCATGTTTAATGACAGTACACTGCATAATAAGTCAAGTTTCATCATTTTATGTTTATATAAAATCAGTCATTTAGAAGGTATTCATCATATAGATTTGGTTTTTTTTACACATTGTAATTGAGTTCGCCAGAAAAAAAAAAGTTTAGAGAGGAAGTATGGTGTTGTGGTTAAGGCAGTGGATAAACCTTCAAGAGATTAGGCGTTGCTACAAACTTCCTGTGTGATCTTGGGCATGTCACTTAATTGCTCTGTGCCTCAGTTCCCATTTGCTAAATAAGGGTAATACTCCTTCAATGGCTACGAGCCAAGATGGGCAGGGATGGTGTCCCTAGCCTCTGTTTGCCAGAAGCTGGGAATGGATCACTTGATGATTACCTGTTCTGTTAATTCCCTCTGGTGCACCTGGCATTGGCCACTGTTAGAAGACAGGATACTGGGCTAGATGGACCTTTGGTCTAACCCAGTATGGCCATTCTTATGTTCTCTTCTCCCTCTCCTTTGTCTGTCTTGTCTATTTAGACTGTAAATTCTTCAGGACAAGCACCGTCTTTTAATGTGTGCTTGTATAGCACCTAGGACAAGGGACCTTGTCTCTCAGTTGGGGTTTCTATGTGCTACTGTAATGCAAATAAAATACTGCATTCCAAATAATGATTAAAAACACACACACACAAAAAGGAGAAAATTAAGTCACACAGTTAGTAAAAGCTCAAAGACAACATTTAGTTTCAAGTGTAAGTAATCTGCTGATTTAAAAAACACCCCCATCAACGTGGATGATTCAAGTGTAGTTTGCCTTACTTCAAAAGTCATGGTCCATAAGAGTACAGTGTAAAACAAAACCTTCCTTGCAATAAACAACTGCAAGACCTTTTCTCAGATAAACCATTCAAAATTTATAGTAGGCAATCAGCTGTCTGTCATAAAGATAAGCACTGGAATTAAAATGCCTCTATAGGTTATGTCAGCTGATAAAAGTCCTTTCCCAATACTTTTTGTGGGTCAATAAAATGATCACGAGATTTACTTTCTCTTTATTTATCAGCTGGTTTCAGGCTGATAATGCAATGAATCCAGGGAGGAGTTCATATCTGTGAACTTTAATTTTATTGCATTGAATAAACTGGTGCATTTTTTGAAACTCCCATTAAGGGCTAGATTGGGACAAGTGATTGCACACGGAAGTAAGAACACCCTTGTGGGCTACCTACCTTAGATCCAGGCTTGCAGGAATAAGTGGGGCTATGCACTTGTTTACTCGTTCCCTCGTGAGGGTGTCCACTCTGAAGTTAGGCACAGTCCTTTGCTCCACCCCTCCTCACTTGCTGGCCAATGCAGCTGAGTGTGTGTGTGATGGATATTAATTTACTACTGGTATAGGACAACAATAAATCACTACTCTCCTGTCGAGCAGATAATTGCTAGGGATGGCATTGTGCCTCACAGGGGTGTCAAAAATGCCTTCTGCCGTTACTCCTGGGGTGGAGCTGCTTACACATCACACCTCGCTGAAGGCTGTGCCTAAAGTTGAGTTCCAGTTCACTTTTGAAACACCCTTTTCCAGTTCAAAAATTTCCTCTAAGTTCCCAAAGGCTATTTGCAGGGTTTTTAAAAAGCAAAATCTGTTGAATCATATTTGGCATTGCATGAGGGTGAATAATGTGTGTGTGTGTGTGTGTGTGTGTGTGTGTGTGTGTGTGTGTGTGTGTTCTAGTAACAAATGTTATGCCCATGACTCTAAAAACAGCTTAAAATATCAAACTTTGCTCTATTATATTTGTCAAACACCAAACAAGTGGAGTTTGAAGAAAATAAGCTGGGTAATTTTTAGTTAGGTTTCCAGTTGTACAGATTTGCGTATACCCATTAGAATGTTTTAATTTGTTTTTTACATGCATTTTTCTTTTAAATCTAAAAGCTCCACTATCCCACTTTTACAGAGCTCCTAAATTATGCAGGTGCTCAAAGGGACTTGGAAGGGCATGTTGTCAAGTAACGACTGCAGGTTTTGGTCTACTTTGACTATACTGTTAGTGTTTATTACAGTGTAATAGCTAGCATTTAACCCACATATTGAGTACAACGCATTTCCATATGAAATTAGAGGCAGTTTTATAATATTTTACAAGAGGTAATTGCAAACAATGTTTCTTTGTAGCCAGAATGTTAACAGATAGGTCAAACGAGAGAAAAATATTGGATAAATATCCTCCCAGAAAAGGCATTGTAAAGCAAGGAGAGTGAGAAAATTCATTGCTAATGCAAAGGTATTTCTGAGCAACTTTGTGAAACGTTATAATAAATAATTACTGTTCAGAGGTGAATCTGTGTCCAAGGGAAAATAAGACATTTAGGTGAATAGATACCCACATAATGGAATAGTAACTTAATACATGGTACTTCATAGAAAATCAAACTTAAATAAAATGACTAAGGTCCATATTCCACACTCAGTTATCCCAAGAAATCTAGCATAACTGTACACAAATCACAGCAAAGCGTCAGGACACCCCCTGGATAAAGGAGAAACAAGATGAAGGCTTTATTATTATTTTATTTGTATTATCTTATTAAATCATGGGGGGTATTATACCGTAAGACACAATGACTAACATAGAGACCAGTTCTCCAAAGTGCAAACTGATAGAAATTCTAAGAATATTCACAATACACCAGTAATTAAAGATTAGAAAATATCCCACTAGGTGACCCTAATGCTTCTATTTACACTCCCCACAAATTCTGCCTCCCACCTTTATCCTCAGCAAGACCCCACCTCCTTCTTCATAGCTGTGTTTCCTATAACTCCCTGAGAAAGGGGTTGGTATTTTAAAGGCTCCAGACTCCTCCCCATCATGATTCAGGATTTTCTATGAAAAGAAAGGCAGCCAGGCCTTTCCCTTGTCCCCCCATTCCCGCCCACCACATATACCAGAATGGCTCAGTCAACCTCACATGACCTACTCCTTCCATGTTGTTGAAGAGCAAGCCTGTTCTGTACCATGCCCTGAGTTCTCTCTTCTGTTACCAGCTTTGCCCGTTACTTTGGGGTATGCTCATTGATTAGGGTTACTTTTCTGGGGGTGGTGGTTCTGTGCTTGTGTCACTTGTGTTCTCATACGGAGCTATACATCTTCCTGCTGCAAGTTCCCTCCCAATGGAGCTATCCTGCAGGACCTAGGTTCCCCAGGGCTGGGTTCTTTTAGCCCCAGAATCAGACGAACACACACATTAACAGAGCGCGTCTGAGAGGACCGGGTTAATCAGCACTCCCAAGCTGACCTCTTATATGTCCCTGAACTCAGTAGGCTGGGTTGAGCAGCGTTTCCAAGGTGTCACCCTGGTAGGCCCTCCAGGCTGTCACCCTCGTATGACATGGGCACCGCACCGGAATAGAGTACGCCTGAGCAGGCTGGGTCGAGCAGCACTTCCAAGCTGCCACCCTCATATGTCCCAGGTTCAGCACGTCTCTATCCCCACTTTCATGTTACAATTGTTCTGGCAGTAACCCACCTGATGAGCAAACCCCACAGGATTTTTGGGCGCTGCAGGGATCTTTTAGCTTAGGTACGAGGAGCGTTGCTGCAGAGCGAATGAGGAAACCAAAACACACCCACGGGGAGAGAGAGAGAAGCAACCAGCTTAATCATGTTATTTATTGCCAGGTAATAACCATCCAAGGGGAGCCAAACAAGCAAAACAGTTATAATGTTAAATCTAACTTAAATTTGATTATAAAAGTCAGGTTTACAAAACTATAACTGATTACACAAGTCAGGGTCAGAAGGCTATACCTAGACAGAGCGAGAGAGGGAGCTGGGTTCTCACCACTCCATGAAGCTTGAATTGATGGAGGCTCCCAGGTGGTGGTGGTGGTAAGTGAGAGTCCGGAGTGCTGGAGACAGGCAGAGCCCCTAGCACCATCAGTCAGGAGAAGATGAAGTCCCAATGGAACTGATGCAAATTTTGGATCCAGGCATCAGAACACTTGAGCATGGGTAGCGGGTTTTGTAGAGAAACAACAATGGTTCAAGGGAGGACACTAGATTTGTTTATGTGTAAACTGATGGCTCAAGGGAGTATACCAAAGTTGTTTTGTTCAGGCTAGACAATGGGGGCTGATCATTTCTGGCTATAGGCGGTGTTCCTTGGAGGGAGCTCACAATGCAATTAGGGAGCTTCATTATTTTGGATACCAATAAAGGATTTATGACTACAATTGAGCTGGGTGTGTGCAGGCCTGGGTTCATTAACATCTGGAGCAGAGATCCCCCATCATGCAGTGCTTCCCTGCTTTTCTGGTCCCAGAGTTCCATGCGGTTCTTGCCTTGGAATCTCTGTTCTCCATTCTATGTGCTAATGGAGATGCCTTCTTGTCCCATCTTCGAGGCAAATGAGGCTAGGGGAGTTTCCTTAATCCTGTCACCCTTGTCTGGAGGGGTTTAGATGTGTCTCCCACTGCCTTTTCATTGCTTTTCGTAAGTCTTTCTTCTGATGCAGATTTGGTTCAAGCAGAGGCTGGGGGAGGGGGGATCTTTCGTAAGTCAGACAGACTGGGTACTGCACCCTGGTTCCCCAAGAACACAGAGCTGCTAGGTAACACTTTGGGTAATAGGATAATACTTTCCAGGAACTCGTGTTTTTTCTTCCTGAAACTGGACTATCCCAGTCACCCAGCACTGTGGTCGAGAGGAGCTCTGACTCACGCTTTTAGCGCTCCAGTCTCAGGGCTCTAACAAAAAACAGATGCGGGGAGGAGGGAAGTCCAGCGTTTTGTTAAACTTATCCTAACCTGGATCCTTCCTTGATTCCCCAGTGACAGCTTGTTTGGTCACAAACTCTACTGTCTGTAGTGGAGCGATGCCAGACTGAGAACCGATTCAGACTCTAAGTGGCTGAATATATACTGTATTATTTTGTTATGGTTTTTTTTTAAAGTGGGCCAGATATTGAAATTTCATATTCAGAGATCACAAAATGAGGGCTCTGCTTTGATTCAGCTGTAGATTAAGCTTTTATTAGTCAACAGTTACATTATGGTGGCTTCCAGTGTTTCCAGGCAGGGCCATTGATTGGATTCTGTATGGATACATGTGGAGGTGCAGACCATTATTATTCACACATCTGCAAAGCCTGGCTAGAAGATTGTGCCATTTGCGACCAATATGGGTTTGTTCCAAATTCGGTGGCTTCATAACAAAATAATAATATATTTTAAAATGTTTAAGAACATAAGAATATAAGAATGGCCATACTGGGTCAGACCAAAGGTCCATCTAGCCCAGTATCCTGTCTTCCGACAGCGGTCAGTGCCAGGTGCCCCAGAGGGAATGAACAGATCAGGTAATCATCAAGTGATCCATCCCCTGTCGCCCATTCCCAGCTTCTGCCTAACAGAGGCTAGGGACACCATCCCTGGCCTAAAGTATTATCGTTTTCAAAAGCAGTGATTTCTTAAAACTAGAGGCTAATTATTTTAGGTGCTTGAGCACCATAAGGAAGGTGGATTTCCTTCTTCCCCCTGCCTGAGGGTGGGTGCTCAAAACTTTCTGGCAAAAAATAAATAAAATAAAATAAAATTGGGGAAGGTAAACAATATGGAAAGAAGATGGTAAGTGTAACATATACATGGACTAAAAGACATTTGCAAATATCAGTACACACTGTTCTCACAAAACCCATGAAAATGTATTCATGTCTAGCTCAGCACTTATTTTTCCAATTCAAGGAAGAGGGAGAAAAAGCAGCCTGGGTGTTTCCTTTTCAGTGAAAGATCCCCAAGTTTGCAGCTGTTTTATCTGCTTGTTTTTGTGGGTATATGTGTTGCTATGGCAAGTAATTCCCAGAATTTTTAAAACTGTTTCCCATAATTAGTATAGAGGGACAAAGCCATCAAAGGTTAATGTAACTGGATCTAGCAATAGGGAAATGCACATGAAGAAAAATATATTGCCATCTTCATTTATCTTTGGGGCTGTGGGCATATGTAAGTCAACATTTTTCTAAGGAAAATGAAAAAGTCTGTGCAGCTACTGTGTCCTAAATCTGCACACCTGTGCATGCCAATTAGAACAATATTCTTTCAGTGGAATTCACTCTGCAGCTGAGAGATGATAGTATAAGGCTCCAGAAATGGAGCTGGGTACCTCCTTGCATGGGTTCTAGATGCAGTGAATGCTTGTGCATTTTTGCTGGTGCAGTAGATGTGTGTGCATTTTTGCAGGCACACATGTTTCACCATTCTGGCCCTTAATCTTCTTTTTCCGTGCTTGTCTTATTTCCTATAAGATTTTCATCCTATTTTAATCTTAATTTTTAATATCTGAAATCTCTATTTTCTTCAAATGTATTTGTTCACTAGTTCCAGAACTAAAGAAGTTCATCTTCATCTATGCTAAATAAGCCTGTTAACTGAGAGCCTGAGCTTGCTTCAGCTGAAGCCAGAGGGAGTTCTTTGCCGAGTGATTCAACAGGAGAAGGATCTGTGGTTCTGCTTGCAGGAGATAATGTAGAGGAAAAATATTTTCATAATGCCAGTTGATGCCCCGCAGTGCATGCATGTGACTCCTGGTGAAGTTAATGGGAGAAGTGTGCATGCATTCAAGGGTGTCATTTGGCCATTCATTATCTGTTGACAAAGATGAATTTTGGCAGGTTTCCTATTACCATGAATGATGGCAGATTTCCAGTCATCTGGACTAATGAACTAATTACTGCCCAGTCTCCAAACTGGAGAGGCTGTTGTCCATTTTAACCTGACATGAACGCTCTGTCCCTGTTAAAAATAGAGGTGGGCTCCAGCCCTAAAATTCAGGTGTGCATCTCACACAATGCAGACCTGAACCTCCTCTCACTTACATCAGTCGGAGCACATCGGACCCCTCCAGCTTGGAGGGTGATCATAGCTGGGGTGGGGACGGGCGGTGTTTGTTCAGGCCATTATACATACCCCCTCAACTCCGTGTTTGGATGGATCCAGGCTTGGTCCAGGCTGATCACTATTTAAATATGCCACTGAAAGAACATTTTCTCTATAATTAGGCAAAACAACCTGTTTTCAGCAGCAGGAAACATGGAGCAGAAATTAATACTTGTTGATACCCACTCACACCGGATACTATTGTATTTTTGTGTGATTAGACAATGTGAGTCAGACAATTACCTTTCAGGGCTGAATCGCCAGGATGGAAAACATTCCGTTAAAAAAACAAATACGAAAAATTGTGCAACACTCTCTGTGTCCTTTCCTCCCTAAGAATATGAAATCTTTTCCTGAATGAGTGACCCTTATATGGTAAAAGTGCAGCCTGTACATTTGGCCCAGGGATAGTTGGAAGCATCACTGTTAGGCATATTTGGTACGGAGTGGTATCTGGAAAATCAAATTATTTTGTCTTTAATCTGTAATAAATAATGGGTCTGAACATAGTGCATGTTTACTTTTTACACATTCTGCAATGGGGCATGAAGAGTAGAAGGATACGCCGAAAGACCTGCTGTTCCTGCTGCTGCTGTCTACAATACTTCCTTTCTTTTTTGCAGTTGTTCAGTAGCTTTTCTAGAGGTCTTTTACTTGGCCCACAGAAGGTAGCGACTATATCTCTGCTATAAAATTATATAGGATGCTTAAAAACATCTGTTGCTAGGATATCATTGTTTACTCAGTTCTATGGGCTTTAAGAGTAATTTCTAGAGAATGCTTTTGGTTTCATCTCATCTCTGTTAAATTCTATAGGACTTTCTCCACAAGGAACACTAAACGGAGGGTCCCTCTCCACCCACACAAATGAGTCATGAATCTAAATATGGAAGATGGAGTGGTTTAAAACAATGGTTCTCAACCTTTTTGGGCTCAGGGCCATATGTAAATGTTTATTGCCTGTCGCAAATGTTTATGGCCAGTAAATAGTCTGGAGGTGGAGGCCCTGGGGTGGTTTCGGTTGTATCCTGCCCCACCCCGGGGGGATTGGGTCCTGCCCGGCACTCACCCCACAGTGGCAGCTCTTGTTACAATTTTTAGCTTTGATATTACACAGGGGTCATGGCCTGCAGTTGTGAGTTGTATCATTGATTCCAACAACATCTAAGGCCTGGTCCTGCAACCCTTCCTCATGCATTTACTTAAGTAACCTCTGTGAAGTCAGAACTCCTTATGTAAGTTGCAGCATTCAGAGTCATCTTTTAAAGCACTAAGGGACTGATCCTGCTTTTATTTAGGTCACTGGCAAAACTCCCATTGGCTCAATGGGAGCAGGACGGGGTCCCATATCAGTATAATGAGACACCAGTCACAACTTCTATGAGGCTGAATGGATTTAAATCTACCAAGAGTTTTAAGAGAACAAGTTGTACGTTACAATTTATCAAACATGCCGAGAAGTCTGAATAGCCTTTGCCTTTGGCTAAAGAACATTGTGCAGCTCGTAAATAGCATGACTTTGTTGAGTCTTAATATGTCATAAGAGAATCTGTCCTGGCCACAATTAAGGCCTGGTCAAAAGCCTACGGACGTCAATGGGTGTTAGATCAGGCCCTTAGAATGTACAATTATTTTTATACCCAGAAGTGCACTGTGCAAGAGACTGAATATTTCTTAAATTTGTGTGTGTGTTGAAGTAGGGAGAAGAGTTGACATTTTGCTCCATTCCAAAGAGAGTGTCCTCCTTCCTGCTTAGTACCATGTGAGAGAAAAGCCTTATGGAAAGATTGGTTTGAATCTGAGACACTGAGTGGAATCAAGAGGTGGGAATCCACATGAACCAAACAAAAGAAAAGATTAAACCAAACTGTGGCAAACCAAACTTGTTCAAATATGTAGTGTCTAATCAAAGGCATTTTCCATCCCTTCATGAACTGCTATTAGATAATTTGTCTCGTTTCGTGGTAATAGAGACTGGATGTCCCATAACTTTGATAGTGATTGTGCTGGAAGGCAGATATAATCTGATACTTGAAATACCCTGACTAAGGCCAGGTCTGCACTGGTGGGGAGGGGGTCGACCTACGATACCCAACTTCAGCTACGCGAATAGCGTAGATGAAGTCGGTGTATCGTAGGTCAACTTACCTGGCTGTGAGGACGGCGGCGAGTCGACCGCTGCCACTCCCCTGTCGACTCGGCTTCTGCCTCTAGCGGCAGTGGAGTTCCGGAGTCGACGGGGAGTGCGTTTGGGGATCGATTTATCACGTCTAGATGAGATGCGATAAATTGATCCCCGATAGATTGATCACTACCCACCGATCCGGCGGGTAGTGAAGATGTACCAAGTTTGGAAATACTTTCATCAAGTGCAATAAGCATATGACAAAGGATTAAGGTGTGTGTGTGTGTGTGTGTGTTTAAAGCATTCTGCAATGGCCTAATTCTGCTACCATTGAAGTCAATGGAAAAAATTCCTATTGAGTTCAATGGGAGAAAAGTTAGACCAGTTCTGCATGCATTTCAAAATCCCACCCTCAGTTAACACAGCTAAAATTTCTGAACCAATTTTTTTCTTGTCTTATTCCGGTCCAGAGTTCCATGAACGTCACAGGTGACACTAGTGTGGGACCAGTTATTTTAAAATTCTACCTATGTTTAAAGTTCTAAGTCTGTAGTAGCATAGGTATTACTGCTAACTTGTCTTCATGAGAATAACCAGACCCATTTCCTAGAGCACTCTGGGCCAAATTTTCCAAGAAAGTGGCCTGAGGGCTACATGCAAAAATGCCTGCCCAATTACAGGCTTACACTTCTGTGCACAAATTGGGTATATATATGTGCAGTGGTGGTAACTGCATATACAAAAAAAGGTGGAAAATCACCATGTGAATTTCTGTGTGTGGATCTTGAGTTTCTATTTCTGTAAATTTGGCCTTCTCAGCCCAGGGCAGAGCTGTGTATGAGGCAGTATGTGTGAAGATGGTCTAGAAAGCTGCAGAGATGGTGAGCTTTTAGTTGGTAAGCTCTTCACTCTTTGGCCTGAAATAGGCCTTCCGTGGTCGGTGGCCCCCTCACCTCTTGACCCGTATGCTGCGCTCAGAATGCAGGACTGCTAGTTGTTTTATCCTTCAGACAGCTCTGTGATAAAATTGTAAATTACTTAATCTTGGGGGCAAGGCAATGTCCAGGTCATTGCTACAAGATCTGAGAAGATTAGGGACATGAGAGTGACATGGAGCTGTTTGGTGAAACATTCTAGAATGTCCTGTAAAGTGCCACTACCACAGAAATACTTAATTATAACAAAACTGTTAGCAAAAAAACCTGTATGGCATCTTTTAAAGGGATGTTATTAAGACTGTAAATGCCAAAAAGGCCACTGACACCCCCTCCCTGTTTTACTCTTTGTGTTCCTCTTCCTTCCATGTTTGTACAACCCTGTTGTCTTCAAATGATGCCCTCAGTTCTGCCCGTGCCTCTCCCTCTCCCACTGAAGTGAACAGAGTTTCACAGTTGTAGCTGACGGCACAATCTAAGGACAACGTGGTTGGATAGGGTGTAACTAGAGGCAGCATTTGGTTTGCAGAGTCTTCATTGACTGGTGCTGATGTACAAGCTGGAAAGAACATGCTTTGATTTTCAGATCCCGGGCTGAGTTTGTAGGGCTGGCAGAGAAACAGTGCCTTATTACTTGTAAATTATGTGCACTATGTGGAATCAGTGAGCCACAATAAATACGAAACCCTCATAATCCACAATCCAGTACTTTTCAGAGTGCTGTCACTGAGGAGGAAATTCAGCACTGTGCAGATGTCTAGCAGTGCTTAGCTTTCAGACTGCTGGAGCAGGGCAGACAGACACTGGTACAGACTATAGCATCAGCTTGGTCCTGCCCGCTCTCTTCTCTTTGTGTACCACTGCTTCCAGAGAGGGTAGCAGGCTCCACAGAGCCACTACACCTATCCCATGCACCAGTAGACAGGAGGGGGCAGAGCCATGTCAAAGTGCCTGACTGCAGCTATGACAGCATACCAGAGAGCATGGGCTGGGGCAGGTTGCAGGACCTGTTTCAGCATACACACACTGCAGCCAGGAGAGGAGGTAGGGTGACGAGACAGCAAATGTGAAAAATCGGGATGGGGGTGGGGTAATAGGAGCTTATATAAGAAAAAGACCCCAAAATCGGGACTGTCCCTATAAAATTGGGACATCTAGTCACCCTAGGAGGAGGAGTGTGACTCCCAGAGTCACAATATCTTTCCAGGCTGCTCCTTTCCCCCTTGTTTGGGGCTAGATCATAATGCCATGATCTAGCCTTATTTTGGCAATTGCATCTTAGTTTAAATTCCATTGGTGGTGAATTGTCTCGGCCAGTAGAAGCGCTTGGATACTGCACAATTGCTGATCGATAGCTGTGCATTTGTTTCTCAGTTATGCAATTCCCTAAACTCTGACTGCAGGTAATTCTTAATAAACCATACAGGATACAAATCTCTGTACTCTGACTGGCCCAGGGTCACTAGATAATCAGAATACAGGGAGTTGCATAATCGCTGTTTGGTTATGTCTCAACAGCTGAATATTGATTATTAAGACCTTGCCCTCTGACTACTGCATCCAGAAGACAATATGCTGGCAAGAAATATAGTCACCTCAATTTCTGAGCAGCTTCCCACCCTGTCACTCCACCTAATTCCCCAATATCCAATACAGCTGAATTAAATAATAAAAAAAATCTCTCCTAATAGGAGGGGCAGAGGAGAATAACCTTCCTCCAGGGGAACAAAAATTTGTGAGGTTGCTCTTGGAAGGACTAGAATTAAGTGGAGTGACAGAATGCAGAGAGGATGAGAAACTGAACTGATCATGTGTATGGTGGACATTTGGATGGAAGTTCTGAGGACATTAGCCATTCAGAGCAGAGGAATTTATAATAGACAGTCTGACTATAGCAGTAAAGACAAATAACCCACTGAATTATAGTGCTCTTTTAAAACTCTGTAATAACTGTATCTGGGATTAAAATTAATTGGCTTTTAATAGAGTCATAGAATATCAGGGTTGGAAGGGACCTTAGGAGGTCATCTAGTCAAACCCCCTGCTCAAAGCAGGACCAATCCCCAATTTTTGCCCCAAATCCCTAAATGGCTCCCTCAAGGATTGAACTCAGAACCCTGGGTTTAGCAGGCCAATGCTCAAACCACTGAGCTATCCCTTGGAGTTTAACTATTCTGCGATATGGTTATTATGTTCTAAAAAGGAATTACTCTTTAAGTAATTAATTATTTCTGATAATGCTTCATAATGTTCTAGTAAATATATAGTATACTGTTATGTCATTATTTTTATCAGTGATAGAGTGCTGTAGCAAGGTCTCCTGCTAGTAAAACTTCTGTGAAGAGATAACCTTTTTTTTGTTTTTTTGCCATGAATTAGGTGTGCGGATTAGTTAATGTGAATTAGCATGGTTCTGGTGTATTGTCAATCATTCCTCATGCAGTTCAGACTAGAGTTTTCATGAGGACCTAGTAAAGTAATAAACATGGTCACTGAACTGAAAACTGCAGAACTATCTCGTAAGTTTATCAACTTTGGCATTGGTAAAACATACCAAAACATACATTTCCTCTTTTTTTATTTCCTGTATTAGATAACCTGAAAACTGCACAAGTTGTTGGTTAAACTCTAAGCTTTAAAAAAAGAGAAAAAAGAAAATCAATTTTCCTGCAATACCAGTGAATCCAATCTTGCAAATAAAAGTTTGGACAGGTACTAAGTGAGCATGGACATTTGGACGGTACCATTTTATCAGTCTATTGTAGAATCAAATCAGGATTTAGGATAGCAATATTTTTCATTTTCCAAAGGAAACAAAAGCATAAAATGAAGTAGCATGTTCACAGGTTTGTTTATGGCTGTCGGTAGAACTGTGCTGAACTTGGTAGTTTCAATTTGTAGGGGTTTTCTGATTTTTGTTTCATATGCATGAGTTTTGGCTTGTTCAAAGCCAAAAAACTTAAAATGAAACGTAGTTGAAATTGTTCAGTTGTGCCTGGCTTCAAGGTGAAATCATCAAGTTTTTGCATGGTTTCGACCCAAAACCAGATATGACCTAGGTTAAGTCTCAGGTTTCCTGATGTTTTGCACAGTTAGTTGTGCGTCTCCTTTTTCATTATCAAGATGGAAAAATCACTGCCATGGGTCTCACTTTGAAAATATGAGTAGACAGTGAGAGCAATACCAATAATACCTAGCACTTAACATTTTCAAAGTGCTGTACAGACATCAGTTAATTTTCACAATATCCCTGTGAGAACACATTATCATCAATGTTTTACTGAAAGGTGAAATTATCATTTTTTATTCTGACTTTTTAGATGGGGCCCTATATTTACTGTCTGAATCATTTCCTTATCAAATGGATTCAGTTTACAATAATTTTTTTCTAACTGCCACCCTGCAAATGCTGCTGAGGAGTCTAAAAGCTGGATTTTTTTTCCTCCTTGTGTAGCTTTATCTGTCATAAATGTACTACATGCCACATTCTGTCATCACTCACAGCTTTGTAGCCTGGTTATCTACAAATGATATGCTCTGTAGTGTTTGTGCCTGCAGTATTCACTGGGTTAGCACAGGTGTAACTGATTGGAACTTAGTAAACAACTAATGCACCAGGAGGAATGAAATCCAACTCTCTCTTTTAGCTGACTTTACTCTGCAGAATAAACATTATATATGTTACTGAAGTAATGTGATATAACTTTGAGTGTGCACTAATCCGCCAATCCTGCAAAGACTTATTTGTGTGCTTAACTACGCACTCTGAATTTTATGGGACTAATAAGAGTCTGGTTAACCCACTGAAGTCAATGAAAGTTTTGTTATTAATGTAAATGGAAACGGGATCAGGCCCACTATGAATAAATGTATACACATAACTAAGTGTTTGCAGGACTGGGGCATAAGGGCATATTCCAAAGCACATTGAAGTCAATGGAAAGTTACTTCAGTGAGTTTTGGATCAGACCCTATGATCAGTTGTGTACAAAGGTACCATTTTTGTACAGCTTCTTTTCTAATGATAACTGCACTATTAGTGACTTGTCCAAGGCCATGCAGTGCGTCAGTGACAGAGCTGAATTAGAACTAAGGACTTCTTGGCTACCAGGCCTGAGTTCTGTCTACCATGTCATAATGCCTCTGAGAAGTATGAAAAGAGTTTATCAACGTACTGGATTACCCACCTACCAATGGACTTAAAAGACCAGGTACATGAAGATTTTTCCTTAGGCATGCAATATACAATTTATTTGAAAAGTTTACTTGTTTGCTGGAGTGTTTTTTCTTTCCAACTTGTACTGGAAAGGAATGATTATCTTGTGATGAAAGCACTGGACTGGGGTATAAGTGATCTGGTTCAAGTTCTTGGCTCTGCCACAGACTTCCTTTGTAACCTTGGACAAGTCACTTAATCTTCTTGTTCCTCAGTTTCCCTATCTGTAAAATAGGGAAGTGTTATTACCTCCATCTTAAAAGGGTGTTATAAAGATACATTAATGAATGGTTTGTGAGGCACTCTGATGCTAAAGTGATAGGGGCTGCAGTAGTACCTACATAGACAGAGAGAACTCTGCTGGATAGCCACATCTCAGAAAATTTTTTATTATAAAAGACAAAATTCTTTCTAAGTAAAGATGTAGATATGAATAATTCTAGAATAGATAGTGTTACAAGAGAACAACCTAAATTAAGCTAGTGTAGGTTAATTAAAACTTTGCACTATATTCATGGTGGTACTTAATCAGTTTTGCTCACCTTATGAACCTCTTGGAAATAGTTTTAATGGGAGTCACTTGCATTTAAAATCTAAGTCGTCTTCTAAATATCTTTTATGAGATTCATTAACTTCCCGATTGATAAACAGTCACGTCCTAAGCGTCCTTTTCATACTTCAGTATTGCCAAGTAAAACATTGTGGTTACCATGAAAAAAATTCTACGAATGTTATAAGGTATTCTAACTCCACCCCCCCCACCAAAAAAAAAAACATAGCCACCGAACAAAACCCACCCCACCAACCTTTTGTTTCCTGTTCTGTTGATTGGAACAGCAAACCATCAATCATGAATAAAGAACATTGTATTCCAAAAAAGAAAACAGAGCATCTAAAATGTCTAAGTGAGATAAGACAAAAGAAATAAGAAAACCACAGGAATTTTCAACTATGCTAACTTCCAGACAATGTGTAGATGGTTTAAAGCACAGCTGATTGTTTTGGGGTGATGTATGTGCTGGCTTTACTGATCTATCCTACTATCAAAAGTATATATGCACTTGTATCCTGGAAATTTTTTGGTTTTCATCATATATTTAATAGAACATGTGCCAAACATTTTCAATTGTCTTGTATTTTAGAGCATCCTATCATCAGATAAATACAATAAGCAAAGATCTTTATCATTTCTAGACTAAATTAGAGACCTTTCAAAAATGACTTCACAAGACAGATATATAACTTTTCCCACAGGAACCTGCTGAATGAATAAGAATGATAAAATTGACCTCAGTTCTCAGATCTAACACCCCGTTAATGCAGAACAATTCCAAGATGTCTAGCATTGTCCACATTCCAATGGGCTAAGTAGGGCATCTGTAGCCAGAAGAGAAAGTGATATACAGCAACTCTTTATCTTTAACCAAATTTCAACGACATCATCGAATGTATAGCCAGAGATGATATAGAGCTGGTAGTACTGACTATGGTTAATATTTTCTGACATTTCCCGTTGTAAGACCTTGTTTTCAATTGCTTATAACTGTCAAATTTTAACTACTTGAGCTGAATTTTCCAAGCCAAGTGTTTGTCTAAGGGTTAACTTCTTGGGGGAGGTTTCACTAAAATAGTTCAGTCATTTCAGAAAACAAGAGTAAGGAAAAATAAGGTGGTTTTTTTTGCCCATGTAAAAAAGAATTATTAGAATCATTTATTTGAGAAGCTCTAGGGCCTCCGTGATTTGAAGCAAGGGCTTGAAATTTGGCTGGGAATTTGCCCTTATGTCAGGGATGTGCATTTTGCCTTCCTTGAGAAAATCCAGGAGGAGATTTCATTGTGGGATGACAATGGTGATAAACTGCAGTGAAAGAAGAGAGGATACATATTTCTTGCAGGTGTTAATAGTATTAAGAGTTCAATTTCCAAAGGACTTGTGAATGTTAATGTGTGGAAAACATCTCATTGTCATTACTGTTGTGCAACATATTTTATCCTCTCTTCACTGCGTAAGATAACTTCATGTAACATATACAATGTGAATAATGAAAAACAGGTTCAACCGCCTCTCCTACTCCTTTACAATTAAATATCAGAATAGATGTTTTGTTTAAAAAACAGCACAGTCATGCTAAATTCCATCAATGCTTCTCAGATACTGAAAGTATTTTAAGTGAATGGCTCTGATATGCAGTGAAGTAACCACCAGCAACTGCCTCAGATACGTAACAATCTATAGGGCTGAGTCCTGTCACCTTTGCTACTTAAAATGAGTACCTTATTCCAAGCTAACAGCACACCGCAGGGACCCTGGAGATAGGAAGGGGTGAGGTCTATGTGGAAAATGATATTACTTGGGTCTTTATGACCTTTTCTGGGTTAGGTCCTTGGAGCTGGGTGAGGGATGATACTCATCACCATGTCATGCCCAGGGCCTGGGGTGGCTGAATGGAGAGGCCTCAGCTGACTGTGTGGAGGTGGCTGTGGAATAGTGCTGAGAAGGTGGCTGAGTCCACCTTCTGTTAGAGAAGGGAGGTCCACATGTGGATCCAGGGGGCACCATTGCTTTAAGTAGATGGGGAGCTCTCAGTGTACCACTCAATCTCCCATTTCAAAGAGGATGGGGAGCTCTCCTGCGCTCAATGAACCAAGCTTGCAGTGGTGGCATAGGGGAGGAGGAGCTGTGCTCCTCTTCACTTCCTTTCATTTGATCTGACTTACAGACCAGAATACTAGAGCAATCCATCTCCGCAATGAGCCCAGGCTGTGAGCCGAAAGCACCACACTCTCCAATTGGTTTTCATTTACATAGTTTTCTTTATTGAATGCTAGTTTTTTGTGAACAGGGCATGATTGACATCACTGGGAATGAATTCTTCTGCCACACACCACTTCTGCCTGTGCTAAGGTTCACCATACTACTCCATCAATATACCTTCAGCATCCATTAGCACCTGGGAGTGCGTTCTTATTAAAAACCACTAGGTCAGATAATGAATAAGCAGATATAGAAACTGTTTCTCAGATCTATTTCAATACACTGTCTTGAATTGATCTCTGAGATCGCTTACAATAAGTTTCCTGCATCTCTTGTTGAACTGTCCAGACTTATTTCCCAGCAAAGCTACAACTTTTCTTTCCTTTTAAAAAGTATTTATTAATTACCTGCTTGTGCCCAACAGAAAACTGTCTCCAGGCGAAGCAATCAGAAACAACACACACAGAAAAGAAAACTACCAGGTCTGAAATGGAAACCCAGCTATTTAAAACAAAAGAGCCAGATGTACAAAAAAGGCCCTATTTCTGTAAATAGATGCACCAGTACAGACCCATAACCCATGCAGAGTTTGTTCCTGTTGAAGTCAAAGTGGCCCCACACAGACTTAAGATCTTTGTGAGCACACTTATATGAAGGATTGCGGTCTATGCTTGTGTGTGTTGGTGAGTAATACGAACATCAGTTCCACACTTCTTCCACATTCTGAGAATCGATGCCTCATTTTCAGAACAGAATCTTTTTGAAGGTCTTAAATGTTTCAACATTGAAAAGTCTCTTGTGGTTTGAATTTGCAGTTTTGAGACAGGACCACACCTGCTGAAATACCGCTAGAAAGATTGTTCTTGTGGCATTTCTACCTCTGATCAGGAGTAGAGGTGCTGTAAATCTCATGGGAGAGCAGAGCTTGTTGGGAGATGTATGGACCCTGGCTGAGTAACTTGCTGGATGATTAACGTTGATTTTCAACGACTCTTGGAACACGGGGGAAGTTCTAGAAGATTGGAAGAAAGCTCATGTTGTGCCAATATTTAAAAAGGATAAAAGGGATGACCTGGGTAACTGTAAACATGTCAGCCTGACATCAGTCCTGGGCAAAACAAGAGAATGGCTGATATGAGACTTGATTAATAAGGAAATACAGGAGGAAATGTAATTAATACCAACCAACATTGGTTTATGGAAAATAGATCTTGTCAGACAAACGTGATATATTTTTGTTTAATGAGATTACAGTTTTGGTTGATGAAGGTCATGGCACTCATGTTATGTATGTAGACTTATGTAAGTGTAAGCACAGTCAGGATGAGCTCTACCCTGACATCTGGTGGTGAGTTGTGGAAAGGGATGTCAGGGGCTAATCTTGTTTGCATGGACACACCCACCCTGCAAAGCATGATGGACCGCTTGCCCAAATGGTCACTTTGACTGCTGTGGGAGCCCCAGTTTCTCTGTTATTGGGGCAGGAAGAATAAAGTGTTGTTACCCTGATTATGTGAATCAAGGACAGTGGGCTTTTGTTATGATGAAGGGACTCACCATTAGCTGAGCAGCACTTGCTAGGCAAGGGACATGGATTCCAAAACCCAGTGAAGTGAGAGAGGTTGGGGACAGGTATTTGTATCTGGTGGCATGGGCCTTGTCTGAGGGTCCTAAATGTCAATTGCACTTCCTCCTCTCTCTCCACTGTGGAATATCAGAGCTAATTTTGAGTTCCTTAGGAATCTAATCACAGGCTGCTGAGTTGGAATTACTCTGGACTAAGTGTGCAAATGAGCACACAGGCTCCCCTAACTACAATCTGAAATCACTAAAAAGGTGAAATTGTTAAGAGCTGAAATCACTGAGCACTGTGGGGGAGCCAGAAGATATATTGCTGAGCGGCTGATGGAGCGGAGCTGCTGACAGAGCGGAGCACTTGGCGGGACAGCCGGAGCGGCTCGCAGGCCGGCTGATGGAGCGGAGCTGCTGGCGGAGCGGAGCAGTTGGCGGGACAGCTGGAGCGGCTTGAGGGACGGCTGAGCGGAGTGACTCGTGGGATGGCTGGCAGAGCAGAGCCGAGCGAGACCCCATGAAGGGACGGGGCAGTCAGCTTCGAGCCACGTAAGGTGCCCCTTACCTCTCCCCTCCCCATTTCTACCCAGACTGGAGGGGGTGTAACACTCTGCAGATGAACTTTTGAACTCTGGGTCTGGACTTTGGGTTGTTGGACTTTTGGGACTTTGGGTGATTTTTGGGGTTGCTGGACTCAAGAACCCAAGGGAAAGGACATGGCCAATTTGCTGGGGTGGGTCGTTGCTCACAGTTTGGGTTACAAATCCTAGATGTGGTGTTTCCCCAGCAAAATGCCGCATTGTTTCTCTCTGTCATTAAAAGGTTTTTCTACACTCAGACTCTGTGCTTGCGAGAGGGGAAGTACTGCCTCTTAGAGGCGCCCAGGGGGGGTGATATATATTTGTCCCAGGTCACTGGGTGGGGGCTCGAGCCGGTTTTTCATTGTGTTATTGGAATGGAACCCCTAGATACGGAACCCGGCCCTTGTTGCTGCCAACTCTGACTGGCAGAAGGGTTACATAAGGCATATGACTTAGTACTGCATGACATTTTGACTAAGAAACTATGACACCAAAACAACACGACACACATTAAATGGATTAAAAACTGGCTCCCTGACTCTCAAAATGTTAAATGGGAAATCACCATTGAGTGGATATGCTTCTACTGGGATGCTTCAGGGATTGGTTCTTTGTCCTATGCTATTTGACATTTTTATCAGTGGCCTGGAAGAAACCATATAATCACTACTGATAAAGTCTGCAGCTTACCCAAAGATGGGGGCAGTGGCAAATAATGAAGAGGACAGTTCACTGATTCAGTGTGAAAGGGACCACTTGGCAAGTTGAGTGCAAGCAAATAATATGCGTTTTAATACGGCCAAATGCAAATGTATACATCTAGAAACAAAGAGTGTGGGCCAGATGTACAGGATGGGGAGCTCTGTCTTGGGAAGCGATGATTCTGGAAAAGAATATACGTGGGGGCCATGGTGAATAATCAGCTAAACATGAGCTCCAGTGTGGTGCTGTGGCCAAAAGGGAGAATGCTATCCCTGGATGCATAAACAGGGGCTCTTGAGTAGTAAGGTTATATTACCTCTGTATTTAGTACTGGTGTGACTGCTATTGGAATACTGTGTCCAGACTTCAAGAAGGATGTTAATAAATTGGAGAGGGTTCAGAGAAGAGCCATGAGAATGATTAAAGGATCGGAAAACTTGGTTTATAGCAGGGGTGGGCAAACTTTTTGGCCTGAGGGCCATATTGGGGTTGCAAAACTGTATGGAGGGCCGGGTAGGGAAGGCTGTGCCTCCCCAAAGAGCCTGGCCCCTGCCCCTATCCACCCCCTCCCACTTCCCGCCCCCTGACTGCCCCCCTCAGAACTCCCGACCCATCCAACACCCCCCCCATTCCTTGTTCCCTGACCGCCCCCTCCATCCCTGGACTGCCCCCTCAGAACCCCTGATCCATCCAAGCCTCCCCTGCTCCTTGTTCCCTGACTGCCTCGACCCCTATCCACACCCCCGCCCCCCAACAGGCCCCCTGAGACTCCCACGCCTATCAAACCGCTCCCTACTCCCCATCCCCTGACCGCTCCCAAACCTCTGCCCCATCCAACCGCCCCCTTCTCCCCATCCCCTGAATGCCCCGTGGGACCTCCTGCCCCTTATCCAACCCCCCCTTATCCCTTACCATGTCGCTCAGAGCGGCAGGACTGGCTTATTGGAAAGCCTGGCTGGTGGGCAGGTGCAAGCCGTGGTCCCTGCACAGTGGCGTGGCTGCGAGGGTGGAGGGACAGCAGGGGAGGGGCCGGGAGCTCAAGGGCCAGGCAGGATGGTCCCATGGGCCAGATTTGGCCTGCGGGCCCTAGTTTGCCCACCTCTGGTTTATAGTGATTGAGTTCCTGGAGTCTATCTATTGAATGTAACAAATAGAAGATGGAGTGACTTTATTATAATTAAGGCTGCGAGTCTGTCATGGAGGTCACGGAAGTCACAGATTCCATTTCAGGAAAGTCCAATCCCACAGGCTCCACCCCCGCAGCTCCCATTGACTACGGTTCTCGGCCAATGGGAGCTGCGCAGCTGGCCCAGGTGGCGGAAGCAGCACGCAGAGCCCCCTGGCCTCTCTGCCACCTAGGAGCTCTGCCACCTAGGAGCTGCAGGGACACCTGCCAACCCTCTACCCCCAGCACCAACAGGGGTCCGGGGACACCTCCTCCAGCACCTGCAGCGCCCCCCAGAGCACCTACGGTCCCCCGCCTAAGTTTTAGTTAGGGGTATATAGTAAAAGTCATGGACAGGTCACGGGTCACAGGTTTACTGCCTGTCCATGACTTTTACTAAAAATACCAGTGACTAAAACGTAGTCTTAATTATAATATATAAGTACCTACATGGGAACAGAAATTTCATAATGGGCTCTTCAGTCTAATAGACAAAAGTATAACAAAACCCAATGGCTTGAAGTTGAAGCTAGACAAATTCAAACTGGAAACAGGCTCTTTTTCTTTTTTTCCCACAGTGAGGGTAATTAACAATTGAAACAATTTACCATTGTGATGGATTCTCCATTACAGGCGATTTTTAAAATGAAGATTGGCTGTTTTTCTAAAACATATGCTCAGGGAAGTCCTATGGCCTATGTTGTACAAGAGATCAGACTAGATGATCACAATTGTCCCTTCAAGCTTTACAATCTGTGAATTTGTTAATTTAAGGGTTTCATATAGTTCAGACAGCCCTTGGAGAATTATGCAGACTTGGGGGTCAATGTCCAGACTGAACTGGAATGCCAAAATCTATTAGGCTTGTCCACTGTCCCTGAATGTTCTTTTATTTATAACAATAACCTCCATTCATCATCTGTTCAGGGAGCGGGTTTAGGATGCCATTTCAGGAAAGCCCAATCTCCAGTAGTACTATAACCCTGTATCAATGTCTGTCCAATGACTCAGAAAATCCATGACCAAGGCTACGTAGAATAAACAGGTTGTGTCCACAAGTTGTATCCAGACATATACTCTTTATATAAATAGTACCTAACATATTCTGTAGAGCAGTGGCTCTCAACCTCCCCAGACTACTGTACCCCTTTCAGGAGTCTGATTTGTCTTGTGTACCCCAAGTTTCACCTCACTTCAAAACTACTTGCTTACAAAATCAGACATAAAAATACAAAAGTGTCACAGGACACTATTATCGGAAATTTGCTGAATTTCTCATTTTTACCATAGAATTATAAAATAAATCAATTGGAATATAAATCTGCTACTTACATTTCAGTGTACAGTATATAGAGCAGTATAAACCAGTCATTGTCTGTGTGATATTTTAGTTTGTACTGACTTTGCTAGTGCTTTATATGTAGCCCTATTGTAAAACTAGGCAAATGTCTAGATGAGTTGATGTACCCGCCCTGGAGCACCTCTGTGTACGCCCAAGGGGTACGCGTACCCCTGACTGAGAACCACTGCTGTAGAGTCTGAGTCCAGGGGTAATAGTTGGGTTCTGTTCTTTGCTTAACCACAGGTTTCCTCTCTAATCTTGGGCAAGTCGCTAAACCTATTTGTTCCCTGACTTATAGGAGTCTTGGGAAGCAGAACTGTTTGGAAAGTTATTTGAGATTCTCTGATGAAGTGCAAGATCTTATACCTCTCTTGGCCCCTCATAATAGGAGTCGGCTATTTCCTACAACAAAAATATCTAATAATCCTTTAATTTGTTAAATTGCATCCCGAAACCCAGTTTTTGCATAGACACATAACCCACCTCCTTGACTGAAAGATCGTTCTACCACACTCCTGGATTCTGACATTTCCTCTTAACTTAAACCAACGCCCCATTTTTCTGTTCTGTCCAATAACCTCAAATAAATGTTAAGATTAATTTTACAATAATCCTCAATTTAAATAAGCAGGTTGCCTGTAAGGGTCTTCTCTGAAGGTTAATAATATAAATGAATACATTTTTCAAAAGACTAGAAGCCTAGGCCCAGATTTTCAAAGGTATTTAGATAGGTGCCTAGTGAGACTTTCAAAAGCACTTGGGCAGTTTAGTCATCCACTGAAATCAATGGGAGTTAGATGTCTAGTTGCTGCTTAAAGCCCCATAGGTGCCTATCTAAATACCTTTTGAAAATCTGCCTCTAAATCCTATTTTTCAAAAGTAACTTAATTTAGGAGCCCAAGTCTAATTGAAAGTCGATGGGATTTAGGCTCTTAAATCACTTAGGTGCTTTTGAAAATTATACTCATCTCTCATACGAGTCCCTTTATTCCCACACAATTATGCTGAGAGCAAGCAGGGAATTAGGAATGCTTAGGGAGGGCATTAAAACATGCTAAGGCCTCCCAGTGCCCCAGCTAATCTGTGAACAATGGAATGTGAGCATTTGTGCATTTTGTGTTTTTCAGTATGGTACTGTGAAAAACCATATAGGGATACTGGGAGTAGGTAGGTGAAGGTGGTGGGCACATTCCTTTAAGTGAGAAAGGCCTGAATTTGAACTTTGAAATGTACTAGGCTTTAAAAGTGTTGCAGTTATCATGTAAAAACTGCAGTTCAAAGCAGAATCGGCTAATGGGTTAATGAGCCCAATCCTGCACTCCTTGTTCATCACCAACTCCCACCTATTTAACGGTTGCATTTACATTATTTTAGCTTTCTGCTCTTTCTTTGGAAGTTCACTAATTGGGCTGCCTCTCCCCCTGTTGGCCATCCATTAAATCACACTTTTAATGTTCTGGCCCTCACTCCAAGTCAGTGTTGTGCTAATTGGCTCTTCTTACAGGGTGATGCACCTGATGGTTCAGTATTACTGCAAAATGATTAGATACCTTATGCTTTAAACGGAAGGTTAGAATATGAAGGAAATGGATGTCAGGCTGTTTTTTAAAACACTTTCCAAACACCTTGTCTGAAAGAACAGAGCAGAGTGAAGAATGCTTATTCACATGAGTGTAGAGTAGACAGTAGAATTTTCCTGTCTGTGAAGCACAGCTGTGCATGTGATGTGCCTTTTATTAACAGAAGGAAAGGTGATCTGACCACAAGAGCACATGGCTTGGTTTCAGGAGACCTGTGTTTTATTCTCAGCTGTGTCACAAATTTCCAGTGTCACCTTGAAATTCTCTTGGTACCTCAGTTTTCCATCTGTGAAATGAGAGAGTAATTCTTATTTACCTCGTTTGGTGTGGTGAGATTTGTTTAATGTTTGCAAAGTGCTTTGAGCTCCTTGCATGGAAGATGTTATGGAAAGTATTATTTTATGAGTTTATCATTATTTGTGTAGTTCCGGAATCAAGAGGAAAAAAACAAATTCCACTCTGCTGTGCCAGAAGGGAAGCATGTTGTTGGCTCATGTTGCATTCCTTTCCAGTGTAGGAGCTCTTTTGATTCTCTGTGCCTTTCAGAAAACCCCAGGAAAAAGCCAATAGAAGGACAAAGACACACATCAAAATGGCAAAGTCTTCTAAGCAGACTCGTCTTCCCAGACTCCTCCTGAGGACAGACATGCACCTGCTGCTTTCCTTCCCTTCATGTACATCTTAATCTTCCCCCTCGGCTTTTGAAACTGATTTTTCACTGCCTATGCACCCCTGTGCAAAGTGGGTGTAAAATCCTACCAAATGCTTTTAGACCCACTTTGCCCAGGTGCACATGACCACACAGAAGCGAAAGGCAGTTGAGAATCAGGGCCTTGTTTTTCTCCTTCTTCCACTGCCTCTCCCCAGGCATACTTAGATTACTGGGCCTGGATCCAATGGTCCTGTCTCTCTTCCCCAGCCATATTTTAAGAATATATTGAGATCATGCACTGAGAGCTGTCTCCAACCAAATAAAGATACATAATAATCTTCACCAGGAGGGTTTTTCCAGGCTCAGGGTTTTTCCAGGCACGCTCGTCCCCACAAGACTGGTGTAGTTTAACTCAATAAGGATACCTTAGGGCAGGGGTTCTCAACCTTTTCCCTTCTGAGGCCCCCCCAACATGTTATAAAAATTCCACAGCCCACCTGTGCCACGACAACTGTTTTTCAGTAGATTAAAAGCCAGGGCCGGTGTTAGGGGGTAGCAAGCCGAGCAACTGCCCAGGGCCTCACGCCACAGGGGGCCCTGCAAAGCTAAGTTGCTCGGGCTTTGGCTTCAGCCTGGGGAGGAGGAGCTCGGGCTCGGGCTTTGGCTTCAGCCCCAAGCAGCGGGGCTTGGGATTCGGCTTTCTGTCCTGGGCCCCAGTGAGTCTAACACTGGCCCTGCTCTCTGGTTTATTTTGGTGGACTCCCTGAAACCTGCTCGCAGTCCCCCAGGGTGCCCTGACACCTGGTTAAGAACTGCTGCCTTATAGGATAGTTACCCCTCTGCATCTGGGAACGTCACATCAGGTCATGCTGAAGAGAATACAGAATAATGGGATCATATACAGATTAGTAGAAAACAATGACAACAAATCATCCACACATGCTCTGGATACAAACTCTGTCAAGGCTTGGGGATAGTCAGAGGTCTGAGACTTACCAGGGTGAGGAGGAGGCTAACAGTTCACGAGGGACCAGTCAGTTCAGCTGAATGCACTTTTGGACTGGCCAACCTGACATAGAAGTATTTTTTGGAATAGAAACCTAAGTTGGTCTGCAGTAGGTTGAGCACTTTATCATGGAAAATGCAAGCCAGTCGATTTATGGTGTGTCTCATTGTTCATATTAAGAAAGGATGAAATTTAAAAACACCATGATGCAAGATTCTATTTAGTCCATTTCAGAATTTATTCATGCTGAGAGGTACTTCTCATCTCTTCTCATTTCAAAAAGCCTGAGTATCGTTCGCCTTTGAACTGCATTAGGTCTGTGGGAACTGAACTATGTCTGCTCCAAGCTGCCAAGACTATGTTTTCACTTACAAACCTAAATCTCCCTGGGAGTGTCCCAAAGCCACCTGATGAACCTGAGAGTAAAGTTTGTATTGAGACCTATTGTCCTCCAGGAGCCTGATCCTGCCAAGTGCTCAGCTCTGGTTATGGTGGAAGTTGTGCGAACTCTACACTACTTGACAGGTTTCAGAGTAGTAGCCGTGTTAGTCAGTGTCAACAAAAAGAAAAGGAATACTTGTGGCACCATAGAGACTAACAAATGTATTTCAGCATAAGCTTTCGTGGGCAACAGCTCACTTCATCAGATGCATGGAATGGAACACACAGTAAGCAAATATTTATACATACAGAGAAACATGAAAAGGTGGAAGTAACCATACCAACTGTAAAAGGCTAATTAATTGAAAGGCACTATTATCAGCAGAGGAAAGAAACTTCTGAAGTGATAATCAAGATGGCCCATTACGGACAGTTGACACAAAGGTGTACGGGTACTTACTAGGATACTAAACTAGGGGAAATATAGATTCAATTAACGTAATGACCGTAATTACATTAATTGAATCTATTTCCCCTAGTTTAGTATCCTTGTTAAGTACTCTTACACCTTTGTGTCAACTGTCCGTAATGGGCCATCTTGATTATCACTTCAAAAGTTTATTTCCCCTGCTGATAATAGTGCCTTTCAATTAATTAGACTTTTACAGTTGGTATGGTTACTTCCACCTTTTCATGTTTCTCTGTATGTATAAATATTTGTTTACTGTGTGTTCCATTCCATGCATCTGATGAAGTGAGCTGCTGCCCACGAAAGCTTATGCTGAAATAAATGTTAGTCTCTAAGGTGCCATAAGTATTCCTTTTCTTTTTACACTACTTGAGGAACTCAGCACATTGCAGGTACAGACTCCAGGGCAGGTCTCTGCTCTCAGTTCTGCATATTTTATCTATTATAAAGTGCTGTGTAAACCCACAATGTTAAGTAAATAACAAATGACACTAAATGCAAATATGGTATGTGTATAAAGATACAATTAATCAGCTGCATCCCAAATGGCTATTCGTGGGCGGAGAACAGGCTGTTTAAACTACAGGCAGTTATTCTGTGTCAGTTCCTGAAACTGACTTCAGGAAAGTGACCTTTACACATTTTAGACTAGGAGTACATAGTGCTCCAACATCAAACAGGGAAAGCTCACGAGCCTGTGGAGGCAAACTGTGGGAATCTCTCAGAGCCTGCGTCAAGCTTTTCAGTCCACTATTATTTGCATTTAGGCCATTTTTTCAGAGAGATATAGGTACAGATCCCTTGTCAGAGAAGCCATATAATGGCAATTTGGTTTCCCCTCACTGCAATCTTTCCCATAATCTTTACAACGATTTATGGTTAGTCAGCCCTTGGATAGACACATCTACTTGTTTTCATAGGGCAACTAAGGTAACTGATGATTTCTATATTTCATCTTGTGTAAAGGGGAAATTTTACCTGCCAAAAGCCAGAACTCAAGACCCAAAGAAAACCAGCTCTTTGCTAATCAGGAGTTTCAGTGCTTTTATGATCACCACATGAAGGATTCTTAACTTGTTTTATTGTGGATGTTTACATTATTTTATTTGAATTTTGGGAAAATCTGGGGTGGGTCTTAGTCTTTTTTCTGTAATTTAACAAGGAAACAAAGGTAATATAATTGAGCATATTTAAATATCAAGGCCCTGATTTTTAAAGGATAGTAATTTAGCCTTTGGTCTTGGAATTTTGGAATTATTGGTGGGGTGCAAATGAGGACAGGCAGGGATCTTACTACTGTCTTTGTGGGTACAATCAGTTAGGGAGACCTCTACATGTCCTTATTTGGGCAGGTTATAATTATTTTCAAGTGCAAAAAAGGAGATCATGTTTTAAAAACCAAGGGCTTTAGGGAAGAATTCTCACTAGATGCCCCACAGATATAGATGCCAAGAAGAGGGGAGGAAGTGAACACATTAAAAGAGCATATTTCCAAAGCTGCAGGTATTCCAATTTATACTATCAGAGTAAACAGCAAATGGCCATAGACACTTGCTCTCCACCAGTTGGTGTGGAGGACAGAAGACCCTGGCTTCTAGAAAAGAAGGTGTATTATGTTCACTAGACAGCTGGCTTTGTAAAGCACTTGAGCCCCTGCATTTTGCACGATAGCAATATAGTCTTCCCACAAGCCAGAAGCATGCAAATGGGTCACTCTCAGCCAGTAAGCAGGAGAAGAGCTGTTTCTCCAGTGCCAGCAAAGGTTTTGGAGGAGGCCAGGAATGGATGGCTCCTTGTAGTGCCAGCCACAATGGTAGGCAAAGCTTCCCTTCTATCTCCAAACCTTCTCAGCTCTGGCACCAAGCCCTCTGTTCCTAAAGCCCTGGATCATTTTCTGCACCTGATAGTGAGGAATAGAGAACCCAGGAATCTTCCTGCTTCCTTTCCATAGGCTTGTGTGGGCCATAGGTCTATCTCTACTGGGTCAGAATGGAGGCACGTTGTCTCAGTATTTTAATGAAGATTCCCCTGTCCTGTATTTCACTGATACATGCTTATGAAAAGCTGTTCTCTTGTGCAAAGTTAAAATTCCTACATACACTCACCTCAGACGTCTCTTTAAATATTAACTTGAGGAAAGTATTGGTTGGGAATTTAAAACTTATCCTTGCTTGATCAGTCCAAGGGCAAAGGTTAAAGAGTACATTTTATTTATTTAATCTGTGAGAAAGTTTTGTGTATTCAAGGTTCTTGCAATATCAGAAGCATTCACCTGACCTTTCTCTGGGTGACTCATTATGAATCATATTTGATGTGTTATATACAACACAATAAAATGTCACTATAATTGAAGAGTAAGTAGATAAAACAGTTTCATTCTGAGCAAAAGTATTGTAAATTGGTAATTATATACAAGAGAGGGTGTAAAAGGGATGCAGCTCTTTAGGCACGTCCCAGATCGTACAGGCTCTATTGACAGGGCATATTTCAGAGGAAGTCTCACATAGACTCTGAAAAATCACAGAAACTTTCCAGACTGTTCTATCCAATGCTTTTACATTCATTTTTACCACTCTTAAATCTCTCTCTTCCCATCTACCTTTATAGCTAAGGTTTTTCTATGATGCCTGTCACTGCTGCACAAAATGAGAGAGCACCAAAGCCCATAATAAAAAAAAAAGTTGTTTTCTCTCTCTGTTCCACATGGGCATAGGGGTTGTGGGGTTTTTTGGGTTCATTGGTTAAGAGCATGAGTTTTGGGGGAAAAGGGCAAAGGTGTGTCTGAGTAGGCATCTTTCTCATCATACCTAGTATAAAAAGTTCAAACTTGCCCCCTTCCTGAAGTTTGACTTTATTAATAAACACAACAATCGTAAGAAAATACAAAGATCAGCTCAAATCTTCTTGCCAGGCTTGTCTGCTGTTCAGCCCACATCCTCTCTTCAAGAGGACCACTTTTATTTAGGTGAGGTAACAACTCTCTTTCCTCAGTGGTTCAGCAGAACCCACTTAAACCTTTCTCAGCAGCATCAATGCATGTTAACAGGGCAGGTTGTTCTACACTAACTGTAGCAGGTTGTTTTACATTAATTCTACCAGTGTTCTTCACCTGAGGATCAGCTAGATCTCTTCTGGAAAGGAGCACCACAGTGGTGTCCCACCCCTGAGAATGTTTATGTTGTGGGATTGTTGAAATCTGTCTGGAATCTGTTGGAAGCTGCTTTCTTCTACGCACTGAAAAGTCCTTTCTTGGGAAGAACGTATAATCATATCCTAGAGTCTATAGCAGCAAACGTTTTAGTGAATGTTGAGAAGTGGTTTTCATTCACCCATTTTTCAGTTACTTAGAACTTTTTATTTATATTTATTTAAGGCAAAATTCTTTTTTTGGATTGAAATGTTCTCTGTTTGGTCACAGCTCAAAGGATCAGTTTTTGGGATGTCTGAGTCCAATCAGTGCAATCCATTTTTGATTCTGTCCTTTGGTGGAGAAAGGAATACACCTTTCCCGTCTGTTGCAGTTTTACTTCTGTGACTTAAAAGTGGCTGAAGATAAAAACTTCAAATTGTCCAAGGCAAATTCTGCTCCCAGTTATATAAAACCCAGCTAAAGCCATTGGTATTTGCATACTCCTATAAGAGAACAGGCTATAAGGCAATTGCTCAATAGAGCCCTCAGGGAGGAAGGGAAAACAATCCAAGTTGGAAGAACATTGGTTCAGTATGTCTGAAGTTACAAAAGTGTGATGTATAAAAATAAATGTTGGTTCCTGCGCAGCAGAACACTTTGTGTTTTGTCTTTCAAAGCAGCATAAATCTAAAAAGTCTTAGAATGTTGGGTTCACTGTACATGCTTTAGCTCTAAGAACCTATATAAGGTACCACAAAACTTGGTTGAAATGTACCATTAACCGTATATTAAGATTTACGAGTTAATTAAGCTCTTAAAGGTGACTTTCCCCCTTTGGTTTGTTTTAAGGAAATTGAATGAAAATAAATAAAAGAAAAGCAAACAAAAATACCCAAATCAGCCAAACAAAAACTCTGAATGCTAATGCAGTGTGAAATATGAGACATCAAGCAAATAGAACTTAGGACATTTTAAAGTTTAAGTTTCTGCCACAACATGAACTCAGCCACATTGCATATATGTGTTATTTTCAGTTCTTGTTTTCCTTGTGATGTGTGACTTTATATTACGCTAGCGGTGGTTTACTGCACACCATAAAAGATACAGCATGATCACCATGTCCAAATTAATGTTCCATAAGAAACCATATATTATGATTTATTATTTCACAGCACAGTACAGACAAATTACACATAATAGCTAAGTTGTGATCACGTGAATACGATTTTGCACAAGCATTTACAACTCTTTTGCCTCTCGTATTCTTGCAGACAAAAGACCACTATTCTGCCCATTTTCAGAAAGTGAATTAAAGGGGTTGTGTGAATACCGTCAATGTGAATTCACACATTTTATTTGAATGGACATTCACAAATGCTTTTCTGTTATTGACCATCTGCCAACTACTAGGACCAGATCCTCATCTGGTGTAGATCAGCCTAGATCAATTTAAGCAGAATTAAGCAGAATTACTTCAGTAATATCATACAGTAAAGTCTCATAGATTTACACACTATGTTGTTACATGCATTTTACCAGGACAATTATGATCAGAAGATTATGAGTTTTCATATGATACCTCACATGGCATACTTTGTACAAAATGTATAATAATTTTATAAAAGTGGTCAACATGGGGTACAGGGTGTCACACCCTGCCCTAGATTAAACTATTGAGCACCCTGATTCAAGGTGAATATTAGGCAATGGAAATGTCTGAGAAATTATCTCTTTATCTTGTGGCCCTCATCCTGCACCACTGGCAATTTTGTCATTGACTTCACTGGGAACAAGATTGGACCCTGTGTTTTAAATAGTTACAACTTTTCTATGCTGATTTGTGCAGTCTTACTTTCCCTCCAATCTTGACTACATAATTTTTATATTATAATTGGTACAGAGTTCAAAAGTGTGCTAGCCATTTTACATACTACAGAGAAAGACAGATCCCTGATCTGGAGATTTGACAATTTAGATTAAATGATAATATACAAGTGAGGAAATGGGTAGGGCAGGGTTACATAAATAAAATCAGGTGATCAGTTAGTTTAGTCATCTGCACTTCCTAACAATTCATCTTCTTGTTATTATTTGCATTCTGTCCTGCATTTCCACTGTCAGGTCTTGCCAGATATGGTGATGCTGCAGTAGTTAGATTTTTGGGGAAGGGACCTGAAAACGTATCCCATGGGGAAGGAGAATCAAGGTTGGTGTAGAGGGTGTCATTTCAGAGTGGAGGTGGCAGGGTGGAAACAAAAGAAACTGAATTCTGAGATGTAGCCTGGAGCTGTAACTGGTGAAGGGTTTTAAAAGGAAGGGAAAGGAGTTTGAATTTTTGTTGTTCGTTGATAAAATCTTAGAGGAAACAGAACTGATAGAAGTCTAAGATTTTAAGTAAAGTGGGAAGCACAATGACCACATTTATTATTTTATTATTTGTATGACAGGAGCATGTAGATGTTTCAGCCCATTGTGTTAGGCACTGTACATACATATAATAAGAGACAAGATGCGGCGGACAGCACGGCCCATGCCGCATCCTGCAGCCCCCATTGACCTGGAGCGGCGAACCGTGGCTAGTGGGAGCCGCGACCGGCCGAACCTGCTGCCGCGGCCGGTAAACAAACCGGCCTGGCCCGCCAGGGGCTTTCCCTGAAGAAGCGGTGGACCACAGTTGAGAACCACCGGTCTAAACAGACAGAAGGTGGGAGGGGAAACTGAGGCACCCAGCAGTGAAGTGACTTGTCCAAAGTCGCAACAAGTCATATGGCTGAGTCAGGAGTAAAACCCAGTGATCTTGACTCCTAGTCAAGTGCCCCATCTGTTGAAACATGCTTCTCTCTGAGTCCCCACCAATTGGGGGGGGGGGGAGGGAAAGTATAATTAGGCTGTGCCAAAATTCTTTTTGACTGGCAGTAAAAGACACATTTCATTCATAGGCTAAGTCTATACTTGGAGCTGGGTGATTCCCAGTTTAAGGAGAAGTACTCACAATGGCATGCTAAAAATAGAACGCAGACCAGGCAATGGGAGCTGTGGGATGGGCTAGCTGCCCTGGGCACGTGTCTGTTCAAGACCCTAGGCACGTCCTTGGGGCAGCTAGCCCCTGCCACCCTTCTCACTGCCATGGGTGCATGTTATTTTTAGCGCCCTAGCTCAATCAGCTCTAGCGCGAGTATTTCTCCTCGAGCTGGGAATCACGCCCTCAGCTTGAAGTGTGGACATACCCCTACAAGGTTCGACTGTTCAAATGGCACAGAGCCCCTAATATGGGACAATGCTCAGATTGGCAGGATGTCTTCCTGGGGGAGTGGGCCATGCTGTTACATCCCGTCAAAAGGTGTGGCATATTCTCACCCCCATCTCCTTCCCCCTGACCAGCTCTGCTTTGCACTCCTGTTGTATGGGTATAAGGGGAAGATTTAAAAAAAAACAAAAAACCCCTCAGCCTCAGTAGCTCCCATTAACTTGAAAGTCAGGCACTAATAGCGAGTGCTCAGTACTTTTGAAAATCTAGCCCTCGGTGACCAAACGAGGTGCAGGGCAGCGGAGAATCGGGCCTCTTTTCCCAGAAACACTCCATTGAATAGGGGCTCTAGAGTACAGTGTTGACTGTGGGTTGAAGGAGAGAATCTCTGGTTTGATGCTGTTAACCTTATGCCCATCCAAAGTTCTTCTCAAATATATAATAGCAAACAAGCTCCCAAGTGAATGTTCTGGTTTCATTTAGAAACAGAAGCAGTTAATCTCCATAAAGAACTGATTGCATTTGTACATTCTCTTTTTCATATCCAGAAATGTCAGGCACAAATGAGAATGGCCACACTGTCTCACTCTTCTGAGGTGATAGAAAGGGTTTGTCAGATGAATATTAGCAGGATTAGAGAGTAGGCACTGATATTAGGGATGTGAATCTACACCAGCAAAGCATGTAAAACAAACACTCCCATTCTACTGAATAAGCTATATTTGCAGAGGCAGAAGCAGGATTTAAATAGTGGGCCAATATCACACCCAGTTCAGCCATTATCTGTTTAGAATCTATCTTTAAAAAAAAAAAATTACTTGGAAGGTGCAGTGTTATCTGGAATGATCATTTCTATGCACTTTGCCAAAAAGTTTCCAATTATTCTAATTAATTCAAGCAATGGGACAGCACTTAGTGTGTAATTAGTGGCCACAGTTCAGTGTTATCCATTTTGAAGGCTTGAGCCAAGATTTATTAGTCCCAGAGGCTGAGCAACTTTGATGGCCTGATTTCCAAAGCTGCTGAGAACTTGTGCCTCCTATATGCTTTGTGAAATTTGTGGGAGCTCAGCACATCTCTAAATCAGGTCACCAAGATCCAGGGCCTGTTTCTAAGAGTTGCATGAAATTCTCTCTTGTGAGATCATGTAGCCTGGTTCAGTATATAAGAAATCAGAAGGTAACTGAGTTATGTAAAGCCAGACAGACTGACTGTGTTCAGTGTTCAAGATTAAGACAAATCTGTAAGCAAATGTTCTAATCTCCATCCCCATATCTTTTAAATTTTTAATAATTTGTTGTTACCTATTTTATTATCTACCAAAGTCCCTTTTCTTTTCCATTCTTTGCACATTTCATAACCTGTGTTTGACAAAATATTCGGCGTGCCACTGTCATCAAACACTTCAGTTAATCAGGAGACTGGGATACAGGCAGTGCTTAATTTGAAGTGAAAGAGGTGCTGGGGCTCAAACAATTAGGTGTTGGCGCTCAAGCGATGTTTTTACTTTCATAATTGATGCGGCAAGCCCAGAGGTGCTGGGGCTATGAACTGCTGAGCCTAGAGGTGCCGGAGCTCAGCCCTGGCAAGCCCCGGCACAAATTAAACACTGGATACTGGGAATTTAGGATAAGCACTTGTAGTACATGACAAGAATGAATCTGTAGGACTGACCACAAGGCTGTGAATGTGGGTGGACATATCCGCTTACTTCATTGTTAACAGTCTTGGACTTCTAACAAATATCCGGAAGGCTTTGGTTAAAAAAAAATAGACAGGAAGAAAGAGGAAGTGTAGCAGATTTAAAAAGTTGAATAAGCCATGGCATGAAATGTCATTGGCCAAACTTTATGCACAAATACAAATTGAAAAGGGAAGAATTCTTTAAGTGGGTAATAGCAAGGGTCAATGGAATTAGCTCTCAGTAGACTTATAAGTAGAAGGCTTTTCAAGGTGATTTGCAATGGATTTTTTTAAAATGGGTTTGTTTCCTTGTATGTTTCTTTGTGACATATAAAGAAGAGCTGATTTTTTTTCCTGATATTTTTAATCTGAGATATCAGGGATCACAGGTTTGATGTTCCCAGGTTCTTCTGCTGCCCTTTTTTGTGGGAGGAGGAAAAGATTTGGGGGAGGTATAGGTTATGAGCAATTACATTATAAACAAAAGGTATGGGAGAGTTGAACCTTGAACAGAGAAACCATTTCTCCCAAGTGTTTATGAAGCATTGGAGTTAAATAGGCTTTCTTTGCACATATAAAGAAGCAAACAATGGCATAAGCCCAATTTTATTTTTCCTTTGAAGGTCATATTAAGGGCATCGATATGTTTGACTTTGCTGCAGCTTAGGGCCCAATCCTCCAATGAGACAAGCATTTTCTGGAAACCATTAAGTGCCCTCAACTGAATACTTACTCACTGAATAAGAGTAAATGTGGGAGAGGGGGTGGTGGGTTTCCTATTAATTCCTTCGGTTGGTATAAGAAAAATAGTATTCTACATCCTAGAATATGGTATTTTACAGGGCAATGATGCAATTTGCCATGCAAGTGTGTTGGAGCTTGTGTCTGAAAGAAAAGGGTTATTGAATATTAGGAGAGAAGAACTGTGTTACGACTACTCTTTTTATTACCCTATTTCAGTCTGCATAGATATAGTGATGATTACTATGTGCTGCAAAGTCAGAGCGCCATGTAAAAATGACATGAAGACATTCATCTGAGATGTGCAATACATTAAGATTATACCAATCAAACAGCAAGTAAAATACCGTTTAATACCAGAAATGGGTTGTGTTAAGTAGTTTATATTGCTTGAGCCTGTGCCCTGTATTGTTAGGTTTTAGCAAGTATAAAGATACAAACAAAGCTCTGAAAAGGTACTGACAGCTTTATTCATCAATTATTATTTAATTATTTGGATTACAACAGCACCCAACCAAGATTGGGACCCCATTGTGGCAGTCACTGTACAAACACACGATAAGAGACAATCCATGCCCCAAAGATTTTTAATCTCTAACTAGACAAGACAGAAAAAAAGGTGGGAGAGGAAATAGAGGCGTAGAGAGGTGAAGTGGCCTGTCAATGGCAGAGCCAAGAATTGAACCCCGGTTTCTGGAGTGCTGGGCCGCCCTGCCTCTCTTTCAATGCCTGCTGCAATCAGGGAGAGCACTCCATGGATAAGGTGCAAGGTGTAAGAAGGTGCAAAGATCCTTGTGGGGGAAGCAAGGCTGGCATCATTTGTAGAGTAGAGGGAGAATATAGTCATTCAAAAAATACAAGAGCAGATAAGTAAGGAAGAGAGGAGTTGTGAAGGCCCTTAAAAGTGAAGATAGGAAAATCGAATTTGATGCAGTGGTGGGAGGGGAGCCAGTGGAGGAGATGTGGACAGAACACAAGGTCTGTAAGATTATCACAACCTCAGCATTTTGAATGGAGGTTTTGGGAAGGCCAGGGAGGAGGACGTTGGAATAGATCAGTCAAGAGGTAAGGTTCTGGGCAAGAGGTGGACAGAGAGAAATGCTTGGCTCTGTGAAACATTAGTGAGGAAGAAATGGCAAGATTTGAATTCTGCTAGTATGTGTGGGATAGAGAGAGGGACAGAGTCAAAGGTGACATCCACATTATGGGAGGAGGTTGGTAATATCAGTAAAGACACTGAAGGGTATTGGAGGCAAGAAGGGAGAGTGGAGGAAGGAGACCGAACTTACAATAATGGCAAGACAGGCTGAGTTAGAGGCGTGGATGAATGAAGATAATTCACGAGTGGGAGGGTAGATTTGTGAGTCATTTGCATAACAATGGTAGCTGAAGCTGCATGATCTGATCATGTCCCTGAGGGAGAGGGCATAGAAGAGGGTGTCAAAGTTAGAGCTGTGGTGGACAACCACCAAAACGTGCAGACAGGAAAAGGAGAACCCACGAAATGAGATGTGAGTGACCAGATATATACGAAAAGAAGATGGAGTCACAAAAGTCGAGGAAGGACAAGTTTTCAAGAAGTTCATGATTGACCATCGAGGGGAAAAATAACACATTTTCAGTACACGAACATCTACGGGATTTCATATTGTAAGTAACAGGAAGAAAAAAAATCCCCAAACTCCAGTTCAATCCAAAATTAGACTCTAATTTCAGCACATGAGAAGAGGAAGAAGGCATATAGGATATTTTTTCCTAAAACAGTAAAAACCTAAGCTCAGGAGATTCACTGAGAGCAAAGCTGCATCTGTTGAATGAATTAAATGTGGACAGTGGATATATACCTTCCATTCAATCTCAGCTCTAGCTAGTTTGTTCTTAGTTGCAGTGAGTACTTACCTATCCTCTGACTTAAGAGTAGAGTACTGGATAACAAAAGGGTTCCATTCTGATTCATTCTGTATATTTCTATTAACGACAGTACTTGAGCAGGACTGCAGATTGGGGACAGCCTTTTGTTACATTCCTTGGGCCATATTCAACTCTTAGTTTCACCTATTGGCCCATGTAGCAGGGTGGTCACTGGCTCCTGCCCTCAAGGGCTTAAAAACAGCCCTGGGAGAGGGCTGAGGCTGCCAGAGGCCAGCTGCCAGGGAAAGAAGCAAGCCTTGGTTGATTGGGGAAACAGCCACAGCTGCACCCGCACCCCAATCAGGGCCCAGCTGGCCCTTATAAGAGGGCAGTGGGCCAGGAGCAAATAGTCCCTCTCTGGCTGTGGTTAGAGAAGGACTTGGCTGCTGGGGAGCTTTAAAAAAAAAAGCGGGGAGGGGACCTGAGGTGGGGCAGTGCTGGGGGAAGGCAAGAGGAGCTGGGGAGCTCCTGCCTGGAAACCCCGTAGGCTGCAAGGCCTTGTGTGGGGCCTGAACAGGTTCTGGGGCTGCGAAGAGGCAGCCCGGGGCTGGGTAAAGGCAGTGGGTCCAAACCTTCCTTGCCTATGATGACTGGCTATTACAGACTGCAGTCTGCCCCAGGGAATGGGGGCTTGATGATGACTGGCAGTAGCCCATAGGCTGAAGCAAGGTGGGTATAGATGGTGGGGGTTCCCCTGGGAGGGGAGACCCAGACTGAGGGAATACTGCCAGTGGGCAGCTCCCCAGCTAGAGGGGCACTGGGGTCCAGGAGGGACATGGGGACCAATGGTGAGCGGGACAGTGACCTGCAGAGGGTGCTGTGGGCTGGAAAAAAGAGCTAATTCCCAGACAACCAGCAGGAGGCGCCGCTGGGTGAGTCCTGGACCATCACAGCCCCATTGCCTACAATAGGGTTGCATGGCAGCAATGGAGAGCAGAATTTGACCTTTCATGTCTCTTGTTTAATACAAAAGTCATATGCTGCCCCAAGTGTGGAAACTCCAAGTGGCACGCCCCTTGCATACTGGTAATAACAGCCACTGTTCTGAGAATTTTCAATACCAAAGAACAGCAGCGGAGTGATGTGCATTAAAACAGATACAAAAAGGCTGAATTGTATAGATTGACTTGCAAGTGTGTGGTTACACTCGGGAGTGTGGTGAGTGTGGTTATAATCAGAAAAGTTACTATATAAAACGGTCACCTGCTTGGGCTTCTTAATCAACTTATTTGATCTCTGTGGGCTAGATTCTCCACTGCACACAGGCTGAGTTAGACTGGGCAGAGTTCAGGTGCAGTGTGTGTGCAGCAGTCAACAGGGAGCAGATTGTGGCTCCCTGATTCTCAACCACTTTCTGCAGCTGTAACTTATGCTGCTAGCATAAGGTGCCTCTAGTGGAAGGCCTCGCAGGGACCCCCTGGCAGCAGGGAATTGGGTGGAGTGGAGCAACTGTCTGCCACACCTCCTGCCTCTCCGGATGGCAGGATGGAGGGTTGCGGCACAGGAGGTGGTGGAGTCAGGTGGCTGAGCTGGCGCAGGACATGGTGGAGAAGCCCCCGCCAGATCTGAGCCAGCGGCGTTTTCTCTTGCACAAATTGTGATCCATTGAAAACTCTGTTAAAATTGTAGGCTGTCACTTTAAATTTCAGGTCTTTTTCCTGGTCCTGCTTGCAGGCTAGGGGGTCTCTATAGGGAAGTGCGTCACCTTGGTCTAGCAACAGTCAGTCTGCAGCCAGCCAGCTCACCTACAGTAAGATGGGGAGAGTTGTGACTCTGTTTTTGGTTTCTCGTTCTGAATTCTAAGAAATAAAGAAGTGTTATGTTGCAATGTTTCAGCTACAGTATTTTGTTTTTACCTAACTTCTCAGTGTATTGCCATGAATCTAACCCAACTCTCCAGCCACTTTTACTTGTCTTTCAGCATTGCTAGCTCTTACGATTTTATTACAAATCTTGTTATATTTGGTGTTTTTTCTTCAGACCACTGCTCCTGGAATTGTGTGATTGTGAGGATCTCTGCTTTCTTGTCTGTTTTAAATGAAAGCTAAGTAAGATTCTAGGCAGGGCTGGCGCTTGCACTAGGTGACCATAGGCGGTTGCCTAGGGTGGCAGGATTTGAGGGGCGGCATTTTGGCGGCGACTCGTTTCCTGGCAGCGATTCGGCAGCAAGAAAAGCTTCAGAAGAGTTGCCGCCGAAGCGCCGCCGATTACGGTGGAGGAGCGCTGCCGCCTAGGGTGGCAAAAACCCTGGCACCGCTACTGGTTCTAGGTCTCATGGTTGCAGAGAAATGCTTGAAAATCTGAACCCTAAAGGATCATCAATAGGAAGGCAAATTATTTAAAAAACTTTCTGAATTTTTAAGCTAGACTCACGGTATTTGTGCCCCCGACACATGAGTTTGGAATGTTTGAGGCTGGCAATGGTGCATGAGATTTGGTGGGTACAAATCGGGGGAGAAGGTTTCGCTCTGCTTTTTTACCTTACCAAAGCAAGTAATAAATTCAAACGCCAATGTAATTCAGGAAGCTCAGAACTTGTCTATATAAAAGCGTGTCCCCATAATGTCTTCCTGTTGATACAATCTTGGTACTTCACAGGGAAAATATTGCTAACTGTTTGTGTGTCTCCTTTCAGGGAGAGGATATCAAGGGAGAAAAGGACATAGGGCCTGATCCACAGTCTGTTGAAGCCAATGAAATGATTTTCTTTACTGCAATGGACTTTGGTTCAGGCCTTTAATTAGCAGGACATAAGGGGATAAAACTAGAAGCAACAGGATAATGTCAAGAGGAGGAAAATATAGGCGGAATGTCAGGAATGGTTTTTCACAGTGAGATCTATATGACTGTGAATGAGTCTCACAAGGGAGGTGATGGAAGCCCCAAATCTAGAGACCTTTTAAAAACTGACTGGACAAAGCACTAGAAATAAATACGGGTTGAACCTCTCTAATCCGGCACTCCCTGGTCCAGCAACATCCGTGGTCCGGCATAGGTGCCGACTTCATGGGTGCTCCAGGGCTGGAGCACCCACAGGGAAAATTAGTGGGTGCGGAGCATCAACCGGCACCAAGCTCCCCCCCTGCCCCTCCCTCTGTGCCTCTCATGCGCCGGCAGCCCTGCACTTACCAACTCCTCCTCCTCCTTCCCAGTGCTTCTGGAGCACTGCGAACAGCTGATTCACAGTGTTCAAGCTCCGGGAGGAAGGGGTAAGACCTGGGGTCAGTGGCTGGGACCCCAGATGGCAGTGGGGGCTCCCGGGCAGGGGGCCAGGCTGGGTGCAAAGCCTGGGGGTGCTGCAGCACCCCTACTTCCTGCACTTATGAAGACCCGCTGGCACTCTGCATTGACCTCTTGTGGTTCGGCAAATTCTCTGGTTTGGCACCGGTCGGGTCCCGAGGGTGCCGGACTAGAGAGGTTCAACCTGTTCTGTACGGAAGACTCTTGCACTAGCAGGAAGATGGGTTAGAGGACTGAATAGGCCTTTTCCATTTGTAGTGTCTTTGAATGTATGGAGATCTAAAACAAAAGTAAAAAGATCCTTTCTCGGTGACCCAAAGGAATGAAGGCTTAGCCAAACCCATGAATTTTGATGCTGCAACAAAACACAGGCACAGACCAGTTGAGTTACAGGCCAGTCAGGCCACCGCTCGTGTACAGGCAGGTTAGCTCCCTTTTCTCAGTTCTGTCCCTGGTAGCACTCATCTTGTATGCTGGTCCTGGATGTGGATGAGATAATGTAAATTATTGTAGTCAAAGGAGTTATCATAGTTGACATCAACTGAGTCTCTGGTCCCATATGAGTGGTTTAACGCCAATCTAAACAGGTTTCAAGATTTGTTTTTTACACCTGAACTTCCTGGAGGCCACACACTGGCTTGTACTGCTTACTAGATTGTGGTTACTAGGGCATTTGGAAAGATTCTCTATCCCTTAAAACAATAAAATATGCCTAGACTATGGGAAGAGCTCCCTTCATGACCTGTCTGTAAAGGCAAGCCTTTGTTTGCCCCTTCTACCACAGACAGTGTGTTTTTTTCCCCCCCCACAGTTTGTCAAAAGCATCCAGCATATTTCTGGATATCTTGCTTTGATAAATGCCTATTTGCCACATGAAAAACAAGTCCATGTGAAAGCAGAATAATCTGTCAAGATGGGACAAATGTATGATCTGCTTTTCTTGGCATTGTCTTCTGTCTGTTCTGAGGTCGCATTATGGAAGTTCACATTTTCTGCATTTCACAGAGAGACAAAAAAGATGGTACCTCAATAATTCATTTGTGATGCTTGAAACCACCCAAGCTCTGTAGCTATTGAGCAATTTCCTGAGGTCATGAGAAGCTTCTCTTATTATTGTACGGGGCCTATTTACTAGTTGGAAGCATGGATAAGCCTCCAAATGTATTTTTAAAAGACAGGATACCACTTAGGGGTGGGTGAAGTGATTCAGATGAAACAAATATCAACTCGGATCCTCAGCCAAAATCTAAGCCAACCCTGAACCAAACGTTGGAAAAAATTCAGTTAACTTTTCTTTTTTCACTTTCATACATTTTATTGTATCACTTCCTGTTTTCAGCTGGAAGCAGAAGAGCCAAAATACTGTTAGAAAATACCATGTGAGTGCAGTTCCAAATCTCTCCTAGCAAGATTTCCAGGCTGCTTTCTGGGCCAAGGAAATACTGATAGGTGATTATTATCCTGATGGACCCTCCAAACTTACTGAGAGGTTCACCCATCGTTAATATCAAGATATTTGAATAAACACAAGTAATGTGGTATTCAGAACCTGAATATTATGGAGGAAAAATGATTAAACTTCTCACAAATATACAAGTAGTTACATGAGAGAGAATGCATGTGTGAATTGTGTTACTAATTATTTAGTTATATATCTACAGGAGTGGCATGTGTGATCATGATGAGCCTAACCTATCACTTTTGTCCATGGCCTACTCAACACTTCTCCTCCTCCACCCTCCATTTTAAGTAAAATAGTTTGATGTTTTGCCATTTCTAAAGCCATCATTATAAAAACCATGCATCTGTTATAAACAGAGGTCTGGCATCCAAACTGCATGTTGTATTGTGTCCTTTGCACTTACACAGGTTTACTGCAGCAGATTTCTTTTGTTCTTCTGGCTGGTGATGTGCAATCACAGCTGAAATCAGCATATTGATCACCATTCAGTCTCCAGCACTGCAACAGCTGGTGTTGAGCTTTTAATAATATAAATAAATAATTAGTTACACATTGTCAAGTTCCCCCCCCTTTCCACTCACTCTCCACGTGGGAGGAGTGTGTGTTTGAAACTGGACAGGGATTGCACACTGTAAAGTGTTTTAAACAAATAAAAAGTGAGATTCCACTGGTTAAGTGTTTGGGAGAGCTGAGTCCCACTGTGTAATTTTTAGATTGCCTACAACATATGATTGTATTGACTAGACTCTTACTCAGTGATCCCCTCTGTATCTTTGATTACAGGGGAACATTGAAAGAGGAAGGAGGAACTACAGACTCCAGAGATTAAAAAAAGAAAACAGTCAATAAAAAAATTGGAAAAAAAAATAGGTGCAAAGTGAGTTTGCTTGGCTAATTGCATATAGCGTAGAACTAATGTTGTTAATTTGGTGGAAGACATCGCATAGAATTGAACCTTTAGGAAAGAAATCAAAGTTCATAGGGACTGTGACAAGCAGGGCTTGAATAGTAAATATTTAATGGAAATACTTCTGTCCTTGCCTATGAGATTAAGATGATTGACTTATTTTGAGAAGAGGAACTTTGTTTTCCCTTTGCCACCCCTACAACTTCCCCTTTAATTTGAGCCTTGATAAACACTCTGGGTGAGGGAGAACCTATCACATGTGCTGATAGTTTATAACAATGTCCTTATGATCAAAACACGCTCTCTTGTGCCTGTGTCCAGCCCCAGAAACATGGTAATGAGGTGTTTTCTATTTTTCGTTGTCTCACTGCATGTTATTCATAGATTATGAGGCCATTAGGGACGACTGAACTAGTCTGACCTTCTGTATAACACAGGCCGTAGGATTTCCCAGAATTAATTGTCTTTATACAGTTTATCAGTATTATTTCTTGCTGTGGTGACTTCTGGGTTGTCCACACACAAGAAAATGCCCTTGCATAATTGAGTACTAATAGAAATAGTGACTTCAGAAGTACTCCCTCCCTTTGTAGGGAAAAAGGGCCTTTTGTGCATTAAAAGGTATTGGAAGGGGTGATGTGTCTTCAGATATATGAGGAGTCTGTGTGCTGTGTGGTGATGGGCTGTTGGGATGGGCAAATAAGGGGAAATCGCAGGAGTGTGGCCTGCAGATCATAGTGCCTGAAAATCCATAAAAGTAACAGGGTTGTTATGGAGACAAGGTGGGTGAGGTAGTATCTTCTATTGGATAAACTCCTGTGGGTGAGACACAAGCTTTTGAGCTTACACAGAGCTCTTCTTCAATAAAAGCTATTACCTTATCCACTTTGTCTCTCCAAGATCGTGGGATCAACACGGCTACAACGACACTGCATAGGGCCATTATCGACAGATGGAGCTCAGGGCATCAGCATTCAATTCATCCAATGAGTTTTCTTGCTCCTAGTTGCTGATCATCTTTAATAACATCTAATAATTAGCATTTAAATTGTGCTTCACACCTGCAAAGGTTTTTTAGAAACATTATGGCCCATGTCCTGACACCCTTACTCAATGGGGTGGGACCTTATTGTGAGGGAAATCCCAATGAAGGAAATGGAACTCATTGTGTGTAAGGGTGACAGAGTCTGGCCCCTAGGACCTGCTGTTCAGAAAGATAGGTTCATAAACATACACACAAAATTGCACATATAATCTACATCAACAAATTTCTTGGTCTCACCCAGGCCTCTTTTAAGTCTCCCACAGCCCTGTCTCAGTTTTGCCTGATATATGTTCTTCCTCTCCCTTCAGTGGTCTGTGCAAGCCACAGAGAAGGATTTCAGGGTAGCAGTGACCTTTGCAGCAAATTACCATGTACACCCCTATGATGGGGTTCTGGCCCCACACTGGGCTCTAAGGAGTTAATAGGTCCCTAAGGAGGCTGCACAGGAGGCAGCCAATCAGAGACGAGCTGAAGAGAGCATCCAATCAGGGCCAAGCAGGGGGGCTGTGTCACAGGCGGGCTGTGTCGCTGAAGAGAACACCATGGTCCTTGGAGAGATGTGGGTCCTAGAGCAGGAGTGACGGTGGTGACGCACTACCTGAAGAGGGCGCCCTAACATGCAGAGCTTATACCCAAGACAGCCAGCAGGAGGCACCAGAGTGGTGGATGAGTCCTGGTACAACCCCACATAATTACCCCCATAGACTTGATTACAGTAGGCCTAAAATCTGAATCTTTGTGCTAGATCTCACTACTGTAGGACACAGGTCTTCAACCTGGTGGTTGCAAACAGCCGTTCGAGTGCATGTGTATATGGGAAGGGGGTGGGGTCCAAGTGCTCTACCGATCCACTATTGTTTAAGGAGAGGGAGTCCTGTCTAGAAGGCAGGGACACTGGAAGATGATCCTGGTATGAAAAAGTGGGTTGTGTTATGTAAAAGGTGGAGAACTCCTGCTGTAGGACTTTGCTAGTGCTAACAAAGCAAGGATTTGACAGAAGCTTTGACTTTCCTTCAACCTACTGATTCATCCATGCATAATGTGGGCCACAGAAATATGGAGAAAAGACTGCGCACTGGTGTGTGACTGCAGGTCTTAAGAAGATGTAGGATGAAGAAATGCAGTTGGGGTTTTTTGTTTGTTTTTTTGGTTTTTTTTGAAGCTAACTATAGACTTCCCTGGCTCCTTAAGGGGAAGGAGGAAGGGTAGTGGAGCACTTGTGGGTCTTTATATTGTGGTGATGGTAACTTTATTAGGCATTCATGGTACAGTGATGAGCACACTCTGAATGGTTTAGACACATAGTGTTCCATGGAAGACGTGATGGTTCCGTCACATGGAGGTGTTAGGTATAATTATAGTACAGTTAGATGAGATGTACAGGGACTTTGTACAGTATGTTCAGTGGCACTTTTATTCTGTATGCTTAATTTACAATTGACTTTTTAGCGGATATCCTATTTGGTGCTTGCAGGGAGCAGCTAGTTTAGTGAGTTTCTTTGTCCTGGGGAACTAGATGGGCTTGGCAGCTTAAACTTTATAAATGTGTGTGAATCACGCTGCCCCAAGTGCTTGACTTTCACATGAGTCACAATTTTTCTGCCATCACATCCAGCAGTTACAATTCCTTCCTGTGGTAGCCTCTGTGGGCTCATTATCCTTGGGACCTGCAAAGAGTTGTTTGAACACAGGCTGATGCACACGTGGGTGGTAATGAGAAGTGAAAATTCAGAAACATAACCGTGCTGTAAACCTATGTAAACTGAAATCAATGAGACATCTACATTGTATAACAAAACGGTCAGCTTTATTGTGTAGGTATTTACTTGGCTTTTTAATTAAGATGATCAAAGCCTCTTGTTCTATGGATCACATTAGGCCTAAATTATGCAAGAAGGGCCCTTTCCCTGGCCCCTGTCCACTAGCAACTTGACCATGTACATTTGTCAATGAAGAGGTTCCAAAGTAAGGCTTTCTTTGGTCTCCTCAATTAGTCCTATCTGCTCTTCCCAGCTTCCAGCTGACCGCAATCTGCTTCCCCACCGCAGCATTCCTTCTAGAAGTCTGCAAGCTCCTGAGCACCATAGGAACAAAGCCCCATGGGCTTTTCTGCAAGCTGCATCTAACATTTGGGGTAAGAGCCCCTGGTTTCTGTGATGCCCCCCTGCAGCAAGCCTGAAATTTTGGAAAAGATTCAGGTACATTTTGGAATTTTTTGTTTTTAATGTGAATTAAGTACAAAAATAAAGCATATGTTCTTCATATAGTTTATTTTGAAATTAGACTTAGGTTTTCCTACAGTGTTTGGTGGGCCACAGGTACCTGTACTGATAATGCATAACTGCATTGCTCGGTTATTTGGGGAGAATTTTCAGATTAAGAGGGAGATATTAGTTTGGCTGAAAGATAAATAACAATCAGGATTGAACATTTCAAGTGTAGTAATTTACATTTGTAAAGAGCCTTTCTTCCTAAACAAACTGTGCGTATTAAAACACCACTGAAATGTAGTCACTTGTAACACTTGTTGAGGGGGAATTTAAAACCTGCGTGGCATGAATGAAGCCAGTGCAAACTTGAAGATATGGCAGCATATGCTCCCTGAAGCTTACACCTCTTGAGTAAACAAGTTGCTGTATTCTGCACCACTACTATATGGTCTTCAAGTGTCAGTCTGTGCAGTTCTCACTGGAGTATTTCACTCTGGGAGGTACAAAGGCATGGATTTCTGTTGCTCAGAGAAATAGCTGTAATCCTCACTCCATTCATGAATGACAAATGATACTTCTGGCTGCTGCAGCAAATTGCAATTCCTGGGGCATTTAGAGATTCAGAAGAATTCCCCATACTAAAAACTCCATTGGCAAAGGGTGTTCAGATTCCATTCCTATTATACACTAAGGGCAGAATCCACCTCTGTATAGAGTCCCAGAAAAGGCCAGTGACCAATTCACTTTATTTTGAGGTCTTAAGTAGCACATAGGCCTTCTGCTGGCTCTCTGCCCAGGGGGGGAATTTCACCTTTTATTACTTCCCTAACCCATCTAGAACCATCTCTGACCTATCTGAATTGAGCTTCAGACAACTCATTCTCACCTAGGTCCGAAACGTGACCAGGTACCCGGATAGCAAAGACATTGTCTTGTCTGAGTTCAATAAAAAGATGGAAGGCTGCCTGACATCTGCCTATTGATGACACTGCGGCCCGACAGGCTTCACTGTTTCCCCGAGCAACCCTATATATGTGCTGGGCAGCAGGTGAGACAGAACAGACCCCTGAAGAAGCCTGCCCAAAAGAGCCCCAAGGTGAAATCCTGACCCCATTGAAGTTAATGGGAGTCTTGCCATTGACTTTGATGGGACTATGATTTCACTCCTGATGTGCGCTATAGCAAAGAGAACCTCAGTTTTTAAGGTCTCCTTTGGTAGCCATGCGCATAGTAAAGTGTGTGGCGTTCATTGTGTTTACTTTGGAAGGATCAGGGGCTGAGTCAGTTCTATTGGGATTCACACTTGTGGTTCCATGGATGACTATTATTTGATTATTTAATGTTTATGTTGCAGTAACATCAAGGTGCCAACCTGATTGGGCCCCCTTTGTGCTAGACACTCTAGAAACCTAGTAAATTGCAGTCCCTGTCCCAAAGAGCATATGGTCCAAATGAGTTAGACCAGTAACTCCTCTCCCACTGACAGATGGTCATCTCACACACAACTTGTAATTATTAAAGATAATGAGAGTTACATCCTCACAAGAAGACACGATGGCCCTTGGTGTGCAGACAGTAGTTTTATAGATTAAAATATTGCACTTCGGACAGTAATAAAAAAGGATATGTGCAGCAAACAGGATACAATCTGACAGTTCACAAGATAGGCAAAGCTCTCTCACCGGAAGGGTTACAGAGAGGTGAATTTCTCATTATTGCTAAAACTTTGTCCAAAAAGTATTTACGTATGCTCAGTTTCTGAGTTTGGCAGGAAGTTTTAAGGCAAAAACAGCATGCCCTTCCGTCCCTGGTATATTTAAAAGCTCTTTCAGGGTGAGTCATCGGAGTTCTGTGGTTTGTGTATCCTGAAAGGAGAAAAGACTCTGTGTGATAATCATGCATTACAAGCAGCTAACTGTTCTTTTCTTTTTTTAAAAAAACTTCTGATAAGGAAGTTCATTATTAGGTAGGAAGTGTTTGCTGGTAGAGTTATACTTTTTCTATGACACTGTTACTGCTTGGTTAGATGTATTGCGAACATACACAGACCTATATTGCTTTTACTTCTTAGCCATGTACTTTTCCTGGTGTGTTCCCTTATTGCAACAAGAGCAAACCCCCTTCCGGGTGAGCTGAGCCAAAGACAACACGATGCAGAGCATCTGGAATGATTCTACACCGACCAACCTACTGCGCTGTCATACCGTGATACTGTTTGAGCTACTAACATGGCTCAGACTCCCTTCTACTAGCTGAAATTCAGTGACAGAAAGGGGGATGTCATTCTTCACCAAATGACCTTGACTGCAACAATGACTTGTCAACAGCTATGCCTTAAAAATTCGTCAAAGAGCATTGAATTCACAGTGGCACTTTCTCATAATGGCTCTGGCATGGTGTGTTCTGACCCATGCAATGTGAATGGCATAATTAAAACTGAGTTTTAGTCACTCACGTGCATTGATGTCCAGTGTCTGGTTAGCCCCAGATGGAAATCCTCATATTATTCAGAGAAGAATTTATTTGTAACAAACCATTAGCAGAAACGTCTCACAAAGGAAGTAGCTCTCTCATCTAGCAAGAATTACCTGGGTTTTTAAGACTGACAAGGCCTATCTCAGAACAGGCTGAATAGACAAGCCCTATTAGGAAGACCTTTTTTATGTTAAGATAGAGGCAGAAGACAACTCCACGAGACTAGCAGCTAATTAGTTAAGCAGGAACAAGATTATAAAAATGAATATTGCCCTGGAGAGTTGTGGTGCCTGAGTCTAGCTTACAGAGGTTGAATAGCGGGGTTCAATGCATACAAGCTTTTCTTCCCAAAAGGACCTCAAACTGCGTTATAATTTCGCTTGCTTGCTGTACAGTAGGACCCCAACTTTAGGAGTCTCATAGAAGACCAAAAACCTTTGCAAAATCAGACGTTTGGGTTGTAGTGTACATAGGCTGTTTTAAATTCTGCACTCTTAAAAGTAAAGCGTGTTAGATATTTTTTCTGTTTATTTTCTCTTTGTCTTTAAAAGGACTATTGCAGGTAAATATGTCTGTAAAATATACTGGTAGGTATAAGGCTTTAGGTGTGTGTGTGTGTGTGTGTGTGTGTGTGTGTACACAAACTATAAGGACACAAGTTCACAGAAAACTGGAAGAGTATTGTTCTAGATTACACTATAGACACCTGAGGCAGCATTGTTACATAGAGAGTCATGCATACACAGGTATTTGCTGTAGTATTAATATTCACAGATATATTTACAATTAGTTGTGGGTGGGGTTTTTTGGTACACTTTTAGGAACATGAGCATTATGTTTACAATTATTTACACAGGTATTATTTATTCAGTGTGTGAATAAGAAGCTGATAGTTTTGTCAATATGCGACAGTGTACTTTTAGTTTGAAGTAATTGATATCTTTAATTGGACCTTACAAGTAGTTCTCAGGTGAAGGCCCAACCATGATTTATCTTGACAATGGTCTTTTAATAATTAATAATGATATTTAGCACATATTTATAACCGCTTTTATTCTCTAAGGGTGGTTGAGCTCTTAGCTAATTTCATTTTTATGGAAGACGATCAACTCTTTTGTCCATGCCTGTAGAACATTTAAGAAGTCATTATTAGATACAGTACAACATTGTGCCAAGGTCTGAGAGACATCCAATCCTTTGGTTAAAAGGATTAATGATGAAAGGGAGAGCCAAACAGTAGGATATAGAAAGGCTGAGTTCTGGTGTCAATGGCAAAACTTCCTTTTACTTTAATGGGGCCAGGATTTCACCCTGTGTTCCTAACCCAGGAGTGAAATGAAGAGAAGCTTTAAAGATGGCCAGTCTGGAAAGCAGGCAAATATTCATACTCAGTACTATCCTGAAGGGCATAATCAAACTCTGGTTAACCTAGTTTCTTTTATAGCTGAATTTCAATTACCCAGGTTTGTATAGTATTGAAAAGGACGTTGATCCGTCTCAAAACTGGATAGAGGTGGTTCATAGCCTCCTGAGGCATACTCAGAAAACTGTCCATGTACAGTATTGGATTCTTTGGAAATGGATGTGGTAATGTAACTAAAACATGCCACTTAAGTACCCAGGCAGAATCAGATGTGGAAGCAATTTGTAGCAACTTTTATTACTGCTTAATTGGCTGTTTTATTTTAAAAAAATGTAGGACCTAGTTTTGTAATCCACGTTCAAAACCTATCTACATGAGCTGTCCCAGGATCTCAGGGGGTCTACTCACATATCTAATGATTGCTCAACATGTATAAGAGTAGCAAATTTGGCCCAGAGTTAATTGCCATCCGTTATGAATGAGACATTTTAAGTTTATAAATAAATAATTGATGACAGCAGCAGAAAAAGTACTTGATGTGGATGTAAAATATTAAATTGAAAATGTTTACTGGTCAATGTTATGATCTTTTTATTGTTGTTCTCTATCACATGGTCCAAAGTTTCTGTTTTCTTTTGCACATAGTACTCTGTTATCCCCTCTTTGCAGCCTGGAGTGAAACCAGCAGAAGAAAATGAATGCTCCTTTATTTCAGTGTATGAAATTAAATGTCTCCGGAGAAACAGAAAATATGATTGGGGTCAACTTGTTGGTTCAAGTGCTATGACTCTGAGCCTTTCATGTTTGATTCAGAGCCAATGGAAGTGGGCTGGAGTCCAAATTGTGCCACTCCATCACCATTGTCAATAACTGGCACCTTTCTTGTCATTCTCAAAAGACAAGGATTGGCTTGAACTGCCCTCTCATCTATGCAGGTGAGATCCAGAAGAGAGCTAAGCCACACTACTGGGGTTCTGTAGAAAGGAGCAGAGGTTTTGATTCCCAGGTCTGTCCGTCTAGTATTTTTATGATGGCTTAATTTAGAAATCAATAGAATTTGTTGGAGGGAATAAGCCAGTTTTTGGAGCCTTTCTTGCAGTATAAAAAATGCACAGAAACATAACAAGTAAGAAAAGTTAAGTGACTGGCTGAAGGTCAGAGACCAAATTGGTAGCAGAACTGGGAACTGAACCCCAAAGTCCTAGCTTCTAGTCCTCTGCTCTGCTCACTACATTGAATACTTCCCAGGCAAGCGTGCATGAAGCAGAGATGGCTGACAGAACCACTGCAGAGACCCAGTTAAATACAGACTTCCTGTTTTCATACAGATTTCAGCTGGCGCTATGCTGTTAGCAAAATTAGCATTTTCCCAAGATTTTCTCTTTACCTCGCCTGTTCATTCAAGCACTCCAGTTGGGAAATGACTCTTCACAATAAAGATGAATAGTGCAATATTAATGATACCAACATCCTGGCTTTAGTCAGCTATTAAAAGCTATGCAAAGCCGGATACTTATACTCTTATCTGAGCTTAGCAAAATAAACATAACTATTCGCAAGCTAGCTGTTAATAGAGTGGTTACATTTTTTTGTTTGTTTGAATTAATTGAATGATATACATCACATCCTCATCTTCAGTACAACACACCCCTACTGTTGCAATCCTGGAGACTTCATGCAGATCTGCCTGCAATGGTTTTAAAATGTACACAGCTAGAGATTAGTTGAGATGATCAGTGCCATTAGGCTTGGCAATTTCAGCCAGGCCATGACCTCATGTCTTCCAAAATGAAAAGTTAGTACACTAATCCACCTATTCCTCCCTACTTTTGTTTTTTTTAAATTTGGGTTTTCTCTATTGATTGCCATTGTTCATATGATGCCACATTTGTTTATTTTTACTGTATGTTATCAGTATATAAGACTGTAGATGCGTAGACATCAAGAATAACAACACTTAACATGTACATAGCACCTTCCATCTGAAAATTGCAAAGGGCAGCCCAAGCCTTCACTCAGTGCCCCATGGCACCCCTGTGAGGTGGGAATAAATGTATTTTTAGTCTCGTTTTGCATATGGGGAAAATGAAGGGAAGTGACTTGCCCAAGGTTGGATAGCAAGTTAGTGTGAGAGTTCAAATTAGAACCAAGGGGTCCTAATTTAGTCTTGTGTTCTAGCCACTCCAGCTTGAGTGGCTAGAACACACCCTGCTACTCCACATTTCCTTTATAATATCATAAACTAGATGACAAAGCTTGGATTCAGATCCATGTGTACAGATTAGCAGGACATCCCTTGAATGACCTCATTTTGCTTTCAGCATTTTATTTTGGGTAGATGAAATGGAGTTATCAATGGATTTGAATATGATGCCTAATGCACAATATGTTTGTGCATACTATAAGTGCATTTGTGTGTGTGTGTGTGTGTGTGATTCCTACCTTTTGGAAAATCAGGCTCTCATGGCCAGACTCTGCTTCTCTTACACACCCTGAGACCCATTTCCTTCATGAGGGTTGATCCCAGAATAAGGTCCCACCCTTCTGAATAAGTGCGGCTGGTTGTGCCCCTTAATGTTAATAAAAACCTTTGCCGATGTAAAACACTATTTAAATGCTAATTCTAATGTGTTATTAAAGGTGATCAGCAAACAGGAATAAGAAAACTTCTTTAACTTTGAAAGAAGAAATCTTCCCCAAGTAAAGTAGGAGGAATGTTCACAATATAACTTAAATTTAAAGTTTTTTGGGGTCACAAAGGCATATTTCACCATTTTGCACACTCTTTGATGACCCATCATACACTGTTCTGATGGCATTATATAGTCTGTGGAACACACCTGGAACAAGACAGATAGCAGAAACTGTTCTATAAGGGGTAACCCTGTTTTGGTGTATTTTGTAGGTTTAGTATGTATAACACACTGGCTATATTCTCACTCTGAATTGAACACGATGTCAAAGAAGAAACAATCCCTGCAGCCAAGCCTGAGCTCCTTTACCTGTAGTAATTATGCTAGACAGTAATGGAAGAACTTTTAAGCAGAGCGCTGTCCACATACATGGCAATGAGTGAGCCTGACAAACCAAAATTTGTCAAGCCAGCAACTCAGCACATTTGAATATTGCTTGAAGATGTCTTCTATATAATAGATTCAGGAGGGTGAACAGGCATTGTAGGGTAATTCTCCCTTTCCTTTAGAATTACTGGCTCTGATCTGTAGAGCTATTAGCTCCAGATGAAGAAGATGCACAGATGTGTATTTGATATGCCTAGATGAATATCCTTGAACAGGGAGCTACTGCAGGGCAAACCTCCTCAAGCCTTCTCCTCTCCCACCTTTGTCCATTGTTGATAACCCTGCCAGTGAAACAACATAACCAGGAGGTCCTCTCTGACTTCTCTACAAGATCTCTATCAAGCATTCTTACAACTACAATACCCACCTGCTGAAGTGAAAAAACAGATTGACAGGGCCAAAAGAGTACCCAGGAGTCACCTACTACAAGACAGGCCCACAAAAGAAAATAACAGAACACCACTAGCCGTCACCTTTAGCCCCCAACTAAAACCTCTCCAGCGCATCATCAAAGATCTACAACCTATCCTAAAAGATGATCCCTCACTCTCACAGATCTTGGAGGACAGACCAATCCTTGCTTACAGACAGCCCCCCAACCTGAAGCAAATACTCACCAGCAACCACACACCATACAACAAAAACACCAACCCAGGAACCTATCCTTGCAACAAAGCCCAATGCCAACTCTGTCAACATATCGATTCATGTGATACCATCACAGGGCCTAATCACATCCGCCACGCCATCAGGGGCTCATTCACCTGCACATCTACCAATGTGATATATGCCATCATGTGCCAGCAATGCCCCTCTGCCATGTACATTGGCCAAACCGGACAGTCTCTACGCAAAAGAATAAATGGACATAAATCTGACATCAGGAATCATAACATTCAAAAACCAGTAGGAGAACACTTCAACCTCCCTAATCACTCAGTGACAGACTTGAGGGTAGCAGTGTTGCGACAGATTAACTCCAAAAGCAGACTTCAAAGAGAAACTATTGAACTCGAATTGATATGCGAACTAGGTTGCATTGCGTCCGGATTAAATAGAGATTTGGAATGGCTCGGCCATTACGTTAATTGAATCTATTTCCCTTAAATTAACGATCCTCATTCACACCTGTGTGACCATCTTGTTTATCACTTCAAAGGTTTTTCTTCCCCTGCTGTTATGGTTCCTCTCAACTAATTAGCCTCTTAAGGTTGGTCTATGCACCTCGACCTTATCATGTTTCTCTGACTGTATAAATATCTGTCTACTGTATGTTTCATTCCATGCATCCGATGAAGTGGGTATTAACCCACGAAAGCTTATGCTGAAATAAATTTGTTAGTCTCTAAGGTGCTACAAGTTTTTCTTTCTTATTTTCGTTTTTCTGACTTCTCTATCTCCTTCACCATGCACACTCAGATAAGTAACCAAGTCTGGTTACTTATTTTTCTGTAACTGGTCAGGCTACACCAGTCCTCTTTTTGTGTCCCTTTTTGGTTCCCCCTGCTCACTCCATTGAGCGTATTGACCTCTTGCCCTGACCTTCCAGGCCCTGCATGACTCTACCCTGGCCTTGGATCTTGTTTCTCAGTGCATTCTTCATTTCCCATTTAACCCCACCAGTGACACCAACCTCACCACCCTATCTGATTCCTTCTCCCTTCTGTCCTCCATTCAGCCTCCCATGCATGAAATGACTTCTTATTCCCACTGCACCAGGCCCTCACCCTGTTAAACCTCTGCTAAAGACCCTTCTTCAGTAGCCCACAAACACCAACCCATATCAGTGAAATGTCATCTCCACCACAGCATTTTAAAAAGGGGGATTGTAGGTAAAATGAACCCCCTATATTTATAGACAAGATGGATATTAGCCTGAATTCAGTTCTCAGCTCGGCTATAGACATTTTGTGACTTTAGGCATATCACTTAATCTCTCAAAAGCCAAATTGTATCTTAGTTCCCCATCTATAAAATAGGGATAATAATAGACATGACAAAGGAAGTATTTAGCTTGTAAGGTCTCCAGGGCAGTGACTCTCACTTGCTACGCTGCTGATCAGAGTCTAGGATAAGGGTGCCCCAGCGACAGCCTCTAGGCACAATTGTAATAGGAATAATATTTATTCTTATTTAACTTCTTCCTCTAGATCTCTTGGTGTAGCTTTTCTTTCCTACGTCTGTTGTAGACTCCTGGGGGGAAGAACTGTCTTTATTTGTATCCTGCACAGCGTCAAGAATATTGCTGGTAGCTAATAAATAATTATTTCAGCAGGCCTGTAATGCTCAAAGAGGTTATTAGGGAGCACATTGTGTTCTAAAAAGAGCAGCAACATAATGTTTATGCTGCTGATGACTTACAAGACACCCAGCAAGGTGTTCTTTTGAATATGAGATCAGAAACAGATCTCACAAGTGAAGGAAAGCAAACAAACGGAGAAAACTGCCCACACAATGCTGAGGCGTTGGAGTGGGGAAAAGTTTGTTTTATGATTGAGATTGCATTCCTCCATGAAATACCTGAAAGGATCAAAGTTAGACAGTAGAAAGATGAATCAGAGTCTGCTGCGGTTAGTTTACTAATTCCCTCTGTACTGAACAACAATTCCTTAAGACTTCAAAGTGGAAGAAGTTAAGGTGTCTGGCCCTGATAAGCCCAACTTCTTTTGACGCATAGGGACTTAGATAATGCAAAATCACAGCTCATCTTGTTTGTCATAGCCTTGTAATGAGGGAGTGGAAGGGATATGTAAGATAGCAAAAGGGGAAATAATCTAGAAGCTCTAAACTGAATTAGTCTAGATCTCTCTGGGAAATGAAATTGTAAACCAAGTCATCGTAAATAAAAACTGAATTAAACCTTTTTTTAAAGGTTTGGAAAAATATGTGGGCGTAGGCTCAGGCACATAAAGATAATTAAAATAGAAGGTAAGTAGAGGTAAACATTTTTAGATGAATACTATGGAAATTATTACTAGGATGCTATAATGCTTAAGTGACCGATTGCAATGTCTGTAGCATGTCAATAATAATTCTGGTATTATCTTAAATAGCATAAAGTTGTCTAATTCTGCCTGTTGTGGTGGTTAAATCACATGTCCCTAAATATGTCTGTTTTCCTGTGTAACTGCAGAGCCTGCTCTCGTTTGCACCCATGCTCCCTATTGTTTCCAAATTCTGTCCTCATTTCTGACTGTGTAGCCTCATTGTTTTCAGCGAGCTTACACTAGTGAAAGTGTATGCAGAATTTGGAAATTAGTTAACAATCTAACTCACATAACTGTGTTGACCCTACAGGACTAATAGTAGTAAAATAAACCCAAATCTCAAACCTATTTTAACTCAGATTTCAGATTGAGTTTTCAGAGCTGGTAGGTTTTAAAAAAAACAAACCAACCAACCTCAAGCACAATTAATTTTTAAACAGGAAGTCAATGAGGGAGAATAAACATGTAACCACATGTTGCAATTTTAGTCACTTCTCTGATGTGTAGTCTAACCTCAGTTTTTGCAACACTATAACTACATCAGTTAGTGGTTTGATTTTTCTTTTAACTAAAATAGTCATAATAGTACAACCCCTAATATGCACACAGTTATACCAGTATAAAACTGCCAGTGTAGCTTAATCCTCTTCCAGTATTGAAATGTGCTATACCGCTAAAAGCACTCTTCTACCAGTAATAACTGTATTCACAGTAGGGGCTGGTACTGGTGTAACTGTACTGGTATAGTTCAAGTGGTACTTCTGTATACAGACAAGGCCTGTATAGAACAGCACTTCATGTATCCACATCCAGCTAGGTTTCCTCTAATATACATGTCCTTCATTTCACAGGTGTGGTGTTTGTCTTTATATCTCTCATACATAGCTAGCAACCTTAAGGATTTTCCAAACAGCATTTTTGAGGCCAGGTTTTGTGAACATAGTGATTGGATGGTTCCTCCCTGGTAGAATCTCCCAATAAAGTAAATGCTGTAGCTTACTTCCCCTGATACTAGCAGTACACAGTTATTTAGTAGAGCTGGTCAAAAATTTTCCATTTAAAAACTGAAACAACACCTTGAAAAACAATTCATCTAGATAATTTTTGAGCAGCAAAAATTCCAATACCAAAATATTTTGGCCAAAAAAATTAAAACTTTTGATTTGGAAATATTGGTAGAGTGCCTCGTAGGAGTTGTAGATCTGGTGCTTCATGCTCCCATTATTCTCTATAGGCCAGGCTTCCTGGTCAGACTACATCTCCCATGATGCATTGTAGTCTCTCCTCTGTGTTGAATAATCTGAGATCCTGCCCATGGTGCAAAATGAAGGAAGTAATGTGGGTGGAGAGCCTATCCCATAGAAGAAAATGGGGACACGAGACAGCCAAATTATAACGCTCAGGAGGCATGCATGTAACATATATGAATTAAAACAAATTTCCGAGGAAAGCAGACACTGTGTGGTAGCTTTTATATTAGGACACTTATTTTAGGTGGGACCAAAAAAATGGCGTATTGCAATATTCACTTCATATTACAGTCAAATTGTGTCACCTGTCACATGCCTGTGAACTGTAGTGTGGTTTTCATGGGACTGGACAAAACAAAAGGACTGCTTCCCATTAGTTTTACTACTGATGACACTTTGTAGCAATTTAGAAGCCAGGTTCCTCATACAGAAGAGGATGTGTTTTATGGCTGTTTGTTGCCATTTCCCCCTCTCATTTAATCTTGTTTTTATGGCCGCCTGTGTGTGACGTAGAGGTGTTTGCATTGCTCTTATCAGTTGTTGTCTGCCTGATGGCCTGACACCAGATACGTTTTCTCTGCCCTCCTTACTAATATTTTCTCTCTTTGTGTAAAGAGAAGTAGGATTTTTATTTCAAAAGCAGCTTCGTGCCTGTGGCTACACATGAAGACCCCACAGAATTCAACGGGAACCTCCTATGCACATCCATCCACTAGCAGAACTTGACCCCAACACAGCAGTCACCAATAAAATCTGTACATTTGCCACTTGGAGATAGTACACATTACTGGGGTAGCTTAATAATAGAAAATACGGTGAAATACATGATTCTATCACTTACTTATAAATGCAAATGTAAAGGTTGTAGTGGGGAGCATCACACATTGATCCTTAATTCCCCTCTGCTACCTTGCTCCGCTTGCTCTTGCTGGCCTGTGGTCATATGGGCATGCAGGAGCCATGTTTCCCCATCCTCCCCCTGCATCAACTGCCACCATAGCTACATACACGGTAATGGTGGAAGTTAATATCAGTTCAGGCTGTGTCACATGCTGGCTTGTGGGAAAGAATCCAGAGGAGCTGAATCCAAGGCAGGCTCACCTGCTTTGTCCCGTTAGAAAAGAGTAGTCCTGACAGATTGGACATTTGCCTCAAGCATGTCATCAGCAGACCCCACAAAGCCAGCTGAACAAAATCATGGTAACAGTTAGTCCTGCTTCGTTGTTCCCCCACTTGCCTTGAGGCACCTTAAAAGACAAAGACACCATCTGACAGACAAGTAAAGCGCTCATTGCTATTAAGTCCCTGTAAAGTTTTTGGACAGCTTTTTTGCCCAAACAAGCCTACTGAGTCACTCCTAATGAAACACAGCATTCCCAAGTTGATTGTCACTGGTCCTATTTCAACAACACTTTAAAAACACTTCTCTGCTGCTCAGGGAAAACCCCTAGATTTCCTTCTCTTATTCACGGGGATTTCCCAGTCTGAAGAAAAACGACGTGTCTTTAATGCTAACAGATGTCTCTCGTTCCAGTTTCTCCATTGTATATAAAAACTAAAATAAATGGCCATAAATAATTTGCAACAGAAAAGGAGATGGAAAAACAGCTCAAAGTAATAAACCAATTTTCTGTATAGCATCTTTAATACAAGAACATCCACACCACCTTATGGTATCAATGCTTAGTGTGCAACAGAGAATATATAATATAAATGAAAGAAAAATGTTTTCAGCTTTTTAAGCCATACATTCAGTTGTAATCCTACTGGGTCGGGGGGGAGGGGGAGGGGGAGGGGGAGGGGAGGAGAAGCATTATAAGAGACATAGGCAAGGAGGAAGAGACATTTTAAAGTGAGATTTAAATAGAAATAATTAGAGAGAGGCTTGAACTACAGGATTTGGATTGAGTAATCAGACTTTAGGGGTGAAATACACAACAGCTGAGGTTGTGAAAGGAATCTCCTAACTCAGACTCCGCATGGGGCTGCAGTGGAGACCTCTGTCTACTGTTCTAGCATATGAGCTGAAACAGAAACAATTCATCCATGCTGTTTGCCATGTTAGGAACTCCAGAACCACATTACTTTAGATCCCCCTGGTTCTTCCAGGGAGGACCACCTCCACCGCAAACACCACCCTCTGTGAGGGGCTATGCATGCCCTGCGCAATGCCATTTAGACATGATCAGTGCATTTACACTTGCATTTCCCTATAAATGTGGCAGAAGACAGGCCCACAGCTAGAGGAGACAGATACTTATACATAGTAGGAGATTATTGCAAAACACAGTGGCAAAAAGACAATGATAGTAATGCTGATGCCCAGACAACACTGAGACAGCACCTGTAACATGCATGGGACACATTCAGGTTGGTAGGAGTTAATAAAAATGCCTGTGAACATACATCTGCTCCAAGATGGTTGGGTAGCTCCTGCTGGATGTATAGACTGCATATTTATTTATACTGTGGCAAAGTTTCCACTCTACCCTGTCCTCTCCAGGCTGGATGCAGTGCTGCAGCAAAATGGGCCTCAGTTTCCCTCACTGTCTTTTGGCTTAATCCATCTATAGTAGTGTCTTGGTCCTTCAGCCAGACTGCCTTGCAGAGTCCAGCCGCTTCCTGGGCCACAGAGTCTGTTATCAACTCCAGACAAACACCCCACCCCCGAAACCTTCAGCCCAGTACAGCTCAGTTAGCACAGGTATGCCACTGCTCCCCCTGGATAAATCAATTCCCCGGGCCAGGGGTTGGCACACCCCTACACTGAATCAGGGATTCCAGCAGACTGTAGCTTATCAGGGACCCCATCTTAGTCCTCCAACTTACTCCTGGAGATACTTATCTGGTCTTTTTCCCCTTTCCCCCACCCCCATCCTTCCCTTGCCATCCCTTCCCTTCAGATTGCTTCCCACAAAGACCGCACTTCCCACACTCTCTCCTCAACTGGACTCACTCAGCTCTTTACGGAGACAAAACCTTGCTCTCACCCTCCTGGGCTGTATTTCTCATTAGACCTGGCTCCCCTGCCCCCCCCCACACAGGTGCACACAGGCTGGTTAATTGGCCTCTAAGCTCCATATTAATCTTTAGTATCTTGTGTGGGGTAAACACTCTATCACAAGACCACGATGAAAGGAGAAATTGGTTTGCCTGATAAAGTTTGCCTTGAATGGCATGTGTAAAGTTAAGTTAAACATATATGCAAATGCTTTGCTGCCTTGTGGCATTAGTTACCTACTACTGCTCAGACGATTAGCCCATTCTGCCTTTCCATGGGTCTTATGGTATTCTGGTATCCTGTATAAACCAAACGTGTGCATATCATCTCTCTCTCATACATGCTCTTAATGATTATCGAAACATTTGTAAACCCTCAAAAAGTTGAGGGTTTGAGTTACTGTACAACAGCTCACAGGCATTCTTATTTTATCTGAAACAATTTATCCATCCCTCACATACACCTATGCATCCCTCACAATTTGTTGAAAGGCAAGCAATTTTAAAATGAACTAAAACTGGCTACTTTTTCTTTGTTGGCTGAAAACTGTGATCATAAAGTTGGGAAGTCACTCCTCTAATTCACTTATTTTCCAGTTGGGTTGAAGCAGATTTAATTTAAGACTGAAATCGAAAATGCCACCTTTTAATTTAGGAATAAAAGTAGTAAACATGAAGTGATCAGTGGTCACTCTTAGGATTTTGGGCTAAATTCATCTCTGAAATAGCTGTATTGGCTTACTGAGTTATTCCTAGGATGAGTAGAAGCGACAAAGGGTCCTGTGGCACCTTATAGACTAACAGAGGTATTGAAGCATAAGCTTTCGTGGGTGACTACCCACTTCTTCGGATGCAAGACATTTCCACTGCTTGCATCCGAAGAAGTGGGTAGTCACCCACGAAAGCTTATGCTTCAATACCTCTGTTAGTCTATAAGGTGCCACAGGACCCTTTGTCGCTTCTACAGATCCAGACTAACACGGCTACCCCTCTGATACTTGATTCCTAGGATGAGTTTTTCATTAGATGTCTGAGTGCTTTCAGGTCATAAAAGATTTAGAATTTGCTCCAAGCTATCATTGCCATCTGCATGAACTAATTTGTTATAAAAATAGAATGTGTTTTTTAATTATTCAGTTATAATTTTATTTCAGTGCAAATACGTCTTGGCCGCCCATTTGTCAGTTTCTTGCATGCTCACCTCAGTGCCTTGTATGTGGTCTCTTGTGTACAACACAACCACCATGGGCTCATTTACATGGCGCCTCATACTGTACACATTTAAACCCCTATTAAAGAACATAGAATAACATAAGAACATAAGAAAGGCCGTACTGGGTCAGACCAAAGGTCCATCCAGCCCAGTATCCTGTCCACCGACAGGGGCCAATGCCAGGTGACCCGGAGACCTACTTCTGACATGCAGCCTTCAATGAACTGAGCTGATGTGGATATAAATTGCCTACTGTTGTTCCCCTAACCCTAACCTTTATTTCTTTGTCTGTCTGTCCTTAGACTGCGGGCTCCTTGGAGTAGAGACCATTCTTCTTCAATGCTCAGGAAGCACTGAGGACAGAGGGATGACCTCATCAATTATCATCACCATCATCATGGCAAATCCCAAAGAGGCATCCGAGTGGACCGAGTGCCATCTCGCTCAATTGGCAGGATACCAGAATGGCCCTTTCACAAGCCTTCATTGGTCATTTTCGCCCCAGTGGCCATTTGGGCCACAAGGACACAAGTGGTCAATTTCAGTATAAACCTCCTCGTGATGTGAAGGTACAGACCCTGGAGGGTGCTATCATTAATAAATGATACTCATCATCATCATCATCATTTATTTTTTTGGATGCTGAAAATTTGGTATGTTGTCCTTTTAGTTTCCCATCTTTCTTGTAAACTAACATAATGGCTATGGGTGAGATTCTGTGCTGCAGCTCTCAGAGGCCCAGCACAGAGCTCTCAGCTGGGGGCGGGGGGACTGCTCTGGTGCCTCCAGCTTAATTTAGAAAGCTCTGGGGAGCTGTCTAAATTACATCAGCCTCCTGGGCTACAGTGCTGCCCAGAATATCTGTAGCATTGTATGCTGCAACCTTGCCCCGACACGCCCTTCCCACTCCCTGCCCTATCCTGCCATACCTCCTACACTAGAGTTGGTGGTGGTGGTGGTGGGTAATTAGAGAGCAGCCTTATAGCTGTCAACCACAGTGCCTGCAGCAGGGGAATCCTCTCCTGTCTGGATATGAGGCTTTTAGGCCCCCTCTCGTTATCTGATGTAAAGGAGCTGGAGTGGGAAGGAGAGTTGGGGGGTGGGGATCTCACCTATGTATACTGATATACTCCATGTGGACAGATGGACATGTGCAATAGATATGAAATGTGTGTCATTTTAAATGGTGTTTAAACTCCATTAAAAAATGTGGGGAAAGTAAACCCAACTGTCCCTGTTTCTTGTTTTCTTTTATCTTATAATTATTTTATTGTTTATTTCCTAAAAAAAGAAGAGAAAATAAACATGCATTCTAACAAAGCAAAAAGACCGCTCTTAGCCTTGAAACCAAACACTTCATCATGGCCATTACATAGCCTTCAGTCTGACATTGAGAAGGTGCCAGTGTCTGGCAAGAACCTGATTTGCTAAAGAGTCAGTGCTAGCGTTGTGATCAGATCTTGACAGAATGTTTCCATAATGTCTGTTTACTGGGATCCAGGTTATTAATTTGACACTCAGTCTTTATGGATGATGCCAAAACAAAGTCTGTGACTCTGCATCTTATATTTCTAGCAATAGCAAGGAAGACAGTGGGTATATTGCTAATGCAATGGCTTAGTGGGGACGAGTAATGTGGTGTCACTTTCTAAATACTAGCACTAGGTGGTGCTAATAAACCTTGCACAGAATGGTTAAATCTTAGTTACACAAAATGTTATGAAACAAAAATCTAAGCTAACAATGATTTTAAAAGTTGTATTTTAATCTGCAAGATTTATTTGATTACATTCTCTCTGATAAGCAATTTGCTCCACAGGTCAATTTACTACGTATTTATTAATTTGATTTTAAGTGGGTTTATGCTTTTTCTCTCCCATTTTCCTGGTACACCCAGGCATGCTTAAAGATGGCTCAGTGAATCTCTTCAGAAGATAGGTGAAGATCTGATCATAGTTTCATGACTTTTGCAGAAGCCTGCAGGTTTTTCAAACGATGGCCCTGAACACTTATGTACCAGCGTAACTTTACTAACATAAGTAGTCTCATTGAGTTTGAGGGAACTACTCGCATATGTAAATGTATAGATGTTGCAGTATTGGGCCTAGTGCATGGATCTCTATTAGGGTTGCCAACTTTCGACTGGCACAAAACCGAACACCCTTGCCTTGCCCCTTCCCCATAGGCCCTGTCCATGCCCTGCCCCTTCTCTGAGGCCCCCTCCCCACTAACTCCATCCCCCCTCCCTCTGTCCCTTGCTCTCCACCACCCTCACTCACTTGCTCATTTTCACCAGGCTGGGGCAGCGGGTGCAGGCTCCAGGGTGGTGCCAGAAATGAGGGGTTCAGGGCATGGGAGCAGGCTCTGGGCTGGGGCAAGGGGTTGGGCTGCGGGCTCTGGGGTGGGCCAGGGGTGAGGGGTTTTGGGTGCAGGAGTGGGCCCTCTGGGGTGGGCCGGGGGGTGAAGTCGAGGGGTTCAGAGTGTGGGAGGCAGCTCTGGGCTGAGGCAGGGGATTGAGTGTGGGAGCGGGTATGGGCTCTGGGCTGGGGGTACAGGCTCCGGGGGGGGGCAGAAATGAGGGGTTGAGGTTGCAGGAGGGGGCTCTGGTCTGGGGTAGAGGTTTGGGGTGCAGAAGGATGGGGGGTGCAGGCTCTGGGAGGGAGTTTGGATGCGGTAGGGGGCTCAGGGCTGGGGCAGGGGGTTGGAGTGTGGGTGGGGTGCAGGGTGCGGACTCTGGGAGGGAGATTGGGTGCGGGAAGGGGCTCAGGGCTGGGGCAGGGGGTTGGGGTGTGGGCTCTGAGCGGTGCTTACCTTGGGGGGCTCCCCAGAAACTGCGACATATCCCTCAGCAGAGACGTGGCCAGGCGGCTCTGTGTGCTGCCTCCACCCGCAGGCACCACCCCCACAGCTCCCATTGGCTGCAGTTCCCAGGTAACAGGAGCTGCGGAGCCGGTGCTTGGGGTGGGGACATGGCACAAAGCCCCCCTAACCATGCCATAGCCTTGGAGCCGAGGGACATGTCGCAGCTTCTGGGGAGCCAGGTAGGGAGCCTGCCCGCCCCACCAACTGGACTTTCAATGGCCCAGTCAGGGGTGCTGACCGGAGATGTCAGGGTCCCTTTTCAACCTGGCAACCCTAATATCTACACTGTACCACACCACGCATCATACTTTGTGTTAAATCTGGTTGTAGTAAAGATTTAGGTCCCAATTCTGGAAACACTTAAACCCATACACAATTTCTCTTATGAGTAAAATTTGCATGTATGCATCAATGTTTGTAGGCTCAGGGACAGTGCTTTCATCTACAGTTTGTATAATGTCAAGTAAACTGTCAGTGTTTAACAATAATTAAAACACAGAAGTACCTACAAATTGGCAATATGGTTGTTCTACATTATTTGTTGCAGGCAGAACTTAGTGTAAAATAAACTTCCTGAATGTTTTTGTTCCTTCCACTTTGAATAGCATTTTTTCCCCTTGGGGCTCAGTGTTAGTTAATATTTTTATTCCATTTAGAGGAATACATTTATGGAGTGCATATCTATGTGTCATTGGAGTGTAACTCCAGGTTTTCTGTTTAGTAATTCACAGGGCCGGCTCTAGGATTTTTGCCGCCCCAAGCAAAAAATTTTTTGGCTGCCCTCCACCCCAGTCCTGGGCTCCCCTCCCCCCGCACCCTCCTGCTGCCCCAGCCCTGGGCTCTCCCCAGGATGTAGGGAGCCCCTCAAACGTTCCTGTTGAAGTTGTTGCATTCTGGATTAAATAATGAAAGTATCATTGGAGCAGGAAGACTGCACCCTGGGTTTCCCACATCATGGGTGATTGCTTTAACCGCCAGACTGTAGAGTCATTCTCATGGTTGTGTTCTCTCTCTCAATCTCTCTCTCTCTGGCCAAAATTGCTTTTTAAGAGATTATGATTATTTGTACTTTATTTCATGACATGTCGGTGGTGGTAGTGCATAATCTGGCATGCTACATCATATGTCAGAACAGGACTTGACATGATGTGATATGATGTCATTGTGCACTATTACTACTGACATGCCATGAAATAATATAAAAATAAGTAATATAAAATGAAAATTACAATAAAATAAATTTTGAAACAAAGATTGTGGTTTGAAATGAAATATTTCCAAAATAAAATTTTCCTGTAACATAACACTTTTCATTTTGGAAACTTTTTATGGGAAAGGTCATCAATTTTGATGACAACTTCATAACAAATTTGGGTTTAATCAAAATGGCTTTTTCCTACGAAAAACTGTTTTGACTAACATTTCCTGACCAACTCGTAATACTGACTCACATAGTATAAAACAAACCTGTGCTCCAATTGAGTACCGGAGAGAAGATTTGCATTGGTTTTGGGTTTATTGGACATTACAAAGAAAGAGTAATAGCAATGCCTTTCTTCTCCTGCGTTCCCCAGGATCAGTGTGAGGCTCATGAAAACCCGAACTGAGTGTGTAACATTTAGTACAAGATGATAAGAACAATATCTCATTCAAAACTTTCAGTATTGGTGCCAGAGCTGACTGGTGCTTGCCTCAGCTGCATTCTTTAGCCCTTTGTAGACTTGCAGGCATATACTGTCCTGGGAACTTTATTTTGTGTGAACTTTTTGCACAGGAAGCTGACTGTGGAGATTTTGTGGCAAATTTCTGTCACCTTTTCATATTTCAAGCTGGGATTGTTGGGTTTGACTAGTTATGTAAGTCACATGGTAATGGCTCTGGCTTCCCAATTGGCTGAACCTAACTTATTTGGTAAGGTGAGTTGGCAGAAGCCATTTTGGTTTATTTCCTCAAAGGAGTCACTGCATAGCCCCTGCTCTCTCTCTGAGGCAAGCGAGAAAAATCTCTCTGCAGCACTATCAGGAAGACTCACTCCTATATGGGTGCCTGTCATGCGCCTTGTTGACTCAAAGAACAGCCAGGATTTTACCCTGCTTAATTGCCCCCTGAAGACATGAGCGATTAGCAGGTTGTCTCTTCTGATGAGACGACAACACAGGTAAGTGTAACTGGATTTGTTGGAGGAGGGTCTGATGGGTGGAGGTAGGGGGAATGCATGGATTAGTTGGCCCCTTGTAGGCTCTGATGGTTTGGATACATGTATGTACTGGGAATCTTTTGAGGTTCCTCCATGACTAGCTGTATAGCTTTACTGCGGTGAGGCTGGGTGTGATTGGGCAATGCTAAAGCTGCAGTGTTGCCAACTCTCATGATTTTATCGCAAGTCGTGCAATGTCTGGTGTTTTTCTCCAAGCCCTAGCTGCTGGAAACAAGGGAGTGCATGAGAATCTTAGCTTTTATTTAAAAAAACCCCATTTCTAGCCTTCATGGTTGTGAATAAAAGCCTGAAAATGTAAACCGAGTGTACCCTAAAGTATCAGAAAGCAAATTAATATAACCCCAAATGTATTACTTTAAAATAGTATCATGATTGTTTAAAGACTGTCTCCTGATTTTGGGACCCTAACTCAAGATTTTGAATGTTTGGTATTGGCAGCAGAAATGCTGAGATTTGCCTGGCTTTACGTTTTCTTCCTTACTGCTGTCACACTGAAAAACCCAACAATTACTATTACGCCCTTAGCTTCAAACTCATTCCCCTCCCTGGGGAAGCCTGGAACTCCAGTTTGAGTCATTACCTTGTCTTGACTGGCTTACTCTGGAGCCTACCATATACTATAGGGGAAGGTAAGGAAGAGAAACATGCACTAAGCCACTGCTAGGGCCGAGGTGCAGCCCACTACTGTCAATGCAGTGGAGGTGTCTCTGTCATTTGTCTGGACCTTCATGGGCACTCCAGTCACCTGCATTACCAGCTGTAGGACACCGCTTCTGACTGCCTGGTGGCAGGACTGGGCAGTGCATCTGGCTAAAAACCAGAGTTCCCAGACATTCAAGGCCTGCTCCCATTCCTTCAGTGTCCAGTAAACAGAGCACGAGCAGTCTCAATGTGACTGGAAACCACTGTCCTCTGGTCTATTGGCTGTATAGCACCGTACGGGTGATAACATACACCAAGGGTTAAAGCAAGAAGGAGAGGCATTAGTGGTGGTGGTGGTGGTGGTGAATCTCCGCTCCCTTCCCTCTCCCTGGCTAGGTTAAGCTACGCTTCCCTTCCTCCTTGGCTAATGTGGTGAGAGCTCCCCCTCCTGTTTCAATGTAATTTAACTACTGATGCACACTTATCATTTTCCTTTAGTGTAAAGAACACCAATGTTTTAATTTTTGGAGCACGGAGTTTCTTTTATTCTGAACTGGGTGGAATGGCAGACCTCCGTTGCCTACCCTCTGTCTTCTTAAATCTGGGACTCAGGTCAAAGATCAGCAGGAGAGTTCTGGTGCGTAGGGGTGTGGTCACTGCCAGGGTTTGAGCTCCTGATAACACGTTGACTGTGGGCTGGGTTGCCTTGATACTGACAGACACATTATGCAAAAAGTCAGGATACATAAGCATAATGGTCCCTTCTGTCATTAAAGTCTATGTATAAAATATTCCTGAATAATCAATGGCCTGGTTGATGAGTATAACAATGCTCTCACTCAGCAGAAGTATTTAGTTTCAGCTGCTGATGCTTTGTTACCCCATCCCCTGATTCCGCTGTCCGAAGAATCTCTGTGGACCCAGGGGAGGGGCTGGTTTTGGCCCATAGTTAACCTTTTCTGAAGTAGGGGGGGTGGGAAACCCATCTTGCTATTAGTGGGCTTCATTTCAGTGCATTTAAGGAAGTTGAAGAACTGCAGTTTTTCTGACCTGAGAAACTATCCTTGCTGCATTTTTCATGGCTGTTTAAGAGGTTATGGAAACTTCTATGTTAATTGAAATTTAGCACTCTAATTTTAAGATCCTTTTGTATCCAATCAACTGTGCTTGATTTTTTTGTCTGGAAATTTGGAAAATGTTGATTAGCTCCAACTATAACATTCATTTCATGCCGTACATGTTTTGCTGTATGTTGTGTGCTCTAGCTATATTTTAAGCAATGTAAAATTAAGGCTATGTTTTCAATAGGATACAAGATGCAGAAGAATTAGGGTCTTGTGTGTGCAGTTTGGGTGGCATCAGTCATTCAGGGAATGTTTGTGTACCCATTTGCAATGCCTCATTTTGCTAACATAGATGGGGGCTAAAATCAGAACTGTAAGATGTTGATCGCAGCATCAGGGTCTGGGGCTAGAACGTAGCTTTTCGTTCTTGTAATATATATATGAGAGAGAGATCTTTCTTTCTTTCTTTCACTGAATAGGAGGAAGGCTGATTCAGTGACTAGAGCACGAGCCCAAGACTTTAAAAACCAGGGTTCAAATCCCTTCTTCACCACAGACTTCCTGTATGGCCTTGACAAATCAGCCTTTCTATGCCTCAATTCTCCATCTGTAAAATGGGTTTAATAGCACTGCTTTACATCCCATGGTGTTGGGAGAATAAATACATTAAAGGTGGTGAGGTGCTCTGATACTTTGCTGATGGGGCCATATAAGTACCTAAGATAGATTCTAAAAGTGGGTCTGAACTGGACACTGAATAGACCCCTTCGCTCCTCAACCTCTAGAGAAGTACAGATCTGGGTCCAAATTTCTTGTGTTCATCTTCGCTTCCATTCCATTGTACTGCAATTTACTCTGAAATGTGGGTCCTCACTGCAGAGTGGGGTGTTGGGCCCTGTGTGGTTATTGTAGGATTTGGCTCAGTCGACTATGCATTAATGGGGTGTGATTATCCTCTCACTTACAACCATTTTACACTAGTGTAAATTAGTTGACCTGGAGTGTTTCTGATTGGTCCTGGTGTAAGGGAAAGGAGACTTGGGCCCTTTGGATTGTCAACTGTCTTAGTAAATCACACTGCCAGGGCCTGATTCTAGTCTCTTACATCAATTTTACAATGATGTAGCTCCATTGATTTAAGTGGATTCACTCCTAATTTACACCAGCTTGAGAGGCCATTAATGAGCTGGAATGCCTCTTTCTGTTTTTGTTTCCTTGTGTAAACGCAAAACCTTAAACCATATAGTCCCATCAGCTGTTAAAGAAAAATTTCCAATGACCTCAGGGAATAACCCTGCTTGAAAGTTAATGAAGGCCTAATTTGGGTGCCAATTAACTCAGAGCTATGAGTGCTTGCCTCTCCCTTGCCCTCCCCCTTGTTTTAAGGTGGAAGCATCAAGACTGTGGACAGTAGCTGGGCTTGCAATTAATGATACATTTCAATTAATATCAATAAAAAGATATAGCATGTGCCAAAAATTCAGATCAGATAATGTGCCTCCTGTATGAAAAGCTGCCGACTGAACTGCTCATACTGCCGTACCTTCATTACAATGTAACCCGCTAATAGGGAAAGCTATTTTTCGTCCTTCAATTTTCTTTTGCAATGAGTTAAATTCACCCCATTGCAGAGGCCCGGCACAAGTGCTATGCACCTTGATTTGCAGGGCTTCACTGGGACTGAGTCACTGTGTGTCGACTGTATTCACAGAGGTGAATTTCACCCGGAATGTCAAACCTAGCTCCCTTCTCTGGGGCCCTCGATGGGCCCTAGGCAGTGGAGCCACCACATGGTTCAAGTTTTCCAAAGCCGTCGTCAGCTCCACAGTTGGCAAGTGCAGAAGCCATTTGCGCGCCCAGAGGGGAGCTTTTCCAGAAACAGAGATGGGGGAAAATGCCGGCACTATTTCTGAGTCTTAGCTGAAGCCCCCTTTGAAAGTTTGGTCTTTGTTTTCCATTACTGCTAGCAAGGCAAGATATGACTAGAGATGGAACTGAACTGCAACACTGAATCTGAAGCCCATCAGATGTTGGATCTGGATACTGAGCTAGATTTCATGCCTCAACTTCATCTCTGTATGGCACAACATGACATTAAGTGACATGCGAAAATGCAATACCATGAGCAGAACTGAAAATAAAGCTTTACGCTCTGTGTCTTTTTGTTGTTGTTCTCAACGGGAGTGAAAATCCATTTCATTCCTTAATTTTTGATTGTATTTATTTATTTAGCATATTTTTAGTGTAACTTAAACACCGATGCATATAAAATAGGGACAAATTCAGAGGCAAGTTTAAGGGCTTGTCTGCCTGGGAAAAGTTATACCGATATAAATTAAGGAGTGAGTTTAAATAGGTATAGTTATACTGGTACAACCCCATGGGTGGACCCTCTTCTTCTGGCATGAGATTGCTTGTTTCAGTTTAGTTTGTTGCTTTGGAAAGGGTTTAAGATAAACTGAAAAAAAAAAGCCACTCTATTTCCAGAATGAGTGTCCATGTGGGGAGTTTTATACCAGTATAACTATATTGGTTTCACTGGTAAAATCAGTATAAATGGTAAAAATTTCTCATGTAGACAAGCCCTTATGGAGACTAAGATGGGGTAATTTATATGATGAGTGATTCAGAAGAGAGTGCAAATTATACAAGATTACAATCCCTTCAATTTGCATAATGTGCAAATTTGGCTCATTACCATGTGTATTAATATCACAGAATGTATTAACAAGGATCAAAAGTTGATTAAAGATAAGCTCTGGGAGTGCATGCGTACATGTGCATTTTGTATGAGAGCGCAAAGGGGAGAAGCCTAATGATATGAGGTGCTCAGTGCTGAGTTGAGGATGCTTAACGTTTTGCGGTCTCCAACCCAGAAAAGAGAATAAAAAGGAAAGGAAGGAATCCTGTGTGTCACAATACACGGTGTAGCTCTCTGGGATTTTGTGTATGAGCTTCTGTCCTTGGCAAAGAAAAAAGACTCTTCGGAAAGGTAACCATTTTCCTCCCCTCTGCAGTGATGGAAGAAACCAGCAGCATGTTACATGTCTTTTAAGTTTTAGGATTTTTTTTTTGCATTTCACAACATTTTCCCCATAACTTAAACTGCTATTTTTCAAGGGAAGTGTAGTTAAAACATGTACAAGTGTTTTAATCAAATGAAAATGAGTGTTATGCAAATAGTAAAGATTTTCATTTAAAAATTCTTGCTCTGACTCGAAGACTTCTACCAGAATGAAAAAAAAAAGAAAAGAAAAGGAAAAACCAAAACAGTTAATAGCCTAAGGGTAAAATTTTCTAAAGAGCTGAAGTGACTTGGGAATCTAAGTCCCATTTTCAGAAGTGATTTACCAGAGTTATATAGAACGTGAGCCTAAATGCTGAGTTCTCTTCTAAATCTAGCACCCTCAATTTTTAAGTGTGTTCTAAGGACTTGATGCACTGTCCATTGAAGTTGATGGTAGTTTATCCATTGACTTCAGCAGACATTGGCTCAAGCCCCAAATCTAGCAAAAACAAATTTTCCCAACTGTACTACTTAACTCAACATTATGACATTCGAAGTGATTAACTGGAGCATTTTTGACTTCATAACTTGTTCAGAAAAGTTCTTGTGTCCGTAAGCTCAGCAAACAGGCCGATTTTTTTTATTACTGTTCCTTTATAGATGTATGTTCTCAGAATGGTAACAAGCTGGCGTCTTAATTTATTTTCCATTAAACCATCAGTAGCAATCATTCATCACATTAATAGTTCTAGTGAGCTTGGAATTTTAGAAACATGGTAAGAGAACACATTCACATGTACACTTATGTCTTTGTGCGGCTGAATAAGAGCTCCATGTAATGCTGTCATGGATGCAAAGTCCAAATTATTTACACTGGTTGGAAAAAAACAACCTCCCACATTTTTTATAGTGTTTGAAAATACTACTTAAAAAAGAGAGACTTGAATGGCGCTGGATACCTACCTCTAAGCTGTCTTTCATTATGAGTGATGTCTTACTTCAAACACAAACTTAGCTTCATCCCACTAAGTCTGCTGAGAGGTTATAAATAATAGTTGCATACAAAATATGCAATCACAAAACTGTGATCAAGCACAGTGGTCTAAATAATGTTTTCTATGTCCATTAAAGATGTGCTGTGGAGTTTATAAGGCGAGAGTCTGCTCCCAGTGACACCTTTATAAACCATTTGAAATCCAGATTTACGTTGGTGTCACTGTGAGCAGAATTTCTCCTATGTTGTGTACGTCTTTCTATAATTCAGTCTATAGGAAATAGTAGGCCTGTTTGTTGAAAGGCATGAATCCTATTTTACAGCAAGAAGAGGGAGGCCTAATATGAACACAAATCGTTTGGTACCAATAGCACATATTAGTTGTGAGATTATATTGTGAAGGCCTCTGCAGATTCAGTAAATATCCTGTTTTCAGATCCGCTGGAGATCCATTATCAATTCAGCTGCTAAGTAACTGAGACAAAACAAACAAAGGCACAAATCCTGTCTTCCATCTTTGCATGGGTAGAGGGCCTTGGGAAGTGCAAAACCAGTATATTTACACGGTGTGAGGGGATAGTGGGTAGGAGCTGGCAAGCCTACACAGGAGGTCCAGACATAACTCCCTGTGTACTGGGTAGCACGACTCCATAGAGGCTCCTTGCAACTGAGGACACAGGTGTGTTTTGGGGGTGGCATACAGGCACCTATTAAGACTATGTGGGTCCCCCAGGTGTTCTCCCTAGCAGAGGGCAAGCACAAGAGCTGCAGCCCTGCGCTCTCAGCCCCTCATCTTCAGACCGAAATTCTGGGCTGTTTGCTGGATATAGGACTTTGCCCAAAAGATGCAATAAAATGGAATGAAAGCTCGGTTGTGTGCAAGCTGCAGGCACTGTCGCAGGTACTATATGAACCATTCTTGGATATTTTGATATGTTATTAATTTCTGGCCAACAGACCACTATGGGGATGCTCTCACAGGAGAATTATTTTCAACTAACACCAACAAAATACAATGGAGCAGCATTTAAAAAAAACTGACAGCAGCTGCCACATCAAAAATCCAAGTGTTTAAATAGCCAAACTCTATTTTTACTAAACAAATGAATATTCAGTGTCACGACAATCCCTAGCGTGCATTTAATATAGTCCCGTTTTCAAACAATACTGTTTTAACATGCACTAGGGAACTTTTAGTGCACACCAGGTGGGTCCACACGGCCCAGTTAGTGAGCAGCACACTAGAATGCACACCTTTTTAGTGTGGACTAACACATCCTGTAGATGACACCCACTAAATGGAGTTATGCCAATTTAAAACTGGTATAAGTGAGTGACGAATCAGAAGTTAAATGATCTGTCTAAAGCCATAGAGCTAGTCATGGTCAGAGCCAAGAACAGAACCCAAGATGTTCCATGCTTAGTCACTAGCTCATCCATACTCTTTCTCACTTGCATGCCAATACCCAGAGTGCTCCTCCAGCTCACGCCTGTTTCATAGACGTGCTTGGAGCTGAACTATGCAAATAAATGAGAGGGTTTTGGAGATATCTCTGGGTACACTGAATTATTTCCCTGCAAACTATTTATACGCTGTGGAATTTTTGTTGACGAAAAATATTCAGTACCCAGTAGTAATGGTTGAATGAACAACTAACCACACTTGATTTGCTTTCACAGGAACACAGTTATTTTCAAATTCAGATCAGTTGCCACAGATCAGATAACTAATTAAGTTCTGCTTAACTGCATTAAATGTGTATAGTTATTACTTAAAGATACCAGCAGGAAGATTAATTTTAATTTTCCATAAAATGGCCTATGATTTCTAACAGGAGGTTTTCCCAGGGCAGCTCCTCTCCATATCTCTGTGCTGTGGTTTGGAGAGCCAGGTGGGTAGAATGCATGGCATTGCATAGGCTTGTCTTGATTTATTTTTCAAGATACAATATAAATCTGTCCACTGCCATAATGGTCACAGAGATAAGTCAGAACTTATGCAATTTTAACCCCTCAGATGAAGACTTTAAAAAGTCCTCTGGTAACCTGGTGATCAGAAATAAGGATATGATATAAATCCTGGCGGCACAAACTGGGTTTTTATTCACATTCTCTGTATCCATTGTTTGTTCTTCTGTGGTTGGTCTGTCACTATCCTATAGATTGCTATTGCAGCGAATGCACTGGATTGCTTCCCCTGGATTCACTGTATGTTGATGTTTACTGTATCTAATTATTTTTGATGTTTCGCCAGTCGCTTGGAAAATTCCTTGGGTGGAAGAGAATAAATAGCCAGTCTCCCTAACTAAAACCAATTTATTCTTGGCTGTCAGAGAGGAGCACTTTTTGTTCCCCTCCAATTGATGTTGCTTATAACTACTTCATAGCTTTTCAAGACAATGCTTCTTAAATGGAATGAAAATTTAATTAACGGAAGCCCTGGAAGGAGCTTTACCTGAAAAATTGATTTAAAAGAAAAAGTAATTTTGCAAAGGAACTATTTCTGAAAAAACTCACTTGTCTTTTCGGTAGCAAATTTAACCCGTCAGTTTCTGTGAGGAGTGAATCTGATACATTCATACTTCGAGAAATGAAAGAGGGGAGCATGGAAAGGAGAAGGAGAGTAGCATGGAGGTATGTACAGAGCAAATAGTAAATGAAACCTTATTGAACTAATTACTTCCTAGTGCACAAACCCTAACAGACCCAATCCAACATCCACTGAATTAAATGGAAAGACTCCTGCTAACTTTACTGGGCACTGGATTGAGCCCATTACAGCCAGATCTTGCAAAGAAGTGATCTGCCTGACTCCAGCAAGAATTGAGGGAGCTCAGCACTTTGCAAGATCAGACCTTTTTACTCCAGAAATGGGAACTGAGGGCTTCATTCTACTCTTGCTTACACTGGTACTATTTAGGAGTATCTGCACAGAAATCAGTGCTGTGACACCAGTGTGGAAGTCGGTAGAGGGAATTTGGATGCAGGCCTCTATATGAGCAAGAGTCAGGCTAACTCTAGCTGTAATAACGCGAGATTTGTAGAAGCAGGGCTCACGTCAGAAGCGGATGGGAAGACAGCAGAGTAGAGTTAGCGTGACCCAGCCTTGAGATAGCTATGTTTGAGAACAGAAGTGAGAAAATACAGGAATGGGCAAGACATACTATAAACAAACTGCAGTTGTTGATCATTACTGTATGTAACAAAAGGTAGAAATGCTTGCCTTAATTGTTTATCTTTTGAGAGACCTGCCTAGGCCGGAGGAGTGTCAAGCTGCTGTGAGTGATAGGAGAATCAGACCATGAGACTTTAGAAAAAAAATCACTGAAGAGCAACTTAAATCATTTCCAAATGCACCTGTTCTGAATTTTGTGCTCTTGGGGCTATAACTAGGCTCCTCCCCTCTTCACATATGATCACCCCTTTTTCAACTTTAAGTATTTCATACTGAATCGAGGAGGTTTAATCTCAGATTAACGTATAGTTTATGGCCTCTATACTAAAAGGAAAAACACTTTTTGCCTTTTTCAGAAAGAAAGAAACCTACAATGCTTACAACTGCAACTTTCTGCTTCTAGGGTCTCTCCGCACAAGTGATACATTTTGTGTCCCTCCTGTAAGCCATTACTTACTAACTACCCAATTACTTTATTATGAGTCAGTCGTAAAAATGCCTTAGGGTTTTCAGCAAACTCTAGTTTAAAGTCAGTGGTTTCTTGATTCAAAATTATGTATTAAATGAAATATTTCACTGTCATGTCTTGGATGTAATGCAGATTTTTAGTAGAGTTATATAATAAGGCAATTAAGTAGTTAGTAATACATTTGCCAGTGCTGGAAGTATTTTTTTGACCTGGTAGTAATAAAATGTATCCAAGCTTTTATGGAGTGCTTATTGATTGCAGCTGAAGTGGATGTCATGTATGTGAAAGCATCTTCCCTGACATACCGCAACACACTTTAAGGAATGGATCAACAAGAAACAGGCTTGATTTTGTTATCTTTACATGAATTGTCCCATTGGGTGGAATCCTTATCCCACCGAAGTCAATGACAAAACTCCTGTCGACTTCAATGCAGCCAGGATTATACCCATAATGAATGTTTTTTCTCATTTTGTTTGACCTGACCTGAAATGAAATGTTTGGTTTAAGTTTTGAGCTGCATTAAATGTTTTTTAAATTTTGTAAATTTAAATTTAAGTAAATTTAGAAACAAGTTGTTTTGAATCTAAAAATCAAAACATATTGTTTAGAAAATGTCCAAACAAAACACTAATTTCTTTCAGATTGTTATTTTGGGGTGGGAGAGGTTCAACCGAATTCATGAACTGGGCACCTCTCAAGGTGAGGAAGGAGAATCAGCAAAGATGAGGTACAACTAAGCCAATATTCAAAGTGCTATTCAGGCAAGAAATTCTTATTCCCATGGAGTGCAATTCACCTGTATGCACAAGGCCTGCACAACACTGACGTCCTATTTTGAAGGCTTAAGTGGGACTGAAGTTGTGAATACACCTTCTGCTGTCCCTCTGCACTAAAGGTGAATTTCACCCTGTGTGTAAAGAAGGCATGGTCTTCCACAAGAGGGCATAATTATGGTTGTGACGTAGAGGCGTCTAAGCAGACAGCTCTCACCTCACACCTGAGAAACTCAATACACCAAACACATGTAGAATTTAAATTCATAACTTTGCTAGACACTAAAAATCATAGACTGAATAGGATTTATGGGTTATTACAACTCCCTACATGCCCCTTCCCAGCTTCCCTGCCCCACCATGATTGGACAGGTGTTAACAGGCCACTTCACCTTGAATGGTCCCTCAAAGTGTGTGTTAACTGCTTATGCTAAACAATCTGTTCCACCTTGTCTTTAGCTGTGACACTCTGAGTACATTTCCCAAACCTGACGAAGAGCTCTGTGTAAGCTTGTCTCTCTCACCACTAGTTGAGTATCTGAAGTAGTATTTCAAAATTCAGGAGAATTTTCAGGTCCAGTTAAAGATATTACCTCACCCACCTTGTCTCTCTGATATCCTGGGATAAACACAGCTACAAACAGCATTGCTTACAACATGTCTTACAGGCTATTTATCCATAAGGGGTAACATGTAAGGTACCTACAAAAATAGGGGGATGGGAGGGTGGCACTCATGGAACTTGTGGGTGGGGAAATGGAAGGACACAAGGAGTCCGCCCTGGCATGTGCTATGAGCTCAGTGTACACCAGCTATGAAGTGTGCTATCTCCTAGTAATTAAGGATGACATTAAAATGAATATTGAGGAATCCTCTCTCCACAGAGCTGCACAGACCTAGTGCTTTGTACTGTAGAAGCTACAGTATGCAGCCACTTGCCTCTATGCCTTCACTGGAGATGGGTTAGATTTCTGCAATTTGCTATTGCACTCTGATTGCAATACCTGCTCTGGAATTCCATAAGGATGTCTAAAGTTGCAGCAAAAGAGCCAGAGGTTTTCAATATGATCACAGGCCTGTGCCATGAAACACTGAAACCTCAACTGGTGTTTGGAGATAGGACAAAGTCAGAGTTAGAAACAGCAGGTACTAAAAAGGGCTGAATTCTCCCTTCTGGTAAAACAAGTGAAAGGGAGTCAAATCCCACCTAGGGAGTTTGTCAGCCAGGGGGTCTCTCACCAGTAATGTTAGGTGCCCCTCCTCCTGAGAATCTGTGTAGAATATGTGCACTTTAAAATATATCTTTACATGGAAATATTGAATGCTTTTATGCAGTGTTCAAGTTGTCTACTCATGGCTGCATTTACTGAAAAGGAGTCATTCATATAATATTAATTACACATAGTTTACTGACAAGTAGTATCTCATTTTCAGGAGAATCTGGCAGACTTTTAAAACATTAAAACCACATCAAAACATTTTGAGTAGTCCAGCCAAAGTCTTTGTGACTTACTACAATATATTCTCTTCATATATATTCAAGGTAATTAGTTATCATAACAATTTTCATGCTTCATATACAGTTTTCCATGACTCACTTAAGAAGCGGGCATTAAAAACTTGTCTATCTTTATAACTGTTATATTATACTCATACAGGCAGGTGCATGCACACAGATGAGATCTGATCCAAACCTCACTGAAGACCATTTAAGACTCCTATTGACTTTAATGGGCTTTGGATCAGGTCCTCAGTGCTTGATTTTGCATTGTTGAAGTCAGTTGGGAGTTTTGGGGTTTTTTTTGTTTCAGTGGGAGATGGATTTGGCCCTTACAGTGGTTTTATATCGGGGTAACTCCACTGGTTTTCAGCAGAGTAACTCCTGATTTACATGCAGGAAAGAAGAATTAGACCATCCAAGTACTGTATATGGGGCTAAGTCTCCCAATATTCATGAGTGTAAATACAGGCACGTAAGTAGTTCTATGGATAAATCTATACAAGCAAAGTTACTCAACGTGCATAAATGTTGGCTGAATCAGGCACTATTACCTCAAAAAGAAACAAAACCTCACATTAGCCCTTACATTTGGACTAGTAATGCATGAAGAATAATACATTGTTTTTTGCTTCTTCTTTTTTGTTGCAAATTGAAATTGCCTACAAACTACTTGCAATTTTCTTAAATGTATTCATTATTCAGAATTATTTGCTAATAGCTGTGAATAATTTTTGGTCTACAGTTCATGAGCAAAGTTGGGAGTATTTGACACTGAGCTGTTCTTGATTAGACACTTCGGTCTCACAGCATGTGCCTGGTTTTGGGAATGGAAATCGGGTTTCTGGTGTGAATATTTGGGATTATATAGTCAATTCAAAAATGGCTGTTTTCTCACTATAAACTCATTTGCTAGAATACTTGTGGAAAGCAAAAAGAAAAGCTATACAAAACTGTAGAAATATATTTTTTAATAAAAACCAAACTAATTCACAGACTATTTTCCAGTATTCACCCAGCTCTAATACACATGTGCACGTGCGTATATAATTGTGTGTGCTATGGGCAGAGCTGGCATTGCCACCTCCAGTTACAGTTGTCTAGGTATATATGTTTGTGGGTATATATGTATATAAAAATAGGGAGGTTTTGGTATTTTTCAATTCAGTGGGAGTTGTGAACCTAACTCCCTGAAGCTCCATTGAAAGTCCCCCGCTGTGTACAACAAACACTCACACGCTACATTACTTCAGAATAACATTTGGTTATTACATTAAATTTATTATCCAATAATTTGTTTTTGGAGAGAAGGGGGGAAAAACCCACAGTGGACAGAGATACATAATTCATAAGGTCTGCCAAGTCAACTTTGTCACAAGTCTGCGCTGAAACAAAATTTAAACTGTTATGTCAATAACTGTTAAATGTAAGCATTCATTGTAGCAGACAGTTTTCCTGTTGAAAACACAGGGCTGTGACAGAAGATAACAAATAGATGGTGTTCTTCAGTGAATGAATGAATGACAGTGGTCCTGTCCAGAGGAAACATGATAATTAGGGAAAAAATTAGGAAAAAGTGACTTTGGAACAGTGGCTAGAAAGCACATAATGTAGTTGCTGTTCAGGTGTGTATTCATCACTGCAGTTTACATAGTTGTGATATTAGCTAATATTTAAAATGTTATTGTAAGGAAATGGTGAATCTGTAAAGTACAAGTTACAAGGGGGAGAGATGGTTGTCATTAAAGGCTCATTGCTAATTGGGATTGTCAGTTATTACAAGAGTCTTAGCAACGCTGCACCAACTAACGTACCAAGCAACTCTGGCTAAATGAATGTGTTTTTTTCAAGAAACACAGTCTCATTCAGTTAGCATCCAGAGTCAGAGAGGCCATAAAATTATACATTAAAAAAGAGGTATTCCCCCTTAAACAGGGTTACAGAACAAATGTCTTGGTGTGATTGTTTTGTTTTTTATAAAGTGAAAAGTGATTTTAAAAAGTAGGTGAAAATTTTAAGACTATTTTTGACATAATGTATTAAAATACATGATGCCTATGGCGTTAAGGGGAAAAATATAGTTCAAGAAGGTTGGTACACTCGATTTATGAGATTTGTTTATGCCAGGAAAGGAAGATTAATATTTTTGCCCAGAAGTTAATTAACTACTTAGCCATCAGTGAGCCAAGTTGTAGTCTCACACTTTGATTCATTAACTACTAACTATGGTTTGTTTTTTCTTGCACAGTTGCTCAAAATTGATAGGTTTGTAGCGGTCTGAGATGCTGTCTCCTATTTAAAGCTGCAAGCAACTGAACATGCCATAGCAATATTAGGCTGTGTGTTAAGCGGCACTAAATATACAGTTGCTATTGGGTAACATCACAACTTGTAACTTATAACTGGTATCATGGTTAATTATGGAGTTATATAGGCCCATATTCTGTGGTCCTTAATTGAGCAAAACTCCCACTGAAGGCAATGAAATATCTACTAGTTGAGGATCACAGAAATTGGCCACTTATTTGACAGTGTCTCTTGCATCTGAAAACTAATAAAATGTATATATTTTAAAGCGAATTTAGCGCTGGAGTGACAGCCATGAAGGGTGAAGTCCTGTTTTTCTGCATAGTTAGGCGCACACAGGGCAGGGGCACAGTGCACGTTTCCCCGCATTGTGTCACCACTGTATCTCAACCCTGTACTGGAGGGACCAGCTGTAGAGGCAAGGGTAGTTCAGTCTCTGTGGCCAGTCAGTCCCCCATTCTCTATTGCCTTGCCCCTATATATTCATTTGAACCTGTGCAACGTATGTGTAAAGTGCTACCGTTCTGAATTCAGTGCATTTTACCCCAACTCTCCACTGACTTTGCACTCAGGTAGGTGAATACACAAGGTATGAGGCAGTAGAGAATAAGGCCTATGGCTTTGCGGTGAAATATATATTATTTCTCTTGCCTTACTGAGATGTATAATTTATTCTGGAGCAAAACTGCATTTTTCTGTTAGTAGTTGCTATGTCCGTATTGTAATACCACATAAACTCTTACCTTGGTCTGAGGGTGGCATATCCATTTAATCTGTCTGTTTTTAAAATACATTTGCCAAAGCCACAAGAGGGAGCTCATGGTCCCAAGCAATGAAAGACTAAAAACACTCCCCATCATTTAAAGTTGTCTGTAGCAAAAGTTAGGAAATCCCATGAAACAACAGTGGGTCAAAGTCTGTTCTGACGTATGTGTAAACAGTGACTCTCATCCCAGCAGACGCTGCCTGTGGGATGTATCTGAGGGAAGAATTTGGTCCAATACCCAAAACAAAATACAAGAGCATTGTTTTGATGTTTGAGGTATGTGTCTGCAGAAAATTAGCTCTGAGAAGCTCTCAGAATTGAGAAATAATTTACAGATTTAAAAACGAGTTGTACATTTATATGGATAATAAGAATATCCAGAGTTAGAATCACTAAGGCTAACAAAAATTTTGGAAGGGCTAGTAAGCATCATTCTTTAAGAGATCAGGGTAAAACCTAATGTGAAGGGCAGATTATCCGACATTGGCCTACTACAGGGTTCTTGCACCTTTCTCTGAAGCATGTGGTGCCGGCTACTGTCAGAGACAGGCTACTGGACCAGATGGACTTTGGATCAGATCCAGTCTGGCAATTCCTACATTTCTAGATATTCCTTTGTCATTTTTTAGCAAGGGTGGAGAGTCCTGTAGTTCAGCCTCAGACTCATTATTCCTGGGCTTGGGTCCTAATTTTGCCACGTGCTTCCTGTGTGACTTTGGGCCAGTCATTTCTTCTCTCTGCTTCAGTTCCTGATCTTCTGCTTGGACTATCTGTTCCTTTTGCCCACCCTTTGTCATCTTGTATATTTAGAATGTACGTTCTTCAGAGTAGGGACTATCTGTTGCTATATGTTTGTGCCTAACCCAATGGGGCCTGAGTGTTGGTGCTAGTGTAATACAAATAACAAGAACAATAGTAAACGTAATTCTGCAGTGGAATAGGTCATCGGACCAATGTTCCATGTAGTCTGACAGCTTCTCCTCAACATTTGTCCATCCTTCATGCTTTCAGCAATGATAAGACATAATGCAACTAGCCGAGGGGTTCTCAACCTTTTTTGAATCACACACCATCTTAGCATTTTTTTAAACTTGAAAATGCCCCTGCTGTTACAGTAGTGCAGGGGTTCTCAAACTGGGGGTTGGGACTCCTCAGGGGGTCACGAAGTTATTACATGGGGGTCACGAGCTGTCAGCCTCCACCCCAACCTCACTTTGCCTCCAGCATTTATAATGGTGTTAAATATACTAAAAAGTGTTATTAATTTATAACGGGGGTCACACTCAGAGGCTTGCTGTGTGAAAGGGGTCACCAGTACAAAAGTTTGAGAACCAATGCAATAGTGAGAAGGATTCTGCCACTTGGTATTGCTAATACATTTGTTCAGGAGATACCAGACAAATTTACTCCAAATGCTAAAAATAGCAATGAAGATGTTTCCACTCAGGCTGAAGCCTGAGATCTGAGACCCTCCCCACTTAACCAGTTGAAGCCCAGGCTCCAGTCTGAGTGAGAACGTCTACACTGGTATTATTAACCCCATAGCGTGAACCCTGAGAGCCCGAATCAGTTGACCTGGGCTCTGAGATGAGCTGCCGTGGTTTTTTATTTTTATATTTTTGCCTTGTAGACATATCCATTGTTGTTTTAAATCAGTGTCTTTAATTATCTTTGGCCTTTATTTTCAACTTTTAAACTGATAGGTTTTTGAATGATTTCAGGACCGATATGTTAAGAAGTTTACAGTCTACTTTGCTTATTCCAATCTATGATTGCTTTTAGGTGTAATACACACAGTTCTTCTGACTGAATGCTTTGCATTCAGACTGTGTCTAGGGCTTAACACCATATTTTAAAGATTCAGCTGGTTGGTTTTGTTTGCGTTACATTGGTGTCCTTCAGATGGGAGCACCATTCCTGATGGAATGCTTCTTCCCATGTAGTCTTTTCTCGTACACTGCTGAGTGTCTCCTGCACATGGTAGGATGGGGCATTGCTTGACAGGAGATGCTAAGTCTAGGAGAGACCGTTAAGTCTGAGACACTAGTGGGACAGGTAGAGGTTAGTGAAATAGACGAGGGAAGGGGTGGAGGAGATGTGACAAAGGCATTGAGGAGAGTAGATAAAGGGTAGTAAAAGGAGAGCAATGAAAAGGAGAAAAGAGGGGAGGAAGCAAAGGAAGATGGGAATGAGATCACAGAAATGTTAAAAATGGACAACTGAAAGAATGAAGGGACAGACAATGGGGTGTATATGGAAGAAGTGAGAGACAACGAAGAGAAAGGGCCAAGAGCAAAGAGGAAGAAAACAGAAGCCGAGAAGAGTCAATATAAATGCTGTTAACATCAGAAAGAGTATCTTTTGAGTCACAACTGGGAAGTGCTGCTGGAAAACGAGCTAAGCTGGCTCCAGGAAGTGGCAGAAGCGTTAGGGAACGCCTCACTCTCCTGACTTCAAGGGGGAAAACTAGGAGTGGGAAGTCAAAAGATAAAAGGGTTGTTTTTTCTCCAAGAGGTGTTCCCTAAACAGTCACCTCTACCATCAGGTTGCACTCACATACCTTCAAATGGGCTAGGAAGGTAGGGCGCTGAACTGGGGTTTAAAAACTTGGGCTCAGTTTCTAGATAAGCCATAGATTTCTTGTCTGACACAGAGTAAGTCACTTAATCTACCCTCTACCTTAGTTCCCCATCTGTAAAATGGGGATAATACTTCCCTCTTTCCCAAGGGTATAGTGAGGATAAAACCCATTAATGACTGTGAGGTGCTCAGACACTACAAAGATGAGGTCTGTTAAGCAGTTCTCACACCCCGATGCTTCATTATAGCCAAAGAACAGACATAGCTGTATACAAACAACATGATGAGGACAAACAGCAACACCACAGTGTGACTGAGAATGACTGAACTGAGTCATCTCCTGGCACTGTTCCCCTCTGAATAGGATTATTTATGTTGTGCAGCATGATGCTATTTGCATAATTTATCATCAGTGTGTCTTGCTCTGGTTATGTGTTTTAATACTCATAAATCACTGAAGCAACTGAGCACAGGTTTATACTTCCAGTTCACACAAAACAAGCATTTGTTTAAATCTTAGCACTGAGGCAAAGCAAAAGGGGGGAGGGATAGCTCAGTGGTTTGAGCATTGGCCTGCTAAACCCAGGGTTATGAGTTCAATCCTTGAGGGGACCATTTAGGGATCTGGGGCAAAAATCTGTCAGGGGACAGTACTTGGTCCTGCTAGTAAAGGCAGGGGACTGGACTCGATGACCTTGCAAGGTCCTTCCAGTTCTATGAGACAGGCATATCTCAATTATATAAAAGCAAGTCTGAAAAATAGATGGTGGTTACTGCTAAGCACGAGGTTGTTTGGTTAGCCATAGTTAGGCACGAATTTGCCTGAAATAAAACTTCCATTTCAATGAAAGGACAGTATCTGGCCCTGTAGATATAAGTAGTAGAGTAGCCATTTCTTTTTAAAAAAACTATTTCTGCATCCTTCGGCATGCAAAAAGACACATGTATACAATCGCTTACTGTTTAGACTTTGTAGTTCATTGTTGTTTTGGCCTGTGTTTTCACTTGATTAAAAATTAAAAACAGTGACAATTCATTCTGCTAGGCTTCTGGCCAAATTTACAAAGGTGTTTAGGTGCCTAAAGATGCAGGTGGGTGCCTAAAAATCATTGTCAATCTGGCCTCATTTTGATGCTAGGGGGAATGAATTTTTCGTCTACATGCTACATTGTTCTTCAGTTCAGAATGCCTTGCACTGATGATCTACCGCATTGCAATAGATGCTTTCCAGATATTGCTTTCCAGATATTAGGTAATGTTAACACTGAATCTATTTGCACATTGATGCTGGTGGTTCTCCTCATGCTAGGTTTATAACATTGGCAAATTAGGAAAGCAAGATGATGCGAACGACTAGAGGTGGGTGAGGGACTCATAGCACATAATTTATTCATCAGATTTGACCTTTTATCTGTTTGCAAATTATCAACAAATAGAGTTGGTTTATTTCATTATTAGTGGTGTGAGAGCCAGGTCACCAAGCACATGGGACTAAGGGTATAAAACAAAGCACAGGGAACCCATGCTTGGCCTTTTTGTCTTCTCCCACATAAGCTGCAAGCAACAAGGACACTGAGAAGACTGAAGACTCCAGCAGAGGAGAATGGCCCAGGTTTCAAGGGTGAAATCTGTGTACTCTGTACTGCACTATCCAGTGGGATGAGAAAAACTGCTTAATCTAGATGTTGCCCAATCTAATAGGGCTGAGACTTTAGACTGCACGCTTACATTTGATTTGATTTGGTAACCACTCTGACTTTTGGCCATCACTTATCACTTAAAATCTATCTTTTGTAGTGAATAAAATTGTTTTACTGTTTATCTTCACCAATGAGTTTGCCTGAAATGTTTGGTAAATCTGCTCAGGTTTGCAAAGGCTGGTGTATATCCACTTTCCATTGATGAAGTGGTGAACCAATTAATAAACTTGCGCTACTCATCTTGAGCAGTGCATGGCGGTGTATTCCTGAGGTACAAGGCTGGGGGGATTCGGCTGGTGCCTTTCTCTGTGTGATTCACGAGTGGCTCTGGGAGCATTCATGCAATTTCACTGTGTGTGGGGCTCCACATGCAGTTGTGCTGAGTGATCACAGCATATGGAGGGGTTTGCTGCTTGTCATTAGCAAAGTATTGAGAGAGAAGGCCCAGGCTGGAGAGTTAAGGGGGCACAGCGGTCCCATGATCCCAGGCTATGCCCCTGGGATCCCATCACAATGGCTGCTGTGGAAACCCCAGGAGCATGACTCCATTGGAGCTGAGCTGGGATGGGGAAGGGAAAGGCACACGTACAGAAGGCCCTAATCTCTTGCAGAGCCTGGAGCATCAACAGCATTTGGGAACTGGTACCACTGCTTGTTCCACATGGGCAAACCCCACCCCACTGACAGAACCATTGGAGTGAAAACATCATGACAGAAGCGTCACAGAAGTTTCCTCCCCTTTGCCCTTTCTCTCTGGGCCCCTGTGTGGGGGTGTATTAGGCCCTCACATTTCCTTCAACTCGAAGGGACCTTGAGAGTTCTTCTAATCCAGTCCCCTGCACTCACCCTGGGCGTGTCTCTTCAGTTCCCTTCCTCCTGCTTATAAAAAAATCCAGTCAGGGAACAGAAACTATATCATGTGTCCAGGCATGTCTGGTGGGCATTGCTGAGTCCCCAGGCAAGGTTGAGCAATTCCCTTGGTGTGGCCTTGTGCAAGTGAGTCATTGCATTGTAGCTCCCTTGCAGGACAATGGCTGTTGATGGTTGTTCGACACCCACCCGGGCATTGGCTAGTGCCCTTGTCCTTGTCTGTGGATCTAATATCTGGGCAATTCCCCAACTCACAGCATGTTTTAGTGACAACCATACAACACAATCTCATAACTTTATATGCACTAATGATATACAGATTTAGATAGAACCATGGCTTTCAGCAGATCATAACCTTTCCCCCGATGCCTCATATAGCCTGCTTTATATGAAATATCACAATTATATATACATGATGAATATGGGGGTTACAGGGCACTCCCCCCGAGGTACAGAGTGTCACAGCCATTTCCTGTGGGAGACTACTTCAGTGGGGATTTGCATTGTGGAGGTGAGGCTGCAAAACAGTTATACAATCTGAGTTCTGTGGAACCAGGGAAGGATGGGCCAGTGAACTTTACCAGCTTACCCAGTGCTCCACAACTCCCACCTCACCTTGTGCAGATCCACAGAGAGACCTCGGCAGCGTCTGGGACCAGGAGGGGGAAAGATTGCTGTGTAGGCAGCTGAGCCCATTTTTAATGTGGGATGGGGAGATATACACCTGGACCTCAGGGCCAGAATTGAGCCTTGATATTGGAATCTGGCCAGGGAACATAGATGGGATGCAAAGAAGTTGATATGCTCTGTGTCAGTCATCCATAAATAAATCATGATACCTGAGACAATGACCATTCTGAAGGTTGCAACCCGATGGGCCAGATTATCAGCCGAGTAATTGATATAGCTCCACTGCTTTCAGTGTCATTCCTTATCCCACTGACTTCAATGGAGCCATGCTGGGTTACACCACCTACGGATCTGGCACAATTTAGTTTAAATGGAACTAAAAGAAAAACCCACCACCACCAAATACCTTTTCCTACTGTATGGAATTGACAGAATCTCCCTCAACTTGCAGTGATGTCAGACTAATGTAAGCCAACAAAAGCAAGGAAATATGGAGTTCTGACTCACATTTCATCCTTAATGCCCACGCTTACGCAAGGATTGCAATACCCAGTACTCAGCAGAGGACTTGCAACTCTGTGTGTGTGTGTGTGTGTGTGTGTGAGAGAGAGCTACTTTAATGTGTTGTGCAAAGATGCGATTTGAGGAAATTTTACTGGCATTTCACATCTTTAAGTCAGATTCTAAAGATTACTATAACTCTGTTAATAGCAATATTATAGCATAATAAAACTTATAGACAAGCTATAATTATTGTAGTAAAACTAGAGTCACTAAACAGGTGTTAATATCAAATTACAGATCAGCATATCTTTGCCAACAATAATAAAGTGCCTGCCATAATCTGAGTACACAGCTACCATGTTTCTGACGGTTTTACCATAGCTGTAATGTAATCAGCCACAATGTAACCGTATGCCGTTCACATTTATAGTCCGGAATGACTGCACTGTAATTTCATTACAAAGAAACCCTATTTTTTACTGTTGTATTTTCTCTTGGGTATTGAAAAACCACATTTTATGAATTTATAATAGGTGTTTGCAGGAAGGATGTGGGTGTAAGTATGCTATACCTTACTTTGGAATGAGCTTGTGGTTCTAGACTGTGTCTTGTAAGATAGCAATAATAAAACGTAGGTCAAACTGACAACACCCCATGAGTTAGGAAGGAGTTATCACTGGAGAACTGAGAGATGGAGACAGGAAGGGCTCAGTCATGAGCTGACCTCTGTCCCTGTGATGTAAAGCACCCTGTGCAGGCTATCCACATTGCAGGTCATCATGCATATGGAAGAGCAACCACTGTAGGACTGCTACTCTGCCTCCTATAGAAGCAGATGGGGAATAGACATGGGAGTGGCCAGACACAGCTGAGCCGGTGCAGAGGGAAAAGTAAGCTGCACCAGGAAAAGGGCTAGTTCATCTTTATTTCTCCAGGGAGCAAAGAGGAAGCAGGGGCAGAATTGTCTGAGTCTCTGGGGAGTTTTTGCTCTGCTCCTGGGGCAGTGTAGCTCCATGCTGCCTACCCCTCAAGGCAAATTACAAGGTATGAACCTAGCCTTGAGTGACTTATCCAAGGTCCCTTTGCGACCTTGTGTGTTGCAGACCCAGTAGCTGAACCCATGTCTCCTGAATCCCAGTCCAGTGCTGAAACCACTTGATCATTCTGTTTCTGTGGCTGGAAACCCCTGTGCTAATCTGACAGAGCAAATGGAGACGGGAGCAAAGCAATGTTCTGCTTCCAAACAGCCCTCTACTCTGGGAAAGCCAGGATCCGATCTAAACTTTGCTGCTTGAGCCCACTTCTAGAAACCAGCAGACTGCAGATGTGCTGTATGATTAGGATGCCACAACACTGTAAAACGCCAACACTTGAAAGCTGGCTGAAAATTCCAACAATTTTTCTCGGAAATTTAGGAATTTTCAACCAGTTTGACACAACACAGAGTACTAGAAAATGAAAGCCTACAAGGCCAGATTATGTTTTCAGTTACATGGGTATCAGTCAAAAGGAAATGACTGAAGTCAGGGGAGTTCCCTTGGATTTGTAAGACTGCAACTGAGATCAGAGTTCTGCTCATGGGGCCAAATTCAGACCTGGCATAAGCAAACGCAACCAATTGATAGATCTCAATTCATGAATGGTTCACAATATAATTTTAGAAATTAGAGTTAAATTATTTGGCGTTTCTTAACCAAGTTTGTATTCAAACTATGATAAACTAGCAGAGGGATAATTTTGCAGCTAGCAATGCAAGACCACGAACTGGCACTACTGCCTTTACAAATTATGGGTATCAAAATGCTATTGAAGTAAGTGGAGCTGTGCCCATTATATCAGCAGAGAATCTGACTGTAAATTTTAGGAGGTAACAATCTTATGCGGTTGTGTTTTAGGTCATGCTTATTCATTTAATAGTGAAAAACAGGCGTACAAGGGGACTAGGGAGGACAAATGAAGTAAATGCTATTTGCGAAGGCTGGGGAAGAAATCTGAAGAGCTTTCAAATGGCATAATAAACTAGTATTGACAAATGTTTTGGTTCTAATTCAAGTAGGATTTGGTCCTTGATTTAAACTTCTGTTGAGATTGAGAAGAGGTATTTATAGGATCATTTCTTTCATATTTTACATCATGTCATGGTATTGTACACACAGAAGGACATAAAGTATGTTCATGGATACCAAATAACAAATACAGAAATGTTTTCATTCTCAGAAAAAGATCCCATGTGGAATGGAAGGATCCCTGTTAATTTTTTTTCTAGCCTCTCTCTTTCCCGGTCTGTCTTCACCTGGTCGTCTTGGTCTTGCCTGGAGAGTTATCTCTAGTTCACATGACAAAGTAGCATATTCAGTAGATAATGTTAAGTGTCCTCTCATCCGTCATAAGCAGCTCAACTATCCAAGGAGGGAAAGAAAGGAATAGGCACAAACTCACATACTCTGCTAAGCTGCCACACAATGTCTGCTAAATTCAGACTCTAGAGGAGCATTCTGGAGACACTTACACCAAAAACACACAGACACACAAAAGGGAGTGGTATGAACTGAACAAGAAAAATCTGTCTTCAAGAGATTTAATTTCTGTGAAGACCAACAGTACCTGTTATTCCCCTTATACTAACAGTTTCATGTGGAGTGCATAAACAGTAGACAATGACAATTACGGGCCAAACTCTGCCCTTACAGCCCTGTTTACTCCAGTGAGGTTGCCTGGAGTGTGTATCATTACAGGATTTTGCCCAAAGGCCTTCTTCAGTTAATACTAGTAGTCGATCTGCTCTGCTACACCAGTATAAAAACAGAGTAACTCTGTTCACTTCAGTGAAGTCTCTCTGGATTTAAGCAAGTATTCTTGAGAGCAGAATCTATTTCTAGGTAATGTGCCATCCAGGTTCCCAGAAAAGCTCCTCTAATTAATTAATCAATTAATTAATTAATAAATAACTCAGGGCTGAATCTAAGCTAGATTTTATAAAATGTCCCTTCCAGTTTTTGATCTGACTGAAATGAAAATCAGAGAGTGAGTTTGCTTCTGGGTTCCAATCCTGAGCCCCTTTGAACTATGGTAACTGGAAGAGAGAGGGTCTAGCTGGGGTTTACCTTGCTATGAAACAGATTCAAACATTATCCCGTTAGAAGTAGTTGAACACAATAATGGCAGCCATAGGAAGAATAAAATATAGAAGTAGCATGGGGACTCATATTTCTTCAGACACAGTGAGTGACACCCTGGCCCTATTAAAGTCAATTGCAAAATGCACATAGACTTCAATGGGGCCAGGATTTTCCCCCACCTTGGGCTTCCAGATTTGGACAGGGTTGGTGCTTCCACTAGGCGACCCTAGGCGGTTGCCTAGGGCGGCAGGATTTTGGGGGGCGGCATTTTGGCGGCGACTCATTTCTCGGCAGCGATTCAGCGGCAAGAAAAGCGGCGGCTGAAACGCCGCCGTGAACGCAGCTTCAAAGGAGCTGCCGCCGAAGCTCCGTGTAAGGGGGCGGAGGAGCGCTGCCACGTAGGGCGGCAAAAACCCTGATGTTGCTACTGGATTTGGATGCTAAATTATGTAAAGCTCTCTATTCTCCAAATATAGGTTTTATTCCCTTTTGTTCAGCACATAAAACACCTCCTCTTTTCCAGAAAAAGTCCCCTATTCCATGACAGTAAGTAACAGTTTGTTGCATTTAGAATTTGGAAAGCTAAGGGTCTAAATCGGATTACAGGTTTTCCTGCAATGCCTTTTACTATCTGTGTCCAGCATATGATAATTCAAGCAATTTTCATATTCATATCCATTGTTCTATTTAGACTCTTCAGACTAAGAACAAGCTTTATGGAAGATCTTCTTTCTTTTGGTCCCAGTAATTAAACACATCCTGGATCTCCCAAAGCAAGCAATACTTCATTATTTAAGTCTGTTTACTGATGCCCTTGTGGTATTTAGTTCTTAGTTGAAGTATATGATAAAGATAAGGTTTCCACATTTATTTCTCAGGAATATTTTTTGTTGTCCAAAACCCATGTTCTGATGGGCAGATGAAGTTAATGGTGGGGGAGGAGGGAAATACTAGATACATGTGATAGCCAGTCAGGAAGCAGTATTCAGATAGGAAATCTCATTGGCTGCAGTATGAGTTCCAGGCAAACTCATAGACTCATAGACTTTAAGGTCAGAAGGGACCATTATGATCATCTAGTCTGACCTCCTGCACAATGCAGGCCACAGAATCTCACCCACCCACTCGTGGAATAATCCTAAACTATTCTTGACTTCTGAGCCAACCAGCACACAGGCATATGTGGTCTAATTGGTTGATGTTAACAACATTTTGCTCCCATTCGCCACAGGTGCAGCAGAACCACTGTGGTCCTTCTGTTGTCCAGGATAATGTAAGGGATCCACATAATCTGTGCAACATGAAACCTAGCTCTACTAGAGGTACCCTCTCTGTGCTCCATGCATCAGGAATTGGGGATCAAGTGCAGGGCAGACACAGATGAGGAACACAGGTGTGGGACATGTAGATGTTCACTATGTGGGTCTAGGGTGACCAGACAGCAAGTGAAAAATCGGGACGGGGTGGGGGGTAATAGGAGCCTATATAAGAAAAAGACCCCAAAATCGGTACTGTCCCTATAAAATCGGGACATCTGGTCACCCTATGTGGGTCCAACAGCACTTTCCCTCTTTGTAGTGGGAGTCAAAATTGACTCTGCCTACCACAATAACCTGCTATAACAACCAGAGAGTGACCACTATTCTTATTCAGCCTGCAGCCAATCTCTCCCCACCAGTCCCTACAAAACCCCTGTGTTGGCTTTTTCTTCTATTCAGATGAGGATAAACAATTTTATTTATTTTTTAAAAAACCCTAAGATCATTTGCTGCTCTCCATTTTATCAAGTCATTCCAAGAGAACAGGCATTTCCACTGTGGCATTTGGGTGACGTTTGTTTACACTGATTAGGAAACTATAAGATTTGCTACAACTTCTACCAGTGATGTGCCTTTAAACTGACTGTGTGGAAACCAGAGATAATTGATATCTTGTTCTTTCTTTGTTGTTTTCCTTACTGTAAAAACAAAGGTATTTAGAATGAAGGTACATAACACATACAAACTTAATCCAGCACACCTTGATCCAACACAAAGCAATATGATGCAGGCCGCTGTTTGTAAAATTTACTTGCATATTATGTTGGAACACTGATTTTTTCCTACAGTTAGGCTAATAAAATCCATATAGTCAATGAAATATTGCAAGTAATCTCGAAATCACAGGTCTAATTGTGACAGCCTTACTCTTATTAGAGAGTCCCTATACTATACACACAGTCCCATTGATTCAATATGATTATTAGTCTATAGAGCTAGTAAAAAAATTTCTATTGATTTTTTTTGTGTGTGGAAATGTTCAGATAAAGCTGACATTTCTCTTTTTTGACAAATTTTTCAAAAAGTTTCAATTCATTTTCTGTCACGTGATTACTTTTAGATGGAAAAAAGAACGAAGCAAAAAAATTGTTTCACAACCAACATGTTTCACAGGAAATAAAAACATTTTCATTTCTTTTGAAAATTTCCACAACACATTCTTGCCTTACCTTTTTTTCAACACGCTCCAACTTCTGCAGGAGAGTGCTATGCTACACATTATGAGTAAGGGTGACATAAGCAGGCCCAAAATGAATTGTGCCATACATGGCTATCTAGATCTGACCCTTCCAATCAGGTGTCTCCACTAAATCAAACTCGCTTTTTCTTATACAGAGAGGAGGACATTATTTGCTATCAATTAGATTCTTGATCACTGAACTACACAGAGCTGTTGGTGGATAATTATCATTCTTGCACAATCTTAAGTGAGAATAATAGTTTAAGCAACACCACCATCTGTCTGTAGTTAAGTGACTGAAGAGCTAATTGCTAAGGGAAAAGTATTCCCTCTTCCCTATAGATGAGGAAGTGTGTTTCCATTGTGTGGAGACCACTGATGGCAGATTGATTTTGGGGTTTTTGGAAGCACATTTTTAACATGTGATGTAAACTTTATTGGCCTAAGTGGCTGAAAATAAACAAAGTGATGCTGAGAGGAAAGTTGTAACACCTCTACTCACGGTGAATCCTGGTAAAATAACCCATTTATTAGCCTGATGGCTAGCTCTAACCATCAGAAGCACATGAAGGAATACTGTGAGAACTGTTTACTTTTGAATAGGATGCCACTTAAAAACAAACAAACTAGAGCTCTATGATATTACAACATACTGCAGTGTGGGCGTCTCAAATTCTGTAGTCTTCATCTAAAATCTGCTTGAGCTGGGACTGAGTTATATGGGTCAGCTTTTCAATCCTTGTACAACTAACTAGGTCATTTAAAAAAAACCAACATGGATACTTTGGCAGGGACTCCTCAATCAGCCCCCGCCCCTCGAACTCAATAGCTAGGTTACACTTCTCATCAGCATACTATCGGTATGTTACTACTGTGAAGGAGGCACAATGCCACAACCCTTTAGACTCGAATGGTTACTAAGGTTGTGCATTGAGTACCTGCTGCACCTGTAAAACTTTGTGTAAACCTGAAGAACCCCAAACATTTAGTATCTGTACTTGTCTCTCTCTCTTTTTTTTTAATGCTGGCTTTTGTTTCACCTTAGGGAGCCCTTTAGGGGGCCCAGATAACAAGAAATCTGGTCTTTTCGTTGCATTTCACTTCATATATGAAGGGAGCAGCATGAGAAGACCAGTGCTCGCATTATTTCTGTCCTACTAATGGCTCCCCACGGCCCCCAAACACCAAAAACATGCAAACATTGAGCTGCACTCAGTTTTACTCAAATGCTGGGATGTTAGACCAGCTTCAACAGGATACCGAATTCAGTCTTAGGTTTCTGTTTGTCAAGAGGACGATAGATTTGGCAGTATTCTCCCTCTCCACCGCTGGCCCCAGCTTGTTTCTCCATGTGCTCTGGATGCCCCCAGACTCTGGTTGGCCTAGAATATTGAGAGAGCTGGTCATGCCATATTTCAGATAATGATTAATTTGTGCTAGGGCTCGCCAGGGCTGAGCCCCGGCGCCTCTAAACTTGGCCGTTCAGAGCCCCGGCACCTCTGGGCTCACTGCGTCAATTATGAAAGTAAAAAAAAATTGCTTGAGCTCTGGCACCTCTTTAATTACAAATTAAGCACCGATTGCAGCCCATGGATGATGGAAATATAGGGAGAAAATAAAAGCTGGTGATAAATCCACCATTTAGGGACATTAAGTGCCCTTCAGTTTCACTTCTGACCCAGGTGCTTTGGATCCAGGTGCTCTGAATATGAACTGATGCACCCCTCCTCTCTTCCCTCCCCTCAAGCCCATGAGTGCCACAAGGACTTCCCTCGGGAGACACTGAGCTCCCTTTAACAAGGCACTACTTTCCTGCAGAATTTTAAGGCACCAGTGTAAAAGATTCAGAGAGGTTTGGATCTGGAGGTTTGAATTTGTCCCTAAACCTGCCATATGCTCTCAACAAAAATCCAGAGAGCACAAAGGCTCAGCTCCACAAAGGTATTTAGGCTCCTAACTTCCTTGGAAATCAGTGGAAGTTAGGAGCCTAAATACTTTTGTGGCTCTGGGCCTCTGTGCATTCCGAGGGACAAAAACGTACGCTCGCATATTTAAAGTTAGCATATGGTTAACATACCATGCAATTTACGGAGTAATTGAGATGTTCAGGGACCAACACCTGGGACTCCAGGATCTGATTTGACTGCAGTAAATATTTGTAACATTATAAAATGACAGCGTACACTTAATTTTTCTTGATTAGTGGGAAGGCTGGTTACCTACTATCCAGTGGAGCTGTATGAAAATTTGGCAGTTTTAACTCACAGGAGTTCTTGAGAATCTTCTTCCACTTTGGCATCCTGTGGGATTCTCACCTCCTGAGCTTCCTCTGACATTCAGGCTGTAGCAAACACAACCCCCGCCTGCACCAGACCCCAAATTCAGTGTGAAACCCTAGGTCATAAATTGTTCCACATTCACTCACAGGGTTTCCCTGGGCTTCGTTATAAATATTTCCCATAGTTCTACTTCCCATCTTACCTGGACTGCAAGTGCTTTGGCACAACTCTTCATAAAGGCGTACTAAGGCTCTGATCCTGCAAACTGGTGTGCATTGGCAGACACCTACATGGAGCCCCACCCTAGGGGGCCTGCCTACATGAAGCAACTTGCAGGATCATGGTATAAATTTGCATCATTTGCTGTCCTTAAATGAGAAACCTTGTTTTTAATTGGCCATAGAGGTGCCTTATATAGTTTTGGAGTCTTACAATGCCACCTGAAGACAATTTCCTGAGTTCCTATAAAGGGCACTCTTTTCCTGCAGAATAGGAGGAATTTTAAACGTGAAGAACTGTAGGACTTCACAGAGCTGTCAGCTATATCCAAGTACCCTTCATAAGGACCTTAGTAAATATAAGAAAATGTAAAGGGGTATACATACACTCTTTGCATAGTTAAAATGTGGACTGGCATGTATCTGAATGTAAGAACCAACCTTCCATTCCTTGTGTTTTCCTTTAGTGCTGGGCTCAAACATTCATAGATCAAAGATCCAAAACTACTTACAATAATCATAAAACAAGTCTGCTGTCCTGGAGACTTAATAAAATGATAGCAGGTTTCTGTGTATCTTTCCAAGTATCTTGTATTTCCAGAGCTTGCCACCTGTGCAACAAAAAAATCTGTTTAGAAGTGTGTTTTTTTCATTCTCGAACCCTGAAAGTCTTTATTCGCAGCATGAGATTATTGCAACAACTTAGCAAGTGGCTTTCCCCCTCTATTTTCTTTCTCTTTTGCACCTATGTCCTTTTAAGTTTGTTCAAACCTTAGGGAAACATTTAGTACTTAAGCTTTAGGTTTTCAGGTTCAGTCAGGTAGAAAATCTAACACTGAATGTGTGCACAAATGATATCGGCACACAATGGGGACCAGCGAGCAGCACAAAGAGAAGGGAAGAATATAAGTGTTCAGAGACCAAGGGCTATCTTTGAATTTGGTTTCCCAACACCAGCTCTGAAGTTTTCTCCCAAGATTCCCAGGTTTCAAAGTAGTCACAATGGTTATATTGTAGGAGAATTATCTGGACAATGTGGGAAGTGGCAGTCCCTAATTATGATCTTGATTTCTGGGCTGCTTAAAGGTGTAATATTCCTAAAATTGTATGAAGAATGTGTTCAGCTTAATGACAATTTCATGGTTTCAGAAAGCATTCACATTCAGTGCTAATTTAGGGTCTGATCACTCTGAATGCACAAGGGGGGGGGGGCGTGAAAGTATTCAGCATCTCACAGTTCCTTGTAAGATCAGGCCCTTTGTGAAGTTCACGGTAGCAATGCATTCAGTGATGGTGATTGGTGCATATTACTTATTCCATTACAATATATTCCCACCACAAATTATAGCAACATCATCAAGGACAAAAAAATTCTAGTTATAATTTCACACTATGTTTAGGGGAAATACAAAAACACCGTCACCCTTACCAACAACAAAACAAACCTTCAAAATCTCACTGCTGTATTCCACGTTGTCTTAGGACATAGTAAGTTGCATGAGGCAAGGTACCCAATTGGCCATGTCCGTGCATGAGAACCAGCTATACATGCACACAGTGGGTATTAGTGCACAGAACAGTTGCACACAAATGTTAGTGAGGAATTTCACATGTCCAACTTTGAAACTCTTGTCTGTGATTTTTAATTTGCCACCATCCCTCTCAGCAAAACAGCATGAAAGTGTAAAAAAATAAGTCAGAGTGTTATGCGCTTAGTAGAAAAGAAAATAGCAATGAGAATTTGCATCTTCGATTAAAGCCAGTGGTAGTTGCTCAGCATGTCTCAGGATCAGACCCTAAGAGGCATGAATTCTCAGGATGACAATAAATGAGCTTGTGTCACCACTATTAGAACCTGTCTGGACTAAATAAGAATCACTGGAATTGCCCTATTTAATTAGACCATGGTCCATCTAGCTCAAGCATTTCATCTCCTCTGACATGACCAATACCCGATGCTTCAGTGAAAGGTACACGAAACACCACAGTGAATATTTATAGAATTACCAGTCCACAGGGGACGTTTTCCCTAGCTATTGTTGTTGTGTATTTGGGTTGTCGTGGTAATAGCACCTTGTTGTTGCTATGGCAACTGAGTTAGATTATTAGGGGATAGCCCAGCCAGTTTTGGCTGGTTTTGGTTAGTTCAGTGTGTGAAATAAATGGCTGCTTTCATGGCTCACAGCTCTCTGAGTCTCAAGTGATTTCTTCCTAAACTTGCTGCCCCAATGATCCAACAATTGTCTTTAATTCTTTACGCAACAAAGACATGAAGAGGCTACATGGGCACAGTTGGGTCTTAAATATACACAAATATGCACCGTCTAGCAGCTCTGGCTGGTCTCCGGCAGCTTCTAAAACATAAAACACAGTAAGCATCTCTATAGAGCTCCTCAAACTATTTGAAGAGTTACTGCTCCCTTTCCTATACACTGCACTAGCTTCCCTCAGTCAGTGGTTGTATTATGACCTAAAACACGAGTGTTTATTTCCCTTCTAAAAAATAATAATACTGAAGACCGTGCAAGTGTCAGTGTGCTCAACAGGCTCTTCAAACTGACATGTTTTCCAAAAATAGTCAGTGCTGTGAGCCATTATTTGTACAACACCATTAGTAGCACCTGACACTTTCATGATACTGTCAGATTTCCTGGGAAACAGGTGAGGTTTCATGGCAGGTATGACTCCGTGAGAACAGTTAATTATAGTATCCCAGTAGGAACTGAGATGTGCGAGTTATTTGTTGGCCATTTGTTTATAGGATTGGGGTTTTGATGCCATTTCAATAATTAAAAGCAAGACAAAGCTCAAGACCTCCCTCCCCCATTGGCTCCTTTAAATAATGAATCAGCAAGACTCAGCCCCCTGGTGCACCCACTCCCTTATAAGCCCAAAGAGTTAAAAAAAAGACTGGTGTGGAGGAAGCTGATGCTTGCTTGAGGAGATATCCTCAACATGGTTCAGACTCCACACATGCCTAACTTGACGTCAAGGGCATTACTCATAAGTTAGGCACATGCTTAAATATTTTGTTGAATTGGGGACCATGCTATTGAAGTTCTCATTTACATGTTCCCCTCTTAATCCTGTTGGTTAGAACTTCAGTAGCAGAAGGAGGGCTAGGTTTAGCCCCTGGGTAGGATTTTCAAAGCTGGCCAGGGAATTTGGTGGCCTGATTCCCAGTCATTTTGCTCTGAAAATCTCAGGCTGTATCTCTTCAGCAAACTCTCCATCCAACTCTCCATCCATAAGGCCGGCGTGCCAAGGGCTTGAGGCTTACTGCCTCTCAGTACAGAGGGTTACACCTTGCACTTGCATAGGAAGAGTTGCTACTTGTGCTTGAGATGAAGAGAAGCAATCCGGCACACCCTGCTGTGCACCATGTAAGGACTGACAGGATGGAGGCCTGGATTTCAGTTCCGGTTAGTTGTAATGCTTTCTGTCCTGTCTGAATTTGCATGTGTGCTTGGAGCCAGCAGTGGTGGCTGCATGCTTTCAAATGGAAAAACAAATGACAAAATAATATATACATGTATGGTTTTTCATGTTTAGCTCAGAACAGTGTAGGGTATTTCCTGGGGATTAATAACAACTGGCAGGGGATTAGTGGTCATTAATCCCCAGGAAATGCCCTACATTGAGGTGGTTGTTACATAAGTTTTTAATTTTAAAACCAGCCTTTAACAGAGAAGGAAAGTAGCCAAACCTTTTGTGACCGTTAGCCATCTACAGTATACTGCATATATCGATCAATGTTTCCTAGGGGCTGTTCCATTGATGCATGTGATAGGTGTTCTGTTTTACATTCAATTACAAAAACAGATTGCATTGTTTCTGGAATGACAGTCTGACATTCCTTTCAAGTTGTGCTATGGCCCATGGATTAGCCCAATTTAATGTACTCACAGTATGAAATTGAAATGTCATCTCTAAGAATAACTATACAACAGAGTCCAGCAGAAAAAGCATTTATATGACATCCTTTCCAAGATTGTCCATCCACTGCATTACAATAGAAAGATCCATTAAAATGGTGCCAAATACATGATTTTAATATTGATTTTGAAAGCTTCATCAATATAGGGACTGATCCAGCTCCATTCAAGTCATGGGAGTCTTTCAATGATTTCAGTGTAATCTGAATCAGACCTAAAGTGTGTGTGAATAAATGCTGGACAGGCTGAGGGGCCAATGTTATTCTTACATTTTTGGGGGGTGTACAGTCTGACAGAAGAATTCCTTTGTCATATAACCATGTAAAGCTACAATCATGATGTCTTAATGTAGTAATAACAAGTAAGGCAAGATTCTGTCAACCTCAGAGTGGAGTGGTATAAACTAACTTGATGCTAAACACAATTTTGTAGTCAGTGTAGACAAGGACATGTGATCTTAGTGCTGCTACCAGAGAAACACTAAGTTCAAAGTTTTCAAAAGTGGCCTCTAATTTTGGATACCCACATACCTACTTTTGCCCTGACTTTCAGAATTGCTGAGCACGTATACCTCCAACTGAAATTAAATAGGCTGCTAGTTTTTAGTATATCTGAAAATCAGGTCCTAGGTGTCTAAAGCAGTGCATCAAAAAATAGAGGTCACTTTTGAAAATTTGTCTCAGAAATGTCTTCATCTTCATGATACAAGAAGCCTTGAAAAATTCTGCTGGTGTAATAGGAGCTTTAAGTGACCAGGAACAGAAGATCTGGGTGACTGAATCTTTTTAAGAAGCGAGTGGTAAAATTCTAGTTTTTGAAACATTTGCTGACACAAATTCAAATCATCTGAACAACTAGAAAGAAGTTTTCACAGGTTTGTTTTCTTAACAACTGACCAAATAATCCATCCATCTCTGCTGATGGGATTCCATTCATATGCATTCAAGAGTACTTTCCAAACTTTGAAATAATTCCTTTGAGAAGCACAAGTTGTGCTTATTAAATTGACTTGGTGACATTACCGGACTTGTTTTCACTGTGTTAGACTTTTATTCGCCCGTGAACTAAGTCTATGAGTTGACCATCTGGAAAAATAAGCTACTCGACAGCCATGTAATCTGTCTTTTGTCTGGCTTCTGGCAGTAGATTTTTTTGGATTAACACTGAGCAAACATTGAAAGGGAGCTTTCCTTGAAGCACTCTCCCTACTCTAAGTGGCATCTTGTTAAGTTACAAATTAACAAATGGTGCAATGTTGTTAAAAGCTTTTGTCAACAATATTTCTATATAACTTTGATTAAAAAAAACCATGTCCTTTACTTTTCTATTTTTGCAAAGCAGAAAGTCATTCGCCGATTTAACAGCTCTGGGAGAAAGAATTTCTTTACTGAATCAAGATGTAGCAGCTTGCAGTCATTCATCATTATGTAGCCTAATGGAAATGAGTGGGAAGAAACTGATGAGTCCACATTTCTCTTGTCATTTCAATGTAAATTGTCTGTCATATTTAAGAAATCATGGGCAAGAATCTGAGTATCATTTTTTCCCTGAATATAAATCGTGCTCTGTCAGTCAAAACAGTTGCCAAACTTGTACAAATGGCAGGCGCGGGACTCCAAGAGTCTTGCAGATGAGACATAAAAGTTAGATCCTGATGACTTGTAGTCATTAAGAAATCCCATGGTGGGGATATTTAACCTTATTGTACTGGCCAAATTCCAGTTTGGGTAACTCCATGCTACCTAGCTAAATTCCTCGGTGCTGAACATGAAATCTGAACTTTTCCAGGTTGACCTTTTCAACAGACGTGGAGTTTTCACTGTCACATGGAGCCTCTAGATCAGGATTGGATGTCTTTCTAAAAGACATACTCTAGTTCCATCACAGATCGTTGGGCGTAGAAGCAGGAATCACTGGGTGAAATTCTATGGCCTATGTTACACAGGAGTGCAAACTAGATGATTCCTAAGAGCTCTTCTGACCTTAAAAATCTATTATACTAATCCGATAAAGGAAAGAAAACGGAAGTGACAAAGAAAAGTCAGATCAAGGACCACGAGGTCATCAGGCAGGATGTTGAAACTTGTTTTGAAGCGCACGCATGATGAACAGGATGCTGATTCACTAACCCTTGTATGCCTCATGGCCTGATCTTTTTCAGAGGTGCTGAGCACAACTCCCGTTGATTTCCATAGGAAGAAAGGGTAGTCCTGTAATTACGTTGCTGGGTGAACACTAAGAGATCTTCTTTCAGTTCCCATCGCTGCCACAGACATCCCGTGTGGTCTCGAGCATGCCACTAACTTTGAACATCTTACTCAGATTGGTGATAGTAACTCACTCGTTACTCATGTGAAGTCAGTGTTGCTACATGTTTGAGTAAGGGGTTCAAAATCCAGCCTTTAATCTCTCTGTGCCTCAGTGGCCCATTTGCAAAATTGAGCCAATATGAGCATATTGTGAGGTTAAATTCATGAGTGTTGGTGAGATATGTAGGCATTTTGATAAGAGCTATAGAAGTAAATAGGACAAAATATAGGAATTGTTTGTGCTTGGTGCCTGTGAATATCAGATCATTGTGTATCTATATCATCACCAGTCACCTGATTTTTTGAACTTGCTGAGTACCCACAACTCCAGTAGAAATCAGTGGGAAATATGGGCATGTAGCTTCTTTGAAAGAAAAAAGAAAAGAAAAGATGACCCAATAATGTTAGTAATAATATCCTTGGATTTGATAAAAGACTTTCCAGAATTGGAGGGATTTGTTTGAACCTGCATGATCAGGGGCTTCCCAGATGGCATGGAGAAAGTCTCCTTTTCTTTGCAACATGCTGGAAGTCTGTCATGTAAAGACATGAACTTTGTTATTTCCATTTCATAGATGGGCAATGTATTTGCGGTAAATATTAGGTAAATTTTCCAAGACACACATTCAGTTATTTGCTCTGTGTTTCTATCACTGGCACACCACAAACCCGTAACTTGGAGCAAAACCAGCTAAAATTCACTGCCAATAAATACTTGTCTTTATATACATAGGGCTTATTCACATTGTTCAGATAATGTACACAAAATCTGATACCTTCCCAGAATCTGAAAACCATAAGAAGAAAAGGAAACTTTAGCATTTTAATACTGCTAAAATTTATGATGGGACTGGAGTAGTGTTACATTTTCTCACTGCTGGTTATAAAGACAATAATTAAGAGGGCATTGTCCACAGTTTACTTACTAACCCAGGAGTATTTTTGTTGCTCATGTTTCTTCTCTTAACAGCTTGGCAGTGGGGCCTATACAGTGAAAATAAAAAAGAATGTTTAGTTGCACAATGCCTGGTCTGTTTTAGCTTATTGTGTTGTAATACAGCTGACATTACAGCTAAGGAGATGGATAATTCATGTCAGATATAACTCTGTGTTTTATTTTACAAGGGACATACAAGCATAGTGTGTTCTTGTATAACTGTTTCACTCACGGTTCACCCATGGCTGTGCCAAAGAAGGTTCTTGGTGGCACAAAAGGTGTAAAAAGACACTTCACCAAGCGGATGTTTTGACTTGTTAGGATGATCCTTTGGTTAGTTTACTCCAGGTAGTTGTGAAACAATGGAAACACGGTTCAGAAAACAGCAGTGTTTGTCTAATGCACAACCCTGCATGGATGTAATTTATGGAAACATGGTAAACATGGTAAAGTTCAGGATGTACTTTGTTTTTTAATATAAGTCAAATTTTGATCTCACCACTTCTTAAAAAGTCTCCTTTCCACGTGAAATGTTATTGGTTGTTTCTAGCTAAAGAGTTATAGGTTAATTGTTCCAGAAGTTTTAGAAATAGGAGTTTGAAAAATGACAGGTATTTCAAGAGCAACACTTTTAGGGAAATAAGTAGTGACAAGAATCGCTACAGTTTGTTTTTGCATTGCTGTATCCAATGAGGACTAATACCTTTAATTATGCTGTGGGAGGTCGATGAGTGGAGTGGGAGTCAGTTTTGGCATTTATTCATTGTAGGTGAAATTTACCTCAGCTGGAGGGCCAGAACAAGGCCCATGTATTGCTAAGTTCCAATTAACCTGTGATCTCAGTGGGAGCCACTGGGTGACAGGATACTCCTCACCTGTTGATAATAAAGGTGAATTTACTACTGGGTGGGAGGGATAGCTCAGTGGTTTGAGCATTGGCCTGCTAAACCCGGGGTTGTGAGTTCAATCCTTGAGGGGGCCATTTAGGGATATGGGGCAAAAATTGGGGATTGGTCCTGCTTTGAGCAGGGGGTTGGACTAGATGACCTCCTAAGGTCCCTTCCAACCCTGATATTCTATGATTCTATGAATTATTAAGACTGAGGGGGAAGTTCTTTCTGTTTCACACAGTCGGCAGGAGATATTGTAGTCTTGTATTAAATCTGGAATCCTATTCCCAGGCCAGCTGCTGATTTGCTTTGTGGATGTAAGGAAGTCACTCTACTTTGGTTTACTTCTCAGTGCTTCACTGTACTCATCTGTAAAAGGAATAAAACCACATCTTACCAGGGTTTTACCACTGAGATCCTTTGCCCTCATTCATCGTTGAATTGAACTGAATCCTGAGACGTGCTGAGTCCATCTTGAGCATCTACATCTCCCTTAAGTCTGAAGTCAATAGAAGTTTCAAGTATGCAGAACCTCTCAGGATTAGGCCCATTCTTGTTCTAAAACAATGTTTTGTTGCTCAGGATAGAGCCGCTCAATGAATCCCCCATTGACAATACAATTATGCTCTTTCCCCACCCCATATTCTTGATGCTTTCAACCCCAACCCCCACCTCCTATTGTTCCATTTGAACTATTGAAGAATTTTCCTAGATGGTTATAGAAGTAGGACTCTTATCCTCTATGCAGGTCAGCCCTTAGAGGCCAACACCACTAAAATGCACACGCACTCAAAACCAGTACATTGGTTCGGAGGACTTGAGTTAGGGTTGTCATTCATAAATGGCAATACATTGAGCCGCAAAGAGGTGTGTCTAGGAAGAAAATGGTCTTCGGTCCTCATCTGAGTTAAAATCTTTATTAACTGTATGAAAATGTGTACGGAGGGGTTAACATCATGTTACCTTTGTTACCACTGTTGCATTGTTCTAGCCATTCGTATCCACAGTGGATGCATTTGCAGATGACATTGAAAAGACAGGTTTTGCATCGTCAATGGCATGAGCAGGGGGAATTTCTTTTTCTGGTGCTCTTGGAGAGCTGCTGTCTAGGGACTAGAAAGGTGCCAGTTTGGATCTTGGCTGCGGTACTGTATAGGACACACACTCAATAGCCTGGATAGAAAGACTTCATTAACTGGTTAAGTCTCCAGTGGGATCTGGTTACTAGCTGGCAACACATGACACTCCAGGTCTGCCATAACGTCCTTCCCCACTGCGGAGCCAAACATGATGCATCAGAGCAATGTGGTTGCACTGAACAGAATTTTTGTTACTATGTGGGCCAAACCTGGAAAGGAGAGTGATCCTACTCCGTGCTGCACACTGGTTTTAATTAGCAGTGAAGTCCCTAAACTACAATTGCTCCTAATTCTGAATTAAGCAAAACCCAGTGTCCTGTTACAGATTATTAGAATTTTTCTCCCCCTTATGCTTTGGGTCATGGATATGACAAGGGGTTTGTGTGTGGACAGACAGTTGGCTACAGCCTGAGACCCCTGCTAAATCAATTATTAACAGTTTTATATTTTAAAAAATTGCTGCTTTACAAGTTTTAACAACTTTGGTAGCCTAATCTCAACACTCTGTATCCCCATCAGATTACCTAACATAAGAATTACTTTGATGAAATAAGGATCAATATTTCTGTCTTGCATTTGTGCAATATTATGAAGTCCAAACTCCAGAAATGTTTTTTGCAGTGTGACATGTTCCTGGGAATAGAATGATTTTTTAGTTGCCAGTCACTTAGGGCTAAAATCCTGAAGTCTTATTTCACAGTGAAAATTTCCATTATTTTCAGTGGGAGTTTTGATTAGAAAAAGCAGCAGGATTTGGTCCTCTAGAGAGAGATTCATTTACAGTATTTTATTACTTTGACTGATAACATGTATATTTGTAGCAAATCTTGATGAAAACTAAACCTGTGTACTTCAATTTGATTTTTAATAAGTGTGATCTGACATCTATTACCAAACACAGCTCACTATTTAAAAAGTCTACGTTTGCTCACAGTTGCCACACAGTAATATCTGAGACCCCACATTTAGTGTTAGATTTTCAAAAGCATTCAGCATTGGCCTAACTTTGCTCTCACTAAAATCAATGTTTAAACCTGCATTAACTTCAAGCAGAGCAAAGTTACACCAATGCTGAGCACTTTTGAAATTCCCAACCTTATTTCCTAGTCTAAGCAGAGAGGAAATTTGTGGTATTTCAGGTCCCATGTCATGGCTGCTTTGAGCAAATGTTGATTTGCGTGTGTGTGCTTAAAGGCAAACACTATACATATATTATTAACATGGACCTATGGCTCTTGTATCCAAAATCCTTTGCTTTGAAAGCATACAAAATTGTCTCCCCCTTTTATTTAATCACATAATTTTTATTTAGTGGACCAAATTCTGTCTACATATCTGCATACAATTCCTACTGGAAAAAAATGGAAACCGCAGCTGGGATTTTCAAGGAAGTCAAATCGAGTTCAGCACCTCACTCCTACTGCCTTTCTATGGGATTTGGGCACATAATTCCCATAGGCTCTTTCGACAATCCCAACCTACAGGCATATCAGAATATGGTCCTGACCATGAACAGTAAAGTTAGTGTACTATACAGTCATAGCTACTGATGTGGCTTCATGGCCTAGGTGTAATAGTTGAATTCTCCTTCTTTTTTAATGTAACTTTTACATTATGAGTGGGATCTTGAGTCCACTGCAAATAGTTAAAGTTTTAGAGAGGAATAGAAGGCCTGTCAACAAGAAAGGTTTAGAATAATTAAAACAATACATTTGAAAAAAAACCTGCAAGAGTTTAAGTTTTCATTAGTGGCTGCATAGACAGGATGAAACTTCAGCCAATTATATAGCCTAGGAAAAAAGAATTCTGCTCTTCCTTATTTATCTAGCCCAAAGGAGAACCCATCATAACACAAAGTTTACCAAGTGAAATAATCCCAGCATTCTTATAGCCCATTGGACCAAACAGATTTTGTGGATACAGATTCTAACTCTGAATACTCACATGTGCTAAACTGCTGAAAGCATTTGCACAGATGTACACACAAGTGGCTGTCCAACAGCGGCTTTCTTAAAAACTTTCCCCTAACTTTCAGTCCCCAGCATCATTTTATTTGTGTGCTAGCCTCAACCTGAACTCTGGTAACCAGAGGCTAAATCTTAGTATCCTAACAAGCTGCTTTTCATTAAGGGCACTTTCATCCATCTCTCTAACTTCAGAATTAGGATAAACAAATGGCATTTAACAAACCCCTAAACAACCACAACAACAAAAGAGCATTTTCTGCACCTTACAAAGAGTGAACTATGACTCCTGGCCCAGGATTTCACCCCTGGATTCCTTAGTCTTTTTTTCCCAGCACTGCAGACACACTCTTCCTCTCTGTTCCTCACTTTCTCCAACGGCCCCTTGATCGTCCCTTCCCAAATTCTTGGTCTCAGACTGCTGGGCAGGAATGATAAGGGCCAAATTCTGTCACCCTTGATTCAATTGAACTGTCATGGACTTCAGTTAGATAAAGGGTGACAAGATTTGTCCCTGAGTGTCCAAGGATCCTGCTTTAATCTTCCCCTGCAATTTACTAATTAAACGGCCAATTCTTTTCTTACTCCTATCCAACTTTCCTAAACCCTATGTGGTTGCATGGATGTAGTTAAGAGGAAAATTTGGTCCAAAGAATTAAAACTTTCATAAAAGCATCTCTATGGCATTGAACTATGAATTTCACAACTCTTAGTCCACCTGCTTAATACAACCATTAGAAAACAAAGGAAACCTGGTTTGGTTATTCAGATATGGCTTCATTGTTACAGATAGATGAAAATCATGGGCTGATCTCTTTATAGATTTTGATTTCCTTTCTGGGGATGGGAATGGGGGTGGGAAGAAAAGAGATGGCCTTAGACTGGGACTTTCAAAAGTTAGGCACCCAAATCCTATCAAAATCCAATGGGAGTTGGGTGCCTATCTGCCTTAGGCACCTTTGAAAGTCCCAGTCTTTCTCTTGGAACCCTTATGAAGCCACATGTGAGTCTTTTTGGAATTTGTGCAGTAGTAGAAATCATCAGTAATCAGGAAACTCACACCTGTGCCCCTCTAGCACCCTCAGTCTGCATTTGACTGGATTGGAAAGAATGAGATTGTTACGCCTCAAGAAGAAAAGCTGGGAGTTACATGCAGCGTAATCTTCATTATTGGGGAAAGGGCAATTTTAGGGAAGCTGAACACTATAGAAAGTCAGGCAACTGTGAGAAGAATATCCTGCTTACCCCTGTAAAACCCAACAATTACCCAGAAAAGACTGGGGTAAGTCAAAGCACTCAGTTGTAATAGAGTTAATATCTGTAAGAACGGGTAAGTTTTCAGTCATTCAAAGGCAAGCTCTTAGTATGGACCCTTTTGCCTTATCTTTCTTCTTTCCCCCTCCTCATCTTTGCATACATTCAATGGCAGGACTAGGAAGCAATGACTTTCGTGCTCCTTAACTCAGGCTTTTGTACACATTGTCTCAGGATCAGGACTTTCTCATCAGCAGGCTTTCCTGCCCTGTCATTAGCCGTTGTCTGAAAATTAGCAGCATTCTCACCAGCTGACCCATGCTGCAAGCAGGTCATGTAACAGCAAGTGCTATGTTATGTTTTCCCTAGAGTTTCTGGGCTTCATCAGAAGCTGAGGGCAGGTGTGAAATTTATTGGCTTATATACAACTTTAGCTAGAGGCTTCATGGGGAAATTCTGTCCAAGTTGGGTGGGGCTGGGGCAGGAGGGGAGAGAAAAGAGAGGGATTGAGGGAAAATCTGAGTGATTTTTAGACACGAGATAAAGTTGTACTTGGCAAAACAAGTATGTTTCTAAAAGCAACAGGTAATTTTCTCTCAGATGTTATCATGCTGCGGGAAAGATAAACTGGCCTTTTTTGTTTTACATTCCCGCTTCAGTTATGCTTGACAACATGTTGCTGGAGCAGAAGCTCTGAATGTAATCCTGCCCAAGGGCTAAGCTTTACATCTATTGCCATACATTTGTTCTTCTTTACTGAGTCATTCTTGAACTCATTATCCCTAAATTAGCTCCTTTTTCTCGTTTCCTTATTTTTTTTCCTTTTCCCATATGTATTCTTGCAAATGAACCATGAAAGAATGTTTTCTCTCTGCCCTCCCTTTGTGTGTGCAAAGTTCTGGGCAGCTTATTCTCTACTTTGTGCTACACTTAAGTGTTGATTTAAATAAGGTCTGTGAGAAATTTGGAAAAAATAATCTTTAGCGTTAATTGTTGCGCAGTTATAGCTCAGCAAGTCATGAGCAAAATGGAGGGCATGCTGCTGAAATTCATCTAAAAGCTCAAAGAAAGCAGAATGTGCATTTGCCTTTCATAGTCAACGTCAGCCTCTACAAGCAGTTTACAAAGTAGAGTGGTGCAGTATTGTGCAGGCAAACATAGCAGTTATTATGAATTCAACAGTTCATGCCTTGCTTTAGATGTACCTGTTTTTGTTGATAAACGGAACATTGGCTAAGGTCACTTGGGATATCTTCTAATAATTTTGATAGGATTATTGGATTTTTAATATCCACGTAGACTGACAGAGGGGCCTAGGTTTGACATCTAGGATGGGTGGAAGCCAATACCCCTAAGAAGCATCCCTCTTCTCATTTTGTTTTGCTTAATTAGCATTCGTAAGGGCAGTGATATGAAGATGGTGGCTCGTGAGCTGCAAGTGGCTCTTTAATGTGTCTCCTCGGCTCTTTGCTGCACTTGATATCAAAACATTGTGTGATTGGTTAATAACTTGGATCAGTTAATAATTCAGTCAGGATGCTTTTACTATGTTATTAATCAATTAAGTTATCAACTTGCACCAAGTTATTAACTTATGTGAATAATATATAATATAAAATATTCCCTTCTCATACTGTTTAAATATGAATAGTACTATAATAAATGAAACAACGAATTCACATGATTGTGGCTCTTTCGGGTAATGTTGATCGCTAATTTGGCTCCTGAATCACTGAGGTCTGAGTATCACTAAGTGAGGGGCTCATGGGCCTTCAGTCAGTGACTAAAACCCATAGTCTTGTCTCTGTCTTTCCAACAGTCTCCACCCCAGTGCCACACATGGCATCCCGTTCTCTGTATGACTCAGGAGTGTTGGTTTATGTGATAGGATCTTCAAGAACAGGGAGCTGTGAGGAGGTGGCTAAACTGGAGAGTCACAGCTCAAGAGGCAGGCAAAAGTAACTAACTGTAGGATTTTGAGAACGTGGGGAGCTGGGAACATCAAAGAACCCAGGCAAAGGGGAAAAAGGACCCTCCGAAAGTTGGAACCAGGCTTTTCTCTGCTCATCTCAACTATAGCTTTTGAAGCTCACCCCACTGCTCACTGTGATGAGATTCAAGAAATTGAAAAAATTCCTAAACCTGCATTGCAGCACCTTGGAGACAGGTTTGTCAAATTCTCAGGTTTAAAATAAATGACCTAATATTAGACTTCACCCCATTGCTACTCAATTTTAATATTACCTGAACTCAAACAGACTAAACAGGAAGAGAGACAAAGTGAGTGAGGTGTAATACCTTTTAATGGAGCAACTTCTGTTGGTGAGCGAGACAAGCTTTCGAGCCACACAGAACTCTTCTTCAGGTCAACCTGAAGAACAGCTCCATGTGGCTTGAAAGCTTGTCTCCATAACCATGGGAGGTGCATAATGGAGGCTGGGGGAGGCTAAGCCTCCCCAAACCTCACAGTGCCGGGGGGTGGGGAGGAGAGGGCAGGGTAAGGGCTGTGATGGATTTGGGGCCCCTGGAAAAATCTCCTCCCGCCACAGCCCACAGCTGGAAGACCTCTGGGGCCGTGGCAGGGGCACAGAGCTTCTCTGGTCTCGGGGCCGCTGCGGGGAGCCAGGGGAGGAAGGAGTGACTAGGGGGTGAGGCTGCAGGGAAAGGGGCGGAATGAGGTGAGCCATGGACGGAAGAGGCAAAATGGGGGAGGGGCTCTGAGCTAGAGCCAGGGCCTAGAGATCTTCCACGGTCCTGGCTGAGGCTGAGCGCTCGACCCCGGTTGGGGCTGAGCTCTCAGCCACTCCCTGGCCCTGACTGAACTCTCAACCCCTGTCGCCCATGCAATCTGGTATTTTAGTGGCAGGATTGATTGATTGAACAGGCTTCCAAACAGTAACGCAAGGGTTTGTCAGCCTTTCATTTTTATTCTAACAAATGGGACTGTCCACGAAATATAATAAGATTGTGTATTCCCACAAATAATACTAAGATGACAGCAGAGAAGGACTAGCCATTGCATTTACTGTGGGTAAATAATCCCCTAGGAGCAATTCCATAAATGTCAGGTGTAGGGCTGGTCAGAAAACAAGAATTTCATTTTGTGAAAAACTTTGAGGTGTCCCCATTTTTTTTTCTGCATCAGAGCAAAACCTAGATTTTTCTCACACACGCACACAAAAATTGTGGGAAATAGCCCAGGGTTAGGGCACTCACCCACGTTCAAGGTCCTACTCTTCCTGATTCACACAGGCTCTTGAACATGGGTCTCCCACATATCAGGTGAATGCCCTAAGTATTGGTTATTCTAAGTTGGACGGATGGGTCTCTCTTGTTTTGACCAGACTTATATTGTGGAGCTGAGCAACCTTCCCAATCAGCTCTAGTCACATGTAACCAATCCAGCTGAGCACTTATTTCTGATACCAAAGACATTCTCAATTTTGAATGTTGGCATTTGCTCTTAAGGTATCATGCCTTTCAGATCAATTGGATTGAGACAGAGTGTTAATATCAGGTCACTACTAGTTACTGAACTTTGCTAAATATAATGCATTGTTCTGTCTTTTACAATATGCATTTGCTAGAGTAAACCAATGATATGAGATCCCATTGAATTGATTCATTTATCTGTATGGATTTGTGGAAGGCTGGACAGTCTGAGAAACAAAATCTAATCTTTTGCCCCCTAACAGTAGTAGATATCTCCCAGGTATTCCTTGGGAACAATGGAACTGCAAGTGATCAGAGTAAGACTAGAGCAGGGGTCTCAAACTCAAATTACCACGAGGGCCACATGAGGACTAGTGCATTGGCCCGAGGGCCGCATCACTGACCCCGCCCCCTTGCTGCCCACGGCCCCGCCCCCACTCCACCCCTTCTCCGCCTCCTCCCCTGTGCGCACGGCTTCCCGCTCCTCCCCTCTCCCTCACAGAAACCGCGAAGCTCTTCCCATGCGGCCTGTGGAACTCTTCCCTGCGGCTCGCCAGGCTCCCCGTGCCCCACCCCCGCTCCCCCATTTTTTATTTTTTTTTTAACCTCCAGGCAGTTCCCGCCGCCAGAACAACTGTCTGGCAGCGGGAACTGCCTGGGGGTTAAAAAAAAAATTACAAAAAAAATTATTTAAAAAAAAAAGGGGGGGGGGAGCCCTGCGGGCCGTGTGTTTGAGACCCCTGGACTAGAGGAAGCAGGAAAGTGCCTTCTTGAGAGTTAGGACTTAACCCCTTTGGATCATGTCCTGTTTTTAAAGGGACAGTCCTGTTTTTTGGGGCTTTTTCTTATATAGGCGCCTATTACCCCCCACCCCCAGTCCCGTTTTTTCACAGTTGCTATCTGGTCACCCTACATTTGGAAGTATTCTACAGTCATGGACTGAGAATTATTACAAACCTTAATACCATTAGGAAGGTGAACGCAAACACCTTCCTTTCTGTCTAAGAGCTGACAGCTTTGGTTTATACATATGTAGGTGGGATTCAGATAGCTGTTGTTCAATGGATTGTCTGTAGGAGAATAGCTTGTGTAGCCATGGAGAGGTTTTAGTAGCATATCTTTTTTTCAATGGGACTGAGAAATGGAGAACATTCTGTTTGACCTTGGAATGCATAATAGGGAAAGCAGGACATCCACATTTAGAGAGACAGATAGTATTTGTGGCAAGTGTATGTGCATGGAAAGGGCAGGCATGAGCTGCGGCTACTGCTGCTTCAAATGGGCAAAGCTCAAGTGAAGCTGGAAAAGTCACTTCTGTCTTCATTACTTTTAGCTTGTCACATTAAATTATAAGGCCAAATTTATCTCTGGTGTAACTCTATTGAAACCAAGGGAACAATACCAGGAAGATATTCGCTCATGTCATCTGTCATAGGACACGTATCATGTGTCCTGCCTACATGAGCCGGTAGCTTCATACACAACCGGCTTGTTGCTAGGTAGAGCTGGCTGGAGAAACTTTGATGGAACCATATTCCATTGGGCTATGCAGTTCTATCAAAATCAAAACACTAAATCCGGTTGATTTCAACAGAATATTGTTTAAAAAAATGGGAAAATAGTGTTGACCTGTGAGGAATGAAACAATTCAGGTTTTCATTTTGAAAGGACTTTTTTCATTTCAAACTTAAATTGCATTATATATTATGTATTAAATACATGTTATAATATAATTTTTAAAAGGCAACATGGAAACAAAATATTTTGATTTTGTCTAACTGAAATGTTTCGAATGACCACCAGCCCAGTTTTTCCTTCTGAATTTTCATTTATGGAGAATATTGTAATTTTCCAGTTTTGCTCCAATTTGGATTTCAAAATCTTGAAATCCTTTACAAAATGGAACTTCCATTCTCTGCACAGATCTGCTGCTTGGTGGCATTTTGATTTTTAATTTTCTTCTGGTCAATAGAAAAACATGAGTTTCATGTTGTAAAAGTGGATACTCTTGTGGCTAGGAAACTTGTGTCTTGCTAGCAATTGTCAGTGTCTGAGATGATGCTTATCCCGCAGCCAAGCCCTACAATTTTTTGTATGACATCTATGTACTAAAAGGACCAGTGAGACAACTAAATCTGAGATTGGCTTGATAGGTGTGAAAGACTTTTCCATCAACTATATGGCACAAAAAGAATGCAAACTTTTCAGGGAGTAGAAAGCTAAACAAAAGGAAAGACCAAAGGTCCTAAGAGAGATCCCCACCCCATGGAGCAATGTCTAAGAGAAACAATTTAAGAGCAATTTATAAATTCACATTTTCTCACTTGTTCAGAGAAACCAAATATTTACTGCTGGGCATCTTTTATTTGACCTATCATAACACACTTTTTGTATTTCTTCTAACAGCAAAACTAGTTCTGGCTTTAACCTTCTATTTAACAGGAATTTCCATACATGGGGTTGTGGGGATTCTCTTTTACTATTTTCTCTATTATTTCTTCATAATAATCTATTTCTGTTCTGCATTTCACAGCCCAATTCTGCCCAGCTCTGGTATTCACGTTAAGCAATACTGCACACCTTGAGAGGTTCCACTGAATGTGAGATTTTGAAAGTTGAAGGAATGCCATTACTTAATCCACTGCATGTTCAAGATAATGACTCAGGGATAGTTCAGTGATATATTTAGGAAGTTCCCTTCAACACTTACCTGTGCCTGAACTACTTCATATTCATTTTTAGAATGGAACTTAAAACAGTGTTTTGAGTCATGTTTGAGTCTTCCCTAGAGCATTCATTGGTGAAAACACCAAATATTCTGACTTTTCACTCTGCTGTAGCTCACTGTGATATTGTGTGGCCACTGTTCCCAACTGAAAGTAGAAAGCCAGCGCTGAAGTTTCCATAGAAGGAAGTTAGAGGATTCTGCCAAGCCTTTAAACGTTATAAAACCAGGAATGGGAGTCCTGTACAATCCCGTGATTTTATAGCCCCTTCAGAAGGAAATTTGTCAGACTAGTGATTATAGCAAGGAACCAGCAACCAGAATTCTTGAATAAATTCTCAGCTCTACCACCAGTTTGCTGTATCACTTTGGGCTGCTTACACTGAGCCTCAGTTTCCCCATCTGCAAAATAGAAATAATAATTGCCTCACAGGAATGTCATGAAGATTAATTCGTGTTTGCAAGGCTTTCTGAGATGGGGTTACACCAAATGTGGTAGAGGAGAGGATTTGAATCTGCATTTTGTATGTTGCTTCGCAGAAGAGACTTGCTAGGTTTACAGATAGCTGGAATCTACAGACAAATCTACAAACAGGATTAAAAACAATTAACTTTCAGTTTTCATTGGAGTTTGGCAATGAAAGAAACTTCCATTTAAGAAGCTAATAATTAGTTGCCAAGACAAAGGTACCTTTCTTTTCTTTCCTCTTTTAGGAAGGTAAGGTGCGATAAAAGCTGGATCAGTTTTATACCAAAACAAGCTCACTGTTATGTAGCAAACAAATAAAACCATGACAGATTATACACAGAGATTTGCATGTAGCTGAGAAGCAGGAACATGATTCTCTAGATGTTGCTGGTGCCAAATGGAAGGAGACCAGCTCTCCTTGACTGAGCAGTGGGGAATAATTTGCTGCATCAGAGAACTGTGGCTTTGTCTTCATTCTAATTCAGTCTTTATCTGTAAAAGAAGCACAGATGTAAGTGCTTTGGTGAACAGAGATAGGATTTCTCATGTGCTTAAATGCTTTGCTGACTGGGGCCTATGGTGCATTTTCCCCCCCTTCAAATACCACTTAAAGTTATTGTTTGTTTTTGCATTTATTTTAAAAAGTGCTAGTACAGACAGCTCACAATCATATGGACTAGCTGACTCGGGGGATTGGTAATTGGATATGGAATCTTTCACATCTAGGTCACAGCTCTGAAACTAAGGGGCTGGTAGTGAGTGCAAATTGCTACCATGCTACTGTCGATTGGCTACTGAGTAATTTCTGTGAACAAAGTTGGAGGTCTTTGTGATGATTGGGCTTGCTGGAAGCATCACCTAGTGGTGAAGGGGGCAGTTCCTCGTTAGTGCAGAGGGGGCTCTGGGCCAGGGCCCTGTGGGGGTTACCAAAGGCCATGAACACTTACGGCAGTGATGGGCAAACTGCGGCCTGTGGTCCCACCATGTGGGCTGTGAGACATTTTGCTGATGTTGACTGTCCGCAAGCATGGCCTCCTGAGGCTTCCAGTGGCCGCGGCTCACCGTTCCCGGCCAATGGGAGCTGTGGGAAGTGCAATCAGATTACCCTGATAGGCCGCATGCGGCCCATGGGCCACAGGTTGCTCACCACTGCCTTACGGCTACCCTTCCTACCTCTCCACTCTATGGTCCAAGCTTTGCAGTCTATAGCAAAAGGTACTGAAAGAAAGTTATCAACTGCACCTTTAGTCTGCCTGGGCCTAGCGGATAAGCTCTTTTTTCCCCAGAGGAGCTGCTGCAGTGTCCCTTCTAAGGAGCTGCCTTGCCAGCGCCCCTTCGGCGAGGTCTGGCCTCCTTTTAAGCTCCACCTCCATCCAAAGCATGCTCTTCAGGTGCAGCTGGGCTATCTCATTTGAGCCCAGAGTTGCTCTTTAACCCCTTCAGTCCTACTACGGGATTTATCTACCCCATCTCCATCTTTATCCAGTTCCTTGTGGCTAGGGCCCTGATCCAGCAATTCATTGTATGCAGGTGGACTACTGCACTAAGCAAAGCAGTGAAGTCAAATCAGGCTCTGAGGTAGGTGGAACTCCTCTTCTGTTGCTATCCCTCGATGCGAGGATGATGTCTGCCCAGGGGGTTCATTGGCGGGCTTTTTAAGTGGCTGAGGAGCCCAATTTGTGCCCTGAAGATTTTCCCACAGAAGTGACGGGTGTAATCTTGGAGGAGACATAGTTGTTGGCTTGACTGTTGTGCCCTTTCTTTCCTCCTTTGTTGCGTCTCTGTCTCATGAGCATGTCTGTTCTCCTCAAAGTGAGCTGTGGCTTGGTATATGGTGTGGTGCCACTGTGTTCTGTTCCGCGCCAAGTCCTCCCACTTTGTTGGGCTGATGCCTTCCTTTTTATGGTGTGCTTTCGGTATGTTTTCAGAGCACTCCCAGTGCCCTCCGTGAGCCCTTCTTCCCTGACTTAACTGAGAGAAGAGTACTTGCTTCGGGAGGCGAGTGTCAGGCATATGTACACAGTGGCCAGCCCAGCGGAGTTGGTATTTCATGACCTGCACTTCTGTACTGCTGATGTTGGCTGCAGAGAAAGCGCTGATGTTAGTGGGTCGATCTTTCCAGCTGATGCTGAGAATCCACTTGAGGCAGCGCTTTTGGAACCACTCCAGCTGCTTGAGATGTCATCTGTAGGTTACCAAGGACTCACACCCATAGAGAAGGGTGGGGATGACAACTGCCTTGTAAACCAAGATCTTGGTGCCTGTTTGCCAATCCCTATCATTGAAGACTCATGTGAGTAGTCTTCCAAATGATGTGCTGGCACAGCAGATCCTGTATTCAATTTCTGTGTCAATGCTGACTGGGTGAGGTGGCTACCAAGGTATGGAAAACGGTCCACATTTTCCAGGGATTCTCTGCTGATGGTGATTTGTGGAGTACGAAAAGTAGTTTGTGCAGCTGAGGGCTGGTAGAGTACCTTGGCTTTCCCGATGTTGAGAGAGAGACCCAGGCTGTAATGGGCATCTGGAAAAAGATTTAGGGTACTTTGCATGTCGGCCTCTGTGTGTGCAAGAATGACGCAGTTATCTGCATACTGAAGGTCAGTGATACCAATTCTCCTGATCTTAGATTTTGTTTGGAGATGTCAGAGATTAAGGAGTTGGCCATCCATACGATGCTCAATCCCAATTCCATCAGGAAAGCGGTCACATATGAGAATCAGGATCACAGCAAGGTAAATGGAGAAGAGTGTTGGAGCAATGACACAGCCCTGCTTGACACCAAACCATTCGTCATTCGACTGGTGTCAAGCAGGGCTGTGGTAGGTGCAACAATCCTTCCATATAAAACAAATTGCAGGATCGGGGCCTAAGTGTCCACATCACAAAATGACTGACACGACTGGCACTAGTTGTCATCTTAGTGACAGCAGAAAGGTCAAAGGCTGAATGGACTATGATAATGAACTACCCTCTCACAAATAGGTGTGTTCCCTGCAGATCAGAATGGAGGTACACTGGTGAGGAAGTGGGTGGGAAAAAGTCACTGTTTTGCCTGTGGATAAAACAGAGGACTTGACTTCCGTTCTGTGGATAAACAGAGAATGTTGGCCTCCACAGATGTCCATCTACCACATTTAATCAGCTCTGAGTTAGCTTTTAGAAATGAGGAGAAAGAGGTATAGACCTCAGATACCACTGTAATGGGGGCATAAGAAATACTTAGATATAATTTAAAATATTACTTGTAATGCTTTGTTTCATGTGTAGTAACTTTTACATGAAATCCTCTATTGATACTTGAAAAAAAAAATGAATATACAGAAACACTTCTGTGATACAGCATGGCCAGAAGGCAGTAGGAGAGTGATCTAGGGTGAGGAGAAGCCTTATTCCCTGTAGATTAATTAAAAGCACCTGAAACCAATTAGAGCACCTGAAGCCAGTCACCTGATAAAATCCCCCTGCTTCAATCAGCCAGAGGAGGAGCTGGAGCAGAGTGAGGAGGAGCTGGAACAGAGTGGTTTGGTGGTGGAGCAGAGAGCAGTTTGGAGGAGCTGAATCAGAGTGGTTTGGTGGTGGAGCAGAGAGCAGTTTGGAGGAGTGAAGCGGAGTGGATTGGTGGTGGAACAAAGAGCAGTTCGAAGGAAAGTGGAGGAGAGTTTTGAGAAGTGCTGCAGCGGGCTAAGAAGACCAAGATCCTAGGTAAAAGGACACCTGGCTTGTGCAGAGGGAAGACAGGAAGCCCCACAAGCTGAAGGTCAGGAGAGGGAAGTAGCCCAGGGGAAAGAATCACTGGTACAAGTGGTTCACCTGCTATCATAGGGCCCCTGAGCTGGGACCCGGAGTAGAGGGCGGGCCTGGGTCCCTCCCTCTCCACTCCCCTTCCCTGGGATACTAGTAGGATAGCTGTTACCCCAGTTCAGGGGCAAGAAATGGCACCCTGAAACCCCCCCACAAGAAGAGAAAGTGCGGGACCCATCATAGTAGTGCCGGCAATTTGCCACAACTTCCTTTAAAATCTCTGTGCTAACTTGCTCTGTGTCCCTTATCACAGTACAGGTTAGTGGCAAATCACCCTTTCTGACAAACAAGGATGCTTTCCTGCATCCATCCCAGTTTGATGAAGACTGAAATGCAAAGAAGCCCATACATTTAGCAAAGCCAGAATAAAAATCAGCACATTCTGTTGACAATCAGGAGGAAGTATCACCACGTTAACAGTTGTGCACACATCACTACTGTAACATTTTTATCTCAATTAACTGCCTCCAGCTCTGCAGACTTTCCATGTGCTGCCTTGCACTGGTTCATACAGGTACTTGTTGGCAGACGGGTCATTAATCATCTTCGCCCACATATTTTTTTCTTTACTTTCTTGTTTGCAGGATGTGCTTAAAGTACAGTATCCTGGTTTTGCTTTATTTGCCTGAGATTGATTCATTTTTTGTTCGTTCAGGGGATGAATGGACAGAAATTGCACAAAAGAAATTGGTTATTAGTCTCCAATACACTAATGTGTATTGGGAAAGCTACACTGTGTTCTTATTTTATTGGAAACCCTGCAATCCAATGTCATGTCCTTTGGAGGTGTAGATATTTATTGCTTTGCCTCCAGGCTCTGGAATAACTTTCCTACTGATCTTTGTTGGCTAGGAACAAGTTCCTTATTTACAGCAGTTGCTCTCAAAATCTTCCCAGTTTTACCATAGGTAGCAAATTAATGTCACATTAGGATTTGCATTACTGCCTTTACTTCCCTATGCTACAGATACTGAGGCAAAATTATTTATTATTCATATTTTAGTTTTGTATTACAATAGCTCAGAGACCACAGTCAGGATTGTGTTAGGTGCTGTACAGACGTACGTACACATACACAGCCCCTGCCCTGAGGAACCAAGAAGAAAGCTGTCATATGAAATATTGATATGTTACTTTAATGTATGCCATTGCTTACAAGGAGCAAAATGTTATTCCTTCTTATAATTATTTAAATAATATTCCTGTTTAAATTGCTGCCTTGATGTTAAAAAGTTCTAATGTAGTTGGAAGAGCTCACGCTCAGTTGTTAGACCAGCCATTTTAGGAGACATCTTTTTCTGGATTCTAGTCTATAATTGTTCTGGTGCCAGAGTTTTCACTATCTTTAACTCACACAAGACATTGTCTAGTCTAGTGTGACTTCACATCTAATGACTTTAATCCTAAAACATAGTCTCTCCCTGAGCATCTCTAGGGATGGTGCAATTCCCAACTACTCCATACTCAGGACTATGCCTAAAAGGTGCAATCTAGAGCAGGGGTAGGCAACCTATGGCACGCGTGCCAAAGGCGGCACACAAGCTGATTTTCAGTGGCACTCACACTGCCCGGGTCCTGGCCACCAGTCTGGAAGGCTCTGCATTTTAATTTAATTTTAAATGAAGCTTCTTAAACATTTTAAAAAAAATCTTACTTACTTTACATACAACAATAGTTTAGTTATATATTATAGACTTATAGAAAGAGACCTTCTAAAAACATTAAAATGTATTACTGGCACGTGAAACCTTAAATTAGAGTGAATAAATGAAGACTCGGCACACCACTTCTGAAAGGTTGCCGACCCCTGATCTAGATCCTGTATGTTTCTAAGCACTTTCTTAGCTGTGCATTGATAACTGTTTTCCCTTTCCCAGCCCAAAGCACATACAAGTATTGTTCCTCACAGGGTGGACCCAAGAGGGTGTTAAGCTAACTGAATCTAACTAGTGCTTGGCCTTTGAAGTATCCTATAGGATCTTCAATCTGTCTCTCGGTGTAGTTGGTTCAGACATGTGCCATAACTACTTGTTCTACCACCTTTCTTGCCATTAAGATGCTTCCATCTGTAAAGTTTCTGACCCAGGTTTCTGGGAGATCATGCATTATTTGAGCTTCTGTGTCAGGACTGCACATGTGCTGTGCATAATCTTAATTACATGCCTTTCAAACAATTAACTTTCTCTTTTTCATCTCTCTTTAGTTTAGAGTAAGCTGAAATCCATGAGTTTCACATGAGGTACCCCAACCCTCACATTCTGTGCATTACTATGTTTGTTTGTACCCATCCCATAGAAAGGATATAGGCTAGGATTTGCAAACATTATCTTTGTTCTCATCAAGTTCTTGGACAATGGCAAACTGGTTAATCTGCTCTAGTATGCTGAGTGCCCTTCTGTTAGGTTGTTTATCCCTTTGCCCTCTGTCACCCAGCCCTGTCTGTGCTGCTGTCTGAGCTCCATATCATTGTCTCCTTGTGCTTGACCTTTTCATTCAAGCAAGTCTCCATCTTCACTGCTTTGGCTACTCCATAATGAAACTAATTGACCCTGGAGGATTCTCCATTAAGTACTGAAGATATTCAGGCGCACAAAGGTCCCTCCCAAAAGCTATGCTACAGAAAGGAATACATCATCCATTGCACCCACTCCACTAGTCATTAAACAAACCAATTTACTCAATGACTAATTACCATTTCAAATATAGTTGCAAACAAGTTAAAGAATTACATATAAAAAATGAAGTCAGAAAACCTGAATTTCAGCCACAATGGCTGAGATTTTTCACCACCCCTCTGAAAACCACCTTATTTTAAGATGTCAAAGTTGGAAAACCAAAAATGAAGGCACCCAAAATCGCGAATCACTTCTGAAAACATTGGCCAATGACCGCAGCTCCCTCCACACAGGATCAGCTCCTGCAAACAGTGACTATTGCAATGGGCTGAATGAACAGGGAGTTTGAAGCTTGCATTAAAAATCTGCTAACATCACTGGAGCTAGTCCCGTTCTATCACATCCAGAGAAACAAATGTTGATTCTGGAGTAAATGTGGGTACTACAGTTGACCATCATTTTGTATCTAATATTCTGCTAGTATGAACTAGTTCCTTTTGTGCGTACACAGCATAATATACCTTGATCTAATTGTTTCTGGAAAACAGAAGTCTTATAGTGAAAGCTGAGACAACTGCAGTGGCACCTCTAAATTCTCATGCATCTGTGCCTGATATTTCAAACCTAGGTGATTCAAAGGAAGTGTTTAACTATCTTTGCTAAAGACAGAAGCATCTACATCTTTTAAACAGTTTAAGACTGGAAAATTCTAGGCCACATTTACAGCCCAGCTTTAACTGAGTCTCTGCTTTTGCACTCACAAAACTGAGGGCACATAAAAGCCATCAGAATTTCAATAGAAAATGAGTGTTTCTATGTTTGTTTGTAACCATCCCACAAAAAGGATATAGGTTGGAATTTACAAACACCGACCTGTATTTTTGCTCTCCTAGTTTGTGGTTTATATATTTGTGGGTGCTATTTAGTTAATTTAGGGAGAGTGAATGGGAGTCAAACACCTGAAAATGTCCCCACTAAATATGAGGATTTTGCCTCATAATGCAGGAAGTGTGAAATAAGGCCATAGCCCGCCCTCAGTTATACCTGTACAAACCCATCCATGCAACCCCAGAATCAGTGGTATTGAAGGATGTAACAAAAACCAGGATGTGAGCCTTTTATAGTCTACATACCCCTATCGCTTATGTCTTAATTATGCCATTGGGTGTTCTTTCCACAAAGCTACATTTGGTGTGTGTAAATGTGTCGGTGCATTTTTGATAAGTTGGCCTTCAGTGAATACTAGTTGTAATTCCAAATATCTCAGTACTACCCTAGAGAGGTGGCCCAAAATTCTACCCTCAATTACATAAGTCTTTAGACAATCCCCAATTTGCCCAGGTGTATCAAAGAGCAAAATTTGACCCCTAGTGTCCTCTTGGCTCTGTACTGCAGCTGTTATTCATTTTTGCTTCCAAGCACAGACTTTACTGTGCACATTGGATCATATTCTGCTGTCGATTATTTTAAGAAAAACTCCCACAGATTTCTATGGGAGTCTTGATGATGGAACAATGACAACTATAACCCTTTATGTATCTGTACCTGGAAGTTTCTGCATTATGCAATTGTATCAAGTGAACCCAAATGTTTTACTATGTATTTTAGCAAGATACATTTATTTGTCCATTTTCTATGGGATTCTTATCCTAACTGCATGTTTAATTTTGCTGGAGTCTACGCAGACAGTGGTTCCACGACTGAAAGTTGTGTAGGAGGTATGCACAAACAATCATGGTGGTCTTTTAGGAAAGTAAGAGGCTTCTGTCAGGTTTCCTTTCTGGTCCTCCTACCTTTTCCATCAGACATCTCAATGCCTGAGTGAGAGATAACAAAAGAGCCTGAAAACCGATGGAATGTTCAGTCAACGGCAATAAAGCAGACGTTTACACAAGGTGTGCTTCATGTTGCCTGTCAGTCTGTCACTTGGGAAGAGGTGCAGTGGGGTGGACGGAAGGGAGAAAAGGAATCCTGCTAGACCTGAAAGGTTATGGACAGTTAGTGAGTAGGAACAGCGACAGTGGTTTAAAGGAACTTTTGCAGCCTAAATGACCATAGCAACGGGGCAGCAATTGATCCATTTCTTCTGAGCACAGTCAATCACCACATTAGACACCCACAAAGCAGGAGGATGTTGTAGTGACACAGTGCCTACATGAGAAGTGTTCAGAGCTCTCCTGTTGCTTTATAGTCAAAATCATTTGCTGCTATCAAACTCAACTGCAGCTCATGGAGAAAATGTTAATCCGACAGTCAGGGTCATGTGTTAAGGGCTAGATTCACACAGGAATTTAGGGTCTTCCTCCTCCTCTCCCCCCACTTCTTGCCATTCTAGGTGAACTTGCCTGCAAGGGCCCAATCTGGTAGGCAGGCTCTGAGCACGCTTACTGGATTGGACCCCATAGGTGTGGTAAGTAGAGGAACGCATCTCTTCCTCTGGTTCAAGCGTCACACTGGGTTTAGGCAACTGAACACCTAAAGTGACGCAGCTGTGCACTTGTGCAGAGACACAAACATTGGCACCTAGGGCACACTTACTGTAAAAATGTAGGTGCTAAGTGATTTAAAGCACTTACGGGGTTTGGTGGCAGCTGAGTGGGGGTTTTTTAAATACCAGTGGTGCCTGGTCCTGGGATTTAGACACCTAACTGCCACCTTAGGCCTCTAAGGGCTTGTCTACACTACCATGCGGGGTCGATCTAAGATACGCAACTTCAGCTACGTAATAGCGTAGCTGAAGTCGACGTACTTAGATCTACTTACCACGGTAAATCAACAGCTGACGCTCTTCCGTCGACTCCACATGTGCTCCTTGTTCTGGTGGAGTACCAGAGTCAACCGGAGAGTGTTCAATGGTCGATTTATCGCATCTATACTAGTATAGATGCAATAAATCGATCCCCACTGGATCGATCGCTGCCTGCCAATCCAGTGGGTAGTGTAGACAAGCCCTAAGTCCTTTTGTGAATCTACCCCAAATTTTTACATTAAGATCTTTTTCATCTCAAGTCAGAAATTCAATGAGATCAGGTTGAATAGTACAAATATTCACCATCAGTAGGGCCTTGTTGCAAAAGTAGTCATACTGAAACCAATTAACTCAAAATGATTTACAAACTAAAGGTGGATGTATTTGTTCCACTGTTGCTGATAAGGATCCTATTATTGTTCATGAATATCTGGACAACTCCTGCATTGATCCAGTAGGTGCCACGAATGTTACCACCAATGACTATTTGTCTGAACGTTCACACTAGGTGTGTATCATTTGGCATTGTTCATCCTTTCAGTATGCTAACATTTAAAAAGTTTCAGCCAAAGTTTTCAGGTGAAGTGAGCAACCCACAGGCTGAAATCTGTTTGCAAACCCTGTGGCAAGTATTTAGGATGACTGAATATACTCAGAAAAAAATCAGGATTGGTGCATGCACCATTCACAGACAGAAAATGCACGGTGTAGTGGGATAATTTATCAAATTTGGGCTCAGAGGGAGATGGTGGGTCTTTTTGCCTACTCCATATCCATTGTGAATTAAAGCTACAAAATGTTCACAATTGACAGGTAGAGGTTGCACTGGGCGGGTGATAGTTATAGGAAGATCAGCAATTTATTAAGCTTACTATTTGGAATGGTCTCCATGTATGTGTGAAGTGGGCATTTCAGGATACCACCTGTAACATCGAGTAAAAGGTCTTGTCCTCTGACATGTTTTTCTTTAATCAGCTCAAAAAAATACCTTCAGTGACCCTGTTTTCCCGTACTCCATCTTTTCAGAAGGCAGCATGGGACTGTCTAGAGATTGGATAAGATTCATCATACTTATGTGTTTTCTTCAGAACATTTGTCTCCAGAATTTCATTTTCTCTGTTAAACAATTTAGAAATGCCGGGCAGAGCATGTATTGTACCAATTTCATACAATAAGGGTGGGATTTTCAAAAGTGCTCATACTTGGCCTAACTCTGCTCCCATTGAAATAAAACTCCCATTAACCTCACTGGGAGCACTTAGGCCACTGCTGAATGCTTTTCCCAGCATAAAATGTTTTGGTTCTCCTAACTAAAAGGAAAAGTGTGTGTGTGTGTGTGTGTGTGTATGTGTGTGTGTATATATATATATATATATAAGCTCTCCTCCATGTCATTAAAACTGGAGCAATATATTAGCTCTCCTCCATGTCATTAAAACTGGCTCCAAATCCTACTACTGTATTCAAACCCCATTTTTTACATTCTTTCTAATTTGTGCCACATGGATCATATTAATTTTAAATAAGGGATAATTGTTCTATTTTATAAGCAGGATTTGAAATGTTTCCATGCAGGTACGTTTGAACAATTCAATTAGATCGCTCCTATAAATGTTGCAGGTCATCCTGACCTACCATTTCAGTCTGGGGAGAACACCACTTTGAAATCTGTGGGAGGCACTACCCCAGCATAGGATAATAGCATATAATGAAATATGGAGCTAATCGTTTGTAGCAATGAGTTATTACAGAAGTGTGAAAGAATATTATTGGTTCAGATTCACAACCATGCTGAGGCCACTTTGTGCTGGTCTGAGCAGAGGTGGATGTAGCTCTGGGTGTAGTCTCATGGAATTCAGGTTCCTTAGACCCTCCCTAGCCAGGCATCCTGCCCAGCCCGTTGCCACCCTTCACACCTGTACATGTAGCTTCAGTGCAAAGCCCCCCTGTATATCCCAGGTTGCTTTGATGATGATCCCCCACACACACAGCCCCACCATGGGACTTATGGGATGAATTCTGTTACCTTTACTCAGACTGAGTGATATCTTCCTCCACGAGTCAATAATCAATAATCCATGCAGGAAGTTACAATTAAATGTGACCTGGAGGGTCTTGCATTAGGCTTCTATGTCAGGGTAAATTTTCCTTAAGATGAATGGAATGTTTTGAATTTTGCATTAAGAACAGCTACTGACTTCACTATTTAAACAAAAACCCGGGGCCTGATTCTACATTGCCTTGCACCTTGTGTTTTCACGTACATCTGTACAAAGTGGTACCACATTAGAACAGTAGCATTTTACACTTGCTGTGCACAGACACAGGTGATTTATATGAGGCGCAAGACTGAAGAGCTGTGAGTTGCTGGTTGAAAACTAACAAGGCATTTATTTTTGAGGTAGGCTTTGTTTCAGCCTTGGGAGACTTTCTCTTTTACGTCACTATCTTCCAGACTCTGGTGGAGAATGGAAGGGACAAATGATTTTGCAAGCCAAACAGCTTCTAAACCCTTTAATAACTCAGTAGTGATAAAGGTTTCAGTAGAGCAGAATATGGGAATGGCATCATGAGGACTCTCAGATACACACCATGGATCTCTGAATTTGCAACAATTTATGTGTGTTTGGCTGACATCAGCCTCCAGGCCCATTGAGAGAAATGTGGTGCCCCGGCACATCATGTTCTCTGGGACCCCGCTCCCCTACATTTCATCCCAGGTACAGACATATTGGAGGGGTTAAGAGATCTGAGCTTGAGGCCCCGGTACAATTGTCCCCTCTTCCCCTGCCTCTTGTCAGCCCTGTCAGGCTCTGTCCCTTGTTTCTTACTCCTTATTGCTTCTTTCTGTATCCTCAGAGCAGCGTCCAAAGTGACTTGAATGGTGGAAGGTATTTTGCCCCTCGGCCAAGTGGTAAACAGATATCTGATGCCTTGCAGGGCAGCCTCGCAGTGCAGAAGAAATCAGCGATGTAGATTCTGGATATATTCTAGCTATAACTTGTTTTACTCACACACATGCAACAATCCTAGAAGTGGTGCACGGAGCCAGGGCCTTCTAGCAAATCTGATGGTCCCTTCTAGCCTTAAAATCTCATCCCAGCACTCATACCTGCTTCCCAGAACCCACATCACGACTTGGTGCCTCTCTCCTTAACCCTGCTCAGCGTTCCAAGTTGTGGGTTCATGAACCCTCAGAAGGGGACCGAGGACCCTGTCATTTACAGCAGTGAGCACCTCCTTGAGATGCTAAGTACCCTTACATCCTATTGATTTCAATGGGAGTTACGCATTCACAACCCTGTGGCGGCTCAGAACCCTACTTAGTCCTTACTGCATCTTGTTTAACATAGCCATTTAAATGGCTAACCCTCTCCCAACATCTGTCTTCTTGTGACTCAACTGTTCATTTTTGAATAGGCCTACTGTCAATTGGCAAAGCCTCATTGAAGTCAATGGAGTTACACTGACAGCATAAGCTGAGGATCTAGCCCATAATATTTTTGGAGCTGATATGGTTCCTTATCCTGTTCCCACTGGAATTAGTGGGAGTTTTGCCATAGATTTCAATGGAAAATGAAGGATCAGGCCCTGGAATATAGCAATTTCAGAGAGGAAACACTGCTGAAAGTCATTGATACAAATCAACTATAGCATAGATTAATGCTAAGTAAGAATGGGAATAAGAAATAATATTGAAACAAATAAAATATTTGGAATTTATGGTGTTTCTTAGATGTGTTCTAATGTGATACAAATGTAGCTGTACACCTTCCAGGGGAATTTACTGTCAAAAAATTCAATTCAATACTGAAGGAGGCATAGGATAAGGAATCAGCCCTGGAGAATCTTGCACGTGGAGTGTTCAGAACAGGGAGAAAATCCAATATTTTTGCTTTGTTAATTTCCAAAGCAATGTCAGCTTCAATGATGTCGGAAGTGACCTTCTTAAAAATTAGCATATGCATTGGACCTAATGTCCTCTCTGAGCGTATCATCTCTGAAGCCTGAAAGCCTGTTTGAACTGTTACAGTGGCATGCATCTTAAATAAATGAAAACTTCTTTCCAATATTCAGGAAGCGGAGAGGAAGACAAGGAGGTTTTACTTCAAAATATTTCAGTTCCCATTTACGTCATTCTACTTCTTTACATGTTCATAAGTAACAAACACAGATGGAGACATGAAAAATGTCTGAAAAGGCCTGCACAACTCGTAAAGTGGTGAGGGCCATATTACTCCAAAGAAAACAGCCGAGGGCCGAAACTCCCATCACAAAAGTTGGTGAGCAAAAAAAAAAATCAAAAAAAATTTTTTTTTTGCTCTACTCCCCCCCGCGGGCTGCACAGTGAGCCTCCGCGGGCCGCATGCAGTCCGTATGTTGTGCAGGACTGATCTAGATTATTATTTCCCAGTGAAATGAAGATCTTTCATGTAGGACCTATATTTTCTTTTCCTATTAACAATGTGCTTTATAATTCTGGATCAGAGAGCTAAGTAGGATAAAGGGAGTTGGAAACAGTTATGCTCTTTTTATATATGTCCAGAGTTATGCTGTTATTTGTAATAGATAAGGAATATTATGTGAGGAAATGCATAGGGTGATCTCTATACTGTGACTGTATGTTCCCCTTTTCTGCTGTATATGGAATTCTTGCTTTGGAGCTTGTAATTATTTTATGGTTTTATATAGTTTGAGTTATTACTAACTTTTACTTTTTGGATAACTGGCTTATTGGCCTTATACTACGTGGTGAGCTTATAACATCAACAAGTAGGTGCAGGAATCAATGGGTCTCTATAACTCCCCATGGAATTTCTCCTGATTTACAGAGGTTAGAACAGAATCTAGCCCAAAAATCCTGTGGCAGAGTTCTTTGGTGTCCTACAGGATTTCACAAAGTGCCTGAGCTCCTCCCTACATGGCATCCACTTTTCAGCTGTATCCAGTATAGACTGTATATCTATCTTATCTAGAAGGCAGACTTAGTCAATGGTTGATGTAGTCACTGATTAATATCCAGGAGAATTTTTAGGTGTTGATTAGGCATCTGGAGACTCCCATATTGTTCCCTGAATATAAAAGAAACATGCAAGTGAGAATAAGAACAAAAGTAGTACATATTTGAATATAAGGGTGAAAAGTTCAAACAAGAATGTATTTCTCAATTCATACCAAGATTAGAGATGTATGAAATATCTGAAATGCTTTGTGCTTCAGTAGTACTATTGGTCTCAAAGCATTTTATATCATTAATGAATTTGGCCCCATCACACCTCTGTGGTCATTATTATTAGCTCTAATAAGTGATTTTTGAGACACCCAACTTCAGAAAACTCAAAGGGTTTTGATTTTGAGAGGGTGGATTCTCAGCACTTTCTAAAAAATCAGACCCCTATAATAATATGTCTCAAGCTGAAAACCCCAGAATTGGGATACACAAAGTTACTAGTTACTTTTGAAAATTTGGCACAGATTCTCAGTCGTGTTCCTTAACTGTAGAACCATCATCCCCCCACTAGATTGTTGCTCCATGGCATGCAAAAGTCACAACAAACCCCCAAACCAAACTGATAGTTTATCACTGCAACATGGAAATGACACTTTTTTATGTAGTTGAAAAGTTTAAGGGAACTAAGGTCATTTTTAGTTTATCTCTGAAGCACATTGAAAGTCAGAACTTCAGAAACTCACAAAGAATGCTAACTGGACACTCTTGCCCCACCCCTTCTCTGAGGCCCCACCCCTGTTCACTCCATCCCCCCCACCCTATTACTTGCTTTCCCCCCACCCTTACTCCCTCGCTCATTTTCAATGGGTTGGGGCAAGGGGTTGGGATGCAGGAGGGGGTGAAGGCTCTGGCTGGGGTGTGGGCTCTGGGGTGGGGCCAAAAATGAGAGGTTCAGGGTGTGGGAGGGGGATCTGGGATGTGGCAGGGGGTTGGGGTGTGGGCTCTGGGGTGGGGCTGAGGGGAGTGGGGTGCAGAAGGGGTCTTCAAGCTGAGGGGTGGAGCCGAGGAGTTAGGAGTGTGGGAGGAGGCTCTGGGCAGGAGTTTGGGTGTGGGAGGGGGCTCAGGACTGGGGCAGGAGGTTGCGGTGTGGGAGGGGGTGCAGGGTGCAGGCTCCGAGAGGGAGTTTGGGGGCAGGAGGGGCTCCAGGCTGGGGCAGGGGTTTGGTGCGCAGGAGGGGGTGTAGGCTCTGGGCGGCGCTTGCCACTTCTGGGGAGCCCCCTGAGGTAACGTGTCTCTCTCGGCTCCTAGGTGTAGGGGCAGCCAGGCGACACTGCCTGCTGCCTCTGCCCGCAGGCATCGCCCTCGCAGCTCCCATTGGCTGTGGTTCCTGGCCAATTGGAGCTGTGGAGCCAGTGCACGGGGTGGGAGTAGTGCATGAAGCCCCCCTGACTGCCCAGCACACCCGTGCCTCGGAGCCAGAGGGACATGTCGCCGCTTTTGGGAGTCGCGTGGAGCCAGGTAGGGAGCCTGCCAACCCCGCCAACTGGACTTTTAACGGCCCGGTCAGTGGTGCTGACCGGAGCTACCCAGATCCCTTTTCAACTGGACACCTGGCAACCCTAACTGACGTGTCCCTGGACACTGAGTTGGCTTGAGTGTGAAACTTAAGGTCAGGGCTGCACAGAGTGGTTTGAGGTTCTGGGGCAAAATCTGAAACTGCGGCCCCCGACCCTTCCAAAAAAATTACAACTGAGGAGAAGCTATGGGGCAGGCGAGGTTTGGAGAGTGAGCCGGAACTACACTCTCTCTGCAACAGTGGCTCTTGTCCCACAGTGCTTGCCCTGGCTCAAAGCATTGCAATCTGGTACACAGAAGTTGGAGCACCACTCAGGTTTGGCCGGGTGGCTCTCTGTTATGAAAGAGGGGCCAACAGGCCCAATTCCAGTGAGTGGCCTGGCAACCCAGCACGTGGAGTCGCAATGCCACTTAGTTTGGGGCCCTCTCAAAAATGTGGCCTGGACAAACTGCCCCTCCCCCCAATTAAAGTGTGGTAAGCCATTTGAACAAAAACTGAAGAAAATGTTGATGCGAACTAAACTAAAATTGCTGAGCTTCATACAATTCTAAGCAAGATCTATATGCATGCAAGCATATCAGATTTTATTTAACCATGTATTTTTCTTCTTTAAATGGAATTGGCATGAACTGTGGCCAAAACACCCTCCATCAATCACTTGTACAGAAGATGGCAAAAAGACGATTCTAACAAATATACATATAAAATGTCTTGAGAAACTTACAAGTGCCATGCATTGGCCAGAAACTAATGAGAAACCTACACTTTAAAAAGGATCTGAAACATGATCTATAAAAACACATTTTAAAACTGACACATCACTAATGGAAGAATAAACTATGTTTGCTTTATTTATAATACCTTAAGTAAACTTAAGATTTTTTTAAAATGCTACTATTCAAAGGCTAAATTCATCAGGGCAATGATTGAGCGATGGGGACTGGGATAGTAATATTACAGGTTTTTGCAACTCAGCACTTGCTTGCAGCTCCTTATAATCTGTTAATCACACACCGCCAGTGCCATATTGTAACTTGGACTCCAGCCTTCTGCATCAACTCAGTACCTGCTTGACAAGCCATAACTTCCCTCATAGACAAAGTTCCTATTGATGTCAACACTGATCATGTTAGTAGACTATACAAAATATGCTCTGAGTCCAGTGTTCAGAGTGGAGAGGGAAAAGTCTTTCTTTGGTTATCTGGCAGTGACTTACCCTTATCATGAACTCATGATAGAACCATTACCATGAACAGAGCTGGCTCTAGGCACCAGCAAAACAAGCTGATGCTTGGGGTGGCATATTTCTAGGGGCGGCATTCTGGCTCCGACTATGCCGTCCCTAGAAATGTGCCCCCGCCGCCCCAGCTCACCTCCGCTCTGTGCCACCACCGCTCGGCTTCTCCCCCTCCCTTCCAGGCTTGCCGCACATGAAACAGCTGTTTCACGTGCTGCCACTGCTCGGCTTAAAGCCTGGGAGGGAGGGGGACGCTCGGCTTCTCCCCCTCCCTCCCAGGCTTGAAAGCTTGGAAGGAAGGGGGAGAAGCCGAGCGGCGGCAGCAGAGCGGAGGTGAGCTGGGGTGGGGGAAATGCAGCATGTGCGGGGAGGAGGCGGGGCTGGGGATTTGGGGAAGGGGTTGGGAAGGAGCAGAGTTGAGGCGGGGCCTGGGGTGGGGGAACAAGAAAAAAACGGGCGGGGGGGAACGGCCAATATTTTTTTTGCTTGGGGCGGCAAAAATCCTAGAGGCGACCCTGACCATGAACCCTTTGCTAGAGTGTAATTAAAGGAATCAAGCCACAAGTATGTGAGGGACTATGTAAATAAACTGGTTAAGTACCTGAAGATGCCCATATTTCCAGAAGCCTGAGTTGACTCAGACTGAGCTGAGGGCCAGTACTTCAATAAAATATTGTTAAGACATATTGTGCCTTCTCCCCTGACTCTAGCATGCCTACGGCATGTCACATAGATATCTAGCCTTAACTGCCTTGCCTAGAGCCTTGAACTTAGTTTTATGAGACTCTGGAAGGAAAAGAAAAGCAAGAAAAAGAACAAACATAGGCAAGTGTTTGCAGTCTCCCATTTATGTCAATGGGAGACTGAAATACAATTTCTACCATCATGTGAGACTATGAATCATCTGCACGGTATGGCAGGCTCACATGGTGTGTGGGCCTGGGGACACTGTTCATTTCTCCTGGACTCCTAAGCACCTAATTGACTTTGGAAAATGGAGATTTGGATCCTAAATCTCTTAGGCACTTTAAAAAACATCACCCAAAGCTTTTTTTTTCAAATAAAACCTAATTTCTGGGTTAATACAGGCAGCGTCCCTTAACGTGTATCATGTCTGAGTAAGCAGTGAATGACCTCCTTGGCTTTTCACACCAGAAAGTAGAAAACATGCCCTTTAGACTTCTGCTGCACTGTATGATTTTGAACAATATCCTCTATCTCGCTCCCCAAAGAATATTACCAATTACAATAGTTTGAGTCATTGATGTCATTCATTTCCTAGGCTGATGCATCCACATGACTATTTATTCATAGATTTTAAGGCTGGAAGGGACCATTATGATAATCTAATCTGTGCAGACCACACCGTGGAGCCTCAGCCAATAATTTCTAAAACAAACCTATAATTTCTGTGTGAGGTAGAGCATATCTTTTTAGAAAGACATCCAGTCTTGATTTCAAGACCTCAAGTGGTGGGTAATCCTCCACTTTCCTAGTACAGTTATTCCAAGTGGTAATTACCCTCACTGTTAAAGTCTGAATTTGTCTAGCTTCAGCTTCCAGCCACGAGACCTTGTCATACCTTTTTCTGTTACATTAAAGAGCCACCTGCTATCAGAGATCTTTGTTTTCCAGACCTTGAATCATTTTTGTTGCTCTTTTCTGAACCCCTTTTTCAACATCCATTTTGAACTCTGAACACTGGAACTGGACCTAGTTGTGCCAGGAATGTGTCATAGATTCCAAGGCCAGAAGGGACCATTGTGATTATCTAGTCCAGGGATTTCCAAACTACGGCCTGCGGGCCGGATCCGGCCCGCGGCTTCAATTTGTCCGGCCCCCGAACCAATTGCTGCTGCCGCCTCGGCACATCGGTGGCAGCGAGTATTTCGGCGGCAGCTTAAATGCTGCTGCCGCCTCGGCGGTATTTCGGAAGCACGTCGGCGGCAGCTTAAATGCTGCCGGGTATTTCGGCGGCAGTTTAAAGGCTGCTGCTGCCGTGGCGGCAGGGCGCAGAGGGCAGCAGTCAGGGGCTGGTCCCAGAATACCCGCTGCCGAAGCCGCTACGGCTTGCCTGCGGGAGGTCCGCTGGTCCCGCGGCTTCAGCGGCAATTCGGCGGAGGGTAAGCTCAAGAGAACGGGCCGGCCCACAAAGCCCCTTGAAAAATGTAATGTGGACCTCGTCTCCTAAAGTTTGGAGACCCCGATCTAGTCTGATCTTTTGTAGAACATAGGCCAGAGAACTTCCTCAAAATAATTCCTAAAGCATATCTTTTAGAAAAACATCCAACCTTGATTTAAAAAATGTCAGTGATGGAGAATCCACCATAACTCCTGGTAAATTGTTCCAATGGTTAATTATTGTCACCGTTAAAAAATTGCACTTTATTTCCAGTCTAAATTTGTCTAGTTTCAAGTTCCAGGCATTGGATCATGCTATACCTTCTCTGCTAGACTGAAGAGCCCATTATTAAATATTTGTTCCCCATGTAGGTACATATAAACTGTAATTAAGTCACCCTTTAATCTTCCCTGTGTTAAACTAAATAGATTGAGCTCTTTGGATGCATCATTTTAAGGCATGTTTTCTAATAATTTAATCATTCTAAATCAAATACCTTCCAGGAATAAAAAAACATTATGTCAACACAGACACCTTTATCCACTAAACTTGTAATCTCATAAAAAATTGTTTTGACAGGGCCTATTTGCTATAAAACCCATGTTGATTGGCATTCATTATGCTACCATTCTTTAATACTTCCTTCGTTATTTTTAATCTGACATAAAATATGTACCACAGGCCTGAGTTTTCATTGCCTTTCATCTTATTTAGTCATTTACACCAGTGCAAAGTGGGTACAAAAAGCTAAAATTCTGATTTGCTTTTGTTTTCATGAGGCAATGGAGGAGGCCCTAAATCTTTAGCAGTAAATTGAAATAACATAATCTTCAGACAACAAACATCAAACTTTTGTTTATCTGCATTCTTACTTGGGTGCTGTTCACTGTTTATGGCATGAATCTGGAATTTATCTAGTGACAGATTAAGGGAAATGTACACACAAATAGAGCCTTTGAATCCAAAATCAAAACAAAAGCTGTATTACATACTGATTCCAACAGGAATTTTTCATCTTGATCTGAAAGAAAAATCAAAAGGCTCCCTTGGCAGACATTATTCCCAGATACTAATTGCTAGGAATCTCTAAGGAACTTGATATTTCTTTGTTTTTGACTGAAGATATTATAAATGTTAGGAGGCTATTCTTTAACCCTGTGATGTAATTATGACCATATGTCAACAGACAGACATGCACTGCTGTAGTGCTGCTAATTGGAAAGTAGACAAGTATGAACAAGCTCAACCCTGCCCTGGGGCTGTGCACAGCAGTCATTAATAGAAGGCAAAGACAGACCGTGAGGGGAAATAGGCTTTATACACATTTTCAGCATCAGGCATGATATCTTAATTTTCTACTAGTCATTTTCTTGTCCTCAAATTGAAAAATATTAACTATTGAGTATTACTGACCCATCATATAAATGTCTGCATCATCAGTTAGTGGTGTGTTTTGGGATGCTGGCAGAACTCAGAGAATTTCTGAAACTGCTTTTTTACTAAAAACAAAACAAAAAACATTCAGTGTTTTTCCTCCCCAAGGGACAATTGCTGTGAATGCATTCAAACCCTGATTTGGCTAATTCAAGACTCCTATATCTTGCCATTTACAAATAGAAATCTTAGACTTTGGCTTCTGCTGGGTGAAAGTGGGAATGGAAAAAAGAAACTGCCTGAATTTTAAGCAGCTGGGGCTACAGTCACAAAGGGAACGTAGGTGTTACAAAGCGCTAACTCCTAGACGCCCTTCCATCCAGCGGAATTCACAGCCCTGAGTTAGGCACCCAAGCTCCCCTGTACATTCTATGGGAAGAGTTAGACACCCAAGGAAGGGATTCACAGAAACCAGCAAGCTGAGTGTGACGTTTCCTAAGGTAGCCAGGGGTGAAATGCAGGGCAAAGGGGCAGGGCTTAGGGCCCAGATTCACAAAGGGACATGGGCACCTAATTCCCATTGATCTGGGCCTTGGGTGTCTGAGTGACAAGCTGGAGGAAGATCTGTATTTCAGCTCAGGATTCTCAGCCATGAACCCATTCCTGGAGTTGGGCACCTAAACCAGGTCAGGCCTTTATTGTGAAAAGAGACACAAGACTCCCTCTGCGACATTATAGCCAATAGCCCAGTGGCTAGGGCATTCACCTGGGAGGTGGGCGATCTGTTTTCAAATCCTGTTCTGTTTGTTCTGGAGCAAGGACTTGAATCCTGGTCTCCTCCCTCCCAGGAGAATGCTATAAGTGCCAAGCTGTTGGGTAAAGGAGCAGCTCTGACAATTTTGCCACCCCAAGCAGTCGCCACGGCCCCGCCCCCGACGCAGGGCAACATTGCGGGGCCCCGCCCCCGACGCAAGCAGTCCGAGTCCTGCGGCGGACCTGCCGCCCCATTGACGCAGCGGCGGGCGAGAATGGGGTGGCAGTTCAAGTTCCGCAGCGGCAATTCGGCGGCGGGAAGAGCGGACCTGCCGCCGAATTGCTGCCGCGGGACTCGGACTGCCACCCCATTCTCAATGCCGCCCCAAGCACCAGCTTGGAAAGCTGGTGCCTGGAGCCGGCCCTGGTTGGGTATTCTGAGAGGGCAGAGGGTTGGGGTGCCAGGGGTGAGGGCTCTGGCTGGGGGTCCAGGGACGAGAGGTTTGGGGTGCAGGCTGCCCCAGGGCTGCGGTGGGGAGAGAGGACAGTTTTTCAGTGTCGGTAACTCTTTTGGGTAGGACAATGTGAAATGTTCGATACTCCCTGGATCTGTATGTAGCACGGGCTTAACCAAAGAACAATAAGAGATTTGGGATAATCGATGATCGTGATGGTGATTTATACAATGTATAAATGCATTTTGCATTACTACCAACAAGCTCACTGACTACGTTCATGGCTGCAAATTGGACAGGACATTATTCGGTCTCAAATAAGAGTGTCCTTTTTATTCCTGCTCCCCCCCCCCAGCAAAAACCAGCATGCAGTGCTGAGAACAGACCCGTCAGGGAGCAGCCCAGCTGCTCTTTGCAGCCACGTTAATGAGTTTCTTAATATTGTGTGTCAGTGTTGAAGGACATATGGCACATTTAACCCTGTGATGTGAATTTCTTCTGTTTTTCTTGCACACACTTTGTTCTTTTAATTCAACTCTTACTATGAAATATGGCTGAAGTGTTGATCGTATACATATCTAATGCAAGTCATTCGGCATCCACCTTACAGTAGCTGTCTATCTGCCACCCCTTACCATAGTATCTGAGGGCCTTCCATGTAAAATCAATAGCAACAGAGAAGTGTTTAATGGAATTTATGGAGTCTCTGGAACTTCTCCCCTTTTAAGGTCAAAACTCGGCTTGGAATAGGGGTCTTGTTTCTGTGTTTCTTTTTGTTATTTTGTAGGGGTTCAGGAATAGATGGGGGTATCAGTGATGTGAGTGTCATTCTTTTGATGGAAGGCTTTTTCAAAGATATCATCCTAGGAACTTGGGATAAGCTCTTTCATTACGTGTTCCTGAATAATGTATGCATGTTGTGAATCTTGACTGGAAAAGTGACACGGGTAAAACATAAAGGAATTCACAGACTCATCTTTATTTCCAGGATCAAAGTGACTGGGGCAGCAGCTTTACTAGTTTAAGATGTGTATTTTTTTGAAAAAAGCGAAGGCAGCTTTAAAAATTGTATGAATAAGAGACACCTAAATTCAATGATTATCATGTGCCAAATGCTCCTTATTACTGCTGATTTCAGTTTGTGGCAGAGAGGGGAGAGTTCTCGTTTCAGTGAAGAGTTCTACTTAAAAACTGATGGCACAGTAGGGCAGAAAATGTTATTAGAGATAACTAATATTTAGTAATTTTACTGAACATTACCCAGGATCTAAATCTTATCTTGAAAATTATAACTGATCATTTATTTTAATTACTTCAAGAAAACTGTAGACATAACTGTTAATTTTCTAATTATGATAAAGCTGAATAAAAAATATCTGCCATGCCTATGAGCCTTGAGACAAGGCCCAACATTAAGTAAGCATTTTATGGTGTTTGATTTTGATCCGCGGCTTTTATTTTCCAAGCCTTGACTTTGAAGACTTTGTTCAAAAACTACCACCTTCTAACACACACAATAACCCTGCCAGAGGCCTGACAACACCTCATAGAAACAACCTGATGCTCACAAAAGAAATGAATTTCAAAGAGGATCCAGAACCAAAATATGTGAGTGGCAAGCAACCAATGAGAAACTGGCTTCGTCTCCTATTCAGAGCTCTGGTTGTGAATGGCTAACGTTTTCTAATCGCCCAGCTCTTTTAATTGGAACACTGATAATGAAGGTCCCAGAAGAATCTCTGGCAGAAGGAATTCCAGACAGCCTGAAGACAAAGTTTAAAATGTACACTATTTCTAATAACAGACAAATCAGGCTGGACCAAACTACTATCTCCTACCAAAATAGTGGGTCAAATCCTACAGTTCTTACAAATGCAAAACTCCTGCTGAAGTCACTGGGTGTTTTGGATGAATAAGGACTGCAGGATTGAATCCACAGGGGGAAAAAAAAAATCAACCCCCCCATAGTGAATCAATTGTGTGGGTGAGTTGGGATTTTCTATAAAAATCAAAATACCAAATGTTGACGATCGTGCTTCTATTCCTTCCAATATCTATATTCTACAGCTTAGTAAAAAACAAACAAACAAAAAACAGATTTACAGCCCAGCTGGCAAGGTTCTAAAAATTAATTTAGAAGTGATGGATTTCCTTAATTTCAGTGTTATGCTTTTGTTGCTTGCAAAGAGTAGAGTAAATCTACCCATGTAAGAAGAGTGTCCTCTTTTCCCCCTGAAGAATGCAGAATGATAGTGTAGCTAAGGTGCTGCTTCCATTTTGACAGTAGCAGGCCCAGCCTTATTTCCCATTGTGAACTTGACGCTGCAAGGCGCTGCGGAGCACTTTGGCTTAAAGTGCCCCTGGAGAGGTCTAGTGGTAACGGCAGTAGGTCTTCTGCCTCCCTAGTGCAGGGACAGGCATGTACCTTCAGTGTCAATGTCAGGGGAGGGACAGGATAAGCATACATCAGCAGCCCTTGCTATGCTTTTAGACAAGATATAGCTTTCACTTCCACCCAGAAGAGGCCTTCTGACGTTGCCAGCGACTCGGAAGCACGAGCCAAGGCCATGCCGCTGACCAATCCAGACAGCATCTCTCCCGCTTGTGCTCAAGACCTGCTGGCCTGAAGCATTGTGGCTCTTTTGTGCAAGAGCAATAAGAAGAAACCTCTATGCAGAAAGGAAGGAAGGACAAGCCTCTCTCTCACTCACCTACTCTACCAATGTACCAGTACCGGAGCACACATAAATTAGTCTTAAATCAGTAAAAAAAAAAGAGTGGAGAGGGGAGGATCTTGTAATACAATGGTCTGTTGCACAATATGAACATGAACCTTGAAGAAAAGGAAAATATGGCTATTATGAAGGTGACTTAAGGTTATTCTTTCTGGAACAGGACACATCAACGACCATTCCCATCATTCTACTAGTTAGTGTGATGCTAAAAATCTCATTACCTGCAGAAAAAATATCTGATGTGCCTTTAAGAATCCATTTCTCCCCCTAGCTATGTGCTGTATATGTACTCATTAATAGGTGCAGAAAGGGTATGCACACATGTGCATCAAGGATAGAATGGTACAGTCCTCTTGCTTAAAATCATTAGTAACTTGGCGGAAATGGGCTGGAGTCGTGGATTATTCCACAGCATAAGTTTTGCCTCCCTCCTTCTGTGCACTAAGAGAGAAACAGAAAAACTCCTGCTCACAAAAAAGGAGCAGAATAGTCACCTTAGTGACCCCCACTCCTGCTGTTCAGAGAGATTTTTCAAAATCTAATGCTCTGACAATGCTTTAGTAAATTATCTATATTTCTAACACAAAGGGCTTGCTCCCATTCAAGGCAATGGCCAAACTCCCAACGGCTTCAATACATGTGGGATTGGGTCCTTACTTTTTTTTTTTGAGTCAGACAGTTTGAATAGGAATACAAAATGGCAGAATAATGGGGGCAATACAACTTTCAACAGTATCTTTATTGTTTTATGCCTCATCTGTTATTGGTGTTGCAACACTAACTTTTTAAAAATATGAATTTGAATACATATCCTGCTTCCAGTGAAGTCCATGGGAGTTTTGCTTTTGACTTCAATAAGATCAGGAGTGAACCCCCAAGTCAAAAATTCCCACTGACTTTAGAGGGTGCAGCACTACTGTTGTTTTTTTTAAACATGACTTTGTCAATCATTTTCCATTTACTGGGCATTTCTTGAAAACTTAACTAACTTTTGGGAGTACATATCCCTAAGCAGCTTTGGAAAATATCAGTCTTAATGTTTGTGATATTGGCTAATCAGGTTGTATGAATTCTGTTCTATATAGGTTCTTATACTGTGCTCATCCCTATGGTTTCTAAGTACCTTCGAGTAGTGCATTAACCAGCATGAAGAAAATCTATGCAATGTTGTTTGTTCTCTCTCCACAGGGGGAGAAGTGGCTGTGGTGGAGTGTCTAGCTTTGGGAAGTGTTTTGTTTTTGTTTTTTGTATATATGTTAGAGCAGGCAAGGTCAAAGAAACGTGTTTAGCACTTGGAGGGGATGGTGGTGAAGTTTTTGTGATGGTCCTTCGTTCCTGGGGGAGTTCATTCCACAGTCTGGATCCAGCCCCCCAAAATGCTCTGCCTCCCGCACAGACGAACTTTACCTTTATTGTGGAGAGTTGCATTGTGCCAGAGGAGCAGAGCTGTCAACCACGGTCTTCACCATAAGCTAATTCTCTCATTTATCCTACTTTTCTTTGAAAAACGCTGTTAAACAATATGTCAAACTACTTCACATCTGTACACATAGTGTACATTTTAGTTATGGGACCATGTTGACATTTTTCACATTTTGAAAGAAAGCAGAAAACTTTCATGAATTTCTCCCATTTTTCAACAATTATCGAGCTAGCTGGAATTTTTAGAATTTCAAACTGTAGAGGAAAATAATAATAGTAATAATTAATAAAAAAAGTTGTGAATCCCCCACCTCTTCTTTTTCCTAACAAACTCCAGGAATTACCTTATAAGCAAAGATCAGAAGAGAAATACAAATGTGCACCCATGAACGTATCAAAAGACAAAAATATAATGTTCTGTGTAAAATTTTTAATTAATGTATTCATTCGTTTTTGGTTGTTGGGAACAATACTTTTGTATGGCTGGGTGAATTGGTTGTGGTTTGCTTTTCCTGAAACACCTAGGCCTGGATCCACAAAGAGACATAATTGCAGTGCTTAATTTGTCAAGGAAGAGGTGCCAGAGAACAAGCAATTTTTTTTTTACTTGCATAACTCATGCAGCAAGCTCAGAGGTGCTGGGGCTATGAACTGCCAAGTCTAGAGGGGTAAGCCCTGGCACAAATTAAGCACTGCTTAGATACCTAAATCCTAGTTTTAGGCTCCACTGCGAACCACAAAACTCCTGCCGAACTCTGTAGGCACCTAAACTCACTGGCGCCCGTGTTTTCAGGGTAAAAGTTCCCTAGGGACCTATGTTCCTGCCTCTGAGTGTGTGTACTACTGCCCCACCTTAGGTGAGTGTCAGAATGCCTGTCTCCCATGTAAGCTCCAGAGCAATTCATGAACAGAGGGAAGATAGGCATTTACCCACCTATCTCATGTGTGGGGCCCAATCCTGTAGCCTGCTTGTTAGGGCACCCACCTGGGAAGAGGGAAACTCAGGGTCCAGTGCCCCTGCTCTAATGACTCTAGCCACACTGGATCAGCTTCAACAGGAGAAACGGAGGGAGCCCCAAATCCAAATATCCTATAGCTAGGTGGTTAGAGCACTCTCCGAAGAGAAGTGGGAGACCCCTCTTCAAAGCAGGGGATTGAAATATTATACAGGAAAATCTGGATGATCTTGAAGACTGGAGAGAGAGACAGAGAGAGAACTGGGATGAAATGCAATGGTGCAAAGTCATGAACTTAGGGTCTAAGAAGAAGAATTTCTGTTACAAACTGGGGCCTCATCAGTTGGAGGTGACAGCAGAGAAGAGAAAGCTAGATGCGTGGGTTGATCACAGGATGACTATAAGCCACCAATGTGATGCGGCTGTGACAAAGGCAAATGGGATCATAGGATGCATCAGGTGAGGCATTTCTAGTAGCTACACAGAATTAATGCCTCTATACAAGGCACTGGTAAGACCTCACATGGAATATTGTGTACCGTTGTGGTCACCCATGTTCAAGAAAGATGAATTTAAATAGGAACAGGTGCAGAGAAGAACTACTAGAATGATCAGGGAGTGGAGGGTCTATCTTACGAGAGGAGATTGGAAGAGCTTGGCTTGTTTAGTCTATCAAAAAAGAAAGCTGAGAGGGGATATGACTGCTCTCTATAAATATGCTAGAGGTGTAAATACCAGGGAGGGTGAAGAGCTATTTATGCTAAAGGGTAATGTTTGCACAAGATTCTGGCTGGAAATTAGAAGGTTTCTAACCACCAAAGGGGTGAGGGTCTGGAACAGCCTCCCAATAAGAGTTGTGGGGACAAAGAATTTAATTAGTTTCATGAGCTTGCTGGACAAATTTATGAGTGCAGTTGTATGAGGGGGTTGCTTGTGATACTAGGGGTCAAGGTTCTACAGCCCTGGGTCTCACTTTATGTTTATGTCCTATGTCCCTAAAGCTCATGCTTCATGGTTTCAGCTGGCTATCTGCAGGGGCCAGGAAAAGATTACCCCTCACCCATAATATTCTGGGTTTTTTTTTAAAACTTCATCCAAAGCATCAGGAATAGTCATGGTTGGAAATGGGACATAGACTAGGAGGGTCAGGACCCTGAGGTGGTACAGAGCATCCTCTTTCTTAGATGCTTCGCTGGTTAGTTCTTGCTCACCTGCTCACTACATGTGAGGTCAGGATGGAATTTCCCCCCAGAATAGATTGGCAGTGACCTTGGAGGGTTTTTGCCTCCAGGTCACTCACTGGGATAATCTGTGTATATCTCAGTCCTTTCCCTGTCATTGTGAGGGCCTCATGCACTGGTACACCTCAATCTCGTCTATTGTTTGCCTGTGCCACATAATAGTTTAGTCTCCTGTTGACTTAGTACTTTGGTCTAATTTTGGGTTTAGGTTTAGGGTGATGGTGTTCTGTGATATACAGGAAGTTAGATGAGATTAAGTGGCTCTCAACCTTATTTGATTGGGTCCCCCTTTGCGTCCGTAGTCATTTATGCCCCTCCCCCCAAGTACATATACCACCCCCCAGGTCTGAACGCAGAGCAGAGAGCAGCAGCTGTTAGCCAGGTGCCCAGCGCTAAAGGCAGTGCGGCACCACCAGCAGCACAGAAGTAAGGGTGGCAATGAGAAAAGTGATATTCATTAATATCACTCTTCACAGCAGACTTAACGCCCCACTGCCACCCTTACCTCTGTGCTATTGCTGCTCCCCTGGGGGTTGACAACTTGGCTGCCTCCAGGTGAGGGATTGGCAGGGGGCGGGGAGGAGGGAGAACCTGAGTCCAGGTGTCAGGGCTTTGGCTTTCCCCTTTATCTCCACAACTCAGGTGTGCATGGCCCTGCTGCAGGAGGGCCCAGTCACCTGGGGCTGACAGCTGGAGCTCTTTAAAAGGAAAAAGCCTCTCTCGACAGCGACAGGCCTGCCCCATCGTTTGAGAACCTCTGGATTAGATAATCTGGTGGTCCCTTCTAGCATGAAACGCTATGGCTCAGCTGAAATCCGTGCATCTCCTCCTGCAGAAGGGGGAACGGAACCTGAGTCTCCGCCATCCCCGATGGCTGGGGGGTCCCAAAATGTTCAGGCTAACTGCTGCCAAGGCTTAAGTAGTTGCAGCACTGTGTCAGGCTGGCAGGAACTAGGGAAGTGCTGTGGAGGAGGGAGACATGTGCAGCTCTCGCCGCTCGCTCTCAAATAAATCCCATCCTCTCCTGTGTGGAGCAACCCCCTCGGCTCCCCCCACCTCTCAGTGTACCAGGGAGGGGTGCGCTGGGGGCCATCCCGCCCCTCTTTTGGGGCTGTCCCCTTGCGAGGGGCGTGGCGCTGCCCCCTGCTCCGCCCGGGGGAGACGCTTAACTCCCCGCCCCGGCCGGCGAAAGGGGGCAGACGGCGGCGGCTCTCCCCCGGTCAGGGCCAGGCGTTGCGCGGTGACCGGGCTTCCCCTCTGCGGGCATGGAGCCGGGCGGCTCCCCTCTGCTGCCCGCGGGGCTGCCCCCCGCCTTCCTCCGCCCACCCAGCCTCTTCTTGCGGGCAGCCGCGGCCGCGGGCGGCTCCCGCCCCTGCTGCCCGGAGCGCGGCGCCGGCTCCCCGCGGACCCCGAAGTGCGCCCGCTGCCGCAACCACGGCGTGGTGTCGGCGCTCAAGGGCCACAAGCGCTTCTGCCGCTGGCGGGACTGTGCCTGCGCCAAGTGCGCGCTGATCGCCGAGCGCCAGCGGGTCATGGCCGCGCAGGTGGCGCTGCGCCGGCAGCAGGCGCAGGAGGAGAGCGAGGCGCGGGGGCTCCCGCAGCGCCCGCCCGCCGCCCGCGGGGAGGCGGCGCTGAGCCTGGCGGCGGCTGGGGGCGTGAGCGCGGAGCGCCGGCCGGGGAGACGAGGTGTGAGAGCGGGCAGCCGGGGGCGCGGGGCAGGGAACCGACCCGCAGCCGCGCCGAAATCCTGGCCCCGCTGCGGCAGAGGCTGACTTCGGTGTGGCCACGATTTCCCCTCCCCGGTGCGGGGTGTGCGCGGCCGATCGCAGGCCTTGCGGACCGGCTGCGGCGCCTGGCGATACGGGGAGCTCCCCTGATGCTACACACGCCTTAGGGGGCAGATACCCCAAAGAGCTCTGCGCCCCTGCAGGCTCCCAACCCAGAACCTTATTTTCAGTGCTCAGCACCCAGCGGGTCCTCTCCTGGCGCTTACTGCCAGATTTTCAGAAGAGCCTCAAGCACTGAGCTCTTCTGAAAATCTAGCCAAGGTTGCATGTTGTACCAGTGCTGTATATGTACATATGTATTGCGTATTTAGGCGTCTCTGGGCAGTGTATTGCATATTGTGCATGAGTGATGTGCACAGTGTATAAACGCATTTTATGCTTTTTATTAAATATGCAATTTCCTGTTATCTATTCCATATGTAATATATTGCATTTTGGCGTGTGTATGTGTAGACATATGCGCACACACACACGATATAACAAATGCAGTATATTATGCAGTAAAATAGGAAATGTCATGTTTAATGTAATATGCAGTGTATTGATAAGTTCAAGATTATATCAGCGATATATGGCCTCAGTTTTGTCAACTTTTATGCATGTGTTTAAGTTTAAGCACGAGTAGTCCCACTGATTTCAGGGGGATAATTCAAATAAGTAAAGTGCTTAAGTGTTTGCGAGATCAGGGTCTTTATTTTTGCATGTGTATATATAAATGCTAAATGTGCAATGTTATGTTATTATGCAGGATACTGTGTACATATGCAACTGTTGCATATTAAGTATAGTAAGCAATGTGTTATCTGTGTAATATACATAATGCAGCTTTTACAAATAAAATAAGAGACGATCAGTTTTTTAAAAAGCCATTTGAGATGCAAGAAACCATTTAATAAGTTTAGGAATATTGTGTTTATGAAGTTGGTGTCATGATGCCACAAAGAAGGGGATAGCTTTAAAAAAAACCAAAAAAAAAAAAAAAAACCAAAACAAACTATTGCTCCTGCTGATTTTCTTGCATTTTTGTTAAAATTTATCTTGCAAATTCATACTTAAGGGTGAGTCCATTTACACTACACTGGCCTATAGAGACTAAGGGTGGCAGCATCAGGTCCTTAATCCCTGCTTTTGGCAATAGTTTTGATATACTACAAAGTTAACTGAAAGACTCACATACACATTTGGGTATTTGATATGCCAAAGAAAGTAACATGACCCAAGGAATCTTCTCAAATCTAGAAATGCTAACATTAATTGAGCTAGATTTTATATTTTGACAAATCTTGAATATAGCTGTTCCAAATGTGCTTCAGTGAATGCATGTGTGGGAGATCATTCAGTGGCCTCTGATCCTGCAAAGGCTTAAGCATCACTGAAATCAGTGGCAAAACTCTTGTTTATTTTGGGGGTGCAAAATCAGCCCTTATGGGACTACATATGCTTATAAACCTTTGCAGGATTGGAGCTTTGGTTTTTAAACACTGAAAGTCTATGTGGGATGGTTGCTAACAGGATTGTGCAAATATGAGAAAGTTTTCAAAATTTACATGTTTGTAGGGCTTCTGATTTTAGGTTTTAACTGATAATAAACCATTTTTTATCCAATAAATACTGGAAATGGTTACTTGTCTTTAACTGCTTGTCTACATAGAACAGTAATGCAGACTACAGTGGGTGTGATTTCTAAAATGTACTAACATGTTTAGCCTTAATTGGTTCATGTAGATCTTGCTGTAGTACACTAGAGATTCCCTAGAACACTTTAATGTCATGCTGTTTGAAACAGTAAGATGTTAAAGGAACATGACAAAGAGATTACTCATTACAGTATATACAAAGAGAAAGCCTTGGGAAAAACCCCTCGATTTTTGAACATCTACACAAAGTGCAGAAATTGCTAAAAATATCCCTTGGAAAATGTAAACTAATGAACCACCACAAACAGAAGCCCCACATTATGCTACAAAGAAATTATGTGGATTTTCCTCTAATTAACCATTAAAGCCTTAATTCTGTAATTTGTGTGCACAGGTGAAACCTTGTGCCCATGGAGCGCCAGTGAAATCAGTGTGACTATGCAGGCACAAATATTTACCTGCATGGGAGCAATAGAAGGAGAGGGGCCTAGATTTTTGTTCTGGGCATGTCCAATATTTATTTATTGCCTCCCAAAAAAGTATTGACATGATGTAAGTACTATGCTGAACAATTTGGGAAGTCTTTCATCATTATCCATTTTAATTTCAGCTGCCTCCTCTGTCTGTATCTCAGCTGAAATAATAAAATCTGGAACTTTCTCTTTAGATGAAAGAATGTTACTCAGTGAGGATCACCCATTGTTCAGGTTTTTTTTTTTTAAACGAGTCATTTTTCTTCTTCATGAGCATAAAAAGTAACTAAAGAGTGGGGAGGACTAAGCTGATTTTCTGCTGCCTCTCCCCAGTCTCCCCCTAAGTCAAAATCAACTGGAGGGAATTTCCTCAGATTTCCACACAAAATGGCACTGAGCATTCTAATGAAAGTCTGAACTTAGGAAGGAATTCTGTTGATGAAGAATAAGAAGGAAGAGAATCCTGCCTGCTCTCTTAGCCCTGCAGAGCCAACATGGCTGTTTCATCACTAAATTGAGCTGATATAATTAAATAAACAGGAGGAGTTTGATGTTTTCTTATTGTGTACCAGCGCAGCTCCATTGAAATGAATGAGAATCTGGGCAAGGATCTGTTGAGTACAAAGGTGCAATTTTTTATTTAGTCACTTTATCAGATTTCAATCTTAATTACACTGTTCATTGCTTTGAACACCAAGGGATAACATCATGGCTCAGCTGGAGTCCTTGCCAATTTTACAGTTTACTTCAATGGGACTCGGGTTTCACCCTATATCTTTTCTTGGGAAGTGTAATGTGTACTGTGTGGAAATGTTGGTAGCTATTTATAAGAGTTTTGAAGGCTTGTTGGGGAGTTTTAGACTAAATTAATCTTTTTTTTTTATTTCCCAGAAGAACAGGTGCAGAAGTATGACTCGTACTTCAGAGTGTTAGAAGGTCCTGTAGTCCTATCACATCCTTCTCCCCTGATATCTTTGCCTGAGTCAGCAGAAGCTAGTGGAAGCTATAGAATGAAGTTGTCTAGCCTGGAAATCTCAGAAAAGGAAGAGAATGTTCAGTGTCCTAGTCCGGAGCAGCAGTTGGAAGGTGTAGAAAGTTCAGGATCCCTTTCTTCTTCTGACATGGAATCAGGAAATGAAAGTGAATGCTCCAAGGATTTTGCTGCCACCAGTTCCAGTCCACCCGCTGCTGCTTCAAGACAAAGAGACCCACTTGGCATTCTCACCAAAGTCTTTCCTAGCCATAAACGAAGCAAGCTGGAGAGTATCCTGCAGTTCTGCAAAGGAGACGTGGTCCAAGCCATAGAACAGATCTTGAACAGGAAAGAGAATAAACAAAATGTCAAAGACTTTGCAAACCCATCTAGATCTGAACTTAGTGCCTTACACAGAGCCTCTAATTTTAGCCTCGCAGGATTAGGTGTTGGAGCATTTGGCAATACATCGGCTTTCTCCCCTCTTCAAACTAGTTCTACATCATTTGGAAATGCAACAGATCTTTATGGCCTAAACCCTAGACTGGGGATTAGCCCTCTAAAACTGGCTTATTCCACCCCTGGAAGAGGGGTGCCTGGATTTATGTCACCCTACTTAACACCTGGACTGGTTCCAGCTTTGCCTTTTCACCCAGCAATGGACTACTCCTTTTCAGGAGTGATCAAGGATGCTTCTTACTTTCCAACTAAAGAGTCGGTCACTAGCAGTGGAATTTACTCAAGGCTAAATCAAGAAAAACAGTAGTGCCTTTAGCATATTCCCTTTCGCAATGCACTTCCAAAATGCGCAGCTGTGATGACATCTGAACTAGTATGTCAAGCCTCAAAGGATGCTTTAATCCCACAGTCCATAGAATATTATATTTAGAGGTGATAGAACACTTCCATTTCCTCTTTAAAAGAACATAATGAGGCTTTGTATACCTTTTGAATATGCTTTTTTTTATTTTAATGTAGAATGGCTTGCAAAACTGAAATTTGTAAGCAAAAAAGAAAATACTTTAAATTATGTATTTTTCCATCCAGAATATCTGCTGTGAAGAGCTGGTTTAAAAATTAGCACTGATTTTAAAACCGAGTTGTTTTTTTGTTGTTGTTTTGTTTTTTTTATTATACATATATTTTGTTTGTATACGGTCTTCAGATTGTGTTGTAAATGAAACAATAACTAGGATATATTTGTTTGTGAACAGAAATAGTTGGATTATAAGGGAAGTCCATTATAACTTTCCTCTCCCTTTTAAAAAAATGTTTAATCAACTTTGTGTACTTATTTTTGTTTGCATCATTGACTTTGGAGACTAAGACCAAGACTTTCAAAAATGAATCCTTCATGTTAAGTTGATAAATCCATAGTTAGGCACTGAAATAAGCAGCCTTAATTTTTCAAAGGATCTTACTGAAGTAAATAGGGGCAGCTGGGTGCTCAACACTTTTGAAAATCAGGCTCTTCATTTAGGTGTCAAAGGCCCCGATCCTGCAAAAATGTATGCACATACTTAATTTTGCATACTGAGAACAGCCCCATTTAAGTTACAGTGCTTGATTCTCAACTGTGATAAATCAGCATAGTTCAGCTGAAGTCAATAGAACTCTGCTAATTTAAATCAGCTGAGGATCTGGCCCATAATGTGTGAAGTTAAGGACGTGTGAACATTTTTGCAAGATCAGGGCCTAAATGTGGATGTAGGAGCCTGATTTTAGGCACCCATTTTTAACAGTGTTGGTCCAAATGTAAAAACTGTACTTCAGCATGGGGTTTGAATTTCTGAAGATCAGTCCTTTGTATTACACTTTAATACAACCCATACTTTGGGTTGTAGTTTGGATTTTTTAAATTTTATTTTATTTTTTGTATTGTGCATTTTTCGTTCATAAAATTTTTCTCAAATGACGGCAAGTACAATTTCTTTATACATTTTCTTTTTATTGCGAGTTTTGTAGACCTTGTGTTGCAAATCTCAGAGCTAAACAATTAACAGAGTCAAAGCAAATGAGCACCATCTTCTGGCCATTCTAGTTCATTGCAATTTGATCGTGGTTTGAAAAGAAAATTAGCATTTTGGGTCATAAGGAATTATTTTTCAAAATCTGCAAAGGTGAGAGATGTTTCTCTTACATACGATGGTATTTTACATTTTCCTTTACTGGTCGCAGTATGAATTTTGGGGAGTTAAATAGTAGGAAATGTTTGTATATTACAAAGATCCTGGTTACAAGCGAGACACAGAGTCAAAACCTGCTCTCTCTACTTGTGTGTAAAGTCCCATTGATTTCAGTGGGATTCTTCTTCTGTGTAAGACCACCAGGATTGGGTCCCCCAAAACTGTTTGAAACATTTGTTAAATTACTTCTCAGGCATGATGCTTAGGGTCCCATCCTGCAGACTTTTGCATATATGTGTGTTTAATTTTGCATATTTGAGCAATCCTGCAACAGGACTGTGTATGTGGCTAACGTCAAAGTTATCGCAGGATCAGAGCTATGTGACTGCAGTACTAGAAAGGGAATTTCTTTTAGTTTCATGTAGTCACATAAAACAGAGACGTGCTTTTGAGGTAGTATTTGATGTTGATTTTGTTGCTTGATATCTAGAAAACATAACAAAAAGTCTGACTTTGGGTCTGATCATGCTCCCACTGAAGTCAGTCTTTTTTGCTGTTTATCTGGTAGAACTAAAGTTTATTTCAATCAAACATCAGGGATTTTTCTAGGTGCTTAGAGGACATGGGCCGGGTTAGGCATAAGCAAAGAGTAAACAATTATGAAGACTAATTATAATTAAACAAGCCAGTTCTCCATATATCTTCTGAATGATTATATTTTATCACAGTATGCAACAGTTTTATCGCTTACAATTGATGGTATTAGCATCAATGGAAATTGGCAAGCTTTCAATATTAACTTACTTTGAAGTTTCAGTAGGTGTTCCTGCTTCATTTGATTTCATTGAGGCCCTAAGTCAGGAAAGCATGGCTGTTCAGACATTTAAGTGTGTGCTTTAGCAGGGATGGATTTAAGTATGTGCTTAAGTGCTTTCCTCAACTGAGGCCAAAATGCCAAAATCAGGGCACGTCTACACGGTGGGGCAATGACACTACTGGGTTGTGATTTGTAAAGCACACCAGTGTGAGACACATTAATGGAGCGCTGTTTAAAACAGTAAAATGTTATAAGCGCACTGTGGAACTCTTCGTTTGCATTAGCAGGGTCTACATGGACCAATTAAAGTATACTAGAGAGTGTATACCAGCAGGGTCTATACAGACCAGTTACTGTGTAATATGGTAGTGCACTATAGAAATTGCACGTCTAGTCTGCATTGCTGCACCATATAGACAAGCCCTCAGCTTCCCAAATGATATTGTTCTTACTGGTTATTGTTTTTATGTTGCTAGTATTTCCATAGATGTAATTAAGAAAATGCCTTACTTGTGAACTAAGGATCCCAGCCGTTTGCTCCATAATATTAGAGTTTATGGGCTTATTTCAAAAGCCCTGTTCTTTGTCAGAATTTGTACTTTTATAGCTATCTTAACGCACTTCCTCTTTGTAAGAGTTGGAGTGAATAGCTCTTGCCCTTTGTGAAGCTGTTTCTTTCAACTGCATTATGGTTTTTACTCTCATTTTCTCCAGCACACTAGGTTACACTCCAAGTGTAATCTATCCCAGTGGTACATCTCAAGCAAGATGGAGATTCCTGAGAGAGAACAGGTTCTGAAATGCCAACCTAAGACCCCTGCTTCATAGCACACAGTGGACTTGATCCTGAAGTCCTGAGTGAGGATTTAGCTATAATATACTCCTGTTCACTGTTTTGCCCTGGATTTAACCATGGACTTAAGCATGTACTTAAGTCCCATAGATTTCAATGAAACTAAAGCATACTCATAAAGTTAAGCATCAGTGCATTGCTAAATAGCCACGGAGTTATGCACTGGGTGAAATTTAAGTATGAACTTTGCTGAACTGGGTCGTTAGCCTTGGTTTCCTCATTTGGAATACAGAGATCGGTGTTTTCCTGTTAAGCACTCTGAGATCTCCCAATGAAAGGTGCTATGAAGTGCTAAATATTATTCCAGAGCTCTTCATTTTCTTTGAAAGTTGCACATCTCTGAATGTTTTAACTGTTATCTTTCTCACAGGGATGATTTAAGGGCAAATGCTCTAAAGCAGTGGTTCTCAACTAGGGCTATATGTACCCTTGGGGGTACGTAGAGGTCTTCCAGGGGATACATCAACTCCTCTAGATATTAGCCTAGTTTTACAGCAGGCTACATAAAAAGCACTAGTGAAGTCAGTACAAACTAAAATTTCATACAGACAATGACTTGTTTACAGTGCTCTATGTACTATACACTGAAATGTAAGTACAATATTTAGATTTTAATTGATTTTTTTATAATTATATGGTGAAAATCAGGAAGCAAGCAATTTTTCAAGAATAGTGTGCTGTGACACTTTTGTGAGCAAGTAGTTTTGAAGTGAGGTGAAACTTGGGGATACGCAAGACAAATCAGACTTCTGAAAGGGGTACAGTAGCCTGGAAAGGTTGAGAGACACTGCTTTAAAAGTCACCATAGATGGGGTGGGTGAGAGTTAGAAAAGAACTTAGAGGGGCAAGAATAACTAAGGTGAGAATTGCACACTTGCTACACATTTTTATGTTTTGTTTTTACAATGCAAATATAAAATTAAGAACTGCTATTTAGAAAAAGGGAGTGGGGATTTACTAGAACAATTTTATTACTTTACACTTTCACTGCAGGGTTCATAGAAGTTTGTTTAAAAAAGAGATTAAATCTACAGAGCAATCACTAGAGTTACACTCTTAGAATTTTAGAATTTGAATCTACAGCCAGGTTTTATCTAGATCTGTTGTAGTTGATATGAGTGCATTGCTGCAATTGGTATCAACAGATGTCTGAAGAGTGAGGGAAGAAGATGCTCCTTATCAAAGGCAAGACAAGGACTAACAGTGGAACACTGCAGTGGTTTGATAAGAATCTACATACAGACAGTTGTCCCCCAGCACCAGTTAGGACATATTGATCTGTTTACTTGGTGCCTTTCGTCTAATTTTGACCCCTTTAGTCTGTCTCCCAACCCTTCTTTCTTTACTCTTGTCACTAAAGGTGGGATCCACAAAGGCACTTAGGCGTTGCAGCTCTCAGCATTGTAACACCTAATTTGTAAGCTCCTAGAAAATTACAGGAAGAACACTGCCATTCACAAAGCTGAGTCAGATGCCTAGGGTACCCATGCAATCAATGAGAAGAGAGAGGGTGGGGGTGATCAGTGGGAGTATAGTGGATCGCAGTGGAGCCAAAACTGCATTTGAGGCACATAAACCAGAGACTTAGTAGCCAAAGTTGGATTTAGGCACCTAAGTACGTTTGCGGGTCCCACTCTGCACGTTTTGCCATTGACTGCAACTGCATCAAGATGAGGCCCATAGCATTCATGTTTTCTTCTGGCATCAACTACTATTGCTCACTAGAGAAGATTAAGAACTAATTTGGATGTTAAATTGCTAAATTCTTTAGGGCTGCTATACTAGAATAATACAGTACAGTAGACCCTCAGAGTTACAAACAGCAGAGTTACGAACTGGCCAGCCAACCACACACCTCATTTGGAATGGGAAATAAGCAATCGGGCAGCAGCATCCCCCTCCCCCACCTCAAAAAAAGGCAAATACAGTACTGTGTTAAATGTAAACTAAAAAAATTAAGGGAACATTTTAAAAAAAGATTTGACAAGGTAAACTATTTCTGTGCTTGTTTCATTTAAATTAAGAGGCTTAAAAGCAGTGTTTTTCTTCTGCATAGTAAAGTTTCAGAGCTATATTAAGTCAATGTTCGGTTGTAACCTTTTGAAAGAACAACCCTAACATTTTCAGAGTTACGAACATTTCAGAGATACGAACAAGCTCCATTGCCAAGGTGTTCGTAACTCTGAGGTTCTGCTGTAGTATTTCCAAATGACTATCTTGGACTCAGTTTTAAATTAAAAACATTTTTTATTTTTGTTTGAAAATGATCTGCTTGCAGTGGCAATTCCATAGAGTTAATATTCTCCTTAGAACCCTGGTCTTTGGATCTGTTTTGAAATGTTCATCACCTTTTGTCATGTGGTTCTGTTTCGAATATTCATCAAAAGTGTTTATAGATGTGGAGAGAGAACCTCAAACTCCCTGCTTGTCCTGGAAAGACAGACAGCAACGTTAAAGGAGTCATATTCAAATTCTTTGGAATCAATCTGTTGTGGATCTAGGGAAGATGTTCCTTTCTAAAAGTCTGTTGCAGATTAACATATTCCTGTTCTCCCAAGGGAGGGTAAACAAAATAACACTTTCATAGGGAAGAGCCTTCATTGAGGCGTTTGAGTTCCCACAGGCTCAGAAGTGTCCAGGTATCAACAGTGTGTGGCAATCAAGTAACTGGTTGATGAGCAACCTTGTCAGCATAAGAAGCACTTCTAACTCACTGGGGATACAGGAACTGAGAGGGGAGCAAGGTCTCTTTGCATATTCTCGTGTGTGTGTGTGTGTGGTTTTTACATGTACATACTGCTGGAAAAATGTACTATGTGTACTCCTTTTTACAAAAACTTTGCTTCTGTAAGAGGTTCGCAAAAAATATCAGATATTTCACCAACTTGGAGCAAAGCTAAACCTTATAATTTCACAACAGTCCAACCAATGCTACCTGTGCATTGGTCTGATTATGTCATCAGTTACTGGGGACATAAAACACTGAAATACAGCTGTGGCTAATAGCTATGAGCTTTATTCATCACCTATGCACTCCCTATCCCAGCATGCACTAGGCTCAGTGTAAAATCCTTGCAAGGATTCTCTATGTAAAGTCTCTTTAGTTGTTCCAAAATCCTAGTCAGCAATGGGGAGGGAATGCTCCTGGGTCGTTCTGCTAGTAAAGAAATGAACAGCCTAAAATACAAATATTTAATTACTAGAAAAAATTCAGAAGCTTTATGGGTGTGGACATAAAATGGATGGAGAGGTTTGAGTGCTTATAAGCAAGAGAGAGGGCTTGTCTACGCTACCGCTTAAATCAATGTAACTTACATCCCTCGTGTGTGGAAAAAACCACCCCTCTGAGCGACGTAAGTGACCGAGTTAAAGTGGTGTCTGCCCTGCGCTTTTGGTGGGAGACGCTCTCCTGCCGACATAGTTTGCGCGCCACTCCTGGAGGTGGAGTAATCACGTCAACAGGAGAGCACAGCTGCATTGATGTAGTGCGGTAATGAGGACAAGCTGGCTATGGTGTCTGAAATTTTAGTTGAACAAGTTTTCATTTGGCCATCAGGTGGCAATAGTGACAGTGATAACTGAGAAGTGCTAGAGAAGGGTTGGGTAAGCAGACTCTGTACTGTTTCTAGTGAGGTATCTAATATGTATTTAGGTACCTAACAATACCTAGGGGTGTCTAGGGTGATCAGGTACGTATAGGGGCATTTTCAAAAGAGCCTAGGCACCTAACTCTCATTTAAATTAATGGGAATTAGGTGCCCAGATGCTCAGACCCTGCTGAGGTCTCAAGAGGGATCAGTGACACTATGATCCCTGTTACTGAAACTAACTACTCCAAATATCTTCAATGGAACAATTAAAAGCATAGGAAATCTGGGTCCTTTTAGGAGCCTTAACTCAGGAGAACAGTACACCGAAAGCCTCATGACTGACAGCACGGTGTTCACTACCACTATGGTAAGAGAAGCAACTAGAAGTAAAATGGGACTTAAACCGCCCAAAAGAGCAAAACTGGGGAAGTGAAACCAGTGTAGCATACTCTCCCTCACACGGGGCTGTGGAAGCAGCTCATAGGTCTGCTTGGTCTTCAAGAGGATTGCTAGGGTGGGAGCAGGAAGCAATTGGTTTCATGTAGTATGCTTCCCTGGCAATGTGGCAGCCGGAACATCCAGCATTCTTCTCTACTCTGCGTTGCCCTACCACTGCAAAGGAAACAGCACCACCCTGACATATATGTGTGTAGAGTGGGTGGCCATTGGCAGAATGATTCCTGAGGGTGCTTGCTAGCCTGTCATGGGAGTGAGGAATGTCAAAGGACTGACCTTCTGCAAAGCCTCATAGACTTTAAGAGGCAAAAGGTTCTGTAGGACTTGGAAGCTATGCTGCCTACACTTGCTGTGACCCATTCCATCTCTCCTTTCCTAGAGGGAGCATGTGGCAGAAGCATCAAGAGACAAACCTCGCAGAGTTTCTTGTGTCCTGTAAAGATATGGGATGAAAGAGAGCAAAAGAGAATCTAGGCCAAATAGCAGGAAAAAACTCTTTCCAAACAATGAGACCTCTCCGACTGTGGAATTGTCTCTTGAGGGCAGTGACAGAATTCCCTTTGCTGGTTGAAACATTTAAGACTAGATTGGAAAATAAGCTTCACAGAACAGTAGGACACTGGCAATGTGGTGGACTAGATAAAATAATGTACCTTTTCCATCTCTGATGTCTCATGTTCTCTAATTATTTATCCATAGTGCTTATGTAATCAACTGTAGGCTACTACTGTACTTCCAGACTTGCTACTGCATAAGTTATGAGTGAGGCCACAATTTCTGTGGATGTGAAGCTTGACTTCTTTGTGTCCACCCTATGCTATTTGTTTTTATGTAGGAAAAATTAAAGAAATGCAAGTGCAAAAATGAATGGTCAATTTCAGTCTAAATTCATTTAGTATTTTCAAAGGTCAGCATATCTTGAAAAATCATTTACAAAAATACTTTTGTTTCTTACTGGTTCATAGAGAAGCATGTTGTACTGATGAGCCCCAGCCTTCACCCATTGGATTTCTTAATCTTTATCTCCTCTCCAAGACACACTATCTATCTGGAGATTTCCCCCCCGCGATGTGAAATTTATTATTAGAACTGATTTAATGTGAAAATGCCTGAAGCCTTGAAATGGAAGAAATTTCCAACAGTATGGAAAATGTTACCATTATAAAGATGTGCTAATCAAGACACTTTATCACCATCATCAACCCAGATAAGTCAGAAGAACTCTGAAATATCACCGGAAGCAGGCAGCTACTCTATGTGGCGGTTAATTGAAGCCAATGGTACCACAATACTAGTTAAGACTGGGAGATATCTCTTGAAGATTGCAAAGATCTGACAAAAGTCTTTTTCCATGGTGTGACTGGGTGAAATTAAGAAAAGTATTCAAGATCCTAAAGATAACATGACTGCCATGAATGGGACAGCTAATGTTTTGAATACAAAGGGTGAAATTCAGTGGCAGAACTCCCATTGACTTCAACGGGACAAATTGCAGAACCCAGAGGAGCAGTGTTAGCACTTTTGGGGAAAGATCATCATTGACTTTGCTAACACAACATCTATTTAGTCCAGCTGAGGATGTGGACTTTAGACTTAATAAAAGGATGGAAGACACCATTAGAAAAGTGTTGGCTATATCTTCACAATGGACTGGCTGTGGAAAAAAGCTGCAGCTAGGTGATGAGCTCCTTCCTTATGTGATAAGTAAGTAGTTAATCTCATGAATAGTCCTCATGAAGTCAATGTGAAAGTCAAAGATTCACAGTTTGGCCCTGAAAATTGGACTATGCTCTGGGTGCTGGCTTCATGACAGTGAGAACAGTACAAGGCAGCTTTTCCAGAGTGCTTGGCCCATGCTGACTTTGCAAACACATTTTTATAATGTTTAAATTCTTTTTAAAAAAAACCTCACACAATCCTATTCGCTTCTGCTTCTACGTTCCTTAATCAATGAGCAGAAATTGCTCATTGTCACTTGAGTACACCAGGAAGGAAACCTGCAATTGGTCAGCTTTTATCCACACCCCACAGTTACCAGGACAGCAAGGCAGTGATTCAGTATTGAGTGGGTGCACGCAGTGCACTGGAGCTAAAGGAGTTTGCCTAGCAGTACCAATAGGGGAGACACTCATGTCCTGTGGCCCTAGCCATATAAGGACGGCAGCGCCTCAACCCCCTCAGTTTCTTCTCACTGCCTGTGGATCGAGTCAGAGTTCCCCTGTGCTGCCCTAAGAGCAGCAAGACCCTGTATGATCAACTCCCATTTTGACCATGGGGCATATACTGAGTTCAGTACCGATGACATCGGCACCAGCGCTGACTGTCTCCATGCTGGTCGCATATCAGGCATCATCAGACCTGCTTTGCCTCTCAGTCCTGGACTGTCTACTGGTTCAAGAGTTTGCTAGTGCCATGGCTTCTACCACCTTATCCTCTGTTGTACTTGTGATGTTACACTCCATATTCTTTATGGAATTATGCTTGTGATATGGCTATGACATAACTAAGATATGTTTTATGCAAGATGGGTCATATGAGATATCATTGAAAAGGTTATGATTTACTGAATGTGATTATCCATTTTGTATGTATGTATCATTTCTGTATCTAAAGTTAGGAATATGGTCTATGTAACAATTACAACTGGGTGTGTATTTGGAAGACACCCACCAGACAACAGGCCATCAGATTTGATGGGCCATTAGGAAGAAACAACAAGACTGTGAAGATACTAATCTCTCTCTTTACTGGGCGATGTCCTGGGATGTAACTGTGACACTACTAGGTCAGGTGGTCTTGTCACCTGATACTAAACATTATCTTGGACTTCTTGTAACTTTCCACTAAAAGGAGAAGGGGGCGGGGGGCAGTCAAGTTTGGGAAACAAAAGATTTCCACCTTATGTAAATCTTATTTAAGGGTGGGGAGGAAGGCAAACAGGACTCTCCTCCATTGCCTACCCAAGTAAGTATGATGAAAGTACCTGAAGGGACAAAGAAACCAACCTGAAGGGAAAGGTAGGGGTGAGTCCAGACGGGTCCAATTTGTAAGAAAATAACTGGAACTCTGAGCTACAGAAGCCCTGCATCCTGCCTAAATTCAACATTTAGGGTGAGAAATTACATTTTGTAACCTGTTTCATTAGTGAATCAAGCTTAGTTTGCATGTTTTGTTTTATTTGCTTAGTAATCTGCCTTGTTCTGTTTGAATCATAGAATATCAGGGTTGGAAGGGACCTTAAGAGGTCATCTAGTCCAACTCCCTGCTCAAAGCAGGACCAATCCCCAATTTTTGCCCCAGATCCCTAAATGGCCCCCTCAAGGATTGAACTCACAACCCTGGGTTTAGCAGGCCAATGCTCAAACCACTGAGCTATCCCTCCCCAAAATGTCTGTTTGCTATCTCTTTAACCATCTAAAATCTGCCTTTTATAGTTAATAACATTTGTTTTGTTTGTTATTAAACCCAGTTTATGTAATTTCTAACTGGGGGAGCAAGAAGTCATTTTCACCTTGAGGAAGAGGGTGAAATTTTATGAGTTTGGCTGTGCAGATTTTTCTATACGGTGCAAGACAACACACCTTTAGGTCTGCACTCCAAGGGAGGTGGGCACCTGAGTTCTGGGGCAAGTCCGTTAAGCTGAGTCTTCCCAGAACTGATCTCAGTGTCTGTTTTTCTGCAGCTGGGTGTGACCCTGCCTGTGTGTACTAGAGGAGGCTGGCTCTGCAAGACAGATTAAAGGGGGCCCAGGCTGGCAGAACAGGCGGGCTCAGTGGTATCTCAGTGCATCAGGTGGCATCTCAGATGGGGGTGTGGTATCCAACCCGTCACAGTACTCTTGGAATCTTCTGGCTGCATCGCAGAGCTACTGGGCTCATCAGCACCACAGCCTGCACCGCTGAGGCCTCAGACATTGGAGTGGAGGCTGATGCTGGGCCTGGCACCAATGGCTTCATTAACATTGGTACATCCTTTGTCACCATCGGTGTCTTGGCAGTAAATCTCTTCATCGAGTTTGATACCACTGTAATGACACCTCTCTAGATACCAGGTGGGAATGTCTCTCATTAGGTACCACTGGTGCTGATCCTCCATTCCTCTTTGGCACCAATTCTGCCCCCATATTGGGATTCAGACGAGTCTGATTGCTTGTCTGCCCCCTTAGAGTTGGCTCCCCTGTTGTGACCAGAGAACATCCAGGACACCATGAGCTCCAGGTTAGGGTCATCCTCTCCCTTATTGTTGGGTAGGCAGTCAGGACAGAGGCTCTTGGCTTGGTGACTATTAGCCACTAGTGCCTTATCCATATACCAGTGGCCTCCTTGGAATCCTTGGGGTGTTCCTTGGTCCCTGAGGTCCCACTCCTTGACTTGCTCCAGAGTGAGGTTAGCGGTCCCAATGTTGGCTCCTGCTCCCAATCCATCTCTACAGAAAGTGACTGCTGAGCTGTTCCCCCTGGACCTCTGGGGCTATTCCAACCAGATCCTGTGGTGCAAGAAACAGGACCCATCATCAGCATAGCAAACTGCCTCCACGTCTTTCCTGGATGATTCTACCATGCTGGAATCTTCCTCTCCCACATTACCTGAGGTCTTTAAGATGTATCGTGACCTCCAGAGGTGTATGGTTGCTACCTTGGGTATTCAGGTGGAATTCCTGCAGGAGAATACGTATAAGCTGCTGGATACTCTCCAATCATGAGTGCTGGGGAGAATAGCCCTCCTGATAAATGAGTGTCTCTTGGCACTTGCAAAGGCCCTCTGGGATACTCTAGCTTCATTGCCTCCCACAGTGAAGCATTTGGAGAAGTGGCACTTCATCCCTATGCAAGGTTTTGAGGGTTTTTCCGCCACTTGGCTCCTGCAGCAAATGACAGGGCAAGGCAGGGGAGGTATAAGTCTACCCCAAAGGACAAAGACTTTATGCGGAGGAAGATTTATACATCCTGTTTCCCTGCAAATGTACATCCCGAACTAGCAGGTGTTGCTCTCTAAATATGACTTCGTCAATTGGGCAGCCATGTCCAAGTTCGCAGACAAGTTGCCAGAACCCTCCAGGGAAGAGTTGATGGAATTCACTGCAAAAGGCTGTATGGTGGCCAACACCTCGTTGCACTCATCTCTTGGTGTGGCAGATGCTGCAGCCAGAATTATGGCCGTGCCCAAGAGGAGGACATCATGGCAGCAGAATTTGGGCATTTCTCCCGATGTGCAGAAGACCATTGTTGACCACCCATTTTATGGCCAGATTTTGCTTTCAGACAAAAAAAAAAAGTGAAACCTTGCTCTCTTCTAAAGACTCCCTAGCTACTTTACGTTCTTTGGGATTAAATACTCTGGCCGTGAAGAGATGCCACCATAGAGGTCAGCAGCAGCAATACTAGTCACAGTATTTGTTTTGGACAGTGCTCCCTTCCTGTAAGGCAGCGAGACTATTCCTGGAAGGGCCACAGATCCCAGAGCAGAAGGTTCTCTGCTTTTGTGTTTAACCAGCTGGCTCATCCCGCCACCCAGCATCCAGCGAGCACCCACTTTGTCTCATGTATCCAGGACAGTGATCCAGTAGCAATCTCTCCTTCTCTGTCCACCCCCCATCCCCATCCGGGAATGGGCTAACTCATTTTTACAGTGTTTGGGACTTGATTACCATTGACAACTGGGTCCTAAGCACCATCAGATTGGATTATACCGTACACTCCCTCTTTGCCCATCCATGGTAAGTCAGTGTTTTCAAACCTGTGGTAGGGAGGTTCTTGAAAGGAGTCACTTGTCTCCACCCTCCAGTTAAAGAGCCGTTTCCTTTGTAAGACCTTATTGCTGTCTTAGCGGCTCTTATGGGGCTGTCTTTTGAGCCTCTGGCAACATCTTCTTTCTCCCTTCTGTGTCAGAAAACTTGCTTGTGATCGTAGTGTCTGCAAAGAGGGTAGGTGATTTTCAGGCTTTGATGGTGGAGCCCCCTTACATGCAATTTTCTGAACACAATATCATCCTGTGGCCGCACCCTGAGTTTTTATCCAAAGTGGTTTCCCAACTTCACTTGACCCAAGCTATATATTTACCAGTGTTCTTCCCTAAGCCGCATTCAACCCCAGAGGAACAATGTCTTCACAAGCTGGATGTCAAGTGAAGTTTAGCTTTTTATTTGGATGGGACCAAACCTTTCCCCTCCTCAGCTTGTTTGTTTGTCTCATATGCAGACCGAATGAAGGATCAAGCGGTCTCTTCCCAGACAATTTCCAGATGGATGTCTTCCTGTATCATGACAGCATTTGAAATAGCCCTGGCTATGGCTCCTCAAAGGGTGTGAACTCATTCCACAACATCCAGGCAACATCAACAGCATTCCTAAGTGACATTCCGGTATTGGACATTTGCAAGGCTGCCACTTGGTCCTCTGTGCATATTTTTACAAACCACTTTGCCATTACTGTACTGCTGTGTCCAGAGCAGATGCCAACTTCGGGAAGGCAGTCCTGTAGTCTTAGTTAAATAGACTCTGAGCCCTGTCTCCTATGAGTACTGTTTGTGAGACACCTAAGTAGAATACATGGCTGCATCTACTTGAAGAAAAAGCCGGTTACCTACCTGTAACTCTTGTTCTTCGAGATGTGATGGAGACATTTATTCCACCGCTCACCCTCTGTTCCCTTTGCATTGGAATCTGTACTTCTGATGTTTGGTGACAAGGCACTAAGAAGGTAGGCATGGTGTTGACCTGGGGAGGGGCTAAAGCTGCAGGGTGTGAACATCACTCCTATGGGTACTGCTAGGCAAAGTTCTCTGGCTCATGAGCACTGGGTGTGCATACACCTTAGTAGAATGCACGGATGCATCACATTTTGAAGAACAACCGTAACAGGTATGTAACCATTTTTTTCCTGGGAAGGGCAATCAAAATCCCCTTGGTAAAATTCCCCTACTAATTTGAAGAAAAGAGATATTTCAAGCCTGGACATCAGCGGAAATCTCTATTATTTAAATAACATCATGGTTTGTTAATATCCACAAGGAGCAGACAGATTCTTGGATAGTAAGGTCTCGTCCTAAAGATGAACCACATAAGATAATATAAAACGTAGGTTTTAATTAAGAAATGAATTGACCAGCATAAATCTTTCCAATCCTACTAATTAACTTTTAAACTAAATCTTCAGTGGGGTTGTGTGTTTTCAGGTGAAAGCAGCATTTGTGTCACTCCACTCAATAGATGTCATTGCTGTGTTAACGCGATACAGAGGCCCACAAGTATTTACCATTTTGGAGCCTTAAAATTCCACCTGTCCATCTGTTCTCCCCCTTCCCTACCTCCAAGGACTTGGGGCCAGATATTTTAAGGTATTAGATGCCTTGAGATGCAGATAGCTGCTTTTGAAAATACTACTAATCACTAATTCACCATGGGAGTATTAACCCAATGGGAGTTAGCCACTTTTGAAAAATCCCACTAGACATCTGTATGCATCTCTAAGTACATAAACACTTTAAAAAAATCTGCCCCTTGGTGCTCCTCAATGGAATTCACCCTGCGGAACAGGAAATTGATTAGAGAATGAGTAGAGGTCTGAGGTTCCAGGATGTGTAGCAGTTAACTCCATCATTATCACCATGTGATATCACCAGCCATCTCTCAAGACATAGTGTCTTACTGTGCTCTGGGTTATACTGCTTGTCAAATCATTGACACAATTGGAGAAATGGGAATGTCCCACATCACTGGCAGCAGCAAGAGGCATCCTACCAGTGTAGGTAGAAGTAGGCAGAATACTTTGGAACCAGGGGAAGAACACACACAGCTACAACCACTAACATTCCACGAGCCCCCCGGCCTCCCCGCTCCCACGCTCCAAGCCGGCTGCATACCCTGCAGCCGGTCCGGTTTCGAACCGTGCCCAGAGACCACCTGTACACGCTCGTGCTCCACACATTGCATTTCCTCACCTTCGTGTCCCGCCTCGACACCAAATGGCGGGACTATCTTCCACCAAAAGAGGGTGAGGAGCCCCGATGGGCCAGCCCATATTCCACCTTGGTTCCACGGCCCGCCGGGGACATTGGTTGGAGGCTCCTTCATGGAGCCGTGAGCACGGGTGTGTACCTGGCACAGTTCACCCGTCCCCGAGGCCTGCCCCTTTTGCGGCGTGAGGGAGAACCTGGCGCACACCTACCTTGAGTGCGCCAGGTTGTAGCCCCTATTCCGGCTCCTCCAGAACCTCTTGCTGAGGTTCTGGCTGCACTTCTCCCCACACTTGTTCCTTTATGCACACCCCGTCCATGGCCCCACGAAGTCGTGAGACCTCCTCATCAACCTCCTCCTGGCTCTAGCCAAAGTGTCCATCTATAATACCAGGAGGAGGATGCTGGACGAGGGGGTGCTCTGCGACTGTGGGGCCTATTTCCGCTCCTCCCTAGTGTCACGTATCCAGGCAGAGTTCCACTGGGCAGCGTCCGCTGGCTCCCTCGACAGCTTTGAGGAGCAGTGGGGGCTGTCCGAGGTTCTCTGCTCGGTGTCCCCATCCGGTATCCTCGTTTTAAACCTCTGACCTTCATGCCAATTCCTGTTTTCCATTAGTTGTCCCCCGTACTCACTTGGTCCCTGGGTCCAGTGGTCCCTCCCGCTAGGCTGGGGGAGGGGCCTTTAGAAGTGGGCGGGCTTGAGCCCTCCCACCTCCCGGGTTTCCAATAGGTACAACCACGATCATCCCTTAAAAAATCACAACATGAGCTTCCGCATGAGTGTTGGCTACTGACTAACGGTTAGTGGAGGAGGGAGTTGGAGTGGAGTGAGGGACAGATGCATCAGTGTCCCATTTGAGGTGCCAGGTGCTGCTATCAGTGGTGACACTTCTCCCTGACCTCACGCCTTGTACTCACAAAGCATGAGCACCAACTTTGGCTGCTTTCTGAATAGATGCCCAGTGGTACAGGGGCTCTTTATGCCTTGCAAACCAAGGCAGAAGAAGCCAGAAGCTGGTTCTATATGTAGCTATAGGTAGAGTGGGGTGATAACCAAACAGTTTCAATCCTAATTTTTGTAAATTTTTCTTTCTTTTGCTCTTGGTGGATGGTGTCATGGATTTAATGTTATTTTCACAATTCTTTTAATAGCTGAATTCTCTTGCAAATGTTTAAACTCTTAAGTGTCCAGTCACATGGGAGTAACTGTCTCAGATTGAGATATGAGAGGCAAAGCTACTCATTAAACTGAGTTAATCGTTCTTCCTGATATGCTCAGACATACACATCATTCTTGATTATGTTGTTTTGGAAATACTCATGACAATACTCACTAGGTGTCTCAATAACTTTACTTAGGCCTTGGCTCCATGCAAACTTGCACTGCTAGAACTAACAGTGTTGTGTTACACCAGTGCACGTTTGGGTGTAGACACCCTTATTTGTGTTTAGCTTACTTCAGTTTTTATTGGGTACACTAAAGTGCAACAAGCCACTCTTAAAAACCAAAATAACACTATGCTGACACAGGTGTTGTGAGGATTAACACACTAAAGATTGTGAAGTGCTTTGATATCTACTGATGAAAAGAGCTAGGAGCTAGGTATTAGACAAACTTCCACCCGTTTAACTTAAATTGGTTTGAAAACACAACTTTGCTTACATCAGTGCAAGTTTGTGTGTGGACACAGCCTATGGACACTTAGATCTGACAACCTAAGGGTGAGAGACAGCAAGAATGAGCGCAAAGGAGCTCACTCTCTGAGTTGAGATTCCTGGGACTTATTTCTGGTTTGCCACTTACTCTGTGGGCTTGAGTAAATCCTGTAGGCCAACGTTTTCAAAAATATCCATTGATTCCGGGTGCCTCTGTTTCCGGATGTGCTCTCTGAGCCCTGGGCTACACTAGAGGGGGGGTGTTGATCTACGATACGCAACTTCAGCTATGTGAGTAGCGTAGCTGAAGTCGGAGTATTGTAGATTGACTTACCTGGCCATGAGGACAGCGGCGAGTCGATCGCTGCTGCTCCCCCGTCGACTCCGCTTCTGCCTTTCACCGAGGTGGATTTCCGGAGTCGACGGGGAGTGCGTTCGGGGATCAATTAATTGTGTCTAAACGAGATGCGATAAATCGATCCCCGATAGATCAATTGCTACCCGCGGATCCGGCGGGTAGTGAAGACAAGCCCTGAGATAGTCGGGGACTGATTTTTAAGAGGTGCTCACTAGAAAAACATAAATTGTTAACAGCAAGAGTAATTGGAAAAACTTACCTAGAGTTGAGGTGGATTCTCCATGACCTGGAGCCTTTAAATCAAGCTGGATGTCTTTCTAAAAGAAATGCTCTAGTTAAGGGCTTCTACTTGGTGAAATTCTATGGCCTGCGTTATGCTGGAGGTCAGAGTATGTAAGTTAATTGTCTCTTCTGACCCCAAATCTATAAATCTATGATTCTTCCAACCCCAAATGAAGCTAATGGTAGTGGTGGGTGATGGGTGATGAGCATGAGGAAAAATGAGGCCCTGGGTGTCTCAGATTGGGCCCCCAAAAATTAGCTGTGTAGTCTTGACAGTAAACCTTATTAATCCTCTCCCCCAATACTTATTTTCTGTCCGCGGTTTTGTTGATGAGTCACTGTGTCTTCACATTGCCGTTTGTTACAGTGGCAAAAATCTGCTTAGTGTCCAACTGTCAGACAGCACAAACTGGATTCACAGATAGTATTGTGACCCTTTCATCTGTAGTATTATGACCCTTTCATCTGTGATTCTCTATTCGTGGTGAATGCCAGCTATCTTTTTCCAGTATCTGTTGAGGGCAGAATCAAATGCTGGTAAATTAGATGTTGGTTTAGTTCCATATGGGGGTGTAATGCTTTTATCAGTAAAGGAAAAATGTTAGAGAACAAAAGCTGGGTCAGTTGGTATTCCTAGAGCAAGAAGGAGCCAGCCAGTATATAGCAAGTAGGTATAAATTATGACACCCCTTGATGATTGTAGCTTGCCCTATTGTATATAAAGATTGTTGACTATTTCAGTGTTAGGCTTGCTATACAATAGGATTTTACATCAGTATTGCTAGGTCTCTCAAGGGTGTGAAAAATCCACACCACCTGAGAGATGTAGCTGTATCAACCTAACCCCGGCGTTAGACAGTGCTAGGTCAACAGAAGAATTCTTCCAAGAACCTCTCCTATCGGCTTAGGTAGTGTCTACACAGATGTGCTACAGCTGTGCCACTGTAGCGTTATAAGTGAAGACAGTCCCCTAGTAAAACCATTTTTTCTGAAACAATTGATTTTATCAAAATCATGGAACATGGTTGTTAAAGTGTATCAAAAACGTCACGCGTAACTTTTAATTAGCGACATTGTCCTGACATGTTGGGTATTTAAAAGAATATCATATAAGTAACTCCATGAACTTTGGCAGCTATGGAGCACTTGTTGGGTGTGTGTGTGTGTGTGTGTGTGTGTGTGTGTGTGTGTGTGTTTGCAAGTTTAAGGAGAGGCCTAAAGGGAGAGAAGAGTGCTTATGATTCCAGCTGCATGTTTTGCACCCACCAATACATATTTTGTATATGCAATTACTTGTGCAGACCTTCTGCCAAAAGGAGGAAGTTTCATTTACTCTTAAAGGAGAAGAGGAATTGCCATCTGCAGTCACCAGGGCGGCCCCATGTTTCCATGGCAGGATTAGAGACTTCTTCCCAACCGCAGAAAGAGAAGAGGCATCATTTTGAAAGCAGGTGCCTTCCACCAAAACTGCCACAGAGAAGAGCTGCTGCTAGCCTCATTTATGTTTCACCCTGGGCTGTCTGCCAGCACAACTGAATACTGCCAGAAGCTGTGAGACCTGAGAAGCTGCAAAAGGCAGTTGCCAGCTAGCTAGTTCACCAACTGGTATTGCCAGCATCCCCCTTGCTTGTGTGGGACAAAGAATGAGATGCATGAAATTGCTCTGGTAGTGCTGGGGACATTATTGCCAAAGACCCAGGCCTGATCTTATGTGGAGATGTGAGTACTTTTTGTATTACTGCACCTTTCACTCCCCTTAGATTAGAGCCAGACTATTTCAGTCCTCATTTCCCTCATATGATCTCCAGCAACATTGGGGTGACTTCTCAACATCACCACAGTGTATTCTTACCGTGGGAATTTACAGTAGTAATACCATTTCCATTAGACTGTAACCTGGTCGAGGTAGGGCTATCCTGTACAGAACTGAATGTATTGTTGATGGTTAATAATAAGCAAAAGCATTTGCTTGGCATGCACACTGGTTGCCATTAAAAAGGAAATCTTTTTCTTATTTTAGCATTGACTTTATTATTTTTAATTCCAATATTTAGTCCTAATCTTGTGGCGAAATAAATTATCTCAGTAAGTCGTGTTACCTTTTTAATGACAACCATGACTATGTGGTTTGTTCTTTCTTGTAAGGTTTACATGTTGACTAATTGGAATTAAGAAAATTAATAGTATGTTTTCTTTTCCGTGCCTTTGCTTTTTTTTCTTATGAGCAGCCTCCTCATCCTCCCTAGAGTTACACATAGGACTCATGGATTGAACGGACTGCCTTGTTTCTAGTCAATAGCTCAAAGGCTTTTTCTCAACAGTGAACTCTACTTTGTCTGGCTACAGGCGAGGAAACTGTTTTGAATAAGAACCATCTATAACCTTCTCCCCAAACGTAAGCTGAATCCAAACTAGGGCTGTCAAGCGATTAAAAAAAATTAATTGCACGATTAATCACGCTGTTAAACAATAATAGAATACCATTTATTTAAATATTTTTGGATGTTTTCTACATGTTCAAATATATTGATTTCAATTATAACAGAATATAAAGTGTTCAGCATATATTTATTTTTATTACAAACATTTGCACTGTAAAAAACAAAAGATATAGCATTTTTCAATTCACCTAATACAAGTACTGTAATGCAATCTCTTTATCATGAAAGTTGAACTTACAAATGTAGAATTATGTACAGAATATAGCTGCATTCAAAAATAAAACAATGTAAAACTTTAGAGCCTACAAGTCCACTCAGTTAGCCAGTCGCTCAGGCAAACAAGCTTGTTTACATTTGCAGGAGATAATGCTGCCCGCTTCTTGTTTACAATGTCACCTGAAAGTGAGAACAGGCGTTCACATGGCACTGTTGTAGCTGGCATCACAATATATTTACGTGCCAGATGTGCTAAAGATTCACGTTTCTTCATGCTTCAAACACCATTCCAGGGGACATGCGTCCATGCTGATGACGGGTTCTGCTCAATAATGATCCAAGGGACCGATGCATGTTCATTTTCATCATCTGAGTCAGATGCCACCAATAGAAGATTGATTTTCTTTTTTGGTGGTTTAGGTTCTGTAGTTTCCGCATCGGAGTGTTTCTCTTTTAAGACTTCGAAAAGCATGCTCTACACGTCGTCCCTCTCAGATTTTGGAAGGCACTTCAGATTCTTAAACCTTGGGTTGAGTGCTGTAGCTATCTTTGGAAATCTCACATTGGTACCTTCTTTGTGTTTTGTCAAATCTGCAGTGACATTGTAAATAAGAAGCAGGCAGCATTATCTCTCATATATGTAAACAAACTGGTTTATCTTAGCAATTGTCTGAATAAGAAGTAGGACTGAGTGGACTTGTAGTCTTTAGAGTTTTACATTGTTTTGTTTTAGAGTGCAGTTGTGTAACAAAAAGAATCTACATTTGTAAATTGCACTTTCACAATAAAGAAATTGCACTACAGTACTTGTATGAGGTGAATTGAAAAATACGATTTCTTTTCTTAGTCATTTTTAGTGTAAATATTTGTAATAAAAATAATAATATAAAGTGAACCCCGTACACTTTATATTCTATGTTGTAATTGAAATCAATATATTTGAAAATGTAGAAAATCATCCAAAAATATTTATAATACATTTCAATTGGTATTCTATTATTGTTAAACAGTGTGATTAAAACTGCAGTTAATCACAATTAATTTTTTTAATTGCGATAAATTTTTTTGAGTTAATCCCATGAGTTAACTGTGATTAATTGACAGCCCTAATCCAAGCCAATTTTTTTTAAGGTTTGGGTTTAATTCCCAACTCTCCCATAGTCATCCTGTATGATTACCTGAATAGTAAAGTGCACATCCCCATGCATGATCTTGGTGTCTCAATTCCCCTTCTGTGACATGTTATAAATACTTCCTCTGCTTTTCCTGTTTATTTCAGTTGTAAACTCTTTGGAGCAGAGACTCTCTCTTATTATGTCGGTGTGCAATGCCTGGCACAATGAGCCCCCATTTGCAGATGGGTGCTATCATAACACAAATAATAAATAATTACAACTTATTTTATTCTATGTTCATGTTTTTCTGAGTTTCCTTGTTCTATTTAGCCTGAGGCAGACACATTGATAGGACAAGCAGTCTGCTCTCACAAACTTTGCAGAATCAAAACATTCCGAGAGTTCAGGTGAAGTTGGGATAAGCACCCAAACTGCATGGAACCTCCAAACCTTTGGAGGTTCTTCTACCACTGTGAGATTTATCCCTTTACAATCGCCTTCTAAACTAAACCCTTTTGGGAATGATAATCCTGATCTTCCATCGGTCCCGGGGAAGGGGATACTTATCAAGTAGGGGATCAAGAATATGACATTTTTCAAATTCTACTCTGACTCCCGGTCTCATGCTTGGATGTTCATTATTTGAGTGCATTTTATGTTTCAAAGTTGTCCAACTCTATGCAGGAAAAGATTATATTATATGCTTATTCAGGAGAAGTCAAAATCCATTTTACAAAAAAGTTAAAACTTTAATTATAAATGTGTGGGTGATAAGGTTTCTAAAGGGTTTAGCATTTCCACAATTAAATCTTTAGCTCTATCATCGGTTTTCCCTGTTGTTAAGAACCAGGGGGAATACTCTCAAGTTCTTAGAGAAGCCTCTTTGATAAAACCACAGTAACCTAAAAGTGATTTCCAACGGGGCATTGACTTGGTTCTAAATTATCTCCCGAAAGTTGATTATTTTAATTGCTCATTATGAGATTTATCTGCTAAACTAACTAAATGACTGTCTTTAGCATGGGTATCCAGGGTTGCACAATTAAAACTAATCAGAACAGAGGAGCCCTGGTGGTGCAGGAACCAAACAGAGTTAGAATTTAACATCTATTCAGAAGTAAACACAATTAGGTAATAATCCTAGCGTGCTTTTTGGTTTTGGTTAGAATCCCACATAAGGAATGTTAACGCTGAGTCTGCCTTCACCGAAGACAGGCCTTTACTAAGGAAATTATATCACTAACAGGACATGCAGTGGTGTATTTTCAACTGAGCTAAAGTCCAGCCTCCCCTTTGGGTTCAGTTCTTTGGGTAAACCATAAACTTTTGTTGATTGTTCAGACTAGCATGTATAAACTGGTTAGCTAGCTCGAGTTAAAACCAAACCATAAGGGGGCAAAGGATTGGTAATTCAATTTCCATATCCTAAGAGTGCTAATTGTGGTGTGGTGCACCTGTCCATTTAAAAACTGCTCTGAGATTTTCAAGTCATTTCATAAATGTTAAATGACTTTTGACTCAAACAGTTTTTGATCCCTAACAACTGGAATTGATTTAGAAATGGTGAACTAAAGATAAAACCCCATGTCCCATTGCTAGTCCTTCAAAATCAACCATCCATTTGCTTTCCAACGCACTTTAAAGTGTAGACCATCTTTGAGTCACCCATCTGCCTAATACAAATCAATATATCACTTATACTAATGTACTCCCAGTACAATATTTTCATGGGGATGTGCACTTTACTATTCAGTTGTAAATAATGTATTGATTTTATTAAGTGAAAAATATATTGATGGTAAAATGAATATGTATGCGATGCTCCATTTAAAAATAAAAAAGAAATATGGGTGCATGGACTGGCGGAAGTAGGTGCGAATGAAAGGATGACATTCAATAGATGGCAAATCTGAGAAAAATTTGAGTCCATTTGAGTTAGAGCTAGAACTGATCAACTAAAGATCCCTGCAGGAGACCAAGATGAAAGACGGGTGATAAATCCATACACCCCTTCCCTGCCCTTTTTCCTCTTTGTCTCTCTCCCCATCTCACACGTATGCTCCCCTACTCCTCTTGACTTTGATTTCCTTTTTGTTCTCAGTTTTGTTGTAGCTGCTTTTTGTCCCAGGAAAGAGAGAGAGAATATCTTTAATTTGGCCAACTTCTTTTGGTGAAAGGCACAAGCTTTCAAGCTTCACATAGCTCCCCCTAAGGTCTGGAGAAGGAAACAAGTGTCCACGCTAGACACAATATGGGACAGTTTGTTAAGCATAACAACCCATGTTAATTTTTTTTAAATTTCTGTTTTTGTTTTGATATGAGCCATGAAATTCCATTTCCTTTTTCTGATGTATAGTACTTTTGTAGTTGTTTTATATGTTGGCACATAGCATTTGTTTGGTTTGTTATAAGCAAAGAAATTGAAAAAGTTTAATAATAAATAATTTAAAAGCATATGACTGTTTCATCTTCTCCTCATAGTCGTGAGATGAGCATTAGCTTCTTGATCAACATTTTGTTATCTATTTTGTGTGTTGTGACAGCATCAAGCAAGATTGAAGCCCAATTGTGCAAGGTGCTATATATAATCAGAATAAACAGACAGTTTCTACCCTGTGCAGCTTAATGGAAAAATCAGACAAAAAGGAAGAGAACAGGAGTATTCTAATTCTCATTTAAGTGGGATGGGGAACTGAAGCTGAGAAAGCAATTTGCTCAAGATCTCAGAAGGAGTCTGGCAGAGCCAGGAATTGAACCTAGATATCTTGAGACTCAGTCTAGGTCCTTTGCTTATTGAGCTTACTGAATCCCGTTCATTTGTTTTTCTGTGGGATATTTAGAAATTAAACAAATAATCATTTCATTTCAAAATGCCAATTCAAAACAACAGGTTTTCATTTTGTTTTCACTTAAAATGTTTTTTCACTTCAGTTTCTGTAAACTGAAAAATTTAGATTTTCTATTTTGGTTTGATGATTTGAGCATTTTTCCCTCCTCTTTATTTTTAACTTTTCCTCACTTTTCCCTACCCCAGGGGGAAAAGTGGGAGAGAGGCAGTTTACAAAGTAGGGTGGGAAATACTTTCACACATTCTTTTCACTTGAAAAGTATTAAAGTTACATATTTTAAAAATGAGAGAACTTTCCCCCACTTTTTTCAGTTCAAAAATTAAAGTGTGAACAAATGATTTCCCCACACACTTTCTGTCACTTTTTGTAAACTTTGTCCAAGATTTTCCAATTTGAAAAAGTTAAAAGGTGAGAAAGTGGATTTCTCTGCACTTTCTCCCCATCATTATAATCAAAACTTTTTGATTTCCAAAAACTGAGACTAAATAACATTTTAAAATTAAAATGAAAAGAAAATTGGGATTTTCATTTGAAATATCTATATGAAATGGTTCATGTAGAAATGATGATTTTAGATGAATTTTTTCATTTTAATTTTCCAGTCAAAATTGACATTTTCCCTGAAGTTTTGATGAAACCATATTTATCAATGATAACATTTTTGATTGAAAAATCGTAACCAGTTCTACCTATTTGCCTCTCTCATGCAGACAATAGGTTTTTATGGGCCAGTTGACTGAGGGCATGTCTACATGGTGCTTTAATTTTCGCCAGAGGGGTGTAAATTCTAATGTGCACTAGTGTGATTAACGTAGTCCCATTTCAAACAGGACTACCTTAAGGTGCTCTTCAGCAGGAGACAAAGGCCGGTTAATGCATGACATATCCCTCTGGTTTAGACTAAAGCACGGTGAAGACAAGTCCTCACTCATAGCAGTTCCTCCTTTGGGGCAAAAATCCTACAGTGCTCACTCTGTTTTTACTCATGCAAAACACCCTGTGAAATCGATAGGAGTTTTACATGAGTAAGGACTGTAGAATTTGACCCTTTCTCAACACATGCAGTTTTGTTTATATCAAGATCTAGTTTTATTCCTATCTCAGGCCTGTAAATTGACCTTTTAAGAACAAAACTTTTAAGAAGTTAGATCTTCCTTTTAGAGCAAGAAACATAGAGTTGAAGACTCAACTGGGACTGGGTTTGGCTGAACCTCAGTGGTAACCAAGAAATAGAAAGGTGCTGGGATCAGGAGACATATGAATTTACTAGAAAACACCAAGAAGATAATCCCATTTAGCATTATTCTTATTATTTATTAACTATTCTACCTTGCGTATATATTTGTTCCTTGATTTTGAGAGTTATCAGCAAGTATGAGAGACATTGTAAAAAGTAGTATCAAAGCTTCAGAAACTAGTTTCAAAGGTATATGATATGTTTTTGACAGAAAAACCTTCATATGAGCTTTTATGTTCTGGAATATGTGGTATTTGTTGATTCATATTTATATTAATATAAGGTATTCCATGCCTATATGTTGACTGTGTGTGTTATTGATGGTCTCAAATGGTTATTGTTCAGGATTTAATTAGATAGTATTAGATTTTATTCAGTGGTCATAAATAATAGATTGTCTGTCTGTCTGTAAAAGCCTTTCAAAATGTCTGCCTTAGATGATGTACTGAGCAATTAGGATCAGAATATCAAACTGATTTTATTAAGAAATTTCAATATACAGTAATCTCATTATGTAGTGGGTATGATTGATTCAGCTCTTTACTACGTGACAGTAAGGTCTGAATCAGCTAATCACAAAACTCACCATCTGCCTTAATAAATCTAGTTATCATTTTTGATTGCCCAGAATACTTGTCCAGAACATATTTAATTCATAATAGTGGGCCTACACCAAACACATTAATTTGTATTTTTTTGGTGTGATACCTATTTTTGGTAAAGACTATGCTGAAACTTCTTGTACTGAGTAGCTAAGTGAGCATCTCTCCTCTCTGTGCACAGTATACAAAAGTAGTTGTACTTTTTTTTTAATAGAGATATGTCTATCTCATAGAACTGGAAGGACCTTGAAAGGTCCTTGAGTTGAGTCCAGTCCCGTGCCTTCACTAGCAGGATCAAGTACTGTCCCCTGACAGATTTTTGCCCCAGATCCCTAAATGGCCCCCTTAAGGATTGAACTCAACAACCCTGAGTTTAGCAGGCTAATGCACAAACCACTGAGCTATCCTCCCACCCCGTAGATTTATACCTAGTATGTCTTTTAAGTAAGTTGATGTAATTGTGTTTATGATTTGCAGACCTTTAACACCTTATCACAGATTGATTTATGCAGTATTGTAGCTCTGTTGGTCCCAGGATATTAGAGAGACAAGGTGAGTGAGAGACAAGCTTGTGTCTCTTACCAGCAGAAGTTGGTCTAATAAAATATATTACCTTACCCACCTTGTATCATACAGATAGATTTGGTTCTTGACATTGATTTATTTGTGCATTATTTCCAGTCTGAGTTTTTAACAACAATGACAAATAAATAGGCTATTTTAACAGAGAGAAAAGGATAAAGGTAATACCGTAGTTGTCTGACCCCTAATTTATTGCTGGAGTTCAAGGAATGGCAGATGATTTTGTTTGGAGGAAAGCTAGGGGAACCGTTGCACATGCCAACTGCAATTATTTATGTATCTAACGAATGAAAGCTAAGTCAGATTGATTTAAATAAATCAAGTTCAAAATTGGGCCAAACGGTGACATTTCTGTTGCAATCTAAATAATTTATGAAGAAATGCGAATAAAAATCCAATTACCAAATTAATATTAAATGGCTTTGAACTACATAGCAAAGGGAGGGGAGAACAGTCTGATGCTTTTAATGCTCTTTTAAAATTATCTTAATTCCACTTTTGGTACAGTTACGTTGAATTGAATTGGCATTGATTATCACTTAGACTCTTTTATTGATCTTGTAGTTACTGACTCAGAAGTTGTTTTTCAGTTGTTGTCTAGTTTTAGTCCAGATTCCAGAAGCTTCAGAATGCTTTTTAGTGTACATGTGGATTGGATGGAAAGCAAACATCATAAAATGCCTGCACATTCAATGCACAGTGTGGCCATACTCCAAAAAAGGACCCTGTAAAATTAATATAGTGCTCTCTCAGTGGCTTCCATATCAAAACTAGATGAGTCTAACAATGATTTTTAAAATGGCAAGACCTATGACTTTCCTATAGCTACAGTGGCTCTGCAGTGCTAATGGTAAAATCTTGTTTGGGGTGGGCAGACTGTCCCACAAGGGAAAAAAGCTATGGGAGGGGACAAAGGCCACTAGGACTTTGGACTCGTCTACACTAGACAATTAGGTCATGCAAGACTTGACCTAGAGGGGCTGTGTTAGCTAGCATGACATTAAACACAACGCTGCCTTCAGGGACAAGAGAGGTTACACATTGTTTGTCTGGTTGTTGTGGAACCTTTGGTTCCAGAAGGGTTTTCTCCCAACTGCTGACATGGTGTTAAACATACCAGTCCCTGTCACACTGACTGTAAAGTCAGGTCGAACATCGTATTAATTACTGAAATGCCACAAGGGCCTCTTGTAACATAAGCTAAGTGTCAAGTGAAGACCAGTGCGCTGGGAAGATCTTCCTGTGGAGTTTCCCTCAAGCAGGAGTGGTTTCTGAGGTGGGTGCTACCTGGACATGCAGCAAAGCCTCTAGGCTCTGCAGGGAAACAAGGCTCCAATTCCTGCATATCCAAGACTATCTGCACAGGCAGCCATTCTGCAGTGCCTCTCCTGACCTCACACTTCTACCTTCTCTGGCTGGCTCCTCTGGCAGTCGCACAAGAACATTGCCTCAGCCTTGACGGTTCCCTGGGAGTGTGAGGATTTGTTTAAACAGCTATTTGCAATGTCACACAGGGAGCAGCGAAGAAGCTCTTTGTCCTGCAGCTTCTGTCATCATGCTGTGGGTCTGATCCTCAGATGGTGTAAACAGGTATTCGGTGGAGCTGCACCAAATTATACCAGTTGAGGAACTGGTGCTGTAAGAGTTTGTCCCTCCTGTTGGCTCCAACTATCTTCTCCCCTGCCAGGCAGCCAAAGAAAAGCCTGGGATTTTCCTCTGGGCTGCCTACTGGACCTTCCCTACAACACCCTCACACCTGGTTTCTCTCACATATTTATTTAAACGAAAAAAAAAATCTAATAATTTGCATAGTTTAAATCAGGGTAAAGTGAATTCGGACAATAATGGGGCTCAGGGATTCCAGGGAGGTTGTCTTTGCAGCCTGTGTTAGCAAGATCCATCTCTCTGTTCTCTAATCCATTGGTTCTCAAAGCTGTTTGATCAGGCTCCCCCTTCTTTGTGTCTGTAGCGGTTTACGCACTCCCGCAAGTACATATACTGCCATCCAGCTCTGAAGCCTGGGTGGCAAGGCTCCCGCTGTTCCCTTTATCTCCACCTCCCGGCTGTGCCTGGCCCTTCTGCATGAGCCCCGGCCACCCAGGGCTGACAGCCAGAGCCCTTAAAAAGAAAAGCAAAGCACACAGCTCACGCCTCCCTGGACACATTCCCGTGCCTCCCTTGGGAGGCCCGCCCCATAGTTTGAGAACCGCTGTTCTAATCTCTTCAGTGACACTGTCATGACCGTGGTTACTGCACATGATGCTTGTGGCACTTGAAAGACTTTGCTGCCCACAAAGTTCTGAAAGCTTGAGACATCCCGGAAGCTTGAGACTCAGGCCAAAAAGTCAGGAATCAGGATCTTCTAAATCTGTAGCAAATCCTCTGCTTCCCCTGACCTGAGCCAGGAGAATTCCAAACCCCACAGAGGATATCAGGGAGGGAATCCCGGCTGCTACTGATTATGCCTTCCCCTGTGGAGAGAAATCTAGCATGGAGATGGTGGGGAGTAAGTGGTAAGAGAGAGGCTGGTGCAGGAGACGGTGTGTGGAAGCAGGGCTGGCTCTAGGATTTTTGCCGCCCAAAGCAAAAAAATGTTTGGCCGCCCCCCCCCCCCATTTTTTTCTTCCATGCCTGGGAGGGAGGGGGAGAAGCTGAGCGGCGGCGGCGCAGAACGGAGGTGAGCTGGGGCGGCTGGGGCACATTTCTAGGGGTGGCATGGCCCGCACCAGAATGCCGCCCCTAGAAATGTGCCGCCCCAAGCACCAGCTTGTTTTGCTGATGCCTAGAGCCGGCCCTGTGTGGAAGCAGGGATACCCATGAAAGGAGCACATCCCAACAGCCACATTCAGAAGCTGGAGCTCTAACACAGAGTGTCAAATTCCAAGTAGTGCCAGAGTTACTCTGCAAATCCCTTGGAAAAAATCTTTCAACAGGCTCAAGCTCCACTGAGAATGCTCTGTCCCCACCCCCTACAAACTGTTCACTGGCCTCCATAAACAGAAGCACCCTTGATGATGGTAGCTGCTACAGTAGGGTGTGGACAACATCCTCTGCAAGGCAGACCCCACCAATAACTGGTAATGAGTCTGCCAGTTTCTTGTGTGAATTAGTGGGGCTCTACTGCATAACTGTAGTTATTATTATAGTATTATTTATTAATTGGATCAGCTGAAAAGGGTGGCTTGTTGCCCTTTGAGAAGCATGAAAGGACAGGTTGACAAATAGGCCCCTTTACTAGTTATGGAACATAGCAATTTCTTTTATAGTAACACTAATTTGTTGGAATTCAATAGGTTTTCTAGCACAGCATTTAATAGTATCTGTAGATGTGTTCTATAAATTAATGTTCTCACAGTGTAATCTTTTTGATGGTGTTGCTTGGCTCTTTCATTTTGTTAGAGTTTAAATTAGTAGTTGTGATTTAACCTTTAAAGACCCAATCCTGCAATTCTTACTCCTGTCTTGCCAGAATGAATACTGCATGCTGAAGTCATTAGATCCTAATTTTAGTCAGCATTTTTTGAGTTGTATGTAAAACTCAGTAAATTCACTGAAATAAGAAAGAAAAACTTGTAGCACCTTAGAGAGTAACAAATTTATTTCAGCATAAGCTTTCGTGGGTTAGTACCCACTTCATCGGATGCATCCGATGAAGTGGGTACTAACCCACGAAAGCTTATGCTGAAATAAATTTGTTACTCTCTAAGGTGCTACAAGTTTTTCTTATTTTTGTTTTGCTGACACAGACTAACACGGCTACTACACTGAAACCTATCAGTAAATTCACTGTGATCTGAGGATTTCCATTGGAAAAACCCTAGATAAACTGTGTCCTCTTGAGCAACTCCTGTACATTAGAATTTTGCACCTACTGATATTAGTTCTTTGAAATTGAAAGGTTAATGGATTCTATTAAACAGTCTAATTTTATGGTTTTATATATTTGTAATGTTTCATGTTTATTATCGTAATTTTTTTTTCTTTTGGCTTAGTTCTCTCATTACTGTTGATTATGCTCAGTTTTGGCCAATTCATTCGGGGGTCCTGAAGTCCTTCCCCAGGACTCACATTAAAATCAATGTGAGTTTTTCCTGAGTAGGGACTTCAGAATTAGGTCTGTTATATTTACGAGAACTTTCTTTTGTTTTGAAAAATTATCATACGTTTGAACAATGAGGAGGGACATTTTAATCAGAAAAAGTCAAGTCTTCATTTTATGTGGGCAGCTAATGTCTTAGAAATGTGTAATTAATACCATTGGGTATAATTCTCTTAAATTAAAAAAAAATCATAAATCACCTTACTCAGTTTAACGAAGAATTAAGTATACTCCTGTTACTTTGTCATTGAAAGCTACCCATCAATATTCTGACAGCTTCCATAAGAATACAGTTCCATCTGAACACACATGCTATTTAGACACTGTACTTTTTTTCTTGCATTTAGTTTTACACAAATGTATAATTTAATTGTCTTCATACGGTTGATTTTGTTACCTTTTCTGGAGTTTTCATGATACGTTTTCATAGACTGTATTACTCAATGCAGAGAGACCTTGGATTGGAAGTTAGTTCCTAGATTTGAGGTTTCTGCTATGACATGGTTTTTCCACTGAGAGGCATTCCTGGATCTTGGTTTTACTGAATCAGCCATCTGTGCAAAAAGGGAGAAATGCCCTTTAGACATTCATTTCTCTTCTGAAAATATGAGAGTCAATGGCCACTGATGAGTTATACTTGACTCTAAAGCTAACAGAATGTTTGTGTAAGTGCATTTCAGACAGTACAACCTTTGTATCCTTTTGAGCCATAAACATTTCTCTTCTAGTGATATCATTATGTAGGAGTCACCTATTCATTCAGGGAGGCCTAAACAGCCCCTTTCGTATTAGACTACAAGCTTACAGCATGGCAGAAAGTAAACAAATGTAGAACAAAACACATCTTTATGGGCAGAGTAAATGTGTCCGTTTTTTGACCTGCTGTGATGGAGTGAAGGTACCTCAGCCCCAGCCAGGGGAGGAGCGGTGTAAGGAGCTGTATATAGGTAACTATTTTCAGTGCACAAAGAGTTTTACTGATTCTCCAAAACCTAGGAATTGTGCTATGTGTTCTTCAGCACCATCTATTGGCACTGTATCAACTTACATATACAGTATACTTCCAGTTATCCAAATAGCATGGGGAACATGGATTTTATTCAGCTAATCAGGAGTTTGGATAATCGGGCAGCACCGGGAACCCTCTGCAGCTCCCTTGTCACTGCCCTGCTCACTCACTCTTGTGATAGCAGCAGGGCCGGCTCGAAGCACCAGCTTTCCGAGCCGGTGCTTGGGGTGGCAGGTGAGAATGGGGCGGCAGTCCGAGTCCCGCGGCCGCAATTTGGCGGCAGGTCTGCTCTTCCCACCGCCGAATTGCCGCCGCGCGACTCGGACTGCTGCCCCATTCTTGCCCGCCACGGCGGCAATGGGGCGGCAGGTCGCCCGCTCTTCCCTTGCCATCGTGGACTGGGACTGCCTGCGTCGGGGGCAGACGTAGCGGGCCCCGCCCCCCCGACGCAAGCAGACATAGCGGGGCCCCACCCCTGATGCAAGCAGACATAGCGGGACCCCGCCCCCGATGCAGGCAGGTGTCGGGGGCGGGGCCCCGTTATGTCTGCCTGTGTCGAAGGTGGGGCCACCACCCCTGCTTGGGGTGGCAAAATTGTTAGAGCTTCCCCTGGATAGCAGGGCTTCATAGGGCTCCCTGCACTGCCATTCTTGCCCTCTCAATTATTTCAAGCTCCAGGTGCAGAGGGGAGGCTGTGGTCCTAGCAGGGCTGAGAGGAGACCCCCCCCCTCCCCCACCCCCTGGCCAGGATTCTGCTCTGCCCTGCCAGGGTTGCAGCCTTCCTTGCATCTTGTGCCTGCAAGGATCATGTGTCTCCAGTTCTGCAGTAGTGCAGGGTGCCCCCTGGAGTTCTGCTGGCACAACCCTGCTCACTCACTCCTGCATGGGGGACACGGGAGGGATTCAGATAATGCGGCGGTTTGGATAATAGGAGTTTGGAAAATTGGGAGTACACTGTATACAGATTTAAAGCAGTCTTTTAATGGTGGCTGAACTTACATGTAGGGGAGGAAAATAAACCTGCCCCACCTGAATGGAGTCCCGGAGGGAAAGGCCAACTTTCATTAGGGAAGCAGGTCCATTTTAAAGGCAGCATTTGGGCTTTTGAAGAGGCACTTGATTCTATGAAGGGGCCCCTTTGCCTAAAATGGAGCTCTGCTTACAGGGCCTAGGTCTAAGTGGCGTGCAGTTTTAGACACTGTGAACTTAGTCTGCTTTGGATTCACGGTGTCCCTGGGAGAATCCGAGCTATTTGTAGTGACAAGACATGTGAAATCTGTGGGAAAAAAATGCAGGAATTGGGCTTGTTTTTGGCTTAATTGGCTTGTGAGTTGCTTGTTCGCTAGTTTTTGGCTTGTAGCTTGTTGCTTGTTTGCCTTGTAGCTTGTTGCTGCTTTTTTTTGATCGGCTCCTGGCAAGCAGGGTCAAGGGGCCGGGGGTGGGGGGGGTGGGGGGAAGAGTCAGGGGTGCACAGCGAGCCCACCACAGTCCCAGACTGCACGTCAGGGAGCTCTAGTCACATAGAGTGTTGAGGTTCTTAGGGATTGGCTTGTTTTGGCCTTGTTTTGAAATGGGATTAGCTTGATTTTTGGCTTATTGTGAAAGTCGGGGTGCTTATTTACCGTGTGAAAGTTGGCAACTGGGGTGGTGACCCTTCCTAATAGCCAGGAACAAAACCTGCTTACGGCTCCATCCAGCATGGCGTTAAGCACACTGGCCTGTTTTAGCTAAGCACTTAAGCATGTGTTTACTGTCAAGTATATGCTAAAGTGCTTTTCTGTACTGGACCAGAATGTTCAGCACCTTGTATCACTGAGTCCGTAATGTGCACAGTTATATGTTATGTGTGACCCGCCACTGGGGTGGCCATGTCTACCCTAAATATCCCATTATCTCTTCCATGCCCTTAAATTGGCCAGAAGGTCCCCTCTTTTCAGTGTATGGTGTCTGTGTAATTATCCACCATATAATGTTTTTAAGACCATGCTCCACCCTCATTCCCATTCTGCATGTGGAACTCCTATTGCCCTCAATGCAACGTTTACATGAAAATCCAGAGTAGAACCAAAATCTCCTTTTTCTCTCCATCTGTTACTCTCCTGTTTATATCTCTGGTATCTCATTCTTCCATGTACTCTACTATATGGAGTGTTTCTGACTTCATATAGAATTTTGAATCAATGACACAGAGCCAATGGCACTTGCCAGGTCTACAGCTTAGAAAATTCATGAATGCTCTTTTACATTATGGCTAGTGCCTACTCATGTCTCCTGGAATAAATGTGGGTGTGTCAGAAAAGGAAATTCTTGTGTGGTTTCCAGAAGTGGTGTATCAGCAGGGCTTCATATATAATGAAGTTACATAAACGGTTTCATAGTTTACCTTTTTGACAAGATGCTCCATAAATCTGTTTGGGCCACATAAATGTCCATTTCCTTTTCGTCATCCACCTCCTCAGTTTGTCTGCCTGATGTTTTGCTTTCCTTCACCATGTTTTTATATCTCCTCTGTGTTTTCCTCAGGGGACTGAATTCTCTGTGAGCTCCCATGTACTGCCCTTAAAAGGATGGATGAGAAGGGATTGAGGAAGATCCTTTAAAGGATGACTTGTCTTTTAAAGGTCAGGGAATGAAATACTGAATTATGAGGAGCAGTGTAGCTAGGCAGGCTGTTTCCAGGAAGCCTGAACCTGGTTCTTCTTATGGGGTGTGGGGAAGTAGTGTATAAGGATCTGTAGGATTAGAACCCAGGGCTGTGAAGATTGGGACAACTGATATTCCACCCTCACCACTGGGAGACTATGTAGAGCTACCTGCAAAGAAGCACTATGGAGATTAGGCCCCACAGGAAGTACCGCCCAAAAGGTCCAGAGTGATACTACCCTGTGGCCTTTTGTTTGGCTCTTGTTCACTATTTAACCCTGGTGGGTGGCACTGGAAGTTGTTTTGGGCAACCATGCAGACTTTTGACTTGCTGTGACTCCAGAACTCACTGTGTTTTCTTATCTGCGGGCCTGACCCCAGCCTGACTCTGACTCTAGCCTCCTGATTCCAGCCTGGTAACTACCTCTGATCCGTGACCCTGGTCTCGGCCTGACTCTTGCCTATTGATCCTAGCTCTAGTAATTACACTGATCCCTGCTCACTGACTACTGCCTTGTGGCTGTCCTTGACTTGAGGACACCAGCCTAACCCGATGGCCTATACCACAGTCCCTTACACAGTATAGCAGAGGAAAACCCTTCTATTTGGCACACCTAGGCCCCACAGGAATGTTATTCTTCTCTGATTTAGGAACTTCTTATCTCTCTAATCCTCCAGTATCCTCTTTCCCCTGCTCCTCCATCTCCCATTTGTTCCGTTCTTTTGTTATGGGAGCGTTTTCAATAGTATAGAGAGATTGCCTGACATGAGTAATGCCTCCTTCTCAAAGTTGAACCACTAAGCACTTCAGCAAAAGAAAAAGCATGGTTCAGTGGTTAAGGCACTTGGGAGGACCAGGTTCAAGTCCCTGCTTCACTGCAGACTTCCTATGTGACCTGAGCAAGTTGCTTAGTCTCTCTGTTCCTCATTTCCCCTTCTGCAAAATTGGATACATGCACTTTCTTAGCTCACAAGGCTGATGGGGGCTAAATACATTAATGATTGTGAGGGTGCTCAGATACTAAGCCAATAGGGCGCACATAATACTGAAGAAGGATAGCTATATGTGGTTTTGGGACAGAGCAGCAAAACACATTGAAATCTGGGAATCTGATAGGTGTGAGAAGGGGAAACTGAATATCACCAGGTATCTCAGAGTTCTGATAACCCATTACAGTGATTAATGTAGTATAAAAACCTGGCTAGATGGAGAAGTTTTGGTAAACATACTGCTTAAGGTTGCCATTGTAGTGTGCACGCTCCATCTCTGTTTCTCCAGAAGAGACAGAGGGCTAAGGGTTGTGGGTCATTTTAATTGTTCTGAGTGTGGCACGGACTTATGGAGAGAAGCAGCAGTTTTTGCCCGCAAACTTTCTTTTCACCATAACAGCAACAACAAACATTGTTACAAAGCCAGCAGATTCTTTGTTTGTTGTATAACTGGTAAAAATGTTCGGAGTATGTACAGGAGTTCATTTAATCTGAATTGCTGACTTGATTAATTACATTTTACCATGGTGAATGAGAACATGAGCAGCTCATTCCCCCAGCAGAGTGCACATTTTATAATAGTAGACAATTCAGACTGATATCCATTAAGGAATGAACCCTGATTCCACTGTAGTAAATGCAGGAGAAATCTTGGTCCCATTGATGTTAATGTAAAAAACGCCATTGACTTCCGTGGGGCCAGGATTTCACAGAGTTTTGCCATTGACTTAGTGAAACCAGGATCTGCCCATAAGAGTTGCTCCACTTTTAATTTCTTTCACATAAATTTAGTATTCATGAAATGTGCCTGATTGACAGCCCTAGAGATTAATATTTTCTGCCCAGTACAGGAATGGTTGCCAGGGGCAACAGCCATGTAAAATCTTCTATGTTTCCTTGCCTAGTTACCTCTTTGGGGTAGTTCCACCAGGCCTATTCAGTGCTGGACTTCCCCACTAACACTGGTGATGAGGATGCCAATAGATCTGGATGACTAATTAGTGAATTAAATTAATTTAATTCAACTAAAATTCAATGAATTTTGCTTTTCCCCTCCCTTTTAGGATTTCTTTTAAACAGATCTCAATATTCTCACGTGTCTTCATTATTCCAAACTACTCAACACACGATTCATCATTTGCACATCATTCATGAGTGAGTGTAGGGTTATTAAGTCACATGGTATTATTTCAGTTTCCCTAAGTGGGTGAAATTACTGTAATTAGGAATTTACAATGAAATATACAGTTTTGAACTTGGTGATCAGTGAATATTCTGTCTAAAAATTCACTCCTATCCAATAAAGCTAATATGCTTGAATAATCATGGAAAAATGAACAAAGAAGCTGACTAGAAAGTTGCCTTTTAATTGGATTTTATATTGGTGCAGGTGTAGGAACCAAGGGATTGGTGTGATATGCACACTTGTTCAAGGACAATGTGATTGAGACCACTTTGTTTCGGTTTTTACAAAACGCTTGGCCAAAACTCTGTAGTTGATCCATCCTATTGTGTCTGTCTCATATAGTTCTCTTTTAGTGCAGGGAGCTGCCACTGACATCAGTGGGTATTCCCCTGACATATTGTGCAGTTGAGAACTGCACTGTGGCTAAAAGACTTCACTAGGAGTTTTGCCTGAGTGAAGAATCAGCAAGGAGAGGAGAATGCAGCACTTTCGAAAGGAGCCCCCCCGATCGGTCATTTGACTGCTCTAAGCATCTGAGCTGCATTTAATTAAATGAGACACTTGTAATTAAGTGATATCTCCATGTGTATAAATTATCTCTGTTCAAAGTCTGAATGACAAAATCTTCTGATTGAAGATGAGCAAAAGCAGGATGGTTTTACATGCAAGAATCAATATTCAGGGAGCTATTTTCCCCCTAATTGATAAAAAACCTGAGTAAGTAAAAATGAAGGCAGCTGTGGCAGATGTTGAATTAAACTATATTCTTAGGGAAAAACATTGAAAAACATCGAAGAAAAGATGCCTGCTTCATGCCGGGAGCATCCCTCTGACAGAAGCTTGGCACGTTGGCTATGGAATGTTGGATCTTGAATGACTGAAGTCCCTGTAGGCCTGGTCTGAGTTGTATATGAGGAACCAAATTCTGCTCTCTTTCATGGTGTGAATCCAGAGGCACTCAACTGAAGTAATGGATTTATACAGGTGTAAATGGGAGAAGAGTTGGCCCAGCTTACTATAAGGAAGGTTTTGTAGTTTTGTTAATGAAAAACCATTATTCACTGGTTTGTGGTAGTCCTCCCTTCTTCTTCATTGCTGGCCTTGCTTATCCCCTCTTGAATGCTAGATGACTCTCTTGCTGTGCACAGAAATACTCACTTCAAAAGATCATAGTATAATGTTTGTTAGTTACATAGAGTGATGGAATGGTGCATGATTTTTCCATTAGGCTTTATGGAATGCTTCTATCCTGTACTCAACAGGGCAGCAAAAGGTGTGTGTCCCTGTCCTATTGTCTGATGGGAGGGGAACACCCTTAGGGTTGGGAGACATCAACAACCATGTCAGACAGCTCCTTGAAGAAACTCTTGAGGAGGAAAAGAGAGCATTTGGTATCCGCTGATGACCTGGGGGGAGAACAAAATGGGCTAGCTAGCTCCAGAAGGAAGCAGGGATAAGCCACCTCCCTTCTTGAAGACAGCAAAGGTAAGATTTGAATAGGGTTGTTGCTCCTATATCTTGGGGATTGCCTGTGGGGACCAAAGGTAGGGGGAGAAGAGCTTTGGCCTCAGTCCCTGAATGTCCCCAGTCTATAAAGAGCATCAGACACAATGGATTTTATTTGTTCTTTTTTGCAAATGTTCTCCTGAATCCTAAGGAAAATGCAGACTCTATAATACTGGTCCTGGTAGCATATTCCTCAGTGTTATTAGTAATATAGATAGACATAAAGAAGGTATTTTCCTAGTAGATACAGAGCTCTGAGGGAGATGTCGGTGCATTTGGAGAATAAGTAAGAACTTAAATAAGAGGCATATCTGCTAACTCCTTAAAATGAATGAAGTCCTCTTATTTCTAGAATCTAATCAGATCCTATCTCCAACTCCTTTCTTACTGAAAAGTCATATTTCTACAAGTCAAGATCAGATTTTAAGATGTCATAGGCAAAATAATGTAGCATGAATAGTGACGTCTATTCTAGTTGTAGACATTTGCACTGGGATTAGCAGAGAACTTTTGTTGCAAGTTACAGCATTGATCAGTCATGTTTACAGAGAGATAGTTGTTGGGAACTTCCTTTGTTGCTATGTATTGTATATTTGTAGCTAGCTGTGTAAGTTTCCATGCACTCTGAGGCCTGTGTTACAGAAGGATCCAAAATTTAAATGCTCTTTAGTGTATGTACAAAAACTGTATTAAAAGGAGAGTAAGAGTGTATGTATGCTTGAGAGAGTTGTGTGTGTGTGTGTGGCTTTCACACCAACAAGCTAAATAATTTTCAGGAATTTTCTGAACACCCTTAAGATCTCCAACTGCTATTCCTAGAATTAATTATCACTTTAAAAATAATAGATCATTTAATCAACCTCACTTTGTGCAATGACCTAGAAAGAAAATGAGCTGGCCTGCCAAAGGCAAAAGACTTGACTTCCTCAGCCTAAGATGAATTAGCAACAGGACTAAACAGCTTTTCCCCCTGGTTTCCTCCCCCACGCCCTCCATTATATGGAGGCAGAATGTGCTCCTCAAGGGGTCTCACTCACTTCAATGGACTACTCCTGGTAGAAGGTGCGATTCAGTGTGAGCAATGGTATCACAATCTGCCCTATCAAGTATACATTTCCCATAAGCAATCAGCTTAGAACCTGAAGCATGAGTTTGGAGAATAGAGGGAGCAAGCTAGTTAACCTGAATCTAGATCAGTATCTGAACTTCTCCCAAATCTGGGTTATTAGGATCTCCGGATTAGTTTTGCATCAATTCTAGAGCTGAGTTGGGATGCATCTGATTATACCCACCTTCCTCCTACCTAATTTAGGTGACTGAAATGTACCAGCAGCAAATAAAAAGTCTTGCAACCCAAAGTGTTCAAAATTCATGAGTCAGGCCTTGCAAAATCAGGAGATTTTAAAAAATAGTAAAATTTGGATTCTTTTTCTGTGCCTTCTGGTTTTGGAGCCTTTAGGTTACACTTGGGTCACATATTTTCCAGCTTTTCCACAGCCATGAATTTTAGACACTTATTTTTTCTTTAAAAAGCTGAGATTCTTGTGATTCCGGGCACTTGGGCTTTGAGAGAAACACCAAATATGTGTCTTGCACTAAAAATGCAAGAGCTGGCACCGCAGAATGAAGAATGAATGAAAGCCTCAAATTAGATGGCATATTCTTTGGGCAGGGACCATGTCATCCTATGTGCCTGTGTGAGTATCTAGCTCATTGGGGCCCTGTTCCTGATTGGAGCTATTAGATGCTGCTGCATCACAAATAAATTAATATTAATTTATTTGGGCAGCCACCTATCTAACATTAAATGTTTCCAGTGACTCAGCATTTATGAAGGGATTGTCAGTGTGTGAAAAAGCAAGCAGTGTTCCAGTTTCCTCTTCATCTCACTGCCCCCTTAACACTTGCAGATAGTCTTTGGGAGGTCAGAGTGAAAAATCTTGACAAGCTTCCCCCAGGATGTGATGCCATTCCTGTCCTAAAAATAAAGCTGCTAAACTCTCTAGCTGAACAGTGTGAAAAAGTCACACCGGTGGCAAAACTGATGAATATTGCATGTTCCTTAGCTTTGTAAAGAACCATTTGGCATTGTGGGTCCAAAGATGATGCGATGGAGGAAAGGCAGTTTTTGCTTGTAAAAAGAATGAAGGGCCACTTCTTTCAAACAAAAGTGCCTTCAGCAAAATTTGAGTGTACACATGTGTAACCCCCCTGGTCAGTGGGTAGTATGTATCACCATCTGTGCCTAGACCACAAAGAATAGTCTTGTTATATCTGTGGGTTTGAGAGCCTGGCTTTTTAGCTCAGGTTTCTCTTTTTAGGAGGTACCCAGTTTATTTCCTGGTATTGGCTGAATGCATAATTGTGCAGGTAAATGTACATTTACTCATACAGAATGGCTAGCTGCACAAACAAATCCCTGTTTATAATGTAACTTAGTCTGCTACATGTGCAGAAAGTCTCATATGATCAGTGGCTTTCTTTTAAAATTAGGTCCTAAATGCCTTAGAGCCAGTATAATCAGAGAATATCAGTTTCCTGTAAGGGTGTGCATACAGATTCCCAAGAAATTTGAATACAACCACCTACCTTAATATTTCTGTGTTTTACTTGTGTTTGTCATGGACTCTCTCAGGGATCCTTTATCTGGCTGTTACAATACAACCCATAGTTTTCTCATGGTATGTCTACAAGCCATTCTCTCACCCCCCTGAATAGCAATTTGTGGCAATAAAAGGGTTTTTGAAAAATATATACAACAAAATATTTACAATAAAAATAGAGGGCCAAATACTGCAGTCCTTATTCAATTCCTAGCCCTTATACATTCAAAATGCTCGTTCATGTCAATGGGTGTATTGATGGAGTGAAAACAGAGGGCTCGGGCCAGGTGTATAGATGATGGCTATGAAAGGATAACATTGGTAGGGCTTGTCCAGCATGGTGCCAGGTAAGAAAAGGCGAGCAAGCACTGCAGGGTAGCAGGCTGCCAAGATCACTGTGCCCAGGGGGTCATGAGCCATTGAGCCAGATGGCTCCAAGGAATCCGAAGAGTTTGGAAGCATTTCTTGTCAAAGCATGTCAGTGGCTGGCCTTCTTGAATGCCCCTGCTCTCATTGTCTTCCATAAGCACAATATATGATGAGGGGAGGGGAAAGAAGAACATGCCCCAGCTTTTTACTCTACGTCTTAGTGTCCCCCATATTTGGCTGCAGGTCTCCTGTCTTCTAAGCGCAGCTCTTATGCACACTCAAGTGAACCACTTCTCCTCATTGGCAGCAGGAGTCAATGAAAATCCTAGATTTGCTTGCTATTTACATCAGTTATATCCAGCCCACATGGAAAATTCATATTTGCTTCAATAGATAATGGTAAGCTTTTTTAGACTTCTTTTGAGCCACCCTATAGAATTCAATAGATGAACTACTTCTGCTGAAGAATTGCAGAGGATGGGTCACAAAAACTAAAGCAAGGTTGTCATTCCATGTTACGTTCTACAGGTATTTACTGTTTGTATTAATGGCACCCGGGATTGGGGCCTCATTAAGCTAAATATTGTACAGGCACATAGTAAAAAATAGTCCGTGCCCTGAAGGGTTTCAGTCATTTAAGACAAGATGCAACAAGTGGGTATAATAAACAATGGATTGTGGTGGGGGTGGTGTGGCAATGGAAACAGTGTTTTAGGTTAATTTCTATAGACCTCCCCCTCATCCCGAATAAACCACATAGGACTTTTGCCCATAAAGGAATGGATGGCATTTAGGCACCTATGCTCCGTCTCCATCCCCACAAATTCTCTCTTACTTTCTGGTACTCACTTCAGTGTGGATGTAGAGGTTGGCTCATGTTGCTGATCACAATGATAGTTCCATGCACTGTACAGAAGCCTCCCTTTACAGAAAAGTCCTACCGAATCTAAACCAAGAGGGTTCGATGGAAACTACTGTAAAAATCTATAACACTAAATTGATATTAACCTCCTGGCTATAACGTTTCTGAACCAGCTGGTATAGTCTAATAGTTACATCCTGCTAGAGAATTCTATAGTTGGGTTAAAATTATATAGGATGACTATTGTTCTCTATGAAATTGCACAGGACTTTTCCTAAAGGCTTTCTGCGGAGGTACTGAATAGATGCTCTGATTGCCCTTCTTTCAGCGGTGTCCAGCAGCTTGCATGAATAAAACCAATAAGAATAACTGAATTGGGCCCAGACTCACCAATAAAATTCCAGGCAGTGCAAGGTGAAAGCTAGAGGCATTTTATACTGTCTCAGGCCTCAGGCCCATTTGGACCTTTTAGGAAAACATCCTTTTCACTTAGGAGGGTTCAGAGCTGAGAAAAGCATCATTCTCTATTTTTTCAAAGGACAACTATTGCTCTGTAGCTGGAAAGATGCATCCTTCTTCATCTAAATGCTTCGGACTGCTGGTTCTCCACTTCAGTCTCTGGGTTGCAGTGGTGTTCCATCGATGCCTCAGTATTTGACTGAAATTACATTGGAATGTTATGGTTAGAACTAGTTGAAATGTACATTGTGAACAATTTATCTGTAAAATTTAACCCCATTTCACTGTTCCTGAATTGTCCACAGAAGGATCACTCTTTCCAGATTTCTCTGTTGTTTGTAACTGCTGGATGGATGAAGTGAATAATTTTATGCCTATGGACAGCTTGTGACCTGCTTGGAGCATGCATCCATTCACAGCTAGATTCTGCCTAGCCCGTATGTGTGTGCATATTGTGGGTGGGTGGCAAGGGAGCAAGGAGCGTCTCCCATGTAAGTGCACCGCCCATGTAAGTACCAGACACAATTTCAGTCCCTGCATTTGGAAGCTGAAGGATTGCTCCCTAATTTCCCCCACGGGGTCATCATGGTATCCCACCAGAGGCAGGAAGGGGCACAGAAATGTGGAGCTATGAATCCACCCACACAAACCTGCAACCACTAACCAATAGGGGGGCATACACTGAACCTCTTTAGGAGATGTCACAGTTCTCTCCTTTTGTCACCAGTGAGCACCAGTGAGAAGTCTGTCTGAGGGCTTGTCTACATTACCCACTGGAGCGATCGATCTTTCAGGGATCGATTTTTCGCGTCTAGTGTAGACGCGATAAATAGATCCCCGATCGCTCTGCCGTCAACTCCAGCAATCCATCCCCGGCGAGAGGAAGAAGCGGAGTTGACTGGGGAGCGGTGGCAGTCGACCCTGCGGCGTCCTCACAGTGCGGTTAGTCGCGCAAGGTACGTCGACTTCAGCTACATTATTCACGTAGCTGAAGTTGCGTACCTTACATCGACCCCCGCCCCTAGTGTAGACCTGGGCTGAGGCAAAATACCTCCAGTACTCCCTCTTTGACAGTGGTGTGCCACATAGCCCCCAACACAGGCCTACACCATTCATGGCACAATCGAGCCCTCTTTTAGTTTGTATTCATAATTTACTAGATCACATGGTATTCTTTCTGTTCCCTGATTCCATACTCCCCTTTACACATTACTTCTGCTTCCACCTTAAGCCAGCTGCATGTATTGAAGAACTAAATTTCACTCCTTGATCAAACAAATCGTGCTACCGGCCTGTAACTTGCTTTTTGCAAATACATAGGAATGAAATTGCTGTTGCAAAAATGTTTGTGAAAAGAAGAAGAAGAAAAGAGGAGGTCTGGATATGACCAAATCCAAATGAAATTCAGAATGAGCAAAAATGTTCACAGGTACTTTCCCATTAATCACTCGGCTTCCTTTGCAATTCGTCTGGTAACTGATGCCCTGATCTGCTTGCAGAACCTGTGTAGAGTCCCATTGAGTTTTTGCTATCCTGTTGATATTCCTTCACTGAGGCTATGCCTACACTACGCACCATTTAGCGACACAGCTGTGCCACTACAGACACTAAAAGCTGCTCTTTATCGGCAGGAGAGAGCTCTCCCGCGAACAAAATATTCCACCCCCAACGAGAGGCGGTAGCTTTGTGGGCAGGAGAGCTCTCCCACCGACAAAGTGCTGTTTCCACAGGCCCTTTTTGTCAGTTAAACTTTTGTCATTCGAGGGGGTGGGGTTTTTTTATACTCCTGAATGACAAAAATTTTACAGACAAAAGTCTGAGATTCTATATGGGTGCAGGGGTTTATGCTACCAGCTCTCATGGTGGGAATGAGATCCAAAGAGGTGCTGGGGACATTTGCCTGGCATGGGGAGCAGCAGCAAAACAGTTAATATTTGTGGCTGTGAAATGTTTTATTTCACATTTAGGGATAATTGTTTAACTATGGCTTGGAGACTTACCTCTAAGAGTTCAGACAACTTAATGAGTATTGCATGGCTAATCCCCTCCGCACCTGCCCATGCTTTGGAAACTGATCCCTTCATCACCATAGATTGTCAGAGCTAGCAATCAGTGGCCAATTGCCAGTGAGTGGTTGCCAGTGAGAGTAGCCTGAGTCAATTGTTCAGTAGCCAGAGTACATTTGCTGAGTGTGAACTATTGCAGGCAAGCCTCCAAGGGAGCGGGGGGGGGGGGGGGGCATGTAAAATTCACTAGTTTTATTACATTTTTAGAGAGAGAAATTTTGTAAAAGCAGATCTGGTGACGTTTTTGTCTACAGTAGGGTTGTGCTGGAAGCAAGACTCCGGGGATGTCTGCATGGTGCCTTAGTTCGTATCACAAGGGTGGAAAATTCTAGTGCACACTAGTATGTCACGTTTTCATGCTTTTCCTCTCAATCCATGCGAGCTAGGAACTTACTTTTTTAAAAAATGAAAAGTAATATCTTGCATAATTCCATGACTCCAGAAATTGCTACTTTAAGAACAACAGTGAGCATTGCGAGTCTCGTGAAAAAACGGTGAAAGTTAGCAGTGCTGAGGATGGGCCCCCATGCACTAGGCATTGTACAAACACACAGTCCCTGGATCAGATAAGTATCCCTTTTCAGCATAGCACTTAAACACAAGTTTAAGACCTACTAATGTCAATGGGATGACTTAAGCCGAGGCCATTGTAAATAACAGTCCCTTACCTAAACAGTTTATCCTTGTTGTTTTTAATCATAAATGTACTGCACATTGACTGCTTTGCTCAGAAATGGATACACCAGTAGGTGATTCGTCCACATCCTCCGAATAGTTTGGACACCGATCCTAGTTTCTACCTTACTCTGTTGGAACCTCATGTCTCCTTAGGGGGTTAATGGGGCATTCCACAGGTTCCTCAATGGATATGTAATTCTCTGAGAGTCATCTAACTATGGCAGGATGAAACAAAGATTTCAAGTTTAAATTTGATTGACAAAATGGAGGATGGCAAGGAAATGACTATGTATTTAATAATCCAAACTAGAATTAAACTAGGATACACTAAATGGCTCATATAACAAAGGGACAGCGTCTCAGCTGATATGAACTGGTGTAGCACCATTGAAGCCAAAGCTTCAAAGTGATGCTGTGCCTTCAATGAAGTTGTACTGGTTTTTCCTCAGTTGAGGTTTGGCCTAAAGATTTAGGGCCTGACCCAAAGACCAGTGAAGTCAATGTAAGGACTCCCAATAATGGGCTTTGGATAAGGGCCTTAATTTGCACCGAAATACTTCATACGCTACAATATTTCTCTGAAGTTTTTCAATTTGTCTTTAATTAGTTGGGTGACCAAACATTTTAGACTGATGTTCTCTATTTGGGCTATTGTCTAGCCAAGGACAGCTCAAATCACCATGGAAAAGCAGAGTGTGCATGTATAGATATACTATATACCCATGTGCATTGAATTTACCTTCAGAATGTTATGTTTGCATAGTAAATACCCATATATAGTAATCTGTATTTTTAATGAAGTACAAAAATGCACTCAGCTAACTTTGCGTTAAGGGCAATGTTGACCTGTGGCAATGCTGTAAATATCAGTCACCCAGAAGTCAGATTTCAAATGCACCCTTACAACTATAAAACAAGCAGTGAAACATTCATTTGGGCTGGCTCTTATGCATGAATCTTAATTTTTAAAAACTTGACATCAGAGACATACATTTACAGTTTATTTGAATGATGTGGTGTATATTTGGAGATAAAGCCTTTGACTACAAAGGAGCCAGCTTATGAACACAGGTGTTGGATTGGGGCTTTGCTATATATTTGTTTGGTGTCTTTGCTGCTGTTCTCCGCTTTACTTCTATGCAGCAGTAGAACTTTTAAGTACCAATATTTACATTGGTAGAAACTAGGAATTGGGATAAAGAAAGAGACTTGATGGGAGAGGACAGAACGTTTGTGCCTGAGACAGTGTGACAGCTATTCCAGAGGGAACCTTTTGTCCATTGAAAATAATTACTCTGTAATGTTGTTGCCATTGGTGGCGTTTCTACTTGGGGTGATTTGCCAGCTATGTGTCACTTTAAAAGTGCATGCATAAGCGTATACGTGACTTATTCAGAAATGGTTTGTGTTCATGATTCAAGGCTTCTTAAAACTTCTTTGGTAAAAACCATCTCAAATGGAACAACGTACTCTTTTTTCCACTGGCAAATCAGTATTAAATAGCCCAAGGCTAGACTATATGGTTCGCGTACAGTCCTGCGTGCCTCCACAGCTGAGACACAGATGCAAAGCTGTCCTACCCCAAAAGCAGCGCAGTGGAGAAACTGCCGCAAGAGACAAAAATCTCTCCCAGGGCTGATTGCTGAGCACTCAGGGCTGTCCATTAGGATGGAACAGGCTTTTCTTTTTAGCTTCGTGTCTTCTTCACCTTTCCAAGTGATTCTTCTGCACCCTTTCAAGTGATTTGTTCCAACTTCTCACCTAGAGCTGTTTGGGAAAACAGAATTTCTGTCCCCCCAAAATGGGACAAAAAGTCAAAATAGCTGCTATTTTAGCAGAAGGAAACATTCTGGAAAGTTTCAATTAGGAGATGTCAAAATGAAACTTGTCAACATTTGTAATGAAAATGAAATATTCTGTTTAGAACTTTCCTGTTTAAAACAAATTTCATTGTAATGGATATTTTCCCATGGAAAAAAATCTTTATTTCAATGAAATACCATATTTTGTCAGGAAAATTGTTGTTTGAAAAGTTTCAACCCACCTGTCTCAACCTGCCAACGTACAAATGTGGAACACAGCATGTAACAAAGCCTATATAATAAGGGACACAATAAGTATTCACTACCGAGTATAGTCTATCCATTGGCCTGGTAAGCTAAATGTTTGGGTTTTGGAATCCCCTAGGTGCTAATGTATATTTGTGTTCTGTCACAGTATTGACAGATAAGAAAGAGAAAAATGGTTATTGTTGAACAGATTACTAAACTGGGAAATAAGGACCTCCTGGATAGAATCCCTATATAGGCATACAGTTCATCTTCTGAAATGCTGGAGCTGAAAACACTGCATGTGTAAGTCCTTCCTTGAGCTAACCATAAAACAGTTACAGAACAGGCAACCTCTAAGAAAGATTCAGAACAGCAGATTCAGGCAAGTTAGTGTCTTTAATGATAGTTCTCAGAAGGCTAGCAGTAACTTCAGACTAAAGAGCTGATGGCATTCGCATACGGGCTATTTCTATTACAATTGTGCTGGTGTTTTCAATGTCAACAATCCAGATGGATTGAAAAGGAAGTTCAGGAGGACTCCATCCAGACATAATAAAAGTGCTGTTGTGTGGATGCCAAATTATTCTTGTCTAGTGACACAAGTAAGGCTAGAGTGGGGAACATGTAGTTAAGTGCTCCACTTCCATACATATGACTTCACGTAAGCCTATACCCTCTCAGACACCTTAATTCTTCATCCATTTCCTGCCCCTTTTCTGTTTTTGAGAATGAGTGGTAGGTGAATAAGAGGCTTCCACTTATTGTGGAAGACTATGTCTGATACTTACCCTTACTTGTGCCTCTCCTTTGCCTCAGCTCATATTTTCATATTGACATGCAACAACTTTATGTAGTATGCAAGGACTTGAAGGATCAAGTCCTCAGTTGTGTCCTGCTCCACAGTGGCAGAACACCGTTTTAACAAATAGCCTCTGACCACTCAGAAGGATCAAAAGGATGAAAGGACAAGATAAGAGCCACTCAGATACTATGCTGCGGGGAGCCGGATAGGAATCTGGGCAGAAGAGAAGTTATTATTTACTGTAGTGAGTCACTTTGACCATTATACAAGCTTCTTTTTTCTCTTCTAACTGTTAAATATAATAGCTATTAGATAAGGCATCTTTCTCTGTTTGGTTTGCTTGTGTATGTGTAGTGAAGATAACACTCTGTTCATGGGCTATGTGAAGGAAAGAAGAAAGCTGGTCTCATTAACAATCAGGAGGAACTGACGGGGGAGTTGTGTTCTAAGTGGGAAATGAGGATTTTTATCAACACAGTGATTGAAAATGGTCAAACAGTGTTTTCAAACACACTTGTTTCTGTATCTTCAGCTAAATAGAGGTGGTGGTGGCATGTATTTATCTGTGTTTAGTAGCAGTGTATAAACTCCTATTGCAGCATCTTCCAACGTTCCACAAGAATTATGGTTTCTGAAATGACTGAAAAAATGACTGAAAAAAATACCAGAATGGCCCAGCCTGCCAGTTGATAGTATGTAATCCATTGCCATGAGATAGAGAATTAGATGGTCCAGAAACAAAACCTCAGTATTTCAAGAATGTATCAGACTTTCAGAGGATTCCTCCACAGGAAAAACACTGGAAATCAGAACAACTGCTTGTTTGCGACTGTAAATTAGTTACATATCTCTAAACAACACTGTCATCCCTCTGCATGCTTGAGGTCTTAACTAGCTGAGGGGGCTGAAGATTATTCTGAAAGATTACACAAAGGCCTTACAAAATAAACTTAATATAGAGCTGAAGTGACAGTTTCTACTGGAAACTAGAGGGCCTGACAGCTTTAAGAATAATCTTTTCTTACACAGAGAGGGAAGAGGAAGCACTGAGGCACAGATGGGCACATTGAAGATACAAATCGTTGGGATCTTTCATGCCTAAGGCTACTAATTGTTATAATAATTTAAAAGGCACACATCAAGAGTCCAATCCAAATAGTTACCCAAGAACACTTAGGAATGATATGCACTCTGTATGGTTTCTTCTAGCGGGAAACAAATCAAATGATCACCTAAAGACATAGAATAATATACTGTTTATGACCACAGAGGTGGTTTATGTTTAAGCCTGAGTTATTTGAGGGAGAAGAGCACTTTAAAAATATTGCTTATTTTATATAAAATTGAGCAAGTGAAGTTAGAGCTTTATAGGCCCAAACCAACTCCTTAAACTCTACCCCGAAATGAATAGATAACCAGCAGAGTTCATGGATGCCTTCTTGTTATTGACATAAATAATGAATAAAAATAAGAATTGCTGTTGGAACAACTTTGTGCACTTAGTATTAGTGATGGGCAAAACTCTCTTTGCTAAAGAACTGACCCAAACCTTCATTCACAATGAACTCGCTTTTTTTTTTCTTCCAGCTTTCAGAAGAATATATTTTGTCAAGGACCTATCCTGCAACTCCCTACTCACCTGAACTGCCCCATTGTTTGTTATGATACCTCTCAGGTAAGAAAGGGTTGCAGAAGCTGGCCCTTAGTTTTTTTCATTTTTGTGAACAGTCATTTCTGCTTCTGGCTGAAATACTCACCGGAGAGGCCTTTTTTCAGTAGAGGCTCCTCAGGGTAGGAGATTCCTGTTCCTAGTCAGATACATTAAAGATCTTTACTCACATCTATAAACTGGCACTAAGAATGGTGCAGCTTTGTGCCAGTTTTGCCTACTGCCTTCAGATTTCATGTACACTGCTATTTTACAAATATTTCCTGCCCAGACAAAACCAGGAAGTACTGGACAACTGACAGTGACATTATTCAGAAGAGATTTTTTTTCAGTCTAGTATCTAGACCAAACAGCTTCAGATGCCCATTCAGACTTTGGGTGCTTATCCAAATGGAAATGAACTTCTGAGTCTTTAAAGATTCATCCATCAGTGCTCTACAGTGTTGTGTCAGTATATCAAATACCTATTTCCCTTTGAACTTTTTCACAAGGAGGGTGGTGAAGCACTGGAATGGGTTACCTAGGGAGGTGGAGGAATCTCCTTCCTTAGAGGTTTTTAAGGTCAGGCTTGACAAAGCCCTGGCTGGGATGATTTAGCTGGGGATTGGTCCTGCTTTGATCAGGGAGTTGGACTAGATGACCTCCTGAAGTCCCTTTCAACCCTGATATTCTACGATTCTATGATTCTATAATAGGAAATTGGCAATTGTGTGACTAAAAGTTGCCATTAATATTAATAAACGTCCCTCTTGTTGGTGTATTTTTACCTCTCCTCTAATTTAAGATGAGATGAGTGACTTGATTCAGCTACAACACGAATATTAATCTCTCTGAATTGTAGCATCCATCTGGACAAACGGGAAACTTCCTTTCTTTGATGGATTCAGCTTTGCTCTACATAACTCATGTACAGCATGTGAGAAACAATTGGATGAGCTTCCTTATTGTATCATGCTTGGAGCATCTGCAGAGAGTTGGTGCTGGAGGCTTGTATGAGAGAAACCACAGATGTGAATCTTTGGTTCTGCTCCTAGCACAGACGCCAAAACAGATGGAAGGGCAGGGATCAGCAGCAGAATGGCTCCAATACTCAGACTCCAGTGGAGTGCAGAATGGCATGTGGGATATCAGTGAAATGGTTACAGTCATAGGCTCTGTGCTCACGACAGCAGCAAAAGTGACATGACGATCTATATTAAGACCAGGACAGGTAAAATGATGGATGGTTTTGCTTCCTCCTTAAATTACTTTGTATCTTCCCAATTCTTTTTTTTTTCCTGGGCACCTGTGTTGTAGGGAATTGTTTGCAAATTGTTTTGCATCTGTTGTGTTTCAAGAGCTTCTGTAGTCACTTCAATCAGTGGGGAAAAAAAATCAGGAATGAGACAGGAGGCAGTAAGCTGTTCAGGAGCACTCCGCAAAACTAATTTTGCTCTCTGCATTTTATGGGCTAGCTGGTCAGTGAGTGTCAATTGGGGGAAGTCTATTAGTGATGATGTGGTCCTATATTATTAAAAGGTGTTAGGAAATTTTGCGTAATGACATCCTGGCAAAGTATAGCTTTATAATCTGGGTATTTATATACCCTCCCTTAGTACGCTGAGCATCTAACTTCCAATCAAAATTTCATCACGCACAACTAACACGGAAAATGCACCAAGGATAACATCATTATAAAGTCATTTAGGGCTTTATATGTCAAAACCAACAGTTTAAACTGAACATGGTATCCCACAGGCAGCCAGTGTATGTCATGGAGCGCTGGTCTAATAAGTTTCTAGAGGGATACTCCACTTCATCATCATCATTGGGAATTCCTGAGGTCGAAGTTGATTGTCTTTCATGGATTGATCATTTCAAGTTATCTATGGGTCAGCTGATGGCTGAGAAGGTCTATTTTGGAGCCACAAACTCTGCCACACTGCAGACATGTATTACTGAGCAGGGTGGATGAACCTGGGGTATTGGTTTGGGCCATAGCATGCTCTTTCTTTCATTTCCATTTTTCCATTACATGTAGTTGCATCTGATTCTCAAAGTGTTGAGTTCTGTCATCAAGCAGTTCCTCAATTGTTATTGGTCCCATGAATTGATAGTAATGTTGCATTTCCTCATATTAGCTTTGAGGACATCCCTGCAACATTTTTTCTGCTCTCCTCTGGTGTGTTTGCCTTGGCTGAGTTGAGAGCAGAAGACTTGTTTTGGAAGTCTGGAATAAGGCATCCGGTCAACATGGCCTGCCCAGCGAAGCTGATGATAAATAATCATTGCCTTGTTGCTAGTAATATTGGCTTGTGAGAGGATGCTGATGTTAGTGCATATATCAGCCCATTTGATTCAGAGAATCTTACGCATAAAGCATTGATCATACTTCTCCAGTGCCTTAAGATGTCTCCTGTGTGTTGTCCATGTTTCAGCCCCATACAGTAGGGTAGGGATCACAACAGCTTTATAGTTTGGTTTTGGTGCTGATGTCACAAGCTTGCACATCCAGTGCTGGATTTCTCCATGAATATTGGCTCTCTTTGGGAGGTGGCTTCCAAGATATGGGAAGGGTGCAACAGTCTCTAGAGGGAGATCATGGCTCTGCATTTCTGGTGCTAGGAATTGTCTGCTAGGAGCTTGCTGATGGAGGACCTTTGTTTTCTGGCTGTTAAGTGTCAGTCCCATTTTCTGATATGCTATAGCAAAGACAATGATTGCCTGAATATCTGTTTCTGAGGGAACGCACACTACAGCGTCGTCATCATGCTGAAGCTCAATGACTGAAGTTGGCGATGTTTTGATTTTGGTTTGAAAGTGCCCAAGGTTGAACAGCTTCCTATCCATTTGGTAGATTAGCTGCACTCCTACCAGGATCTTACCAGTGATCAAATTGAGTATCGCAGCAAAGAAGATGATGAACAATGCCAGGGTAATGACACAGCCCTTTTTGACACCCATCTTAACCATAACCGGAGCCACGGTAGATACATTACAGATAATCATCACTTGCATGTCATCATGAAGGAGATGAAGAATGGTGACAAATATCGGTGGACATCCATACTTCAGAAGGATTTTCCACAACACTTCCCTGTTAATGTCAGGTCAATCAATGCCAGGTAGAGTGGTCTGTGTTATTCTCTACATTTTTCCTGCAGTTGGTGAGCAGAGAAGATCATGTCAGTAGTGCCTCTATATGGTCTAAACCCACATTGAGATTCAGGAAGAATGTGTTCATCGTGAAGAAGATAACTGAGGAGATGTCTTGTGAGTTCTTAATGAGAGGCTGCTGAATGGTGCTTTCCAGACTTCATTTTGCAGCGATCTAATCTTCAGATGACAAAGTTGCATTTTCAGAAGCAGTTGTGGAGGGTAGCAGGGGGAAGCCATTCTGTCCATTGCTGCTACCTGGTAGCAGCTGGGAATCTAAGCAGAGATCTAAACTACAAACGTGAGTAACAAAAGGTACATACACTTAATCAGATGGGCAGATGTTATTCCTGCCATATCGTCCAGCTGCTTCCCCGATCCCACCAACACCACCTCAGACTTATCCAGATTGAGCCTCAGAGAGCCAGCCCTCCTCCCTGCTCCAAAGTCTTGATCATACAGCCAATACTGCCAATGCTTAACTGCCCCAGTACACACATAGGATACTTATTACGTGTAAGTGTGCCCATTTCTCTCCGTGTGATGTTATCACAGAACTTTACATAGTAAAAAATAATAGCACCTGACAATAAACAACTGCTATTTAAACATAAACTTTCCAGTGGGAAGAAATAGTGATCATACTTACAAAAATGTTCACCAATGACCACTGATGAAGCATTGGGCTATTTATTGAGAAACACCCTCTGTTAACCGGTGGCTTAATTTTCAGCAGTACTCAGCACTTGTAGCTTCTGTTGACTTCAGTGGGTGCTGAACTCTCTTGAAAATCGGGCCCAATAAGTTATCTTAAACGGAACTAATAACTATGCTCTTGTAGCTGAACGTCTCTCTTGCACGCACCTCTCCCCAGCCTTAAAATGCAGGGATGCTTCCTTGCTAAAAGTATTTAAACTGAAGATTATCTTGTTAATATTGCTTTTGTCTGAGTTTATGTATAATCCCCTTTAAAAGAGCACAGTGCCTAAGGATGTTTGCATGATCACCTGGATCACCTGGATCGATCGGACTTCAGCTGTCGTTAAGACTGCGCCGATCACAACACGTCTGCCATTCTTCTCGCACTCTTGCCTTTCTTCTCCACGTTCGTCCGAAACGTTTAACGATGTCATCTTCCCATCTTCTTGGAGGCCGACCGGGGGGTCTTTTCTGTTCTCGCGGGTACCACTCAGCAATGATTGCGGTCCACCTGTTATCCGTGAGCCGTGCTGTGTGGCCCGCCCATCGCATCTTGTTATGTCTGCTTTCCACGACAATATCTTTCACACCGCTGCGTTCTCTGATGATTTCATTTGGTATACGATCCAGAAGGGAGATTCCCAACATAGCTCGTTCCATTGCCCTTTCAGCTACCAACAGCCGTTGCTCTTCTCTCTTCGTCAGTGCCCACGTTTCACTGCCATACAGCATGGCTGGCAGCACTGCTGAATTGAAAATATTTTTACGTGTGGTCTTGTCAATTTTTCCTTTGAGGACGTCCTTGATGGAATTAAACGCACACCATCCTGCCCGAATCCTTCGCGAGAGTTCTCCGTTCAGGTCTTGGCGCATATTAACTTCTTGGCCCAAATATATGTACTGTTCCACTTCTTTGATGTCTTCTCCTGTTACCATTATTCGGGCTTTTCGTAAGACGTCTGATCGCATATATTTCGTTTTGCAGCGGTTCATTTTCAGGCCAACCTGACTACTTTTCTTGTCGAGTCTTCGTAGCATGCTCTGCAGTTGGTTGGTGCTTTCGGCAATTAGTACAATGTCGTCTGCAAATCTGAGATGAGATAATCTCTCTCCATTTATGTTGACACCACTCCTCCAATTGATCTTGTTCATAACCATTTTGAGGCAGGCGGTGAATAGTTTTAGTGAAATTGTATCTCCTTGCTTTACACCTTTCTCGATTGGGATGCGGAGGGGAGTTTCAAGGAGAGTAATGTCTGTTGTACATCCAGTATTTGCTTCCTTCAACAAACTAATGTACTGCGTGTTAATGCCTTGCTCTGCGAGCGCCTTTAATATTGCGTTAAACTCAACGCTGTCGAAGGCCTTTTCATAGTCGACAAAAGCAATGCACAGCAGGAGTTTGTATTCCCTTGCTCTTTCTAGGAGCTGGCTAAGGGTAAATATATGGTCGATTGTACTGAAATTTCTTCGAAACCCTGCCTGCTCTCTCGGCTGTTGTTCATCCAGACTCTGCGAAAGTTGATTTGTTATCACCTTTGTGAAGAGCTTGTAGATGTGAGAGAGCAGGCATATAGGGCGGTAGTTCTTAAGATTTTCTTGATCACCCTTCTTGTGCAGCAAGATGGTATTCGACTCCTTCCAGCTTGATGGTATTTTTCCTTGTTCAAGATATCGACTGAATCTTAAAGCGAGGGCCTTCCAAAGTTTTTCACCTCCTGCATAAATCATTTCTGATGTTATTCCATCTTTGCCTGGAGCTTTTCCCTTCTTCATCTGGTGTAGTGCGCTTCGGATTTCGCTGACGATTATTGGGGGGACGCGTTCTTCTGACTCTTTGAGGGTTGGGAGGGGGACGTTGATTCTTGATTTGAATAGTTCTGTATAGAAGTCCTTGCAGACCTCCTCCATCCCTGCTCTGTCGATTACTGTCTCTCCATCCTTGTTCTTCAATGCTGTTACGCTCAATCTATACTGCGTCAATTCCCGCTTGCATGTCCTGAGGCTCTTGCGTGATTCAGCTGTTTTAAGGAGCTTTTCTTTCCGGAAGTTCTCAAAGTCATCCTTCAGTTTTCGCCGTATAAGCTTGCACAGAATGAAGTACTCGAGGTTGTTATCCGAGCTCCTTTTCATGTTTCTCCGCTTCTCCAACAAGCTTTTTGTTTCAATTGAGATTCTTCCCTTCGCCTTCTTCAGCTTTTTAATTTCAGCTGCTTTTATGCAACATCTCAACTTGTCAGCAAAGATACAATAGTCCTCATCACACTTTTCCATCTGGCTCCAGTCAAACCCAGAAATCGCTTTTTTCAGCTTTGCTTCATCAAATGTCTTCGGCTGCTGTTTCCTGTTTGCCATCTGTAACGCCTTCTTTTCCACCGCTTCGTCGAAAATCAACTTCACTCTAAGCAGGCGAAGGTCACTGCCGGTGTTGAATGGCTGCACCACAGAGACGTCTTGAACAATGTGCCTTTTATTGACTAAAATATAGTCGATTTCATTCTTACTCTTCGCGTTTGGTGCGATCCATGTCCACCTTCTTGAGATCTTCTTTTTGTACCAGGTGTTTGCCACATACAGTTCTTTCATTTCTGCCATTGCTACCAGCCTCTCTCCTCTTTCATTCCTTTCGCTGCTGCCATATCTCCCTATGAACTTTTCGCCAGCTTTCCCTCGCCCGACCTTGGTGTTGAAATCTCCCATCGTGACAGTGTAAGTGGACTTTTGCGCGAGAGCTCTTTCAAGCTCTCGGTAGAATTCTTCCACTTCTTCGTCCTCACTTGCACTTGTGGGAGCGTAGGCCTGGATGATCTTGAGGGTAGCTTTTGACTCCATCTGAAGATGCAGCACACCGATACGTGATGATGTTAGCTGGCATGATATGACTTTCGAAGACCAATCTTTATTGACGATAAATCCGACTCCTCCAACATTTCTAGCGCCATCTCCCTTTCCGAGCCTCACAGCACTTCCATCCTTCCAGTTGACTTCCAACTGCTGCAAAATCCTACCTCAGCGCCTCAACATGGTGCAGCAGTGACCCTGGCCGTCTGACAGCTATGGTAGCGGGGCGTATGCCCCGGTAGGTTTTACCATGCTACAAAGGTGTCGGACTATCCAATCCAGGGAGGAGGGTTGCTCTCTCAGAGGAAAGAGCGCTTTTCCTTCTCCTTAGAGGTTGAAGGCTAGCTAAGCTTGAGGAGGTACGGATGCCTGCCCACCTAGCCAGTGGGATGGCTTGAAGTTAATGGCTAAAACGACACGAATAAATGCACGTTCTACAGTGGCGGAGCGGAAATTGAGTGACAAGAGGTTGCTAAAAATGTCAGGTGCTAGGCCAACATGGAAAAGGACAATCCTCGCTGTGTGTACTTACAATTGTAGGTCACTGGCAAAGGAGGAAACTTTAAACCTTCTGATGGAGGAGAAGAAAAGGATAAAATGCGATATTCTCGGTGTCTGCGAAACCCGACGTTTGCATGATAAGGTGCTTTATTAAGGAAATTGTGCCGTATCTAGTAGATGCCCTCATGTGGCAACATGGGAGTGTTGTGTGTGTGTGTGTGTGTGAGGAGGATTTACTTTTTGTTTCCACCAGAAATGAATAATTATTTTTTAAAATGGTAGTTTAAGTGTGCTGATAACATGCTAAAATTAGAAATAAACAGAAATATTTGTGTCAACAAAATGTGAGAGAATATAGCCCTTAGCCTAACTAAGCACTTCTGTGGCATTTATTATCTCTGCAAAATGGAAGCTGGGAGTATGGTTATGGATAGAAGGACCGTGTGAGGATGATACGACAATTCCCAGCACCAGAGCTGGCCCCAGAAAAATAGCTAGCCTCACACTGAGCCAGAAAAACACGACCTAGAGCATGTTTCTGGACAAGGCTTGCTACAGCCCTGTTGCCTCGTCTCTCTAACTAATCAGGGCTACTGGCATCAGTGAAGACCATTGCAACTCCCTCTTTCTTCCACTTGTGACCCAACACTCGATGTCCTGGTTCAGCAGTCGCCAGCAGCTTGTTTTATATTCATAGAAAAATTGCATACTGTTGAATTGTGAAGATTTTTCATCTTCCTCTAAAGCATCAGGCCTTAGCCGCTATCTGAGTCTCTTATGGGACTAGAGGGACTGTTGACTTGATCTTGTGTGGTAGTTCCAAATTCCTGACAGGCGTAGGCTTTCAGTGCTGCTGGTTATGCATGTCAGAGCCCACACAGTCTGATCACCAGGAATGGCAGTGAATGAATCTCCCCCTTGTTCACTTGCATGTTTACCTCTATAGGGTATCCCTATTCCTCGGTTGCTCGTCTCCCCGCAAAACTATATGACTCCCTGCTTGCCTCTCCTGCTAGCAGTGGGTACCAGATGGTTATTCCCTTGATCCCGTCTCTTGGGGTTCGGCAACAAGCAGGATCACTGCACTACAAATCAGAGCTTTGGTTCGGGGCATAACTGGAAAGCGCCTGTCCTCGTCCCTCCACTCCAGTACAACAGAACAAAGAGGGGACTCGCTCGTTCTCCTGTTTCAATAATACAGATAGCAGCCCACACCAAGTGCCCCATAAGCTTTAGAATGGCCACTAGGAGAACTAAGGTGGTGCTTTTAATGGAGACAATGGCTGTAACAGGAACAGGCATGTTTCCCTACCACTGCCCTCCTATGGCAGGATCAGGCTGCTTTGCATCCCCCTTCCAACCTAAAAATCAGCTGTACTAGTGCTTTCGCTCCACTTTTTCCCCACAGCCAGATCCGATCCCCTCCATTTATGACAACTCAAAGGATTGTCTTTCTCTAGGAGTCTGTGATTCCACATCCATTACTGCATGCGCTATACTGGGGGCTTGGAAATAGCACCTACACAATAGCTAGTCTTGCTATAGCTTCTGCTGCTCTTAACAACAATAAGGAACAATCCAGCAAATAACATCACTACCAAATTCATGGCCATGAAAAATGCGTCACAGACCGTGAAATCGGGTCTCCCACAGTGAAATCTGATCTTTTGTGTGCTTTTACCCTACATCACCTTAAAAACGGCACAAAATGAGAGCTCAAGAACAATATCAAAAGGCCCTGAATACCAATTGTCAGGTGCTTCTCTCAAACTCTTCGCCACTCTGCTTACGTATACATATAGCATAGCCCGAAGCCCTATGGAATCTCCATTGGTGACTACAGGTTTTACAGCTTCTCCAGCTTCTCTTGAAATGAAGCAATGCTGAGTGTTTATGCTCTGTCCATTTAGCCTGGTGTCACACTATGGACAGTGGATAGCGTGACTCATGGAGATATTCTGAGAGAATCAATAGTATCATTAATTGAGGCAGATAACTGTAAGATGTGTTCACATGATTTACAAGGCCCCATATCATAGCACATGAAAACATGACATTAAAAGAGAATATTCAGAAGATGTTGAATATTACTGAATTACTAAAATATCAGGGCCAGATTTTCAGAAGTGTTCACTACCCACTTTGGCACCTACATGAAGTGCTGAGGACTTCTGAGAATCTAGCCCTTCATGATTTAGTAGATCTGCCTCAGTCATTGTTCATGCCATTGGAAAGCTTTGTTACAAGGGAAAACGAAGCTTGAGGTCACTCTCTGACTTCTGGTTCAGGAGCTGACAAGTTTGTTCATCAGTTGTAGCAGAGACCCACAAGGAACTTCACGGCCTATTTATTCTTTCTTTTTATCTCCTTAGCCCTGATGACCCTCCAGGGAAAAAGGTTGTCTGCTCCCTTTCCGGCTAGCCTCTGCCAAGATTAGGCTCCATTGTGCCAGGCACTGTAAATGACCGTGACTGGCCTAAGAGTATACACTAGACAAAGACAAGACAGACAAAAGGTGGAAGGGAAAGAAATGAAGTGACTTGGTCAAAGTCACAAAGCAGGTCAGTATTTAGTGGAAGAACCAGGAGTAGAACCCAAGATGCCTCACCTCAGTCCAATGCCCTATCCACTGGAAAATGCTACCTCTTGACCTGTATGCCTCTAACTAGAGTTTTTCTGTTATAGGCCCTGACATGTTGTCACACCAATCTACCCACCTGGAGACCCAACTGAGGCCATATTCTGCAGTCATTGTTTAACTCACGATAATTTTTATGTTTTATTCATATCCATTTGCAGAGAATTCTTCAACAGTAAAAATTAACAATTGTGCCATGTCACAGGGCAACCAAAAGACTCCATTATCCTTTTTCTTCTCCGCTGAACAGAACGGGGAAAGAGTGGGCGCCTTTTGTGAAGACAAGTGGTGACAAGCATTAGGTTGTGTTATCAGGAGAAAACACAACCACATTCTACAAAGGATAGCACAAAGGGGCAGCACTTCTCTTGAATTAATGATTCAGTAAGAAGATGCTGTGCAGAGTAAGGCCTCATATCATAAAAGCCTGGAAGATAATGTATGTCAGCTCTGTAATAGGACATAAAGTCCTTACAGGGCCTGATTCTGTATTCCTTAGGCGTACGAAACTCATATTGACTCAGAGAGAGATTTGCTGCCGTGGAAAGAACATGGAATATAGAACAGCAACAGCAGGGTCTACTGAAGCAGCATCAGGATATAGCAGTGTTTTTCAACCTTTTCTCATTTGCAGCACGCTACAAAATTTTGAATGGAAGTATTGGACCCCTTTGGAAATCTTAGACATAGTTTGTGGACCCCCAGGAGTCCACAGACCACGGGTTGAAAGCCACTGGGATATAGCATGGCAAGGAAATGACGTGAAATAATGACTATGAAAAGAAAATCCTAAATTATTACAATCTACTGTAGATATCTCAGGCCTTTGCAGAGATTCTGTCACCGTGCTAACTGAGCAGCGAACACACTCATTTAGATATGCTTGGGGTTGTCCAAGAAGGCATCATAATAGATTGTACTCTTCACCTCTTCTAGTTTCTAGGAGGCTATATTTGTCTATCTGCGCATTAGCTTTCTTGCGAGTGCTTGCAGTACTCTGTACATTTCCCTTCATGTAATTTGAATAATTACATCACAAAGCTGATGTATGGAGTCTGTCCAGTTCACTTTCCATCATCTTGTGCCTGGGTGGTATATCATTCTTCAGTAAGTTATCCCAAGCTCTTATGAAGCTGTGTACAAAAGAGTAATGTGATTTCATAAAATCTAAGGTGACCAAAGGAACATTATGTTCATGCCACAGACAAGCAGTGGAATAGTGAATTACATGTTTGTTACACTATACCAGTTAATCTTCCCATCTGCTGTCTTAGTTCTGTAGAGCTCCAAAAGACGTAGTCTCAACAAACACTCCTTAGTGTACAGTAGAGAAGTATGTTATTTTATAACCACAGAGCTAATGGTGCCAATGCGGAATGGGGATAGTAAATGTACAGTTGTCACAGAAGTTACTAGGGTTTACCCCCATGGGATGAAAAATAGCTTTACCACATGTCAGCGTGCGGTTTCACTTTAAATCTCATGATCTCTCACATTGTATCTGAAAGGGGTAGTGTATGTCACAGCTATAGTATGAGTAGTGAAGGATAATGATATAGACATTGGGCCAAATTCTGTAGTATGTCCCTAGGCAAAATGTCTACTGAAGTGAATGGGAGTGCTGACTGAGAAAGAACTATAGAATTTGTCCTCCCGTGTTTTGCATGATACTTTAAAGTGGCTGTGAATGAATAATTTTCTAAACAACAACTAGAGTATTAAATATTAGTTAATCGATGTTACCACAAAATGTATGGTCATTATTAAAACTAATTTGCAGTCATATAATGCCATTTGTCTAAGAATCTCAACCCACTTTAAAAAACATTAACTAATCCTCAAAACTTGAGTAACTTGCCAAAAAATATACAATGGCTGGGAACCCACGAGTTCCAGTGTAAGGGTATAAGCCTTAAGCCACATTTCTGCCTGACAAATTGTAATTTAGCTGCGAGAAGCAAATAACTTACATTAGCAATTTTTGGTTGGGCTCTGAATGGCTTCTCGGGCAATGGGTTGGCAATGTACCCATTGGTCTTTGGAGAAGCTGTTCAGATCATATCAGGTCAAAGAGGTATTTAAAAAAAATCAGAGAATGGAAAAATAGACTTTTCTTATTCCTATAATTAAACATACCTTTTCACCACCCATGCTTTGTGTTTATTAAAAAGTGGGTTTGATGGAAGCACACATTATCACAGCCTCATGCAGAAATGCAGCTGCCTTTGAAAAGTTAGGTTGTGATTTTGAAAAGTGCTCAGCATTTGAAAAGCGCTCGGTGCTCTGCCCCACTGAAGTCAATTGGCATTTCAAAGTCATGGCCTTTATCTGGGTGCAGATACCTAAATGTCTCAGGCTCAGTGGAACTCTTTCTATCATGAGGATAATGTTCATCTTTGCAGGAGACAGAGCTTTCTTATGGGCTGGTCTGAGATTGTAGAATTAACAATCACAGGAAATAAGGACCCTCGCAAACCTCATCACGTTATGCTGCAAGTGCAAGGCACATTTTTTTGACCTGCCTTCTCTAAGGGCTTGTCTAGACAATGAGTTAATGTGCTGCAAGCCAAACAGGGTGAAGCTACAGCGCACCAGCGTGCCGTGCAGTAACATCCTGCCTAGACACTGCTACAGCACAGTGAAAGCCCCGCAGTGTGGATTGACGTGCTATACTTTCAAACAACAGTACATCCAGCCATACTCTGGGATTTTCAGTGCTCTGTAGCAGTGTCCATTATGTGGCAAGCAGGTGCAGTTTCAGATCACACCTGGCTTGCTGTGCAGTAATTTGCTGTATAAACAAGCCCTAAATCCACCCAGTGTTGCAAGGCCTAAGTGAACAATGCCTAAATATCTTTCACAATCTAGACCTCAGTGCCTTTCAGAATGAGACCGAGATCACGAGTATCTGGTTAACAAATGGCATACTATACCTACAATGCTCGGACATTACTTTTATCTTGATATCAGAAATAAAACAAAACCATTTTTTCTTGGGTGCATTTTGCAATACACCACTGCGGGGTCCCTGGGATGCAAATACCTGGCTTCATGCCAGCATCTTAAATTGTCCTCTGCCTCTCACTACCCCCCCAACAAATGATCAAATCCCAAGCTGTTAGAATCACTGCTAAGTATGCCTGCCACATGGGCTTCAGGTTAATTACAGATTAATTAAATTAATTAAGGTAATTATGGAAATCCAGTCCTTTGACCCATGCAGATCAGAGCCTGAATCCTCTCAAGAATGTCATTCCTCATGCTAGCACTCACTGCATTCTATTCTGGGTTTGTCTCTATGCGATCACACCAAGCTGTACAATGACCTCATTATTTTAAATGCAAATCTTTTAATTCGTCTTGTCCCACACTTGGTTTGTATACTCATTGGGACAGGGACTTGGTATAGTGAGGCCCTTGCCTCTAGCAGCTACCATAGTACTACTACTAAATGAAATAATCAGGATCTCATGCATTCTGATCGATACGGCTTCATCGCTTTGGCTAATAGAACGCCCATGTAAGGGAAAGCAGGGACCCAACACGTCTGAGCTGGCAAGCCAGCAGGAAATGCAGGTCTTTCATATTGGTTGATATTACAGATTACAATTAATTTTAGGACTAATATTTACTGTTCTTTGATTGTGGGGCCCAGCAGATGCACTATGCAGTCTTGTCCACTTTAAAAAAAATGCATTGAACAAATTAATGTACTGTGTACTAATTGCCATAGATTTGTAGGAAAAGCAATATTAAATTAAACAGCTATTCAATTTCAATTAATTTTATGAAAGAATACATTTATATGCACTAAGCAATACAAGTGAAATTTCTAACTATAAAGTGACTTTTTTTCCTGAACCCAATAGGATTTCTCTTCATTTTAAACTGAATTTAGCAAACCTAGAGGTCATGAAGAATATTGGATTACAAAACTAGGGCCCTTGGAGATTAGTGGAGAGAATAGGTACAAAATGGAAAGCAGTAACACAGCCTTCTATACTAGCTCCTGTCCAATCTAGACCTGAATGGAACTTCCTGAGATTATGCTATGTATGTGATGATGGTAAAGAATCACAGAAAGCGTTACTTTCTTCTGTGAATGAAGAAAGTATCTTTATTAAAATCCCATACAAAAAAAAAGTTAAAACAGAGTTAAGATTGTAAGTATACATCAGTAACTTAAGTTTAAAAACATTACAGGGATGGTAAATGTTAGCATTAAGGTTATATTTAAAATAAATCCAAATATGATAAGGTAAGAAATGCACAATTAAAGCACCCAAACAACCTTAACTCTGCCCTGTATTGATGCCGTGCAATACAATTATGATTAAGGCACTTTCATGGCCCTAAAAAAGATTAAATTGTTTTAAGAAGACACATTAGCATCTATCTAGCTAGCTAGCTAGCTAGCTAGCTATCCTCATGGTGTTGCTAAAGGGCAGAATTCTTTGCATGTGTCCAGTTTCCCTCATACCACTGAGCTATTACAACCAATGGGATTGTTGCATGCAAATTAGCTGCAGAGGAAAGTTGGTGAGTGGTTGAATTACCTCCACTGTCCTAATGATTATGATTCCTAATTTAAGATTTACCTGACCAGTTGACTGATTTGTAGCCCATATAATCCTAACCATTAGACATAACAGGTGTTAATAACTTTATGATAATAACTTTTAGAGCCTAATTGATTCATACATAGCCAATGCATAATATTACAATTAATTTTAACCATATAGAACGTTTGAAGTGCCTGTGTTATTTCATTGCTAAGATTAATTGGGACAAAGAAAAGACTACAGAAAACCTGGATGACATGAGGATTATTAAAGGCTCAGATTGAAGGGCTTGGGCAAGTGTGGGGATTTCAGAGGATTGCCTCTAGAAAACTCTGGAGCATTAAGAGTCCATCCAGGCATTTCATTATGGGAGATCCATGACCAATGCAATAAATAGACCCTTAAGTCTGCCGCTGACCTAGACTTTTGTAATTTGAAGGGCAGTGGCTTCTATTCATAGGTATTTCTAGAAGAATTTTGCTCCCGAAAAGCATATGAATAATAGTCATTACCCGCACAACCCCTATTTTGAAGGTCCTGTTGCGAAAGACGTGTGTGTGTGTGTGTGTGTGTGTGTGTGTGTGTGTGTGTATGTGTTTGCGCACGCACACACACGCCTGTGCACTGACTCTAATTCGCCAAGCAAAAAATGAATATCCTGATCTTCAGAAACTGACTAGCTTTCAAGCATTTACAAAGCTTTTTTGTTGTTGTTAATGTATAACTAATGAAAACTAGCAAAGCTCAGAATATTTTTTTCTCTCTCTCTCTTAATTGCTCAAGAATTTCCGCCCCCTATTTTGGCCAAATAATCAAGGTTATAAATCTATTGGTAAGGCCTAGAATTTTAATGAAATCTGAAACATATAAATAAAAGTTCAGACCCTATTTCAAACTACTGGAACAATAATTGCCTTTTGATGGCTGACCTGTGCAGCTCTAACTTTTTATAATGGAATATTAAAAAAAGTCAGATAGACTTAAGCTATTTGAGAAAGCTTTACAATGATGTAGAAAAATCTAATTTTCAAACTTACTTTACTGTTATTTTTAGCCAGGAAATGTAAGGAAATTAAATTGAACTACGCAATGATACTATTTTTCAGTGGAACAAAAAGTCTCGACTGACGTCTGTGGAGGGTGGGGGGAAGAAAGTTGCAATCTCTTATTATTAAAACTTTTAAATCACATCAGCAAAAAAAATATCTGATGCATCTTCATCTTGGTGTAGCATTGATGGATGAGTCTATGTAAAAAATGGCCCCCCAGGTTTCTGCTGGGAATTATTTCTAGTGGGTGTATGTTTTAATATTCAACTTTATCCGACAAATAGAAACTATTGCTTTCAAGGAGACAAATTAATCTGGTTTCTTCAAAAGAAAGTTGTATTCATGAAAAATGTACAAAACTTCAGTTAAAAAAATTAATTACTGAAAAATGGTGGCATAATCTATTGTGTAGACCGGGATGGCCAACCTGAGCCTGAGAAGGAGCCAGAATTTGCCAATGAACATTGCCAAAGAGCCACAGTATTATGTCAGCAGCCCCTCCATCAGCTCCCCACCCCCAACACTCCCAGCGCCTCCCGCCCACCGGCAGCCCCGCCGATCAGCACCTCCCGCTCCCTCTCCACACCTCAGGCCCACCACAATCAGCTGTTTTGCAGCGTGCAGGAGGCTCTGGTGGGGCGGGGGAAGGAGTGAGGGCATGGCAGGCTCGGGGGGAGGAGCAGGGGCCTTGGGGGAAGGAGTGGAGTGGTGTCAGGACCTGGGACAGAGCAGGGGGTTGAGCAGTGAGCTCCCCATAGCACATTGGAAAGTTGGCATCTGTAGCTCCAGCCCCGAAGTCAGCGCCTATGGAAAGAGCCACATATTAACCTCTGAATAGCCGCATGAGGCTCCAGAGCCACAGGTTGGCCACCCCTGGTGTAGACATACATTTGTTGTTTCTTTTAACCATTTTGTTGATATCAAATTGATACACTTTAACATCCCAATGGATTCAAAGGAACTTTATTTAAATAGCAGCACAAGAAGCAACCTGAAGGACCAGCAGGAAAAGAGTTGTTGTTTATTAATAATTTATTGCTTCGGTGGCATTTTAGAGAGAGTCCACTATGTCAATGTGGGCAGCCGCAAACCATGACACATACTGCAAAATGACTCAGCTTCCTGGAGGTCTTCATGCCTTGAATAGCGTTGATAAGAATGCGCTGGCTGGGCTTGACTGGATTGCATATGCCAAATAAATAAAATGCTTTGTTATAGTAACAACAGAGGTTCTCACCTACATCAAGGCCTGATTGTGCTAGGTGCTGTACAAAACATAGCAAAAGACTGTGTTTCTCAATCTCCTGATGCTTAACTTTCTTTTTAATACAGTTCACTTTAAGCGTCTCTTTGGACAAAGAGATAGTAGCAGGAGTATATTTATTTTGTTTATCTTAAAGGTACTAAATTTCCATTTGAATAAACGTCTATGAGCCAAGTACTTCCCTCAGTTACAGCATTGTCTTTAGTGGGTTTCTATTATCATTATTTATATTACCATAATGCCTAGGAACCCTAGGCATGGCATAGAACCACCTTGTACAGGGCGCTGTATAAACACAGGACAAAACCATGGTCCCTACCTCAGAAAACTTGCAATTTAAGTACAAGATAAGAAAAAACAGATGAACAAAGATATAAAGACAGGGGAATCCAAGAAAACAATGAGACAATGTTGGTCAGCATGACAGCAGTGGTCTCAGCACACCAGTGGTCTCAGCATACCAGAGGCCTACCCATTGTCAAGTTTTTTGTAAGCATCATGGAAAAGGAGAGTTTGAAGGAGGATGATGAAGTAGCTTTGGGGATGTTTACAGGGAACTCCTCCCAAGCATAAGGGGGAGCGTGGTAGCATGAAGGTGCCATTTGAAAATTTAACAAGTGGACAAAGAGGCAGGCATTACTGGCCAGTTGGAGGTGAGAGGTGACATTTCGATAGTGAATTAAAGATGATAGGTGCAGTGGGGAGAGACAGCGAAGGTTCTTGAAAGAGAAGCCAAGCTATATTTGATGTGAAAAAGAAGGGGAAGTCAATGGAGTCATGGGCGCCAACTCTGTGGGTGCTGCGGGTGGGGCTGGAACAGTCGCGGGGAAAAATGGTGTGTGCTTAGCACCCACCGGCAGCCTCCCAACCAGAACCTCCCCTTCCCCCCAGTGCATCCTGTCTGCTGATGGGCCCTGCCGATCAGTGCCTTCCCCTCCCTCCCTGTGCTGTGGATCAGCTGTTTTGCAGCCAGAGCCGTAACTAGCAATTTTGGCACCAGAGGCAACAGGGGTGGTTCGGGCACCCCAAGCACGGCAGTCGGGCAGCGTAAGCATGGCAGTCGGGCAGCGTTTGGCGGCGTTTCTGTGGGTGATACACTAGTCCCGCGCCTTAGGTGTCCCCACCGCCGAATTGCCGCCGAAGCTGCAGGACCGGCAGACCTCCCGCAGGCATGCTGCCGAACGCTGCCTGACTGCTGCCCTCAAAGCGACTGGCCTTCACCCCCACCCCCCCTCGCGGCTTGCCGCCCCTGGTGCCTGGAGCCACTCCTGCGAGGCAAGAAGGACCCCTCTGTGCCCCTCAGGTATACGTGCCCGAGGCGAGTGTCTCACTCGCCTCGCCCTCATTCCAGTTCTGTTTGCAGCATCTAGGGTGACCAGACAGCAAATGTGAAAAATCGGGACGGGGGTGGGGAGTAATAGGAGCCTATATAAGAAAAAGACCCAAAAATCGGGACTGTCCCTATAAAATCGGGACATCTGGTCACCCTAGCAGCATCAGGAGGTGCTGGGGAGGAGGGGGAAGGAGCGAGGGTGCAGCACGCTCAGGGGAGGGGGCGGAACTAAGTGGGGAAGAGTCGGGGAGAGGGTGGGAAGAGGTGGGGAAGAGGCAGAGCGGGAGTGGGAAGAAGCAGGGCAGGGTGTGGCCTTGGGGGAAGGAGTGGAGTAGGGGCAGGGTCTGGGCGGAGCCAGAAGGGAGCACCCCCCCTGCAGATTAGAAACTCAGCACCTATGAATGCTGTGATTCAAAGAGAGAGTTGATGTGGTCAAAGCGATGGGCTAGGAAAATGATCTTTGTAATAGCATTCTGAATGGGGCAATATTGCATTTGTCAAGGCCAGAGAAAAGGACTTACAGTAATTGAGATGTGAGATGATGGAGAATTCTTGCTGTGTAGATGGCTAGGAAAGGCTGTATATTAGAGTTGTTATGCAGAAAGAATCTGCAAGATTTAGATATAGCTTAGATGTCAGGACCCAGAGGGAGGGCTGAGTCAAAGATGACACCCAGGTTACGGACCTGCTGACAAGCAGGTGGTGGTGTTGTCCACAGTGACTGAGAAAGTAGGTCGGGGCATGGGTGTAAGATTAAAAGCTCTGTTTTAGCCATATTGAGACTGAGCTAGCATCTAGACAGCCATTGAAAGATGTCAGAGAGACAGGCTGGTGTTTTTTGTTTGAAGAAGGAGCTGATTTGGAGAAGAGAGGTGGATCTGTGAATGATCAGCACAGATATGGTAGTTGAATTTGTGTTTGTGGATGAGATTACTCAGAGGTGAGCTGTAGAACAGAAGGGAGCCAAGGACAGAGATCTGTGGAACTGCTACAGAAACTTGAAGAGCAAATGAGGTGGATCCTCCAAAGGACACACTGAAGAAATGATTAGAGGGTAGGAGGAGAACAAAGAGATGACAGAGACACTAAAGCCAAGAGAGGATAAGAATTCAATAAGAGGAGCACAGATGACAGTGTCTAAGATGTCTGACAAGTCAAGGGGGATGAAGATGGAATCCTTGTTCCAAGATTTGGCTAGGAAGAGATCATCAGAGACTTGGGTGAGAGTGGTGGCAGTGGAGTGCAAGGGGCAGACACTAACTGGAGAGGGTCTAGGATGGCACTGGAGGAGAGGAACGCCAGACAATGATTGTAGACAGCATGTTCAATTAGCTAAGAGAGATGGGACAGTAGCTGGAGAGGCAAGTGCGGTCAAGTGTGGGTTTATTTAAGATGAGAGAGACTAAAGCATGCTTGTATTGTGAGGGGACGAGCCAGAGGAAAGTGAGAGTGTTTGGTATGGATGTATCACGGGAGCAGAACCGGACCCAGTAACAAGATTTTAAAAAGTGACCTGTGATTGTCTTGCACAGCTTGAGATGTAAGGAGGAGAGAAGCTTGATTGTTAAAGGTGGGTGCACAATTCTCTTTCTCAAAATCAGACCCCTTTGGGGGAGGGGTCACAAATTGGATGTCAAAATTCTGAGGAATCCCAAATCAGTAGCCAATTCTGAAAATGTTGGCCAGTGCCTCTGACTTGATATCTCTGTAATAGATGTTAGAATTTGAAATGAATTCTCAGGATCTAATTCTGCATTCACCTAACTCTTCTGCTATCCCATTGAGGTCTTTGAGTTTTCACATATGAAACTGAGGATAGGATCCAGCCCCTTTACTCCAGTTTCATTTAGGACCATATGCTGTCTTGATTGATGTGGAAAACTCCAGCTGATGCCAACTGGAGTTGTGTATACAGAATCCCTAGAACAATGTGAGCCTGATCATGCAGTCTTTATTTATGTGAACTGTCCCAGTGACGTCCATGGAATTCAGACCTGCAGGTATTCCTACTATTATACATCAAACCTGGAGTCTATGAGAACAAATACAGCTCTCATTCCCTGTGGCTGAATTGGCAATTGTAGCCATTATAACTTCCCTTCAAATGCTTATTTAATGTCTCTCATAAAATATAGTCTAATAGTTTATTTAGGGCAAATTTAGGCTTTGTCTGGTAGGAGTGGTGTGCTCAGAGTGGGGGTAGGGGGAAGTTGAACCACATTACACTGTGGATCAAACATAATGCCTCTGAAAGCGCTGGCAGGGAGTGTGCCAGGAAATAGCTCTTGCTACATTTTTGGAAAGGGGTACCTGGTGCTCCCTCAGCTCAGCTCTCCAATGGCTGCCTTAGGACCCACTCTGGGGCCACTAGCATTGGTGTTAGCACTTGTCTTATAGCAATGATCAGCATTCTTTTTATTTGCTTACTACAAGCTCCAAGCCTACAAAGTGCTGAGAGTCTCCTTTGAGTTGCTGAGTGTCCTCTGCTCCCACTGATTTCATTGTAGGATTGGACTCTGTCTGCTGCCTAGCTCTAACTCCTGCAGGTATGATTGTCAGTCAGTGGATTCCAGTACAAATAATAATAACTAAATTTCTTTGTGCAGAGACAAGGAATACAATTAAACCTGTAAATCTTGTTTTCATGCTGAGAGAATTTTTTAAAAAACTGAATCTCTCCATGCTGCAATGAAACTTTTGGGAGCTTATGAAGGATGAATGTTCCATACTGAATATTTTGTATTGTGATATCATTCTCTGCTCTTCTGATGCCTTTTCCTTTTAAACAATGTTTCTGGGGAGAACACAGGATTTGCTGTTTAAAACTTTACTGTTGGTGTTTAACAATTTATAATGACGGGATTTGAAATAGTCAGTATGCAGTCATAGTCTGTGATTAATATTTGATTGTTTTTCCAACAAATTAGTGCAGCAATGAAAATCTAGGAGGGGATTGAGGGTGTGTGGGAGAGAAGGCAAGAGTGAAAAACTAAAGGAAAGTAGAAGTAGATCTAATGGAGACTTGGGCCTGGTCTACACTAGGACTTTGTCGAATTTAGCAGCGTTAACTCGATTTAACCCTGCACCCGTCTGTCACAGAGTGTGGGGGAGTCCGGCCCTGCACCCCTCTTCCCCGGATTCACTGGGAGTCTCAGCCAGCCAGTAGAACAGAAGGTTTATTAGAGATGCCAGGAACACAGTCCAACCAGAGCTTGTCAGTACATCTAGGACCCCTCAGTCGGGCCCTTCCGGGGGGCAGGGAGCTTAGACCCCAGCTCGGGGCGCCCTGCATTTCACCCCACAGCTCCAGACGGAGGCAGGGAGGCCAGACCCTGTCTGCCTCTCTCCCCTCCTCTCCAGCCAGTTCCAAACTGAAACTCTCCAGCCCCTCCTCCCCCTTTGTCTCCTTCCCGGGCCAGGAGGTCACCTGATCCCTTTGTTCCAACACCTTCATCTCTCACCTTTGCAGGGGAGGGGCCGGGGCATCTGTTGCCAGGAGACAGGGCCATTCTCTGTGTCCAGGCCTCTGCCCACCCCTGCCTTCTAGGGCTTTGTAACACTGCATAGGGGAACCCGAGGCACCCACACAGTACTCAGGGAAACCTTAACAACAGTCCTAGTTTGTCACATCTCTCCCCCCTTCGAGACCGAACTGAGCGGGGTCACTTTAGCCAGTGACCTGGGGAAGTTCGAACCTGGTCACACCAGGCCGTTCCAGTTCCACGTGCTCCCTTAGGTCGGGTGGGCTTGATGGCACCCGCAGGCCGCATGTGGGAAGGTTTATGCGGCCCGTGCCCTTTTTCCATCCCAAAACCCCTGGGGTTCAAGCTGAGATCAGGTCTTTTCCCAGCGCTCCAGTCTGGAGGGCTGTAATTCGGGCTCTCTTGGTTAAGAGCCTCCCTCTTGATCTGGTCCCCTCTCTGACCACGTGTCTCTGTCACCAGCCGCTCGGCATCGGCCCCTTTTCCTGGATGCAGCCACGTCGGGGCGAGGTGGTGAATATACACCGTAAAGCGCCACCCAAATAGATCCGGCTGCTGCTTCTTAAGGGCCTGCACCATGGCCAGGCATTCCCTCTCTATGGCCTGACCGTTCTGCCTCCAGGGCAGCAGCTCCTTACTCAGATACCCGATGGGGTGTCTCCCCCGCTTCGCATAGGCCTGCATCAGCACCACGCCCAGCCCTGTGTCTGAGGCTTCGGTGAACACTGTACAAGGCTTGGCCCGGTCTGGGTTTACTCGATTTATCGGCCCCTGGATTAGAGCCTCCTTCAGCGCACAGAGAGCCCTCTGGCCCTGCTCGGTCCAGACTGCCTCGTCCAGCTTCCCCTTCTTACCTAGCTCTGTGATGGGGGCAGCTAGGGAGCTAAAGGGGGGTACAAACCTCTGGTAGTACCCCGCCATCCTGCTAAAGGCCTGGACCTGTTCCTTGGTCTGGGGAACAGGCCAATCTCTGATCGCCTCCACCTTGGCCAGCCCTGGGCTGCTGAATGACTGGTTCACCTCTAAAGCCAGCCTGTCCTTGGCCTCTCTCTCCAGGTTCTGGGCTCTTTTCCCAGTTACTCTGAATGGGGGACACCTGATGGGAGGACGGGCTCCCATCTCAGGGGAGAGATCCATCAGGGGGTCTTCCCCCTTCTCCTCCCAATCGTCCCTTACCGGTTCTAGGGGTCCCCTTACTCTCCTCCCATACCACAGCTTGAAAGGGAAGCCCCCTGGTGATTCCTGGGGCACTTCCCTGTGCCATCGGTGGGGCAGGTACTTGTCCCAGTCCTGTGGATGCTGATTTATACAAGTCCTCAGCGTCAGCCTCACGGTCCCTTGAACTCTCTCCACCAGCGCCTTGGACTGAGGGTGATATGCAGAGGCCCAGGTGGGCCAGACCCCACCTTTCTCCCACACGCCCCGGAGCCGGGCTGAGATGGCCTCGGATCCCTGGTCTGTAAGGACCTCGCTGGGGACCCCCATTCTGCTGAAGATGGTCAGCAGCGCGTCTGCCCCAGTGGAGGACAGAGCCACCACCTCTGGGTAGCGGGTGGCGAAATCCATCACCACCAGGATGCATTTCTTCCCTGACCAGGTTGCCCTGCTGAGTAGGCCCACCCTATTCATAGCCACCTTCTGGAAAGGTTCCTCTCTGATGGGCAGGGACCTCCAGGGATCTTCTCCCTTACCCCGGGCCAGGTACAATAGCTGGTGATGATACTTCTGGGGCCCCACCGGCTGCCTCCTGATTCCCCACAGTTCTACTTCCCCTTGGGGAGCCCATTCCCGGCACAGGGATTCCTTCTCCCACAGGGATCTGTCTCTGCAGTCTTCCCCAAGGGGGTTTGCAGCGCTGTGGCCAGCAAGTTCCCTTAGCTTCTCCAAGGCGGGATCCCTCTGCAGCTCACTGGCCAGGCCTGGGGTCACCGCCCCACTGAGCCCTGTCCCTGGTGGCTCCCTCCCTGCCATGGAATCACTTCCCGGCCGCACCTCTGGACCAGGCAAGCCTGGTTGGCAGCCGTCCTGCCCTGCCTGTGTGTCCCCCCACTCAGCTGGGGTCTCCGCTCCCCCCGTGCTCAGCGCTGCCCTGGCTGTCCCTGTGGGGCCAGGCAGCGAGCTCGCTGCTTTGCTCTCTGCATCAGAGATTGCCTGAGCCACCTCGCCATTGTGCAGGGGGGTGGGGAGCATCTCTCTGTCCCACCCCGCCCTAGGGGTCTGGTTACAGGCAGGCAGGTAACCGGGGCCTGGCAGCTCCTCCCCCCTGCCAGCCAGGTCATTTGCATTTTCACTGACCATTTCCCTCTTAGCCAATTGGTTCCCTGAGTTCAAATTCAAATCCTCGGCCGTTACAGGGCCAGGGCCTGGATCCTGTCCCAAAGATACACAGTCACCCCCCAACAGCACCTCACCGCTGATATCCTGGAGAACCCCAACAACCAGCCAGCCTGACCCCTCCTGGGTCTGCACAGGGATCTGGGCCATAGGCAGGGCGAATGGGTCCGTCCCTGGGACCCTCACCCAGGTCACACAGCCCCTCAGCATCTGGTGGGGGTGCACCGCCCGGGGCCTGACCACAGTTCTCTCTGTCCCGGGATCTCGCCACCCCAAGAATGTCTCTCCATTGACCATCACCTTCCGCTCCCACTGGGGGTCCATAGGGCTTGAGTCCAGGGCCAGGAGTGGAAATCCGTCCACCATCCCACCCATCTGGCTGGCGGAGTTTATGGCCTTGGGACCCAGCAAGGGGGTTAGATCCCGGGGCTTTTCCGCAGGGTCTCCCTGGTTCCAATCACCAGCCTGCTCAAAGGCAGTGAGGTGGGCCTCCACATCCCCACCCTCCTTAACCAGGGGCAGCAATTTAGGATCGAGGTTCCCTGCGGAGCTGGCACCCCGGGATCTATCCCCACTTACCCCTGGCCAGTCCCCTATGCCTCTCCGTTCCACCACCACCAGTTCATGCTGCTGCCGCTTCTCCGGTAGCCCTTTCTCGGGCTCTCGCTGTCTCTCACAGTCCTTTCGCTCTCTCGGACTCAGCTGCAGTCCCATCCATCTCCGATCCCCTGCTGGGGAACCCGATCGTGAAGACCCCCGTCTGGTTGGGGACCAGACTCTTGGGGATGCCAGGCTACCGCTCCAGCTGCTCCCAGATCCTGCTGTAGCCCCATCGGGGTCAGGAATCTGCTCCTTAGAATGGTCATCCTCCTCCAGCTGCACAATTAGCTGGGCTTTAGTGAGCTTCCCAATGCGTATCCCTCTCTTTTTGCACAGGGTTACAATGCTTCTTTTAAGGAGAAAGCGATATGCCATCACTTCAGTGCTCCCAAGTTGCTGTGGATTCGCAGGCCTGTGTGCTCTTAGCTCCCCACGGTTTCCAGGAAGAACCCCAAGTGTGCCAGCCCTTCTCCAGGTCACCGCCTCTTTGCCAGGGTCGAGCCGCAGCTCCTCCGCCCCGGGTCCACTCACGGCACCCCCAGGGGAACCCTGTCACTGCAAAAATCCTTCTCTCTCCCAGGGCCAAGCCGCAGGCTCCTCCGCCCCTGGGACTGCTCACTGCAGCCCCCAGGGGGACCCCATCATTGCACAGTCCTTCTCGCTGGTCACACACTCCCAGGGGTTAAGCGTAGCTCCTCCGTTCCCCGAAACCGCTCCTCTGTGAGCCTTCAGCACGCCTGGACCTTGTTAGCCCCCCTTCGTTCTACTGCTCCCCAGTTACTTACTGCAGGAAGCGCCTTCCACGGGGTGCAGACCATCCCACCGCTGCCACCAGTTGTCACGGAGTGTGGGGGAGTCCGGCCCTGCACCCCTCTTCCCCGGATTCACTGGGAGTCTCAGCCAGCCAGTAGAACAGAAGGTTTATTAGAGATGCCAGGAACACAGTCCAACCAGAGCTTGTCAGTACATCCAGGACCCCTCAGTCGGGCCCTTCCGGGGGGCAGGGAGCTTAGACCCCAGCTCGGGGTGCCCTGCATTTCACCCCACAGCTCCAAATGGAGGCAGGGAGGCCAGACCCTGTCTGCCTCTCTCCCCTCCTCTCCAGCCAGTTCCAAACTGAAACTCTCCAGCCCCTCCTCCCCCTTTGTCTCCTTCCCGGGCCAGGAGGTCACCTGATCCCTTTGTTCCAACACCTTCATCTCTCACCTTTGCAGGGGAGGGGCCGGGGCCATCTGTTGCCAGGAGACAGGGCCATTCTCTGTGTCCAGGCCTCTGCCCACCCCTGCCTTCTAGGGCTTTGTAACACTGCATAGGGGAACCCGAGGCACCCACACAGTACTCAGGGAAACCTTAACAACAGTCCTAGTTCGTCACACCGTCCACATTATGAAGCTATTTATTTCGATATAAAGGGCTCTTTAAATTGATTTCTGTACTCCTCCCCGACAAGGGGAGTAGCGCTAAATTCAACATGGCCATGTCGAATTCGGGTTACTGTGGACGGAATTCGACGCTAATAGCTCCGGGAGCTATCCCACAGTGCACCACTCCGTGGACACTCTGGAAAGCAGTTCGAGCTCGGATGCTCTGACCAGCCACACAGGAAAAGCCCATGAAAATTTGAATTCCTTTTCCTGTCTGGCCAGTTTGAATCTCATTTCCTGTTTGGACTTCGTGGCGATCTCAGCAGCACTGGCAACGATGCAGAGCTCTCCAGTGGAGGTGACCATGCAATTGCAGAATAGAAAGAGGGCACCAGCATGGACTGATCGGGAAGTCTTGGATCTCATCGCTGTGTGGGGCGATGAGTCCGTGCTTTCGGAGCTGCGATAGAAAAAAATGGAATGCGAAGATTTACGAGAAGATCTCAAAAGCCATGATGGAGAGAGGATACAGCTGGGATGCAATGCAGTGCCGCGTGAAAATCAAGGAGCTGCGACAAGCGTACCAGAAGACCAAAGAGTCAAATGGACGCTCCGGAGCCCAGCCCCAAACATGCCGTTTCTACGAGGCACTGCATGAAATGCTCGGTGGTGGTGCTGCCACCACTACCCCACCAGTGTCCATGGACTCCGACGATGGGGTCTTATCTACGGCCACGTCGTTGGAGGTTTTCGCGGACGGTGAAGATGAGGAAGGAGATGAGGAGGATGAGGCAGTCGACAGCGCTTTCAACGCTGATTTCCCCGACAGCCAGGATCTCTTCATCACCCTGACTGAGATCCCCTACCAACCCTCCCAAGATGGTAACCCGGACTGTGAATCGGGAAGGATCAGCAGGTCAGTGTTTTAAACATTTATTTTGAATAGAATAGTCATGGTATGTTAGCAATGGGTTTTTATTGCTTAGTTTGCCCTAGGCGCTTTCGTTTTGAGTAGTTGCCATTGCAGCTACTCGAAAAGTCTGTCAATATGTCTAGGGATAGAGGAGAAATCCGCCTCGGAGATCTCCATGAAGCTCTCCTGGAGGTACTGTGAAAGCTTTTGCATCAGGTTCCCGGGTAGAGCGGCCTTATTTTCTCCTCCATGGTAGGAAACTTTTCCGTGCCAGGCTAGTAGCAGGTACTCTGGTATCATTGCCTTGCAAAGCATGGCGGCATACGGCCCCGGTGTTTGCTGGCATTCACGTAGCATACGGTCTTTCTCTGTCTCCGTAATCCTCATCAGAGTGATATCAGTCCTGGTGCCCTGGTTTGAATTACAGGTATTTTAGTATGGGGACTGATTGCCTGTTCCTTTAAATAACTCTACCTGGCGGTTTCCAGCCACACGGTGGGGCGGGGAGTCGAACCATTCAAACTGAGCAGTTCGCAGGCAGCAGGCAGGGACCTTTCCCGGGACCAGCCATGCAGGGGAGGCGGGGAGGCGAACCGTTCATGCTGAGCGGTTCGCAGGCAGCGGGCAGGGATCTTTCCCGGGACCAGCCACGCAGGGTGGGCAGGGAGGTGAACCGTTCATGCTGACCGGTTTGCCGGCAGCAGGAACTGGCCACCACTAGGAGCTGTGCTTGGAACATGGTAGTAGGGTGCTGCTGTGAAGTAAGCTCCCAGCAGGCAAAAGTCTATGGCTTACCATGGTCTCCAGATAGCAGAATTCTGGTGTCCAGCCCCGCTTGTGTGATTTGTACACCAAGACCCCAGGCACTCAATATAAAGACAGAATATTCGACCTTGTACTGAGTGCACATGTGATAGGTAGTGTGCATGGTCTTGTTCCCAGGGAAAGAGTATACTCATTGTTTGGGAAAATGTATCTTTGTGAGGAATTCACTCCCTTTCTCCCATCCCACAGCTGCGAGCGTCTCCCGCAGTACCCGTGCATCACCCTCCCAGAGGCTGGTGCAGATCAGGCGGCGAAAAAAAAGGACACGGGACGAGATGTTCTCAGAACTTATGTCCTGTTCCCAAACTGAGGCGGCACAGCAGACTCAGTGGAGGGAGAACATGTGGCAATACCAGCGATCATACAGTAAACGTGAGGACAGGTGGTGGCAGGAAGACCAGCAAGCGACTCAAACTCTGCTTGGACCAATGAGGGAGCAAACGGACATGCTCCGGCACCTTGTAGATGTTCTGCAGGACCGGAGGCAGGACGAAAGAGCCCCGTTCTATTTGATTTCTAACCGCCCTCCCCCGCCACAAAGTCCAATCCCCCCCTCACCCAAAGTCACGAGAACGAGGGGCGGCAGGGGCCGTGGAAATAATCACTCCACCCCTGCTGACTGCTCAAGTAGCAGAAGGCTCTCATTCCCCAAGATTTGATGGATCCTTTCCTCCCTTCCAGCCGCACCCCACCCTAGCCCCCGTCCAAGTTTCATCCCATAACTCTGCTGTCCTTAATAAAAATTGCTGTTCTGTAAAGTACTGTTTCCTTGATTTCCTTTTAAAGGACGGTGTGTTTGAAGGGGGGGAAGGGGGTTGGTAATTGGAGACGATAGGCGCCTGTACCAGGGTACAGACGGGGACAGGTTCACCAGAACATCACACTCACATTGCATTCACTAGGCACCATGGTCATTCTGGGAGGTGGTTTTCATATTCTGTGTGGGGAGGCTCTGTGAGTTTCTGGTTGGGGAGGGCGGTTACAGATCTTTTGCAGCGGTCAGTAGCCCGCATGACAGAGCCACGCATCAGGGGATCTGTAACCGCCATCCCCGGCCACAAAGTCACACAGGCCCCCCCTCACAGAGTTCCAAAAAGGAGGGGTGGCAGGCTCCATTGAAACAAGCAGTCCACCACTGCGGACTGCTCTAGGAGCAGGAGCCTGTCATTCCCCGAGTTTGGAAGCATCCTTTCCATCACTCCACCCACTCCCCAATGGCAGTATGCGTCCCACTTTCAACCCTTTACCGAGAAATCCTTAATAAAGAAGACGGTTTTAATGAACAATGTTTCCTTTATTTTATTTTTAAAGCAGTGTAGGAAGTGGGGGAAGGGGTTTTGTAATTGGAGAGGATAGGCAACATTAACTGGGTAAAGAAACATAGGCAGGTTCAGGTTCTGCTTACACAAAGGTAATTGTCACAGGTTACCCTGCTCGCTCTGGAAGCTAGCTTTCAAAGCTTCCCGGATGCTCAGCGCGTCCCGCTGTGCTCTTCTAATCACCCGGGTGTCTGGCTGAGCGTAATCAGCAGCCAGGTGATTTGCTTCAACCTCCCACCCCGCCATAAACGTCTCCCCCTTGCTCTCACAGAGATTGTGGAGCACACAGCAAGCTACAATAACAATGGGGATATTGGTTTGGCTGAGATCAGAGCGAGTCAATAAGCTTCTCCATCTCCCCTTGAGATGGCCAAAAGCACACTCCACCACCATTCTGCACTTGCTCAGCTGGTAGTTGAAGAGCTCCTTTTCAGTGTCCAGGGCGCCTGTATACGGCTTCATGAGCCAGGGCATTAGCGGGTAGGCTGGGTCCCCGAGGATCACTATAGGCATCTCCACATCCCCAACAGTTATTTTGTGGTCCGGGAAGTAAATACCTTCCTGCAGCCATCTAAACAGACCAGAGTTCCTGAAAACGTGAGCGTCATGAACCTTGCCCGGCCATCTGACGTTGATGTTGGTAAAACGTCCTTTATGGTCCACCAGTGCTTGAAGCACCATAGAAAAGTAGCCCTTTCGGTTAATGTACTGGCTGCCCTGGTGGTCCGGGCCAAGGATAGGGATGTGAGTTCCATCAATAGCCCCACTGCAGTTTGGGAATCCCATTGCAGCGAAGCCATCTATGATCACCTGCACGTTTCCCAGGGTCACTACCTTTGAGAGCAGCAGGTCAACGATAGCATTGGCTACTTGCATCACAGCAACCCCCACGGTAGATTTGCCCACTCCAAATTGATTCGCAACTGACCGGTAGCTGTCAGGCGTAGCAAGCTTCCAGAGGGCTATGGCCACTCGCTTCTGGATAGTCAGGGCTGCTCGCATCCGGGTGTCCTGGCACTTCAGGGCAGGGGACAGCAACTCACAAAGTTCCAGGAAAGTGCCCTTACGCATCCGAAAGTTTCGCAGCCACTGGGATTCATCCCAGACCTGCAGCACTATGCGGTCCCACCAGTCAGTGCTTGTTTCCCTTGCCCAGAATCACCGTTCCACAGCATCAACATGACCCATTGCTACCATGATGTCCAGGGACCGGGGTCCCGTGCTTTGTGAGAGGTGTGTGCCCCTCTCAGAGTTAATGTCCTCACGGTGCTTCTGTTGCCTCCTCGCCCGATTTATCAGCATCTGCCTCTGGAAAAGGTGGACGATAAGGCGCGAGGTGTTGACAATGGACAGAACAGCAGCGATGATCGCAGAGGGCTCCATGCTCGTGGTCCTGTGGCGTCTGTGCTGTCAATCACCAGAAAAGGGCGCAAACTGATTGCCCGCCAGCGCTTTCACGGCGGGAGGGCGGGAGTGAGGGTTGAATGACGACATTTACCCAAAACCACCCTCAACACATTTTTTGCCCCAGCAGGCATTGGGGGCTCGACCCAGAATTCCAATGGGCAGCGGGAACTGTGGGATAGCTACCCACAGTGCACCGCTTGCAATGTTGATGCTTGCCCCGTTACTGTGGACTCACAAAGTCGAATTAATGTCCTTGGTGTGGATTCGTTCGACTTTGTAATATCGGATTCACAAGTTCGGTTTAAGTAAAATCGAGCTACTCTCGTAGTGTAGACATACCCTTGGTGTTCTCTAAAGCCTGACTTTAATCCTAAGAAAATGCACATCAACTATCACTAGAACATGAGGAAAAAGAGTGGTGCTCTATTAGCGGTTTAGTTGCTTGAATACGTTGCTGGAGACGGGAGGCCTGTGTAGTTTTTATAAGTTTGTTCAAATGGTTTCCAAGGGGAAGAAAGATTAGATGTGCCTTTGATCTCACATACCACTTCAAAACATTCTTGTTTTTTCCCCTATAGCTGATACATCTATTGGTTCAGACAACTACTCCAGTAAGTTCGCTATTGATTTCCAACTACTCTTTCTTGCAGCAGTAAAGCTAATAAATAATAGGATTTCAGAATAACCTCACCCCTATTTTGTGTATTAAAATGCATGCATATTGTGTCAGTCTTCCTCTGCCTAGCTCTTCCAACAACCCAAATGCTTGTCTCTAAAGGATACGGTTATGAGTTGGGTGAAACCTTGTTATGGGATTGAGGTTAATAGCTGTGAACTCACCCTTCAGATAACACAAGGGTTATTCAGGAGCTTTTGCTAAATATCGTTTTGGGTAGGGGTTTAAACCAAGAAGAGATGAGAGACACCATAAAGGAGCTGCTGACAGCATGGTGGCTGACCCTGGAAGAAAGCTGGGAGAGGTTTTTTTGGGTTAGGGGTGCAGGCTGAACAGTGTGTTCTTGGTGCTCTGATCTAAAGAAGCTATTCCTACTATTTGATTCCTTTTGTGTTCAGAGACACACGCCTTGGCACATTTTTTGTAAATAAACAAAACTGAATCAAAGAAATACCTGATTACCACCAATTTACACTCCCAACTGGACTATCCATGGGGCCCGAAAGTTCGACTAGCCACTTGGGTCAAAAAGGGGCAACACTACCATTTCAACAAAGGAAAGGTATAGTTTAATTCTGTTAAAAGCTATCTTGATCTTCAAGGTATTCCTGTATTATTCTTCATATCTAAGGTAACTGACTTTGATACATTTCTTGAGGTCTGATATAAGATGAATTGAAAGCTTGTATTCTTTGCACTTTGACCCATCAGGCTGCTTTGCTCAGAGTGGTGATGTTCTCGGTAAAGTAAATAATGGTGCTAAGGCGTTCGCAAAACAATTGCCCATGAAGCTGAATTTGGACTTCTCAGGGAACATTTGACTATTATGTTTCTGTAGCATCTGATATAAGTAAACATGATCTGTGGGTTAACCAACCAGATATATTCACATGCTGTGACTGATGTCTCCTATATAGTCACAGGACAAATGCAACACGGGCAATAGCAATGCAAGCTGCCCTTACAGCTCGACCCCAGTCAGCCTCAACCCTAATTCTGAGGGCTGACATCTAGTAGCACAAAAGTAATTGTTTCCTTGTTCGTTGCAGTTGGTTGAAGTCAGTGGCAGTCTTTCCACTGGAGTCAGTGGGCTTGTATTAGGGCCTTATAGACCAATCTTGCTAAAGTGTTTGCCAGCAATGGTGCCAGTTGTGATGGTGGGTTTTGCAATGCAGATACCTGCCTATTAGGAATTGCCTTGAGACCACCTGATTGTCTGCCTCTGGCTGCTAGAAGCTGGGACTAGATGACGGGATGGATCACTGGATAAATTGCCCTTTGAAGCATCAGACACCGGCCACTGTTGGAAGACAGGATACTGGGCTGAATGGCCCATTGGGCTGACCTAGTATGGCCGTTCTTATGTTCTTATGTTTTTATCTTCTACAGACCTCCGAAAGCTTGCCAGATTAATACTTGTGGTATCTACTGCTTTGGGCTGCATTACCTAAGTGACTTCGAGACCAAAGGTTTTATTAATATTCATTTGTGGTATCAATTATTTGAACTGCAGTAACGCATTCCCTGCATCCTTTCTGCACTATCCCATAAGGCCACCAGCCTGTCCCTCCTCAAAAGCCACTTCTGTTATGATGCTAGAGATTAAGTAAAGGGGAAGATTTATGGAGTTGCTATTTACTTAAGGGTAATAAGTATTTTTTGAATGCATGTTTTCTCTCTGTTCACCAGCGTTTGTTTGTTGCTCAGCTTCTTTTGATGGTGAGCTCTTGCTGAAGGGACTGTGTTTTCCTATACAACTTTAACCCTAGACTGAACAGTAACCCTAACCCTATCTTAAATCAATAGTGCTTAGCTCACTGTGGACGCTAGCATAGTATAATAAGATACTCCTCTCGCATGATGCCTATAGGAACTCAATCAATCAATAGCTAGGCTGAGGGGAATAGGGTTGTGGTTGGCATGTACTTTATCTGTTTATAACACTAATTTTTAAAATGGCAAATCTCTATATAAATTAAAACTGTATGGATTTGATTGTATCCCTCTCTACCTCAAACCTTCACATATCACTTGTCCTCTAAGGCGGTGGTTCCCAACTGTGGTCCACCGATTCATCAGGGAAAGCCCCTGGCGCACCGGACCAGTTTGTTTACCTGCTGCAGCGGCAGGTTCGGCCAGTCACGGCTCCCACTGGCCGTGGTTTGCCATCCCTGGCCAATGGGGGCTGCGGGACGCGACGCGGGCCAGGGGATGTGCTGTCCGCCACATCCCGCAGCCCCCTTTGGTCTGGAGCAACGAACTCGGCCAGTGGGAACCGCGACCGGCCGAACCTGCTGCCGTGTCAGGTAAACAAACTGTTCCGACACGCCGGGGGCTTTCCCTGAAGAATTGGTGGACCACAGTTGAGAACCACCACTCTAAGGCCTTCATCTTGCAAATACTTCTGAACGTGAGAAACTTGAAGCTTGTGAGTGGTCACATTGAGTCCCAGTGCTCGTGCACTTTTGTAAAATGTAGGGCCTCAGGCTACAATGGCTACAGAAGTTTCAGTGGGACTAATCATGTGCGGAATGTTAACCATATGTTAATGCTTGAATCAAGGCATTAGTGATTGTGTTAAAAAAATTCCCTAAACGACCAAGAAAATGTTTATGGAATCTGGGGCATGTGGGTGGGGTGTATGTGGAATTGTTCAAGAGCTGGAAAAAAATTTCCTGCAGATTTCTGGTAACTGTCCCTGTTTCTAATCCCCAGAGCCATCCAGGCCTCATTGTTGGCGAAACCTGCATTGTTGGGTGGTACTATCGCCCTTTTATTAGTGATATGTAATTTTCATTTGATTTGTATTGATACACTCTTGAATAAACAGAAAATTACACATTGGCGCCTTGGCGGTAAGCTGCTTGATGAGTTGTATGTAGCAAAATGACATTGAATATTTGTAAGGTCAGACTTTTAAGGAAGGTAATTTAAATCTGCACATTTACCTCCAGGGAATATTTGGTGATTCCTTTTGCTTCCCATTAATGAATAGTTATCCTTTTAATTGCTAGTTGGAGAAAGGGATTCCTACAAATGGACAGAGGGGGTGGAGAAGGATTTTAATTAAATCATTTAGCATACATGGAAGTGCATACCATGAGGTATAACAGATATGTTTAATTGGCTTAGAAGGATAGCAGTAATGTAAAAACTTCAAATGCCGCATAAATTGTGGGGCTAAGGCTGCAATCAATTGCTAGTCAATAATTGAAAAAAAAATAAAACTGAATGATATCGCAAAAGTGGAATTAGAGGACAGGATGCCCCCAAATCCTGTTGGTTCAGGAAAAATATTCAGGGTAGTATATTTGTGTTTTATTCTGTAGAAGATTTCACAATAGCTCACACATGGGCTGACAAGTTTTCATGGAGAATATGAATGGGAATTATAAATAAGTTACAGTGGAAGCTCTTTGGGGCAGGGACAATCTTTTTGTTCCATGTTCATACAGCACCTGGCACAGGTAGTTACTGATCCATGATTAGCGCTGCTAGGGACTACTGCAATACGAATACATAATAATAATTAATAAAGAGATGAGGTGAAAGATGATGATTGCTAATCTGGTACCAAAAACTCTGGTGACTGCTTAGGTGACATGCACAGTCTGTAGAGGAGACACAGACATTAAAAACCAAATGATGTTCAGACAGGATTTTTTGAATTTCATCATGCTTGTTACTTTGGAATTACAGAGGTACTTTTTTCTACTTTTTAAAGATTTTTTTAAATTATTTTCATGGGCAGGGATTTGAAATGCACATAAAACTAGCATTCATTGCTTAGCAATAAAAAGTTGGTGTATATTAAGAAATATAGACAGCGTACAGATTTAAATTTTAAAAATGACATTCACAGTAATTATGGTTTCTTTATATATACATAATTGACACACCCTAATTATTGCTTTACTCTTCTACTTGGATTGACATTGACATTAACCTCGGAGTGATAATGTCTGCTACAAGGAGATCTGATCATCACTATAAGGCTTTAAAAGTCCTAAATTTTTATATGCAGAGTGAAAAGTTGGAGCCAGGGGCACGTATTTTCATTTTTGTAGTCTAAAGGTAACAGTAACATAAATTTGCCCATCAATGAAAATATGGTGAAGCAGAAGGAAAATGTCAGATTAGTTGCTAGATGCACTGTGCATGTGCCGTAGAGAAGGAATAAATCTAAAAAGTTGAGGCAACCTGGACTGAGCAGGTAGTTTGCTCCTCCCTAGTCATGTTTTCATTCTTCTTTGGGGAAAGAGGTACTGCTCGAGTGTGTGAGCAAATATGAAAGTGTTTCTCAATATTATATCAGGTTATACTATAGTATTCAATACTGAATATGCAAAAGAATACAGTGTTGTAAATAAAATGAGATTATATAATTTAACCACCAATGCCATGGTGACTGAGCTAGGCACTGGGTATCCCAGTTAGAGCCATGTTTTAGTGGGAAGGGGCACCAGTGCACAAGGACTTAACTCCAGCTTCATTTCCTCTCCCTTTGCACAGATGCTCAGCGGAAGATGTATCCGACCACAGGGTTCCATCCCAAGAGCTGAGTGAACTCCAGGTTGGAGAAGCTTTTGATTATGTTTATTTTGCTTGTAACAATTTATTTTAATTTTTCTTGATAAAGATTTGCTCATGCTGAAGTGTGTGTGTGTGTGTGTGTGTGTGTGTGTACGTACGTACACCGGGCAGGGACAGGGGTGCTTCCTGCAAAGTCACCCTAGCCAACTTAAAGAGTTTTTAATGGGAATATTATTGAACAGGTGACCATTATAATAATCTTAGAACCAGTAGTTTTTAAACCACAAGTAGATGGAGAGAATATATTTCATTTGCACCTGACAGAATGCTGCCAAGTCTCCAGTTGATGATGTGTAGATTAGCTGCAATACAGTATTTTGCGAACATCAGACAAGATTTTCTGAACTCATTAACTATTCCATGATGATGTCTCATATGAATAAACATTAGGGGTAGCAGAACACTTTTGGGGAAAAAGGTAGCAGACATGCCACCCCAGACTTTAATTCACTTCCAGAGCCAAACTCTGAACCGAGCATTTTAAAATGTCTTTGTGGTTTTGTGATATTTATTTATTTATTATTTTGTATTAAGATAATGAGAACTGTGTAAAGACATAACAAAAAGATGGTCTTTAAGTGTTTATAATCTAGTTATAAAATGAGAGACGGAGGAACAATGAGACAATTGTGAATATTGTGATAAGCAGCAGTCACATCACATCACCTACCTGGCCATTGTTGAGCTTTTTGGAGACAAAATGGTAGAGGGGGGCAAGTTTAAGTAGGACAATGTGGAGTTTTGTTGGTACGTTTTTTCCACTTCTTGTTTGACTGCTTCTTCATCTGGAAATACCAAGAGACCATAAGTAAAGAGGCTCCCATGGAATTTCCAATGGCCATCAGAAGGGATGCAGTTCTCATCAGAGCTGAACTTTGTTCTCATGAAACTTCTTGTTTGGACAACAATCCATCTGAACTTTTAGCTGCTTTTCTAAAAGAAATCCAAACTCTAAAACTTCTCACGTTCTTTCATAACTGAGAGAGAGAATGTCCTCTATCCATATATTTCAGAAAGGGCAACTATGAAAAAATGAGGGGGTTAGTTAAACAGAAATTAAAAGGTAAAGTGACTAAAATGAAATCCCTGCAAGCTGCATGGACACTTTTCAAAGACACCATAATAGAGGCCCAACTTAAATGTATGCCCCAAATTAAAAAACAAAGTCAAAGAACTAAAAAAGAGCCACCGTGGCTTAACAACCATGTAAAAGAAGCAGTGAGAGATAAAAAGGCATCTTTTAAAAAGTGGAAGTCAAATCCTAGTGAGGTAACTAGAGAGGAGCATAAACAAAATTAAGTGTAAAAATGTAATAAGAAAAGCCAAAATGAAGAAGAACAGCTAGCCAAAAACTCAATAGGCAATAACAAAATGTTTTTGAAATACGTCAGAAGCAGGAAGCCTGCTAAACAACTAGTGGGGCCCCTGGATGATAGAGATACAAAAGGAGCATTTAAAGATGAGAAAGTCATTGTGGAGAAACTAAATTAATTCTTTGCTTCGGTCTTCATGGTTGAGGATGTTAGGGAGATTCCCAAACCTGAGCCGGCTTTTGTAGGTGACAAATCTGAGGAATTGTCACAGATTGCAGTGTCACTAGAGGAGGTTTTGGAACAAATTGATAAACTTAACTGTAACAAGTCACTGGGACCAGATGGCATTCACCCAAGAGTTCTGAAAGAACTCAAATGTGAAATTGTGGAACTGTTAACTAGGGTTTGTAACCTGTCCTTTAAATCGGCTTCTGTACCCAATGACTGGAAGATAGCTAATGTAACGTCAATATTTAAAAAGAGCTCTAGAGATGATCCTGGCAATTACAGACCAGTAAGTCTAACATCCGTACCGGGCAAATTAGTTGAAACAATAGTAAAGAATAAAATTGTCAGGCTCATAGAAGAACATAAATTGTTGGGCAAAAGTCAACATGGTTTCTGTAAAGGGAAGTCATGTCTTACTAATCTATTAGAGTTCTTTGAAGGGGTCAACAAACATGTGGACAAGGGAGATCCAGTGGACATAATGTACTTAGATTTCCAGAAACCCTTTGACAAGGTCCCTTACCAAAGGCTCTTACGTAAATTAAGTTGCCATGAGATAAGAGGGAAGATCCTTTCATGGATTGAGAACTGGTTAAAAGACAGGGAACAAAGGGTAGGAATAAATGGTAAGTTTTCAGAATGGAGAGGGGTAACTAGTGGTGTTCCCCTAGGGTCAGTCCTAGGACCAATCCTATTCAACTTATTCATAAATGATTTGGAAGAAGGGGTAAACAGTGAGGTGGCAAAGTTTGCAGATGATACTAAACTGCTCAAGATAGTTAAGACCAAAGCAGACTGCGAAGAACTTCAAAAAGATCTCACAAAACTAAATGATTGGGTAACAAAATGGCAAATGAAATTTAATGTGGATAAATGTAAAGTAATGCACATTGGAAAAAATAACCCTAACTATACATACAATATGATGGGGGCTAATTTAGCTACAACTAATCAGGAAAAAGACCTTGGAGTCATCGTGGATAGTTCTCTGAAAACGTCCATGCAGTGTGTAGTGGCAGTCAAAAAAGCAAACAGGATGTTAGGAATCATTAAAAAAGGGATAGAGAATAAGATGGAGAATATCTTATTGCCCTTATAAAAATCCATAGTGCACCCACATCTTGAATACTGCATACAATAGTGGTCTCCTCATCTCAAAAAGGATATACTGGCATTAGAAAAGGTTCAGAGAAGGGCAACTAAAATGATTAGGGGTCTGGAACGGGTCCCATATGAGAAGAGATTAAAGAGGCTAGGACTTTTTTGCTTGGAAAAGAGGAGACTAAGGTGGGATATGATAGAGGTATATAAAATTATGAGTGGTGTGGAGGAAGTGAATAAGGAAAAGTTATTTACTTGTTCCCATAATAGAAAAACTAGGGGTCACCCAATGAAATTAGTGGGCAGCAGGTTTAAAACAAATAAAAGGAAGTTCTTCACACAGCGCACAGTCAACCTGTGGAACTCATTGCCTGAGGAGGCTGTGAAGGCTAGGACTATAACAGGGTTTAAAAGAGAACTGGATAAATTCATGGAGATGAAGTCCATTAACAGCTATTAACCAGGATGGGTAAGGAATGGTGTCCTTAGCCTCTGTTTGTCAGAAGGGGGTGATGAATGGCAGGAGAGAGATCACTTGATCATTACCTGTTAGGTCCACTCACTCCAGGGCACCTGGCATTGCCCACTGTCGGTGGACAGGATACTTGGCTGGATGGACCTTTGGTCTGACCCAGTACGGCCATTCTTATGTTCTTATGTTCATATTTGATTGAAAAATGTTCCATTTAAAGCAACGCAGTCAAATTAGATCATATATTTTAAGAAAAATATTTCCTCACCTGGGGTTTTAGTTGTACTTTACCTTTCTCCCGGCCTTTTGTCTGTTTTGTCTATTTAGCTTATAAGCTGCCCTGGATGGGGACTGTCTTACTATGTGTTTGTACAACGTCTATCAGAATGGGGACGTGATCTTGGGTGGGGCAGCTAATGGCACTACTATCATACAAAGAATAAAAAATAAGAATAAAATTAGGGGCCAAACCGTAATTGACAGTGTCTCTTTAATGTCGTTATGCTGTTTTTCAAATGAGCATATAAAAACAAATGGAGATGTGGTTGGAAAAGTTATTATATTCAGTCCCATCAGAAAATTTCTGTGAGGAAGAAATGACTCTGTCTAAAGTATTTATCTCTGACAACTATGGTAACCTGCAGCACGGCCCAGGCCTTCATTTTACACTCTGCAGCTGCAGAAGTGCTATTCCACAGCAGGAACAAGCGCAGATAAAATTGCCATACATCAGCTCTACACATTCGCTTTGCAGCATCTGTTTAGGTGGGTGGCTTGTTGTGGTTTTCCCATGACGAGAATGGTTTTGTCATGACAAACAGCATCTGTCCATTTCCTCAAACACAGACTGTACATCCAAATGCATTGAAAGGCTTAAATAAATTTCCCTGCTGCCAGTAATTCCATGTCAAGGGCATTGCAAACATCTGCAGCTCTTGAGATACTGCAGCCAAAAACCATCGCTGGAGATGGCAGGGAGAGTAGAACTGGAGGAGTATTCTAATAATTGCCACAGGACACACCAAGATTGCCCCTAAAATGATCTATGTGGCCTTTTTATTACTCTACGTTTGGTAACCCACTGATCAATAGGCTCAGAGGGCCTGTCTCACCCCACAACTTGGGGTCATATCCAGTGTGGAGGGGTAAGTGGGTTGCTGCACTGTTAAAGATATCATCTCAGATGTGGCATCAAACAAGATCCCTTTTCTGCCCATCTAGTAGAGGTCTTGATGTAAGTAAACGACCCCCTGTGGCTCCATCTCTATGCTTGGAAGGAAGGGTTATGGTGGAGGCTAGGGAATTGGCTTTCCGCACTTAGGAGCCTGAGTAACCTACCTTCTGGCTGCCCCAGCCTTTTAGGGACCCTCCGATAGCTGAGAGTATCAGAGTGTAGTATATTGTAGCCATGCTCTCTTCAGCCACAACGGGCTCCCTGCACTAGGGAAGTGGGGGCACATAGAGTTGCTCTACCCCAGGCGGGAAATCTCCTTATGCAGGGGCAATTCCTCAGGGGCCTTTATGCTACCATGAAGGGCGGCAGTGCAAGAGATAATTGGAGCCTGTGTCTCTGGTGTCAAAATAGTGAAGAGACTTACAGAGCTGACCTATCAACATGGCCGCTGTCATCACAAAAAGGTTCTATATTAATATACAACAAATAGCTAGTGGCGAACAATCTGCGGCCCGCGGGTCGCAAGCAGCCCGTCAGGGTAATCTGCCGATGGGCCGCAACACAGTTTGTTTACATTAACCGTCTGCAAGCATGGCCGCCTGCAGCTCCCAGTAGCCGCGGTTCACCGTTCCCGGCCACTGGGACTGCGGGAAGCAGCCATGCCTGCGAACGGTCGATGTAAACAAACTGTCTCACGGCCCATCAGCGGATTACCCTGATGGGCCGCAGGTTGCCCACCACTGAGGGAAAAAGGAGAATCCGATGAGGATATGATAAAGGTATACTTAAGAACAAGGAGACCTTCAATGAAATTGAAAGGCAGCAAATACTTTGAATACCAGGGATAATTAACTGGTGGGACTCATTGCCACAAGCTTTTTAGACAAAGCTTAGCATGAGTAAAAAATATGATTATATAGTTAAGAATATCCTCTGTTACAGTAGGGAAGATAGAGCAATATTCTGGGTTCATGCCTCAGGGTATAACCTTGTATAACCATAAATTCTGCTTTGGTATTTAGGTGCAAGGCTCTGCAGCAATATTGCTCTTTATTATTGGTATTACTGTATTTCTTAGAGGAACCAACTAAGAGCCCATTGGGCAAGGCATTGTAATAAACATATAGTGAGAGACAGTCCCTGCTTCAAAGAGCTAAAATCTGAGGGGATGTCTACATTGCTATTGGAAGAGTGATTGATTGCCTATCCAAACTAGCTTTAGTTTAGCTAGTACCACTAGCAGTTCCACGCAGCAAGGGCTGCAGCATAGGTTAGTAGTCCAAGTATGTACACACGCTCCCTGGAGGGCTCATACTCAACTAGCTCTCATCACACTTCACTGCTAGCTCAGGTATACCTACGTATTCTGCAATCACACCTCCAGTGCATTGTAGCCACACTCTGTATAGGCAAGACAAAGGGTGGGAGGAAAAACGTAGCTACAGAGAGCTGACATGATTTGCCCAAGGTCACGCACCAGGTCAGTGGCAGCGTCAGGACTAGAACTCAGGTTCCTGACTCCTCACCTCTAGTGTAGTTCCCTATCTACTAGATCGTGCTGCCTCTGTAATATGAGTAATTATATATTTCGTATACAGTCACCAATTATAGTCAGTGCTTTTTTCTCCCTCAGCCGAAGAAAAAATAATCAGTCGCTTTTTACCAAGACTTTGATACCCTGGAAGAGTTCAGCAGTGCAGCAAAGGGAGCATCTTTCTGCATCTCCTGCATACACATTGAGGTATTTTGTATTTATGAGCAAGATCTGAAATAAAGGAGGGGGGGGGGGGGGAAGCCCACTGGATAGGGCTGGCATCTTATAAGATTTATGAACGGCTAAATTTAGAAATGTCGTTTTGTTATTGCTAGTGTACTGCAGGCTGCTATGTCACTAGGAAAAAATAGCAGTTGCCGCCTTTGTGAGAGCGCCTATGAGTAACATAAAATGGGCTCAATTAATCATTTTAACCACTGAATTCACTCTGGATAAACAAAGCATGTATCAGATGATATGCCCTAGAAAGGTAGTCATCCTTACAAAATGCTCCTCTTTGCAGCTCGGCTCCTCTCATTATCGTATTGCAAATAGTTTTCTGAAAGGAAAAACTGTTCAAGCAAAATATTAAATAGCATTCATTTGTCATTTTCCTGCGGGGACCAGGCAGCAACCTGCTGTGGCTGGAAATATGTGGTCATTACAAAGCTTGTATTGAATTGTTTGTTTATCTTTTTTCCTCCTTCTTCTTAGATGATGTTCTTTTGTGATTGGTAATTTTCAGTACTTCTGCTTGAAGGCAGCATCCCCACTAGTCCTGAACTGAAACTAATAGATGGTAGAGGTTTCATCTCATGAACGAACACACGCACACACACACACACACACACACACACACACGCACACACACACACACAACTCAACAGCTGGAATTTTTGTTTTATTTGCTTTTTTAAATATGTAATTTTGGTTGAGAAGTACTCAGGCTGCTATTTGGATAGCTGGAGAATTTGTTACAGTTGGTCTCAACTATGATAACGTAAAGCCATCGCATATAAGTGGCATCGTAGCTGTTGCTTTGTGAGTTTGATAGCAAATTGAATTAATTAAAGTAGGATCAACATCAAAACAAACAAAACTGGCTTTGCTGGGTGCTTTCATGCAGAACAAGCTAGCACATCCGTCTGAAAATACGGAGTTGAGAATCCCCCCGCTCCAATACACACACTTTAGTTATGCATTCCTGTCTGTCTGTGCTTGACACCTTTCAGACACTTACAAGATGCTGCAGCGCCATACAGATTAGCCATGCAAAGCAGGAGAAAGGTAAGTGTAGCAGACCAAAGTGTTTGTGTAGTGTACTCTGTCGGTGCATATGAATACAATTTTGAAGTTTGGGGACAAGGAAAGGAAGCAAAGTTTTTGAAAAAATGTGCAATTTCTCGCTCTCACTCTTTTAAAAACCGTTTAGTGAACATTTAAGTGTGAAAAAGAGGCTATGGTTAGGTGTGTTCAGTGTATGCCAAACAGGGTGCAAATCCTGGATTAAGAAGTTGTTAAAACATGACAATATATAGAAAAGTCGTGCAGCGGGAATATGTTTTTAAGAGCTTTTAAAATGTCTATTCTGCCCCTTTGTGATCCTGCATCACTAAGATGTTGCTTGCTTGTTTTGAACTAACCTCATTATCTCTAGCCTGACTCTTCCCTGCATATTTATACCTGCCCCTGGACATTTCCACTGCATGCATCTGAAGAAGTGGGTATTCACCCACGAAAGCTTATGCTCCAATACGTCTGTTAGTCTACAAGGTGCCACAGGACTCTTTGTCGCTTCTACAGATCCAGACTAACACGGCTACCCCTCTGATACTTGTTTTTACTGTTGGTCTGAAGGATGCCACATTGGTGCAGACTGACTAGGTAACATCCAAAGTTTTCAAAATGATGGATGCTCCGGGGATGATTTAAAGGGCCCAGGGTGGTAATGGCGGCCGGAGACCTGTCCCCGGAACCCTGCTGCCGGAGCCCTGGGGAAGCGGCGGTGGGGCTCTGGGGACGATTTAAAGGGCCCAGGGCTCGGCCACTGCTACCGCCCCGGGCCCTTTAAATTGCCACCCCAGCCCTGCCGCCACTACCCCAGGGCTCCGGCAGCAATTAAATGGCCGGGGGCTCCAGCCGCTGCTGGGAGCCCCAGGCCCTTTAAATTGTGCCTGGGGAAGCCGATCCACCCTGGTACGGCGCACCGGGGCGTACCGGCTTACTTTCACCTCTGACGGGGAGAATGAGAGACAGAGAGTCAGGGACTCAGGGCTCAGCTCAACGGCCCTTCAGGAAAGCGTTTGTCGGTTTCACTGGCAAAAAGTGAAAGTTACAAAAGCCTTCCAGGCAGGAAGCCAGGGAGTGGTCATTTCTTGCAACAACAACAACAAACAAACAAGCCAGTAAATGCGGTTTTATAACAAGGGCGTTTTTCATCTGAAAAGCATTCCAATGAATTTCTTTTTTTTTTTACCAGCTCCAGGGAACCACATTTTGTAAATATTTATTATTTATTTCCATGTTACTTTCAGAGAAAAAAAACCCCTCCATGCACATTATGGGCTTGATATAGAAATGAGTGTGTGAGGTTCTGAGTCCTGTATAGGAGATGAGCCTAGACAATCCCTTCTGGCCTTAACATCTATGAAGAGAAGGAGTTCAAACATAAAGCAGACCTTCTTGCTGTTCACTGTCCAGGACAGTTGTATGGGCAATAGAGTCACCTTCTGTAAGAGGTTATGATTAGCATTACAGAGTTGTTGCAGTGGCTGGCTCTAAAATGAATGCAACAATTTCAGCATCCTAAAGTATGACTAAAACATCTCGATTTATTATATTTTCATACTGCATTTTTGCATTGCCTTTTGTGAGCTTTAATAATCATCCACAAAATTACACGGCTGTATCTTATTGTAGTTTTTTTGATTGGAAAATCTGGGCTAGGGTGATTACCCCAGGAAGTACTAATAAGCCTTGCTTTAACAAGCCTAAATTTATACTATTGACAGACGTTAATTGCACTGTTATGCTCTTTTTTGCACAGGATTACTGATTGCTAAGGGACAGTGGTGGAAAACAATAATAGCACACAATACATGAGAAAACAGCTTTAGTAAGATGCGAGCAGCTGGCACCATGGTGAAAATTGCCCAAGAACAATTCACCATTGCAAAAGAGCAGTACGGAGTCCTATAAATAGAAATGAGACAATAGGGGCTGCCACCACCAGAATACAAGCATATGCATAGATATGTTGAAATAGTGTATGGTGTAATAGCAATGCTGTAACTATTGCTGGTGAAATGGGAGTTTCCTAAGACAGTGTCACCGGATGATCATTTCTGGTGCTGTAACATGCCGTTTCCAGATGTGCTTCTTCCTGAGGTAGCACTGTACTTTGGGAAATGGAGGTCAAAACCCATCCCCCACAAAATCATTGTGTGTCAGCAATTCTGTTGTTCTGAAAGGTGGCGCTTAACAAACCTTCTGCCATCCTTAGTGCATGCTGCTGCCCCACGTCCCCTCAGCCCCACATGCGCCGAGCTTGCTATGTTTTGGAAATCTAAGCACTAAGAACATAAGTCTCGGCTCTTATGAGCCCTGGGGCTTACAAAGATAGACCCACGGGGATCTAAGAGAATGAGTACTTGTTTGCATATGCAGCACACAGGAAGAGTCTGGGAATGTAAGTCCCTCCTCTTCCTCAAAAATGTAGTCTAGAACAGTGGTTCTCAACAAGGGGTCCAGGGCCCCCCTGGGGGTCCACAAGCAGGTTTCAGGGGAATCTGCCAAGCAGGACCCGTGTTAGACTTGCTGGGGCCCAGGGCAGAAAGCCGGAGTCCCACTGCATGGGGCTGAAGCCTGGGGCCCTGAGCCCTGCCATCTGGGGCCAAAGCAGAAGCCTGAGCAACTTAGCTTCACGGTGCCTCCTGTGGCGTGGTTCCCTGGGCAATTGCTCAGCTTGCTACCCCTTAACGCCGGCCCTGTTTTTTATATGCAGAAAACTAGTTATTGTGGCACAGGTGGGCCATGGAGTTTTTATAACATGTTTGGGGGGCGGGGGCTCAGAAAGAAAAAGGTTGAGAATCTCTGGTCTAGAAGGTAAGGTCTGTTGTTTTGGGATTCTCTGTAGATAGAAGCTCATTTATTTAACTGGCTAATTTGGATTCTAGTTACAGTATTTGGGTTGAGATCCCTACATTGTTTTAACCTGTTTTGCATTTAATTTAAAGCAAATTTTGCACTTATGAAAGTGATGGGTTGACAGCCCAGAAGTCTGAAGTCATCTATTTATTCTAAAGCATGTATATGGACTGAGGCATGATAGTCTTCCTCCTCCTGCTCTGCTAATATACCACAACCATGTTCTGCAAAGCCACCTACCAGTAGTGTTCATAAGATAAGTCATGGGTGGAGTATACGGGTGGGGAAACATGAACTGCTGCTGCCTGTGCTGTTCCTGCTCTGTGTATAAGTTTTGAAGATTGTCAGTTCAACACCTTTCATGGATTGAACTCACGGGTAATAGAGGATAATCAATTGTTGGTGTTGACCTAATAAATGTGTAGTAAAGTGCCTCATGTTATAGAGGAGAAATTTCATACCTGCTTGTGATCGACACTATCTTTACTACCATCTTGTGTTGAGTATTTGGTAGAATGAATTTTTTACAGCATTTCTCATTTTGTAGGAGTTTCATTAGAACTCTGAACAATTGTCAGCAAAGCTGACATGTTACTGTCATTCAGCATCTTTAATATCAAGTCCTAGTCAATGCTTTTTATCACTCCCAATATTTTTCATAGGCAGAGTATATGGTGGTAGTGGTGCTTTTTTTTTTCCTGGCAAAGACATCAATAAAATTACATCAAGGACTTAACCACATCTGATAAGAACTTTTTTAGTCTGCAGAATTGGATTGGAAATCTGATGAATCCAGGTTTTCATGTGAGATTTCAGGGACTTCCCACTTCTGCTTAGTCCAGCAACACCAGGCAAACAACGATCATACTATTCCAGGACTTTTGCTTTCTGTCCTGGACCACAACACGGGAGCACAAAAGCTGTGCAAAATAGAAGAAAATATTTATCCAAACATTTTCAGGCCTTCAAACTGGCTCATGTTGTGCTTGTCCGGCGTTTGGGGCAGGGGCAATGGAACAATGTGTATAGTGGGGGTCCTGAGCACCATTGAACCAAACTGTAATAACCCGCTGATAATTGAACCAGACTGTAATACCCCTCTGATAATTGAACCAAAATGTAAACCCTGCGTATGATGGAAACCACTTCAAGTCAGGGGGTGTGGCAGCAGCCGGAGCACTTCAAGTTCCAGCACTTATGGCTTGGGGTGAACGTTCAGGTCAGTTCTCATTGTATATAAATGGTTACATGAAACAAATGTGACCTTTTCTAGAAAAGTTTAAATCCAGAATGAACCGAGGGGTCAGTGCTTCATTTAGGCTAGAGTTTCGAGGTCAGGACCAAATTAGGGCGAAGTAAGTGCCAAAACCACATAGGTTGTTCTTGGGAGATTTTCTCCCTTTAAATGGCCTAAATTGCTTGAGGCTCAGCTGCTCTCTCAAGGTTTTTGCTGCATTTGAACTGAAATTAGAGACCAGGTGCTTTGTGATTCAACCTGGAAACAAACATAATGGGGTGGATTTGAATTTCCCCCAACCCTCAATTAATTTAAAAGGCTTCAGATTCAAGGTTCTGGTTTCTTCCTCTGTCTCTAGTTAAAAAGAACCTTGGGGATCTCTTCCAAGGTTGTTGCAGCTACAATGACAAAAATAAGCCTAAGAAGTCTCAAAAGTCACTACACAACCTCTGTGGCAGACTTTTAATTTGGAGTTCTTTATTTCCTCTAAATCTATGATGATTTAATTAGGGTGAGCAATGTACTGTGTGCCCTAGTCCATGAGTCACCAAGGGGGGTGACATCTCTTGGGTGGATGACATCTCTTGTATGGAATGTTTCCTTCCCAGGTGAAGTACATGAGAACCAGAGGTTCTGAGGAAAAGATTTTTAAACTGTTTTCTCAATAACTTTAGGAATATATACTTAATCTCGCCTTAGCATTTTAGACTTTAAAATAAGCATTAGTGAATGTTTAAGAGGGCTGCTTTCTGCTCCTTTCCATGTGAGAGAACCTTTAACTGGTATTGAACCTTGAGTTGGTAGTGCAAGGTTGTGCAGCAGCACTGGGAGAGGTAGTTAATGGAGTAGTTAATGACTCTGACCTTCTTTTCCTTACATCCCTCGCTTTGGACAGCATGGCCCTTCCTATTTACATTTACCTACTTTCTTATTATCTGGAGCTTCTCTTGTTGGTTTTGTCTGCCCCAGGGATTTGCTTGAAACATCTACTTGATTTCTCTCTGATTTATATTTTCATGCCTCATCTTCCGGGAGAGATGCATTTAAAAAAAACAACAGTCCTTTGGTTTGGCTGCTTTAAAAACATGGTTTAAACAACAGAATTTGTAGTTCCCCAGGCCTTGTGCCAAAAGAAATCTTGTGTGCCTTAGTTTTGGTTCTCCTATTTATTAACAACCACAATATCATAAAAAGTTTGCTACAGTCAACTCATAACCTGCATGGTTTCAAACCAATATATGTCACAGAGAACAGGGGATAGTGGCAAAATGGAAAATGTACATAGACTCATAGAACTATAGGGCTAGAAGGGACCGTAGGGGTCATCTAATCTCAACAAGTGTAAAAGAGACTGTGCCATCAGGAAGTTTAGACTTGAAATTAGACGAAGGTTTCTAACCATCAGAGGAGTGAAGTTCTGGAACAGCCTTCCAAGGGAAGCAGTGAGGGCAAAAGACCTATCTGGCTTCAAGATTAAGCTAGATACGTTTATGGAGGGGATGGTTTGATGGGATAACATGATCTTAGTCAAAGGTCAATTAATTGCCATCAGTGGTAAATAGGACCAATGGTCAATGATGGGATGTTAGAAGTTACTACAGAGAAGTTTTTCCTGGGTGTCTGGCTGGTGGGTCTTGCCCACATGTTCGGGGTTCAGCTGGTCACCATATTTGGGGTCGGGAAGGAATTTTCCTCCAGGGTAGATTGGCAGAGGCCCTGGAGGTTTTTTGCCTTCCTCTGCAGCATGGGGCACGGGTCACTTACCGGAGGATTCTCTGCATCTTGAAGTCTTTAAACCATGATTTGAGGACTTCAATAGCTGAGACATAGGTGAGAGGATTATTCCAGGAGCGGGTGGGTGAGATTCTGTGGCCTGCATTGTGCAGGAGGTCAGACTAGATGATCATAATGGTCCCTTCTGACTTTAAAGTCTATGAGTCTATGAGTCTAAGTGTAAAAGAGACTGTGAGAACACAGGCCCAAGTTCTGCCCTCTTATACCACTGTGACCCACTGACGTTAATGGTAATGCATTAATGTAACTGAGAGCAGAGTTACTCCCTGGTTGCTATTTAACGATATCTGACCTCACTTCCTGTACCTGAGGCAGAGGAAGTAGTCTGGCTGCAAGAGATGGAGAAGCATGTGGAGCAGGAATGATCAAGTGAGACAAATTTCTGTCCTCACATATACCCCATTCTGCCCTATTGGTTTCAGTGGGATTGTGTGAGACACACGTAGGGGCAGAATTTGGCTCATTGCCCTTAGGGACCTGTGTTGTTGTAATGCTGGAAACAATCCTTTTGTTTTTTAATACACAAAATATAGAGGAGCTTTGTGAGAGACAGTGTAGTTGAGTGGATAGGACCGCAGACAGGGAGTCTGGGAACTTTGTTCTTGCTCTCACAAAGAGCTGCTTGGTGACCTGGGCAAGTCGCTTCACCGCTCTGTTTCCTCAGTAAAATGGATATAATTATAGTTCCCTCCTTAGCATAGTGCTGTGGATGAACAGTGCTATGTAAGAGCTAAGTAGCAGCTAGCTAACAGTAGTATTAAGCAGTTATAAAATAGATGCATATGTGGCTGGCTGTTATTCCTGTCTGAGGCAGTATTGAGCAGTAGTGTGGTGGGGGGAGTGGTTTTTTTGACGAGACATAAAAGTGAATGCCTGGTCACTGTGGTAATTAAAGATTTCCAATGACGATCCCCCCCCCCTGCCTTTTTCTTTTCAAAAATCTCCTTTTAATCTATTTATTTATTTATTTTTGCAACACTTCATCACATCATCTTCTAGCCAAAGTCACTGCACCTGCTATCGGGCCTGCGTGTTTTAGATTAGAACTTGCTGGACAATAATACACAGCCCAACATTTAAGGACCGCACCGGAAACAACTGATACAGTTTCTTTTTGTTAACATGCTGTGCTCTGGTGGAGAACTGCATTCAAATCAGTCTGCGTATACATGCATAAAACACAGGAAATACAGAAGCTATAATGAAGTAGTTAGCATGGTATTGCTTACTATTCATTCTTTATTCTGTTTCACACAATAAAATAATTTCATGCAAGGAAAAGGGAGATGTGCAGTAGCACACAGATGTGCAGTTGTTTTAAGCCTGTCGTTTGATGGCACTAAGAAGCATAGACTGGCATCAAGGCCGTGTTTGAGTGCTGTCAGTGCCCCATTACTGTACGCTGGTTTGCCTGCCTACTCTTGAGCCTAGCATTGCTCTCATATCATAACATGATAAACAAGTACTGTAGAAATGGGTGAATAGGTAGCTGTTTCAATTCAGAAAATACTCAGAGAGGGTGAAATTCACCAGTGGGCGGAGGCCCAATACAATACATAGGCACTACTTAATTCCTGCTTAAACCTCGCTCTAATGGTCTCAGGGGGGCATAAGTGTGACACAGGCCTTGTGCTGGACCTCTGCACAGGGTTGAATTTCAGCCACAGGGAGATTCTGGTGTTGGGAAATATTCTGAAACATTCTGATTTGAAATATTTGCACTGGAAATGCTATGGGGAGAATATATACAATCTAGGATGGGCAGGGTAGAGCATTGTCATCACAAGAGCAGGCAGCAAGAGGAAGTGAACTTTTCCTTTTCCTTTTTTGTTAGAGTATCAGTGCACACCATGTGAGAGTCTCACGGCAGCAATGGCAGGTAGTTTCTGGGAGCTTTGGGTAGGTAGGACACAGCAAAAAATGGCTAGAAGGTACGCTGGACTGCATGGAGCAGGTGGGGAACAGAAGTGTGGCACGAGCAGCGGCAACTGCGAAGGCCTATTGTTATGTATTTGCTGTATACAATATACTGCCAGGGCTGTATAGGGTATTTTAGAAACACATAGGAAGAAAAGGCAACTATTTCCCTGAGCTGACCAAGAACATTGAGGAGGCATGAGGAGGTAGTGACTGCCTCTCTCTATAGTATTAGTCAGGCCATTATTGGAATTTTGTTTCCAGTGTCGGTGTCTATACTTTAAAAAGGATGCTGAAAAACTGGAAAGGGTCAGACACACATACACACAACTGCTTGAAGGTCTGGAAAAGCTTGGATGACTTTCGAAATGATATGCTCTGGCTTTGCCAGGATTTATGGATTTAATGCAGTGATCACTTGGGGGAAATTCCTATGCAGGAGGTCAGACTAGGGTGTTATTGTCCTTTCTGGCCTTACAAATATATGAAACCTAGAGGGTAAATTAGATTTGGGCATGAGTGGCCTTAGACAATATGACCACTAGAAGGCTAGTGTACCGATGGCTGGATGAGCAGCCGGGTTGAGTACAGAGACTGTGGTTGCAAAAGAATCCCAAGTGCAGTTAGAGATGGGAGGGGAAAAGAGAGCTACTTTTCTTTTACCCTTCATGTGGGAACACTGTAGCAGTAATGACAGTAAAAGACAAGCAGCCCCGGATGCACAGTCATAGGGAAGGTGTGGAAATGGTATTGAAAGGTGCTGAACCAAAGGAATTAACAGAAAAACTCAGAGGATGGAACACAGACAGGGAAGACACTGTATCCCACCTGTGACTAAATATCCTTGCTGAGGGTTTGGGGAAAGGGAGGGGAGAATGAAGGGTTTGGGAAGAGTAGGGCTTGGAAGGAGACAGCAGGGAAGGATGAGGAGTTTCAAGGAAAGGGAGTGGTGTTTGGGAACAATCAGAAATTTGTGGTGAGGGAGGAACAAGGAGAGCTTTAGGAAGAAAAGAGGGAGTGTTTGGGGGCAGGGAAGAGGTTTTTGCAATGTACGTGACATCTGTTTTGCCACCAAGAATACAGCAGGATTTGACTCTTTACCAACTGTAAATTCAAAGACTCAGTTAAAATCTCTAAGAACCATTACAGTACTCTTGGGATACAGAAATCTGGTAACTGGCCTTTTGTCAAGGAAGGGTGGCCAATTAGCATCATTATTCTCACTTTGTGATTTACCTGATGTGTCTGACTACACCAGGAGAAACCGTGTGGAGGATGGGAAGGGAGGGCTGTTGTAGTCTTTATAAGGAAAGAAAGATTCAGAAGTTCTAAGGACTGAAACAACAGGGCACAGATGATTATTTCAGGATAAAATTGTAGGCGAATGTGCTAGAAGACTTGGAGTGGATAAAAGCCACTCCGGTGGCAAACCCAGTATGGGTGGGCTGCATGATGACATGTCACAGAGTGATGAAAAGAGGACAGATTTTAACCAGTGATGGTGACCCCCTGCTTTGGAGCAACTTGAGGAATCACAGTTAGTAATGTGCCAACCACAGTACAAGAAAATTCCCTTATGGGCTGGATGCAGGTGTGGAAGGAAACCTCTTCACCTGTGTGAAATTTGGTTCATAATATTCAGAAACTGCTTCCTAGTTTGCTGTGTTCAAATCAGTTAGGCACTTGTTTCCCCACTTTGCATGCACATCCACTATATTTGCATAGGCCAACGAGTTGAGTGGGAAAATATAGAGGATGGGATAAGGCTGACTAAAAAAATTAGCCCTTTTTCTAGGCGGTGAATCCTAGGCATTAGTGCAGATAATTCATATGTTAATGATCTGGAAAATAAATCAGATCCCAATTTCCAGTTCTACAAGTACACAGCAATGTCCCAACTACAGTAGTCATGAGTATATGGCTTGTAGGTTAAGAATGTCTTTTTACAGTTCTTACAGAGTGTGCTTAGCATGGGAAGTGCAGCTTATGTTGCATCCATCTACATGAGATGTCTGGACAGGATATCAAGCAGGTGGCAACTGTGAAATACTTGGGAAGTGTCATAGACAGTGCTGGAGGATGCTTGAAATATGTGGAAACTTGGACAGCAGCAGTTGCTGCCATGTTTTGAGCCGTTCAGTGGCCTCTCTGGGGATGTCATGACATCAAGTTTGCTACGAAGCTGCAGATCTATAGAACCACGAATATACCAACTCTATAGTATGGCAGTTAAACATAGGCACCGAGGAATGCCAAAGAGCAGCATTTTCAATTGGCGCCACTTCCGTGAGCTGATCCATATCAATTGGCAGGATAAAATCAGAAATGAGGGTATTCTAAGCTGAACCAGCAAGCGCCTCCATCAGCGCTGCTTCGGTTTTGGTGGCATTCTTGGTCTGAACATATTAGGATGGACGACCAACGAATTACAAAGCACGCTTATCAAGGAATGTCTCCAGATGGCCAGTGATGAGGTGGTGCTGAAGCTTTTAGCCACTATGATAAGATCACCCTTGATGGACATAAACTGCCTATTCAGCCAGATTACCTTAGGTACCTCGCTAGAGACTGATCCAGGTGGTGTTTGATTTTTAAGAAGGCTACATGCCTTTGGGATTTGCCGTGATAATGTCGATGGCATCTGGATAATCTTGTAGAACTGCTGTAACTCCATTTATTTCAGTGGAATTACTCCCTTTACACTGGCATACATGAGTGGCTACTATTGTCCTGATTATCCTAAGAGAGTTTGTCAGCCTCTACTTCTCAAAATGCTCTTACAAGTTTGGTGCCTTTACTTTTACCAGAACTCTACAGCTTCCTAGCATTTAAGGATGGCTATTACAGACAACATTAATGTCCAGGTATAACAATATTTGGGCAGAATGCATTCCGTGATTGTAAGTTTATACATGACTATACACAAAAACAATATTTAGCTTTCATCTCTGGGCCTGGTGAAGTGGAAACCATGCAATTTTCTCTGTCACTGCCTCGCAGCTTCCCTGACTCCAGGATAGCTCTTGCAGAAAATGGGGCTACATAACTGTAGAGAGATGTTTTTGGACAGAATAGGAAAACTTGATAATCGTACAATAGCCGGCTATTTGGGTAGCAGTGCAATTTTAAGTCTACTCTCATCATGCTTATTGAAAAGCTACTGCTCTTAACGATACTTATTGGAACTTTTTATGAGGGTAGTTATATACATGAAATTATATAAATTCAAGTTTTGCAAAACTTTCTCCTTACTGAAGTCCTGTCAAATTTAACTTTATATTTTCTATAGGCTTGATATTCTTTCTGTAGGGTTTGAGAACCAGCCTATAGAATGTAATATCCCCGCTGTTGTAAAATCTATAGAATAGTTTAATATACAGTGATCTCTGTTTAGAGTAATTTCTATAAAACCCTATTAAAGGTGGAATTTTCATAAGTGCTCGGGTTGGGATGCAAAGCACTCCCTGCACAGTATAGTCTAATTCGGGGTGGAAAAACAGCTCTTGGTTTCACTTCATTGACTCTAACTTCCCAGAGACCTCATAGAGTGCCCCTTCACATTTTTCCCTCAGTCAAAACTCTTTTGACCACTTGTCAACTCACTTCCTTTCTCTCTACATGCTAATGAAAAAAATTAATGAGTGAAACTTAGCCATTGACGTGAAAGGGTAAAAGAAGGGCTTTGGCAAGACTTAGAAATGTTTGGTGAAGACCCACTCCTTAATCTTCATGGGAGATAGGTGAGATATAGTCACTCCCCACCTGCCATTATCCTTATCAGCACTCCTTACCTGCAGTGTCAGGTCTTCTGGGAGGGCGTGATGCTTGTGAGCCATCTTTGTTAGCGGTAGGTAGACTTTTTGCTGTGTAGGAGTTGGCTGCAACAGCCTCACCTCAAGAAGAAAACAGCAGGTAAGGAGAGATTCAAGGCCAGTTGGGGGTTGGGTGACCAGACAGCAAGTGTGAAAAATCAGGAGAGGGGGTAGGGGGTAATAGGAGCCTATATAAGAAAAAAACCCAAATATCAGAACTGTTCCTATAAAATCGGGACATCTGGTCACCCTAGTTGGGGGTGGGTTGTGTGACAAGATAGGAAGAATCTTCCACAGATGCGTTTTATTAGGAAGATCAAATATTTAGTAGTTTAGCCAAACTGAACCTGAAATTTAAATCTTTTTCAGGTTCACCCATGGCCAGGTAATACTAGCCAGTATTTGTCATGCTACTGTGAGCTATGTTATGCGCACCCATCAGAGAGTTCTGATGACATCATGATAAGCACAAGTGATAAGCAACAATCAGGTATACTGCCAACCCTCTCTAAGATGTGGGTGCAGGCTTCCTGTGATGTACTTAATGAATCATCTGCCAAATGCCTAGGTATGTAAGTACCTTAGCCTCCATGATGAGCTCATGAGAAACCTCATAACTATTAATCATTGCTAAGTTATTGATTTTTCATGATTGCAGTCAAACACAGAGAAGGGAGGGCTGGATCCACTGCAATTGGGAATTGGGTGCTTACATATTTTTAAAGGATGTGTATGTCCAGAAAATTCAGCAAGTGCTTTAGTCACCCAATATTTATTCTCCTTTTGCCTTGCCTTCCTACTCAGTTTAGAAGAACAGGCGAATGCATAGACAGTCATAAATCTTTCCATTACACTTCCCACCATCTCAGACAAGCACATGCTATGAAACTCATTTCTGATTTTATCTGTTCTGAATAAGAAATGAAAAATTTCCTCTTTTTTTTTTGAGGTGAATACAATGACTCAGAGTTTTGCGAGCACATTCTTTCCACATTCTCAGTTTATGGCATGGTGTCTTCACAATTCAAGATACGAGGTGTCCCCCCCCCCACACACACACACTTCTACTTTCGTCTGCAACTTCCTTTGCATACAGAATATTGCTCCGTGATTCCTTCTCCAGAATAGCATCTTGGTGACTAATTGATACCTCAGAGGTCCTGAATGTAGGCAACAAAGTATTCACTGCCACTTAATGATTCCCACTGTGTTGAAAATATAATGAGGGCAAGGGGCAGCTACTCCTATCATGTAGGTTTGAAAACACATTAAAATTTAGCATTTCAGGCAATGTTGGCTATGTTTTGGGGGTGAAATAAGTGCTTTCTATAAGCAACACTTAATGGCCTCTACCCTGCTTTGCTGTGACTTTTTCCTCAAAAAGTGACATCATTGCCTGACTAGCAAGGGTAATTAGTAAGCTCATAAGTAAAATCATCGATCACTTTTTAATGGCTGGTTTTTTTCACTAGCATCCTTTTAGCCCCTGGGACACTAGAACTAGGAATGGATGATTTGAACTTCAGGAAGATTTTGCTCCATAACCTCATCTGTAGTTTTCAGCTTGGGTCCATCTACAGTTTGATGCACCTAGTAGATTTATTAGCATGGCTGGCGAGTTGGCTGGCTGGTGAGTGGCACATGGGATTTTTTAAAGCAGTCATGCAGCTTGAATCAAACTATATCAACCATCAGGGATTTGTACATTCATGCATAACATCTTCAAGGTTTCCAAGAAGGTGAACTTTTCCCAGAGCAGAAACAATGGCCTGAATTTTCAAGAGTGACTAGGGATGTTGGATGCCTTGATTTTGTAAGGCACCAAAATTCCCATGCAGAGCTGACTGCGATTCCATTTCAGTGCAACTTTTGAAGTTTTGAAATTTGTCTTCCTCCCCCATGGGAATGGAAAACCAAACCTTTCAAAGATGGGTGTGCAAACAGAATTGTGTCAAAATTTCCATATTTGGATCAAAACCTGAGCTTTTGATTTGGTATGTGGGGGTGGGTAGGGCACTCCCAGTGATGAGGGAGACCCAGGTGTAAGTCACTGCTCTGCATGATTCAGAGGAGAGTTTTTCTTTGCAGATCACTCTAAATCAGAGTGAATAGAAACTGGAACCTGGGTCTCCCACATCCAGGGCTGACGAGAGGGTAGAACAGGTGGACAATTGTAACAGGACCTGAAGCTTGGAGGTCCCAAAACATGTGTAACCTCTGTGTAAATAAAATGAAATGAGAGAGTATGGGGCCCCATTGAACTTTATGTACTGGCATTCCCAAATTCTCTCGACAGGTCTGCTCACATCCCAGGTCAGTGCCCTAACCACCAGATTACATAGAGAACGAGAGTCTCTCTCTCACCCATTCCCTCCCAACTTCATCAGAAACATTTTGATTTAATTAAATGAAATGTAGTTTAAAATGTTCCAGCTAGCTCTCGTAACTGTTGAAGATTTAGGCCAACAAGGGTTTTGTCCCTTGAAATGATGAGATAAAGTGAATCATGCCTATCCTGCTGCTCAGTCTTTGTTATCCAATATGGTGTGGCTACAATATTGCTGGTTCAGATAGCCAGCCAGGATTAGGGTACAGTTTAGTTTAGCTTTCTTCTGAAACACTTTCAATGCATTTCAGCACCTGAACATCACTGAAATATTATGGCAAGTGGACTCCCAAAGAGATGAGTAAATTACATAGTCGTTATAAGAAAACAGAAAAGTGTTTTCTATTTGTGTCTCAATAACATGGAATGACTTTAAACGGCCACCGTTGGCTCCAGTTGGGATGGCTAGGTAAATAAATATTGATTAGGAAATTCCTGCCTGAACAACAGCAAACTAAGAATGTGATCATTTCATTTGCTTATTCAAATTACTTAACTGATAGTTATTAATCTTATGCAAATGAGGCTAATGTGACCATCAAATATTTACCCCATTAGAAGAAAAATCTCTTTATGTATCCCAAGCAAATATAGTGTCTAGTAATCAGTGTGTCTTTCAGCAGATCTGCCTACTACATCTCATTTTCAGAGGAGTCCTTCTAGGCTTTCTCTGTGGTCCAGTGGTTGAAGACATTTATTCAGAAGGCTACGGCCATCACCCCTCAAACCTACCTGCTTATTTCTGACCACCCACCCAACCCCACATGTCAAGCTGCTTCTCTGAAATCTTCTCCTGAGTGTCTTTCTTGACATCACTAAAATTTAATATGGCCAAAACTGAACTCCTTACCTTTCTTCTCTAACCCTCCCCCTCTCCTGATCTCTGTGCTAGTTAACAACATGACTCTTGTCATCGACTCTTCCCATGTCATACTAAGCTATGTTCAAATCCTGATGTTTCTTTGTCCAAATATTTTCCAGGTCCATCCTTCTATTTCTCTCACACAGTTAAAAATCTCACCCAGGCCCTCATCTCTTGCCTTGATTACTATAACTTCCTCCTCTCAGGCTTCCCTGGCAGGCACATCTCCCTACTCCAGTCCTTTCATGCAAAAAACAGCTGCTAAGATCATCTTCCTTGCTCATAATTCTGATCAGGTTGTTGGATTTAGTGTGGGGTGGTGTTGGAGGGCTGTGATATACAGGAGGTCAGACTAATGATCTGGGTGGTACCTTCTGGGCTTAAACTCTGACTCTGTCACCCTCAACCTCTATAAATACCTTCACAGGCTCCTATTTCTTCACAGATAAGAAGTTCAAGCTTCTTATCCTTGTCTTTGTGGCCCGACTTCTCTGCCTTATCGTTTTTGTATTGTCTTCCAATGTCTCTATCTCCTCTGCTCTGCCAGTAATGCTAGCTCAATGCACTTCTGCCTGCTTCTCTCGCAGCTCCTGAGTCAACTTCCTGAACTGCTCCACAAAGCTGCTAGTCAATTGGGGTCTGATGAAAACCCCACTGAAACTGGTAACTTTTTTTCATTTCAACATTGAATCCAATGGGCTTTGGATCAGGCCCTTAGCTTTCAAGTTCCTCCAAGATCATGTTACCCAGAGGTTATTTGCTGATGTATAATGGCAAGATTGGAGGACAACAGGCAATTATCTGTATCTCTAGTAATATCATTAAGGAATTATTTCAAGTTGTGACCAATCATCACGGTTTTCTTGGCTGTTGTACCTCTTTCCCTTCTGTTTTTTCTGTTTTGCACGTGTTAAACTGTAAGCTCTTTTCCACAGAAAGCTTTTTGCATATCATGGGTGCTCCCAGAAATGACAAAATAATAGCAGATATGAAATAAAATGTCACCATTTATGCAAAAGTGGAAGATAAGTTCATAGAAGTTTATAGAAATGACCAGAAAAATGAAATTATGTCATTTTTTAAAATCAAAGATGAATGATTAGTTATTTCTGAGGGGAGAGGGTGGGGGAAGCAGGATAAGCATAGGAGATAAATTGATTTTAAAAGCTAATTATGTTAATTTGTTTTTAAGATATCATAAGTAAATTGAGATTAACACAGTTTGAGTGTACATATTTTTATACTATAGTATATATATGTTTTTCAATCATATAATTGCATTAAAATAATAATTGATTACAGTAAAGAAAAGAAATTGGACGCCAGAGTCACAGTCAGAGTTTAAGGCCAGAAGGGGCCACCAGATCATTAGGCTGACTTCCTGAATATCTGACCCAACGTCACGTAGAATTGAAACAAACTCCTGAGCCCTAGGTCAGTGCGTTAACCAAAAGATGATTCTTCCCATCTTGGAGGATGGTTTAGTTCTCATGGAAGCGAGGCCAGGTTGCTACCGTGGCATGCTGGTAAGTAATGCATGCAGTTATTACTGTTAGAAGAAAAGGAGCAGGTTGACCCAGAGGCAGATTGAGTAGATGGAAACCTTTATTGCGATACTTGTTCCCCTGGACCCAATTGTCCAGTAAGCACTGAATTAGTTACAGCACACTCTTTTTGTTTAGGTTAGTATGCACACGTGTATATCCGTTACAACACCCCAAAAACCCTTATTAAGTAATAGAAACACCCACTGCTAGTAAACCCAACCCTAACTATTACTCATAGCATTACACATGTCATACAGACACTTTTACCTTGAAGATACATTTCTTTGCAACAATTTGTTGCCATAAATCTCCCTCATCAGCAGTTCTCAGGGGAGGGACGAAGGGGCCGTGAGCCAGGACTTGTTTATGTAGCTGGGAAAGGAAAGGAGGAGAAGATAACACTTCTTTTACCTTCTTTCACACAACGGACATTTATTTGACAACTACATTTCTCCTGCAGCTGCATCCTTATCTATCCTTACAAGCAACAGGGAAGGGGGAGAATATAGCAACTTATGTATTAAACAAAGAAATACTGCCAACTTATGCCTTTGTCCCCTAATGCTATGTCAGCATATTAGCAGCTTACGTTAGTTAACCCTAACAAATCCCAACAATTACAATTTACTACATGAGGATAAGGAGCTTGGTTTCGTACAAGGCACAAGAAGAATTGGTTCCAACCCCAAAAAATTTAAGGGACTAAATATATTGAAAAATAAATCAGACACAAAATACACTGGGAGACCCAGAGAATAGTATAATCTTAGGAATGCCTTCACAGAAAACTGTATCACAAGTTGGTGACAGCATTTTTATTAGGATGGAGTGTTCTGGAAGGAGTGAATTTTAAGGTGGGATTTGAATGAAGAATGTGTGCATAGGCTAGAAATAGAGTTGAGTGCTAGATATCAAGACTTTTGAAGTCATTGGAATGGCTCTCTTTGACTTCACTGGGTGTTGGTTCAGATTCTCGCTCATAGATGGTTATGCACATGTTGACATGTTGCCCATAGCTAGTGACTGATCCCAGCTATCAGAAAACCTACTTATTACAAATATTGTGACATTTCCTTCTCAGGCTACCATGCTAAAGAGGAGGGATTCTGTTTGAAGAATAAAATGAGAGATCTTGCCACGTCCTTATCTGATGTAAATTGGTGGTGTTCCCTTGAGTGCTGTTGACTGGAATGTGGACCTGGTCATTTGTCTATGTTAGTAATTATAGGCCAGAATGACCATTTTTTCTTCCAAAGTCTTTTCTTAATCCTCTTGTTATTTGTCAACATGTTTTCAGAATTGATTTGTACTCTTCCCAATGTCATAATTTTATCCCTTGTGTTAATGATATTATCCTTAAGGCACTATTTATTGGATTTTAAAATGGCATAGTTCCCCCTTTTCATTGATAGATTAGACAACATACCTTATTTTCTAAGCTGAGACAATGTTTATAGAGAAATATGAATGAATCTAGTATACTGCAGCTTGGTATTCTTGCCATATAGCTTTAGTAGATCAGGACAGAGTCTGTTAATCCACGTTTAACCAATTTATTATCTGCCTTTGGGCAAAACTGTGACCAAACCCTGGATGTAAGAGAGGTGTAGAAAACTCCCCCATTCCCTCTTGCAAAGGCCAGCCATGATGTGATTGGGAGGTGCCCGGGTTTAATTAAAGGTGTGATTTAAAATTGACTTTGCTAAATGTGTGCAACAGCCTATGCGGCACTCAAATAGATACAAACCTGGCTTGCACTAAGTTATCTTAGGTTACTCAGGAATAGATTTAAACTAAATTCAAATAAGCCATACTTAAACTGAAAAACGTGTCCATATGTGGCTTTGCACCAATTTAAAATACAGTGGTGCAATTTCTGTGTGTTGCAAAGGCCTTCTTGGAAAATTATACCCCAAGTTTGCATTTTCCCACTCTTTTTGTCTATGAATGTCCATTGTTCTTTAATCATGTCTTTATTCCAACTGTACTGTTGGGGCAGAGACAGTGAGCCTGATTCTCCACTGCCTTGCAGTTTGTGGATACCTATGGAAAGTGGGTATGACATGCCACCATTCTGATTTGGTGCCATTTTACACATACTTATGAACTCACTCTGAAGAGGTGTAAGTTACTACACAAGGTGCACAGCAATGAAGAATCAAGTACTGTGTCTTTATCTTTTCCTATAAAGTTTTATGCACACCTGTGGTGCTAGATAATTAATAATAATCTCTCTCACCTATCTGTCCTTCTTTATTATAGTTGCCTCCTGCTTCCAAATTAACATATTTGCAGTGACTCTGTCCTCCACCACTGCACTCTTGATTTTTAACCTTCTGGCACATTTAATGCCAGATTTTTGTAACAGCAAACAATTTCTCGCAAAATTGTGCCTGCTTTTTTTTTTTTTGCACCCACACTTGAATTGAGGTTACAAAGCTGGGAGCTTACATCTCTAATTACCTGACTGCAAATGCAAAAGTGTTTTGAGGTGCAAACACCTTTGCTTTCAAATCACAGTTTATTTTATCTGCAGAAAGAGGGCTTTTAAAAAAGGGACTCAATCTTCAGTCTACTGGTCAGCAGATAGACTTTCAGTGGGTTGTAGTGTTCTGAGTTCTCCAGTTCAATGGAAACTTTTACAAAATGATTGGCCCTCAAAGAGGAGGACATTTGTTTTCTGAAAGATTCTATTTGCTTTGATCAGCTGTGAAGTGAGACTACAACTATCTGACTTCAAGTTAAAACTCAAGAAATATACTACAGACAAGAAGCAAGAACTAAGTCTTTCTGTGCCCGACTGGTTTTTCAATGAGATACAAGAAAGAGTATTTCTCTGTAGACTTTTAAGCCAGGCACAGCATAAACACAGTCATTACCCAGGTTCACAGCTCTGACCTTGGGGAGCTGAATTGGAATACAGAACAGTTGCCACCTGCTCAGCTGAAGAAAGACTAATAGCTGGCCCTTAACATCAGACCAGTGATTTCTTGGCTGTAGAAAAGGAAGCTTTTTTCATGTAACAAGCTGTTTTCCTGCTTTTAGAGGCTCAATAAAATCTACCAAAGACTGTTGTTTTATAATAGAGAAAAACCCTCACTGGAAACATTTTGTTTGCTGATCCTCCATAAAAGACTATAACAGGAGCTCCTGCATACTATTCCTGGTGACAGAACATTCATTATGAGGTACATTTTCAGCTCATTGTGCATAAAGGCAGCCACTAGGAATAGGAGCGTGACTCTTGTTAACAGAAAGTTAATATGGTGGTGTGTGCTGAAATCTATATATACCTACTAGAACATTGACCCCAAGGGCTTCATGGGAAATTTTATGGAGTCAGATGATTAAAAATGAGAGAGGGAGAATTGATATTGCAAAGATGTTTCTCTGTCACTGACATTAGGACGCAGCTACAGGCAAGGAAAGAGAAGAAAAATCTGCCCCCCCCCCCCGCCCCAGGAGTTCTATAATACAACACACATTGCTGTGTACTCTCAAAAGTCACTCTACAACTGGTGGCCCAAAGAGGAAGGGGCTTCATTGATACAGGAACCTACCATTCTTGCAACCTGAAGTAGCTGCACTATTCACAGGCCTCTAATATACTTCCAGGCCAAGCAGCTCTAGACATCACTGAGCTGTTTATGTGCCACCTATTCAGTATACAGTCTGGCAGGCCAGGCCAAGCTTTGCCTAGTGATTTTAGATGCCTCCAGTTTGGAGGAGGAAGGGGTGTTTCAACCTGAGACTCTGTAAGAGGGGTCAGATATTCAGAGGACAGGTGATAAATGTTTTCTGAAAATCAGCCTTCCAACAGATGTGTCAAACTTGGCATCAAAAAACTGAAGCACCCAGAACGATTGGAAGAGCTGGTCAAAATTTTTCAAAGAATTTTTTTCAATCAAAAAAAGGCCTTTATTCACTAATGTAAATAAGAATTGGATTGGGCCCTTAATCAGGAATAAATAATGCCTCAGCATAATACCAGGGGTCAACGTGCTCCTGTAAGTATCAGTATGTGACAGAAAACTGACGCTCTAATAGCTTTCTGCTTGCATAAGCTTATGTTAATCCTGGTATCCTGGCCAAATTCAATTTAAGGGTCGTGTTTGGCCTTGGATGAGTCATTCAGGTAGAGAGCCACAAAAGGAGTTAGAGGTTGCAAAGCCAAGCATCATGGTGCCTAACATTTATGAGCCTAGGAAAAAATCACAGCAACGACTCTGAGATCCCCAAATCCCAGATTAGGTGCCTAGACTGTACACAGTGAATGGAGAGAGAAGGGATCCACAAAGCCAACTCTGCCTCTTGGAGATTGAACCTAGCTGCTTGCCCTCCATAACTGGGAACCCCTCTCCTGGAGGCAGGTGCTTTAGGTGCTAAGTAATTTATCTTGAGAATGAGTGAGGCAAGCACATCATTCCACACTACACAGACAGAGGAAGAGCCCATTGTATAACTTTTAGCCCAGCATTTACCTGGGATGTGGGCAACCCAGGTTTAATTACATCCCCCCTCCATGCCTGAAGGGGAGAAAGGATTTGAATACAGGTCTCCCAAATCACTCAGGAGAGTGCTCAAACCACAGCGCTATGGGATATACTGAGGGCACGCTCTCATTCTCTCCTGTTGAAGCTGCGCCACTGAAAGTTAAAGAGTCATTTGGCCAGAGAATGATCCTGAGGTTGAGTGATTTGTGGGCCTGGTGGTTTGGCACCCACTTCGAAAATGGAAAATGTTAGGTCCAGTCCCCCTATGCCAATGACTATTTATCCACAGTAGAACAACTTCAACAGGAGAGATTGAGCAATCCTTATATACACTATCCCATAGCTCAGTGGTTAGAGCACTCTCCTGAGAGGTAGCAGGCCCCAATTCAAATCCTTTCTCTCCCTCTGGAAGAGAAGAGGGAATTGACCCTGGGTCTCCCACTCCGCAGGTGAATGCACTAACCACTGGGTTATAAGGAGCGCACCACAGCCTCCTTTTCCTGTGACCAGATTCTGAATGGGCCCTGATCTGCTAGGTGACCTCTGAGCATGCCTACTGGTTAGTGCCCCACATGAAAGTTTGGCAGGTGCACACCTCTCTTCCCCTGGTTCATGGATAGTTCTGGGGCTTAGGCAGGAGATAGGTGTCCGGACACCTAGAGTGGGGCAGCATGCTTTGAGGTGGGAACTTCTACAGCAAAAACATAGGGCCAGAGTTAATGTAGGTGCCTACAGGGTTAGGTAGCAGCTGAGTGGGAATTCAGCAGTGGAGTCCCAACCTGGGGGTTTAGGCAGCTTTGTGGCTCTTGGCCTCAATGATTCTGTGTCTCAGGCTACTACTACCCTGCACACCATATGTGCCCTGCAAGAGGTAGGTGTAGCTACATGCCTCAGTGAAAATTAGGCTGTGTCCATGCTGCTGTGTGTAGCTATACATCAGTGAAAGATGCTAGCAGACACAAGGCAGGAGGGAAAGACTCCACAGCAGGGAGGCAGTGGGACACTACACTGCTAAAAATAGGGTTATTTTTAGCAGTGTAGTTGGAAAGGCACTGCTTGGGTAAGTAGCAAACCCTGTAGGTACATACCCAAATGTAGAATATAGGTATATGCAAGGTAAGGCACGGGCATATGTTAAGGCAGTAATGTAATGAGCCCACCAGGCCTGTCAGACAACAGCTTAGCTAAACAAGACATAAGGCCCAAAAGCCTTAGCATATGCAGCTAACCAGGAGTAACCCTAGACTGTACGACAGAATACTGTAATGATGAAACTGCCGACAGGTAACCACAAGCTGCTAGTTTATACAGCTTGGGATATTTTAAGTTAGGAACATCAGCAGATATCTGATCTCCAGAGTGTAGTGGTAACTCATTGATGGATATGCTAATAGGTTGAGATAAAAGGCCGAATAACTTAAAACATTAGTAGGGGGAGGAACTACAAATAAGGAAAAGGCGATAAAACCCCTACTGAATATTCATCCTAAAGCCTACATAGCGGTGTCAGCATAACACATTATAAAAATTGCATCACAACCCGTGTGCCTTGAGAGATGCCAGGATGACAACAACTACTGGTGATGATGACAAAGAAGATGATGAGGCAGATAAGGCCTAAGACTTCAGGTTGTTCTGCAAGGGATGGTGTGAGTATATGGCTGTTCAGATGTACATGCTGTATTGTCTCCATCTTCCTGGGTTGGGATGTTTGTAACTTTACTAATAGCATTAATAAAACTATTGTAAATTCAGAAGGTTTTTTCCTAAGTGTAGCAACTGTGCACATCGGGGTTCCCAAATAAACAGTAATTCTAACAATACTGGGCCTGATCTTGGGACAAGAACCTACCAAACCTCAGAATGTTACAGGAGAATTCTTAAATAATCAATATAATTAGCACACACTCAACAGATCAGGCAACTACTGAACCCTGTGGGTATGAATGTGTACATACCCAGAGGTTTCAGGAGTGGCTTTACTCTAGTTGCCTAAGCAGTGCATCACCATCTTCACTGTCATTTATACACGTACTGGGGGTATGTAGTGTATGTACTCTATGCACCACTGAAAGGAGTGGACAATGTAGATGTACCTTCATTTTTCCTATCTGCAAAACGGGCATAATAATTCATACCCACCTTCCAAGGGTTATTCTGAGGATGAATTAGTCATATTGTTCTTTGAAGGTGTGAAGTGATATATGTAAATGTTAAGTTTTATTATTATTGCTACATGAAGACATGTCCCTATTATGCTTCAATATTGTTTGAACTGATTATGCTAGTAATACCTAATGCAAATGTCAGTTATTACTAGTAAACACGTAACTCTGGTCTGCCACTCCCCGGAATGGAAAAGGAATCTTTCTTGTACACAATTCACTTTTATGGAGCAAGAGGTTTCCACTATTTGATCAATTAAAAAAATTGTGAAATTTTGTGTAAATGTTAGAAAAATCTAGAGGAATGACAACTTCAGAAGAATTAAGGGAAAGGTTGTGGCATGTAACCTTTGCAAAATGTCACCATTTTGCTGTGAAAATTTGTGAAGTGAAAGCTGGCAGCTTCTCTCAGCTCTGCTATACACTGACACATTTTACTGCCAGACTGTTTACTAACATAGCCAGATGCTTGTGTCTTAAACAGGAGACTCCTACAGCTGCATCGACTAGTGCTGGGTAAGGTAATGTACATTTACATCAATCAACACTCACTGGTGTCTCTTAGCTGATGAAGATTTTCACCTTGGGCTTACTTAGAAGAAGAGATTTACGAAGCTGAGTAGTCCTGTCCCCCTAACGGATACAAGAAGTGACATTTTGATTAGTCAGAAGAGCAGCCAACCTAGGATCTTTATTATTTTATAATTCACTCTTGCTTTGTACATTTATAAGAAAGAAACACACACACACACACACACACACATCATGAAGCTTATGCTCAGGGCTAGATCATTGTGGTTACTGGAGCTGCACCAATGGTTATAGAAATAAAACCCGGCTACTGCTCTGGTAAAAAAGAGAACACTGCCAACCCCTCATGCTGTCTGAAGGCTTTTGGGTGAAAGCCAGTCTCTGGAAACCGGGTCCCCTGGAAGTTTGATGCTAGCAGCAAGAAAACACTTCAGAGCTGGTTACTGGAATGTGAGACCAATGTTTCCAATATCAAAGATCTCACAGAACATGTGGAAGTGGGACATCTATAGACTTGAAATCTGGGCACCAATCAGAGCAGATGGGTGGGTGTAGATAAGAAGTGCTTCAAGCAAGAGAAGAAACATCTCATTGGCTCAGGTCATAGTGATAGCAAATACTCAGAGGAAGTAGTGATCACTATGACCTTCTGAGGAAAAAAAATCACTCATCAATTGGAAACCTATCAATTAACGCTTCAGAAGCACCAGATTCCAAACCAGAGTTTTAAAGACATCAATCATACAGTGCTATGCTCCTACAGAGGAACATAGTGATGAGGATAAAGATGAGTTCAACAAAGTATAATTGACAGAATATCTAAACAGGACATGTGATGGCTGACTCTGATACTAAAGCAGGATGTGACAACCAAGGAATAGAAAGAGCATGGTTTGGGAACCATCAACCAAAATATTGAAACACTCTGAATTGTGCTTAGTGTCCAACATAGTTCTCACAAGAATGCTGTTCCCCCACAAAGACCTATATAAAGAAACATGGAATTCACTAGATGGCCAAATGAAAAATCAAATCAACCACAATCTGCATTAGCTGGAGATTCAGGTCCTCTGTCTAAGATGCCAGGCCATATTGAGCAGCACAACTTTGTATTACTAATGTTGAGAAAGATCAATTTTAAACAGAAAGTGGGGAAAGAAAATCTGTAGACAATAAGGAACTGGTATGAGGCACTGCCAAAGGCAGAGGAAGGTGATACAATGACTGGACATGAAGAAAAATGGGCAATACTCAGAGACAACGTGATTCAAGCTGCAGCAGTCATAGTTGGATGTCAGCATTGGCAGAGCAAGAATTGGATAAGCCAAGAGATGTGGAATCTCATCATGGAAAGAAAAGTACTGAAAGGAAACCTCCTGAATGCGAAGACCAACAAGCTATTGGAAACGGCAAAGGAGGAGTACAAGAAAGCAGCCAAAATAAAGCAACGAAAGATTGATAAATAGTGATATGTTGAAGTCCCTGCAGCTAAAGTGGCTGCTATGCTAGGAAACCACAGAACTGTTTACCAAATGATTAAAACCCTGTGTGGAAATTTCAAAACAGAAAATGGGCCAATAAAAAGCAAAGAGGGAAAAAGGATTACAGCAACTGAAGTAGAACAGCAAAACAGAGGGACAGGACATTTCAAAGATGTCCTCTAGAGACCCCAGCCCCACCACAGCACTAGATTTTGATGAAAATATCAAATTGACCTTATCAATTAACATTAACATGGGTCCAATAGAGAGGTCAGAAGTACAAGCTGCCATCAGAAAGCCAAAAAATAACAAAGTGGCAGGAGATGATCATATTACAACAGAAATGCTAAAGGTACTTCATACTACCACCCTAACAAACTGACAGAGCTGTTCAATTAAGTTTGAGGAAAAAAGAGACCCATCCTGACCAATGGAAATATGGAATCAGTCAGAATATAAAAAATAGGTGATCTTACTGACTGTAACAACTTAAGAGAAGTTACATTATCTCTGTTGTAGAGAAAGCCTTCTGCAGTGTGATGCTACACAGGATGAAAGAGGCAGCCGATGCAAAGTTTAAAGAAGATTGGGCTGGATTCATACCCAAGAAATCCTGTGTAAATCACATATCAGAGGGGTAGCCATGTTAGTCTGGATCTGTAGAAGAGACAAAGAGTCCTGTGGCACCTTATAGACTAACAGACGTATTGGAGGATAAGCTTTTATGGGTGAATACCTACTTCGTCGGTTGCATGCATCCGACAAAGTGGGTATTCACCCACAAAAGCATATGCTCCAATATGTCTGTTAGTCTATAAGGTGCCACAGGACTCTTTGTCGCTTCTTGTGTAAATCACATATACTAAGAACCCTCACAGAAGAATATGCAGAATGGTAAGTTCCCCTCTTCATCAATTTAATTGATTGTCAAAAGGCATTTGACAGCCTGTACAAACATACATTGTGGAGTATTCTTCAGTTCTACACAATCCCAGGTAAAATCATCAACATCTATCATGGCCATGTACAGAGAGGAAGTGCCCTGTAAGGGTGAACAACTGGATAACAAGAGTGGTTCAATGTGGACACTGATGTGAAACAGAGCTTCATTTTATCTCCACTGTTGTTTGGCATTGCCATAGATGGGATAATGAGGAAGTGTATTTGCAACACAGACACTGGTACAGCATGGGTAGATGGCAAATGTGTAGAAATTCTAGACTTCGCTGATGATATTGCACTGAGTGAAAACCTTGTTAAGTTGCAAAAGACAGGCAGGCAACTCGGCAAAAACTGCAGGCCAACCAAGGGTCAAAAATAATTATGCTAAAACAAACACCCAGGAAACCAAGACACCAAGAAGTAACACCTGGAAATCAAAGATACGCAGCACCAGATCAAAACTGACAGTTTTCAATTCAAATGTAATCTTGGTGTTAACCTACAGCTACGAGAGCTGGAGACCTACTAAAACATTAGACAGAAAACAAGACATCTTCGAAAATAAGTCGCAATGTCAGATTCTGGGCATTGGTTGGAAAGACTTTACCACCAAAGACATATAAGAAATCCCCAACCAGAATCAAAAGGAAGCATTTGACATATCTGGGGCATGTACTCTGGATGCCAAAACTCCCACATAACAGACTTCCACATGAAGCTGTCAAGTGGAAGCCAACTGGTGTGAGGAAATGAAGGCGTCCAATAGAAATCTTAAGAAGAACCCTGATCAAGGAGAGCAGAACAGTTGATCTCAACACCATAGAGCAAATGGAAGCAGCAGCAAATGACAGAGGAATGGAAAAGACAGGTTTCTGCCCTGTACAACAACAAACAAACAAAACCCGCCAAGATACAAAACCACCAGGAGCACAAGGGAGACTGGGCCTATTTGAGGTACAATTGCCAAGTATCTGCTCTTTGTGCATGGAGGTGAACAATAAGTTCTATGCTATAGCATGGAGTAATTTGCTGTCCCCCACAATGTGCCTGCCCTGCTCTATGGCTTGATGTGGGAGGATCATACCTCCACCCCACATCCTTTTTTTGGCTTGATCTTTTGGTACGACTGGAGTGCCCAGTCCCGAAGCTCCCCAGCACGCAGGGACTGATTTCATTAGATGAACGTAGGCAGTTGCAGAAGGCAGGGGAGAGGGTTTCTTGTGCAGCCCTGCACAAAGACCTGTCATCTAGCCCTCAAGATTAACACAGTCTTTACTCAGGAGAAACTCTCACTGAAGTCAGTGAGAGGTTATTGGAATAAAAATTGAGTAAGGACCTCTAGATGTGCCTGTCTATAGACAAGAGCCATTTGAAGAAGCAGCTGCCGCAGCAATAGAATGCCTGAGCCACAGGGATGACAGATGCAGATTGACCATCTCATTAGAGTGATTTATAAAGCAGCCGCTCTCACCCACAGCTCCTACAGTTGTCTTGTTTGGAGTATGAGGAGTCACAAGCCAAGAGAGAATCTCCGGGGCTCTGCCTCCATTTCATTTTCACTTGAAATCATTGTAATTATAGAAACCGATTTTACATTTAATTTGGATTTTTTACCTCCTAGATTATTGAGTTTTAACTGTTTAACCATTCTCATTCTCTCTCATTAAAAAACCAACAAAATACCTGCAACACCCATAACATCCATAACAATGTTTCCTTTATGATGATTATGCATTTGAGAAGGCAAACAATGCTTTTGAGAACTGCTGGGGTTATTTATCCCCCCTCTGTGCTTGTGGGCTTCTACCTGGATATTTTTTCCCTTCTGTTGCAGTGACGTCCCGGAGATTGGGCAGTAGGTGAAGTTGGAGGGGTGTGAGAGGGAGCCTGCTATGTGTATTTCAATAAAAGAAAGTGAGGTAGATTTTTATAGATTCACAGCAGGTATAAATCCATATAGCTCTATTGACTTCAAAGAAGATAGGCCCATTTACACCACTTAAAGATCTGGCCCAGAAGGTTTACATTTTTTTAAGCGAATGTTTTCACTGAGGATAACTATGTGTTATCTGCCCTGTGTGAGTCTGTGCGCCTTGTTAATGAATGTGAATCTGGCCGATCCTGAAGTGGAAAGGGGCTCTGATAAGTTCACAATAGTTAAAAGACTGGATGGGCAGCTGTGAATGTTGCCTGTGGCTTGATAGACTACATTTTGGTTTGCTAGATGTGCAGCATTGGTCTTATGAGGGTTGTTTAGGGAGTAAATAACATCTGCTGTACAATTGGCTGGCAAAACCTATTTGTAGTATAATTAAACAGCAATCATTTTGTTGGAGAGTAAACAAGAAGATAAACAGTCCAGGAATTAATGACCGGAATATCATTGCTTGTTTCCACTGCTAGAGATGTGCAACAGGTACTGTATGCTTCTATAGAGAGCACGAGTGGAAGCAGAACCAGAAGAAAGGTTTTTATGTATGCCAAAAATAATGCTGCTAGTTTTTCTCTGGAAAGATCAGCTCTTTCTTGTCGCTAACAGATCTCCCCCACCCTGCGTATTCCCGGTTTTCACTAGAAGAACAAGAATGGAGTGATTAATTTGCAAGTAGTAATTTATCTGATGAATCAGGACCCCTCCCCACTCACAGAATGTGTGCAAGCAGTGCTCAGTTTATTTGTTATTGGAAAGTATACAATGAATATTTATGGCAATTTTTATTAAACTCTAATGATACCCTATATTCACAAACAATTTGCTGGTTAACTGTGATTGTTCAGATATGCCACACGATATTGTTTCTCTTCTCTGGTGGGATGACTGCACAAGCACTTCTGGGGTGAACACCCACATGTATAAATGTAAAATTTAGTCTATGTGAATATTTGTGCATGATCTGTGAAAAGTCAGACAGTACAACTACGCTGCTCTGTGCAAATGCAAAAGGTGCTGGGGGCACTGAAAAAGGAAAGCAAATAATCTGTTTATCTAATTACTTATGAGGTCAAGAAAGTTTTTGCTATACTTGCTCACTTCTATGGATCCCTAAAATCCCTCTAATTTTCATGGTCTTGAACCCTTTCAGCTGAGCCGTGAGGGCTCTTCAAGACTATCAATGCTGCATTGTAATCAGATGAATATACGAGGCTCCCTTGTCTCTCAGGGGCTGTGTGTGCTATTTTAACACTATCCCAAACTCTTACCTACTGGGGAAACTAGATTAAGACAGGAAATAAAATTCAGACCTTCCAGATGACACAACAGAGCACTATTACTAGCCCACCAAGCCATCTTCATCATGACACTTTTGATGCCTTTGGTAGTTTAGTCGAGCCAATAGTCTTATAGGCCTAGATCCTCAAAAATATTAAGGCATGACATTCTGTTCTAAAGGCAAAAGGGGAGTGCAATCATTGCTCTGTCTTAGGGTCTGTGCTGGTATTAGGTATCTGAAAGGGGGTGGGCTATAAGGAACAGCTCACATACTGTGCTGACTTGGGCATATCAGAACCTGGATGAATAAACAGATCCATGGACCCACCCACTTTTGTATCAGCCCTCAGAGCCAGCCAGGCAAGGAATGACTACTCTAGAACTTTTCAAAGAGTGACATCAAAAGAGGGACATTGCCCCTGAAAGTCTGCTAGAAAGACCATTGTGGTGCAACACAGCATTTTCAAAGCCATAATTCCATAAAGCTCATCCTGAAAATGCTACTTCTGAAACAAATATCATCACCTCAAAACATACAATGCCATCACCCCTGAGATGCGCCATGGTCAAACACCCAAACAAACACCCAAAACTTGCCTTCTGATGTGTTATCTGAAACAGCTACAATTAGATGCGCCCAGCTTTTTCTCTGGGTTTCCACAATATACCATTATTCAAACACTGAATTCAGACTACAAGGCAAATTCAGACTATAAATAATGTCTCTTCTTTCTCCTCTTCTAGTCCCAAAGCATCTTTGGAGACACAAGGAGCAGTTCATTCTTGCCCATGGCTTGTTCCTCAGTGAAGCTTGGTCATGTCCCTGCATATGATATCTTGCTGTCTAGTCACTGGTCAACTTCTAGGTTGGACTGACCTTGGTTGTGTTTGCATAATTTTCTTTGCAATCCTATCATCTGTTTGTCTTCTGCAGTGTCCCTACCATCACAATCAGCCATAACACTAGTCCTGTACCCTGAGTTCACATCCTACTCTCCTTCTGACTACTTCATTTGTCTTGAAATCATTCTACTTTATACCTGCCAGCTTCCAAAAAACACTCGTCTGTATTGCCTACAGCCTCTGATGTCTGTTCCATTTAATGCAGCTGCTTGCAGACCATACAGTAATACTGTTAGTACACTGGTATAATAAATATTTCACTATGTTTTTTATCAGTCCATAATTTCATCAGCTTCAGTGCAACACTTGTAGCTAAAGCACATCTGTTGTTAGCCTTATCCTTGATGGAACAATTGGCATAGATCAGGCTTCCTAGGTGCACATAAGACTATTTTTTTCCTGTGACTTTGCCGCTGCTGCATTTAAACATTTTATCATTTGCCCCCTTTCCAAGATGCAAACACTTCTTCTTCTTCTTGGAATTTATTGTAAGTTCAAGTCAACTATACAATTTTCCAAGGTAGAGAACATCATAGTCATTAATTCTTGTTTGCCAGTTGTGCAATGCTATCTGCATAATCTAAAGAGTTTAATCCTGGATCACCCAGGCTCACGACCTTCACACTGAGGCAAACGGGGCTCACTTAGCATCTTTAGGCAAGTCTATCTAGGAGAAGGAAAACTCTGATTTCAAATCCAAGTAGTCCAAGCTAGTTAGACTTGGAAGTTAGGTGGAATAGAGTGGAACCATTGATACCTGTTCCTAGTAAGCCAGCAGACTATGAAATAGCATTCTGATAAACTGGTTAGGGTGGATTGGGCCTAACAAGCAATTTCATCTGAAACTTTATTTATTATACTGTTTCTATAAGAAGTAGACAAAATCAGTGAGGGTAATTAAACATTGGAACAATTTATCTAAGAGGTGGAGGAATCTCCAATACTTTATGTCTTTAAATTAAAATAAGATGACTTTCTAAAATATATGCTCAAGCCTAACCAGAAGTGATGGGGTTGATGCAGGAACATTTGGTGAAATTCTATGGCCTGGATGTTTCAGTTTCCTAAACAAGAATAAAGTTCCTTTTAAAAACCTGTGAATGTGAGTAAATATTTGCTACCATTAAGGAATGCAATTAAGCATTTTCTTGGGTGACTGAACACCCCTGAAACAACTTTGAAGCTAATTTTCCAGCAAAAATAATTCTGTTTCTGGGCATTAGATTCATGAAAGGGATAATAGGTAGAACATTTTTGTTTTCAGATTGCAATGAATGTCATTCAGATTAGTGAAAATTTGAAGCCATGAATGTTAATTGTCAATAGAAGAGGATTTAGAAAAAATTGATAAACAGTAATAAGTCACCAGGACCAGATGGTATTCATCCAAGAGTTCTGAATGAACTTAAATATGAAATTGTAGAACTACTAACTATCGTATGTAACCTATCACTGAAATCAGCCTCTGTACCAGATGACTGGAAAGTAACTAATGTAACACCGATTTTTAAAAAGAGCCCCACCAGAAATTCTGGCAATTACAGGCCAATGATCCTAACTACAGTAGCGGGCAAATTGGTAGAAGCCTATAGTAAAGAATATAATACAAACAGATAAACATGATTTGTTGGGGAAGAGTCAAACACAGCTTTGTAAAAGGAAGTCGTGTCTCACCAATATTTTACAATTCTTTGAGGGAGTCAACAAACATGTGGATATGGATGATTCAGTTGACACAGTGTACTTGGATTTTCAGAAAGACTTTGACAAAGTCCTCACCAAAGGCTCTTAAGGAAATGAAGTAGATTTGGGGTAAGAGGGAAGGTCTTCTTCTATCATAATATCATCAATAACTGTTTGAAAGATAGGAATAAATGCTCAGTTTTGACAATGGAGAGAAGTGAACAACAGGACCCCCCAATGATCTGTATTAGGTTCTGTGCTGTTCAACATATTCACTAATGATCTGGAAAAGGGGGTGAATAGTAAAGTAGCACAGTTTGCCAACGATACAAAATTATTCAAGATAGTTTTGTCCAAAGCAGACTGTGAGGAGTTACAGAGGGCTCTCATGAAACTGGGGCACTGGGAAACAAAATGGGAGATGAAATTCAAATGTTGAGAAGTGCAAAGTAATGCACACTGGAAAAATAATTCGAACTATACATATACGATGATGGGTTCTAAATTACCTGTTACCACCCAAGAAAGAGATCTTGATGTCACCATAGCTAGTTTTCCGAAAACTTCTGCTCAATGCACAGCAGTTATGAAAAAGACTAAAAAAATGTGTTAGGAATTATTAGGAAAGGCATAGAAAATAAGACAGAAAATATCATAATGCCACTATATAAATCCATTTTGCACCCCCACCTTGAATATTGTGTCCAGTTCTATCTCAAAAAGGATACAGTGGGCCTGAAAAAGGTACAGAGGAGAGCAACAAAGATGATCCAGGGTATGGAATGGCTTCCATATGGAGGAGAGACTAAATATTAGGACTATTTGGTTTAGAAAAGAGATGCGTAAGGGGTGATATGATACAGGTCTATAAAAATCATGAATGATGTGTTTTTTACCCTTTCACACAACACAAAAACCAGGGGTCACCCAATGAAATTAATAGTCAGCAGATTTAATACAAAGAAGAAGGAAGTACTTTGTCACACAATGCACAATGAACCTGTGGAACTCATTGCCACGGGATGTTGTGATGGCCAAAAGTGTAACTGGGTCAAAAAAGATAAGTGAGTGGAGAATAGATCCATCAATGGTATTAGCCAAGATGGTTAGGGACACAATCCTATTCTTAGGGTGACCCTAAACCTCTGACTGCCAGAAGCCAGGAGTGGAAGCCAGGTGTGGATCACTCCATAATTGCCATGTTCTGTACACTCCCTCTGATGGGCCACTGTTGGAGACAGGGCACTAGGCAAGATTGACACTAGTGTGACCCCATGTGGCAGCATTTATGTTGGCTGGATTGTTAATTATCATATTTGGTTTTTTTAAATATTAGCATCAAATTTCTCAAGATAGAGAAAACAAATGTAAATAATTGCACACCTTCATGCCTCCGAAGGGACAGAGTTCTAAAAAAATATTAATATTTTGTTATTATAACTAGAATACCACCTAGTTCTTCCATAGCACTTTTAATCAGAGCACTTTACAAAGGATGGAAAGCATCATTGTCCCCATTTTAGAGATGGGGAAACTGAGGCAAAAGCTGTAACATGACTTGTTAAGGCTAGCCAGCAGCCCAGTGGCAGAGCTAGGAATAGCACCCAGGTCTCCTGAGTCCCAGCTCAGTGCTCTGTCCACTAATTACTTATTTACTTACACATTTTAATAAGTTTAGCCAGTTTTTTGGTTAAAATTCAAAAACTGAAAAAAGGACAATGACTTTTTACAACTTTGAATCCAGGCCAAGGTTCTGAAGGAGTACATTTCTGTTTCATTTAAATGGATACAGATTTTCTGAGTTTGTGTAAATTGATCATTTTATGTTACCATAGGAACATGGGTATTACCATGCCAGATGTGAGCCGTGGTCCATGTAGTCCAATAACCCATCTACAAGCTTGGCCAGTACTAGCTGCTTCAGAAGAAGGTACAAAAACCATCATACCAGACAATTATGGAATAACCTGGCTACAGGAGAAATTTCCTTCTAACCCCCTTTGGTAAGTGATAGGTTTCTGGCCAGAAACATAAGGATTTTGTACTTGTTTTCATGTCTACAGTAACTGCAGATTTGTAATGTTCATATAGATGAACATCTTTGAACGCTGCTAAGCTCTTGACCTCAATAATATTTTGCATTCGATTCAACCAGTTAATTAGGCAATGCAAAAATGTATTTAATTGTATCAGTTTTACATTTCTTGCCTTTCAATTTCATTCACTAACACCTTGTTTTTATATAGCACCTATCACTGCGCTAAATACTGCACAAAATTACAGAGAGGGAAAGTATGAGAAGGGGCAAAGAAGCGTGTTTGATTGACTTTCTCTACCCCATTCAATTCTCATCATCCCCACACCACTGTCACTTAGAACTAGACATTTTTCAGCTGGGAACGATAATGCTGATGGCAGGTTATCCAATCATTGTCCCTGCCACAAAAAAGTGGCATGACAAATAAGCATGAACACTGGCAAAAGCGAGAACATTAAACCTCCTAGTGAACCAGAAGTTCCCCTCCAGGCACAAACATTTCAGTCAGAATGGAAGAATTCTATAAAGTACAGCGTTCAGGAGTCTGGGAATAAATAAACTCTTGTTCTTCATTCTGATTGGCTGTTGATTAAATGGTACTGGGTATTTACAATTGGTTCCATTTGGGAGAAAATTATAGAGATGATTTAACCATTGGAATGATTTGTTGAGAACTCGGAATTGTATGTACTGATTCTTTCTGAAATGCCTGGGTAGATGGCTAATAGGTGCAACTCATATCTATTTTATTGTGATGGGGTATGGAGTAGGGGTGTTTTTATATATATTATATTTTTTTCTAATAATTAAATGACTCTTTCTTTACCATCTAGTCAGGTGATTGCCAAAAACTGAAAAAAAAATCTTTTTTTTTTTGAAAGTCAAAATTTTCTTCAGAAAAAAAGCATTCTGACCAGTTCTAGTGTGGTCGTTTAGCAATAGGAACTCAAACCTGTGTGTGAAAAGGGAGCAAAAATTCTTAGGGGAAACATTTCAAAGTGTTTTCCCTCAAAGTTGATAAACATTGTATTGAGAAGATTACATGGAAATTTTAATTCTTCCCTGAAGAGCTATTGTGCCAAGTTTGGGAACTAAAATCCAGCATTAAAAAATGAAACGGGGATTTCAGTCCTGCTTAAATACATTTCTCACCACAACCCTAGCCATGGAGTCACTATCAACACCTCCAGAATTTTTGCAACAATATAAAATAAAGGGCTAGTTTCACAACCTACATCTTCTGATCTGGAAAGTGCTCAACATCACCCTTACCATCTCATTTCTGCTTCTGGCAGGTTTCATCTAAAGTGTGGCAGGAGACTTGAACCTTGACCGATTTCATATCTCTAGTTTTGTGTCGGACATGGAGGCAGCTGATATGGACACATAAGTCAGTAGGTCCCAACAAACTTAGTAAAGTTTACTCAGAACTTACTCTGTATGTACCACACTTCGATCTAGCTGACTGTGATTCTTGATGTGAGACACTACCTGGTCTCTGAAAGGCACAGCCTAGAATATGGGAGCACATTAATAATGCTAATATCTATATATTATAATATATAATAAATATAAGTGTTAATTACCAACAACTGAGTTATATAAAAAATTTGTAACCCTCCAATCCCTACCTCAAACAAATTTAATTGATGGAGGTATACAAATACAACCATAACTTTAAATAGTAAAGAAATAATTAGCAGTTGCTTTAGGATTGGAGAGGAATATTCATTATAATCATTTTATGATTTAATTGTAGATTATCTTTTGTGTCTCTTTTGTTTGTGATCTTACATCCTTTGTGAAAATGCCGAAGACTTAATTGACTCCTTTCAAGAGCCAGAGATTTGGGGGGTTGAGAAGGGAAGGAGGAGGTGAGCACACGCACAGACTGACTGGTCATTTCCTCCTTTCTTTAAAACTTCGTTTCAACAAATTCTATATTGCTAGGGATAGATTTAAAAAACAAAGTGTTCAACTTGATAAACTGTTTTATTTTAGAAAGTATTTGCATTAGTATCTGAAAAATCCTTCACGTTAGTTTCTAGTCGCTTGACTGTAAGACTCCAAATTGACTTAGCTTTTAAGGTATAAAATGGTATTGTTAGGTTTGATTGTGTCATACAGTTGTGGCACAGCATGATTTTCTCAGTTGCAACTCTTGTGCTCATGCATGACTGACTTAAGTGGAAGAATTATTCTGAGGAATGTTTTCCTTACTTAAAACGTCCTACTCTTATAGTGAAAGTGTAAGATATGGTTCTATTTGTAAACAACTGAAGCGTAATATCTGCAATACATCATGTAAAGGTATAATCACTGTCAAAATGACAAGGCAACATCAAAGAAACTGACTGCTGTAATTGACAGAGATGGTGATCAGGCTCCAAAACTGTTTTCTGATTGCATATTCATGATTCTTCTCTATAATACGCTACAGTAACTGTGTGAGTTATTCTAAGTGGATGTTTTAACATCACTAGACTGACATCTTTGAAATTTGTAAGTCTAATCTTCAACACTGTTCGCTCTACATTGTCTCAAGACATCTAACTCTTGAAATCTGGACTTCGTTGTGTGACACATCAAAGGACCGCATACACACAGCATCATAGCATGCCACCAGTTTCTCTGCTGACTGTGGTTAAACAATAGAGCTGTTTTCAGACTGCCTCCATAATGTTCATTTCTACCAGTACTGGTGAGTAACCTTGAACAATCAATTTACACACACACACACACACACACACACACACACACACACACACACACACACACACACACACACACACACACACACACACACACACACACACACACACACACACACACACACACACCTTCAAGTATCCTTAGGCTGACAATTTCTCTCTGATTCACTGTTTGACCTTGGATGGAGGTGGGTGAATTCAATATGTCCAGGTATTTGCCTTGTTTGGATTTTGGCTATTGATCCCCTTGACTTCTAATATTACAAGTCATGGTCATAGGCATGAGAATGAGAATGGATGCAGAAAACTTCTATCTGGGTCCCTCCTAGACCCTTGTTTCTCCCCCTCCCCCACAATACAAGTGACTGCCTTTGACTTCAGTAGGAGTTATTCATATCCTACAAGGGAGATTAGTCCTTATCTCTGGGTGGGGTGAGGTTGGCTGGCCTGCTTCCCCCATCCTGAATGTTCTAGTACATTTTCCTAGGGCAGCTCTAGGTTTTCTATCACAATAAACCTGGACATTTCTGGGTACAGCTCAGTAACATGCTGCCAAAATTACAAGGAGTTCCCTTTAAAAATGTTTCTACCTCACATGGTGATCTATGAGATTCACTTTGTAAAATACTCTTCCCTACCCATCCCCAATCCATCAGTTCCTAGATACTTCCCCTTATACTTCCTTCTCTTACCAAATTCCAACTAATCCCAGTTCAGAATTCTCTCTCCCCGCTCCCCAATTTCTTTAGCAAAGAGATCCCCACCCTTTCAGAAGGAAGCCTGTGGAAACTGAGAAAAGTCAGAGAGACTTTTTAAACCAATCAAAAGTCAGTGACTTTTCCCTGGTGAGAAGGGGAGTATAAGGCCGAGGAGAAGTAGTCTTGAAAGAAAAAGAAGTTCCCAGTTTTTGAGCTGTGTTAAGTCAGTGTGCTAGTCAGACCCTGCTACTGATTCATGAATTCTCACAGAAAACTTCAGGTTAAAGACCAGACCTCAAGGCAAGAGACCGTTTTCAGGACAGAGGGATTGCCTTCTGTCCTCGGAATTGCATGGGTCCCTGACCCAGCCAAGAGCAAAGAAACCATGAATGACCTAGCTAGCCTACAAAAGCTTAATTAAAGAGGGTTCCCCAGCCTCACAGGTGGATAAAGATTCAAAGATGTCTGAGGGGTCCCCATCCTATTACTGCTTTTGTCTACCTTATATCCTACCATATCACTGGTCTATGAGCCAGAGAGAGCTTGTGCACTTCTGCCTGAGGTTTCCATTAGTGAGTACTGAGTTTACTCAGGTGTTTGAGCTTGCTCTAATGTTGCTGAACAGTTTGTGTTTCCACTTCAAACTGCTGGACATCTTCTGAATTGCTTATGAGTACAGATGCATGTTTCTCCTTATGGACTTAAATTCACTATTAGGAACTAAATAGAATAAACTTAGGCTTATGATGCAAATGAAGACTTCTGTGCCCACGAAATGGTGTTCAATCACCACAAGCAGAAGCTTAACCAGTCAGAGGCTGCATTTGTGTGGCTATCATATATGCTGATGCAGCTAAAACTCAAACTAGGAGCTGGGAGGTAGATAATCAACTGCCACCAAGAGAGCCTCCCTCTAAGGAAGCCAGTGCTAAGCTTATCTTGGCTGGAAAGAGGTCCCCCCCCTATCAAGTGCTGAAGAGCAGAAACACTTCCAAATATCTGATGTGTTTGAAAATCTAGGTGTGTTCATTGTGTCGCAGCCGTCAATTAGTGTCCTTGCATGCTTTATATGGTACATGCCCATGGGCAGCCACTATCGCCCCAAAAGCAAGGAAGAAGAGTGAAAGCTTTGAATGCTCTGTGAATTCCCCCCTGAATCAGCATTTTGCACAAGGTTATTCAGCCCCTATATTTCTGTAACTGGGGCATGCTTGGAAAACACACACACCACCCAATGGGCTGCTGCAAATTCAGCTGTTCCATACATGGTTTGTTGGGCTAGTGTCAGAACGCTAGGCTTGGGCTGAAATGTAGAACACATACTGCCTCACTCAAGGCCTAATGAAAGGGTTCTTTGATTTGTACATTGCGTCTGCGTATCTACTAAAGTGTGTCTCTTTCTGTTGCCCAGTAAGCTAGACTTGAGGATCGTGTTTGAGCTATATAGTCTGGGGAGCAGCTGCACCTGAAACTAAGGCCATCGGACAGCTTCATCAAGACACGCTAGCTGTTTTGGTGGCACAAAGCAATTATCTATCTGGCCTAACCAGCCAGTTACACTGAGTTTACCACTGTTCGGGCTGCCAGAGGAGTGCAAAGCAGCTAAAGGCATCCAGACTAGCTACAGTCCCCATGGGGTAATGCCTGCAGAAGCCTTCCTGCCGTTCTCTAGCTCAGCTGAGCTCTTGCTGCCCTTTATAATGACCAGGTGTTCTTTACACTATCACATGACCCTAGCCCCACAGCCTCAGCTGGGGCCAACTCCCCTTAATGGGGCCAGTCACCTTGTCACATACCTTGCCCACTAGAGCCTTCTCTGGCCTCAGGACAAGCTCTACCTCTCACTACCTCATCTAGGGCAGTCTTTTCCCCTTTAAAAGCAGCCACCTCAGCCTCTCATTCTTTTCTGCAATGCATTGGCTCTTTATTCTCCTGCAGCAAGAGCTGCTGTTCACCAGTCTCTTCCTTTACTCTGAAGCAGATCAGTTCCTGAGCTCTATTTATGGCTTGTGCCAAAAGCTTATGCCTTAATGAGCACATTTTCCCCCAGCTCCTGCAAGCCCTCTGCCTTGGTAGGATATAAGGTAGACAAAAGCAGTAATAGGATGGGGACCCCTCAGACATCTTTGAATCTTTATCCACTTGTGAGGCTGGGGAACCCTCTTTAATTAAGCTTTTGTAGGCTAGCTAGGTTATTCATGGTTTCTTTGCTCTTGGCTGGGTCAGGGACCCATGCAATTCCGAGGACAGAAGGCAATCCCTCTGTCCTGAAAACGGTCTCTTGCCTTGAGGTCTGGTCTTTAACCTGAAGTTTTCTGTGAGAATTCATGAATCAGTAGCAGGGTCTGCCTAGCACACTGACTTGAGTCTGTAGACGGCCAAGTTGTGCAAAGACTTCAGCTATGGAACCCTTTTTTCACAGCTCTCTCCTGTCCATGCCTCGATCAGTCTGGTGGGCAGGGCTGCTGACATCACTGCTGCATCTGTCCTAGGCAGTTCTCTGCAGTGGGGATGGTTTCTCTTGGTCTACAGAGCTTCTCCTTTTCCTGTTTTACTCAGTGTCATCATCTACTTTTGAGATCCTTTTACTACATGTCCTACAATCCCATAGCTAAAGCCCACCTTGGAGTGAGCCTTCCTCCTTTGCGGTCTGACACACAGCTTAGGTGATGAGCTCATGCTATGGGATCTCAGATCACCCATTCAGCTGAAATGCCACTCCATAGAGTTGCAATTTTTTTAGTGGCTACGTCTACGTTGCACACCAGTGTCGGCAGGCTGTAGTGTATGTGTAACTACATGTCACAGTCAGTAGCGTAGCCAGGGGGGGAGCAGGGGGAGCAGCCACTCCCCCACTGAGCAGAAGCGGCGCCTTTTTTTGCTCCCGACGCCTTTTGCTGCAGAGCATTTTTTTTTGCTCCTGGTGCCTTTTTTTGATCCTGACGCTTTTTGCTCCCGGCGCCTTTTTTTTAGCTCTGCTCCTCCTGTGCTCTAAACCTGGCTACGCCACTGGTCACAGTGAAAAGCAAGCTGAGTCCACCCTGTGGTGTGTAGCGCCACATGTCAGTGAAAGGTTCTAGCAGAGGGAAGACAGCGGGGAAAGGCTCTGGCAACAGGGAGGTGCCAGACTCTTTTCTGCCACTGTCTTTTCAGTAGCTTGTGCTGCTTTCTTTTCCACTTTTTCTCATACTGCCAAAATTTCCCCTTATTTCCAGAAGCCAATCAGCTGCTCACATGTTCCAACTCATGTAAGCCAGCAAGTTAGCTCGCAGTCATCAATCCTTCCTGGGCCATGCCAGAATCTTTTTCAGACCCTGCCGCAGTTAATTGGCTTACACAGAAACTTGGGCAAAATAAGGTAGCAGAGCAGTGTGGGAGCTAGAATTTCCATTTCTTGGGAATGGCCATGTTTTTGAAATCCATTTAAGAATTTGAACAAAATATCAAATTTCAAAATAGCACATGAAATGGAATTTAAAAAATAAGTTATTTAAAGTAAATCAAAATGTTTATTTTATTCTTGTTTTATTTTGTATTTTTTCTATTTTTATTTTTGAAATTACTTTGTTCATCTTTTAGTTTTTATCCTATTCTTGTTTATTTTGTATGTGTATTTTATATTTGTTTCAATTTTTGTTTTTCTACTTTGTAATTTTGTTTTTTACATTTTTAATTTTACGTTTGTCTATTTTATCTGGCATTTGTTTTTATATTCTTACTATATTTGTATTGTTTTATTATGTGTTAATTATCTTTAACATTGTATTATTTTTGTTTTGCCTTTTGTTTGATTTGCTTTTATTTTTTCATGGTTTTATTGTTCCCTCACCTCTTAGCCCAGGGGTCTCAAACACATGGCCCATGGGCCGTATGCGGCCCGCAGAGCTCTTCCCTGTGGCCCGCCGGGCTCCCCGCACCCCCCGCCCACCCTTTATTAAAAAAAACCCCTTTTTTTAATTTTATTTTTTAACCCCCAGGCAGTTCCCACTGCCAGACAGTTGTTCTGGCGGTGGGGACTGCCTGGGGGTAAAAAAAATTTTTTTTTAAATGGGGGGGTGGGGGTGGAACGCGGGGAGCCCGGCGTGCCGCAGGGAAGAGCTCCGCGGGTCACATGGGAAGAGCTTCACGGTTTCTGGGAGGGAGCGGGGAGGAGTGGGAAGCCGTGCGCACAGGGGAGGAGGCAGAGAAGGGGCGGAGAAGGGGCGGGGCCTAATTGAAGGGATGGAGTGGGTGTGGGGCCGGGGGCAACGAGGGGGCGGGTTCAGTGATGCGGCCCTCGGGCCAATGCACTAGTCCTCATGCGGCCCTCGTGGTAATTTGCGTTTGAGACCCCTGTCTTAGCCAGTGCCCTGTCCTAGCAACTCCTGAAGGAGCCTGCCTGCCCCTTGAAGTTCTGTAGTTGAACTTACCTCTTCTCGGCCTTGATAAGAAGCAAGGCTCATATTTTTACAGGTATTTAGACATTTCTGCGTTCAGCATCGCAACATCTTACTATTTTAGGAGCCTGTCATTTAGGCAGTGAGGAGCCTATGTCCCATGCGAAGGTCCATACTGCTTCTTGTGTTTAGGGACAGGGCTTTTTTGTAGGCCCTCCACTTTAGAAGTGGGCTGAACCCTCTCATTCCCTTCCTGATACCTGTTTTCTCTTTGCCAGGGTTTGCTTTATTTGGGGTTAGCAGTGAGTCTGGCATCCCTCAAAGACTGGAGGACCTGCACACCACACAAATCGGACTGCCAGTCAGGGCTAAAGATAAACATGTTATCCGGGGACATGGCTGCATCCCACTGGTGCTGGCACAGGATATACTCAAAGGTCACTGGAGCACTATGTAGTCCTACGAGCATGGTGATTAAATGGAACAGAACAAGTGGGCTGACGAAAGTTGTTTTTTTTTCCTCCCAGGAACCAGTTAGCTCTTGGCAGGTCCCTTGAGTAATTCTAAAGTGGTGCTATATCTAGCCTCTCCATCCGGTCAATAAGCTCATGTACGTTGGATAGACATCAATCTGGAAACTGCATTTATTCTTCAGAAATCCATACAGAGGCAAATGCTCCCATCCAGCTTAGGGAACAGGAGAATTAGGCTGCACCAGTCACTGCTAGATTCTTCATTCATCCCTCGCCTTAGTTTTTCCTGGACTTCCCAAGTTACAGTGTCTCACATGTTTTCCCCCAGGGATACTATAGAATCCCACGTCTGCTCTTACTCCAGTCTCTAAGAATCTGATGGGATAACAGGGTGCTTCTCTCAGGCAGGGAACAGATAACCTGTGAATGTCCCCATCAGATTATGCAGTGTGCCATCTAGTCAGGCATCCTGATCTTCAGATAAGGGTAGAATCACCTGTATCTGATAGCTCAGAAACTCAAATCCCTACATCCTCTGCCATTTTGGGGCTCTCCTATAGCCAGAATTTCAGCAGATTTGGTTGGTGTGTTTGACCTTCTCCTTGTCAGGATATAGAGTGTCATAGTGAACCTGCCCTATCTGTTAGACCACTCAAAGCCCCTTACTCACTGTCCATTCAAAAGGGGAAACTGGCTGGCTGGCTTTTCCTGGATGCCTGTGCCAGTCCCTGCAGCTACTTGATGGTTAAGGATTGGTTTCTGTCAATAGATCAGGACTCAAGGTGGAGCTGTGTCATCTCTGGCCTAGGGAGCCAGACCCTTGGACAATCACTAAGGTTTGTGCACATCCTGGGAAAACAAAGTCTTAGACAGTTTTCCCCTCTCTTCAGATGGTGGCACAAGGGTCTTGTGTCCCAGATACAGAAGTGAGACAATACATCTCTGAATACCTTATAGTCACCCTACAAGACAGGGAGCAGGTTGGCCATGGTGTTGGCCCATGGATTCCTTCCCTGACCTTCCCATCACAGGCTCCAAATGAATAAATGGTCATGCTGCATTGTTCAGTGACACAAGCTACATATATATGCTGGCCAATGGTAGGATGGGGGTGATGGGGAGGGGGCAAGACTAGAGTTATAAAAATAAAAACATATGTTAGATATTCAGAGACTGGTGTCTGAGGGGCTATTACCCACCTATATCCAGTGTAATGATAATGGGCTGCTGTTTGCAATTTTATGCTGTGGAGACAGCTGCACACAATGAAGTGTCTGCTGCCAATGACAAGCGATTTCTGATCATTAAAGACAATCACCCTAAACATCACAAGCAAACATCTTGTAAGTTATAGTACATGCACCAAACTCAGCAATACCTTGTGTGGCATAAAACAGAATGACATTATGGGGCATGTAATGCACTTGGATGTCTGAAGAAAATACTCTTTAATGTCTTCAGTGCCCTGTGGGCTATTGTATAAGTCCAATAAAGATGCATACTTGAGGCTAAAAGAATGTATGTCACACGTTACTTGTCTTCCCTTTGTGGCTTAGCCCTGCCTTGTCTATCACTTCGTATAGGGTATAAATCCATCGACATCTACGTCCATTCAGTGATGCCAGACTTTGTTGCCCACTAGTCAAAATTTCTAGCAAGAAGTCAGCACTTTTCCCCTTGTTGCCCTGTATGCATGGGAACATTGTGCAGCACCACCGTGTTACCTTGCTTCAGAGCTCTTCTTAAAACCCTCCTCTGCCACAGAGCCTTGCCAAGGTTTTCATAGGCAATGCAGCTGCTGTGCCAAGACTGCTGCTTATCACACTCATTACAACTGTATCCCTATTATTCTGTGTCCCCCACCCCCACAGTCAGTTTATTGTATCTTTCGTGGTCTGTTGCTTAGACCATAAGTTATCTAAGGCAGCGACCACGTCTTTATTATACATTCGCCCAATGGCACCCAAATCCCTTATTGAAGCGTTTGGGTATTACTGCAAAAGAATAATTCCTTGAATAACCATTGCAATATTTAGATATCCCCGCACTTTTGTGTGCACTGAGATCTATCCCAGCATCACCCCTTTTCCTGCTTTGATCCTTTAGTTAGACTCAAAACTTAGAAGGACAAGGTCAGTCCTGAACCACCATCTGAGAGCAGCTCTCCAACTGCATATGTTGTTCTCTAGGTTTTACCCTATAGTAGCAGGAAGTCAGCATTAGATCTATTCTGTTGCCTTATTCATATGATGCAGAAAGATATTTGTGATCAAGCTTGTTCTGGAGAAAGAAGCAGCCAGAGTAATGGTCATTTTTATTGGGCCAAACAATTTTTGTAAAATCTCCCAACATTTTCAGAAAAAACGCTTTGAACTAAAACTTGGCATATTTGAAAATCTTTTTTGACCCAAGAAAAGGTATCCTTTCATCTTCCTTATTTACTTTTAGAGCTGGTCAAACATTTTTCAACATAACAGTTTTCTGTTTGAAAATGCACGTTTGTCAAAAATGAAATGTGTCATGGAATGTGTCAATTTCAATGAAATTTTCAACAGGAAATATTTCAAATGATGTGTTATGGCTTTGTCCATTTTTTTGGTAATGTTGAAACTTTTAGTTTAAGTTTATTTCAACTTTTATATTATAATTTTAATATATTATATTATTTAAACGTTATTGAAATTATTTTTTTACCTTACTGAAACTAAACATCATGACATTATCTAGAGGAAACAATTTGGCAATATTGAAATGAAACATTGCAATATTTCAGAAGCAATTTTTTTCTAGTTTTCTATCCTTTGGGAGATGTTGATATTGTAATTTTTTTGTCTTGATTCAGGATTTTTTTTTAAAAAAAAAGTCTGACTTTCCTAGAGAACAGAAATTCCATTTTCTGATCAGCTCTATCCTTTTTATCCTTGTGGAGTTGGGAAACACTAAGTAATCTCCACATGGTGTCAGTAATGAGTTGTGCAGATTACAGAAAGGAAATGTACAGGCATTTCATCTCTACACACACACACACACACACACACGCATGCACGCACACAACTACAAAAATAAGAAGTGGGTCTGATAAGCTAACAAGCATGAGGATGTACTAGAGTCATGGGGAAAGCGCCATCCTTAATTCAGTTTTCTGTGAATAACTACAGTAACTTATATGCTGCTGTAAGTAAGATCATTTACGTTGGTCCTTCTTGATAGAAGACCAAAATCAATTGCACAACCATATGAAATATTTTGCTTTTATAAAAATGTTTATCATTTCAGGATTATTATGACATTTAATTCTCAACCAATGACAGAATGTAAAGTTTGTATACAAATAAGCACCAGAAATCCATAAATATATTTTATCTACAAACAAAACACTTTGGGGATAATAAAAGGGGAAATAATTAGACATTTACTTTAAACAATTAACATTTATAAAATAAATCTCTTAAAATAGTTGATCTTGCTCTGATCAACACAGGAACAATCATGAAATAGATGCTAATCTGTCAGATGGAGATGGGGACCATTATCAGAATTAATGCGGCTAACTTCCCTATTCTTAATTGAAGAAGCCAAAAACATTTTCCCATTATCATAGTCAAAACAAACAAACAAACAATCTATCTATAATGCTTTTGATCTTTGATTTAATCTAAGCTTGGCAAGGAAGCAAATGGGAGCATGGAAACTGAGAGCAGCAAATCTCAAGCCTTAAGCAAAATCATTTTCACACTGAGCGTGGGCAGCTTCAAATAGGTCTGGATTTTTTTATATATAATATTTCATTTTTTTCCAGACTAACTGCAACACAAGATCTCTATTATAAGAAGGCATAAATACTTCTGTTATAGCAACAATGGAAAGAGGAGATTTGTCTGAAGATGTAGATAGGGGGCTTGATCCTTAGCTGGTATCAATCACCATAGCTTCACTTAAGTCAGGTTTGCATTGGCTGAGGCTCTGGCCTGGAATCTTTATTGGGTATCCTGAAAAATCTTACAGGGAATGCCAAATTCTTGCTAAGAATTTAATAAAGGCAATGCAAAATGAAGCCCTGATCTTATAATGAGCTTTACAGAGGCAAACTCCTACACTTGCATAGCGCCCAGCTGACGTCAAGATTCCATGCAGAACTCACTTCAGGATCAAAGCTTTAGTTAGGTCCCCCAGTTATCAAAAGGCATATATGCAGACATCAGAGCTTTTATAAAATACGAGAGGCTTTATTGAAACTGTCTAGATTCTCTATTTCCCAATATAACAAGAAATTATCTTTAAGACACCAGTTAGAATTTTGGTACTTTCATTCATTGTTACAAAGTCAAAATCTTTTTCTCCACGTGTGCCAGATACTTGTCTATGGTTTCCAGTTGAGTTTCAATATGGGTGATTTTATTATTAGCAATCTCAAGTTAAGCATCAAGAGCATGAACAGCTGTATGAATTAGTTCAAGATCAGGACTGTGTATAGTAACAGATTTGGAAGAAAATGATTGACTTTCTCAACCAAACTACTTAGAGTGGTGTATAATAGTTAAGGGAAAATATGTCAGGGATTGTAGCGCCAGGGAAGTGCTCCTTGTGCTAGACAGTTGTGCCATCCTAAGAATATCACTTAACATTTTTTCCAGTGGCACCCTGTCCCTATTTTTCTGTTCATACTTTGACGGCATCATGAATGTAAGAATCAGAAAAAGAATGAAAATTAGAATGGAGGCTAATGCCTCCTTAAGCCAAGGAGAGTAAGGTTTGCAATTACAAAAGGGAAATTAGCCCTAACATGGACTGCCCTGAATACTCCAGCCAGATATAAGGCTCATCAAACAGCCCCTAGAGCAAAATGCACCGAGAGATAACTGCAGTCCTGCTAAGCATCTGCCAGAGAGTGGCGGCAGGTCAAGGGGCGGGGGATGTCACTCCCTTAGGTCACTTCCAGGAATGAGGAAGGTGGTACAGTGGTGACCAGCAGTCTAGTTTGTTTTTCTTTTATAAAGTTATCCAAACTAGGGCTGGTCAGGAGGGCAAGATAGCCATTTTTTTTGGTTTGTTTCCTCCAAATCTGAAATTTGAATATGTGCCCAATATTTCCTCTCCAGCAAGGTGAGGTGGGGGGTAGAGCCACTGTGCGTGAGGGATATGTTGCTCCATATAAAGGTCGTACCACTCCAGGACCCAGTACAGGAGGTACGCACAGGAAGGACTGACTTCAGAGTGGTAGCCGTGTTAGTCTGTATCAGCAAAAACAACGAGAAGTCCTTGTGGCACCTTAGAGACTAACAAATTTATTTGGGCATAAGCGTTCGTGGGCTAGAACCCACTTCATCGGATGCATGGAGTGGAAAATACAGGAACAGGTATAACTTGACCTCACACTTGGTAAGGCAACTCCCGTCTTTTCATGTATTTATACCTGCTCCTGTATTTTCCACTCCATGCATCAAATGAAGTGGGTTCTAGCCCACGAATGCTTATGCCCAAATAAATGTGTTAGTCTCTAAGGTGCCACAAGGACTCCTCGTTGTTTTTACAGGAAGGACTGTATCTTAGAGGTGCATCAATGCGGCAAGTGATTCCTGGCATGCTGCAGTTTATGTACTGTCCTTTACTCAGGGTGTGTCCAAGGGCTTAATCTAGCCCTAAATAATGAAGAGACCTATTACTCAATCACTCAAATGTTCACAGACAGCGAATTCAAAAGGGGCATGGGCACAAGGTGAATTTATTAAGGAGCATGGTTGCGTATTCATAGAAAAAATGCTGTACCATTCAGGTCTAATTCTAGCAGTATTAAATATTTGGTGGCACATTACATTTTTTATTACACATTGATTAAAAGTTATAGGCTACAGCCATGCAAGACAGTGGCATCCATTCCCAATGAATTTTCCATTCCATTTCACATACTTTGAGTTTCAGATCTGAATGAATCAAAAAACTTCACAAAAATTGCTGAGTTTTATGTAATTTCCAGTTCAAAGAAAACTGTTGAGCTACACATGGATTTTTCAGCCCAAACCCATCAAATATAACAGGTTTTCTTGTAACTTAGTTATTTTTAACTACAATGGAGCGAAATATATATAGTGGGAAATTGGCGGATAAGATAGTGGGAGACAAATTTAATTTAATACACACAGAGGGAAGGCTGCCAAACTGTCTTTTACATCATCTCTATCGTCTGTCCTTTCTTCCTCAACGCTACTAGTACAAACCTTGTTTTTGCCCTTATTATTAATTATCTGCATGACAGTGGCAGCTAGAGACCCGAAGTGAGGGTAGACCCCTTCATGATAGGTCTATCTGAAGCTGGCCCCAGGACAACAATTCTGTTTTGTTTGAGGCTTTAAACATTTGTGTTACACATTTGAATAAATACAAAACCTTCTGAACATTTTTGTGCAATGGAATTGGATCAAAATGACCCTTTTGGATTGACAACCCAGGTTTTCAATTTGGATCTCTCTCTGGTGACCAGAGAGCCCTGGTCCTCAGAAAGCTTCCCGATAAAAATGTTGAAACCAATACATCTCTGTTATATGTTTTGGCTTTGACAAAGCACCATATTTGGATGAAAATACATAGTGTACAAAATTTTCTAATGGCCTCTAATTCTAGACCCAAGCATGGTAATACACAGGCCTGCCATAAGAGTCTACAACCTAAGTAGACAAGACAGCCAATTTGGTGGGAAACGGGAAATAATATCTTACTTTTACAAATGAGTAACTTAGGCACAGAGAGACCAAGTGACTTAACCTAGGTCACACAGGAACTCTGGGGCAGAGGCACGAACTGAATCCAGAGCTTTAATGTCTAAGTGCCGTGTCTCACAAGACCTTCCTCTCTTCTCCTGTATCATATTAGCTACTGTAAAATGTCTTTCTTAAATCCCCACATCTCACATCATCCCATTGCAGTCTATATAACATGCATCTTACTTTGTGCTATACAGGGGAATTTTTTTTAAAAAAAGTCTAATATTGTCATGCTGTCTGGAGTGGCTCACAACCATGAGTGCCAACCTCAGGGCAGACTTCCCTGCTTTTTGATAGACACCCCATACCAGTGGTATGTTCTATAAACAGATTTCACCAACCCAGTAATAAATGTGAACCCCCTGAATTACTGTAATAGCCTTACCATGGAGTCACAGACAGTCCCCTTGGACACGCCAGTCTATCCTGCCACTCAGACAAGCTGGACTTGGTGATAAATAGGCACTTACACCAAAGCTCACAAAATATTCTGGTTGCTCCCAGTCCCAAAAGACCAGTCACTTACACCAAATCAATTTGTAGTTTAGATCTCACACCAAAGAGAACACTTGTAGAAAATCCTATAGTAAAACTAACTAAGGATTTATTAACTAGGAAAAAGAAATGAGTATTATTTTTAGGTTAAAGCAGGCAACATATACACAAATGAGTTACAGTCTATGGTTCAAAAAGGTGACAAAAAAGTAGAAATCTGTCCGCACTGAATGTATTTTAGGGCTAACCCAGGGGATCTTTGCTTTTGTTTCCTAGCCTCAGCCCTCTGAGGCTCCAAAACAGCAAACAGCTGAAACATTTTCATGTCAGCGGTCTTTATTTCCTTCTTCAAGAATTCAAGCTGATGGGAAGAGCTTTCTTGCACATAGTACTTTCATGGGTGTAAATGGGCTTCTTGATGAGGGGTGAACCACTTCTCCTGACTGGGTTCACAAGTTCAGAGCAGGCATTTTTACAGTTATAAAGCAAAAAACTTACATATTACCTTATAGCATGGGATACAGACATTACAAGTAAGATTAATGCATGCAGCATCTTACAAGTATTTTATAACATCTAAACACATTCTAACAACACTAACATACAGGTGAACTGGTCTGGTTTCTAGTTATGCATTGTCAGTGCTCAGCCGATGCCTACAGCCTTAGCAAGAGCTGTCACCAGGTCTACCAGCATCACAAATATGTCCGTTTAAACGGGGACCACATACATTTATTGATGCATCATTCATAACTGTGTGGTGTCACTGCAGGGCAAAATTACAGTTATTTGGGTGCTCTAACTTTGTATTTCCGCACCTTAACTTGTTTGGATTGCTGTTAACGTTAACTTAATTTCTGACTTTTCTAGGTTTATAATGCTTGGTTCTGGGATAATTACAGTATCATTGTAACAATTTTTTACCCTAAGTTATGCACACATTATTTCAACCTTAACTCCATCTTAATATAATTTTGTCTGGGACTATATATATATATATATATATATATATATATATATATATATATATATATATATATATATATATATATATATATATATATATATATATATATAAATCCTCAGTGATTGAATGTTTGAGCTATTTGGTATATGTAGAATTTAGAATGTAAGTGGCTTGGGCGAATGGCCTGTATCTGCCTTTGTATTCACACATTTAAAAATAAGTGAAAATGTCACAAATTTTCCACCAGAATGTTTTTCCATCATAAAATGCAATTTTATCTAAATCAAAACTTTCCATGAGCTAGTGTCGATTTCAGAAAAAGTTCATTTAGAAACACAATCAAAATGAAGCATTCCTTAACAAAATGGGACACGTTGGCACAAAAACACATGGATACAAACTGGCCATCAACAAGTTTAGGCTTGAAATTAGACTAAGGTTTCTAACCATCAGAGGAGAGAAATTCTGCAAAAGCTTTCAAGGGAGGTAGTAGGGCCAAAAAAACTAATTTGTTTTAAGACAGAGCTTGATAAGTTTATGGAGGGTTCATAGAATCATAGAATCATAGATCTAGGGGATGGTATGTCTACAATAGCATGTGGCCAATCTGCAACTGCTATTAGCAAATATCACCAACAGCCAGAGATGGGACACTAGATGATAGAGCTTTGAGTTACTACAGAGAATTCCTTCCCAGGTGTCTGGCTGATGGGTCTCACCCACATGTTCAGGGTCTAACTGACCACTGTATATGGGGTTGGGAAGAAATTTTTTCCCACATCAAATTGGCAGACACCGGGGACGGGAAAGGTTGCCTTCCTCTGCAGCGTGGAGCACGCATCACTTGCTGGATTGAACTAGAGTAAATGGTCGATTCTCTGTAACCTCAAGTCTTTAAATCAAGATTTCAGGACTTCAGTAATTCAGCTAGAGGTCATGGGCCTATTACAGGGGGGACAAGTGAGGTTCTGTGGACGATCCCCACAATTCCCTGCTCCCTGGGCTGCCTGGCTCCCAGGATCCTCAGCTCCAAGGGGAGCCAACTGCCTGTGGAACCTGAGAACTAGGCAGCCCACACGCTCACGAGGTGGGAAGCCTGGGGAGCTTGCCATTCATGGTGTCTGGCAAGCAGGCAACTAACCCACCCACCAGGCAGGCAGTCTGGGGAACTGGCCAGCAGGGGACCCACCTGAAACAGGAAGATGGGCAGCCAATGAACAAATTAAATCCATTACCATCTCCTATTTTATTCCTAGTCTAAGTGTGTTTAGAATATAATGGAAACAGTTTTTTATGAAAGCCTTCCTTCCTTCCTACACAAGCACGGCAGATGGACCACCCTGACTTCTTATTGATAGAGTAAAGGTGGAGGATGGAGAAAGAAAGAAAAGAGAGAAGAAGGTAAGAGGAATGAATATGAGAGGGGATTAAAAAAAAGAAGGGACCAACCCCTCCCCCAATTTATAGCAGTGAAGTTGAATTAAGCAGTATCTAGATGAGATCTTTATGGCAAAATGTCTTATTGCAACCCTTACATTTATATTTTGAGCTTAGTTAGAACTTTGAATGAGTACTTGATTAGATTCCCCTTATTCCAAATGAATGTAACCATGTGACTATGCAGAAAGAGGCATACTGAGGGCTCCAATTTGCTTGCTGGGTAGGCGTTTCTTTGGAGTAACAATAACACAGAAATACCTTCCTAGATTCACAGAGTTAAAGGCCAGAAGGGTCCATGAAAACCAGTGTACAATGGGGTCATTACATTTTTTCCAGTTACCCCTGTATTGAGCCCAAGAACTTGTGTTTGGTTAAATCATACTTCCCAAGAAGGCATCCAGTCTTGATTTGAAGACTTCAAAAGATGGAGAATCCATCACTGTCCTTAGGTGTTTGTTCCAATGGTTAATCACCCTAACTGTTAAAAACTGGTGCCTAATTTCTAATAAGAATTTGTCTAGCTTCAGCTTCTGGCCATCAGTTCTTGTTATGCCTTTATCTGCTAGATTAAAAAGCCTTTTTGTACCGAGTAACAGAAGGGTAGCTGTGTGAGTCTGTATTCACAAAAACAATGAGGAGTCTGGTGGCACCTTAAAGACTAACAGAAGAAGACTGAAGAAGTGGGGTTTTTTTACTCACGAAAGCTTATGCCCAAATAAATGTTAGTCTTTAAGGTGCCACCAGACTCCTCATTTTTTGTACCTAGAATTTTCTCCTTTTGAAGGTACTTAAACGTTGCACTAACATCACCTCCCAATCTTCCTTTTCATAAACTAAACAGACTGAGCTCTTTAAGTCTTTCACTTTTATTACCATATATAAGCATAATATGCACCACATTAATAGGTATTAAGTGCATGGTATAAATATAACATGTTTGTGTGTGTTGGAAACTTATGCTAACTGTATGTATTATGCTCTTCCCACAATTTTGCTCACCAATGTCAAGTGTGCCAAACACTTTACAAACCTGAAGTCAGCTTTTGTATTAGAAAATAGGAAGTCTGTCAAAGCCGAGATAGAATGTTAGAAGAGTAGCACTGGAAAGGACATTGAGAGGTCATCTAGTCCAGTCCCCTGCACTCAAGACAGGATTATGTAATAACTAGACTATTCCTGACAGGTGTTTGTCTAACCTGTTCTTAAAAACCTCCAATGATGGAAATTCCACAGCCTCCCTAGGCAATTTGTTTCAGTGCTTAACTACCCTTATAGTTAGGAAGTTTTTCCTAATACACAACCCTAACCTCCCTTACTCCAATGTAAACCCATTATTTCTTGTCCTGTCCTCAGAGGTTAGGAAAAAAATTGTTCTTTTCTCCTTCTAACAACCTTTTTGTACTTAAAAACTGTTATGTTCCTCCCCTCAGTCTTCTCTTCTGCAGACTAGATCAACCCAATTTTTTCTAGACCGCTAATCATTTTTGTTGCTCTCCTCAAGAATGTCTTTAATTTGTTCACATCTTTCCTGAAATGTGGCATCCAGAACTAGACAATCCTCCATTTGAGGCCTTATCAGTGTGAGTAGAGTGGAAGAATTACTTCTAATGTCTTGCTTACAACACTCCCAGAATGATGTTTGCTTTTTTTTGCAACAGTGTTGCACTGTTGAATCACATTTAGCTTGGAAATCCACTATACCGCACCTGATTCCTGTCCGCAGTACTCCTTCCTAGGCAGTCATGTCCCATTTTGTATGTGTGCAATTGATTGTTCTTTCCTAAGTAGAGTACTTGACATTTGTCCTTATTGAATTTCATCCTGTTTACTTCAGACCATTTCTCTAGTTTGTCTGAATAATTTTGAATTTTAACCCTATCCTCCAAAGCACTTGCAACCTCTCCAAGCTTGGAATCATCTGCAACCTTTATAAGTCTACTCTATGCCATTATCTAAATCATTGAGGAAGATATTGGAAAGAACAGGACCCAGAACTGATCCCTGCAGGACCCCACTCATTATGCCCTTCCAGCATGACTTTGAACCATTGATAACTACTCTCTGGGAACAGTTTTCCAACCAGCTATGCACCCACCTTATAGTAGCTCCATCTAGGTTGAATTTCCCTAGTCTTCATGAGATCAGGCAAGACAGTATCAAAAGCCTTACTAAAGTCAAGATATACCACATCTACCACTTCCCTCCTATCCACAAGTATTGTTACCCTAGTCAAAGAAAGCTATTAGGTTAGTTTGACAGGATTTGTTCTTGACAAATCCATGCTGTTATTTATCATGTTATTATCTTCTAGTTGTTTGCAAATTGATTGCTTGATTATTTGTTCCATTATTTTTTCCGGGTACTGAAGTTAAACTGACTGGTCTGTAATTCCACAGCTTGTCCTTATTCCCCTTTTTATAGATTGGCACTATATTTGACGTTTTCCAGTCTTCTGGAATCTCTCCTGTCTTCCATGAGTTTTTGAAAATAATTGCTAAAGGCCCAGCTATTTCCTCAGTCAGCTCCTTGAATATTCTAGGATGTATGTCATCAGACCCTGGTGACTTGAAGATGTCTAACTTGTCTGAGTAATTTTTAACTTGTTCTTTCCCTATTTTAGCCTCTGAGCCTACCTCAAATTCACTGGCATTCACTACGTTAGATGTCCAAATCACTGCCAACTTTCTTGGTGAAAACCATAACAAAGAAGACATTAAGCATCTCAGCCATTTCCACATTTTCTATTTTTGTCTCCCCCGACTCACTGAGTAACGAGCCTACCCTGTCCTTGGTCTTCCTCTTACTCTTAATGTATTTGTAGAATGTTTTCTTGTTACCCTTTGTCTCTAGCTTGTTTAATCTCATTTTGTGCCTTGGCCTTTCTAATTTTATCTCTAATTTTGTCTAATTTTGATACATGAATGGTATGTCCTAGCACAGGCTGGGATGTATTTCTACATGAATGGTATGTTGTAACCAGAATGGAGATAAGAAAAGTACAGAACAAAACAATAAGTTAAGGAACTGTTAGGAATTGGTAGGTTGGATTTTAGTAAAATTTAAAGAGTTTTGTTACATGTAAAATCATACTATAAATATTACTAGCTGACATGTGCACCTTTTGTGTAAAGTGAACACATTGTGAGACTTTGCTTCCCAGAAGGATATGTATGTCTCCTTTTTATATTATCTATAGACCATGAATTTGGCTACATTCAGTTATTTGGTCTCAAACATTTTTAAGACTGAACCATGAGAGTAGTCAAACAATTGGCTACACTTTTGAATCAACACTGTAAGGTATTTTTTCTAGCCCTCAGATCATTTCTGCAACTGTTTTCTGCACCCTCTCCAATTTTCAATATTCTTTAACAAATATGGACATCAAAACTGGATACAATATTCTAGTATCAGTCTCATAAATACAAAGGGAAAAATCAGCTCCCTACTCCTACTTAGTGTTTCCCTAATAATATATCCAAGGATCTCATTAGCCCTTTTTCTCACAGCCACGCTGGAAGCTCGCGTTCAGTTTATAAGATACTTGTCTTTCCCTTCGCCTCCCCAAATCAGTGTTTCTGCCTCCTATAAAGAGGAGATGACCGACATTTTCAGCTGAATGTAAGTTTTTAATGTTCTTTCACACTACAGTTTGAAGGCCTGATCCTTAGCTGGTGTAAATAAGGCTAGCTCCATTGAAGTCAGTGCAGCTAGGCAGATTTACACCTGCTAACGATCTGTTGCTTGGTCTTGGCCATGCTGACTAGCTGTCACTTACTGCATTTTAGGGCCTTCTTGTTCTCTGTAAACTCATTTCTTTTCTGATCACTAAAATCTAGATTTTGCTCCCATTGAGGTAATTGAGAGTTGTGCTGTTGACTCCAGTGGAAGGTAGGATCAGGTCATAATTGTTTACAAATTAATTAACGCAGATCCCTTTCACTGAATACATTGGCATGTGCAAAAAGATGCATACTCTATCTTTGCCTTTCCTGTGGTATAGTTTTTTCTTCTCCTACTGAAGGAGATTCTTGAGTATTCAAACGTATTTTGTTACAATATAGCAAATCTGTAAGCATATTTTGTTTGCTAGAGGAAAACCCTACTTTGTAGATGTACTTTCTGACTCATTGTGTCAACTTGATACTGTTTGGATGAACCAATAAAGAATAGGTGGATAATGGAAACACTTGATGGGGATATTTCATGAATGTCCTGTTTTATTGCATCGATTTACGCTTTACTGTCAGACACTATACCTGTATAATTAATGTGGTGCAAATGTTGTGTGAAGGCAAGGCAAGGCCTAAAATTGTACAGGATTCTATACTGTACATGAAAGAATGATGGAAGAGAGATTATTGGAGAGAAAACAATGACAGTAGCAGCCTCACAGTGTAAATGTGAAGTGAGACCCTGATGAGAAATCCAAAAGTAGGAAATAAATGAGTGTTCTCAGGTTGCCCTGACTGTTTTGAATGTTATCCCTACAGTCACAAATATGAAAAACTGGTACAAAATAAATTGTCATTGTGTTAACAAAACTTAAGGGGAAAAAATCTATAACATAACATGTGAAAAGTAGGCAACAATTCTAAGCCCTAAAAGTATAAATATCAGACGCCATAAAAGTAAAATTGTGCTTAGGGAAGCCGATTTTTGTCTGGTACATACACTAAATCTGATGACCTATCAAAACAGCATCAGTTTATTGTTAGTATTCATTATTTGTATTGCCTAGGAGTCCAAGTCAGGGACCTGCAACTCTTTGTGCTAGGTGCAGTACAAAACACAGAACAAAAGAGACTGTCCATACTCCAAAGAGAGTTTATCAATCACTCTGAATACTGTCAAGTAGAGCTGGCTGGAAAAAAATTAAATTTCCAATTTTTTTCAGTGGAAAAAGTGGGAATTTTTCTTGCTTATTTATTGTTTATTATTTATTTGTATCAGTGTGTGTATATGTGTGTTTGTGAAAAATTTTCCCACCAGAAACAAAAAGGCTTTATATGTAAATACTATAATTCAGTGTTGTCCTTTCACAACTGAAACTTGAGCTGCCAAGTATCACAGCAAAACCATACGAAACTACAAATGTCTCATTGTAACATTCCTCAAAAACAACTTCCCAAATGGACGCTTTAGAATGGGAGGAAATTGGCTATATGTATGTAGTGTTTGTTAACAGCATTATCTCAATGAAGTTATGTTTGTTAAGAGGTTTTCAGAAGTTCTTGATCTGTTCAGATCCTCACAGAATAAAATATTTTAAACTATAAACATTATATGGGAAAGCAGAGTGTTCTGGGGACATACCTGGGAACTCCTGAATTATAAACATTGCACTGACATTGGCTTCCTCTGTGATCTTCAGTAAGCCCACTTTATTACAGTATTTTAGAAGTACAATTCAATTTTGAAAAATGCTGTCCTTCTTTTGACTGCCTGGTATAGTAATCCAGTACATCCTTTCTAAATTATGACTCTTTAGCACTCACATAGTCCCTTTCATCCTCAAAGTGCTTTACAAACACTAATGAATCCTCACTACCCCACTGTAAGGTAAACAAGTAAATACATAATTTCTCCATCTATAAAAACAGGTAAATGAGACAGATTTAAGGCCTAATCTTGATATAGATTCCATGAACGTAACTTACATGGACTTTGGTGAGAGTTATATAAATGGAAGAACTCAGGACATAAGTGAGTTAGGCAAGGTCACGCAGGAAGCCTGTGGCAGAACAATGAACAGAAGCTAGATCACTGGACTCCCAACCTTGTGTTTTAGCCTTCAAATATCATTCTTCCCCGGTGATATTCAGTAATAAGATATTCCAAGATGTCCTGGAAAATATTACCATCAGAGAGAGTGGGACAGATCCCCCGTACTACCAGAATCCACAGGGTACAAGTCAGGAGGTGGTGCGCACAGCAGGCACAAAAATTCCACTTGGACGGCCCTGATCTTGATGATGCGTATTTCCCATTATGCTGGCCTCTAACAGCCACTGGGGACCAAAAATTTAGTCTATGTTCACCGTAAGTGGCATTTGGACCAGGCCCAATCTCAGTTACCATTCCCATCCCCTCCTTCCTGCTAAGCGTGCCGCAAGGAGCATGTGTGGCATACGAACCCCTGTGTTGGCTGTACAGCACTGCAGGATGACTCTCACACTGGGGTTACCCTCCCAGGGCAATTTACTCATCTTCTGCCACCAGAGGCCATCAGTGGTGGGGAAGCTCAGCTGACCCAAGGCTGACTATGTTCAAAAGCAGATTTAAGGCCAATGCCTTGCTGTAGTAGGGGAACTATATAGTATTTCTCTTCAAATTGCAACATGGAGCCCATGCCCTATACAGCAAGAGGACTGGGTGTGAACTCCAGATAGAATTTAGCAGCCCTTACACTGCTCTGTTAATGTCAGCTAATCGCATTATAAATGCCAACAGCAAAGATCACAGTCCTTTGGACGTAAGCCATTTAATCCCAGCAGATGTGGGGAGCTATATCGTTTTTGTTGTAGATCTTTTATGGCACATCTAGTAGCATTTCAATGCAACATGCTGCACTTCTTCTGGGATAGTCTGTGGAATTATATTTTGTTAGCAGTGTTACACGGAGCACTTGGAGTTAAATGTCATAATTCAGGGTTTGTCAGGAAATCTGGCCCAAAGGGTAGGCCATTGGCCTGGCTGTCTGGGTACTATTCCTGGCTTTGACACATAGCTGCTGTGTAACCTTGGACAAATCACTATACTTGGCTGTGCATCAGTTTCCCCAGCTGAAAAATAAGGGTAGTGATACTTCATAAATATGGCTGTCGAGTAATCACAGTTAACTCACACAATTAACTAAAAAAATGTATTGTGATTAAAAAAATTAATCGTGATTAAGCTTTTAATCACACTGTTAAACAATAGAATGCCAATTGAAATTTATTAAATATTTTTGGATGTTTTTCTACATTTTCAAATATACTGATTTCAATTACAACACAGAATACAAAGTGTACAGTGTGCACTTTATATTATTATTTTTTGTTACCAATATTTGCTCTGTAAAAATGATAAACAGAAAGTAGTATTTTTCATTTCACCTCACACAAGTATTGTAGTGCAATCTCTTTATCATGGAAGTGTAACTTAAAAATGCACATTTGTGTTACATAATTGCACTCAAAAACAAAACAATGTAAAACTTTAGAGCCTACAATTCGACTCAGTCCTACTTCTTGTTTAGCCAATCGCTCAGAAAAACAAGTTTGTTTACACTTGTTTACAGATAATGCTGCCCACTTATTATTTACAATGTCACAGAGACATTCACATGGCACTTTTGTAGCCAGCATTGCAAGGTATTTACATGCCCGATATGCTAAACATTCGTATGCCCCTTCATGCTTCGGCACCATTCCAGAGGACATGCTTCTGTGCTGATGATGCTCGTTAAAAAAAAAGTGTTAATTAAATTAGTGACTGAAATCCTTGGGGGAGACTTGCATGTCTCCGGCTCTGTTTTACCCGCATTCTGCCATGTACTTCATGTCATAGCAGTCTTGGATGATGCCAGCACATGTTGTTCATTTTAAGAACACTTTCACTGCAGATTTGACAAAACACAAAGAAGGTACCAATGTGAGATTTCTAAAGATAGCTACAGCACTTCACCCAAGGCTTAAGAATCTGAAGTGCCTTCCAAAATGTGAGAGGGAGGAGGTGTGGAACATGCTTTCAGAAGAGTTAAAAGAGCAACACTCCAATGCAGAAACTTCAGAACCCAAACCACCAAAAAAAGAAAATCAACCTTCTGCTGGTGGCATCTGACTCAAATAATGAAAATGAATGTGTGTTGGTTCGCACCTTTTTGGATCATTATTGAGCAGAACCCATCATTAGCATGGACTCATGTCTTCTGGAATGGTGGTTAAAGCATGATGGGACATATGAATCTTTAGTGCATCTAGTCACATAAATATCTTGTGACACCGGCTATAACAGTGCCATGCGAACACCTGTTCTTACTTTCAGGTGACCTTGTAAACAAGAAGTGGGCAGCATTATCTCCTGCAAATGTAAACAAACTTGTTTGCGCGATTGGCTGAACAAGCAGTAGGACTGAGTGGACTTGTAGGCGCTAAAGTTTTACATTGTTTTATTTTTGAGTGCAGTTATTTTTCGTACATAACTCTACATTTGTAAGTTCAACTTTCATGATAAAGATATGGCATTACAGCACTTGTATTAAGTGAATTGAAAAATACTATTTATTTTGTTTTTTAGAGTGCAAATATTTGTAATTAAAATAATATAAAGTGAGCACTTAGAATTCTGTATTGTTATTGAAATCAATATATTTGAAAATGTAGAAAATATCCAAAAATATTTACATAAACGGTATTCTATTATTGTTTAACATTAATTTTCTTAATCGCTTGATAGCCCTATTCATAAAGTACTTTGAGATTATGGGTGACATGCACTGCATGAAGGAGCTATCTATTATTAAGGTTTAACAATGGAGAGGAAACATCACAGACCAAAGAAAAAAACAAAACCCACCATGAGCTGTAATGCTTCAGGATGCAACTGTAACCAATCACTGAGAAATTGACATTGACCTGGTGGCCTTTGACATAAAATTCTTTGAACACTCACTGTACGATATTCAGTGGGTCAAATTCTGTCCTCAGTTACCACCCATGCAATCCCTTAATTTTATTGAAGATGTATATATCTAAATGTGGGAAATATTTGGCTCAGTATGTACAGGTTTGCTCCAATTATCCAAATGACTTTGGGGAAACTCAAACTTTCAGCTATTTTGAGCAACACAAATGAAATTCAGTTTCTATACAAATGTCAGATTTGAGGGACAGAAAAAAATCCCAAGCAGCTTCCTCCTTCTAGGAGTGGAATGGAGAGGAAACTTTACTGACCTAAATTATCTTGTGTGGTTTTTTTAGGTTTAGAGCGCATTTAGATCCATTGGTAGTCATTTTATAATAACCTCTGAAGAAGAGAAAGAATAGAACGTTGCATAGTCTGCAATACAGGTAATTGGGTTTCACCTGTATATAAATATGGTATGAAATGCAGAGTATATAAAATGTTGCCCTCTATATTAAATCTACTGCCTATTTGTCATTATAGTCAGTAGTATCTAAGTTCTGTTTGAAATGTCTAAACTGGTCATTGAGCTGTGATTCAGACTGCAAGGAGATCTGTGCTTATAAAATGTATTGCTCCTGCTGGAGCTCTTACTATGAAATGAACTCTCTCTCTTACTGGCTGCTTTAAAATTCACTTTTTATGTTGTCTTTGAAATTCAGTTCATTTGTGAGTATAGGGATGCTTTCATGAAGTGTTGATAGGCCCCTGCAAAGGCTATGATCTGCAGGAGAAGGTGCTAGGTTTTTTTGATCAGTCGCTTTGGTTTTTGGTTTGGATCTTGAATTTATTAGCCTTATACATTGTTTGGTTTTGGGCTCTTTTACTGTTTCCCCCCTTTTATTCCCATCCTCTTTGAGGGTGGCAGAAGAACTCTGTGGTACTGTAAGGCTATTTAGGTGGGTAGGGAGTGAGACCGTTTATTATCATAATCTTTCTGATTTTAATATGTACTTAGTGAATTTCACCTTCACTGTAAAATGGTTTTGCATGGCCTTAAGTAAATAAATGGAGGTGTGGATACTGGAATACTCAGCTCATATGGTGTAGCCATGGTTACCACCAAACTACTATGGATAATTGGCTGACCCAACCCACCTTGTGTTCAGAAAATGTGGGCTGGCTATTTGGTACCCTGAAGAAATTACCTACAAAAAATCAACTGGGGGTTGCATCATGTTATCTCATTGGCATTCAGCACCATTGCTATAGCATCAATGAGAGAAAAAATACTGAAGACATGACAAGGAAAAGTGCTGAAAGGTGAGGGCTGAGAATTAACTGTGTGCTGTGGATTCACTCTCTTCATAGATTTTTGAGGTGGTTCAGTCGAAGCAACTCCTAGGAGCTGCAGGAAGACTAAGTGTTCTCGAATGCCAATGTGCCTAGACAGTATATTAAGGCAAGAAAACATTTTTGATTTGAGGTATGGCAATACAATACGGCTTTGTCTACACGAGAATGTTGTACTCCTTACTATACCAGTATAGGTAAGGCAGTAAACCACTCCTGGTGTGGATGCAGTTATATGAATCTAAAGATGCTTTATACCAGGATGACTATTTTCCATATGGGAAGGGGAATAACTATACTGGCATTAGACAATGTTATCTAAAGTATAGCTGCATTCCCACTAGGCCTTGTACCAGCACAACTATAATGATAAAAAAAAATCACACCCTTAACTAAATTAGTTAGCCAGTGCAAAAAACTGTGTGTAGACTAGGCCTCTGTCCCACTGCTTCAGGTGGAGCTTGCTAGAGTGAAGTTAAACGTACCCAGGTATACACACCAACGCCCTGTAAATCTTGCAGGCTGAACTTGGCTCCGATTTGTTGATGGAAATCAATAAGTTGCTTATATTGTCTTCGCATATGCTTCAATTCATCAAGATACGTAAGTACCTACCCATTTCCCTCTGTACACTAGCCACAAGCACTTAGGGTGAGGCTTGTGGGAGCAGGCAGCCACCGTCTGGGTCTCCTAAACCAACAAGAAAAATGTCTACTCCTGATGGGTTAGGAACTCTGCATGTCAGCCACCTTTCCTTAATGTGCAACTCCGAAGCTGTGCAAGAGTCTTTTCCTGATTCCCACAAAACAGTGCTGTCACTCTCCCTGCTCTTCGTGCCCCCACTGCTCTAGCTGGCCACATAGTCCAGAAAGGCTTCTAGTGACATGTATGAGCCTAGCCTACAAGGACTAGGTCTTCAGACCCTTACAGTTATTAAGGAAGAGTGCACTGAACTGGGTCAACAACTAGTCTCCAGGCAACTGCTTGCCAGTGCTGAGGCCAGTAGAAGTGCTCTGATTACCATAGAGGATGCTCTCTTTAGCCTGGTTTGGGGCTGGATTCCTTAGTCACATGCTAGTTCAGTACCAGATGGAGCACAATGTCTCCCTACTGTTGACTCCCAACTCCTGCTAACATCCCATGGAGCGGAGAGGACATGCCCCCAACTGCGTGGAAGAGACAACGACACCCAGGATTCTCTAAGTGACATTGTCCCATAGGGCGGCACCAGACTAGCATGAGAATATGTGAACTGTTTCTATAAATCTGTAGTAGGAAACCAAGTGAAATGGGGGTGGGGAAGTTTCTAGGCAGCAGCTCTACACTTAAGCAAAAAAAAAAAGATAGTTTTGAGGTCAGTTTATTTTCCTTGTTTTAACAAAGTTTTTTGTTCAGTGTTAGGTGAAAGCGACTCTTTCTGCAGTGCTTTGCCAGTTTCATATGACAGCTATGAGGTCACATTCTCAGCAGATATCAGCACCAGCTTCTAAAGAGTTAGTTAGCCCTTTTTTCTCTATCTTCTTCTTGCCAGTAGGAACATTGTTGGATTTTGTTTTCCTTGGATCATTGTAGTTTGTTTTGACCATTCTCCTTGGGACGATGGTTTGCAATTGTGTTGGTTTACCATTTAGTATTTAACAGTCACATGAAAGTAGTCTCCAAGGCCCTGCCAGTCAGAATTAAAGCCTTGTTGTGTTATGTGCTGTACAAACAACTACAAAGAAACAGCCTCTGCCAAGAAAAGCTCAAAATCTATGAAGAAAAGTGACACATGAAAAAGGGAGGGAGAGATGGATATAGTCGAACATATGCAATTCTGTACAACGATTTTGTTGTCATAGATAATGAAGTCCAGTATCCCCACCTGCCCCTCAGCTTACCCATCATTAATCAGCATTCTTTGTATTGCTCTAACTCTCTAGTATGCTCTAGTGAATTAATCTAATTTCTAATATTGCTGTGTTAGTCCAGATATGAAAACCAAAATAACTTGTAAACAGAGCAATGAAACTTCACACTTCATTGTTACCAAGCTACTCTTAGTAGGAGATGCAGCTCTTCAGCATCTCTCAAAGTCAGGGCACAAGAAATTAATTTTTCCCTGCTATGGGCTGAGGAATCCAACTGGATGAACATTACACCCAGAACTACCTTTGGTGTGCATGTTACACTCAAGTGATCATGATTAGAAAATGATAGGAGGACATGGATTCTGCTTTAATATTGAAACTCAAAAAGATAGAGAAGGAAATGTACATGAGCATGTTTAAGCACTGATATAAATGTATGAATGACAAAGTAATAATGGGAAACATGCATTTTGATTCACAATGAAAAGCCAGTTTTCAAAAAAACAAAACTTTTTAAAAAAAAGTATTTGCCTTTTTCCTAAAATCCTCTTCATGTTATTAAAGTTCTAAGGTTTCCACTGCCAATTCTTTTAAATAATAGAGATTTGTAAGGCATCAGACCCCCCTGAGGTCTTTATTAGAGTGTAGATGGTTCAGTTTTAATGCTGGGTTCAAAACTGTCAAATTGGGACCACTTTATTAATTCAGTCAGCTCTGGCTCTGCAACACCATGCATGAGGGAATATTCCCCTTCATACAGGGTTGCAGTAATGAGGCTGAATAGAACTTACATTAGGTATTTAGCATTTCATAGGAGATCCACTTTTTGATTTTGAACTTTAAGATTTTACGTTACAGTAACAAAGAAAAGCACCATTTGTATTCATCTGTAGTTCCATTTATTGAGTCATGTTAAAACTCAAAATTCTGTTTCCTTTCACTCTGAGAATGATTTTTTTTAGAACTACGTAGTGTTGAAATGGACATATGATATTAAGGGCTACCTTTCTTTCTTAAATAAAAACCATGAAAAAAAATTCCCTTAATCTAATTTAAGGGCTGCATCTCTACCCTGACTTCCCATAGAACATCAAGTCATTTAATGTCTTGATCTTCAAGCTATATGGTGGCCTGGGCCCAGGATATCAGAAAGGTTGCCTACAGCTCCAGAATGAAGACTGTGCTCAACAAGTCTGTTCCTGTGGCACAATGTAACTTTCTACTACTAGGAAAGAGCTGGTCTGAACAGGAGACAGAGCTTAACCAAGGTCCAGTCTGACAGTGTGGAATGAATTTTCAAAGGAATTGAAAACCATCACATACCTCACCACCCTTTTTCTCCAGGTGGAAGGGGCCCTTGTTTGACCTGCCTTCTCTAACATAAATGTACACACTGCCACATATTTAAAACAAAAAAAACCCTTTCACTGAAGAACAGTTCTCCACTGGGGAGAGGATGAACCACACATGGTAGATATTAGTTATGTCACTTAACTCACAAGTACAAGCTACTCACATATAAGGATGATGAGAGCAGTATATGATCCAATATAGAACAGAAGAGATCATACCCTTGAGATCCCGCTATGGAGGGGCCCCTCTGAAGAGAAGTGGGGGTGCTGCCTTTGTGATAATACCATCCCTTCTCCAGGTCCTGTGGAGGGCTCTGTGGGGCTCAGGGGTCTGTGATTAGAGAGAAGCAAGGGAGAACCAAGAATGCAGGGCTGGATGTGTGTGCTATCTGCATAGACCCGGCCTACACCAAAGCACTGGGGAACCCCACATAAAAGTTAAGATAGCCTTAGGTTATATTCCATTTTAAGATGGGTCTTTGCCTGATTAGGAAAGCACAGGGCATCCCTGCAGATAGTTTTGATCTCCAGCAGTTCCTATGTGATGTATACAGATCTAGGGGGCTGAAGCCCCTTCTTATTCCATAGGAAGGTAGGCCCATCTCTTACTCCTCTTCTACACAGTAGTAGAATTTCTAAGTAATTTCATGTGAAAAATCTTGCTTAACTTCTGTGAGAGTTTTTCTGTGTGAGGGAATTATCTGGTCTAAGATGGGTGACCACTTTTTAAAGCACTAGTTTTGTGCAAGCTTGATTTTGACTTAATTTCACTGGATTGATTTTTGTGAACATTCCACGGAGCAGGCATAGTACCTTGAAGCCACCCGAAAATCTCAAAAGATATGCTTAAAGGTTCTCTTCAATATTAGCACTTATGCCACGTAAACTACCAGTGCAATTTCTTAATACGGGCTAATGTCTCTTAATGGACCCAATCCTATGAGACGAAAACTCCTCACAACTCCTATTAAAGTCACCATATTACATGATCAGACCAGGGTATCACTCAATGCATTAATTCACTGAAGTCATGCCATGGGTGGTGTTAGAATCTAATAGTTGGTTCTATACTTATACTTCACCCACTCTGAGAAGTTGTAAGTATCATTTCTATAGCTGTCTGATTTTGATTCATTGTATAATAATGGCTGTGATATGGTAGCAAAGTTAAAGTTTCCATGCTACCTTGGACCTCTGGGAGGAGTTCCCTATAACCATCCACAAAGTTACATCTTTGTTCTCCTTCCAATCCCACCTTAAAACTCTCCTTTGCTGTGATGCCTAAAACAAACTGACAGTGTTAGGCCACTGGTGTGCGGAGACCATTACCTATTGTGCTGACCAACAACAGTTGTCTCACTGATTCCTTGCACTCCCTCATCTGTACCCACCTGTTGACTCTTGTCTTATGTTTAAACCATAAGCTCTTTTTGTTTACAAAGTGCCTAGCATGATGGGGTCCTGGTACATGACTGAGGCTTTGTAGGTGCCATCACAATAATAAATAATATCAATAATTAATAATAAAGTTGGAATTAGAACCTCAACTGTGCATTTCCTGTCTGTCTAGTCATCTCAATTTTTAAAGCTTCTAACGTTCTATTAATGTCTGAAAGGAAATATTTTCAGCCTTAACTCCAACAAAATGAAGGTTTTGGTCTAGAAATAAAGCTATGCACTCAAGGATTTTCAGCATCTAAAATTAGGTTCTCCCCCCCCTCCCCAACAGGAACACCAAGTTTTGCCATATGCATGATATGTACGATCCTGTGGGCTCATTTCTGCCCTCAAACAAGCAGGCATGGTCCCATGGACTCCACTTGGACTTACAGGAATGCATCAGAAGCCATAACTGGGCCTTGTGCTTTGTCGTCTCATAAGAGGGTTCAATTCAAAAGAAAGATTATTGAAAACAATTTTTGCTAATCCACAGGATTTGCTAATCAATGAGTGCCTTTGATGTTTGGTTGAATTGGGTACTCATGAAAGAAATGGAACCAATGGCACTTAAAGCCAGGCTTAGAGCTGTGTAAAATAACCCACAGCGCTGGCTATGACCCTGACCACTTGCTACATCTAGTCTATCCCAGGCCAGACTCTTCTATCTTTTTTAGGTTGCAAGCCGTTTGGAGCAGGGACTATCATTAATTATAAAATTGTTTAGCACTTAGCACAGTGGAGTTCTGGCTGACGCCTATTTGTGCTACCACAATATAACTATAAGTAAATACTAACAATCGCAGACCACATGTGCTGAAATATGTTGTGGCTTTTCAGTTGGACAAACAGCCATTTGAAACTGGTTGAAATTACCAAACTCATTTCATTTGTGATTGAAGCTAGCCATGAGGTGTGAAGCTAGTTCATTAACCCACTGCACTAAGCAGACCCTGCTGTTTTATCAGGTATTGATGTCCTCCGGTTGTGATTAAAAAATTTAAAATGACACACCTGTCATTCCATGCAAGGAGCAGGTTAGTGTCCTTGGAGTTGGAACTAGAGAAAAATGTCATTGCAATTTAAGCAACAGTGATCAAAAGTAACTCTCTCAAATCAACAGGAGTCAGTTCCAGCCCTTTATACTAATCCAAAATAAGTAAAGAACATCATGTTCAAAGAAACGATTTTGTACAAGACTTGACTTTTAAGTCTTATGAATTTGTGTGTGAAAAATAGTCTTTTTGATCTGAGTTCAGTGGTTTCTCCACATGTCTAAAAAAGAGTTAGCAGAATAGGTAATAAATTAGGTTGGAATATAAAACGGGGACAGTGTTAGCAAATTTTTGAGGGAACAGTTTCCTATCTAAAGAAGGAATCATATTAAGAAATTATCAGTAGTGTTCTTAAAGCATGTGACACCGTGGGTTATTGGTGAGGGAGTTTTATCTACTGTGGGACATTCTCTTATTGGCTTGAATGATTGTTGTTTAAAAGAATCACAAGAGATTTTGCCCTATATTTTTCCTCCCCCAGATTAAGAATCGTCCTCCCTCGTCTAGCTGACGGCTCATACCTCTCTCCCTTTTAGATTATATCTGCAGAGCTGCACGTCACTCTATGTGCATCTGAGAGCTAGAAGTGCAAATTTTTGGTTTGCTGGATAGGTAAGTTGTAAATATCAGGTTCAGCTGACACACTAAAATCAGTTAAAAATAATAGATCAGTAACAGTCAGTGGGCATGCAGCCTTCCCACAACTTTGCGCCTGTAGGGATCAGTGTCTCTGGCACTGTGGAAGCATGGTGAGCCCTCTGCCACGGAGTAAGGGACTGGGGCCACTCAGTCAGCCATTGTTGACTGGACAAGAAAAGAAATATGAAGCATGCAGTAGCCAGGATAATTTTGAGAGTGGTAGGTGGGAAGAGGTGTAGTGATAACACACAGTGACAGCCGATACAATGGCCCTACAGTCTTTAGGGAGGATGGCATTCATCTGTCAGATGCTGGGACTGACATTTGGCTCGGTGACATTAGGGATTGGGTCAGGCAGGAGACAGGTATCAGGCATGGTGAGTGAGAGGTGCATCCATGCCAATCGCGGGTGCTCCCAGTGTGCAGAAGGGTTAAAAGGGCCAGCTCCCAGAGGTAAAATGAGACCTGGGATTGCATGGTTGGATCTTGAAGTCTTTGCAGACTGAGGTTCCCTCCACCCAGCCTTGTGGCCCCTGTCACAAGGCCCCCTTACATGCAGGGGATTGAGAGAGAAGCCGTTTCACAGTTGAGCAGAGTTCATGGGGTAGACCAGGGAGGGTCAGAGGGTCCCCCCTAAAGCTGCTGTTGCTTTGTGGTGAAAACCCTGTCACACACACTGGACCCAATTAAGTGCCTGGCACTTGAGAGCTGGGGGTGGGCAATGTAGTGCCCCGCCCCATGATATAATGAATAAAAGTTGTAGCCTGAGTTTAAACCTATCCCATATGTCTGTCAATCATTCACTCTCTTGACCAACTCAGTAGACTGCCATGGACTAACTGTACATGTGGACCCTGCTGATGCACATTAACAGTTCATTAATGCACTTTCATCCAGTCCCATTTCAAAGAGGAGTAGATCAAAGGGCATTAACAAGCTATTAATGCGTGTCAGTGCTGCGGGCCAGTGCAGGAAAGATTCCCATCCCAGTGTTTCATGACCTGGCCGTTCCTGTAGACAAGTCCTAGTGCACGGGCTCATTAGCTAAGTGGTCAGTGATCTACAATTGGTTTGTGTCTACACCTTTGTGTACTGCAACACTTCACTGGTGGAATGCTAAAGAACCAATCCATTGACCAGGTTTGACATAAGACAGTTTTCAGGAGCTTGGAGATGGGTCTGAGGAAGGTCAGTGGCTGTAGGGGGAGGGGACAGAAGCTCATTGTGACGAGGGGTGAGGGGGAGGTATAGAAGGGGGACTGAGGGGTACTGCTGACACTCAGTGTGGGGAAGAGCCAGCTCCAGGCTGGAAGGGGGACGTTGGCAGTTGGTACCTGCTCCCCAGCCTGATGCTGGGTGCCATGGTGGCCACGTCAGCCTTCCCAAGTCCCACTCTCACCTCTGTCCCCGTGTGTGTGTATGTGCAGGTTGATGCAAGGGCAGAGCCCCCACAATAGTTCCATTGTGCAGCTCTAGCCGCTAATGCCCCCCGGTTCTGCCACCCTGACTCGTTGGTGAAGAGGCAAAGACATGGCTAAATCTGAAGCAGTGCTTGGTATTTGGCATTCAGCATCCCCACAACCAGGATAAGTCAGCTCTTTTCTGGGTATGATATTACAAACAATAATGCAGTAGTACACACGTATAAGGCAGGTTATGCATGCCCTGACATGGGTTTCTGTGTGGATTTCAGATTGGAATTATGGGTTAATTTTGGTTCATCTTCTGATTTGTGAATTCTTGGGTTTGGCAATACTTCCATGTCTAACTGTGCTAAGTTGCTGCTCTGGGCCTCTATCAGTCTGGTTTGGAAGCAAAGAGATGCACTCAGAATGCATTCCTACTGATTTAGGCCATATTACTTTGGTGTCTGCTCTATATCTACTATCTAGAGATACAACAGACCTCCACTCTCCCTCACAGGGGCAGTAGTATGTGCTAATACAATTTATATACTTTAAAAAGACATCAAATATGTTATCAACTAATGAAGTTCCATCGCTGTGCAGTGACATTCTCAACACTTGTTTGAGATCTCTTTAAATCCTGCCTGTATATTGCAATCTGCTGGAAGGTCACATTCCAAGTTTCTGCTCAGAGTTTAGAGCAGTCAAAGCAGAGTGACCTCTAAGAATACATTAGCGCATGGAGGGAAAAGGCATTTTCAGAGTTGAGTTTCAGGTAGATAACCAGGAATGCCCAATGTAGCTAATAAACATAGCATTAAGGTAAAAGAAAAGGTGAGTCTTAATTGTCTCCCAGATTACATTATTTTTTCATTCTTTTCTCCAGGACTGCATGGAAACTCAGCAGAGGAAGGTATCAAGCATTTCTAGCAGGGAGTGTAGGAAGAGCAGAGACCATTTCTGCATAATGAAAATATACATCCGTATTGCTACTAGCAAGTGATTTGAATTCTTATAACCTCTGTGTGATACATTGAGCCTATTTTATAGCACACTCCTCCTACGCTTTATTCTGCTGGGTCAGCTCACTCCCTGGGGTGCTTTCTCAAGGAATCCTGGGAAGCTGGCTTCAGCTTTGGTAGTTTCTTTAATTGAACCTTCTTATCAAACACAATCCCACCCCTTACCAACTCTTACTTCAAAGTCTGTGCTAGCATAGCTGCCCCTTCCCCAAACCAGTCTCCTGCATCAGTAATTCCCCATAGCAATATTTCACAGCTCTTACCTCAGAGCCTCAGCCCTCCCCAAACAGTCTCCCCACTTATCCATTTGGTTTTGTGGAAAAGTTCCTCTCAGCACTAGCATTAACCCCAATAGTCATTTGGGAGCACTGCCTCCCCTTCCACATCTTGAAGGATGTTGCAGTCCCACTTTCCCCTCCCCACCTCCGCTGCCCTCTTTTATAAGGGTTAGCTAATTAAGTTCTGCCTCTTTCCTCAGGTGCAGAGGCTGGGCTAATCAGGCAGCCAGAGCAGTTCCAGAACACTCCATCAATGCTCATCTCCAAATATACCCCTTGTGCTGTAGGGAAGAAGGCCTAGGAGCTGTCTCTACATCTTTTGGGAACTTCCTCATGCAGAGGTAATCAAGCAGGGGATTTAGGCATGGTTTCTGGGTTGTTGGTTTTTTTGCATCATGTGAGGGGTGCAAAGGGAGCAGAATCAGGGCAAAGAATATGTCCCAAAGTATTGATTGTGGCCCCATGACATCTTTGTAATAACATGTTTGGCCCCTGGGCTAACAAGCTGTGGGGAGAGCACAGAGTCCATTGACAAACTGATACAGTTAGAGTTAGTATAGCCTTGATGCTTTCTAGCGCTTTGGCCCTATGCCTCACAGTGCTGCTTCCTCAGTTTTGCGACACCTACACTAAGTAAGCACATGCTGCTTTAGGAGTGTAACTACTCTTGCATTTTTCTGTGATTTATTAATTTTCGATTTTCTCTTGGATTTTAAATCAACACGGGTGTACAAATCACAAAAAGCATTTACCCAAGAAAGGGCTTTGAGTTCACACGGGTAAAATATATAAACATAAAACCTTTGGAAAATATTGAGGGCACATAAAACTCCACATGGAAGCTGATCGGGGGGCTTTTTTCGTTTGTTTTTAGCAGTAAAAAACTGCAGCAAGCTGTAATATGCTGCAAGTACGCCAGGAATGAGGCACGCAGCTGACATATTATTATGCCCAGAGTCATTTCACTAGGGAAAACAGCAGTGTTTTCCAAATGGAATACTTTTTTATTCAAACTACATTCCATTTCCATTATGTGGGTGACAGTTATAGCTCTCTCCCTGCCATAAAATGGTTCCAATCCAGATACAATGCTATCTTTGTTGTAACAACACCTCTTCATAAATAATACCGCCAAAGCTCTGGCCCAAAGACTTGCAAGACTGCTATAGAAAGGGTGAGATGTGTTTGTTACAGTTTCAGGGTAACTGCATCTGTATTCCCCCCTCCATGATCCACTCCAGTTGTTTCCAGTCAGGCCTCAGATATCGAGTCATCACCTGTCTTTGGATAGGGACTCCTGGCCGACTCCCTTCTGGCTGATGTTTTTAAGGCTGCACAGCACCTGCCTTAGACTGTGAAATCCCTAGAAAGCCAGTCTGGCTAAAGGTCAGTGCCTGCACTTTGCTTTCTCTCTCTGAGATCTATGAACAATGTATTGCCAGCAGTTACAAGTCATCACACAACTCTTTCTAAGCAAGCATATTTATTCTTAAAGAAAAAGTACTACAGAGAAAACATAGAAAATTATAAAAGGTCCTGTGCGCATGCTTAACAGAGGTCACCTATCAGCCTTATGGGGCCATAGCAGGCCAAAATCTTTCCAACTGTCCTGCAAGGGTTGGGGCCCATTGTGGACAGAAGGTCCTGTCCATTTGCTGGATTAGAAAGAATGCCCTGTGTCAGGTCAAACTCATCCTTTTATACCAAAAGACTTGTGTATCCTTGTCTCTGGAAAGCCCATCTTGAACCAATCTATGCAAACCATTTCAGGGGGTAGTGCCTCTCTGGAGTTGTTTAGTCTCTGTGACTCACTTTAATCACTGCACACTATTTTTAGTTTCTGGGGGAGCAGTGGTATCCCTCCCCCATGGAGTAGACCACAATCATTCATAAACTATTCATATATTTAATAAAATAGCCCCCAAAGATACTGTATGGGTTTGCAATATATGTCACAGTGTTCACAAAGAGAAAGGAGAAGAGGTAAATGGATGGGGTGGAAGGTGGGCAGGATGGATCTTCAATGGACAATTTTGCTCAAAAAAGCAGCGAGGCAAAACTCACAAGGTGCATTTCATGAGCAAACTCAAGTGCACTTGGAATATCATGGAAATATTTGAAGGCAGGAAAAGAATTATTTAGAATGTGAAGTTAGGAGTAATATGGGGACATTGAGCAAAGGAAATTTTAAGATGAATATTAGGAAAAAATATTAAGCACTAGGTTCTTTAAAATGTGGAACAGACTCCCAGTCTCCATTCTAGGAACACAGAAATCACCATACTGGATCAGACCAGTGTCCAACCTAGTCCAGTATCCTGACTGTGGCAATGGCCAGTACCAGATGCTTCAGCAGAAGAAGGGAGTTTCTTCCCAGTTCCCCTTAGTTAGAAGTTGTCTGATGCAGGAGGATAAACTCTTCTTGTTGTTTTAGTCCTTACTCTTATAAAGATCTAGCATAGTGAATGGAAGAAGAGATTTATATTTGATTCGGATACATGGGTGAAAAATCATAGCCAAAGAACAATTCTAAACCCGATGGAATTATGAGTCTTGTTCTCCTATTGGTAACTATCCTGGTGATTAACAGCTGAGAGAAGGCAAGTACTGGAAACAGAACATCACAGCCATGGCAACTTGCAGTTCAACTTTTAGCTGTCTAACACACAAGAAGATAATTAGTTTTTCTTTGAGTTTTTATGATTTATAATAGCATTAGTGATCTCCAGGTCAGACATTTCCTGGCAGCTAACGGCTGGTTGGGTTAAGAGCCCTCAGCTTTAGATCAGACCCTCTACTCATCCAGCCAGTCATTAGCTGCCAGGAAATGCCTGATTCAGAGGTCATTATTGCTTAAATATTGCCTCTAAAAGCTTTTTATTACTAGCCATTCATTTTGCTTTTGTGCTGTATTAGCAAGCCTAAGTAGTAATACAATTAGCTATAATAACAAATCAGGCAAATAATAAGAGTTCTACAGGCAAGGGATAGATCCAAGAAAAATCACTTTACTTTCCACACATTTCCAGTTTAGGGTGTGCTATTGACACTGTAATAAAGACAAACTGAAAAAAAGAATCAAGTGACCTAGTAAAGGCGATTAGGAAGGAGAAAAAGTCTTACTGTCAGAGAAAGTGATAGAGAATAATGCCGTTCAAAAGTTTTAACCATGTTAGTCATATTCCTCACAAGGGGGAAATCCATAAGTAAGTGATGCAGATTGCAGAGCATCTCAAATGATATTGCAATAGATATCTCATCATCAGCAAGCTCTTTGGGACTGCCTTTTTGCTATACATGGGTGACAGTGTCTTCCACAATCAGGTTCTGATTCCTGATTGGGGCCATAATACAAATATTAAATAAACTGTGTTAAATAATAAATAATAATAATGTGCTCATGATTAGACTTTGTCAAAATCTAAATGATCTGTGAGGGAAAGAGTTCAGCTGAAATTTTCACTGAGAAAATCACAACAAAACATTCTGTTGACTCAACCTCAATCAAAATGTTTTGTTTGGGAGCATCTTCCTTCATCTGAGCACCCGCAGTGCCTCCTGGGAGTTGTAGTTCCATGGTCCCTCCTGCCTGTCCCTTCCATGGTCCATGTAGTTCCATGGTCCTTCCTGCCCCCATTCTGTCCTATGGACCCTCCTCCATCACCGAGGATGCACTATGATCTCACCCTGGGGGCTCAATAGTTCAACTTTTCATCCCAAATAGGGACAAAAAACAAATGTCAACATACTGGAATACCTGGAAGGCAGAAGTTCTAATTTTTGATCAGCTCTAATACTGAGGAAAAATATCATGTCAGTAATTTAAGGGTAAAAAACATTACAGGGATGTTGCAATCATCCTCAAAACAAGCATTACAAACCCAGGAAATTCAGAGTTAAGTTAAACTTAAAAGTAACAGGGGAAGCTCTGGACATTCACATTTAAGGCATCCAAACAACCTCAGCCCTTTCCTGTCATGATGGGGGAGGGTGGGAGGAAAGAAAAATGAATCGCTCATTAAAAATCTTTTAAATCTAACCTGTGACCACAAATATTAAAATTCCTTAATCAGTCATACAGTTATTTCATGGCATCACTACAAGCCCCACTTAAGAATGACCTGAGCTATAGACCTGATCATGTCTATTAGTCTGTAATAATAATTAGATATAACAATCATTAATACTTTAACTTAATTACAATCTAAAGTCTTCAATACGAACAGGATTTCAATTCATTGTCACTCTATTGAAGTTTTGAAGGCTATCCCATTATTAAGATAATTTGGGACCAAAAAAAGGTGTGACATTATGTGCTATACTTCTTAGAGGTTCCATTTTAAAATGAATTTTAACTCTAATTAAGGGATCAAATACAAAATTATCATAAAATTCATTAAAAATCAACGAGTAAGCACATTGCATTTAGGGAGGATACACTGTGGTCTCTGTAAAAGACAACAAATACATGAGTTACATGCAAGACTCAGCCTTTACTATGGAGTTGCAGCCAGATCCTCCATAATTAAAGTATTTTGAGTTTTGGCACAGAAAAGGGGGCTGGAAGAGAAAGAAAGACACTTCTCTGGAGGAGTGGACACCTATCAGATCCCTGAATATAGGAAAGGTGTGGCATACTTTTGGGGTAGACACATTTGAGGCATAAGGGGAGGTTGCTGGCAGAGCCACTTCTGGTGGAAAAGATTGCACCTTAGTGTTGCAGAGATATATGTATACCTAGACAGAGCAGCACAGGTCCATGAATTTTAATGAATGTGGACTAACTGCTTAAAGTTTTGGCAGAGAATTTGAACCCACTCTGCTTTAGGATGGCTTCAGGATACCAGGTGAACACATTGCATAGACCACTAATACTTTAATCAGTTCGGCATAAATTCCTCACACAGTATTTTTCCTTTCATCCTTTTTTCTTTTGCAGCGGCCAACAACAACTCATTATTTTTGCCAGGTACAGTCAAGATTAGCCATTTTATTCCTCATACCTGCGTGTTATCCCCACTCTGAAAAGCAATGAGGCGACTCAAACCATAGTTCTTGAGACTAAAGAGCCTCGGGCTTTTAGTGCTAACTCTCTAATCGGTAGCACTGTTGTTGTACAGCCTAGTCAAGAACAGGATCTTGAAATGTGATTTGAATGCTGCATTTGTGGTTACATTCATTTGCAGTTCTGGCTGATGTGTGTGGCTTACTGTAAGTCTGAAGATTTGACGTGTTTATGTGCTTCCTGAACACCTAAGCAAGAGCTGCTTATTTGGATTTGTTGCTGGAATCTGGAATACCTGATTGGCTTGTCTAGCAATTCAGGTTTGTATCTTTGCTGTAAAGGAATTTTGAGTTATAAAACTGTTATTTCAGTGGAAGCTCTGTTGACCTTTGCTGATTCATTATAAGAAAGAGAAAAAAAACCTGTGTGTGGGCCTTCTAATTATTGTGCTAGTCTTCATGACAGGAGTTGGTACCATTAGTTTTGTTACACTCTCCATATTACACATTGTCTGTAATACACAAGATTGAAAACCAGGAGGGGAAAAAAACAGGTCAATCTTACAATACACAGTAATTGATTATATCAGGTGCATTATACATTAGCCTGTCTCCGTGTTACCCTGTCCATTGGAGAGTCACTGAAAAAAATGGTGGTGCCAATATAATAATTACTGTTGCCGCTTCTCTCTTTATCAGCCTCCAAATGCGTTTCTGAGGGTACATTGCAATTTGTCGTGGTCTGTTATTATTATAAAACATACTCTATGGTAAATCTCAATTTACTTATTGTTATTATTATTATTAATTAATTGCATTATACTAGCGCCTGGAAGCCGCAATGAGCGATTGTTATGCTAGGCTCTATACACATATCCAGTAAAAACGAAGTCCCTGTCCCAAAGAGCTCACAGTCTTAGACACAATAGGCAGATGAAACAAAGGGGCGAGGATGGGGCAGAAGGGAAGACAAAGCATTAATAATAATTCTATCATGTTTTTGTAGATAGTAGCTGTGCATATCGTGTAGCTCGCCACCTGCCTAACTGTTATCAACTTGCAGCATTCTGTAGCCACCATGACAGAAACAAGTCTTCAGTAGGTATTTGAAGGAGGAGAAAGTATTTTAACTGATGATGTGAAAATGTGGAGAAGTGTGGGGTTTCACCAAAATCACTTGGGGGTTTTTGATGATGGGGTTTGGTAAACAGTGGAATCCAGGAGGATCCATATACATATATATGTGGCCTTCAGTGAGAGTTGCACCTGTTTATGCCAGCTGACTATGGTGCATGCACAAAAAGGCTGAGGTATATTTGGGGGATAGAAATAAAGTAGGGTCAAAGCAAAGGACAATCCCCCTAATCATAAAATACGGTTGAACAGTGTGCTCATGGGGACTGGCTAAGCCAAGAGCTCATAGTAAAAGCTCAGAAGTGCCTAACATTTGGAACAGATAAGATAAATGCAATTTGCAGCTCTTCAAATGTAAGCTGTTAACGAGGAAGTGTTAGTAATGATTAATTATTAATAACAACCTTAAACTTCTCATGGAGCAGAGAAGTTAGAAATAGAAAAGACCTATTAATTTGTAGTGCTGCGGACACTTCGATTACATCTACACAGCAATTAACACACACAGATTACATCTACACACCTCTGGCTGGCCCAGGTCAGCTGACTCAGGCTCACGGGACTCATGCTGATGGGGCTGTAAAACTGCTGTGTAGACACTCGGGCAATTTTTAGCCCCACATCCTGAGCCCTGCAAGCCTGAGTCAGCTGACCCAGGCCACTTGTGACTGTGCTGTGGCTCTTTTATTCCAGTGCAGATGTACCTTCAGGGCATGATTCGGTCAAACCCCCTCACCCTACTAATCCACACTCTGCTATGTCTTATTGGGTCATAAGCACCACCCTGGTACACATGCGGTGTGTTGAGCCCTTGACTATTAAGCACATATTAGATATTAAAGTACGGTATTTCATCTTGGCCAAAACGGAGCACATTGTATCCAGAAGAATCCCAAAATGTGTTACTTATTTTCCTGTTATGGACCTGGGGTAGTAGTTCCTTAGTTAGGACTGAAAGATAGTTTCCATTCTCTGGGAGAGTTGGCGCTGTCTGCACTTACTCTTTTGGGGAACTTGTGGTAGTAACTGTGGGACCATTAGTGTAGGCAGGGTATGGTGAAACATCATTTCATATAGGTTTGGGCCTAGTCTTAGACCAGACAGAGTTAGAGGAGTATTGCCCATGTCTTTCTAGCTTTGTCTGGCCCAGTGAATATGTACCCTTAATATTTACAGCCTTATAAAATCACGAAAGAGTCAAATGCTAGTGTGAATCATGCCCCTCCACGGTCAACTATTTAAAAAGTTATTGCTGGTAATAAGTAAACAACCAGAGTAGCCTTTTAAAGTTCAGTAATAGATTTGGATATTCAAAATTCTTTACGAGCTGGATACAATGTCTGTTAAGTCAATGGAAAGGCTCCCGTTCACATCAGCGGCATTGGATCAGGCCCTAACTGAGGGTACATCTACACAGCAGCTGGAAGGAGTAATTCCCAGCCCAGGTAGATGTAGAATCACTAGCGCTATAAGAACTAACACCTAAAAAGAGCAGGGTGACTATGGTTGCGTGGGCGGTGCCTTGGGCTAGCTACCCAAGTATGATCCTGCTCAAACCTCCTGGGTGTGTATTCAGCCTGGGCTGCCAGCCGTGCTGCCACAGCCATGTTGCTATTTTTAGGTGCTAGTTCAAGTAGCACTAGCGGGTACATGTCTACCGGAGCTGGTAATGACACTTCCCAGTGGCTGTGTGGACATACCCTCAGAAAGGCAATGAGGACTTATCATCATCATAGTTTGTTGCACCAAAACCACTGGCAAGATCTGGAGTTATTACTTATCGCTAGTTCCTCCAGAGCATAGGCGCTGACTCCGTGGGTGCTCTGGGGCTGGAGCACCCACGGGGAATAAATGGAGGGTGCTGAGCACCTACCAGCAGCCACTTATCAGCTCCCCTTCCCTCCCCCAGCACCTTCCACCCGCCAGTGGCCCCACTGATCAGTGCCTCCCCCTCCCTCCCCGTTTCTCTGCCCACCGCGATAAGCTGTTTTGTGGTGTGCAAGAGTCTCTGGGGGGCAGGGAGGGTGGGAGGAGGAGGAGCGAGGACACAGCATGCTCCTGGGAGGGGGCGGAATGAGGCGGGAGGGGTGGAAGAGGGGAGAGGTGGGGTGTCAATGGGGACTTGGGGGAATGGGTGGAGTGCGGGGGCGAGGCTTGGGGCAGAGCTGGGGGTCAAGCACCCCCTGGCACATTGGAAAGTCGGCGCCTGTGCTCCAGCGTACAGAATGTTGTTGGGGGCACTGCATCAGGCAGTGTTCAAGTATTTGCCTAGGCTCTCCCCAATTACATTTGGGGGCCATTCCTCAGCTTCCACTTGGTCATATTGTCACCAGTCTTTGCCACCCCAGCTTTCCTTCGATTTAGACTACACCAGTGTTTTTGTTCGTAGACAGTGCCTGGGGGAGGGGGCGGGGAGTTGTTCTGAGAGAACCAGTTTCTCCAAGATCGTCAGCATTTCCTGCCATTTTGTTCTTCTGTAGCTTTCCACAGAGGTATTTGGGGGTAAGGAATTTTCAGAGGCAAAGCTCTTTCTGGAAGTCAGCTTCGTGGGTGTTCAAATGTGTCTATATAATGGATGTCCTGGATCATGCACCTGTTTTTGGTGTCTCCTTTCTACTGAAGGCTTCCCACCTCACTGATGGTGGTGCCATCCCTGCTAGGCAGTATAGAGACAGCGTGGGAGTCAGTTTCAAAGTCCTTGTGATGATCTATTGGACTGGTTGAGTTCAGTATTAGTTTTCTGTGCATAGTTTGGGTATGACCATTCCGGGGAACAATACTCCGCAGCTGAGTAAAACAGGGCATGATTGGTTGCTCGGAGTATTTTGGGGTCAGCTCCCCATTTTGTGTTGGCCAGTTTTTGAAATACTCAATTCCTGGAGTTCATTGTCTTTTTCAGCTTCTTGATGTATTCTTTGAATGTCTGTCTTTGGTCTCATGTGACCCTCATGCACACTGGATGTTCATAGCCCTCAAGGATTGTGCCATCCCACAATGTCTGCAGTTTTTGCTTGGCCTGATTGCATTTCAGGTGGGAGACGCACACTTGTGTCTTGCTATGGTTGGCAAGGACATGAGGATTATTTCTTACTCTTTTCAAAGAATTCCAAGGGATCTTGATTTAACATGTAGTGCAAAGGATGGTAACAGTAACAGCCCATCCTCACCCCCTAGGACCACACTAATGTATCAACAGAACCCTACTTTCTAGAATGGAGCTTTAACCTACAACCCTTTTGCTTTCAAGAAACTAGAAAGGCATCATCATGTCATCTGGGTGAAGATACACTGAGATAAATTTATCCCTAAAGTAACTCCAAGCCCCGGTATGTTTGTTATTTTTTGCATATATTTGTAGCATTGTCAGGACATTAAACACATACACTTTGATTCATGGTCCAACCCCTGAAAGTAGCAACATACTGGAAACAAATTTTCAGTTTTAAGTTCTAGTCAATTAGTTTTAAGCACTTGTTTTTATTCTTTTCTAAAACATTTACATTTAGACTTAATTGGAGTTAGTGTCTCCACAGTAAGAAGAAGAGCAAACTTTTGAGAGTGATGGAGGTAAGTAGCAGCCAGAACAGGTCCAGTTTAGAAAATCTGTCTGGAAGAGATACCACTGCATATCTAATCCTGTTTAGGGATAGTGTGTATTCTTTTGGAGTTTTGGCTAACTTGGAAAATACCATTTAAGGGATAATAACTAAGTTACATGGGAGAAAAAGGCAGATCTGTAATTTTCAAAAATGTTTGTGGGCACTTGGAGTGACTCTTATTTTAACGTACCAGTAGATTTTAAGGCAGGGTTTTGGAAAGCATGGGAAATTGTATAAAAGGCAAAACATGCTATTTTGATTATCTAAAACATAGTAAATGGGTTAATTTGTATTTTGAAAGCCTCATGCAGTACACTCAGTAGTGGCTAACATTTGAATTCCAGCCATCTTTGCATATCAGCTTTTGAAGCCCCAAGAGCTTTTGCCATTTGTTCCGATTAGGTCTGTCTTCAGTAGATAAGTCTCTCAGGTAATTTGAAGCACTGGCACAAAATGAAGTCCGTTTGATGGTCTGAAACTAGAAAATGTCTCTTACCCAATTAATTAATGCTGTTCTTTTTAAATTCCTGTTCATGTTTCGTTTTATGTGCTGTTCTCTCAGATGTGTGAACCCCAATGCACTCATTCCAGGAGTTATTTTCCTGAGCTTGTAAAGAGTTGCTTCTTATGTGAGTAGCTGTACTTTTTGCCATGTGCTAAATAATGGACTGCTTTCTTTTTCACATTTGCATGCCCAGGCACACACTCCCACCAGATCATTTTAACTTCATATTATGTGTGCTGTAGCGTTTAAAGCTAAACTGACCTTTTTTAGGATTACTCTAATATTTTACATTCCCCAGCATGTCTTGGATTATTTAACATGAGAAACAAGCACATGATATGGATGACTTTTGCTTTCTTTAATATTATGGTTGAATTTGGGTGCTCTGAAGATTTCCTTTAAATTTAACTTTTACAGTTTTTTTCATTGAATCTGGCGCTGCTAATATTGAGCGCAAAAGAGATTTCTAACTGTTAAAGCACTGTATTCTTAAAACTCTTGTCTCCATTATGCAGTTACTTTAATAATACTCTGCTTAAGATCAGGACTGAAGTGAATGCTTAAAGCAACAAACACAAATGTCTCGGTCACTGATGTGTTTCTCCACTGTAGAAGCAGAGAAATCGCACCCGTTCAGCTTAGCCCACAAGTGTGAAAGTTCAAAATGTAAGAATCATTTCTCAGTATAAATATTCTGTGAAATGAGTTTGCAAATGTCAGTTCTCAGTCTACTGCAGTTGGCAGCCATTTTGCAAAGCAGTGACACTAGGTGTGTATGGCAGCCAGCATAAGATATTTTTAAACCAGTGCTAATGCAGAATGGGTGCTGTTTAACAAACAGAAATAAAAATAAAACAGTGTTTGTAAAAGACACTGGGAACTTATGTATTTAAGGAATTCCTTCCCCACCATTCTCCTCTACCTCCACTGACCCTGTGAGCTGATTCCAATTAAGTGAGGGTATGATACAGTAATCTTCCATATAGGACTAAATTTTGACTTTCCCTACACATTCTCAAAGGAGCATAAGGAGGAGCAATAGAACCCCAAAGCATTTACTAATTGAATGGTTTTAGTATCTTTAACTAGCACAATGCAGTTATTTATCAGCATTGATACTTTTAAGCTTTTAAAAATGTCTGGGATCTTCTGAAGTGAGTGGAGTGTATCAATGCTTTTCATTGTATAACCATGAAAGAAGAGGGGGAAATAGCAATAAAAATGTGACCCAGAAACAGAATAGCCAATGTTGTCAAAAACAGTTTTTGATACTTTAGATCAGACAAATAGTTGTTTAATGCATTTTTTCCCCAAATCAATAACTGAGATTGGTAATTCTATTGTAATTGCTAGGTACTGAAAGCAAGAATTAATAATTGCATCAGTACTATACTTCAAACATTAAGGCATTTTCTTCTGCCTTTATAATTTCAGTTGCAGAACAACCGCTCTCATATTATCATGCTGTAGATCTTTGCTTGGTTGTTGTAAATTGAGTGTGTTTGGCCATCTGGCCATCCAATTTTTCCTAGTTTTTGGCTAGACAACTGATTATTGATTGATTTCAATCCCGTGTACAGTAAATGTAAAGGACTGAGTGTCTGACACACTGCCATGACCCTAGAGAGGGAAGTGCAGCTGAAAACATCTACTGAACTGTACAGCCAAAGCAAAAAAATTGATATGAAACTGTTTCAGCTTCAAAGTTGCTCTTATTACTCATAGGGGACGAAGCTTGATACTGCCACATAAACACTGGGAAATACTGCTGTGCTATCTCTTGGGTACAAAGTGAGTTGACTCATTAAGCTTGCATAGGCTCAAAGCAACCCATGAAGACAGAGTTTAGGAGCAAAACCTTATTTGGTGGCCTATGATTGCATCTCCAAAACGTATTGAATTCATCCTAGCTTCACAGCGATGTATTTCCATTGGCTTCAGTGGAGTCACTCCTGATTTAGACCCACGTAAGGAAGAATAGAATCTTGCCCATTCTGTTAAAATGCACTGTGTACCTAAACTCACAAGTAGAACGGGTTGGAAATTTTCCAAAGAAATTTTTTTTGTTAAAAATGTTGATTCATCAAAACCAGGGTGGAATTTCTGGGGAGGGAGAGATATAGCCCCACATCCCAGAATAGCCAATAGTGTGGTTGTTAGGACACTCATCTGGCACATGGGAAACTGAAGTTCACGTTCCTGGCCTGTACTAGGCAGAGCAGAGACTTGAATCTGGGGCTATCACGTTGCCTAATCGCTGAGCTATTGGCTATTCTGGGGAGTCTCTCTGTGAAGGTCCGTGGCACAGGTCATTGCTCCCCAAATCTAAAAGGCCATGCTGGAGTGTGGCATGAGCAGGAAGCCCCTGACTCATGTTGCTAGTTGGGGACAACACTGAATATGGGACTAAAATAAGCCTAATAACCCCTAGTTTTAGTTAACATCAGAAGCTAGGTCATCCTTGTGAGTTTCCCAGCAACCACATACAAGGGAATATGGAGACCCTATGCTAAGTAGAGCCAGTGGCTAGTTGAGGAAGCAGTACTTAGTTGCCAGGCTGCATTCAGAATACCCAGAAGAGCCTTCAGAGTTTGGAGAGAGGGGACATTGAAGATCTTGCTGCATGAAGGAGGAACAAAGTATGTGATGATCCCTGAACACCAGGGAGGGAAGAGGAGTTAAATGACCCCAAGAGCCTTTGGAGAACATCAGAGGTAAGGTGGTGGGTGCTTGAGAGGTGTGAGAAGGAATGGAAACTATATAGGGAGGGGAGATAAGAGTCTATTTTGGAGTTTCACACTCAAACTGAAGCGTCCTTCAGGAAACAGTAGAAGTCACAAAGCCAGAAAAGGAGGTAATCCAGGAATGAACTAGATACCCAAAAGAATGTGAAAGGAGTTTCAGAGCACTTTTCTGGCTCCCTGTACAGAAGACACCTGTGACAAGAAAGGACCAATACTTTATTCTATGCAGTACATGTCATGAATAAGAAGCGATTCTAGAAGAAGTGAGTTCTTAAAAAATATGGCAGCATTTGCATGAGAGAGAAATGATATACCAGTAAATATAGAAAATGTGAGAAAACTCTCAGCAAAAGTGGGAGCTTATAGCCCATCAGAGAATCCACAGAAGGGAGAGATCCTATCCCTTAGCCAAAAGCAGAAGCATTGTCGTGTCTTACTAGACACCAGAGAATGTACACACAGGAAGGAATCCCGACACATGTCCTCCAAAACTTCAGTCAAAAATCAAATTACAACTAGAAATGAGCCCCCACTACTGTCCTGAATGTGAGAAAACTTTCAGTTAGCTATCAAAATTACTGCACACTAGAGAGAGAGAAAGAATCCCTATACCTTTCCTCTATGTGAAAAAACTTTAGCCTGTGTTTCTGTTCTCAAAAAAGTGGCTTAGGGTTGGCCTATAAAGTTGGAACAGTGTAACTAAATCAGTTAAAAATTGACAGTTTAGGAATCCAGCTCAATTTTCAGATTCTAATTTGCTGGATTAAGCTAAATCTATGTAAATGAGGCTTAAAGTGGTGTAAGCGAGGTTTTCACCGATAAAATTGGATTAATTTAAAATTGATTCAGTTACACTGGTCCAACTTTTCTAATATAGACAAACCTTTGGCAAAAATAGTACAGTGAGGATCCAGTGTTTACTGTCTTTCAATTACTTCCTTTTATGCCTAATTTATAAATTAAGAGGAAAAGCCTGTCTTTCACCCTTGGAAACCTAATGTACAATCAGAAAATCAAGCTGGGTTCTTTCCTGCTGACCCAACATTAGCAAACATTCTGTAGCTGGAACTTAGTTAATAGGTGTGATGATGAATGAGCCAGCACAAAATCTAGCTTACTCTTTCAGAGATGTGTTGGCTCTGCAGAACTAGCAGAAGCATAAAGTAGAAAAACTTACTTTAGTCAGTAATATCAATAATTATGCTGTGGATACACACAGAGAACAGTTTAATCAACTGAAACCTTCCCAGGTAACAGTTACAATATCAGCACCATAGCCACCCCAAGGGTCTCTACTACAGGAGAAACAAAGGACATCTAAACAAACCAAGGAGAACATTGGCTCTCTGTTTCTTGAGGACATCTAAAATGGTCATAAGTAGTGCTCCTGTGCTGACAAAAGTAACTCATGCCCACCTTGTCTCTGACTGTGAAAAACACCAACAACAAATACAGGATATGGGTAGATGCATTTCATTTGTGGAACCAACCACTGCTGAAGGAATTATTTTGAGAACAAGTGGCCATGGTAATCAGAAAGACATCAAGGTTCACAGACAATAATTACGGTGTGATTTGTTTGTGGCTGATGTGTTCTTTTTTCATTTTTTAAAAAGATAGTAACTGATACCGACCCCCACTATGTGATGGGATATTAACATCTGGAACCTGGACCTGTGATAGATGAGTAGGGCCAGGAAATAGAGTTCAGTCTGTTACCAGCATTTCCGTGTGTTATATCTTTATTATACAGCTGTCACCCACCCGAGACTCCCACATGCAATTGTCTCCTCACAGTTTCCTATCTAATTTCCAAACTATAAGACAGAAGAGTAACTATCTTCCATTTAGAGCAGCCTGGCATCAGTCCCCTTGAAAATAATGAGAGCTGGTGGCCCTCTTGAGTAAGGGCAAAAACTTGCAAGATTGCTGCTGAGCATTGGGACATCATCTGTTCCATTCTCTGCCTGTGGCACACAACAGTTTAGTCCTCCGAGGGCTCTAATTCTTTGGTCCAGGTCCAGTTGTTGGGCTTGGAGTGGAAATGACCTGTATATATCAGAGGTCAGACTAGATGATATTGTGGTCCTTTCTAGCCTTAAACTCTATGTATGACTATGACTCTATTGGACGCTTTATAAAAAACATCTACAATTGCGTGGAGATTCAGAAAATCCGCCATGAATTTTGAAATCTTTTCAAAACTAATCTAACTGCACATGAAACTCCTTGTTCTGGAAATTTAGCAAGAAACCTCATGGCAATAAAATTTCTCGTGAGATTTCCCATAGTTTTTAGTATGTAGTAATTAGTTTAGTTATCTAATGGACAATCACTTTGATGTGAGAATCATCTTTCTTGGTGTATTTTCATATTTCTATAACAGATTTTCTCATGTACCAAGATCTTCTCAGTGCAGGATGGAAGGAGGCCCCAGGAGGGAGCAGATTATGGCTCCCTCATTCCCATGGTACATTTGTCCTTTTCCAGGTCCAGGCCTAGGTGGAGTGGTCTAGAGCCCTCTCTAACTTACACCTACTGGCAATGATCTCTAAGGAACCGAATGCCAGCTGTGGATAGCTATACCACAGTACCCTCCAGCCTTATTCTCTTGTCATTCCGACAAGCCTCTCACACGTATATGATGCCAGGGCTGAGTGGAGTGTTTTTTGTTTGTTTTTATCTTTTTTTTAAATAAAGAAGTGATTCCACCAGAGCCCTGGGTTAACTGAAATTTCAACTGTGCTGGGGGAAGTCTCAGAGGGCCAGATCTGGCTGCTTTCCAAACCTTTGGTTTCTGAGGAAAATCTCCATCCAAACCCCCATGAAGATATCCTCAATAAGTGTATAAGACCCTCCCCCTCCATCCAAAACCTGGCTGCTCCCCTGGGATCAACATAGGTCCTGGGGATCCTCAGGAGGTCCAAGCCATCTGTACCTCTACACCAGCTGTGGTCTCTGGCATCCCCTTTGACCCTTATTGGAACCAAGCTACCAGAGACTGCCCCTGGTTGTAGCTGAATCCAGGTGCCAGGGGCCCCATTAAAAGACACAGTACAGTCCAATGATGTATTATCCTTTCTAACTAATCACTGTAGAGTCAGAGTGGAGAGGGTGCATATATCCCCTGCACACTTTGTTTTCCCTGGCCTGCCCACTCTTCACCCCATCCTTAGAGTACGTGGAGGTGCCACTGCATGTTCTGGAGGAGGTGGTGATGGAGCCACCCCTGAAGATATTATTTTGTGTGGTAGGCAGGGGATCCATTTGTGGAAGGGATCCTCAGCACATGTATTTGGAGGCACAATCTCAGCGAGGATTTAGCTGTATGTGAGTAGTCCTGAAATCAATGGGACTACTCACATGAGTAAGGACAGCTTGTGTGAACAAGTACTGTAAGATTTGACCCTAGCTTTAACCATCTTGGGTTCATTCAATAACAAACCAGTGAATGAGACAGGAATAAAACTTTAATAAAACAGAGCATCTCTGTGAACTGCTGCACACAGCCATGCTGTGTTCCCAACCCCTGGCAGATCTCCAAATTCTCACACTCACAACACAGTCCCTTATGAGGGAGCATCTCCAAATTATAATCTCTCATAACCATATCTCTTCACTAGTTGTATCAAGGTTAGACACTGGGTTCTTTAAAATCCCATCCTTACCAAAGAGTCATGAGAAATACATCTCAATTGATTTACTAGTACACACTGTATTCTTTAAAGACTGGATACCATAATCTAATTGTCTTTCTAACTGACCATTCCTGTTAATTTCAACTCTATGAACAAGCAATATCCACATCATAACAATTTTATAGATAGGCAGGAAATAGGAAACCCACACATGGCCAGCATTCAGTAAGCAGTGATTGTTTGAATCCACAGAACAGTTCATATAAATGTTGCTTAATATTAAAAGTTATTTATTAAACAGTTGATAAACATTTTAGATGGTCTTAGAATCAAGATGCCCCTAATAATTCATTAGTAATAATACCACCTACCTTTTGTTTAGATTTTTGTCATAGATTTCAGGGCACTTTTCTTCAAGGGAAGACTGGAAAGGAATCTCTTCTCTTCTGGTAAGATGTCCAGGATACGAACTTCAGTTCATGGAAAGTCTTTTTACAAATATCGTCCGAGTCGCTAATTAAATTGTCTCTCTTCTAATTAAATGATTTCTCTTCTTGGATCTTTAAAATGTCTTTATTTAAGTTTAAGTCAGGAAGGTCTTGCTCCATGAACAGTTATCTATTGGCAGGCCTTAATTAGATGGGCTGTTCACAGTTAATGACCCAGTCCAAGTAGTCATCAGCATGGGAGGTTGTTACTTCATCTCAGTGACCCTTCTGCCTCATGCTGTATAAACTCTTTCCCAGCCCGACAAAGAAACCTTTGCCAGTAAATCTATTATCACTGAAATGTTTCACCCAGAGCAGGGTGTAACGGAGCTTGGAGCTGAAAGCTGAAGCTCTTGGTAGCATCTTTTATCATCCTTCTATCAGGGGTTGAATCCAAGGAAATCACATCGTTCCTGGCACCCCTTCTGGTTTCTGCAGCTTTCTGTCAGCTAATTACCATTAGGAGAGCAAATGAACTAAATTCAGCCTAAGGTCTATACTATATTCAAGGCCAAAAAGCTGTCAGTGAGCATTTGGAGTGGCAAAACCTGGCCTTATCTTTCTTTCCCTCCTCTGCATAACCTGCAGTGGCTAGAGCGGCTGAAAAAGTGGGTGGTGTTGGCAAGGAAAACGATGAGGCCAGCGCATTTGGGAAGGGGCTGCTTCACTGCATCTCCTCAGCAGCTTCCATCAGCAGGAATCTTATGGTATCCCCTTGCTGATTTCAAAGCTGTCTTCTCTTGGCAGAAGCACTAAGAAAGGGTAAGAAGCAGAAACACCCTCCAGCCCTATCTCAGGGTGAATTGCACCTATGGTGGAAGGTGAACATTATGTCTTCATGTGCCAATTTCTGTGAATCCAACTCAATCTGCATAATAATCTCAGAATTAACTGATGTAACTGTTGCAAGATCCTCATGTAATTGCCCCATTACACCTAAAGTTTTAGGAAGCAAGCCTTGGAGAAAATATGTCAACAACTTGACCTCAAAAGTTAATTTGGTCTTGATAACTTTCGTCAGCTGAAGTATGACCCGATGACATTTCCTGTAGAAATGAATGCCTGCTATTCAACTACTGCAGATGTCACCTCCCTCTGAGAATTCTCATCTCAAATTCATAGATTCCAAAGCCAGAAGGGAGAATTGCAATCATCTTAGTCTGATCTCCTATAACACCGGCCACAGAGCGTCATCAGAATAACTCCTATTTACCCCGACTGTTAACAATTTACACCTTATTTCTGAATATATTCCTAATATCTGAATTTGTTTAGCTTCAACTTCCAGACATTGGACGGTGTTATACCTTTATCTTCTAGATTGAAGAGCCCATTATTCAATATTTATTCCCCATGTAAGTACTTATGGACTACAGTCAAGTCACCCCTTAAACTTCTCTTAATTAAGCTAAATAGTTTGAGCAACTTGAGTCTATCACTATAAGGCATGTTTTCTAATCCTTTAATCCTTCTTGTGGCTCTTCTCTGAACCCTTTATAATTTATTAACATCCTTCTCAAATTGTGGACACCAGAACTGGACACAATATTCCAGAAGAAGTCACACCAGTGCCAAATACATAAGTAAAATAACCTTGCTATTCCTTATCAAGATTCTGTTGTTTATGCATCCAAGGATTACATTAGCTTTTTTGGCCACAGCATCAAACTGGGAGCTTATGTTCAGCTAATTATCCGTCACAACACCCAACTATTGTTTGGAAATAACATAAATATATGAAAAATGAGATTTCTAATATCTAAATAATTAGAAACTTTTAAAATGCACTCTTATTTCCCCCCTTCTTCCTCTCACACACAAATACAAATAGCTAGAACAATTTGTTCTTGTGGGTTATGGGACATAACTCAAGGAGTCTACTGTTAAGCCTACTGTTGAAACCAGTGATTGTACCATAGTGTTGAGAAGTGTTCTTTAAAAATATTTACATTAGAAATTAGGAAACCAGCAGAGTCAAATCTAGCCAAGCACTTTAGCACTTGTGTAACGTTGAAGTAATTGGGACTATGCCTATTTCTATGTCTATTAAAGTTATGTACGTGCTTTGATGGCTAACGGCTCATCATCAACTTGAAATCTAGTTACTTATTTTAAAAGAAAGATATTAAAGTAATTTTAGGTACTACAGCTGGCCCCCATCTCCCCTGACCATTTCCTTGGTTTTACAGTCACATTTTCCTATGTTTAAAAATGTGTTTCCCCTCGCTTATTGCTATGTGACAGACCCACGCAAACAATAGGAAAAGCTGACAACTGACAGGAGAAATTGTGAAACTGACTATACACTAGCTTCTGTCAAATGCATGAAGTAAATACACTGAAAAAAAAAGATGTTTTTTCTTGTCTTTCAATTATTGTAATTGTAGGGGTTACTTGTACCAAGAGCAGGTTACGAACAAATTTTAGATAGAGCTGTAATTTTTAAATTATGTAAGTTTACATTAATTTAATGTAACTCACATAGACACACAGTACGAGTAGCCAACAAGGAAACTTCAGTTTTACTCATGGTCAATATGAAGAAGTTACCTAAGTTGCTCCTCAAAAATCCTTTTTCTCTTGATGTTCATGACATCATTTATACTGGTTGATGATTTTTTTTTTTACTTCAGCTACTCTGAAAAGAAAGCCTGAGTCCACCATTCAAAATGGTGTCTTCCTTAAAGATTTTGAAGTGAATGATATTGAGCTCAATGACATGACAAGCTGATACTGCTGACTGTGTAATGGCACTTATCACCATTTAAAATCATTATCAGTTTATTTTTATAGAGGTGTATAAATTGTAACATTAGTTATGATACCTGTGCTTAACTTAATTACAGTGATATACTGATGCTGTCAGATATCATTACTAATACTTTATAGCACAATGTAAACCCATTCACTGTGTCTGCACCTCAGAGAAGAGACTTTATGATGTTCAATGGCCATCAAATTAGTTCTTGAAAACTTTAAAAACTTCTTTTTGAAATGTGTCATATGCAGTAAACATATTGTTCTTGTTTGGGGAGTAGAGTTTTAGTTTCTGTGACAAAGTTCCTCCGCTACCTCGGTGGGTCCTGCGCTTATTGGCGGATTCTGCTTGCCTCAGAGATCTTCCCCTCTAGTAGAATCCACAGTCCAGGTTAACTCCTCCTGTGTCTGATCAGGAGTTGGGAGTTTTGGGGGGACCCAGGCCCACCCTCTACTCCGGGTTCCAGCCCAGGGCCCTGTGGATTGCAGCTGTTTAGAGTGCCTCCTGGAACAACTGCACGACAGCTACAACTCCCTGGGCTACTTCCCCATGGACTCCTCCCAACACCTTCTTTATCCTCACCACAGGATCTTCCAGCAGTACGCCCTCTTACTCTCAGCTCCTAGTGCCTCTTGCTCCCAGCTCCTCACACGCAACCTCCTTCCACAGCTCCTGACATGCGCCCCTCACTGACTCACTGGGAGGCTTTTAACTAGTTTCAGCCAGCCCCTGATTGGCTGCAGGTGTCTCAGTTAACCTCCCTGCCTTCTGGAAAGTTCTTAATTGACCCCAGGTGTCTTGATTAACCTGGAGCAACTGCCATAAGGTATCAGGGATTTGTTTAGCCTGGGGCTAACATACTGGTTCCTTACCACTTTCCTATAGCCCTCTGGCTGGGAAGGAGGTAGAGGACTGCTGCTGCTGCTCCCCCTGCTCATCCTGCTGGGGCTGCTGCTAAGCCCTGGGCCCTCCCAGCTGCTGTTTGCTGCTACTGCTGCTCCAGCTTCTCCCCTGGCTGGGCCAGACACCCCTCCCATTACTCTACTCTCCGGTTGCTGGCTGCCTGGCAGCTGAACACCCCCCCCCCCACCCCCAACACCTTGGTTGCTGCTACTCCTGCTGCTGCAGCAACCCCTTGAGGGGGAGGGGGCCTGCTGGCCCTCTCCCCAGAGGAGGGGTGTGAGGGGCTCCTGCTCCAGCCGCTGCTGTGACCACCACCACCACCATCTGTGAGGGGTCCTGCCTGACCACCGGACCACCGCCTGGAGCTGCTGGAGCTGCTGCTACTGCTCTGTTTGCTACCAGGAAGCTGCTGGTACCCAGAGGAGGAAGACCCAGAAGACTGTCAGCGGAGGCTCTGAAGACCACCGTGGAGGGGGCCTCCGAGAACTGAGTAATCTTTCAAACTGTGCTCTAGTGGTGGGGGTGTTGACTGTGTTTGTAGGGGCACAGGGGGTGTGGCGCCGAGCCTGCCCCCTGGTCCACCTGTACCCCCCCATAACCCCCACCACCACCGCTGCCCCCTCCACCACCTCTGCTGGCTGCTCACCATCTGCCTTGTGCTACGGCCTCTGGACTTAGCTGCTTCCATGGCCCGCCACAACCTTTTAACATCATTTGGGCCTGCAGCGGCAACCAGCCCCACCCATTGACATTGTGCAAGCGCATGTGGGTGCACGTGCCCCCTCCCATACCCCTTGGACTGACCCTCTTCCCCCCAGCAGCACGTCCCTTGCTTTGTCCCTTGCCACCTGCCCCATTTACCCCTTGCAGTTGTTTGCCCCCTTTTTTTTGGTCCCAACCCCTTGCTATTTTCAGTTTTGCCTGCCCCGCCCCTCTCCCTCTACAGCCTTGTTTGTTTGCCCTACCCTAGCCCTGAAACTAGTCCCTTGTTTTTCTGCCCCATTCTTAGTTGGTTGTCTCCCTCCCCCTGAAGCTCCGTTTGCCCTGATTAGCCCCCCGCTTTCATGCACCCACGCCCCCTCCCATGCGCTTGTGCCCCTCCCCCGTTTAATTTTGACCCCATCTCACTGCACCCCCATGCTGTTATATCATCCCCTCCCCTAGTGCAACAAGAGGAGCCGGATTTCCCATCTTGTGTCGGTGACTGAACCCTACCCCCGCACTAATCCGAGTTAACCCTGAACCCTGTCCCCACTTTTAGTGCCCTCCTCCCCTGCCTGCAGCCTAGCAGGGAGAAGTGGTCACCCCAATTCCTTTCCCCACCCCCCCCTCAAGAGTTTTCCCTTCCTCCCCTGCTCATCATGGCAGGCGATATGGAGGGAGAAGCCCCTCCAGATGGCATGGCCGCCCCTCCTCCGCCTGTTCCCCCGTCACCCTCCCTAGCCTCCACCTCGACCGCCGCTGCCGAACCACCTGCTCTCGCCCCCGCTGGGGCACCGGCAGTGGCGGACACGGAAGAGACCTCCGCTGCTGCCACGTCCCTCGCCCCCCATGATCCTGGGGGAGCCCCCCCAGCCGGCAGGAAGGGCCAGGGTAAAAAGAAGGGTAAGGGCCCCGCGACAAAGGCCAGACCCTCCATGGCAGAGGCAGCCACTACTGCTGCGGCCCTGCCACCGGCCGTGGCGCCCTTCCCTGCTGTTCCCTCTACCAGCTCTGCGGGTGTCCCACCCCCGGCCCCCAGAGCGTACGCCCAGGTGGCGGCAACCCCCCCACCTGCCGCAACGTCACCTAACCCGCCCACCGCCTCAGCTACCATCTATAGCGGCCGGGGCCCCTTTCCCACCTTGACCAGGAGGCATGGCGTCCGTTGCCTCCTGGTACCCGCCTCGCCCCACGTAGAAACCTATGTGCGGGCGTTGGCGAGGGTGGTGGGGCCCACGGCCATCGTAGCAGCCTCCAAAATGTACGGGAAGGTAGTCTTCTTCCTCGCATCGGAGGCCGCGGCCCAAGAGGCGGTGGAGAAGGGCCTGGCAGTGGGGGGCGTGTTCGTCCCATTAGAGCCGCTGGAGGACTTGGGCGTCCGCCTAGTCCTCACTTCCGTCCCTCCCTTCCTCCCCAATGCCGCCCTGTTACCTGCCCTCTCCGCCCTAGGGAGACCCATCTCTGTAGTCAGCCCTCTCCCACTGGGCTGCAAAGACCCCGCCCTCCGTCACATCCTCTCGTTCCGCCGGCAGGTGCAGCTCCAAATGCCCCCGGCTGCACGTGACGGGGAGGCGCTCGAGGGGTCCTTTATGGTCCCCTATCATGGGGCACGTTACCGGGTGTACTATTCTACAGGGGAGGCTTGGTGCTACCTCTGCCGGGTGATGGGACACGTCCGGAGGGACTGTCCCTTGGCCCGGCAAGGAGGAGCATCCGAGACCCCCGAGCCCCGGCAGGGCGTCGGCCCCGTCATCACCAGCGCCCCTGAATGCCTGGTGCCCAGAGCCGCCCCTCCTCCTTCCCAGTCCACCGCTGCTCCCGCTCGGGCCCTGGGAGTACTTCCCCCAGTGTGCCCAGATGAGCGGGAGAGGCCCGCTGCGAACAGTCTGCTGAGGCCTGTGGAGGAGGGTGAGGCAGGGATATCGCCGAGCGTGGGAGTGGGCCCGCCCCAGAGAGACTTTTCTCTCCCTTATGCTGCCCCACCACTACCTCCCCGAGTCCCTAAGAAATCGCCCCTCCCCCCTGACCCGACCCTTACTAGCCAGCCCCCAGATGATGCCATGGAGGGCTGGGCCTTAGTACAGGGGAAGCGGGGCAAGCGGAAGGCTCGAGCCCCGCTCCTTTCCGCCGATGCAGAAGCCCCCCGGAAGACCAGGAAGGGGGGAACTGATGCCGAGCCTTCCGCTTTGCCCCCGAGCGGCTTTAGTCCGCCAGAACCGGCTGGGAAAGACGTGGCAGCACCGGAAGGTATTACCGCCCCTCCCTCGGGAGCCCCTGATGGAGCCCCTTCTGCCCTGTTTGTCAACCCTGCACGCCCCGACCCGAGCATCGCTTCAGGTGCCGGCGGGGAGAACCCCGGGGTGGCAGAAGGTGACCTGCCCTCCATCTACGAGGAGATCGAGGCCCTGGGTCTGACCCCAATCACCCAGGGGGAGGACGACCCTTTACCAGCAGGCCTCGACCTCAATGACCTCACCCCGGTGCCCCTTTCCCCCCTCTCCCCATGCTCCCTCCCCTTGACCGCCGGTTCCGCTCCCACCTCCGAGGATCCCCTGGGCTCTTCCACCTGCCCGGTCGCAAGTGACACCTCGCTGACGGCCGCCAAGCCTCCTGAAGCGACGGCCGGTGCCCTGCAGCCGGGACCCGAATCCCAGAGGGTACCCCTCATTGGGGTGGGACAACAGTTCTCCTTCCCAGGCGGGGACCCCGCAAATATCTGTCCACCTCCCGATGCCATGGCTGTAACACAAACCATCATACTAGAGCCCGGCATCGTGGGGGGTCCCCTTCCCAATTCGCAGATCCCTCAGCCACACCAAGAGAGGCCACCTCCCAGTGGCCCAGCTCCTGCGGCTCAGGATCCTCTACCCGTTCCTCAGCCCGGCCCTGCTCATGTCCCGCTCCCTGCCCCTACTTCTGATCCCTGCCCCGCCCCTGATGCCATCCCAATCTCCCACACCTCCCATGATGACACTGCCACCTCTGGGGCTGTCTCCCTCCCCTTCTCAGAGGATGACCCCCAGGGAGCGGCTCCTGTATTTCCTCGTCCCGACCCCCCAGAGGCTGCTCTTCTCCCTCCGCCGCCTCCCCCAACTAAGCCGAATTTCGGGTTGGGCCCTAAGGTGCCAGCCCAGCAGGAGCTGCGTCGAGGCTTCGCCCCTTGCCTATCTGTTTCGGTGGGCCATAGGGCTGTGTCCGGGGCCCCTTCTTTCGATAGCCGGGAGCCAGTAACCCCGCCCCCCCATACGCTGCGAGAGGAGCTGCGGGAGTTCCTGGAGGACGTCCGGGGCTCCCGCAACAAAGTACAGCTCGCTCTCCAGCGATGGGGGGATTTCCACCAAATCCTCCGGGCCGCGAGGACCCTCATGGGGGAGGGCAAAGGGACTGGGAAGCAGGCCGCCACGGCCTACCAACGGGTCCGCCTTTTCCGTGACTCACTACTCGCCTACGGGGTGGGTCACGGATTGTTACGCGGCCCGATGGGGGCTGTGAGTGACTCTGCCAGCAAAGATCCCCTCCAGCCCTCCTCATGGCATCTCTCCTCTTCGCAACATTGAACACTCGGGGCTGTAGGATGGGTCTCCGCAGGAGCCAGGTGCTCTCCTTCCTTCGGGGGGGGGGTACTCTGTAGTATTCCTGCAGGAGACCCATACGGATCCAGCCGCTGAAGACAACTGGCGGCTGGAATGGGGGGACAGAGTCTACTTCAGCCATCTCTCTGTTCGCCAGGCTGGAGTGGCGACCTTGTTCTCCCCCGACCTACGGCCTGAGGTGCTGGGGGTTGCCGAGGCTGTGCCGGGCCGCCTGCTGCACCTATGGGTCCGTATGGAGGGGCTCGTGGTCAATCTCGTCAACATCTATGCCCCGACACCGGGCCCGGAACAACTTCGTTTCTATCAGCAGGCGTCCACCTTCCTCGGCACCTTGGATCCTCGCGAGTGCCTGGTCCTGGGCGGGGACTTTAACAACACCCTTGAGAAACGGGACCGCTCGGGGATCGAGCAGTGCCCGGCCGCAGCGGACGTCCTCAGGGAGATTGTCGAACATCACTCCCTGGTGGACGTCTGGCGCGACCACCACCCGGACGACAGCTCAACCTTCACCTTTGTCCGGGTGGAGGCCCATCGGTCGCACCACTCCCGGTTGGACCACATCTATTTATCACGTTTTCACCTTTCACGGGCCCACTCTTCCAGCGTCCGGCCGGCCCCGTTCTCTGATCATCATCTCGCTACCGTGACGGCCTCTCTCTGCGCGGAGAGGCCGGGGCCGGCCTATTGGCATTTTAATAACAGTTTGCTGGAGGATGTGGGTTTCGTGGCATCCTTCCGGGAGTTCTGGCTGGCCTGGCGAGGGCAGCGGCACGCCTTTCCCTCGGCGCGGCGATGGTGGGATCTAGGGAAGGTACGCGCCCGGCTCTTCTGCCGTGACTACACCCGGGGCGCCAGCCGACGGAGGGATGCGACGATAGGGCAGTTGGAACGGGAGGTCTTAGAGCTGGAGAGGCGTCTGGCCGCCAGCCCTGAGGATCCATCCCTCTGTGGGGCGTGCCGGGAGAAGCGGGAGGAGCTCCGGGAACTCGAAGATCATCGGGCCCGGGGCGCCTTCGTTCGATCCCGCATCCGTCTCCTTCGGGAGATGGATCGCGGCTCCCGCTTCTTCTACGCCCTGGAGAAAAAGAGGGGGGCTAAGAAACACGTCACCTGTCTCCTCGCAGAAGATGGCACCCCCCTCACGGATCCGGTGGAGATGTGTGGGAGGGCCAAGGCCTTCTACGCGAGCCTTTTCTCCCCGGATCCGACCGATCCTAACGCTTGCAGAGTGCTCTGATACGAACTCCCTACGGTCAGCACGGGTGACCGAGACCGGCTAGAGCTGCCTCTCACTCTGGCCGAGTTCTCGGAAGCCCTCCGTCACATGCCAACTAATAAATCTCCGGGACTGGACGGGCTGACCGTGGAGTTCTACCGCGTATTCTGGGACGTCCTCGGCCCAGACCTTGTCACCGTCTGGGCCGAGTCCTTGCAGGGCAGGGTCCTCCCTCTTTCGTGCAGGCGAGCCGTGCTTGCCTTATTGCCGAAGAAGGGGGACCTCCGCGATTTACGGAACTGGCATCCCGTCTCGCTCCTCAGCACGGACTATAAAGTCGTAGCAAAGGCCATCTCGCCGTCCCGGGCTGCACCATTCTCGACAACCTGTATCTGGTCCAGGATCTCTTGGAGCTTGGGTGTAGGGATGGTCTGTCGTTCGCCCTTCTGTCTCTGGATCAGGAGAAGGCGTTCGACAGGGTGGATCACGGGTACCTCCTGAGCACTCTGCGAGCATTTGGCTTTGGGCCCCAGTTTGTGGGTTTTCTCCAGGCACTGCACGCCTCCGCAGAGTGTCTGGTCAGGCTCAACTGGACCCTGACCGAGCCGGTCAGCTTCAGGCGAGGAGTATGGCGGGGTGCCCCCTCTCGGGCCAGCTGTACGCTCTGGCGATCGAGCCTTTCCTTTGTCTCCTCCGCAGGAGGTTGACGGGGTTGGTGCTCCGAGAGCCGGAGCTGCGGCTGGTCCTGTCGGCATACGCCGACGATGTGCTCCTCGTGGTCCAGGACCCGGGCGACTTGGTGCGGGTGGAGGCTTGCCAGATGATCTACTCGGCGGCCTCCTCTGCCCAGGTCAACTGGGTCAAGAGCTCTGGCCTGGTGGTAGGGGACGGGTGGCAGGCGAGCTCTCTCCCACCCGCGCTTCAGGCCATCAGGTGGAGCGCGGGTCCGCTGCTCTATCTCGGCGTTTACCTTTCTGCCACGCATCCATCCCTGCCGGAGAACTGGCAAGGTTTAGAGGGCAGGGTGATAGAGCGGATCCGGAAATGGACAGGACTGCTCCGGTGCCTCTCCTTTCGAGGGAGAGCACTGGTAATTAATCAATTAGTCCTGTCCATGGTCTGGCACCGGCTCAACACCCTGGTCCCGGCCCCGGGTTTCCTGGCCAACCTCCGGACGTCGATTCTGGAGTTCTTTTGGTCAGGACTGCATTGGGTCTCTGCAGGGGTTCTCCATCTTCCTCTGGAGTAGTGGGCGCTGTCCAGGGTTCTCTGCTCGGTGTCCCCATCTGGTTCGCTTTGTTTGACCCTTTGACCACACTCCCGTTCCTGTTTTTTCATTTTTTGTCCCCCGGACTCACTTGGTATCCAGGTCCTGTGGATCCCTCCCCTTAGGCTGAAGGGGGGGATCCTTTAGCAGTGGGCGGGCTTTGCCCGCCCACTTCCCGGATCCCAATAAGAACATACTGGTTCCTTACCACTTTCCTATAGCCCTCTGGCCTTGCCCCGTCACATTTCATTTGAACATAGGGAATGCCAGTGAAAATGAGGTAGGATCAGAGGCTAAAATAGGGAAAGAACAAGTCAAAAATTACTTAGACAAGTTAGATGTCTTCAAGTCACCAGGACCCGATGAAATGCATCCTAGAATACTCAAAGAGCTGACTGAGGAGATATCAGAGCCATTAGCAATTATCTCTGAAAAGTCATGGAAGATGGGAGAGAGTCCAGAAGACTGGAAAAGGGTAAATATAGTGCCAATCTATAAAAAGGGAAATAAGGACAACTCAGAGAATTACAGACCAGTCTATTTAACTTCTGTTCCCGAAAAGATAATGGAGCAAATAATTAAGCAATAAATTTGCAAACATCTAGAAGATAATAACATGATAAGTAACAGTCAGCATGGATTTGTCAAGAGCAAATCTTGTCAAACCAACCTGATAGATTTTTTTGACAGGGTAACAATCCTTGTGGATAGGGGGGAAGCAGTAGATGTGGTATATCTTGACTTTAGTAAAGCTTTTGATATTGTCTTGCATGACCCTCTCATAAACAAAGTAGGGAAATGCAACCTAGACGGAGCTACTTTAAGGTGGGTGCAAAACTGGTTGTAAAGCCATTCCCAGCCAGAGAGTAGTTATCAATGGTTCACAGTCATGCTGGAAGGGCATAACAAGTGGGGTCCTGCAGGGATCAGTTCTAGGTCCGGTTCTGTTCAATATCTTCATCAATTATTTAGATAACGGCATAGAGAGCACACATAAAGTTTGCAGATGACACCAAGCTGGGAGGGGTTGCAAATGCTTTGGAGGATAGGATTAAAATTCAAAATGATCTGGACAAACTGGAGAAATGGTCTGAAGTAAACAGGATGAAATTCAATAAGGACAAATTAAAAGTACTCAACTTAGGAAGGAACAATCAGTTGCACACATACAAAATGGGAAATGACTGTCTAGAAAGAAGCACTGCGGAAAGGGACCTGGGGGTCATAGTGGACCACAAGTTAAATATGAGTCAACAGTGTAACGCTGTTGCAAAAAAAGCAAACATCATTCTGGGATGTATTAGCAAGAGTGTTGTAAGCAAGACATGAGATGCAATTATTCTGCTCTACTCTGTGCTGATTAGGCCTCAGCTGGAGTATTGTGTCCAGTTTCGGGCTCCACATTTCAGGAAGGATGTGGACAAATTGGAGAAAGTCTGGAGAAGAGCAACAAACATGATTAAAGATCTAGAAAACATGATATATGAAGGACGATTGGAAAAACTGTTTGTTTAGTCTGGAAAAGAGAAGACTGAGAGGGGACATAACAGTTTTCAAGTACATAAAAGGTTGTTACAATGAGGAGGGAGAAAAAATGTTCTTCATCTCTGAGGATAGGACAAGAAGCAAAGGGCTCAAATTGCAGCAAGGGAGGTTTAGGATGGACATTAGGAAAAACTTCCTAACTGCCAGGGTGGTTAAGCACTGGAATAAATTGCCTAGGAAGGTTGTGGAATTTCCATCATTGGAGATTTTTAAAAGCAGGTTAGACAAACACCTGTCAGGGATGGTCTAGATTATACTTACTCGTGCCATGAGTGCAGGGGACTGGACTAGATGACCCCTTGAGGTCCCTTCCAGTCCTATGATTCCATGTTTTATTATGACTTTTTTGTATTTTCCATCAAATGGCACATGAAAGGAGTTGCAGGCTCTGCGGAAATATGGATGTGTGTTGAGCTTGATGATTCTGATTTTGTCATTAGCACCATTGGATGCTGAAGCTGCAAATTTACTGTGTAACACAATACTCATGATATTATGTAAATAAATCTAAAGATTTTCTCAGGATCTTGAAAAGAAAAAGGCCAAAATTAAGCTGAAATTAAGATTACTTTAAAAATAAAAAAAAATTATGGTGATGTTTATTAAGCACCATATCTTACCCAGTACAAATAAATTGTTCATGGGCTCATGAGAATATAGGAACTTATATGTGGAAGTGGTTGAGTATAGGATATTCTGCACCCATGGTATTAGAAAGAAAATGGGGTGCCACTTACCACATAGCTAAGGATAATTAAAGCAGTTATTTAGCTCACAACAGTATTGGACTCTAAATCTAATGTATCAAGGCATAACATGAGACAAGAATCTTTTTTTAAAAAAATGGGCTGTTCCTAATATTTTACAATTTTATGCAGAACTTTTCATGATTTTCTCTGCTTCATTTGGAGCTTCATTGTTGCTCATCTTGTTGCCTTACATAGGGTGAAATTCACTCCACTCACAGAAAGCATGAATGTTCAGGTGAAATGCACAGGGTTGGAGAGGTGAAACCCAATCTCCAAGGGAAATATTTCAACCAGCCCTAATCTTGGTGTCTCTCCATGGAGGTCTGTGGTGCAACACCGATGATGAACCTGGCCTACTGTCTTACCTTTGCCATAATGTATAATCTCTCCCCTTGGGCTTGGTTATTGTTGGTTTTCAGATTCTGCAATGCTGTGCCTGAAATATATATTTTTTCTCTGCTATCTAATCTCAATAATATTGTTTTGCAGCATCAGTGAATGTGCATTATGTGTTCTTACATAGCTGATTTGGAGAACTTCAAAAACAGCCTGCTCTAATGTTTGAATAAAGTTTTGCAAGGGCAAATTTACTTTCAAGTTAGTACAATTCAGTGAGTTTCTATCTTCTTTAATTTGATCCCTGCCAGTCCATGTCTCTTCATTACACTTGGGTCAGCAACTTTATCCCCCACTTTAGAACTGAAATGCCTTGTAATCAGAAGCATGCTGGGCAAATTCATCCCCAGCGTGACTCCACTGCAGTCAAAGGACTTACACCAGGGATGAATTTGGCATAATGTCAATGAGTTACTTTTGTTGACTCTCTAGAGCTCTTCATTTTTATCATCCTTGGCTGCTCCTGTTGGTATTTAAACTTGAATGGTTGTCAGATTTATTGATGTTGTTTTGAAGGAGGGCGGGGGGGTTAAATAAACTTGACACTGGCTAGATTATGTCCAGAATAAATGTCACTCTTTATTTAGCTCGCTCTTCTATCTTCACATACAGAACCAAACGTGTATATCCTGAAGTGAGGTGGGGGTCTAAACCCATACAATATACATTAGAATAAAGATGAGAGGGGTGTGGCTTAAACCTCATGCCCCAAATTCAGAATATAACCCATGAGCTTCCTTCAGCATAGTGGCAAAGTGGATGCAGTTGGTTTTCTGAAAACACAGAAAAGTTTGTGATGTTGATCTTTCTATTATATAATTCCCAGTTATTACAGGGTTTGGCTGTTCCATACAGTGATCTGATTTTATGCTTTTGCACTTCCTTTTCCTATGCTGACATCATCAGGAGCTCATGAAGGCTTTGGGGCTGCTCGATCAGCATCATCTTGGCAAATCAGTTTCAAAAAACATCACTGACTTCTCTGGGCACTATCTAGAGTTCCTAGCATAGTGGTTAATGTAAACACAGGGCCTATGGCATGAAGGGGATCTTAAACCTGCTCTAAAGGGGCAGATGAGAATTCCTCTGATGGAGAGGAATCCACAGCTAGTGTAAAGCTGACTAAGTGAGCTTTAGAGTGGTCCCATGTTCAAGGGGCATGTCAAGGCTGGCTAACGATGGGGTGGAAGTAGAAGAGGGGCCAGAAGGGGTTGGGTTACAGGGTTATACTCTGCAGGTCCTTGGCCAGCAGAATGGTGCCTAAGAGGCCATTCTAGCCAGCGTAAATTAGAGCAGACCAGTAGTTCCTTGAAGTTGTGCTAGAGGCTAATTCATCCGCAGCAGGTCACTGAATAGCAAATGTGACCCTGTGCTATAGTATCTATAAACACACACACCCCCAGCCACTATCCAGCGGAGATCAGCTAGCACAGAGCTGTCATAATTGGCTGCTGCCACTATAGGCCAGCACTAAATTGCTACTAGCTGAGGTGTACCCGAGGCACAGTGCCTCCTGGGATGATGCAGCTCACGCATCCCTTTAGCTCAGGGCTGTGCTGAAAGTAAATGAATATTGTGAATTGATTCCGTGTATTGCAATGTGCAAATTGAAGTTCTAGGACATCTGCTTACAGCGACGCTGTTCCATGGAACACCAAAAACATCACTAACAGAAGGTTCACTCTCTCTCTCTCTGTGTTCTCTCTATATCATACCCACACACGGAAACAGTGGCGACCTTGCTAAGGGAAAAATACAATTTCTTCATAAAAAATTCACTCACTTTATAAACAAAGAAAATATAAAAACAAATTTAGTTCGGAAGACATAAAGCATGTTCTTACAACAGATCTATTCCCTAAAATAGGTCAGCTTTCTACTTTACCTTTCCATGTGGTGGAACAGGGGAATTTTATTCTTTTAACTAAATTATTAATGTCTTTGCTATTCATGCAAAGGAGCTTTGTTGCGTTTTAGTGAGAGTTTTGTTGAGCTAACAGACACAGAGTTCTTCCTTTCACAGAAATTTTCCTTTCATAGTGATTCTTCATAGTGACTATATTCTCCTTCTCCTTTAAATACACCCACCCACGCAACTGAAGTATATTTTATCCTTTGGGGGGGGGGAATGTGTATATGTGTGATATACACACACATGCTCTAAATGGTAAACAGTGATAATTTAAAGCCATAAAATAGCATTTCGGGGAAAAAATAAACATTAGTGGTGTAATTCAAGAACCTCTAAAATAGCAAACAATTATCCACTGTGTCTGGAGCAGTAAAGATGGATAATATAGCAATGTGATTTAAAAATTGATCTTAGCTCCACTCAGCTGAGCATAAAGGAAAATATACGACCTGCTGAAGAGACATAGTGAGCCTGCAGCATATAGTATATCACTGCCACAAGTTAGAAAAGGCTTTAAAAAGCTACTAAGAATGTAGTTTTTGCTCTGCAGTAAATTGCTAGCTAGACTTTTACTTGACCTTGAAAATCCAAAAGTGTAATCAATGATCATTGACTAACAGGTGTACAGGTACAGTGCATCGCATACTTTCCCCCATGCACATTTACAGATAATGCAGCAGCACGGGTATAGGGGTATGACTGTCACGTCTTCAAATGGGCAGCAAACCGTCTTTTCATGATGCCACAGACCACAGCTGTGGTTATTTTCAATCATGTTACCACTGCAGACTACTAGTGACTTACAGCTGGTAGGCTATTATTTCTGAAGCCAAACACAGAAGGCCAAATTTTCAAAAGATCTCCATGCACAACAGTTCCCATTTAAGCACCTGAAAATCCAGCCTCTGAATTAGAACTCAGCTCTCATTTAGGGCAATTAACTGAAGTGACCAAGATTTTCAAAAAGTGTTCCACATTCAGCAGTTCTCAGAAGATGCTGTTGGCTGCTGAGCTCCTTTGAAAGCCCAGCTCCTCAACAGTAGACACCAAGCACATTTGAAAATCTGTCCCAGAGATTTCAAATCTCATACCAAGACACCGTCATACAGCCTAATAAATTGCTGATTTATATTGACAGCTAAAAATGGATTTAATTGCTGATAGACATAACAGATATTGGACCAGATCCTTAGCAGTTTTCGGATGGTGTAATTTCCTTGACTTTAGAGGAGTTACATTGATTTACACCAGTTGAGGATTTGGCCTGATTTTTAAGTGCCCTTTAAATTTATGATATTGTATTGTGGCAAATTGCCGGCACTACTATGATGGGTCCCGCACTTTCTCTTCTTGTGGGGGGGTTTCAGGGTGCCATTTCTTGCCCCTGAACTGGGGTAACAGCTATCCTACTAGTATCCCAGGGAAGGGGAGTGGAGAGGGAGGGACCCAGGCCCGCCCTCTACTCCGGGTCCCAGCCCAGGGGCCCTATGATAGCAGGTGAACCACTTGTACCAGTGATTCTTTCCCCTGGGCTACTTCCCTCTCCTGACCTTCAGCTTGTGGGGCTTCCTGCCTTCCCTCTGCACAAGCCAGGTGTCCCTTTACCTAGGATCTTGGTCTTCTTAGCCCGCTGCAGCACTTCTCAAAACTCTCCTCCGCTTTCCTCCAAACTGCTCTTTGTTCCACCACCAATCCACTCTGCTTCACTCCTCCAAACTGCTCTCTGCTCCAACAAAACCGCTCTGATTCAACTCCTCCAAACTGCTCCAACTCCTCCTCACTCTGCTCCAACTCCTCCTCTGGCTGATTGAAGCAGGGGGATTTTATCAGGTGACTGGCTTCAGGTGCTCTAATTGGTTTCAGGTGCTTTTAATTAATCTACAGGGAATAAGGCTTCTCCTCATCCTAGATCACTCTCCTGCTGCCTTCTGGCCATGCTGTATCACAGTATAAATATATATCATTATAAATAATAACATTAGAAGAATGTCACTGAATCATTAGTAAAGTGTAAAAAATATTTTACCACATTTGACCCGAGATGCTCTCTATCTGTTACTATATGTTCCTATTGTATGAACAGAATCAAGCAGACAGTACAGTATGGTATTTTTAGTAACCAAAGAACAATACTGAACCAAATAATTCACTGCTTTAGTTGCTGGGCTTTCCTGCTCTCAGCACAAAGAACCCACAGTGCGAATGCTGAGATTTCACATCTTTCACTTCATCTTTTATGCTGATCTTAACAAGTTAAATGGCCATCCTTTTCACCTTTATAGAAATTGCACCAAGCTCCTACTTTTGTTTTTTAAATCCCTATTTATTTGTGGATCTAAAAGGACAATATATATTATAGCTAGTATACATTAGTCTTTTACAAAAGACATCTAAAAAGCAAAGGTAACTTCATGGAAAATACAGATCTTCACTGCACTTTCATGCAGCTCATCATCATACAACTCTGTTTTATTTTCTATAGTCTTTTGTCAGAATTGAAAAAGAAGAAATCTATCTTCATCCAGATCCTCTCTACCTCAAATGAGAAATCTATGGAGGAGTCTACATTCCATTAGTTGAATAACCATTAATCAGACCAGAGCTCACATAATGCCACAGAAAATCTACAAAAGAAGCCAGCCTGAGCTCCAAGGGTCAAATTCTGATGGGTCCCACACTTAATATTCATTTATTATGATTTTTAGTAATACTTCCACCAGCAGAATTTCAACAGGGGGTTATATAGGTGTAACTGGGAGCAGACTTTGGCCCCACGTCATTATTTTCAAACTGTCAAATGAAGACTTCATTTGATCACTGCTTTCTTTCAGTTCAGCTCACCAAGGCAAGGGATTTGGACTCATCTCCTACACAAAAGTTCCTTGATGACTGACAGGAGCCATGCCACAACTCTGGGTCACTTGTAGGTACCGGTCTCTCTCCCATGGGAACAGCACTGTCCTACTGAGACATCCTAAAGAGAGCTAGGTCTAACACTGTTTCATATTCAACCTGTTTGCTTTTCTTTGGAACATACATATCCCACAAGCTTCATCTGCTAGTCAGTCACTGAATGCTTGACTCAAATCTTTCTTTGCTGAGGCAAATGGAGACATCTTATCCATTTCTAAGCACTTGAGCAAAATAATTTTTCTCCCAAATAGTCCATCTCTGATGCATCATTAGGAATTCCAAGTACTTAGTAGATGTTCTAGTTAATTAAACAGGGCAAAAGACAATACCACCACTTTTAAACTTGTGCAATTCTATTGAATTCACTGGAGTTACGCTGCTATAAAATGGGTGAAAGTGAGATCAAAATCAGCTCCAATTTATTTTTGAAAGTTTTTCCATGTACAGCAGACTGAGTTATAGCTGCCTACAGACAAAGGATTAACCTGACTGCTAACCCAGACAGCATCCTCCAAAAAAAAAACCAACAGCCCCCAAAACACTTTTGGAAACACTTATGGAAAGCCCTATAGAATTCAATAGGGATGAAGCCAGTAAGGTTGTGTAGAATTTGCTCTAAACACCTGTACAATTTAATAGAGACTAAAATAATTTCTATAGGATTTTATGAACCACCCTATTACCATCACACCAATCTTTATTCAGTTCTGTAGGGTGTTTCAAAAACCTATTCAAAGATAATAATTTTCTATTAATGTCTCTAAGGACTTATCCATAAGGGAAGAAATTGGAATTTGCACACACTAAAGCTGGCAAATTCATTTCTCATAGACTCATAGACTTTAAGGTCAGAAGGGACCATTATGATCATCTAGTCTGACCTCCTGCACAATGCAGGCCACAGAATCTCACCCACCCACTCCTGGAATAATCCTCTCACCTATGTCTCAGCTATTGAAGTCCTCAAATCATGGTTTAAAGACTTCAAGATGCAGAGAATCCTCCGGTAAGTGACCCGTGCCCCATGCTGCAGAGGAAGGCAAAAAACCTCCAGGGCCTCTGCCAATCTACCCTGGAGGAAAATTCCTTCCCGACCCCAAATATGGCGATCAGCTGAACCCCGAGCATGTGGGCAAGACTCACCAGCCAGATACCCAGGAAAAAGTTCTCTGTAGTAACTTCTAACATCCCATCATTGACCATTGGTCCTATTTACCACTGATGGCAATTTTACCACTGACTAAGATCATGTTATCCCATCAAACCATCCCCTCCATAAATGTATCTAGCTTAATCTTGAAGCCAGTTAGGTCTTTTGCCCCCACTGCTTCCCTTGGAAGGCTGTTCCAGAACTTCACTCCTCTGATGGTTAGAAACCTTCGTCTAATTTCAAGTCTAAACTTCCTGATGGCCAGTTTATATCCATTTATTCTTGTGTCCACATTGGTACTGAGCTGAAATAATTCCTCTCCCTCCCTGGTATTTATCCCTCTGATATATTTAAAGAGAGCAATCATATCTCCCCTCAGCCTTCTTTTGGTTAAGGTAAACAAACCAAGCTCCTTGAGTCTCCTTTCATACGACAGGTTTTCCATTCCTCGGATCATCCTAGTGGCCCTTCTTTGTACCTGTTCCAGTTTGAATTCATCCTTCTTAAACATGGGAGACCAGAACTGCACACAGTATTCCAAATGAGGTCTCACCAATGCCTTGTATAACGGTACTAACACCTCCTTATCTCTACTACAAATACCTCGCCTAATGCATCCCAAGACCGCATTAGCTTTTTTCATGGCCACATCACATTGGCAACTCATAGTCATCCTGTGATCAACCAGGACTCCGAGGTCCTTCTCCTCTTCCATTACTTCCAACTGATGCGTCCCCAGCTTATAACTAAAATTCTTGTTATTAATCCCTAAATGCCTAATTGCCTAAATGCCTAAATCCCTAATTTCTGCAAGTTTTCCTTCAATATTTGCATCTCCCATCTCTCTAGTTCTTTTTCTGAATGGTTCAAAGCCCTTCTATCAGCAGACTTGTTTCAAAGCACGCAGAAAGAATGCTCTCTATACAGTTTGTAGGTGTTAATGATAGTGTACGGTAAAGTAGTAGTGTTATCGTTCCATTGTTCCTAATATGATGAGAGAAAGAGTTACTCTAGAGTGGCTGACTGCCTCGGTTATTCTCTCTAAACTACCCTCTCTATGTAATGAGAGGAAATGTAATTTTCAAGCTATCTGCTCACTTGGTTGGAGATCTATGACTGATGCATTAGGAAAAGTATACACAGCTTGGCTTAGTGTTACCTTTTTTATACTGATCACTTCATGTAACTAGTTCTATATCCTGAGGATCCCAATGTGGAGCCCTTATCTTGGAGAACCCTCAGGATGCAATCTCTCCCCATTAAAGTTAATGTGGGTTTTGCTATTAACTTTCATGGGGCACAATTTTATCCTGAGGGCTTCCCATTCAGTTCAATGAGATTTGGACCAGGTCTTTCCAATATTCATGCAAGAAATCCCACTGACTTCAGTGGGAATAATTGTGCGAGTAAGATTTAATTCATTATTCCTATGTAAAAGCCACGTCCCTGCTATTTGAAAAAAGCTAAATGGGAAACTCTTCCATGCACATAGTTGGGAAGTTCAGATAGAAAGGAAATCAAGAAATGGCCTCGGCACCCATGAAATCCTCCCGTTGTCTTAACTACGCCAGCCCCTGCAAGTGGCAGTAGCTATGTCAGCGGGAGAGTTTCTCCTGCTGACACAGCGCTGTCTCCGCTGGCACTTAGGTCGGTGTAACTTCTGTCGCTCGGGGGGTGGTTTATGCACACCATTGAGCAACATAAGTTATGCCGACATAACCTGTAGTGTAGACACAGCCTAAATATGGCAATGACTGAACCACTAGGAGGCTTGTTTGAATGCTACCTTTTCCTCTGTGGCATGAGCACACAGCTGCTGCATTCAGTAGCACTTCAGAGGTGGCTGGGGCTCTTCTCAGGTTTCAGTTTCTGTTAAAGAGTCAAACCAGGACTGTTAAACTGCTTCAGATTTAGCGTTCCTTTTAACAGAAGCTAAAACCTGAAAGGAAACCAGCCTCCTCTGAATTGCTGTTAAATATGGAGGAGGGGGTGGGTGTTGCAAATGGGTGAATGGAAAGGGAAGTGGGATTTTTTGTGTGCAGGATTTAGGCTGAATGGGCTAAGGCTGCTCTCCCCACCCCAACCCCCATTTTGGAATAGTGGGGAAAGGTTTTTCCATTCTTTTTCTTCTGTGTATGCTTGGGTGGATGCAAACCCAACTTCTTTATATTTACATTGCTTATATCAATGAGACAATCAGGTGATGAATCTGTTGTGGCAATGGAATGCCTTTATCCCCTGGGAGAGATTCAAATCTTCCCATTTAGTTTATATTTTAAACAGCTTTAATATTTAATTCTATGTTTTTACTTCATTTAACACATTTATTTCTATACACATTTATTTAGCATGCACCACACTAGCTTATGAACTTGTTTAAAATGCAGTTGTAACCATTTAAAAAGGACAGTATTGGTCTATGACTGCCTGTGCCAGGGTGCTGCTACAGAAGCCCTTCATCAGCTCCTGCCACACCAGGGAGACTGGATTGGGGCTGGGTGAACCGCCCTATGTTTGCCTGGTAACTAACCACACCTGCCAGCCTCATTAGCAGGAGCTATAAGGCTGGAAGGAAGGGAGAGAAAAGGGGGGCAGAGCAGGAGGTCAGTAGGAGTAGGAGGGAGTAGGAGCCTCCTAGTCTGTTGCTGGCCTGGCATAGGCTAAGCTGTTGTAAAGCCTGTATATTGTTGGAAACTGGTTGTGGGAAACTGATCATGAATAAAGAACACGGGTGTTGCACCAGACTGAAGTGTCCCTGATTCACAGAGGAGAGGGGTCAAGGGGCCGAATCCGGAGGGGCGCAGTGTGAACACCGTTACAATGCCATGCCATGCTATCTAAGATATCAAAGTTTTCTCCTATACCTAATCCAGGATATAGCAGTGGTAAGTATTGTCACTATAGACTTTTTAAATGTTCGGTACATATAGGGTCCGATAACACTTAAACCAGTGTCTATCCAGAGTATTACGCTAAACGGGCTTACAATGATGTACATCAGAATCAGGCTATAGAACACAAAATTGGTAAACAGAATGAAAATCTAACTTCACTCCAGCTACCACTAACAATTCACTTTGTAATACAGCAAGTATTCAGGAGCGGGGCCTGAAGATGCCACCAGTGCTGGGAAGAATGCCTCAGAATAAGCCTTTCACTGACGCCTGAAGGTCACCAGTCTGTGAGCAAATTGCAAATTTGGGTTCCTCTACTGGGAATGTCCAGCTACTGTCTCTCATCAGTTGAGCCTTAGAGACTGAGGGTGGGATTTTCAAAAGCACCTATATGACTTAGGCACCTAACTTCCCTTTGAAAGTCAATAGGAGTTAAATACTTTTGGGAACGCTAGGATGTAAATTCCCATAATAAAAGTTGGGCACCAAAATACCTTTGGGGATTTGGGCCTCAGCACCTAAGTCACTTAGGCATTTCTGAACATTTTGCCCTGTAATACAGTGCACTGCAGCCCTCATGTTGTTAAAATGACCTACCCATCCAATGAGAACACAGCTCTGAACAATTTGTGTCCAGAGCCATATTATAATCCAGACATCTGGAATGGTAATACATTGTAGCCTAACATTTAACAAAAGACAAAAAAAGTTACATGACATTTTATAAGTGCATAGGCACTGACAGTTGGATAAAGAACTTCACTGTACAGATGTCAAGGCGTGACATTTGGGGGGAGCTGTTGTGTGGGAGGAGTGCTCTTTGTTCCAGTGTAGCTGAGGAAGAGGAGGAAGGTGTATAAAAATATGCCTTTACGTGGTAATAAGAGAATGACTGGATTCTCTAGGACAGAACACGTGCAGGTCGACTGTGCCCACGCTTGATGAGAACAGAAGCCGTGGACTGAAGCACCAAATCAAACACAGCCTGTTGTGAATGAGTTCGGGACACAGCACAGTGGGCAGACAGGGAGCTGAATTTGATTCCCGCAGAGATGACCCATAACAAGACGACGTAAATAGAAAAATACAGTAGATGCGTCAACAGCAGCATCCTGCCACGGGAAACATTTGTGCACATCCGTTGAGGAATCCAGAGGCTGAGCTGCTGCAGCTCCATTGAAGTCAATTTGCAGTTTAAACATTAAGCTCAGTAGTTACTTTGATTTACATCAGCTGAGGCTCTGGCCTTTATCCTCCCCTCTAAGTCTTTGGGCCTCATTCAGATTTCATGTCATTTTTACACTGTGGTAATTCCATTGATTTCAATGGCAATACTTCTGATTTAGGAGTCAGGTCCATTATCTCTTAGCCCTGGTCTACACTACGAGTTTAGGTCGAATTTATTAGCGTTATTTCGATTGATCCGTGCACCCGTCCACACGACGAAGCCCTTAACATCGACTTCTAGGGCTCTTAAAATCGATCTCGCCACTCCACCCCCAACGAGGGGATTAGCGCTTAAAGCGATATTGCCGAATCGATGTAGGCTTAGTGAGGACGCAATTCGACGGTATTGGCCTCCTGGATCTATCCCACAGTGCAACATTTGACCGCTCTGGACAGCAGTCTGAGCTCCAATGCTCCGCCCAGGTAGACAGGAAAAGCCCCGTGAACTTTTGAATTTCATTTCCTGTTTGGCCAGCGTGGTGAGCTGCAGGTGAGCGCAGATCTCATCAGCAGAGGTGACCATGATGGAGTCCCAGAACCGAAGACGAGCTCCAGCATGGACCGATGGTGAAGTACGCGATCTGATCGCTGTATGGGGAGACGAAACCGTGCTAGCAGAGCTACGGTCCAAAAGAAGAAACGCCAATACATATGCCAAAGTCTCCAAGGGCATGCAGGACAGAGGCTACAACAGGGACGCGCAACAGTGCCGCGTGAAAATTAAGGAGCTCAGGCAAGCCTACCAAAAAACCAGAGATGCAAACAAACGCTCTGGGTCAGAGCCCCAGACATGCCGCTTCTATGATGAGCTGCATGACATTCTAGGAGGTGCAGCCAGCACTGACCCACCCATGTGGTATGACTCCGTATGTGGATCATCAGAAACCACAGAGGAGCATGATGATGATAATGATGCTGAAAATAGCGCCCAGACACAGCAAGGAAGCGGAGAAGCCCTTTTCCCCGACAGCCAGGAACTCTTTGTCACCCTGGAGCCAGTACCCTACGAACCCACCCAAGGCGTGCTCGATGCAGGAGAAGGGACCTCTGGTGCCTCTGGTGAGTGTACCTCTGTTAATTAATACATGTTTTATAAGCAAGCGTGTTTAATGATCAATTCGCGGCCAGTACAGCTACAGCTACTGGAAAAGTCTGTTAACATGTTCGGGGATTGAGCAGAAATCCTCCGGGGACATCTCCAGAAAGATCTCCTGGATGTACTCCCAAAGCCTGTGCAAAAGGTTTCTGGGGAGGGCAGCCTTATCCTGTGCTCCGTGGTAACACACTCTACCACGCCAGGCCAGTAGCACATAGTCTGGAATCATTGCTTTGCAAAGCATGGCGGCGTATGGTCCCGGTGTTTGCTGGCATTCAAGCAACATCCGTTCTTTATCTGTCTGTGTTATCCTCAGAAGAGTGATATCATTCATGGTCACCTGGTTGAAATAGGGGAATTTTATTAAGGGGGTATTCAGAGGGGCTCCGTCCCTGCTGGGCTGTTTGCCTGTGGCTGAACAGAAATCTTCCCCGCTGTGACCCACGCGGTGGGGGGAGGGGGAACAGCGAACATCTTGGATGTGTGTCTGTGTGTGTGTGGGGGGGTGTCGATTAGGTTCGCGCTGCACGTTAACCCAAAAACTGCCGCCCCTCCCTTTTCAATTGCCAACCAGTTTTAAATTGCCAGCCCAAAGGCTGTTTGTTATGGGAAATGAGGGGGTTGCTGTTTGAAAACATTCCCACGTTATGAAGGTTAAAGAAGCCTATAGACTGTGGCTTACCATGGCTGCCTGCAAGCCGAATTCTGTTGCCCGCCGGACCTGCTTGTGTGATCTCTCACACCAAACCGGCAGACCCTCAATATAACAGGCAAAGTGCAACCTTGGACCAAATGCACATGTGATATGTAATGTTTGGAGCATTGTTCTCTAATATGTGTCTTTTAAACTACTCCTCTCCCGTTTGTTTCCTCCCGCAGCTGCAAATGTTTCAACGCCACCCCCTTCATCACCGTCCCAGAGGCTAGCGAAGATTAGAAGTAAAAAAAAAAGGAATCGAGATGAAATGTTCTCAGAACTCATGGAATCCTCCCACACTGAAGCTGCCCAGCAGAATGCGTGGAGGCAGACACTGTCGGAGTCCAGGAAGGCAGATTTTGATCGCGCGGACAGGTGGCGTGATGAAGAGAGTAGGTGGCGTCAGCGTGCAGAGAGAAGTCAGGATGCAATTCTGAGGCTACTGGAGGATCAAACGGAAATCCTCCGGCTTATGGCTGAGGAAAGGCGTACGGTTCAGGAAAGGCCGCCTGAGCCCAGACCGCCGCTACAGCCCCTGTGTAACCAACAGCCCTCCTTCCCGAGTCCCATAACCTCATCCCCGAGACGCCCAAGAACGCGTTTGGGCGGACTCCGTGCACCCAACCACTCAAGTCAAGAGAACAGTCCAAGCAAGAAAGGGCTGGCATTCAATAAGTTTTAAAGTGCTGTGTGTCCTTGTCCTTCCCTCATCCCCTCCTCCACCACCCATCCTGGTGCTTCCCTTCCTCCACCAGCTATCCCGGGAGACTGTGGCAGTTAGCCCCATAGTTCCCACTCTTTGTTTTACGAATTAATAAAGAATGCATGATTTTTAAGCAACAATGACTTTATTTCCTCTGCGAGCAGTGATCGAGGGGGGGAGGGCAGGGCGGTTTGGGTAAAGGGAAGTAGAGTGAATGAAGGGGCGGGGCTTTTCATTACAGGGGAAAAACAGAACTTTCACACAGCATCCTGGCCATTCATGAAACTGGTTTTCAAAGCTTCCCTGATGCGCAACGCACCCTGCTGTACTCTTGTAATAGCCCTGGTGTCTGGCTGCGCATAACCAGTGGCCAGGCGATTTGCCTCAACCTCCCACCCTGCCATAAACGTCTCCCCCTTACTCTCACAGATATTGTGGAGCGCACAGCAAGCAGTAATAATAATGGGAATATTGTTTTCGCTGAGATCTAACCTAGTCAATAAACTTCACCAGCGAGCTTTTAAACGACCAAATGCACATTCCACCACCATTCTGCACTTGCTCAGCCTATAGTTGAAAAGGTCCTGACTACTGTCCAGGCTACCTGTGTATGGCTTCATGAGCCATGGCATTAAGGGGTAGGCTGGGTCCCCAAGGATAACTATTGGCATCTCAACATCCCCAACGGTTATTTTCTGGTCTGGGAAGAAAGTCCCTTGCTGCAGCAGCCGAAACAGACCAGAGTTCCTGAAGATGCGAGCGTCATGTACCTTTCCCGGCCATCCCACGTTGATGTTGGTGAAACGTCCCTTGTGATCCACCAGTGCTTGCAGCACTATTGAAAAGTAACCCTTTCGGTTTATGTACTCGCTGGCTTGGTGGTCCGGTGCCAAGATAGGGATATGGGTTCCGTCTATCGCCCCACCACAGTTCGGGAACCCCATTGCTGCAAAGCCATCCAGTATGAGCTGCACATTTCCCAGACTCACAACCCTTGGTACCAGCAGCTTGGTGATCGCCCTGGCTACTTGCATCACAACAGCCCCCACTGTAGATTTTCCCACTCTGAATTGATTCGCGACTGACCGGTAGCTGTCTGGCGTTGCAAGCTTCCACAGGGCTATCGCCAGTCGCTTCTGTACTGTGAGGGCTGCTCTCATCTTGGTGTTCTTGCGCTTCAGGGCAGGGGAAAGCAACTCACAAAGTTCCATGAAAGTGCCCTTACGCATGCAAAAGTTTCGCAGCCACTGGGATTCATCCCAGACCTGCAGCACTATGTGGTCCCACCAGTCTGTGCTTGTTTCCCGGGCCCAGAATCGGCGTTCCACTGTATCAACAAGCCCCATTAACACCATGATATCCACCTTGCGGGCGGGCCTTTTTTGAGAGAGGTCTGTGTCCATGTCCTCATCACTGTCCTCAGGGCGCTGCTGTCGCCTCCTCGCCTGCTGTAGCTGTAGCAGCTCCTGGTTCTCGTTCTCCATATACTCCTGGACAATGCGCGTGGTGTTCATAACGGCGAGAACAGCCGCGGTGATCTGATCGTGCTCCATGTTTTCCCTGGTATGCTGTTTGCAGGACAGCAGAGTGGCAGCAGAAGCAGCGGGTGGATAACAATGGAGTCAGCAATATGGCGCCCATATGAAAAAAGGCGCGAAAGGATTTTTTGCTCCCCCCTCAGTTGCTTTCACGGAGGGAGGGAGGAGCAAGGGTTAGGCTCATTTCCTTCTAGCTGCAGATGGTACAATATGCGGTGAGCAAGGAGGCGCCTTCCCTTCTAGCAGCAGATGGTACAATATGCTTGATATCCATCATCATCTCCTGGCCCCCTCAAGGATTGAACTCGCAACCCCGGGTTTAGCGGGCCAACGCTCAGACCGCTGAGCTATCCCTCCGCCCGTGTTCCAGGCACTACTGAATCTCCCTTAAACAAAACGTAAAAAAGAGAATGACCAGAGTCACTCTGGTCACTCCCATTTATGTCCAAGCGCCCCCGGCCAGCCACACCATAGGCCGCCGGCCAGGAGCACACGAATACCAATCATATTGTACAATCTGCTGCGAGAAGGCAAGGAGCTTCTGCTGTATGGTCCCGCGACCACGACCATTTATGGCATATTGCACCATCTGCAGCTAGAAGGCAAGGAGCTTCTGCTGTGTAGTCCCGCGACTACCAGCCTCAGGCGGAATGGCCCCCTCAAGGATTGAACTCGCAACCCCGGGTTTAGCGGGCCAAAGCTCAGAACGCTGAGCTATCCCTCTGCCCGTATTATAGTGTGACTGAATCCCCACTAGACCTAATGTCCAGGCGTACGCTGGAGATGTACGGTAATTGTGAGCTGAGCAGGCTTCCGTAGCAAACACGGAAACCCCGGAAAAAAGGCGCGAAAAATATTGCTTTCACGGAGGGAGGGATGACATGTACCCAGAACCACCAGCGACAATGTTTTCTGCCCCATCAGGCTTTGGGATCGCAACCCAGAATTCCAATGGGCGGCGGAGACTGCGGGAACTGTGGGATAGCTACATGCAATGCTCCGAAAGTCGATGCTAGCCCCGCTACTGTGGACACAGTCAATCGACCTCATGGTCTTAACGCTCTTTAGTGGGGACACACACAATCGATTCCATAAATTCGGGTTTTAAAATATCGACTTCTATAAATTCGACCTAATTCTGTAGTTTAGACGTACCCTTAGATACATGCACTTAATGACATGTCTCATGCAGGGCCGGTGCTTCCACCAGGCGATCCTAGGTGGTCGCCTAGGGTGGCAGGATTTGGGGGGTGGTATTTCAGCGGCGACTCATTTCCCGGGGGCGATTCGGCGGCAAGAAAAGCGTCCACCGAAATGCCGCCGAGAACACAACTTCAGAGGAGCTGCCGCCGATTACGGCAGAGGAGCGCTGCTGCCTAGGGCGGCAAAAACCCTGGCACCACTATTGGTCTCATGACACTAGTTCTGCCCCTTTGGGCATATATCTTATAATATCGTCTTTAATAATATGACTACTGATCAAGTATCAGAGGGGTAGCCGTGTTAGTCTGGATCTGTAGAAGCGACAAAGAGTTCTCTGGCACCTTATAGACTAACAGACGTATTGGAGCATAAGCTTTAGTGGGTGAATACCCACTTCTTCAGATGCACCTGAAGAAGTGGGTATTCACCCAGGAAAGCTTATGCTCCAATACGTCTTAGTCTATAAGGTGCCACAGGACTCTTTGTCATGACTACTGATGTCTCACATAATACAACATGATATTTTTTCATTGATGTAACTACATGTATGTAACTTGTTTTGATACTTCTTTCATTCTTGCATACTAAGAATTATGTTGTACCATAACTATTTTCATTGTTGCAATAGTCCAGGCAGGGGTTAGGGATTTAGCACCAGAACCTAGATTGGGATAAATCATTGTTGCTCAATTGGCTATACAAATTTATCTGGCTCATACACTTTTCAGTCTAACCTCTCTTCTCTCTAAGGAACTGTATGTATGCATTTTAATAATTTGGTCAATAGGCATATACTATTCAATTTCTTTTCAACCACCACACAGCCTAAATGAGGTGCAATTGCAGGGATAAAGCAGTTAACGACAAAGTTTATTTATCCCTTTCCTTCCTCCCCTCCCTGGGCTTCCCCTTCCACCACTCCACACACACTGCAGCCTTTGTTACCTGCTGTTCAGAGGATGAGGCAGTTAACTCATTCAGCTAAAAATGTAGGTGACCAACATATTTTCCCTACTACTCCATGAGAGTTGTTTGCTAATTAACTTCAGTTGTCAACGAGTTTATACATGCTAGTCTGGCCCATGCCACAAACATTTGCTCCAGGGCAAAAACAAAAAACAAAAAACAAAAAAACAACAACCCCAAACCTTTGTGGTTTACCCTAATCTGAGCTACTTTTCTGAGAAAGGGTGGTAGAACCTATCGCAATGGTAGTTTATAGCCCTCTGTTGTGTAACATAATTGACCAAAATTATAATGGATGCTGACAACTGAATCCAAGCCGGCATTCCTTTTCAAACTCTCCTTGACTTCAATAACAGTTAGTCATGCATATGAGCTGCAGGATTAAGCCCTAGAGGACAGTTACACGGCTTCTCTGCTATAATGCTAGTTAAATTAGGCTTCATAATACCATCATAACCCATTATAAAATACCCCTTTATAGTATGTAAAGTCCAAGAGGCCTATAAATAGCCTTTTAAATTTCAACATGCTCTGTTGTCTCCTCTTTTTAAGTTAAAAACATCTTGTTGATGAAAACTGGCCTTTTTCTAAACAACTGTGTGTGTGTACATGTATAAAAGGAACAAAAATGTTTTGTTTGTATAAAATTTTCCAGTTTTTAAACCAAAATCCTAAAGCTTTCCAGTTTTTTAAACCAAAATAACCAAAACAGATACTGGAACAAATTATTAAACAATCAGTTTGTGGATAGTAGGGTTATACGGAATAGTCAACATGGATTAGTCAAGAACAAATCATACCAAACCAACTTAATTTCCTTCGCTAATAGGGTTACTGACTTAGTGGATAGGGGAGAAGCAGTAGACATGATATGCCTTGATTTTAGTAAGGCTTTTGATACAGTTCCACCTGACATTCTAATAAGCAAATTAGGGAAATGTAGTCTCGATGAAGTTACTAAAGTCTGTGCATAACTGCTTGAAAGATTAGACTCAAAGAATATTTAGCAATGGTTTGCTGTCAAATTGGGAGGCTGAATCTAGTGGGGTCTGCAGGGTCAGTGTTAGGTCCAGTACTATTCAATATTTTCATTTATGATTTGGATAATGGAGTAGAGTATGCTTATAAAATTTGCAGATGACACCAAGCTGGGAGGGCTTGGAAGCACATTGGAGGACAGGTTTAAAAAAGTCAAAATGATCTTGACAAACTGGGGAACTGGTCTGAATTCAACAAGATGAAATTCAATAAAGACAACTGCAAAGTACTTCACTTAGGAAGGAAAAATCAAATGCACAACTACAAAATGGGGAATAGCTGTCTAAGTGGTAGTACTGCCAAACAGGATCTGGGGGTTCTAGTGGACCACAAACTGAATACGAGTCCATTTGATGCAGCTGCAAAAAAGGTTAATATTAGTCGGGGTTGTATTAACAGGAGTGTTTTATGTAAGACAGAGGTAATTGTCCTGCTCTACTTGGAACTGGTGAGGCCCCAGCTTGAGTACTGTGTCTGATTCTGGGTACCACAATTTAGGAAAGATGTGGACAAATTCAAAGAGTCCAGAGGAGAGCAACAAAAATCGTAAAAGATTTAGAAAACCTGACCTATGAGGAAAGGTTAAAAAAACTGGGCATGTTTAGTCTTGAGAAAAGAAGCCTACCCTTACTGGAAGACTGTTATCAAGAGGATAGTGATAAATTGTTCTCCATGTCTACTGAAGGTAGGACAAGTAGTAATGGGCTTAATCTGCAGCAAGGGATATTTAGGTTAGATATTAGGCAAAACTTTCCAACTATAAAGGTAATCAAGCTCTGGAATAGGCTTCTGAGGGAGATTGTGGAGTCTCCATCACCGGAAGCTTTTAAAAAAACAAGTTGGATAAATACCTGTCATGGATGGTCTAGGTTTACTTAGTCCTGCCACATCGCAGGGGGCTGGACTTGAGGTCTTCCCTTCCAGCCCTACATTTCTATGAAAACTGAAAAACAAGAAACGTTTGTTTTAATGAAACCTGATTTTTTTTTTCAATTCTTTTGTTTTCGAAGAAAAATAATGGAAGTTTTCGAAGAAAACTCTTTTCTGGGCAGCTTTAGAAAATAAGCTGTGAACTAACATGTATCCTTTCTAGGGGTGTGCAACTTACTTAAAGTTACAGTCAAATTTTTGTAGCCGCTATGGACAGGCTTTACAAACTACTTGCTGAAGTGGACAGTTGACATTCCAGTCTTTACTCACCTTTACATTATGTGGCTTTTGAACCTATGGTGGTGAAGAAAGCCAAGCTGCTCTGTAAGCATTGTTTGATCCGAGTGGGTTTCACCAATGTTCTTCACGAGGCCAAGTGTGTAACAGAACAGATTAATGAGAACTCCTTTAATCAAGGCAGTGAGACCTGATAGTGAAGAACAAGTTTCATCTTATTTATGATACCTTCTGTAACACTGAAAATGTAATAGAAGGTATATGCCCTAAAATAGGGAATACTGCTAGTACCATTAATATTTTACTTCACAGTAAAAGTATACAAGGAAATTCTCCCCCTCCGCACCTGCCCATGAACCAAGTGCATAAGCTTTGTTTATTATGACTGCACTGTATGGGTATCCCCCAGCACTGACTATAACTTGCCAGCTTCCATCCCCACAGCCACAGTGCTCAATGTAGGTAGGGTTCGTTGTCGGAGATCTTTTCTTTGGCTGTTCCAAAGTAATGGTAAGGAACTGGAGGGAACATTGCCAAAGTTACATGACACAGACCCACATCTAAAAATGAATCCAGCTGCTTTCACCCCATTCCATCTGCCATGTGTACATGTGTGATTGTTCATAGAATCATAGAATATCAGGGTTGGAAGGAACCACAGGAGGTCATCTAGTCCAACCCCCTGCTCAAAGCAAGACCAACACCAGCTAAATCATCCCAGCCAAGGCTTTGTCAATCCGGGCCTTAAAAACCTCTAAGGATGGAGATTCCACCACCTCCCTAGGTAACCCATAGACTCATAGACTTTAAGGTCAGAAGGGACCATTATGATCATCTAGTCTGACCTCCTGCACAATGCAGGCCACAGAATCTCACCCACCCACTCCTGGAATAATCCTCTCACCTATGTCTCAGCTATTGAAGTCCTCAAGTCATGGTTTAAAGACTTCAAGATGCAGAGAATCCTCCAGCAAGTGACCCATGCCCCATGCTGCAGAGGAAGGCAAAAAACCTCCAGGGCCTCTGCCAATCTACCCTGGAGGAAAATTTCTTCCCGACCCCAAATATGGTGATCAGCTGAACCCTGAGCATGTGGGCAAGATTCACCAGCCAGATACCCAGGAAAACGTTCTCTGTAGTAACTTCTAACATCCCATCACTGACCATTGGTCCTATTTACCACTGTTGGCAATTAGTTGACCTTTGACTAAGATCATGTTATCCCATCAAACCATCCCCTCCATAAAATTATCTAGCTTAATCTTGAAGCCAGATATGTCTTTTGCCCCCACTGCTTCCCTTGGAAGGCTGTTCCAGAACTTCACTCCTCTGATGGTTAGAAACCTTCATCTAATTTCAAGTCTAAACTTCCTCATGGGCAGTTTATATCCGTTTGTTCTTGTGTCCATTCCAGTGCTTCACCATCCTCCTAGTAAAATAGTGTTTCCGAATATCCAACCTAGACCTCCCCCACTGCAACTTGAGACCATTGCTCCTTGTTCTGTCATCTGTCACCACTCAGAACAGCCTAGCTCCATCCTCTTTGGAACCCCCCTTCAGGTAGTTAAAGGCTGCTATAAAATCCCCCCTCGCTCTTCTCGTCTGCAGACTAAATAACCCCAGTTCCCTCAGTCTCTCACAAGAGTTTGTTCAAGTCGATAGGGATCAAAAGTTTCATTGCAAAATCAAAAACTGTAGAAGACTTGAAACCTTGTGCCTTTCCAGAGACAGCAAACACATTTTGTTTTGAGCTTTGATTAGACGCTTGAGGGGACCTAAAAATGGTTCAGATGAAACTCAGCTACAGTCATTTTGTTTCTAGCTTTGAACCTAAGATCGAGATTTACTCATCTGAGTTTTGGAATGAAACTTCTGCACACTGCTAGTATTTCCTTCTTTAATTTCATTTGTGACCAGGAGACAGCTTTTTTGTTGTTGTCCATGTTTGCTCACTGGGTTCATTTGCCATATGCAAGTGTTTAACCTTTTAAACAGTACAGAGCTCTGCAGACAGTTCACTTGGAATTAGTCTTCTAAATGACGCTGCTAAAATAGTAGAGCTTGTGGGGGAGGAAGAAATGGTCTAAGGAAACTTTGTTCTCTATAGTTCAATATTTCATACCTGATCTGTTATAGCCCACTGCATGGAAAGTACTTTATGTTAGGCAGAACAAACTTATTCTGGGAAAGCCATTTCAGAAGGCTGTTACCATACCTGTAATATTTGAAATATGAATTCATAATTCACAGCTTATCAATAAAAACACATTGACTTGCACAGAGGTTGTCTGGTGGATTCTAGTACAGCAGTACAAACATTTACTTACATCATGTTCACAGCTGATAAACTGCAGTTGCTAACAGTTTGTTAATTAAATCTTAGTTAAGCTTTGTCCTTCCTGCTTTTGAGCAAACCCTTAACATCTGAGGTTGCAATTTGCATGCATCAGTCAACACAACCGCTGAACAAAGTGCTTGTTTAAGTAATAAGATAAGGAGGTACTCTCTCCACATTTCAGCTTTGACTGCCTCAGAGGTACTGTTTCCCAAGATTCCTAGCAGCTGCTTGTTCAGGCAGCTCTGTGGTTTGCACTGCATATTAATTTCTGTCCAACACGGGAATTCAATTTGTACTGTACATTTCATTTCTTCACAGATTTAGATTTATTTCATGTTCTCTGCTTTTAATTAACTCTCTGGCACAGCTGCTGGACAGGATATAAAAACTCATTGCTCTCCCTGTGTTATGAGTACACCACCAATCATTTACCACTTACATGGTGGTGCAGTAGCTATCAGTTTCTATGGCAACCAGAGCCGTGGTGATTGATTCCTTGCCAGTATGGCATCACCACAGGGAGTGAAGCTTGTGATTTTTGTATGCTTGCAACATCCATCTAATTAAAATGGGATTAGAGAATCATCCCAGTATATGTTCAACAACTATACTGCAATCCATTTATGTAAATGTCAACACTATTCAACACAGTAGTCAGAGTGTTTATGAAGAAATAGTTGCTTTGCTCTTTGGTATTTTGCAATGGATGAGAGAGGGAATAAAAGGAGAGAAATGCACACAGCATTATTCTGGCTAGTAATAAATGGAATAAAAGTAGCCTTTGACTGATGCTAAAGCTTTAAACAAATAACATCCCATTTCTGAATTTGAATCGTGAACGCAGGAAGCAAAAATGACGGCTATTATGGCTTTGCTGATGGTGTGATGGCTAACCTGGAAAACCGCACTAAGCCTGTCTTGGCAATTGGTTAATTAATTTAGCATGAATTATTTATTTGTCAAAAGCTCTTAATTCATATGATTGATTTTAGTTGAGTGGTATCCCCCGAGAGCAAAGTAATCCTTGTGCTCTCATAATTTTTTTCATACTGCATTCCTCAAGTCTTCTAGCAGTTACTTGGAATTTTGTGAAGCCGTATGTATCAGGTAAGATGACAGACACACAGTATGCAAGGAGACTCCAGATGAAAAGAGAAGCTCAGGGATTTTGTGAAGGACTAAAAGCGAAACTAGGTTCTTTGGAGGATTGTTAGATGTAAATGCAAAAGAAAAAAGGGAAAAGAAAGGACAGAGGGTAACAGATCTATTAGGATTTTTTCTCTCTCTATCAGAGTTTTTTCTACATACCACTGACAAAATAGTCTGTTAACATGAAATATGGTAGTTTGCAGTACTTAATGGTCTCGTGTCAGTGTGCATTTCACTTTGCAATGTATTTCTATATTATAAAACGTAGAAACATTTTATAAATTATAGATAAACCTAATAACCCTTGGGATTTTATCTAAAATCCCATTAATGTTGGTCACATGGTCCATTTTAAAACATAACGCCATTTGCCTCAGGCAGCAGGAAAAGGATTATGCCGAGGTCAATACTGTACACTACATGTCAGCCCTCTCATGTCAGCACACAGCTGGGTCTAGCCCAAGATAAGAATCAGTACAGGGGTGGGAACAAAGTGGCACCAGCTCCGGAGCAAATCCAGCCTCAAGTCTGGAGGAAGAACGCACAGTAGGGGAGAGAAGAAGCACTGCTGACTCCTTTGAAGAGATGGCTTTGGTGCAGGTAGGATACAGAAAGGGGAGCAGAGTGAGAGTGGGGGGCGGACACAGAGCTATCAGAAGGGAAAGAGTTGTTTGAATTTTAAATAAATGCATACAGGCTCCAGGTGTTAATATACTAAGGTGAAGGGCATGGTGTAAGAACTTGAACAGAATAGGGACAATAGTAATTCAATGCATTGTCCCTCAAAGGAAAACAGTTCACTTGATTGTACCTACTACTTCCAGCTTCCGACAATGTACCACAAACCCAGGAACTATTCCGCCAGCACTGTGGCCTCAGAACAGTGTTAACTGCTCTTGCCCATTGTGCCAGTGAATATTTGTATTTTGTAGGTATGCATTAATTTATATATACAAAAATAAACTGAACAAATGGCTACACCCCACTGAAGTCAATAGCTGTCTGCCCACTGATTCCAGTGGGTTTGGATCAGGTCCAGAGTGAGTATCTACAGACTAAGGGTCAAATGCCATCAGCTATTTGACGCCTGCAGGAGACTGGACACACCTGAAGTGTGGCCTGGGAGGTGTGTACAGGTTGGAGTGACCGCTGGTTAGAACATAACACACCATTGCTGTGAAGCTATGGGACACTTTCTACATAAGTAGCTCTGCCCAGTGGCCTGGGCAGTTACAAACCCGTGCCTTCTTCCCCTTCCACACCCTGCTAATCGCTCCACCTCAAGAGAAACCTGTGTTATTTCTGCTGATTCAGACACATAGGGAAAACTTATAGGTATATATTTCGTTTCCCTATATTTTATGCTGTGTAGATGTGTTTTGGCCCTATGTTATCCATAGCATCCATGATTGAATTTAAAAGCTTACATGTAATTAGTTATATAAAACTCCCCATAACTTGAAATCTTGTAGAAAATTAACAGAATCTGCCAAACTGAGAAAACATTAAAAATGGGAAACCCAACACAGCCAGCATGTATGAAACTGGGTCATAAGTACAGTTACCTGTAGAGCTGGTTAAAGGTTTTTTGCACAAAAACAATTTCCTTGAAAAATATAGAAATCGACTTTTTCCTTCGGACAATGTCAATTTCAATTATTATTTTTTCATTTTCCAAATAGAAATTTCTAAAGATTTTTTTTTATTTTCAATTGACATTTTAAAATAAAATGAGAGTTTTTGCTTTGTTCATATTTAAGATGTAATTTGAATTTGGTTTTTGAAAACCACACTTTTCTCATTTTCAAGGTTTTTGGAACTTTGGTTTCCTCTCTTTAAACACACAGTGGAAAGAGGGTAGATGTGATTAAAAAAAGATCAAAACCAGAGAATGGAAAGCTGAACTTTTTCCATTTCCAAAAGCTTTAACAAAATGATAATTAAAATAGAAATTAAACTAAAAGTTTATTTCATTTTAAACTGTCAAAATGAAACAAGAGTCCTTCATACTGCACACGGACAATCAAGATGAAAAGTGATGAGAGGGCATGTTTGCAGTAGAAACCAATGCCTCATAAATCCCAGCACTGATGTGACTATTATCTTTCTATGGTCTGCTAATAGGAACATAGTGTATAGGAATTGCTTAGATCTCTTTAACCTTCATCCAGTATTGAGAAAAAAAGTTACATTAACTGTGTCATGAGGGAATTTTGTCCCCCAAATAGTCAGAAACTAAGAACAATTCTTTAATGTTTTATGTGAAAAAACTTTAACTAGGCAATTAAAAGAATTAACAGGAATCTCATTCAGTCAGCGCCTATATGCAATTTTCACACATCAGCATCAACAATGTGGAGTTCTCATTGCAGTGAATTTGTATGCATAGTCCACATTGCTTGGAGCTCTTCTAGTAAGCCAACCTTGGGTAAATGTGGCAGCATCCACTGCTGAGTTTTCTAAGTGCTCCTGTGGTGGCTAGTTTTCAATGATAGCCAAGGGATGAGAGCTCTGCTTTGATGGGCATCCAGGATTCTTCTTTTTAAAATGTGAATCTATGTGTTGTTCTCTAGATTGACAAGGAACAAGCACCTTCTTTGTCTCGGTCGAGTGGGGTGCCAAGAAGGGTTCTCGCTGGCCTACAGAATGAAACTTGCAATGCCAGCAACAAGCATGTTGAAGAAAAGAAATATCGGCTATGGATTTATCTTGAACCTGTAGGAGTACATTCGTGCAAGATGGTCCATGTTATCGACACCACTTCTGGGTTTTTGTAGTGGAGAATTGTGGGGTTTCTTTTTATCCCCTTCTACAACCTTGTCAGGATGTATTGTCAATAGCATTATTAATGACTTGCCCTTCTTTGGAACATAGGAAACCAGAGTGAGTTGCCTTGGAAAACCAAACACCGATGATAATTTTCCTCTGCTGCAATTTGGATGCATCTCAAAGTTCAAATGAGGATCTTAACCCTACTTCAAGTGCTTTTCTCAACATAAACTTCACTATTGAGTCACTACCAATGTCACCATAATATTGTGGACACGGCTGGACCCAGGTGTTTTATTATCCAGGGCAAAAAAAGTTTTTGGTGCTCCCCTGTGATGGGGTGGGACTCACCACCATGGCGCCTCCTGCCGGCACGTCCGGGAATTAGCTGTGTCAGCCAGGAAGTGCCCCCTGTCGGTGTTGTCCCGTCCATTGTCTGCTGTGCTGATCTCCGGACCTGCGTTGCTCTCCGCTCGGCGATGTCCATTTCAGGACACTGCCCTCCAGCAGTGCCCCCTAGTCCACACTCACCCCCTTTTTGGGGGGAGATTAACAGCAGTCTTCCAGCTCGGCCCTGCCGCAGTGGCCAACCACAACCCAAAGTCTCACCCTTCTCTGCAGGGGTATGTTGCAGTCTGATAAGGCCACTTCCTCACAGCCAGGTATAGCACAAGCAGAAAGGAGGGGGACCCAGGCCCGCCCACTACTCTGGATCCCGACCACCTGGCCACCTCTTCACCCTCCTTCTCTCCCCTCATCTGTCCGTCCCCCCCCTCTGACCCCTTGCACCCTCTATGCCCTTCTCTCAGGGCCTGCAGTCTGGCAAGTATTGGGCTGGAGTTCGCTTCTGATCCCCCGAGCCTGCCCAGCACTGCACTGTGCTGTCCAGAGTGCTGTTCTCCTTACTTCAGGAGACAGACCTTCATCCTTGAAGGCCTGGAAGAGACTCCCTGCTTCCCTCCTGGGCATCCTTTATATAGGGCTTAGCCTGGCCCTGATTGGCTCCCTCACAGGTCCTTCCTGATTGGCTACCCACCCATGCAGCCGCTCTGGCCTGTTGTAGCCCAGTCTCGCCTGGGGGTGGAGCAGCTGCTCCCCCCACTCCCCCCCCCCACACACACCTCAAAAGATGCAAGCAAACCTGGTTAGCCTGCCCCTAAGGCCTGCCCTGATTGTGGAACTGTACAAAACTAAAGGGAAAATATACATCAAGTAATGAACAAACTGCTGGAACAAAATGAAAATTGTTTAGTGGTGCAAGGATGATTCACGGGGGTATCACTTCTGAAGATGATTCAGCTTTTCACAAACAGACATTTCTGCATATTATGTTTGTTGTGCAGTTTTATGCATCACATAACAATGAAAAAAAAATCAGCAAAGGTCCCACAGAATGGACTGTTGAAGTTTGACAATGTACCACCTATGAAGTACTGGTTTGTAGACTGGGAAATAAGATTTTTTTAATAAAAAAAATTGAATCCTTACAAAATGTAAAATTGACTGTTCCTTTCACTGTATTCCCTATTACCCCAGCTTTGCATCCCAGGATAGGCTAGCTTGGACCTCTGTGCCCATGCAGAGTCTGGTTGACTCCACAGAAATGCAGCAATCTGTGGTAGTGGATTCTGATGCTGGGTCAGGCCTATGTTTATAAAATCATACTCTCTGCTGTCTGTTTGTACACTCATTTCAATTGAGATTTAAATGCTATTGATCTAATCAGGGAGCAGAAACAGTCCAATATACTGTAGGTAACCAATCACACACAATAAATGAATAGCAAATTATCAAAGAGAACAATCCATGGGAGGAAAATCATTTGTTCTCTTATGTGTCTAGTCCCTTCCAGTAATGAATATATTAGCAGAAATGAGGCTCAAATTGCAAATGATTCATTAACATAAAATAAGGGCAATGAGTGGAGCATTTGTAGCAAATGTTGCTCACAAAGAATAATCTAAACATCCGCACTTACCAAGAAAGTCAGGCACATTCCCTCACGAAGAGAATGGAGACGATCTCCCCACACATGGAGCATGCAGGGAGCTGGAAATGGTCTAACAGAAACACAATGGTCTGCACCAAGTGTTTTTTTGTTTTTTGTAAAATTCACAGCAAAGCAGTCAAACTGTCTTTCCTCCACTACTACCAACTAAATTTAATGATTGTGAAAGGTGCCAGCTAGACAGTCTCATAAACAGAAGACTTCTGTCCACAGAAGTAAGTCCCGAAGGACAAAACGCCAGTACAAATTTCCATGTGTGCCTCCTCAGTGCACCTCGGACATGTTCTGAAAGGACCCAATATTCCTTCTAATTTTTGACAGGCTGTGTGCGCAAAAAAATTCTTCTGTGCAAATTTTTGTGCGCACGGTGTTTTGCTGTCTGCGTGGGGTTTAGGATCTGTGTGCACGCGCACAGCTTAGAGGGAACAGTGGGACCACGTTAGATCAGTCTTTCTGCTTATTCTGTCCTTAGCCTCTTCGCTGATACTGGAACACTTTTTGTCTGCAATTACTGGCCCACAGGATAGGATTTTTTATTCTTCTTCTACTCTGAATTTAACTGAACAACTCATCTCATTTCACATAAGGCACCAAATGGCCAATAGATAGTAATAGACCATCACTACTGAAATCCTTTTTTTTTTTGGACAACATATTCCACTCTGGTGGCAGCCTCCCACTGTCTCTTCCCAGATCATTCTAATCTCTCGCACAGGTAGAATCTGAACACTGTTTATCTTTTTCTTTTGAACAAGCTTTCACTTCCAATAGTGACGGAGTATCATTCTCCATAGATTCTCTACTCTCCTTTTGTGTGTCTCTGGAACCAGTCTGAATACAGGTTCACTAGCCATTATTGTTAATTAATGGCTGGAAAGAAATTGCTAGTGAAGTGAAACTGCTGATCTCAGCTTATTCCCCAGTGTGGAAAGTTATTGAATATTCAGAGTCCCCCCCTCACTCCGAGGTTAGTTCCTGCAGGTCATGGCTGAAATAGAGAAAAACCTAATGCTTACACTGTAAAATTATGTGGTTAGAGTAGAGGACTGGCCAGGAGCATAGCTGAACAGAATTTTGAGGGAGACTAACTCCTCATTTATTTTTTGTCCCTTGGTTCTGCATTGCTTTGTCTTAGCCATAGCGAAATCAGTGGATGAGCATGCTGCTAAACTGGGAGGAGGATGAGAGTCTAAACTGGGCTGAAAAGTCACCACGGAGGGACAGGACGACTTGGAACAAGTAGACATGGTCCTCGCTCTGAAGAGTCTTACAATTAATTGGAAACCAGACATAACATGACAGATGGCCCTTCCACAACTACTATTAGCAAATATCTCCAACAGCCAGAGACGGGACACTAGCTAGGGAGGACTCTGAATTACTCCAGAGAATTCTTTCCCAGGTGTCGAGATGGTGGCTCTTGCCCACATGTTCAGGTTCTAACTGATCATCATATCTGGGGTCAGGAAGGAATTTTCCCCCTGGTCAGATTGGCAGAGACCTTGGAGGTTTTTTGCCTTCCTCTACAAGGTGGGACATGAGTCACTTTGAACTCGAGTATATGGTGGATTCTCTGTAACCTGAAGTTTTAAATCAAGATTTGAGAACTTCAGTAATTCACCCAGATGTTACAGGCCTATTACAAGGGGGGTGAGGGTGAGGTTCTGTGGCCTGTGATGTGCAGGAGGTCAGACTAAATGATCGTGATGGTCCCTTCTGACCTTTAAGAGTGAGCCTATAACATGCTCAGCTTGTGAAATCTGACAAGATCACAGCTTGAGGTAATAGGGCTGCTGACAAAGCAGCCTTTTGGCCAACTTGTAAAGCACAATAAACCTGAGAGATATTCTATTTTATTAAATCCACTTACAATCAGCCAGGTAATGGTAAAGGTATGGGTCCTACTATCGGCCTCCTATCCTGCTGTTTGCCCTATTTGCACAGGACATTTGAGAAGAGCCACTCTCACACCATTTGTAAAGCTGCCCAAAAATTACCTGGAAATACAGCCGGCAAATGTATTTGGGACAAGAATGGAGGTTGTAAGGCTTCATCACATATCATTGCTCATATTGCCCAGGCTTAAGATCAATAATGCCTCAAGTATATACAGTGATGAAGATTTCTAATTTTTTCTAATTTGGGGTAAAAACCCTGATGGGAAGGATCCCTTAATTTTTACCTTCCCTGATAGCCCTTTGCTCTCCACCACACCCACAGTTATTCATTTGTGGGCATTCTTGAGTCTTAGCACCTATGGTATTTTTAGGGACTATTATATTCTTTTGACCTACAATGCACATTAAGTTATGGTATGTTGAATTAAAAAAAAAATCAGAGCTTCCTGTTACTGTTTTTCCATATCTTTGTCAAAAATGTGACAAGCAAATAAAGTGCCATATAGAGAAGAAATTGGCCATTAGAATCTGCAATGCAGAGGACTATGCGGTTTACATGACCTCTTTGCTACCTTATCTCACTGTATATGTGCTTTGATACTATCTAGTTATCAAATGTTCCTAGAATAGACAGATAATCAGGATGAGGGGAAAGGTGGTTAAAAAAAAAAGTAGTAAGTCCCTAGAGTATTTATTAACTAATTATCTTTGCCTCAAAGAGTTTATACACTAAATATGATACATGTGATAAAACAGAGTATTTCTTGATGGAAAAGGCAAGACTGCAGAGAGATAATATAGCAGAAATAGACATAAGCCAAGAAAGAGAAGCTGATTTAAGTCAATATCCTTGACAATAAGGTTCAGACTGGAAAAAAAAAATCTTATCACAAACATATCGGAGGAGGAATTAAATTAAAGAATGTTGTATCAGGCAATACTGTATCAGTCACAACTCCTATTGACTTCAATGAGTATTCGCTGACACTAAAAGTACTTCACATAGAGCGTGATCCAAAGCTCACCCAATCAGAGTATAGACTCCCATACATACACAAGAAACAACAGGAATAGTGAAATACAGTTAATATTTACAGTGGACCAAATCATTGAAGTGTCCACTCATTTTTACCCTAGTCCTAGTCTCATTAACTTTAAGGGGAATTTTGCATGAATAAGGACTAAATAATGAGGATTTGGCCCAATGCCTGTTGCACAGAATTATATTTCAGGGAGGAAAAGACTCTCCTCAAATTACTCATGCAGGCCATTTGATGTCAAGATATTTAATAGATTAATTCAGAATGCTTTTATTATATGGGTGAGATTCTGTGCTGTGGCTCTTAGAACTCACAGCCTAGGGTAAGGAGGCAATAACGACTTTAATTTAATAAACAACGAATTTACGCCCTCCTGGTCCTGGCCTGCTTTGGGGTCTGGAGAGGCCTCCAGGACAATTTAGACAGACCTTGGGGACTATTTCAGTTAGAGCACCTTGGGAAGGCTGCTGTGTGCACCACAGCACAGCCTGGAATCTTCACATAACGGCATGCCGAGATCTGCCCCCAACACACCCGCTACACCAAGGCTTAGAAGAATCTTTTAAAACAAACAAAATAATAATAATGGGGGATTTCAACTATCCCCATATTGACTGGGTACATCTCACCTCAGGACGGGATGCAGAGATAAAGTTTCCTGAGATCTTAAATGACTTCTTTTTGGAGCAGCTAGCCCTGGAATCCACTAGAGGAGAGGCAATTCTTGATTTAGGCCTAAGTGGAACACAGGATCAGGTCCAAGCGGTGAATATAGCTAGACCGTTTGGTAATAGTGACCATAATATAATTAAATTTAACATCCCTATGGTGGGAAAAACACCACAGTGGCCCAACATTGTAGCATTTAATTTCAGAAAGGGGAACTGCACAAAAATGAGGAGGTTAGTTAAACAGAAATTAAAAGCTACAGTACCAAAATTAAAATCCCTGCAAGCTGCATAGAAACTTTTTAAAGACACCATAATAGAGGCTCAATTTAAAGGTACACCCCAAATTAAAAAACATAGTAAGAGAACCAAAAAAGAGCCACTGTGGCTAACCAAAGTAAAAGAAGCAGTCAGAGGAAAAAAGGCATCCTTTAAAAAGTGGAAGTTAAATCCTAGTGAGGAAAATAGAAAGGAGCATAAACTCTGGCAAATGAAGTATAAAAATATAATTAGGAAGCCCAAAAAAGAATTTGAAGAATAGCTAGCGAAAGACTCAAAAAGTAATAGGAAATTTTGTTAAGTACATCAGAAGCAGAAAGCCTACTAAACAACCAGTGGGGCCACTGGACAATTGAGATGCTAAAGGAGCACTCAAGGGCAATAAGGCCATTGCGGAGAAACTAAATAAATTCTTTGCATCAGTCTTCACGGTTGAGGATGTGAGGGAGATTCCCAAACCTGAGCCATTGTTTTTAGGTGACAAATCTGAGGAACTGTCCCAGATTGAGGTGTCATTTTAGAGGAGGATTTGGAACAAATTGATAAAATAAACAGTAATACGTCACCAAGACCAGATGGTGTTCACCCAAGAGTTCTGAAGGAACTCAAATGTAAAAGTGTAGGACTACTAACTGTAGTCTGTAACCTATCATTTAAATCAGCTTCTGTACCAAATGAATGGAGGATAGCTAATGTGATGCCAATTTTTAAAAAGGGTTCCAGAGGCGATCCAGGCAATTACAGGCCAGTAAGCCTGAATTTAGTACCGGACAAACTGGTTGAAACTACAGTAAAGAACAATATTGTCAGACATATACATGAACATAATTCATTGCGGAATAGTCAACATGGTTTTTGTAAAGGGAAATCATGCCTCATCAATCTACTAGAATTCTTTGAGGGGGTCAATAAGCATGTGGACAAGGGGGATCTGGTGGAAATAGTGTATTTAGATTTTCAGAAAGCCTTTGACAAGGTCCCTCACGAAAGGCTCTTAAGCAAAGTAAGCAGTCATGGGATAAGAGGGAAGGTGCTCTCATAGACTGGTAACTTCCAAGGGAAGCAGTGGGGGCAAAAGACCTAACTGGCTTCAAGATTAAGCTAGATACGTTTATGGAGGGGATGGTTTGATGGGATAACATGATCTTAGTCAAGGGTCAATTAATTGCCATCAGTGGTAAATAGGACCAATGGTCAATGATGGGATGTTAGAAGTTACTACAGAGAACTTTTTCCTGGGTGTCTGGCTGGTGAGTCTTTCCCACATGCTCGGGGTTCAGCTGATCGCCATATTTGGGGTCGGGAAGGAATTTTCCTCCAGGGTAGATTGGCAGAGGCCCTGGAGGTTTTTTGCCTTCCTCTGCAGCATGGGGCACGGGTCACTTACCGGAGGATTCTCTGCATCTTGAAGTCTTTAAACCATGATTTGAGGACTTCAATAGCTGAGACATAGGTGAGAGAATTATTCCAGGAGTGGGTGGGTGAGATTCTGTGGCCTGCATTGTGCAGGAGGTCAGACTAGATGATCATAATGGTCCCTTCTGACCTTAAAGTCTATGAGTCTATGAACTGGTTAAAAGATAGGAAACAAAGGGTAGGAATAAATGGTCAGTTTTCAGAATGGAGAGAGGTAAATAGTGATGTCCCCAGGGGTCTGTACTGGGCCTAGTCCTATTTAACATATTCAGAAATGATCTGGAAAAAGGGGTAAACAGTAAGGTGGCAAAACTTGCAGATGATACAAAACTACTCGATAGTTAAGTTCCAGGCAGACTACAAAGAGCTACAAAAGGATCTCTCAAAACTGGGTGACTGGGCAACAAAATGGCAGATGGAATTCAATGTTGATAAATGAAAAGTAATGCACATAGGAAAACATAATCCCAACTATACACATAAAATGATGGGGTCTAAATTAGCTGTTACCACTCAAGAAAGAGATCTTGGAGTCATTGTGGATAGTTCTCTGAAAACATCCACTCAATGTGCAGCGACAGTCAAAAAAGCTGACAATGTTGGGAATCATTAAGAAAGGGATAGATAATAAGACATAAAATATCATATTGCCTCTATATAAATCCATGCTAAGCCCACATCTTTAATACTGAGTGCAGATGTGATCGCCCCATCTCAAAAAAGATATATTAGAATTGGAAAAAGTTCAGAAAAGGGCAATAAAATTATTAGGGGTATGGAACGCCTATGAGGAGAGATTAATAAGACTGGGACTTTTCAGCTTGGAAAAGAGACAACTAAGGGGGGATATGATAGAGGTCTATAAAACCATGACTGGTGTGGAGAAAATAAATAAGGAAGTGTTATTTACTCTTCATAACAAGAACTAGGGGCCACTCAATCAAATTAATAGGCAGCAGGTTTAAAACAAACAAAAGGAAGTATTTTTTTCACACAACGCGCAGTCAACCTGTGGAACTCTTCGCCAGAGGATGTTGTGATGGCCAAGACTATCAAAAAAGAACTAGATAAATTTGAGCTAGGGTTCAAAAAAGAACTAAATAAATTCATGGAGGATAGGTCCATCAATGGCTATTAGCTAGGATGGTCAGGGATGGTGTCCCTAGCCTCTGGGTTACAGGGGATGGATCATTTGATGATTATATGTTCTGTTCATTCCCTCTGGGGCACCTGACATTGGCTATTTTTGGAAGACAGGATATTGGGCTAGATAGACCTTTAGTCTGACCCAGTATGGCCATTTTTATGTTCTTTTCTTCACCCAGCTACAACCAGGGCTTTTTAGGACTCCTTTATACTGCTACAGCCCTTCTACATGATGCAAAGGGGCCAGAACATGGATAAAGGTATCACCTATTTCTAAGGCCATTTTATAAGTGCCAGTATTACACCTGTGCTCCCATTCCATAAATAAAAACACATACATAGTATTTTCCTACCTCTATCTCTGATTTAGTTTTGGAAATGGGAGTGATACTAGTGTGTTTCTTTTGTTCAGAAAATGTTTTGTCTGTGGTTTGCTTCAGTCTTGGCTCCAGAAGGAGTATTGCCATTATAAGGACAAAGGCTTGGGTCCCTTTAATATTTGGGTATCAAGACACTTTTATTTTCAAAGCACATTCAAATATTTCACCACATAGGCTAACCCACACAGGCATTTAAAGTAAAAAATGAAATCTGTACAAAAGGTAAACCTGTGATAAATCTTATATATTTTACTCTTATGTGGGTGATAGAAATAATTACCTCTAGACATATCATTGCACTGCGCACAGTTGGCACACAGGAGATAGCCAGGTGTTGGATGTGATAGGAAATATGCAGCCAGATTATATGTACTAGAATCCAAGTGCTGCAAAATATCTCTTAAATGAGATGGGGGCAAGAATGTAAAGATACCATGTAATTTTTCCATCTGCAGCTAAGTTATGGCAGTGTTTCAAGATGAATTTGTTAATCACATGGGACTTGGGAGTGTATGTGATAATAAAAAGGCTAGAAAAAATTTCTAGCAGGCATCAATAACTATCTTAATATGTTTAAGTATTTTTTTCTTCTTCCTTTGCTAGTCTCGTTTTCCTTTCCCTACTATCTATCCCAATTTATTTATGGGTTTTAAATTTAAAGTCAACACGCTGCTTGTGAAAGGCTCCAGATTCATGACAGGGGAAGCGGAAGTTTTTCACTCTATGATGAAATGGAATTCAACCCTGTGCAGAGGTCCCAGGCAAGATCCGTACACAACTTCAGTCAAACTTATTCCCTCAAGATAGTGTGAGTAGTGCAAAGGCCTTGGGTAGGCCCTCTCCACAGGAGTGGATTTCTCCTAGTCAGTGTATTCACATTGGTAGTACAAGCTTCTCCATGCTGTCCTGCCAATGTCCTCATCACTTTCATGCAAAGATGGGAGTCTGATAACAAAGCTCACTTGTCTCCTCACCTCTCTGCTGAGATTGCTTGTACAGGTGCTAAACAGTATTGATTAGGGGGCTGGAGCACATGACTTATGAGGAGAGGCTGAGGGAACTGGGATTGTTTAGCCTGCAGAAGAGAAGAGTGAGGGGGGATTTGATAGCTGCTTTCAACTACCTAAAAGGGGGTTCCAAAGAGGATGGATCTAGACTGTTCTCAGTGGTAGAAGATGACAGAACAAGGACTAATGGTCTCAAGTTGCAGAGGGGGAGGTTTAGGTTGGATATTAGGAAAAACTTTTTCACTAGTAGGGTGGTGAAGCACTGGAATGGGTTACCTAGGGAGGTGGTGGAATCTCCTTCCTTAGAGGTTTTTAAGGTCAGGCTTGACAAAGCCCTGGCTGGGATGATCTAGTTGGGGTTGGTCCTGCTTTGAGCAGGGGGTTGGACTAGATGACCTCCTGAGGTCCCTTCCAACCCTGAGATTCTATGATTCTATGATTAGGGGGCTAGTTCTTAAGATGAACCTTTGTTCACTGAGACCATCAATTCTTTGATAAAGGCTCCTGAAGAACCATCAGATGGTAACGTATCTGTATATCCACTATATTTAAATCATAAAGCTATCTTGCCTAAGTCCACAGCTAATTGCATACTTTATGTATTATTGAGCAACAACGAGGTCTAGTCAATTAAACACAGAACAGGGAGATAAAGCCCGCCCCCCGAGACCTGTGTTTGCATGTGAACAAGGTAATCCAGGAAGGAACAAGAGTTCTCATTCTTGGTTATATTCTCTGATGTTCATTTTTAAAAAACTTTCAGCTAGACAATGCAGAAACAGAAATGCTACTGTATAATTTAGGTCATCCCAAATAATGAACAATAGTCAAAGTAAACCATTCACAAAGAACCCCTATTGTGCAATGTGCTTGCGTAAACTGTTGTTATGAATGGGCTGAATAAGGTCCTGATCTCAAAATGATCTTTATTATGGATACAGAGGTTCACCCACACAAAGCTCATAGTAATATTGGGGCCTATATGTGTAAAACTCTGTCAATTTCTATTTGCGAGCAGGAAAATAAGGGATAAATTGGTCAGATCATTTCTTTTCAATGAATAAGTTGACCAGCTCTAGTAATATTAGTGCATGTCTTTCTCATGGGGCTCACTCACCGCTAAGGCACTGCCTCCAGGCCCCTCTGGAGACTAGCTGCTTCAGATACTGCACCCTCTTCTGGTGGTCTCTCCACCCATCTCTGCAACTCCAAGTGTTCCTTCTTCACAACTTGGCCCTTTGGTCAGATCACTGTGTGTGTTTCCCCCTTCTGGGGTGTCAGAGTCTTTTAAGGCAAAATATCTCAGGCAGTCTACTCTTCACTGCCTGGTCCATGCCACTTCCACAGTGGCTAGTAGGGGAATCCAGGTCCATCCTGTACTCCAGAGTTTCCAGCTCAGGGATCCTCTACTAAGCCAAGGTCTGTTCCCTCCTGGACATTTCTGTCTTTCCTTGAGCCTCTTCCATATATTCCAGCTCTCTGGGTTTGCCAACCCAAAGTCCCTCCTCCCAGGGAGTAACTGCAGGCTATTTGCCTCTATAGCCCCCAACCATCCCACCAAGGAATGACTGCAGACTACTTCCCTGCAGCTCCCTCTGCTATCAGCTTCATGCCTTCGTAAACAGAGCTCAGCTCCTTCCTCCTCAGCTGGGTTCCCTCATTCCAACAGAGGATTACTTAAGCCACCTGACTCTCCTCAGCTGTGGCCTGTTTGGTTAAGTGGCCCCCTTCTTAGCCTACATTAACCCTTTCAGAGCAAGTGTGGGGTGAACACCCCATCACAGTCTTCCATAGTATATGCCTACTACCTCTGTAATAACTTGCCAGATGTACATTTATCACAGGAGAGTGCTTCACATACAGAGTAGATTGTAAGGAATGAAGATCTATATCTTATACCCCTCGATTCAATCAGCATCTAGAAATTAAGCACCTCACCCAGCATCTGTTGAAGTCAATGGTAGACTACAACATAAGTGCTGGAACTAGGCATCCTGGGGGTGCTGTCGCACCCCCTGGGTTTAAGTGGTTTCCATTATATACAGGGTTTACAATTTGGTTCTGCATCCCTACTATACAAATTGTTCCAGCACCCCTAAATTCCAAATGACTTTAGTGGCATTGTAATAGGCCTGGAGAGTTATTTGCAGTAAAACATGCATTTCTTTTACATCTGGCATTTTATGTTTACCTAATTTCCTTCCGTTCTTACAACTTAACAACACTTCTCAGATGACCTTGTGGCAAGTAACTTCAATAACAGTTTCCTTTTCATACTGATATTATATTTTTGCCCCTCCCATCTTGTGCTCTGCAAGAGACCTTCCTTTCTTGTTTTCTTCTAAATTCTGTTTTATTTTTATCTGACACTATGAAATACAGGGCATATTTTATCCATGATAACTAGGAATTCTTCACAGTGCAAGGCTGGGTTTTTGTTTTTCATCTTTTTGAAGAGAGACTTTTATTGATTTTTGCATATCAACAAGTACAGAATGCTTCAAAGAATGTTATTACTGAGATAAAAAATAAGGAAATCAAAATCACGGTGGCTTTGAAGAACATGAATAGAAAGCCACAGATATTGTTTGGGTGGAACATTATACTAAACATTGACTATAATATCACTAGCATAGGTCATATAGTTGTATCCAATGGAGTCAACAACCCAGAGAGTCAATAATCAAATAGCAAAAAGCCCGGAAATCTCACTGCCAAAAAGATGACAGGACAGTAGACTTTCATTAGTTAAGGGGATGAAGGGAGAATTAAGTGTTCCATTGCTAGGACATGGGCCTCTAAACAGCAGCACCTTTCCCTTCTGAAAGGATCAGACTAGGCCTGAGCCAATATTCCACAATGAATAATGAATCCCAGGACTTTAACCTCTTTCTGCTCACCATGAATCTGTGCATAAATTTCAATGCACTTGAACTTATTAGTTGTTCTGTCTTATTTGAGGGCAGGGTTAGATGGTCACAGTTCTGATTCTGTTTTGCAAGGGAGTAAAACCCGTCTTTGCTTTCCGGCTCAGATTCTGGTTCTGGCTGTGAAGAGGAGATCAGAAGCCATTTGCCCAGTACTACTCACCACATGCAAGTGGGCAGATTGGGAAAGGGATTGGGAAGGGGGAGGGTGAAAGGAGCCCTGGCTTCATCCTCTACTCACCAATGAATGTACCTGGTTATGCACACAGTGGAGAGTTAGCTGCTCCACAAAAGAGAGTAAATTAAGTTTTTTTTTTCAGACCAAGGGGACAGCCAGAGAGGAATTGTGACTCTGAGACAGTTTCTTCTCTGTCCTTGATCTACTAATTATGTATTAATTATATTGATTATTCAATAATTTCTAATCAATACTCTGAGATTTGGTAGGTTCTTCTCCCAAGATCAGGCCCGGTATTTTAGCTGGGAACCCCAGGGTGCACAGTTGCAACACTCACACTTGGGAAAAATCCCTTCTGTGTCTACAATAGTTTTATTAACACAATTAGCAAAGTTACAAACATGCCAGCTCAGCAAGGTAGATAGAGACAATACAGAATGTGTGTCTGAGCATCCCTATGCTCACACCATCCCTTGCAGAACAACCTGAAGTGTCAGTCGTTATCTTCCTCCTCACCATTGCCAGTGGTTGTCATCCTGGCACCTCCCAAGAGTTACATCTCCCAAGGCACACAGGCCAGGACACCACTACACCTAATGTTTATTCAGTAGGGGTTTCATCCCCTTTTCCTTATGTGTAGTTCCTCACCCTACTACTGTTGGGGGCCCTTCTCCCATAAGTTACTAGACCTTTTACCTCAAGCCTATTAACATATATATCAATTAGTTTCCATAGCACTCTTGTGGTCGGATAGCTGCTGATGTTCCTAATTTAAAATATCCCAAGCTGGTATAAACTAGCATCCTGTGGTTACCCGTCAGCAGTTTAGTCATTACATCATTCTATCTTGTGATATTTTATAATCTCCTGGTTAACTGCTTATGCCAAGGCTTTTGGGGCATTATATCTTGTTTAGCTACGCTATTATCTTACAGGCCTTGTCAGCTCATTACCTTACTGCTTTAACTTATACTCATGCCATACCTAGCAAATACCCCCATAGGCTATCATCTGCAAGTGGGCCAGTGATGCTATGTGTCACCCCTAACTGAGGGTGGATTTTGTATTCTCCAAACCCCATTCAGCTATGCCCTAAAAGGAAATCTGATTTTTTAATGCTAAGAATTGATTTTCAATATTCAGAATTTGAGCTGTGTTTCTTTGTTGTGATTTTAAAAAGTTAGTCACCTGGTATTTTTTCTGTTTCTTGATTGGATGAGCATACAGACACTTCTGGGGCCACATGCTCGCCAGTGCATATTTTTGCAAATAAAATGATCACGTTTTTGCATAAAGTAAACATGAAAAGGGGTGTGAAAATGCTTGCCAGAGTCATTTAAAAATATGTTGCTTTTATTCAGCTGGCTGAAAGCAGAGCAGGCTACCAATTTTTGAAAATATATAGTTTAGTTTTGTGAATCAAAATGATTGCAAATAAGACTTGTTCTGATTTGCAAAAATAAAATGCATTTACAAAACACACAAAAAAAGTTTCTGTTCCTTTAAGGAAATTAACCTTACATCCAGAAATTTGTTTCCTAGGAATGGGACACTTAACTCTCTTCCTCTTTCTTTCAGACATGGGTTATATATTTTATTAGCTTATCAGTGGTCAAACATTATTAGAGTGTCAGGTTTTGAATCTATCAAATGTATGGGGCTGTTGTCTAGCATACTGACCATTATATGGGATTTGAGCACATCTGGATTCTCTGGGACTGGTATATGGAATGCACAGAGGTAATGTATAATGCAGGAGCCCTAAATGATGATGTGATAGGTCAGCTGCCCCTCACTGGCAGAAAATGGGTTACAAGCACCCCTAGGGAGGCTTCGCCAGAGACAGCCAATTAGAGAAGGGCTGAAGGGAGTAGCCAATCAGGGCCAAGCAGGCCCATATGAAAAGGGAGCTACAGGGCAGAGGAAGGCAGTCCTCTGCTGGGAGCCCAGGGAGGAAGGACAGTGTCTCTGGAGGGCTGAGAGAACAGCCAGCACCCTGGACATAGCAGTTCTGCTAGCAAGAACCGGGGGAGCCAGAGACAGTTCCTGGCTCGGTGCTGGTGTTTGCAGCCTGAGGCCCTGAAGCAAGGGCAAAGAGGGTGCTGGGGCTATGAGGAAATATCCAGACAATTTGCTGCAGTAGCCACTAAGGAAAGTGGCTGAACAGCAGACTGCAGGTCCTCCGGAAGGGAGGAGCACAGTGTGTGGCACAGCCAGAGGGCTGTGTTGTTGAAGAAGATGCTGCGGTCCTTGGAGAGATGTGGGCCCTAGAGCAGGAGTGATGATGATGAAGCACCACCTGAAGAGGGCGGACTACCATGCAGAGCTAATTCCCAAGAAAACCAGCAGGAGGCGCCCCAGTGGTGAGGAAACCCCGTTACAAATGGGCTAATCGTGGATCTCAAGAGTCCACAACCAAAGAACAAAAACAAAAGTTAAATCTCATTTAGTGTCAGGCTCTGGGTTGTTGCAGACCTTTAGGGTCATATTTATTAACATTCATCAGGATAATCCACATTACTAAGATGGTCTAAGGCATCTTTTTTTTCCCCTACAGCTGCTAGGCTCTTAGTTGGAAACAGAAGAGATGATATCTTTAAGTCATTACTATATAAAGTCAGAGGGGTGGCTCTATTCCCAGGGCTATCCAAAGAGGAAAGTCTATTAATTGCCTTGTATTCTTGCTATGGAATCAACAGAGTTTTAAATATAGGAGTTTGGCTTTAGAGTCTGTGTCAGCTCAGTTTAGTGGTGTTCCTAATTGTCTCACATGTTTCTTCTCTGAAGTGTCTTACCCCCAAATAGCTCTGAACCAAATGCTAGAATATGATGCACAAGTAGTACACGGACTATCAATGGCTCCTAGATATGATGACAATAGGCACATTTGAAATACCAAAGCAACAGACATATCTGGCCTGTGTGTAATAAAAATGAACATCTCAGATAAACTGTGCAGTGTAAGACTAACACAGATATTTACATTTCCTTAAAAAGCAAAGTTAATTTCTTTCTAATCACTCTTCTCACGAGGGCCCAAATTTTTATCCTTCTACCTTGTGAACTGGATCAGAATTAAGAGTGAGTGCAACTGACTTGATGTCTAAAAGAGAGAGGGGGAAATGGTCAGATGGAAAGAGGAAGTTGATTCCAACTCCTGGTAAAATAGCAACAGGAGAATAACCCCCCGCCCCATTTCTCATTTATATTATAAATTTTTACTTTATGTGGGTGAAAATATCATCCACAGAGCCTTCAGAAGGTCATATCTGGACCCTACTGCTGTGTTCATGGCATAGATAAAACTTATAATATTTATACTCTAACCTGACTGCCAGGGTAGTTACCAATGACATTATTTCTGCCCAAGTTCCGTTAGAGATTTGTGAGGCAAAGCTCTCCCCCTTTTAGTCTTCTGTTTGATTTAGCTCTAGAACCTTTAGCCATTGCCATGTGAGCAAATCAATACATTCATGGTTTAAGGATGGGCCAAACAGAGCACAAGAATATGCTCTATACTTCTAACTTCTATTAATAAGTTTGGATTCCTCTCAAAATATAAAATTAATTAGGTCAATCAGAAATCTTAGATGTTAACAAATATGCCCATAAATTGGGACTTTCGATGACAATCCTCTTTTATGAAATATTTAGGAATACTGATTCCCAAAAACATTCAGGATGTCCCTAAGATAAATATAGAACCAATTATTGCCAAAGTGGCTAACGATTTGGGGCGATGGAGTTCATTAACCCTCAGTTTGAGAGTCAAATTTTATATATAGAAAATGACTGTCCTTCCCAGAATTGTGTATGTCCTAAAGGGTCTTCAAAACTTATTTTAAGTATTTCAGTAATATTTCAGAACGTTCCATTGGGGTGCAGGTAAGAAATCTAGATTGACTCTGAACAAATTACAGCTCCCCCTATCTCTGAGGGGATTTTTTTTTTCCCCCAGTTTGGAAAATTATCAGATCTCTGTTTTGGTAAGCCAGGCATTTTAGTGGCAGTTAGAGACAGAACAGAGATCTGGCTACACAACTATCTCTGACCCAATGGAATACATATATATCTAATGTTAAAAAACAGCTATTGAACTGAGACTATGGCTTATTCACTAAAAGACATTTTTTCAAATATACTGGTCCCCACATTGGCTAATGGTAATGGGCCTCATAGATGCTGACCACTGTTGGAAATGTAACTCCCTTCATGCTACTTGAGCTCATATGTTTTGAGAGTGCTGCTGTATCAGAAAATTCTGGTATAAGGTGGATCAAGGGACCAATTTGACATTGGATGCTAAATTGGAGCCCTCCCTCCTGAAATGTCATTCTTCTTGGATATATTCCTGATACATGGAGATTACCTGATAACAAGGGCAGTGTGTTTCCAAAGTGCACCTTTGGTTGCTAAAAAAATAATCCTGCAAAAGTGGAAAAGACAGTCCCCACCAAATATTTTTGCCTGGTTCAGTGATATGGGTGACCTTGCAGCTAATGGATGACTGACATTCTGCAGAATAGGAAAGCCCAAAATATTGAAAGCCATTTCAGCTGGCTTTTTAGAGGTCTACGATTAACATAGATTCAGAAGATAAATATGTTGCTTCCCTTCCCCTAGCTTTATCCTAGCCATCTTTATATACTTTGTATATTATGAGGTGTCTGATATATTAGTATATCTGTTGTATTTGGAAATTAATAAAAATTATAAATATGAAAACATGAAATATTCTTGCTGGAATGTTGCAACGTAACACTAATTTATTACTTAGAATTCTGAACAATAAACACACACAACCCAAAAAGAGAGAGAGAGAGAGAGACAAAGTAGGCTGCTCCCTAAAATAGAGAGGCACAAGTCACCCCACCTGTCTGCAAACTAGCTGCTGCTAGCTCCAGGTTGTATGCTACAGAGTCCCTTGCCTGCAAGCAGGATCAGGAAAACCACAGAGAATTTAAAGTTATAGATCACAATTCTAACGGTTTTCAGTACATCACACTTACCACTGCAATACCTTGAAAAGGTCTATAATATACACATCTCTGGACTTGATTTGCAAATTCTCTACTGAAAGCTTTTTTTGTTGTTCTGCTGTACTGCTGGTAGTATCTGGGTTTTTTTTTTTCCTTGCTGTTTACATAGGCCCTAGCTTTTGACTGTCTCTGGTTAATTTAGACAGTAGGAGTTATCTGGATGCTGTAGATTTTAATCACCAGGCCTCTGAACAAGAAAAATAAATACTGCAGAAGGCTAAAAGGCTAACCAAAAGGAAGTCATTGTTATCTGAAACCTTCTGCTGCTGGAATTAAAGAGGAGAGTACTGAATCGACTCTTTCCTTCTGAAGCTGTTTCTCTGAGATCTATCTCCTGAAAAAGATTCATAGGAGTCAGATGTCCCCAAAACTCCTCCTCCTACTTCAAACAGTTTTGGGTTGCTATGGACAAATGAAATAAAATGTGACTTAACTAGAGTATGTGAACTATGATGCTTCATTGGTATTTCATTCACTATGTAGGAAAATTGTGAGTGAAGCTGGGCAAATACATAAAAAATGTTCTGCAAATATTACCTCAGATAAAACAGTTGGGCCCTAATCTTGCAAGCTGTTTCATGAGGTCAAACCCCTGCATCCACACAGATGCAATGGGGCTCCATACCAGTGTAGGACATTTACATAGGGCATTTTTTAGGATCAGGGTCTTAATTCATTTCCATTTTATACATAGCCTTTTTGTGCTAACCTGTTTCTCTGAATATTCTATTAGTTTACTTTGCAGGAATGTTTGCTGAAACAGATCATTTTAAGCTAGTGTTAGAGAACATTTTCTTTTTGCAAAAGTAAACAAATTTTGAATTCATAATCATATATGATTGATGCTAAAGGTTATGAATCCCCAGTCAAGGAACAGAAACAATAATAGATTACCCATGTATTCAATGAAAGTAGATCAACACATTTTCCATTTTGGCAGATAGTTGCTTGCAAATAATCTATAGACCAAGTACTATAGAATGCATTAAGTGAATATTTTCAGCCAATTGAAAACAGGAAAGGAGACAAAACTGACTGAATGAAATATTCACTACAGAGTAATCAGAGGCCAAAGCTCGTCCATGAGGAAAGCTGGTCCAGTCGCTGGATTACTAATCTAGGACTTGAAATACATTTGGTTCAATTTCCTGCTCTACCACAGACTTCCTGTGGGACCTTGGACAACTCACTTCATCTTTTTGTGCCTCTGTTCCCCATCTATATAATTGGGATAATAGCATTTCCCTACTTGACAGGGGCTGTTGTAAGGCTAAATACCTTAAAGGTTGTGAAAACATGCTCAGGTAATGGGAGATGTATAAATATAAATGTATAAATATAAGTGTCAGGGGTCAGGAAAAAACATTTAGTCATACATCAATGGAAATTTTTGGCTTTATGAAGTAATGGGACAGATGTGAGTGTAAACTGTTATAGGACCATTGACTTTAAGAGCTATACCAATGTATGCCATCTGAGAATCTGGGTAAGAATCATTGTGCGCTGTACCAGCAAAGCACTAAAGTATATGAATAGTCCCAGTGAAGTTAAAATAGGTTTTAAGTGGAACACAGGCAGCTAGTAATTTGTATGCTCTATGAAGAGTTAACCTTTATTCTCCATGTTCTGTCTTTTTCTCTGTTTACCTTTTTGCATTTGATTCAGCTTACATAGAGAAACTAATATGGATAGTTTCACTAGCTGTTTATAATTAGCTTTCACGGGCTCACTGTAGTGGGGCGGATTGGCCGCCCACAGACCCGGAGGGGGAGGAGTCCCTCATTGAACCCTGGTGGGCGGAGCCATGCCATGCTCAACCCTCCTGCTGGAAGTCAGTGGGCGGGACCAGAGGTACAAAAGGCGTGCCGGAGAACTCAGTGGGGAGGCAGCCACTGGAGGAGCTAGATGCCTCCTCTGAGCTCCTGAGCTGTGAGGCAGCTGCAGACCCCCAGGGAGCTGAGGACTGGCCAAGGCCATTTATGGACCCGGGCACAGAGGAGCTGCAAGTGGCGACAGAGGCCCTCTTCCCCGACAACCAGGATGACCCTCTACAGAGCCAGGTACACCCGGAGGGGGAGTTGGGAAATGGTGCAGAGGTAGCTGACCCCTGTCTGGCTGCAATGCTGACAGCAAGCGTGTTGCTCAAATGCCTGGGCTAACTGACTGTTTGCTGCCCTGCCTGAGTACGGGCCTGAGCACGAGACTCTTTGCTTCCCCACCCTGACCAGGGGCTGGGGCTCCATAATTGTGCGTGCTGTTCGGCCTGATCACAGGCCTGAGCCCACGTCTCCCGTCGCCCCGCTGATTCCCCATGTCAGGCGACCCCAGGAGACATAGTGGGGCAGATTGGCCGCTCACAGACCCAGAGCGGGAGGAACCACTCCACCTCCCCCAACGGACTACACTCAGACATTAGCACAATGTTGTTGTGTTTGGATTTCCAACACTGTGGGAGTAGGGGACTATTTGAATGTGATCTTAAATTAAACCATTTCCATTGTTCACATTTTAATCATGTTTAAACTTTTCTCTGAAGAGTAGATTTGTAATTGTACTTTAGAGCTATAAGTTACCCGCCAGTGTCTTTAGCTATTTGTAAGTTCTCCTTCAAAATGCCCTCTTTACCTACTTAGTTTTGTCTTCCCTTCTAACATGGCACAGACAATCTTATCCAGAGCTGTCGATTTTTAAACAGGACCTGGAAAACTATAATGACAGCAGTAGTTTTGTACCCTGGGTAACAGAAATATATAAATGTCTGACACATGGGCTGAGTTTTGTAACCGTTCTCTACTTACACTACACCCAGGTAAAATGAGACTTTGAAACCAAATCTGGAGACAAGATTTAATTATTTCCTCATCCCCTCAGAAGACACATTCTTGAGACTGCTCTTCAGATTTTGATGGGTCAGTAGTTTTAAATTGAGGCTCTTAATTGCTTTTTGTTTAGTTGATAAATGAATAAGGCAGAAAGGTTAACAACTTCTTCAGTGCTCATTGCTTTCTCTTATCTGCAATCCGGAAAGGAGGGAAATCGTGATAGAAAATGTACTGATGTTGGGAGGAGGCAATGTGCTTCTACAAGAGAATTTTGCAACCAATTAGTCCTTAGTCTGTACCAAGCATGGCTGTTGTGGGTTGGGGAATATTTGGTAAGTATCTGAGGAAATCATATTTGTAAAATAGCCATTAAGTTTTTGTCTGTGTACTGTAATGATGCTGCATCTGACCCAGCTCCCACTGCCATCAGCACAGAGACTCTCATCTGCTTCGGTGGGATATGATGCACCATGCCTCTAACCAATGAGCACATGGGCAGATATATTAAAGACCAAATCCTACTGATTTTATTCGTGAAGGTAGTCCTCTTGATACACCAACTATGCCTGCTTTGGGGTTAAGGTTGCTCAAGTATATTTCCTAGCAATGCAACAAATATAAACAAGGAAATGACCAATTAAATCACTCTTAACATGCAGACCAACATCTAATCAAATGTCTTATCAACCAAATATCATCATACCCAAATGTAGTCCGAGTCAAATCCGCAGCTGGTGTAACTCAATGAAGCTCCCTTGACCTCAGTGAAGCTACACCCATTGGCCCCAGGTGAGAATCTGGCCCCCAGTTCCCTCACCTCCACAGCAAACTCCTTTTCAGTTCCAACGTGGAGACTTACATTGCACATGTCCAATTCCTCCAGATCAAACACACAACCTTAGCTCCAAACTCAGTACAATTCAGATCTCGCACCAGACACACTGTTACTTTAGCAGGATGTGTTGTTTCTAGCCTAAACATTCTGAGGCTGGAAATCAGGTTGTTGAGATAGGAGTTTTTGTGCAGAGGGCATGGGGAAGATGAGGGAGAAGAATATGGAGGACAAGGCACCTACTGGCTGGGGTGGGTGGGAAGCCAAGATGTTGGAAATGGGGACTGAAGGTGTCTGGCATAGAGAGAATGGAAGAATAGCGGGTCAGGGATTATTGGGGGAGCAGAGCTCTGATAGGAAGGCATCAGAGGTTTGAGGGTCAGTGTAGGGGTAGGGTTTGGGTTCAGGCAGGAGTATGCAGGGCCTGGCATGGGAGTGTGGAGATCTGGCAGGTGGGGAAATGGCATGGGTCAAGATCAGGCTATATTTAGAGATGCAAGGTTAAGCTATATTTAGATTTTAGACTTCCAACTGAGCTCTGCATGGACAAACTCATTGGCCTAAATTCCTCCACCCGTGCTAGCACTGAGAAGTAGCTAACTTCACAAGCAGTCTCCCTGAAGCCAATGGCTCTACATACTGAGGGGAGCTACTCAACATGAATAAAAGTGGCAGAATCTGGCCTATTGTAATTAAGGCATCTGGTTTGGCAGGTGGAGGAATTTATTATTTAACCATTATAATGCAGCCATGCCTAAAAACTATAACCAAAGTTGGGACCTGTTGTGTTAGTCACTGTACACACATAATAAATGACAGTGACAGCCACAGAGTTTAGTCTGAAAAGTAGTCCCAATTGTGGTTGTTTTTAAATCTCTCTAAAATGTTACAGAAAAAAAGCGGAGTATATGTGGCAATGCATAAAGGTTTTATCAGCACTTCTTGGCAAATCCTGCATAACTCCCTCATGGCTTCACCCCATGTGAGTAATGCTGCCATTTTCCACTCATGCAGAAAAAGACTTTTATATACAAATTGTATATGTGTAATACAATAGCAAGCATTCCAAATATAGTGGGAAAATCTATGTGATATACTGTGGAATCATATATGATGAGTTGTACCTACCATGCCGGCTTTGAATGTCTCACCTGTCCTCTGTTCCAGAATACATCTGCCCAGGTACTGTTTGTACCATTTGCAATTCCTAACCACATTAAGACAGCCACTAGTTAAAAACAAGCAATTGACCCGCTCCACACCTCCCGTTCTATTTCTCCCCAATTACGCTGGCCTGACATACAGTACAGGCAATATTCAGTGCTGCAACAGTGAGCTTTAAGGTGAGATTTTGAAAAGGGTGTGATTTTAATGGTAGCAGAAGTAAACGAATGAGGAGCATTTTCAAAAATCCCTACCCTTGGTGTCCAATACCTTCCAAATGATTAGGGCTGGAAATAGGTATGATTATACCATCGAAAAGGGGGAATTCCCAGCTTTGAATATTTTAATAAGGAGTAAAGTTATCTTATGAAAGGTGCTAGATTGAAAATCGGTGGGAGTGATGAACGGGGACAGCTTTCTCTATCACAGCACCCCAATAGTGTGCCTTGACCCTAACCTAGTAAGGCCACCTTTCAGGATGGGGAAGGTAATTCTGGCTCCATATGCACTCAGCAGAGACTGAGGGGGAGGATTCCAGCAAGTGCCCCTGCAGTGGTGTGAGGTTATAATAATACAATAATTACTTAGCTCACGTATAGTGCTTTCAACTGTAGATCTCAAAGTGCTTTACAAAGGAGGTCAGTATCATTATCCCCATTTTACAGACTGGGAAACTGAGATACAAGGAAGGCACTGACTTGCTCAGGATCACCAAGCAGGCTAGTGGCACAGCCAGGAACTGAACCCAGTTCTCCCACACCCCAGTAAATACTTTGTTCATTAGATTTCACTGCCTCCTGATGTGGTCATCTATCCACCAGAAGCACGGTAGAGTCCTCTTCCCCCCTACCAATTCATTTCATTTATCACCAAACAATGTTCTGATAATCCGTGATTGATTTATTAGATAAATTAGATCTTTTTCTGTATTTGCTGTGATAAATGAAGGGGAGCAGGGTAGCTCCCTCTTATGGATACCCAGTGTGACGGGGCAAGGCCAGATGGCTATAGGAAAGTGGTGAGGAACCAGTATGTTAGCCCCAGGCTAAACAAATCCCTGATACCTTGTTAACCAAATGGCAGTTGCTCCAGGTTAATCAAGACACCTGGGGCCAATTAAAATCCTTCTAGAAAAAGCAGTGGCGATGGCTAGATTGATTGGGACACCTGAAGCCAATCAAGGGTTGGCTGGAACTAGTTAAAAGCCTCCCAGTTAGTCAGTGAAGGGGAGATGTCAGGAGCTGTGGAAGGAGGTTGTGTGTGAGGAGCTGGGAGCAAGAGACACTAGGAGCTGAGAGTGAGAAGGCATACTGCTGGAAGATCTTGTGGTGAGGATAAAGAAGGTGTTGGGAGGAGTCCATGGGGAAGTAGCGCAGGGAGCTGTAGCTGTCATGCAGTTGTTCCAGGAGGCACTCTAAACAGCTGCAGTCCACAGGGCCCTGGGCTGGAACCCGGAGTAGAGGGCAGGCCCGGGTTCCCCCCAAAACTCCCAACTCCTGATCAGACACAGGAGGAGTTAACCTGGACTGTGGGTTCTACCAGAGGGGAAGATCTCTGAGGCAAGCAAAATCCGCCAATAAGCGCAGGACCCACCAAGATAGAGGAGGAACTTCGTCATGCCAGCCAGCCAGTTAGCTATAAAGTCCCTCTTGGTGGCTGCTTGCTTTACCTGTAAAGGGTTAAAAAGTCCCCCAGGTAAAGAAAAGGGAGTGGGCACCTGACCAAAAGAGACAATGGGAAGGCTAGAACCTTTTAAAATGGGGAAAAAAGCTTTCCCTTTGTCTCTTTGTTGTTCTTTCTGGGCTGAAGAGATGGGGGCAGCTGGAATGCGGTGTAAATTTTGGATCAGGTATGAAAATTAATCTTTCATACCTGGAAGGATTCATTGGGACAGGGAATGTTTAGACAGACGTGATTAGGTTTATTTCTTTTATTTTCTGTAAATAAAATACAGATTTTATTTCTTGTGGATTTCTCTGTGCTAACCCCAGATGCTTTTGTTCGCTTGTAACCTTTAGGCTGAACCCCCCAAGAAAGCTATTTTGGGGTGCTTAATTTTTGGAATTGCTCTTTTAAAAATCTAGCAAAAGCCTAAGTTCCAGATGTATTTAATTTTTGTTTTTAATAGCAAATTTTTTAAAGAACCTGATTGTTTTTGTGTCTTAAACACATGCACAGAACTTTTAATTAGCTGGAGGCAACAGCTGGGTTTCCCTTTTGTTTGTTTTCGTTCTCGGCTTCCCTGAGGGAGGGGTGGAAAAGACGAGGGGCCTCAGGGAAAACTTCCTAAGTGAGTTTTTTCCAGGATTTGCAAGAGGCAGTTTTTCACTTGGGTGGTGGCAGCGTTTACCAAGCCAAGGTCAGAGAGAAGCTGTAATCTTGGGGGTTTAATACAAGCCTGGAGTGGCAAGTATTTATTTTTTTTAATCCTTGGGGCCCCCACCTTCTGCACTCTAAGTGCCAGAGTGGGGAATCAACCCTTACATCTGCAAAGATACAGCATAATTATCTCCAGTGTGCCTATTATTCAATGAAGCCTTCAATGAAGGCTTCCTTCCACCCACCAAAAATACTTTTCTTTATGGCTTGCTATTCATAATTCAAAATCCAAAACTCAATGCACACAGGTGGTGGGTAGTTAGCAGAGCATACCCTAAGCCCCACCAGGTATAGGGTTAGCATACCTTGCTCTTCCCTTGGGGTAAGCAAGGACCAAGTTGTGATTGAGTCACAGTTCAGTCCCTTGTTTGATCCTGGAGCAGTGCAACTCCATGTTCTCCTTTACTCTGGGTTCCATGATCTAGCCCTTTAGGTATCTCCCCCATCCTACCCTTCATTGTCTTCCTCCTGCTTAATGATAAGCAGCTAGCATGCCGACACCTTTGCCGTCTGAACGAAGCAGGTTCGTTCACTGTTAACCTTGTCCTTTTTCCCCATTTGTTTTGTATCCACCTGTTGCTGTCATTGTCAGCGGTTTGGGGCCGGATCTGCCTTACACAATGTGTGTACAGTGTCTAGTACAATGGAGTTATGATCCTCATTTGTGGCTTCCAGACATTATCTTAAGAGAAATAAATAAATAATAATAATAATCAGGGATCAAATAATTCCTTTTCCTTTCCCTTTGTTGCCAATGGGAAGAACATCTGTCTTTCTGCTACTTTCTCCTACTTATGACCAAAAAACCCAAATTCTCCTGACTTTTTTTGTAGTCTTCCTTAAGGAAAAACAAAACCATTGACACTTCAAGAGTTATTTGCAGAATCACCTTGCAGAGTCACTTATGAATCACCTTTCCTTTTACCTCTCATCCTAACTTGTCAGCTTCCTTTGTAACTTGCCACCTTCTGATATCCTTTATCTTAATGAAAATACATGAACCTCTGTTTTAACTATATGGTTTAAAGAGGCTTAAATGGCTATTCAGTCTTGTGTGTGCTCACTGCTCCTGATTAAGTCTCTCTCATTCTACTTACCCACAGCAACAACACTTCCAAAAATCAGGAAAAGGGTATATTTTGGTCTATTTAATGAGGTTGGGTCAAAGAAATTCCCTCAGCAAGGAGTCCGATTCATTTTAACAATTATACAGCACCATCCAAAGATGGAAAGACACATTGTATTAAATCAAGTCTGAAACTTTATAAATGTGCATTACACTGATAAAGGATAAAATAAGAGTGAAATGTTTGCAATAGGCTCCCCAGAAGTTTTTGGTATTTTATAAGCGTATTTTTGAAGCATCATTTTTGGGGTCTTTCTATTTGTACAATGCTTGCAACTTTCTAGAGTCTGCTCAAATTCCTTTATCACTAAGCATGTCTTACATAACTATTATTCAGGCTGTCTTGGAGTTTGTTCCATTAAAGTTAAGGCTGATTTCATTTGTCATGTTACAAAACATTATAGTCTCTCATCACATTGTTATTTTTTGCTTTAAATCAGTTGATCATGCAATCCTGATTTCGGAGATGCTTTGATACATCTCAGGTGCTGGTGTAATCCCAAAGGCAAGTTATAGATGCAGTGTTGCTCTTTTTACAGAGCATCTGTTGTATTTAATTGTCGTATATAGTCAGAACCCTGATAATATTTCATTCTTAAGTGGAGGCACCGTGATCTCAGAGGTAAGTCAACCAGCCACAAACCTTCCTCTCCAGTTCATTTGCATGCTTCAATTCTATTGGATAAAATGAGGCAGAAGGGTGTGAATAGCCCCTTCTGAAATCCTTTGCCTATGGTGCTCAATCACAAAGGGACTAATCCCTTCCCAAGTCAGGGTTGTGGGTGTATTTTCACAGCATCTTCCACAAGCAAGCTGCAGTTCAGACCTAAATCTGTGTTCCTCAGTTCCCCATATTTAATATGGGAATAATAATCCTTCCCTCCTTCAAAAGGGTATTGTGAGGATAAATTATTTAACATTTACCAGCTGCTCGTGTAATACAGTGATAGACAGAAAAACCTATACAAAAATATTAATCTTCTGAAAAAGGTTAACATTAGTCTGGGTTGTATTAACAGAACTGTTGTATGTAAGACATGGGAGGTAACTGTCCAACTCTGCTCTGCACTGGTGAGGCCTCAGCTGAAGTACTGTGCCCAATTCTGGGTGCCACACTTTAGGAAAGAGGTTGACAAATTGGAGAGTCCAGAAGAAATAAACAAAAATGATTAAAGGTTTAGAAAATCTGACCTGTGAGGAGGAAAGGTTAAAAAATGGCACATGTTTAGTCTTGAGAAAAATAGTGAGGGGGACCTGATAGCCTTCCAGTAGGTTAATGGCTGTTATTAACGGCAGGTCCACAGAAGGTAGGACAAGTAGTAATGGGCTTAATCTGCAGCAAGGGAGATTTAGGTTAGCTATTAGAGAATTTTTTTTTTCAAATTATAAGGGTAGTTAGACTCTAGAATAGTCTTCCAAGGGAGATTGTGGAATCCTCCTCACTGGAGGGTTTTAAGAACAGGTTAGACAAATGTCTGTCAGGGATTAACTAGATTTACCTTCTCTTGCCTCAGCACAAGGGGCTGAACATGACTTCTTGAGGGCCGTTCCAGCTCTACAGTTCTATGATCTTAACTTTAATAGACACATGAAATTAGCTCTTACCTAATGTAAACCTGTGGAACTCGATTGAAATCAATGGAGCAATGCTGCTTTACACCAGTGAGGGATCTGATCCATGATTTTCTAATCTTGAGTATGTACCCTTCTTGCATTACACTGACAGAGCTAGTTTATTACCATAGAGAAATAAAACAGCTGGCAAAGCAGTTTTTCATTGATTATTTCTGCTAAAATGACTTAATATCAGAGACTTATAAAATATCAGTAAGGTAAACAGCAAGCACATCTTTTGATAATTTCTTACTGTAGCCGAGTTAGACACTATAAAATTTCCTCTGGTAAAAAGGAATCAAAAAATCAGCCTAAGTCTGTACTTAGTGCTCATCTCTCTAATGAGAGTTAATGGGATTCACACACTTACACAGAAGAAAGAATAAAGCCCGGAAAGCAAAAATGTCCAGAAAAATATCGACAAAGTTTAAAAAACAGTTCTATACATTTATGGTCAAATTAGTTTCACCTGGAAATGCACTGTGAAATGTGTGAAGTTAACTGAACCATAAATCATGTTTACAGTTAGCACTGTTGTTGTAATTGTTAGAATTGTTTTTAAGCAATAAAAACAGGTTTATTGTATCCACCGATAATAGACAAAGTGAGACTGCCTTGCAGCTACACAAACTGTTTGTGTCAGTCTAATGGTGAAAATAGGCCTTTTAATAGGGCACAACAGTGGAACCAAGCCAATGCTACAGTTACAAATATTGTTTTTGACCAACAATGTAGAATGTTAAAGCAATTACTTGGCTGTTATTAAACCGATGAAACTGGGCAGTTAGGATGCAGCTTTAAATAGGCATGGACAAACCTGAGAGGAGCAATACAGCCTTACAAGAGGCCTGATCAGAAGCCCATTGAAGTCAATGGAAAGACTCCCTATTGCCTACTTATTTAATTCTACTGAACACTATTGCTTTCAACCTTATTAATTTCTACAGCTATTTTCCATAAAGTGGTATTTGTATTCCCTGAGAGTCTGTCATAGAGGAGTTCAACTCCACCCCCTTCTCCTCCTTTTCTCAGATACCATATCTATTCCCAGTGCTGAAATAAATCCCCCATTTTCAAAGAAAAATGAGAAATGTATTTTTACATCCACCCAGGTGTTTTCCCCACCCAGATTTCCTCCCTGCCACTGCTGTGGCTTGCCCCCAAAGACCTCTGGCTTACAGCCATCAGTCCACAACCATGCTTCTGGCATACACAACAGGATCCTATTGCCTTAAATAGAAATATCCTCTCTCTCCCGCTGTTCCATCCCTGACTGAAGATCCCTTATCCCTAGGCAGAACTGCCTTTGTATAAATCCCTCTCCCTGCTATCGCCCATCCACCACCCCCCATCTGGTTATTCACTCAAGAGTCCATTTCCCCCAAAGAGAATTGCCCCAATATAGCCTCTCTCCACATGTTAAACTCCTAGGGCCATGTTTAACTCTAGCATAATTCCACTGAAATCAATGGCTGAAACTGTCCCTTATGACTTCGCATTGCAAGGCCTATTTCATATCCCTGTTGCATAGGGTGACCAGACAGCAAACATGAAAAATCAGGATGGGGTGGGGGGATAATAGGAGCCTATATAAGAAAAAGACCCAAAAATCGGGACTGTCCCTATAAAATCAGGACATCTGGTCACCCTACTGTTGCATAACAGAAGAACACTACGGGCTAGACTTTCAAAACTGTGTAGGCCATATGCATCCCTAAAACCAGAATGTGTGCAAATGCATACTCAGATAGGCATGCAGATTAATGACAAAACAAACCAATTAAGATGTACATCATTGTTTCCAAAATGGGCTCATAAATGAATGCAATGGGCTGGCAGGAAAAAGAGGACAGGGATATTTTAAGGGTCTGTTCTGAATTTGGGTTATGGGAGAGGGAAAAGGGAGACAGACTTATCTGAAGAAAACTAAGGAGGAAACAGGAAGTGGCTAGCCCAGGCAGGAGCATTGACCCATTATGTGCACTGGGGGAAGGTGGGAGACCATTATGCCCAGTGCATTCCAGAAGGAGCTCTCTCTCTCAATTACTAATTAGCAGCAGCTACAACAAGGCAGCAGAGATCTAAGAAAACTGGAACAAATGGGATTCAGGGCTCCTAACATCCAGTACAGCAGGGAGCCTGGCCCCACCTTAACCCTCAGCAACAGACTGGAACCTGGTGCTCAAGAGGGGTAAGCAGATGGCAGCCCTCCCAAGTAGGTAGAACTGATTCAGGAACGAATGACGACTTGCATTGTACAACTCAACTGCCAGGTATTCTGAGATAGGGTAAGTGGATAAAGTTGTGGACTAATTAAACCACATCCATTGCCTCTTGTCGGTCTTCCTGCGTGGCGGGGACAATTATTATTGGTGCCCTTTTTTGCCAAGCAATAGTTGAAATTTGGGGCCTTGCGGGACAGTTCAGTTTGCACGAGAACTTGGGGATAGAGTTAGGGGTATTTAGAAAATGCACATGCCCTGTTTCCTTGAACAGGTGCAGCTGTCTTTTGCCAAATTTAAAATATCCCAGGTTGCTATAAACTAGCATCTTGTGGTTACCTGTCAGCCATTTAGTCATTATTGTAGCACTAGTAACTGGCTAGCTCAGGGCAAGACCTCAAAGAAGTGTGAAGTGTATCAATTCACTGATGGGCAAACTTCAATGTTAAAAGGTACTATTGTATATCTAGAGCAGAGGTCTCCAAACTGTGGGGCGCGCTCCCCTAAGGGTCCGTGAAGGAACATTCGGGGGAAGGGAGGGCACTGCAGGGCCCAGGCCAGCCCCCATTGGGGAGTGGTGAGGGAGTGCCACTTGGCCCCACTCCCATCCACAGCCTCTGCCCCCGGTGGGGTGTGGGCAAACTACATTAAGTCACGCCTCCCCCTTACTACTAAAAAGTTTGGGGACCATTGATCTAGACCAGGAGAGGCCAACCTGTGGCTCTGGAGCCACATGCGGCTCTTCAGAAGTTAATATGCGGCTCCTTGTACAGGCACCGACCCCGGGGCTGGAGCTACGGGCGCCAACTTTCCAATGTGCCGGGGGGTGCTCACTGCTCAACCCCTGGCTCTGCCACAGGCCCTGCTCCCACTCCACCCCTTCCCACCCCCTCCCCGAGCCCACCATGCCCTTGCTCCTCCCCCCTGAGCCTCCTGCACGCCACGAAACAGCTGATTGGGAGGTGCGGGGAGGGAGGGGGAAGCACTGATTGGCTGCCGGTGGGCAGGAGGCACTCGGAGCCGGGGGAGCTGATGTGGGGGGGCTGCTGACGTATTACTGTGGCTCTTTTGCAATGAACATTGGTAAATTCTGTCTCCTTCCCAGGCTCAGGTTGTCCACCCCGATCTAGACGATTCACTTGTTTAGATGTTTATTGTGTTTGTCTTCTACCTCCATCATGTGTAATGTATATTAGTGTAACTCAATTAACCTGTTGTTGTATCCTTTTTCAGGTCCCGTAACTTTGTAATTATCTTTACATTATGTATGCATATCTACTTAATCAGCATTAGGTCAAAAGGCCTATATTTAAAGTTTTAGATGTGAAGTTACTTCATGTGTAAAATCTAATGAAGAATTGTTCCTGGCAATCACATTGTGTTTACATTATCTTTACATGACCAGAATTGAAGCCTTAGAACTTTGAATGAGAAGGTTGTTGACTTCTAAGCATGGATCATTATGTGAAGAACAATGGAAGACCCACAGACTGTCTGCTTTTAGTCAACAGCGCAAGACCCATGCAGTGATGAAAATGCCGGACTGGTTTCAACTATCAAAAGGCACGCGGGGAGAAATTCTGCATCTCTGAATCCTCAGAATGCTGTCGGGGCATTCTAGATAAGAGAGAAGGTTCCCAAAAGCTATTTTTGGGAAGCCCCGAGGAACTTATGAAGAGACTATAAGAGACTGGCAGACCATTAAACCTCTATCATTTGGACTACAAACTCTGATCCAACTGTAATGTATTTTATCTGCTTTAACCTTTTAGTAACTTTCTTTTCTTAGCTAATTTTTAGTTTACTAAATAAATTGGCTACAGTGTGTCTTTGGTGTGAGATCCAGAAGCCTCCAGTGACCTGGGTGAGTGACCAATCCTTTGGGGTTGGAAGAACCTAATATATGGTAAAGAGAAGCTAGACAGTGAGTCAGGGGACTGTCTGTGACTCCAAGGTAAAACTAATAATATGATCCAGGAGTACACTTTTGCTACTGTCTTGGTGAAATCTAATGATAGAATGTACCACCAATCTGGGATTTCTGCAATGGTTTCTGACAGTCTGACCTGAGTTTGACACTCTTAGCTGCGACTCACTCCAGGTACCATGACATTTACAACATTCTATCTTGTGATCTATTATGTTCTACAGTTACCTGTATATGTTAAGGCTTTTGGGGCCTTATGCCTTGTTTAGCTAAGTGATTATCTTACAGACTTCAAGCCTGTAGGCTCATTGCTTTACTGCCTTAACTTATGCCTATGCCTTATCTAGCAAATACATATGCTTATAGGCTACAGTAGACATTGCAGTCAGGCTGGAGCTTGGGCTTTGAAGCCTGGGGTGGAAAGAGATAAGCTTTAGAGCAGAGAACTCAAAGTCAAACGACCAAGAGGGCCACATGAAGACTAGTGCATTGGCCCGAAGGCCGAATCACTGACACCCCACCCGCCCTCATTCCACCCCTTCCATGCCCCACCCCTTCCCCACCCCCACTCCAACCCCTTCCCCAAATCCCAGCCCCTGCCACGCCTCTTCTCCACCTCCTCCCCTGAGTGCGCGGCTCCGTGCTCCTCCTCCCTGGAAAGCACTAAGTGCCGCCAAACAGCTGTTTGGTGGCAGGAAGCACCTGGAAGTAGGCAGAGGAGCAGGGACACGGTGCGCTGGGGGCAGTGGGGAGAGGAACTTGGCAGCCGTGGGAAATGACACGGGGCGGGTAGCTTGGTGGCCATAGGAAATAACGCCGCGGGCTGCGTGTTTGAGACCCCTGACTTAGAGCCTGAGCTCCAGTCCAAGCTACAACATCAAAGCAAATTCTACAAAGCTAATTTTAGAGTGCTAGAATAAGCCCCACTAGCACAAGTCTGTAGACCCAGCCTGGGAAGCTAGCTCCCAGATGCAGGGTAGCCATGGCCTAAACATCCTGAGTTCCTCTGCCCTTTACCCACAGTGCCCTGTTCTATCAATGGTCTTCTGTTCCATTGCCTGTGAACACATGTATCAGAAACAATGGACAGGGAAGGGTAGCACTAAGGTAGAACCATATTTTGAATGATCATTGAGGACATACAGGGACATACAAACCTGCTAAAATGTTTTAAGTCCCTCCTGTAGCTTCAAGCCCAGAGTGCAGTAATGAGAAACTACCTCTGCCACTAGACCCCTCGCTTGTGGAGCCCTATAAGTATTAATTCTCTATCGGGTCCTATTCAACATCTACATGCCGCTACTGAGTGAACTGGTATGACGACATGGACTCAAATCCCAGCAATATGCGGATGATACATTGCTCTTCTTACCATTCACCACATACACCTGTGCCACTACCACCAGCATAGCCCTTGGTGATTGGATGAGATCAGTTCACAGATGAACCATTAGTTGAAGCTGACCCTGTGAAAGATGGATTTTTTGTTTTTGTTTTACAGCAGTGCTTAGAAGCTCTGGCAGAGATTGAAGCCCAGTTGTGCTGTGCACTGTACAAAACAATGAGAGAGTTCCTGCACCAAACAACTTACAGTCTAAAACCACAAGACAAAGGGTGTGAGGAGAAACACAGGCAGAGAGGGGAAATGGCTTGTCCAAGAATAAACGAATCAGTGGGAATAGAATGCAGGCTAAAATGGAGTCGTCTGACTCCCACTCCAATATCCTATCCTTTGGACCATGCTACCTGTACCTTTCTTACTTCCTCCTTAGTTTAGATCTGGATGGGTTTGTTGCTCTTAATTAAAAGAAAGTGCTGGGAGCGCATAGTGATCTGGTCTGACTCTAAGACCCAGCTGATGACTTACTCCCTGACTGTTGCTAGGCAACCAGTGAGCCCAGCTGCAGGGCCAGGGAACTAACAGAGTGGCCACAGTCCCTGATTGGATGCTGGTTTAGCAGCCCTGCTAATAAGCCTGGCCCCCAGAGCAGACCAGTGGCTGCTCAATGTGTATCATAGCTGTAGGTGCGCTGACTCTTGTTACAGTCCCTGCTCTCTCGAGCTTCAGATTTCTACCTTCAATCCATGGCTCTGCCTCTAGCTGATCCCTGGGATCTGGCTTCTGTCCTTCTGGTACTAATTCTTGGCTTGTTTCCTGGACTCTGCCCATCCTAAACCCAGCTCTAACTGATAGGCTGGACTCTTGCTTCCACCACTAGGACTGACCACTCATGGCCCAGTTGGCTATACCCCACAGGTATCTGACTCTCCCACATTGGCTGCAAATTAAATTGTCTGGACTGTCTACTCAAATACCCTGGAAATCAATAAATTGTATTGGAATCGGAATTTGAATTGCCCTTATTGGCATACAAGTCTAAAATAGCAGTTGTTCTCATTGTACAATTACATCTTTAAGGCTCTGAAATTGCAAGAACAAATGGCTCTGGCAAACATGGTTTTAATATATAAAAGGGGGAAGATTTATTCAGAGTGTTGTTGATCTAGGCCAGCTGGCTTACGCTATACAGATCTTGAAATACTTACCACAGCACTAGCCAACAGACACAATGATAGTGTCATGTCCCTTAATATGTAGATACCAACTAGGTTTGATGCCAAGCAGCTTTTCCAATACATTCAGTGCTGAAACTTTTAAACATTTGATCACAAGCAACATTTGATCAGTCCTCTGTGAACAATGGGCAAATTGTCTTGAGTCTGGAAAATCATTTGACTGGGTAGAGTGGGATGAAATACTGGGAATCCTCCTCAGATTAAGCTTTGGAAATAATTGTTTAATCTCAGTGAAAGTTCTTTATACTCCTCTGCAAACCAAAAACACTGTTGGCAGTATTTTTGTGCACCATTTAAATTCTCATGGGGTGGTTATCCCCTCTAGCTCTCTCTGACCCCACCCGCTTTTTGTTTTGCTTTTAACTAAATATTTTACAAAAATGATGATCTAGCAAGACTTTTATAAAATCAGTCTGCATGCTGACAACATAGTTTGATGTCTTAGATGCAAACATCTTTCTGCCAGATAAATTATACCTCAGTTGTCTCAATTTTCAGGACATACCATCAATATTTTCCTAGACCCCAATTGGCCCACCAACTAAACAATCTCTCAAGTAACTGCCCTTTTCACCAGGCTCCAACTAGATTAGACCATTATACTATTTATCACAAAATTCAAATTACTCTTGGTAGAGAGAATCTCATTCTTCCCAATTCCCATCCTTAAATCAGCAAAGGCAGAACTTAGCAGGTGGGACTGACTCCCTTCCAGTGGAGGTGTTTGGGATAAGCCTGTAATAGTCATTATTATTGCCCATATTGTGTGTTATTTGACAGTGATATCTTTTATGTTTAGTAAGGGCTAGATTCTAAATTGGACTATGCTCCTGTGCAAGGGAGTAAGACGGACTAAGCACCCGCATCATGTGCAATATGTAGGCTACTTAATCCTACATACCTGTACACAATTTTTAAGCAGGGCTACATACTCTCTTACTCTCTCCCCATAGTGGGGATGGGATTGGGAATGGGAGGAGTCTTAGCCCCACTCCCCTACTCATTGGCCAGTGCAGCTGAGCCAGTTTGAGTTGTGAGTAGTCATTTACTACTGGCAGCAATAAATCACTACTCCCCAGAGGCAAGTAGGAAGCAGGGGGGTAATTGTGACTCCTAGGAGTGCTCTAAGCCATCTGGGGCTATTCCTTGGGTAGTGCAGCTTACAAACCATCCCTCACTCAGCACTGTGCCGAAAGCCAGAGTCTAGTCTTAGATACCAAGGAAATCACAAAAGCAGTTATTCTTCCTTGTGGATGTGCAAAAGATTTAGATTAATTCAAAATGCTTGTATCCCTACAAAAAAGGATAGGGAGGTTAAATTTTCTGTTTCAAAGTGCCATTGCTGGGCCTGTAAATTATGGTATATTCTAGATTGAAAGCATACCTGCCATGGTCTTAGTTGTGCTAATATTGCACATTCATGTTCATTGGTTTGTGCTAACATCTCTCTCTCCTTGCTGTAAACCTGAATAAACTTCCACAACGGGCCAAAGAGAACTGAACTATTAAAACCGCCCTCGAGAAAGAAATGGCTTTGCACTATAAATAATGTGTGAATATAAAACAGACCCAGTGCACAACAATCCAGTTTTATCATAACTGACACATGACCAAACTGCCTAGAAGTGGACACACAATGAATGATCTGGTCACTTTAGCCGACTTGAAATACTTTGATTTTTCTTTAAAGAAAATATATTCTTCCCTCTACTCAAGTACTTTTAGGTATTTGAAAACCAGGAACGATAAAGTAAATCACAAACTTTCTCCTCCTGAATTCAGGCTCCTCTTTTATAGATACTTGCTAAGAAACAATATTTGTCTGATTTTTTTCCTGTTCTGAGTCTCTGGGTTCATGTGCCTGTAGTTCCCTCTCCCTTTCCCTTGACTTAAGGCCAAGTGGGGGGAAAAAGATTTATATGCCTTGTATGCTGATGATTGCTAGGGATTTCATTAACCCTCTTAGAGCAGCCACATAGGTTCATTATAAAATCAGTTATAAACAGTATACTAGATTAGGGGCTATATTTAAAACCTTTAAAGCACAGCCTCATAGAAGAGACATCGTGAAAGTGCTCCACCTCATCAGCAACTGCTACAGACAGAAGGTCAGATTCTGCCCCTGGGAAAGAGTTCAGAGCGCAAAAGGTTGGAATCAGATGCAAGTTTCCATTTCCCACATTCAGTCTATTTCAGAAAGTCCTGTTGTAAAATGTTACTGTACAACAGTACTTAACTTCGTTAGTGGTGCACTGGAGAGTATTCTAATTGTAAGAGCTATGAATGGATGCATTGTAAACCAATACAAATAAACAAACTCCGACCCATGCCATGTGACTGAAACAGTATCCAGACCATATGTTTTAAAGTTCAAATAATGTTACAATGGGTCTTTAGCGCTCTCCATCTTCTGACTTCCAAACAACAGTTCAGAGACCATGAATATAAGAACTATGAAGATGATATTTTCAGAAAATAAAGGAGGAAGAGTTTTATGCAAACAGGTCCTTACATTTTGGAGGTTTTGCCTTTTGAGTACCATCAACTGACCAACTTTTCCTTTCACACGATTACTCCAAACTTTTGAAGGATCTTCCTAATCTTATTTATTACCATCGATTGGTTCTCCTGCCATTGGAATTACTTTAAGCAATTTCTTTATTGACTTGGCCTTTTAAACCTCGTGACCATTGACTTTGCATTTATATTCTCATACAGCAACAGACATACTGGTACTATGCATTGTCTGTGTCTCCTTTCTTGTGTCTATCCTCTTATCCCCCTACCTCTTCTTTTGTCCTTGTTTCTTTCTCTGTCACTGTTGCATTATGCCATTGTGGATCAGTGATGAATGTCTGCACAGTTATTGCTTTTACTTATCCTATATCAACATTTTCAATAAAAGATTCAGAAAAAGCGTAGAGAATGAGGCCTAGATGGGATTATACAGGCGCTGAATCAGCAAGATACTTAATTGCATGTGTAAATTAAGTTTAGTTGGTACTACTCTTATGCTTAAAGTTATGCATCTCCTTAGGTTCCTTGCTGAATCTAGGTCATAGGTGGGGTGGACTGTGCCTCATGATTACAGCTGGCCAACTATTATAAAAAAGAATTCAAACATTTATTTGAATGGAAATCACACATCTACTTCCATTGTGTTTAGAACTCCTTTTATTTGCCTTCATCTAATGTGAAAGCAAATTTTTATTCAGAAGAATATTCACTGAAAGGAAAAAATATCAGAAATGCTGGTGTGAATGCATGTTTGCATGGATATTCGCATTGGAACCATCTACATGGCTATCTGTATAGCTCCTTAGGTTTGGGAGTTATTAAAAAAAAACAACTAACATGTGACCTGGGGACCAATTACACAATGCAAATAGCACATTACAAAGAGCTAATACTTTAAGCAATAGCTACGGTGATTAATTCAAGAGCAATCCATAGGTTGAAGTTTCCTTTTTAAAATGACAAATTATTTTTTAGAACTGATTGAAATAAAAAAAAAAACTTCATAATTTTAATAAAATTTCCTTATGCAAAATTTTTCATGATGAAAAGTATCACCATTTTCCAACCAGCTCTAGTTCTTACAAACCATTCATCAAATAATTTTGAATATCTAACAAATCCATAAAATTCTGAACACCCATTCCTGATCTCTCACTTTGGCATAAAGCAGAAAGATCATCATCATCAAAAGCATTACACAAGTGTAAAATTGGTGCAAGTCAGAGTAGAATTAGACTGAAAGACACTTTGCAGGAAATTCAAAAAGAGGGGAAAAATGGGTCAATCAAATAAATGGTTTCCTGCAAACCCCTTTTCATAGCTTTACTCATGATGGCTCTAGCTAGATAAGGAGGGCCCCTGTAACCAAATGAGTAGGTAGATGGAATCAATTTGGGACACTCACATTTAAAAAGGTTTAATGCTACAGGTACGCCAGTAGAACTATACTAGCAAATCCCCCTAGTGACGATGCAGCTTATACCAACAAAATATCATGTAACTTATATCAGCTCCTCAAATGGAATAAGCTACATACAAGCAAAAGGACTTTATTGCTGTATAGACAGTGTCCACAATAGGGCTTTTTATCAGCGTAGATATGTTGGTAGGGAGTTTGATTTGATCACACTCCTTACTGACATAGTTATGCTGGTACAACTTTCTAGTGCAGACCAGGCCTTAATAGAGACAGAGGCAATATCTACCATTTCAGGGATGCAGCCAAATTTATGGAGGATTACAAAGATAGAACAAAACTTTGTGATGTTCACCGTTGCTAATTTGAGAGTTCATCTCAAAAGAGCCCTGTTCTGGTTGTTAGTGGCTAAAATCATTGTGTCAAGTATCAGAGGGGTAGCAGTGTTAGTCTGGATCTGTAGAAGCGACAAAGAGTCCTGTGGCACCTTATAGACTAACGGATGTATTGGAGCATAAGCTTTCGTGGGTGAATACCCACTTTTTCAGATGCACTTTTTCAGATGTATTTCCACTGCATGCATCTGAAAAAGTGGGTATTCACCCATGAAAGCTTATGCTCCAATACGTCTGTTAGTCTATAGGTGCCACAGGACTCTTTGTCGCTTCTAAAATCATTGTGGTATTTGGCTTCCTAATCACTGATTCCTAATTCCTTTATCAACAATGTAATAAAAGTACAAAAGTCAGCTTAGTGCTGCATTCAACACTAGTTGCTGCATCTATGTTTGTGTTATTCTGCAGAGAACAACCCCATTTTTCACAAAATATACTAGATTCAGATAGAACATGACTGTGTTACATCTTAGTTAATTTTCCATTAGAGCTGGGAGCTGTTGATTTAGTCATTTGGACATGGTGAAACGAGTCTTGCTAAATGGAAGCTGAATCATTCCATCACTAGAATTGACAGAATTTTTTTTCCCCGGGGAAAAAAGGCCTTTAAAAAAATGTGTTTGTGGACAGAAATGTCAACATTGCTTTTTTACTGTGTGTAGTTTCTAGGGCTGGAAGGGACCTTGAGAGGTCATCAAGTCCAGCCTCCTGCCCTCATGGCAGGACCAAATACTGTCTAGACCATTCCTGATAGACATTTATCTAACCTACTCTTAAATATCTCCAGAGATGGAGATTCCACAACCTCCCTGGGCAGTTTATTCCAGTGTTTAACCACCCTGACAGTTAGGAACTTTTTCCTAATATCCAACCTAAACCTCCCTTGCTGCAGTTTAAGCCCATTGCTTCTTGCTCTATCCTTAGAGGCTAAGATGAACAAGTTTTCTCCCTCCTCCTTACGACACCCTTTTAGATACCTGAAGACTGCTATCATGTCTCCTCTCAGTCTTCTCTTTTCCAAACTAAACAAACCCAATTCCTTCAGCCTTCCTTCATAGGTCATCTTCTCTAGACCCTTAATCATTCTTGTTGCTCTTCTCTGGACCCTCTCCAATTTCTCCACATCTTTCTTGAAATGCGGTGCCCAGAACTGGACACAATACTCCAGTTGAGGCTTAACCAGTGCAGAGTAGACCGGAAGAATGACTTCTTGTGTCTTGCTCACAACACACCTGTTAATGCAGCCCAGAATCACGTTTGCTTTTTTTGCAACAGCATCACACTGTTGACTCATATTTAGCTTGTGGTCCACTATAACCCCTAGATCCCTTTCTGCCGTACTCCTTCCTAGACAGTCTCCTCCCATTCTGTATGTGTGAAACTGATTGTTCCTACCTAAGTGGAGCACTTTGCATTTGTCCTTATTAAACTTCATCCTGTTTACCTCTGACCATTTCTCCAATTTGTCCAGATCATTTTGAATTATGACCCTATCCTCCAAAGCAGTTGCAATCCCTCCCAGTTTAGTATCATCTGCAAACTTATAAGCGTACTTTCTATGCCAATATCCAAGTTGTTGATGAAGATATTGAACAGAGCCGGTCCCAAAACAGACCCTTGCGGAACCCCACTCGTTATACCTTTCCAGCAGGATTGGGAACCATTAATAACTACTCTCTGAGTACGGTTATCCAGCCAGTTGTGCACCCACCTTATAGTAGCCCCATCTAAGTTGTATTTCCCTAGTTGATTGATAAGAATATCATGCGAGACCATATCAAATGCCTTACTAAAGTCTAGGGTATACCACATGCACCGCTTCTCCCTTATCCACAAGGCTCGTTATCCTATCAAAGAAAGCTATCAGATTGGTTTGACATGATTTGTTCTTTTCAAATCCATGCTGGCTATTCCCTATCACCTTACCACCTTCCAAGTGTTTGCAGATGAGTTCCTTAATTACTTGCTCCATTATTTTCCCTGGCACAGAAGTTAAACTAACTGGTCTGTAGTTTCCTGGATTGTTTTTATTTCCCTTTTTATAGATGGGCACTATATTTTCCCTTTTCCAGTCTTCTGGAATCTCTCCTGTCTCCCATGATTTACCAAAGATAATAGCTAGAGGCTCAGATACCTCCTCTATTAGCTCCTTGAGTATTCTAGGTTGCATTTCATCAGGTCCTGGTGACTTGCAGGCATCTAACTTATCTAAGTGATTTTTAACTTGTTCTTTTTTTATTTTATCTTCTAAACCTTCCCCCTTCCCATTAGCATTCACTATGTTAGGCATTCCTTCAGACTTCTCGGTGAAGACCGAAACAAAGAAGTCATTAAGCATCTCTGCCATTTCCAAGTTTCCTGTTACTGTTTCTCCCTCCTCACTGAGTAGTGGGCCTACCCTGTCCTTGGTCTTCCTTTTGCTTCTAGTGTATTGATAAAAAGTTTTCTTGTTTCCCTTTATTCATGTAGCTAGTTTGAGCTCATTTTGTGCCTTTGCCTTTCTAATCTTGCCCCTGCATTCCCTGCATTCCCGTGTTGTTTGCCTATATTCATCCTTTGTAATTTGTCCCAGTTTCCATTTTTTATATGACTCCTTTTTATTTTTTAGATCTTGCAAGATCTTGTGGTTACACCAAGGTGATCTTTTGCCACATTTTCTATCTTTCCTACCCAGCGGAATAGTTTGCTTTTGGGCCCTTAACAGTGTCCCTTTGAAATACTGCCAGCTCTCCTCAGTTGTTTTTCCCCTCAGTCTTGATTCCCATGGGACCTTACCTATCCGCTCTCTGAGCTTACCAAAATCCGCTTTCCTGAAATCCATTGTCTCTATTTTGCTGTACTCTCTTCTACCCTTCCTTAGAATTGTGAACTCTATGATTTCATGATCACTTTCACACAAGCTGCCTTCTACTTTCAAGTTCTCAACGAGTTCCTCCCTATTTGTTAAAATCAAATCTAGAACAGCTTCCCCCCTAGTAGCTTTCTCAACCTTCTGAAATAAAAAGTTGTCTGCAATGAAGTCCAAGAACTTATTGGATAGTCTGTGCCGCGCTGTGTTATTTTCCCAACATATATCTGGATAGTTGAAGTGCCCCATCACCACCAAATCTTGGGCTTTGGATGATTTTGTTAGTTGTTTAAAAAAAGCCTCATCCACCTCTTCCACCTGGTTAGGTGGCCTGTAGTAGACTCCTAGCATGACATCACCCTTGTTTTTTTACCCCTTTTAGCCTAACCCAGAGACTCTCAACACTTCCGTCCCCTATGTCCATCTCCACCTCAGTCCAAGTGTGTACATTTTTAATATATAAGGCAACACCTCCTCCATGTTTCCCCTGTCTGTCCTTTCTGAGCAAGCTGTACCCATCCATACCAACATTCCAATCATGTGTATTATCCCACCAAGTTTTGGTGATGCCAACAATGTCATAGTTGAATTTATTTATTAGCACTTCCAGTTCTTCCTGCTTATTACCCATACTTCTCGCATTTGTGTGTGTGTAAGTTTATGCCCTTTTCCCCTTGATATATTTTTTCAAAATGTTTAGCCAAATCCCATTTTTCAGTCAAAAAAAATGGAAAAACCTTATGAAAGTCTAAAAAAAATGCAAAAAATTAAATCAACTTGAAATGTCAACATTTTGATGAAAGTAATATTTCATTTTTTGACCAGTGCTATGCATCACTGAACAGACTCTAGCTGATGTAAACTCCCAAGCTTCAGTAATTCCTGGAGTAAATGACTATTCTTTCTCAACCCAGTGAATATCATGCTCCACATCTTTGAACTTGCATATGTGCATGAACGCGAAACTTGTAGGCTGTTTTTGCAAGCATCTTCCACGTGCAGTGTGTGCCTGCTCTCAACATTAAAAATGTGCAACAAATCCCAGTTCTGCACAGCAGTACGCATATTTAGTGATTTTGAAAATCTATTCCTACTCTGGGGTAAATCTTCAAAAAGATGCATCAGAGTTGTTTCTGCAAACGTGCAGTTCTGCATACATAAAAAGAAAATGTGAGCTCCTTTATATTTTCAATAAATGTTGTGTAGGAATGTAAAACAATTCCATCCCTAAACAACAATGCACAAATGGATGAGCTAAGGTGTGAGGTCATTTACCCAACGGCCAGTTTTGAAACCTTTACTTCCAGTAACGAGCACTTACTTATGCAAGAAGTTCCATTCCCTTTAAGAGTTCCACATAAGGACCCTTAATCTCGCAAATGGATTTTCAACATAGTTAAGGGACAAATTGTTCTTCAAAATAGAGAGAAAGGCTTTTCACACTTCCAGCTATATGGTACTATTAAGGCACAGCCTTATATTGGGGCTGGTTCAGAGGCACAGTCTCCAGTGGGAGCCATGGAAGTCATCGTAGTTAAGCTTCCCATAGGCGTATCAAGTGGTTCCTTGTGCATTCAGCCACTTTCCTAATCTCTTTGGAAATGCCAGGAGTCATAGCAGGGTTTGGGTAGGTCTACACTACAGTGGCACAGCTATGGTACTGCAGCTGTAGCACGGCTGGGTAGATGCTTCCTACAGCAACAAAAGGGGTTTTTCCATTAATGTAGGTAATCTACCTGTCCGAGAGTTAGTAGAATACTTCTGTCAACCGAGCTGCTTCTACAGTGAGGGTTAGGTTGATCTAACCATCTTGCACAGGGCACAAAATGTTTCACAGCCTTGAGGGATGTAGACCAGGTGTAGACCAGATTTTAGGTGTAGACCAGGCCTAAGTCTCATCTGCTTCCCACAGTCTCTGAGTGTAAGGATTGCTCTTGTGCCTACAAAGGGCTGAGCACCCTCAAATCAACAAGGCCAATGAACTCAAATTAAGGTGGCAATGTGAGAAACCGCTTACGTCCCAGGTTCAGATACAGTTGGACGGAACGAGAGGTAGGGTCAGTACAGTGGAGGGAAAAAAAAGATTGATTCCAAATCAGAGTCAGGAGAGTCACTCCTCAAATGCCTATTCCGGAGGGAGTAAAAGCATGTGGGGGAGAGAGAGAAATGTGTTCTAACTGGTTTGCCCATTCCTGGCCAGAAGCTAAATTAAAACTGCTGCAATTAACAATTTTTGTTGTAACAGTGAATACTTGCTCAGATGAGGGAGTTAGTCACAAGGAATGGCAGTTTAGAACTGTTAATTTATATGTGAAAAAGTTCCTTTTAATTAGAGCTGGATGAAAACTTTCCCATGCAAAGCAAACCTGACACATTTTGGCTTCTTTCCATGCTGGCAAAAAGAAAGTCGGGGGGGGGGGGGAGGGGAAATAAAATCATATTTTTTCATGTTTAGTTTAATTTGAGGGTTAAAGGGGAAAAAAAAGGATGAGGAAGAAATGGCCTGATTCTCCTACTACTCACACCAGTATAAATCAGGAGTGATGCTATGAAAGTCAATGGAGTTACACAGGGGTAAAACTTAACTGAGTGTGAGAAGAATTAGGTTCAAAATGTTTGCACCCCAGTGAGGGGAACAAGTCTCAAGTTTGGCCAGTCTCGGAGCAACATATCAGATGCTGTGCTTGGGGCAGGGACAACGTGGGCAAAACAAATGGGAAAGTAGCTGGGAAAATCAGAAAGAAGAAACATTTGAGACTGGATTCACTGATCTGCCACAAACACTTTGTGCCACTTTTACCAGATGCACCCCCATATTCACGTCCTACACACCACTGTAATAATCTTTGTACAAAATATGCCTTGTAAGGCATTTGAAAACCAATAACTTGCTCGTCAGTAGTATTATGGTGAAATGTATGTAGCAACATTATATGTAAAGTTATGAAACCCCCCTGAATGATGTTGGTAGCACATGTTCAAACCCATGTAGCCCCTATTAGGCAGGTCTGGTCAAGCAAGTCTTAAACAAAGGAATGCGTGTTTACCTCAATTTACATATAATGTAGTAAACAAGGTCCTGGAAACAGCAAGAGGGAGACAAGGCAAATCTGCATTTTAGTAAACAGCAGCATGAAACTTCTTTTACCACAAGACCCCATGTCTCCGTCCTCACAGCTGGAAGGAACTTTATCTAGGGTCAGAGTGGTAGCTGTGTTAGTCTGGATCTGTAGAAGCGACAAAGGGTCCTGTGGCACCTTACAGCTACTAACAGAGGTATTGGAGCATAAGCTTTCATGGGTGAATACCCACTTCATCGGATGCTTGCATCGACGAAGTGGGTATTCACCCACGAAAGCTTATGCTCCAATACCTCTGTTAGTCTATAAGGTGCCACATGACCCTTTGTCATTTTATCTAGGGGTTACCCTCAGGAATATGCATTTCAAAGGGTGACTGAGCTATAAGGATAGGTTTCAGTGTAGTAGCCGTGTTAGTCTGTGTCAGCAAAACGAAAATAAGAAAGAAAAACTTGTAGCACCTTAGAGACTAACAAATTTATTTCAGCATAAGCTTTCGTGGGTTAGTACCCACTTCATACTTTGCAATTAGACATCTGTGGCTGGCCCATGCCAGCTACCTCAGGCTCGCAGCATTGGGCTGTGGGGCTGTTTAATTGCAGCATAGACTTCTGGGCTTGAGGGCCCTGCAGGGTGGGAGGGTCCCAGAACTCGGGCTGCAGCCCAAGCCCAGAAATCTACAGTGCAATTAAACAGCCCCACAGCCTGAGCCCTGCAAGCCGGATTCAGATGGCATGGGACAGTTGCAGGTTTTTAATTACAGTATAAACACACCCTAAAAATGAGGTACAAAACCACCACAAGTTTTCTCTCCCTATCCATCTCTCTCTTTTCCACCAAAGATGACAAAAGAAACAACCTATGAACTTTGGGGGACATCCTGACCTGAAATTTGGTCAGTCCTGTTGCTGGGAGCATGTGGTAAGAATTTCTCCTTGAACCAAGTCTAGTTTGGCAAGAATTTTATCTTTATTTCTCTTATAACTATTTCTGACTTGAATGCCTTATACTTGTACTCACTTAAAATCTATTTTTGTAATTAAATAAACTTGTTTTATTCTTTAATTAAAACTAATCCAGTGTTGTCTTTAAACTGAACTGTGTGAGTAATTCCATTTATGGTAGCAAACTGTTGTGTATTGATCCCCTTAGAGGGGAATGAACCTACTATATCTGGACTGTCCAGGAGAGGGCTGAACAGTGCAAAACACATTTTTGGTGGGAAATTTGGGACTGGAAGTGTGTTGGGATCACCCTGCAAGTAGGAACCAAGGCTGCTGGAAGTCAGAGTGTGGCTGGTGTTTGCTAACAGGCTGCTGGGGTCAGAGTTACTGGACCGGGGCTGGGACTATACACAGACACTGAAGATGTAACCTTCCTGCCATCTGGCTGTTTGCGAAGAGCCCAGGTTGGGACCTACAGCAGCAAAGCATTGTGAGGTACCCCAGGTTGCAGAGCAGAGGGGGACAGCCCCTCACTGGTCTGAATTGCACCCCAGAGTGTCACAGCCACTTACACAAGATAGAGACTAAAATGGCTGGAGAGTACCCCTGGTGTGAGTGAAAAGAGAAGACCTGTCCCAGATGCAAAGGGCGTGCTGAGCAAGGCTGCATTATGCTGGATTCTATTCTGTTGCGGAATCTCACTCCAATATTGTAAATTAGAGGTGTCCCCCTTCCATTTAACAGCACCAGGGCCAGGTTTCTAAGAATCAGAGTTTGATGGCAGTGAAGAATCCAGCCCATTGACTACTCTGGTAAAGCTAATAATTTAAATCAGGTAAGAATTAGTGTTGGGCTAGATCCTCAGCTGGTGTAAATCAGAAAAGCCTCCCTGACTTCACTAGAACCACCCCTATTTAGAATGGTAAAAATGACTTGCTGAGTTGTGTTTCATTTAGGGACGCATAAGCTTCTGAGTTGACTAAGGCACAGCCTCTATGGCTAACCAAATTCCAACAGGTTTTTGTTATGGCTTTAAATGGGGTTGGATTAAAATAAAATATACTGAAACTCAGTTACTTCCTGCTACCCACCCCTAGCATATACGCTGGGCAAAGACTCTTGTTTCATACCGATCCAGATAAATACCCTACTTAACTAAGGCCATGAAGTAATTCCTTTCACCAAGACAACTACCCTGAGAATCTAATCCTTTGTATTTATATTCATCCAGCTGCTCTTTCCATCAGGAGATCTTCCTTTGACTTGAATACAATGTTCTGTCACTTCTCCTGTTTGGCTACAAACTGATTCTCCACCACTTGCCCCATTTATGGCTGTGCAAAGTAGATGCAATGTGTCACCATTGGGTTTAGTGGATTTCAGCACCCACTTTGCACTGGTGTAAATGGTGGCACAAGGAAGTGGAAAATCAGGCTTTCATCTCTTTTAACCTAGTCCTTCGTTCTCCATTCAGTTTCTTTATGTTGATGAAACTCCATAGAGAAAATCAGGCCCTTTTCCCCCTTTAGGGAAAGCTTTTCAAAGGCACAAAGGACAATGGTTAGGCACTGATTTGGGTGCCTAACTATCTGTGCCTTTCAGAATCTCCCTTTTAGCACCTAACAATGGAACTAAGGCACCCAGGCAAAGCTGGTCAAAATGCTGCCTTAAAAAAGAAAATTTGCCAGAAAGTGTTTTTTCAACTAAACAGAAATTTTCACGTACGTACACACACACACCAATTTTTGTACAAAAGCTTTGTTGAAAAACCCCAAACCATTTTTTTTTCAAATTTCAGATTCTTTCATTTTTCAATGGAAAAAAAAAACCCACAGAAAGTGATTGTTTACTTTAAAAAAATTATGGGGGGAAGGAAAGGGAATGTCCTAACTAGCTCTACCCTCACACTTGAAAAAAGTGGCCGGTGTTTTCATTTTAAATTGAAACAATGAAGAAGCCTTTGCCGCTAAGTAGGCCTGTTTCCTTTTCAGTAACTAACTATGGCAGCCTTTGCAAACACTCATATAAATGGTGGCCACTTTTTGTAGAAGGCCCTTTATATGTGCACCCCTGCTGCTGCTGAGCATCACACTCAGAAAAAGTGTCTTTTTTTATTCTAGCCTTTCACTGTGATCTAAGTGTTTGCTTTACAGCATTGCTTCAAATTTCTAATCTGAGGCTAATTAAATGTCGTCACTGACAAAAGCCATGGGTGTGATCCGCAAGGAACACAGCAGTTCGGTGAGTGTGTGAAAAATGAAATCAGACAATGAAAATAGCCTACGGCACTGAGAGCTGTAAGGCCAAATTATCTGTGGGTGTCAGTGCACTGGTTTTGGTGGAGTTGTGCCAGCAGAGAATTTGTCTCAAAGTCATTTTGAGAGTGAGTGAACTATAAGCAAAAGTGTATTAACAACCGCCTGTCTAACATACGACGTTGGGAGAGTTAGACTTGACTGATCCTTGTCCAGTGTGCTATGAAGGTCACAAGAGGCCTTCTCCCATTACACCCCCTAGGAAGGGTAAGTCACAGTTTCTGATCCTCCTGCCACCGCCTGGTATACTAGTCCCTCCACTCCAGGCAGCTAGGCTGGCCAGCTGCAGGTAGAGGAGCAATAAAAGGGGATGGTGCAGCACCCACACTCCCCTTGTGCTTGATGGCACAATCCTTACCAGAGCTCCCCTGGGGTGATGCAACTCTACACTCTCCCAAACTGGGTCAGTGTCTACTGGGCAAAATCGGTTCCTAAAGTGTAAACCCGCTCCCCAAAGAGCTTGAAATTTCGTGTACTGTAGTCTGACAGTAACTCTGAATTACACTTCCAGCAGGTTACACTGGGGTTCTGTCTTGCCTCATGCAGGAAGCAGTAGCTACTCTCCATTTCATTATTTGTGTTATTACCGTAGTTCCCTTTCACCTTATTCACTTTGATTCTCTGGTTCTTAGACCCTCTAAGTCAGGAAAGGGAAGTCACTTGTCCCTGTCAGCGTATGTGCATTTCCAAGAAACTTAGTGTATTCTGCTCCTTTAATTACCATCTCTCTCCAAAATGAAGGCTTTTGTGAATTCAAGCTGCAGTCCTTTAGCATTACAGGAGGAAAGTGCTGATATGGAATAATAAATGCTATTGCAGATCTGAAATTGTACAGCTCGATCTGCGGTAGCAAAGTAGGAGATGAATGCATTTGTTTTCTCTGACCTTATCAGGTTAAGTTAATAGCCTTGATAAAATTAATCTATATTTTAAGTTTCTAAATATCTCTATCAAAATTACTAGTAGTTATTTCCAGCCTGAGAGGAGAATCAAATGAGAATTTAATTTTTAAGATAATTTCATTTTATAGTCAAAAGGGATCACAGTTACAGAGAATCAGCTGACTGACTTTTTTTCCTTAAATTCTATACAGTACGCAGGGGACTCTGTACAGTGGTTTGGCACAGCATACGGGAAAAATGTATTCAAAGGTCATTGCTAACAAAGGCCTGAACTGGTTTATTGTACCTCTGTTGGCAAAAGAATGTCCTTCCTTCCACGTTATGCAGAGGACAGGAAATGGCAGAGTATGTGCATGCATGTATGTACTGTCTGTGTACAGTAGATGAGCAATGGAGATCATTCACTATCACTGAATAATGAAATGCAGCTATTTGAATGGTGATCCATCATTTTTTTTCCTGTAGCTATATTAGCCGCATGACTTCAAACCCTTTCTCCAAAGTCATGAAACAGCATTTGGAACTGAGCCCAAGGAAGCGCGGATTCTATTCTTGTTCACACAGCTTCACACATTTAAATGTAAATGTCTCATCTGGGGGAGGGGACAGGGGGAATAGGAAACTTTTCACTTAGATGGCCTTAACTAAAATAAATGCTAAGATAATCAAAGTATGCTTTGGAAATAAGGTCAGTGACAATAACAGATTATATAAAGAGTGTCTGAAAGCTATGCCCACTCTTGCTCAAATCAGAACGCCCACAGTGAACTGAAGCCTGTATTATGGACAGAAAGGGTCATCTGCTGGTATCAGAACACCTTGTGACTTTTGGGAAGCTATTTTTTTTTTATATACTGTGTGTGGGCATGAAGGTGGGTGGGAAGAGATCACCTCTTTAGTTAATGATGCTGTATGAGACAAGCATGAGGGTTACACAAATGACTCTGCTTTGTGTAGTATACTTCTTAATGAGCATAATCATGAGTGCCCAACATATTGTTTACATTGGAACTGGTATATGCAGCACACGGCTGCTATTGCTCAGAGGTTTTAAAGGAGCATTCGCCAATCCAAAGGAGATTTATGGGTTTCTTCCATATGCATCTTATCTTGCTTATGCCCACATGGACACAGAAATAACCTCGTATATATATTTTTTCCAGCATTTTGCCCTTGTCTGTTCACCACTAGCCCTGAGAGCCCTAATTTATGTAACTAATCCCTTGATGTAAAATATGTATAGACCCACACAAAAAACTTATAACATCTAATTATACTAAACTGTAATCAACAGACTTTATCTTTCGACTACTGTGTACCAGGGAAGCTTTATCTGTTGAAAATTAACTGTAAGATTGGCTTGACTTTTTAAGGAACTATGTGAGTTTCTCATTAGCCTTATTATCATTTCTGAATCATAAATATGTAAATGATGAGTTTCACACGGGAGATTTAATTCTGTGCTCTTATTTCTGATTAGCTGGAAATACACTCTGGCTCTGTCAGATAATTGGTAACACTGCACACCAAAAGGCATTTCCCTACGCTTCATCAGAAACAGCTGAAATTAAAGAAGGCAGCACAGTTACATTTTTGACAGTTTTGTAACACCAACTTGTTAAAGTTTTAACTCAGCCATTAATATAGCTTATGAATTATTAATACAATTTCTATGTCATGAATTAAAAAAATACTGGAGGTTTGAGCCTGGAGTATAAATGCTCTGGGAAAGAGCGTTCTTTTTTCTCCCCCTTTTATTTTTTGATCTGCTTTTGAAACAAAACACACCCATTTAATTTGAGAAAAGGGGAGGGAAAGTCTCCAGCTAGTATTTGCAATGAGTTTGTCTAAAGATTGCAAGTCCCAAACCAAGCTCTTTTTACTGGCAACAATTTCCCCCCCCCCTGAGCTGTGGAGATAAATGTGTTTGTTTGAAGTAATCGCCTTACAAATTGATGGAATGACAAAGTGAGTGGAAGTCTCAACAGTAAAGGTTTGTTTGGTAAAGCGCTGTCAAATATTCACCATGAAACACAAAACCACGTGAAATGCGGATGACTTCAAGTTTCATTAAAACACTGAATTTAGACGAGGGTAATTGAAACATGCAGGGATTTATTTATTTTTAAAACATAAAACTGGGCTGAGTTAGGGATTCGCATCAAAAGCATGTCAGGTCCATGGTTTTGAATGATTTCAATGTAAAACAAGGTAGAACTGTAGTTGTTTCCATTAAGTTTTGAATGCAAAACAATACACAAAATTTAAAGAGGTAAAAAAGTGTAGCATGGAGTGAAAGTTTGGAAGAAGTCCCTAAGCCTGTTTAGTTCTTGGCCTCCCTTATGAGGGAGGGTTCCAGCTGTGATTTTGAGACAGAGAGAGAGAGAGCGAGCGCGCGCACACACCTGAGTCAGTGAACTGACACATCTGCACTAAGAATTGGATTGAAGCTACAATGTCTACACTTCACAGTTAGGCCTGGGGGCAATCATCCAGGTTGAGCATCTGGGGTCTCAGCACCCCCACCCCTGGAAAGCCATACCTGTGTTACTGTGTCCTCAGTGTTTCTGCACTGACCCATCTGTGTCCGGGGCATAGGGTTCTTTGTGCTGAGACACTCAAGGATTCTTTCCCAGTAGACTGGGTCAAATGCTGGGGAACTTCCAGTCTTCCACCAACTCCCTGTTTGTCTCTAATCTATACTGTGGAAGCACATATAAGAGGCTAACCGTCCGAGTGCATACCTAGGGTCCTGGAAAGGTTTGTACAGCCCATTCTAGCTTTACTGCTACTGGTACCCAATTTAGCTTGGGTATGTCTACATGTGCTGCAATTACACCTCTGACTGCAGTGTAGACATATCCTAAGAGCCTACACAGATAGGTAAACTAGAAAGAAGACCACTTCACCTTCTCTAGTATTCAGGGAGCACAACCACTGTTCTGGCTATACCTTGTGCAGGATGTTCATAGGAAGGGACTTCCTGTTTTTGTCTCTCCCCTTTTCACTGTTCCTTATGGTCTGATCAGAGCAAACAGGACAACAGCTTTTAAGGTGCACCTGAAAGACCCACACCCAGTAAACAATCAATACCAACATTGTCTAATGCTAATTAGTGGTTCCTTTGCCTTCTGGATACCTATGCTATGTTCAAGGTAGTGCTGGGTTTGGGGAACATTGACAAATTTCAGACACATTTTTATGTCTCTCCCCCCCACCTTCAAAGTTTTTCAAAAATTTAAAATGTCAACCATCTTTATGGCTTGTTGGCAAGCTGAAAAAAAATCCTCACATTTTTGGGGGATGTGGGTTCTTTGTCAAAAACTAAAAAGCTCTAAATAAATGTGACCATTAGTAAAGCATGTTGAAGGAATGAGAGTTAATATATAGTGCAAGGTTTTGGCATGATATGAAAGGGCCCAATGTAATCTGAAGCCCAATGTTTTCATACTTGGATGCCTAAAGTCACTGTAATAAATGGCCTGAATTTAAGAGGTGCTAAGCACTGATAGCCAACATTGACTTCAATGAGAGTTGCTAGTGTCTTTCATCTTGAAAAGGACAATTAATTTCTTAGGGTGAAAATCAGTTGTTTTCTATATGGCTTCCTTTCCTTGGCCTTATACCTTGGTAATATTTATGAAATGCAAGTATTTAAAAACCAGTAAGATAGGGACAACTATAAATTATCTATGAAATGTTGACTTGCTCCATAAACTGCACAGATATTGAAACTGGACTTTCCTATTCTTATTTCCACTGGAATAAAAATTTGCAAACTTTCAGATTATATTTTTTCCCTCATAGTGTTTCCTGGCTATCAAAGCTATGTAAGTGAAATTCATCCCAGTAGAGCCAAATTGAGTGTAACTATTGACTTCAGCAGTGAAGTTATGATTGAGTTTATTGAAATTCACTAATCCAAAGTGCTGGGTGCTGAATTTGCTAATCGAACTTCCAGTGAAGATACAATGCTGAGTTTGTAATCTCACTATTATTTCCATGGGAACAAAATGCAATGTCACAAGCAGAGGCTTATTGGCATCTTTGCTGTTTGGCATGCTGCCTCCAGGGTTGCCTAGTGTCAGATATGCCATGGGGCTGCTTTGTGATTTCAGTAGAACTTGGGGGGGGGGGGGGGGGCGGGGCGGGGAGAATCAATGGAATGCTGCCACAATGGAGAACTACCTGTTCATTAGTTATGGCCACAGTAAAGGACCAATTCAGGTACAAGAAGCTGCAGCTAAGCTGTGAGAGAGCAAATGCAATTATCATCACTAATAGAAAACAATGTCCCAATATATCTGTATGGATCAGGTAAATGAGACAGATCCAGGTGATGGATGCAGCATAAAATAGATGCTAGATTAGGGATTCTCAATCTTATTCATTGTGTTAACATGTTCATAGGTCACCAGCTGGAAGGGAGATGGTCCAACAACATTCTTGTTGGAATTACAGAAATTGCTTACATAGAAAGCTAATATTAGGCAAGTATTTAAGGTATTTTAGCTCTCTTTGAATTCAGTTTGCCAGCTGGAAACCTGTCAAGGCACTATCATGTGGCGAACCAGCGCTCTGTCTGCTACTGGCAAGTGCTCCATAGACTACAGTTTGCAACAAACCATAGCAAGAGGATTAACAAGTTCTCTTTCTAGTTGAAAATTGTGTTAAATGTCTGTGCGACTCCACATCAGCTTCTGAAATTGTGACTGCAAAGTTTTCACAACCAATTATTTGCTTACAAATGAGTATTTGTATATGCAAGTTTTGTAGCTTTGAAAGCACAGAATGTGAGTGTACAACTTTAAGAGTCAATTTTACAAATATAGCCATTTGGGGAAGATTTTAAAAGAAGGCCTGAAGTTCATGTGCAAAAATATGAGTAGTTACCACAACTCAGCACATACAACAACAACAACAAATCAGACTTCTGCACATACAAAAGAGTATTTAAACATCTAAATGCTCTATTTGCACTCGCAATTGTGGTTATTACATGCGTAAATGTAGACATGCAAATACAAGTTCATATTTATGGAAGACCAGGTTTTTCTATCATTAACACAATCACTAGTAATTCAAGATTTGACAAAATGTTCATGGAGCATGAATGCCTGGAAATTGGGGTGGTACCAAGACAGTACAAGGAAGCAATAAAGAGACAACATGTAACTACCGTCTCAGACAAAAGCCACCTCACTGACTTATCCTGTAGTCTCATCTTTCAGCTGAAGTCATTTTTAGCCATGCTAAACCTGAGACATAAACGGAAGCTCTCTCCTGCAACCTTGAGCTTTCATGGGATGCCCTGTCTTTAGTTTGAATCCTGAGAAAATTACAGCCTCAACTCATTTTGCAATTTTTTCCATATGTTTACTACTTTCACCAGTGTCATTCTCTAACGTATATTATCTTTTCTCCCCTGTAGCCTTGTTCTTTAATCTTTATTCAACAGATATGCATGTCATCATTTCAGGGAGATAGCAATCTAATTTTAGGAAACAGAGAGAGAGCGATGCACTCACCACTCAGGTTCAAATGGAAGAGACTTGCTGATAATCAGGGTGACAAGGAATCTCTAGGTCTAGTCTGAAAGTATTTTCATGTGGACTGCCTGTGGTTGAAGGATAAAAGACGACATTTGTTTTATGTCTGTGGGAATCAGTTTACATTAGGCTTAGTCTCTGTAGGTTTTTTGTTAAAATTAATCTTTCAATAATTTTTTTTAACATCTCAAGCATAATTAGCAGTCGATGTGGTAAACAAAGCCAAGCAAAGCACTGCTTTTGTCTTGTATTACATTTGTTTTAAAATCACAAACCAGCAGGGGCTGGTTCCCTCCTTCCCGCTTTCAGCCTGCTCACAATTTTTATTTCGTTATTTAAGGGAACAAAAATATGGCTTTATTAGGGCACAACAGAAATACCCAACCCTTCAAACTAGTGTAAACCCCAATGATTCCAACTTGGTGTTCGCTTCCTACTCTGAATCTCACTTCAGGGAGAATTTCCTCAAACATTAGAGCAAGCCATACATTTGCCCTCTTTTGTTTTCTAAGTCTCACAATGATGATCATGGATTCTGGCGTTTATTGCATAATAAGGGCATTGATGGCAAGTTTACTTCTGGATTTTTATTATGATGAGGGAGTGGCCTCTCCAAAATTAAGATTTACAGTCCATTCTAAACCCAATTTTGGCCCCCTGTTCTACAAACCTTAAAAAAAGCTTCCATTTCCAAGTTTGCATATGTGGTTTGTGGACAGCAGGAAACATTTTTGCCCAAATGTAGGATGACTCAGATAAGTCATTTTTAAGACTGAATTGGGGGGGGGGGGGGAAGAGTAGGGAGAGAACGTTCATGCATTGAAAATGATTCAAAAACTATTTTTGACAAGCCTTATTTTAAAAAAAGACAAGGTGAAACTTATTTGTAAGACCTTAATGAGCTCTAGGGCAACATTCTTGGTCCTTTTCTATCCTCTTCGTGATTCCTTGGTGGTGCACAGGGCACAAGGAGCTGTCTTAACTAGGCAGAGGAGGATTCCCCTTGCTTAGGGCTTTCCCCATGTGGTAATACTAGTGTAGATGTCCTTACATCACCCTCTCTTGGTCATCCCACCAAAGGTTTTATGCTGGAGGAGGGGAGGAAGTAATTCCAACACAATAACCCATTCCTGCCATCTTCTCAAACACCAGTGGACTCTTCACCACCTCTGCACTCCTTCCCCAGCTTCATGGCTTCTGTGTCATGGGAGCAGAGCCACAGGGAGAAACAGTCAAGCCTCTCTTCTTGCCAGCTCCACCTACTTCTGCTTGGGGAAATGAAGTCATGCTGCTGCTGTCACCTGAAGGCATTTTGGGGCAGTGAAAAGGCCTCAGCACACGCCCCCCCCCATATTTGTGTGCAAAACAGCTCTCCTTTACCTCCATGTCCCTGGGCCTAATACACCACAGATCTTTCCCATCTCTGGCTGTAACCTTCTCTCACTAGGCATCCCTCAGAGGCAACATGTCATGGACACTTCTCCACCAGCAGAATCTTCACTAACACTTCCTGCAAGGAACTTTACACTTGGACCCCTTGTCAAAGAAAACAAATAATTGGTCATGAAGCATATACGGCTCCAGTCTGGAACGATTAAGATCAGCAGAGGTCACCCATTCTATCCATCAGATTTTAGCTAAGAAAACTGACAGAGGGGAGCGAGTATACTGCAGAGATTGGCACTGATAGACAGGTCCACAGCAAGGATCTAGATCAACTACTTTATAAAGGTAATCTTTTCAGAAGGGCCTTAGTGACTTGCGTTCTTGAGTCTAATTTTCAAAAGCAAAATAGGCATTAGGAGCCCAAGCCCTTAAGGGTGTGGCTACATAGCACCTCAGGCTCACAGGGTTTGGGCTGTTTCATTGCAGTGTACACATATGGGCTTGGGCTGGAGCCTGGGTTCTAGGACTTTGAGGGGTGGGAGAGTGAGATATAAAGTTTGAGTTTGGGGTGGCTTTATTACCCACAAGGAGCAAAGTGACAAGGGAGTTATATGGTAATCCCAAGTAGGAGACAAAGAAGGGATGGTCCAAGGTCACTAGGTGATTTGGGCACCTTTAGTTCAAGTCCCTACTCCTCCACATTCTTCCTGCATGACTCTGGGCAAGTCACTTAACCTTTTGGTGCCTCAGTTCCTCATCTGTAAAATGGGAATAGTAGCACTGCCCTACCTCACAGGATTTTATATATTATATATATATATATATATATATATATATATATATATATATATATATATATATATACACACACACACACACACACATATATACATACACACACATATATACACACACACACACATATATAAATAAATAAATAAAATCAGTAAAAGATTGTGAGAAATTCAGATACTATAATAATGAAGACCAAAAAACCAGCATAGCTAACAATGCCTCTGATGTGCTTAAGTGCTTTGCTGAACCAAAACCTTTAAACCTAACCACAGAGTCAGGTATTTTCTGTATGCCACACATTCTATGAAAACAGATTAAGTAATTTTTTAGAGAGTTTTCAGTGGCATTTTTGTTTGTTGTGTTTTTAAATTAAGACCACTACTTGTTTGCCTCCACCAATAAAGCCTGGTGACTAAATAATTATGAGTCCAGTGCTTAGGAGGAGGGGTGCGGGTGAGGTGAGGGAAGATTAAAACTAAGGCATTCTAAATACCTTTTTATACATAGCAATGCCATGCATTTATAATAGAATGATTTAGACAACTCAGGGACAGAAGCAAGTGCAGTATTGGATAGAAACAATTACTGTATGTAATTCACTCCTTGCCAGATGTATCAAGTCCCTTATTTAGACCTGCAATGTTATAAGATACTGGACTTTAAACCTGTCACAGGATGGGAATGTTCACTCCTGGACCAATCTCTCAGGCCACTGTAACTTTTGGGGGGGGGTGGGGGAGAGAAATTCTACATTTGAGTACATTGTTGTCTTTTTTTAAAATAACAGCTGATTGAAACGGCTTAGAGGTTTTGGATATCATAGTTTCAGTAGAGACAGCTCAGCGGGCAGAGTGCAGGTGATGCACTTGAAGGGGCATTGTTAATACATTTATCACATCTGTTGCCTATGTATACATGTGGTAGGATTTTCAAAGGAGCCAGGCACCCAAATCCACTGACATTTGATACACACACAATACATGTGTGTGACCATAAACAAATATGTAATGTAGTTCTGTGTTTATCTATATACTCTATTCAATGCATGTCAGTGTCAATGTTATTCTTTTGTGTAACAGTGTTATGTACCTAGGTCACTTTTCTTTGAATTCTCCTCTTGTCATGCAAATTGTCAGCATGGTCCACAATTTTGAAGAATCCCTGATTGTAAAATAATAAGAGCAAAATCAGTAGGAGACTGCCAAGGGTGAATGTATAATGCATTTAAAGTGTGAAGCTGTCCATTTAACCCTTAACAATATTCATTTTCTTCACAGTGTGCAAACCTTGTCAGTTGTTTGAAAAAGCTATGAATTTAAATAACCTTAAGCAGTCTGAGAAATGAATAATTTGATAGGTATATCTGGCAGACATTTGAAATGTCTCGCTTCCTCCCATTACTACTGCCCAATAATTTGCTTCAGGGTTTTTGCCAAATTTGGGATTGCAAAGAAAGAGGGGGAGGGGGTATAAAGGGAAATCAAACAATCAATGTTTTTTTATTTGCCAAACACCATCTTTAGAATGGATTCAGAAGTACAGACTCAGCCACCTCTCCCCTCCTTCTTGCATGGATTGATCTGAAAGTTAAAGGAGTGTTAAAGAAGAAAAAGGCTTTTTTCAGAGCTTATCAAAATGAATATTTAATCTGATTCAGATTAAATTGGTGAGTTGTTGGCACCTCTCAAGCCAGTCTTTATTGTTTTGTGAAGCTTAATGCTTATTTCAATATTAATGTAGCTAGTGACAGCCTTGCTAAATCACTTTGATTGACAGCTGAGAGAGGGGGGCTTTAGTGAGAGGAACAGAACAAATCCCTTCCCCTCTGGCTCCAGGTGGTGAATGCAGAACAACCTGATAGCGACAGGTGAATCATAGTTGCCAGGTTCAGATCAATTCAGCCTGCCTGCGTATTTGGTGATTTGCACACCTGGCTAGCTTTGCTGAACAGAGGGCTTTTGGTTGAGCAGGTGTAAGACTAAAACATAGCGGTCTCCTGCTGACAGCATTCCCACTCCAGTACAGTTAAAGGGTTATTAGAACTGGATACACAGGACAGAGTAGCTAATGCCACAGTTTACAGAAATGTGCACAGCGTAAACTGCAATAGGTATAGCAGACAGCTCCCTGCTCTAAACTTTCATCTCTTTATATCCAGCAGGCAGAGTAGGTGTGAAAGAAGACCGTATAAGTGAGTGTAGGTGGAAGCCAGGGTTCTGTGAAAGCGTCACAGAAACCTACTTTTATGAGATGCTAGCTTAAAAAAAAAAAGTAAATTTGAGTCATGCAGTATGTCAAAGGGAAAGTTACCAGCATGCTGCAGTGAGACCAGGTGGAAGCTGTTGACTCCCCTCTTACAAGGAGCTGGAATTAGCACAGACTCTTCACTAATATAGCAAAGAATACATTGGGTCAGATTCACCACTGTGTTGTTCCATATAATGCCAACAACCCAAGGGGGCTGTCAGTTGTGGGGATTGAACCTCGGACTTCTGAATCTTGATGTGTGAACCTTTACTGCCTGAGCTACAAGACCTACCACTCATAGCTGAATTTGTAGCAGGTGCATTCATCTCTAGGAGACCTAGCCACTACCAGCAGAGGACAGTGTGCCATATGGAATGGATATGGCTTCCATTTAGGGTGACCAGATAGCAAGTGTGAAAAATCAGGACACTTTTTCAAGGGGGGAGGGGTACATTTGCATATACAAGACAAAACCCCTAGTATCAGGACATATGGTCACCCTACTTCCATCCAGTTGTAAGCTAATGCAACTACAGTGATAAATTAGTCCCATTGAATGCTATCAGCTTTATTTAGCCCTCTGGTCTGATTCCCATGTAAGCCAAGGCACCTTTACACCACTATTACAACATCAAGGAATCTTAAAGTAGATGTGACTGTAATTTACTCCCAGTTTAAAGCAGCCTTAGTGTAAATGGGATGAGAATCAGGCCCTAGGGAGTTAGTGTTCTAATGGAAGACTAAATGGGAAAAGACTCAAGCCCTCTGACTGGGTATCTTGCCAGAACTAATTGGAAGCCTTGTCTTACAAAGCACTGAATCTTGTATAGAAGTTGCAGGGACTAGAGTTTTTTTGGTAAATGAGGCTCTCCCGCCCCCAATGGAAAATTTCAACTTTTCACCAAAAACCAAAGTGTTTTCAGACAACAATATTTATGAGTCTGAGGGTTTTCACCCAAAAAAAGCTCTCAGTGAAGCTCTTTTAGTTTTCAATTTTCTGATGAAAAAATGAATTTATTTTAAGGAAAATAGATGATTTGTGATTTTTGTTTACGTGAAAAACCAATTTTTGGTCAAAAAAGCTTCAGTGGAAAATTTTCAGCTAGCCCATGCTGGGACAGGTGGTATGGGCTCAGTTTCTACTTGGGCTGGTTCAAAGTTCTGCTCGTCTTTTGGAGAGGATCACTAGTTTTCTGGGGTTTAATGGACCCAACAGAGGATATGAGTAATTCTCACTTCCAAGCACCTCCTGTTGATTTTGGCACCGTGTCCTTGCTACTTATATCAGGCAAGTTGGGGGAGTACTGGCAATTGAACTAGCTGAGAGAGAAGAATGGGCTGGCAGTTTGCAACTAGATGTGCAAAACTCTCACTGTGGTGATATGAGAAGTGAATTGAGATAGGTAAATTTGGGAAGTGCAAGAAGATTAAGTGAGGAAAAAGCAAAGTAGGAGTGACAAAAATATATAAAACCAGTTGGAGATTAAGTGTCATCCAGCATTTTGCAAACTATTTGTGTTTGAGACAGATCTCCTGTTTGTAAATTTTAAGTTAACAGCCATCACTCTCTCACATTCTATTGCTGATAAGGTGATAGGAGCAACACCATACCATTGCTGCTGAGAACAGCACAGTAATTAATGATGCAATAGGAATGAACAAAATGTACATTTTTTGTCCAAAGAAAAAAATTTGGAGTTCTGTAATGGCATGGCACCCACCTCTCACAAGCACCCCGTCTGATCTGGTGGGTCTGCAAGTCTTTAATAGTCCCAGCAGTGGTGTTGGGCTGTACCCACAGGGCTTCCTTCCTGGAGACAGCACTGGCCCAGCTGAGGCCAGAAGGGCCCAGAGAATGCAAAACCAAGTAGTTCAGATCCTCTTCTGGGGGGTTTAATCACTATCCAGTTATAGGCCACTTCCCCAGTAGCATATGGGGGGGACCTGGGCTCACCTATTACTCCAGGTCCCAGCCCAGAGGCCTTAAGAATAGCAATGTCCCTGCCACTGTGTCCCTTTAACAAAACTGCTTTCAGTTCCCCAGGGCCACTTCTCCCCCCAGCCCCTCCAACTCAGCATTCACCAAAGTTTCACCCTTACCTCGGGGCTCTTTATATTCAGGCCCAGCAGCCACACAGGAGCTCTTCCTGCTCCCGCACTCCCTACCAGCATTGAGCTGTCCGTGGTGCTGCAATGCCCTTTGGCCAGCCAGGAACACCATCTGTACTCCTCTGGCTCCAACAAAGAACTGACTTTAGGCTGCACTGCAGCTCCTTTTAAACTAGCCTGCAACTCTCTGATTGGCTAGCCCCTTGCAGCCTCTCCTGGATTGGCTGCTTCCTGCACAGTCTCTCTAGGCTGCTTGGAGGACTTAGCTCCAATGCTCCTTACCTGGGAAATCCTCAGATCATTATTTAAAGACCTCAAGTTACAGAAAATCCACCATTTACACCAGTTTAAACCTGCAAGTATCTCGTAGCCAAGGCTACAGAGGAAGGCAACCCCTCCCCCCAAGGAGTTGGCTGGTTTTAATCAAACCTTTCCACTAAATATTTTTTGTCTCCTCCTCCCTGCTCTGGGGCCAGCAGCTTGGTGCACCAACCTACTGAGATAAGATGCCTTCCCATTAAGATGCCTTAAATCCAGTCCTGCTACCAGAGAGGAATAGACCAGTCATAGAGCTGTGAATCTATGCAGTACCCAAGCAGTTGTTTCACTCCTCAGGTCAGCCCCACCCCTACCTATACATTTTGTTTTTAATTAACAATGTTCATGTGACTATTTGCTATTATTTTTCAATAGGCAATACAATACTTTTGGAAATAATTTAACTTTCTTATTCAAACAGTTTAAAAATAATTCTTTTTAACATTATCATGTATCTTTCTATAGAGGACTAAGGGCCTGATCCAAAGCCCATTGGTGGCAATGGGAGACTATACCTTTCCTTCAACAGACTTTGAATCAGACCTTAAATGTGTTGCTGAGCTAGGAGTAATAGAGGGGCTGTCAATCCTGGTCCCAGTCTGGAGAGTTCTGAGTGCCTTCTGAGAATTGAGAATTAAGTTCAAATCAAGCAACTTGCAAGATCAGGTACTTTCTGTGATGCAGGCAACATGGACGTAGGATCTACCCTTCTCCCCCACTTTGTATCTTCTTGTTTCTGTCAGTTTCAACAGTTCCACTGGATTCATACTAGGAATCATGTCTGTTTATATGAAATGTACTGGTGGTATTTTAGTAATTTTCATAAGCCTGAAGAGGAAAAAAAAGTTTGGCCTCTGAACAAACACAAGCCTGATGGTCTCATGGCATGGAGGGGCTTAAGACCTCATCCCCCTCCTTTTGAAATAAATGAAAAGAATGGCTACAATGGGAGTTGGATAATGTCCTCAGTTTTCAGAGTTCACTTCTGTGTCATAGTTTGCTCCAGGCCCTTGGCCATACAGTTCCACTTAAACACTGCATGCAAGTCCCTATGACAGAGTTGCTCCTCCAGATCAAGGACAGTTTATGGAGTCCAGTAAGTAGCGCACAGAGCTCATAGTGACCGGACAGTATTGTGGACATTAGTCAGACTGCGTTTGTTGAATGAACTTTGCTGAGCAAGATTTTTCCTCTTTTTTCTTTTTCTCTACGTTCATTTTAGGTCACATTGCATACTGGAGACCTGAGACTTAATGTTGTTTAGAAAAGTTTATTATGAAAGGGCTAATCAACTGGCTGCTATGTATGTAAGAGGGATTTACAGCTGAGAAATGCTTTGCAGAGCTCCCAAAAGCTCATCTACAGAGAGGTTTCCTTATAGCTCATCATGTATAAACAACCCTGGCTTCAGTCCTGCAATGTGATCCAAGTGGGTGAACTTTTACACCTTTGACTTTAGTGGGATTTCATGTAGGAGCACCACGCAATTACAGATGTCTGTGCAGATAGATCAGATTGCAGAATTAGGGCCTATGAGAGTTCCAGTTCAAGTCTTAACTGTACAGGTGTGTGGACTTCACACACACAAAAATCCACACACAAGGAATAGGCAGAAAGCTCTTCAAATCAACTGAAATAAGTAAAAATAAGTTAGATTTTTTTTAACTTAACCAAGTGCAGCATCTGTACAATTATTTTAGAAGAGAAAAAGATCTCTGTAGCTTCTCTATGGCATTTGCATGGCTGAAAATTGAACTGTAATAAAAATTATGCTGCAAGACTGGAAGTGACATGATGTTTGTAGACCTAGCCTACACTTAGATCAAGCCTACATTACAATTAAAGACAACAAAAATGTGCATTCTGCACAATTTAACAACCGTTGTTCAAAATAAAGTTACAGTGAACAATGACAAAGGGTTGATACGCTTCATGAGAGAGCTTGCCTTTTAAGTCAAAGCTGAAGAAATACAATACAAGGAAGGCAGTCTTTATTACAAGCCTCCCAAACAATTTAATCATGGGGGAAACAAAGAGAAAAATACCAATAGTGAGTTATTTTATTTGTTGATTCAATTTTCAAAGCATCTTCCTTTCCAAAAGCTGGCTCTTTTCTTGCAATAGTCAAAGGGGTAAAGGGAAATCTGTCTCCATTTTATGTATGCTAACACCTGACAAGAGTTACATGTGCATTAGGTCTTTAGAACAGACTGCAGCATATTCTTTATGCTGGGGTCTACTTAAGTACAGTGGTACATATGAATCTTTGATCTCCAAGAAATTGTGGGATCAAAGTATTCACTGTTTTGGATATAAATCTGTGCTAAAATCAACTGATTATAGTTCTGGCCAAGGAAAAGAACCTGGTACAAATGCCTTTGAACTCATGTCATTCCAGGTAGTCAGTGCACTTTTGAGTTAATTAGCATTTCTTTGAACTTAATTTCTTTACTGTTGCATGGTCTGGAATAGATATCAGTCACTAATAATCTATTTCAAATTCATTTTCAGTGCTGGTATTTTGCAAGCAGAGGATGAGATATGAGCAGAAATTTGCTGCTGTGTAAAGCTAGTCTCCTAACAGTTCCTAATGTGTAAAACTGTACACAGTACCCTAGTTCTCAACTATTATTAATTGGCAAGCCTTCATCCTAAAGCAAACACTCGGGGCATGTCTACCCTATAAAATTAAGTCGTTAGGTCAATTTACAACAATGTTAATGTCCACACTATCCTCCTCATCTGGAGTGCCTCCACTGAATTAAGAGGGGCAGTGCGGGGGTCTGAGAGTCCTGGCTCTCAGCTCCACACGCAGCTCCCTGCCAGGAGCCTGGCTGCCCCTCCCCCACAAGCTACTAGCAGGGAGCTCTGCACCTGGAGTCCCGGCGGCTCCTGCAGGGAGCCTCGGTGTAGTCACTGGGCTCCCCATGGGAAGCTAGGAGCCTCCAAGGCAGGACCCAGTGGGGAGTCCAGGTCACAGCACGGCTCTATCTGGCACACACACACCCATCTGCACAGGGGTGACAGCCTTTCTTGTCAACTTCATGGCCCCAGCATAAGTGGAATACTGAGACTATATGAAGGATGTCCTCCTCTTTAGCCATCACCACCATCCTCTCTCTTCTCCTTACCACATTCCCTACAGAGGTGCCCTATGCCCGTTAGGGAACATCTACACAGCAATTAAACACATGCAGCTTCCCTGGGTCAGCTGACCCAGGCTCGCAAGGCTCAGGCTGCCAGGCTGTAAAACTGCTGTGTAGACATTCAGGCTCGGACTGGATCCCAAGCTCTGGGACCCAGGCCACGGGTCTTTTATTCCAGTATATATGTACCCTCAGGCAGTAGCTACTCCCTAACGCTGCTCACCAGATGACGTGGGACTGCCGTGCGGGTATATTGCCTACTGCATAATTACAATGAGGAACTCTTCCCATAGTTAGTTTTCTTTTGCAGTCCAAACTCAGTGAACTTAACTCCTGGAGCACATGTTCTTCTTCAGGCCATAGCTGTCCACTTCAACACTGGTAGCTCCATCTTACACCTGTGCTCTACTTCCTTGCCATCCCTGAGGACATCTTCCTAACCCGTGGCATTGATTTTATACATACACATTACATATGTGGGTTTCAAATATTTACAAATCTCTTTGTATATGACTGCTTTTCTGTGTGTGAGTGTGTGTTGTTATGGGTTGGGTTAACCTCACTTAAGCTGGTGAGTGTAACAGTCATCTTTCATTCAGGAGAAGTTCCTTTATGGAACCAGACAGCAGAAAACAATAGGAGCACCACCCAAAACTGGGGCATATTGCAAGACTCCGGTAGAAACGATCATACAACTGAAGGGTTTTTCCTGGGGCTGACATAGCAAGTGCAGGGGCTAGGTATTGATTAGTGGAGGTGTGCGCGAGAGAAGCAGCAAGAAATGCCAGAGAAACATAGACCGAGAAAGAGAAGAAAGCCAAGGAAACAGAAGCATTGGTAGCGCAGCCCTGAGAAAAAGCACAGTGAGTGCACGTTTGGGGTACAAGGATGGCTGAAAAGATGCTTGGAACTGTGAGCAAAGAAAGGATCTTGCTAGATTCCTATTGTGTTTAGGGAAACGGCTTTGTGTACATTCTTTGTAAATAAAGAGGATGCCATCAAAGAAACACCTGACTCCATCATCAATTCTCCTCCAAATAGAAACAATCTGCTAATCCTAATTTTTCGATAAGTACATTAGGTGTAAAAAGGGTAACAGTGTTCTAAACCCACATGCATACATACGTGAGATAATATACACAGAAAACCAAATCATATGCGGGGAGATGTGCAAATATTCAAATTCACATACACACAGTACAGACTATCACTACCTGCCTTGTCCTCTTATCAACATCTTCATGCCACCACTTTTTAGCACAAAAGTCATGTTCTTAACGAGAGCCACTGGGAGAAAAATACACAAAGTTCATTCACAAACACATGCAGCTCATTATAAGATTAGCACTATAAATACAAGTAACACTGTGTCTCCTCCACTGCTCACTGATGAACCTTAGTGGAATATGGTTGAGTTGAAAGGAAGCACAAACTTTTTTAGGTGGGGGATGTACGTAATTTGGGTTCTTTCCCCACTTTTACAGAAAGTGAAATTACTAATAAATTCGAAGTTATGTTTGGGGTGGGAAGATGCCATAAATTGTAACTTCACCCTAGGGTACTGTGGAAGGGTCACTCACCACCCAGAGCACTCCCTTGTGGCCAGGCATGGTGTGGCAACCTCCTCAGCTCTAGCTCCCCTGTCTACAACCACTCCAAGTCTGCCCCTTCTCATGATTCAGCTATGCAACCCCATCATATATACTCTCACCCCTTCCACAGTAATAAACAATCCAACAAACAGTCCAGTGACTTTATGCCAGGTCTTCAGCCCCACCCTGGGCTCAATAGTCCTGCACCCCACCCTTGCATCAAAAGGGCTTTACATTCCCTTCCTTGGAGGCAGGTAGAACCCAGGCCCTCTCTTTTCTCTGGATTCCAGGCCAGGACCCTGTACTAAGCAGCTAAGGTTTGCTCCCTCAGACTCACTCTTGCTACCCTACAGTCCCTTGCTACTTTCATCTGCTACCAGGGCCCTCTCAAGGAGCAGCTCATTCCAGTGTTTTGTTCTGGGAGGTTCCAGATCTTTGCACTGCTTCCTTCCCCCATCTGTGACTGGTGAAGAGTCCTCCTCAGATACCCTGACAGCAGACCACTTGGTCTATTAACCCATTAGTGGCTGTTGCATCATTGGGTCTATACATCCCATCACAGACTCCAGGAATGAGGAACACAGACTGTGATACATAAAATATACAGCTGCATTCCTGGTCAATGGAAGGAACTGCATGCTGTTAGTTTTCAGACATTTGACCAATTGTTAGCCCTCATTGCATTCATGACATGGAATCCTCATCCGCGTGCCTCCTACATGGCAATACACACAGGGGAACTTTTAGTGCGAAGCGACAGGGTCCCCGTGGGCACTTAGAGTGCAGCATGCTTGAGCACTATCGCTTTACATTTCAGCTTGCTGTGTAACAGCTGCACCTTTAGATATGCCCCATGTGATGCTAGGCAAGTCACTTAAACCGCATTTTTCACCAATTGTCACCAATTGTGCATTCCTCATTTCCTAGATGACCAACTTGAGACCTTAGGGCTGCTTTATAGAAGTGTTGAGCACTCAAAACGGCAGTTGAAGTACATAGACTCATAGATATAATGTTAAGCATTCTGAAAAATGAAGTCCCCTAGGTGTCTCAAATTGGGCAACCAAAATTAGTGGGTGCTTTTTGTCCTTAATCTCTCTGTGCCTCAGCTCCTCAACTGTAAAATGGGGACACAGTTTATTAAGCACCCAGATACTATAATGATGAGCACCATAGAAAACCCTATGAAGGAATTAATAATTCTGTCTTCAGAACAGAGTTTGAATAGTGCGCAGCAAGTAAGACGTAGGGCTATACATCAAACTTGGAGGATAAAACAAAACATTGAATAGTTGCTTATTAACAGAGTACTGTCCATTCTGTGCACTGAATGACGCCAGAGGCCAGTGGAAAAAATTGTATGTAATCATGTAATTAAAGACTGTATCATAATTCATATGCACAAGGAGGGCAAATTTAGGTTGCAAGGTCAAGAACACAAACATGTTTTCTATATAAGTGCTATAATTATTTAGAAACAGTCTTAATGATAGCCAGCAATGATAGCCAGTCTTAATGATGTGCCAGCAATTATAAAAAGTCTGACCAACATTTTTATAAACATAGAAACCAAGCATGGGGCTATTTGGATCCAGAATTTATATTTCGGCCCCGTCTCGAATGCTTCTTGATGAATAGTTTTCATCTTTTCTGCACTAAAACCATTAATTTCTCCAGCACAATATTCAATCATAAAGAGAACAAATCCTAATCCACTGTGGTGGTCAAACATACGTCTTGCAGAGTAATTCAGTCCAACCCACTAAGGGAATAGAAAACAGGTTCAAATCATATAACATGTACGCTAGGCAAAACTCACATGCAGTGCTGCTCAATGTACTTGGCATGTCCTTTTTGAAGTAGAACGTAGCACTTAAAAGGATGGTGCTTGAAAACTGCTGTGGTGAAATTCTGAAACAAGTGGAGAGAGCAAGTTGGAAGAAGGGAAGTTTTCCCTGGTAAATATTTACCATTCAAGCCTGGTGGTGTCAGGATCTGTCCTCAAGGAAAAGGATTACAGGAACACTATAATTTTTACTCCCTTTGAAACAAATGTACAACTTCCCATAGTCCTGTTTAGTTGCTGTCTCTGTATCCTTAAAGTTATAACAAATTGGAGGAAGAATATAGTGCCTATTTGCCCAGAACTAGGGATATTCCATTGTCATCTCTGGGAACAATGTCAAGAGGAAGCAATTAAGCACATGAAAAAAAAAAAGATTTATGCAATATTTTAGACTAGGGCTTTGTAAACAAGCTATTAAATATATGATTCATGTACCTCATTCGTCTAGAAATGTTCAACCTGTGCTGACAAAGTTCTGTAACACTGAATAAATTAGTAGTGCATTTGGCATGTGTAACAGTTTCCTTCCACCACATACCCCCAATAAATAAATAAATAAACTTTAAAAACCCCTTGCTTGAGCATTCAGTTTATTTCCTTCTATTGTCTGTCAAGAGATTTTATAAATTACAGGAAAAAAGGATATTTAGACAGAATTTAAACTAACTGAATTATTTAATAAACAGATGCCAAGTGGATGCATAATTTATTTTAAATGCGTGTAATGGAGCTTTAAGGATCCAGGACCCTTTAGTCAGGAAGCCTCTCTCTCTCTTGTTTGTAGCACTCAGTTACTGCCCTATAAATACATCCACCCCCACCATTATGTAATACAGATATAATTCAGGTTCTTCCTCTTTAAGGGCCCCCACCTGCAAGGTTCTGAGAGCTTTCTAGGAAGTGCTGAGCACCCTCAACTCCCAATGATGTAATTAAAGGTTGAGAGTGCTCAGCATCTCTCAGGAGGCACACAGCACTTTGCAGGATCATATTGTTAGTATTGGCTGGTAAAGGATACAACAACTCCCCCTTGCAAGATTTTACCATTGTGGAGGAAGTAAGGCACGTGTGTGAGAAACTGAGAAGGACAGAGAAAGAGGGAGTTATGGGAAAGTAAAATGCGATTCATTTTTATATTAACGTTGCCGTCTTGGTGAGATGTGAGTCAATTTTAGTTATGATTTTCAAGAGGGACCAGTGATTTGAATGCCTCAGGGTTTGGCTCTGATATTGAAAAAGTGCCGGCTATTCTCTGAGTGCTCTGAGTATTTGACCCTTTTAAGATGTCAAATCAGGCACGCAAAAACTGAGGTACCCAACATTTTTAGTCCCTTAAAAAAAAGTGGCCTTTCTGTTGGCAAATTTTCATGAGAATTTTACACAACCATCCCAATCCTGCTCCCGGTGCTGCAAAAATTCGACGGACTTTAATGGGAGCAGGACTGTGACACTTCATCATTCTTAAAGATATGCAAAGAATGGCTTTCAAAAGAGATAAGCTTTGCACAGCTTGCGTGATTTGTTTGTCAAGTGCCTGTGTATGTATGGGGGAGCAAGCAGCCTAAAAATATCATGGCTTATGTCTCAGTTACAGTAACACATAGTACCTCATGAACACAAACAAGCCCAGCAACCAATATGGGAGATGCTGATAGGTAATTAAATCTGCTCTAATGTGTAGACACAAATAGCACACACACGTGTGAGTGGGCCTTCCTTTTTTCCATCTGTGCCCCTACCATGTCACCAGAGTTGCTCATTTGCAGTCTTGTTTTGGGAGACGATACTTATTCCTAGGCCTTTCTTGTTCATGAAATACAGAAATATGGTAGCAATAATGCTTCTCTGAAGCACCATCACCACCTGTCATCATCAGAGACAGGACACTGACAAAGGTGGCCCCTTGGTCTGATCCAAGAAGGCAATTGATTTAGTTGGGGTTGGTCCTGCTTAGAGCAGGGGGTTGGACTAGATGACCTCCTGAGGTTCCTTCCAGCCCTGAGATTCTATGATTCTATGATTCCCCTATGTAGCTGTGTGACAAGTGTCCCTGAACTTCAGGGGAGGACGCGACCCAGTCCCTCTGAACATGGCTTGCACTTTCTCAGCTACATTTGGCACCAGTTCTTTTTTGTCCTGTGCACCATCTGCAGCTCAGTGACAGGATAAATAGGTCAAACTACATGTCAGAGTTGATCCTGGAAAGGTCAAACTTAAGTAAAGATTTCCCCTTTGCCTGACGTCAGTTTACCAGTGAGATGAGCCACTTGTGAGTAGACTTTCCCCTCATTGGGAATAGTTCAAATAAACACACAGCATTAGTTAATGGCTGCCTGTGTGTAGGTATGTGCATGTTATGCTCACGTCAATGGAATTCCAGCTCAGGCCCTGAGCAGAAGAATAAGATGGGAAGGCTTCTTCTGCCCTTCTTCCCATCTTCTGCACCTGTGGAGGGGAACAGTTCAGAATCTGTCTGATGGGTGTCCATACAGTATTTGTGCGTATGGCTGCAACAATAAAATCCTTAATAAAAGTAATGGTTAAAAGCAGTAGCGTAGGCAGGTCTGGAGCACAGGGGGAGCGGCGCTATAAAAAGGCACCTCCCCGCTCCCCCTGTACTCACCCGGCGGTGCTTTAAAGGGCCCGGGGCTCCAGCCGCTGCGGAGCGCCGGGCCCTTTAAAGCGCCGCCCGCGGCTCCGTGCAGTGGCAGGAGCCCCGGGCCTTTTTAAGCACCTCCGGAGCCCGGCTCCGGCAGCACTTTAAAAGGCCTGCGGCTCCCTGCGGCTGCAGGAGCCGCGGGCCTTTTAAAGCGCTGCCAGAGCCGGGCTGGGGGGGTGCGCTCTAAAAGGCCCGCGGCTCCCCACAGCGGCAAGAGCCGTGGGCCTTTTAAAGCGCACCCCCCCCAGCCCGGCTCTGGCAGCGCTTTAAAAGGCCCGCGGCTCTTGCAGCCGCGGGGAGCCACCTGCGGGCCTTTTAAAGCACCGCCCGAGCCCGGCTCAGGCAGCAGGGCTCGGGCGGCGCTTTTTAAGGCGCAGCTTCTCCTCACAGGGGGAGCGGCCGCTCCCCCTGCTCCCCCCCGGCTACGCTACTGGTTAAAAGAAAGGGACAATGCAACAATAATCTTCACTCTGAGTGATCATCTTCCCCTTCCTCCCTGTGATGCTGCCAGGAACATCCTCAGAGTTACAATATTTTCATCTTTCCACCCAATCCTTCCCTTTCTAGAGCTAACCAACTCCCAGGCACTGCCTTTCCCCTCATCTTCTTTTGTGAGAGTCTAGCGACTCCCTCCCCAGCTGTACCCTAAAATCCACATTTTTTTATGTTTTTTATCCACATGTTTTAACATTTCTGCTGACTCATGGTACATGTGCTAACAATATGGTCTTCTCCACCTCAGGTAAAATAAGAGGAGGTCTCAAGAGGGAAGTGAACCTTTCCATCCATGGGAACGCTGCTATAACTTTGATTTCTCTTTGTTTTCCAGTGTAGCCACAAAGCAGAAAATGACTGAGCACATCAAGCAAACCTAAAAAAATTCTTGATGTCTTTCTGCACTGAGAACTAGCTCACTATCCTCACTTCTAAGTACTGCCTGCATCTCCACCCTTGGGCGTGATTTGACACTGCACTGCACCTCGTGTAGTCACTTACACCTGTGCAAAGTGAACGGAACATGGTTGTGAAATGTCACCATTCTGATTTGGTTGTGTTTTATATACTCTTTGTATACGTACATCAGGGGCATACGGCATGCAGGACAGTGGAGATCAGGTCCTTGTTTCTCTCTACAATATTCCCCATTTCATGCCTAAGATCTGCCCACTCTTCTCATCTTGTTGCTCACACTGGACCAGATGTCGCAATTAGAGGTAGGCCGACACTGAGGGAAGTACAGTCTCATCACCGTAGGGGGATCTCTGGGAAGCATTATTACTCAGAGAGCCACGTCTCCCAGAGCACTCAAACTCCCAGTGGGAGTACAATGTGTTGCTGCAACCCTGAGGAGATGCAGCATGTTTTTACCTATGTGGGTAGGTGATGGGAGGGAGCCCGGGACTCAACCCTATCCATTCACTTTGAGGTGCTTAGCACACTGTGTATGGTAGCAGGCAGCAGTTCCTATATTCAAGAGAGTGCAAAGTCTGTAGTTGTGTTTAATACTGCATGGAAGAGAGGATTAATTCTGTCTTTGTGCACACCCATAAGAGTCAGGAACAATAACCCTCTGCCTACTCCTTATTTGCTTCTTCATGTTTTTTCCACTCACTACCACCTATGGTGGAACGACCCTCTTGCTGTGTATCATAAAAATGTAGGGCTAGAAGGGACCTTGAGAAGTCATCAAGTCCAGCCCCCTGCACTGAAGCAGGCCAAATGCCTAGACCAACCTGACAGGTGTTTGTCTAACCTGTTCTTAAAATCTCCTGTGATGGTGATTTTACAACCTCCTTTGGGAGCCTATACCAGTGCTTCATTGTCCACTGTAGTTAGAAAGTTTTATCCTAATATCTAACCTAAATCTCCCTTGTTGCAGATTAAGCCCATTACTTCTTGTCCTACTTTCAGTGGATGTGGAGAATAATTGAAAAGCAGCGAGCAAGCGACCAGGGAGCTTTGCAAACAGGGCTGCTAACAGGGAGTTTTGAGAGGGAGTTTGGAACGGGAGTGGGAAGGGTGCGAGGTATACTTGCCATTCCTAAAACCTTTAACCCAAACTAAAGCCAGAGGCAGAGCGACCAGGGGAGCGGAGTGGACAGGGGGCTGCAGACAGGGGAGTTTGAGAGGGAGTTTGACAGAGGGAGGCCTACGATGGTTAGGAAGGCCCGCAACACCTGTGCCAGCACTGCTTCTGTCTCCTCCACCTGCGCCTGTAGCCAGACAGAGCACCTGAACATGGATGCTTCTACCCAGATCCTGGTGTGGTTTTGCAGGGACTGTAACTTGCAATTCCCACTTACTGATATCCAGGCTGGGGGGACCATCCAATGTGACAAGTGCCTGCTGGTGGAATCTTTCAGGCAGCAGGTGGGAGAGCTACAGGAGGAGGTGGCTAGATTGAGGAGCATCCAAGTCCATGAGCAATTCCTGGACAGTGTCCATGTGGAGACAGCTGAGGTAGCTGTCCCAGTACACAGGACTGCTGACGCACCACTGGTGGAGGAGGAAATGGCTCAGGGTGGACACTGGCAGCTGGTTACTTCTGATTTTGGTAAGCTCAGAGAGCGGATAGGTAAGGTCCCATGGGAATCAAGACTGAGGGGAAAAACAACTGAGGAGAGCTGGCAGTATTTCAAAGGGACACTATTAAGGGCCCAAAAGCAAACTATTCCGCTGGGTAGGAAAGATAGAAAATGTGGCAAAAGATCACCTTGGTGTAACCACAAGATCTTGCAAGATCTAAAAAATAAAAAGGAGTCATATGAAAAATGGAAACTAGGACAAATTACAAAGGATGAATATAGGCAAACAACACGGGAATGCAGGGGCAAGATTAGAAAGGCAAGGGCACAAAATGAGCTCAAACTAGCTACAGGAATAAAAGGAAACAAGAAAACTTTTTATCAATACATTAGAAGCAAGAGGAAGACCAAGGACAGGGTAGGCCCACTACTCAGTGTGGAGGGAGAAACAGTAACAGGAAACTTGGAAATGGCAGAGATGCTTAATGACTTCTTTGTTTCGGTCTTCACCGAGAAGTTTGAAGGAATGCCTAACATAGTGAATGCTAATGGGAAGGGGGAAGGTTTAGAAGATAAAATAAAAAAAGAACAAGTTAAAAATCACTTAGATAAGTTAGATGCCTGCAAGTCACCAGGACCTGATGAAATGCATCCTAGAATACTCAAGGAGCTAATAGAGGAGGTATCTGAGCCTCTAGCTATTATCTTTGGTAAATCATGGGAGACAGGAGAGATTCCAGAAGACTGGAAAAGGGAAAATATAGTGCCCATCTATAAAAAGGGAAATAAAAACAACCCAGGAAACTACAGACCAGTTAGTTTAACTTCTGTGCCAGGGAAAATAATGGAGCAAGTAATTAAGGAAATCATCTGCAAACACTTGGAAGGTGGTAAGGTGATAGGGAATAGCCAGCATGGGTTTGTAAAGAACAAATCATGTCAAACCAATCTGATAGCTTTCTTTGATAGGATAACGAGTCTGGTGGATAAGTGAGAAACGGTGGATGTGGTATACCCTAGACTTTAGTAAGGCATTTGATACGGTCTCGCATGATATTCTTATCAATCAACTAGGGAAATACAACTTAGATGGGGCTACAATAAGGTGGGTGCACAAGTGGCTAGATAACCATACTCAGAGAGTAGTTATTAATGGTTCCCAATCCTGCTGGAAAGGTATAACGAGTGGGGTTCCGCAAGGGTCTGTTTTGGGACCGGCTCTGTTCAATATCTTCATCAACAACTTGGATATTGGCATAGAAAGTACGCTTATTAAGTTTGCAGATGATACCAAACTGGGAGGGATTGCAACTGCTTTGGAGGATAGGGTCATAATTCAAAATGATCTGGACAAATTGGAGAAATGGTCAGAGGTAAACAGGATGAAGTTTAATAGGACAAATGCAAAGTGCTCCACTTAGGTAGGAACAATCAGTTTCACACATACAGAATGGGAGGAGACTGTCTAGGAAGGAGTACGGCAGAAAGGGATCTAGGGGTTATAGTGGACCACAAGCTAAATATGAGTCATCAGTGTCATGCTGTTGTAAAAAAAGCAAACTTGATTCTGGGCTGCATTAACAGGTGTGTTGTGAGCAAGACACGAGAAGTCATTCTTCCGCTCTACTCTGCGCTGGTTAGGCCTCAACTGGAGTATTGTGTCCAGTTCTGGGCACCGCATTTCAAGAAAGATGTGGAGAAATTGGAGAGGGTCCAGAGAAGAGCAACAAGAATGATTAAGGGTCTAGAGAACATGACCTATGAAGGAAGGCTGAAGGAATTGGGTTTGTTTAGTTTGGAAAAGAGAAGACTGAGAGGGGACATGATAGCAGTCTTCAGGTATCTAAAAGGGTGTCGTAAGGAGGAGGGAGAAAACTTGTTCATCTTAGCCTCTAAGGATAGAGCAAGAAGCAATGGGCTTAAACTGCAGCAAGGGAGGTTTAGGTTGGATATTAGGAAAAAGTTCCTAACTGTCAGGGTGGTTAAACACTGGAATAAACTGCCCAGGGAGGTTGTGGAATCTCCATCTCTGGAGATATTTAAGAGTAGGTTAGATAAATGTCTATCAGGGATGGTCTAGACAGTATTTGGTCCTGCCATGAGGGCAGGGGGCTGGACTCGATGACCTCTCGAGGTCACTTCCAGCCCTAGAATCTATGAATCTATGATCACCATCCTCTTTATAACAGCCCTCACATATTTGAAGACTTATCAGGTGCCCCCTCCGTCGCCTTTTCTCAAGACAAAACATGCCCAGTTTTTTTAAACTTCCTTCATATGTCAAGTTTTCAATTTTTTTAAAATCATTTTTGTTGCTTTCTTCTGGAGTCTCTCTAATTTGTCCACATCTTTCCTAAAGGGCAGCACTCAGAATTGGACACTCCACCACTCCAGCTGAGGCCTCACCAGAGTGGGACAATTGGCTCCCACGTTTTACATACAACAATGCTGTTAATATATCCCAGCATGAATTTAGCCTTTTTCACAACTACATCAAATTATTAACTCATTCAATTTGCAGCCCACTATAACTCCCAGATCCTTTTCAGCAGAACTACCACCTAGCCAGTTATTTTACATATTGCAGTTCTGCATTAGATTTTTCCTTCTTAAGTGCAGTACTTTGTTCTTGTCTTTATTGAATTTCATCTTGCTGATTTCAGACCAATGCCAGTGTTGTTTTGAATTCTAATCCTCTCCCTTCCAAAGGGATTTTGACTATGAAGTTTAGGATTTTGCCCAATAAATAATAAACAACATAGGGCTAGAGCTAGACTGTAAACCCCTTACCCCCATTAGTTAACAGTTGCCCACAATAGGAATAATCCCACTGACATCAGTAAGACTACTCACATAAGCAATTGCTTGCCACTGTAAGGGCTTGTTTACACTACCCGCCCGATTCAGCGGGTAGAGATCGATCTTCTGGGGATCGATTTATCGCATCTCATGTAGACGCGATAATAAACGTGACTCCGGAACTCCAGCTCAGTGCAAGGAGTAAGCGGAGTCGACGGGGGGAGCAATCCTGTGCCACGTGGACCCAAGGTAAGTAATTTTAATTTGATCCAAGATACGTCAACTTCAGCTACGCTATTCTCATAGCTGAAGTTGTGTATCTTAGATCGACCCCACCCCCCCAGTGTGGACCAGACACTAAGAGATTGACAGGCTATTCTATACTGTAGAAAAGTTTGAATCCCACCAACTGTATCAAATAATACTGGTCAAGGAATGGGTGCTAAAGCCACCAAGATATACATATTTTAATTAAAAAGTGATCTTTGATAAGCAGGAGAGCCACATATCCACTGATATTTCAGCTTAGATCCTTTCTCCCATGAAGGAGTCCTAAGCTTACTGTGGAAACTAGAATGAAAACAAATGATGAGATCTCAAAAGTTGTCACAAAACAAAATTGTCATCCTCTGGCCAGCCTCTCACACACTCATTTGTTGTGTCTTGTTTCAAATTAGACTATAAACTATCTGTGGCAGGGACTGTCTATTCCCTTAAGTAATACAGTACCTGCCCCATGAATTCACCCGGACCCCAGAATTTAAATCAGAGCATCCAAGTTGATCCTCAGTCTTGAGATGGAACAAGAGGAACTGATATTGAACTAAATGTATCTTCAGATTCATTTGAGAACCATAGGGCTGGTTAAAACAGCTCTGCCCTGGATCACGGGGATGCCATCCCACAAAGAACAGGTTGAAAAGCTAGTGTGATGTTTACTGTTCCTGTGCCGTGGGACGTAGAGTAGAAACTGATTCATGGCAACTGAGAACCCAAGCCACTGAGGAGAGCACAGTGTCTCCCCCTTTATCATGGTCCTGGCTGGGATATATGGGAGGTTTGCCTCTCCACCTGTTTAACAGGAATTCTCCTTTCCCCAAAGTCCTTCCCATAAACACATGCAGCAGTTTTGGATACATTCCTTGTTATCGTCTCTCCTGTAGGTCAAAACTGTTCTGCTTAAGGAGTGTGGGGTGGAGGAGGTGGCACCCTGAACCTCAGTCCTTGTAGACAGGGGTGTCCTCACGAGGCCACAGATTTGCTTGAGTAGTTCAGGAAAATAAGCAGAAGGCTATTTATTAAAGGCGCTGTCCTTCGGATAGAAATACCACAATGCTTCTGCCCTCTCTTAGCTTTCACAAATGAACCAACCTGGAGATGTTTCCACATACGCTGGACAACAGGTAAACAAACCCTGATGTTAACAGGGACCTTAGGTGGGAGCGAGTTGTTGCTAACAATACAGTACATGCTGGGCAAGGCTAGCTGGAAAGACAGTCACTTCTTGCTAACAACCATTTGTAAAGCACCTGGCTGAGAAGGAAAGATTTCTGCAAACATCATACCCCATGTGAGCTCATATACCTGGTGCAGTGGATTTCAGTGGCTATATATCATCATTTTCTGCTTTCATTAGAGAGGAATATGGGCATTGACATTGATTGACATGCACACAAAAAGTCATATTTTGTAGGCATTTTAGCTGGTAACTCAAAATAGTCATCTCCCCATTTCCACTCCCTCACTAATTTCCATTTTCTGGTGTAATTTTTCATTTCATTATCACTCTGTTTTTCTCTTTATACACTGCGCTCACTTCATTTCTTCCTTTCATTTTGTTTCCTTTGATAGCCTAACAGCTGGGTTTAAGAAAGTGTGGCTTTTATTTTTTGTCACTGGAGGCAAGGAAATTAGCACCTTGATGGAAGACATATTGCATGGCACATATCAGCATTACAGAGATCTTAAACACATTTCACTTTACTGTGATTACAAAAACTTAGAGCTGGCATCACAATTTTCAGCCATTTCACCTCCCTTTCCCCCCATCACTCTTGCAGAATGACAGCCATAAACATATATGTTAAAAAAAAAGCAGGCCGAACCTCTCCCTTGACATTATCAGAGAATGGCAGCAATGGCAAACCTTTCCCCAGACATTACTGATTTTAGAAATACTTCATAGGGCTAATCCATTTATTTAACGTGCTCTCTCACTACGATCTTGCAACTACACAAAGGCTGCAATGTTGTCCCATTAAGCGTCCTAGAGATTAAAATGATACATATGATTCTATATGTCAGAAGCTGGATCATGTGCATTGTGAAGGGAGGGGACAGGTGAAGAAGGTGCCCCACCCCTCCCTTTTGAGATGCTCAGTATCAAGGACAAAGAAGCTGCTTGCGCTTGCTCCTGTTCCCAGGGATCAAGGCTCTGAAAAGGGGGCTGGAAGGGGTTTACGAGCCTGCAGAACAGGGCCAGCATGCTAGGGGTGGAAATATGATGGAGGGAAAAGATTGCACAATTTCACATGGAAGAAGAGGCCTTGTCGGAGATTTTGCATCTTTTCATTGCCCTTCCTGAGGTGGTGCAGCTCCTCAGAATTCCTTATGCCGGGCTCTGGCTTCTGAACCATGACCTAAGCTCCCAAAATACATGCATCTCGAGAGAGATGAGTGTCTGAGCTCAAAAGGTCCTCAGAAGTCCTACATCTCTGGGGGGAAGCCTGCTTCTGAATCAAAGACCAAAAAAATAAATGGCTGCCCATGGAAAGTCAGCAAGCAATATAATTCTTTTAGACAAAGGTTTATCTAGCCTGAAAATAAATGTCCGCTACAATAACTTCAGGCACTGTCTGAATATTAACTAAATTCACAACACCCTGAAAACAGAAGCCCAAAGGAAACCATGTGTCAAACAGTGATCCCAAACCATACACTAGTAATATGTAAAATCATAGTAACCACTTCACACTTATATGTGCATAGCCGCTTTCACTCTGGAGAAACCCAAAGCACTTTACCGATTGTATGCCATAAAGAGAGATCACTCACCAACCAATCAAATGTAGCCGTCTCTGGGGAAAACAGCAGGAAATCCTGCACCAGCAGCCCATATCCAGCCAGGCTTGGGCTTTTCTGAAGATGAGAAGCAAATAATTGTACTCCAAATAATGCCACAGGGGAGAATTAGGGAGGTAGAAAGTAATCAGCGAGGTTGAAATTTGACCAGGGTGAGTTCTTAAATGACAAAACTAGTAAGGACCTTGGGGTAACAACTCATTGGGAGGCAAAACTCCTCCCCTAACAAATTGCATTGCAACATCAAGCAGGGAAATTAGTTCCATTCAAAGCAGAGAGTGACTCTGTAGTCCCCATAGACATCTTCAGCATTCAAATAGCAGATTCTGCAAATATGGGGCCCAGTTCACCTCTTGAGTTTTGCCAGTGCAAGATAGAAGAACCTTGCTTCAGGCCACCAGCAGCAGAATGTCCATCAATCCCTTACTCTCAGTTCTCATTCTGTCATAGGGCTTTGAGCTTTCTGACACAGACCTATGCAGGTGGGGTAGTTCACGTTTCAGAGATCTGGGTTGACAATGCAGTATAGACATACCCATAGAAAATTCGGGTATGTACAGGTGAATGGGAGGTGGATATTGGTCGCATACCAGCATAGAGTATCAAGTCTGACGGGGCAAGGCCAGATGGCTATAGCAAAGTGGTGAGGAACCAGTATGTTAGCCACAGGCTTAACAAATTCCTGATAACTTCGTAACCAAATGACAGCTGCTCCAGGTTAATCAAGACACCCTGGGCCAATTAAGGTCCTTCTAGAAAAAGCAGTGGAAATGGCTAGATTGATTGGGACACCTGAAGCCAATCAAGGGCTGGCTGGAACTAGTTAAAAGCCTCCCAGTTAGTCAGTGAGGTGTGGATGTCAGGAGCTGTGGAAGGAGGTTGTGCTATTGGAGAGACATCATATCAGGCACAAGGAAGGAGGCCCTGAGGTAAGGGTGAAGTGGAGTTGGAGGAAGTGGGGGGCTGCTGTGGGGGAAGTAGCCCAGGGAATTGTATGTGTCCTATTTCTAAAAGATCAGCTACCATAGCTGATACTATTAGGCTCCCTGGGCTGGAGCCTGGAGTAGAGGGTGGGCCCGGGCTCTGCCCCTTTTGCCTCCCCCTGAATTAATCACCAAGACTGGGAGACTATTGAGACTGTGCAAGGGAGGGTAGCTTCCCCTCACCTCCCTTGCTGGCTTATGATGAAAATGGCTCAGTAGGCTGTGACCCTTGCCTCTAGAGAGAGAAGGGCTACAAGGAGGGTCACAGTGAGCCTCTGAGGCTAGCACAAATCTGCCAGGAAATGCAGGATCCACAGAAACAAGGACAAAGCTTTGTCACACAAGGCTCATCATGAAAAATGGGAGAAGGATCTTAAGGTTGTCTAAGGACTGGTGAGTCACAAAGGCCGGAAGCACCAGTACTGGGATGCATATAGTCATTCCTATACAGTACACTATTAAAACCTGGGCTTCATCAGGTCACTTCTCACACTTTTGAGTAGAATCTGAACCTCTTTGCTCTTCTGGATTCCCTATTTGCTCTCCCTATTTCAATCCAAAAGTCCCTGATTCCAAAATTCCAGTCTAAAAAGGAAATTCCTTTTGCAGCCTTTTTTCTTCTATCCTCAGACAGAAAATGCATCTTCTTTTCGGGAGCATTTTATGTATTCACAATTTTGGAAGACTCTGCCTGCATTCAGAATCATTTTGGCTTATTAAAAGGGCACATACTGTACTTCATTATCAGGGATGCTGTAAAATTATAAAGCATTTTGGAGAAAATTGCAGGATATTTAGACTCATTTCTTGCTGAAAATATGCAAAATCCTTTGGGGAAAATGCAAGCAGATGGTGTTCAAGGCATTCATTGTTTTCTTATGTAGCTGTAAACAAATACTGTAAATTAAAAACCACAACTGATCTTTAGGAACGCTAATCCCAAATAAATATAGAAAATGATTTCCAACACAGGAAAAGAAACTCTAAACTCTCAGCAGTTTTAGCTCCTCAATGTTTTCTTTCTCTCATCCCCATTTTTAAGAGCACCTTGTCTGGGGGTCCTTCAAGTTTGAGAGTGAAACTCTTGGGATGCATTGTCAGCTGGTGGAAACTGTCATAACTCCATTCAAGTCAATGTGACAATTGACACTAGGTGAGGATCTTCCCCATTGTGGTGAAGGCAATAGTGCCTCTCATGTTCCCGAGACTGCCACATTTTTAGTCATTCCATCATACCCATCCTTTTCTTTTTTTAGTAAATCATGACTCCTGAGTTCTATTCTCAGCTCAGTGTGGCCGTGACAATCTACTAATAGCTCTGTGCCTCAGTTTACCGGTCCATAAAAGATGTATACTACTATGTCCCTACTTCACAGGGTTCTGAGAAGCACTTGGATCACAATCTAGGAGATTTGTAATATTAAACATCCATTGACTTCAATGGACAGCACCAGGTGCTTCATAAGTGCAAAATACTATCAACATTATTATTTATCCCACTCCTCTTGCCTTTTGTGCCTGGGAAAACCTATGGTACTCAGCAAAATAACAGTAATAGGAACAAGAATAGAACTCTTTGCAGAAAAGAAAAGGAACGGAAGCTGGACTTGCAAAAGCTCTTTATATTGATTATTTTTATTATTTCTTTAATAAAGTGCTTTTGCAAATCAGCAAATTGGTATACAGAAGTCTAATAAAACAATTAACAACAACTCTAAAATTTAAGATTCATAGGGTCAAATTATTTTCTCAGTTTCATTATTCTTGGTTGTATTAGCAGGAGTGTTGTAAACAAGACACAGGAAGTAATTTTTCCACTCTACTCAGCACTGATAATGCCTCAACTGGAATATTGTGTTCAGTTCTGGGCACCACTCTTTGGGAAAGACATGGACAAATTGGAGAAAGTCCTGTGGAGAGCAACAAAAATGACTAAAGGTCTAGAACACATGATCGATGAGGAAAGATTGAAAAATTGGGTTTGTTTAGTCTGAAGAAGAGAAGACTGAGGGGGTGGATCATTATAACTGTCTTCAAGTATAGAAAAGGTTCCTATAAAGAGGAGGGTGATATAATTTTGTTCTGCTTATCCACCGAGGACAGGACAAGAAGTAACGGGCTGAAATTGCAACAAGGGAGATTTAGTTTAGACATTAGGAAAAATGTGCTAACTTTAAGAATAGTTAAGCTCTGGAAAAAATTACCTAAGGAGGTTGTGGAATCTCTGCCCCTGGAGGTTTTTCAAAACAGGTTAGGCAAACACCTGTCAGGGGTGGTCTGGTTAGTAAGTTAGTCCTGCCTCAGTGCAGGGAACTGAACTAGATGACCTATGAAAGTCCCTTCCAGTCCTGCATTTTTATGATTCTATAAATCTCATGTAATTCCATTGACTTCAACAATGACATTACTTCATGTTTTAATCTGGATTCCAACCAGTGTAATGGAGAAGGGACGTTAGTCCATTGTAAATGGGAAAATAATATTTTTTATTTGCACAATAAAAAAAGAACATTTCAAATATGGAAAGAACACAGGCAACAAACTGGTACTTAGATTCAATAAATGGAAGTAATAGAGAGGAAAGATTGCCTTGCAGTTGCAGGCACTGGACTGGGAATCAGGAGTACTGAGTTTAATCCCTAATTCTGATACAGGCTTCCTACAGAAGGTAAACTGATCTCTTTGTGCCTTAGTTCCCTATATGTAAAAGTAATACTTGCTTTCTGCTACACTTTGTCTATTTTGGGCCAGATTCTGATACCTCTACTCCTGTTGAAAAGTATCTTATTACACTAGTGGTCCCACTGAAAATTAATGGGACTTTGTGGTGGGGTGTCTGCCCCACACTGGGCTCTTAGGGGTTAATACAGCCCTAATGAGGATGCGCAGGAGGCAGCCAATCAGAGAAGGGCTGGAGACAAAATCAGGGCCAAGCAGGCCCCTATAAAAAGGGAGCTGCAGGGCAGAGGAAGGCAGTTCTCTGCTGGGAGCCCAGGGAGGAAGGACTGTGTCTCTGGAGGGCTGAGAGAACTGCCAGCACCCTGGACAGAGCAGTGCTGCTAACAGGGACTGGGGGAGCGAGAGACAGTGAAACGGATGCTGGGGCCACAAGGAAGTGGCCAGGCAATTCGGTGCAGTAGCCACTAAGGTCTGGTCTACACTGGGGCGGGCGGGATCGATCTAAGATACGCAACTTCAGCTACGAGAATAGCGTAGCTAAAGTCGATGTATCTTAGATCGAATTAAGTTTACTTACTTCGGGTCCACGCAGCACAGGATCGCTCCCCCTTTGACTCTGCTTACTCCTCGCGCTGAGCTGGAGTTCCGGAGTCAACGGGGAGCGCTTCTGGGATCGATTTATCGCATCTACATGAGACGCAATAAATCGATCCCCAGAAGATCAATCGCTACCCGCTGAATCGGGCAGGTAGTGTAGACAAGCCCTAAGGGAAGTAACTGAACAGAGGACTGCAGGTCCCCTGGAAGGGGGAAGCACAGTGTGTGACATGGCCAGAGAGCTGTGTTGCTGAAGAGGACACCATGGTCCTTGGAGAGATGTGGGTCCTGGAGCAGGAGTGACAGTGGCAAGGCACCACCAGAGGAGGGCGCATTGGTGAACAGAGCTAATCCCCAAGACAGCCAGCAGGAGGCACCAGAGTTGTGAGTGAACCCCATTACAGACTTATTGTGGAATAATGTACTACCCAACAAACACGAGTAAGGGCTTGTTTATATTTACGGCTGTATCGGCACTGTGTGATTAATTCTAAATCGGTGTTGATTTAGCAGGTCTGGTAAAGACCAGCTAAGTCGATGGGAGAGCGCTCTCCTGTCAATGTCTGTACTCCAGCTCCCTGAGAAGCGTAAGGTAAGTTGGCGGGAGAGCGTCTCCCGTCAACACAGTGTGGTGTAGACACTGCTGTAAGTTGACCTAAATTATGTTGATTTCAGTTACGTAAATTATGTAACTGAAGTAGCATAACTTAGGTCGAATAACTTAGGTCGAATTTAGTGTAGACAAGCCCAAGGTGTATTAGAATCTGGCTTTTAGATGGTAACCTCTTCAGGGTGGGGACTGTCTCACCGTGTGACTGTACAGTTCTTAGCACTCCGGGACCATGATTTCAGCTGGGACATCTAGGTGCTCCAGTAATACAAATTATAATAATAAGAATAAAAAAAGACAAGTCAAAAACAGAATAGAGGTTCTGAGCAGATGTGTAAATAAACAGAAATCAGGGACTGGCACACCAGAATGCTAGGCTTAAAACTAGAAAAATTAATCGTGCTTAAGCGCAGTTTTAATTGCACTGTTAAACAATAGAATAACAATTGAAATTTATTAAATATTTGTGGATGTTTTTCTACATTTTCAAATATATTGATTTCAATTACAACACAGTATATAAAGTGAGAACAGGCGTTCGCATGGCACTTTTGTAGCCGGCATTACAAGGTATTTACATGCCAGATATGCTAAACTTGTGTATGTCCCTTCATGCTTCGACCACCATTCCAGAGGACATGCTTCCATGCTGATGACGCTCATTTAAAAAAAATATTAATTAAATTTGTGACTAAACATCTTGGGGGATAATTGTATGTCTCCTACTGTTTTACCTGCATTCTTCCATATATTTCATGTTATAGCAGTCTCGGATGATGACCCAGTACATGTTGTTCGTTTGAAGAACATTTTCACTGCAGATTTGACAAAATGCAAAGAAGGTACCAATGTGAGATTTCTAAAGATAGCTACAGCACACGACCCAAGGTTTAAGAATCTGAAGTGCCTTCCAAAATCTGAGAGTGACGAGGTGTGGAGCATGCTTTCAGAAATCTTAAAAGAGAAACATTCCAATGTGGAAACTACAGAATCTGAACCACCAAAAAGGAAAATCAACCTTCTACTGGTGGCATTGAACTAACTCAGAAGATGAAAATGAACATGCGTTGGTCCACACTGCTTTGGATGGTTATTGATCAGAACTGTCATCAGCATGGACACATGTTCTCTGTAATGGTGGTTGAAGCATGAAAGGACATATGAATCTTTAGTGCATCTGGCACATAAATATTTTGTGATGCCGGCTACAACAGTGCCATGTGAACACCTGTTCTCACTTTCAGGTGACATTGTAAACAAGGAGCAGGAAGCATTATCTCTTTCAAATGTGAACAAACCTGTTTGTCTGAGCGATTGGCTGAACAAGAAGTGGGACTGAGTGGACTGGTAGGCTCTAAAGTTTTACATTGTTTTATTTTTGAATGCAGGGTTTTTTGGTACATAATTCTACATTTGTAAGCTCAACTTTCATGATAGAGATTGCACTACTGTACTTGTATTAGGTGAATTGAAAAATACAATTTCTTTTGTTTTTTACAGTGCAAATAATTAATAAAAATAAATATAAAGTGAGCACTGTACACTGCATTCTGTGTTCTAAGTGAAATCAACATATTTGAAAATGCAGAAAACATTCAAAACTATTTAAATAAATGGTGTCCTATTATTATTTAACAGTGTGATTAATCGCACGATTAATCATGATTAATTTTTTTTAATTGCTTGACAGCCGTATTTAGAACCTTTCATTGAGTTCTTAGCATCATCCACATGTGCATATCAGGCTGATGACTAGCAACAAACAAACCATGGCATGAGCATAAAGAATGCTGGAGAACACACGTAACTCTCTCTTGAAGGTGGGAGAGTGTCACAGTCTTAAGGATCTTAAAAGTCAGTAACATGACCTTGAAGTTAATTCTCAGTTTAATGGGCAGCCAGTGTAATTGAATTAATAATGGTATAAGTAAGCCGCATGAATCTGAATAGCCTAAAGTGTATGGACACAGGAAAGAGGGAGTTCAACAAGCAGGCAAATACTAAACCATTCCCTTAATTTCCTCTGCATTATGCATTTCCAGCACTCCGGATCCCATATAAGTCTGTGATCAATTGTGTAGAGGCTGCCAATTAGATATAAAGCTTTACAAGTTCATTGTTGATAATGTCATTGCCATGAAGAAAATTCAGGCCAGTTACAATGTCTGGTACAAAGCTATCTAAAATTGTGAGTGTGGGCGTTTCAAGCATGGGTCTTATCTCATTTGAAATTGAAATATGTTTGCAATGCTTGAATGTGGGAAGATTAATTATCACCTCTGTTTCAAAATAAGAAGCAGTAGAAACCCATCACAGGAAAAAGGGGAAGTGACATTGTTGACAGCTAACAAGAAAGGTTGGGTTTTTTTTTCAGCTGGAAAATAATGCAAAAAAGAAACGAATGCATTCATTTCTCTAATCTGCAGCCATAGGAAAATGGTATTTGATAACAACTGAACCCTCCAACACAATCCCAAGACCACATTTTTCTTAATTGACAAGAAGTAGCAAACTAGGATATTGAGCTCATTTTCATAAGCCTACTGATTTCATCACGTTTCAAGCTTTCCACTTTCCTAAACTGATTCCAGCTCCTGACTCCTCCAAGCAGGTAAAATCGATGCCTGAAGGTATCATGATGCCAATTAGAAGGTTAAAAAATGCACATTATAGTATGTTGCACTCTGATGTATTTCAATAAAAGACCAGGATGCAGCAAATGTTTCCGTGTACTGTTTCAATACAGCTGTCTTTGAAATTGTAGGTAAAAAGCTCCCTCTGATGCTCCAGTGGTTGGGATCAGACCCCTTTGATATTTCATATCCAGGGTCACTTACAAATATGCTTCTCTATTTTTTTAAAGCAATCTGAAGACATCCATAGTTAGTATTACCCTAATTCAGTATCAAAGCTTCCTCATATCATTTCCAAAATAGCACTGAAAAGCACCCCTCTCTTGGTTTAGTTAATGGGGTTTGAAGATAGCAAGGTCGCTACATGCATCACATATTACAATAGTGAGATGAAAGAGACTTACACTCAAGACCGGGGAAACACTTTCCACCCCATCTGTGTTTCTCTGTCTCAACAAGATACCATTTTAGAGGAAAGTTGTCACAGTGATTAATCAGAGTGTAATTGAGCATGGGAGTGACTTGTGTTAAAAACTGTCATGATTTCAGCTGTAACAAAAAAAAATTAATAAAAAAGCCCTTGGGAAATTTGCACGCACACTTTCCCCATATCATTTCCCATAACCTTGCACACACGCATCCTCCCTGCCCCCCCCCCCCCGTTTGCTTTCCCGCCACCTCCACATTTTGTTGGAATGCCCATTTTTGCACCTAAATGCTCACTTTTGCATGTTTACAGTGGAAAAGTCACCTTTGCTTGGAAAAAAGGGGCAGTTTTCAACTCAAACGCATTTTTATGGGGATTTATGCACACCTTCGTGACATTTCCCACATAAGTGGGCCTAGTTTTCAGTTCCTAATAGCAATGAAGAACCTTGAGTTTCAAGTCATTTTTCATGTTGTTATAAATATTTCACATACCTCTAGTCATGACTCAGATGAATCTATTACATTCGTCCTGTTCACCTTCCTTCGGTAACTTGGTATTTGGTATAAAGAAAAGAAAAGTTAGTGAAATGACGTTGTGCATATGTACTGTCTTTTGAGTTTTCTTGACTTCCCTGTCAAATTTTTTCAGAGCCACTATAAGCCCTACGGGGGCAATTTAGCTTAGTCAAAGTCAAGCTGCCTTCTATCAGCCTCTTACATCTTCAAGAACAGTAATCATTCCTGAAACTGAACGAGTTTTCTGATATCTTGATATTGCTGATGTTGAATGAGGCAAACAAAGTCAGCTTGATTCTCTTAAATTCAGATTAATCTGTAGTGCATAAAGTAATAAAAACATTATTTTGACTATTAAACTGAGCAGATATGACAGCAGTCGTCAGGGGAAAACGTGTGTCATACACATACATAAACATGCCACAACAACAAGCTGTAATATTTCATACCGACTCTGCTTTCTTCGCAGGAACACTTTGCTGCAAAATTGCCTCTGGAGGGGGAAAAAAGTAATGGTTTGTATTGTCTAGAAAGAGATAATATAAAAATGGATTGTTTAGAAAAATAAACAGCAAAAAGAGGCTTTTACAATGAATCACCTGAATGAACGTTGCCAACCTGCCATCAAGGGCTGCATCATGAGTGGCTGTGTGCATGAAAAACACGTTGTCAGCAATGCAAACTTAGGGGCATACAGCTAGGGCTGTGCAAAATCTACAGCTGGAACCCTGAGCTCAGCTGAAATCGAGGTTCTAGCAAAACCTGTGGACAATCAGCTGAGGTTCATGCAGGGCCGGCTCTAGGATTTTTGCCTCCCCCAAGCAAAAACTTTTTTGGCCGCCCCGTTTTTTTCTTGTCCCCCCACCCACGTCCCCGCCTCAACTCCGCCCCTTCCCCAAATCTCCAGCCCTGCCTCCTCCCCCGCACAGGCTGCATTTCTCCCACCCCAGCTCACCTCCGCTCTGCTACCGCCACTCAGCTTCTCCCCTTCCCTCCCAGGATTTCAAGCCTAGGAGGAAGGGGGAGAAGCCGAGCGTCCCCCTCCCTCCCAGGCTTACCACCGCCACTTGGCTTCTCCCCCTCCCTCCCAGGCTTTAAGCTGAGCAGTAGCAGCGCGCGAAACAGCTGTTTCGCACATGGCAAGCCTGAGAGGGAGGGGGAGAAGCCGAGCCGCGGCAGCGCAGAACGGAGGTGAGCTGGGGCGGCTGGGCCACATTTCTAGGGGCGGCATAGCCGGCACCAGAATGCCACCCCTAGAAATGTGCCGCCCCAAGCACCAGCTTGCTGTGCTGGTGCCTAGAGCTGGCCCTGGGTTCATGGATAACTAGACTTTGATGTATGCATTTTGCACCAGCTAAAGTGCAAAAGAGTTATGGAAAGAGGCCCTAATCCTGCACTATTGAGGTCAATATGAGCTTAGCATATGACTTCAGTGGGTGCAGGGTCAAGGCTGGAGTCATTTTTGATGCCTGCTGGCTTTTGGGTGAGTAAAGAGTAAGCAGTAGCTGGCCCGCCCCCTACAGAAATTTATTAGACTTAAGGGAAGTGGTGCTTACCTGGTGCTTGCCCCAAATTTAATAGATAGGATAGTGGTCACCTAGGAGAGGTCCTACCTGACCAGATGCTCCTATCATTGTTCCCCTGTCAACCAACACAATAAAGGTAAGGTTGGGAGGATCGGAGGATATAGTCCTGACCTTGATAGATGGGATGGTGTGCAAGTCACTGGGCAAGGAGTGTCACACTGGGCAAGAAGGGATTTTTGACAGTTTGGGAACTATAGAACATTCAGAAACTGAAGCCTACTCACAGCTCACCCATGCACCACTTTCAAATGTTACCATGAGGATACTCTGGAGGCCCTAGTGACTGGGCACACAGCATATACACACACTGCCTGGTGTGAGGAACATTCCAGATGGACGATCTGTTCTGGAAACTAAAGTTACATTGAAGGAGAAAATCATCTGGGATTTGCACAGCAATGTGAAAAAATATTCCTGGGTGAAAATATCCTGTTTGTTCAGGGGCGCAAGAATGCAAAACATTTTTATTTCTTGCCACCAATTAAGTTTTGCAAAGATTAAGTGCCGGACTTGCAGGCAGTAAACAAACAACCCCAACCCTAATTCACTTCTTTTGCCCAAATCTGGAGATGACACAATCATTTACCAGGGCAATTGCATGCTATATGTGCTGCAATTCTACTTATGTTGGTGTGGAATTAAGGATTGGCCTTCCGTCTTAAAATCTTCATACATCCAGCTAAACTAATGCTCATGAAGTGTGAGGACTCGTGTGTGTACCTGACTCACTAGATTAAGATTAAGCTGTGCAGGTTATTTCAATACACCTTCATGCCACATTGCATCATCATGAATTTTAATTAGTATATTTTACAGATAAGCTATTTGAGGCTCTGATCCTGCACTAGACTCCATTTCCATGGAGCCCTGCCGCTGTAGGTAACCCTGTTGATATCAACAAGGCTGTGTATGAGCTGAGGGTCCATGCTAATAGATCCCTGATGCAGGAATGGGACATCGGGGAGTTTTTAAAACACTGTATGGATACTATTTTTCATGTGTACCAGAAATACAAACAAAAGGCTTACACGAATAGGAGGTAGGTTTTCACAGCTCTTTTCCAGTGGTATAAAGCACCTGGTTCTAGCCCTGATGGTTTAGGAGATATTGAATCTTAAACCTGTTACTGAGACAGCTCCAGACTGAACAATGCCCATTCTGCACCTCAGACCAGTGTAATTTTGCAGGGAAATTCCACTCTAGGGGACAGAAAGAAGAACGTTATTGTGGTTGGATTTTTTGTTTGTTTTAATTATCGCTGTTGGATAGTGGTTCAGAGGTTTGGAATGTTAGCAGATGGATTGTAGAGATGGATTGGTGAGTGCAGGTAAAGCAGTCAAAGATGCATGCTAAATGCATGCATCACATCGTTCTACAACATATTACATGGATGTCACTATCACATGTATGATGACAGCTATAGACAGATAAAGAGAGAGAGTATATGGCGTTTCCAGGAGATTAAACTAGACCGTAGGTTCCCACTCTGAGGATCATCACTATTGTTCCTTCCCCATCCTGCTAAATAGGAATGGGTTCCTGTCTAGACCCTGGGTACATTGGAGTAGGGGGGAGCATCATGTGGAGAAAAGATTGAGTACCAATGAACTAGGCATTCAGAGCACTCTTCTCTGATGAGTAGGCTCCTATTGAAGTAAGGCTCTTGCACAGGGGTGTGCAAACTACGGCCCAGAGGCCACATCCAACCCTTCAGATGTTTTAATCTGGCCCTTGAACTCCCGATGGGGAGTGGGCTCCGGGGCTTTCCCTGCTCCACATGTGCCGTGGCTCCGCATGGCTCCTGGAAGCAGTAGCATGTCCCCCCGCCAGCTCCTATGCATAGGGGCACCCAGGGGGCTCTGCACACTGCCCCTGCAGCTTCCATTGGCCGGGAACCATGAGCATTCATGGCCCGCCATACAATTTCTATAACTAGATGTGGCCCTCAGGCCAAAAAGTTTGTCCACCCTTGCTCTTGGAGATTCTGTGGGGGGGGGTTGGATGCAAATTTTCTGGTGTTTTTTTTTAAATAGAGTAGCTGTAAAAGCAAAAAAGAAGCAGTCCCTCTAATTTTTATTTATAAAATATTTAATTTGTCTAAATACTTCTCTGACAGACTTTAATGGTTTTAAAGAACTTATGATCTAATGAAAACAATACATATGTAATAACATTTTAAAAGCCTTGCTACTTACCTAGTAGACCATACCAAAATATTTAATGCTGTCATAGTTGAATTTGTGAATGTAGATAATTTTTAAACATGCATTATGTGTCACATGTAATAAATCTAAAGGAACCATTATACTTTGCCCTGTGAATCCCCATTTATCTCCTCCAAATCAAATACACAATCAAGTACAATCAAGTATGTGTCACTACTTGCTTTAGGGCCATACAGTGTTCTGTACTCATTTCACACATGGGACCTCGTTCGCTAAAGCTGGTACAGAAAGGTTTACACTGAATTGCACCTCCTTGCACCAGTGAGGTCCCCTACATCCCCGGAAGGGCAGGTAGCATTTCCATTGCCTGTGACAGCCTCCCTGAGGTTTTATGTTGAAGGGCCTTTATCTCCCAATGGTGGGAACCATAGGACTTGAAACACCATCAACTGTGGTGCACCTCAAAGCAGGGAGAATGCTTAAGTGCTTGGAAAGCATCTACCACATAGTAGGCACCAACATAAAGCAAGAGTGAAAAACAATCAATATACTCCTCACCTACATTTCCTTTCCAGACAACGCCACTCATTCTTTTGATTGCCTTGTTCTGCTGCAGCCTGACCTACCTCAGGGGAAGAGAAGTTGCAGCCATTTTAGAGGGCTGTGAAACCATGTTATCAGCTTATTATTATAGATTAATGGATGGTTTATTTGCGGTTGTTCAGAAGACAAAGAAACAAGGTGGTTTTTTTAGGTAGTGACATATGTACATTAACAGAAAATTAACAACAGCCAACCAAAATGGTAAGCCATCCCCTCACACTTTTCCATTAAAAGAAAACGGAGTGATAAGAAGGCACATTGCTACAGAGGGTGTTCCTGGAGCTGGAGGAAGAGGTGCAGGAGTAGCAGCAGCAACAGCATTTGACTTGGAAGGGTACAAAGGGATATGGATCATACCCACATTTCTCAGCAATAGCAGTTATTAAAAAAGGGAGGAGGATGGGAAGATTTAGAAGAAAGGCAAAAGCAGTGTTGCATCGCTTCTCCCCCATTTCTCCCATTTTATTCACTGAATAACCATGAACATCCTGGAACAGGTCTGGGCCCTTAGACTGCAGATGTATTAAGCGAAGTCTTGGACCCACTGAAATCAATGGGAATTTTGACATTGTCTTTTGTGGGGCCAGGATTTCACCCAGTGTTTTCAGTACAGAGGATCTGAAAGACCTATTTTTTTTTTTTTTAAAGTAAGCTTGGTTCACTTTTAAAGCTGAGTTAACAGAATAGCTAGTCTCCTCCTTCTCCCCCTCTCCCCACTGCCAAAGGTGACCTCTCCCGATACTCTTTCTTCAGTGTGCCATTTGGTTGAGCAAAATTGTTCTGATGTGTCCTCTATTGGAAAAGAAGGGGAAAGCCCTCCAATAAGGATAAAATAGAAAAAAGCCAACCCCCACCTGGATGGAGGGCACACTCACATTTTTTGCTAAACCCTATGATGTGCAAAGAGTCTAAGGATGCCAAAATGATCCACGCCCACTGACAGAATCAATTTCTGGGCATATTTTTCACCAAAAGAACTATAAAGTGACCAGGTAGATGGGCTGGAAAACTTACTGGGTTTGATGACGGGATATAAAAATCTTTCATTTCCAATATAAGTCAAATCCAACTGAGACGGTAATGACAAAAAGCTGTCACTGTTCAATGGCTGGATGATATGCTATATGCAATGTTTGGGGGCCCAGTTGCCGCTCACTAAATGATCACACCAAAGCAATCACCCCCTCTATTGGCGCTCATGGTAGAGGTATCAATAGCAAGGCCAGGGACTGAACAGGTACAGGGTATGGTCATAGTAGTGTGGTACAGTGTGGCGGGAGTAGGCACTATTTGTTGTTGTACCTGTTGTGCAATGGAACATAGGTTTTCACTTTCCAGGGATGTCAATCCAGCTCTCTTCAGGGGCATCAAGTTCACATAAAATATTAAATTTGCTTTTAAACAAATAACCAAATAGAGCTGCAAAATAAAACCACCACCACCTTTTGCTTCAGATAAGCCACATTTCACCTCAGAGCACATTTATTTTTCAGATGAAAATAAGGGCTTACAGTACAATGGAAACATTGTCAGAACCTTAATTATTGTTTTGAATAAACAAGGGATTTTAACAAAGCTAGTGGCTTCAGAAGCAAATCTCCACAACCCGACAAATATCCATTGCATTACAGTTTATAAAACACGGCTACAGAACACCATTTGAGGTAACAGAGATCTCTATAAATACCCAGGAAAACCATGGTTTTTGCAAAGATTTTATCACACAGACTTTAAAAATTGGCACTGTGAAACAAATGTACACTCTTATCAGCATCATGCATTCCAGGGGTTCTCTCATATGCAGCCCTCATCTGTTCCGAGGCAAGTCACATTGTGGTTGTTTGCGACTTTAACCCAACAACTGCTATTTCAGCAAATGCTCCTGGAGGGACATCTTGGAAACTGGAATGGAATGAATAATCTGACTGGAGAAATAATCCACTACTAAATAACCCACTGCCTGGAGCAATTCAAATAAAACTTCCTTCAGACGTCATTTACATCACTGCAGACTCCTACAAAGACAAAACCTGACCTATTTTTTTGTTTTAAAATTTGTTTTGCTTTTTTTAAAAAAATTGGTAATTGCAGCCTATCCAATTTTCTCTCCATTGTTTTGTTCATTATTGTCATATGTCTATGCTGTGCTTTCACCTCCTGGACTCCATTTCCTTAAAGGAGTGTGACAGAACCTGCTGAGAGTCTGAAACTGAAACAGCCAGAAGCTTCCCAGGACTCAAACTTGCCAGAGACAGCAGGGTGCAATGGTTAGACATCACAAGATGAATGCAAGTTTTCCTCTAGCTGGGGCAAACACCTTCTCCATTACTAATGCAAGCCAACAGCATATACATGTATTTTCATCGCATATTTGTTTCCATGCTGAGCTGTGAACTCTCTGAAAGTTAACTTAGCAAATCATATGTGCATTGAACTACAAGCTGATGTACACAATATGTGCCGCTGTAATAATGCATATGTGGTGTTGTACACACATGGTACATACTGTTCCAGCTACACAAAATATTTATGTGGTAGGAAACGTACAGTAGCATTCAACCAATCATGTTTATCAAATTTCTGCATAGGCATTTCACCACTGACAACTCTTTGGACTAATTCACCCTTTGAGTTATTTCCTTTATCACCGGGTCCTCTTTGTTCCTCTTTTCTCTTTCCCAGTCTTTTATGTGCAGTCCATATGCAGTGCTGAGATGTTATTGAATTGAAAATGTTTTCATGCAAATAATATTAACTATAGTTTTAAAAATTCCAGTAAATCAGTTCTTTCTGAAGAAGAACTTCCTGTTTTACATAACCAATGAAACTGGCCACATTAGCCAGCTGAATGGCAGAAAGGGAAAAGGCCCTTAAAGAAAATACATTTTCCTCTTGCCTACAGATTCAGTTAGAAAGCAGTGCTCATCTGCCCTATAAATAATGACTTTGTGTAATCTCACCAATGGGAAAAGGTCTTAATTGATTATTCTGAGGAAAGTGGCAGGAAACTTAGCCCTTCAGATGGTTCGTTCTGTTACCTTGGTTTGTTGAACTGTATATTTGACATAACATTGGATTATAGTTAGTGCTTCACACTGTTTGCAGAAGAATTTGTACAAGCTTTTGGCACTCAAGTAATGTATAGTTAAATTGTAGGGGTAAAACCAGCGGAATGGGTTGCTGTATGCATTAAGAACATGTGCAATGACATTGAATATCTTCTCTGCTTCTCTTCCCATTCACTTCTTGCTGCTGCCATACACAGGAAAATCAATGTTCTTTTATTGTATATGATTTAGAATGTATGACACAATGGGCCTGATTACTCCACTGTCAAAGAGGGGGGACAATCTGCATACACTTACACTGCCACTTCCCCACCTTCCCTCTGCACGCTGTCTCTGTGGCAACTTCAGCACCCCAGGTGGAATTCCTCATCAAGAGTGGTCAGACAATGTTTGAACCACCTCCCTCAGCCAGGCATCCCACGAGCAGGGCTGCCTTTATGTAATAGAATTCTGTAGGAGCCCAGATGGCAGAGCAATGGATCACATCATCATATCCCTTTGCTTCCCGCTGGTGCAGCAGAGCCCAGTTTTTGGGATGTGCTGGACAGCAGCATGCCTATCTTGTACAGAACAGGGATTGTGGGTTTATACACTGCAGCACCTTTCCCCTGGGTGGACTCTGCTGCGGTAGGCATTGCACCCTGAGTTACACTGACAGAAGCTGGCATAACCTGGGACTCTTATTATACGCTATTATGCATGCCTCATTCTCCTTTTATTTACACCAGTGTAACCCTCTTAACTCTAATAACTTACAGCAGTGCAACTGAGAAAAGATTGAGTCTCTGTGTTTCTACCTAGTTACTATGGTGATGGTGCATTAGAAATGCAGACAGGCGATATAGAAATACATAAAGGGCACACACAAAAATCCCTCTTACACACTTTTACTAGCTTCACTGTCCCATAACAGGCGTTCTATTGACAAATTTCCTTCTGCTCACTAAGCAGCAGCTGGAAAGGATTTTAAAACCCCCAGTTTAGCGCATTTCCTTCCTTAGCTGGTGCAAAACAATTCAAATGTGGCTCTCATCAATATCTGATTTCCTATGTCTAACTCTCGTTTGTGCTTTTGAAAATCTCCACCTAAATAAATACCTGACTCGCCCATAAATCAGCGTATAACTTCATGTATAGGGAGGGATAGCTCAGTGGTTTGAGCACTGGCCTGCTAAACCCAGGGCTGTGAGTTCAATTCTTGAGGGGGCTATTTAGGGATCTGGGGCAAAAATTGAGGATTGGTCCTGCTTTAAGCAGGCGGTTGGACTAGATGACCTCCTAAGGTCCCTTCCAACCCTGATATTCTATGATTCTATGTCCAGAGCTCAAGGTAGCTGTGTCTTTCTCTAAATATTATATTATTAAGGAGAACAAGGTAAGAGAGAGAATAATATTATCTAGCGGGGGAAATGAGGAAAAGCCATTTGTCAAATCCAAATAAGGGTAAACCTCAATAGAACAAATAACTCAGTAAAAACAAAAGGTAGCTAATAGGAAGGAAGGGCAATCATGGTTTGGATAGAATAAGAACCTTCCTTCCCTCCTGAACCATCATCCAAAACATAAATCGATCCATTTCTAAGGTTCAAAAAAGTTCATGTAATAACTTCCCCACCTTCTTCCCTCCGTTATTTTTCATTCCTCTGTTCTGGATGGGAATGGACACAGACTTGTTAAAAGACCAGGAGAGAAGTTGCTCTTATGTATTCCCAGCTCAACCATTGCCAGAGCCACTGGAACGCTCACAAGATTGCAGAACTCTTTCCTTCTCCCAGCTGGCAAAACCAAGGTAATAAGCCTCCAGTTTAGGTGCTGATCAGTGCCAAACCTGTGGCTCAAACTCTGGAATAGATTAAAAGCATTCAACAAGTGATACTACAGTAAACCTCTCGTGAGATTTTTGATGTGATTTTTAGTCATTGATTAAGTTAGCCTCTCTACACGCCTGGGAGATGGGAAAGTTTAGTAGTTCTGTTTTAGGCTATGCACAAATAACATGCCATATAAGAAAGGAGGTTACAAGGGCTGAAGAATACAATGTAGAATTTATTATACATCGTTTATGTAGGCCCTGATTCAGCAAAGCACTTACATGCTTAACATTGAGCATTTAAGTTCTATTCAATAAGGAACTACTCATGTGCTTAACTTTAAGCACGTGCTTAAATGCTTTGCTTAATCAGAGTCATAGTACCCTAAAGTATTTTAGACACTTAAACATACACAAAATAATACAGGTCTCTGTTCCAAAGACCTGACAATCTAAATTAACAATATATAGACTAAATGAGCGAGATCCTGTTGTGATCCATGACAATACCTATTTATTTGTACCATTTTCCTTACTTATTCCCTGTGTGAAAGGCCATGCATTTGAAAATTATATGAAGTGGTAATTATTAAGACCAATGTCCATTTCTGGTAATGTTCTGCATGTTTGTAATAAAACCTGAAACCATGCACCAACCTCCTAAATTTAGAGGCTTACTACAAACCCGAGAAACTTAGCTGGAGTTTGGATGTCAAACTTTCACGCACCTCAGGCCACTTAAGAGCAAACCAGAGGCAATTATGTATTTGACAGAAAAACAGGTGAAAGTCAGAACCAACTGAGCAAACATATTAACATAAAATTCAGGGGTTGCAAAATGATCTGAGCTGAGGCTTTAGAATGTGTTTGTATGGACTCCTGCAAAATGAAACTGTTACAAGTTAAATTTGAAAGGATATCATATTTATGGGCTTGGTATAAAAACCTAGCTATACGTAGAAGCATGCTCTTTGCACTCATCAGCAGTACCCCTCTGATTTATAGGCCTTTGTGTCAGAATGCATCTTAGAGACTTCACTACTTCATTGCCTCACAGGTGTGTATGGCTTCATTTGAGAAGGATGCGTTTTGGTATCCAAATGCATAACGGACAATGGAATAGAGCTTTCTAGCCTACAGAGCCCAGGGATCATTCTACTTATTTAGGCTGTGATTTTCAAAGTAATCTTGAGAATTTACACACATACCTTCTATTGAGATGAATGGAGGATGTGTGTCGAAGCCCACTAGATTGCTTTGAAAATCTCCATCTTATAGGTTAATGAAGACAGAACATTATTAATTCTGCCTAACAACATTTAGATGATGAAAAGCTCTTTTTCTCTGCAATGCTCAGATACCTCAGTGACAGACTTCAACATCAGATGATGGATGGACAGACAAGTGTGCTTAGAAAGTCACATTTACTAAAATTAGCATTTCTGAGCCTTTTGCTGGCAGTTAATCATTCTTGCTAAAAACAGGACTTCGATGCTGGGAATTGAAACCCAATATCAAAGATGCAAACCAGTTTCCATCTTGCTTAAATAGAATTTTAGAAGGTTAAGTCCATTCCTCTGCCCACAGAAGATTGTTCCATATGAACATTTCAACAGCTTCATCTAGACTAAGTATGAATAACTCCAGTGATGCAGTTTCTGCCCACCCCCCTTAGAGACTATTCCATATTCTAATTGACCACATTGTTGAGACATTTTGCCTGGTGTTCTTTTCCTGAGTTTCGTCCCATTACTTCTAGTTATTCCTCCCCAAACTGCTGTAAACAATTCTTCCTCCTATTTTAGTATGCAGAAAAAGAACTTTACTGTTCTAACATTAAACACTTTGTTTAAATATTAAACAGTAATGTTCTTCTTTTCATGGTTAAGCCAGTTATAAGGCAGGGTTTAAATTGGTTTACAAATCTCTGACATTGAGCTCCTGTACAAGCGGTGTCACAAATGATGCCATTCCCCAACACTCCCCAGCAGCATGAATGCCGTGCTGAAACTTTCACATAGGGATGTTTCTTTATTGACACGACAGAGATTAAGTGATATTTTTATAGTGCTGCCTTAGAACTTTCAGAAGCTTTGTTATTTAATTTATTTATTTATTAAGAAAATGACATGACGTGCATCCCTCTAATCATAATCAGTCACCTGGTGATTATTTTAGAGAGATGAGATTCTGAAGTGTTAGAATATGAATATGAGTGCGCTATTAACATTTTCATGCAGACTGTGAGAATACCCACAGAGAGCATTTCCTCATTTTACTGTTTCTGAAAAATAATCCTAAACATTTAAATGTGGGTTAAATACAGAATCTTCAGTCTTAACCTTTGAAGATTTTAGGAAGCAGGGTTGGATTTGAATCCCCAGATCCAGCCCTGTGATTTAAATCTGGATCTAAACACAGAAGGAAGGGGACAAGTTTCTTGTTCTTTTTCAGATGTGGTAGAAATCTTTCAAGAACCATTGTTTTTACAGTAGAACCTCAGAGTTATGAACACATCAGGAATGGAGGCTATTTGTAACTCTGAAATGTTCACAACTCTGAACAAAACATTATGGTGGTTCTTTCAAAAGTTTACAACTGAACATTGACTTAATACAGCTTTGAAACTTTACTATGCAGAAGAAAAATGCTGCTTTTAACCATCTTAATTTAAATTAAACAAACACAAACAGTTTCCTTACCTGGTCATATCTTTTTTTTTTAAAACTTTCCTTTAATTTTTAGTAGTTTACATTTAACACAGTTCTGTACTGTATTTCCTTTTTTTCCCTCCCTCTGCTGGTGCCTGATTGTGTACTTCCAGTTCTAAATGAGGTGTGTGGTTGACTGGTCAGTTCTTAACTCTGGTGTTTGTAATTCTGAGGTTCTACTGTATAAGATTTCTACAGTGTTTGATCAAAATCTCAAGATTTCAGCTCCTTCTAATATGAACACAAATTTTTGCTCTGATTTTGTCACAAACCCAAACCTAGCCTAAAACTATTCTGGATTTAAAAATGGCTTCTTCAGGGGCTCAATTCAACTCAGTCTAAAAACTCCTATTGACTTGAATGATGCAACATCAAACCCCAGGAGAACTGACCAAATACCAGCAGGGAAAGGAGGTGCCTGGCAAATATTTCTCGAATACTGGGGCCTTGGTTCTATACCATCGTATTTAAGCTCTTTAGTAGTTGAGAATTTATGAAGCTTTGAAATTGGTCTGCAGGATTTGGTCAAGTACACACATTCAGCTTTAAATAAGTGCATTTGATAGAGAATACATGGATTTAATGTTAAATCTTGTTAAATTTAACTTCTGATGTAGCAGGCAATTTTTGAAGCTCAGATACCAATATCGGATTACTTTACAAAGAATCCATAAGCTGCCTTTACTTCTTTGGTGATTTGTATCAGAAGTTTTCAGACACTCTTTAGATTCACAAAGAGTGGCAATGGTTTGAAAAAGCTTCCCAATAGAATGTAAGCTCTTTAGGGCAGAGACCGTCTTTTTGTTCTGGGTTTGTACAGCACTTAGCACAATGGGCTTCTTGTTCATGACTGGGGCTCCCAGCCACTGAATTTTGTATTCTGCAAATCCTATTCAACCAACTCAGCTCCTCAGCACAAGAGAACCAAAACAAACCAAAACAAAAAACCATAGGTTGGAGGCAGACATGCCAAACCCACCAAAAAAAAAAAAAAAAAAAAAACACATGCAGAAATTGGGCTTGTTTTTGGCTTAATTGGCTTGTGAGGTGCTTGTTGGCTAGTTTTTGGCTTGCAGCTTGTTGCTTCTTTTTTTAAAATCTGGCAAGGAGGGACAAGGAGGGGGAAGAGTTGGGGTGCACAGCAGCCCACCACAGTCCCAGACTGCACGCCGGAAGGATCTAGTCACACAGAGTGTTGGGGTTCTTAGGTATTGGTTTGTTTTGGCCTTGTTTTGAAATGGGATTAGCTTGATTTTTGGCGTATTGTGAAAGTCAGGGTGCTTATTTACTGCGTGAAAGTTGGCAACTGTGGTTGGGGGCTGGATAATTCAGGGAATTTGTAGTAGGGTATTGAGCCATTTTCCCTTTAAATTATAGTTCTAATTCAGCCCAGGTCAACTGTGATAGAAAGTTGGGATAAAAATGTATTGTGCTCCAAATACTGGTGAACATTCCATGTTTTTAAATAAAATGTATTGTTCATATGTGAGGCACTGTAGATGGGGGTTAGAGAAGCAGAATGGACTCCAAGGTTCTATTCTCAGCTCTCTTGTTATTTCAGGCCAAGTTACAAATCTTGCTCTGACTCAGATTCCTCCTTTATGAAAGAGTGAAAACACTTCTCTAACTCACCAGGGTGTTATAGGGCTTAATGAAGTATTTGTGAAGTGCCTTGCGACCGTTGGATAAAAGGTGATTCATAGGCATGAGGTATGATTAGTGAGGTAATAGGTCCCCAATCTGGGTTCCCCACGTACAGAAATCTAGCCATTTAACCCAATTTGTTTTCATACAAAAGCACCTTTGGAGAAAAAGGCTGGGATTTTTAATACTTGAAATGGCTGCTGCCACATAGCAGTGCCCTTTAAAACTATGGTCCAGCCATTTTGTTAACTCCATAGTCCACAACCACTCCCCCTCACGGTGGTTGCCTCTTGCATTATCTTCTGCATCCCGCACTGCTCATCCATATAACCCCTCCACTACCCCCAACCCGGCCACAGTTTCAGTACAGCACCCACTCACTCCCACTGCCCCTCTGTCAGCATTACCATGACATACCCCTTCTCCTCCTTCCTATCTCCATTGCAGTGGCCATCAATTACCATAGCACCACTCTCCACACCAGTTCCTTTCCTTTCTCCTTCCCTGTATCCATATCTCAGACTCAGTATCCTTGATGGATACTAAAGCGTAATACTGGATGCTTGATGATTCTCAGTGTTGGAAATCACCACATCCCTGTTTATTATCGCAGAGAATGGGAGTTTAGTCCGAAGCTACTTCAAGTACCACATATCTTTTGAAAGACCTACCAACGCAGCTTCAGTCTTCCACAACAGTCAGACTGAGGGAGTGCAGATATCAATGGAAGAGGACAGGAAATCTTTACAGCCTTCTCTACAGATAGCCCTAGGTGCCAGAACACCTCCAAAAGGAAGTTAACAGTCCCATGCTTACCCTCTTCAGAACCTGCTGAGAGTCGCATCTTTATAGCAAAACATTCCCCAAAGGACCTGTAGCGAGGCGGGCTGGCGCCCCACCACCCCGCAGCGTGAACAACCTGCCTCGAGGCCAGAGTGGGCGGAGCCAGGAGGCTCCGGGCCCGCCCCGCAGAGAGACAGGCCGCGACCTGGAAGTATAAAGGCGGCCCTCGGAGCTCACTTGGGGAGCAGCCACTGGGGAGACCAGACGCCGCCGGCCTAGCCTGCGACTGGGAAAACCCTGCGGCCCCAGGGACAGGCCGGACCTGCCGAGCGGCCGCTATCCAGAGGAGGAGCCCATGGTGCTGGGACCCACTGAAGACACCACCCGGACTCAGGTACCCTACGAGGGGGAGTCCAGAAGCAGCCCGGGGGCAGCCGACCCTCATCTCGCTGCAGCACTGCCAGAGCCAAGGTCAGTGTGTTGCGGCCAGGATCCCCACTGACACAGCGGCGGGCCCTCCGCCGCTGCTAGGGCCCCGGGCCGGGATGCAGTGGAGCAGGTGGGCCTGCGTCCCCCCTGCCACCCAATGTGTGGGTGGCCGTCTCCCCCTCTCCCAGGTTCTCCAGAGCCAGGAGCCTGGTGCCTTCTACTGAACTCTGTGCTTAGCCCCTGCCTGAGGGTCTGAGCCTCAGACGGTTGCTTACTGCCCCGCCCTGATCCAGGGCCCGGGCTTATCTTCTGCCGCTTGCAGGACCCTACCTGAGGTTTTATGGCCACAGACTGAGGATTCCCCCAACCCAGCTGAGCGTGTGCAGCGAGGCGGGGTGGTGCCCCACCACCCCACAGAGGGCCAAGACCCCTACAGTACCCCATAATTACAAATTACACGCCCCCCAAAAAAGGTTGGGGAGGGGGCAGGCCTATACCTAATGGATTAGATCCAAAGACCATTGAAGTCAGAGAGCCTCCCATTGATTTCAATATGATATTTCATATTAGGAGTTAATTAAGGAATTAATTTTCCCCATGGGTAGTTATCACTGGCTTTTATAGCCTTTATGCAGTCCCTAGATAGTATAATGATAGGCACTTTGGAAGTGTGGACACAGATTTATTTATTTAGCACCAAAAAATGTGCTCAGTGCTGTACAACAAACAAATACAAAAATAGTGTTTGGCCAGATGTGTTATTACCAATGAGACATTTGTTTCCTTTACTATAACCCTCTGAAAATAAAACACAGTAAGTGTCTCTGCCTACAACAGCAGCATCTGATTTACTCGTTTGTATTTACAGTATTTGTTAATCTTTGTTACAACAGGTTCCTGATCACTTTTCTTCTCTTGGCTAGATAAGGTTGGTTTTGTTGTTGTGGTGGTTTTTGTTTTTTTTTTTGGGTGGGGGGGGGGAGGGCAGGGTAAACTGACTGCAGGATACTGTTGCTCAGCAATTTGTCTTCAGTAATCAATGACCTTTTGCTACATTGAATCTCTGCCAGCTATTGTATAACATTCTGTGTGGGTTCTTGGGGTGAGGGGTGCGGAGCTGAAACAGAGTTGGATTAACAGTCCTGCTCTACTGTTTGACCTGTCCCTAGCATTTGGGGGAAAGGAAAGCCACAGATGCTGCTGTATGGGAGTGTGTGAACTCTGGTTCCACGAAAGAAAATTTCATGAATTTTGCTAGGACTAAGTTAATGCAAAATTAGACTGTGGAGTACTCATTAATAGATGGTCTACATGTGATTTTTAATGTAGTGACTGCAATGCGGTCAACAGGAAGATCCAAATGGCTGATTAATAGTGGAGACTTTATGCAGTATGAGTGACAGCTATTTTCACCTAGTATGCTTCTTAGCCCAGGGCTACACTAGGGGAGGGGGTCGATCTACGATACGCAACTTCAGCTACGTGAATAGCGTAGCTGAAGTCGGCGTATCGTAATCGACTTACCTGGCTATGAGGACGGCGGCGAGTCGATCGCTGCCGCTCCCCCGTCGACTCCGCTTCCGCCTTTCGATGAGGTGGATTTCCGGAGCCGACGGGGAGCGCGATCAGGGATTGATTAATCGCGTCTTAACGAGACATGAAAAATCAATCCCCGATAGATCGATTGCTACCCGCCGATCCGGCGGGTAGTGAAGACAAGCCCTTAGTGTTTTCTTGCTGTGCTCTAGTGTCCTGCTGAAATGTCACTGGATCCTTACAAAGAGACATCTCTTTGATCAATCATCTTCTAACCATCAAAGACATCCTAGAAATTTTATGGGAGATGGATGCATGCTGAAATAAACCTGATTACTTTTTCTGGAAAAAAACCCACTACTGCGTGTCACAGTTCAGGACAACTGCACCTGTATTCCCTCTCCTTGATCCATTGAGGGCAGAGCTTAAATTTTCAGACACTATTTCATAGAATCATGGAAGATTAGGGTTGGAAGAGACCTCAGGAGGTCATCTAGTCCAACCCACTGCTCAAAACAAGACCAATCCCAACTAAATCATCCCAGCCAGGCACAAAGCACCAGGGCTTCCGTGGGTTTGAAACTATTTACTGGGGCTCTACTCCAGATGGCTCCAGCTAAATTTAAGCCCTGCTGGAGGGCACACATTGTAGATTCCAGGCTTCTCAGACATTATGTCTTGAGTGGAGACCTACATCTCTCTCTCTCTCTCTCCTGACTGGGGTTTTCTAGGCTGAACAGTTCCTTACCTACACTGTGATATTCCCAGTGAGCCAGGCTGCCTAAACAGGCCAATCTGTGCACTTTGCTTTCTCTGCAAAGGCTATGAAGAGCTGTAATTGTCAACAATCACACATCACCACACAGCTCTTTATAAGCAAGCACATTTATTCTTAAGGTGAAAGCATCACATAAAAAATATTAAACACAATGGAAGAACCAAGTTCCAACAATGGAAGACCCTTTAATAAGCTTATCAGAGACCACCACCCCACTCCAACCTGCTGAAACTGGCGGGGATGCACTCGGCATGCCTCAATGGGCCTCCGTGGTCACGGGGCGTGCTACCACAGCTACACTGTTATTTATACTTGTGCTAGCCGTGTGTGTGTGTGTACACAAGCAGGGAAATCACACCCCTAGCTCACAATGTAGGCATAGCCAAGGAGAAATGGTAATGTTGCCAAAGGCCTGGTGCTCATAAGGAAGGTTCCCAAGGAGCCAATAATGAACTGACTAGCTGAAGGGCAGCATCCATGTGCAAAGGTGGTGTTGGTTCTAATCAGAGAGAGAGGGGGGTAGAGGCAGGCGGTATGGCCACTCTTCAGTTAGCGTCCGTGAATCTGTCATTGGTCTATTGAAGGGGACCTTGCTATGTTGCTATTGCAGCTCTGGCTGTACCATGGTAGTGAATCCTGCCTGATGGGGAGTGCACCATGACCCAAGCATAGGCTAAAGGCTGCTCTGCAGCCATAGGCAGCTGTTTGTCCAGCATTCAAAGATGTTTTCTCATCTGGTGGAAACAGTAATTCACTTCAAAAGGAGCTTGTTTGTTTTTAACTAACAAAAACCAAAAACTGAAATCTAAAGCACAGTAATTCTGCATCTTATCCTTCAGCCATACAGATAATTCCAGAGATCAAGTGCTGGAGTACAGTTCTACCCAGGTTAATTCATTTAATCAAACATTACAGTTCATTGTCTCCTAGGTCTTAGCCAGTATTTGCCTTCCAAGTGGAGAAAGTTTTAGAAAAGTTCTTTCTTTCCCTGAAAAGGTGACTCAAGCAGGACTTTGATGAAGTGTCTAGGTACTGATTTTCTGGACATACGGTATTTATTTATGACTGTGTATCAGACCTCTTCTCTCACGTTATACTAGCTTTATAGGTGACATCCAAAGTATAGCCAAAACTACACTAAAAGAATACTAAGGTTCCAAAGCCAAATACTCAAAAGTTAGGAAATGCCAGAATTAAGCTTTCCTGTCAAAACCTGATCTGGCTCCTTCATGTGTATGCATTAATTACATGATCGCATACTAATTTTTCTATGGGACCTGCCTCATTCAGTGAATGGGTAGTTATTCAATATTTCTTCTTATCCTCAATCAATCAATGTGTGGCCCCCAGCCTTATTTAACACAAACCATCCAAACTTGCACTGGATACAAAATTATTAATTTCCTCCTGGTTATTTCTATGGTGCTTTCACAACAGTATCTGAGATCTTCACAACCATTAATGAATTTATCTACACAGCACCTCTGGGAGAGTATGTAGTAGTATTATTCCCATTTTACGATAGGAAACTGAGACACAGGGATTAAGGCCAGAATTGTCAAAAGCATCCACTAATTTTAGATGTCCAATTTGACACACCTCTGGCCTGATTTTTCAGAGAATTTAGCTTTTTTATAGTACTTTCTATGTTCAAATCACAGCTCTAATTGACATCAGGTGTAGTCATGAATGCTCAGCACTTCTGCAAAGCTGGCCTCAGAGTGCTCAACTTGTGTACTCGGAAAATGAGGAACACACAGTGACGTGGTTTCTGTGATACCAACCCCTTGGTGCTGCCACCTGGTATGCCAAGGCTACTTCTGCCCCTGCTTTCCTGCTTTTTCCAGCTTGGGACTCCAGAATCCTGTATGTTTTGAGCCAGATACCGCTGATCTGCTGCAAACAGACCCAGGTCCGAACCACGTCCCCTAAATGCTGTAGGCCTCCCTGGAAGCAGCTCAGGAAGTGCCCTTGCCTTTGACACCCAGATGCCCAACTCCCAAAGGGGTTCAAACCCTGAATAAATCCGTTTTACCCTGTATAAGGCTTATACAGGGTAAACTCATAAACAGTTCACCTTCTATTTCAAAGATAGAAAGATAAGCACAGCTGTTTGCCGCCTCCCCCCCCGCCCCCGGTACTAACATGTACTCCAGGTAACTTATTAAAATCACTTTTTACTTACTAAGTACAGAAAGTAGGATTTAAGTGATTCCAAGTAGTTACAGACAGAGCAAAGTGAATTACTAAGTAAAATAAAATAAAACACGCACGTCTATGTCTAATCAAATTCAACAGATATAAAAACCTCACCAGTTCCAGTCTTTCTTTTACAGGCTGTAGAACTCCTAGCCTGGGTCCAGCAATCGCTCACACCCCCTATTGTCTTTGTCCTTTGTTCAGTCTCTTTCAGGTATGTCCTTGCGGGGTAGAGAGCCTCTCTCTTTAGGCAGCTCAAGCCAAAATGGAGGGGTCTTCCAAGGGTTTAAATAGACTTTTCCAATCCCTGTGTAGAATCATGTTACCCTGGAGCTTTGGGATCACATGGGCAAGTCACATGTCCATGCACCCTAACCAGTCCAGCCAGTCGCATTCCTGGCCAAGCTCAGATGTGGATTGGGGTCTGCACCTCCTATTGTCTGTGTAAGGGTTTCTTGATTGGTCTCTTTACATGCACATACCTTTCTCAAGACATGATCCCAGGATCTTACAAAGGCTATGTATAAAACCAGCAAATATAAACCCAATGTTCATAACTTGAACTACAACAATGATACATGCATGCAAACAGGAGGAATAGATTCAGTAGATCATAACTTTTACAGAGATATGTTACATGGCACATGTAGCATAAACCATATTCCAGTTACGTAATATATACATTTATAAGCATCTCCCCATAAAGTTTCATTGGGGACACCGTTACACACACAATTAGTAACCACTTTCGAAAAGGTTGGTTTAAATGACCTGTCCAGCATCACATAAGAACTCTCTGGCAGAATCAGGTATAGAATCCAGGATGGCATTCAATTTTCTTAACCATGAAGCCATCCTTTCTCTTCCTGCCATCCCCTGCCTCATTCACTCCATACCTTTCAAATTCTGCAACAAATGAGGTAGGGTCTCTACAAACAACAACCTCCTTCACTGCGCAATGCTGCCCCACCCCTAGAACAGTTCTATCCTGTGCACTGAATGCAATAGGAGTCCTACGCAAAACCATAATATGCAATCATATAATTAAAGATCTATCATTATGCATATGCACATTGGGACCAAATTAATTCTAGCATTTCCTAACTATTCAGTGCTTTATTTTGCAACCTTGATGTTCTTTTGACATTTTTTCTGTAATTTCCTAATTAAAATATAATGAAAAAAACTTGCAGAAATTCCATCAAGTAGAACTATATTGACACTCAGCTTGGGTCAGCAGCAGAATCGGAACCTCTAGATCCATGGCACGGATATCTATTACTTGACCTAATGAAGTAGTTCTCTATGTGGATGAGCCAAAGCGGGGTAAGACAAAACTTAACCAGTGGATTTCAGAGCTATTTGCTGACAGATATGGAATGTAGAGACGCAGAACTCTTGGGTTCAGGTCTAGCGAGAATAGGCTCTTCTTCCTCATGCACCCAGCATATTCCCATCTCCCTCTGCTCTTATCCAAGTTCCCCACCTCCCCCAGCTCCTGTTCCCATCCCCTTCTCTCCACTCTGCTCCAATCCACTGCACAATTTGATAGCTCCTACCCTGCTCTTCCTCTGCTGTCCCCACCCTCCATCTCCTGCCCCCTCTCCCTACCCTGTGGTTTCTGCAACCCACTCATCTAATATGCTGCTCTCTTCCTTTTCAGTCAGACTGTTCTTATTTCTCCATCCGTCTGGAGTCAGTGCCAGCAGTGGGAGCATTCTGAGCACAGGAGTGACAGTCTCCCTGCTTTCAGTTCCTGTGCCCTCTACCAGAGACGTCCTTGGGGTTCCAGTCTACCTAAAGTTCTTAAATGGCCATCATTACTATCCTATGTGAGTGCCTCTCAATTCTTAATGTATTTATCCTTACAACAGCCCTGTGAGAGAGGGAAGTGCTGTAATGCCCTCTTTACAAATGAAAAACAGAGGCATGGAGAGGCTAAGGGTATGTCTGCACTTAGAGTTTTTGCACTGTTCGTTTCACCGGTGATAGGGAAAGTAAAGCACTGGTTTGTGCACTCACTCACTCAGGCGTCAGAGAGTGTTTATACTACCAGCACTTCCATCGCCGATGAGAGCAGCACTGTAAGGCAGCTATCCCACAGTGCAGCTGTCTCGATAGGTCTTGTGGGAAGGGAAGGGGGGGGGTGAACGGAAGGTATTCTGGGTCCCTGCTCAGTGCCCCACGCTGCCCTGCTTCATGTCCCAGCAGCCCCATTACTTCCTTGTTTCTTCGGTGGCATTTTTTGTAAAACCTCCTGCTGTCTGGCTGCTTTCCCCACCACATCTACAAGCAAAGGGAAAGGGAGCTTCAAACTTCCCAGGGCTTACAGAGGGAGGGGCGGACGTCCATGCGTCAGAGCAGCGGAGATGCTGGCCAGAGTGGTCGCTTTTGGAACTGTGGGATATCCTTTGGAGGCCAACAGGTGTTTACACTGGTAGAACATGTCTTCACTTTCACAGCAGCGCAAAAAGAACAGCGGTAAGAGCTGTACACCTCTCGTGAAGGTGCTTTTCAGTAAGTGTAGATATACCCTAAGTGGCTTGCCCAGTATCACACAGGAAGCCTTCAGGCGAGTAGAGATTTGAATCCATGTCTCTTAAGCCATAGGCAAGTGCTATAACTACCTGTCAGTATTACAAAACCATCCTGCCTGTCTGTATTACAAAACCATAGCCACAACCTACCCCTTGTCAACAACTTCAGCAGAAAGGCCAAAGATTGTGCGGACAATGAGACTGAACTATCCTCTCACCTCTACAGGTGGGCTATCCAGAACCGGATATGGGTCTATTGGTCGAGAGGTGTAGGCGACATTGACCCACTGCTGGCACTCACCAACACTTTCAAACCTGTAATCTGGAGGAGAGAGAAAATAATAACTGGAGGTATAACAAAGTCAAAAGCTATGAAAAGTATGATTCTTTTATCCCAGTAACATAGAACAATTTGAGACTTTCCTCTACACTGGGCTTGATTTGCCTTTATGGAAAACTGTCAGTCAATACTGTTTATTTTTCAAATGTTAGCAAATATTGGCATTTGAAAGTGAATGAAAGATTGATTAGTCTAGTGACAATAACTGACAGAAAACTAGTGAGAATGGATACAAATCAATATTCATGAAGTGCCAGAGTTCTGTAAGTATAGGAATTCATTTACTATCACTCAAACTTTTCATTATTTATTGACAGAACTTTCATATTTAAATGCAATGGAAGGCTCCCATTTGTTAAATCATTTAAAATAATAATACTTAGAATTTACCTAGTAATTCCAATCCTCATGTTGCTTTACCAATACTAATTAACCCTCTCAGCACTCCTGTATGGCAGGTGAATAAGCATTACTAACCTTTTACTATTAGTAGTATTAGTATTAAGAGAGTGGAAACTGAGGGAAAAGGATTAACAAAAGCAGAAAAGGGTGTGAGTGTGACAGCAACGGGAGTTAGAACCGAGGCTGATCCTGGCTCCCAGTTGTGTGTTCAGACCATTAGACAATGTCTCTGAAAAGTCAGCCCCTTCTTCCCAAATTCACCTTATTACCTCCAGATACAGTTCAGATATCAGATTCTTCTCTAAGGCCAGGTCTACACTACCCGCCCGATTCGGTGGGTAGCAATCGATCTTTTGGGGATCGATTTTTCGCGTCTCATGTAGACATGATAAATCAATCCCAGAAGCGCTCCCCATCGACTCCGGTAATCCTACTCCGCTTCCGCCTTGCGTCGGGGTGATGAGGGAGTGGCAGCCTTCGACATTGCAGTGTCCTCACGGCGAGTTAAGTGAAGCGAGGTACGTCGATTTCAGCTATGTTATTCACGTAGCTGAAGTTGCGTATCTTACATCGACCCCCCCGCCCCCTCCCATAGTGTAGACCAGCCCTAAGGAGAGAGGTACATAACACTATGTCAGAGCATCTGGAGTTCTATTCACTTTATGTTGCAAGTGCCTTTTAAACAAGGCCAAGGTCCTGTCTACTTTGCATGGACGTGAAACAACTTTTCAAGTGAGCCTTAGTGTTCTCAGAAAATGTAACTCTGCATCAGGGTGACCAGATGTCCTGATTTTATAGGGACAGTCCTGATGTTCGGGGCTTTGTCTTTTATAGGCTCCTATTACACCCCCCACACCCTGTCCCGATTTTTCACACTTGCTGTCTGGTCACCCTACTCTGCACCAGTTTATGTATATAAATAAGACCATAGCTGCTGTTATGTAACTCCAGCAATTGCCATGGTGCTCAACACCATAGTCTGACCATGTGAGTAATCTCACTAACTATTTTGCATGCACAGATGCCTATTTTTTGTATATAAATATGCATTTGCACCTGTAAATAAAGGTTCACTTTAGAGACATGTTAGAACATATGGTCATATCCTTCACTTTACTCACATCTGGATTGAGTTTCACACAACTAGCTTTCCCCCATTTCCCAATATCAGTCGAACACTGGACCAGACATTGAACAGTAGTGAATGGGTCAGATAAGATATATAGATTTGGAGCAGAGTATCATCAGCACACTGAAAGCACTATAGCCCTTACCTCCTCACTAGCCATCGGGGATCCCATATACATGTTGGATAGAATAGAAGATAGGGAGTTCCAAAGGATTCCAGACTATGACAGCTCCCTTAGGGATAAACAATTGCCCTACCCACCACTCCCTGGGAATACTCAGCAAGAAAAATATGGTTCAACAGCCCCATGCACTCCTGCTAAATTCCACAGGTGAGTCAAGAACAAACACTTCAATAGCAATGAAGGCAGCTGGTGGGTGGCTCTAACAATATTAGCATGGACATCCAATTTTCTTCCATTTCCAGGAAGACCATCTACCAAATCAGAAATGTAATTTCTGTGCTGTACATAGAAAAACAAGGGTCAAGGAGATACGAGATGTCTAGGTACACTGTCTCATTACAGCCTTCTCTAAAATCTTTACCAAAAAATATTAGTTATTGGGCAATTGTTAACCACATTTCCAGATGGATACATTGATTCTGACAAAGAAAGCAACTAATTATAAAAAATTATTATGTGGGAGCTGGTCATTGACAGCACAGTTAAAGCAAAGGCAGAGTTTTCAGTTTAACAAGAGTTTTTCATTTTTGTAAAATGTCTTGCAAAAATAATTCCAATGATAGTAATCCTCCAGTATCATCTGAATTTCTCATAGTGGTTTGATGAAAATCGGGTTAATAAAGTAAAAAGGCATAAGAAGAATTCCAAAACTCCCTTTTTGAAGTTTTTCACTGGATTGTGTCACTTTTTTTGCAAATATAAATAAACTTGAAAACATTCTGGGATCTGTGCTTTGCTCCACATATTGCTTCCCATGTGCTGAGTGATAGAATTCCAGTTACAAATATATAGTGTTTGTCATGTGCCATGACTTGTCACTTTTTCTCCATAACTGAAAAGGCATGTGCCAAGATGAACCTATTGTATTTTAGTCTATCACCTATAGCAATTCTGTGCCAAAAATTCTCTTAAGATTTACATGGGTCACATTATTTATATAGCAATATAGCTTTATTCACTTTGGCTATTGTGCTTGATGGAGGAAGAAAGAACCTGTGTTTAAAGGAAATATCTTTTCCCCATCTATTGTTGAATGGCCCATTTTTCTCCATTAATGATTTGCAAAATCTCTGATTTTATTTAAGTAGTCTAAAAGTCAGGTACATATTTAAAAATAAAGACTAGTAATAATTACTGCTATAGCTGCTCAAACTTTTTTGAATGAAAAATTTAATTAAAAATGGCCTTTTCAAGATGGGATTATTTGCAAAATGTTTTTTTCTTTAAATCCACTTCCATAACAAAATTGGTGTGTGAAAAATGTAGTCAGTCTTTTCATTTTCCATTAATTTAATTGTTTTCCATCCCTTTTCCATGGCAAAATGAAAAAAAAAATGGGGTCAAAGGAGAAAAATTTATCACAAAAAAAAACCAATTTTGTTTGTGAAAATGTTTTGAGTAACCCAATTTTTCCTTTTTGAGTTGCACAAGAAAAAATGCCTTTGAAATCGTTGGGAGAGGGGAAAGGATTCCTTTTATACCCCAGTTTGTCACCAGCTCTACTTAAGTACTTATATATAATTTTTTATAGCACAAGACTCCAATGTTCTTTATGAAGGTGGGTGAGCCCAGTTTTTCTGATTTTGCAAATGGGGAAACTGAGGCACAGTGTGGTGAAATGACTTGCCCAAGGTCACACAGTGAAGCATTGACAGAGCCAGAAGCAGGCCCCAGATCTCCTGACTTCCAGTTCTACCCTGCACTTATTCAGCCCCAGTTATTGCAGTACTGGCACATATCACACTCTTTAATCCTCACAACACTCCTGTGTGGCACAGATATTGTCCCAATTTTACAGGCGGGGAACAGAAGCACAGAGGACAAGATCCCCAAAGGCATGCAGGCACCTAACTTGGGAGAAAGTAGGAGCCTGATTTTCAAAAGAAATTAAGTTCCTAAAGATGCAGATAGGTGCCTAGTGAAATTTTCAAAAGCATCTATTCAGTTTAGAAGCTTAACTCATCTAACGTTCATAGGCACTGTGATGCTGGAAGACAAGGTACTAGCTCATGCCAAGGTCCTAGGCCTCACTGAACATTGACAAATGCATGGCTGGAAGCCAGTCTAGCTCACTTGTATGTTAGTATTGTTACAATAGATATTAAAAGTTCGAAGACTGTTTGGATTTAATGGAATGCTTATAGGATGCTGCATGTATTAATCTTACTTCTCTTATAACATGGGATATGGATATTATGTTGTTTAAATGTTTGCTCTGTAACTATAAAAATGTTTGCTAAGTCTCCGGGGAGAAGCATTATCAAGTGTGAAATGCTAGTTTACCACAAAACGTGTTACTTCCTCCCCAACATAAGGTCTACATCAGACAAGCCATTGTGGACAAAAGACTTTGTTGATTGCTTCCTCCAAGCCCCTGGAGAGGATGTGTGAACAAGCCCTCATCCCATCACAGCTTGAGCACTAAGGGGAGGGAATAAAAGTCTGTTAAGGAGAAATTGCTATCATTGTACTGCTTGAATTCTGAGGGGCAAAGATTTCTAAGCATATGAGAGGGGTCCCCAGCTGTTAAGCTTGAGTTAGCCCTAAAGAAAATATAAAGCTATCATCATCATTTGGAACCCAAGACTGTTTACCTCTTTTAACCTTGTAAATAACTTACTCTTTTTCTTAGCCCAGGGCTACACTAGGGGAGGGGGTCGATCTACGATACGCAACTTCAGCTACGTGAATAGCGTAGCTGAAGTCGGCGTATCGTAATCGACTTACCTGGCGATGAGGACGGCGGCAAGTCGATCGCTGCCGCTCCCCCGTCGACTCCGCTTCCGCCTTTCGATGAGGTGGATTGCCGGAGCCGACGGGGAGCGCGATCGGGGATCGATTAATCGCGTCTTAACGAGACGCGAAAAATCGATCCCCGATAGATCGATTGCTACCCGCCGATCCGGCGGGTAGTGAAGACCTGCCCTGTTAATAAACTATCTAAAGGTTTATTATAGGATTGGCTATGAGCATTGTCTTTGGTGAGAGATCTGGGGTATGTGACTGATCCTTTGGGATTCGCTTCTACAGATCCAGACTAACACGGCTACCCCTCTGATACCTGAATATTGTTGTGATTTTTAGTGTAAAGACCATCTATCACAGTCAGGCTTGGCTGGGCGGCAAGATAGATTGGAGTACCCAAGGGGACTGTCTGTGGCTCCCTATTAAGGCTGTTACAGTGCCTGAGGAGTTCACACTTGTTACTGGGTTGGTGAAATCTAAGTGCCAAATACACAACCAGTTAGGGATTTGTGCCCTGTTGCTTGAGGTTGGCACCGACGGTTGTGAGCCACTTCAGACAGCATGAGAAGCACTTCTGAAAATCTCACTATCTGCATCTTTAGGAGCCTTATCTCCTTTGACAATCAGGCCTTAAATGACTTTGGTCACAAAGGAAGTCTGTAGCAGAGCGGTGACTTGGGGCTAGTCTACACTACCCGCCCAATTCGGCGGGTAGTGATCAATCTTCTGGGGATCGATTTATCGCATCTCATCTAGACACGATAAATCAAACCTGGAAGTGCTCCCCGTCGACTCTGGTAATCCAGCTCGGCGCGAGGAGTAAGCGGAGTCGACGGGGGAGCGCCAGACTTCGACTTTATAGGGTCCACACCACAAGGTAAGTCGAGCGAGGTATGTCTACTTCAGCTATGTTATTCACGTAGCTGAAGTTGCGTACCTTACATCGACACCCCCCCCGCCGCCCCCTGGAGTGTAGACCTGCCCTTGGTCTCCCAAGCTCAAGAACAGTGCCCTTACTACTGGACCATCCTTCCTTTCTGGAAGATTAAAAGCACATAATCTAAAATGGGAGCCAGCATGTGCCTCACTTCTCAGATACTGTCACACTATTATTTTTTAGGCCAAACAGAGAGGTAACAGCAGGAAGTTTCATCTATTCTCTTTGCCCATTCTATCAAATAAGATTCCCAAATCACCCACTTCTGCGAGCGGTCTGTCAAAATGCCTCCTTATCAATTGGGCTAAAGACCTTCCTCAGCATCCGTCGACAAGAGGTGACTGAGCCTAATAGATTCACCTCAGGAGGCATCTACTATGATGTCACTTTTCTCCCTCCCATAAAGCTGGCTTGGGCATACTTTAAAAATAATTTAAATGCTTTATCGGAACTGCCCAAACACCTTGGGTCTGCAAAATTAGCAGGGATGGATTTATGGAAAGAGACTCAGTGAGGAAATGAACTGTAGGGAGCCACCTAGAAGGAGCTCCTGTTATTTTCTCACCTCTTCCTCCCTCCCACTCCCCCACTAGCACTTTCCCTCCCTTCCTTCAATGCCTTACCTATTGCCCTTTTCTGTGTTCTGGTTTGCCCCACACCATCTCTGTTACTCTCCACCCTCACTTCATGAAGTCTCTTCACAGAACAACTCCACTGTCTCCTCCTTCCATCCCTCCCTCCCCGAAGGCCTCTTCCCCTTTCACCTCTGATCCTCCCGCCCCTTCCATCCTCCATTCACTGCACCCTGGAGCCTCTCCAAACCTCTGCCCCTTCATTCCTCCCTCATCCTCGGCTACAAAGAGCCCCCGCTATCCTTTTGTCCCCACATTCTGTCCCCTTCCTCCCACAAACCTGCCAGCCAGACCTCCCCCATCCTTCCCTCACCTTCCACATGCTACCCCCAGACCCAAGCCCCTCCCCTGCTTCCCCAGAACCCCTCTTCCAGCGAATGCTTCTTTTGTGTGAGTAGATAGAGAATGAATGAATGTGTGATGGAGAGAGCAGTGTGAGGGTATGTGATGGATGGGGGAGAGAGTGCACACCCTTTCATGCTCTCCCTCTCTCCACCCATCTCACACACACAAAACTCATTCTCCTTTTCACCCTACCCAGACCATACTCAATGGGAGGAGAGAAAGAACACACGTGAGAAAACTTGCAACTAGAGTTGCTAGGCATTTTTCAATGAACCATTTTTTTCACCCAAAAATGCCAATAGATCTAAACCAAATCTGTCTGCGAAGCCAGGTCAGTTTCAACAAATGTCCTGACGTGACAAAATTTTAGGGGGAAAAAAAAAGTTTGAAATTGTCAATATGTCCTGTTTCAACATGTTCAAACCAGAAAGTTGGTTCTTCAAGTTGAAATAACTTTTCATTTTGAAATTTTAGTAAAATCAGACAATATATCAAACAAATTTGCAGGATGAGAAAAAATGATTCCCAGCAAGCTCTATGCGTGGGTAAGAGAGCAAGGGAAATTAGCAAGATGGAGGGAGTCCAAGAGTAGGAGAAAGATGGAGTATGTTTGAGCAATTGGTGGAAAGAGAGAACGGGTCAGGGGGGTTGAGAGAGAGATCGATAGGTAGAGAGAGCAATAGTGAGCGAGTCAGACAGGTGGAGGAAAGGGACAGTGAGTGAGATCATGCATGTCTGCCCGACATGTAGAGATGGAGTCAGAGCCTTAATACTTTTCAAAATGCAGGACATTGCACTTAGCATTTCAGTATTTTCCTGGGCAGAACCCTCCTCTTTTCCCACATCTCTATCCTCTTCTTGTTTGCCTTCCCACTTCTGTCTGGCTGCTTGCTTCCAAGTGCCCTGAAGTCACATCCCAATAGCGCATCGGTACATGCTCCACCATGGCTTATGGGTACTTCCATCACACAGCAGTTTTTCTCACTTCTGCTTGACTTTGCTGATCATCCTCGTCATCAAGGCTCTTTTCTTTCTCTTTGGCAAATCGCCATCTGCAGAGGGAATAATATAGGGTGTAGCTCCAAAAATGGACTTTTCTGCAGCTTCCCACAACCCTTGATTAAACTCTGTTTAAGTCTAAGGATCTTAATCGAGGCAATTACCTGACACAGGGTAACTGGCTCAGCACTCAGTTCTAGGGATTTAATCAAATACCAGCAAGATTTGGAATTGGATGCAAAATTCCACTGAGAGGCCACTGTGCATGAGCAAGGCAAGCCCTGCAGTGCCCGTGTGTCCTGCATCTCATTGTTGTTTGTTGCTTGTTTTTCACTTACAACCTCTGTTACATGTATTTCTCAACGTTCTGCATAAGCTGCTCGTGTTCTTTTTTTCTAATCCACATAGTGCCTTGCTAGAGGGAGTGCACGCTCTCACAACATGAATAAGATCTTATCCCTTTCTTCTCTCATCACAATAGAGTGGGAAGAACAGCCTGCACATCTCATGGCTTCTTTGTTTTAGATCTATTGATGGAAGCAAAAATGAAACCAGCAGCAAACCCTCCAATAGTAGCCAAGACTGTATGATTCCCTGATCAACTCCTTTTAATACTGTAGGAGATTGATCTGAGGGGAAAACCTACATTCAGAGGTAAGCCAGAATCCTAGAATTTTCATCTGCATTACATGTACAAGAAACCTAGAGATATAGAGACTAACATCTAGCACAGATGCCGTTGGTCTGACCAAGTATGTTGCCAACTGCATCTTTTACAGATTAAATTCATTTCCAAACTGAAATAAACTAAATTCAATACCCTTCAGAGATACCTACTGTAAGCCTGGAAAAGTATTCACGGATTAGTGTGATACAATACAATACAAATTGGATAGACAGAACTAGGTATGGTTTTCCCATCAGGACTATTGGAGAAATTTGCCATGGGTGAACGTTTGAGATAACAATAAAAGCAAATTTGGCCAAACTCACACACAAGACACTCTTAGATTGAAAATTGCTCTGCTCAAACAGTTTACAGAATGATAGATGTTATTAAGTATGCATTGTCTGTGCACAGAGGCCCAATCCCTGACTGAGGACTGCAGGTGCTACAAATAGTTAAATAAAGAGAGAGTAGGGGCCAGATTCCGCACCCATTGACTTCACTGGAAGCAGAAGCAGGCCCTAACTAAAGGAAAGTCTCTTTGGTTCACAAGTGGCCATGAGTGGTAACTCCTTTCTCATTGTTGTATGGGGTATTTGTCACTTTTTCTTTCATATATTCCTTGCATTGGAACAAATTCAGCCCTGGTGTAACTGGGCACAATTCATTGTTTCTCATGAACCTAAGACTTTTTTTCAGTTTTAGACTGAAAAAAAATCCAAAAACTAGTAGAAAAGTTCAACAAAAACTTATTTACATATTGTGGCAGAGTTCCGACCTTGTCCCCGTGGGTGCCGTGCTTCTAGGCAGTTTATGCTAGCCTCAGAGGCTCACTGTGACCCTCCACATAGCCCTTCTCTCTCTAGGGCCAGGGTTACAGTCTACTGAGCCCTTTTCACCATAAGCCAGCCAGGAGGTTGGTAAGAGAACTCCTACAGTCTCTGTTGTCCCTATGGGCTTATTGCAGAACAGTTTAGCCTCCTGTTCTGCCAGAGGCCTGTCTTCCCCTTGTAGTGGCGGGTTGGGGGGAACCTGGGCCCGCTCTCTACTCCGGGTTCCAGCCCAGGGACCCTAATGGTAGCACCTGTTGGCAGCCAACCTTTCACTGCCAGAGTTGCTACATTTCCCTGAGCTACTTCCCCACAGCTCTCCCGCTTCTCCCTTCTTCACCCTTACCAATAGCTTGAGGGTGTCTTCATTGCTCAGCACTTCCTCTCCCCTGGCTCTCTCCCAGCCTGACTGGAGTGAGCCCTTTTATATTATCGAGCCTTAATTAGAGTCAGGTGTTCTCATTAGCCTGGAGCAGCCCCTGCTCTGGTCAGTCAGGGAACAGAAAACTGCTAACCCAATGGCCAGTATATCTGCCTTCGACTATTCTGTTGTACCCAACTGGCCTGGGTCTATCACAATATCTATTAAGCCAATTAGCTGCCCATGTGCCTCCGCTGGGTCACTACATAATCTTATTAACTGTAACCACTGCCTTTCCTCCTCCACTCCCTTTTTATCCTACCAACTTTTGCCCTTTCTTTACATGGTGTGAAATTAGGTCTTGGTATTGCAAAGACTTACACATGTGCCTAATTTTAAGGAGACTAGTCATATACTTAAAGTTAAGCATGTACATGATTCTTTGCAGGATCAGGGCCTTAGGTTATAAACTTTTCATGGCTATAAAAGAATAAAGAAGAATAAAGAGTGGCTTTTGCTCACCTTTATATAGTGAGAGAGAAGAAAGACAATATAAAAAGTGTTTTATCTAAAGTTATATATTTTGGGATAAATTCTTCCCTTGTTATCTTGGCAACTCCTCCATTGACTTTTTGTCAGAGTACTAGTATCAGCATGTCCCTTTTTCCTTGTGCTATGAAGGAACACAGATTTGCACAGATTGTTAGTGTACTTTTTGTAAAACTAAAAAGAAGCAAATATTGGGTTATATAAACCCAGATTACCAGAGGATATGGAGAGAGTTAATTTTCCAGATTTAGAAATAGTCTTTGGCATATATTTTGAAACAAAGATATTTTTGGCTAATTCTATTAGAACATACCAGATGCTTCCTATTTGGTTTAATATTGAATAAACTCAGGTTTCTGCTTTCATGCTGGATGTTTTGCTTTAGACTCAACAACTGTTGAGCCCAGACATTACAGCAATTAGCAAATATCATCAAGGCCTAGGTTTCAGTACAGTATTACAACCAAATACACACCCATTTAGTGTGCATGCTTACTGCACGTGTGTTTAACACGTGGTTTGCATGCGAATATAACTAAACAGAGACCTATGAGGCTATGTATCACATGCATGCAAAGTGGTCATACAGTGGCATGCTGACCCTAAGGGCCAGATTTTTGAAGGTAATGCACTTTCCAAAATAATTTTACCATTGGCCAAATTCACCTCATACATTCAGATATGAAAATCCTATTGAAATTCATGGAAGCTGCAGGTTTGCATGTGTGGGTAGGACTTGGCAGAAGACTAGATGCAAATTAGCAACTATAAACACAAAGAAGGCTCATGTTGTCCTATTGCAGATCATTGTTCTGGAATTAAATGAAACATCAATTTTACAATGCTCTAAAGTATTTTGTCTCTATGGGCATATGTCTGTAGTAGGAAAACTAATATAGGCAGAAATAATCTTGAATGTGCATCAGTAGAAGGTAGATTGAACTCTGAAATAAGACTCACAGATAGTTCATCTCTATTGGGGGATACATTTCTTAACAAAGAAACTATGATTTTGGGAAGGAAGGGAAGGGAGAGGAATAATTTAGACCCAAATTTGGTTATTATTGATAGTGACATGGAGGGGAAAAGAGAGAAACAACCAGATTTCTCTTTCTAAGAATTAAATCCTAAATTTAGCATTAAGTCAGACAAGTCTATTGCGTCAGATAATGACGGGTTTAGACTGAATCGTGGACACATCTGTATATATACTAAATACAGCAGCCGAAGACATAGCCATAAATCCTGAGGAGAACACCTCATACCCATATGATGAAGCTGTGTGAAGTTGTAAAGAGCAGGACTGATACCTTAAGGGACTGACCAATATAACTTTTTGTCCTGGCATTTTTTTAAAATTGGGCTTATTGAGGATCACATTTGTCAGTTTATCCCCCAAAATAATGAACAAAGGAACTTAGAAAGGAATGGGGATAGGGAGAAAAATGCAAAGAGGCTGGTGAAGAAGCAAAGATCAGGAGAAAGATTCAAGGGGAAGAGTAGGAGGAAGACAAGAGACATGTCAGACACTTCATGAAGTTTATTCAGGATATCAGTAGTCCTATCAATTTGACATGAAAGTCACTCAGATACCACAGTGATGGGTGGAGTATAAAATTCTCGGTAGACAGAAACAAAGGAAACTGCCATATTGGAACACAGTAGTCCAGTATTCTGTTTCCAACTGTAGCTAGTGCTATTTCATTTATGGGACGGTACAAGAACATTGCAATAGACTGCTGTGGAGTTTACTCCTAACTCATATTATTTCAGAGCATAAGCTTGTCCCCAAATATGAGGGTATATATCCATTCCTAAACTCTTGGTTTTTTCTTTCACTTTCCTTTTAATCCTTATTATAATTGGATATTCTTAACCACAAATATCTAACCCCTTTTTTGAATCCTACATAGCACTTGGTAGGAGATAGATGAGAAAGCAAATCAAGACATACAGTACTAATTTCAGAGATGGAGCTGGGCATGGGGACAAGTATAGGGTGCAGACACTAATATTTTTCCTTGGGGATTCCAAAATTGTAAAAGGTAGCTATTGAATTGTGATTATGAGAGCACAACTTTACATGGATAGGACTTACGCAGTATTGGTATCAGTAGAAGGCTATGAAAGGTGATGAATGACTAGGGCTATCATTACCATTTCCTTGTTTACTGACTTTACAAGCACTGTTTTTCTTTTCTTAATATTCTTGCATCTATCATATCGATACAGTTAACTACGTTATTTTTTTACTGGAACTTGGCAGGAATCCAAGCAAATAGTTCTTTACTTGCCTCATATTACACTATTCTCTTCACTTAGAGGAGCCACACAATTCGATCAAGGGACAAACTCCCAGATGGATGGAAGTCAGAATCTGGGATGGAAGTCAGAATCTGGGGACAAGTAATTTGAAACAAAGGTAATAAAGTATGAAAAGTAAAATTATACAAAGGATACAGGTTAAGATAAAACAAGGAAGTCTACAAGTAGGATTGAAATATATTTAGAGCTTTACCTATCTGATAGCTCAAACTCGCTCTCATTGCAATTAAAGGTAGCTTTGCAGCCCTTCATTAGGATGGAAGTGAGTGAGAGAATTGAAAAGATGGAGAAAGTAGGGAAGGAAGAAAAGAAAAGAAAAGTAAAAGGAAGAACTATAACAAAAAGAAAAGAAAATAACTTATCAGTAATGCGTGGTCAGAGGCATGCAAGAAGGGGATGGAGAGTAAAAGATCACTATCTGCTACCAATGAATGACAAACCTTGTTCCTGCACAAGAGTTAGAGGTGGATTAGGATGAGCTATGGGAATATTTGTATTTACACTAGATACAGTGGTTTTCATTGCAGAGTCAGCATTTTCTCATTGGTACGTTTACCACTCTCGTACCATACATAAAATAGGCCACATACATTGAACATATAGAGTGATCAGGTTGGAAGCACTAACCCAAAGAGCAAGTTTCTATTCCTGATTCTGTTATTAATTCAGTGTGACCTTAGGCAAGTGACCTGCAACTCCTGAAGTGACCAAGGAGTACTGCCAGGTGTGCTGAGTTCTATTTCCTGAAGCCTCCTCCCAGTTGACAGTAGCTGCCATTCCAAACATGGCCACTGAAACAGTCAAATTCAGCCTATGTAGGGCTTTGTAAATGAGGACCATTACCTTGTGTTAGAACTGGAGCTGGATAGGTAGTCAGTGTAAAGTTTGAAATGTTGGTGTGATGTGTTCTCAATGATTTAGTCATAGTGCCAATAATGTGCTAAGCATTTTACACAACAGATAGGGATATTCCCTGTCCTGAGAAGACTGCCATGAAGGCACAAGTGAAAGCTACAAAAAGAGTACATGGGGGGGAAAGGCAGATGATCAGATAGCACTTACTTAGCCCAGGGCTACACTAGGGGAGGGGGGTCGATCTACGATACGCAACTTCAGCTACGTGAATAGCGTAGCTGAAGTCGGCGTATCGTACTCGACTTACCTGGCCATGAGGACGGCGGCAAGTCGATCGCTGCCACTCCCCCGTCGACTCCGCTTCCACCTTTCGATGAGGTGGATTTCCGGAGCCGACGGGGAGCGCGATCGGGGATCGATTAATCGCGTCTTAACGAGACGCGAAAAATCGATCCCCGATAGATCGATTGCTACCCGCCGATCCGGAAATCTAGTTATGTATCTGCTTGTTCCAGGAATATGTAGGTGCTGCATGCCAGCCAGGTTTAAGTTCCTTGTAGTTTCATGGTTCTCTCTTTCTCATAGACATGGGATGGGTAGGAATAAAAGCATGGATCACAGTGATTAGATCACCACGTGGGGGTGGGGAGGTGAGTGAATGCAATCTCCTTTACATTGCACCCAGATTCTGCAGTCTGCAATTTTTGAGTCTCTACCAGATTATAACAGTAGATAGGACCATGCTATTTTAGGCTGAAACCAGATAAGATGGAAGTGGTGCTGATAGTTAAGGGGAAAAGCTCTAGGGATGGTGTGTAAATTTAACCAGCCTTTGTCCATAATGCTCTTGCAGTGATTGGATCAATCACTGCTTCTGGACTCCTAGGTGGCAGCTGTAACATGTAGTGTCTTATCATTTTGATTGGCCTGGAAGTACCAACCCATCCTCTCCAATAGAGACCTCACCACGGCAAAATCTTTCATAACCTCCAGGCTAGATTACTGCAGCATGCTCTTCTTGATCCCACTTTTGAAAGCTTCTAGAAGTTCCAGCTGGTGCACAATGCAACAGATCATCTCTTGAATGGAACTAGTCATTATGACTATGTAATATTAGTACTCCATGCTCTGCACTAGCTACCTATTCACTTTCAGGAGTATTTCAGGGTGTTGGTTATGAACGGTAAAGCCCTAAATGGCTTGACATCCAGTTATGGGAAGTTGCCTCTTTCTTTATGTCCCATTACACTCATATGATCCCAAGAGTTGCTCTTGGCTCCTGGAGATGAGTGGAAGGAGAGGAGTAGGTGGTGATTAGGCATTTTTAGGAGGACAGGTGGTTGAACTACTAGTTTCCCTCATCCTGGATGTTCTGATTTTTATTCTATTCTATATAGGTTCTTATACTGCCGTCATCACCTTAGTATCTGAGCTTCTTCCAGTAGTGCATAAAGCATTACATTTTTTTTCCAATGTAGGTTTTTTTCCCCCTAATATATCCACTATTCTGTGGATACGTTAGAGCAGGTAGGATGAAAGTAGTACTCTTTGCATGTGGAGTGGAAGGTGGTAAGGTTTGTGATGGTCCTTTGTTTCTGTGGGATTTCATTCCACACCCTTGGACTGGCCCACGAGAAAGCTCTGTCTCCTGAACAGATGAGCTTTACCCTTGTGGTAGAAACTTCCATTGTGCCTGAAGAATAGAGAGCTGTTGACCACGGTCTTCATTCCAGAACTTTAGGCAATATTCTAGGTATCCTGGGCCCAGGTCATTGAGTGCCTTGAAGAAAAGGACAGAGAAGCCAGCATAGAGAGGAGTCGACAGGTCTGACTTTCTCACAGTAGCCTGTGTTGTTGAAGAGATGCACTGCAAGCAGTCAGTACTAAATGGAATTTCCTTAGGGATGATGGCTTCATGTTCAGGTTTATTGCATTGCTGTAGTCCAGGTGGGAGATAATGAAAACATGAATAACTGAGGCCAGGTCATCATCCATCAGGATGGGACAGAATTCACTAGCCAACTGGAGATCATAGAAAGTATGATCTGCTATCATGCTGCTATCTGAAAGCGGAGAGACAGTTAGGAATGCAAGAGCCCTCCTGTGACATTCTATACCTTGGGGGAGCGTACTGTAACCCCCATATCCTTCATTTTCATATAATCGTGATCTTGCATATAAAGCATGCCTTGTAAGGTATCAGGGGAAAGGTTATGATCTGCTGAAAGTCATTTCTCCATCCATATATGTGTAGCATTAATGCATATGAAGTTATGAGAATTGTGTTGTATGGTGGTCACTAAAACATGCTGAAAGTTGAGGGAATCAGCCAGATATTAGCTCCCCAGAGGCAACAACAAGGAAAGTAACCAATGCCCAGACGGGGTGTCAAACAACCCATCAACAGCTATCGTCCAACAAGGGAGCTACAATGCAATGACTCACCTGCATGGGACCACACCAGGGGAATTGCTCAACCTTGCTTGGAGAGACTCAGCAATGCCCCATAGACATGCCTGGACTTGAGCTCACCAAGCACATGGACTGATAGTATAAAAGAGACAGAGCAGACACATACTGGACCCTTCTCCTGCCCTCACCTTCGCTGCAAGCAACCAGGACACTGAGAAGAGGACAAGACTCCAACACAAGAGATTGGCCCAGATTTAAGGAACAAACCTGTATATTAAGAACTGCAATATCCAGCGGGGTGAAAAAAACCCTGCTTAATCTAGTTGCTGTCCAGTCTAACGGGGTTGAGAGTTTAGACGGCGTGCTTATATTTTATTTTGGTAACCACTCTGGCTTGTTATGCTTTGACTTATAAACACTTAAAATCTATCTTCATAGTTAATAAATCTGTTTGTTTATTCTACCTGAAGCAGTGTGTTTAGTTTGAAGTGTGTCAGAGACTCTCCTTGGGATAACAAGCCTGGTACGTATCAATTTCTTAGTTAAACTGACGAACTCATATAAGCATGCAGAGTCCAGCGGGCATAACTGGACACTGCAAGATGGAGGTTCCTAGGGTTGTGTCTGGGACCAGAGATATTGGCTAGCAGGGCTGGCTTTAAGCCAATTTGTCCGATTCCCCAGAATCGGGCCCCGCGCCCAAGGGGGCCCCTGCTCCAGCGGGGTTTTATTTATTTATTTATTTATTTTGCTCCAACAAGTCCGGCGGGAGGGTGTGGGGCCCCGCTGTCATTCTTTGCATGGGGCCCCGCACCCGCACCCCTGTTGGCTGGTGTCATTCGCTTGCAAGTAGCTGGGAGCAGTTTACATGCCAGAGGCTGTGCGTGAACAGCCCAGGAGTGGGGGTTCTCACAGCAGAGCAGGGTAAGGCTGGCTCCCAGAGTCAAAGACTGGAGTGGCCTAGCAGATCACTGGTCCAGACACCACCAGAGGGGAACGTCACACTTCCTAAACAATGGTCTGAATTGACCAACTGTGGGTGGGCACCTTCAACCAAAGGACAATGCATTGTGGCTATATATTCTTCAAAACGCTTTCCTCTGTCCACCTGCATAACCTCTCTCTTTCTTGGGTTCCCCTTCAACCAGTTGTTCTTCATACATAGGCACTCAGCTATCTTGGGAATAGTGGTATCTGGTGAATGATAGATATAGCTGCGATTCCTTTGTCCTTCCCACCATTCCTTTGCTGCAAGTTCCATAGTGAGTTAAGACAGAAGATCATAGAATCATAGAATCTCAGGGTTGGAAGGGACCTCAGGAGGTCATCTAGTCCAACCCCCTGCTCAAAGCAGGACCAAACCCAATTAGATCATCCCAGCCAGGGCTTTGTCAAGCCTGACCTTAAAAACCTCTAAGGAAGGAGATTCCACCACCTCCCTAGGTAACCCATTCCAGTGCTTCACCACCCTACTAGTGAAAAAGTTTTTCCTAATATCCAACCTAAACCTCCCCCTCTGCAACTTGAGACCATTACTCCTTGTTCTGTCATCTTCTACCACTGAGAACAGTCTAGATCCATCCTCTTTGGAACCCCCTTTTAGGTAGTTGAAAGCAGCTATCAAATCCCCCCTCATTCTTCTCTTCTGCAGGCTAAACAATCCCAGTTCCCTCAGCCTCTCCTCATAAGTCATGTGCTCCAGCCCCCTAATCATTTTTGTTGCCCTCCGTTGGACTCTTTCCATTTATCCACATCCTTCTTGTAGCGTGGGGCCCAAAACTGGACACAGTACTCCAAATGAGGCCTCACCAGTGCCGAATAGAGGGGAATAATCACGTCCCTCGATCTGCTGGAAATGCCCCTACTTATACAGCCCAAAATGCCGTTAGCCTTCTTGGCAACAAGGGAACACTGTTGACTCATATTCAGCTTTTCGTCCACCGTAACCCCTAGGTCCTTTTCTGCAGATCCTCTTCTCTGCCCTCCACAGGCCTGGATCCTATTCCCCAGACCCTTGATCAGCACTGCTCTTGTTAGATCTGGCTGAAAAAATGAGATTTTATCCTACAGAATTTTAATGAGAAAGATCCTAATTCAAAATTTTCCCATAGAAAAAAAAATCCCTGGGAAAACTTCATATGAAAGGATGGAAAGGAAAAAAAACCTTTTTCCAGAGAGCTAGCAGCTGAGGTTTGGTAGAGAACAGCCATTAGTGACCACATGGCAAATACAAAGGAAAACACTTTGTGTTCTAGGTTTAGATGACAATACACAGATTAAATTAAAAAACAGAGGATGTGAATGTGCAAGTTACATATGGGCAATACCAGAGTTAGACACTACTCTTTGGATAGCAAGTGCCCTTTTAGATCAAGAGAGAAGAATGGAATAAACATAGGCGGGGAACCAAGAGCTATTGAGTTCTAATCATTACTCTAACTCCATCTTTGGCCTTGGGCAAGTCTTAACCTCTCTATTCTCAGCTTCCTCATCTGGAAAGTGGGGTAACAGCCTCTCTCACATGAGAGTTGTAGAGATTAATTAGCAGGTGTTCATAACATGCTTTCAGTGTAAGTGCTAAGTACTAAATGTACCACGGCAAGAATCTTCCTCAAATCCTTTTCTTTTAAATGGGTAATTTTCACTTCAGTCAAATATGGTTCAAAATGATATGGAAAAAAGTTTGTATTATTCGGTTGACCTCCTTCTGCCTAGTGCTTAGAGCCATCCTGATGAGCACTAGCAGTGACCACATCAGATCCACCTCAGCCAAAAGCAGAGTTTCAATAAGATTGTGTTAATAAGTGTGACGGTGGCAGAGGGTTAAGTGGCCCCAGCAAGAGTAGCCAATAGGAAAACATGTCACAGGGCAGGGCTAAGGGGAGGGAAAAGGTCACCAAAGTGAAAGAAAGGCAAAGACCCTAAGCTTGGCACAGACAACAAAAATATCCCCCTGTAAAATACAAGTAGGTTTTCCCTTTCTCTCCTGGAGTTTTGGAAACTCTCCCTTTCACTTTGATTTCAAACAACTCAAAAATCAAACAAAGGTGAAGCTACATACAGCAGGTCCCCAGGCTTTTTCTTACCTCAAGGAAATCTGGCCCAATCTTCTGTCTTGCCACATAGATGAAGAGTGCATAGTCAAAGCTTCGCCCTGTTGTTCCTTCCCTGTTGTCCAGGCAGGCTGTGGTTTTCTCAGGGATCTGGGATTCCTCTAGGCTTACAAGAGAGATTCTCCCACAACCAGCTGTCTGAAGGCTGCTGCTTCCTTTTTGTTTCCTGTTCACCTGCTGAAGCACAACATTCTGGAGAGTTTTATAGGATTGAGCCCATCTGTGGGCCCTTTCCATGACCGAGTGTGGCATTTGTACTTCCCAATCACATTAGGCCTTTCAGGCAGGAGAAGTAATATAAAATAAAGGAGAGGGAAATGGAAGGTCTTACAGGATGCATTAATCAGGGGGAAAAAGTAGGACTAGAAAGTGGTCGTTATTAGACAGAGAATCCTAGCTGTTTGCAGCTGGTGGTGGATTGGTATACACATTTAATAAACATCATGATTAATTTCACAGTTAGAACTACATGTTCACTTTTGGGGTAGGGGTGGGGGAGGAAGGTGCACAGAAAGATTAACACTGTAAAATTTGTTTTTATGAGACCTGAAACCTCTCTAAGACAATTTATTCTCCTGATATTGCTAACAGATGCTTGTGATCAGAGTGCCAGACTGAAGCCTGAACTGTTAGCCAATGGAACAGCTATTTTTTAAAAAATAAAGAATTAGCCTGTATGCCTGATAACTCCATAATTCTGCAGCTAATTTAAAAAGTGGTCTAAGATGCTTGTTTGTTTGGTTTTTGTTTTGTGTTCTGAGAGAAAAAGAAGCCGCCACTATTTGATTTCAACACATTGAAAATAATCAACAGTTTCCACTCCGAAACAAATGCATTTCCTTTTCCAAACACCTGCATTTTATTTTCTGTCAGACTGTACGCCATGTAGGACCTAGAAGCATCACTGTCATTACATTTTAAAGCCATTTATTCCATTGGTATGTAACAACGATGTCAGCCATTATGGTGGGAGAGTTGAGAGTTGTTTACTGAGATAGTTATTTCTAATTAGTCAACCTCTTAATCTACATTCCTATAGAGACAAATACTACCCACCCATCCCACTGCTATTGGGGAGGAAGAGCATGCATATCCAGCGATGTTCAGCTGCGGAGCAGGCACAGCACTGGGAGCCCACACAAGGGGGCCTCTTCCCCCACTCTATGTTATAGCCTTTCACATCACTGCAGAGAGGAATTTTTGAGGTGCACCAGGTGAGAGGTAGATCCATGACTATACAAATCTACAGGGCACTCTACTTTTCCCCTTAAGAGGGTCTCCCAGGATCAGAGAGGAGGTTTCTATTCCCTCCTAACTCATACAGAACTCCCCCTTGCACAGCCTGTTTATCCATTCTTACTGTGCTGGTCTCTGGATATGGCACTAAGGTCCTAATCCAACTCAGAATGAAGTCAGTTGGAGTCTTTCCATCAACCCCCAATAGCATTTGGATCAGAGATTAAAAAAAGAACAATGGCAAACCAATCCATCAACTATCTGCTGACACCAATATAGTACTTCCAGGCATAAACATTGAACTATTCAAAGAAAAACCTCTGAGACAGGGGAATGAAGAAACATGCAGAACAATTTACTCTCCAGTCTAGAAGTTGGTGGTTATGCATGTACAGGTATGCACATTATCTCTAATAAGCTGTGTATATATCTTTACTAAATCTGAAAGCTGCAATTTAAACAGTACTATACTTAGTACCCATAAGGTTATATTATATGGGAAAGAATACTGTATTTATTTCAGCTTATTTAAAATGCACCCCTCCAAAGCTCTAGATTCAAAGGCAAAATATTCATACAACACCCAAATCGAACCACTGTTCAAATGGACAGGTAGGGCTCCCTATTGTCAGCAGTCACCACCGTGTGCAGGCGAGGTACTCCAGGGCTATCTGCAGCTGGCAGAGGTTAAAGAAAATGGAAGGAACAATAAAATAATGGGTTTGGGAGGTAGTGGAAGCCAAGATATTTAGCAGCAAGAAATGAGGTATGAGCAGGTATTGACAGAAATAGGCAGGTAAGTGGGTGAGGCCCATTTGAACCAACACCAAGCATGGGAAATTTCCACTGTTCAGAAAGTTATGTGCATGCCAAATGGGATTTGAATACATGTTTCTCTCTCTGTAGCTCTTTTTCACCCCACAAAGGGAAAGACTAGGAGGAGAGGAAGCTTGTGTAGCTAAGAGGGTTCTTTTCCTGGGCCACCTCAGGGGATAGGGCTATCTTCATTGCCCCCATTTTATCTGTGTGGGAGGAAGGGAGTGCAGTATTTGCTCAAAGTTTCCCCATACTGCTGCCCAAGGGAATCCTGAGCAAAAACATTCATTTACTGCTCCCCAAACAAACAGAGCAGGACATAGAGCTTCCTCATCAGGCAAATATCCCTATTAGCAGGCTTATTTGAGGCTTCAGATAAAGAATGAACAACCTTGTCACAGGGTCCACTCACTTCTAGGGGTGCCTCCTCCTGGTCTCTCTGGGGATTAGGTTCTTCCAGATCTAGAGATCCCTTCTGCTGCTGCTCTCTCACTCTCTGGGATTCTGGGTGCTCCTTCTTCACGACTTGGCCCTCCAGCCAGATCACTGTACATGTTTCTCCCTTCTGGGGCATCAAAGTCTTTCCTCACTAGCAATCTGAGGTAGTCTTCCCATTCACTGCCCCTATGGTGCCACTTCCTCACTGGCTGGCAGGGGAAGCTGGGGTCACCTTTTACTCCAGGTTCCAGCTCAGGGACCCCTCTAACTCAGCACCCAAAGTCTGCTATCTCCTGGACCTTACTGCTTTTCCCTGAGCCTTCCCTTACCATCTGGCTCTCCCCCACCTCTGGGTTTTCCAGCCTCCCAACTTCCTCCCTGAGGTAGTAACTGTAGCCTACCCCTCGTTCTGTGGCCTGCAAACAAACCTTCCTTCTCCCAGGGAGTGACTGCAGCCCTGCAGCGTCTCTCTGCTATCAACTCCTTGCCTTTATAAACTGAGCCCAGCTCATTCCTCCTCAACTGGGCTCTCACATTCAGTCAGGGGATTAAACCACCTGCTTCCCCTCAGACGTGGCCTGACTGGTTAATTGCCCCCCTTCTTAGCCTACATTAACCCTTTCAGGGAAAGTGTGGGGTGAACACCCTAAATATATAAATGGAGATATGCCAATCTCCTAGAACTGTAAGGACCTTTCAAGGTCATCGAGTCCAGTCCCCTGCCTTCACTAGCAGGACCAAGTACTGTCCCCTGACAGATTTTTGCTCCAGATCCCTAAATGGCCCCCTCAAGGACTCACAATGCTGGGTTTAGAAGGCCAATGCTCAAACAACTGAGCTATTCCTGTCCTCCCCTCTTCCCCCCATCACAAACCTTAATATATTTTAATGTTAAGAGAAAGAATGTATCATACTGTGTACCGGTATTTTATAAACTCTCATACCACACTAAACTTATGTGGGCCCAAAGTTCCATCCACAAAGTGCTCAGTGCAACATTGGGATTTAAAGGTTTTATGGACATGAGTTTGGGACATAGCATAACTTGTAAATAGTGAAGCCATAACTCTGTTTTGCAGGGCATCCCAGATAAGTAGCAGTAAACTCTTTATACCACACTATCATTCATATATATATAATTGTTCAGTATATTGCACATGCTTTTTTTTTTTTAATTCCCCCATCTGAAAATCTATATTACCTTAATACCAGATGTCCGGCTGTTCAGGTAGAGAAATAGAAGCATTGGTATTAATACACTCAAGAACCACTAGTATAGGAGATAAATTAACCCTGGTGTTATTCAGTCTCTCAGTAAAATAATCACTAATCTGTGTAAGCTATTACTGAGTACAAAACTAGTACTTCTGCCTAGGCACACTTATTCTATTCTATTACCAAAGCTAAAAATGCTATGTGATAGCTTGAGTTGGAAAACTGCTATTGGCAATGGCAGATTTACATGTCTGTCTCTTATTAATGCCATTGAGAGTGGAGCATCTAAATCCTCCACACTTGTCTGATACAATCAATACCCCCAAGATTTTTGACTAGACTTTAAATCCCTGAAAAGAAAAAAAAAGATTTCAATGAAAGGGACGAAAAAAGTTGATGCCCCATGTGTGACCTTAGAATTGTATTTATGGTCGTGAAAGACACTTTCATGCCTAGATTCCATTGTGATTGGCACATTAGAGACATATAGATGACCAAAACTGCATGTATTTGTTACTGTCTTTAATTATGAGATGCCTTAACACTGATGTGTAAAAACATTCCCTGGAAAACTCTAACCATTTTCCATAGGTTGTCTATTCTAAATACCTCTTGTCAAAGACAGTCACTGAAAAAAAAAATCAACTCTTGAATCTGGCAAACATTGCATGTCCGCTAAAATTTAAAAAGAGATTATTGATTTTTAGTTCATCTTTTATTAATCATTCCTCAAACTAGGTGTCATCCCTTAAAATAAAAGGCCAATTTATATTTATTAGATTTGAGATATATTTATGATGTGTTCATGTAAGGCTATTCTAGTTTTATAACAGAGTTATATTGAAATGGCTAGAAACCGGCACAAAGTAACAATTTATCCTGACAGATGTGACCTTATCAAGAAAATAAGAATCATACTTTTCATTTAAATGTTCAACGGCACAGAAAGCCTGTTGTTGTCGATTGCTGATTTTGTTTATTAATGGAAAACTCTATTCATGGACTAGTATATAAGAGAAGTTAAATGTAGGGGACTATATATATATATATATTATATGTATAAATAAAAGCAAAACTACAATTGGATCCTGAAGCCAGAATGTTTAATTGCCAGGTAGCCCACATGAATATATATCAAGGGTATGCAATTACAGGACATAATTCTAGCTTCAATAAATATAATCCAGCCAACAGTTAAAGAACCTCCCAATTTTGTTCTTTTACTTGTGTTATATTTGGACCCAAGCGATAAGAAGAATCAAAATGGATTTTTTTTCTCCCACATCTGCATCAGCAGTACCTATTTTGCTGAGATTTTCAAAAGCACATATGACAGGCACCTAAATCCAATGTTTCCCCTTGACTTTCTTTGCTACAAACCAGTCAATCTGTGAAAAAGCGAACACAGATATTTAATCAGAAGGTCACACTTGGAAATCACTAAATCATACTGACTAACTAGTAAGAGACCTGCAGGTGATAATGGAGAGTGTCAGGTACTTGTAATGTGATGTGTAAGCAAGGAAAGCTAATGCAATTTTTGGCTATGTGCACATCATGAAGCACCATTTACCCAGTGGTGATGAGATCACATCTAAAGTACTCACCAAGCCAGATAATCTGAAAGTGTTAGAGCAGGGGACATTAAAAGCTTTGAGATGATCTCACCAGGGAGGGGGACTGGATTACCAGAAGCTCCATTCCTATAAAGTTTAGAGTCTTTGCAAGGCTCAAGCTAAGCGAAATTCTTGTGGGGACTAGATGGGTCCTGAGCAAGGAGCAGTGGAGGAAGAGTGAGTTACACAGAGCTGCTGCTGAAGCTGCTAGCCATGCTAGGTTTTGTGCCTCCACTCCTGTAAAGGTTAGCTGCACTAGCTTTCAGCAAGTGTTTCTAAGGTTCTCAAGATCAGAGGTGTTGTGCTAATGAAGCCTGCCCATGCTCTGCTTTTCTTTTTGGATGCAGGTAAACCCTGTGGCACCTTTAGTTAGCTGAACAATTTGTGACTATAACAACAATCAGTGGTAAAACATTTTTTGCCCTCCTGAGTTTTCCCACCCACTTGTGCAAATCAAAGAGTTGTGGATATTATAGAGAAGGTTCAGAAATGGACTTTAGGATATTTATCTAAACCAGAGCTCCAGACACTAATGTTTATTCATCCTGAATAATGAAGAAGCCTGTTGTCCCTAGTTATAAAAGAAAAAAAAACCCTGAAAATATATAATTTGCATGGCAAGCAGACAGATTTTTAACACAGTTTCTTAGCGCTGTGTAAATGTTTTTCTTTAAAGCACTTTAAGTTATTGAGTCACCTTATGGACTAGTTTCATCTGCCAAATTTAATTGTTTTTCTTCCTCAATCAAAGCTGGTTTTGTGCAATACAACTATAACACACTTTATAATGAATCACATTTTTCTTTCAGCTCTTGAAACTCAAAGCCATGTGCTCTTCACTGAGAATTCTTTTCTACATGCTCCGAGGAGTTCAACCCTGGAAACAGACCCTCAGAGCATTCCATCTGATTGGAACTGCCACAGCATGGCAGAAAGAGAGAGACAGCCTCCAAGGTAAACATGTTCCAGGCCAATTAGGTCTTTACAGATTATCACTACCACCTGGGTTTGCAAATGAAAGTGGATGGGAAATTAGAGCAGAGCACAAAGCACAGGTATTATGTTCTCACATCGACCTACCCTACTCAAAAGGTAGGTGACTATATTATGTATTATCTGAAGCTTCCAGATGATAGCCTCAAGTAAAATGCTAAGTGCATCATGGTTGTGAGAAACAGAACTGCCATCCAACCTCAAACTTCCATTCCCCACCAAGCTCATTGCCAAAAGCTACTTTCAAGCTTAACTATCCAAAACCTATCCCAGACCTTGTGCAATCTAGATTTGGACCAGGAAGGGGTATGGAAACAGCATTAGTTGTGCTGATGGACCATTTTGTGTTGTAAATGGATGGAGGGTAGACATCCATTCTTACACTCCTGGACTTTGCAGCATTTGGCATAGTCAGTCACAGGAAAAGAACTCATTTGTGCAGGAGAGAAAGCTCCCTATGGGGTAAATCTGAGTTTGGGGAATTCGGGAACTAAGGATCACCTTGATCCTTTCTGTTCCAAATGCAAGGCACACTTCCATGAGAAAACGAAGCACACAGCATTCCATAACCACCACCAAATATCCAGACCCAATTTTCCCCCTGAGGAGAGAAGAGGAATGGAGAAGACACCATGTGACTGATGCTAGTCACATTGCATAGTGCATCTCTGCAAAGTCCTCAGATACCATAGTGACAGGTGTGCTATAAAAACCTGACCCAGGTAGTAACTGTGGAGATGATTACCTGGTGGCCGAACTTTGTGATTTTGTCCTCACCCACAACTATTTCACATTTGGGGACAATATTTACCTTCAAGTCAGTGGCACTGCTATGGGTACCCGCATGGCCCCACAGTATGCCAACATTTTTATGGCTGGCTTAGAACAACGCTTCCTCAGCTCTCGTCACCTAACACCCCTACTCTACTTGCGCTACATTGATGATATCTTCATCATTTGGACCCATGGAAAAGAAGCCCTTGAGGAATTCCACCATGATTTCAACAATTTCCATCCCACCATCAACCTCAGCCTAGACCAGTCCACACAAGTGGTCCATTTCCTAGACACCACTGTGCTAATAAGTGATGGTCACATAAACACCACCCTATACCGGAAACCTACTGACCGCTATACTTACCTACATGCTTCCAGCTTCCATCCTGGACACACCACACGATCCATTGTTTACAGCCAAGCTCTAAGATACAACCGCATTTGCTCCAATCCCTCAGACAGAGACAAACACCTACAAGATCTCTATCAAGCATTCTTACAACTACAATACCCACCTGCTGAAGTGAAAAAACAGATTGACAGGGCCAAAAGAGTACCCAGGAGTCACCTACTACAAGACAGGCCCAAAAAAGAAAATAACAGAACACCACTAGCCGTCACCTTTAGCCCCCAACTAAAACCTCTCCAGCGCATCATCAAAGATCTACAACCTATCCTAAAAGATGATCCCTCACTCTCACAGATCTTGAAGGACAGACCAATCCTTGCTTACAGACAGCCCCCCAACCTGAAGCAAATACTCACCAGCAACCACACACCATACAACAAAAACACCAACCCAGGAACCTATCCTTGCAACAAAGCCCGATGCCAACTCTGTCAACATATCGATTCAAGTGATACCATCACAGGGCCTAATCACATCCGCCACGCCATCAGGGGCTCATTCACCTGCACATCTACCAATGTGATATATGCCATCATGTGCCAGCAATGCCCCTCTGCCATGTACATTGGCCAAACCGGACAGTCTCTACGCAAAAGAATAAATGGACATAAATCTGACATCAGAAATCATAACATTCAAAAACCAGTAGGAGAACACTTCAACCTCCCTAATCACTCAGTGACAGACTTGAGGGTAGCAGTGTTGAGACAGATTAACTCCAAAAGCAGACTTCAAAGAGAAACTATTGAACTCGAATTGATATGCAAACTAAGTTGCATTGCGTCCGGATTAAATAGAGATTTGGAATGGCTCGGCCATTACGTTAATTGAATCTATTTCCCTTAAGTTAACGATCCTCATTCACACCTGTGTGACCATCTTGTTTATCACTTCAAAGGTTTTTCTTCCCCTGCTGTTATGGTTCCTCTCAACTAATTCGCCTCTTAAGGTTGGTCTATGCACCTCGACCTTATCATGTTTCTCTGACTGTATAAATATCTGTCTACTGTATGTTTCATTCCATGCATCCGATGAAGTGGGTAATAACCCACGAAAGCTTATGCTGAAATAAATTTGTTAGTCTCTAAGGTGCTACAAGTTTTTCTTTCTTATTTTCGTTTTGCTGACACAGACTAACACGGCTACTACACTGAAAAATATCCCAAAGGTACTTTGCGCCACACAAACAGCCCAACTTCCGCACACAGGAACCATATCATCAACCCCTACTTCACAATGAATGTGTCACTCTGTGGCAAGGTCTACACTTCGGAATTATTTCAGTAGAACTACATCACTCAGGGGTGTGAAAAATCCATACCCCTGAGTCATACTGACCTCAGTGCTGGTGCCGACAGCGATCTGTCAGCAGGAGAAGCTCTCTGACTCTAGCTACTGCCTCTCACTGAGGTGGATTAACAGGAGTGCTCTCCCCGGTTAGCCTAGAGCATCTTCATTAACATGCTACAGGGTGCAGCTGTGACGATGCAGCGTTTTAAGTGTAGACCTGCTCCAACTTTGATTTCTCTATCCCCTTGAGTCAGCAAACCCACCTTCCCTCACCTACAACCCCAAAACACCTCATCTTTCACCAGTGAAGCAAAATTGCCTTGATTCTGACCATCAGTAGGTATTGGCATGCCATATGTTGTTTTAATGTTCTTCCATGAGTAGCTTTGGAAGCCAAATCTGTGCTGAAGTTAACAAAATGCCTGTTAAAACTTACAACTTTTCTTCTTATTTAGCTATTGAATAGTCTCTTGCTTGTATGCCTGAAAACAGTTATTTTATTACTTAATTTATATGCCACTGTGTCACTGGAGAAGAGAGTCATTAATACATATTTAGATACAACATGCATAAACTCCTCATGTCATAATCATTTTATTAGTACTAGCAAGCCTACCCTTCCTTTAGGAAATTAAGTGCCATTGGATTTTCACACTTAGTTTTGTTTCTATCATGGGTGTCCATTTTGCATAAAGTAAACTATCCTTAGGTCATTTTTCTTTGTCCACTTGGAGAACTTGCAGTTTTGCCTCATTTCACCTCTACACGTGTTATTTGCAAACCCAGCCCAAGGTCTTAAGGAAACTGAATTCTCTGATATAGCAGTCTGGGCTCAGTCACTGCAGTGGAGAGAAATTTATATAAATAAAATGACCACATTTAGTTTGTTTGTCCTCCCTTCAGTGTTGCTCACAATTCTAATTAACATTGCTAGAAGTTACCCAAGATACACACCGAGAAGAAACGAAACCCCTAATTAACTGGTCTGAACTGCTAGGGCCGGTTTTCAAAAGGTTTTCTTCCTCCCCTCTCTCTCTCTCTCCATTAGGTGATTTTGATACCCCCGTTTTCAGAGATGAAGGAGTCTTCAGAGGATGAAACAGGTGTTTGTAGCAACAGCAGCCCAGCAAATAAGATGAGAGCCAGTGCAGAGGTCCATCATTTACATTTACCTAGGATTATGGAGTGTAGCTAGCAAACAAGAATAAAAAATAATAGTGATGATAATAAAAACCAGCAGAAAAGGACTGAGAATGTGTCTGCTCAAAAGCAGGTTACTCTACAGTTCTGTTACTCCAGAATCTATGTGGGCTGTATACTCAATATCTGAACACTACATAGCACACACAAAGGACTTAATAGGATGAGACGGACTTTTGGATGCAGGACCATAGGACATATTTCATCATTGATTTTGAAGCAGAACTCTCCACTGAAAACAATAGTGGCATTCTTTACTATTTTAGCAATACCTACAGGTCACAACGGAGTTCAGGGCCTTTTGAAGTGGGCACTATACACACACAGTGAGAGACCATTCCTGCCTTGGGGAGTTTACATTCTAAATAGAAATGATAAAACAGATTATTATCCCCATTTTACAGATGGGGGACTGAGACATGCAGAGATTAAGTAATTTGCCCAGCACCACACAGAAGGTCTTTGGGAGAGCCACAAACTGAACCCAAATATCCTGAGCCTCAGTTCAGCGCCTTAACCATAAGACTGTGCTCTCTGACTGAGCTTCACAGTGCATAAGTTCCTTTGTGGAGCTGGGTCTTAGTCTCCCCATCTGTAAGATGGGGATAACACCACTTCCCTACCTCATAGGGGTGTTATGAGGATGAATATATTAAAGATTATGGGGTCCTGAAATACTACTGTAATGGAGGCCATATAAGTACCTAAGATAGACAGAAGTGGCTCTGCATTGGCCTCCAATAAAGGCTATAATGGACACTATCATAAGGTCTAGTAAGCCACTGTTCTACATTGCCTACCATTTAGTAAGGTCACCTGAGTTTATTTACAGATCAATATATGTACATCTAAAGGGAGGACAAAGGAATTATGTAAAGATGCTACTGACAGAAGGGGAAAAAAAACCTGGAAAGAAAATCCTGCAAAAAGAAACCAGGACAAGAGCCCAGCTTTAAAAATATGAGCATTTCACAACTGAACCAAGGAGTTTTACCAAACTGGAGAGATGGGTGTGCAATCAAGGTGAAAATGGGATTGTGAGGGATGCAGGGATAGTCCAGCAGCTACAGCCCATTAACCCAAGCCACTCTTCTACATTATGATTTTTTTAAATAGTATATTTAGAAACCGTTAAGCCTAGAAAAACCATGTGTACCTAAAATGTTTCCCTTTATATCCTTTTATTGTGGTATGAACTGACAAACAAAAATGGTGATATACAGTGAACATTGGAAAGAGCATATATACATGGTGAGTGAGAGACATTTTGTGTTAGCTGGTCTATTTGTTCTACTCAAGGGCCCCAAGTTATATGAATGGACATTTTGTGGACAGGAAATAAGACCTCCACAAATGCAATATAGAACAAAAAAAAAACACCTGAAAAACTAAAAACTAAAAAGCAAAACTGACAGCAACAGAGAAAGCATCACTGTAACTTGAAAGAAGAATGCTAAATCGATCATTTTGTAGATTCAGGATCCAATCCCACCCTGCTGACATCAATGGAGTGTCCTATTAACTTCAATGGGGTCAGGAACATACCCTTAATAAATTGATGGGAGAGAACGGTCTTCTGCTAGACTAGGATATAAAACAGACAAAATGATGTTTTTTCCACCATTACAAATGAGAATAACCTCCAACAATATAGAAATCCATGTAGGGAGGTCAAGATTCATATACATGAAACTGCGTATCTGTGACTAACTATGTATTACTATACCTGACAAAAGACAGAGATAATGGGCCAAATATTACACTAGATGTAATGCCTACTGGCTTCCGTGGGAGTTCTACCTTGGCAACAGAGTGCAGGATTTGACCTAATTCACATTTTTCTTTCAAAACTAACCTATCAAGGCATTCTCTAAGTAGGACCACATAAAGCAGACACTATTGTTAAGTTTGTGGGTAGAAATTATAGACTGAAATGTAGACTAAGCACCATTCATTTAGACATATTAGGAAGGATGCATACAGAAATAAAGAGAGAGTTGACATCGGCTCCTTGAAATTAAACTCATTCATATGGACTTTTTAAAAAAATAATTATTTTAAGCACCTAAAAGTGCTTAAATTCTGGCCCATTGAAGTCAACGGCAAAACTTCTATTGACTTCAATGGGGCCAGGATTTTACCCATGGTCTCTTCCCCAAAGATCTTACAGGGTAAATAAGACAAGATACAAAACATGATTGCAACGCACAACGTGATGGAAATAGCAGAAGCGAAAGAAGATTGTTATTAATTATTATAAATTATAATTTATATTTTAGTAGTGTTTAGAGACCCCCAGCATAGATCAGGTCATCACTGAGGTATACAAACACACAGTAATAGTGCCTACCCTCAAGGAGCTTACAATCTACATAGAAAAGACAGAGGGAGTGCAACAGGAAGTGTTCTATTTTATTAAATGAAAATAAGGAATAAAGTTTCTAGGCATGTCTGGGTGTTCTCTGAGAAGCATTACATTGTGAAAAGAAGGTAGCCCCTAAAGCACTAAAACCATAGCAAAATGTATTTCCCCATCACAGGGCAAAATTTCTTAGGAACAAAAATTTTCCTTTCAAACTTCTAAAAGGGAACTTCCCCAAAATTGAAAGCAATGCAAAAAACCAAATGAACCACTCACAGAGTCACACAGGTTAATTATGGGTGCACTTAACAGTTTTGTACAATTAAAAAAAATCCTATCCAATTTACATCTAAAGAGAAAGATTCTTGTCCTCAAACGTTGCCTAGGTTTTAATGCTGACTAGCTCTTACCTAGAATCTATAAATTTCTGGGATCTTCATAGGAAGAAAAGGATCCTGTAGTTATACACAAAGCCACTGTTACAGAAGGAGAATAGAAGAAGGTTGTGAACTGTGATGAGAAAGAACTTGGTTAGTCTTTTAATTCTATTAGTAGGCATGAGAAATATTTGGCAGGAACTCAGCCATGTTGGCTCTGTATTCAATTCACATTTGCCACTCTACATGGGCATTTCCGACCTTTGGACAAACACAAATGCTGAACATCCAGTACACAGAGTGACATGCAGTCTCCTGATCAGCCAAGTTGTTTTGATTGACAGAACTGTACTTGGTCATGCCACTGAAAAGCCAAGGGTTGTCCAAGCACTTGGCAATATTTGAATGACTGTGGCTACCAGTAATTTTCAGTCACCTCACCAGCCTGCTCTGTATGCATGACCTGACCCGGTCACTGACGAACATATCCCACAATGTATATAGGCTGGGAGAAGACAGAGAAGATATGGTGCCTTGAGGCTGATATTAGACAGATGTGAGGTATAACTACCAGCCTCCTGAAATAAGTTCATCAGCTAAGAAAAGAACAAACGAGACTTGACAATATTCTTGTCAAGAGAATTGATAGAAAAGGCCAAGCCTTTGCCACATGAGTACACACTGATTGTTGCTTGAGGCTTTGAGAATGATGAGCAAGTGGAAACTTTATCAGAATATGTTAACCACTTGCATTCAATTAATGAAAAGGCTGACAGAAGAAAAGACTTGAATACCCCAGAATGCCACAAGAACTGAGCAAAAGTCCAGGTGCAGATCTTCAGCTGGTATAAATTGTCATAACGCTACTGAAGTCAACGGAAGCTATGACAATTTACAGCAGATGAGGATCTAAAAATTCTTTCGGTGTGAAGCTGAAAAAAAAAAAAGAAAATTTCAATATTAACATTCCCAATTTGGCAAAGCAAACAGAGTTCTTGCTATAATCACTTGTGGCAAAAATTTGAAAATCTTTTATGGCCAAAGACTGTTTTTTTCAAATCTGGTAGCAAAAAAAAAAAAAAAAGACAATTTACATGTGTGAAATGTTTATACAGTTATGTGACCCCCACAGCCCTCTTATGGGTGGGTTACACAAACACGTACAATCTCCAAAAACTGACAGCATGAGCAAGTTTAATAAAAAAATTAACCGTGCCTCTTTATAGTTAGAAGGGGGTACACAGAAGCAACTTATTCCCTGCTTTTGATACAACACTCCATTTTGTGCCACACATGTAATCAACAAAAGCCTTTCAAAACCAGTACAACCAGAAGGGTTGATGTCCACAAATTGGCAAGAATATGGTGATGTGATCTTATGCTAGTGGGGAAGTTAATGGATGTTGACAACATACCCAATATTGTCAGCATGCATTAACTTCTTTATTAGCATAAGATCACCACCACCACAGTCTTGCCAATTCGTGGAAGTCAACCCTTCTTGTATTGGTTTCCAAAAGCTTTTGTTGTTTACAGGTGTGGCTTGAAATGGAGTGTTGAAAATTGCATCTTGCAATTGCACAGGTGAGAAAGGAACTGCACGTCAGCATTGTAACTGGAGAATCCCAATCCATGTCGCAAATCGAGGTCCATAACATGTTGGCCTGCCCAAACCCACTGAAACAGGGGATCTTGGTGATGAATGGAAGCCATTCTCCTGGTTTACATTTAAGTAACACAATATATCACATCACAGATGTAATAAATAAATAACTGTATGCTTCTTTTATGCAAAAGTCTTCTAGAATTTAACAGGGATTGGAACCCGGAGATTGGAACCCATGGAAATAAATAGGGTTCCACAGAAATTATTGTAAAAAAACAAACTATACAATTTAATAATGCTGCTCTTTCTATGGTTCCCCTGGTCACATCCATCTGCCCACCCACCCATCCTTATAGAATTTTATAAAGTGAGGTTAGAAATGGTATAGGCTGGCTCAAACAATATATTTAGCTTAACAAAGAGAAGGTTAAGGGGTGGCTTGATCATAGTCTATAAGTACCTGCATGGGGCACAAATATTTAATAATGGGTTAGTCAGCGTAGCAGAAAAAGGTATAACACTATCCAATGGCTGGAAGATGAAGCTAGATAAATTCAGACTGGAATTAAGGCATACCTTTTCAACAAGAGAGTAATTAACCATTGGAACAATTTATCAAGGGTCAGGGTGGATTCTCACTAGCAATTTTTAAATCACAATTGTATTTTTTTTTCTAAAAGATAGGTGCTAATTCATAAGGAATTATTTTGAGGAAGTTCTCTGGCCTATGTTTACAGGATGTCAGACCAGATGATCATAATGGTTCCTTATGGTCTCCAGCTCGATACCCCAAAATTAGAGCTGGTCAAATTTGGAATTTCCATTGTGCAGGAAATTCTGAGCTTTAGAAATTTACTTTTGTCTCAAATTGGAACAAAAAGTTAATTTTTGTTTTGCAGGAAATTTTTCCTCCCCAATTTTTTTTCATAAATATCGAAAGAACCTTATCAAGTCTGTGCCTTTTATAATATCATTTATAATACAAGACATATATTATAGCATAAATGCTATAATATAAAAGTCTAAGTGAGGTGCTTCAGTCTTATTAAAATGACTTTGACCTTATCAAAACTAAACGTTTCAATATTTTTTTTGTCAAACTGACAAAATCAATGTTTTTGCAAAATGGTTCAATTTAGTCAAATCAGCATTTTCCAAAAGAAAACTGTTCCATTGGAGAGTTTTCAACCAGCTCTATCCCAAATCACTAGTCACTTATGAGAATCTTGTCCAATAAATCTTACTATATCTGAAGCCAGAGAAAAAGGGAAAGGAAGGTGTCTTCTCTCCTAACCTTTAGAAAAAACTATGTGTTTTTCAGTGTAGGCTGCACAGAGTGTAGGCGCCTTCCCCTTCAATTGTCTTTTAGGCAGCCTAAAACAGAAAAGGGGTTTTGTGTTGTGTGTGTTTGTTTGTTTCCTGGGCTTGCAGTAGTCAGTTCCTTAATTTAAAGTTTCTGGGACATGATCAGTTTTCTAAAATCTCTGAGTGTCAAAAAGTGTAAAATAAATCAACGCTGATGTAACAAAGCAAGTCAGAAAATGAGGGAAAAAATGACATCTTTCAAGATCAACTGTTCCACAGAGTACAGTACAAGCTGGCAGTCTGAATAACACTATACATTAGCTAGCATAAGATCTGAAAAATTTCTGACAGTTAATGCATATCGGAGCTTGGAGGCAAAAGAATCAGTTGTCCCCAGGGGCTGGTGTGTTGTGATGCTACAGTAGGAAACCGTTTCTGAATCCCAAAGAAAGGTCCCATTCTGCTGCTGTCACCACAGTCAAGATTTTATATATCTGTATGTGCAAAGTTTGGAGCTAGTTCTGTTTGGGTAGAAAAGTTCAGACTAATTTCTAAACCTGCTACTCAGAAATGGAAGTTAGTGCATGTAATAGTAATACTTAGTATTTTCTGTCCACAAATTTCATTATCCTCATTTGACAGATGGGAAATCTGAAACAGAGAAGCTGAGATCTGCCCAAATTCACAAAGGGACACATTGTCAGAGCCTGGATTAGAATTTATAAAATGTTGGCTGTTAGTCCTGAGTTTAGACCACACTTATTTTTCAGACATGCCAAATCCTGACATGAGCATTCCATATATTTGGGGATGTACGTGGGCTGTCTCTTAAGAGAAGAAGTTGCTTCATATGAGTGCTTTTTCATATATACTGCACTGAATACTATACAGGATTAGCAAAGTCAATTTCAACATAAATTATTATTAGTTAGTCATAACAATGGATAAATCTCCAGGACCATGCTGTTCTTTCTTAAAGTAACCATATATTTTTTTGTCTGTCTCTTAGGTATTAAGCACCTAAGCAACATTTTTTTCACGTATAAAACTTAAGCAACCTGATTACCTTGGGTGTTTTGGTGATATTTCTGAGTGCCCAGGTAGGTATGATATTTAATTACCTATCTATCCTTTTAATACTAAGCTACTTGCAAGGTATTTAGTTATGACTGACAGCCAACGGCCCAGGAACTTTTCTTCCTTGTTAATGTGCTCGGAAGTGACAGATTCTCAGTTGAAAGGCTTGGAGTATTTTTAAAACAGATATTTTAGTTTGTTGGTTGTGGGGAGGGAAAGGCAGATGGACAGATTTTTTTGAGGGGGGTAATTATTCTTTCAAGTTTTTAGCTAATTTAATCAAATTCGAATCCCTTTTTTCAAATTAAGTTCATCCCTATTCAAGAGAGCACTTAAGCACATGCTGAACTTTAGCTGACAAGTATATACTCAAGAGCTAAGCGAGAGCTTCAGTGAATAGGGAAAGACTGCTGAATCAGGGCTGAATTTACGGTCCGACGCTCAAAGTTGCTGAGCACCTGCAGCTGGCACTGGACTCAGCATTACTGAAAATCAGGAATGAAGGCCTTGTATTTTAAAATGCCCCTTTTATACTGTAAAAATCATTCCTTGCAGATTAATATATAAATCTGCTTCCAATTCTCTTTCCATATAGTTCTCGTGACTGTTTTGCCAAGAAACTGTACCTTGCAGCAAAGAAGAGTGCCAGTCTGGGAAGCTGGCATAGATATGCTATCGTTATTTCGGTCTTTCATTTTCTCCGAGGCTAGGTAGGGAATTTTTTCCCCCTCACATAACGAACACCAGCTCAGCTGCTGAGATTAGCTTATGGGCATGATAAACACACACACACTACATCCTCTACCAGTTTGCTTTCGTGTGTGTATTCTTTTTATCCTCTCCCATCTGTGATTCGTTGCTGTTTCCAATGTGTGGAAATGTAGCCAGTTCTGTAATCTCTACAGCCTGGCAAAGCAGTTTTGAGATATCAAAGCTAAGAACTGGTTGAGGACTGACATAAAATAAGAGGGATATAAACTGAGCAATAAATTAGAATGAGAGTTAGGGACCCTTGTCAGGGATACAGTATTTAGTACCCAGGTCACTCATAGGAATGTTCAACTAGAATTCTTATGGAAACCTTTCAATGCCCATAGAATATGTTTTGTTCATCTCTTTGACCTATTTATTGCAGAAAATCAGGTGCTCTGCAAAACTGTTTGGGAATCAGAGCTGAAAGGGCAGAAACACTATTAAACCTCTAGCCAAACAAAAATTCTGATTTCACCTGACACATGAAGATAAGCTTATTTGGCTGCAAAAGTTATTTTTGTTTTAATTTCCAAGTTAGTCCAGCTCTGAACTAGAGAACTGATAATAATCATCAACAGTCAATATTAGGTTAAGAAAGTTCAGTTAAAAATGAAGTCCTTGGAAAGTTTCTAGTTTGGACCACTATCCATACTTAAATAAGATTGACTGACAGCCTACATTCCAACCATGGTCTCACACCAAGAGAACTAGAGAGGTTTAGATGAGACCATAGGTGCTGGAACTAGGGTTGCTGCCACACCCCCTGGCTTGAAGTGGTTTCCATCATATACAGGGTTTACAGTTTGGGTCAATGGCTCTCAGCACCCCCACTATCCAAATTGTTTCAGCACTCCTGGATGAGACAGCAATGCAGGTTGCTAAATTTGCCATATCTTCATCATAAAAACCAGTGCTCTGTGAAAGCAATGCCTCATTAATATTAGTTGCTTTTTTTTAAAAAAAAAAACAGATCACCCCATAAGTGGATATGGAGCTTAGATCACCACTGGTCCTCTCACATCTAGTTATCTAGCCTCTTTCCTGCAGGTCAGAGGTGAGGGATATCCTGTTTGGTGAATAAATACAGGATTTCACTCTCCAGGCCTGTCAGTTTGGCACCTTTCAACAAAGGGATGGACCTTGATGACCCCCTAGGCACAGTCTGTTTAAATGGCCTTGTCCACTTCTTTTCTGAAGTTAAGCACACACATTACACCTTTCACCAGTACTAATTTCATAGGAAAATGTAAAAAAGATTTTAGAAAATGTCTTTCACTTGCTTCACTGAATCCCTTCCCCACAAGACCAGGACTTTAAACTTTGGCAGAAAATTCTGAGAACAGATTTTGCTGTGATCCCTTTGGTGTGTTTGGCTGCCTTGAAGTAGTAACAGAAACATTTATATTCCAGTATCTACAGAAGTTAACAAAAGTAAAAGGTAACTGGCTACCTGATGAGTTGCACAATTGTATAAATAAAACCATAATGAAAGATTATTTAGGTTGGGATTTCAAAGAGGTGTAAGTCAGTTAGGCACCCAACCTTCACTGAAAGTCAATAGAAGATGGTTGGCTAACTTCCTTAAGCCTCTGTAAAAATTTCAGCCTTATGTTGTGATAGCACCAAAAATGTCCTTGGCATTTTCCAAAGAGAGTTAGACACAGTGTTTGCCCTAACAAGGGTAGAGTCTATAAAGAAAAGGACATATGGAGGTAATGGATAAAATAAGACATGATCTGAATTTTCACCCACCATTCAAAGCAAATCCAAAAACAACCAACTACAAACGTGGAAAACAGTTTGGCTTATTCACTTTTTTCTTTTTTTTTCTTTTTTTGGCAGAACTATAATTACATCAATACCCATGATACTAATTGTCAGCACTAGAATCATAGTGTCTCACCACAAAATATGTCCGAGCAGCTGTCAGAAATATCAGCATTGACCAACAGGGAACAACCTCAGTTCTCCATGGAGGAACCCCAGTATGCTAGCCAGTTCTTCATATGAGGACACCCTCCAAGCCCCCAGTTACCTGGGTCAGGGAATAGCCACTTTATAATGTGGTTAATGTTAAACCTTTTATCCTTTATATATTTTTTTTCATTGTATGTTATTTTACATTAAAAGTCTATTTTATCCAGATAATCAAAAGTGATGGCAGTAGGAGAAAATTTTGTTTTCGGAGAACAATATCTGATTCCTCTTCCTCAGGCAGAATGCCATCCTTTTTACTGGTTATATCCCAGGGCAGAGACTGCAGAGACTCCTCTTGTTACGGAAACCTTTGAGAAGCCAGTGATTACAATGTCTCAAACAACTGTCTAGTAGTAGGGACATTCCAATCATCAACAAGGACCATAAGACATGTGATTCTTGTATATCCCAGTAACAACTTCTATAGTGGATAATTGCATACCACTTCCAGCTCTTTTTCAGAGCACTCTTCCCCATGCATTAAGGCCCTAATCCTGAATCATTAAAGTCAATGGGAGCTTTACTGTTGACTTCACTGCATACAGTACTAACAACACTGGTTCATGTCCTTACAAAGGAACAGAGACATGTTGCCCATGTCACCTTATACAATATTTTATATTCTGTACAACCTTTCTTAAACAGATACCACAATGTCCTAAAGCTGTGCCAAGAAATTCTGTAATAACATATTGTTAAACTATTGGTGAGGTATCAATGGTGTTTCCAACTATATTATGCATACATTCAATTAGTAGACGAAGTAAGACAGACTATTTCATAGTGTGTATAGTCCGTGAGATGGATGTCCCTATGAGAGTATTGGAGGGGGAGAAGATGACACTAACGATTGGAGTATTGGAGGGGGAGAAGATGACACTAACGTGATGGTGTGTAATTAAAGATTTTTTTATATGGAGTTATCTGTGGTTCTGTTGGACCTGGTTAGTAAGCCTCCTTAATTTTGTATTTGGCAAAATTTCACCAAAAGCTTTAAGTGTGAAAATGTCAAAAATCACAAAATGTCGTGTTCTTACTTCGAAAACAATTTCATTTAAGAATTGGCCAGCTTGGCTGAAGATGGCTTCTTTTTTAACACAAAAAGTTAATGAAAAAATGGATCAATTATGAATTCACACTGAAAAGTGAATGGGTTCAAATGACATTTGCAATGAAATTTGTAATGTATTTCACACAATTTCTATTAATAATCCACAGTTTCCCTGCAACCCCCGGCTACCTGGAGAGGTATAAGCTCTTCCAGGTAAAGATATCTTTGTTTTCAAGGCTGTGTTTTCATGCTATTATGCACAATTGAGCAGTCCTCAGCTTTTCCTAAAACACTGTGCATGTAATTTATAAACAGACAATTTCACACACACAGGTTTGTTTTTTTCTCAACCATATTACTAAGCATGTCTGTTTGACACAGAGGAGTAAGTGTAACATTAGAGGTCTTGGCGAGTAGGCAGAGGATGAAAAGCAATAATGAATATATTGTCAAAATAAGAGAATACTCTGAAGTCTTGTCTAGCTATTTTATTTGTATACACTACCATATGCTTTACCTTGACTACAAAAAGGGCACATAGGAAAGTACTTCAAAATGTTCATCGCTATAAGCCTATGAGAATAAATTTGTCAGCTATTTGCACAATCACCTCTGTGCCTTCTTCCATGTGGTCTTCAATATATGGTATGGCCTTCCTGAATGCATCTGCATGTTTGTTCCTACCCTGTCTGTCTTTAAGGCCTATTTCTGCTGCACTCCTTATATATAAAGTCAACTTGATTCATTATAAACTGCCTACAGTTATTCTCATACACCCAACCACTTAATCGGATTGTTTTAGATTGTAGGCTAGTTGGAGCAGGGAGCATCTTTCTTGGACGTTTGCAAATCAGCTTGTGGATGCTATGATTAATAATTAACAAAAGTTTAATTTACAAAGAAGGTTTTTTGTTTTGTTTTTTTTACAGTTTTGCTGTTTTGACGCTTTCAATTTTTTTAAATGAAGCTTTAACATGATTTTTTGTTTAGTTGGTTTTCAGTTTTCCCTTTCTCATCGCCCATCATTCTTCCCCCCCCTTTTCCAATGGAGAATTTGAAAAAAAAAAAGTGGAGGGGGGGGGGATAACAGGGAAAGGAAAAGAAAATGAGAAAAAGGGAGGGGAAAATGAAAAATAAAAAAAACTGAGTTTTGCCCACCTCTTTAGTTTTGCTGCTTTCTTTTTTTACCCCTCTTGTCCCATTCCAAATCCAATACCTGTCTCTGGCTACCAGAGTGGAGTCATGTCAGCGTAAGTCAAAGGCCATTCAGTTGTTTTTTTTACCCACAGAAAAAATCAAATAAATGAGAAATCCTTTTTTGAACCTCTCAAATTAAATGATTTTTAAGGGACAAATTATTTTGTGAAAAAATCTTAACCATATCTCTATCAGCTAATAAACAATAACCACAATAACATAGAAAGGTTCTTTCTTACCAGAAAAATTGAGGAGCATAAAAAAGTTTTCGTACATAGCTGGCTGAGTTCCTTTGAATTGATCATTCTAATGCTGCTGAGATTCAATTGTGCTATTAATGGTGTGTGAGAGCATCTACAGCTTTGGATAAGCATCTGCTTTGGTTGTTATTTAAATTGAAATAAAATACATAAATAAGCACACAGCATTATTAATACCTCTGCTAAATATAAAATACTGAGTATTTATATCTCACATTTTGTGGGCAAAGTACTTTATAAATATAGACTAAGTAATCACATGTAACTGAGTACATACTACACACAAATATGCCACATATATAATATAAAAACACACATTTTTAGCTATCAATATACTGTAATTAGAAATTATATTTGGTTACCTCCTCAATGGTAATTCCTACTGTGCATTGTTCCTAGAGCTGGGCAAAATTTTTGGCCAAAACTTTTTTCACCAAGAAATTCAAATAAAACATTATGATTTTATTGAAAACAATGTTTTGACCGACCATGAAATGATTTTTTCTACTTTTTGATTTGCCAAACATTTTGAAAATGTTAATTTTTGAGCTGACCTGAAATGACTTTTCCTCCTGCCTTTTTGAAAAATTGCCAATGAACGAAAAAAATCAGTTATTCATGTAGCTCTAATTGTTTCCTCATTTATCCAAGCCTGTGCATCCCCACAATTCTTTATCTATAGTGTTTGCGAATGGAGGGAGATACATTAAACAAATGATTTTCATGATTTCAAACAAACCTCCAAGCCTTGTGAAGTTTAGCCATCTCAGCTATCTATTGGCTTCTGGTTTTTACTGAGGGTGGACATAGGCACTGGTCTTTGTAAAAGTTAAACTGAGCCCTGGTCTACACTGGGGGGCGGGATCGATCTAAGATATGCAACTTCAGCTATGAGGATAGTGTAGCTGAAGTCAATGTACTTGGATCAACTTACCGCGGCGTCTTCACAGCGGTGAGTCGATGGCTGCCGCTCCCCCGTCGACTACACCTGTGCCTCTTGCAGCGGTGGAGTACAGGAGTCGACGGGAGAGCGTTCGGGGATCGATTTAACGCGTCTAGGCTAGACATGACAAATCGACCCCCAATAGATCGATTGCTAGTGTAGACCTTCCCTGAGTGTACATAGGTTTTATTTTAGGTGCATTTATTTTAGTAATGATTTCAATTCATACATTTCTTAATATGAAGGAAAATACTCCATCATTGCCTTATCTCATTTCTGTACTAACCAGTTTTCCCTACCTGTTCTGCTTTCACTAGCAATGCCCATCAAGGTCTAGAAAATGTCCATTAAAAGTAGAAATTTCAGTTCTTCATCACCAATAAAACTGTATTAAATATACTGGTTTGGGAAATGTGTGCTTGTGCTCTTTGGCCGACTGATTTTCCCATTTCCATTTTAAATGCAACACACTATTTAATCTTGTTGTTGGAAGGAGAAGAGAAGTTGCTTTGGATGTTTGGTATGTTTGATTTTCCATTTAAATGTCTTCCCAAAAAAAGGGGGAGGGATCAATGACTTCTTCACAGATAAGGAAAAAGACCAGTCTGTTTAAGTCCTTTCCTCCTTATGCCACTAGTGCCTCTTTGCAAGTTCAGCTAAGAAATCAAAGAATGATTTTGCATTTGTGGGCTTGAGAAAGCATCAGCCTACACTACAGATGATGCCTTAGCCCCAGTAATTGCTACTCACAAAGGGAAGATAAATCAAGAATTGACTAAACTCCACAGATAAATGGCTATGTAAAGAGAGTGCATTTTCTTTCTACTGGACCTACAATGCAAATGTAATACTTCAGGTGGCTGGAGACCAAGATTTCTAAGCATGGAGTTTTGGCCACCTCTTTAGTTTTGCTACTTTCTATTTTTCGCTCTCGTTCCATTCCAAATCCAACACTTGTCTCTTGCTACCAGAGTGTAGTCACATCAGTGTAAGTCAAAAGCCATAAAGGTATATGGCTAAGGGGCAACCTGGCATAAAAATAGTAGTGGCACTCCCCTAAATTCTGCCTGCTTAGGGTGCCAAAACAGGACACCACTCACTGTATACTGAAGACAACTTCATAATCCTTTCTTTCTTTCTTGTCCGTTCTGCTTACCATGACAAAAGCCTGATTGGCACCCTACTTGTGAGGCTTGGATTAATAGTGTTGAGACTAAACTATTCATCATTAGGCTTCAGAGTTAAATATCCCCAGTGATCTGCACAGGAGCAGTTCAAACCTCACAGAGCTACTGTTTCATGCAGACTTTATTGCAGTGAGTTCTTTATTATAGTAATTTCACCATTTGAAAGTCACCTTATTGCTTGGACTTGGGCATTTTTCAAACAGAGGAAAACACAGCTCCTTTCCCTGAAGAGTATATGCTCTAAAAAGGTAAAGATAGATTAAGGACAGGGAGAAAAGAACACAATGTACAGTGATAATAGGCACATGTCTGGTCTGATCAATTAGTCGCAAAGATGGTTGTAGGGGAAGAGGGAAAATGAGGCAACCAGACTACTATTGCTGTGGTGTTGAAGGTGACAAGAAAAAAAGTAAATAAGTAGGCATTCACAAGTCTTTTGCACTTGACACTCTGGTAAAGGGGAAGCCAGTGATGTGATTCAAAAGGAAGGGGAAATAAAATTATCAGGTCAAAGGGCAAGGAAAATGATCACAACCATGAGGCCCTGATTCTGCAATGAGCTCTTGCCAGACAAAGCCCTGTGTCCATCTGGAGCATGCAGAGGTCCACACGCACAGAACTCATTGCAGGATTGAAAGCTCATCCGATATTTTCAGAAACAGCGTGGATATGTAGTGGAAAGGCTGATCAATCAAAGGCACCTGCAAAAAACCAAACAAACCAAAACTTTACTACATTCTGTTTTTATTTTTGTATCAGATGTGAAAAATATCATTACTGAGCTTCTGTTCAGGTGGGGATTTGAAAACAACCTGCATATTGGGGGAAAATGCCCTGCAGGAAGTCAGAGGAGTCATATTTTTCAGCAAACTCTATGCAGATTTTCCCATACTTCATCTTACACATACCGGCAAAAACCCTGTTTGCAAATGTTCATCAGCCTCTACTGGTAAATGAGACAAGTGGATGTCATAACCCAAAGGCAAAGAGGAACATGAAACTCATCTTCCACAAATAAAGACACATTTCCTCTCCTGCTGTTCTATCTAAAGATTGTATAAAGCACCCATTGGGGCTGGAATGCAGAGACAAAGCTGCACCGGAAAACATTCCAAGGGAGTGGAAGTCCAGGTAAGACAACGTCACACTCTCTCACACATCGCACAAAAATATGAAGCAAAGCTATTCTTTTACTCTACCCAGTGTCACAGAGAATTTTGGATAAACCATCTGTCACTGTTGACTGGCAAGATAATGACCCCATGTTAGTAAAGAGAGTGACATAAATGATGTGTTGTGAAGTAACATAAAATTGCTTAACAGGTATGTGAAAAATGGCACTAATGTCTACAGAAACCAACCTAATATGACAGCAAACTAAATGTTAGTACATTGGTGCTACAAGAACCATTTTATTTTTCTAGCCAGGCAAAGATAGTTTGATCATATTAGAATCTCAGGACCTAATCAATGTAAAAATGTTTGCTACAGTTTAGCTGGCTTTACTCCTTCACCCTCCCTTCCCCCCCCCCCCCCCCCCCACAGAAGTATGAGTTAGAGCATTGTCACTACAAAGAAATCTGTTCTAGTTCCAAGAGACCACACTGGTAGTAGGAACCAGAAATGGACAAATAAAGGTTGGGGGTGGGGGAACAAGGGATGGGGCTCTGCAACTATTTTTGTGGATACAATTTGCCAATTCACTTTGCTGTTATTCCTCAGTCCCTTTTCTTGTATACCCTAATCGCCTTAGTTCAGGGGCACAGGGGCGACTGAGTTTTTATTCACTAGAATGTTTACAGAAAGCAAAACACACATCAGAGCACAAATATTCACATGATTATTGGCACAGAGAGGGCTCCTTGGGGCTTTTGGCAAGCTCTTTGCAGCTTGGATGGTGGGAGGGGGAAAGGAGGAGTGATTCTGTTGCAGAGGAGCATGAGGAGGAAGAAATTAAATAAATAAATTAGAGCCATTCTAAAATTATCAAATTCTCAATGGATATTTTCCGCAAAATATATATTTCAGGCTTTTTCCTGGAAAACGCAGCCTGTTTTCCCCTCAACTTATAGGCTGGTCAACATGTTTCAAAAATTCTAAGTTTTGACCAAATTGATTTTTGAGAAAAGTGGTCTGCAGTTGTTAACCAGCTCTCAAACACACACAAAAAGCTACAAGTGTGTGTGTGTGTGTGTTTTCTCCCTCTCCCCACACACAACCAAGATCCTAGCTGGCTCATCCACCTGTATGCCTGGAGTGCAACAAAGGCAACAAGAAAATGGCCTGGCTTCTCTGGAAAAGAAGCTTCCAACCGATGGCACATCAGCAAGGGGGCGCAGTAAGTAGTCTGCAGCACCAGAAGAGGAAGGGCTGAGAATGCAGCTGTAGGCAGTGGGATGAAGAAGGACCTGCATGCTGCCATGGGGAAGCTTTCATGGGGAGTGAGCAGCACAGTCACCCATTCCAGCAATGGCAGCTGTGCAGAATTATGCTGCGCCACCACCCAATACCTTATGGGCTGAACCACCTGAGTGCAGCTGATAGGGGGGAAAGAAAAAAAAACACAAAGTAATAATTGATATAGTCAGGGTTGTTGTTTTTTCAAAATTTCCTATGAAAACTTCTGATTTTTGTCAAAAAACTGAAATAGGAAAGGTGGGGTTTTTTTTTCAAAATCTATTTTCAGCAAATGTTTTCAGGGTTTTTGTAAAATTTTTCACTTAAAACTAAAACCCAAAACTTTGAGAGAACCCCAAAATTTTATTTGAAAATTTTTTGGTCAAATAGGCATTTTTCATTTAAAAAACATTCTACAAAAAATTTCTGACCAGCTCTACACATGAGCCTTCCTGGTTCCAGGCAAGAACGAGAGTCCAAATATTAAATGCTCTGTGTAAGGCTACTCTTAAGCCATCAGTAGTCTAAAGAGAAAGCAAGCAGTATTGGAAATATTGCAAGAAAGCCTGTTTAGTGAGATTTTCAGCAAACTCAGGAGGTATGTCCAGTTCAGAGAATCACCACAAACTGCAAATGCTGTTCTGAAATTGAACATTTTGAGTTTGTCCATCACTGAAAATGATGTCCCATAGCTAGAAGTGCTAACTTACATGCACTTAAGCTTTTCCAGAAATGATGCCTTCATGAATTCACACGATCAAAAATGACATTCCAACTAGCTGGACTCCTGGATAAAGAGCATACCACAGAATGACCTGGTGAATGGTATTTTATTATCTGTACATCTCCAGGGTTTTGATTTTACCTGGATTTGTAAAATGAAATAAAATACATCTGCACAATAGATTTCATACAATCACCTTTCTCTGGTTGTAGAAGGTATTTACACTTTCAAACAGTTCAGATAAATAAGCTTAACTAGGCTTCATTCTGTTAAGACTCCTTGCACTTTGCAGTTAATAGGCCTGGTTCTGATCTCACTTGCATGTGGTGTAAATCAGCACTAAGTCCACTCCCATCTGTGGAGTTATGCCAGGGTAAAATTGGTGAAAAATAAATTAGAATCAGGTCCAAGATCTCTGGGCCATTTGGCTTCCAACGTGTAGCTCATCTGGGATCATTTGACCATCAGTCATTCTTGAGGGAGAAAACTCACTCTGCTGGAAAGAGGAAATATTCATTTTACAAGACTAAAAATTTTGACTTTTCTGTGACAATTCTAAGAAATGAGTAGACTGCAGCAAAATTCTACTCTCTGGTTCCAGCTCTTTGGATCACTTGGTGATTGTCGGTTATGTTCATTCCCTCTGGGGCACCTGACCTTGGCCACTATTGGAAGACAGGATACTGGGCTAGGTGGACCTTTGGTCTGACCCATTATGGCCATTCTTACGTTCTACCTAGATATTCCTTGCTAAAGATCCTAAGCCTGACTCAAGAAGATCTCTTTCATTTTAAGGTGAGCTCTTATGGTAAGCAAACCATTGCAGTGAGAATTGATTGTACAAAACTGTTGGTTGTATCACTTGTGCTTGTAATGGTTCAGTGTGCACACACACAGCAGTGCTTTAGGAAAACAAAACATTTTGGCTTATTCACACCCAGCATAGCTTGCACTGCTGTTGCAATAGTACTTTCTGGGATACTTCAGCTTATAATGCCTACACCCACACTGAGGCCAAGTAATAAGGTCATTTCCACATGACTGCATTGGAGTAAGAGGTAATTCACTCCCCTGTTCATTCCGGGACAACAGCTGCCAGGGATAGTGTGTGGCAGGGGTGATGTCTGTGTGTGTGATTTGGGTTCTCATTCACTGGAGATTTGAATGGAGACCATACAATTCATTTTCCTTAGCAGTTCAAGTTAGATTTCAAACCTGTTTCTACAGATGAAATGTGAGCATTTCATCCATTGTGTCATAAATATTTGAAAGTGTTTTTTATAGTGTGCAATACTGCACGCCCAAGGTCAAACTGGGCTGGCTCACAGCACTTCAGCAAGCTGGTACTTTTTGATGAGTTTGTCATCCTGTGCTCCTAAGTTCCAAAACAAAACAAAAACTAAACTTTCATTTAAAAAAAATCAAGTTTCAAACTTGGGTGCCTAAGAGGCACCTAAATCAGAACTGTTTATTTTGTGCCTAAATATAGATTTAGGTGGTTTGGGAACCCAAGCATGGAAAATGTGTCCAAAGCATGTATTTTTGTGAGATACCATTAACAGATTCATTTGTAATATTATGACTGAATATCTCATTGTACAGAAAGGAGGAGGAGAAATGTATCTTCATAGAAGTGTGTAGGGAGAGAATGGGGGGGGGGGGAAATAACTGTACTGCCCTCGTATCCTAAATATGTGCTCCAAAAATAAGCGGCCAGTGTAAACCAATGTCACTCCGTTGACTTCAGTGGAGCTATGCCAGTTTACAACAGTTGAGGATTTGATCTGTGAATTTTCTTTTTCAATTTACCATTGCACTTTTATCTTGTTTGGTTAGAGTGAGGTGGGAGGGAAGGAAACATTATGAACAATATATTGCTGACTACATGGATTATAGACAATTTCAGTAAATATCAGATGAGAAAAACATAGCCTGTAAAGGGGAACTTGAGGGGGAGGAGATAAAAAATTTCCCAATGTCACATTCTAAAACAATTCCATTTCCCCAAACATGACATTTTTTCCCTTTGTTAATTTTCAGTAGAACAAAGCTTTTCCTAAAGGTATTTAAAAAAAAATATTGCTCACCTCAGCTCAGTGGACTCCAGAGTATTCACGTCATGCGAGAATATGGAAAATTCATAAATACAGGCAATGCCTACGTTAAATAAGTTGCACAGAAAATATGAGACCGCTTTTCTGTGATTATAGCCTGCGCAAAAGGTCCTTTCACATGGGCCCAATGCACTTTAGGCCCATAAATTATTAATGTACCTTATGTCTTGTTAGCTGCATATTATGGAAATTTACCTAGGCTGCCTCTAGTTTCATTAAAATAGCAAATGGTTAAAAAAGGGGGAGAAATCTTATTGTGTCTTGACAATTACATTGGTTTTGTAGGAATGATAGCATCCTACAGTTCTGCCATTTCATCAGCTGTAATTTAAAAGAGCCATATGACATGCAGACTGATGAATAATTCATATTTCATTTATTAGCCTGGTAACTGTATGGATAGCCTCATGGAAATGAAGATATATTTTTCTCTTCCCTCTAGGTACCGTAGAACTCTGTATTGTGAGTGTGTGTGTGTGTGTGTGTGTGTGTGTGTGTATATGCTCGAATCAGGGGTGGAGTTCATCTGATGTTCATTTACTGTACCATGCATGCACGCACATTTTATAGATACAAACAAACATCATGCATGGGTACTATAAGGTAACACAAGGGTAAAGCTTGTCTGTGCAGGAGGCAGAGTTTTCTTGGGGGTCTAGTCCCAGCCTGTGGATCGAATTCCCAGAGGAACTAAGGGCCATCACAAACCTCACCACCTTCACTCCTAGGAGCACTTCTTTGGCCTTGTCTGCTCTAATGCACACAGAGCAATGGGTACGTTTAAAAAAAAACAAAAACACTACCAAAATAAAACATTACACTAAACACAAACATCATCCTGAGTAGAGGATGAGAGAGAGACAATGAACTGTGTCACTTAATGACCTACTGGAAGGTGTTCAGATGCTTCAGTGTTGAGGGTGGTATAAGGATCTGCAGAATAGAACAGGCAACTTGCAGACAATTAATACTAATCTGAAGTCAGCAGACTGAAATCACAGAATCATAGAATCTCAGGGTTGGCTCTTTGCCCTTTCAGTCATAACAGTAGACCTGGTCAGAAATTTTCCAGCAGAATGAATCTCCTTTGCAAAATGCTGACTTGTCAAAAGCAAAACATCTTGTGGAAACACGCAGATTTTGGCAACATTTTGCTTAAAAGTTACAATGGAAAGAAGTGTTTTGATAAGGCTGAAAGGGGATTTGAAGTGGAATGCTTTGATTTTCCATCTCAAAATGACTTTTAATTTCACATTATATATCATCTATCAAATAATATAAAATTTAAAAAATCAAAATCAGAAGAATACATTTGGATTTTATATATAAAAAAAAGTTTCCATAGACTCAAAACAATTTTTCCCCAGAATTTTGTTTTGCAGGAAAATTCTAATATTTTTCTTTACATTAGGTTTCGGAAAAGAAAAAAACATCATGATATTCCCTACGAGATAAAAAAATTCTGCCCAAGTGGCCATAACAGTAATGGCTGCACTCAGGAACATAGACTATGCAATGGAGAAATGTTGTCATTACAACTATGTGAAATAACCAGTATGAAATTTAAATCATTAAAGTCCCGACCTTGAACTCGGAATACATATGGGGCAGACCTCCAGATCAGATTGCAATTTTAGCCCTAAATTCATTTATTTTTGAATTTGCAGAGCCCCTACAAACATACATTAACTATGTATTATCTCCTATCCCTCCATTTTATGTTAGCCCTAATACCTTATAGGTGGATTGTGCCTTGAGGCTAATTCTGTGTAAGCAATAGAGTGTAGGCCTGTGCAAACCCAGCGGGAGCACAGAGAACAAATTGTGACTCTAAGAGGCAAAAATTCTGTCTCTGCTGTCCCTTGGCTTCCAAAAGGAAGCAATCGGGTACTGTTCCTTTCCAGGAGAAGATTATTTCCCTCCCTCCTTTGCCAGTTTATCTGTGTTGACCAGAAGATTAGCAGGGGCACAGTCAAAATCCTACCCACTCTCCACTCATTACATGTGTGGCAGACAGTACTAATCCTATGAAACGTTCTCTACCTTTTACCCACAGCAGCAATCCAGGGGACCACTCCAAGGAATGAGGGAATACGTCTCCCCCCCTTATGGGTCCCGCAGAGCCAAGTAAATCTAGGCCATAAGCTGACCCCTAGTACTTACTCACAATGTGACTATGCTACAGGGCTGTGGAAATCATAGTACTGACTCTTCCGGCTTATATGCTATTAATAAAAAAAGGAAGGTAAGCATTTTAACAATTTTTTTCTTCTAATTTCCTTTGTTTTAATAAATATTTAAAGCAATCAAAATATATTTAAATGAAGGAATTGTCTCTATTAAATTTTATTTCAAAACTGTCAAAACCCTCAAATTTTTTAAATATTTCTTTTAAACGCATAAAAAACTTAACTTGGAGTCTTTGCCGCCAAAGTAGTAGCTACTGGGTGAAGAAGAATCTGCTTTCTTCTGTTAGCAGCAATGCCATCACTGATATCCTTTACACAGTATCCAACTCACTCTGACATCTATAATTTATTCATCCCATTATACAAACACAGTAGACATTTTTTTGTGTTTGCTACACCATTAACTTAGAACACGTACTGACTGCTACCCAGGTGAAGAGTTTAAAAGTTAAGTAGTTGTTGTTTCGGGAATAAAATGTACGTTGAACAATGTTCACCCTGTACAGAAAATCCTAACTTTGTATAGGGCACATATATTTGCTTTTCAACACTGAATTAGGTCCCAAGGTTCTTTTCCTCTCTCTGGGTACGTCTATATTACCCGCCTGATTCGGCGGGTAGCAATCGATCGCGTCTCGTCTAGACGCGCTAAATCGATCCCGGAAGCGCTCCCCGTCGACACCGGAACTCCAACTCCGCGCGAGGAGTAAGCAGAGTCGACGGGGGAGCCTGCCTGCTGCGTCTGGACCCGCGGTAAGTGCTTTTAAGTTCGAACTAAGATACTTCGACTTCAGCTACGTTATTCACGTAGCTGAAGTTGCGTACCTTAGTTCAACCCCCCCACCCCCAGTGTGGACCAGCCCTCTCTCTCTCACACAAAATCACACACTAATAATACAGCTGAATAATAGATGTCAGCAGCGTACACCCCAATTCTGCAAACATTTGAATACATGCTTTACATATCTGTGAGTCGGTGCCATTGAAGTCACTGGAAATGATCAGGAGCTTAAAATGAAGCAGGTCTCTAAGTGTTTGAAGAATCAGGGCCCTTAGTTTTGCAGGGTTTGTACAACCAATTCCTTTTATTTTGCTCAGTGCAGCACCTGATGTAGTCAGTTCACACCCAAAGAGTAAGTGCAAAATGCTACCAGATCAGAATGGTGGTTTTTTATACCCACTTTGCACAGGATTTAATGGTCGCGCAAGGTGCAAGACAGAAAAGAATCAGACCCCCCCCGAGTTTTGCTTTAAACTTTGCATTTGAATTATCCCAACCACAAAAAGAAAGATTCAGTCAAAACCAGGGGGGAATAATGGGGACGTTTGTGTGGTTTCTATGCAAACCCAGATTTTGACCCAGATTTTCTATAGAAGGCGGATCAACTGAAGGGTTAGCAAACCTTTCTACAAAACTGAGATGAGTTTGTTACAAAACCTGTGAAATCAGGTGAATCTCATGTGACCCCATCATGAATATTTTTCCACAACGCCAATATAAATTTTTTATGAACACTGTACATTAAAATGTAGCAAGTACTAGACACTGCATGAGGCAGGATATTGACTAGCCGGATCATTGGTTTTATCTGATATGGCAAATCTTATGTTTCCATTTTAAAAAATGCATCTGCTCTCATTTAAAACCCCTGGTTGTCCCTGAGACTTGCTGATGCCTTGCTGTGAAAGCTGTGTTTGAGCACCAAGAAATTCCTCAACATCTTTAGTATTAACTTAGGGGATTCTGATGACTAGGGTCTCTTATTTGCTGTGCTCTGATCCCTTGGAATTCTTTACTAAAGCTATTCAGCAGTCTGTCTTCTTTGTGGATTTCCAGTCCAGACCAAAGATTTTGATTTTGCTTTCTGACAGGTATGGTATTTTACATACAGAGCTCTGGGACCTTGTGCAAAGGGCGCTATATATGTATATGGATTGGCTTGACTGAATAATTATTTTTGACTTCCTCAGGCTGTTAATCCTGCATGCCTGTGGTGATAAACCCAGAAAATCCCAGATAATCCTATACAGTATTCAGACAGGGCTGGTAACAGCTATAAATACATATCAGACTGTCAAACACCATTATCATTTAGACAACTCTGCTGTCCCTTCCAAATTACATTAGAATATCCAGGCTTGACTTTAAGTCTCCCCTCACTATCCCTCTTTCTTCCCCTCTTAACAGCAGAGTAGCACAAGTTGCTCAGGTTGTGAACAGAATAATGCTTGTTTACAGTATTCCCTCTCATTCTGCTATGGAACCATATTTATTCCAGCCCTGTTTCCACATGACTCACAGGCACAGTGAGTGGTTGAATTTTCTTACATAAGCAAATAATTCTTGGCAATTTTAAAACTAAAGCATTCCACTGCCAAAAGAACTTCTGTTTACCACACAGAACAAATGTTGTTACTATTGCAATTCCAAAAAAGCATCTTAAATATATCCCTTCATGAAAATGCTGTTGTAGCCTTAATGCCTAATTAGATGTATAACAAAAATAACAAAAGATTTTCTCTCTTTACCGTTTTAGCTTGGATAATAACCAGAGATAAATAACAGTTTAATCCCTGCTGTGTTCCACAGCAACACTGCATTGCATACGATTATAATTACCGTTTAACTGCAAATCCCTGAAATAGGATGAAAAACCCAACCCCCATTCTGCCCTCCTTCCCTTTTAAATTTCCCCTTAAAAGAAAAGAAGTGACAAATACAAGATCTTCTGTAACATAAATCTCCCCAGCCTCCTTTTCTTCTTAATTACACCAGTGTAAATTGAAAGCAACTTCAATGAGATCAATGGAATTACACCAGTGTTAAACAGGTGTGATGGAATGGAGAAACAGGTCCTACCCCATGTGTGTGTGTGTGTGGGACTAATGTTTAAAAAAAGAAAACCTGAGTTCTGTATATGCTATAACACTCCTAGGTTTGCACACCCAATTTACTTCATGAAAATCAAGTACATACAAAATAGTTCTCTAGGCATCTAGCGTGCATGCAGTCACCCAGTTTGGATGCAGTCACTGCAGCTGCACACAGCAACCGGACAATAAATGTACGCCCTTGTATATAACAATGGCCATACTGGGTCAGACCAATGGTCCAGCTAGTCCAGTATCCTGTCTTCTGACAGAGGCTAATGCCAGATGTTTCAAAAGAAATGAACAGAACAAGGTAATCATCAGGTGAGCTATACCCTGCCATCCAGTCCCAGCATCTGACAGTCAGAGAGTTAAGGACATCCAGAGCATGGGGTTTCACCCCTGACCATCTTGACTAACAGCCATTGATGGACATATCCTCCAAGAAAGTATCTAATTATTTTTTTGAATCCAGTTATAATTTTGGGTTTTACAACATCCTCTGCCAACAAGTTCCACAAGTTGGCTACATTGTGTGAAGAAGTACTTCCTTTTGTTTGTTTTAAACTTGCTGCCTATTAATTTCATTGGGTGACCCCTGGTACTTGTGTTATGTGAAGGGGTAAATAACACTTCCTTATTCACTTTCTCCACACCATTCATGATTTTAAAGACCTCAATCATGTCCCTCCCTTAGTCATCTCTTTTTTCCAAACTGAATAGTAGCAGTCTTTTTCATCTCTCTTCATATGGAAGTTGTTCCATACCTTTACTCATTTTTGTTGGCCTCCTGTACCTTTTCCATTTCTAATTTTTTTTTTAGATGGAGCAACCAGAACTGCACATAGTATTCAAAATGTGGGTGTACCATGGATTTATATAGTGGCATTATTATATTTACTGTCTTATCTATCCCTATTAATAATGGTTCCTAACATTGTTTTTTGACTGTCTCTGCACATTACGTGGATATTTTCAGAGAATTATCCATGACTCCACAATCTTTCTTGAGTGGAAGCAGCTAAATTAAAACCCATCCTTTTGTATGTTGGAATTATGTTTTCCAATGTGCATTACTTTGCATTTATCAACATTGAATTTCATCTGCCATTTTGTTGCTCAGGCTGCCAGTTTTATGAGATCCCTTTGACACTACTCCTATATTCTTCATAGAAATATTGTTATAATATGAGTATAGCATATCTAAGATGTATTTTATGCAAGATGGGTCATGTGAGATATCATTGGAAAAGTTATGATTTTCTGAATATGATTATCCTATTTGTATGCATGTATGTTTCTGTATTTGAAGTTAGGAATATTGACTTTGTATCAATTACAAGTGGGTTTACACTTGGGAACACAAGCCACAGAGAATGCAATCAACCTGGATGGGCCTTAGGAAGAATAGGTCTTTAAAGATGCTAATCTCCCACCTTCCTGAGAAGCTTTCCTGGGATGCCACAAACCACCTCTGACTCATGGTTGCTTTGACACTGCATGGTCATGTGATCTCATCACATGGTACTGGACGCCGTGATAGAATACCATTATTTTTCCACTGGGGGTGGGGTGGGGAGAGGGAAACCACACTGGAAAACAAAGGGTTTCCACTATATGTAAAACCTATTTAAGGCCAGGGAGTGACTTAATTTCTAGTAAGAGATGGAATCCACCTAACGAAGAGAGGGAAGAGCATCTTCACAGGCAGGCTTTCTAACCTAGTGAGGAGGGCTTTGAACTAGGTTTGCCGAGGGATGGTGACCTAAGCCGGGAGGTAAGTGGGGAAGTGGGATACCATGAGGAAACACAAGGAGGAGGGTGCAACAGGGGAGGCCTCCTGATTCACACAGAGAAAGTAGGGCAGTCGGCTACTTATCTTAGGTGCCTGTACACAAACGCAAGAAGCCTGGGAAACAAGCAGGAAGAATTGGAAGTCCTGACACAGCCAAGGAACTATGATGTGATTGGAATAACAGAGACTTGGCGGGGTAACTCTCATGACTGGAGCACTGTCATGGATGGGTATAAATTGTTCAGAAAGGACAAGCGAGGGAGAAAAGGTGGACAAGTTGCACTGTATGTAAGGGAGCAATATGATTACTCAGAGCTCCAGTATGAAACTGGAGAAAAGCCTGTTGAGAGTCTTTGGGTTAAGTTTAGAGGCATGAGCAACAAGGGTGATGTTGTGGTGGGCATCTGCTATAGACCTCCAGACCAGGAGGATGAGGTAGATGAAGATTTCTTCATACAACTAACAGAAGGTTCCAGATCACAGGCCCTGGTTCTCATGGGGGACTTCAATCACCCTTACATCTGCTGGGAGAGCAATACAGCAGCACACAGACAATCCAGGAAGTTTTTGGACAATGTTGGGGACAACTTCCTGGTGCAAGTTCTGGAGAAACCAACTAGGGGCGGTGCTCCTCAATCTGCTGCTCACAAACAGGGAAGAATTGATAGGGGAAGTAGAAGTGGGAGACAACCTAGGCTGTAGTGACCATGAGATGGTCGAGTTCAGGATCCTGACAAAAGAAAGAAAGGAGAGTAGCAGAATACGGACCCTGGATTTCAGAAAAGTAGAATTTTACTCACTCGGGGAACTGATGGGCAGGATCCCCTGGGAGGCTAATATGAGGTGGAAAGGAGTCCAGGAGAGCTGGCTGTATTTTAAAGAAGCCTTATTGAGGGCGCAGGAACAAACCATCCCGATGTGCAGAAAAAATGGCAAATATGGCAGGCGACCAGCTTGGCTTAACAGAGAAATCTTCGGTGAGCTTAAACACAAAAAGGAAGCTTACAAGAAGTGGAAACTTGGACAGATGACTAGGGAGGAGTATAAAAATATTGCTCGATCAAGCAGGAGTGTAATCAGGAAGACCAAAGCACAACTGGAGTTGCAGCTATCAAGGGATGTGAAGGGTAACAAGAAGGGTTTCTACAGGTATGTTAGCAACAAGGTGGTGATCAGGGAAAGTGTGGGATCCTTACTGAATGGGGGAAGGCAACCTATTAACAGATGATGTGGAAAAAGCTAAAGTATTCAATGCTTTTTTTGCCTCGATCTTCAAAAACAAGGTCAGCCCCCAGACTGCTGCACTGGGAAGCACAGTATGGGGAGGAAGTGAACAGCCCTCAGTGGTGAAAGAACAGGTTAAGGGCTGTTTAGAAAAGCTGGATGTGCACAAGTCCATGGTGCCAGATCTAATGGATCCAAGGGTGCTGAGGAAGTTGGCTGATGTGATTGCAGAGCCATTGGCCATTATCTTGGAAAACTCGTGGCGATTCGGGGAGGTCCCGGACGACTGGAAAAAGGCAAATATAGTGCCTATCTTTAAAAAAGGGAAGAAGGAGAATCCAGGGAACTACAGACTGGTCAGCTCAACTCAGTCCCTGGAAAAATCATGGAGCAAGTCCTCAAGGAATCCATTTTGAAGCACTTGGAGATGAGGAAGGTGATCAGGAACAGTCACCGTGGATTCACCCAGGGCAAGTCATGCCTGATTGCCTTCTATGATGAGGTAACTGGCTCTGTGGATATGGGGAAAGCGGTGGACATGATATACCTTGATTTTAGCAAAGTTTTTGATACTGTCTCCCACAGTATTCTTGCCAGCAAGTTAAAAAAAAAGTATGGATTGGATGAAAGGACTATAAGGTGGACAGAAAGCTGGCTAGATCATCGGGCTCAATGGGTAGTGATCAACGGTTCAATGTCTAGTTGGCAGCCAGTATCAAGCGGAGTGCCTCAGGGGTTGGTTCTGGGACCGGTTTTGTTCAACAACTTCATTAATGATCTGGATGGTGGGATGGATTGCACCCTCAGCAAGTTTGCAGATGACACTAAGCTGGGAGGAGAGATAGATATGCTGGAGGGTAGGAATAAGGTCCAGAGCGAACCAGACAAATTGGGGGATTGGCCTAAAAGAAATCTGAGGAGGTTCAACAAGGGCAAGTGCAGAGTCCTGCACTTAGGATGGAAGAATCCCATGCACTGCTACAGGTTGGGGACCGACTGGGTAAGCGGCAGTTCTGCAGAAAAGGACCTAGGGATTACAGTGGACGAGAAGCTGAATATGAGTCAACAGTGTGCCCTTGTTGCCAAGAAGGCTAACAGCATATTGAGCTGCATTAGTAGGACCATTGCCAGTAAATCGAGGGAAGTGATTATTCCCCTCTATTTGGCACTGGTGAGGCCACATCTGGAGTATTGTGTCCAGTTTTGTGCTACAGAAAGCATGTGGACAAATTGGAGAGAGTCCATCAGAGGGCAACAAAAATGATTAGGGGGCTGAGGCACATGACTTACGAGGAGAGGCTGAGGGAACTGGTCTTATTTAGTCTGCAGAAGAGAAGAGTGAGGTGGGATTTGATAGCAGCCTTCAACTACCTGAAGGGGGGTTCCAAAGAGGATGGAGCTAGGCTGTTCTCAGTGGTGGCAGATGGCAGAACAAGGAGTAATGGTCTCAAGTTACAGTGGGGGAGGTTTAGGTTGGATATTAGGAAAAACTATTTCACTAGGAGGGTGTTGAAGCACTGGAATGGCTTACCTAGGGAGGTGGTAGAATCTCCATCCTTAGTGGTTTTTAAGGCTTGGCTTGACAAATCCCTGGCTGGGATGATTTAGTTGGGGTTGGTCCTTCTTTGAGCAGGGGTTTGGACTAGATGACCTCCTGAGGTCTCTTCCAACCCTGAGATTCTATGATTCTAATCAGGGTTCATTCTTCACCAAATCCACACCCAGCATGACTGCTGGAAATGTCTAAGAAACAAAGACAAAGGCGGGGGGTGGGGATAGAAGAGCTGAGTCCAGGCTGGGAAAGTGTCTGACCTGTGAAAGGAATACCTGGAGTTTTAAGCTGCAAGCAAGAACAGCTTGCCTTCAAGAAACTCTGCAATCTGCCTAAAAAAACATTTAGGGTGAGAAACTACTACTTGTAACCAGTTTCTTTAGTATTAAGCTTTGCTTGTGTGTTTGTTTCATTTGCTGGGTAATCTGCTTTGATCTGTTTGCTAACCCTTATAATCACTTAACTACAAAAGATAGAATTTAATACACTTGTTTTTGTTTTCTCTGAAACCAGTTTGTGGGATTCATAACCGGGGGGAAGGACAGCAAAAAGCTGTGCATATCTTTCTCCACATTGAGGGAGGGAGCAAATTTTATGAGCTCACACTATACAGTTCTCTGGGCAGCACAAAACAATACAATTTTGGGTTTACACTCCAGAGGGGTGCACTTGAGTGCTGGGCAATTTCCTAGCTGAGTCTTCCCATGCAGAGCCGATTCCAGTGTCTGGGTGTGTCCGTGTGTGTGTGTGTGTCCGTGTGTGTGTGTGCTGGAGGCAGCTTGAGGGCCTTTTGTTTTATTCGCAAACACCACATTGTCACAGCGCTACTGCATTTAATGTCTGCATATCTCCAGCTGGGAGCACACTTAATGCATCATGTATTAAAAAGTTGACACTATTGCATTAGCTAGGTGAGGCCCTACTTATGTTGATTCTATTGCTTATTATATTATGTGTGTGTGTGATACACTCACCTAAACATTACCTGGTAGCTTGGATCAAGAGGAGTATGACCAGTGTCAGGGTCTGCCCTTTACCCCCCTCCTACCCTGCTTTCTCCACTGACCTCTTTCTCTTCTTTTTCTGCCCTATAAAAAGTTCCTTCTGTGGCATTATGACATCACAGATAAGTCAGCCAATCATCTCCCCTGAATAAGTGATTGGGGCATTGGACAGGAAATTCATGCATCTTTGTACGTGAAGTACTTTTGGCAGCAGTAATTCCCCAGAATCCAGCCTCCCTGGGTATCATCACTCAAGTTACCTCTGGAGTCCTGAGCACTGTCGCATAGGAGTCATGATAGGATTCTGACTTCCTGGTTACCTCAGTGGTGAAGAAACTTGCCATTTCAGATGGGTCATGTGGGAAGTAGTGTTTCTCTTGTAGGTCATATTCTACAGTCTGGATGGCTTCAAGGGATGGGGGTAATGCTCACAAGGTAAAGGACAGATGTGAATTGTGCCATACCATAACAATTCCTATAAAATGAAGTGAGCCCATGGCCAGGATCCCTAAGACCATGGGACCTGAATGGGCACTTAGAGGAAATGGTGCTGCTTGGGTCATATTCTCCACGTTAGCCTTCAGATTGTCACGGAGATACTGGATTGAGCAATGGCCGAGAGAACCAAAAGACCACAGGAGTAAGGAATAACAGAAGCGGTGGCTTAGGGTGCTGGGGGAGCAGTAAAGAGGGCTCTGAATTTTGCCTCCTGAAATGTTAAAAGGCCTTAAAAATTGCCCCTGTTTTGAAGTATTGGTGGTTAGAAAAGGATTGTCTCAGAAATGCTGCATTCTTCCCAAGCTGGTGCATCTTCAAAGAGCCTGCAGAAAGAGTGACAGCCATTTAAATCTGAACAGAAAGAAGAACCAGGCTATGGCTGGCTTCAAGCACTGCAGGTCCTAAAGCAGATACGGCTTCACAAATTCATTGTCATTATTTTCAAAGAATCTTGGAGTCATTTCAATGAGATAAAAAAAAAGGTGTGGGGGGGAATAGCAGGAAAAATCTGTCTAAAGTTTTGGCCCTGCTACTTTTTTATATCTTTATTTTAAAGTTATATATTGACACGCAAGGGGACTGATGTAGAGGTTTCACCCAAGGAATTATGCCATATTCACTCCAACCTTATTATTTTGGGCTTAAATTTCTCATGCAGACCCGAAATATTTTTTTAAGTTACAGAAATGTCAGCCATTTTGGATTTAACCAACTATAATTAAGATACCTGGTTTCAAAATGTCAGAAAATATTTTTTATTATCTATGCTTGGATAATTTGGACTATAGAAAGGCTACACTGTCTGACCCCTTCAGCTAGATAAAGCTCATTGTAGGGTTGGTGGCTTGGTGTGGGAATATCAAAATACATTTTTAATATCTACTATACTTCCATGGCCTCCATCACCAAAGTATCTGGGCCCTCCCAGTCTAATATATTTACACTCACAACACTCCTGTCAGACAGGGAAGCACTATTATCCCTATTTTAGTAATGGGAAACTGAGGCACAGAGACTAAGTGACATAGGCAAGGTCACACAGGAAATCTGTGGAACAGAAGGGAATTAAACAAGTCTCCCAAGTCCCAGGCTAGTACCCTAATTCCCTTCCGTACTCTCTAAGAATTTGAAAGTAGCATGCTGCATTTTCAGAATACACATTGTAGTCTATGGAATTTATCTGTTTATTTTCTCTGTACTATACCTTTAAATTTCTAAATCGGCCTGCCTGCTGGACCATTTTGTAAACCATAGTAGATGCACCATTTCAGAGAGGAAACAGACACTGTGCTCTCAAATGAGGATTTATCTATTGTTACTTCCTAGTTTTGATGTTCCCTTAAACTAAAATAATCCATTCAGATTGACAATATACGATTGCTTTTTTAGTTGTAGAAATACTTCTCATGTTACTTACCCATCTTGATTTCAGTGCCCATGTCCAGGAATTGCACATTTTAAAGAATGCCAGTTTTAACATTTGATGCTTTGGAGATACAAAAAAAACTCTCCTTCCACGCCATATATAGACTATACCTGGCCAATTTATGCTGTACTATAGGGGCTAGGAAATGAAATGGAAAGAATAACTTCTCAAACACTATTGGAGACCAAGTATGTGTGCGCGCACACACACACACATATATATATATATTCTGAAAAAAAATACACTTTTATTACAGATTTAGCTAGTTATTAGTATCCGTAATAAGATGCAGAGGTACTGCCTGGTCTCCAGTGAACAAAGGGTTAATTCCAGCTCACTTCACAATCCACTTTTATGTGCAATAGTGGAAGAGATGGGTGAAAGGGCAGAATCTTCCTCACCTTGGAGTGACATGGCACTGAACTGAACCCCACACTAGATAGATTTCTATTTAACTCTTTTCTGTAAGTGTTAACTTAAAGATCACATCTGGAGCAAGAAATAAAATTAAGGAAGAGACCTTGCTAGCTGGTTTCTTCTGAATCAATCCTCACATTTACATGGACATAACATAATCCAGCCACTTACAAAATATTCAGCTACAGGATTTCTGAGTCACTCAAAATCTGAACAAAAATCATACTGTGAGCCAAGGTAAATTCTGGGAGAAAGAGGCACACACAGAGACGGAAAGAAATGCTAATCTTGTTTAGTCCCCATGACAAGATGAATAGAAGTTTGCACAATTTAAAGGAGTTGAATTTGCCCAGTGGGAAAAGCAGTTGAAAAACAATATTGTCCTATAATCCAAAAACAAAATATAAATAAAATAAACACAATTCTTCACTTTATGCTGGTGTCTGTACTTCTGACTTTGATCTTGTTATACCTCTCAAATGAAATCAATAATGTTTAATAATGATTTAAGCATGTTTTAGAAAAGACAGAGTTGAGTCAAGAATATGACTTTTTTTTTCTTTTTCCTTGTGGAACCCCTGCCTGTTGGCTAACACGAGAAAGAGTATTTATTAAATATGGGCCCAAACTTTGAAACTTGGCCCCATTTTTAATATCAATTAACGAGGCAACAGGGTCCAATCAAAGAGAATGTTGCCCTATTTAAGTTCCAGTGTAGGACATTCTGTCCATCTGTGCAGTGTAGCCAAGGAGAGTGACAAGTGGAACAGAAACACAGTTTACATGTATGGTGAAATAAAGAAATAGATCAGTGTGCCATCTTTAACCAATACAGTCTATCTGCCAATAATGCCTTCTTTTAACATATACTGTACATAAAAATGAAATCACCACTTTATGTACAGAGTAGTTAGCCATCCCTTCAATGGCTGCTTAGTCCTGGGCAGGACACAGGGATACCCTTTTTGATGACACTAGGTAGCACAAGCTATGACAGAGAGGCAGGGTAGGTCTGTGTTTCCAGTGGCCTCAATACAGTAGCCCCTTTGCATCTCCAGTTATAAAACCAAATCCTATATTCTCTACCATGAAGAGTACAACACTATGGAGAACTAAGGTACCCTGAGAAAAGGAATAACAGCTGGTGACTGATGATTTACAGACATGACTAAGAGACCCAAATTCTGCTCCTAGCTGTGTCACAGTGAGAGTTGTACATGAGCAGTTTGAGCGAAGCCTCCAGCTCATGCAGTAGGGGTCAAATTCATTCCTGGTAAAATGTCATTGGGTCAGATTCAGCCTGGCATAAGTTGTGTTTCTCCATTGCTTTGATCTGACTTAAACCCCTCTGAATGTTTCCTAGATTTCAGTAGGTATATATGAAGAATTAATTTCACCTGAGCGCTCCTGGCAAGATTTAAGCATGAGCTAAACTGACTCTCCTAAGACAGAAAAGAGAAAGAAAAATATACACCAGGGATATATTATAAAATGTGTCTTTGGCTCTCGGGAGATAAATTAGCCTCAGAGTTCTTGGTTCCTAGAGAGGACCAGGATATGTTGTAGGCAGAATTTGACAGACTTCCAGATAGGTTATTCTCCAGTTTTCTGCTTAAACATATGTCTCTCTGCTCACACAACAGGTTCTAAGTGGGAAGGCAAACTATGAGTCAGCCTACTGTAATATCAGTGTTGCCAACTCTTGCATTTTTATCTTAAGTCTTGCAACGTTTGGTGTTTTCCTTAAAGTCCCAGATATTGGAGTCATAGAATCTCACCCTTTTTTAAAAAAAATTATTAAAGAAAGAGTAAGTTTTTAGCCTTGGTGATTGTGGGAAAAATCTTGGAAACATTATTTGAGTGACTCCTAAAGGCTCAGAAACCAAAAAGGCAAGTAAAAAGAACCCCAAACTTAATTTTAAAATTCTCGCAATTTTTAAGCCATTCTCCATGTTGGGGAGCCTAACTCATTATTTTTGAACACTCTGGCTGGCAATACTTAACACAATACATTTAAATCCTTAGACCAAGGAACATTTTTATATTAACATCCACAACAAAATAATCCAGCCTCCCTTCTACAAGCTAGCAGTTGAATATTTGCTGCCATCACTCCCAAACCTCCTATGTCCTAGACTTTGAACCCTCAGTGCTGTTACTCCCACATGAAGTTCAAAGGCACCATGCTTCCAAAACTGCTTTTCCCTTAGACCTACCCATTAGGACTGATCAAACTTCAGAGTGATCTGCTTTTATAATAAACCACTTTGCCCTCAGCACAATCGCCACTCACAAGTAGAATTGCAGTTCTCACCTGAGCAAGGCTGCAGGTGGAACTACCGTTGTCTATCCCCCATACTGTTAAAGTGGCAGATAATGGAGAAAACAGCAGCTCTGGGGTCCAAATATAATGATATTCCCCCATTCACCTTCTCTAATATACCATAAATTATGCTACACACACCGCCATCTCCACGCTCCATGCCTTTCAGAGCTTTTTAATTTTTTTAATAGGAAATGCTTAGAACCACTTTAACCATCATCATATTAACAACATTAATCTAATCAGCTTTTAAATAAGCCAATTATCCTTTCTACAGATTAGGCCTAAATATTAATTAAATTATGTCGCTTAGACATGTCTTTTTCCCAGAAAAAGTGAAAAGCGAATTTTAATGCCTCCCTGTATATATTCTCTGCTGATGGATGTCCTTTTCTGCAGACTATCATGAATCACTGTAATTTTTCTCCCTTCCCTATTCCCTCCCTCCCCTTCTTTGTAAGGTAATAACATCATCTCTTCAGCTTTCTAAGGTGAATATACTCAATTTTACTATGTGCCTCATATGAGACCTTAGCAAAGAATCCTGTTTGTACTTCATGGGCATTAAAAATTCTACGGCATTCATGGTAAAAGTAGTGAATTCTTGTCCAAAATGTCCTCTTCTCCCACTCCTGTGCAATGCACTAGTTGGGCTGTGTAGCGAGGCGGTCTGGTCCCCAGCCGCCCCAGAGAAAGACCAGGAACCTTCCCGGACGCCTAAGTGGGCGGAGCCAGAGAATCCTGGCCCCGCCCCTCAAGGGTCAGGGGGCGGCACAGGAAGTAGAAAAGCCGGCCCTCAGACCGCAGTTGGGCGGCAGCCACTGGAGAGGCCGGACGCCCGAGGTCCAGCTCCCCGCCGGGAGGCCCCGCCGCCGGCCCGCCACCCCGACGAGCCGCCAGGCCCCGCCGCCGGCCCGCCGCCCCGACGAGCCGCCAGGCCCGCCGCCGGCCCGCCGCCCCGACGAGCCGCCAGGCCCGCCGCCGGCCCGCCGCCCCGACGAGCCGCCAGGCCCGCCGCCGGCCCGCCGCCCCGACGAGCCGCCAGGCCCGCCGCCGGCCCGCCGCCCCGACGAGCCGCCAGGCCCGCCGCCGGCCCGCCGCCCCGACGAGCCGCCAGGCCCGCCGCCGGCCCGCCGCCCCGACGAGCCGCCAGGCCCGCCGCCGGCCCGCCGCCCCGACGAGCCGCCAGGCCCGCCGCCGGCCCGCCGCCCCGACGAGCCGCCAGGCCCGCCGCCGGCCCGCCGCCCCGACGAGCCGCCAGGCCCGCCGCCGGCCCGCCGCCCCGAGGAGCTGCCAGGCCCGCCGCCGGCCCGCTGCCCCGAGGAGCTGCCAGGCCCGCCGCCGGCCCGCTACCCCGAGGAGCTGCCAGGCCTGCCGCCGGCCCGCTACCCCGAGGAGCTGCCAGGCCTGCCGCCGGCCCGCTACCCCGAGGAGCTGCCAGGCCTGCCGCCGGCCCGCTACCCCGAGGAGCTGTCAGGCCTGCCGCCGGCCCGCTACCCCGAGGAGCCGACGAGCCTGCCGCCCGCAGACGACGCCGAGGTGCCGATGGTCTGCGACCTCCTGGAGGACGCCCCCCTGGTCCAGGTACCCGGAGAGGGGGAAAGTGGAAGTAGCCCGGGGGCAGCCGACTCTAGTCTGGCTGCAGCACTGCCAGAGCCCAGGTCAGTGTGTTGCGGCCAGGATCCCCACTGACTCAGCAGCGGGCTTTTCTGCCGCTGCTAGGGCCCCGGGCTGGGACGCAGTGGAGTGGGTGGGCCTGCGTCCCCCCCCCCGCCACCCCACCTGTGGGTGGCAGTCTCCCCCTCTCCCAGGTTCGCCAGAGCCAGGACCTGGGCTTGCTATTAACTGAGCTGAAACTGCTCCTTGCCCCGCCCTGACCAAGGGCCAGGGCCTATTGACTCCCTAACTGCTCAGCCCCTGCTTAAGGGCCTGAGCTGGAAACTGCTCCTTGCCCCGCCCTGACCAAGGGCCTGGGGCCTATTGACTCCCTAACTGCTCAGCCCCTGCTTGAGGGCCTGGGCTGGGGCTGCTCCTTGCCCCACCCTGACCAAGGACCAGGGCCTATTAACTATTGATTGCTCAGCCCCTGCTTAAGGGCCTGAGCAGTGAACTGTTTATTGCCCCGCCCCGACCAAGGGCCCAGGCACCGTTAACTGCGCTTATTCCCCAAGCTACAATAGAGTGGCAGGCGGTCTGGTCCCCAGCCGCCCCAGAAAGGGGCGAGAAACCCCTACAGGCTGCCTCTCTCTGTCCCTGAAAGCTATGTTTTCATTGTGTTATTTGCACTCTGGGTTTCTTTGAGAGGAATGTATTTTAATATAAGGTATTATGCTATAAACACTGCCTCCAAAATGTTCAACTCACATGTCTACTCACAGGTAATGGCAAAATGTTTATGATCTGGTAATATCCAAAGACATGCAAGTAAATAATCAAATACCCATAAACAAAAATTCCCTTTAAAACATAGAAAAATGAAAGGGAAAAAGAGAACCTGCATGTTACTTATCTCTCTGTCTAGACAAAGAGAAACACTTTGACCATCTACTTTCCAATAGCCTTTTATAAAAACTTTCCCTCCCTTTTTGATTAAAATTTCTAAACATAGTTTTCCCAACTGGATAACTTTTGTGCATCTACCTCAAGCACTGGATGATCTATTCATCTTTTTCTCTTTTTACCCTTTCCCCTTACTATAACTTAGAAATGGTCTCCACATTTCAATGAAATCTTCTGTTTTAGAATTTCCAAAGACCATCCCGCCAATCTTCAAAATTTATTATTCTAAATATTCATTAGGCTTCAAGGGAATGCATTTGATGATCATTTTAACAGAAACCCTTGCAACTGTCATGGAGTTAAAGAAAATATTAGAACATAAGATGGAAACAAATTACAAAGAAGAGACTGAATTGCCTCAGGGGGGAAGGAAGAAGGGCAATGGCCATTAAGAGATACTTAGGGAGTTACATGCCAGGATAGGGAATCAGGGGAAGGGAGGGAAAGGGAAGGGAAGCTGTCTCCTAAATGGCACAATCTGGTCCTATACATATTGTGGCCTACAAAATATTAGACTCATAGACTCAGACTTTAACATCAGAAGGGACCATTATGATCATCTAGTCTGACCTCCTGCACAATGCAGGCCACAGAATCTCACCCACCCACTCCCGGAATAATCCTCTCATCTATGTCTCAGCTATTGAAGTCCTCAAATCATGGTTTAAAGACTTCAAGATGCAGAGAATCCTCCAGCAAGTCACCCATGCCCATGCTGCCTATACATATTGTGGCCTACAAAACATTGTACCAGTTCCATGGTTTTTTATGATACAAGACCGCTTCAGTAATCTGTGATTGCAATATTTACCTGTGTAGCTAGGTATATACTTATATGTACCCACCCTGTAAAAATCCCTTTGAAACACAAACTTCCCTGCCAGCCTACTAAATTATTAGTATCTCTCTAAAAATACAAAATTACTTAAGTGCCGAGTACATAACAAACCAGGGCACACTGTAACTAATGTATTTATAGATAAAGCAGTATGTTCTCACTGGATCATATGGACTATACATTTGACTAAACTTTAGGAATTTGGAAAGATTTGGTTAAGATTTAATTTCCCCCCTCAAACAGATTGGCCTATTCTTAGTCAAAAGCAAACAAATTTTTTGAGGTTTTTTGTTTGTTTTTAGTATATTTCACATTTTTACATTCCTTTGTGTGTGTGTGGGGGGGGGTCCTGTGTTTGTTTGGGGGACCAGAGGGAATCACTAAAGAAAACTCCCTGATCCATCTAAAATTTATACTCTAACATTGAAAGAATATAGTATAAAAAAGCAGTTCTTACACACGACAGCCAGTGTACTAGACCCCTCACATCACACAGGAGTCAGTCAAAGGACCTCTGAATGTTCAGATTTTCCTAATGCGGTGTAATTGCAAAAATACCTTTACTGAATAAGAGCCTGACACAAAGTCCATTGATTTCAAAAGGCATCAGATCATGACCTAATTGTGCCCTGGTAAAATTCATTGTTCGATAAATAACAATGGCTAACATTTACACAGGGCCCAAATTCTGCACGAGTTATAGTGAGCGCAACCCCACTCCACTGAAATGAGAATGTGGATGTTAGTGAGTATACAATCATCTGCAGTAGAAAGTACATAGGGGACACTGGCTCAAGGCATCTTAAATGATTTTTCTTGCACTAGCTGCAGTAGTTATCAGTGCTGCTTTATTGATCTGCGCACATTCCTTCATGGCTCCCATTTATATTTAGCACATTTGAAAAGGGAAACCTAGCTTTTAAAGGTGATGCTGAAACAGTGTAATTAAATGCAAATCTTACCCTCATGCAACATTATCAAGGTAGAGAAATCACAAAGCACGGAAAGTCAAAAAATATAAGGTTCCTATAGCAATGACAACTCAGCAGGATACACAGAACTAGCACTTATGCTATAATAAGGTCATTAAAGAAGCCATGTAAAGAAAATAAGAACTTCAAATGACGGAAGAAAGGTGCAAGTACAAGGCTGTCTTTGAACTTAGGTAACTCCCACAATGCAGTCCAAACTGCGTTTCTAACATGCCACAATGATACCCTTCACACGAACAGCTGTGACTGAGATGAGTGATGGCAGATCTGTCACCATAATACATTCATCCCAAGGGGACTTCTGCATCTGTAATATATTTAAGTATTTTTCTGGCACTTCTTGAGCTACTGAAGTAGGTGAGTGTCACTTTCAACACCTAAAAGTCTGGAAGATGAGATAACTGTTTCAAACGAAGTTAAAAAACCACCACCACTAGTAAGCTCTATAGAGTTGGATAAGGATGAAACTAATAGGCTGCATAGAAACTAACTAGTTGTTTCATACAGATTTATTTCCCTGCTACAGAATGCTATATGCTGTCTTAAATATTATGTGAACAATTAGTTTTCCAGTAAATGCTAAAGGAGCTCTCCATAAATGCTTGCTCAAAACTCAAACTAGATTTCTGCAGAGGAATAAGTGCAATTGTTCATTGCAGGCTCGGTCTCAGTGAAGTTAGTGGAAGTCTTTTCTTCGACTTCAGTGGGATGTGGAACATGCTCATAATTTCTCATCTAAACTTCCTGTTCTATATCAAGCCTGCTGTTGATGACGCTGATCTCTCTGGCCTGCTCCCTGACTTAAATGCCATCACGCGCTTCCTCTTTAAAACAAATACTGTCACTTCTTTAGTTTGCTTTGTAACAGTCATCTGGACATGTGGTTAGAAAGTCAAGTACATATACATAGGAGAATGCACCGTCTATTCTAGAAAAGGAATTAGGGACAGAAACACTAGGGTCAGTGGCATAATAAATGCCTGAATATATGGTATACCTTTATCTCCTTCCCCACAAAATCCCAGTAAACATTATTTCACACATATGCTTGAAATATATTAAGCTCCATGTTTTTGAATATAGGTCTCTTCTCCTGTTTCTGCATGTTTAAAATTAAAAAATAAATAAATAAATAAATAAATAAAAACCCAGCTGCTCCAATTCGGCCAAAATGTGCTATTTCAGTGACACAGGATGACCTGAAATTAAATGGTGAAAATGGGGGAAATATCACCGCAAAAACTGTCACCGCTAATGCACAGATCTATTTACAAGGAGTTGGCAGAGCACTCACCGAGTTACTGTGCAAGCAAGTTCCGATAAAGCTATCTTAAATCTATCACTTCCTTCATGTTGTTCATTGGAGACTGCCAGTAAATAATGCACAGTTTGAAAAATACAAGATAGTCTGCAAGCTGACTGCAGTTAGAAGGCATTTATTGAAGGGAAGCAGCAGGGCAACATAGTCTACTATTGAGAAACCAGGAGTGAGGATAGGAGAGGGTTTAAGATTGTCAGCATCTAGTCTGGTGTGACTATGGACCGCTCATGGAAGCAGTTCCCCAAATTTCCCCAGTTCAGACTGTCAAAAAGTGACTGGTGATTTTGAGTTCCTCAGTATTTGGATGTCCAACCTGAGACCCCTTAGGGGGTCTTGTCAAAGTTCTGAGCACCCACCCACTGAAAATGAGGGTGTCCCAAATACAGAGACACCCAAAACGAGTAGTCACTTTTTAAAATCTTGTCATTAAAATACAAATAATTACTACCTCACGGGAGTGTTGTGAAGCTTAATTCAATTGAATAGCAGAGCTCTTTGAGATCATTGGATGGCAGTCACTATAGAAATGTAAAGTTTTATTATTATAAACGAAGTCTGAAGCATGAAGCAGCACATACAGCGTAAATACTAAAAGACTAATCTGTTACCAAAAATCTTGATTCATCTCATCATCAGCCATCTCTGGTTTTTGGTTTGTTTGGGGTCTTTTTGTTTGGCTGAGGGTTTTGTTTGTTTGTTTTTTATTTGAATTAGGCACTCAACTGGCACAGGATTTTTTATTTCTTTCTAAAGCCCAGAGTGATTCTGAGCTGGATGATTACAATGGAGTTCTGTGATTGTGCAGATAGCATCATATGTTGTTTTGTTTTTTTTAATCAAGGCAAAATTTCTTGCATCGAAGAATGATAAATCTTTAATAACTTTTTCCTTTCTTCATTTATTTAAATCTCTCTCAACACTAGTTGCTGTTTGAAAGATGAATTTCTTCAAGTGCTCTTCAGCTGAGTCATTCTGAGTTACCTCGCCAGGTATTAGTCTTACTCTTGAATTTTCTTTTTCAGCTGTGGATTTTTCTCTGATTCTGTATTTATTGAATTTATTGATTCTCTCCCCCTCCCCTTATGAAAATTGAAGCCTTTTGATCCCATGTAATTCGCTTTGGTTATTTCAGCTTTTATTTGCTTGCAAAAATATTCTCCTTCTCCAAACGCAAAAGCTGGCCCTTTGTGGGTAATCAGAAAGAAAGAAGAGCAACTTGAAATATACACATATACAAGGAAAGGATCACAGTATGGTTTCCAGTGGAATTCACATGTGGTGATTTTCCTCACTTGATGCATCAAAGAAGAGAGGTGATGTTAAGCATTGCTGCTTCTTAGATTGGTTAGAGGTGGCTCCAGATATAGTTTACCTAACATTTCAAGTAATGGCTTTATCTTTATTTTCACTGGATTTGTTTCTCTGTATAGCTAGATGCATGGGTTGACTGCAAAGTGTTCAGCAAAGAACCATCTGTACGAAATAAATAAAACAGTACGTGCTCCATTGCACATCTGGTTAGAAGGGATTCTTTGACTCTTGATTTCTCATGGATATCAAGCAAGGGCAAGCGGTACTCTCTCTTTTTGATTGTCTGAGACAATTGTGTACTTCTGCTTGGCTTGCAGACTTCACACTGTATTCAATAAAGAAATAGCCCCTTTCACTACTGGTTCATCGTGGTGCCTATATGAATGAGAACTGCCTCTATCATACACTCTTCATGATGAGGCTTATTTCTCCATTGCCGTAATAACTGCCTCTGATGCTCCCACATCTTCCCTGAGCCATTTTTTTAGGTGACAAATCTGAGGAACTGTCCCAGATTGAGGTGTCATTAGATGTGGTTATGGAACAAATCGATAAACTAAATAGTAATAAGTCACCAGGACCAGATAGTATTCACCCAAGAGTTCTGAAGGAACTCAAATGTGAAACTGCAGAACTACTAACTGTAGTCTGTAACCTATCATTTAAATCAGCTTCTGTACCAAATGACTGGAGAATAGCTAATGTGACGCCAATTTTAAAAAGGGCTCCAGAGTTGATCCCGGCAATTACAGGCCGGTAAACCTGACTTCAGTACTAGGGAAACTAGTTGAAATTATAGTCAAGAACAAAATTGTCAGACACATAGATGAACATAATTTGTTGAGGAAGAGTCAACATGGGTTTTTTAAAGGGAAATCATGCCTCACCAATCTGCTAGAATTCTTTGAAGGGGTCAACAAGCATGTGGACCAAGGGGGATCCAGTGCATATAGTGTACTTAGATTTTCAGAAAGCCTTTGACAAGGTCCCTCACCAAAGGCTCTTAAGCAAAGTAAGCAGTCATGGGATAAGAGGGAAGGTTCACTCATGGATTGGTAACTGGTTAAAAGATAGGAAACAAAGGGTAGGAATAAATGGTCAGTTTTCAGAATGGAGAGAGGTAAATAGTGGTATCCCCCAGGGGTCTGTACTGGGACCAGTCCTATTCAACATTCATAAATGATCTGGAAAAAGGGGCAAATATAGCAAGGTGGAAAGTTTGCAGATGATACTAAACACCTCAAGATAGTTAAATCCCAGGCAGACTGTGAAGAGCTACAAAAAGATCTCTCAAAACTGGGTGACTGGGCAACAAAATGGCAGATGAAATTCAATGTTGATATGTGCAAAGTAACGCACATTGGAAAACATAATCCCAACTATATATATAAAATGATGGGTCTAACTTAGCTGTTACCACTCAAGAAAGTTCTCTGAAAACATCCATTCAATGTGCAGCAATAGTCAAAAAAGCAAACAGAATGTTGGAAATCATTAAGAAAGGGATATATAAGACAGAAAATATCATATTGCCTCTATATAAATCCATGGTATGCCCACATCTTGAATACTGTGTGAAGATGTGGTCGCCCCATGTCAAAAAATATATATTGGAATTGGAAAAGGTTCAGAAAAGGGCAAGAAAAATTATTAGGGATATGAAACAGCTTCCGTATGAGGAGAGATTAATAAGATTGGGACTTTTCAGCTTGGAAAACAGACAGCTAAGTGGAGATATGATTGAGGTCTATAAAATCATTACTGGTATAGAGAAAGTAGATAAGGAAGAGTTATTTACTCCTCATAACACAAGAACGAGGGGGTCAGCAAATGAAATTAATAGGCAGCAGGTTTAAAACAAACAAAAGGAAGTATTTGTTCATGCAATGCACAGTCAACCTGTGGAACTCTTTGCCAGAGGATGTTGTGAAGTCAAAGACTATAAAAGGGTTAAAAAAAGAACTAAATTCATGGAGGATAGGTCCATCAATGGCTATTAGCCAGGATGGGCAGGGATGTTGTCCCTAGCCTCTGTTTGCCAGAAGCTAGGAATGAGTAACAGGGAATGGATCACTTTAGGATTACCTGTTCATTTCCTCTGGGGCACCTGGCATTGGCCACTGTGGGAAGACAGGATACTGGACTAGATGGACCTTTGGTCTGACTCAGTATGGCCGTTCTTATGTTATGTTCTTAACTATTTCATTTCCCTTCTTAAAGGAAAAATCTGCTGTTGCAAACAAATTGGTCTAAAGAATTGCTGGTGTTAAGGAGGAGACATACCCACCTAAAGATGGGTTAGATTTGAAACTGGATCCTGTACTGAACCGCTGCCTCAGAATACATGAGTGGGCATGGGATATGGAATGCAAAGATAAATGCAGTTTTTATTTAACAGACATACATTATATGTATAATTTCATTACAAACGAAAAGAGGAACAAAAATGCAAGTATGTTTGATGTTCAAGAAGAAAATAGGGAGGTTGGTTTTTTTTAACCAATACATTAGAAACAGTGCACAGAACAATCAATGTGTTCATCCTGGAAAAAATATGATCATATTATTCAAACCAAGCACCACTTTTCGTTGGTCTTTCCTCTTCTTCCAGAAATGGTTCTGATTTTCCATTTAGGAATGTTGCCTATTCAGTTCTACCATTTTTATTTCTTTCTCCCTACATCCCCTCCATTTTTTGCCTATAATTTACTTTTGGTAAATCTCACACAAAGAAATTCCATGTTGATAAATACTGGGTCAGGAGCAATGTTCCCTCTAATTTTTTCCACTCGTGTGCAGGATAAATTTTGTTATGTGCACCAAGATAATGTGCGGATGTGTGCCACAAGTAGAAACAAAAAACTTAGATATAATATACATATAGATTAAAAAGTTACCAGTAGGGATAATTACTCCAGCCAGCACAAGTTAGACATTTTAGAACTCACTACTCAAACAATTATGTTTATGTGTAAGAGAAATAAAAATTGTGAAATGCATAGACCAGTCAAAAAACTAAAACAACACACTTTGAGAGAACAAAATTATAGAGAATATATATGCAGTGCAGGAAGCACAAGTAGTAACAACAACAGTATTGGGAGCTATGTAACACAGAGAGAGAGAGAGAGAGAGAGAGAGAGAGAGAGAGAGGACAGACAGGACAGACAGCTGGCTGCTGGTGAAGTTTCTGAGGGGTGCCCGTCCACTGTCTCTTTAAGGCACTCGCTGAAAGCTCTCCTCCTCCTGAACCAGGTCCCCCCCAACCCTACTCTGTGGAGATGTAGTACATGGGCAGGGGGAGAGAGAGAAAGTGTGTTGGGAGGGCTTCTGGGGAAGTCTCTGAGAGACCAGGCACTGTCTCTTTAAGGCACTTACTCACCCCAAGGCTTGTTCAGACCTCAGAGCTGCTGCGAGTCCTGAGCCCTGTCCCCTCTCCCCTGCTCTGTGGAGATGGCGTACAGGGGCTGGGGGAGGGGGAGAAGGACACCCTGACATCAGGACCCTCCTTCCCCCCCACCACTCTTCACAGCCAGCAGGAGGGTCCCGGGAGCAGCTGCAGGAGCAATGTGGCTGCAAAGCAGCAGGGTGGGGGAGGGGCACCTGAACACACACTGCTGGCTGGATGTGTGTGGCTCTGCTAATCAACTGCACAGCACTTGAATCTCTCCTGGGCAGCTGCCCAACCGCGCAGCTCACAGGGAACACATGTGGCACATATTGAGTGCCCTCGTGACCTAAGTGAGATATGGAAGAGACAGTATTAGGTCACCTGCTCCATCTCCTCTCTCATAAAGCATTGTCCCCTATAGTACATATTTTTTGGTATTTTATCCAGAGTAGTTTTTAATGTCTCAGGCAATTAGGCACCCACCATTTCCCTTGGGAGATGGTGAACATCTTTAGCCATTCTAAGCAATAACACTTCCTTATTGGTATTTATACCAATCTATTTGTAGACTGTTAAATCCCTTCCTTAATCCTCTCTTAGCCTATAAATTCATGCTCAGCTCCTTCAGATCAACATTTTTGAAAGTGCACATCCCATATAGCTGCACTAATGCCAGTGGGTGTGTATTCAAGTTGCAGTTTGGACACACAAGTGTGTACATGCAATCACTGACTTACACATGTGCATTGGGGTATCTGCATACCTCCCCGGGGGCACACAAAAATGCACATCTATTTTGGATATTTGGTCTCAGTCTTTCCCCACAGGTCAGTCTTTTTCAGCCTCTTAACTCAATCTAAGTGAGTTTTTTTTAACTCTCTTGAGTTTGTCTCTCTCTTTCCAGTGTTATGGTGCCCAGAACTGAATGCAATGTGCTAGCTACCTTTGCACCACAGCAAGAGAAGATCACCACCTTGTTTTGTAACATGGTGTTTCTGGATATGCCATCCAAAACTGCATTCACGCTTTTTTTTTTGCTGCCATATCACAGAGCATTCATGTCCAATTTCTTGTCCACTGTTGCACACAATGCTTTTTCAGCACTATTGGTTCCCAAGGTTTCTCCAATTCATTTTACTTTTTGCAGTGCTTTAATTGAGCAGATATAGCTGATGCCAGGATACTAGCTTTTTTTCAAGCTTTCCCACAATCATGAGTGAGTTGGTAATAGTTATTTTTAAATACATTTTGGGTTAATTTAGTACTCAGGAAAGACATCCTATTCAAAACCCTGGTGTTTGCAGTCCTCTGTTTATTCCCTATCCCACTAACGTTCCTCTTCTGCAGTGGGGAAAAGGTAGTTCAATTCTATGGCCATTCATTCCTAGGCTTCTCTGTTGAGGCTGCCAATGATGGTGGCAGTTACTGCCACAGGTCAGGATTGGTTTTGTGTATACAAGTCCACTGGGAACTGAACTAAGACTGTCCACTTCATATGGGTTACTGAACAGTGGTCAGATAGCAACAACTTTCAACAACAACCAAACAGGGTCTGGATTTGAACCCATGACCCGACTTTCACTATAAACCAAAAATCAAGTTAATCCCATTTCAAAACAAGGCCAAAACAAGCCAATCCCTAAGAACCTCAACACGCTATGTGACTAAATGCCCCGGCATGTAGTCTGGGACTGTGGTGGGCCAGCTGTGCATCCCTGACTGTTTCTGCCCCCTTGCTCCTGCTTGCCCCCCACTTGCCGGGAGCCAATAAAAAAAAAGAAGCAACAAGCTACAACAATCAACAAGCTACAACTCAAACAAGCAACAAGCTACAAGCAAAAACTAGCCAACAAGCAACTCACAAGCCAATTAAGCCAAAAACAAGCCCAATGTCTGCGGATTTTTTTTTTTTTGCAAGTTTGGCATGCCTGCCCATGACCTAGATATAACAGGCTTTGTATTACATTACCAAAACCCCTGAGAAATGAAGTCTCCAGAAAGCACAGACTTACTCATTGTCAAAACAAGGGCTTAGTCTTGGGTAACTGAGAAGCAGCGTTGGCTGCTGGTGGTTCAGAATACATTTTCCTATGAAGGAAATATCCATTTATAGCCATAAAATAACTATCTATCTACAAAGCTTTGTTACAATGTCAAAAGGTTCAGTTCAGCTAGGGGCCCCAAGTTGAAGTGCTCACTCATCCTAATTATCTGAACCTCTTGGGCCCACATGAATTAGTGGCCAAAGGAACCCTTGAGGTTAATATTTTGACATTAAGAAACCAATAGCTCTGTGTAATTATTAGCTTGACATTTAATCTGAATAAATGAAAAATGCCAGAATGATTGAAGTTTATGTACTTAAGATGAAGCAGGACGAATGACACAAGGTGCCTAACTCTTGAGGATTCAAAATTTTTCATTCCACATTTGAACAAAACCAAAACTTGTCAAATGCTTTCACAAAAATAGAATTTGCATTACATGTATGCCCATGTCTGTCGATCTCCAACCTGGTGAGCAGGGCACTGGCCCAGGATGTGGGAGATCCAGGTTCAAGTCCCTGCACTGCCTGATTGAATATGATCTGAGATGAAAATTCTGCTTTGAATCAGGCAGAACCTGGGTCTCCCATATCCCAGGGCAGTGCCCTACCCACTCAGACAGTGAGTCTCTCCCTCCCAACCCAAAAAACTTCCCACCTAAAGTTTCATGAGACCAATATGTCTCCATGAAACATTTTAGCTTAGGGCTGGTCCACACTAACCCTCCAGTTTGAACTAAGATACGCAACTTCAGCTACGTGAATAACGTAGCTGAAGTCGAAGTATCTTAGTTCAAACTACAAGGTACTTACCGCGGGTCCACACGCGGCAGGCAGGCTCCCCCGTCGACTCCGCGTACTCCTCTTGTGGAGCAGGAGTACCGGTGTTGACAGCGAGCACTTCCGGGATCGATTTATCACGTCTAGACAAGACGCGATAAATCGATCCCAGAAGATCGATTGCTTACCGCCGAACCCGGAGGTAAGTATAGACATACCCAGAGAAAACAGCACACTTTGGCAAATTTGTTCTGATCAGCTCTATATCATATTTCTTTCAAATCATCTTTTGGCCACTGCATTCCTACCTCAACTCCATTCCTACCTCAACTCTATTGCTGACTTGTTTGGTTAAGTATAACAATTGAGACCAAATAGTTAAATGTTCTTCACCTTCCCCACTCCTGGTGCCCCGGGCAACGCACTTTTCCTAGAGTCCCTCAGGGCTATGATAGTCATTGCCCAGGCAATTTTCTAAGAGCTGAAGACACACGACCTACTAATTGACAGAACTAGTTTTCAGCAAATGAAGACAGCTTTCATTAATGCTTATGAAACTGTCTAACAACTTTTCTTTATCTCTTGAGCCTGGCTTTAAAATAAACCTCTTGATTTTTAAATAATCCACTATTTGCTACTCAAATATGTTCCACTTTTTCCTCTGCCTCACGTTTTAAATCCCACAGACCAATTCACATTAATCCTGCCCTCTGTAGAATTTCTTTGGGGGCACAATTTATATGAATTTGCTTCATCCTGTGATGGCTGATGTGGATTGGAGTGGACTGAGTCTCTGATTCAACCTCTCACACACTTTATCCACTGGCCAGGCCGTAATAAATGGGCCTTTGTCAGTAAAACAGGCCATGCTCCTTGAGCTGAACAGGCTTTGACTTTTAACCCAATAAAGAAAGACATTTCCTCTCTGAGTGGAAAGTTGTGCTAATATTAAGGGGGAAAGTAGCTTACATTGGTCAAGCTCCGTCTTCTGCGGGTGGCTCCACAGGATGACACTTCATAAAACATCATTTCTCTGCTAAGCTGCACAGCATCTCTGGTGCTTCCAACATACTGTTTACCTCACAGAGAAGCGAGTTCTAAAGGTGAAAATCAAGGATGGGCCATTCCCGAGGAAAGAGCAGATGGTGCATCCACTTTGGGTAACATTCACCATGCGAGTGACTGCATCAGGCTCCCAAGCAAACCGCTTGCCAGTTAAACGTTGATTTGGCTGCTTGATCTGTACTTTTCCATGGTAGGTTGCCAGCATTCTGAATTGTCAGGTTCCTGCACAAAATGCTTTGCTGAGCAGCTGCTGCCTGAGAGAATTTAACCAGTTGCCACGGAACAAGCCTCACCTGCTGCTCTGATAAGCTTGACTGCGATGATGATGTTCATTGGCACCCCTTTCTGTATTTTTCCTCCTAGCTGACTCATTCCAGTTACTGGATACATTTCATTTTAAAAGCTATTACTAGTCCTATCAGGAAAAGATAGACAGACTTCTATCACCCAGAGAAAGTGCGCTGAGTCTTATGAATAAACTCCAAGGAAAAAGCTTTGCACTGGGAAATGCACTGCTTATTCGGGATTATTTCCTCTATTAGACCTATGGAAGTACATTTAGACAAGGTCAGATGTATTCAAGTCAACAGGGCCTGACCAAATTCACCCTAAGGTACATAGGGAATTAGCTGATGAACCAAGGCCAAAATTAGCAAACCTGTGCACCTAAAGTTAGGCTCCCTCAGTCTACATTTAGGTATCTAAATAGAAGAGACCTGATTTTCAGAGGTTTCAAGCGTTTCCAATAATTATTATATATATATTTCAGTAGCACCTAGGAACCCCAGTCATGGATCAGGACCCCATTGTGTTAGGTGCTGAACAAATACACAACAATGGGATGGCTCCTGCCCTCAAAGAACTTATTCTTACAATCTCAGGGCTGGTCTACACTACACAGTTAGGTTGACTTAGGGCAGCTTATGTCAACCTAATTTTGGCAGTCTCTACAGTACAGCCCTCCTCCCGCCAGTGTAATTGCCATACTACACCAACATAACTACACCTCCACGAGAGGCGTAAGGATGATGTCAGTGTAGTTAGGGAGATGCAGTGTGGGTGTAGACACTCCATCCCTTACATCTGCTATTGGCTGTCTTGTCAATTTCATGGCAGGAGCACTGGTGACTGCAGACCCTGCTCCCAACTGGGAGTCGGGTCAAGAAACCCCGGTGCCCGCCCCCCATGCCTGCCTGCATCCTGCCATGAAATTGACAAGGCTGCCCGGCTCCCAGCTGGGAGTGGGCAGGGAGGGAGGAAGTCAAGGCAGCTGGATCCCGCTCCCTGAGGGTCAGAAGCCCCAGGCTGCTTCCCCCAGCTCCTGGTGGGAAACAGGGAGCCAATAGGGGGAAGCCCTCCCAGATTGATGCCATCTGCACATTTTTATAAGTATACTCTCCACTCTATTGTCTAAGTCGTCAATGAAAATATCATATAGTACTAGACCCTGGACAGACCCTGTGGGACCCCACTGGATAGGTCATCCCAATTTAACAGTGAATCATTGATAACTACTCTGAGTACGATCTTTCAACCATTATGCACCCACTTTATAATAATTTCATCTAAAGCGCATTGCTTTTGAGAACGTCATGTGGGACTGCGTCAAAAACCTTACTAAGATCAAGATATATCACATCTACTGCTTCTCTACAGTAGACAGTAACCTTGTCAAAGGAGGAAATTAGGTTGGTTTGGCATGATTTGTTCTTGGAAAATCCATGTTGGCTATTATCTATTGCGCCCTATTATTCTCTAGGTGCCTACAAATTGATTGTTTAATATTAGTTCCAGTATCTTTCCAGATATCAAAGTTAGGCTGATTAATCTATAATTCCCTAGATACTCTTTGTTCCCCTTTTTAAAGATAGGTGCGTTTGCCAGTCACCAGTCCAGCTGACCTCACTTGTCCTCCATGAGTTCTCAAACAATCTCTAACAGTTCTGAAAGTTCATCAGCTAATTCCCTATGTACCTTAGGGTGAATTTGGTCAGGCCGTGTTGACTTGAATACATCTGACCTTGTCTAAATTTTATTTAACCTGTTCTTTTCCTATTCTAGCTTGGGTTCCTTCCCCCTGTTAACATTAATTGTGTTAAGCATTTGGTCACAATTAACCTTTTTAGGGAAGACTGAAGCAAAATAGGCATTAAATACCTCAACTTTTTTGACGTCATCCATTATTAACTTTCCTTCCTCACTAAATAGTGGACCTACACTTTCCTCCATCTTTCTCTTGTGCCTAATATATTTACAGAACCTCTACTTATTGCCCGATATGTCCATTGTCCCTACAAGCTTGTGCTATAATTTTTGTATTCATCCTTAACAATTTGTCTTTGTTTCCATTTTTTGTTGGATTTCTTTTCTGATTTTCAGGTCATTAAAGACCTCCTGATGGAGCTATATTGGCCTCTTACTATTCTTCCTATCTTCCCTTCACAACAAGGTAGTTTGCTATTGTGACTTTAATATTGTGTCTCTGAGAAACTGCCAGCTCTCCTAAATTCCTTGTTCTTTATACTGACTTGAACTTTAGAAATCCACATAATAAACAAAACAATTTTATGTATGTCAAAATTAGAAATTAAAGTGCTGCATTCATATAGCGTTAAAAGCTTATTCTTATCTCAGCTACAGAATTTAACATTATCAGAGCCTCTCTCATTATAAATGCTAAGCCCTCACGAACAGTATTACAGTGCTGTAGTGTTTATGATTATTATTTTATCCTACTCATTAATAATTGCCATGCACATACCTTGCTGTGGTAGGCCTGACAGTATATTTCTGAGCAAAATTAAATTAACCTAAAGTTTAAGAAACTCAATAAATATCAATCACATGAATACCAGCCAGATAACAATAGCAATCTACAAATGCCAGAAAGTTAATTATCTAAATATTTTCAGATTTGTAAGATGTCAGAAAAATAATAGAATGTATTGAAATGAAACAGGGAGCTAAAGAGAGAAAAGAGAATGTACAGCAATTTCAGAGGCATTCAAAATTTGGACCCTGTTCACATTTTTCACATGAAACTTTTAAGAATTAATAGCATGCTAGCTTACCAGCCATATGATTTTACTGATACAGATACCAGCACCCTAGAGCTCCCCTTCTTTTTATATTCAGGGATAGTGGAATGAGAGGGCATTTCTCATGGCACTAGGAGTGTCTGAGTCTTGGAAGATAAGGGGTGATATTTGGGGTGGAAGAAAATCTCCCACCCTGAGACAGCCTTCTGCAGATGTAGGACCATTGTAGGAGCTTCCTGTGAAAGATATGAGTTAAGGCAATTTCCTGCAATGTCTTTGGGAGATCTTACTGTATTAAATTTATGTATCATTGTGGGGCAGAGATTGTATGTATTTCCATGGGAAAGGGTAACCGCAGCTCTTTGAGGAACAAAGAACAGCTAGGGGTGATTAGGCAAATTCAGTCAGGTTGTAATACCTCCAGAGAAGAACCACCACCTGGAGACACCCACCTATACTAGTTCAAACTGGATTCTTCAGAGACCAACAGACCAAGAAAGGACTGCCCATTATGTACATATATCCTTCCGGAAGATAAAATAATCCCTTAAAAGATATTTAATATAGTTGGCTATAAAATAGAATATATTTTATTATATATAAAGAGGGGACTGCTCTCCTTTACAGCAGTGTAAATCCATAGCAGATTTTAGTGGAGGTTAGTGAAGTTACACAACAGTTGAATTTGGCTCAATGATTCCAAGTCCATCATTCAATCTTTTCATGGCCCATCTGGTCTATGTCTTAATATTCTGCTCCCTCTGTGGGTTCTTCAAACAAAAAACGTGTGTTCTCATAGCAGTTTGGCTTTCTGAGGTTTCAGGTTCATTTTGAATGGAATTGTCTTCAGTTCCAGCTGCTAAGACAGATGAGATTTCAAGTGAATGAGACCATTCTTTCCTGAAGCTACTCTGTAGTGCTGCCTCCTGTAATTATTAGAATGATGTGCTGAGTATCAATAATTCCATGTGATTTCATTCCAACCATCCACCCACTTGGATTCAGAATCTTCACTAGGCATCCGCCTACTCGAATCCTCACCAGTCTATCAGATGCCTCTTTTTACCTCCTCATTTTCTAAGTATATCATATGCCTAGAAATAAGTCACAAATACTATCTGAAGATCACTACAGCAGAGTTAACTTAACATTAGGCCTGCCTCTGAATTTGTCCAAATGCATCTTCCTTGGTGGCAGCACACCTCACACTACAAGATCTACATAATGTACACAGCATCATCTGTTGATTAATAATGGGAAAGTTCACAGAGGATACCACATAGGCAATCTGTTGAGCATACAATACATTTCCTATTTTCGGCTTAATAAATCACAAGAAATCCATAATGCAGCTATCACACAGGAGCTAATCTGAGAACAGACTTAAAGCAGGTCCTTCCACAAAAAGATAAAGTTATCACACTTCACTTCAAAGGCTTTATCTACCATTCAAAACAGAATAGACTGCCACCAGAATATGCCTCAGACTCTTTGAACTAATGGCCTCTCTTGTCTGCTTAGCATCTTTTTTGTAGAAAATTTTATTAAATTTTCTGTAATAGATCATACAAAACACCGGTGTAAGATTATTACAAAGTAGAAAGGTTAGTAAATATTATATTACACTGTCATTTTGGCCCCAAAATCTCTCTTTGAAAGGTTAGTTTTAAATGCTAAATACATCAGGCGGGGAGGAAGAAAGTACAAATGTAAGCATAAAGACAGAAGGCAGAAAAGAAAAGAGAGATAAGGATAAAGTTATATCCTTGTATCATTAGTATCACTAAGATTTAATTAAGCTGACCTGCATCATGGCTAGGTACATGGAAATGGCAAATAGGCCCCTTTAGTACTTTTAATAGATCTCCCCTGTACACGTTGCTTTTATTTTTACTTAGCAAGTCAAAACCATTCAACAATCATTAGACCATAAGATTACATGCACCCTTTGCACTCTTCACAAGTCAGAAACATATCTGTTATTAACCAGTCACTCAGTCTCAAGCAGCAGAGAGAGGGGGAAGAGCCCACCACAGGCAATGTACAATGATGGCCAAACGGCATGGAATTTTAGATGAGAAAGCAATTTCAATAAGGAACTCAAGCAGCAGCTATCTCCAACAAACATGAGAAGCAAGGTCATATTAAGGTTTGCCGGGAGATGTGCAATATTTCGCAAGGCTGACAGCCGGGAAAGTATAAACCTGGCATATTGTGGAACACCAATATTTGGGAGGGTAGCCTCAGTATTAGAAACCAAAGACAGCATATTTATATTGATCAAAGCAAGCATCTACCTAACAGAACTCTTGCTAGCCATATCAACAAGAAAGTGGCACATTTCCTTTTCAGATCCCAGTTACTGCTGGCAAAATGGAGGCTGGAAGACAAAATACGTTTTCAATCACAAAAGTCCTCAAGTTAGGAAGAATGATTCCACAGACAATCAAATGAGCCTCCTCAAATAAGTGAAAAAGGTTTTCAGCTTCCGGCCACCATAAAAAAAAGATTCAGACAGCACCTGCCTTGTTATTTTAAACTAGTCAGAGCTCTTCTATGATGACTGTCAAGCTGTCTGGAGTGACTCAAAGGCTTGAGTACCAAACTCAGGCAGACTGTTAAAGCAGCAGGGCACAAACCCCAAACTGGCTGTGAATTCTATATTTATATTTCACAAACCAAGTATCAAGTGTAAACTCCTCAGGCACTATAAAAGACTGACCGTGGAGTCACAGCCAGTCCCTTTGGGTACTTCAGTCTATCTTGCCAGCTGTGCAATCTTGCCTTTGTGATAGATGGTCCATTACACCAAAAATCACAATAATATTCAGGTTATTCCCAGTCCCAAAGAACCGGTCACTTACCCTGGGTCAATTGTACCTATTCCAAAGACAATACCGGTAACCAATCCTATAATAAAGTAAAGATTTATTAACTAAGAGAAAGAAATGAGAGCGATTGACAAGGTTAAAGCAAGTACAATACAAATGAGCTATGGTCTTAAGATTCAAAAGGTGATAGAAGCTGCTGTAATAGGCCAGTGCTACATGTCCTTTAGGGCTAACTGAGGCAAAATAGTTGGGGATCCCTTCCTATGCTCAGAAATCTTGCTCTCCCCCAAAGCCCAAGCAGCATAGAGATACAATTTCTCCTTGTTCGGGATTTTTATTCCCTCCCCCCAGAGTTCAAGCTGATGTGACCAGTCCACATGCACATCTCTTCTTAGTGTGTGGGGGGGTGGGAGGGGGAAGGAGGGAGCAATCAACAAAGTCTTTGTTCTTTGATGTTTCACAATGGCTTATTTGGTTTCAATCAGTCTTCTAATGGGCAGGACCTAACACCTGCTGTAGGAAGTCAGGATTTTACATGAGTTAATGCTTCTTTCCTGTTTGGTGAGTTACACAGTTACAGAAGTTTACAAAGCAAACAGTTCATATAACCTCATAACACGGGGTACAGATGTTATAAGTGAGATTACTACATGCAGCATCCTTCAAGTATTTCATAAAGTCAAAACTTTGAGGCCACACACAATTTCTAAGACGGGGCTTAGTTATACCCTTAGCTTTGCCCTCACAACAGGCTTTGAGTGTGAACCTCGCATGGCAATTTCCCACAATATAGGCTGGTGATATCACAGGAAAGACTCCCAATGACTTAGTCTTTGGATCAGGTCATATCCCTGTCTCAAATAGCTGCTATTGTCCACTCACCTCCAGGAGCACAGAATTCACTGCATATTTTTAAACAGAAAAATGAAAAAAAATCACTTTGTATACATTCCTTTTCCATGTAAAATCATTGTATATACAACACATTCTTTACCAGTTCTTGGATCAGAGAGCAGCATTCGCCACAAGCAACTAAGTATTTTTGCCCACCGCTTGCACTGAGGGTGAAGGAAATATAAAAGCGACTTCTTTTGCTGTTCTATTTTCCCTCACTTGTCACTCCCTACGTACCCTGTAAAAATGCTGCCAGCTGGCACCCCCCTCCACAACTGAAAACGGTTGAGTTTTGCTGGAATTTGTAGGACAAGGCTTCAGAATGTGGGATATTTTACACATGAATAAAAAAAGCACACTAGATAAAAGTCTCAACTCTGTGGGGGCTTTAGCTAGCCCAATCTTTAAACAAGAAAAAAAAATGAACATGGGTGCTCTTCTGCAGAGTATAGCTGAAAAATACTATTAAAAAGTGGCAACAGTTCAACTCTAGCCATGACTAGAACAGGAAATGCCGAGAGGGAAAGAGACTATTTTCACAGTATTTGTTGCTGTTCTCTAAAGAGGATTGTAGGGGAACTAAGCGCGTCAGACCTGCCCCTTGGAGAGAGAGAAAGAGGAAAGAGCCTGCTGACTCTATATGAAAAAAGAAGGGAGAAATGGGCTTATCAAGCCTCCATAAGGGGTCTTATGACTGGGGGTGGGAGAGGGAAAAAAATCAGGTCTCAAGGAAGCCCCTGAACATGCCAGAAGGGAGATTAGATTCACTGGTTACTGCTGCAAAGTCTTGAAACAGAAGTTCCAGGCCATTGGAATTCCCCCAAGACAACATAGGGGAGCCAGTGCCATTTGTGGCCAGAGAAGCTGTATGAAGGTAGAAGGCGAGTCCTAGGGTCTATTAAAGGAAGGGCATTGTGTAGCGATGTCTGCAAATACCCCTCCATAGTTTTGGATAATCCAGGTAAAATTTGCTTACAAACTTTAGGATACTGAAGCAGCACACATTTCCATCTCCTGACACTGTCTGAACATGTCCTCATCAGTCTGCCCGCAGAAACTGAGGCAGGGACTTCTGTTCATTTAGGCAAAAGTTACTCAGAAATTTTCATTCATTTCACAAAATTGTATTAAAACGCCTGCTAGTATGCACTATTCAGGGTCATCCTGATGTATATCTTTTCGAATGGAAAAACAAAAGCAAATAAACAGCTCCTAGAGGGATGTATTCTGTAATTTGCTTCTAGGTCCTCTGCTGTTAAGAGCTGGTACTGAAACAACACAGCTTCATAAGCCTGCAATTTATATTTCAGGAGGCTACGGTCACATGATTTCTAACTCTCAAAGGTATGTGCCCTTCCTTCTTAAAGAGCAAGACCAAAAGTCCAGCCTCAAGAGGCATCATCTTCTCTTCCATCCTTGTTAAGTCAACAGCAGGTAGTATTCTACTAAAATAATTTCCTCACTTTTAGATGGAGGGTACTTTAGTCAACTAATAAGTGTTTTCAAAATGTACTTCATGTTTGCTCAGTGTTTTTTATTGTGTGATAATAGGCGCAGTTTTGGGGGACTTAAGGCTTTTTTATTTGCTTTTGGTTTTTATCTATACTCTATCTCCTTTGGCACTGCACACTCATGCTTATGATGACTGATTTCTCTTTCAACATGTGATCTCCCAGTGTTCTATTGTCTCAACATGATATAGGACTGGGTGAAGATACTGAATGTAGTAGTTGGGGAAACAGAATATGACCCCTTAAAATTTGGGGCTTTATTCATGCGAACCATACTCTAAATACAAACCTTTTGAGATTCATCCATCATTTATCAGGATTGTCTCAATTCTTCATGTTGAACAAAACTCACATGGTTTGGGAATTTTATTGGGAAATAGGTTAGAAATTAGGCATAATGTCTCTTGCAAGTTTTCCAGTATTCTTCCATTTCAGACAAAATCATAAATACAAGGAGAGCAACTTTTTTCCCTCGTTGCTTAGTGATGGATGAAAGATAAAGTACAGAAGGACTTGAGTGAGTGAATAGATGTGAATATTAACATATTTATATATATATATAGATATATAGATATATATATAGATATATATATATATATATAGATATAGATATAGAAAGTTTCAACTTTTTTGAAACTCAAAGTTCTGGGTTCAGTTCAAGCTTTGGATGAAAGTTCAGACAATTCTTGTTTTGATTGAATTGGTTCACTGCTAAAAAGAGTTGGAATGCAACCTGAAAACAAGGGGGCTTCAATACAGCCCTGACGCACAGTGAAGATGAATAAAAGTGAACCGAAAGGAGAATGACCGATGAGTACTGATCAATAAGCTGGGGGCTTGGTGATGGCGCTGCGTGTACAATAAAATGAATGATTAAAAATGCTTAATGAATAACAAAATATGTATCTGCAAGATCATTTTTTGGATAAACAGCAAGAAATTTATAATGTCGCGACTACAGGTTTACCCAATAGACTTTGAAGGAGCTGTTTAATCTCTGTGGCAGACACTGCTTTCTAATGTCTAATTATATATGTACTTGAGTCACTAATATGCATTTTACAAACTATCTTGCATATTTATTTACCAAAATGATCTCTTCCTTGCTAGAGGCACAGTCATTCCTCCGAGGAAGAACGTGGGTGGCAGGACATGTATACACAACTTTTAGTCATACAGTAAGTTATGCAGTTGAATTCAGTTAATCATGACTTCTCCATCCATGGAGGTATATTCCAATAGACTAAGCATCCCTAGCAGAAGTCAGGGTTAATCTGCAACAGGCAGTCTGAACTGATAAATCCGATGCATTTTGTAACCTTACGTAAAGAAAATTAAGGAAAATTAATAGAAAGCCAAATACTGACGTAATATTAATGTTAATATACTAACAAAACCCAGGAAATTCAAATTTAATACTCTCACTATACAATCTGGGGCTGATTTACCAGTGGCTTGCACATTGTATAGTCATGTCCATTTGTGTAAAGCGAGTATCAGAACAGAACATATTACAACTACTTTGCACTGGTATAAATGACTACATACATAAGATGCAAGACTGGCAACAAACTCTGAAATGTTGAAACACCTGTCCTCATCCAAAGCATGGCCTTGGTGAGGTATGTTGACAGCAGAGCAAACAAACAAATGCCTATTACTAAGTTTGGTTTTCCAAACTTGGGGTGGTTTGCAACGTTCAAATAACCTCAACATCGCTTAAGCAATTCTTATGTTTATCTAATACTGTTCATAAGAAAGCAGTTTTTAAACCACAGTATACTGATACGCTAAGTACCTCGCAGAGAGTTTATACTGCTAAATTCTTTAAGTTCAACTTAGTTTGTTATAATTACTATGTGAATCACAGCATCCTAAGTCATTTATTATTAAAATTGCCTCATGGTGATGAACAGAACAACTTCAGGTTTTAATTTTTCCACCCTTTTCTGTTTCTTAGAACAGCATTGGGAGTGATATGCAGAATGCAGAAATATTGAAATGTGACCAAAAAAGAAGCCACACAAAGGCCTAAAGTGGTTCACTTAACAAGTATGATCTTCTGAATGAAAGAAAGAAACCAAAGAACTGCTGGGCCATTTCAATATTAAATGAAAAGCCCTGCTGTTTGTTGGGGAAACTTGCAGTTGAAGTACAACCACTGACTCTCTGATTGAACCAGAAGAGAGTAAAGCTGTGCATCAAAACAACTTACCATCACTTCTTAACATAACAATAGAATACACAGTGTAATGTGTACACAGGAGGTATATGAAAGAAACTCATGTTGGTGGGAACAGACAAGCAGCTGCAGCAGGGACCTTCAAGTACTGATGATGATGCTATCACAATGCTTTCTACAGAAGGATATCATCCCTCTGTGCTCATAGGTCATTCGCTGCCACCCTCCATCTCATAGTCTCTTCGCTCACTCCACCTGCTCTTCCATACTCTCCTCCTTCAGTCCCACTCCTGCCATTCTCTATCCCCTTTCTATGTCTTCTTCCCTCCCATGTCTTCAGACCCCCTTTCTGTAATGTTCTCTCTCATTTATCTCTGTCTAGCTGATCCATTCCCCAACAAACCCACCCCAAACAATTAAAACACAAAATAATGGATCTAACATGCCATTTGCAAACCATCATCCTATTCACTCTGGGTAGGTTATATTTCCTCTCCTGCCTTTGCCTGTCTTGTCTACTTAGATAGTAAGCTCTTTGGGGTAGGATTCTATGGTATTCTATGTCTGTACAGTGCCAGACATAAAGGGGTCCCAATCTCTGTTCAGAATCTTAGGTGGTATCTTAATATAATTAATAATAATTGTGAAATTGTTAAAGTTTGAAAAAGTTAACGTGTCACCATCGCACTGCATATATCTATTTGGGTGTATATATAAACATACCCATACTCTATAATGGGAAAGGCAGTAGCCACTAGAGTTAACAGTGTGTAACTATTTCCTCTCTAACATGGTTTACAGTCATTCATCTTTTTTTGAAACTTTCGTTTTTCAAGATAAAATTCTCCAGGCTTCATTCATATCTGTGTGAAGGTTAATCTGGTTTTTGAAAGTCTGAGCAAAAATGATCTGGCTAGGGTTTGTTTTTTTATAGCATGAGAATAAGGGAAAAAAATTCTAATTATAAAAAATGTCTTGCAACCTTTTCTGAACAGCTCTATAGTTGAAATAGCTTGAGATAGGAAGCTGAAACTTGGCAGTCTCTTCTTTACCTACTTGTTGCCTATGATTAGGAGATAGATTCTCTATATTTTTAACATTTACGCCACAAAAACAAATTTCCAACCCCAACATGCAAAACTTTTCTTTCATTTGCCACACATTTAGTAATATCACCTGTAGAACTTCAATGATAAATGAGCCAGGAATGAGGATAACATTTATTTGACTAACAACAAGTTATAACGTTTAAATTTAATCTTGCCGGGTTGTATACTCTCTCTCCAGTTGGCTCCCATTTCTGAGCATGACTGTGTGTAAGAGCTCACAGGAAACGTGGCAATATACAGAGTCCTGCCTAACCCTTCATAGCACATTGTACAGTTCATCATACATCAGCTGAAGTTATGAACCTGCTTGAAACCACAAGACAACAGGTCTTGGGCTCAAGCTGGATTCATTCCTACAGTCTTCAGATTATCTCTATCCATTTTCTATCATGGAATTTCCTTCCTAGGTGCTATAATTTCCTCTCAAATGCATTATGAAATCTTAAGTGATTTTCTCCCATTTCCCAGGAACTCTTGTAATTCAGTCTATAATGTTGCCAGTCACAACTGCCTTATTATTAAGACTGCAACTTCCTATCCATTGAAGTTTTGATGTTATTGTTGGCCATACACAATACGATGTCAGTGTAGCTACAATTAACTGTAAAGCAGTATGTGGTGTGGTTCCAGGGCTAGCTGAAAGGAAGGACTTACTTTAAAAGTGATCGAACTGGTAGTTTTTGTCCGTAACCATCTAAACTCCGCATGCTTGAAGCTTATGCTCTTGGGCAAATTCTGCCCCCAAATTGTGAACAAGTTAAGCTAAACTTTGCATGTCAACATAAACTGCACACAGTGTTTCTTGGAAGTTCACCATGCAAACAGATGTCTGAGCAGAGGGTCGACACAAGGACCAAGATTTTCAAGAGAGATTTTTGAGACGTTTTAAAGGGGTCTGATTTTCATATGGCATCAGATGCATGGAGTGGAAAATACAGTAGCAGGTACTATGTATATATACTCGGCTACTATATTTTCCACTCCATGCCTCTGATGAAGTGGGTCTTAGCCCACGAAAGCTTATGCCCAAATAAATTTGTTCATCTCTAAGGTGCCACAAGGACTCCTCGTTGTTTTTGCATGTACTTTCAGTAAGGCAAGGGGTGAAAGGAAAGAGATCAGTTCTCTTAAAAAATACTACATTATTGTGACCTCAGGACTTTTAAGATAATGCCAACAGGGCCCACATGGGAGAGTTACAGTGCAGCATTTCGGTGCATGCTGCTATTCACACCCCTATAGTCCAAACTGCAGGGCAGTGTAGACATGCCCCATGTTCAGCAAAAACAAATCTGATACAAACACATCAGCAAGGTCGACCAAACATTTAGTTCATTTAACATGTTGCATAATTTCTTGATCATATGAGCCCAACATATTAAGAAGTAATATTTTCCTTGAGAAGCTACAAGGAAGCTCCCCTATAGTACAGCAGACCTCCCACATTATTATTAAAGAGATATGATGAAATGGAACTGCCCTCTATTCACTGAGGCTTACAGGTAAAACAATGAAATAAAGGTACTCCCTGCTCCTGGAGAATACAACCCACATTTTATTTGCAACATTACAAGTCTGGAAGAACTGCCCAGAAATATTTTGCAACTAATTGGTTCCTTGTAAAGTAAAAAATAACTGACAAGTGCTGTACTAAGGAAAAATTAATGAGTTATGTTTAAAATCTGCAGTGCCTTCCCCAACAATCACTAATCAAAATGACTCAACTTTCCAACACTTATTAGGATCACCCTGCAACTCAACTGATCCCAGGCTGTATTTCTTGTTGGACCGTCATTATGAACTTTGTGGCACTGCTATAGACAACGTTTGCAATAATCTGTTTTGACAAAACAAGAAGAAAATAAAGCCTGATGCACTTTGCTCAAGAAAGTGGAATTTATATTTAGGACAACCTCAGGGAAACAGGAGATCTCAGTGAGGGTTACAGCTCTGATGATGTCCTGGGCTGACTGGGCTTCCTTTCCTTTCTAGGTCATATTGATGTGAGGCACAGAGACAGCTCTGAAATCTGCCAAAGAACCACCCAGCAAGTGCCAGTCTGTAACAGAATTCCATACTCCTGTTGTATGGCAGCCCACTCAGCAGCAGAACAATAGACGCAGTGTGCTGCGACTTTAATAAAGTTTGGTTTCATTTACCCTTTCCTGTTATTTCCCTAATTAAAAATAAACCCTTAAGCAGTGATCCTTTAAAAGAGATATAATACCACTTTCCTTATTACGGTGTTTTTGGTTGTCCAAATATTTTGTGTGTTTTATGAGTCTTTTCAATAGGATTCATTCAAGTTTGATATGGTATTGATAGTTGTGCACTGAAATGCCCAAACCACATTGGGCACCACCCATATACCCATAAGTATAGAAATAACTTGACTCCTGAGCCTAAAAAGAGCAATCCAAGGCACAAAGCATGAAAGATAGAAAACCGCAAAGAAAGGGGAGAGGAAGGGTGGGGAAAGAAAATATACTTCTTTCCTTGTCAGTAGATCATGGCTTTTTATTGACCTGGAAATGACTCAGTCACATAGTAAAGAACATTAAGTCAAAATGTATTTGAATTTTTTGCTTAACCTCACGTGGCCCACTCTCATCCAGCAGCGAAGTTCTTGTGTAGGGAACATGTGACAATTTTTCCTTATTTAGTGGACGCTGGAAATGTCCTAACTTGTTTTGCATACAGGAGATCACTAGTTTGAATTTCAGGCAGTATACTAGGAATGCCATATACGTAAAACCGACATCTTTTAGTGCCTGGATTATGTTGGCGCTAATGTCTGACAAAATGGGCTCAAGATGCACACTCAAGAGAAGCCCCACTTTAAAACTGGTGATGTAACTGCTGCAATCACTTGACCACATTCTGATATTTTCCAAACATATATGAGATGAAAATCCTGGCTCCATTGAAGTCAATGGAAATTTTGCCATTGACATAAATGGGCCAGGATTTCTTCCCGAACATCCCTCTCTGCAAGTTTCTTGAGGACACTTGGTTCACAGGACCTGAGCAGAACTAGTACACATCAGCTGTGATGGACATGGCCATCATTTGGCTCCTGGCAGATGAGCAAGTGTAAGGAAAATGTGGGACATCACAGTTACACACCAAAGAGTCACCTCCAAAGGTGAAGACAAGACCTGGGAATTGTATGTTCTCCTAGATGTGTTTGGCTGTTTTTTGGTGGCAGGAAGATTGCATTTATTCTGGGCCCATCACTACATGTCTTAGGACTAGTGTGGAGTTTTCTTCCTTCAGTGCAGAATGATGGCCAGGACACTTGGAGTTATTCCATACACATCTCAAAAAGCACGCTGGAGCACATAGGGTCAAATACACAGAATGTTGCTTCCTTTTGTGCACAAGCAGAAACTAGCGTATGTACTGCTGAAGCACTGAAAGTTGCTGACGTGGGATGGAATTCACATGTGCAAAACACACTGGAGCAAGAGGTTTACGTGCATGTAAATTTCCTGTGCACTGTGTTTGGGTGAGAAAATTAGACTTGTGCACAAAAGGATTACATGGGTTGATAACCCTTTGAAAATCAGATCCCTAATCTCCCCAGAAGCACCCAACTTCCACAGTTGAAAAGGACCTTGACTTTAAAATGTCATTTTACGTAAAAGTTGTGTTTTATCTGTGCCAAAGCAACAGGCACATAAAAAGAAAAATAGTCAGACTTTATTGTGTTTATATGAAAAAGCCACAACAACAAAGAACAAGTTTGCCAAGTACCCGTATGATGTTTTTTCCTCAGCAAAAGATGCTGTAGTGCATCATAGTTCTGGGGTAGCCAGAAGTTGGAGGGTAAATGTAGCATGCTGAGTCACTTGCTCTTGATTCATGTATTCAGCAGTTTGGGAGACTACGAATAGAAGGGAGACTGAGTGAAAATCAGGGAAGCAACTCTGGAGGAGAACCTCCAAAAGGCCACCATCACATTGAAAATGATTACAGTGATGACATGGCAGACATAATACAGAATGGAAATAAGTAGAAGATTGATCTGAAACCTTATCCATCTGAGTCATGTTGCCTTAGTGCATTTTTCAGTAGAGTTTTGTTTCACTTGTTTAGCTAGTTGTAACTAGCTTAAAATACATTTTAAATATACTGTTTTATTTTATTAGAGTTCTAGAGTTGGCAACTCATAACAGCTAAAGTGCCTGCCAGGCATCAATTTTCTTTGGTGATAAATTGTAAGTTACACAAAAAAACTTCCAAATGCTATCGGACCATGGATTCATTTATAGTATCCATCTCCAGCAGTGCTCAATGCTCCATGCTTCACAAGACGGTGCAAGAACCCGGAAATGTACTGTTATGGAGTAACTTGTCCATAACGCAAACTTCATCCTGTCCCCAGGCAGTTATTGGTTGACTTATAAATCCACCTGATTCATGGCATATCTTTCATAATTTTTTATCCTATTATCAGAGTCGGTGCAACAACTAGGCAAACTAGGCAGTCGCCTAGGGCACCAAGTGGTTGGGGGCGCCAAAAAGCGTCAGCTTGCGGGGGCGGCGAACCCCAGCCATGGAGGAGCCGGCGCAGTGCGGGGGGGGGACAGCAACCCTGCAAAGGTGGCAGCACTGCTAGTGGGGAGCAACCGTGCCCCCCACCCCCCCCTGCCCAAGCTGCGGCCCAGCACGCCCCCAACCCGGGGCTCCTGCAGGCTGCAGCAGATGCATGCGGGCGCCAACCCCCGCGCGCCCCCCGGCTCCCCCCTCTCTGCGCTCGGGCTCTGCAGCTGCAGCGGCTCACACTCCTGGGAGCCGCTGAGCCCGAGCGCAGCGAGGGGGAATCTGGGGGGTGCACGGGGGCTGCTGCCGCATGTATCCACTACAGGAGCCCCCGGGAGCGGGGGTGCTGGGCCACAGCCAGGGCAGGCGCACCCCCATCTCTCCCCTCACCGCGCTCGGGTTCTGCGGCTCCCAGGAGTGAGAGCCGCTGCTGCCCCTCCCGCTGCCTCAGCACTCTGCGTGGGAGGGGCTGTGTGTGCGGCAGCCCGGCAGCATGGTTTGCCTCCACGTGGAGCCAGCGGCTCCAGCAGCCTGGGCATGGTAAGGGGAGTCCCGGGGGGCAGTCAGGGACCAGGGGGGGTTGGAAGGGTCGGGAGTTCTTGGGCGGGGGGGGCTGTCAGGGGGCGGGGGTGTGGAGAGGGATCAGAGCGGTCAGGGGACAGGGAGCGGTGGGGGGTTGGATGGGTCAGGAGTTCTGGGGAGGACGACCTGTCAGGGGGTGGGGAGCGGTTGGATGGGGCATGGGAGTCTGTCTGGGGGCAGGAGTGTGGATAAGGGTCGGGGCAGCCAGGGGACAAGTAGGGGGTAGGGTCTTGGGGGGGGGGGGTCTCAGGAGGAGACAAGGAATAGGGAGGCTTAGATAGGGGGTGGGGTTCTGGGGGGCAGTTAGGGGCAAAGATCCTAGGAGGGGGCAGTCAGGGGACAAGGAGCGGAGGTGTTGGGGGTTCCGAGCAGGGCAGTCAGGGGGTGGGAAGTGGGCGGGAGTGGATGGGGGTGGGGAGGGGGGAACCTGGTCTTGGGAGCAGCCCCTGGGCATGGCTGGCCCCTGGGGTCTATAAAGGTTCGTTGGGATTTGCCCCTCAATGAACCGATGTGCGGCGGGCCTAGGGCGCAAAATATTCTTGCGCTGGCCCTGCCTATTATGTGACTATGAGTCTACCCATCCCTATATATAGATATAAAATACATTAAAATGTTCTTTAGGTTGCAAAGTCAAGCACTTGAAAGTTAGGAGATGCCAGGTTTATGCTTTCTTGTACAACCTTAATTGTACAAAAGTTGTCTACTTTTTTTATGTTTCTGACATTAACATTATGCAGAAAAATGTCACTAAAAAACCAACTTCCCGAAAATTTCAAGCAGCTTTGATTACAAGTGAGTGATCATCAGTGGAGCTGCAGTAGCAAATCAGCCCATTACTTAATATGATCTAGGGTCCAACCCTCAGAGTCATCATTATCTGGTGCTTTAGACGAAGGGAAAAGTGACCCTGTCTTAAAATAGAGGTTTCAGACATTTATTATAGTGCATCTCATACTTGCTGGTGTTCCTCAAAAGCACCCTCTACTCTGAGCCCCTCTAAATTGCCGGGTGCTGAAAGAACACCCTTTGGATCCTGCCATTTCTCAGAATCACTCAGAGCCTGTCACTCATTCAGTAGCATGCTTCCCTGAAGCATCAGCTTTCAAGGCCAATCTTCACAAACAGCTTGATTCAGCAAGGTACTTAGTAACTATAGGCATCTGAGCTGACTTCAATGGGACAACTCCTGCTTAAATTTAAGCATGCGCATAAGTGCCTTGGTGAATCAGGATCAGATGATTAGCATAGTTAAGGAGAGGCTAGCTAATAAGGTCAGAGTGTAATGAACTCTAACAGTTATCTGGGCTAATATGATATGACTATCCAAGAGTCAAAAACAAGGACGGTGTCCCCAATCATTTATTGGGCTAGTGGGAAAGTTATGACAGGCTGCTCAGAGTTGTGGGGAGGAGAAAAGCTGTTTTTATTAATTTTTCTGGGCTCTTGTTTGGTTAAAATCCCCAGTCAGAGAAGATTTAGTGAGAAAAATACCCTGATGTTCAAAATTCTCAAAGTTAGCTGCGACTTGTGCATTTTACTGAAGTGACTCAGTGCAATTGATCATCAACTGATGTGAACAGCCCCAGATTTTAATTGATCATTTTACAATTCTTCTCCCTAAACCACATCAAACTCACCCAGTTTTTAAAAGCTCTAGAGGCCAGATATAGTAGTAACCCATTCAAAATACACTGAACTAAACAGCCAGATCCTACTGCATGCCCCAGCGATGAGCCCGAATGCACAGATCACACAAGCAATATCTTAGAAGCATCCTAGAAGCATCCATGTGGAAGCCAGCCACTTGGATATACAGATGAATTATTCAGTGATGCAATCCCTAGGACATTCATGTAAATTGGTCACCAGAGTGAGTCAATCAAGCCTATGAATCAAATAGAAACAAATATGAAGTTAATTAATCAATTCAGTTCTTGCAAATGTACAAGATACATCTGGGAGCCGCACACCTCCTGCATTGCCAAGTGTACCTGGCATGTTTGAAGCAAATTAAAATGTCATTTAATATGCTGCTTAAAACACGGACAAAGAATCTGGCAAGTGAAGGGTAGCAATTACAGGGTTAAGGCATTTTATTTAAGGATTAGCGTTTGAACAAAGTTTTTCTAATGGCTCATATCAAATGGAGGTTTCTAGAAAAATCAGACCTCGTTTGTGAAGTTTTCCCTTTTTCAACCACCACCACGTTGTTGAAATATTTTATTCAAATTCAGTCTGTGTTTTGAGAAGGATAAGGATAGTTCAGCAACAAGAAATCACTCATCCAGACTTCAGGGAGCGAGTTTGATCTTTTTAACCAAAATTTTAAAATCTCAAAATGAAAACCTACCACACACACATTTAAACTCCAAAATGCCTCTGTACCTATCAAACAAATGTTTCACTCCCTGAGCTCCAATGATCTTTTAAGGCATGCATTTAACGAAGCAGAACTCTAGGCAAGGGTCAACACATTTTCAGTACAAACCAAAATCCCACACAGATACATGTGCACTGCCATCATTTTCCTTACGAACACAGAGAACATTATTTTTAGAAGTGTTATTATTTAGCGTTCACTCTCTGTGCATGATTTTAATTGTGCTGTCCATTTGAATTTAGCCAAACTGTTCCAGGCCACTGGAAGGCACATCTTTGACCACAAGTCTGCTTCCCAGTTTTCCACCCAAAACTGCTGATGTGCAAGAGCTGTTATAAGAAATGCTTGCAATGCTTTTTTTTTTTAAAATAAGGTAAAAAGTTCCTCCTATAAATTTCCCCCTCCTTCTCAAAACATGGCTGAATCAATTTCATTCAAAGTTTACACACACACACGTGCAAAAATTAACTTTGAGACAGAAACCAAGCCTGAAAGACTTTCGAGTCATATGTTTCACAAAGTTAAAAACATTTGGGAAAAGGGTCTTTATAACACAATTAGACATCCTTAGCAATAGGAGTTGCTATGCATTCCACTTGTAACATATGTTTAATAGAAACAATGCTGGTAGAAGGTGGAAAGAAGTTTGAGGATTTGGCAGGAATTCTGACTTCTGCTTTCACTGAAGGTGTTTGCTCTCCAGTTGTCAAGGTAGTGCACAGTCTAGGAGTCATGCTGGACTTACTGCTATTTCTATACACCCAAACAATAGCAGCAGCCAGAAATTCCAATTTTTGTCTAAGTAGGAATCTGAGCTTACGACTATCAGACATGGACTTAACCACCAGGATCCAGGTCTCCCGTAGCTCCAGGCTAAACACAGAGCTGATGGTAGCTGTGGGAACATAACTTTCATCTCTTCCAACAGGCATAAATCTACCTATATAAACAGGAAAAAGATACATCACATGGGATCCCAACCCAATACAGGATTCTGTTGCTAGATCCTGGTGCCTTTGACTTGGGGCAAGCTATCTCCAAACTTGCCGCCATCTGTAAAACCCATTTTGACAGCTGTGGTCAATGGAAACACTATGGATGACAGAGGTAAGAGTGAAATGCAGCTGGTTCAGTTATGGAGATCTACCACCAGAGATCAGGATGAACATGCCTTGCCTCTTCTAAAACGTACTGCAAAATTTATCTGTTTGCAAAAAACATGCTGGGGTACAAACCACCACAGAAACATTGGGAAATTATCTTCTCCAGGAAACAAACCAGAGAAAGAACTTTGAATGTAAGGATCCTCAAAATCTGTGGAAGACTGGAAAGCATGGTTCCTTGGGGCTATTTATTTTTAAAATTGTGTATATGGTGTCTAGGTGCCATGGTGACCAAAGCATTTTAAATGCATGCCATGACAGCTTAGCTAGATGAGATAAACACACACACACGGTAATTTAGGGGTATGCAACAAAGCAGATGCTGTATTTTTCCTCTGAAGTGCAGGTAGAAAAGTATAGTGGTAATATATACTACCATGTCAATTTAATCTGAAACACATTTTGGTTATTTTCTCCAGCCTCCAGTTGAGAAAGCCGAGGGGAATAAACACAAGCTGACTCAACGTTCGCCATGAACATTCTGCTTACGTGTCTATCATAGTTAAGCAGTTTTTGGATTATTTTGGTTCCAGAGATAAAACAAAAAGCAATACCAAGGGGTTCTGAAGTGCCTGCCACTGCCCAACAGTGCTGTTGAGTAACTGTTCTCGCTTCGTCAAATGAGTCAAGGCAACCTAATTCCTTGTCAGATTGAATTTGTTTTCCAACAGGTGAGAGGCAAAACTTGGTGTCTCCATAAATATATACCTTCTCCTTGTAAATAATCCTCAATTTTGCTCGAGAGAGCACAGCTGCATGCACTTCCTCTTCTATAAAGGTCTACCTAAGTAAGGCTACATCTTTTTTTCCCCCAGCTCTGCTATAAAGGATTTAAGTCTGTCTTTTAGATTACATATTTCACTTCTGCCTGGCTGCTTTTAGCAGAGGTTGTGTGCCAAGGTGTCTGCCACTAGCATCATTGCACCCCCCGTTGCCTGTTGCAACCCCCTGGCTTCCTCACTGCTATACCATACGTCCGCCTTTTCTGGTGAAATATTCTTTCCTTCACACCAACGAAATTGCACAAAGTGTGGCCTCGTCTGCTGGTACCTAATCCTCAAAAGATGTGTTTGTATTCTAAGAGCTATTGAAAGTGCCACTCTATTCTGCTGAAGTCAGGCATCGTCTATCTAACCCTTTCCCCCGCACTGCCTTTTTTTTCCTTTTTAATTTATACCAAAAAAATTGAAGCCCTCAAACAAAATGTACTCCTATTACTCAAAACACAAACACAGCTCATTTCAAATTTACTTATAAGGCCTCATTTGCCAAGCTCAAGCCCAAGAGGCTTTATGCCAGAGTTAACCAACTGAAAACGGGGTTTTACAGTAGAAAAACCATCTCAGTCCTTATATTTAGCGTTCCTATGTATTATAGAGAGTTTTATTTTTATATTATAGAGTTATATTAGAGTTTCAAAAGACCTAGAAGAATAAGAGGTTACTATGCTGCACCCGTACAGGACACTGAAGATCTGATGTCAGCTCAGTAGCCACCTGAGTAAAATACCTCTTGCCCGTTGCTAGAAATCACTTTTCAATATTTAAAAACTAGATGGGGAGGATGCCCCCGGTGCAGCTTCCTATAGGCCAAATCCTTCCACCCTTGGTCACACCAAGGAGTACTGTACTCCACAGGTTCAAAATCAAATTCAGTAACAGAATCTGGCCCTAAGCAAACCCTGAAAACAAAGCAGTAGAGCCTCAGGTTAGAAGCTGAAATGACAGCCCTGCAATGCAATCTGCTAGCAGAGACCCGGATTCATGCACAGTGCCTTTGACTTCTCTACAGCTCAGCATGGTCGCAGGTGTAGGAAAGCAGCTTGCATAGCAGTATTAGAGATTGATGCACCTGCAGTTTGTACCTAACTATTTAATGTTAAAACCATCAGAATGGTCCTTTACTGGCACTAGCCCCGTGTCACATTATCTCACTAGTGCAGGATTCTAAGCAGTGCAGTGTACGGCTTCTCTGATCCCATGGTCTCTTATCAGATAAATAAGAGTACACACAGCGAAGTTTCAAATGAAGAAGTGCCAGATTTATTTGCAGAGCTTTGCTACTATGAGAAATACTTAACAGAGGGGGAAGGTGTTAAGAATACAGATGACCGGGGGGGAAACAAACAAAATTGTTACATACTATATTGAAAGGAGTGTGCAAATATTCATACAGGGGATCTCACTCCCTCTTGCTCATATCCTATCCAGCAAGCATAAAGGTGAGTTAGGTTTTATAGGACACTTGGCTCCCACTACATCCATTCACAAATCAAATCATTTCCTTTTTCAAAATATAAAACATTAGTGAGCTTGTTCCAGCTTCTTCTGTCATTAATCGTTAAGGGCATTTTTACTTGGAGGAAAAGGGGAACAGAGAACTCTTCAGTGGTCTTCAAATCCCTTCTATTCAAAAAAACAAATCAATTCTCTTTCAATCACCAATGAAACCAATGGAATTCTACTTGAAACAAAGGTTGCAATTCAAAGTGGATCAGATAGGGACACTAGGCCAGGTTGCCTTCTCCCATGGGAAAAACACACCAGGGGAGTCAACAAGGAGAAAATCTTTGTAACATTTCATACAGATTGTTCCGTCTGGAGGTCTCAGATTTCACATACCTGCCCTACCTGCTACAGAATGGGCAGGGCTTCAACCGACAGAATTACTGGGATCTGTTGTGGATCTGCTCTTGCATGGTTCTTTTAGAAATCTCATCCCTTCCCCTCCTTTCCCCTCCCTGTATACTGTGTCCATGGGTGTGTGGGATGTGTGAAAACAGACTGATGGTGCCATGGAAGCAGCTTGTTATGGAGGAAAAGAGCCACACACAGATCCAGGGTCGGGGCACATAATGTGCCATCAGGACTATTCTCAAATGGATTGAAAAGACTGGACAAAGCATCATACATGGCAATATATTAAGTCAAGGGAAGATGACTCTTGAGTAGCCCAAGTATTGTTGATAAGTTCGGCTTTAACTTTATGAATGATCTGGAAGAATAGTAAACTACACAGTAATGATACTGAGAGAGGGTATTAAACTGGGAGCTGTTACAAACACCTGTTAGGACAGAGAAAAAATGTAAAGGAGTCTAGAGAGATTAGAAACATGGGCAAAAAATTGCCAAATGAGATACCATGGGAAAATGCAAGCAAAATGCATCCAGTGACAAACAGGAAACAAAACTTGATAAGCAGTCACATTGAAAGAGACTTAGGGGTGATGCAGCACAGCAAATTGGACAAAAGTTGGCTATGAGATGTGAGTGCAAAAATAATCAATGTACTTTGGAGCTGCATGCACAAATTATCACATCACAGAGCTGGGAGTTGATAGTCTATTTGGCTGTGGTGAAAACACAGATGGTATCTTTCTTTCAGTTCTGGGCACCACATTAGAAAAAAAATATTTACAAATTGGAAGGGATTCAGAGAAGAGCAACAAAAATAATCCGGGGGTTAAGAGGGACTGCCCTGTGAAGAATGCATTTCCATCTTTCAACATGTGTAGCTAGGGTAGAGTTGTGACAAGGCCCTGACCCAGGCTACCTGCCTAGCCAGCAGTCTACAACTATTTGAAGGGTGTTAACTTCAAGAAGAGAGAGGAATTACTTAGTGCTACATGAGGAAGTAATAGGATGTATTTAAGGAAACTGAAGGTGAATAGAAACAACACTGTGACAATGCAATCTATTATGCAGATAAATAGTCTCCCCTGGGAAAGAGGTGAAAGGCTCTTGGGTTGAGACTTTTAAAACTAGACTGGAGTAAATGCTAGAAAATGTGCGGTATTGTGATTGGCATTGAAATAACTAATAATGATATGGAACCAGGCTGCATTAGCATGAGATGGACTGGATGACCTAACAGTGGTTCTCAACCAGGGGTACACGAACCACCGGGGATATGCAGAGGACTTCCAGGGAGTACGTCAACTCATCTAGATATTTACCTAGGTTTATAACCGGCTACATAAACAGCACTAGTGAAGTGAGGACAAACTAAAATTTCAGAGAGACAATGACTTGTTTATACTGCTCTATGTACTGTACACTGAAATGTAAGTACAATATTTACATTCCAATTGATTTATTTTATAATTATATGGTGAAAATGAGAAAGTCAGCAATTTTTCAGTAATAGTGTGCAGGGATACTGATTATGTAAGCAAGTAGTTTTCAAATGAGGTGAAACTGGAGGTATGCAAGACAAATCATCCTCCTGAAAGAGATATAGTAGTTTGGAAAAGTTGAGAACCACTGCATGTCTTTTCTGTCTCCAGCTTGTAAGATTCTCTACTCCCATTATCACATATAATCCCTTTAAAAGGCCCCAAGGCTTTAGGATTTTTGCATGGTAAGGGACTTCATCATAAAGGGTTACATTTTGTTGGAGCAGTTCACATGTAAGAACTGATGACCACTCAGTCACAGCCACTTCATTTAAAAAAAAAAGAAAAAAAAGGATTTGACAGCTACTATGACAGCTTTTGACATATAAATCCCTTATTTATCTACAGAACAGGTACCCCACAGAGGATCTCAAACTGAGGGTGTGCCCCTGGGGGGTACTGCATGTAATTGGGGGAGCACATGAGAAGGGGCGGTATATTTACTTGTGTGGCGGGAGCAGGTGTGTGTGTGTGGGGGGGGGGGGCATAAAGGACTACAGAAATGAAGAAGGGGGCACAAGTTTGAGACTCCCTGCCATAGGTGGTGCCAGTATGAGCTTCCTCAGCCACAAGTGACCACATGACGTGAGTCACATGGAAGGCACAACCATTTTTCATTCATGCGAGCACAAAGGTGAGAAAAAAATATCTGCATGTACATGGAAAAACAGTCACATGACATGAAGCAGACTTCAATATAATTGTGCACAAGTCAATGCGATGATGAAAATGTCTTGCAGACATGGAATGACTGGATGAGATGGAAAAAACACTCATGAAGTAATCTCTACTCCCCATACCACCCCTTCTATGTGACTTATTCCTGACCTGATGGACCATTCTCGGATGGTAAAAGCAAGCTTGAGAAAGTCATGTGTAGAAACGTGGAGATATTTCTCCATTAAGCCCTAGTCTGATACCATAAATTCATGTCACAAAGGTCAAACATTCAGACAATAGTGACTTCTTGTCACCATCGTACCTAAACTACATTCAGACGAGTGACCTTGGAGAGACAAGCTTCAATAAACCCCATTATTAAATCCGCAGTTTAACCAACTAAACTTTTTAGAAAAAGATGCAGAGTTGTTCTGCAGATCACGCCCATGATGAAGAGGGGAAAAAGTCATGAAAATACAATATTCAAAAAGTATTATAAACATTGTTCAATATCCCCCAGATAACCTTATGTTTCCAGTTTAGTTAAATAATTGCTCTGAAGGAACTGTGCACTGGCTTTAACAGAGTCAGTGCCAATTCAGGAGTGACCCTTGTAAACCCAACCTAACCTGTCCAAAATTGGAAAAAGCAGAAACCTCATCACCCCAAAGGAAATTGAAACATTGAGAATTCACTAGCTCGGTCCCCACAGTGTTGTTGCTAAGCTACTGTTCTCTCTATTGGCCTCACATATAACCTAGGGTTTAACTTGGCACGGCTCAAGGTTCTCAATGAATTGGTTCAGCTGTTACTATCACATCCACCCACCTAAGCACAAGAATTCCAAACGGTCAGAAAACATGGATTAGTTTTAAAAAAAGATGAAAACCATAGAATCCACGATTCCTGTGACAGCCATGTCAAAAATGCATCATTCCCTATTACCAATCAATCCCCTGAGCCAATACCCTAAGTCTAGAACATTTAAAAATTGTATTTAACTAACATTTATGAGTGGACCTTATCTAGGTACTTATATCCATTCCAACTCCATAGTATCGGAGCATTTAACATTTTTTATTATTGGGTGAGATTTTTAGAAGCACCTAAGAGCTAGAATACTAGCCTCACTGACTTTCAGTGGGACTTGTGCACCTAAATCCCCTAGACGTTCTCCCCTTCTCATTATTACCTGTATTGCAGTAATACCTATAGGCCCCCCATTGATAACAAGGCCCCATTGTGCCAGGCACTATACAAACAGGTAGAAAGAGAATCCCTGTCACAAGGATCTTACAATCTAAACAGACAAGGGGTGGGAGAAAAGGATACAACATGGTAGAAGAAGATTGAGAACAGAGGCACAAAAAGAGACTAAGTGACTTACCGACAGTCGCAGTCAGTGGACAGCAAAGGCAAGAATTGAACCCTGGTCTCCTGAGTTCCAGTACCAGTCCTTAAGGATCAGAGTGTTCCCTGGCCTCCTGTTTATTCTCAAATGAAAAAGTGACATTTATAAAACAAAACCACTTGGAAAAATGCTTTTTAGGTCTGATTGGTCTGCAGCATGAAAGAAACCCGGGTTTTACATTCTAAAATGGTTTTTACATTCTGATAAATGCCTTCCCTGGTCTTGTCCATAAAATCTCTATCCTCTGTCAAGTGCCTCCTCCAAACCCGCATGATGCCTGCTAGAAAACATCAACTGATAACAGCTGCATAGAGGGCCCGTGAGGATTGTTGATACCTATTTAAAAAGACCGTAGTGCTTTCTTCCTCTCCTCTCCCCTTCATACGTTGCTTGTCATCTTAGACTATGAACTCTCTCCGAACACGTAATAACATCCTGCCCCAAGCAGTGGCTACCACTCAAAATAGCGAACAGACCTATGAATTTGCCTGTCATGACCACATACTTCTGGGCTGTCACCTAGATGGATGACCTAAAGAGGGGGAGGAGAAACACCTCACTGCCTTCTTTCTTAAAATTTCTCCTCTGCCACAAGGCCAAAAAAAATTCTCAATAATAGTTAGGCTGCTGGTGTGCTATGACCACTGCTTTTCATGTTGATCACTCTCATTGTTTTCTTATGCTCCCACACCTTTCTGACTGTATTCACCTGTTCTGTTGTCTTATACATAGATTGTAAGATCTTTGGGTCACAATTGTCTTTTTGTTGTCTGTTTGTACAATGCCTAGCACAATGGGATCCTGGTCTAGGACTTGGGTGTCTAGATGTTCCTGTTATGATACTAGTAAAATGGAGGGTTGGGGGAGGGGAAAGAGGGACGGATAATGAAGAATCCAGAGCACCAGCCAGAGAGGGAGCTCATCTAATTGTTCAAAAGTTTTTTCTTCTCCTGTTTGTTTCTGTATTCGTTCTGAGATTAATTGATTATAATGCTGGCAAATTATTTGAATGAAGGAGTTTTACTCTAGTGAAATTTTGAAAGGATTATGTACTTGCTTTTTCAATTTCTCACCAAGAAAAAAATCTAGATTTTATCAAAATGAACCATTTTTAGAGAACACTAAAAGTCACTATATTGTCCCATTTTTATCTAGTAAAATACAGCCAATTACATTATGAAGCCTCATGCAAGCATGCCTACATTTGTAGTTCTGCACCTTGAAATGAACATAGGTGTATTTATTTCAGTGAAGAGACCATCATACAGTTATGCAGTAAATACACTTTGCCTGATTACATACACAAACATGCTTGAACCTAACACAGCACATTGAAATAAGCATAGATGGTGTGTACAACTCTGGTTCAAGCCACAAAGTCTAACAAAGGTCTGCTTCATTAAGTATCCGAGTGCCGATCGGCATTGCTTAATACGAGCCTCTGCATAACATAACCAGCACCAACTGGCTCTTGCCAGAGCCTCTTAAAAGTACAGTTCCCCACCATGCATGATAAATACAAGGATAATTACTCAGTCTTTGAAGCGTGATGATACTTCCAATTACTGCTCTCACCAGAGGAGTGCGGGGAGGGTAGTGATGTGGACATGAGGACCAAGATCTTTAAAAGTTACTAGGGATCTGGGGTGTCTTATGTGGCATGTTTTAAAGGGGCCTGATCTTCAGAAAATGGTGAGCTCTGTAAATAAGGCTTCTTTAAGATGTTTCAGATGGGACAGCCAAAAAACGAGGCACCTCCCATTACCAGTCACTTTTGAGAAGTCCAATTGCCCAGCAACAGAGCTAGGACTACCAACGCATGTCTCAACAGTCTTCAAACAGCCCAGGGTAGGCAATCTTTCTTGGTCAGTAGACCGTTATGCAGATTTGACCTACCATGTGCACTCCAGAGCCATCCTGTTCCCTGAGTAAATGAAATTTCCTTGTTTACGAAAACCTACTCTAATAGCTTTGTTCAGCGCTCACAAGTGAAAAGCAAGCCTAACAGCTTCAAAATTAATCAGCTGACTTCTATGAAAGTAAAGACTCAAAAAAGCCATTTTTTGTACTTCCAAATAGCGTAAAAAGAAATGACATTAATGTTATTGAATGACAGCACTTACATACATAGAAGGGGAGAAGGATCACTTTGACTCTGGAAATCAGTAGCGCAAAAAACCAGGCAGACATTTTAGTATTAAACGATAGAATGAAGTTTTTATTTAGGAAAAGCCACTTGTCTAGGCACTTCATAGTTTGCTGTTTGAACGTACATTCATTTACATTTTCTCCACATTACAGAGTTATTGACCAGATTACAGTGTAGTAGATCTTTTTTCCATGCCAGTAATCCAAAATTTTTGGGCCCACTCCTAAAGACTTTAATCCAACAAAACCACCGTTTGGAATTATTTGGCTTCATTTCTTACAATGTATCATCAGGAGGTTTCTTCTCAGCATCACTTCCATTGTCAGCGCAACACTAAGAGTCAACAGCAGGGTCCAGTGGTATATTGAACCATATGAGCAGCTCTTCCTAATTATATAATGAATGTATGAAATATTTGGTGTAATAAACCAAACAATTTTGTAGGTGGTACGGGGATTGTACATCTGATAAATCAGAGTAATGGGGATGTAATTAAAGGCGCATGAGAAAATGGACACTGGTTCTACAATTAGACAATGACGCGTATTTAAGGATTCTAATTTGCCCCATTTTTTCCCCCAGTGGTTGGTTTTTGGGAATGGTGGGGGAGGAGGGTAAATAAAATAAAAATAAATGGAGATATGCCAATCTCCTAGAACTGGAAAGACCTGAAAGGTCATCAAGTCCAGTCCCCTGCCTTCACTAGCAGGACCAAGTACTGTCCCCTGACAGATTTTTGCCCCAGATCCCTAAATGGCCCCCTCAAGGATTGAACTCACAACCCTGGGTTTAGCAGGCCAATGCTCAAACCACTGAGCTATCCCTCCCCCCCTTGAAATGTACAAGAATTTGTAATTGGTAGGATTAACAGTGAGGAAGTGGGCTTCTAGACTGGAGCATGAATTAAAACAGAAACATAATGGCTAGTGTATGCGTGTTCCAGATCCCTCTACTGGAGAGAACGTCTGAGCTACCCAAGTGCTTGTGACCACAATGCACTCAAGAAGCTGGCTGGCCCACAGAGCACTAAGCAGCCTCAATACTGCTCCAGGTAACTTCAGGCAGCTGTGGTGTCATTACTATACCTGGAAAACATAACTTACTTTGGCACTAATGCAGTTAATTTACTCCAATAGGAAGAACATGCTTTAGTCACCAAGACCCTCTTTTATTCCTGCTCAACCACCTTCATTATTTTTAGCAAGTATCCTTGACTGCATCATATCCTTAGAAAAAGCAAATGCCTCTTCCTGACAAGAGAACAGGTTGGTAAATTCAGTAGTATAAAAAGATACCTCCGTTAAATTACCATAAAAGATCCAGATACACAGCAACATATATAACAGTTACCTGGATCCCCTTGGGCATTGCCACCGTTTCAGTTCCCTCTAATGGTGTATCAAAGACACCCTAAATCCAAATTAGAGATAATCTAGTGCAAATGGCTAAAATAAACAACCTCACACTTTGAGAGAACCTTTAACTTTTCTGGATTGTTAAAGAAAGTTGAGCTAACAATTTACTTTTCATTTACCCTCATCTCTGTAATTCTTAGTTCTGTCTGTAACCAGAAGCTGAAATGCCATAATTCTGTGTAAAAACCCTGGGTTCTGGTGATAATTTTGACCTGAGCGGAAACAGGAATAACAGAAATCTTACAAGAAAATCTGTTTGCACAAGATTCTCGACCCATTTGAAGATTGAAGAATTCTGGTCAAAGTTTGGACAAGTATCCAAACTTGAGCGCTTACCCTAACTGATCCTCTGAACCTCTTTGAAATTGACCTATTGCTCATCCAAAACAGCTGACAGGCTAAGCAGCTTTAATTTCAACTCTCCATTCTCAAAGTTGACCGATCTAAACCTTATATTAATTTAAACACTGATTTTTTTAAAATCCTGGTGATACTTGGGAGAAGAGGAAAAAAGGAAACAAAAAACAGCTAATAATCTTTCTATTACTGGTATTTTCCCGACTACAAAACAATTAAACCTACAAAATTCAAAGCATTAAACTGTAAACTACAAAAAGACCAAACACCCACAGGGAGATGGGATGGTTTATGACCCCAAATATAACTTCCATCCTGAATAAAACACAGAGGCAGGGCCGTAAGACGGCAGGATATGGACAGGAATACCCACTATTCCCTTTTAATCAATGTTTCTTTCTTCCAGAGCAGAATTCTTGTAAATTTCAATATCTTGTCTGATTTCATGAACATATAGACAAGGGAGAATGGGAGGGGTGACAACACATGCACATGTCTATGCTGGCATTATACTTATGACCATGCCAAAACAAAGGTTTTGTGATAGGTCTAATTTTAGGTCAACAAACTTTGAGATATTACCTTTAATAGACATAGCCAAATCTTATTGCAAGCTAGTGAAAAAGACAACCTCCTTCAAAGCCATAGCATGTGGGAGAGAAAGTGAATGACATTTTTACAGTCACCGCCCCCTACCCACACACACCTTAATGAGATTGATTGAAAGTCTGGAAAACATGACCTATGAGGAAAGATTGAAAAGATTAGGTTTGTTTAGTCTGGAGAAGACAAGACTGAGAGGGGACATGATAACAGTTTTCAAATACATAAAAGGTTGTTACAAGGAGGAGGGAGAAAAATTGTTCTTCTTAACCTCTGAGGATAGGACAAGAAGCAATGGGCTTAAATTGCAGCAAGGGCGGTTTCGGTTGGACATTATAGAGCCAGTTACAAACAGAAATATCTTCCCCAAGTAGGTACTTGTGGAATGTGACCAAATCATTTCGTAACTTTCTCTTGAACAAAATAAATACAGCGAGAGACTAAAGCAACAGAAGCTAAGATATGTTTTCCAGACCTCTGATAATTCATGGTGTCTCTTTTCTGAACCCTTTCCAATTTGTCAATATCCTTTTCGAAGTTTGGACACCATACCTGGATACAGTATTGTAGTAATTGTCTCATTAACGCTGCATACAGAGGTAACACCACCTCCCTATTCCTATTTGATATCCCCACTTACACATCCAAGGATAATGTTTGCCCTCTTAGCTACAGCATTGCACTTAAAGCTCATGTTCAACTGGTTATCTATCATGATTCCTAAGTGTTTTTCAGAGTCCGTTTCCTAAGACCCTACCCCATCTTATAAGTGTGAGCTGCTTTCTTTTTCCTAGATATATGACCTTGCATTTAGTTGTGTCCAAATGCACAACTAACCAAATACTGCTGTGATCCTGTGCTGCTAACTTCTTTTGGTTCTTTTAAAAATCTTATCCTAGAACTTTATATAACAAACAATGGGAGGGAAGCTATATGTATTTTGTATATGACTAGGAAAAAACCTTAAATATGTGCCCTAAAACAAACACCATTCTGATCATATATTTTACATGTTAAAACATAAGCCAATTTAGAAAATTAAAAGTTCAGCCATAGAAGGATGTTAGGTCTATAGATACAGCCACATTAGAAAAGGTTTAGCCATTTAAATAGTCAAGCCAAGTATGGAAGGGAATATGCTACCATAGAAGGAAACCAACATATATTTTTTGCGCTGCAGCTTGACTTCAAGACAAATGTGGAAGTGTTGAGGGGGAGGACAATGACATCATAGGTAACTCACATCAGCATTCTATTAACTGTAGTTCATTTCCGTACTTCAGCCATATTGGATTAAGATCATTTCCATGAAATATCACTTTCACCAGCTGTTACAGGGTATTGGACACTTATATCAGATATTTGCTTTCAGATAAGTGCATGAGGCACTGTCAATTTCAATGGGAGTAAATGGATATTCACCTCAGGCCAAAACTGGCTCTGTATCATTGCATATTGATTTACATATCTCAGCTCCTAGACAATGACTGACTGACCAGACGTGCCTATGCAATTTTACCCCAAGATGTACTAAGATTCTGTAAGGTTTTGGTTACAACAATGGGAGAGGTTTGTGCAAGGGAGGATTGTTCGAAAAGGCACACAGAATATGTTTACTTGCCTCTTCATTCCCGAATCACATTGCCCGATCTACTCAAGCATTCCCTTTCCCTCACCTGTCTTTCTGTTGATCCGTCACAGCAGTAACGCTGACCACACATCTGCTCTGTAGTGGTCTTAGTTATATTAAGAGGGAAGGAGAATATGGACTTTCCATGACGACTCATTTTGGTTGAATCATGTAGCTGGATGCTGTTAGCTTCATCTTCAAAGAGATTATTTGATTTTAACTCCTACCTCCACCCCCTCAATTTCACTGGTAGGACAGCTTGCCAACATGCATTGCTAAATTATGCTAACTGCAAGCATTGCTTCCTGCTGAGCCTGTTTGAATGCTACAAAGAACAGTGATGCTGGATCAGTATTGAAAAACCTGGGGTGGAGAGGAGAGGTGTTTTAATCACTCTGGCCTCTTGCAGCCAAGAGTCTGAAGATCTGAGTCATATAAATCCACTTCTACACTTACAGTGCCTTCAAGAACCATAACTGTGGTTAAGCGTTGTGCTCACCCATCCACTGTCTTTGGAAAAAACACCAAACAAAGTGAGGAATTGCAACGGGAATGTCTATCCGGGCAGCAGAGTGACCAGGTACAAGATCATTAGGAAGGACCTGAAAACACATTTGAGTAGTCAACACTGTGCTTTATTTTAACTAGTTTCTTGAAATGAATGTTAAATATTATTAAATCTCCAACATTACAATTCTTACCCCCATCACGTCTGGGCTCTGTTATTTCTGTCAAAAGGAGAGAGTTATTGGAATGTTTCATTTTATAGCTCAGTTAAGGTTCCCTAACAGATCATAAGTTTTATTTAATTATATAATGGTCTAATTAATTGATTTGTTTGCAGACATTCTTAATTTAGCAAATGCCACAGAGAATGCTAAAAATACCATTATATTTCTGACAGAGGTACCATTAAAGTCTGATAATTGATAGCTTTGATGTTTTCTCTGATGGCCTGAAAAGCTTTTAAAGCTAAATTCTGTAATCGTGTTCATCTTTGGAAATTAGTTTTGTGAAACCACACATTTAGTTCTTGCTGAGAAATCCCATTTTAGTCATTTTTAACATAATTTATAATACATAAACTAAATTAGCTTTTGTAGCTAAGCCAGCACATTTTTCTTTAATTTTTATATCTTCTTAATATATTTTTGACCTTGAAAACTGTAATGTCTGTTGGATATTGAAGCCTCTGAACAAAGAAAATCATTTCCATTCCATCACTATGGTTACACTTTCTTCTGTCTCCAGCACTGAGCAGCACTGGAAGTGTTGAATCTAGATTCCTCAGGAGGGCAAGAGAAACTTTGTGTATTATTTAGTTCTGATCAAATAAACAAACATATATAACAAAACTCTGAATGTAGCAAATTACTGCATTCGATTTACTTTGCAAATGATATATGACCGATAATAAAAAGCAATATCTCAAACTGCCATCCCCTTTGGACTGTTTTCTGAGCCAAAAATGGTTGTGCATGTTTGTTTCAGACATTTCAACCAAAATGCTGTATGAATGCAAACACATTGAGTGTTGCTTAATTCAGTGGACATCTTCCTTTCTTACGGTGACAATGAAGACAGATTAGAATTGTGAAACATGGCTTTTCTTTAACCACCAGAGATTTGTTTGCATGGAACAATGTCTGCAAATACTAAAACGGTTTGTTCTGCCATAGACCAGAAATATATGGACCCCTATATTCTAGTGCATGTGAAGCACCCCCTGTTCTGGACAAAAGGAAGAATCTTTTCACAGATGGCTGCCTCAGATACCTTTACCACCATGCTAGTCTGCTACAGTTCTAAATATGATGGACCAAATTCTCCTCCCAGCTACCCCAGTGCAAGCCCACCAAAATCTATGCACTGGGATCAGTAGAACTGAATGTAGGCCAATGATTTCATTTTTTCCTCTTAGTCAAACCTCTTGCTTTCTACAGTCATCTGCCATGAAAAGCTCATATTCCATTGGTTAAAAGATAGATATCAAATATTTATGCAAACTCACATGGAAGACATTTCTCTTCTTGAAAAAAAAAAAAAAAAAAAAGATTCCCAGCTATAGCAGTACACGGAGTTCTGTATATGCACTCCACATTGTCTGAATCTCAGTTCATTAGAGGCCCCATCCAGCGCTAGGAAATGCCTATCAGTCAGTTGGTCAGGGAACAAACTACCCCACTAACACAAGGGGAAGCACTGAGCATAGCCTCTTAGTCAACAATCATCTGGAGTCAGCAAGCAACTTGAGGCACATGCTTTAACATTAAACTCTTTCATTCACTACAAGATTCTCCTTTTTGCTTCAGCTCTACTCCTCTTTCTAAATAATTCTCCTCCTTGATCCATTCAGAATTATAAATTCTTTGCACTGCAAAGCTGATTCTAAAGAGTTACACTCATCCATTCAGAGATGAGTGTAATCATCAGATTACAGAACAGAAATATACCATGCCACTTGTGTCCAATCAAAACAGCTCACATTTCAACCACTGAATAAGCACAGTGACTTGTTTGTGAATAAGCTACACAAAAAATTATCCAGGAAATAAATTTCTGGAAGAAACTTGAAAAAATAAGTTTGAAAAAAATACCACGGGGGGCGTGGGTATAACCCACATGGAGAAAAAACAGAAAAATTTGTTAAGTTACTAATGGCATATTATTGAGCCAGTTTTACCAAAACAATTACAGTTGTGTTGAGCATGCTGGTAATGAACACCCAGAAACAGCTATTGCATCATCCAGTACAAATGGAGCAACTTGTTCTTCTAAAGACTAAGGGCAAATATTGGCATAAGCCGCATTCATGGCACAGTCATCAGCAGGTCAATGCAGTGGCCAGGTTTTGAAGCTCTCGTGCTATCTAAGCATCAAACACAGAGTGAGCCCCAACACCAGACAGTTGCTCGGCACCTACTTACCCAACCTCCGTAAGCCCTCCTCAAACAGGGAATCTAACACCATCCAATCAAACTGCCACATAAATTAGCCAGCCCAGAGTGGTCTGACAGAGCAACATGGCAGTCAGTTGGGGAGGGTTGAGAGAGGCATCAAATGAGGGAGTACTTCCCCAGGATTCCAGCAGGGTGATGAAAGGTGGGGTCTTACCCTGATGACTGACATCCAGGAACGATGAATAGTCCAGAAGAGTATACCCTTTACAACCGTTTCACAACGTCTCTATCAGCCACACTTCAAACACAGCTTATCGGGCCAGACAAGTCCTCCTAGAGATTGGGGCGGGGGGGTAGCTGAATAAAGCTCCAGCTGATTCATGGATTTTGAGGCCAGAAGGGACCATTACAATTATCTAGTCCGATCTCCTTCATAACACAGCTCGTAAAGCTGATAGGCTAGGACCATATATCAGATCCATTTCCCTCCACAATTCCTTCTACTGGAGCTGAGCCATGGTTGGTACAGCCCCGGGGCCATGCTGATTTCCATGCGCTCCAGGCCTCAGTGGGCAGCAAAGGAACTAGGATTCATGCAGGGCTTCATGGAGACAGAGTTTATTATCTATATTTCTGAGTGTGTAGGAGCCCCAGGCATCGACCAGGACCCCATTGTGCTAGGTGTTATACAAACAGAAGTAAAAAAAAAAAAAAAAAAAAAAAAGAGAGACCATCCCTGCCCCGAAGAGCTGACAATGGTGTGACAGAGTCGTAGGTCCGATGCTCTGGGACTGCTCTGTATGAAGCCAGCCAGGACTCTGGGGTAGTGACACTCCCCTCAGGGGCATGCTGTTCAGGGCAAAAAAACCTCTTTGGCTTCGGCCTTCCTGGTCTGACCTCAGAGCATTCAGCATCCCTGTTCACACCATACACTTGGAGGGGGAAGCCAGAGGGCCCTGCACCCCAACTCCGCAGTCAGTTGCAACTCTCCCTCACCGTTGTAAAGCAGAAGGGTTTACTGGTCAAAAGGTACACAGAGTAGAAAAGAGGTTGTTAGCACAGAGGTCAGTGACTTTCAGCAAAGTCCATCTTGGGGGGACCCCAGGCCAAACGGCCTGGACTCCCCCCCTCTTCCAGTCCGCCACCTCAGACTGCCCCGGATCCCCCTGCCTGGCCTCTGACACGCCTGTTGCTCCTCCTCCGGTCTTTGTCCTGCTTCCCGGGCAAAGTGTCACCTGGTCACATCCCCATCCTGGTTCTCAGGTTACAAAGGGTGTCAGCCATTGCCTATGTGCAGACCGCTGAGCAGCCTCACCTGCCTTGAGAACCTCAGCAAAAGTCTCACACCCATATTCCCACCACTTAGGAAACTGACGTACACACCGTATTAGTATAGTACAGCAAGACTCACATGCAGCCTAACAAGGTTCCTGCCCCAAAGAACTTACAATGGCATGAGTACCTTGTCCTGGAGCAGCTCATGCGTGCTCAGTCATGGACATTCTGAAATAAAACCCTGACCCATCATAGGCAAGATAAGACCTCATCCTCCCACCTCCATTCACTTTGCCTATTTCGTCCACCTGCTGCATCCTGTCTAACATCATAAGCTCCCTGCGGCAGGTGTTGCCTTGCTACTTGTCTGTCCAGCAGCTAGCAAAATGGGACCCTGACCCTTGACTGAAATTCACAGGCGCTAATGTAGTAGCAAACATCATGGCCATTTGGCCTAGTGCACAGCTGATTTAGGACACCATTGGTATGACTACGCAACATTTTGGAGAAAGCCACCCAGTTGGTGTCAACAGACTTGGGCTAATGGGGCTCACACTGGCATTCTAAAAATAGCTGAGCTCCAGCCTAAGTCACCTGTCTATGCAGACATTTTTAAGCACTACTGCAAGCCCTGATGGACTGAGGCTGTTGACCTGGACTGGGAGGCTCGCTCCAAAATGCTATGTAGATGTATCCTATCCAGGGCTTACATGCATCCTGCTGCCAGATAAACCATTGCCAGGATTTGAGCCCTAAAGACCAAACCCAAAGGTCTGAATGATAAAAGGAGACACTTTACAAGAGAGTAAGCCATTGGTGGAAAAGGGTCTCTCAATTCTAAGTGTTAAGCAGCAATAAAGCTGCTGTTCTTTAGATCTAGGCTAGGTTGGAACTCATTGGAATTCCTTTTAGAAAGGTTAAGAACCCACAATGGGGTATGATGAACTTTAAAACAGAACTTAAGCTTTTGCACTGCATCGAAACCATACTGGGCCAGTTAAGAAATATTTCATGCAGGAAAGTCTCTATAGTGTCCCCCTGGTATATTTCAGAACCCAAAAGCAGCCTTTTACAGTATCTCAGCCTCCTCCTTGGCATATTTCCAACCGGCACTTCTAACACTGTCAAACTGTATTTCCCTTTTTCTTTTCTTTTTAAGTGTTTTAAATTTCTAACCATCATAATTTAATTTGAAATTATCTTCAGACATCCTACGTGGGCTGGGAGTGAGAACAGTCTGGGGAGAAATGGTAATAGCAATTAGCAGCAAGGGAGGTTCTTGCAAAAATGTCTTTTTTTAAGAAAAAGAGGTGTAATAAGTATTTTCTGTCAATATGATTCTTCCTTCCATCAGTACCACACATAGGGGAAAGTGTTGGAACTTATATGTTGACAAATCAGTAGCAACTATACTTACAGAAACTCTATTTTTATTGCATTGATTATCTAATTGCCAGACATTTAAACCTTGCTCCGCACTTCATTATTGTAGATTACCACATATGAATATGAATCAGTTCTTTATGTTTCTGACAGATGAATCTGAAGGTATAATAGTTCTAAAACTGAGCCTAATGGTAATTCCAGTTTTGCAGATATATCATACACATACTTGTGTATAAATCCATATATATATGGATATATATATACACACACACACAAGTATGCACGCGTGCACAGAAACATACTATATGTGAGGCTTCATATTCTGCCTCTTAAGATGGCCTGACACTTCCCATGATAAGACACTATTTCCAGTTGTTTATAATTTTGTCAGATTATCCATTTTGGCCAACATTTTTCATTATGGGGCTCTGCCTCAGGCTGAATTGTTCTGGAAAAATTCATCCAAAATTGTCCAACCATTTCTGAGCCTGAGGCTAGAGCATAAATGTTTTGTCCATGCTAAATTCTGGTGACCTTTTCTCTGTTCAGCTCTAGCACCACCAGCTCGAAATGTAGCAGAAGCCCTCTTTTGGGTCAGGGATGTGCCTTTTGCTCTCCCTATGAAAATCCACCCAAAATTGGCCAAGTTATAAGCTTTTGAAAAATTGCCCACACTCAAACTGAGATTCTAGCAGCTGAATTCCCTGAAGACTCCATCTGGACTGAGCATGCTCAACACCAGGGCTGAGCAGGACTTTCCCTGCAATTGCAGCTCCGGGCTGCGGCAAGCCAGCCACGACCAGCTACCTGAACAGACAGCACAGTCTCTGTTGTGTTCTCAGTGTCCCATTTCTGGCTCCAGGCAGCACGGAAGAGGAAGCTGCCTGATTTGAATGCATAGAGGACAAGAGCTGGACCTGCAGTGGGAAGAGAATAGGTTGGGACAAGAAGCTTGAAGTGTAGGGGAAGACTAGAACTGGAGCCCGGGTGGGGGTGGGTGGGGGGGGAGAAAGAAACTGGAACTGGGAGATGGGGTGGGGGAGACAGACTGGCTGGGCAAAGGGACTGGGAGTCTGGAGGGGTAAAACTAGGACCTGCTGGGAAAGAAAACTGGGACTAGGATGAGAAGTCCTAGGAATACATTGTCTCTCTCTATTACACAGACACACATGTACAGGTAAAGGTAAACATACAGGGTGAAATCCTGGCCCAGCTGAACTCTATGGTAGTTTTGCCATTGACTTCAGTGGAGCTAGGATTCCACCCATATGGTCTGTAATTAAAAAGTAACAATTAGCCATAATAAACGTTATTCCTTCACAATTAGTGCTCCACTTCAGAATCTGGAACTTGCCATTATTCTGGTATCCTTCCAATAGTTTGACAGAATATACAGTACATGCAAGATTCACAGCTGCACCGCACGCCATTCTGTCTGGATGTATGTTACACATTCATCAGCGATCAAGCAGTTTATGGGAAGCTAGGGACACATCCATTGGTTCCTGCAAACATCCCCTAATGTCAAAGCAGCATAGCAAAAGGAGATCAGGGATGATGTCCTGACAACAAAACTAGTCAGTTATGGGTAGCGCCTTTCTAGCAAACAATAAGCTGCCATTAAAATTTTAAAATCAATATACTGAGAAATAAAAATTGAAGGATTTTCCCCATGCAATACAGAACACTCCCATTGCTGTATTTTATTATGCTACTTATAAAATATGCAAGAATTGTTGCAGTTGAGCAACAACCGACTTGCAACACTCTAGACATGATCTTAGAGATGAGGAAAAATTAATCTAAACTGATTATTAAGTGACTTTTTGGCACATAAAGTGTCTACTAATGTTCTCTGGAAGCTGATGGCTGAGGTAACAGAAAATTATACCAGAATGGTCTCTAGTAGATGTGGAAAAACCTCTCAAGGTTGGATAAAGATCTAAAAACATTTGTACACTTGTTGATAGCTTATCGAAGTGTTTCTGAATTCCTTTGGTCTGTAAATGTTGTAATATCAGGTTTCTCATGAGGTTTTCTGTATTGCCTCATTTCATCCAGCCCATAAGCAGTAAGAATAATGTTTTAGTGTTTGCACACTTCTGCTTCCAACCAAAAGCTGGGAAAGCAAGGGTACATGATACTTAATCTGGCACCTTTGATATTGCGCCTACTGCATTGTTATCCAGGTTTGAACCTGGAGCCATGAGCCTCTATTGTGTGAGAAAGGATGAAGGGTAAAATTTTAGATGTGCTCCTATGTCACTTAGACGGCTTTGAAAATCCCACCCTACTTCCCATAGCTGGGAAGCTGTAGGAGACGAAGACCTCTTTTATGGACCAGCAATGACCCACACTGGTCCAGTGCGGATTACACCTTCATGCTATTTGAGCTGTAAGCAGTTGTCCGGGAAAGCAGCAGCTCAGCCATGGCAGCAGCAGCATAAGAGGAGAGATGTGCACCAAGGAGACAAGACAGAGTGACATCTGAGCAGATCCTCGGCGTCCATGGCCGGGGGGAGGGGAAGAGGAGACAGACAACTAGGGAACACAAGGGAGCAGAACTTTCTTCAGAGCTCACTCATCTCCCTTCCTGGGCTTGTTGGCACGATACTCTGCTGCAGGAAATGGGAAGGGGGAGAAGACCTGTTAGTTTCCAAAGGCACCTCACCAGTCACTGCCCCAGATTAGCCTGCTGCTCAAGCATGTTTACCCAACATGGAGAAGGAGGTAGAAAGCGTAATTACCTGTCCACCCAGTGGAGAAGCCCTGAAGATTTAGACCTCATAGGCCTCTCACAGGAGGACTTCCAGGTCAGGCTGTTTGTCTTCCTGATAAATGACTGTTCCATCCGCGCCATTTTATACTCAGCTTTGCATTAGCAAAGAAGCATCACAGTCAATGTGCACAGTGTCAAAACGATCATGGAGCTAAGTCAGTCCCATTTTGACAATGACTCCCACCCGCACCATGTGGGCTCAGTGGTGCCAGTTGCACGCAGGCAGTGCTGAACCACACTCCCCCTGCGGGGAGAACCAGGAAAGCCTGAGCCTTTGGTTGCTCAATGCTACACCATATCTATTCAGATGGTGCCGATTATTCTCCCAGATTGCCAGCCCTGCTCTGTGAGCTAGTGGGGGTGGGGAGGTATGGCCTCACATCCTCTTTGCCCCTTGTTGAGTGATTTTCTCCCTTGAAGGTAAAAGCTTCTCACGTGAACTGTCTTTGGCCATGACGAGCAAGGCACAGGAAGGGGAAGGAGCGAGGTGAGTTAGGCTCCTTGTATGGTTCCTCCTCCAGCGCAGGGCAGACCACAATATAGACTTTGGAGATTAAGGACCAGATCCCGCAAGGTGCCAAAAAACTCCTATTGTAGTGAACGGGATTTTCCGAGTGAGAAAGTCTAGCAGGGTGCAGGCCCTAACATGTAAAGCTAATGTAGCACTTTTATGGACCATTTGTATTCGGATACATTAATATCAGACTAAAAGGGGAGAAATAAATACCCAGTAGATACCAAGTGCTATAGTAAAGGCTGTAAATAGCCTGCCTTTTCCAATATTTCAATTCCTCTGGATTTGAATATATTAATATTTTATTTACTTCATATTGATTTCCTGTCCTAGTTCTAAGTGAGCAGTCTTATCAACCATATTTCATGTATAGTTCATAGGTGATGCTCAATGTCCTGAGGAGACAAATAGTAATTTGCATTTCCAAATCAGTCCTATTTTGAATATTGTATGTTAACAATATTTAAAGAATGTACAATATATAACCCACCAGGTCTCTCAGCAAACTAGCATTCCTTTTCTCAAAAAAAAAAATGGTGATTTCTGTAGGAAGGGTTGCTATTAATTTTAATATGCAGATCAGCCCAACTTTGAATCTGTTATTTAGGATCTGATTCTATTCCCATCAAAGTCAAGTGGAGAGGTGCCACCTATTGTCAGGAAGATGGGGCCTCGTAAAACATATATTTAATGGAAAGGTTGTTGAAAGGCTGGCTCTGTATGCTTAGTGCACCCTGTGTTATCAGTGACTTCAGTGGAAATTTTGGGTGTACAAAATTATTGGGGTCAAAATGAGCAAAAACGGTAGCATTTGGAGCTTTCATTTTAAAATGTGTAAGCAGAAATTAAACAGCAGCAGACTGGGGAGGCAGGAAACAGAGAGAAGAGGGCTGTAAGGGCAAAGGTGCTTTCTGCATGGTGTTGAGAAGACAATCTCTCGGGCACACAGGAGAGGAGGTGGTACCGGTAATGCCACTTCCTGTTCTAATTTGTTGTTGGGGTTAGATGTCTCAGTGCATGAAAATGCACCGAACACACACAAGTGGTAGCGGAAAACCATCTGGGATCAGGCACATGTGAATCCCCAGCTGCTGTAGTTCACTTGGGCCCTGGTCCCCAGCATTCAAGTAATGGGGCCTGCCAAGAAGATTCCCTATAGACCAGCACCATCTTAAAGTCAAATTTCTGTATTCCCATATGCATATTAACCTACATTTCAACAGAAATGAGCATTAAACTAGAATGGTTAGTGGAAACTTAATACAAGCTTCACTCCCACCTTTAAAACACACACACACACACACACACACACACACACACACACCTGTGATCTGCTACTTTTAGTTGCAAAGTACATGTGCAAAAGTTTGCAGATGCAAAATTAATTGCCATAACACATTCATATTTATTCATTAGTATTTGTACCAATTCTGTTAAAATGACCATAGAACATTAGTGCAAAAGAGGCCTTCAAACTCTCATACTTTATTATAGTGAGCATGCACAAAGCAGGCGGTAGTTAAGGCTGAGTTCTCACTTCTATTTTAACCCTTATTTTGTCAATCATAACCTTTCCGTATAAAATGATATATATGTTATGAATATACATACATTCACTTTCCTGTATATATTATATATGCACATATCACACTGTGCCCTATTTCACATACACTGCAGTCTAATTTACAAAGGCTGTCATGTAGTTAAGATTCTAACATTGAAAATATGACTTGTGTGCTCCATATAAATATAATGCACTGTATATTTTCTGAATTCATAAGCTAAAGTGCAGCTGGCTTTTACTGCACTTGCAAATTATCCACAATTTACACAGTATCGTATATAACGCTTCTTGCTGGCATATATTATATTCAAGTTATCAAGCCTGGGAGTTCTGTGGAAAATAATTACAAGATTTACTATTAAGGTCCGTTAGGTAAAATTCATCCTCACAGAGTACTGGCCAAAGGTTGAGAAGCTAAATGGGCAAGACCTCGCTAATTCCCATGCTTAAGTAGGTGACACAGGGGTGGGATATTAACTGTGCAAATGGGCCTGCACAGCCCTGAACCTTTGAAAAGTTCTGATCTAGATTCAAGCTTCGTAGCTCGGGACCTTACCTAATCAAATAAAACATCCATAGGCAATTTGAATGTTGTGTGTAAGTTGTTCAGCCATGATGAGATCTGACAAATTGTTGAAATGAAGAGAATGCTTAAGGGATTGTAGCTACTACTGCTATGGGGAAGGCTCAGTGAAAAGTTGCAGGCTACTGGGAATTACGTCAGCTATTGTTATGTCCCCACCAGCAACCAGGATGATCTATCCTAACTGGACACAGCTCAGATGTTTGGTTTGAAATCACACCTGACTGCAGAGAAGCAGGAGTGATCATTAGAATTTGTGGCTCTAGAAGTAGGACGACAATGACAAACTCCCTCCTGCTTTTCGCTAAGAGAGGGACTTAGATGGAAACAAAGGCAGACCCAGAAACAAAGGGACCATGCAGCCAGACAAGAGATACATTTGTGATATAGCCCAGGGACAGAAAGGACCCTGTCAGAGTAGCTACAGAGAAATTAGCCAATGAATGAAAGGGCCAAAGGGATAGAGTACAAGAGAGCTGTTAAAGAATGAACACAGTGAGCAAAGGCGGAGGGGTAGGTACGCCTAACTCTGTACCTGAGGACAAAACCCCAGTAGAAGTTCCAGGCAGTCCTGCCTATGAGACCCGACTTCCACTGTATCTTCTGGATAACCACAGGTCAACCAATTTGTCTCGTAGATTCAAGGGCTGGAAGGGACCTCGTGAGGTCATCGAGTCCAGCCCCCTGCCCTCATGGCAGGACCAAATACTGTCTAGACCATCCCTGATAGACATTTATCTAACCTACTCTTAAATATCTCCAGAGATGGAGATTCCACAACCTCCCTGGGCAGTTTATTCCAGTGTTTAACCACCCTGACAGTTAGGAACCTAAACCTCCCTTGCTGCAGTTTAAGCCCATTGCTTCTTGTTCTATCCTCAGAGGCTAAGATGAACAAGTTTTCTCCCTCCTCCTTATGACACCCTTTTAGATACCTGAAGACCACTATCATGTCCCCTCTCAGTCTTCTCTTTTCCAAACTAAACAAACCCAATTCCTTCAGCCTTCCTTCATAGGTCATCTTCTCTAGACCCTTAATCATTCTTGTTGCTCTTCTCTGGACCCTCTCCAATTTCTCCACATCTTTCTTGAAATGCGGTGCCCAGAACTGGACACAATACTCCAGTTGAGGCCTAACCAGCGCAGAGTAGAGCGGAAGAATGACTTCTCGTGTCTTGCTCACAACACACCTGTTAATGCAGCCCAGAATCAAGTTTGCTTCTTTTGCAACAGCATCACACTATTGACTCTCATTTAGCTTGTGGTCCACTATAACCCCTAGATCCCTTTCTGCCGTACTCCTTCCTAGACAGTCTCCTCCCATTCTGTATGTGTGAAACGGATTGTTCCTGAGTGGAGCACTTTGCATTTGTCCTTATTAAACTTCATCCTGTTTACCTCTGACCATTTCTCCAATATGTCCAGATCATTTTGAATTATGACCCTATCCTCCAAAGCAGTTGCAATCCCTCCCAGTTTGGTATCATCTGCAAACCTAATAAGCGTACTTTCTATGCCAATATCCAAGTCGTTGATGAAGATATTGAACAGAGCCGGTCCCAAAACAGACCCTTGCGGAACCCCACTCGTTATACCTTTCCAGCAGGATTGGGAACCATTAATAACTACTCTCTGAGTACAGTTATCCAGCCAGTTGCGCACCCACCTTATAGTAGCCCCATCTAAGTTGTATTTCCCTAGTTTATTGATAAGAATATCAGGTGAGACAGTATCAAATGCCTTACTAAAGTCTAGGTATACCACATCCACCGTTTCTCACTTATCCACCAGACTCGTTATCCTATCAAAGAAAGCTATCAGATTGGTTTGACATGATTTGTTCTTTACAAATCCATGCTGGTTATTCCTTATCACCTTACCACCTTCCAAGTGTTTGCAGATGATTTCCTTAATTACTTGCTCCATTATTTTCCCTGGCACAGAAAAACTAACTGGTCTGTAGTTTCCTGGGTTGTTTTTAATTCCCTTTTTATAGATGGGCACTATATTTGCCCTTTTCCAGTCTTCTGGAATCTCTCCTGTCTCCCATGATTTACCAAAGATAATAGCTAGAGGCTCAGATACCTCCTCTATTAGCTCCTTGAGTATTCTAGGATGCATTTCATCAGGTCCTGGTGACTTGCAGGCATCTAACTTATCTAAGTGATTTTTAACTTGTTCTTTTTTTATTTTATCTTCTAAACCTTCCCCCTTCCCATTAGCATTCACTATGTTAGGCATTCCTTCAGACTTCTCGGTGAAGACCGAAACAAAGAAGTCATTAAGCATCTCTGCCATTTCCAAGTTTCCTGTTACTGTTTCTCCCTCCTCACTGAGTAGTGGGCCTACTCTGTCCTTGGTCTTCCTCTTGCTTCTAATGTATTGATAAAAGTTTTCTTGTTTCCCTTTATTCCTGTAGCTAGTTTGAGCTCATTTTGTGCCTTTGCCTTTCTAATCTTGCCCCTGCATTCCCGTGTTGTTTGCCTATATTCATCCTTTGTAATTTGTCCTAGTTTCCATTTTTCATATGACTCCTTTTTATTTTTTAGATCTTGCAAGATCTCATGGTTAAGCCAACGTGGTCTTTTGCCACATTTTCTATCTTTCCTACCCAGCGGAATAGTTTGCTTTTGGGCCCTTAATAGTGTCCCTTTGAAATACTGCCAGCTCTCCTCAGTTGTTTTTCCCCTCAGTCTTGATTCCCATGGGACCTTGCCTGTCAGCTCTCTGAGCTTACCAAAATCTGCTTTCCTGAAATCCATTGTCTCTATTTTGCTGTACTCTCTTCTACCCTTCCTTAGAATTGTGAACTCTATGATTTCATGATCACTTTCACCCAAGCTACCTTCTACTTTCAAGTTCTTAACGAGTTCCTCCCTATTTGTTAAAATCAAATCTAGAACAGCTTCCCCCCTAGTAGCTTTATCAACCTTCTGAAATAAAAAGTTGTCTGCAATGCAGTCCAAGAACTTATTGGATAGTCTGTGCCCCGCTGTGTTATTTTCCCAACATATATCTGGATAGTTGAAGTGCCCCATCACCACCAAATCTTGGGCTTTGGATGATTTTGTTAGTTGTTTAAAAAAAGCCTCATCCACCTCTTCCACCTGGTTAGGTGGCCTGTAGTAGACTCCTAGTATGACATCACCCTTGTTTTTTTACCCCTTTTAGCCTAACCCAGCGACTCTCAACACTTCCATCCCCTATGTCCATCTCCACCTCAGTCCAAGTGTGTACATTTTTAATATATAAGGCAACACCTCCTCCCTTTTTCCCCTGTCTGTCCTTCCTGAGCAAGCTGTACCCATCCATACCAACATTCCAATCATGTGTATTATCCCACCAAGTTTTGGTGATGCCAACAATGTCATAGTTGAATTTATTTATTAGCACTTCCAGTTCTTCCTGCTTATTACCCATACTTCTCGCATTTGTATACAGGCATCTAAGATACTGATTTGATCTTGCCTCCCAGTTTTGCCCTGACCCTCCTATCTCTTTGTCATTAGAGCCCACGCCCCCTCCTATTTCCGACCCATCTCCCAGGTCCCCATGTTCTCCACTTACCTGTGGGCTTTGCTCACCTGTCCCCGTCGAACCTAGTTTAAAGCCCTCCTCACTAGGTTAGCCAGTCTGTGTCCAAATAGGGTCTTTCCCCGCCTCGAAAGGTGAACGCCATCTCTGCCTAGCAGTTCTTCCTGGATTAGCATCCCGTGGTCGAGGAAGCCAAAGCCCTCCTGGCGACACCATCTTCGCAGCCAGGCATTCACCTCCACGATGCACCTGTCTCTGCCCGGGCCCCTACCTTTGACAGGAAGGATCGAAGAGAATACCACCTGCACTCCAAACTCCTTCACCCGTACTCCCAGAGCCCTGTAGTCACTCTTGATCTGCTCAGTGTCATATCTCGCAGTATCATTTGTGCCCACATGGATGAGTAGCATGGGGTAGTAGTCAGAGGGCCGGATAATCCTCGACAATGCCTCCGTAACGTCTCGGATACAGGCCCCCGGCAGGCAGCATACCTCCCGAAATGTCAGGGCGACAGATGGGCGCCTCTGTCCCCCTCAGCAGAGAGTCTCCGACCACCACTACCCTATGTTTCCTGTTCGCAGTGGTGGCAGCAGACTTCCCAGCCTTAGGGGTACGAGGCTTCTCCTCCTCTGCTGTAGGGGGAGATTCCTTCTCTCCTGTATCAAGAAGAGCATAACGGTTTCCTATTACCACGGCTGCAGGGTTTGGAGCAGGGGTGGAGCACTGCTTGCTGCCAGAAGTAACCAGCTGCCAGTGTCCACCCTGAGCAATTTCCTCCTCCACCAGTGGTGTGTCAGCAGTCCTGTGTACTGGGACAGCTACCTCTGCTGTCTCCACATGGACACTGTCCAGGAATTGTTCATGGACTTGGATGCTCCTCAATCTAGCCACCTCCTCCTGTAGCTCTCCCACCTGCTGCCTGAGAGATTCCACCAGCAGGCACCTGTCACATTGGATGGTCCCCCCAGCCTGGATATCTGTAAGTGGGAATTGCAAGTTACAGTCCCTGCAAAACCGCACCAGGATCTGGGTAAAAGCATCCATGTTCAGGCGCTCTGTCTGGCTACAGGCGCAGGTGGAGGAGACAGAAGCAGTGCTGGCACAGGTGTTGCGGGCCTTCCTAACCATCATAGGCCTCCCTCTGTCAAACTCCCTCTCAAACAATCAAGGGAACAGAGTCAGGCACTCAGTCTCAACTGCCACAACAGCTGAAACTGAAATGCATGACTGGAAATGGTTCTGAGTGATTGCATTGTATCTAAATCATAAGGACTCAAATACTAAAGATAGAAGTTCCAGGGTGTAGGGAGAAAGGGACCAAGAACTGAAGGGGGAGAGTTGGAACATTTATATCATGAGTTAATGACAAGCTGTTGGGTAGCTGCCTAATTGAGATTTGTATTTACCCTATTGTTGTGACATTCACCACTTGTTTACAAGTGTTTCATAGAACTCCAATAGGAGAGTGACTATAAAAATCACACTTTCCTTAGTGAGAATTTAATAACTTTTCTTAGTACATATATAATTTTGCTCTGGACAGCTGTGGGTGAAATTTTTCAAAGCTGCCTAATAGGTTTTGAAGTTAATGGGCATCCAATAGGAATTTGATGTGCAGAAACCGTGGGTGGCTTTGAAAAGAATCTCAGCTCGTGCGTCAAAATTATTCACCAATAGAGCTAGTCAAAAAGTTTCTAAACTATTTTTTTTTAATTGCTTCGTTTTGAAGGGGGGGGGAACACAAACACTCACTTGTCTGCTTTCTTCCCTACTTGCAAAAAGGGGCAGGAAGAGGGAGCAGAAAAGTGAAAGAAACGGGGGGTTTCCCCCAACAAAATGTATGAAGTTTTGTTGTTGAAAACTTCAAATTTCAAACAAAAATTTGAAAGTTTTAGGAAAAATATTCATTTGGGTTGAAAAAGCATTCTACACCAAAGAGAAGTTTTTAAGGAAAATTTTCTGCCAGCTCTATTAATCAAAATGTCCCTCCTCTTCTAAAGTATAGACAACCCCTGGGGGAAGAGTGTGTGTGTGGCGGGGGGATGATGCAGTAGAAAATCCTGGATATCTCCTTGCCAAGGCTAGAAGGTGAAGATGGGTTACTTTTATTTGTGTATTTTTTAAGAATCTGGACTGCAATTCTTATTGGGCTCCTGAAGCTAAAGAAAAAGAAGACAGTCCAAAGACAAAGGCTTCCTCCCCTATTCATTGTTTCTGACAATATCCATCTGGTGGGATGGCCTACCACTTCTCTGCCCAAATGTAAACACTTTGGCCAAAATTTTCAGAAATGATTGGGAAAAAACAGTAAACCTAATGAACAAAATTCAAAATGTATTGTTTTTCAAGGTTTGAACTTTTTCTTCTAAAAAAACCAGAAAATTTAGGCTGGTTCTATAGTCAGTTGAGGGGGTGGGGTGGGGGAAGAGAGACTGAAAAATCCAAACATTTTAACCAGCTCCAATGACTAATGAAGTTGGGTTCCTCAAGTTCTGAGTGCTCAACTTGGGAGATTTTAAAGCAGCCTGATTTTCACAGGGTGACCCTTCAGCACTTTCTGAAAATCAGGCCTTGTGGTGGGGCGGGTGCCCCACCCCCTTGCATGAGTGGGCTGCAGCAGGCCAGTGAGCCTGCACAGATGGGCATCCAATGGGAGGACGGCTTATTGGGAGCCAATCGGGGCCCAGATTGGAGACAGCCAATCAGGGCCAGGCTCAGCCCTATAAAAAGGCTGCTCAGCAGAGGAGCAGGGAGTCTCTCCCAGGCCTTCGGAGGGGAAAGTCTGTCTCCTGCTCAGGAGACCAGCACCTTGGACAGTGCAGTGCTGGGCAGATGCAGGGGAGCCTAGGAGAGCTCCAGCCTCTTACCTGCCAGGCTGCAGGTCCTGACTGGAAGGGCCTAGAGGGTGCAAAGGGGTCAGCGGGGAAGTAACCCAGGGAGAGCGAGCAGACGAGGGGAGAGAAGGAGGGCAGGGAGGCTGCCGCTAGAGGGTCCCTGGGTCGGGACCCAGAGTAGTGGGCGGGCCTGGGTCCCCCACCTTCACCCTTATCGTGCACCTGGCCGTGAGAGGTGGCCATAACAGACTGCACCAGACCCCTGACAGAAGGGGATAGACTTTGGGGTGTGGTTGGCCACTGCGGCAGGGGCGAACCAGAGGACTGCTGTTAACCCCGCCCCCCGGAAGGGGGAGAGCATGGACTAGGGTCCACTGCCGGAGGGCAGTGTCCTGAAGAGGACGCCGCAAGCCGGGAGCAATGCGGGTCCAGATGCTGGCAAGGGAGCGGCGGACGGGACACCACCAGCGGAGGGCACTCCAGGACTGCTGTGAGCTAATTCCCAGACTGACCGGCAGGGGGCACCGCGGTGGTGAGTCGTAACCCCGTCACAGGCCTCTTCAAAGCATCTTCACTGGGCACAGAAAAACAGATACCCAAAATCACTAGTCACGTCTGAAAATTTTAATCTCATTGTCAGTCATGCAAATATGACAGCAGTTCCTCTCCCTGCTTTAAGTATTAAGAGGAAAAGTAGAATAAGCTATCCATTTAAAAGCAAATTTTCCAACATCAGTTCCATTGTTGTTACTGATTAATGCTTTACTACCTGTTTTTTTTTGTTTGTTTTTTTTGTTTTTTTTAAATTTTCCCTCTTTTAATCACTATACTTTACCCATATTGGTTATACAGGCTAACAAATTATCTGGCCCTCAACGCATTGTAAAGTGATAGTGTTATTTCAACATTGTGTGTGCTGGGTGCACACTTGAATACCTGATTAGACGATAATATTTTAAACACTCCAAAGCACTTCAGAGAAAAATAATGTAAGGGGAAAAAAGTTAAATATTGAATCAAAAAGCATTCGTAAATTCCTGTCACTGTACATTTCTTTGGTTTTAAGAAGATCCAGTAATTCTGCACTTTAAAGCAAAAAGTTCCTTAAACCAAAAAGTCAAATATACAAAGGACTGGGCTCCATATCATCATCTAAAGGTGAATACAGGACCAAGCTTCCAGAAAACTTGGCAAGTGGCTGTACATGGTCTTGCAAATGATTTTATTAAACATTAAAATCAGTGGAACAAACTTCCCTAGTGAAAGTCTATTGTTCTCAATGTATCAAGTCTTGAATTTCCTTACTTAAGGGAGGCCTGGGTACACAGACAGTAGGGTTTTCTCTTTCTCTAGCTACCTCATTTTCCAAAGCCCTCCTTGACAGCCACTATTACACTTCTGTGTCTATGTGAAAATTCACAAGAAGCAGATTGCACGTGTTTTTCCTCATAACTCTAAATTAAACTATTTTAGTGAAATTCAATGGAAATTTCAGAATGCAACACAGTATAGAATGAAATAGCAAATGTTCCTCAACGTTCCTTCAAAAATGTTTGCTACTGGCACACAGCACCTACCAAGGAAGATAATCATTTGTGGCCGAATAAATTCATCAGCTGAAGCAATCAATGACCTATTGCCTCACTGAATATAGAAAAACAAAATCCAGATTAATACACTACTGAACATAATCTAATTATTTTCACTAATGACCCTCACAGATGCAATTTGTTGAGCCTTTTATGCTAAGGAATTAAAACTTGGTACCTAAGCTGCACCTTCAAAATATGGCTATGCATATGCCAAGAAGTATGTGCTGCATATATATGCACAAAACTGGTAATTACGTGTACATGACAAGGTTTGCTGCTGTAAAATGTGTGTATGTGGTTTAAGTACTAAGTTTTTTCAAATACAGCTATTTCTGGATAAGGAAAGAGAAATGGTCAAAGAGAACAAAGTCAAAAGGAAATATTGCTGACAAGTAGATTATGGATCAGCCACAATGAAAGAAAGTGACTGACAGTGAGTTGGGGGGAGGTAAACTCTTTAAAATGAAATCTTTGGGAGTGGGAGAAGAGATTACTCGTTGTTACACATCAGAGCATCAGAGAACTGCAGTCAACAAATATTAGCAAATCAGACCAAATGTTATACTATAAAGGAAAATCAGAACACTGAGCAGAGTTCATTAGCAGAGTGTAAATAATCATTAACAGAAACTAGACTGCAAAAAGAACTCTAGGGTCAGACTTCAAGATAAGAAAACCTCAACCCTACCAACCATAATATATGGTCAATTGGAGAAATTACAGGTAGGAATCTGGAATTAAAATAGAAGTACAGGGAAATTAAACAGGGAACAACATAGTCATGACCTTGATAGCCTATTCCTAAATACTTATATTCTGGGTAATTCATATTTAGCCATTGCTAACATTTAGCCAGTTACAAGGTAATTGACATACATAACTCACTGTGAAATGTCAGTTCGACATTAAGTGCCATTTATTGTAAAGTGTGTGCAGGGGAAACAAGAGCTGGCCTTGTGGGAGTTAAGCTAAACTCTCTGGGTTACTCTTCGTAGGCTTCACTAGAAATGCTATACAACCTCACAGAGTAATCAGGATCTCTTTTCCGGCTGGTGACCTCTTCTGATCCATAACCATTATAAAAGTGCTAACTTTGCACATAACAGATTCTATGAAAGGAAAAACAGAAGCTCTGAAAGGTTTATTGTTGCCATATTATTCAACATATCCTAGAGGACTGCTTTTTTTCTCTCAGATCTCTACATTCTTGGGCTGCAAAGGGATATTGGGGCGGGGGGGAATCTAAATACGTGCTAGAGAGAACTGAAAAAGAGACAATAAAAAGCAAAGATATCATAAGCAGCCATACAACAAAGCTATGGATATCTCTTCATTTGTTGGCAGAATTCAAGGTCACTTCTTTTTCAGAGGAATTAAATTAGGAAGAAGTTGCTTGTAGAACTGTCTGACAGATATGCTGAGAAGCAAAATCATCTAAGAGGCCTAATAAAGCAGAAACAACATCGCACTACCCACTAGCAGGGGTGAGGAGGAGGAAATGGCCTTCATGGCACAACTACAGCAGGGGCTATTAAAAATTGAACATTCATCTTTGTAAAATTTATCTCACTGTGGAACTGCATTCTAGGAATACAAAAATATTACAATTTATTCAGACAAAAAAATCAGTACTGTGGTACAATGTGTTTTTCTTTCTAATGACAACCGCCATGTGACATTTCTGGAAGGGTGTTTTCCAGAAATTGCAGTCTCTAATTGTCCTCCTGCAGTCTTACCTGCAAGATCAGAGCCTGATTGTGCTAGGCACATACACATAGCAACAGCCACAAAGAGCTTATGAATAGACAAAACAGACAGAGCTTGGGAGAAAGGATGGATTTGTTATTCCCATTTTATAAAGTGGAACTGAGACAGGGAGATTAACTCATCTAAGGTCACACAGAAATCTATGGCAAAGCCAGGAATTGAATCCACATCCCTAGTCTCAGTCCAGTGTCTTAAAAATCAAACCATTCTGCTTACCAGTACCATGAAATAAAATGTAGCACCTGAGAATGAGTAATAAGGGGCTAAGTGGCCATAGACAAATCACTTTGTAATTGTCTGAAAGTCTTTAGCTCACAGGCAGATGATGTTTTGGTTGTGAAATTGCTCAGGACTGTGGAAAACAGACAGTATTGTGGTGGTGAAGATAAAAAGTTAAATACATTGTGATCCCCTAACATCCCAATCTTCACCACTGTCATGTAATTAAGATATGTATTGCACAAAGTATGTCTTGTGGGGTATCATTCTAAAAGCCTTGATCTGCTAGACATTAAAATCTTGTTGGATTGTATATGCTATCGTGGTATGTGAAGTTATGAAGTTTGGCTATGTATGTGTTACTGAAATGTGTTGTAAGGTTGAAAACACCCACAAGCAGCCTTTAAAAAGGCCTGTAAAAAGGCCAAACAATGTTAATAGCTTATTGAGGAAATACACACAAGTACAAGGATTACCCCAGGAACTGTGTACAATAGAAACCTCTCAGAGATAGCACTACACAATGGGAATTGTTTGACCCAGGTCACAGCAAAAAAGCTTTCCAGCAAGTGGGAAGAGGATATAAAAGGGGGATGACATCACTCTCCTGCAACAACTCACCTGGTAACACCTGAGGGGCAAGGACTGAACTGTGGCAGTGATAGTTCCAGGCTAGAAGGATCTTTAGCCTATGTATGAAAACCTGGGAAAGCCAAGGCAGTTTGTGCCTTAAGAGTCTGCCGGCCTGTTTAATCACTCAGGGTGAGAATTTGCTAGTTTATATCCTACCTATCTAGTGTGTTAAACTCAGTTTGAGGGTTTTGTGTATTTACTAAGGTAATCTGCTTTGATCTGTTGGCTATCCCTTATAATCCCTTAAAATCTACCTCTTGTGCTTAATAAACTTGGTTTTGTTTTAAACCCAGTTTGTGTAATTCATTACTGGGGGGACAAGAAGCTGTGCATATCTCTCTCCACATTGAGGGAGGGGGGCGAATTTCAATTAGCTTATGCTGTACAGTTCTCGGTGCACTACAAGACAATACAATTTTGGGTTTACTCTCCAGAGGGGAGGCTTGAGGGTGTGGCTTAGCAGGAGAGGGTGAGGGAGCCCAGCCTGGTGGAACAGGTGGGCTCAGTGGTACCCCAGCACATCAGGTGGCACCCTGTCACATACTGTCAGGGTTCCCTCCTCACTCTGACCTTTAGGGTACAGATGTGGGGACCCGCATGAAAGATCCACTAAGCTTATTTCTACCAGCTTAGGTTAAAAACTTCCCCAAGGCACAAATTTCCCCTCATACCTTGGATAAGGTAAACGCTGCCACCACCAAGTGATTTAAACAAAACCAGGGAAAAGGAACACTTGGAGTTCCCCTTCTCCCAAAATATCCCCCCAAGCCCGTACACCCCCTTTCCTGGGGAGGCTTGAGAATAAACAAGATGAGCATAGACCAGCCTTGGGTTATTTAGGATACTAAAAAACCCAATCAGATTCTTTAAAAAACCAGAACTTTATTAGAAAGAAAAAAGGTAAAAGAAGCAATTCTGTAAAATTAGAATGGAAGATAATCTCACAGGGCAATCAGATTCAAAACACAGAGGATTTCCCTCTAGGCAAAACCTTAAAGTTACAAAAAGAAAAACCAGGAATACACCTTCTCAGCACAGAGAAAATCACAAGCCAAAACAAAACATAAGCTAACACATTCCCTTACTAGTATTTACTAATTCTAATGAAGCTGGACTGATTGCTTCTTGATCTGTCTCTAGCAAGCACACAGAACAGACAGACAAAGCCTCCCCCCCGGCCCATGATTTGAAAGTATCTTGTCATTGTCCCCTTATTGGTCCTTTTGGTCAGGTGCCAGCCAGGTTACCTGAGCTTCTTAACCCTTTACAGGTAAGAGGATTTTGCCTCTGGCCAGGAGGGATTTTATAGTACTATATACAGAAAGGTGGTTACCCTTCCCTTTATATTTATGACACATACATATTACGATGAAAGTGGGGTGAGATGGACAAATTCCCTGATGTGGGGGATGCAGCTGAAGTTTATTCCAAATCCTTCAAGATCTCCAGAAAAATCAATGATTACAATATCAGGGCACTTTGCAGCCATGCTGAGACCTAGTTCCCCCTTTTCCAAGCATAACTGGCACCTGCATGATTTGCACCCCATTTTCTGTCCTGCCAAAATGAATTGTGGGTACAAATCAAAGTACATGAACCTATATCTAATTTGCACCTGCAATTCAGGAGTGCTAGTAATCAAAATTCTTCCTGCAATTCAGCTGCAGATGCATGACAGGTGCAGTTTGCACTCACAAAAAGGGAGTCCATACTAGTGAAACATTACCCCGTAATGTCCATCTGTTTTAAATATCCAGGGAAGGAATAAAAATAAAGCCTCAAAAAGCCAACCTAAGGCTAAAACACCACCACCTAAAGTGAGGAGCTCAAAGAACACTTCCTGGAGGAAAGAAGGATTCTTCATTAAGAGATGTGCTGAATGGAAGGGTGGCAGATCATTGTTGATCCAATCCCATACACAGTCACTCTCTCTCGTGCATGGCATCTAGAACCATTCTATAGATGCAGTTGTAGGTCCATAAGCCATTTCAAGGCCTCCTCTGTGTCATTGTGGAGATCATCCATTTCACCTTTGAATCCATATTTGGGGCACTGCATTAATGGTTTGGATGTTCTCACCAAAGGCGCACTAAGGGGAGTCTCTGATTTTCCACTTGTGCATCAAGGAGATGCATCTTGCATGGTTTGTTTGGACATGGTTCAATGGGTCCAAAGCCCGCATGGCAAGTCAAAAGTGGGAGGGCAGCTTGGTGGATCAGAAATAATGCGCTTGTTTGGAATGGGAAATGAGGTTCAGACATTTAGCCATTCCCTGGCCAGAGCCAGAGACTGGGGTTGTCATGTGGTTCACAGTGGTTTTCATTATTTTAGACATTGTTGGGAGTATGTTATCCATAACCTGCCAGATAGGAAGTTCTGGTATGTTTAAATTCTGTGCTGTGGCTATATCTTGATGTATAGCTGGAGGTTCAATGTTTGCTAATGCAGAAAGCAAGCCCTGGTAGAGGTGTTGATTTTAAAGTTCCCATGATGATTCACAGGGTCTGATTCAGCTGCCTGCGTATTCAAAAGTAGGTATGGCAACTTCTTGTCCACACTACTCTGCAACTCAGTACACCAGGACCCAGGCGGATGTTTGTAGCACCGGGGTAGATGATCCCCAGCTTGTTCCCACTTTTGAAAAATGTTGATGCTAGTCTTCATGTTAGAGCCTACTTTCTTGAGGTAGTCATGAAAAGTCAGTATGTGGTCAAGAGTGACACTGAGATATGTTGGCTTTGGATCTTAATGCATGGTTTCATCACAAAATTCAACAGTTAGAGTGTGTATTTTTGCAATTGTATTGTCAAGGTGGAAAGGAGAGATTACTGATGTGCTCAGATTTGGTCTCAGCTACAACTTTTGGAAGTACTCCTCTATTATCTTAAGGTCAGATATAAGGGTCACTTCAGGATCTTTAAAGCTATGGGCCTGAGTTTTGAGTGCCAAATCATCAGCATATGCAAATTTCTGTGCTATTGTTTCATGCCTATCACTTGCTTATATATTGAAGAGTGTTGGAGAAAGTATACAGCCTTGTGTTATATACCTATTATCCAAAGTACGCGGCTTACTGGTTTAGCCTCCATTGTCTACGTGCATCCTTCATCCGCTAAGCATGGCGTTCAGCAGTCTGTGAATCCGCACCCAGGGGATCACTTTGGCCATTTTCACTAACAGACCATCCTTCCAGACTGTGTCATATGTCACTGACAGATTGATGAAAGCCATACAGATCTTGCGTTTTCATTGGAATCCAGCCTTGATGTTTGTACTGAGGGCCAGGACCTGGTCACAGCAACTAGTGTGGGGTCAAAAACCAGCCTGCTCCTGGGATAGGCTGGTGTCCACAGCGGGCCCGATTCAGTTCAGAATCATACTCTCCCTCACCTTGCAGGTGGTTCTCAAGAGGAAAATTAGCTGACAACAAGAAGGGAAAGCTGCAGGGTTTCCAAGCTCTAGGAGCGCAATATCCTTGGTTTCTCTTCACAAGTGGGGGATTTCGCCAGCCTCCAGGATGTTGGTGAAAAGCTACCTCATTTATTTCCATGCCAGTGGATACAGGTTATATCAGAACTCGAGAGATACCATCTTTTCCCGCTGTTTTTTCCCCCCAATTTCGTGGCTGCATTGATCTCCTTTCTTGTGGATGGTCCACACCATTGGGATGATGGAGCGCATGTGGACAGCCCCTGCCGAAGTTGATACTGGACTTGCCTGAGTTTAGCAGTGATGGCATTGGCTTTCACCTGTCACCTAATGCTATGAATGGGATTTTCAGCCCCTAGCTGTCTCAGGAGGTTCCAGGTGCATCTGCTTGAGTGCATGAAGTTTAGACCTACACATTCAAGCCACCATTTCCACCTGGCTGCATCCACCAGTGACACCAGGAGGGTTTTTCCCATTTCTGTGCCTCTACACCTCATGTTTGTGGAGGAACTCTTGGCTCTCTGCAGTCCAGCAAGGAGTGTACGATGACCTGCAACCCTGGGGAATGTTCTTTACAGTGGAGATTAGGAGTGCAGTATTTGAATACCAGTGTTGGTCAGTTCTAGTCTGTTCTGGCTGTTTGGGAAGTCATCAAGGACTATCTACAATGTGAGTATCAGTATGCCTGTATCCTCTTTGGAGATGAACATCAGGTCAGGGCAGCATCCTCTGCCACATCTTACAGAATGGAAAGTGACATGCTATTTTACATCACAAAGGAGGAGCATATCATTTGCCACTGCCCAGTGTCAGTTCTTCACTTGCCATGTTATTTTCTGCATGGGCACACTGTGTGTGGTGACTATTAAGTCACCCACAAATACAGCAGGGTCATATGCATTCTGCAGTGCTGGATGAGGTCACTGCGTACCAGGTGGTTTATTTGCATTAATGATGGTATGGTTGCCGATGCACATGGAGATTGTAGTTTTTCCTTCATGCACTGTAGGAGGTAGAACCTTATATTCATTAATCCCCTGCTCCACGCAAATTGGCAGCCTGTATTTTGGGTGGTAATTGTTGGCTAAAAGTATATAGCCATTTATTTTGTAGCAACGGGCTTTTTCATCATTTGCAAGATGGGTCTCCTAGATGGTGAGAACATGGATGTTGGTCATCTTCAGCATTTTCTCCTGGTAGTCACACTTGGACCATGAGATGGCTTCAACTTTCAATTAGAAGATCTTTACCCCAGGTCCGATCTGCCTAATATGTTGTCCCTGAAAAGGTAGGCTTATTTTGTTGCTCTTTTGACTGGGAGGTCAACAATTGACGTTTGGCTGCCGGTTTGATGATGTTAGTTGTGGTTTCCCACTTAACCAGGTGGACGGCGTGAATGTCGTCATCTTGCACACATTCCTCATGACCAAATGGGTTAAATAAGAATGAAAGTAAATCCAGCTTCTATGACCACCTCCCATACAAGTAAATGTACTCATAACCCCCAGCCAAGCCACCTTCTGCCCTCTCAAGTTATTTCTGAGCCCCTGCAGCCTCGCTAGCTTCTGAAACATCTCCACTCCCCATCCCAATCATTGACACCAGCAAAATCATTGCATTCATATTGAGCAGAGCACTCAAAGCAACAGGGGAAACTAGAACTGCTCGGACACTGCATAGGGGACATGTCTGGGGGGGGTAGAGTCAGGCCAAGACCCTCAAACCATATACCAGCAGGCCTGAGATGGAGTGTATGGGCTTCTCGTGTTCTACATATGAAGTAACTGCTACCTTTTAGCACGTTGCCCCTAGCACTCATGGAGGCACTGCTCTTTGTAGACATAATGCCTCGAGACACCACTGTTTGGGCAGTGCCCCTGTTCCTCCCTCTCCTCCCTCATAGGTATGTAGAGCTATAAGTGAACCCTTAACTTAAAGCAGCAAGACAATTAATGAAGTTTTTTCTATTTTTATTCAAAGCACCAAGTAATTCAGAGGGGAGTCACCAGTCCTTCCTCATGACCAGTTAGCTGAATTCCTTTGTCTCAAGGGTCAGTTTTCTTTTAGCAAATGTCAGGAAGAACTCAGTCCAAACAATACCTTCTCTTTTGAAACACAGGCAATTAGCTTCCACTTTTATTCTGGAAATATGGTTCAGTTGGGACCATCCCTCATTTCCAGATGAGACAAGAAAAAATGTTAGCAGCATTGACATATTTGCAGTGTCTATTCATCACTAGGAAACAAACTACCACCAGTTCAACTTCTTAAAATTTCACCAATTTAAAATTTTGTTCTTGTGTCTTAACAAAACAGACAGACTTAATACAGCTCTTCTTTTCACTTCAGATTGTCATAGAATAATATTTAATGGTATCAGAAGCTAAACATAGAACATGAGGAAAATTCTCATTCCTATTTCAAGTCACTAAAGAAAGGGGACAGTGGTATAAGAACTTCTCTTCTCATAGATCTTAATTACCACAATTCATAGATTCATAGATTCTAGGGCTGGAAGGGACCTCGAGAGGTCATCGAGTCCAGCCCCCTGCCCTCATGGGAGGACCAATTACTGTCTAGACCATCCCTGAAGAGATGGAGATTCCACAACCTCCCTGGGCAGTTTATTCCAGTGTTTAACCACCCTGACAGTTAAGAACTTTTTCCTAATGTCCAACCTAAACCTCCCTTGCTGCAGTTTAAGCCCATTGCTTCTTGTTCTATCCTCAGAGGCTAAGATGAACAAGTTTTCTCCCTCCTCCTTATGACACCCTTTTAGATACCTGAAGACCGCTATCATGTCCCCTCTCAGTCTTCTCTTTTCCAAACTAAACAAACCCAATTCCTTCAGCCTTCCTTCATAGGTCATCTTCTCTAGACCCTTAATCATTCTTGTTGCTCTTCTCTGGACCCTCTCCAATTTCTCCACATCTTTCTTGAAATGCGGTGCCCAGAACTGGACACAATACTCCAGTTGAGGCTTAACCAGCGCAGAGTAGAGCGGAAGAATGACTTCTCGTGTCTGCTATTGACAGCATAGTGTATTGTTACTTTCATTATGCCCTCTGGATAGTCAATTAATCAGTTTGCCCCATTTATGTGGGTCTTTCACACAGAAACATAGGAGATGCAAAGAAAAAAAATAAATTGAATAAAAAACCATAAAAATTGGCAGGAGAACTCAGGGGCAGATGCAGAACCTGAAAATTACTTTTAACTTTAAAAAAATGATTTTAGGGTAATCTGGCTCTCTGCCTATTCTTGTTAAGGGGAATTCTGCTTGTATGAAAAATGAGACTTGTATCTGCAACCTTCTCCTCAGGTAGTAAAACTGTAAAAACTTATAAGAAATTCAAAAAAGCATATTTTCCCCAGTTCTTAGAGGATAACTGCATTATGTTTGCCTATGACAGTAATTTTTTTTAACCTGGACAGATTTCCATTTGTATTGTTCATGCTAAGGGAAAGTGAACAAATTACTAGCTGAGAAGCTATACTTCTGTAAGTAAAAGGCAGACACACAGCACAATGTGGAAATATTGCCTGTGTGTTGGTTTTGTTTCTTTTTCATAATTAAAACAAAAATCGTGGAATGAACACGCCATTTTCTGCCATAGCCTTGTTCACTCTGCTGGTGTGTTCACCTCTTCCCCACCCTGTATCTGTCTTTTCTATTCAGACTGTAAGCTCTATAGGCCAGGGGAACCACCTACTACTCTGTACAGCGCCTAGCACAATCAGGCCCCATTCTTGGCTGTCCCTTAGGCACTACCATAAGAAACATGATCAATAGTAATATTAGAGTTCCAGTAGAAGTGGCTTCCTCCTACTGAACACGAGTAGATTGTTTTGTATGCATTAGAACAATGCAGCATACCTACAGTGATTTTCTCTTTACCAGTTTGCATAATGCTCAACATTGTGGAGTCCCAATCCGGATATAAATGGAGTCCCAAATCAGTAATAGTCATTCATAATTATCACAAAACACACAACTATGAATAAATGAAATAGAAGGCTGGTATTTGGGGGGCTTTTGTCCCCCAGTGTCAATACTAATGGATACTTCAAGGTGCCTGCCACAGATTTTATAAGTGCAGAAAACAAAATTAAAAAGACAATAGTTGTCAAGAATTACCACATACAGTATGTCATTACACTTTGAACAGAAAGAATAGAATAATCACTAATATCTCCCAGACCAGAGTATGGTAACTGATGGCAAACGTTGATTTTTTTTTTTTAAATAACCACCACTGCACACACACCTACATTTACATAGTATACGTGGGTATGTGTAAACACACTGTTTTTGGTTTTTTTTTAGTGGAGATATGCCAATCTCCTAGAACTGGAACGACCTTGAAAGGTCATTGAGTCCAGTCCCCTGCCTTCACTAGCAGGACCAAGTACTGTCCCCGGACAGATTTTTGCCCCAGATCCCTAAATGGTCCCCTCAAGGATTGAACTCACAACCCTGAGTTTAGCAGGCCAATGCTCAAACCACTGAGCTATCCCTCCCCGCAATTTATTATTATCTTATTCCTTCCTTTTTACATTTATACTTAGGCATTGGGAAAAAGCAAGCCAGCTACTGAGACTTTTTCTGCCTTATGATAGTTACAAAACTAGAAATGATACTTGCATTCAGGGGAAAAAATAAGTATTGTAGACCAGCTCTCTTAGCCTTGCCCTTTAGTAGCTTTAGCTTAAACATAAAGCACCCCACTGGCCTTTTATCTGTGATTTTGTATTTTCCACTGTTTGTGATACCCTTTTAGAAGCCTGAAAATATTCTTTCACCCAAGGCAAAATGAGACTTTAGGTGGTGGGGATTTTTTTTCCCCCTGTAGTATGCTCTGAAGGGAGATGAAATTGACATGGCAGTTTTTGTTTAACAGGAACACTATTTGCATAGTTTTGTGGCACACCAAGCTGCCAGTGCGAGAGATAATGCATCCCGAGGATCAAATGTCTGTCAGAGGGTGGGTGTGTCTCCGGCTGACACAGCGTCTGATGGTGGGAAGGGTGTCAGTCGTTCTGCTGTCACAAAGCAATTCCCAGGGCGTAATCACTTGCTTTTTAAAAAGGCATTTACATAACAGTGCTTCCCTGTGAGGTATTCTACCATCTTGCAATTTTCTGCCACTTCCCTTTTGATTTATTTTTATTCATCTAGCCTCAGTGTTGGTGCCATTGGATATATTACTGCACTTCAATATTATGTAGAGACTTCTCTTCCTTCTCACCTTTTCTTAAGTCAGCAGAGGAGTTGTGCAAACTTGGCATAACTAGTGGCACAGATGGCCCATCATAAGAGAGTACGTATGGCCAGGCTGCATTATTAAGATTAGGAATACTAAGGCTTCCTAGTGTTACTCCGTGTAATATCCACTAAGAATTTTATATACCCATACAGGGAAAAAAGTGTTAAAGAACATTTTATCAGCGACTTAACTAAACACAGTGTTACAAAAAGTCCTACAGATATACCCCTATCTAGTGTCATGAGGAGGAATGTTGTTCTTATGGTTCCAGAAGAAGACTAGGGAGGCAAGAGATCTGGCTTCCATTTCCAGCCATGACATGGATTACCTAGCACCACTCTGGGCAAGTCTCAGTTTCTCCATGTGAGAAATGGGGACAGTGGAACCTACCTCACCAGGTGTGTTGTGAGGCAGAAGTCAATAAAGACTGGGAGTGGATGGGTCACTACAAAAACTAAATTTCCCCCTGCTGATACTCTCACCTTCTTGTCAACCGTTTGAAATGGGCCACCTTGTTTGCATTGGCCTCATTAGCACTACAGAAGTGATTTCCACCCTTTCTTGTCAACTGCTGCAAATAGCCCACTTCCACCTTAATTGAATTGGCTCATTAGCACTGACCCCCCACCACCACTTGGTAAGGCAACTCCCATCTTTTCATATGCTGTGTATTTATACCTCCCTACTGTATGTTCCACTCCATGCATCTGATGAAGTAGGTTTTAGCCCACAAAAGCTTATGCCCAAATAAATGTGAGAGTCTCTAAGGTGCCACAAGGACTCATTTCTTTTAATGTCTATAAAGTGCTTTGAAATGAAATCCTCAGATGAAAGGTGCTATAAGTGCAGAGTAATGTTATTCATAGTACCTTTTACATTTCCATCATACATGTGATAGAAAAGAAAAGATCAAGTCTATTACCGCAAGCAGCTTCCCTACAAATTATATGCATTAAATAGTGCCTAGGGACCTCAACAAAAGTCAGCATCCCATTGTGTTAGGTGCTGTACAAGCACATCACAGGCGATCACCCCTGCCCAAAATGTTTATATAGTTTAAATTGACCATACAGACAATTGGTATGAAAAGGTATTTGAGCATGTGCCTCACTTTATGTACATGTGTAAGCCAATTAAGCCACTGAATTCAGCCTCAAGCATCAGCTCCCTTTTTTCAGATGGAGAAACTGAGGCACAGACACATTGTAGCTTATCCAGGGTATTACAGGAAACCAATAGATTTAGGCCTGGAATGGAATATACATCACCTGACTTGCAGTTAAAGGGGCTGCTCATGTCCTTACTGACCTGGTGTCCAAGTGATTTGTCTACAGCCACATGGGAAGTGTGGCAGATCCAGGATTGAAGCCAGGTATCCCTAGTCCCAGGCCAGTACCTGAACCACAAGACCATACTGCACAGTGTCCCTTTCCTCAATAGTTGTGACCTCCAAACGGTGAACTACAGCCTTTAATAGCAGCTATATTGTCAAGCAAGATACAGTTTTCAATTGCACTTAGCATAGTTTAGGGTGAGTAATAACAGCAATTATTTTTCGTACCAAAAGTTGGATTTTCTCTTCAATAAAATCTGAACATTACCACTGAAGCAAATGAGTCCTATTGATTCCTCCCTCCCCCAAGCACACAGAGAGAGACTTTCAGTAACAGTTTTCAATTTATGTTAAACTGAATTGGGTGGTTTTAGTGCTATGTAATAAGAATTTTTAATAAAGGCTAAAACTGCCACAGGTTAGTACAATGATTAGTTACTTAATATTTGTACAGTGCTTTGACTGTGGATGCACCGTATCAGCACTGTAAGGGTTTATTACAATAAGAAACCATCGCTAGCAGGCCCTTTTAACTCAGTAGGGCTCATCCTATGGAAAGCTTTCATAAAGGAAGGACTGGATCACAGATTTAGGATTATCATTTTTAACACAAACAGCATAAAGGCCTCATTGGAAGCTGGATTGGACCCAAAATGAAGATGAGTATAAATGATATTGCCCAAAAGACATCCAAGTGTATTTTTACATTTATTTTATTGTGTTGGATATGGGACAAATGGTCAACACCAGGTGTAAGACAAATTTCATTTCGCATTAATGTATGATTTACATTTGAAAACAAATGACTGGACTACAAGCTTTAAAGCAGTATATAAAATCAAGTTGTATGTTAAGAGTTCTTCAAATTTAACAGTACAGAACAAATGCTCCTAGAGACAAAGCTTTTTCCTCCCTGCCTGTGTGCAATACAGCAATTCCATATATTAAAATGTAACGTTTGTGGACAGGTAATTTGCTTCATGGTGAGAATATCTCACACTTGGATGACCCACCTGCGTACTGGAAAATAAGTTTTTCCTCAACTTGAGAAAAAGATCCTTGTAAACATTAAGCCCTATACCCCTTTCTCCCTCACTCTCACACAGAGTTCACTCTTGTAGGGTTGATGTTAATAGCAGTTTTGTATATAAATTACTCAGTATTATTGGGCTGCTGCTATTGATGCTGGTTGTTTTATATGTAGTCATTCATGGGTTTTTTTCAGAGATGGAAATAAAATAAAGAACTAGAAGCAAACAAACTTTCAAGTTTGTGTCTGGTCAACATTAAAGGTAGACCTTCAATTACTAGAATCATGGCTGTACTAACTGGCGTAAACATCCTATACCTTCTGGGAGCTCTGATCATAGAACTAAAACCGATTTTTGCATGGTTACCCATCTTAATAAAATGGTATTCAGCAAAACAATAATGTAACGAGACACAAACCAGCCAGGTTCATATACCGGGGACAATTATTATTCAAGATTCCGTGTATACTGTAATGACAGACTGTATTCACGAATCTTAAGAGCAACCTATATTTGATCACTATAGGCTACCTAATCCAAGTAAACATCATCTTGAGCAAGGATGTCGTTATTGTCCTCTGAGTTGGTAAATCAGTGTCACCCCTTTCATTTAATTTATGAGTGATAAACAGCTTTGAAAAAAGCGACTGGAAGGGACAAGGGCAGAGCACTTACAGAAGCACAGGGGACATAGCAAAAGGACCTGAATGAGCTGTCACTGAACTAATCTTTGCTTTACAGGCAGAAGATGCTAATCTCAAGCCTTTATACACCAAGTTGTCTAAAATTAATATATTTAGGGAGACATGGAAGTAACCTGGAGTATATAGAATGGAAATTATGTCCCAAAAAATGACAAACTGTAAAGAGCCCAAGGGGAGACAACTAGTACTGCCAAAGATATACTGGCCTCTTCTTTGAATAAGGGTTTGAGACGATCCTCAGCAAGGATGTACAATGTACTGCAAAACATGCTGGCAGAGCCACCACACTGTCAACTGGTAAAAACCATAAATGCTCAGGGAGGCACATATTGTAAGAACGACTGGATGAATCCAGTGATGAGACACATACAGTACAAACACTTGGTTTGAGAGAACTATAAAACTGAACAATTAAACTATTAATCAATGTACCTATCCAAGGCATCATTCCATTGGAATAAAAAAATAGGGAACATGGTGTGTTCTTAAGGGAAGAGAGATCCTGGTTTTGCCATAATTATCAGAACCATCTGTAAATACGATGTGATACTTATTCTGCGTACGTTATCCATTTGGGAAGAGCTCCACCCCGGTGCCACATTACCAAACCTCAACACAAAATCTGCCTTCTCCCTTCGTTTAAGCTTCTGCCTTGGTGAAATGGGAAACAGGAACAATTTATCTCCACTATCACCTTTTGTCTGCTGGATATTTGTCTCCATTTGATTTTGTTGTTTATTTAGGTGAGATAAAGATTAACATCAAAACATATTTGTGAGCTGAAGTACAGAGGAGAGGAAAGGAACTATAGAATTGTCCCATCACCGGAAACTGAGCATTATGAGAGAAAAGTCCAGACTGGTATATTAACACAGGTAATCTCTTGTAAATTGACTAACATTTCATTTTACAAGCACAGCTTAAATCATTGCAGGAGGAAAGTATTGCACTTTACACCTTCTCTATCTAACCCACACTTGTGTTTAGTGCTGGAGAAATCGGTCTGTATTTAGACAGTGTTGTAGATAACGAAATTACCTTGGGTCCAAAGTTATCCCACAAAATCCATCACATTATCAATGCAGTCACAAATTAATTCTATTCAGGGCAATTGATAGAAATGGGCAAGTAATCTAATTGGGGATGTTCAAACAGTATACATCCTTTTACTTGTACTCTCTAGATAAAATCTGTAGCCATGACACCAAAAAGGCTAGGGTCAAATCCTAGTCACCTGTGCACAGGGGCATTACACAGGACTAGCTTAACGAGAGTAAGCCAAGAAGGATTTAATCCTGTATTTGGTATGAGTTAGTTTCTTTCTGGGGCTACACCATTGCTGTACCATTACAGAAGGGAAAGCAGCAGGGGGTAATTTAAAAAGAGCAAATACATGGGGCTGATGGCTTGAGGGACTGGTAATGTGATGTAGCCAGGGATTTTCATTACTAGATCACTGGTTTGAATCCAGGCCAAGTCAACATAGACTAAAAAGCTGTTGCCATCAGACAACAGGTCTCTGGTCTTACTGAAATGAATTAGTGGTCTTAGTCTACTTCCTAGTGGCCAGATGTCCTCTAAAAAAAATCCCACATCACAATTAGCTCCCTTGCTGACAGCCTCAGACAGCAACTATCAAATGGGCATGGAAGCTGAACTGCTCCCCAGAAATGGTCTGTCAGGAGCAGCGCTGAGGCACATTGGGGAACACTGAGATAGCGTTCATCGTGCTGTACCAGCTGTACCTAGTGCTGTGGATTGCTTCAGTTGCAAGCTTGTGGGGACACCGGCAGAGCTTGTATTCCCCAAGTAACATTCAATACACACCTGTGGCACGCTATATAGAAAAGTGAAATAAAATGCAGATCAAGGAGAGGATTGCGTTTTCTAGTTATGGTTCCCCAGCACAAAGTTATCTTTATAAAAAGAGACATGAACATCAACCAAGCATTCAGACTGGCTCAAGCGCCAATGGCAGAAGCAGAATCCCCTAGGGGGCAGGTGCTTCCATAGTTCAGGGCGCACAAACATTGCCGTGCCAGCTCATCCCCTCTCTAACAATAGCCTCTGCTCACGTAAGGCCTTGGGAATTTGTTTTCATCCGTTACAGAAAAAGGGATCTATAAATAGCATAAAGTAAGCAACACCTTATCACCCAATCTACACTTCTTTCTGCAGATGACACTCTGGAAGTGCCAAAACAGTTGTAAACGGGTTTGTTCTTCACTGTATTCAGGGGCTCTCGAGTCCCACTTACTTGTTCTGGCAGTCGGGCATTCTCTCGATATGCATTGCAAGTGCATTCACCACAGCAAAACAACCCTCAAAAGTCTCAGACAAGCCTTTCTTTTATGGAGTGTTATTCCCTGACCTAAATCAGTCTTTGCCTTTGAATCAGTTTATGCTACTAGTTATTTAGCAGATTGATTGCTGCTATGGCAACTGCACATCCTGCTGTACAGACAAGCATTAGCCCTTGATACATTCCCTGCTTATGTTCTCTCTCCAAATGCATTCTGTGTAAACTCAAAATTAGAAAAGATTTGGGGAATTAATTTGCTTTGACATTGCAAAACAATATGAGCTGGATATCAGCAAAGATAAAATGAGGCTGGAGGTGTTAAATAATGTTTACATTCATCCCAATAGCAGCAAGCTGTCTGGATGGCACAGAGAACCAGCCTCACCACATCAATCCTCCTTATCTTAGGGTTGCAAAATTTCAGCCAAATGTCAGACTGGGAGCACAGTTCAGAGAGCTGGGATAATACATTCCTGTTTTTAAAGGATCCCAGACAATCTCTTTGCCCAGACTCCTTGCTACCAACTCTATGGCTGCTGCTGACCAGGGCAGATACTTGAGTAAGAAGCATCAAATCAGCCTGAGGGAGCCTTTACAGTATCTCACACATTCACAGCCATTGATGAAGGTCAAATGACAGCCTATCTAGTAAAGAACCAACACACATCATTATCATGTCTAATACAAAGGGAATAAACCTTCTATAGGGCTGAATTCTGGACAGAGCCTCATTTCTGGATCTGTTCTTTCATCCCATTGATTTTAATGGTATTCTGCTTCATTGGTATTCTCTGTCAATGATTTTAATGTAACTCCATGGGGGGACTAAGGGTCTGTGCATGCAGATCTGATTGCAGAATCTGTATCTTACTGATTATTGTGTTTGAATGTACTGGCAAACAGGGATGTATGCACAGGAAGGGAAACACTGTCCTTATGGAAAATCCAGTAGAATTTGATGGGGATGAAACTAAAAGGATTCAAGAGAAAGAACAAGTTTTAATTGAGAATAATATCCTTGTTAGAGATTTGTTTAAACTGTTCCACAGATTTGAATAGCAGGGATATACATTTCTACTATATTTTGGATAGTGAAAAAACCTATAGCATGTATACTATTCTGTGTTAAAATCATAAGGGCGGGGGAATTTTAACCTTGCTCCAAACTAAACTCTATTCTCTCACTCTACAGAGCCAATAACTTCCCAACAACCTCGCCACCATTTTCTAGGGTGTATATAATATGCAAATTGACTCAATTTGCCTCATTCCTCAGCTTTTAGACGTGTATTTTTCACCGCCAGCAAAAAATCACTTCCCAGCTACTGAATGGTATAGACCAGGGGTCTCAAACACGCGGCCCACGGGCCACATGCGGCCCATGGAGTTATTTCCTGCAGCCTGCCATAGGCGCCGACTCCACTGGCAGCCAAGCTCCAAACATTACTGAGTTTACATTTTATTAAAACCCCTCTTTGCATTACAGTTTTTAAAAAGTTAATACATTGACTTTTAATAGAATACTATATTACTCTTCATTTTTTTTTCATTTTTGACTATACTTTTGTATCATTGTATGAAAAGGTTTCAGTGATGCGGCCCTCGGACCAATTTACGAGTTCTCATGCGGCCCTTGTGGAAATTTGAGTTTGAGATCCCTGGTATAGAGTAAAGCAGTGTTATAAAGCCATAATAATACTTCAAAAGTAGTACTTCAATGAAGCACTAAGCAAGAGGATTTGGTATGGAAGGTTTGTACACTTTGTTTAAGCAAAAAGAGAAAAATGCATTAACACTTGTGCAATTGTTTAATTTTGAACCAGGATGGCAAGAGAAAAAAAAAGCAGTCACATTGGTAGCTGGTGCACGTTTAATACATCATTATTAAATTGCAATCTCACCCAGAGGCCCCAACCAGACTCAGGACCCAGTTGGGCTAGGGGTGGCAGAAAGAGACTGTCCCTGCCCTGAAGAGCTTGCAGACAAGAAGAAAAGTGACTTATGAAATGAAGGAAGGGGAATAAAGCGATTCAATAAATTATATGATTTTCTACTCTATCTATTCATAATAATAAAGTGTCTCCCTGCCTGTACCATAAACTGGCTGATTTCTGGTAGCTGTTACCACAAGTTATGAGGAGGAATTTTAAAGGAGAGGTAGGGAGGGTTATCACCTTCCAAGTGGAAAATATTCAGGATACTTACTGACTGGCTGGCTTACAAACATTGTATGCAAATTAGATAATTTGCATATACCAAACTTCAGCTTCAAAACAATTACTGATGGATTTAGTGCTAGAGAAGGCATCAGCATGACAGCGGTGGTGAATAAGTTTCCTCCCTCATTCAGTCCCCTGGCATTTGCTTCCTCCTCTCTGGGAAATGCTGCCACCAAGTGGGAGTCAGGCAGTGGAAGATTCCAGCTCCCAACCAGTTCTCATATGTGGGATGATGGCTGCTGTAGACCACAGCGAAGTAGAGAATACAGGCTCCCTTCCTCCAAGCATTCAGCTGCCACCCTGGCCTCAGCCCTGCTATCAGCACTGTACGCACATGGCAAGGTTCTGAAACCTCATGATTGGCAGCTGCCAATCATCAGCCCTGCAGAACCTGTGGAACAACCCCCACGACTTCACAGTGGTCCTGAGAAATTTGGGATGGGTGCTGCAGAAGAGGGCCTTATGCACAGAGACAACTCCCCCTGCCCTGGCCTTACCTCAGTCTCCACTCCCGAAAAACAGCTGTTCATCCTCCCCCCATGCAGCTCCCAGCTGTTGCTCCTTCTTCTCCCTGCAGGACACAGCTTGCAGCTCGCTGGCTCCAGCAGCTGCCATGCAAGGAGGGAACCTGGCTGCACCATGTGACCAAGTGAGGCCAGCAAACCCTAGCAGAAATATAGGGGGCAAAGATGATCTTAGAGACTGTGGTTTCAGTGGACTAGAAGGATGAAAAAAGCCACAGAAGAGGTAATTACAATAATTAAGTTGAGAGAGGAGGGGGGCCCGGACGTGAGGTTTGACTCTCTGGCCAGGAATCAAAGGACAGACCTTAGAAATGTTAGAGAGGAAAGAGACACCAGATCTGATCACAGCCTGAATAAGTGGGGCAATGGCCCCTGAATTATGGGCCTGAGAGACTGGGAGGATGGTGTTCCTGTCATCGGTGTTAGAGGATGTGGGGAGGCAGAAAGAGTTTTGGAGGAAATATCAAGTGTTTAATTCTGGCCATGTTAAGTTTTAACTGACGGCAAAACACCTAGGAGGAATGATCAGCTAGACAGGTGAAGATGTGGGATTGGGTGAAGAGAGACAGGTCTCATGTATCCCTACTTTATAGGTTCACTGGTGGGTTCCTCACCGAGTGTGGGAGGTTTATTTTAATTAGATTCAGAGGCATTTTCTCTAGATCTTGCTAGGAATCAAACAACCCCACTTTCGTCTGTGAATTGAACTGCGGAGGTTTTGTCAGATTCAGCTCTGGGATCATTAATAACTTGTGTTCATGCTGCTTAACGTGGTGCCCATTCCATGGGCTGAGCTATTATACAGTGGGCAGTTCAAACACAACTAACACTTTCATCCCAATTTTAATCCAGGTTTCTAGTCCTATGAACAGTGAATGAAGATTAAATAACTAGAAAGCAGAAAGCTTCATCTGTCAGAAGCCACACTCTAAATACTTGATCTCCACCAAAAGTCAGAATTCACATATAATTAATATAAAAGGAATCTTTGTTTCTTCTTGATAAGGAAAGAAAATTCATTTAAAAGACAAGGATATTTCGGTTTGTCATCAGCATTTTTGAACAATGTAGTTCAAGGGCACTTATGGAAGACAGCATCCTCTTCATTATATACTGGCCTATGCAGCAATTTGATGCTGACAGATTATGCAGACCACTATATCATATACAGGTATAGTTATACACACACACACACACACACACACACACACACACACGTGTATGTGTATAAAAAATATACACCAAAAATCTCTCTCTCCCACCCATTACCACCACACTACATCTATATTAAAAGTTTAGGTTACAATTTTAAACACTGAAGCCTGGAAATGCAAAGGGTGACTATGTATTACTTGTTAAGTAGTTAGAATGGTCTTGGTGTTGCAGAAGATACAAATACAGACATTCCCTACTTGGAGGAGCTAATAGTGACCTTAAATGTATGGCACATGAAGTCATTTCCCCCCTCATTTATTTCCATACACCTCCCAATTAAGTTCATTTGAGTCATCTGTGGATATCAGGTGGCCAAAATGGGTTCAACGTATTTACAAGAAAGTGCGTCACAAAACACCCTAGGGGAGATTAGGTAGGGGAGAAGATTGGTCCAAGTGGTTCAGGCATTAGCCTGGAACTCTGGAGACATGGGTCCAGTTCCTGGTTCTACCTCAACTTTGTGTGTGACCGCGGGTGAGTCATGTAGTGGTATAGTTACACCAGTAAACTTTACTGTGTAGACAAACCCTTCTGTGCCTCCCTACATGAAAGAGGGAGGATAAATACATTGACGATTGTGAGGCTCTCAATTACTATGGTAATAAGGACCATATAAATACTTAAGATAAGTATCTGGTCTGATTCTCCACTACTTTACACCTGTCTTTGCTTTGTACAAATCTTTTACACCAGTGCAAAAGGAGTGCAAAATTAGAATGGTAGCATTTTATGCCCACTATGCACATGTCTAAATCACTACCCAGAGTGCAGGATGTGGCAAATCAGCCCTCCTTGATCAGTGAGGGAGGGTCCAAATTACTAGGATAACCTTAACGTCAGCATTTCCTGACTCGTGAAGAGTTAAAATTGTAAAGTGAATAGTAGAAACACTTAAATTAATGCATTCAAACAATAACCTCTTCTTATTGTATGTGTGCGCTAGCACAGCTGCATGTTCCAAATTTATAAAAATTCACAGTAAAACAGCAGTGCAAAACCAAACCAATATAATTAATGTTAAAGTTGTCTGATATTATTCTCTAGTACCATAAATAGCATCATTGCTCTAAAGTGGCAATTCTGTTCCGTACAGGGGTAAAACGTGTTTTTTTCTATTGATTAAAACGTAGTATTAGGCACTCAACTCACATTGAACGTCAATAGCCAAGTAGCCAAGAGAGTGCCCCAGAATGAGGACCAGCCAAACTCAGAAACAGCTCCATGTGTGCAAAAAAGTCCACATTGTACAACAGAAAGAAAAGGTTTTTTAATATAATAAAGTATCATAAAAGTCAAAACTGAACAGAAATTCTCCCAAAATTAATAAGTATAATAAAAAAATTACCTAAACATTATATGTCTTTTCTTTTAGTTCACAAATAATCTCTTACATGGAAATACAAAATTCAGCAACAAAAAAATAGACAACCCTTTTTATATAAAAAATGCTTTTTAGCATCTAAAATGTGAAAATAGTAAAGAAGAGGAAGATGATTAGACAAATGGAAAGGATAAAGGAAGCGTAAGACAAGATCAGAGGATTTCAGTAGATAAAAAGAATAAAGCTGTTAGGCATAGTATAGGGTATACAGTATCAGCTCATCATTAAAGGGCATAATACGGTTATTTAACAGTATCTTGTACAATGTTCAGTGAAAAAATGTTTCTGGAGAGTGAGATTTTCTTCATCATTATTGCACTGATATTTCTTGCTTCCACTCACTTACCAAGTGAAATGGTTGGCAGGATCCTTCAAATGACACAGGATTTCCTCTGAAAAGAGCCAACTATGTAACTCAGTAGGGTTTGGAACTGTTCATGTGCTTACAGTTAGGAGTATGCTGTAGTACCTTGCTGAATCAGGGATTAGAACGGTAATCATTTGGGGCAGAGACTGTTTTTATTCTGTTGAATGTACAGTATCTCATGCATCTCAATCCCCAACTGGGGCCCCTCGGTACTACCACGATACAAATAAATGGGTATCATGGATGATATATCAGAGGGGTAGCCGTGTTTGTCACTTCTATGGATCCAGACTAAGGGTCCTGTGGCACCTTATAGACTACCTCTGTTAGTCTATAAGGTGCCACAGGACCCTTTGTCGCTTCTATGGATGATATAGTTTTTTTCATCCACAATGGATGAATGGATAACATTTGCAAAAAGTTTAAAAACTTATCTTTGGACTCAAAACAAACAGAAGATTTCAGCTGAAAAGACTAGGAAGCTATGAACACAGTTATAATGGATGTTTTCGTGTAACGTTAGTTATTGATTTCACTGCTAGTGACAGTCACAGAACAGAATGCATGCTAAAACCATTCCCTCTTCTGTTTTCAATTCTACCACAGGCAGTCACAAGTGTTTCCTGATTTTAGTTCCAAGTCCCTGATCCTACTTGGAGTCACGTGAGAGAACATAAATATGTTAAGGAAACAATTAGAGCACAAAATAAGCACATAAAAAGTCAAGAGCACTGTCAGTTTCACTGCCAGGGGAGTTCAGATCAATGATTCAAGTGGTTGGGAACAAGAGGGGCTGCTGTCATTGTACCAACCAGGAAGGAGGGTGAGCACGGTTCCTTCAAGCCAAGAAGAGTTAGTGAAGCTGCACTCCCCTCTACCCCCATCTCCCAATCTTGCTCTCCATGTTTTACCCCTTTGTTGAGAAAGATGTGTTCATACATACCTCACCACACTGAAATAGTTTGGGTATTTCCTATTTTAAGCCTCACCTCTTTGGCTGCTGCTTTTAACAAACTCCTTTGGAGACAGGTGGCAGCAAAATGCCACTGAAGAAAAATGTCCCCAGAGAAACAGCCATCTGAAAATAAGCAGAGATACCAGCATTTTTTTTTTTTAAGTCTAGCTGTAATGCATTAAAGGGAAGGATCTGCTGCTTCAGCTGGAAATTTTAAGTTGCCACACATCCTGCAGGACACTATACAGAAACACGCTTCTTTCTAGGTCCGACTGATTCAGAGACAGTTGCAGAGACTGATCTCAAGAATACAGCTAGGCTAGATTACATTAGAATCAGCCTCCATTCACCTTATAAATGGTTTCTTTTTACTAGTTAAATAAACAACAAACCTGCCTCAATGCCATACAAATTCTACACAAGGGATATGTAGAAAGGCCACCAACCACAGACAGCTTTCAAGGCTCACTCGAGTCCAGCAGCCTTTGTGGAGAAGTCACCAAGGTTTCTCCGAGGACAGACAGTTATCTGCTCTCCAGGAAATGGAAGGGAGATTGGATATGAAAGTAGATGCCTCCAACCCACTTCTTAAGAACATAACCCTTTGTAAAGAAAAAAATTGTGCCAGGCCAGAATAACCAACAGCCCATCTAGTTTTGTATCCTGTCTCACACTGTGGCCAGAGCCAAGTACTTTAGAGGGAGGCACTGACGCACCACTAAATAAACTGCACAATAATAAATTTCTGGAATTGGAAGGTTTGAGCAAGTTTTTACTACAACATTGCTTGAACCATTTCAAGTATAAAAATGGATTTCAAAAACGTTAAATGGGGGTCTTATACGGTTTAGTAAATTAGAATACTTTGCTTTGTAGAAAGATAGGGAGCATGGAGAACCATGCTAAAAACTGCTGCAAGGCCCTTCATTTTTGGTTTCCATTTTGTTAAACATTTCCTGGAATGTCTCAAGTGTTTTTTGTTTTTTTTGAACAAACATGAAAATGTGTGAAAATCGGAGCAAAAAATTAACTTCATATTTTCCTGTGCAAGTATCAGAGTTCATATTGGGGAAAGGAAGAATCGAAAAAAGCAACAATTAGAGAAAAGTAAGAGTACTGAATAACAGTACATATACATAGGTACATACATGAGCATGCATTGCCTTATTTTATCAGGCGCCTCCCATTTGCCCTTAGCCTAATTTATTAACAACATTTATCTAATGTAATATATTGATTTTCTTAACATATCAGTATTTTCATGTACTTGATGATCCAAAATTTGGTGGGGGAAAATAATCAGTGAAAAAACAAATAGCTTTTGTAAAAGCCAGGAATTTTTGAGTAAAAAAAAGAATTAGTAAAAACTGAAAACAGGGCCTTGTAAAAGTCTGGGTGTTGGGCAGAAAGGGATGGATTAAGATGGCAGAGACTACAGGTGTGAACTGGGATTTACGGGGCAAGGTTTTTTTTCCATATAAAATTTGATTTGTATTAAACTGGAAAAAGCATTTGTTCTCAACTCACTCTACCGCTATTCACTGCACTACTAAGAAGCGAACGATGTTTCTGGACAAAAGTACCACCATATACTTGGTGTTTTTACTTTAGCTACTAATAGAGTAAGTAAGCTATGCAAAAGGATTATAATGAAAAAAGACTGTCTGAAGAAAACTCCCTCCTGTGGCTAGCACAATAAAACATAAAAGTCAGTTATTTTGCCTTTTAAAATGTTTTCTCACAATGGCATGGACACTGCAGTGATGTTTCCTGAAATTCTAAGGCCTACTCAACAATTAAAAGTTGTACTACTATAACTATTTTGTTTAGGGGTGTGATAAAAAAAAACCTATATAGTTATACCAGTAAAAGCCCTAGTGTGGGTGCAATTATACTACTTTAAAGGTGCTTTATATTGTCATAGCTAGTCTTCTTCCCGTGAGGGATTAGCTATACCACAATGAAATACCTTTATATCCATAATAACTGTGCCCACACAAGAGGAGAGGTGTGTGTGTACAAATTTAACTATACCAGTGTAGTTAAAGCAATACAGCTTCCCACTGTAGATAAGTCGTAAGTAACATTTATGGAAAGTATCAAGTCTAAATAGCATTTGATGAGACCAAACACAAAGGGACTTCAGTGTATTCCCAGACAAGCCAATCACATTCTCAAACGTACAATTCATATTTTCAGATTTAAAAATGCAAATGTGATAAGATACAAATCCCTAAAACCCCATGAAAAACTAATTTCTAGTGAGTTTGTCTTCTGGAATCCTTTAGGCTTTTTCCCCATTTCTTAAAAAAATACCTCTGCATAAATTATAAGTGTAAACCCAGAGTAATTTCACTGAACCCAGTGGAATTAGTCCAGTGTAAATACAGAATATGAGAGAATGTGGCCCTAAATTGCTCAAGATTATTTATAAAAATGTAAAAAAAGAGTGAAGACAGTTTCAAAATCTTCCTTGAAAGATACCTGCAAGACTGAATTTGAAGCCATGAGGTTATCATCCTACAACTAAGTGCAATAATGAGAAGTGACAGATCTTCAGAAGAATGGGCAAAAATGTGATTGTAAGGCATGGGGTGACAAATTACCATAAAAAGTAACAGTTACCTTTCTTGATCCATTAAAGTTATTCACAAAAGACAATGTAAAGAACCTGCAGTGGCCTTGCCCAATCACCTGTTTGCTACAGGTAGCTCAAAGACATGGTTTCCAGAGGCACACGAACACTGTCCTGCTGTCTTTTAAGAGTTGAGTTGTCACATAGAGAGAGTTAGGTACATTTTAATAGTGTCAATGATATGTAAGTAGGTAAACTCTCTTTCAGAATTCAGACAGATTCACAAAGTAAAATGGCACAAAATGGATGAGAGAATTTAACTCACTGAGCATCCTAGCAGGTGTATAAAAATGATATTACCTCCTAGCAACTGTAGTTAGAATCATAGAATCTCAGGGTTGGAAGGGACCTCAGGAGGTCATCTAGTCCAACCCCCTGCTCAAAGCAGGACCAACCCCAACTAAATCATCCCAGCCAGGGCTTTGTCAAGCCTGACCTTAAAAACCTCTAAGGAAGGAGATTCCACCACTTCCCTAGGTAACCCATTCCAGTTCTTCACCACCCTACTAGTGAAAAAGTTTTTCCTAATATCCAACTTAAACCTCCCCCTCTGCAACTTGAAACCATTATTCCTTGTTCTGTCATCTTCTACCACTGAGAACAGTCTAGACCCATCCTCTTTGGAACCCCCTTTCAGGTAGTTGAAAGCAGCTATCAAATCCCCCCTCATTCTGTAGTTCTGTAGATATATTGCCTTCACACATCTACACATGTTGGTCCACACAGCACAGTCCATAACCCCAACAGAGGAGATCCCTGAAAGCAATTCTACAAATTAACATGGTTTGAAACTACTTGAAAATTTATGTTGTCACTCCTAATAGATCAGCATTTTTACAATGGAAACGGCCTTAACTATTAAAAAGGGTACTTTGCAGAGAATATCAGAGACAAGTTCCAGGAAGGGTTACCAACTTGCTATTTCGTCATCAGAACATTTGACTTGAACCAATCCAGTGTGCACATGCTAGTTTCTGACCTCCATTCCATCTTGTATTTCTTTGGGAAATGCCCATTCCCTGCAACCCAACCTACAGAGAAATGTGACAAATGGAAATTTGTACAAATATTTAAAGTCTAGATAACACCAACTTTCCAGTTCTGGGTAAGAAAACAAATTAGAGTAATTGGTTTCCCTACAAAACATACTATTTCTTTGCTTGTGGTAAGATTCACACCCACTTGCAGGTCTCTATTAAAATATTTAATGCTTTGTCATCATTGATTGTCCGTTATAAACATGGTTTAGGGATATAGCTAGCATTCCACAGCAACGTTCACGTTTTCTCTTGCCCACCCCACATTCACAGTCAATATAGTAATTACAGACACACATTTCAAACACTGGATCTTTTTTTAAAGGAACAGGTTTACCCCAAAACCCACGAGATAGAACAATAGAGAAAGCAGATGATTATGTCCTGCATTTCTGAGACTGCACCTCAAGAAGTGGCACAGGAAAAACTGCATCTGTGTCAACTGCAAGAAAGAAAAGCTATTCAGAAAGTAAGGGAGAAAAGCTTGACTCCCTCCTTTGCCAAGGGCTGCTGGTCCCTTACATGGGTTATTCGTGGAAATTGCACTTGCAGGGTTTCTTCCTTGTTCTTCCATTGGACAAAGCACATTTGGCCCAGTGCAGAAGTGGCAGAGGTTCAGCCCCACAAAAAACACAAAGATGCTGTATTTCCCTTACATCCTCTACAAAGCACCCTGCAGCACAGCTACTGAAGAATCCATGATGCTATGGACTCCTGAATACAGCCATGGTCCACAAAATTCTCTGCCTCTTCAGGGAGAGGTTTACACTGAGCGGAGGGACATCTATCTAGCGTTAGTGCAATTAGCATTAGTCCCATAGGTTCGGATGTGGAAGTCAATGGTGCTGCTGACAGTGGTCTTGGGCCCCGCTCTCCCCACCTACAGATCCAAATCTCTGTGGAGCTCTTGCAGGGGGCTTGTGCAGGTAGATGCCATTTTTTGTTCCTCATGGCTGGATCCACTTGTTTTAGGTACCCTCCACTTCTGAAGCGGGGGAATCATTTGCACCAATCTGCATATATTTTCCAAGTGCTAGCAGAATGAATATATGACTTCAATGTCGGTTTCATTAATGCGGACTGACTTCATTTTTTCATATTGGAGTTAGTAAGAGCAATAATCTGAGGTCTCCTGAACAAATCTGTATAAGAGGAGCAAAACCAGTTCACGAGCCTTTGTTGTAGTTTTAAATAGCACTGCAATTAATTTATCCTTGGTGTAAACAAGTATAACTTCAATTAAATCAGTTGATTTGTACCTGCTTGCACCAATAAAGAATTTGACTTTTACAGTCTAGGAAAACTCATGGCTCATGCAAGACCCTGAGTTATGGGAACTGTGAGAGCTCACTAGACAGCAATTTCCAAGGTAACAGCAGCGGTCCCTTCACTCAGAAGTATTAAAAAGGTCTAATCTGCTGAGGTTGTAGGGGAGGGAGGAATAGGCTATTTAAACAGGCCACAATGTCCTTGTTATCTTACTAAAACATATTCAAAGATTTTTTTTAAGCTACCGATTGGCCTGGTGGGAGGAGTTATCACTAGATTGAAATGGCCCCTGCGCATGCATGCTCACTCCCAGCAGCATCCACTGTCACCATCACATTGCACGCTCTCCAGTCTGCTTCTGCATCACCCCCATCATCGCTCCTGAGAGAGGAAATTAGAGAAAGCAAAACTGAAACTGAATCAATGATTCCACATAGCTGGTAAAGGAGCTGTAAAGGACCTCTGATCCACTACCCAAGAATACACAAAGGCACTGTGGGGTAGAGGTTGGGCAGAGTTTTATAGTGATAAATACAAAAGTTACCCTGATGCAAGTCAACCTATAAGAAGATTTAAATTGATAAAATCTAAAACATTAAAAACAAATACCCTACTCCAAGCATAGTTATGCTCCAAGAAGCGAGATGTGTCAAAGACACCACAATGCCCACTAGGTACATCACTGTTGCTATTGATTTTACATGGAAAATGCTCAAATACTACAACGATAGGTGGCAGTAAAAAACACTTAGAGACAGGATCAGGATTTCACAGAAAGTGACTGCACAGCCTGCTATCCACAGCAGAAGGCTGCTGAGAGGCATTTTCAGGAGTGAAGAATGTATTGGCAAGACGACAAGCTATCTCCCAAGCAAGAAGAGCAGATCACAATTGGACTGACCTTATTTTATTCATAGGAAGAATCTGAAATGCCAGTCCCAGTCCACTGGCTTGAAAGTTGAAGGATGACAATACATTGGGGTTGCAGTCAGATGGCACGTGACAAAGATTCGTCACCGAATTTGGTCCTCTGATTGGAACATTAGCTTCCCTGGCCCAGGCCAAGTACTGATGGGTAGCATGATGTGAACACTGATTCACTGCCCCCCATTCATGGTTGACGAGCTAGGTAAGGCCCTTAACTCCATCAAGCCAAGCACAGTGGCAGGCTATGAGAACATCTTGCAGGAGTTCCTCAAGCACCTTGCACCAAAGGTGTCACAGTGGCTTACTAACTTCTACATATGGCTCATTAATGAGAAGTTACCACGCACTTGGCATCAATCAAAATCATTGCCACTAGTAAGCAAGGCATGGACCCCTACAATATGTCGAGTTACCACCCAATATCCTTGCTGTCAGCGTGTTTCAAGGTATTTGAGCGTTTCACCCTCTAACGAATTGCTCCGGATTTGGATGTCTTCTTGCAGGTTGAGCAGGCAGGGTTCAGGAAAGAACAGCACCTGTGATCAAAGTCCTGGCTTTGACCACCTTTATTCAAAATGGCTTTCAACAAAACTTAAAGACAGGAGCCATCTTCTTGGATTTGACCACCTCTGAAGACATGGTTTGACACAGAGGCCTCTTGTTGAAACACTCTTGAGTTGCCGCACATTGCGTGGTCAAAGTAGTAAAGCTCTTTCTCCAAAACAGGCAGTTTAGGGAGAGTACACATGGGTGACCGCTGTAGTTCTTGGAAGCTTCAGATCAAAGACCTTCCTCAAGGCTCATTTCTTTCACTGATATTGTTCAATGTGTACATCAATGACTTGCTACACTTTTGTGAAAGTTTATCTATGGCAACGACATCTGCTGTAGCTACCAAGCTCAGTTCTTCTCAGGAATTGTGAGGTCTTGAATGATGATATGAACTCGGCAGATTATTGTAGTCGACGGCGCCTGGAGAAGAGTTTTTTCCAAGACAGTTTCTAATGTATTTAATTTGCATAATGCAAGTGCAAGCCACGAGTTAAATTTTTTCTTCAACGGCTAACATCTGCAGCATGATCCAAACCCAGTTTACCTCAGTGTGACCTTGGATAGGTCGTTAATGTACCACAACCACTTGAAGACAATGGCAGCCAAAGTCAGCACTCAAAACAACCTGCTCAGAAAACTAACTGGTCCAATCTGGGGTGCAAATTCCCGGACGCTTAGAATATCAGTCCTTGCCCTCTGCTATTCAAGAGCACAATACTGCGCTCCTGTCTAGTGTCACTTGTCTCACACAAAGCTGGCCAATGTAGAGCTTAACAAAACTATGCACATTATTTACCAGGACTTTACATGCAACTCCGTTGCCATGGCTGCCAATACTTAGTAACATAGCACCACCTCATATTCATGCTGAGAAGGCCTCGGTCATCCTGCTGGCCAAGATTCATGAGAACAACTATCTGCCTTTGTACTCAGACCTCTTCAGCCACCCACCAGTTTGCCAGTCTTCCAGATGTCCTTTATGGTCGTTTATACCACCACAGGACATGATGGTGGAATCTGCTTCGCGCAATGAGTGGTCAGTAATGACTGTTAATCATTCTCTCGTCATTGACCCAACCATCTGTTCACCAGGTTTTGATCTGTCAACACACCTGGGTCATCTCTGAACCCGTTTCAAACAGGACAGGGCAACTGTGCAGCTAATCTCTTTAAATGGGGTTTTTTCTAATGACCCGCGATGCAGCTGCATTCAACTTTAGATTATGTTGCATATCCTTGATGAGTGTCCACTGACTTATTTTGATGGCAGGCTACTGGCTCTCCACCTGACTGATGATGATGCCATCAAATGGCTGGGTACAGTGCGCATATGAGGAGAGATTAATAAGAATACGAAGCAGTATGTACAAATTTGCAGTAGACATGAAATTTGGAGGAATAGAAACAGTGTCTATAAGGACTAGGGTGCCTAAGTCCAAAAGCACCTCGGTGAAGTGAAGGCGTAGGCTTGCATATAACTCAGGGAAACTAAAGTAAAGAGGATTGGTTAAACAAATGGCACATCATCTAAAGAACTGAGCAGAAAAATGATGCGACAGTGGTAAGGGAAAATAAGAGAAGAGTCATCAGACAGGTCTGAGACAAGGTAAGGCAGTATTGGACAAACTTTGTTGGTGAGAAACAAACATTCTAGCTTACACAGAGCTGCTGTTCTTCAGTTCTGGACCTCTTTTTAAAAAAGTTAAGGTAATAAACAAGAGTGTGGTTTCATCTACTGTGGAGTGTCCAGTCAATTTTTTTTTCTTCTGACTGTTAGTGGGGATGTGGTGATTGTGGGTGGTGTCATCATTGTTGTGAAATAATTCTTTGACGCAGAATAGGCAGAAAAATTCTGCTAGTTCTTCACATGTAGTATGGTATCAGGGTCTGTGGTAGGGCAGAAGTTCAGTCTCTTGGAGACGACAGATAATTCAGTTCCGGTTAAGGATAGTCTTCATAAATTGATGGTGTTGGGGTGTCATATAATGGGTCCTGGTGCCATGGTTTCTCTCAGAGGTGGTGTTCTGTGGGTTGTGGAGTTGTTGTAGTTGGTTCCATTTTTTGTTTGTGTGTTGGATGGCTGTCACTGGGGTGGTTTTTTTTGAGTTATTTTGGTTTTTTTGCATCCTTTCCAAGTAAGTATCCTGATTGTTCCCACACAGTGGAAGGAAAAAAAAATCAGTAATTCCTTGTTTGAAGTGGTCCCTTATGAAGCACGGGAGGTGCAGTAATTGCTTCCTCGGTTTTTCTGATGTCCTTCTGCAGAGCTGCTCAGCATATTTGGAGTTGTATGTAGTGATCAGAGGTCTACAGACGGAGAGACCTGTGGGGATTTTATTTTGTTTCTTGCATTTGCTCAAGAAGTAGATGTCACTGTTAACTTTTGCTTTTTTTCCCCTTCTTCATGTTGCGGAGTTTCCAGTTCAGATAGCAAAATCCCACACCTGAAGAATAGCTCTGTGTAAGCTCAAAAGCTTCTCTCTGTCACCAACAGAATTTGGTCAAATAAAAGATATTACCTCAACCCACTTTGCCTCTCTAATATCCTGGAACCATAATGGCTACAATAGCAATGCATACATCAGACACATCAGGAAGAAATTGCAGGGGGGGGGGGGGGGGGAGAATCAATCAACAAGATATAAAAATGGAGCACAATTGCATATGATCATTTCAATACCAGGCAAAGGGTTAATGAGACTACATGAGTGTACAATCCTGGGTCTTGCATCACAAGGTGGATACTGAAAAATTGCAAGCAGTATATGCAGAGAAGCTCTCCCTTTTAAAATAAAAAGACACAGAAGTAGTCTGGGGGTATTGCAAAGATTATGGGAGATCAGCCCCACTGGGAAACTATTGTATGAGCAATTGACAGCTGTTTTGCAAGGCTGTATTTTTGATCTCCTGATTGGAGGAAATAAAGGTGGGATGACTTCCTACATAGGCAATCACTGTCTCCTTCCCACTGCTGAACTTGGTCTCAGATCTTAGCTTCATATGGATGATTCACAAGAGCTAAAGATCTCTATGCTTAAGTGGTTGAGATTAGAGATAGTTTTCATTTAAACCATTTTAAAAGCTATTATTGTAGTTAGTGGAAAAAAGTAGTTATATTTCTGACATTTTTAAAATTTCTAAGTTATTTGTTTCAAAGTGTTTGAAATAAAGCCATTTTAATATTTTTAAAGTCACTAATATTTTTCAACATAAAATTTTGACTGTCAATATTTTCCTTCAAAACTTTCAATTTGAAGAGGGGTTCTGTTATTTTTTTTAAACACAAAGAAGCTTTGTTGTTCTAAACATTTCAAGCAGCTCTTATTCAGATAATAAATTCCTTTGCCTAGGGACCATAAACCCTGTCAATACCCAAAACAATGCATTAGCTATGTAACTTTTGATTTTGTTTTCTGTATACTGCATCTTCAAATTTTGGGAAATCAGCGGTCTGCTGGAGGCAGCTGCCATTGTGTGTCCATTGCAGATGTATCCTTCACAAGGACCACACACGCTGCTTTCTTGTGAAGATTTCACTTTGGTTCTTGTGTTGTTTCCTCTTAATCTAAAATAAAATTATTCAGACAGAAAGATGTTCTTGGTACATGAGGGGGGAAAACCCAACACACTGATTCTGTTATGTAGTTAAACTGCCAAAGTCTTCTTTTAAGATCTCTGTACAACGAAGAAACATTTCTACAGCGTTTAGACTGACTGATTTTAAAAGTGATTCAGTTAACTGTAACAAATTAAACAGCTTTGCCTTGTGTTTTGATTTACATGCTTCATCTGCAGTTACAATGCCGTGATGCTGGGGAGTTGACTTTTCACGATTCAGGCACCGCATGCTGGGCAGCTGAGAGTCACATATAGATAACATGCTATGTCTTGCTCCTCCTGAGTTAAAAGCAGAACTGTTTTGTTTTATGCTTGCAACTGGTTGAAGGGGATGCCAATCATCTATGTGCCTGTAAAAATCATGACACGGTTGGATAGTTTACCAGTGTGACAGGTCTCACAACTGGGCATTTTGGATAAACAAAACTGTTTAAAAGACCCCATAACAAATTAAAGCTTGCACAGAAAACACACACACCTTTGTTATAATAGTTTTAGGACTCCTTTGGATGCTGTAACTGTGTGGTTCACTGAAACACTACAAGTCATTGCATGGAGGCACTGGGAATCCTTTAGTGTGTGTGTGTGATTTACGGTTCCTCACTGGGCATCTGGGTACCACAGGCCTGCAAATAGTGCATGGCTGAGATCCTGATTTTAAAACTACACTTGAGCGGGCAGCATGTTTCAAGCTTTTCCAGTGCCAAATGTTTGTACTTAACTGCAAATGCCATTCAAATTTGAAAAGCCCAAGTACTGTGGCTATAGCCAGTGAATACGGCTTATTTGAGTGGCTATACTTGCAGTAAAATTCACATTTAAAACTTGTGAGCAATTAATATGCAAACTAGGATCCCGTATTACATTTATAAGACCCGAGAAAGGACGACAGATGTCCTAAGCTGCACATTTAAAAACGAATACCTCAGAAATTACCTTCACTCTTCATAGTGTGGTGTTGAGTCGATGTTGAGAATCTGACAGTTGTTGGAATCCTGAGCTGTCCTAAGATTTCCTAAGAGTTTCAAAAGTGACCAGGATGCAAAGAGTATTTGGTACCTCGGATTGCCCCTTTGAAAGATACACACATGAACCGTAGAGTCTGCAAAAAGTTTACTCTTCATATGCATTTGGGCCTCGATTCAACAGGGCACTTAAGACATAACTTTAACATGCAAGCAGTCCCAGTAAAGGCACTGGGGCTATACAGCTACAAACCCTGGCTTATCTACTCTGCTACCCAAAACCCACAGTAGAACTGTTAAAATCATCACTGGCCACTCGCAGCTGAACTGAAGCTTCCCAGGCACAGCCTCACATGGGTCCCTGACCCCAGCAGCAGGATCTTCTTCCACCCTTGAGCAATGGCAGGTGGGTCCCCCCCGAGCACCGAGCTTGGCTTGCTCAGGTGATGGGTGCAAGGAAGCTTCCTTCCTGGCTCTAGTGGCTGCTGCCCCTCTCCCCTCTAAAGGCTGGCTGCAGACTCAGGCAGATGTCACTGCATCTGATACACTCAGTTAACAGTATCATGAGGACTAGAAACACTAAGAAAACAAGCCAGATGCTGACATCACTGCATGACAGTCCGCTGGGGCTCTAGGCATGTGCTTTGGTTCTACTTGATTTTGCAATGAAAGAGTTAATTTGCCTGATTTTAAACCAACAAAATTAAATCAACCTAGGTTCACGTGAATCTGAGCCCAGCTTCCTCCCACTGAGAAGGGCCTTTCCATCGGCCTGAAGCAGTTACAATACCTGAAGCCAAGGAGGTTTGGTTCATGTGCTAAGAATATTCTTCACACAGCTAAAGGTATATAGGAATAAGTTTGGGATTTATTTAGGGCCTAATTCTGCCAGGGGATAGCCCCCTTAATGAATTAACAGGGAGTTGAGTGGGCCCAGCCTCTCCCAGGAAGTGCTCAGCTGACTGCAGGACCAAGCTTTTAAAGAGAAGGTTATAAAAGTGTGATAAATATAATGTATACCGTTCTAAAAGGTACGGAGGCAGCTGATAGCAAGAAAGTGTTCAAAGAGGCATAATAAGCTCAAAACCCAAGAGGTCACACAAAGCAAATCCATCGAAAGATTGGCTGGCAGAGGGGTTGAGGGAAAGCTTATTTGCACAGAGAATAATTGATGCATGGAAACATTCTTTTCACCAAAGCGTTCAACAAACGGCAGCTTCAAATGTGAATGCATCTTGAGAAAGGTTAGGAGGAAATAAACCCATCGGTGTCTGTACATTAGCAGGGAGCAGGACAGGTGAACCAGTGGAATGGGACCCATGGTTTCTTTCAGTCAAAAAAAAAAAAAAAAAAGTTAAACAAGTAATCACAAAAGCATCCTGCCTGTTGCACAGAATACCATTTGCTTCTACTTACAGATCAGAGTGGGTGAGTTGCGGAGAGCCACCTTTGAGTCATACGCCAATGCCAAAGAACAATGCAAGGAATGTGTTTGTTCCGGAAATGTCCATCCTCACCTTTGATTTATTTTCCTCTTGCTCTTTTTATCTTGATATTTCTGGGACTCTTGGAATACAGTGCAAGAGACAATTGACAGTGATACCCGGTATTAAAAAAAAAAGTTTCGTTAAACATATAACTGGAGGATACGGTCCCTATTTTATTTCGAATCTCTTTGTCATCTGAGCAGAGAAACGTTTTTGTCCCTCTAAGCAGTGCTACATTCCTACTGGTGGTATCAGATGAATTTAGTAGTAATTGAACCATCACAATTCATTTATGTAAAGGTTTTATCCCCAACCTTTTTGGCTGAAAGATAAAAGAATTTTAAATATTTTAACCCCCCTGACCTGCAGATGAAAATAAATAAATTAGTTTTCATCTTTTGATAGCACCATCAAGAAAGGGCTGGAAGAGGGCAGGTGAAGGGTTAAGGAGTCCAGAAGAATGAGCAGATAATGGGGTTGTTCAGTCTTATCCGCTACTGCAGCCTCTCCCTCACAATGAATTTAATAAGCTTAGGAAGAGTAGGTGCATAAAATTAGAAACATCCATTAATTAACATAATTTTTTATTTACCGTCAGCAAACACGTGAATGACAAAGTTCCCTTCAGCTATTTTAAAAGCACATCTTCAGTGGAAATCAGTTACCTCCACCTTGCCAAGGAGATCCCCTGTGATTAGATTTCAAGTGAGAGGCTCTTTTATTTTAATGTTTACCGTGAGCAGCAGCAAAGATTATTAGTCTCTAAAACGGTTTGTGGAGGACGGAAGATGGAAAAGAAAATTCTCCAATGTGAGCTGCTTACTGCTTTTTAGCAAATACATTATAAAAACACTGAACAAACAAATAATCCTTTGGAGAAATGTAATCTTCATATAGCTTCCCATGATCTGTGACTCACTTCTAGAAAAGGCTAATTTGTTGCTGCTAAGTTGCAAGCAAATAAACAAAACTACATGGGTAATATTTTGTCTAAGCAGATGAAGGTTCATATCTCTGAGGTGTTTTTTGTTGTTTTTTTGTATGCAGTTATCCATCTGATAGTACAAAGGCCATGTAAACATTGCCCAAGTATGGTCTCAGAATTCCCCCCCAAAATCAGCCTGCCTTCATGGACTCTTTATACCAGGGTAGCCACGTGTAGGAAAAATGTTGTAGATAACCCCCCAAAAAGTGTGGGCATGAGCAAGAGGGTGACAACATCGTAGAACATGACAGTGGACAAGGATACAGAACATTCCCTGTGAAATATCTAGCTCAAGGGGTTTTAAAAGAATTTGCTTCGAGTTTATGTCTCATGTTTGCTACCATGAACATTCTAGCAATTGTATTTCTGGCAGCAACGTTCATTCGGTGAATTTTAAGCAAATATTGCAGCATGTTCATGAAAAAATAAATTTTGAATTTGTATCTACAAACATTTGTATGGGAAATGAGATGCTCAGAGTTAAACTCCTCCAAGTCAGGGAGTGGAAATATACCATCCTTGTATCTAGATCCTTATGGTTTATCACTAAATACCTGGGAGACACTCAAGTACTACCAACAGCTGTAACAATAATAGTTTTTCTCTCTCTTTGACTTCTCAATCTAGACGAGAAATCACTTGACTGGGTTACAGCATTTTTGGCTTGCTTGTTTGTGCGTGTGTTGTGTGAAGAAACTGGACAGTAGAATCTCTCCTTCTGCTGACATCTCCACCCCCGCCAGAGGTGCAAACAAATAAAGCTTTCCTTCCCCTTCGGGTGAAAATGGAGACCCAAGTTACCACCGTTTTCACACCCCTAGCCATAATCCAAGGGGAACACACTGGCTATCAATTGCCTATCACATTATGTAGTGCAAAGAGGTGGGAAGGAAGTAGAGGGTAGTTAGGAGCACAAGGGATGCTCCCATATGGCTACCTACATGCGCACGCACACACACACACAATCCATCTTCTTGGGGTCATGCAAACCTTGCAGATACATTTATTCTCTTGTTCCCATTCTCCTCCCCATGCCACAAGATGGTATAACATCACTTCACCATAGGACGAGACACAAGCACCCAGTGACATCACAGAACTACCATAATTGGGGAGCTACTCCCTCCTGCCCCTTATGGTTATTTTAATCACCATGCTCTTGGGTTCTTTAGCTGGCTATCCTCAAAAGGAAACAGTGGTTGATCATTTCTCCCTTCTTGAGAAACCGAGGTGGAGATGAGAACCAACTGACCAAGAGTCATTCTGAGTAAGATAGAGGTGATGTCGATTGTGGGAAGCAGTCAGAAGATATGGTGAGGACAACCTCTGCCCTTTCAATTGTGGATGTGCATCCCATCTTTTGGGTTTTTTTGTTCGTAATTTAGGGGGTCTGGTTAGATTTCCATCTGCTATACATGATCAGGTGGTAGTAACAGGTCCCCTCCCCGTTTTATGTATGGGCAGGAGGTTGAGAGCTTCTCTCTGATGCAGATGTTGCAACTGTTACATCCATGTATTTGCTGCCTCTAGATTAGATTAGACCTGCTTGTTGAGTGGTCTCTCTCACTACAAGCAGATTACAATGGCGCTCTGTGATCTGCACTGGCTGTCTACTGGCTTCAAGATAGATTTTAAGGTGTTGGTTCTAGACATACAAAGCTCCAACTGACCTATGGCCTATCTATGCGACACCCCATTTGCCCCCCCCCCCAAGCCACACCAACCCATTTGCAGTCAGTTGGAGCCCACTTAGTATAAAGTACAGGAGGGCTGAGGTTGCTACCATGCATTCTCCAAAAAAAAGGGGCACCTTGGTTTTGGAATTCATTGCTTCCCCAAACCCCCGGTTGAAAGTCTGAATTAGCTGACATAGGATATATTGCAAAGCCCATCTCTCTCTCTTGCTTTAAGATAGGAGAGAAAGTTATGACGATGGTGAATGGTGGGATAGAATATGGTGAGGAATTTACTAGTGTCTCCTAATTGTCTGTTACTGGCTATTGTGGGATTCAGTTCTAATAACTGAGCATTTTAAGATTAGAAAGACCAGGTGGATGAGGTAAAATCTTTTATTGGATAAATTTCTGTTGAGAGAGACAAGCTTTTGAATTTAGACAGAGCTCTTCTGCAGCTCTTACAGACATCTAAAGTTATTCGTTTGATAGAAAACTGAAACTAGTATTTTTGAGTGTAGTATATTTTGACAAAACTCTTTTTGTGACAAGGATTCTCAGCTTCTCTCTCCATTAATAGTCTGCAGGTTTGAGCTCTTGGTTTGTGGGGGAAAAGTAATACTTAGGCAAACTTCACACTTCCTAGAGAGTGACTGTCCTTCCTCAGCAACAACCTCAGTCTGTAGCCCTCTACCTGGCTTTATAGGCCCCACCTGTTCCAGCACAGGTGGGCCTGCTGCAATCACTAAGTTCTCTGCTCCATGGCGCCTCCTCCAGGGGAAGCCTGGCCAGTTAATTGGCCTACCCACCCACTTAACCCCAATCAGTCCTGTGTGGGGTGGACACCCCATCACCGCCACCAAAAGACACACATTTGCTCTAGCAACCCGCTCTCTACCAGATTAACGTAGGTACTAAGAAAGTTACGAACATGTTTGACAGCTTGTGCAAAAGATGGAACCTCCCAACAGCAGAGTAACCCATAGAACATCATGCTGCGACAGTGGTTAAGCACTTACTCAGACTGTTATGAATGAATCAACCCGTCTACAGTTCAACAGATTTTCCTTTGAGATTTCTATCCAAGAACGGACAGCATTCAACCGCACTTAGCTTAAGGAGATCTGATGAGATTGTTACCCAAAATGGCATAGCTGCAGAGCTATCTTGATTTTGATGGGGAAGTATAGCTCTAAGAACCATTCCCCTTTATTTGTCTTTCTATACTTCATGTGTCCAGCAACAGGAAAGTCAAAGTTATTTTTGTGGGTAAAGGTTAAGGCACGTGAAAGCAAGAAATTTTAGATCAGGTCCCTAGGTTGCTGTCAAATTCATACTTTGATTAAATATAATAAACTGAAGTAGATAATAAAATGTTCGCCTCCCAGTCACTGCCATCTAATAAAGGTGGTTTGATTTGTTTATTGCATAAATCATTACTGTGTTCCCCTGGGTAGTATTTTGGCCATGGGAGATAATGATATTCTAAATTAATGGCAAAAAGTCTTGCATGACTAAAATACCTATTATACCAGCTATCCAGCTTCAAGAAAATTGCATATTGTGAAGGGATGCAGGCATGTCAGTACTTGTTAAAGTATTAAAATTAACGTGTTTAAACTTAATTTACTGTAGACACAGTTTGCTTCTTTCTTCCAGAGCCCATTACCAGACAATAGATTTTAATTAATATATTTAATATCTTGTTGCAGAGGAAGCAGAATATACCAGCATCCCTGCAGAAAAAAAAAAAAACAGCTGTGAAATAGTATGGAAAAAAAAGTGAAGTGGTCCCCAGGGACTCAAACATTATGGAAAAATCCTATTCAGAATAGTAGACTACTGAATTTCCAAACCATCTGCAGAATTCCATAGTAACAATATTATCTAATTATTCTATTAATTTATTGTAATGTCTATAGAGCCATATAACTGGAGTTTCATCCTTAAATTTTGGTATTACAGCAGTATCTAGAGGCCTTAACTGAGAGTAGGGCCACATTGCGCTAAATATCACGTCTATCATCACAGATGTGTGCAAGGCTTGAAATAGGAGTTGCAGCCATTGGAACGAGGAGATTTCCATCATCCCAGTAGGATACACAGCACTTGCTTCTTCCTCTAAAAGTGCCCGAGACAATAGACTTTTAATTAGCTGAAAGTTATTTTAATGTTTTAGGCCATTTTTAGAACCCTAAACAGTTAACACTTGATACCTCAAGCAGAAAAATACAAGAAATAGTTGTATCTAATTTATATTTATATATAGTGGTATATAATTTATATACACAGACACAAAATGGAATTAGCAGAACTGGAATTTGGAATGCTCCTGTGTCATTTACCTATTGTGATGGTATTCTCCTGTCTTTCCTTGATGTTATTTTAACTTGATCTCATTTTATAGTAAGAGTATTTGTTATCCACTTAATATTTTCTCATGCAAACTTATTTCCTTGCACAAAGGCTCAAAGTCTGCATTTTAACTGCAGAATTCTGCTTATGTACATTATTAAAATCTTCTTTTTAGCAGATTTTTGCTCATCGTGCTTCATTGGGCTCATATGATACCTAGCAAATAAATACCTTCATGTTAAGTTCAATAAAATAATTGGTTTTTTTTTAAATCTGCAAAACTAACCACTCAAAGTGACAGAATTCTATTTAGTAGTGGCGAGAGAAAAAAAACAGACTAAGCCAACAATGAGGTAAACAGGAAATGAAGATAAAGCTTCCCTCTTGCTCAAGAAGTTAGTAGAATGCAATTTTATTCAAACAGAAAGGAATGTTTCATCACCCTAGTTAACTGAATTTACATTTACCTTTTGTAAGACTTAAGTTTTCCCTAGCTACTCAATTTAGTTTACTAGATGTGAGATAACTGAACTCTTGATTCCTTAAAAATCTTTTTTATGGAAACATACAGGACTATCTTCAGGGATTTCAGTGATTTATTCTTTGTGCTTTTAATCTGTCTTTTCTACGCTAGGTTTGGTTCAAGGAAGGCTGCAAAAAAGGTTTATGCCAATTTAGCAAGAGGAGAAAATGAGTTACTACCAGCTGCATCACGAGAGACTATAATAGCTCCACATGAACTTCAGAGAGATCAGAGGCAAGTGCTACACTGTTGATCAAATAAGATCTGAGCTTTTCATATCCACTCAGAGGTGCTAGCTCTAGCTACACCTATCTTTTACACAACACTTAAAATAAATCAATAGAAGTGAGTGTGCTGCTTATTAAGATTTCAGAGTTGACATTTTGGATGGGAAGATTACAAGTCATGAAAGAGAAACAAGAGTAATAAATCTTAAAGTGAGGTACCGGATTTTTTTTAAATTCCTAACAAATGAAAGTTTCACTTCGTATGTTTTGTTACAGTGGCCTGTCTAAGGGATCCTGGTTTCATCAAGAAGATGGATGGCAATCACCCCTGCACGACAGTCACCTGAAAATTGCAACAATCTATGTTACAAAATATAGGTGATCAGAAAATGACAAAACAATTCTCAAAAATGAGACCAATGGGTGGTTAATCCTGAATGCCTATTGATGTACAACTATGTATCTAAGCATTTTCAAACAGGATAGATAAACATGAGTGATTTTTATTTAAATTAAATGATTTTAAACTATTTAAAATGTTAAACATATTAACACCTAAACTTCGCATGAGCTATTTACATAATTTAGATTAAATAAGAAAATATATTATTCCTTATATTATTTCTATAATTATAATATAAACTTAGTTTGCTGCTAAGTTTAAAAGAAAGTCAAACAATTGACCGGGTAGAAGTCATGGGCAAAGCACCTAGAACTAGGGGTCTGTTGAAATACTAAACCAGTTTTTGACAGCATAGCTCCTTCTGCAGTGGCGGAGAGAATATTTTTTCAATTTTTTCATTTAGTTCAGTAACTAGTTCAAAGTTAAGAAAACACTGGGAACTGAAAAAGCAGGAAAGCTTGCTTTCTTGTTCCAATCCATAAATAAGAACTAGGTGTGAGAGAATGAGATCTACTAGTTCTAAAATTTGAAAGGATATGGTGCTCAGAAAATCAGTTCAATTCACTAAATGCAGATAATACTTCCTCTGTTTAATAAACCGTTAATTTTAAATACAAGATGTGTTTTTGGTAGTTTTATTAAATATAAAACCAATTTAAAAGCTCTGTTTTGTGCATTTTTAATTAAAATCAAATTTCTATCCAAACAGAGCTTGAGACAAATCACAAATAAAAAAATGCATCCTTTGCCATTTTGTAACATATTAAAAATGTAAAAGATAAGATTCTAAATAAATGTAAGTTATGCTACATAATTGGTTAAATTAATGAATATAGATAAAGTGTATCATCCTAGTTAATAAAAAGGGGCACCAAATGTAGTATTAAGCCTATATTTAGTTGTAAATAGACATGTTTAATCATTACCATTGTCAGTCAACCTTTCTTTACGAAAAAGACTACAAAAGTACAAATGCAAAACAAGATTGAAACCAATGATTTAAATCAAGGTTTTCTGCTTGCTGATTTAAATCATAATTAATATTGGTAATTTAAATCAATCCACCCCATTCTGAAATAAATATTTTTCTGACTCTTTAAAGTTCTATATTGGGAAAAATACCTAATGTAAGTTGCAAACAAATGACTAAATAAATCCATTGCTTTATATATTCAATTTACTGATGCAATGCACTCGGTAAGCATTCAACGTATTTGTATTTCTGTCATGGAACCAGACACCATCAAAATTCACAATACATTTTAATTATTTCATATCAATTAAAATGCATCATTGAACCAGTAGCTGGATGAATTATCAGGTCAAGCAGCTAATATATCGTTAAATTTTATAGTTAATTCAAAATTATTATAGATCATAAACATTCATGATTAAACTGTGCCAGTTAATTTTCAAAGCATAACCACGGATACAAATAAGACAAAATTTGTGAGTACTTATGGACAACAAACATCTACATGATTACACTGGCATTGTTGGGACCATTCAGATAAACAGTATGTGATGAGATTGGCTTTACAAAAATGAGACCGTGAATTTTTTTTTAAAAAAGGACCTTACCACATATTTACTTAGATTTAATGTACAAAAAGATACCTTTACATAAGGCATGTGTCCCCTAACAATAACTAAATTCAGTGTATGTAGCAACACCATCAGTAAAATACTGAGGAAAGAAAACAAAAACCATACATCAGAAAACATACTCCCCGTTCAAATCCCTTCACCATCAGCTCTCCCCAGAATCTCTGATGTAAATATGGCTTTTGCATTATGCCCAGAAGGTTAAACTTGGCCTATCTGGGGTAATGCAGGGGAGCTGCAGAACCCTCACAAAACACCCTGACCATAGCCTTTTATAGTGAGTTGGCGGTGGGGCAATTTAACTTGAATGCCTTTGCTGACTGCAACAATGGTAGTATGTAGGGTGACCAGATGTCCCGTTTTTTGGGACTTTTTCTTATATAGGGACCTATTGCCCCCCACCCCCATGCCATTTTTTCACAGTTGCTATCTGGTCACCCTAGTAGTATCGCAGTGTCAAAAAGGCTCTCTTAGGTAGGTATTAAGGCTTTGATTTTCCAAGAGGTCCAAAGGAGTTAGGTACCCAATTCCTGTAGACTTTCAGCAAGAGTTAAGCAACTATCTCCCTTGATCCCATTTGAAAACCCAATCTAAAGATCTGGCTCAAAGTCAGGTCGAACTAATACATGAGTCTGAGTTAAGTGATAAAACACTGTTCAGAACCAGAGTCTATCTCCCACATTTATATGGTCAATATCTTTTGTACAAAGTGCTTTGTAGGACATAAGGACAGGAAAACATCTTACCTACTGACATGCAGCCACAACGGATCACAGCAATAAATAATAATCAGCCATACACATTTATGCTTAATTCTTAGGCTAAGTTTAAAAGTCAATAAGTTGAAATGCAATTGCTCTCTCTCTCTCAAGCTATTTCCTACCAGGATTAATCTCTAGATTTTTTTTTTAAAACACTTACTTAAAATTCTACTCTTTTCAGCATCTGGCAGACTGTAGACATTGGGTCTAATTTAATCAGAAGAGCACAACTCAGCTTCAGGCCAAGATGGCACTTGGTGAGGGAAGCTGAGAGCTTTCACACTTTTTTTTTTTTTTTTTTTTAAAAACAAAAGTACGTCTGTTCCATTCTGCCCTTGAACTTTAAATCTTTCCCAATATTATTCAAGGTTGCATCTGCAAAGTGATGGCTCCTCCGAGCATACAGAAATGACAGTTTACACAGAAGTAACACAAGAGTTAATTGGAGTATAGGATTTTTAACTGTGCATCCCAGACAGATTTCCCTTCTTAAAAAATTGTAAGTGGTGTAACTGATAAAAGATATTCTTTAAAAAGTGTCCCCCGTGTCAAACACACAGCTTGGGTAAGTTATGATTAATTAAATTAGAACTCTGGAGACCAACCATCAAGAACTGTAGCTTTCGAGTACTGCCCTTCTGCATTAGTTCAGAAGACTGGTATTGGCTAGACTGTTGTCTTTAGTCTTGACTGAGATGTATCAAATCGCTGAGCTACACAATTCTGACTTTGGGATAACTTTGTGGAAAGCGCTCTGCCTTTCTTTTTTGATGCACAAATCTACAGTATGACACAGATGTCTTGTCTACAGGAAACTTTTCATTTATAAATTCTACATCAAAATGGCTCTTCAAAAACTGAAAATAATGTCTTTTTTGTCTAGTCTGAGGGGGTGGAGGAGGTACAATTTGTTTAAAGGAAATGTTTTTAAAGAAAAATTAGGTAGGAAGTTTTCCAACAAAATCTATACAGTCAAATACATTTATATATGCAAATGTAACTTGAAACCACACTGTATATATTAGATTTCATGGCCAGTTGCTATACTCATACTGTTTCTGCATAAATACTAACATAAATGTAATGTAACTCCATTGAACTGGTCTGATAAAAAATTGGGCCCCTGGCTATATATAAGCACACAAATACCACCTGGCTTGCCCTGAATGTAGTGTTAGGGAGCACTGCTTAGGGTACGTATCAATAGGAATAGTCTAATAATTTATTTTTAAAAGTCACTTTTTTCTTTGTACATCGTGTTTTTAATGGAACAATTCGTACACCTCTTCAACCTATTCCAGATGGCATTGTGAACTTCTACGGCTCCTTATGAGGACAAAGTACTCCAACATTAAGAGAATCTTACCATTAATGGAGTCTTACCTGTAAAAACCTCAGGATTCAGTTGCAAAAAAAACCAAAAAGACCCTCACACGCAGCTTCTTTCTATTGCCCATTTTTACCGTAAGGCCAAGCTTCCTCTGAGAGTCTTGTGAGTTTTGAATGTGTCAGTTCTTGGGCGTGCAATGTAAGACACCTAAAGGGTCAGAGTTTCAGAAAGTGCTGAGCACTTACCCACCCTCTGAAAATTCTCCTTTTAAATGGCCTCAATATGGACATCAAAAAATGGAGGCATCCAGAATCATTAGTAATTTTTGAAGATCTGGGTCTACATGTCTACAGGAGTTGGGGGGATAAACAGGCAGAAGGACAGATCTTCCCAGCTATGCAAATAAATGGCACACATTCACTGAATTTTTGCGATCACAAATGTGGACAGAAATTCAAACCAGGGCTGATTTATTCTTCAGTCTTAAAATATGAATATGTCTAGTAGCACACACTTAAGAAGTGGTTGAATACTACTGTACTCATTTTAGAAGCAGATAAATCACTTCTGTATCTCAATCTAACTGAGATCACACAGAGTTAAAATGGGCAAAAATAAAGCCCAGGAAAATGGACGCCCTTTGTGAAATCCCATTGATTTCAACAGTAAAACTTCCTTTGACTTCAATAGAGGTAGCAATTCACACCCAGGCCTTTGCTTTAACCAGTAGAGAACCATTACCCAAGCTGTCCAAAAAACAAAAAAAAACAAAAAAAAGATTTCCCAGAAATGTACAAACGTCTTCCCACATTGTGATGAGTATCGTATGACCAATTTCTTCATTTTCCAATCGTTGAACAAAGTTCATCACATCCACAGGTGTGCTGAACACTGATGAGTTCTGCATTTCCTTTTCAGCTGTTCACATGTAAAACTCTTCAATGAAAAACAAGCTCAGGCACAACTTTCTGTATTTAAGTGCCATTCTTTAAGGTGATACAGACTAAAGGGGAAAAAAGCACTCTGGAAGCTCTTCAGTATGACAGAAACTACTAAAAATGAGCCATTTCACTTATCGTCGTTATTGATTCATTTGAAAAAGTAAAAACACACACTGTGGAAAACACCAGCAATTGAAAAAGAAGAATTGCTGTACTTGTAAATCAAATTCATTCCACTTAAGTGCTCCATTATCTCCCAGTTGTGCAAAAATTGAAAAAAGGTTACTGCTTTTAAAGACTTAATTTGAATCTAGACCTTTCAACAGTATGCTCAATGATTTATAACACTGATTGAATTCAAGTTCTTACAGCTTTGAATGCCAGAAAGTCATTTCACCCCTTTCTAATACTGGAGCAACTGGGATAGTGTTTTTGAAGTAATGGGAGAAACACACTTAGTTCCATGATAACATAATGTCTCCTGTAAGCCTGGAGAAAGCTGATTTTGCATTACACACAGTGCAGTAGGCTTATACAGGAGAGTTATATGGAAAACAAGAAAATGGATTACAGCAAAATAAAGAATTAATAGCACAGAGGGATTCTGGAGGCAAGCCACAGGAGTGATTCAGGTAGGCACTGGAACACCAACACAAAATAAATTAATGTTGTACAACTTACCACAGCACAATTCCCCCACTCTCTCACTTTTTTCCCCCTACTTCTGTATGTGAACTGAATAGTGATGTTTAATATATTGAAACCTAGAATTAGCATTAGCAAAGCCAATAGGTTAAAATTGATTTAAATTATTAAAATAAGATGCTACAAAAATTAAAGGGGGATTTTTAGTTACTCTTAGAAGTAAGTATTAACTTGGGACATTTAAATTACAATCCTTCTGTAACTGATGTATGCATATTCTTTAAAAGGGTATAATCATCTGGCTGTCAGATGCATGGATTTATGACTTTAAAAAATCAAGTATGGCTTACAATTGGCACTCTGTATGCATAATATTTTAATAGCAAGATTAGATATCTATGGTAAAGTATTAACAGCCTTTTGTTGCACTAATGCAATTTTGTTAAAAGCCAACCCTCTCACAAAGTTTCTAGTTTTTCCTAGATTTGATTTTCCACCATGACATGCTATACGGTATACAAAAGCAAACACATTTTCTTCTTCTAGATTCCTACAATGAGGCCACAACTTTGCTGTCATGAGTTACAATTCACCACCATAGAAAAGACTATAAAAACTACAAATGCTAGGCTGACATATCATGGAAGAAAACCAGCAACATACAGCACTACTCAACTTATACAATACACTTAATCAAGGACACACGGATACTATGGTGTGCCCCTCCTCACCAGTACCTTGAGTACAATCACAGTGGTATTGTTTGCTTTTTAAAACAAACTTCCAAGCACCTTTTGGCTTCAATGGCGTCAGAAAGGTCACAAAGACCTGGTATTTTAACATTTGCTGGCTAATTTAGGCTTTAAATTTGTGTGTGCATGGACAAACATTTTTTATTCTGCCAAAAGTGTTGAGGATCAAGGGCTGGACGTGGGGTTTCCTTTTCCCAGACGGATTGGTTTGTTTCTGAGTTTATCCTCTGCTTCCACTAACTCTTCCCACCCCACCACCCGCTTCAGAAAACTATTTCTAATTGTTATTACTCAGAAGGGAAGAAACACCACGATTGTTTAAGATAAAAATATATTAAGGGCAGGTTAATCTGTTTATGTACCATTCAATGTATATTTTGCCTTCTTGCCTGCATACAGTACAGCAGAGATGTCTACCATAATTGACTATAGCAATAACATTGTAAAACACTGAAGTTGATCCAACAGCTTATCCATAAGACTTCAGTCCCCACCCTAGAAATACTGCATTCATCTATAGCAAATACTGTTTTCAGTGGCTGTATAATGCACATATGTACAAACATTCTATTCTAGGCTTCCATGTCCATTTGAGATGCATCATACACTGCCTTCTAAATCATGTGCCCTTCTCGCTTTTTCCTACAAGTTACTATTTTGTACCATTACTAGACAGCTTTATATCCATTTTCAGAACACGACTTGAATATTTAAAACTTCACAATACCAAGCCTGTAGCTTCTCCCATATGCCATACTCCACCAAAAGACATTTATGTGAGGATACTATCAAACATCTCAAAGAACGCAAATGCCTTCCCATGTACTTTCTTGAAGTTACGTAGATATCAACCTAAAGTTTGTGTGTGTGACAGGAGGACTGATCTTGTAAGTTTCTGGGACACAAAAATAACGTCATGACTAACCTTTGCATTTCAACTACTGAGCAAGATCTGCAGTGAGAATTTTTAATCACAGCTATGATAACAAAGGACATCCTGGAATGAGACAGTTATAGTTTAAGGTAATCTTATCCTCCTGGTCAAAGAAGGGAAAAACTAATGCAAGCTATTAAATACCATATTTACTTATTTCACATCATACGTGTTTAAATACATCTTGGGCCAATTATATTCATATACACAAATATCAAATGTTAAAATACCACAGTACATCCTTATAATGGAAAGTTAACTTCAACTCTAGCTGTAGACAGATGGCAAGTCTCTATAATATCGTGCATTTACAGGAAGTGGGAATAAAAATGTCAAAGTCTGTGATTGCAGAGATCCTGTGAGAAAGTTCATTGTCGCCAGAGTCCTTCAACTCCCAATCTGATACAAGGTCCCTCTCACAAAGAGCAGCTCCCTCCATCCGAGACGTCAGCTGCCCCTCCCAACATGATCCTTTCACTAGAGCAGTCATGCTCTTAAATACAGAACTAGAGATGGGACTATATACCCTGCATCCAAGCACACCAATGTCCTCAGGCATCTTGATCTCAGGCATTTTGAACGGAAAAAAAATTGTATATATTTTTTTATTTTGAGAACATAACTGAAAAATACAATTATATGTTTCATTTCTTTTTTTAGGCTGACTACTTTTATTGAACCACCACTGAGAATAAGAGGAGTGCCAAGCGTCTCAGTGTATAAATAGCTAAGGCAGAGAGACCAACAATAGGGCTTTGCGATTGCAAAGCACAGCAAGACAAGCAAGGGAAGCTGTGGGTTTTCACTGAACTCCTTGTCATCACTAAGTCTGGATTTCCTAATAAGCAATTCATTTTGCATGAAAATTAGGAAATCTCAGTTTCTTACCAGCCAGGAGATGCAAAGAACGAAAGCAGCAATTGTGGAGATGCCAGTAAACATGCTGAGAAAAGCAATGCGGAATGGTAGATTTAAGAGAGGATTCCAATCTACATGCAAAAAAACAAACAAAAAAAACCCCACAACCTAAAATCCAAACTACCTCCTTGGCAAGGAAGTAGATTTTGTGTTATTTAATAGTACAAAGAAACAGAAAAATTCAAAAAGTTAGAGAGAATATGGTTTTCCTCCCCAACATATACAGTGCTGCCGGCTTAAAACCTATCACTCAAAAATTCTTCTGAATTTCCACAGACAATTCATAGACAGAACAGGAATTAAACTTTATACATTTATTGCATCTAATCCCACCTCCTCCTAAAAACAAACCATTATTTATTCCTTGATCTGCATTTCTGATCAGTTCTCTATATTATCATGCTACTGTAGATACAGAATCATCTATCATCTGGAGAGGAAGTATTCTACAGTAGCTTATTTTGCAAGGGGGAAAAAGACTTGCTAAAGAGGGATTTCAAGCTGCTTTTAAACTATATGTAAACATTTAAGGAAAGATACTGCAGCAGAATCACATGCCCACCTTCACGGAGACTAAAAACAGAGCAAAATGGTTATAGTGCAGTTACTGCTGACCTACAAGCTGAACCAGTGTATTTACAGGAAAATGTCTGCTGGTTATCCAAAAATCAACTAGAAGACAGTGTTCCACATAACAGAGTAACTGAAATATCTCTATAAATATATCATCTCCAAATCTCTCCCCAATTTACCTTCCTACAGCAAAGGGAATAATGAATTGCTCTGTAAAATAGAGCAACAGAGTAGAGAAAAATAGCTTTATTAGAATCTCTTTAAATTGCCACTTAAAAAGCATAATTTATCTTCCTGGTGCACTATGATTCAGAATGCTGGCTAAAGCACAGGTCTGGGAATCAGGAGACCTTGATTCTATTGTCTGAAGTGCCACTTCCTGTATGATCTTGAGCAACTTCTTTAGCCTCCTCTGTGAATGAGCTCCCTATTAAACAGATTAATAGATTTCAAGGCCAGAAGGGACTATTGTGATCCTCTCATCTAACCTCCTGTACATATCACAGGTCATAGAACTTCCCCCAAATAATTCTCAGAATATGTTTCAGAAACGCATCCAATCTTGATTGAAAAATTGCTCATGATGGAGAATCCACCACAGCTTTTGGTAAATTGATCCAATGGTTAATTATTCTCACTGTTAAGATTTACATCTTATTTTCAGTCTGAATTTGTCTAGCTCCAACTTCCAGCCATTGAACTGTGTTATACCCTTCTCTGCCCGAGTGGAAAGCCCATGATATTTGTTCCCCATGTAGGTATTTATAGACTTCAGCTGGTATGCGATCAGGACCTGGTGCTTTATTGTTCATTTGTTTAGCTGCTTTGCAGACCTCCTCAGGTGTTGGTGGGTTGGCAAGATTTTCCCAGAGTGGGCGCTGAGGGATGGAGTCGATGGTGCCATCAGTCATGGTCAATTCTCAATTTAGAAGCTTTTGGTAGTGTTCCTTCAGTGCTCTTTGATGGATTCATTATCTTTAAGAAGGGTCCTACCATCTTCGGACCTCAGAGGTGAGAGGCCACATGAGCTTGGTCCATACAGGATCTTTGTCTCACAAAAAAAGCTCCGCATATCATGGCTGTCAGTGAATGTTTGAATTTCTTTTGCTTTTTCCTCTCCCACCATTTGTTTTTGATTTCTCTGATCCTCCTTTGAACTTCAGCTTTGAACGGATGGAAAGAGCTCTGCTTCTGATTGGATAGTGATTGGTTTTGCCAGCTGCAGAAAGCTTTTCTCTTCTGGTCCAAAAGGGTGGTAATCTCCATGTTGCTGTTGTCAAACCAGTCCTGATGATGGCAGGTAGCAAGGCCAATGGATTCCTCGCAAACCTCATGGATGGTCTGTTTTAGGGCTTTCCAGGCTTCTTTGACACTTGTGTTGTCATTTCCAGGTGTGCATATGGCCAGTTTTTCCACTGAGGAGTGTTTGAAAGGTCTCTTGGTGCACTGAGGATTAAAGTCTTTGGAGGTTGTATTGCTGTCTGTGTGATTTGGATTGCTTTCTATGTTTTGGTGCAATCCTGATGGACATGACTGACCTCACCAGGCAGTAGTCAGTCCAGCAATCGTCAGCTCCTCCCATGACACGGGTGATTTGGACATCTCTTAGATCCTGTGTTCTTACAATGACATAGTCTAGGAGGTGCCACTGTTTTCAGCGGGGGTGTTGCCAAGTTGCTTTGTACTTGTTGCTTTGTCTGAAGATTGCGTTTGTGATCACAAGGTCGTGCTCTGCACATTTTCTGAGTAGAAGGATGCTATTGGAATTGGTGCTACTCCATATGTTAGAATCTCGGCCAACTCTTGCATTAAAGTCACCTATTATCTTATCTGTTTTTGGAATGGATGACAAAATTCTATCAAGGTCAGCGTAGAAGGTTTCAGAATCAAGAGTTGGTGCATACACACTGATAGTGGCAAATGACTTATTGACCAATTGGATGCGGAGGGTCATAAGGCGCTCGTTGATGCCGACAGGCAGCTCAGTCAGGTGGTTGACTAGAAGGTTTTTGATTGCCTGTCGCTTGCTGGTTTTCCTTTCCAGAAGAAAGCGTAACTGCCGCCCTCTTCCCTCAAGTGGCCTTCATCTGCACGTCTTGTTTTGCTGAGAGCAGCAATGTCAATGTTGTACCTTGAGAGTTCTTGGGCAACAATTGCTGTTCTGCATTTGGGTCTTTCACTTTTTGATTTGTCTAGTAGGGTATGGAAATTCGACCGCATTGGGAATGATCCAGTCAGGTATGGTGAGACAGCCTATGTTTGGGGCACCTTTTCTAGCCCCTTTCCTATATGGGGTGAGCAGAGGGGTTCCTAAACAGGCCTGCTCAGTCATGACTGCTGCTGCTGAAAATGCCCCCCTATCCCAGTCCAGGGGAAAACAACAATCATCTTGCGATCGACACCTGTGTGTGTGTCCATGACTAGGGACTCCTGGTGATCACTTCACCTATCCCCATCACCACTCGCCCATCACTGCACGACATTCATGGATAGAGGTGGGGAAAAATTCTTCCTGTGAAAGAAGTCTGCACATGAGTAGGTTAATGTGGAGGAGCTGTTGCGCACCAGCAGCCACACAAATCTTGGCAGAAGAGGCACCCGTGTCCAGTGACACAAAGGTGCAAGACGACTGGGGTTTCTCCTCCGTTGCAGACTTCATCTGCCTTAGCAGCTGTTGAGAGTTGATCCTGCTTCATCCGCTTGTTCTACCATTGAGATCTTATCCTGGGTTGCGTTGTGCTGTGCTGCACTTTGTCTGGTACCTCGCCTTCGACCTCACCACCAGGACTCCAGGTGGCGTCACTCTTAGGGTTTTAAGGATACACAAGCTTCTCCACCATGTCAGGGTGGCAGCCCAAAGAGAAGTACTGAAAGTCGGGGGAGAAACACTGACCAACAAGCTTCACTTACTGCTCCTCAAACTCTGGCGCACTGAAGAAATCCCTGCTGACTTACGTAATGCTAACATCTTTGCCATTTTCAAAAAGGGAGAAGGGGCAACTATCGAGGCATTGCCCTCCTCTCCATCGCTGGGAAGATTTTGCTAGAATCCCACTGAATCTCCTGCTCCCTCTTGCAGAGGAAGTACTCCCAGTGCAGCTTCAGATCATCATGAGGCACAAATGACAATTTTCGCAGCCAGGCAGATCCAGAAAAATGTCAACACCACCACAAGGAGCTGTAGATGGCCTTTATCCATCAGACCAAGCCTTCGACTCTGTCAGCCGTGAGGCTCTGTGGAAAATCATGTCAGTTTGGCCGCCCAAGCAAATTTATAACCATTGTAAGACTCCTTCATGACCAGATGACTGCCTCCATCCTGTGCAGTGGCTCCACCTCTGAGCCCTTTGTCATCCGAACTGGCGTAAAACAAGGCTGTGTACTGGCACCCACCTTTTTCTCCATTTTCTAAGCAGCTATGAAAACATTACCCCAAGACCGTCTATCACAGGGCACTGGCACCCAATATCAGATAGGTTGAAGAGGTTGCCATCATTCTCATCTTCATGCGAGAACTAAAGTAGTATCAGCAACAATAACTGAACTCCAGTATGCAGATTATTGTAGTTGCACACTCAAAGGAGGATCTACAAACAGCCCTTAATTGTTTCTCTGAAGCTTACAAAAGCCTAGGGCTAACTGAGCATCAGCAAAACAAAAGTTCTTCACCAGCCAGTCCCCAGTCAATCATAAGACCCAGCAAGGAAGATCTATATCAACAAAGAAGAACTGGAAAATGTAGAATACTTTGCCTATCTTGGCAGCCATCTCTCACAGAGGGCAGACAGACGTCGAGGTTCAGCACAGAATTCACTGTGCCAGCCTTGCCTTTGGCTGTCTCACTGGGTGTTCAACAATCACAACCTCAGAACACATACTAGACTTTTAGTTTATAAAGCAGTGGTAATCCCAACTCTCCTCCACATCTGTGAGACTTGCGTGACCTAAAGAAAACACCTGAAAAACCTAGAATGGCAGCACCAGCACTTTCTTCGGAAGATCCTCAACATGAAGTGGGAGGGTCATCCTACTAATGTCAGTATCCTCAGAGAGGCCAACATCTTCAGTGTTGAGGTTCTGATTATCGAGCACCAGCTGAGGTGGAGCGGGCACTGTGTGCACATGCCTGACGTACGCTTACCAAAACAACTGCTGGATGTCCAAACTCACCAAAGGAGAAAGGAAACGGGGAGGCCAAAATAAATGCTTTAAACACATCCTCAAGATAAACATCAAGAGATATGGAATCAACAGCACACACTGGGAGACAGCAGCCCAGGATAGGGATAATTGGCAAAGACTTGTCAGAGAGGGAACGTCCACTTCTGAGGAAAGTCACCTTGCCCTGGTCACAGAAAAACGCCAGAAAAGAAGGGAAAAACAACTGTGACGCAGCAATCATGGTCCAACCCTGTTTTCCAACATCACCTGCAATGTCTGCCAACGAGCCTATGGCTCAGGAATCTGACTCCTCAGTCACCAAAGAACCCATGAAAAATAAAACCTGTGAAAGAGATCATCCTCAGCCTTGATGGATCACCGACGACTTATGGACTGTAATCCAATCACCTCTTATAACCCTCTCTTTGTTCAGCTAAATAGATTGAGCTCCTTGAATCTATCACTTTAAGGCATGTTTTGTATTCCTTTAATGATTCCTGTGCCTCTTCTCGGAACCCTTCTGAATTTATCAACATCTCTACTCCTACTCAAAATTCCCTACTTTATGCATCCAAGTATTGCAGTAGCCTTATTGGCCACAGCATTGTGCTGGTAGCTCATGTTCAACTCATTATTCACCATGACCCCCAAATCTTTTTCAGAGTCTCTGCTTCCCGGAATAGAGTGCCCCTTCATGTAAATCTGGCCTGTGTTCTTTGTTCCTAGATGTATACATTTAGCCGTATTAAAATACATTCTTTGCTTGCACCATGCTTACAAATCAATCCAGATTGCTCTGTATCAGTGACCTCTCCTCTTCATTATTTACCAGTCCCCCAATTTGTGTATCATCTGCAAACTTTATCAGTGATGATTTTATGTTTTATTCCAGATCATTAATACAAATGTTAAATAGTGCAGGGCCAAGAACCAAGCTCTGTGGGACCCCATTAGAGAAATAGCCATTTGATGATAATGATTCCCCATTTACAATTACATTTTGAGACTTTTCAGTTGGCCAATTTTTAATCCATTTAATGAGTGCTATATTGATTTTATATCTTTCTAGTTTTTTAAAAATCATAAACGTCCTGGGGTACCAAGTCAAAGCCTTACCAGAAGTCTAAATATATTACATCAGCACTATTACCTTTATTAGCCAAACTTGTAATCTCATTAAAAAAAAATCAAACTAGTTTGACAGGATCTATTTTCCATCAGCATAATTATATTACCCCCATTTTAATTTATTAATCAAGTCCTGTGTTAAATCGCTCTATTATCTTGCCTAGAATCAACATCAGACTGACAGGCCTATAGTTACCCAGGTCATCCTGTTTACCCTTCTTAAATACTGGCACAACCTTAGCTTTCTTCCAGTCTCCTGGAACTTCCCTGGAGTTCCAAGACTTTCGTAGTTGCTGTTTAACATCCTCATTAGATGCTAGTGGAATTGAAATACAGTAAATCCTCGTTATAATGTCCTTTGCAATAGCAAACCCTGGGCTACAGTGAATGTGGTCTCTGGATCCCACCGCCAGCCTGCCCATTGTGGGTGGGGGGACGGGATGACAGAGAGCTCCTCCAGCTCTGGGGCCGCAGTGGGGGCAGAGAGCTCCTCCAGGCACTCTGACCCCGTCCGCAGCCCCAGGGACAGAGGACTTGTCCCCTCGGTCACTGTAATGAATCCCTGGCTTTACCAAACAAATGGCTTGGATCCCTAGGGGTTCGTTATAGTGAGGGTGTACTTTTGTGTCATCATATGATGACTACATCTTTTGTTTTCTTCCTAAAAACAGAACAGAAATAGTTATTGAACACTTTTGACTTTGCTGCATTATTAATAGTTCTACTATTTCAATCTAATAATGGACCAATACTAGTGTATTTTTTTCCTAATATTCTTAAAAAATTCCTTCCTAACTCTGCTTGCCATAGATTTCTACTTGCGTCCCTTTGCTTGCCTTATCAATTTTCTACAATTCCTAGCTTCTGATTTATATTACTATCAGTTGTGTGTGTGTGAGTGTGAGAGAGAGAGAGAAATAATATACCTTCATTCACTGCCTTCGCTTTCCCTCTAAACCAGTTTAAAAAAAAAAAAACACACACAAACAAAACAATACAGCCTCCTTCCTCGATTATGGCTCTTGGAACATCTAGTAAAGTATTAACAATTCCCAATTATCATTACCATTTAATTCAGGTGTGATTTTAAAGCACTTTGAGATCTTGAATGGCAAACACTTAAGGAAGACACATAATTCCATTATATAATCTGTTTTATGCCTTTTTTAAGAGGATGCTCTCTTACACCTCTCTATTACCTTAAAAAAAATTATTTGGCTGATTTGTTGACAAAATTGGCAACCTGTGAACAGTTTGAGGAAAAACTAGTTTATTTTCCTATTTCTCTGAGTAACAATAATGCAGTTTGTATTACTAGGACTGGTGATCCTTCCCTCTGAATGCTTTGTAGTGACAGACACACTGTTAAATCAAGGTTAAGTGCAAGAGACAGTCAGCTAATCTTTACTTCACACAATGCTGGTGCTACATTCATTTCTGACTGATAAAGTAACAGCTACATGCATTCAGTAACTACTTCATTTCCTACAACAGCTTGCTTCCAAAGCTTCTCTTAAAAATACCATAATACATGTATGAATATATACCATACTATCTGTGGTTTTAAAAAAGGTTTTAAGCATATGTAAATATTTTCCCCCCTGCTCCATAAGACACAGCCTAAGTAGAACACACATACAAAAATCTAAATAGGTTAAGGGCCATGTAAAAGGTTCGCCAAACTTTAAAATCACGTATGTGTGCTCTCAAACACTTATTTTTACATAGAGAGCATATTGGGACAAAGTAAGTAAATACTAGAGCTGGTAGAAATATGGGAACATTTTTCATGAAGATTTACACGGAAAGTGTTCCTGTTTCCCATTCAAAAGTTTAAAAATTTGAAGTTTTTTGTTAAAGTGGTTATCAGTTCTATCTATATTACCAAAACATATTTTTAGTAGGGCTGTCAATTAATCAGTTAACTCATGTGATTAACTCAAAAAATTAATCGATGAATCAGTTTTAACCACTCTGTTAAATTTCAATTGGTATTCTGTTTATTAAATATTTTTCACCTAATACAAGTACTGTAGTGCAGTCTCTATTGTAAAATGGCAACTTACAAATGTAGATTTTTTTTGTTACATAACTGCACTCAGAAACAAAACAATGTAAAACTTTAGAGCCTACAAGCCCATTCAGTCCTACTTCTTGTTCAGCCAATCGCTAAGACAAACAAGTCTGCTTAGCTTTATGGGAGATAATTCTGCCCGCTTCTTATTTACAAAGGTCACCAGACAGTGAGAACAGGTGTTCACATGGCACTTTTATAGCCAGCATTGCAAGGTATTTACAGGCCAAATATGTTACGCATTCATGTGCCCCTTCTTGCTTTGGCCACCATTCCAGAGGACATGCTTCCATGCTGATGCTCGTTAAAAAAATAATGCTGATTAAATTTGTGAACTGAACTCCTTGAGGGAGAATATCTCCTGCTCTCTTTTACCTGCATTCTGCCATATTTTTCATGTTATAGCATTCTCGGATGATTCCCCAGCACATATTGTTCGTTTTAAGAACACTTTCACTGCAGATCTGACAAAAGGCAACGAAGGTACCAGTGTGAGATTTCTAAAGATAACTACAGCACTTGACCCAAGGTTTTAGAATCTGAAGTGCCTTCCAAAATATGAGCGGGACGAGGTGTAGAGCATGCTTTCAGAAGTCTTAAAAGAGCAACACTGCGATGCAGAAACTACAGAACCCGAACCACCAAAAAAGAAAATCAAACTTCTGCTGGTGGCATCTGACTCCGATGATGAATATGAACATGCAGCAGTCCGCAATGCTTTGGATAGTTATCGAGCAGAACCCGTCATCAGCATGGACGCATGTCCTCTGGAATGGTGGATGAAGCATGAAGGGACATACGAATCTTTAGCACATCTGGCACGTAAATAACTTGCAACACCGGCTACAACAGTGCCATGCGAATGCCTGTTCTCACTTTCAGGAGATGTAAACAAGAAGCGGGCATTATCTCCTGCAAATGTAAACAAACTTGTTTGTCTGAACGATTGGCTGAACAAGAAGTTGGACTGAGTGGACTTGTAGGCTCTAAAGTTTTACATTGTTTTATTTTTGAATGCAGGGTTTTTTTGTACTTAATTCTACATTTGTAAGTTCAACTTTCATGATAAAGAGATTGCATTACAGTACCTATATTCGGTGAACTGAAAAATACTATTTCTTTGTTTTTTACAGTGCAAATATTTGTGATAAAAATATTAAGTGAGCACTATATACTTTGTATTCTGTGTTGTAATTGAAATCAATATATTTGAAAATATAGACAACATCCAACATATTTAAATAAATGGTATATTATTATTAACAGCACAATTAATTGCGAGATTAATTTTAATCGCCTGACAGCCCTAATTTTTAGTGACATTTAAGACTATCTAAACACACTCCATACCATGAACACATGAAAGAAGAAGTTAGAAGGAAAGACTTCTGTATTTTCTTTCTACCTTCATGTCTCCAATGCTGTAGATAGCTCACTCCAATGTTCCATAAATGTTCACTTCTACCTCCAGATGCCAGTCAGCAATACAACCTCCGCTTCATCAAACTTGCACTCTAACACACAACCTTAACAGTGACTATTTTAAAAAAAAGTTTTGATTTAAAAAAACCCAAGACAAAGGGTTGAGGTGACAATGTAATTAACCATAGAATAAATACAACTGAAATAAACCTCAGAAGCATTGAAATCAGTTCTGCAGTAACTCTTCCAGCCAGACACCTGCCCCTTTATCATGAAAAAAAGCATAGCTTTTGACTTCTCCAGTTACCCTATCAAACAAGTGTCTATCGCAGCGTGCCCTGGAAGTCACCGAATCTGGGCCATTTCAGACCACGTTTTCACATGAACTATATCCGCACACCCAGACCGCACTATATAGACCGCACACCCAGACAAGGCAGAGAAATTCACCCATGAGCTCTCTGAGGTGCTGAACTGTATGCCTCCCGGTGGCTGCGCCAAAGAGAGATGGGGCCACATTAGAGATGCATTACACAGCACAGCCATGAAAGTTTTTGGAAAGAAACGAAACATGAACAATGACTGGTTTGAGGCTAATTCCGCCACACTCACTCCAGCCATTGAAGAACGCCGCGCTGTTCACCTGGAGTACCAGCGTTCCCCCAGTCAGAGGACTCTACAAGAGTATCGATTTGCCAGGAGCAAAGCACAGAGACTAGCTCGACAGTGTGCAAATGATTACTGGCTCCAGCTCTGCCGGAGCATTCAACTATCTGCTGACACTGGAAACATCAGGGGAATGTATGATGGCATCATCAAGAAGGCCATGGGACCCACAAAGAAGTGGAGAGTGTCACTAAAGTCTGCAATAGGCAAAAACATCCAGGACAAGGGCAAGCAGATGGATAGATGGGTGGAGCACTACTCTGAAGTGTACTCCAGGCAAAACACCGTCACCGAAGCGGCCCGGAATACCGTGGATGGTTTTCCCGTTGAAATTGAGCTGGACGAGAAGCCCACCATGGAAGAATTGAAGAAAGTCATTGAGAACTTGTCCACAGGAAAGGCTCCAGGAAAAGATGGCATCCCACCAGAAGTTATCAAGTGTGGCATCAACGTCCTCCTAGAATACCTCCACGACCTCCTCTGTCAGTGCTGGGATGAAGGTGCAGTACCTCAGGATATGAGAGACGCCAACATCGTGACCCTCTACAAGAACAAGAGTGATAGAAGCGACTGCAACAACTACAGAGGCATATCGCTCCTGAGTGTTGTGGGTAAAGTCTTCGCACGCGTGATCCTGAACAGACTGCAGAAGCTTGCTGACTGAGTTTACCCAGAGTCACAGTGCGGGTTCCGAGCAGGGAGATCTACAACCGACATGGTTTTCTCCTTAAGGCAGCTGCAAGAGAAATGCAGAGAACAGCATAAGCCGCTATTCCTTGCCTTCATAGACCTGACCAAAGCTTTCGACCTTGTGAACAGAGATGGGCTGTTCAAGATCCTGGTAAAGGTTGGCTGCCCACCGAAGTTGCTGAGCATGATCCAGTCTTTTCATGACAACATGAAAGGCACAGTACTGTATGATGGCTTGTCCTCCGATGCCTTCGACATCCACAGTGGAGTAAAACAAGGCCCACACTCTTCGGCATCTTCTTCGCAGCGTTGCTGAAACGTGCCTTTGGAAATTCCACAGAGGGAGTCTATCTCCACACCCGGTCTGACGGGCGACTTTTCAATCTGGCTCGACTAAAGGCCAAAAGCAAGGTACGGGAGGCAACAATCAGAGACATGCTGTTTGCAGACGACGCTGCCCTGGCCACCCACACAGAAATCCATCTCCAGCGTCTGATTGACCATTTTTCCAGAGCTTGCGAAGAGTTCGGGTTGACAATCAGTCTTCAGAAGACCAAAGTTATGGCCCAGGATGCAGAACATCCAAGCATTGCCATCAATGACCGTGTGTTAGAGGTGGTCAGTCAGTTCACCTATCTCGGATCTACCATCATGGACAACCTCTCACTGGACCCTGAGATCAACCGTAGAATCGGCAAGGCCTTCACAGTTTTTGCCAGTTTGTCACAGACAGTATGGAACAACAACATGCTGACCATCAACACAAAGGTCGCTGTGTACTGCGCATGTGTGCTAAACACTCTTCTCTACGCCAGCGAAACTTGGACTCTCTATGCTTCGCAAGAAAAGAGACTGAACGCCTTCCACATGCGCTGCCTCCGTCGCATACTCCGGATCACTTGGAGTGATCGAATGACGAACAACGAGGTGCTGGAACATGTCAAGATCTTCAGCATGTTCACTCTCCTCCGTCAACGCCACCTCAGATGGCTTGGCCATCTAAGTCATATGGAAGATGGACGGATCCCCAAAGACCTGTTGTATGCTGAACTTGCCTCTGGAAACAGAGCTACAGGACGGCCCCACCTTCGCTTCAAGGATGTCTGTAAGAGGGACCTGAAGACTGTTCAAATCGACATCAACAGCTGGGAAGAGCTCACCCAGGACAGATGCAGATGGAGACACACTCTGACCACTGGATTGAAAACTGGCGAAGACAAGCTGCGGCAACTTGCCGAGGAAAAGCGGGTTCAACGAAAAAGGAAGCAGCGGCTCCAACCCACAGTTGACACCGCCTTCAAATGCAGCAAATGCAATCGAGACTGCCACTCTCATGTGGGGCTCTATAGCCACAATAGACGCTGCACAACCATCAACTAAACGTTCCTCATGGGCGCATATCCATCGTCTCTCGAGACTAACGGACGCCAACATATCAGCAGATCAAGATATCTGACTGTCACATATTCCATGCATTTGGGAAGTTATTCTGCCCTCTCACTGCTGAGGTCAACATATAGCTGATATTCTAAGGAACAATACATGAGGAGCAAGCAACAATGTGACCAAAAGAACAGATCCTATAGTGCTTTAGATTACTTGCACAAAAGTTTATGTTGTGGGTTTTGACATTTCAAAGAGATATTTAAAAAAGAAAGGTTAAAAACTACTCAGAAACCGAAATCTGTAATGCAACCATCATCATGGTTGAGCTACTACTCCACCATAACACACACCACCTATTTTAAAAGTAACAATGTATATTATACAAAAGAACTTAAATGGTGAAGAGTAAATTGAATTTTTAATTTGGTTTACTTTTTGCATGTCTTTCTGCTTGGACAATGAAGACGAACTATGCTAGTTTCACCCATGTTTGTTTTCAGTTTCATTTTCTACAATGGTGGGGTTGCAGGTCGTGCAGAACGTGTTTAAACAAATCAAAATTTCCATTGGCATAAAACACAAATTGGGACTTTTTTTTTTTGTATTACACCCAAAATTTTGGGACAGTGTGTGTTGACTAGGTCTTTAAAATAGCACCGATAAAGGTATCTCCACATGCAAACTTTTAACCTTTGTGGTAAACCCAGGACAAACAGCTACAAAGGGGGGGGCAGGGGTAGTAATCAGTCCTTGCAGGTTAAAAGGCCCCTCCCTATCCACTGAGGAGAAGTAACCACAGGGTAATAAGGTTCAGCTGGAAAAGGGGTTGCTAGAGAACCAATTAGGTTCAGCTGACTCCAGCTGCTTGAGACCTTTTTAAACCCTCCCCTGTTAGGAAGGGTGGGGAGTAAGGGAGTGAGAGATGCAGGGAAGCTGCCAGCAGGCTGGGTGCAGCAAGACACAGAACCTTTCCAGGAAGGGAGGCTGCATTCCCTCTCCAGAAGGGAAGGAAAACCGGCACAAGGGACTGACTGAGGAAAGGAATAGCCTGACCTTGTGCCACCTAGAAGGATAGCCTTGCCCAAACCTGTGTCTCTAAGGCTAAAAAGGACTGAGCCTGCTGAGGCGAACAAGGTATTTTGCCACACCTTGTATAATAAGTGGACATATGGACACGTTTTGGTTTTATACAACAAATACAATTCTCCCCTACCTCCCATGCAGATAGGACAACTCAAAATAGGAATGAGTAAGTCACTTACTTTGTAGTAACAGGAGGTTCTTTGAGATGTGTGGTCCTTATCTGTATTCTGTGCATGCAGACTCTATGCACCTAGAGTCAGAAAATTCTTGCAGGCAGCGTCTGTTGCTTTTGTTTTCTTTGTGCCTCAAACCGAGGGTGTAAAAGGGCAGAGAGAACTGACCGCCTCTCCAGCTCTTTGCTGGAGGGGGGAGGGAAGGTGTCAATCTTGGAATTATCTGACACAGAGGGGAAGAAGGGCGGGGAATGGAATACAGATAAGGACCATACATCTTGAAGAAACTCCCTTTATTACAAGTAACTTAACTCCTCTTCTTCGAGTGCTGGCCTGTACGTGTATTCCACTGGGGGTGACCGGCAAACAGGACTCAAGTTGGAAGAGGGTGAGAGGAGGCAAGCAGCAGAGCCATTTGATGAGTCAGTGGAGGAGTCCTATACTAGAACATAATGTCTTACAAATGTGTGGATTGAACTCCGTATAGCTGCCTTGAAAATGTGAAGTAGAGGTACTTAAGTGGGGCCACTGATGTCATTTGTAGAATGAGCCCTTAGCACAGCTTCGGCGCAGAGGTTTTATGTATTGCTGTGTTGAATATTTCAGTCACTAGAAAAATACTGAAGTGTTGTTGTGTTCAAACCTATCTTGATCCTGCAATCAGTTCTGCATGGGCTGATGTCTTGATCCCACAAGGAACCCCCTGGACTTTAAACAGAACTCTGTACGAGTCGAGAGAGCAGCCTGTGCGCGGCTCATCTGAATTGTGTGTGTGTGTGGTGTGGGGGGGAGATAATCTTCATCCAAGAATATTAAAGGAACCGGCACATGAAATGGCAAGCCCATTAGCAAGAATTTTTAATGAATCTGTAAACTCAGGGGTTGTACCGTATGACTGGAGAATTGCTAACAGTTCCTATTTTTAAGAAAGGGAAAAAAGTGATCTGGGTAACTACAGGCCTGTTAGTTTGACATCTATATTATGCAAGGTCTTGGAAAAAATGTTGGAGAAAATAGTTAAGGACATTGAGGTCAATGGTAATTGGGACAAAATACAACATGGTTTTACAAAAGGTAAATCGTGCCAAACCAACCTGATCTCCTTCTTTGAGAAGTTAACAGACTTTTTAGACAAAGGAAACGCAGTGGATCTAATTTACCTCAATTTCAGTAAGGCACCTGATGTGGTTCCACCTAGGGAATTATTAGTTAAACTGGAAAAGATGGGGATCAATATGAAAATTGAAAGGTGGATAAGGAACTGGTTAAAGGGGAGACTACAATGGGTCATATTGAAAGGTGAATGGCCAGGCTGGAGGGAGGTTACTAGTGGAGTTCCTCAGGAATCAGTTTTGGGACCAATCTTATTATTACTGACCTCGGCACAAAAAGTGGGAGTGTGCTAATAAAGTTTGCGGATGACACAAAGCTGGGAGGTATTGCCAATACAGAGAAGGGCCGGGATATCATACAGGAAGATCTGGACGACCTTGTAAACTGGAGTAATAGTAATAGGATGAAATTTAATAGTGAAAAGTTCAAGGTCATGCATTTAGGGAACAACAAGATTTTTTGTTATAAACTGGGGATGCATCAGTTGGAAGTAACAAAGGAGGAGAAGGACCTCGGTTTATTGGTTGATCACAGGATGACTATGAGCCATCAATGTGATATTGCAGTGAAAAAAGCTAATGCGATCTTGGGATGTATCAGGCGAGGTATTTCCAGTAGAGATAAGGAGGTGTTAGTACTGTTATACAAGGCACCGGTGAGACCTCATCTGGAATACGGTGTGCAGTTCTGGTCTCCCATGTTTAAGAAGGATGAATTCAAACTGCAACAGGTGCAGAGAAGGGCTACTAAGATAATCCAAAGAATGGAAAACCTGTTTTATGAAAGGAGACAAAGCACTTGGCTTGTTTAGCCTAACCAAAAGAAGGCTGAGGGGAGATATGATTGCTCTCTAAAAATATATCAGAGGGATAAATACCAGGGAGGGAGAGGAAATTATTTAAACTCAGTACCAATGTGGACACAAAAACAAATGGATATAAACTGGCCATCAGGAAGTTTAGACTTGAAATTACATGAAGGTTTCTAACCATCAGAGGAGTGAAGTTCTGGAACAGCCTTCCAAGGGAAGCAGTGGGGGCAAAGGACATATCTGGCTTCAAGATTAAGCTTGATAAGTTTATGGAGATGTTCTGATGGGATAAACAAATTTTGGCAATTAATTGATCTTTGATTATTAACGGTAAATATGCCCAATGGCCTGTGATGGGATGTTAGATGGGGTGGGATCCAAGTTACTACAGATAATTCTTTCCTGTCTGGCTGGGGAGTCTTGCCCACATGCTCAGAGTTTAGCTGATCACCATATCTGGGGTTGGGAAGGAATTTTTCTCCAGGGCAGATTGGCAGAGGCCCTGGAGGTTTTTCGCCTTCATCTACAGTATAGGGCATGGTTCACTTGCCGGGGGATCCTCTGCACCTTGAAGTCTTTAAACCATGATTTGAGGATTTCAATAGCTCAGACATAAGTTGGGGGTTTATTACAGGAGTGGGTGGGTGAGATTCTGTGGCCTGCATTGTGCAGGAGGTCAGACTAGATGATCATAATGGTCCCTTCTGACCTTAAAGTCAAGGAGTCTAAACAACGCGTTATGTAATGTGGTTCTTGAAACAAAATACACTGTATTATTCAAGCTAAGTTTGTTTGAACTAAAAGAATGGTGATTAGGGGTTCCCTGAGCAGCATTGCCAATCCTAAGGTTCAAAAAATCATGAGTCGGGACCAATCTACACACACATCCTATCCACAAAAATTACAGTTTCCATAGCTGTGTCCTGAGCACTTAGGTTTCTGCTACACTTCCTACAAATTGTATGTGTCAACAATTCCCTCCCCATTAACCTTATTCCTTTCTCTTCCTGCTTTCTGACTAATAAGAACCCAACTTCCCCAGTCAGGACAAATTTAACTGGCATCACATTGCTGTGATCAATTTGCTCCCCACAGAATGCCCCTAGGAAAACAGCCTTTGGTAGTCAGATATTTTCAAGAGTCAGGAAATAACGTTGGGGTCAGGGAGAGGCTAACTAGGTCATATGCTATGCCTCTGGTATTTCAGCAACTGAACTCCAAGCGGGATACCTAGTAATTGCATTTTCCTGTCTTCTGCAATTCTTTTCCTTCTCCCACTTGGTGCATTTGACTAATTTTGTCTTAAGAAAAAGCATTGGACAGAGCTGCCTTCTAAAAGGCCTCTTCTTCCCCACGAGGGAAATGGATGTCTTCTCTTTTCAAAAAACTCTTTCCACAAATATAAAGGAGGAGGGGGCTGAGAAGGATACAGCATCTTGGTAAAACGAAAGTTTTCACACTTTAACATATTTTGAATCCTCCTCACCCCGCCATTTTTCTTCGATTTCTAGGCTTAATAAATGTTTGAAATTATTTTTTGTTTTGGTAGTACAAGCAAAAACTAAGCTTCTGACAACAGAACTCCAAACTCTTATTAATGCTGTGGCATTAAAAACGGAGTAATTTAAAAATTACAACATCCTAAAACCCCTATTATAGCCCTGTAACAGGGCACTGGACTGCACCCAGAACTAGCTGCTTTTAGAGATGCATATATTTTTTATACGCACAAGTATACATCTACTCATTAGCCAGAAAAGGTTAGTTAGTTAGGATTCTGATTTTCATGTTCCATAGCTTAACATTGTCAACAAAGAGAATAACCTTGTTATGTTATCAGCACTAGGCTCCTTCTGGACACTGATTCAACAATGCATTGTTTGAACTGTAGCTTTATACTGCTCTTTTGGAAAATTCAGCAAATTCAGATGTCATTTTATGACAACAGTAGCGTCTTTGTAATAGCTATTATAGCGTCCTGAACCAGATTACGCTTTTACTTTTTTATCAATGAAAATATTCCCTTTTAAATACGGAAATTTGGTAAAGTTCCAGATTTTTAAATAAACTACCATAAATCTGAACTTCTGGACCTTGGTGTGGACCCTGACCTGAAAAAAAAAAAAAAAACCACACACAAAAAAAACCACTTAGGAGAATTATAAGTATCAATGGGTGACCATCTCATTAATATACCAGGGAGTACATACGTCAAAAAAAAGGGAAGGATCTTTATAACACTAAACGCCACTGATTAAGAAAATTAGAATAGATTTAGGGATTGTTCAAAGTATGAAATCTCATGGCCAGGCAAAATTGCGTTAGTCAAAATGAATCCCAACTTTAATAATTTTTCTCTTCCAAATGCTATTGGTCCTTCTCCCAGGGAAGCTTCTTGATGATTGGGAATCTATGATAAACAGATTCATTTGGGGACACAAGCAGCCAAGAATCAAACTGGGCACCCTAGAAAGCCTTGGCAACTAATGCCCACAGTTTACAACACTGAATTCAACGCTAAAAAAACCAAAACAAACCTCTTGGAAGCTTTAAGATCTGGGCACATATCAGTATTAAAAGACTTGGTCAATTATTCAGAGATGCTAAAATTAGATCATTTGAAGAGATTTAACAGCTTGCAAAAGATATTAAAATGTCACTGTACCAATACCTTCAATTGAGAACATTTTCAACTCAACCTTCTTAGAAAGATAAACCTAAGCAGAAAGTTGACAGACTGAAAAACTACTCATCACACCTATGAAACACAAGGGTCTACTTTCCATCAGATATAAAATTTTAAATAATTATTTGGAAGAAAAGACCACATTCATTAAAAGTGAAATGCAGGTTTGGGTATAGATATTAAGGATGAGCATTGGAAAAGCATCAGGAGCACTGGTCAATGAACCCCAGTATGCAGACTCATAAAATAAAATTATGTTATAATCCTTGGCCAGTGGTACCTACCCCAATGTCCATTCTTTGCCTAACATTAACAGCACCTATGGTTGAGGGACGTGAAAATGCTGGAAGAAGAATAAAACAGACTAATTTCTTCACATATATGTGCACCTGTCTGAAAATTAGGAACTCCATTTAGGAGAAGATGGATTGCCAGCTGTCAGATAGCCCACTGGTGTTTTTTGTTGAATTTGCCTGAAAATTCTGCATCATAGAAAACCCACAAAGAATAGATTATGTTAGTTGCAGCAAGAATTGCAGTTGCAAGTTGATAGAAAAAAAACAAACACGACTCCCCTAAATCAACTGACCAGTTCCAAAAAGTATGGGAAATACTAGCATTAGAAAAGCTGACCCATCAAATCAGAATTCTACAGGGAAGAAGGGAAATCTATGCTTATCTAGAAACCTAGTGGAATTTGCTGGGGAAGAATCATCCCCTGCCATAAAACCTGAGAGGACAGAAGACTTTCTTTGATTATTAAGGATGGGAAAAAAATGTTCATCTGCTTTCTTGCTACCTGGCCACCACCTTAAATTTTACAGATTTCTGAAAGCCAGTTTATGTACTGGAACTTGGATTCTATTTGTATTTTATTCTTTGTTGAATTGTAACATTTAGTAATAAGAATTTTTGTAACAACTTATTGGATCTGTTAATAAAAAATTTGAATAATTCCCTCTTCTACATCTTCCCCATATTCTACTTTTTTGGCCATTTACATAGGAACTGGTCTGTCTGGACCAAATTCTGCATTCAGAGACAGGAATACATTGAACATGGATTTTAAATGGAGTTTTATGAGCACATCTGAGAGCCAAGTATTAGAGAGGATATATGCATACCACACACACATTTTTTACACACACAAAGCATGAAGTCATGTTTTCTAGACATGCTGTAACTAGTAAGCAAAAACCATGCGTGCTTCTCAGTGCTAGACATCTCCCACATCTGAATTATTTAAACAGCCAACCAATATAATTTTTAAAAGGCAAAACAGACGAGGCACGCTTGTCAAACAGCACATATGCGGTCATGAAATGACCCTTTATTTTTCACTTAGATGTAACCTTTGCATACTTTTCTGGTATGCGTTCTCATTTAATAATAGATGAGAAAAGCTGGGTCAGAAAACAGAAATGTCTAACAGTTTTTGAGATTCAATTCCTGGCTTTCACACATCCCTCATTTTTGGGGCTGAACAAGTTGACAGGTTCTAGTAGAAAACTAAAGCAATTTTTTTCTTTTTTTGAAAGAAGGAAGATGTTGGTCCCTGAGCATGTTTCGCTGAATATATGAAGCAAAAACACATTTGTCACATTCAGTGTCAACATCTGTTGCACAAGGTCAAAAAAAAGTTATATGCAACAGACACCAGAAGCATCCACACTCCCTCTTCTTAGTTCACCCTCCCTTGCTTTTCCTCCCTCTTTCCTCACAAGGGCTTGAGATTCACAGCTGAAGCATGAGAAAACAATGATCTTAAGCACAGATCAGGTGTACCCTTCATCCTTTTAGGCTATAATCAGTTCTGTTCAGGCAACAATGCAGTCCCACTTCAGCTACTGCTTTTTTTTCCCTTTTCAATAAAATACTTAGATGAACTCAGAGTTTAAAAAAAAAAAAAAAAAAAAGGGGAGGCGTTATATCCTGTGTAAGAAATATCTTTGGTGCCACTTTGTAATTAAAAAAATGTGTCCCTAAATGACTTTGCGAGTATATGAACCTCGGCAGTCTCCATGTCTCTGAACAGATGTGTATGAGGCTCAGACTATTCAGGTATAACCAGCAGGCTTCTGCTCAGCTTTCCTTTCTATTGATTTTTTTTTTTTGGTGTGTGTGTGTGTGTGGGGGGGGTGTCTGAGGGGGCAAGAAAAGGCCTGGTCTACATGGGGGTGGGGGAAATCAATCTAAGTTACGCAACTTCAGCTATGTGAATAACGTAACTTCAGCTATGTGAATAACGTAGCTGAAGTTGATGTACTTAGATCTACTCACCGCGGTGAGTCGACAGCTGACGCACCCCCGTCAACTCCGCCTGTGCCTCTCGCTCCGGTGGAGTGCCGGAGTCGACTGGAGAGCGCTCGATTTATCGTGTCTAGACTAGACGCTGCCCGTCGACCCTGCAGGTAATGTAGACAAGCCCTTATGTAGTTATATTAGCTTGTCCAATTATGGCAGGGAACTGTTCACATGCTACGATTTGTGCTGTGTGAAAGAAAATGGGCGGCTTATGGGAACCATAATTTCTACCACAGCATGGATACGAAAAAGAGTTTAAGATCAGAAGGGACCACTAAATCTACTCTGACTACCTGCATATCAGAGGACACCCACACTATCCAGCATCCACACTAAACCCAACAATGGAAATGAGACCAAGGTAAATGAGATCCATCAGAGACTAGACTATTGCGTGCCACAGGCACAGAATAGGACTACCAACAGATTACAAACTTGGTTTCCACTACCCTACGCCTTTCCATGGTTCACACAATTATGCCCAGAAACCAGTTGGACAAATATCTGAAAAGCAAGCAAAGCTTTGAATGGCTTAAGGCTATGAAGAGCAGCAGCTAGAACAGGGGTGGGCAAACTTTTTGGCCCAAGGGCCACATCGGGGAATATAAATTGTATGGCAGGCCATGAATGCTCACAAAATTGGGGTTGGGGTGCGGGAGGGGGTGAGGGCTCCGGTTGGGGGGGGTGCAGGCTCCAGGGTGGGGCTGGGGATAAGAAATTTGGGGTGCTCCAGGCTGGGATCTGGGGTTTGGAGAGCAGGAGGATCAGGGCTGGGGCAAGCAGTTGAGGTGTGGGGAGAGGCTATGCGGTGCAGGCTCCGAGTGGTGCTTACGTCACGCAGTTCCCGGAAGCAGTGACATGTCCCTTCTCCAGCTCCTACGCGGAGGTGCGACCAGGCGGTTCTGCACACTGCCCCATCCACCGGCATGACCCCTGGAGATCCCATTGGAGTGCTTAGGAGCCAGAGCGGGGCCAGGCCGTGGTTTCCGGGAGCCGCGTGATGTGGCCCCAACCCTGTGCCCTGGCTGGAGCGCCGGAGTGGGGCCACGCCGCATGGTGCGGCCCCGACCCTGCAGCCCAGCGGGAGCTCTCGGGCCATAGTTTCCCCACCCCTGAGCTAGAAGGATAAAGAACAAAAGCTTTGTTGACAATTTTCTTAACTTCAACAATGCTTAATGCACAGGTGACTGCTTGTGGCTGTTCATTCGCTCTGCACAAGAGAAGTATTACACCCTATGACACTTTGCCAGCTAGTTCACGCTCAGCTGCTGAAGTTATTCCTCAAGGAAAGCAAGAAGAACAGGAAATGACTTTCTACACTTTTCATCACTACAAAACAAAAAAACTAACCAAAAAAACTAGTTCAGAAAGTTCTGGAAGAAAGTTGCCATTTTTTTTTCTGTTCATGGAAAAAGTGTGCTATGCTGACCTTTTCACTCATGCTGAATGCACAACACTGGAACCTTATCTAACAGAAAAGCCAATAAGATTTGGATATAGACAAATGAATCTATATGTTGAAGCTAGACAAATTCAGACTGGAAATAAGGCCTACATTTTTAATGGTGAGAGTAATTAACCATCAGAACAATTTATTAACGGTCTTGGTGAATTCTCCATCACTAAATTTTTAAATCAACATTGGATGTTCTTCTAAAAGATAGGCTCTGGGAATAATTCTGGGGGAAAATTTATGGCCTGTGCTGTACAGGAAAGCAGACTAGATGACCGCAGTGGTCCTTTCTGGCCTTGGAATACATGCATTTAAGCACCATAGAACCAGGCAATAAGAGTGGGCACTTTTTAAAAAAGCCTGTTTGATCAAGGATCTGAAAGGCCCATAAATGTGTTTGTTCCATCCTCCAATTGTGCCTTCCAGAATCTTCCATGGCTGTCCCTTGTGTACATTTCAGAAATGGAGCACTATTTGGATCACACCAGTGAAAACTGCTGTAGACCGTCCTTAAAGAACATATATTTGGGCTTAAAGCCCTTGGGTTTGGTCTGACAGTGTAGTTTATAGCAGAGAGAGTTGGAAAATTGGTGTTTCTCCCTGAGACAAGTTTGACTTTTTGTCAAAAGAACAAAAGTTTTCAGCTGAAGGTAATGGGAGTTATGAGACAATTGCCTAGTCTTGCTTTGAAAAATTCAGTCTACATCTAACTACATTAAATCCACAGATATGAAGTGTCTTGCTTAACCAATTACCAGTCATAGGCATGTCATTCCTTCTGCTGTGTGTTGATGCATTGTTTTCTTGTTATACACCATACTCATCTTACAGAATACTCTTCACTGTAAATAACTGTTGCACTCAAGTAGTAATAGGAATTTTCTGGCACAATGAAGAAGAAATGTTGAAAGATATAAACCATGGTATTTCTTTGGGATATTAAAAGAAGTTGCTTAAAAGGAGGGATCCGGTTGATAGTAGGAGCAAATAATGAAAAAATCCTTGAAATGAATCAAACTGAAAAAGCCTCCGATAGGAAAGGGATTATGGAAATGTTTTATACATCACCACCATCTACTGGATAACAATGGAAACAGTAAAGAAACAGGTGAAATTTAAGGACCCACTTGGCACATGTCCAATAGGAATCAGAAGGTGGCCCTCTCCAATAAGCCCTGAAACTAGGGTAATACAGTAGTAACTGAGATCACCATGTGCTAAAGAGAATTGACTGAACCTAACACAAAAAGTTGTCGCATTTAGGATTCTGCCAACACCCGGACTAGCCATGTGGCAAGAACTCTCCTCAACCCAGGGATAAGAGGATGAGATTTCATCTCAAAGATTATATTAAAGAAAAATACAAATAACTGTAGGTTATCTTGATAAGTCTACACTCTGAGACCTCAAGTAATCATATTTTGGATTTCAACTCCTTTATAAAGTCCAAGCAAATTGAGAGATTGGAAATAATTGTTTTAAGCAATTGCTTTTAATATTCTGCTCTTGTCCATTTTGGACCAATCTATTCAAAGAGATGTGACAACACTCTTCAAAGTACCTTAAAGACAAATGAACCCTTGGAAGTGTGGTAAATGTGTTAAGTGCTAAAAAATTGAGACTTGTTGATCTTAAGTGTAATAAGAAATCTTGGTAATTTGCATTGTTCTTTGATATAATTCATTACCAAAATTAGATATGCTGTTTGGCAGAGTCTGATGGTATCGCCCTCTGTTGCGCGAAGAGGAAGGTTATATTTGACACCCACAGTTCTTGATGGAGAATATTCACAGTGATGCACACTATCTCTGCCCTTTAAAAATACATTAGAGCATCTAGATAAAGCGGAAGTACTAACTTCTACAAAAAAAAATCCCTGAAGTGTTTGATGTTTAATAAACAAATTGTGCTAGTAAGGGCTCTCCCTGCAATATATATGTTAAGAAGAAAACTTTGAGCAGGAATGATAGACTGTGTGTTTGAATCTGAATGTGACTGCTACATCTGTTAACAGCGCATTTGGTTAGTCTTCCTTTGTCACTTTTCTGAAATACTGAGAAAGAAATACAGATCCTTTGGGCAAATGAAAGAGGTGCAAATGAAAATCACACCTCCCTGTCTCATTTTGGTATCACTTCTTGTCTGGATAAACAACACAGTCTCACTTGGCAAGTGAGCCACAGTTAACACTTACATTGGGGATCAATCACAACAAATTACAGTTAAGTTTCACGCTGCACCATACAGAGGCAGACTTCAGAACTGGAGGAAAAGGCAAAGGACCTCAGCTGGGCTATGGATTTGGATCAAACAGGTTGGTTATTTTTTGGAATAGGGTCCCCTCCCCCCATTCCTAGCATGAGCAAGTGTGGTGTGGGGAAGAATCTCTAGCAGTGGTGCTTTATCATTTGTGACAGCTTATTGTAGATTTCGTTATGATCCAAGAAGAGAGACTGCTATTTTTAAAAAGGGTAGATTCAGTCGGCAATAAAGTAAACAAAGCACTTGCAAGCTGGGGAGCTCAAAGTAAGAGGTTTGTATTTAAAGTGGGCAATCACGTTTAAAACACTTAGCCTTGTATGTAGATTAGCGGGTTAATGAAATGCCATAACCCCAAGAGACCTCTGACCCTGAGGTCATCACAGCGCCCCATTTTGGACAGCACACGAGACATTCATCTTGAGATACCACATGGCAAGATGCGTGCTTAATGAAGCAGACAGATATGCAAAGACTTGTTGAATTCACAGTTGGGCATTTAGGACATCACTTACTATAATTAAAAGCATGAAAAAATGGATTTCAACATTACATATTACTATATATAAAGCCATGTCTAAATATCTTGTGGATATTTAACCTGTATATTGTTATTTGCAAGCCCCATTCTACATAATTAAGCAATTCTCCTCAGAGCACATTGGTATTCAAAAGATATTTTGAAAAAAACCCCCACTATTACTGAGTTGTCAGATTGTAGTTTGTGTCTGGAGTGAGCATATCTGTATACAATGCTGCTGTATATGCCAAAGAACACACACATATACTTAACTTGAGAGGGGACAAAAATCTGTGATTATGATGTAGATTCTAGTTAATCAATTACATTCTAGCAGAGTAATCCTTAGTATTTCAGAGCTTCTTATTCATGCTTTGTAGAAAGCTATTCAATGTGCTACATACAATCCTGATATCAACATCTAATTTGTAACACATGAAGGAAATGGCTCTTACCTGTAATTTAGATATCTGTTTTTCATTGCCACCAGTCTGGTTTTAGATCAGTCCAACAGACCAAGCCGACAGTAACATTAATGAGGACGACGCCAATTGTTCTCCAAGTTCTTGCTTGATGTTTTGGGCTTCAATAGAGGAATAGGGAATAAGAAAAAGATTTGCAGTAGGCTATCCATAGGGAAGAGGAGTGTATGAACCAAAGGTATGAAACATTCTATAGAGATACCATTCCTCTTAAGGTAACATTGGTTAACAAATGTATTAACTTCTGCAAAAACTCCAATCCAGGGGTTGGCAACCTACGCACACGTGCCAAAGATGGCACGCGAGCCAATTTTTGATGGCACACAGCGGGCTGAGCCGCTCAGCCTGCCTCAGCTGTGGGATTCCGGCTGCTGGCCCCTCCCCAGCCAGTGCCTGCTGCTGGCCTGGGTGAAGGGAACCCCAGAACATTAAGATGTACTACTGGCACGCGAAGCCTTAAATTAGAGTAAATAAATGAGGACTCAGCACACCACCTCTGAAAGGTTGCCAACCCCTGCTCCAATCTAAGAGAAAAAGGAATAAAGTTGCTGTAAAGCTAAAAACCACCCATAGTGAAGCTTTACTCTATATAGCTAAAGTACAGGAAAAAATTGTACCTTCAGTTCAAACGGAAGTAATTTGAGCAGCCAGCTTTCTTTACACTGCAGCATCGTGCAGACCATAGAGGGCCAGTTTGCTTAAAGCTTCAGCTAGTTCCTTGAGGATCCAAATGTAGGCTCAGAGTTAAAAAAATCCCATCCTATAATGTTCAGAAGAGGCAGAGGAGTAACTCCTGGGGTGACTTGAATATCTCCCTCTGGCCAGGAGACCAACAGCCACTGATGATTCCAAAGGAACAAGCCTTTGAACCCCATGTTAACAAGAAAGGTGCAGAAGCAACCAGTGCCCAGCTTACACTGCTTAAAAACAAATTGAAATGCTGTCCACCAAAGAGAGATTGAAATGCCAGCACTATGTTTGCTACTTGTGTGCTGGGCTATGTGCTGCTTCATGCTGACAACGCACTGTAGTGACAATCATCCCCCCACTCCTACTACAAACACATGACTGTTCTGGACACACGACTTACAGCCCACACATTTTTAGGACTAAACATCCCAGCTGGCATTGAAGAAGAATTTGGGGCAGATGGGTCACAAAACGTTACACAGTGAATCTTGAGTTAAATGTTGGCAAGTTCCCTGGGCCCTTTATAACCTCACCTGACCCTTCAATCACTGGCAGCTCCTGATTCTAGACCTCCTCTGGGGGTGCCAAAAATGCAGAGACAGAAAGACAGGAAAAACAATTAAAACAGAAGAAAGTGAGAAGCAGAGACCACCTAAGACTGAGGGGTTGTTCCAAAAACGCAGTAGCTACCACATCATTCCGTTCACTCTGTATGACACCTTCTCCAGCCTGCAGCAGGGTCAAGGGGCCAATCACTTGTCAGGAAGATGAAGGGAGCACACAGCGAAGCACAGCATCACACTGGTCACGTCTCCTCTCGTGGCACAATATTCTTGTGTGACCCTGCAATGCTGGAAGTCCTCTGCCTCAGGAATAGAAGGAGAGACAGTACCAAAGGACACAGTGTCTCTAGTAAGGGAAGTCCCAGCAGCAAAGAGGACTTGCGTGAAGCGGCCGATTAATGATGTGGGACTTTCCTGCTGGCTTTTATGATAACATGGCCTAAAGTGAGAACAGCTGCTTGCTGTTCTCAAAGATCGTAAGTGGACCGTAGAGAACAGGCCCAAGAGGAGGACTGCCAAGTCTTGGCTCAGCAGGAGGAACTGCATCATGATCTGGTGGGATTTCTTGTCCACCTACACTTGAGAAGATGCATGCAGATATGACACTGGACTGAGTGTGACAAATCCTATTACTAGGAGCTCATCTGCACACACTATCCCCGATGAGACAACATCAAAGGGCCAGACATGGAGGCTTCATCTGGACCAAAAATTATATGAGAATGGTAAATGCAGCAGAAAAAAGGGGGCATCATGTTTATAATTGTTAATGTTAATGCTAGACAACTTACGAAGCATTTACCTTCCTTTGCTATTTCTATTTGGTAAAGAGCTATATTTAAATAGAGTATGTTAAGAGGCGAGAGGGAATGTTTTATAAATGTAGCTAAATACAATTTTAAAGATAAATTCATGAAGGATAGGTCCATCAATGGCTATTGGCCAGGATGGGCAGGGATAGTGTCCCTAGCGTCTGTTTGCCAGAAGCTGGGAATGGACGATGGATCACCCATTTTGGCAGTGTCCCATATTCTCCGCGGAGGGAATATCTGCTTAAATAGTAACAGCTTGCTTACTGATAAAGAGAGAAGCAAACACCGCAAATCGTGCCCAATCCAAATGAATTATTTCCTGCACTCCCCTCCCAAAATGTTAGTAAATTGTAATGGTTACAGTGGGAGATTCCTTTGTAGATTAGGTAGATTTTTATTTTTCCAATACTTTAGAGGGAGAAGGCCTTCATAGAAGCGATTGTCACATGGGTTCACTTCTTAGCGTTTTGGTGAAAAACCCCAATAGGCAGAGAGCAATCCTAGTAAGATTTACACTGCAGTCATCTCCATACATTCAAAGTAGGCCATGCTCCCCCTCCTGTCCCTTAAAACCAAGCCTATGTCTTCTAATAGATTGTCACTAAAGGATTTAACCTTATATCTAACTTCTACTCTGCCTCTTAAAATTAAGTAAAAAAGATGGTCAAAACTGAGGCAGAGTAGGGAAAGATCTGGAATCAACCCCCCCCAGCCCACCCCCCAAAAATCAAGCCATTTCTGCGTAGTCCTGTGAGCATAAGCATCATTTACCTCACCTATTTCCATAAGCATTGGAAGGAGGATCTGGGAAGCAAGTTTATTAAGTACATAATACAAAAAACAACAAAACAAAACCATGAACTATAATTCGGTTGAATTGTCCAAAGAATGCCAATAAAACAAAACAAAACTTTAAATTGGGTTATTTAACAGAGTAGATTCCTGGGAGGGAAAACGGATCATAGGCACCGACTCCGTGGATGGAGCACCCATGGGAAAAAAATGGGGAGTGGTGAGCACCCACTGGCAGCCCCACATCAATGCCTCTCCCTCCCCCCAGCACCTCCTGCCCACCAGCAGGCCCCAATCAGCACCTCCCCTCCCTGAGCCTACCGTCTGCTGCAGATCAGCTGTTTCGTGGCCTCAGGAGGCACTGTGGGGGGAGGGGAGGGAGAAGAGCAAGGGCGCAGCATGCTCGGGGGAGTGGGGGGGAATAGGGCGGGGGCCAGAAAAGGGTGGGTCGAGCACCCCCCAGCAGATTAGAAAAACTCGGCATCTATGAAACACATAGAAACCTCAGGGAGATTTAGACTTTGTTCCTAACCCTCAAGTGTTCAAAAGCAAGGGCTTTGCCAAATGTCCCAAAACCAACACAGAAGATACTATACTATTCCTTTTGTGGCCATCTAAGTCAGCATCCTATAATTCCAGTGTCACTACGCAGAAGTGGCTTGATTTTTGGGGGGTGGGCTGGGGGGGGGTTGATTCCAGATCTCTCCCTACTCTGCCTCAGTTTTGACCATCTTTTTTACTTAAAAATTTTAAGAGGCAGAGTAGAAGTTAGATATAAGGTTAAATCCTTTAGTGACAATCTATTAGAAGACATAGGCTTGGTTTTATGGGACAGGAGGGGGAGCATGGCCTATTTTGAATGTATGGAAATGACTGCAGTGTAAAGTCACAAGCAGAGGGCATAAACTAGAAATCAAAATTTATCTTTATACACACACGCTTGATTAAAAATTAGTTTAAGATACAAGGCAACATTTGAGCTGGGAATAGAACCTACACACCGAGGGCAAATATAGTCCATCAGTAGAGATAAAGAAGGTTGTTCATTCACATTTACTCCCCAATATTCACTAGTTTCTTCTGTTCATGACCCTCAGGGCAAGAACTATAACACCAGTTCTGTCTGGTTAAGTGAGTGAACTCAGAGTGCTGCAGTAGTGGGGAATGTAAGTTCCAGAGCCACATTCAACTTTAATTATAAATGTATTTAAAGTGAAAAGTTGTAGTGTGTTTATTCAATGAAGTGCACATCTCTATGACGGTTGTGGAAGCAAGAGTTAAGAAACAATTGATTTAACAAGGGTGATTATTTACATTGTTCATATTATTATATATTGTGAAGTTATTGTAGAGTATTTTCATGTAACAAGACAGGGTTGGTGCTTTCTAAACAACTTTTCATCCTTGCGTCACTACACTCCAGAATTTGAAGAGGTTACTTACTTGTAACTGGAGGTTAGGGTTAGGTTACTTGTAACTGGAGGTTCTTCGAGACGTATGGTCCCGATCTGTGGGTTATGCAAGTACATCATACACCCGGAGTCAGACAATTTGAAAGTAGCATCCATTGATTCACACATGTGCCCTCATTTGCCTTGTGATTCCGTCAAAGGCAATAAAGGATAGGGCAGACCAACCGCGTTTCCAGTTCCTTCTCCATCATGATTCTGACAGACCTGAAGTAGAAAGGAAGGAGGGCGGGAGGTGGAATACAGATAGGGACCACACATCTTGAAGAATCTCGTTACCGGTAAGTAACCTCCTCCTCTTCTTCAGGTGACAGCCTCTATCGTATTCCATTGAGTGTGATTGACAAGCAGTACCTAAGTGGGAGGAGGGTGCCAGGTGAGGGCAGAAGTGTCGTGCAGAGAACTGCTGTGCCAAAGGAGGCATCCATTGCTGAGTCCTGCACCCAGGCATAGCGTGTTGTGAACGTTTGGACAAAACTCCACGAGGCTGCTCTGCATGTGTCTGAAGGGATACTGTGGTCATTGCTTAAGCTCTAGTAGAGGTAGCCCATACCCAGAGGAAGAGGGAGGTGGTAGATGTGACAGCTGGTAGCAGAGTTTAATGCAGCCGGAAATCCATTTTGGAGGTTCCCTGGGTAGAGAGAGCCTGTCCCCTGATTCTCTCTGCTACCGCGATAAACAGTCGGGGGAACTTCCTGATTGTTTCTGTTCCCTGCAGGTTAAAGGCCAAAGCTCGTTGGACGTGGAGGGAATGGAATTGATGTTTTTCTGCAGATACACGAGGTTAAAGAAAGAAAACAGGTAAGTGAATGGATTGGTTAATATGAAACGTCAGTAAAAATTTTGGGTGTAGGCGTAAGAACTTATCCTGGTGGAATGCTGTAAATGGCAGACCTCCATCAAGCTCCGAGTTCACGACCCTTCTTGCTGAAATGATAGCAACAAGGAACACGACCTTCCTGGAGAGGAGGGACATGGAGCAAGACACCATTGGGTCAAAGGAGGGTTTTGTTAATACTGAGAGTACAAGATTCAGGTCCGATTGAGGCACAATTGTTTGGAGAGGTGGGAAGGTTCTTAGGAGGACTTTCCAAAATTTAGCAGTTAGCTGGTGTGTAAAAACAAAATTAACCCTCTGTAGGAGTATAGAACATGCGCAAAGCCTTTAGATAGACTCCCAAATGCTGAGGGTGAGACTGGAGGTCTTTAAAAAATAGACTGTAGTCCAGGATTAGGGGAATCTCCCCATTTTATGGCATAACACCTTTATGTTGTGCCCAAGATGAAAAGCATTTTCACTTAGCTTAGTAACATTGTCTAATGGAGTCTTTCCTACTATTCGAACGTCTTGTACTGCCAAGGAACGTGCCTGCTCTATGGTTGATGCCCACTGAAATACCATGCTCGGAGGTGGAGTGGTCATGGATTGGGATGCTTGATTCTGCCATTGCATTGGGTCAGAAGATTGGGGAAGTTCAGGATGGTCATTGGAAGTAGGGATGACATGTGCAGGAGATGGGAAACCAGTACTGTCTGGGCCAGAAGGGGGCCATCAGAATGACCGTCACCATGTCTCATTAGATTTTGTGTAGCACCTGAGGTAGAAGCGGGAGTGGAAGGAAGGCGTAGTTGAGTTGATGTGACCAGGAGAGAAGGAGAGCATCACCCTGGGAGTGGTTACCAAGGGCTCCCCATGGAGAAACACATGGTGCACTTGCTGTTTGTCTGAGAAGCGAAGAGATCTCTGGTTGGGGTCCCTCATTTTGCGATAATGTTGTGTAGCACTTTGTTATGAAGTTCCCATTCGTGGCCGATCGCAAATTGTCTGCTGAGTGAGTTCGCAAGCGTATTCTACATCCTCTGAATATAGGCTGAGGGTAAGGTGATCTGATTGTTAATGCACCAGTTCCAGAGACTGACTGCTTCTGAACTTGTTCCCCCTCGTTTGCTGATGTGGAAGACAGTAGTGCTGTTGTGTGACGTGATCAGGATATGAGGAGACAGAATGAGTGGAAGAAAGAATTTGCACGCCTTCTTTACTGCTTGAAGTTCCAGGATATTGATGTGTATGCTGAATTCTCAAGATGTCCACGTCCCTTGGCTGGGACTGTCAGCATAAGGTTCATGGAGTGACAGCTCAGTGAGCACACAGACTGTAGCCATGTATGAAGGCAACAAAGGTGAAGTCTCACGAAGGGGATCATGTAAGTACATGAGGCCATGTGGTCAAGTAGAGACAAATGAGTCTTGGCTGGTATACAATGGTGGTTTGTGATGTGAGCTAAGATGACATTCATTGCCTGAAATTTGTCTGTGGGCAGGTATGCCCATGCCATCGTGGAGTTTAGGGTAGCCCCAATGAAGTCCAATGATTATGTGCAATGGAGGATGAATTTCTCAGTGTTGACGCTGACTCCCAGTGAAGAAAGAAGGCTGAGTAACAGAGGTTGAGGTGTGGGCTTCCTGGTTGGACCTGTTGGCTAGGAGTCAGTCATCAAGGTATGGAAAAACAAGGAGACCATAATTCCTGATGTGAGCCACTACTACGGAAAATACTTTGGTGAAGACTCGGAGTGGTGGCTATCCTAAAGTGTAGTACGCTGTATTCGAAATACAGGGGCCCACTGTAAATCTGAGAAAACTTCTGTGGGTGGAGTGAATATTGACATGGAAGTAAGCATCCTTCATATCAGGAGCCATGAACCACATGCCTTTTCCTAAGCATGGAATTATGACTACCAGTGTGACCATGCAAAACTTGAGTTTGTGGATTAAGTGATTGAGGAGATGGAGGTCGAGGATTGGTCTCTAAATGCCTTTCTCCTTGGGTTCTAGGAAGTAAATCGGGTAGGACCCTGTTCCTTGATATTCCACAGGAACATGTTCTATTGCTCCTTATCGTAATAAAGAGTTCACCTTTTAGGGGAGAATACTGTCATGAGAGCAGTCCCTGAATGGGGATGGGGAGGGCGGTCTTGGATGAGTTAGCATTACAAACTCAATTGTATAGCCGTGGAGGATGACATTCGGCACCCATGTGTCAGTTATCACACTCCAAGTGCGGAGAAAGAATGCTAAACCACTCCCAAGTGGAGTTGAAGGATTGGAAGGTGTTAGGGTCAGTAGCGGGCAGCTCTCGAGCTTGCATCAAAAATCTCTTAGCTTGTGCTTGGGTTTGAGATGTTGAAGCCTGAGAGGAGGGAACCCAGGGAAGCAAAACCTTTGGCGCTTCTGTGGAGGTTCTTGGGGTCACTGTTGATAAAAGTGTGGAGACCTGTACCTCAGGCAGTGGAACTTCAGTTTCAGGGCAGGTTTGTAAATGCTCAACAAGTGAAGAGTAGCCCTGGAGTCTTTTAGTGTATGCAAAGACTCACACGTCTTCTGGTTGAAGAGTTGAGATTCATCAAAAGAGTTCCTCAGAGTTGTTCTGGACATCTCGAGGAAAACCAGAAGCATGAAGCCAAGATTCTCTTTGCATCAGGATGGCTGTAGCCAGGATCAGACACGGCCACTGTGGATAAGAGGGCAGTTCTGGCTATTAGTTTCACTTACGCGACAGGGGCCTCAAAGCGGGCAGGGTCTTGCTATGGGTGACTACTAGCAAATTCCTTGGATTTAGTGTAATTCAGGAAGTCACGTTTAGCCAACAGTGCTTAATAATTGGTGATCCTGAATTATAAACTTAAGGAAGAGAAGACTTTTCTCCCCAGTAGATCTACATGCTTCCCTTCCTTATCTGCAGGTGTAGATAAAGGGGGTTATTGCTTAGCCATCTCTGCAGCAGCCTGAACCTCTAGTGACTTCAGAGCTGGGAAAACAGGAATTCCGAACCTTTGGCCAGGACGTAGTAGCATCGGTCTGCTCCTTTGGTGTGGTAGTACATGTGGCAGGGTGTGCCACATGGTCCTGGCTGGCTCCAGTATGAAGAATGGCCAGAAGCTTATACTGGGAGTTTTGGATCTCTTCCAGCAGGATTTGTAGTTCCCTTGAAACTCTCCATGAAAGATCCTGAAATTGTCTGAAGTCTTCTGGTGGGGAAGGGGATGATGCAGTAACAGCTTTGTCCGGCAATGAGGATGGGAATGTAGTAGACTCTGGTGGGACCGCTGAAATTAGGATATAAAATTCTTCCTCCACTATCGGCTCTGTGGGCATACTTGATGGGTCTCTCAGTAGAATGGGGGGAAGTGGGGACTCCCTCATGGTCTGGGCAGGCTCCAAAGCAGGATACTGCAATATTGGGGTTCTAGGGGCAACAGGTAGGATCAACAGGAGGTCACGGAGGTCCCCATGGCATGGCTACCAGTGGCTCTGGAGAGCAGGGCCGGCCTTAAGGATGGGCCACCTGGTCGACCGCCCAGGGATGCCAGTGGTCAAGGGGGCGCAGACGTGTGCGCTGCCAGTGTAGTGTCAGAAACTGCTCTCGGACAGCAGGGAGTGCTGCTTGGGGGGGGGGGGGCACCCAGATTTCTCTGTGCTTCCTCCTGGCAGAGGAACTGGGTGGTAGTGATGGAGGAGAGTGGAGCGGTGAGACACAGACACTTCTCACCCACCCCCCCAATGTTCCTCCCTGCCCCACCTAGGGGCATGTGAGGGGGGAAAATGAGGAGCCACACCCACGAGAGCCAAGGGCACCAAAATACAAGTTTGCCCACAGTGCCATTTTCCCGAAGGCCGGCCCTGCTGGAGAGGGTGAGAAAGTGGTTGTTCATATGGGCTTGTCAGTCTCCGTGATGGTACATAGAAGCGGTTCTTCTCCAAGCTCTGATTAGTTGGAACAGGAAGACTCTGGTTCCAATGCCGGTACCATTGGAGATGATGGAGAGATGTATAACATGTGAGAGCGGTGACAGACCCCATACTGGAGGCATATCCTGTGGCATGAATAGGAGTTACCTGGAAGCGGAGGGACCTGATGGAGAATGGGACTCTGGATACAGCAAGGTAGAGATGCCTTGGGGTGCAGCCACAGATCCAGATCTCTCTGGTGCAGAGGGATTCTTCTACCCTGCTCCGTGCTTGTACTGGTGAAGTTTTTCCAGTGCAGGAGGGTCTTGTGGCTTGTGAGGTTCCAGAGATTGCGATACCAACAGTTAGCTGCCTGGAACCACTGGACCCCACTATTTATGGGTCTTCTTCTCAGGACTGTGGGCGTTAGAACAAGCTAGTTCCCCTTGGGCTGAGTTGGTGGAGGGAATATCCAGTTTCTTGGACCTGGAGGAAGACTTAGTCCCATGCATATGGGGACTAATCTCCCGACTGGGCCCCAACATGGGGTCTGTGAGAGTGGGTCCCCCAGCATGGGAGTTTGACATAGTAGCAGCAGGAGGCGTGCATCTCGCTGCATCAGCCCAATGGACAGAGGGGTTCCCCGACCTGAGTCTGACTGTGGTCTCGTAGCCATTTCCATGAGATACTTCCAGAGATGAAATGCTCGGCCTTCTCAGGTATGGCTGGGGAAGGACTGATAGATACTGCACTTAACTGCAATGTGAGCTTCTGCCAGGCAGAGGCAGCATTGGTGGTTGTTGCTGGTAAGAGGCACAGAGTTTGAAGCCTGGAGTTCTGGGCATAGTCCGGTACCCTAATACTCAGGAGCAGGGGAGAGGGGGGCGGGAGGGGCGCAGAACAGGGAAAATACCCGAACTCTACTCTACCTGTTAAAATTAGACAACTACTAAAACTAGGGGGGGAAATTATTAAAATTACAGATAAAACTATTTACAACTGTAATGATTAGAACAGTGTCAGAGATAAGACCACTAAAGGATCTGACCCGGACCACGTGGCAGTGAGAAAGAACTGGAGATGTAGTCGGTCCTCCCCACTTTTTATCACATTGGATAGAAGCACTAGGTGAGTCAGGGCACATGCATGGACCCACTGAAACGACTTTCAAATTCTCTGATTCCAGACACACACTGTGCATGTGTAACACAATGGGATACAACACGGACCATCAGTCAAACTAGAATCTGTATAACTGCACTATTTTAGAACACAATACATTTGCTTTGCATTTTATGAAAATACCACATGTGAATATGCTGTACTGTAGATTGTAATAGCTTAATTTCCAAGATAATGTGTGCTTTCACTTACACTGTATTCTCTGTGGATTTCCCCTCACCCCTCCAATGTGCAGCAAGAAACTCATGATGCGATGTTAACAAACAATTATAGACTTTGAGTGACTGTAGATCTTCTCTATTCTTCACACACTAACTTCCAAATGTGTTTCTTTAATAAAGGCAAAATCATTTCTTGCTGTGATCACAGCCTGTTTTAAAGTATACATTAATATTTCTGTAGCTTATTAAAGCAATGCTTTATAAAATGTTTAACATTTAACAGTGTTAGAACTTTCACAATTTATGAATGTGGAATTTCAAGATAAAGGGGTACTGAATCACAACAGACATTAAAGCACACAGACTTACCAGTCTGTGTGGGGGAGAACTAGGACGCTTGAAAGATTCACAAAGTAAAATTAACCATCCCATTTCAATACAATTCTCATGCATTTTTGATAGAAAGTGGAAAATGCCCATTTTTGGAGCATTAAATTTTTTGTTCCTTGCTTATATCTACCATGACCTTTCCCAATTATATACACTCGCCCCATTCCATCCCTTTTGTGGGGTTTAATAAATACTTCATAGAATGTAAAAGAATAGCTTTTATGGGAATATCTTCATCTTGATAAGCTTTAGTTATTTTTCATCTATTCAGATTAAGATTCCAGAAGATAAACCATTTGATTTAAGTCTAGTTTCAAAATAGGAAAGTTACTGTAATTGCCTTGTTGGAAGAAAAAGAGGATGAACCTGATCATAAGTTTGAACTTATTTTTGCTGATGGATGATTGGTGGTTACTAAGGCCCTCCCCACCCATCAGTTTATAACTATATAAGTATTTTGGTTGGGGTTGGGGGTTAACAGAGCTGTAGCCTCTGGGATGGAAAACACTGAATATTTTTTTAAAATAACTGATTTAAGTGGGACTATTCCCAAGATGATCTCACTAAAAGACAACCTAATTCAAACCTGATTGGACCAATGTCATGACTCCAAGGTAGGCTTCACACCTGAGTGGTGCTACAAGGTTGCTTAAGTGAAGTTTCTTAGGGCTGGTCCACACTGGGGGGTGGGGGGGTCGAACTAAGATACGCAACTTCAGCTATGTGAATAACGTAGCTGAAGTCGAAGTATCTTATTTCGAACTAAAAAGCACTTACCGCGGGTCCAGACGCAGCAGGCAGGCTCCCCCGTGGACTCCGCTTACTCCTCGCGCGGAGCAGGAGTACCGGTGTCAACGGCGAGCACTTCCAGGATCGATTTATCGCATCTAGATGAGACGTGATAAATCGATCCCAGAAGATCGATTGCTACCCGCTGAATCAGGCGGGTAGTATAGACATACCCTTAGTTATCAATCAAGGGTAAGGCTGGGAAGCTTCGCTTTTGGGGACAACAAGACCTCTAGGGGAAGACTCTCTAGACTGATCACATTGGGGAGAGGATGACAAGACACTGACAAACAGGTCACTCTCCAATCTCTGACCAGTCTTTCCTTGCATCTGAAGAACTCCTCCTAGCAAGAAGTGCTGTGCCAGCAGATCACCACCATCTGGCCTGCTTGATGGCAATTCCAGAAGACTGCAAGAGCTAAAGACCTCTGATCTTAAGTAGCTTGTTTTTCCTTTTTTAAATGAACTGGGAGACATCCCAGCCTTTGTGGTTTTAGGAAAGGAAAGTTTTAGACTGTGAACACGCATGAGTGAGTGCGAGCACCCATAAAGTCCAAAAGAAGCACTTCCCAGATTTAAATAGCCCTAAATACTATCTCATAAAATTGCTCAGTGTATTCAGTGTTCTATATCTAAAAGTCCTAAGGGACAGATTTTCACCTGTAATTTCTGGTAAATAAGAGTTGTCCAACTTCTGCTGATCAAGACAGCTCTGTTAAAGTTTGCATTATAATAGCTCTGTTGGGGTGGGCAGTGGGAGGAAAGGATTAACCACCACACGGGAATGGAGATAAAAGAAGGGTATTTATAATTGGTTTGGGGGTTTTGGTCCAGACTTCAGAAAAACTTTGGTTTCAGTATTAAGCTCCTTGACCAGCTTCAAGTTATACATTCAATTGACTCTGCTAAAGTTGTTTGGTTGGGATTTGTAACCAAACGAACAGCTACCTTCTTAAAATGTAGAAGGATTATTTTTTGAACTAGTTTGATTATTTAATTCTAATCTAATATTGAGCCGAATGTGTTGATTTGATAGGTGCATGGCTTGATTCTCAGTGTAGTTTAACAATAGCAACAAAACTTGGGTGATGTTTTTTTCCCCCTTCTTAAATATTTTCATCAAATTTATAAAAGAGAGTCACATTTCTTGCAGCAAACAATGTGGACCCAGAACCTTTGAGGCTCTGGGCAGATACCTAAAAGTACTCAGCTCCCCCTAGTTAGCCTCTGGTTCTCAGATAAAGCAACAGATGTGTTTGTCTGTGTTCTTACTCTGGATGGTGACATTTCAGATTTTGCTGTGTGTGATATGAAAAGAAAGTTACAATATTGTAACTTCTTTTCTTGTTTGGTGGAATTCCCTTTCCAACTTTATTTTTTTTCTTTGGGTGTCAATAAGGGAATAAGGGAAATAAATTTCAGAGCAAGTACACCTCATAGCTCAGATGTTTCTTCTTTGGGACAGTATGCATGGGTGCTCATTTTTACTTTTAGCGCACAGGAGTCTACCGTTGCCTCTGTCATTCCTTCAATATCTCATACACTAGTTTACTTCACTGCAAAAGTGATATGGTGGATATTGTGAGTGAAACCTAGCACCTGTACATTACTTTAGAATCATTCAGTAAGTCAACATCCTTGAGAAGCAGAAGTAGTAAATAGCATCCCCATTTTACAAATGGGTAAACTAGAGCAGAAGTTAAGGTGATTTGGGCAACACAGAGGGAAGTTCATATCAGGAAACCAATCGCACCCAGTCAGAAGAACTTCCTCCCTTTGGCCAGCAGCATGGCATCACAAAGCTACTGGTCTTGAGTTGCTTTGAACCCTAACTCTTCCCAGGGACTGAAGTGTGATCCCTTCTCACTGTCCCAGCCCCCTTGGGACCACGATCCTAGCCTCTGAAACAGGCTCAGGAAACTCCAGGAATACGAGTGACCCTGATGACCCTCAGAATCAGTCAGTCAGTCAAGGGGTATTTGCCTTGGGACTGAAACCACAAGAACAGACCAAAACAGAGGCCTCCGTGGTTTCTTCTTTCTTCCAGAGCAAGGTATTTGTGGAGCTTGACAGGACTTTATGCAATCATATTACATATGGCAGTCTGTCTACCCAAGATCAGGCCACCTTATCACTCCCAGTAGGTGGAACCGCAAAGGTGAGTGAGTGATTATTTCAATGTGAAAAGTTTCCATTGAAAGATTCAGGTTGACTGATTGGACAGGGACTCCATTTACCCTATTCTACCTCCTGGAAAGGGTGACCTGTAATTTTTTCCCATCCAGATCCCCTTCCTCTAGTCACGCCCCCTTCTCTGCCCACAACCTATCTAGGACTTGGCATTTTAGTTGCACAATTTTTAAAAATAACTTGCTAAGAGTCTTGTGAATAAAATAAAGTAACCTGCACAAGGGAGCCTGAATCTTGACTCTCAACTAGCGCGCAGTTAAGTTTCAAAAATCTTTTCTACCACTATCTAGCTTGTGGGTGCAAAATTGGAACATTATCTCTACCTAAAATGAACAAAAAGGACAGATTTATGCTCAATATTGCAATCGCAGTAAAAATTAGTTGACTACGGAGCTCTTACAAGTCCTTTTGAAATGGAATAGTCTAAATGTCACTGTTACATCAAAGTAAGATTTCTTATTTTAAGAAAAAATGTTAAGTAAAATTGATTAACCCACTTACAGGGAAGAGGATATTGACAAGTGAGTGTGATCAAGACTTTCCTTTGTTTGCTCTACTTCCATTGCATTTGTGCTCAAAAGCACTAATCAGGATTGGGGCTCACAGTGTAATAAACTGAATTTGAGCATTTTGTAATATTTAAACTGAAAAGTGGAAACATTTTTTTCTATGCCACTTCAGTTGTGAGCTGCAAATTCTCCTCTGCTTTGCCGCATGCATAAGCATGAAAAAGCAGGTCACACACAAGATTCACATTTCCCTTCACATGAAAGGGGAACTTTTCCTACCTGCCAGTGGGTTTTGTGCAGATGCCCATTGATCAGTCTAGTCACTTGGCTTCCTTCTGATGTCTTTCCCCAAACACAGACCTTTTCCCACTGAGCACGCCCCCCCCCCCTTGCTGCTCACTCAAACTCCCAAGTCAATGTCTCCCATAAATCTTAAAGATGCAACGAAATTCAGCTTAAGCATTTTACTATTCAAACAATTCTATATACAATTTACATTGATTAATAATCTGAGAAATACATCAGGACAATTTTTAAATAGAAAGGCTGTAGAAAAGGAAAAGAGTTTACAGTTGAGAGGGAAAAAAAATCCTTTCTAATCTGTTCCATTCAAGGCTTTAACTAGTGGGCTTTAAGTAGCAGTGCTCCCTGGCCTGCATAACTGAGGCAGAACCTGACAGCTCTTAGCCCAGGTCTGCCAAAGACAATGTTTGCAGATACAGACACATCAAGATTAATTTCTGGTAAAGCATATATAGAACTTCAAGCGATGCTTGACTCTAATGCAGCAGCTCTCCTCTCTGCCCAGGAGATAAAGCCTACGTGCTCCCTCTTCTGTTAGCCATGAACCTTGTAGAGTAGAACAGCTTTGAAGATCTGAGAGAGGCTGTCATTCTACCATGGAGATAATCTGTATAAAGGGCCATCAGGTAGACCTTGGAACCAAAATAAACTGACTGAAGTTGAGGCCAGAAAACTGTTAATTAAAATATTGTCTGCCATTAACCTAGCTCTAAACTTGAGGGTTCACATCACGAACAAACGCAGGTGACTTTTAAAAACTATTTCCTCTATGAGAGTGTCAAAGCCTTAATATAATTTTGGAACTAGATTAGAAAAGTTTGAGAGGCACAAGAACACAAGACCAGACTCCAATTCTCAGAGCTTTGACAGCTACTTTGTATTGCTTATATATTTTCATACTGCAACAGACAGGAATTCACACTAGTCCAATATCCTGTCTCTGAAAGTGACCAGGACCTGATGCTTCAGAGGAGGGTGCAAGAAACCTTGCAGGCAGGCAGTTATTTAGTAACCTTTTCACAGGGAAACTTTTCTCTTGAACCCCCAAAAAACCGGTTACTCACCTTCTCGTAACTATTCTTCGAGATGGGTTGCTCATGTCCATTCCAACCAGGTGTGCACGTGCTGCATGCATGCCAGCCCTGAATTTTTTCCCGTAGCAGCGTCCGTAGGGTCGGCCGAGGTGCCCCCTGGAGTCGCGCCTTCAATGCGTTGGGATGAGACGGAGGCCCTTCATTCTAGCCGCCACCACTACGAATAGCTGGATGGACTTTCGGAACGGCTTAGTTCTCTCAATATAGAAGGCCAGCGCCTTGTGTACATTTAGTGAGTGAAGCCTACGCTCCCTATCGCAGGAGTGTGGCTTGGGGTAAAACACTGGGAGGAAGAGGTCTTGGGACATGTGGAACTGGGAGACAACTTTAGGGAGAAAAGTCGGATGAGGCCTGAGTTGGACTTTGTCCTTATGAAAAACTGTATAAGAGGGCTCAGATGTAAGGGCCCTGTGCGCCGACACTCTCCTAGGGGAGGTTATAGCCACGAGGAACGCCACCTTCTAAGAGAGAGCGCGCAGGGAGCACGTCGCAAGCGGCTCAAATGGAGGCCCCGTAAGCTTGGTGAGGACCACGTTAAGATCCAAAGCCGGGACAGGCTGGCGCGTGTGCGGGTAGAGTCTGTCGAGATCTTTGAGAAAACGGCTGACCATAGGGTTCGCGAAGAGCGAGAAGCCGTCCACGCCTGGATGGAAGGTGGAGATGCCAGCCAAGTGGACCCTTATTGACGACAAGGACAGGTCCTGTTGTGTAAGATGAAGGAGGTAGTCCAGTATAAACGGTATTGGGGCGAGTGGCAGAGACTGACGGTGCTTCTCTGACCAAAGAGAGAGCCTCTTCCACTTGGCAAGGTACGTTGCCTTCATCGAGGGCTTCCTACTGCCAAGGAGAACTTGCCTGACTTGATCCGAGGTCAGTTCCGCAGTATTTAGTCATGAAGCATCCAGGCGTGATCAGGTCCGAGACCAGTGGCAAGGTGAGCGGGGTCACTATGGACATTTCCAGGAGCAATGTAAACCAGTGCTGGTGTGGCCATGCTGGAGCTACCAGTATGACCCGGTCTCGGTCCCTGTGGATCTTGAGGAGCACCTTGTGGACCAATGGTATTGGTGGGAATGCGTAAAGCAGGCGGTCCCCCATGGGAGAAGGAAGGCATCCGCGATGGACCTTGGGCTGTGATTCATGAAGGAGCAGAACAGCTGACATTTCCTACTGCTGCGTGTGATTAACAGGTCCACCTGGGGACAGCCCCAGAAATGGAGAATTGAGCTTGCTACGTCCGGGGCCGTGAAAAGTTCGGCTGAGACTGTTCGCCAGCTCGTTCTGTACTCCGGGGGGTGGGGGGGAGGTATGAAGCCTGCAGGTGTACCGAATGCTCTACGCAGAAGTCCCACAGCACAAGGGCTTCTCGGCACAGGGGAGAGGCGCATGCACCCCCGTTTGTTGATATAAAACATCGCTGTGGTGTTGCCCATGAGGACTGAATTGTCATGGGGGAGGGGGGAACCCCACAAACAAACTACTACTAATGAAAAAAAATAACTAAGAACACAACTATTTACACGGTATACTATAAAGACACTGCTAAAGTGCTTGCTACAACAGCGATCGATGTTTCAGCTAGCAGTCACCGCCAGTAAGAAGGAACTGAGGGGGCGGGGGGGGCAGCAGGGCCCTATATTGAGCGCTGACTCCAGGGGGCGCCCAGGACGACTCTACGGATGCTGCTAAGGGAAAAATTTCCTGGCTGGCGTGCCCGTGGCACGCACACACCTGGTTGGAATGGACATAAACAATCACTCGAAGAATTGGCTTATGCCCAGAAGTGTGAGCATTTAGATCACTTACAATAGTAAAGAATTTTTAAAAGTTTGCAACTAGTTACCCATTTAAAATAAACCATGCTTTTTAAAACCCTGCTAATATCTTGGCTTCATGGTATCTTGTGGCAATGAGTTCCACAGGCTTACCTGTGCACTACAGAAAGGATCTCTTTTTCTGGTTTTAAATATGCTCCTTTCAATTTTATTAAATGTCTCCTTAATCATGCATCATGACAAGAATTAATAAAGTACATAATTTTTCCTGTTCTCTAAGTCAGTTGCATAAATATATTGATGTCTGCCATATGACAGACAAAGGATACAGTCCATTCTAGGATATACTACTTGCTAGCTTTATCTGAATTAAGGTTTGTACAGATTGATGGCCCTAGACAAGGATAATTTTTGTCTGCCTGTTTCCAAGTCTTTGAGACTATACCTTTGTCAATTTTTTTGGAAGGGGAAAGAACGTATTGGCTCAAACTGCCGTGGGCATTATCCACTAGATGCTTTGCTCTGATCAAGCTTTGCTTTTTTATTCCATGCCTCCTTATGGCCCCTCAGTTCTGGAAGAGGTTTCTCTAGGCCTTAGTCACTTGTTTAATAACAATACCATTTGAAATGCTCCCTTCAGAATGCCCTCCTTTTCTGAGGAGGTTGCTCTTGCCTCTTTGTATTGGCTCGAGTTTGAGCTTATGGAGGGAAGCGTAGATCCTGGATAATTTGTAGGCCTCTGCAGGGGCTGGGTTGCTTCAGAAGGGGAAGCTCTGGACTCAATGTCTTTTGCGATCTTAAACTTCAGGGTGCAATGTCCATTGGGAACTTAATGGCTTTTTAACCTTCTGAACCAGTCTGTCTTGATGAAGCCATGTTCCCTTCTGATCTGCCTGCCAGATTTAGGAGGCTGAGAAAGAAGAGGAAGAACTAGTAAGTCTAAGGGAGTTGAGTCACCTAGTCCAAGAACCACAAACTGGAAGAACAGCTGTTGGTCCTGAGTGGAGTGGGGGCTGAGCCACATGCCTACCAAAAAAAACGGAGGGAGTAAGGTGGATTTGGCTGCCGCAGTTCTCTTCCTGGACAGCTGGAGCTGCTGTGCACTCTGCCTGCTTAACTGGGGGAGGATGTGATGGGTGAGAAGTCACCCCACATGCAAAGACAAGAGGAGAAAGCAGCCTCAGTGCCAATAGGCCCTACTGCAGAAGGTAACATTAGTTAGGAGAATAGGGGAAGCAGGACAGGAAATCTCCATTAACCAAGGAAAAGGAGACAGAATGGACACTGGGGAGTTAAAGCAGCTACAGAGGGAGCTCTCCTTGGCAGGCATGTATGTGGTCTGCATGGCCCCTGGAGAAGTTATCAGAAAGAAGCCCCTCTGTCAGGCCAGTGAAAGCAAAGGGTGCACAAAAAACAAACATAAGAACTAGGCAAATTATCTATATACCACTATTACCAAGGAGATTATTCAACACAACCCCCAGCTGTTCAACAGAAAATTAACATGCAAAGTGACAAATTAAAAGGAACATACAGGAGCCTTCTTGAGCAAACAGCTTCGTGTCTTGCAATGAATCAATGGGCAGAGGGAGAAGAGGCTATTCTCTGAATAAAGCCACACAGATAAGCGGTGACAGCACGTTGCCGTGTGACATGAATTCTGCTTCAACGAGTATAAACAAGGTGTTCAGATGATTTCGAGGATACTGAGCCAATGACCATACTGTAAGTATTTCATTTCAAGTGCACCATCTGATTACCAAGAGCCTCACTGATGTAGAATACGCCAAAGAATCACCCATTTAAACAACTCAGATCGAATCTAAATGCACACAAGGCTTTTCGTGATCTCTGCTGGAGCTTATAGTATCTAACAGCTGCAACTATGACTGTTCTAGCTAATTGCTCCCAGCAACAAAAAGAAAAAACAATCACTACAGGAAGGAGGCACTTTGCCAGTGAAATATTAATGCGTTTTTGAGCAGCCGGAGTTGGTCTCAAGTCTTGGTTAAAGTTACACTAATGGTACAAAGTTTGCAAGTGAAAAGAAATTCCATCTGAATGGCACTCTTTCCTTATCTTGGGGTTTCATACTGCTTCAAAGAGGTTTCCCCTGTAAGAGGAGGAAGGCTTTGCAGTGTCTGCGGACTCTGTATTCGCCGGATTTCTGGAAGCTTGTTCCAGATCCCCAGACCACTTTATCCTCCACTCAAGTGCTGTGATCTGAACTGTCCCAAGCAAGGAGGGCTGACATTGTGATGGCTCCCAGATGGACATTTGGTCTTTAATGTAGCTGGGCTTTCATTCATTAGTTGTGTTGGCCCCTTAAACAGGCACTGGAAGCTGACAGAACTCTAGTGAAGGGTCTCGAGCACAGTCCAAATGTGCTCATGGCAGCCTCAGCCACAGAGAAGGTGGCAGCCACAGTCTGTACTAGCGGAACGTGCTTCACATACAGGGAATCACTGTCAATAAAGTCTGGAGGTGACACATGCACTGAGGCAGGCGACAGCAAGGAGACAGGAGCTGGGAAGTGGCTTTGCGAGGGACAGACACCGTGCAATGGTATGTATGAGGCAGGGACACCTTGCCTGCCTGCCTTCCTGGGCTCACAGGGGAAGAGTGAAACAAAAGTGAGGGACACTGCAGCTTCAGATGTTGATTGTTGTGTTTATTGTCCTGTGCGTGATTCGGAGTATAAAAGTGTCAGACTGTGCAAAGGATGCAGGCGTGCGCGAATTGCTTCACAAAAGCTACAGGCCCCCGAGACAATTCAATTGTAAACCAGAAGCCTCACCCCTTTGGGGTGGAGTTCTGGGAGACGGGTGTGTTCAGGAACCTGGGGTATCTCCCAGTCCTTGGGGTTGGCACTGGCAGCAGGTAGGGATGTGTGACTGAGAACAGTGCCCAGGAAATATGCCAGGGAGAGGCCAAGTGGAGGAGCCAGTGCTATAGCCTGCAGAGGGTCTAGAGGCTTAACATACCCCAGGGGATCCAGAGCACAGAAGCTAGGATTCCCCTCACAGCAGTCTTAGTGGGTGGCCAGGAAGGACAGCTTGCTAGGATCCCTGAGAGACGTTACCTGGTCATCCAAGCTTGGTGAAGAATCCAATATGATCTCATGACTTTACACCACTTTCAGGAATGGAGGTTGGATACCTTCAATGGAAGGTGGTGATGTCTTGACTAGTTCTTTCAGAGGTTTCCCCTTCCCAACTGGCAGCACTTCAGTCTTGTTTGAATTCAGCTTGTTCTTCAACCAAGAGCTAATTTCTGGTAGACAGTCTGACACTTTGGTAGTGGCAGCGGTTGCATCATTTGAGAATGAGTGCCATAGGCATAGTGTTGTCAGCTAAACCCATGGCATCTTGCTATCTCTGAGTGAGCGCATGTAAACACTGAGGACAAGATGGCATTACATGGATCCCTGATGGACCCCATACAAGATGAGGGTCTTCAGAGAAGAGGAGCAGTTACACGTCACCACTATAAATGGTGATTATAGTTCTGTACTAATTTATTGATGTCTTGATCTCGTAGTTTTGTGGCTTCTTCCTCATAGGACAAGTTGAAAACCTAAAGAATTGTGTGGTCTGTGGGACAGACCAGCTTTGGTTGGTAGGCTCTAATCTGTGCCCATATGAGTGGTAGTCTCACCAGATCCTTTGTTTCTGAAGGGTACCAATTGCTTAATATTCCCATATATTAAATAGCACATTTTAAATGCATTTTCCCTGGTACCAGATATTAAAGGGCTTTGGGGGAGAATTTTGCTATACGTATTTAATTAAAAATCCACTTTATCCCAACAGCCTGAGAGGCAAAATGTCTTTGCCTATTAGGCTGTGTAGTGGAAATGGGCATTGTGATTTCTGAATGCACGTAGAGTTTCATTAAAGTCTCCTAAAAATATTAGCACATGCCAAGCGAGCATGATCAGATGTTATTTCACTGAACTCAAAGCCTACTTTGTGCTTTATAGAACATATACAAAAGACAAGAGCCATGATTTTTTTAAAAAATACACTCCATCCCCTAAATCCTTCAGTCCCAGAAATAAGTGACCTATTTTCAAAGGAGCTAGCAGCTCCCACAGACTTCAATAAATTTATAAGTGAAACATCAGACATGGCAAAACACGTGAAAGCAAACAAAAAAGTGGGGATGCGTGAGAGCACATGATTACCCTATTCAAGCATGTACACTATTATGTTATTGTATCAAGAGTTAGCAACCCTTATATTTAGGTTGCCTGACACTCCTTTATAAACGATTCTTTTGGTATTTTGAGCAGCTCACACTATTGTTTGCAGCAGGCCTTTGAATATGTTAGAAAGAAAGCTGTGCATAGGTAACAACGGAGGAAAGGAGCGCGCTGAGCCAGGACCAGTTCCCTCCTACTTCTCCACTGGACTCAGCACATGACACCAGCAGCCCCACGTTTTTGAGCAACAGTAGAGCTAACCAGATGGCGACCGTTCCCTAGCAGGTCAAGAAAAGGCTACATTAAAATCATGAAGCAATAAAATTAGTTTCCTTACCTATGATTTTATCACTTGGTCACTGAAGTCCACTGAGCAGTTTGAAAAGTGACTTAACTTTTCCCACCTTCCCCATGTCAGCCACGAAAATGGATTCTTTTTTTCCACCTGGTGAATTGTACCTGTTTCTCTATTGCCAGAGATAAGAATGAGAGGTCTAGATAGAAGAAAAACCAAGTTAGACCTTGAAACTTCAGCTGAACACACTCCCCCCCCCCCCCCCCCCCAAAAAAAAAGATGGTGAAAAACACAGATTCACCATCTCCTCTCTCATAACTATGGAAGGGGACTGTGACACTTTGGAAGGGATGCAAGGTCCCCATAGACACACCCATAGAGCACCAGATTTCTTCCACAATTTGGTTCTATGCAAGTGGTATTTTACCACCCTGACCACATGTGAGGCATATAATTGTTTTTCCAGGCTGAGAGTTTATGACAAAGAAGGTAAAGGAAACAGACTGCCTGGAGTGGAAGGCTGTATGTCTCTTGGGAAATGAAGCTGAAAGTTACTGTAAGCCACAGCATCAGGGAAAACGTGGAAGGTACGACTGGCACGATGGAAAAAATCACTGATCTCCAAGACAACAGTAATGGCCAAAAGGGGGGCAAAAAATAGTTAGTTAGAAAATACAAGCACGCGTCTAACCCCAGTGGCCAGAAAACTGATTTAGCATAAACATACTGGCAGTACTAAATTGAGACTAAGTGACAACGGAGCATTAGATGGGGTGGGGGGGGTGTCTTTGAAATGATGCTGCTTTCAAAAAAATGAGACATGCATGAAGCAGCAGACCAGAAGTGAAATGACACATGGCACCTAGCAACGAGACAGACACTTTCAGGAAGACAGACCATCATGAAAACAGTCTAGTCGGAAGTCGTTTTTTGGTGGGTTTTTTTTTTTAAAATAACTGCAGCAGGATCATCTTCGTACAGCACTACCAGGTTCCTAAAACGCTGCTACAAACCTCAACTACTGAACGGTGTTCTGGATTTGAGAACAAAGTCAGTACAGAGAGTAACCACATACCAGGAGATGATAGACACCTGCTGCATAGAATCTGAACTAACAGTGTCCAGTCTGGGTTAGTCAAGGGGCCCTGATGAATGAGGTCCTGAGAGACTGTGCAGTACCATAATGAGCATGTGATATGGGGATCTGTTTAGGAAATCATGAGTAATCGAGCCAGTAAGGGATCATGATTAATTAAGTTTGATCCTGGCTAATCTTTTTTGGGACTCTGGCTATAAAGAACTAATTGGGAAAACAACAAGAGCATCGACTCCTAGAAGTCTATGGTTGTCAATTCTAACAGCAGAATTTGGTGCTCTTTTGGGCTGGATTACAAACAGGTCCACTTGGGAAAGGAATCACACTTCAGCGCTATCTAACTGAAGATTTGTTAATACAGATGGTTGCAAAACAGGATAATTTTTCACATAAACGTCATCCCCTTTTTCCTCCCAATCCAAAAATCAAAGTTCAAAAAATTTCTACCAGCTCTACTTGGAAAACAATTCTCAACCAGCGTACAGGAGCTGAGCCAGTTTGCCTGGCTGTTGATCCTGAAGGAGATGTACGTACAGTAACTCCTCACTTAACGTTGTAGTTATGTTCCTGAAAAATGCGACTTTAAGCGAAATGATGTTAAACAAATCCAATTTCCCCATAAGAATTAATGTAAATAAGAGCGTTAGGTTCCAGGGAAATTTTTTTCACCAGACAAAAGACTATACACACACACAATACGTTTTAAACAAACAATTGAATACTGGTACACAGCGATGATGATAGTGAAGCTGGGGCTGGTCCACACTATGGGGGGGGTGGGGGTCGAACTAAGATACGCAACTTCAGCTACGTGAATAATGTAGCTGAAGTCGAAGTATCTTAGTTAGAACTTAAAAGCACTTACCGCGGGTCCAGATGCAGCAGGCAGGCTGGCTCCCCCGTCGACTCCGCTTACTCCTCACGCAGAGCTGGAGTTCCAGAGTAGACGGGGAGCGCTTCCGGGATCGATTTATCGCATCTAGACGAGACGCGATAAATTGATCCCAGAAGATCGATTGCTACCCACCGAATCAGGCGGGTAGTATAGACGTACCCTTGGTTGAGGTGGAGGAGTCAGAGGGTGGGAATTTCCCAGGGAATGCCTTACTAAATGAACTAGCACTCCACTGAGCCCTCAAGGGTTAACTCTCACACTCCACAAGCCAGCAGGAAAGATGTGTTTCAGAGATAGAAATGTGCATTTCCAATTAGGTATCAAGAGTGGGGTCAGAAGTACACTGCCTTGTTAATTAGATCAGCAAGATGGGCAGCTGCAGCTTCTGCCTAAGGCAGCAGCTCCCTCCCTCATGTGTCCCCCCTGCTCTGTGGAAGATGGGGTAAGCGAGATGCAGGAACATGGGGACATTACCCCCTCTTCTTCCCCTCCCCCCCACACACAGCAAGCAGGCAGGCAGGAGTCTCGGAGAGCAGTACATGGCAGTGGGGGAAGGGATAGCTGAACTGCCATCCATAGCCTGCAAACGACGTTAGAAGGGAGCATTTCACAACTGTAAACGAGCATGTTCCCTAATTGATCAGCAACTTAAGAACGAAACAACGTTAACCAGGACGACTAAGTGAGGAGTTACTGTACATAAGAATGGCCACACTGAGTCAGACCAAAGGTCCATCTAGCCCAGTATCCTGTCTTCCGACAGTGGCCAGTGCCAGGTGCCCCAGAGAATGAATAGAACAGGTAATCACCAAGTGATCCATCCCGTCGCTCATTCCCAAATTCTAGCAAAGAGAGGCTAGGGACACCATTCCTGCTAATAGCCATGGATGGACCTATCCTCCTGAATTTATCTAGTTCTTTTTTGAACCCTGTTATAGTCTTGGCCTTTATAACATCCTCTGGCAAGGAGTTCCACAGGTTGACTGTGCGTTGTGTGACGAAATACATCCTTTTGTTTGTTTTAAACCTGCTGCCTATTAATTTCATTTGGTGACCCCTAATTCTTGTGTTATGAGAAGTAGTAAACACTTCCTTATCTACTTTCTCTACACCAGTCATGATTTTATAGACCTCAATCTTAGCCGTCTCTTTTCCAAGCTGAAAACTCCCAGTGTCTCCTCATATGGAAGCCGTTCCATACCCCTAATCATTTTTGTCGCCCTTTACTGAACCTTTTCCAATTCCAATATAACTTTTTTGAGATGGGGCGGCCACATCTGCACACAGTATTCAAGATGTGGGCATACAATGGATTTATATAGAGTCAATATGATATTTTCTGTCCTATTATCTATCCCTTTCTTAATTATTCCCAGAATTCTGTTTGCTTTTTTGACTGCCGCTGCACATTGAGTGGATGTTTTCAGAGAACTATCCACAATGACTCCAAGATCTCTTTCTTGAGGGGTAACAGCTAATTTAGTTAGATCCCATCATTTAGTACGTGTAGTTGGGATTATGTTTTCCAATGTGCATTACTTTGCATTTATCAACATTAAATTTCATCTGCCATTTTGTTGCCCAGTCACACAGTTTTGAGAGATCCTTTCGTAGCCTGCCTGGGTCTTAACTATCTTTAGTAATTTTGTATCAGCTGCAAATTTTGCCTCCTCACTGTTTACCCCTTTTTCCAGATCATTTATGAATACGTTGAATAGGACTGGTCCCAGAACAGACCCCTGGAGGACACCACTATTTACCTCTCTCCATTCTGAGAACTGAACATTTAATTCCTACCCTTTGTTTCCTATCTTTTAGACAGTTACCAATCCATGAGAACACCTTCCCTCTTATTCCCTCTAGCATTAATGGTCCTATCTATAGGCAAGGGCTCCATTTTTTTTTATCAGGAAGTTTGGAAAAAGATAGCCAAACATTGATTAACGGACTGTTTCTGCAACACCGCCACTCATACTGATCAGCTGATGGCAGCTGTGTGCTGATGCCCAGGAATGGTATCACAGAATTGCTTGAGGAAAAAACCTGAACGCTATCAAATAGCTTCAGTCAATACAATGAGGCCAGATGAAAGATTCCCTGAGATGGGATAAAGAGCTATTTCTCGGATTAGAAGAGATGAAGTCTCCATCTTGACATCAATTTTGTACACAGAGGTAGAGAGGATGGGCAGGTCCAGAATGGGACACAAAGCTCTGGATCTTTTTATTTCAGGTTCACAAAGATGAAAAAAAAAGTTTTCTTTAGGCCGAATCACATTTATTCTAAGGGAAAGGATATTTGCTAGTCATCCAGAAACTGATCTTTTCACCCGGTCCTGAAGAACAGGAAAGGAAGGAAACACTAGAGGGGTTGGCTTTTGAAAGCCTATGAGAAGGCCTTGTATCAGAATCCAAAGAACTCATCTGTCTTAAGTGGTACCAGTCCAGTTTAAAAAGTGCTTGAGCTTTTCTTTCTCTGGTGGACCTCATCTAACACTCTGTCTTACAGAAAACCCTCTTTGTGGCAAGCCCTCAATATCTCGTCCCAAGAAAGGATGTTCTGTGAATGAGAGAATGAAAGAACAACATAGGTGAATTTGGTACTTAAGGCTGGAGTGGTGCCAAAGTGATTAGAAGCTTGAGAGTACCTTGACAAGGAATGGTTGGCCATCTTATCAAAGTCTGAACCAGACAGTCTTTGGTGCTGGATTCAGATAGACACCATTTCCACAAATTTCTTTGAGCCAGAATCCTGAAGAGAAGAAAGAATCTGGTTGACAACGCGAGGCCGAAGTGGGAAGCCAATATCACTTTGATAGAATCCATCTCTTTTTTAGTCTCCCAGTTTTGATCCCTATGAAATCTCCTGAGAGTAAAAGGAGAATGCAAATAATGGTTAAGAGTTAGAGTTGATATGGATATCATACAAGCCTTTAGAGCATATGAAGAAAAGGAAGAAGATTCAAAGCCCCTTTTAAAGATTTTTCATCTTCCGCCCCGTAAAATCCTTTGTCAGACCAACCCGGTCAAGTAGGAGCAACATTTTTATTGTCTGAGTGAGATCAATTCTGATCAACATGAAGGAAGGATGAGTCAAACCTTTGTGACAGAACAGACTTTGGTGGCCTTATTCAAAATGTACATGATGTGGCTACATAGACTCAATTGATGGGACTTCTTTGCCATGGTTGGACTATTAAGTCAATGATTTTCTCAAGCATACAAGTAAAAACTGATCTGCATTTCCTATGCCTCAACTTATGGGGGTCCTGGGCAGGGAAAGTTGGGTTGTTGGTTCGGTTATCTTGGAGGACAAGTGGATCGATTCTATTGAGATCTGTGTCTTCATTAGGGAAGAATTGACCTGAATCATTTAATTCTGAGTGTTTGTCACTGGAGGAAAGTTCCTCTTCATGAGTGAAGGATGGTGGTGAGCACTTCTCTAGCGCGCGTGCGTTCTCTGAAGAGGCCAGGTTTTCTTGGGGTGGAGAGAGCATTTGGGGCCCTTCAGTTGAGAATCCTAGAAGGCAGAAGAGCCCTGTCATCGATACATAGCCAGCAGGGTGAGTAAGAGCTGTCAGAAGAGGTGGAGGACCCCCCACAACTAAGCATATCTGCATGGTTTGGATTTGCAGGAAGGTAACCAGAGTAAGCCAGTGCAGTTGAATGTACATGGGTGGTGCAGGTGTTGAATCTAACGATCAGCCTGATCTGCAACATAAGAATGGCCCTACTGGGTCAGACCAAAGGTCCATCGAGCCTAGGGTTTGGGACCCCTCACGGGGTCATGAGGTTATTACATGGGGGGGTCGCGAGCTGTCAACCTCCACTCCAAACCCCGCTTTGCCTCCAGCATTTATAATGATGTTAAATATATAAAAACATGTTTTTAATTTAGAAGGGGGGAGGGTCACACTCAGAGGCTTGCTATGTGAAAGGGGTCACCAGTACAAAAATTTGAGAACCACTGATCTAGCCCAGTATCCTGTCTTCCGACAGTGGCCAGTGCCAGGTGCCCCAGAGGGAATGAACAGAACAGGTAATCATCAAGTGATCCATCCTCTGTCACTCATTCCCAGCTTCTGGCAAAGAGAGTAGTACCTGTTGACTAAAAGCCACCAAAAGAAAGGCATCCTAACTGACATGAATGCATCAAGATTTTGACTTCAATCTAAAAGGAGCTCCACACCAAATGTCACCCATCCAAAGCTCTGGACTCTTGCATTAAAAAAAAAAAAAAAAGGTTTTAAATTTCTCTAGGTGCTTACACTATAAAATCATCAAAAACAGCAGCACTTCTTCCCCACCTATGTCCTACCAGATCTAATCTAATTACTAGTCAGACGAATACAATTAAAAAAACTCCCGACCACTTGCTCAGTCTCCAACGGTCGTCTCATCCTCCACTCTCCACCAATGCCCCCTCAAACAGAATGGCTTTGTACTACACCCACAAGGTCAGAGACCTGTGCAATTCCAGATAGGGGTGTGAGGAGAGCATTCCAAAGGGGCCCTCAGTTGAGCACTCTTTCCCCCGGCTTTTCGAGAAGGGTAAATCCAGTTCAAGTGCCCCTTCCTGATCTCAACGGCTAGAGTCGTGTTTCACTAGGAAAGGGGCGATTTCTCGGGAGGGAAGGTCCCAAGCAACTGCATTTAGAGCTTTTAAGTCAAAGCCAACAGATCTTTAATTCCACTTGCTAGCCAGAAAATAGTGCAGAACCTGGAACAAAGATTTAATGTGCTCACTTCAAGAAACCACAAGTTACAATCTTTGAATTGACAGAGGTGTAGCCTCATGTATAGTTCATCGCAGTAGTCCATCCAAGAGGTTTGGAAAGGAGAATTATGATGGTATTGTCTGTGTCCAAGAACAGGCTCCTGTCTAGATACAGGAAAATAAGGCAGTCTTGGTCATTGCTGCCAGTTGATCATCCATCAGCTTGTAAGAGTGTAGCCAAACTTGTACAAAACCTCTCAAGACACATTTTCAAGCCCTCAACCCAGCCCACCACCACCTCAACCTTATCTGGCTTGAGCTTTCACCATGCTCCTATTGCGCCCGGACACTGGGAAGTGCATCTGAATGTACTCTCTGGATTGGAGAAGATGGATGTAAAATACTGGTATCTGCAATACACTGCATCACCAGCATTCTGAGAACACTTCAGCCTATGCCTTCCCACTGAACTCGAATGGCCTCATACACACATTGAATAGAAAAGGGTGACAACATAGACCTTTGTGGCACCCCACGTTACCCCATAACACCCTCTGGATCTTCCCAGTAATAAAAAACCAAAGTTACTGGAGTACAACCCAATCCACTCCCAGCAAGAACAGCAAAGCACATCAAAACCAACTCATTGCTCATGGTATTGAAAGCAGCTGAGAAACCTGACAATTTCAGGGCTTCTCTACGCAGTACAGCAATCCACACCAGAGGCATGTAATTGTAGAATATTTTAAGGTGTTGTGCCTTACGTGCCCTGTGTAGACGCTGCTGATGCCATCTAAATAGTTCAGAGTGTGCATTAAAAAGTACTGTTTCAAACGGGACTACACCAATGTGCACTACGTACCTTTTAAAATGCGCCGGCAGGGTCTACATAGGGGCAGTTAACAGTGCAACAATTTAGAGTGCCCTACAATTTACACCCCTCTGATGAGCACTGCTGCATCATGTTGACAAGCCTGCATTATGTAGCTTAATTTTTTGCCTTTTACTACACGATAAAGTTTCATACAGGTGTCCCAGCACCAGTATTAGCACCTACAGACCAGAGCCTGGCAATTTCTGCACCATGTCAATCCTTGCTCTGTGCAGTGTAAAACAGCAAGATCTCATGTAAATATTGTCTTGCATTTCTAGGTTTACTTAGAATTTACTGCCAGACAACATTTTGGTAGCCTCTGTCAAAAAAACAAAATGGAGGTTTGGTTTTAGTTCGATTCTTAGCAGACCCATGATAATCACAACTGACCTGGACCAGCTTGCTAAGCAGGTGAGCATCAGCACCTTTTCATTGCTAATGTCTCCTTACAGTCTGCTCGACGTGAAGCACACTGTGAAGGGGTATTACTTTTACTGGAGAGGAATGGTGAGAGAAACTGAGGGGTTAAGGTGGCGGGGGGAAGAGATGGAGTGAGATTTTGAAGGGAGAGAAAAGAGGAAGGAAACACAATATAGTTAAATAGAGAGAGGTGCAATAGTAATTACATTGAAAACAGAAGAAGAGATCCACCAAGATCAAATACGGGGGGGGGGGGGGGGGAATCGAGTGAGGAGTAAGGTTACAACAGCAAGGGAAACAGTTTCAATTTTCAACGATAAAGGTAACATCATTGGAAGCAATTTCATATATGTAGTGGGTTTTAATTGCAAGAACTGATGACGACTTCAGAATGCATCACATCACACCAAACGGCACGTATTTTCAGACATTTCCCTTGGAAGGAACACCCAGAACCCACCTACAAGAGTTTTAGCCCTCTGATCCTCAACAATTAACATTTTCTGCCCTGCTCAAGACAGTGTGATTTGCTTGCACTTGCCAGCATGGGCCAAGTCAAACAACTGCCTAGGTCACACTGAGCACCCTTACTCTCAGTCTCAGCAGAGAGACTGATTTTTACAGCTCTGGGCTGAACTGCAGGTCTCACCCTTAGAGGGTAATGGAAAGGCAGCACAGCAAAGTGGACAGGGCAGGCAGGAAGCATGTTCTATTCCTGGCTCATCCACTGACCCACAGTATGATGTTTGCAAGTCACTTCCATTCTTTATGCCTCCGTTTCCCCCGCAACAACTTACATCACTGTCTACTTAGTTTGCAAGTTCTTTGGGTCAGGAACTGCCTCTTATTAGGTGTTTACACAATACATAGTACAATGGGGCCTCTACTTGGTTGGGACTTTTAGGTGTTATCTTAAAACCAGGAACATTATCTGTGAGGAAGCTTAAACTGACACTCTTTGGCAGATAAAGTGCTTCCCTTTCAGTGGGATCAGCCCACCACATTTTACAACAGTGATGTAATTTAAAAAAAAAAATTTTTTTACTAACTTCAGAAGTAAAGTTTGTCAGTATTCTTTGTTTATGCCTTAATGAAAAGATGGCAAATGCAAAAAACCCCCAAACACTCACATTTCTATTTTGGAGATACTAGGACGTTCTGCAACAGGGCTAAGGTTCTGGAAACAAAGGCAGATACTGCAGTTCTTCGTAGTGAATTTGCAACATAGATCAGTTTGAGAAAGTAACTGATCCAACCAGGTCTCTGGAGTAAAACTTTTCAGACAGAAAATACAAGCTGTCAAATAGGATACACAAGCAGCCTGAAGTGAAGGATGTAGCTAAACTGTTCCGGTCCACCAGAATAGTGTCAATGATAATCGAGGACAGAAAAATAAACAGTCTGCCACCTGCCTTTCACTGACCACACTTCACAACATTCCAATTAAAGAAGAAACTGCTCCTTTCGCAAGCCCACAGCACAAGTAATTTTTAAAAGCATGTTTGGAATGATTTTTGTCTTAAAAAAAATGAGGGTTAGAGTGAAGATCACAAGGAGTAATAGGCCAATTTTGGTCTATAAAAATATTGGTTTAAATTATTATAGGACAAACGTCGGCAGCCGCACACGAAAACTGTCTTGGGGAAAAGCACAAGACCTCAGCAGTTAAGTGATATGCCTAAAGTTAAGCCTGGGCTTATGTTTCATTAAAATAATTTAAACATAAGCATGTGCTTGTCTCAAGGGGGGAGGGGGGGGCTATATGATGTTGTAATTGAATGGGTAAAAAACCAAAACAACTTCAGATTATAAACAGACCAGACAAGCTAAATATAAATGTATGCATTCTTTTTAAGTCACACTGGTCTTGTCTTTGATAAGACCAAACCTGTTTTGTTCCTAATTCCCATCACAAACTGGAAAGTCCGTAAACTGTGATGCTGGCTAAAGTGACATGAGACCACATGTACTCATTTATGTTAGGTTGTGAACTGATGTAGTGCATACGAATTACAGAACTCAGTTACTTTCTATTCCTCAGAGTAGTAGGACTTGCTGAAGTAGGCCACACCAACATAGAAGTTGTAGTAATAGTTACCGGAAAAGCAGCAACAAGACCACAGCAGGTTTGATAGTGTTAGACAAGACCTTAACAACGTTGTCAAAAATGAAAGAATGCAAAAAGAGTTGCCATCTTAAAGTCATCGGTAATTTATATTTATTGGATTTTACACAGTTCCAACTCTAGTTACTGTTAGTAGTGATAAACTTCTAGTTATTTTTGGTAAATGCTATTCACTCTGAACCGAGAACAAAAAATATAGCGCCTTACCATGTACTTTTAAACATAAGTCCCAGGAAGGTGACACCAGGAACAACTAAAATCTTTGGAACAGAACAGTAGAGTGGGAAACAGGACAAGCTATTCAGATTGGATTTATCCTAAGTGTAGGATTCATTCCATGCATTACCACAATGCAGCTCTCAACTGTGAACACTCCACATATGAAGCAGAGTGTTTTCACGATTAATCCTCCGTGTCAGCAGCCATGAAATATCATACTGGAAGCAGTCAGATGTCATCTTGGTCATTCATTAAACAGACTGAAACAAAAGGATTATTTTTTTTCAAAATGAGCTTAGTAATGAGGAATTCAATGCTAAAATTAAGTTCCCTTGTAGTTCTGAGAGCTCTGTTTATTAGCAAGTTCCAGGTGATTCGTTTTATATTCTGTTATGGTTATTGGTCCAGCTACAAAGGTGCTACTATACAAGTCTGGCAAGGAAAACAACTCAGACTAGAAATAAGTTATATTATCCTAGCCCTGAAGGAGTTGGAACCTCATTTCCGGCAAGTGGCTTTAGTTCAGAACTTTATTTAGATTCTCTCTCATGATAGGCACAAAGTTAAACTGTAGCAATTTTATTGTTAAATGCCATAAGTAGTCTATTGCTTTTCAACTCAACAGTGAAAGTGGTAACAAATGTTGTACATCAACTCACTATTACTAAATATTCATAATCTATTTCAGAGCATAATCTAATATGAAGAGCATGTCCCAAAAACACAGTTTAAAGGTTCTGAACTTCTCCAGCACATTGGTAACAGGAGACAGCCTTCCATTCCTAGGTCACTCATTTCAATCCATTCTAGGGTAGTTACCAAGAATCATTAACAGCTGATAGCTGTTTGGCAGTCTATATGAAATGCATTTATAGTCTCAATCCAGTTCCTAATAGACAGGCACTCACATTACAAGAAGTGACACTCAGTTAGCTGTCTGAGAAAACAAACGCTTGCTTACCACTGGAAGCAGTTCTCTTCCAGACTAGAGCTTTGGCATATAGGTGGTAAGTCTGTCCCGCTGCTGGCAACTTGTATTTCAAACATCTTGTATATAAGACTGCACATGTCAATCACCAGCACAGTTAATCTGCATTTCTCATAAGTACTAAATCCTGAATGCTGAAATAAACTTGTTAGTCTCAAAGGTGCCACAAGTATTTTTCTTATTTTCTTTTTGCTGACACCGACTAACACGGCTACTACACTGAAATAAATCCATTCTGTAAGTCTTCAAATGTTTTCCTGGATCTGACATTTTAATTGTAATTTAATTTTAATTTTTCATACTGCAAATTCATGAACAAGGAGAGGATTTACCAGGTGTCTGCAACAGTTAGTCTAGCATAAGGTACTGAATATATGCACACACACACACTATATTGGTCAGATATATTTAATAAATATACTTTGAAAGTTGTTGCCCCCAACTCTACCCACAAAACAATTTTTGTATCTCCCATCCTATTTCTTTTGAATACCACAAAAGCTTACATCTGTTACAAAACCCATTTCTGTATAACCTCACAGAGAACTTTTACATTTGTTTAATCCAATTAACAACACCAGAAATGCATTGCTGTGAACTTTTGAATCTGTTTCCCCAAACATTATTCTGTAAAACGGCATTTATAACAACTGGCATTTAGGGTTGTGTTCCCAACTGCAAAATTGCTTGTGTACACAGACCTTTGAAATACAAGTATATAATACTAAAACAGGTATTTGTGTAAATATATTTCACATTATTTATATATAGTTGAACCTAAGCAATAGCTTCACTTAAAAATATTGGTTTGAGTGTAATATATAGAGAGTATTGAAGTTATCTTCCGAAGAAAGCATGCAACTTGAAACCATAGGTTTCCCTTTCCCCTGGTGTGAAGATCTGTCCCTGCTGGGACTTGAACTCAAAAAAGCAGCAACTCAACCACTTGAGATTAAAAAATAAATAAATCTCTATTTGCTGCCAGGCATAGAAGCTCTTACATCCTCTTTTCAGGCCTCCAGCCACTAAAGGATATGATTATTACTTGAAAAATCAGCGTGTACACATTTTAGCTATAGCAGACTGAAGCTTTTTCTAACACTGTAGTTATGGATTAATGTACACAGATGCCATCTACTAAGTACTAATATCTGTATCTAACTCTTCCCGCCCCCACACACACTCAAGGAAACCCCTCTTGAACACACAGAATATCGATCAAAGCAGCACATTAAGAATTCACACCATATGGTTATGCAGCTCAAACACAATGAGAGTAAGTGGAAAACCAAGGTGAAAGCAACTTAGGAAAATAGTATGAATAAGAACTGCAATGATGGGAAATTTCTGATGCTGTAGTACAGATGTTGGATGTTCAGGGAATTGAAGTGAACAAAACCAGTGAGATTAGGAGAAACCTCTTTAAAAGCAGACTAGGGGAAGAACTTTAAATACTAATTGGGAACGGTCTCCGCAACACACACTAACAAGAAGAATGATGGATTAATCAGAAATGTATAACCCTGGTTTTGGATACGGGGGACAAGAAGATTAATGCTGTAAAATAATCACTAAAATGACACGGCCTCTACGTAGTAAACTTAGTTTCTTTTCAGGATTGCATTTATCCACTGTGTGCTATTGAAATGACTTAGATAACACATCTCAGCTTGCTACCCAAAAAAAAAAAAAAAAAAAAAAAAAAAGAGTATTTTGTTTGTACAGAGTGGGCTGAGTTCTGTCCTCAGTTACACCAGCACAATTTAAGAGTAACTCCAGTAGAACCAATGGAGCGATTCTGGATTTACTCTGACTTAACAGAGAGCAGTATTTGGCTCCACTGTTTTCACCCCTTGCTGAACAACCTATCCACTAGAGGAAAACCGTTCACCCAATGAGAAAGCATAGCCATTAAAGCAGAGGAAAAAGTTAAAAAGATCTGCTCGTCAGACTGTCTTCCCTTCAACTTTGTTTATTGATGTACTGAACATGAAAAAGTACAAAGGATCCAAACACAAAAGAAAACATGTACAGCCTCTTAAATACTAAACAGAATATATTTTCTATTCCAACAGATGTGAAGTAATACTGTACAACTTCAAATAAATACCAGCCTTACATTTTATTAAGTGCTCTGATAAACACTGTAAAGTGAAGCCCAATTTACATGCCTTCTCATCAATGCCTTTGTTTGCTACAGTAGTATAGGAAAGAAGCATGTAGCTACTGTTTTCCCCATATTGGAAAGTTTTTATTTTCTAAAGTATATACAAGTTTTAATGCAGAGGATTAGCTTCAACAATCTAAGTGCACCTAAGAATGAGAGTGTGCTCAGGAAGTCAATTGAGTTTTGAATAGCATTGAGTGGGGTCAGCATGAAAACTCGCTTATTCACTTTAGCACGCGCTTCACAGTATATGTACTGTACTATACTGAAAAATTTATAACTATAGTCTAAAAAAATAAGAACCAAAAGCAACTGCAAAGATAATGTACAACTATGTTATGCATAGCACATTGCTTGTTCTAAGGGGAAGCATATGAGCATCTCAGTTTATACAAAAAAGCAGGACGTAACTATATAGTTGTCAGTGCATCCTGGTGAAGGCATTATAGCCCTCAGCTTTTTAAAAAATTTATCATAAGCTAGATGCTAATCAGAAAATATTTTGTATTTTTTCTTAAATTTCTTCAATACATGGTAAAGACTTTTATTTCCCCAAATAGTGATTTAAGCATCATACAAAGTTAAATTTAATAGTATACAGGTATTTATGATTTTTGTATGAAAAATGTAAGGAAATTTGTTCAAATCCTATGGTTATACTCATTTTTACCACAAACATATTTATAAACAAAAATGTAGCATCACCATAAACAGCTGAAGCTAGACTATCTACAGACAAAATTAGCAACAAATCTGATGCACTGTAAATTCAAGTCCTCAGGACAATGAAAATGAATAAGCAGACCTCAAGTAACAATGTTAATGCCATTTACAAAGGAAAAAACTCATACGAAAACATTCAAAATCTGAACATCACTTGGCAATGTAAGTCAAAAATAAACCAAAACCAAAATTAGCTGAAAGGTTCATAAACGCAAGGTCTTATTTACATTACACAAAGCTCAGGTGTTAGCCTTGAACGTAACTTTCAAAATACTTCCAAATATATCCAACTCAGACTGCTTTTGCTGATTTGCTGCAGTGCAAACCATGTGCAACGTCTTTTCTTAAGACAAAACAATTCTTCAAACAATACTGCAAGTACATCACTAAACACCATGAGCTCTATCTGAAGGGAATTCCTTAGGAAGAACAGATTTTTTTTTCCCCCATCTCTCGGTAATTTAAATTTCTTGCCTGCTCATATATATATTTTTTTTAATTTTCATTTGTTTCAAAATCACAAATTAATGTGAGCCACCTATCACATAATAACCAGGATGATCAGAGATTTCACTGATGATTACAAAAATGAAACCAACAGTGTTTCCCATTGATTCTACTTCTTAATACAAAGGTCTCAAAAGTATTTCTACATCATAAATCTTTCTAAATTTTCCCCCAACCATTGCAAATTTCCTGGTAAGTTTTAAAAGCTCACTAGGTGTCATATGAAGAGATTTCTCAAAGTATTCAAGTCAAAATATTTGTTCCAGGACCAGTAAAAAGTTTCTCCAAATTTTTCTTTTTTATAAAAATAGATGCTTTTTTTAAACCCACATCAAAGAGGCTCTTATCTCTTTGGCAAGGTACTGCTTTACGAAAAGTTCTCCAGTATTCTTACAATAAGCTTTTATTATAATGTACCCCCCCATCCCCAACCCAAATCATAATTACAAAATAAATACTGTTTATAACTTTATAAATAAAATGTAAACTTCAAAATACTTTTCTTGAACAGACAAAACAGCAATGCATTAAATGTAAATTAAACACAAAGCTAATCAGGAAAATACAACATAAAACAACCAAGTTAGGGATTACAACACAAAGCCTCAATATTTACTCACAGGTTCAAGGCAGTTATGTAAAAAGAAAAGAAACTTCTTCCCTTAGCTGAAACATTTTAAAAGGTCCACCTTCTTCAAAGAAGGCAATAGAATGCATTGTGACAGGTAAAAACCCTGTACCTCTTGTCCATATTCAAACATAAAAGATATTTAAGAAGTTTTAATTCAAATACTAGCAATAAAAAAATCTCACATATTCTTAGGATGCTAAGTAGTCATTTTATCCCCATTTCAACACTGACTTACAAAGACATTTACTAATGTATAAAGTTTCTCTTAACTTGCCTTTGTTGTATAGTTTTCATATATAAATGGATTGAGGATAACTCATTAGGCTTTGTGCGTTTTGTTTGTTTTAAAGGAGACCTGCAAGACTCTGTCCCCAAGACGGTATCCATTCAGGCTGGCTATTGCCATGGCTGCCTCATCATAGTTTGTCATAGTCACAAATCCAAAACCTTTGCACTTGTTTGTGTTAAAGTCACGGATGACCTTCACATTGGTTACTGCTCCGAAGGGTCCAAACATTTGCCACAGAATGCTCTCATCTGCATCAGGTGCCAAATTGTACACAAAAATGCACCATCCTGTTCCTGCGTGTCCAGGGATATTAATTCCGGCCAAACTGGTCATTCCATCAATGGTCATTGGTGAAAACCTACTAAACAATGTGGGAAACAAAGAATCAAGAATGAGAATAGAAGAGGGGCTGTTTACATTCAGTTCCCCCAAAGCTATTTTTAAAGCAAATAGAGACTATTTACAGTTTGCATGAACATTCCAACCAAATTAAATTTAACATTGTAAATTACATTCAAAGTGTACACAGATTATGCACAATGCTGAATGGCACTACCCAAGTGAGGAACAGTGTCTGGCTAGAAGAAATAAACATTTTAAAAAAAGAAAAACCATGCCAAAAACATATGAGGCTTAATGATAAAAAAATCAAGAGGAATTCCATGGAATAGATACAAGAGGTTTTCCCTTCAGTGAACGATGGACTGAAATGAAAAGTTTCACTTGAACGTCTCGACATGCAAAAGGAACCCAACATAAACCTTAAGGGGGAAAAAAAGCATTTACAATACTCCAAAATACTTTCTCGAAAGAACTAGTTCGTTGGAAAGTTATTATCAACCTAATATGATTCTTTATTACCTCTTTACTCCATAAGCCATATTGAGCAGATTGTCCAACCTGCAAAACATTTAGCAAAGTATTCAGTCTCTGGATTTTCTCCTATTCTTCTAAGGAAACTTCAGTATATTATTGCCAGTTTCCTTGAACTGTATTCCTCAGAATGTGTATGCGAAGTTTGAAAGCTGCTAAGAACTGTAACATACCTTACCATACATGATGAGGTTATTGCAAGAACAGGCACATGTCCTCAAACAACATGCACGCTCCCATTTCCATCAGGTAGTCATGTGTGGAAACAAGTTTCTAATCTGGAGACTGGTGTAGAAAGTTATGCAGTCACCAATGACAACAAGCTCATTGGAGTTCTCCAGTAAAATCAGGTTTCATATAAGATTCAGCTCTTATTGAGAGACACTGATACTATGCTGATGGGAAGCACAGATGTACCCAGATCAGTGTATATTTCTCTATTATTGACAGTTAGAACACTTATCTCAAATTATAGAAATAAAAACATGAGAATATTGAACAATTATAATTCCACTGTTCTTGTCTCACTAGAAATTTATTTCCAACATATTAAGGCAGACCTGCTATTAGCTTTACAATTTTCCCCCAGAACTTGTTAAGCAGCAGCGTTAATTCCTCCTTGCCCAGCTGCAAATCCTTTGATAAGTGGAATGCAACAAACGTGAGGATGCCAGAGTATCCTTGAAGATTTAAACTTATGAATTAACATCTAACCATGTGTTTCTTAAACAGTGAGGCTCCATGGAGAGACTCCGACTTCCTTCTGGGAAAACTCATGCATGCCAAGGGGAAAAAGCCAGAATATTCCCTCTCTTACTTTACTGTTTAGGACTCAACATATGAATTGTCTGTACATTCAGTAAAAAGGGAATCGTTTCTTTTATGCTCAGAGAGATGTTAAAAATCAGCCAAACAAGAAAATTATTAAGTAGCTGTCCTAGTTCACATTAGGACATCCATACACAACGCACTCTTCTTTTTAATAAGATCACCAAAAGATATGTTTATATTGGGAAGTGCCTGAATAATGCCTATACCTCTGGCAGAAAGGCAATATAATGGTTTGTATCAACATCTCATTGAACAGCTATTTAAAGAGAGGATGAAGATAAAGGAACTAACTACCCTCAAGGGGCAAAATGGGATTTCCCCCCCAATGTACATTCAATAATTTTTCTGAGACTGTCAATAAGCACCATTTATTAAGGTGTTTTGTGATGGGATCATATCCAAAAGAATATGGACTGAGATCACCAAATCATGTCTTGTCATGCCACTGAACAGTCAAATTGCAACTTTTCAGGTCTACTCACTTGAGTTGATTGAACCTGTAATCTAAAGGTGAAATCTCATAATTAACCTAGAGTCATTTATTCCTGACACAGGGTATTGTATTTGTGCTGCCTTAAGAAAAAATAAGAGTCCCAAAGAAACCTACCCCACGACTGCTGTTCCTGAATAGTAAGAAATCTGAAATACTGTCATATACATTATACAGTTTTCTGAAAACTTTAGAAAAATCAGTATGCTCCAAGCTTCTTCTCTGCAATACATGGAGCTATGATCTTCCTATAATATATAAGTCAAACTACTTTTAAGAAAGATTATTACAGATGTTTAACTTTTTTCATTTTTTTTTTTTTTAAATAAAACCAACTGCTGTATTAAGTTGAAGAGCAACAGAAGGTATCTCCTAGTAGGTATTATAATGGGAAAGCAAAGGAGGCTTGCTGTAACTCAAAGCTATGCTCATAACTGAACAAATCAAACTAAATATTTTCTAACTATGAAGGCTAGATCCAAGTTCCCTTCAAAATAATAAGTTTCACTATTACGTCACCGCAGTTTGATTTCCTATTTCCAATTTTCAGTGACACAGAAATTCCGATCAGCAAACATTGCTATAATTTATATAGTTTTCAGAAGTACAAAATGAAATGAGCAGCATAATTAAAAATTCTATTTTAATTTCAAACAAAGATACAGCCACTTCTGTGGATAGGCTTTTTCACGTGCAACATGATAGAGAGTTCGTAGTTTTTTGCCCACTCAGTACTTACCCAAGAACCACTGGTCTTGAACTAGCATTTTGTGATCACGCTTGCTTTAATTTATGGTTTTACTGGTGTACCAGTCAACGTACACCACAATTAAGTACTTTATATTTATTAGTGTCCCTTCCCCACTCATACTTCCTGTACAATACACTTCACCCACCCTTTTATCATACTGTGAAGTGTTTTAAAATGAACTTACAAAACAACCAAGCCAAGTTTTCCAAACATGGGCACCTAAACAAACAGTGTACATTTCAGAAGCATTCAACACTCACTTCCTATGTATTTCTACGGAGAGCTGAAAGCGCTCAGCACATCTGAAACCCAGGGCCACTTATTTGGGTGCCTTAACTTAGGTATAAAAGTTTAAAACTGCTCTAAACCTTTAAAAATTAAGTCAATCTATTTAGGCAGAATTTTAAACTGGCATTTAATCTTGATGAAATTTTTCTGTGATAACTAAGTTAGAAATGAATTTAAGGTTTACCTTCAGTAGGCATCACCTCACGGAAGGAAAGAAATTTACCACATAAGGTCTGGTCTCACCTTTTAGCCAATATAGATATATTGGTACAACTGTGTTCATTCCAGGGAGGTGTATTATCATATGCATGGATAACCAGTATAAAGGTAGCTTATACCAGAGTAGCTTATTCTCCTCCCTGTGCAGGCATAAAGCCACACTGCTATAAGCACATTTATACCAGTATAACTGCATCCACCTGAGGGGGTTTGTACCAGTATAGCTATACAGCTGTCGTTACAGCAGTACTACTTGTTTGTGCAGACATGGCCGTAGTAAGGCTTCGTGCACTGGTGAGCTTGGCTTAAACTGAGTGAGACCCTGGATTCTACAGTGCTCCAGTGCACCAGACTGGAAATTCAGTGAGAGTTTCAGATTACATTTAGAAACAAAGGGACAAAATTTTCGAGTGATCTTGGATGCCTCCATTTCTGGGCACTCAACACAACCCAGTTCAGAAGGGCCTGAAAATATTATCAGTACAACAGAATATCCCTTGTGTTCAATTTGAAATCTAATTAAATGTCATGTTAGCCATACATTTTCAGGATACTACCAAACTGTTTATCAAAAACCATGTAACTGTACAGCAGAAGCTATTAGAGGGAAGTTTATGAGAGATATTGGGGATTATGGAACCTACATATTACCTAGGTGCTTCTTGTGAAGTAATCAACAAATGAAATAAGAAGCGCTTATATATACACACACAATTATGTCTGCTATACAAGCCCTAATATATATAGAATGGGTCTAAAATTAGGACAGTTTAAAAGTTAACACCCTATTGATGAGAGAGCATGTTTTGAAGGAACGAGTCAGAAGGCCCCAAATTCTAATCCTGCCTCTGCCATTGATTTACTGTGTAGCCTTCAGCCAGTAATTTCACTTTTCTGCCTCACCTTCCCCCACCTGTAAAAATGGGAAAGACCATACTGATCCATCTAACTCACAGCTTGTGAGATTCAATTAGTTAGTGTTTATACAGTGTTTTGAACACAAAAATATTACCAAAAATATTATGTCTTATTGTTGAGTTTGATAGAACTGTTCACATTTCCCTCACAGCAGTTGTTTCAGGCTGCTTTCAGACACAAGCAGACATCACTGCATCTGTTTGCAACCATATCAACTAGGAAGATTTTATATTAAACCTGCAAAATTATGTTCTAGAATCTAAGAGCAGGATAAATTCCATAGCTGTGGAACACATGGGATCCTTTAGGTAACAGTTAATAGCTGGCATATCCCTATTATTCACATAACTAGATTAAAAGACTGGGACCGACACCATGATCACTATTCAAAAGCTAACACTTACAAATACTAAACCACTGGTATTAGAGATACCTCAGTTATAATGGCTATAATAAGAAAATAGACTTTTTTATGGAAACAACTGTACCTAAAATAGGAATGACTCTGGGACTTTGATGGCCAATCTTACCAGAAGGTGCTGAATGCCACAAGACAGAGGCCTTGACAGCAAGAATTATTTACCTCTGTTTTCAGGTCCGCAAAACAACTCCCCCATGATCTTACTTCAGCACAGTGCATTCTGGGATGTGTCGTCTGAGCAGTGAAATTTCCACTCCTGCAGTCAGCACTGGAGCAGGCAGTCTGCATGTGGAAAAAGGGCAAGTCTATTTTTATTCAATATTCAGCGGTTTTCTGCAGCTTAATCATCTTTTTATACCCTGGTTAAGGAAATCCACTGAATACTGAATTAAACCAGTTACCCTTTCCCCTAAAACAGACTGCCTGGTCAGCACTGGAGCATTATTGGGCAGGGGGGCACTTCATGTCACCAGCACTGAATGCCAAGAGGTTGTGGAGCTGTACGACTGTAGTCACTGGTGAGCTGCTTAGCGGAGATGTAAATCAACATTTAGAACGTCTGCCAAAAATGTGGTCTATGATGTTTGTTTGGGCATTCAGCCTTCTAGTGAGGGTGGCCAGCTTGCAGCTTTTGTAACTATGTGCACACTTTTCAAGGAGATATCAGCTGATCCAGTTTTTACTCAGAGAGAACAAAGACTGTTTTTACTGTATATTTAAGCTTTTCAATGTTTAATGCATTCTAGTCACGCACCCCAGGGGGAAAAAAAAGGGAAAAATCACTGAAAGAAAAACAAAAAAACCATCGGGTTTATGAATGTAGATAATACAGTATTATCATCTCTCTTCTCACCATCTGTCCTTTTCGATACACTAAATATCGCTGAGAAACACTTACGGCTGTAAACTCAAAAGCATGGGAAAAAAGATCCACAAAAAAAGCACACACCACACAAGATACGTGGCTACATTTTCAAAATGAAAGTGTATGGTCAAACAAGGAGATATGGCATGCAGAATTCAGATCTCTAACTAGAAACAAAAAAGTAAGTGAAAGGTAGGATAGGGGTTGTGTTTTGGCTGTGCCACACCATATGGCCAAGGAGGAAATTAAATTGTCTAAACCAACGTTAACTGAATTGACTTGCTTATGAAGTCAATAGTACTCTAAGAAATTAAAAGTAACTTTAAAAATCATGATTCTCTACCGATGCCGGCTTGGGGGGAAAAAATATCCTGGCTGAACATTAAATGTTGCTAATTAAATAGTTTACTAGACATTTAGAAGCTCTGGTCTGGTTAGATGGCAGCACTTAAAAAAAAAAAAAATTCTGCACCATGCATTTGAAAGACACTCAAAAATATGTAGTCTCATATGAAGGGCCAGATCACTTCAGGAGGAGAATGGGGCATGAGGAAACGGAAACGGGCAGGCCTGTGGGAATTCCAAAATTCAATGGTTCAGCCATAAAACACAACGTATTTGCCTTACCTAAAGCGTTGAGCCTGCTGAGCTAGAGGTCCTGGATACCTTCTGTTTGGAGACTGATACAGCTGGGAAAGGATGGCCTGATTGGTTTTTTGGCTTGGATTGTTAGCAAACTTTACGGTGATTGGTTCTGTGGCACCTGGAGGTTTCTGCCCATTCAAACCTTTGATAGCTTCTTCTGCTTCAATCCGCTTGTCAAATCGGATGAATCCTACACCTCTTGATACCCCTGCATAGGGTGAAAGAAGCACATGTTGATTAATTCAGGAGACTTGCAGAACGCCCAACATTAGGAAGATGAAATGTAGGTTTACAGGTTACTATAAACAAGAAACTTCCAGGAGCAGAGATTCAGTTCTGGCAACAAGAACAAAATGTGACTTTTCTAATACTACCCAATCCTATCAATTACAAATGCAACAGGCCACACAGTATGTCCGAGCCTGTTTGTAAGCAAAGGAGATCGGGGAGAGGAAAGGGAATTCTAGCTGTGACAGGATTCAAGAAGTTCGGAGGGAAAAAATTCTGAAGTAATGTCAGAAGCGACAAAGGGTCCTGTGGCACCTTATAGACTAACAGAGGTATTGGAGCATAAGCTTTCATGGGTGAATACCCACTTCATTGGATGCAAGCAGTGGAAATGTCCAGGGGCAGATATAAATGTGCAGGGAAGAGTCAGGCTAGAGATAACGAGGTTAGCTCAATCAGGGAGGGCGAGGCCCTCTTCTAGCAGTTGAGGTGTGAACACCAAGGGAGGAGAAACTGCTTTTGTAGTTGGCTAGCCTTCATAGTCTTTGTTTAATCCTGATCTGATGGTGTCAAATTTGCAAATGAACTGAAGCTCAGTTTCTCTTTGAAGTCTGGTCCTGAAATCCTGAAGACTCCAAAGAGAAACTGTTGAGCTTCAGTTCATTTGCAAATTTGACACCATCAGATCAGGATTAAACAAAGACTATGAAGGCTAGCCAACTACAAAAGCAGTTTCTCCTCCCTTGGTGTTCACACCTCAACTGCTAGAAGAGGGCCTCGCCCTCCCTGATTGAGCTAACCTCGTTATCTCTAGCCTGACTCTTCCCTGCACATTTATATCTGCCCCTGGACATTTCCACTGCTTGCATCCAATGAAGTGGGTATTCACCCACGAAAGCTTATGCTCCAATACCTCTGTTAGTCTATAAGGTGCCACAGGACCCTTTGTCGCTTCTACAGATCCAGACTAACACGGCTACCCCTCTGATACTGAAGTAATGTCAGTTGATTCTAGACTTATCTTTACCTGGTGCTTGGCAAAAGACTTCAGAACCAGCCATACAGTAGACTAGGTAAGGAGCAAAAAACTAAACTATATTTGAATTCAAATACTTGTAGCAACTTCTCTTCACTTCCAGCCAATTTAGGGGTGCACTGGAAAAAGGATGCCTACAATAACTGTGTCATGTTGAAGACTGAAGTACAGGTTCTGGATTGCAACAATGGGAATGTCTGCTATTTTAATATTCAGTGTTCATGTTCCTATAAACTTGATGCATGATTTCAGTATTTCACTGCACAGCATTTGAGCTCCCTCAACGAAAGAGCCTATTGCCAGCTTTCCTTGTCTATAGATTATTTAAGATACATATTGTGGAAGGGAGGGGGCAAGATGGAAACATTTGGCGCAGGCAGGAAGCAAGGAGGGTATTAACAGTAAAAAAAAAAAACCAGAGGGAAGGACTAAGGAGCACATTATACCTCAAATAAGTGGCTTAAAATGAATTTTGTTTACTTGGACAAATTAACATGAATGGGAGGAAAACTGCAACTATTCATAGGCCAATTGCATTTTGTTTCATCAGTGAAAGGACAAGGAAAAGTTAGAAGTTTGTCCACAAGCTCTTTTATAAATTATTTTTAAGGAAAAAAATATAAATTGTCATTGATGGTTAATAGAATAACATCAAAATGACAAGGAACAAGAGAAGGAAGTTTAAAGAGCTGAATGTCACAGGCTCAACTTTGCATTTCTTATCTGTCAGTTTGTGTCACAACATTATTATTCAGATCATTTTGAATCTAACTCTTCCCTTTACCTTTAGAATTGTGTGGAAAAAAAATACTTGGAAGGCTGCACAATACTTCTGTAGGATAAAAAACAGTTCTTGAATTAATTCATATGAGAATGTGTATTTAGGGTCTTCTACCCACTATATTTAGGGTGTACTACACACTGTATATTTATACATTTTAGAAGTCTATTCACCTGTTTATTTTGATACCAGATCATACATGCTATTTGCACATGAATACTCATGAGAAATGTAATGAGTATTTAGTGGATTGTTTGTAGGGCTTGGGACCGGGAAACTGCATATTCTAATTCTGGCTCTAGCTCAAAATTGGTGTTTCACTTGGGCAGATTACAACATGCATCTCAGTTTTTCTAGCTATAGAATACCTACATGCAATTGCTCACTAATTATCGATACGTTTGCACACACTATTATACATAAAACATACTAAATTTGGTGTTCGAACTTTGTTGAAAGCATGAGTTTACTTTTCTTTTATAGCTAACTTTATATCCTATTTAGAGAACAAATTAGAAAGATCAAAAAATGTTTCTTTCCCACGATTGTGTCAAACACTTACATTACAGTTGGAATTTCCATCCACCAAACTGACACTATGGGGGTCAATGGGATTAGAAAGGAAAAACAGATTGAAGTGGTCGGGGGAATGGAAGGGACTGAAAGGTTTTTGAGAGAAGAATCCTTCTCTATGCCCCAGCCCTTGTTGTACATTGTTTAAATACAGTCCGTGGAAACGTCTCCTTTTTTATTTGATATTCTGTGCCAGCCTTCATAGAAGAACTTTGGTGTAGACAGAAGATCTACTACTTCCGAAATTCAAGTCAGCCAGTTGAACTGTCATGAGCATACAGAAAAATTACACACACTGTCCAAATCCGACTAGTAAAAAGATGCCGTTGGACATTGCGGCACCCAGTCTGTATCAGAGGCACATGCTAATAGAAGTATCTAACCTACCAGAGTTCCTAGTTTGCTTTTAGTCTGTGCTAGCACTGCTAAGTACAGAATTTATCTGCTCCTAAGGATCTCGAAGTTCATATTCTTCTATGTGCCCATAGTAGATGATGCAACCTTGAAAACAGTCTTAACAGCAATTACCAGTTCAGGTCTTGTAATCCTAGCCTGAGAGAACTAGCTGTGCATTACTGCATAAAATTTTGCTTTTTATAAAAAGATTGTTTATTAGCATTTTATAAGGAGCATGGGGACTATTTTCACGCAGCAGCTTGGAAATGAAGATTATAGCAGCTGTAAATTTATTACAAGCCATGAAACAGGCTTCAAACCTGCACCTTCAGGGTAGAAATGACTCAGGCTGGCTCACTACACTCCACAATCTATTTTTGTCCATGCATATTTATGAACAATTCCAGCAGAAAATTGCATTTTCTGGCCCACATATACCTTTGATATGTTCTGGAGGCAAGTCTGCTGCCTTGGAAGGTGGAATATTTCACAACCTGCCAGTCTGAGAAAGTGAGAGAGACAGTGCAGAGCAGCTGCCTACTTACCAGTGACTTGGTCAACTAGAATACGAGAAGTAATAATGCGTCCATATTGAGAAAAGAGCTGCTCCAGTTCCTTTTGGGTCATTGTTTTTGGAAGTCCACTGACGTACAAATTTGCATCTCTGATAGAAGCTGAACTTGGTCGCGCATAGGAAACCTTGGGAAAGGGAGGGTAATTTATTTATTTTTTTAAAAAACTACTCAGACCATGATTGAAATGGGACAAAAAAAATTGTGCCTCCCACTTATTCAAATGACTACAAGGTAATTACAAAAATACTGCTCAGTGAGCTAAAACTTATTTTCAAATGTTGCCTTAAGTGTCACAAACAATCAAAAGAACACCACAAGGCAAAGGATTAGGATTTATTGAGTACCCCAAGCCAGTTAAGTTGCAGTTTAAAGCTGTATTCCAGAGCAAAGGAGAAGAGTTGTGTGTGAATGGACACTTAAGCCAGCTGTTGGAGTAAAAAAAAATGCTCTTCTGAAAGTAGTTTAAGCCCTTTAGTGATAAGATTAAAACAGAAAAATATCCTATCCATTTCTTTATCAGAAAAATCTGTTCTATTTTAAGCCATTCATTTCATTCTCCCTACATACTAAAAATGCAAGAATTAAAGTTAGCTTTGAGATCAATGCCACAGATGCCTGAAGAAAGGCAATCCAACACACTTGCAGCTTAGCTACTCCAGTATTGAAAGTGTTGCTCTGCTCCTATTGCACAATTGTCTGACTTACCCCGAAATAAAATACAATCATTCCTAAACATCAGAATTAGATAAACAGGGCTAAAAATGCTAGATAATTTTATAATTCTATTTTTAAGAATAAGCAGCCAGGGTGGGTGTATGCCATACTGTGGGGGTTTTTTTGTTTGTTTTTTGTTGCACATTCTGAAATAATGCCAGGGTCCCACAACCAAATCTGAAGGATAGTCTCCATTCTCCAGATTCTCTTGGACATCAGATATTGGGAATTCCAACCAGTTACTTTAAGGACTACTCAAGACACCTACCTACAATGGGGATCAACATTTCTGCCAAGGTTTTCAAGACTGTGTGCCTAAAATCAGGCTCCTAAATCCTTAAGCCCTTAAAGAAGCAGCCTGATTTCCTAACATGCTGAGCATCCAGCGCTCCCATTGAAGTCACCATAGCTGAACTGTCACCTTTATTGCTAAAATCACATTACAATCAAAAGTCTGTACAAACAATGTATCATTTGGCATCTTTCCATTTAGGGTAGCTAGAGAGGTTACATTTTATCAATCTTGATGATCATTCTCCCCTCCCCCCGCAATTATTTGACATTTATCCAATCCAGTGGTTCCCAAACGGGTTCATGAACCCCTGGGGGTTCGCGAAATGTTACAGGGGGTTCTTGGGGAAAAAATTCCCTAATGGCGGACAGAGCTGTCCCTAGGGACTCCAAGCAGCACGGGGCCAGCAGCCTGGAGCCCCTGGATTTCCAAGAGCTAAGCAGATCAAAGCAAGCATATCTATCACAGTGAGAAGATAGAAACTTCAAGACTCCTTATAAGAAATACAAAGGAAGATGGATATTTTTTGCTGTTTTTAAAATGAAACAGGCAACTAGTATTGTTTTTAAAATTATGATGAAGAACAAGTTTAAGCTTTGTTGTAACGTGCGTGGTTTGCCTGGACTGCTCAAGACCTGAATGTTTGTGTAGGAGGAATTCTTGATTTGAGTTGTCTTTTTAAATCCCTGCATACTGTTTCACTTCTAATACTCCTTGATGAAACCTAGGAGCCTTGTCTTATAACAGGCTTATTCAAAGCGACGGAAGTGAGATCTTGGAAGAGTGCTGCTGTTTTCATAATGTAATAAAGATACTGTCATGATAAATAATAATTAATAATACACAGTGTGTAATAAGCACGTCATAAAAACCAATGTTATATTTCCAAGAGCACTTTTCTAATTTATACTCGGATAAAGGAGAAAATCTCTGGAAATGTTCATTTTTAGGAGGAGATTTGCGAGACTTGACATTTTAGTGAAAGGCGTTCGCAGGTTGGTAAAGTTTGGGAACCACTGATCCAATCCAAAACTATTAGAAATAAAGTAGAAGATTCCCAAAAAAAATCTGGGTTAAAAATCAGAGCTTTGGCTCTTCACTGAGGGTTTTGTTTTGTTTTTTAAATCCCATGAAAAAAAAGGTTCTTCTGTACCCATGCTATTCGGGCATCCTTAATGCTTTTTTCTATTTAAAAGGACAAACAGAGAATGTCCAGTGTTCTTGTCGATAAGGAGAAAAATCTATATTTCAATCTTTCACTCATTTGTGGCAGCTTATTATTTGAATTTTAGAACAAGGATTAAAGATATATTCTAAAATATGCTGAACTATACTGTGGACCCAGACTGGCCTATGCCTACCTAGATGCTTCATAAGTATCCAATATAAATACAAAAGGCGAGGATTTGTGAGCTCCTCGTTTGCTAATGAGGGCCATACAAGAACCCAGAATACCCACAATTTGAGGTAGCTGAAAGCACTTGTCCTCTAGTCTCCCAGCACAGTAAACTAGTACATCTAATGTGGTACCACCACATCTGCCATATTATTTCTTCCATATCTACTTTGCCTCCTGTGGTATACAGTACTTTGCAGATTTTTTTTTTTTGGAAGAGTGCAAATGTAGTGCTTGTGAAAGGTCTGTATTTATAGAATTAGAGCCTCATGTCCTTTGTCCACAGAATAGGAACAGCACAAACTTCCCATACATGGCCCAACTGGTTTTAACTCTGACAGGACAAGAGCATCCCCTAGAGCAGCAGAACAGTTCATTCTTTATTTCCATGCAGCCCAGGATCTCTGTGACAAGACGGCAAACACAGCTACTCATTAGGTATCATAAATCAGTGATTTTTAAAGTGCCCCCTAGGAACTAGACTACAAGGGAGACTTTAACACCATCAGCACCTCAGTCAACTGGAAGTAATTAAATTGTACTCTCATTTTGGCATATAGAAAGCTATCACATTTTGCTAGCTAGTTGGAACCAGCAGCAGTAAGCTTAACTTTAATCAAAATAAAACATCTCACTGATACTTTGGTCAGTTGCTATACCACCAAATGAAACCGTTTGTCCATTTGCATTGGTGAGGGCAAGCCTGAGAACAGAAGTTTGTGCACCTTAAAAGCAGATTTTGTTAACTTGTAGCATGAGCTTTCCATTCTTGTCACCCAATAACCTCCATAGGTGATAAAAATCCCTATCGTATGTGCACATACGACTACTTTCAGGCATCTTCTACTGCACCGAGTATTTATTGCTAGACAGACAGACATTCTAGACATTTTCCCCATGTGAAGTCCTGTAACCTCTGCTAGTAAGCTAACTGAAATGGCATCAAGGCTTCACTAGTAAAAAACTATTATGATCACGTCACAGTATTAGGTACGGTATGTTATCCACAGCATAGGTAGAAATTTTACAAAACCAGTTTACAAAAGTTTTAAACTAGACCAACAAAAGAGCAGAGATGAGAAAAGGTTGGGTAACAGGCATTTCAATTTACAAGCACAGGATATTAATTTCGCACATTGCAGACTACTCATTTCTTAACCACCCCACATAGGGCAGATGAAAAATGTAAGAAGTTGCTATGGAAAGGCAAAATTAGCTCTTATCTGTAATTCTGTTTCCCTCCTATTGATTCACTAAGCTGTACAAGAGTCAACTTTATCCATTTTAGAGGAATGGAGGCAGGGTTTTTATTTTGGGGTGAGAAGAGGGACATGGCTGAAGTATCCTTTTGCCATATTTATGGCACCAACCATCCCCTGCCTCCGATGTGAAACTGCCGAGATGAGGACAGTTATTATAACTTGTAACTGAAGAAATTTGCGACAAAAGGCACTGGATTGGGAATCACAGAATATCAGGGTCGGAAGGGACCTTAGGAGGTCATCTAGTCCAACCCCCTGCTCAAAGCAGGACCAACCCCCAGTTTTTGCCCCAGATCCCCAAATGGCCCCCTCCAGGATTGAACTCACAACCCTGGGTTTAGCAGGCCAATGCTCAAACACCTGAGCTATCCCTCCCCCCGAATCAGGGTATCTGGGTTCAATTCTTAGCTTTACTGTAGATTTGCTGACAAAACTTTGGCAAGTCACTTGGTTTCTCTGTTCTGTAACTGGAGCGTGGGGATAATAGAAGGATCTGAGGGAAAAAAGGGTTTGTGAAACACTCAGATGCTACTGTGATGTGGGCCACTTAAGCAGAGCCCTGTGTTTCCTGCAGTCAGATTTTGCTGTGACATTCACTCTTTGCTTCAGAAGCTCAGCTTTCATTAAAAAAAAAAAAAAAAAGTTTCCAGCTCTCATGGTTGCAGAGGTAACACAAAGAGTGACCCAGGCATAAGCTACTACAGGGCTGGCTTCTGGAGGCCGTAGAGAGGCTGGAAAAATAGCTCGTAGAGGACTCAACTCAATCTCAGGCCAGCAGGGGGCCAGGCAGATGGACCCCAAAGGAGTCCGAGTGAGAGTCCAGTTTACAGCCAAGGAATAGGGGATTGAGTTGTCTAAGCTGGCTAGCCTGTAGAAGAGCACAATAGCCAAAGCTCAGAGAAGTAGGGGTGATGAGTTGCCAAAGCTAGGTACAGGCTTCCTTTGCACACATTTGGGGGCGAGAAAGAGGTTCTAAGCCAGATGGCCTGGAACACCTAATGGGATCCAACACCCAGAGAGTGGGGACAGGCTGCCTGGAAAGTACTGCAAAAACAAAATTGTGAGAAGTAAATCACCGTTGTAAACCATCACTGATGAATTTTACATCTATGAGAATTTTCAGCTGTGAACCCCAGCTCTGAGAACACATGGAGAGGGAGAGTGGTAGTGAAGGGCCTTTTAGAGTCAATTACTTTGCTAAGGAATTCAGTCCCTTTGTGCTGAGGAGCACACGTGGCCCTTTGAGTCAGTAATGGACTGACAAAGGTACCATTAGCTGCGTTGCTTTATTGTGATACTTCAGCCCCAATTTGACGTTTCTCCTTTGTCACTAGGTAAGGGAATCCCATGCTACACCAAACATCTACAATACTAGATACATACAGGGACGCTCTAGCCAAAGTAGTGGCTCCATACCAAGTTTAAAGTTACAGGTAAAAAATAAATGTTTTCCCTCTCGCCTGCATTGGATCCATTGCTCTAGACAGACATCAGCACTCACGGGAAGCAGCAAGCAGTGACATCATCCATGCACTATGTAGGGGAAAAGTAATAAAATAGTCTAACACAAGATAAGTCACTACAAATAAAGGAAAGAGGTGACTGCAGGTCAGATACCATCTCCCACTGAGCTGTTTCTACAAACCATAATTAGCCCAACATTCATACATATGCTGTTAAGTCTATTCAATTAGCTTTGAATTCCAGATATTTCTACTTCTCTATAAATAGACACATTCTTTAATTGTTTATCTACTGCCTGATCCACGGAGAATGACAACTCAATTTTGTACTGCTTAAAAAAAATAATGCATTGAAGACCAGGCAGCACTTTTGCATGGACACTTAACAGGGCTGATATTTCTCCATCCAACACACTGCACATCTCCCACAGTTGTGTGAGCAGTGCCCCAATGAGGGAGTTTATACTCAGATTTGTTTGTAGGCTCTGGCGAAGAGCAGAATGGCATTATTGGTCCCCAAAAAACCCACAACACTAATAATAGCCCTAAGCCAATGAATGGCCTCCCTGCTTGCTTGCGGCCTCCATGTCAATCCTGGGAAGGTATGCAAGTCAGTGTCAGATGCTAGAACTGCCTTTGGCTGACACCCCTATCTTCTCCCAACATCCTCAATTGACACTGTTGTACATCAGGAGGCAACTAAGCTGCTGGCTACAGGAGCAGATCAACTACTGAACACTATGTGGGAGGAAAGAGGAATAAACACTGGGTGAATAGTAAGGGGGATTTCTAATGCTAAAGGCATCTGTTTCAAGCCTACCGTCTTGCTTCCCAAGTGTGAGCAAAAAAAATGGAGGTAAACTAGTTTCCTAGGAGAAAGGAATCCCATGCACAAGGCTCAGAGAGAGGGAAGAGATCTGCTCTATGTCATCAAAGCAGACACACCAGAGAAGGTGTGGCTATTTAGGCAACATAGCAGCAAGATGATTTTTCAGTTAAAAAAATCAAACCATGTCTGACTCCATTCGGCGGGATTGGGTAGAGCTACCCATTATTTCTGTGCAGACCAGTTGCGCCAATTCAGAATAAGGTTCCTTTCCTGTTCTTAAAGAAATACAGAACCCTAGTTCTCTTTTCTCCTCCCTGCCAGCAAGGCAAAAACCACCACAAAAGGAGTCCTACACCAAGACTCATAGGACAATACGCCCTGTTCGTTACGCATCTCAGATGCATTTTTTGTAATAAAAGTACTTCCTCTTTCATTTATCCTTCCTCCGTTCCCTTTACATAACAGTAAAAAACTACTAAGCATCTGCCAAAGTCTCTTTCTTTTTTAAAAACAAAATGTTTAAGAGTTTTCTTCTGCCCTTTTTTGTCTGACAGAAACTGACTGGTGAAAATGTGTTCTTCCATGCTGAACTGGTGGACCAATACTTTTCTATTATTTGTGCTCTGTGGTTGAACCCTGGAGTACAGGTTTTGTTGGGGGCGGAAGGAGTGAGAGGAGAGGGGGTGGACACAAATTTCGATCAGAACTCAAATACACAAACAGAAGTATCCTTTTCACTGGATTTAGCAGCACTAAGGCAATTCCTTTCATATAAACTGTTTGGGAAAGAGTTGAATTGCATAGCTGTCTTGTTTTACCTGTAATTCTTACAAGTTGGCTTCATTGTAAAAGTGAAGAGCATCTGGGCCACAAACAGCTACCAAAACTGAAAAAACTTGAATGGGCCCCGCTTCCTCTATCCAATTATTAACAGAAAGCTACACAGGAGGGAGCAGCGGTGAAATGCGATCCCGTATCAGACAACTGACAAAAATAAGTGTTTAATGCTTCAAGTGTGCAACACTAGTGATCTATTCACACAAGTCAAAGGAGTCATTTTAAGGGGAAAGAGCAACAGGGTTAAAAAAAAGGAAGGAAGGGACAGGAAGCTCAATTAGAACAGAAAATTCCTAGTAAAATTATGCTGAACTGATAATATATGCTTAACAAAACTAGTGCTCCCAAAGAAAAATGCAAACTGTCAGAGAAAGAAGAAGGGACTGATATCTACAGGTGGCCCAACTCCATTGCAAGAGGAGCATTTGCTTACTTGGGATTGCTAATTAGTTTTAAACCCTACTGACATACAAAATCCACAGAAACTGGTTGCTTTACATACAATATGGTAACTGTAAAGTACAGTGTCTCCTATTCCTTATTTGAACCATGCATCTCTTCTCCAGGCTTTCGTTAGTACAGTAATTACTTGCATATGATTCTATATGCAGTCCATTCATGCAATCTACATGCATTGAATTTACAGCTAAAAAATTACTTTCACACCTATTTCAACAGGTGAATATTTAATGGCTAAAGATCAAGGTTATGCAATGTCAAAACCATTCAGCACACAATCTAAGTTGAGAGGCAGCCAGAAAGCCTACAATTTTAATATTTAAAGATGATACACATAATACAACACTCAACATGCTGCTACACTGGAGACACCAATTTAAAAACAGTTTTACTGGAATTTTCCATTATCCTACAAACCGCAGTGTAAACAGCAAAGATAGTGGCTCTTAGAAAAGCATCTCTGAAACAGTGGCTAAGAAAAAAAAGACAGTGAAGCAACGTATTTTTACCTACTTTTTTAAAATACTAACTCTCTCCAAATCTCAGTGACCAATGAAGAGATTTATGCTTTTCTTAAGAATAATCCATTACTAGATTTCAGCTTTTTGATCTCTTACACAAATTACTGCTGAAAAAATGTGCGAAGAGAGAACATTGTCTCCACAAATAAAGAACTTCCACCAATTCCTTGGCACCAACGATTACCACAGCACTGGGATGCTTGCACCCCAGAGCCTGCACCAACAACCAGAGCCTTCACCCCGCAACTTGCACCCCAACCCCCTGCCCTGGCCCAGAGCCCCCTCCTGCACCCTAAACTCCTCATTTCTGGCCACAGCCCAGAGCCCCCACCCCTAGCCAGAGCCCTCACCCCCTCCCACACTCCAACCCCCAATTTTGTGAGCATGTATGGCCCACCATACAATTTCCATACCCAGATGTGGCCCTCTGACACCCAGTGTGCACCGGCCGGAGCTGCTCTAGGTAAACGCAGGGGGCAGGGGAGCTGCGGGCTGCCCCGCACCCCTCCTGCAGCTGAACCCCCTGCCCTGAGCCCCCTGCCGCACCCTGCACCCCGACCCCCTGCCCTGAGCCCCCTGCTGCACCCCTCACCCCTCCTGCACCCAACTCCCTGCCCTGAGCCCCCACCACACCCCGCACCCCCGGGAATGGAGGGGCAGAATTGGGGTGGGGATTTCGGTGAAGGGGTTGGAATGGGGGCAGGGAAGGGGTGGGAAGAGTCGGGGCAGGAGCAGGGCCTCATGGAAGGGGTGGAGTGGGGGCGGGGCTGAAGGCAGCATGGGGGAAGTGTCAGTAATGCAGCCCTCAGGCCAGTGTACTAGTCCTCATGTGGCCCTTGTGGTCATTTGAGTTTGAGACCCCTGATTTAGATGCAGATCATCATCTCAAGAAATCTTAATGGAGTCTCAATTTTGGGATTGCTCTGTGAGCAAATCCTATGCATTGTGAAAGGAAATCTGAACCTGCCTGGGGAGAGAAAAGGGCACCACATTGCAACATCAATGTCTGGAAGAGAAAGATAGATGAAAAGCAACTGCTTCAAGACAAGAGAGAGGAGCCTGATGAGATGCACCTGCCCAAGGACTTTAACCTCTCATCAAGCAAATCTCCTCCATCTGGTAAGAAGACTACATCCCTCCCTACGGGATGTGAATATGGACTATTGCAACTCATTCTACCTCTGGCTCAGATGGATACATGGAGGGGCTACAACCCACATAGAATGCAGTGATATCTCCTGGGCAGGACGGACAGAGATGCAACACATCACACCACTGCTTCACACACACAGCAGGCTGCTTAATTAATTGTTTCCAGGTGTAAGTTAGCATCCTTCAATGGATTTCCAAGGATCTAACTTGACCATGGAGTGTGCTATTTCAGACTGCCTCCCCATCAGTGACCCAACAAGGGAGCTGAGCTTGTCAGACAACTGTCAAGCCCTACGACGTAGTGGTCAAGAACTAGAGGTAGGTTCTATGCAGCGGGACCTCAAAAAACATATGCAACGTCCCATTAGAGAGTGAGTCAATCCCCAAAACCTACCGAAAACAAAACAACTTTTGGTACTGCATCTTCTACAGGACCATCACCACCACCACCACAAAAGACCCAGCACTTCCAGTTTCTCACAAGTAGTCCTCAAAGTCTATACCTGTATGTAACTGGTGTCTGCTAAGTACCATGCCAGGTTCCTGCTTTTTGGGAGTGTGTCTCCTTCAGTTTCTTGTTATGGTATCAATACAGTGGTGATGTGCACTTCTAAATACCTTGAAAAGAGGAATTATCCCTGCTTTCACAGTTCAGATAATTCTCCACCTTTGAGTAATTGTGAAGGTCTCTGTTTCTTGTAAACAGAGAATGAATACACCTTCCCACAGGACCTTCAGAGTTCTGAGGTTGGTAACATCCTATCGCAATAGGTGTCCATGATGAGCTTGTAAAAAAAAAAAAAAATAGGTTCCCAAAATACGTACATGACCAGCCAATCAGTGGTAACCTCTTGGCATGTTCTTAAGAACCCAAATGGAAGGGCTTTTTTTTTTGGAAATGGCAGAAGATGCAGTCTAGAAGCCGTCTGATGGAGATAGGCAGACATGCTTAAGGGTTTGACACAAGTAAGTTCCTTGGATGAACGCTGACTAGCATTGAGGTCAGCATCTTCATCCCCAAAAAATTTGTGTAGTTTGATATGTCAAGGACCTTCGAATCTAGAGCAACTTTGATCTCCCCAGTGGCTGGTCTGTGGACAACCTGGGACAGAAGCCCAATATGACAGCCCTATTTGTGTAAAAGTGGCTTCTTTGAAAAGGGAAGCCAATTTTCATCTTGCTCCTGGAGGTAAAGAGCGTCTGGCTGTTCAGCCTTTTGGTTGCATTTCCTTTATTTCTTCTGGTGGAACATCCGATCCCAGGACCAGAATGACAGTCATGATGCCACTGAAAAAATGTCTCTTTCCAGGCTGCGTGCTGTGAGTTAACTGTTTCGGCAGTCATTGTTCCTCCTTCAAGGTGTGAAGACGAGTTGGAGAAACACACTGTGCACTGGCCTAGGGTTCTGATTTTTTTAAACTTTTTGAACTTTCTGGAGGACCGAGTGTCATTACCGGGCAGTTAGTATAGGACAATAAGCTCTTTTAGGCACCTTCTGGGTGCCTTTTCCCAAGATTAACATTCCTTAATTTCTGCAGTCACTAAAGGAATGCAAGTGGGCAATCTGACAACTACTGGCTGCTGCTTAAGTGAGTATGGTTGTGAAGGACAGAAGAGATGCCCATCTGCCTGTCCACTGTCAGTAACATTCAGGGTAGAACCTCAGCGTGAACTTGTGGGAAAGGGGAATTTCTGGGCTTGAGTTCAGATGGTGGCAAGTGAAGGACTCATCCCCCGTAAATCTGATTCAGGCTAAGCTTTCCTTTTCTGACTTGCTGTGATTGACTTACTCTAATCAGCAGTCAAAAGGCAGAGATTAAGGTTTGGGTTTTCATTGCACTACCTCTCCCAGGCAGTCCAGATCTACCAAGCTCACGAAAGGCAGGAAAATAAGGGTTCTTTAAAAAAAGAGGACCCTACACAAAATAGACACTTTCCTCTCTGAATGTGAACTAGTCTTTTCCTCAGTAAGTTGTTAAAATACTAGTTCAAAACCCTAGACATTTAGAGAACTCAACAAGTTAGTCAAGTTAATCCGATACAGTTTTAAAGTTTCTCGGTACATGTTCTCTGTGCAAACAAATACAAAGTGACTTTGGTTCTCCAGTGCTTTTAAATTTCATTTTTGTCTGAACGGAGGAGCCACCTCAAACGCCCCTTCCAGAAGGGCAGGTGGGGGTGTGGTTACTTTTTAGAAGGGCGTAGAGATTAACCACCACCCCATTTACCCTGCCCCACTGATTCACCCAGTTTCTGGAATCAGTCTTTTCAGACTGATGCTGCTTCCACCTCATCCCAGAAATGGGAAAACCATTCTCTTCCTGGAACAAAAGGTTACAAGGAAAAATCCAAACAACCCAAAGAAAATGTACACACACACACACACACACACAGTGTTAAGGCTGTGAGAGAAAAAAAACAGTGGGTGTGCTGACGTGGGGGATGGGGAGGACGGAAGGGATACCATATGTACTCCCAACATCTAGCCACAAGATAACTTGCAGGAACATGCCATACTTAAGCACATGCTCTATGCTTTTATTGTCACTGCAGCCATGCTAACATCATGTTTGAGCTGTTCCCGGGTAGGCTGTGAAATGTACTGAAGATAGTTCACCTCGCCACCCTTTGAAAGAAACTTTGTTTACTGGAGGGGCAGGGGGAGGCTCTAAATGTTTTTCGATTAAAAGGTCTTAGAGATAAAGATGTGACAAGGTTCTACTGATGTTTGAAAAATGTTACTAGGAAAGGACTTCTCCTTATACATGAAATATCTATAGCTTCCTAAGAGCAAGAAAGTCACGGGCCTCTGCTCTACAGCAGACCAGGTCTGTGTAGAAACCTTACCCCGAAAGTTTCCTCACCCAGAAAGCATTTACCATATTAAAGCATCCATGACAGTCAAAACAACAGGGTTACATTTACCTACTACACGTCACAAAGTCAGTTTAGCTGCACCGAAGGTTTAGGGAGATGGCACTGAAGGTTCTACTGCTGGAGTAACACAATAGTGTTGAATGGCCCCGCAGCTGCACACACAACTGCTAAAATATTATTAAAATTGACTCAGCCAATTTTTAAAAAGGGGCGTGTCTGAATAAGCATGACTATTTCCTTTCTTTTTATGGCAGGACTATCATTTTTGTAGCAAGGAGTGACCAGATCAGTTGATTTCCTCCTGTATAATTTGGCTGGGCAGAATTTGATTTTCTTAAAATAATTTCAACAAATAGCAATGTTTATTTTTAAGCATTTTTTCTATTTAAATTTTCAGACTTGCGGGAAATTATGGAGGAGCCAGACAATTATTCAATGATAGTAGACAGTGACAGTTTTAATAAACGTGTATAAAGCTTTAACTTTTTTAATTTCAAAATGACATGTTAAAATATACAAAGTAAATATCCTTAAATCAAATTGTAGTAAGTTCTCAAGCAGCATTTCTTTGCTTATCTATAAACATTGATGATCATCAGTGGAAATATTTTTTCGTTTGTGTATAGTGAAAATATATATATATATATATATATATATATATATATATATATATATATATATATATATAAAAATAAAAACAACAAAAATCTCTGGGGTTAAATAGAGGTACTATTCCTCATACACTCTGGGATCGACTGAAATGACCATGATTGTATGGAAAAATAAAGCAGTACTAACTAGACCTAGAAAAGGATAAAACAACTCGGGATCAAGGAGAACAATTCCATCTAGGACACAATCTTCCATTTTTAAAAAAATACTAATTTAATTGGCATTGAGAGAAACCAGAAAGACCTGGTGTCCATCAGCTGAGGACAAGACATCAATCTTGTAGTCTTTTGTGAAAGAATGTCCTGAGGATCAGATTCCACCCTCCAAATTGTTTACATGGTGTCCTGTCTTTTGACGCAGGAATTCTTCCCCACCCTCAAGTCAACTGATATATTTCGGGGGGGGGGGGAAGGGGTGCCACCAGTTGAAGTAGACTTCAGTTGGTGGCCTTAGGACACCTCTATCACGACAGTGAAATTCCACTCTTCTACCAGTTACTGTACTGTGGATCTTTGAAACAGTTAGAAGGGAACGCACAGTGTACTTGTAAGGATGCAGTGAAGCTAGAATCAGAGAAATGAGGTCTGAATCTTAAACCCTTTTTGGAAGCCTTCAAAAAGACAAAGACGTATTTAAGACACCAAATGGAAAGAATTAACGACATTGCAGGAACACTAGTTAATCAGATTTTCAATTCTTTTCATGTCACAGCTTTTAAAACCAGAAAGCCATCAGGTCTTCAGAGTAAGAATGCTACTGTCAGCTCTTCCTCAGGTTTCAGGGAGTTAGATTCCTTATTGTCCAAGTGAAAGAACATCCTCTCCATGCCTTTCCACCAAAGGAACTGGCATCAGTACTTAACTGAACAGTTAGAAGGTCTAGCAAACACTCAGGCCCATGAGAATTTCCTGTTTGGATGACCAGGTAAAATGATCAGAGACCAAGGATTATGTGCAGCAAGTAGGACATGTCACGGACATAAAAAATTCCACATTTGAAGAAAAAAAGTCTGCAAAGGGAAAAGATGCAAGCATAGCCTAGGAACAGCTGCCATACAAGTGACCATCATCCCTAGCAACAGAAGGGACAGAAAAGCAGATGCTGTAAGATATTGAGAGACCTCAATAGATATTGAGAGATCATCTCAGATTGGAAAGAGATATTGAGGGAACTGTTAGTCTAGGAAATATTTCCCATGACAACATTATTCCCTAGGTTATCCTGAAGTGGGTTTTAAGATGTACTTTTTGTTATTCTAGAATAGAGTTTTTTTCCACGGGATGATCATTTGATGATCTGTGCCACCCTGAGTGTGCATAAGATATTGAGTTTTCTGGACTGTGATGCCTTTTTCTTTAGTGGGCATTTTCTCTGGATACAGTCCAAGGATGTTTGGCCTTACATTGTCTTTTGGGAGAAGGAATCTCCAACAAGGGAAAAAAAATAGGTTTCCTTATTTATACTCAGTCACCTAGCCTAAGAGCTGCTGTCCCTGCTGCGAGGGCAGGGCAGATTAATAGATTTTTAAAAAGCAGAAGGGACCATTAGGATCATTTAGTCTAACCTACCTCACAACACTGGGCATACGAATTACTGGGTGAAATTCTACATCAATGCCAGCATTCTAACTCTGGATGAACTAGAGAATATGCATTCAAAAACGATCTCGATTTAAAGACTTCAGTGATTAAGAATCCACCACATCCCTTGGTAATTTGTTCTGATGGTTAATTACCCTCACTTGAAATCTTGCATCTTATTTCCAAGTCTGAATTTGTCTAGCTGCAGCTTCCAGCCACTGGATCTGGTTGTGCATTTTGCTGCTAGATAAAAGGCCCTCTAAGTCATCTCCCCACACTGGTATTCCTATGCCATGATCAGCTCACCTCTTATCCGTACTCTTTGAGAGGGAATTTAAGCTTGGGAGCAGTCCCTTTACCACTTCTAGGGACTGAGGAACCAGAGGCATTCATTTCCTCCTTAGAGTTTAATAGACAATAGCAGTGAAGTAGATGTCTGGGAGGAGGAGCAAATCCTGGCAATGAACTCAGGCTTATGTTCCAGCACCCTCTCTCAGATGGTCTGATGCAAGGGGTTTGAGGAGGGAGAGGCACTGGTACTACGACCCTCTTCTTCCAGCCTGGGCTATGCCATAATTTGGGCAATTTATTTGAGAATTCTGATTGCAGCCATCTTGATTGCCATGTAAACAAACTGTGTAGGAAAACTGGAGATACTGCTGGGGGAGCCAGCTCCACGGGGTCCTTCAGGAAGCACTCAGTATAGAACATTCTCCAGCCAAATAAGGAAGCTCACCAACTTTCTTAAGTAGAGAGAGAGAAGTTAAGTTTAGAAAATTAGGAGACAGAAGCTGTTCTCCCTGACCAAAGCACTCAGCTGGGATCATGCACCACAGAAGTAAAGCAGGGGAACATTTAGAACAGGCAAGTACTGTAGAATGGCCAGCATTTTGCACAGAATTCTATGCAAGGAGTTTGATAAATTACAAAATCCGGCGCACCCCAGAAAATATCAGTGTGCAACTCAATTGCTGCAGGACAGTGGGACACTAGACCCCCAGACTGGATGACTCCCTCCTCCCTGCCACCCACTCCAGACTGGAGCTGTACTGAAAAGAGAGAAAGAAACGTTCTTGTGCAAAGCCAGTGAACTTCTATCTTCTGAAGTCTTTCCCTACCCATGCAGCAAGGATCATGTCCCTGCTACTGTTGCCTTCAGAGCAGCACCAAGTGTTCAGCAAGTTTCCTTGGTGCTCAAAGCGGCATAGAAAAAGAAAATGTCAAGATGCTTGCCCATTTCACACTGCAGTTGCTGCCGCCGCTCGCTTACTGGATATGGATTTTTTTTTCTTTTTACACAGTAGAACCTCAGAGTTATGAATACCCTGAGAATAGAGGTTGTTAGTAACTCTGAAACATTTAACTCTAAACAAAACATTATGGTTGTCCTTTCAAAAGTTTACAATTGAACATTGACTTAATACAGCTTTGGAACTTTACTATGCAGAAGGAAAAAATGCTGCTTTTAATCGTCTTAATTTCAAAGAAACAGTTTCCTTACATTGTCAAAAAATATTTTTTAAAAAAACTTTCCCTTTCTTTTTGATAGTTTATGTTTACCACAATACTGTACTCTTCCCCCCCCTTTTTTTTTGGGGGGGGGGGGTCTCTGCTGTTGCCTGATTGTGTACTTCTAGTTCCAATTGAGGTGTGTGGTTGACTGGTCAGTTCGTAACTCTGAGGTCTTGCCTATCTCTCTCATTCAATACATTACTTCAGAGCCATCATGCACAAGGCAAAACAGCATGTTCAATGCCAATTACATTTAACATTCCTCAGGAATGTTTTTACAACCTATGAAAATCATGCAATAAAACCCCTTATTGGGTTGATAAGAGATGCCCAAAGTCAATATTTAATTAACATCCAAAAACTTAGACAGCCAGGAGTCCATTAAAGGTCAATCAACTTCACTCTCTTTCAAGAGTTTTACATTTTAAGGAGCACATCCATATTTTACTATAATTAAAATGTTGAAGCACCATCTCTTACGCAGAAAACAAAAATAATGGATTTAAAGCTAAGCTAGCCAAGTCCTCTTATCCTTGCTTTTTTGGCTTTGCAGAAAGCCATATCCAACTTAAGGATTTGTTTTTAGGGGGTAGGGAAGAGGAAGAGGGATTGGTGTTATCAACACTATAGTTGTGAGGGTTTTGCTTTAAGTTGGTATAAGACTGCCCTGCAAAATCCAGCACATAGAGGTTTTTTTAAATTAGTGGTACTAGTCCACTTCACCATGACTGGCTGGTTACTCATTCTATCATCTTGGTCTCCTGGTCAGAAAGGACTAACAGTTCTGCGGAGGTGGAGAGAGCGTCTCAGACAAGGAAAAACGTGCCCTCAGGAATCCATCCCCATAGACTGTTAAGCAGCTGCACTGACTGGCTCCAAAGGGAATTCTACCTGGGAGGCTAGAGACTGAGAACAAAGCCTGTTAAATTGTGTATATTGCATATACAAGGACCTTTATAGTAAGAACTGTGGAACTTACTAAGAAGAGTTTTTGCAAAATTTTAAAATTCCATCTGACAAGCTGTTTTATGTTGCTCCAAGTGATTAGACATTGTGGAATAATCACATAGCTTTAGAAGAACGCAACCGTTTACAGAAAGTGACAAGATATGCATTCAAAACCAAGCCTTCCCTTCAAAATACTATAATACAATATGAAAAATGCCCAATTTAAGATGGTTAAATTAAAAAAGTCACTCCTGAAGACCTTGTGTGTTAAGTGTCAGCTTAGAGCAAATTTTACCTGGGGATGAAAAAAAAGAGGAGGGGTTTAAAATGGAAATGCTGTCAAAGCTTTAACTATAGCATAGCAAAAAGACTCTATAATTACCATTTATATAACTCCTGCAGAAATTTAAAGGAAAAACACCTTTACCTTTGTTCCAAGATAAATTGTTCTACTGCTTCAGATCTGCAGAAGCACTTCACTTTATCTTGAGACTACAGTCCTGAGGTATTTAATTACCCTGTCAAGACCACTAAATGGTCTGGCACCATGCCCTTTCCCTCAATCTCCGCTGATTGACAGCATCAATAAAATTTACGTGCTTTAATTAAAGCTCCAGATAGGATCCCCTTTTGCCACTCACTAGATCAATGTTCTTTAATCCTGGAAGAACAAAATACAGAAGTGAGGAGGGTGTCTTCCTCACCTTCACAGTTCATTTGCCTCCAGTGTCCTAAAGGAGTTTTTACACAATAAATACGTATCGCCCAGTTCTCTTGAGATGGTAGTTAATGGAAAAGATCACTATTAAAAGCTTATCTACCAAAGGTTCCTTCCTGTTAATATACTTCCACCAACGATGAACAGGTCAGACCCGCGAAGAGCAATGCGACTGGAAAAAACCCCTCATTGCTACATACATTCAGCACGAGAAGAAGTCTGCCAAACAGAAGTTAGTGGATCTGTGTACTAGTCACATTCTTCATTGTATTCTATAAAATGCGTATCAACTGTGTTTAAAACATTGTCGAAGCGACAAAGGGTCCTGTGGCACCTTATAGACTAACAGAGGTATTGAAGCATAAGCTTTCGTGGGTGAACACCCACTTCTTCGGATGCCATTGTCATACATTGTTAAACATTGTCATAAGCATGGGACGTTCTTGGGCAAGCAATAAGTTATGGTACAACTGTTACTGTAAGATGATTACTGTTGCAAATCAAGGTAATGGTTCACAGCTAACCAAGTACTGCTACTGAATGAAATGAGTGCACACCATTAGTTTGCTATGCAACTTATTTCAAAAGGTGTGCATACCTGTAGTATGTTCCTCATCTCAAGTCTCCCTTTACTATAGCATACGTTATTTCTTGGCACTCAGCTGAGGAAGTATTCTACAGTGGTTGGCCCATTTTACAGTTTCAATGTTGCATTACATTATCTTTCACTGTTGGACAGTTAGTGACAATACCCAAGGAAATCTTCACAACACAAGCATGGCCAAAAAATTTGGAAAGTTAACTTTCTGCCAACTTCTGCATGAATGACACTCCATTTTAAGCCTGAGGATTTTATTTTAATATATGCAAGAGCTATGGAAGAGTGGGAAGAAAACCTACAGATTTAATACTTTTGATTAAATATTTCTTAAATCTATATTCCCCTGACAGGTGATAATTACTCTTGTAAACACTTTAATAGTCAATCAAAAAAACGTTTCTTGTAGGAATCATGTGAGAGAAGAAATGTTTAACCAGCCTTTGCCCAGGTAGAAATCAACTGCTAACTTGCAAAGAAGGGCAGAGGTCTGGAAGCTTTATTTGCTGACAAATGCTGTACACAAAGAAGCACTTCAAATGGTTCTACTTGCTACTGGCCTAGGATTACGAAAATACATGTCTCAATGACAATGGTGACCTCAGAAAATCCCATGCCTAGTCTTGCATTCAAGTGAACTCTGAATCACTCCATCTCTCACTAAACGGTTAACCTTTCAATGTTATCTTGCATTTTAGCCCCAATTCAACCTGAATTGGCATGATGGAAAAAAACAAACTACTGGTCCCAGTGGTATTTCTGTGGGACAGAGGTGTGTCCCCACCCATCCCCAAGGACATCATCCAGGGATCAACTTTGCCCCTCCCCACATCCAAGGGGTTCACCTCCTCCAAGCAGTGACAAGGTTAAGTCAGATTAGCAGTTACAAGGGGAGAAGTGTTCTTTACTCTTTCCCATCCATTTCACCTTAAACTACAGCCAGTTTCATTTTTGGCATCAGGGTGGAAAGCTGCCTGCTCTAGGCTGCAAACACAGCTCTGTGACAATTCACTAGGGTGAAAGAATTGTGTTGTCTGCACCCCGCTTCATAGACACGGCCTCTCCTCAGACTTTTTCAACCTAGACAGAGTTTACCTCAGGGGTCTTGCAACTTGGTACACTCTTCTAGGTAAACATGAAGATAAACTGTCCTTCAGCTTCTACCTTGGATCTAACAAATCCAGTAGAAGAAGCCACCGGAGATGCCTGTTCTTATTCCAATGTTTCTTTTTTTTTTTCCTTCTTCTCCCTGAAATGGAAATTCTGTTCCTGCAGACCAAACCAATCCAAGACATAACTGGCTTTCCCAATCTTTATTTTGCACCCGGACAAGTCCATCAGTTTGTGTTCCATTAATATCTTCTATTGGCATCTTTTCAAAACTCATCAGTTTACATCCCTGGAAGGAGTAATCTTTCCCAACCAAAGAGTGAATACATATAAGTTAGTGGGACCAAGTGAAGGGGTGAGAAAGAGAGGAGGGATTATACTGATCAGCTCAATCATAAAAGTTAAAGATTCCCAGCTAGCTCATTTTCTATTCAAATGCAGTAACTCTCTCAGCACTGAAAGGGTTCCAATAGCAGTGTCTTCCGAAAAAGAAAAATGACTCTCAAAGATCACAAAACCCTCTCTCTAACACACCAAATTACAATTTTATGATCAAACGGTACGGTTAGATGAATCCAAGACCTCAAGCTGTGATTAGACCTGCAGATAAAAGTCCACATACACTAAACTCTATAACTGTCAACTATTTGAGGAAGCGATTATCTTTTGGGTGTGGGGGTGGGTGTGGGGGTGGGGGTGTGTACAGGCCTAGCAGAGTGGGTCTCTGATCCTGGATTGGGGCCTCTAAATGTTCCACAGTACAAATGTAGATTTTTCCTCTTGCCAAAGGTCAAATGAATAAAACAATCATGGCAGCATAACACAAGTTTACAAGTTGCTGTGATTACCAGACTGGGTCTGAAAACATGAATTAAAAAAAATGCAAAATATTTTGCAAGTATTTTAATAAAAACATTCCTACAATTTTTTTTAATGTTGTAGACTTAATTGCATTTGTAGAAGCGGCAGCCTGATTTTGCACATGTTGCAGTATGAGCAAATTTCCAAGCACATTTTTCTGCTTCAAGAAAACAGTGGCGGTAGACTCTCCTAAAGATTACAGTATTAACGGTGGCTAGGGCTGGAGATGGGAATGAAAACCACAAGTTACAGATATCTAATCCCGTGCTCAATCCATAGTGCCATGTGGTAGGTACACTACTCTCTGAAATGGACAACTTTCACTTCGTGGTGAAAGTTGACAAGTGTTTATCATTTCACCAAACCTGCTCTTCAGTTTTACCTACTGCGAGGTAGACAATTTCAGGCAAAAAAAATGGCCAAAAATAAAAATGTTGCAAGTATTAAATATTCAGCAAAAAAAGCTGCCATTTCCCATCTGTTTTGCAGATTCAAACATCGTGTTACAAATACTGTGCCCAGTTCTAATCGCAGCCTTATTTATGGGAGTCAAAGAAACGATGAGGGAGAGCCCCATCCTTTCCCTTTGAAGGAAGTGTGTAAAAACTAAGAGGTATTTCCTAGCTGATGTGGGAAACCAGCTCTAAGGACCAGTTTGTCTGGGCTTTCTAATTTTAGCCAGCTCAAAAGTGTTGGTAGTAAGAATACCACGTACTAACAGGAATGGAATGAAGTCTTGATCTGCCACAAATAACTCTGGTATAACTTCACAGGACTGCTATGGTCCTAGCTGGTCGCTGCTTAGAGAGAACTGGTTTATGACGACAAACCTCGCCCACATGTGAATTCTGTATCGACATAAGCCTTTAAAGACTAACTCCATATCAATACATACAGTAGATATGGAGCCTGGGCTTGCCTGAGTCACTAGTTCAGGACTGATCTAGTGACTCAGAAATCAAGACATAAGCACCTTATCTCAGGTTGTCTGTTCTCAGCTGCGAACCTCATACAACAGCAGGTCCCTGACAAAAATCTTATGGGATACCTACCACCATGCAGAAGCGCTGCCACTTTCAAGGAGAGTTAAGCAACTGTCCAACGTAGGCAAGTCTTATCAATCCCCAAACATTAAATATACTTAATTTTAGAAGTGATTGTGGAAAAAATCAGTTTCCATGACCACTCATATTCGAGAGCCCGTAGCAATTCACTAAAACCTCTCTCTGAACACCAAAGAGCATGTCAGAGAAGAAAAGATTCTTCCCCCTGCAAGCCTAAGACATACACCTATCACAGAACTTTGCTGTCTCCAAGGACAGCTCAAACCTTGCAAATCAGCATCTGAGCCGACCTAGGATGCAGGACTTCCAACAGATCCTTACGAAGGGAAACGTACAACACTCCTTTCTTGAGGCCGAATGCTGCCCCTCCTCCCTGTGATGTGAAACTCCCACTGAAGTCAATAAGAATAGAATTCAGTCCTTAATGCAAAAAGATATGAGCAGCACTCAGACAGTTTGCAAAACTAAGGGGAAAAGGAAAAGTTCATTTAAGTGTAATAGGAGGTCTCAGCATTTTGGCCTAATGAGTTGGAATGTGTTTTTATAAACACCTAGATGCGCTCCTTACAAATTTCAAAGAAGATGATCTCAAGTTCGGTGATAAAGCTTAAATGTTTTTGTTTCTCTTAACTTCAGTATCCAGTTGTTGGCTACTTTTACAATTTTTAACTCAATGCTACCATTTGTTTAACCTAGCAGACAGGCTGTATTGTGTGCATGAGGGTGGGGGCGATGAGACACTAGTGTTTCATTTACTGTGTTTTTGCTCTTTCCCTCCTGGTAACATCTCCTTTTCCATTGCTCTTCACTTGTTTGCCCAATGACTATCTGCAAGGTGAATGAGAATTCCATATACATTAGGGCTGTCATGCGATTAACAAAATTAATAGGGATTAATGGCAGTTTTAATCACACTGTTAAATAACAGAATACCATTTATTTAAAGATTTTTTTGGATATTTCCTATATTTTCAAATATAGGCTCGGGGCCCAGAGCTCCAGCATGGGGCTTCCTGCCATTAACGTGTTAAAATTAATACATTCATTTTGTTTTCAGTCACAGGTGTTAACTGTGATTGATAGCCCTAATATACATACATACTGAAGTAACTTACTGTCAACAACCTTGGGGGATCCTTTTGATTTTGGATGTCTGGCCTGAGTCACCACATGTAGCATCCCCTTCTGACTCGCAACCCAGCAAGGCAGTAGTGAGACTTAGGCCTGGTCCACACTGGTGGGGGGGGGGGGGGAGAAATCAATCTAAGATACGCAACTTCAGCTATGAGAATAGCATAGTTGAAGTCGACGTATCTTAGATCGAATTAAAAGTACTTACTGCGGGTCCACGCGGTGCAGGCTCGCTCCCCCGTCGACTCCGCTTACTCCTCGCACTGAGCTGGAGTTCCGGAGTCGATGGGGAGCGCTTCTGGGATCGATCTATCGCGTCTACATGAGACGTGATAATCGATCCCAGAAGATCGATCACTACCCGGCAAATCGGGCGGGTAGTGTGGACGTACCCTTAGACAACAGCATTTCTATGCAGAACTGTTTTACTGGGGCAAGAGGTGTGCCACAAACACAAATAATGCACATTTTAAAAGTTCACAAAATTGTCAGACCACAAGAAAGTTCCTTTACTTCATGGACACAAACCAGATCAAATAAAAAGGAAAATATCCTTAAAAATTTGCAAATTCCTTGGGAAATTAGTCCCTCCCCGCCACCTGTCTCTTTTTGATCAGTTCAAGAAAAATCCTTTCAAGAGTCAAAACCGCTGCTAAAGGAACAAAAGTTGTGTCTTTCATACTAAAGCATTCCTCAGATACAGATACATGTGTTTATAAGGATACAGAACAGCAGCATTCAATAACATTTGAAGATCACTATTCATTTTAATAAATCTGATAGGTTAGAGGAAACGTGCCCTGCCTTTTTCACTTTTTCCCAGGAACAAGATCTTTGCCTCAAACACCTTCTTAAAATGTCCCAGATTCACTTTTACGTTTAAGCCCTTTCACAAGCAAACTGCATGTTCAAAGGAGCAAGTCTGACCTTAGTCAAAAGAACAGAACAGGCTACATTTGGTAGCTGAGCTCTGAAGTCATTAACTAACGCACCATTGTCGCTAACCTGAATGATAGGGAACAGGATGACAGTTGCTTTTAGATACTATACAAAAAATAGAAGATGTTCATCCTTGTTGAGGATGAAGGCTGACTAATATTTTACTGACACAAAGTATCCTTGAGAGATTAAACACTTCCTGACAACTTATCCTGTTTAACCTGTGCTAAAGCCCAAACTACTCAGAAGACTCTAGGATGTTAGAGCATCCTTCTGACTGAAATAATTCTATAGAGACTGAGCAAGTTAGGACAGAAGCTTAAAGGCCTAGAAAATATGACCAATGAGGAAAGACTGAAAACAAACTCGGTTTGTTTAGTATGGAGAAGAGAAGAGTAAGGGGGACCTGATAACAGTCTTCAAGTACATAAAAGGCTATTATAAAGAGAAGGGTCATAAACGGTTCTCCTTATCCACTGAGGAGAGGACAAGAAGAAATGGGCTCAAGTTGCAACAAGAGAGACTTAGGTTAGACCAGGGGTAGGCAACCTATGGCATGGGTGCCAAAGGCGGCACGCGAGCTGATTTTCAGTGGCACTCCCACTACCTGGGTCCTGGCCACCGGTCTGGGGGGCTCTGCATTTTAATTTAATTTTAAGTGAAGCTTCTTAAAGATTTTAAAAACCTTATTTACTTTACATACAACAATAGTTTTGTTATATATTAAAGACTTCTAGAAAGAGACCTTCTAAAAACATTAATGTATTCCTGGCATGCGAAACCTTAAATTAGAGTGAATACATGAAGACTCGGCACACCACTTCTGAAAGATTGCCCATCCCTGGGTTAGACATTAGGAAAACTTCCCAATTCTAAGGGCAGTTAAGCACTGGAACAAGTCACATAAGCAGTTTGTGGAATCTCAATGACTGGAGGATTTTAACCAAAAGGTTAGAAAAAACACTTGTCAAGGATAAATGTAGGTAATACGTAGTCCTGCCTCAGTGCAGGAAACTGGACTAGATAACCTACTAACAGGGCCGTCCTTAGGATTTATGGTGCCCTAGGAGGGATTATTAAACTGGTGCCCCTATGCCTGACTTGCTCTTAGCAACACAAACATAAGCTTACCGTATTGGAAAACTTGCCACATGCACGTTATTAAAAACGGTTTAACTTAATTAAGCATACTGTAATGCTGATGGACTAGCACTAAAGCAGCAGCACTATAGAAAAAATTCTGATTTATTGACAGAATGATGCAAATATAATTTTTTAAATTTGTCAACATTTTATTGGAAATGTATATGAAGAGGTATTGAAACAAGGATTTGTTTTTAATTAAAAGCAATCTTTCTGGCTGCAAAATCAGTAATAATGTCATTGTATGACAAAGATGTCTTGTTCGATTGCAAGAATAGCAAGACCTGACTCATTGTAGAACAGAGATAGTTTTTAATGAGCTTTAGTTTTGAGAAACTCCGTTCTCCTCTCCTGATGCTACTGTTACAGGAATTGTCAGTAGAATACGAGTGGCAATGTACACATTAGGATATATGTCAACAATTTTGCTCGTATGAATAAACTGTACAATGTCCATCACCGATTTTGCATGTGGCAACATTGACGACAATGTACTCAATTCTTCGTACAGTTCAAGTCCATTTAAATCAAAACTATCACCGTGCTTCAGGAGGCTCTCTAGGTTCTTGCACTTTGTCGTTGGCTACTCGTTTTCCTTTTTCGTTTAATTTAGTTATGTCATACAAAAATCCAAACTGCTCATCTAGATTAAGGTTGCACAGAAATGTTACAGAAGTCCTATTGTGCCTTATTTTTGTTTGGAAAGACGTTAGCAATAACAGCACATTTTGGGCACTCGCAGATATACATGATAAATCACTGCCTCTAAAGTTCCATCAAAAACTGATATTTTCACAGCTCTAGCATGATCTGCTGCACAGATTCTTCACAAGGAAGTGTCCCTGGCCTTTTTGACTCATATTAACCATGTATTTACTTTATGAAAGTTGGACAAAACATTGTGAAAATGTAAGACATTGACTGCCCAACCTCTGGGCTGGCAAAAGCTATACTGACTCACTGGGAAAAAAAGCAAGAGAATCTTAGTACAACATATGGTCACTCTATACACTAGGAAGGAAATGAGTATATTACAGTTGTTGGAGGGCTCTATTTAGCAGTAACAGGGCTACAGGAAAGCCAGTCAACATTTTTTGTTTCTCTGATAAAAACTGGCTCACTCCCTGCCCCAAACCAAACTTGACAGTTATTTGTGACAACAACTTAATTTTCTGTTTTTGGCTAATTATTGATTTAAAAAAAAATATTGAAATTGGATTCAGGATTGTTAGCAAGCATTTTTGGCAAACAAAGTTGTTAAATGACAATCTAAATGGCAACACAGTACTGCTTCCATGCTTGGTTCGCCCCCCAGCTTGCTGGTCTAACAGCTGCAGTAGAGGAGATAGGTGAAAAGCTGCAGGACCCAAAAATCCACCTCTTGGGGTGCAGAGTGGCAACAGCAGCAGCAAACCCTCAGGTCCGATCACAGGTCTTGAACACTTATTTTCATAGAGGAGCACTTAAACTTTAAGAATAAAAAGACATTCTCCTCCATTCTTGTCCCTAAGCTCTGAAGGCACACAAGTGCCACTACCATAAACTGGTTTAGGTGATAACACTCAGGGGAGGGGTAGATTGCTCCTCAAGATTACTTCTGTTCTCTAGAGAACTGTAAAATTGTATTGTAGCTTGGCCTGCCTGACAGTATTTGGGGCAAAAACTAAATCCAAAATACAACTGGAGGCTGGCTATGAGTTGTTGGACTCTTAGGGTATGTCTACACTGCAGTTAAAACCCATGGCTGGCCCATGATTGCTGACTTGGGCTAATGGGGCCCAGGAGAAGGGGATGTTTAGTTGCAGTGTAAACATTCAGGCTCAGGCTGGAGCCCAGGCTCTGGGACCTTGCAAGCCTGAGTCGGGTCGCATGGGCCAGCCGCAGGGGTCTAATTGCTGTGCTAGGGTTTTTCATACTCCTCTGGCCTTATTCATTTCAGAACATTTTATTTTAAACAGGTTTTCCCAGGGACACACCACTGAGAAAGTCTTCATAAACAATATACATATTGCACAGAGGAAAAAAATTGGGAAGTGGTACCATCTCACCAAACAACAAAACCTTTCAGAAATATAGTATGGCATATATTCTAATGAGGGAAACCTCAAAATCATGCAATTATGAGGATCCATTTCTTGAGTAAAATGTAAACAAGCATACATCTGATATGGAAACAATTTGGCACACAGTCTAAGTAACTTCTGTTCATGTTAATGCCCGGTTACTAAACACACTAGTTTATGAATATAAAAAACCCCCACTAGTTGTGTTGTGTGCATCAGAAAGCCTAAACCACAGGTGGAAAGGTAAGAGAACATAGTTTTGTGACACAAATCACCACAGTAAGACTTCAATCTGTATTTTCCTTAAGCTATAATTAGCACCACGTACTTTTATTGTTTTGGTTTGAAGTCTCAATCCGTTCAGTGTGTTGATAGCCTTTTCAGCATCCTTGGGGTCAATGTAGTTCACAAAGCCATAACCCAAGCTCTGTCCTGATTTAAGAGAGGAAAAAAAAGGAGAAGAGAAAATAAATGAGAAACAGTTAGTTCTGCAGTACTACAATAAATGAACTAAGGTATTTAAGACCTACACCAATATACTGCACAAAAATACCCTATATACTAGAAAGGGCTGCCTGACATACTGATTATTCAATAGCTTACTGCTCCTATCAGTTCTCTCAGACAGCATTAATGTTTCTATGTTTATAACTGGGTCTCCTACCTTCCCATCGACTGCCCTAAGTTTAGTGCTGAAATCACAATACCCAGTTTAATTAAGAATTTGAAACATTCTTAGGGGAAATATAATCAGACTGAGAGGCAGGAGGAAATGTAAGAGCTGCTATAAGGTTAAATAATAAATTCATACTGTGAATTTTGATACATCACCAACTTTCGCCTACACTCAGTTATGGAACAGTGATGAAATTCTTTGATAGCATTTAAAAGCTTAAATGTTTCAGATGGATTAATAATTAGAAAATCCCAAATTCTGAACAAAAACCAAAGATTTACAAAGTTAATAAAGCAACCTTTTTATAGGCTAACCTCTTCTTTGGATATTTAGTGTATGAGCTGTAGGCCTTTAAACTGGTATAGCACAACTTCAAGACTAATTTTAATCTATGTTCAAGGTACTCTACTGCATATGATTGAGCATCAGCTAAGGGTATCTTCATAAAAATATGTGACAATTGGATTTTTGGCATCTACGATGATTATTACACACGGGAAAGATGGGCTTTTCCTGAATTTTTAATACATTTTGGTTCACTGAACAGCCCAGTTCTAACAATTGGATTGTATCCCATTATGTAGCTGTACAAGAGGAATTACAGATTACAGACCAACTTTTTGAAACTTCAAATCCTACAGGTTTCAGAGTAGCAGCCGTGTTAGTCTCTATCCGTAAAAAGAACAGGAGTACTTGTGGCACCTTAGAGAGACTAACACATTTATTTCAGCATAAGCTTTCGTAGGCTATAGCCCACTTCATCGGATGTACAGAATGGAGCACACAGAAGAAAGATGCGCACACACACACACACACACACACACACACACACAAAACTTGGAAGCTGCTATACCAATTCTAAGAGGCTATTTAATTTAGATGAGCTATTATCAGCAGGAGAAAAAAAAATTTTGTAGTGATAATCAAGAAGGCCTATATCAGACAGTTGACAAGAAGGTGTGAGGATACTTAACTTTGGAGAACACGATTAGCCGACACCTCCAGCCCCCAACTAAAATCTCTCCAGCGCATTATCAAAGATCTACAACCTATCCTGAAAGATGATCCCTCACTCTCACAGATCTTGGGAGACAGACCAGTCCTTGCTTACAGACAGCCCCCTAACCTGAAGCAAATACTCACCAGCAACCACACACCACACAACAAAAACACTAACCCAGGAACCTACCCTTGCAACAAAACCCGATGCCAACTCTGTCCACGTATCTATTCAACTGACACCATCATAGGACCTAATCACGTCAGCCACACCATCAGGGGCTCGTTCACATGCACATCTACCAATGTGATATATGCCATCATGTGCCAGCAATGCCCCTCTGCCATGTACATTGGACAAACTGAACAGTCTCTACACAAAAGAATAAATGGACACAAATCTGACATCAGGAATCATAACATTCAAAAACCAGTAGGAGAACACTTCAACCTCCCTGGTCACTCAACAACAGACTTGAAGGTGACAATTTTAAAACAGAAAAACTTCAAAAACAGACTCCAACAAGAAGCTGCTGAACTTGAATTAATTTGCAAATTGAATACCATCAACCTAGGGTTAAACAGAGACTGGGAATGGCTGGGTCATTACACTTATTGAATCTATTTTCCCCAAAGTGAAGTATCCTCATAGCTTCTTGTCAACTGTCTGATATAGGCCTTCTTGATTATCACTACAAAAGGTTTTTTTTCTCCTGCTGATAATAGCTCAACATCTAAATTAAATAGCCTCTTAGAATTGGTATTGCAGCTTCCAAGTTTTGTGTGTGTGTATACACACACACACACACACACATATATATACACACACACACACATATACACACACACACACATACACACACACACACACATACACACTTTACTTCCATGTGTTCCATTCTATGCATCCGATGAAGTGGGCTACAGCGTACGAAAGCTTATGCTGAAATAAATTTGTTAGTCTCAAATCCTACAATATACCACCATGAAAGTTAGTTGCCAGGACTGTAGCCTTTTTAATAAGGATTTTATCTATATGCATGCACACAACTAACTATGAACAAGAAAACCTTAACTGACTTGTTTAACAAAAATGTAACAAATAAGCATATTATTTTTAATCTTCAAAGAGCTTTACAAACACTAAATTAAACAAAGCTGTAAGGTAGCTGTTTCATTTTAGAGATAGGGAAATGGGGGTTAGACAGCAAGGTAAAAATTTTGACCTTCGGATCCCTACATGTTACATGTAGACACCTAGGTAGGTGGTGGTGCTGTCAAAACATGCTGGGTACCCAGAACTCCCACTGACAGAGTATTAGCCAAAAATACAAAGATAGCATTCCACTTTAAAATATTCTGAGATTTCACTTGATAGCAATATGAACACCTTAGAGATGCACATCATATTAGCGTACATGTGTCTGTATACAGCATTGACCACAGAGTAGCAAAATGTCCATGGTTTCTCACAAAAATCCTAATCATGTCAATGGGACAACCAAAGAATACCCACACAATTTTTAGTGACTTTTCTAAGAAAATTCTCATTCTTCATAGTACAGTTCAACAATGGTCCACCCAGTTAGCATCCTACCCATTCTTAGAAAGCCTGTCTTTTTGACAGACAGAGCATCTCTGAATACAGCACACTTAGCCTTCCAACAGGCTCCTAAACACATCGGCCTAACAGCTGAAGAGCACTGTCTGTGTCAATACAAAAGGTATTCCTGAAAACTAATTTCTTACCAAAGTGTTAATCAGCCTCAACCAAAATAATAATAAATCCAATTATTGATAGTATGCAGTGATTTGTTTATATATACACACAGCCATCTTCAAAAACATTATTTTGTTATGGCCTCTGAGCAAGTGCCAAGGCTAAATGTGAGACCTCATGTATATTATATGTGGATTTTATCAGGGGGTGGAAGGAGGAAGGAGCTTCCTGCAACCGTGAGAGGTTCCCAGAGGTGGAGCTGACCTGGCCCCAGGAGCCGCCTGTGTTGGGGAAAAGGAAGTCCCATCACTCCCCAGCCTGGCAAAGACTAGCAGCTGGATCCCAGTGCACAGTAGGTGCCCCCAACCCTGTCCCTCCCCCTCCTCCGAGTCCAGCGCTAGGGGTTAAACAGACAGGCCGTGGGTTGGCTCTCTCTGTGCGTGGGGGGTTGGCCACGGTGCCCGAGGCCATCGCCCACGGCACCCACCCATAAGGCCAGCCCTGTTCCCCGCAAAAGTAACGACCCCCCCATACCATACCACTCTCACTTCTGCCGTGACACTGCCTTCAGAGCTAGGCCTCCTCTCTCCGGTCATCCAGCTCTGAAGGCAGCATGGAAGTAGTAAGGGTGACGATAGCATGGAAGTAGTAAGGGTGACACCTCTCCCACCCCCGGCCACCCACCCACCCAACCACGCCAGATTTCACAGTCCATGATGTGTTTTTCATGGCCGTGAATTTGGTAGGGCCCTACCTATTTGTATTACTGTAGCACCTAGAGGCCAAAGCGATGTCGCTGAGCTAGATGCTGTCGAAACAAAGAGCAAGAAAAGCCATCTCTGACCCAGAGAGGATTTTATAGAAACAAGTAGGTGAAACAGACAAATGTCAGAGGAGGTACCAGTAAAGCGGACACATTATACATAAACAAACAAACAGTCTCATTTCTCCATCAGCCTAGCCTCAGAGTGGCTTAGACTATTGAGAGAGGCTTGTGAACAGATAATATAGAATAGGTCATGATACAGAGGACTGGCCACTAAATGAACTTCAAAAGGTATGGTGGGGAGAGATTAGAAAGGATGGTGAGAAGCTGTGGTCCAGCTAATGCAATTCTACTCAGAAAAGTGACTGAAAACAGTATTGTGAGGTTCTTACCTTCCATATAAAAAATTTCAGCTTACAAATTAATTGCCACCCCCGCAAACTTGAGATCTTATAGACAAGCCATGTAGAAAACAGATCTGTTGATTACTGTAATGTAAAAATGAATCACTCTTTCCAGTTTGTGTATGTACAAGTCAGCAGCTTGCCAGTGTGAACGTGTGCAACCACCAAATTACGAAATAAAGGCAATACACTCAAGTTCAATATGCATCACACCGAAGAGTCCTTCACACCAGCTATGCTTCTCCCATTCATACTGACAGTGTTACCCTGAAGGAAGCTTTGCTATGATGAACTGCAGCTGATCCTAACTCAAAAACTGACCCAATATCAAGACTACTGCTGTCCATAACAGCCAATTCATTCCAAAACCCATCTGATAACTAAAAAGAATCACCACACAGTTCATACAGTAGACACTTCCAAAGAAGAATATTTAGTATGTAGACTCCCTCTCCTTGAGAGAGACTATTTATTGCATGCTACTCTCATATAGTATCGCAATATAAATGAAATTCCTTAGTCAGAGTGATTATATCAGACAGAGCCAGACCTCTGCTTACAACCTCCAGGAATGTTAGCAAGGAGGAGGTGAGGAACTGTTCATGTGCCCTCCAAAAGTGGGAGAATTTTGGACACTTAAAAGACACAACTTAACTTGTTTTAAACTGTCTGAAAAGATGGGATACTCAGAATGGGAGGGAGAGAGGGAGGAAATACTGTAGAAAATGGAAAGGAGTACATCCAACACACTTTCAGGATTTTAAGGAACCCCTGAGAAGTGAAATACTTTTACTGTTACTTCGACAGGTTCATACTTACAGGCACATTAAATATAGTGTCTAAAAAAGTTACAAGATTTTTCTATTAAACCTTTTATAAAGGAAAATACACATAATTTAATCTGTTTATTCTTTATTAAGAACAAAACAGTGAAAAGCAATGAATAAGCATTAATGAATTTGCATAACTACAGTCTAATTCCAAAAATAATCTTAGCCAACAAAAAGCAAAACCAAAAAACCAAACCAACATACAGACAGGAATAACCATGCAAGTGGATAACCATAAAAGATTTATGTAATTACAAAAATCAAGCTGTGCATGAATAAGCCGGTTAGCAAAAGTGAATAGTATGTGAAACTAGCAATGAAAAAAATATCTGAAACTGGAACCTGTAATATACATGGGGTTACTTAATACCTCTCCTGAGCATAGCTAGGTTGGGCATTCCAATGGCAAGTTTTACTTTGTATTATTTGGATTACGGTACTAAGTGCTTTCCACACCGAAGTGGAAGGACCACAGAGGAGCAGGTTTGGCTCTGTTCATGCGGGAAAAGACAACCATGAGATTGCTTCCAGGTGTCAACTATCTCTCTAGAACTTCAGAACTGTTTTGTAAGTGTTTACTATTTATACTTCCCTTAAAATAACTTCTGCAGAATACTGAAACCCAGAGGCCTAAAGCAAAATTAACTTGCACTAAATAAGGCGAGCCATAGCCAACATGGTTAGTCAAAGAGCAAACAATCAGTAAAAATCACTGTATTCACAGCCAGAACCACCATTTAACTGTGTGACTTTTACAGAGATGAAACCCAGAGAGAGGGCTACAGAACATTAAATATCTCAACTAAACCAGATTTACTTGAGTGGTTGCTATATTTATGGTGGCCTCAAAAAGGTGGTATCCACCAAGCTCTGATCATGAGCCGAAGAACATGTGCAGGGAGAACTATGTCATCACCCATCTGAAGTGTAAGCCTCCAAAAGGCAAGAGAGATGTGGAGCTCATAGAGCCCTAACTCTTTGGACAGATGAGGAAGTGACACATGCTCCTGGTGTTGAGCAGTCATATGGCAAAGTAATTACTGGATCTTCACCCCGCTGCCACCTCCATCACCACCTGGAGACTTTCTTACCAGTGGAATCTTAAAAAGGAGTAGCGTCAGAAGACCTGCCTGCCTGCGCATGCATGTTTTATACCCACTCTTCTATTTCCAGGAGCACGGCTACCAATTTCTCTGTCAGCCACTTGGCTGTTCCAAGAGTTACCAGCAGCAAATAACAGAGGCATCTAGGGTTTTATCTGGACCATGATCTATCCCTAGAAACACCCCAGCTCCATGTTAGTGGTCAATCTGGATACAGAGGGAGACAGTTTAAGGAGGAGTCAGTTACAAAGGCTGCTGCCAAAGAAATCTTGTGCAGAAATGGCTTCAGGTATTAGGTCCTTACTGGCAGGTCCTTAGACAGTGAAGACATCCTGGTTAGAGTGCCAGAGGTGAAGGACTGGCCTCAAAGGTTACGAAGTTGCCTCACTTGTGGTAAAGTGGTTCATTCTACTCTGGTCACTCGGATCTTCAGGAAAAACTTCATTAAATAGAGGAGAGGACTTAAGACGTTTCTGCACAACAACGATGCAGTAACTCGGAAAAGATGATCTTGAACTAGCTGCAGATGTAGGCTATGCCAAGTAAGCAAAGCCACTATGAAACTCCCACAATCCAAGATCCCAATGGTTTCTATCTCAAGAGAGTAAGCAGCTGAATATCTAACCAAGTACCTTGCTGCATACTGAAGTTACATGTTACCATACAGATTTATTTGTCGTAGTCAAAATGTCACTTGTGCCCACCTCTTCTCACATGTGTGTGTGTAAAATCAAAGTCTTATGTAATGCTGGCAAAAAAAGGGGATGCTTGCCTAACCTTCAATTTCTCAAAGGACTACTGAGAATGAACGTAACAGGAAGTTACAAGTGCTGTTACTAGCCCTGTGAGATAGTCTACTAATGGGTGGTTTGGAACTCTTCCTGGAGTGACTGACAGATACAACTAAGGGCTTTTCTTTTTAAAATGTATAGCACAATATACAAGATACCAACTCAAGCACTCTCTCTCTTACTGAAAACCTTAGCATCAGTATTTCCGGAGTGCTTTTCATTTTTAACCTTGCATTACAGTTATGTTTTCATCTTTGATTTACAGCTGGAACGTTGATAAAATGGTGTTACTGGTTATAACACCACAAACACCATGCTACTTGATAGCAAGTGCTTTCGGCTTTGCAGGACCACTGTAAAAATGCTTTAAAACGACCTTGAAGGGAGGGTTTTTTTTAAAAAAAAAAAGCTTCTATGGATTCTATCCAAAGCAAAATTTTAAACTGCATTCCAAATAGAACTGGTAAAATGTGATAAGTTTTTTTTAAAAAGTCCCTTCAAAGTTATCAAAATGTTGACGTTTCAACCAGCTCCAGTTCCAGATTTGGCACCATAAATACAGTATAAACACTTCATAATCAAAAGTTCAGTTAAAGCAAGGAATTTTTTTTTGAGCCAGCTGCTTGAAGGTTATGGTTCTCTTCAGAACTCTTCCCCCCACCTCTCAAAAGGAAATTACTTGCTTAAGATCTCATAAGAACTTTCCCAGATCAACCAAACAGGTAAGTTTCGGGGAGATTCAGTATCTATTGAGCCAGATTAAGTTTACCACCTGTATAAAACAGGGACTTAAGTTCCAGCAGACAGTAATTAGATATTTGTCACTTCCCTAAAAGAGAAAAGTCACGAGTTATGAGTGTTTGCAGTGACATGTTTATGAAGTACGGCAATCTAGCTCTGAACTTTAACAGTCCACAATTCTGTGATAAATCTACACAGGTTACCGAAATCAGGAAGTCATCTCTCGCCCAACGTGCACCATTCAGATGCATAGAAAGAGCAGTACAGCCCTGTATGCAACCTATAGTGTATATTGCTGACTATAGCGCAGTAGGATCACAGAACTGTCTGGGTTTACTCAAATTGGTGCCACTTCTGCACAGTAGGATGCTTCTTCTCCTCTGCAGCTGCTGATGTCCAACAGACATTCTGTTTTAGGGATGGAGAAAAGCAGATAGCCAGAACTAGGTGCCTCTTAAGCCAACCAACTACTGATTGGGTCCCTCTGCGTTTTGAGTGCTTAATCTTCAAAATAAACGTGTCACAAATCTGCATCCTTGTTGAAGGGAGGCAAAGACTAAAAAACTACTCTTGTCCTGAAACAGTTCAGGCTTCAGGATTCAGGCAGATGGGAGCAGCAGAGAGCAGCAAATCTGCTCATTGTGCCAATGCTATACTTATTCAGTTTATTGCCTGTCGGCATGGGACTTTTCATGCACTCTAGGTGACTTGCATATTTAAAGAGACTTAAGAAAAGCCTATTCATTTGGGATTGTTTATTTTCAATTGTAGGTGCACATTTAAGCGTATAATAGCTGTTATTCATATCTGATAATCAGATTTATTTGTATGTGCAGCGGGAAACATCCATGAGATTCATTTTGCCATTTAAAAAACCTAATCATATAGGGACCAACAGCTCCTCCTGTGTTTTGGTAAGCACTTACACATGCCAAGTGACAAGGAGCATTGCTTTGAGTAGGACCACTCACCGAAGGAAATGCGTCATCTTAAATAAGGGCTGCACAGCAAGCCACTAGAGACTCTCAGAATTTCAAATTGCACTGCGACGTTTCAATTATGTAACTTCCATCGGTGATCAATATACGTATAACTTTACAAGTGACCAAACTAAATACTTACACAACATAACCAGAGGGAGTTGCTGCATTAGAGGGGGAAAGGGTCATTGTGGGTAGAAAAGAAATCTGACTCCTCTCCTGTTTGTCTTCCTTAAAAACAGAAACAGAACACCCACCCCATATCATAGAACTCTGAGCAGAAAGCCATTCTACAGCAATACATCTACTTCATTTTTAAGAGGCGCCCCCCCCTCATATCCAGGTAGGTGGGGCACTCTATAAATTAGACCATGGCCCAGAGAACAAACACCTGTCAACTAAAACCTGGGAGAAAATTCATCTAACTTAAAAATGGAAGCCCTAATGGGGAGGTGATGAGCAGAAAGACCTTGCACTGCACACAGAAGCGTGTCACTGAATGTAGAGAATCCAAGAGATGACTCCTAAGATTTGGCCTCTTAGGAAATAGTTCCTACCTTTACACCAACCACGATGAAACCAAAGTGCAGAGACAGCAGAGACTCCGAATAGGTCTTGCCAGGAAGGGAAACACACACAGATGTTCAACATCCCTTGCCTTGGTTAGTCAAGGGCTGTATCAGGAGCAGCAGCAATGGTTGTAACTGAGGAATCTGGACAAATCAGCCAGACACTGAGGATCAAGTGATCTTGCATAGCAGTTCAGTGATATCAGACGCTGAACTTAGATATACCAGAATCAGTTTTGCTACGATGACATGTGGGAAAGCCACTATTTGTTGTGACCTTCATGGAGGCCAGTTAGGATTCCCCTACAATGAAGGCTGAAACAAAGCAGAGTAATTCTACACAGTGCAGTGAAACAGCATCCAATATATCCATTTAAGATTCAAGCAGACTTCTTTAAATCATTTCCCATCTTGAGGGCTCATTTTAATTAATTACTTTTTCACCATGTTTTATGGAACTAGTATTTATGACAGCCCATCTCAAGCACAAGTAGCTGAAATTTACTTTAAAGAGGGGGCAGGTAAAAGTCAGGGGAAAGGGGGGGACACCGGGGCTTTATTCTGTAGCCACACAGACAGAAATGGGCCCCTGCTAAGTATTTAGCCGCAGAAACATGAGGAACCTAAAAAAGTTCTTATGACTCTGTGAGAAGAATCCGGACATAAGGCTATTCATGTTTGCACAAAAGAGCTGATTTGTTTAGGCTTTGAAATTGCTGCTTTGGGTTTTATTGAGCCCACCCTATCACCAGGTCAGCTACTATCACTTGACTAAAAAGGACCATTTTAATTTAATGATGCCAAGGTATTTTTGATATTTCACTCAAAGCTTGAAAGTGTGTGTGTGGGGGAATCATTTGAAAAATTGATTTAGCAGAGTCTGAGATTGCATTTTTTTTAAAGCTATCACACAGCTATCCACTGAATAACAACCCATGAAAAGCCTATGCACATCAACCAAGTCAGCAGTTTAATCAAAAAAGAAGAGAAGGATAAAGAATAGACAGTACTTAATGTTTAGGAAGTAGGAAGAAGCCAGTGTAGTTTTTGCCCATGTCAGTAAGCAGCTGTAAATTAAGAACCAGTAAGTTTGCTTATGGTACATAAACAACCGAAGAGTGGAGGGCTGGGGAAGGTACAATAATAATATTCAACCTTGTGGTAACGTGCATTTGCAAGAGAGCAACTATTCCACCTTGAGTGTGTAATGTGAAGGGTTTTTCTCCTTTTAAAATCATGCAAGTACCAATTCTGTAGTTATGAAGAGAAATCCCAAAATGAACCAGATTTATCATGGCAAAGTTGTCTCATAAATGCTGATTATAAAAAGGAAACTTATTTAAGTACTGCAGACATGGATACAGGAGACGCACAAGCCCTCTACTAACCAATGGGGGGAAAGGGGGAGGTTTCCCAGTGGGATGCCATTCAGAGAAGTTTAGTGTCAATGGCACAGGTGACACAAAGGATGCATGTTGTCCATTCTTAAAATTATCCCATTTAAACTAGAAGCAATATAGAAGGTAGAATAAAACATTATGAAAGACAACAAAGCCATTTTCCTTTTTTCTTCTAGGGTCAGAACTTAAGTTTTTCAATAGAAGTAATGGGACTCTAGGGAAGACCTCTACAAACTTAAGCGTTAAATGATTCTTTGGCTGCTTTTGGCAAGAACGAATTTCCCTGCTGGGGGCGACGTCTATATTGCTCTTGTAGATGCCATGTACCTTTTAGTTACTTTATTGAAAAGCTGGTCAAATTCAAAATGCTAGGCCCAGCCAGGTTTTCTTTTGGGGGCGGGGGGACAGGATATGGGTTAAGATACATGGGATTTTTTTAAAAAAATGAAAGTGAGGAAGTGGTGTAAAAAGTTGTAAGATATATTTACTCATTGTTTAGCAACATCCAGATTTTATATATCTAGTTCTGCCCCAGCTACATAAATCAGCAGGATGGTAACTGAAAACAAAATGTACCATTACACTCAACTGCACATGTATATGATGCTCAGCATTTTACACCATCTAAGGCAGTGTTTCTCAAATGCAGCCACCAGGGGCTTTTCTTGCATCCACAGCCTCCTGGGCGTTTTTTTTTTTTTTTTGGCGCGCGGGGGGTGGGGGGGGGCACGTTAGCCCCTCCCTGTTGCTCCTAGATGCACCTCCTTGGTGTTGATTGCTGGGGCTGCCAGCAATGGCTGGGCCCTACTAGCCCTCTGGAGACACCTGGGGCACAATGCTAGAGGACCAGGCAGCAGGCGAGTTCCCCACATTCCCAGGGGCAGTGGGGTTCAGGCTTTGGGCTTCAGCCCCAGGGTGGCGGGGCAGCAGGCTCTGGCCACAGGGCTTCTGACTCCAGCACCCCACTGTCTTCCCCCCACATACCCCCATTGCCCTTGGTGCCCCCCATCCAGGGCTTAATTTGTCCCCAAGCTTGACAGGACTGAGTGAATCTGCTGGGAAAAGTGATACTTGTATGCTTGTTAATATCACTTTTCACAACAGACTTACTAGCTAGCAATAAATAAATTACAATGATTTGGACGTGTATGTGTGCATATTTATTTGTTTTTCCTAAAGCTAAGTATTTTAGGAAGAAGTGTGAGAGCAGCCACCAGCAAGAGTTGCTGAATTACTGAGCGCTTGAAAGCAATTACTAACCAACTCACTTCACTTGACCATGGTTTATTTCTTCAGCAAAACCTCACTGTGAAATGGGGGTGGGGAGAAAGAATTTCAATTTATTACCATCTCATTACCCAAAATGTTTGTAGCTTACAGAAAAAAGTAAAGATATTATTCTTTTCAGGGTATTCATCTAAATACATTAGCCTCTAAAAAGAGGCTTCATCCCATGTTTCTAAAACCTAGAAGATCTTCTCTCGAACCCTGGTATGTACTTATACTGGTTTTCTAGAGTCTCCATCTGCCATTGTAAGATTGTCCCTATTATACATTTGCTAGAGTTTTGTCCTGTCAAGTTTTAAGTGTGCAAATCAACAGGGCACAGATTCCCCTGGGAGTTTATCCAATATATCTTACCTGAAGTTTTTTTCTCTGATATTCAGCCTGAAGTTTTCCCTCAATTCATACTAAATCCCAATTAACCCCTTTAAACTAAGCTGAATGCCACCTTTTCCTTGGTCATTTATATGCAAGTTTAAGTCACCGGATGGGCGCCTATAATTATCTTTCAGGAACTCAAAATCAATAGTGTTTGCACCCTTCAAAATATCTGCAGGGTACTGACCTCCTTTAGACCCTTTACCTGCACTGATTCAGCCACTGATCAGCCCTTGGCATTTTTAAGCCACTGTATTGATGCAGACCTGTTCTAAGTAAGTGGGTACTAACCCACGAAAGCTTATGCTGAAATAAATTTGTTAGTCTCTAGGGTGCTACAAGTTTTTCTCTCTTATTTTCATGTTCTAAGTAAGAATTTCTAACCACCACACATTTAAACCAGTACCTGGTTACTGCCACAAACATTAATACATGATGGGAGATTAAGAAAATGGCACTGAAGCCAAGGCCAAAAATCACTTGGACATGCTATACATATTTTGCTATTGAACTCCTTTTGAAAGTTAATCTCACTAGCCCGCTGTCATTTTTATTGCTCATCTCTAAACTCCCTCCAGTTAGTCAGGTTTTCCAGAAATGCCGTGCCCAGAACTTAATTCATTATGTCAGCGAAGCCACAACGCAACTGACTAGTCACACTGCACGGCAAACTGATGTCAACCATCTCCCGAGAGAGAGACTTGCAGGTTTCTTCCCATAGAATCTGTTTCATAATGTCTCCTGCCAGGTGTTACACTCCCCAGATCTAAATTTCTATTTTTTGCCTCTGATCTCATACCTATATTGGGACAATCTGACCCAATTTCTTCAGAGCAAGAGCACTTCCATGGGACAGTTAAGAATTCCCTGCAAGCTGCTACAGCAGATAAAGATGAGTGGTTGTGTGGTTATGTGTGTGTGTACGTACACACACACTTATGTTACTTCACCTCCCTAATGAACTTCTTGATACAGAAGTGTGTCTTACCTGCCAATTTTTTTTTCTAAGACATGTCCACAGACCCTTATGCAAGGGTTGGATCCCTTCCTTGTGTTCTGAGACAACTAGACCCATCAACCAGTGGCTGATCGTGGACATAGGAGATGTTCCAAAGCTAAGATTATGTTAAGGTAACATAGCTACCATTTAACGTACACACTAAATAGCTTCACACATACACACAGAGCTGAGAAAAGGATAGTTTGGGTCTTTGAAAACCAATACTCCATATCCCTAGAGTGATACAAAGAGCTTCAGGTCAGTGGCCATTTCTTTCCTGAAGAAAAGAAAATTAACAAGAAAGTCTACCCTTTACCGGCACATCCACTGAGCTCTTAACTGCATGGGAAACAGTCAGCCGCAATGGAGCATAAAACCACCCTTATTTTTACATATTATTTACAAACAAGGAGTGGAAAGAGACTGGGCTATGACTGAGGAAAGATTAAGAAAAGAGGTATGCAATTACCACAGGATGGAGTACCCTTCTGCCAAAAGACGTGAGCCCAGGAAAGTCGTTTATAAATGCACAGTGAAGGTGTATGTTGGATCAGGGAGCTGCTGTACACAGTTCTGTTACTATGTTTCAACCCAAGAACTAGCAGTTGCTTGGAAGAAACATACCTACAGGTCTCCCAAGGGATTTCATTCCCTACAGTCAGAATGTGTCATTTCTGACTCAGGTAAAGATCATGTCTCCATGACCTCTCTGTCCCCTATAACTGGATCAAATGCATAGGCCTAAGCATTTGTGTGAATTGCAGGGTATGTACCATTTCTCTTCACTGCACCTTGAGGGAGAGGTTTGAAAGAAGGATGAAGAGGTTAAAGCTCCAAGTGGGGCATCTGAAAAAGTCTGGGATAAACTAATGTTTTCCACTGCCTTGACAAAGCATGCTACATGAAGGGGATGCTTGTTAGGGGACTAAGTACAGAGAAAAGGTAAGTTCAGGGACTTGCACTTTCAGTGCACTGACTGCAAACGTCTCTTGTCAAATCCATTCTGGAAAGGGACATCTCTCGAGTTCTAAAAGGAACTTCCTACACAAGGACTGAACACTTTACATTTTGGAATTCATTAATAAGAATCATCATTTAGCTACACTGAGTAACTGGCCCATGTTCTGTCTCATCTGGAATTTCTAAACATTTCTAAGACATGCAAACCAAACAATTGAAAATTTAAGGTTATCACTTATTTCCTGAAAAACTGAACAAAAAAAGCTAAAAAAAATTCCAATTGTTAGAATTAACCAAGCTTTTAAACCCCTTTTTAAAAGTATTTAGGTATTTTAAAAGCACAATTTTTCACTACACAAAAGTAAAGTAATGGCTTATGACTTTAAACTAGTTGCATGGTAGATCTGATTTAATACTTTTCTTTCAGGACTTGATTTCAGGATTTGATTTCTCCTAAAAGAGTTAGTGATCTCATTAACAGCTAAAGCCTGTCCGAGAAGCAGGTTCCTCCTTTGGTGTTGTCAGTGTCATCAACTCTTAGAGACAGGATCCACAATGTCATTCAATTACAATGATTTAAGACATTGATGTAGTCTTAAAAATGAATTTTTTAGAAGTTTTATTAATTTTAACTGTGTTCAAATGCTGTACAGGTCCAGCTTCTAGAAATGTATAGCTAACAGTAAAGCAAGTTAACAAAAGTCTGTCTGTGTTCTGGCATGAGGAAGAGAGAAGAAAAAAGTGTGACCTAAAACAGCAGAGCAGTAGTGCCCATAAGAAAACAATTACACACACACACACACACACACACACACACACGCTTTTATAGTGAAGCAACTCCAAAAAGCCTATGCATTTAGAACCACCTTGTTTAATAACCAGACAAAACTCATTATCTATTTAAAAACCTACTAACCTGAAGTAAAAAATTAGACTGTTTCAGTTGTAAAAACAGACATTGTGAAGACTGAAAAATGTGAGAATATTCAAACTAATGAAATAAAACAAAAAAAATCACTATAGAACAAGATTAGAATGAATTGAACCTAAAAAGCCTTTAAAAAAAATAAACATGCATAAAAATTGCATCAATTTGGGGGGTTATATTTTAAATGTGTAGCTCTTTAGTTGCATTTCTAAAACTAAGATTTTTTTTAAAAAAATACAGAGTATGAAAAAGCAGGAAGTCTAGGTCTGAAAACCTGGAGTTTTTAGTTATAAAGAGAAGCAGCAAGTCTCAAATCAGTTAGAACTCTGCTGCTTTTCCTCTAGCTTTGTAAGTTGTCTTTTCTAATAGAATTACTCCTTGAAGACCTGCCAGCCAGTCCTTGATTGAAGGCAAATATTCTGATCCCCAGTGAATATTAATGCATCTTTTTGCCATCCGTCAAGCAATGTTGATTTTACATTGAAAGTTTTACTTTTAATAAATATCAAGAAAAGCTAAGAGATTTGGAGCCAATGCTATTTTCCAGACAAAATACTGTTTGAGAAGGACAAGCCAAGAGCATATGAAGGCAAGCTACTACATATAGTTTTCTCAATACAGGGTTAAAACCTTTAAAATAAAATGTCAAAATCTGAAAGTCTTCACAGTTAACGATTCAACACTGACCTTGACTCTGCCCCTCAGCTTTGCTTATGGTACACACATTGGAGGAAGAGCCCCACTAACTGCAAAAAGAAAAAAAGACGTACACAAAAACAGGACAGACTTGTATAGCAATAGGGCTTGGGCAGGGGGGTGCTGTAAGATTCTCTTGCTTACACTCATCCTTTGATCTAGGTCATCCATCAGGAGACCTCAAGCATGCCTTGTGCTAGGTATTAGGGGATTGTGGCCTGTATCTTCAAGATGTACTTCGAAAAAACTTGACTGCTGGCTTCTGTGTGAAATGGTGTGCTCTCTGACCAGTATTCAGAGGGTGAATGGGTAGCCTTAGGTGGGACAGATGGCTTGCATGGCAGATTTCATCCAAGGACTCTACAGTTTTGTGTACCAGTCAGAGTGCTTTTCATGGGAAAGGAGAGTCTGTGACTCACAGCTCAAGTGACATAGTATTTGTGGAGCAAAGGGGCAAAGTTAAAGGTTGGGTGTGAAATTCCAGTGCTTACAGTCTGATTTCACAAGATGTTTACCACCTTAAAAAAAAAATGTTCTTGTTTCCGGATTCAAATTTTATTTGATAAAACTTAATGCCCTCATGCAGATATCACTGGTGCCTATGGAGAGCTGAATGGTCATATGCTGCGGCTAGCTCTCATTGTTTTCACACAGGACAGGTGAAAAGTTTTCTGTGGAAGCTGTTTTGATGAACAGCGTGTGGCATTTGAATTATTCCAAGCCGTTTGCTGCTCCCGGTCAAGGAATTGGTCTTGTTTATATGCACTATTCATGCAGCACCACAGAAATTCATTATCCTAATCTTAGTTATGTAGAAGTTAATACTGTCCTGGCTCCCATGCAGTCAAGAAGAGTTTAGACTTCTCGAGTGGATTAATCCCCAGCTGGGATTCAAGTGAGCAAAGATTGAGAATATTCTGTCCTAGTCTAGTTCCAAATTGACCTTGAACACATAGTGAAACACATCAAAAGCAAAATGAAAATAAGAAAGAAAAACTTGTAGCACCTTAGAGACTAACAAATTTATTTCAGCGTAAGCTTTCGTGGGTTAGAACCCACTTCATCGGATGCATGGAATGAAACATACAGTAGACAGATATTTATACAGTCAGAGAAACATGATAAGGTGGAGGTGCATAGACCAACCTTAAGAGGCTCATTAATTGAGAGGAACCATAACAGCAGGGGAAGAAAAACCTTTGAAGTGATAAACAAGATGGCCACACAGGTGTGAATGAGGATCGTTAACTTCAGGGAAATAGATTCAATTAACATAATGGCCAAGCCATTCCAAGTCCCTATTTAATCCTGAGGTGATGCAATCTAGTTTCCATATCAATTCGAGTTCAACAGCTTCTCTTTGTAGCCTGTTTTTGGAGTGAATCTGTTGCAACACTGCGACTCTCAAGTCTGTCACTGAGTGGTTAGGGAGGTTGAAGTGTTCTCCTACTGATTTTTGAATGTTATGATTCCTGATGTCAGATTTATGTCCATTTATTCTTTTGTGTAGAGACTGTCCGGTTTGGCCAATGTACATGGCAGAGGGGCATTGCTGGCACATGATGGCATATCACATTGGTAGATGTGCAGGTGAATGAGCCCCTGATGGCGTGGCGGATGTGATTAGGCCCTGTGATGGTATCACTTGAATCGATATGTGGACAGAGTTGGCATCGGGCTTTGTTGCAAGGATAGGTTCCTGGGTTAGTGTTTTTCTTGTATGGTGTGTGGTTGCTGGTGAATATTTGCTTCAGGTTGGGGGGCTGTCTGTAAGCGAGGATTGGTCTGTCCCCCAAGATCTGTGAGAGTGAGGGATCATCTTTTAGGATAGGTTGTAGATCTTTGATGATGCGCTGGAGAGGTTTTAGTTGGGGGCTAAAGATGACGGCTAGTGGCGTTCTGTTATTTTCTTTTTTGGGCCTGTCTTGTAGTAGGTGACTCCTGGGTACTCTTTTGGCCCTGTCAATCTGTTTTTTCACTTCAGCAGGTGGGTATTGTAGTTGTAAGAATGCTTGATAGAGATCTTGTAGGTGTTTGTCTCTGTCTGAGGGATTGGAGCAAATGTAGTTGTATCTTAGAGCTTGGCTGTAAACAATGGATCGTGTGGTGTGTCCAGGATGGAAGCTGGAAGCATGTAGGTAAGTATAGCGGTCAGTAGGTTTCCGGTATAGGATGGTGTTTATGTGACCATCGCTTATTAGCACAGTAGTGTCTAGGAAATGGACTGCTTGTGTGGACTGGTCTAGGCTGAGGTTGATGGTGGGATGGAAATTGTTGAAATCCATGGTGGATTTCCTCAAGGGCTTCTTTTCCATGGGTCCAAATGATGAAGATATCATCAATGTAGCGCAAGTAGAGTAGGGGTGTTAGGCGACGAGAGCTGAGGAAGTGTTTTTCTAAGTCAGCCATAAAAATGTTGGCATACTGTGGGGCCATGCGGGTACCCATAGCAGTGCCACTGACTTGAAGGTATATATTGTCCCCAAATGTGAAATAGTTGTGGGTGAGGACAAAAATCACAAAGTTCAGCCACCAGGTTAGCCGTGGTAGTATCGGGGATACTGTTCCTGACAGCTTGTAGTCCATCGTTGTGTGGAATGTTAGAGTACAGGGCTTCTACATCCATAGTGGCCAGGATGGTGTTGTCTGGAAGATCACCGATGGATTGTAGTTTCCTCAGGAAGTCTGGTGTCGCGAAGATAGCTGGGAGTGCTGGTAGCATAGGGCCTAAGGAGAGAGTCCACATAGCCAGACAATCCTGCTGTTAGGGTGCCAATGCCTGAGATGATGGGGCATCCAGGATTTCCAGGTTTATGGATCTTGGGTAGCAGATAGAATGCCCCTGGTTGGGGTTCTAGGCACGTGTCTGTACAAATTTGTTCTTGTGCTTTTCCAGGGAGTTTCTGGAGCAGATGGTGTAGTTTCTTTTGGTACTCCTCAGTGGGGTCAGAGGATAATGGCCTGTAGAATGTGGAGTTACAGAGCTGCCTGACAGCTTTTTGTTCATATTCCAACTTATTCATGATGACTACATCAAAAGCAGTTCATTCCACTTTGGAGTCTGGCTAAAGCACATCTGACTTCACATATCCAAATAAAAAAAAACCTGCAGTGTGGCATGCACACAAGCCACTACTCTCCAACCTTAATTACTACCCCCTTCCTTTCCCACACAGACACTCTAAGTGTCATCCCAGTCATCTCACCCAGCCTTCATCAACAAGCACACCAAGTTTCCACGGAAAAAGAAAATGGCAGTCATTTGCCACGCTGAGAAATCATAGGATCATAGAATCATAGAATATCAGGGTTGGAAGGGACCTCAGAAGGTCATCTAGTCCAACCCTCTGCTCAAAGGAGGACCAATGCCCAACTAAAGCATCCCAACCAGGGCTTTGTCAAGCCTGACCTTAAAAACCTCTAAGGAAGGAGATCCAACCACCTCCCTAGGTAATGCATTCCAGTGCTTCACCACCCTCCTAGTGAAAACGTTTTTCCTAATATCCAACCTAAACCTCCCCCACTGCAACTTGAGACCATTACTCCTTGTTCTGTCATCTTCTACCACTGAGAACAGTCTAGATCCAGCCTCTTTGGATCTCCCTTTCAGTTGAAAGCAGCTATCAAATCCTCCCTCATTCTTCTCTTCTGCAGACTAAATAATCCCAGTTCCCTCAGCCTCTCCTCCTAAATCATAAGGCAAAGCCTTCTTTTAATTTAATAATGCCCCTTTTAACAAGCTCAGCTGCCTGCTGCTAATAATTCATGCAGTTGTTAGAGCCAGCAAACATATCCTGAAGTCTACTATAATCACTTAAGTACATTTAAAGTAGTGGGTTCGGACACTCAAACTTCATTTTTAACCCATAGGTTGGTTTTCACCTCAGATATTTTGTTTCTAGCCTTCACCACTTTTGTTATGGTGCTGTAAATAACATTACGAAGTTATGTCTAATTTGGGGTATGAGCAAAGTTAGGCTGTGTAACCCCACAGCCAAATTATATTAGGTTCTTGCTGACACCTAAGACAGTTCTGTTAATGTACAAGGAGGAATAAAATCTAGCTCACTCAGCCGCGTTCGCTATGCAGTGCAAATAGTGAAAAGCAGAAAAGCATTTAATAAAGTCAGATACCTACACAGAATACACAAAAGTAGTAGATACACTGAATAAAGCTATGCCATTTTTATATACACATTTCAGATTAGAGCCACACCATTTCTATCCAAATCCAGCGCAAAATGTGCATCTCCTGTGAGGAAATAAAATGACGACAATTTTAGAGAGGCAACTTTTGTGACAAGTGTAATTACAGGAGTGGATTTCAAGATCATTACAACACCAGATGAATTTTCATATTACATCCCAAAAGCTCTGTAGTTTAAGACTATCCAAAAGTGGTGAACATTAGACATGTAGAGTAGTCCAGATTAAATCAAGACCTGTAGTGGTTGACAGCATACATGGACTGAGGTTAACAGAGACCAACATTAAGTCTGAAAGTTTAAAAGTTTTAATAATTTGAGATATTTTAAGACATCTGACAGCCCGATTTTAATTTAATAGGAAACTTAATGAGCCCAGGACCCAAATTGTATATTTAAGTCTGGTTCTTTCCCCCCTCCCTTTCATAAATAATATGGGTAGAGTTATGTGCAGACCAGCAACTTTTTCATCCTTAAGACATTTCCACATGATGTGGAAAACCATCTGGGATGCAGTATTAAAGACCTGTTCTGTATTTTACAAATTTAACAGAAAATGAAAACCAGATAGTAATTGGATAGCTAGCAACATTTTAACAAATACAAATTTAAGGCACCGGAAAAAAAAACCAAGATGTTTTGGTTGAACATAGCTGGACATGGACACAAAACTAGAAACCCTTTTCACTACATTCTTGTCTACAGAACAAGGTTTGTAAGCTGTTTACTACAGCTACACCAATAGCAAACTTGTTAAGATCCTAGGCAGCGAAAAGCTATTTCATTAGACTTCTAGCAAGTATCTCTGCTTGAAAATGTACTCACCTTTGCGGACATGGGCTATTACTAATAAAATCCACATTATTATGTCTCAGGGGTAAACATCTGAAAGATGTACAAGTCAATAAGATTGCTAACCAACCCGAGGTAGACTGCATTACCTTGGAGCTTAATCTGACAGCATGACTACCTTGACAGACCAACAATAGCCTATGCAAATTTGATTACTTTTCTCTTTAAAAAAAAAAAAATAAGCTACAGAGTTAATACTTACACAGACGGATGAGCTACGATCACTAGCTACATGCTGCAATATAATATCTTTGCCCAAGACACTAGCAATGAGAACTCAGACTAATGGGTCAGATAAGAGATTAATTTGTTCAAATGACAGGGACTTTTGGCATGTATGTCAGTGGGTGGAAGAAGAGGGGTTACTGGGGAGAGAACAAAGCTGGAATCCCTTGAAACTGCCAGTATTGCCAGAAGCAGGTTGACAATCTTTAGACTGGAGCCTCTTCCACATAGTCCCTGTAAGTTACCGAGGCCCTTCTGACAATACATTTACATTTTATTTCTTCCGCTTAAACCCTGAACTCTGGAAGAGTTCGTATTTCCCCCAAAGAGTCAATGTATTTTTTGCATTGGTACTGCGGAGGAATACTAGAAGAAATGCAAACTGGCTTTTCTCCAACACATTATACTCCAAAATTTCCCTTATTTTATCTGGTATCTTTAAAACAAAACAAAACCAAAAAACACAAAGTAAAGAAACCGTTTCCAGTATAAGGAATACTGTCGTTATGAAATCACAATCACAGTGCAAGGTTTTATAAAAGTGGGTTACCTTTTGGGTTGTAGTGTTTCATGGAGAGCTCTGGAAATCTAAAATGCACCTTTTCTCATCCTCAAGTGTTCTATCCACAGCAGGCCCAGAAGCAGTAATACAGGACATTGGCCATCGTAGGGACTAAGCATTTATCCACATAAACATTCAGTTTGTGGCCAGCTGGGGTGTAAATTTCCCCCTCATTAGCCTGCCTTGCACTAGGCATCCCTGTGGACTCTGCTGCTGTGCACTAACAGTTCCAAAGCGTGCTTGTTAGTGCACACAGTGGCAGGATCCACGACACTCAGTGTGCGGCAGGCTGATGTGGGGGAGATTTACACCCCAGCTTGCCACCGACTAACTGCAATACATCACATCACTCTTTCAGGGGGAGGTGTGAAGTATGAAAACAACGAGTTGTGGTGATAAACTGCACAGCAGCATTTCAAAATATAAACTTAAACCTTGGATAAAAAAAAAATCATACCACCATCATCTAGAACAGGGGTCTCAAACACGCGGTCCGCAGCTCACCACGTTCTCTCCACCCCCACATTTTTATTTATTTATTTAATTTTTAACCCCCAGGCAGTTCCCGCTGCCAGACAGCTGTTCTGGCGGCAGGAACTGCCTGGGGGGGGGGGGGGGTTTAAAAAAATAAATTTTAAAAATGGGCGGGCACGGGGAACCCAGTGGGCCGCAGGGAAGAGCTCCGCAGGGCGCATGGGAAGACCTTCGCGGTTTCTGGGAGGAGCAGGAAGCCGTGAGCACAGGGGAGGAGGCAGAGAAGGGGCGGGGCCTAATGGAAGTGGAGGAGTGGGGCGGGGTCAGGGATGCAGCCCTCGGGCCAATGCACTAGTCCTCATGCAGCTCTCGTGGTAATTTGGAGTTTGAGACGCCTGGTCTGGAAGAGTAGGAACTTGATTAAAACCACTATGGCCTACAGAAAGTATTAAACGGTCTTAAGACACCTTTACAACAGCTTTGTGTCCAGGTACAGTACCAATTTATGCAGTTGTGTCTGTATAAAAATGTAACCTCTCTGTACTGCTGGAAGAGTCATAGGCCACTGGGTGATTCTTCCACACATTTTCAGAGGTAGGTCATCAATACGTTATTCCAATTCACAGATCTACTTTTGCCACGTTTTTGCTGCTTCATATTATACCCACAAGCCACCCAGTTCTCTTGTCTTTGTTTTTTAAACACTTTCTTGCCTTTGTTGTAAACAAACATCTTCTTAATCCTCCCCCAAGCCCAAACTCCACCGCCACTACTTACCCAGACCGCTCGTTTCTAGACAACTCCCCCACAAGAGTGGAGAACAAAATGCCCAGAACCGTAAGATAGGAAGAGAGAAACCAAAATATTTCCAGACTTGTCATCTCAGTAGGTCTCCAACTCAAGGCCTTACACTCATGCTGATTAGGAAACAGGTATGGACTTCCAAAGCCTGCCAACAAATGTAAGAGCATGAGGAATCTCACTTCTTTGGCTCACAATGCAACCAAGATTCAGGACACAAGATTGCGTGAAACGGTTGAAACAGCTCAAGGCAGAAACCTCCAGTTTAGGAGCTTCATGTGAACACATCTTGGAAGTGGCTTTACTTGTGCTGAAGCAAGCCTACAGATCTGTCAGAAAGCCAAGTCCTTTTAGAGTGATCCTTGATCCATTCCGCTATTTGTTTATGGAGACTCCGTGATGGGCTCTCATATGGCTATAGCCTAAGTGGACGGCTAGAAGATTACCAGTGCTGCTGTTATTCAGTATTCGAGTAATACCTGGTAGCCCCAACATGAGAACCTCTCCCATCCTCAGAGAAACATGAAATTCATCTCTTTGTACTGAAAGCCCAAACTAAACCTGGGGGTGGGGAAAGATGTCATCTCTATATTCTATTGGGGGGAAAGTAGTAAAAAATAGAGCCAAAAACTGCAGTTCATGCTTCCATGAGGATGGGTGTTTGGGCTGAGCTCTTACAGTTTTACTAAGCTGATTAGAGCTTTTGAAGAGAAAAAACAATTCTTTCCAGCCCCAAGTCATACATGGTTACAACCTACCACAAGGGTCTCTGGAGCCCTAGTAGCTAGGCACCATCAACAACTGGACAACAGATAATTGCACAGCCTGTCAACCATTGGGACTCCTGGACTTCAAGAAAAGACTAGAAAGTTGCTAGGCAGGACAATCTTCAAGACATCGTGTAGGGATCACCTCTTCCCTACGGAAGACAAGAGGGAAGGAAGAACGGCAAGAGAAGGATGTTGTCTCACTCACCCTTTTAGCAGAAACTATAGCCACTAGAGAAGCGCTCAATAGACAGAGAAAGGAAGAGCAAGCACTAGTTCGAACAGTTTAGGAGGATGGAGGAAACACAAGTGTCTATCTGGAGACTGCAAACGAGACACCGTCCACAAGGAGTACATATGGCAGATGGGTGGGAAAGAGAGAGACAAGACTCTTACAAATAACCCAGGGCTCTACATAAAACCGACAAAAGAAGGTTGAACAAAACTAACAGCCAACCACAACTGTTTTGTCTCACCTTTCCTGTTAAGAAAGACAGCAAGACATTTGTGTATGACACCAGGAATAAAATGACAAACAAGTGTCAAGATGTTTTACTGAATTAAAAACAGTACCTCTAAAACACTGGCTTCTCAAACCACTAGTTTAGGGCTTGTGTTTTTAAGTCAGAATGCAGAAGGGATCTACATGAGCAGAGAATGAGGTTGTCCCAAGTGCATTAAGTCTGTAAAACAAGCCCATCCAGTCACTTCTTGAGCAATAAGAATCGCCTGAATTATGTTTATTCTTGGTCATTCTTCAAGTTTAGAAGAACTGGAGGAAGCATAGGTTCTCTGTAGCTAACAGCGTAAAGGTGCTCATACGGCTCCCTATACTGCTGGTTTCATTTGGGAATGTGTGCTAACTTCAACTAAGCTCTCCTACTACTGTGCACCACCATTTTCAGGGTAGATGTCTGAATGCATTCAGGGCATAACGACCCTGGCTGAAGGCGGCTGACATTTCAGGCTGTGAACCAATACATTCTACACTCATGCCAGGTAGCTCGCTCTTAGATGCTGAAGGTGTTCTGCCAAGAGTAAGGGAAGACTGACTTGCTTCTTGACCAGGTGTCAATATACATATTGTTTGTTGAAGCAGGCAGTGATTTAGAGGTTTGCACACTGCTATTTTTGCAAAGAAATGATGGAAACACTATGCCTCCCCTTTGTTTCAGAAGGTTCATGGAACTGAGTTTGAGAGTACTTTTTCCAAAGTCATCTTTGGGTTTCTTACAAATAAAGCAAATTGGATTCTCCTTGGAATGTGTGTGATGAGCAGCAATGGAGTCCAAAGGAAAAAAAATGAAGTCACACAGATTCTCCTGCATAGTAATCTCATGTCAATGTTTCTCCAGCTGTGGGACTGGATCCCCAGAGAGGTCATGCAGTTGGGATTACAATGTGAAGTTCTCTTTTTTCCCCCCTACACTAAAGGAAAATATACAGTGTGATAGACCCAGGCCAGTTGGGTACAACAGAATAGAAGGCGGCAGATATACTGGCCATTGGGTTAGAAGTTTTCTGTTCCCTGACTGACCAGAGCAGGGACTGCTCCAGGCTAATGAGAACACCTGACTCTAATTAACCTGCAGAGTCAGGTGAGGCCATTAAGGTGAAGTGAACACCTGACCCTAATTAAGGCTCTTCTGAGCATATAAAAGGGCTCACTCCAGTCAGGCTGAGGAAGAGCCAGGGAGCCAGAGGAGAGGAAGTGCTGCTGCTGCTACTGAAGGGCTGAGTAAATAAGGCAACTCTCAAGCCATTGGTAAGGGAGCCCTAAGGTAAGGGTGAAGCAGGAGAGCTGTGGGGAAGTGGCCCAGGGAATTGGAGCAACTCTGGCAGTGAGAGGTCGGCTGCCAACAGCTGCTACCATTAGGGTCCCTGGGCTGGAACCCAGAGTAGAGGGCGGGCCCGGGTTCCCCCCACCAACCTGCCAATACAAGGAGAAGACAGGCCTCTGGCAGGACAGGAGGCTAAACTGTTCTGCAATAAGCTCAGAGGGACAACAGGGACTGGGAGTTCTCTCACCATCCTCTGAGGCTAGCATAAACCGCCTAGAAGCGCGGGACCCACAGGGACAAGATCGGAGCTCTGCCACAACAGCTAATTACATGCAGAAAGTGTCTTCCACGAGAACGGCAATGGGGCATTTCAGAGGATGCAATTATTTCCTGCTAAAACATAGCAAAGTAACTATGGCATCTCAGATGCAAACAGACATTCAAGTCAGTACTTATCCAACAATCATGATCGTTTTTGTTCTGAGACAAACATGTGCTATAATTGCGACGAGGCTACGCAAGAGGGGACATTTCTTGCCGAGCTGACTCTTGAACCAAATGGGTACATGAACACAGGGGTGGCGGCGCTAACGACCTCGGCATACTGGTTTCTAACCATTTCCCCTAATAAGCATGCTGTATTTTATATAGTACATATTTACAACTACAGTTGTTTCCATTTTATTCCCCTTACCAGATTTGCAATGTTTATTATTTTCCAGTTTAATTGCTGCAATTATTGTTACAAGAGTAGTACCTTCCCTCTGCTTTGACATCTCAAGCAGCATCAAATGAGAGAGACAAAAAAACAAGAACAAGCAATTATTCAGACTGGGGGAGAATAAATTTGTGCTGCTCTGTAGATAGGAGAATCTTCCCGACAGTGAAACAGCCTTAGAGGTCTGAACCAGTTTGCTGAATCAGCTCCTGTGTTCTGAAATGTGTTAAATACAAGATCCAATGAAGCCATGAGTATTTAATAAAATGCACAAACACATAGGGGCTCCTAATAGAAAGGTTTGAGAAGCCCTGTCCTATGTTGAGTTGAAATATTGGCCATGTGCTTATTCTACTCAGACAAACTTAATTAGAAAGCTATTTATTTTTATTAATTTGTATTATCATAGCACCTAGGAGCCCTAGTCAAGGACCTAAACATTTTGATGTGCTCTTTTATGAATCAGGTTCTGAAGAGGAAAGGAGAGAAATCTACAAAAAATAGACAGCCAAACTTATATGCGAGACCACAGATCAAATATTGAAAATTCGATATTTTTGTGCCATTCATGCCAGGGTTAGACACAGAATGCATTAACAGCCAGTGTCGAATTTTTCCTTCTCCCACCCCTGTACAAGTACAAGCCCCAAACAACGTATTAGAGATAAACCCTTAGATTTAATGCAGAGTTCAATTGTTGGCTCCATATCACTTAATGTGATTATGAAGAATAAACTGTATTTTAAAATAAAATGTTGAATGCAAACCTTTTTAGATTATGTAGTAATAGACACTAGTACTACTAAAGGTTAAAATTGCTCCATGTACATAAGCGGGGGGGGGGGGGGGGGGGAATGGCTACCCTACAGTAAATGTGGATCTCTTATATATGTTGTCCATATGTATGTCATTTCTGGTGACTTGCATACAGTGATCCCAAGTCCTAGAGGCTTGTGATTGGAGTCTATTGAAAACTGCTGTAAGCCAATTCTGTCAGAGCTGGCATTTAATCTGGAGTCCTCTACAAAGGAGTAGCACTGGGTGAGTGTGAGAAACTCCAGGTAGCTGCTCTGCAAATCTCCAAAAGTGAAAGTGTCCCTTAGCAAAGCTGCAGAGGCTTATTAAGCTCTGCTAGAATAGACACTGATCTGCATAGGTGGATCCAAGCGATCTATCAGATAGCAAGTCCTTATGCAGTCTGAAACCCATTTTGTGTGTGGCTACAGGCTGACATTTTATTATGTTTGGCAAGAGCCAGAAATACAGTCTAGCAGAATTCCTGAATGGTCTCAGTCTGTCCAAATGGTAAGAGTCCTGATGCATTCAAGGTATGGAGTTTATCTTCCCCTTGATTAGTATGAGGCTTAGGAAAGACGACTGGCAAGGGAACGCTTGATTCAAGTAGCATTCAGCAATAGCTTTAAGCAAGAATTTCTAAGTAAGTCCATTTATTCCTGTCTGAATAATCAGAGCCATCTTTGCAAAATTTTCAGAAACCTTCATGATCCATCACTAACTTGGAGCACTCAACAGCTGACCTTCCAGTGATCTGCGGCACACCATCCATACATTTCCTGGCTGGTGGTCCCCTGCTCCAATGATCCTCTACCATTCCTTTCGTAACTTTCTCAATGTTATTCCCATCTCTATGCCGAATGTGACCAAAGTTAATTAAATCTGTTTATTTCTGACATCAGGATCTGCTTCTCTCCAGTAATATTTCTAACACAGGCATTCATCTTTTTCCCCTGTACAGTAGATTTGCAAGAGTCTTCTTTAGCATCACATTGCAAGAGTTTCAATTGTCTTCCTGTTAGCAGCTATAACTTCCCATGATACTCACGCATACATTGCTATGAAAAAAGTTAAGTTTTTCACCAATTGCACCTTTATACACTTCAAGAGGCCACAATTTTTACACTGCTGGAGGTCGTGTGTCCGATGAGCCTGACACATCCTGACTGAGGACTTTGGCCAGGTTTGCGGTTGGTCTGAAACACTCAGAATGACAAGGTACCTGTACAGTGGTAGGTACGCCTTTACTGCTGTATAGGCCAATACTCTTCCCCCTCCCCACATTAATCAATCTATCTGCTTTCTTCTTTGGGATTAGGAAATGAGTAGACTCTCCAGCTCTGAGCTACAGAAGGGAGTCCACTTCCTTTCTCAGCACTCTTGAGAGAAGTCCACACCCTGCCCCACATCAAGGAGATGCTGGAACTGGAGGGAGTACCCTTTATCCAGTATCTCCAGAACCCACTTTTCAGAGGTTAAAAAGTTACGGACATTCCAATAAGATGGTTCCCAAACTGGGGTGTGTGGTGGAAAGGAGGGAACGCAGATCCTTGCCATGCCCAAGATATTGAGGGCAAGGTCTAAGGACACACATGCCACTATTTGCCTTTCTACCACTGAGCTTCTCCCTATGCTCCTATGGGAGACTTTCAACTGACACTCAATCCCTGTTCAGGAAGTCATATTTAGCCTGGCAGTTCTACTTTGGTAGTTCAATATGCACATTTGTAAACTAGCTATGGAATGTGTCTTTCATCCAGAGAGGTCAAGCTTTTTCAGGCCTTTGTCCCATAGTGTTGGCTTGGGCAGTCCCTGTTTAGGCCTCTTGTGGATCACAATCACCCCAATACACACATTGGATGACTGTAAAAACGCTAAAGCCTCTTGGAAGTGTGATCATCGGTCTGATGCGGGTGCCACTGTGACTGGGGTTTGCCACAGAACCAGCTAGGGGACCAAACAAACCTTCATTTATTGGTACCGACAATCCACCAGGGTCAGAGCAATGTCACCTGTCCAGGAGTTTGTGCCATTTCCAGCAGAGTGTGCAGGAGAATTTCCAAGGTACCCACCACCTGCCATAAGAGTTCCTCAAAGAGGCAGCAATCAGGCTGGGTTGGAACAGCCAGGTAGTCGCTTCATCTGGCAAAGATGAAGTCACTAGAGAAACAGGTTGGTTCTCAGTTTCTTGCACGTTATCCTGGTCAACATCTTAGTTTTGGAGATGTGAATGCTGAACTAATTGACTTTCCTGGGACCTATGAAGGGAAGGAGACCTAGGTCTTGAGGCAGACCATGAGACGCAGCCTTTCTGTTGAATATATTCCATATGGGGCCCAAAACAACCAGTACTGGACAGGGATAAAGTGCTGCAGGCCATGGGGAGTACCACAGAGTGTTACTGTCAAGTGGCCTGATATTCTTATAGGGGTGTGCCCTTGACTACCTAGCCAAGTAGCTCAGTTTGTAGGATAGTGTGGCAAAAACATGGGAAAAGTCTTCTCAATTGCAGGAGAAGGAGGAGACAGTATCTCTTCCATAGGTAGAGCCATTCTTTCAGGAGTTCTAGACAGTCCCAGAATATCTTGGATCAATAGTAAGGTATAAGATGTGGATGGTTCTGGAGTTAACAGATTCTTAATGGAGACCATAACAGCAACTGGCTGGTTTACCACCATTCAATCCCCTGTACTATGAACCTCAGGGTACTGAGAGCGTCCGTTCTGAAGTTGTTTCTTCCACAACCGGAAGCATGATGGTACCACAGAGGATGGTGAGTGGGGCTCTGGTGTCAGTGCTCGAAGTCTATGTACCAAGGTCTTTCATTGCTGACTGCCGTGGCAGAGAGCGGTGATAGCCGTGGCACCATGGCAGGCGTTTCAGCGCCGAGTGGGCCAGTACAGGGTTTTACAGTGCTGAGTGGCTTGAGGGCAGCATAGCAGCATAGGTGAGGAGAAAAGCTTCCTTGAACAGCATTGAGGTGGTCTGGAGGCCCTGCAGTGCAGAGAAATCAGTGGGATCTGTTTTGGGCCTAAAACTGCCTCCTAGCTTTGATCTCCTCTGTACCCCTGAGCCATTTATGTTGCTAATCACCCTGAGATCAGGGATCCTTCCTTCCTCTTTCCCCACAGGAGTGGGCTGAAGAGGAGAGGACATCCCTTCGCTGACTCTGAACTCAACACTGAATGAGTCCTGTAGCACATGGTAAATCACCAGAGCACTCACTGAAATGGTCTGCTCCGGTTGGCGCTTTTCTCCCATCTAGGAACCAAAGAGGCCCTCAAGAGAAAGAGCTTCCGGCACTTTGGGGGGCCTTTTTCATAGAGCATGAGTGCGGTATATGTGCTTACCAAGGCTAAGAGGCGGCATTTTGAGTGTGTCATTGATGGAAATAGCTGCCTTCCAGAATGGATAGGATTTGGATCCTGGAGACTCCAAAAATTCCATGTAAGAGGGGTCAAGTGGCAGGACACTTCCCAGACTTTAAGGGTGCTTCCTACTTTTTGGGGGGCTAAAAGGCTTAAAAAGTGAAATCTAACTGGACAGTGCAACTAGAACCCAAAATACAACAAATAAGCAAGGCAACAACCATACACTGCGGTTGCGGTAAAAAGGATCTGAAATACAGTTGCAGCCTCTCTGCTCTTTATGCCCTGAGCTACAGAACATCAGAGGGTATTGCAGGGCACTGGCACTGTTCCAATGGACAGTGCTATTCAAAGAGATTCCTATCTCATGCCCACAAAGTGGGACACACATGGACAATCACTAAAAACTGATACCTAACATGCCAATACAGACATTTGCTATTGTCCCATACTTTGCACACAAGCTCTCCACTTAAGAATCTGAGATTTCTGTTTTAAAGAAACTATGATAGCAACACAATTTTAACAAGGTACACAGAGCAGAAATAGATCATTCATAAAGTGTCCAACAGACAAGTGCTCTTTCAGCAATAGAGTTTATAAAATGCTAGTTCCTATAGCTCTGTGGCCTTTCATTTTACTAAAGTGTCAGTTAAACAGCACCCGCTAAAGCAGAGTAACAACTATGAAGTCTACATGGAGACATTACGGTGAATATACGTGGATGCATGATTTAGCAGCAAGGATAAAAACCATTCCAAAAGATACTGCTTATGCAGATTTTAAGCTTATATTTCCCCCCACTTACACTCCTTTTCTCTTGCTCCCTCAAAATGCACAGACCCTGCTAAATTCAATCTCAAGGATCAGTCAGCAATTTTAGCATCCTTTCCCCTACCCCCAAGGGACAATAAAAATTCACAAACAGCTTGAGTTGAGACTGAGGGCTTGTCTACATGAGGATGTTAGTGAAGAGTAAGCTAGAGTGTGAATTTAAAGCACATAAGAATGCCCACATAGGGAATCAGTGTGGAGTAGATAAACTGTGCACTAGAAGTGCCTTTGTGTGGTTTTACTCAGTATACTTTAAAGTAAGTGTCCACATGTAGCATTAATGAGGGATAGCAAGGGCGCTTTAAAATTTACACACTAGCTTATTCCACACTACCTTCCTCGTGTAGACAAGCCCTAAGTCTAGCCTCACCCTATTGGGCCTTCCATTGGTAGTGTAAGGGTTTCCAAACTGTGGGCTCATCTGGGCTCTGTGACCCACACAAAACACAATTTGATGCTGACCAGTTGGTTTGGGACATACCCAGGGCCTAATATTCAGTCATGATCAGCTTAAACTTTACTACAAGCTTTGTGCATTGGGGATCTGCCTATTGTTAAGACACTAAAGTCTCAAATTTTGCCCTGAAATTCCAGCCGTATCACCCCAATGAATTTAGTGTTTAACTTTGGCAGAGTTTAGCATGAAGTGAGCCCACCAAAACATTAAAAGCCTATCACCCTAATCAATGTATTTCTTGTAACAAATACCTTGTTTAATATTTTAGCTGCATCTATGGTGGGAATACACATGGAAAGCTCACAGAATACATATGAAGCTAGCATATAGCACAGCTAAAAAAAGCAGGGGTGAGTGGGAAACAGGTGGAGGTAGTTACTAGCCAAGAAGAGGAGTACAACAGGACTGCAATAAATACTGTACCCCAAATGGAAAGCCGTTTGAGTGAAAATACATTTAGTTTTTATTTTTGGTCCAAATGTCTTGTGTGCAATAAGTGTGGTTTTCACCAGTAAGCCTACCGAGACCAAGATTATGTACTGTAAACTCAGGTTTAAAATGATGAATCTTATCTCCCCTTTCAGTGTTTGAATCCACTACTTTACACAGCCCCTCCCTTTTACTACCTGGGTACATCTGGTATGTGGCTGCTGCCAATTCTCTCATGACATCCCAAGCAAGAATCATTAGTGCAGCAGTGAGGGACAGTCAGGATTGTCCTAACTGGGGACTCTGCCTACTTATTTGAATAAGAGAGCCATCCCACCAACCAGCCCAGCCTGCCTAGTTTACAGGGAGTGAAGTTCCCATGCCTATAGAGGAACAGTAGTTTATAAATCAGGGGCCCCTGGATTCTGCAACTCCGTGGCTGAAAAATTTAAAACATTGTTCTAGCCCATATACCGGAGGAGATCAGTCTTCCCTCTATTTTTTTATGTCCATGTATGACACATCACCTTCATATTGGTGCACATAAAATTCATGTGGTGGGGGTGGGGCTGAGGGGTTCTGAGTATGGGAGGGGGCTCAGGACTGGGGCAGAGGTTGGGATGTAGGGGGTGCAGACTTCCCCGGGGCTGCGGTAGGGAGAGAGAGGACTCCCTCCATCAGCTTGGGGCCGGGGGAAAGGCGCCTCTCCCCTGGCCGTGGCAAGTCCATGCTGAGGGAGAGGCATCTCTTCTCACCGCAGCCCTGAGCCCCTGTGCACGTCTTAATAGGCAGCTATGTGGCCATGCAGCTTAGAGGGAACTTAGGTGGCGACAGCACTGAACTCAAGTGAGCCTGCAGAAATCCATGCCTGTGAGTTTCTGCACAGAGCCTGAACTAACTAAGATGTTAACAGCCCCATACATCTTTCAGTGCTCCATGGACTCAGCCATTCTGTAGCTGTAGAATTTGGCATTTGTCCAATACATCACAAAACTCAGTATTTCTGACATGGAGTTTGTCAGCATCCAGCTACAGGAAAATGACATTTATTGTTTTCTTGCCCAGACCTTACTGCTGCCACATCTTGTCACAGACTCAGACTTGAAGGTCAGAAGGTACCATCATGATCATCTAGTCTGACCTCCTGCACATTGCAGGCCACAAAATTTCCACTCACCCACTCCTGTGACAGACCCATAACCTCTGGGTGAGTTACTGAAGTCCTCAAATCATGACAGACTTCAAGTTACAGAGAATCCACCATTTACACTAGTTTAAACCTGCAAGTGACCCATGCCCATGCAGCTGAGGAAAGCAAACCTTTATTTCCCTCCCCCCACTCCCACAGGGTATCGCCAATCTGAGCAGGGACAAATTCTTTCCTGACCCCAAATACAGGTATCAGTTAGAACCTGAGTATGTTAGACCGACCAGACACCTGGGAAAGAATTATCTGTACTAACTCAGAGCCCTCTCCATCTAGTGTCTCATCACCCGCCGCTGGAGATATTTACTGCTAGCAGTCACAGACTGCCTACAATGCCGTGTAGCCAGTCTCATTATACTATCTCCTCCATAATATATTGAGTTCAGTCTTGAAGTCACTTAAAGTTTTTTGCCCCCACTGCTCTCCTTGGAAGGCAGTTCCAGAACTTCATTCCTCTGATGGTTAGAAACCTTCACCTACTTTCAAGCCTCAACTTGTTGATGGCCAGTTTATATCCTCAGGAATTTCCAGTAAGGAGGAGTTAATGGACTTCCAGTGCACATTCCCCGAAGTTCTCCATGGAGCTAGACAGCAGGTCAAGGACCTGAATGTTAGACTCCAGCTTTCAGCCAGGGAGGAGTAAGGGAGCTAGAACAGGCTGGCCAGCTAGGCTAACTAGAGAAAAGCAGCAGCAGCAGCCCAAAATGATGAGCTGCTGAAGCTCCCCTTTCCCTGGGGCACAGGAAGGAGGGAGGGGAAAGAGTCAGGCCACTGGAAAACACTGCAGGATCCAACACCGGGGAAATGCAGCAAAGCTGTCTGGAGCACAAAGTGGAGAAAGCCATCCTCAAAAAGAGGACCGTTGACATTTTAAAAAAAAATGCGATTAGTATTTTGAACTGGAGTCTTAGTGGCATGTATGTGGGGAGGAAGGAAGGGAATGCAGGATATTTCACAGCGTTAGAATAAATTAACGTTGCCATGGAATTGGGTCCATTATGCAGATTAGTCATACAGATCACATGGGGTCTGTTGTAGTCAGTCAGAACTAGGCTGGAGGAAGGCAAGCCCAGCTGCAGTAGGGATGGTGCACTAGGCAGATGCACAGGTATAGTGTGATGCTGGGAGAATCCTCTCTTCCTCAACAGCTCCTGGCTGGCTGCCAGGAATCACCAGCTGCCCACTCCAGCGGCAGCTGTAGCACGGCTGCTGATGGGTAAAAATGCCTGCAGAGATCGATGCCATTGGAACAGCAGAGTCAAGGAAGGAGAGCGTGCAAATGGTGCCTGGCCAACTCTCAGCAAAGGTGTGTGGATTCCTTTCCCATATGTTTATGCTCATGGGCTACTAGTGCCCTCTAGCCTCAGCCTGGCATCCCCATTTTCTGCTGCAGTCACAGCTAGGTGCTCATGTCCCTAAAATTAACTTTCAGAAGAAAAGTTAAACTCTCTAAACTGGGACCTCTGCCTTTCTACTCTACAATGCTGCTCGGTGAGCTCTTAACTAGAGCTGGTTTTTTTTGTTTTTTTAAAAAAGAACATTTGCCACAAATTTGAATTAAGGGCAAAAAGAAAGAAAAAGTTGTGATCTGAAAAATTTCTACCAGTTTTACTGGTTACATTAGAGACGCCTCCCCTCTCAAATCAAAGTCAGCAAATGGAGGTTGGGACCTTACGGAGAGATCTCTTTAAAAACCACACAACATCCAAGATATCTTAAGAGCCCATCTGTAAGTGTACTCGAAATATGTAACTGCCAGCTAAATCATTTTTTCCCAATCACTTTAAAAAGCTGGATGTAGAATACTCAAAAAATCTTTATGCAAACAGGCAATTCCTTGAGAACCGGAAAGTTAGTTTTATACACACAAGGAACTTCATCTAAAAATGACAACTGTAGCTAAAAGCTTTGCTACAGCCATTGACTGGTTCAATGCAGTTTAAATACTTCTAATTTTGCATACATTCTGACAGCTGGCAAAGAGAATGAGATGAGATCAAACAAACTTTGCAATACAGCTCTTTGTTTTGTAACTTAAATATATGCACACACATCCACCCAACAGTCCACTTAAAACAGGGGTTCCCAAACTGGGGGGCCGTGACCCCTCAGGGGGTCACAAGATGATTACATGGTGGTCATGAGCTCTCAGCTCCATGGAGCTGACAGCCCAGAGTCCCCATTACATTAAAATAAATTAAAAATGGGGGAGTTAAAACAGGGAGAGGGCACACTCAGAGGCTTGCTGTGTGAAAGGTGTCACCAATACAAAAGGTTTGAAAACCACTGGCTTAAAAATACTCGGAAGTTAATAACCAGGGGTATGGCTTTTAATGTCTTCATCCTGGATACCTGTGACCTGTGCAAAAGAACCTATGCTAAACAAAAAGTTAAATGAAAGAAATGCTCCATTCAGTCTTCAGTTCACATTATTTGCAACGTCTCTCGGACAGAACAGACAGATAGCATGCATGATCAAGGAAGCCGCATTAGAAATATTGCTAAGTTTTATTTTCCACCCAAGAGACTGTAGCAAGTATGACTGAACAAGGATCCCATCCACCCTTTTCCCCACTGAAAAATAAGAAGCTTCAGATTTAATTTCTCTCATTGGACAGGGGGGGAAGGGAGAATTAAGTTGTGCTGTTCCATCCGCCGGGCTTAGTGCAAACCAAAGTTCCAACTGAGTTAATCAAAAATACCCCACAAGTCAATGATGTACAGTTATCTATTCTTTTCACATCTCAATATCCTTTCCAAAAGCCTTCACTGTCTAGCTCTGAAAGCATTCAAAGGCCCCGTTAGCATTTATATTGCTCATCTACCAACTTGGATGAAATGCAGATAAAAAGCATTTAAAATTCTTCATAAGTGAGAATACAGCACAGCTAATATCCTCAACCTAGCAATATACGTATCTGCTTCTTCCATCTGAATCCCATAATTCACAACTGAATGTTATGCAAAATGCTGGTTTAAAGAGCATATTGTGTGTATGTGCATATGCAAAATTACAGTTCCAACATACCTGTTATTTTGTCTCTTACAAGCTTGCAGGATTCTATCTCCCCAATGCTTCCAAACAGACTCTTCAGCTCTTCTTGTGTCATGTTTTGAGGAAGGTAGTTGACTATTAAATTGGTCTTGCTGTCCTCTGTGTTCCCAGAGTCAACTGGCGATGAGCAGTTGTTGTTTATGGTGGTTGGACCATTGGCTGTGTTATTGCAAGTTGGTCCATTAGACAGCTGTGTTTCCATGGCAGCAATTACCTGCTAAAACAGAGAAAATAAGAACTGTCAGAATTCATATTTCATGATCTATTAGAGATTCCAGCCAAGAATTTAAAGACTTGTCACTATGCACAAGAGGTTATTTCCAGGCTTCCAATAATGCCTCTACAAAAAGGAATTTTTAATTGTTATGCAGTAAGAGGTTTAGAAATTTAAAGGCAAATAAGGTTGTTGCTAAGATATTTACTAAGGGTGCTTCTAGAAAGCGTTGTGAAAGAAATTAACCACAGAAAAACTTAATTTTACTGCACATAGAAGTAATCAGCCTTCCAAGTACAGGAATTATTATATCAACACATTTTAACGAGTTACTAAGCACTAACATTGATAACTTTGTTAACAGTTTACAACTGAGCACCAAAATAGTACGGGATGCACTTTTAAAAAACAGCATGTACTCTTTTGGTTACTTTTCCAGTATTGAAAACAAGTTTAACAATATTCTAAGACTACTTCTGATGAACATTGGAAGAACACACACAATTAATAAACCCTGATTTAAAGGTGTTTTAGAGAGACAATGGAAACTGGAACTCTTCTTCCTTGATGATCTAAGGCCATTTTCTTCTGTATCTCTGTTGGTCAGTAATAGCTTTTAAATAGCACTCAGCATTCCAATAGGCTGGTACCTACAGTCCCTGTTCTCCCTACCTCTCAGCTCCCGCCCACACCCCCCCCCCCCCAAAATAAAATAGGTGGCTTAGTACTTACGGTACTTATTTCACTCATAAATGAGTGATCATTATGGTACAGACTTTTATTTCACCCCAAATAACTGTATGGACAACTCACAGATGCAGAAGAGGTCATTAAAGAGTCAACGCTTGCCTAGATGATACCAGAGATCTATTCCAACTAAGTGGGAGATCAGATATCCACTGCACGGGAACTACCGGCAAGACAACTTTTTAATGGCAGCCACTGTATCCCAGCCTTAACTATTCTATCCATTTACAAAACTAGCTACCCAGGACAGTTTCCAATTCTAAATACAATGTAAAAGTTGGTCAGGTTTATTATCTAATAAAATATAGGTTCCAACATTAAAAAGACAACCCTAAGCACAAATTACAGAACATTAAGATAATTAGTTCTCAAATCTAACTATGCTGGTTTCAAAGAGGACATGTTTCACACAAACCTTATCTAATAAATCTGTAGCTTAAGTAGCTAAATTCTCTTATGAAGTCAACTGTTTTCAAAGCCTGTAAATTTGATTTTAAGTGAGCGAAAGTGTCCTCAAAACAGGAGATTTAAAGCCCCATGAAACAGTTGTGGGTTTTGGCGCCCCACCCCTTTTTTTTTTTTTTTATAAATAGGTTACAAGTAGGAAAATTCCTGAGGATATTTACAAAATGTGTAGAAATAGTGTCTCCCCCAGGAGGTGGCATTTGGTGCAAAACAGAAAGCAGTAGTTATGTATATTAAACATTTATTTCCATTTAAAAAAAAATGGATCCAGTTTTGCTGAACTGAGCTCCCACTAAAGCAGCAACGTTATCTTCCCTCCTGACAAACTCCCGTGGGTTAACCTGGTCCTGGCACTGTATTAAAACAAGCCTGCGTCAAAAGGCAAGAACGTAGCTGAGGCCAATTAAAACAAAAATTACTATTCAAATGTTAGTATATCTGGCGGAGCCGGGTAAGCCACAAATGCTACATTCTGACTGAAGCTCACTGGGCTTGCGTTTAAATTTTGAAGTGTTCATTGATCGAAATTAGCAAGGACAACAAACAATCCTCACTTAATTGCACATTTTATTTTTATGTTCAGGAGGCAAGAATGAGATCTTAAGCCAACATTCAAGTGAACAGCTGCAGTAGCCTGGGTACACTGAAATTACAGCATTTCTCAGCTATAGGACCATCTGCTCTGAATCAAGTGATACTAATATGTTATATTTTACAAATAACGCATATTCCATTGATAGGTTCAACAACTGTTTACAGAATATCAAGCAAGTCTTTGAGCAGTTACTGAGTAAGTATTTTTTCAGCCAGAAAAAAATAGTTTTAAAGGTAATTTACAATTTTAAAACAACTTTTAGAGTAGGAATTGTAAATAACTTTAAAAAAATTAGTAACCAAAAAAATACACAGTGTACAGGTTTTAAAGATTACTGTAATTTAGTATTCAGACCATACCAAAACAGTTTTATTACAATTCTACTCTTCAGTTATCCACTGGATATTTTAAAAATCGGTATGAAAAGCTATTTGTAATTGGAAAGAAAATCAGTTCGGTTTAAAATTTCTACTGATCAGCACATTAAAAAAAGAGAGTTATCATAATACACTGTTCTGGGCCCTGACAAAATAGAGATACAGCCTACAAACTATATTGAAACATGAAAGCATACACAGTAGAGATTTAAGTGTTTGGTATGGCCTCAGCACTATTTTAACATGTTAAAAAGTAGCCTACAGAATTTAAGAAAAATCCCACAGACCCCAGTCCAAGGCTCTGCTGCCCACGAACCACTTCTAAGCAGAGAAGCCACATCACACAGTCTGACTGCCATGTTAGTTTGGAGTTGCCGTCTGCAATATGGACACAAAAAGTACCGTATGTTAGATTAGCAAGATAATGCAACAAATCAGTTTGTACAAATTTACAGTAATTGTATTTATATTCCAAGCACGTCCATGCAGTGTGGTTTAATTGAATTTGAGGCAATTCCAATCTAATCTTTCCAAACTTGGTTACAACATTTTTTTCTTACATGAATTGTTTGTGTTTTTAAAAACAGCCTAATTTAAAGGTAGTACAAACTAGTTACCTCTGCACCTAGCCTGGAAACTACCTTAAAACCACACCATCTAAAAGGAACCACACCACAACATGATTTTTTTTATATTCTGTAACAAGGAAGGGAGAAGGAGGGAAACAAATGAATCTAGTTTCAATTAAAATGTAAGGTGGTCTTGTACTATTTAAAAAAAAAAAAAGTCCATTTACACATCCATCCCACCCATGAAAGAACAACACAAGACAACACCATGCTCCGCTAAAATCCAGTCTATTCTTAACCCTGGAACTTCACATTTAAAAAGTGAGTTAAAATTATGTTCAGCATGGATTCACTTACAATAGCCCTATTGAAACAGTTAGTATACATAGATAAAGCAGAAGCAGAGTCAGTCAGCATTTTTCAACTGGAATAATTGCACCAATAAATATGAATGTTAGAGGTAATGCTTGAATAAAAAGGTATTATTGTCCCCAAGCATACCAACTGAATTTTTTTAAATATGCAAATTGCAAACCCAACAGGATTTGAAATTAGCCACGCTAAGAGGCCACCAAGATAGGTAATGGGCCATTTACAACGTATTACAACTTGCCCCGATATTAAATACAGCCACAATCTTGGCATTAAACCAAAGCAGGAGACTGCTGCTTTTTGGCCACAACTTTGGCTGTGCTAATCTAGCCCAACTTCTTTACTCTATTCATATTTGTTAACAGCATAGATCAATCCAAAGATTGTTGGACCCAGCCACAGCCATAAGCAATTCAGCTTTTGGAAGGTTGTTTTCTGCACAGAATTTAGAACACAAGGTTACTTAATTTGTTAAGTAACCCATGACAGAGGAATTCTGATTTTCCTTTATTTCAGTTATAAAACTTAAAACAGTTTGCTTGAAAAGTTAAGGTCATAGTCTTGAGTTGTACCTATAATAAATATTTAGTGTTCCAATTTAAAATCAATACTTGTATCGTCATATCAAGTACAGATTTAATAAATCTTTGAAGAGACCATTTGAGACACACAGTCTGTAGTCTTATCTCAACCAAAGAGAATACTACATAACTCAATCCACCATGTTGTAAATCCTACCCTACAATGACCCATTTGAAGACTGAAGGGCAAGTTAAAAGAATAGTCACATACACAAGAAAAGCTCAATGTAATTTTCAGTTGTTTTAAGCATACATGCTCCAGTTGGTCCAAACAAACCTGATCAAGTAGTCTTGAAGGATATAGTTGTATCATGTCATATTCTGATTTACAACTTGTGTTCTGCTGCCCTGAAGTTCTAAAAAACTCACTAAGTTTACACAGTTGTGTCACAGAAGCAGAAAACTTTAGGATCTCATCACTTCTAAAGATGACTTCACATGCAAAGAGTTTTACTTTGACCATCGGAAAAAATTACACATTTCAACTGGTCCCTTTTCAGACAACTAGTTTGCTTAACACATGCTTTCTTTGATGGTAGAGATGCATTACATAAGCGTCTCACGTGACTTTATCATTGGGCAACCCTTTATGCTAGGCAATAATTGAATTATCAAAACAATTTCTCAAAGGCAGATTTTGCTCTGCCACCTGTTTTACAATTTCACTCGTTACCACCAACCCTGTTACAAAGACAGCTCCAAATCTCAAGTTTCCTGGAAGTATAAGTTAAGGTTAGCCTTTGCAAAGACACCAACTTTAATGTATTTTTAAAACTCTATTAAGTTCTGGTTAGAAATGGCTTTTAGTTGCATTTCATTGACTAATGATTTCCTCTCAGTTCTTCCATATCAACAACATTTCTAATTAACTCCCATTTTGAAACTGACTAGACTAAGTTGACCATTTCTTTAATAAAATTTCTTTCAAGTTTTACCTCAGCCCCAGATTCCCTTTGGGAAACTTCTTTAGTTTTCTATCATCTTCTAAAATATCTTCTCTCCCCTATTGCGGTGTAAGAGACCCACAGAAACAGCAGAAACTAACTGATCAGGGGAAACCAGTGAGACAGACTATGCAGTGTTAGATGTACAAAGGAAACAAGAAAAGGGGATAAACTGTCTTCTAAGTCTCCCTTAAGTTACTCATAATCAGGCAGGGTGGATGATTTTTTTTTAAAAATCAGATTTTAAATGAATCTATTATCAATTAAATTTGAAATTATGATCACCTATGTTAAAGGTACAAATTTACTGTAATTATTTAATTAAAGTTAAATATAGAATATTCATGCAGTCCAATTTTTTGTCAGTGGTTTAAAGGTAAGTGTCAGACCACTAGACTGGCCAAAGTCACTAGCCAAGTACCAAGAACCAGAGTTCCTTGAAGCGCTAAACCAACTTTTGACAGTACTAGCCTCGTCTGCAGGTGCAGAGAGAATATTTTCTTCATTTCAGTTTATTCAGCTAGTTCAGGTCAATAACTAGTTCATTCAAAACTGAGAAAGCAATATTTTTTCTCCTCCAATTTATGAATAAAAAAATAGGTCTGACAGGTTGAGATCTATTAGTTCTAAAGTCCTGAAAGATGCAATGACCAGAAGGAATCAGTTCAATTCACTTGTATTATATGAAAAAGAAATCAGTATTTTAAAATGCAAACATATTTTGATCAACCTTTTTTGAATGTATCCAGCACATTTAAGGTAGTTCTATTTAACTAAAACAATTTTGAAGTGTTTGTGTGCATTTTTAGTTGAATTCTAATTTCCATCCAAACAGCTTGACAGAGTCACAAAAAATAATCTAGTAAATAAGAAATGCGTCCCTATTTTTAACATAAGGATAATGTAAGAATTAAGAATATGAATGATTAGCTACAACTGTTTAAATAAGTATATATAGATATAGTGTGTCATCCTGATTTGCAAAAGGGAGTACCAAAGTATTCTCAAATGGCTGGTATAACCTCTCAACAGAAAATAAAAAGTACAAAACACAAAACAAGATTAAAATCAAGATTTCCTGCTCAGATTTAAACCATAATTAAAATTGGTGAATTACTGTACTTTGATTTAAGTCAATCCACCCTGTAATCAGATCCATTTAAAAAAAACAAAAACAAAAAACAGATCCTTCAAAAACAGTATCTAATATCAAGGACTTGGCTGAAACTCAATCGAGGTGATGCCAGTAGAACGAGACATGTGACTGGAAGAGATGGCAAAGATATCAGTCCACAGGAGTTAGGATAATCAACCACCATTAGTAATCTGAATGTATAAGCTTGGGAGTGGGAGGGGAGCGGTCTGGCTAGACCAACAGCCAACTCTACATCATGTAGAATCGATGGTCAAAAGGGTACTTTACAACTTGCCCCTGACAGATAAGTAGTCTTTTCTTTTGAATACAGATTTTAATATCTGTGCCTAAATAGGGCACCTTAACAATACGCAACACCTGTGCTTTAGGACCTGCACTAGTTAAACAGTACTCCTCTGGATGCACATTTAGATATTGGATTTTTGACCTATAAAATCCAAAATGATCAGAGACCAGCCTACCTGATAGTGTGCCTCTCACTCAGTAATGCGCTACCACAACATTAGCCAGCCAAGACTACACTGGATTCTGCCTTGACATAGATAATGGGTGGCTGGTAGGGTGCTCTCCATAATGACCCAGGAGATCTGAAAGCCCACCTACTCTTGGTTTTAAATAACCCAGATTTCTTGACCTTCAGGATACACTGTAGGGCCCATTCGTTCCATCTGGCCTTTAAAGAGAGGTAGGAGAAATGGAGGCATAAACCAGTGTAAATATCCCCATTTGGCTAATATACTGCGTGGGAGAAGAGAAGAGATGACATGACTGCACTGCATTTTGTTTTGGTAATATTAAGTGATTGGCACAGTGATCAGAGTCTGAGTATGGGGCACTTATTTCCTTTTCAATTTGGACAAAATAAAATAAGGTAAACTAAAAAAAACAACCCCCCCCCCCCAAAAAAAACCACACACCTTGGTCCTTACTACAGTTTAAGCCCAGATGGGTACCATCTCTTCCCTTATGATTCATTTGAGACTACCACCATTGCCAACTCTGGTGATAGTCTAAAGGCAAAAATATGGTTGTGAACGTTTACTAGCATGGTCACAAGATCTGTCGGAATGCCCTTTGCTAGGGCTTTAAAAAAAAAAAGTAATTGTACTTGCAAAGTAGAGCAAAGTGCCTAGCACTAGATTTTCATCAAGTTGCCAAATGTTTGTTGAAAGTACAATTTTGTCTTGTGCTCTTCCTTTGTAAGTCAGTCTTCGAGGATATTATTTTAAAGAAGGAGCCCTTCACATCAATACTCAAATGAAGACAAATAGGGGAAGACACAAATACTGGTAATTCTAATCCTTCAAAGCACAGATAAATCGAAAAAAATATTTAATGGTGTTCTAAATCCTGGGTCCTTTGTGATGCTGCAGACGCACAGCATTTATTTGTGCAGGTCTATGAAATCAGTGAGGGAAACAGGATGGGAATTCAGCCTATGTAAGGAATACTATGGGAAGAGGTAAGCAGCAGGTTTTTTTTGTTTTTGGGGGGTTTAAGATTCTTTGTAGATACAGGCATATAGGAACAGGGAAAGGTTCTCTCAGAACCAGTAGCCTTGACCCTCAAGTCATGAAAACAAGGGTTGGTAGTGAAGGAAAGAGGGGGTGCGGACAATTCCTTAAAAAGGAACGACCACCCAAGATAAGCATGGTCCAATCATTCTCCATGCACCAGCAAACCTGCCTGGGAGGAAGTGTACGCACTCGTGAGAGGTAATTCTGTCTGCTTAGCACATCTCATCAAGTGTGAATGGCAGAGTACGACAACTACAGCAATATAAAGGTAGGTAGCCCTAGGTATCAATCATGCTCAGTGGGAGGATTGCTAGGAACTTAAATAAGGGAGAATATCAAACTCATAGCTAAACAGCAGCCTATGGTTTTGGCACCCACCCATTCCAGTGAGGCAGAGTAATATAGCAGACAGCTCTTGTAAGTTTTACCGGGCTAAGTGCCTCATGTCCAGAATTATAGTTGTTTCTTCGGGACCCAAGATAGAATGACCTTATTCCCCACCACGCTTCCCCATTGTATAGTTGGGGCTAATTTACAATCTGCATATGGTAATAGCCTGTAGAGGAAAGGTAAGCATGTGTTATTTTTATTGTCACCCACATGTGCTGACCACCTCACTCAACAAAAATCTAGAAAGTATTTCGGCCCCTTAAAATCAAGGCATTACACAAGCACAAACAAGGGTAGGGAAAAGGTAAAAAAAATGCTGCAGCTCAGTATGTGCATGTTGCAAACAAAATAAATCAGTTTTTTCTTCATGTGTTGGTTTTGCTGCAGAGATTGAGTTTTTAGGAAGATCTGAATGGGGTAAAGGTGGTGGCTAGACACAGAGAGCATTCCAGGTGGGAGCTTAGAAGAAAATGGAGGCAGCAGACTACCAGTGTAAAAGGTGGAAGGGTAGGGATTGTGCTTAGGTCAGCAACTGAGTGACTCCGGGCCTCAAAACAACGGACACGTTTGAAATTTACACACAGTAATGTGGGATGCTGTGGAGAGGCTGATCATACAGGGCAAGCAATGATTATTTTGGCTAATGTTTTTAGCCAGACAGAAAGCAGCAAGGTAACAGGGAAGTTCTCGGAAAAAAGAGGAAACCTGAACAAAAGGGATCATCATAAAGGAAAGAAACAGTTAAGATTTTGGGAGTTCACCTACAGAATTAGGAAAAACCCACAAGTGCTATGGAACACTCAGAAGATGAATTGCGCTAAGTAGCACAATACTAACATTGCAGTTTGCAACGTATCGGTATCAGGGAAATACGCAAAATAGTTAAGGCCACACCAGCAACAAGGAAAGGAGGAAGAAAAGGGTTTATAATCCCCAAGGCAAGCATCTGCAGGGAACAGTGAAGAGGGATACCAATAAACGTTTCCATATATCCATGTAATAAGCTTTAGAAGTGGATAAGAATCCTTGGCATTGGAAGACAAATGCCGCTGGCATTTCTAAAGCCCCGTCCGTGCACAAGAATCATTGATATACTCTAACTGCTCAAGAACAAAGTTAAAAGGAGAGAAAGGACAAAGAATTGCTTAAACAGTAGCAAAATAAGCATGAAGGTAAGAAACCCAGATTAGATATAATAAAATCAAATTATTACCCAGATGCCATCCAGAAACCAAGAATACAAAAACACAAAGACCAAGGAATAGAACTAATAGGTGATATCCGCAATCCTAATATAAACCTGAACTTCACTCTGGGATAATATTGTATCAATTTTTCTAAAATAACTGTTTCTAACAGCCTTTTTCTGAGCAAATACAAGGATAAAAACTGCTCAACCTTCCTCTACATATTTACGCAGCTCAATTGCCCTTCATGCTAAACAACAGTACGGCAAAGTTGGTTATTCCCACAATGGAGGAGAGAAATGAGACCATACGAGAATGTAGAATAGACACTGAACTTCAAGAAGGGAGACTGAAGTAAGCTAGAAATATTAATTTTTTTCTAGTTCTTCATATCTGCATGGAGACTTGCGGGCTCAGCTATTGGAACAGCTTAATTCCCAAAAACAAGAAAGCATCCAGAAGTTAAATGTGATCAAATGACAACAAAGCCACTACAAGTGATGTGAATGGGATCAAACATTCTCTTGCACCTGCCAAAGTTTAAAGACAGTCATGAAAAAAATTGCCTTTGGCTATTCTTCAGAGTCAAGTAATAACTCAAGGACTCAAGTTGTGCACTTTTCCTTATCAGAGGGAAAACAAAATGATGTGAATAGAAATTCTGCCTGCACAAGAACTACAAGGCTGTGTAAGCAGACAAGTTTGTGGGAACACCAAGGCTAAGGGGCATGGAAGTAAGATTCACACACACCCCCTTCCTATTAAGTTGGCTTTCTGCAATGAATCATTCGATAATCTGAACCTCTTATTTGAACTTGCTAGCCAACATGAACAGTCACTTGCTTCCAAGATTTTCTAGCCCAAATAAATTATCATTACCAGGCTTCATTCAGCTGGATTTTTCCTTGGATTTTAAAAGCATGATTATGGAGGGTAGGGGGGAAATGAACAGACCGTAAAGAACTGTCTGCTCATTATAATTCTAGATTACTGTGTCATTGTAAATTTCTGCAGAGTAAGCAAATTCTGTTCTTCCTCATCTAACAGCCTCAGTCTAGACAATGGCTTCTGAACATGGGGGGACCCTTTACTCGCCAATTTGGTATGGAAGGGCCTATGCAAAGCAAGAGCACTCAGCACCAGAGGGCCAAAGACACCATTTACAGAGACTGACACCAAATACGTACAGAGACAAGGTGGGTGAGGTAATATTTTATTGGATCAACTTCTGTGAGTGAAGAAGAGCTGTCATTTCCACTGAATCAATTTCCCCTTCAGCTAACAAGGTGGCCACCGTACTCGTAAAGTGTCCTGTGAATGCTATTAGGGAGAAGACTGGTGACTTTATATGTGGAAATACAGGATTTAATCCGCCATAGAGGTGGTTCTGGAAAACTCTTCCAGGCCATAATTAAGATGTTTGTTAACATGGACAAGTACCGTGTAAATAGAACTTAAACCTCTGGCCACAGCCAAATTATGCCAAAATCTAAATTATCCCCCACCCCACCCCCTACAGATTACAGGTCATCCTTCCATTTTGTAAAGGCTACCCAAATTCTGTGCATCAACTCGTCTTCCTAGAGGACTCGGATGGTCTTCCTCTCTCCCAAACTCTGGTTTCAGGTCCTCCCTCAGTGAATAGCTCAAGTGCCAGCTTCGCTGTTCCTCAGACATTTCCTGAGGAGCTGGAGTAAAATGGCTGCAAACCTGGTCAGTTTCACTGGCTTCCCTCCTCCTCCCCAAAGTTCCCAGTAGTAGCAGTGAAAACGGAGCAAAGCATTTTCAGTTCTCCCCTGGAGCTTGCAAAAAGCTATGAGCAGCAGAAGACACATTAGAGTTGTCTGCAAACTCAGGGCAGCACCGTACTGGTTACACACACTGTTCACATTTAGAAGTCACCTTTGCAAGAGTATTCTTTAAGATGCAGATGTAAGCACTATAAACTGAGTTTGTTAATACAAGTTGAGTTTTGCAGAAGGCAATGGTATTCACGCAGTGAAGCTTCTTACTTGGCACAGGTGAATAATTTTTCAAGCCCAGATTCTGAAAAAAATCCTAGAATGAAGAAGCTGGAACAGCTAACAAAAATATGCAAAAAGTTACCAGCAAGTGATGCATAGGGCCACAAGAGAGATAAAGCAGAGAATTCACAGGAGTCCTGAGTCACAGGTGCCACAGACTCCAACTGAAACCAATTTAATTATTTTAGAAGGGAAGAACTGATTACCTTTTATTACTGGGACTTGAGAATTAAAGTTCCAAGACAGACCTCAGATCAGTGGGTCAGCAATGCAGACAAGTTACCCATCCTCATTTTGTTACAGGGGTCTCCTCCCTTGTAGGGTGAAGAAGTCAGAATGTTGGGGGGGGGGGAAATCTTGCCTTCTCCCAGTGGGAAAAATGAGAAGCACTGTACCTAGGTAAACTACAATCCCTCAGGGATTGACAAGAAGGAAAAAAAATTCTACACAACTCACTGACCTAGATTCTGATGTCAGTTTTGTTGAAAACCAAAGTGGAAGCTAATGAAACCCAAGTACAAGCCAATGGGGATGAGGCACCAAATCAACAAGTCCTTTCGTACTTGCATTTTTTCAAAAGAGATTAGACACACAAATCTAGTCCCGGAAAAAGGAAAAGGAGGATCCTACCTGCCACAACTAATTTCTAGTCCCAAGACAATTTCCTGTGACCACCCTCAGTATATAGCCACTCAAATCCCTTGGCCTTCTCTCACCAAATTAAGAGCAGGTTGATTGCAGGACCTGAATGTCTGGATTTTACAAACACTATCAAGGAGGGAAGCAAATTCCTAAGCCAAGCAGCCCTCACTAGTATCACCCTGCCAGCAGCCTCTTCCCCTTTATACAGGGGAAAGATTAGCACAAGCAGCTAAAATGTTTTTCCCCTACCATACAGAAGGAAGTCAGGAAGATGGGAGTCAAGAAGCGGCCCTCCTGGTCACGAGACTTAGAAATAAGAGATTCCATTAGTCTGGGATTTGGATACAATTGTTATTTCTTCAAAATGTTAACCCCACAAGATAAGCATACTGTCTTGTCTGAGAAGATTTACTCTAGCCCCTCAACCGTGCCCTAAACCCCATTCAACATTAGGTAAGGCTGTCCACTCCATCTTTGAGGCTGGTAAAAAAAAATGGAAATATAAAAAAAAGGTGAGTAGTTAGTGAGTTGGTTCACCAGCACCAAAATTTCCTCACTAACGCCTTCCCAATGCTTATGAAGGATCTTCACTCTTGCATAACAAATTGGAACTCCTGACTATCCTCAGCAGAACGGCTCTTCAGACAGAAAGGCATTTAACCAGCTAAGAGCAGCCCTGTCAACTCTTAGCAAGATCTGCAGACATCACTTCAGCCTCAGGGTTAATGATGCTGAAGACTGTGGACAGATCTGAAAGAAACAGCCTCGATACCAGGTCATTTGACATCAAGCAGGAGATTGGTCAAGCTACTGCTTAAAGTGTTGTTAAAAATGTGCACAAATTTACCACCTTTAGGACACAGACGTTAAAAGCTTACATTCTAGATATGGGTTTAGTATAATAATGTTTTACTGAAAAAAGGCCTCTTAGGAGGACCTCTAAAAACAATATTTTTGGAAGTTAAACTGATGCTATAAAAAGTATCCTTAAAAGTTAGCAAGAAAGAATGTAGAATATGGCCAAAGAATTCTCCACGTGACAGTTTGACAACTATCGTTTGACTTGTACCAATTTATTCCCTATGGTGTCAAGACAATATTAAGTCTACTATTTTAACTGCTAAACCCATATCCCTTTCAGGAAGCCCCTGGAAAGTCAATTTTAGATTTTTTTTATTTTTATTTTATTTAAAAAAAAAACCACACATTTTGGGAGACACTAAGACTTAAGTTACTCTGCATTCATACATTATAAAGCGACAAATGCACCGCTGTAAACACCACTCTTAAATAAAGGGAGGATACAGACTATTTTCCCAAGAAAGTTATGCCCAAGATAAATTTTTGAGTGCAGACCAAGACACGGGGTCTGAATGAATCCTTGGGCATGATTTTGTAGGTGATAGCTCCAATACACATTTCACAAAATGTAGTGATGGTAAGACATGCATATTCATGAAGGGAAACTACACACAGTAGATATGTTTAAACGTGAATTATTTGAGAAATTACAAAGTACCACCAGAGAATAAGATGCACAAGGAAAACAGTGGATAAAATTAAAGTACATCTTCCAGTTTCTATTAAAAAGAAGTGGCTAAAAAATGTCAAGTTCTGAAATTCCACAAAAAGCTATGTTTTGGGGAATGTCACAATAAGTATCCATGACATTTTTGGACCCGCTATACAGTAGAACCTGAGTTAAACACACCTCAAGAATGGAGGTTGTTTATAACTCTAATCAAAACATTACAGTTGTTCTTTCAAAAGTTTACAACTGAACATTGCCTTAATATAGCTTTGAAACTTTACTATGCAGAAGAAAAATGCTGCTTTTAACCATCTTAATTTAAATGAAGCACAAACAGTTCCCTTACCTTGGAAAGTTTTTTAAAAATAAAAAAAAATCCCTTTAATAGTTTACATTTAACAGTACTGTACTTGTCTTTTTTCTCCCACCCACCATCTCTGCTACTGCCTGATGGTGTATTTTGGGTTCCAAATGAGGTGTGTGGTTGACCTGTGAGTTCGTAACTCTGGTGTTTGTAACTCTGAGGTTCTACTGTACTTCTGAAAGACATCCGCCCCCACCCCCCAAAAGGCTTTAAAGCTAATCTATTTCCACAGATGAAGAGGTAAATGTACAATAGGGGAATTAAAAACTGTGCTTCCGCTCAAGCAGTATAAGAACCAGCAGCCAATTCTCAATTTAGAAAGAGAAATACTGATTTTTCTTTTCCCTTAGACATTCTGCTACTAAGGTGAAACACAAAGTAAAGAGCATTGCTTTTGCCCTTTACTTTTTTTGATGTACGACAGATTCAACACTCTCTCCTCCATGTAGCTTTCCAGCTTGCTTTATACATTTCAGATATTAAATTTGTATTTTTCTCATTGGTAGAAGGCCTTGCAAAGATCTTTGGAATAAAGGATGTCACAAAAGCCTGTAACTTGAGCTGCAGCATTTTCAGTCCCTAACTGGAGCAGAGATGCTCTTTACACTGAAGACACTCTAATCAGCATTCTCTACCTTGTCCTTCATTTATGGAATGGGAAAGCTGCAGCTTGGTTTATAGCCTCATGTACCTTCTGCTCTCTCCTTCAAAAACCTTGTTCAAGATCAAGTAACGGGAGAAAAATGACAACTATATTAGGATATTGCCTAGATAGGCCAGCCTCCTAATCCAGAATTCATTTTGACAACTGCCAGAGCCGGGTGCTTCAGAGGAAGAGGCAAGAAACTCCACAATGGATAATTATGGAATATCTTATGATAGGAAGTTCAGATACTTGCTAATGTCCAGAAGCCCTTAGAAAAAAGAAAAAAAAACCACTTATTTGTTGTCACTGAACAGTCCAGTTATTCACATCTAGTCCTTTTAAAAATCCTACCAAACTCAACCTAAAATGATCTTATGGCAATGAGTTCCACGGGTTGATTAGATAATTAATTCCTTTTGTCAGTTTTAAACGTTCTGTCTTAACTATATATAGCTGATGTCCCTTGTTTTTTTTTTTTTGCTCTTTTCTTAAGTGTGCTTTTACTGGTATTTGTCCTGATATATCTTCACCATGCCATTTATTACGTTGTATAGCCCTATCATGATCCCCTTTATTCGTCTCCTCTTTAAACTAAGAAGTTCAGATCTTTTCCAGCTTTACCTTGCCACTACCTTTGCCTATTCCGAAGCACCCATATGCCTTTGAGATAAGGAACCAGAAGTTATGCATTCATGAAATAAGGTTACCACTGGTTTTATATGGTGTCCTAAGATTTGCAGTATTGTTCTCTTTACACATCTTAATTCCTTTATTTAAGCTTTGCTTCATATTGAACATGTATTTTCATTTAACTGCTCACAATAAAAGCCCGGAGCTGAGTTGCTGCAGTTAGTTTAGAAGAAAGAACAGGAATATAAAATGTAACCCACCATTTTCTTCTTATTGCACTGCCAGAGAATAGCGCAACAGACAGCTAGACACTTTTAATCAGCTCTAAAGCAGAGATTTTCAAAAAATGGCTGCCTGAAGTTATGCTTCTAAATCCAGATTTTGGAGCTTAAATAAGTGGCCTAATTTTGAACAATGCAGAACACCCAATAGCTCACCTTTTAAAAAGATGGCCTTTTACAACTATTATCTGCAATAACATTGCTAAAGTTTGAGTTTTCAGGTTTAACCCGAAAAACTGAAGTGCCCCCAACATGACAGGGCTGCCATTTTACATAGGGTGTTTGGCCAATGGACAAATCAGCAAATCAAAGCCAGTTCTGAATTTCAGTGCTGGCTGCAAACCAGGATGCAAGTAAAGTGTCTCACACTTGACAAAATAAATAGCCAACGCCACCACAATAAGGGATTTCCTTAAACTCCTATTTGCCGCTAGCAGAGCCCAAAATTGTACATAACTAGCATTAAAAAGTAACAGTATCCAATCTGAGTCAAGCAACACCACTGATATGGCAATAAAGATGTGATTTAAGAATGTCAACTCACTAAGAATTAAGATTAAGATGAATATCTATTGTATCTCTTAAGTAATCACATTCTATAGAATCACCCCCAAAAGACACTAAAAAAAATAAAAAGTAGCCAAAAAACCCTGCAGTTTCTATTGCTCTATTTCTCTCAAATATTCTTAAAACAAGTTTCACTGAAAGTTAAGATGGCCCACTTTCTAGAGTGATTCACTTGCTTGCTTCAAAGAAACTGATCACCAGCTATTGACAGAAAGGAGTTTTTCCTCCCAGCCCCCAGAGGAAAGTATTACACAATTAGACAACATTGTGGAATGATCTTCAAAAGTCCTCAACATTGCCTGAACTTTGCTCCAAATCAAAAACTTGAGGAGAGCAGAGTTAGTCCAACACAGAATGCTTTTAAAGAGCCAATCCTTTTGTCTTTCTCCATTGTACTTAGCTATGCTCAACAATGAAAAGCGGCCAGAAATCCTAGACCATGAAAACACCATAAAATCCCTTCTTTAGAGACTGAGTTTTGCCCAAACACCCTTCAGACAAATTCACATTTCTCCCATATTGTGGCTGTACAAGAATTTTTCCTACTCATACAACACTGTGCAAATACTATTGCTTATTCACGCTATAGCGAGAAAGTTACCTCCCAATCCCAACCCCCCATTTCCCCTACAGCTTTCTCTACAGGAACTAGGTTAAAAACATGACAAACGTAGATACAAGACAAATATATAGATACTACCGATCATCTACTAATCTTGAGAATGATTGAAGTGTTGTGTTGATGCTACTCAAACACTTCTTCACCATGCTTATTCACCTTAGTACTGTGCCCTTGTTGGTCAACCTGGCAAATGCCGTCAACTCTCCCAGATCCCAAACCTCAGATTAATCCTTAAATTCAAGATTTGGCATCCTTTATAACAATTCACTAGAAGTTGTTATTTTGTGTTAGCCCTCAGAGTCCTCCACGCAGACTCGGTCCCACTGTGCTGAGCACTGTACTAACATTTAGCAACGTGCTGCCCTTCCAGTAAGGAGAAAGAGGTTGTTCGTATCCTAATCAGGCTTCATACCAATTTCTCGATTCTGTTCATAATCAAATGTTTCCACACAGCAACAAGTAACTCTTTTCACCCTATAAAAGCAGGCTCAGATTTAAAAAACAAAAAACACCTTACCTTAGTCCTTCACACCTCCCAGAGAAGACTATTTTGAGTTATACACAATCGTTATGACTAATTACTATTCCTACCCTGTTTCTTATAAATGGTTTCAACTATCATCCTAAACCCCCCTTTGTTAATGCAGAGTTATCAAATCCTGTATGAGATGGAATGTTGTATACCTTCCTCTGAAAGAACAGGCACTAGTCATTGCTGGAGTCAGGTTCTCCTATTTGTCTGAAGCGACACTGCCTTGGGCAGAGACTACCTGTAGTGTTAAAAGTTGTGAATTACTGCAACATGCGCACACAACAATTAAACTGAGACACTCATTTGCACAACCTGGAATAATTGCCTCAGACATTGTTTTCGGTTTCCCCCAGTTTTAGACCTAGTGTACCAGGACTCTAGGTTCCATTCCCATATCTCCCACTGACGCAGCATGACCTTTAACAAGTCACTCAGTTTTCACCTCTGAATCTCTGTTTTCCTGCCTTTATCATACATTTTATAGCGTCTTTCGTCTGAGTATTCTGGAGCAGAGTTAATTTCTCCTAATATGAACAGTTCTTGCTAAGATCCCCTTAGCGATTACCATCATTTCCCACATGAGCATTTTACCCTTCTATCTGCACTCACACAGCCCAATAACCCTTCCATAAGACAGTGGAAGTAAGTATGAAAGGGAACCCCGTGAGTGCCCAAGTGCAACATCCTGCTCCAGTCTTCAATTCTAACGGGACCTGGTGGTGCTGCATAAATAGCACCTGCTCTTGGATTTAGAGGAGAAAGTGAATCATGATGGCTGATTGAAGAGAACAAATAATGATCCTCAAGGACCAAGTTGGGAATTATGCATTTTTGATGTTCCCCTTTAACTGACAAAATGACAAAGCCCCGGCTGGGATGATTTAGTTGGGGTTGGTCCTGCTTTGAGCAGGGGGTTGGACTAGATGACCTCCTGAGGTCCCTTCCAACCCTGAGATTCTATGAGAACGCTTTTCTACACTTTAAAACACCACTACACCTATGGCGATCAAAAATGCTCCTCCATTTGTAATACTGAATGCGTGTATGCTTACTGAAAACTTTCATGCCCACATGGATTTTTCTACAAATTTCACCTGTCTTTTATGGTCACGTCCTCAAATCCACAGTCATTTGCACTAAACACTAACTTCATAAACATTCTACCGAGCTTTGGCCACCATTACTGTAGCTAGTTAGTTCTCTTACGGGAGGCAGGGATAGCTCAGTGGTTTGAGCATTGGCCTACTAAACCCAGCATTGTGAGTTCAATCCTTGAGGGGGCCATTTAGGGATCTGGGGGGAAAATCTGTCAGGGGACAGTACTTGGTCCTGCTAGTGAAGGCAGGGGACTGGACTCGATGACCTTGAAAGGTCCTTCCAGTTCTAGGAGATTGGCATATTTCCATTTATATTATAGATAGATGGATGCTTAAATCAATGAAGAACCTCCTACAAATGAAGATTCTGCCAAACATTATCTACAGTTCCTTGCCTGTGTTCCACCCTTCCTTATATATGGAAGTCAGGTTTGTTTACTAAGCACTCCTATTGGAAAGAACACAATTTAATAGTTTGTCTTAAATTTTGGTAACACAATGGAGGTCATCAAGTGCGGTTTTTAACCTCCTCCCTCCAAACCATGTGCAAGATAGACAGACTGGGAAACTGGACCCTTCTATCCACAGAACTACTGCAATAAAACATGGGCTACCAAGGTAATTGTCCCACACAGCCCTATCCATGTTTCAAAAAACTATTCCAAAAGAACATCTCTAGGGATGACAACAGTTCTTTGTTCCTACTCCTTGGCTTGTTGGATGAGGCTGCTAGCTGTGATGTGCTCTGAACACAATCTTGGAAAAGGAAGACTATTGAGGGGGGAGAAGAGACAGGTGTCAACTTTATTTTAAAAAAGCCTAGCTTCAACCCACTGAAATAATGCGTACCCTCCCTCCCACTGCCTTCACCATCTCAAAGTACAGCTGGGAACTGGAATTTAAAAGTGAATGTGTCTCAGTGGTTTGTACTGTGAATCTCCCAAGCTACTGAAAAATGTATAAGGAACTTTGCCAATACTAATTGTTGACATCATATCAGTAAGTTTGGCTACTACAAAAGCCAGGAAGAGTCATATGAGAAAGAAAAGGTATGCTCAGACAGGTAACAGATTGAGACGTCACCAAGGGAAGGGGGGAAGAGAAGAAAAGGAGACAAAAATAGAGAATATTAAAAGACGTTGCTAGTACGAGATAAAAATTCTTATCATTAATGCGCTCTGCTTAATTACTACATCCTTTGACTGACTGGAACTAATATGAGTGCAGAAGATCTCAGACCAGAAACTTTCACAAACATTCTAACAGAGGGCATGAAATATGCCATGCCGGAGGTCTCTGGCCTACCTTATTGTAGAAGTCATCCTTCTAAAAATAAACGTTATTTTCCCACAGGTATTTTCCCACCTATCGTAAATTTGCACTGGTAGGATGAAGTCAAGATACCATTTAGGGCAGTAAGAATGTGACTGCCAGCTGCTATTTGACACACATTCTATTCTATATACCTATATCATTTTTCTGGGTCTTGAGAATTGTGTTTTGTTGGCATTATAAACAGCACATGGGAAGTTGAGTTTTTTTCTATTGTATTAGTATATTTAATGGGGCCTTGTCTTTCTTCAAACTAGTCTGGAAGTTGATCTTGATTGCAAATTTGTTCCATTTTTCATAATGCGTGTACTTTAACCACCAATTGTTTGCAGTGTGGTAGCCAGGTTGGTCACAGGACATTAGGGAGACAAGATGGGAGGAGGTAATATCTTTTCTTGGAACAACTTCTATTGGTGAAACAAGCTTTCAAGCTATACAAAAGAAGAGCTCGAAAGCTTGCCTCTTTCACCAACAGAAGCTGGCCCAACAAAAGAAGTTACTCCTGTCATACTGTCTGGAGTGGCTCACAACAGTGAGAGTCTACCTTAGGGCAGACAGTCAGAAAACAGGGCAGACACGCCGAACGTTCTATAATTAAAAATTCACCAAGCCAGTAACAAATGTGAACTCCTGGATTACTGTACCAGCCTTACCATGGAGTCACAGACAGTCCCCTTAGACTCTCCAGTCTATCTTGCCACCCAGGTAAGCTGGACTTCTTGATAAAAGATCAAACCCCACCCCACCCCCCCCCCACCCCCAAAAAAAATCACACCATAGTCAGGTTTCTCCCAGTCCCAAGAGAACGGTCACTTACCCCAGATCAACTGGTACTCTAGAATTGGCTGCCAGCGTTGTCTGATCTATAATAAACTAACTAAACGTTTATTAGCTAAGACAAGGAAATGAGTTATTGAGAGGTTAAAGCAGTAAAATATCCCAAATGGTGGAAGTGATGTAGTCAACTACCAGTTTCCCAAAAGTCTTTTCAGGGTATCCATATTGTCTCTGGGGATCTCCACTTTGCATCTGGTACACTTCCCTGTAAGAGTCCAAACAATCCAGAGATTCAGGATCTTCCGTTGAGTTTATACCTAAAGCTTCTTCTAACAGAAAACAAACTGACAGTGTCACTACCCACACGGGCTTTTCCTTTGATGACAGAGCGAGGAATGCATTATCAGTCTTTGCCTTCTGTTCATTACACACAATGACAACTTGCTTTGTATTTAGCACTTTTCTGTTGAAGTTCTTCATTTGCATTCCACAAGGAATCTCTCTCATTTGATGGGTTATTTAGTTACAGGGGTATACACAATGTAAATGCTACTACATTATAATGGGATATGGATAAATGAGAACAATGGAAGTAACATCTCACTAGTTTTAATGAAGTTTAAAACAATATTAAACACCAAATACACTTATACTTAAGTATCACTTTGAGCTGTACTAATATCAAAGTAACATGGCCTGGGCTCCAGCATCACCACCTCACCCACCTGTAACTCACATATTAATTGTAAGACTTCACCAACATATGGGGATAAAAGAGTTATCAGTAGCTGCTAGGAAATGTAATCGGTGTGTCACTCTGTATGGTTTTTAAGGGTATTGTGGTGTTTCCTAGAAAAGACTGAATCAAACTGTGTGGAAGGGATTCTGTCAGCAATTTGTGCTTTTTAAGTGGTACAAAATACCACAGCATGTAACACCAGACAAAGCAACACAAACTGCTACACGTGTAAAGAGACTTATGTAGTATTGGTTGCTATGGGAACCACAATTTCTTCACTTATGTGTGTTTAAAAGCACACAGTCATTAATAGAACATTAGTGATTTTCTTTTTAATAGGAGGAGATGGGACTTGCTTAGAAAAAAAACTGACCACAAAAACCAAAACAGTAAGTGCAGCTGAAAATGTATGCAGTCACGAGCACGTATCAAAAGCAGAGTTAGCAGGAAGAAAGCCAAAATCTTTATAAAATTAAGGGGGGACAAAATCATCAGGCTCTTCGGTCCTTCAGAATGAAGCTTAAGAGTTTCACAGGGTTGAATCCTTGAGCGTCCAGCCTACACAGAAGCAGAGCTGCAAAAGAGCTCCAAGCAGGATTTCCTCTTCAGGCAGGAAGGAAAATAAGGAAATAAAAGATGAGTGGCAGAGTAAAAAGAATGAAGGATAACCCATGCCAGGCATACCTTTTGGTATTTTAAACCAACGGGAAGACAGTGGTCACCACACGTACAACATGTCAACAATTCTATGGAGAAGTTACCTGTAACACTATGCCTGGGCTGGACAGTTTTCATGAGTCCATTCACCCAGCCTTGCATAAATGGACAGTGAAACTGTTTTGCTCACCATAAGCAGCATAGCTCATGATTAACATGATCTGATATTTCCAACTAGAACTAGTTCTTTCATAACTGCAAAGAGCGAGTTACTGAAAGCACACTACCAGAACCTGGGTTAGAGATTTGACTGTAGAAGCTCACTAAACCGCCTCAGAGGCATCTTCTCACAACTAACATTTGTAAGCCACTATACGAATAAACACCGAGGGGGGTAAGAAATTTGAAAACCGAGCCAGAAGCCAGAAGAGAAAGGATCCTAAACATGCAGATGCACATTGAGGGAAAACAATTTACAGACCACACAAAACGGCCTTGATTCTCCATGGAACTACATACAATCAAGATCAGATTCATGTTTTTGAATATTTAAAAAAAAAAAAAAAAAAAAAAAAAAAAAAAAACAAACAACCAGCACTATATTCACCTCAGTGAAAATAAGCGTTCATGATCTGCCGACAGATTTTGACCACAGCTCTGATCAGCTCATCTAGCTGAGGAAGTAGCTGGATGGGTAGACTGGTCCCAGATACAAGAGGTTTCTTAGTAGCAGAAATTGCCGCAGCATGGATGCAAACATTACTAGCATTCTGAGAGACAAGAGTCTGAGGATAGGATGCAGCCAGATTTTTACTCAGTCAGCATATTCTCAGATGCTTTGCACAAGAGGGAGAGACGCAAGTTGTGTACTGAGAAACTGAGATCATCACTTCCTAATCTTTTGAGTCCTATTGAAGTTAAGGCTGGAATAAGAAACTTCAAGAGTATATTTTTGTTGTCGGCACTATTTCCACTTGCCAGGTAAAGTCTTCCTGATGCGTGAGTGGCAGATCCTTTGAATTCAACTGGCAGAGATGTACAAGCAAGCCCACAACTTCTGATAGAATACAAAGGTCCTCCAAAAGATGCTTTGTTGGATTACAGATGTAAGCTAATTCCAGTTTACTGCAGCCATTACTGATGGACTGCAAAAAGGAGAGAGAGAGAGAGGGGTGGGGAGGAGAAAATGCCAATCAAAAGGAACCTTCAGCTCAGAAGCCAGTATATATTATCTGGATAACCCTAAAGTTCAGACACTGAATCCTCTCCAATTTTCTGAGCATCCTTTGTGAAGGGCTGAAACCAGAACCAAACATAGTATTCCAGTAACAGTCTCAAAGCCACAAAGGATATGTCTACACTGCAACATCTACAATGCAATTAAACAGCCCCATATCCCAAGCCCTGCAAGCCCAAATCAGCTGGCATAGGCCAGCCACAGATATCTAACACTAGTGTAGACATACTCAAAGAGGTAATATTTCCCTATCCTATTTGATCTCAGGATGGACGGATTTAAAAATTAAGGTTTCCTGCTTGGATTTAAGTCTCGTTTTGCATTTGCACTTTATCACCATAAGGAGAAGTTTATTCTCATTGGTTGTGATAAGCACTAACACATGTTGATTTGCAACGATAGCATTTACATGGAATTTGGTATATTTTGCTAGCCATGAAGGATACAGTGTATTTATACATATTTAGATTAGCAATTATATAGCTAAACATACATTTATTCAAGTTGTAATTCTTTTAAATTGTTAAAATATGCAAATGACATTTCTTATTTACTAGGTAATTTCTTACACAATTTGCATTAAACTGCATTTGCATGGAAATTGGAATTCAATTCTAAGTGTACAAAAATAGCCTTTTAAAATTATTAGTCAAATAAGGCTACCTTAAATGTGTTGAATGCATAAAGAAAAAAGTTTATAAAAATAAATGAAAAACACAACACTAATTTATTAAAGAAAGGAAATATTCACTGTTAGTGGATGCAGATTATTTCTGGTCACCATGGGCCAGATTTTCCAAAGATATTTAGGTGCCTAAAAATGCAGGTATGTGCCTATTGGGTTTTCAAAAATGCCCAGGCAGGTTAAGTACCTAAATTCCGCTGAAATCAATAGGAGTTAGGCACTGGTGAAAATCCCAGTAGTCACCTGCATTTATAGGTGCCTAAATACCTTTGAAAAATCTGACCCCATATCATTCAAGTTGTTAGAATTAGTAGATCTCATCCTCTCCCACCTGGTTTTTAATCACTAAGTGGAAGAGAAAAACAAACTCTCCTGATTTTTTTCCAAATTACCAGTCAGCTTCTCAACTCTGAAAGAACAAGTCCAAATGAAGAAAATATTCTCTCTGCAGCTGCTAAAATGAAATCAAGAGTAATTAAAGCAAAATCTTTTCTGCTCAACAGAAAGTACTGACATTTGGAAAAATGTCAATACCAGCATTTAATCCATTGTAAAAAAACCTGAAAGTACAGAAATTAATGAAGTGCCTGACATTGTGATATTTATAAATCTTGAGTTGGCTGAAAAGTTAAAGATGTTTCCCCCCATTCTGTATCAACTTTAAAAAAGCAGCTCCTTTAACTTATTACAATCTGACAGATTCTGATTTCAATAACTAAATGATTCAAAATTATAGAGTTAGGCTTTAACAAAGGTGGTCATAATTTCAATTTTAATACTAAAGCGAAAAACACGAATTTATTGTTTTAAAATAGTTTTTAATCCACTCTGCTTGATATTCCATATTAAATATACCCTACGATTGTGTTCACTCTTTTAGCTACAGCACTGAGGCATGCAAATCATTCAGTTAACCCTTAAATACTGACAGAATATTAGCTTTTTCAATGTTTCTGGAATTTCCTCAGCATTCCACAATTATCAAAAATCAACATTAGTGCAGAGACTTCCTTGGACAATTATTTTAAAGCTCTTGGGTGAGTTATCCAATCCTGCCTACTAAAAACACATCTTTGTTACCGCTGGAATAGGAAGCATTTCATTATTACAGAATTACATGAGTACATCCTCCACCTTGTTTCCAAATACAGACAAGAAATATTTATGGAACACTGCCTTTTCTTTAAGCACTTTTACCATCTTGTACTAGGTTTAAAATGATATCATTACTAAGATTTATTTTGCTTCTAATGGATTTTTGTTTAAATGCATCTGACTGTCCTTAACCCTACTAGCAATAGATTTTTCTTCACTTATCTATAGCTTCCCTACACTGAAGTTTATATTTGTCAGTAAAATGGTGCTTCAAGGGATGCAGTCAACACACTGAAACTCACTTTCTTTCATTAGTTTTAAGCAATATCTAAGTCACAAAAATGGAAAGTCGTGGGGAAAGAATTACTTCCCTCCACACCCCATGTTAACTCCGTACATTTGACAATATTTAGGGTATGCAAGCTTAACTGTTTCATTCTTGCTCGTCTGTACTGTCTCATGTTCTGGCAGTTTGCTTTTGTTTTCTAGACAGTCCACTTTCTTTTTACATGAAGGTTCTCAAAGATCACCTGGAATATGATTAAGCCTTCTTTAAAAGTAAGTATTTTAAAAGCTAGTACAATCTTTTTAATAGTGTCATCAGAAACTTACACTGAATTTTATCAAACCCAAAGAACTCAAGTTAGCATCATCATTTCAACCTTCCAGTGTCATCTAAACACACCTCCACCCCACCCCCCAAAAAATAAAAAAATAAAAATCAAGACTTTCTGGAAATGGAAGTCAAGTCATACACTACACGGAAATACAGATATGACATCAATGGCCCTGTTAATGTTCTGAGTGAACAGGGTCAACCAAATACCTAAATATCTTAAAATTACTCAAGGATTTAAGTATGTTTACTGAAGGGAGAAGATGGAGGGGAAAAAAATAATCAAACCTAATTTCTCAATTTGCTTTTTCAAACAAAACATTTACCACCAAAATATTTTGCACGCATTCAATTGACACAGACTTCTCTTCTATGAAACAGTTTTAGAAGCAGGGCCAGCTCTAGGTCTTTTGCAACCCCAAGCAAAAAATTATTTTTTTGCCGCCGCCCCCCCCCCCCTTTTATTTTGGCTTTTACACATTTGAACTTTGCAATGGGGTTGTGGTTTTTTTGGTTTTACCAAAAAAAACACAAACAAACAAAAAAAAACCCACCAAAAACACAAAACACCCTTACAAACACACAACCCCAAAGCCCTGCACTATTCACACCATGCCCCCTCCCTGAAAAAAATCACGCCCAGCACCCCTCCAGAGTGACTGCCCCCACAATGCCCAGTCCCCGACCACGCCCCCTCCCCGCAGCGAGGCTGCGGGCTGCAGCATCAGAGGTGCCTCCAGAGGCTCCGGCTCCAGCCCCGCTGCTCCACACTACAGCGGCTCCGGGAAGCCCTTCAGCAAGTTGCGGCAGCCCCCTGCACACCGGGCAGGGGTGGGGTGTCCCTCCCCGCGCGGCATGCCCCCTCTCCGATCCCTCCTCCACGGCTGCCCTGCCCGCAGCCTCGCCGAGCTGCGTCCACCGGCGGAGGGGAGGGCTGGTTCCGCCGCCCGTGCACGCAGCAGTCGGGCGGAGGCGATGCCACCCCGCTCAGGTTACACTGACCTTTCGGCAGGCTCTTGGCACCAGTCCTTCCAACCCCTCCAGGGGCGGGCAGCGGGGCAGAGCCGCCGGTGTAGAGTAGGAGTCTGCTCTGCATAGGAATGTGCTACTGGTAGCACGTATCAATATGCAGGGCCGGCTCTAGGTTTTTTGCCGCCCCAAGACATGTGCTGCCCCAAACACGTGCTTGCTTTGCTGGTACGTAGAGCCAGCCCTGTTTAGAAGGTCTCAGGCCAAGTCTTGTGTAAGTAACCTTTGCAATAATTTGCATGGGGCGAAGATTCATCTACTGAAAAAAATTCATCTACAAATTTCTTTTATAAGCTCCTGAAGTCAACAGGCGTTGCAGGCACATAGCCCGACAGGACTCAGACTCAGACTCATAGACTTTCAGGTCAGAAGGGACCATTATGATCATCTAGTCTGACCTCCTGCACAATGCAGGCCACAGAATCTCACCCACCCACTCCTGGAATAATCCTCTCACCTATGTCTCAGCTATTGAAGTCCTCAAATCATGGTTTAAGGACAACTGAACACCTGAGCTGTAATAGAACCTACTGTAGAAGGGAAGAGATGTTAAGAATTTCTGATCATTTGCTTACAGGAACTTGAGCTGAAAGTGTCTCAGTCTGCCAGCTAAATCAGAAATCCATTTGGTATATACTAATTTTCTTATACAAGCCTCTGATTTTTCTAGCACATTACAAGCTGTTAACTATAATTAGAGGATAATGGCACACAGTTGCGGTGTTTTACTATACAATCCACTACATAAGTGGATTAGCTTCGAGGCTGAAGGTATTATCAGGGCGCTTGTAGGAATCACTAAAAAAAGATGCAAGAATCTTGAGGGAGAGTTTTGCATTTAGTGAGGCAGGTGACAGAAAGCAGCATCATCAGCCTTCTATTGATAGACCACAGAAAGAATAAGTGGTAAAGTGATTCAGCTGGTTGAGAGGGTCCACTCAAAATGTAATTGAAGAAAGTGGCATCACTTATGTTGTAAACCTATTGTAACTGAATTACTTGACCCAGAAACCTGTACCAGTATGTTTTGACCTAGTATAGTTATCAGTCCACTTGAGTAGTGTCTTTATACATGGTTCCATCCCATTTTCAACAGATAATTCTGAATGACTCAGCAATACAGAGGTTGTCATTAATTACAGTAGGCTCAATGCAAAGAAGAGAGAGTTTCTTCTCTCCCCTCTCCTCCAAACTTTAACCTAAAACCTTGGTGCCTTGAGTATAAAGAGGTGCTGTGCTGCAGCTCCCAAGTAGAAGCAGATGGAAGAAGTGCTAGCGCTGTTATAGAATTTACTAACAATGCCACAAGGGGGGAATCTCAAAACATCAAGCTTATCCAGTTCACTTAAGCAGACATCCTATTCGTTTTATGGTGAAGTTCGGTGACCTACATTATCAAGTTTTTAAACCAAGTGTAAAATTTACCATTTTCATTAGCAATGTTTACAAGCTAGCAATTGCAAAAGGGAAAGGTGTTAGATACCAAAATGAACACACGGCTTCTGTCAAGAATTTTCTTAAGTTAACTCTTATCTGAAGATCACTATCTATTCATACACATGCAAGCTTCCTTATTGAAAGGAGAATTCCAAGGGTCTGGCTTGGGGAATACAGGCGAGTCTCATCTTGCGTTCTGCAGTCAGCGCGTAAAGCGAAAACCGTGTATAGTGAAACGCTCATTGAGTTGAATGGCGGGCGGAATCACCTGCATTACAGATGCAGTTTTTAAATCGTTATTTTTCTCTTTTTTTGCTGACCGCACAAAGCTAAATTCGCGCATGTTAAATGTGTGTAAGATGCGACGCACCTGTACACATAGTGGCATATGGAACCTTTCATTTCTAAGCCCCAGGTCTGAAGAAGATAGACCAGGTCGCTAGTCACTGTAAATGGTTACTATCTAACTGTAGGATAGCCTGTATAAATTGAGTTGGTGGCCTTCCACTAGTTTCTAGCAGATAGGTATCTGCACACCCGAAGTTGGCTCTGGGCTTCCGTCCCCAACTCTCATCGCCACCCCCTGCAGTTCCGGGCACCAAGCTCATGGCTTTCTCCCGCAGCAGGTCCTGCTGGGCTGGGGATTCTGCTCCCAGTGGCTGAAGCCGGACAGCCCGGGCTCAGGACCGCCCCCCACGCTCCAGCCAGGGCTTGGGGCTTCTGCTCCTGGTTGCTCCAGCCGGAGCTCAGGGTACCCCCCGCCACTCCAGCCTGGCAGCAAAATACAATCAGCATCCTCCAGCAGCATGCTTTACAACGTGCTCTGTCCACTTGCTGAGGGAACACTGGAGGGGCCAGTTTCTTCAGTGGCAACTGATCCAGAGATGAAGCAAGTCTCAAAACCATTAACCCACAAGGATCACTTGGAAGCAAACAGTTCCACCTGATAGACTCACTCTGGCAATGGAAATAGCAATCTTGCCAAGTCAAAGAGCACATGTTAACACTACACTCAGACACGAAATCTGGTTCTTCAAATTGCTGGAGAGATCTCCTGAAAGGAGCTAAGCCAATGACGACAGTATAGGAATAAGGGACGATGCCAAAACCCCCTACCTCACCCCATGGCTGCCACCACAGCCACCCAGGTTTAAATGAAGGTGGCTGGGACTAAAATCATTTGTAATGTAACACTTCAGGGGAGGCTGGCAATGTTTTCTTCCTTGCTTTTAGAGAGTAATTTAAGAGGAAGGCTATAACCTGTGCTCTCTATGGTAGGCTATGCTTTGAGAGGGTCATAGAACTTTCTTATTAAGACTGTGGCTAACTCCTCTGACAAGATCCTTATAGATTATTCTAAAGCGGGGGTGGGGGAGAGAGGGCACAAAGGAAAGGGTCTACCTGCAACTGATACCTGGCCTTCTTCCTCTGGTGCTGGGGACTGGAAGCAGAGGAGCAAATCTCTAAACAGACAACCATTGTACCTTTTCTCAATAGGGCCATGGAATTTTTTGGGAGAAGGTGAAGGGGAAAAAAAGAGACTGACAAAGGCTGAACCATGAAACTAGGATAAAACACTTGGCATTCCAATAGAGATTGTGTCCCGGAATCATCCTCTGCTGTGTCCAGGCCCCCACTTGAGATGGTCTAAAGCTCTGCCGGGGGCTGTAGGTGTCCAAGGACATACTGACCAGCAAAGGGGGAGGAAAAAAATGAATTGCTGCAATGAAAAACCAGCAATAGCAGGAGGTTGCTTCTGCTGCTCTACGGTGCAAAGAGGTAGGAAGTGACTTGGAAAAATAAAGGGGGTGGAAATGTAGATTCAAGGTTAAAAAGGAAACCAGAATTGAAGGCTCACTGGCCACTTACTTGCTTCTGAAGAGAGAGATTTGGCCATTCGTATACCATCGGTGGCAACCAAGGCAAAGGAGGATCATTTTGGAACTCTGGAGGATCGTAAAATAATCCCTTGTTCAATGAATGCATCCAGTTCTCATGCACATTGTCCCTTTGAATATTTTTGGCATAGCTAGGAAAGGGGTAAGATATTAAAGTTTTCAGATATCTGGCTGCAATTTCACAAATCTGTTCAAGGGACTAAGAAACCATACAGTACAGAATAATCATCATCACATTTGGAAAGAAAAAAGCCACACGCTTCCCAAGCTGATGCAAGAGTATTAGGCAGTAGTGAAGAAGTTAGTCCTCCACATCTGGAATCCCAAAGTTTTCTACTATAGGGCTATACAAGAAGCCATTTCCAGTTGAAATTACCTAGTTTGACAAACCAAACCAAGCCGCCAAGAGACTATGGATTTCTCCAGGTGAGGACAAGGTATACATTCACCCAATTAAATGAAAGCCTGGCAAATCTGAAACCAAGTCAGTACAGAGCAGCTGCCAGTCCATAGGTTTTAGTCCACAACTTCATGCCCTCTTAACGCAAGAGAAACAGTGTGTTCTCTGTTTGTAATTATCGCTGTTATTCTAGCTATTGAAACTTTACAAGGCTTCGATGCTTATTCAGTGATGGGCTAAATAAGGATAGTAGGTAAAGAGAATACATGTGCTGCAACACTAACTCCCATGAAATCCACCCCACATCTTGAGCATCAGTGTAACACACCCAGACATTCTACATGCAGAGATTTGGTACGTAACTTTTCTTTTGCCTTTTCTCGTGCGCCAAGGTAACTGGCAGCCTCCTCTCTGTCCCAACATCAAAAGAAACAGTATCAGGTGAAGTCTTTCCACCACTATTCCCATCCCACTCCAACTTCAAAATAGTCTCAAATACACTATTCTTCAAGCTTCCACTACTGAAGCGCATACAGAAATAAAAGTGATTTTGTGCAAGATAAAAGTAAGTTCTAAAAAAATGGACACCTAAGACAAACATTTAGATTAGTCTATTAGTGGATGCTTTGAAGTATAGTTCCATCTCATCTTCTGAAGTCCAGAAAGGTTTGACAAGTGCTCTTCTAGATTTTTAGAGTAGAGAAAGTGAAGGATACTTTTTTTAAAGAAGTCTTTCCCTCCACACCACTCTTTTCAAAACCTGCTGAAAGAAGGGAGGACTGACTGACTTTCACTGGCTATAGCAAGCCAAATGCCTTTTCACTAAATGCAGATGTTTTGCTTCAGTTGAACCACAATACATCAATCATCTAAACACAGCAGTATCACTCCAACCCAGAGAATCTCAGTTCAAAGTTTTGTGCTCATTCCCCTGCTTCTGTGGCAGAGAGGACAGATAGCTCTTTCACTGAATTCCACCACTATGGAATCCATTTATGCTCTGTTGGATGCCTCCAGGGGGCACTGCACTAAAATTTCAGAGCTTGGCAACATTTACCTGTGGTATTTTACAAATGCATAAGTGTTTAGTCAGTGAAATGCTGAAAAGCAATATTCATACCATTCCTATTTGCATGTATTCTCGCTAGTTTAATAGTAGAATAAGAATCCTACAGCTATAATCCCATTTCTGTTCTACTCTACCACCCCATAGCCTGGTGATTTTCTACCAGCAAACCTCTACTTTAAGAGCAGTGTCCACACCTCAAATTTATAGGAGAAATACTAGCTCTACAATTTTATGATCTAAGTGCAGGATTTTTTATTTTTAAAGCCATTTTGAAAGCCAGAGGCAGTGGCCTTTTTTGGAACTGAAAGTTATTAACAAAAACAAAAGCAGCAGCTTGTGGCTAGAACGTGACTTCAGGTTAATATGTTTTACACTATATTACGATTCAGTCTGACAAGCCATTTTATTTTTTGATATTGCTGAAGAACACTCTACAGCACTAGACATCTTATGACCAGAGGAAAGAGGACCAGCCTCACCAAGCAGGCTTCTTTTAGCTAGTCTGACCTACTTATTGCCCAACACAGAACCTCACCTGGTACTGGTTTGAGAGAGATGCTTTTTATTCTAACATTATAGCTTTACAAGTTTCCCCACCCTCCTCTGACCTCTGCCTGCATATTCTTCATAAAGACGAAGATTCATCCTCAAAATAGTTACACTCTTAGTTAGGTGACCACTAAATTCTTCCAAGTCATTGTTTGCTTTTATTCTTCTTATCCCATAAGCAGAACATTTTTCAGCCTAGTACTATTTTCCATTCAAGAACGAGCCTTCAGGTGTTTGACACAGAATTTGGTACATGAAAGGATTTAACTAGCTCATTTTGTAGTTTGACACCCTACATTTAAACAGAATCTAACATAGCCAACAGCATTTTACTTCCTTTGCTGCCCAGACAAAATAAAGCTTCATCTTTTCTAAAGTACCCCAAAAACAGTTTACTGAAATCCGCTTCTAGAGTAACTTTTCATTTAGCAGATATTCCCTTGCCACTCTACAAGCTTCCATTCACAATGAACTATGTGTTGCCATCCATTAGCTCAGACAGTGTTGATAAAGGAGGGCTTGAATTACACTACATTTCCTCCCCCACCCCATTACAGTCTGCTCACAACATGAGCACCATTACCTGCCAACTACCAACTCTTACTTTCAAGAACATATGAATCATTGTTATATTGGTAACAGGTACACCAAGTAGAAAATAGTAAGTTCTCTGCAGCATATAAAACATTTTATTTCTGCGTATTTAGCGAGATGCCTTTTATTCCATTTTCTATTCAGTGTGCTAGCTCAACTTCAGGTCTGTGCATATTACACATCAGAGACTCAATACAGGTCAGAAGTATTCAAGATCTGGCACAGATCATCCAAGGGGACTTTTGCCAACAGGCTTTTCCCCACCTACTATTGCCAATAAAAAGGGCATGCCCCTTTCTTCTTGATCTAAACACCTCAATTATTTGACTGGTTTCTGTGCATTCTGGACCCTAGCAGCCTCCCAAACACTGTTTATTCTGAGAATTGTCCCTTAACATTTATTTTAAAATGTGACAGCTACACCACCCCCACTAGTACAAGTAAATGGCCCTCTATTGAGAAATGCCCTTATCTGTACAAAGCAATTCAGTTACGTATGGGTGTGTCCCATATAATTTAGCTGATCACATGCCAAGGAAGTTATCACAATAAACAGGAGTTGATTACTTTCCTGAAGATGTAGGAAGGGGCCCCTGATAGATTACTTCAAAAGGCCACCCAAATGTTCAAGCCAGCTCTGGGTTGGCAGTAGGGTGACCAGATAGCAAGTGTAGAAAAAAACTGGGATGGGGGTGAGGGGGGAATAATAGGTGCCTATATAAGACAAATCCCCAAATATCAGGACTGTCCCTATAATATAGGCATGACTTTTTGTATCCAGCTGTGCCTCTTGAGGATGAAGACAGGCATGTGCTACTTTGATAACATGTTCGAGTTTCTGTGGCTGTTCTTCCACTTTTGCAACCAAAAACAACTCAGCAGGAGAGATTCTCTCTTCACTTCAAACTTGTAGGTTTTGAGATTACCATTGAACATCCACACACACGTTGTGAAATGTACGCACTTAGTGAGAGAGAATCTCTCCTACTGCATTGTTTTTGGCTGCAAACGTGGAAGAATAGCCACGATAACTCAAACCTATAATATAGGGACATTCGAAGTCTACTTAAACTTGACTTTATCTTTACTTACCCACACCATATTTACATGTGCAGCTAGAAGTAGTTTGACTAAGTTTCCTTTGTGGCTTGTTCAATCGCATAAGCATTCCTGTAAGTTTAGGAACACGACCCTGTAGAAAGCATGTTAGTGCAACCAACCGTCATTAATTCAGTCCTGACAGCAGACTGTTGTACAAGATATTTAAACTTTCACTTATAAGAGTATAAGTATTTGCTCCAACTACAAGTATGCAGCCTTCAGACAGGTCTTACAGAATGAAGAAAGAGGCCAATATCATGAGAGGATTTGAACAAAAGCTTTTTTTAAAAAACTTAAAAAACCCATAGTGGATTTCCTAAAGTGTCTTCCCACTCCTAAGGAAAGTTAGAGTCTACCTCATCTAAAATTTTGTAAGTGATGTATCAGGATATGGGAAGAAGTGCAAAGTTTGTTTTCGGACCTACAACTTTGAATTTTCCCAAGCATAAAACCACTGCTCAGAATATGACCAACACCACATGAGCATGTCTATGCAATTCAGCAACACAGAGGCAGAGTTTCTTTTAGAAAGAAACTATAAGCTGTTCTTGCTGAACTGACCCCCCCTTCCCCCTCAAAAAAATATGTTTCCAGAGCTGAGGAAACTACAATCAAATTTTGAAACTGAAGCCATCATTGTGTCAGTGTCAGACCTGTGATATTTTAATCCCATACAACAGAGGTTCTCAAAACTTCATTACACTGCAACCCCCTTCTATCAACAAAGTTACTACATGACCCCAGGGAGGGGGGGGTGCAGCCTGAGCCCTGCCTACCAAGTGGGAGTGGAGCTCGGGCTTCATCTTCAGTCCTGGGTCCCAGCAAGTATAATGCTGGCCCTGTCAACCCCATTAAAATGGGGTTGTGACCCACTTTGGGGTCCAACCCACAGTGTGAGAACTATTGCCATACAACAGTCCCCCTTCTCTTGACTTAACAGATAAAAGAATCCCATGCTAACAAAATACAGAGTATACAATACAGGACAGGGCATGTGCAGGGTAGGGAATCCCTAAAAAGAAGTCGTCAAAGTTGCAGGTAAATGAGTTTGGCCTCTCTCCTGCACTAGATCCACTGCTCTGGGCAGAAATCAACACATGGGAACTAGAAAGCAGTGATCATCCTCCAACTGCCATATAGAGGTAGTGAAAAAAGGCAACATTTTATTACCATTTCTTACTACAAATGAAGGAAGCTGAGCTAAGTGCCACTAAGTAACCCTTTTCTGGGAAGCCAGAATTAAAACTTGAGTTGAAGTAGAGCGTATTCAATTAGCATTGGAAAAAAAATTACTAAAAAACTTCCCAGAAGAAATAATTGTCTCTCCACACATACACATTATCCTGAAAGCCTCTTAGAGGAAACTAAAGAATCTGTTGCACAAAAAGGATAGCAACTCAAAGTACAAAATGCTTAAGAAAATAATTAAATGACATATATTAGTCCTACAGGTTTCCTTTAGAAGCAGGGTATTTCTCCAACCAATATGTATGCTGTAAACATCTGGCTCCAGGGTCTGAAACAAAGGTTTGCAGATTGCTAAACAGACAAAATGCAAAGTAGAACTTGAGGATTAGTCTTATCGTGTCACAACCAGCAGCCACAAGAAAGTATCAGACTTCCTCTACAGATTAGCATAAGAGCTATTCCATTCCACGAAAGTGGTCTGGAAAAACTCCTAAATGAAGGATGATGAGTGAAAAAGGGAAAGAAATGAACTACACATTGCACAGACTAGGACCGGATCTGCAGACTACCTTAGATGAAGCATTCATAAGGGTAAAAACATGAAATGAGTTTCTGCTTTCTGAATCTGAAAGAAGCGAAAGCCCTGGGGGGGCGGGGGGAAGAAGAGCGAGAGGGAGCTCAAAAACTGAATTTCCCCAACACCCCGAGTTTTGTGAACTAGTTACATGCCAATTTAGTGAGACACCCCCACACACACCCCAGTAAATTCGAACACCCCTCCCCAATTTCAATTAAAAACTTTCCACTGCTTGCATCCGACGAAGTGGGTATTCACCCACGAAAGCTTATGCTCCAATACCTCTGTTAGTCTGTAAGGTGCCACAGGACCCGTTGTCACTTCTTCCCCTACCCTGACTGGAATCCAGACAGTGAATGAGTTCTCAGTCCACATGGAGAACACAAGAATGGAAAGGTAATAGGGTAGGCTAAGCAGATAGGAAAATAGGCACTGATAAGGGTCTAGCAGTGTCTATTCAAAAACTTCTCTGCTGCTGTCTCCAGAGGAATCCCAAGTTATATGCCAGGAAAGTGGAAGACTAGCTCATAATGCAGGCACAGATATTTTCGTGAAAGGCTTCCACCTGACCACATCTTATTGAACCCCAAAAGGAACCCCCCCCCAACTCTTTGTGCAGCAAAGCAGGAAACAAATTGCCGAACACTATCGGGAGAGGGGAGGGGAGAGTTTGGTAAGGGAGGGCTAGATAGTGAGGGGAAACCTGTGATGCTAAGGGAATCTACCCCAAGCATTGCAACTCCAAATGCAAAAACCTTAGATTAAAAAAATGGAAGAGAACCGTTTTGAAAGAGCTGTCCTGCATAAAGCAGGACGACGAGCCTTCTTCCCTTCAGGAGCGCAAAGACATCAGCACAGCAGTGGTCAGCTCAAGCTTCACAGCAGGACAAGCTTTCAGTTTGCAGAAGTCTAAGAGATTGGCACAAAAAGCAGTGAGCAAAAAAAGCCCATCATTCCACAAGACTGATTCTTCTGTATTTAGACTTGCAAGCCGTCTGGCAAATGGACGAGAAAGACATCACAACAGAGTTGGTTTTCAGTATTAATGGTACAAGGATACATAGAAAACATTATGATGTGATCAAATCTTGTTTAAGCCACATACTAGAAGACACCTTGTGGCAGGATTCTTACTAGGCTGCTGTCTTTTAAAGCTGCTAGGAGGTGCCATCTTTTGGATCTGCTTCTGGATAACGGCTGCCTGACAAGTCTGAAGCCCCTACTTGGCACAGCCTAGATGGTCTCCACTCATCTCACCACACCATCACCCATCATAGCCTTGTATCAACTAGTCATTTTCCCTGGGCCTGCCTCCACTCTTGCTCACAGCCTTCCCTAGCAGCACTGCACCTGTTTGCAGCCTCAAGTAGGAAGCACTGTATAGGTTCGCATCTGAGTTATTTACAACCATAAAGATCTAAGATGGTTTTTGTAGGAAACAAAAGTTTTGCAGGAATTAGTGGCAAAGGTCTCCATTGATTAGTAGCGAGTGGATATTTTCAATCCCTGGAAGAGATGATGAAGCAGAATGTTTTGAATAGCTGAAAGATATTAAGTCTGAAGTAATTTTACGTGAAAAGTTTCCCTTGTCCCCTTTTTTTAAATCCCAAAGACATGTTCAGTCAGTTTAAAAGGCAGAGTATGACAATACCCTTTCACCCACCACTAACCCTTAAATTAGTCTTTATTTCTGTTATCCTTCAAAATAATGTTAGGAAACATACAAGAAGTCTTGCTGTTTCTGTCCAAGGAGATACAACATTAACCCTGCATTTAAGTTAGACTAGTCTATGTTTTCATCACCTGTGTCACCAAGATAACATTCATTTACAGGTTTAAGTACATGTTCCAATGGAAAATGGAGACAAAATGAGACTCTTGTTAGTGTACCATCTTCATCAAAAAGCCTCTCTCCTGCACAATCAGTATCCATTTGTAGAATCATTTGATCCACGGCCCTCTCATAATCATCCTTAAACACCTAGAACATAAAGGACCAATTCTCAAAAATAAAAAATAAAAAAGTCACTAGTCATTTAAGATTAATACTTAATGAAAGCTGAAGTCATCCTGATGAAAGCAGCGTTGCCAGGAGGCGAAAAGACATCTTCACATTTTTTTTTTTGCAGTTTTAAACATCTCCAGGTTAAACCACAAAACTGAAGAGGTATTTTGAGTGTTAAAAGAACAGCAAGAAAAATTCTCTCTCTAAGCATGTTACAGCAAACAGGAGAGATCAGAATGGCCTCACTGGGTCAGACCAGTGGTCCATCTAGCCCAGTATCCGGTCTTCTGACAGTGCCTGATGCTTCAAAGGGAATGAACAGATCAGGGCAATCATCAAGTGATCCATCCCCTGTCGTCCAGTCCCATTTTCTGGCAGTCAGAGCCTTAGGGACACCCAGAGCATGGGGTTGCATCCCTGCCCATCTTGGCTAATAGCCAAGGATCTATTCTCCATTAACTCAGTTATACTTTTGGCCTTCACAACATCCCCTAGAAATAAGTTCCACAGGATGACTGCGTGTTGTGTGAAGTACTTCCTTACATTTGTTTTAAAACCAGTTGCCTCTTAATTTCAGTGGGTGACCCTCCAGTTTTTGTGTTATGTGAAGGGGTAACAACACTTCCCTATTCACTTTCTCCACACTATCCATGATTTTATGGACCTCAATCATATCCCCCCTTAGTTGTCTCTTTTCTAAGCTCAGAATTCCCAATCTTTTTAAGTCTCTCCTCATATGGAAGCTGTTCCAAACCCCTCATCATTTTTATTGCCCTTCTCTGTACTTTTTCCAAAAAGTCTAATGGTCTTTTTTGAGATGGGGCAACCAGAACTGCACCCAGTATTCAAGGTGTGGGAGTACTAGGGATTTATATAGTGCCATTTTTATATTTTCTGTCTTATCTGTCCCTTTTCTAATGGTTCTTAACACAGTTAGCTTTTTTGACTACCGCTGCTAAATGAGTGGATGTTTTCAGAGAACTATCCACAATTACTTCAAGATTGGAGTGATAACTGCAGTTTAGACGCCAACATTTTGTATGTATAGTTGGGATGTTTTCCAATTGCATTACTTTGGATCAACACTGAATTTAGTCTGCCACTGTGATGCTCAGTCACAGAGTTTTGAGAGATCCCTTTGCATCTCTTTGCGGTCTGCTTTGGACTTCACTATCTTGAATAACTTTGTATCATCTGCAAATATTATACATACACACACACAGAGCTTCATATGTTACATGCATGTTTGACAAGTTTGCCTTTAATGTCAATTGTTGTAGGTACTCCTACGACAAAATCTAGCATGTACGAACTCAAACCAGTAATGCATTTACTCTGGTATTCTGTGTGAAAACAGCCAGCACCAGATGTCTCAGAAAAATTGTAAATAAAGAAACCCTTCACCCTCATTGGGGGAATTTTTATTTTCCCGGAGCCCTGGCTATCATCAGTGGCTGGCTGATGTCCTGAAATGATTTTTTTAAGGAACAGGGTCAACAGAGTTCACCTCATTTTTACACCTTTGCCTCTCCTTAAAAGCTTCGCCTACTTAAGGGTTTAAAAGGTAACGTGCAGGATGCTCTCAGAGCCAGCCAGTCAGAAGATGCCAGGCGAAAGCCACTAAAGACAGCTACAAAAATAGGGCCCCTCCCCTGAAAGTGCCCAGTCAGCAGCACTCCCATTTATAAATGGGAGCTGTCCACACAAGCGCCTCATCTGATCTTTCCTTGTTATACCACATCAATCCAGATGTTCACCTTCGAGCAAGATTCTAAAGTAGTTTTTTGGTCTCTAAAAGTCACACACATAGTATTGCATGCAAACAAGCAGCCAGAGCAGAGTATGGTGTAATGTGATCTTGATGAGAAGCACGTCTAGCAAGAATCTCTATGTTCTGCACAAGATGCAGTCTCCCCAATAGTCTACAAGTTGCTAGAAGCGAAGAGCAAAACGCAGCAATTCAAATCAAAGATAGCTATGGCAAGGCCTGCATCCAAAATCAGAGGTCACAGCCTTCAAGCCAAGCACGGACTGAAAGTCACCCTAGGCCTCGTCTACAAAAGGAGAAGTTGACCATAGCTATCCCATAATAACTACTGTGTGTTGATATTCCAGAAGAGAGCAAGCGACCTCATTCTGGAATAAATTACTCTGCTTCAAAAGTCACTTTTATTCCAGAATATAGTATTGCACAGGGGTGTTATGCTGGAATAGCTGACCCAGTTAGTTTCCCCAGTAGAGAAGCCCTAAATCATGTCCGTCAGCTGGATACTTGACTGGTTGAGTGTGCAAGAGATCCCCCAGGTGGCACACCTATGCAACAACAAGCAAACTCCCCCAATCAACACAGCAGAATTAGTCATCTACCTTAAAACATTTTTTCCCTCTTATCCAAACAGTCTCAGATAGCCCTGATCTAAGCACCAGTCTCCACTGAACAACTTACCCATTGCCTATCTGTACCAGCCAGGCTGAAAAACGTGAGAGCTAGACAGGGCATGACATACCCTGTCACTAATGCTTCTAAGAGCCCACAGTACACACTGAACAGCAGAAGTAACAGAACCCAGCACATGGGAGTTCTCAAAGACAAGCAAGATATTACACCCTAAGGACTTACTCCAAAGTGGTTCCAAATACCTTGGCTAGTATCTCCAATTATGCCACCACTATCTTATGGCCTAGGGAAGTGGTGGGTGGCCCATCAGGGCAAGCTGACTGCAGAGCGTGAGACATTTTGCCGACATTGACCATCCACAGGCATGGCCCCCCCGTAGCTCCCAGTGGCCGCGGCTCGCCGTTCCCAGCCAACGGGAGCTGCAGGAAGCTGTGCAAGCCGCAGGTTACCCACCACTGGCTTAGGGTATTGAAGGTACCTGACAAGATTTAAGGGAATCACAGCAAGAATACCCAACCATCCATCCATCCCTCACTAGGTCAGTCAACAACCACCACCAATGTAATAGCTGCAGCACAACCAAGTCATAAAAGGCCATATTTGGCTGGAGTAAGAAAATAGAGGACTCCAGTTATTGCTAGAGTTCCCTAAGCACCCCTTGTTGGCAAAAGTCAGCAAGTTTATCAGCCAGGAAGTGATTTTGAGCCACAGTGTAAATTATTTCTCTTACAGAGAAGAGATCTTGTCCTCCTTAGAGGCGGCATTCACCTTCACCAACCAGAAAAGGGGCCCAGATCTAATTTACAGGCTGAAGTTCTAGCATTATAGCTGGTGGTTTGTGAAGAGACTGCAGCAAACTAGCACAAAGCAGCAACAGCTGATGAATTCAAGATCTCATTTTCACGTCCTTATATCCTAAAGTGACTGAAGAGCAATGAAAACATTTCATGCTTATTCTAAGTTTTAGAAAGATAGCGGAGGATTACGCTCATGGAAAACACGCTGGTAGAGTTAACCCATGTTAATTTAAGTGTGTGCACATTTACATAGGGATCAACTCACTATTTCAGAAGGTGAAGAAAGCAACCAGGGAAGAGGTTGTTCTAGATTTGATTTTGACAAAGAGGGAGGAACTGGTTGAGAATTTGAAAGTGGGAGGCAGGTTGGGTAAAAGTGACAATGACATGAGAGTTCACGATTTTAAGGAATGGTAGGAGGGGAAACCGCAGAATAAAGATAATGGATTTCAGGAAGGCAGACTTTAGCAAACTCAGTGAGTTGGTAGATAAGAGTCCATGGAAAACAAATCTACTAAAGAGAAAAAACAGTTCAAGAGATCTAATAGATTTTCCAAAGACATTATTAAGGGCACAAGAACAAACTATCCCACTGTGTAAGAAAGATAGGAAGTATGGCAAGAGACCACCCTGGCTTAACCAGGAGATCTTCAATGATCTGAAACTCAAAAAACAAAAACAAAAAGTCCCACAAAAAGTGGAAACTAGGCCAAATCACAAAGCATGAATATAAACAAACAAAAGCAGGTAGGGACAAAATTAGAAAGGCCAAGGCACAAAATGAGATTAAGCTATCTAGAGCCACAAAGGGTGACAAGAAAACATTCTACAACTACATTAGAGCAAGAAGCAGCCCAAGGACAGGGTAAGGCTGTTACTCAATGAAGGGGAAAAGACAACAGAAAAAGTGGAAATGGCAGAAGTGCTAGAGGACTTTTGTTTCAGTTCTCACCAAAATGATTAGTAGTGACTGGATGTTTAACATAGTGAACGCCAGTGAAGAGGAGGTAGGATCTAAGGGTAAAATAGGGAAAGAACACATTAAAAATTATATAGACAAGTCTTCAAGTCGCCAGGGCCTGATGAAATACATCCTAGAATACTCAGGGAGCTGACTGAGGAGATGAGCTATTAGTGATCATCTTCAAAAACAATGGAAGACCGGAGAGATTCACGAAGACTGGAAGAGGATAAATATAGTGCCAATCCATAACAAGGGGAACAAGGACAACCTGGGGAATTACAGACCAGTCAGCGTAACTTCTGTACCAGGAAAGATAATGGAGCAAATAATCAAGCAATCAATTTGCGAACAACTAGAAGATAATAAGGTGATAAGTAACAGTCAGATTGTTTCTGTCCCTCTCATCGTTCTCCTATTGCTTTGCCAAAATGTGTGGCGCAGATAAACACAATGGAATTTACTAGGCAGCAAGCTCTATTGGATTGGGAGTTGAACTACAGGATTCTAGTCCTGGCACTGGCACGTTGTTTAACTTTAGGCAAATCACTTGACCTCTGCCTTTTCCTTCATCTGTAAAATGGAAATAATGTTTATGTAACATGCGTTGCAGACTGATTGTAGTGTTTTGAAAACGTGAAGTGTTGCAGTGCTCTTGAAGGTTAATCAAACAAAGTGCTAGTGTACAATGGTTAGTTGTAGCTAGAATACGACAACTACATGACAACACACAAGTGGCTCTAACCCCAAAGACTGTCTCCTACTTACTGGTCAAACAACCACAGGACATCTAACCAATGGACTCTGTTGCATGCCTCTAATGCTGTATTAGTACTAAAAAGTAAGTCAAGTCGACATCACCAGCCAATACAAAGGTTCTAGTGCCATTTGGCCTTTTTTGCCATGCTGTCATAATGTTAAAAACTTGAACAAGATTCTTAAGTTACTCTGCATACAGAAAACAAGATTTATCATGCCACTCTGCAGGTAAAAAGTATATAATATTAACAAAGCAATCTTAAATCATAAAATCGTTAAGTGTAGGACTGGAAGGGACCAGAAGAGGTCATCTAGTCCAGTCCCCTGCACTCAAGGCAGGACTATGTAATAACTAGATTATTCCTGACAGGTGTCTGTCTAACCAGTTCTTAAAACCCCCAATGACGGAGATTCCACCACCTTCCTAGGCAATTTATTCCAGTGCTTAACCATCGTGGTACTAAGAAAGGTTGGATATTAGGAAAAGCTAACTTCACGTGTTGCAGTTTAAGTCCATTGCTTCTTGTCCTATCCTTAGGAGTGAATGATAACAATTCTTCACCCTCCTCCTTGTAACCACCTTTTGTTTACTTGAAAAAGGTTATGTCCCTTCTCAATCTTCTTTTCTCCAGACTACACAAACCCAATCTTTTCAATTCTTCCTTACAGGTCATGTTTTCTAGACCTCTAATCATTTTTGTTACTCTCCTCAGGACTGTCTCTAATTTGTCCACATCTTTCCTAAAATGTGGTGCCCTGAACTGGACACAACACTCCAGTTGAAGGCTTATCAGCATGGAATAGAGTAGAAGAATTACTCCTTGTGTCTTGCTTAAAACACTCTTGGTATTGCATCCCAGAATATTTGTTGTTGTTTTTTCCCCGCAACAGTGTTACACTGGTGACTTGTATTTAGCTTGCGATCCACTATAATTCCCAGATCCCCTTCCTCAGTACTCCTTCCTAGACAGGTTCCCATTGTTTATGTAAGCAACTGATTGTTCCTTCCTAAGTGGAGTACTTTACATTTGTCCTTATTGAATTTCATCCTATTTACTTAAGGTCCTTTCTCCAGTTTGTCCACATCTTTTTGAATTTTAATCCTATCCGCTAAGCACTTTCAGCCCCTCCCAGTTTGATATTGTCTGCAATCTTTATGAGTATTCTCTCTGCTATTGTCTAAACCATTTATGAAGATATTGAACAGAACCACACTCAGGAAAGATCCCTGCGGGAACCCACTCGATATACCCTTCCAGCTTGATTGTGAACCACTGATAACTAACCTGTCAGAACAGTTTTCCAAACGAGTTATACACTCACCTTATAGTAGCTCCATCTAGGTCAGGGGTTCTCAAACTGGGGGTCGGAACCTCTCAGGGGGTCACGAGGTTATTACCTGGGGGAGGGGGGGCTCACGAGCTGTCCGCCTCCACCCTAAACCCTGCTTTGCCTCCAGCATTTATAATGGTGTTAAATATATATAAAAGTGTTTTTAATGTATAGGGGGGGAGGCGCATTCAGAGCCTTGCTATGTGAAAGGGGTCACCAGTACAAAAGTTGGAGAACCATTGATCTAGGTTGTATTTCCCTAAACTCAAGATGTACACATCTACTGCTTCCCTCCTGTTCACAGGGCTTATGCTCTGTCAAAGAAGCTATTAGGCTGGTTTGACAGGATTTGTTTTTCCCCACGTTAATTATGAAATAAGAGGACTGTGCGTGCATGTTCATTGTTGCTCCAAACGTAAAAACCTCACTGTTTTCAACCACGCTGAAGTGTGGTGTTGCCATTGGCCGCAGACCTAGCAACTGTGCCAGTGAAAATAAGTTGGACCAAGACCCTTTTGAAGAGGAAAATATAGGTCTCATAGGCAACTGTGTTTAAGAGCACAGGCTCAAAGAAATAAGAAACTCGGGATTTATTCCCATCGACCAGCTGATTTCCTACTTGGTTAGCCACTCTAGTGGTTTTCCCTATCCACACAGTGGAGATAAATTTGTGTGATTTAAGAGTATACATCTCATGGAAAACACTGTTACAATTATTAGCAAGCACAACCTAATTTATAGTCACTGGATTACCATACAACTCCCCATCCTGCAGCCTAAAAAGGGTGGAATATAATTACATACATGACCCAAAACACAGAAGAGTATTTTGAGAAGTCTGTTCAGAACTTAAGTATTCTGTTCGTGCTGAAAAGAGGAGTATCTGTTTTTTCTGATGAGCAATATTTCCACCTATAGCTTTTAGAGCTCTGCATTTGTTTCCAACAGTCAGAATACAAAAATGACATCCTAAAGTGAAATCAAGACTGCTCTTTCAACAGGACAGGGCCCTCAACACTGTAGTGGAAATTTTCTTCCCTTTCCTTCAGGGAGGCTCCTTTCTGTGGGATAAATTAATGCAGACTTAACCAGGAATCCTAAGATATGAAGTGCTTGTGCTTCAAAATTCTCTGTAAAGATCTGAACCTTTAGTATATCAAGTTGGTCTATACACACTATTCTGTTCCGACATTTGTACTACACACAACCTACAGCCTTGAGGCTGTTTATGACAGTTTCTCAGCACCAGGAGACAGACAAGATATGTCATGCTTTTACTGAAGCTTCAGAAAGGGATTCTGCATTGGAAGGAATCGTTATAGACTAGTTTTTGGATAGGGAAGAATAATTGAAACAGGGACCTGAATTAGCAAGGCTATGTTGTACACTCAGAGCATCTGGAGAAAAAAAAATTACCCTTTATATTAAGCAACAAATCCACCACGTTATTAGCCATCACTCACTGTTCTTTTCAGATTCTGAATCCTACCTATATATTCTTCATCCAATACTGTAGATGCCACTGACATCTCAACATAGCAGTAATGTGGATGTTTTATGTAAAACAAAAAGGGGTTTTCCCCCCTTGAAGTTCAACCTATTCACACCTACTGTTGAATGCTCTACCAAGATCTCAACGTAGGTTCTTCAGTGACAACACCTCCCTCCAGTTCTACAATCTCCAAGCACCTCAACCATTCCTTTACCTTCCCAATGCCAGCACAAGGTAGGGATGACATCAATGAAGGAACTTTTCAGCCTCAGTCTCTGCTGAAAATACACTGGAAGAGGCTTTGTCCAGACTAGGTCATATTATTTGAATTAACTGATTGTTAACTTGAGTTAACATGATTGCCTGCAATCTTTATAAGTGTTAACATAAACACTTCACAAAATGTCTGCCCCAGGGCACAAAAGGTTGCCAATTCAGCTGAAGCATGACCAGGAATTATCATTGAATTCAAGTTGAACATGACCAGAAACTATCCCACATAGGCCATGTTGCAGAGAGGAGAAAATAAAAAGTAAAATCCTTTTGCCTGCACTGCATCTATTCTGTGGATAGACTGGAAAGGTCAGTCTACAGAGCTGGTAATCTGACATCTTCAGGCCCCGGGAGTAAAATTTCAAAAAAGGTGTTTTAAAAAAAATCCTGGACTACAATATATTGTACACAATAGCCACAAAAGTGAAGCAGAAATGTGACAATTCTAGTGTTTCAAGTCATCACATAACTAACGGTTTGCGTATCTGAAAGAACAAAAAGGGGTGCTAGTGATGAGGAAGGGAGCTGCGGAGAGAAACAGAGATTACATTACTAGTCACATCCATGAGGTAGTGGCCGAATGACAGTTTCTGTGAATCTCTGCAGATACCAGCACGTGTAGATATTAGCATGGGTGTGAGTTTTAAATATAGATTCATCACATCCCTAAACATTCATATGTAAGCAAAGTTGGAGAAATAACGGATGGCTTGGCGGACATCAGAGTCAGCATGCTGCAAAGACTGAATAGTCACCACCTCAAGCTTTTGAGGAACTTACCGTATATACTCGTTCATTAGCCCATTCATTTATAAGCCGACCCCCCCCCCCGCAAGATGGATAGGTAAAAATGGCAAAAGCTGTATGACCCTTTCATAAGCTGACCCTATATTTCAGGGGTTAGCAAACTTTGGCTCCCGGCCCATCAGGGTAAGCCGCTGGTGGGTCAGGATGTTTTGTTTACTTGGAGCGTTTGCAGGTACAGAGCCCCTCAGCTCCCAGTGGCCGCGGTTTGCCGTTCCCAGCCAATGGGAGCCGCGGGAAGTGGCGCCACTTCCTGCAGCTCCCATTGGCTGGGAACAGCCAACTGCGGCCACTGGGAGCTGAGGGGCTCCGTGCCGGCGGGGGCTCTAGATGAATATCTAATACATTGTCGTTTTGTTTAATTCAATAATTCCATAGAGTTTAAAAATAATAAAATTTTGGTATAGACCCATTTATAAGCCGACCCCCGCTCTCTGATGCTTCACTTTTTTACCAAAAATATCCGGCTTATGAACGAGTATATACGGTAACTACACATAGGATTCAAAAAAGTTTCTCCCGTCTCCAAAGTCATTTCCTTATTGACAGAAGCAATCTGGTAAACAGAACTATGTTAAAATCCCTACACTTTCCATTCACCTCCCCGAACCTGATGCTGTCTAATGCAGGGGTTCTCAACTTTTCTCTCTGATCCCCACCCCCACAACAGGCTATAAAAACTACACAGCCCACCTGTGCCACAACAACTGTTTTTCTGCATATAAAAGCCAGGGCACACGTTCGTGGGTACCAAGCTGGGCAATTGCCCAGGGCCCCATGCCTGGGGGGACCCACAAAGCTACGTTGCTTAGGCTTTGGCTTCAGCCCTGGATGGGGGGCTCGGGGCTTTAGCCTCATGCAGTGGGGCTTCGGCTTTCTGCCCTGGGCCCCAGCGAGTCTAATGCCAACCCTGTTTGGCAGACCCCCTGAAACCTGCTCGCAGACCCCCTGGGGGTCCTAGACCCCTGGTCTAATGCATATAACTGAGGGTACACGTTTTGTAATTAGCACAGTCTCATGAGCAATGTGGGTGCTAAATGAAACCGTTTTATTTTTAGGAAGAGGTTTATTTATAACATTGTATTCAGGAGGACAGAGAAGAGAATGGGGATGAGAGGTTCGTGCAAACCCCAGAGATGTATTAGTGCAGAAGACTGTTAGTAACACCGCAAGCTTTCAGAGCAGAACAAGATGAATCTAGCAAGAGACGTTTCAAAATGTGAAGAGGAAGAGAAATGTTGATTAGCTGGTGAGGAGCCATGCTCCAGCTACACCCACACAGCACAATAAATCATAAGCACTTCCTAATCAAAGAAGAGCAATACAGCTCAAGGAAAAAAAAAAATGTAGGGCACATAGCTATTGTGATGAAGTATGGTTTTAGCAGGAAAGCCATGAAGATTACTGAGACCTCACTAGGAAAAGATGTATTCCAAATGCCATTTTCTTTAATAAACCAGTGAAGCCATCATGGTTCATTTGGGAGGCTGATCTTGAACTGAGGTGTTTTTATTAAACTAGGAGACGGTGGTTACAAGTCACTGGACTGTAAGGGTTTTATAAAGAACCGGGACAGGCTTTTAAGCCTCAAGCTTACATGACTTCTTAACAACACTAAGGGAAGCAAGTTGGGGTGGAGGGGAGGTACCCCCAGCTAGACAGTTGAAATACTAGGGGGTCAGATTAATATCGGTTCATAACACTGGATAGTAGAAAGGTTAAACAGCTAGTAAGAGTTATGCAGAGAATTTTGTTTTAACAACTTTTCCTGTGGAAGATGCTTCTCTCTCGGGGCTTTTAAAGCTCCCTCAGCACACACTCAGCTGAGGACAGTCTAGCAGCCCGGCTGAAGTGCACCTAGCCTGCATCACTGGGGCAGCTCTCTACAGGCCAGGCATTGCTTACAATGGGGCACTTCCCTGTCTCCTCACTTGTGTCCAACCACAATCTGTCCACACACAATCAGTTCTGTTTACTACAAATAAAGTCAGTTCTGCCACACAAATTCCAACACTAGTTTAATAAGTTCTAGGCTCCTTCCTAAGTAAATTCTGGCCTCCCCCTTCCTTCGTGCTTCATACTCCTCCCAAGAAATTAGCACCAGGCCCCACCTTCTTTGCAAAGATAACCGACAAACAGAAGGCCCTTGACCTCCCAGAAACACTTCTCCACACAGGCTGCTCTGCTCCTCACTCTTCTGGATAAAGCAGCAGTGGTTCTAGCTTCCCTGCTTCTTTCTTCCCATCCCTTAAAGAAAAAGCACCAGTTTCCCTAATCCCAACTTCCACTCTACTCTCTGTCTCCTTCCTCCCCTCCTGAAGAGGAGCAAGTTGCTCAGGGGTCACTCTCTCTCTCTTTCTTCCTCCCTCTCCAATGAAGGAGGCAGCAGCTCCCTGGCCCAGTTAGGGCAAATAATGCAGGGCAAGGTTTCTACTCACCCTGGCTGAACAGGAAAGTGGGGTCTGCTAAGCCCTCCTATTGTATTGTATTCCTGTTATCACCATACCTGTATTATCCCAAGACAGTTTTGAATGTTATAATATAAACGGACAATAAATTACTAGCTCTATTTTGTTAGTCTGCAATTACAATACACTCTTTAAAATTAAGGGTCTAGACATGCTTCAGAGTATGATGGCAACTACAAGCTGCCTAACGGCCACATTACGAAAGTGTTAAAACCCTACCTTGAGACTTTCAAAGGTAGAGGATTTAGACAATCCCCATTCATTTGTTTAGATAGATCTTAATTGGCTTTTTAAATCTCAACTGCAGTCTTTACAGGACTGAAACTATTGCAACACACTGACAATTTGGCACGGTCTATACAGCTGAGATGAAACAGTTCATTAGAATGCATATAGACAGGCCATTAGTTGGAACGTACTGGAAGTGCATTTCAGGATCCTTATTTTTAAAAGGCATTAGAGGCCATTCCTGCGATGTGTTCGTTCCACTCACGAGGGAGGGCATGCATTCCAAAGTGCTGAGTCAGCATTACGGTATAGGGAAGCCAAGGACTACATACTGTCATTGCCTAGCAGTTCTAAAACAATTTTAAGGGTTTTACATTGCCTAACTACACCCCCTACCCCCATTACAATAAGGGTTTTCCACTAGGGAGCACCGTTTCTCAATCTTTTAAGTTGGCACTCTTATTACAAGAAAAAAATTTTTGCAAGCCCGTTACCTGTACAGTAAGCCAGTGATAACAAGCCTCTAAAATCTGAGTTTCAAGAGATTAACGGAACACTTAACTTTGATTGATGAGCATATAAAAGTGGTGGGGGGAGCAGGATTCTTTGCTTTGCCTCAATCTCATTCTCCCACATCCACACAGTTCTCTTCCGTAATCCTGCTGGGGGGGGAGGGGGGGGGAAAAGGGGGGCGGTGCCACTACTTACAAAACACTGACCTAGGGCCTCACCTCCCAAAGTTTGTTGTGCTTTTCATGAAGCTAAACAGGATTTATTTTAATACTGCCAGGTTGGTCTCCTTGGTTTTAATATTTTGTTCCATTGGCCAATCTTGGATGGACATATTTTATAAGCTAACAAGAAACACGCTGCATATGTTTATACTTGGCATAGTCTTTCATCAGGTCTCTGGATATGAATTCTACTGAGCTGCCTAAAATGATAGCTACCATTACAAGAGAGAATAAGGGAAAATCATTTAATAAGGCAAGGATGATACAACTAGGTGCAGTGTGCTTACTGTTTTTGTAAAACAGTGCGTCACCGCTGAAGTATTATCAGTCCGAAGTGGAAGTAGAGGGAAGTAAGTGATACAACACAGATCCCATCACCAAAAGTAAATCTGGTTTATAAAACTGACTGGAGTGTTTTGTTTTCCTATGTATTTGTGTCCCGCTACTGGCAGGGGCACGATACTGTGTGTCCCAAGAGGAATCAGCAGACTAGGCTGAGCTAACTATGGAAGGTTAAACACTCCCATGCCATTACCATTCGACAATGTTATACCCAACCTATTATACTACAGAATCACTAAATGCAGGTTGTGTCACTGCCAAGAAAATTGGGAACGCAGCAAATTGATATCGTGGAAGGATGGGGAGATTTAGTCCTGTTAAAACCAGAAAGTTGTACCATTTACAACTAATTTGGTATAGAAACTGGATCAGTGAAATCAGTGCAACCATGAGTGGATGGACACTCACTCTTCAGGTCATTTCAAAGTACCGGATATCAAAATTTAAGATTGCACCAGTTCCTAAACTAATTTAGTTAAAACCAATATAAACTTTTGTTTAAACAAAGTCTAAAACATTAACATGCCCCTGGAAGGGAGGAGGGATTAATTAAGGTAGAAGGAGGTTAGTGGGGAGGGATAGCTCAGTGGTTTGAGCATTGGCCTGCTAAACCCAGGGTTGTGAGTTCAATCCTTGAGGGGGCCATTTAGGGATCTGGGGCAAAAATATGTCAGGGGACAGTACTTGGCTCTGCTAGTGAAGGCAGGGGACTGGACTCGATGAACTTTCAAGGTCCATCCAGTTCTGTGAGATGGGCATATCTCCATTTATTAAAAAGAGCCTGAAGTTGACCACAGACCAGCTTTTTGCCAGGAGTACCTGCCTATACTTGGGTTCTTGTCTATCCACTTTTCTTCTTAACAAATAAATATCAAGAAGGATGAAGAAGAGAACCGAAGAACCATTCAACCATCCACCAACGTCAACAGCAGCAGCTCTGCATAGCTTCACTATAGATGCTGGTTTCACACCGGGTGCCAGGCAAACTTGCTATGATGTGCGGAACTACCTGGTCTGAACACATGCACCAATTCTGTCTGTAGACTCGTAAGTGACATCTGGTGTACACCAACTGCACTGTCCCAGCTTTCAACAAAACCACCTTTCAGGACTCCCAATAAAGGCAACTGACAGCACCTGCTTCCTTGTGAGTTTCTTTATTGCCAGAACATTCACAATATAAGAGCAGTTTTAGTGCTGACAGGACTGTATGAACAATGAAGTTTTACAACGCAAAAATATGCTGCCAGTTTTACAGCGCTGAACTCAAAGTTGGTTGAGTTTAGTCAAATGACTCACAGGGTATTTTTCTGGTTCCTTGACTTGGATTACCTTTATTCCATGCAGTCAGAAAGGAATTTTAACTAGTTTTTCCTCAGTGGGATTGCCTCCAGTGTATGGCCTAACTGACCTCAAGGGGAAAAAAAGCAGCCAATAGTTTTGTGCTACAGGGAGATCTACACCAGTTTGTGGGACAGGGTTATCAGCCACACCCTTTGCCCTGCAGAGACCACACAGATTGAGAGGGCAGAGGAATACCCATACACATCTTCTGATGTTGTATCAAGTCATCTGGTCTTTCCTTGATGACTACAACTTTCCATAGAGGTGTTCGGTAAAGGGAAAGGATGGAGGGAAGAAAGGACAAGGTCAGAGGAGGATCTATTTGCAAGCAAGTCACTTGCCCTGTCTTAAGTTACCCTTCCGTAAAGAGGGCCAGTCTAACTAGGCTGGCACTCTTTGCTAACAAAAATATGGGTAGCTCTGCCCATCAGATGAACACCAGGTGTTCTGCACCCATCACAGCTCCCTCTCCTCTAATCAAACACAGTCTAAAAACTCCACCCAGGACTGAGAATCCTAACACACATAGCGGTATACATGTTACACAGGTAATGGTGGGCTTTGCAGTAATACAGATGACAGTGTATAACCAAAATCTCCCCTTCCAGCAAGGAGCCTTCCTCCCTATCTGGACTGTGCATTGCACCACTATGAGTACTTTCTTGGATTAGACCTCTGGACGCGATGGCAAAAGGTTGCACCTGCTGTCACATCATCATCAACTAAACAGTAAGGGTACATCTTCGATCTATCGGGGATCGATTTATCGTGTCTCGTCTAGACACGATAAATCAATCCCCAAACGCGCTCCCCGTCGACTCCGGAACTCCACCTCGGCGAGAGGCGGAAGTGGAGTCGAAGAGGGAACGGCAGCGGTCAACTCACCGCCGTCCTCACGGCTAGGTAAGTAGACCTACGATACGCCGACTTCAGCTACATGAATAGTGTAGCTGAAGTTGCATATCGTAGGTCGACCCTCCGCCCCAGTGTAGACCTGGTCTAAGATGGTTTAGTACAGTGCCATACCACAAGCCTCCTGAATGACATTCGCCAAATCATTTAATCTGTTCCCCAGTTCTCTTCCCAGCCTCCCACTCCCTCCCCCAACCAAAAAAAACAAACAAACCAACCTACCAGTAAAACGTGAATACTACTTTTAACTCATATCAGAGTTGTGAGGATAAATTCATTATCTGCAATGCATCTATTTGCTATAATGGAATAGAGCATGAGGTAGAAGTGTTGACTGGCTGGCAAGACTTGTCTAAAAGTGGATACTCTCTGCTCAAGACAGCCTTTCCCTCACACCCAGAAGGTTATGATTCCCTTCTGCTATGCATGTAATCTTCCATAATGCAAGTACAGGTACTTTTTAGAACTAAATAGGAAGCTTCTGCTCCACCCCTTCTGTTTTGGGGCAACTGAATTAGTGGAGTGCCCCTAAAACTTGTAGTCTGGACTATATTCTGCCAGCACAGAAGAAAGTGTGACAGGTACTCCTTTGTGGATAAGAGAAGTGGAGACTGATGGATTACCATAATGAAAAAATCAGGAATTGAACTAAGCCACAGAGGGGGAAGCATTTTTTTTCCACTGTGGAAAATTACAAAGGGGTATCTCCTGCATAGGGCTGGGAGAGATTGTTTTTGCGCTCAAGGCTTTAAAGAACCTGTGCAAGACCAAGTTTAGGCTTCAAGAACAGCCGGGGGCACACTAACTGCAAAAGTCTCAGCAGCCATCATAAACCTGGTAACAAGATGGGTCCCAATGGGAAAAACAATGATCCCCTAGTGCCCCCTCCAAGCAGATGCCTGACCCGTGAGAGTCTTAAATTTAAGGAAAGCCCCTTTCTCTAGGCACTTGGCAAGATCAAGACTTGAACTTAACATGCAACACTGGAGGAACATTCCACAGGTGTGGCAGTACACTCTGATAGTTATAAGCTTGCCTTGAGCATGGAATAGAGTGCCCTGTCCAAAAGCCCCCCCACACATTATGGAGAGACTCCCTTTCACAAAATAAAGAGACATGTCCTACGAATGGGGGCAGCAGCTCAGAGGACCCTAACTAGTGAGAGGGGGCATCCCAATCAGCAGCCATTAGGATGCCAAGAAGCCACAGTGATGGGTGCCTTGTCCCAACTTAAAACCTATATAGCAGGATCAGAACTGCCTTGTCCCAACTTAATTTTCTTCAGAATCAGAGGGTGAGGAGAAGGCAGCAGCAAGTTCTAGGGAGTCTCTGCAGAGGAATAAAGAAAAAATCTGGCACCCACACTCCCTCTGGTAGAATAAGGAAGTGTAGCAGCTGTGGTTGTGTGCAACAGATCAAGTACTCACCCAGCACCTACAGACTTCAACAACTGCTGCTTCAGATGAGGCTTGGTGGGCACTTCGCAGGGAAATATACTCTTAAATATCTGCAAGTGGCTACTCCTGCTTGTTGCGAGTGTAATCTGAGTGCAGAAGGAAAATGCAAGTCTCTGCCTTGTATACACCATCTGATCTACCTATATAGCAAAAAAAATTTGAAGCCTTGTTGTCCCCTACAGCCAGATGAACCCAAATGACCTTGATCTCTCAATTGCTTTAGTTCTCTGTGCACTGCATAGAGTAGGCACACATCTTAAATGTGGGTGCCCTTAAACCCACAACAAGGCAACTTGCAGACACTTTGGTAGATAACTTGTATCTTAGCTGACCTTAGTGCAACTCTGCTTAGGGTACCAGATTATACAGTATGTTCTTGACAACTATTAACTGGAAACTCAAGGGGTAGATTAGTTTTCAAAATATCCACCTTAGTTGTTTTCATACAAATTCCAGGAAGCCAGCTTTTCTCCTGCTAGAGTCTCGCTGTATGAGCCACCTTTACATACAGGAGGAGATTTCTATGAGATGAACAGTGGTAATTCTGAGACCATGTTTACTAAGCCTACTAATTACACCCTTCAAGCCAGTGTGGTGCTACAAGAATTACAGAAGCCATCTGATTCATGGATTTTCTGCATAATCTTACATAGAAGTAGGAACAGCAGAAGTCACATAACACTTCTCTGGTCTGGGCAAGTATCTCTGTTGCCTCCATTCCATGAACAGCATTTGACTGTTTTGTGCCTGAAAACAGATCTACTGACTTGTAAAGTCAAATGTTCTAGTTATGTGCCAAAACATCTTTGAATGCCCCATTCTACCTGGTCTGCTTTGCCAATCCACTATGCAGTTGTTTTGCAACTTTGATGCATACACTGTACAGATAAACCAGTTCTTCTCTATCAGTGTCAATAGAACCCACGTCACTAAGGAAAGAACAACCCAGTCACTTTTGCGAACAAAGCCTGCCATAACTGGGACGTATCTCTTTGATGTTAAAGGTATTGATACCATCAGGCCCTTTAATACATTGCAGTTCTAATCAGTTGTTGCTGTGTCTTTTGTAAAAAGATATCTCAAATGCGGTAACTCTCCAAATGGGCTCACCATCCTTTCATGATTGTTTCTGTTAGGATGATCTTAGCTGGTTTTAAGATTTGCAGACCACCCTATGATCGGTCTCATCTACCACTAAAGTGATCTGAACACTTCATTCTTGGCTGGTCACAACAGCGAGCTGGGGGACAGAGGTAAAGGGGGAAAGAGAAAAAAAATTCAGTGAGCAGAAACTCCAGAGACATCTAAAATTATCAAATACAGGAAGCCCTCATTACCAAGAGGCACAGAAGGGACAGGATTGTGTGTTCTGAAGAAAACAGAATTCTCCATATGGCTTTTGTCAGCTTCTGTTTTCATTCTGAAGAAACTCTTTACCTGCACCCACATATGAATTACTCTGACAGCTATGAACAAAGTCTCTCTCATAAAAAGTCATGCACCTGAAGTACATGTATCGCCAACTGCCCACAGGTGTCCACTTGGACCTTGTTTTTTATTGGTGTCTGGATCAGAAGATCCTCTAAGAAACCACAGATATGAACCCCTTCTGTTGAAGAACAGCAAATAGCAGCCCACAGACCTCAGGAAACACAAAGTGGTAAGGATAGGTACTGGAAATGGTACTGATCATGAGTGAAGTGAAGAAAACTGCTGCAGGATGGACAGATATGGAGACTTACCTCAATGTCTGTCAGAGGGCGTGGGGGGTAGGGGGGGCCTCTTGGGACACTGCCCAATCTGGAACTTCAACTTCTGCAGTCCTTCTGATCCAGAACTGCACAGCTCCTGCCTGATTTCTTTGGCATCAGGGCCAGGAGGCAACATAAGCCCCTGAGGTCTATGCAAAAAAAGGGATTGTAGCTTCCCTTACATTGATGTTTTATTTATTTTAAATAACACATTTAGATATTGGGAATAAGATAAACCAGGACCTATGTATTCCATTTAATTGTATTGAATAAGTGTCTCATGACCCTGTCTGTTACCTGTTTGATGAACAACCTGCAACCCAGTTGAGACTCCAATTCTGAGCGAGTGTACTGAGATTATGCTGTTTGATGGGAAGACTTCCAAAGAAGTCTCCCCAGAATAGTTTTCCCTTTAGTAGTTCCATCTTGCTCTGCTGTGTTGGTACCATATTGCTCACAGAACAGCCTCAGAAGGATTGCTTCACCTTGTAGTTTGGCTTGGAATCTTGTATACAGTCTCGTAAATAGTAGGATTTAGTTCAGTTCCCTCCAAGACTCCAGCCATCAGTTTTCCAAAGGTTTTCTTCAAGTATATTCTGAGGCTGCCAGCAGCTGCTTTGATTGAATGGCTGCTTTCCAGGAACACAGCCACTTCTATGCCTGGCTCGCTGATCACAGCCATGGCTGAGAGAAAAGCCATCCAGAGGGAAATCTGGGACAAAACAATGCAGCCAGGGTTATCTAAAGGCTTACTCACAGCCCACAAGACTCTCTCATACTTGGTAGGAAGTTGGACAAAGTCTGCCCACAAAAGGATTAGTTAAGTGAAGTGAGTGAATGCGGCAGAAGGAACCCTTTGCGAGGAAGTTGCCTCCGAGGTCCTTCTTTATATACATAAGAATGGCCATACTGGGTCAGACCAAAGGTCCATCTAGCCCAGTATCCTGCCTTCTGACAGTGGTCAATGCCAGGGGCTTCAGAGGGAATCCATGAATCCACTTGACTGTATTGAGACTCTAATGAGATACAAGTCCATCAGCGGTCCAATAAGCCATCCTTTGTCACACAATGCCTGGGTTTTGCTGGGCCTTCCTTCAGGAATACTCAGCCCTAAGAACAGGCTTCTCGGCATTATTCTCCTGTCCCTCCTATCCTGACAGCTGGCATTCCTCCCAGGAGAAAGAATCCAAGCTCTTGTTTCAGTTTTTGTGACTTTTTAAATGAAATCCAAAGTGTTTGGGTTCCACTGATTCCAGCTGAATAAGACTGAAACCAGTACTGTGGATAGGATCCCTGGATTGTGTCAGAGTTTGAAAGATTAATTCTGATCTTAAGAGGGGATGGGGCTTCTTTTTTTTTTTTGCCCTCTTCTTCTGGAGGCAGCAAGGTTCTCACCCTTTTCTATGGCTTTTATATTTACGCTCCTATCCCTAATCAGCTAAGCATATGGATAGCGGAGATAGGCCTGATGAATTCACTGAACAACCAGGGGTGCTTACCTCCATGGAAAATGTACCTTCGCTTCCCACAAGGGGCTGTTGCTTCTGCTTCTTCGGTGCCCCCGGCCAACTCAGAGGCAAGCCCTTGATCCCTGTGCAGGGTATCAGACTCCCAAGAAGTCCCTAATGGCACTTTAAATCAGCTGGATGAAGGAAGAGGGTGACCTAGAGGTACCCTGAGGCAACCAAAGTAAGTCAGACCCGGTGGATAGGGAAGAGTCCCCATAAAGGAGCATATGGTTAAGCCTCTACCTTCAGAGTGGGCTCCCGCTCAGCGGCTGCTGCTGCTCTCCATCTGCCCAGTTGAAGGCAGCAGCACAGAAGTAAGGGTAGCAGTACCACAACCCCCCCCCCCCACACACACACAATAACCTTGTGACGCCTCAACTCCTTTTTGGGTCAGGACCTCTACAGTTACAACATATAACATTTCAGATTTAAATAGCTGAAAATCATGAAATTTATGATTTTTAAAATCCCGTGACCCGTGAAATTGACCAAAATGGCCCATGAATTTGGTAGGGCCCTAATCATTAGCCTCCTTTGTCTTTGAGCAACTACACTTAGATTACCCCTTCCTCTGCTCCACTTGCCACATGCCTAGTTCAGTTTTCTCCTGGTTCATGGAAGAGTGAGTGCAATCCCTCCCTGGACTAGGTCAAATTGTGGGGGGACTCCCCAGCCACAGACATACAAAAGCTCACTATTTAGTGATATAGGTAAATGCTCTTTATTTTTCTTCACTGCTTGTTTGCCCATACTAGGGTGACCAGACAGCAAATGTGAAAAATTGGGTCGGGAGTGGGGGGGTAAATAGGAGCCTATGTAAGAAAAAGACCCCAAAACTGGGACTGTCCCTATAAAAATCGGGACATCTGGTCACCCTAGCCCATACTGGGGATCAAGCAGGGGCATGCCCATCTTGTGCTGCTGGAATGCCTCTGGAGGAAGAGAACCCAAAACTGAAGTCATACAGCCCGACAACACAGTTTAAAAAAAAAATACCACCACAGATCCAGCCAGATTAAAGCAGAGTAAAATATCTGTTCCGACTATCCGGCTGTATTTTAGTTTAGAAAAAACTTAAATCCAAGAGTCAGAAAAAGCTTTGTAGTAGGCCTGTCCACCTCACTCACAGCTGCAGAGGCAGAATAGGTTCTTCAGGAGCAGGGCTGGACCCATAAACCAAAACCGACAAACTGAGTTCTGTACCCAAAGCTGCAAGCAGACTAAAGATTCACTGCAGGAGGAGGTGAGAAAAAAGTTTATATGCCCTCACAAAGTGTCAAAAAACAAGGCAGGGACATGGCTATCACACAAAACTCTCCGGTGAAAGTTCTCGCATTAGATCACCCATGTTGAATCACTATATCAAATATTTTCATTTGTTTGCTGGATTAAATATCGCAGTTTCCTGCAAGCATAATAGTGGTCAGAAACTCCAGTATGTATTCCCCAACTCCCTTTTTAATAAGCCCTCTTATAAGTCTGTATAACTTCATTTCATAAGAGCTTTTCTTAAAAAAAGGTTCTTCAGTCCACAGAAATAAAACCATGCATGACAGACAAATATTTACCATCTTACCCTGCATTTAAATGCAGAGTTACTAGCACTTTGAGCCACCCTTTTAAAAAAAAATTAAAAAAATCAAATTTCTTCTGGAAAGGAAGAGGGTTGGGCACAGTATCTTCAGCACACAAGCCTTTCCTTTCTTATTTGTATCATTACTCTGGACAGTGTTCAGAAGTTCAGCACCAGTGCTAGCTTTTGAATCTCATGTACAGACAAGTTTATTGAAATTAATTTCCTTTGCTGTTGTGCATTCAGACTTAGATCATGTGCTGAGGTTAAGCCAGTTAATAAAGATATATCACAAGCGTCAGAATGAAGTTTACAGTAGACAACTAAGAAGCCAGAACTGAAATACAAACTAGCAACATCTAAGGCCGTGTCTACATACAGCAGTTGTTGCAGTTTAACTGAAGATATGACTGGGGGGTGGAGGTGTGTGTGTGGAAATCAGCGTAGTTAAACTGGTGCAAGCCATCACACTTTAGTTTCAACCTATTCCTTGCCAATTTAATTTACCTGAAATAAGTCTAGTTTTCACTGAAGTGTCCACAGCTTTTTGCACAAGCTTAACTAAAAAAAGTAAGTTTTTAAAAGTCACTCCTTTAAACCAGTGCAACTTTTCAGGTAGATAAGCCCTCACGTTAGAGCGGAAGGAGATTTACATAGGGCAGGCCAATCCTATTAGCGGAGTCAGAGCTTTACTAACTGGTCATTAGTTTTTGGTGCTAACACCTGAGCAACCAATGGCACTATCACAAAATTTGGGTACATAATGAATTTGGCTAAACTGATTATGTTCAAAGGATACAAAAAGATTTATATTTTTGCTTTAATTTTAAAAAAAAAAAAGTCAGAAAATGGGAAAGGTTCCTATAGCAACATTAACTCATTTTCTGTTTCTGTTTTTCTTGAATATGATGCTTAATGCGTTTGTTTGTTCTGTTCAATTTATACCACAGATACACAGGAAGTGCAATAGGGCCTAGTTAACATTGCTTTAGGAATGCTTACATTCCTATTTCTCAGCTTCGATTTTTAAACTGTGCAACCTTGACATTGCATTACAGTTCTATGCATTTAATTTTTTATAGAGTACGAGGAAGTTGCCCATGCTGAATGTTAGCATCTAAATATTCACAAAGATCAATGAGGTGAGAGGAGATGGTAGTTCACATTGCTACCATTGCATAGTTCTCTACAGCGCCTGGACACAACAAACAGCACATCTGTTCCCTTTGAAACAGCAGTATCTTTAAAACGGATTTCATTTTTAAGTGAAAGCTTAGAACATGTGGATTGTAGAAAAAAATGTGGCAAACCCCACAAGAGATGCAGAATCCACTTTTATTCACACTATTTTCTTGTTCCTGTTAAGGAAACTTTTTTTGGGGGGGTGGGGGGAAGAGGACGACTATCTATATTGCCTCTTCTACGCAAACGGACATAGGAGCAGCCACAGCCCTCTGCATTTTAGGCTGGGCAGAAAGCTGCAGGCTTTCATAGAATCATAGAATATCAGGGTTGGAAGGGACCTTATGAGGTCATCTAGTCCAACCCCCTGCTCAAAGCAGGACCAATCCCCAATTTTTGCCCCAGATCCCTAAATGGCCCCCTCAAGGATTGAACTCACAACCCTGGGTTTAGCAGGCCAATGCTCAAACCGCTGAGCTATCCCTCCCCCCTTTGTTACAAAGGAGACTTCAACATCTTTGATCTTCAGTAGAGCTATTGAACAAACTCAGAAACAATTTCAGCCACTTAATAGCTTTATTAAGCGACCAATTCCCCTCTTGCCCACCGAGATCTTACCTTGGCGTAAATCCACGGCCAAGTACGATTTACATGCCAAATTTCACAGTTTAGCCAGTTGAGCCATACATACAATAGATTTTTTTCAATAAAAATACGCCCCTCTCCTTACATAGTTCAAAAACACAGTCAGTGAAAGGATGTACTCCTCAAAGTTGACTCTTTGGCCAGGTCAGGTATGCAACATTTCACCCAAAAGTTTGGTTTTGGGTTTTTAGCTATTTAAGGATATGAGCAAGTGGGGGAGGGGGGAAGAGAAGAGAAAGAATTTAAACAGATTTATAATCTAAACTGCAAACTATCAAGTGACTGCTACACACTCAGTTACCATATAAGTGATACAAGATACAAGGAACAATAGATGGTTTTTCTAGCAGTTAAGAGTATGCAAGAATCCTCCATTTAGGGGACAGTATGGAAACTATAAACCAGCCTGCAGAATATGCTGTCTAGAAGGACATCAACCTTAAAAAAAAAAAAAGCAGGGGGGGGGATTGTTTTGAAGATATTTTTAGCCTACTACTACTACAAACTAAGAATCGTATTCTAATTGTTGTCTAACAACAAGTGCAGATTAACTCGAACTGTTAATTTTAAGACTGAAAATCCTTGATAAAAAGATTATGTAAGCAATAGTGTTTGCCGCTTACCTTTAACTAGTTATGTTTGCTGATTCAAGATTGGAGATGAATGGTAGATCTAAAAAAGCAAGTAAATCCCAAGATCTTGCTCTGCCTTGAAACTGGACTGGTGCATATGAAATTTAATGCTAATGAATGAACAGAAACACAGGTCACAACATTAGTTTTTGGCATTTCAAGAGGGCACACAAAATGGATTACACTGAAATGAGAAAAATCCTGCTACAGAACAAGGCATGAACCTACTGAAAATGCCCGTTACTATACAAACTGCTGCTATATTACTAGTTGCTATGTATACACAGATGTACTGCAATCATTCAGGAGACTATAATTCTTTCCTACCAATTCTCTCTCTCTGGCCACAAGGATTGTCAGAATTTCAGCCTCTTCTCCTGCCACCCTCTCACATTCTCCTTGAACAAGAGCAGAGCTCCAAGATGGCATGCTTCTTCATCACCACCCTCCGAACAGTTGCTGTTCTGCCACTGGGTCCGATGGAGCACTGTCCCACTGAGCTTAATAATTTGTGCAGTCAGACTTATTAACATCCAACCAATTCCACAAGCCATTCAAAGCTCTTTAACATTCAGTACGTTCTTCTTCAAAGTGAAGGTGTAATCCAATGATAACAGCTCCAGTACCCCAAATAGTAGCGCACACAACTGAACTTGGCCCACAGCAGCACTTCAGGGAAGGCACCTGCAAGTCAGTAAACAGTCCAACAGCCAAAGTAGAGTATAAAGGGCCATTTTCACAAATGCCCTTAAATAACGAGGACACACGCAACTGAGAAGTACCACAACGCACCACCTAAATTTTGAACTTGGAAACACCCACATTTCCTCCTACTCCTCCATGGTATTAGGTTAAAAACAAAACTTAGAACAGTTAGGGCCAGGGCTCAGGAACTGCTACCAGGGGGTCTCTGTTCTTCAGAATTTAAGCATTTTTTTTTTGAAAAAAAAAACAGCCCTCTAGCTGTTATTGTTGTGAAGACAGACTCAGAAATGTGATCCAAATGCAATGGATGCAGAAATCAGTCTGCAGAAAGCCCAGAGCCATAGCTGAGAGTCCCATTCATCTCAGTGGGAAATTAACTAGATACGTAGTGATCACAATTTTAAATGTCAGCAATTTATTTCCTTATGCAACAAAGAAAGAGGGTCCTACATCTGCACAATTTACTGACTGGTGTCATTTTGATGCCACCGATGAGCAGTGTGTAAGAGATACAATTACTTCACCCCCAAATCAAAGAGGTGGCAAGCCCAGGAGACTAGCCAAGCCACAGGACATGTCCATGCCTCTTCGAGTCATATTTTAAGCATATGCACAAAATACTGTGAGCAGCACCTCATTCTAGAAGCCATAGGTTGAGCTTGTTTTGTGTAGTCTGGAAGAATACCACCACGTTTCCCACATTCCACCCCAATCTGGCCCCTAAACTAGATATGGAGATTGACAATCACTGAAGAGTTCTGCTTTCACATGATACTTCTCAGAGATGAGCAACAAAGACATTCAGAGATGCAGGTTCTAAGGTCAGCTGCTAACCTTAAGTACATTACGGAAAAACCACTTTAGACATGGTTCACTGCTCGACTATAGTTTTTGGGGCACTGAACACAATTCCACTGTTGTTGAGTTCCTCTTGTAGATTTTTAAAAAGAACCTGCAGAGACTATTCACAGGAGGCAGGGAATGCTATTTGCAAGACTTGAACAATTTATTGGACACATCACACGTCAAAGGAACAAGACAGTGTTCCCTTTTTCCTCTCCCGAGAAAAAAAGTATTGTATACTGTACTTAACTGAAATTTCCCACCTTTTTTTTTTTTAAAAGTGGAAGATGAAGCTTCAGCTAATATTTGCAGTACTATTACACCATCCCTACTAACTACATCTCTCCCCATAAGAGTTTAAGTGGTTAAATTAAGTTAAATATTCCAGCAGACAGGCAAAAGCAATTTCATTCCACACACACACAAAAAATCCACTGTGCAAACTTGGTTAGTCAAGGAAAACGGTTTGGGCTAAAACGACAAAAAATCTACATTGAATCATTCTAAAGGAAAGCAGCTAACACCCTGCAATTAGGGCCTGAAATACTAAAATGCAAAGAAGCCTTTCCTAATTCTGCTTAAAACCTGAATGCTTGAAAAGCATTTAGGTTTAAATTATCCCAGTTTTTGATTTTGTGTATTAAATATTCAAGATACTGTCTCACACATTTCAGATTAAGTACTGTCTATTCAGTAATTGTGTAATATATGGGGTAATCGTCTATTTAACATGCTACTAAAGAAAAAAAAAGTGGGGGTGGGGACACATCAGCCAGTTAACTGCAGTTCACACGTCCACGTTTTTGGCCAGTCAAGATCAGCACTGTTAACTCAGAAGCTCAAGGCAGCCATTTGGAAGACGACAGCAATTTTATTGGTTTCCGAAATACAGATGTTTTTGCAGAAAAGCAAGACATGCAGGCATTTTTTGTTATATACACCATCAGGTACACATTATGACCCAGGACTCGGGAAAAAAGTTTAAAAAAAAATGTGGCTGGCTGTTTTAATTAAATGCTGATTAAAACTGTGCTAGCTTATAAGATAGATGACTGATATCTTTAAAGTTGTGTTAGATGGTCAACCCAGAGTTAACTAAATTTAAAGATACTTCCCTTCCCCCACTCCAGAGAAGGCCCTAATGGTGTTTATTGCCTTTTTTTTTCCAGACAAGTAATATAAAATCTAGAAGAGTAAGCAGCACTTCTTAACCCTGAATAAACAGTGAGGTTCTTAGAAAAGCCCTCAGCCTGTAGACACCCAGAACTGGCACTAGGCATAAACAGACTAAGCAATTCCCTAGGGCCGTGAGCAGCTCAAGGGGGCCACCTATTCACTTAAGTGTTGTGAGGGGGGGGGAATATTCCTGCTTAGCACCCCAAATGGGCTAGCACTGCCTCTACAGCCACCTGACATTTACAAGCCTTCTGCTGGGTAGAGATCAGACACCATTAAAACTGAACCCAGTGAGAGAAAATTAAATCTCCATTCTGTTTTAGAGATGACTTGCAAACAAAAGCATTGGGTTTATAGTTATTTTGTTGGCGTTTCTGCCTGAATTATAAAAGCGATGAGATTTTGTATTAATTATTAACATCATTAAAAACACACATTAGATATTCAAGTCTCAGGAAACCCTGTAGACAAAGACTACAGAACATTGGAGAGCTAGTAGTATACCACATGATAATTGAACCAGTGAAACCTTAGACTCTAAGGCTACATCCACACTACCCGCCCGATTCGGCGGGTAGCGATCGATGCTCTGGGATCGATTTATCGCGTCTTGTCTAGACGCAATAAGTCGATCCCAGAGCCGCTCCCCGTCGACTCCGGAACTCCAGCTCCGCGTGAGGAATACGCGGAGTCGACGGGGGAGCCTGCCTGCTGCCGTGTGGACCGGGGTAAGTACCTTTTAAAATCGATCTAAGATATTCGACTTCAGCTACGTTATTCACGTAGCTGAAGTTGCGTATCTTAGATCGACACCCCCCCCCTAGTGTGGGCCAGCCCTAAGACTACTCTCCCAGCTTTGATCCAGAACTGGCACAGCTGCAACAATGGAAACACTCATTCAGAGCGGGTCCAGGCAGCAGACCTATTATTTCAGAAGGAGGAGGGAGACGAGTTAAGGAACTTTATGGCTCCCTCAGAATGCCGCACAATTCAATTCATGGCAACTATAGTTACAGACAAGATCCAAAAATATAATACCAGTAAAATTTAAGTAAAAATTCCTAAAATAGTTCCAAGAGAAGTGGCATGTATGGAACATAGGTTCTATCTGCATTCATTTGGAACGTCCCATCTCAAACGCACACAAATAAGATCTAGATACTGTAACATTGTCCACCTCTCTCTGTATCATTTACTCATGCTGCTAGAACTCTACACACTAATGATGCCCATCCCAAGCTATATGTCTGATTGCAAGCGTTATCATTCGGCATGGAACTACTAATACCTTTAAGGTTTTTTAAAAATTTCTAGGAGCTATTTTTGGCATTTCTACTATAAGCAATTTAGAGTTGCTTTTTATAAGAGAAAGTGGTATGAAGCATATCCAGTCTCTATAGAACATTTAAAAATGGACAGTCTCATCAGGACCATCTCTAAGACTGCATTTTCTTTGAGAGAGTGGGCTGGATAAGGCAAGGCAAGATAGCAAGTGCTTTCACATGGAAGAGGTAAAGGACAGAGCACGCAGCTGTTTTCTAGATACAGCCTCTGCCAAGGTTATACTGTAAAACCTAGCTGCAGTGGCAACACATTAGACACCAGGATTCCTTGCAAATTGACAACAATGCCCACTGGGTTACTAGTGCAGCTTGTTCTTCAATACTGGCAGTTTTCCTCAGCCTCTCAGCTGACAATCAAAACCCACTTTTGTACAATATTTTGCCATCAGATACTTACTACATTTTAAATGAAAACTGCAAAAGCAAACAAACTTATTTCAAATTATGTCGCAAGGCTATACTCCAGTACAGTTGTCTAAACACTAAAAGCCAATTCTTCTCAGGTACAGCAGTATAAATTCAGCATTAATCCATTCAAATCCATTAAATTGTCTAGATGTTCACAGATAACAGATCAGAAAGGAGGGAGTTTGATTTCCTGCATAGGAATTGGGGAGAAGGGTGTCAAAAAACCCCAAACGTTGTTTGGTAGTTGCTTCGGAGGATATTGCAATTTGTTCAAATAAATTTGAGCCATCAGAAAAAGAAAGCTTCATGTTTTAAGACAACTGTTTCTCGTAAAGATAGATGTGCTCATCACTCAAGATTTTAACCTCTGCAAACAAGCACATTAGAACAAAAATCAAATATTCCTGATGATGGGGATGCATGCATCTTTAGATGCAAATCAAATTCATTCATCAACTGTGATTTGTTTTGCAGTGATAAATGGTGGTGAACAGTGGCAAGAAGAGATCAAAAGCCATTAGCCTGAATGACAGTAAGATTTTGTCATGAGCAACCTTTTAGTATTGCTGGGATCATTAAAAAGCTTACTATTTACAAGTAGGTAAGTAATTTTTTTCCCTTCAACTCTACCTCTGAAAGAATCTAGAGCACTGTAGAGTAGCTATGCTGATTTGAGGAAAGGAGCACAGAAAAGAAGGGGTAGGTGGAAGCAGTCTTTGGATTCTGCTAGACTAAAAAGACCGGTTCTTTTACCTCCCGCAACTGATCTATTAAAATAGCAATTAAGCTAATGCAGTGCAGGGGGAGGGACTTTTTCACCCTAGTCTAAACAAGTCCTTACTGAGCCAGGAACAAGGTTATGATATGGAGGAATTTTAAATATTTCCTTTTTTTTTGGTAAATAATCACCCACAAGGTAAGCAAATTCATAAGTAGGAAATTTAAGCTTCCTACATATGTATGAAAAACTTAAGTCTTTTCCTACTTTGGTGGAAAATTAGCTGACTTAAAGGCAGTCATTAAATAGGATATCCCTTACTCATTACACCATTTTATACAATAAAAAAAAAAATGGTGGTGACTAAATGCCAAAAGATCACACAGTGCGAGGGGGACTCGGTTTAAGTCTGCGTAACAGAATAAAACAGCATTAACAATAAACTAACATGATTAGGGCCAGTAATGTGGAAATATTTATGCAAATGCTAACTAGCATGTTCAAGACTTATCAGTTACTCCGAAGACTAAAGCAATTAAAGTCTTTACTGTGCACAAAAAAAGGATCAACCATTTCGCTGGAACAGAACACACTGGAATTGAGAAGACCATCACTGTGAAGGGAAATGTCAGTTCAAGTATGGCTATAAAAGGCTTTTGAAAGGGAAAATAAAGCCTCAGTATGCCAAATTTTAATGTTAGATAGAATGACTGAGTTCCCTTACAGTTTCAAGGTTATTTGCAATTAATCTAGCTTCCATTATTACTGCCAATGCTATGTACAGCCAAAAAAGATAGTTAATCTGAGACACCTATGTTGTGTATGTCAGATAAAGCTCACATCCCTTTTCAGTTGCATATTAAATCAGCAGTAGGTCTCTTCTTCCACCGTCTATGAGAAAACAAGCTGCAGAAAAGGTTCAGGGTCTGCTTTAAGTCAGTCATCCCAAACGCATTTTATCTCCAAAAAGTCTAGGAAAAAAAAGAGTTAAATGTTGTCTATGGACTCGGATCACTTTGACTTGCAACAAAGGAGGACATAAAATGCCAAATTGAAGCTGTAGTTCAAGTTCTCAACACAATGCCATGGTCACCCCTTTTACCCCCAATTTTAGAGAGTCAGCGTTGATTACTAAGGGTTTTCTTTGCATCCTGCCATTTTTGTCAGCCCAACGCAAAGGAAGAGAAAAAAAATCACAAGAAAGCTATTTTAAAAGTACCAATTTAGCATTAGGGAACAGGAGACTCTAAACCGTAACAGCACACCAAAATTCAAGCCTACAAGTATATTATTCACTGAATACATCAAAAAAGTTACTCATCTAGTCATAAAACCGGTTGTTGAACAGATTAAATTCATAACCATTTACTGAACCATATAAGGAAACTCTTCTGTGGTCTAATGAAATATTTCTTGTCCAAGTTCTGACTTTAAAAGTGTTGCATTCTAGTCTTAAGGTGTTTGAGAGTCACAATCTTGAAACATTAAGCAAACAATTTCATTTACTTGTGCTTAAAAAAAAAAGTAATTTTATCTCCACTGATGCCAAACACCACATAATTAGAATATTTCACTACAAAATTTCAAATGCAGGTCGTACTACATAAAACTGAGCCAGAATTCTAGGAGAGAGGAGAGATACTCTAAACTGTGGAAAGTCTTGATGTTACTAGGCATTTTGTCCTCCTATCATCAATTATACTATGTAAGCCAAAATGGAAGGGTAAGACCAGAATGAGATAACATCCATGAAATTAAAGGAACAAATTTTAAAAGCTGATTTACGGAAATAGTTATGCATTGAGTAATAAAAGTAATCTCTGGACTCACTGCCACAAGGTATTCTTGAACATAGAAGCTTAGTAGTATTCAAAAAAAAATAAATTAGACATTTATATGAATAATGAGAAATCAAGCTACATGAAACAGAATAAATTTTAAGGAAAGAAAGATCTTTGTGTGTTTCAGACTAAAATCACAGGGGTTAGTGAAAAATTCCCTATGGGCAATTTATTCCATGGCTATCCATAGTGTTTTTTGCATCTTCTACTGAAGTACTTGGTATTGGCCACTGTCAGACAGGATATTGAACTAACTGAAACCCTGGTCTGATCCAATATGGCCATTCCTATTAGATACTTGCCTTTAGAGATTCAAAACAGTGAAAAAAGTTTTCTTCGCAAATATTCCATTTTCAGCTTTTGCTTGGTGCCAAGCCACCAACTTCCTTGCCTTGCTATGATTCATTTCTCTAAGGTAGAGGTGTGGGAGTGGTTGAAGGATAATGAGTCAAAGTTTCACAAAGATGTGCTAGTGAAGTTGTGCCTCCTCAGTTTTAATTAGTTAATAGGCAACAGAAGATGAAAATCAGCTTATTTCCTGTTCAATTAAGATAACTGCATCCCAACAGAAGCCGATTATATTTATCCCCTTGTCTTGTTACACATCACAACTATTAGGTACTGTCTATTCGGACACACCAAGGTGTAGTGGTGCCAGTGGTCAGGAACAGCAGGGCTAAGGCACTTTCTTCCACAGGGTGGAGCGCTGTGATAAGCTAAGGAAGCCAGTGTCCCAACTTTCCACATGTTCCTTTCCCCACCCAGGCCCAGCATCTGTACTTATGCACAGTTCACATTCACTTTAGAGTGAAATGACAAGAAACCCTTGCATATTTTAAATGCTCACGCAGCATTTCTGAAGCATTCAAGATGCACAAGTTATTCCAGGGTTCTTCAAGCTAAAGGCAATGCAAACTGTGCACAAAAATAAATGCTGCCCCATGGTGCAAGTAACGATTCCTTGATCTGTATAAGCTGATCCAGGGAGAAGACAGCAGATGCATGGTTATGACTGAATGAAATCCAGGAAGAGTGAGGTCAGACCTGAGATGGGGGAAGTAAAAAGAGGTGCAAAGTGTAGAGAGAATGGATGGATAGGTGTGTAAGAATGAAAGGCAGTGTTAAGAAAAGGGGGGGGGGGAGAGAGAGTAATCCAGATAAAGACGTTTAGTACAAAGAAGAGTGCAAACAATGCTTCCTGTCATGGTAGCAGGTGCTGATGCTGAGTTTAGCTGAGCTAAAACAGATGCCTGGACAGAGGAGAAAAACAACGAAGAAGGGACAGGAGATTCCTGAGAGATTACAGGAAACAATAAAGAAAGGAGGAAAGAAGACAGAGCCAACCAAGCAGTCAAAGGGAAGACGAGATCAACAAAAGCTATTCAGTCACAAAAAGCATCTCCCCACTAAACGATTGTGCTTATTCTTTTGATGCAAATATTAAGTACTGTATTGTAGAGTTTAAGGACAATAACCAAATAATTTGACCAAGACCTGGAAAACTAAATATCAGCAAAGAGGAGGCTGCACTGAAGTTTTTACACACTTCCCTCGCCACAGAGTTCTGGGAGTAAAATCTTGACACCTCTTCCCCACGATTTGAAGCCTCCAACACATTCAGCTCCTCCACCTGTGATGCTTGTATATGCCTATCTGAACTTTCTTCTTGGTCCAACGAGAATCCTGAACAGTCTCCAATCCTGTCCCTGCCCTCCACCAACAAAGTCCTATTTTAAAAAGGCAGTTATTTTTTAAACTAGGTTAATCTAGAACTCTTGCATATCAAGTTATAGCTACATTTCTCCACTGTAAAGGGAGCCAAAAGTCATCTGCATCAGTGGCCTTTCCCCATCCACATCCACTCAAGCATGACACTTAATTATGCAACTGATAGGTTTGCACTCTAAGCTTAATTGTGCAGAAATTTTAGCAAATGGGAACTTCACACTTTTTCTGCAGGTTCACTCTTGCAGTGAGCACATGGGTCACACCAAGGAAGGACTCTACATTGAGCCCAACTTAGTCTATTTACTGTAGGTTGCTGTTGATCTGCACTCTCTCCTGCCCCTTTTTGTGTTTGCTTGTCTAGCATCATAGTATATCAGGGTTGGAAGGGACCTCAGGAGGTCATCTAGTCCAAACCCCTGCTCAAAGCAGGACCAATCCCCAATTTTTTTTGCCCAAGATCCCTAAATGGCCCCCTCAAGGATTGAACTCACAACACTGGGTTTAGCAGGCCAATGCTCAAACCACTGAGCTATCCCTCCCCCCTAAATCATGCCTGCCCAATATCTTCAGTTTGCAGCCCCAGCGCTTAGGAAAAATGACTACATGGATTTGCCAAAAGCTTGTTAGGACAAATGGCAGCTCGCATTGCAGTGAGGTGGACGATCCTCAGAAAGAAGTAGGAACTACAGATCAGAGGAGATGGCATCTCACCCTGTGGAAAGAGGAGTCCTTGCAAGAGGAAAATCCCTCTCTTGGGGGGGGGGGGGGGAGGGAGGGAATCGGCAGAGGAGGCGCAGTGTGGGCCTGCAGGCCAGGGCTATGGGGAGATTGAGCGACAGGCGGAAAGCTGGAGGACGGTTTGGTAGGCAGCGCCCCACGAATAAGGTGCATCTGGTCCGCACCTTGGCCGGCCCGTCTACACCACGCGCTCCCTTCTCTGCAGCACGCGCCCGCCTCTCCGCCCTGCATCCCCCCCCGCAGCGCGCGCGCCTGCCCGCCCGGGGATCCTGGCACGCGGCGCGGCTGCACTCAGAGGCCCCGCTCCCTACCACGCCCAGCGGCCTCCCCCCCCCACACACCCCGCCGCCGCCTTTCCAGCGCGTGCGATCCCGCGCGGCAAGCGCGAGGCGGGAGCTTCCCCCGAGAGCCCTGAACAGCGCCCAGCTGCTGCCGCGGCTCTCGCACCGCAAGTTTGGGGGGCGAGGTCCGGCGGCACTTTGCGAGCGCGCCCCGCCGCAGCGAGCCGCGGGTGTCACGACTCCGTCGCGTGTTCAGCGGCTCCTCAGCGGTGCATCCCCCCCCCCCCCCCCCCCGGGAAAGCTGCAAACAAAAGGCAGCGGCGAGAGAACTAGCTGGACGCTGCAGCCCCCAGACTCCCGCACACGCTGCAGTTAGAGGAGACTGAGACCACCAACGCGTTGCTAGCGACAGCGCCCCACCAGCACACAGCGAGGGCCCCGAGTAGCTGCTCGCCGGTGCACGCAAAGCGAGCTTGGTCTTGCAAACTACTAACAACTCGGGGGCATCCTAAAAAAAAAAAACACAACCCGCGTGCTCCCCCCCGAAAAGGGAACCTGGAGCTTCATCTCAGCACCAGCCGCGGTTCCCACCCGGGGGGGGGGGGAAATTGCTCTCATAACCCGCCCAGCCCCGCTTAATTTTTGGTTTAACTTACTCCGGCCCTGCGTTTGCAGCGCCCACGCCAGCAAGGATCCCGGTCCAGCTGCGGCAGGGACGAGCGGCCCAGGCGCGGGCGGGAAAATAAAAGGAACCGCACCTCGGGCGGCCTGAGTGACACCTGGCAGGGGCCAGTGAGGACACCGGGAGCCGGCGGCGAGGCGAGGCGTCAACGTTCCCAGCGGGCAGGGACTCCGCCCCGGCCCCACATCGACGCGCGGGGGTCTCATGCGCCCTCCCCCACTGCCACGCCCATTTTGGGGCCCGGAGGAATTAGCACCGCCCCTAACAACACGAGTCTTGCAGGCTGCACCGGGAAAGCGTCCCAAGCCCCAGGGTCTTGCAAACGTCCCCTAGCTGCATCCTGCATGGGATTGCTGAGCTGATTCCCCTGCCCCCCCGCCCGGCAAGAAATTGTTCTTCTCTTCCCAGCCCGACCCCCTCCGACCTTTATTCCAGAGGCCCGTTTAATTAGAAGGAAACTTTGCAGGCGGTGTTCGTTCTGGGGAGCTTTCATGATCCAGTAAACTATTTCTAGTGTGCAAGGGGCCTGGAGAGCTGCTTGGTAGCCTGTTCTCCCTGGGGTCCCCACGCCAGGGTAGGAAGGAGAGCTATAGTGTAGTGTGCGGCCCCAGCAGTCTGATAATGGGGGCGGGGAGGTATTTAATAAGGAGTCACTCTTTCATCCCCGCCCATTACGAGTAATACTTGTATTGCACGGAGCAGGCCCCCATTGTCCCTCTACAAACTCGTGCCCTCTGCAGTCTGAGTTCTGCTTTAGTCAGAAGAACTAGCAAACAACTAGGAGGTATATTATTGCACTTGCTCTCGGTTCATTGTCATTAGACACCTGAGTGCCTCGTTAGCCAAAACAGATCACCTGCCCATGTGCAGGACAAGGGGGAAACAGCCTCTAAGCAATGCAGTAAGGGGCTCCTGCAGTCTAGAGGTGGAAGAAAAGTGGGGGGTTACAAGCAAGATCTCTAGTTTAGCTGTTTCTTGATTCATAGAGGAATGAAGTGTGCTTTATCTCCTTTAGGGGAAAGAATAAAGGGCTCTTATGCTGGGGCTCTCGTTATTTTTGCCCCCCTCCTATCCTAGCAGGAACAATCTAATATAGATTTGGAGGGGAAGGAGAGAGGAATGCCATGCTGCTTTTTTTTCCCCTATACTTTATACAGTATGTTAGTCAAATAGTCAAAAGACCTGAAGCACCTGCAGCTCTGAAGTCGGAGGGGCCTACACTGCCTCTGTTGCTACCTCCATCTCTCTAAAATAGCGCTTTAGCTGAAGCTCGTTCCTTTGGCCTGAAATAGTATGCAAATCGTCTCCAGCTTGGTCCCTGCTAAAATTTAGATTCCTAGTAGCTCAGTTCATTCCCTGGTTGGAGATAAAATGCACTCTATAGATGGGCTTAGCTTCTAGCAACAGCATGCTGTTAATGGTACTTTCTACAGAAATGGCCTGGGAAGGAGGTGTTAAAATGACTGGATAATATAGACTAAGTCGAGGAACTCAGTGTTGGTCTGTAAGATGCACTTTTCAGCTTCAGGCACATATACCCCTTCACCCTCGCAGATGTCTTCTAAACTGCGATATTTGTAAGCTATAAATCCAGCAAGGACACACAACCTCCACCCCTCAGTAGCAGTCTTGTCTCATAGATCTACTTAATACTAGTCTACAGCTTCTTTCCTTCAAACCTCTAGCAATCTGGATGCTCTTTCTTTGAGCGAGTATATTTAGCTAGGCAGATAATAGGCTTCAGTGAATGGTCACATCCTCAAAGCTAAGTACAAGTACTAAATGGCTTAATATTCCTTTCGCCCTCCCAACAATAAAGCTAGCTCTGTAACGTGTAATTGTTAGTTAATATACCGTCTCAACACCAATTTCACTACCAATACTGGGAAGCCGAATGGAGGAACGTGCCCAGCTACCAATTTGCCACAGTTATAGAGCTCTCCTAGTGATTCTTTTCAGATGTGCAATAGGTGGGTACGTAGAAACGTGATGGGCATAAATTAAACAACAATGGCAATGCTTGGTCCTGTCCTTTACCACGCTGCAGTGCAATCCTTTAGCAGCTCTAAAATGCCACCTAATCCCATCGGTTAATACAGGACAGGAAGGAGGTGGAAGGTGCATTATTTTTAGACCCAGGGGACCCTACTCAACCCCAAATCCCCCCCACCTCCCGCCTATCATTTTGCTTCTGCCACTAAATGTAAACTTCTCCCATGCAAGCCAGACTTCCCCGCGGTTATGTTTCCCCTACGCAATAATCGGGAGGCTGCTTTATCTTAAACAGGGGCAGTATTGAAGTTAAAATTGAAGCAAGCTCGACCAGCTACTTACAGTCTGGACCAGAAACGCCTCCCATGCTCAACCATTTTTCTCTGGTGGCAGCTTGACAATAGCTAAGAGAGGGGAAAGGGAGCTCACTGCCGGGATGGCTACCGGGCACTTACAGGGAATCGCTTTTTCAGGGATGAATGCTGTCGCTACAGTAGGACCACGGACAGTGATTGGAGTATACCTCTCTCTGTCCTTCCAGCTCACGCCTTTCTACTGCCTCAATACGGAGCATTTTTAGCTTTCCCAGAACAAAGGGACTCTTGTATCCCGCATGTAGACTGAATCCTCCCCATATAGGCTTTTAATTTTCACTCGAAGGTTTGAAAAATAATCCCCCCTATATTACAGCAATCAATTCACCCCAATTGGACCTTGCATACCTTGTACCCAGTCATCAGTTTTGACAGCTATTTACCCCAGCTAATCACACGGGCTGCATGTACTTGGTCCAGACCACTACAACTCATTGTATGCTGTAGCATACATGCCATCTCGTATCCCTTCAGAACCGACAAAATGCTGTCTGGCTAATGCAATTAAACTTGGGGTCTTATCCCGCCTAATCTGCAAACGTAGGTTTATCTTTTCAAAGCGATACTCATTCATTCATCCGCATGATGTGGGTCCCTTCAGATGTTTTACGCAAGTGATGCATTCAGAGTTAGAAAGGTATTCCTATTATAAGAACTTTAAACCGCGATCTAGCTAGTTTATAGCCTAGGTACTGAATATGGACATCTGCTTGAATGCAAAATAATGTCTATTTTCTCCTAGTGGTCTTAATATTGCCAATACTTCCAGGTATTTGTCCTGTTAACACACTGTAATGTACATGAATTGCTTTAAAGGAAACATAAGCACATATAATAGATTTAATTCTTTACTGCATGCATCCTACGCTTTCTGGTATTTGATTTAGACAGTGCATTAGCTATAGAAACATTAAAAGAATCAAAACACAACTTACCTTTCTCTCTTCAGCTTAAAAAAAAAAAGTAACGTTGAAGTTCTCCCAATACAAAGAAGCAAGAAGCAGATGGATAGTTCTCAAGACAACACACAAAATCTAAACTGTGGACAGTTTTAAACGGAAGCAAATGAAATGAAAATGCTTTCCCCTCCCAATAGTCCAACACTTAAAAAAAAAATCAGGCAAATTAAAAGGGGGAAAGGAAAACTTAAAACAAGGACTGTGACAAGGCTAGCCTCCTATTGCAACACAACTAAACAAAAAAAGGGGGAGGGGAGAGAAATAAAGGAAGGAACAAAGAAAAGAAGGGATGAAAGGACGCGTTACAAAGACGGTCTCTCTCTCTCTGCCTCCTGGTTTCTTTTTAGCAGCTCGCTACAGAAGTAAAATGCTGCATCTCTAAGTGAGAACAGAAATAAAGGGGGAGGGCGTCTTAAAAGGGAGGTGGACTGGATCGCACAGATTTATAGCAACCGGATCACCCAGCGCTCCTCCGCTCCCGCACCACGGTGTGTGTGTGCGGCTCTGCCAGCCTCCCACCTATCCCGGGCGCCACGCGCGGAAGTATACGCCGAAACCCGACACAACGGAACCTGCTGGCAAGCCCGTGCGCCGCGATTGGTGCGACGGGGTTCCTCTGGCGCCGCCCCGGCGCCACGGCCCGCCTCGATTGGCTGTCAGCCGGTGTCAATCTGGCACCCTCAATGGAGTCCCGTTTCAGGGTGCGTTGCACCGAGAGGTACCACGCTCAGCACGGGGGGCCAGGCGAGGAAATAGGAGAGCTGGAGCGGAGAGCAGCGTGCGCTGGTTCCCCGCGGGGTGCAATCTGTATCCGTCCGAAATCTTGCTGGCGTAGAAAGACTCGGTACTGGGGACTGACCGCCCCATCTTGAACCTTAAAATGTCATGTGTCCCCTCTGTAGCTCTCCCTTGACCCACGAGCGAAAAAGAATTGTCTGCACATCCACCTTGTTTCTCCTGGGTCTGTTTTAATGACTTTCGAGCGCTTCGTGATTGGTCTTGGTGTTTCAGTCTTTTTTTTAATACATTGCAGGGACAGGGAGGGTTGTTAGACAACACTTGCAAAGGCAAGAATGGAAAGCAAGTGTTAGGATATAGTACTTTCCCTTATGTCACCACAGAGTAGGGGAGAATAACTAAACCATCCTATCCAGAAAGCCGCCGTACAGAGCTCGGAGCCTTTCATTGACAGGTACATCTAAAAAATTAGGAGTTGATCTGGACCACATACTTCTCACGGTCAGGCAAAACGTATTTCACTACTCTGCATTTAAAGAAGTTTATAGTACTGACCAATTACTGCAGTAATTTCTCCTCTGACAGTGAAGACTGATATTAATTGAGATTTCCAGTGACAAACTAGGAGGGAAGGACTTTTCTTATTCTATCACTCTTATATTTCCAAGAGAACACGGTTGTCTTTAAGACCGTTATGTTGAATGGGAGAAACAAGACTGCATGAGATACTGAGACGTTTCATTGTTCATACTGGTCCTTTATGGCACTTGAACTTACTTTCTGTTTAAAATGTGAAATGATTCCTAGAACGTATTTGCTTCCTCTCCCCTGATACACAACACAACGTGTTTAAAGCATTTACAGTAACAAAGCACTTACGCCCTTCGGAAAGGAACTCCTTTGGATGCTTATTTAGTGCAATCTGGTATTTGCATCCAGCCGGGGGGGGGAGGTGGAGGGGGAGACACACAGAATGATTGGAAGAGAGCAGTAAAATAAATTAGTGTTCCTTGAGAGTGTCCTTGAGTGTTTATAAATGATTAATGGGATGGAAGAGAAACCTGTTTATCTGCCGTTTGGTCCATATAATCGCCATCTCCTATCAACGTGACAATAACTAAGTAGTACATAGGGCCTGATTTTTTACATCTCGCAAAGCCATTTATATTTTAAATGTATTTGACATATTTCTAGAACACGAAGATTTTAGATCATCTGGAATTTAATTTACAGTCTATCACCAACTTTTTGAACCAGGTTGGAACTCCGAAAAAAACGGATCAACTCCTCTGATGAGCAAGTGGTGAAAGAGTTGTTCTTTGAACTGAAGAGAAACCTGGTGAGGAAAATTGCAAAGAATTATCACATTGATAAACACCTTCCCAACAAGGCGGCTCATACAACAGTCCTACTGAAGTGATGTCTATTTATAGCTAGTTTGTAGAAGTGCATGCATAAATTATGTTTCTAGCAGGTTAAATTAGTATTCCATAAAGTCCCTTGGGCTTGCACTATTTTTCACTTTACTTTGGTCTGTGACTGCTCCTTAATTATAGCAACACGTACCCTTTGAAAAAATAACTGTTTAAATGTCTCTAACGATGCCACACTTAACACCTAAATGTTGGTGCTCTTTAGAATGTGGGTGATGTAATATTGCACACAAATCAAGTTTAGTGTATACATATGATTAAGTCATATTTTGAAACAAATGTTAGTTTGTCAGGGCGGGTTTTGAAGTGTGGATCATAACTGAGACGAAGTAGAACAAATAAAACTTATTCGTTCTGTGTTGCATTCTTAGATAAAACTAGATTTACTTAGTGGTTACTTTTTCTTCAGTCTAGATTATGTAGAATGGGGTTTTTTTTTAGCAGTTAACACCGTTCCTCAACAGTGTATCAGCAGTACGTGAGGGAGGAGAAAATAAACCCAATGAAATCTCTGAGTAGAGTCCTTTATTGGCAACCCCTGTAAAATAACTATTCACCACATCAATAAATAGCTGTTCCTACATTAAAAGGAGTTTCTAAAGAAAACCCCGAAACTTATGAGATAGTTGAAACTAGAAATGTGGCTTTTTCAACTTTTCCAGGGAATTAAATGGATCTGCCAGAAGCAGGAGCCCAAACACGTCTGCTATTCAGACTCCGATTAGAACACTTTTCAACAAAAGACTAGCCCAGCTGTAATTAGCGTTCCATGTTTAGTAATAAAATCCATAACTTCGAACCCTAACACTTTTGATAGACTTAAAATCTCTACCAATGAGGCACGCACGTTGGCTGATACAGGGTACTGAGTGAAACTAAGCAGAAAATAGCTCTTAAAGTCCGTGTCTTGTCATTGGCCCTTCTCCTCTCTGATTCGTCTTCAGTCTCCTCCGTTGTACACAATGGCAGCAGGGAAAAAAATGAAATGCTCAATGAAATGCTCTCCCATAAATTATGTATAAATATAAAACGGCCACATATAATATTGCAGACGATGACCTTTGGGACAGAAAGTCGCTTTATTTACTTTTTGGGGGGTCTGGACAGAGCAGTGGGTTAAAATGTGATAGTTATTAAACTGCCTTTGCATACTTGAAAGTCAAATTACCCCTTTTAGCCACATATTTGTATTAAGATTGCTTAAAACACCCCATCCGAGGATTAAGACTGAAGGATACTGTACTGGTGATAGAAGAACAAATAGGAAATGTTCTGTTTAAACGCTTCAGAGCAAGGAGATGCGTTCAGTTTAACAGCTCACTTTTTTTAAACCCACTTCATCCTAACTGACCTGATATCGACTCCACTCCAGCAAGCTGAGGGGATCTGATGGGAACAAACATCAGGCAAAGTTGGAGGGAACTTGATACTAACGTACCTGAGTCATTACAAACCCCTAGCCGTCTGACTAGAACTAGTGCAGGGTGTAGGACCATGGACAGAGACAAGCAGCCCCTCCTAAGGCTTGTCCTGATCCCAGACACACAACTGGATTCTCTTTCAAAAACTATTTCTAAGAGCCATACGACAGAGCACATTCAGCAACGTAGGGGAACAATGCTGCTTTTGAGTTAAGTAAACTTTCTTTTTCCTTTCCTTCCCCATCCCCCCCACTTTTTTTACAGCAACCATAAAGAGCATCACACTGAAACCTGCCTATCCCCAAGTAAAAATTCTCAGTAAAATGTGTAATGTTACTATGGGCTTCTTTTTTTTTTTTCTGCTGAAGGCACTTCTTATCTCAAACAAATAATTCCTAGTTAGTGTTATTCATGTGTGAAATTGTAAACTGGCAATCCTGCTTTTAAAAAAATCCTTCATCTAAAAAGGCCCTCTTTAGGTGTTGTTTACAGTGCAGGCTTAGGTTTTGCTCCTGTTATCATAATAAAAAGCATAAGCATGAGGCGTTCAAAACAAATCGTCAGCCTGGTATATCTTGCCTCAGAAAAACTACCTGCTCTTTAAGTGTGGTGTGGGGTTTGCGGGGTGGGGATTTTTGTTTTGTTTTTGCCTGACCCTATTCAGAATAAGAAGACCTGTAAACTATGTATGAATCCACCTTAGTGGAAATAATGCAACTGACGTTGCTATATTTCTTCTCTATTCTGTTGGGTAACAAAAAGTCTTAATACTAATACAGCCTATTTCTCAGGGCGAGAGAGGGCTTTCTGTGTGGGGGGCGGCTTTCTGGAAAGGGTTAAAAGGGAGCCTAAGTTTCGGTTTCTTTAGCACGAGGGAACAGCAATCACTTGGCTTCCTGCAAGGACAGATACATCTTAATCCAACTAAATAAAATAATACTTGAAGTAAACCATCTGTCTGTTCCCGAGCATCGCTGTGACCTTGTTCATTTTCGACAGCGACACGGGAAGAGGCAGCTTTCTGCGGCACGGTGGCGGGTCGTTTCTCCCGTCTTCCCCGTGGGGTGTAAGACACGTTTAATTTTAAAATCAGAAGACCGGGCGCACCCGCCCGTCAATCGGATCCATCGACCCCTTTTGTGCCGAGATCAAACGCTCGCACAACAGCGAAAGTGACAGCACCGGGGCACGGGAACAAAGCCGTAGTTTGTACCCAAAGAAGAGGGAGGCCCAGAGAGACACCGCAGCTAGAGAAACCAGCTGGCTTATCAGCACCGTGCAGAGATGGAGATGGCTCAAGAGGTCCTCAGCAGATAATCACTTGAATGGGTTTGCAATGCGCCAAACTTCACGCTTGATAAGACCAACCCAATGCAGAAAGCAGCACAGACCAGACCCAGCTCCATTCTGCTTTATCTGCGCTGTAAATTAAGAAATTGAAATTCAGGCGGCGCAGGCAGCGTGTTGCTGATAGATCAAGACCACTAAAGTAAACGGCCCTTAGAAAGCTTTCGGCAGAGAGAAACGGGCGTCTGTCACTGGATGTTGCTTTAATCATAATTAAGAAGTAGCCGCCTGGCTTAAAGTGACACCTGAAGGGGTGGGGGCTGAAGGGGGGGGCTGCCTTTTCTTTGTCAGCATAGTCACATGCCCCTGAGTCACCGACCAAACGAGTTGGCTGCGAAGTTTAAAGACCGAGTTTATTGCAAAAGACAAGAGTTCCAACTCGAACTGCAGTGCTCATTTGAATCCCTCCCCCCACCTCCGATGAAGAAAAAGATACACGGTGACTTCATAAAAACAACCCTCCGCCTGGTATTTAAAAAAAATGCAAACTGCAGAAGATAAAAACATGTTTTTGCGAGCACAGATTAATCAAAACTCTTTGCTGAAGGAAAGTGAAAAGGATAGTTCATGAGTTAGCATCATTATTTGCATGTCACAAGAAAAATGAGCTAGAGTAGGTACTAAGCCATTTTTGTAAGCAGCAAATCCCGCTCTAAAATGTGTGTGTTGATTGACTAATGACATCAAATTAGAATACCGTAGCTCCTCCTTGTTTCAGCAGGAACGCCTTTAAAAAAAACAAGCTTAGCTTTGATTTAAAACCTAAATTGCATTTATGGAAAATGCAATTAAAAGGGACACACAGACAGCACGAGCACAACTGTTTTCCTAAGGTAGGGGTGACTACATTTACTTAGCTGTTTTGTGGGTTGGTGCCCAAAAGGGTGAGTAACCAAACCATATGCAAGAAATTATCTAATTTTAGCCAGTCTATCATCCCATGCCTTCCTTGGATAATGTTTTAAATCTAGGTGGGTTTTATTTCCTAACAAAAATAAACTATTGGATAAATGTCTGTACTTAACTGTCAGCAGGCCAACAAAGGCCTCTGTCAGGCTGTCACTGGGGCTTGATAACTGGAGGGCAGAACAATGAATATGGTGGTATAATGCTGATATTTTTAACAAGAGGCCACCACAAAAATTTGCCTTTATTCTGTGACAAACTTTGTCTAGCAAGGGTGCATGTGATGGCAGAGGGAGATAAGGACTTATTATGGAATCCATTAATTTCTTTCCCCTTTCAACAGAAATGCTTTCTCATAACTGAGGAGGGAAGCAGCACCAGCCTGTGCGCGCAGAGAGCGAGAGAGGAGGGACCTCAATATTGGTGCACTTTGCTGGAAACATTTATATTTTCTTCCTGGAAAAAAAATGCTGGCTATATTAATGTATAGCAGAGCATTCGTCTAGTCAAAAATTTAGGGGGGGGGCGGGAATGAGGATGGGATCAACATCCTTTAGGGTGATGTGTCAGTATCTTTTGTTTGTTTTTGTAATACCTGACATTTGGTGCAATGTGGTCATTTTGTTAAAAAGGCCAAAAACACTTGCTCTTTTTAGAAGTATTTTTGTATTAACCCTATGGATAAATTACTTCTAGCAGCGATGATAAAGCAAGCTCTGGAAAGGGGTGAACACCATTTAGAAAATAACTCCCTTTAATTTGGTGGATGTGTAATAAAAGTGTACAGTGAATCCCTGTCCAGTAAAGCATTGTATGGGGAAAAATAATCTACTGTAAAAGAAAGCAATAAACCCCCTAAATTAAAGCATAACTTAAAAATATAAAGTGCTATTTTCCATCTAAAAATAATAATGCTTTTAAGCTCCCCACTGAATTAGGCCAAATACTGTCAGATCTTGGAGAATTTGGTGAAATTATATTTCTATCATACCAAAAGGCTTCCTCAGGAAACAGGATAGATATAAACTTACTGTAATTAGTACATCCACTCATGGTATTATAGTTATAGAAATATTGACTTAACTGATGGATTTTACTTTTTCAGACGTATGTGTGTATGTTATGTTTTCATTCAATCTGTTGAGGAAAAAGTGCATGTTACACTAAGGTAGCTTTTTTATTCTGCTATCATTTTTCTTGCTGACAGTGTAGTGCGTAAAATAGTGGCTATTGATACTAGTATTTTATTGAAAAAAATGTCCCTGTGAAGTCTGGACTGTTAGTACACTAAGTAATTAGATCATTTTCAGATAATCAGATCACATGCATAGTAGATGGAATTTTTTGACCTTGTATAGACCACTTGTTTGAACATATTTCAAATCATTTTAGGTATCTGCTTGAATTTTTTTGTTTTTATTCAGTTAAGATGATGATATGCACCCAGTTTGAAATTAAGATTCATAATCAAGGTCTGCATATAATTATGTATTGATGTGGATGTGTGAGAGTTTGAGGTGCATTTAAGTTTCACTTGCTTCTACTGTAGTTATGTGACCTCAGTCTTTTTCTGTGACATAAGCTTAATTTGATGGGTGGAACCAGATACCCGTTACTGAAAGGGAACACTAAATGTAAATATATTTATGTAGCATTATGTCAATAAATACCCTTTCTTCCTTCTCCCTGCCTATCCTCCACCTTTTATCAGTTTTCTTTTTTGGATTTCACTGCATTTTTTTCTTCCACTCTTACATTTATACATAAGAGGCCCTCTAGTCCAAATACTGTGGAATTAAGCTGTAGTGATTATTACTTGCAGTGATCAGTTATGTGGATCAAATCTTGTTCTCCAAAAGCCAATTCCCACTGGTGGTGATGTTTGTCCCTCAGTTATATTGAGCCCTAGGATTTTAGTTGTAAGGATCAGATAGGGAAGGATTTCTCTGGTTTTCTTCTCAGACAAGAATTTAACTTTTTTCATGTGAAAATTCTTTACCTGCAAAGGATTTAACAATATATGGGAGTGCCAGTTGAAAACAGTAATTAAATAGACTTGCACTGGCGCTAAAATATCTAGTGAAACTTGCTGTGTCTTTGCACAGTAGAAATTTTGCTTCTCTTGCATACGCAAGCTCAGTTTCACGGATCAGAAATTATCCTGTAAGGTTCTGAGCTACTTAACTCTCATTGAGAGGAGTATATAGGCAGGATCTGGCTCATAGCTAAATCTGAATAATAATGTCTCTAAAAGGTTGCCCAACTTGATCCTCAGAATACTATTAGAGTCCATCTATAATTTTGTGGTCAGCCTACTATAGTTCTTGAATGTTGTATGTTTGGAACAAAGATTATGCTAATATCACCCATGCTGATGTTAAGAAAGTATTTAGGTTATTACAAGTTTATTGGCCTACGCTGGTGCATCTGGTGTCCTATTTTGACACCACGTTTCCTGCTGTTGGACATCTGGGCAAATGTGCATCTGATACTGTATAGAAAGAAACAACTTCTGCACCAGCCAAGTCAATAATATTTTAAAATACATTTTTTCAAAATTTTGTCTTCTATAAAAGTAGAACACCAGTCTGAAGAAATAAATCAAGGAAGAAACAGAAGATTCTCTAGTATTCTTAAGAAAAAAAGCTAGAGTTCAAGTAACTTCTGTGATTTTCTAAACAGGTCACCAAAGATCCCTAGACATTTTTCTTCTTATCTTTTCAATAAGCCCCTTGAAATAATGCCAGTAGTGATATCCACTGAAGACCGTTCATAGCAAGTCTACGATGCCATTCCTCCACAGCTAAATTTAAAATGGTGAAATGGTCAGTCACTTAATCCTACATTTTCACAACTGACCAGTGATTTGGGTGTCCAACCTGAGACATCTGATGACCCATCCTCTGAAAATCAGGCCTCTTTATGGTGTCTCAGCTTGGGCATCTGAAAAGAAAGGCACCCAAAATCACTCGTAAAAGTGTCACTATAAATGCACTATAAATGCACTGGTTCAGCAGCACAAATGTAAATAACTACTTGAGCTCCCTCTCTCTGTGTGCAGTGAATAAGAGCTACTAACATTCACTTGGAGATTTGAAAATTCTTCATGTGAGATGCCATTATCAGACATGATCAGCAATGCTGTGATTCTAACTATAATGAAGTGAGTAAGAGTTGTCTACAAGATAACACCTGTTATTAACTGTTAGTTAAATACAATCATAAAATGTGTGTGATTAAGGATTCATATTCAGTTGGTCTGGAAGTAGATCCTAACAGCAGAAACTCACTTTATGTAGTACTTTTGCCTTAATGCTAAAACTCCTACTAAATTCTCCCAGACAACTTTCAGTCACAGTTAGGCTTCTAGATCTTTATATCTGTTACATTTTATAATAAAAATACATGACATTTAAAGTAACTTCCATCCAAGGTTCTGTATATTTAACAACGACAAGTCTAATAGTTTGCCTGAGTTATAATGAAATGATTCCTTTTTTAAAGATGAGAAAACTTGAGTTACAGAGAAGGCAGATGATTGGCTCAAGAAGAAATCTGTGTTCAAGACAGGAACAGTTACCAGATCTTCTGATTTTCAGTCCTGTGCTTTAATCACAAGACCATTCTTCCTACCCAAACTAATCCTTAAAACTATAAAACATAGGCCCAGATCCACAAAAGGACTTAGGTATTGCGATCCTCAGAATCGTGGTGCCTCGCTTTTAGGCACCTAGAAAAATCACAGGAACAACACTGATTCACAAAGCCAGAGTTAGGGCCATAAGCTCCCTATACAGTGAATGGGGAGAGACAGGAATCTTAGAACGCGATCCAGAAAAACTAGCATGCTAGGCAGGGAGCTGCCTAAGCTAAACAATGGGAGTGCCAACAACAGGAGTGTGTACTAAGCCCTTTCCCTGTCAAAGACAGGCACCTAACTTTGCTTACATATCCACAAATGGGAACCTATCTCCTGAGTCAGATGGTTTAGGCACCTAAGTAGTTTCTTGTGGAAATGAGGCATCTGCCTAAGAGTCAGAGAAAGAGGAGGTGATATAACTTTCAGCCCAGTGATTAGAGCACTCATTTGGGAGGTGGGAGCCCCAGCTTCCATTTCCCCCCCCTGCCAGACTGGGGAGAAAGGATTTTAAGAGGGGTCTCCTACCTCTCAGGAGGGTACTCCAATCACTGAGCTGTGGGATATTCTGATGTGGGACTCTGTCAGTCTCTCCTGCTGATGCTGTTCCACTGTAGATAACGAAAGAGTGATTGGAGCACGAGGCATGGACAACCCTGAGTCTCCCACCTCGCAGGTGGGTGTCCTGCCCACCAGGCTACAGAATCATTCTCCCTCTCTCTGCCCCAGGGACTATATACGTCTTTGGGCCAGAGTAGGAACCGGACTCTCCCACATCCCAGGTGAGTGCTCTAACCGCTGCGCTAAAAGTCATAAACTGGACACCAACGCCACCACCACCAGCTCCTCCTCCAGCCGGACTTGATATGGTAGAGAGCCTCTGAGCATGCCAACCTGATTGGGCCCCACGTATGAGATAGGAGAAAAGAAATGTGTCTTCCCTGGTTCATGGATCACTCTGCGTGTAGATGGGAGATAAGCATTCAGACACCTAGAGGTAGGCAGCAATGCACGTCACCGGAAGCAGGAACTTAGGTGCCGAGGGAACTTTTCAAGTGAAAACTTAAGCACCTGAAAAAAACTTATGAGTGAGTTTAGGCATTTACAGGGTTTGATCAGAGTTTTGTGGATTATAGTGGAGCCAAAACAAGGATTTAGGTGCCTAAGTCTTGGGTTTAGGTGCCAAAGTACCTACATGGATCGGGGCCCTACTATCTCCCCCTACTTATGCTGGGCAAGAGGGCATGAGAAAGCTACAGTTCAGGTTTCAGGACCACTTGGGCATCATTAGTTAGATGCTCCAAAGATCTTGTCATGGTCTTTCGACAAAGAAAGGGGATGAGAATCTGGTAGTGTGCCTCTGTGTTGGAGGAAGCGGTTAAGGAAACAGTTATTAAAAATATTTTTAATAAAGATACATTTCCCCCATTTCTTTAGTATGTTCAAACAGGTTAACGCTTTCTGTTGGACTCTTCTATTTCTGGTAGGGTGGTTCAGAGCTGAAAATTCTACAGTGTAGTAACTATGCAAATGAATATGGTAATCCACTGGATAATAGGATGTACATGCAGTCTACCTCTTCTGTAGGGTTGTCTACGTGGAATAATTATGTTTTCCATGTTTGGAATGGCAGATCAAGAAAAGAAAAAAAAGAGTGGTAAACTATGTATGGTTTTCATATATTGAAGAAAAGAATCTATTGTATATCATTAACAGCTTGGTATCATTTGAATATCTGAGGAAGATGGGAGACTTGGTGGTTCATTGACATACCACACTAAACTCCGAACTTCTGGAATGTACACTTGAAGCCGGGCTAGGCCTCCAGTGAATTCGTTTCTCATCACAGTCTTTAGTGGACGTTTGTCTGCATCTCCAGCCAGTTTGCCACAATTTGAAGTCAATGGAACTATTCACACTGCATAAAGTTAAAAACTTATGCATGTGTTTAGGGACTTGGGGCTCCGGTCTGTAATGAGCGGAGTTTGAACTGCTGTGCAAACCTTGCACGGCAACTAGCCCAAGCTATGCATAGTGTTAGTCAAATGTTACCAATTCATTTAACTGACCACCAAAAAAAATCTTACCAATTTTTAATTTTACACATACTATTTAAACAAATAAGTGTCTCCAAGATCTTTCAGTCGACTACACAAAAATGTAGCATGAATGAAGCCTTCTTCAATTTGTCTTTTTACTGATATATGAGAAATCAAATATTATTGCAGTTCTGAAGTGTCAGCTTTTGTAAACGTAAATCAGGTGCCTTAAAACATAAATGGTGTTAAAACATGTATAAATTGTTTGGATCAGTAACAGACATTTTCATGAATTACTTTGACACAATGTACTACAAAACTTCTTTTTCTTCTCGCTATGCCTTCTTTAGATTTCAGACGTACGAAAAATCCTTTTAAATGTTATCACACTGTCTAACCCTGACAGTGCCAGTTTTAGACTTTTTTTTCCTGTGCAATCTAATTGCTTTTTTCACCATCATCCGAACTGTTGGTTTCACACAGTGTACTCTGTTTTCTAAAACAACTTTTCCCAGTAGATTGTCCAACTTCAATTATATATTTATATCCTTCAGTTATATATCTGGATATTCCTATATCTTGTAGAATCACCTTTAACAATTTTCTTCATTACAGTCTTGCAATGAGCTTGTTTTTCTTCCTGGAACTGTAAGAACGATTTTTAAAATTTATGGATGTCTGCTTAATTAAATTAAATAACTTTTTTCCAAATCCTAATCAAGCAAGCAAGAATGGAGCAAAATCGTCTTAAGATGAGGTATGTAGTTCAAATATAAAGAGAACTGAAAACAAATAGTGGCAAAGCCATAAGCAAATTAAAGTTGCTTTCCATTTTTAATTAGCCGCCTGTCATGTTGAGAAATGAGATTTTATTCGTAATTATTACTAAATATTTTACTCTTACTGTAGGCTCCTGCACAGTTTTCTGTTCATGTTTATTTAGTTTGCATTTTGGAAAACTTCATGCTAGCATGACATTATTTTCATTAGTGACTTGGATAATGGAATGGAGCGTACGCTTATAAAATTTGTAGATGACACCAAACTGGGAGTGGATGCTTTGACTTTGGAGGTAAGGATTAGAATTCAAAATGAGTGACAAATTGGAGAATTGGTCTGAGATAAACAAGATGAAATGTACTATCCTTAGAAAGGAAAAATGAAATGCTGTATCACAAAATGGGGCATAAGTGGCTAGGCAATAGTTCTGGTGAGAAGGATCTGAAGGCTATAGTGGATCACAAATTGAATATGAGCCAACAATGTGATGCAGCTGTGAAAAAGGCTCATATTCTGGGGTGTATTAACTGGAGTATTGTATGTAAGACACAGGAGGTGATTGTCCTGCACTCCGTGGCACTGGTGAGGCCTCAGATGGAATAGAGTCTCCAGTTTAGAAAAGATGCGGACAAATTGGAGGAAGTCCAGAAATGGCTCAAAAATAATGAAAGGTTTATCAAACTTGGCCTATGAGCAAAGATTAAAACAACTGGAGATGTTGAACCTTGAAAAACAAAAAGACAACTCAGGGGGGACCTGATAATCTTAAATTATGCTAAGGGCTGTTACAAAGAAGAAGGCCATCAATTGTTATGCATGTCCACTGAAGTCTGGACAAGTAGCAATCATCTTAATCTGTAGCAAGGGAGATTAATGGTACCAGAAAGATCCAGAGATCTCTGAGGGAGAATCTTGTTCCACTGACAGACAACTCCCTTGATGGTTGGGTAGGACTTTATAGTCATCCTCCACCATTAATGAGGGTACCTAGGCACTCTCTCTGCTGGCTTTGTTCTCACAGGTTACCCTGGTTCATGCATTATCAAATGAAGTGAGAGGGGAGGCTAGGGCTAGAGTCCCTGTGGCGGAAGTCTTGTGCCAAGTTAATTGGCTGCAGCAGACATTTTAAAAACCTCTTCTGCCATGAGTGTGGTTGTAGGGCAGGTAAAGAAGTAGTTATTCTCCTCCACCATAGCAGCTGCAAAGTCTCAGATAGCAGACTTGTTTCAGTCTGGTAAATTCAGATTGTTTGAGCTCGGTAGTTGATCTGAGTCCCTTCCTTTGTAAGGGAGCTGCTTGTTTTATAGACCAGATTGATTAGAGATGGGCTGTCTACTTCTGTGATGGCAGAGCAAGGGCCTCATCATCTCTGCTAGAATTACAGTTGATGATGCTCACTGAGGTATGGAGGTGTCCAGAGAACTTTGTCCCACAACCTGTGCTTTAGCTCCATGGCCTTCCTGGCTAGTGAAGGCCAATGAGGAGGTAGTGGGTTCCTTGACTGTAGAGAATGTGAATTCCTTTTAGAAAAGTCAGGCTCCTTATTGCTTTTAAGGAAGCATTAGTGCAGCTTTTTCAGCATCAGGTGATGCTTTCTTGAGTAATCCGCTAATTATTAGCCTGTATCTCATCTTCCTTTCTTGGCCAAGACTTCAGAAAAGGTCGTTGCAAGAAAATGAACTCTATCTAGATGCCTTCGATTTTCTTAATGGTTCTCAGTCTGAATATAGATGTGGCTTTGGCACAGAAACTACATTGGCTGGTGATCTCCTCCTGGTGATTGATGAAGTCCAGGTGTCTATGCTGATAGATGTAATACTATCACCTGCCTTTGATATCACTGATCATGAGCTGTTGACTCTCCTGCAGCCCCAGGCAAGATTAGATACAGAGTCTGTTTAGTGGCTTCATTCTTTTCTCAGATTTCACTGGATAGTTGTGGACAATTGCTTCTCTTCTCAAAGAGCTCCCAAGTGGTGTGTGTCTACGCACCATGGTGTCATCCCTTCTGTTCCAACATGTATATGTGGCTGTTAGACATGGGGTACAGTGTTTTCAGTATGTTGATGACCTCCAACTGTATGTATCCATCTCACCTAACTCAGATACTGCAGTTCAGCATTTCAGCGAGTGTCTAGTTGAGACTGGAGTCTGGGTGAGAGTGAGTTGGATGAAACGGAAACCAAACAAGACTGGAGAGGTGATGATGGGTTGGGAGAAGCTGTCAGAAGAGACGGTAGATATAATATCAGTCTTTGGATATTGCCTCTCAATCAAATTTTCAACTTAGGGGGGTGATTTTAGACCTATTTGATCATATTACAGCAGTAACCCAGTTAGCTTTTCCACCCTCTACATGTGGCTAGGATTTTTCACCATCTACATGTTGCAACCTTTCCTTTTGGATGCAGACTTTACCACTGTTGATCATGTTCTTGTTACCAAGATTAGACACCTGCAGTATGTTTTGTATGGGGCTATGCCCTAAAGCCATTTGGAGAGTAAAATTGGTGCAGAACATAGCTACTTGCTTTGGGAGTGGGGCATCTTGCTAGGATTATGACATCAGTGCTCCAGGATCTGCACTTGATGCCTGTTGATCTCTGGGTGGAGTTTAAAGTGTTGATTATGGCATAGGATCAGCCGACCTGAGGGAGGGACCATCTTCGCATGCCACACCGACAGAGCTGTGGCAGCAGAGGTGCTAGTGCTGGATCCTCCTTATTATAAAAGAAGAGACAGCTGGCAGGGTATTTGGAGTGAGGGCTCCAGGCCTCTTGTTTCTCCCTCACCCTCCTTTTTCTTAAATAGCCTTGATTTGGTGACCTTCTGGGCACACTGCAAAAGACACCAGTTCGAGAGGGTTTTTGGAGAGGGACGAGGATGTGCTTCCTAGACTGAAGAAGGGGTGGAAAGGAGTTCCTGAAGGTGTCTGACTGAGTTCTTGCTGAAATGACTACTTTAATACAAGAAAACCCCAGTAGCATTAGTGTGTTAGGGCACCTAAAGCCTTAGATAGATGTCTTCTTATTTAAAATCCAAAAATACATAAAATAAAAAATGAAAATCCATGTTAATTTGTGATTTTCTGTGTATTCCTTGATTAACTCATTGGCACAGCCATAGAAGCCCACTTTTGGGGAAGAGGTAGATAGAGAGTACATATGCTTTCCTTGCATTATGAATGTAAGTGCTCTTAAAAGAGGGTGCAAATATTTGCAAGTCAAAAACTAGATTATAGAAGGTGCCAAAATCTCTGCAGATGTCACCTTGAGAACTGCTTATGTACTTCAGTAAGGGCATGTACCCTGAGAGTTCCCATATTTGTACGGTAAAGCACTGTAGTATTTAGGTTCGATAGGCTCCATGATGTCTCTGTTCCTCCCAAACATCATAAAATATTTAATTTCACTGCACATTTTTTATAGGCATCCATGGATTTTTTTAGATACTGGATTTAAAATCTCTGTTTTACTGAAACATTTCATACAGACCTAGTGGTTTATCTGACTGTAAACTTTCAGACCAAGAATTGATACTCAGAGGATGAATTCTATTCTCTAAAACTGCTATCATTTTGTTTGATCTCTATCCATATGCCTGCTTTCTCTTCTCCCCTTCTCTCCTCCCTCTACCCCACACAAGTCTTTTTATTGTAACAACTTACTTCCAGCATAGACAACAGGCAAGCAGATTTCCTAGAAAACAGCTGTCAATCTACTTTACATTTCATCCACTAGAACTGGCCTAACCCCTCTTCAGAAACAGAGAGTACATCATAGCTGCAATATACTCTTCTTTCATCAGCCTCCAGCATTAGAGTCCAAGCTGAGTCAGAGGCCTGGGTGTCCTAGACGGCAACACCACTAGATCACTGGCTACCTTTTATTGTTTGAAAGTTTAATTTTTTTTTAAATCCTCCCACTTTAACACCCTTCTCTTAGCGCAATAAAGTGATGTTTAAATAACTGAACTGGCTTCAATGAACTGTACTTGCCATTTTCCTGCTTCTTAGCGAGATAAAATGGAGATAATTATGAAGTGGATGAGCAGGTTTAATGAAAGCCAGTTTCTTTTGGTATATTCCTGAAGCAGCAATCATCATCTGTTTGGCTTTTGAAGAGCAACAATTATAATCACTTAAAACCCCAAGGGGAACAAAAATAGAATTTAGATTAGCATATAAAATATACAGCTGGATTGGGCAAGCCTATAAAAATCTGGGGAAATCATTCTAATTTGAATGCTATTCAAAAATCACAAGTAAAATGAGTTCAAGAGGATTTTGCATGCTTCTTCCTCTTATTTTTTTTTTTTTAAGTACATAACATTTAGAGGATTTTCCTAAAACAGAGAACATGGAAACAAGAAACTGGTGCCAGGAAAGGCATTCAGTAGGAATAGGCTAAAGGTTCATTTTCAAAGTAATAGATACACTTATGTTTTACAACACCATTTTTAACAGGTATTAGTATCCCAAAGCTCTGAGATAAATGTACTACAAAGTGGTGTTTTATATTTCAGAAATGAAAAAATAAAAATAAAATGGTGCTAAGACATGTAGTTGCACTCCTTTTGTTTTATTAGACAACTAAGCAATGATGTTTGTTCAAGAAAACTCAGAATAGCAGCTAATATAGGCTGCAAGCAATTTGTCCAATTACTTGTCCAAATATTTTTAAATTATGCTATTTTAGATTCATTTCTGGGGTCAATACATAAATTCAACAATGAGACAGGAAAACTTCTCCTTATGTAGAAATGTGTATGTTTGCTTTTGGAATTAAATGTTGCATTCCCAATCTGAGACACTGGATTTTTGTAATTATTGTATAATTATTAGAAAATGTCTCTCTCAATGCACTTTGAATATAAAGAAAATATGAATTTTGCTTTTGTTGAAATCACTTTTTGGAGTGTGCTTTACTTTCACTAATTAGGGGCCCAAAGACATTGGGACTACCCATGCAAGTAAAGTTGAGGATGAATTTAAGTGGGTACAGTGTTGCACTCCAAGAAAAATAATCATTATTTTAGAATAAGCAGGCAGACAAGTTTTAGAGTACATGCGTTTTTTGGAGTATTTGTACACTGGCACAAGTTAGGTATAAGCATTGACTATGAATGTGCCAAATACCGTAATACATCATAGTGAGTGTGGTACCTGGAAAACTATATGTATTTAGTAAAGAATGAACCGTGAGTCTATTACACACTAGTATAAAATGCATAGCTAACCTTTGGTCCTTTTCAAACATGCTTAGAGCTATTTTGATGTGAAAACTAAATGGATCCTTCATCTGGTAGAACAGATTATTTCCATGATTAAGAGTTGCAGGATTGGGCCATTACTTACTGAGTTTTTCATAGAACAACTGTCTCAAGATATTCTGTGCTCATTTAGAACTCTTGTCTGTTGATCAAAAGTTATTACTATGCAGTATAGTTGTACTGAACACCTCCAGGCAGGTGTTTGTTTACCTTTTTCAATGAAACTCACCTGCTTTAATTCACCAGTAAGGAATACACTACTTTAAGCAACGTTAGCTATGCACATGTACAGAATATGTCTGTCTGTGTACAGTGTATCTCTTATTGTGAATAAGCACTCATTGCTGCAAAACCCTTAACTTCTGACCTTCCTGAATGGTGTGTTAAGGCTGAGAAATTAACGAACAATTTTAAATTTCCTTTAAAATATAGTTTTAAAAAAATGCACTTACCCATCCTCTCTGGCTTTAAGGTGACATCAGAAAGGGCCCAGCAGGTCTTTCTGCTGGGCTTACTGAGCCATCTGTTTCATATTCTGCATCCTTTGAACAACACAGTGCACTGTGGGATACAAAGCCCCATCAGTTCATGTTCAATTTAATGTGAAATCTAATGGCCACTCATTTATAACAAAAACCATAACTGGAAATGAAGCATTGGTCTAGGATAAGGGTACCAGTCAAGTTTTAGTCACCCTTATTCTGTTTTTCAGTATAGACCTATCCAAACATATATTTTGTAGCTATATGCAGTAGTGCAACCTTATTTCATGAACATTTTGTTAAATTCTCAGAATGCACTCAGAGCTGTGCATAGTGTATAAACCAAATACATAGCTTTAAACTAGACTACCCACCCTCCCCAAAATAATCCAATGCGGTCTAACTCTACCCACTCTGGAAAAAAGCCTGAATGCCTAATTTTGCCATTCTTCTAATTTATAAATTAGTATTTACAGACCATAGGCCCATTAATCACTGGGACGGACTGTGCATGTGACCAAGTACTCAGCATGAGTAAAGTTGGCAGAATCAGGCCCCAAGAGAATAATTAGCCTTAGTCCAGGCCCTGAAGCTCAGATTCAGTTGCAGGAACAATAGAAAAAGGCCTTCCTCAGACATTAATATTTAGGCACTGTTAGGCAAATCACCCTAGCTGGTCTCAACTCTTGTAACAGTATGTAGGAGAAATGGTGTTTTACACTGAATACCTTAACCATAGAGGATTTTATTGATTGGTCACGTCTTGTACAGCTCATTACAGTCTGACATCTACAAATACTCATGTTTAATTTTCCTCTCCTCTCCGCCCCAAGATTTAGAGCTTGTCCACACAGGGAGTTATTCCTGATTAACTATTCCTGACTAGCTCCTTGTGTTGATGTTTTTATTCTAGAATAAGAGTGCCTAATTCCAAATGAGCCTAATCCATTTTGGAGACTGATTAAGCTAATTTGAAATAAGTCTCTGTTATTCTTGGATAAAAGCATCCACACATGGATTTACTATTTCTAATTAACACCACTTTATATTTGCACTTTATCTTATTCTGGATGAATTTTCATATGTAAATAAGCCCTTAATCATATAGACCATTGGTAAGGACTAAGAATATACTGGCTTTACAGTATTACAAGAAATTTGAGATTTCATTACAAAAAGTTCCTCCTTTTTAAAAAAAAGGGGGAAATCTATTTCCATGGCCACAAAAATGTGCATGAATTTTGTCTTTTTCTGGGAGATAGATGAAGTCTTCACTCTTGGAGTGAGACAAATCATGACTAAATTCAGTCCAACAGGGAAGACTCTTTTTCCAAAGTTATGAGAAGGTGGCTAGCATGCATGTTTTATTTGATAATCCTCTCCTCTAATCAGAATTGCCACTTGAATTTTGTCTACACTTTTTTTTTTTTGGTCTTGTCTATAATTCCTAATGGATTCATCTCTATTGGTAAAGCTGTAGTGTAGGCAAGTCTGACATCTTTATCACTGTGTCACCTAACCATATTATGGGTCTGAAAAAAAAAATCAGAGTATAGACATAACTCATATTAGGCCGGCGTCCAGGAAGCCACTTTAGCCTAATGTTAGCCTAATGGTGGTGAACAACAATTATTGTTGCCTAACTGGCAGAGTTTTAATATAAATTCTGCTTAACAGGTAGCCATTCAGCTAGTGTGAAGGGAGTGTGGAAGTGTGAAATTCAAAGCACTGATCTTTTGATATCAGAATTGCCACGTGAAAAGAAAGAGGGTGGTGGGGAAGAGAGCTTTTTTAAGTCTTTAGACTTAAAATGAATTGTTAGGGCTTCTCTATGCAGAGAGTTATTCTGAAATAGCTATTCCTCAATAACTCCAAGTGTAGACAGTCTTATTCCTCATTCTGGTTTAGCTTAATTTACTTTGGAAGTAGATTAAACAAAATCAAGAGAATTATTCCAGAATAAGAGCATCCACACATTACATTATTCAGGAATTGCTATTATGATTTACATTCACATCCTACCTTAGTCCAGATTAAGTTTCATGTGTAGACAAGATCTTACTAACTGAAAAAGCCACCATAACTGGGAAAATATGCAATCTGTGTAAGTAACAGGCTCTGGTGGATTCTGTATAATTCATGACATACAGTAACTTAAATCAAAGGGCTATGCAGCATTTTATACTTCTGGTTATCTATATTGACCTAACAAACAATCCAAAGTGTGTGTGCACATGCATTTGTATTCAAACACTCCATATAATACACATAGAATTACATCAGGGGCAAGAATACATAGAAAGAAACCACAGTACTTTCTCTGCAAGGGCCAGCAAAGACTTTGGCGTGTACTTAATTTTAAGCATGTGCGTAATGCCATTGACTTCAAACACATGGAAAAATCTTAGCAGGATCAGTGCCCAAAGCACTCTTTAAATGGCAATAATATTTAGATCAAAATAGAAAAGTATTGCTTTATCTAGCTCTCTTTGAACTATCTTCTAAGCAAAAAATAGGGCATTTGCTTTTTCTCTACTCCCAAGTAAGGCCAAGTAAAATAAGGTACTGAAGTACATGATTAATTTTAAATGTACTTTTAAGCATAAAAGTAGGCATATACTGAAGTATATTACTGACTCAGGGCCTGATTCATTTTAAAATGTTTGTCATAACATAAGAAGAACATTAGGGACATTACAGCATTTCCTTCTGTAAAGACTGCTAATAACAGATGGATATTAGTAGCAAGTGAAAACAATTTGTAAAAATGTACAAAAGATTCACATTTCAAACTTTGATTCATACACTTTTAAAGTTTTTTGGCATAGAGTGAGGGAGTCTAATAAAAGATCAAGTGCAACAAATTAGTTGTTGTACTATTTTGATATGAAATTAATCTTTGATTATGGATAGGTCATTGTAAAATGTAACCTTGAAGGGTGTAATAAATCAAGGACCAAAAAAGTGTTAGAAATGCATTTTTAGATACGAAAGCATCCATGCCTTGCTTATCCCCCTTAAACATCTCAATGTATAATTATTTTAGAGTAATAACCCTTCGAGATGAAATGAATGAAAAATTGTATTGTTTAAGGTGTTGAAAGAAGCAGTTTAACTGATCTCATAAGTCACTTATATATGAAACTGTCTGCTTGTTAGCTTTTTCTTTCATAAAGTATATATTCCATGTCCTTTGTGTATTAACATATATATGCCTAGGAATTGGCATATGCACCTTCACATTTTGATTGAAATTGTTGTTAATGTTAACAATGTTAATCTTGCTGTTTAACAGACCCGATAAACATACACTAAAATGGATTACATTAAATCCAAAGGGAAAGAATCAACCTGTATATTTAGAGATTTTTAGGTGGAGGGGCCCAGGGAAATTCCCTGTCTCTTTCTAAATCTTTAATAGTTTCCCAGTTAATGTATTTGTATTGTCCTCTCTATTGCCCCTGAATGCTCTGAATTCTCACTTTCTACATTTTGACATTCACATGTATGTCAAATATGCTTATCTTAGTCTTGGTGAAGTATATAAAATAAAAACTACATAACTTGTTCAAACACATCGGTAGATCTTTGATCTATACCTTACTCTGAAGCGGAAAGATCTGTGGGGGAGTTGTCCATCACACTCGTCACCATGAATATTATGTTCACAATCCCCATTCTAATTTTCAGTAGTGTTTCTGAATGACAACTCATGTGGGCACTCTTCAGAATGATGCTATACATTGTGTTTTGAAGAGAACACCGAATTTGTTCTAAATATTACATAACTGCAGGGAGAACATAAGTTTCCCCCCTACCATTAAATTGTTCGGTGAATTGGAGTCTTATCCATTATCATGAAAGATAATCCCCATCAGATTTCTCATCTACTCTCATGATGAATTTTGCTGGTCATCCAGGCTCCTTTTATTTACAGTTTGGTTTAAATTTGATGTTCTATAAACTCCCAGATTTTAAAGGTTCAATAGTGAGTTCAGACTAGTAAGACTCAGATTACACAAGGTGGAAGACTGTTTGCTTTTCATTGATGCCCTTCACTTCTACTTCCTATCCCAACAATAGCAACGTACCGTGGCCTTACACCCTTCCAGTATGCCACTTCGTGGCATGGATCAATATAGCAGTGGCCCTGCCTCAGTTTTTTTCAGGGTCTTCAGCTGATCCACTACCATCCAGGTTGGGGTATAGGTGACTTAGCTCTCCAACTAGGTCCCATAAAGGTTCCACTTCTGCCCAGGTAACCAAAGTCCAAAATAAACACAAAGAAACCTAAATTGTGCTAGTAGGTTTCAATCTTCAGGGTTCCTGGTCCCCGCCAGCCTTCTCCCACAGCGAGAGCTCAAGGTCGATTCTCCCTGTCTCAGGTGTCATGGGGCAGGGCTGATAGAGCCCCATGAACCCTTTTCTGACCTGGGTGGAGTCTGTATACTCCATCACAATACATTGCCATGTCAAAAGATGACCTACCTTTTTTCTGCCTCCAGAAAACCTCTGCCCCAACAACATTCACACCGACACAATAAATCACACAAAGGTGGTATTAATGGTATTACAGCCTGCTGGTAGAGGGCACACAAACCAGTACACACAATCCCCAGAAACAATGATCTTCACCTTTGTGATAATACTTGGTCTTCTACTACTGCATGTACTAGGGCAGGCCTGCACAACATGCGGCCCGGGGACCGCATGCAGCCCGCAGGAGGGTGAGTAGGCAAGCGGCAGGGTGGGGCAAGCCAATGGCCAGGTGGGCAGGCTGGGGAGTGAGGGTGAGCCAGCGGCAGGGGAAGGGGGCAGCAGCAGAAGGTAAGAGGCCAGCAGCAAGCAGGCAGGTGAGCTGGCGGCAGGGGGGCTGAGGAGGCGAGCCGGGCGGTGGGGGGGGGGGGGGCTGAAGAGGCAAGCCGGGTGGGGGGGGTGAGGAGCCGGGCGGGGAGGGGGGGCTGTGAGGAGGTGAGTGGGCAGGCAGTGGCCGGGCGGCAGGTGAGCCAGCGGGGGAGAAGCTGAGGAGGCGAGCGGGTGGCAGTAGGTGCTGAGGAGGCGAGCCGGGGGTGTGTGGGGCCGACCAGGGGGTGAAGAGGTGTGATGGTGGGGCAGAGCGGGGAGGGGGCAGGTCCTATTTTACTGCTGTGATCTGGTCACCCTATGTGCACTGTTTCTTTGCCCCTCTACAGGCTTCCACACCCCAGCGGTGGGGAAGTAGGGGTTGTTTCCACAGGGTGGGCGGCGCTGGGGGGGGGGGGTGTTTCTGCAGGGCTGGGGGGTTTCGGCCCTCAGCTGTTTTCTTTGGAGTAATATGGCCCTCGACGCTTTACGAGTTGTGCAGGCCTGTACTAGGGTCTTTGATCTTATTACTAGATGCAGGTCAGCACAAGGTAATACAACTTTGTTCCACGGTGTCATCACACTGACAGAACTGGCTGGATTTGAACAGGCATTCTAGAAGGACTTGCTCATTGGAAAGTTGACTGTAATTATGTAGGTAGACACTAGAATGAAAACATCCACCAGATTTCATGAACTTCCTACCCGGAGTGATGATGGGGAAAATAGGCTTACCTGTGACCCTTACCTGTATCTACTAAAAAAAAGTTAATTTATGCATTTAATGAATATCTACACAAGCTGGTTATTTCTTTATAATTTTGGTATGTTTTGCTGTCCTTCTTAGATAACTGCCTACCTCTCCATATAGTGTCTTAGTAAAGACTTTTTTTTTTTAAAGTACCCAGCTAATAATGGGGAAAAAGATGCTGGTGAACCCATATGTGTAAGTTACATAGAGAAGTATAAATGTTTATAACATCCATCACAATCCACGTGGATGCTGTAAAAAAGGAAAAGCAATACTTAAAATTGAGTTGGCCCAAAGTGCTAGTGAGATATAACCATTCTGCCAACAGAAAACTGGCAAAAGAAAATATCTCTATTAGGGACCTGAAACATAGCCCATAGAAGTCAGTTGGAGTTTTTCCCCCCTTGACTTCAATGATCTTGGCATCAGACTTCTAGGGTATGTGTACGCTACAGAAAAAGACCCATGGCAATGAGTCTCAGAGCCTGGATCAACTGGTTCAGGCTTGCGCTATGAGATTAAAAATAGCAGTGTAGATGTTCCAGCTCAGGTAGAGTCTGGGCTGTGAAACCTGGCCAGGGGGCCAAGGTGTCTCAGAGCCCGGGCTCCAGCCTGAGCCCAAACGTCTATGTTGCCATTTGTAGCCCTGTAGTGTGAGCCCAGTGAGTCTGAGTCAGTTCTCTTAGGCTGCGAGACTCACTGCTATGGGTCTTTTTTCTGAAATGTAGACATACCCCAAGTATTCAGTACACAGATTGCCAGATGTTTCACTGTATGGAAATATTTAACTGAACATTCTGACCCAATTATATTTTTCTGAATAGTAACTTTCTCTTAGCACAACAATCAAATATTTATGCAATTCCTGGGGAGCAAATAAAAATGTATGACCTAAGCAAAAAATGTTGAGTTACTACATAATCCACTTAAACGAATGCTATTAATGTATGGAGCTACTGCCGCAAAAGGGGCAGTGTTTGCTTTATTAAACAACAGTTCTTGTTTAAACTGAAGTAATCTTGGACAAAAATAGTGGTTTAAATTTTTTTAAAATGTCTCTTTGCAAACTTCAGTACCTGTTTTGTCCCTTATTTATGTGGGTTAAATAAGATAAACATTTGGGTCACTTTCAGTAGTAGCTAATAGCCTAAAGATATTAACAGAAACAATTATTTGAGGATGACAATTGTCTGCATCACTTTCAAGTGAGGGTGAAATTAATTAGCATTTAATTAGTTTCTGCAGATATCAGAACAAGTCCATGAAAGTTACTTATCACAATATTCCATAAGAAAAAAACAAAAACCCTAACCCATTTAAGTGCCATAACATTAGAAAAGTTACTTCGGGTGTCCAGGTAGTTACAGTGGGTGGCTAGAAGTAACTTGTTTATAAAAAATAAAATTCATGTGACCCGTTCCTGCTTCACACAGTTGAAGCAAGGGTAAATACCTATATATCTACTTGCATGCTTCAATATCTCGTGTGTTGTCTGAACTACTTTCTAACTACAGAAGCCTTAGGGCCACTTTTGTAGTCTTGAGACATAATTTCAACATTCAAAGTTGCTGTTAAAGTAACCGTGCCAATTTTAAAAAGGTATGATTCCTTTTTTAGATAATTTCCATCTACCCCTCCCCGCAAACAGCTGTTGTGTAAACTGCTAATCACAATTCTCCCCACGGAAACAGCCTGAGACTATTAAAAGAGCAACTCCATCCCATGGTTCACTGAAATGCACTCAGAACACTTTTTTTTTTAAAGCAAGATTAATACGCTTTAAAATCTGATGCAGGGGAGATAAGACATTCTAAAATTGTATCTTTTTGCTGGGGCATGTGTTTTAGAAAGGGTCTTATGAAAGAAGCAAGTGCCATCACCTCAAACACATTCCTCCTGGTCTTAAAGGGCAGAGAAGGCGGGCAGAAGAAACTTTAATTAGTATCCCATGCCGTTTTAAATACTTTCGTTGCCCCACCCTTTCACAATTGAGTACGACAGAAGTCGCGCATCATATGGTTAAGGAAAAGTGCCTTTGGGGTGACAGTTTTATCTGATGAATAAGTGTCAATTATTGGGGGGGAGAGAAAGGGAAAACAAAAAGACCCGGATGTGCGCTTCAGGCAAGAGTGGAGAAATGTTTGAATGGAGGATGAACCCATTGTTCTTTTTGAGCAATAGTATCTTGATCGTACACACACACACAAAGGGTCCAATCATCAGGTTGTATTCAGCGAGGCATCGATTCCAGGTGCATTTGAATTCAGATAGACAGTTTAGCCTGTTCTCTTCTCTCCCCGCCCCTCCCGAGTGCAGAAGCAGAATAAGTTTCCCACTATAAACAGCTGCTTACAAAAATAAATAAAAGCAGCCCCCTCCGCCCGGTCATTTGAATCAGAGCTAAATAAGAGTTCCCCTCACCAACCCTGCTTCTCCAAAGCAATACAATTCGTAATAAAAAAGTGCACTTACCATTGCAACCTCATAATGCTTTGTCAGGGGCTTTTTTTTAAAAGCCCAAAATGTATGACTGTTCAAAACAGCTTGTGCTGGGTGCACCGTTTAGAACTCGGGGGAAAAGCAGCATTTAAAGTGTTTCTAGTAATCAGACATGAAAAGGAGAGCTGCTTAACCAATCAGAAACAAAGTGAGAGAGGGAACCCGCCTCGCCCGGACCAAAAAAAAAACCACCACAAAACACAAAAAACCCCTAGCAGGGGTAAGTGAACGGGGGGGGGGGCTGTGATTCAAGCTGCCATCTGACTACAGGAAATGCCTGGCTTTTCAAAACCATCCTCACACTGGGGCTGCACTTGAGTCCAGAGAAAGGAGTTCAGCAACAGAGAGAGAGAGAGACCCATCTCGATTCACTAACCCTGCCACAATCCTCCAGTGATTGATGGTTTTCCTTGAGTAAAATACTCCCCAAGGCGCACGCATGTATGAACACAAACACACACACAGAGAAACTCTCTCTCTCTCTCCCGCACACAGACAGCTGAAGTCATTTCTGGAGGCTGCTGCTGCTGCGAAGAAGGGGTCCCCGGGTCTCTCTCTCTCCTCGCAGCACAGGAGCTGGGGGGCACCTCGGGACAGCTGGTCGTTCTTGTCCCTGCCCTAATCTCTGTGTCTCTCTCTTTAAACGCGGCAGTGACATCTGCAGCAGCCCCGGGGCGCTCGCCCCCAGCTAGCCCTGGCCATGAGAAGCACCGTCCCCTGCCCGCAGCGCAGCGATTCCCCTACACGCCCCCCTGAATTTCCCCAACACCCCCCCCCCAGTTTTGTGAACTAGTTACATGCCAGTTTAGTGACACCCCCCCCCCCATTTAAATTCCTGGGGAGGCCACTGTAGCCCGCACCCCGGCTGCCCGGGGCTGCGCGCGAAGGGCACACCCCCTTCCATCCATCCTCGCTCTCCCGGCGGGTCCGGCCCTCGCGCAGCGAGTCGGGCGAGGCTGGTGCTTTCTCCCCGCACTGCTAGGCGGGGCCAGTGGCGCGGACCCCCCTCTCCCCCCCCCCCCCGCCCCCAGTCACCAGGCACGGGGGCGGGGGACAGAGCAGCGGGGCTGGATACCAAGGGTGCCCCCGTTCCCGTTTGCAAACTGCCCCGCTTTGCGAGCCTGTCCCCGTCCTGCCCGCCGAGCCGAGCCGTCGCAGTAGCGAGCCGCGCGCGGCGCTCGCCCCGGATCGGGACGCGCCCGGCGGGCCGCATTATTCTTCCCGCCAGGCCAGAGGGGGAGCAGGTGCGGAGGCTCCGTCCGCCGATCGATACACCCACCTTCCCCGGGAGGCCGAGCGGGAGCGCCCCCCCACGCTTCTCACACGCAGCCGCTCGCCCAGCTGCCCTGCGATCTGGAGAGCTGCAAGGGGCTGCAGGGTGAAGAACGAGCCCCCCTTCCCCTTCCACACCTATCAGAGGCGGCCTGGCACCCGGGACACCCCTGCTTTGCTGCTGACCTACACTGTGACCGTGGGCAAGTCACTCAGGGCCAGGTTTTTAAAGGTATTTAGGCTTCTAAAGCGGCATAGAGACACCCTAGGAGGCAGTGGCTTCCCCAGGAATTGAAATGGGGGGGGGGGGGGGTGTCACTAAATTGGCATGTAACTAGTTCACAAAACTGGGGGGGGGTGTTGGGGAAATTCAGGGGGGGAGGGGGTGTAGGGAAATCACTGCTAGGAGGGGAGTTGGATTTCTAGGTGCCCTTGAAAATCCCAGTAGACCCCAGATCCTTAAAGACATACTTCAATGGGAGTTAGGTGCCTAAATACCTTTGAGGCTCTAGGCTTATATACCTATCTGCATCTGTAGGTACCTAAATACCTTAAAAAAAAGATGCCCCTTAGTTTCTTTGTGCCTCAGTTTCCCACCTGTAAAATGGGGGAATAGTACTTCCCTACCTCACAGGGATTTTATGAGAATGGTCCTGAGATGCCCATGCTACAGTGATGGGCGCTACAGAGAAGCTTGTACCTTCTAGGACATCTCTTCATACCTCTACCAAAGAACAGAAAACAAAAGAAATTTCAGTTATTTCCTAAAACGTTGTAAGTAACCCAAACATAGTCAAAATTAGCTTCCTCTTCTTGTGTAAAAACACCCAGGGTTGTGACCTATGTGTATTGCAGTAGTGCCTAAGAGCCTTAGTCATGGACCAGGACCTCTTTGTGCTAGGTACTGTATGTATATATATATATATATATATATATATACACAGATTTGAGTTCTCCCTCCATGGAACAGTCTCCTATTTTTTCTATGTTAATCCATTCATGAGAGGAGGGGGCAAACTGTGTTTGGGCTGAGGACCAGCATACCCCACATGCCCTGGGTGTGTGCTTCCTTCCTTCTCTTTTGAGTCCTGGTCCAGTATAATCAGGCGTAATGGAGTGATATTAAGAATTGGAAAATTACTGTACATAGTTTTCAGTGTGTGCTTTGCTTAGTTTGGGGGGAACTGGTTAGGAAATGGAGACATTATAAAATAGCAAAAATAGCTAAGTATGCGTGGGCAGTATGTTGTTTTCCTTATGCTAAGTGTGTGTATTCAGCTGTCTTTTAGATGGTCTATCAGGACATAGTCACAAGTCTTGGTCCTGGCAAGCCGTCTCTTCTTCTAGCCTTAGTCCCAGCTATGTGGGGTTGGATCTTTGACTCTTCCATCTGCATTCCAGTCTGTGTTGAACCAGTTCCTTGGAAACTCCACAGTTAATCAAATCCTTTTGTATGACATCCTCTAGTTTTGGATCTTCCGACCCTTCTTTTACACTCCACCTCTAAGGTTAATGCCCTGTTTCCTATATATTCCTGCAATCTTCTTGGCAAGCCATCTCCTTCCTGCATATTCTCCATAATACCCTTTTCTCCCCTTCCACAAATTTGTTCTTTGTAAGTGCGATCTAACACCCATTTAAGTCAATGGAAAGATTCCCACTGACTACAGTTGGATTAGGTCATATTTTCTTTAGCCTCCTTTTAGTTCCATTCTTAGTAATTGTATAAATAAGGCTCATTCCTGTGGGTTGTCAAGTACCTCGTGGAAGGCAGTGAATTCCCTCAATTCCTATTGACTTTAATAGGAATGAGAACAATTGCCACTCTGCAAAACTGGGCCTTAATGCCCTTAAATTCAACAGATTTATTATCCCCCTCCAAAAATGAGCAACAAATCAAAAGTTGTTAATGGTTCCCATATCGGGTGTACAATAGATTTTTTTTCTGGATTCCAAGACAGTTGAACTGATAGATAAATTTAAGCATCCATACTGAGTGGAGAATATGCCACCGTTATTATTACCATATATGTTTTCACTTTCTGACTAGGCACCTCTCTCTTTTTTCTTTCTTTCTTCCTGTTGGCAGCTCTTCTTGCTTGTTTTTTCCTATGGTGAATTTAATACCATATTGTGTGTAGCTGAGGCTGAGAAAAGTACAAATATAAGATTTCAGTTTTGGGGTCTAAGCATTAGACAAGTTGTGAATTTTTTTTAAATTAAAACTGCCCCCTTTTTTAAGACAACTATATCTGCTGTTTGGAGATTCAACATCACAAATTCAGTGGATTTTCTGATCTCACAATCTGTATATTTTTAGGACAGCGATATTTATGTAACAAACACAGAAAGGTTAATCTCTCATTAGCTAGTTAGGCAAAAGTCCTGCCCTCAGACTTTATTCAGACAATGCCAATATGATCATAATGCAATATGCCCCCCTGTGTGTGTTTAACTGTATTATCTCCCAATATCCTTTTTTGAGTGTTGTGTTGCTGTAACTCAGACATATGCCAACGTTTTACACTTCAGTTCAGTGTAGCTGAATTTAGCTCATACTAAATGTTTCTATCTTGCCTTCAGATAAGTAACTATGCAGTAGTACTCAACTGTAACATTTAATATATTTTTTTTACATTTTGTGTGTCATCTTCTGCTCTGTGATCAATGATGGTAGTACATGGTCCTGAGCTTGAAGCCCTGACCCCTGGATACTTATTCAATGTAAAATGTTGGGCTTCATCATGGAAAAAGTTTGACACCCCTGCAGTAGGTAACAATGGAATTTTCTTAACTGAAACGGGAGGGATGGAGCCTGTTTCTTTCTGTTTTTAATTGTGTATCTGTGATATATAAGCAGTATTTGTTTTTCTCACCTTCTCTAGTAGCTGCAGATATATTACACTTAGTTATCGTTGTCCCTTTGATGGGAATGTAAGAGACTATGGCAAAGGTAATTACCAACAAAGTCATGTCTTTTTATTCTGAATGGTACTCAACCTTTAACAGCTGGAGAGACATCTTGTCATTGAATGATATTGCAGAGAGCTGCAAAATCTTTGCATTGTGACATCCTTGTGTCAATAGATGATGATGTTGCGTCACCATCCATCATTGCCATTGTATATTGATGCTGTGTAATGACATAGTGAAGCAACATCAGCCTCTCTCACTCTTCTGCCCCAACTCTGAGGGGCATGGTGGGGGGGCGGGGAGATTCACTCCTCTTCCTGTGTCCCAGGACTGGTAGGAGAGATGGTGTCTGTCTCTCCCTTCCCCCCTCCACCACATTTCCTGGTTGCTAGGAGGGAGGAGGTGTTCTTTTATTTCATGCTAATCTGGGATTTTATCACAATTTCCCTGACCTCTTGCTTTGCTGTTTCAAGGAACCCACAGCTCTCAGGGGATAGAGGAAGAGATGTGTGGAACACAGAAGCTGACAGGGAGGTAATATAGCCAACTAGGGGATTACTTCCATACAGAGGTGCACAAATTCCTCCACTTCTACCTGGAATAATCTGGGCAGGAAGTACACTAAATCTGAACCTCTTCCTGTCAGCTGCCTGCATCTTTGCTCAGTTTTTGTTCCCTACAGCCTCAGAGAGAGGCTCTCACAGGCTTTGCCTTCATTGAGAAAACTAAAGCAGGTGCTAACATGAAAATGCAATTTAAAAATCAATGAACAATGTGAATTTAAAGGAAAACATCCGGATGGAGGATGAACCCACAGATTTGAGTGTGGTGGTGGGATATTATCTAACCAACAGCTAAGAAATGATTTAGAGAACATTTACACATCTAAGATGTGTGTAAATTGGAGGGTCACATCATATACCATCTTGTACATACTTATTGTGAAGTGTTAACATTTATCATTATTTTACCTAGGGAAATACCTTTGCCTTTCTTTTTATCTCCATTTTGGAAATTAAGTTCGTTCTTCTCTACTCTCTCCCTCCTTTTTTGACAAACAATTTTATAGAGATGCTCTTCCAATCTAATGTGCAGCATCTGACTATAATCTCATCTGTTAATTAGGTGTCCAGCTGTGTGTCTCCCTTGGTTTCTGCATAACTATTTAAGCCACGCCGGAAGTTGAGCATTGAACACAAATAGGAGCAGGCGTGTGATGAGCAGCGGGGCTGGATTTGTTCCTTAGCACACATACATTGATTACCAAGAGATCCTGTTTTTATAGCCCAAGTTAGGCTATTCCCTGAATATTTTTTCATGTATATTTTACACGGTGCAAAAGGCTTGATCCTGTTTCCATTGAAGTCAATGGCAACACTCCTTAAGATGCAATCCATCTTAAAAAAAATACCAAGGGTTGATCCTGCAGCTCCCTGCATGTGAACTCCTGCTGCTGGCTTAAATTGGCATTAGACACAATTACGGACTTCAGGAATAGGCGCAGAAAATAGGTAACAGAGCATACCATAAAAGATCAGTGAAAACCAATATTAGAAAAATTGTCAATCTAGCTATTGCTTTTAAAATCTGTCTCAAAGATCCTCTGAGTAACATTCTATCTTGTATCCAGCATATAGTTATTATTGCTTAGAAAGTAGTATGCTGAAGTACCATTCAGGAATGCTGCTGGTATTACAGTACCCTAAAATGCTTAGAGAAATATATTGTATTGGTATATTCTTAAACTATATACATAAATACCAGCTACATTAATATTTTACCTTACTTTGATGGGAGGCGGGGAGGAATTGATGGGCTGACAGAGGCAAAGTCTGCTGAAGTTTGGGATATGTTCTAAGGCCTATCAAATTTTCCAGACTTCTGAGAAGGGAGTGAGCTAGGGAGGCTGTAAAGAGATTAAATGGGGATGGTATTTGTTGAGTGAGGAGAGTGTTTTAGGATTGATTCATGTTTGAAATGAGACAGGAGGGAGGGCCTCAGCGGGGTTCCAGCCTGAGCCTGAATGTCTACACTACAGTTAAACAGCCCTGTAGCCAGAGCCCTGCAAGCCTGAGTTGTCTGACACGGGCCAGCCACATAGGGTGACCAGATGTCCCGATTTTATAGGAACAATGCTGATTTGGGGGTCTTTTTCTTATATAGGCTCCTATTATTCCCCCCCCCCCCGCTCCGATTTTTCACATTTGCTGACTGGTCACCCCTACAGCTACGGGTGTTTGTCTAGACACAAAGTAGGTTTCTAACTATGGTAAACATACTGTGTGACTGGGAGTGGATCCCTGTGGAAGAGTGGCATGCAAAAAAACCAACAAGCAATGCTGGCATTTACATAACAGATTGGCTGCAACTGAATGCTTTAAAGCCAGGCAACAATCATGGGAATAATCTGGTAAATGGTTACAAAGTGTAGAGGATCAATACTAAGAGCTGTTAATTTTCATCCTAACCTCAGACCCCAAGTTTGTGATTATATTTAATTCAAAAAGCATATTCAGAGGTAAAACAGAAAGGAGGTGGAATCAATTATTTCTCTATAGACGACAAGAATACCTTCCTAAGCCTGAATGCTTAACTAATAAGGCACTCAGAAAGAGCACTCTTCACAGCAGGTCATAAAAATGGCTTAATTTGAAAGACAATGTGCTTGGCATGCATACACAGTAGGTCCCATTCACTAACTTATTGTGGTTTCATGTTAACAGAATGCAATATTGTACTGTTCCCTCTAGACTAAATTTTTCTTTACCTCCTGAAATCAATAGTCTAATGTCATTTTTGCACTATTCCAGTTGCATTGAGTTTGAGATCTGTTGGTATAAAATAAGGAATCAGCCACTAAGTGGAGTTTCTTCTCATTTTGAGATCTTTCTTAAAATAAAGTGTATCCCTAAAAATGGCCCTGTGCTTTGAATTATATTCTAAAAATGCATAAGAAGAGCTGGGGAGAGGGTATTCCCATCAAGCATACATTTTTGAGATTTCAAAACTTTTCCCACTTCTGCATCAGAATGAAACTGAGAGTTTTTCATGAAAAAAAGAGAACCCCCCCCCCCCCAAATAGCCAGTAGCTTGGGAGGGGGGAGAGTTAGGGTACTCACCTGGGATGTGAGAGACTGATTTAAGTCGCTAGTCTGTATTGAGCAGAGCAAGGACTTGAACCTGGGCTGTTTTATAGCCCATGTGAGTGCCCTAACCATGGGGCTATTACTTATTCAGAGGGGGTGTGTTGCTCTCTCCCCACTGTCCCATCCGGTCCTGTCCTGGACCTGTGACGCTTTTCTTGACAAAAGTTTTGTCAATACTGATATGTTCCCATGACCATTTTTGGTTTCAATGACTTGTCATTTTCTGATGACACCCTGTTACATTGGAAAATTCCCAATCGGCTCTACTGTTAAGGCACATATTCAAAACATAACTTAATTACCACGTGTTTCAGCCACACCACTGCTGTGAGCTGTTTAGCTTGGCTGTCCAGATCTAAGTCAGGTACCAACGGTTGCTGTGCACTAGCGTTTTCATTGAACTTGGATTCGGAGCTTTTCCAGTTATTGCTCTTCTCCCATGTCCAGGATCCCCAACTGTCACTTGACTCTGAAGGTGCTGAACACTTTTCATGCTCATTGAAGTCAATAGGATTTGGAGGTACTTTGTGCATCACAGGGTCAGGCACCTAGTGAAGAATAGAAAGTCATCTAATTTCTGTTAGATGAATAGCTGCACAGCAGTAATTGTGTATTCTGCAAATTCTTGCACTCTGAGTCACTGCTGGCCTCAGAATTTGCCACTCCCATGCCCACAGCAACCATAACTGCCTTGGCATCTCAACTATCCCTCCAGATACATTTAAAATTACCTTAAGCGCTTTAGTGTAATAACTTGAGGGCACAGTAGTTGCACTTATGTCTTTCAAGAAAGAAGAAACTGATTATTTCTAGCCATATTCCACTTTAAATATGGAGAATATCTTACCAAATGGAGGAGGCTTTTGAAGGCCTCAGTCCCGGAAAGCTTTTAAGCATGTGCGTTAATGCTTTCCTCTGGAGTTAAACGGGTGCTTACGTGTTTTCCTGAACTGAGGCTAAAGTATGATCTCTGTACTTCCTACTGACTTGGTAATAACTGTATCTTCAGCTAATACATACGTGAGTCTCTGCATTTATTTAGACCATGCTTTGGTTACCTTGTAAACAGTAGGCACCCTTAAACTCTCACCTAAAATAAATATGTTGTTGGAGTGGTGTGTTGGAAACGTTGGGATTATTTAAAACAGCCAACCACAACTGAACTGCTGGCTTTGAAAGAGACACAATAGATCATTTTAAGATTTAAAGATTACATATTACTCCTTGAATAATGGGAGGTAAAAGAAAAGGAGAGGTAAAATAATAGTTAACAAACAATAGCTGATTTATCTGCTGCAAGTCATACAGTCTCCCACAAAAAGGCCCTCCTGGGTTCTTGTTCGTTGAATCTTTTTATACATGTGCAGTACATATGTAACTTGTAAATGTCGCTCTCTAGTGAGCTTGATGTACTCTGTTGATTAGGGAAGTTATCAATAACTTCTAAATATTTACTGAAATTAGTAAAAGTAATGTAATTGATATTGAATATATCACAAGAACGTCTTACCACCCAAAAGTTTATAGTAATTTTATGTGGGGAATTCCTTGACACAGCAACATTACATACATATTACCACTATCACACAATAGCTTGTGAAATGTTTGTTCTGAACAGTAACTGAAATAAAAACCGAGAGTAACTCCAAGACTCCTTCAGTAATTGTATGAGCATCTACGTGTTCAATGAATCTAAAGGTGCATTTACAAAGCAAAAAGCTAAGGATTTTATTCCTTTAAGGATCAGATACAAATTCAGAGACGTGATTTTCCAAGATTCAGATAATGCCGCTGAGCTGTACAAATCTATGTGCTACCTTTACAATCTGCAGTAGGAGTACTCAATACTATTGCTAAAAGAATAGAAAACTGAAGTGAACCAAAGTGCATCATAGGGGGTAATTTGTTTTTCTTAAGGTGCTAGTTAGGTTTCTTTTATTCCACTGGATAGGTTGTATTTAAGGGAGTGGATAAGGAATAGTACTGGATAGTTGTACCTTGATGGCTTGCTCAATTGACTATCTGGTCTACAAGATTTGGAATTTGTTCCTCAGAGAAGTCCATAAATGCTCAAGCCTACCAGCCTTCCAGGCACAATGTAAGGCATGTGGTGCTAGACTCATCTGGTCTAGGGCTAGATTCCTGGTGCTGAGAAGCACACAGTTCACTCCTAGGAGCCAGTGAGGCTCACTATCTCCCAGAAGGCTCACTTCTTTTTTTACCTTGGGGGGTATGCACAAGAGGGTACTTTTAGTTTCTGCCATGTCTCGGGGAGTTCCACCAGTCGTGCTGGGGGGGAGGGGGATTAGAATGGAAACTCTGGACTCCCTTTTCCCAACCAATGCCACACCGCTTTTGGGCATCGCTGGCTCTCACCCAGCAGAGGACATGGAAAGGTTGTGCTTCTGTAACTTACTCCAGATGACATTCCGTCGCTGAGGATCCTAATAACTGAAAGCCTTCAGTCTAACTTAGGTAGAATGTGGAAGGAGGTAGAAGATAAGCTACTGGTTGAGAAGGGCTGTATGATTATGAGAATTTGCAAATAGTCTTGATTCAAAAATATTGTCTTGGTTAGTTATGAGGCAAAGTGAATGTTTTAAGAATATAAGTATGAAGTCTGTTTCAAAGGAAGCAACAGAAATAATTTCTGCTGCTGAAAGTGGCCTATCTGAATACCCTGAGTACACACATAAGCATGACCTTTCCTTTCATGGTATGTTTCCCCTGAAGGACTGGGGAACTAAAGGTATAGTGAAGTCCCAGTAGGCTAAGACCTGAGCTGTAGTTTTCTAATCTCTCCATTGAAGGGTTGGAGATGCTGACTCTTTCACAAACGTCGCTTTTACCCCCAACTGTTTGTTAGGAGTTTGAGGTAAACAGCTTTTAACTAGAACAGACAAAATCCCACAGAATAGTAAGTATCCACTCCCTTCTCAATAGGAACTGGGAAACTATCTTGGAATCTTGTGTTGTCATAATCCCATTAGGTTTTCAGTCCCCCTGAAAGCCTTCCAACAAAAAGAGACCTACTTCCGGTTATAAAACAGAAGAAGGAAAAGAATCCTTTGCTGCTGCCACTGCCTCAATGGATAGAACATACACAATTAGTTTTGCAGTCATCTATGAAAAGTTCAGAGGCAGGGTAGCCTCCGTAAGAAGCTGGCCTCTCTGGAACTCCTTCCCCTGATTAGTTTAACAAAGCCTGAGCTTGTTGATGTTCAAAGCATGCTGCAACTGTGTTTGTGCAGCACCTAACACAGTGTGGTCCTGGTCCATGACTAGGGCTCCGAGGCAGTACAGTAATTCAAATAATTAATAATAATGTTCAGATTGTTGCCTGAGGAGATGGCTTGGGATGGGGGGATTCAGGGATAATTTGCTTTTCCCCAGAAGAGATTCTTGACACCGGTTACTAACACGGAGTCCGTTTCCTATATTATTAATGTGTGTGTGTTGTTGACAGTGCACATATGCTTGGAGACTAATAATTACATTTTATAAATGAAGGTTAAATACATTTGTAGCAAAGCACGCTGGAGAGTGAGTGTGCTTTTTCTGAAGTGCAGGACATGAGTGAACTGGGAACTTTTGTAAAGGATGATTGTTTTGTTTGTTTTTCTCTTCTTCCCCCTCCCAGTGAAGCCTTAACCTACTCTCTTGAGTCAGATACAGTGGCTGAAATTCTGCTATGGTTTTACATCCCATGCCCTCCCGTTGACTTCAGTGGAGTTGTATGGGATGCAAGGCAGACTAGAATCTGGTCCAGCAGGTAGAATCACTACCTGCTGCTGTATACATATTTGCTCTGAAGATGCTGTTCATTTTTCCTATCCTGCTTTCAGAAATCCCTAGGTCTCGTCTCTTCCCCATCACACGCTGTGAGAGTCTTATTTACTTGACCTATAGGTTGGGATAGGTAAGTACAGGACACTGTTCTTGTGACTTACATAGCCGATCCTATTTCTCTGTGGCATGGAGGCTCAAGTCAGCCTTAAACAAAAACTCTTCTATAAACATGGATTGTATTTATTTGGCTGTGTAAAATCTACCATCTCGGAGATAGATTTACAGTTCAGTGATTCACTTTATCCTCTGTCATGTAATGCTGCATAATGGGTGGTATATACAAGCAAAGGATCTGTTGGTGCTTTTGATATCTTGGTCAAAGAATACTAATTGCCGGTGAAGAACCTCATTGAGGGCATGACCTCAACTTATGAAGGGTAATCAAAGAACAATGGAAACAAAACCTATCTTCTTAGCTGTGTTTTGATTGTGCACGTTAATGGGTTTATGACTGCTCTTAAATGTAATGAAATAGCTTGATCTACTGAAGCCATATAAAGCTGCTTCTGCAATAAATAGTTCCAAACAATTTGGACTGGCTTGATTAAGAGCTAGATCAGTGATTCTTATTTACACTAAGGCCCCTTTCCACTGCTCGAGACCCTGGCCCCATGTTTCCTACTCATCTGTAACTTTATTTTGCTCAGCTTTGTTTTAAAATGTTTGTAGCAGAGATGTGCCATATTATATAAAAATAACAGGATAGTTAGCAAATTGCAGCATCTGCAAGTTGGCAGATGCCAACGTGTTTGCACCACTTTTTTTTACCCGCTGTTTTTATTTTGGCTCATACATTGTAGCTGCCATCCAAACGGATGGTGGTAATTCAAAACAACTGTTACAAAGCATATTTATTTAAATGTGTCTTCACTTACACTGCGTCAGAGTTAGAGTTGGTGAGCGTGCTCTCTCGCTCTCTGTTTCTCTACGCAAAATTCCCAAGCTTAATTGAAAGTTATTGTAGAAATCATCCTGTCTTTTATTTGCACAAGAAAAATGACTCTGCAACTTGTACCTTCATAGAGCACACTCAGTCCTCTATAGGTAAGTCTATGTGGAAAAAAAACAACAACAACAACCCACAACCTCCCCACCCATCAATGAGTCTCACAGCCCAGGTCCAGTGGCTTAGCCAGGTTCTAACACCAGGGGGAGTGAACACATAAAAAAAGGCGCCACCATCCCTGTAAGGGATGAGTGTAAGTGTGCAAGTTTAAATGAGTCCTGTGTGTCTCTCAGCCCGCTGCCAGCCTGGGTTCTTTCACCCAGGCCAGCAGTGGGCTCTTGGTGGGGCCAGCGGCGGCACCCCTGCCACTCCACCTCCATCCACTCCGTCTCCACCCTTTCAAAAATTAAAAAGGCGCCACTTTTGGAAAATGTGCTCAGGGGGAGCGGCCGCTCCCCCTGCTCCCCACCCCTAGCTACTGCCCAGGTCTACAGACTGGAGCTCACATTACCGTGCTTAAAATAGCCATGTAGACAATTCAGGCTCAGGCTGGCGCTCCGGCTCTGAAGCCCAGGGGGTGGGGTGGGTTTCAGAGTCTGAGCTCCAGCCCAAGCTGGAACATCTACACAGCAATTTTTAATGCCGTAGCATAAGCCCCTTGAGCGTGAGTTTGTAGAGCATGACTTGCTCTCATGGTTTGTTTTTGTTTTGTTTTGCTGTGTAGACGTACCCCTTGGGTCACCTAAGACCTTGTCTACTCCCAAAAGTTGTAAAATGTTTAACTATGCTGACAGTTCACACTATACCCAAATGTGGAGGCAGTGATAGCATATTCCCTTATGGGAAAAGGAATAAGCTATATCAGTAGAAGGCATCTTTATACTGGTATAATTGTGTCCTCACTAGGAGTTGTAGTGGGATAACTAGTTTGGTTTTAAAAAAATCTACCAGGAATCGTTACACCAGTACAAAATCTGTATGTAGACCAGACCTTAGCCTTAGAGACACAAAAGTAGACCAGCTAAGCTATTCACCTTCTTACTGTCTTTAAGGCTGCTAGTCAAAAATACCACAGAGTGATGACATGTCATATTTGGAGACTGTGCCTGCCATGCCACGTGGCACAGCTAAGTAGATGCCATTTGTTCCACAGGAAGCTAGTGTCCGCCAGAAGAGCTGACTTGTACTGGACCGCAAGATACTCACATTGCAATCTCCCAATAAACTAGAATATTTTTTAGACATACTTGCCCTTAGCTGAGGAGTCAAAGTACTTTCCAACCGTCAATTAATGAAGCCTCATGACACACCTGAGCAGTAGCTGATATTTTCTTCACTTTAGAAATGGAGACATGGTCCCAGAAGTCTAGGCCTAAATTTTTAGCAGTACTAGCTACTAGTTTTGGAAGCCTCAGGTTTTGGGCCTACAACTTGAGGCACTTTAGGCAGAAGTGATTTAAATTTTTCAGGAGTGCCAAACCTTTAAAACTCCAACTGAAGTTATTGAGAGCTCTTGGTGATTAGAACTTCAAAAAATCTGATGAAAGGTGTCTAAAATTGAACACTGAAAAAGGAGGCCTCAAAAATCAATGGCCACTTTTGAAAATTTGGGCCTAAACAATTTCCCCAAGGTCACACAAAAGATAAGTAGCATTCTATTTCAGGAATAGATGTCAGAAGTGCTGGCTCTCTGGTTCTTGCTCTGATCTGGCCCAGATGTATACTTTAGAGAGAGAGAGCCATTCGTATACAGAACTATCATCGTTTCTTTCGTTTATATGGTGTCTGTGTGTTTATATGTAGCTGTATTTATGAAATTTGGATTTTCAAAAGCCCTCAGTTTTGGCCTAACTCTGACCCATTGAAGCCAATGGGAGTTTTACCACTGACTTCAAGGGGAGCAAAGTTAAGCTCAGGCTGAGAACTTCTGAAAATCCTACCCCTGATGTTGTTAGGGCTGTTATTTAGTCATAGAGATATTAAGAAAAAAAATTCTGTTCTTGAGCCAGTCAGTATTTTGACCTATTTTATACTGAAATGCAGTGTAGCAATATACCACCTGAGCCTGTGACCTTGTCATGTGCCATAAACTAAGCAAGGCTTAGTCCAGCTATTATTTGGATGGGAAGTCTCAAAGGAACATCTGGATGATGAAGGAACTGGTGTTAATTATTTCAGTCAATAATATTCTTCTCTCAGGATCACTGCTGAATTAATGCTCCAGTGCGGTGTGAGGTGACACGTGTGGTGTTGGATGTACCATCATCCATGGGCAGCGAGTTATATGGACCTGTGGTGTCTGTGCTCCACCAATATTCAGGAAGGTGGGCCCTGGACTCCACCAATGTTTGGGCTTATATTTTCAGAGCCGTCCTGTCCATAGGACGGACTAGGGCAACCGCCCCTTGCCCCATGCTTTGGGAGGGCCGCGCTTCAGGGGGACGTGAGTTCCAGGGCAGCCTGGGGAGTTAGTGGGGGGGCCTGACACTGGCTGCAGCGAGCGACCCAGCCCCAGCCCCTCCTGCCTCTTCCCACCCCTGCTCCGCCCCTGACCTGACCCCATTCCACCACTTCCCCCAAGCCCTTATATGTACTGCCTCCGCCATGGACAGTGTCCAAGTCTCTGGCAGTAAGTTCAGGAGAAGGGTGTGATGGTGTCCCCAGTGAAACTTTATGGGAAGATGCTTATAAATGTATATATGATGTAACTGGAATATGTTTTATGCTACATGTGCCATGTAACATATCTCTGTAAAAGTTATGACCTATTGAATCTATTCCTCCTGTTTGTATGCATGTATCATTGTTGTAGCTGAAGTTATAAATGTTGGTTTTATATTTGCTGGTTTTATACATAGCCTTTGTAAGAGCATGGGCTCATGTCTGGAGAAAGGTATGCGCCCAATCCACATCTGAGCTTGGCCAAGAATGTCACTGGGCTAGTTTCTAAAATGTGCATGGACATGTGACTTGCCCATGTGATCCCAAAACTCCAGGGTAACATGATGCTACACAGGGAATGGGGAGGAGTATCCATCCAGGGGAGAAAGTCTATTTAAATCCCCGGAAGACCCCTCCATGTTGTCTTCAGCTGGCTAAAGAGAAAGGCTCTCCACCCCCCAAAGACATACCTGAAAAAGACTAAGCAAAGGACAAAGACAATAGGGGGTGTGAGCGATTGCTGGACCCAGGCTAGGAGTTCTACAGCCTGTAAAAGAAAAAAACTGAAACTGGTGAGGCTTTTATCTGTGTTAAGTTGAATTAGACCTAAACGTGTGTGTTTTATTTTATTTTACTTAGTAATTCACTTTGTTCTGTCTGCAACTACTTGGAGTCACTTAAATCCTACTTTCTGTACTTATTAAAATCACTTTTTACTTATTAAGTTACCTGAAGTACGTGTTAGTACCTGGGGGGAGAGGGGGGGCAAACAGCTGTGCATATCTTTCTATCTTTAAAATAGAAGGCGAACTATTTATGAGTTTACCCTGTATAAGCTGTATATACAGGGTAAAGCGGATTTATTCAGGGTTTAAACCCCATTGGGAGTTGGGCACCTGGGTGTCAAAGGCAAGGGCACTTCCTGAGCTGCTTCAAGGCAGGCCTACAGCGGTTAGAAAACGTGGTTCGGACCTGGGTCTGTGTTTGCAGCAGATCAGCGGTATCTGGCTCAAAACAGACAGGACTCTGGAGTCCCAAGCTGAAAAAGGCAAAAAAGCAGGGGCAAAAGTAGCCTTGGCACACCAGGTGGCAGCACCAAGGTGGTTTCTATAATACCAACCTGTCACACCCGTCCTGCCTCTTTCCGGCTTCCAAGCGACACCGGAGGCTTGCGGGGGGGCAGAGCGGGGCGGGCTGGGGCCGGGTCACTTGCTGCTGTCGGTGCCAGGTCCCCCACTAACCCCTAAGGCTGCCCTGGACCCCAAATCCCCCTGAAGTGCAGGGCCCCACAAAGTGTGGGGCCCAGCGTGGTTGCCCCCATCCGTCCTATGGATGAGAGAGCTCTGCGGGCACCACCAAAAATTATACAAACCTAGCACCATGCCATCATCAAGACATCATTTATCATCCTTTTATTATTTATATTGCGGTAGAACCCAAAGGTCCCATCAGATTTGGGCCCTACTGGGCTCATTTATACTCAGGCCCCTTTACACTGACAAGCATTGTACAGACATAGTAAGACACGGTCCCTGTTCCAAAAACCTTGTCGTTTATTTAAATACAGGACACATCAATTGAGTGTAACAAACAACAGAAGGGAAGGACAGAGGATGAATGAGGGTAACAGGTCATATTGTTATATGTAAAGCCCATTAAAGTCAATCAAAAACTTTCCTTTGATTTCAGTGAGCCTAGCTAGGATCAGGTCCATGGTGCACAGCTTTATGGTTTTAGAATATTTTTTATTATTTAAACATTTCCCATGAAGCAATAATCCTCTGTGCTCACAACATTTATTTATTCATTCCTCTCCCTATGCACTGTAAAAGTGGTCCTGGGCTCTAGGTTCACTTATTATTTTAATATTTATTTCCCCCTTCTAGCATCACTAGCAGGGAACCATATGTTCCTTGATTCTGTAACCCTGGAAACTGCCTCAGAACTCGCCCCATGCTTCAAAATTGTGCACCAAAATCTAACCATTCTTTTGTAAACCAAAGGACTTTTATAACTTTTTCAGAGGAGCTGAGTGCCTGCAGCTGCCATTAATAGCTGAGGTACTGTCCGTCTTGGAGCTCCTGCTGTGGTGGTATACCTCCACATAGCTCCCAACTTGGGCCTGTGGCTTTATGTTTCACTTCAATAGAGCGAGGCTCCTTTATCCCAACCGAGGATGTCGCCCTCTCTGTTTACTCATTGTGTATTATTTGAAATGTATTTCACAGCTACAGTGGTTGCAGTACACTGTGTATAAAGGACACTGGCTCAACACATCTGAAAGGCTTTTCCTTTCCTGGTAACATAGCCTGTCAATTTAATCTGTCGGTTTATTTCGCACACTTCAACTACATATTTACATTGTGTGTGTGTGTGTGTGTGTGTGTGTGTTCACACTGAATAAACTTAAAACAAAGGGATTTTAAGTTTTTGGTTTGGTCCAGCATGGTGAAGTAATTACTACGTGAAAACTCATAAACCTGGTAGAGACAAAGAGGAAAATCTCAAAAAAGCTCAAGTAGTGATGTCTACTTAACAGGATAATTTTGGATCTGAAAGTCTCCCAAATGGGGTGTAAGGGCTCAATGACAACATTTCATTATTATTACTTTTAACTACAGTCAGTCTCCATAAGAATTACTGATTAAAGAATGAAATGTTTGAAAGAATCAGTGATTTGTCCCAAACCATTTCATATACCCCTCAATGATAACTGCAGCTGTTAAATGGATTGCAGTTAAATGAATAAGACAGAGAAAAGAATAACTAGCACCTTTTATTCATTCATTGGTTTTATTGCTTGAAATGTGTTCCTCCAACCCACTAGGCGTCAAACTCCCCATCTTCAGCGTGAAGTTAGTAGTTTATATAATGAGAAAAACTTTGCAAAAATGCTGGGATATTTGACAGTGAAGAACAGGGAAATTGACACAGGAGAAGCTCTAGAATCAGTCAGTACCGAACTCATTATTAAAATAAATTACTAAAAATAAAAGGTGAAAACTGATAAATATACTGAACATTTTATAATGCTTTTTATGTTCTAAGAACTATACAGACAATAACTTACTAGTGCTCACAACACCCCTTTGAGGCAAATAAGTGGGGCAATGACTTGCCCAAGGCCAAGCAGTGAGTCAGTAAGCATGATACTCATTCCAAGTTTAGACCCTCTGATATCTGCTACATAGGAAGAATAATTGTTGTATCAAGGTGTGTGTGTGTGTGTGTGTGTGTGTGTGTGCGTGTGTATGTATGTGTATATATTTATGGGACCAAACCCGTGAAGACCATATCTGGAAAAAATTACCAGTGAGATCTGTGGGAGCTCTTTCTGAATGAGAAATGTAGGATTTTGGTTACTTTTATTCCTATCAAGTGTCCACAGGGGGGATTTTAAGAGAGACAAGGTGGGTGAGGTCAGATCTTTTATTGGACCAACTTCAGTTGGTGAGAGAGACAAGCTTTCGAGCTTATGCAGAGCCCTTCTTTAGGTCTGGGAAACCTGAGGTCAACATTACAAGATAGGAGTTTGGCCTTCAGTGTCTTTGTAATGTTTTCTTGGTCTGCCCCTACAATGAGTTCCAGTCTGCAATTCTCTATAATAGATGGTCTACAGCAGGGGTGGGCAAACTTTTTGGCCTGAGGGCCACATCGGGTTTCCAAAATTGTATGGAGGGCTGGTTAGGGGAGGCTGTGCCTCCGCAAATAGCCAGGTGTGGCCTGGTCCCTGCCCCCTATCCGACCCCCCCAGCTTCTCGCCCCTTGACTTCCCCCCCACACCCCGGGACTCCTGCCCTATCCAACATCCTCTGTCCCCTGACTGCCCCCAGACTCCCCGCCCCTGACTGCCCCTCACTGCCCCATCCAACCCCTCCTCTCATTCCTGACTGCCCCCCTGGGACCCTTGCCCCATCCAACCACCCCTTCTCCCTGACTGCCCCTGGAACTCCTGCCCCTGACAGCCCCCCGCTGCCCCATCTAACCCCCCTCTCCTTCCTGACTTCCCCCCAGGACTCCTGCCCCCATTAAACCCCCCTGTTCCCCGACCTCTGACTGCCCTGACCCCTATCCACCCCTCACCCCCTGACCACCACCCCGAACTCCCCTGCCCTCTATCCAACGCTCCCTGCCCCCTTACCGCGCTGCCTGGAGCACCGGTGGCTGGCGGCGCAGAGCACCAGGACAGGCAGCCGTGCCACCCGGCTGGAGCCAGCCACTCCACCGCGCAGCACAGAGCACCGGGTCAGGCCGCGGCTCGCAGCCCTGCCACCCAGAGCATTGCGCCGGCGGCACAGTGAGCTGAGGCTGCGGGGGAGGGGCAACAGCAGGAGAGGAGCCGGGGGCTAGCCTCCCTGGCTGGGTGCTCAGGGGCCGGGCAGGGGGGTCCCGCGGGCCGGATGTGGCTCACGGGCCATAGTTTGCCCACCTCTGGTCTACAGTATTGCACTGTCAAATATATGGACCCCATGGCCACATCATGTCAGCTGCACTCTCATTATAAAAAGCTTCAATGCCTGTGACATTCCTCAGTGTTTGGAACCAGATCTAGCCATTTAACTCCTGTCATCTGCTGTATGCACTGTAAGTGGAATTGGTCCAAACATCTGATGTGATATTGACAAGCAGTCCACATATCGCAGCCATTGAGGAGTGTGGTGATGATGAAGGCATGGTAAACACCATTTTTTTTCTGACGGCATCGCTAGCTGCCCCAATGTGTTTTGTAACGTCGTTGCCAATCATTATATCTTATGAAACGACACTGCTTCGGTAGCAAACTTTGTCAGTAACCTTGAGTTGTAGATTTCAGTGGATATAACTGAAGAAGTTACAGTACTGCCTGGTTGAGGCTGGACCATGACTTCTGTCTTTAGGTTGATTGCTAAGCCAAAATGTTTTGCTGCATATGCAAAGCTGTCATTGAGCAATTGAATGTCCCTGACATTATGGGCCAATAAAGCACAATTATCAGCTAACAGTAATTTGTATGCTTTTGTGTTTGCATGCTGATGATGCAAATTCAACACACCTCCATCCACATGGTACTGCATACAAGTGCCATAATCAATGTCTCTGAATGCATCCATCAGATCAGCTCCAAACATGATACTAAATAATGTTGGAGCAAGAACACAACCTTCTTTTACTTCATTGGTGACAACAAAGGGAGCTGAGAAGCAACCTTGGTCAAGGATTTGAACCTGCATTCCTGCTTGAAAATATTTAATAATGTTGACAAACTTATTGGGGCAACCGAACTTGCAGACGACTGTCCACTGACCATCTCAAATTAGAGTCAAAGGTCTTGGAAAGATTAACAAAAACTACATATAGGTCTTGATTCTGCTCATAATATATCTCCTGAATTTGCCAGAGTGAAAAGATCATGTCTGAAGTACTGTTCTCAGGACAGGAGCCACATTGGCTTTCAGACAGTATCTTCTCTGCATGTTGATGAGTTAGCCGGTTTAGCGTGACCTGGCAAGTATCTTTCCTACAATGGCAAAGAGTGCAATGCCATGATGGTTATTGCAAGAAGCATGATAGCCTTTCCTTTTGTAAAGGTGAACAATGTTGGCATCTTTAAGTTCCAATGGCACAGCCTCCTGTTCTTAAAACCTTATGTAGAGGTTGCTGATCAGTTCATTGCCCCCACATTTGAAAATCTCCTCAGGAATGCCATCAGCACCCATTGCTTGGCAGTTTGATATTTTCTTGACATCAGATATGATTGGCAGAATTAAGAGTTCATCTTCAGTTGGAAGTTATTCAGATTCATCAAGCCCTGATCCTGACATGGCGGATGGGCAGTTCAGAGCCTTATTACAGTGTTCAGCCCATCTTTTCAGAATTTGTCCATGGTCGATCAGCAGCATTCCAGATAGAGGCGGTACCATTCGTTTGCGGGCCATACGTGGTTTTCAGCTTATCAAAATAACATTTGGAGTCTTTTTGGTCTGCCGCTGATTGAAGCTGTGCTCAGCTTTTGTTTTTCCACCAGCTATCCTTCCTGTGGCAAAGCTTAGCTTGCACCTTACACTTTGTACGTGAATAAGCCACCTTTTTAATAGATGAGTTTTTATTGATTATCCATAATGTGTGAAGAGCATGCATGGATGTTGCTTTATCTCGGTGTAATTTTATTCAAACTAGTCCTGCTGCTTCCTCTTTACAAAGCCAAGGACTTCTTTAGGTGCACTGAACATTGTTTCCCTAAAAGATGAGCAGGTAGAGTCAGTGTTTATTAAAAAGAAAATAAGAAAAGGCATACTTGTGGCACCTTAGAGACTAACAAATTTATTTCAGCATAAGCTTTCATGGACTACAGTCCGCTTCGTCGGATACATAGAATGGAACGTACAGTGGGAGGATATTTATACATTCAGAGAAACATGAAAAGGTCCACCTTTTCTAAATGTATTAGTCTCTAAGGTGCCACAAGTATTCCTTTTCTTATTTTCTTTTTGCTGACACCGACTAACATGGCTACTACACTGAAACCAGTGTTTATTATGTTTGACTGAGAAAAGTGTGTGGAGAACTGCATCAAGTTTTTTAACAAGTCTTGCACACATGAGCTCAGGGTTCCTCAGCGCATGCACATTGAGCTTGGGCCCTGGAGTTTGATAACATCTGTGCTGTTTTAACTGGGGGATCAGTGTCATTTTACATCTCACAAGCTGATGATCAGACCTCATGAATGCTCCCCGTGTTGCATGGGTGATTTTGACATCCCAACACACACTGGCATAGAAGAACATAGTCAAGTAAATGCTAGCGAGGATGCATCCATGTTGTTTTTACTTTGTTGCTTGTTGAAATATCGTGTTTGTGATGACTAGCTAGTTCTACATGCACTTTGTGAGGAGTTGTGTTGCATTTGATTTCTCTTGCCACACACGTTTGCCAGTCACTTTAGGCAAATCTTTGTGATTGTGACCAACTCTGGCGTTAAAGTCACCTAGGATGATTAATTGGTCATGCTGATGAACTGACTTTATGGCATCAAAGTCTTCATAGAATTTTTCTTTGATATCATTAGTCCACGTCATCATGGGTGCATATAAGCTAATGACTGTTACATGACATGCAAATGTCAAGTTGAGGCAAAGGACTGTCAGACGATCTTTATTCCTTTTGGTACACAATCATGTATGCCTGCAATAGCTGTCCAAATAGCAAAGCCCATCTCAGATAGTTGCCTCTCTTCTGCAGACTTGCCTATCCAGTAGAATGTGTATCTAGCACTGACAGCTTCAAGATGGACCTCGCCTGGAAGATGTTTCACTGAGCACAGCTCTATCGATGTTGTATTTGGCAAGTTTTCTTCCGATAGGCGCAGTGCACCTTTCAAGCCCACCAGCATCCTCAGAAAGAGTGTGCACAACCCAGGTTGCAAAGTTCAGTGTTCTTTGTGTGTGATGCTGCTTTTTATTGCACAGTTGGATGTCCAGCTAGTTGCAGCATACTAACAAATTGAGAGTGGAGTGAACAATGTTTAGAAATCCCTTTTTCTCCCTTCCCCAGAAGGGGAGAGCAGCGCAATCCCTAAAAAGGGCTGCTCTGTTTCAGGAGGATACAGAGGCTGATGTCATTCTGAGTCAACGAGGAATGACCATCACTCTCACACCGCCTGCACGCAGGTTTGTGACTAGGATTCCCCAGCAGCATCCTCTTCCTGTCCCCATCACCACTTCCACATTGCCATAGGACTTTCAGAGAACAGAACGAGTGAAGAAATAGCAAGGAATAAGGACTGCAGACATGGACAAAGAATTGTTTAAAGTGGTACTAGGTTATGCACCACTGGTCACACTCTTTCGTCTTTATTGGCCAGTTTGTTGACTGGTGCAGAAGGTTGCAATGGGTAGGCTGACCAATAGAGATGCAGCACTCTGGGCAAAACATGTGACCACAGCCCAGTGCTGGGGCTGTGCAGCAGGGCTGAAGCTTGCTTGCTAATGCCACTGAAGACTGAAGCAGAAAGCAGCCGCTCCACTGAAGTTTGTGAGCTGTGACTGGTTAGCAGGCTGGTCCACCACAGTTTGAATACAGAGTATGCCTTTTCCTATACAGCTGGGCTAAGAAGTCTGGTCTATCCCAGTAATGGATTGCTTTTTGTCTGGTCCCTACCCTTTAACTTGTCTGCCTGAAGTAGCTCAGCTAGGAGTTAAATTCCTACTGGAGTAGCTCCAGTAGCGGCGCCAGCTTTTTTGCCACCCTAGGCGGTGGTCCCGGGAGGGGCTGCCGCCGAAGTGCCGCCGAGGACCCCAGCGGCTGAAGAAGCTGCCGCCGAAGTTCTGCCGAGAACCCCGGCAGGCGAAGAAGCAGCCGCCGAAGTTCTGCCGAGAACCCCGGCAGGCGAAGAAGCAGCCGTCGAAGACCCGGCGGCCAAATGCCGCCCCCCAAATCCTGGCACTCCAGGCGACCGTCTAGGGTCGCCTAATGGTATCGCCGGCCCTGAGTAGCTTTCAGGGTCTCAGCTCACTAGCTTTCCCCCCATGTCCAAGTGCAGCTTCCAAGGAAGGGGGCATAGCTACAAACATTGTAAATGACTGGAAGTTTTACTAAATCCATTGCTACTGATCTATTTAAAGGTGGATTGTGGGCAACCATTTTTTAAAGCAGGAGTCTGAGCTATTTATCTGTGAAATCCTCATGTTTCATATTTTATACAGCATCTACATACATCAATGTATCTCACAGCTCTTCTGTTAATCTCTTGTATCTACTATGTGATTCCTACTATGAAATGCAAATCTGCTTCAGTGTAAAGGTAGAATAAAACATTCTTGATATTTTATAAAGATCTATAGAAAATAACATTATAGTGTGCAGGTTTCAATGGTGTTGAACAGGATGGCAAGGTTTTCCACTGACAACTAGCCCATATGCATTTAAATTATACTTTTACACTTTGTTTTGTTTGGATTGTGGGTGTAAATTCATGATTCTATAACCAGATACCTGCAACGCTATCAAAGTTCACAGGATGTGGTATAAGAAAATCTATATCTAGTTTGCCTAGATTATCTTGAGGGAAGGATATAATTATCGAAGACTGAAATACCTTTAGGCCAGATTCAATAATAATCCCCTCTAACTGTGTGTGTGTGCGTGTGTGTGCGTGTGTGTGTGCGCGCGCGCGCGAAAGAGAAAGACTGACCACCCTGCTTACCACAGGCTACACAAAGCTTTCAAAACCTGAAGAGGGGAGCAAGCCCAGTAGTTGAAGGGTTAATACGACTATTGTTTCTGAAATGACACCTAGAAATGATAGAACAATGAAATTGGTTTTTTGCTCTATCCTCTAAAGAGAATGGTGTCTCCAGGCCAAGAATGAGGTGAATTAACACAGCTATGTATAGGAAAGCTTGCATTATGCCTCACTACCTTATCTGTGGATAAAAAGCAATCGTTTTGGTTGCTAAGGGTAGCAATCCCAGGCTTTCCACACAATCAAAAAGTAAGCCATTACAATAAATAAAAAGGAAATGGGCTGAAGGGCTAAAAGAAATGTTTCATCCACTCATAGTATTTACTAAAGCTGACAATTTGTAATGAGTATTGGCAACAGAATAGTGCAATTACTTCTTTACTTCCACTGAGCTGTGGAACTGTTCTCCCTGCAGGAAGCTTTAGAACAGTGAGGTTGAGGAGCGGGGGAGGGAAGAGACAAAGAAGCCTATCCTGAATCTATTAGCTGTAATGAACAGGTACTAAGTAGCAGAGAGTAGATGTTATGCCACATAACATAAATTGCAATCTAAATGGAATACTCATATTTACATAAGTAGTTCCTCAGGCACTCCTAGCTAAGTTCGGGGTGGGGCAGAGGGGGAACATCTACAAAATATCAATCATACCACTAGGGATAATTGAAGGACTGGAAGTCTCTTTGCCATTGCTGGGGTACCAGACGGCGGTAGTTTTAATTTTCAGTTTGAGTTACATACTGTTGTCATATCATAGGGACTACAGTTTCACGTGCTTTAACTATTTTTTTTTTTAAAATGGTATGGTTTTTCCTGACTTGCTTTAGAATCACAGAAAGAGTAAGCTTGCAAATCTTTTAATAAGGCAATTACATGCAGACAAAGATTAGATCTCATGGCACAATAGATTTTTGCTATATTATTCAGTATCTTTTTGATATTCCACTGTCACTAGACAAAAGCTCTGAATAGTAATGTGACAAGTCTATTCAGGAGACAACAATAAGAGTTTCCTTAATTGTGCTCACTTGTGTGCCACACAAACCCTCACTTAATTTTTTTTTTTGCCTGTTTTGAAAAAGCGGAAAGAAAATACTATTTAGAGGTACAAAAAGCACTGTTTGAATCTATCTGTAAAATCTGCATTTTGTATTTGTAAAATGAAAATGTTGAGATAGTCAATCACTTAATTTTTTCCTATCCAGTAAAAATCTTATAATATCATGATTCAAAATGTCAATCTTAATATAGAAATGAATTACTTAGTATTAAAAAAAATAAAGAGTTGAACAAAGAATAGAATGTAGAAGAGAGGATGTGCTATTTTGTATGTAAATTAAGATTATAAAGTCATATGTAGATTGCTAGTGATTGCCTGGAAGAAAAATCCAAAAGGACATGGGAATATTTGTTTTCTACTACAGTTGATTTAGTATATTTCAGTGCAAAGGTAATAAAAATATCACTTGCCTTCTTTCCAAAAAAATGCCCCCTATAAGAGCTAAATATATCATTACCCTCATTTTACAGATGGGAAAACTGAGGCACAGAGTTGACATGATATGCCCAACGTCACACAGCATGTCAGTGGCAGAGTAAGCAATAAAACTCAAATCTCCTGGATCAGTGTGTATATTCTTATATAGAGATGATGGAGATCATAGGATCCTCCCGTAGTGGCTAGAGAGGGAAAAGATCTATTATCATTGAACCAATCCCCGTTGCAAAGGAAATTTATCACCCCAATATTACATATTAAAATGACTATAACTAAAGAAGCAAACCATTTTTGGACATCTTTCATGGATTTAGAAGACAGAAAACACATCAGGAAGATAAATCAATCATGGTGTCATTGAACTAATATGGATACAGAAAATGCTGAAAATTGTATTTTAAAATAACTCGTTTTATTAGGCCATAGTGGGTGTTAATATAGCAGCTGAAGTACAAAATTAAGAGTAAAATACCGAACAGCTGCTGTCTTTTTAAAGTGATAACCTCTTCCCTTTGGGCTCCATTATATTTCATAGACCAGCTTTATTTAATCTAGTAGTTTTCTGTAGTGGAGGAATATCTTTCTACATCATTCTTTGGGCTTGATTTAAGGAAGTACAGACTAATTAATTATATACACTAAGGCTTGATTAAGTTATTTAAAGCATTGTATTAGGCCACCTTCCCTTATCAGAAGATTTCAACAATCTAAATGTCCCTTTTTGACCGAATATAACCAACCCATCCTCCTCCCCTAAACTTTTATATGATGCTTTTAAAGTTACACTTTCGTTATAGGTATTAAAATCACACACAGAGGGCAAGACATTTATTGCAAAAGATCTCAAGTGTAATTTTTCAGCATAACATTCCAACTCTACAGAATCTAATGAATGAATAAATTCTTTATTGACTTTGGCTCAAATGGTAGGGCAACGTGACTAAGAGAATAACCAAATGTTGGCAGAATGAAAGTGAAAAATCAATAGCCATTGATTATGTAAACTCAGAATTTCAGGGTACTAAGGCAGGATTTATACCAACTTCAACCCCAATAAGATTGCATTCTGTCAGGCTGGTGAGCTGTTCCCAATGTGTTGTATCAGTTATGAATTCACTTTCAAATTGCGTTTTTTTTAAATGTTGCGAGGAAAGGTACACATTACGGGGTGCTCTTCATAAGGAAGATCTGACTTTGCGGTGGTTATTTTCCAATATTCTGCTCATCTCTTGCTCGCCTTCCCTATCTAGTACTGTCTGTGCTTGTCAGATGTTTGCGAGGATTGGACTGTTCTGCCTTGATTCCAAGGGATGTGAGAAAAACCCTTCAGGAGTCTAGTATCCCTGTGGTGTGATATTGAATGAATTAGAAGGAGTGGGGAGCCCAGCTGATCTCAGTCAAATCAGACAGTAGTATCATTAAATTGAAAGCCAGGAGGGACAAGATTGGAAAAGCTATGTCACCAAGCTTCTTGCGCGCTGCACCTGCTACTTAGTGTCATGTTAAAACTGAAAGCGTTTTCAGAAATAAGTAAATAAAAAACCCCTGGCAGATGCTGAAAGTGATTAAAAAGATTATTAAAAACTGGCACATTGTCTCCACAAAGGTGTCTGTCTTTTCCATGCTGCATTTGGAAGCTCTGAGCTCCTGGTGAATTGGCAGTTGTGGCAATACACAGGCAGCATCATAGCCTTCCTTTCCCTTGCAAGGAAGAGAAAGGAATGCATGAGAAGGGATTACAGTATGTGAGCCTGATCATGCACTGCTTAGGGCTAGATCTTGAAAATGGATCCTCATGGGCCCATCCTTTTGCAGGATGTAGACCTTACTATCTAGCAAAATGCTTGCCCCCATTGACTTTGTGCAATAACATTTAAATGTCAAAATGTTCCCTGCTTTTCTTTTTCCCCAATATTGGAATCTGCAGTAACCACAGCAGCAAAGTCCAGTCTTGTCCAAAAAGGGGATAGCAACATGACTTTCCGCCTTTTATAGTGGTTAAGAATTCCTGATCTAATAAATAATACACAGGTACGGTCAGTTTTCAGATCTGGCACTTTTTTTGGATCTAGTTTCCCCATTTTTGGGGAACTGAGATAGTCACATGGCTTTATTACTAAAGCCAAACTATTCCTAAAGCTCCTGTTATTTTCCATATCTTAGATCCTTTCTTCAGCACTTGATGCATAAATATTGACAATAAAATTATACCCTTTGTTTATAATCCTTTAATCTAACTGATTAAAGCTGTCTCTTACATTGTAGTTACAGGCAGATTAAATATAGGTATATTGTACTTGGGAAACTATGTGTAGATTCTGTCAGCCTAACTACAGTAAGATTCCCTGTCTAACAACATAAAGGTTATGGGCCACATCCTCTCCTGATGTGAATCTCTGTGATGCCACTGAAGTCAAGGTTGTTCTGTTGACTATCGAACATGGTCATGTTAGCCAAGATGTGGGCACAATACATTAACAATTATGTACTTATGGATGAGGTATCTTACTGATTAATAGCTGTGAATTGCAAAGACTTCCCTGGCACTTCTCTAGACAGAGTTAGACTCTTCCCTTCAGTTAAGTCTTCATTCCAATAGCCTTGAAATGAGAGATGATTTTGGAAACAAATTGTGTATTAAAAACTTGTTGAGTTTGCATTTTTTGGAAAAATATTTCTATTTATTTTGATTTATAAACCACTTATCCTAGCTCTCTGAGTGCCTTTACAACATTAAAAAATATACAAAAGCTAAAATAAATTAAATGTCCAACCAGGATTATTCAAATTGAAAATAATTGCCCCAAATATAATACATAATACTAATAATTATTATTAATAAAATTCTACCACTATCCCTTCCTTAACAAAAATTTTGGAGAAACGTTGGACTCTTCAGCATGCCCATGTAACCCATGCTTGCGGGTCTCCATCTACCAATATATCTACCAATGTGATATATGCCATCATGTGCCAGCAATGCCCCTCGGCCATGTACATTGGACAAACTGAACAGTCTCTACGCAAAAGAATAAATGGACACAAATCTGACATCAGGAATCCTAACATTCAAAAACCAGTAGGAGAACACTTCAGCCTCCCTGGTCACTCAATAACAGAGTTGAAGGTGATAATTTTAAAACAAAAACTTCAAAAACAGACTCCAGCGAGAAGCTGCTGACCTTGAATTAATTTGCATATTGGATACCATCAACCTAGGGTTAAACAGAGACTGGGAATGGCTGGGTCATTACACTCATTGAATCTATTTCCCCAAAGTTAAGTATCCTCACACCTTCTTGTCAACTGTCTGATATAGGCCTTCTTGATTATCATTACAAAAGATTTTTTTTTCTCTTGCTGATAATAGCTCATCTAAATTAAATAGCCTCTTAGAATTGGTATGGCAACTTCCACCTTTTCTCGGTGTATATATACATCTTACTTCTGTGTGTTCCATTCTATGCATCCATGAAGTGGGCTATAGCCTACGAAAGCTTATGCTGAAATAAATTTGTTAGTCTCTAAGGTGCCACAAGTATTCCTGTTCTTTGTATCAGAAAAGCACCACTCTAATGGCAAGGTGAGTTGCTGACTGGTTGGAACCACCTGAAACAAAAGTAAACATAAAGATGAAAGGAAAACATGTATGCCGCTAAAATTATTAGAATGAAAGTACAAGGAAGACATAGAACAAAACTCTATTCAGACAGAAACTCCACATAGGAGTCTTGTGTGATGATTTGGAGAATTCGGGGTACAACTGTGAATTCTGGTTGATGTTATGAAGTTGTTCGTAGGAAATTGTTGTGTCATGGAATGTCCCTATGAGTTTGCAATCCACCATATTCCAGGGCAATGGAGCGTCATTCATCTTAATGACTGTGCTCTGACTGGACAGTGGGTGTGCTAAGGTAGTTGCCTGACCAGAAAAGCTAGTCTTTCCAACTACTGCAGGGAGAGAGTGGGAAATGCCCAGCAGGAGAACAAAGAAACCAGGTATTCATAGGGAAACACACAAACTCAAGAGACTCATGGAGACATGCAGGAAGCTTTGGGTAGGAGACAGGAAATGGACATGCTTTCTGAATGGTGGTCAGGGGGTCTGGTTCAACTGTAGGACCAGCCACAGTCAGAGAAAGTTAGTTGATCTAGAAAGGCTCCATGATTCTAAAGAGAAACCATGAGCTGTAGGAGCGGGATCCCAGACATCCCAGAGGAATCTGCCCAAGCCCAAAGAATTTTCCAGAGCAGTGAGGACCCCGAGGCAGGGAAATGGATATAGGTGTGTTTATTATTTTGTCTAGATGTGTGTATTTTTCATGCTATCTAAGTAAAGAGCAATGGTGTCTTAGAATCCCATGCAAAGTCTGTCCATGTATCTGTTGGCTTTCACTATCATATACCTCTGAAGTAAGAGGTAAGCTACAAACCAGAAGGCTCTCACCTTGGTGGGATTCTGGGGAACATCCAGGAGCTGCTGGGGAGGTTTGGAGGAGAAGGCAATAGTTTTAGGCCCCAGACAATTGGACCATAGGGTCCCCACTGCCAAGAGGGGTATCAGACACTAGGTCTCCACCTGGAATGCATGCCTAGTGGGCCAAAGCCAGAAACAGTGCCTAAACTCTGCTCAGCCTCAGCAAGTTGAGGGCACATGGGATTCAGCTTCTGGATCGCCTAACCAGCAGGTGGAGCCCAACCAGATCTGTGACACTTTGTCTCTGCTAGGGAATTATAGTGAACTATTTCCACCATGCATTCTGTGCATTGATGGTAGCAAAAGTAGGAGCACTGGTGTAGACAAGGCTTTGGTGGCTTCAGACATTTTTATTATGATGTCATTTGAACACACATGGAAATAAAACCACCACAAGTGTCAGGAGCCTTGTCTACACTGGGGAAATGTACAAAGACTTTCCTATTGGCTTTAACAATGGCTTAGCTGTTGTGGGAGTAGTGTAGACAAGTTTTAGAAGCCTTATGTTTTATCATTTTTATTTTTAGTGAAGCCTGCTAGAATCCAGTTTAATCAGTGTGATAGCAAAAATGGAGTCCTGTCTACATTACAGATCCCATCATTTCTTACACTGGTTCAGTTGAACTTCGTTCACTCTCACAAAACAAACCTGGACACATTTCCCTACTGGACAAACATAAGGCAGTGTATGTAGGAAGGCTTCTGGTATTTGGTACAAGAGGATAGGCTGGTAGAATGAGGCCACCCAATAATGTCATAATGACCAACTTTGTGGAGGACACATCAAACGGAGACAGAACTCATATTACTGTGTAATCACTAAACAACTCTCCAGATTTGCCTGTGGATAATTTTTCCCTCTTGGTTTACTGGGGCTGTGCTTCCTTTTGCTAGTAGGTGTCTGGCTGAAGCAAGACCTAGTGTCCCTAGACCATCAAGTGTTTGTCTAACCTGGTCTTAAAAATCTCCAGTGACAGGGATTCCACAATCTCCACTGGAAGCCTATTCCACTACTTAACTATTTCATAGTTAGAACGTTTTCCCTAATATCTAATCCAAATCTCCCTTGTTGCACATTAAGACTATTACTCCTTGAGTGGACATGGAAAACAGCTGATCACTGTCCTCTTTATAACAGCACGGGAACCACGGCCAATGGGAGCTGTGGGGGCAGCGCCTGCAGGTGAGGGCAGCACGCAGAGCCCCCTGGCCGCCCCTGCACCTAGGGGCCACTGGGACATATTGTCCACTTCTGGGAGCTGCCTGAGGAAAGCGCTGCCTTGAGCCCTCAGCCTGACCCCCCTCCCACACTCCAACCCCTTGCCCCAGCCCTGAGCCCCCTCCTGCACCCAAACTCCCTCCCAGAGCCTGCACCCCTCACTACCTCCTGCACCCCAACCACCTACCCCAGCCTGAGCCCCTTCCCACACTCAAACTCCCTCCAAGACCCTGCACCCTGAATCCCCTGCCACACCCCAACCCCCATCCCTGAGCCCCCTCCTGCTCTCCAAACCCCTTGGCCACAGCCCAGAGCCCCCTCCTGCATCCCAAACTCCCTCCCAGAGCCCGCACTCTGAACCCTGTGGCCCCAGCCCAGAGCCCCCTCCCACACCCTAAACCCCTCATCCCAAGCTCCACCCACATCCCCCACTGGTGCCCTCACCCTCCGCACTCCAGCCCCCACCCTAGCCCAGAGCCCCCTCCTGCTACCTGAACCCCTCATTTCTGGTCTCACCACGGAACCCACACCCTCAGCCAGAGCCCCCACACCCCAACCCTCTGCCCCAGTCCAGAGACACCTCCCACACTGCAAAACCCTCATTCCCGACCCCGCTGCCCCACCCTAGAGCCCGCACCCCTAGCCAGAGCCCTCCCGCACCCTAACCCTATGCTCCAGCCTGGTGAAAATGAGTGAGTGAGTGAGGGTGGGGGAGAGCAAGTGACGGAGAGAGAGGGGATGCAGTGAGTGGGGGGTGGGACCTCGGAGAAAGGACAGGGCGAAGGTGTTCAGTTTTATGTAATCAGAAAGTTGGCAACCCTATTTCAGATCAATTCTACAGTTTGTCAAAATAATTTTGAATTCTAATCCTGCCCTCCAAAATGCTAGCAACCCCTTCCAGCTGGGTGTCTTCCACAAATTTTATAAGCGTTCTCTCCACTTCATAATCCAAATCATGAATGAAAATATTGAATAGTATTAGACCAGGACAGAGTCCTGGGTGGATCCACTAGATATGCCCCCCAAGTCTGAAAGTGAACCATTAATGATTACTGTTTGAGTATGCTCTTTCAACCAGTTGTGCACCCACCTTACATTAATTTCACCTAAACCACATTTCCCTAGTTTGTCATGTGGGACTGTGTTGAAAGCCTTATAAAAATCAATTTATCATGTCTCCAGCTTCTCCCATATCCGGTGGGCCGGTAACCCTGCCAAAGAAGGAAATTATATTTGTTTGGCATGATTTGTTCTTGAAAAATCCATGTTGCCTATTACTTATAATCCTATTATCTTTTAGGTGCTTACAAATTGATTGTTTAATAATTTGTTCCAGTATCTTTCCAGATATCAAAGTTAGACTGACTGGTCTATTAATCCCTGGGTCCTCTTTGTTCCCCTTTTTAAAGATAAGTACTGTGTTTGCCCTTCTCTACTCCTCTGGAACCTCATCAGTCCTCCACGAGTTCCCAAAGATAATCACTAATATGTTGTATTGTAGAAGTAATTAAAGTCAACATGTCCTAATGGTTACCACAGATATCTCCTTTTCTGATGATAGGGGGAAAAAAACGGTGGTAACTATATTCTCTGTAGTAACTGTTATTGACAAATGTTGGCTTTTTTTTAGTGGCAGCTACTGTGTCTTGAATCTTTGTAACTTCAAAATAATGCCCATCACTGTAGAATCATTAATTATCCATAAATTAGTCTATTGTATCTCTGAAAAAGCCTTCTCAATCACAAAAAGGACTTGAACTGTGGTGTAGGTTTTGAATTTAGAAACAAAAGTTTAATTATGCTAGCTCAGGGCTTCTCAAACTTTTTCATAGAGGAAGACCATGTCTTAATAGACTGTCTTGTGGACACTTCTTGTCCCATTTTCAGCCACATCGGCTACCTTTTCTTTCACTCATGGCTATTCATTGCCTCCCTCCTATTTGCAGTCATGTAACATCCTTGTAGTAACTGCTATAGTAGTGTAGATGAAAGAGTTTTATTAGGAAAATATTTATGTAAACTTCTTTAGCAGTCTTTGTGGGGGATAAGTGTTTTACTCTTTTTTGGAAAGTTAATCATTCTGCTGTTTTTGCCCTTCAGTTAATCTTCCTTAGAAACAGAATCGTGTGACCAACCAACTCTCCACAGACCACCAATAAGTGTTCTGCAGACTGCTGCTGGTCCATCAACCACTTTGGGAACATTTATGCTTGAGGCTGAGTGTGGCGGGATGGATACCCGTTCCTGCCCTGAGGGTCTGGAAACAGCCTTGGGAGAGGGCTGAGGCGGAGAAGCCAGGCTGATTGGCAAAGTAGCCACAGCTGTGGCCAGTTGAATCAGGGCCCAGCTGGCCCTTATAAGAGGGCAGTGGGCCTGGAGCAGAAGAGACACTCTCTCTCTGCCTTTAGAGGGAGAAGGGCTTGGCTGCAAGGGCTAAGCAGGGTACCTTGAGTGGAGCAGGGCTGGGGATCGGCTAAGGGAGCTGGGGAGCTCCGGCCTGAGAAAACCCCAGGCTGAGGCCAACTGGGTATAGGAGTTGCAGGGGGCAGCCCACGGGTAGGCCAAGGCAGCAGGTCCAAAACCCCCTTTGCCTGTGATGAGTGGCTTATACTGCAGTCTGCCCCAGGGTGCGGGGGCTAGCTGGTGACTGGCAGTAGCCTACGACTGAGGTGAGGTGGGGATAATGGGTTGGGGGTTCCCCTGGGGAGGGGAGACCTAGATCTGGGGGGTACGGCCAGGGGGCAGCCACCCCAGTTATAGGGGCACCGGGTCCTGGGAGGGACACGGGCCAGAGTGGTCAGGCGGGTCACCGGCCTGCAGAGGGCGCTCCAGAGGCTGGATGAGCTAATTCCTGGAGAAACCAGCAGGAGGCACCGCAGGGGTGAGTCCGACCCTGTCACACTGAGGTTTGAATCTTATTTCTCTTATAAGAGTCATGGTACAGGCAGGAGGTTGACACAATGACAACTAACCCATCAGCTCTTATATAATAGCTCAAATCATTCTAACTTGCACAACCCATTACTATTTTTGTGGATCTGTGAAAGAGAGAAATCTACTCTTATTGTACAGGTCCCCAGGACAGTAGAGTAGAACTTGATTTTCAGGCTAACCTTCAACCATGAGGTTTGTAGAGCAGCAAGAAATGGGAGTAGCATCAAGTTTTCATAGCTGTGCTCATCCATAGAAACAAAGAATCAGATCTGCTGGAGGCCATGGCTAGGGCATAGGAAAACACTTAGAAAGGCAACTATCCTTGTCTCTCAAATTCTTAGAAGAGCCACTATGATCCTGAGGCACTGGGAGTGTTCAAAAATGGTGGCCATCATCAGCTTGGCATTAAGAGAGACCCATCCCCCAGATCCATCTCCTCCCCTTTATCTCTTAGTGAGGACTGGAGCAAGGGGTCATGTTCTATCTAAGGTAATTATATGGCCCCCATTTCCATTGTGCCTGAGCATGTCATAATCCTTGAAGTATTTACCCCTGTGAGATAGGGAAGTGCTATTATCCTCATTTTACAGACATGCCCAAGCTCACACAGGAAGCCCATGATAGAGCAGGGACTCGAATGTGGGATTTCCACATCCCTGGCTGTTACCCTAACCACAGCACCATCCTGCATCTCATTTCTTCCTTAAAAGCAACACCAAGCCAGCAATGTCCATCTTTATGTATTCCCATGGCTGGGCAAAGTTCTGAGGGATCATGGAGATGTGCACTGATCAGTGATCTGCTGAATATCCTGTTTTCAGTACACTTCTACCAGCTTATATGTCACCCATCCATCTCATATAAAAATAATTCCATATGTATGATCTAAACTACATATCTGCTCTTCCTAATACTCTGGATATTTTATTTTAAATAAATGTGCTATATATTATTATTTCACATCTTCCAGGAATGCCTTAAGGCAGGAATTTTGATTTTTTGAGTCATTAGAAGTAATATTATCCTGCATCAGTCACTTGAACTCTCTGTACTTCAGTTTACCCATCTATGCAAAGGGGGATAATGATACTCACCCTCCTTTGTAAAATACTTTGAGGTCTGTGGATGAAAAATGCTAAAAACAAATCTGCTTGGGAACATGCTATGTCTGTTTCATTCTCTGCAGCTGGTATTGCTACTGAAACAATACTTCCTGCTCTCACTCCCAAGCTCATGCTATACAGCTCATGTCCAGTGCAGATTCCGGCTTGGCTCCTCCATATGAAAGAACATCATACAGCCACTAAGCCATCAAACTGGCCTGGACCTTCATGTCAAAAACTTTTCTTCCTTGTGGTATTCTATGAATCAAAAGTTTTTGAAGTTTGCTGTGTGATATTTCTGGGCCTCACCTGCTTCCTCAAGTGAGGAAGACTAAAATTTTATTATTTTAGTGTCTTTTGAGACCCATCATTCTATCAAGTTAAATTCTCTGAATTGGTCATTGCTTACTCAATGGAGGGTATAACAATTGGTTTAAGGCAGTGCATCAACCTATGAATGTGGTCACTGTCTTTTATTTTGGCTCATTATAATGTTAATTATTATTTTCATGATATTAGAAACAGGCCATTGATTATGCCTTAGTCCAGGTATGGGACATTAACTTTCCTCCATCTCCGTGAAACATCAGACCTCAAGTTTTTTTTCCCCCTACAAGAAAGAGGAGGATAATTTTATAGTTATTTGTATACATTATAGGTAGGCCTGCTCCCATGTCCATCAAAATCAGTGGCAAAACACTGAGGGGAAGATTTGTCCCTGAGTTGACACAGGGATGGAGAGGAGATGAATTGTACTTCCCCTACTGAGGGTTTATGGAGTTTTGCCTCTGGCCCCGATGCAAGCAGCCCTCCATGAACCAAATGTATGGGTAAAGAATTTCCAGAGCTGCTGCATCCAAGTCTCTTCCTGCAACTGACGAGCTCTCCACTCGCATTAGGCCCCAGAATGCTCCCTGAATTGGAGGTTTCTGCTGAGGAAACAGTACAGAGATGGCAAAGGATTCACTGGGCACTGGTACAAAGTGTTCACGGTGCAGAGGAGAATTCTCCTCTTGTTGTCTTTGATGGGTGAAGTTGTGGGCTCTCTGTCTTTCTAAATGGTACCAGTTACTGTGGTATCTGGATGCCAAGTAGGGTATTGAAATAAACAATGTATTTAAATAAAAAAAGGAGACTGCACTTGTCTTTATAGAATTTGACTGCTTACAACTGGCATGTTTTCCCTTTCTTGTCCTCCTGTTGGTTCTGTAGTTTCTGTTACTGCATAGAGGCTTCTGTATCCTCATGGTACTGTTTCTACCAGACTCTGGAAATGATCACACGTGGACTGATGCTGATCTCCTTTTGCAGCGTGTTCCCTGGGAGACACCGGAATCTCAGTGAACAGAAAGGGAAGGTTTATTAAATTTTCTAATAAAAAGGGATACGAATTAGAAAATGTGTATTTTGCCAGGGAATGAACTACTTGAACCAGATGGCGTGATCTGCTGTGCTGTGTGATGAAAGAGCAGTAATGCTGGAAATCTAAAACACGCACTTCCTCTAGCAGTAGAGACCCAAAATAAGTAGCAATGTTCTGGGTCTCATCCACCATCCTCTTGCAGAAACAAAGTTAAGTTACAACAATCCATCAAATAAGGTACCTTTTAACAGTCAATACATACCTAACCACCCTTCTCTAGCTTGTGCAATAAGTGAATAATTGTATAATTGACTTCTCATGTTATTTACTTCCCCCTTTTTCTACTTTAAGTATCTCCTCTTAAAGATGTAGGGCTTTATGCACTGTGATGGGGTGTGTACCCCACACAGGCCTGAAGGGAAATGCCCACCAGCCAGCTGGTCTGGAGCGACTTCATCACCCTGGAAGGGGAGGACAAGATAGTGACCTGGCCAGAGAGCCTCATCACGATGAAGAAGCACCTTGAGTCCTGGAGAGAGAGACAGGGCTTACGGCTTGAGCAGCCAATGAAACATGGTGCCAGACCAGATGAGAGCTGATACCCAGAGCAGCCACAAGGAGGTGCCACCGGCAGTGTGTGAACCCTGTCACAGGCACCCTTCAAACCCTAATGTATTTCCTGTCTTCCTTGTTTCGGGCCTACTCAAATTATGTCAAAAGAAAAGAGAAATTAGCCACTTAGCCAAAGAAACACAATCAGCTCCTCATTTAGCAGTTACCCATGCGTCTCTACCACCTGTTCCAAGCAGCTGCTGGACACAATATTGATAGACATTATGTCCCAAATAATGTATAAAGTAGACCCTCCTAGCTGATTAGGAGTTCCCAGGGCTCACAGTTCCATTCTGTATCTATACTATATCTTGCTGTAGTGTCTTGTCATTGCTAACACAATATCCTTGTATGTAACAGGTTACCCCAAGAGAGATTTTTTTGAAGTGTAAATAAAATTAAAAAAACACTGCATACACCACACTTTGGTAAATATTGTCCTGTGTTTATACTAACCAAAACCCCACAACCCTTTATTTCTTGTTACTTGGATACCTTACGTGTAGTGGGTTTAGTAGAGTGAGCAGTAAGATTTATCTATAGTTTGTAATAACAAAGGCCCCAATCCTGCAAACCCTTACATATGTTTAATTGCATACATGCCAGAAGCCCCTTCGGACCAAATCGTCTGCTGGTATTAACTTCAGTGGAGCTATGCTCATGCACATCACCTGAGGAACTGGTGTATAGTTAATGTTGCCAACTTTCACAGTATTTGGTACTTTTCTTAAAGCCTCAGCTCCTGCAATCATGTTAATATGTGAGAATCTCGTTTTTAAAAAAGTGTTTAGCCCTCACGGTTGTGGAGAAAAGCTTGAAAATATAAGCCCTAAACGTTACATCACTACTGGAAAAATAAAAAGAACACCCAAAGTTATTCTGTTTCAAAATGTCATGATTTTTTAATTGTTGTTGGTAGTGTTGTTGTACCCATGTTGGTCCTAGGATATTAGTGACAGGAAAAGGTCCCAGGATATTAGGGACAGTGTTGTTGTAGCCAAGTTGGTCCCAGGAGAGAGAGAAGTTTTCAAGCTACACAGAGATCTTTTTTAGGCCTCGGAAAGCTTGTCCATTTTACCACCAGAAGTTGATCTAGTAAAAGATATTCTCTCACCCACTTGTCACTCTAATGATTTTTTAAAGAAAATCTCAAGACTTTGTGACCTGACTCATGTTTTTTGAATGCTTGCAGCTGGCTATACTGGTAAGCATGTGAAATGTTTGTAGGATTGGAACCCAAGACATCTTATTTATGCAGTGCCTTTTCCCTATAGCATCCTAAGCACTGCAGAACCATACAGTAAAAATCTGCTAAACTACGTATGTATACACTGGCAGAGTGACATCGCTGGCAGTTAAATCACCACTCAGAGAGTGTTGAAGGGAAACTGCTGTTGTGTGTTCACACTGTCAAGCTGCCTGCGCAATAGCATGTTCACACGTGTGGCACTTGCATCGGTATTCGGAGCGGTGCACTCAGGGCAGTTATCCCACAGAGCATCTCTTCCTCTTCTGCCACTAAGAGTTGTGGGAAGACAGAAGGGGTCGCAGGACATCCTGGGTCCTGTCCTAATGCCCCGTGATACATTGCTTCACATCCCAGAAATCCCTGTGCTTCCATCCACATTTGGTGCCATCTTTCAATGGTTTGTGTACTGCGTGTCCTGCCCCTTTGGTCTGCAGGAATGGATCCCGCACTGTTAACCTATATGCTGCTCGCTCTGACTAACACATCACGAGTGGCAGTGGAGTTATTCCTTAAACTACAAAGGCAAGAGGGGTTCGAGATTGATCTCACCACGCGTAGTAGCTATGACATGAGATTGCTTGTGGCATTCACGGAGGTGTTGACCACAGTGGAACGCCGTTTTGGGGCTTGGGAAACAAGTACTGAGTGGTGGGATCACATCATCATGCACGTCTGGGATGACGAGCAGTGGCTGCAGAGCTTTCGGATGAGGAAAGCCACATTCATGGGACTGTGTGATGAGCTTGTCCCAGCCCTCCGGCACAAGGACATGAGAATGAGAGCTGCCCTGTCATTGGAGAAGTGTGTGGTGATTGCACTGTGGAAGCTGGCTACTCCAGACTGCTACCGATCAGTCGCTAACCAGTTCGGAGTGGGAAAGTCGACCATTGGACTTGTGTTGATGGAAGTGTGCAGGACCATTAATCGCATCTTGCTCCGAAGGACCGTGACTCTGGGAAACATGCGTGACATTGTGGATGGGTTTGCATAAATGGGCTTCCCTAACCGTAAAGGGGCAATAGATGGCACGAATATTCCAATTCTGGCACCAGACCACCTAGCCACCGAGTAAATTAATCGGAAGGGGTATTTCTTGATGGTTCTCCAGGTCCTGTGAATCACTGTGGGTGTTTCACAGACATTAACGCAGGCGAGTCTGGAAAGGTGCATGACGCACACATCTTTTGAAACACTGGCCTGTTCTGGAAGCTACAAGCAGGGACTTTCTTCACAGACCAGCGTGTCCTCTTGCCACTCCACAATGTTTAAGAGTCTCTCCATGGCTTCATTCTAGCACACCGCATTCTCCTTTTGGTCCTTCTTCTCACTGTCCCGCCACTCCTTCAATTCCTGGTTTTCGGCGGTGGAGTGCATCATCACTTCATGCAGAAAGTCCTCTATAGTTCTTAGTGTCCACCTTCTAATTCCGCGCAGCCATTCAGCCAGCGATAATGAAGAGGGAGGCTGGGGTCTCAAGGTCATATCTGTGAAGCCAAAATGTAACATTTTACAGAAGTGGTATTGTTTGCAACACAGAGACCACTGATTTAAAACACAGCCACTATTCACATACCTGTCACTAAGTGGCTGACCCAGGCAAGCACACATGAGCCACAAGACCCCCAAAATGGTGAGTAACTGCAGGGGCAGACTAGGGGGGAGGGATAGCTCAGTGGTTTGAGCATTGGCCTGCTAAACCCAGGGTTGTGAGTTCAATCCTTGAGGGGGCCACTTAGGGATCTGGGGCAAAAATCTGTCAGGGGACAGTACTTGGTCCTGCTAGTGAAGGCAGGGGACTGGACTCGATGACCTTTCAAGGTCCTTCCAGTTCTAGGAGATTGGCATATCTCTCTCTCTCTCTCTATATATATATATAAATAAAACCCTTACAACATCTCCATGTACCCTACTACTGATATGAGTGCCATGCTCACTTATGTAAAGGTTAGGTTGTTGACCTTTAAATACTGATTATTGTTAGCTATTTTTTCCACATGGCTCTGACCTTGTCTGTCCAAAGATTAATACTGATTTTGAAACACCTGAAGCTCCAATTTTTGTCATGCTATCTAACAGTTCAAAGAGGCAGTAATTTCAAGCTTAGTTTTGTGCTTCTTCCTAATTTGATACTGCAAAACAAAGCCAAGATATCAATAATCAATTTTATGCTTTACAATACTCCCAGCATTTCTGTTCTGCTTCTACCATGCTTGTGTGCACCAGGGGGGAAAGTGCCTCTTTGTGAAACAGTGTACCTTATTTTGAAAGAAAGCTGATCAATAAAGCTATTCACTTAAGCTCACAGACGGATTTAAGCCAAAACGATTCATGACGCATGTTAGAGAGGTGCAGCTTCCTATCTCTACAGATCAAATTCTATCAATCTTTTTATTATAACCTCCCCTATTACAAACCCATAGGTTTGTAACAAGATAATAGATAGGTCAGGCCTGCACAACTCGCAAAGCGGCGAGGGCCATATTACTCCAAAGAAAACAGCTGAGGGCCGAAACCCCCCGGCACTGTGGAAACACGCCCCCCCCCCGCACTGCCCGGCTCCGTGGAAACAAACCCTCCTTCCCCAGCGCACCTCGCTGAAGCAGCTGTGGGCCGAAAAGGAAGGTTTTTTGGGGGGTAATACTTTGATTTAATTGAACAATTCTTAATAAACAATAAGGTGGTGATGAGGAATGTTGGCCATATACTACCTGCCCAGGAGTGAGAAGTTATTTTTTAAAAAATACAAAGCCAGCCTTTTAATCATTTTAGTGCATTGGGTGGGAGTGTGGCCAAAGTTTCATATTCCCCGAGTTCCAGAAGCAGCTTGTGTTATTAATTTGAGAGGATAGTTGCTGTTAGATACTATCTATAGGCCATTACGCTGACACATTGGGCCAGTTCCTAAAACCTTTAGTTGTGACTTGGGCAAAACTCATTAAGTTTATTAGAAGGTTTCACTGAAAGCCTGATTTTACCTAGCTGCTCCAGTGCCTCTTTCCCGCCCTGCACAATTGATCAGGGAATGCTCTTTCTTGCTCTTCTCTTGGGTGTTCTACACCTGGAAGTGGGAGACCTATGGTTCTCCTGTGGCAGGAGATGGACTGTTCCAAACACGTTCAATTGTCTGTAGGTCATGATGAAGTAAAGGACATTTACTCATAAGAGGCAAATCTGGCTTGTTTCTCAGATGGCGCAATGTGGTGATCTTGGAGAGGAACCAGTGTAACTGCTGTGCAAGGTGATGGTGAGGGGGTCTGTGACAGGGTTGTGACTCACCACCGTGGTGCTCCCTGCCGGTCTGTCTGGGAATTAGCTCTCGGCAGTCCTGGAGCGCCCTCCGCCGGTGGTGTCCCGTCCGCCACTCCCTCGCTGGTGTCCGGACCCGCGTTGCTCTCAGCTCACGGTGTCCTCTTCAGAACACTGCCCTTCGGCAGTGGCCCCTAGTCCACGCTCACCCCCTTCTGGGGGTGATGGTTATCAGTTCCTCCCAGTGCCCCAGCGGCTCACCACACCCCAAAGTCTAACCCCTTCCGGCAAGGGTCTGGTGCAGTCTGTTTGCGCTATGTCCCATGGCTGGGCACCCGTACCAAGGGGAAAGGGGGGGACCCAGGCCCGCTCTCTACTCTGGGTCCCGACCCAGGGACCCTCAGACGGCAGCCTTCCTGCCCTCCTTCTCTCCCCTTGTCCGTCTCTCTTCCCTGGGCCACTTCCCCTTCAGCCCCCTCTTGCACCCAGCTAGGCCCTTCCATTCAGGGCCTGCAGCCTGGCAGGCTATGGGCTGGAGCTCTCTTATGCTCCCCTGAGTCTGCCCAGCACTGCGCTGTCCCAGGTGCTGGTCTCCTATTCAGGAGACAGACCTTCCCCTCTGAAGGCCTGAGAGAGACTCCCTACTCCTCTCCTGAGCAGCCTTTTTATAGGGCTGAGCCTGGCCCTGATTGGCTGTCTCCAATCTGGGCCCTGATTGGCTCCCAATAAGCCCTCCTCGCATTGGCTGCCCATCTGTGCAGGTTCACTGGCCTGCTGCAGCCCACTCAGGCAAGGGGGTGGGGCACCCGCCCCACCACAGGGTCATATAGTTACACCCCCAGCATGGCACAAAGGAATGAAGCCGGGTGTGGAGAGGCTACAACAGCCTTTAAATTTGAGTACCATCCACAAAGTGGCTCACTATTATTCTGCAACATTGAAGTGGAATTCTTCCCTTTCTCCTTAGTGCTCAGCTGAACTGCTTAGGCTGGGTGCTGCAGGAGAAGATTTTGCTCATGGAGAATAGCAAGCAAGAAAAGAAGGATAGGAGACGTGTTTATTGAAGTGGGCTGGGAGACGCGCCAATGTGGTCTTTGGTTATGGCACTAGCATTAGGCACCGCATGTCTGTTTATCCAACTAAAAGGAGTCAGTTACCCCTTGAAATGGTGTGCATCACTCTTGTGCCTTTAATGGGAACTAGGCAAATGTGCTGAGGAATGAAGAGAGTACCACTGTGTAGGTAGTCCTCATTTTCAATAGTTGTGTATTTCTGCCTTTAGCTTCCTCTTGAAGCTGAGCGAGCCTCCCAGCCCAGGTAGACACACTTCTGCTAGTGGGGCTCAAGCTAGCATGATGAAAACAGCAGAGTGAACATCGCAGCTCTGGCAGAAATTTGGGCCACCCACCTGAGCCAAAAGCCCAACGGATCCCCTGAGCTCAGGTGTAGCCCAAGCCCCTGCAACATCCCTACTGCTGTTTTAGCATGCTAGCTCGAGCCCTGCTAGTGGGAGTCTATCCAGGCTGGGATGCTCGTTCCCCGCTGCAGTGTAGACATTTCCTATAGGGGATGAGATCCCTTACAGAAGTGGCCGGACTTAGCTTCCATGTACCTCTCTGCTCACTTAAATGGATTTTCCTTGACATCATACCCATAGCAAGGCTAATGAATTACAATGGGAACACATTCTGCTTTGCCACAGCTGTTGTCACAAAGATGCTGGTTTAAGCAGTTGGTATTTCTTCTGAAACCAAAGAGATTTTAATGTGTGTGCAAGGGAGGCAGTAAATGGCGAACCTTCAACCAAACTACCCATTTTTTTCCTTTTTAAAAACGTATGGACTCACAGATTCTGCAGAACCATTTTGATCCTCTGTTCTGACCTCCTAAATAACAGAGGCCATGCGTTTTACCCAGTAAACTCTTGAGTCTAGCCCAGTGGAACTGAAGCATACTTAGAATTTATTTTGGATATTGGCAGGAGGCAATATGACCGAAGCCTGTCTCTGTAATGGCGTCACTCTGACCTAGTGAATTCCCCGGTCAACATAATAGTTTAGTACATATTCAGGACAGGAAGTGACTACTTGGGGCATGGATACTAGATGCTATTCTAAACCTAGTTATTCAAGTAGGCTGTTCACTTGGAGTCATAGTTTTGCTCCACTATTTCTACCATTCGGTTCCTCTTGCTGTTAAAGTGGAATGTGTCATGTCTTCACCATAGACCTAATTTCCTCCCTCTCAGATCTCACATCGATTATCTCCTGTAGCCCTCCAGTGAAATCCTGTGCAGTTCCTGGCATAGGATCAGAGGAGAGGCGGCTTGCACCCATCCAGTCCTGAGATGATCAGGAAGTAGTTCAGCCCCCAGCACTGCTTAAGTCCACTGTAGGCTTTGTAGCAGCCTGGAAATAGCCAGGGAGTAGGAGTGCCTTGGCCACACACTCTCATCTCCTCAGGGTCAATCTGGAAATACATTCTCTAACAGATGGAGCTCACAGTATGCAAAGAAGGGCCAGGGGAAGAAGGGGTGAATACCAAAGTCAAGGGGTTTTTACAGAGAATGGCCAGACAGCAGCTCCCTCTCATGTACCAATGGTGTTTCACCTTGAGTGGCCTTGCTGACCTCACCTGTAGCAGAATGGTACAAGAAGAGAGGTGGCTTCTCAGGTAAGAAACTCCCAGGAAATTGAGGGCTTTATAGATAAGAACTAACACTTTAATCTCCATCAGGAAGCCATGGGGCAGCCAGTGCAGATCCTGAAGCACTACTGTCATGCTTCTAGCAGGATACTCCTCTTTGCGATGTCCTGTCCCTTTAAATGTTTGAGCACTCCCCTCTCCCCAGTGCAAAGCCTCCTTTTCATGTTAGTTTCTGTTTTGCAGCCAGACAGTAAAGGTGGCACAGCAGGCAGTTGTGTTTCTAGCACCTTCCTCTGTGTCTATCTTTTCTGCTGCGACCAAATAAACACCCTCCATGTGTGAGTTGCCACAGTCTGCACTAGCTTCAGCTTCTGAGTGGATCTAAGATGCAGCACACATAACACATTGGTGTCGGTGAATCTAGCAGTGACAAAGGCAAAAATCATGGTAGCAAGGTCCATATCCAGATGTTAAAAATCATGCCCTCTTCTCTGTTGCTAGTTGATCATCAAAAAGCAGATTTACTGGATCATGGATGGTTGACGAACCAAAGACTGGATTTCTTATCTACCACTGAACCTATTATTTAAAAGAGTATCACTCATTTGAATCCCAAAGATCCCTACAATCCACACAAATTTGGTGTCCCCTCGCTTTGATTGATGAAAAATATTGATGTCAGGAAAACACTGATGAGATGGAGGGCATAGAGAGAATTACTCACTCAGTCCAAGAGCTTTGGAAATCTCTCCTCGAGATGGTGTTTGACGTCCCTCATTTTGTATCTTTGTCACATGTTGCATCACATGTTTGGGCTTCCGCAAGCCGAGCGATATATCTGACACTCTAGCCTTCTCAGGCATAAACAGCATTGGAACCAACAGCATTGGAAACCAAGGGCTGTTTTCACAAAAGATCTTAGGTGCCTAGCTGTCACATTAAGCACCTAAATCCTGGAGTCCGGTCCCACTGAGATTCACAAAACCCTCGCTCAGCTGCCACTTAAACCTTGTAGTCTCCTAAACTTATTCGGCGCCAACATTTTTGCAGTAAACATTTATTATGTGCCTATGTTTCTGCCTACAAACATGTGCACTGCAGCCCCACCCCAGGTGTCCAGATATCTAAGCCCCAGAACAATTGATGAACTGGGAGAAGATAGGAGTTCCTCTTCCTAACTCACCTCCGGGGCCTGGTTTGGGAAGTTTTATTCAGAGCTTGCATTCTGTTTGGGCCACTATAAATAAGCTTACACTAAACAACCAGGAGTGGGGAGGAGGCCTTCCAAATAACTCCTAGGCCAGTAGTTATATGTTGGGCATGGGAGACGTCTATCCTGTTCTACTGTGGATAAATAATGAAAGAAAGAGCCAGAGAGAGCAAGTAGACATGAGAATTACTTGGTAGCCTGGTGGTTAGAGTACTCACTCAGGGAGACCCACTAGCCTCTACTCTGATGATTTTTTAATTTTTTTAACCACAATGGAATAGATTCAACAGGAGAGACTGAGAGACTCCCTACATTAAAATACCCCATAGCCTAGTGGTTAGAGCACTCACCTGTGAAGTGGCAGAGCCCACTTCAAATCCCTTATCCCCCCACAGGTGGAGGGGGGAGTTGAACTTGGTATCTCCTACTACCCAGGTGAGTACCCTAACCACTGGGCTAAAAGTTATGAGAGAGGGCCTACTCTTCTCCCCACTCATCCTAGCTTCTTGCAAAAATGGCATAGGCCCCAACACCAAGAAAGTGTTTACAGCTGAGAATCCCAAACAGAGGGCAGCACCTCCCTGCAGCCTTTATTTAAGTATCTATCCCCGTGAGTAAGGCAGGGCTTAGGATATACCCCACCCCTTGGCATCTCCCATGGTCTAGCTTAGGTGAGGAGCCACTTAGCATGCTAGATTTTGTGAATGCCATTCTGAGATGTCTCTCTCTCCCCTAGTAATCATAATAATTTTCTATGCACCTAAAAGTTAGGTGTGGTGATGCTCATGTTTTTTCTGTATGTGTGTGTGCCCACCTAACATGAGATTTTTGTTTCCTGCCTCCTCTTCCTTTGATCTCAACAGGAATCAAGAACCACCAGCCCTGCAACCAAACTACTCCCCATCTCATGGCAACGTTTTCCTCTCCTTTCAGCAGAGCTAAGGTGCCCATCAATGGGACACAGCTGCTGCAGCAGGACACCCACATGTGAGTCTCCCAAGAAGGCCATGCTCTCACCCCTCTTGAAACCAAAGAGAAACCCTCCAATTTCCATCCTCAGTTGGAAAAGGACCATTCCCCCCATGGGTAGTGCATCATGGAAGGGAGGGGAGGCTAAGCATCCCCAAACCTCAAGCCCCTTTGAGGGGGCAGTGGCAGATTTGGGGCCTCTGGAAAAATCTCCCCCTATCATGGCCCCGTGGCAGTGGCACAGAGCTTTTCCGGTCTTGGGGCCACAGCGGGGGGGAGGTGGGGGAAAGGAACAAGTGGGGGACAGGGCCTCAGGGAAAGACGCAGAATGGGGATGAAACAGGGGAGGGACTGTGGGGAAGGGGCAAAATGGGGTGGGGCCATGGGCAGGGCAGAGAGCTTTACCACTACCCCAGCTGGGGCCGACTTCTCAGCCCCCCACCCCCACACGTGGTGGCCCTGACTGAGCTCTCAGCCCACCCCTGCCCCAGCCAGGGCCACGGGGGGAGTTTGAGAGCAGTGAGCGGGGCCTTGGATGGAAGAGGTGGGTCAGGGGGCTAGCCTCCCCAAGGGGAAGCTTCACCCACCGCCCATAACTCCCACTGGCACCAAGCTTGTGCTTCAGGGCCTCTCACAGGGCTGGAGAAGAGGTCTAGGGGGAGAGACCTGCCCCAAAGGTTGGAAGTGTGACAGTTCAATATTACCTCTGTAATCAGGGTCACTTCACCTGTGTGTGCACAATCCCAAATGTGACGGTCTCCGCTTCTGCCAGCCTAGAGAATAACCTCAGAACTATGTAACCATTATTTAAAAGAAAAATTATATCTTAAAAAGTAAAAGGAAGTGAAATTTGCAGCTTCGCTCACAGCTGCAAATGTAAATCATGGCTGCTGATCTGCAAGATACGTTCTCTCTTGTGTACACCACAAAGACGTTCTTATAAAAGCCTTTGTTGTAGGACAGAAATAGCTAATTTTATCACATTGTTCTGGAAAAAAATATGGAAATGTAATCTAAATTCATTGTATCTTAACGCGTAAAGCCTTTGAGGAGAATAAAGGTAAAACGTTTAATGTCCTCTGTACTCTGTGCCTGCAGTTACACTAGCAACAACATTCCAGGACGATTTTCTGGACTAGGGTGAACTGTGCTAGCCAAGCATAGTACAGTAGCATACCCTAAACTAGGGCTCATTTGTGAGCCAACCTGTACTACCGAACATGGGCTCACAGTGAGGGAGCTGGGGGACACATCTCCAGTGCTGCTATTCCCCTCCTGGATATGTGGACGGGGAGTGGATAGAGGCTTAATTCCACCAACCCCAGTTCCATCACTCCAGCCAGCACAGTTGAGGGCATGGAGGGCTACATAAGCAGTGTCTGGGAAAAAGAGCTGACATAGACTACTTCTTTCCTGGAGCAGGGACTGTATTATGACTGAGTGAGGATTCAGTCATAGAATCATAGAATATCAGGGTTGGAAGGGACCTTAGAAGGTCATCTAGTCCAACCCCCTACTCAAAGCAGGACCAATCCCTAATTTTTGCCCCAGATGGCCCAACAGGCAGTCCCTAGGCTGCCCTTTATTCTGGTGCCAATCTAGCCCCTAATGACTTGCAAAGAGTTGCAGGTTCCTGCAAATCTGAACTGTCAGGGGCTTCCCACAATGTCACCAAAGCCTTTATCCTGAGTGATGACAATTTAGAACATAGCAATATGCACGAGTTTATTCCATCCAATGGCCATTACCCTGCATTTGTCAGCACTGCATTTCATTTGCCATGTGCCTAGCTTTGTTAGAGTGCTTTGTTAGCTTTGTTTGGAGTGCTTCAGTCTTTTCTGGTCTTCGTAAACCTAAATCATTTTGTGTCATCTGCAAACACTGCCACCTCACTGTTGGAATAGAAGGAATCAATTGACTCAAACAGGTTTTGTTCATAATATAGAAACAAAACAAAATTATCCTTAGATGAGACTTTGAATGGTAGGTTTCAGTTCACAACAAACTTTTAGGGCTACATTATAAACCCCTGAGCATGATAGGTGTTTCTAATGAAAAGGCTGAACCAGATCAGTTACATTTGAATGGTGACTTCCTACTGCTGGGAAGCTGTTCTTTTATTTTACTAGTTTGTCAAATCTCTGACATATATCATGGTGCAAAGACAGTGTCTCTGCCCCGAAAAGGTCACCGTACAGCCCACAGTGGTTTTGTTTCCTATATTTCTGAAAAGTTGCATGTCATCTAAACAATGTAACTTGCCACCAGGTGCTACAGTGACGTGGACCTCTATAAATACCCATCATGAAAACAAATAATAATTTAGACTGGAACATAATGAGATTGCAAGGGGGGTGTACAGCAGTAGAAGGTATATACCACTAAAACATGGGGTGAAAATGGCCAATGATCACCTTTTATATGGCTAATCTGAATGATTTACTCACAATTTAAGAGTACAAAGGGCATTACACCATCTGACAGCTAGTGGGAAAAGTGAAAGTTTGTGGTCTCAGCTCATTTCCTGGCAGACAAGTGTCCATAACAAAAGCCCAATATTATAGTAGAGAGACAAGGTCTTCTTCAGGTCTAGCTCTGTGTCAGTATAATGCCAACAGACCATGGTTGGCAGGGGGAGAGGGATAGCTCAGGGATTTGAGTATTGGCTTGCTAAACCTAGGGTTGTGAGTTCAATCCTTGAGGGGGCCATTTAGGGACCTGGGGAAAAAATTGGGGATTGGTCCTGCTTTGAGCAGAGGGTTGGACTAGATGACCTCCTAAGGTCCCTTCCAACCCTGATATTCTATGGTCATCGATGGACAGGATTGAACCAGGGACCTCTGGAGCTTAGTGCATGAGCTTCTACCACATGAGCTAAAAGCTGACTGGCTGTTAGCTAAGGCTGTAGAGCATACTCATTTTCTCTCTCTCTCTCTTTAAGTGGTCTTGATGCTACTAGATGGGACAGAACACCACACCCAGACAGTGTGTGGATTGCATCACCTCAAAAGCTGGTCTCTCTCATCAAAAGAAGTTGGTTCAATAAAAAATGTTACCTCACCCACCTTGTCTCGCTAATAACCTGGGATCAACATGGCTACAGCAACACAGCAAACAATATTACCATTATTAATCTTAACCCACGAAAGCTTATGCTGAAATAAATTTGTTAGTCTCTAAGGTGCCACAGGTATTTTTCTTGTTTTCCTTTTGCTGACACAGACTAACATGGCTACTACACTGAAACCTGTCAATATTACCATTGGCATCCTCATTGGCAGTCTCAGCAGAGTAGCCAAGGATTGAGTGGGTCTTTACCCCTCCTGACACAGAAGCCTTTGGGTGAGGACACTGCAGAGGAATGTGGCAAAGCTTGCCTTGCTGAACCTGTTTTTGTATAAAAAAACTTTGTATTCCAGGAACGTCAATGTAGCCCTATTCACAAAAGCACCAAATTAACTTCCCAGGGAAAAAAGGACATCACTTTAGCATAAGCAAGTCCTGCATTACTTAGTATTCCTTACACTGAGAAAGACAGAACATAGAGGCTTACAGCAATTCTATCCTCCTTGAAAGAAGTGTAGCAGCAACATGAATTTAGCTATCTTTATCTGCACAGTAATTCCAGAACCCAAATCCTCCAGTCTTTCCACCCTTATTCCTTAATACACTTACCATGTTTCTGCTTCATATCCCCATATAGACCAGATTGAATTTAACAAACGTACACAAAGAATGATAGCTGATTCTAATGTAATGTGCAGGAAGTTAAATCCAATCACAGTTCCTACGGTAATGGAGGTGGTAAAGGTATGCAGATCTCTGTAGAGGCAAAGAGATTAAATGGGACTAGACAGTTCCTTCAGCTATAGCCACTAGAAAGCTGCAATACCATTTTTTAGATATGTTGCCACCAGAGCCCATAGGGAATTTTAATAAACCAAGAAAGCACTATAGTCAAGCAGATGCAATAATTCTGCAATCCCTCAAGCTGTTAGATTCAAGTCAGGAATGATGTTAGCCAAGACTCTTTATTTTGCACGACCTTTCCCCCTCCACAGATACTGTATTGACCATGTATATCCCAGAAACCTGTCAATTTCAGCCAACAATAAAAACAAAATAGAATCAACCAACATTTGAATAGAAATCTTTGAAAGCAAGACAAAATCTAGTCAGTGGCTCTGCATACATGCCAAAAATCTGAAAAACATGTGATTGAACATCTGTAGATGAAAGCTGTGGACTAGTAGTTCCCCAGAGAGGCTACTATGGCCATCATCTGATGGTAACTAACAGGAGACTGCAGCTGGAGCCTTTGCTAGCTCCGTCTGTAACAACCTTTCTATGTAGGATGGCAGGATTAGGGATAAGGCTAATGGAATTTGTGCACGCCTGTTCTGATTGCTCGGCCTGACCAGAGCATTGATATCATTGTGACAGCTGCTTTTTCAAAACCCTCCCCCTGTAGCAAATGGTGAGCCAGTCTGTCAACTGCATATGTATATTTAGCAGAGACATATTGGCAATTAAGAAGAGACTGATTCACATTTGTATTATATATGGGTAAGTAGTTTAGGAAGTATTTAGGCATAGAATTTAAAGGTTTAGGCTTGCTGAAGTAATTCATTGTGATTTAGCAGGATTTTGTTTCTTTTACTAAGGTAATTGAAATGATCACTATATTTTAACATTGGGGTGCAGGTTGTGTATGTATGTATGACTATACACACCTTTGACTTGAGTAGCAGCTTCTAGATGGTCAGCAATTTTCAGGAGCTAACCATATATTTAAGTGCTGTAATAGAATCAGATGGTTAGAAGGGATGGCAAGGGTCATCTAGTCTAACCCCCTGCCAGGATATGAATGGAGGAGCCCACTTTTGAAAACAATGGCCATATATTTTGTAAAAAGAAAATAAGAAAGAAATACTTGTGGCACCTTAGAGACTAACAAATTTATTTCAGCATAAGCTTTCGTGGACTACAGTCCGCTTCATCGGATGCATGGAATGGAACACTCAGTGAGAGGATATTTATACAGTTAGAGAAACATGAAAAGGTGGAAGTAACCATATCAACTGTAAAAGGCTAATTAATTGAAAGGAACTGTTATCAGTAGGAAAGAAACTTTTGAAGTGGTAATCAACATGGCCCATTACAGACAGCTGACACAAAGGAGTTAAGGGTATTTAACGGGGGGGGGGGGGGGGGGAATAAATTCAATTAACGTAATGACCGAGCCATTCACAGTCAATATTCAGACCTAAGGTAATGGTATCTAGTTTGCATATTAACTCCAGTTCAGCAAGACCTGGTGGGTGGCTCCTACCCTGCATCAGGCTCAGCTGCTAGTCCAGGCTGGGCTGGGGAGGACAGGACTTCCTCTTCTCCTACACGGCATCTGGGACCGAGTCAGACCCACCCCCAGATTTCTCCCCTGGCTGCAGGAAGCTCTGCAAACTCGCCCCTGCTTCCTGCATTCATTGCTCCTCAGCTGCAGGGGGAGCTGGTCCCCCATCCACCCAACCCCCATGCATCCAGACCCCCTCATACCCAGACCCTCTCACCGAGCATCAGCCTCCTGCACTCAGAAACCCCTGTGATGAGCCCCGTTCCTCCCTGCACCTGGACCACCCTGATGAGCCACCTGCACCCGGGTCCCCACCCCACCAAGCCCCAACCAGTTTCACCTGGATCCCCATCCCACTGAGTCCCACTCCCACAGCATCTGGACCCTCCACTGAGCCCCCCACAGCCAGACCCCCATACAGAGCTCTATCCCCACCACACCCAGACCACCCCATTGAGCCCCAACTGCCTTCACCTGGACCCCCTGCAGAGTGCCATTGCACCCCTATCCCCCCAACAAGCCCCTGTGCACCCAGATCCCCCACTGAGCCGGTGGCACCCAGATTGCCTCACACAGACCCCTCTCAACCCACACCTGCATCCCTCCACTCTAAGCCCCTCCACACTTGGATCGTGCCTTGCTGAGCAGGGGTGTTTCTGGGCCAGGCCCGGTCCTTGCGCTGTGTTAGGGTTGGGTGCAGCCTCATGGCTGAGTCCATGTCCAGGGTGGGAGGGAAGCTGCACAGTGATCTCCCACCTCTGTGCAGCCAGTGGTCTGTGCTCCCCAATGCCATGCTGGAGCCTCCACATTTATTTATTGACAAATAAAATTTGCAGTTTTGCAGAATTTTAAAATATTGTGCACAGAATTTTAATTTTTTTGGTGCAGAAATCTTAATTTTTTGGCGCAAAATGCACTCAGGAGTAAATATCTTGTGACTCGGCAGGGCTAGAAAGAAAAGCTTTAGATCATTGGGAAGGGAAGTTTTCTTGTTAGCTAAACAGCACTTACCATAGAAAGTCCTTGGGTATTGTACCATAATATCACAGGAACTGTTTTAGACACATTTTTTTTTCTAAAATCTTTTTCTCTCCCTCTGAAATCTGTGCACTGGGCGCTTGGCTTTGAAGGTGGAGTGTGTCACACTCCAATGGTAGCATGGGAAATGTGGGTCATAGATTCAAATACAGTGGAGAGAGGTAAGGCAGAAAATGAACAGGATCTCATTGTTGTTAGTATCAGAATAAGGGACTTTTAATTTGAAAGCCCATAAAAAGTATATCTTAATTTAGAGAGTTCCAATACTAAAAAAGTATGACCTAATCACCTCCTTATGGACAAGGAGACAGCCATTAAAAACCCTTGAGATCTAAGCATTTCTAATCCTTATCTAGGCAGAATTCTTCACGCGAGGCTACATTCCTGCCCTGCAACAAATTCCAGGGCTTACCTGGGCCCTTACACTGGAGTAAGTTCCTAGTGTTGGAGACTAGCTTTGTCACTCCTGAGTTCCATTCTCTATTGGTTCTAGCCGGTCAGCTCCCTCCACCTTTTCTTGCAGTCCCCCACTTTTTTTTTTAATACATATACATTTTCCCCACCTCATTAAATCACTCTCCCACCTTAATCCTTCTAGCTAGGAAGAAGCCATCACCAACAAAGCACTCCAAATAAACCAACCCAAATAATATTTGGCAGTTTTCCACTCTTGAGTGGGGCACTGCAGTGCTGCCTTCCTTGCAATACTGCATTCCTAACAGCATGTGGTGCCACATAAAATTATAAATGGCCCCTCTTACAAGCCCCCTCACTTGACCTAAAATGGAGTCCAGCACTTAGCTGCAAACACTATGGAACCACTCTGGCTCCAGAGAAAGACACAGTAAATGTTGCCTGGAGGTAAGAATCTCCAAATGTGTACTTTCCAAACTAAGAGAAGTTGGAAGATAGAGTTTTCCTTTGAATCTCACCCTTAGAATGTTATTCGGAACTCGGTAAAGGGGTTTTAATGCAAGTTACATACATTGTTACAGCAACCCTTTGCACCAGTTGTCCCCTTGCGTTTACACATGCTCTGTGGTGACCTACTTGGTCACAGAGGGTTTAAAAAAAAGCTCAAGTAAATTTCTCTAGAAACTTTCTAGCATCATTTTTCTGTAAATGAGGTAGCATATGGTAAAAGCCTGGCTGTGTTGTAAGTTGGCACTCATGTGATAGCCTGTGCAACTCACACCGCATATCTTTGTCCTCTTTCAGTGCCCAGTAATGTATGAAGGTCTTGAGTCTTCTGTTGTCCTTGAGCTGATGGACATAGTCCTTTAGCTCAAGTGGTGGAGGCTTACGCTTTTAGATACAGAAGTCCCAGTTAGTTCAGTTCCCACTGATGACCTATTCAGAAGTGTTACTGAATGTGCATAATTTACTTATAGCTCTTAAATAATGCGGCCACCCCAAATTCATTCCTAGATAACCTTGTCATCACAGTTTGTTGTCACGTATTCTCTGTCTCTTTCTGCTACCCTTATTTGTTGTACTGGTTCTAACTTTCATTAGCTGCCTTCACCCTGACCATTTCAGTTCAAGTTTGTATTTTCAGAACGTTTATGAGAATTAGTCACAAAGCAGTTTCATATCAGTAGCTACTTTTCAAAGTTTAATATCCTGCAGATTTATTCCACCCCCTCAATACTGGATACACAATCTGTCTGACTCGTCCCTATTTTGATTTTAAGCTGATTCTTTTAACTGAGCACTGTCTTAGAAATAACTCAGTGTATGTAATAGAAAAAGCATGCCAGCTCTAGGCAGCACCACTGAGAACATCAGGGTATGGTTTAATTGTGAATTTTTCTGAACTGGGAGGGCGTGTTTACAAACTTCACTAATACATACATGTTACTATGAGGTTTTCTAGAATGCGGTGCAGGACATCCTCCCAAAAGCATTAGGGGTTAATGCAAGAAATTCATGTTTTTCCTTTAAGGCTACCTCTCTGAATAATGAACAAGAACCAGCTCTGAATATGGTTTTGTAAAATCAACAATAAGGGTCTGATCCCACAAGGACCAGACGGCCCTCATGCAGCGGCTTGCAGGACTGGGCCATGAAAAGGTGACAGTCAGTTCACTAGGTTTCAGCCAGATCCATACTGAAATCCAGCATCAGTTTGTGTTCTTGGTTTCATCATCACGTGAGGTCGATGTAATGTGTATCTTTGCAACTTACCAATACCTGTTGTTAATCATGCATTGTGATTACCGATTGGATATGTACATGTGCAAAATTGCACTCATAAGGTTGCACCGCTGAGAACGTATTAGTCACTGTGACTGATCCTTTTGACTGGTTTCTGAAGTTTTAGTGGAGGCAGAAGAAGCATTCTGCTTTCATAGATTATAAAGCTGGAAGGGATCAGTGTGATCATCTAGTCTGACCTCCTGTATAACACAGGTCAGAGGACTTCCCAGAATGAATTCCTGTTTGAACTTGAGAGCAATCTTTTAGAAAATCATCCAATCTTGATTTAAAAATTTCCAGTTATGCAAAATCTATCACAACCCTTGGTAAAGGTGTTCCAGTGGTTAATTACCCTCTCTGTGGTTTGTTTTTTTTTAAAGTCTTGTTTCTAGTCTGAATTTGGCCAGCTTTAACTTCCAGCCATTGGATCTTCTTATACCTTTTACTGCTAGATTGAAGAGCCCTTTATTAAATTTCTGTTTCCCACATGTAAGTACTTATAAACTGTGATCAAATCATCCCTTAAACTTCTCGTTGTTAAGATGAACAGGTTGAGTCTTTCACTATAAGGCTTGTTTTCTAATCCTTTACTCATTCTTGTGGCTATTCTCTGAACCCTCCAATTTATCAACTTGCTTCTTGAATTGTGGACACCAGAACTGAACACACGATTCCAGCAGCAGTTGCATCAGTGCCAAATACATAGGTAATATCACCTCCTTACTCATGCTTAAGATTCCCGTTTATTCAAGGATTGCATTAGCCATTTTTAAGCAGCCCACCAAGGTTTAAATGGCATAACATTTTGAGGGAAATGTAATGTGAATTGTTTACATCTGTCAAGTATTTTCCCCCCTTAAACATATTTTCTATTGAATTAGGGTAGAATCTTAAATTCCTCAAGGAATTTTCATATTCTTTCTTTCAAGGCTTTTTATGGTTCCCCTCCATCTTGTTTATTATATGATTTCCACGTTCTTCAAAGTGTCTGAATATGATAACTCCGAGCCAAACTGTCTTTGGCATTAAACGTTTGTATTTTTCACATTGAGCATTTATAATTTGCAACTATGGTCTGTGGTACCTGGCTTTTGATATTCAACAATTTATTTTCAAGGAAACATATTGCACAGCAATAAAGTTCTGCTTATTATTAACCTTGCTCAAAGTGCAGTCTGCTCTTCCTTTTCTCCTCTTGCTCTCTCTCTTTCTCTTTGTATTTTAAAAAGGCTAACTACATTAATTTGACATTTTAGAACTGCAAGATCTTGATTTAACTGCAAGGTAGGACTTTGGATACAGAGGGACATCTTTTCACATTTAATTAATTCTTTTCCCTGACATTTCTCCCATCATGAGGCAAATTTGTTTGTGGTGCTTAACCTTTAAGTATTATATCAGTTTTCTGAGGAGTCATGCAGTGGTCAGAAGCATCTGGATAAAACAACATGTAAACTCTATCCTAACTTGGTAATCAGATAGAAAACATTTTTCTCTCTCTTCTATATTACTATTGCCCAAGCAAGGAGAAACTAATATGAGCATGCATAGTAGGTGCAAAGAGGACAAAAATCTGGGGCTCAGAATTTATATCCCAGTCTGTGTTCTCTCTCTCTATTTCTAGTCTTAAAGCGGGGAGAGGGGAAATAAAACCTTGTTGAAATAGTTAGTTGTATAGTTTTCCATAATCTTTATATTTCTGCCATCTGCTCCTATCATAGAAAGTGGATTAATATATGTTCCCACCCTGAAATCATTTAGTAAAATCATAGCATAGTAAAAGCTGTCAGAGTCATCTTGATAAGGCTACTTGTTGATTGTGTCTGGCTCCATGGAGGAAATGTGCCAAACTACCAGTGGTGGAAGGCAGGGGGTGGCGGGTGGTGGCATTTTCCTGCAATATAAGTTCATAGAAACAAATCCAGGAAGGACCTCAATGGTCATCTCATCTGACATTACAGAGGTGTCACAATTCAGGGTAACTGCACCTGTATTTCCCCCCCCTCTTGGTCCACTCCAGGAGTTCCCAGTTAAGTTGCAGGTCTCCAGCCATTACCATGTCCCTTGTCCCATTCCTATCTGACTGGGGGTTTTATACTATGATATCCCCACCAAACCAGTGTGCCTAAAGGTCAGTGTCTGTGCTTTGCTTTCTGAAGGCTACGATCAGTTTATTGCTAGCAGTTACATGTTACCACATAGGTCTTTCGAAGCAAGCATATTCATTGTTAAGGTAAAAGCAAAACTCAGGAAACATAATGAAAACAGATTTAAATGCACACTAAGCATAACAGAAGTCATCCATCAGTTTTATGGGACCCTAGTAGGCCAAAGTCTTTCCAACCCTTCTGCAAGGGTTGGGGTCCCCCTAGGACACAAGGTTCCACCTGTTTGTTGTATCGGAAAGTAGACCCCAAGTCAGTTTAAACACATCCTTTTTATGCCAAAACCCCTTTCTTTGTCTGTTTTGTCTCTGGAAAACCCAGTTTGAACCAGTAAATGCAAACTACCCCTTTGGGAGGCACCTCTCTGGAGGCGTTTTCAACATAATTGTTTCACCTTAATCACCCCTGCCCCTCCCCACCTCACACACACAGACTGGTTTGAGTTCCTAGAGGAATTGCTGTAAACCTTCCCTCTGGAGTTGCATACAATCCCTGGCCCACAATGATCCATAAACTTAACACAATATGGTCCCCAAAAGATACTGCATGGGATTGCAATATCTGTCACATCAGGCCCTAGAATTTCACTCCCTAATCCCTGCTGTGGAGGGAATTACTCTTCCCTACTATGAAAGCACATTTTAAAATTTAGATACTAGGGAATTTATGGAGGTACCAGCTATGTGGCCTGAAATATACATACTGTGGGGCTGAATTGATCACTGGTATAAATTGGTGTCAACTCCATTGACTTCACTGCACCTGGTTATACTAATGGGAAGTGTGTCTACACATTGGGTACAGTTGGAGAGGATGCAAATTGGATTTGATCCTGCAAGCTATCGGACACTTCTTGAGAGACGACAAACATGCTCAGCTCGCATGAACCAGTGGGAGGTGAGGGTACTCAGCTTTTCTCAGGAGGTCCCCTTTTCCCTGGAGGATCAGGCCCAAAGAAAAGTTACAGTGAAAGATACATTACTATTCTGTAACAGTTGGGGAGATTGTTCACCGTGATAGTTATTGTGGAGGGTGCCCCTTCAGCACTGTGGGAAAGGCACTTATTTCTTATTTATACCGAACTGTAGTTGTCCCGAGCACATTACAGAGCAAGTGAAAAGACAGGCCTCTACTCTGAAGAGTTTACAATCTAATTCAGACATCACAGCAATAACTCAAAAATGGGGTGTGTGTGGGGCGGGAGGTGAGAAGTAGGTAGGTTTGTAGTTAGGCAGTGGGTGTTAGGTGTGGGACTGTAGCGGGACAGTTACCCTGCTCCTGAGAGAAAAGGCTAGGCTGATTGGGGAAGCAGCCACACCTGGCCCTGTTATAAGGGCTTAGGGAGGAGCTGGGTTAGTCTCTCTCTAGCTTTGGAGAGAGATGGACCTAGCTGCCTGAGGGAGCAAAGGGTACTGTGGACAGAGCAGTGCTGGGGAATGGGCAGCCTGAGCTAGGGAGCTCAGGCCTGGCAACCTCCCAGGCTGCGGCCTGACAGGAAGGCCTAGAGAGGTACTGGGCTGCAGGGAAAGGCAGCAGGTCCAAACCCCTCCTTGCCAGTGATGAGTGACCATTACACTGCAGTCTTCCCCAGTGAACGGGCTAGATAATGACTGGCAGTTGCCCCTGAGGTGAGGTGGCTTAGAGGGTTGGGGGTTCCCCTGGGAGGGGAGACCCAGACTGTGGGTTACTGCTGGGTGCAGAACCCCAAGGTAAAGGGGCACCGGGGTCCGAGAGGGGCATGGGGGTCAGCGGCCAGCAAGACCCCGCCCTGCAGAGGGCACTCCATATGCTGGAAAAGAGCTAATTCCCAATATGACCAGCAGGAGGTACTGCATCAGTGAGCATCGCTTCTCTACAGGAACTCAGATCACTTCTCAGATCTTCCTAGGAAAGGGATTTACAGGCAGATGATGAATATTAACATTGCTTTTTCTTTTGTGAAACTACTGAGGTATTTTGCCTGGCTTAAAGGGACATCATCAACTTGAAGTCTCCTCAACAAAAGCTACACTTGCCGCTGACTCTCTCTGACAGTTGTGGTTCTTCAAATTCTTTTTTTCTACATTTTAAAATGATCTACTCTCCTCTATTGCTGCGTGGAAGACCCACACAAACAAGGGGGCACTGACTTACCAGACACAGGGGAAACAATGAAACTAACTACACACACGCTGTGCTGTCAAATGCACAAAATATACTAGAAGAACTAGCGAGAAATATTTTTTTCCTCTGATTTCTTTCAATCATATTATTCTTAGGTATTACTTCTGATGTTAGAGAGCAAAAAAATTCAGATCATTTTTTTAAAAAGTTGACTGTGTCCCCTTAATATTCAGAAACAACAATAATATTGAAAATTCTATCATAAAACCAGATCCTTCCAATTATAGTCTTGCTTTGACCTCCAGTTAAATTCAGGCATGACTATTAGCAGCCAAGGTTCTCGTGAATTGCTAGAGTGAGAGATGTGGACAAATGGTATCACAAGGTTTTGGATGGTGGACAGCATTTGTTTTAGCTCCGAAGAGTCTTGTGACAATGAGCCCAGTAAAATCGGGTTAAATTGAAGTTGAAGAGGGAAAAGGCAGCATGGTAATCAGAATGATGAAAATTTAATGTCCAATATCTTTCTCACCAAGACTTAAAGAAAGTGCTTATAAATCTTTGGATAGCTGGGGCTCCCATCTTTCTGGTGATACATAGCATTAGTTGGAATTGCTAGTGATTCATGTAAATTTGTTCTTTAAATTGGTCATTAATCCCGCAGATCAGGCTAAAAAAATAATAGGTCATTTACCAGACATGTTAGGATGCTTTCAGCATCCTGAATAGTCTGTCCCTGGTGGTAGGACTGTAAACCACTGGTGAGCGTGTGTTACAGGACCCCGTCTGCACCTGACCACAGAGGGTACGAGTCTGTTATAGCCACCACCTACATAGCACTGGTTTTTTAGCGTAGGATATGGCCCCAGTTCAATCCCTGGTGCCTCAGTCAAGATGGTGGCTCCCACATAAGTGGGAAAGAGCCAAGGCTGTTTAGTTGGGGTTGTAATAAGCTCATGTCCTCTGTGGATTTGGACACAGAGAGGGACCTGTAACACTGATCAGTGGATTATACCACATCCGTGGCAAACAACTGAGGTAAAAGGATGCCTTCTCTGTCGGAATGTTTTTTTTTTTAAAGTGGATTTTTAGGTCTAACCCTAATTAACAAAAATTGAACTTGAGGAATGGAAATAAACATTTGGGGGTGATTAATGCTAAAAACAAAGTATCTGAGTATATCTTGTGCCATGTAAATGCTCTACTGACTTAGACACTGTTGCAACTACAGTGTCTGAACACAGAGGCACAATAAATTATCTATCTTGAGGTATTTATGTATTGATGTGCTCTAACGGCATACAGGGGCCCTAATCCTGCATGTGACTCCATGTGGACAGACCTCGGTGTCTATGTGGAGTCCTTAGTTTCTAGAAAGGGTGAACATAGTCCCATAGGAATCTGATCTGTCCAGTAGTAGTTGTAATGTAAACATTTCCCATTTATATTCTGGCTGGAGAGAAATTAGGAGACTGAGCAGCAGGAAAGAAAGTAAACGGGGAGGGGAAATATGTGAGAGTAGGAATGAAAAGTGGTTATGAGACAACTGCTGTCACGATATTATCCTTGAAGAATTACCCCTAATTTATCATTTTATAGAGCTCTTGCAGACCAGTAATTATTGAGGGTTCTTATTTAATAAAGGTAAGAGCACATGGGAGAATTCCTACTTACTCTGTTCCCATTGCCTCCTAGTGGAAATATATGGCTATGGATTCAAATATGAATCTAGGAGAGCTAGGTAAAAAGAACAGTTGAAAACAGATGGCAACAGTTATTACTGGCATATTCCCAGTTGGAGGCTCTACCATTTAGAAACAAGCATCTGTTCTTCTTCCCCATTGGAAGTGGTTCTAACTCAGAGGTGTTAAAAATATGTAAGTTGCTGTTTTATTCACTTTTTGGTGTTTACTGACTTTAATGACTTATATCCAATGAAAAGTACAATGTTTACCCAAGTGGCAAGGGATTCAAAACACAGAAATACAGGTCTCTCTGATGCAGAACCTTAGATTGTAGAACACAGTAGGTATAGCTTAAAAACCCCCTCTTAAACTGGAAAAAGGGGGATAAAAGGCTGAAGCTGTAGCAATTTGAGTCCTGTCTCTCGAACACTTTACTTTTACTTTCTTTAAGCATCCTTCTCTTTCCTGTAGCTATCCATAGATTTTTTTGAGTCTAAAGAGAACATGCATTTAACTACTTCAGTGCTTGCCCAACCTAACCTGTACTGTCTGTGGATTCAAACAAGTGATGTGTGCATCTCAAAAGGTCTGGGGCTAAATTTTGGTTTTAAGCTACAGCCCCGATTAAACAGCGCTCCTGAGATCATTTCCCCCCTCCACTGCCCAGCAGAAGCTCCAAGAGACACTGTGCTTACCGGAGGCACTTCAGCAGTCTGGAAGGAAAACAGCTGCTGCTAAACCCATTTCAGAGGTTGCAGGGTCCACTCTTATGAGCACAGAGCACAAGGGCATATCGGCCAGTGTGGAGGGAGAGATGGGGCCACTCTCCATTCCTCCCTGCCCCCTTTGCTGTTTCCATTAAGCACTGGTGGTACCAGAAACCCCCAGTAGCATAGCCGGGGGGAGCAGGGGGAGCAGTCTCTCCCCCACTGAGCAGAAGCGGTGCCTTTTTTGTGCTCCGACACCTTTTGCTCCTGCGCTGCAGCCGGAGCGGAGCTTTTTTTTTTTGTGCTCCTGATGCTTTTTGCTCCCGGTGCCTTTTTTTTAGCTCCGTTCCCCCTGTGCTCTAAACCTGGCTACGCCACTGGAAACCCCTCTAGTCTTCTTGTCTGGGGAGGCTCAATGTGGGGCTGAAGTTGGTTCTCATTTTATCCAAGATGGACTTTAAAATAAGCTTGAGCTTATTAACGTGGTGGCTGGGGGAACCTGCTTGTAGCAGAATATGCCCTGACTATATATGTTTTTAGCTTCATTGAATGCTAGTCAAAACCCAGATTTTTAAGAGAATTCCTATGAATAGATCTGTCCACTTTCAGCCTCAACAGCTTACAACAGGCAATAAGCCATGTAACCTTAGTTAGTTGTGCGTATGACTGAAATCATGGTGATTGTGCTTGTAGGCATGGGCTTCAATCTGGCACCAAGATCTGGGGGATGCAAAAATTGGGGGTTGGTCCTGCTTTGAGCAGGGGGTTGGACTAGATGACCTCCTAAGGTCCCTTCCAACCCTGAGATTCTATGATTCTATGAAGGGGACCTTGGTGGATTTGGTTGCAGTAATACCTGCATGACCAGAATTCTTTTCACCTAATACTTTGATACTAATACTTTTTGGGCACCCAATTTTTGGAACATTTGTGCCCATGACATGGAGAATGCAATAGATTTGTTGACTAAATGGTATTGTTAATATGCTTTCAGATTCTGATAGGGGTAGATGGAGTTGTGTTTGAGTGGCTACCTTTTTCTTTATGAAAGGTGGGACGGTAGCAATGGATGACTGCTCATCTGCTTTGAGTATTCTTTCATGTAAGGTCTGACAGGGCTCTGTTGTTTGAGCCCTTCTGTTCACTGTCTATACGAAGTGTTGAGGGAGCTTTTGAGATGGTTTGCATCGCAGGGCTATCAGTTTCCTGATGATACTCTGTTGGACATTGGCCTGTGGTTGCTTGGCTTTCCTGGGGCCTGCTGAGTATGGCTTAGCTAGCTCGTTAAAGCTGCATCCTGGTAAGGGAGAAGTAATGCTGGCTGCCTGAGGGGAACCAGACTATATGATGGAGGTCATAGGTACTACTTCAGTTCAGTAGTTTGCCTACCTATCGTTAACCCAGTTCAAGACCTAAGGATCCTGTTGAATGTTTAGCTGCTTATGGATTCAGGGAACAGCAGTGGTCAAAAGTGCTTCAATCTGTCTTGCACTCATTAAGGAGTTGGGTATCCTTTCTTTCAGATGCCAGCCTCAAAAGAATGATCCTTATCTTTGACACCTGGAGACTGGATTACTGGTCTGTGCTGTTCCTCAGGCAACTCTGAGGTTTCTCAAACTACAGCTTTACCCAGATTTTATTTGGGGAGGTTATTGGAGAGATGGGATGGGGTTTGAAAGAGGAGTTATTTTGCTTACTCTAACATCGTTTTGGCTGATATTTGAATGGTGTTTTGGATTGTCAGTGTGCCTACAGGCTGGCTGGTAGGCACATTCTATACAGTATATGGAAGTATGATGAAATAAAAATGAACACTTAATTGTTTTCCATTTGAAATACTTTGTATCCATGACATGTACTATCTGTTTATCCCTGCTGTTGGAATCCCCCAGAGGTAGCAACATCTTGAGGATAATGCCAGACACTGCCTGCTCCATAAGGTAGGCTTGTTTGCTTCTAGAATTAACTGGCCCCTCAAAGTACACAGAAACAATGGCCTCCTAGAGACCCATTAGCATCCCCTTATTCTGGGAAGGATCACTTTACATTTAGAACAGCTCTCTTTTTGAGTATGTGCTATGGCTGCTGCCTCCTTTCCTGCTAATTAAAGAAACTGTTTTCTCATGGAAACATAATTGGTATCAAAGTGTTAGGTGAAAAGAATTCTGGTCATGCAGCTATTACTGCAACGAGTTACATTTGTGGATTGATTGTGGGTCAGTAGCGTTCACACCCATACTGGCCAGTGACAAAAGCCACCTATTGCGACATAAAACTTCGATTTTACAGCAGCACCAATCACTATAGTTCCCTCAGTGTTAATACAACAGTCATATATGAAGTGCTTGTGTTACTGTTCTTCCCAAAAGCACCTGTATACAATCATGCCTAATTTGCTCACACAGTTACTGCCACTTGTCAATGCCCTCCTAGAAACTCCATATGAAAATGGCCAATTGCACATGCACTTGTTTATTTGCACTGACTGAGTTCACATCGATGGCAACGACATGATTAAATTAGCCATGAAAATGCATGTGCATATTTGCATACACACATTATTTATGCATGCAAATTACATATGAAACCTTGTTCATGATATGCAAAATGGCTCCGCTTTTAAATCCAAAAGCTGCCTTATTCTGCAGTAGCGACAAAGGGTCCTGTGGCACCTTATAGACTAACAGAGGTATTGGGGCATAAGCTTTCGTGGGTGAATACCCACTTCTTCTTTGCATCCGAAGAAGTGGGTATTCACCCACGAAAGCTTATGCCCCAATACCTCTGTTAGTCTATAAGGTGCCACAGGACCCTTTGTCGCTTCTATAGATCCAGACTAACACAGCTACCCCTCTGATTATTCTGCAGTGTATTTAGTGGACTGTACATACAATCATGGTGGAGGTGAACATGGCCTGTAGTACTTTATTTACAAGAATGTATTTGTGGTAGTTGATGTCCTGCACCCCAATGAAGTCTGTTTTCAATTTTCTGTTTGGCAACGCTGTGCACTCTGGGTTTCAATCTATATTCTTCTTTGTCAAACAGTTGAGTTGGTTCAGAAAAGTCTGAGATGCCTCTTCTGTCTGCATTACTGCGGCTGCATTGTTTTTATTTTTGAACTGGGTTCATATGAGTTCTAACAAGAGATGAAGGTGCCCCAATAATGTTGTCGCTACTGTCTTTGGGCTGTGTACATGCAGTGTTGCATCAATTGAACTAAAGTTGTGATTTTTAAATCAATTTAGTTAAACCAGTTAAAAAACTTGTATGCACACTCTTATTTCAGGCAAAGAGAGGCTTATTTTCTTTAAGTTGAAGTTGATTAGTAATAGGCTTAAGCTAAACTGAAACAAGCCACTTTTAAATTGAAATCAAAGTGTCTACAAAGGTGTTTATTATACCTGTTTATCTAATTTGGTTTGAAAACTAATTTAAATTAAATCAGTGCAAGTTCTGTATGTAAACAAGATTAAAGATGCATTGTTGGTCTGATGTGGATAGTTGTCTCATATAGATGACAATACCCTTACAGTTTGTCCAGTTTGTACCAGCAGCATTAAGAATATTAGAGTTACAAAATCTAGCTGGATTAGTTGAATTTCTTTTTCATTTGCCTGCTTCATATGAGTAGTTTTGCAGTTAATTCCAGAAGGGTTGTGTCTAAACTCTGATCTCCATACGGTGAGTAAAAATGCACAAGAGTATGCTGTGTGTGTAATGGCATTCACCACAGACTGTCATCAGATTTTGAGACTGGGACTTTCAGCACTGGAATATGGACTTACACTTGAGCTATTGAAATAACTCCATTACAGATGGCAGTAGTAGGTTGTTATCTGCAATGTGTATTAGCCAAAAGAGTGGACCAAAACACACTTCACAAATGTATCATACATGCATGCTTCCTTTGCATTGATGTGGAATTTACACAAAACCTAGGATATAAGTCTTGACTCAAGTGCACAGCTCAAACTTTCCCTATAATGGGCAGAATCAAATGTTGGGATTTAAATCTGGATTTGGCGCCATCTAGTTCGGGCGTGTTCAGATTCAAGGTTTTGTTTGTCCATTTTAGAAACATGAAGTTCATTATCAGGTGTTTGGTGCAGTTTCATATCTGCTGTTATAGCATGTGCAGTGCTCTGACACCCCTATTGTTTGATAAGTTGTAATACTGTGCTAGAGACTGAAGAGTAAGCAAGACATAAAATCAAGCTATAAAAATCACCATGGCCAGATGATTATTAGTGCCTATAAATGATAATGAGGACATTTGAAAAGCAGGAATAAATAGGTAGGCTGTATATTTGAATGGCTGTCCAAAATAGTAAGATCTACCTGCATGCAAATGCCTGGGCAGAGCCAAGTGACTAACTTGTAATAAATAATGTAGAGTTGTGCGTCTCTTTTTATTTATGTGTATGAACAGATTGCCACTCTCTTCAATATATTTTTGTTTGAAATTATTAGTCAAATTTCTTCCTGTGCATTCCTAACTCTGACTTGCACTTTGAATTTTCAGCAGCTACTTATGATAGGCCCGGTGTGGTGGCGCGTGCTTGTAATCCCAGCTGCTTGGGAGGCTGCAGTTGGTGGATCACTCAGGAGTTCTAGGCTGCTGTGTGCTATGTCCATCGGGTGTTCGGTGCTACTGACAGCTTGGCCAGCGGGTAGTTGGAGGACTGGATAGAACAATGCCATCTGATGTGTTGTGATCGGCGCGCTCTCTGTGAGGGCTGATGGACTGATCAGTGACTTATGATAGATCATCTGAACCCATGGTATTGTTTCTGTCCTGGATTGGATGGGTGAAACTCTTAAAATCAGGTTTCAGTGTAGTAGCCGTGTTAGTCTGTGTCAGCAAAAAGAAAACAAGAAAAATACCCGTGGCACCTTAGAGACTAACAAATTTATTTCAGCATAAGCTTTCGTGGGTTAAGAACCCACTTCATCGGATGCATGGAATGGAACATACAGTAATCAGATATTTATACAGTCAGAGAAACATGAAAAGGTGGGAGTGTCTATATCAATGTTAAGAGGCTAATTAATTGAAAGGAACTGTTATCAGTAGAAACTTTTGAAGTGATAATCAACTTGGCCCATTACATTACAGACAGTTGACACAAAGGTGTTAAGAGTTTTTTAAGGAGGGGAAATAAATTCAATTAACGTAATGACCGAGCCACCCACAGTCAATATTCAAGCCTAAGGTAATGGTATCTAGTTTGCATATTCATTCCAATTCAGCAGTTTCTCGTTGGAGCCTGTTTTTTAAGTTTATTTGTTGCAAAATAGCCACTTTAAAGTCTTTCATTGAGTGATTAGAGAGGTTGAAGTGTTCACCTACTGGCTTTTGAATGTGATGATTCTTGATGTCAGATTTGTGTCCGTTTATTCTTTTGCGTAGAGACTGTCCAGTTTGGCCAATGTACATGGCAGAGAGGCATTGCTGGCACATGATGGCATATATCACATTGGTAGATGTGCAGGTGAACGAGCCCCTGATGGTGTGGCTGATGTTATTAGGTCCTATGATGGTGTCACTTGAATAGATATGTGGACAGAGTTGGCATCGGGCTTTGTTGCAAGGATAGGTTCCTGGGATAGTGTTTTTTTTTGTATGGTGTGTGGTTGCTGGTGAGTATTTGCTTCAGGTTGGGGGGCTGTCTGTAAGCGAGGACTGGTCTGTCTCCCAAGATCTGTGAGAGTGAGGGATCATCTTTCAGGATAGGTTGTAGATCTTTGATGATGCGCTGAAGAGGTTTTATTTGGGGGCTGAAGGTGAAGGCTGGTGGCGTTCTGTTATTTTCTTTGTTGGGCCTATCCTGTAGTAGGTGACTTCTGGGTACTCTTCTGGCTCTGTCAATCTGTTTTTTCACTTCAGCAGGTGGGTATTGTAGTTTTAAGAATGCTTGATAGAGATCTTGTAGGTGTTTGTCTCTGTCAGAGGGATTGGAGCAAATGCGGTTGTATCTTAGAGGTTGGCTGTAGACAATGGATCGTGTGGTGTGTTCAGGATGGAAGCTGGAAGCATGTAGGTAAGTATAGCGGTCAGTAGGTTTCCGGTATAGGGTGGTGTTTATGTGACCATCACTGATTTGCACAGTAGTGTCTAGGAAATGGACCGCTTGTGTGGACTGGTCTAGGCTAAGGTTGATGGTTAAATCTTAAAATCAGGTTTCTGGAAGGTGCATTTACTTTCATGAACATTAAAACAAATGAGCCTAATGTATTTCACTAGTACAAATACTCAGTGTGCAAACAATTGCACGAATCTTCACGGAAAGAGTACACAAGAGGGCTGTGAATATGGCTAGTGTGAATTCAGTCTAAAATTCAAATGAATGCCGCTAGGATTTTTTCCCTCCACTCATCTCCCAGCTCTCTGTGTTTGATCACTCCCAGCTCGCTCTGCTTTATCACTGGAATTCAGTGCACTAAGAATAGGGCTTAGCTGTGTGTAGAAGAAGCAACAGGTTTCCATTCACTACAGTTTGCAAATGAAAAAAATAGTGCAAGCGCTTGATTCACAGCCACAGGTGCAAATAGCATTGACGCTCCTGTCGATCATCAATAGAGGGGATAGGTGGCAGATGTTCTGCCTCATGCTCTGGGCTATGCTAGCAGTATCCAGCGTGACTCATGACTGAATCTACATCTAAATGTTAAGTAGGAGGCTGTTCTTTAAAAAGCTCTGAAGACCTAGCTGCAGGGTCCCTTACCCCTCCTGTAAGCTAACTGTTTTGTCAGTGGTAGTGGAGATGAGCTTCAGAATTAATCCTGGCGCATACCCGTGGCTCTTCCTTGATGCCCACAATGTGTCAAATTCTGTGGTCCTTAATCAAGTAAAACTCCTTGCTCCATTTTGGCATTGTGCCTTCGCTTTCCAAATTCAGGTTTGGTTATCCTGTGCCAATGGCACTGGCATTATGTCTAATTGTGTGTCTGTCAGAGCTGGGGCTGAATAGACAAGCAGACTGATGCAATTCCAGAGTAAGCAGAAGCTACTTATGAACTGACCTCACCAAGTGACTCATGTGGTTCCTGGAATGTTTTGTGAAGTCTGTATTGTGAGTAATACTGATCTTTCCATTTCCCACTCTTCTTCAAGGTGGTGTTGTGATTAATCCTGGAGGGAACCCCAAAAGACCTCCAGTTTGGTTGTAGTGGGAAATTGTTTGAGATCAGCTTTAATTATCAGTTTAAATTGGCAAGTTGTGTGACTAACGAGGTTATGGCACAGTGTTGTTTGTTTTTTAAGAAAACATAGTTTTCTAGCACATTGTATTTATTTTTATTTCTAGGCTGTCCTATAGCACTGATCACAGTTGAACCTTAGGGATTTGTCTACTCAAGGAAATTTACCAACATCCTTATACTGGTAGAGTGCTACTGGTATAACTCCCCTTGTGGACATTCTTACTACAGAGTTTTCATACAAGAGTTATACCGGTATAACTACATTGGCATACTTATGCTGGTAAATTTCCACATGTAGAGAGTCCCTTAGCAGCTCATAGCCATTGTGATATTTGTTGTTGCTCTTAAGAACCACTGTTCACTCACTTTATGAAAGTGATAAGAACATAAGAATGGCCCTACTGGGTCAGACCAAAGGTCCATCTAGCCCAGTATCCTGTCTTCTGACAGTGGTCAATGCCAGGTGCCCCAGAGGGAATGAACAGAACAGGTAATCATGAAGTGATCTCCTGTCACCCATTCCCAGCTTCTGGCAAACAGAAGCTAGGGACACCATTCCTGCCCATCCTGGCTAATAGCCATTGATGGACCTATCCTCCATGAATTTATCTAGTTCTTTTTTGAACCCTGTTATGGTCTTGGCCTTCAAAACCTCCTCTGATTTATACAGAGGCAACATGATATTTTCTGTCCTATTATCTATCCCTTTGTTCATTATTCCCAACATTCTGTTAGCTTTTTTGACCGATGCTGCACATTGTGTGGATGTTTTCAGAGAACTATCCACAATGACTCCAAGATTTTTCTTGAGTGGTAATAGCTAATTTGATATGTATAGTTGGGATTTGATATGTATTTGATATGTATAGTTTGGGATTATGTTTTCCAATGTGCATTACTTTATATTTATAACATTAAATTTCATCTGCCATTTTGTTGTCCAGTCACCCAGTTTTGAGAGATCCTTTTGTAGCTCTTTGCAGTCTGCCTGGGTCTTAATTATCTTTAGTAATTTTGTATCAGCTGCAAGTTTTGCCACCTCACTGTTTACCTCCTTTTCAAGATCATTTATGAATATGTTGAATAGGACTGGTCCCAGAACTGACTCCTGGGGGACACCACTATTTACCTCTCTCCATTCTGAAAACTGACCATTTATACCTACCCTTTGTTTCCTGTCTTTTAACCAGTTACCAATCCATGAGAGGATCTTCCCTCTTATCCCAAGCCAGGTTACTTTGCATAAGAGCCTTTGGTGAGGGACCTTGTCAAAGGCTTTCTGAAAATCTAAGTACATTATATCCACTGGATCCCCTTGGCCCACATGCTTGTTGGCCCCCTCAAATAATTCTAGGAGATTGGTGAGGCATGATTTCCCTTTACTAAAACCTTGTTGACTCTTTTTCAACAAATTATGTTCATCTATATGTCTGACAATATTGTTTTTTATTATAGTTTCAACCACCTTGCCTGGTACTGAAGTCAGGCTTATAGGCCTGTAATTGGCAGGATCACCTCTGGAGCCCTTTGTAAAAATTGGTTTTTAACATTAGCTATCCTCCAGTCATTTGATTTAAATGATAGGTTACAGACTACAGTTATAGTTCTGCAATTTCACATTTGAGTTCCTTCAGAACTCTTGGGTGCATACCATCTGGTCCTGGTGACTTATTGCTGTTTAATTTATCAATTTGTTCCGAAACCCCCTCTAATGACACCTCAATCTGGGACAGTTCCTCAGATTTGTCACCTAAAAAGAATGGCCCAGGTTTGGGAATTTCCATCACAATCTCAGCCGTGAAGACCGATCCAAAAAATTAATTTAGTTTCTCCACAATGGCCTTATTGTCCTTGAGTGTTTCTTTAGCACTTCAATCGTCCAGTGGCCCCACTGGTTGTTTGGCAGGCGTCCTCCTTCTAATGTATTTACAAAAATTTTTTTTGCTATTACTTTTTGAGTCTTTGGCTAACTGTTCCTCAAATTCTTTTTTGGCCTTCCTAATTGTATTTGTACACTTCATTTGCCAGAGTTATGCTCCTTTCTATTTTCCTCACTAGGATTTAATGTCCATTTTTTCAAGGATGCCTTTTTGCCTCTCACTGCTTCTTTTACTTTGTTGTTTAGCCGCGGTGGCTCTTTTTTTGTTTTTTTGGATGACTAATTTCCCTCCCAAGCCCCCAAAATTAACAATTGTAGGTGTTCTCTACTGACTACAAAACCATATTACCCAGCAGGTGCAAAAGGGAGTTATGGGGAGGCAAATGGTCTGAGATCTGGGTCTTAACTCAGGAGAAATGGAATATGTTGTTCTCCTCCAGTGGAAACAAAATTCAGGCTAATGAAGATGAAACATCTAGTGCTAGGGCTTGTTTGTATTTTTTTTATTAGGTTGGTTTGTTTCCAAGGAAAGCTTGATAGAATCTCAAGCTGGAACTTTTCGTTATTTGTAGTCTGGATTCATTACAAACTGTTTTATAGAGCTACCGTATTAAATATAGATGAAAGGAACTTCACACGGTAAGGTTCCTTCCCATGAATGAGAGTTTGAATCCTTTGACAACCGCAAAGGCAGATAAATGAATATGATAGTGTTAGCTTGTGAATTAGATGCACTGTGGTCCGCTTTAGATCTCATCCAAAATTGGCCAGGGTAATTTTAGGCAAATGATTTTGCTCCATAGAGGCCCTTCTTCTTTGCTCAATACACTGTGCAAAGGGCAGTGTGCTTTTTCCAGAAGAGTCCATCATGGTTCCCAGACCCAGAAGGAAGCAATTGGTACCTTCCGTTTACTGGGTGCACTTTATTTCCCCTTGTGTGCCTTACAGCTTTGATGGTGGGTGTGCTTTGGAAAGCAGTGCCTTGACTCCCACTCCTGCCTGGGTAGGGAAGTCCCGGTCTTGCTCCCTCCTACCCTGAGCCCAAGCCAAGATGCAAGGATGCAGTGCAGGGAGCAGTTTTACTCCGCTTTTACTGCTGCTATGAGCGTCATGCTATGGCCTGGAGAGATCGGACACTATCTAACCAACCCTCACAACAATCCTCTGAGATGGGTAAGCATTCTTATCCTTATTTTTACACAGGGAGAATGTGAAACAGGAAGGTTAATCCAAGGTCACACAGCAAATCTGTGCCAGAGCTAGGACTACAGTCCAGGTCTCCTGTCCCCGTACCCTTCGTTTAACCACTATATCATGCCGCCTCTCACGATCCAGAGCAATCTTTCCTTCTCACCTCAACTGCTGCCATCAAATTGTATCATGGTCACAGCAGAGACTTCTCGTTTCAGGAAGACCTGTTTCTCTAAAACCAGCTGTATCAATTTCCTTAGAAAAACCTGGAGAAATACATGGCTCTACCTTCACTACACCGTCTTAAAGGAGAAGCAAGCTTTGTGTGTTGCAAGAAGGAGAGGGTGGTGTTTTTAAAGGAAAGAGCTGTAAAAGGAGGTGATAGGTTAAGGTGCTACTGAGAAACCTTTGCATAAAATCTGTTATCGATTCCAGACAGACATGACAAAAAAGAAATGGAGGAGGAAACGCTCCCTCTCTGTCCCCTTTCCAATAATTCTTATTTTTCTGTCAATAGCCTCATTTAATGGAACACATTGTGTTCAACCTTTCCTTTGCTTTTTCCCCTTCCTGTAAGTCCCATCATACTATTTTATGTCCTTAAATGCCTAAATTTGAGTTTTGGATGTAAACAAATGATGAACTGACAGCTGGAACCCTGATATCCTCTTATTCCACCCTGTCTATCTGTAATCATAGTGATTCAACGCCTCTAGGCTATCACCAGTCTTTTTGTCTAATGTATCAATTAGGGCCCATAAGGAACAGGGTTTTTCGCTTTGTCTCTTGTAACATATTGTTTAGAAATGTGTCCAGAAAGGGCTTAGGAAAAAACAACAGGGACTGAAAGCCCAGCATTGTACATTCTCCAGTTCTGCTTGTCTGTTTGGTTTCCTTTTTTTATTTTATTTTCAGCCATCTGACTAACCTCACCGTATTGTGTTCAGCAGCTGAACAAAATGCACAGGGCTATAGTCAGAAGTGCCCACTCATTCTTCACTGCTTTTATGACAAAGCTGTCCCTCCACATGTCTGTCTTGGCCTCTGACCCTACACGTTTACTTCAAGTAAACATGCCAGATGGCAGAGAAAAGTGGTAGGTCAAAGAACAACCCTCTGGGGGTCAGGAGTCATGAAATCCTTCTTCACAAAGCAAACTTAAAAGCAACAATTTCAACAAATGCCTTAGAGCAAGTTCACAGTTGGAACCAAAGGAAGGGGGAGAGGGGAAAAAAAAAGCCCAACCCAACTCTCAATTACATATTTTGCTTTCAGTGTCTAATTGGCTATGTTAGCACTAAAAATATTATAAGTGACAATGGGGAAAGACGGACAGATGGACTGGATGTTTAGATTGAGAGGTGGAAGCAGGTCTGTAGCTGGAGATGAGCATTCAGAGCTGGACCATGAATATTATAACGAAACCCTGACATCTTTCCTCTCTCCCCCCTACCCCTCCTCCACATGGGCATTGTTAGAGGGCGAGGGATGAAGTTACTGCCATTGTTGTTAAGTGTGTTGCTCTTCCTTGCACAGTAGAAAGAGTCTGAGTAAAAAGACCTCCCTAACCATCAAAAGTACCATACCCCCAGCTTAGTGAACATATTACAGTGACTGGCATGGTAGAAATGACTAAGGTAGAGAGTGAACTCTACATCCAATTTATTCCCCGTTCCCTCAGTTAGGCCCCTGGTATTGGCTACCCAGCAGTTCCTGGATACACCGTTTCCAAAAGCCAGCCCTTGCCCATATCTTCAGCCTGAATCCTGTGATTAATGGTGCATAACACACCTTCAGCCCAATTTTCAAATGTGCATACTTCAGTGAGCTAGTGAAATTCCCTAGCTAAGCAAATATCCATTTGAGCTCTACGTACTGATTTGATTATCTACAGGTGGAATTGGATGCCCCTAAATTTGAAAACGGCATTTTTTTTCAGATGCTAAAAATAATTTGACCCAACTGGAGAATTAAATATTCTATTATGTGGGAATAAGTGTTGTAAATAGCACATACATAGCATTTTTCCTTCTTAGACCTCAAGAGGTGGGTAAACATTAATATTCCTCTTTTATGAATGGAGACATTGAGGCAGAGAGAGATTAAGTGACTTCCCCAAGGCCACATGGTAAGGCAGGAATAGAGCCTATCATTTCATACTCCATGCCTGGTGCCCTGTCTACCACACCATGCAATTCATAGATAAAGTTGTAATAATTTTTGTAAAGATAATGTACTAACTAGTTAAGAAGAAACCAGAAGAGAATAGTGCAATCTAAAGAACTGTATTAGTTAGACCTAAGCCTGTAGTAAAATTCGGTGAGGTTAGACAGAATTCCAGCCAGAGCTCTGATATTCAGCTCAGGGCAAACCATTTTTCAAAGTCCTATCTGAAGCCAGGTTGTTTTGGAGGAGGCTCTGCTGGCTCTTTGGATATCATGGCATGGCCACCTTAGCTGATCGTCTTCCAAATGGCCAGTTCTCATTGTGTCTCAGCATGAGTTGTGGAAGGAGGGGCGGTCACGAGGAGGACCTGGTCCCTCCTCATGTAACTGACCACCAAATGTGTGGGTCCCTCCAATGTATGGATGGTTAATGTTAGACCCTTATACCGTTGGTCCACTCCTTGGTGACCGACATTATCTCACGGTTGTTTCTCCCCCTCCACTACTGGTATCAGACAGCTTCTTACTCCCATTGAACAATTCATTTAGGATCCTTGGATATCTGTAGATATTGTGGTCCTCAGGGATTCCTCACTCTTGCAATCTGTATTTTAAAACCGTTTTTTCACCTCTGCTAGCAAACTTTGCTTTAAAAAGAGGCAGCTATGAATATAATAAAGTCATGGGACCAAAATCACAGCCGTTGTAAATCAACCCACCTCCTTTGACTTCATTGAAACCAAGCCCCTTTACCTCAGCTGAGGATCTGACCCATGTGAACTTATGTCCTTATCTTAACCCTCCTAGGTCACCAGTATACGGACAAGAGTATTTTTAGCAAGGTTTTTAACCTTGCCAGAGTGTATTAGTCCACTTCACACTTTGGAGGCAAAACAATTAATCATTTTTATAAAAGCAAAAGCAGTTTTTTCTTAGAATAGATTTAATTGCTAAAATGTCTTGAAAATTGGAATAACAAGCTTCTAATTATGATTAGGGGCTCAGTATTGAAATACTGACACACTTGTTTAATCAAAAATAAATGTTGTTTTTTTCCTTATACTGTGTTGTGATGAAAATAGCTTAGTTATTAACCATTACTTATTCCATTATATTTTGTTAACTAATATGTTTTGTTTTGCAAGGTTATGATATTGCCTAACTATTGGTGTTGGTTATTTCATTATTTTTCAGTTATATCTTTTACATTTTCTTCCTAAATAAAGATAACACATGAAGCAAGACACTTTTTGCATATACATATGTGTTAGAACATCCACTAATGTAAAATACCCCACAAAGGCAGCTTCAGAGTGTCATAGCATAGTTATACATCTGGTCTGGGGGAGTGAGCAGGTGACATATGGAGTCAAATTGCTTAATGCACTACTGGAAGATGCTTGGATACTGCAGTGATGAGCCGGTATTAAAAACAATATAGAATAGAGCAAATGCCTGGAGAACTCAAAGGCATCCTATTGCCTTCTAATATCCTCAAGAGCCTCTGCCTTGATGCCTATAAGAAACCAGCAAGGTAATGGAAAATTTAGGGACAAACCTTGGCACTTGCCTTATTTATAATTATATTTATTTACTGCATCTTTCTCTCCTTGTATAGCATCTATCATCTCAAGCCAAGAGTTCAAAAATTATGAGTCAAGCCTTTAAAATGAACTTGAGTCATAGTTTAAAGCTTTTCTCACTACCGTGAAGCCCGGAAACTTACATTTAAAAAAAATAAGTGCTGAGTGTCTCATGTAATCACATGGCTACCTGAGTTGGGGCTTTAAGAAAGACTTCAGCTATCATGAGACTTGAGACTTGCAACACAACTGAGAGAGCTGGCAGTGCTCTAGGCCCCAGGCCTACAACCCAGACCTGCTAGTGTGGAGCCCATTCACTTCAGTGGAGTTCTGCGTGGGGGCAAGTGTCCACATTAGTGGCTCTAATTGCAAGGCCAGGGCCTTACATTGTAAGCTTTTCGGGGTAGAACTGTGTCACTGTTTGTATCTGTTCAGTGCTCAGTGTAATGCAGTGGTCCCCAACCTTTCTGTTGCAATAGCATATTCATGTTTCCAGAAGCGTGTGGCGGGCACCGAACGACCAGCCGCAGAAATGCCGCCGAGAAGCGGCGTCATCGAGAAGCTTCACTGCCGAAATGCCGCCGAGAAGCAGCGGCATTTCGGTGGCAATGCTTCTTGGCGTTGCCACTTCTCGGTGGTATTTCGGCAGCTGGTTGTCCAGAGGCCGCACTCCTCAGCGGCGGGTTGTCCAGCGGAAGCGCTCCCTTGTCAGTAGGCGGGCGCACATAAATGCCCCGGTGGGCGCCATGGTGCCCACGGGCACCACATTGGGGACCACTGGTGTAATGGGTCCCTGCTCCTGACTGGAGTTTATAGGAGCTACTGTAATATAAATATGAAAGGACAATAGCCACACAATAGTGTGGTAGCTGAGTTGAGTGAATATAAAGAGGATGTGGGAAAAGGTCTATTTTATAAGAATATAGGATTAAGTAACCATGGCATGTAGTTTTGCCATGTGAGAGTATGAGCCCAGGGGCGGGTGTATATTTTCCAGTTTTTTTCTCCCAGATAGTGTTAATACTGATTTTATTAGCAACAAATGATCAGATTTGTTTATGACTATATCACTTGTGGTTCTATCAGCTAATTAGCTTTTCAGCTGATCAGCTTTGGATCAAATACTATAATTAGATACTTAGTTCTTCCCCTAGTTAGAACAGGATTAAGTATCATTGTACAAAACGCTCCAATATTGCATTATCTTTTAGATGTTAACCCTTTTGCTCCTGACTCTTTTTAAATTCAGGATTCAGTGTGGGGAAGAACTTGGAAGTCTTTCTCAAGGGGGAATGGGGTAGATGGGCACAGCTGGTTTGAGGCTGCTGTGGAGGGAAGCTAGAGTAGTTAGTGTAGGCTAAACGCCAAGAGGTGAATGGGACAAGGACACTCATCCAGGTGGACAAAGGAGGAAAGCTCAGTAGGCAGAGGATCACGAGGAGCAGATAGCTGGTTGGCATTGCAGTAAGCAGCTGCAGTTCTTGTCAGTCTTAAGTGGAGCATTATCTTCATTCAGCCCATACACAGTGGAAAGGCTGTGTGTTGTCTTGTTTGGTGAGGAAAGAGGAGACATATTTAGTTTGGAGGTCAATAGATGGGCTAGTGAAGGAGCTCCAGAGCCACTGGCTTAGTGAAAGGAAAACTTACAGCATAGGGGGAGCTTTGGGCATTTTTATTCAGTTTGAGGTGAAAAACATCTTACCAAGGTGAAGAATGTGTGGATGGAGGGTGTGGAGTTTTTTATTCTCCAGTAAGTCTGAAAACAGCTAAAGCGATTAGCCTTAAATGTTCCACAAAAAATAAAATGGTTAACTCAGGACTGGAACTGGCCTGGAAAATTTTATCCTCCTAGAAAAGGTTTCCCAGAAAGATAGGAGCATGTGAAAATGGTGTGTGTGGGTGTGTGTGTGTTTATAAGGACAGTCCTGAACTACTGCAAAAGTTACGATGTTGCTGAGAGTGCTGATCAAGCCCAAAATAAGATGTTTAATAAATTTACTACCTATGTTATCACAAGTGCCAGAACTGCTCAGCTTTCCGGTTCTAATGCATAAAATTACTCATGAAAACACTTGTACTCTAATTCATAATTTATATACTGTAATAGCTTTGCATCTTAGGAAATTTGACTAGGTTTGACGTAAGTGGCTACGATGAGAGAATGCTTGTTGCTGCTAGCACCCAGCAGTGGTTGGCTAAATAGAAACATCCCTTCTGGGTGTCTCCACCCTTCTAGGCATCCAAATATCACCAATAAATAGCTGCCTGCTGCGTGCTGAGTTATATTTGGAGCAGGTCTAGCCACTGAAATTGTAGCTTCAGTTGGTTTTACATTTATGAAAATGAATAGGAGTTTATTTTTTCTCTCAATAGATACTGTAATGGAGAAAATGAGATAGAGCTGGTCAAATGATATTCTGCAATTATTCCTCCCTCCTCCTCTTCAGGCATTGAATAAACTCTTGCTCTTAAAATTTACAAAGCACCTACACCAAGACTTCCACAACAGTACTTGCAGCTCACTGACTAGTCCAGCCACCTCAGTAGAGGACTTTTGGGACTAAGGGGCCCTTTCAAAAGTGCTCTTAATTGTCAATGGGAATTGCAGTTGGTATTCAGTTACTCACAGGATCAATGTCTTTAGGATCTGAACCAAAGCACACGGAGGTCAATGGCCAGATTCCTATTGACCATGATGGGTCTGGATCAGTCTCTTATTGAGTATTTGTTCAGCTGCTTCATTTAATATCTTGACCAATGTGCATTTTGAAATAAATGTTTTTAACTTGTGCTTTATGTATCGCCGGATCGTAGCCAGCCCCTGCCCAGCAATGGGTGCGGGGGGGATAAGGAGGCTTCTAACTCATCTTGCAACTCTGTGCAAGGGACAGCCACAGGTGCAGCCCTTGCGCTTCCTCATGGTTGATAGCCTCTCTGAAATATCTGGGGAGGAGGCTGGAGTCATAAGCTTCTAAAATTCTGCGCTGGCTAGTGGAGCAGCGTGGCTGCAGAAGGGACCTCTGGAGTTTTCTCTAAGCTCTCTGAAGCACAGTACTTCCAGGAGTGTGTTCTGGGAGGTGTAACTCCGCACCACCCATTACTTGGGGGCTGTGCCTTAATGGCCCACTTGAGGCCATGCTTAGTGTGTGAGAAAAATGAGCTACATTGCTGGCTGAATGTTTTGGTCTGGCTGCTGTCCCTGACCCTGAAAATGTCATCCATCTTAACAAATGTAGTAAAATATGGAGAGGAGGTTGGGAAAAGAACATAGGCTGTAGGTTGTATCCCCAGGTCTCCCTTGGCTTCCTGGTCCAACTTGAACAAATCTCCTAATTTCTCTAGGCTTTCTCGTTTCCCTATCTCCAGTATCGCCAAGCTCTAAAAAATCATGAGATGTTTTTTGTTTTTAAATGTTGGGTTCTTTAATTTGCCTTCTGGTTTCTGAGCATTTAGGATGCACTCACTTCATGTTCTCCACAAACATGAGGGCCAGAAACTTTTTCAGTGAAAGCTGACCATCTCACCGAATAACATGATTGAAGAAGCTGAGGATTTGAGAAAAAAAAACACATAAATATCATGAGACTCGCAATCTAAATACTGTATCTCTAAAATGACTGATTTTTACCCACCTGTTCTACAGCAGCATTTTTACGCTTAATTCATAAATTTGTAAAGTGCTTTGAGATCTTTGGATGGAAGATGTTAAAGTGAAGAGCATGATGTGGCAAGGACTGTCTGTTTCTGTGTTTGTACAAATGCCTAGCACAATATGGTCCTGGTCCATGATTAAGGCTCCTACCATAATACACATTGTTATTACTAATAATTGCTTATGAAGAATAATTATAATTAATGATTAATAACATGACTACTACTAATATTTTTATGTTGTTATCATGACCTGGTTACGGGGCCTGGCACATTTCCTCAAAGCTTCTGCAGCATAAGCTTCCACTTGGTGTCTTAGGAGCAGCTTAGGACTGTATCAGGCAGTAGCAGCGTGTGTCCTTTTCCAAACCAATAGGCAGATCAGGTTCCATTGCTGGACCCCCCCAGTGCTGCAAATCTCTTATTGTTTAGGGACCTTTTTTTCTTTGTGTTTGCATCAACAGCAGCCATGGCCTCACAGACCCACGAATGGACAAGATGGAGTTCTGCAGAAGTTTACATGAGAAAAAAACTCAGGGTGGAAAAGCCGTTGCCCCCAAATTACCCTCTTGCATCTCTTGGAAAGACAAGAATGAAGCTGCTGAAAGGCAGACCTGTTAACTCCTACTAGGGTTTCCATGCAAGTCAAGAACAACTGCATTTAAAGGAGTTGACAGATCAAGCAAAAAAAAAAGACACTATTGTCATCCATTACCAGGAGGAGATCATCTACCAGTGCAGTCTCTGTGCTCTCCTCAAGACTTTATTGAAACTAACAGGGGTTAAGGAGATAGCTAGATATTCCTGAGAATTGTCTTGTCAGAATCCTCTCAGTAATCTTAACCAGGAATGGAAATTAACTGTCACGGTCAGGTGATGATTTGAACAATGGTCCTATAACCGTTTTCTTAACAGAAGCTGGCAAATTCTCCTTAAGGTAGATCTCCACAAACAACGGACCCAGTTGTTTCCCTCTGCCCTTCCCCAGTTGTGGGTCCAAAGCACATGTTGTACAAAGTATTCCCATCACCTCTCTTAGTAACAGAAAGCCTAAACTGAGTCAGAGAAGATGTAGCACTTGTCCCATCAGAATTTGCCTTTGTTCCCAGACTGTTCTGCCCAAATCTGCACTATTTTATCTGCAAAATATCAATAAAGTTCCTCACAATAGGCAAGACTCTTTGGGGGCTTCTTTACATGGCGTGTCAGCAGGCAACAAGCCAGGGTGTCAATCTACAGCTCACCAGCTTGCCGTGTGGTCACTGCTGCAGCGCAGTACAAAGTCTGGGATTGCAGCTCACCGTATTATTACTTTGCATTTTGCTGTTTCACCTACTGTACTCATAAGAGTAACTACATGGGGCTGACGTGGAAATGTGACTCTTTTCTTTGTTCCCCTCAACTGATACATTTTCCCTCCGAGTCTCCCACACTAACTTTTCTTACTACTGTCTGTAGTTGCATGTTACTTAAGAAATAAATATCTGCTTTTGTTCTTAGGATTTAAGAAAAATATGATGGGTCCAATTTTCGACCTCTAAAATGGCCTGGTTTTCCAGGTGGTGTGCACCTGCATGTCTTCTTGAAATCAATGGGAGCTACGAGTGCACAAACCTTTTGTAAACAGGCAATTTGGTTTAGGTGCTGAGCTTTAGCTACACAAGTTAGACATTTTTGGTCATGGAATTTATATGGAAATTATAGAATTTAATAGAATACCAGCAAATTCCTGCTCTCGGATGAAACAGGAAATAATTTTGTAGTGGAAATGGAGGGCAGGGAGTAAAGAGGTGGGGGGAATGTATTTTGCAGAATTTGTGAATTTATCTCAGTGTCAGGATTCCTATTTATTAGTTATTTTATTTATTTTTTGGGGTCTAAAGCAAAACTCAGCTTGGCAGTGAGTAATTTAAAGCTGGAATGATCTCTCTAAAGAGTGTATTGAATGTTACAAACATGCATGCAAAACCCACAGCATTTCTTTTTATAGAATTTGGAAAGTCTACATTTTCCCCTCAGTTTTGATTGCCTGTCCCCTTTAATTTATTCACTTTGGGAACCAGAGCAGAATCCATGAATGGTAAAGACATACAGCATTTTCAATTCAATCTTCCTCAGAGCACACCCAAGACAATGCTCTCCATGGCATGCCTGGGAGTAATTATGCTTGGTTATCCAGAACTGCTTCCCCTCCTGCTCCCCCCCCCCCCTTTAAGGATTTTCCCTTTCTCTCTGGGGAACTATTTTTTCAGTGTTGTTTTATACTGCGTCAGACTTTCTCTTCTCAAGGTGAACATAAAATAATATTTCTGGTTGGAAGGAGGGACCCCTGTGCATAGGAGTAAGTGCTAAACTGCACATCATGTGACTAAGGGTTTGTAAATGGGCCTTATTTTTCAGAGGCAATTATTTAGGATAATAACCCATTTGTGTAGGAGGCTGTAAACCTTCACACTCTTTCAGTCTGGATTGTCATTTCCCGGCTTCTGTCGCCCAGTTTACTCCCTGCAGAGCGGCTGTGTTTGTGTCACTCACCCTAAGAGGGCAGACAACTGGCTGTCATCAAAGCCACTCTATGGACTGGCCGGTGGGGAGCTGTGAGGAGCCATCTGCTCTTTTCTGTTGCAGAGACTGAGAGTGTCACCTCTGCAATATTCCTGGTGGATAGGAAGATAACAGGGTAATTCTTAATTTAGCTGAAAAAAGATGCACCAGCTCTAGGCCAGCAAAATAACAAAGATCCAACCAGTGCTAGGAGTCAGGTATAAATTAATGGCAGGCAAGTAGTTTGATTGTCCAAGTGTAGGGTGACCAGACAGCAAGTGTGAAACATCGGGACGGGGTGAGGGGTAATTGGAGTCATAAGAAAAAGACCCAAAAATCGGGACTTTCCCTATAAAATCGGGACATCTGGTCACCCTTTCCAAGTGTGAAGGGTAACAATTAATAGCGGCGATCTGCTTACCTCTCATGCAGCATTAAAAAGAAATGCTCTGTTCCCGTATGGTTTAAATCTGTTAGGAAACAGGTTTGCCTTCAGCATATGAAATGAGAGGAAACAACGCTTCTCCTGTCCTGTCTTGTGGCTGCTGGAGACAGGGCTCAGGCTCACTAGAAACCAAGTGCTCAACTCGTGTGAAGCGCTGTAGCTCCCCTGGCTTTTGTGGAGTGATATGATTTATACCACCCGAGCATCTGGCCCACCCTATAATTTGGCCAGATAAAAACACATCTTCAGCTGATCACTTAAAAGCATTTATCTTCAGTGAAGGGCTCAGCTATTAAGGAGACGTGGCCCTGTAGAGATTTAGAGCTTCCCCCACTAAACTTCTATCTTAGCCATTTCTAAGCTAGATTGATTTTGAAATAAAATGGCAGCGAGATTAAAAAAATAATGACTGGTTGTGTGGCACTAGCACCCTAGAGGATTCATTCTCGCTGTGGTAGGTGCTGTGCAAGCATGTAGTAAACAGCAGTCCTCGCCCCCAAGAGGTAACAATCTAAAGTATGATGTGACAAGCGTGTGAACAAATGAGAGGCTGGATGCGGAAGGAGGGTGCCTGGGGGAACAACAAGAACAATAATAATAAGATATGAGAGTTGCCAATTCTCATGATTTTATCATAAGTCTCAGGATAGTTGACGGTTTTTGTTAAGCCCCAGCTCCTGGAGACAAGTGAATGTGAGAATTTCAGCTTTAATTGAAAAAAAAAATCTAGCCTTCGTGGTTGTGGATAAAAGCTTGAATATGTAACCCAAGTGTACCCAGATGACTGAAAAAAAAGAGAAGGGAAATCAAAATAACTAGGGCTGTCAAGCAATTAAAAAAAATAATCGTGCTTTTAAACAATAATAGAATACCATTTATTTAAATATTTTTGGATGTTTTCCACTTTTTCAAATATATTGATTTCAATTATAACACAGAATACAAAGTGTACAGTGCTCACTTTATATTTTTTTATTACAAATATTTGCACTGTATAAAAAAAAGTATTTTTCAATTTACCTAATGCAAGTACTGTAGTGCAATCTCTTTATAATGACAGTTGAACTTACAAAATGTAGAATTATGTACCAAAAAACCTGCATTCAAAAATAAAACAATGTAAAACTGTAGAGCCTACAAATCCACTCAGTCCTACTTCTTGTTCAGCCAATCGCAAAGATAAACAAGTTTGTTTACATTATGGGAGATAATGCTGTCCACCTCTGAATTACAATGTCACCTGAAAGTGAGAACAGGCATTCACATGGCACTATTGTAGCTGGTGTTGCAAGATATTTATGTGTCAGACGCGCTAAAGATCCGTATGCCTCTTCATGCTTCGGCCATAGTTCCAGAGGACATGCTTCCATGCTGATGACGCTTGTTTAAAAAATAATGCATCAATTAAATTTGTGACTGAACTCCTTGGGGGAGAATTGTATCTCTCCTGCTTTTTTACCTGCATTCTGCCATATATTTCATGTTACAGCGGTCTCGGATGATGACCCCGCACATGTTGTTCGTTTTAAGAACACTTTCACTGCAAATTTGACAAACTGCAAAGAAGATACCAATGTGAAATTTCTAAAGATAGCTACAGCATTCGACCCAAGATTTAAGAATTTGAAGTGCCTTCCAAAGTCTGAGAGGGCTGAGGTGTGGATCATGCTTTCAGAAGTCTTAAAAAGCAATACTCCAATGTGGAAACTACAGAACCCAAACCAACTAAAAAGGAAATCAACATTCTCATAGACTCATAGACTTTAAGGTCAGAAGGGACCATTATGATCATCTAGTCTGACCTCCTGCACAAGGCAGGCCACAGAATCTCACCCACCCATTCCTGTAATAAACCTCTAATCTCTGTCTGAGCTATTGAAGTCCTCAAATCATGGTTTAAAGACTTCAAGGTGCAGAGAATCCTCCAGCAAGTGACCTGTGCCCCACCCTGCAGAGGAAGGCAAAAAACCCCCAGGGCATCTGCCAATCTGCCCTGGAGGAAAATTCCTTCCCGACCCCAAATATGGCGATCAGCTAAACCCTGAGCATGTGGGCAAGACTCACCAGCCAGACACCCAGGAAAGAATTCTCTGTAGTAACTCGGATCCCACCCCATCTAACATCCCATCACAGGCCATTGGGCATATTTACTGCTGATAGTCAAAGATCAATTAATTGCCCATCTCCTCCATAAACTTATCAAGCTTAGTCTTGAAGCTCGATGTCTTTTGCCCCCACTGCTTCCCTTGGAAGACTGTTCCAGAACTTCACTCCTCTGATGGTTAGAAACCTTTGTCTAATTTCAAGTCTAAACTTCCTGATGGCCAGTTTATATCCATTTGTTCTTGTGTCCACATTGGTACTGAGCTTAAATAATTCCTCTCGCTCCTTGGTATTTATCCCTCTGATATATTTTTAGAGAGCAATCATATCTCCCCTCAGCCTTCTTTTGGTTAGGCTAAACAAGTCAAGCTCCTTGAGTCTCCTTTCATGAGACAGGTTTTCCATTCCTCAGATCATCCTAGTGGCCCTTCCCTGTAACTGTTCCAGTTTCAATTCATCCTTCTTGAACATGGGAGACCAGAACTGCACACAGTATTCCAGATGAGGTGTCACCAGTGCCTTGTATAACGGTACTAACACCTCCTTATCTCTACTGGAAATACCTCGCCTGATGCATCCCAAGACGGCATGAGCTTTTTTTCACTGCCATATCACATTGGCGGCTCATAGTCATCTTGTGGTCATCCAATATTCTGAGATCCTTCTCTGTTACTTCCAATTGATGTGTCCCCAGCTTATAACTAAAATTCTTGTTGTTAATCCCTAAATGCATGACCTTGCACTTTTCACTATTAAATTTCATCCTATTACTATTACTCCAGTTTACAAGGTCATCCAGATCTTCATGTATGATATCTCGGTCCTTCTCTGTATTGGCAATACCTCCCAGCTTTGTGTCATCCGCAAACTTTATTCGCACACTCCCACTTCTTGTGCCGAGGTCAGTAATAAAAAGATTAAATAAGATTGGTCCTAAAACCGATCCCTGAGGAACTCCTCTACTAACCTCCCTCCAGCCTGATAGTTCACCTTTCAGTATGACCCGCTGTATTCTCCCCTTTAGTCAGTTCCTTATCCACCTTTCAATTTTCATATTGATCCCCATCTTTTCCAATTTAACTAATAATTCCCCATGTGCAACCATATCAAATGCCTTACTGAAATCAAGGTAAATTAGATCCACTGCATTTCCTTTGTCTAAAAAATCTGTTACCTTCTCAAAGAAAGAGATCAGGTTGGTTTCGCACGATCTACCTTTTGTAAAGCCATGTTGTATTTTATCCCAATTACCATTGACCTCAATGTCTGTAACTACTTTTTCCTTCAAATTTTTTTCCAAGATCTTGCATACTACAGATGTCAAACTAACAGGCCTGTAGTTACCTGGATCACTTTTTTTCCTTTCTTAAAAATAGGAACTTTGTTAGCAATTCTCCAGTCCTACGGTACAACCCCCAGGTTTACAGATTCATTCTTGCTAATGGGCTTGGAATTTCATGTTCCAGTTCCTTTAATATTCTTGGATGAAGGTTATCTGGACCCCCCGATTTAGTCCCATTAAGCTGTTCGAGTTTGGCTTCTACCTCTACCTTCTACCTCCATATCCTCATTCCGATTTGTCATCCTATCATTATCCCTAAGCTCCTCAGTAGCCTCATTAAAGACTGAGGCAAAGTATTTGTTTAGATATTGGGCCATGCCTAGATTATCCTTAACATCCACTCCATCCTCAGTGTTTAGTGGTCCCACTTCTTCTTTCTTTCTTTTCTTCCTATTTATATGTCTATAGAACCTTTTACTACTGGTTTTAATTCCCTTTGCAAGGTCCAACTCTACATGGCTTTTAGCCTGTCTCACTTTAGCCCTACATGTTCTGACCTCAATAAGGTAGTTTACCTTGCTGATCTTTCCCATCTTCCATTCCTTGTATGCTTTCTGCTTTTTTTTAATCACCTCTCTGAGATCCTTGCTCATCCAGCTTGGTCTACAACTCCTGCTGGTGGCATCTGACTCAGATGATGAAAATGAACATGCGTCAGTCCGCACAGCTTTGGATTGCTATGGAGCAGAACTTGTCATCAGCATGGACGCATGTCCTCTGGAATGCTGATTGAAGCAGCGAGGGACAGATGAATCTTTAGCACATCTGACATGTAAATATCTTGCGATGCTGGCTACAACAGTGGCATACAAACGCCTGTTCTCACTTACAAATATTTGTAATCAAAATAATATAAAGTGAGCACTGTACAGTTTGTATTCTGTGTTGTAATTGAAATTGATATATTTGAAAATGTAGGAAAACATCCAAAATATTTAATAAATTTCAATTGTTATTCTAGTTTAACAGTGTGATTAATCGCAATTCATTTTTTTGAGTAAATCACATGAGTTAACTGCGATTAATTGACAGCACTAAAAATAACCCCAAACTTGTTTAAAACAAAACCTCATGATTTTTAAGACAATCTCAAAATTTTGGGAGGACATGACTTGTGAGTTTTTGAATGTGTGGCATTGGCAATACTGGGATGGCTAGAGGACAATAAATATGACTTTCACTTTCCTAATTCTCAAAAACAACTGAACCAGTTGGGTTGAAATTTTAAAAACAAAAAGTTTCCCTTGGCAGACAGCAAGCCTTTGAAGTGTCAGCCCAAAGAGTGAAAGTTTCAGCAAGTTTTGAGCAATTGAAAGTTGACTTAAAATGTAAACACTTTGGCAACATGACAATGGCATTTTCTGGTATTTCAGATGCAATTCAAAATCCTGAACGTTAGTATAATCTGTGTATTGTTGCTTTGTAAGGAGCATCTTTTCACCTTTTCTCTACAGGAAAGAAGTTGCCCTTTGGGTGGTAGCTGTAGTCTCTCCTTAAAAACAAACAGAAAAAGAAATGTTAAAATAAAATCTATGGGATCATTAAAGATCACCTTGGTCCGGCTCCCATAGACCACAACAGGTCTAACTCTCCACTGTTCATGACACCAAATATCAACAGGCTCAAACACAAAAGTCATGTTACTTTACTGAGATGCTGTGTGATCTCAATCATCACATGATCATCGGATTCCTCTTATTAGTGGACAGTGTGGCCTAGCGGCTAGCACACTGGCTGGGGATTCAGGAGACCTGGGTTCTATTACTGGCTCTGCCACTGGCCTGCTGGGTGACCTTGGGAAAGTCACTCCATTGCTATGTGCCTCAATTTCCCTATCTGTAAAATGGGGATAATGAGACTGACCTCCTTTGTATTGCCCTTTGAGATCTACTGATGAAAATTGCTTTATGATGAACAAGGTATTATCGTATAGTGATTTTTCACAATGGTCTTGTAATCCTGATATATTCTTAAGTAAATTACTTTTCTTACTTTTTTCTGAGGGGAAAGATCCAGTGTCCACAGATGACAAGGGGAGTCTTTCCAGTAACGTAAGTGGACATTGGATCAGACTCTAGATGAGTAAATATTTTTCAACTAATTTTATATAGGAAACCAATATGGCAAGTGGCACAATTTGGTTGACCACTTGCTGCACAACCTGTTTGCTTTTATGCTGTTCCTTCTTTCTTTGTTTTGCAGTGGTTGATGTGCACTTACTGAATCACTTGAAATGCTGCATGGCATTTTATGATCCCTGTATACTAACTGCATGGCAAATGCACTATAAAATGGCAATTGCATAATATCTTATATTTAAGCGACATACATTACTTACTGTCTCACCATAAGATCTTCCTGCGGGTCAGAGTAGTACAAGTTGATTAACTTTATTGAAAAGAATGATTTGCAGACTTGTTGGCTCATAACATGGTATGCCTCACATTATAATCTCTTGATAATACAGTTTCAGTAATGTATATCACCCCTGTAATGACACAAAGTGAGTTTTCCCTATCACATATATGGCACCACCATGTGCAAAGTGCTTTTATTACATTAAAGGACTACAGAGGGGCCTGGATGTCTTAAGGAACAGGTAATAGGATACACAGAGCCTTTTACTTCTGCCTTATATGACTGGATCACATCCATCTCTGGTCAGTAATGATTATAATCCTTTACCCTCTCAGGGCTGATTAGTGGCATATATGCTGTAAGTTGAATGCCTTATTGGAGTTTCTAATGGATAGGTGCCTCCGTCACAAAAATCACCATCACTTTCCACGCTGAATTGGACCCTTTGTTAACAACCTTAGCAGAGATGCTGAGGAGCGAGAGGCCATACTGAAATATCCTTGCACTCCTAGAAGTGATCCCCTTAGATCAGGATTCATATACATTGGTATAGGTGAGGATTTCCTCTGAAATACCTATTCTAAGAATAGAAGATTTCATTTCCAGGAATGTCAAATTAGCACTAAAATAATGTCAAGGAAAAAAAAAAAAGAAAGCCCCTTCCCCAGACAGTACTGATGCTGGGTTAGAGTCTGTTCTCAATTATGAGTTTATGGTAAATCCAGCATTACTACATACAATTCAGTGGAATCACGTTAGATGTACTCTAGCATACATGTGAGCAGAATCAGGCACATCTTCAAAATGTAAGTTAATGCTTTTCATTTTATACAAGGAGATTATTTTAGGCCATTTCTTTTTGCAAATCAATTAAAAAAATTGTTTTTACGTGAACCTGTGAAGAGAGCTGCTAAAAATTAGACTCTATAGACATGCAGTGCTTCTATTGACACTTGATTTAGAAAAACTTTTGTAGGTTGGAACAGATGCTTGAAATGGAAACCAGAGGAGTGGCTTCAACAAATTCCTTTTTGTGGATGATTGCTAAATGCAAGCAGTAAAAGCAAGATTATAAACTGTAATTAATTTTAAATGGGAAAAAAAGATAGGCATATAAAATACTGAACATGTACTAGTCTTCCAGCTACTGGTGTGCAAGTAACCTTAAACAGTCATCCCCTACAGATTGCAGCTCTTATCAAAGCAAAGGCAAAGTGAGGTAAAAGAGAAGAAGCAGCACTCCCACCGGGGTCTTATGCAATGACATTTTGCATTGCTGTGAAATAAGGCAATGTCCTCTTTGATAGCGGTGCAGGATAAGAAGCATAAAAATACCTCTACTTTCCCTCTGGAATTCAGACTTCACGTGGCAAGCATCAAAGCTTCGCCATTTTGAATTTGATTATGTACATCAGACATTTTAGTGCCGTATGTATGTGTGAATATGTATATTTGAGGGCAGATTATCTCATATCTGCCTACTGCAGGGCTCTGATGCCTTCCTCTGAAGAGTCAAGCACTTCTGGTTGCTGTCAGAGATTGGTACTGGACTGGATGGACCTTGGGTCTGATCCCGTATGAGAATTCATATATATATGTGTGTGTGTGTGTGTGTGTGTGTGTATACACACATACCCGATACCTCGCAGTTTAGAAAGGATGATTTTCTGAAGCTGTCACAAGTATTATTTTAAATCTTTCCTCACAGCATACTAAGAGAACCTTTCTTTGAGTGTATCTATGCTTCCCCCCACCCTCTTACCCCACCTCTCATCAGGCTTCCAGTGATAACAGTAAGAAATGTGTACGTACACACACACAAACATGTACACACACACACACTTTCTCTCCCACCAAAAGTGAGCAATGATCTCCCTCTCCCCTTGTCATTGTGGCAAGTTCTGGTTCTTCATTTGTCTAATGATGCTGGAGTCAAGCTAACCCATGTAGTGTTGAGCTACAGGATAATGCCCTGTAGAGAAATCCTACCTGAAAATAAAAGTGGGATGTGTCATATATTTTAAATAAACAAACCTACTTACAAAATAGATACTCTTTTTGCAAAGCTTTCAGACATGTGCTTTATTGAAGATGAGCTGGCAGTGGAATTTTTGCTTCCTGATGATAGCTGTGAAATATCTTCCTTTCATGGATAATTACCTACTTCTACCTTCTTTCCACTCTCACATGTTCTCACGCACTCGGTGTGCATGTGTAATGCCCTGATTTTTCAGAAGTGACTAATGATTTCTGTGTGCCTTAGTTCTGGGCTATCCAGCCCGATATACCTTGAAACAGCCTGATTTTTCAGAGGGCTGGTGCTCAGCAGTTTTTGAAATTCTGAACCCCTAAGTGTGTCAAGTTGTGCATCCAGAAATTGAGGCACCAAACCCCCCTATGCTTTTTGAAAAGTTAGGTCCATAGATACAAAACCATTCACCAATAGAGTTAGTCCCTGTAACGGGGTTGACTCACCACTGTGGCACCTCCTGCTGGCTGTTTTGGGAATTAGCTCTGCATGTTAGTGCGCCCTCTTCGAGTGGTGCCTCACGACTGTTACTGCTGCTCTAGGACCCACATCTCTCCAAGGACCATGGTGTTCTCTTCAGCGACACAACCCTCTGGCCGTGCCCCACACTGTGCTCCCCCCTTCCGGGGGACCTGCAGTCTGCTGTTCAGCCACTTCCCTTAGTGGCTACTGCAGCGAATTGTCTGGCCACTTCCTCGTGGCCCCAGCATCCTCTTTGCCCTGGCCTCAGCCTGCAAACCCCAGCAGCCAGCCAGGAGCTGTCTCTCGCTTTCCCAGTCCCTGCTAGCTGCACTGCTCTGTCCAGGGTGCTGGCAGTTCTCTCAGCCCTCCAGAGACACAGTCCTTCCTCCCTGGGCTCCCAGCAGAGAACTGCCTTCCTCTGCCCTGCTGCTCCCTTTTTATATGGGCCTGCTTGTCCCTGAATGGCTGCTCCCTTTATCCCTTCTCTGATTGGCTGCCTTCTGTGCAGCCTCCCTAGGACTCTATTAACCCCCTTAGACCCCAGTGTGGGGCAGGCGCTCCATCATACACCTTCCCCTTCAAGCCTACAACCTTCGGGGGTAGAGAGGTCTCACGCTCTGTGCTACTCTGAGATGCCCCTTTAGGTTATCCCACTGTTTCTCGATTTCCCTCAATCGGAAACACACATCTTCCTTCGCTTTTATAACATCTCTAAACTGTTCCCTCAGGCGTGCCAGGTCTCCTTCTGCCCTTAAGTGGGCCTGCTCTGCCACTGCTAATTGGGCTTGTAGTTCAGACTCCCCCAGTCCCTTTTCTGTCAGGGTCTGAGTCCCCACAGTAGCCGGTTGCACCACTGTATTTGTTCTCTGTCCCAGTCATTTTGTCTGCGACCTCCTTACCACCTCCTACTGGGTGTGGGAGATGACTCTCTGGCAGGTCTACAGCCATCACCGCTGCATCCACCCTGACAGTCTCTTACCCAGGCACCCCTTTCCTATCCCACCTTCTCTTAAGGGGGCAGCACCTTTTCATGTGGCCCACTTCATGGCACCTCTTCTTGGCCAAGGGCCTCCCATAGTCCTTCCGTTGTTCAGCCCCTTCCCCTGGGCTAGCCTTGACCCTGCAATTTATGTAAGAGCACTCCCTCCTTGGGTGCCCCTGTTGCCCACAGGCCCAACATGCCTGTCCCCTCCTTGTTCTCCTCACAGTGGTGACTCTCTTGGGCTCTCGCTCCTTCCTGCTCTCTGGTTGAGGCTTCAGTCCCTCATCCCAGTAGGGGCAATCTCTTTTCCCATGTTCTTGCTGCCCTCAGACATAACAATCAGTCAGCCCAGCCAACGGCCTCTTGACCCTGGTGCCTGGCTTCTCCTCACATTCTCTGTGGATTCTATTAAACTCTCTCTGCAGGAGCTTTACCAGGGCCTGCTGTTCCTTAACCAGCTGCCCCAAATAAGTCTGGAGGTATCACTGTACCTCCCATTGCTTCTGTTGGTTCTCCAGGATTTCCTGCAGCAGGGTCTTGATCCTTCTCTGCTGTCTGCCAGTCCTTTTCTACCAGGGTACTGACCCTGCAGTCCAGCCTGGGATGGCACAAGAACCCTCCACAAAGAAGACCTCTGCATACTCCGGATGCAACGTCCCCACCTTCAGTATCTCTCCTTTAGTTTCTCAAACCCCCTTGTACCTGGGCAATCATCCCCACAGTCCTCTCTCCTCCCCTTATCTCAGGGATGACCATGTGCCCACATTCTCCACCATGTATAACAAGGTTCACTCACCACTGTGGCACCTCCTGCTGGCTGTGTTGGGAATTAGCTCTGCGTGTTTGTACGCCCTCTTTGGGTGGTGCCTCACCACCGTCACTCCTGCTCTAGGACCTACGTCTCTCCAAGGACCGTGTCGCCTTCAGCGACACAGTCCTTAGGCCATGCCACACACTGTGCTCCCCGCCTTCCAGGGGACCTTCAGTCTGCTGTTCAGCCACTTCCCTTAGTGGCTACTGCAGCAAATTGTCTGGCCACTTCCTCGTGGCTCCAGCATTCTCTTTGCCCTTGCCTCTGGGCCTCAGCCTGCAAACCCCAGCAGCCAGCCAGGAGCTGTCTCTCACTCTCCCAGTCCCTGCTAGCACCACTGCTCTGACCAGGGTGCTGGCAGTTCTCTTAGTCCACCAGAGACACTGGACTTCCTCCCTGGGCTCCCAGCAGAGAACTGCCTTCCTCTGCCCTGCTGCTCCCTTTTTATATGGGCCTGCTTGGCTGCTCCCTTCAGCCCATCTCTGATTGGCTGCCTCTTGCACAGCCTTCCTAGGGTTCTATTAACCCCTTAGAGCCCAGTGTGGGGCAGGTGCTCCATCACAGTCCCCTATTTTATCCCCTGTATAAATTCACAGAAACCACATCATTTTATAAATCAAGTGCTTGTCTTTTGTGTTTCATTGGGTTGCCTCATCTAAGGCAATCTAACTGGAGGGCTCATGGTTTAAATCAATCTTTGTGTTGTGTTGCATCAGAAACTCAAACACAGCTTTTAAAAAGTGGTTACCTAATGCCACTTCTGGGTAAAGAAAATGCCAAGATGGAACATAAAGCACTCTCTGCTGTTCAGTTCTGCATAGCTTCAGAATTGATTCAGTTTTGCTAAGCCCTCATAGAATAGAAATACGCTCCTTATTGTAAACCCAGGTATAGTACATAAACCTTCTATTGTACTGTTTCAGGGTTACCTACATTCAAGCTCCCTGCACTAATTCCCATTATAAATCCCTCCTCCTCTTATAATGAGCCATGTCACCCATAGAAAAGCTATAAGTCAAGTGTGTGTGGAGGGGAGGCAGAGAGGTGAGAGCATCCGTTTAACTCTCCAACACACAGCTTTTCTGTTAAAACATTAAGCACACTCAAATGTGTCAATAAAAGCTACTAGAAATACTCAGAATAGTTATTTTTTTCTACAGTCAAAACATGGTGTCAATACCGAGGTGAGGTGACATCAAAAATATATGTGAAAGCCTAGAGAACACCAATCTTTCTAGGCAGGGGGTCTCTTTAAAAAGCAGTCCCTGTCAAAGATTCAATTTGAACTCTTCTTTTGAATTATACAGAAGACATTTTTGAAGAATCTGACCTGCTTTACATCATTCAAGCACATCATCCCAGAGAAGATTTTCCTTTTCATCTGACCCTAAGGGAGGTTTTCTATGCCCCAAGTGCGTGTGCTCTGGCATTGATACACCAGATGGGACACAAAGGGAGTGACATCATTCACAACCAATGATTAAATACTTCCTGGGGGATTCACAAAATAGTTCTGGCAGAAATTGAAAATGAATACTAGGTGATAATTGGAGTTTTGATCATTCTTTTGATTATTTTTTGGAATATGTTTTTAGTGTATTTTCAACGTGTAGAATAGAGCTCTGCCTCATTTACATAATTGATTTATACTTGAAGAAACTAAACCATTCAGTTGATTATAGGAATATAACTAATACTTTGAAGTTCCACAGAGCCTTTCATCCAAAGTTTCTTTGCAGGGCTGCTTGCTTTATAAACGTTAGTTCTAACCACACCTCTGGAAAATATTATGCTCATTTTCCAGATGGGTAAACTGGGGCAAAGGGGAAAGTTAAGTGGCTTGTTCAAGACCACACAGAAAGTCAATGGCAATGTTTGGAGTGGAACTTGGGAGTCCTGATGTCTTGTCACTTCCTCTAACCATTGGACTATGCTGCCCCCCTTGTTTTTCTATTGGGAACAAAAGGTTTATCCCATTCATGACCTTTACAAAGTATTGTTTGCTGGGACTCCGTGAGAGTGTGGCGTGACTTCAAATGAACCCAACAGGCATGCATCCATGAAAAACATCTTGAATGTGGTAGATAATATTTCAGTGTTTCGATGTTAACATAAAATCTGATAATGTTTGGGGTTTTCTTCTTACTATACTCAAAATTAGTATGCAGATCAATGTGCTCAGTACACATCTAAGAGATGCCAGCTTGTTTTATGATTAATTAAGGTATTTGTGTGTGTTAAAGTTTGTTTCCTTGAGGTGTGATGGACACTTTACTTGAATATGTGAGAAAAGTTAATCCCTCTGCCCCTGACCTTTGGCATACAGACCTTGTGCTTCCAGGAGAAAGTGCAATAAATGCCAAGTCCTTTGGGTAGTGGATGTTCGCATTAATATTTTCTGTGCTGGATCCAAAGTCATAGATTTTCTGTCAGCAATTCTTTGCACTTCTGATATGTAATAGGTTGAGCTGTAAGTAGAATACAGTGCCTGATGCTGTCTGCCTTGACATGTTGAATATTTTAGACCACACACACATGCAAAAATACACTTTCTCCCTCCAGCTGCACAATATTGAGGGTTGGGGGTGATTGCTCAGTTTAACATGATAGTAAAGGGATTAGTCATTATTATATCAAGAGCAAAGTGAATACTCATTGTTATGGATGCAGGGGACCAAGGAGGAAAGGGAAGGTGGGGGCGAAGGGGAATCTGAAATTAATATACCCATTTAGCATGAGGAATTATGAAAATACCTGAATGCTGAGAGCATAGTCTTTTGCTCGCTTAAATCTGGTCTGCTTTTGGGAGAGGAAGAAGGTTTGTAGAATACTCTTTGTGTTCCTGTGAAAATGAGGACTGGCGCTTAACAATACAGTGATTATTTTCATAAGCGCTGTCCTCTCTCCCACAGCTACTCTGCTGGAATTCTTCAGCTCTGCGTGTAATGGTAGCCAAAGCCCTCCTTGACACCTGGAGGACTCCCTCCCTGTTAATTTGCTTGAAAGCACGGAGCTTCATTTTGTAACTGTTTGAAGGGGACACTGAGTATATCCCATCCCATTTTGCCACTTTTCTTTCAGCTCATTTATTCCTGGCTGCATTGTTGAGCATGTCTCATTGTCTTTCTGATTTACTCTCCAAAGGAACTATGGGGATGACTAGTACCTTCATTCCCTGAGATCCATCTCTAGCTACAGTCATTACAGATGAAAGTACATTTTATATAATTTGTAGGTTTGGAGAAATTTTTTTAAAAAATTCTATTAAAATCAGAAGTTCTAGATTTTTGAATAGCTCTGGAAAGCTTTGAGATTCAACATCAGTTTTGCAAAAGGTATTTTTGGGTTGCTTTTTAATATAACATATTTTACTCCTCTGGTAGGCCTAAAGGCAGAGCAAGACTTAAACACAGAGCTTTATGGGTAGCATAACACCAGCTTCTATACACAATGAAATTCTGATTTTTTGATAGTCTTGGGACACGCAAAGCTTTTGGGGGAAAAAAGATTGCATATATCCAGGTTATCTCCAGTTTATAGTGTGTCAACAGAAGTGGGGACACAGGAGCTGACAAGGAATTTCAGTCAAGTGAGCTTCTACATTCCACAAGAGGTGGGCAGTAACAAGAGGGGAGGGATGTGTGAGGCTTACCCAAGCAGGGGAGCTGGACCAATTTGTATAGTGGCGGGGCTGAGAGCCATTGAACCAAACTGTAAACCCTGCATATCATGGAAACCGCTTCAAACCAGGATGTGTTCCGGCACCTGTGTACCCAAGGCTGGTTGTTTTGGCAGGAAAGAGGTGTGGGGAGGCGGAGAGAATCTTGGCAGGTTCTGCCCTCTCGAGCATGTAAGTACAAGGGCAGAGCATTAAATCCCACTCTAGCAAAGTGTTTACATGCGTGCAGAATTTTAATCTTATGAATAATCCCATTCATGACTTTAGTAGCACTGACATGCTATAAGTTATACGTGTGTTTACGTCCTTTGCAGGATCAGGGTCTTAGTGCAATTTCAGGCCACACAAACAGCCTTTGGTTTACTGGGAGTTTCTTAATCAGAGTTGGACATACTGGTGTTTCTGTAATTTGGAAAACATGATGATTTATTTCTGAAAACAACATCTTTTAAATATGGGGGAAATAATATGTTTTGAAAAACCCAAAACACTATAGGGTTCCCCTATTTCTTTTACTACTAGTTCTTGTGGTTGAATATTTGAAGTGAACTTTTCTAACCAGCAGAATCTTTCAGCGGTGGCTGAATTCGCTGCAGTTGCATTTGATGCATAACTGCAGCAGAGTCTCTGTTTCATGTACCATGTGCTGGGTAATAACATGAAATGATTCCATGTTTCTAAAACTAAACTGTCTCTTTATCAAGGGAATTATTTACAGAAGTTTTGCCTCTGTAGTTAGCATTCCAGCCATGAGTACACAGACCAACTTTGTGGTGCCTCCTTTAAACACTTTCCTTCTGCAACCTGTGTTCCTCCCTCCAAGTTCCATGCAGGTTGCTACAGATCCAAAGCTGGATCACTGTGTCCCATATACAGCAGGTAATCCAAATGAAAGCATTTCTTCGGTGAAGTCAGAAGTCTGCTGAGCTTGTCTGGGCTGTAAATTGATCGATGCAAATCTTAAGAGGAGGCAACAGATAAAGTTGTTTCAGGAACAATATAATAGAGCAGTTTTCTATACAGTGTATAGTCATATACAATAAATTTGAAAGGGTTATTTTCTCTCACCTCAATTATAAGAAAAACAATATAGACATACAGCTCTATAGCATCTCTTGGTAGAGATGAAACTGAAAAAATCCCTAATTTTTGCCCCTCATAATATCTTGTAACATTTTGCCTGAGTGTTATTGGGTTTGCTAATTTATTGTCCTATTTTGGAAGATTAATGCCATTTCATGGGCTGGTAAGAAGTGATTTCTGTTCATAGTGGAAGCGGTCAAAACTGCAAAGTAAAGAGTGCCAAACTGCATCAATCACGGGGGTGGGGGGTGGGGGGGAAGGAGAGGGGAAGGGGGTGGCAGGGAAGGGTCTTATCCTGTACAACTGGCTGAAAGCCAAAATTCATCAGTTGTTTTTGACCTACTATAATGTTCACATGGAGCTAATTGCTATACGTGAAAAAGTTGAGAATGAACAGGCCAAACTTTGTGCTACTGTAACTTCTTAGAACCAAATGGACTTACTCTAGGGATGAATTTGGCCCCCAATATTTAGTCTAATGAAACTTTGCATGGCAATTTATCTCTCTCGACAGAAGGGTTCCTCTTCCCAAGGAAATGGCTTCTTCCAAGTTTCTTTCCTTGGGCAAATAGCAGGAGAGGGTGATTTATTTCCCAGCTAATGTCAGCATCCATGGTAGGAAATCTATTCAATACATCAAATCACTCTCCTTCCTTTGAATACTAATAACATGGATTCCACAATTTATAATATACACTATAGTATTCGGCCCCATGGCATGAAGTCCACAGTAGTGCATGGCTTTAGGGGTGCTGTATGCAAGGATACCTCCTCCACAGACTAGCAGAGTCCACACACTCAGGCGCCAATCCCGGAGTGTGGTGTAGTACCAGTTTAGCCTGCCAGCTGGCAGAAAAGAGAGCCAGACAACAAAAAGCCCACAGTCTATTGCAGTGTCTATAAATGTGGGACTCTAAATGGTTGTCTGTGTGTAAAACTGGCCCCCATGGTTATGGCTACACCATATACTTTATCTGGCTACAAGCACGTGCTTTACTCAACCAGTGCACGTTTCATTTTTTCTTAAGGAGAACTAGTAGGATGCAATAGGTTTCTATTGAGACACATTAAGTCCTCCTTCCCCAGGGGGTTGTGCATAAGACAATGAGCTGAACCCAGAAGTCCCACATGATGGGCTAGGGTGCTAATGCAAGGCCATCGGGCGAGACAAAATATAATTGACTTTATTGCATTTTAGAGTACAAACGATGTAGCACTAACACTCATACGTTGCAACAAAATTGCAGGAAGCTCCCTTGCCTCTCCCTTAGCCTGCTCCTTTTTCAAATGTACTTTCAATCTCCCTTTACGGTCAATGATACTGCGCTGCTCTAAATGGGCATTTCCAGACAGGTATTATTTCTGCACATGCTGATGATACATGGAATTGGACAAACATTGCCCGAGAAAATGGAGGAGCAAAGTTCTTTAAAATGTGCGATTATCTTGTAATATAAAGTAGGATGATTTACAAGCTCATTCAGTCTTTGTAAAACCAAGGTAGTTGACGAAACCTTTTCCAGTCCATCCCTTATGTCTTGCAGCTTATGCTATGCACTTCCTTTCTACTTGATGTCCAGGCTACTCTGCAAATAATGGCAAAGGCAGAGAGCCATGAGTATTAATGTCATATCAGTGGGAACCCTCGGGAGACATTTAATTTTCATAAAACTAAATCCGGTATTAGCCACTTTTGGTAAGCAGATTATATTAGAAGATGGATCATGGTTATGATTCAGTCTGACAATTCTTATGTGTTACATATAAAGGGTATGTTTAAAAAGTTGTATGTTACAGTGCCCCTAGAGTGAGAGTGGTAGAAAACACACACAACCGAATGAATGCTATTTTTAAAAATGGCAGTGTGTGATAAATAGGGTGGTGCTATGACACTTATTCATTTAGTGCAATTTTCCCACTTATAGCCAATTTAGCTGTGCCAAAAAGTTGGTTTTGTTTATCTGTCTTTCGTTAGTTTAAATTCAGCATAAGTTGTCTTTAAATTGTCTTTAAACAGAGCCAACTATATTTAAAAACATAAACATGGACTTGCTCCTTATTTTGTGGAAATGCAAATTAAATGTAAATGAACCAGAATCAAGTCAGACTGACCCATTTTTTTAAAGTAAGGAGAATTGTATAATATATTCTTTTGGCTAGCAAATGAGCCAATTTTTCCAATCAACTTTGCATTTAAAAAAATGTTGTCAGTATATTCCTATAAATGATGCATGTTTTTACAAATATAAAGAAATTAATTGAAAATCCATCACCGACAAGGCATTTCAAAATATGGGACATGAAATTTATGTAACAGCACTTCCTAGTTGTTTTGAAGCTCGTCCAATAAAAAAGTGGCTTCTGTAGTGGACCCTGAAGATAAACACATTTAAAAACAGAGTTGTAGGTACATGATATCTTGTGTGAATGCAACCAAAGTGTGGGGCAAGGTACATGCAGGTTGCAAATATGATCATGAGAAATTCTCTCTCACTAAATAGAAAAGGTGCTAAATAGATAAGAATTAGTGACTACATATTGGCCGGCGGAGTGCACTTTAAAGGATCAATCTGCTCCCATTGCAGTCAGTGGTAAGCATCCTTCAAGTCCCTCCTCAGAACTTCCTCCTTCTAATGTGTCTGTATCTGTAAAATTTTCTTTTTCACACAATGCACAATTAGCATGTGGACCTCATTGCCACAAGACATCAGAGGCCAGGAACTTAGCAGGATTCAAAAAAGGAGTGGGCATTTATATGGATAACAATACCAGAACCAGAATGATGATGATGAGTTTAAAAACGTGTTTTGGAAGCTTGCCTCATGCTTCAGGGTATAAACCAACCTCTAACTAATGGTTGTTTGGAACATATTTTCCCTTTGGACAGTTTATTCCATAATTGCTTACTGCAAGGCTCTTGCCCTTTCGTCTGAATCAGAAAGCGCTGGCCGGATAGCAGACTATGGACTTACTGGGCTCATCCAGTATGACTATTCCTAAATTCTTCATCCTTTCTGCAAAGAAGATGTGGTAACAAAAGAGCCAATAGCAGGTTAAAAAGAAAACAAGGAGAAACCCAGCTGTTCTGTGTTCTTCCCCATCTCAAAAGCTGAGGAGAACCAGCCAAGAGCTGTGCTGAACGACAGAATTCTAACCTTTATTTTGTTAAATCCCTTTCCTGCATCTCTTACCTGTTGGGTACATAGATTTTAAGTTCTTTGGGGGCAGAGACGTTTTCTTCATATTGATCTGTAAAGCACCTCGCCTATTGAAATCAATGGCATTACACGCTGCAGAATCAGACTCAGAATCTTATATGTGAAAATGTACTCCGATTCCTTGTTCCTACTAAATAAAAGGGACAGGTTTCAAGAAGTGTATTTCCTTTTAAGGGCTTTGGACAAAAATTAACATCCAAATGTTAGTGACACGGCATTTACAGTATTACCCACAGAGTATGACCATCTAGATGAAATATTTTCACATTCATCTGAAGGAGTAGGATAGTTTTATGGTTAAAGAATGGGATTAGGCATCAGGAGATCTGAGGCCTCAGACTTCCTGTGAGATCTTGAGAAAATCACTGTAACCACTCTGTGCCTCAGTTTCCTCACCTCTAAAATGGGGGTCAGAGTATTCACCTACCTTCCAGGGCTAAATTCATGAGTGGTCTGTGTGTAGTGCTTTGAAATCCTCAGATAAGTGCTACAACCAGCTCCACTTTTTTACTCCCCTAAACGAATGGATACTATATGAGACTTTCAAACCTCTCTGATGTAAAGAGTTAAATGAATGAGTTTCTGGTTAATTGAATGCAGTTTTCAGTGAACGATGTCTTTTCAAATGTCAAGCTGTGTGTCAAAGGGAGGATGTTTCATGCCCAGTTACCTGTGTGTCTGACTGGCATATTACAAGTATCAGCATAACCAGCAGTGTCATGTCATCACCAGTCCTATATCAAACCTGGGATATTTAATAGAAAGGTAACTTGTGAAATGTGTGCCATTACTCACCCATCATGGGGCCAGATCCTCAGCTGATATAATCAGTATAACTGCAGCATTACCAGCCCTGCTCATTCAAATATCATGAGTCAGGATCCTCCAAAAGCATCGTAGTAGTAGGAGTATTTAGAACGTAGGAATGGCCATACTGGGTCGGATGAAAGATCTATCTAGCCCAGCATCCTGTCTTCCCACAGTGGCCAGTGCCAGGTGCCCCAGAGTAAATGAACAGAACAGAATCATCAAGTGATCCATCCCCTGTCGCTCATTCCCAGCTTCTGGCAAACAGAGGCTAAGGACACCATCCCTGCCCATCCTGGCTAATAGCCGTTGATGGACTTGTCCTCCATGAACTTATCTAGTTCTTTTTTGAATCCTGTTATAGTCTTGGCCTGCACAACATCCTATGGCAAACAGTTCCAGATTGACTGTCGGTTAAGTGAAAAAAATACTTCCTTTTGTAATTGAATGTGACTTTTTTTCATTTGACTGTTGCTCATCAGATCCTACCTGTATTTTATCATCTTCCATCCTCTCCTCCTTACTAGGACATAATCTCCATTAATAGATCATCCCCTCAGGGATGTCGCTGTCCAAACCAAGTGCCCCTCCATACCTGTCGGCTTTCCCCCAGCCCTTAGTTTAAAAACTGCTCTCTGACCTTTTTAATTTTAAGTGCCAGCAATCTGGTTCCATTTAGGTTTAGGTGGAGCCCATCCTTCCTGTTTAGGCTCCTCTTTCCCCAAAAGTTTCTCCAGTCCCTAATAAGTCTAAACCTCTCCTCCCTACACCATCGTCTCGTTCACACATTGAGACCCTGCAGTTCTGCCTGTCTAACTGGCCTTGTGCATGGAACTGGAAACATTTCAGAGAATGCTACCATGGATGTCCTGGACTTCAATCTCTTACCTAGCAGCCTGAATTTGGCCTTCAGGAACTCTCTCCTATCCTTCCCTATGTCCTTGGTACCTACATGTACCATGGCCACCGGCTCCTCCATACTACCCATTAATCTATCTAGATGTCTCGAGAGATCCGCAACCTTCGCACCAGGCACGAAAGTCACCATGTGGTTGTCCCAGTCATCGCAAATCCAGCTATCTATGTTTCTAATGATCAAATCACCCATTAATAATACCTGTCTCTTCCTAATAACCCTGGAGAGGTATCCTCCGTGCAAGAGGATACCAGAATATCCTCTGGAGGGAGGGTCCCAACTATGGGATCATTTCCCTCTGCTCCAGTTGGATGTTCTCCTTCCCTGAGACTTTCATCCTCTTTGACAGGGGGTGTGGGTGGGACCATACTACTATGTCCCGGAAAGTCTCATCTATATACCTTTCTGTCTCCCTTAGCTCCTCCAGTTCAGCCACTCTGGTCTCCAAAGCCTGTACAGAGTCTCTGAGGGCCAGGAGCTCCTTGCACCAAATGCACACATACGCCACCTGCCCATAGGGCAGGTAGTCATACATGCTGCATTGGGTGCAATAAACTAGATAGCCCCCACTCTGTTGCTGGACTTCTGCCTGCCTTATCTTTATACTCCTGAAGCTTGTTCCTTTGTTGTTGTTTTGTTTTTATCAGGGGGTGTTTTGGGCTTTAAGTTTACAGAATGGTAAGTGTATCTAGCCCCTGCCCCGCACATTCCACCTCTAAACTCCCTCACATAACTCCTCTGTTAGCCGCTCCTGTTCGCTAGCTCAGTTATAATGAGCAGTAGTAGCATCATAGCAATAGGAGCCCTACTCATGGACCAGGACCCCATTGTGCTAGGTGCTGTACAAACAGCAATAAAACCTTTATATTAAACCATACACCACTGTGCATTCTGTGTATGTGATATAGGTTACAAAACAGCCCTTTTTGGAATGCTTTAGTGAATCTTTCAAATTTGAATTTTCTATCCCGCCACCTGTAGAGCCAAATGTCTGTTACCACGAGATCAACTCTTCAGCGAGAAACCCATAAATGTGACCTAGAATAGCTTTTCTGCATATAAAAATGATGTTTGCAGTCAGCTACCTCAGGATGTTGTAGTGTTAGAAGCTAGTGCTGTGGTTACGATTGGGAAGTGGAGAATGTCCCCTTTCCAGTGGAAGGTATCTCCTGTTTCTGTCCCTGAGGGGTATGATCTATGACTGAGAAATGGGCACCCTTTTATGTCTAGAAAACTTGTCACTGATGTCCCCCCATGAATCTTGGTTCATGTGATTTTTGTTAAAGAAGGAGGAAATGTTTCCCTGGCTGGTTGATGTATTTTAAAACTAAGAGGGCAGCTAGTTGAAGTTGGTCAGAGGGTTTAAAATGTTACAAAAAGTCTCAGGAGATACATTAGTGGGCGTAGGGGAGGCAGTCAAAGGTGCATGACAAATTCATTTATCACATGGCTCTGCAATTATCAGCTAATTGTGCAATTTATCACATGGATATCATCTCTACGTAGGGGCTATAAGTGTTTGTGTATTAAACATTGGAGATGCTCTAGCTGTTTAGGGGAAATATGTAATTTACTAAAAGATTGTTCAGGTTTCTTTCTGTTTCTAGAAGATTTAAACTAAGTTACTATTGAACCAGCAGATGGAGAAACCCTTATCTTTGAACAATGAAACAACTTGATTTTTTTTTTTTGTGGCCATCTGGTATTTGAAAAATTAACTATTCAAGGCATAGTCGTTTGCCATCTCCAATAGTGTCAGGCTCTTTCTTTTAAGATCTCTGCTTTATCTTTTCAAAGATGAAGCCATAAAATACAAATGGAGACATGAAACTAAAACTGACAGCTACACAAATGCTGCAAGAAAAGCCTGAACCATAATGCTTGCACAGAGAATTAACTTTGCTTACATAACCCAATCCTGTCAATAATGTAAAGGTTAATCTAAAGTGTGAAATGGGAGGTTTGGTCGTGATTGTTTCCTTTTAAGCAAAATTTACATTGTTCTGATTCAAGAGTAGAAAACCGCCTTTGTGCATAAAAATCAGTTGCTGTCTGAGAATGAGTCTATAGGTGATATTTTATGTGCCTCATCAGCTAATTATCTGTAATCAAATAGGATTTGACATGGCAAAGGACACTAAGGAAGAAACCTAGGGCAGCTTTCCAAAGATGCTTTAAATTAATTATGAATGACTGGTAATTAAGAAATTAATGTAGTAGAATTATTGGGACTGAACAGGTTTCATAAGGTCACAGTTCCATCCAGATGAGATTACATAGGGTCACAAGAATTTCTATCTTAAAATAGAGCAATGGTCCATCTAGTGTGGCATCCTGCCTCTGACAGCTATGTATTTGAGAAAAGTCTCCATAATGCTCCTGCACAGTTAAGCAAAAGAGATATTGTTGATTCCAGGTTGTGATCATTGTAAACCCTGGAATGTATGGATATATAAATTATATTTGCTAGTGTAACTGTCAATACTGCACTTATTCATAGAAGTGTTTTATCCCTTAAAAAAAAATTGGACTATACTCTTGACCTCAATAATATCTTGTGGCAGCAAGTTGCATAGGTCAATCGTAGTACGTTCTATATGTTAACTCCTCTAAACGTACGCCCCAGATCAACTAGAAGGAATCTGTGTTCCACCTTTTTTTATTTCTCCTTGATAATCCAGTGCCTAAAGTCTATTAGGGAACATCCATCTAATATTTAATGTCTATTTTGATAGGCGTGCCAGTTGCAAGAAAAGTCCTTAAGTGGCAAAAAGAGGAATTCTGAAGTGCAAGATCACTATATAATGTCTGGAGGGAACAGAGAGGGGATGGAATTAATCATTCTGACTTGACATAGTGTGTATGTGTGGGAGGGGGTGGGAGGGTGATGGTCCCAAAAGTCAGTACTTTAAATTAAATGTGCAGGTATTAGCTAGAAAGAACGCGCCAACATATGCATTGGGGCCCAACTTGTAAAACAATATGTTTTGAATCCATACAAAAGTGCCGTTGTCTACGAAAGAAAGAAATCATTAGAGCAATGTAAGTGACTCACGTGACTGGAAATAGGGAATTTACTCAGTTGCTGGTGCAGTTGAAAATTCAGTTGTGCAATCGGTCTCTAAAACCAGAAAAATTGCCTCTGCAGAGTATGTTCTGAGGCCTGCCCAGGAATGTACGCAATATTTATCTAAGTATGCAATTTGTTTCTTTACCATTAAGTGTCACTATTGAAAGTGTTAAAATGTGTGTAAGTGTAGCTGCAAACCTGACTATATGTGTAGTTGCCTTCACTACTACTTAGTGTAAGTGCAACATGCCTCAAGTGGCATGTGACCCGGATTCATCACTGCATTTGGTCTGCGGGTTGGATCATTATCTTCCCTGGCTAGGGCCAAGTACTGATGGGGAGCACGATGTGAACAGTGATCCATACCCCCTGTTGCCTTCACTAGAGGTATAGTACAGGAATCATAGAATCTCAGGGTTGGAAGGGACCTCAGGAGGTCATCTAGTCCAACCCCCTGCTCAAAGCAGGAGTCAATGTTCAGTTTGGAAAATCTAGCCTTGGATATCACATAACAATATAGCAGTGTCCAGAAAGTAGATTTACTGTCCCTTGTAAATATTTGGTGGCTAGACATGATCAACAATATAATGTATAATAATAATATAATGTATAAAAATATAATATAAAAATACCTAGCATAAAGTCAAAACTGAAAATTCACTGTTAAAAATGATAACATGCCATCTGACCTGAGTGGAATAGATTCATTGTATCATGTTATATTTTATTTAATATGATGGGATGAATAGCAAATTAGTGCAAGGTCCATTGACATGACCTTAGTAAATATATTCCGATAGGTCAGAAATTGGCTTAGATATATGAAATCACAATGCAGAACCCTTTTACCGGACATAGCCAGAACTCAGATCCTTGATGGATGGAGTTAGTGGACGAATTGGAGATGATTTTTTAGAAAAATAAAACTGTCATTTGAGTCCATATCATTTTAGAAGATACTGTTCCCTTTAAACTTGAACATTTCTTTTTCCTGTCAGACATTTTTCAGAAATAATGTGGCTAGTTCTATAACCTATGTCCCCTTGCTCCCATGATCTTAGCTGCATCCTTTCCCTATACAAACGCGGGACTTTCTAGACCAGCTCAGCTTTCAGTCCCTGAATTTAATCACAAATAGCATCTCTCCCTATTGAGAGACACCCAATAAAGAAGGACCAAGGTCCCTGCAAACTTAGATCAGCCCTTGACAGGTATTGTTAGAACATGAGCTCCACAATGACTCCTGAATGTGGAAGTTCAGCTCTTACGGCCCAGAGAGCGTGGTGGCACTTCAGACACTGCTGGCTGCTTTTGTTTTGTGAGGCTGAAATAGAAAAGATAGTGGCCGACAAGAAAATGCTACGCTATCCCAAGACATTACAGTAGGGCTACAGGGCATTCTCCACACCTAGTCAGCCTTAGTTTTGGTTTTAAAGAAAAGGCCATATTACTTTATGCTTCATAAAGAGAATGGACAAATGTGGGGAATGTCACAGTCCTCAGGTTCAGAATTACATAAATTTTTGCTTGTGTAATTAAAGGGCTAGTTATTAATTCCCCTCCCCTTTAAAAACCATTTAAACAGAGCATATACCATGCTTATGTTTCTTTGCTAACCATGGCAAAGTGGAACATGTAACTTTAAATGTATCAAAATTGAATAATACCAGTAATCATTTTGTATGTAGTGTATGGTTGATAATTACTATAGATACAAAGGGTTTTCTGCTAAGTACATGAGATGGAGCGTATATAAAATTTTTTTAGCTTCATTAGTTGACTCTCTATGTTGCAATTTACAGTTTATGTGAAGGTGATTCTTCCTCTTGAAAACGCTAATTGTGTTTCAGCTCATTAACAAGAATACTTTTGTTAATGGAAGTTTCTCTAAAGTTTAACTGAAGCTCTCAGTGACCTACTTCTAATGCTTTTAGAGTTCTAAGATTTGTCACTCTTATTTAAGTGTCTACCTTGCATTTGATTGGTGACAGTGTAAGATAGGCTCGCAGTCTAATTTTAGATGGGAAGATACAGGTTTCCTTCGCTGAGAAACAAATTCAGAGAGAACTTCTTAGATCACAAGATGCTGACAAGTTATGGAAATGGTTTACATTCTCATTCTAGTTATTAAGAAAGGAGAGGTGGCAGTCACAGGAATTGTGAGCATTTATGGTTCTATTCTGACTCTTTGTATTTATATGAATATATATATATTTTTGCCCATCTTTGATCCAGGAGGAGTCCCTTCTTCAATTGCCTTGTACTGCAAAGGCTCTTCATTTGTATTTCTCACATTGCCAAAAGAAGCATTCCCTTATAGAGAAGTTCTGTAGAACTGAATAGGGGTTGAATGGGTTTTACAGAAATTTAAGAGGTCTGTAGAGTAATTTCTACAGAATCCTACAGAATTGAATAGAGAATGAGACCTCTTCTATAGGGTTTCTTTCTCCTATCCTATAGAATTGTATTAACGGGATTTCATTCTCTATTAAAATCTACAGAGCGGTTGCAAAAACCCATAGACAGGTTAACAATATCTGTTCAATTATATAGTACTTTTCCATAAGGCAGAAAAGCAGATTTTTAGATTAAAGGGGATTTGTTTATTTATATGAGGATTACTGGAGTACTGTTAAGGGATTGCAAAGTTTCTGCACCACTACAGGGCTTTGGACTGTTGGGGATTTCTAGATACACATTATCTTTGTTGTAATGATTGGATATGGCACTTCTTTAGTGACTGGCAAATGGTCTTGATAGAAGCTAATTAGGTGATGTTCCCATGAAGTAAGAGTCCAATCTAAAACATGTTTGTGCACCAGGGAGACTGAAAGATAGGATCTAAATAAGAAAGCAGTTATATTGCTTGTCTGGAGGGGCTCATGACCAGGAGTGATAACCTCAGGGCAGAATGTCAAGGAACAGGGCACGAACCCGAAATTGGTTGTGTGTTCTATACTTAGATTTCACCAATCAAGTAACAAGTGTAAACTCCCCAGGCACTAGAACACCTTTAATAGGGAGCCACAAACAGTCCTCTTGGATATTCCAGTCTATCTTGCCACCCAGGCAAGCCTGCCTCTGTGATAGATGGTTAAGTCTGTGAGTCTGTCACAGAAGTCATGGATTCCTTTCTGTGACTTCTGGGGTGCGGGTGTGGGCTTTGGGCAGTGCTTACCTTGGTGCGGCTCCCCAGAAGTGGCAACACGTCCCTCGGCTCCTAGGTGTATGCATGGTCAGGTGCCTCTGTATGCTGCCTCCACCCCAAGCACTCAAAATTTAGTCAGAAGTATACAGTACAAGTCATGGACAGATCATGGGTTGTGAATTTTTGTTTACTGCCCATGACCTGTCCATGACTTTTACTAAAAATAACCGTGACTAAAACGTAGCCTTATAGATGGTCCCTTATACCAAAAATCACAACAATATTCAGGTTACTCCCAGTCTCAAGGGTCCAGTCACTTAACCTAGGTCAATTGTACTTGGATGTCAAACCAAAGACAATGCTAATAGCTAATCCTGTAACAAACTCACTAAAAGTTTATTAACTAGGAAAATTAAATAAGAATGTTATTTACAAGGTTAAAACAGGTCAACATACACAGACAAATGATGTACATTTTTAAGTTCAAAAGGTAGTAGAAGCTTCTATAATAAACATGCTTTTATGACCTTTTAGGCAAACACAAGCCAAACAATGCGGGGATCTCTTGCTTATGTTTAGGAATATTTGCCCCTCAGAGTCTATATATCATTCTCTTCTTAACAGGCATTTTTATTCCCTTCCCCTAGCATTCAAGCTGTGATGGAATGAGGGTTTGTGCATGTACACTCTTAGGAGAGTGGGGGAAGCAATCAACCAAGTCTTTTGTCCAAAATGGCTTGTCTGATGTTTCCTACCTATGTCACTTGGACTTACACTATTGTGGTTAAATTGAGACTAGCCCTAATGCAGGTTTGCAGGACAGTAAGACCCTAACTGTACCTCATGTTATTGCACTACCTGGATCTTGGGGTTTGGACCCTAGGGGTGGAGCTCAAGGTATGTGTTCCAGAGATTCCCACCAGACAATATGTGGATAGAGGAGTCAAGAAGTGGGTGACACCTTTGCTTCAAGCCCTAAGTACCAGCCAGCAGAACTAAAGGGGCTTACAGTTACTTCTTTTCCTTCCCGCCTTCCACTCACAATGCCTCCCAGAACTGATCATGGAGTGGCACAGCTGTACGCTACCCCTTATGTGGAACTAAGTGCAGAAAATGCAATCTAGTCCTTAGTTAGAAAATGGGGCTAATGATAACATTCACTTTCCTACTTCAAACTGGAAGATGCTCCAATACTATTATGTTGAGGGTGGGATAGGACCCTGTATTGAATAGGATGAGTGCTCTGAGAATTAATCAGTTACTTGTTTATAAAGCATTTGAAGAAGTAAAGGATAATGGAAATAAGTATTATTAATGGTGGAGTATTAGTAACTTGTATGTTAAAGATACAGGTTGCGAATCCCTCAGAATCTAGTTGTTTCATAGGATTATGTTACCTGGAGACTGGCTTGTTTCAAAGGTTTATTTCGACCACAGTGATGGGGCAGGTGGGAGATTCCGGCTACTTTATGATCTTCACATGCCTTAAATGCTAAGCATTTGTTTGTTATTTTACAATTGACTTCAATGGAAATTTTGCCATGGTAAGGACTGAAGGAACACACTTGCAGTACATAAGAGTCCCATGCTGATGCAATTACTCCCCTCTGTCTTGCAAATAAACCATTTAGGCTTTATAATTTTTTAAAGCACTTATTGCAGATCCAGGACAGAAATCTATAATAGTCTTCTTTAAAGGCCTCCATTCAGCTAGGTGCTTGGCATGTGCCTAAATCTAAGCATGTGAACAGACCTATCGAATCCACTGAGACAGTTATGTGCTTAAAGATTGATATCCTTGAGTAACTTGCTAAATCAGTGCCTAAACTATCAAATGGTTCAATTAACTTATATACACTCTTGACCAGTTAGGAGATCCAGAGAACTGGCTTTATGCTGCAATAGAAGCTTACCTAGGGCTGCATGAATGTTAAGAAATAAAATGTAATCTTTTTAGAGTATGACTGTAAAAGAGTGCTGCTTAGTAAACAGAGAAAGTCTCTGGGTATTCAGTCATATCTGATAGCTTTGATAGGAGCTGATTATGTAGTGTTCCCATGGAACAATAGCTCAGCTTAAAAAACTTTTGTAGTTGTAGTTTGGCTTCCTCCTGTCCCATTTTCTTCTGTGGGTTGGGTTTCCTGGCTGGACTATACGTTCCATGATGTACCCTAATCAGGGACTCCCATGATGCCACTGTTTTCTCTACCCATGAGGGAAAACCCCATAGAGATGTAATCCAAGAACCAGGGAGCCCAGCCTAGCGAGGACAATAAGGAAATGAGCTACTTGAATTACAACTCCGATAAGGCACTGTGGCAGAATTTCCAAATCAACATATTTTGGTTTTTTTTGAATTTTGGCTGAAACGTCAAATTTTCTGTGGACATTTTTGGCAAAAGTGGTTTTGTTTTTTTAAATTTTCATCAAAAGTTTCATGGAAAATATGCCCCCATTTCATTTTTAACACCTTTGCTATCATTGCAGAGCCAGTAGAAGTAAAGGAAGGAGAACAGGTTTCAAAGCTGATTAATGAATCAATGTTGATTATGGTCTCCATTGTACAGTGATCTCTGTGCACTTAGCCTCTGTGTGGAGCCTCGTTGAAGTCATTAGGGCTTTGCATAGCCACATGGGGCTACTTGCATGGGCTGATTATAGGTACAGTGGTTGAATTTTGGGGGCAGGGAAGGGTGATGGTACGCTTCTAAGCTCCACCCACAAAATAAACCCCACCCATATGAATTGCCAAAATGAGATGTCCCCGCAGTAAATTATGTGCATCTGTGATTCTCTCTTCTCCTTTCTTACACGAGGAATTAAATATTTAACAATGTTGACATTTACACTAGTAGAGAGTCACACGCATGGTTGCTCATGTAGGCTGAGCTGTACGTGTCATCCAACTTCTTAAGTGCAAATGAGATTTAAGGTTTGAGGACCATCTAAGAGGGTATCTGTAGGGCCAGAAGCTTAGTTTGGTTGCCATCAGAAACTGGGAACATAGCTGTGGCATCTGAGGCTGGAAGAATTATGATGGTATGAATTCCCCATAGGAACAGAATGGATGAAGATGTCCCAGCTAAGAGATTGCACAGAAACAATAGACACTCAGCAGCAACTCCCTGAAAGTAGTCCCTCCCTGGTTGGCTGAAAAGAAATCGGGCAGCGAGAGGACAGCTCCAAGGAGATGTGGAAGGGGTTAGAATTGATGGTGGAGGTGATGTGAAAATGCTCTGAGAGAAACACTCAGATGCCTTATAGCTTCTTTTAGGCCAAGGTCACTGCACCACCAGGGGCTCCCTACATTCCTGTTTCCCTCCTGCCCTCCCATCCCTACACTCCCCGTTTGCTACTTTCCCACCCCCCTCTATTTCAGACACTCCCTGCAACCCTACCCCCCCAACTCCTCACTCATGCCACAGGCTGTGTGTGAACCCTGTTCACACACAGCCACATGCCAAAGGCCCCATGTGTCTTCTTTCCACCATGTCTCCCCCTCCCCTCCAGGCTAAAAGCTCTGTGTGCTGCCCCATTCCTCTCCTCTCATACCAGGGCCCTCTATTCTTCCCACAATACCTTGGGCTCTGTGTGCCTTCCCCTATACCATTATTATTTCCTCCCTTTTTGTCTGGAATTTAAATCAGGGTGTCAACATTTGAGATGGGGGTACTGTTAGGCTGGAAAGTGTTAATGGCTGCCATTAACCAGTTCTTTGATTTATACACAATTACAGAGGCAGTTGGAGCTAATGAGTGCTAACAGTCCCGTGTCTCCCCCATTTCCTCCTTCAAGTTTCCCATTTGCACTAAAATCAGTAGGGTCCCCATTGATGCCTAGAACATTCTCTGAAATTTTAGAGTTGATCAGATACAGTGTTCAAAAGTTATCACATCATATCCAAACAGAGAAATATAATCGAGTTGATTGCAGGCTTTGCTGGCTCACAGTTATCAGAGTTAGCATCACACTGAGAGGAATGGGACAGTTCACACCTCTCAAAGCTATTGTTCCAGGCTTCCTGTAGACATCTCTGCATCATAGAATATCAGGGTTGGAAGGGACCTCAGGAGGTCATCTAGTCCAACCCCCTGCTCAAAGCAGGACCAATCCCCAATTTTTTTGCCCCAGATCCCTAAATGGCCCCCTCAAGGATTGAACTCACAACCCTGGGTTTAGCAGGCCAATGCTCAAACCACTGAGCTACCTTGCTTCACATTTCTGAGGTTTTCTTTGCAGCCATAATAGCGAGAAACTTGTTTTTAAACTGAGATTCTGGAGAATAAGATAGAAGTGCCAGTACAGCTTAACACCACATACAGGCCCAGACTGAGCCTAGGACAGGACAGATTCTGCCCTTTGTTCTACCTGTACAACTTTCCTGAGGGCAGAATCTGGCTCATATTGAAACTCCATAGAAGACCATGATGGGGTTGCACAGGTGTAAATAAGAATGGAATCTAGCCCACAGAATCTTTATTCTGGCTGAAGATGCACAAGCAGAAAAGAGCACAGCTTGACTTTCAGTTTCCAGGCTGAGTTTCCAGGGCTTGTAGCTAGATGGGGATGATGATGATGATGATAATAAAAAAGTCTTCTAAATTGCAAACTGAGCAAGTTTTGATGTGGAAATCAATACACAGAGAACTCTGTGATGCTATTTTTTGCATTCGCTTTGTAGAGCAGAAACGCATTTTAAGGTAATTCAGCCATTACCATTTATGTTTAATTACTCTTTTGATAATGGGTCTCTTCCTGGTGCATTAAGTGACTATATTATACAACACAAAAACATTATTCACCTAACCTTGTTGGTACTAAAAAGAGAGTGTCGACGTTTTAGTCTTCACTCCACTCAGTGTAATTTAAAAACATGTTGACAGCAAAGTCCTCTGAAAAGGATTTGCAAACTGCCTTTTTTTTAAGGCTGCACTTTGGCTAACATTACTTTTAGGTAACTATGGTGTGTTTTGTGCAAATGAAGCTTTTATCCTGACATAGGACTTTCAGCTTTCTGTGTGGTCAAGAGTTGCATGGCCCAAATGGTCTAAGAGCCGGTCAACATTAATAATAATAATACTAATAATAAAAAATTGGAATAACGATGTAGGTTAGGAGTGTGATTTTTTTAAAATTAGTATTGTGAGATTGATGTAAGTCCTAGTGTGCACACAGTTACTGTTATAATTGTGCCTTATACGTTATAGCGTATGCCAGTTCCCAATATGTCACAAGCTAAATCAATATAAGCACTTTTCTACCTATAGAACTTTTTTCTGATATCACTTTTATCATTTAATTATATTGGTATTGTTAAAGCAGCAACATTTTTAAAGCCTTGCGATTTTTGTTTTAAAAATATTTTACTAAGCAGAGCAGCCCCCGTCCACACTTGCCTTATTTCTCGAGTTATTATAACATTGATTTGAACTCTAGTTTCCTATAGGAAAGTGGAGCTAATTAAAGACACCCATCTTATAGCGTCACTGTAGTGACTTCATAGTTTTCAGGTTGAAAGTCTGCTTAGTATCTCCCTTATTCCTTGATTTTGTTTGTCCAGACATAGGCAGAGAGAATTGCAGCTCCAAATTTGATTTCTGAAATGAAGAATAATGACCAGGAAGATAAGATTTCCTCATACACTGATGACCTAATGTTATTTGTGGCTAGTTCTGAGGCCGGCCTGCTCCTCCTCCTCTTGCCCTGTGCCATTGGCCCTTTCTTATTAACGAACATGGTTCAATGTTTCATATGAAGACAGGAGGTAAGATTAATTATTTCAAGGCAGATATCTTCCCTGTATGTTTAGGAATATAAAAGTGAAAGGGGGAGTCTGAGAACTTTAACTGCTTTTTAAAAAATGCGTAATCATTATCTGGAAAACTTTGTAACTGGTCCAGCTTGCTGGCCTACTCTACACTCTGTCCTGCTCCCTTTGCATTAACTTAGCAATATAAATGTAGTGGAGACTGGCTGTAGCTTCTCTGCTCAGACTACCATAGGCATAGTGGGGTGGAATGAAATGGCTAAAACACAGTGTACTCCAGTTTACTCCTAGCGTGCAGAGGATCAGTTATGCACCAGTGGCAGCTGGTGCCAGCTAGAGAAGACCGAGGTCACCTTAACTTGCGACTGGTGTCAGGCTGAAAAGTATGGTGTTGTAACTGACTGCTCCCCCATTAGGAACCTTTGCCATGTTGCACGTTAATGGTGCCCTGGTTGCTCTAATTTGTATCTGAGGCCCAGATACTGCAGAGAATTTGTCCCAATATTTTATCTGATTACCCCTATTCAGATGTACAGGTACTTAGGTGGATGAGAGGACTTAGCAAGTTGACATGATGACATATTGCTATAAACCATATCTCAGTAATATGAAGGGTTTAAAAATAGTGGAAGCCTGGACTTCCTTAACTTTAGAAAAATATATATGAAAGGGCTACAGAAGCTACAATTTTATAATGATTAAATGAGATTCAGCATTCTGAATGGATCAAATTCAGTGCTCAAATCCTTTGTAAACAACAACTTTATCTCAATGTATCTCTTATTCTGGAAAGTTGCCAGGAGAAACCTATAATGAGTCTAGGAGTCTTTAAGGATCTCTGTAGCATTCAAGTGTGTGTACAAAGGGAGTGGTATTTACATGTGGGAAATACATTTTCTGATGCACAAAATGAACTTGGACTGAGTTTTAAATTTATAATGAGACCCCAAACCAGGCAAATTCAGCATGGTTTCAGAAATTTCTCATCGCTTTTTTCTTGCTATGGCCAAAGAAATTTTAAAACACTGAACTGTGTTTGTTTTTGATTCTTTTTGCTTGGAGGGTAACTTCAAAGCTTTTGACATCTGTATCAGAATTTCCAGCGGGCAGACAGTAATCTCCCCCTGCTTTAGTAATGTATTTGTATTTCAAATTACTTACTGATGTAGTACACATGATCATATTATCCTATTATGGATTGTTGCTAAGATGTTTTCAGCATGCCCGATTTCTATTCCAAATATCTAATTGACTGTTTCATATTTTGGTCTTGTTGACCAATAATACTTCATCCATAGATCTCTCTAAGCACTTTACAAATGAGGAGGTTCATTGCCTCTGTTGTACACATGAGAAAATCAAGGCATAGAGTGATATAACTGTCTCACCCAAAGTCACATAGAGTATTTCTACACTGGACTAAAAAACCTGCAACTGGTTTGGGTCATCTGCCTCAGGCTCGTGGGGCTTCTTCAGGGCTAAAAATTGCTGTCTACATAAGAGCGGCCATACTGAGTCAGACCAAAGGGCCATCTAACCCTGTAGCCTGTCTTCCGACAGTGGCCAATGCCAGGTGCCCAATAGGGAATGAACAGAACAGGTAATCATCAAGTGATCCATCTCCTGTCACCCATTCCCAGCTTCTGGCAGCTTCTAAACATTTGGGCTTGTGCTGGAGTCCAGGATCTGACACGCTCCCCCATCACCGGGTCCCAGAAACCATGCTCCATCCCAAGGGTCTACACCGCCATTAAACAGGCCCACAGCCTGAGCCCGGCGAGCCTGAGGCAGCTGAGCTGACCCAGGTCAGCCGCAGGTGTTTGAGTGTAGACATATCCATAGTGAATCACTGGCAGAAGCAGGAATGGAACCCCACGTCATCACTGAACCATGGTGCCTACCAGCAAAAATAAAGTTAGCGTGGGAGACATTCCCTTGTGTGTGGACCATGTTTTATTTTGAATAGCATCTTTCATACAATTTGTATCCCAAAATTCTATCCAGGATTCAATAATACAATTAGAGTTAGATAATAAATAATTCATCTTTTCCTCTGTTATTCAGAGGCATAGGTAAAGAGTTTGGAGGCATGAGGTGAAAGCTTCCTGATAACATTTGTAATGAGATGGAGGGTTGATGAATTTGAGAGTTATAGTAATGCTCATGTAAAGGGGAAGATTCTCTCTCCAACCATGGCCAGGCTCTGGGAAGAGACAGGGAGATAATGCTGGAGGGAACGGGAAGAGGACCAGAGAGAGGCAGAGCAGACAAATGCTCTGTGAGGTGGGCTGGAGCAAGCTCACAGAGGGTTTTAAAAATGTGCAATTTTGGACTGGATCCTAAAGTGAATCTGAAGTTGGTGGAATTCTCAGAGGATGATGGTTATTATGTGCTTGTGCTTTCTTGAAGGCAGTATGTCTAAAGAACCACTGGTGGTATGCTTCTTGGAGGCTTGGATAGGTTATCAGATGGATATCTACTATGTATATATATTATTCATAGCCGGGAAATGGATCTTACAGTAAATATTTGGTTCTATGTCAACTACACTGCATAAGTGGGTGGAATTAGTCATTGTATTTCCATAATGGAAGAGACAACATACTGCCTGTCTCAGGCCCAAGCTTAAAACTTTTAGCAGAACAATGGGTTAAAGTGTGCCATGTTTGCAGGACAGGAATGGCAACTAGATAGACATGGGGTGAAATTGATATCTGCGTGGGCAGGCTGGTTGGGGAAAAGAGTCAGCAAAATTTTTGAACCAAATATAATTTTTTAAATGTTGGATATGGTATAATAGATCTTTATAGACTCAATACATTTTACACAGGGTTCTTTTTCATTTGTGATTGAAATGCAGCCATCTTTGGGCTGGAACGTGGCAGTTAGGACTGAAGAGCATCATTAAACAATAGTTTAGGTCAGGAAAGGAAGGATGAACTAATTAACTGAAACAGTACTGGAAATCTAAGTAGACAGATTAGCACCCTCTTCTGCTCCCTGACCCCCTAGAGAACTCTTACCTTTGCTGAATATATATTCCAAGCTAGTTGTTGCCAAGAGTCACAAGCGCTAGTGCGTTCCTGTGATTTAAAAGTGGCCTGCAAAGGACTTTAAAACAATCTGACTTTTTGTACCCCCACTTTTTTTTGCCTGTGTTGTATGGAGTGCCTGAAAGGTGTTTATTTTTAAAGTGTTTTTATTTTTAATTTAGAAAAATCAAGAATGACAAGTCTTGGTGGTCTTTGGTTTTTCTGGAAGTTCATTTGGAGTTCTCTGGGATGTTTGTGAGCTCTGACATTAATGGGTGTGGATGTGGGTGTTGAATCATTAACAAAGACTGCCTTTGTTCAGAATTTTATTGAAGCTAATAGGTGTTAAACAAAAAATTAAATCTCTCCCCTCTCAATTACTTAATTTTCACAGTCTCAGTGAATGTAGTAAAACCATTGCACTAGTTCTCCTGTCATCATCACCTTCCAGCTTAAAAGCAACCTAAGGGGGAGATTTTGAAAGGTACAGAAGGGAGTTAGGGACCCAAATCCTATTGACTTTCAGAACGCATCTTCAGTAGGAAAAAAGGTGTGTTCTTATCTCATGTTAGTTAACACAGAGAAACTAAAGAGATAATCCTGTGAAGACAGGCAGTTGGTAGTTTTCACATGTGTTGGAAGGTTGAGGTAAAGAATATCAGAGATGTTAGGGTTCACTTCAGCTTGCTAAAATGTGTAGACAAGACAATTGTGGTATTAACACTAGGATTTTACCTCATTTTAGCTACCAGGGGTTAGCTAATGCAAGTTATTCCCCCCCCTTTTTTTTCTAGTGGAGGCAATGTGTCAATGGGTAAATCTACACTGCAGTTAGACACCTGTGGCTGGCCTGTGCCAACTGACTTGTGCTTGGGCTAAGGGGCAGTTAAACTGCGATATAGACATTCAGGCTTGTTCTGGAGCTCAGGCTTTAGGATCCTGCGAGGTGGGAGGGTCCCAGAGCTTGGGCTGCAGCCGGGACCTGAACATCTACACCACAATTAAACAGTCCCTTAGCCCAAGCCAGCTGGCACCGGCAGCTAATTGCAGTGTAGACGCACCCAAAGTGACTTGAACACCCACTTGCCCTTTGTAATTTTGAAGATCTCCCCATAATTTCTAATGTTAAATCAGCTAATTTTTTCCCCCTGATAGACCACTTTTATACATTATGGAGATGCCTAATACACCACACCCTCGCTAGAACGCGGGGTTTGGGAGCCATGCGCAGTATCGCGTTAACGCGGAGACCGTGTTATAGTTGGGGTGGGGGGGAGAGCGCGTTACAATGGATTCTAATTTAAATAATTTATTTTGGGATCCAAGGTCGCGCCCGCGCTAATTCTGAATTCGCGCTATGTTGACGCGCGTTCTAGCGGGGGGGGGGGGTCCTCCTGTATATTTTTTAAAATATTTTATATTTTTTGTATATAGTACATTAATATTTTCCCCAGTTATCTTACAGAATGGAGAATGGCTAGGATAAATATCTGAAAATCTGCGATTAACTGATCAGGGTAGGTCCATAGAGTAAATAATAGTCAGGACAGTGGCTTGTGTTGAAAAGGAATGATATGATTTGAGAAGCATAAGGGGTCTATTTTCTGCACAGTGCATAGGAATTTATATACAGAACTCCCATCATAACTAATAATAGGACTTGTCCATCTAAAACCCTGTATATGCCTCTAAAAATGTATCATGTAGCGTCAGTAAAAGGCTTGGTGACATTTGAAAGGAGACTACAGTTCAGTGTATTTCTGGGTGGTGGCTGGCTGAATTTTCTCCCTTGTCATAGAGTAGCAGGTATTTGCAATAAATAAAACGTGTACTTTGCCATTTGTATCTTTTTGCAAATTACACACAAACTCTTGATTTTTTTGCAGATTTGTTTGTTAGACATTATTTGATGAATACTCTGTACAAATGTATTTTAGCCTCGGGGTGGGGGTGGGGTTGCAAATTATTGCATTTAACTATGTCTATGGCCATGTCTACACTAGCACTTATGTCGGCAGGCACTAGGTCTCAGCAGTGACTGGGAAGGAAGGAATAGTTTCCTACCTCCCCTCTACTGCCTCTGCTCCCCACTCTTCACCAGGCTCAATGCGGTTCTTCCCCCTTCCTGACGCCTCTCCTTCACCCATAAAAAGCTTATCTCTGGGGGCATAGAAGCAGCACCTCCAGAGGCTGTGCGCCAAGCTCCATCCACAAACTCTCCATCCAGCACCACCCTCTACACCAGTATCCCCCACAATCAGCCCCACTTCCCTCCAGCCCCTGCAGCTAGCTTTACCTCCTTCAGTCCCCACCAGCCTCAAACCTAGAACCCAAACTCAGCCCCACTAGCTGACATCAGCTCAGCAACCCCTCCTGGCACACCCTCCAGCAACAGCCCCAACAGCTCCCACAAGCCCCAGCAGCTAGGACAAGCATATAAAGTGTCACAACTGAATCTTATTTCTTGCTCAGCTCCTTGTTAACCCTTAGAGTTCTGTTTACATGGCATTAAACAAAGCTCTGTTTTAAGGCAGAGGTTTAATCTCTTAACAACACAGGGTTCGGAGAGGACTATTAACGACTGTTGTCAAGCCATTTCCAAACTGCCAGGAGTAAAGGGGACTCCAGAGAATTCTTTAAAACAGGAAATATTTGAAGAGAAAACCTTCTCACTTACAGCTGTTTGCAGAGATGCAATTTCTGAAATTCCACACCTAAAAGCCTTCTCATTTCTCCTTACCCATGTTTAAAGCTTCCATCTAATAGTCCTTCTACTGAAGGTGATTTGACAAGGAAGGAAGAGAAGCAGCATTTGCAGTAGCTGTTAAAATGTAACCAAAGGCGAATCTCATGACTTGTAATCTATGTTGAGATTCAGAATGAATAAGTGAATCCTGTTAGTATCTGCAGTGTGAACAAGACCCAGCAGCCTCCCCAGGACTGGGTTAAATCACAGGACAGTTCAAGGCTTTAGCTCAGTTTTAGAGATTGACACAACGTCTTTTAACCACGTGTAACCCATCAGGGGACAACTGTGATGTAGTCACGGTTGCAATGTAGTCAGGCCTCTAGTGTAAATGTGACTCAGTGGAGAGTTGTCATTTACCTTGCTTCCCCATGGTACAGTGTGGCATAGCTGATCCATTATCATCTTTCCCTATCTGTGAAGCATCACGAATATGCTAGTATGGAGAACAAGATATTGGGCGTGATCGAACACAGCCAATCTGTTTTCATATGGTATTTGCAAATCCTTAAGTGTTGATTATCATCTTGGGAAGACAAGATGGGTGAGGTCATATCTTTTGCTGGACCCGTGACATAGGCAGCGAGTTTTATGGGCGCACGGTGCCCAGGCTCCCCTAATATTCAGAGCATGGGGGCCTGGCCCCCCACAATGTTCGGGGCTGGGCCTCTCCCCCAGCCCTGCTTGCCACCCCGCGTGCCTCCCTCAAAGTGTCCCTGCACCCTGGGCAGTGGCTGGCTGTTGCTCCCCGCCCCCCTTCCCTCAGCCAGGGCCACAAACCCTTCCACCCAGAGAAGCCCCGAGCGCCCCCTCCCCCACCTGCCCAGAGTTGCCCCATGGCAGCCGCGCCGACCCAACCTGCTCTGGGGAAAAGCTGCAGCATCTCTTGATTCAAAGACACTTTTGATATGTGCCATGCAGGACGGCTGAGGCGACGGTATTTGCTACTTCACTGCCTCAGCCGCCTCAGAACCTGCATGGGGCATATCAAAAGTGACTTTGAATCAAGAGACGCCTTTCCCCAGAGCAGACAGAGCTACTGCAGCAGTGGCAGGGGCCCCTGTTCAGTTGTCCTTTTCCCCCCCCGGCAGTAGGCCTGGCCTGCAGGAATGGAGGGCCCTTCTCCCGGAGCTTGCCGCTGCCGGCAAGGAGAGGGCTGGGGGGAGTCCTCCTCTGGCCCCAGCACTGGGACAGCCTTCCTGCACCCCAAACTCCTTATCCCCAGCCCCAAACCAGAGCCCACACCCCAGCCAGAGCTCTCACTCCCCTGCATCCCAACTACCTGCCCCAGCCCTGAGCCCCCTCCCAGATCCCAAACTCCTCTCCCCAGCCAGAGCCCTCATTCCCCCCAAACACCCCAAATTGTGCTATATAAATGCTTACTGTTCCCAGTCCATTTTTACATTATTTAAAAAATATATATCGACTTACAAGGCAGGTGTGTGTGTGTGTGTGGGGGGGGGAGTTGGACCTGTTTTAGGCTTAGATCAATCAAATGCAAGTGAATGGAACTACCTAGTTGTTGTTTGCACTCATTTGAATGTCTCAGAAATCAGAATGATGAAAAGAAAAGAGAGGACACAGACATGTCAGACTTCTACACCGATCACGTTTTTTATCCCACAAGTAATGAGGAAAATTATGTTAGTTCATGCGTTCACCCCATGTAGATTGGATTACATCAGTCTCGCTCTGCATTGGGCTGACAACTTCCCGCACCGACTACAATTCGCTCAAAATTCTACCTCGGGGGCATAAACACACATGCAAAATTGACTCAGCTCATTTCTCCCCTGCTGAGATCTCTGTGCTGGTTTCTGTTAAACTACTGAACGCATTCTAACGTTCTCTTCCTTACATGCCACATTGGTACTAGCCTGGCGCCTGTGCACCATTGTGAGCTTTTTCACTCATTACATTCGCAATCCTACTCCATAGCCAGCCATAGAGGAACTTCTGGTCAATTCCAAGCTCAGCTAATCTTCATTATGGACTTAGAGCCTTCTCTTTTCATGCTCTTATTCCTTGAATTCCCCTGATTGTGAAGTTTGGCACATAGGGATTACTATACTGGACAGGACAGAGATCCTTTTAATCCAGTGGCCAGTGCCAGATATTTTAGGGGACAGTGCAAGACACTCCTTAATCGACAATTATGAAATAACGTGCTCATGGGGGAAGCTTTTTTCTAACTCTCATAATTTAGTGATTGGCTTATATGTGGCAGATTAAAGGCATATATCCTTTCTTTAAAATATTCTATTCAATGTAACTTGGAGTAAAGAAATATTTACTTGTTCCCATAAAGAATGGCCATCTGCATAGTGGATACCCATGTGTATTAGCCATCTACAAATGGATACCCGATTGTAAACAACATAATGGACTTGTGCCAGCACGGGCATAAGTCTGATGTAACGATGGCCTTTTTAATTATCAGTCTCAATCATATCTTAATGGAGGAGTGATTAGTTTGGGTGAGTTGTATTCCATGGGCTTCCCCCTTCCATAAATTCCTCCCCCCACCTGCTTGTGTTAGCACTAATGACATTTTTGTGGCATGTCAGGTCAACATTACTGGAGAGAGCACAGGTGCATCAGGCAGTTGCAATGTAAAGAGCACTGCCAACAGTCCTGATCTGGAAGGACCCTTTCTTTGGGTGGTTGCTCAGTAGATTGCTCCTCCCATCCATTCAGTCACTGTTCTTCCTCTTAAGGCCTTAGTGGGTATAGTTAGAGTTGTCCTTCACCATTTTCAATCTTTTCTCTTGGTGAGATCACAATAGGGAGTTACGAGCAATTGCTCTGCTTCTCCAAGGGCTCTCAAGTGTCTGAGGCACATCATGTGGAGCCTCTTATTGCAGCTGAGTATGAGGCCATTAGGAGGAGTGCTGAGGAGGTAGAGTGCAGTATCTTCAGTCTGTGGTTGACGACCAGCTTTGTCTATCTCAACTGACCCAAATAATGCAATCAAGCACCTTAGTCAATGTTTGGCTGAGACTGAGACATGGATCAGAGCAAATTAGCTAAAGCTCCATCCAGACGAGACTGTAGTGATGACTCTGGGCTGGGGGAAGTAACTGAAGGACATGACTGTTATAATATCGGCCTGTGTAATTCAGGGTGGTTGCCAGGGTGGAGTTTGGAACATAGGGGTGGCTTTAGATCGCATTCACTTTTAGATGATCATATTACATCAATGGCTAGGGTCAGCTGTTTACCATCTGCGCCTGGCTAGGAGGTTGTGACCTTTTCTTCCTCAAGATTAGATTACTATAATGTGCTGGATGGGAGAGGCGGGGGAGCTGTGTCTTAAGTCCATTCAGAAACGGAAGCTTGTGCAAAATGCAGCAGCCCACTTAGTAAATGGTGTGTCCTGTCAGGGCTGCCTGATGCTAGTGTTCCATTATCTCAACTGTCTCCTGCTTTCTGGGTAGAGTTTGAGATGTTGATTTTGAATTATAAAGCTTTAAATAGCCTGGAATCTGAAAGACGGCCCTTCTATCCTTCCATGCCACACTGCCATAGCTCCAATTTCCTTTAGTAATAAAGAGAGAGCTGCCAGCAGGGTATTCTCCATGTGACAGCCCCTTTGTTCTGAAACTTGTTCAAACCGTTGGTCCCAAATAGCCCAAATTTGTTGACATTTAGGGCATGCTGCACAGACCAGCTGGTTCCAAAGGCTTTTGGGTAGGGATGAGTATAGGGTTGATGTGTATATTTTGTAGTTTTGCATCACTGGCTGTTTAAAGATGATCAAATATTGTTGTGTTATCAGTGTTGTCGCATTTCTGGATGGTTATTCCTGTGTGGACTGTTCTTCTAAACAATTGTCAGGGTGCCTTAAACTGTGGATAGTTGTCTGGTATTGAGTAGATTACAGCGGGTCATACTGAAAGGTGAACTGTCAGGTTGGAGGGAGGTTACTAGTGGAGTTCCTCAAGGTTCAGTTTTGGGACCAATTTTATTTAATCTTTTTATTACTGACCTCGGCACCAAAAGTGGGAGTGTGCTAATAAAGTTTGCAGATGACACAAAGTTGGGAGGTATTGCCAATTCAGAAAAGGATCGGGATATCCTACAGGAAGATCTGGATGACCTTGTAAACTGGAGTAATAGTAATAGGATGAAATTTAATAGTGAGAAGTGTAAGGTTATGCATTTAGGGATTAATAACAAGAATTTTAGTTATAAGCTGGGGACGCATCAGTTGGAAGTAACGGAAGAGGAGAAGGACCTCGGAGTCCTGGTTGATCACAGGATGACTATGAGTCGCCAATGTGATGTGGCCGTGAAAAAAGCTAATGCGGTCTTGGGATGCATTAGGCGAGGTATTTCTAGTAGAGATAAGGAGGTGTTAGTACCGTTATACAAGGCATTGGTAAGACCTCATTTGGAATACTGTGTGCAGTTCTGGTCTCCCATGTTTAAGAAGGATGAATTCAAACTGGAACAGGTACAAAGAAGGGCCACTAGGATGATCCGAGGAATGGAAAACCTGTCGTATGAAAGGAGACTCAAGGAGCTTGGTTTGTTTACCTTAACCAAAAGAAGGCTGAGGGGAGATATGATTGCTCTCTTTAAATATATCAGAGGGATAAATACCAGGGAGGGAGAGGAATTATTTCAGCTCAGTACCAATGTGGACACAAGAACAAATGGATATAAACTGGCCATCAGGAAGTTTAGACTTGAAATTAGACGAAGGTTTCTAACCATCAGAGGAGTGAAGTTCTGGAACAGCCTTCCAAGGGAAGCAGTGGGGGCAAAAGACCTAACTGGCTTCAAGATTAAGCTAGATACGTTTATGGAGGGGATGGTTTGATGGGATAACATGATCTTAGTCAAAGGTCAATTAATTGCCATCAGTGGTAAATAGGACCAATGGTCAACGATGGTCAACGATGTTAGAAGTTACTACAGAGAACTTTTTCCTGGGTGTCTGGCTGGTGAGTCTTGCCCACATGCTCGGGGTTCAGCTGATCGCCATATTTGGGGTCGGGAAGGAATTTTCCTCCAGGGTAGATTGGCAGAGGCCCTGGAGGTTTTTTGCCTTCCTCTGCAGCATGGGGCACGGGTCACTTACCGGAGGATTCTCTGCATCTTGAAGTCTTTAAATCATGATTTGAGGACTTCAATAGCTGAGACATAGGTGAGAGGATTATTCCAGGAGTGGGTGGGTGAGATTCTGTGGCCTGCATTGTGCAGGAGGTCAGACTAGATGATCATAATGGTCCCTTCTGATCTTAAAGTCTATGAGTCTATGAGATTGAAACAAATAAAAGGTAGCGACAAAGGGTCCTGTGGCGCCTTATAGACTAACAGAGGTATTAGAGCATAAGCTTTTGTGATTGCATCTGACGAAGTGGGTATTCACCCACGAAAGCTTATGCTCCAATACCTCTGTTAGTCTATAAGGTGCCACAGGACCCTTTGTCGCTTCTACAGATCCAGACTAATACGGTTACCCCTCTGATAAATAAAAGATAATAACTGGTGTTAATGATGATGGTATTTCTTTTGAGATTTGGACACTATCTGCTAGGAATTGGACTTAATACTCCGCTGCTGTAACTGATATTCAAGCAATTATTTTGGTAGGAAAGAGATCTAAATTCTACAACTTCATATTTATGCCACATTTGATCTTTTACATGCTATCAAAATAAACTAATGTATTGTGGTATGATTTATGTATGAAATGATTTACCACGCAGTAAATACCATAAAGTTTGTTGTAAAATTATTTTGTTACTGTAAGTATTCAAGACAGTTATATATGTATCTTTTCATATGTTCATTTTGGCATAGGTATATTTAATATACACCAGTTGCAGTTTGATCACATTGGGCCACATTCATCCCTAATACAGTATAACTTGGCTCCTTATAAGGATAATACAGCATTCTTGAAATACATTGAAAGTGTTATATTATGTATATGCATAATATTTTTACAAACTAGCAATACTTATGAAGAATGCTAAAATCATCAGATTAGTATATTCAACAGGTTACGCTGAATATCAAAGTATAGTTATAACTATATAACTTTTTATTTAAAAAAGTGACTTGATAATATAATTTAACCAATAAAAATAGTATAGAGGCTGATTATCAGAGGTGCTGACTATTCTCACAGCTCCTATTGGCCTGAACTGGAGTTGTGCACACACAGCTCCTGTGAAAAATCAGGCCCATTGTCCTTGCATGCATTTACCCACACTTCTAAGCATATGCGGTAGTGCTTGTTCTAGAAAAGCACAGAGTTCATTGATCAAATACATAGCTTGGTAGATGGGATTCGAAACAAGAGCCTGGCTTTCATTTCCCAGTACTCATAGAAGAGTTGAGATCTGAATGTGAACTTTATTGCTGACTCTTGTCTCGCTAATGAAGCAAACCAAACTCCCAGATGTGAAACATCCCCAGATGTTGGCAAAGTCTCTCTTTGCAGTTCTGGCCCATTTCTACAATTTTTCGGAAAGAAAAACAAAGCTAATACTACCTTTTTAATTTACTTAATGGGGAAACAGAGAGAAACAATTTCTGCATCCTTATGGCCAGCTAATCTCCTCATCCCATACTCTAGAGCAGCGCAAGTGTGTGTGTGTTAGTTTATTGTCGAAGTACAGCTATAGAAGGCTTTTTATTCTTTGTAACTTTTGACTTGATGAAAATGTCCTCGTTGAACTGCCCAGACAAACTGCATTATATTTCTTGGGTGACTTTTCACTTTTTTCTTACTGAAATGTGCTTTTTCTTTTGGAAACATCACAATATTTCTAAAGCTTATTTGATTAGTGCGAATACAGCAGAAAATGCTTACATCTCTGTAACCTCATTGAAACAAAAAAAACCTGTAATGAAAGTAACTAAACTGCCTATAAAGAGAGGCCAAACCTTCATGTCCATTTATTAATTGGCATTAGAGATGGCTCAGAAAGTTTAAATGGGGAGGGTGTTACTGAGGGGGGAGGGTAAGATCAGTGCTGTCCATGCATGAAATTGGGTTTGGTAATTGGTTTTGGCAGTAGTAAGGTACTAAACCACTGTAGCTTTGCTAAATGTGAGGCTCTGAAGAGCAGGATGTGCAGTAATTAGCCAGTCACTTTGACTTCTCCAGCATGGCTTAGCATTTATTACTGTTTCGCTTACTATACTGACTTAATTCTATGACTTTAAACTGGAATATATTTTGTGTTGCCAAAAAATAAAAATAAAAAACCTCTCTTAAAACATGGCATATGTGTACCTATCTGTGGATGAGATCCTATTTTTAACCTCACTGGGACACTGAAGAGCAGTGTAATGGGGTCTGCAAACCCCATACTGAGCACAGACAGTGCAGGGAGGAGAGTCTCCCCTGTTTACAAGCATGCAACTTGATCACACCCCAACGCAGTTGCCAGAGCTGCCAGTCATGGAGGCAGGCTCCTGTAGCTGAAACCAATAGAGGAAACAAGGGCTGCTATAAAGGGGAGAGCACAGGGAAGGCGGGAGAGGCAGAAAGGTCTGGGACAGCCAAGGGGCAGCTGCCTCCATGAACACAGCCAAGAGACTGAAGCAGAGTGACTGCTAGACTTAACTAGAGGTGGGGGTTCATGAACTGCCCTGACTGAGAGCAAACTAAGGAGGGCCAGTCTGGAGAAGCAGAGACCCCTTAAAAGACAATACCAGGAGACAGTGACAAGCTGTTAGTTATAGGGCCAAGTTCATCTGTGGTGTTCATCTGTGGATTTGAAGTGTGAGACCAGCAATGAATTCAGCCCATGATGACAATGTACACTACAGTCAGTCAAAAGTAGATGATACATAATATACCCCTACCTCACCAGTGTGTAGGGTGACCAGATGTCCCGATTTTATAGGGATAGTCCCGATTTTGGGGTCTTTTTCCTATAGAGGCTCCTATTACCCCCCACTCCCTGTCCAGATTTTTCACATTTGCTGTCTGGTCACCCTACCAGTGTGTTTCCAGGGTAAATACATTAAAGATTTTGAGATACTCAGATACTGTGGAAGTGGAGGCCATATAAGTATCTAAGATAGGTGGATAGGAGCACGTATCATGCCATTTTGTCTATGCTAATGAGCAGGCACATGCTTTCAGTCTGAATGACTTTTGGTTTCGATCAAGGCAAACAGGCTGCAAGGAGTCTGAGGATGGGTGCACTCAGGAAGAGTTCTTAGGCTATCTGTACCAGCTAAGGGTATTGATTCCCAGCGTGAGTACATATACTCATGCTAGCTCAATGAGAGAGAGTGCTGAGTACATGTATGCAAGCTGAGAATCACACCCCTAGCTTGTAGTCCAGAGTAGGCTTAGAATTGTGAAGATGAAGTGCACAGTGAACAAATGTTCGTTTCATAACTACTTTCACCACAGATTGCCTTCTCAGACTCATTTCTTTCCATTAGCCTTTTACTGGATAGCATTAATTATCCTCCCCTGCTCTCTTTGCTGTGTCAAAAAAACAAATTCTGAACCCTCAGCAATGCACCTTTTCATGATTTTGTTGCATCTGCTCCTCCTCACTTTTGTACATTGCAAGCTCTCTGGGGCAGAGACCTTGTCTTTTTTCTTTTCTATTCTTCTCTAGTTAAGTCTTTTCTTTTTTCTGCCTTTAAAGCAGCAGGCACATCTGCACACTATTGAAAGAGCAATAATAACTTCTTATAAAGCCTGTGAAAAAGATGGGATACACAGTATCATTTTTTTCTAGATTTTTTTTTTGCTTAAAGAAAAAAAATTCTCACAGTGCAATACATAACCTTGACCACTACCCTCCTTTTTATCTTACAAACAACCACCTTCCAAACTTCTACCTTGATGTAGACCTTTGAATGTGAAGAACCAATTGCTATCCATGGAGGATTACACACAGGTTTTGTACGAATGGTGAACACATATATGTACTTTTCTGTATCTGTTATTGATTGGTAAGGTTATTATAGCTGTTAGAGTCTCGAAAGGATTCTCCTGAAATACTCAATTTTTCCTAAGGGAAGAAAGATGTACAAGGATTGTTCAATGCAAAAATCTGTTTTCATTAATGTAAATATTTGCACAGATTTTTTCCTTAGGTGTTTTGTTTGTTTTTTTAAATAGAGACGTGTTGTTTTGAGAGGGGGGAGGGACAAAAAAAGGAAAAACGGAAAAATGCAAAAAGAGACGCAGCAACTCTCAAATAAGCATATTTAAAGGGAAAAAGGTAGATGTGATGGGCCCAAGGTACATAATATTACATATAAAAACTATACTAAAAGGATGTTAAATTTGCAAAGCCAAGCACTCAAATGTTAAGAAATACCAAAATTAACATTGCCGGTGAATGTATATTACCAGTCTTTAATTACATGGTCACATGAGTGTTTTTATTATCATACAGTTTTGATTTGTGATCACATATGCGTATGCATTATGATACAATCTTACATTACATGATCACCTGCTATTTTTTGCACACGACCTCCAACTCTTCTTCTGAAAGGAGAGGTTTGAAATGGACACACCAGCTCAGTCTTAATCACAGTAGCTCTAGTGGGTACTCAGCTGCTTCCCGTGCTAAGGAAACATAAAGTTCAGTTCTTGTAATGTGAAGTCCTTTAAATCTTGAACCATTTTAGGTAAAAAATTAAGTTGGAAAGAAAAAATGAACAGACTGTGTGACGCAAAGAAGTCTAATTTTAATATAATCATAGATTCACCAGATAAAGAATGGATTTGTTTTAAGAGCACTGAATTGAAATACTTTATACCGTGTAATCTCCTGAAAAGAGTCCATCCTGTTGAAATACATTTCCTCTGCACCTAGCTCATTCATTAAACGGAGGGTTTTTTTCCATAGTACCGGTACTTATCTGAGTCAGTTCCTTTAGGAGTCCGTCATTTTAAAACAATGTGTCGTGCTAGCAGTACAAAAGCTTTGTCTACCCCCTACTGTCTCTGAACTTACTGGATAACACATACACCTTTACAACTAAGTAATTGCTGAAATGCTGTGCAATCAAAGTGTAGCTTGGAAGAGATCACATTCACTCATGGAAGGAAGCTAATTGTTAAGATTCTCTCTGATGGAAGAGATACATTGCTTTTTATTGTCAGGGTAAATGGGATATGTGGGGGTTATTTAAATTTTTTTAAACCTTCTAAAAATATATATATCTAAAACACTAGACGTAAAAACCATTTACAACCTATGTTCAAGTCCATTGGAACTAATGTCCATATTAGACCTTCCTGAGATACCAAAAATAAATATTTTTCCTCCCTCTCTGCGTTCTTCTCTTCAGCCCACACCTCAGGGAAAGACTGGAAGAATAGATAAGCCTCAAAGCATGCCTTGAAGACTGAAGCAAAGGGGCATTTACCAGAAACTCCCTGATATTAGCCACCTTGCTGTTAAATGCAGGAAGAGGCTGTTAGCTTGAGCACCTCAGCAGTTCTTCTGTGGTATCCCACAAGGAGAGAGTGAAGTCTGTAATGTAGCTAGGCGCCACATTTAGAACTGTGTAAGTGAAAGTCAACACCCTGGAAAGTCAACCTGCTCCTAGAAACTAATTAGCAGCCATAGCAGACTCTGGAGCGCACACATAATATGCACAGTTAGGCATTTGTAACCCCTCCAGATTGAAATACGTGAATGAGCTTTCTGTCAGACAACACCTGAAGGCAACTCAGCCTTCTGCTGGTGCAGACTTCTGCAGCCCATGTGCCCAGGGATGTTTCTTGGTGCAATGAGACTCGACCTGTGCTACACCACCCTCTCCCCTAATGGTTTTCTATGTACAGGAGGAGTGACCGGATCAACCTGCCTGGTACTCTACCTGAGTACTACTCACTGGATCCTCTCAGAAAATAAGAGCCACTCAGGAGGAAACCTGTTTATTCCTGCCAGGGTTGCAGGTGTGTCCATAGTTCCTAATGTTCAATGATAATGAAGGTAGCTCTAAATGAATTCAGCATAGATACCTGATCTTCATCTATCACATATCGGCCAGTACAGATCTAAAAGCAGACTGATGGGGTGGTAGAAATGTGAAGCCTCATGCTGTCACCAAATTTGCTTTAAGGTTCTTAAAAATTTTATTCAAGAATGGGAGTTGAGTGACAATGTGATAATTGGTGAAATTTTCAGTGCCAAGAGAGGGTTTAAGGTGGCTTGAGAGATGATTTCTTGAGTAAGCTTTTACCAATCACTTTAAAGAGAATCTGGCAACAGTTGGGGATCCTGTGCTTTCCTGCTGGACTTTACCTCAAAAAACAAACCTGGATCCAACCATTAGGTGATACCCCAAAGCTCCCTGGTATTTCAAAGCCCTCAGTGAATGACAATAGCTAAAACACAAGCAAAGCGAAGAGAAATCCCTCTGCCCTACTGTAATAATTGCAGCCTAGATGACATCCCAAACTGGGGAAGTGAGCCAAGGTTCAGAGCAATCTGGCAGACCTTCAAGTCCCAAGCATCTGTCTCCAACTGACCAGCCACATTCTATCCTCAGAAGATCAACAAAAGTCGTATTTTCTCCACATTTACTCTCCTACTTCTTTTTCAAAGCAGGGGAAAGTGATTATCATTCACAATTCAGAATTCAATAAGAATTGAATACTTTCTTTCTGACCACAAAGGTTGCTTGACAAAATAAGAGACTAATGATATCTTTTGTCTGAAAAAGGGACTTTGATAAATTTTCATTGTTTGCTTTGCATACCCCCTCAATTGCAAAATGCTTTGTTTTATTTTGATTCTTTTTCTCTTCTGTATAGTAACTAGTAAATGAATTTTCTTCTGTGTTTGTCTTGGGACTATGCAGGCCAAGGCCTCTGTACTAAAAACACCGAACCATCTTTGACTGTTTAGTGTTGTACAGTGACAGGGTCATGTTAACGCGTTTGACACTCCGGGCCCATTTATTCCATTAAAACTAACACAATAGCCTCCACCAAATTGTCTTTTGCCCCATGGAGGCTAATCCAGTCTGAATCTGTGCAGTTTTATCTGTAAATTAGACTATAACTTCCTCACCATGTGAAATATCTGATTCTGCAACTGAGTGGAGGCAAGGTTTCATCAGAACACAGCTTCTGCAACTGGGGCTCTGTCTGTCTACCTTCTGCTTCCTCGGGTGACCTGTGAGGATGAAGTAGGAGAAAAAGGAGGTGTAGTAAAAAATAAAATCTGCCTTTGAATATCAGAAGTATTGTCCTAGTAAAATGCCTGTAAATTAAGGATGCATGAGTGTGCATGTATGTGAAAGAGACACAGTGCTTTTAATACGCAGCTTTCAGTGTTTTACAGAAGGGCCTTAGCAGAAGAAGCTCTCAGTGCCCGATGGTATGTGACTAATGACCCAGTTAGGTCATTTGGGTAGAGTAGTTGATTGTTGGCCCATCTTTTGTGTCAAAACACAAAACATCCTTTCAAAGTGTATTAAAATGAAATGATTCTTTCTCTGATGGCAAGACAACACCAGCTGGACTGCCATTAAGATGGGAGGCAGACCAATTTGCTCCATGCTCAGGTGGCTGAGCTGGGGACCAGTTTTTGTACCATTACAGAATAGGAGGCGGTCCCAAGCTGCACTGCCCCGAAAGGAGGATGTGGGAGACGCCGTAGGGTCTAGTCATGTCACTGCCCTTTTCCGACCCTTTTGGGAGATTCTAATGCCCATTGGGGCACTAGCTGTAAGCAGCCCTTGAACACTGAAGCCATTTCCTGTCTGGGGGACTCAGGAAGGAGGACTTCTTGGTGCCCTTGTCCCCACTGACCCTGTTGTTCACCCGACACAGGAGAGAGTGGCAGTCTAGTCTAGTCCAGAATGACGGCCCAAATAAACAAGGGCTTTGTAATGTGGGTGTGTCTAGGAAACTGACAGAGGGCTGCTGCTTGGTAAAGGCACTGAGGTGCTGCTGTTTTATCTGGAGTTCTGGAAGGAGAATTGGCTCTTGAATCTTTGCTGCTGCTTTTATTAGCATTGTTTGAACAATGTAAGGCCTAACAATCCGCTCAAGGGCATTGGTCTAGCTTTCCTTTTAGCCACGAGAACTTGGAGAACATTATTATCCTCAGCTGAGAGCTGGTACACACAAATGACAATGGAAGAAAGGAGACTAGAGCCAAAGTCCCTGATACTAAATCGGTATAGCTTCATTGAAATCAGTGGAGCTATTCCAGTTTAAACCAACTGAAGATCTGGTACAGAGTATATCTTTAATTTATCCTGGGTCCTTTGGATTCATCCTTTCTCCTTATCAGTACTGACTGGCTCTCCTGATTCTTGTCATGTGCAAATTTCAACATCCCATTGCATGTCCCTCTCTGGGTCACTACAGACCCAATAATTCCTGCCTTGGAGGGAACTGCTGTTCCCTGCTATGTAAGTGAACACCATCAAGTTCAGTAATTTGCTTCTTTTGTGTGCTCTGCTTTCTCTTTCACAAATCTTTCAGCTCCTAAGCAGCCTGCATTTCCAGTTACTCCAGATGCTTTTTATTCCCCCTTACACTCTTGTTCTTGTGTAGTCCTGAATTCTAGTTCGTTTTCATTTCACTCCCATGAGAACATCTCTCTCACTCTGGTGTTGGTTTCCCAGCAATAGCCACGTTTTCTGTTGCTTTTCCTCTCGCCTTCCCTCAAGGAATCAGCAGCTTCACTCGCCAACCTCTTGTTCTTTATCTGTTTGTAAAATCATTTATTATTTATCATCACACTTTGTGCTTTATTTTTCATTCATTTTAGAGCTCTTGCTTTCTTGATCCTTGTCTCTTGTTCTTTTACTTTTACATTTTTAGGCTTGTTTCTGAAGCACTGGTCCTTGTTATTATGCACTTCTCTTTCATTTAATTCGCCCTCTGTTTACCTGATCATTCACAATGGTCATTCATTCTCCGCAGCTGGTAGATTCACTTCTCAATTGTATGCATTATGGTGTATAAAACATGGCTTGCGCATGGAAAGTTTGTACATTTTTAATTTAAACGTAACTTGCAATTATTATTTTTTGCACACCACATCCCACTTAACTACATGTAACAAAACGATCAGCGGTAAATCATGCCTTTACGACACAGCCATGCGTAGGGATGGTGAAGAATACAACCTTTCCATGAACTCACCTAATGCAAATGAGGGCATGTGGATGGATTGCATGAGTTGCACCATCTTTTAAGATAATGTGGCTTGTTTCTCCCACCATTTGTCCAGCCCACTATTCAGGCTAATGTGAGTGTCTGGACTCATCCCCTTATGGGCTGGGTGAGCACCCAAGGATGCATGGAGGGAATAGTTCTTGTACTTCTGCAAGCACATGGCCTGCCATGGTCAGGCATTTAAAAGCACCATACAGTGTTGGAGGTTTCTTGTATCCTCTCTTCCCATGCATCTTCTCTCAAGGACCTGTCACAGCCTAGTCCTTCTGTAGTGTAAATTTAAATTTTATTTGCATTTTAAATGACTGAAAATAGTGAAATTTGATAGTATTTACCTCACATTTTGGGTATTTATCAAGTCTTTGGAATTACTTTTGAAGGTATCTCTTTTTCTTCTTGTATCCTTCCCAGGCCTTTGGTTTCAGTCAGCTTTGGGTAAAGCTTTAGGGACAATCACATTATATGAACTGGCTTTGGGGGAGCAAAGCGAATCTATTCTAAGACTTTGTCCTTTGACCAAATTGAACATTCCTTAAGTTTTGGATAAATACTTCCATTCCCTAAAGACTCTGTTATTCCCATGCAAGCAATGATGCAAACAAAACAACAAGAATGGTTCACTGGCAACAGGAAATGGTCCTGCAAAGAGACACATGTGACATAAGAGAATAATCTGCCATGTATGTACAGCATTACTTGCAGAAAGTGAATATATAGACAAATCCGTACTTTCCACTACTGGCTGTTCTATAGATGAAGGAAAAAGAACCATTCCAATGACAATGTTGACTTGGCCACATTGCATACATGATATACTTTACAAGAAAAAAGAGAGTTAGGAAATACCATGTATAGAAGCATAGGACTGGAAGGGACTTTGAGAGGTCATCTAGTCCTATTCCCTGCACTCATGGCAGGACTAAAGTGTTATCTAGACCATTCCTGACAGGTGTTTGTCTAACCTGCTCTTAAAAATCTCCAGTGATGGAGATTCCACAACCTCCCTAGGCAATTTATTCCAGTGCTTAACCACCCTGACAGTTAGGAAGTTTTTCCTAATGTCCAACCTAAACCTCCCTTGCTGCAAGTTAAGCTGATTGCTTCTTGTCCTATCCTCAGAGGTTAAGAAAAACAATTTTTCTCCCTCCTCCATGTAACAACCTTTTACGTACTTGAAAACTGTTATCATGTCCCCTCTCAGTCTTCTCTTTTCCAGACTAAAAAAACCACATTTTTTCAATCTTCCCTCATAGGTCATGTTTTCTAGACATTTAATCATTTTTGTTGTTCTTCTCTGGACTCTCTCCAATTTGTCCACATCCTTCCTTAAATGTGGCTCCTGGAACTAGACACAATATTCCAGTTGAGGCCTAGTCAGTGCAGAGTAAAGCGGAAGAATTATGTCTCATGTCTTGCTTCCAACATTCCTGCTAATCCATCTCAGAATGATGTTCGCTTTTTTGGCAACAGTGCTACACTGTTGACTCATATTTGGCTTGTGATCCACTATGACCCCCAGATCCCTTTCCGCAGTACTCCTTCCTAGGCAGTCATTTCCCATTTTCTATGTGTGCAACTGATTGTTCCTTCCTAAATGGAGTACTTCGCATTTGTCCTTATTGAATTTTATCCTATTTACTTCAGACCATTTCTCCAGTTTGTCCAGATGATTTTGAATTTTAATCCTATCCTCCAAAGCACTTGCAACCCCTCCCAGCTTGGTATCGTCCGCAAAATTTATAAGTGTAATTTCTATCCCATTATCTAAATCATTGATGAAGATATTGGACAGAACCAGACCCAGAATTTATCCCTGTGGGACCCCACTCATTACATCCATCCAGCAGGACTGTGAACCACTGCTACTCTCTGGGAACGGTTTTCCAACCAGTTTTGCACCCACCTTATAGCAGCTCCATCTAGGTTGCATTTCCCTAGTTTGTTTATGAGAAGGTCATATGAGACAGTATCAAAGGCTTTACTAAAGTCAAGATATACCATGTCTACCGCTTCTTCCCCCACCCCCCGCCCCATCCACAAGGCTTGTTACCCTGTCAAAGAGAGCTATCAGGTTGGTTTGACACAATTTGTTCATGACAAATCCATGCTGACCATTACTTATCCCCTTATTATCTTCTAGATGTTTGCAAATTGATTGCTTAATTATTTGCTCTATTATTTTTCCGGGTACAGAAGTTAAGATGACTGGTCTGTAATTCCCTGGGTTGTCCGTATTTTACTTTTCATAGATAGGCAATATATTTGCCCTTTTCCAGTCTTCTGGGATCTCTCCCATCTTCCATGACTTTTCAAAGATAATCGCTAATGGCGATATCTCCCCAGTCCGTTCCTTGAGTATTCTAGGATGCAGTTTGGACCCCATCTCTGAAACAATGTTTGATAGGGACCTTAACCTCTGCAGTTCCTGACTTAGGTTATTTTTACTCTGCAACATAACATTCCATTAACAATTTCCCCCCCTATAATTACTATGTAAGTTTCAATTATGCAGTACTCTGGCAAGAATTGCTCTATTAGCAGAGATTAGGAAACCAAAATTTTATAAAAGCTGTTGGCTATAAGCCAAATGTTTGTTATTGAATGTGGATAAAAAGTTTCCTTCACATTTTATACTAAAGATTAGTAATCTTTCTTCAATTTGTCCAAAGAAAACAATTCTGGTATTTTTAATTTGTCCACAGAAAGTGTGTGTGTTTGTGTTTGTAAAATCACAAAATTATTCTGATCCCATATATGATATAAATATTATCTGGATATGTGGTCAACATAATTGTATACTTTAAAAAATGTGAAATAAGTTAGTATTGGAGGGTATACTGTAATGAATGTGTTTGTTTTTCTATTGGATGGAATGTTAGATCTGCTCAAGGGTATGTCGTTGTTGCCCTGTAGTGGCTAATTGACAACTAACAGTTTCTCAAGTATAGCTCAGGTGATAGGAGCCTATGACATTTTTCTGAAGTGTAAGGACTTGAGTTGTGTTCATACAGCACTGAAGTCTGGCGAGGCCACAGCCTAGATTTTATAGTTATCAACTGTCACATATCTGGCCACAGGTTCAATATAAGAGGCTACCAGTAGCCTTCACATATAAGTGTTTATCTGATGGTATTTTGCTATTCTTAACAAAATGCAGATCTGCAGGTCTTCCATACTTAAAGAAACATCATCCACAGCCAGATCTTTAGAAGCTGTTCCAGGCTGAGCGGGATCTAATTAAAATCTGAGAATGGAGCATGATTTGAATTATATTGACTTCATAGCGTCCAATCCAGTACAGTACTCCTCACCTAGGCCATTTATTTTCTCTTTGTCTTCAATAGTGTGGAACCTGGTCTTTAAAATATAGGAAAAGTTGCCAAAACATTGAAGTGCTTGTCAAAATTGGTGATTTGTTGAAAAGGCAAATACCAAATGTAATAGTAATTAATACTCAGATTTAATGTATAAAACTTGCCAATTGAACAATGTGGAATAGAATTCATAGAATCATAGAATATCAGGGTTGGAAGGGACCTTAGGAGGTCATCTAGTCCAACCCCCTGCTCAAAGCAGGACCAATCCCCAGTTTTTGCCCCATATCCCCAAATGGCCCCCTCAAGGATTGAACTCACAACCCTGGGTTTAGCAGGCCAATGCTCAAACCACTGAGCTATCCCTCCCCCCAGTATCAACTGCAGTATCAACTGCAGTATCAACATCATTCCACTGAAGTGGTTGAAATTGATAAGTCTGTGTGTGTGTACGTGTGGTTTCCTGTTTTAATCTACCCTGGCCTCCACTCTTCAGCTGCCCCTGAAATGTTTGTAATGTCTATGCACCTAAAAGAATCAGCATGATACAGCCTGTGTAGGTCTTAGCAATGGTTGAGAATTTTTCAAACAATGTTTATTAGAAAATGCCAGTTTGTTGAAATGGAAACTTTTTGAAGAAACATGGTTTTGACAAAACTTTGAAATAGTCATTGGGCCAGAGAGAGAATCAGGTAGAGCAGGGACTTGAACCTGGGTTTCCTACATCCTAGCTAAGGACCTTAACCCTTGGACTACAGAGCCAGTTTCATCAATTGCACCTATTAGAGCTGCTCCACATTGTATAAAAAATTAACTATTCATTGGGCCAGAACAAGAGAGAGACTGACTATGATCTGGTGGTTAGGGCATTCACCTGGGAAGTGGGAGACCTAAGTTCAAGTCCTTGCTGTGCCTGATTCAGGGTCAACCACATTCCAGGGGAGTGCCCTAACCACTGGGCTTTTGGCTATTCTGGGGTCTCTCTGTCCCACACACTTGGGTAGATCTGGTTTTTTCTTGCACAAATTTTTTTGAAAGGTCTCCATTTTGTTCTGATACAGAATGAAAACAAATGCCAAAACCACAGTATTTTTGGCAAACTGGAATACTTGTTTTCTAGCTAGCTCTGCTTAGTAAGTTGCATTTTTAAATAGACTATTTAAAATTAGGTTTCAGTGTAGTAGCCGTGTTAGTCTGTGTCAGCAAAAAGAAAACAAGAAAAATACCTGTGGCACCTTAGAGACTAACACATTTATTTCAATGTGTTAGTCTCTAAGGTGCCACAGGTATTTTTCTTGTTTTCGTTTTATTTAAAATTAGTTTCCTCTTTACTTTCTTCCCAGGATCCAAGTTCAGGGTTTTGTGATTCCCTTACAGTAGCTGACACCCAAAACAGAAAATTCCCCCCTACCCCATTTCTAGCTTCATTTAAACGTCTTAGATGCTATTATCAGCTGTTGCAATGGAAATCGAGATTCCTGAATTTAGGTAAGTAATGCTGGAAGAGTGTGTTAAGATCTACACCGGGCTTGAGAGGGACATGGACCATCAGGGAACCAGCTGCAGTTCCCTAATTCTCCAGCCCTGCTCTCATTGTAAGTTAGAGCCATCTAGGGACTGTTGTAATGTGCATCTGCTGACAACAGCTTTAAGGGACTATTTGCCAATTCAGAACTGGTGGAGAACAGTGGGTTCCAGCAGCACCCGTCCTGCCCCTGGCATACCCTGGAGCTGAGGGAAGGCTGGCACGTGAGCGGGGTACATTGACTTGGTGCCACATGAGAGCTCCCTATCACAGGTGGAATTTTCAGTAGGCTACGGGCAGCCAGTATCCAATGGCTTTGCGCAACATGAACAAGGTCAGAGTAGAGCGAAAACCTGTCCCTTTGTGTGAGAATGTAAATGCATTTATAATTTTTATGTTTACACCTTTTATGTCTACATCTTAAATGTGTTAAAGATTTGCAGTCTCAGATCTGTTTTTAAAAACTTTATTTACAAAAGCTTTAAATGCAGTGTTGTGGGCATCCCTAAAGCACCCCTGACAATTCAAAGAGTACCACTAGCTGGTGTGTTTTGTACAAGGCTCCTTCATTAAGGTGAAGAGACATGTGAGCTGACAGAGCTTTGGTTCTTGATCACTAGCACACCTCGAGACCGATTTAACAAACTGCCCTGCTTACCAACAGCATTTGATGACTTTGTCCCATCTTTGGTGAGTGTTTTTTCCGAAGTAAGAGCCAAACTTCTAAAGTGCAATATGACTCCACTTATGTTTAAGTGCTTTGGTTCCAATTTCTGCAGATTACAGGCAGAGACATGTAATTAAGGGCTCCATGGAGCCTTTGCGGGGGGGGGATGAAATGCATTTCTGTTGAACCCCCTCACTTTGTTCTGTTGACCAAATCCATTTCATTACATTTTTGTCAACAGTATGTCGTTCTGCTCAGATCATACTGTCAAGAAAAATGCAGCAGCATAAAATCTTTTTGTCCACAAAAAATAAATTGCAGACTAAATTTTATTTTTTGTGTGTGTGAGTATGAAAGAAAGTGAGTATGTTTACAAGCTGGAAATATGACTTCCTCCCTCCCGCTGAGAAAGCATGGTGAAATGGCCAGAATAATTAATACAGTAAAATCCTGCTTGAACATCCCTGGATTATGAGAAGTGTTTAATATTTATTTGGATTCTCATAGCACCTAGGAGCCACAATTGTGGACCAGGACCCCATTGTGCAAGGTGCTGTACAAACACAAAACAAAATGACAGTCCCTGTCCCAGAGAGCTTACAATCCCAGTATAAGACAAGACACAACAGATGGATACATCACTGATAGGGTTAGCTAATCATAGCTGCCTAACCCCTGGCTTTTTGTCTGAGATGCAGGAATTTTGGGGGTATTTCTCCCGGACTGCAAGTTTGCCTCCAGATCTCAGTGGGTACTGTGGGTACTACCACCATAGATACTACAGTTGTGAAAGGGATGTTGAATAGATTACAGAAGGAATAGAGAGTGAAATGTATTGTACAGGTAACATTTTTCCCCCTCTGGCAGGATAAACTTGGGGTAAGGTCGGGAACAGGTAAAAATCAGTCTTTTCACCATCCTCTTGTAGGCGGGTATAGAATGAAGAATTTCCCATCATGACTGTTGTCATTTGTATTGTTTTGCTAACTGATAGTGTCCTTGTCTGTACCGTCACACACTGATATAACATTGCTGTTTTCTTCTCCCTTTCTTGCTCTGTGACTTCAGTGTTGCACATCAGGTGGCTTGTGTGTGATGCCGCATTCAGCGTGAGAGAACTGGTGGGGAGTTGATACTAGCAAGGTTTGTGTCAGCATGTAGTATCACTGTGTTAGGGAGATGGGTGATGTAATAGATCTTTTGCATCTCTGGATAATGTGACCAATCCAGCATGCAAGCAAAACAGTTTCCTGGCTTTTCTTTTAGATTTGGTCTTAACTTGGGGATGCTGAGTGGCGTAGTGAATGAAGCCCTGACTAGGACTCAGGGGACCTGAATTCTATTCCTGGCTCTGTCATGGGCTTGCTGGGTAACCATTTAAAAAAAAAAGTCACTCAGTGCTCAGTTTACCCCCTCTATAAAATGGGAATAATAATACTTATCTTTTCAGTAAAGAGCATTGAGATATACTGATGACAATTGCTATTTATCATCATCACTTGGATATAACATCACTTTTAATACAACCCGCAAAGTGAGGCTGTAACAAGGTTTTGATGAATTGCTAATGGCACTTCAGAGACTTCAGCAAAGGTGAAATGAATGACCGAAGGTGGCAGAGTTCATATGCTAGTTGCCACGCAAGATACTGGTGAGGTGAAGTTTTAAGCAATAACAAGAGGACCTAGTCTTTCTCCATTTAAATCAATTTGCAGGTTTGCCTTTCTCCACGTGCCATTTGTTTATGGCAACGGGAGTAGCTTCATATGTAGCATAGCCTCTAAACCAAGCTGGTGGTGATGAATATAGTTCATGCAGAGCTGAAAAACAGTGTAGGTTGTAAAATATGTGTTTTGTCAGCTTAGATGTAACAGTAGCCATCAAATGTTTGAAGCCTCTGCTGTTGACAAACAAGGAGAACAAGTACCATAAGACATCATTTTACTGAATGCATTGACAGTCTGCTGCGAAATTGCATGTGTGCTGTGGTGTTTTGCTCAGCTGTGGAGTCTGCTGCACACTTAACCACTTGCTTAATTAGGCTAGCATTGAACCATTAAAATGGAGAAGGAGTCACCAAAATAAGTGATTTGGTTAAATTCATGACTGATTTCTTTTTGCCCTTGTGTCAAGCACTTTGCATAATGAAACTGCCTTTGGTAGGTGGTTCCACAATTAAAACACATCTTGATTTTTTCTCCCTGTTCCACATTAAACTGCATCCTATATTTTTTGATACATGGGTATTTCTGTCCATATGGTAAGGAACAAGAGCACTCCTTGGTACCCAGTGAAAAAGAGGTTAATTTAAGTTCAGCTTCCCCTTCCCTTTCACAGGTGCTCTGGGGAAGGGATATATGGCTGCACCTACATTAGAAAATTATAATCCTTATAGCATCTTCCATGACATTGCAACAGCACTGGAGTGAGAATGGTGCAAACCCTAAGGTAATCCTGGGATTTACACTAGTGTGCCAGGAATATTTGCCCAGACATCTGGCTTCCTTTATATGGTGGTAAAAACAACTGAACCCTGTTTATAATAGCAGCCTATTAAACAGAAGAAAATCCCCCAGATTGGAGTCCACCTCCATGTATCATAGGAATGGGTTGGACTCCAATCTGGGGGATTTTCTTCTGTTTAACGTTCTAGCTGTTGATTTATTGAACTTGTTATGAACACTGAACCTGGTAGAAAAGATATTGCTTACTGTGACTCTTCTTGCTTACTGTGACACTTCTTGCTTACTGTGACGACTCTTGTTCTCCTGCTGAGCCATCCCACCTGCTTCAGATGCACAACACGCTAAATGTGAAGAGGAGGGCCCCTGGGTCTCAGAGCCCAGGCTCCAGCCCAAACCCGGATGTCTACCCTGCAATTTTTAGACCTGCAGCCCAAGCCCCGAGAGCCTACGTTAGCTGACCCAGGTCAGCTCCTTTATGGCAGTGTAGAGGTATCCCAAGTGTCCAATAGATAGATTACCAGATGTTTCATCCTATAGGAATATTTAACTGAACATCCTGACCTGGTCATATTTTACTAAATGCTAACGTACTTAGCGCTACAGTCACATACTTCTGCAGTTCCTGGGGAGTAAGTAAAAACGTTTGAAGTAAGCCAAACATGGAATTACTGCATAATCCACCTAGCTGTGTAAATTAATAGCATTTGTTTACTATTTACTCTCTCTCTGTCTCCCAGTTATAGTAACACTGCCAGGACCTCTCCTCTATATGCTTCTTCCCTTTTGTCTCCTTTGTAAAGAGCTCCAAGCTCCTGACCTCCCCTACAATGATAGCTCAAGTGTGCTTTGATTTCACAACACCACTACTGCCACTTCACAATGAAAAAACTCTTACTGCCACCTGGCAGGCATATTCTGTCCTACTACCACTCCTCAGGTCTCTCTCCCTTTCCCACTCCAATCTGTCCTGCTCTTCTTTCCCTCATTCATGTGTTGTATATACATACACACACATTCTTACGGTAGATGCACATGTTTGTTCATTAATGTCTGTATTACGTGTAATTTGGTAGAGGGTAGTGACACCATAGTGAAAGTTGCATCAGAAATTTCATTTCAGCAGGTATATACATACTTGGAGTTGATGTATGTACACCTTTATGTGCATGTATGTATATGTGTGTGTGTGTGCGTGTGCATACACCCTCCCCTATTGAAAGTGTGCACATACCCACTGAAATTAATCTCTGGTGCAACCTTAACTATGGTGTCACTTCCCTGCCACCCTACCATAATATGAATATGTATAAGTAGATAATGATACCATTTAGGTTGATTATGACAGTTGTTACCCCCCGATATTTCCTTCAGCATTTGTGTACACTGTTTTATTCATTTGACCCTGTCCTGATTGAGTCTGATGCGCTTCTCCTGAAACGGAGGTCTGCATTTGGCATTGTACCAGGATTTCTTTTTTCTCACTCTGTTCTCTTGCGACGTTGTTGAAATAGTCTCTCATTTACATATATAATTTAGCATTGTCTTTCAGCTCAGTGTGATAGTATCTGTATTTCTGACAGATTTGTCACAGTATTTGTCTTATTTCTATCAACTGCCTGATTCTCTGTCGTTGTCTTGTTCACTATATTTCATTTGTCTCAGTACCTGCCACTGTCACTATATTTGTCTTCGTCCAAGTCATTATGCTCCTTCAAGCTTTGTCTCATTCACTGATATTGGTCTTGCACTCAGTATTTTTGTCAGTCACAGAATTTTTTGTAAATTATAGATGCAGTTGTCAGAATATTTGTCTTAGTCTCATTATATTTACTACTAGTTTAGTCGTCTGTTTACTACTAGTTGTTTGTTGTACTTGGTATTATAAAAAACATTTGCCTGCTCCAAGGTATTTATTGTATAATCTACAGTAAATAGACAAACAATGCAGTCCAAACATATGAAGCACGAGGTGACCAGAAAAGATATTTATCACATAGCAATGCTGTTTTTTTTTAAATTTTCCTCCTCTTTTTAAAAATAAATAAATAAAATATTTCTGGTTTGTCTCAATGTTTGTTTTCTATCCTATTTTTGTCTCATTCTCGGGACAGGTTTTAGTCCAATATATTTAATTTTTATCTCTCTTCGATCTTTTCTTCTCCCAGTGACCCGTAAGCATAATTCATTTTTCTTCACTGACTCTGAAAATGGCTGAATTGCATGTGCATCTCTGAGGAAAGGATGCTGTGGGAGGTCAGAGCAATGGTGTCATGCAAGTGAATGCAAATATGTGAGTTCTTGCCCTGAACTTTTGTAAGTTCAATCAGGGAGCTCTGGAACAATGTGAATTTTTGCTTATGGGAGGCCAGAGTGGTTATTCATCAGTGCTTCATCAGCTTCTCTTCTCAGTTTTAATACTGCATTAACCAGCTAGGCACCTGCTGCAATACATTAAAAATCTCTTGTATATTTTTAAAGGACATTTATTAAATAAACGGCTTGAAAGTAATTGTGCAGGGTTTTTCCAGCTCCCCATAAAGGAATTTTATTGGCAACAGATCTGAAGAAACTGCCAGTGAATGTAAAAAAAGTACATATGGTGCTCTGCAGAAAAAGGCAAGATGAGAACAAGAAACAATATATACAAAATCAAAACAGGCTTTTAGTTTAATGGTTTTTCAGCCAGCATAAGATATATAGTGAATAAAGGTTTTACAACAAAACAAGTGCACAGGAATGGTATGTCTGTGTTTCATGTACAAGTAGAAGCAATGCAAAGAGGCTGTATTTATAGATGTTATGTACACAGCATACAAACAGAGTTAGAAAGAAAACATAAATACTCTTCTTGAAAGGTTGCAGTGTAACTATTTTTTTCTTAGAATCCAGAAATCTAACAGACAACAACCAAATAGACACACACACACACACACACACACCAGGCTTCTACTTAAGGCAGAGGGGGGCACAACTAAACCAACCCACCTTGCTTGAAAGTTGCTCTTTTGCAGCCTGACTGCTAAGAAGCCAGGTCCTACACTTTCCTGAGAACCTTCTAGCCTGCAAACAGGACCAGGAAGCCACTTAGGATTTAAAGTGATAGCTTGTAGCTTTATAGAGAGTTTTCAATACAACAGTTTCCATATCTGTCCCTTCAAATGCCCTGTAATCTCTCCCAGGCTTTATAAAATACAAGACTCCTAAGGAATGTAGAAGCAGCCCAGAAAAGTGATGTTGGGGAGAAGTACAATGGCAGTAATCACAGGAGGAAAAGAACCATGAAGTTAATGTGAACGGAGACAGCAAAAATTTGGTGTGAGGAAACAGAGTGAGACTATAGGAGTGGTTTGGAGACTAGGGATGCTGGAGCATTGAGCTTCTTTACTTGAAGGGCAGAGATATGTCTATAGCTTTCCACTTTCTCATTGATTTAAATGTGAAATTTTACTAAGCATACCAGCCTGCTAAGTGTACTGTTAGGGGTTATCATGGTGGCTTTATTTGTGAGTGGAAACTCTCAGGCACAATACACAGAAAGAAAGAGAAGTCAGGCCCTAAAATCTGTCCATTGGAGATGCAACGTTGTGCAAAATTAGTGGAACAAGAAACACTGTTTCTCTCTCAAGGGTGAAGCTTCCATAGCCAGCTGAAGGATATTTACTGGCCCTAGAAAAATAGTTTTGTGTGTATGGATGACAGGAACCACTCTGATCATAGTTCCTGTAGCAACACACACAGCGCCCTGTGCAAACCACACAACTCCTGAATCTTGGAATTTACCTGAGCAGCTGAACACCTGCCAGACCTAGACGCACACATTTTCCCTATGTGATCCCTAAACCTTAGATCCAACAATGTGTAACTAGCCTGCTAGATTACTGCACAAATACAATTCTTTATTGCATCTAATACTGCTAATGCTTGCTTCAGATAATTACTTTGTGCCGATATGTGCTACTGCTACTCATTCACACTCCTCACATCACGGTCTGTTTAGACTAGTAAAAAAGTGCTTTTTAAAATCAAGATTGCTAGCATGATTCTAAATGCCTGATAACATCTATTAGAGAGAGAAGGTGTGTAGCGTAATATATTTTATTGGACCTATTTCTGTTGGTGAGGGAGACAAACTTTGGAGCTTACACAGAGCTCTTCTTCAGGTCATGTAAATTTGGTGTAAGCTCAAAAGCTTCTCTCTCTCTCACCAACAGAAGTTGGTCCAATGAAAGATATTACCTCACTCACCTGGTGTCTCTAATATCTTGGGACAAGCACAGCCACAACTAAAGTTTAACACCTATTGACAGATTAACACCTTTGCAATCATGTTAGCTGGTTGGGTTGAAGCCTAAATATGTGTGTGTGTGTGTATACATATATGTATACATATAAAAACAAGCTAAGTGATGATCTTGAATTCAGAGATTCCAAGGCCAGAAGGGACCATTGTACTCATTGAGTCTGACCTCTTGTATAACACTGACCATAGAACTTCCCTCAAATAACTCCTAGAGCAGATCTTTCAGAAAAAAAATTCCAACCTTGATTTAAAAATTGTCAGTGATGGAGACTCGAACATGGCCCTTGGTAAATTGTTCTGCTGGTTATAATTTCTCTGTTAAAAAATTACGCTTTATTTCCAGTCTGAAGTTGTCTAGCTTCAACTTCCATCCATTGGATTGTGTTAGACTTTTCTCGGTTAGATTGAAGAGATCATTGTTAAACATTTATTCCCCATGTAGGTACTTATAGATAGTGACACAAGATGTCCCATTTTTAAAGGGATAGTCCCATTTTTGGGGACTTTTTCTTATATAGGCGCCTATTACCCCCTACCTCCTGTCCCGCTTTTCACAGTTGCTATCTGGTCACCCTACATATAGACTATAATGAAATCACCCCTGAACCTTCTCTTTGTTAAGATAAATAGATTGAGCTCCTTGAGTCTGTCACTGTAAGGCAGGTTTTGTAATCCTTTAATCATTCTTGTGACTCTTCTCTGTACTCTCTCCATTTTACCAACATTCTCCTTGAATTGGACTCCAGAACTGGACATAGTATTCCAGAAGCGGTCACACTAGTGACAAATACGGAGGTAAAATAATCTCTCTTCTCCTACTCAAGATTCCCGTTTATGCATCTAAAGCAGTGGTGGGCAACCTGCGGCCCGCACGTGGCCCGTTAGGGTAATCTGCTGGCGGACCATGAGACAGTTTGCTGACGTTGACCATCCGCAGGCGTAGCTGCCCGCAGCTCCCAGTGGCCATGGTTCCATTCCTAGCTTCTGATTTATAGCCATTAATATTAACTTCCCCTTTCTTTCATTTGTTTTATATTTTTTTAAAAAATTTTTATAGCTGCCTTCACTTCCCTTCCAAATCTGTTTGGTTATCTAACCGATTCCACTTTCTTCCTCGATTTGTGGCTCTTTGGGCATCTAGTTTTCTTAAACAATTCCCCGTTATCATTCACATTTGTCTGATTAAAATCTTTCTCCCAGCTGATTTGGCTCAAAATTGTTTTCAGCTTTGTGAATATGGCCCTTCTAAAGTACCAAGTGTATGTGCATGTGTGTGTGTATCTATCTATATTACTGGTTTGGACTTTATTCTGTTTGAACATTATAAATGTGATCAAGTCATAATCACTAAGCTACCATAAATTTTTAGTTGTGTGGTCAGTTCCCCTTTATCTGTCAAGACTAGGTATAATATAAAATCTGTCTCTAGAGTATCAGTATCATCAACCCCAAGCATTCAAAAATCATGTCAGGCCTAAAAAATCACAAGACTTGAAATTTAATACTATTAGATTTCTGTGTGTCTTTTGGCTTTTGAATCTTTAGAGGTTACATTTTCAATCTTATCTCTGTAACCATGAAGGCTAGAAACTTAATATTAAAAAAGAAAGCAAGCTGAGATTTGAGTGTATTCACATGACTGCAGGCTATAGGCCCAGAAGAAAAACACCAAACATCATGACATTTGTGATAACATTGCAAGAGTTGACAACTCCGAGTAAGTGTTAGGGGATGTTTTGAGTCATGTTTGCTAACTTAATTTATAAAATCACTTTCCCCCCTAGTTTGGACACACCCTGACAGAGGTATGAAATAGTCAAACTCTTCACCTTCACTCAGTGTAATTTCCCAGGTCAGGCATTCTTTCCAGGTAGAGAGAAACTTTGTTAATAGATCATACGTAGTTTGCTGCAAGTGTTCAGTATTACAACCGTGACCTGTTGGTCTGTTTTAATCAGGCATGCAGTTTGCATGACATGTTTCTCTTTCTTAAAACAGGTTTCTGGAATGTTTACAAGTTTCAAATTTGTTTCTCTCAAATATTGTCTAATTCACTTAAATTCACTATTCCAGTGGGTAAATTCATCTACTAGAATATTCAGAGAAAGAAAATTAAAGGAGCTTGAATACAGCCACACCTATTTTAGTTTTTATTTGTATGGGTGGATATTCATGGAAAATATTTTGAGGTATTCATTTAGCTCTGATTAACATTGATACATGGCTGATTAATTAAAAGATAATATTTTCAAAGAACATATTAAATCATAGTACTGGAAAACATGGCCATTGTATCTCATCAGCCATGTTTATTATCTATATATTGCTACATCTGAATATATATTAAAACAGTACACAGGGAACCGGTACATGTATTTAAAATATAACGCTTTGCCCTTTTTTTTAAATATGGAGATATGCCTATCTCATAGAACTGGAAGGACCTTGAAAGGTCATCGAGTCCAGTCCCCTGCCTTCACTAGCAGGACCAAGTACTGTCCCCTGACTTCAACCACATCAAATCTATTTGGAATATACTTTTTTACATGATGGACATTTTATAAAAACATACTTTAATAAAGGTGAAATAGAGTCCAGAACTAGTATGACAAACGATGTTAATCATAAGTCCCTGTTCAGTAGTAGTTGTCAAAATGGTATGCTCTGTGATGGACCAGTTGTTTCTGTTGGCCACAGTGTGGTTCTTCCGGTGGTAAAATGGATGGATGTGGTCATTTGACAGGTCTCCTGTGGATAGCCATTTTCCTCCTGTCATTAACAATGGTGAAGATTAAAAACAATGTAACAAAATACCAACAGTATCCTTGTGATTTTTTACCCATGTGTTGCCTAAAGATTTCCTGATGGTTGCTCAGATACGTGAACAGCTGGCTTTTGCGCATAATCTGTCACTTGCAGCATTTTTCAGGCTACCCATCTAAAACCAACCTCACTTGGGGCCTGATAGCTAGTGAAGGGCACAGAAGAACCTGTGACCCGGCTCAGTGCCAGCAGAAGACATGGGCGGGAGTGTAAGCTGCCAAGAGACCATTACATGGTCAATGAGCATCAAGTATTATTGGTAAAGGCAAGAGTCTCCGTTGGGACTATGCAAACTACTGTCCAATCTCAGGTTATGACACTGTGGAAGTGTTTCCTAATTTTTTTTTATAGAGTGGGCTACATCTCAATCGAGAGGGAATCATGTGCATCAACTCCCTCCCATTTGCAATCCAATAGCCTCACTGTGTTATTTGCTTACAGGGAAAAGTAATATTAAGAAAATACGTTGTTTTATGCTTTGCTTCTGTTACAGTAATTTAGCAGCTGGAAATTGACCATGTGACCAGATAGCTCTCCACTAATATTTTCTCTGTGTAGCTAGTACCTGTGTACCACAGCTTGGGATTTAATAGTTTAGTGGACCATCAGTTATATATTGATTATAGAGTAAAGTGAGAAAAATACCCCATCATCCCCTCAGCTCTGCAATGCTTCGTCTCTGTTAAAAAAGAATGTCCCAGATATTCTTGTTCTTTTATTTTACTGTCGGACATTTATCAATTCTTCAAGAGATTAATAAATATCAAGGGGAGTGGTTGCTTCACTCTTTTCTTATGACCCCAAAATTAATCCTCTTTCAATCCATCAATCAGTGATTGAAGTTCCAGGCTGGCTAGTAGTGGAAAGACTCATTTAAGTTGATTGATAAACTGAGTAACTTTGATGAAATATGGTCTGCTTTTATTCATCTTTTTGCTTAATAATAAGCTGTCTGGTTGCCCTCCTGACTTTGATATTTGCTGTATTATAATGTATAAGCACTTGCATTTTCTATATTCTGTGGCCTTATTTCTTTCAGGACTTTTCTGCTGTACTTGAATGTTTCTTCCTTTTATATTTTATGTGCTGTTGTGTACATATGTATTTATATGTAAGCCATTTTTTACATATATATGCAAGCAGGTCTTTTATGGAACACAGGAATTAGCATATGGGATCAGACCAATATTTCACCTAGTCTGGTACAATCTTTACAGCAGTGGCCAGTAGATAGCTGTGGAATAATCTCCCATTGTGGAAGTTTCTTCCTATATCTGCCGATATCCTTGAAGCATGAGGATTTATATTCCTGTTGTAAAGAAAATATTGTTTTAATCATATCTAATATAACCGTGGATGGTTTAATAATTGATCTATATTGTGTAGGTTAATTATGCTATGTGTTTAAAAAACAAAAACGAAGGCCCTACTTAATTTGCCATATTGCAGAAATTGTGGATCCTGCAATATTAGGCTTCCACCTCCATTTTGTCAGCTGCCCATGGCTGACAGCGGGAACCTTGACTGCCAACTGCCTGGGGCCGACAGCGGGAGCCCTGGCTGGCACTGCCGGGGCTCCCGCTGTCAGCCCCGCACATTATTGACTGTAATATAGTTGCAGCAAAATGTCTGGTTATCAAAAAAATTAGCATCCCTAACATAATACTTGAGTGTTTATATTGTTCCAGCAAATTTTTCTTAAACAAATAGCTCCACTCTAGCTTTTCCAGGTTACCACAGTTAATAAATGTCCATTACTACTTTCCCCTGGTTGTCCATGTCTTGTCCGCAACGCAGCTGCGATTATTTGACAATCATCCCGCGATTCAAGTAGGGCCTTAACAAAAACGTATTTCCTTTTATCCCTTTTACATTTGCTTGCCATTCAATTTAATTGAATTTCTCCTTGTTTCTTGCTTTATGATGGGGCCAATAGGAATACATGATTATCTTCATTATGTCATTTATAACTGTGAGATTTTATCATGCACTCTCTTATTTGTCTCCTCTCTAACAAGTCCTGCTGTTTTCAGTCTTTCCTTATATGGAAACCTTTCTGTGCCCTACTTTGAATCTTTCACATTTCTGCTGTGTCTCTACTTGAGACAGAATGACTGGAACTGAACACAGTGGGCCAAATTTTCTGCCAGTGTAATTCCACTGACTGCGGTGGAGTTACACTAGCAGAGAACTTGATCTAGAGTTCCAGGTGAGGGCGCGTCATTGATTTATATAGAGGCATTTTTATAATTTCATTATGTTCTATTGCATTCCTTATATATTGGTACGTTGTGTTTGCTTCTTTGAACAGATGTTTTCACTGAGCTGACCTCAGTGACGACTCAGGGCTTTCCCCAGAGTGGTTACAATTAATTTAGAATCCAACATGGTGTATGAGGTCAAATTACCCTTTCCAATGTGCATTGCTTTTACCAAAATTGCATGGAAAAGTAGTAATGGACATGTATTAACTGCGGTAATCTGGAAAAGCTAGAGTGGAGCTATTTGTTTAAGAAAAATTTGCTGGAACAATATAAACAGTCAAGTATTATGTTATGGCTGCTAATTTTTTCGATAACCAGACATTTTGCTGCAACTATATTACAGCATGCTGCGCATTCATCTACCTTTGTTATGTCCACACATAGCTCTTCACAGTCTTCTGTGGTCTTAAAGACCCAAAGACATGTTCCTTTGTCTTTTAGGTTTTCGCTGGTGTATTCACTCTGTCTTCACTATTTTTGGTGAGGTGTTCGTATTACTGTCCTGACCATGAAATTATTCTCTACATGTATATTGTTGCGCAGTGATATATTTATATGTTAAATTCCTGTCTGTACTTCTGCATATACGCGCCTGTTATATGCAGTTGTTAATTTTAAAAAAATCCATGCTTTTCATTTATTTTTGTGAGAGTTAGGACTGCTAGCCCCAATGTCCTTCCCAAATTCTGTTCTGAGTAATTGTATGCTACACATTGAAATTCCTCATACACTTTATATTGAAAAAAAATTTCTTCTGCATTTACTGTTCTTGACTGTTGGTCAGTGTTGCTGCATCCTCTTACAACAGCAATCCTCTTCTGTTCTAGAGGTGACTGCATTTCTGTGGGGAAATTAATTCCCACATTTTACGTTTAGCCCCTGATCTTGCAGTCAGGTCTGCATAGGGAGACACTTGCTCAAGCACAGACACTCACTGGAGTCAGGCCTATAAAGAAATAAACAATTCTACGAGACATAGTCTTGATCAATCTGTCTTACACTGCATTTTCTCTTTCTAGTTGAAATCTGAGCTCCATTTTGCAGACACTAATAGACCTGGAAAGTTTTATTCACATGAAGATTCCCATTAGTGTCAAGGGGATAGATCTACAAAAGTATTTAGGTGCCTACAAATGTAAATAGCTGCCTAGTGGGATTTACCAAGTGCCTAAGTGAGTTAGGCACCTAAGGCCCATAGACTTTCAATAGGAGTTTGACACCTAACCTGCTTAGGCAATTTTGTAATTACCACTAGGTACCTAGCTGCACCTAAATACCTTTGTAAATCTGGCCCACTATTCATGTGAATAAAGCTACACTCATGCATAGAAATTTGCAGGATTGGTCCTTCCTCCTGTCCCCGCAAATATAATGTTCATGAGCAAGTCTCAGAGCAGTAACCCTATTACAACCTTTTATCTTAAGGAAATAGAACATTTCAGGTGCTGTTTCCATCATATTAATTTCTAAATTAAGCTAATACTTTATTGATTTCAACGTCAGACCTTTTCCTGATAAAATAAAATATTTTTTAAAACAAATGACTCAACAACTTGAGCTTTCAGGTGCCTATCCCCACTCTAGTGAAATGAAATCAGATATTTGCTGTTATAAAAAGGTCAAGTGACAGTTGCTGATAATCAACAAACAAGTACATTTATACATTTGCTGCCCTCAGACATTTGATTTTTCTTGTTGATGATATTGCTCTCTGAGTCTAATCTCAAATGTCAAATTAATCTCATTCCTTACATTTTACCCATGACATATTTCAATTCTGTCATTAGCATTCTTGTTTCACAAAAAAGTTGTGTAAATAGAGTAGGTTTTTTTCTACTGGCTGTAGATATTATTTTACAAATCACTTATATTTATTAACTATGTTAATGTCTTTGATGTATATTTTGCAACTTATTTAACACTCCCACAGCACATATTTGAAACGAGTAAGTGTTCTGTCCAGGGGAGGAAATAAAGGGTAAGCTAGAGCAGTTGTAACAGATTCATGAGAGGTAATATTCAAAATGGATTGACATCAAGGCAGATTTTTACTTCAGGGTTTCAATGCCTTTTCATGGTCTTTTCCAGCACCAAAGTTGAGTACATCAACTTCGAGCTTTAGAGACAGCTTATAAACCCATGAATATAATTTGATGGCATTTCACCTTGGTTTCCTCATTTTAAAGCAGGACTTGAAGATCCTTGGTGAAATTCCAACGTCAGTGGAGCTAGGGTTCCACCCTCGGTTCCAAGGCTGGACTGTATTGTTAAGTGTGAACAGAACTATATATCAAAAAGTCTGGTGGCTTTCCCGCTCCCAGTTCAGGAGGAAGTTTCCTATTCGTCTGAATTGGGTGCTACTGGGTGTGTGCTACCCCTTTTTTCATACACCACTGTTAGAAAAGAGACCCGGGACTAGATTCAGCTTGAGCATACGCTGGTGGCAGGATCATAGATGATGAAAAGACTTCCAGGGGGATTCTGCGTTGGTGGAAAGCTGCTGCAACCACACCTTTCCCTGGGTGCCCTCAAAAATCCAGCAGAACCCCAAATGTGAGGAATTGTTGGGAGGAAGACTGACTACAGTAGTAGGTGGTTGTGCTGGATCAGCTTTTTCCCCACCAAAGCTCTCCACTGGTGGTGCTTTAATGGAGCTCCTGACAGAAACTATTGTGTCCTTATCTAATATTACCTTGAGGCAGAAGAGCAGTAGAAACGCTTCCCTCTGGGTGAATTCTCCATAAAAAAACAGCGGGCCTCATTGGTATATAAGTTCAGTAAATGCCATTTGCACCAGCCAAATTGTGATGGCAAATGGAGACCCTGGGTCTAAGCCTCAATTGATGTAAATCAGTGTAGCACCACTGAAGCCAATTTATCTAAGATTCTGTAAATAAGTGACCAATCTGCCCCCTCTTATTTTTTAAGACACCATGTAAAAAGGTAATTTCTAATATTTGGCCATAATGTTTTCTTAAAAAGAGAGAAAAACAAAAAAAATTGTATTTTAAGGGTACACTTTTTTAAAACTTTAAAAATGTAGTGGGAAAATATCTGATCTCAACTCACCTTTTCTTACAAAGGAGTGACTTCCTTCAACACATGGGTAAAGACAAAGGTTTGCTACTGCACTGAAGGGTTGCGATCTAGTTTTAAAAAATTATATGGCTTCATATTTTGATTTAAGATGGTCTGTGTTTATAATCAATTACTTTTGGTCAAAATTCATGTCTTGGACCAACCCTCATTCTTCAGCTTTCCTTCTTGGGTACTAATACAACTTTCCTTCTTGGGTATTAATACAGAGTTGTCCAGTATGGTGTCTGGTTGTTTTCACCTTCCTGTGAAGCATCTAGTACTGGCCACCGTTGAAGACAGGAAAACAAACAGGAATAGGGTTACCAGATAGCAACTGTGAAAAAACGAGACAGGGGGTGGGGGGTAATAAGCGCCTATATAAGAAAAAGTCCCAAAAAACGGGACTGTCCCTTTAAAAACGGGACATCTGGTCACCCTAGACAGGAAGAACAATTGGTGTGATCTGAAATGGAAATTCCTCACTCTGGTATAATCATGAAATAGTCACTACAGAGAATTTCATTACCTCCTGCTTTTCAATAAAAAGAGTTTCCATGGCAACAGACCATTGCTTTTCAAGTTGTAAAACTCCAATATTTTTAGGGACCTTCTGCTTCAGAACTGTGTGAGATATCTGGAGAGAAGTCACCCTCGAAAATCAGTGTAGTCTTTCTGAGGGACAGCCCTTTCCTGGAACTAAAATATTTGAAAAATTAAAATTTGCAGGAGTTGTGTGGTTAATATCTTTACGCACTATGCTGAAATAGACTTTTAAATTCCTCATATTTTCTGCTAAAAATGAGGTCACTGATGGTACTGGATTGTGACAGTTTTACATTACAATTTCCTTGCTTCTGTGGCTTTGTTTCTAAATCCAGCTCACTGCCCTTTTGGCCTGCTGTTTCATGGCAGCAAAAGAAAGTACAATGCAATCTCTGAACGTGGTTGTAGGACTCAGGATGACAAGTGAGTGAAAAAGAATAGGGTGTAGGGGAAATCACGTTGTTGAGCTTATGGGAAATCTGAACTGCCTTTAGTCCTGCAGCAGAGAGAGCTGCAAAAAGACAGTTACATGCAGACCTAGAGTTGGTGAAAATGAGATTGAAAGAGGAAAGCTTGACTAGCAACCATGAAAGAAAGGTTAAGAGAAGACTGCAAGGAGGGCTGTATATCCATCAAACATGTTTAGATCAGCCAGAGCCAATTTTTGGTAAGTTAAAAATCTTCATAGGCAGAGACAATACAAATGTGCAAAAAGGGAAACACGAGGCATTTGATGATGATATGAAGACGTGGCTGCATTTACAAAAGTATCAGATATATTTATCTGTTTTGAATATCTGATTTCAAGGAATCAAGCGTTAGAGAGGGGCACCCTTGCCATAAAGTGTCAGGTCCAAAGCTTAGTTGTCTCTCTCTGTTGACTGAGTCCCCCCTGAGTCCAGAACATCATCCCTGGTGATGATCCCAGTAGGGAAGTCATACACATGTATGAGGAGTCTCCTCTTTCAATGGGGTGTGGGATCCACTGCAGGTTAGCTTCTGTCCTCAAATACATGGGTGTTTCTCAGTATATTCAGCCTATGAAGCTTTAGGACCTGATTTTTGAAGAGCCATCCTTGCATTTTCTGCTCACAAATTGCAGGCATGAGTAATTTCAGGCACAGTTTTGCACCTGAAGCTATTTGCAGGTGCAGTAATGTCACTTGGATGTTTTACATACCTGATTCACAGGTGCAATCAGGTATGATATTTATTGTACATGGAAAGAACTGCGGGCGCACAAAGTAGGGAAACCAGTCCCAGAATCAGACTCTTAATATTTATTATTGTATTCAAAACATGAATATGTCATTGTCATTGATAATTAAATAATTGTACTAGTTATCAATTAAAGGAATGCTAGGCTGGATGACGTTCTTAGTCCGTCTTTGTCTTTTGCCTTCTCATCACATGGGTTAAAGACGACAACTCTGCATAAAACAAACAAAACTTTCAATTAATTTCTCCTCTCTCAGCACAAAACTGCTCCGTGATCTTGAAGAAACAAAGTACTTTAGAGATGCGATTATAAATTTAATGTCCTCACCTGCCAGAGGGGGACACCCTCCTTACATCTAACTGTTCTATGCTCAATTCTTCCTGCACTGGCGTCTAGCTGCCACCCTGCCCCTCTTCTTTCCTTCTCTCTCTGCTCCCAGTGTGTACTGCAATAGAAGGAAATCCTCTTTTTATTTCTTTATTTTAATCAGCCTGTGTCAAATGTTTAAGCAGTTTAGTATTGTTTTAACACAAGCGTTGTCTTCCCTCTCTGTGTGTGTACATATTCATCCTCTGCTTCCAGTGAGGAGAGGAGTATTTGATTTAAAGTGCATGAGAGCATAAGAGGTACTGTGGAGGTTCATGCACCCTACTGAAGTGAGTTCATAGTGCTCATGCTTATTCAGGAGATTACTTCTGTGTAAGGGTTTTCATCAGTGGCAGACAACCAGGGATATTGTCCTGGACCTCATTCTAGCAGGGCCAGGGAAAGAACAGCAAGGCTCAATCTTTATTCCATTCCCCCTCTCTGGATATTCTAGTCTCCTGGTCTGAGCATCGGGAGCAGTTTTTCATCTACTCCTCCCACTTCTCACCTCATCATCTGATCAGCAGGGAGTGGACGTGGTGCCCACTCCTGCTGAACAGCTAACAGTGAGGAAGCTGAGGGGGCAGGGGGAGGGCAGAAGGAGAGGAGTCCATGCCTGGATCAGTGCATTCTGGCAGCTTTCCTCTCTCCAGTGCAGCTGCAGGGAAGCTGTCAGGTTGGCTCCTCTGATATTTTAATAGAGGAGGAGAACGAAGATAAACGGCAATTTCTGCCAGATCATAGGAGAAGGTAGTGACTGAGCAACTATCTCAAAGGCAGTTCTTCTCCCTTGCAGGGACTCCCTTACAGCTCTAAGCTGACAGGAGAGAGCGCTCCCGTTGGCTTAGTTACTCCATTTCCACAAGAGAAGCTCCCTTGTCGACATAGTGCCGTCTACACAGTGTGTTTAAAGTGGGTATAACTACATTGCTCGGGGTGTGGATTTTTCACACCCCTGAGCGACGTAGTTATATTGAGGTAAGTGTATAGTGTAAACCTGGTCTTAGACTTAGAATCTCCTGTGCCTAGTAGCACTTGAGGCAACTCGTTTTTTCCCCCACTGCAGTCTGTCCAGGTCAAAAGGAAAGGGAATGAATCCTAGGCCTCCACCAGCTGTTCAGAAGTGACTTGATGGGTGTGGGGAGAAAAGAGAATGGAGAACATATGTGTGTGGCAGGCGGGAGAAGAGGAAAGAAGAGAGTGTGAACGTGTGGTTGTGGAGCAATATGATGGGAGTAACTGAAAAGATGCAGAGGGGAAAAGAAATAAGATGAAGAATGGGACAAAAAGAGTGAGAGGGGAATGAAATGGAGTTGTGATATTTAGGAAAAAAGGAGAGAAGAAAAATTAGCTGGTGGGAAATCAGGTGCTGGAAAAGAGTGTTTTCTGCCATTATGGTATAAAATGTAAACATTAGTTCTGATGCATGACATACAGAATATGTACATAATACCCAAGTACTTTATCATCTTTTAAGGTAATGTCGTGGTTCAGGTTTATCTGGTATGTTGCGTGTGAAGTCCAAAAGTAAAAAGCTGCCTTTGTTTGACGAGGATGGAATGGATGTTTCTTTCCTACATATGCAAATGCAAGATTGTAGAACTTCTCTTGGGTTTTATGCGAGTTAATATAGAAAATATAAAGGACTTTGTTCAGTGTCTTACAGAGTCCACAGAGCAGCAGTCCATTGAGGCTCTTTGGCGGACTCACTGAGATTCTGCTGTGGTTAGCACAAGGTGAAGTGAGAGCTGCAACACCATTTGCCTCTGCACCCTTGCCTCTGCACTGCTCTTCTGCCTGGTGAGAAAGGAGCCAGGTCTGTGAGACTCTTCGGGTGTGTCTACACTGCAATCAGACACCTGCGGCTGGCCCATGTCAGCTGACTCAGGTTTGCCGGGCATGGGCTGAGGGGTTATAAAATTGCAGTGTAGATGTTTGGGCTCGGGCTGGAGCCAGAGCTCTGGGACGCCATGAAGGGTCTAGTGGTGTTAGTGCTAGATAATCCCAGCCCTTGTGCACTAGGAGAACAGAACTGAGCCTGTGGCTGGCCCTTAATGCAAGTACGCAAGGCAGGGAAGGCTCTTTGCCTGTCCATTCAGGGATAACTACCATCTCATCCAAAGTCATTACATTGTCTTCATTTTTTTCTTTACTGTTTACTTTCAGCAACAATCAGAGTAGCTGTTCAGAGGAATTAAGCTTTGTGCTCGCATGTCAGTTTTACCTACCCACTTTCAGATAACAACCTCTGCAGCCTCTCGGAGCCTCACTCAAGCCTCTAGGGAACTTGCTTTGTATATCTGATCACTAAAGTCCTTGCTGTGGTTTTGTTCCTTAGAATTTCACAATCCCTCATTAATTCTACTCTTATTTTTCTATAGGAATCATAGGCTCACCTGACCATGCCCTGGCTATACCAAGTCTCCTTTTTGGCCTTCCATGCAAAAAGATAAGGCAAAAAAAATGTGGGTGCACATAGTCCATATACATACCTGTGTGGACAGATTTTCAAAACACAAGCATTCTGTGCCTAAATTAGTTGGTTAGCACATGGATATCTGCATATAGTTTTGGTTAGGAACAGTCAGACTTCTTGTTAAGTACTAATCTGTTCTGAAAATCCAATCACACTAGTTACACACATGTACACTGAGGGTATTGTGTGGTCATAAACTCAGTGCAGAAGGGACCAGTGCTTGTATGCCTAAATGTGAGCAAAAGTGTTTATGAAAGTAGTTTGTGCCTGAGGAGTTGACACTGAAGGAGTCTGGTGACACTCACCGGAGGAGTCTGGTGACCCTCAGTTCTTTGTGTGTGCATTTTGTAGTCACATTTCCTGCTTCTATGATGGACACTGTAGAATTAAAACTTGAATTGAACTGTTGCAGAAAAGAACCAAGATCTCTGCTCAGGAATCAAGCCCTGTTGCACAATAGCAAGAACTCAAAGTTATTTATATTCAAGCTCTTTGCTGAAGGAATGTAGAAGTCAGAGTGAGTAGGGCAATAGGGAGGATAAATGGAAGGTAGAGGCCCATAAAATGATGAAAGCAAAAAATAGGCAGATTTATTCTTGATGAACAAGAAGGGCGATGATTAAGCAACAGTAGCCACAATTATTTATTACTCGTATAGCACTAGGGGTGTGGCATGCATGGTATTTTACAGATGGCTATAAAGACAGTCGCAAGAGCTGGGAAGAGATGAGAACACAAGGAATGATTGGGGAGCATGAAGACAGTACTATTGTGTAATTTGGAGATTACTGCATACACTTTGAGGATTACAGAGTTTGTTTTTAAGTAGCTTTTGTTTATCTGAATATGGGAAGTATCCTTGAAGTAGTCGGTTTTGAGAAGAGGCTTGATGGACAAAGTATGGTCGTGTAATGGACAGAATTAGGAAGGAAGTTTCTAGAGGCAGCATGAAAGCTTCATCAGGTGAAGCATCATGTGCTGAGTGAAGAAGGGATAAAAAGATGCGTCTAGAGACGCATGAAGAGAGGATACGTTGTGGAGAGCCTGGAAGATGGGAACAAGGATCTTGAATTTGATTTGGAAAATGATCAAGAATGAACGGAGGGATTATTGGAGAGGGTGAATCTGTCTATAGAATTGGACAAGAAACATGATTTTTGAGGAAGCATTTTGGATCAACTGAAGAGGCCTGAGGTGAGTATGAGGGAGGCCAGGCTGTAGGCAAAGTAGCAAAGCAGCACACAGTAAAGAAGGCTGATAGGCTGTTGGCTCATGTCAAGAGGATAACAGTTACATAAATGTGAGGAGATTGTGCCTCACTTCATAAAAGGTTGGTTAGATTCCCATTCCCATGAATAGTGTCCAGTTTTGGTAATCTTGTTTGTAGGAAGTACTAGGTAAATTGGAGAAAGTTTGACATAGGCCTACAAAGTTGATGAAAGTAATGAAGGAGCCCATGTCTGAGGAGAGTGGCAAAGCTAGGATTGGGGAGTCTTGAAAATAGATGAGATCACATGGTGGAAGTATTTAAACTCCAGTGGCTAATGAAGGGCAAGATACTGATACATATCCTACTCACCTTGAGTACCTCTTTTCCTCTAGAATAATCTCCTTGAAATCAATAGGACTCTATTCATTTTGAATAATACTTTATTTCACAAAAAGTTGGCAGATTCTACCCCTAAAGTAGTTATGATAAAATTAATTGTGATGTGGATATTGGACAGATGAACTAGGGAGCATATGTTTAAATTAAGAGGGAATAGATGGAAGAAGGATTTGAAAAATGAATATAAAGCAAGACTAGCAAATAGGAAGATTGAACTTACAGCTGAGGTAAAAATATTAATACCTAGCTCTCGTATAACACAAAGATGAGTGGCAGAGATATATTTAAGAATTAAAAGAATGATTATATTGAATGTAACAAACTCAAGGGGAATTAGTTTTGTCTTTGGGAATAGCTAACCACACATTCTAGCTGGAAATGTTTCATGAAATTGGCTGTTTTTTTGTTCTTTGTATGAGAGTGGTGTTTTGCAGCTTTTAACAGATGAGGGTTTTTTTTTCCTTTGAGAAAAAGTTTACATTAAGTTTAACATTTTAAAAATGTTTTAAACTATACAGGCTAGCATCAAATAGTTCCAGAGAACAGAGCAGTGCAGTGCACATTCGTGGCTCTAAGCAACTGATAAATGGCATACCCGGTTCATATAACTGGCATGCCTGATCTACATAAGTGTCAGGGCTGGTACGGTCTACCAGTCCATTTAGCATAGTTAGCATGTGTGAAGTGATATTTGCTGCTGGCATTAAGCACACTTTTACTGGAGGGGTCCTTTGTTCGTCTCAGGCTTCTTTTCTGCTCCATTACAGTAGCTAAGCCAGTTAATCTTACTTTCATGTAATATTTTAAAATGTTTTACTGCTTTGTACAATGGTTATTTTAAAGCAATTCATGAAATAAAAGTGAACATCTTCTGGAACAATGTACTCCTATGAGTCTGTGATAATTGGGGATCATTGCTTAATTGGCAGGTTGTTCTTTCCACTGGGCTGTGTGCCAATCAAGTGGAGTCTACTGTATTTTAATTAAATATTTTTAGTACGTCCAATATGAGACTCTTGGCTTTTGCCTTGTTTTATTCCATTTTCACCGGTATTGTAATAATTCAGGCATTTATATATACAGTAGTAATAATTATATTCTAATAAATAGAATCCTTGATGTTCTGGAAGTCTGGCTGCAGCAGACTGAATACAAGAAGCCTGGGATTCATTTCAGTATTGATTTTCCTTAACCCTTTATTAGCTTTAAAATATAATTTCCCATAGAGGTTTTCAGGAGGGCCCAAGTTTCAGCAGTGGCATGGATCACTTGGAAATGCCTAAAGTAAAACTGAAAATGTGTTCAGCAAGAGTTTTTGAGGTCCAAGTGTTTGGCAAAGGAGGAGGAATAATAAGCAAAGCAGCTATGGAAAAGCCCAACCTGGAATTTTCACAGAATTGTAGGGCCAAATCATCCACTTGTACCTTCATGAAAGTGCCTCCAAATTACCTCTTTGAGGTAGCTTAGTTCAACCACCCACCCTGTGTAAGGGGGAAACAGACAGTTTGATATCCTAAACTCATGGCTGTCCAGATATGTAGAGGGAATTTTGCATATCTAAGAGAATCCATACAGCTCACTAACCTCTGTTCCCCCATGGCAACATGGCTTCCTCAGGTGCTGTTCTCCCATTACGTCTCAGTCACAGTCCTCTCTCGAGGAAAGCTTCATTGTTTTGAAGGGATTCCCACATAAAATAGTCTTGGTGGGCTCGATATTATCTCATGTGGACCATTTCTCTGGCCCCACTTCCCTCAAACCCAACTGAGGCTAAACTCCACGAGATCAAGGGGGAACATGCTAACTGACTGCTGCTCTTCCCCATTGAACTCACTGTTTCACCTGGACGGCTTCCCCTGTGTGTGTGGGCTTAATTATAGGCAGGAATGGGAGCTATCCACCCCAGCTTTTATCCTTGGAGGGGAGTAACATGGCTTTTTCTCCCTGTATTTTTGGCATGCTGAGGAGCAAGGCAGCACAAGTATGGGGAGAAGAGTTTCTGAGGCAGCTTTGAGCAGCTGTGTCCAAAACCCTCCTTGAAAAACGTGATTATTTTCCCGAGAACATTTGTCAGTGATCAAAACACCCTCAAAATTTCACAGATCCCTTACAGTGTATTGCCCATTTTAAAAAATAAGCTACTATTTCAGCTCCTTAGAGGATTGGATGGTCTGTCAAAGACAAAGCCTTTCCTTTGCCACTTTCAGTGCCTTCGTAAGATTTTACCTGAAAGAAGAATATTTCAAATTAAGCTTTGTTTGTATTGTAGGCACTGCATTTAGGGCCTGCAAGCTGGGTTCTCCCAGCTTTTAAAGGAACATCTATACAAGCCCACAAAGAAAAGTTCTCACAATTATTTATCTCCAGAGCCATACAATGCTGATAGCACATGTAGGTGACTTCAGGATTCTGTTAATTAAAACTGAAACGTGAAAGTTCATAAATCTGGAGGAACTAGGTGATAATGTGCATATATTTAATAGAAATTTCTTGAAGTGATAATTGAAATTGGTGGTTTTATTTTTTCCCTTCAGTGTCTATTTCAGTAAATCTGTTCGAATGATGATGACAGAGATTTGACACTAAGGGAGCCCTGGCAGGGGGAGAGAGCAGGGCCACTGGCATGGAGAAAGCCCAGTGTTACACAAAAATATTTACTGACAGCTTGCAAATAAAGCAGAAAGCCAGTATTTTTTTCCTCCTGTCTTGGATATATTCCTCCCTATTAATCTTTTAGAGCACACTCTGCCTTGCTGAATCCCTTATTAAATAATGTACAGGCATGTAAGCATTGTTTGCTCTTGTTTAGAGTCAACTGTGAACAAAGGTTTTAGATGTAGTTAGCAGAAGTTATGTGAAGCCACAAATAAATCACAGCTTTAGAGAGTATCAGAGGGGTAGCCGTGTTAGTCTGGATCTGTAGAAGCGACAAAGAGTTCTGTGGCACCTTATAGACTAACAGACGTATGGGAGCATAAGCTTTCGTGGGTGAATACCCACTTCTTCAGATGCATGCAGTGGAAATGTCCAGGGGCAGGTATAAATAAGCAGGGAAGAGTCAGGCTAGAGATAACGAGGTCTAGAAATTCAGCTTTAGAGAGCAGATCATCCCCTTTTGCAGAGGGCATGAAAACCTAGTGTATTTGGGTTGATGTCTATGATAATAGAGAAATCCCTCCTCCATAACGTTGTCCTCTCCACTTCCTGATGCCCCTCAGAAGCCTCTATGCTGTAGCTGCAGTGGGGTTTGGGATTGGGTCTGGGAGTAACAGGGAATCAGGTACTCTTCTCGGCATTGTCCTCTGCTTAGTCTCTAGGTTTCCAAACAGAAAATAAACTGGGAGTCAAAGCTGCTTGAAAAAACATAAATTCCAACTAGTTCCCCTTCTGGAGAACTTAGTTGCAGATGTAATCTGTCAGGAGGAGAGCGCCTCCAGTCAACCTCCAAGAAGTCTCTACTGAGCATGTGCAAACTGAGATTTTTCAAAGGTTTATAACTTGACCAATTTGAAGATAACCTCCCTGCCAAATTTCAACTTCTGCATTGGGGTAGGGATGTGCTAGAGCGTCTCAATGAAATGACTGTCAGAATGTTTTTAATGTGGGCAAAACAATGTATTTTTTCCTAACCTTGTCCTGAGAAACAGATCTACCAAAATACACTTTGAACACAGCTGAATGTTGTAGACTATTTTTTTTTAAAGAAATTCAGCCTGAGGCAGACACCTAACATCAAAATTTTCAGCTTCAGCTATTTAAGTCTGGAAAAGATATACAACTGAAAACAGGGTTTTATAATGGACAGTATTGGGCATCCTTAACAGTATTAAATGTATCATGTAGAATGCACTGTAAAACAAAACTGTCCTATCTCTTGGCCGTTGCCTGGCTGCTCCCTCTAGATGTCAGGGAAGAGCTCATTGACATCCTGCTTAGATTATTATTAGGGCTGTCAAGCGATTAAAAAAATAAATTGCGATTAATCGCCCTGTTAAAAATAACAGAATACCATTAATTTAAATATTTTGGGTTTTCTACATTTTCAAATGTATTGATTTCAATTATAATACAGAATACAAAGTGTCCAGTGCTCACTTTATATTTATTTCTGATTACAAATATTTGCACTGTAAAAAGCAAAAAAAATAGTATTTTTCAATTCACCTAATACAAGTACTGTAATGCAATCACTTTATCATGAAAGTGCAACTTACAAATGTAGAATTATGTACAAAAAATAATTTCATTCAAAAATAAAACAATGTAAAACTTGTAGAGCCATTCAGTCCCATTTCTTGTCCTTTTTCTTGTTCAGTCAATTGCTCAGACAAACAAGTCTATTTACATTTGCAGGAGATAATGCTTCCCGCTTCTTGTTCACAATGTCACCTGAAAGTGAGAGCAGGTGTTCGCATGGCACTGTTGTAGCTGGCGTTGCAAGATATTTGCATGCCAGATGTGCTAAAGATTCATGGACATAAAGATTCATGCTTCAACCACCATTCCAGAAGACATGCATCCATGCTGATGACGGGTTCTGCTCAATAACAATCCAAAGCAGTGCAGACCGACACATGTTCATTTTCATCATCTGAGTCAGATGCCACCAGCAGAAGGCTGATTTCCTTTTTTGGTGGTTCAGGTTCTGTAGTTTCCGCATCAGAGTGTTGCTCTTTTAAGACTTCTGAAAGCAAGCGCCACACCTCATTCTCTCAGATTTTGGAAGGCACTTCAGATTCTTAAATCTTGGGTCAAAGTGCTGTAGCTATCTTTAGAAATCTCACATTGGTACCTTCTTTGCGTTTTGTCAAATCTGCAGTGAAAGTGTTCTTAAAATGAACAACGTGCTGAGTCATCATCCAAGATTACTATAACATGAAATATATGGCAGAATGTGAGTAAAACAGAGCCAGACACACACAATTGTCCCCCAAGAAGTTCAGTCACAAATTTTATTAACACTTTTTTTTTAACCAGCATCATCAGCATGGAAGCGTGTCCTCTGGAATGGTGTCTGAAGCATGAGGGGCATATCAATGTTTAGCATATATGACAAATAAATACCTTGCAATGCCAGCTACAAAAGTGCCACGCGAACGCCTGTTCTCACTTTCTGGTGACATTGTAAATAAGAAGTGGGTAGCATTATCTCCCGTAAATGTAAACAAACTTGATTGGTTGAATGAGAAGCAGCACTGAGTGGACTTGTAGGCTCTAAAGTTTTGTGTTGTTTTGTTTTTGAATGCAGTTATGTAACAAAAATAATCTACATTTGTAAATTGCACTTTCATGATAGAGATTGTACTACAGTACTTGGTGAATTGAAAAATACTATTTCTTTTGTTTATCATTTTACAGTGCAAATATTTGTAATAAAAATAATATAAAGTGAGCAGCATACAGTTTGTATTCTGTGTTGTAATTGAAATCAATATATTTGAAAATGTAGAAAAACATCCAAAATATTTAATAAATTTCAATTGGTTTTCTATTGCTTAACTGTGTGATTAAAACTGTGATGAATTGCAATTAATTTTTTTGAGTTAATCGCGAGTTAGCTGAAATTAATCGACAGCCCTAGTTATTATATGCAAAAGGATTACATTAATGCAATTGCATTAATGAAGCTGCAAAGTGAAACATGCAGATGTCAAGAAATGGCAAAATTAAGATTGCCGATTCAAAGGTAATCCCCATCTGTTGTGCACTATGATATGGTCTTTAATAACATGCTCATGCTCCATTTTTCAATTAATACAATGTTATGTTAATGACTTACATTCCTTAAAGGGGAGCTTTTCCTGAGTGTGGACTGTAGGAGGAATATTTATTCCATAGTTAATTTTGCGTTAAGTTTTATAATCAGGGTTAATAGTTTATATGAGTATATAGTAAATTATATAATACAATTTTAAATTATTAGATTAGTTATGTGGTCAGATTTTTAAAAAGACTAAGGACTGCATGTATATTTATGTTCACTAGGGTGCAAATGATTAATGCTATCATCATGTATCTTATTTCCAGCAAAAACTGGAATGAGAGAAATATCCTCCCACATGGTAGAGAATTACATAATTGGCTTGGTACATTATAGATCAGGATGCAGAAGCTAATGTCAAAAACAGAATATCTACTTAAGTGAAACATTGATCTGATCTGGTATGGCACTTCATATGTCCCAAATTACTGGAACATGTCAGGTACAGGCTTGCATTCTATTCATTAAAACTGCTGCCAAGACATAAGTACGGTCATTGGGAGTTGTGAGGGATACAGGATCAGACCCATGTTGTATGTGGGGAAGGAAAGACTAATACATAGTAGGGCTTGGCTTCTGGACAGTATTCTTGGTAGGATGTACAGTGGCACAGAGACCAATGAAACTCTCATCTTGAAAAGGCTTCATTCTGCTTTGGGTCACTGTTCCCTTCATACACGCTAAATAGTCTTTTTACCTTTTTCCCGTAGCTACAGTATTCATTGCAGCCATTTGTTACAATCATTAGAGGTCAAATTTTTATGTCTGCTGTTAATAGTTACCAGTGATATTCATCTTGAACATCAGATAACTAATTTATTTTCCCTCTAACACTTCCATTCTGAGAGCTGTAGCTGATCTCATAGGCCTGCAACATGCATGGTCATCAAGAGTAGCCAAAATTGCAGAGAAGAATGCACTTGAGACTCAAGTAGCCATTGCCAAATAATAGCCATGTTTATCTGACTAATAGTCATTGATCAACAGAGGGGCCTATCTAGAAGTGTGTAAGACAGGGGAATGGGGAGGCAAATAAGTTATACTGTGTGATTCTTGCGTGAAGCTTGGCAAGAAAATAGAAACACAACATTGAGTCACTGAATCTGCTAAAACCTAAATCAGTCACCCAAAGTAAGTGATATTCATGCCTGCACCCAATCAGCTATTATGCAGCAGGCACTCAAGGAGATTCAGTGGCCTCAGTAGGACTCAAACTGCCATCAACAACAGACTTGGAGAAAACATAATATTGGTACAGTGCTTTGAAGATGTGTTGAGTGCTATGCATTATTTTATTTAAAAGTTGGCGTCCGTTAGTCTCGAGAGACGATGGATATGCGCCCATGGGGAATGTTTAGTTGATGGTTGTGCAGCGTCTGTTGTGGCTGTAGAGCCCCACACGAGAGTGGCAGTCTCGATTGCATTTGCTGCATTTGAAGGCGGTGTCAGCTGTGGGTTGGAGCCGCTGCTTCCTTTTCCTTTGAACCCGCTTTTCCTTGGCAAGCTGCCGCAGCTTGTCTTCACCAGTTTTCAATCCAGTAGTCAGAGCATGTCTCCATCTGCATCTGTCCTGGGCGAGCTCTTCCCAGCTGTTGATGTTGATTTGAACAGTCTTCAGGTCCCTCTTACAGACATCCTTGAAGCGAAGGTGGGGCCGTCCTGTAGCTCAGTTTCTGGAGGCAAGTTCGGCATACAACAGGTCTTTGGGGATCCGTCCATGTTCTATGCGACTTAGATGGCCAAGCCATCTGAGGCGGCGTTGATGGAGGAGAGTGAACATGCTGGAGATCTTGGCACGTTCCAGCACCTCGTTGTTCGTCATTCGATCACTCCAAGTGATCCCGAGTATGCGACGGAGGCAGCGCATGTGGAAGGCATTCAGTCTCTTTTCTTGCGAAGCATAGGGGGTCCAAGTTTCGCTGGCGTAGAGAAGAGAGTTTAGCACACATGTGCGGTACACAGCGACCTTTGTGTTGATGGTTTTTAAAGGTTATTTAAAAACTAGTAAACTAAATGGATAAATGGAGTGCTAGGCATATAGGAATTGCCATACTGGATCAGAGGAGGGGTTCTTCTAATTCTGTTGCTCAGGGGAAGGGGCCATGAAATTGCAAAAAAGCATTTACAGGATAACCTGCCCACGAGGAAAGTTTCTACCTAATCACCTTAGTTAGAGGTTAGTTTATGCCTTGAAGCATGAAGCTTTAGATTCCTTTCAAAATTCCTATTTTTTAATATATAATTTAGCTCTGGATATTCTTGTTATTCACATACATACCCAATCCTTTTAGGGTCCAGCTGAGTTTTTGGCCTCAGTGATACCTTGTAGCAGTGAATTTCACAGGCTAATAGCTCATTTTGTAAAATACAGAGTCAGACTAAGGAAGGAGGAATCAAGTGGAGGCACAGGTGACTGAGAAGAAAAGACCAGCAAAATCAAGAGAAGAATGTGAACGAAAAGAACAAACACAAAGGACAATAGTTACCTGACAATGTACAATGTAGAAAACCCACCAACTCATTAGTGAGTTGAAGGAGGAAGGAAAATCAGTTTTCTATTTTATGCAAGACCACCAAAATGTGTCCGAAGGCTTGAATGTCATATATGTCATCATGTATTATCTGCTCCACCACAGAACCTGACACCCTACTAATATGTGGAGAAAAGAAGAATTCGTCCGCCAACTCCACCTAAAAGAATTCTTTCACAACAACGATGAGACCACTCACAATTACTATGTCGTCACTGAGAATCATAAGAGAAAATATTCATTCATCTGGACACCAGAGAGCAGACAGAAGCACACCCTTGACTATTAGATTGCTTGCTTCAAAAAAAAAATTGACTGTGAAATCCTTAACAAGCATCACATCCACCATGAAAGACATGAATGGGAAGATGTTCCATAAACTGTGAAATAAGCGAACTCCATATACAAATCTTTTTTAAAGAAGCAAATTAATCTTTGCATAGTACCTTCTATCCAAGGATCTCAAAGAGTTTTACAACCATTAATGAATTGAGCCACAGAACTATAGTAGGTATTATTATTCCTATTGTACAGGTGAGATAAGACTCCCAGATTCAGGGGAAAACAAAAATCATTGGTAGGTGAGGGAATAGAACTCATATCTCCTGACTTCTAGGCCTCTGCATTAGCCACCATTTCCCCTACCTGCCTGCCTGCCTGCCTGCCTGCCTACCTACCTAGATGTGAAAGTCATCATCTCTCATTACGAAGGTCAGCTCAAGTCTTGGTTTAAAATCTCAAATCATACTGAGTGGCCATGGAAAAAAGTCAAGTCTCCACCTCTTACATATCATTCAGTATCATAAAGAGGCAAAATAATCAGCATAAGACATTCAAAAATGTTCAAATGACACTTTCAGAGCTTAATAAATGCCATCCTCACTCAATTCTATATAGTTGATTCTTTCTCTCCGCTACAGTGTGTAATACAACTTGATTATAGAAGTGCACTGTTTGCTTTGTATGAACAGAATTAGGAGGAACAGCTAGCTATTGATGAGCCAAAACATTTCTTTCCAAGTATAACTCTGCAAACGTCTATAAAAAAGCTTCCCAATCTGTATGTACAGGAGTCCTTTCTGATATTATTTCTCATGATTCTCATCAGATTCAAAACGTGCTATTTTGGTCTTTGAACTCCAAAACACACCAGCACAATGTTTTTTTTTTTGTTTTAAATAACACGGACCTTTTTGATTCTTTGTCAGAAGTAAGTCTCTGCCTTGGATAGGGCTTTATGCTGCATTTGAAGTTTGATCCTCTGTATTTATTTGTCATTACGACCCATTCCTGGAAGTTTGATGCCATCTCTGCTCTCCACATTCATCCATAGTTGCTACCCAGCAGTATTTGAGAGACCAAACTTATGTTTAGCATGGGAAATAACGACAATCTCTCAGATACCTTTGAGGGTAAATGTTTACTTTTTAAATAATGAACACTAGTGCATGTGCATACCTGCATTCTCTCGCATGGTTATGCTTATTAATCCAGATGTGCCAGTTTTGAATAGGTGATGGCAGTCCCATTTTTTATGTTAGCACAGGCAGAGGGCATGCATGCTGCTAACAATCCTGTTCAAGAAAACTCCATATTTATGCCTATTGCTATATTTTGAAGGCTTACAAAGAAACGGAAGACATGCATGTTAAGGGAGCTCAGGACTTCTGTGATCTTATCCATTAGTGATTTCTTGCATAATCCAGGCCTTCTAATCTTTGCATTGTATGTACTGTATAGGTTTGTTTTGGTAGATTTGGAGCACTAAGAACATAAGAACGGCCGTACTGGGTCAGACCAAAGGTACATCCAGCCCAGTATCCTGTCCACCAACAGTGGCCAATGCCAGGTGACCCGGAGTGAGTGGACCTAACAGGTAATGATCAAGTGATCTCTCTCCTGCCATCCATCACCCCTCTGACAAACAGAGGCTAAGGACACCATTCCTTACCCATCCTGGTTAATAGCCATTAATGGACTTCATCTCCATGAATTTATCCAGGTCTCTTTTAAACCCTGTTATAGTCCTAGCCTTCACAGCCTCCTCAGGCAAGGAGTTCCACAGGTTGACTGTGGGCGCTGTGTGAAGAAGAACTTCCTTTTATTTGTTTTAAACCTGCTGCCTACTAATTTCATTGGGTGGCCCCTAGTTCTTTTATTATGAGAACAAGTAAATAATTTTTCCTTATTCATTTCCTCCACACCACTCATAATTTTATATATCTTTATCATATCCCCCCTTAGTCTCCTCTTTTCCAAGCTCAAAAGTCCTAGCCTCTTTAATGTCTCCTCATATGGGACCCGTTCCAGACCCCTAATCATTTTAGTTGCCCTTTTCTGAACCTTTTCTAATGCCAGTATATCCTTTTTGAGATGAGGAGGCCACAATTGTACGCAGTATTCAAGATGTGGGCGCACTATGGATTTGTATAAGGGCAGTAAGATATTCTCCTACAAGGCATTGAGTCCCGACAACAAGGTGCTGAACACCCTTCAGTTCCCACTGAGCACTTAAGAAGAAGCACTTAGCTTTGCACTTTGCAGGTGAAAGCCCTTGTTTTGGCTCCAGTTCAGCAAAGTACTTAAAACATATGCTTCAAGTCCCAATGGGGCTAAGGGCATGCTTAAATGTAAGCCTCTGCTGAAGTGTGTTGTTGAAGAAGGAAGGACTGCTGAACTGGGCCTTAGTGATTACCTTATGCTATATTGTAAAGAGATTTGGATTTAGAAAGGCCAAGGCATGAGGTGTGAAGATGAATATTTTTAAGGCCTCTAGATTTAAATGTTAAGGTGCACGCTAGTATTAAATAAAAATTAATAAACTCTGCATTCGTTCATATTCTGTCGGCAAGAGGCCAGCTGTTGCACTATATGGTGCCATTGTGCTGCTCTTTCATCAGTTTGGAGCATCTTATTTTCCTTCAGATTTAATTAATTTTCTTAGATTTGATCAACTGCAGTGAAAATGGAATCTTCTTTAGATTTTTCCCTTGCGTTATGCTGAAGATGAATGGTAAACAATAACCGCATTCATATATTATTATTATTATTATTTTTAAAATACATACAGTATTTGGCATTATATATTAAAATCCCAAATATTAATAAAAAAGATGAACGCTGTAAAGGAAATGAAAATGAAATTTTTATAGGGTCTGAGGCAGAGCAAATGCTCACCACAACCTCATCTGACAAATCTCTTTCAAGGATCCCCAGACTGAAGATTCACTCTTTGCTGCAATTTGCATTCTTAGGCCTATAAATGTTTTATGACCTCCCTCTATGAGCACTCACAGACAGAAGGAGGTAATGCAAAATTGATCTGTGTATTAAAACTGCTGAGCCAAGCAGGCCTCCTCTTGGAATTACAGTGATTGCTTAGTGGTGATTCAACAGGCCTTCATAGAAATATTTGTGAAAATGTCAATCAATTCAATTTGAACTTCCTTCCCACCTACCTATCTTCTCATATCTCCCTAGTGCTTACAGGTGAGTTGTCAAGGTCAGGGTTTTCTGGGGATTCTTTGGCTTGATACATGCCCTTTTTATAGCACTGTCATACTGTAATTAGGCTCGTAACAGTATCATTACTGAGCAGTGATGAGATGTATCCTTTGTGAGATATATTTTTTTAACAGAAGTATGCAAATCCTACCACTACCAAAAATGCTATTAGCAGCCCTGAAATGCAATATAGTAGTTGGAAATTACTACAGTGGAGTTGTCTGTTTATATCAGGTCTGAATTTGGCACTACAGCTATACAAAGGAAAAGATAATTGATTGCAAAGTCAGCCAAGCAACCTATTTTAATATCCGTTCTCCTCTTATTCAGTATAGTGCACAAAATTCACAATTCTCAGTTCAGATTGCTACCTTTCAATGTTTTTCAAAGAAAATGATCTGTGTAACCAAAGATTTATTACTGTAAAATTTTGGTAAAACCACTATTCACATCAGACCATATGTCTGGGCTAATATTTGAAAAATAAATAAATAGAAGTTTAAGTAAGGCTACTAAATCCATATGTATACACATGCCTGGTTTTCACACAAGGTATGAGAACTCAACAGCTCCCATTGGGAAAGCTGAACTAAGAACTGATTTTGTTCAGTAGCAGGATTTTCTGTACAACTTTGAGTCAACGATACTTGGCAACACCGACCAGCTAATTTCGTAACCACTCAAAAAAAAAAAGTTTCTTAGAGCAAATTTAGCTGCAGAGATTCATAATGCCAAATTCTAGCTTGTTACACCCATGCACATGCCATTGTTCAATGGTATCTGCTTAATGAGACTTTTGAAAATCAGGCAGGTGCCTAAATATAAAGTTAGGATTTGAATTTAAGGCTCAGTTTAAAAAAAAAATCTTGGCTCTAAACTATGCTTAAGTACAATACATTTTTCAAAAGGGGCTTCAACAGGAATCTTCTGTCAGCCACACAAGTGTATATACTAATAGAGGGACTGACACCAATTATACTAAATGAAGACAAAAATGAAGACATGAAGACAAAACACACGTAAAGACTTGTACGAAAAGCTGAAAATAATGGGATGACAAAAGCACCAAGGAACAATTCAAGAGTACTAAAGTAGTGGAATTGCTGGATTTTTCAAGGTAAGTAGATCTCCAACTCTAGGAAAGATACATTCCTAGAGTCAAATCCTGGCCCCCTTGAAATCAGTGGGAGTCTTGCCATTAACTTCAAGGAGGATATATGTAAAGGACAACAGAGTAAATTGTTAATGGTATCCTGATGTAATCCCATATTTTTCATCTACAGAGACGGTGTCTTAGTAATGGGCAGCCCTTTTTTAAAAATTATTTAGTTTGTTCAGTGTTATGTAAATCATTGAAATTTGGCCATTTCTAAAAGGGTATTTCTAATGTTCTATAGCGCAGGTTGTTGCATTTTCCAAACTGAAGGCTTTGGGTCAAATTCTACACTCAGTTACACTGACCTCAGTGGGACTGCAGGAGTGCAACAGACTACTATATGAATCTCAAATGAATATGGCAAAATGAATTACAGCTCTTCCCCCTTTTAAAAAATGCACCTACAATCATATTTTTCTATAGTTATTTTTAAATTGCCGCCTCTGTTGCTTTTGTCTTATTGTTTGTTATTGTTTTTTTAATTTACTGGCATTGTTTTTAATTTCATTTGAGGTTGGGGTGTTCTGTCTAATTCAGGCCTGCACAACTCGTAAAGCGGTGAGGGCCACATTACTCCAAAGAAAAAAGCCGAGGGCCTGATGCGAGGAAAATTGTTGAGCAAAAAAAAAAAAAAAATACGAGGGCTGTATGTTGTGCAGGCCTGGTCTAATTAATGGGTGAGAAATTGTTTTTAGATTCTTCAGCACCCCAAGTGCTTTTGTGAGGGGTTGCTTTATATCTAAAATTATTATTACTAATTCAAATTAATATTCTGCTACTTCCCAGTTGCCACGGTTGATACTTTTGTGAAAAGGCAAAATGGTAAGGTTCTTTGTGTATCATGTTGACTCCAGAGCTATCTGTAGGTTGGATAGACAGAGATACAGAGATGAGCAGTGTATTGATTGATAGATATTGGGTAGGCCTTCAGTAAAAGAGATGTGAGTTACTTTCCTGAACCTGGGATATCTGACATGCTTAAGCTTTTTGACCATCAAACAAATTCTGCCATTTTTCTTGTAGGATCACCAAAAGACAGATTATTGACTGAAAAAATTCCTGGAGGTTGTTAGTGATGTCCTTTCTGTTGCTCCTAGTCATTCCTAGATGCAAAATTTCAGTATACTGTTGCTCATTTCTTTGGTGGATTTGATGTCAGAAATGGAATGAAACGAGGACTTGAGGAGAATGAGAATGTTATTGAATTTATTTGTAATACCAATCTGTGTTTGATAGTCTTGGCCCATTTCCTCACAAAGGGATGAAATTTCCCCTGAGTTGTTTGGATGGGGGAACTGACAGTAAACGATACATAAATGTTCTGTTCACACTTTTAATGCCTGATCCACATGTAGAATTAGTTTCCAGGGAAACGGATTGGATCCACAATGTAAAGTGAATATTACCACAAACAAACATGGTGTTTCTTTTCTTTATATCAGAGTTCAAATTGGGGGTGGAAAAAGTGCTGGTATTTTACTCAAGCTTTGACCACTATTCCAAAGTCCACTCAGAATCCTGAGGCGTAGGCGTATGAGCACCCAAACTTTGGGAAAAATTCAAATTAAGAATATTTCAAACCTATAAGAACATGCATATTTTCCTTCAATCTATTATATGGCCCAGTTCTTTCCCTGTAGGATACAAATAATTATTTGAATCATATTTTGCACTGGAAAAATCATATCCCCTGCACTTTGAATTTAGGCTTTGCTTTCATTCATCTTTTAATTCTTAGTTTTGTTTTGTTTTCCATGGAGGAAGACAGCTATTTTTCCTTATTGTCCATCCCTTTTGGGGATGTGACAGTTTCCCTGTTGGAACCTCTTATGTGTGAGTTTGAGAGAGAAGCTGGTTCATGCTATATTTGTTTTGAAAAATCAAGGTTGTAGGATACCAATTTTGCATACATTTTTACATACTGATGTAGGACAGGATGGAACAAGTCAATAAAGGTGGAAATATGTAGGAGTGAATGAGGCTGAATGGAGAAAACATCAACCCACTGTGATACAGCATGGCCAGAAGGCAGCAGGAGAGTGATCTAGGATGAGGAGAAGCCTTATTCCCTGTAGATTAATTAAAAGCACCTGAAACCAATTAGAGCACCTGAAGCCAGTCACCTGATAAAATCCCCCTGCTTCAATCAGCCAGAGGAGGAGTTGGAGCAGAGTGAGGAGGAGCTGGAGCAGTTTGGAGGAGTTGAATCAGAGTGGTTTGGTGGTGGAGCAAAGAGCAGTTTGGAGGAGTGAAGCAGAGTGGACTGGTGGTGGAACAAAGAGCAGTTTGGAGGAAAGCGGAGGAGAGTTTTGAGAAGTGCTGCGGTGGGCTAAGAAGACCAAGATCCTAGGTAAAGGGACACCTGGCTTGTGCAGAGGGAAGGCAGGAAGCCCCACAAGCTGAAGGTCAGGAGAGGGAAGTAGCCCAGGGGAAAGAATCACTGGTACAAGTGGTTCACCTGCTATCATAGGGCCCCTGGGCTGGGACCCGGAGTAGAGGGCGGGCCTGGGTCCCTCCCTCTCCACTCCCCTTCCCTGGGATACTAGTAGGATAGCTGTTACCCCAGTTCAGGGGCAAGAAATGGCACCCTGAAACCCCCCCACAAGAAGAGAAAGTGCGGGACCCATCATAGTAGTGCCGGCAATTTGCCACACCACCCATGAGCAATTTCCAGAAATAGTTTGGGAAATCCTGTTTTCTCTTTTTTGCAATAAGATTAAGATACATTTCTTAAGTGTGGTTGTTGCTGTATGGCAGTTAGGTTTCCTTACTCAGGTAAAAATTTTTAATCTGCAACAAACTTTTACAGTTGTACTTTTCTCTAATGGCAACATTATCTACACTACCACCTATGATGGATTCAAAGTGTAATCAATGATACGCCAAGCATCTTAGGTTAATTGGCAAATTCGTTCCAAGCCCTTTCTGCCTTCCATTGTTCTGTTTATAAGGCATTAGGTGGAAATTTCAGGACTGTTGTTTTTGCATCTCTATATAGGAAAACAAATATTTCAAAATGTAAGATATTATTTTCCATATAAACGGTGTTTCACCCAGTAAGCCTGGAATAGAAATTGCAGGTTCTATGGAGATTTTATGTATCTTGGTAGTTGTTTCTTATTTTTTGTAATTTATTTTGAATATATATTATTTATAGAAAGTTTATAAATCTTGCCCAAAGCAGTCTCAGCCTGGGCGTTAACTATGGACCCCGTCCTGAAAACACATGCCCCCATGTGAGTCGTCCAATTGATGTCACTGGACTATGCATGTTACATGTATAATTGTCTGCAGGATCAAGCCCTGCACTGCAACAATGCTGCCCATTGTGGATCAACAGACTTGGCAGGGTATTTTATAAACATATATTTCTTGTTTTGTTTATAAATCATGTATGTTGGGTGGAAAATGAAAGATTTATCAAATGATTCTAAGAAGCTGTAGTTGCTGTTCCCCTCTCCTAAACAGCACTGAACAAAGAATTTGCTTGGGGATTTGTCATCCTGGTTATTGATCACAATGGGGAAGGTATCTCTACCAGTCAACTGTGAGTGTAGAGAAGACATAACCCTTATAGAATTCCCTACCCTTCTGTAAAGTTTATTATCATCTAGCTTGCAGCACAGCAACCTTTAGCCTTTGCCTAAAGAAGATAAGAATTACTTGGGGGTGGGGGAGGCTGGTGTTATACTCATCCTTTCTTATCAGTTTCAGTGAAAAATGTTCAGAAACATTTTTTAAAAAAATTCCTTAAGAAATGATGGGAGTAGAATTATAGATTGTGTTTTCTCCAAAAGAGAAATAATGATATAAACTTGATGGAAGATGTCAGAAATGTTTCAGGAGGCTGCTCAGAACTGGGAGAGGTTTGACATACAGCAAGCGCAGTCATGGTGCTAAGTTTGTTTTGATTTGATTCACCTAGTGTGCCCTTAAATATATTTTGTCAGAGAAGTCACTTGCTTTTGAAGGATTATTTTTAGTTTTTAGTTAGTGTGCACAAGCGTTCCCCTTCCACAAGTCATTAAATAATGAAAAATAAAAAATTTTGTACTCCTGGAAAGAACTTGATATTGAAATCTTCTGGGACTCAGGTACTCATGCCTTACGCATAAACTCATCTGGCTTGCAGAGGAAGTGAACTCAATATAGACTGGACCTAATCCTGCCACCCTTAGCAATAGTCACATGAGTGGTCCCATTGAAGTCAATACAACTACTCAGGTGAGTAAGGGGTGCTGAACAGGCTCTTGAAAGTGTGTTAGCACCTTTCTAGCGTAATTCCTAATTCTAATTTCTAGCATAACTCTGAACTAAAGTCAGATGCTCCTATGAAAACCATCTGTTGGCAGTATATCATTCTCCCCCTACCAACAAATATTCAATAACAAATTATATACATACAAAATGAACAGGTATCCGCTTACTTAGCCTTGATTCTCAATACTAAACTCACATTTCAGTGTGTTCTATAGATTGTCATATTGTCAGCTATTTCTCTATATGAAATTGAGTACAGAGTGGGCCAATAGTGCCAGATTACAGCTATTGAGACCGAAGTGTTCTGTTTACCCCCCAAAATGTCTTAGGGCTAGTCTACACTACCCGCCAATTCGGCGGGTAGCAATCAATCTTTTGGGGATCGATTTTTTGCGTCTAATGTAGACGCGATAAATCGATCCCAGAACATGCTCTCCGTCGACGCCGGTAATCTACCCTGACGCGAGGCGGAAGCGGAGTCAACGGGGGAGCGCCAGCCTTTGACATTGCAGCGTCCTCACAGCGAGGTAAGTCGAGAGAGGTACGTCGACTTCAGCTACGTTATTCACGTAGCTGAAGTTGCGTACCTTACATCGACCCCCGCCCCGTAGTGTAGACCTGTCCTTAGAGGAGGAAGCAGAAGTGGACACTCCTCTACACCATCCCACCCGTGGGTATGATCATTGATGAAGAGAGGGTGCCTCTAGAATTGCGAGGGTCATTTAGTCTCCATCCTCATTCATTCTTTGGCCTGTTGGCTGAGCCTTCAAAAGATGCTTGCCAGTTGGGAAGTTATATGATTTCCTCTGTCATCATCAACTCTTGCCCACTAGGAACTGGTGCGAGAAACAAATTCAATCCACACTGACCACTGAACAGCTGGCACACCATAATGACTTTTGGTGTCTTCTAAATGTGAACCCTTGTCCTTGAAGTTAAAGGCTTTGAATCCCCTGATTCCTCCAGCTCCCTCTCAACAAGGTCATTGTTTATCTTAAATATTTTTTTTTGCATTCAGAAGGGAAACTATGTGCTTGGTTTTTTTTAACATTCAGTTAGTATTCTGTAACTAGCTAGAGGTATAGTTCTGGGCAAATTGGTAGGAAGTAGTGACTATCCAGCCTGCATGTTTCCCACTTCTGGACATGGTGTTTTCAGGCATGGATATATGGAGCCATCTTTTCAAAGTTAGTTGTTGAGTATTTTCTAATGGTACATGAAAATGGATCTATGTGTATGTGCAGATCAGGTATTTGTGATTTCAGGTGGCCAGTTCCTAACATTGAGAGTAAGGGGCAAATGCCTAACTCATAATGGTGTTTTTATTTTGCTACTTTTAACAGATGACTGTTAATTTTGCTAATTTTATGTTCATGTCAAGTTCCATTTTGTAAGGGGTGTAATTCTACCTTCGACATTACCTAGGCTGTGCAAAGCAGTTGGAAAGACTCTTATGCCCTCCTAGAGTTTGCTATGCACCCACCTAGAGTTTGGGCCCAATGAGCACCCAAAGGGAACTGTAAAGAATCCTTAGGACTGGTCAACACACACACTTGTGCTGAAACAATAAAAGGTGTGAATTAAAACCACTTTAGTTTTTTGGATGTAAGACTGTGTGCGGATGTCTTGGAATGAAAGGGCTAGAGTCAATTTAGCGTAAGGTCACTCTGTTACTGATTAGTGCTAAATTGGCTTTAGCCACTTTTATTCCATAATAAGTATTCACATGCAGACTTGCAGCAAAAAATGAAATCAATTTTAGGAAACCAGTTTAGTTAATTGGATGAAAGTTTGTGTGTAGACCTAGCCTTGATGAGATGAGAATGAGGCTCTTTGGTCTTTAACTCACTCATTAAAAATATTTCCCCCTCTCTTGTGCAAATTAAAGTGTGCATGGTCATTTTAAGGAATTATTTTTCCCCAAAAGGTGCAGGATTCTATACTTAGTCTTCTCAGGAACTGCCAGGAGAATTCAGCTTCCCTCAGACTCTTTCAATCAGTGCCTTTAGCTTCAAAGTTATCCATGTACTTCCTATTTGCAAAAGGGTTGGGTCCCTAGGTAGGTTAAAAAAAAACAACAGATTGTCAATTTAAACATCTCTTTCTTTCTCTATAAGGGGATGATATTTGACAAATTTGGCACAAGTCACTTAATAATTAAATGAAATGTGGACTTTGAGCAGAATTGGTCTCAGGAGGCCTGTCAGACCATCTGCACACAGACAATTAAAGGAATGAGTTATTCATCTTCAACTCAACCTCTAGGTATCAGTGACTGTAGTGGTTTGAGAGGTGGTGGTTCTTCCCCCTCCACGTTGGTGGGAGGCCACTCCGCCTCACTATGTCTGTGTGTCACCTACCATTGGGGAATTAGTGGGGCAGCAATAGTCTATTGCTCGGGCCTGTGTTCAGGGCTGAACACCAAGGGGGTCGGGCATCCTAGCTCCCATGGACGGCCAACAAACGCAGGCTTCTTGGTCTAGGGAGGGGGAGACTGCCACCCCAGGGTGGGAGTGGCAGTGGGGGCGCAGGCTAGGGTGACCAGATGAAACCAACAAAATATCGGGACACATGGCTAAAAATCGGGATGGTCTGGTCATCCTAACACAGGCCCACCCACTCCACTGTGTCCCAGCCCAGGGCCCTAACAGTGGCAGAGTGATCTGCCACTGAGTCAGCAGGGAATCCAACCGCAACACGCTGACTGATTCTCCAGCAATAATGCAGCCAGACGAGGGTTGTCCACTTCCTAATTCGCACTCAGGGTGTAACTGGATCCATAGGGGGTACTCTGGGCAGTCCTGGCAACTCCTCTGTGGCTTGGTGAGCTGGTGCCTCTGGCAGCTCTGGCCAGGCCTCAGCTCCACAGGGGCCCACGGCAGTTTCCCAGCTCAGGAGTAGGCAGGAGGCGTTTGGCTCCTTTGGAGGCTGTGGCCCAAATGAGCTCCAAGACCTGACTTTTCTACTTCCTGTCCCACCACTGACTTTCAGTGGGAGGGGGTGAGCATGTTTGGGTTCCGCCCACCAGGTCTCGGTGGGTAGTCCCTCCTCCTCTGCGTCAGTGGGAGGCCACCCTGCCTCACTAGAGTGACATTATACTGTAAATTGGATTCTTCACACTATTGAAAGGAGTCTAGATTTTCAGGTACATGGAGGGAGTACTTGTATGATCATTTGGAAGGCGGTACAACTGGACATCTAGAGCAGGGATACAGTTGGACCCAGTTATCTCCTGACCAAGTCTCTGGACTGTTCCAGAGCTAATGCATAACTTGTTCATTCATTTAATACTCCCATCTAAAAGTACAGCACTAGACCTTTTGAAGATGTTACTTTTGATGTATTATCAGTATCAGTAGATTGATGACACCTCTCATCTCCTTCATGCCCTGCAGCACACCTTTGGAACAGTTTGGAAGGCTATGAACTTAGAATCTCTGGAGGGAATGCACCAAACTCACTGAAGCTGGATGGATTCTGACAGTACTGACTTACATTTTCCCTTAGCGTTGGAAGAATTTTAACTTTCTATTCAGTTTGTATGCTTATTAATGTGAAAATCATTATCAATCAGTTTAAAGATGACCTGCAAAGGGAGAAAAAATGGTCTGTCCCCTTTTTTAATCCAGCAGGTATTTATTCTAAAGTCTATTTTTCTTCCTGCGTGTGTTTTATGTTAGATATTCAGGTCTTGTTTAACCTATTTTAACTAGAAGAACTATTGATGTCTGGAAAGGTTTCTGGGAGGGTGACATCACAAATGATAAGAGGTTGAAACTGAGCAATGGAGAGAGAAAGGGATTTGTATTGCTGCTGCTTGCAACTCTTTTTCTTGTTCTTTAACCCGAACACCCGAGAAACAATTGGGAGAAAAGGGTTTTGTGAAAGATTCAAACTCCTTGCTCTTTAGTTGAGGTTTGCAAGAGAGCCTGCTCCATGGGTCTCTGAGTTTACCAGCAAAAACAGGGAAGACAAGACTTAATAGTTCTAAGGTGCAAACCAAGCAGGCCGGTGCTCTAGGCACTACAATGAGACAAATAAATAATAAGAAAGAAAAAGCTTAATATCAGCACTTCCTCTTCATATGCACCCGCAGAGAGACAATTTTGTGCTCTCAAACAGCCACAAGAGGTGGTTTGTTTGAAACACTTTTTGTCAGTTTGTAAAGGATGCCTCTCTACACGTTAGGTACCTTTCCAGGCCTAAATGATCAATCCCGGTGTTAGTGAATGGGTAGCATCTCTTTGAAGGAACTCTTTACGCACATGCAGCTCTCCTAAAAGTGATGGTGAACACCTTTAAGAAAGATCAGTGAATAACTGAGGATATATTTACAGAAAGTTTTACAGGGATAGCATAGTGCTTCTCCTCTCATGTGATACAACAGCATCTGAAAGCAGCTCAGGCATTTAAATTACCAAGATAGGACTTTAGTGGTGCCAGGTGGCCTAGTTCTCCTCATCCACCAGCATACCCCAGGCATAACACCACTTATCAGAGATGTAAGTCGGAGAATCAAGCAGAGGGTGTTTTAACTGGAATTTGGCTTGATAGTGCCTGCATTTGTTAAAGTTCCTGGCTTAGCCAGGATGGACAGGAATGGTGTCCGTAGCCTCTGTTTGCCAGAAGCTGGGAATGGGAGACAGGGCATGGATCACTCGATGATTACCTGTTCTGTTCATTCCCTCTGGGGCACCTGGCATTGGCCACTGTCAGAAGACAGAATTCTGGGCTAGATGGACCTTTGGTCTGACACAGAATGGCCATTCTTATGTTCTTATGCTTGTTACGAAGCCCACTTACTTGAGCTCTCTCTGTGAAATTGTAGTGGAGGCAAAACTCATGAGTTTTTACTGCAATGTAGCTAGGTGAGGGCAAACCCCAGTGGGGGTCTAGTGCTGACGTCACCTAATTCCTAAACCTTGTTTCCCATAAGATTTTACAGCAAGAGAGTTAATGTGGGTTAGTTACCTTGCTGTAAAAAAAAAAAAATCCCTAATTTTTTGGCAGTGAAAACAGCCTAATTTGCTTGATCAAACTTTTCTTTTCTTTTTTTTTTTTTTTTTTTTTCAGTTTTTACAAACTATTCTACTTAGCCTCCCTGCCATGAGACCTCCGGCTTCTTAGATACCTAGGAAACATAACATGGTACTGAAATGATAATTGTAGTTGTGCTGACTATTAAGTTTGTTCTGACAGCCAGTAACAAGTTTTTAGACCATGTTGGTGCTGTCCTTAACTATTTAGAGGTGTTACTAAGTTTGAGATTTCCTCTTAAAGGGCCAGATTCTGCCATCCTTGCTCATTAGTGAAACCGGACTACAAGAGTAGTTGAAATCAATGCGATTATGTATGGAGAAAGGCACTACTCAGCATGAATAAGGGATTAGAAAACTCCAGAGCAAAATATTCTGTCTCTGTAGTTCCCTGCTCCTTTTGGTACCTAGGATGAGAGAGGCAATTGGACCTGCATGGAATGCAGACTTTTACTGTGCCACCTAGCAATGAGCTGTCCCCATGAAAATAAATTTGAAAGATGATATAGAAAAAAATTCAAAATAATATAACGTGTATATTTTAAGTGTCCAAAACTAACTCAGATGTGTATACACACACATATATATTGTAATTGTAAATTAAACTGGGTTTTTTAGCTGTAACCAACATAATAAATAATAATAATAACTTATTGTTTTGTAATATCTGCCTACATATTTTGAAAGAGTAGATAGCAAGTATTCTGTTATCCAAACATTACTTACTCAACCCTGAGTGATTTAGATTTTAACCAGGAGCAGAAGTCAGACCCTTGTGTAATAATGGCTATTTGATCAATGATCTTGACATTTTTACATTTTCTGCATTATAGAGAAGGAAAAAAAAAACAGTTTTAAGATTTGCCCTTTAAGAAATTAGAGAATTAAAAATTAATCTGACTGAGACTCACACAAGTGCAAGGAGGAATTTTCAGATGTCATTTCACCTAATAAAGGGCAGTCGTTCTTCCAGCCCTGCTCCCCATCAAGAATGTGACTCTGAGACCCCAGGTTTAATATTTTGATAATTCCTTGAGATGAAAAGGTAACTCTTGTCGAAGATGCCCAAGCACAGCTGTTTGGTTAATGGGCTCAAAAGCCAGACAACCTTTGAAGAATGGGCATTAATATTTACACATGTAACAAAAATGGGCTTCACCCTCTATGAAGCCTCTTACTCTGGGTCTCCCCTCCCCCAATGCCCACCTTGCTTCAGTGGCTACTGCTAGACATCATCTAGCCCCCTCTCACTGGGGCAAACTACAGTCTGTAAGGGCCACTCATCATTGGCAAGGGGGTAGGACCAGCTGCCTCTTCCTATCCCCTGGCTACACTTCTGCAGCCCCCAGTACCTCTCTTAGGCCTTTAACAAGGCCTGCAGCCTGGGGAGTTGCCAGGCTGGAGCTCCCCAGCTCCTCTTGCCTTTCCCCAGCCCTGCTCTGCTTCAGGTACCCTTTTCTCCCAGGCAGCCAGGTCCTTCTCCCTTCAAGGCTGGAGAGAGATTGACTCAGCTTCTGGCTCACAGCCCTTATAGGGGCAGCTGTGGCCTGATTGGGCGTGGCCCCAGCTGTGGCTGCTTCCTCAATCAGCCTAGCCTTTCCCCACGGGAACGGGGTAACTGCCCTGCTACAGAGGGTTAAGTTCACCCCTTTTCATGGAGCAGCTTTCTCCCTCTTGTTTGCCTCGCTGGTTAGTGTGGCTGGTAAGGCAGCTCTCAGCTTGCTTTCAGCAGGGAATACTGACCAAATAGCATCTACTCTCCCTGTCAAGGCTGGAGTTGCAGTCTGAATGCAGGACCAAGAAGGGAAATAAGGAGGGGCTAAGTAAGGGCTTTGACAATTTACCTATTGTTAATGGGAAGAACGTTCCGCTATCATCATGACAATGAGCTCTGTTATAGGAACCTAGATACAGATTGGTGTGATATACCTCAAAGCTGGAAATATAAGATGTGTCAGTGACCTATAAATATTGCAGAAAGCTAATCCATGCTCTAGAAAGGTATGTTTTTGAAAACTTACCAGACTGTGAAGTTCTGAAGAGTATGCTTAAATATTCCTCCCACAGTGCACATATTTTGGTAAATATTGTTCTCGAGAACTAAGTCTTCCACTTTTCGCTTTAGCACTGAATGATTTGATGATGTTTATGTGGAAAGACATATTATTTAAAAGCTTTGCACTTTAGTAAGGACTGAAAACTACAGCTGATTGAGTATCTCAACAATATGAATATGAGGGGGAAAACCATTGAATCTGGGTTGGTTTTCCATTAATACTCTAGTGAACAAGTTTCCTTGCATGGTTATTTATGCAAAGAACAAATTTTAAGTGAATATTAGAGAATATTGGCAGAAGGGGCATACTTCACAGCCCATTGAAGTCAATGGAAAGGTTCCCATTAACTTCAATGAACTATGGATTTTGAATGCATCAATGCATTATTTGTTGACGTAACTGCATTGTTGGTTGGATTAGCTTTTTGTTGTTCTGCTGCAGAAAAGTTTGTTACTTTTGGAGTAGTAAAACACTTCATTGAATAAAATAGGCTAACATGCATAAATCACAAAAAGTGAAAAGAAACACAAGAAGTAATCCAATACTCTAGTTTTTTTTCTCTCCGGTTTTGATTCTATGCCTAAGAGAAAACAAACTTCTATTTGATTTTCCCTTGAGCCTTACCAACTGTGTGAATATTTTCTTTCCACAAATTTTCTTTCATAGGGTGTTATAAAATGAGAAGATATGGTAGTTCTCTTTGTTTGGAATTACACTAATTCTATAACATGCCCATGATCAGACAGTACCAAAAACTAAGGCAATACATATTTTAACTTAATTAGTCCATTATTTCCTGTAGTAATTCTTTGAACTTAGTGCCTTAGAGATTGTCATTATTTCCCATGCTAAACATAACTATGGTCTCTCAAATACTGCTGGGTAGCAACTATGGATGAATGTAGAGAGCAGAGATGGCATCAAAATTCCAGGAATGTATCGTAATGACAAACAAATACAAATCTCAAACTCCTTTACAAATGTTAAAGACAGAGATAAGTGCTGTGATAATACAGCTGTCTTAGAGAGGGGTAAACTGAGGCACAGAAGATTCAAGTGATTGGTTCAAGATCACTCAAAGCCAGATTGTGCCTGGTCCCTTGGTGAGTGGAAGGATGAAGGAAGATTTCCTCCCCTCTTCTTGCATTGCAGTCTTGTGCCTAGAAAAGTGTACGGAGTGCTCCCCTTCCAATTGCCTTGGCCATGTGTACCACTATTCCCAAAGAGGTTGGGGAAAAGAGAGGAGTCAGGGCTATAGCTCAGCCCCCACTCCACATTGGCTGCAGAACAGGATCAGTGATTGGGGGAATCATAAAGAAGTATATTAGCAGGTATGTTCCATGTGCTTGCCAGGGAGGAAATCTGCCTTCCTGAAGCCTCCAAGTGTTCCTCTTGGGTGGTACGAATTGGCACTTTACCTTTCTCTGGGCTGTGCCTAACCAACATGAGCAAGCCATCAGTGACAGAGCCGGTAATAGAGACTGTGCCAGGAATCCTGACTCCTGGCACCCTGGTTTAATTAATAGGCAACAGTGCCTCCCTTTTTACTTTGATGTGTAGGCACAATACAAGAATTGTGGATGTTTCACTGAAAGCAGCCCTCTTCCTGGTGCACTTCTGCTAAAAGTATGTCCATTCGTGAGTACTTTACAACAAAAGCAGAATTAGGGAGGAGTTGGAGAAAGACTATTATTGTAAAATTATCTTTTATTTGCCGTTTGTCTTTGAGACAGCATCTATTAAACCAGATTGCACCATTGCTTAACTAGTTTACGCTGGTATAAATTCACGTGGACAGTCCTGTTTCTGCTGCAGACACACTGCTCTGTATGTGCAGTGCTCCACAGACAGTCATATTCACAGCCATCCAATTTCTGCTCAGCCGCTGGCACAGGTCTAGTAAATATTTTGGAAAGGTGAAATGGGCTGCAGGCTCTGGAGGGGTGAAGGGGGAGGTAACATTATGCCAAGAGAGAGATGTTAGGTTCTTTCTGAATAGTCCTGCATTAGAGTAAGTTCCGAGCAGTAAGTCAACCTGCCCAGAAAAAAAGGCAGCATTTTGGGGGTTAAAATATTAAATGAGGAACACAATAAAGAATTGAAAATGGAAAAGAAAAGAAAATCTGGAAATGGAAAACCTATATTTGTATTTCACCTTGCCATCATCTTTTGTAATCCTTTTAAGCAATGGCGGAAGGATATCCCAGTGCAATGCCCTTACATTTTCCTTCATTATTATTATTTGTATTGATTATACTGTGGTAGCTCTTATGAGCCCCAGTCATGAACCAGGGCCCCATTGTGCTAGGCGCTGTACAGTCACAGAACAAGAATGTTGTGGGTGGGTTTATTTGGAAGGTATTTATACATTCTGGAGGCACCCTAGGGCCTAGGAATAGAAATGCTTAGAAGCTTGTTAAGGTAACAGATAGTGCCCTTGGGAAAATCACTTAACTTCTTTGTGCTTCATTTTCCTCATCTGTAAAATGGGAACTATAATACATTCCCAGACAGGAGCAGACTGTGGGAAGAGCAGATGCTCCTTCAGGGAGGCAGAATAGCTTTCAGGGCAAAACTGTTTTCCCTATTTCAGTGGTTCTCAATCCTTTTCCACGCCATTCAATTTAGCAAAGTGGAGGTAAGGTGGTTGTAACCCCTTGATACCTGTTAAGAACCCCCTGCTTGAGAAAATGTGCCTTATTCTAATAAAGCTCCTTCTTCAGTGCTAGAAGAAAGTGATGTTTTCTGTGATTCTTTACGTTTGTCACACGACCCTGTTGGACAAGCTATACTTTTATTTTTTTGCAGTTTGCTCACAAGCCGCTGAAGGCTTTAGAAATGGATTAGAAAAGTTTTCCACCACCCCACTGCCATGTAATATCTCCTGCTGATCCTATCTGATCAGAGCCATCTGAGCAGGCTCTGCACTGAGCCGGGTACTCAGGTAAGCCATAAGGTGGGCTGTACAAGTCTGCTGCCCTTGAGAAAAGAGAGGGATAGCTAAAGGCTATGAAGACCATTCCCTTTCCCTTCAATATTTTTTTCATCTCCCTTACCACCATGTACTTTCATTTTCAGACCTGTCCTCTCTTAGGTTTGATTGACAAGGAGGTTTTGGAAGGGATTGAAATCTTATTTTGGAAAGGATTGAAATCTTATCTGGACTAGCTCCTCAATTCCTGTTTAGAGTCCAAAGGCTCTGAGCAAAACTACTACTAGATACCTGTGCCTGTGGCTAGTGCCAATGTGATGGATTTACATTTCGGTTTATTATAGGTTCTTGAGTTCAGGAGGATAGAAAGGGGGGTCACAAGGAGGATATTGAATGATATAATTTGAACAATACAGGTATTGGTATGCGGTAAAATAAGAACAACCTCCAAACCTGTCAGGATTAATATAGAGATTGAGTGATATAGATGAAGACTTAAATTGATGAGGCACATATGTAAATTGATAAAGAGCTTGATGCACCATAACATTGAAATTTATCTAAATTCAATATTGTTAAACATTCTTAAAGATCAGATGAATTATACATGAAGTATATGGATTATTTGTCGCAGGCAAACAATGGTGACATTTCTGTCTGTCACTTAGTATGACAAGGTTAGCATGTTTTATTCAAAACTTTTAAACAGTAAAATGATTTGTATGCATTACTCTTTCTTTGGACTGTCAGAGAAAGCAGAAAGCAACACAGTTATTCTATGACACAAAGTCATCTTTCGTTTAAAAAAAAAAAGACAGAACAGGATTGTTTCCGACATCCGTAAAACTCACACTTTAGTTTTCTGATCATCTGGGGTGTGTGGAAAAAAAAGTAATAAACTGAATCCTAAGTACCAAGGACAAGAGAAAAAGAGAGCTTGGTAGTAGAAAGTGGTTTAACAACAAATTAAGAATGGAATTTGTTGACTATTAAAATGGTTTGTGAATATTTTTGCAAAATAAATATACCAAGTTCAGTTTGCTGTGATTCATAGGGTCTTATTATTCATTATTCACCAGTATTTGGAGAAATGCTGGGTATTTGTGTATATGTTTGTGAATTTTAGTACAAACCATTATTAATTCAAAAACTCATATGGGAAGTTCATTATTCACTCTTTGCTGGTTGTTCTCATGTTTATAATGTTTGTCATTAAGTCACAGAGAAGAAACAATAGTGTACGGCGTAAGTAATTAACCCTATCACACAAATACCACATGATTATAGGAACCTAGAAATTGTTGGTTCAGACCATTGATCCATATAGTCCAGTATCCTTTCTCTGACGGAGGCCAGCATGAGTGGCTTCGGAGAAGCGTGAAAGAAACCTCACACTATGCAGATGTGGGATAATCTGCCCCCATGATGGTTTTATCCCTTAATAGTTAGAAATGGGCTTTAAATCCTGAAGCATGAGATTTTTTTTTATACCGTTCAAAATTGTTTTTTGGCATTAACTATTATAGCTCTGGATATTATTGTTATTCACCTAAGTGTTCAGTCCTGCATTGGATCTTGGTACATTCTTGGCCTTGATGACATCATGTGGCAGTACGTTCCACAGCCCAATTGTGTTGTGAAAAAAATATTTCCTTTATCAGTTTTGAATTTGCTGCTTTCCAGTATTTTGAATTGTTGAAGCAGACTGTTCACAAATGACCCGTGCTCTGAAAATTATTCATTGATACTATTCAACAGATTTTTTTCAAAAGTACATTTGAAAAAATGAGCGTCAACCTGTGAATGATTTGCTGACAGGAAAGGAACTAAAATCTTAATAAATATTATTGAAAGTTTGACCAACTGCACACAATGGAAATCTGGCTGCTTACTTTGAACTAAAATAGACTTTAGTGCTTGTAAAAGAGGCCAATTCAACAATCTTGGAGACTGCATTGCTCTGTTCACAGAACAGGTACAGTGTGGGCAGTGGCAATTAAAGTTTCTCCAATACTACTGTGCTGATGTGCCTCAACCCTGAATTGGAGGGACCCCAATTAGGAATGAGATCAATCTACTTTTTCATTCACTTTTTGATTTCTCCACTCAAGGGTGTGAATAATGGAAGGATTTTCTGTACATGGGCACCTTGGCTGAGATGCTCCTGGACAGCTTTCTTTCAATAACTAACAACCTGGGCTGGATTCAACCTAGTGACCTAAAAATTATACCCTTTGGACTTCTTTCCTATTCCTATTTCCATTAGTTGTCCAGTCCTTAAGAAGCTGTTGCTTTAATCTTTATGGCTTAGACTAAGCCTGCATCAGGGATTGAGCATAGGGTGACCAGACAGCAAGTGTGAAAAATCGGGACAGGGGTGGGGGGTAATAGGAGCCTATATAAGAAAAAGACTTAAAAATTGGGACTGTCCCTATAAAATCGGGACATCTGGTCACCCTAATTGAGCAGCATCTGGGCAATGAGACACCATATTCATGGTGCCATTGCTAATGGCATATCATCAACCAACCAAATTATTTCTATATATTTTCTAACTTCAGTAACCAATGTGTGAAGTATTCTGAGAATTCTGTATTAAAATGGTCTGTGGATCAATGCAGAGCTCCTGGAAACAGAACCAGCCATAGTGCAGCTAGCTACTGTGTCAGCTTTTGTGCCCGACTGTCTTGAAATTTCTTCCACTCACTTCAGCGGGCACAGTGTTCTGAAGATTCAGAGCAGGCTACGCAGCGGGGACAGAAGGCCAGCGAGGATAACTGGCGGCATGTGACCTCCAGAAGAGGAAAGAGTACGAGACAAGTCCATGTACCAGAAACGCCGATTCAGATGAGCAACCGTTTTCATGTTCTCTCCACAGGTACTAGTGCAGAGAGTGGAGTGAATGATACATCTGAGGGAACAGAGCAGAAGGAGACTCCACCGATTGGAAGGCATGAGATGCACCGTCCTAGGGATGGGGGTTCCACGACCACCACTCCCAAGAGGAGAAAGAGGGTGGTGGTGGTCGGGGACTCTCTCCTCAGGGGGACTGAGTCATCTATCTGCCGCCCTGACCGAGAAAACCGAGAGGTGTGCTGCTTGCCAGGGGCTAGGATTCGTGATGTGACGGAGAGACTGCCGAGACTCATCAAGCCCTCAGATCGCTACCCCTTCCTGCTTCTCCACGTGGGCACCAATGATACTGCCAAGAATGACCTTGAGCGTATTACTGCAGACTACGTGGCTCTGGGAAGAAGGATAAAGGAGTTTGAGGTGCAAGTGGTGTTCTCGTCTATCCTCCCTGTGGCAGGAAAAGGCTGGGGTAGAGACTGTCGAATCGTGGAAGTCAATGAATGGCTACACAGATGGTGTCGGAGAGAAGGGTTTGGATTCTTTGACCATGGTGTTCCAAGAAGAAGGAGTGCTAGGCAGAGACAGGCTCCACCTGACGAAGAGAGGGAAGAGCATCTTTGAAAGCAGGCTGGCTAACCTAGTGAGGAGGGCTTTAAACTAGGTTCACCAGGGGAAGGAGACCAAAGCCCCAAGGTAAGTGCGGAAGTGGGATAGTGGGAGGAAGCACAAGTAGGTGAGTGCAAGAGGGGAGGGCTCCTGCCCCATACTGGGACAGCAGGACGATCGGTGAGTTATCTTAAATGCCTATACACAAATGCAGGAAGCCTGGAGAACAAGCAGGGAGAACTGGAAGTCCTGGCACAGTCAAGGAATTATGATGTAATTGGAATAACAGAGACTTGGTGGGATAACTCACATGATTGGAGTACTGTCATGGATGGATATAAACTGTTCAGGAAGGATAGGCAGGCCAGAAAAGGTGGGGGAGTTGCGTTGTATGTAAGAGATCAGTATGACTGCTCAGAGCTCCAGTATGAAACTGCAGAAAAACCTGAGAGTCTCTGGATTAAATTTAGAAGTGTGAGCAACAAGGGTAATGTCGTGGTGGGAGTCTGCTACAGACCACCAGACCAGGGGGATGAGGTGGACGAGGCTTTCTTCCAGCAACTAACAGAAGTTACTAGATCACAGGCCCTGGTTCTCATGGGTGACTTTAATCACCCCGATATCTGCTGGGAGAGCAATACAGCAGTGCACAGACAATCCAGGAAGTTTTTGGAAAGTGTAGGGGACAATTTCCTGGTGCAAGTGCTGGAGGAACCAACTAGGGGAAAAGCTCTTCTTGACCTGCTGCTCACAAACAGGGAAGAAATAGTAGAGGAAGCAATAGTGGATGGGAACCTGGGAGGCAGTGACCATGAGATGGTCGAGTTCAGGATCCTGACACAAGGAAGAAAGGAGAGCAGTAGAACAGAGACCCTGGACTTCAGAAAAGCAGACTTTGACTCCCTCAGGGAACTGATGGGCAAGGTCCCCTGGGAGAATAACATGAGGGGGAAAGGAGTCGAGGAAAGCTGGCTGTATTTTAAAGAATCCTTATTGAGGTTGCAGGAACAAACCATCCCGATGTGTAGAAAGAAAAGTAAATATGGCAGGCGACAAGCTTGGCTTAACAGTGAAATCCTTGCTCGTCTTAAACACAAAAAAGCAGCTTACAAGAAGTGGAAGATTGGATAAATGACTAGGGAGGAGTATAAAAATATTGTTCAGGCATGCAGGAGTGAAATTAGGAAGGCCAAATCACACTTGGAGTTGCAGCTAGCCGGAGATGTTAGGAGTAACAAGAAGGGTTTCTTCAGGTATGTGAGCAACAAGAAGAAAGTCAAGGAAAGTGTGGGCCCCTTGCTGAATGAGGGAGGGAACCTAGTGACAAAGGATGTGGAGAAAGCTAGTGTACTCAATGCTTTTTTTGCCTCTGTCTTCACAGACAAGGTCAGCTCCCAGGCGGCTGCACTCCACAGCACGGTATGGGGAGGAGGTGACCAGCCCTCTGTGGAGAAAGAAGTAGTTCAGGACTATTTAGAAAAGCTGGACGAGCACAAGTCCATGGGGCCGGATGCACTGCATCCGAGGGTGCTAAAGGAGTTGGCCGATGTGATTGCAGAGCCATTGGCCATGATCTTTGACAAATCATGGCAATCGGGGGAGGTCCCGGATGACTGGAAAAAAGCTAATGTAGTGCCAATCTTTAAAAAAGGGAAGAAGAAAGATCCGGGGAACTACAGGCCAGTCAGTCTCACCTCAGTCCCTGGAAAAATCATGGAACAGGTCCTCAAGGAATCAATTCTGAACCACTTAAAGGAGGGGAAAGTGATCAGGAACAGTCAGCATGGATTCACCAAGGACAAGTCATGCCCGACTAACCTAATTGCCTTCTATGATGAGATAACTGGCTCTGTGGATGAGGGGAAAGCAGTGGATGTGCAATTTCTTGACTTTAGCAAAGCTTTTGATACAGTCTCCCACAGTGTCCTTGCCAGCAAGTTAAAGAAGTATGGGCTGGATGAACGGACGGTAAGGTGGATAGAAAACTGGCTGGATGGTCGCGCTCAACGTGTAGTGATCAATGGTTCCATGTCTAGTTGGCAGCCGGTATCAAGTGGAGTGGCCCAAGGGTCAGTGCTGGGGCCGGTTTTGTTCAATATCTTCATCAACGATCTGGAGGATGGTGTGGCCTGCACCCTTAGCAAGTTTGCAGATGACACTAATCTGGGAGGAGTGGTTGATACGCTGGAGGGTAGGGATAGGATACAGAGGGACCTAGACAAACTAGAGGATTGGGCCAAAAGAAATATGATGAGGTTCAACAAGGACAAGTGCAGAGTCCTGCACTTAGGACAGAAGAATCCGATGCACTGCTATAGACTAGGGACCGAATAGCTGGGCAGCGGTTCTGCAGAAAAGGACCTAGGGGTTACAGTGGACGAAAAGCTGAATATGAGTCAACAGTGTGCCCTTGTTGCCAAGAAGGCTATCGGCATTTTGGGTTGTATAAGTAGGGGCATTTCCAGCAGATCGAGGGACGTGATCATTCCCCTCTATTCAGCACTGGTGAGGCCTCATTTGGAGTACTGTGTCCAGTTTTGGGCCCCACGCTACAAGAAGGATGTGGATAAATTGGAAAGAGTCCAGTGGAGGGCAACAAAAATGATTAGGGGGCTGGAGCACATGACTTATGAGGAGAGGCTGAGGGAACTGGGATTGTTTAGCCTGCAGAAGAGAAGAATGAGGGGGGATTTGATAGCTGCTTTCAACTACCTGAAAGGGGGTTCCAAAGAGGATGGATCTAGACTGTTCAGTGGTAGAAGATGACAGAACAAGGAGTAATGGTCTCAAGTTGCAGAGGGGGATGTTTAGGTTGGATATTAGGAAAAACTTTTTCACTAGTAGGGTGGTGAAGCACTGGAATGGGTTACCTAGGGAGGTGGTGGAATCTCCTTCCTTAGAGGTTTTTAAGGTCAGGCTTGACAAAGCCCTGGCAGGGATGATTTAGTTGGGGTTGTTCCTGCTTTGAGCAGGGGGTTGGACTAGATGACCTCCTGAGGTCCCTTCCAACCCTGAGATTCTATGATTCTATGATTCAAAGCCCAATAATCACAACCTCGCTCCAAGAAAGAAAACCACTCCTGTAAAATCTGGTGCCTCGGGGTGTTTTTTTTTTAACTTTACTTTGCTTTTGTTTTAAAAGCAAGAGCTAAAGGACGAAGAGCCAAGTATTCTTGTTGCATTCGCTGTAGTTTTCAGGCCTTACATCTGACTTTCATTCTCCCAGAACAGAATGCTGTTAGCATTACTGTCCACATCTGTAGACGCATGAAACCTTTTGTGTTTTCAATTTTGAAAATTAAAATTGGTCCATTTCTCAGATATTACATCAAATTTCATAAAGAATATCTATATCCTCCTTTGTACCTATAGTTTTATTTGTCTTCCTCTGTCTCACATATGTAGTCTTAGATTTTAAAAAGTGATCAGTGATTTTGAATAACACCTTTTTTTCGGTGCCACCTTGAGACATCATAAAGGGGCCAGATTTTCAGAAAGTGCTGAGGATCTTTTGGCTGCATACCCAAAACCTGATACTCTCCAAATCACTAGTCACTTCTCACAATATTGGCTCTGTCCGTCCAATCTGTTCATCTGTCTTTCTCCCCCACAGAATACTCATATATTTAGGTGCTTTCAAGTACCTTTCCTATCACACTGACACCCTGCATTCTTAGAAAATGGTAAGGATGTATCGCATACAGTCCAAATCTTGCTTCTCTTAATCTTGCATATAGTTCTATTGAAGTCTTTGTGTTTTTTCTAGACCATAACAATACAATTTACTTTCCTACAGTACCATCTGTTTCTCTCAAGTATATATATTGTTTACATATTTTTAAAAAAACGTTTGTTTGTCTCAGATGCAGACAATAGTGACTCACCTTACTATTTAGTGAATGCATTAGGCTCCTCGTTATATTATGCATCCACAGATAATGGCTGTAATTGATTAGAATCTCATCCAAATTCAGAAGATTAAGTCACACATTGTTTTTGTAATTCTTTAATAGAGCCCTCTTAAAAAGACAGTCCAGAGATTTCATTGCTAACTCCCTGTTCGGAGCTATACAGAGGCAGTTGCTATTGGCTGAAAGCTCGTTCTGTTGCTCCTATTAGCTCTTAGGTTAATGGAAAATAATTGCCATCTGTACTTGTAAATATCACTTTTTTTTTTTAAGATCAGCTCGAGTCTTTCTCCCCCGTTTTATCTCTGCTTCCTTTTTCTCCTAGGATTTTCTGCATTGTTCATGAAGACTAGAGACAGACAGAGTGGTACAGTGCTCTCAGAAGGGAATTTCCAGCAGATAAAAGACTTTAGAGAGGGCCTGAAAATGGATTGGAGTACTTGCTATGCCCACCAGAATGTGCAGCGACCTAAATAGATAAAACAACCAGACACACAACTTCATGTATGCCAAACAGCGTCAGCACAATGTCATTCTTAGAGGTGCTTCCTCTCTGAAGGCTAGAAATAATGTCAAAGCACTGGTCTTTCAATACTGCTGACATCACATCCATCAGAGAGAGTACTTCTGGGAATGGCAGTCATGCTGTTTAGAAGCAGAGGTGGAAAGCCAAATACCTATCCTTTCTGAGGGATAGATTCTTCTGTCTATCCTGTCCTCTACCTGACTCACATACCAATTCTCCACTTCAGAGGTCCGCAAGTTACTTAAGCCCATGCCTAACATTAAACATGGAAGTAGCCCTACTAACATTGACATTTGCAGTTCACAAAAGGGAGTACTCATACTAAAAATTAGGCACATGCTTAAGTACCTTGCTCCATCAGGGCCTCAATGAATGACTGAGAAAGTGTTTGGCCCACCTTTATGTATCATGAAAAATCTTTAAGTATTTGCAGTCAGATCAAAATCCCAGTGAAATCCATGGAAAAACTCCTATTACACAAGTTATTGGGCTCAGTATAGGGGTTACCAGGTGAAATTCTACAGCCTCACATTACATTATTTTAATGGTTCCTGTAACCCTTAAAATATACAAATGCTACAAAATTGCAGACTTTTTCTCGGTTCAATATTTTTTAAAAAATGGCTAAGAAAAAAGCCTTTCCTTCTTGGACAAACGTTTTGCCTTTTTTCTGAATGGAAGAAATGTTTGATTAGAAAATCTCATGTTATAACACCATTACAATTATGAAATGGGATCTTTTATCCTCTCAGATAATGAAATTGATTATTTCTTTTCCTTTTGATTTTTAAGTTTATGGAAAGGTTCTGTACAAGATAGAGATGATACTAGTTGCCTTCGAAATATGCATCCTGCTGAGATGAACTTTGCTTTTCTCTTTTTGTTGTGAAATTGATTCAAGAATTCATTTGAGAGCTGCAAGCATGCTGTTGATTTATTTTACACTTGAGGAAGATTTAAACATATTTTTGTTTGCATTAATTATGGAAAGAAGACATTTTGGGGGATTGATATTTGGATTCATTTTTCATTTTTTCTTTCCTTTGTGGCTGAGGGGCAGGTGGTTTTGTTTTTGATTAACGCTGCTTGGTAGCTCAGAAAAGAAACGGAGATGGAGTCACTCAGGTTTAATAGCATCAATTTAATAGACCTCTTGATTAATTTACTAAACACATAAGTAGTAATTTTGTGTCCTGTGTGTGTGTGTGTGTGTGTGTGTGTGTTCCAAAGTCTTTGCATTGTGGATTTGTGCATTAATGTGTTCTTGATGTATTTTTAATTACAATGGACCAATTATTCATCCCTGGTGTAAACCAATTAAAATAATCTGGACCCAGGTTCATCTCTAGTGTATATTTCTAGGTTCTCCTCCTGTCATCGCTTTAGACAGGATGAGGGATGTCCAAATGAAAGGGCTCTTCCTTGATTCCTTATCACCCAAAAATTCAATTATAGTCCATCGCTCATCAAGTTATTATGAGAGAAGGATTCTGTTCAAAGTGAACCAGGAGCTTTGTTCAGGGTAGGGAAGGGAACTGTTTGATTCAGTTTTTAAAAATACACAGAGAAAATCCTAGGACTCGGCTTTATATATTGTAGCTTTTTGTTCTTCTCAATCTTTTAAAAATGTAACTACTGCTAAGATCCCGTCTAGTTACCCCTAGAGCATTACAGAGTATTACACGTAGGGCCAGATTCTGCTCTTAATTACAAAGCAAGCAGCTATACTGAATTCACTGGGGTTGCGCTGAGTATAAATCATGACACAATCTGGCACTTAATTTCAGCAGGAAAGTGACTGTGTTTAACAAATGATTTTTTTTTCTCCTCACAATAAAAGATAAATTATGCCTTTAATGAAAAATACATCTACTACCTAAGAGTCAGGATCAATACAAATATTTCTGGTTTCGGATATATATATAGATACAGATCTATAGATCTATATCTATATATATCTATATATCTTTATATATATATCTCAGAAACCAGAAATATTTGTTATATATATATTTGTTATATATATATAAATATTGTTATATATATATATATAAATATTGTTATATATATATAACTCTCACAAATGAAAAAGACCCACATTATTCTGAAAGTGAAGGAATCAGCAGGGTACCTTTCTGATTCTTTTCTTCGATTAATTGTTTGTGAAACAGGAAGCAACAGACTACTGGGTTGTTTTGGGGAGGGTTGTTAAGGTTGTTTTAAATCTGCATAGTCTTTTATCTTCTCACTGGCTGCTTTCTGGAATAGGTCTCCCTGCCAATGAAAGACCACAGGCATTATGCCTTTCACTGAGTAACATTCATTGAGCCAGCAAAGAACCTGCCAGGTCAGATACTTCACAAATCTACATGCCAGGCTACAATCCAGCAGTGTTCTTGGTCATAGACTCTACTTTAATCAGGGGAGTAGTCCCTTGAAGTCAGTAGGATTACTCACATGCTCAGAGTTAAACATGAAGAAGTGCTTTGCTGGAGTAGGGCCTCTATTACCAACAGCCTAAATCCCATATATGAGGAAGGCAGGATAGAGTCAGGGCCCAGTTCAGATTTGGTGTAAATTCCCTTGACTTTTCCCTGTCTTCACCACACATGAAACAAGGCCTCAGTAAATAAGTGAATGGAATAACTAGCCATTAGGTTCTTCCTTGGCTCACTGAATGTTCAATGGGGGCAAATTAGTCCCCTACCTGTGTTCGTCCTTATGACACAAATGAATGCTAATTCTTTGTGTCCCCCATTCATGTGGTACCTGAGCCCCTTTTTAAAAGCTGTCTTCATATATGTGTAGAGTAGAGGAAAAGCTTTATTCATGCTCTCTGGGGAACTCAAAACACACTACACCAGTAGTTCCCAAACTTATTTGTTCGCACACTCCTTCTTGTGTTTGTTGTAGTTTACACACACACACCTTCGCCCTCCGGCCACACAAGTATATATACTGATATCAGTTTGGGCTTCTTTGTTTTTCACAAAGAAAAGCCAACGATCCATTGTAATAGGAGGAGAAGTAAAACTGCAATTGTCCATGCTTACAATTAAATGTGCACACCACGTCGTAACAAGCGGATTAATGGACAGATAGCAACAACTTTGTATAATGCTGTGCAAGCTTAACAGAAATTCATCAAAATGCACAGCACCATCTGAGGACCTGATATATCTGGAGGAATCAGCTTTGCTAGTTATTCATTGGTGTCGGTAAAATGTGCACAGTATGTTTTTTCCCCCTAAAGCTTCTCATGCCCCCCTAGAATACATTCTGTGCCTCGTAGGGGGCCTCGCTCCTCAGTTTGAGAACCTCTGTGGCATACTAATGGAGAAGCATTGTTCTTCTCAACCAGTTGACTACCAGCATCATGGCACCACCCAGCAGTGCCTATGCCCTTGTTCATGTAACTCTATGCTGCTGTTCTTTAACTCAAGATTGGCTGTCTTTCTAAAAGGTACAAGGAGTACTTGTGGCACCTTACAGACTAACAAATGTATTTGGGCATAAGCTTTCGTGGGCTAGAACCCACTTCATCAGATGCATAGAGTGGAACATACAGTAGGAATATATATATATATATGTGTGTGTGTGTGTGTGTGTGTATATATATATATACAGATAACATGAAAAGATAGGGGTTGCCATACCAACTCTAAGAGACTGATCAATTAAGGTGAGCTGCTATCAGCAGGAGAAAAAAAACTTTTGTAGTGATAATAACAATGGCCATTACAAACAGTTGACAAGAAGGTGTGAGCTAAGTTTCCCCCTGCTGTTGCTCACACCTTCTTGTCAACTGTTTGTAATGGGCCATCCTGATTATCACTACAAAAGTTTTCTTTCCCCTACTGATAGTAGCTCACCTAAATTGATCAGTCTCTTAGAGTTGGTATGGCAACCCCCATCTTTTCATGGTCTCTGTATATATATGTGTGTGTGTGTGTGTGTGTGTGTGTGTGTGTGTGTGTGTGTGTGTGTGTGTGTGTGTGTGTGTGTGTATAATCTTCCTACTGTATGTTCCACTCTATGCATCTGATGAAGTGGGTTCTAGCCCATGAAAGCTTATGCCCAAATACATTTGTTAGTCTCTAAGGTGCCACAAGGACTCCTTGTTCTTTTTGCGGATACAGACTAACACGACTACCACGCTGAAACCTTTCTAAAAGATATGCTCTAGTTTCACCAAATTGTATGGCTTCTTGATGTGGGACTCAGTTAAATTCTATGGCCTGTGTTATGTAGGAACTCCGACTAGATTATGACAATGGTCCCTTCTGGCCTTAAACTCTGTGCATATATACAATATGGTGTTGGGGTGGGGGGTTCTTTGTCTGGGTCTTCACTCTTTGAGCATCAAATGTTGTCATCCTTATCTGTGTTAGTTAAGCCTGATTGAAGTCAATGGGAGCTTTGCCATTGATTTAACTTGGTGCCGGATCAGACCCCACATTAGGGTGAACTCTTTCAGGGTTCTCTGTATCAAGTGACAAAAATGCTGTAAGAAGATGCTTTAGTCTATTTCCTAAGAAATACTGAAATCCAGAGGGGATATGCTTGGAAGGAATGGCTTTGGACAGGTAGGAGAAGGGTGTTTTATGTAGAGATAAATTAATAAGGCTATTAAGATCTTGGATAAAAAATGGAACATGAAGTTGAAAGTAATAAATGCATGATGCCTTTGTGGTGGATTTCTCCTTGGCTATATCCAAGAATAAAAAAAAACACGGAGAGAAAGCTACTCATTAGTTGTCAATTCAAAATAAGTTTAGAAACTAGAAATCTGTCTCTTGGCTGCCAATAATATCTGTGTGAAAACCTCCTAATCCCTCAAGTTGTTGATAAAAAGTATCATTAAACCAGCCTGTTATCACTCCTGGATCTGGCAGAATTATTACTACCTGGAACAATAGATGAAATCATGCTTTTTAAGCATCTCTGCAGCATGACTTGTGGTTCTCAACAGAATCTCATTTGCAGATTTACTGTACCAGTACTGACTCGTAATTCTAACAAAGAACAGGGGAAATAGGAAAGTACACAGTGACTTGCTAAACTGGTACCTATTTTCAGAAACTGTAAGTTTGCTGTTGTTTAGTACCAAGTTGGAGTGGGGGGGAGAGAGATGGCAACCTCAGGACTTTGTGGTGAAGGGGTTGGGGTGGGGGGCGGAAGTGTAGGTATGAACAACTGTATTCAGATCTGAGGTTCTATATGAGACACCTGTATGTATGCCATCAACAAGACAATAAGAACCTTTGAGGTTCATTATTTATAAAGATAGGGTATTTGTATTACATTAGTATGGAAAGGCCCCCGTCAGGATCAGGTTCCTCTTACTCTGAGCACTGTACAAACATAAGCCCTACCCTGAACAGCATACAAATTACGTAGGGAGAAATGGATGTTGAACTCAATGGGAATCGGAAGGGGAAATGTGGCAGTGATAGGAGCACACGGCTGCATATTGTAGTTGAGTGTAGTCTTTAGAGTTGCTTGTTGTTTTAAATGAGAGGATTGAATAAGATATGTTGCCTAGCTACTGACATTAGACAAATGGGAACCATGAGAGGAAGAGGGTAGAGGTGGAAGCAGCTACCAAAGAAGATTGCGCACAAGAGGAATCTCCAGAGGAGAGGGGGAAAAAAAGGTGAAAATGGCAGCCGCTGCTAGAGAAAGGAGAAACACAGGTAGCAACAACTTCGGAAGGGGGTTGGGAAAACAGCAACCGCTAAGGCAGAGAGGGATAGAATAGAGGGGGGCAAGTGTGGTATGAAAGGAGACCCATTGCTTCCCCCCCCCCCCCGCATTTAAATCCAGGAAGTTTATCGTCCTGATACTAAGATTGAGAGAATCAGCTCAGATAAAATGAGCACTGAGTCGAACAGGAAGGTTCACTCATCCTGAAAATAAATCTCTTTGTGTGATTCCAAAGGCTTTCCCTCCATTTTTGTACATTGGTGCCCTTTCAGGTTCTTATTGAAAAGGAGAGGGGAGTGCCAAAATACCACAAGGGAGACTGGTCTTAATTGTATTTCCAGCTCGGTTTTGCAAACACAAAAAACACTGAAGCCTGGAAAAGGTCTGGAGAAGTAGTCAAACTTTGGATACTTCTACTCATCTGAATCTATTGAGGGTCACAAAACACTGTCCACCATTCATCCTGCCTTTGAGTTCATAACTGAACAATTTTAAGCCTGTGATCTGAGGGGCAGCAGATTAACCTCTTCTCTTTTTGTAACTTGGCCATTTATTTCTGTTTGGGACTTTCCTTTGCAGCCCATTCTTATCAAGTCTCTTTAATAAATGATAATAAATACACATTTATATATGGTATTTCAGCCCAAAGACTCAGAGCACTTTACAGCAAGGAATCGTTTCACATACCACTTAAGCATAGTCACCCTCTTGAGAGAGGGACTTTATGACATCGCCTTTAAAAAAATCTAAATAAATTATATTCTCTGGTTCTCCTTTAGTCACTATGAGTTGAAATGGAAGAAAGAGTATTATCAGGAAATGCACTCATTCGATTCATTTTCCTGCTTGCATACCAGCAAGTCTCTGCTTAAATCTGGGGTCAAAATTGGCAAATTTTGCATGCATTGTAGTTGCTCAAGAAATCATGCTTCACTTCTGATATAGTCTAATTTCCTTGTAGCCCAGCAGCTGGTTGTGAATGGGATCTCAGTTAGTGCTGTAATAGTGTAGAGCAGGGATCTCAAACTCAAATCACCACGAGGGCCACATGAGAACTAGTAAATTGGCCTGAGGGCTGCATCACTGAAACCTTTTCATACAATCATACAAAAGTATAGTCAAAAATGAAGAGTAATATAGTATTCTATTAAAAGTCAATGTATTAACTTTTTAAAAACTGTAATGCAAAGAGGGGGTTTAATAAAATATAAACACTCAGTAATGTTTGGAGCTTGGCTGCCAGTGGAGTTGGCACCTATGGCGGGCCACAGGAAATAACTCTGCGGGCCGCATGTTTGAGACCCCTGGTGTAAAGGATAAGCCAGGATGAGAGCCCTTGCATTGCACACCCAGAAAATGGTTCATTTTATACATCCATAGCCCACACACACGCTCTACTAATTCCTCTTTATTGCCAGTTCCACTCCCTTGCTTGCCCTTACATGTTTAGAGCTGTGCATCCCACAGACGCATATGAGTGTGGTGAGGTGACCACTTTTATGCTCAGAGGAGAACGGGGATTGATGAATGTCAATGTAGTGTAATTTATGATTTATGATATAATTTAAGAGGAAATAGTGCAGAAAACTGTACTTGCACTTTTGCTGCGTAAATCATGCATGAGACTCACAGAAATGGGACAAACATTTTTCTCATGAGTTAGGCCCTTTGTCACAAGGATGACAGCCAAGTCCTAAAGGCCATTTCCGATCACTGAACATGTTAAGTTCAGTGATCGGAGAGCAGGGCTCACTCTGCCGGGTGCTGAGTGCCCTTCGTTCCTTCCAAGATTGGTCCCTTAAGTCTGGGACTTTGTGAGCATGTTAATTTTGTGTCCTTTCTATTGGAGTGAGGCGTCTTACGTGTATTATATTATGACTGACTGACTAATCCTCCCCTCTCTCTCTCTGTATTATTTTGCTGCATTGACAAAAATAGGGTGGGACCAAATTAGAGAAAACTTTAAATTACTCATGAGGGCATTCTATTAAAATTAAAAATTCTGCACCAAAATATTAAAATTCTATGCACACTATTTTAAAATTCTGCAAATTTTATTTGTCAAATAAATATGGTGGCTCCAGCATGACATTGGGGAGCACAGGCCACTGGCTGCACAGAGGTGGGAGATCACTGTGCAGCTCCCCACCCCGGGACACGGACTCAGTGATGAGGCTGAACCCAACCCTAACACAGCGCAAGGGCTGGGGCTGCCCCAGGAACACCCCAGGGCCCTGCCCCTCTGTGCCAGGTGCAGGCAGGCAGGCTCAGCAAGGCAGGATTAAGTGTGGAGGGGCTTAGTGTGGGGGGATCCAGGTGTGGGTTGAGAGGGTTCTGTGTGGGGCAATCTGGGTGCGGGTGGGATCTGGATGCACAGGGGCTTTTTATATATATATATATAGAGAGAGAGAGAGATGCCTATCTCATAGAACTGGAAGGACCTTGAAAGGTCATCAAGTCCAGTCCCCTGCCTTCACTAGCAGGACCAAGTACTGTCCCCTGACAGATTTTTGCCCCAGATCCCTAAATGGCCCCCTCAAGGATTGAACTCACAACCCTGGGTTTAGCAGGCCAATGCTCAAACCACTGAGCTATCCCTCCCCCCCAAAGGGCTTGTTGAGGGGGTTGGGGTGCAAGGGTAATGGGACTCTGAAGGGGGTCCAGATGAAGGTGGTTGTGGCTCAGCGGGGGGGAGGGAATCCAGATGCAAGTGACTCGGGGTGATCCAGGTGCAGGGGGAGTGGGGCTCATCAGGGGGGTTTCTGAGTGTGTGTGTGGGGTGAGGCTCGGTGGGAGGGTCTGGTTATGAGGGGGTCTGGATGCATGGGCGGATCCAGGGCGGATGGGGGAGCAGCTCCCTGTACAGGGATCCCTCCCCCTGCAGCTGAGGAGCAATAGGTGTGGGGAAGCTGGGGAGGGGGAAGTTTTCAGAGCTTCCTGCAGGCAGAGGAAGAATCTGGGGGTGGTTCTGACCCAGCCCCAGATGCCGTGCAGGGAAAGAGGAAGTCCCATCGTCCCCAGCCCAGTGTGGACTAGCAGCTGAGCCCAGTGAAGGGTAGGAGCCACCAACGTGGTGTTCTCCAGTCCCGCTTCCTGCCCCACAGTTATTTACCTCTCTGCCAGCTGTCCCAGGCACCTGAAACATACAGCTCGGGAGGGTCGCATGACCGCTCTTGTGGCTTCCCTTTGCTTCCCTGTCAGAAAGTCATTTTTCTGTGGGGAAACAAAGAAATCTGTGGGGGACATAAATTCTGTGCATGTGCAGTGGCACAGAATTTCCCCAGGAGTATTAAATGTACACTCTCCATAACCAAAATTCACAAGATTATCCAGGTATTTAAAAAAATGTGGTAACGGAAACAATGTCACAAAAGATGACTACTTTTGGAAAAAAGTGAATATCCACGTACTTTAAGTTGAAATTTTCATCATTGACTCATAGCACTCTGAAAATAATAAAAAGGTTGACAAAATAGTATCAGGCTCTGCTTTAAGTTTTCTGGCTTTATTTCTTTGTGTCACAACCTTTTTTCTCACTTCTTTCTTCTGTTTATTTTTTCTTCATATTAAATGCTCAGACAACCTGCTTTCATGGTGTGCAAATAGAGAGTACATGCAGAAGGAAAGATGGTGTGCACAGGAGAAAGAATATGCAGTGGTGACTGAAGAATGAAATTCTATAATGTTTTCACTAGTCTCAGTTAAATCATCTCAAGTAGTAATTGCAATCTGAAGACTATGTTTAAATGCTTTGCTCAATTTGGTGCTAAATCCTAAAAGGTGCTGAACATTTTAAACTCCTATTGAAGTCAATGGCAGCTACAAGTGTTCATTACTACTTGGTACTTGGATCTATATAAATAACTGGAAAGGGAGCTAACCAGAAATCTGGATTTCTACTATGATTTGCCTCAGGCCAGCAGCTATGAAGGACTAAATCTGAAACCTTGTGAACTTTGGGAATGTTTGGGTTTGGCTCCAAAGCTAAATCCCAGCTTTCTGGCTCAAGTCTAGCTCTCTGAATAACCCATATCAGCATTGCACATATAAATACTTTGCCCTGATCTAACTACAGAATTACTTGGGTATAACTATGTCGTCAGATGCGTGAATATTCCACACCCCTGAGCGTTGTAGTTATGCTGACCTAAGTACTGGTGTTGACAGTGCTATGTCTGCAGGAGAGCTTCTCCTGTCGCCATAGCTACCACCTCTCATGGAGGTGGAGTTATTAAGCGGATAGGAGAGGCTTTCTCCTGTTACCTTAGAGCATCTTCACCAGGAGCATTACAGTGGTGCAGCTGCATCGGTGCAAGTTTCCAGTACAGACAAGCCCTTAGTGGTGTTAAGTTGCGAGTTTCCTGCTAATACTACAGTTATTAGTTCTAGCCCATCTAATACAGTGTATATAAAGTATTGTCAATCTCTACTAAAGCTTTTGTTTAGTTCCCAAGGAGTTTAATTACAAGCTAGTTAATTTCACCTAACTGTGCTTTGACAGCAATTCTGTTATAATGGAAACATGTTATAAAATGTCATCTTTGGACTGAACATTTCAATGATAGAAATTTGTACCTTAATGGCTTCTAACTGAACCCCCACACTGTGTTTTGAGTACAGATGGGCAAAACCAGTCTGGTTTACTGTGTGTTAAAGTACTTACAGCTCTTACTGTGTAAGCAATGGGAGGAGGGGGGAGCAGGGAGAGTGGGAGCTTTTAGCAGAGTACACTTCCCTCTCTTAGGGCTTGCCTACACTGTGAAAAAGCCCAGAGTACCTAGTGCACACTAGCTACTCCACACTATCTCCCCATATTGACACTCTTACACCATGTGATGGGGTACCCACCCCCAATACAAGGCCTGGAGAGGTTAAAGTGGCTAGGCAGGCCAACTAACTGCCCAGGCTACACAGGAAGGAGGAGACAGAGAGCAGGCCACTAATTGGAAATGGGCTCAGTTGGGCAGGAGCAAGTGGGGCCTGTGTAGAGCCCAGGAGCTGTGAGCAGCAAGAGGCTGTTAGGAAGTAGTCTACAGTCACTCCCTAGGAGGAGGGAGCTTGGGCTGGCAAACCCAGGAAGAGGGGGACGCCAGATAGGTAGGAAGAAGCCCAGGGAAACAGCAGCAAGGGTTAGGATTGTACAGACTGTGGCTGCTTGCTATAGGATCCCTGGGCTGGAGCCCAGTGTAGAGGGTGGGCCTGAGTTCCCCTACCAGCTACTGGGAAGTGGTGCAAGGTGTGGAGACGCCAGCCGGACAGCTGGTCTAGAAGGACTTTGAATTCCCTGGAAGGGGAGGACTTTAGTAACCTGACCAGAGTGCCAGGACACGAACAGGAAGCTGCATCTCCAGGAGTGAGAAGGGCCACAGAGTGAAAGAGACGACAGGTAGAGACACTGCCAGAGGAGGGCAAGAGTTAATCCCCAGAGCCACCAGGAGCAGGCGCCACATGTGGTAAGTGGACCCTGTGACACGTTGCTTGAAAAGTGCCTTTGTGCGGTTTAACTTAATACCTTTTGGAAGTGTATCAGACTACAGCTCACAAAGGCACTGATAGTGCACAGTAGGAGCGTTCACACACAGAGTTAGTATGGAGTAGTTAGTGTGCTTTAAATTCATACCCTGGCTTACTCTGCACTAACTTTCTTGTGTAGACAAGGCCTTACTTAACTCCTGCTAGTACTGCTCTACCTGAGGGTAGGTGATGCTTTTACTACAGCTGTTTTTGGATGACTTTGTTTGGATGAGGAGACCAGATTAGCCCTGTGAAGATCATCTTCAATTTTCCTCTGGTTTCACCTCAGTGCCCTACTTCCCTGCACCACAGAAGTAAGACTTAAAATGAGTAATGCTGGAAAACCCTTCCATTTTGTGAGCACTCTTCAGGTTTCAAAAGTTTTCATTTGTATGCAGAATGAAAATGAGACCTTCTCAATTTTTTGGCAATTCCTCACGCGCACGCACACACACACACACACACCCACCAGAATATCCCAGTTGTTAGTGCACTTACCTGTGGTGTGGAAGACCCATGTTCACGTACCAATCCTGGGTCAGACAAACCAGGGACTTGAACCTGCGTCTCTGCTGGGTGCACGAACCACTGGGCTATTGGCTGTTCAGGCTTTGTGTGTGTGTGTCTTTTTTTTTTTTTCCTGTGAAACCTTTGACCAAAAAATTTTGTTGAAACTGATACATTTCCACCAAACATTTTGGGTCAAATGAAATGGCATTTTTTTGATAGACAAAAGTTTTTTGACCAGCTGTCAAAATGAACATAAATTTCTTGCAAAAGTCTTCTTTTGTAGAAAGCTTCTAAAATCTAGCTCTGCCACTTGGCAGAGCACCATTCTCATAGAGGAAAAAAAGAAAAAGAAAGAAACTGCTCATTTTTAGCTGTCACTGTGCTGTGTTTGATTTCTTGGACATCTTGGCAGCCATTTCAGAATGTCTGACTTTGTAGAGACAGGCAACATTGTGCTCGTGACATTGGGTGGGAAAAAAACACCCCTCTTGCTACAACTCATACATTTCAGAAACCAAGGGAGCAGCAAGGTGGGCAGCACACCAACTGGAAAACACTAAAAACTTTACATGCTTAGTTGTGTTCTGTGAGGAGGATGGCATCCTCCTCCTCAGATCAGTGGACTTTCCTGCCTTTGAGATGAAGGCTTTGTACATATGTCTCACAGCTCAGCAGTCACTATACCGCCCAGTTTGTATTCTCTGTGAGCAGACAGCGAATTTCCCCAACATACTGTACATCATTTACAACTTGCTAAAATAATTCTAAAAAGGCATTGAGCAGTAACCCAAAGAGGGGGAAAAACATATTTTGGTTGTTTTCTTTAATTTTAAAATACAGTCACACCACCATAGGAAAGACATTCCATGCCACTGAAATACTAAAATCCGATATGGTGCAAATCCATCAGACTACTGAACAGAAAGGGTAAAATTCACCAGTGCAGAGGGCTGACAGAAGGTCTAAGCGTCACTTGAGCCCCCACAATAGGGTACATGTGCAAGTAAAATGGTGCATTGACATTGTTCTGTCTCTCAGCACAGGGTGGATTTCACCTAAAGAGAACGGGTGAAAAGAAATACAAGGTTAAGTACAGCACCCAGCATGATAAGGCCCTGATGTTAGCTAAGGCCTCTAGGCTGTATGATAATATTAGTTATTACTACTCTTGGGTGTATGAGATGGTTTATCAGGCCAGGTGCTTAGTGTTCTTTAAACAACTGTTTTAAAAAAAAGTTTGTTGTTTGAAGTTTCGTGTCAGGATAGCAGTTGAGTCAGGTGTGCACCCCTCTATACCACAAGAATTGTTACTTATGTACCTATATAGAAGTCACTGATAACTGCCGCCTGCTTCTCTGTACATAAGAGTGGAGATATGATTATTATTTGTTGTACGGATGTACATTTTTAAACAGTTGCAAAGCAATAGTAAAAAGTTTCCAAAATGAAAAGTATAGAGTAGGAAAAGGAGGGGAATGAGTAACAGGACATGCACATTTCAGTAAAATATAACATTCAGCTAGTTACTTTTCAGTATAGTTCATGAAAAATGGCTCCATTTGTCATGTATTACACACGTGGTGGAGAGTAGCTTGATTCAGCATGGGCTACACAGAGTTATATCACTTGCCCTCCTCAAAATCCCAGGGCAAGTCCCGATGCTATTAGTGCCGAAGTAGTAAACAGAAGAAGAAATAACTCCTTGCGAGATACGCCGAGTTACATGCAGCCAGATAGAGTACCCCTTACTCCAACTGGTGAGCAGTTGCACATGTGAGTGCCCCAGTAGGAGTAAAGTGTTCACAATGTGGCCTATACTTTGGACTACATTCTGCATTTAACTCTGCAACTCTAGTGAGATCAGTAAAATTGCAATGGTGTACCTCGGAGCAAAATGTAGCCAGCACAGGATCTTCCATTGTTAATTTGTTTACAGGATGTCCCACATAACATTGTTTTTTTACAGTGGGAGTGGATGGGATGAAAGGAGGCATTCACAAGAGACTTGAGCCCTGATTCAGAGCCCTGGGAGATCAGTGAAAAGAATTCCCTACTCCCTGCTGATTTCAGTAGGCTTTGGATCAGGAGGGATTACAAAGTGCTGAGCACCATCAGCTCCCAGCACCTTGCAGAATCAGGACCCTAGAAATATTGTGTTGCTACCAAAGTAGGAAACATTTTATGACAGCGTTAACTGATGTAACTCCAGTTAAAATTGGTAGACGTGTCAGTAGCTATACTATGCTGTATGCTCTGCTCAGATATTCCTGCAGATATATTTGTACAATCAACCCTAAATGCTGAAAATGTTCGTCAAAGCGCCATACCGGCTAATGGGGATATACCGTGCTTCACTGGAAAGACTGTCTCAGAAACAAAGAGCCACAGGCCATATCTTCAGTGTTACCCTCCTCCTTTCCCCTTCCCATTTCGATTAAGAAACACATTTTATCACTTCTCTTCATGCTTTCTCCTGTATTGGGCTTTTTTCCTGTTCCGTACTATGGCAGCAGTACTGAATGCTGATGAGATGATGCTGTCTTCTATACTAAGCAATAATTTCACTGATATTTCTAATTGAGGTACTGAATGTAACACATACTTTTCAGGATACTAGGTGGATCAGAAGTCTTATTAAGCATTATATGCTTATTGCAAATATGGTAGCCAACCTCTAATGTTCAAGATGTTTCTTCCCTGCAAAGGTAATTTCACAGTGATTTCTGAAACTGTATTACGAGTCATGCATGAAAAGAAGAAGAGGACATAAAGTTCACGAAATCATAACTGATTTGTAGAGGAGGGATCAAGCCGTGAATTCCATATTAAGGAAGCATAATAAGGATGGTTTTAAGACCGACCCTTCGTTCACTAAACTGAAAACACACATTGTCACAAATGTATTAAAGGCTTTGAAGTGGCTCACAGTGCATTATGCATAGACTATGTCACAAGGATGCAAGGCTGCTTGGTGTATGGGGAGCAGCTTCATAGAGTTGAAAGCCAGAAGGGACCATTAGATCATGTAGGGCTGACCTCCTGTATAGCTTAGGCCATTGCATTTCACCCACTTATCCCTGTCCTGAGCCTGATACCTTGTGTTTGACAAAAGCACCTCTTCCAGAAAGGTATCCGGTCTTGATTTGAAGATGTCAAGAGATGGGGAATCCACCACGTCCCATGGCAGTTTGTTCAAATGGTTAATCACCCTGATAAAAACTTGTGCCTAATTTCTAATTTGAATTTGTCAGGCTTTAACTCATAGCCATTGCTTCTTGTTATGCCTTTCTCCACTAGATTAAAGAGTGTTTTAGTACCCGGTAGCAGAAGGTGGTTCACCCTGTCTTTTCCGTTAGTCCACTTTTCCACAGGGAATCCACTTGCAGAGTTCCCTTCCCCACATGGAAAGGAACCCAGGGAAGAGCTGTTCTCTACTGTTTTGTACCCTGCACCTAGTGGGAATTCACTGCACCTTTAATATTTTATTAACTTTTGAGTGAAGCCACTCAACTTGCCAATGAAGAAAGGAAGGATGGTCTTGTGGTTGAAGTCCTGGACTGGCTCTTTGGAGCTCTGGATTCAGTTTCCGCTCTGCCACAGAATTTCTGTGTGACCTCTGGTGAATCATGTAAGCCCTGATTCAGTAAGATACTTAAGCACATGCCTAACCTTTCAGCAGTCCTAATAGGACAACTCTCATGCTTAAAATTAGATACACGTTCAATTGTGTTGCTTAATTGGGACCTTAAATCTCTGTGCTTCAGTTTCCCATTTGTTAAGTGGGTGTAATTGTCTTGCACCCTTTATCTTGTCTGTTTAGAATGTAATTCTTTAGGATGGGGCGGTCTCTTACTACATGTTCGTTCAATAACTCCAGATTCTACTGTGATACAAATAAATAATCAGGTCAGGAGGTCTGAGAGAAATTCTATTTTATAGTATGTTTCAGAAACAATGCACAGGTTAAATACGTAAAGCAAGGTGAAGGAAGCTGAGGCAAATACACACTGACCAGGAGACTGGCCGGTTTCTCACTGATGATTCTCTTGCCTTTTACCAGCCTTTTTGAGATCATCGGGAAAGTCAGTGGCAGTGGCAGACTTTGTCAGACCCTGTCAGATGAAAGCCTCCTAGCCTGGTTTAATTTGAGTGACAAACACCGAAGCCGAATCCTTTCTTTGAAAACACTGTCAAAACTGCAATGCTACCTTTGCAGATTATGAAGGAGTCTGAGTAACTGGGTAACTGAGCTAGCCACCACTTGAACAACTGCCAAGCTATATCACGTATCATTGCCGAAGTAAGGAAAGAAGCCCAGTTTTTGGGACTAGCTAGCAATATGAATAGCTTCCAAGAGATCAATTAGATTATATTTATGGGTGAGAGGAGGCGTCTGTCAGTTAGCAGACCTTAATTACTTTACTTCCGTATTACAGTTTATTTTTATTATTACATTATTATTCATTTACCATTGTTATGGTTCTATACATTAGAATGCTCTGAATTACGCATATCTGAGGGACATGGTATTTGGCTGTTAGCAGAAGTGTTCTGATTAAGCAATTAGCCCAGTGACTAGCAGCTTACAGAAACACATTCTGCCGATACAGTGTTTATAGTTGCCTTTTGGTAGTTGGCTTGTTTTGAAAACATGTGAGATACTTTGGAGAGGCGGTTTTCTCAGCCAGTGCTGGGGTACTGAAGATGACCGGACACCTGAAGGCTTGGATTAGAACTGAGTGAAAATCAGAATTTCTGTCCCACAGGAAATTTAATGTTGAACTGATTTGAAACTAAACGTTTCAGGTCAGTTCACATCCCAAAATAAAATATTTCCTTTTCATTTACCCAATGGAAAATAGAAAAATTTTGGGAAAAATGGAAATTCTCCCACAGAAAATTTTGATTTTTCAGTAACTGCGTTTTCCATCAGGAAATCATTTTGAAGAAAAATTCCTGACCAGCTCTACCATAGTCCGGATGCTGCAGATTCAAATCCCAATGAGGGTGAATTTGTATTCTGCTTATTATTATGTTGTTGATTCATAAGTGATTTTTTTCTGCACTGGCCACAGGAAAGTGGTGGTAGGTAAGGCTATTAAGGCTGGTCTATACCCCCAACAGGATCCATTTATACTGGAAAAACTTCAGATTACTCTGCACTGGGCCTTAGGGCAGCTTTGCACTGGCAGCGCAGGTCTTCCCAAATGCAGCCTAAGATTTGACTCACCGTATAGGTGACCATATTGCTCTTGTTCTAAGACATGAGCTATTTTGGATAAGACAATGTCTATAATGCACACAACAGTGGCATTTGATAAAAATATGTGATCTGTTTATTACATCACATCTTGCAAAAGGTTTAGCATTGTGGAGAGCTCTGAACTGCCGTGGATCCTTGTCCCACTGCCCATGACATAGAGCAGTATCTGCAGACTGTTGTTTTCAGGAGAAACAAGGGCTGCAGTAAGGATAAAATACAGAGGAGAACCACTAACAGCACCTTGTTATCTTCCAGTCATTTGCAGCGCATGTCGTTTGTTGTTTATTATTAGTTAGTTGAAAAATGGTGAAGTAGTTTTGTGAAAAACTTTGCCATTCAAAGCTTTGAAAACAGATCAATTTTTCAGTTTATTAAAAAAAGTTTTATTTTTCCTGATATTTTTCTTGAAAACAGTATTGAAAGGCTTATCAAAACGTTTCATTTACCAAAAATCCAGTCTGTAACAAATGAAAACTTTTGATAACCATTTTCATGTCTGCAATATTTTTTGACCAAAGGCCATTCTATTATTTATTATTCTTTATTGTCATTTATTTTATAAAAAGTTTTAATTCAAAAATATTTAAATTTTAAACATTACAAGTTGGAACCCTAGAATTTCATTTGTAGTGCTGCAATAGTGAACAGGAATTTGGTGGTAATCAATGGCGATCACCCCTCAGCATAGGCACCGCAGATTAAATTTTGAAAGATCTGTGATTATAAAATTAAAACACTTTCCACCCACTGGACAATCTCCATTGTGGGTATTTGCTAAAGCTGAAGCAAGAAAAAATTAAATTCCCTAAGAAGGCTCATCAAGAGTCAGCTGAAATGCTTAAACCAGTTGAATCAGCCACAATTAAATATGATGGACTGAGACTGAAAGATACAAGATACCTGTTGTGCATCAACATCAAGTGTTTTTCATTTTGACATCAACACAATGCTTCGTGCTAACATGTTTGCTTTGCTGTTGTCTGGATTCTTTGATATATCCCCGAAAGCAAAGTGAAGCCAGTTCCTTGTTGTTGTTTGGAAGGATGCTACGGTGTGAATGCTGACAAATCAGCACTCTCTCACTTGATAGCAATGAAAGCAGTGGCACTGCAGTCCTCTTCCCTTCAAACAAGAGATGTGCAGGGATTGAAATAGTCACTTTCTTGCTTTTTAGTCATGAGCATTAACAACCCACCCACGAGTACCTAAACAATTCAGGTTGGGTTGTTTGTATTAGGCGAGGATTGCCTAACCAAATAAACAGAAACAAACAAAAAAAACCCCACACAACCAGAACCACCATAGTTTGCACTCTGAGGCCACAACCTGACGTGACTGGGAGAACAGTGAGGTATCTAGCTGCACAAGTACTTTCTATCAGTCTGTTTAGCTGCAGGCACTTACTATATGCCCCAATGGCTCTGCTGTATTGTGTGCCACAGGCATCTGCTGACCTGTCACAGTGAATGCTGGGGACCTGCCAACGTGCCATACTACATACTGCTGGGACACCTTAGCAGATGTTCAAGTATTCCATCACGGTGACAAGGGGTGCCCCCTCTGAAATCCACCAATCTGCCTTCTGACCCAATGGGTCTAGGATTCTGTGCTGTTATATCATTTGGGAAATTACCTTTCCAGAAGACAGTGGGCTGGATTTTCTGCTGTGCGCCGCATGTGGGAGAAGGTGTATAGGTAAAGTTAGCTTACTGTTTCCCCCTTCAATCTTGGGGGGTCAGACAGGTGTGGTCCCAGCGTTTTTACTAATAGTGTTACAGAAGCATCTGTAGCAACACAGGGCTTCTCAGATTTAGCCACAGCTCAGGTAATTAATCAAAGTACTTGCTCTTTGAAGGGGTACATTTTGGAATTGATGCAAGGCAGTAGGGCAGCTTGCACGAACAGTCCCATGCAGTTACAGTCACTTTGATAGCGTGAAGAGGGTATTTAACTTCTGCACATCAGTGGTTTTAGGTCTCATGAAAGAAATGAATCTTTAGGAGGGAAGGATGGCCTTTTGGTTAGGGCATTTGAGAAGGGCTCAGGAGACCCGAGAGCCCTTCCTAGCTCTGCCACAGACTTCCTGTAAGGCCATGAGCAGGTCACTTCATGTCTCAGTGCCTCAATTTTCAATCTTCTGTTTGTACGTTGTCTCCTTTTCCCCCTTCTTCTGTCTGTCTGTTGTCTATTTAGGCTGTAAGCGCTTCAGAGCAGGGACTGTTATTATTTATATTGCAGTAGCACTTATAGGCTACTTACAGTAGCACAATCCAAGAACAGAGTTCCATTGTGCTAGGTGCTGTACAAAGTAAGAGACACTTTGCACCAAAGAGCTTACAATCTATATAGATAGGACAGACAAAGGGTGGAAGGAGAATTGCCCAAGGTCACACAGCAAGTCAGTGGCAGAGTCAGAATAGAAGCCATGTCCCCTGACTCTCAGCTCCAGTACCCTATCAACTAAATCAGACTAGCTCTTGTCTTACTCAGTATGTGTATATACAATGCCTAGCACAATGATGCCCCGGGCTTGGCTGAGGTCTTTAGGTGTTGCTCTAAATCAAATAATAAAGAAAGAACAAGAAAGTCAATGCAGTGGTTGGAAATGCCTATTTGAGGAGCTAAGAAGTAAAGAATAGACAGAGGCAGTAGCTGGAAAGAGAGAGAGAGATGGTAAATGGAAGATGTAGTTTTTCAGCTGGTGGATGTTAGGCTGGCAAAATGTGCAGAGGCAGGTTTTGCTATTCACATATTAGGACAGGAACTCCCAAACAGCACATGAATCCTGGCTTCATATCCGAGTCCTCTTGCCTCCCTGTGAATGACGGGATTGACTACATTTTAACAAAGGTTACTAATGAGTGAAACATCCAATTCTAAGACACACGTTCTTTGCACATTTGACCAGCTAGTATGCTTACTCTATTTCTGTACCTCAGCCAATAGTTCCCGGTGTTCAGAAAGTAACTAGAAAAGCTGAATCATAACAGATTTAGAGGTTATATCTCAGTCTCTTTCAGTGCGTCTTGCATTCCGTTATAGTTCTTTGGTTCTCTGCACTACAATTTACAGCACCAAGTCTCTGGAAATGCCTGCCACAGCCCTGCTGCAGGGCAGGGGCTACCTGCCATGTCCTCATTTAGTTAAATGGCAGAATCTCAGGGAACTTGCCGCAGGTGCCACAACATTGAAGACAGACTCAGCATCTGCCACTGGATAGTCTATTTATTTCATATTTAGAAATGTTAAAAAAGAATGTATGGAGGAGAGAGAAATAACAAAAATGAATTATCTTGCTAAAGTATTCTCCAAGGCCGATTTCATTCAGCATTTATATGCAGGAATTGTTTATAGTGTATCAAGCTGCATAAACTTGTATACTAATTCTTAATTGTGGTATGCAGTCTGTGACAACCATCTGTTTAGAATGCCACATTTTTCTCCCATTCAGTCTCAGTGAAATTAAAATATTGACAAGAACAATTTCTACAGGGTGAACAAGTTAATAGTGGAGCTGAAGTTATGTATGCTTTTTGAATGCAAGTTACAACTTTATATACACACAAAGAGATCACTAAAATAAACACATTTTAAACATACATATGAAATAATATGATAAACTAAAATAATCACATTTTTTCTCATCTCCTGTATTCTTAGACACCCAGAGATAAAAACTATTTGTCATGTTCATTGATTCATTGGTGTAATATAAAATTTACCATGAAAATAGGAAATAACTATTGACTTGTTTCTGACTTCATTAGAGCTGTGGAAACTTTTTGCACCAGGCCACAGCGACCTTTGTGTTGATGGTCAGCATGTTGTTGTTCCATACTGTCTGTGACAAACTGGCCAAAATTGTGAAGGCCTTGCCGATTCTACGGTTGATCTCAGGGTCCAGTGAGAGGTTGTCCGTGATGGTAGATCCGAGGTAGGTGAATTGACTGATCACCTCTAGCACATAGTCATTGATGGCAATGCTTGGATGTTCTGCATCCTGGGCCATAACTTTGGTCTTCTGAAGACTGATTGTCAACCCGAACTCTTCGCAAGCTCTGGAAAAACGGTCAATCAGATGCTGGAGATGGATTTCTGTGTGGGTGGCCAGGGCAGCGTCGTCTGCAAACAGCATGTCTCTGATTGTTGCCTCCCGTACCTTGCTTTTGGCCTTTAGTTGAGCCAGATTGAAAAGTCTCCCGTCAGACCGGGTGTGGAGATAGACTCCCTCTGTGGAATTTCCAAAGGCACGTTTCAGCAATGCTGCAAAGAAGATGCCAAAGAGTGTGGGAGCGAGAACGCAGTCTTGTTTTACTCCACTGTGGATGTCGAAGGCATCGGAGGACGAGCCATCATACAGTACTGTGCCTTTCATGTTGTCGTGAAAAGACTGGATCACACTCAGCAGCTTCGGTGGGCAGCCAATCTTTGCCAGGATCCTGAACAGCCCATCTCTGTTCACAGGGTCGAAAGCTTTGGTCAGGTCTATGAAGGCAAGGAATAGCGGCTTGTGCTGTTCTCCACATTTCTCTTGCAGCTGCCTTAAGGAGAAAACCATGTTGGTTGTGGATCTCCCTGCTTGGAACCCGCACTGTGACTCTGGGTAAACTCTGTCAGCAAGCTTCTGCAGTCTGTTCAGGATCACGCTTGCGAAGACTTTAACCCACAACACTCAGAAGCGATATGCCTCTGTAGTTGTTGCAGTCGCTTCTATCACCCTTGTTCTTGTAGAGGGTCACGATGTTGGCGTCTCTCATATCCTGAGGTACTGCACCTTCATCCCAGCACTGACAGAAGAGGTCGTGGAGGTGTTCTAGGGGGACGTTGATGCCACACTTGATAACTTCTGGTGGGATGCCATCCTTTCCTGGAGCCTTTCCTGTGGACAAGCTCTCAATGACTTTCTTCAGTTCTTCCATGGTGGGCTTCTCGTCCAGCTCAGTTTCAATGGGAAAACCATCCACGGTATTAAGGGCAGCTTCGGTGATGATGTTTTGCCTGGAGTACACTTCAGAGTAGTGCTCCACCCATCTATCCATCTGCTTGCCCTTGTCCTGGATGTTTTCGCCTGTTGCAGACTTTAGTGACACTCTCCACTTCTTTGTGGGTCCCATGGCCTTCTTGATGCCATCATACATTCCCCTGATGTTTCCAGTGTCAGCAGATAGTTGAATGCTCCAGCAGAGCTGGAGCCAGTAATCATTTGCACACTGTCGAGCTAGTCTCTGTGCTTTGCTCCTGGCAAATCGATACTCTTGTAGAGTCCTCTGACTGGGGGAACGCTTGTACTCCAGGTGAACAGCGCGGCGTTCTTCAATGGCTGGAGTGAGTGTGGAGGAGTTGGCCTCAAACCAGTCATTATTCATGTTTTGTTTCTTTCCAAAAACTTTCATGGCTGTGCTGTGTACTGCGTCTCTGATGTGGTCCCATCTCTCTTTGGCGTAGCCACCAGAGGGCATACAGTTCAGCACCTCGGAGAGCTCATGGGTGAATTTCTCTGCCTTATCTGGGTGTGCGGTCTTGCTCACATCGATGCGGGGTTTGCCCTCTGGCCTAGAGCAGTGGATCTTCTTTGGCTGTAGCCTCATCTTGCTGCACACCAGCGAATGATCACTGTTGCAGGAAGGTGCGAGTAAGCACAACGCACTTCAAGGCAGACCGCCTGATGATGATCAGGTCGAGTTGGTGCCAGTGCATGGAGCGAGGGTGTCTCCAGGACACTTTGTGTTGAGGCTTTGTCTGGAAGAATGAGTTGGTGATGCTGAGGTCATGGTACGAGCACAGTTCCAGAAGTCATTGTCCATTCTCATTCATTTCTCCAACGCCAAACTTTCCAAAAGAGAGGTTGGCCAAAAGTCGTGGTCAGAGCCCACTCTGGCGTTGAAGTCACCCAGTAGTATCAAGTGCTCTTCTTTAGGGCTACTCCTGATGATTGTGTCTAACTGGTCGTAGAACTCGTCCTTGGTATCCCTGGTGGCGCCGAGTGTTGATGCATACATGCTGATCAGGTTGACGGGTCCAGTGGATGTGTGGAGTCGGAGTGATAACAGTCTTTCAGTTCCTTGTTGACCAGGTTCCACCATCCCCAGTAAAGAATTTCTCACGGCAAATCCAACACCACACTCTCTGATTTCTTCGGCACTCTTCCCTTGCCAGAAGAACGTATAGTTCTTTTCCCTGAGAGTCCCAGCGTTTGGCAGCCGTGTTTCCTGCAAAGCGACCATGTCAATTTGGAGTCGTGCTAGCTCATCGTTGATGACTGCAGTCTTCCGAACATCACTGATTGCCTGAAGGTCTTGTGATAGGCAAGTTGTCATGGTCCGTATGTTCCAGCATCCTAACTTGAGGGCTGGTTTCTTAAATGTTGGTTTTCTTTTGTTGTTGTCTGGTGCATGGTTCACAGTCCACTTGTTGGGGACTCACGTACACTAAGCCCCACGCACCCAGTGAAGCAGGTAAACTGTGGTGGGACAACACCTTATTGGCTGGGGGCATATTGGCAATATGATACACTTAACAGGGTGGGTTCCAGATACCTTGCTAGAGGGCTTCAAAACACAAGATTGAGATAGTGGAAATAACTGGGTTCAAGAAGGCCACAGATATATCAAAGTGGTAGTGTGAAAAAGATAAATAATATATACAATGTAGTATAAGCACACTGATTTTTTTAAATGGATTGGATTCATCAGCATAATAGGATAAGTATATGGAATTTACATTCCACCAACCAAATAAAATATACAATATAGTATAAACACATGGAGGGTTATTTCTTTTAAAAAATGGATTAGATTCATCAGCATAATAGGATAAGTATATGGAATTTACATTTCACACTAAAAATAAAACCTGATTCCACCAACCAACAGTTTAGTAGGATCACAACAGGGATTGAAGCAGGATATAATGTCTAGCAGTCATCAGCATTGGAAAAGATCCTAGAGGTCTGGGGCAAAGACCTAAATTTCTAAAATAGGATCGGGATTAGTTTAGTGTAAACACCTCTTCTAGTCACCCCAGGCTTGTTTACAGCACCTCAAAATGACCACAGACCATTGGCCTGTTCACATTTACCACCCCCTATCTGAATCCTGTGCCATTCCCTTTACACCTCTCATGACGAGAAATATTTAAAACACACATGTACAGTGCCACTAAATTGCAACAGCGTGAAAATTATACTCGCTAGGTACTTGCATCCTTCAAGTGCCTAACTTATGCTGAAGCAGTCAATTCCCAATTATCTTGATACGGTACAACAACAAATTCTGTCACAGTTGTGTTATTCCATGCACATGGGGATAAACACACGGCATTAACTACTCTGTGAAATAGGGATGATCTTGTGATTCAGGCAGTGTACTTGGACCCAGTGTACTAGAACTGGGTTCAATGCCCAGATCTGCTAGGCTTTCCCTGCAATCTTGGGTAATTCACTGTCTCTCTCTGCACATCTTGGTTCAGACCTCTAGATAGTACCATGACACAATCGGTAAATCCCTGTGTTTGCTTGGAAGTGAATAAGGAAAAGTTATTTACTTGTTCTCATAATAAAAGAACTAGGGGCCACCCAATGAAATTAGTGGGCAGCAGGTTCAAAACAAATAAAAGGAAGTTCTTCTTCACACAGTGCACAGTCAACCTGTGGAACTCCTTGCCTGAGGAGGCTGTGAAGGCTAGGACTATAACAGGGTTTAAAAGAGAACTGGATACATTCATGGAGGTTAGGTCCATTAATGGGCCAGAGTGGGTAAGAAATGGTGTCCTTAGCCTCTGTTTGTCAGCGGGGGTGATGGATGGCAGGAGAGAGATCACTTGATCATTACCTGTTAGGTCCACTCACTCCGGGTCACCTGGCATTGGCCACTGTCGGTGGACAGGATACTGGGCTGGATGGACCTTTGGTCTGACCCAGTACGGCCTTTCTTATGTTCTTATGTTCTTATAGCCTGGATCCACACAGGTATTTAGGTTCCTAACTTCCATTGAAATCACATTGTACATGGAGCACATAATAATGGGGCCAAAAATATTGCCACGGCAGAATGACATCAAGTCACGGTACAACTGAAAAACACTGAGACAATGGTGCCAGGATGACTTGTTCACAATGACAAATGACACGAACCCCATTGGCAGTATACGTTTGAGTATGCCACATGCCAGTTCTTTATACAGAGTGTTAATTACCCTAATGTTAGAGAAAAAAAATCCCCTTTCTTTGATGGGCCAGTTTCTACCCAGACTAAAAGAAGACCTCTTTGCCTGTCTATGTTCAACCAATTACAACCCAGTTTCAGTATGGTGAACCCCTTCCAGTTTTAACAGACTGGAGGCTGTCATAGTTAATCAAATTTACTCTAATATTAAAATGCTCAGAAAGGTGGGAAAAGATGTCACCAAATGATTGACCTTTTTTTTTTTTTAATGTCTGCTCTGCTGCTACTGGATGCTGTTGTTTGGCTGCTCATCACATTCATCTCAGGAAGCAGGGGCAGAGCAGACCAGCATGGTTTCAGAAAACCACCTACTCATAGACTTTAAGGCCAGAAGGGACCATCATGATCATCAACTGTTATGCCAGGCAGTAGGCTTCCCTTTGATATGTAGTAAAAGATTCAGGCCTGCCTGCATATTCATACTATTTAAGTATCAGAGGGGTAGCCGGGTTAGTCTGGATCTGTAGAAGCTACAAAGAGTCCTGTGGCACGTTATAGACTAACAGACGTATTGGAGCATAAGCTTTCGTGGGTGAATACCCACTTCATCGGTATGACGAAGTGAGTATTCACCCACGAAAGCTTATGCTCCAATACGTCTGTTAGTCTATAACGTGCCACAGGACTCTTTGTAGCTCATACTATTTAGTTATTTTAATTGGTTATCTTTATTATTAATTAAGTAACTGGGAGAACTTGCACCTCCAGATGCCAATTGATGGGTCAGTATAAATAGTCCCACCATACTAGTTTCTTATTAATTCCCCGTAGTCTTATAGCAGCTAGAGAAATGCCCACTTGAAACCATAAAAGCATGGCTCTCTGGGTCATCTAAGAGTAGTCACAGATGTGGTCAGCTGGAATTTTCAGTGGTTTATTTGTCTGTTCTAGAGAGCCAAATGCAAGTTAATAAAAAACGTAAGCAATAGAAAGTGTTTAGCTATAAGAGCCCTCCATGCAAAAACCTGATTAGTATAGAACTAGAATTCCAAGAATTCCATACGCTAATCTTCATGTCCTCCTCCAATACCAAGGAAAACAAATGTCTCTTTTAAAAGAGCAACACTAGTTAGAGACTGTAAGCAATGGACCTTCACTATAGATGGGAGTACTATATACTGTAAATTTGGGCAGGTACCTGTAGATAGTGCTCCCCTGCAGATTTGAGAGAGATCCTGGCCCATATCCTAGCAAGAATTTCTGCCTTTTTAGTCAGACTTAGAGTATCTCACTTTGATGCACAATGGATCACTCAAAAATAAGAGATCACTCACTCATCATTGTGGTGAAGCAGACAATTCCGAGTGTGATAACATTTTCTGCATGATGCCCAGAAAGCACAAAAGAAAACCAACAATGAAAATTTCCTAGAACAAAACCGGCACTGTCCCAGGAAAGACTAATGTAACTCATTTTGATAAGCCTATGCTGTAGGTATCCATAATTCACCTGGTCATGACATACATCATGCCCATTTCACAAGTATATTTGTGAACAAAAAAAGTTTCAGGAATCTGGAATCCTAAAACCGAGCAAATAAAGGTGTGCATCCAACTTAACATACAGTGCAGTAAACACCCCTCTGTCATTCTGTGCCAGAATAAATTGCAACACCTGTTCGGAAGGAGAAAATCTACAGCATGTGATGCTTAAATGTTCCTGAATTCTGAATGTTAAAGATGTTGACAAAACCTTATCACAAAACCGTAAGGTGTTTGGGGCCATTGACTGCTTCAGGAGAAGGTGGAGTCCTGGGGGAGGGGCCATCAGTTTCCAGACCAATGAAGAAATTCAGCAATTAGCATTCAAGGCCACATTTTGAAATGCTGCCACTAGAAATGAAAGCGAGTCATTCACCTTCCCAGAAATATGCCTAGCATGAAACTGGATATTACCTAACAGACAGTACAACCAAAAGAGCCTCTGCAGACACATTAATGAACTGGAGCATGCTGACTGTTTATGAGCAATTGCCACTACAGCCAGATTGTCGAAGTTGAACAAAACTCTGTTGTTTGCCAACTGCTGACCCCAAATGGTTATTGCCATCAGCAGAGGGAAAAATTCCAACTATGTGATGTCTCTCCCTATCCTTGCCAAGAGCCATTTCTGTGACCCACTGAGCTTCACACCAAGACCCCTTAAAATGTAAACGCTTTTCTGAATGTCAAATCAGAATAAAGCTGTAGATCAAATGTAAAGGATGCATTGACCAGCCACAACCCCCTTTATCGTGCTTAAAAAGTATCTTCTACGTTTTCAAATCTGTATGAAACTATCCAAACTGACATGGGTTTTTCTTCTCTCCTGCTCCCAGTGAGGCCTGATCTAAACTCTTATGTAGAATGCCCTGCCTAGAAATGTAACCTTTCTCGAAGTCATAATTCAAATAACCATCAACTTTGCAGCTGTTAACTTTCAGCCCTGACTTGGATTGCCAGGTGTTCAGTTTTCGACTGGACCGCCAGGTCGAAAAGGGACCCTGGCCGCTTGGTGCTGCCCGGGCTGTTAAAAGTCTGGTTGGTGGTGCAGTGGGGCTAAGGCAGGCTCCCTGCCTGCCCTGGTTCTGCATGGCTCCCGGAAGCAGCCGGCATGTCTCTGCACCCCCCACCCTGAGCGCCGGCTCTGCAGCTCCCATTGGCTAGGAACTGTGGGGGATGGTGCCTGCGGGCGTGGGCAGCACGCACCGTACAGAGCTACTTGGCCACGGTTCCCAGCTAATGGGAGCTGCGGCGCTGTCTGCTTCCTGGAGCTGCACAGAGCCAGGGCAGGCAGGGAGCCTGCCTTAGCCTTGCTGCGCTGCCGCCCAGGAGCCACCTGAGGTAAGCGCCATCCAGCTGGAGCCCAAACCCCCACCCCGACCCCCTGCCCCAAGTCAGAACCTTCTCCCGTACCCCAACCCCCAGCCCGCTCCCACACTCCAAACCCCTTGGTCCCAGACCAGAGCCCCCTCCTGTACATCAAACCCCTCATCCCTGGCCCCACCCCAGAGCCTGCACCACCAACCAGAGCCCAGTGAAAGTGAGTCAGGGTGGGAGAGAGTGGGTGGGGCAGGGCAGGGCAGGAGGTGGGGCAAGGGTGCTTGGTTTTGTGCAATTAGAAAGTTGGCAACCCTAGCCCTGCCCAGCCTCTGCAACACATTTAGAGCTTAGCAAAAGGTAAACTAGATTCCAGCTCCTCAAAATCCAAATATATCAGCTTAAATTTGTTGGCCTTTTTATCTTGTCAAATGGAAATACCAGCTCTGTCTTGTCTGCCATTAACTTTGTGGTGGGGGCATGGAGCAGCATTCATGCCGCACTCCCTGCCAGTACCTGGCCCAGGCTGGGGAAGGTAATGATCCGGCCCGTGGACCAAATTCGGGGATGAATCCTGGTCATGTGCCACCTGAGGCATGTTGTGCATATGCTAAAAAGAAGAAGATTAACTTTGTCAGCCACTAATGAGCAAACATTGTCATTTTATGACACTTTCCTGGTTCTGGATTAGGGTTGGATGAACAGTTCAGGAAAGAATGTGATTGCACCTAAAAGGACATTTTATAGTAGGCAGTTGTATTCTTTTGTGAGTTCAGTTTTGGTTAATATAGCCATGTGATATCATAGTGTTTGCAACAGGACACAACTGTCATCTTATCGAACCACCAGTCCAGATGTTTGCTGTACATTGGTACCCTATAATCAGGGCAGAGATTGTTATTTGTGTGAAAGTTTGCCAGATATTGCGGTTCATTTAGAATTATCCAAAACATTTATAGGAGTTTTGTACTAACCTTGCAGCTGACCTTGAGAGGTATTGAACATTTGTGACTTCCGCTTTTACTTACCCTGGTGTTTTAGGTGCTCAGCCCCACTGGGGATTAGGCCCGTTTCTTTGTTTCAGGCTATGTGATTTTGCACACCCTGAGTTATGCAAAATTACCACTGAGTCTCTCGTGTTCATATTATTTGTTGTTTTTATTGCAGTAGCACCTAAAGAGCCAAACAGAGATTAGAGCCCTGTTATCCTAGGCAAATAACACAGACTGTCCTCACTCCAGAAAGTTCACAATCTAGAGTTTAAACAATATGCAACTGGTGAATAAGACACATGGTGAGTGAGCTGAGAGCACAAAATAACAGTAGCGACAAATGCACTTGCAAGTTAGTAATTGCAGCCGGTTACCAGCATGCATAACCAATACCAGAAGATGATTTGTAGGCACCATGGCAAAGGCAAGTTAATGCTTTGCATCTCTAACCATTATCCAGCTCAGGTTTGCTCAAAACTGAGCCCTTTTTTTAAGGAGCCTGGACAAAATATTGGGGTTTGTACAGGGGCAGCTCTATGTATTGTGCCGCCCCAAGTACGGCAGTCAGGCAGCCGGCGGCGGCGTTTCTGTGGGAGGTTGCCGGTCCCGCAGATTCGGCGGCATTCCTGCGGGCGCTCCGCCGGTCCTGCGCTGTCAGCAGACCTGCAGCCAAATTGCTCCCAAATCCACAGGACTGGTGGACCTCCCGCAGAAACACCACCGAAGGCAGCCTGACTGCCGCCCTCACGGCGACCGTCATGCCACCCCTCGCGGCTTGCCGCCCCAGGCACGTGCTTTCTGAGTTGGTGCCTGGAGCCAACCCTGGGCCTGTAACAGAACAGGGAGCCATTTTTGCCAGGTTTCCGTTTTCATGTTGCACATCTATAGGTAAAAGCCAAACCTATACATGACGGAGGTTGCTCATGTTTCAGTTCCATACATACAAATGAACTTACCCTTTCCTTACCGTTGCCACTTTAACTTACCCAGGAGAGCACCTTGACACATATTAGTAGGGTGGCTTCCACCGTGGATGCGGGCCATGCAGTGGAACAATCTGTCTTTGTGTCTTTGCAAAACAGAATGGTCAGATTCTAGCAACCATTGGTAGAAGTCAGAAAACAGCTGGTCCGTACCATTCTTTGGCCTTGTGTGACAGACTTACCACAAACACAACCTTGGCTGCACTCTGTATCTTAGCAGAAGAAACCAAGGTCCATAAAAAAATGAGTCCCTAGTGTAAATATGTTCACTCTATAATTTGCTAACACCCTGTTAACTAGAGAGATCTGATGATTATATTACTAAGTAATGTTTCTCTCAAACAAAAGCTCACTGTTGTAATGATTATTGTTTTGTCTCTGATATTTACATGGCAAGGATTTGTAAACCTGCTAAAACTTCCTGAATAAATGAAAGGTTAGTCCCTTTCCGGTTATTGGTAAATGGTAGATGATGCAATATGATGATTATCCTATGAATATTTTAGATGTAAAGTCCAAAGTGTAAACTGTTGAGAATAAGAGCTCACTTCTTTTTCCAGAAAAATTTATTCTTTGCTATTCTGGCTAATTATACTATGAAAGAATGTTTACAGATAACAGATTTTTTTTTTTTGATATGACTTTCAGGACCCATTTCAAGCAGAGGAAGCCAGAACCCAAAACAATTCATAAGTTGAGCCTTGTACCTTTAAAACAATGGTATATTCCAAATGTATAAATAAAAAAATATCTGTTCACAACAGGCCCACAATATATTTTAAACTCTTTATAGTGGTTGGATTAAGGGCTATACTCAGTATTTACTGTAGGTGGGAACTTCCATCACATAGGTAGTGTTGTTTGGATGTGATATTCATCAAGATTCTTTTTCTCCAATCTGTGATATATACATGGAAGTTAAAGATCTGAAGACACTCTCTGGAAAGCATAGGGTTAGCCCTAGTATTCCCTTTTTCATTCAAGCAAGTTCTAATGTCCATAACTACTGGTGAGTTTATAATAGCCACCCTTCCTAAACAGACACTACACCTCCGGCATCTAGCTCAAAATGTTGTAACACACCTTGGGATATCATTGGCTAAAACCAGATTCTGTTGTATTCTCTTGCTTACCTGGATTGTTGTCCTGTGTCTTGTCTAATTTGGGGCCAGATTTTCAGAAATGCTCCACACCCAGCATCTTGAAAATCTGGCCTTTTAATTATGCTTTCTCTTCAAGGAGGGAACCATTTCTTAGTCTACCTTTGTACAGTGTTGTGTACATTTATGGATCGATATTTTGTTCGTTATTAATATTCTACAGAAAACGTCTTTGGTGTGCTTTTTTTAAACTGATTGGCTGGTTATGTTTTTCTTTTGTTTTTAAAAAGTATGCCTTGGACATCACTAAAACAGGTTTATTATTTGCTAAGTTAAAAGTAGATATGAAAGCATGCAGACTCTTGTTCTGCTCATGCTTTTTGCACTTTCACTCCTCAGCTGAGAAACGCCAAACACAGACATCCTGGAATTACTGTACCTGACCAGTTATCAGATGACATGCCCCTCCTCCTTGAAACTTTGGTAGCTGGATCAAACACTAAGGGCATAAAACCTAGCAGCTCTAGGAGGAAAGATAACATTTTTTTTATCAGAGCTAGACAAGCGCATTTTTGGCTCGTCGTATTAGTAGAGAAAGTGCAGGAAGAGAGACTCTAGAAGTGGCTGTGAACATGTCTTCCTTATTGAGCATTAGTGACTGATAGAGCCAGAGAAGAAAACATACCAGGGGCCTGATTCACCTTTGCTGATGCAGAGGAATGTAATTATAATACAAATATAATCATAGAATATCAGGGTTGGAAGGGACCTTAGGAGGTCATCTAGTCCAACCCCCTGCTCAAAGCAGGACCAATCCCCAATTTTTGCCCCAGATCCCTAAATGGCCCCCTCAAGGATTGAACTCACAACCTTGGGTTTAACAGGCCAATGCTCAAACCACTGAGCTATCTCTGCCCCCCCTGCCCATCATGTAATCAATCATCATCATTTGTACACTGCCTTATATCAGCCAGGCTTCCTGGCCCATGTGGGATTCATTGCCACCAGAGAAGGTAGGCACAATTCATTCCACTGCTCTCCATCAGGGTTACTGCCAGGGAAGCAACTTAAAATTCTGCTGGCAGCGCTTTAGGGTCCTTTCAGGTGCAGGCTGCTGTGGAAATCAGCACATCACTGGACACCCACCCTGGGCCCAACACCTCTTTTCTAGCCAGTGCCCCTGTCTTTTAGGTCTGATCAGCCTGTGGACCCCTGATGGGCTAGAGGCCACAGCTGCTTTCTGCAGACAGAACCTCCCCCACTAGTAGACTTTCTATTGGTGGTGGTTTCTGTCTTGGTCTATAGAGAGGAAATCTTTGTTGGAGCTGCTAGGGAAAATTCAGGCAAAATATTTTCCATGAGAATTTGCTGATTCATTGAAATCAAAATGTTTCGCGGAGATGGTTCAATTTCAATTACGTTCCAACAGAACACCGGCAGAGGGGAGACAGAACTCCAACTGCCAGGTTCTGTCAGAAAGATGCCTGGTTTAACTGCGAGCTTGCCCTCCCAGCTCCTTGGCAGTCCACCTGCCAGATAGCATTGGGATCAGATACCTCAGGGCTTCCAGGGCTCATGCCTATGGGGCTGCCCATCAGACAGGCTGCCCTGGAGCTGGGGCTCCATTCCTTTTCACAGAGAATTTCAAAATGTTTGGGTTTTGTTTCCATTTGGAACGATACCAGATTTAGAAATGTCAAAATTCTCCACTGAATGGAATTCCCTTTCTCCCCACTGCTGTAGTACTTGTCTTGAATCTGTTGTTTGAATACAGACAGGCGGGAAGAGTGCTCTATAACGTGTTTTCCATAACGTTTGTGATGATTTTTAATAATAATATAGAACCGTCCATCTGTGGCTCTAATAGCAAATATAGAATACAGATCTCCTGACGGCCTAGCCTGGGATATCTCATGTACATATCACAGAGACTCAGTCTGCTGAGACAGCTTTCCTTTTGTCACCCTCTCCTTCAGTTCCATTTAAATCTTCCTGAACTCCTAGACTGACACACCTGAATGCTTCAGTTCCATATTGAAACGTGAAAGAGAATGAACCACAATGTGGGCTGATGAAACTCTGCAGTGATGGATGGCACGCACTCTATCCTCCACTCTAAGATGCTCAGTTATTAATGTGTGAGCATGCACAGCGGTGGTTTTTCATGGGGCTCCGTTTTTCTGTTTACGAATTGTCAGCAAACAGACTTTGATTTTTACATATGTATTCATTGGGTCAGATTCTCAGCTGGTATAAATCGGCACAGCTCTATTGAAGTCAATGGAGCAATGCTGATTTAGACTAACTATGAGTCTGTCCCATTTGGCCTGATCCAAAGCCCATGGAAATCAGTGGAATCTTTCCATTGGTTTTAACAGGCTTTGGTGCATGAATTCTTAACAAAATTGTCATGCCTGCCTCGTTCATCCCATGGGCTATTTATGAATTATTTGCTTTGGCTATTTGTTGTTCTTGGTGTTTCTTCTAATTGACACAATGACTGGAAGTTTATCCAGTACAAAAATGATGTTAAGATAACATTAAAGATGCACAGTTAGGCTGTGTCTACATTATCCCTTTTTCCTTGCAAGATTCCTGCTGTTAACTCCACTTCAGCTCCTTCAGTGATGGTTTTAATGCAGACAGGATCTGGCATCTACCATTGTTTTTACCATCATATTGTCTAACTCCTGCTCAGAGCAAGTCTAGATGACACGATGCTAAAAATACTTAAGGCTAACACTCCTACTGTTGCTATCAGCAGTGGAATTGCACTGTGGGTAGTAATGATGGAATATTCTAAGGAAAAAACGGCTAGTGTAGACAAAGCCTTAGTACACAGATGTCAGGAAATGCCAGAGGAAAGGTTTTTTTGATGTAGGCACTGTAATGGCATTCAGGAAATATCACTTCAATTCCTAGCTCTTCTCCAGACTTCTTGTGTGACTTTGGACAAGTCACTTAGGCCTGGTCTACACTGGGGGGGGGGGGGGTTGTCGATTTAAGTTATGCAATTTCAGCTATGTGAATAACGTAGCTGAAGTCGACGTACTTAGACCTACTCACCACGGTGTCTTCACTGCGGTGAGTTGACTGCTGCCACTCCCCCATCGACTCCGTCTGCGCTTCTCGCGGTGGAGTACAGGAGTCAATGGGAGAGCACTCGGGGGTCGATTTATCACGTTTATACTAGACGCGATAAATCGACGCCCACTGGATCGATCGCTGCCCACCAATCTGGTGGGTAGTGTAGACATACCCTTAGTCTCTCTGTGTCTCAGCTCTCCATGTGTAAAACCAGCATGATAATAGTTCTCCACCCCACAGAGATGTCCAGATGATACATTCATTAATGTTTGTGAGGTGTTCAGATGCTGCAGTGAGAGGGATTTGCAGAAGTGCCTACGTGACTTAAAGAGCACCAGTCCCATCTTCATCACTTTGGTGCCTTTGAAAATCCCACCCAGTGAACGTTTCTGCAAACAGGGGCTTAGGATGAAAACTAATATGCATCCTTAAATATTACATTTCTGCTATAAAACAGTATCTAGAAACGAATATTACATAAAAAACCACAACATTCCCTAAACGCACAGAAACATGAATAGATCCATCCACTAAATGTTCATCAACACCATTTTGCATTATTCACTCGGGTCTAATTGTTGTTTTGATAGTGTCCTTTCAAAGTAGATTTTAAATAAAAAGGAACTTTGTTTTTTATTTTTTACATTTGATAAATTGGAACAAAACTATGGATGTCAGCAGCAACTTGTTTTACCTTTACTTGTTTTCCAGTTGGTTTTTGCGGACATCAATACATTTAAAATCCTTACATATCGCTTGTCTTGGAATAGGTTTAGTCCAGAAATTTTATGAACCTCACTCCTCTGCTATCAAGGAATTATTAGACTAATGTTCTAAGGACTGATGTGCATAATATCTGAAATGACTATAAGCAACCCGTGGTATCAAAATAAACATCAAACAGCTTCACAATTTCAAAGAGCTAAGCACTGGTTTACAGGCATGGTTTACCATGTGAGCAAGGCTATGTTTCTCAAGATTTGAGTTCCTTATTCAGTAGTAACTGTGGTATTGCAGTATAAAATAACACTGTGAGTCTCATCTTTTGTATAATAAAGACCTCTACTGGTAGTGTAGAGTGAACATTTGGGGCCAGGTTCTGTGCTGTGCCTTCGCCAGCCCTGACCACTCCCCCAGCATGCCCCCAAAACAGGGACTGCATAGAGGGGGTGGTATAGTGCTACCTATGGTGGCTTTACGCTGCCCCTGCTTTAGGAGTATTCTCCCGGGGGCATTTTGTGGCCCCTTTATGGTGGCTGATTTGCAGAGTCTGCAATTGGGCCTTTCATCGAAGGGAGTGCAAGAAAGTTATTGCCTCAAATTATCACAAAGAATCAAAGATTTTTCATCAAAAAGCAACGAGGGAAAAAACAAACCCTATGTGTAACCCTCAGAGAAAGGACAGAGACAGCAAAGACAGCATCCCGCTATGTAACAACCTGTCACCAGATCAGGAATGGACACTAATGACAAGTGGACACGGGGGATAAAACCCCAAACACAGTGTGAAGCCCCGTCCTGGGCAGATCACACCTACTTCTGACAGATACCTGAGGGGTCTGTTTCTTTTACACTTTGACAAAATTGCCTAGCTCATTATGCCAATAAAGGATCATTGAGCTGAGCTGTGTCGTGCAGAACATGACATGCCATGTGGTTGAATCCATCACTCCACCTTATAAATGCTGCCACTATATTTCAGGAACACCAAAATCCACAACAAAATAACCCATTTCTTCTTCAGGGGAAATAAGGCTGTTTTGACAAAACAAAACTTTTTGCATGCACATTAAGTATAGCTTTTCCCTAGGAACCACTTTGTTTACAAATTTGTTGTCATTCTGTTAACATTGAAACTATGAAAGCATCAGTGCCTAAGAAACTGAGGAAACCTGCTCTTGGAAATGTACATTTTAATGTCTTTTTATTATGTTTTCCCTCCCTATTTTCACTGTCCATTGTGGATGAATTGCAGGGCAATGCATCATTTCTTTAAGAGTTTACCCATAAAAAGAAGGGGGTGGGTGGAAGCAAATGGTATATACTAAAAGAAAAATAGCTGTCCTAAGACCTCAATAGCTACGGCTTGTGTGCAGCCCTCAGTTTGCTCCGCAACGCAGATTAACTTTAATCTTTGGTAGAGCATCCCCAAAGACCAGAACGTATTTTTGGTTGTTAAACAAAAGAAGGATTTGACACGTTTCCACCATTGTTTCTGAAAACGAAATGAAATGGTTTGAAAACGAAAGCCACACATCCTTTCACTTGTCTAAAATGCTAGGGACAGTTGTTGTAACTCAAAAGCTAACTGTGTGCTGATCTGTCACTCCCTTGGCTTTCCTGCTTGTTTTACTTTCCCCCATTTTAACATTTTACTGACTTTTCCTGTTGTTCTTTACATTCTTTTTTGCCTCTAGTGTCTCTCTGTGCTCATGAAGATTAAGTGACTTGCAGCAGTGGACGTGTGTCTTTTGGGAGGTTTTCTGTGTGTGCGTTCACAGGCCAGATGCATTCAGACAACTGCCACAAAAGCTCTCCTGTGCCAAAGACATTGCTGCTGCTGCGACCCGGAGGAAGAACCATCTGTAGGGGTGACAATTCAATTCCCGTACCTGCTCAGCTCTGACCTCGCGTAAGTGCGGCTCCTGTAACATGTCACATTATGGTGTGGGTCGTTTTGTGTTATAGATATTTCATGCTCTGACAATAATTTTACGTGGAATCTGCCAGGATTCGAACAAGACGTGAAAGGTGAGGGCTTTGAGACAAGCAAAGAGTGGCTGAGATGCAGTGGCTTAAAAAACGCTGCTATTGGCTCAGACAGAGGGAGAATCCCTCCTGCGCACCTGCCATTTGCCATAAGGATCACTGTTTGGGTTTCAACTGAGGTCATGTCCAGTGCAAATATGCAGTAAATATACTCCTAAATATATAAATGGGTCCTCACCAGGGGTCAACACTTAAATCTAATGATGACAGCTTAAATGTTGGCCTCGTTTACTAATTCACTACTGATCAAAGCTCCCAAGGAAGGAGAAGGATGACTCTGTGTTAAGATCTGCACAACACCCTGTGCGTGGCATCTCATTTTGGCATTACTAATGGTTGGAACTTGGATTGTGGGCAGAGGTTGGAAGAGAACTATCATTTATTTCCCATCTGACCTCTGGTCCTTTCAGGGATTTAGATTTGGTTTTAAGGTTTGGATTCTAAGTGAATGAGAAAACGCACTTGTTTGTCTCTCTGGACTTTTTCTAATAATTTCTTCTTTTCCTATAGGCCAGATGCCCAGCAATCTGGGTGTTTTACTTTTGCAAATGGACAGTGATATCTGTTTATTTGTATGCATACCTACCTAATTTGCTCTCACAATCATAATTGCATCCACAATTGCACACACACGTTTTTTTTTTCAAATTAGGCCATGAATTTCTCTGAAATGTGAGTTCCAGAAGAATGTTCCAAATAACATGATATTCATGTCATTTTATTTTCATTATTAGACTCATGTCTTTCTCTACCTGTAGAGCTAGTTAAACTATTCATTGCAAATACATTATCTGACAGATTTAGCTTTTTTTCAGTTTCCAAACTGATTTTGATTTTTATTAATGTATTTGTTATTTGCAAGTGTCCATCAATACTGGAACAATTTTCAACCTATGGTTTGTTTGCACACTATTTGCTTTGACTATTCATGGTTACCTAAGTCACACAGAATTATTTTCCTTTCCTAACTGGTAGCTGACATTTTAAACAGGAAAATAGTGAATGATGAAAAACAAATTTTGAATATTGAATAGTGTTGTTCATGCGCAAATATATACTTCCCACTCAAATACAGGTATTCATGCGAATTCCTCAAACACTGTAAAATAGTCCATTTGCATAAGTATTTGTGAATAGCAAATGAAAAAGTGCTAAAACATGGTAAAATGATCATAATTCAAATGTTTTATGTAGGTACTTTTTATTATTCTGCCAGCTTTTTGTTCCACTCAATGAATGGGTTAGTTGGGCAAGTCTACTCTAGCGTCTAACCAGGATCTGGCAGACATAATTTGCCATGATGTGGGGTTTCCTCTTACATGTAGCTCCTGGAAGGGGGAGCAAATATAAGGCAGGCAAAGAATGACTTACAGCTCAGACAAGCTGAGTACAGCTTCTCTTGGCTCAGTTGTCTTTTGCTCAGCTGAACTTCGACCATTGATCACACCGTTGTGGGTTGAGTCTCTGCTATGATAATGAGTAGGACATGGAGACAGTATAATGGGGCGGGAGGAATCCAATAACAAGTTATGGCCACAGTAGTTGTTACCCAGCAGCTTGCAGACATAAGAAGAGATGTATCCACTAAGCCACTCAGACTCTTCCCTTTTGATATGTTTTAGCTATATGCCTGCAACTATACTTACACGTCTGGACACCGTGAAAAGGCAAGCATAAAATTACTCCCACATTTAAGATTTTTTTTTTGTAACGGGTATGATCTTTGTTGCCTTTAAACTAATTAGAGCTCCAAAGAAAGTTGAAGAGTAATGAAACTAGATGGAGCTCTGTATGCTGACAGAAGACTACATTTACAACAGAAAAATATGACAAGGACAGCAGACAGATGCTGAGGGAAAAACAGCTATTATTTACACTTGAATGCTCTGCAAAATCACGAGAAAATGGGAGTGTTTTAGACTTCTCCTCTAAGGTATACACAGTATAATCATTAAAACATCCATGCTGCAAAAGAAAATATTAATGAGCTTCATGGATAATGATGTTTATATAGATGCATTAGTAATGCTAAGCTAAGCTTGCAAACACTGGCATGTCCATAGGGCTCCATGGATAGGCCTGGGAAAGAGGGGTCTGTTCTTGGCTTCTGCAGCTTACTGCATGCTGGAGCAAGGTCAGACACTCTGACACAGCCCCAACTGGTTAGACAGGCGCAACTTGCATTTGCTGAACAGCAAAGCTCATCTTTCCTCTCAGGCAGGTGTATGCCAGGGGATTTGGGATGGCTAGTTGTGGGGTATTATTATTTATGGTGGGTTGTTAACTGCTAAATGGGCCATTTGGGATGCTAAATGGGCTCTATTGTCAGGCATCCTTGGGTGGTACAGCCTTTTGATTTGTATGTTTAATATTTATACATGTGCCTGGAACTTGGCGAGGTGCTTTTAATAAATCTAAGTAAATATAAATAAATAGCGCTGACATTCTTATTATTATTTAAGCTTCATCCCATCATTTTAAATGATTGCTTCTTCTCCAGCTCGCTTCCGTAAAAGCAATGACTGAAGGAAAGCTCAATGCACCAGAGGGCCGTGCTTGTCTAAAGACCTGTATCTTTCTCTGGCTCTCCCCTCTCCATTGTTTAGATCACTAGGCAGTCTGAGCCCAGCCTTGTTTGGAGACAGCTGTTGGGGTTGGGGCTGCTTTCATGTTATGCTGGCTCCCCCTTCAGTCCTCTTAATGCTACCAAGCTGCTTGCTACAGCTCTTCCTGTATTAACATCCAACTAATTTGCCTTCATCAGGAAATGATCTTTTACCAAGTCTGTACCATATCCCACTGCACACTCCACTGTAAAGTGGGAATAGGCCTGTAGAACCCCGGAAATGTTTTCTTGATCCCTGTTTGCTAGAGGTAGTATTTTCCCCATGAAGCATTTCAATGAAAACATTTTTATTTGCATCAAATTCTTTCTTGAGTTTTCATCAAAAATTGAACCCATCTCCCTCCTCCCAACATTGATCAGCAAATACCTGCAACTAGATGAAAATGGACATTTTTCCAGGAATTTTTCCATTTAGTGGAAAAGCCATTTTCTGTCCCCCCCTGCCCGCAAAAAAAAAAAAAAATGTTGATGGGAAATTTTCAATCACCTCTACGGTCTAAAATGGCCTTGCATCCATGTTAAAGCTTTGAGAACAATATTTAAATAGGGGTTAAACAAGGCATTTGCTAACCAAACAAGGTTAGTGCAGTTTTTAAAGCCCCAATGCAAGTAGTCCCATGGATCACTTAAGTGCCTGTTCCTCCTCTCATTGAAGTCTATGACAAACCTTCCATTGACTTCCATGGTGTAGAATCATGCCTCAAATCTGGAGAAGAGCAGCCCTAACAGATGCAAACTCTCCTAACTCACCTCTCCCTACATAAATAGCCCTGCTTTCCAGCCCCCTGCTGGTAAACCGTGCTGCATTTCTTTGAGAGTGGTGCTCTACACTACAGAATGAATCTAACTGAATCCAACATCTCACTTATCCAAACAGACATAAATCTCATGAACCACAGACGTCAGATTACCAGCGTAGTGTAGTCTGATCTGTTGGTTATGAATAAGAATTCCCAGTTATCACTTTAAGGGTAGACAGGTTCTTGTCCCAAGATCAGGCCCCATATTATTAAAATTATTAATATATACCTGGGAACTCCGATGTGCACGGGTGCAACACTTACACTATAGGAACGCTCTTATATTTACAAATAAATATTTTATTAATACGCTTAGCAAAGTCACGCGCACCCTAACTCAGTCAAGTAGATAGAGATGATACAGAAAGTACACCTGAACATCCATACTCACACCGTCCCTTGCAGAACAACCTGAAATGTTAGCCATTATCTTCCTCATCACCGTCACCTTCCTCATTAGTTCATGTTTCTGTGGTTGGCTGATGTCATTATGGACACAGTTCCTCCCTACACTCTACTTCCAGTTCCCCAAAATGTATGGGTTACCTAAGTTTATCTATGACAAACTATGTAGGCCTCAAGCCCCATGCTAACTGCTGAAGCCAGTGTTTTACAGGATACAAGCCTGTACGTCCCATGCATTATTGCTGAATATAATAAAGCAGAACATAATGCAAAGCAGTGGTAAGCCCACTGGGCTACAGTAGGCTATACAGCAGTTGGTAGGAATCATATAGGCTTCTTCTAGAATTGTGGATGATACCTTTCTACAGCAGCTAGCTAGAAAAGGATAAGCATGTTCATCTCTGTATGCATGCAAGGTAGAGAGCAAGAGTGATTATTCTATGAAGACCATTCCTTTCCCCTTCTATGAAAGCCTTCCCTCCCCACACAAGAACAGCAGTTTCTTTTATTCCAGTTGATTATCTCCTGGTTGAATCTCAGAAGAACCCTAGAAAACCACAGGCTTCACAGGGTAGGTCCACACTACCCGCCTGATTCGGCGGGTAGAGATTGATCTTCTGGGATCGATTTATCGCGTCTCATCTGGACGCGATAAATCGATCCCAGAAGCACTCCCCGTCGACTGCGGAACTCCTGCTCGGCGAGAGGAGGAAGCGCTGTCGACGGGGGAGCCTGCCTGCGCCACGTGGACCCGCAGTAAGTAAACTTAGTTCGATCTAGGAAACGTCGACTTCAGCTATGCTATTCTCGTAGCTGAAGTTGTGTTTCCTAGATCGATCCCCCGCCCCAGTGTAGACCAGCCCACAGAGGATGCAAATTGCAATGGAATCTACGACAGCAGCAACAACAACAACAAAAAGTTCAACCAAACCTTTTAATGTGAGAGCTGTTTACATGTAAATATTTGTTAGGAAAGAGCCCCGGTAATCCTCTGCTGATGTGCCTGAATTCAACCCTTCCTCTGGGTATACTTTTTAATTCTGCAGCCAGAGTATTAGCAATATTAAACTGAAAATGTCACAGAATGTCAAGTCTGAAAATGTCACAGAGAAAAGGAAGGGAGGAAAAAAAGAAAAGATGGTGACCCTGTACTATCGGCAGATGAAATAAATATTCCTCACTGGTACAGTACAGTGGTTTCTTGGTGGGTATAATTTTATACATTTTGCATCCTATTAATTTCCATGGCATCGATGGAGAAATATTAGAACAGTGAGAGTGCTGAAGACAAATTAACTCATCAATTACATGTATGGGACAGTGGAGACTGAGTTTATTTCACCATTTCCAATTGCAATAAAACTGTAATTACTTACTCGTGGAATCTGCATTCATTACCACTTAATTTGAAGTCAGTGACTGTTGTATACTTAACTTTTCTAATATTTGATGCTTAGAACTAGAAACTGGTTTAGAATAAAGCAGCTGTCCCTGCCAGCCCCCACAGCAACATTTTTTCCCTGCTTGTCCAAACCAAGTGTTGCCCAGGACACCATCAAGATTGGTTTGCATTTAAACAGCACAAAAAGAAAGAAAAATGAATCATTTGTTCAAGGTCATTAATCCTTCTCTCTCTCTCTGTGAGCATGTGTCTTTCTTTCCCTCTCTTATAGTCATAAACTATAAACTATAAACGTCTCTACACTGAATAGTACCTTACGCTGAGAGTACTCTCATTGAGTGGGCTGGCTGGCTCTCAAAGGAATGTACTATTCAATGTGAATTACGGTGGCAAAATCTAGTCCTAAGTGGACACAGTATCACTCTGGTTCTAACAAGCCTTTTTCTTTAAAAAAATAAATAAAATCTTTTAAACAAATTAAGTTAACACAGTTCCCCTGTGCCAAGTATTATTTTTCAGACTAGTTTCCAATGGAAGGTGTTTGGTTTGGTTTTGTGGTGGGGGGATGGGGAGGGAGGAACCTATCTGCCTGCATTACACATGAGCTCCTGAGTGGATTGGTCAGTCATAAGGGGCATCTTGGAAAGTGTAGATCATAACGGGCAAAAGAAACTCCACACCCGCTGGTATTTTATTTTTGGCTCTAGAGTGTGTATTTGTAAAAAGTCTCCCTTTCAGAGGGTGGAGATGTAAGTGCATGTTGGGGGTGAAGAGAGAGGAAATGAGAGCTCAGAACATTATTAGTAGCCATTTAGGTTCTAATCCTGCCATTGAAAGCAAGCGACCAGACTACCGTGCACTTACAGAGCCTCATGGAAATTAGTGAAACTCTGTGGAGCAGCAGCAGTCTGCCAAGCACTATTAGCAGTAGGATCAAGCCTTAGGTTGTTAGCTCTTTGGGGCAGAGAATGGGCCTGATCTGTTTTGTGGTGCAGGAACATGTGCATTTTACAGCACTCTTGTAAATTACGTTGTTGCTAGTGGTGGTGGTGGTGTGGGGGGGGTTGAAGTTTTCTAAATGAAAACGGTTTTTGCTGAAAAATGTCTTTTTTTCAAAACCAGAATGATTTATTATTAAATAGTCCCTGAAATGTTTACTTTTTTGCAAAGTGTGCCTTTTCGATTTAAAAAAATCAGAAATATTAAAAATGTTATCAAAAGGAGAATTAAGGGGTGACATGATTACAGTCTGAGTATTTGCATTGGAAAAAAATATTTAATAATGATCTCTTCAGTCTAGCAGAGAAAGGTATAACATGATCCAATGGCTGGAAGTTGAATTTAGACAAATTCAGACTGGAAATAAGGCATATGTTTTTAACAGTGAGAGTAATTAATCATTGAAACAATTTAGCAAGGGTCATGGTGGATTCTCCATCACTGACAATTTTAAAATCAAGATTGAATGTTTTTCTAAAAGATCTGCTCTACGAATTATTTTTGAGAAGTTCTATGGCCTGGGTTATACAGGAAGTCAGATTAGATTATCACAGTGGTCCCTTCTGGCCTGGGAATCTATGAAAAATGCTTACAAAAAGTGAAGCAGAGAGTCGGGAAATTTCGGTAAAGAAAAATGTTTAGTAAACATTTTATAACATTTGTTGGGGTGAAAAAAAAATCCAAAAAGAAATTACAAAATTATTCAGAAAAATGGCTCCACTTCCAACCATTGGAAAAGAAAACAACTTAAAAAAAATTTCATTATTCAACCAGCCCTAGTTCTTATCAATAATAATGAATAATAAACAGGAAAGCAAAGTACTTAACTTAACCAAAAACTTAGCTGAGGATAAAAAGACAAACAGAAAAGAGGGTGGTTGTTTGTTTGATAACTTTAGATCTATCACTAATATCGTGAAACACAAAGAGAATGGTTCCTTTTAAGCTCTATGTTTTAAGCCTATGACTGGTTAAAGGCTATTAGTTCTTGGCTCTTGACTATATGAAACCCCTGGTATGAATTTGGTTATATTCTTAAACACTATCTTTTAGCCTGTGTTTGGTGATTTCTGAACCCTATCTCACTTCAGTAGCCTTATTAGACGTGAGCCAACCCGCTTCTCTGGATACCTGGCAGTACCATCCTGTCCACCCATAAATAAGCAGCCAAGTTAAGCTTAACATTACCAGTCAGACCACAGGTTAGGTTTCTGAGTATCACACTAATTTTAAAAAATAACTGCCTCGTGCTGCATGAAATATGATCTTGTGTTGGGAAAACACCTGTGCATGATTAGAGAAGGAAGTAACAAAGCTATGATTGTCATTGTGGCATTTCAGCCTTCCCCTTTAAACTAGTGGACTAGAAAGGTATCTGTGCAGGATGGTTCAGGAAAGTTGTGGAGCAGCTACAGGGCCTAAACAGGGAAAACCTTGGCTCCTCAGCTACCTGACTGTGTGAAGCAGAGAGTCAGGGGAAATTAAACCACGCCTGAAGCAACACTTAGACTAATCAAAGGCAGTTCCTTCCCTAACAGCAACTCTAACTATGTAGCCGTTGATTTTGCTGGAAATTGGTGTGGGTGGGTGGCCACTCATAACATTTGTTGTCATTTTGATAACTTACAAGAGATCTTCATCTTTTAATAGTCTATCCAGTAGAGGAGAGAGGGACCGTGACCTTAATTTTCAGAACTGACTTTTGCTTTTGAGTATGTCTGGTTTTGGGTGTCAAGTCTGAGGCATCGTAAGGGAGCCGGATTTTCAGAGGGTGGTTGCCCAACACTTGCTGAAAATCAGGCCCCTCTCATGAGTTTCAAGTTAGGCATCCAAAACCTGAGACCCTCCCACACCCATCCAAGATTTAAGTTTGTTAGTTCTCAGTGCTGTGCAGTGATACTACTCTTCTCCGGTTGGTATTTTGCAGAAATGCCTTATAGATCTCTAGGAGCCACCAGCACCAAAGGAAGTAATGTAAAAACAAATGTATTCCCGTCTAAAAGTACTTTGGCTGATGATGCAGTTAACTTAATGGTAGGAACCACTATTGTTAATATCTTTAGTGTTTTCTGTTGTGATTATCCCTTCTTTTGCTTGAGGCTGGAACCTCAGCTGGACAATGTCCTAAAGAAGTAAATAGTGAGTGTAGACTGGGAAGATGAGATTTCACTAAGCTATAAAGTATAGAAAAAATACTGCATTGATAAGCTTAGGTTGGTAGCTTTTGATGTAGTTAAATAATCCACTGTCAGTTTTCAGACAATAATTTTCTCTTCTTAAGCACTGATGAGAGAAACAAAGAGAGAGAGAGAGAGAGAAATGAGGGTGGGAATAGAGAGAGAGAGGTGAAAAAACTAGAGCTGAAATTTTACAATTGTATTTTCAAACATGGAACATCAGGTAGAATTACTTTTTCAGCCTGGCCGTTTGTGGGAGTAATTTAGGTGTCTGCTCCAGTTCTAGGTGAAGTCAATGGAAAGACTCCCATTGGCCTCTGTGGGAGCTGGAGGGGCCCTTAGGCCAGTAAGAGGTCCAAGTCTCTAACTCGGGACTGCAAGCATGTACGTAAGTAAATGAGAGACACTGTGACCCCAGTGATGTCCAGTAGCAGAACTACTCAAAAGCAGAAGCCAGAATTTAAAAATGTGTTTTTTTTAAAATTTGAAGCATATTTAATCAAGACTAAAGCTGTTTTTTTTCCCACAGGGAACCCCTCCCCGCCCCCCCAAGATTATAAAATTGACTGAAAAAGCTGATGGTGCTGTAATCTGAAGTTTTTTGAAAAATTAGATATTATTTACAGATAGTTTTATTCCATTGCACTTTCAGTCTTAACTACCAGGAAAAGTGAAAGGTCCCTACCATTAAATCTATATGCTACCATTGGTATTTCTGAAGCCAGGGATGATACATGAGGAGCTATTGAGCTATTATGATGTCAAATGCTGTGACGCTAGCAAAAGAACAAAGTCTTTACAAGAAGGTGGATTAGTCTAAAATCAATCATGGGTACAGTCCAAAAGCTTCATTAAAGACATAGAGTTTCTTCTTTTGGCAGAATAATTTGTTCCTGTCTGGAGTGAAACAATGGAAATGCAATACAATATAAAGAAACAAAATGGAAAAGACCAATTAAATACTTAAAACTAGACTTCCACATTAAGCTAAAAGGTACATGGCCAAGTGTGGGTGAGAGAAAAGTTTGCCACAGCAACAGATAACCCATTTAACTTCAGAAGAACAGAGTTCTCCAAATGTAGAGGCATTTCCAAAGTTTATATCCAAGCATGCCTAAGGGATATCTTGGATCTGGAAATCACACTGGAGGACATGTGAAATAACCTGTGTTTTCTGATTTCATAGAGGACAGACCTACTGCCATAAAAAACTTTATTGTAGAATTTTGGCACTTGCAGTTCTGGCCAAAGCAAAGAAAATTAGAAGCCTAGGGGAGGATATAAGTCAAAGCTGAATTGACTTTATTAAACCTCAGAAATGGTTTGCCCTGAGTTTGGGCGCGGGTTTTTAGTATTTCATTTTTTAAAAAATGCTTTGACTGAATTTGGTGCTTGTGAATGGTGTCAGACTGACAACCTGGAGGCAGATGACAATCTTCAGGTTCTGTGTGACACAAGCAGCACAAGCTTACCCACACTGTCCTGCCGACGTGTCTCCAGCATGATCTGGAGGGATCACATGTTGGAGTCATATAATTCAATCTCTATGTCTATGCAATTGTTGTCCTTTCTTCTGAGGCTACTGACAAAACAAGGGAACCAGTTAGGGTGACATTTTTATTCTTCTGTAAGGTAGTTACGTACCAACCACCACATTTCACATAGGTTACCACACTGCTGCCAGCTGGTGACAGCTTTTTATCACTATCTCCCAGAACTGACTTGGAACAGGTGCCCTTGAGGTGAAAAGCTCTGCCAGCCTCCTGAGTTATTCAGACAAGAGATGGGCAAGCCTTGAAAGGTTTGAATCAATAGGCAAGTGTTGGTGGCTGTTGCTAACCTTAGCCAAATGACCAGTCTTTTTGGCCTTCAGATCTGGGCTAAGAATCTCACAGGAGGAAGCATTCTCTGGAGTCTGATCAGAATGATTCTTGTTGACTTCAATGGGTTTTGAATCAGGCCCAAGATTTCTCAACTTACAGCCACAGCAGAAAGACCATAAGAACAAATATTGGTGACACACCTGGAAGAAGCTCTGTAAAATGTTTTCAATTTGCATTACAATACGTTGATAACACAAGCCTCCTACCTTTCCCACTTGACTCAGTGGCTTACCCCTCTAACATCCATCTAGCTCCTCCTACTTATTCCAGCTCTTTACTTTACACTACTCTGGCTCTGCCCAAGTCCTCTTCCAGGTTTCCTCACTTGACCCTCTTCTGCCACCGCTGTGTAATTTCCTTACACTGTGAACATAAAAAAGAAATCAGAAGGGAAGATGTTAAGGACACTGAGAGATTGTTATTTTGCACTGAGGGCATCCTTTTTCTAGGAAGTGTCTTTTTCTATTTTTGTTTCCTGTCCGTTTTTGTAAAATGGCGGGGGGTGGGGAGGGAAAGGGAGAAAAAGAACAAAGGTAAAATGCATAAAGGAAAAGGAAGGGGAAGAGCAACTGAAAACATGGATTTCAAGTAGAACCCTTCTCAACTTTAACATTAAACAGCTCCAACCTCTGGTATCAACGCATGAAGTTGCAGAGTCATAAGTATCTGAATCTGAACAAATAGACTGAGGATTTAGTAAACAACTTGCGAAAGAATCAAGCATGGGGCTGGATTGTCCAGAACAAAGGTGGACTGTGCAGCATTGCTGATGATAAACTCTCAGCCAGCACTTGAGATTACTTAGTACACAAAGAAACGACCCTTCACAAAAACATGCATATTCCTGTATCAAACATGCCTGGCAGATAGTCTCCTCAGGCCAAGAGTAGGTTTCTTGAAAAATTCTGCTCAGTTACATTCCTCTGAACAAATGTCCTTATGCTGCCTCATCTTAAACATGCCATGTAATACCTGTACAGGTCCATAGAAATGACTGGGTGTATAATTGCACAGATCTAGATTGTACGAATACCACTTGGCATGCTGCAAGGCACTGCAGAGCTTGAGGGGAACCATCAGAGACATTCCCAATTCCTGCTGAACAGGGGAGACACAAACTGCTACACCTCTCTGAGGGCTTGTCTACATCTGCCAAGTTTTGTCAACAAAAACTGCCTTTTGGCGACAAAACAGTGACGGCGTAGACACTGCAATGGAACTTCTGTTGAAAAAAAAGCCCAGTTTGGTGACAAAAACCTTCCACCCCTGCGAGAGTCTTTTGTCTTTTCCCCTCCCTTTATTGTCGACAAACAGCTAGTGTAGACACCACACCTTTTTTCCCGATTTTATTGCCCTCCAGAAAGTGTCCCACAATTCCCATGCTGCCGCTCTGGTCAGCGGTTTGAACTCCACTGCCCTACAAACAACCCTCCCCTCCCCCTTGCAAGCCCTGGGAATTTTAAATCTCATTTCCTGCTTGCTGGCTTTCCTGGAGAGCATGGCTGGCTATTGCACCAAACATGCTCCCGCTTGGACCACCGCTGAGCTGTTGGATCTGATCAGTATATGGGGAGAGGAGTCTGTTCAGTTGCAGCTGCAATTTACCCGTAGGAATTGGGACACACATGGGCAAATTTCTCAAGGCGTGTGTGAAAAGGGCTCTGATCGGGACACGCAGCAGTGTAGAGCGAAGATAAAGGATCTGAGGCAGGCGTACCAGGAGGCGCGGGAGGTGAACCATCGCTCCGGTGGTGCACCTAAGACCTGCCGCTTCTACAAGGAGCTGAATGCTGTCCTCGGTGGTGACCCCACCTCCATCGCCGATAGTCCCATGGATACTTCACAGGCAACAAAAAAAGCGGGTAAACCCGGAGGCTGAAATTCTGGATGAAGAAGTGGAGCTAGAAGAGGATGTGGAGCTCCCAGTGGGGTCGCCTGGTTGGACAGGCAACCAGGAAATTTTCTCCACTCCAGAAGTGCTCTACGGGGAGCAGGAAGCAGATGAGATGCTGGGTAAGTTGCTGTGGCTTGTGTAGGGAATCAAAAAGTGGGAGGCAGGTGGTGTTTTATGTGAGCTGGACATTGCCCTGTGTAGCTAATCTGCATGGTCAAGCAGGGTGTCGATGGACATAGAGACCTGCAGGGAATCCTCTAGAGAGAGGCTCTGGAAAGTTTCCAAGAGGTATTTGTTAATCCTCTGCTGCAGATTCCAAGGGATTGCAGCCTTGTTGGTTCCCCCATTGTAGGAAACTGTACCATGCCATTTAGCAATCACTGGAGCTGGGACCAAAGCAGCACATAGCTGAGCTGCATATAGACCGGGGTAAAAGCCACAAGCATGCAGTAGTTGTGTCCTGGTTTCCCTGCTTACCTGCAGCAGTGAGATGTCAGCCAGCAGGTTGGCCGTCTGTGAAAAAGTGTGTGATAATTTTAGAATGAGTTCCCTGCAAGCCATGACTGTTTTGTCTGTATGTACAACCACCTTCCCCCCGACTCCTGACACTCACCATGATTGGGGTGCTCGCGGAGCTGTGTGCCTGCTTAGAGTCAGTGAGAAGGTGATTGCTACTAGTTGCAAAAGGCCCTTGTTACTGAAATGTTTCAATAGTTTGCTGGAATGTAACAATCCTTCCTCTCTGCATTGTCCACAGTAGCCGAGACCTTGAGGAACACACCACGTACCCCTGCCCATAGGCGCCGACTCCGTGGGTGCTCCGGGGCTGGAGCACCCACGGGGAAAAATTGGTGGGTGCAGAGCACCCACCGGCAGCTCCCTGCCATTCCCGGGGCCCGCGCCCAGCTTCCTGCCAGTCCCGGGACCCGCGGCAAGCTCACCTCAGCACCGGGAGACGTTGCAGGGCCCCGCCCCCAACGCTGGGCGACGTTGAGTCGGGGGCGGGGGTGGGGCCCCGCAACATCACCCGGTGTCGGGGGCGAGGCCCGGCGTCGGGGCGGGGCCCCGCCCCTGACGTCGGGCGTCAGCCCCCACTGGCGCCACCGGAAGTTGGCGCCTATGCCCCTGCCGACCGGCTTCGGCAGATAAGGAAGAAGCCGTGACGCAGCAAAGAAGACATGTTCCGGGAGGTGCTGCAGCGCGATGGGAGACAGACCAAGAAATGCAAAGAGTGCTGGGAAGCTGAAAATCAGGACAGAAAAGAGAATGCAGCATTTGCCCCTTAGACTCATAGACTTTAATGTCAGAAGGAACCATTATGATTGTCTAATCTGACCTCCTGCACAATGCAGGCCACAGAATCTCACCCATCCATTCCTGTAATAAACCCCTAACCTATGTCTGAGCTATTGAAGTCCTCAAATCATGGTTTAAAGACTTCAAGGTGCAGAGAATCCTCCAGCAAGCGAACCATGCCCCATGCTGCAGAGGAAGGCGAAACACCCGCAGGGCCTCTGCCAACCTGCCCTGGAGGAAAATTCCTTCCTGACCCCAAATTTGGTGATCAGCTGAACCCTGAGCATGTGGGCAAGACTCCCCAGCCAGACACCCAGGAAAGAATTCTCTGTAGTAACTCAGATCCCACCCCATCTAACATCCCATCCCAGGCCATTGGGCATATTTACCGCTAATAGTCAAAGATCAATTAATTGCCAAAATTAGGCTATCTCATCATACCATCCCCTCCATAAACTTATCAAGCTTAATCTTGAAGCCATATATGTCTTTTGCCCCCACTGCTTCCCTTAGAAGGCTGTTCCAGAACTTCACTCCTCTGATGGTTAGAAACCTTCATCTAATTTCAAGTCTAAACTTCCTGATGGCCAGTTTATATCCATTTGTTCTTGTGTCCACATTGGTACTGATCTTAAATAATTCCTCTCTCTCCCTGGTATTTATCCCTCTGATATATTTATAGAGAGCAATCATATCTCTCCTCAGCCTTCTTTTGGTTAGGCTAAACAAGCCAAGCTCTTTGAGTCTCCTTTCATGAGACAGGTTTTCCATTCCTCAGATCATCCTACTAGTCCTTCCCTGTACCTGTTCCAGTTTGAATTCATCCTTCTTAAACATGGGAGACCAGAACTGCACACAGTATTTCAGATGAGGTCTCACCAGTGCCTTGAATAATGGTACTAACACCTCCTTATCTCTACTGGAAATACCTTGCCTGATGCATCCCAAGACCACATTAGCTTTTTTCACGGCCATATCACATTGGCGGCTCATAGTCATCCTGTGATCAACCAATACTCTGAGGTCCTTCTCCTCCTCTGTTACTTCCAACTGATGCGTCCCCAGCTTATAACAAAAAATCCTCTTATTAATCCCTAAATGCATGACCTTGCACTTTTCACTATTACATTTCATCCTATTACTATTACTCCAGTTTACAAGGTCGTCCAGATCTTCCTGTATGATATCCCGGCCCTTCTCTGTATTGGCAATACCTCCCAGATTTGTGTCATCCACAAACTTTATTAGCACACTCCTACTTTTTGTGCCGAGGTCAGTAATAAAAAGATTAAATAAGATTGGTCCCAAAACTGATCCCTGAGGAACTCCACTAGTAACCTCCCTCCAGCCTGACAGTTCACCTTTCAGTATGACCCGTTGTAGTCTCCCCTTTAGCCAGTTCTTTATCCACCTTTCAATTTTCATATTGATCCCCATCTTTTCCAATTTAACTAATAATTCTCCATGTGGAGCCGTATCAAATGCCTTACTGAAATCAAGGTAAATTAGATCCAGGGCCGGCTCCAGGCACCAGCTGACCAAACATGTGCTTGGGGCGGCACCTTTGGGCGGCCAATCTTGGGGCGGCGCTCAGGTTTTTTTTCTTTCTTTTTTTTTTTTAAACACACTTCGGAGGGGCGGTGCTCTTGGATGGGATGAGTTTATTTCGGCTGGGCGCTGGAGGGGGGGGTGTTGCAGCGCTCGGGGAGGGTTGTTGGTGGGGCGGCACGGAGGGGCGCTCGGGGGGCGGGTTGTTGCGGCGAGGCGGCGCGGGCATGCCGTGCTCCTCCCGGCGTTCCGGCTGGGAGATCGGGGCTGCGGGCATGCCGCCCTCCCCCCGGCACTTTGGGTGGGAGAGGTGCTGGGAGGGGGGTTGTTGTGGTGCAACACTGGGGGAGGATTGTTTCGGCGGGGCGGCGCTTGGGGTTTTTTGGTTTTTTTTGCTTGGGGCAGCAAAAAAGTTAGAGCCAGCCCTGATTAGATCCACTGCGTTTCCTTGTCTAAAAAATCTGTTACCTACTCAAAGAAGGAGATCAGGTTGGTTTGGCATGATCTACCTTTTGTAAAGCTATGTTGTATTTTATCCCAATTATCATTGACCTCAATGTCCTTAACTACTTCCTCCTTCAAATAATTTTCCAGGACCTTGCATACTACAGATGTCAAACTAACAGGCCTGTAGTTTTACACTTTTTTCCCCTTTCTTAAAAATAGGAACTATGTTAGCAATTCTCCAGTCAAATGGTACAACCACTGAGTCTGCAGATTCATTAAAAATTCTTGCTAATGGTCTTGCAATTTCATGTGCCAGTTCCTTTAATATTCTTGGATGAAGATTAACTGGGCCCCCGATTTAGTCCCATTAAGCTGTTCGAGTTTGGCTTCTACCTTGGATGTGGTAATATCTACCTCCATATCCTCATTCCCATTTGTCATCCTACCATTATCCCTAAGCTCCTCAATAGCCTCATTAAAGACTGAGGCAAAGTATTTGTTTAGATATTGGGCCATGCCTAGATTATCCTTAACCTCCACTCCATCCTCAGTGTTTAGTGGTCCCACTTCTTCTTTCTTTGTTTTCTTCTTATTTATATGGCTATAGAACCTTTTACTATTGGTTTTAATTCAGTTTGCAAGGTCCAACTCTACATGGCTTTTAGCCTTTCTCACTTTATCCATACATGTTCTGACCTCAATAAGATAGCTTTCATTGCTGATCCCTCCCATCTTCCACTCCTTGTAGGCTTTCTGCTTTTTCCTAATCACCTCTCAGGGATGCTTGCTCATCCAGCTTGGTCTACAGCTCCTGCCTATGAATTTTTTCCCCTTTCTTGGGATGTAGGCTTCTGATAGTTTCTGCAACTTTGACTTGAAGTAATTCCAGGCCTCCTCCTCCTTTAGATCCACAAGTTCTTCAGTCCAATCCACTTCCCTAACTAATATCCTCTTTTTAAAGTTAGTCCTTTTGAAATCAAGAACCCTAGTCACAGATCTATTTTTGTTTATCCTTCCATTCAGTTTGAACTGAATTAGCTCATGATCGCTCAAACCAAGGTTGTCCCCTACAACCATTTCTTCTGTGAGGTCCTCACTATTCACCAAAACCAAATCTAAAATGGCATCCCCTCTTGTTGGTTCAGCAACTACTTGGTGAAGGAATCCATCAGCTATCGCATCTAGGAAAATTTGAGCCCTATTATTATTACTAGCACTTGTCCTCCAGTTTATATCTGTGAAGTTAAAGTCTCCCATGATCACACAATTCCCATTAGTATTTACTTCATTAAAAACATTAAAGAGGTCTCTATCCATATCCAAATCAGATCCAGGTGGTCTATAGCACAGCCCAAGCCCTATCCCTGGGGAGGCTCTAGTAGCTTTCTTCCCCAATGTGATTTTTGCCCACACAGACTCTGTCTTATCCATTCCATCACTTCTTATTTCTTTACAGTCTACCTCATCACTGATATACAATGCTACTCCACCACTTTTACCTTTATTTCTGTCTTTCCTAAACAGCACATACCCTTCAATACCTGTACTCCAGTCATGACTACTATTCCACCATGTTTTTGTTATCCCTATAATATCTGGTTTCACTTCCTGCACCAGTAGCTCTAGTTCCTCCATTTTGTTACCTAGGCTCCTTGCATTGGTGTACAAACATCTTAATTTTTGCTGTTTGGCCTCGCTCACATTCTTTACCCAATTAGGCATAGACATTCTACTGCCAGTATCACCTATTAGACTGGTATCTACACTACTCTTCCTCCTTATGTCCATTCTCTTACCCACTGCTGTATCCTTTCTTACTTCGTTTTCTTCCCTCTCAATGTTAAAATTCGGCGTGGAGATTACCTGGACATCTTCCAACCATCTCCCCCAAATTCTTAATTTAAAGCTCTCTTAATCAGTTGTGCCAGCCTCCATCCTAGAAGTCTATTTCCCTCCCTAGTCAGGTGAAGTCCATCCCGAGAGAACAGTTCTCTGTCCATGAATGCCTCCCAGTGGCCATACATCCCAAAGCCCTCCTTATAGCACCACTGCCTGAGACATCTATTGATCATCATAATCTTGTCTAGGAACAGGCAGAATCCCACTAAAGATCACCTGAGCCTTGATTTCCTTAAGCGTCTTCCCCAGCATGGCATAGTCTCCCTTGATACGCTCCAGCGGGAATCTAGCCGTATCATTTGTTCCCACATGAAGGACAATCAGTGGATTCTTTCCCGCTCCCGTTAGGATCCTCTTCAGTCTCAGGTCCACATCCCGTATCTTAGCACCTGGAAGACAGCACATCCCTCTGTTCTCTGTATCAGGCCTGTCTATTCTTCTCAGTAAGGAGTCCCTGATCACGTAGACCTGCCTTTTCCTGGTGATGGTGTGATTATCCGGTCTATCCCCTGTTCCCTCTGGCTGCAAGTCCTCTCGATTCCTATTCTCCCTTGAAATCCTCTGCAACCCATCCTGTATCCTCCTGGGGCTCATATTTGCTAGGAAAGAGACAGAGTGGATGATAAAATTTATGGAGAATCAGACAGAGATGCTGATGTCTTTGTTACAGCTGCAGACTGATCAGATTTGTGGTTGACCTCCACTGCAGAACATGCACAATTCTTTGCCAACCCCACCCCCCTCTATGCCCAGATATTCCTTTTCACTTCATGGTACTCCTCAGTTTCCCCATCACTCCACCCCCTCTCACAGCTTGGACAATGATAGCTGGAGCTACACACAGTTGTGAGGTTTTACCCTTTTTAACACTAAATAAAGGCCAAGGTATTTAACGGTACAGAGTTTTTAATCTGCGTTCTACAAAAGCATATAGCAATCAATTCACTCTCGGGATCAGGCTTCTAGAGCATTTTGTTGCACAGATCTTGGGCCCCAAAATTGTTCATGGGTGCACTAGGGAAGCAACTCCAAAGCAGACATGTGTTACTGCCCCTCATTGTCAGAGTGGTTCCTCAAAGCCTCTCTGATGTTAATAGCAGCCCTCTGGGCTCCTCTGACAGCCCTAGCATCTGGCTGTTCAAACTGTGCAGCCAAGCGATCTGCCTCAGTGCTCCACACCTGAGCAAACATTTCACCCTCAGATTCGCACACATTATGCAAAGTGCAGCACGCGGCTATGACCACGGGGATAATATCCTCGGTAAGGTCTAGCCTGCCATTGAGACACCTCCAGCGAACTTTCAAACGGCCAAAGGCACATTCAACAACCATGCAGCACCTGCTCAGCCTGTTGTTTAAATGCTCCTTGCTGCTGTCCAGGTGCCCTGTGTAAGGTTTCATGAACCAGGGCTGTAAGGGGTAAGCTGGGTCTCCCAGGATTACTATGGGCATTTCCACATCCCCCACTGCGATCTTGTGGTCTGGAAAGAAAGTCCCCACCTGCAGCTTTCTGTACAGGCCACTGTTCCTGAATATGTGTGTGTCATGCACCTTTCCAGACCAGCCTGCATTAATGTCTGTGAAACGCCCCCGGTGATCCACAAGTGCCTGAAACTCCATGGAGAAGTATCCCTTCCTGTTAATGTATTCTGAGGCAAGGTGGTCTGATGATAAAATTGGAACATGTGTGCCATCAGTTGCCCTGCCACAGTTAGGGAAACCCATCTCTGCAAAGCCATCCACTATTTCATGCACATTTCCCAGAGTCACGGTACTCCGCAGTAGGATGCAATTTATTCTCCTGCAAACTTGGAGTAATACAGCCACAACAGTGGACTTCCCCACTCCAAATTGATTTGCGACTGACCGGTAGCAGTCTGGATTCACTAGCTTCCACACAGCAATTGCAACAAGCTTCTCTAGAATCATAGAATTATAGAATCATAGAATCTCAGGTTTGGAAGGGACCTCAGGAGGACATCTAGTCCAACCCCCTGCTCAAAGCAGGACTAACCCCAACTAAATCATCCCAGCCAGGGCTTTGTCAAGCCTGACCTTAAAAACCTCTAAGGAAGGAGATTCCACCACCTCCCTAGGTAACCCATTCCAGTGCTTCACCACCCTACTAGTGAACAAGTTTTTCCTAATATCCAACCTAAACATCCCCTCTGCAACTTGAGACTATTACTCCTTGTTCTGTCATCTTCTACCACTGAGAACAGTCTAGAGCTATCCTCTTTGGAACCCCCTTTCAGGTAGTTGAAAGCAGCTATCAAATCCCCCCTCATTCTTCTCTTCTGCAGGCTAAACAATCCTAGTTCCCTCAGCCTCTCCTCATAAGTCATGTGCTCCAGCCCCCTAATCATTTTTGTTGCCCTCCACTGGACTCTTTCCAATTTATCCACATCCTTCTTGTAGTGTGGGGCCCAAAACTGGACACAGTACTCCAAATGAGGCCTCACCAGTGCCGAATAGAGGGGAATGATCACGTCCCTCGATCTGCTGGAAATGCCCCTTCTTATGCAACCCAAAATGCCGTTAGCCTTGTTGGCACCAAGGGCACACTGTTGACTCATATTCAGCTTTTCGTCCACTGTAACCCCTAGGTCCTTTTCTGCAGAACTGCTGCCCAGCCATTTGGTCCCTAGTCTGTAGCAGTGCATGAGAGTCTTCCATCCTAAGTGCAGGACTCTGCACTTGTCTTTGTTGAACCTCATCATATTTCTTTTGGCCCAAGCCTCTAATGTGTCTAGGCCCAATCCTCTAATTTGTCTACCGAAAGGGTAGCTCTCATTCTGGTGTCCTTGCACCACAGGTCGGGAGCCAGCTCAGCACAGAGCTCCAGGAAGGTTGCTTTACGCATCCTGGTCTTCATCCCACACATGCATGACAATGCAATCCCACCAATCAGTGCTTGTTTCCCTAGCCCAAAAGTGACGGTCTACCATATGCAGCTGCTCTGTGAATACCAAAAGCACTGATAAGTTGCTGCTGGCCATATTACACTTGGATGCCTGCGATTCATCATCTGTCAGTAACTTTGTGAGTAACTCTGCTGCCATGTGCGATATCCTCACGACAGTTAACAGTGCATAGGAGAGAAGTGCAGGATCCATCCTCTCTCACTGCAGATGCTGGTGCACCCTACAAAGACTGAGTGTTGGAAAAACGGTGTGAAAGGAAAGCCAGAACGGCGCGAAAGGAAGCCAGAAACCATTGGAGGGCTGGGACATAAAGCAGTGCATGACGGGACATTTTGCACATCCCAGGATGCACCGCGCTCTGTTTCTGCCTTCCCACAACACCTAGCGATAGATGGTGTTGCCAGGCACTGTGGGATACATATTCACAGTGCATCATTGCTCACGCTGTTGACAATGGTGCCCCAAATGTGGACATGATCTGTCGACAGAGGGAGCAAATGTAGACTCAGTTTGGCGACTCGATTTTTTTCGTGTCAACATTAGTGTCATCGACAAAACTTGCCATTCTCGTAAGGGCTAGTGCACAGTATGGTCCTGAGCGCGACCAGGTGAAAACAAGACATTGCATTGTAGCTAATTTCTAGAGGTGGTCTTACGTTTTTTGATTTTTTTTTCAGTTTACTTTGTTGAACATTTGAATTATGACAGCTCCCCTTCCCCTCCCACAACCCCCAAATGACCCCCCAAAATCAATGTTTGGAGGGTTTTCAAACAGCAGTAAAAAAAGATTTGAAAACACTTTGTTACATTTTACCTTGTTGTTCAATTAGCTCTACCGACGTTCAGTAGAATGAAATCCTGCTAATCTCTTCACATGAGCATCTCCACTGACTTCAGTGGAACTTCTCATGTAAGTACGGAGTGGCTCTTGTGCAATGGTAAGTAGTAACCCCCATTGATTTCCACTGAGGGCACTCAACATCCTACAGGAGGCACTCAGGACTTTGCAGGATTGGAGACGTATCTACAATGGGATAGTTGCACAGCAGTAGTGTAGCCAGGTCTTGAGCACAGGGGGAGCGGCGCTATAAAAAGGCGCCTCCCCGCTCCCGCTGTACTCACCCTGCGGCGCTTTAAAGGGCCCGGGGCTCCAGCTGCTGCGGAGCCCCGGGCCCTTTAAAACGCCACCGCCGGAGCTCCGGCAGCGGGGCTCCGGTGGCGCTTTAAAAGGCCTGCGGCTCCCCGCAGCAGCAGGAGCCGCAGGCCTTTTAAAGCGCCGCCCCAGCGAGGCTTGGGCGGCGCCTTAGCGCCGCTTTTCCTCACAGGGGGAGCAGCCGCTCCCCCTGCTCCCCCCCGGCTACGCTACTGTTGCACGGGTGTAGCTACACTCCTGTAACTGCTCCAGTGCAAACCCCCAGGATAGAGGTACTCTGCGCCAATGTAAACTGTGACTTGCACTGGTTTGGAGTATGACAGTAACTTCAGGCGGCATAGTCAATGGCTACTGATCATGGCAAAGGGTTGAATAAGGCAGTAATTTGCTACTGAGTTTGTCTGATAGCCTCAGAGTCCGTTTACTGTGAATATAACACAATGTCAGAGAAGGATGCTTTTATATGAGGGTAAGAAATGTTTTCCTTTTTGTTTTCTTTTGGTCTTATTCTTTTGAAGATGTGTACTCCTGCCTCCTCACATGTTCCATTGATGTCACCCGGGGCCGTGGCGTAGGTGAAACATTGTTGAAAGAGTGGTTCAGAAAGAGAACATTTTTTCTAAGAGTCCTCGTGAAAAGCAGTGAATTGACTGGACATTTAACTGCAACAAAGATTCCGGTGTCATTTGTGAGTACTTAATATTTCATTCTTCATAGGTGTGAGATGCTGTAAAAGCTCCCCTTGTTTAATTATGCCATGTAACTTATAGTGATATTTAATTAATATGCATCACAGGGTATTTAGCAGATAATTACAGAATAATATTGTGGTTATTTGTGCTTTGCATACCACAATGATATCCATTCTCTTACTTTTCGTTAAGCTGGAACAGCCATTTGCAGCTGTGCAGTTGCATTTTATCGGCTGCCTAAAAACATACTGCAAGTATATCCATGATAAGTGGAACACCCCCAAATGGGGATGTCTGCAAAATCAGCCCCTTGCTAATTACCCAATAGGAGAACCAGGTTTCCAAACTGACAAATTCATTTACATTTCTCTAGCTTCACCCCTTTTTTAAAGGCAAACCCACAATCCAGATTTTAGGGCATGAGCTAAAGAAAGCCCATTAAAGTCCATGGGAGTTTTTTACTGTCTTCAGTGGGTTTTGGATGATGCCCTTATAGTGAGTAATTAATGGATTTGGTTACTTGATGAGTACTTTAGTTTATACATAGTTTGTATTGAATAAAGCACTCAAGGTAAAGGACCTTACACCTAATAACTGGGTTGAGTTATCCATTCTGATTACACTTTAATGATGGCCTATTTGCTGAGAATACCTTTAATTTCTGTAGCATTACAGAGTAAAGATCCCGTTATATCTTGCCTCTAAACTCCTCCCTGCTCCTGCCACTAATTTAATAGCCTTTGTATGATTCACATGGCCTTTCCAAACTTTGATATCAAGATTTAGTGGCTACAGTTGAACACTTCTGTAATTTTTAATCCTTCGTTTATTCAGTACAAACATCTGTATACTTAGCATTCAGAATACAGAGGCCCAAATCTAATAAAGCTCCTTCAATGCGATTTAGGATAGTATGATTCTGTAGCCAACAACTCCAATAGATATTCAACAAACACATCATTATGGGATTGATTGCTAAAGTGTTCCCTCCAGTTAGTATTTTAACTAGCTGTTACCCAGTTTATGTACAGTGTGATTTGGTAATGTTTATGGGTTGTAGCTAGTGTTTATGATACAGTATTTCATAACTGGCCTGTCTTTACTCTAGACAAACAGATAACTATTTTAACTGGTTTCAGAGTGGGTGCCGTGTTAGTCTGTATCAGCAAAAACAACGAGGCATCCTTGTGGCACCTTAGAGACTAAAAAATGTATTTGGGCATAAGCTTTCATGGGCTAGAACCCACTTCATCAGATGCATGGAGTGGAAAATACGGGATCAGGTATAAATACATGAAAAGATGAGAGTTGCTGTACCAAGTGTGAGGTCAGTCTAACGAAACAATTAATTAACAGCAGGATACCAAGGGAGGAAAAATAACTTTTGTAGTGGTAATGAGAATGGCCCATTTCAAACAGTTGAGAAGAAGGTGTGAGTAACAGTAGGGGGAAATTAGGTTTAGGTTTTGTAATGACCTAGCCACTCCCAGTCTTTATCCAGGCCTAATTTGATGGTGTTCAGTTTGCAAATTAATTCCAGTTCTGTAGTTTTATGTTGGAGTCTGTTTTTGAAGTTTTTTTGTTGAAGAATTGCCACTTTTAGGTCTGTTACTGAGTGACCAGGAAGATTGAAGTGTTCTCCTACTGGTTTTTGAATGTTATAATTCCTGGTGTCAGATTTGTGTCCATTTATTCTTTTGCGTAGAGATTGTCTGGTTTGGCCAATGTACATGGCAGAAGGGGCATTGCTGGCACATGATGGCATATATCACATTGGTAGATGTCTAGGTGAACGAGCCCCTGATGGGGTGCCTGATGTAGATAGGTCCTATGATGGTGTCCCTTGATTAGATATGTGGACAGAGTTGGCACCGGGGTTTCTTGCAGGGTTTGGTTCCTGGGTTGGTGTTTCTGTTGTGCGGTGTGTAGTTGCTGGTGAGTATTTGCTTCAGGTTGGGGGGCTGTAGAGTATATCCTACTCTTTATTAAGGCATTTCACATTTTCCTTTAAGGTTTTGTTGCAAACCTGAGATCTAGATTGGATTTACTTAAATGTTTCTTCCTTATGAGCCTTATGTAGAACCTAAGTCAAGGTTGAACCAAACCTGAGGCAAATGAAAGCACCAATGGAAGTCGTATGATTTCAAGCAAACCTCAGCAGGAGTTTCATTGTGTTGGGGTTTGTTTGAACTAAAAATTAAAGCAAAACTCAGGGTACTACTGCAGCACAAATGAAAGGATGACTGCAGTGTGGGTAGCTTTAATCTAGCTAACACAGGGAATATTAGCAGTGGCGACAGAGGGGCCCAGACCCTAGCGTGGGCCAGCAACCTGAATATGTACTCAGAGTCCCTGGTGGGCTTGTACCGGGTGGGTGGCCAGTGCATCCTGAAGTCTGCACCTCCATAACTGTCACTGTTACCCATGCTAGCTAGAATCAAGTTCGTTTACATATGCCTACCCATGTTGAAATCACACCATTGTGTGTGGTGTAGATGTACTCTTAAGTGATGCAAACACCAGGCAAAGAGATACAGCTGAGTTTTGCACCCTTCTGATTTTTGTATATCTAAAAGAAAATAGCACCAGTACTGCTCCATTTATGTCTACTGTGGTATAAAACGTGCAGTGTGTTCTCAGTCTGTTATTTCAATTAAATAGCCTGCAGTGCATGTCTGTTCCCACTTGCAAAAGATTGACTGCCTCCCTCGTCTTGGAAGTAGAGGTTATGTTAGCAACTCGGTCATGCACTCAACATGATTCTTTGGCATATTTAGTTAATTTAATAATCTACAACCAAACATGAAAAAGGTCATGTGGTCCATGTATGACATGAATTTTCTTTACAAGCTCAGAACAAAGCAGTTTCCATTGTTTGGTCAAAGTGATGCATTGTCAGGTTCTGTTCTTGAGGATGAGCTAATTAAAATTAAAACCTACATAACACGCCATTTAAAAGCTGTCCACAGCTCTCTTTTAAAGCAAAACACCGAAATAATTGTTCCTGTGTGTAAACCGAGTATTAGAGAAAAACGTGCTTCTATAAAAGCAGGTTCAGAAAGGTTCATGTTCCCACATGTAGGACAATCTGGAAATATTTTGGAAGCCTAAATCTACCATCGAAGACCCTGATCTTGTAAAGACTCACACATATGCTTGATTTATGCAACGTAAGTAGTCACTTGGGTTTACTCATAGTGAATAAAGGTAAGCATGTTTTAAATCTGTCCAGAATTGGGGCCCAAATGAATAGTGTTGACGGAGAGAAACTGTGACTTGCTTCTGTTTAAGAAGGCAGCAATATATATTCCACATTGCTCCCTACTTATACTCACTGGGAGCTGGGCATTCTTTGCTATCTTTGTCATGACACCTTATATCCACTTCCTAACTTTCCCTCTTTTTACAGTCTTTTCACCTGCCCCCACATGAGAAAGCAGAACAATGGGGGCTGCAGGAGATAACACCACCTGAGGAGCTGAAGGACTAGCTCAAATAGCAGGAACTGTTGTTATCTGTGAGCCAGCCACGCATGACACACTAAAACAGTAGCCCCATTTTACAGTCTGCATAGTCAATATACAGATTTGGTAGATTTTCTGAGACAGATAGTGAGCCTAAGTGGCTGGAATCTGCATGGTTCAATGACTAAGTATTTTATATAAAGTGGAACAGCTTCAACAGAAGTGATTCAGCGTAGCCCAGTGGACAGGTTATGAACCTAGGAGTGGGGAGACGGGGGTTCAGGTCTCTGCTGCACAACAGGCAGAGTTGGGATTTGAATGGGGGTCTCCAATATTTTAGGTGACGGCTCTATCCACGGCACCCAAGCTTGCAAAAGGGCTGCGACCACATTATTTTTCGCAATAAAGAGTTTATTCACCTCACTCTGCAAGAGTGTTTGTAGCTGTGACTTGTGAGCAGAAGGAGGCGCCTCCCTCTGGCCTGGACTTAGGCATCTAAATGCCCATCCTTGGCATTTCTCATCGGCTAGCTTAGGTGGATCCCATTCTTAGGCATCTAACTCTCTCCAGTCATTGTATAGAGTGCCTGGGCTATGCAGGGCACCTAAAAAGTTCAGTATTGCAACGATGAGTCTGTCGCTTTTGTGACTTGCTCCAAGGTCCCCCAGGAAGTCTGCAGCTTTTATATTGTTGTGATTTATTTATTTAGTGCCCAGAGCCTGTTTGGATGCAAATTGAAAAATAAACAAATAAAATATCAGCTCTGTTGCAAACATGTAGGTGGAAACAAGTACGTGTTTACAAAAGGGCTAAAGAACCAAATAGGTAGGAGATCACTTTAATTGTCAAACTTCCTTACAAGGTATTGTAGTCAAGTAGGAATTGGCGGGGTGGGAATAAACTGTTAGAAAAACTAATTTGTTGGCGGTATCCCTTTAAAAACGCCACAGTAAAATGCCATTTAAAAATATTTTAAAGATACGTGCTATAGCTTTGTGTTTGGGGGTGAACAGGTGGGGAAGGGAAGGGGAGGAGGTATTTTGGATGTAAAGCATACTTTCTATTCCCAAAGACTCAAGCTTGTTGATGGGAAAGGGAAATGAGCAAATATTGTTTGGGGGGAGGGTTCAGGTCAGTGTCTCTCTGAGGGATGTTTGGCGGAGGGGGGGAGGAGTACGTGTTCTTTGCAGCTATTCTCAGAGGGGAAACAACATTAAATATAGATGTATTTTGGACTAGTCTTCAGATGGTGTAAACCAGCATAGGACCACTGAAGTCACTGGAGCTGTGCTAATTTGCACCAGCTGAGAATCTGGCTCTGCATCTGGAGTATTACTGATGTCTCATGGTTTTCCGTAGGCTATGCAGGTGACTATCCTGGTGCTCCTCTGTGTTGGTGAGCAAAACGTTTCCAAGTTACTCCCCATTACTTTCAGATTACTGAACCCATTTAGCTCTAGTTAATAACTCTATTAACTGGGAAATGGTTACTGTCCTTTTATCAGCTCAGCAACACTGCAAACCCATTATGAACAGCCCATCAACAACATCAATCTCTTTATATAGTAATACACAACATGCTTTGTCTCTTAAAAGCAGTGTCATAGAAACAACACCTCGGTCTTACATTTTTCATTGATGAAGGCTGGCTCGGGCCCCATATGGTGCTTAAACTGGGCTAGAACTTCTAAATCTCAGCTCAGGAGTTGATCAGTTGGCAGCTCTCAGACTGGAAGCTCAGTTAAACGCATGATTTCAGGCGGTTAAAAAAAAAACAAAATCAGATGTGACTGAGAAGTCGGCTGCGCTATAGGATTCAAACTAGTGGGGGCCTGTAGGAGCACAGCATGTGTGCAAAGATCTAAGCCCCTAAATGCACTGTATAGATACAGCGCCACGGTCTGTCTTGTTGAGTTACAGAGGAGGATAGTTTTTCATGTGTAAATGAGAAGGTCTTTCATTTTTCAAGATAGTCTATAAGATCCCCTTCTGTTGAAAGGCAGCACAAGAAATCAGCCAACACTGAGTTAATTACAGAGGAGCTGCAGCTCCTGTTTTACGGATACAGGCACTAGTACTGCTTCAATGAATTCCCACCCCCCTTCCACTTTGGTGCCACAAGTTCAAGTCCCAGCTGGGGATTCAGTCTCTTGGTGAGATTGTTTTCTGGAACTCAGTGTTCTTGGTCCTGGGAGCCATTATTAACTAACGGGGAAATACAACCAGGAAGGAAAATATCTAAGGCCAAGCACCGTGTAGTACTTGCTCACTGATTCATAACTAAGGAAAGGAATTAAAAGGTAGGTTGTTTTAGACTCTGCCTTTCCCAGCAGCTTGCCTTTCAGGCAACTTTTGTGGGGTTTTGTGGGATGAATAGAAGGGGGAGGAAATGTGACAATGGTAATAGCAACAAAATATGCTATGGCTGATTTGTCCTTTAAATGAATGTGAGTTGATTCTTCCAGGCTGCAGAGGTTTCTTGTTTATGTTAGAAGTAGCTGAGCCCTTGTACATGTTTAAAATTTAAATTCAGCCTTTAAAGATTAATCTGAGAAGGACAAGGTCAAGCTATTTTCCAGATTAGTTAATTTAAAACAAACCCTCCTTCCTGTTTCTTATAATTCAATGGTAGCTAAGGCCCTGAGCTTGCAGACATGTATGGGGTGTGCTTAACTTTCTGCACGAGTATGAGTGCCAATCCCATGAGTGTCAAAAAGCGGGGCAGAAACCCTAAACTGGTTGTATGTGCTGTAGTTAGATTTCACCAACCAAGTAACAAGTGTGAATTCCTAAAGCATTACCAGCCTTAACATGGAGTCACAGGCAGACTGGAATGCCCAAGCCAAGCCTGCCTTTGTGACAGATGGTTCCTTATACCAAAAATCACAACAACATTCAGGTTACTCTCAATCCCAAAAGACCAGTCACTTACCTCAGGTCAATTGTACCTTAGATCTCTCACTAAAGACAACTCCTGTAGCCAACCATGTAATCATCTAACTTAGGATATGTCTACACTAGAGACCTTTCAGTAGCACAGCTGGACTGCAGCAGCTGCACCACTGAAAGGTCTCTTGTATAGCCGCTCTATGCCGACGGGAGAGAGCTCTCCTATTGGCATAATTAAACTACCCCCAATGAGCGGCGGTAGCTATGTGAGTGGGAGGACGTCTCCCCGCTGATATAGTGCTGTCTACACCGGCGCTTCTGTCGGTGAAACTTATGTTGGCCGGGGGTGTGTGTGTGTGTTCTTTCACACCCCTGACTGACAAAAGTTTTACCAACAAAAGTGCTAGTGTAAATCTAGCCTGAAGGTTTATTAACTAAGAAAAAGGAATAAGAAAGTTATGTACAAACTTAAAGCAGGTAAACATACACACACATGAGCTGCAGCCTTAGGTTTCTAAAGGTAATAGATGCTGCTGTAATTAGCAAGCACTGTAGGTCCTTTAGGGCTAACCCAAGCTAAGCAGCTTGGGGATCTCGTGTTTATGCTTAGAAATATTATCCTCTCCAAATTCCAAGCAGCACAGTGATAATTTTTCTTGACAGGATTTTTTATCTCCTTCCCCCAGAGCTCAAGCCCAAGGATTTGTGCACATCTCCACATCATGGGTGTGGGGGGAAAGTAATCAACAAAGTCTTTTGTCCACTGATGTCCCACAATGGTTTGTCTGGTGTCAATAGGCTTTCTTTTATTGGGGAGGAGATGACACCTCTTGTGGTAAACTAGTATTTCACACTTAATAATGCTGGTCTCCTGACTCGGGGCCTATAGTTTTAGCAAATATTTTCATAGTTACAAAGGAAACACTTTAATATTACCTTATAACATGGGATACAGATATTATAAGTAAGATTTATACTTGTGACATCCTAAAAGCATTTCATAAAGTCTAAACACATTCTTATAACTCTAATATCTATTTAACAATACTAACACACAGTGAGCCAGTCTGGTTTCCAGCTATGCATTTTTCAGTATCCAGTGAGGCCTACAAGCCTTGGCGTGTGCTTTCACCTGGTCTGCTAGAGTCTCACCCTCCTTCCTATTTCTTATAATCCAATGGAAGCTAAGGCCCCAATCTTGCAGACACTTAGGCATGTGTTTAATTTTCTGCATGTAAGTAATTTTATTCATGCATTACTTACATGCAGAAAGTTAAGCACATGCCCAAGTATCTGCAGGATTGAGGCCAAAAATATTTTCCCACTGTGCACAGTGGATTGTTACTGTAGTGTTGCTTTTGAGTGGCAGTCATATTTATTTTAATTTAGTATTTATATTGCTTTTGTTTGGTGTTTGTACAGCACATAGTACAAGGGTGTTGTGATTGCGGTGCTATGTATAATAACAGAAAGGCAATTGGTTATGAAAAACATAACATTTGCTCAGAACTATGCAAGCTTTGCAATCAGATTTTAAACCAAACCCAATCAAACCTGTAGTTCAAATTTGGGGTCTACCATGTCTTCTTGCAAAAAACAGCACCAGCTAACTAGATCATGTACAAACAGAAGCATAATGTTTGCTGAAGGAATAAACTCTGTTTCCCCAATCTGTCCTGAGAACCATTAGAAAACACAGTATAGAAAGCTGTCAAAGAGCCATAGATCTGGCTATTCTGTGTCTGTCACAAGTCAATGTTCTGTTCTCATTCTCATTGATTACCCCAGACCAAAAAAACAACAAGGACAAAAAGAAAGAGCATCACTCATGCTGAGTGGGAACAATACAGGCACAATCCCCTCATCTGTTCGACAAGCCGACACTATAGGGTCATTTCTCTCATTGGTACACAGGGGATTTACACAGGCAGCCACTGTTCATGCTAATAGGAGTTACGCATGCTAATCCCCAATGACCTGAGAGAGGAACAGACAACAGATTCCAGGCTACAATTTTAAGCAACGAGGAAATCAAGGCTGTTTAATGAGTTTAGAAAATTAATCAAAAGAACAACTGTTAAAAAGGGAAACATGTATTTAGCAAAGCCAGGGATAGAATTCATCTGACATTGGGCTCCTGTTGAAGCTGTTCCACTGTGGATAAATAACAGAAGCATGATTGGGCCAGGGGAAGAGAGGCAGGCAGCCAGCCTGAGGATAGCTCTGTAGTCTGCCGCTTAGAGACCCAGCATTCAGTCCCACTGCTCCAGTGGCTTATTTTATTTGTTAGCCTCAGCTTCAACTGAGGGACCCTCCATGTCAGCATAACCCAGTGATTAGAGCATCCACCTGTGAGCCCTGGTCTACACTAGGGGGAGGCGGGTATCGAACTAAGATACGCAACTTCAGCTACAAGAATAGCGTAGCTGAAGTTGGCCTATCTTAGTTCGACATACCTCGCATCCTCACGGCGCGGTGGAGTTCTGGAGTTGACGGCAGATCGATCGGGGATGGATTTATCGTGTCTACGCTAGACGCGATAAATCGATCCCCGATCGATCGCTACCCGCAGATGTGGCGGGTAGTGTAGACCTACCCTGAGGTGAATGATTCTAGTTCAAATACCTTCTCCTCCTCAGCGGCAGAGGAACTTGAACTCGGCTCTCCGACATCCCGGGTGAATACCCTAACCACTGAGCTAGAAGTTACGAGGGACAGAGGTTCTCCTCTTACATGCTGCCCAGGCTATTTGTGGGGTGATAAGCTCGCCCATAGGGGCCGTCTCTGGTAGGCCAGGTCTGAGCACGCTTACTGGATCAGGACCTGTGGCTGACGAGGGCAGAACAATGTCTCCTGGTTTGTCTGTCGCTCTGGGGCTTAGCTATCCAGATGCCTGGCAGGGGGCTGCAGTGCACATGCACGTAGGCACCTAGGGAACCTAGACTGCAAAAATTTAGGTGCCAAGTGAGTTGGGCACCTACAAGATTCAGGGGCAGCCGAACAGGGGCTTTTGTGAGCCCTAGTGGGGTCTGATTCTGGGATTTAGGCACCTAAGTGCTTTTGTGAGTCTAGCCCATGCTAGCTAGTGTGCTAAAAAGAGAGAGTTGCCAGGATGGTGCGAGAGGCAGGAGGGCTAGCTCTCCTGAGCACATGCCTAGTGTCTTGAACAGGGACATACTGACGGCATCTAGCCCCTCCTGTCACTTGTGCTGCCATGGCAACAGGGCGTGGGGGCGGGATGAGTGGAAGCTCCCTGTGAATGGGGGATGGAAAGAGAGGAGAGGAGTTAGGGGAGACACTGAGACTTGGCCAGCAGGGAAGGGGGCAGCCTGCTCTAACCTAGGAAGGAGGTCATTCCCAGGCCCATTTCAGCCCCTCTGCGTCCTACTCCCTACTACCAGGCCCCATCCCAGGTGCTGCAGAGGCCCCTCCAGCTCCTGCTCTCTGGCCTGATCCCAGGCCCCACAGCAGCCGCTCCAGCCCTTCTGGGTCCTGCTCTCGCCTCCATCCCCTTGGGTGCGTGTGAGTTCCTTGCCTCTGCAATATTTCATTGCATGGGCGCTAGCCCCCTCTGCGCCCCTCCCTCAGTCCCACCGCCCCCGGGTTTTACACTCTATTTGTCTCACGCCAGCTCGATCAGAGCTAGCACGGCGATGTCTCCTTAAGCTGGAATTTACACCTCCAGCTCGTAGTGTAGACATACCGGCAGTCTTTACAGCATTAAGTGCTTTGTAAACCAGCGGGCCGTTTCATCAACCAGGAAAGGGAAATTAAAAAAAAAAAAAAAAGGCCGGGCAGAGACCCCAAACTGGTTGTAAATTCTATAGTTAACTTTCACCAACACAGTAACAAGTGTGAACTCCTAAAGTCCTAGAACAGTTTTCCCCTAGAGTCACAGCCAGTCCCTTCGTGCATTCCAGTCTAACCTGCCACCCAGGCAAGCCGGACTAGGTGATAGATGGTCACATCACACTAAAAGTCACAATATTCAGGTTACTCCCAGTCCCAAAGGACAAATCGCTTACCCCAGGTCAACTGTATTCAGATCTCAAACCAAAGACAATGCACGGAGCCAGTCCTGTAATAAACTAACTAAAGAGTTATTCACAGCAGTGCAAGTACGCCGGTATGGTACAGTACACCGTACCAGCAAGATAATTATAGGTGGTACAGCGTACCGGAAAGACACACAGGAGCAGCCAGCGGCCCCACACCTCCTCTGGCGCAGCTGTACTGACACCAGCCCCACCCCCTGACCTTCCACGGAGCTCCTTTCCCCGCTGCCCCTCCCCATGGGGAAAGTAGCAGAACCCCCCACCTCGCCCCCCCAGCCCTGTCCTTTGGCGGGGCTGCTGCTGTACAGACAGAGGAGACCCAGCTGCGTGGAAGGGCAGGGGGCGGGGCTGGGGGGCGGTAGAGCTGCCGGTGTGGGGCTGCCCAGTGGCCCCACGTTCTGCTCCTTTCCCCACTGCAGTTCTGAAGTCTCTGGCACAGCAGGAGGAGGACAGAGCCCCTCCCCAAATGAGTTACAGTCTCAGACTTTAAAAGGTAATATAAGCTTCTATAATAAGCAGCTCTATATGTCCTTTCGGGCTGACCCAGGCCAAGCAGCGTGGGATCTCATGCTTACGTTTAGGAATTTTTGCCCCTCAGAGTCCAGACAGCACAATGATTCCAGTTTCTCCTTGTCAGGGATTTTTTTATCCCCTTCACCCCAAAATCCAAATTGATGGGATGAGATCATGCATAGGTCTCCCCTTCCTGGAGTGAGTGAGGAATGCAATCAACAAGGTCTCTGTCCTTTGATGTGTGCAGGACGAACATTTACCTCTTAATTAATACTTCTTTTCCTGTCTGGTGAATTACACAATTACAAAGGTTTACAATGCAAACGTTCAATATAACTTTATACCATGGGACACAGATATTATAAGTAGGATTAATCCATGCAGCATGCTACAAGCATTCCATAAAGTCTAAACACATTCTTAGAACACTAACATCTATTTTAACCATACTAACCCACAGGTGAGCCAAACAGGTTTCCAGCTATGCATATGTCATTGTTCAGTGAGGCCCCGGGCCTTGGCATGAGCTGGCACTTGTTCTGCCAGTGTCACAGTGTTATTCAGGGTTTGTTTTGTTCTCCACCAAACAAAAGCAGATGAAAAGAAAAACGAGGGCATAGGCTTTCCCTGCTTTAGCTAGCCAGCAAGGGAGAGAACATATACTTTCAATACTCCTTTGACTCCGCTTCCCACATATACACCACCCACAAAAGTCATATCACCAGCCAGGACCTGATAAGCCTTTACGGGCTGCAGCACCTTTACCTTGTCCCAAGGCTAAAACAGTATCTCCCTATTGAAAAACACAGTGAAGAAAGCTGGAGCACAAAAGAGGCGTGGTATAAACTGGTCTGTCTAAATTTCTGCATCAGTTAAGTGTTTCACAGTGGGGTTGTTGGGCTAATTAGCTGATGTTGTAAGGCACTTTGATGAAGACAAAACCTTTGGACAGTAAAAGACAAAAAAAAGGTCAACAATTGCTGACAGCTACTGCACATATAGGTAAGTAGAATACAAGGAAAAACTGTGTGGTAAACTATTAAATATGACTTTTTAGGAAGAATAGTTCAGACAGAAAGGGAAAAGTGTGTATAGTTTTTCAAATACATTAGTGAATAAAACACTGGAATGGGACTCCAAGAAACCTACCTTTTATTCCTGGCTCTGCCACCGGTCAGTTGGGTGACCTTGGGCAAATTACAGCACCACTCTGTCTCAGTTTCCCCACCAGTAAAGTGGGGATAATTATACTGACCTGCTTTGTAAAGTGCTTTGAGATCTACTGATGACATGTATAAGAGCAAGGAATTATTATTTATTACTAGCGTTGGCATATACCTGGTTTGGAGGATAGGTTTTTTTTTAAAGGGTTTGTTTTCTAAAAATAAATAAATACATTGAGTAGTTTGGAGGGTAAATGCCTCCTATCCTAGGCAAAGGGAGGAGCAACTGATTTTGAATTCCTCCTTGTACAAAAAACCAAAAAAACCCTAAAATTGTTGCATGAAGATTAAAAGTGGGGAGGTCCTTTAAAAAAAAATTAAAACTGACCTCTGTTCTAGTCTGACTGGCTTTTGTGTAACAAGGATAGCGGGCACAAATGCTCGTATAAACAGGTTCTTTTAGTCGACAGCTGCTGCTGTCACCTGAGGATACTTTCACACTGAAGAGTTTTATGTTTGTTTTTGAACAAGGGAGCCTACTTTATTAGCCCACTTGCCACCCTGACTTGAAATCCTGCTTGCAAGTTTGAGACCATCTTTAGGGATGGAGCCCATTAACGTCTAATTGCCGATAGAATCAACCATTGTTTTGAAATGACATCAATGGTATTTCTGCTGGCTGGTCCAAGTGGGCCTCCGAAGGGAACAAATCACCTGTCTGTAGCCACAACAAACTGCAGTTCATTGACAGTAAGACCCTTGTATAATAGAATAGGTGTAGAACACACACACAAATGTAGAGGCGCACACACATTTACAATTCCCCTTTTGTTCCCCTGTGCTGATGATTAATGTGTAGACTCAGTTAGCTCATTGTGATAGTATTTCAGTATAACTGTTTGGACTAACAAAAGCACTGAGGAAACAAATCTAGTGAAGAGGAGGAAAAAAGCATAGTAGCAGCTTTATAAAATCCTGCCTGCTATAAATGCTTGAATATCATTAGGTTAGTCAAATTATAGGCCGTGCGGCTTTTATGCTTTAAAGTATATGGAGCATTGGTTTACATTGTACAGGGTGAATACTAAGCAGTGCTACCTACATATTCAGCCGTGGCCGTTCAGCTGGAATTCAGATATGCGGTATAGAAGGTCTCAAAATTGAATCTGTTTGCTGGCCTTTCAAAATGTATAGAATGTGCCAAAAGGATAGGAGGCCAGAAGCCTCATCAGCAGACTGCCTGCCTGCTGTTGGTTTCAGCCCTTTGTGTTTGTTCTGCCTTTCTGCTATACAATTCAAGAATTAGTTCATCAAAGTGGAATATAATTTCTGTTAGTACAAGCAGTGTAATATTTCCACACTTGGGAAATTATTAGCAGCTTGCAATCAAAACCCATTTAAAGTGCTGCCAACATATCTGCCCTCGCACCCTGCACAGATCACCTGGCTCACCTTAAAGCTTACTCTGCCTTCCTCAGGGAAAGTCCTCTCTTTTCCCATTAGCATTCTATTGATTTTTCCTTATTATATAGCAATATCTCTGTGTGCACATTTTGTTAAAGTGGTATTTTCTGTGGACTTTTCTGTACTTTTCCTGAATGTCAGATGTGCGGGGCTGTCAGAATTAACCTCAAGTTCAAGTTCAGAATGCAAAATAAACATGTCTATCGTGTGTGCTTCTCTAAAAAACATCTTGAGGGGAAAGGAAAATATTAAGAGATGAGCATAGCTGCAGAGTTCATATCTGGATCTGAACTTTCTGAAAGTTTTGAGTCATTAATTCTGGGGTTCTCTTTCGAATGAAAAGAGAAAACAGCTATTGTAAAGGAAGTGGGGGTTGTAGACTCACATTTAGTTCAGTGCTGGGAAGAAGGATGGAGACCATTTGGGTTACTCTTTTATATAAACAGTAGTGAGCCACTTGAACCTCTGTTCACTGCCCTGCTAGTGTAAAGTGACCCTAAAGAGCCAGAGTGATGGAAAAGCTCCTGATGCAATCAATTTGCAAACATCTAGACGATACTAAGGTGATAAGTAACAGTCAGCATGGATTTGTCAAGAACAAATCGTGTCAAACCAACCTGATAGCTTTCTTTGACAGGGTAACAAGCCTTGTGGATGGGGGAAAGCAGTAGACGTGGTATATCTTGACTTTAGTAAAGCTTTTAATACTGTCTCACATGACCTTTTCATAAACAAGATAGGGAAATGCAACCTGGATTGAGCTACTATAAGGTGACTGCAAAACTGGTTGGAAAACTGTTCCCAGAGAGTAGTTATCAGTCGTTCACAGTCATGCTGGAAGGGCATAATGAATGGAGTCCTGCAGGGATCAGTTCTGGGTCCGGTTCTGTTCAATATCTTAATCAAAATCATCTGGACAAACTGGACAAATGGTCTGAAGTAAATAGGATGAAAATTCAATAAGGACAAATGCAAAGTCCTCCACTTAGGAAGGAACAATCAGTTGCACACATACAAAATGGGAAATGACTGCCTAGAAAGGAGTACTGCGGAAAGGGATTTGGGGGTCATAGTGGTCCACAAGCTAAATATGAGTCAACAGTGTAACACTGTTGCAAAAAAAGCAAACATCATTCTGGGATGTATTAGCAGGAGTATTGTAAGCGAGACACGAGAAGTAATTCTTCCTCTCTACTCCGCGCTGATTAGGCCTCAACTGGAGTATTGTGTTTAGTTCTGGGCTCCACATTTCAAGAAGGATGTGGACAAATTGGAGAAAATCCAGAGAAGAGCGACAAAAATTATTAAAGGTCTAGAAAACATGACCTATGAGGGAAGATTGAAAAAAATGGGTTTGTTTAGTCTGGAAAAGAGAAGAATGAGAGGGGACATGATAACAGTTTTCAAGTATGTAAAAGGTTGTTACAAGGAGGAGGGAGAAAATTTGTTTTTCTTAACCTCTGAGGATAGGACAAGAAGCAATGGGCTTAAACTGCAGCAAGGGAGGTTTAGGTTGGACAATAGGAAAAACTTCCTAACTGTCAGGGTGGTTAAGCACTGGAATAAATTGCCTAGGAAGGTTGTGGATGTGGAATCTCCATCATTGGAGATTTTTAAGAGCAGGTTACTCAAACACCTGCCCCGGATGGTCTAGATAATACTTAGTCCTGCCATGAGGCAGGGGACTGGACTAGATGACCCTTCCAGTCCTATGATTCTATGATGTGTAAATGAGCAAAAATGTCTGTGTGTTCCTAGGTAAAGTTACTTGAAAAATGGATTGGAATGTCATATGTGAATTCAGATAATTACCACACTTTACCAAGTTTCTGCTTAAGCACTCAGTCCTCAATCTGAGGTTATTGGGACTATACTCGCATGAGTAAAGTTAAGCATGTGTGTAAATGTTTGCAGAATTACAGCCTTTGACCTGAACTACTTTGCCGAGGGTCTGGAAGTCAGTTTTATGAGATTCAGGATGCACCTATTTTAGATCTTTCCCCTCCACCTTTCCATGTTTCCTCCCACATTATATCTTTGTGTGAGATGTTTTTAACCCTTAAAACAATCTTTCCCATTTGCCTCCTAGCAGAAAGCAACACCATCCACTCATGAAGAGACAGAAGCAGGAGAATAGTAAAATGAAGAAACACAACAGTTGACCTTGTATTTCCAGCGCCCATGCCTTACAATGGGAGTCTGCAATACTGCGCTTCTGCCACTGTGTGGTGCTGTAGGAGGCTATGAGAAAGCTGCCCTGCAGGTGCAGGTCATTTCAAATTGGTGTTTCTAGGGTAGCTGGCTTCCCTTGAATGCTAGCAGGCCCAGAACAAGGGAAGCATTTCTCTGAGGTAAGAATGTGCTCCTGTCTCAGTTTTTCCAGTATACTTGGGAAGTGGGGGAGGGGATTGTGGAGGATAGTGGAGACCCTCTCTGCAGTGTTCACTTCTGCATCTAGTCTGGTTCTGCACTGCCTAGCACCTTGGGTGAAAAGGGAGTGGTAAGTGTGTGCAGAATACTACCCGCTCAACTGAGTAGGGTTTTACACCCACTTTATGCATGGGGTGATTGGCTACATAAGGTAGCAGCAGGCACTAGCAAATCAGGTCCTAAATCTCCACTCTCTCTCCATATTTGGCTTCAGGAAACTGGTGTAGTCACATCAACCTTTTTAGTTAAACCCTCAGCCGGTTTAACTCTCTCTTTGGCTTGTTCTTCAATTGCAGGGTCTTGTTCCACCACAGAGATATTCCATCCACCCAAAAGAGCAAACGAGCAAAACATTAAGGAGGTTATTAGTCCATAAAGTGGCAACACTTTTAAGTATTCTGAAGGGGGGCAGGGATTCAAACATCAGTTGTTTCTTTTCTTAAAATGGGGCTTTAGCTCTTGGACTTATTGTGTGTTTTTTTAAAACATATGATATCATGCCACTCTGTGATGTTACCAGTGGGATACAGCTGACATTGCTAGTCCAGGCTTAAATTGGATTCTAACGTTGTCATTTTGAAGAGGAAAAAAATCACTCTCTTATAGCTGATTCAGAACATGTGAAGCAAACTTAAACTCCATCCCAGGATTTCTATTGCAGTGCAACAGAGAGAAATTTTAAAATCTATCTCCCTCCCCCCCAGTATTTACAAAGTAATAAACAGCAACATAATGGCTTTCCGCTGACCCAAAACAAAGGAAACATCAGTTCAAGTTTCAATGTGTGTAAAGTTGAGGGAGCTGTAGTTGCCCAGAAGCAAATGCAGATTTGAGGATTTCCATGCATTTCCAGACTCTCTGGGAAATGAACCCTTGACCATTGAAAATGCCACGGTTCTATTCTAGTCCAGATCATCACAAGTACCCTTGGATACAGCTCACTGTTCATTTTTAGCTGGGGATGTGAAAAATGAGAGCACTGTACTAAGATGTAAGTTAGTCACAGCAGAGTAATCTCCATCTAGACTGGAGCTTTAGTTACATCATAAAGCTAGCAGAGCCTTAAAGGAACAGGAGTTAAAAAGAGATCCAGAGATGATGCTTTTAAATAACAATAAGTATGTTCAGATTGGAAGTAGCCTAAAATATTCTACTTCTTACAGAAGATTTTGATTGTAGGCTCCCCCTTCCCCCGCCCCACCTATGCTCTGCTTGTTCATTTCCCCAGCCCCTTTCCTCCTGAAAATGTTTAATCCATATAAGGAAAGCTGTTACACTGGATGATGTATGTTTTTCTTGTTTACTCCTAGAGTGATATTTACATGATGTTTTCCAGCAAAATATATTGTGATGTTGCAAATGGAGTTGTCTTACCTCTTCATTTGAATGACAGTGAAAATGAAATAGCTTATAAGGGAGAGGAAGATTTTCTGATGTGTTCAATAATATATTCTCAATCATTAATCATTCAGAAGAAATGTGTGCAGTTTTTTTTTAGTATGAGTCATACTGCAGGGACATATAAAACAATAGCGGATGGAAGTCTGTTAGTGAAATTCCAGCACATGGCATGGAGAACCCCTGTATTGTCTTCATATAACAATTGCTGAGAATTCTTAAAGTGTGTGTGTTTTGATATTTGATGATGCACTGACCAGCCAATAAAATGAAAGTGGCAATTAATGACCAGCTTTGATTCCTACAGACAATAGATCAAATCTGACACCCTTACTCACATTGAGTGGAACCTGATTCCATGAAATGTTTCATTGAATTGAGTGGGACTATTCAGAGTAAGTTGCTATTCAGCCTGAGCATATAGGTGTGAGAATCTGGTGCAGTATTATTATTTGTTATTTATGTACTAGCATCAGAGGGGCATAGTGATTAGCAATACAAATGAAGAACTTATATTTCTGAACCCCCAATACTGCAAACATTTACTAGTGAGCGTACAGCCTGATTTTCAGAGGTGCTAAGCATCCATAGTTGAAGTATATGGGGCAAGTAGGTGATGAGTACTTGTGAAAGGGCTAGAAGTCAATGATGAAACTCCCATTGACATAAAGGTGCAGGATCAGGGCCAAAATCAGGACCATAAAATGTAGGGTGGGATTCACAAAGGTATTTATGGGCCTACCTTCATCACCCTTATTGCCTTAGTTCATCACATGGACATCAGTTGAACTTCCCAAGACTCTCTCAAGAAGTTCTCTTGAGAGAAAGGATGGCCCAGCGGTTGGAGTGCTGACCTGGGAGACTGGAGCTCAATTCCCTGCTTCACCCACAGACTTCCTTTGTGACCAAATTGCTCCATAGAGAGAAACACTTGCAGAAGGTTCTTTTAAAGGAGCTCCTGTAATAAGTCTCCACATTCTTGGGTTGGAGTCTCCCTAGCCCTCGGTGGGACCCTATATCTGCTCTTGCAAGTGATAATACCAGTAACCCAGGAACATGCAAGCTACCAAACAGTTCTTCCAGTATAGAAGGAACAGGAATTTGAGCTAGAGGGCTGGGAACAAGCCCTTGGTGAAGTGATGTGGGACCACCTCCATAATGAGTGCAGAACATCCGTATGGTAACAATAACAATTTCTTACACAGAACAGCAAGGACTATTAGGAAATCAGTTCTGCATTTTTCATTGTCTTCTGTCTGATCGGAGTTCTGTTATTTTTGAGCAAAGTTAATCGTTCTGTGTCTTCCATCTGTTCTGTTCCTCTCTCTCCCCCAGCTCCCCTGTACCTGCTTCCCTGCCTTCTGGTTCACCTTCACCTCTCACATGCTACCTTGTTGCTTTCTTCTCTTGATCTTCCTCTTCCACTGGCAGCCCCAGTCACATTGGTCGTTCCTGGCCGCTTTGGTTGCTGGGTCATAGCTCCAATCTCTGAGGGCAGCACCAATTTCCTCTTCCTTTCTTTTATAACCATGGCCCCTAGTGGAGGCAACCAGGTTTACTGCTGCTCCTTGTTCCCAGGTACTGTACTTTTGTATCTGTCCAGGCTCTTCTTTGCAGTGAAGACCCTAGCTTCCTGTGAAAGCAGCTGAAAGCACGGAAGGATAGAGAAAACCTTGTGGCCTGCCTGCACACCACCGTTTGAAAATGGCTGCTTTGCATTAATTTTGTCTATCTTGAAAGATTTTGCATTGAGTTTAGCAGTTTTTGAAGATATCGCCTCCTGTCCCCAGATGTGATCTCCCGCAGCATGGCCTAAGGGTACTGCAGAGATTGCCTGCTTTGCAGTTGTCTCTCTGGCCAATTTAAAAACATCATGCATTGTCTTTCAAGGGAGTCCTATCCAGACCTCCTAGGTGAGCCTTCCTGGTGAGGGTATGTGAGCAAACCAGAGGAGAAAATAGGGGAGTATCCTTTAGGCCACAATTTTAAAATTGGGTCTCTAAGGTTGGGCACCTAAATCCACAGTTAGGCACCTAAACAAATGAGGCAATAGGAATTGTGGGGGCTCAGCATCTCTGAAAATTAGGCTACTTATTTAGGTGCCTAAATATGGATTTAGATTCCTAACTGTACACACCTGACTTGGAAAACATAGGACATATATGCTGAGCTGATTTCATTGCTTAGTTTTTTCCTTAGAGCTGTGTTGTGTGAGGACAAACAATTGTCTATTTAAGTGGATTATACTTCATTATAATAATACTTATTTCAGTTTGGAAGTAATAATCCTAACTGGGCCTAAAGCCAGTCAGACAAACTGAATAAATAACTCTTTTTGTTTAATTGTTTTTTTGGATACCAGGCCAGTTAGTCAGTTAATCAAATTAGCTTTAGGTCATGCACACATTAATAAACAAGTTAAATTAACAAAGACTTGCTATTGAAGAAAAAAGTTAAATTTTTAATACTTGATTATTATTTTAACTCTTACCATATTTAATAGTTAAAGTGAATTTCTTGGGTCTCCAAAATGACCCTTCAGTGCAACACATGGAAAAACACATTAGTAATGCACCTACCGTATAGTTTCCATTGATTAAGAGAGGAAAGTATTGAGATGACCAAGCTACTCTATGGCTGATCAAGGGTTTGTCACCTTGGATATGCCGTCTCCAATCCTCTGGGGAAAGTTTAAATGAAATTGCCCGAGTGAGAGCGAAAAGAACTAGTGCTCTTTATTCTGCTTCACACTCAGAAAATAAAACTTGAAATGAATAAGAATAAAAATCAAGCATTGCCCAAATGGTTGGTACAAATACTTTGTTTGATTTTACTGATGTATCAGATCATTCATACAAGGGACTTTTGACTTAGCTCTGTTCTTTTTGTTTAATTATTCAGCTGACTGCGACTGCTTTCTGCAGTAGGTAGAACAGATAAAGAAATCACATTTTTTTTTATCATGGTAAGTAAAGAGTCAAGACCAAAGCTTCAATTTGCTACAGTGTATTATTCCACTGGTTGGTCTGATTCTGATAGGCAGATATGTGTCTCGGTACTAAACAGCAGGCTAGATGAACACTGAAGAAAGAGCGCTGGTGAATGTATATTTTGCCAGCTTATTGAAAGCCTAAACATATTCAATATATATTGAGGCAGAGGGAAGGTCAGGAGTTGGGGGCAGGGGAGGAAGGACATTAGAGCAGCCCATCAGACAAGCCCAGCTTGTTCAACACTCAGTATGTAGCTGATCAGATTCCGGGAAGTATATGCTTAGACAGCAAGAAAGCTTAAAAACCCTCTAAAAACAAAAACAAAACTTTGGCTTTTTTTTGCTTCATACTGTATTTTGTTTTGAATAGCAGCAGTGATCCAAGCAATTTTTATCTGAAACATTAGCCTGGCCCAGTAGGTGTCAGATTAGATATACATTACTCCATTATCTCTGTATACTACTCTGCATCAAAGGGTCTGTGGAGATGGGGCTCGGGAGGGAGGGAGAATAAATAAAGGATATCTCTTTCCAGTTTTGGAGTAGCGCTTTTACCATTAAGAAAAATCAATAACTGGATTGACTGCATTCAGTAGGGAGTATTATTGTTTCCCATAATGTATCTAATGCATATCATTACCAAAGTAATCACATTATTATCTGCCTCTGCCTTCCTACTTGGTTGGCTAGATATAAACGCAGAGCTATTTGTAAAGCTGTTTTTTCCCCTCCGTCTCTAAAATTGCTGCAAATTGTATTTCTTACCAGTTTCTTTATTAGCTCCTTGAACTGCTCAGAACCTCTGAATTCAAATCAACTGGGATATCTTTTCCCTCCTTCAGCATTACTACTTTTGTTTTACTCACATTAATCTAAACCAGAGCTATCATTAACTTGAAACCAGGCTCTTGCTTTTATCATGTTCAGTGATGATGCCAGCACATCCTGGCAATGCAGTCACAGGCAGTGCTGTGAAGTATCTTGGAGAGAGACAGAGAGTCCTCATTCACTCAGGCTCAGGACAAATTAAGGATGATGGGGCTGGAGGGAGGGGGAAAGGGACTGCAAGGCAATCCTCTGGTGTCCAAAGGGCTCAGGAGAGTCAAGCAAGCTCCTAAATGTGTCCAATGATGACTGGACAAAAAGCTTAACATTAGCATGGTTGCATCAGTAAATTGACAACTGGGATTTTAAAAAATATGAGCCCTGGAAGTACAGGAAGCAATTAGAGCTAGTCAAACACTGTGTGATGCAATCATGCCAGGATCATTTACATTAGATGGGAAATGAGGATGTGCTGCTGGCTCTAATTCATAGGCTTGGCCCAGGGGCTTCAGCCAATTTGAAGCCATTTTTGGCATCCGTTTTTTTCCAAATCTCAGGAAATACTAAGGTTTTTTCCCCTTTTGATCCTGAACAGGTCATTAATAATAGCAAACTGAAAGCATGTAATCAGAAATATGAATCACTGCTAATAGTTCTCCATGAACTGTAAAACAGGCCTGGGCAATTCGCTTTTTTAAGGGCTGCGGCATCATTGCTTGACAGAGATCCGAACTTTGGCAAACAAGCCCCTTTGGCTCAGTTGGAAATGCTCTTGCAATCACTATCATTCGCCCATTATGCTTGGGGAGGAGAATCAAGCATGAAAGCTGCCAATAAATTTCTATATTCGATTCAGTTGTTTTAAAGGTGAACTGCAAAACTGAAATGAAAATTGAGTTAAGCTCAGAAATGTGTGCTGAATGCCCCCACTAGCCAGGCTGTGGGGGATGTTCATCACAAAGTTTTAAATGACCTTTTAAAACTTTTTTTCCCTTCAGTGAAATGGCAATTATCAGCCTGCTAAAGATATCCTAGAATGTATGAGACTGTTACAACACAGTGCCATTCGTTTAAGAGATTGCATGACTTTCTTGGATCTGATGGTCTAGCCCTTGGACCCAATTCTCAGATGGTGCAAATTGGAAAACCCCAATTGCTTTCAGTCGAGCTACACTGACTTACACCATCTGGGAATATGGCTCTCTCATGTTACATCAGTACAAATCTGGAGTAACTTCACTGAAGTCAATGGTGTAACAGAGATCAGAATCTAACCCTAAATAGCTAAAAACAGATCAATACCGACGCTAATTGGTCCGATAAATGTAATTGAAATGATCTTGCTACCAAAATTCACTGACGTATTTCCTTAAAAATGCCCCCAAAACTCTTCAAACTGTTAATGCAAACTATAACCATTTGTATGGGCAGGGGTGGGATGGGGTGGGGAAGGAGGAAGCTTTCCTCCTCCTAGGATCAATGTCTTGTGCAAATTATGCAGCCATGCATACAGGGTTTGGGGCCTGGGGCTCCCAAGTTTTCAGAAAGAGAGAGAGAGAGAGAGAGAGAGAGAGAGAGAAAAGCCCAGCTGCTGTTTTGCATCTCTTGGTTTAATATAAAACAGTCCAACCAACCGTTGCAGTACAAGTTCCTGGAGTAGAATTTGGGAGATTGGATGCTATGCTATCTCTCCCCTGTCTCGTGAACTGGCTCCTGCACATAGAGGAGTGCATGGTTTATGTATATGTGTAAGAGAAAGAGAGAACTCCCTTAACCATCCATCCAAACTCCCACCCTTTAGTCACACTGAGCAGCGCCATATTCTAGGAGTAACCCCACAGAAATTAACAGGGCTTCTCAGCATGAGCATGAATCGCAGAATCTAGCCTTAAATATATACGTGAATATATGGTGTATTTAATGAATACAGGTTGGAGATAGTTCATCAGAAATGAAGAAGCAAGCAACAGAAAATTCTATCTGAATGTACGTACAGCTGCAAGGAGAACACCCTACAGACCCGTATAAAAATGACACTAAAAAAGCATTCATGCTGCAATGTACATATTAGCAATTATTTATAACAGAACAGTTTGCATCATTTTCATTTGTTCAGTGCAAAGACACAGTTGATTTTCAGCATCTGTGCTTAAAAATATTTTGATAGGCATGTAAGGGAAAAAATCCCACAAGAAAGCTCTTAGGAAGAGCAATGCATATAATCCCAGTATGTATTTGAGTAAACCACTGTGCCAAATATTAACGACCTTCTGTAGTATGGGTTCCAACTATTTGAAGAATAAGTGAGGAAGAGATTTTGATGTAGAGAGGGATGAAGAGCTCTGGGGTGAAATCCTGGCTCTACTGAAGTCAACGGGAGTTTTACTGTTGACTTCAGTGGGGTCAGGATTTTACTGTTGGTATGTAACTTGCAGTTGAGACCAATATTCCTCATAATCCCCAGATAGTTATTAGGTCTGTCTGAAACTCTGTGGTTCCAGGTTACAGGTTTGTGGGAACCTTCTTCTCTAGTTTGGCTTTATGTGAGTTTGCACCATCAATCTCACTTTGAGTTGTGGGTCAAAACTCAAACAAATCTCAGCTCAAACCACTGTTTCATTTTGGATTTTTTTTGTCAGTTTTTGCATGATTTCCACATGAAAACACACATCAACTAACATTTGGTTGAGAGTGGGATGAGGTTCAGTTCCTGGTTCAGTCATAGAGACCCTGCACGACCTTGGGCATATCATGTAATCTACCAAGTGTCTCGGTTAAACTGAGGATAAAACCCATCAGTGTTTGTGAGGTGTTTAAAAACCATAATGATGAAAGCCCTGTAAGTGCCCAGATACATGGTACAGTTGAAATTTTATTTATAAAAAAGCCTAGATTGATTTTTGAGTTGGTAATGAAACCCCAGATCATTTAATAGTGACACGCTCTGGGCTAGAGACATGTCAGGTAATAGCTGTGACCGACTGTAGCTGCTTGGGAGTGTCTCAACACCATCTGGTTTGAAGACTGTGCAACAGGGATTCACTGAAGACCACTGATCTGGAGTTCCCTGGAGTCAACAGTACTGCTTGTGAGTGTAAGGATTATTTACATAACTAAGGGATTGTAGTGTTGGGCACTGAACTGTTTCAGCTCATCTCTACTGAAATAATCACTGAAAACAATAGAAAAAGAAGTAAATATGGGGAAAGCGCAAACAATGAATATCTCTGACCATATTTGGGTTTAGGAGAAATTTAGGGCTGATTAAAATATGATATATTCCATTAATCACACAATCCATTAAATAATAAATGGTGGTTGTTAACTTGATATGCACCGTTGAGCATGGAGAAAAATATTCCATAGGCAGACAAGTGCACCGGTGCATGACATTGTTAATAGCTTTTGGATATATTCTCTTTGTAAATACGTCTGTAGCACATTTGGTGTCTCACTGAACTGTGTTGTAGAATAAAACTATTCCTTAAATTACAGATTAATGCCAGAGATTTTTCAATGCCACAAGCCTTCGTTCCCCTGCAAAAAAACAAACAACCAAACCAACCCTCCTTCCATACATTTGAATAAAAGAGAGGATGGTATAGAAATGAACATTTCTCACTTTGAAACTGTCACAGCAATATTTAATTCAATTTGCCGAGGGAGCTTGGAAGACGTTAGATAAAAAATTGTTTTTAAAAAGGACAAATCAGTACCACTTTTCACTGACAGGTAATTATGCAAAAGCTATATCATTTCAAGGACCAGGTTAAAGTGTGATCAAGGGTTTTCAGCTGTCCATATGGAACTACTGGGTCTGCCCTTGTAAGTTTGCTGACAACACAAATGTAAAGATCTGAAAATATAAAATATCCTGTAGCATATATAATACTTTCTTGGTAGAAGACTTGAGTGATTTGTCCCTACTATTCCTGAGTTGGTCCATCTATAGTTAGAAGAGATACAGCATTTTGCCCACAATATTATAAAGCGTGTGGTAAGAGGAGAATGTGTTTTTGTATTTTTTTTTCTTTTGGTAATTCCTTTAAGATGTTAAGAACTGGTCACAAGCAAACTGTGTGAGACTGCAGTTATGGTGCTCATCTGTTATGTTTCAATAACTTCTACCAAGTGAAATAGATTGGGATTTTTTTTCTCTGTTCCAGTGTTTTGCAAGGCATATCCTATTTGTGTGGCATACTGTAAATTACAATGAAAGCCCTGTGTAAGAAGGTAAATAGTGGTTTGAGTTAAGAATACTAAAACAATACATCTAAATGCACATGAACAGCAAAAGCCATCTGCTCATGAGCCTTCTTTTTCTTAATACAAAAGTTGTTTTGTCTGCATTGCACAGAATTTTTTTTTTTCAGTCAAAGAAAAGGAAAAGGGCATGGAAGGGGATAAATAGATTGCAGACATGCAAACAGAACGATGATACTGCAAAAGCTAAAAGGCAAAACAGCAATTTTTATTATAAATCCCTTCATCTAAAGGACACAGGATGATTCATATAATGTCAGGTCATGAACATCTGTACTAAGAACATGTAACATGGTATTTTCAGAATTAACAATGTTTAATAGATTTTTCTAGACTTCTAGAAGAAAATCCTGCCTTATTGCGATGTCTTTTTTCTTTTGAGGATTTGAAATATTAAGCTCAATTGAACTGTAATTCTGTGACAACATGCTCCTCTTCCAAAAATCTACTTATTTGTTCTCTGTTTTAAAAGGTACATCTTTGTCCTCAAGGGATTAATTAGCTTGTCACTTATATAAAGCAACGGGGAAAAAATTGTTACCTATTCCTGGGAGGAACAGCACCCTCCAGTGTGCTCAAAACCAAAATAAACATACCAGCTAGCCTCTCTTCATTTAGCACGTTAGGTTTCAACTCCTCAAGGGTTTTCAAAATACTTAGCCCAGAGCTGCTTGCTTAATAGGCCTGATGCTGCTGGCTTTAATTGCGTGACTAAGGGCTATAACTGCGGACCCCATGGTGTGATCTGAAATACTTGGGGCCTGATTCTGCTACCCTCACCCATGCTGATTATTGTGCTGCTTGGGTTGTAAGATACTGCTCAATGTAAGGGAAACAGGATTGGGACCTTAATTTGTTAAAATATCCTCTGCCTTTATGGAGGAGCTTCAGTGAAAACTGAAATACAACTGGGGCTGAGGGTTGTGAAGAACCATTGTAATTAACTTTAACAGATGCACCTATAAAATGTCTCAGTATTGATGAGTCCAGGACCCAATTCCAGTTTGATTTGTACAGGAATCTATTGACAGTGAAGTTACTTGGATTTTTAAAAAACAGAAAATGAAAATAAACACTTAGAACTGGGGCTTCTGATCCAAAGCCCAGTGAGGAGTGGCGATTGAGCATCGGATTAGGCCCAATATTCTCATTAACATATCACGCCCAGTTACCGTCGGCCTGCAATTTTCTGCTTTTAAGCCATGAGAAACTGATCAGGCTGAGCGTGGCTTGAAGGTGTTGATTTTTACTCTGGGACAGGAGGAGCAAAAAGAAGTGCAGTACCGGTATGGATGTTTTTACTCAGTCTGTGACTAATGCAATAAAAGCTGATTGCAATGTGTGTAAAGCTACACCTTCTGGAAGCTATTCCCCATCAGCCAAGCAGAACCCTGTAGCAATTGGACATCCTTAGGCTTGGTGAGATAGTATGCAAAGGGTCAGAGAATACTCTGTGTTACAGGCTAGCTGTACAACCACATCCAAGCGTGTCTCAGAAACCTATAGAAGAATGTGCAGCCCAGAGGAGGTCTTAGAAGGTTGATTCCCCAGAGGCAAAGTGATTTCACATTGTCTTAAATGAGCTGATGGCTGAAGTTCACCTGTTCATTTCTAGTAAGTATAATTGTGGCTTTGGAAAGCTCATTAAGGACTCAATCCTGCAAAGTGCTGCAAATGCAGAGGTGATCTGTCAGGTGGGATAAGTTAGACTCTGTAGCTGGCTGGAAGATGGAAATCCATGCCCGGGGGGGAGACAACGACGACAAGCTTTTGAAATATTTTCCAGCCTAAATCAGGACAAAAAGTCGCAACCACCAAATTTTTCATAGGAACGGATTTCCAGAAAAAAAAAGTTCACAGCTCCCCAGCTGCCTGCCTGAAAGGCTTTTGTCAATTTCAGTTGCTCCCTGCAAGAGAGGCAGGTGCAGAGCTAGGGAGCTCAGCCTCTGACTTCTCTAGGGTGTCTGTCTCTGGCTCCCCATCTGCCTGCCTTAAAGGCTTTTGTCAATTTTATTTTCTTCCTACAGACAGAAAGTGAAATTGTCCAGGTGGGCAACCTGGGAGCTGTGATTTTGATTTTTCCTTTGGAAAAACAAAAATTTTCAGCAAAATTGATATTTTCCTATGGAATTTTGTGGAAAAAAAGCATTTTCCACTGGAAAATTATTTCAGCAAGAACATTTCTGATTCGATTAGAATCCCTTGCATTTCAGAATCCCTTAAATCCGTTTACACTGATTTAGTGAATGTAAGGATGTAAATCTGGGAAATTTGCATCAATGGGCACCCCTCATGTTAGCTCACTGCACCCGCAGCAAACAGGATTTACATGAGTGTGAGTTTCCTTAAGGTAGACAGAGCCTGAATTCAAATAGGATGGTATCTATTTTAACTGACTCATACTCTTTCATCCTCTTGCTCGTTGTTCCTCTTGTACTTCTCTGTTCTGGTCTGTTGGCATATGCAGTGCACCAGCAGAGATTGCCTTGGACTCAGATTCAGTGCATGGAATTCAGAGGCAGTAAGTAATGAGTTAAGGAGGGAGTAAGATACAGTACATACTGGCAAATGGATCTGAGTCTAGAGGGAGTCTAAGAAGCTATGAGATACACCTATGGTTCTAGGTGATATAAATTATACCTTACGTTCACTCTAGACTCACTCATCCCTGAATTTGGCCTCTAAGTTCTAGTCCCATCTCTGTCACAAACTTTCTGTGTGACTTCCAGAAAGACACTTAACCTTGTTGTCCCTCAGTTTCCTCATCAGTAAAATGGGGGATAAAAATCCTTGTCTATGTCAACGTGTTGTTATGAGGATAATTTGATTGCTGTTTGTAAAGTGTTCTGAGATCCTTGAAAGGAAGATGCTATAAAAATGCAAAATAAAAAACCAAAATCCACAATACACTAGATGTGTTGTGGAAGATCTGATTGAGTGATCTACCTCTGCGTGACTGGTTATTGCATTTGATGTCGGAATGTGATGCATACTCTCCAGGAAATGTGTTAATGTACCATCGGTTTTTTATTGTTGTTGCTTAGACTGGCTTAATTAGATCAGCTGTGATTTCTTAAACAAAAGAAAGTGCATGACGTAGTAACAATTGCACTTAGATTCCAAATTGAGTGCAGGCTTTAACTGTTAGAGAAGTGTGCATAGCTGCTCCCTTCTTTAAGTGTCTATACTGAGTGACAGGCTGCAGAATCTTTGAAAGAGCAGGAAAGACTGGGCATCCCCTTAGGTAGCCATGTGGGTAAGGGACAATTTGTGTAGAGTTTTATGTTTGGACCTAGCCAATCTCTCTCCAGCATGTATTGTGTTGTTACTGTTGATTGTTTGTGTTGATGTAGTGGCCCAACTGAGATTGGGGAAACCCATCATGTAAGGCACGTTGTACAAGCAGACAGTAAGAAACAATCTCTACTCCATAAAATGTACAGTCTAAATAAGTAAGCTAGGCAAAGGGTGGGAAGAGGAACAGAGTGACTTGTGTAAGGTCACAGAGCAGCTCAGTGGTAGATCTGGGGACAGAACGCTGGTCTCCTGATTCCCAGTCCAGTGCTAATCCACTAGACCCCACTTCCTTTACATCCTGCCATTCCTCGGCATGTATGTATTTTGATGATTTACCATGCATGCATCTGTTTGCTTCTTTCCTTGTTTGTCTCTGATCCATCAGTCCTCTGTGTGTGTGTGTGTTAATCATCTTTACTGGCATTTTGTATTTTCTTCTTAGCAGAAGAATATTATATTATAAATAATCATTTTAATTGATTATATTTTGTTATGTTTAAAGTTGAGAATGATGCAGTACCTACATTTCAACCCGACTGGCTTTCTGTCCCCAGCAATGTCATCAGTACATATGTAAATGCCTCTGAGTCTATGGTGAGTTGTTGATATAAAGGAGTTTGTTAAACAGGTTTTTAAATGTTTGCCTTTATATTTTATGTTGGCTCAAGTTTACATCGGGATGATGAGCAATTAATTTTACAAATGGTTTACACTTGGAAAAACATGAAATTATCACAGGACCTTGTAGATCAACCTGCAGTTTAACTGGATCAAAACACAATCGTCCTGTGTTTTGTCTGAAAAAACCTTTTAAAGTTCTAGTTCAATGTACATTGCTTTGCAATATGGAGCAGGTTTTGGTGGATATAACCAGTTCTCCAGGTTAATGCAGTAAGCATCTGCAATTTCTATTCTCCTGAGCTCCAGGAAAGGCTCTGAAGCCATATCAAGATTCTTTAGTGTTTTATCAGTCCCTTTCAGTCAGTGTGGGTCAGATTGTCAGCTATTGTAAATCAGTGTAGCTCCGTAACACTTTTGTCTTGAATCTTTTAAATTTTGAATCCATCCAATTTTGGATCCTTCCGGTTAGAGTTCTCCAATTCTGGAATCCTTCTCTTCTTCAGTGCTGAACAGCTCCAAATCCTGAATGCTTTATGACCAACCTTTTGGGTACTTAAATAAGTTAGGCACCTCAATAAGCAGACTGATATCATAGAATCTCAGGGTTGGAAGGGACCTCAGGAGGTCATCTAGTCCAACCCCCTGCTCAAAGCAGGACCAACCCCAACTAAATCATCCCAGCCAGGGCTTTGTCAAGCCTGACCTTAAAAACCTCTAAGGAAGGAGATTCCACCACCTCCCTAGGTAACCCATTCCAGTGCTTCACCACTCTACTAGTGAAAAAGTTTTACAAAGGTGCTAAACACCTGCTGCCATTGGAATTAGCCTGAACTCCCATGACCTCTGTAAGCAAATAAAGGGTAACTGAACCGGTGATTCCAAGTATCTTCTAAACAGTTTTCTTTCAAGACCTCTTCTCAGTTCATGCTGTGCTTTTTACCCTCATGTTGCACAGATGATTAATTCAGTTTCTCATAGTTGTAAACGTCTAGGTTAAAAACGAAACCATTTTAAGTTAACATAATCACATAGAACTATTATGTCACAAATACCAAAACACACAGCGCTCCATACTACAGCTACATATTAATTTATTCTACTCAGGGTATTTATCTAATGTACTGTATCTGCCCACAGACTAAAACCTTGCTAAATCTAAAGCACTAAAGCACATACTTAATAAACTGCACAATGTACTGTTGGTCTCTGCCCAACTCTCAACAAAGATTTAATATTAGATTCTTGGTTAAAAGCTTGTATTACTAAAATGTTATGTTTGCAAAATGTATACTATGTTATATTTAATAGTATATTCTGAAACAACTGAAACTCAAATCCAATTGACAAAATAAAGGAGAAAATTATAGTGGTTTCCCTTAAAATCTTGCCAGTTTTGCCTTGTTCATTTACTCTCAAACTCAGTAATTCACTCCTGCCGCTTTCAAAAAGTGCCAGAGGCTCCTTAGAGACGACTAGAACCTCAGGTTTTATCTTATCCAAAACACAGCATCTTCGTCAGTGCCTCCAAGACCTTCACTGGCTCAGTACAGACTTGGAGGGAAGAGTGCCCCCTATTGAATCATTGATGTTCAAACAGTTATTGAGTAACAGAAAATACTGGATTAAAAATGACTATTTTTGTTATTGTGGGAATTCTAATGTCAGTAAAGTCCTTTGTTGCAGGTATTGCAGTTGGAATAGTTTTGATGGCCTGTTATGCGGTTCTGCTTCCCCCATTTTGGCATGCTATAATCAGTTATCTCATTGGTATCTCGAGGGCTACATTTGGAGTTTGGTTGCCAGATGCTCAGTGGGTGGGGAGCAACACTGTAACAATGTGATCTGAAGTTCCCTGACCAATTCCAGGTGCACAAGGCAGATCTGAGCAGAATGGCTTAGTACCCAGGAGAACTCTTTAGAGCTATGCAAAAGCGACCAGCATGTGTTAGTCCAGTGCCAGCATCCAGATATAGGGGCATAGAGGAGGGGCTTGGCCACTGGAGCTAAAGCCTCCCACCGGGTTTCTTAGCACCTGTATAGTGCTCATTGGCAAGCTAGACTGTCATTCCACCCAGCTTCAGCATAATTGCATATTGAATATAGGTTTTGTTTTCAGAGTCTTCTCAATGTACAGGGATCTAGCCTCTACTTTTTGCCCAGATTTTGCGGTGGGTACACCTTCAGGACCATGTTCAGGTCAACAGGACTGTGGGGTTAAAATAAGAGCAGAATTTAGTTTATGTTCAGCAATACCTCACTCAAGCAAGTAAAGTCAGTGGAAGTCAGCCCTATAAACAAACAATAAATCAACAAAAAGCGAGGATGCCTATGTAAAAAATATTAATTTGAGTAAACATTAGTATTCAGATAAAAGAAACATTATTTTTCATCCGTAATGACTTTTATGTGTTGAGACTTATATATCACATGGCTGACTCACTGCTCATTCTCAGGCTGGCAAATTATCAAAGGGGATGGTTCCTTCTATTTCATTTTTTCCCCTTTTCTCTCATATTCATGATTCGATTTCCTAGTTTTTGAAACTAATTTTGTTAAAGGGATATGGCCACGTTATAAATAGCAACCGCAGTAATTCTCTCTATCCAGTCCCCACTTAACCAAGGTCCCTCTCATCAGAATCGCTGTTAAATTGGTTAATTTAGTTACTATAATTAACCAAGCTAGCCAATTTAGCAGATACTACACATATCAGTAATATGTACAGAAAACGTTAACATTTGATTAAGCTTATGTTTGCTATTTGTATTACGATAGTGCCTAAAAGTTCCAATTGAGATTGGAGCCCCATTGTGCAGTCTCCCCTCTGCCTGAACTGCCGTGGTGCATTATGGAAGATGTAGTTTACCCAGGGAGTCAAGTTCATAAAGGAGAGTGGAGACACGAGGCCTGCAGCAGGTCAGGCAAATGTAGATTAATTGTGAACGGGGCCAAAATGAAATGTTAAAATATTACTAAATTGATTTTTTTTGAAAGCTCTCATTAATTAATGTGGAAATATCAGAATTTCCAATGAGATGGATCAAGTTTTGATCCAATTTTGGATCAGCTCTACTAAACATTGTGTTGTGAACGGGGCTCATAAGAGCATTGCCTGTGTAATGTCTCAAGATGAATGCAGTCTAACACGATCTTCCAGAGAGCACACACTGATTCCAGGAACAGAAATCTACTAGAAAAATAGTATCATTCACGGACACTTTTATAAGTATTGCAAGCATGAGGCAGGCACGGCTGATGTGCCCTCTAGTATTCTACATCGGTGGCTCATTTGATTGATGTGGGCAGGCCAGAGGCACCCAACACTCATTTTGGAGGAGGAGTAAGGAGTGATGCAGAGCACATTGTCACAGAGCCATCCTGCCCTCCCCATATGGTTCTTTCATTCTGTCCCAACACCACTCCCAGTTTTCCCATATCAAGGCAGAAATGTGGCTCTAAGAGCCAAGGCAGTGAGTACCTGATGCATGCTGAAAGTGGCTAGAAGAGATCCTAGACAAGTAGGGACACATTGCTGTAGCTTCTGCAAGGGGTTCCAATCTGCAACCTCTTGAACAAAGCCCAGGGTGAAATAACAAAGATGAAGATGGCAACATTTGCAAAGATGAAAATTATTCTAATATTTTCTGTCTAGCAAATATTATAGCATGTTGATTTGTGGCATCCACAGTCAATTTCACATATGCCCTTGTGTGTAACACACAAGTCTCTTAAAAAAAAAGTATTTATAAAGACTGTGTGGTCTATATACATTTATGCTATGTATCACTAGAAGGCCGAAGGGCATACTCTATAAGTGGGATATAAAGTATCTCACTTGCAATGTATGCAATTAATTTATGATAAGCACCCTATAAAACAACTACAGTATCTACATTGCATAATGAATGGGCACACAAAATAGCGGCAACAATATGGGAAAATCAATAATTAAAGTCAGGTTTTGTCCCATAGTTTTGTGAGGACGGGGGACAGGGGTTGTTGTTGTTGCTTTTTCCTCCAAAATTATGTGCATTTCCTTGTTAGGATTATGTAAGCATGTTCATTCATTACCATGTGCTTTTCCCTTTTCTAAGGCTTGTCTAAGGCATAATTTATGTGCAAGACTGAAAGCTGTTTAAGTGGATAATATGCCTCATTCATGAGAAATACCACCCTCTTTATGCTCCATTAAATTCAGACGTTGACTCTTTAAGCTACGTACCAATTATTTCTTTCATTCCAGGAACAGCAGCACACCTTTCTCCTCAAAGGACAACAAATTATTGTAATATTCTATTAATCTTAACATATTCCATAGATATAGAGGGCCCCACAGAGCGGACCATTGACTTGGTATTTTAGAATTTACAAAATGCCCTATAGCAAGAGGAAAAATAAGAGCCTTACCCTACTTACAATTCTGTTTCCCAGATGAACATTTTGGAAGAAAAGGAGGAATTATTCTGTCAGACTTTATTCAGAAGTGTAAATGACAAAAATGTAATAGAAAATGATTCTAAACATGATCTATGTTAATGTGATGGGATCACGCCACCAACTACTGGATGGTCTGGGTATGATCTTGTACTCCTGACTCTGGGAAAACTCTCATTGACTTCAGTAAGAGTTTTGTCTGTGTTAGGATTGCAGAAACAAGCTCGCTGTATGCGTAATTGTCACTGAAATCAATAGGAGAATGAGGGTGGACTATTCCCATAATTAATTGCTGTCAAAATTCCCAACAGTAATTTAGAACCTAGATGCACCTAAAAGGTCATTGGTTTATCAAAAATGTAATATGTCTGTCATAATAAGGAAACATCAGTCTGATAATTTAAGAAATCATGCCTGTAAATAATAATAATACATTTTTGACCACAAGAATATTTTTTACATTTCAGCATGATTATTCAGTATATTTACTCCATTTATTGTTTTGCTTTAAGGAGGAGCTGTAAAAATGAATATGTAGTGTGCCTTCTTTATTTCAGTGAACAGATTTACAAGAAAATATGGCTTTCAAACATTTTAATTGCTACCCATTTTCCTTAAAATAAAATGTTCACCAAGAGGATTCAGTGAAAAATTATATAAATCTGCTATAGCATTAAAGCTTAACTTCAGACTATGCTATAATGTACTTTTTTCATTTTATGGCTAGAAAAGTTATCAGTAAATGTGTTTGAGTGTCTGTAAAATAAATAGTATTTACTCATTGGTAATGTTTAAATTTCGTACAAATGGTAAATGGAAGTCATTTAACTTCAGTGGGAGAATGGGTAACCTTGATAAAGTAAGTGGTGCACTTGAGGATAATAACCCACTAGTGCTGCCACTTAATGGATTTTCTCCTTTAGCTGTAGTGGTAGAGGTCTGTGCTACAGTGCTGAAGGTTCTGGGCTCAAGCCCTGCTGACAGTTCACACACGGGTTTGTTACATGGGCCCTTAGGCTCACAATGTAAATTTGCACAATGTGTTTGGTCTTGTGATGGAGTGTTCACCCCACATGTGCTGGGAAAGGGATTAATATGGGGCTGAGAGGCTAATTAACCTGCCTGCTTGCACCTGGAAGGTGGGCCAGGCCTAGTTAGAAAAAAAGCCTAGCTGGGAGAGAGCAGGGCTTGTTTCTGTAAAGAGCTAAATGAGCCCAGCTGGGACGGGGGTGGACCAGACCAGACTGGACGAAAAAGGAAAGGAAAGTTCTTTCTTCTTGGGAAGCAGCCTGAAAGAAGGCTGAGATGAAAACAGAGAAGAGGCAAGCTGCTCCAGGGGTGAGCTGGAAGCATGACTGGAGACAGATCTGAGGAGTTGTAGCCTGGCTCAGGGGAGGAGCGTGCCAATCCCTGGACAGCGGGGCTGCTGAAGGCACAGGAGCTGAGAAAGACATATGGATGAGACATGCTTGTAAGGAAGAGGCAGCCAGTTCAGCCCAGCAGGTTGGAGGTTTTGTTTTATTTATGTTCCTTTTGGACTGTGGTAAATGACTCTGTAAAGTGGTCTGGATGGAGGGCCAGGACATTCTTAGAGCTGGAGAAGGTCAAGGGACTGTAGGAGGACAATGAGGCAAAAGTTGCTGCAGCACCACAGCTAGCCAGGAAGCGGTGTGTTGGGGTGGAAAACTTACCCACAAGTAGGGTTGCCAACCCTTCTGGTTTTGCCGGAAGTTTCCTGGAATCAGGCCCTATCTCCCGGAGGCTACTGAAGCCAAACCGGGAGATTTTAGGCACTGAAAGTCTGGCGGCGCAGCGGGGTTAAGGCAGACTCACTGCCTGCCCTGGCCCTGCGCCGCTCCCAGAAGTGGCTGGCACATTTCTACGGCCCCTAAAGGCGTCAGGGCATTCCACGCACTGCCCCTTCCCCCAGCGGTGACTTCGGGCCAGAAACTGTGGCCAATGGGAGCTGTGGGGGTGGTGCTTGCAGGCACGGGCAGCACACAGAACTCCCTGCCCCCCGTCCCCAGGGGGCCTGCACCCCACACCCCCTCCTGCAGCCCAACCTCCTACCCCATCCCAGAACTCCCTCCTGTACCCAAACGCCTTCCCAGAGCCTGCACCTCTTACCTCCCTCCCCACCCCAATCCCCTGCCCCAGCCCTGAGCCCCCTCCAGCACCCAATCTCCCTCCAAGAGCCCACACACCTCACCCCCTCCCCACCCCAATCCCCTGCCCCAGCCCTGAGCCCCCTCCAGCACCCAATCCCCCTCCAAGAGCCCACACACCTCACCCCCTCCCACACCCTAATCCCCTGCCCCAGCCCTGAGCCCCCTCCAGTACTCAAACGCCCTCCCAGAGCTTGCACCCCGCACCCCCTCCTGCACCCCAACCCCCTGCCCCAGGCTCAGGCCAGAGGCCCCTCCTACACTCCGAACCCCTCGGCTCCACCCCCCAGCCTAGAGCCCACACCCTCTCCTGCATCGCTACCCCAACCCAGTGAAAGTGAGTGACGGTGGGGGACAGCAAGCGATGGAGGGAGGATGAAGTGAGTGGGTCAGGGCCTCAGAGAAGGAACAGGGCAGGGCCTCATAGAAGGGGCAGGGCAGGAGCAGGGCAAGGGTGTTTGGGTTTGTGTGATTAGACAGTTGGCAACCCTAGCCACCAGTCTCGTGCTTGTTAATGATTTCTATAATCTGTGGTCCCAGTTCTGTCTCCCCTGAAGTCAGTAAGAAGTAAAGATCAGCCCAAGCCCCACCGAACACTCTTGAGCTCTGGAGTGGTTTTGGAACCCAAAAGAGAAGTTTGCTGCTTGGGTCCATCCCCAGCGAATACATGGATCTGTCGCCTTAGAGAATTTTCCCTTCTGGAAGGCTGCCAAAACCAACTCCTGAGTGGGGCCAGATTCAGTAGTGTAGCCGGGGGTTGGGGAGCAGGGGGAGCGGCCGCTCCCCCTGTGCTCTGGACCTGGCTGCGCTACTGGCCAGATTCACTGGTATGTGCATGTTGTTTTGTGCTACCCAAAGCCTCTGTAAACCCAGTTTAATTGCCAGCTAAGTTAACTTTGTGGCTGCTTTGTGGTGTTGTCGTGGCACCAACCAGCCAGAAACCCCAAATAAATGTAGGCCAAAGTGAGATTTATGGGAAAAAATCTTACCTTTATCCCAAGTTGTTCATGCTCTTTCCATGTACATGCAAAGTGGAAACTGGTATCTTCATACAGGTCCTGTTAAAGAGAGCTCTGTTTTTCCAATTATTTTGTCGTGTGATGTGAGGTATGTTCAGCGTGCACAATGGGCATCTAAAATGTGATGCATCGTTACTATCTAGAAAACACCCAATCCTACACTATTCAGACACTGAAAAGCACAAGTTATGGGCACAAATGAAACAGTACGGTTTTGCAGATATATTGATGCCAAGATTTATCAAGTAAAATGGATACAAAACACTACATTTGAGTCTGCTAGTTTCTTGTCTGGAGTAAAAAAATTACATATTCAATATCTAAGGAAGGCTTCTCTTTGTCGACTTATCAGTACCAGCCACACGGATAACCCTAATCATAGAACACAATGAATTTAACCGCTAAAAGCACTGGAATGAAAAGGTGAGTGTGAAAGAAAGAGTCAGAAGTTTGATGGCCAACAATGTGAAATGAGTGGATAGCAAGCCAGGCATGGATAGAAGGATATTTTTGGGAAAGAAAGCGACGAATGAAAGGGTGTGGAAAAGAGGATGGTAATGAAAATATTGAAGGGAAAAATTATCATGAGCACTCTGCTGTCCTACTGTCAGATCCTGCCACGTGCCTCCTGGGAAGTGGAGTGCTCCCAATGAAGACCTTATTCAAAGACCACTGATATCAATGGGAGTCTTTCAATTAATATCCATGAGCTTTGGCTCAAGCCCTGACTAGGGAGTATGGAATCAGACCCCACACCCTGTTCGCATTAAGGAAATGTGCCTGGGTAGGATTACATCGAGCTAACTGCACTGGCCCGCTGATGTAAGGAAGGGCTTACAGCAACACACTTTTCTTTGGTATGTCACTAGATTAAGCTGCACTAATGTAAACCCCATTTTGCACTGGTGCAGCACATCTATGTAAGGATTTTCCTCCAGACACAGTAAGAATTTCCTTACTGTAGACAGGGCTTTAGTCTGTAATCTCTTTGGCCTGGACTGCACTAGAAGAATTCATGTGGTTAAAGCTCCTTGAATATTTGTCAATACTTGGTATCCATGCACAACAAATACTCCAGATTGTTTACTACTGACCTAATACCCACTGAGAATAGACTACCTTTCAGCAGGTTTAATGAACACTTAAAGCACCATCTAAATTGGTTTAGCACCAATGTGAATGAGGACGAGATGAAATAGTTCAACTGGTGCCACCACTCCTCTCCCACAGTGCACGGTTGACCTTGCAAAGCTCCCAGAATGCCTTTCTTCTGGGGCTTGAATCAGAAATTGTTCGCTAGGTACCCAGAGAATAAAACACCACAGTGGTTTTAGGACAGTGCTAGTATGGACATCGGACAAAATTTAACCCGATTTAGCATGGCTAATGTGGATGCAGTGAACCACTAGTGCTGAACCGGTTTTTTTTATGCTATATACATTATTATACTTCTGTTTAAACTTGTTCTAGGGTTTCAGATATGTTTTGACTTTACCAACAATTGGTATCTCCCTGTAGAAGTGATTTTCAGTAAGTTATTTGCTATAATTATTCAGTTTAGCTTGTTCTTCTGTTCATGAATCGTCTTTGAGCAGTTTGGTTTCCTGAATGTAATTGTTATTTGAAAACAATCACTAAATAACATCAGTGCTCTGGATTTTTTTTTTATTTTTTTATTTTTTGCAATTTTTTTTTGAACATTCAGTATTTGAAATTCAAGCTGTGTTGGTTAATTTTTATTATGTATAGGTCCCATGGCATGTGTCTGTACCCTGATAGGATAAGTGAAACAGGTTTCAATTCCAAATACTTGTATTTATGACTTCAAAATAGCCTTTTTGACAACGTCCTCTAACATATGCTTACATTATGTTGTGTTCAAGAAAATTCCTGCCAGAAAATTTGTTCCTAGATTGTTCTCGGTGAGCAAACAGAAAAAAAACCCTAAACACAGATTATCAGAATTCAGAACTTTTATTGAAGTGAATAATCATGGAGCCTTGTTTTTCAAGTATTTACACAATCCTAATGGTTGAGAAATGTAATCTGAGTTCACTCAAAATTCTTGCCTTTGGGCTCAAAGGGTCAGTGTTAAGATTGGTATTCCTTACATTTTAAGTATTGTTACTTTTTTACTAGTAATGCTAAAGGAAAATATTTATGGGGAAAAGATACTGTCACCCTTAGTACGCTAAATGAAGATTTTTACCTGTGATTTTCTTTTTGTTCAACTTTACCCTGCACAGATTCCCATGGCATGGATATCTATCCACCTGTTTGTCCAGCACTCTTTAAGACACTAGTTACTTCCTCCTACAGAGAGACATGTGACAGAAATAAGGGACATATTCAGAAAGCAAAGTTTCAAGAGTTCAGCAAGTGTAAGCCAAAGTTTGAGTAATTCATTTTAATTCTATTCAGGTAGATGTTAATCAGCAAAGTCTCCAAAGTGTTAATTGATTGCAGTGCTTATCTGATAAAACTCACAAAGCCAAGGTATGCTTAATTATTTCAGTGTGTTAAATAAAAGGACTATCCTAACAATGCTTTATTCTTTGCTCTCAATTAGTGTATCGCATGTTGATTCCCCATATAGACTCTCACTGGGAAGATATAATTCAACATTATACATAGAGTATATATAAAATACTGGAAGCACAAAATGCTTTGCCATAAAACTTTTTTCAAAGCACTCCTTAAAGGACAAACTAGGAGACATTCAGGTTTTTAAAAGCCTTTTTGAAAGAGTAGAAGGCCTCACCTTGTTATTGTGACTAAATTTCAGTCTATCCTCCCAAATTCTCCTTGCACTTTCATTTAGATAAGTTACTTTTCCCTTTCTGTCCTAAACTGTTTTGTAGATATGGTGTGCACAGTTAAACTACTGCCACGTTCCACGCAAGAGGTGCACTTTGATGGTGAGTGCAGAGAAGATTAGTGCAGAGAGTCAGAACCAGCAGTACTCTAGAGGACCTAACTTCCTCTCCTGGGAACAAACTTGCAAAAGGTGTGACAAGAGACCAGTAAACTGCACAAGGGCAAGCAGACTGAATTTCTAGGGTATAATCCACTCTGTGATAAAATAGAGGTTACAGAGTGGGCAGGGGTGTGTGTCCTGGCAGCCCTGCAGACCTCCAGGAAAAAGAATCCTAAGACATGTGGAAGCCTTTTTATACTGCTCTGCTGGGGCTGCTCCAGTTATAGGCAAACTAAGAATCTACCTAAGGTGGCCGATTTCTGGGCAGCTGCCTAGGGTGGCAGACTTGGCCTGGCCACCTCTTCATGGTGGAGGGGTGGATGGGCCAAATTTGAATAGCCTTATGACTCAGTGTGCCAGGTTGCAAGGCTACTCACTCAAATTTGGCCTATGAGGAGAGGGGCTGGCACACTGAAGTTTTGCCTGAGGTGACAGATTATCTTGAGCAGCCTCTGCTGCCCTGCTGGTCCTCCTTGCCCCACTGTATGGTTTAATGAAGATCTATGTAGCAGTTGGTGGAGTCATGTCCCCTGTGTCTGCAGAGGGGACCCTAGAGGAGTAAATTAAACTAGAAGTAGCATTCAGTCCCATTGTGACATGTAGGAACAATGCCAATGAGTGTCTCCAGTCCCCAGCTCAACCACCTCCCAATTCATGTGGTGGGAGTTCTGTGAGATGAGAGATGTTGTGGAAGGCAGCACCTCCTCTCCATTCAATGTTTCTGGGGGCGTTTCTGCCCAAGGTACTGCCCCCTCCCTCACAGGTATGTGTGTGTGAGGTGGGGGGAAGATCTGGGCCCAAGAGTTTTGATTATAAGAGGACTGCAGGAGCAGGCCCCTGTAATTTGTAAAGTGCTTGAGGTCCTTCTGAAAGTGTTCAACTATATAAAGGCTAACACACCAGTATTATTATTTTAATACTTTATTATCTCTGGCGGTGATCTGCTGGGAACAAAATACCTCCACTGAATAGCAGACTAATTTTTGCCAAGAAGTTTCATGGCTGTTCTATACACAACATAAAAGTAATCATTATTTTTCCATTACAGAAAGGTCTTATTTTTAATTTTTTGCTCCAAGTGGTCCACTGATGCACTTTTTTTTTACTCAGACAGGAATTGGCAGTGTCTTAATTCACAGTAGAACACCAGTTCAGTGAGCAATAAAATTAATCCATTTTTTAAGGAAAAAGGTTTCAGAAAGATGTATTTGAGGGAATATTGAAGGCTAGGGAGTATTTCTGTGATCCAAAGCTTGGTGGTGTTGATGTGAGTCAACAGTAAATTTCAACTTTCCATTTCCATTCTTTGTCATGTTCCTTCTTACAAATAGGAAAACCTGCACTTCAATCTATTGTTAACAGTCCCACTTGAGGTTTAAGGAAATGCCAAGCCATTTCACAGCAAGTTTCAACTGTTGGCACAAGGTCAAAAGTACAGCACCTGAGGCTTTATTGTAATCATCATTTCTCCAGAGTTCATTTGAAGCAGGCACTTTTGACTGTTTGGCCCTTTCAATGCTGCTGCTAACTCTTTTGTTCAGTGAATCATGAGATGACTGCTGTATATCCTTCTATCACATTCAACCAACGCATACTGCCTTTTTTAAACAAGATCAAAAACCCGAGCTGGTCTGGGCTAAGTGTACATTGGAAAACATTCCTAAAAAGCAAAAAAATGATTTATTAGGCTTAACCCTTAGAATTGGTTGACAGAGGCAAAGTGAATGTTCAGTATGGCTGGTGTGTGTATGCTGTTTGTGCATCTGTATGGAACCAATGACAGTTACCATTCCATGGTTAGTTTATTAGCACCCCATTCTAAACCCGTTTTTAGCATGCATCTCTTGCCCCCTTTCCTCCCCCCTTTGTATGCCACAAATCATCTCGGCATAGAGTTTTGCTGGGAACAATCATAGAGTAAGGAAAATTAATGGTATTTCAAAAATGTCTGTAATTCATTTTGTCAAAATGTTCTTCCCTCTCTTTTTTTTTATTTGGCTCATCAGATTCTAAAACACCAGCTTTGTTTTGTCTTGTTGGCCTTGATACATACAGAATAGTGGTGCCATGAGCAACAAGCGTCACAGTTATCAAGAATAAATCCTGCCAGATGAACATGATGGCTTTTTTGGATTGATTTACAAAATAAGTGGATGAAAGGAAGGCAGTAGCTACAATATATACTTTCAGTAAATCATTTGATACTGTGACTGACTAAATCTTTTTTGAAATATTAATTAGTTTTGATATGTTATATAGAACACAATTTGGTAAAAAGACAATAAACAAAATTTAATGATTAATAGCAAGGTACTGAACTGAGGAGTTAAGGTGTCTAGTGGGGCACTTGATAATTTTCTACCCAATGAGTAAACAATCCATCATTGGTAGGAAGGACTTGAAGACCTGAGAGATTTTTTCCCCTATCTCTAACTTATATGATTCTTTGTTTAGCTTGATGCCAACAGACTCCACTGCTCTTAACTAAATCCATCCTTAACTAAGGCATCCTGAAATTTTCTGGACTTGTGCATTTATTACAATGTGTTCTAAAATAGACAATGGACTTATATTCCAGCATCACACGTTCATAACTTTGATTATCTTCAAAATTACTTTGTTTCCTAGATATGGTTTCAGCTTACAACTGCTGAATTTATTTACTATTAAATTATTAATATTTATGGTCAGCAAATGCATCCTGAACTGGGATGATTAAAAATGGATAGGCTTTCTACTGTTCATGCAGTAGAAATTGTCTACTTTAAAGACTCTTGTGCTTGATTTGCATTTACACTAACTCCTCTTTGCACGGTAGAGTCATGTAAAGAAGCCTTAGTATAAATGAAAATCAGGCACTTGTAACTCTAAAACAACTGATCATTTTTTTAAATCTATATTGAATTGACCTTAGATCTTAATCTGATGTACATTGCAAGCCAAGTTTAAAATGTCTAGCTTCAGTTATCTCGTAAAGAATCTGAGCACAATTTTTTTCCTAATTATATCACAGACAATATATCTTAGTTTGGGGTTTCCCCCTACACATGCTAATGACTTAAAATAGCTTAACTGATTAGTTTTGAACATTAAAAATATATGTGGGTTTAGGCAAAGCATGGAAAACTCCAGCCCCAAATGAAAGGCAACAAAAAAAACTTAGGGGTATGAAACAGTTGCCATACAGGGAGAGACTGAAAAGAGTGGGACTTCAGAAAAGTGACAATGGGGGAGGGGAATAAGCTAGAGGTCTATAAAATCATGAATGATATGGAGAAAGTGAATAAGGAAGTATTATGTGAAGGGGTAAATAAATCGTTCTAACATAAGCAAGACACAGGGTCAGAGTTAAGGTTGTTTGCACTTTACCCACATTGTCTTTCAGATTGTTCTTGTTTTATAATACAGCATTCTAAACAATATTGTTTTAAACTGATATATATATTTACAACTTGAAGGAAGTTTATCTGGGAGTGTTTTATTTTCTATTTATCTAGCTCCTTTTGTTCAGAACGAAGGGTCACCAATGAATTTAATAGGCAGCAGGTTTAAAACAAACAAAAGGGAGTACTTCTTCGCACAATTTACAGTCAACTTGCAGAACTCATGGCCATGGATTGTTATGAAGGCCAAAAGTAAAACCAGGTTCAAAAAGAATTAGATAATTTCATGGAGGATAGGTCCATCAATGGGTATTAGAACCCCCATTGCGTTCGATATTTAGAAGACTTCCCTGAGGAACTTGCAGTTTGAGGACAAAAGAGCAAGACGACAGCTTAGGGGAAGGAAACAACAAATAAGAATCATAAATACAAGTCTACAGCTAGATTCATGTATGCAGCATGACTACTTTCTAAGAAAATTATGAGCAACTGAACAAAAGGAACTAGATAGAAAATAAAACACTCCCAGTCCAAACTTCCTTAAAGTTGTAAATATATATCACTTTAAAACAATATTGTTTAGAATGCTGTATTATAAAACAAGAACAATGTGGGTAAAGTACAGACAACCTTAACTCTGACCCTTTGTCTTGCTTATGTTAGCACAGTTTTATAGCATTGTTCTATGTATTTCCTGGGGAAGTGCAGAGAGGGTAATTGCTTGGCACCAATCTGAAAATAAATCCTTGCTCAATATGGCCAGGGAAACCCATATCAGAAACCTTCTGGCAACAACTGTGTTTAAAAAATGGTTGTATCAAGCCCTGCTTGAAAAGTGTAAAAACTCTTCTGAGAGCTTCCCTTAATAATCATCTTCAGCATTACAGGCATGGCTGAACAGTATGGAAATCTCGCATGGTAGTGTTGCTGTTGTTTTAAAAACATAAAATAGCATCCTATGCTTGTCACTATGGATTAATACCCTCCAGCCCTTTAGGACTCTACCCCCTTTTATACCTACTTTCCTTTTGAATGACTGGAGGAAACGACCCAAGGGCTCTTATTTCCTTGGTAAATAAAAATATTTTTAAAACATTATGGTTATTAGTTACCACACCTTCTTGCTCAATCGGAGCATTATTTATGATCCAGCAATATGCTAATGTGTGTAGTAATATCTTGCATTTATACAGCACCTTTTATCTCAAACTCTATATAAACATTAGAAACCATACCACACCACTGAATCACTGCCACTGAAGTGAAGCAGTGTTATAGCATCTAATCAGCTGCATATACATCTGACTGCTAATCCATTCTCATAGGCACACTTCCTGCTTTAGGCTTCAAGGTACAAAATGGATCTGCACCCAATTGTTAGTCCCAGAGTGTGCTGAGGTTTGTGGGCTAAATAAAGGTAATAAACTAAATTCTGCTCTCAGATAGGGCTTATCCTTTTATCGTGAAACTTCTACATGTCTTCTACTTCAGATATTTGTAATGAACTACAGAGTTTTTCATCTCTCATCCACCTTAGTAGTGATGAAAAGTCATTACCACCAGATGGCTGTTTGATGTGATGTGAGTTGATGTTCTTAGAGGACAGATTTTTTCCACCCCATAAACTCCAGCATAACTAGCACGTTTATTAGAGGTATCCGCAGAGAGGCCAAGTGTTTAAGGGGCATGAATACTGCAATGTCTTCCTCCCCCACGAGATGGTATCTCCAAAACCAAGCAGCGGAACATTGGCTGGACCATGTCTTCCTGCTGCTTATTGGTACCTGTTGATGGGCTAGATGAAAATTTCCATCTTTATGACTGGTACCTTTCACAAATACTAAAGTAATTTATTTAAAAAAAGAAGAGGAGAGAGCCTTAATAAAAGTTGTTTAGACCACTTGTTCCTCAAGAATGGTCAGAAAGAAAAAGGAGACATCTTTAGTAACATGGTTTTCGTTTGAAGGAGGAGTGAGTGCTTTTTCTCAAAAAATAGTGATGTCTGAATAGAACAGGATGGAGGGAACCCATCCCCAGAATATGCTTAATACTTGCTTAATACAGAATATGCTTAATACTTTCTGCATACCCACCAACCAAAAAAAGGTATCAAGAACCTGAAGGCATGAAATTCATTTACTGACATATTGGTAAATGTCATCATATATAAGCTAGATCTAGATATCTGCCCTCCTTCTCATCCTCATCCAGACAAACATGATGAATTGGCATATTGATCAGACCAGTAGTTTATCCAGTCCAGTCTCCTGCCACTGAGAGTGATCATCCATCCTCTCCTCCCACCACTTTTGTTTAAACATGGTAGAATGATGGAAGCAGCTGGAGTTGTATGGGAAGGTAATAAAGTCAGGTGTCATTATTAGGGGTAATTGAACTAGCCTTTTGACGAGCTCATTGTTCAGTTCATACTATTCATATTCAGCTGGATTGACTCCTCCCTACCATTTCACTTTCAAACTTTAACCACTTTGTAGGACAAAATTTCTGGGACATTAAAGCTTTTCCCCTTCTTTACCTCCTCTCCTGATCCCACAGTCCTGCTAGCTGTCTTTAGTATTTTCTTCTCCATTCTTAGCACTCTTAGCCTCTCCCATTCTAAAGCCTACAGAATCTTGGTCTGTGCAATGCACATGAATGTGTCCATGTACTGGGCTTCTGCAAAATAATGTAATAAGCAGTGACATCTAAAATACATGGAAAAACAGATGATAATCCATTCCCCTCAATAGCCAATCAGATCCTCTCCACTCTCGGCATCCTATTTTGGCAAAAATTCAGAGCTTCCTCTGTGTGTACCTAGAAGCAGACACAACAAACAGCTGGTGGTTCCAAATAATGCTAGACAATTTGACACATCTGTCTTGAACTCTGGAAAGGATCATTCAGAAGCAACCTTATTTATGCAGTTTTGTATTCTTATTAGCCCAGCAAGCTCTTATTTACTGGCTGATTTGTTTCCAGGTGCCCATATTTTAGATAATTAATGCTAAAAATATATAATAGGAACAGAGAAAGGAGGGGGATTTGGTGGCTTTTCAATCCTTCTTGATTTCATTTGTCCAAAGGCTCGACTGTGAAGACCACTACATTGTCAAGCAGTGGAAATCCTTACAGCTAACCTTTTAAACCCAAAGTTCGAGAGATGAGGCAGAACCATGATTTATATCTGAGTTTTGTTTTTGCAACAAAAGCCATTCTCCTACTGTACTAGCAACAACTGCCGGAATGCATTAATCACACCTTAATTAACAAGGAAGAAAGGTGATAATTTACATTTATTTCAGATTGACACATTGTACTTTATTTAGCAAATGAGAGCTGTCAGGCACTACCACTGAACCTTAGATTGAAGACTGAGTGTCGAAAATGTGTCTTCTACCTGCCTGAGTCTTTGTAGGAGGGAGCTTTCAATGTATTTATACAGCAGTCATTAGACATACCTCATGCTAAGCTTTCATGAATCTTTGAATAAGGAACACTCAAAGGTCATCAGGTATGGAATATTTTATAATGACACACTGTCATAATCTGTGTGAAATGGTGATTTATCCAAAAAATAACTACATTCAGGAATGCCAAATGAAAGGGAAGCAGAGAGGATCTCTACATTTGCTCAGGAACACTTAAAACCAGCCAGTGTAAGAGAGAAAAGGAAATTATGTTCATCTGTTAACATGCAATTTGAGAATTTTTTCCCAAAGAGCTGGAGAAACAAGGCTAGAAAGGGGGAGGGATAGCTCAGTGGTTTGAGCATTGGCCTGCTAAACCCAGGGTTATGAGTTCAATCCTCGAGGGGGCCATTTAGGGATCTGGGGCAAAAATTGGGGATTGGTCCTGCTTTGAGCAGGGGGTTGGACTAGATGACCTCCTAAGGTCCCTTCCAACTCTGATATTCTATGATTCTATGAAACATTCCTGCTCTATCAGAGCCAGATTCTGATACTTTTGTTTGAGAGAAATAGCATTTTATTCCATGGGTAATCCCCCTGAAATCAATGAGACTACTCAAGGTGCAAGATGCTACTAATTCAGAGTAACCATATAAGGACCTGGAGCTGAGTTTGTCGATATCGGGTATTGCATTACTTCAGAGAGACAACTTCTGGAGAAGACGCCATGTGATGTGATACACGTTTTCCCCTGTAGCCTCTGGCAAGTATGGTATTCTGAGAAGTAAAGATCACAAGGTTCCCATTTTAAAAAAATAACACAAAAGTGTGCATACTAAGTATTTATTTAGCTGGCTTGAGATAACAAATACTAATAATGTATTTAGTAATTGATGTAGAAATGTTCATCTTCAAAGCTCTGTGCTAACATTAGCTAATTAATCCCTAGGGTGAAGGGATCTTTCAGGGAACACAGGGGAACCTAATCATGCAATAATGAGTGTTGTAGTAGCAGGAATAAGGCCAAAGAGGGAACTACATTTCTAAGTGCCCAGTTAGCATAAGGATCACACACAAGCCTACGTCTCCTCAGAAACTTCCATTCTCCACCCGCACTCTGCCTATGTTTCACTGCATGCTCTTGAGAGTAAGGAACCAGACATGAAAGGGGTTTGACAATTCTGCTAAATGTGTAGAACTATGCCTAGGGCTTTGTCTTCTTTGGGCCTATCCCTCACCTTCACTAACACTTGGGAGCTCAGTAGCTTTGTGCTGTCTTTCACATGCTATTTGATCAAGACTCTGGTGAGTACAACACAGCATTATGCTGTGCGAGAAGTTTGCCTTCATCTGACAAGGATCAGAAGCCACTCTTTCATGTACTGAAGTATTCTGCCTCCCTCTAAATCCATGTGTGACGGTGTACCCCATAAAACTTTATGGGGAGATGCTTATAAATGTATACATGATGTAACTGGACTATGTTTTATGCTACATGTGCCATGTAACATATCTCTGTGAAAGTTATGACCTACTGAGTTTATTCCTCCCGTTTATATGCATGTATCTTTGTTGTAGTTGAAGTTATGAATATTGGTTGTATTTCTTGAGAAAGGAATGTGCAGGTTAAGTGCCCAATCAAGAAGCACTTAACAGACAATAGAACTTGCAGACACCAATCCACATCTGAGCTTTGCCAGGAATGTGGCTGGTCTGAGAAGGAACTGAGTTGTGCATGGACAGGTGACTTGTCCATGTGACCCCAACTCCATTTGGTAACTGGATGCTACACAGGGAGAGGGAGGGGTGTCCACCAAGAGGAGAAAATCTATTTAAACCCCTAGGAAACCCCTCCATTTTGTCTTCAGCTGGCTAAAGAGAGAGAGACTCTCCACCCCTCAAGGACACACCTGAAAGAGACTGAACAAAGGACAAAGACATTAGCGGGGTGAGTGATTGCTGGACCCAGGCTAGGTGGAAGATAGCCTGTTCACTGGACCTAGTGAGGTTTTATATCTGTGTGAAGTTTGATTAGACATAGAACTGCGTGTTCTATTTTATTTTATTTAGTAATTCACTTTGTTCTGTCTGTCACTACTTGAAATCACTTAAATCCTACTTCCTGTACTTATTAAAATCACTTTTTACTTATTAAGTTGCCTGGAGTGCGAGTTGATACCTAGGGGGGCAAACAGCTGTGCATATCTTTCTATCTTTGAAATAGAAGGCGAACTATTTATGAGTTTGCCCTGTATAAGCTTTATACAGGGTAAAACGGATTTATTAAGGGTGGGAACCTCTTTGGGAGTTGGGCACCTGGGTGTCAAAGGCAAGAGCGCTTCCAGGAGCCTTACAGTTGGCAGTGGACTTGGTTCAGACCTGGGTCTGTGTTTGTAGCAGATCAGTGGGATCTGGCTCAAAACAGGATTCGGGAGTCCCAAGCTGGAAAAGGCCTGGCAGCAGGGGCAGAAGCAGCCTTGACACACCAGGTGGCAGCACCAAACACATCTCTGTGACCCCAAACCGTCACACCATGTTCCTGAAAATCCAAGGGCCACTCCATAGTCCGTCATAACTACAGTCATAGGAGCCATGGGGTGCAGGGCCTGAGGTCTACTTATTCATTCATGTAGCTGTCTGGCTTGTCTGTACAGATTACTCTTGCTCCTGGTGGGAATATTCTGCACAGTGGGATTGCAGACTCCCCAAATACCAAATGCTAATTAGCTCCTTTGAAGCATGCACGTGACTCAGTTTAGGTGCTATCTCCATGGTGGCCCAAATTTTGGTCTTGAGATTTAAACCTGGCTATAGTCTATTTTGTCCGGTTCCACACTGTTCTTAGGTGCAACACAGTATAAAACAAGGAAATACTCATTGCTGACACTTTTTGCTGTGCGCATTTTCATTTACTTGAACAGCATGTTAGTGATGGGTCTGTTTTCACAGTATTAACCATATACATGAACCATTGGACTAACATAAACATACTGCAAATAGTTGGGTTTTTTAGAACAACATCAGAATGCTTTCCTGATTTTTCTGTAGGTGTTGATCATCTGCCATTGCTTAGTTGAAAGCAAGACAATGTTTTAATTTGCACCAGTAAATACAATTATTAAGCAATTAACCAACAGGCATTTATGGCTGGTAATTATCTTTGTTTAAACAAACACAAATTACTTTCATAACAATAGAATTTTGCTACTAGCTGCTCCAGTGATATTCATTGAAGTATTGCATTCTGGTGCTTATATTATATACAAGAATGCAAAGATGATAGGAGAGTCTGACTTATTGGACTTAATATTCCTAACCTAGGGGTAATTCAATAAAATTTTTTCCTTATTAACTTCAAAAGAAAACCTATTCACAAAATGACGAATATTTTCTTGACTAGAATTATTATTCTTTGTAATGAGTAGTGTTCTTAGAAAATGAGGATTTAATATGTACCCAATTAGTAAAAAAATTAAGTCAATTAGAAAACACAATTTTCTATGTTTAGATGTTAATTAAATTCAGGGGTATTTTTAATAAAATTAATATGGTGAAAACAAATTAAGAAAAAGAGTCAATTTAATCTAAGTTTAATCTATTAATCAAGAATAGTGCTTATTTCTTATAGATGTATTTATTGCAATGGTTAATTTACCATTCAGAAGTTCAATTCAAAAGCCTTAGAAATTCAGCTGGGTTCATTTATAGGAGCAGAACAAAAGTAAAATATACAATTAAATGCAAAAATATATTCAGATAACTGCAGACCTTGCAATGATCCTCAAAGCCTCCAAGTTGAGGCTGAAACTGCAGTGAAATCTTTTCATTCTACGTTGATGTGTGAAGACGTCTTTGAACACGGAGTAACATACAATTTGTGGTCTGAAGCACCTGGGCTTGGACACAAAAAGACACAAGTCGGATAATGAGGGAGTTTCAGTAAACTTTACTAGGAGACTTGCTGGATCAGTCTAGAGGAGAATGATTAAGAGGATATAGTGCCATATCTGGTCTTAGGCCAATGCAAAATTGTCTTTTTTTTATTCTGTCATTCCTATTTGAAATAAATTACAGACCAGCTAATTTGTTTGCAAACTGGCATCCGCAAGGTGATGCTTGCGGCTCCTCAGAAGAGTTATGAGTGGCTTTGTGCAGGACTTTTCACCTCTAGCTTCCTGATTCAAATCTAGCCTGAAAGTTATTGCTGTTTGGTCTAGTAGTATGAGAAATGACTCGGTGGTCTTTCAGCTTTGGATTCACTGACTCAAATGTGTCTTTTTATTTTACAGTGAGATAACAATTGTGTGTTAGTTCTCATAGTGAAATCTTAAGTGCAGAGAAGGCGACTAGTTCTTACCACAAAGTAGCTGGATGAGTTCAGCACCATGGTTGACCTTCCCAGCTTACCTCTTGGTAAGACTATAGTGCCTTGTGTCTGCTATGTTTTTTACAGCAGGATAGCTACAGCTAAGTTAGTTTCCCTGTCGTAAAAACACACATTTTTGTCAGGGAAGACATCCCCTCAGTCCATTTCCTTTTGGAGAGGTGTCCATATCTCAATCACCACTAGCAAAACCACCCCCGGCTGGCCCATTCCAAACCTAGGCTTACTATGGTGGTGAGAACCACAAGAATTGTGGAGTCCCACTGTGAGGTTCGCCGTTGAGTCCAGCCATGATGGTTCTGTGTCTTGCATATGTTGAGGGCTTTTCTGTATTCTAAAAATAGGATTTCCCACTTAAGACGTATTACAGATCTTGTCAAGATAGCCATTTATTTTAAAGGCAGAGACCGCAACTCATTCAGATGACAAAATCCCAGAGTTCTAAAGGAATTGACTGAAGAACTAGCATTCATTTTGAAAAGTAATGGAAAGCCAACGGTGTACAAGACAAGTGAGGCTAAGGCAAATGTAGTACTAGAATTTGACCTTGGAAGTTTGGAACTGCTACTAATAATCAAAGCACTTTACAAAGGAGGTCAGTATCCCCGTTTTAAAGATGAGGGAAACGGAGGCACAGAACGGTGACATTACTTGCCAAGGACACCTGACAGAGACAGGAATGGAACCCAGATCTCCTGAAGTGCTTCCCCAGAGTACACCTTACTTTAATCTCTAGTAAAATCCTAGAGAGGATAATAGAAACATGAACAATAAGCACCATGGCTTTATAAAGAACAAGTGATCAGACTTGATATTTTTAAATTAAATTATACATTTAGTGGATGAATTTAATGCAGTGAGTGATACATCAGCACTCCAATAAAATAGTTGATAAGGGACTCTCATGAAATCTCACTTGAAAAATAAATCATTCACATTATCTTAAATATATGGAAGCTGAATAAAAGACCATAAATGATACATATGCATGCACACATAAAAAGTGTATTGAGCAGAGGGAGATGTTCGTTGGGGGTCTCTTGGGGATTTGTGATAGGCCAGGTTTGATATGACATCTTCATTAATAAACTGGAATAAGTGAAGAGCTTGTTCATTAAATTAGCAGATGATGCTAAATTGGGGGGGGGGGGATGAGGGAGGTGATGCAGTTGGGGAGTGGTACAAACACCAGCAAGGACCTAAAATTAATACAACAGGACCTAGAGAGTCTAGAAGTAATGCTAGCGAATAGCAACATGAGAGTCAACCTGGAAAAATAATCTAAAATACTCTAAAATAATCTGATATTCCATGTTTGGGGAAATACTAAATGTCAAACAAGATCTAGGTTTTACAAGGAGCAGAAACTAGATGTGAGCTTGTATTATGATATGGTAGCAAATGCACCTTCTGCATTAAAGGGCGGGGGGAGGGGGGGGAGGCTAGCATTATTTTGTATACATTTATCATGGACTAGAGAAAGTAGACCAGAAATCTTCTGTTCACCTTTGCTTGCTTTACAGCAAGGGCCCACTTAATTAAATTGACAGGTGGTAGGTTCAAAAGTGATAAACATTCAGTTCTGTTCAAAACTGTTCAGAACATTTAGGCTGTGGAATTCATTGCCAAAGGAGATCACTGAGAGCAAGAGCTTAGCTGGATTCACAAATGATTGTACATTCATATGAAGAACAATGTGACTAATTTAATCTATTTAAGAGGCTCTCAGACTCTGGCTCCATAAGGTTCACCCATTTCCAGTGCGGATGCTGTTCTGAGACCTTCCAAAGCAGCTTGATCCTTAGTCATATAATTTCCTTTTACTACAAAGCATTCCATGGTTTTGGAGGAGCTGGGCAGGGCCCAGCAAGGCCAAAATAAATAGGGCCAACAGCGTAGAGGGCCACTGGGGAAACAACAGCAGTGTACGTCATGCCCGGGGCTCTGCCAATACAGTGGGTAAAGGGAGCCAATATATCTACCCATGCTGCTCATGTTGATAGGCCCCTTGCTGTTCCCAAAGACCAGCCCATGCAGCTGACAGCAGTGAATGGGATTTGTAAGTCTCTGCACCTATCTGAAGACACCTGAATGGATGGTTTCAACCTATTTTGCACTCGTGACTTGGTCAGCGTTAATGTACACAGTGTAGAACCCCGGGACAATAATCTGTGCACACAGGCTATTCCCCCTAGGATTGCCAGTTTTGGTTAGATGTATTTCTGGAGGTTTCATCACATGACAATCTTTAATTAAAGATTAATCTTTAATTCCTGGAGACTCCAGGACAATCCTGGAAGGTTGGCAACCCTAATTCCCCCTTTCCTCAGACTGTACCTGTGGCATTACTGTGTAAGTAGTGTAGAATGTCTGGTGGGGTTTTCCTGGTGCCATGGCATGATACCACATAGCTGCATTTCCTCTGTATATGTTCTTTCAAGGCCCTTTGAGGCATAAACTATGCCCATTTGTGCCCATCTGTTCTCCAGAATAGAAGGGGCAGGTGGCATCTCTCAAGTCCATTATCTAGCCGCTCTGTAGAGTCTCTAGGGCCATCAAAGTTGTTTTAAGACAACTTTTTCAGTCTCAGCATTATATCAATGGAATTTTTGCAGTACATATCCTTTCTTTTAATGTTCTTATATTAGTTTATCCCTATCAGAGGCACATGTGATGGGCATAGAGAAACGGCAATATTCCCCTCACAATTCTTCTTGCTGCAGAATGCAGTATTTCAACAAAGAGAGAGGGCATATCTTTTTGCATATGTGCAAAATGTGGTTAAAGATGTGTGGGGAAATGGGGAAATGGGGAAAAATAGTAAGTAAGTAAATAAATAAATGGAAGTGCCTGATGGTTGAGGGCCCTGTGAAATGGTTCATAAATCTCAGGTTGTGCCCCTGGGTTTGCACACAGAGGCTGTCGACCACTCCCTGCATGGAAGTGAGATCAGTAGTTCCCCCTACAGAGGGTGCACCATGGGATCAGGGATTTTTGTGTAGGGAGGGAGACAGGCCTTGTGTTGTGCCTAAGGCTGCATTAACTTCTGAGTACATCCGTACATCCGCCTCTTTGAGCTGTTAACCCTCCCCTGATATGGAAAACAAGGGCTCCATGGGCAGCTGTTGTTTCAGTGGTAATAAGTGATGCAACAGGCAGGCAGAGTTGTAAGAAAGAGATTTTTATTAATCACCCTAAGAAGCCTGTTATGTGCTGAAACTCTAGAATTTATCAGCTAGCAGCCCAACCCTGGTGTGCATTCCTGAGCCAATGGTGTCACTCCAAACTAGGTCCATCCAGAAACCTGACCTTCCTTCTCCAGTTCCACTCATCCTATTACAGCCACTGCCAAGGGAAGCCTTGGGCAGAGCTATTCTGACGAGGAGTTGGCGGAGCTGCAGGGGACTGGAGGCAACACAAAGGCACAGGTAAACTCTCCAGAGTAGGGAACTCTCACTTTATCTTCAGTTGCACAACACCCAGAAAGACCCGGCCTTTGGATTCTATCATAATTATAATAATAGGGTCTTTGTGCGGATGGTCATGTCTGCCAACAGGTAAATTGAGATCTACATGGATTTTGCAGGATCTGTGGCTTTAGGGTGCCAATCTGGGGCAGCCATGCAGTTTTCATCCAATGCAAAAATCCCTCCCTCCCAAGTATTTTCTGTGGGAGTGGGTGCCCTGACTCCATAAGCAGGTCAATTTCTTATCTGTCCAATAGACAAATAGTTCTCCAGGAAAGGTCACTGGACAACCAGTAGTCTGCAGAACCCTTCCTGGTATTCCATATGTTATGAATTTTGATAGGTATGTGTGGACTTCTCAGAATATATGTGATTTTTATATCTAGACCAGGCATATATGCCGCCTGCAAAAATCATTACATTTCATAACGTTTACACATTAGTGCTTGAGTTAGAAACCCTTAAAAATAGGGATTCAGTCCTAATAGTAACAAACTGAACCAATTACAGCAGTACTGCTCGGTCATCTATGAGGAGCTCATTTCCTTTAACAATTTCCAATGAAGGCCAGTCCAGAGACTGAGTAGTTAAGATCACGTTATGGAATAATGATGTAATGATACAATCTTGCAGGCTTTCACATGCAACCTTAATTTGATTAAAGATTTTAATGTAAAAATTACAGAAGTGTACTACAGTTAATTTAGTAGCTGCAGTGTGCTGTACCTAAGGTTAAATACTCCTGAAATTGTCTCTCTTTTTAAACATTGTATCTCAGCTGAATTACTCGTAAACTGTTGATTGTGATATTTTAAAAGGGAAACCATCAAATTATTTTGGGGCTTAAAGAAAAAGATAAAATGGCTGATAGGGTGGTTTACAAAACGTAATGTAGTGAGAAGAGAAGTGTGGGTGTGTGTTTGATATGTAAACATTTGCCTCAGTGTGGGAAACCTAGATGCTTCAGCATTGTGCTGGGAGTACTCATGAGAATCAGACAGATGAGTCTCTCTGTCTTGCCTGTTGCCCTCCTGTCCCTACACTATGCACCTGTTCTCTATCTGCTGCATGGGAGTTTTGCTTGGATAGGGATTGTAGGATCATGCTGCTTGCCTCCTGCCTCCTTTCTCCCTTGTCCATTGTGGTCTGCGTACCCTTATTTCTGATGAGGGGGCTGACCCTGCAAGGTGCTGAGTTCCCTCAGTTTGCATTATAGTCAGTGGGATTTGAGGGGAACCCAACACCTTTCAGAAGAGAATTGAGCCCTTGCAGGGTTGGACCTTAAAGTATGACCTGCTCTTCTTACTCCTGTTGGAATTTTGCCATAACTAGTATAATTATCCTTTATTTTAAAAACTTTATTTTTTATGGAAACTGTTGGTTTTCAACACCGGTACAGATAATTAGTAGGTAAATTACAGATGTAGGGGTACAGATTATACTTTCTAGCTAAATGCCCATGAATCTGAAATAAGAATCCAAATTGCCGCCTCAAAAAGCACCATGCAGCAACAACACCTGTGGCTTTGCTACAAGCCCCTGGGATGGGGCCAGATGTAGCTGCGCTTGTCTAGGACCAAAACCATGACTGTGACTTTCTTATTCTTGGTTTCCCCCTGCTCTAGAGAGATTGTGTCTTGCACCTATACACATCACAATATACATCAGCTCAGCTGTGCTGCCTGGGGTGTTTAGGTCAGAGCCACCCACATGCATGAAGGATGGATGTGGTCATCCCCCCCGAAGGCTGCTCCCCTCCATGTGGTATAGGTTGCCTAGGCAGTGCAGGGGAATAAAGCAGTGTCTTACTATTCTGCATAGGCATACAGGATGGGCTACAGCGGAACCCTAAATATTCAGTCAGAACTCCTCAAGATGAGTGACGTGCAAAGAAAAAACAGCCTGAAGGGTGATCAGTAAATGAGATATTTAGAATCTTTTCTGTGTAAACCATGTAAATTATTAATAGTGATTATACATACAAGGATTTTTGTTGAACATAGAAGCTTAGTCCAATTTTTTTTAAAACTTAACTGTTCCATGGGCATCCCTCATGATCTAAACACCAGTAACCAGAATAACAGAGAGATGCGGTCAATAAGACTGCACAGTTTATAGCCAATCATTTTCAGAAAGTGATGCTTTTTGGTGTAAGGTTTTATTTCTACTCCCTCCTTTATGCCTCCCGAGCCAAAAAAGTAGCAGTCGGTCTTTATTATCTTTGGTTCCTGATTTTATGAGCAGCATAGGGGGACATGCAAATGAAGGCTATTAAAACTTCCATATCGTCACCAAACCATATACGCTACAGCTATATTTCTAGTAGTAGGCTTTCATTGTTTCTTTTTCATTTCTGCAGCATATTTTTACACAGCAGATATCAATGAAGTTGAAAGTTAAAATTTAAATAAAAAAAAATCAATGCAACTCTCAACTAGGCTACACCAAGGTCCTTTATTCACATGTTTTGTTTTCCTCTCAGACTTCTGTTAAGCAGATCTGCAGATATGTACTACCCTTCCCCTCCACCCAAGCTCTGGTTTAGGTATTTTTAAATTCTAGTCATCATACAGCGAGAATTTGCAGGTGCTTCTAGAGAACTTTTTCCCCTCTAGCTGGCTGTGGAAAGGACAATGCAATTAATAACAGATGGTATGGAATGACCACGTCCTTGAGAGAATGCCTTATTGGCACCTCCTGCTAATTGTATCACATATAACACAACTAAAAGCATAATAAATCTGAACTGGGGGACATTTTATGCAAGAGCTCTCCTCCTTTTCCAGACGGTAAATTGCTCAGCTCTTGAAATATCTATAACCTTGTGACACCCAACTTGCATTAGCTTAATTGCCTTTTTTTCTTTTCTCCCTCCCTCCCCCCTCACTCACTCTCTCTCTTGGGTTTGTAACAGCAATTCTGCTTTGTTAGTCTACCTGTTTTACAGCTGGAAGTAAAGTAGCTACATTTCCTGGCTTGTACGGAATTTCGTCAGGCTCTGATTTGTAGACTTAATGATAAATTGCCCTTTTTAAAGCGCTTTCCTTAATATCAGAACAGGAGGGGAAAATGACTAACTGCTGAAGGAATTTAATAAACCCCTGGAAGAGCATTCTCATTAACTCTGAGATGGGAGTGAGTTTCAGATGGATCAACAGATACACCCTGTTCTGTTTGCAAATCCTACTTCCAGTTGTAAAATGACAGCACATGATAAAAAGGCGGGGCATTCTCCTAGTTTAAAAAGAAGCAACAAAGAAGTACCGTAGCAACAGTAAGAAAGGGCTGCTGAAGTCTCAATAGCCTTGTGCCTTGTCACCAGCTGGCAATCTGAAAGGGTTGCCACTGCATCATTTTTTTTTCTAATAGAAATGGGGGAATGGGAGACCTGCTTATGAGGAATTGATCTAGCAGGTTTTGAGTGCGTGTATGTGGGAGATCTAGATAGAGAGAGATCATTTTGTTTTTAAATACACGATTCATTTACATTTTATTTTCAGCCAGCTGAAGAAAACACACGGCATCAATGGTTCTCAACCAGGAGTCTGAGGCCCACTGTGGGGCCATGAGCAGGTTTCAGAGGGTCCGCCAAGCTGGGTCAGCATTATACTTGCTGGGGCCCAAGGCAGAAAGCCGAAGCCCCACTGCCGGGGGCTGGCGCTGAAGCCTGAGCAACTTAGCTTCACAGGGCCCCCTGTAGCATGGGACCCCGGGCAACGGCCCTGCTTGCTCTCCCCTAACGCTGGCCCTGGCTTGTATATGCAGAAAAACAGCTGTTGTGGCACAGACGGGCTGTGGAATTTGTATAGCATGTTGGCAGGGAGGGGTGAGGGCTAAGAAAGAAAAAGGCTGAGAACCCCTATGCTACATCAACACACGCATTTGCATAGTGACTCTTAAGGCGTTGTGTAAGTCACGAAATTGTAATATTGTGTGTTTGTGAAGGACACAGAGCTGTGTGCTGTCTGTGAATTGCTGGTGTTTAGGCCTGTATCCTCTTGCGCTCTCTCTAGTGGGTTTATGTGGATGTTGAACAATGAAGAATTGGCCCTTGTGGGACTCTGCAGGTACAGGGACTGGTGGCAGAATAACAGTTACTGGCCACTATCCTTTGGGTGCATACAGACTACAGCCAGGTTTTGAGCAGTGGTGGATTCAAGGGTGACAATAGGTCATTGATGGTGCCCCCTTTGATTTTACTTATTGGCTTGAAAAGATACCTCACATATACTTAAAGGCTAACAGAGGGAGGTGCCCCCCCCCATATCCCAATTAGCTCTGCCACTGGGTGCGTGCCTCCATGAAGGAATCAATTCATTTTAGTGCATTGCCCAGAATGTTTGCCTTCTCTCTTAGGCATCTCATGATCAGCCATGTCACACACTGCAGAGAGAGCCAGAGGATGGACGTCTGTCCTCCATCCATTGAGAGCAAGAGATGATTCACGAGTGCCATTATCACTCTGAGGGGCGGTCGTATGGTACTGTAGGCGTTTCGGCCCCTCCTCTGGGGCGGCTGGGGACCAGACTGCCTCGCTAGTTCAGTTAGGTGTCGGGGAATTAGCTTGTTTATGCAGTAGAGTCAGCAGCTCAGGACCTCCTAGAGAGGGGCCGAGCAAACAGTCCATTGTTAGGAAGCCCAGAACCTGGCTCAGGGTGGGTGATAGCACTCAATGGCTCAGGCCCTCAGGCAGGGGCTGAGCCACAGTTCAATCATACTATACCCAGGCCCTGGGTCAGGGCGGGCAAGAAACAGTCAGGGGCTCAGGCCCTCAGGCAGGGGCTGAGCAAACAGTATTGGTTGTGGCAAGCCCAGGTCCTGGCTCTAGATGACCAGGAAGAGGGGGAGACGGCCACCCGCACGTTGGGGGGCAGGGGGGACGCAGGCCCACCCACTCCACTGCGTCCCAGCCCGGGGCCCTAGCAGCGGCGGAGGACCTGCTGCTGAGTCAGTGGGGATCCTGGCCGCAACACACTGACATGGGTTCTGGCCACGCTGCAGCCAGACTAGGGTCAGCTGCTCCCGGGCTGCTTCCAACTTCCCCCTCTACAGGTACCTGGGTCAGGGCGGCATTCTCCGAGGGGTCACAAACCATGGGCTCCTTGGGGTAACTGGCAAGCGGCAGGCTTGGCGGCTCCTCGGGGTTGCTGGCGAGCGGCAGGCTTGGCTGGCCACGCCAGACCTCGGGTCGGCTGCCAGTCGCCGTGGCCTCCCAGCGGGGAGCTAGACCACAGGCATCCGGCCTCTCCGGTGGCTGGGCTTCAACTGAGCTCTGAGGCCCGGCTTTTGTACTTCCTGTCCTGCGCCTTGACCTCTGAGGAGCAGGTGCAGGATTCTCTGGCTCCGCCCACTTTGGTGTCCAGAGAGGCTCAACCCTCTCGGGGGCGGCTGAGGACCAGACCGCCTCGCCACAGGTACACTGGACACTGGACTGGCAGTTGGGAGTCTTGGGTTCTAGTCCCATCTCTACCACTGACTGCTGTGTGACCTGGGGCAATTTACTTCACATCTCTGAGACTTTGTTTCTGCTTCCATTGTTTGTCTGTCTTGTCTATTGTAGATGCTAAGGTCTTGTATAGTGCCAAGCAAAATGGGGCCCCTCATTGCTAGCTGGTGTACAACTAGCATGATTAAAGCCCAGGATTGTGCACCTAAGAATTGGATGTTCAGTATATTTTCAAATACAAAGTTTAGTTAAACATGCAGCATCATGCAACTAATTGATGACTTTTGAGCATTAGCCCAGTGCACTCTACCCTGTACTGGACAGACTGTGAGACATACTCGAGAATGGTCTTATGGTTAAAGCAAAGGACTGAGAATGGGAGAACCTGGCTCTGTTCCTTGCTTGCCAAAGAATTTCTGAGTGACAATGGGCAAATTGCTCTATATTGCTGGGTCTTCTGTAATATGAGGATTGATAATACTTAGTGTTGTGAGCTTAAGTTCCTTAATGTCTGTAAAATGCTTTGAGATCCTTGGATGGAAGACACTGTTTTACACCCAAAATGTTAATGGTAATGAATATGTTTTATGAATAAAGAGTAAACTGCATATATAGTAAATAACTTTCATGAGACATCGTCATATTTAATCATTTTTAGGAGCTCAACAATTCAAAATTGGCTCAGGCTCAAAACTATAAACTGGTCCATAACAATAATGAATGAATTTCAGCCGGCTTGGAATTTAAGTTCATTTCAGATAAGCACCCTGAAGTTCAAGTCTATAGGTATAAAAACTTTATTCAAAGTGTCTGAACTTATTAAATCTGCAAACTTAGCTGAATATCCAGCAAAATGTTGCTAAATTGATGGGAGCTATAGGGGCCATAATATGGACCTGAGAACCTAAGTGTAGGCCCACATGTCGTGTTAAAATCTTGACTGTGTATCTATATGTGATATATTTTCAACTTGCATATTTATCATGTCATAGTTTTCCAAATGTATTTTGCTTCAAAAGGTATATATTCTCATTGTCCTCAATAAATGGCTGACCATACCTGTGCATCTGATGCTGTAATCCTTCTGTAGAGTTCTTTGGGAGTTTGGCCTGTGTAAGGACTATGGGATTGCTCACTCTGAACCATCAGTCACTAGGAGAGGGGCAGTCCACTGATGTCTCAGTAGCTAAAGGAAAGCACTCAAACATTTCAAATACTGGAGTTCAGTTAAATTTAGTGTTGCCGTAGATACTGCATTATTTCTAGCAACTCCTGGCCTTCCTGGCTTTTATCTGTGACTTAGTCATAGAAATAGAACTGTGACATACTTTATAAAGCATAGTGTATTTTCCTTGAGTGTGTCACCATTTGCTTTTGGTAGGTGCACAATCTGGATAGATGGTTCTGACTGTGAGACAAAACAACAGTATGGTGGGATGATGATTGGGGGGGATTGTACATTATTATTATTTTTTAATTTGGGGAATTTTCTTAGTGACACATTGTTTCTTTTTCCCTTTCTCTCAACTCCCAGGACTTAAGGATTTGTCAGAAAAGAGAAAGGATACAGGCTTACATGAGACTCAACCCAGTCATTTGTTTTTCTAAATAGACTTGTGCCATGTCATTATTCATTACCAACACGTAGCACTGTTGGATGCTTTTTCTCTTTTTTAGCTCTTATTTTCTGAAGCTCACACGGACAAATGTGATAAATATCCATCCAGTCATGATATATCTCAGTAGACTATATTCATCATCTATTATTGTTGAAATATTCTGAATCGCTTGGTAGTCTTTCATTAAATTTACTCCTCTTTCGTGATGGAATCTCACATATTCTCTGAATGAGAGCAGAAATAAGAACATAATTTAGGCCATCTTCAAAGCCTTTGTATCATGGCACAGTATTCCATTATTCTAAACCTCCATTTAAAATACCAGCTGCCCCTTAGTGTGGAAACTTAAAACACAAAGAGCCCTTTTCTGTGGTACCATATTACCCATGTTTAATAGAAGGATAGTGCAAGTAGTTCTACTTTATATTGTGACTTCACAAACTAATGGGAGGCATTCAGCTGTTCAGTGTTGTGATACTAGCAGAAAATATTACGTGGCCCTTGAGGGAAGAATAAGTACAGGAGAAGTTGTAAAGCTGAGGGATGAGGGGTAATGATGGGGGTTTAACAAATTAGTCTTAAGCCACTATCATGTTACACATGTTCCTTTTCCAATTGTACTATGCTACCATGTGTGGCATAAAGAGCTTTCAGACCTTGCAAGTTCACTTCTAATGCTGCTGATGAATTCTACTAGTGTGAGCAAACATTTGTAAATATTAATTGCTGGACCAATGGAAATTTGTCCTTTTAGTAAACTTGAAAGAAAACCTTATAGAATTGCAAAAGGGAAAGAGTATGCTGCACACAACTGTACAATGGTTTTCCCGAACATTACACCTGGGACTCTGCTAGCCAGTTGGGTTCCCCCTCCTTTTCCATCTGAGATGGTCATTTAGGAAATCGATAGCAATGATGCATCTTAGCTGTCACGTGTCTGGTAACCATACCTCTTATTAGGACAAATATGAATTCAATTTGAAAACAGAGAAGACACTCTAACAGAAGACAGCTATTTATCTGTTTGCAGTTTACCGAGTAAGCAAGGAGATGAGCAAGAAATGACAAGAGCCCTGATCCATAATTCAAATGCATAATTGAAACCACACTTCCATCAGGTGCAGATATTAATCACCCAAAAGAAGACCTTGTCCACAAATAATATGAAGCATGAAATCCTCTCAGCTCCTTCCCATCTCTCTCTTACTTTCTTGTGCACAGGGCTGGTTAATATAGAAAAAGGATTCTGACCAAGTTACTCGTGCATGTGTGTATATAACGTATGAAAGTACAGGGATGTGTGTGTATGAATGTACACAGGTTCTGGGACTAGGGTGCTGCTGCTCCTCCTGTCTTGAAGTGGTTTCCATCATATACAGGGTTTACAGTTCTGTTCAATGGCTCTCAGCACCCCCACTATAAATTGTTCCAGCACCCCTGTGTATGTGTATATAAATCAATGGGTATATAACAGGCCTAAGGAAATGTTATTAGCAAAAGTAATGGCAATAGCAGTTGAATGCTGCATTGGAAGGATCCATTTGCAGAAGTAAAATCCAATACATATAATTGTATATAGTCGAGTCATCCAATCTGATCCCCTGCATCGTGCACACATTATGTTCAGTAACAGGCAGGCTAGTATAAATTTCCTGGGTGTAGCTGAGAGTATAAGGCAATATTAAAAAAAACCCAGCATCAATATAATCAAGACAATCAGTAAGTTGGAGTAAGAAACTTCTTAATACAAAATAGGAAAGGCTACATTAATGCAATGAGAATGCTGAACAGCTGAAATCTCTGTGAAGTCAGACAAACACAAAAAAGTTCTGTCAGCAACATTTATCTGGCCACATTGCATCTCCTATGCAATATTGTTATTTCCAGTAGCAGCCATAAAATGTTACACTTTGATGGGGTGTCCACCACACACAGGACTGGAAAGGGTTGGCCAGGTAGGCCTATTAATTCCACAGGCTGCACCTGGAGGAAAAGCCAGGGTGCAGGGAATTGATTGCAAGCCAGTTCAGCTGTGCAGGAATAGGCAGGGCCTAAAAGCCAGGCAGCTGGCAACAGCCAGGGGCTGCTGCTGGGAAAGGGCAGTCACTCCTTCAGAAGAGGGAGGAGGGTTTGGAGCTGGTACACCCAGAGTAAGATGGGGAACCCAAAGTGGTAGGAAGCAGTCCAGGGAAGGAGCAGCAATGGTTGAGGGTCCCTGGATTGGAACGCAGAATAGAATGGGTCTTGGTTTCCCTACCAGCCACTGAAAGAGTGGCACCTAAGGCAGTGAATGGGAAGACTGCCCAGGGCTGCTGAAGGGAAGACTTTGATATACCTCAGAAGGGGGGAACACTGGGTGACCTGGCTGGAGGGCTTAGTCACGAAGAGGATGCTGCAGTCCCTGGAGCAAGAGAGGGGCTGCAGACCAGAGAGAGAGACGGAGTGATGGCGTGCTGCTATAGGAATGAACATTGACCTGATGAGCTAGTCCCTAGAGCGGCCAGGAGAAGGCACCAGACTAGTGGTGAGTGGTGTGCTCGGTCACATACACCCTTTCCAAACAGAGTAGGAGGCACATTACTTTCCCCAAGCACCTCAGAATCTGAAGACCAACAAATAAACGGAGGGCAGGGGAAAGTGGGCAACATATGTACTGTTGTGATGTGAATGATGTATGGTTATTATTGAAATAGGACATCTCCAAACCACTCCAAGTCTGATATTGGCAGCAGTGACTTTCCCATGAGCGCCATGACAGAGGTGGGTCTTCATGAGGGACTTGAATATAGAGGGAGAAATGGCCTTGTGGATGAGCTCAGGAAGGGTATTCCATGTGTGGAGAAAGGTCTGGCTATTGTGTGGAATGGAAGGAAGAAGCTGGAATAATAGCGCTGTTCAATGCGCAACAGAGTTGTGCTGGGCATTTACTATGTGTAATATAAATAGGGGGAAAGGAACAAGTGTACCAAGTGTATATTTAACAAGAAAAACATGTACAGGATAACTGGGCAGAATTTTCCTTTCATTTACACTGATAGAAAGCCTGAGTAATTTCATGGCTACAGTCCCTTTAGTTTGGATTTACATTGGTGTACATGAGAACAGGATTTGTCCCTCTGTTCATGTAGGAATCCTAACTTTTGCAAATCCTGACTTCTTGTTGTTGTGAGTTTGGCTCTTAATATTGTATTAACATAATTTTTGCCCTTACTTTCCTAATATTTTTCCTGAGAGGGAAAAAAACTCAAAAAACCCTTCCATCTTGCAGCATTCCACACTCTTTGCAATCAGTCTGTCTTGCTGTTAGATGAATAGATGTCAATGTTTCTAGATGTATAACAGTTTGAGAGTAACCGTGCTGCTCTTTATACATGCAATAGCAATAGTTTCTGATATACTCTCGTAAGAGCACTGAATAATGGATGAAATTTCAGCAGTTATTATGGAAAGGGAGGGTTTTAGATGTACAACTGTCTGCTTCTTTGACACCTGGAGCATCTGCTCTAATTGTCACCTCCTCACCCGGTATGGGCCTAATCAATTGTGAGTTAATGTGGTTTAATAGATTTTGAATAAATGGGATGCTATTACCTTCCTCTCATGATTTTTTTTTTTTTTACAAAACATTTGAGAGCAAAATAAAAATGCATGTACCCTTTCCACTGAATGAAAAGATGACAATTATCTTTTTAATCTTATCTCAAAATGACCAATTTCATTTTTCTGAAGTACTTTGGTGTCTGATGCATTTGGTGTGCACCCATCTGATGGTTTTGATCTTGCCACTCTATTACAGAGTGCTGTCGAAATCAGTTGCTTCCACTTTTAAAAGAGTGGTCCTACCACTGACACAGGAAGTTTCAATTATTCCATTTTGTTTGCAAAGCATTAGGTTGGCTCTGTTATAGCAATATTACTGATGTACAGTAAGTTTCAATGTAATCTTAGTGTCAGTGTATTGGTTCATAGAGCACTGAAATGGGTTCTATGCCTAGTTCTGCCATTTGTTTTCTGAGGGACCTTGGGCAAGTCTCTTTGTCGCTGTGTGCCTCAGTTTCCCCATATGTTAAATGGAGATAATGGTACTTCCTTTGTAAAGTAGTTTGAAATCTACAAATAAAAGCACTATCTTAGAGCTTGTGTGTGTGTACATCCCGCCCCCCTCCTCCCTCCCCAGTCCTTGGTTTGGTGGGTTCAGATACAAGGCTCAAGAATGAAATTGTTCTGTGATTGAAAAATTATGGGATGAATGGAATGCAGTAGATGTAAGATGCTGTAACAAAGCATTTAACATAGTGCCTCTCCAATTATTATTTCTATAAAAATTAATTCAAACTGACTTGGACGTGAGCCCTGTCAGATGGCTTGTAAACACAGCGTAAGGATAAAAAACAGTGCTGACTATGCGGGGGGAGGAGAGGAAGAGTTGGCAAGGAGATGTCCAGTGGGGTCATGTAAACATCAGTCTTAGCCCTAGTTTTATTTTATGTCTTTATTAATGATCTAGAAAGACTGAGCAGCAAATTAATTAAATTTGCAGAATTGGGAGGTGCTGTAGACACCAGGGAGGTCAGAAAAATAATATAAAGGAACCTTTAGAGGCTAGAAGAATAGAAACAAAATAAAATGAGATTAAAGCTGGAAAAAATACAAGTTACTGTAATACATCTGGGGAGAATAATCTGTACCGTGGATATTTAATGGGATGGAAATAACAGAGTAAATTATGTCAAAATGATACCAGGATTGGTGGACAGCAAATCACATATCAGTTTACAACACAATATGTGTGTTGGGTTGTTTTTGTTAAACCATTGTGATACTGGGTTGTAAATGCAGAGATGTCACCTCATGGGATCACGGAGGTAATAACTAGAGATGGGTGAATCTGAAAAGATTTAAAAGTTCTTCTTTAAATAAGCACGCCAAAATCTGAAGACATGACCCTGATCCAAAGCCCCGTAAAGTCAATGAGTCTTTCCATATACTTCAATAGGCTTTGGATCAGAGCCATTTCTGAAATTTTCCAAGACTGTTCACCTCTTTTGTACCTCCAACAGTGATCGGGAAGTTCTTCAAGAACAGTTGTTTTTTTCATGAGATGAGTGCCCAGATACTTCAGTGATAGAGCTTACTAGAAATACCTAAATCGATTGATTTCTGATCGTTCCTGCTTCCACTTTGGCGGTATTTACACAATTTACATCCCTTCTCTGTTTTTGGGCCTGGCCAGTCCTGAGGAGTGCAGACATTTGAAAATGGAAAAATATTATCTGAACTTATTTAAATATCAAAAAAGTGTATTTGCTGTTTACATTAACTCTTTGTCAAGTGCTGGCTGGGGATTATTTTACCTGAGCTTTTTGGCTCTGCCTAATGGCAGATCCTCTCACTGGCATTGGTGATATTGCACCTGGATTGGGTACTTAATACCAGACAAAAACGGAGACAATTCCGAGAAACAATGAAAGTGATAAGGGGCTGGAGAGATTTCTTTATGAAGAAAAATTAGAAGCACTAAAGGTGTAAAATTTGGCTAAACTAGGACCAAACCTAAAAGATGATGTCTTGGGAGTAGTAGAAGGGTGTGTACACTAATAAGAAAATGAAATGATTTAGGATGGTCTAACGGGGCATATATATATATATATATTATATATATATATATATATATATAATATATATATATATATAAAATATGCCCCGTTATATATATTATATATATATATAGTGGGGTAAATGACATACAATTTAGGTTGAATGGCAAGAATTAGTTCCTAGCCATGAGGTCTGTTACACCGTGGAACAGTCACTGGAGGCGATTGCTGGAGCCCCGTCACTTGGATCATTTAAATTAGAGCACAAAGCACTCTTGTTATCCACTTAGAAATGGAAAGAACTATTGAATGGATATGATGGGGAAATACAGTAAGTACTGAGTAAACTGTTGAGGGATGCACAGTTTCCTTCTGTAATGTTTATGATTTTGATTAGTTGCATCGTTTCATGTCCCAGCCCCACCCCAGTGAGTTAGTCTTTCACCTTGTGATTTAGACGGAGGTTTTAGACCAGTGTTTCGAAGTTAGGTGCTTGCTAGTACTTAACTGGCCCAAGAGAGGAATAGAGACATTATTTAACATGATCCAGTTTTACCTTTATTAGTATTATAATAACAAATGCTGTGGTATAAAATTCTTGTATGTGGTATAGTAATCTGTTCTGTGAAGAAGCTTTAGCCCTGATGGATGCCTTCACTGAAAGAACTAAATAGGTTCCAAACCTCCTTGTGCTAGTTGTATCACAGCTGTTTTCCAAACCATTTTATAAATCCCTTTAATTTATATCTTTTTTATGATTTTGTGTTTGATCTGTTTTTCAGTCCACTTTTCACCATGGTGTATTGCTTCCCGCTATCCACTTAACTGACTCCTCAGTTTGCATTTCTTTTGACTCTTCCAATAAATTAATCTTACCTAAAGACCTTACTAATGTTAACTCTGTCAGATTTATTCTCTCCACTTTACAGGATTATTTTTTCTTTTTTCCACAATGCTTATGTATTTTCAAATCATTCAGCACTGTAGGCTATCAATATCTCTTGTTTCACTAAGATGGCTGCTAAATGAAAGAACTTGCAGAGCGGAATCTTCTCTACTCTACTTAAAAATTTCCTGTTTCTGCTCTTTGTTTGTAGAAATATTTTACATTTTCTTTCTGTAATATTACCACAGAGGGGTAGAATTTGGAAAGCTCTCTAAGGGGCTAGTTGTAGGCATTCTTGCAGTGCTGTGTCCATTTCTGTTCATGAATAGTAGACTTCACTTTCCGGTACTATTAGAACCGCGTGTCTTTCATTCGCATTGGATTCAGTCAAATCTGCAGAAATGTTGTATACAGGGATCTTACTATTTCTTCCACTGTGAGAGAGATCATGTGTTAAAGCAATATTCCCCATTTACGTATAAGGGAAGTTCTCTTCAAGCAGTAATATCTTTTAATAATGTTTAACTGTGAACTTTGTACATATACATGCAAATTTTGGTATGTATTTCAGGTTGTTGATTATCCATAATGCAATATGACCCTGATGCAGTGAAGGACTCAAGCACATGCTTAACTTTGAAATCAGTGCTTTGTTGGATGATGGCTTTATATGCAAAGTAAAAACAGCCCTTGGAATCACTTACACAGACCCAATTTAGGAAGAGCATTTAAGCATTTGTTTAACTTCAACTCAGTGGGACTTAAAGGAGATTATTGGAGCAAATAATAAAAATAATGGAGCAAAATAAATTCAACTATGACATTGTTGGCATCACCAAAACTTGGTGGGATAATACACATGATTGGAATGTTGGTATGGATGGGTACAACTTGCTCAGGAAGGACAGGCAGGGGAAAAAAGGAGGAGGTGTTGCCTTATATATTAAAAATGTACACACTTGGACTGAGGTGGAGATGGACATAGGTGACGGAAGTGTTGAGAGTCTCTGGGTTAGGCTAAAAGGGGTAAAAAACAAGGGTGATGTCATGCTAGGAGTCTACTACAGGCCACCTAACCAGGTGGATGAGGCTTTTTTTAAACAACTAACAAAATCATCCAAAGCCCAAGATTTGGTGGTGATGGGGTACTTCAACTATCCAGATATATGTTGGGAAAATAACACAGTGGGGCACAGACTATCCAATAAGTTCTTGGACTGCATTGCAGACAACTTTTTATTTCAGAAGGTTGAGAAAGCTACTAGGGGGGAGGTTGTTCTAGATTTGATTTTAACAAATAGGGAGGAACTCGTTGAGAACTTGAAAGTAGAAGGCAGCTTGGGTGAAAGTGATCATGAAATCGTAGAGTTCACAATTCTAAGGAAGGGTAGAAGGGAGTACAGCAAAATAGAGACAATGGATTTCAGGAAAGCGGATTTTGGTAAGCTCAGAGAGCTGATAGGTAAGGTCCCATGGGAATCAAGACTGAGGGGAAAAACAACTGAGGAGAGCTGGCAGTATTTCAAAGGGACACTATTAAGGGCCCAAAAGCAAACTATTCCTCTGGGTAGGAAAGATAGAAAATGTGGCAAAAGACCACCTTGGCTTAACCACGAGATCTTGCAAGATCTAAAAAATAAAAAGGAGTCATATAAAAAATGGAAACTGGGACAAATTACAAAGGATGAATATAGGCAAACACGGGAATGCAGGGGCAAGATTAGAAAGGCAAAGGCACAAAATGAGCTCAAACTAGCTACATGAATAAAGGGAAACAAGAAAACTTTTATCAATACATTAGAAGCAAAAGGAAGACCAAGGACAGGGTAGGCCCACTACTCAGTGAGGAGGGAGAAACAGTAACAGGAAACTTGGAAATGGCAGAGATGTTTAATGACTTCTTTGTTTCGGTCTTCACCGAGAAGTCTGAAGGAATGCCTAACATAGTGAATGCTAATGGGAAGGGGGAAGGTTTAGAAGATAAAATAAAAAAAGAACAATTTAAAAATCACTTAGATAAGTTAGATGCCTGCAAGTCACCAGGACGTGATGAAATGCATCCTAGAATACTCAAGGAGCTAATAGAGGAGGTATCTGAGCCTCTAGCTATTATCTTTGGTAAATCATGGGAGACAGGAGAGATTCCAGAAGACTGGAAAAGGGCAAATATAGTGCCCATCTATAAAAAGGGAAATAAAAACAACCCAGGAAACTAGACCAGTTAGTTTAACTTCTGTGCCAGGGAAAATAATGGAGCAAGTAATTAAGGGAAGGTGGTAAGGTGATAGGGAATAACCAGCATGGATTTGTAAAGAACAAATCATTTCAAACCAATCTGATAGCTTTCTTTGATAGGCTAACGAGTCTTGTGGATAAGGGAGAAGCGGTGGATGTGGTATACCTAGACTTTAGTAAGGCATTTGATACGGTCTCGCATGATATTCTTATCAATAAACTAGGGAAATACAACTTGGATGGGGCTACTATAAGGTGGGTGCACAACTGGCTGGATAACCGTACTCAGAGAGTAGTTATTAATGGTTCCCAATCCTGCTGGAAAGGTATAACAAGTGGGGTTCCGCAAGGGTCTGTTTTGGGACCGGCTCTGTTCAATATCTTCATCAACGACTTGGATATTGGCATAGGAAGTACGCTTATTAAGTTTGCAGATGATACCAAACTGGGAGGGATTGCAACTGCTTTGGAAATAGGGTCATAATTCAAAATGATCTGGACAAATTGGAGAAATGGTCAGAGGTAAACAGGATGAAGTTTAATAAGGACAAATGCAAAGTTCTCCACTTAGGTAGGAACAATCAGTTTCACACATACAGAATGAGAGGAGACTGTCTAGGAAGGAGTACAGCAGAAAGGGAACTAGGGGTTATAGTGGACCACAGGCTAAATATGAGTCAACAGTGTGATGCTGTTGCAAAAAAAGCAAACTTGATTCTGGGCTGCATTAACAGGTGTGTTGTGAGCAAGACACGAGAAGTCATTCTTCCGCTCTACTCTGCGCTGGTTAGGCCTCAACTGGAGTATTGTGTCCAGTTCTGGGCACCGCATTTCAAGAAAGATGTGGAGAAATTGGAGGGGGTCCAGAGAAGAGCAACAAGAATGATTAAGGGTCTAGAGAACATGACCTATGAAGGAAGGCTGAAGGAATTGGGTTTGTTTAGTCTGGAAAAGAGAAGACTGAGAGGGGACATGATAGCAGTCTTCAGGTATCTAAAAGGGTGTCATAAGGAGGAGGGAGAAAACGTGTTCATCTTAGCCTCTAAGGACAGAACAAGAAGCAATGGGCTTAAACTGCAGCAAGGGAGGTTTAGGTTGGATATTAGGAAAAAGTTCCTACCTGTCAGGATGGTTAAACACTCGAATAAACTGCCCGGGGAGGTTGTGGAATCTCCATCTCTGGAGATATTTAAGAGTAGGTTAGATAAATGTCTATCAGGGATGGTCTAGACAGTATTTGGTCCTGCCATGAGGGCAGGGGGCTGGACTCGATGACCTCTCGAGGTCCCTTCCAGCCCTAGAATCTATGACTCTATGAGATGCTTAAAGTTAACCATATACTTACGCGCTTTCTTAAATCATGGCCATAATGATATACTCCTTTGGGGACTGCTCCAAAGCTCATTGAAGTAAATGGAAAGACTCCCATTTACTTTAATGGGAGCTAGATCCTACTCTAGATAAGGTCATATCTCATATTCCAGACATTAATGCTAGCAGATCAAACAGCTCAGCTGTTTAATCGGGGATTCAGGAAAACGAGTTTTATATGTTCATCATTCCAGATGTTGGAAATATATCACATTAGATAAGACTAAGGTTCCTCAATAGAAGGCTGTGCCCCCACTAGGGTGACCAGATGAAACAAACAAAATATCGGGATACATGGGGGAAGCAAAAATAAATAAATAGCCGGAGCGAAGTTGGCAGAGAAAAAAAACCAGCAGCAGCAAAGTTGGCGGAGCAAAAAAACCAAACGGCCGGAATATCAGAACAAATGGCATCCCGACCGTGCATCGGTCAGGACACAGGACAGAGAGCAAAAAATCAGGACAGTCCCAAATTTATCGGGACGTCTAGTCACCCTAGCCCCCACTGACCAGGCCCAGATTCAGGGAATTTAGGTACAGGGTGATCCCACAATTCCAATTCATGTCTCACACTACGTAGTTTGCATAAATCTTTTGTAGCTCCTAACTTCTTGCAAGTCAGGACCAATCACTTTACAGATTGTGTAAGAGAAGCGTACCATTTCAGGGTGTTCCTCTCTACTTTGTTTACTATAAGCATACCCACAATAGTTTCTGGCTCCCTTATTTACTATAAACATATTCATAACCATTAGTTGTTTCAGCAATTACTTGTTCTGGCTAGATCAGCAGTTACTTGTTCTGAGTTGTCTGTTCTTAAGTTGGGCCTGCTTGTGTCAGCTTAGTTGGCCCTACATTCCACTCCTTTTTATTTTCTCTGATGTTAGCATTTTTTTTTCATTTGCGCCATATCTCACACTGTTGTTACAGAGACTAAATTTGGGAATAGGGACCCTGTATAAGCAAACTAGAGATCTGACCCTTTAAGTAAGCTGGAGAGGGAGAAATGTGAACTGAAAGAGGAAAGAAAAATATATAAGGTGCATGCTGTGCAATCCAATGAGATGTTTTTGAAACAGAGTGAGAGTTGTGAAAAAAACAGGAAGGAACAGGATCAGCTTATAAATCAGGTGGCACATCTACAGGACCAGCTGTGGAGATGCCATCATGATGGGAGGCAGGATTCTGGTGAATTTTCCCCAGGTTGCAGTATAGTTGTGGGATGTAACTATGCATCAGTGCCTGTTCAGGTGCCTATGGCCCCTCCTGCTTATGGGAATACTAAGATAAATTAGCCATACATAGTCCCATTGCGGTCAGTGGGATTTGAACATGAAGATTTATGTTATCTTGCAACACACTCTTTATTTTTACTGCCCCAACAGATAGTTGAGTTCTATTGTAGCAGAGACACAGCGATCAAAGAATAATAATGGTAATGTTGTCAAGTATCAGAGGGGTAGCCGTGTTAGTCTGGATCTGTTGAAGCAACAAAGAGCCCTGTGGCATGGTAATGTTGACCGTCATGGGAAATTGCTACCACATGATGGCAGTTCAGTGACCACTGTACATGAATCGGAGATCTTAGCTTTGTTTCTGGTGAACAAGTGTTCCCATCACAACTGGAACCCTTGTCGGCAGAAATGCCAAGGAAGCATGGATACCAGCCTGCCTTCTAACTGATGGTCTCCCCTGATCAGGGTTGAGGCACACTGGAAAAGTGGAATGGGGATGATTACATGGACACAGCCCACGTTGTAACTGTTTTGTGGCTAACAAGAGGATTTAATTCTCCAAAGCTGTCCGTTTGACAACTGCCACCAGCATCCAGCTCAGGCACAAATGAAGCTTAGGGACTGATTAAAGAGGTGCAGTCCCCAGGCATCACTTCATCTTTTTTCTTTTCCCTTCTTTTTGCAATACGCGTATAGTTTTTCTTAAAGGTCTGCACTGTTTACCCTTTTATGTCTACACACACAATTGTTCTATATTTGTTGCGCTTGTTCCAGAGAAATAACTAGCCATATTTTGACAGGAGGGCCATTCCTCCAACTTTGCAGATTTTCATCTCAATGGCAATCTCCCACTTTAGTTCAGAAAAAGTCAATTTTAACTAGCAGTCTTTTCTCCTTGAAAGCAGGCCTTATAATGCAGTTCCCCATTCCAGCAATTTACTGAGCTCCCAACCTCACTTACTCTCATTCACTATGCCAGCAGCTCCCATGATGCTGTGTTACATATTCTTTCTCTTAGGTTTTAATTCTTCTATGTTATAACAAGTACAATAAAGTACTCCCAATAGACCCTTCAGGAGTTCTAATCCCTTTGCTACGATTATCTTCTCCCATCCTTAGCAAAAGAGGGCTTTAATGTCCTTTCATTTTTAGCTTCTCCTTCAAGAGTATTTAACTCATGGTGTGCTTCAGTTTAGAGTGGTTTTAGAATTTGTAATGGAAAATCTTTAAAATCCAAACTCTTAATATATAGAGAGGTCCTAGCTGCATTTTGTACACACCTAAATTGGGGGATTATTAATATCCAGATTTAATTTCAAGCTCATTATGGCCCTGATCATGCACTAACCTTTTTCTAAAAACATGTATGACTTTTAAGCAAGAGGAGTAGTCCCTTGTACTTAAAGCTATGCACATGTTTAAATGCCTAGCAGGATGGAGACTTTTAAACATAAAGAACACTTTCAAAATTCAGTTTGCATTCAGGCTCAAATTTAAACACCACAAAAGTTTGGGGAGTTTCTGAAAGTTTCAAATTCTCTCTCAGAAAAAGACACTGATTTAAAGACACCTCAGATCACCCACCTTTTTGACCCATGCTTTAATACTGCCAAATATACTAACACTATAGCCGTGATTCAACAAACTCCTTAAGCATGCACCTAGCTTTAAGCACATGAATAGTCCCGTGAAAGTCCTATTCCCATATGTAAAGGTGGGTACATGTTTAAGTACCTTGATTAATTGGGTTCCATGTCCAGTACAGAGCTGGGTGAAGACCTCAAACAAGTGTATGAATGTTCTTGTGAATAAACTCTGCTGGAATTCACAATCCCTGTGGTTTACTTTTTTCACTAACATTCAGGTGAGTGAATTTACTGTCAGAAAAGTTCACGGAAAGCAAAACTATTGCAAATGTTAACCCATACAAATATTCCTGAGAGAATTTGCATTGCAAGTGCTCTAGTGGACATTTTGAAAATTAGTTGCTCATGTAATATTCTTTAAACCATTACAAAGATTTTCAGTTAATCACAGAGAAATATACTGTTCCTGTTAATATAGCCTATGTCTTCCAATCAGGGAACAGAAGACAAGACCATGGGACTCCAGTAACCAAATATAAAGTGCCAGTACCCAGAGAGACCAGTTCATGAACTAAACATAAGCTAAAATTTTGTTTGTAGAAAGTATTAATATAACAATTGTAAAGAGAGAACAAATTCACAAACCTCACAACCTGTTTGTGAATAATTTGTAAACAAACAAAAAATACTAATTTGTTTGGAATGACTAAAATGACCAGCTTCCACTGTTAATGGTAGCCCTCAGTGAAATCTCCCAGTATTTAGGAAATTGAGCTTTTTTTAGTATTGTAGGCCAAGCTTTGTTTCAAAATCTACTAACACAGCATGTATATACTGTTGACTTTTATTGCCCCACCCACCAAAGATGCTCAATGACTGTAGAACAATAAAATAAAACTCCCACCCAGATATTTTCATTAAGAAAATAACCTTCAGGACTTTTGGAATACAGTTTCCAAATAGCTATCCCTTTTCATTGGGAAAAGTAACACTACCAGTATGGTTATTATAGTATCTCAAGCCATCCTTATCCACCTGACATTCTAGCTGTTCTTGTGACCTATTTATTCCAGCTGGAAATAGTCTTGCCTAGCAGTTTTTGGGTTTTGTTTATATTTGGCTTCTCTCTGTATAGAGAGTCTAAAATTCTGGTCCCTCCCCTGGATATCCTAACTCTACGGTCCTGGGCCCTGATTTTCCCTGAATACCCACTTAACTGAATGCATTGGAGTTGCTCCTAGTTTACTTTACAACAATGTGAGAAGGTGAATCAGGCCCCTGTTTCTTTTACCTATGTAGGGTGACCAGACAGCAAGTGTGAAAAATCGGGACAGGGGGTGGGGAGTAATAGGAGCCTATATAAGTAAGAGACCCAAAAATCAGGACTGTCCCTATAAAATCGGGACATCTGGTCACCCTACACCTATGTGACGTGTACATAGGACATGTCTTAATTTTCCTATCTGTAAAATGAGATCAATTATAGAGTCATAAAAATGTAGGATTGAAAGGAACCTTGAGAGGTCATGAATCCAACCCCCTTTGCTGAGGAAGGATTAAGTAAACCTAGACCATCACTGACAGGTGTTTATCTAACCCAGGGATCGGCAGCCTTTGGCACGCGGCTCGTTAGGGAAATCCGCTGGCGGGCCAGGACGGTTTGTTTAACTTCAGCGTCCGCAGGTTCGGCCGATCGCAGCTCCCACTGGCCGCAGTTCACCGTTCCAGGCCAATGGTGGCTGCAGGAAGTGGTATGGGCCAAGGGATGTGCTGGAGGATGCTGCAGGTAAACAAACCGTCCCGGCCCGCCAGCGGATTTCCCTGACGGGCTGCGTGCCAAAGGCTGCCAATCCCTGATCTAATCTGTTCTTAAAAACCTTAAATGAGGAGGATTCTACAACCTCCCTTGGAAGCCTATTCCAGAGGTTAACTACCCTTATAGTTAGACAGTTTTTCCTAATATCTAACTTAAATCTCTCTTGCTGCAGAGTAAGCCCATGACTATTTGTACTGCCTGTAGTGGACATAGAGAATAATTAACCACCATCCTCTGTATAACATCCCTTAATATATTTGAATTAAACTACCTACCTCATGTGAGTGTTATGAGGAATGAATAAATGTTTGTGAAGTTCTAGAGAAGTAAACAGTATTATGAAGGGCCATCAATGACAGAAAATTTAGTTCCCAATCCTGTGCCTAGTCCTTTATACCATATGCCCTCTGAGGAGGCAACATCAAAACTTCTACTTCTGGATGAAAAATTGTAAGTGTAATTTTTAAGTTTAAGTGGCTTTTTATTTTGTGTGTGTGTGTGTGTGTGAGAGAGAAAGTCAATGTTAAAAATTCCCAGTATCCCAAAGTTGGTGGGAAAATCAAAACATTTGAAGTTTTAGAAACACACAAATTGAGTTGGGGGAGAAGAGCATTGCATGAACAAGAAAAAATATTCAGCAGTTTGTGCCCAACTTAAAAAAAAATAGATTTGAATTTAAATTCTATTTTTCACATGAATACAAACTGCACTGAATCTTTGGCCAGATTGTAATATCCATACTATCCCTGAATAATACCATATTCCACAAGGGCTGTCACTGACACTAAAACATGAGCTAATATACAATACATACAAGTAGTGTGCATGTAATCTATAAAGTATGTATGACCAAATGTGGTGTTTTCAGTATCTAAAGAATGAAATTAAAGTATTAGAACTTGATGGAGAGATGGCTAATATATAAATAGGTAAAGTTAACTTAGAATATTTATAACTCTAGCCTTTCTGAATGACAATGCACAAGAACAAAATAGAATGCCTTCAACTTTTTTCTATGTCTTTGATGGGACTGACTGAAAAATGTAGGCCAACTTTGGGGACTCGTTCCTCTCTGTCTTTTATCTTGTTGTTGTCTGGACTTAATATGATTACTACATTTTCTATCTTAAAATTACAATGTCCCGAAGGACATTCCAAATATCTTAACCTATATCCCATTGTTACGTTATTCTGTATTTCCCCTTCCTAGAATATCCTTAATTTATTTTTTGGCAGATAGCTGTTTACTAAATCTCTTCCTGAGACAAATATCCTCTCTGCTTTTAAGCATGGAGAAAATGAAAGTAATAAACAAAAATCACTAAAATGTCCCAAATCTGTCACATACACCTCCTCCCCTGCTCCACACACAACTACCATTCAACCTTATGGAAACCCCTCTGTAGCAGCACCACACATTGGGCATTTTGCTAGTTTAGGTGAGACTTGGATAGGAGCCAAAGTCCTTTGCACACTCTTAGCGGTATATCTATGTTTGATGATAGCAAAGTGACAGCTCCTTTCTGTGGCATCATCCCTCAAGAAAAATTTGTGCATAAATTAATGCTAATAATGTCATATCCTCTTAGGGAGTGGGCAGAGATCAGGTACGGCCAGGGAGCATTGACACCATACATTCCCTCTGGTGCTGTGATGTAACCGGAGGACGTGGGATATGGATAGCTATGGCATAGCTTGGAGTGGCTGATTCTCTGTGGATGCCCTGAGATTTGCAGCGTTTTCCTCACAAATTGTATAACAAGCAGGAGATTTTAATTTAAATATTCTTCCTTTTATTTAAATGTTGTCTTTCCACAACATTTCTGAGCACTCCTCCTCTTCATTTGATTATGTTCCTAATAGTGTCAGGAGACAAGGGGCCAGATCCTCACCTGGTGTAGTGCTATTGATTTCAGATTTACACCAGCCTCTGCACCATTCTGTGGCCTTTCTTCAAAGATTAATTTTGCAAAAGAAGTCTCACATTCGATCCTATTTGCACTTAGAGTCTTTGGAGTAAATTTTCTAGCACACATTTAGTAGGGGTGATGATGTACCAAATCATGCCATGACAAAACTAGTCTTTCATGGTGTTTAACACCTATTTGTATTACTGATTTTTTTTAAGTCCCATTCCCCACCCCCCAGCTGAGACAGCTAGTAGATTCTGTGCCTTCTGAACGCTGTTAACCCGCTGTATTTGAGCCTGATGAATAAACCCAAACTTCATGAATTAAGGTTCAGTGGCAGCTCTAGTGTTTGGGTCGTGCTCTGGGAGCTCATCCATTGAAAGTGGGCTATCGAAAGGGTCTGGCTGTGGGGATGTGATGGTGGGGGGGGAAGCCTCCCACACTTGAGCAGTGATTGTAGCAAGCCTTCTTTCATCACAATTGCCAAACCTCCCTTGCCCCCATCTATCAAAGCATCTGCTGTCACTGATACCCCACTATAAGGAACCATTTAACCTTTTCTTCCAGTTGGAATGGGATACAGAGCTCAGAAAAAGGAGCTGCTTTACCTTCCTCTCATAGCACAATACTCAGTATACTTGTTTTGTGTCCGAAATCTGTGATTCTCCCTCCGCTCATCACTGCTTTTGTCAAGAGAAAAAAACAAAATGGAGGATGTTCAATGAACTTAAATAGTAAAGTGTGAGCCATAATTTTGAATTTTTGGCTTCCATCAAATTATATTTTCTGAAATTTAGGCCTGAATTCCCATTTACTCCAAAACACTTTTACATGTCTCTGGCATTTCACGTACATTCACTATAGAGCTACTTTACACTGCTCAAAAGATGTACAGGGTCCTTGGTGTTGTTTTAATCTTTATTTTTAGATATTTTATTATCGCAATAAAGTGTTCAATTTGCATGTGCCCTTGCTTTTGATTTCATCTCACTTTTTTTTAACCACTCCTCCCATGCTCAAAGAGGTTGATTTGTATCTCCGTTAAATTACTGCAAAGGCAGTGCTAAAGAGATTTATTATATATCACATGAATGATATAACATCCTTATGGTATAGAGCTTTACCGTTTTAAAAAGAGAGAGAGAGGCTTTCTACCCCAGGAACTATATAGTGTGTATGTGTTAGTGTTTCAAAGGTTTTCAAATACCAGCAGAACTGTCCCTTCCAGATTTATTATTAGAATTCAGGCAACAATACACTGAAGAAGTGATGGGATGGGGGTGGGGGATAAGTTCCTGTTTAATATTATTTATAGACTAGCCTTGGCTTATCCTTCAAGCTCTGTAAACCTTGCCAATATGCCACTTGTCAAGCACATCAGACCTTGTGCATCAACTGTAGGCCACAAAACATTATACAGTTCACACATCCTGCTTTAGGAATATAAAAATAGTGCTGTTGTGAAAGGCCAGTCTCAAATCCTTTATCTTCATGAGCTCATCTCATCTTTCTTGTAATATCATTTAAGTCCACTTAATGCTGGGTATTTTTTTTTAAAGTATCATCTTTTCTAAATATTGGAGAAAGCAAATCTGGTGGTCTGAAATCCCTATATCAGGTAACATGAATTCCTTTTTGCAACAGCAGCTTGTACCAACACAACTTGCCTTTCGGACTTGAGAGCAAGATTAGTAAATAGATGCAGGGGCTTAACAGGCTTATGCCATTTGTTAAGGTGCTCTGTGCAATTGATAGCTGCTTAGGGGTGGAGGGATAGCTCAGTGGTTTGAGCATTGGCCTGCTAAACCCAGGGTTGTTAGTTCAGTCCTTAAGGGGGCCATTTAGGGATCTGGGGCAAAAATCTGTTGGGGGACAGTACTTGGTCCTGCTAGTGAAGGCAGGGGTCTCAATACCTTTCAAGGTTCTTTCAGTTCTATGAGATAGGCATGTCTCCATATATTAAAATATATTAGATTAATATAATATAATATATATATATACATCTACCTTACATACATATATGTCCCCCATCACCCTAGCTCTGAACACCTCACAACTTTAATGTGTTTATCTTTACATCACCCATATGAGATGGGAAGTTACTATTATCCCACGTTATAGCTGGCACAGCCAAGGCACAGGGAGGTTAATTGACTTGCCCGAGGTCACGGGAGAAGTAAGGAAGTGAACCTGAGTCTGCTGAATCACCGGCTAGCACCCTAAACACTGAATTGTACTGTCACTTACTTTTCAGTCTATTCATTTTCAGCAAATAGTTTAGCAAACTGTTGGGTTTGTTGGATGAGAAGAGGTTCCATTTGCCTGGGGCACTCATTGAAATCAAAGGCAAGGCACCCATAGAGCAAGGCCACTGTGAAAGCATGAGCCAACCATTTCCAATAAAATCTTGAGCTTCGCTTCTACAGTGCCTTACATTCACTGCTCTCAAAGCACCTTTAAAAACTGTAGGCTAGACCCTCAGTGGGTGTAAATCACCACAGCTCCATTGGTTTCAGTGGAACTTGACTAATTTACACAAGCTGAGGCTCTGGCCTGAGAATTTAAACTCTCAATGTCCTTGCAAAGCACTATTACTTTCCCTCTTCTAGATAGAAGTAAACGGAGAAGTTAAATAACTTGTCCATATGTCAGACCCAGAAATAAAACCCAGCTCTCCTGACACCCAGTGATGTGATTTTTAACCACAAGATCATCCTTCTTCCCACAAACCTTTGCCTAAAACTCAGATTGTACCAGAACCCTACCTCTTTCGAGCTTTGAAAAATGGGCATTGAAATTTCAAAAATATAGGGCCAGATCCTAAATTGGCTTACATCTGTGTAGGTTTATTGTCTTCAGTGGAGATACATCAATCTAAACCAACTGAAGACAGTTTGTAAGTTTTTTTGTTTTCATATTCTCTTCACTTCCATGTCTAGACAGGAGCAGAAAATGCTGAAATATTGTAAGAAGAACTTTGCGGGGTATTTCTCCCAACTGAATCTCTGAATTTTTGACATCTGCCATTTCCAACGATTGTGGTATTTGAGTAAATCACGTGACCCTTACTTTTGTTGCTCTAAAAGAAAAGTACAACCCTGTTCAATGTTTCCTGTGTTTTTGAAATGAAAGTGTTGCTAAGCAGAGATGGGCACAAACCAAACCCTCAGATCCTCACATCTTAGAATTGAAACTGCATCTTCTTGGGGCATTTTCTGAATTCTTGTGTAAAAGGGTAGGGTAGTAATAATTTTTTCCAGTGAGGGTTTAAGGCAAACATTATTAATGAAGACACTAAAAACGTTATTTTAAAATAACTTTCATGTGACTTTGGATTCAGATAAGAAGTTTTCCATTGGGTGCAGTTCTGATTTCTGTCTAACAAATTCCTAAAAGTGTCAACCCCACTTGGAACACAAATGTCCATGAACTAGTATCTGGAAGCAACAATGGGTGTTATGTTTGTATGTTAAGGTATTGTGCTGGTGGACATCACCATAGTATCTAACCGCTGCGGAGCCCGGGCCCTTTAAAGCGCCGCTGCCGGAGCTCTGGCAGTGGGGCTCCAGCAGCGCTTTAAAAGGCCCGCGGCTCCCCGCAGCGGCAGGATCCGCGGGCCTTTTAAAGCGCGCCCCCCCACCCCCCCCAGCCCGGCTCCGGCAGCGGGGCTCCGGCAGCGCTTTAAAAGGCCCGTGGCTCCCTGCAGCAGCAGGAGCCGCGGGCCTTTTAAAGCGCCACCCCAGCGAAGCTCGGGCAGCGCCTTAGCACCGCTTTTCCTCACAGGGGGAGCAGCCGCTCCCCCTGCTCGCCCCCTGGCTACGCTACTGCTCCCACCCACCTAAGTTACAATGTTTCCAGAAAGTTAGGAGAGCCTGATTCTAATCTGTTTATGCTAAGGTCCTATTACACTGCTTTGGCAGTGTAAATGCACTTTTAAAATTGGAGAAATTTATAGTTGTACCTACTTCCCTTTACACTGGCAGGGATGTGTAAAAGGGCCTTAGTATAAAGGAGTAAAGTGTTTTCTGTGAAAGCCAATGCTGCTCTAGGATCTTGAGTCCATACTAGTCTTTTGACAGGCTGCACTGTTGGTTTTTTTTTTTTTTTACAAACTATTTAAATATCTGCTTCGTATTCATATAATATATCCTGTCCCCAAACTCCATCCAACATTTCTGTAGCTAATTGCTGGTATATTGATACTTTGTGTTCAATTCATTATGCAAGGAGCCCTGAATGGTTGGTTTCTGATAATTAGCTATAATGGTACTTCTTTTTGTAATGGTACTAGTGGTAGTTCTATAATTTCTTCTTCTAAGCATGTGTGATGTGCAATTTCCTATTGAAGTACATCCAGTTCCATCATTCGAGTAAAACAGATCTGCATCCACAGTTTGCAAAAGATGTCTGTGAATGAAATCACTCAATGCTTTAGAAAACTTTAAGCATTTGGATCTCAAGAACATAGGCTAAACACTTGGCTAATGAATAATATCATGGCTTCCTTGCTTTCCCTTCTCAAATCTCAATGGCCCTGATGGATTATCTGCAGCATCTCCCTTCTCATGGAAGCTAGAATAATCAGTTTATCTCCCTTGAATAGCAGTTCATCATTTTCATTGATTTCTTCTCTGCAGGTAAACTATTCTCTGATTTCAAGTGTCACTTTACTCTTCTCTTCAGGCTACCCATCTCTTATCACTGTTTGTAACCTCTGGAGATGTTCATTCTTCTATTGGCTTTCTGACCTAGGCAAGTCTTCAGTAGTTTTAGAAGAAAGTACCTAGGGGTCTCTGAGAATCTCCCACTACATCAGTATCTGCCATAACTTCATGTATTTGACTTCTCCTCCTGCCTTGTGTCACTCTGTAGCTCACAGGTAAACGATGATGGTTTACCTTATGGTTTGGGAGTTTGAACTAGAACTGCTGCCCTATCTATATTTGTTCTGGGTAAGATTTTGAAAGCAGGTATGTGTAACTGCACATAGTTCCATATAACTTTTTAATTTTTTTTAATTTCCTTTTGATGTTGCTGTGTTACAATTATGCAAAAAAAGAGGCAGCTATCCATATGCTCTACGTGCATTTGACAGAAATTTTATCCTGCTGAAAACCAGCAGCTAACCTCCAACTAATGTTCTCTTACAAAGATTACCCTCAACCATATGTCACCCCCATCAGGTCCATCCCTTCTAGAAAGTTTGCTTAAAATGATAGACCTTAAAATGCTGCACCTTAGTAAACTTGTCTAGTAAAATACTCTATATGGGAGCATGTATTGAATATTTCCACATGAACATGGTTAGATAGGCATCTAACTCCGTGTGCATCCAGACTGGCTCACATATATCAGGTATTTGCACCTGAGTTAGGTGCACACTAAGGTAAATATATCATCAAGTACGCTTGCTTACCAAGCTCTGTTACTATGCCTTTCTGTAAGGCATTTTCCTTTGGGATGTTGGGAATTACGGAAGATCAAATTTAGCTTCTTATACCTTGAAAGCAGTAGACACAGTTCAAACTGCTACTTCTAGTTCCTCCAGATGCAAACCCTAGTAGAAATAATCCAGTTATTAATGTTATGCTGAGTTTCAGTGCTATGTTATACTCGGCTGCAATCCATAAAAATATGTTAAAATAGTAAGTGGTGTCTGCCAAATGATACCAAGCCTAATGGACATTAATATTCAAAATCAAATTCAATGCAAATGCAACACACAATTTTGTTCCCTTTCTCTTTATTTTGTATGCTTGTGAAATATTTTATATTTAAAATGTTAGATTTATAAATACCATCAGAGACCTGAAGCATAGTATTGAATTTCAACTTATGATTCAGTTGGCAGTTGTAAAAATGTATACATGCAATCACTGGAAAAATATTAAAATGCAATTATCATGAAAAATAAGGCAAGGAAAGTGTATTTTAATGAGAAATGTACACTGGGGTTTAATGCTCCTGAAAACAAAGGATTTATAGCAGAAGCAAGAAGCAGTTACCATACAGTACAATTAGGGGCTGTGAAAGCTTCCCTGACACATCTCTGTCTGTATGTCTCTATCCTGACCCTCAGCAACCCTTCTGTTCTAATCTTGGCCCATTTCTGAGCAGAGGCTACCAGCAATGTGGTAGATTTATCCATTTCTGGCTAGGTTAAAATGATCAAATCTCTTTTCATTCATGATATAGTCCTATATTTGAACTTCGGCTCCAAATTCGAAGAGCCGAGTATTAACCCCGTGCAGTGCCTAGACCCAGACGCCAAAAGAGAAGAGAGGATTTACCTCAGATTTAATTTATCAATGTTTGGGTTTTGTTTCCAGTCTAGGAAAAGATGGGGATGATGACACTAGGTACAAAATTGGAGTTGGTTGGATGATAGTTTGTGATGTCTCTTGGAGTCAAATGCAGGCCTGGCAGAAGAGGGTGTTCTTCCACTGGTTTCCAGCTGAGCTGCGTCTACTTACTTTGAAGCTGAATTTGATCTTGGGCATGTAATGATTTGTGCTGTAATCCTTCTGCTCTCCCATCTGTCTGTCTTGTGCTCTCTTGTTTGTTTGTCTCTGCTTGTTATCTCTCGTCTGATACTTAGATTGTAAGTTTTTTGGAGCAGGTGCCATTGATTTGTTCTGGTTTGTAGAGTGCCTAGCATAATGGGGTTCTGACTCATGGCATTACCGCAATATAAAAACAGTAATAATAGACAGTTTGCAGATCATTTATCTTATTTCTCTTCTCTGAAAGAGTTAGGAAGGGGTAACGAATAGAGGGAAAGTTGTAAAGATTATTTTCGTCTCTCTGCACTGCCTTTTTAACAACTCACGTCTGTTCTTTTCTTTAACAAAGTGAAATGTAAGGCATAGAACTGTAATGTCACGGAATGGAAGAAAAAGTAGCATCCATTTTAAATGCTTGGTGTCTTTTTCTTGTAGGGATGAGGTGGGGGAGGAGTTTCTGCACGTGGTTGAGACAGATCATATTGGCCAGTTATTCTCAATGATTTCTTTTTTATTCAGTATGTTTGAATAAATTGAGGAAATATACCTGCTGTTAATGCCATTTAGCCCTGTACTGTAGGCTTTACTCACGTGAGCAACCCTATTGAAATAATAGGGAGCTTGACCTTGCAAACTGCCAAGAGATGTTAACTACTCTGGGACCAATTCATCTAAGCACTTAAGCATCTGCTTAACATTAAACATTTGCTTAAGTGCTTTCCTGGATTAGGATCAGTGTTCAGTGCCTTTATGGATCAAACTCAGGCATAGGTAATGTTTAATGTAGATGCATGTAGTATGTGTCCATTGTTAGGCTCATAAGGTAACCCCTTACTCTCGGTTACTTTATCTTATCCTACAAAATTAAAGATAAGTATCCTACAGTAGAAAAGGAAGGATAACGTGTACTGGTCCAGCCATACCCTGTCCAGTTGTGAAACAGCACAACACTTTATAGGGCAGTTTGTGGTCTTCAATCTCCCTGAACAAAGGTGTAAATAAATAGTTAAGATGTTAGATACTTGTTAGCAAAAAGTTACAAAGGAAACTACTTAGAAGGACAGAAGTTAGTTGATTTCAGTGATTGTCTTTTGAATATGTTCTGTGGTGGAATGCATGTATCAGACTATAAATCTTCATGGCTGCCATACAGACTTCTCTTTTCCTCTGTTCCCAATAGCATCATCTTCTTACCTAGCATTATTTTACAACGTATATTTGCGTATTACAGATATCCTGGGTATGGCTGGGGAGAGTCAAACTTTGTATTTCTGTAAAGGGAGCAATTCTCAGGTAATAGTTTCCAGGGGTGATTTAAAAAAAATAACTATTGTTTAATGTAATGTTTTGCACCGATGACAGAGAGGATTCTGGTGCAGCCTTGGTGTCAAAATTTTGGTAGAAATACTGAAAGAGAGAGTTTAAGATTGCCAAGATCTACAGTCACATTAGACATGGGTAGGTCAGTTTATTTAGTCTGTGGGTACTAAAGGTGTTAAAACTGGACAGATCAGTAAGATCTATAGGCAGAAAGAACTAGTGCATACTTACATATTGTGTGAGTGTGTGTATTAAAACACTTCACTGGAGTGAGGATTAACAAACATCTGACTTCTCTGAACCAGTCTAATGGACGCAAGGTCAATGGTACAGATCATGGTCCTCATGGAAGTAACACTGGCTGTATCCATTGAGCATATGGAAATAATTGATCGAAAGAACTAGTCTCACCGAGGGAGGGTTGTGTGCCTAAATGGAAAGGCTAAAGAGGCCTCTATAAAAACAACAAGAGAGGCATCCTAAACGTAGGCCATGAGTGGCAGGTGAACGTTCACACTGATGCCCGTTTGCTGCAGTATGAGGGAAGAAAGACTGTAGACTGAGCAGCTGTACTGGACTGGTTCATTCTGAAGCAAGGCTATCTCAAATGTGTGCATTATTATGCATTAATTGTATTGCAGTAGCACATAGGCGCGCCAAACGAGGATCGCTCCAGGTGCTGTACAGATATGTAACAAAGTCCCTGCCTCAGAGAACTCACTGTTTAAATGACAAAAGGGATGTGACAGACACACAAGGTTGAAGTGGGTTGGGAGGATTCAGGAATGACTAACTGAACAAAGTTAAACAGAAAAGCAGAGGTCCCAGCTCGTTGGCTTTGGGAGCCACTGTCATACAGGCAAAACAGCTAGTCAATCTATAAGATTCAAATTGAAAACACATTTTTTTTTTCATGAATAGCAAAAATATTGGTGCTTGGGTGTTAACAGGGGCTAGTATGTATCAAACAAATCAAACCCTGTTGAATGCTGTACTTGCCGTATCTATGGATAATGGTAGGTTAGCCAGCAGGACTTTTCTGCCACAGAGGTTAAGAAAACATCAAGGTGCTTAAGTGCTTGTTTGGCAAATGATGGATGGGGGGAATTGCAAATCTGAACTAAAAATGATTAAGCAGTGATCAGAAAGGACAGCATCAGTAATTATTAGTTTCAGACCACATGATATTGCAATATCCAGGCACCAGCTATCAATTAGCCTCGTCAGAATTCAAGAGAGTAAAATCCTACTTAGTATCTACATTGCACAGAGAAGAAGCTAACTATCTGGGTAGAATCCAGCAAGACACCTGCAACCATCCAAGCTGCATAAAAACCAGAGGGCTGGATATACGGGATGCTGGATTGCTTAGCAGAAAGAAGAGACTGCCTTATGAGTTGCAAAGGAGAAGGGAGTGGGGACCCTGTACAACTGCAAGCTGTGGAGCTGAATAAGAGCTGAGCTTGTACTAATGGTTTCCAGGCTTCCCACATGGACACTCCACACTCCTGATATAACTGCCCATAGCCCTTCCGAATGCCTATGGAGGCTTCTGTGTGGCCATGAGTGGGAGGCCATGGATGAGCTCTGGACTCATTCCCCGATGCTCCAGTTTTTTAAATTTAAAAATCAAATCTTTTCTCCTAGTTCTAGATGAAACTGTCAGTGCTGCCGCCTTATTTTAATCTCTGGGCCATCTATGTTCCTTTTTTTAATGGCTGACAGCAAGAGTCAGTTGTTAAAATGAGCTTTCAGTAGCTTCTGAGTCCTCTTCAGTAAAGTCACCCAAGCAAGAGTCTATCAGTCTTGATCTGAGGCCTTTCTAAGCATGTCCCCTAGGACGTTGTCCTCTCGGTTAATGACAAGCACACTCATGTTGGGATTAGGGTTGCCAATTTTGGATGGATGTATTCCTGGAGATTTCATCACATGACAATCTTTAATTAAAGATTAATCTTTAATTCCTGGAGACTCCAGGTCAATCCTGGAGGGTTGACAACCCTAATTGGGATGTCAGAGAACTCCCTGAATGTGCTAAGTGAAATCCCATGACCCCATCCTCAGTAGTCTGATTGCCATGTGCTATGTTCAAGGCATACACGGAGAAGTTAAAGAAAAAACATAAAATACTCTTTCTGAAAGGTTGCAATATAACAACTAATTTGTTTCCTAGAATCCTGAACCCAAAAGCACAAGAACCAAAAATCAATCCACCTTAGAATCATAGAATCATAGAATCTCAGGGTTGGAAGGGAACTCAGGAGGTCATCTAGTCCAACCCCCTGCTCAAAGCAGGACCAATCCCAACTAGATCATCCCAGCCAGGGCTTTGTCAAGCCTGACCTTAAAAACCTCTAAGGAAGGAGATTCCACCACCTCCCTAGGTAACCCATTGCTGTGTCCAACCTTGGTGTAGGCTGGCTCTATACAGACTGACTACTCAAGATCCAGATTGCATGTTTCTCTATAGAGCCCCCTCACCTGCAAGCAGGTCCAAGAAACCCCTTGAAATTTAGGCAAAATTCTACACTGGGAACTTGGTGCAATTCCCAGCTCAAGTAGACCTACTCATGCTAGCTCTCAAAAGTGTAGTGCAGTCATGGTAATACAGTCAGCAGCAAGCAGCTGGATGCCCAGAGTACGTCTACATGAGCTGGAATCTCAACCCAAGCTCCAAGTGTAGATGTGGCCTTAAGTTTGTCATTTTAACAGTTTTTAATTCACCGTGCCTTTTCTGGTGCAAAAGAGAAGAGGGTGAAATCTGGAATTCTGCTGTTCAGAAGAGGTGGGAGTACTTATGTCTTCATAATTCAATATTTTGTAGCTGGTAGGGAGGGAAAATGTCTTGTTATGGGAGGGAGTATCCATATGCTTACTGAGATTTTGTATGCCCTTACCTCGCTATGAGCAATTTGAGAGACCTCAGAGTGCCCTAAATCAGTATCGAGGGCCCAGTGGAAGAGCTGCTGTGTTTTTCCACCATTGTAACACGCCATCTAGTGGTCTGATGAAGAGAATACATAATGATGAAAGCTAGGAATAGGCTCCTTGACTGGCCACCAAGAGTGAGCCATTGCACCTTCTCCCCAATCCCAGTTCTGAATTGCCAAAATGATTGCCAAACAGTGATAGCAAATAGGGAGGAGGAGAGAACGGTTTTTTTGTTTGGGCAGAGGTTTGAGGCAGGGGGAGGGGAGGAAAAGAGAGGACTAATGGGATTCCCAAAGGTTTGGATGATTCCGGTAAGATTAGAGAAAAATAGAAAAATGGAGATATGCCAATCTCCTAGAACTGGAACAACCTTGAAAGGTCATCGAGTCCAGTCCCCTGTCTTCACTAGCAGGACAAAGTACTGTCTCCTGACAGATTTTTTTTGCCCCAGATCCCTAATGGCCCCCTCAAGGATTGAACTCACAACTCTGGGTTTAGTAGGCCAATGCTCAAACCACTGAGCTATTATCATCCAAATGATGAGCTGTTTGTCTGAACCAAAGTGCTAGCTGTTTGGGTTCTAAAAAGGGGAAAACTAAAACAAAACTACAGAGGAAGGCACTTCAGTCTCCAGGGCTTTTGTTGTCTTATGAACAATTCCGAAGAGAGCACGGGTGAGACTAGAGTGAGAACCCAGCCACCATTGCCATAAACCGCTGAAGCCCAGAAATCAAAGGATTATCTGGATCCCTTTGACCAGATCTTGGGTTCCACAAACACTTTGAAAAGTGTCTGGTTGAATTTGGGATCCATAAGGGTGGGGTGGGAGGGGCAAGGGCTTAATGCACACTTAAAATACTGATGTGTGACACAGCCTTTATTAGGTGGACCAATTAACTGGTTAAGCAAGGAACTCGGTTACTCATGCTTGGCTTGTGATTTTCAAATGCTCTTAACATGGTCAAATGAAGGCCAGTTTCCTCCAGAACAATGTCCTCCATGCATTATTTTCCAGCCGGGACTATTTCCATGCCAAATTCCAAATGTCAGACTGCAGCTATTCTCCAGGGTGTTATTGTGGTTTTATGTGGATGTAACTCCATTGAAATCAATGTCCTTGCACTGGTGTAAAGTTGGGAGAGAAGAGGAGAGGAGAATCAGGCCCTTTGACTGTTGGCGTGTGCAGGCCTCACCTAAATAAGGTTAGAGAATTGGGATCTTTTAAATTCTTTGACACTGTTACAAGAGCAGTTTTATTTTTTAAAAAAATAACCTTTAAACCAATATGTTTTATGAGTAGTATTTAAGCAGATAATCTCCTAACATTCTTGGAAATTAGACAATTTAGTTTTACAAAACCAATGTATTTTGCTTCAGTTTTATTTCATTATGGGGGTTGCAGTTTCTCAGAAGCTACCATTGGGTTTCAGAGGAGATACTGTGATCCATCTTCAGTAATGCCTAGTGACTGGGAAGTCATAGGACAAAGGCCTAGAAGGTGCTGAGCACTTCCTTCAAAGAGCTCAGTGCCTTTCAGGAGATGTCTAGCACCTCATAGAGTTGGGCCATATAGAAAAATGTATTTACCACCAAATGTCTTTACCACCTACAAATAAACATGCTCTTTAATTCTGTACATCATTGAATATCATAGAAGTATACGGGAACAACCTCAATGGACATCCATGTTGTAGTTCTTATGGTGGAATAACTGCTGGAGAGAAATGATTCTGCAGGTCTAATAACAGATACCATTTTACTAGATAAAACACAGTGCTGTTAGCAAATTAGAAAAATCAATAATGTGTTGAGATTTATCTAGGTGGGAGGTAAATTACAGTAATGCAATATGAGGAGGCACTGGAGGAGACAGCTAAATAATTGAATAAGCAATCCACTTTTACACCAAAATGTAACGATATACCATGTGATTAATGGCCACCAGAATATCAACATCTAGAAAAACAGCTGCAGGAAACGGTCTAGAAAACCTTCTGTAGACCGCTGTTTAGCATGGAAAAGAATGAATTCATCTTACTTTCAGGATAACTTCATACTGGAAATGAGTGACAAAGGAGGAACTAATTGTGATACTGACAGCTGGCTCTAGGAGTGTTATTGTGTTAAGGATTTGGAGCCTGTCATGTCTGCTGAGAAATACAATACATGGCTGCCGTGCAAAACAAAAGACACCCCAATTTGTCTTTGAGTTCTGCAGAATTTCTGTGGAAATGCAGCCGTTCCTGGGAATCGTTTATATTCACAAGGTGGGCACATTTTCCTGCTCTTTTGTTTGGGGAAGTTTCAGTTCGGCTTTTTCATGTGGGAGCTTTACATGGTGTACCTCTGAGTTTTTAGCATAATTGGTTTAGTCCCATGGGTAGTCATGTAATACAAATTCTGAGTTCCTGGTGTACTGAACCTACCCCAGGTGGCCGGAAGCACTGGTAGAATCTGAATTCCTGTCCTTCATATAGTCCCTTCTGCCCTTAAAACAAATTGCTTTCAACATGCTTTTAAGCCCCAGAATTCTCTTCAAAGAGGTGTCAAAAGCATTGATAGGGGAAGAGGTGCTGCAGAAGGAGAGGAACTAGTACAGCTGCTGCACTTCTCATGAAGAACACAGCTACCAGAGCTGGGACATTACTGAAATGGGGGCGGGGAGGGGCAGCAAAGGTGAGGCAGTATGGCTGAGGAAACATGCTGAGGAATTAAGGTGATGGCTAAGGAGTTGCAAAACAGGAGCTCTGGGGACATTTGAGGGGTTATGGGGACTACGTTGCGGGGGATTTCTGTGGTAGGGGAATCTGAGTGAAGCGTTGCTAAACGGGGGCATAGTGAAAAGGGCATGGGGGATAGAGAGGGAGTTGTCAGAGTTGACTGCATTGATTTTGCTAGTGCATTGCATCAAAACTTGCACATAAGTAATTGAGTCTTAGTCCATTGAAACTTTACCCCAAATTGTTGTTGTTTTTTCTTAAATTATGTTAGTGCCTAATTAGCCCAGTGAAGGATCAGAGCCCTACTGTGCCAAGCAGTGTCCAGACAAGTAACAAACAAGACAGCCTCTGCTTGAGCGTTCACAGTATAGGTGTCAAGACACAGCAAGTTGGCAAAACTGACAAAAGTGGGAGTGGATTTAGTAGGTCAGGGCAACAGTAAAACCAAGTTTAGCAGAAATCCTGTATCATATGATTGGATGAACTCCTTTGATTGTGGCCTCCCTATTAATGCACTGAACCACTTTTGCATGTGAATGCAAGGTGCATTTCAATAAATGAACAGACACTACAATCAAATGATCTCTCTGACATATTCCCTAAGGAATAGAAAATCCTTGGAACTCCCATGGGATGTGGAAGGCCATAACTGCTCCCTTCAAGGGAAAATACTATTGCGAAGTTTTGACTTTATTTAGCATATAGGACTCCAGTGGAAGGTGCCGCTGGGAAAGATTGCTCTAGTGCAGCTTCACTTGCAGTATCAAGAAAGCTTCCCCACAGATCTATACTGAGAGCTAGTTAGTCTTCATATAAGACCTGAGGTAATTATCATAGTCATCCGAGATGCTGATGAAGTCAAATTAGGAGGGTTGTGTAGATAGTGGAATTTACTGTGAAATTGCAGAAGGACATGGGAGAAGTTTAAATAGAATAAAAGAATGAGCTTCAGTATATGGACTAATGCAAGTTAATACCACTTGGGGTGGGGAAACAATACCCAGTAGAAACAAATGTCAGAAAGCTGGCAAGAGAAAGAGCAGCAATGCAGAACGTGATCTGGAGGTGATACTAGATCACAAACTAAGCATGAGTGCATGATGTGGTTATAATTTTATGAAGGAAATGTTATAATGGGATATGCCATACTTGCAGGACACTTTTTGATAAGTCTAGAGAGGTGTTATTTCCTCTTTATAAAGGCCACAACTAGAACTGTGAATTGTGGGGTAAGCAATACTGAAAGGACATTGATAAATTTAAGAGGGTGGAAAGAAGGTCTGCACAAATGATTAAAGTATTAGAGGGCATGGTGTCATCAGCAGAGACTGAAGTAAATGGATAGGTACAGTTAGAAGGGAGTTGACAAAAAGGAGACATGAAAATAGTCTAAATACCTGGGAGGTAGTACGTATTGTGTGGTGGTTCTGGTGTTTTTTTTCAAAGGCAGTGGAGGAATTATTTAATGTGATCAGAAGGATTAAGATGAGATGAGTAAAAGGCAGAAATATCAAAGATAATTCTGAGAATGGAATAGTTTGCAGCTGCATGATTGGTTTCATTTTCCTGAGGGGAAACTCAATGCTCAATGCCCAGTGGTTTGGGAAACACTAAACCAAAGCATTCAGTAGTATGAGAGGGTAAAAACTCTGTGGGGAAGAGAGGTGCTGCAGTTGCCAACAAGGACGACAGAGGGGTAGAAGACAGAGGACATGAGACACTTTCAGTGAATCTAACGCAGGCACCTTCTGTTTCTCAGTGAGCCTGAGTCTGTGGGTATGTCTACACTACAAGAGTAGTTCGATTTTACCTAAACCGAATTTGTGGAATCGATATTACAAAGTCGATCGTGTGTATCCACACTAAGGACAGTAATTCGACTTTGTGAGTCCACAGTAACGGGGCAAGTGTCAACATTGCAAGCGGTGCACTGTGGGTAGCTATCCCACAGTTCCCACAGTCCCCGCTGCCCATTGGAATTCTGGTTCGAGCCCCCAATGCCTGCTGGGGCAAAAAATGTGTCGAGGGTTGTTTTGGGTGATTGTCGTCATTCAACCCTCACTCCCGCCCTCCCTCCGTGAAAGTGCCAGCATGCAATCAGTGCGCACCCTTTTCTGGTGATTGACAGCGCGGATGCCACAGCACCGCGAGCATGGAGACCGCTGTGATCATCACTGCAGTTATGGCCATTGTCAACACCTCTCGCCTTATCTTCCACCTTTTTCAGAGGCAGATGCTGAGAAATCGGGCGAGGAGGCTACGGCAGTGCGGTGAGGACATTGACTCTGAGAGGGGCACAGACCTCTCACAAAGCATGGGACCCCATACCGTGGACATCATGGTGGCAATGGGTCATGTTGATGCTGTGGAACGGCGATTCTGGGCCTGGGAAACAAGCACGGACTGGTGGGACCGCATAGTGCTGCAGGTCTGGGATGAATCCCAGTGGCTGCAAAACTTTTGGATGCGTAAGGGCACTTTCCTGGAACTTTGTGAGTTGCTGTCCCCTGCCCTAAAGCGCCAGGACACCCGGATGCGAGCAGCCCTGACTATCCAGAAGCGAGTGGCCACAGCCCTCTGGAAGCTTGCAACGCCTGACAGCTACCGGTCAGTCGCGAATCAATTTGGAGTGGGCAAATCTACCGTGGGGGTTGCTGTGATGCAAGTAGCCAACGCAATCGTTGAGCTACTGCTCTCAAAGGTAGTGACCCTGGGAAACGTGCAGGTGATCATAGATGGCTTCGCTGCGATGGGATTCCCAAACTGCGGTGGGGCTATTGATGGTACTCACATCCCTATCCTGGGACTGGACCACCAGGGCAGCCAGTACATTAACTGAAAGGGCTACTTTTCAATGGTGCTTCAAGCACTGGTGGACCATAAGGGACGTTTTACCAACATTAACGTCGGATGGCCGGGCAAGGTTCATGATGCTCGCGTTTTCAGGAACTCTGGTCTGTTTAGACGGCTGCAGGATGGTATTTACTTCCCGGACCACAAAATAAGTGTTGGGGATGTGGAGATGCCAATAGTGATCCTTGGGGACCCAGCCTACCCGCTAATGCCCTGGCTCATGAAGCCGTATACAGGCGCCCTGGACAGTGAAAAGGAGCTCTTCAACTACTGGCTGAGCAAGTGCAGAATGGTGGTGGAGTGTGCTTTTGGGCATCTGAAGGGGAGATGGAGAAGCTTGCTTACTCGCTCTGATCTTCGCGAAACCAATATCCCCATTGTTGTTGCAGCTTGCTGTGTGCTCCACAATCTCTGTGAGAGTAAGGGGGAGACGTTTATGGCAGGGTGGGAGGTTGAGGCAAATCACCTGGCTGCTGATTACACCCAGCCAGACACACGGGCAATTAGAGCCCAGCGGGACGTGCTGCACATCAGGGAAGCTTTGAAAGCTAGCTTCCAGAGTGACCAGGTTAACCTGTGACTATTACGTTTGTTTATGCAGAAGCTGAACCAGCCTCCGTTTCTTTGCCCAGTTAATGTTGCCTATCCTCTCCAATTACCAAACCCCTTCCCCCCTTCCCACACACCCTTAAAAATAAAATAAATGAAACATTGTTCATTAAAACCGTCTTCTTTATTAAGGATTTCTCGGTAAAGGGTTGAAACTGGGACGCATACTGCGGTTGGGGAGCGGGTGGAGTGATGGAAAGGACGCTTCTAAACTCAGGGAATGATAGGCTCCTGCTCCTAGAGCAGTCCGCAGTGGTGGACCGGTTGTTTAAACGGAGCCTGCCACCCCTCCTTTTTGGGACTCTGTGTGGTTGGGCTATGTGACTTTGAGGCGGGGGAGGGCGGTTACAGATCCCCTGCTGCGTGGCTCTGTCATCCAGGCTACGGACCGCTGCATAAGATCTGTAACCACCCTCCCCTACCACAAAAAATACAGAGCCCCTCCCCCCCCCACAGAACATGAAAACCACCTCCCAGACTGACCAGGGTGCCTAATGGCTGCAATGTGAGTGTGCCCTTCTGGTGAACATGCACCCCTGTCTGTACCCTGGTAAAGGTGACTGTCCTCTCCAATTACCAACCCCCTTCCCCACCCTTCAAGGACACTGTCCTCTAAAAGAACAGGACAGAAACAGTTATTAACACAAACATATTTTTTATTAACAACTACACAGTTATGGGATGAAACTGGGACGGGGGCTTGGGTGAGGTTCGGTTGGAGGGAAGGAAAGGATGTATCAAATCTTTGGAAATGAGAGCCGTCTGCTACTTGAGCAGTCTGCAGGGGTGGAGTGACTGTTTTCACAGCCCCTGCCACCCCTCCTTCTTGTGACTTTGGGTGAGGCGGGGATGGGACTTTGGGGTGGGGGAGGGTGGTTGCAGATAGACTGCAGCGGCGCTCTGTCCTCCAGCCCTGCAGAACATCTACAAGGCGCCGGAGCGTGTCCGTTTGCTCCCTCATGAGTCCAAGCAGCGTTTGAGTCGCCTGCTGGTCTTCCTGCCACCACCTGTCCTCCCGTTCGCTGTGTGATCGCTGGTACTGCGACATGTTCTCCCTCCACTGGGCCTGCTGTGCCGCCTCGGTTCGGGAACAGACCATAAGTTCTGAGAACATCTCATCCCGTGTCCTTTTCTTTCACCGCCTGATCTGCGCCAGCCTCTGGGAAGGGGATGGCGGGGTAGCTCGGGAGACACTCTCAGCTGTGGGATGGGAAAAAGGGAGTGAATTCCTCACAAAGATACAGTTTTGCGAACAATGAATATAGTCTTTCCCTGTGAACAAGACCATGCACACTACCTATCACATGTGCACTCAGTACAAGGTCGAATTTTCTGTCTTTATATTGAGTGCCTGGGGTCTTGGTGTACAGATCACACAAGCGGGGCCGGACAACGGAATTCGGCTAGCAGGGGGCCATGGTAAGCCATAGACTTTTGACTGCTGAAAGCTTACTTTAGAGCAGTGGCCTTCTTTCACATTCCATGCACTGCTCCTAGCGCTGAGCAGTTCCTGCTGCCGGCGATCCGGCCAGCATGAACTATGCCCCCCCCACCACCCCCGGCATGGCTGTCCCCAGTAACGGTCCCTGAATGCTGCCGCCAAACAGCTCAGCATGAACGGTTTGCCTCCCCGCCCCCACCGCATGGCTGTGCTCGGGAAAGATCCCTGCAAGCTGCCGGCAAACCGCTCTGCATGAATGGTTCGCCTCCCCGCCCCCACCACGTGGCTGTAAACCTCTGGTTAGAGTTATGTAAAGGAGCAGGCAATCAGTCCCCATACTAAAATTCGCCTAATTTCAACCAGGTCACCATGACTGATATCACTCCGATGAGGATTACGGAGACAGAGAAAGACCACATGCTGCGGGAATGCCAGCAAACACCGGGGCCGTATGCTGCCATGCTTTGCCAGGCAATGATACCGCAGTACCTGCTGCTAGCCTGGCGCAGAAAAGTTTCCTACCATGGAGGAGGCAATAAGGCCGCTCTCCCCAGGAACATGATGCAAAGGCTTTCACATTACCTCCAGGAGAGCTTCGTGGAGATGTCCCAGGAGGATTTCTGCTCTATCCCCAGACATGTTAACAGACTTTTCCAGTAGCTGCACTGGCAACGACCAAAAAGTAAAGCGCCTAGGGCAAGCCAATCATTAAAAACCCATTGCAAACATACCATGCCTATTCTATTCAAAATAAATGTTTAAAACACTTACCGACTGATCCTTCCCCTGATTCACTGTCTGGGTTACCGCCTTGGGAGGGTTGGTAGGGGATCTCCGTGAGGGTGATGAAGAGATCCTGGCTGTCGGGGAAATCAGCGTTGAAAGCGCTGTCGACTGCCTTGTCCTCCTCATCTCCTTCCTCATCTTCCCCGTCAGCGAACATCTCCGAGGAAGCAGCCGTCGATAATACCACATTGTCAGAGTCCACGGACACTGGCGGGGTTGTGGTGGCAGCACCACCTAGAATTGCATGCAGTGCCTCATAGAAACGGCATGTTTGGGGCTGGGATCCGGAGCATCCGTTTGACTCTTTGGTCTTCTGGTACGCTTGTCGCAGCTCCTTGATTTTCACGCGGCACTGCGTTGCGTCCCGGCTGTATCCTCTCTCCGTCATGGCTTTTGAGATCTTCTCGTAGATCTTTGCATTCTGTCTTTTCGATCGCAGCTCAGAAAGCATGGACTCATCGCCCCACACAGCGATCAGATCCAAGACTTCCTGATCAGTCCATGCTGGGGCCCTCTTTCTCTTCTGCGATTGCATGGTCACCTCTGCTGGAGAGCTCTGCATCGTTGCCAGTGCTGCTGAGCTCGCCACGATGTCCAAACAGGAAATGAGATTCAAACTTCCCAGACAGGAAAAGGAATTCAAATTTTCCCGGGGCTTTTCCTGTCTGGCTGTTCAGAGCATCCGAGCTCAGACTGCTGTCCAGAGCGTCCACGGAGTGGTGCACTGTGGGATAGCTCCCGGAGCTATTAGCATCGAATTCAGTCCACACTAACCCTAATTCGACATGGCCATGTCGAATTTAGCGCTACTCCCCTCTTCAGGGAGGAGTACATAAATCGATTTAAAGAGCCCTTTATGTCGAATTACATAGCTTCATTGTGTGGACGGGTGCAGGGTTAATTCAAGTTAACGCTGCTAAATTCGACAAACTCCTAGTGTAGACCAGGCCTGTGTTTCTGGGGGATGAGCAGCATGAAGGAATGTCCCATTCAGTCAGTAATGGCAAAGCACGTTGGATGAGGCCCTGTCTGTCCATTTCGAATGTGTAAGTTGTTTGGATCAATACCTTCTAATGTGTTTGTACCAGTGATCGTGGCTTCCTGTAGGAAGCACAGTGGGGCCCCGATTCTGAATGGAACTTTTGGGTGCTATTGCAATACAAATAGTCATTAATAAAGAACTCTAGAAGCAATGTTGTTAACTGTCGCAGTAGGAGTATTGTTATATGAATTAGATCGTCGGCTCTTTGGAACAGGGAGCATTTTTTTTGTTGGGTTTGTACAGCACCAAGCACAATGGAGTCCTGGGCTGATACTAGGGCTCCTAAGCACTACTGCAGTATAAATGATAGCCTACCAAAGTTACAGGATGAAAGAGATTCTGACAAACTAACAATTTGCAGAAGCAGCTACCATTTAGTACTGCCTTATTGTTCTCTTTCAGTAGGCTAAGGAGACATTTGAGGTGAAATCTGGAGATGGTTAATGTGGCTGTGGGGGGTATATGCAGGCTTTTAACAGGATTTCAAGACCAGAATCTTCTAGTTCAACCAAAGCAGCCTTTCATTAGATCTGATAATAAAAACAGTGGACCAAGGAGGACCAATATTCACCAGTGTTCAAGTATGTCACATCCTATTTTAAGTAACTATATGATTTACACAAATCTGACATTATTTTCTTATTTTTGACACAGGCATTTAATTTCCATAATCCCACTGGTGAAAAGTGATGAATAAAACCCTTCGCCAGATGTTTAAATAGATTTCCTAGATTACATTTTCTCCTCTTTCCCCCTTTGTATCCTTATGTTGAAGACATCCGTTAAAGCTAACAGAACCTCATAATAAAATTCAAGTAAATTCACAGTGCTGAACCTTGGAGACTACTACTGGAGAATTCATACTTTTCAACTTTATCTTAGGTAAACATTTCTAAATTCTGGGCAAAGCCTTTTCTTTCCTCTAAATGTCATTTAATACATAAAAGGGGCTCTGAGACTCTGACAGACTTAGGATGAGGTGCCTTGCATGTAGTTCCTAAAGTGCCCCTACCCCTTATCTATGTGCCTAAATCATTTTATCATCCACTTAATAGCAGAGCAAATTAGTCCTACCCTCTGATTTTGATACACATTATGCTGAGACATGCCCACACTAATATGGTTTCTGATAAAGTAAATGCTTACACTGTCAGAGCACAAATCTTATTTGGTCTCTAGTAAAGTCAAGGAAGAGAGCTGAGTCTGCAGCAGGATTGCTTACTCGAGGAGAATTGGAGATTTATTAGTAGATTTCATTAAATATATGGAGGACCCCAGCAGCCAAGGTTGGAAACTGAGAATGCAAGAACTAACCAGACTGTACAAAGCAAAATAGGTTTAACAACAAGAAATATCATAGAAGTGTAATATGTTATACACACGTCTACTGGGTAAATCCATGCTGCTGTTCAACAGTGAAGTGGTTTTAGAATGTTGACTTTTTGTCCAGTTTGATCAAGTGATGTCTAAAGATGTGCCGTTTAACGCTTCAGCATTACCTGACAGCAAGGCAGTATGTTGCGACAGAGTGTATATGGCAAAAAGCAGCTTGCTTTTGAGTTTAAGAAAAGGTAGTTCTGTTTGTGTGTGAGAGGAATAATGATGCTTTATTTTTACTTGTGGGCTATCACCTGTCACAGTAAATCTGGTGCAAGAGAAAGATGCATAATTCTTCTCCTCACCCTTGATCAGACAAAAGGACAAGTGGGACTGTAAGTGAACGAAAATTGTGACCAATTTTGACACTTTTTGTTTCTGAAAAACTTCCTAAATTTTATTACCTGTGAATGTGTTTTGATATTCATAAGTGTTAGCTGAATATTTTCAGATGCTAAGTTGATTGTCACAGGTTCCACCCCCTGATCTGTTAGGGACACTATAAATCTATTTGTTTTATAGGTGATTTAATCTTTTCTATTGCTGCATCTGTTTGAAAAATCAAGCACAGTAAGTAAGGCCTATGAAGGGAACATGAGCTTTTTGAACCACAGTCCTACTTCAGCTGTGTTGTTGTTGTCGTTTGTTGTTTATTTGTATTGCCATAGTGCCTAAGACCCCAGTTGTGAACCAGGACCCTACTGTGCTAGGCGCTGTACAAACACAGAACAAAAAGATGGTCTGTGACCTAAAGAGCTTAAAAACTAAGTATAAACAAGAGACAACAGATGGAGACCGACAGACAGGTTGGAGAGTACAAAGAAACAATGAGACAATATTGATCAACATGACAGTGTCTGCACACCAACATCCTCATCGTTGTCAAGTTTTATTTGTAGGATTCACCAAAGGAGAAATTGAAGGAGGGATTTGAAGGAGGATAATGAGCTAGCTTTATGGATGTTTATGAGGAGCTCCTCCCAAGCATCAGGGGCAGCGCAGGAGAAAGCAGCATGAAAGTGCTTGTTTTGAAAAGTTAACAAGTGGGTGATGGAGGCTGGCATCATTGGCCAATCAGAGGCCAGAGTTGACATCTTGATAGAGAGTGACAAATGTTAGGTACGGTGGGGATAGGCTGTGAAGGGCCTTGAAAGGGAACAAACCCATGTATGTTTGATGTGGTAATGGGGAGCCAGTGGAGGGATGAGGGGTGGCATGGTCAAAGCAAGAACCACGAATGAAAATAATACTGAATTATAAGTATAGTCCACGCTACTAATGATTGGTGCACTTTTCAAATCAGGGATGAATGTGTGTGACTTGTGAGAGGAAATCAAACACAGATGACAGAGACCAATACAGATAAAGTCAAATGACAAAGTTGTCCATTAATGTTAGCTCCTTAACAGCAAAAATTCACAACTCACTAATGTAAAATTTGTGTGTCCTTTTGAGTGTCCTTTGTTAAATGCTAAAAACACCATTAAGTTTCCAGCTTTATTAATGGTCAAATATAGTATAAATTGGCGAAGGGGGGAGAGTTTAAATGACTTGGACAATTAAAGATGAAACCCTGATTTCAATGGGGGTCAGGATTTCACCTTGAGTATCTCTAGGTAATAAATGGCCCTGTCCTGGCCCTGGGCTGTTGTAGCACAAAGGGATATGATAACAATCTACTGGTATGAATGTTGTGTTGACCTATCTTGTGACATGCGGTCTTTGGCATATATGGTTGGAAGTGGTGATCCATTCCTTCTACATGGTCCAGAGGTTCAGGGCTCATGGGGAGTGGGTTGAATGTTTAAATGAGTTCTTGTCCTCCTGAGCAAACTTCCACTGGTCCTGGCCTGTGCTCTCCTTTATTGGTGCTTCAGATATCAAATAGTATTCACCACAGTGCTCTGGAGAAAAAGAAGGTGTGCAGGAATCTCTAAAGTAAAATTGTTTGGGATGGGAGCTGAGAGGGTTGCTGTGGGTGTCTCATGCTTTCTTTCTGGTTCCTAAGAGCTGACCCTATACTGTCTCCCAGGCTGTCGCTCCACTGGGATGCTAATTAGACACATACTCCTACATGCATCTGTATTAGCATGCCATGACCAGGGGAGACAATACTCTCAGATAAAATACTTGCCCAATTTAATAATATAGCTAATTATTTTAACTGGTTCAGAGAACCTCACTGTCTAAGGATTTTCTAATCCTTTTAGAAACTACATTTTTTTTTGCTACAATCAGACCCAACCCTAATGTCTTTTTTAATCAGAATGGAGAACTGTTCCTAGCAAAGGCACAGTTGGGTGCCATAAGAAATGAAGAAGGGCAGTTATACTTTTCAAAAATCCATTTGAAGTAATTTTTCAGACAAACAGGTCATTCTATATTGTCCATAGTTAATTAGCTAATGATTAGAGAAATTTAAAATGAAATGTAAGTGGAGGAGAATGTTTCCTTTCTGGTAGTTTGTTCCTTGCAAATTATTTACATACCAGCACTTCAATGTAAATCGAAGATCATTAGCAGACAAGCCATTAGTGCTGGACGAAACTCAGAAGATGCAAAATGTCAATGCAGATAAGCACCAAAGTTTGGATTCTTCTACAAAGCTTAATCCAAAGCCTGCAAAATGGGGGAGGAATAATATGAGAACTGAACAGGATCTCTCATGAAAATTCCAGCTCGCTCTATTTCTGACCAAGCCAGAAGTGCCACAAGAACTGCTTTTCTCACAGTATGTGCATATGTAAACTAGACATTTATCCATGAATGTGCCCAGCTAACCAGCCACGAGTGTACACAAATACGTGGTATTCATGTGAAAATCTTATTTCAAGACATGGAAGTCTATAGATGAGGTTGTGTAAAGAGACATAGCTCCATGCACCCTTGTTCATTCTACACACTCAGAAACCAACATAGGCTCAAAAGTACACATGGAGTGTTGAGTGTGCCTCTTTAATGGCAATTTACTCAAGCCACAATTCTGAGTGACCATAGTAATTTCTTTCTCATTAGCACATTGTCAGTATAGATCCCCACTAACAAGTAACAAACCAATAAGGAGGTGAGAATGAGCAGGGTATTTAACTGAGCAAGGGTTGAACAATGGTCAGATCTTGAGGTCAGCTCAAGAAGGCAATGCTGTGTAGAAGTGAGGACTGAGCTCCAGATAGCAGCTCTCCATATTTTGACAATTGGGATATTCCAAAGGCTTGCATTAGCAGATGCCATACTTTTAGCTGAAAGCACACAGATACCTCCAGGGTGTGAGATGCTCACTGAAGAATTAACTTGTCCCTTAGTCCTATCACTACAAAATATGAATAATACCATGCAAGCCAGTGCCTCCAGATTTTTTTACAGTAGAGATTGGAGTCTCAGGATTCTTCTCCCTTTCTTTTCAAACTCTCCTGGTGCTGAAGAAGATTAATACTTTTATAAATTTTAAGGGCAGAAGGGACCATTATCATGTAGTCTGACCTCTTGTGCAACATGGGCCAAAGAATTTCACCAAGCTCATAATTGGTGGATCTACACCATATCTTTTAGAAAAACACCCAATCTTGATTTAAAAACTTTCTGCGATGGAGAAATCACCACATCCCTGGATAAGTTGTTCCAATAGTAAATGCCCCACTCTGTTAAGAAGAGTATTTTGATGTGGAACTGAGTCCAAGGTGTCTTTTGACCCAGCAGGCCACCCAGACCCTTTTGGCAAAAAACTGGTCTTGTTGAGTGGAGAAAAACAAGGAAGAAATTACTACCGCACTGATGAGTTGAAGAATCCGAGAGATTCTGAGTTGCTGCTCTGGCAGCAACTGACAACATGTGGAGCTCAAGCCTTCTTATATAAATAACTATGCTAAAGGCCATTTTACAGCTTGAGAGGTCAGATTTCCTAGAGGATTCTGGTTGTTATCAAGTACACAGACAAAAGTAGGAGCTCTGTATTGACAATACTCAAAGGAGAAAAATCTTGGTTTACTTTATCAAAATGTATATGTTCATTTATGTAAAGTAACCTTGAAACTCCTTTAAGCGCACTTTGCTATGGAAACTAATGAGAAAAAGTGACTCAATTGGCACTGGCTGCCTACTTAATTTATCCCATGAGATAATTGACAGGTTTTAAAATGCTTATGATGGCTTCTATAAATTTGTCATTAATAAGTATTCTTTAAATATGGAAATTGCCTTTGCAATTTGCTACATATGAGTTGTATCTGTCTTGAATGAGCATTATGGGACTGGAATTCCATTTATTGATAACTTAGTACTGTGCTTATTTGATATGAATGAATTTCTCAAGTGGAAAGCTGAATAAATAAAACCCCACTACTGTGAAATTTTTGTTCAGCCAAAATCTATCTGATTTGGCTCCTTGTTCTTATTTCCTTGCGTGTACTACTATTTGAATACCAGCACCTTTAAGTGAATGATTTTTCAAGCAGCCAACAAGTTGAGATCAATAAGCACCGTATTGTAAAAAGAAGCAATGAGGCTTCTTATCTTGTTTTGTTGCTGGATACCTTGGTAATGTCGTCTCTACACTTCTGGCCAATGTAGTGTAACTTTTGGTACAGTGTTCTTTGTGTCCTTCCCCCACACTATTTTTTCCCTCTTTCAATTCAAATTTTAATCAGAGCCATTTCACAAACCATATGACTTCAATGAACAGTTTTGACATAACATTTTTTCACTGAAATCCCGACTGCCCCTCATACAACATACAGATTACCAATATGTCCCAATTTTTGGAATATAAGAATGGCCTTACTGGGTCAGACTAATGGTCCATCTAGCCCAGTATCTTGTCTTCACAGTGGCCAGTGACAGATGCTTCAGAAGGCATAAACAGAACAGGGCAATTATCAAGTGATCCATCCCCTGTTGTCCAGTCCCAGCTTCTGGTAGTCGGAGGTTTAGGGACACTGAGAGCATGGAGTTAAGTACTTAGCCATTGATGGGCCTATTAGCCAACATGGTCATCATCCATGAACTTATCTAAACTTTTTGTTCTACTTTTGGCCTTCCTTACATCCCCTGTCAATGAATACCACAAGCTCACTGTATATTGTATGAAGAATTACTACTTAAGTTAGTTTTAAACTTTCTGCCTATTAATTTCATTAGGTGGCCTCTGGTTCTTGTGGTGTTTCCCTTCACATAACACTCCCTTATTTGCTTTCTCCACACCATTCATGATTTTATAGATCTGTATCATACCCCCCTTTTTGTAAGATGAATAGTCCCAGTATTTTTAATCTCTCCTCATATGGAAGCTGCTGCATACCCCTATTTTTTTTTTGCCCTTCTTTGTACCTTTTCCAATTCCAATATATCTTTTTTGAAATGGGGCAACCAGCACTGCAGGCAGTATTCAAGGTATGAGCACACCATGTATGTACATAGTGGCATTATGGTGCTTACCATCTTATCTGTCCTTTCCTAATGGTTCCTGGCATTCTGTTAGGTTTTTTGACAGTTGCTGCACATTGAATGGATGTTTTCAGAGAACGATTCACAGTGACTCTAAGATCTTTCTTGAATGGTAAGAGCTAATTTAGATCCCATTATTTTGTATGCATAGCTGGGATTATGTTTTCCAATGTGCACTACTTTACATTATTTACCATTGAATTTCATCTGCCATTTTGATGCCCAGTCACCCAGTTTTGTGAGATCCCTTTGTAACTCTCCGTTAAGTCCAAAGCAGACTGCAATCTTCAGTAATTTTGTGTCATCTGCAATTTTTTCCACCTCACTGTTCACCCCCTTTTCAGATCATTCATGAATATGTTGAGCAGCACAGGTCCTAGTACAAATCCTTGGGGACCCTGCTATTTACCTCTAACCATTGTGAAAACTTATCCCTACCCTTTGTTTCCTGTCTGTTAACCAGTTACTGATCCATGAGAGGACCGTCCCTCTTATCCCATGATTCCTTACTTTGCTTAAAATCCTTTGGTGAGGGACCTTTTCAAAGGCTTTCTAAGAGTCCAAATACACTATATCAATTGGATCATCCTTGTGCACATGCTTGTTGACTCACTTAAAAAAATTCGAATAGATTGATGAGGTATGACTTCCCTTTACAAAAGCCATGTTAACTCTTCCCCAATGTATTGCGTTCACCTTTGTGACTGATACTTCTGTTGTTTTTCTATCGTTTCAACCAATTTGCCTTGTACTTCGTGGCCTGTAATTGCCATGATCACCTCAGCCTTTTAAAAAATTCAGCGTTACAATAGCTACCCTTCAGTCATTTGGTACAGAGGCTGATTTGCGCAATAGGTGACATATCACAGTTGGTTTCATATCTGAGTCCCTTCAGAACTCTTGGCTGAATACCATCAGGTCCTGGTGACTTATTACTGGTTAAGTTATCAGTTTCCTCTAAAACCTCCTTTATTGACACCTCAGTCTGGAATAGTTCCTCAGATTTGTTACCTAAAACCAATAGCTCAGGTGTAAGAATCTCTCTCATCCTCTGCAGTGAGGACTGATGCATAGAATTTATTTAGCTTCTCTGCAATGGTCTTGACTTTCTTGAGTATTCTTTTTTGGCCTACCTAAATATACTTTCACACTTGAAAAGGAAAAAACTCCAAGTAATTTTCCTCACTAGGATTTCACTTCGTTTCTAAAGGATGTCTTATTGCCTCTAACTATCTCTCTTTTCCTCTGTTATCGAGCCATAGTGGCATTTTCTTGTTTTCACCCTCTTTTTTTTAAAATGTGGGGTATACATTTACTTTGAGCCTCTGTTACGGTGTTTAAATAGCTTCCATGTGTTTGCAGGCATTTCCCCTTAGTGACTGCTCCTCTTGATTTCTGTTTAACTAGCTTCCCCATTTTGAAGTTACAGTCTACTTTAGTGGGCTTCTTTGGTATTTTCCCTCTACAAAGATATTAAATGTAATAACATTGTGTCCGTTTTACTGAGCAGTTCAGCTATATTTACCTCCTGGACAGATCTTGTACTCTATTTAGGATTAAATCAAGAATTTCCTCTCCCCTTTAGGATTAAATCAAGAATTGTGGGGCTCCAGGAATAGCTGCTCCAAGAAGTAGTCATTAATACTGTCTAAACACTTTCTCTTCATATTGTCCTGCAGTGATATGTTCCCAGTCAGTATGGGGATAGCTGACATCCCCCATTATTTATTGGGTTTTCTGTTTTTGTAGCATAATTTCCTAATTTCCCTGATCATTTCACAATCGCCATCACCATCCTGGTCAGTCAGTTGGTAGTAGATTCCTACTGCTATGCTCTTATTATTCAAGCATAGAACTTCTATCCATATAGATTCTATGTTGCAGTTTGATTCATTTAAAATTTTTACTATATTTGACTCTTAAGTTTTCTTTCATGTATAGTGCCACCCCCTCCCCCCCCCCCTGCCATCAGCACAATCTACTCTGTCATTCATATATATTTTGGACCCTGGTATTAGTGTGTCCCATCTCTTATCATTGTTCTACCAAGTTTCTGTGATGCTTATTGTATCAATAGCCTCATTTAATATCGCCTCATACTTTCTCATCACTCTGGAAACTGTCACGTGTCATGATTGTGTACCCCATTGTTTTGCAAGAGTAGGGTTGCTAGCCTTGGTGTCTTGGTCTAAATTTAGCCTAGGTAATTATATTATATTCCTCCCTAAATTATTCCCCCTGAAGTTTTAAATGGACAGTGTTCTTTTCCCATTGTCTGTCCTAAATTGTTGTGCAGTGTGGTGCTGTGTGCTTGTTAAACAGCTGTGGCATTGCACTCCAGAAGGGTCTTCAATAGTGCATGAAGCAACTCATCTCTGTATAAATATATTTTGGGGGAAATTCTGACCTGACATCCATCCATGTGATGTGAGAAGAGAGGAGCAAGTTGTAGCTGGATAGAGATGTATTGCCATTCAACCTGACAGAGAAAACCACAGATGCCCACATCCACCATTGTTTAGACATGTGGAGACATGACAATGGGCATCTTGCATCTATTGGCCCGGTCCAATTCTGCGGAACACCAAATCCATTGGAAACCTTGTACACGCCAAGCACTTCATTTAATCCAGCTATAAAACTGAATAAATCAGCATGGATTGGCATGACAGTCTCCGCCCTGCTCCATAACTCCTAGCCGGTCTCCCAGTAGAGAGAGAGGAAGTGCAGGAAGAGCCTTGTTTGTTGCTAAATGTTTGACATCTTGACAAATGAAAAATAAAACAACCCCACTTACCAGCTTTGAGGGCTGACAAAATAGCGTATTGCTCAGTTATTTGACAGATGACCTGACCATTGCTATGGAAACCAGCAGGAAGCAAAGTGCCACATGATGGAAGCTGCTGCTGAGTGGCAAAGGCTAATAACATGAAATAAATGAAGGGGTTAAGAGGTTAGAAACATTCTAGTGGCTCACAAGCATAGTCTGACTATGAAAATGTTTTTGAATCTTTAACAGATTGTTACACAGAGGAAAATTTGAGAAATAGCTAGAACTCTCCCCACCCCCAAAACTTCCCAGCTTTATTCTTCTTGCATTTGCTTAGCATTTAACTATAGAATGGAGACTCAGAAATTGACACCGAGTGCTTTAAAAATGCAATAGAAAAAGTAGAGGAAAATCAATAATGGTGTGAGGAATGACTCCAACAGCTTGTATTTTCACAGTGGTAATCAAAAAGTAATTTTATATCCAATAATTTGTATTGATTGTTTGTGAAACTATAATGCATTATGCCATAAGCCTGGTTGTGTGGTTATAAATATGTGTACTATTTTGTTGGGCTTGTTCTTTTCTTATCGAGTTTCATTTTCTCTAAGAGGAATCTTATTTTGCGGTGTTAATACATGGCAGCGAGGTATAGGGCCATGCACATTGTTTCAGCAAATATTTCAGTATTATTTCGGTTGCAGCATCGCTGTCTGCTCTTACCTTATTTGTGGGGAAGAACAAAGAGGTGCCTGGCATAATGAAGCCCTTTAACTAACACTGTTTGCAGGCCAGCTTACCCTGAAGTTGTCAACTGTTATGACTTTTCCAGCTGCCTACCAAATGCTCGGAGAATTGGCTTGTGTAGAATCATTAACTTTTGAATACAAAAATGTCCAGTTCTGCTGTGAAATCAAGAAGAGGCAGGCCATAAAGCACATTCTGCTAAAAAAATAAATGGCACCGCAAAGATATTGCAGAAAGGGCAAGGCTGTTTTAAGCAGTATCTTTGTCTTATTTCTGCTTTTCAGGTTATTAATGTGACACAGTCACAAACCAATAATTTTAGTAGACACTTAAACGGGCTAGGTGGGCAGTTATTTTCTGTTTAAATCCCCCACACAAAACCAACAAATTCTCAGGCAGAACCCCTGTGGTGTTTTTTTAAAATACAAATTATGTTGGCATATAATTTTGGACTGATATTTCTTATTTTTCTTGCAATGCATACTATCCGTTGTTGAAATATCCCAGTACTTTGATAGGTTTTATTAACAAACACTCCAGGTAAATACCAGTAATAGCATGTCTGTTGTTCTGTTCTGTTAATTTGTCCTTTTTGATTCTTGCCTCTTCTGACCTTTATGAGGGGCCATTGGGGATGTAATTCATCCTATCCTCTTCAGAAACTTCAATGTGAAAAGTATACATCACATGGAAAACCATACTGCATACATTGCATACTGAAACAGACACACTGCATAATAAAACATAGATTTCATATACCATTCAGTGAAGCAGCTTCATTTTATACTGAAAAGAGTACTCTGTTACGGAATATAACTTTTAGCTATGTCACCAGGCAGCCTTGTTAGGGCAGTTGGATTCAGCTCAGTCTGGTGGAAGTACTAGCCTGCTGTTAAGATGTGTCAACCCTACATTCTGAAGATAAAACAGGATTTACATATCAGTTATACTCTGACAAGTGACTAACAGAATAGCATTGTAGGGTTACACGTTGGGCTGGTTGAAAATTGGCATCTCTCTCTCATGGAAATTGCAATATTCCAGTCATAGGGGAGTGTCACGACTGTGCTGTGGGCAGGAGCAGGAGTTGGGAGTCAGGCCAGGTCAGATCAGATACCAGGCAGAGTCCAAGACAGGCCAGAGGGCAAACCAAAAGTCAAGTGTCCAGAGGCAGGTTACTGGGAGATCAGCAGCCGGAGAGCGGAACCACGAATCGGTAACCAGAGTCAGGCCAGCTCAGGATACCAAGAAGTCAAGCTGGGGAGCAGAAGCATAGTCCAGAGCAAGGTGGATTCCAATTGCATGAACAACTTCCTGTTCCTGTGCTGGGTTTATATAGAAACTGTGAACCAGTCAAGACCTACAGCATTCTGGAGTGAGAGGGAGTGAGCCTCCCAGCTGAGATGGACAGACTTTGGCTAGCAGGCATTGTGCTGGCACTCTAAAAAAAATATCGGTGTAGACTGGGCTTTAAAACTGAACCCACCCTAGTCCCTGGGCTCCAGAGCCTAAACTCCAGGTCAAGTCGCAACTGTGAAGCGCTGTTATTTTTAGAGTGCTAGTGTGAGCCCCGCTAACCTTAGTCTGTTGACCAAGCCCGGGAGGCTTGTTGATGCTGAGTCGAAAATGCTGCATAGACATACCTACAGCCACTCAGGGACAGAACCAGGATTAGAACTGAGGCCTCCTGACTTCTAGTTTTCCATGAGCTGAATCTTAGCAGCAGTGTTCTGAGGTAGGGGTGTGTGTGTATGTGAAGTGTGTTTGGTAAACTAGTTCCAGGGACAGCAACAGACCCGTGTTCCTGGTTTTGAGGCTCAGTATTTTATTAGCTCTTAAACAGATTCCATGCTAGACTCTTTGCAAGGCACACTGGTTAAGGAAGAAGCAAGTAGTTGCAGTCTTAAAAAAAAGTGTCTTCTGTTTTCTACCACTTGGGAAGAAATTCTCTCCATTTAACATGGGGAATGTCACTGAATCTGATAGAAACAACATATAGTGAATATACTTGCAGATACAATCAGTTTCCAAAGTCCTGTATTTACACAGCAGAGAATTAACACGAGACTCCACAGGCTGCTTGAATGCAATGTTTGAGAGACATTGGTTTCTTCAGTACTAAGACAGCTAACATGTAAACGTTCTTCTGTACCGCACTATAATTCAGTCCTTGGATTTCTTCCATGACTGTTTGAACAGGATGCACATTTTTTATATATTGAGAGACCGATAATGCCAATCTAATCTATTGTGAATGTGTGTGGACAGTAGGTTCTGCTCAATTAGTTTTTTACAGGAAAAAAACAGCAGGAATATTCTTTATTTTCTGACATGTGGCTATTTAGTTTCACTTGGTGATGAGACCACAGACATCACATGCTTGATTGTCTTCTCACACCAGTTCTACACTTGGAGTAATTTGACTCCAGCTGAGTTACTCCTGATTTACCCAAATGTAAACCAGAGGTGAATCAGGCCCCTTCACAGCAATGCAAATCTTTCTTCTGTTGAGATAAATCATATGAGAATCTTCCCTCAAAATTAAATTTTACAAAATGAATTTGTCTTTTCAGTAGACATTCCCCAAGAAATAATTTACTTGTGTATTTTTTTTTTTTGTTTTGCAGGTTTTAGCAGAGTATTTGGAAACTTGAAGGGAGAGAGAGTCTGAACAGAACACAACTGGGATTCACAACTGAGCAAGTGGAAACTTTAGTAATCAGGAGAAAATGGTACTCACTGATTCTCAGGTATTTTCACTTATCTGTTTTTTTTAATTCAAGTACAAAATTTGGATTTTTGTCCCTCTAACCTACCAGTAATTAATAATATGATTCATTTATGCAGTGCTTTCCTTTCATATCTTGCGATGCCTACAGACTTAACTAAAATCTTGTTGCAAGTTAAGAAAATTTTCAGTCCTTTTTTTTCAGCATTCTCATGGTATGCTCAATAGGGAGGAACAAAATGTTAATATCACATATGTTGATAGGACAAAAAATTAGACTACAATTTTTGTAAAATCTGTGCTGTCATGATGAATATTCAAAGTAGTCCAAGCTGAGTTTGGTGAAGAGATCATGCAACTACTTTCCCAGACCCATCTGTTTATGTTAACTGCTTGTTCCCATTTCAAAGGTGGTCTGTATTGATAAGCTTCAGAACAGCACCTTAAGGTAAGATAAGCAAGTTAAGGGGGACAGTAATTAGGAAATGGATCTCTTGACTAATAGAAGTCTACAGCTTTGAAGATGGTGTCTTTTGATATTCACTTACCTCTATTAGAAACAATTGTTACTGGCAACTTTCAATGATTTGCAAGTTGTCAGTTACAATTTGTAACACTTTTTTTCCTCATGACTATATAGAATAGTCTTCCCAGAAATGGATTAAACATATCGATTCCTTCTCTCTTAGGTATCTGGAATGAGTTTAGAATATGCTACTTGTGCATTTATAATTTTATTTATCTCTGGGTTGCAACTTATTAAATGCCATGAAGCCTAACAAATATGGCAAAACATACATAACACAATGACCTTCAAGAGATATTGTAGATCTGTGCTTTTTAAAGGTGCTTCTCTTCCAGATGCTTTATTAATATTTTCTGATAAAAGTTACTTCTGCTGGAAAATCAACATTTACTTTGACTGAACCAGTAGCATAATTGAACCATTTAATAGTGCTATGGTACTGTACTACTGTTAGCTACTATGTATAGCAAGTTTCTGCTTACAAAGAATATTTTGGGTTTTTTAATATTTAAATATGTTGAGTTCTGACTTCATTACATTGCTCGAATTTTATACATTTCAAAAGTTTGTGGAAAGTGGAAAGTTGTTGTCAGAAACACATGGAAGAAAAAACATCAGAAACCACAGAAAACAAAAAAAATAAGAAAGGAATACTTGTGGCACCTTAGAGACTAACAAATTTATTTCAGCATAAGCTTTCGTGGACTACAGTCCGCTTCTTCGGATGCATAGAATGGAACATACAGTGGGACGATATTTATACATTCAGAGAAACATAAAAAGGTGGAAGTAACCATACCAACTGTAAAAGGCTAATTAATTGAAAGGAACTGTTATCAGTAGGAAAGAAACTTTTGAAGTGATAATCAGCATGGCCCATTACAGATAGTTGACACAAAGGTGTTAAGGGTATTTAACTGGGGGAAATAGATTCAATTAACATAATGACCAAGCCATTCCCGGTCTATATTCAAACCTAAGGTAAAGGTATCTAGTTTGCATATTAATTCAAGTTCGGCAGCTTCTCGTTGGAGTCTGTTTTTGAAGTTTTTCTGTTGCAAAATTGCCACCTTTAAGTCTGTCACTGAGTGATTAGAGAGGTTGAAGTGTTCACCTACTGGCTTTTGAATGTGATGATTCCTGATGTCACATTTGTGTCCATTTATTCTTTTGCGTAGAGACTGTCCAGTTTGGCCAACGTACATGGCAGAGGGGCATTGCTGGCACATGATGGCAGGTGAATGAGCCCCTGATGGTGTGGCTGATGTGATTAGGTCCTATGATGGTGTCACTTGAATAGATACGTGGACAGAGTGTGCTAGGAAATAGAAAACACACACACATTCACCTCAATCTATTTTTGTTTCCTTTTTTGGTAATGAACAGTTTGTTAAAGATTAAAGTAATTACTGCTCTGTAGCACACAAAAATAAACACCGAGAATAATAATTACTAGACACGGGCCAAAACAAAAACGTTTTCATCAACTGCCTCCCACCAACCTGAGTGCTTCAAAAATGGAACAGAAGCCAAATCAAAACCCTTCGCTAACAAGGTTTTGCAAAATTCAAACCCAATCTCTTCTGCCTTCCTGTTACTTGTTCTGTAGCCCACATAGACATGGGCTATGTATGTATTTAACAGTTTAAAATAAAATATACACAGCAAGTGAACCAGCATTAAAAAGAAGGGCCATATCATGGTCCAGTTTTCTCTGGCCATCCCAGGGCATAAGGGTAAAGTACTTCCCATGCACTTGTGCAGTCTCCCTGTATCACTACTGCAGGCGCGAGGGAAAGCAGGGATTGTGTGACCAATTTTCCACCTTTTACAGCCACATAGGTGGGCAAGGAGTGGGTGGAGAGGCGCGGTGCAATGCTAAGCTGACACAGAGGTAGACAGTGATATGATACTGGCCAGGGCCAGCAGCTGACTCCTACCCCCTTTGAAAGAATGGAGCAGGGAAGGAGTTGTGTATCTTTACATCACAGTTCCTTCTCAGGACTCCGTCAGGAGTGGCACAGCAGTCTGTGCCCAGGCTACAGAGAAGGGATGAAATCTTGGCCCCATTGACGACTGGGAGTTTTGCCACTGCCTTCAACAGAGCTGGGGTTCTACCCAAAGTGTCTCTATCTGTGCTTATGCCAAGTACTCTTTGTCTAACCCATATTTCTGACCCTGTATATATTTTTGACACTTTTTTTTAATACACCTGGGATTACCAGGAAAAATTGAATTTTTTTATTAAAAAAATTGTTTTCCTTCAATTTTTAATTGAACCGAAATGAATAATTTCAAAATGACATGCAAATGGTTTTACTTTCATTTCAATATTTTGAAATGAAAAGAACATTTTTGTTTAATTTTGACTTAAAATCTTTTCATTCTGGCATTCTCACACTTTTGTATTATTTTCCAACTTCTTTGAATTGGAAAACAAAATAAAGGTGGAAAAATTGTGATTGTCCCCATTTTCTCCTAGTTTTTATTAAAAAAACCACACTTCTCCCCGTTTTTCAATTGAATAAAGAGAAAGAAAGTAATATATTTCCCCACCTTTCTCTTCCTTTTTTAAAAGTCCAAAAATGGAAATGTTTTGGGTTTTCAAAAGCCAAAATGAAACTTTTTTGGTTTGTTTCAAAATGTTGATTCAAAATGCAGGAAGATTTTTTTTTTTTTAAAGGTAACTGAACTTGACACTTTCCACTGGATAATGTCAATTTCAATGAAAGCATGTTTTCTGACTGGGAACTTGTCATAAGTACTACTAGTGATCTGTACATTTGAGACGGTTCATGTTTGGCATTCATTCTGTAACATGAAAGATATATGTTGCATTTCGTAAGTGCTGTGGTAATGTGATAGTATAGGCATACATGTTGTGTAAGTCTCAGATATTTTGGGTTTGGTCCTACAAAAGAGAAGAATTTGATCTCATGGTTAAGGCATTGGATTGGATCTCAGGAGATCCAGGCTCAGTTTTCAGCTCTGCCACCGACTTCAACTGTGACCTTGAACAAGCCATTTAATCTCTCGATGCTTCTGATTCCTACATGTAAAATAGTGGTGGTAATATTTTCCTACCTTAAAAGGGTGTTACAGATATAAAGCAATAAATATCTGAGAGGCATTCTGATACTTCGGTGATGACACCATGCCTGTTTTTTTACTATTTTACAATACGCAATAGAATACATCTTGTGGATTTCAGTATAAATCAATATCCTGATAGAGTAACAGTTTGTTTTTCACACAAATTACTTTAAACGTTATCACATTGGCAAATAGCTTTCTCATAATGGGATATATTTTTCCACTCTTCCTCTTTTCCCTTTTATAAAGTTTATTTTCAGAAAGAAAAAAAACATTGATCATACAATAAGAAAATGTGGTATATCAGACATTACAATAATGACTGGAAGTAGAAGAATTACACTTAAAAGATGCAAAATACAATGAGTTATGGAGAACCAAAACCAAAGCAAGGTTGCTTAGATGCATAATATGAAGAATTATTGGCACACAAAGAATTTGAATACTCTATGCAGATCAAATTTAGTACTGTGGTTTTGGTAGGTGAACTAATCTTCATGGCTAGGATTTATGTTTTTGTATGTGTGTTTGTTTTTGTTTTTTTGCACAGGGATTTGTGGTAATGACATTCCATTAGACTCAATGTTCTGCAACTCACATGAACAAGGTTTCATTTTCTTTAGCTCTGGGTATTTATTTAGGTAATGAGAACATCCACAGTTACATTAGATCCAGTTTTGTCCATGGAGCTCCATTCAGTTTTCCCAGTCCACGTAAAATGGATTGACAAGAACCTGATTTTCCCATCTAGTGTTAAGGAAGCATGTCCATGCAATTCCTTCTAAATGTCATTCCCAAGAGAACTGAGGGATGGACTCTGACCTGAGGAGAAGAAAAAGCTTGGTGACCATGTAAGTGCTGTGTGAAAAGATGTTTTTTCCCCCTGAAGAGCGCAGCTTCTTCTGAAGCCATGGAGCCACTGCACACTTCTCAGCTCTATCCACCTTGTACTGCAGACCCACAGAGGACAGGATTTAGTTCAAAATCAGGGTTGCTGTGTTAAATAAAATCTGCAGCTCATGAGCCATAATCTGTTTAGACAGTAAAAGGTGACAGTCTTTTCCCTTTCTATTTACAATAGATCATTATGGTATCAGAGAATCCAATGAACAGCAGTCTGTGGACACGGACTGATTTACATGACAGTGGTGTTATCTGCTGAGTCAATGCTTTACTTATATATCTCCTTAGATATACGTACTGTGACAGACCCAGACAAGTGGGATACAGAAATCTCATAGAAGGCAAATATACTGGCCATTGGATTAATAGTTTTCTGTTCCCTGAGTGACCAGAGCAGGGGCTGCACTAGAACAAGCAGGAACTTTCTGGAACCAATTTAAGGCAGGCAGGCTAATTAGGACACCTGGAGCCAATTAAGAAGAACCTGCTAGAATCAATTAAGACAGGCAGGCTAATCAGGGCACCTGGGTTTAAAAAGGAGCTCACTTTAGTTTGTGGTGTGGCGTGCGAGGAGCTGGGAGCAAGAGGCACACAAGGAGTTGAGAGGGAGAAGAGTTGAAGGACTGAGGAGTACAAGCATCAGCAGACCATCAGGAGGAAGGTCCTGCAGTAGGCGTAAAGAAGGTGTTGGGAGGAGGCTGTGGGGAAGTAGCCCAGGGAGTTGTAGCTGTCATGCAGCTGTTACAGGAAACCCTATAGACAACTGCAATCCACAGGGCCCTGGGCTGGAACCCGGAGTAGAGGGTGGGCCCGGGTTCCCCCCAAACCTCCCAACTCCTGATCAGACACAGGAGGAATTTGACTGTGGGTTCTACCAGAGGGGAAGATCTCTGAGGCGATCAAAATCCACCAGTAAGTGCAGGACTCACCAAGGTAGAGGAGGAACTTTGTCACAACTGGTGTCAGGAGTGGGATCATGGTGTGCACAGCGCGGCGGAAGAAGAGGGGTGTTTAAAAAACAAAACAAAAAAAACCCAAACAAACAAAAAAAGGGAGCGGGTTTATTTTTTCCCCCACCACAATGGAAGACGTAGTGCGGGCACTGATACAAGCCACAGCTGCCCAGCAGGAGGCTACCCGTGTCCAGGCAGCTGCCCAACAGGAGGCAGTGTGGCTGCAGCAGGAGGCCAATCGCCTGTTGATGGACCAGGCCGCTCAAGACCGGACTATGTTGCGGGAATTAGTAAACCAAGTGAAGGCCCTTACGGAGATGAACCATGGCCATGATGGGACGCGGAAGATACGGGCCAGCAATTGCCTGCAGAAAATGATGGGGAAGGATGACATAGAGTCATATCTCCTGGCCTTTAAGAGGACAGCCCTATGGGAGGCCTGGCCTCGAGATCAGTGGTCTGGCATCCTCACCCCATTCCTGTGCGGGGAGGCCCAGAAGGCCTACTATGATCTGCCTGAAGAGGCTGCAGCAGACTACCCGCAGCTGAAAGCAGAGATCCTGGCCAGATCTGGGGTAACACCGCTGGGCCCGCACTGCGGTCATCACGAGTGGAGGTACCAGGAAGACAAAACCCCGCGGTCCCAATTGTATGACCTCATCCATCTCGCACGAAAGTGGTTGCGAACTGAGTCCCGGGGTCCAGAAGAGATACTAGAGGTTCTGGTCATTGACCGATACATGAGGGGACTACTGCCAGACCTTCGCACATGGGTAAGCCAGAATGAACCCTCCACCTATGACAAGATTGTTGCACTGGTAGAGAGGCGAAGGATGGCAAGGGAGCTGACTCGACCAGTTAAGGAAGCGGAACCCCGAGTTAAACTAGCAGCACCAAACCCAAGAGCTCGAGTGACTGGGCCACCAGGAGAGCCCAGGTGGAAAAAGAGAGGGGCTGAAGGCCCACCAGAGGCCATAAAGAGTCGCAGCACTGAGGGGGAAGAAGATTGTGAGGTTAGACTGCCCAAACTAAGAGACCAGGGAACGCCTAGGGTTCCATACAGATGTTATGCCTGCGGAGAGTGGGGACACATAGCTGCACAGTGTCCCAATGCCGAGGAGCCTATGCAGTGTAACCTGGGAAATTGGGCAGACCCATGCTCCCTAATCCACCTTGTGGGGATCTCACTAACCCCACATATGTACACCAGACCAGTGAAACTAAATGGGGTAGAGACCATGGCACTGGTTGATTCAGGGAGTGCTATCACGTTCATCTCAGGGAGGCTCGTGAAGCGTAGTCAGCTGCTGCAGGCTAAATGTATGGGGATAACCTGTGTCCATGGGGCAGTTAGTTACTACCCCACCATCCCAGTAAAAATTGAAATCCAAGGAAACACCACTGAAGTAGCAGCAGGTATAGTCCCTAAACTCCCATACCCAGTGCTCATAGGGAGAGACTTCCCAGGGTTTGGAGACTTACTCCCAGTAGGGGGATTGGAGAAAGAAGGAAAACCTGAAATTAGTGAGGCATCCACAGTAGACTGTCAACCCCCAATCTTCTCTGAAATATCCCCAGATTTGTTCCCCACTCCCAGACAAGGTAGAAAGACGAAAAGGGAAAGAAGGGCAGCTAAGGCCTTGGGAACCCGAATACTGACCCAAAGCCAGAGGGTCACTCTCATAGGGAGGCGGACCTGTGCAGCTGAACAAGAGGCCACCCAGGAGGGAGAAGCACCCGAGTCTGACCCCCACCCTAATGCGTCTGAACCAGCAGAGGCAACAGAGACCGGCCCCCTAGATCTTGGGCAGATTAGCCCCGGGAGAGGAAATTTTGGACGGGACCAGGCTGAAGACCCAAGATACGACAACGTTAGGAAAGAGGTGACTGAAATGGATGGGGTTCCTGTGGAAGGGAAAATCCAGGGACCAGGACCCTACTTCATAATGAAGAAGGATATCTAATACCGGGTTGCACCAGTACAGGGGCAGAAGGTACAGCAGATCCTAGTACCTCAAAAACACCAGAACGCTGTATTAAGTCTTGCCCACAGTCGTCTTTTTTGGGGGCATTTGGGGGTAGAGAAGACCCTGGCAAGGGTTCTACGACGATTCTTCTGGCCCGGAGTACATGCAGAAGTGCGGAGGTACTGTGCATCCTGTCCAGAGTGTCAGCTGCACAGTCCCCGTCCTCATTTGAGGGCACCTTTAGTACCCCTTCCCATCATAGAAGTCCCCTTCGAGCAAATAGCCATGGACCTAGTGGGACCCCTGGAGAAGACGGCTCGGGGCCACCAATATATACTGGTTGTTTTGGATTATGCTACTCGCTACCCAGAAGCCGTTCCCCTGCGGAACATGGCCTCTAAAACGATAGCCAAAGAGCTGGTGGGGATCTTTGCCCGAGTGGGGCCACCGAAGGAGATATTAACAGACCAAGGAACTCCATTTATGTCAAAGCTAATGAAGGACCTCTGTATGCTGCTCCATATACATACCCTGAGAACTTCAGTCTATCACTCGCAGACTGATGGGCTGGTAGAAAGGTTTAACCGAACCCTCAAGGCCATGATAAGGAAGGTGGTAAGTCGGGACGGGAAGGACTGGGACACCCTACTACCTTACCTTATGTTTGCTATCCGGGAGGTACCTCAGGCCTCAACTGGGTTTTCCCCCTTCGAGTTATTATACGGGCACCACCCCCGGGGCATACTAGATATCGCCAAAGAGATCTGGGAGGAGGAACCCAGTGAGGGGAGAAATATAATAGAACATGTATTGCAGATGCAAGACCGGATAGCCCGGGTTACCTCTATTGTACAGGAACATTTAGAAAAGGCACAGGAGGCCCAGCGAACCCATTACAATCGCCAGGCAAAAGTCCGACAGGTCCAATCAGGGGATCGGGTAATGGTGTTGGTACCCACAGCAGAAAGCAAGCTTCTGGCCTAATGGCAGGGGCCCTATGAGGTGATTGAACCTGTGGGAGAAGTAACCTACAAGGTGTGGCAGCCAGGATGCCGGAAACAAGAACAGATTTATCACGTCAAACTTCTGAAACCCTGGCATGCACAAGAGGCATGCGCAGCTGTCCGAAAAGACCTACCCCTGGAAAATAAATTTCCCAAACAGGTGAGAGTGTCTCCCGATTTAACACCAGACCAGAAGAATGAGGTGTCTGAGATGATCTTCCAGAACCAAGATGGGTTTTCGACAAAACCGGGTCGAACAACCAAGACATATCACCACATCGTCACAAACCCTGGGGCCAGAGTAACAATGAGGCCCTACAGGGTGCCAGCAGCCAAAAGGGAAGAAATAAAAGCAGAAGTAAAAAAAATGCTGGAGTTGGGGATCATCAAAGAATCCCACAGTCAGTGGTCCAGCCCAATTGTGCTGGTGCCCAAACCTGATGGCACCACAAGATTTTGCAACGACTTCCGGCGACTAAACGAGGTATCGCAGTTTGACGTGTACCCCATACCTCGCATAGATGAACTAGTGGACCGTCTGGGCAATGCCCGGTACTTGACTACCCTAGACTTGACAAAGGGGTACTGGCAAATTCCCCTTGCCAAAGACGCAAAGGAAAAGACTGCGTTCTCTACACCAGAGGGTCTTTTCCAATATACTGTCCTCCCTTTTGGACTAATGGGGCCCCAGCTACCTTCCAGCGCCTCATGGACAAGCTGTTACGCCCCCATAATCATTATGCTGCTGCCTACCTGGACGATGTGGTCATTCATACCCCAGACTGGGAAACCCACCTGGAGAAGGTGGAAGCAGTCCTCGATACCTTCAGGCGAGCTGGCCTTACAGCAAACCCTGCCAAGTGTGCTGTAGGGTTTACAGAGGCCAAATATCTTGGCTACATTGTGGGGAAAGGTCTCGTAAGACCCCAACTGAACAAGTTAGAGGCCATCCAAAATTGGCCCCGACCACGTCGCAAGAAACAAGTCCGGGCATTCCTAGGGGTGGTGGGGTATTACCGACGATTTATCCCTCACTTTGCCACAAGGGCAAGCCCTCTGACAGACCTAGTGAAAGCCCGTGGACCTGATCTGGTGAGATGGTCTGATGGAGCAGAGAGAGCGTTCACAGACCTGAACATACATAGTACATAATGGCTATTAGCCTTTTTAATCAATAAACTGTATTTTAAGATGTTCCTAAATGTGGCAATGTGAAAGTTTGAGAGCTACTGTTATCCTGTGGATCAGTAATCTGGGCCTCAAGAACATATTTACACATTGAGCCAAAACTGTTCAGGAAGGAACCATTGTAAATCATAGAGATTAAAGATGGCAAAGACCTATTGGATCATCAAGTCCATACCCCTGTATATAAGGACATTGTTTCCCAATAGATGCTATGTCAGCTGCTAAACTGGCATTCTACTTTATCTTAGCCAGAATGCCAAGGAAAGACAAGCTCTTATTAGGTCAATAAAACTGAGTATTTAAATATTCTTGCGTAATAGAGTTGAGTACTGTAGTGTATGGACCAAAACAGTCCAGTAGATCAGTTCCCATTGCCACACATAATTTGAAGTCGTTAAAAGTCAAAATGAACCCTAAGCTGTATCCCAAAGCTCAAAAGATTTTGGTTTATTTAAATAAAAAGAAATTTCCGAGCCTCCGTACTTCTGGGTACTAGGCAAGAATGTAGGTGACAGTTCCATATACCTCGAGAAAGATTGCTCTTTTGTATTTCAGCCTAGACACTGGAAGTAAGAAATAAAGAAATCTCACCAGCAAACCTTTCTCTTGGGAGATTTCCAACTGAGTTTACAGATCAGATAGCTATAGCTGAGATTCATCATCTGAATTTTCAGGGACTTACCTGAACCAAATCAAGGAGAACTCATCACTAGTTTAAACATATTTGATGACTTTTATATGTAAATATGATGTTCATCTGAAAAGTGATCCTTGGTAAAAGTTGCATTGTAGAATACCACGGTTACTGTATCTCAGGGATTTCTACTTCAAATTTGCCGAGTTTATAAGTAAAATAATATGATTGAAAATTAAGATGTGATTTTTTTTTCACCACTATCTCTGTCTCCACTACTGTGTGTTATAGGTGTAATTAAAAGGACACTAAAGTATGTATCTCCACAAAGTGCTACCCACCATGTTTATTAGAGGCAAATGCCACCATGCCACTTGTCAGTTGAAAATCACCCATTAAGGTTATTCAAACAAAAGTTCAAACAAGAATTAATTCAGGGAAGTCCTAGGCCTGTGTTATACAGGAGGTCAGACTAGATGATCATCATGGTCCCTTCTGGCTTGATGATCTATGAAAAGTGAGACAATTAAAGTATTGTAGCTCTTAATTTGTCCCATTACAACTTAATATCATAGGAGGCTATGTGCCACCTATGTTGTAAGCAGTATTTACGTCCCAAGGGAAGAAAGAAACAGAACTTTGTCAGGCCTCTTGCTTTTACTGAGAGACTTTGAGTTTAAGGACACATCTTGACATTTCCCTATTCTTTGTTGAATGGTGTAAGGGCTTTGGCATTTATTTAAATTGGAGCATTTGTTTAAAGCTTGTAAGACCATTTTGATAATTTAAAGTATATGCTGATGTAGCATTTCTGCCAGGAATCAGTAAATCTCTTTTTACAGTAAATGTGAAATCCTACAATTCTAATTGACTTTTCTTTCCCTTGATACTCACTCTGTTTATTCCCAAGGTGACCTAGTAATTTAACTTAGCTACCCCCACCCTCTTGAACATTTGGGTTGGCTTGCAGAGATGATCTAGACCAGCGCCGTTACCTTTGTGCAATACAAAGTTGCAATTAACCACATCTCCATGATCACTGAGCACTGGAACAAAAAAGCTATTCTTCATGAAAATTAGAACCACACATCATGCTTTAAAAAACCCCAACAACCCTGATAAAAACAAACTCTGGAAGCCTCTGATTATGGGGGAAGATAAAAAAGATACAATAATGCATTTCCCAGAATGACAGCTAGTGATATCTGCAAACGGCCTTCACTAGAAGAAAGAAAGCACACTGCTCCAATCAATACACTGATAGTCTGTAATGTAAAGATTAAGATCAGAATATTTAAAAATTTAATACTTGGCCTCTTCATATAGCACTTTGGAAGTCAATATCTTTAGAAACCTGGTCCATTTCCTTGCTTTGAAAGCATTATATATTTAAGGTTCCTAAATAATTCATCCAGTCCATGCGATTAAAAATGTAAAAAGTAAGTCCATCCATTATCTTCTGCAGCTGCTGCCTGGATATTAGTTTTTCTAACGGCTCAGTATTCTTTCTTCCTATGCTTAATTGAGACTTAAATGGATACATTAAAGGAAGAGCGCATAAGCTCCGCCCATCTACTAAAATCAAAAGGACACTTACGGTTCCTCAGAGGATACTGCATATGCAAATATACACACACATCTCCAATATTTACCTTTAATATCCCCTTTAAAATGAGATTATTCCACCACCAAAAGTTATTTTGATTTAATGGGGGAAAGTCAGCATTATGATTTACTGTGTTCACCTTTACTGTCACTTCCACAGCATTGAAACGTGCATATTATGAGCTGTTAGGAATACAGGGCTGTATCCTGCTTGATTTACGTAATTAACGTTAATGAGACTACTCCTGTGACTAAGGCAAGCAGGGTTTGTTCAAAATGTCTAAACTCGAAGGACAGGGATCTTGACTTCTCATTTGTTTGGAAAGTACCTAGCACACCTTAGGTGTCGCTAAAAGTGATAAAATATTACAAATATATTATTTTAAAAACTCATTTCCTGTGCTTGTCTCCGACCTATTCCTTTCTTAGAAGTCTCATAAAATTGAACTGCACAGCTACTTTAAAAAAAAATTAAAGTTTGTAAGTTCCAAATTAATTTTCAGGATAGAAGTTCAGCCTGGAAATTAAAAATATATTTAAATGTAAATACATTGACATTTGAAATAATGTGTGCGGCTGGTAAATCAGTTCTCCCTTCACTCACCTGCCAAGTTCAAGGTTCTGTGTTTCCTTTTGCAACAGCTGAGGCTTCATCACCATGTAGAACAGTGAAGAGAAATCATCCAGAGAAAATGCTCCCTGTGCTCTTTTAGCTGGTTGCAATCTCAGATGGAGGTAGGAGAAAATGCATTTCAGATTGTTGGTGCTAAAGTAAAAATATTAGAACTGGATAAGAAAAAAATGCTTTTAAAATGTTGTCTATAAAAAAGAGCACACTTTTTTTTTTTTACACAAAATGTAAGAATGTTCCAGTTTTTCACCAGCTATAATAAATGCATGTGTAATTTTTTGTCCACGGTATATAGAGCTACATTGTGTCTTGAATACACAGCCCTGCATTTGGGAGTAGGCCACCAGGCAGCAAGAACCACAGTTGGGATTCTTAGCGTGCGCTCCACAGTGCGAGAGACAGCCCTAATTTCACTTCATCCACTGTTGGGGGAGTTTAGTGCTGCTGCATGCCCTAGCTATTTGTCTTTCTTCACCCCTGCATGGGATCAGCTCACAGTCTGGCTGGTATTTTATTAGCATCCATTCTTGCTCCTCTTGAAGTCATGGAAGCTCTGCCATTAGCTTCAATGGAACCTGGGACTGACGCTTGTCAATTTTTGTTCTGAAATCTTTTCTCCATTCACCTGTTAAGCAGCTTTTTCAATGGATTAGCTTCACAGTTCATTTTTGGAGCATGGTATGCGCTGTATTTTGCTTCTCTTTGAAATCGGTGGCTCATATGGGCTTGGGGGATCACAAGGAAAGAGTGAATTCCAAGCCCAAGAAACCTGCTCCAAGAAAATCCGACTGCCAGCCCATTCAGACAAGGAGATTGTTAGCTCAGATGAGTCAACCAAGTTTATCTGCTGTAGTATTACACAGGGAAAGAGGAGTTCTCTCAAGTAGTCATGATTAGAAACATTGAGGTTTTTTATAGGTCAAACCCAATACCTTCAGCTTCACCTGGAAAACATTTGGTAGCTAAGGAAACTATATCATAGAGCACAGGCATGATGTGCCCCGATGGAAAATACTACTTTGTAAACCGGCAGACACATTCTGTGTTAGATGTGGTTTTTGAGGCCATGCAGAACACATTGCAATAATGCAATGATCTGGTTGTGTGTGTGCAAAATGTATTGCAGTAAATCTGTGTTGAGGGTATGCTTATGCAGAGGCTATTACAGTAATGCAATGTTGAGATGAGAAAGGCTTGGATAATTGGGCTGAAGTCACCATCCCGAAGAAAAGGCTGCAGGCTTTTTTAAGAGCAGATGTTAAAAAGCACTAGTAGCAAGCACTTATACCTGAATATTCAGAAACTGCTGACCCTTAGCCCAGGTCTACACTAGGGGCAGGGGTCGATGTAAGGTACGCAACTTCAGCTACGTGAATAATGTAGCTGAAGTCGACATACCTCGCTCGAATTACCGCACTGTGAGGACGCCGCAGGGTCGACTGCCCCCCGCTCCCCCATCGACTCCGCTTCTTCCTCTCGCTGGGGATGGATTGCCGGAGTCGACAGCAGAGCGATCGGGGATCGATTTAAAATCGATCCCCGAAAGATCGATCGCTCCGCTGCGTAATGTAGACAAGCCCTTAGTGATGAATGGTGGACCATACTCCCTTCTGTTAGGAGTTTTGATAAAATCGACTCCATTTCTTCCCCCATTCTGATCAGAATCATCTCAGTTTTACCTGGGATCAGTCTCAGCCAGCCCTTGTCCATGCTCCACTCTGTTAAACACAGGTTAAATCACTGTCAGTTTCATAAGAGAGGGAAATATAAAGAAGGGTGACATCAGAATCCCATTGCTATATATGATGGGACAACTGTGGCAATTAAAATGATCCAGACAAGGATTTGACTGCACCCTTTGCAACAATGAGCATGTACACATGTCCAATTACTTTATGTAAATGTGATAAGACACAAATAAATGTAAACTCGGTGCTTGCTGATGTCTTACAGTAGCTTGTCTTTATAGCAATGATGCCTCAGATAAGGATTGTGTGCCCTACCCCACAAAAAATGAGGGGGTTTTAAATGTTGTGTAATTGCTTAATTAGTCTTGTTTTCTTCCCTTGAGAGATTTATACTCCCACAGGCTTCTTCAAGCTGTCTCCTTACTTATAAGCTGTGCTAATCCAATCAGGGAACATAAAAATACCATGTGATTTATGGAACCAATCACAGCTAGCCAACACAGCTTCAATTTTGAACATTGAATTCTAATAGTGAACTGTTTCTGATCAGTCCACCCAAAAAATCAGCTGATTTAGTTTAACAAATAGTTTCAGGGAAATCGCGATCTGTTCAGGCATTCCACAAGCATAAAACGAGGCTAAATTCATTGAGTACGTTATCCGCTGTGAATTATTTGCTCAACTGTAATAAACAATAGATTAATCCCCTTTTCCTCTAGTCATAGCTCACTTCTAGATTTGTCTCTTGTACATATTTTAAATCTCCTCTCAGGAGTTACATTTGCTGCCCTTTGGGAGCTGAGAGTTAGGGCTACACAGAGACATGAATGTATTGCTAAATAGCTTGAAAATTCCCTTCTTCCCATCACTGCTATTGCTGCAAATGCCTTTTCCCCTTTGTGTTTGCTAAATAGGTTTTATTTAATAACCTATAGAGTAATGAGATGGAAATGCTTGATGGACTGGTAGACTGAACGCTAGGAGGAGAGATCTGCTTTGTCCTTCAAAATCAAGCTGCAATAGGATCTGACTCATTCTGCAACTATGGCATGTATTTTAAATCAATTACTGATAATGAAATAAGATCACAGTTCTGTGCCATCACAAAGAACATTCACCTCTGACCTTCCCAGACCAGATGTAATAATGTGTAACCAATTGTCTGAAATCTGTGTGTTCCTTTAAAATGCCCCCCCCTCACACACACACACACACACAGTTACTTCTTATTTCTTCAGCCTCTCCATCGAGCTTTAATTTTTTTTCTTTCTTTTTTTTTTTTTGCAATCAGTGATGTGCTGCCAATATTTTAACAAGGGACTCCCTCAAAATACATACATACATACATACATACATACATACATACATACATACATAAAAATAAAATCTGCCCTAGTGTTTTGATCTACCTTCCATCAAAAATAATCACTCACTATTTTTCCCTCCCATCACAGCTGCTCGATCTCCCCTCCTCTGGAACAGTTTTGAAAATGCAGGCCTTAAACTAATCCGTGCCTCAGTTTCTCTATTCATAGAATCAGAGTTTAAAGCCACAAGGGACTATTATATCACCTAGTCTAACCGCCTGTGTAAAACAGACCATATACTCTCATCCAGTTAATCCTGTATTAATCTGCCCATCTGTATAATAACCCCTGCCTGAATCACAGGGGTACAGAGGCATACTCTTAAAGCATTTTGAAATCTTCTAATTGATGGTGCTACAGAAGTGTAAAGTATAATTATTATTTCAACCAAGAAGATTACAAGATTAGCAAACAAACTAATGAAATCTGGTTGGTGACTGAGACATTTCTGATATTAGATCATATGAACTAATTATTCAACTGTTTTCAAATTAATGATCTACAAACCTTAATTGGTTCTGATCAGAAGTGAGCAAAAGGGCAGTTTAAAAAAAGTCATGCTACTTAAATAGGCATTATTCATATTTTTTTCATCTATGCACAACTTGGATATATCAGTACTGTAGATCTTAATGTACACACTGATGCAGATTATATTCCTGCATGAGTTAATTTTCTTTTTAAGTGATAAATCCTTATCAGAACCTGAAATTGCCATGTTTTGTCTGAACATAGAAATTGCCATCCTAGATCAGAACAGTGCTCCAACTAGTCTGTTATTCCCTCTCCAAGAGTAGTCAGAATTAGATGCTTGAAAGAGAGAGTTGCAAAGAAAAAATAACTTACCCACAGCATTGGTGGAGTTCTTTCTAACCATCAGCAGTTAGTGGAGCTTATATCCCATATTGGTTTGTTTTATTCTATCTGATATGACTGTAGATGTTCTCATTTTCCATGTTAATGTCTAATATTTTTTTAAATTCTACTAAATTATTGGTCTTAAACACTATCTTGTAGCAATGAGTTTCAGAGATTAATAATGCACGGTGTTAAAATGTACTTCCTTTGATCATATACATTCCTTTTAAAGGTATTCCCTTTCACTGGATATCCCCTTGGTCTTGTATAAAGATAACTTCTAATTAAAACCACCCAATTTACTTTCTCTGTACCATTCATTATTTTGTATACCTCTATTGTATGGCCTCTTATTTATATTAGCTACTAAACAGTCCCAGACATTCTCTCTTGATACTGTCTTTTCCACATCTCCAAAGATTTGTGTCACCTGTCTCTGGACCTCTCCATCTATTTTTACTATCCAAATATATCTGAAATTCAGCTCAGATCTAGTTCTGAAATTTGTGTTGGTTTCATTCTGATAAACATCTAAAAGGGTAGCCTAAAGTTGTCAGGGTCTTTGAGCATCCCTTTTCCATCTGTCCCAGCTCCTTTCCTCACTACAAAACCCATTTTCCTTCCACAAGCATTAGCCCCCTGCATCCTTCAGCTGCCTTTAGCATCATGTTTTTGCATATGATGCCTCTGACCTAATGTAGTAGATTCTCATTCCTAGAAGACCCAGTGGTATTTCTGGGAGTACCTTTACACTATGAGAGAATTCACGTTTCCAGCCCTGTGATGACATCCTTGGCAATAAGATCTTCTGGGAATATTTTATCTACAATTTACTGAGCACCACCCTTGAGGGAAAACACAGGACCAGATCCTCCGCTAGTATAACTAGCATTGGCTTTTAATGGAGACACGCTGATTTACACCAGTTGAGGAATAGGCCCACAGTCTCTGCTCCAAGTGACTTCCATTCTAACCCAAACAAACAAATCACAGTATGGTGTGAACAGGGCAACAGTACAATGGGGCAAGTGGTGCTTAGGGTTGCAGAATATTCATCCAATACAGTGGGGGGCCTTAGACTTGTACATCCAGGGGTTCCATGACTCTATCAGGAGGTAGAGATGAGGGGACTGGGCAGAGGGCCACTCTCATCCCCCCCCCCCCCTTAAAAAAAAAAGCATGGCCATCCTGACCCTATCTAGAGGTGGAGGTGGGGGTTTTCATTATCTATTTATTTATTCATAGTGCTTAGGAGCCCCGGTCCCGTACCAGAATCCCATTGTGCTAGGTGCTGTACAAATACAACAAAAAAGGTGGTCCCTGCCCCAAAGAGCTTATATAGTCCTTCCATGCCTGGAGATGCCAGACAGGGATGCGTGCAAAAATGTGATGTACATAATTGTATTTGGTAGGGTAATAGGTCTCAGGAGCTGGTCGGGTTTTGAATATACACGACCTATCCGCTGGCCTGTAAATAGCACATGCATTTAGAGTAGAGCAGGTCAAATTTATATTTTTTTGTGAAGTTAGCCCTTTCTTCTGTTTGTAAATAATTCACAAGTTAATCCTGACTTCTCTGAATCTATTTGCCAAATATTTTATGCAAACAATGTTCAGCCTCTGGCCCTATGACTCTTTGCTGTTCATTGTTTTTGATTGGTCGCTTAAGTCACGTGATGTTATTTCTGCTCCCTTGTTTGGAGGCTGATCCTTTCTTCTTTTTTTTTAACCAGGAGTACAGAAAGTAGTGACTTACTAAGAACACATTTCTGGTAAAATTACCAGACAAATAATCATCGGTGCTAAAATTTGCCACCCTTTCAGGATTTGCACGCATTTTCATGAATAAACTGCTAACAATCTGAACAATTGAAAACAACATATTATACAGTCATATGATATATATTCTCACTAGGAGAGCAAATTCACCATTTTTATTCTTATGAAATGTCCTATCTCTTTTGTGATTGTCACACTGAAGTGCATATGTGCAAAAAACATCTTGCAACCCTCTCTTGGAGAATCAGGAGTCTTTTCAAACAGCCTTTACTCCAGAATAAGAATAAAGTGAAAATATTTTAGGATAAGGTTCCAATATATCAGCTGAGTGCTTTGGAAATTTTTAATCTGATTGGCTGCAACCTTTTCAATATTGGAACATAGTTTTCTTATGATCTTGCTGAGCCTCTCATATAAAAATTCTAGGCTGTCAAATAAGTGAAATGAAACTGTTAAATATTATTGGCTTCATTTTACAGGAATTTAGGATAGCAAAGTAATACTTGTCAAGTATGCGCACTGAGAATAATAATAGTACCTGCCTTTTTAAGTAGGTTCCATAACTGCATAATACCCATCCAGGGAATAAAAAGCAAAGCTATCCTCCCCAGGAAATGGGCAAGACAATTTTGTCCATCCTTTCTTAATGTTAAAATGCTTCCCTTTAGTATCTTTAAACAAAGTCTCATCTTTTGCTTTCTGCCATTTATACCAGTGGCACAGACCTAGAAGACTTTAACTGAGTTTTTGGATCTGTTTCAGATTTCTTTCAAAGCTAGTTCAGGATCACAATTCACCTTAATGAAAAGTAAAAAATGCAAAGAGTTAATCCTTTGTGCCTCATTCTCTCGGTCTCTTCTTCACTTATCCTTCCTCAACCTTGCATGCCTATGGTCATAGTATTTAAGGGAAGTTCTGTTTTCAGCAAGTTGATTAAGAGGACATTTACCCTATATCCATAGAGGCATACAGATGTGCTCTTGTTGGACATATGCTGAATATCCTGGAGCACTCCAGGAGTCCCAGTGATACCCCAGTTATATTTATTCTTTTTTAAAATGCTAAAAGGTTAATTTAATTTCCACCTTTAAAATATTTTGATACCATCATTGTCATAGGGATTTGAAAGTTCATATTAGCTGATATCCTCTACCCTCTTCTGTGTTACTGAATAACTGTCTTAAGAATTGAATAAAAGAATAACTGTCTTAAGAATGCATTCCATGCATCCGATGAAGTGGGTTCTTAACCCTAAGCTCACGAAAGCTTATGCTGAAATAAATTTGTTAGTCTCTAAGGTGCCACAAGTATTTTTCTTGTTTTCTTTTTGCTGACACAGACTAACACGGCTACTACACTGAAACCTGTCTTAAGAATGCCATTTTCTGAAATGTTTGATATGGGTTTTTCAGACAGCCATAATTTTAATTTTGGCAAATGACTACAAGGAGAAACCTGCATTAACTGTACAAAATAATGAAAAACAAATACTATGCTGAAAGCCTGATACACATAGCACTGTCTCCACCCACAGTTCAAGTGTGCAGAGCATACAACACAGGAGGCAATTACATTTCCAGAATGAAAGCTAGTGTAATTTTGAGAGCACATACCCTCTCTTTCTCTCTGCAGGTTTTCTCAATAACAAAAAGTAACTGGAGATTTAATATCGAGTGTTAGCCTGAGAGTATGTTTTAGGAATACAATCTGATTTTTAAATTTTTTTTACACATTCGTGTCTTATATGAACCTGGCAGATTTCTGTCAGCGGCTTCAAAGCAGATTGACAGAGGGAGTTTGCTCACCTTTTAATCTCCAGACATACTTGTATATTTCTAGCACAGCTCTTTTAGCAATGACCTAAAATTGTCCTTCTCGAGACTTGCTCAATTTTCTTCACATGCCATTACTGAGCTGCCTGTGTAAAGCATAGGGAGTCTGATGGTATCATCTGGAGTGCAGACCAAGCAATGGAAGGGCAGATGGTGCACTACCCCAGGATGGTAATATTACCTCTCCTCTCTTACTTCCTCCCAGGAAAAATCCAGACCTATTAACTGAAGATTTGTAGTATAATGTGTTGAAATAAACTGCCCTGTAGAGATACCCAGCTATGCAGGCAAGGATCCATTCTAGGGCTGAATTAAGCCTATAAGGGTGCTGCAGAGAAGCAGCATGGCACTGAGGGGATGCAATCTGTTACATGTATATATAATAGGCCAGATCTTTGCACCCATTCCAGCCCCTATGTGCCACTCCAGGCAAAGAAAGTTAGCCAGCTACCCGGGGACTCCTACTGTGTAGAAGCAATTCCCAAGTGTAGTAGAGCCATCCTAGTGTTTACACACCAGCACACACCTCCTGGCCTTTAGCACAGGGGGTATTTCTGGCACCTCCCAGAATGGAAGAGGAACAGGCACGCTCTACCTGGTTGTCTCCCGAGGGAAGGAAACAGCACAGTACAGAACAATGTGGAAAGTCAGTACAATGCTGCTGATGTTCCAGATGAGGAAGCCATTACTAGTACTTGTAGGCAGATAAAAGAGAGAACCTCTTGATTTGTAGAACTTTGCAGCAAGATATAGCCGCTTAGTTGTTAAAAACAACTTGTTGAGGCAAAACATTATCCCAGGCGTGGGAAGGGTTATCTGCCACTAGTCTGAAAGAACAAGTGCAAAATGTTGAGGACAGTATAGCCGCTTAGAAACATTATACTGTTTCAAAGATTATTATAATTATTATTGTTTATCTATATTATGGTAGCACCTAGGAGCGCTATTCATAGACCATTGTGCTAGATGCTGTGCAAACAGAACAAAAAAGACAGTCTCTGCTCCAAAAGGGCTTACAGTCGAAGTGTGAGATGAGACAACAGATGGATAAAGACAGACAGAGGAGCACAAGGAAACAATGAGGCAATATTGTTCAGTGTGATAGCAGTGAACACAGTACATCAGCTGCCTAACTAAGTATTATGCTTAGCGTCCCTTCTTTGGAGAAGAGATTTCTTTAGAGCTAAACCTCCTATGCATTTTATTTGTACAGTACAAAAAACTCCAGGTGACAGAAGTGGCTTTGGGGGAGGATAATGGATCTGATTCTTCTTTACACAAAGACCCCTTTATATCCCTCTAGCAGCCTGAATACATCTTAAAGTGGATAGAAATCTAATTTGCTTTAACATTAAGGCCCCCTCACGCTGCCAGAAGAATGTAAAGGGACTTACAGTAGGTCTCGTGTACACATAGACGTTGCACCACTTTAACTACACAGGTATAGGTCAGCACTACACCCTCACTAGCCGGACTCAGTTATGTCAGTATAAACATCCTTCTATCAGTATAGTATAGGAAGTGGGAAAAGCTACACTGGTATAAGGCATACTGGTGTAACTGCTTCACACTAGCAGCTGGATCAACATAACTGTATTGGTAAAAATATCACACCCCTAACTGACAGTTATACCAGTTCAACTTTTAAGTATAGACCAGGCCTTAGTATAAAGGAGAATCAGATCCAATATCTATAAGGAAGAATAGCCATACTTTTAGAGTAAGAAGGAACAAGATGTTGAAACAATAATTAACTCACTGATTTATTTTACGTTAGCACTGCTGTTGAGTACTGTATATCGTAAGTGAGCATCTATGTATTGCATACACTGGGGAGTGGGTGAGGGGAGGGGAAAACAGAGAACATGGAATGGGCAGGGTTTTTTTCCTGGGAACTCATGAATTTCTTCCTCCTTACTAGAGACTGGTACAAGTCATAAAGTTCATAGGTATTTGGATCTGGGATTTTGGTTCATGGCCTCACTGTTCTCTTCATGGTGCTTCTTTCTGATGCTCATATGGCATCCTTTAACAAATTTAATCTATCTCAAATCAATGATAGCTACAGGCCTCTGTTCTGGATTCTCACTTTATTTTAATTGGACTTTACAAGAGGGGTTGACTTGATGCCCAGTTTCCTGGATTTCTCCCAAGCTCTTCCAGGATATTTTCTATTCAAACTGCTTTCATCAGTTGCAAGAAAATTAAAATCAGGGAGCTGGCTGTCCACGTTTATTATATGCATCAGATCTCAATAAATTGTTTTGAATACCTGACAGGTTTAGTATATTGAGCTTCATCTCTTACTTTATAAATCCCATAATCATCTGACATGGAAAACAACCAGACAGTGATGCACATGAATTGTGCACCTGTACTATGACTTTGCTCCCATTTCAACTGTTGTTGTTGTTGTTGTTGTTGGCGTCCATTAGTCTCGAGAGACGATGGATATGCGCCCATGGGGAACGTTTAGTTGATGGTTGTGCAGCGTCTATTGAGCCCCACACGAGAGTGACAGTCTCGATTGCATTTGCTGAATTTGAAGGCGGTGTCAACTGTGGGTTGGAGCCGCTGCTTCCTTTTTCGTTGAACCCGCTTTTCCTCGGCAAGCTGCCGCAGCTTGTCTTCACTAGTTTTCAATCCAGTGGTCAGAGCGTGTCTCCATCTGCATCTGTCCTGGGCGAGCTCTTCCCAGCTGTTGATGTTGATTTGAACAGTCTTCAGGTCCCTCTTACAGACATCCTTGAAGCGAAGGTGGGGCCATCCTGTAGCTCTGTTTCCAGAGGCAAGTTCGGCATACAACAGGTCTTTGGGGATCCGTCCATCTTCCATACGACTTAGATGGCCAAGCCATCTGAGGCGGCGTTGACGGAGGAGAGTAAACATGCTGGAGATCTTGACACGTTCCAGCACCTCGTTGTTCGTCATTCAATCACTCCAAGTGATCCCGAGTATGCGACGGAGGCAGCGCATGTGGAAGGCGTTCAGTCTCTTTTCTTGCGAAGCGTAGAGAGTCCAAGTTTCGCTGGCGTAGAGAAGAGTGTTTAGCACACATGCACAGTACACAGCGACCTTTGTGTTGATGGTCAGCATGTTGTTGTTCCATACTCTCTGTGACAAACTGGCCAAAATTGTGAAGGCCTTGCCGATTCTACGGTTGATCTCAGGGTCCAGTGAGAGGTTGTCCATGATGGTAGATCCGAGATAGGTGAACTGACTGACCACCTCTAGCACACGGTCATTGATAGCAATGCTTGGATGTTCTGCATCCTGGGCCATAACTTTGGTCTTCTGAAGACTGATTGTCAACCCGAACTCTTCGCAAGCTCTGGAAAAACGGTCAATCAGACGCTGGAGATCGGTTTCTGTGTGGGTGGCCAGGGCAGCGTCGTCTGCAAACAGCATGTCTCTGATTGTTGCCTCCCGTACCTTGCTTTTGGCCTTTAGTCGAACCAGATTGAAAAGTCTCCCGTCAGACCGGGTGTGGAGATAGACTCCCTCTGTGGAATTTCCAAAGGCACGTTTCAGCAACGCTGCGAAGAAGATGCCGGAGAGTGTGGGAGCGAGAACGCAGCCTTGTTTTACTCCACTGTGGATGTCGAAGGCATCGGAGGACAAGCCATCATACAGTACTGTGCCTTTCATGTTGTCATGAAAAGACTGGATCACGCTCAGCAACTTTGGTGGGCAGCCAATCTTTGCCAGGATCTTGAACAGCCCATCTCTGTTCACAAGGTCGAAAGCTTTGGTCAGGTCTATGAAGGCAAGGAGTAGCGGCTTATGCTGTTCTCTGCATTTCTCTTGCAGCTGCCTTAAGGAGAAAACCATGTCGGTTGTAGATCTCCCTGCTCGGAACCCGCACTGTGACTCTGGGTAAACTCTGTCAGCAAGCTTCTGCAGTCTATTCAGGATCACATGTGCGAAGACTTTACCCACAACACTCAGGAGCGATATGCCTCTGTAGTTGTTGCAGTCGCTTCTGTCACCCTTGTTCTTGTAGAGGGTCACGATGTTGGAGTCTCTCATATCCTGAGGTACTGCACCTTCATCCCAGCACTGACAGAGGAGGTCGTGGAGGTGTTCTAGGAGGACGTTGATGCCACACTTGATAACTTCTGGTGGGATGCCATCCTTTTCTGGAGCCTTTCCTGTGGACAAGCTCTCAATGACTTTCTTCAATTCTTCCATGGTGGGCTTCTCGTCCAGCTCAATTTCAACAGGAAAACCATCCACGGTATTAATGGCAGCTTCGGTGATGGTGTTTTGCCTGGAGTACAGTTCAGAGTAGTGCTCCACCCATCTATCCATCTGCTTGTCCTTGTCCTTGATGTTTTTGCCTATTGCAGACTTTAGTGACACTCTCCACTTCTTTGTGGGTCCCATGGCCTTCTTGATGCCATCATCCATTCCCCTGATGTTTCCAGTGTCAGCAGATAGTTGAATGCTCCGGCAGAGCTGGAGCCAGTAATCATTTGCACACTGTCGAGCTAGTCTCTGTGCTTTGCTCCTGGCAAATCGATACTCTTGTAGAGTCCTCTGACTGGGGGAACGCTTGTACTCCAGGTGAACAGCGCGGCGTTCTTCAATGGCTGGAGTGAGTGTGGAGGAGTTGGCCTCAAACCAGTCATTGTTCATGTTTTGTTTCTTTCCAAAAACTTTCATGGCTGTGCTGTGTACTGCGTCTCTGATGTGGTCCCATCTCTCTTTGGTGTAGCCACCGGAGGGCATACAGTTCAGCACCTCGGAGAGCTCATGGGTGAATTTCTCTGCCTTATCTGGGTGTGCGGTCTTGCTCACATCGATGCGGGGTTTGCCCTCTGGCCTAGAGCGGTGGATCTTCTTTGGCTGTAGCCTCATCTTGCTGTACACCAGCGAGTGATCACTGTCGCAGTCAGCACTGTGGAAGGTGCGAGTAAGCAGGACGTACTTCAAGGCAGACCGCCTGATGATGATCAGGTCGAGTTGGTGCCAGTGCATGGAGCAAGGGTATCTCCAGGACACTTTGTGTTGAGGCTTTGTCTGGAAGAATGAGTTGGTAATGCTGAGGTCATGGTACGAGCACAGTTCCAGAAGTCGTTGTCCATTCTCATTCATTTCTCCAACACCAAACTTTCCAAGACAGGATGGCCAAAAGTCGTGGTCAGCGCCCACGCTGGCATTGAAGTCACCCAGTAGTATCAAGTACTCTTCTTTAGGGATGCTCCTGATGATCGTGTCTAACTGGTCATAGAACTCGTCCTTGGTTTCCCTGGTGGCGCCGAGTGTTGGTGCATACACGCTGATCAGGTTGACGGGTCCAGTAGATGTGTGGAGTTGGAGTGATAACAGTCTTTCAGTTCCTTGTTGACCAGGTTCCACCATCCCCAGTAAAGAATTTCTCACGGCAAATCCAACACCACACTCTCTGATTTCTTCGGCACTCTTCCCTTGCCAGAAGAACGTATAGTTCTTTTCCCTGAGAGTCCCAGCGTCTGGCAGCCGTGTCTCCTGCAAAGCGACTATGTCGATTTGGAGTTGTGCTAGCTCATCGTTGATGACTGCAGTCTTCCGAACATCGCTAATTGCCTGAAGATCTTGTGATAGGCCAGTTGTCATGGTCCGAACGTTCCAGCATCCTAACTTGAGGGCTGGTTTCTTAAATGTTTTTGTTGTTGCCTGGTGCATGGTTCGCAGTCCACTTGTCGGGTACTCACGTACGCTAAGCCCCACACACCCAGTGAAGCAGGTGAACTGTGGTGGGACAACACCTTATTGGCTGGGGGCTGCCCAGCTTGAGGCGGGCGATAGTTGTCCAGTGAGACGTGGTGATCTCTCCTACCGTCGGAAGCAACCCCTGGCGCCAGCTCTACGCCAATCGAGCAGGAGGCTTATAACCGGTATACTGTTGCTTCCCGTTTTGTGTCGACGCTGTGAGGAGAAGCTGGAGTGTCCTCTCCAGGGCACAAGGCAGGGCAGGGTGATATGGAGGAACAGCTGTTGCCCATGCAGCAGAACCCCCCTCTCCACGCAACTGATGGATCCAAGGGAAAGACAATGTCGATACAACTTGGCACCAGTGGCGTCGCAGGAGTTGCCGGAATGACGTTGAGGACAATGTCAGACCGCCATCGGGACTCCGACACCGGATTTGGTTTCAGGATTGACTCCCTTAGCCTTTCCCATGAGTGGGTATTGCCACAAGGCAGCGGAGGTTTTAAATCAGAGTTTTCCTTCTCCTAGGTGGGCTGCCTTCCAGGGCTAACGAACCCCACCTGCCCGACATTTCTGCTAGGATAATACTAATACCAATACTTAGCTCTTATATAGCACTTTTTATCTTAAAGTAGTTTACAAAGGTGTACATCATCATCTCAGTTTTACAGATGGGGAAATTGAAGCAAGGAGACGTGAAGTGGCATGCCCAAGGTCACACAGTCTTATTGGCATATGCACAATGTGCCTCAGGGGGCATGTGACCAGGATTCATCACTGAATTTGGTCTGCTGGTTGGATGATTAGCTTCCCCAGGCCAGGCCAGGTACTGACTGGGAGCATGACGTGAACACTGAACTATGCTTCCCAGCAGGTCAGGAGCAGAGCCAGAGAAAAATCTTAGATCTCCTGAGTCCTAGTTTAGTGCCTGTTCCATTAGACTATTCTGCCCCCATCTTGGAAAACATAATCTCTCTGCAAACCATTCCTAAGTATGTGCATTGAAATAATTGTAAGTCTGAATCCTTCCTGAACTGTGAGATGTTGCATAGGGCATGAGCAAGGCTCGGCTACCCTGTCTGCTGGAATGGCTACTTTATTGTGTTTCCATAGCTAACTCTTTCACAATGATAGAATGTTGGCCCTATCACTCAAAACAGAACCTAGACAGCTAGTGGACTTCTTTTCTTCTAGTCCCTACCCTTTGACTTGTCCAGCTTGGGTGGCCCTACCAGGAGTTAAAACTCTCACCAGCATAACCTGCAAGCCTTCCCACTGCCTCAAGGTGCAGTCCTCAGGGGAGAATGGAAACAATTGGTTACCTAATTACGCTTATTAGGTATACCAATAATTTGGGTCCCCACAATAGCATGGATTTGATAGCAGATATTAACCATGCAACAGTTAATGAAAGAGGGTAATATGAATCATTTACTTATTTTCTGAATTATGATACAAGCTGTAGACTCAATCCTAAATCTGGCTTGGCTAACCACTGTGGAGAATTCCATCTGTGAAGGAGAATAGTAGGGTAACATGGAACTTCTAGAACTGCTTCTATGCAATCCCCTCTATTGGTCACTTGTTCTTAGGGCAGGCTAGGTGCCTGAACAGCCCCTCCATTACACCTCTCACTCCTGAATCAAACCAAGCACTCCTCAGCCCCAACTCAGGATCTCATCCTATATCTGCACTGCACATGCCTTATCTAATAAGTTGGATTGTTGTAAGTGTATGGAAAAGGCGTTGTCTATCATTTTCATGTTTCACAATGGTATTGAGTACCAGATGATTGGACGTTAGCGCTAGTGAACACACACAACCCATTAAAAAACAGGTGCCATGGTAAACTGAGTGTGCAAGCCATTTTCGTGCAGTTTGGCATGGCTGATCATGTGCATGTATTTGGGGAACAACTCTGCTGTGTTCAGAAATGAGAACCAGGTGACCAGCATGTGCAAGTATGTGAGGATTTTACACAGAAAAATTGTCTGCAAATGTAGTTGTCTCCATAGGCTAATTAAGAGAGCAGCATATTTTAGTGCTGTAGGCAATTGTGATTTTATTTTACCATAGTGACTGCTGTATTAGAATGTGTCTGGAACACTGTCAAACAAGGGTTATATTAGACCTTGTCCACACTGGCAAGTTTCTGTGCAGTAAAGCAGATTTCTGCGGTGTAACTCCTGAGGTATACACACTGCCAAGCCACTTAGTGCACAGATACTACGCAGTTGCGGCGTTGCAAAAAACCCACCTTGATGAGAGTCGTAAGCCTTAAAGCACAGAGGCTCCAGTGCTTCATTGGCAGTGTAATCACATTACAGCCCAGAAAGCAATCAATTGGCCTCCAGAAGTGTCCCATAATCCCTCAAGTGGCCGCTCTGCTCATTGTTTTGAACTCGGCTGCCCTGGAGACATGTGCCCCTCCCCTTTCAAAGCTCGGGTTCTGACATCATGTGACACTGTGCCTGCCCCATGAGGCATTGCAAACCCTTCCCAAAGCACCCTGGGCCAGTTGTACAGTGGGATAGCTACCACAATGTACTGCTCTCTTTGCCATTGCAAGAGCTGCTAATGTGGGTGCACTCCACCGTCACAAGGAGCACAGTGTGGACACGCAACAGCAGTTTAATTCTAGCGGTTTAATAAGTGGTCTAACTTGTTGTGCAGAAACTTGCTAGTGTAGACATACCCTTAGACTGTTTACCCACCCTGAACAGTGTGCTATGTATCTCACCTGTGCTAGGGATTGTATAATTTTTGTATGCAGATCCATACGAGATAGAATCTTGTTCTGTACTCTCAACATTTAAAAAAACCTGAAAGCTTAAACATATCTTTGTAAAATCAAATTGTTCCTGGGACCCTCAAAACTCAAGAAAAAAAAAGTTCCACTTTATTTCCTCTATATCACGAGCTTATTGTTTTGCTAGATCATAGAATATCAGGGTTGGAAGGAACCTTAGGAAGTCATCTAGTCCAACCCCATGCTCAAAGCAGGACCAATCCCCAATTTTTGCCCCATATCCCCAAATGGCCCCCTCAAGGATAGATCTCACAACCCTGGGTTTAGCAGGCTAATGCTCAAACCACTGAGCTATCCCTCCCCTCCAAATCATCCTGTGTAAGAGTGGAGTGTGGGGCCCTTTGTACCAGATTCCACAAATATGTATGATTATTTACTATTTGTAACTCCAGCTCCCCGTGCTTGTGAGCTACTCCTTAATATTGTCCAGGCTCCCTTGCCATCCCTGAAGACCATCACCCTGGTGTGGCAATGTGCTGATGGTTCCTGCACGATTTTCTTTTCCAGATGGCCTCAAGTTGTTCTTGCTATGTATTGATTGGAGCTGTCTATATAAAGCCTCACAGAGGAGCATTTATTGTACACTACATTTCAAAATCTCTGATGTGCTGCAAGGGGAATTTATGTCAGTAAATTCACAGGCCACAACCAACCTCTCCTAGGTGGCACATAGTGTGCTGCAAGGCAAACAAAAGGATTGTGAGGGTAGATTTCTAGTCTGGTTCAGACAATACTGCCAAGCCTACAGCTCCAGGGGTCCTTGGGTCATAGGGCCCTCACTCCACCAAAGACACAGTGATATATCAGTGGCATGTTTATTAATCAGACTGCAATCCTGCATGGTGTGGGGTCTAAGTTGTTCTGTGCTGACAAAGATCTGTGGTGATAACCTGAAACCCTTTGGGAATCATAGTGTTTCCCCCTTCATTGGCTGTGGAACATCAGATATCCTCCTTACTTCTACTTCCCCTCATTCCCTTTTTGATTTAACAGGAAAACTCCCTCCATTATATACCCCATAATTCCTTACAGAAACACTTAGAGTTCTGGATGCATTCTCTCTAGACACCCTTCCCCACATCCCTGTGGAATCGAACCTAGGAGAACCATTTGGGGGTAAGTAGAAGGGAGAAATTAGCACATTAGACCCTGCGCCTTGCAGTGGAGAGTTGGCAAAGTGAAATGGGAATGGCTTTGCAGATCACCACAGTCCTAGTTGAACTGGCCTTGACAGGTCAGGCAATGGAGGCAGCAATCTTTGTGTATCTGAATGGTGTTGGAAAGAACACATAATTCATTCATTTCACACAATCAGCAGTTTGAGGGGTGGAAACTGCAGGCAAGGGATAAAGACCTCTGCCTTAACAAAGGTAGTGTTTCCAAATTAAACATTACACCGAAGAACCTTATCCTTTTCTTGATCAGTTTATTCAGTTCATGCAGGCCTTAGAAAAACACAATATTATTTAATTTTGTGAGACAGCTGGTTTTCCATTTGTGATATAAACAATAGGTTGAACCCTGTACTTTATGCTGAGAAGGACCGGTGTTGAGGGGGAGGGAAGTAAGGGTACTGTTGCAAAAAAAAAAAAATCAAACATCATTCTGGGATGTATTAGCAGGAGTGTTGTAAGCAAGACATGAGAGGTAATTCTTCTGCTCTATTCCGCGCTGATTAGGCCTCAACTGGAGTATTGTGTCCAGTTCTGGGCACCACATTTCAGGAAAGATGTGGAAAATTTGGAGAAAGTCCAGAGAAGAGCAACAAAAATTATTAAAGGCCTAGAAAACATGACCTATGAGGGAAGATTGAAAAATTTGTGTTTGGTTTAGTCTGGAGAAGAGAAGACTGAGAGGGGACATAACAGTTTTTAAGTACATAAAAGGTTGTTACGAGGAGGAGGGAGGTAAATTGTTCTTGTTAACCTCTGGGGATAGGACAAGAAGCAATGGGCAGTTTAGGCTGGACATTAGGAAAAGCTTCCTGTCAGGGTGGTTAAGCACTGGAATAAATTGCCTAGGGAGCTTGTGGAATCTCCGTCATTGGAGATTTTTAAGAGCAGGTTGGACAAACACCTGTCAGGAATGGTCTAGCTAATACTTGGTCCTACCTTGAGTGCAGGGGACTGGACTAGATGACCTATCGAGGTTTCTTCCAGACCTACGATTCTGTGAATCTGTGATTGATTCCAAATCAGTGGAGGTGATACTCAACTTCTGAGAATTATATTATTCAATAATCAGAGTTCTCTGCTGCTATGCTTTCGCTTTGCACGTATTGTGCAGCAATACACAACAATAAGAATGGCAGTGCCCACTTGTCTGGCAGAGACAATTTGTACACTTCTCCCTCGAGGCATAAGCTGTTTCATAAATGACCTCTTCTGCCACATTGGACCTTTATTTATTAAAATGTTTGTCAAAATTTAAAGGGATCATTTTTGTTTTGCACTTAAGAATATTTGGGTATAAGACCTTACTAACGGAGTCGATTAATCAAATATAGTAGATAATAGAGTCATAATGTGATGACTGATGGTATCGTCAGAATTTACTGAGTGCACATTTTAATGATATCAAGGGGAACTTTTTATTAATTAAAGTCAATAAGTGGCTAAAACTGCTTTCAGTGTTCTTTTGGAAAGTAAGTAGGGCAAATATTACTGGAAGCAAGTGTACATTAAAAATATTTTTATAAACTAGAAGCTAACACACTGATGTTAAATTATGGAGTTATCAGAAAGATTTCAGCACTCGCTATCTGGGTTGCTGTATCTCAACTACCATCACAGTGTGAAAGTACCTTTCAAATTTTAGAAAATAAAATAGCATCTTTTGCTTGGGCTTCCCTTCATGGGAGGCGTAACTTGCATGTTTTGACTGTAGCATATTTTTAATTAAAGCAATCTTTGAATTATGGAAGGAATTATTGGAGAAATAAGTTTTGTACTTAAGTCCTGATTCAGCATTATACTTAGTTACATTACTATGTGCCTAGTTCTAAGCATGCAAGTAATCCCACTGACGGGCTTTAATTCTGAAATTGGAGAGGCTTCTGTCTCTTGTGGTACTGCGTTGGTGCAGTTGTTGAGAAAGTTCTGTTTCCAGCACCCAGAGGCCTTCCTCTACTAGAGAGTCAAAAAACTCATTGTTCCAATGAAGCATAGCTGTCATGTGTGGTTATTGTCATGGAGGGGAAGTAGCAAAGGGCCAAAATCCATGGAAGGCCATGAATTTCAAGATTGGGACTAGTGCAGAGAGTGGAGCACTGCACTGATGTGCTCACAGCAACTTGTGCTGCTCAGCAGGCAGCCCACTGCATTCTGTATCAGTTTGATCTGTTGAGGGGAAGGAAGAGTGAGGCAGGCCTGGAGAGAGAGGGGGTAAGGTCTTAGGTTCTGAACATTGTATAACAATCTGAATGTTTAGGGTTTAGATACTTGACTCAAGTGAATATAGCAACTAACTTCAAGGCAGTTACACCAGGGATGGATTTGTCTCTTTCTTTATTTTACCTTTTAGCTATTGAATTTTAGCTCACACTGTTAGTTATTATTTAGCTGACCTTTTTACATATAAATGCGTTGGGTGTTTTGAATGGAATCACTTCACTCTGTGGATATGATTGGTAGCCTCCGAATTTATTAGTATCCTTTTGTGAGTTACTGTGTAATCTTTTCTGTGTATTTCTTCTTCTCTTACTGATTGGAATTTATCACAGAACAATAAATAAAACAATATGCAATAACGGGAAACAGTATACAGACAATTGATATTTAGAGCCTTTCCTTCTCTTCCCTCCCGGAGAGGACAAAGCGTAATCACAATAATTTTTTATCGCCTTATTTCTAGAAAGTGCATGTTTTGTGGGAGGGCAGGGAAGAAAACGATAAACCAGTTGTGTGATTTCCCTGCCCCTCCCCCCGGACTATATGAGTATCTGTTACTTTAACTTGAGAGGCTTCACATCACAAAGCAACAATTAGGTAAATTCTGCCCACTCTAGGTGTGGCAGCAGGTAAGATACCTATATGATCACCCACTGGTTTTAAATTCCTGTAAGAGAGAGATTGCTAATAGTATGGGCTAGTGGTTCTCAACCCGCGGCCCATGGGCCACTTGGGGCCCAATCATCACACAGCTGCAGCCCATGTGACATCCTCAGGGCCACAGAGGTAGTGTATATATTGTATGGATGCGGCCCACATAACGCATAGAGAGCTGCATATGTGGCCCACGTGTGAAATAGGTTGAGAACCACTGGTATGGGCTTCTGATGTTTGATCTAAATTCTCTGGGTAAGCTAAAGCAGAGAGGAAACGGAGATAACGCAGGCATTTCAGTATTGGGTAGGGTGACCCGGTGTCCAGTTTTCGGCCGGAACACCCACTTGAAAAGGGACCCTGGTGTCTCCAGTCAGCACCGCCTACCGGGCTGTTAAAAGTCCGGTCAGCGGTGCTGTGGGGCTAAGGCAGGAAAGTCCCTACCTGTCCTGGATCCGCACTGTGCCCCGGAAGCGGCCAACAGGTCCCGCTCCTAAGCGGGGGGCCGGGAGCACCATGGCCAATGGGAGCTGCCGGGGCGGTGCTACGGGCGAGGTAAGCCCACGCCCCAACCCCCTGCCTCAACCCTGAGCCCCTTCCCAAACCCGGAGCCCCCTCCTGCACCCCAAACCCCTCATCCCTGGCCCCTCCCCAGAGCCTGCACCCCCAGATGGAGCCCTCACCCCCCTGCTCCACAACCCCCTGCCTCAACCTGCAGCCCCCTCCCATACCCTGAACCCCTCTGCCCCACCCCCAGCCTGGAGCCCCCTCCTGCACTCCAAACCCCTCATCCTCGGCCCCACCCCAGAGCCTTCACCTTCAGAGGGAGCCCTCACCCTCCTGCACCCCAACCTCCTGCACCAGCCCAGAGCCCCCTCCCACACCCTGAACCCCTCTGCCCCACCCCCCAGCCCGGAGCCCCCTCCCACACCCTTAACCCCTCATTTCTGGCCCCACCCTGGAGCCCACACCGCCAGTTAGAGCCCTCACCCCATCCCGCACCCCAACCCTCTTCCCCAGTCCAGTGAAAGTGAGTGAGGGTCAGGGAGAGCGAGCCACCGAGAACGGGGGAATATAGTGAGTGGGAGGAAGGGCCTTGGGGAAGGAGCGGGGCAGGGGGCATGGCCTCAGGAAAAGGGTGGGCTAGGGTGTTCGGTTTTGTGCGATTAGAAAGTTGGCAACCCTAGTGCTGTTCAGAAGGTACTCTATTATGTCATATAAGATTTAAATAATTAAAGTCTTCCTGTATAGAAATGAAAGTGCTTTTGCGTATTTTCTTCTGAATATGGAAAGTTATGTATTGTATGCTGTTTTGGACCTGTAAAGTTTTTGCAACTACATTATACATTCACAGATTTTCAAGGGCAGAAGGGAGTGTTATGATTTGTAGTTTGACCTCCTGTATAACATAGGCTCTAGAATTTTAACAAGTGATTCCTGCATCAAGCCCATAACTTCTGGTTGAGTTAGAACATATCTTTTAGAAAGACAACTAATCTTGAGTCAAAGATTTCAAGTGACAGGGATAATCCACAACGTCCTTTGGAAAGTTGCTTCCATGCTTAATTACTCTCACTGTTTAAAATGTTCATCTTATTCCCACTCTGAATTTGTCAAGCATCTACTCCAGCATTTGACTCTTGTTCTGCATTTGTCTGCTAAATTTGAGTCCTCTATTCTCAGTAGATACATTTAAAGTTTTTTCAAGTTACCTTTTAATTTTCTCCTCCATAAGCTAAACAGATTGATCTCCTTAAATCCCTCAAAATAGGACATGTTTTTCAGTCCTTTATCATTCTTGTAATGCTGCTCCTCTGTGCCTCAGTTTCCCCCATCTGTAAGAGGGGGAAATGATACTGACCTCCTTGGTAAAACACTTTGAAATTTACTGATGAAAAGTGCTGCATAAGTGGTAGGTATTGCTGCTGCTGTTACTATTTATTGTCCAAACCCTCTCCAGTTTTTTCAACATATCTTTGAAACATGGACACCAAAGATGGACATAATATTCCAATAGTGGTCTCACCAGTGCTGGATATAGAGGTATACAGTCCCCTACCCGCCTCTTCAAACATCTAAGGATCGTGTTATCCTCTTAGCCACAGCATTACATTGGGAATCATGTATCAGAGGGGTAGCCGTGTTAGTCTGGATTTGTAGAAGCGACAAAGGGTCCTGTGGCACCTTATAGACTAACAGGTAAAGTATAGGTCCAGACTGTCATTTCGACCCTCAGGAGGAGTCCATGTGGAGTTCTTCTTCTTGTGCTGTTGGTGGGAGGGTATCTGTGTATCTGTGCGATGTTCAGTGTTATCTTGAAAGTATTCTTTGAGTCGGAGACGGCGAAAGTAGGCTTCCAGGTCACCGCAGAACTATATCATGTTTGTGGGGGTGGTGGGGCAAAAAGAGAGTCTGCCGGGCTCAGTGTGTGGCTGGATAGATTGACGATATTGCTGGGTGAATTGGGGGTACCACTGTTGTGGCCCCATGTGGCAGGTAGGATTTTAGACAGCTTACAGTCCTTTTTCCTTTGTAGAGAGGTGAAGTGTTTAATGTAGATCTCCTGTCTTATTTTAGTAAAGTTGGGAATCATGTTCAGTTACGTATCCACTACTAGTCTCATTGTTTTCCAGCATGCAGTTACCCATGGCCTACATTCTTTGTTCCAAGACGTGTGTAACCTCACTGCATTTAATACTTAGTCCTGCCTCAGTGCAGGTGACTGGATTAGATGACCTATCAAGGTTCCTTCCAGTCCTACATTTCTATGATTTGGCCATATTAAAATGGTTGGTTGTTTGCACAGTCCTTACAAAGAAATCTAGGTTCTAACTAAAGTACAAACTAAATTAAAACAAAATACTCATAATCTGACTCTCTGCCATCCCCAGATACTATGTACCATGCCAGAATTTCAGTAAGATACCTGATACCCATTTCACTGAAGCTTTTCCTTGTTAATACTAAAGGCCAAATTCAGATGTATGATAACTAAAGTCAGTGGAAGCTAATGTGAAATCAGCCGAGGTGCATCTATTTACACCAGGTCTGTATTTGGCCATCATATAATATACTCAGTGTTGTAAAGAACTAGCATTGTCATTGGGGAAGATGTTTTCTGTGGAGAGACTGAGTTTTTACCCAACAACAGCGCACAAGGAGCCTGAGTGTGTATCCAAACTCCCCACTTCCTGGGATTTGGCTTTACGGCTAATTCAGCAATAACAGAATATAAGATTTAACCTGCTCGTGGGTGGTTCATAGCGTTTTCCTCGAGTAACTCCTCTGTCCTAGCTCCCTGTGGTCCACAGTGACAGTTCCACCTCCTTTATATCTTGACTGGAGCTAATCCGGTCTTCTATTGGCCCAATATATTACAGTACAGTACAACATTTGAACAACAGACTTGCCCAGAGAGTCTTGTGAAAACATGAACCACAAACGTGTAAGTGATGCAGTGACGTCTGCCTGCATTTGCAGAACTTCAAATTATACCTCCAAGAGGTGTGACCTGCCTCATTCATTTCAGTGGGTGCTAGCTCAGATGCCAACGATAATACTTTAAATATCTACGTTAAAACGAATCCACTATCAAAGCACATAAGAAAGGAGAGGGAGGATCGTATTATAAAGATCTGCACAATCTAATGTGGCAGCCCAGTGAGCTTGGGAGATATTGCCACTTTATATTCCGGCTGGCCAAGAAGGAGCCAAGCTCAAAGAGCCGAGTGGGGCATCTGAGCCCCACAAATGGGAGCACAGCTCCTGAAGCCCAGCACAGCAAATCAGCCATGATGAGGGGAAGCTAAGCCTGGGGAGCCATGCAGAGCCCCGGAGTGTATTTAGATCTCACTCAAAGGGAGCTGAGCCCAGAGAGCATATGCAGTCACATTTAAACAACTGTCCAGTCTGTTCTGGGCGACATTTCCTGTGGGAGGAGCTTATTTTGTGGATGGAGCTTGGGAGAATGTCATTACTTTTCCCCCACAAAAAAATTAAACTCCTGCAGCTAACTGAACCATCTGCCAGCATGACTCAGAAGTAATTACCCTGACTCTTAATGTAGGATTTTAACATCTTAAACTAAAGTGACTCAACAGAAGAGCCCAGAAGTTATATAGAGACTTGATCTGCTACCCTGTAACACTTGTAAAGGGATAAAAATGAAGACAGAGAAAAAAGAACGGATTGGGGCTATTGGAGTAAATTACTTCAGTGGGGTTACATCTGTGTGACTGTGCCATTTGGGCTAGAGGGTTTAGTGATAATGATTCATAGAGAAGGACAGGAATGGTAGAGACGCTAAAGACAATTTCATTGAAGCCACTGGGACTAGCGCACAAGGTTAAAGTTAGCATGTGCTTAAGTGCTCTTCTGATTACAAATGTATATAAGCATGTGCAGTATTGTCAACTCTAAGCATTCACAAATTATGAAGCAACCCCTGATCTCCCAGAAAAAAAAACACCATGAGTGTCTTAAAATCATGAGATGAAAAGAAAAATGCATTGCTTTTTAATATATGGAGATATACCTATCTCATAGAACTGGAAGGACCTTGAAAGGGATTTGAGTCCAGTCCCCTGCCTTCACTAGCAGGACCAAGTGTACTATCCCTGACAGATTTTTGCCCCTGATCCCTAAAAGGCCCCTTCAAGGATTGAACTCACAACCCTGGGTTTAGCAGGCCAATGCTCAAACCACTGAGCTATCCCTCCCCCCATTTTTTCTTTTAACATTTTATCTTTAGGGGAAATATGCCTGTCCTCACTTTGCATGTGATCATTTCACGTTCAAAATTCAAAGAGAAATACATACACAGAACTCACACATCCCTGTACACTGTTCGCAGGGGACTCTACTTACCCTCTTCTAGTTCTGTCTCCTGGGGTATGGAGAGTGGCCCTCCTATCCTTCTTCCTAGCTAGTCTGGATAGGCATGTAGCCCATTCATATTTTCCCTCCATGCACCTCCACAGTCTCCTATCCACCACCCTCTCTCTACAGTCATTTGCACCCCATATTTCCCTCTCATTCCCCTCACTATCTCATTCTCCTCTCCACCAAGTCACATCCTTCTGAACCTCCTCAGTCTCCCCACATTTCTCTGCAGACTCTCAGTCTACCTCTTGCCCCCCACATTTCCCAGCACCCCTTCAGTCTGCCTTATGCTCCTCACAACCTCCTAGAGACTGACCAGTCCCCCAAGGCAACCCAAATATTGTGAGACTCATGATAAAATTAGGAGAGCTGGCATCATAGCATGTACTTAAGTGTTTTCCAGAATCAGGACCTTATGTAAGTGCTTGAAAAATGCCTCCTCCAGCAGGACTACTTACCCATTTAAAATTAAGCACATACATAATTATGTGCAGGATTGGGGCCAAAACATTTTAGAAAACGTTAAATAGATAGTACAGCTTCTTGAATGTCCCTCAGGGATTAGCAGGCCTGTGACTGCTAAATTAACTGGTAATATTCAGGGAAGTAAGGACAAAGCAAAGGAATTAAATTTACATTTATTCTTCACTGAAGTACACTTTTTTGTGTAAATGCTTTCTGCTTTTTACATGTTTTGTTACCTGAATATTTTTAAGAAAAGCATTTAAAATGTTGAAATACCGTTTATAATACAATAACAACAACACAGTCAATCCGTGACAGGACCAGAAATAAAATTAAGGGGGGGCGGGCCTCCTTGTCCCCTGAAATAATCACAAGACAAGACACTCCTTCTCTCTTGATATAGAGCTACAATTAAATATGTAGTCAAAATAATACAGCACAACACTTTAAAAACATTTGGTTTCTAGACTTCATTTCCCCCCTTTCTCTGTTTAGTCGCCTTTCTGAGGGTTTACTTTCTTATTCCTCCAAACTTAAAGCTTTTTGTTACCACATAAAAAGCAATCAACTGAGACTATATGCTCCCCTCCAGAGAGAAAACCTGCAGGAAAGGAAAAAATAACTCAGAATTCTCTGTGGCCATAAGCTGTAGTGAATCTAAATCAAGAGACTTCCTTTCATGGACTGAGGTATGCGGCAGTGCCAGGGCTGGCCTTCGCATGAGATGAACCGAGCGGCCGCATCAGGTGCCAGACTGTGGGGGCGCCACTAGGACCTAGAGTGTAGAAAATTGTATCTGCTGCTGGTGCATATGTATTCTCTCTGCTCTAGATGCACAAAGATGGTGGAGTGCTGTGCTGGAGGAAGGAGGGCACAAGAGACATAACAGGCAGGCAGGAGAAAAGGTGAAAGGGATTAACAGAAAGCAGAAGGAGCTGCAGGGAGAGAGAGAAGGAGGAGAAGCCTCTTATGTACCTCTCTAGCACCCCCAGGAGCCTGGACTGATTAATACCAGCTTCTCAGGGAGCTTCCTGTTTCCTGCTGCTTCCCTGAACCCACTTGAGGAGAACAGGCAGTCAACAGACGTAATAGGAGCCAGTTAGGCCCTAAATACGCTGATATCTTCCCTCACTCAGGCCCTGCTACCAGCCTGCTTATTTGTCCCCTTCAACTGAGTGTTGAGAGCCACTATAGCTGGCACAGAACAGCAGTCATGAGTGAAACAAGACAACGCTCCTCTGGGGCAGCATTCAGAAAAAGAAAGAAAGCAAAGGGAGCTTTTCTATCTAAGCAGGAAGGAGCTCTCCTGAGATACATAGACACAAATGTTCACAGTGAGCCTTTCAGCCCCAGTGAGGATGTGAGTGGTGAGGAGCTGCCTGATCTTTCAGTTACTTAGCATGCAGGTGACCTGGAAGCTACTGCAGCATCCATATCTCCATCTCAAATGGATGCAACCATGCACATTCCTGAAGAAAAGTGTAGATCAGAGAAAAGTGTGGTGGAGGCGCAAGAAACAGCTGCTGCTGAGTTTAGTTCCTTAAGTCTAGATGATCCAGGATTATGGACCCATTTGAGCAGTAGCCTGAGGGACTTCCTTGTACTGCATGGGCTACAGCAAGTGAAAAATGTCATGTTCACCAAAGACAATGAAAATAGAAGTTTCCATCCAACACATTACTGGCGTGAAATCCCCAATGGTGACAAAGTGGCGAGGCCATGGCTTTTGTACTCAAAAATCCAAAATGCTGCATACTGTTTTTGTTGCAAACTCTTCCAGTCTAATGTTCCAGCCACATTGGGTTCTACAGGAACAAAGGACTGGAAAAATCTGGCTAGAAATCTGGCATGCCATGAGAAGGCAGGAAATCACCAGAGAGCATTCCACAGGTGGAAAGAGCTTGAGATGAGACTAAGGTTAAAGACCACCATAGATGATCAGAATCAAGAGAAGATTGCATCAGAGTCTCTTTACTGGCAAAATGTTCTGAAAAGACTCATTGCCATTGTAAGAATGCTTGCTACCTGAAACCTAGCACTGCGTGGCACTTCAGACCAGCTGTATGTGCCAAACAATGGAAACTTCCTTCAAATTGTGGAGCTGATGGCTGAGTTTGATGCTGTACTCCAGGAGCATCTAAGAAGTGTCACCACCCAAGAAATGTACACACCACTACCTTGGAAAAACAATTCAAAATGAGATCATACAGTTACTGGCAACAAAGGACAAACAGAAGATTGTGGCAGATCTGAAGTCAGCAAGATATTACTCTGTTATTCTGGACGGCACACCTGACATCAGCCATACGGAACAAATGACTTTAATGGTGTGTTTTGTAACAACAACAGAACCTAGTGAAAACGTCCCCGCAATGGTGACTGTCAGAGAGCATTTTCCAGAATTTATTGACACTGATGATACTACAGGAGCTGGTGTGACAAATGTGCTTCTTAAAAAGTTGGAAGATACGGGAATTGCGATAGCTGACATGAGAGGTCAGGGCTACGATAATGGTGCCAACATGAGAGGAAAGAACAGAGGAGTGCAGACACAGATCCGAGAGTTAAACCCTCAAGCTTTTTTTGTCCTGTGCAGTTCTCATTCATTGAACTTGGTGGTTAGTGATGCAGCATCAGCTTCTAGTGAGGCTGCTGAATTTTTTAATGTAATTCAAAGCATTTATGTATTTTTCTCTGCATCAACTCATCGATGGCAAATTTTGAAGCAACATCTGGGAACATCCTCTCTGACACTGAAACCACTGAGTGCCACACGAGGGGAAAGTCAAGTGAAGTCAATAAAGCCTATCTATCTCCAAATTGGGAAGATAGATGATGCCATATCTTGTCCCCTCATTGGTCAGATGCCAGCCAGGTCAGGTGTCAGTCTGGCTACCTGCATTTCTTAACCCTTTACTGGTAAGAGGATTTTATAGCACTGCATCAGACCCTCTCCCCCTTCCCTTTATATTTATGACACCATAGTTGCCATTATGGAGGATAATGCCATGACAGGAACTGTTCGTGGAAGAACAGTGACAGAGGGAAATGGAATCACCAGAAACATACATATCTTCTAATTTCTGTGTGGCTTAGTGTTGTGGCATGATATACTGTTTGAAATAAATGTTGTAAGCAAGAAACCCCTAAGTGTTGACCTTGATATATCTGGAGCAATAGAACAACTGGACAAAGTAAAGTCATACCTACTGTCTTACCGGTCAGATGAGGGATTTCAAAACGTTCTGAAGAGTGCACAGAAGTTGGCAGAGGAACTTCACACTGAAGCTATTTTCCCACCCATTCAAGAATACAAGAGTCACCGAAGACGACGACATTTTGATTATGAGGCATGGGATAATCCCATAAGAGACCCCAAACAACAATTCAAAGTTGAATTCTTTAACCAGGTGCTAGATTGTGCAATACAGTCAGTTGAAGAACGTTTCATGCAGCTCAAGGAACACAGCAGTATATTTGGGATGTTGTATGATATTCCAAAATTCCTCCCTATACCTGAAGAAGACCTACACCAGCAATGCAGGGCACTAGAGACAGTGTTGACACATGATGGCATGCACAATATTGATGCGAGTGATTTAGGTGAGGAACTGAAAGCCTTTTCAAGATACATTTCAGCAGGCTGTTGAACTCCAACGGCTGTTCTGGAATATATGTGCACAAATAAGATGACCATCCTCTTTCCAAATGCTTTCGTTGCTCTGTGCATACTTCTAACACTTCCTGTAACAGTTGCCAATGGAGAACGCAGCTTCTCCAAACTGAAGTTAATAAAAACACATCTATGCTTCACAATGACACAGGAGAGGCTGGTTGGCCTTGCAACCATCTCAGTAGAGTGTGAGCTGGCCCAGACTGTAGACCTTCAGGAAGCAGTTCAAATCTTTGCAACCAAGAAGGCACGGAAAGCACCATTTGATTATTCAAACAGATAAAAATGCCAGTGTTTACTATGCAGACAAGAAAAGTTACATTTGCTGTTCAGGTGTTTGAATGTTAAGTGTTACTTAAAATTTTTGAACAAGGCATTTTAAGTTGTTAGTTCTCCTTTATTGGGGTAGGTAGCAGAGCAGTACCATGAGAGGAGGAGAACAGGAAGAAGGCAGAATTGAGAACTTTCAAAGTTTTGACCCAAGTGAGGGGGCATGGGGGCATCATTTGTCCCCACCTCAAGTGCCAAAATGTTGTGGTCCGGCTCTGGGCAGTGCATGGGAGTTACAGAGAACTCAACTCCCAAGTCCATGGATCCCCAAGACCTGCTCCTTTATACTGCCACCACCAACACAGCATCCCTAAATGACTGTCCCAGTCATAACAATACATACGGTGTGTGCATATGCAGATGGTTCTACTAAGCAGCATTAAACCAATCTATATATCTAAGAGTCAGTGATTGGAGCATGTCATGCAACCGGCCCAACCTTCTTTCTCTCCATCCTCCAGAATAACAGTTGCATAGTAACTTCAAACAACACCTCCACAGCCTCCACTTTCCACTTCCACAGTTAAAGGGTCTTTCTACTACTCCTCCTCGCTTCACACAGTTCCCTTCCAGGCCTCACAGTGGAAGGAGAATACAGGACGACAAATACCCACAACTGTTGTTACCTATTTGAAATGTTACAGAAAATATTTCTAGGAGCCTCTGAAATGAAGACCACTGAGCCCTGAGTTGATGGTGAATGTTTCCATTCAAGTAAACTTCTGCAAAATCACAAAACTCAGAGTTAAGGGAGTTAAATTAAAATTGGAGAAAAGGCATGTGAGAGAGAATGAGAATTAAATCCAATCTCCATTTTCAAAGGATGAATCTCGCCATGAAAATATAGGACAAAAGGTGCAGAGATCACTCTCAGAATGATCAGAGATGCATATATGTATAGCTTTAGTGCAATATTTTAATCAAGCCGTTTATGTGATTTGCAGAGATGAAGCAAATCAATTGTGGAATATGAATTACGTACCCAGGATCCTGTTACTGGGGAAAGAATCTCTGCAGTTATCAATACAATGCGTATGTCCCAAATTGGCCAATTGATTATTAATTACCTCGGTGCTGAAAAAAAGTGAGTGGGAGTGTGGTGCTGATGTATCTAAATGAGGACAAAGAATGCAACTGCAGTGTTACACGGGATAAGAGTCTTGGTAGATTGAAAATGACAAAATGATAGTATGGAAACAAAGATTCAGTATCTGAATATGAGGGATATACACAAAATCATGTAGTGTAGCAGACAGATCAGTTTCAATAACAATGCTATTATGAATCCTCCATTAGGATATGATAACAAATCATAATCCCACCTTTAGGCATTTATAAACGTACTGCAAAACCCTCTTGCCTCAAAGGCTGCAAACCTGCAAGCAGCTCCGCATGGGTGTGTGGGTCTCCTCACACTGAATAGCTTGCAGGATCAGAGCCTAAAGATAGAGATGACATGGCTCAGTAAGTCTTTCCCAAGGTTGGATTCTTCTAGGTTCAGATATCGCCATTAAAACAACTCACACTTTATTGATTTTTCTTTTTAACAAGGAAGACTGGTACGTCTTTGGATACATATATTTATCCAAAATATGCTGCTTTCAAATTCACTTTCATTACTGTGGAAGAAACAGTGTTGCTGTGATTATGTGTTTGTCAACTGTTTCCATTATAAACTTATTTTTATTCATGGGTATAAAACTTGGCCATCCATCGGTGGTACATTGCTGACACTACTGTGTCATGATGCTGTGGTCCATTTTATTCTGACACCATGCTTTATCTTGTTTTAGAACTAAGTATTGGCATTCAGGCTCACAAACTGGAAAAAATGGTCTGTCCTTAGTAACTAAGTTTCTGCAGATGTGCCCCTTGAAGCGCTCTTAAAGTGATCCATACCCGATCACTGTTGTATTGAAACATGCATCAAGCTGTTCATGAAAAGAACATTATTACATATAATCCATGTCCCTCAGTTGTGATACCTGTAAAATGGGTTGATAATACATCTCTTACTCAAAGGAATGTTGCAAGCGTGTGCAGTGTCTGCTCAGTGCTTTGAAATACTAAGGGTTGTGGAAATGCTAGTTATTCTTATGAAATGCCAGCACCCTGACATTTTTGGACAATTAAGATTTTGTTGTATTTTTTAGAAAAGATGTTCAGGAGGGAAAAGAAAAATATAGTAATAAGGTATGTACAGTTCTGATAAAATACAGTAATACACCTTACACATTTGTTAAGAGAAAATATATTTCCCTCATAGTATCAGTAGTCTTGTCTCGGTTGAAAGGAGATAAGCCTTAACTTACGTAATAATTTAATTATTTAAAATTTCCCCACATAACTCCAAAAGCCAATATTTAATATTCAGAGTCTGATTCTCCAGTTCCTTATGCCCCAAGTGGTCATGTGGGTCTGCACAAAGGGGTGAAAAATGTTATGAAAAGCAAATGGAGTTAAAAGATATGTGACACTTAATAATTTTCATAAACAAAAAAGAAATTAGCTACGTTTAAATATACCTTTACAGGTTTAAGCAGAGGACTGTGTCTGGAATCACAGTATGACTATAAAACTAGCTCTCAATGCTAGAATCACAGCTCTATCTGCTCCTGTCCCTCCCCCTTAACTGGCTGCTGCCATCAACTCTCATTTAAATACCCCACCCCTAACAGAACCATCCCCTGCTCCTGACAACCTCCCAAAATGGCGCCTGTCTCCAAAACAGCCCAATGGTGAAGAACACGCCCTGCTCCTAAACTGCAAGTGGGACAACACCACACATCCCGTGCTGATGCCACCCAAAATGCTTCCGATTCCCAACACTGTAAAATTGAGGGGAAGGTTCCCTAACTCCCGATATGGGGTTCCCGAGAAGGGCAGCCTGCACTTGCCACCCCCATGGCCTTAGCACTAGCTTTGCACAATGCAGGGTCACCTGCCACCCCTGCACTGGGTCCACCAAACCAGCTCCCACTCTCCACCGCTAATTACAGCACCATCTGTTTCCCAGTTTGGGGGGAGGGAGAGGGAACAGAACAAAACCTGCTTATTGCAGAGATGAACTGAACTCCCAACCTGCTAGCGTCGAACTTAACTTCAAAACCACAGAGTTCTTTTGCAGAAAGCAAAAGAAAAGAGAAGGCATAGTAATGGCATAATTATGAGTAGCAAGAGGAAATATCAAAGCCCTACCATGACTTTACATTACTTCCTGCCCTGAAACAGTGTAGGTGCCTACTGGAAAAACAGGTTCTTTTTACACATTCATTTTAATTTAAACACCTGTGTTCACATCCATTTTTGTATTTGCCTTCCATTAATATTCTAATGAACACATTAATGGGAGGAATGTTGGCTGCAGCAACACATTTTAAGCAAATGTTGCAGCATATTCACCGACAGCAAATTTCTCATTTACAATCATGCTTATTTGTACCAGAAGTCTGATTCTAAGGATTATACTCATCCAATCAAAGAACAGGCAAATACCATGTGACCTGAACACCAAGTCAAAACAGCTCAAAATGTGAATGTCAAATACTCAGAGAACCATTTGCAAGCAATCCACAGACTGAAACAGATTAGTATAAACCATTCATAGAATAAATGAGAGCAAGAAATAAATGTGGGGACATCATAATCAATTTGCAGACAATAAGGCAGTATAAAAAGGCTAAATTTGATTAATAAATAGCTTACTGCAAATAGCTCATCAGCTCTAGTCTCTTGCTTCATTTAAATGGATCCAGGAGAAAGAGGAATCCAGCTTGGAGGAGTTTGTCAGACACTTTCAATCATTTTTGTAGGGTATCTTGAGACGCAAAAAAAAAAAAGTTTCAACTAGGCCTGATTCTGTTAAGCTTACAAGGGAGAGCGGTGGGAATATTTGATAAAATACATGTTCTGACTTACAACATACAAATAAAAAAGTTTTATTCCACCTTTATTTCTTTAATTTGTGCGAGTGCAGTAGTGAAAATAGGGCATTTTCTAATTTGAATAAGCACCCTCACATAGTGAATGCAGGTTTACTGTAATCCTGTTGAAAGCAGAACATTCAATTCATCCCAACCTGTCATGCACTGTGGTCTCCTCCGTGGGAAATCCCAGCTTCCACAACACAATTTCACTCTAAGGAAAAGAGTGATTCAGTCTAAAAGGATTTTAAAAGAATTAGGGATCTTGAGAGACAGAGAGAGATGTAGTTTAGTTAATCAACAAGTCTAAAACTGAAAGCTAGCCTTGGTCTACACTAGCGTGGCGTGGGGGTGGCGGTCAATCTAAGATACGCAACCTCAGCTACGTAAATAGCGGAGCTGAAGTCGGCGTATCTTAGATCGACTTACCTGGCCGTCCTCACGGCGGGGAGTCGACCGCTGCTTCTCCCCCATCGACTCTGCTTGCGCCTCTCGCAAGCTGGAGTACCAGAGTCGACAGGGAGCACTCTCGGGGATCAATTTATCGCGTCTAGACGAGACACGATAAATCGACCCCTGAAAGAGTGATCTCTACCCTCCGATCCGGTGGATAGTGAAGACCTAGCCAGAAGCACATTTAACATTTGCACCAAAATAAAAGATGAACTTGCGTATGGAACATTAATTCATTACCTAGCTTGGATTAAAGAAACTTTTGTACATGGATGCTGGGAAGTAGATAATATTAGGGACAAAATATTCAAAGGGGAAGGCCCAAGGTCAGCACACCCACTGTTGCTTGCAACTAACCTCTTTTCACACAAGTACCTGGTTTACACATACAGTCTTGCTAATTGTACAAAGAAATGTAAACATATTATGCACAGAACTGATAGGATATCAAAAAAGAACGAACGCTATGCTGTCATCCTGGAGTTGGAAGAGTGTTCAAACTATTATTTACTGAACTCCCTGGATGTGCTCAGCTCTGTACAAACAAACTCAGTTCCTGTCCCTTAAAATGTATCCGAAACACAAAAAGGCACCACGTCCAAAGTGATGCACAGATTCAGGAGAGATCAGTGAAAATCTTTGTGGAAAAATGTGGTTTTTTTTAAAAAAAGACCATGGGAGGGAGCATGTAAGCAGGATCATGGACTTGTGAGTTTGAAAACCTGAGATTCAGTCCCAGCTCTGCCATGAACCCACTGAATGGTACTGGGCAACTCACTTCACTTCACTTCACCCATGTGCTTCAGTTTGGGCATAAAAACACACAATTAATCAATCAATTATTCAACAACCTATTGAACATGGTCCTTTGTCTGAAAAGAACCTATGATTGGCCTGCTGTGTTGGAAGGTTAAAATAATCATTTATGGGAGGCTGAGTGTTGGACCCAGAGCAAGAATTATTATTCCCATCTTGACTCTGAGGTATTATAGAGTCTCCATGCATGGTGGCACATAGCTTTTGCTGGAATTAGGAAGGCCCAGATAGTACCACCTGTGGTTAATATTTTTCTTCTTTTAGTAGTAATAGATTTTTTGTATTTCCAATAAAGTTTTAAAGTCCACAGTAAGGCTGGATTTCAGCTTTAGACAATTTTGTTCGCTGCTTTTCTAGGTGTCATGACCAGTGGCATCAACATGAGGACATCCTTGCAATTATATCCATTATTAATTATAATACTTAGCTTTTTATCCAGGCATCTGAAAAAAAATCTATTTTTAGAAAGGTAAGTAAGCTTTAGTCGGGCACTGATCCTGCCAACATTTCAGTTAGATTTCAGGCCTTTAAAAATGTTTTTGTTACTTTAAAAATAAAATTAAAGGAAAACGCGAAACGAAAAGTGGTTCTGAACCAAAAAATTTTTTAAAAAGGTTAATTTCAAAAATGTTGATTTTTTTATTTCAGAAATTGTTGTTTGTTTTTTTTGAAGAGGGCAATTTGGTGAACTTGACATGAATTCGAAAAACGATTTGGTGTTAGTGAATCTGCATTTTTTGCCGCCCTCCCCAAAAAAGTTTCACCCAGCTCACCAAATAAATAATAATACTAATAATATTATCCTACATTTATATATCACTTTTCATCTCACTGCCTGCTCTCCTCAGGGGTTCATCTTTTTCTAAAACATCTGCCTCTATTAGGGGATACAATTTATTTCTCCTCTATGCCCACAGGGGTAAGTCAGTCCTCGTAAGGTTAACAGATATAGAATGAAATTCAAATGTTTCAAGTTACCTAAATGTATCCCCTATATAAATATCTGTGCAATAGAAAGTAAAAACTGCGTTCTTTACATCACTGATAACTTTTGTATTTGTATCATGTTCCCTGAGGCAGCAGGAAGTAACCCATCAGAGCTGAATATATTTCCAATAGACAGTCCTATAACCTTGCTCGACCAAAAAATGGCAAAATAACTTGTCTTCTAAAGCAGGCTAGTAATTTGAGCAGAGCAAACAGTGGAGAAAATTTGATGTGAAAAGTCATTTGAATTCTAAACCAAATTCTCATTTGACCATGTTCAAGAGGCTTTGGTGATCACTGTCCACGAAGCTTCAAAGTCTAAAGCTTTACTAGCATGAATACTCATGAAAAGATCATTTAAAAATTATATACAAATTTCAAGTCGTATGGTATATTTGGTTGTAAAAATTGCAGTGAATGTTGTGTTATTTAGATATAAAATGTGTGTGCTATTTTTTCTGTTCCCTGGTTAGTTAACAAACATAGTATTGTTAATATTACAACTGAATAAGCAATTTGAAATATGTTGTGTTGGTAAATTACCCAAGGAATTTGCATAAATTAGTTACATAAGCCACAGCGCAAACTGTAAAATGTATATTGGATTGAAATATTTGCAATCTGAATGATTTGAAGGACCGTGGAAAACCATCATGAATAATTCAGAATAATGAACACATTTGAGAATTTTGTGATCTGTCTGCAGACAATTTGTGAAGAGGGAAAAAAAAAGATGAAATTCACTGAATTAAATTATTTGTTGAGTTCTATAATTCACTGAACTCCTCTGTTTGTTAGCTAAGTGATGAACAGAGTCAATGTCTACAAAAAGATATAAAGCAAATTTCTATCAAACCATAAGAAGATCGCATGCTCCAATGTAAACTTTGCACTTTTTATTCATAAGCATAATAATGCCTGCCATTCTCTTATGAGAATAAAAAGCATTTCCTCCCAACTACTGCTGTGTAAAAATCTCACCATACTAGCAATTTTCTATAGCTCTGATAGTGTTTTTGCTCAGTTGGGCTTCTGAGCGAGAAGTGTTTTATAATGTTTCAGTTTTATACTTTGCTTAGTGTTTTAGAACAGATAAATTCTCCAAAAAGTGTAAGACAAATTTAGGTGACCTAACATTAGGTACCTAAAGAAGGCTGCCTGCTTTTCCAAATGTGCTGGACACATGTAGCTTCCCTTGAAATGAATGGGAATTGCATATGTTCAGTACCAATGACGAAGAGGCTGCCTATTTTGCGGTCTCGATAGAGATCTGGGTGCCTTGCTTTAGATACCGAAGTTAGGGAATTGTGGCTATGAAGAATACTGAGAGTCAGTTTTGATGAGGCTGCTATTTTTGTATGTTTTAACTTTATTGTAAAATACCCTCAAGTGTAATAGGCTCTATACAAGTTAATAAGCCAGTAAAATACATATCTAGCTCTCTGTTTTCCTACTGTGCTCCTGATGTTCCTAGCTCAGGCTCACTTCATCTTTGGTTTGTTTTGAAGGGGCTAAACATTAATTTATGATCTGTAGTCTCTTTGGATGGCTTTCATCTCTTTATTCTGGCTTTTTCTTGGCTCTTTTTTGTATTTTTAAGTTTAGTTTTTGGTCATTCATTTGGGAGAATTAAAGTCAGTAATTTGGATTTTCAGTACTTCGATAGAAATTTATTTTCATGTTTTATTATTACCTTTTCATTTTGTAACTGTTCAAAGGAATTGATTATAGTTAATTTCATAGTAATGTGTCTGGATTCTGTGAAGTCCACTGTCAGAGATACTAAGAAACCCTTTTGAGTTTTGGCCCTCTATGATTTGACTAGAGATATTTTCTGCTCTCATTTCTTCCCATTTGTGAGCTGTTAATTTTTCTGCCTTTCTCAAACTTGTTATTTCTGCTTTAGAAATTTTTTCAATAGATATGCTATCTTTGGTCTTCATTTTGCATAAAATTCTTATATTCAATTGTTACTTGCTGTAGGGGATTCATATATGTAGAATTTACAGAGGGCTTTTTGTGTCCCTAGTTTTAAACTACATTAAAACTCATCATTCATAACCCAGGCTGATCAAAATCCTGATTTGGGTTTTGTTTCTTGTTAGGTTTGTGCCAAATACAGTGAGTTTATTGCCATTCCCATGTCAGTTTTGAGTTTTACAAGGTGAGAAGCAAAACCAGACAACAATAGCTAATGGTAAAGTATGAATGGTAATTTAGGATTTTTAAAAGGGCAAATTGTGAGCAAGCCTTCTGAGAAATATTCCAGCGATTTCTGTAATCTGGCAGGGGCAAAGTATGCTGTTGATAATGCAGCCAGTTTGGGCTAGCAATCAAGACATGAAAGGATGATGGAGCTGAGCTCCGACATTGGTAGTTTTGCTGGGTTTTTTTTGGGGGGGGGGGGTAGAAGAGAGGCTGCAGGGCAGATAAAATAGACACCCCTTTCTTTCCTCCATTTCTAGAATCTTCATGCCCCCAAATAGGAAGAGTCTTTAGCGTCTCTACCATTCCTGTCCTTCTCTATGAATCATTATCACTAAACCCTCTAGCCCAAATGGCACAGTCACACAGATGTAACCCCACTGAAGTAATTTACTCCAATAGCCCCAATCCGTTCTTTTTTCTCTGTCTTCATTTTTATCCCTTTACAAGTGTTACAGGGTAGCAGATCAAGTCTCTATATAACTTCTGGGCTCTTCTGTTGAGTCACTTTAGTTTAAGATGTTAAAATCCTACATTAAGAGTCAGGGTAATTACTTCTGAGTCATGCTGGCAGATGGTTCAGTTAGCTGCAGGAGTTTAATTTTTTTGTGGGGGAAAAGTAATGACATTCTCCCAAGCTCCATCCACAAAATAAGCTCCTCCCACAGGAAATGTCGCCCAGAACAGACTGGACAGTTGTTTAAATGTGACTGCATATGCTCTCTGGGCTCAGCTCCCTTTGAGTGAGATCTAAATACACTCCGGGGCTCTGCATGGCTCCCCAGGCTTAGCTTCCCCTCATCATGGCTGATTTGCTGTGCTGGGCTTCAGGAGCTGTGCTCCCATTTGTGGGGCTCAGATGCCCCACTCGGCTCTTTGAGCTTGGCTCCTTCTTGGCCAGCCGGAATATAAAGTGGCAATATCTCCCAAGCTCACTGGGCTGCCACATTAGATTGTGCAGATCTTTATAATACGATCCTCCCTCTCCTTTCTTATGTGCTTTGATAGTGGATTCGTTTTAACGTAGATATTTAAAGTATTATCGTTGGCATCTGAGCTAGCACCCACTGAAATGAATGAGGCAGGTCACACCTCTTGGAGGTATAATTTGAAGTTCTGCAAATGCAGGCAGACGTCACTGCATCACTTACACGTTTGTGGTTCATGTTTTCACAAGACTCTCTGGGCAAGTCTGTTGTTCAAATGTTGTACTGTACTGTAATATATTGGGCCAATAGAAGACCGGATTAGCTCCAGTCAAGATATAAAGGAGGTGGAACTGTCACTGTGGACCACAGGGAGCTAGGACAGAGGAGTTACTCGAGGAAAACGCTATGAACCACCCACGAGCAGGTTAAATCTTATATTCTGTTATTGCTGAATTAGCCGTAAAGCCAAATCCCAGGAAGTGGGGAGTTTGGATACACACTCAGGCTCCTTGTGCGCTGTTGTTGGGTAAAAACTCAGTCTCTCCACAGAAAACATCTTCCCCAATGACAATGCTAGTTCTTTACAACACTGAGTATATTATATGATGGCCAAATACAGACCTGGTGTAAATAGATGCACCTCGGCTGATTTCACATTAGCTTCCACTGACTTTAGTTATCATACATCTGAATTTGGCCTTTAGTATTAACAAGGAAAAGCTTCAGTGAAATGGGTATCAGGTATCTTACTGAAATTCTGGCATGGTACATAGTATCTGGGGATGGCAGAGAGTCAGATTATGAGTATTTTGTTTTAATTTAGTTTGTACTTTAGTTAGAACCTAGATTTCTTTGTAAGGACTGTGCAAACAACCAACCATTTTAATATGGCCAAATCATAGAAATGTAGGACTGGAAGGAACCTTGATAGGTCATCTAATCCAGTCACCTGCACTGAGGCAGGACTAAGTATTAAATGCAGTGAGGTTACACACGTCTTGGAACAAAGAATGTAGGCCATGGGTAACTGCATGCTGGAAAACAATGAGACTAGTAGTGGATACGTAACTGAACATGATTCCCAACTTTACTAAAATAAGACAGGAGATCTACATTAAACACTTCACCTCTCTACAAAGGAAAAAGGACTGTAAGCTGTCTAAAATCCTACCTGCCACATGGGGCCACAACAGTGGTACCCCCAATTCACCCAGCAATATCGTCAATCTATCCAGCCACACACTGAGCCCGGCAGACTCTCTTTTTGCCCCACCACCCCCACAAACATGATATAGTTCTGCGGTGACCTGGAAGCCTACTTTCGCCGTCTCCGACTCAAAGAATACTTTCAAGATAACACTGAACATCGCACAGATACACAGATACCCTCCCACCAACAGCACAAGAAGAAGAACTCCACATGGACTCCTCCTGAGGGTCGAAATGACAGTCTGGACCTATACTTTACCTGTTAGTCTATAAGGTGCCACAGGACCCTTTGTCGCTTCTACAAATCCAGACTAACACGGCTACCCCTCTGATACATGATTCCCAATGTAATGCTGTGGCTAAGAGGATAACACGATCCTTAGATGTTTGAAGAGGCGGGTAGGGGACTGTATACCTCTATATCCAGCACTGGTGAGACCACTATTGGAATATTATGTCCATCTTTGGTGTCCATGTTTCAAAGATATGTTGAAAAAACTGGAGAGGGTTTGGACAATAAATAGTAACAGCAGCAGCAATACCTACCACTTATGCAGCACTTTTCATCAGTAAATTTCAAAGTGTTTTACCAAGGAGGTCAGTATCATTTCCCCCTCTTACAGATGGGGGAAACTGAGGCACAGAGGAGCAGCATTACAAGAATGATAAAGGACTGAAAAACATGTCCTATTTTGAGGGATTTAAGGAGATCAATCTGTTTAGCTTATGGAGGAGAAAATTAAAAGGTAACTTGAAAAAACTTTAAATGTATCTACTGAGAATAGAGGACTCAAATTTAGCAGACAAATGCAGAACAAGAGTCAAATGCTGGAGTAGATGCTTGACAAATTCAGAGTGGGAATAAGATGAACATTTTAAACAGTGAGAGTAATTAAGCATGGAAGCAACTTTCCAAAGGACGTTGTGGATTATCCCTGTCACTTGAAATCTTTGACTCAAGATTAGTTGTCTTTCTAAAAGATATGTTCTAACTCAACCAGAAGTTATGGGCTTGATGCAGGAATCACTTGTTAAAATTCTAGAGCCTATGTTATACAGGAGGTCAAAGTACAAATCATAACACTCCCTTCTGTCCTTGAAAATCTGTGAATGTATAATGTAGTTGCAAAAACTTTACAGGTCCAAAACAGCATACAATACATAACTTTCCATATTCAGAAGAAAATACGCAAAAGCACTTTCATTTCTATACAGGAAGACTTTAATTATTTAAATCTTATATGACATAATAGAGTACCTTCTGAACAGCACTAGGGTTGCCAACTTTCTAATCGCACAAAACCGAACACCCTAGCCCACCCTTTTCCTGAGGCCATGCCCCCTGCCCCGCTCCTTCCCCAAGGCCCTTCCTCCCACTCACTATATTCCCCCGTTCTCGGTGGCTCGCTCTCCCTGACCCTCACTCACTTTCACTGGACTGGGGAAGAGGGTTGGGGTGCGGGAGGGGGTGAGGGCTCTAACTGGCGGTGTGGGCTCCAGGGTGGGGCCAGAAATGAGGGGTTAAGGGTGTGGGAGGGGGCTCCGGGCTGGGGGGTGGGGCAGAGGGGTTCAGGGTGTGGGAGGGGGCTCTGGGCTGGTGCAGGAGGTTGGGGTGCAGGAGGGTGAGGGCTCCCTCTGAAGGTGAAGGCTCTGGGGTGGGGCCGAGGATGAGGGGTTTGGAGTGCAGGAGGGGGCTCCAGGCTGGGGGTGGGGCAGAGGGGTTCAGGGTATGGGAGGGGGCTGCAGGTTGAGGCAGGGGGTTGTGGAGCAGGGGGGTGAGGGCTCCATCTGGGGGTGCAGGCTCTGGGGAGGGGCCAGGGATGAGGGGTTTGGGGTGCAGGAGGGGGCTCCGGGTTTGGGAAGGGGCTCAGGGTTGAGGCAGGGGGTTGGGGCGTGGGCTTACCTCGCCCGTAGCACCGCCCCGGCAGCTCCCATTGGCCATGGTGCTCCCGGCCCCCCGCTTAGGAGTGGGACCTGTTGGCCGCTTCCGGGGCACAGTGCGGATCCAGGACAGGTAGGGACTTTCCTGCCTTAGCCCCACAGCACCGCTGACCGGACTTTTAACAGCCCGGTAGGCGGTGCTGACTGGAGACACCAGGGTCCCTTTTCGAGTGGGTGTTCCGGCCGAAAACTGGACACCGGGTCACCCTACCCAATACTGAAATGCCTGCGTTATCTCCATTTCCTCTCTGCTTTAGCTTACCCAGAGAATTTAGATCAAACATCAGAAGCCCATACCAGTGGTTCTCAACCTATTTCACACGTGGGCCACATATGCAGCTCTCTATGCGTTATGTGGGCCGCATCCATACAATATATACACTACCTCTGTGGCCCTGAGGATGTCACATGGGCTGCAGCTGTGTGATGATTGGGCCCCAAGTGGCCCATGGGCCGCGGGTTGAGAACCACTAGCCCATACTATTAGCAATCTCTCTCTTACAGGAATTTAAAACCAGTGGGTGATCATATAGGTATCTTACCCGCTGCAACACCTAGAGTGGGCAGAATTTACCTAATTGTTGCTTTGTGATGTGAAGCCTCTCAAGTTAAAGTAACAGATACTCATATAGTCCGGGGGGAGGGGCAGGGAAATCACACAACTGGTTTATCGTTTTCTTCCCTGCCCTCCCACAAAACATGCACTTTCTAGAAATAAGGCGATAAAAAATTATTGTGATTAAGCTTTGTCCTCTCCGGGAGGGAAGAGAAGGAAAGGCTCTAAATATCAATTGTCTGTATACTGTTTCCCGTTATTGCATATTGTTTTATTTATTGTTCTGTGATAAATTCCAATCAGTAAGAGAAGAAGAAATACACAGAAAAGATTACACAGTAACTCACAAAAGGATACTAATAAATTCGGAGGCTACCAATCATATCCACAGAGTGAAGTGATTCCATTCAAAACACCCAACGCATTTATATGTAAAAAGGTCAGCTAAATAATAACTAACAGTGTGAGCTAAAATTCAATAGCTAAAAGGTAAAATAAAGAAAGAGACAAATCCATCCCTGGTGTAACTGCCTTGAAGTTAGTTGCTATATTCACTTGAGTCAAGTATCTAAACCCTAGACATTCAGATTGTTATACAATGTTCAGAACCTAAGACCTTACCCCCTCTCTCTCCAGGCCTGCCTCACTCTTCCTTCCCCTCAACAGATCAAACTGATACAGAATGCAGTGGGCTGCCTGCTGAGCAGCACAAGTTGCTGTGAGCACATCAGTGCAGTGCTCCACTCTCTGCACTAGTCCCAATCTTGAAATTCATGGCCTTCCATGGATTTTGGCCCTTTGCTACTTCCCCTCCATGACAATAACCACACATGACAGCTATGCTTCATTGGAACAATGAGTTTTTTGACTCTCTAGTAGAGGAAGGCCTCTGGGTGCTGGAAACAGAACTTTCTCAACAACTGCACCAACGCAGTACCACAAGAGACAGAAGCCTCTCCAATTTCAGAATTAAAGCCCGTCAGTGGGATTACTTGCATGCTTAGAACTAGGCACATAGTAATGTAACTAAGTATAATGCTGAATCAGGACTTAAGTACAAAACTTATTTCTCCAATAATTCCTTCCATAATTCAAAGATTGCTTTAATTAAAAATATGCTACAGTCAAAACATGCAAGTTACGCCTCCCATGAAGGGAAGCCCAAGCAAAAGATGCTATTTTATTTTCTAAAATTTGAAAGGTACTTTCACACTGTGATGGTAGTTGTGATACAGCAACCCAGATAGCGAGTGCTGAAATCTTTCTGATAACTCCATAATTTAACATCAGTGTGTTAGCTGCGTTCTCCACTGTGAAATTTAAGCATGTGCTTAAGTGATGTCCTGAATGTGGACACTGTTGTGAATTTTCAGGAACATGGCCTGTATGTCTTCTTAAATGGAATATGTTACCTAGCTTGGCACTTGAGGAGAACAGGCAGTCAACAGACGTAATAGGAGCCAGTTAGGCCCTAAATACGCTGATATCTTCCCTCACTCAGGCCCTGCTACCAGCCTGCTTATTTGTCCCCTTCAACTGAGTGTTGAGAGCCACTATAGCTGGCACAGAACAGCAGTCATGAGTGAAACAAGACAACGCTCCTCTGGGGCAGCATTCAGAAAAAGAAAGAAAGCAAAGGGAGCTTTTCTATCTAAGCAGGAAGGAGCTCTCCTGAGATACATAGACACAAATGTTCACAGTGAGCCTTTCAGCCCCAGTGAGGATGTGAGTGGTGAGGAGCTGCCTGATCTTTCAGTTACTTAGCATGCAGGTGACCTGGAAGCTACTGCAGCATCCATATCTCCATCTCAAATGGATGCAACCATGCACATTCCTGAAGAAAAGTGTAGATCAGAGAAAAGTGTGGTGGAGGCGCAAGAAACAGCTGCTGCTGAGTTTAGTTCCTTAAGTCTAGATGATCCAGGATTATGGACCCATTTGAGCAGTAGCCTGAGGGACTTCCTTGTACTGCATGGGCTACAGCAAGTGAAAAATGTCATGTTCACCAAAGACAATGAAAATAGAAGTTTCCATCCAACACATTACTGGCGTGAAATCCCCAATGGTGACAAAGTGGCGAGGCCATGGCTTTTGTACTCAAAAATCCAAAATGCTGCATACTGTTTTTGTTGCAAACTCTTCCAGTCTAATGTTCCAGCCACATTGGGTTCTACAGGAACAAAGGACTGGAAAAATCTGGCTAGAAATCTGGCATGCCATGAGAAGGCAGGAAATCACCAGAGAGCATTCCACAGGTGGAAAGAGCTTGAGATGAGACTAAGGTTAAAGACCACCATAGATGATCAGAATCAAGAGAAGATTGCATCAGAGTCTCTTTACTGGCAAAATGTTCTGAAAAGACTCATTGCCATTGTAAGAATGCTTGCTACCTGAAACCTAGCACTGCGTGGCACTTCAGACCAGCTGTATGTGCCAAACAATGGAAACTTCCTTCAAATTGTGGAGCTGATGGCTGAGTTTGATGCTGTACTCCAGGAGCATCTAAGAAGTGTCACCACCCAAGAAATGTACACACCACTACCTTGGAAAAACAATTCAAAATGAGATCATACAGTTACTGGCAACAAAGGACAAACAGAAGATTGTGGCAGATCTGAAGTCAGCAAGATATTACTCTGTTATTCTGGACGGCACACCTGACATCAGCCATACGGAACAAATGACTTTAATGGTGTGTTTTGTAACAACAACAGAACCTAGTGAAAACGTCCCCGCAATGGTGACTGTCAGAGAGCATTTTCCAGAATTTATTGACACTGATGATACTACAGGAGCTGGTGTGACAAATGTGCTTCTTAAAAAGTTGGAAGATACGGGAATTGCGATAGCTGACATGAGAGGTCAGGGCTACGATAATGGTGCCAACATGAGAGGAAAGAACAGAGGAGTGCAGACACAGATCCGAGAGTTAAACCCTCAAGCTTTTTTTGTCCTGTGCAGTTCTCATTCATTGAACTTGGTGGTTAGTGATGCAGCATCAGCCTCAATGAAATTGCTCACTGTTTCAGAGTACCTAATTAGAAATTAAAATACCTGCGTGTCTTTTTTCTACCCTAAATCTCTTCAGCATATTTTAATCTGAACTATAGTTCTCTCTTAAATAGCATCACTAAGCACTTGCAGAAATTCATTGCTCATTCATTGCCAATTTTCATTTATGGCTGAAATGAATATTTTCCTCCAATTATATATTTTAATCATTCCCAATAATCATTTCCAATTTTTTCCTTATATAAGAGAATATTAAGTCTTGAGAAAATTCCTACAGAGTGATAAAACCCCTTAGATTCGATTAATATATGTAGGCTGATCAGCCCTCATTACTTTAGGCAGCTTTACTTAAAAAAAAAAAGAAAAGCTTTTTTCTTTATTACTATTGATGTTGCTTTATGGTGAATAAAATGGCCAAATTCCACTTTCAAGATGTGAAACCTTGGGATTGTACTGGTAGATTGTTTTCAGAGGTATGACTTTTCTTTGTTTTAGAAACATATCTGTGCGTATGAATGGAAAAATTCTTAATGTCCACTGCAGTGAGCACCATAGCTCAATGCTTTTTTGGACCAGCAAGACAAAAGGATTTTGTTTTAAGTCAGAATTGTCTTCTGGTGAACAGCAAAGCAGTTAACATGTTGATCACACTTGTCTATTTCTGTCAACTGCATCCATCAGATGCACCATCACCAGTTCCTTTTGATCTGTCAACATATTGCTTGATGTTGTACACAGGGTACCTCTCTTCTGGATATAGGTGCATGTACAGTAGCAGGACAAAAAGGAAGTGAGAGCTTCCTTGACAACATCATTGGGCTCCATATCATGAATTAAATATTGCCAATAGTGTCTATTATATCTATAGCTGGGAGTTGTCTGTGTCAGAAGCAGGAATTTAAGAGTAATGAAATCATAGTGATTTACAAGTTTTCATGTTATGCCATTATTTTATTTAAGGGTCAAATGGACAAGCACATGTTTGAGGCAAACTTGAGTTAGCAATATTTTATATTCCTTTTAGGTTTTTGGTTTTTTTTAAATTATCCATTGTTTTAACATACTAATGAATAGAACTTAGTCCAATGACATGGTGTCAGTAGTGACTTCCTTGGTGGTAATCAAAAACAAGTGTTCCGATGTGGTTCATTGAGCAGCATGAGAAACCATCTCCTTTCCAAAGTCAATGAATCTAAAGAATGGATTCTATCCTGTAGCTTTTAGAATTCCATTATTTGTACTTCCTGATGAAAGGAAAGAGCTTTATTGGTTCTGGAATCAACAACGTGTTTTATGAGCTGTGGCAGAATGACTATGAGTACAAATCTTTCACACTGGCCTTATATGATACCTCATGTTCAAATTAAGACTATGTCCCCAGAAATAAAGAAATGAAAGAAAAGAATCCCTTACTGCTTTTAATAAACAGCAGCAAGAACCACATAATACCCTATGAGATGATTTAAGGCTTAGAGCTATGGTCCTGATCCTGCAAGTTGATCTGCATGGGTATACCCTCACAACTGTATGGAGCCCCATTAAAGTCATTTGGGCTCTTTATGGGTGAAGATATCTACCCATGCTTGCAGAACTGGGGCCTAAGGCAGTGGTTCAAACACTGTGGTCTGTGGACCATCAGTGAACCATGAAGCAGTTGCTGGTGGTTCATGGAGAGCTGGCTGGTCACATGGTTCTGGATCTCCTCCTTGTTTGTAACAGCTAGATCACACTGAAGACAGCTAACAGGCATTAAATACTAATATTACTGTACTTTCCATACAAGCAATTTCCATAGTTATTAATGTGAATACAGCTCATAAGCCCCCTTGCAGAAGTCAGTTTTGAGAGGCAGCTTAGAAGAGAGGAGAGAGCATGACAGGGTCAGGAAGAGAGTACCAGTTACAGGCCTGGTCTTTACTGCTAAAATAGATGTTTGGTTTTTTAAGCTTGGGGTAACTAATGTGCATGACCTATTCTGAGGTAAAAAGACAGTGAAGACAAGGCAATTGAGTTTTACTGAATGGTAAACTACATAAAGTCAACCTCAGGAGAAGGTATAGCCCCCACCTTGCCTAGCTTCTCTCATGGTAAAACTAAAGTGCCTAGTCTTCACTGTCTTTTTACCTCAGTGAAGGTTAGTTACTTCAAGGTAAGTACACACCTTTTTTAGCAGTGAAAACAAGGCCATAGCAGGTAGCAAGAAAGAAGGCATGAAGGTGGGCATAGGAAAAGGACAGAAAAGAGGCAGCCAGATGAGCACCTTGGGCTGAGAGAAGAGGGTTTGGGGCAATAGAAACAAGTCAAAAGCACACTTATAGTAAGGAGCTGGGGAGGGGTGGGGAGGAGTTTCCACAGATGCAGACCAAGGAGCTGGAGTTTGATCTGAGAGGCAATAATGAGTCAGTGGAGAGATTGCTGGAGCAGCTGAATGTGGCTGCATGACAAGAAGGTGACTGTTTGCTGAGGGGATTGGGGGGTTGTGTGGGAGGGAAGTGGTGAGTTTCAGAAGGGAGGAGGGAGATGCAAGAGTCAAAGCATGAGGTGATCAATGCCTGAACAAAGGCTTTGGGTCGAGTATACGGTAGGCAGGTTACAGCAATGTTGTGGAACTAAAACTAGCAGTAAGCATGATCTAATGGTTGGGGTGCTATCCTAGGACCCAGGAGACCTGGGTTTGACTACTTGATCTACCACAACATTGCTATGTGAGCTTGGAAAAAAACACTTAGGCCCAGATCCTCAGAGGTGTGTCTAACTCCCATTAGGGGTTAGGCACTTAAATACCTTTGGGTTCTATGTCTAATTTCCCCACCAGTAAAATGGAGAGAATAGGTAATAGAGTGTATAAGTACCTAAGACAGATAAATTGGATTTCGTGACAATGGGCCAGATTCTTAGCTGTTGTAAATCAATATAGTTCTATTGGAGCTGAGGGTCTGATCCCATATCTGTATGGGTAGGGGAGGAGACTATGGTGGCAGGCTATGGAACTGGGAGAATGGTGGTGTTAGCAGCTGAGAAGAAGAAAGGGATGGGGGTGTGTGAGGATATAAAAGATTTAAAAGTAGTTCAGTGATTGAAATCTTGACTATGAACTTGCAGTGGGATGTCCAGGAGGAGATGTCAGAGAGACAGCCAGAGATGCAAGTCTCTATAGAGAAGGACAGGTGAGGGCCACAGAGAGATCTGGGAGTCATCAGCATAGATATGGTATTTAAAGTCATGGGAGCAGATGAGGCTGCCCAGAGATAGTATAGTGGAGGAAGGGGAGAGTGCAATTGCACTGTGGTTATTCATTTTAATTCTTGCAATTATCACTAATACAGATCGCTAGAAAGCTAATTATATAACTGAATTACTTATTACCCCTGTAGCCTAATATTTAATACACTGCAATTGCTCAGAATATTTTGATAAATATACTTTATTACAAAATTGCATAATTAGAGTATTAACTACTTGGGATACACTTCATAATTGCCCTGTAACTGCAGTGTAATTACATTCTTTCTTTTTTACATTCTGGTTCATGTACCAACAACACTTCTGGCTCAGTTCTGACCATATAATCTTTATTATTGGTAATGATGCCAGAAGCAGAAAGAACCCAGCTTGATTCTCATATCTCAGGCTGAATTTTCAGGGGTGACATTTAGTAATCATGTGAAAGTCCACAAGAAAGAATACATCTGCATGTCGTGGAGTCATTTTGAACACTTAAGTGACTTCAGCTGATCTTGAAGGGCTTTTAAAGAAGTTTTTGTTGTATTGTCACAGCCCTGGTTCAGAACTCCCTGCTGAACACTCACCAGTCTGCTGTGTTTGGACCCACATGATGGATCCATGTGCTTTAAACTCTCCTGGACCTGAGTAGTCTCCAGGCACTGACTTTCTTTGACCTCTAGCTTTGCGCCCTGAGCATAAACTCTCCATCTGGCACCCCTTCTTAGAAGTGGGACTCCACTGTCCATCTGCTCTAGGCCCCAAGATCAGTGCTGAACCCCCGAAGACTCCCCAGTAGCTTAAGCACATCTCCTCCCCAGACCTCCACCTTAGTAGGTACTACCTTTTAACCCTTCAGGGACATATGATAGTTGAAGCCATTCAGACCCAGACATTGCAGAGGGATTTCTAAACCAATTACTCTCTACTTTTAGACGGCACAAGAGAATACAGTTCCCTGCAATATAAGAAACACCGGAATGCAATCTTTTGCCTCAGTTTCCTCACCACTCTTAAGTGTTCTTTGGGATTTGGGTCACTGTCCTTCCAAGGTTCCAGGTCCCCACTCCTGGACCTCACTCCTCAAGCACAGCCTTCTCTTTGTTCTGGTCAGTGACAAAGAGGGGCTCTGAGCAGACCTGGTCCTTTGCCTTTTGCCATGTGACCCTACTAGTCAGCTTCAAGTCTCCCCTCCGGTGATCAAGGTCCCCTGTCAGGTAGTTGGTTGCTTACCACCCTCCTGGAGTCCAGACTTGAAAAACTGGATTATTGCATCTTTGGCCACACTCTTTAGCATAACCATTGTTCTGCTATGGCAGAACATATTCAGTTGATGGTCCTTAGTGACCATCTCATTCAGAGGCAGACACCAGGCACCACTCTCTTTGACTCAAGAAGTGTGATTTAAAATTACAGCAAAACAGCCATAATGCCTAAAAGTGTAGAGTGTTCATAAAATTAAACTGTGTGTATATATATATATATATATATATATATATATATATATATATATTGGTTTGAGCATTGGCCTGCTAAACCCAGAGTTGTGAGTTCAATCCTTGAGGGGGCTATATAGGGATCTGGGGCAAAAATTGGGGATTAGTCCTGCTTTGAGCAGGGGGCTGGACTAGATGACTTCGTAAGGTCCCTTCCAACCCTCATATTCTATGATCTGTATGATGCTTTGTATTATGTGGCATACTTGCTAAATACCACTGTATGTTGAGGTTTGTGCTTTACTTTTTTTGGAGCTATGTGAACGATTGCAAATATCACAGACTTCATTAGTTTGCGTTTTGTGTGTTGTGTGTGAGACTCTCTCCATTTTTTCACCATTACAACCTTTGTCAAGGAAGCAGATTTGTATTGTAAAGTTTCTGCTGGTATTTCATTTTATTCGGTTATTACTCTAATATGGAAGGGCAGAGCGGCCATGGGTACAAAAGCTATCTTACATCAAATTACATTGAATAAATTTCCCCGCTTAGGAGAAGATGGCACTGATTTCTTCAATTTAGTAGCAGGAGATTCTGATATTAAATTTGAGGCAACTAGAGAGTGATCATACTTTGAAGATTGAAATGATGATAATAGTGCTGCTAGTGGACAAAATATATGTTTATGAATATCACAGCCTTTTACTGTCGCTTATCGTTGTTGCTGCTCAGCTTGTGGTAGGTACTTTTTTTTAAGCAGTGAAATTTGACAAGTGGCTTCTGTAGAGCAATAAGAACTGAGGTTCACTTCACCTCCCTACCAAGACACACACACATCTTATATGTAATTAATTTTATAATGGGATTAGTTATGGGGCTGAATGGCTCAAGGGACACGAGGGTTTCTCACTGAAAGACTGCTGGTTTGATTCAGGTGTACGTTAGCAGCATCTGAAAGTTGTTGCCATTTCATGGCTGTACGCTAGTCTGAAAAATATTGGTGGACCCAGTCCATTCTTTTTGTAGACAGTCGGCATTGTTTTCCCAGTAAATTAAGTAAGGCTGAAGTTAAGCGTGCTCCTATATGGTTCAGAGTAAATTTCACCCTGCCATTTTTCCCCATTTGCATTTTGAAAAAAAGTTGGTTTTTTTTTTCCCCCGCTGATTTCTGTATCAATATTGTTTATTGTAGAATTCCCTCAAGGAAAATTCTTGACTGGTTAATGGCTAACTGGTTTCTGGCGGGAAGGATTATTGATAAGGGACTGCTTATCCCGAGACACCAACTGAATCTTTTAATCTCCTTATTGAATTCCTTAATTCTCTGAATTTCTTAATGTCTTCCTTCATTTATCTTAATTTCTTCAGATTGTCCCTCTAGTGCTGATATGTTTTATTCTGATATCCACTTTAAAGCAAGTTAACAATTCCCAGGGTTCACAACTTGAACTAAATCCTTTAGAAGATTTCTTCATAATTCAACCATTTGATGCAGTAGCTGCAAATAATCAAGTAAATGAACCCTGTGAGGAATATGATTAACATTTTTTTTGGCAAAGAGGCAGGCCCATGAGTGCTCACTACCTCACCAGAAAACTTTGTGGAAGAGGGGTATAAGAAATCAGGACATTTGGGACACAGGAGTGGAGATGGTAATGTCCAGTCCTCCACAGAATTCTTTTCAATCCATGCTTTTAAGGCCCACTGGGTTTGGTCTGACATGAGGCCAGATTTTACCATCTGCTGGAAAATCTGCAGGAGGGCCTGGAAATTCCACACATTTGAACTCTCAAAGTTCCCTCTGGGTCATATTATCAGTGGATCAGCAGCAGCAGGCAAGAGCCATGACACTCCAAAATCACTGATTTCCCACTGCATTATAGGAGACTGGTATGTTTTCATAAGGACCAAATACCCTGCAAACTACAAGGTCTTTTCCTCACATCCCTGTGACAGCAAAGTTCCTTCAGGAGTTGTGCTCTCATTAGTTTCCCACTGACATCTGGACCCAAATCTAATCTTATAGAAAGGAATAATGGAATTCTGCTTAAGGTTAGCAGACAGTGTCAGCTCAATATGGGAAATTCCCACAGGTTTGAAGGGAGATGATATTGTGAAGAATGGTTCTTTCTCCAGATTCCCACCCTCCCCCCATCCAGGCATTCCCCCCCATAAAATCTGGGAGCCACAAATGTATGATGATTGCAAAAGAAAGGCCTTTGTGCTGTTGGAGGGAGAGGGAATGATTCTGTTAGTCTGGCAAAATTTGGGTCAAAGGAACAGATTAAAAAAATTATTTTATCCCTTACACCGGAAAAACTGGATCTGGCCAACAGATTTTATCTCATTGAACTGCACCTAGTTTTAGTTACAAATCCACCCAGTCTTAGCTTCTGCCCAGACATTTTTAGGAAGCCCAACTTTGGGCACTTTCGCATTCAGATATGAAACAAAATGGCAACACAGATTATGTTGCTGCCGCTACTCCCATGACTACTGTGGGAGCTAGAGGGAAAAAAAACATGGTGCTTTGGTGGATTTTTATCCATTTAGAAAAGTGACTGTTAGATTCATACTGACGATCTTGTCCTTCTCACACTGAAATTAATGGCAAAACATCCACTGAATTCATGGGAGCAAGACTGGAATGAGAGTCCTAATTTTTTTTCCTTTACCCACCTTGATCCTCTCTGCAACATATTAAAAGTGAAATCCTTTGCCCCCCATTATTAAGTGGTGCACAGAAAGTAGTAATATATTTCCTGTTGCAGTCAATGGAAATCATAGAGGCATAACTCAGACGCTTGGGCAATTTAAAGGGTGCATTTTAAAAGTGCTCACACTGGCACAGTTTAATAGTCAGACTATTTGATTAGAAGCACTGAGATAGAAAAAAAAGACAGGTGGTACAGTTTGGTAGTTGGCCAATTTGCATGCTATTCTAGTAGTGGGATTCAACAATGCGACAGTAGTTTTACACAAATACAAACTGAAGTTGAGGCTCCCTTACTCCAGTGGAGATGGTATGAAAGGCATTAATGATTCTAGGATACCTCTACCACACTGAGCCCACGGGAGGGGAAAAAACCAAGCTTGCCTCAAGTGTGACTCTTTCTTGTGGAAGCTTGTAGTGTTCCTAAACTAAACCATCAAGTCAGTAGTAAAATATCTAGATTTGATAGAGTCTAAATATATTTGCTGCTGTGACTGAGTAAAAGAATGGCTGTAGTACACACGAGTATAAACAAAAGCAAAAAGAAAACCCAAGTGACTGATCTTAGTTTTCGCTCAAAACTCTCAGTTGTATTCAAAGCCAGTTTGGATTCCTTCCACACAGCTTCTACTCCTTCTTTCTCAAGACCTTACGGAATCTTGTAACTGGTAGATACATTTTCCACTTGCCTTTTAAATGAACTCTTAATAAAATGATCAGCCACTTACTGTTTGGACCAGTGCTGATATGCAGTATTCTATCACATGATGCCAACTGGCTTTAATTCAGATGTGACTATTGGCTGTCTAGTATCAACAATCTGGATTATGATTGCTATCAGGACCCCAGACTGACCTCACATGCAGAGGCTTTATCTAGCTCTCTAATGGGATCATACTCATAGATTTCATTACAACAACAACAGACCATTATGGAGCTATACTGTAAAGTACACTAGTTCAAAAGGTAATACAATAGAATAGGATGATCAAGCTCAGTCCATTAACAGAGTAATGCAAAGAATGATAACCTTGAGGATCTCCTTTGTGATGAGGTCATAAAATGTGATGAAAAGAGATTGCGATTTTTATTGTTCCATTGATTTTACCTTCTCATTCCTCTATCCAAAGTCAGTGAAGGGATTTTATTTTAGTACAGTTATTAATTGAAAGTCTGTGCAAAAAAAGAGTAGCAGCATATTTACAAGCCATCCATTCTGTATTACGTCAATTTAGCCCACTGGAAAGAGAAAAGAGGTCCAAATAAAGTAAGGACCAAGCTGAACTTGTACCCCAAACTCAAACCAAACCTGCACTTTAAAGAAAGAATGTCATACTTCTTTACACTTCCTGGGTTTGGCCAGGTTCACAGGCAGAAAGGCTGATGATCTCGTGCTATTTCAAAACCAAGAGCAACTGGAAGTCTCTTAATGAAGCCTAATTTCACAAAATATTTAGGTTGATTTCCAGATCCATAGACTTTTGGCATGAAATCCTAGCCCAGCTCCCCTCTCCCCCAAAGCCATTGGCAAAGTTCCCACTGACTTCAAAGGATTTCACTCTTAGACTTTTGTATGTGTAGCTGAAATGAGCTGCATTGCTAACCTTAAGAGATTCATTAATTACTGTAGTAAATATTTTATTTTATCTGTCTCCCAAATGGCAGTAAGTAGACCTGATAAACTCATATATCATAATGACTCATATTTTGACTATTTCCTTGCAGCTTTTAATGCGCTTCTCATGCACATAGATACAAGCAAGGCTTTTTGAGATGAATGGTTGCCGAAAAAAATAATTTGGGCATAATACCTTTGAAATGTGTCTATACCTTCATCCCATTTTGTGATTAACAATTAAATGAAATTCATTACAGATGGAAGTGATAGTAATGTATCATGCTTATGTCAGCCAGTCAGTGAACTGAAACTGGACCATGTGAGTTAGGTGGCCAACTAAATACTGTATACATAATATTAATAGGGTTTGCACAAGCATCACTGAGGACGTGATAAGAAGATTTTGCTTCAGGTTTAATCCTTTTCTCCTTTCTTCCCTCCAGCCTATTTCCTCCCTGTTTTCAACACTATTTCTACCCATAATGTACACCTCTGTTCTTTTCTCCTTCTTATATTCACCCACATATACTCCTCTCACTCATCTACGTTACCCAGGCTATCATCCTCTCCCCTTCCAAAACACCCATGGTCTCCTCCTTTCTGGTCTCAGCTTTTTCTTCATCCTCCCCTCCTTTTCCCTGTCTTCCACCATCATTCTTTTTAAAAAACCAACAACAACCAAGGATACCATTATCTCTAATACAGAATTAGAGAAGAGAAATGCAGAAATTCTGTGCTCTGTAGACAGAATTTTAAAACAAAGATTTACATGAGGTTATGTCTCTTTAAAAATATACAGTTTAGCTGGGTTTTCATTTAGCTGTATTATGTCATGCAATTGATACTGAGATGATTGCCAAAACTACTCGACTCTGGGCTGAGTTAGGCTACAACTGGAATTCACAAATTATCTTTTTCCACTGAAGCACCAGGTCTCCAGCAATCATCTGTGTTATGGAAATTGTTCTCATGTACAAGAAGCTGACTTTCACTTAGCGTTAGAGCTACTTTTGACCTGCTACATGGAACAGTAGTTCTTGCAAATTAGAACTTTATAACTTATGCAGAAAACTAAAGTATTATAATTATAGGCTTTTATCGTAAAAAGTTTTCATTAACATTATTACAGGTCCCTATGGTAACTTACATTTGAATTTGATCTCTTCACCGATCATGCTTTTCATTCCACCGAAGAGCAAGTGTGGAACATTGACCCTATAAAAGGTGGGACAATTGCCCAAAATGAAGTCTGTAATATGGACAGAATAAAGAAATTTAAATTAGGCAATATTCCTTGCTCTTAGTGAAGGTTAGCTTCCTTTTCAATCCTTCCTTTTAATCATTTTAGTGCTTCTGATCCTAGCCAGCTCAGTAAGAGCTGGGGAAGTAGAGAAGTGTGATCACTTCTGAAAAAGGCAGCTTTGCCTGGGACTTCTGGATGATCCTTCTCTACAGCGAGTGATCCTACTCTCTCTCCTCTAGCCTTCCCAAAAGGCTGCTAGTGAAAGCATCGTCCTGTCTCCCCTCTCTTTGAATGTTTCCATTGGCTTCCAGTGTATTACCACTAAGAATTCAAGCTCCAGAACGTTGCCTCCAAAAACCGTTTTTAAAACCTGCCTCCACCCACTGTACATCTCTGTTCTCATTTCCCGACACTTCTGCTTCCGTTTCCTTCACTTCTCCCTTGTCTCCTTCCCCTCTTGGCTCTATACTTGCTACCATATGGCTTCCTAGGCCTGCTCTATTCTGCCAAGCATGTCCTCCATCACATCCTCCTATGAATCCATTTCTTCCAGCAATCCCTCCCAACATGTCTGCACACCCTCCCCCATGGCTGTCCTTTTTTTTTTTCATTGCCTTCTCTTGTATTTGTCTTCTCTAATTTTAAATGATCACCACTGCGGACTAATTTTAATTTAAATTTAAACAGGGAATAATGTGTTGATCTATTCTTGTCAAGCTCCGTGTACCCGTATATGCAGATTTCCTGCAAAATCATCTCTTCGGAGACTTTCACTTTTTGGCATTTCCACAGCAAATGTGAAACCACAGATCTTCAGGCTTTAGAATAATTTTCTGTTGTATATAGAGTTTTATCATAACGGACTAGATCGTGGCTTTGCCCCAAGCCCTGAGTAAGCCCACAGCTGCACTGCCCTGTGAGCACACCAGCGATCAGAATGTGATTCAGTCACAATCCGGTTTATGGTTTTCTCTTTGCTCCACTGGAGAAGTAATCTGAGTTAGCAGTATATGTGGCACAAATTACTTATTCCTCCATGTTGTCTCCACTGTACCAGCTGGCAAGTTGAGATAGGTAGAGTCAGGCTCCATCCACTCTTGCCTACCTGCCCTCTTCTTGTCTATTTGTCCTGTGGAGGCAACTCTCCTCTTTCTGCTGTGACCCACAATCTGGGTAACCTATGCAGGGAGCAAGCCCCTTATACCTCCTGCTCCCCTGCATGGAGGCATAGGCATCAGGTCACTATCTATCTCCTTATGATCAGTTAAATTCGTTAGAGTGCTAGGAAAATGAACATGCAGGCTCTAAAGTGAAGGGGTTCCACTTGAGAGTTTCTATTGATCACGACTGGTGTACCACATGAGGAGAGGAGTGGCTTTCTCCAGTAGGCAGGTCCCAAGTCCTTCAGAGTTTGAGAGGTCAAAACCAGCAGCTTAAGTCCACCTGGAAACCAGCAGGCAGCCTGTGCAGATACCAGAGCATCTGTGTAGTGGCCTCGTCACTTATCAAGCAGGTTCATGCATTGTGTATTAACTGTAGTCTCTAAACAGATTTAAACTGTAGCCCCATGTAGAGCATATTGCAATGCTCAAGCCTGTAAGGGGTTGTCTCATTTGCACTATGGGTATCATGCATAGTACCGAGTACAATGGGGTCATGATTTCATGTGGGGAGACTGTGCTAGGACAGTACAAATAGTCAATAATAATAATAATTGGGATTTGTGCTGGAAACCATTTATTGAAATACTCTTCCCTTATTATGAAGCTTGCTTTGAAACAAAAACCTCCCATTGGTTTCACATTAACATAGCTAACGAGTAATGCAGCAGAGCCATTTTTACTAAACACATAAAAGGTCACGTTTTCAAACAGATGAGTCCTAACCCCTCTCTGTGGGCATTCTGTGCCCACCAAAAATTAACCGTGGGTGCTAATTTGAGAACTTGCACCTGTAACTAGCTGATTTTCTCCTGTGATTGACTTGCTGGCGCAAAATGCAAGGTACATTTTATAGCTACAAACTGCAATTGCAGAAAAGGTGGCTGCCATTTAGAAAATGTGATCTGTACATTGAACCTCATTCTCCCCTCACTCACACTAGTGTGAATCCAGAATAATTGCACTGAAGTCAGTGAATTTACACCAGTGTGAAAACAACATGAGAGAAGAATCAGGATCTGTATGTATACACACACACACACAAACACATACTCAGTTAAGCCAAATCAGTATGTGACAAAACTGCCAAGGACTGTGAATTCACTTGGATGGTTTGATAAAATAGTAATTATTCACATGTCCTTATAAATAAAAGATGATAGCACCAAGGTTTTTGCAACTGTAAATACATTTGCACTTTGTCGTCTTTTTCTTAAAACCAAACATATCCAGGCTGACACCAAAGAGAGCTGCCCACCACGGAGGTCATCATGGCCTAATTAGTTTTGCTACATTGCCACAATAATTTTGCCTGACATGACATTGAATTGAGACTCAGAAGGCAATCAGCAGCTAACAGCCATGGTGGGCATTAGTTACACCTAGTGACAGAGTAATTAGTAACTGACTGTGCCACTTTACATGAACGACTAGGAGGTGCATGGTCACTTTTTCTTATTAAAATACTCACGAGCACACACGTGAATGGGCCCTACTGCAAATTCCTACCCCACTTCTTAGAGAAAATGGAACATGGTAGAAATATAGACTAAATGGCAAACACAAAAAATGTGACTGCTCTGTAAAACCGAGAGACGTGAGAAAACTGGACTGCCAGATCCAAATTCCCTTGCTCCCCTTTTAATAACTTGGGTTATGGCAATTGAAGGCTGATGGTGAAGCTAGGATGCTGCACTGATAAGCTGGAGGAGGCTCATGTGAGCCCCTTGTTAAAAGAGCCAGCATTTGGGCCCTGTAAAGGAGAATCTCAGTTTTCATTTTAAAAACAAAGAAAGGCAGAGGCCTACAGACAAGAGCCTTCTTCACTACCCATCCTTGATTCATCCCCACAGCGGGCCCATAGTGTGCACTAAAGGAGACAGGGGTCCTGTGGGTAAAATACAATGTGATCATGTAATTAAAGACTGTATCATAATGCATATGCACAAAGATAAAAATTACAGTTGCATAGGCCTAAGTATTCAGTCACCTCTACTCTCACTGTTGCAATAGGAAATGAATCAGTCTATGAATTGCAGAATTGGGTACTGGGTTCTCCCCAAAAACAGGTTCCCAATCAGCCATTTTCCTTGCTTGTTTTTAAGGCTGACCAATGAGTGCTGTTGCTTACTCCCCATTGGAGGTTGCAATCCTTCATGTAACCTTGATATAAACATCTACCCCATCTTGGTTCACACAGATTCAATCTTCCCATAAGGTCTTATTTAATTCCTCCACCAGTGCTACAAAGAATGATGCTACATTTGCAGAAATAAGTTGCTGTGTTTAGACTGACCAGGAAAGTATATTCTAGACAGTCACTTTAAACGGATTGTTTCTGGCACGACATGACACTGTGGAGGAGTCATTTGAGGTACAACTTCAAGACTGACATAAGTAAACTGGACGTGGGTAACCGAAAAAAAATAGGGGTTGGGAGTAAGCAAGATCAATTCTCCACTTTCTCAGAAATGATTTTTGCTGGTTGGCAAAAACAAACAGCACAAAAACCATCATCTCACCACTACTTGAGAAAAGGATGGAGAGTTTTTAGATTAGTTGTGTAAGAAACATAGAAAAAGCAAAGTCATGACCTGGATGGTCTACACTGGGGCGGGGGATCGATCTAGGATACTCAACTTCAGCTACGAGAATAGCGTAGCTGAAGTCGACGTTTCCTAGATTGAAATAAATCTTACTTACTGCGGGTCCACGTGGTGCAGGATCGCTCCCCCGTCGACAGCGCTTCCTCCTCTCGCCAAGCAGGAGTTCCGGAGTCGACGGGGAGTGCTTCTGGGATCGATTTATCGCGTCCAGATGAGACGTGATAAATCGATCCCAGAAGATCGATCTCTACCCGCCGAATCAGACGGGTAGTGTAGACCTACCCCAATAGAACAAAGATCCAGAAGTACAGTTTTCATAGCTTAGATTTTTCAGTCTACTATAAAAGAACAGGTTATGTGCATATATATGCAACTAACATGAGAGACACATGTGTCAACAAAGTGACGTGTCAAGGGCATAGAGTGGAGGGATTGCATTGTTGGATAAATAAACTATATGCTTTCTAAGGGAGGGGGAAGACTCTAAGACAACAGTCTGCTGATTTCTGTAAAGGTATGAGAATGCATTATTTTATTCTTGACAGTAAAATTAAGTGCCTGCACAGGATTCTGAAATAAACGGCTGTGCATAAATTCTTGGGGTGGGAGGAGGAATCAAATATGAGATAAAATAAAAGAGAAGAGTGACAATTCTGTTCAAACATGATCTTACTATCTTAGCACCTTATTAACAGTTAAATTGTTTAATGCACTTAACTGTATATTAATGTGATAGACACAATTGTAGGAAAATATTTTAAAATTTCCTGTTAAATTCACCTATTAAAGCTAACAGCTGTTCCAGCTTCTTATTTTATTTCACTTTATTTTTACAGTTGGTGTCCTTTACTAGTGTCATGTATTCTGAATCATGCATTTCTCAGAAAGAGAGAGTGTTCTTCTAGGAAAGGGATGTTCTAATAGGAGGAAAAGTAAACTCCTCACCAGCCTATTGTTATAAGCCATGCACAAGGTGATACTTAATTGGAGTTACTCCACAACTACACTAGTGTGGCTGACATGGCAACCACTGTGTCTGGTTGTCACTTTGACCCTTATGAAATGCATAATAAACCTTTAGCATTATTCTAGCCAATCAGCATTCAGGGTGTGTTTTCCTCCCCCTTCTCCCAATGCACCTCAGGCACTCATTTTTCTGTGTCATGTTTTTCAGCTTTCCAGCATCAACCTCCCACAAAGGGGGGGCGGGTCCCAGAGTCCGGGCTTCAGCCTGAGCCCAAATGTCTATACTGGAGCTTTATAGCCCAAGCCCTGCAAACCCAAGTCAGCTGACATGGGCCAGCCACAGCTGTTTAATTGCAGCGTAAACATAAATGTTTGCTCTCTGAACCTCAGTGTCCATTTCTATTGTATATTCTGTACCCTTAGCACCTGGTCAATAGAAGGACTTCCATTCATTTTAGAGGGGATTGGATCAGGCCTCTTATATTAATAGAATATTCATAGGATGGCATGAATTCATGGAGTTCTGCAGGGCAGATCAAAGGAATGACCATATAGGACTGTTTTGCCCTTAATGTGCTACGTCCTTAAGACTTGCCTCCTCTCATCTTGAAAGTGTGTAAGAAATAGGAACTGGAAATAGAACCCATTTCTCCCTTGTGACAGTGAAGAAGACACCCACTAGGTCACTAAAATGCTTCCAAGATGTATCTTTGACTAAAACATATGAAATATTTTTTACTACAATTCAGCTGCTCAGTACAGTTCAGGACCTCTTCATAACCTTAAATAATGCACACTTTTTATTGTGGGTCCATTTCTTTCAGATGCATAGCATTAGCATGTTGCCTTTCACAATAGGATATCACTCATTTTTTTTCCAACCTGATATATCAATATTGTATATAATATTGAGAATGAATTTGCTCTCCATACTGCAGCACAACCAAGTCTCTCAAGTAATAATGGTACAAAGTTAGCAGTTCTGACTCTATCATTTACATATATATGATCTTTATGGTAGGTACCTGTAGTGATTGTATTAGTCTCTGGTTCCCATTGTTAACTTTATCATGCAGAAAAGTCCCATTTAGAACTTACTGGCATTTTGTGGAACTGCATCTACGCCCTGTATATAACCACATTAAAGTCCCCAAAATAACAAATCTAGCCAGTTTTAAAAATGCTATATATAGTTTGAATATCTATAGCTATAACTATATAGTTAATTAAACATGGCTTCATCTTGAAAAGTGATGCGCACCCCCAGCTCCTACTGATTTCAACAGGAGTCGAAGCTGCTGAATATTTTGGAAGGGGCTGCTTAGTAGCTTGCAGGATTGGACTAATAAGAGAAAGGGTGGGTAAAAGAATATCTCTATCCATTTAATTCTCTGCATCCATGACTTAGACCTATCCTGTTTAGATCTCAAGCTTTACTAGTTCTCTAGTTCAAACAGAAATGATTTTAGGAAGTCCTCTGGCCGGGGCTATGCAGGAAGTCAGACTTAAATGGTCACAGTGGTCCCTTCTGGTCTTAGAATGTATGAATCTATGAACTATGTAGTTGTTAAGGGAGAGGGAAAGAAGGGGGGGGGAGAAGAGAGCTGTACGATACAGGTGAAATGAAAATCTTTTGTTCTAAACAATTTTAACTGAAACTCGCATATTTTGAGTCATTTCTGTCTTGTGATGTTTTATAAATGAACAGGGATTCTCAGATGAACTCATGGTAACCTTTTCTAGCTTGAAATAAAACTGTGTCCCTGCTGGCATGCTCTGCCATTTGCTTCTAGTCACGCTGGCTCCTGTAGACTGTAAACAGTGACTGAGGTTGCCGCAGTGAGTGGCAGCGAGAGACAGAGTACGCCAGCAGGGACAAGGTTTTCAACTGCATGTTTTTTTGGAAATACAATTTTTCAGAAATCTCTTATAATTCCCTTGGGTGTTTGGACACTCTACAAAAACCCATGGAGTAGATTGATGGAGGAGAGGAAAGAAGAGATGTTGAGGGGATTGTTGGAAGGACAAAGGAGATATTTAGGGACTTCTGAGAACATCATCACTGGGGTACCCAGAACCATAAACAACTTGACCTGTTAAAATGGCCTCTTTTTGTTTTAAGAGGTAAATCTATTTATTTGAAGGGAGTGATAGGACATTTTTTTACTTGTGGGCTATCCCTGACAACTGAAATTGTTGTGGTCCCCAGGGAACTGGACACCAGCTGGGGCTTGCCATAATACACGGTCTTTTGCTATGTTCCTTCACTGCCACTACTGCATGTCCTATGCTGGTGGGGAGGGGAGGCTGTTGTAGGAACCAGCTACACCACCTCTGTGCCCACTGAAGTCTCCCCGACACTGGGCGAATCCCCAGCTGTGGACTCAGAGAGTTGGGAGCTTTCCATGCCCTTTGTGCCCCAAGGCTCTATTCAACATAAAGAGAACATGAATATCTGCAGCAGGGGAGAAGAGGTTTTAAAAGTTACAAAGCCATTAGATGAGCTCAGCTCAGGGACCATTCATGGGAGAGATGAAGCAGTGCAGCTCAGCTAAGAGGACAGTTTAGTCAGCTGCTACTGTGGAGCTGAGGGAACTGCTTTCTCTCTGAAGAGCTGCTACTGGAAGGCAGCAGCAGGTCACAGCTGGCTGAAGCATTTGGGGGCAGAGAACTATGTACGTGGGAGGAACAAATCTGAGTAAAACTGGCCGTTCCCATTGCTCTCCTTCCTTCTGATAGTGGTGCTGTTCCTGGAGGTCAGTGCTATGCTGCTGAACAAGAACTGCGAGCAGGATGGAGCCGTCTGTAGAAAGGTTTCAGCCGCTCTGTGCCCTCCTCTTCGGTGGTGGCTCTCCTGGGAGCTATGCAGCTGTGCAATGCCTAGCACAATGGGTAGATGAATGTCTCGATCGAGTGCGTTTGAGGAGTTTATTTGCTATCCAGTGTTCCAGATGCTTTCTCTCCTGTCTCACAGTCAGACACAAGTGTAATGGCTGCTAACAGCACTCAGAAGTCACAAGTTCTAAGCTCTTTGGGGCAAAGACCTCAGCAGTGCTCAGCAAACAATAAATAATAAGAAAAAAGGGTTGTGGGACAAGAGAGAGTCTCTTCAGACATCACAAAGTTTCTCTTCAGATAATCTCTGCGTGCTCAGTTTTAAAAGTCATTACTCCAAAGTGCACAACATGGGGACAGGGTAAGCAGTAGAGTTGTGCTTTATACAATCCCCACCCAAATAGCAAGTAGGCCAGTAGGCTGCTTGGAGTATCTACTTTCTCCCTAATGAGTTCAGTCCTTCTCTGCTCTCAGTGGAGCTAATCCAATTCCCACTCAATCAATGGGATTCTCACCATATATTTCAATGGGTCTGAGCTTTGGAGATATGAACTGAGTTGAGAGTGCTCAGAAACTTACAAGAGCTACTCAACATCTTGCAGGATCCGACTCTAGATCTGTTTTTTTTTTTCCCATTCAGAATGTAGTTTCCTATTTTTAGGAATGCAAGGAGTATCAGATTAATTCTGGTGTGAAGAAGGAAAGCTCATAAATAGATGTTGACTGTCTTATGACACTGTATAAACAATAAGTGAGCATCTGAGATCCTGTGGAACTCTCCTGGGGAACACTGATAAGGTATCATTCATATTCAATCATCTGTATAGAAAACCCTTGTCTTTTCTTATATGGCTCATACTTAAATTCATGTGGCCATTAATAATGCTTCCTAGGCATTGCTTGAGGCTACAATGATATCTTCTCTTTTTCAGTTCATATACAGACACTAAAGAGCCCATTGCTGTTATGAAAAACTATGTGTTTGCTTAATATCGCAATACAGTCCTCTCTTCCTTCTTTTTGAATAGGGTTAGGGATTCTTTGAAAATGGACATTCATGATCAAAGTGCTGCCCTCCTTAAAAGCATCTTCAATAAATAATCAAAGAGCTTCCCTGCTGTTTTCTTTAAGATAATAGTGCTCCTTTTATAATTACTGGTTTCAATTTTTTACTTTTGAGAGAGAAGGGGGGGAAAAAAGAGTGAGTGTTTAAAAGATGTAAAGGTTCCTGCCACTGCCTTTTAATGAAAAGGGAACATGGCTACAAACCTCATTAGATTAAATTCCCTGACAATGCCTGGGAAGGGGGTGGGAAATCTAAAATCCTTTATTATTTTATTGAGCCCTTCCCCTTCCACCTTTATAGGATGGGAAGATTCTTTGACCATATACAATGACTTTTTTTTGCAGATTTTTAAATATATAAAAGAGAAAACTGTCCATGATCTGTCAGCCATATTTAAGAGAGGTGAGGAACATTTCAGCCACATGTAAAATTAGCAAGTTAAATATTTACTCTTTATGGTGTGAAGAGCTAGCCTTGCTTTGCCAGTTTGGATGATTTCAATGTACTTTGCTAGGTTTTTTGACCAACTGATTCAAAACCACAGGATCCACATTAAGAGAAGCAGCAAAACGAGCCCTCAGTAAATTTATTATAATTATCATACCACACAGATGAATAATAATCTGCTTAATACATTTATAAGAGCAGAAAATATTATGTGGATTAAAATGATAAAGGCAGTTTTCGCTGGAAATTGGGAATAGTATAGAATTTGAGACACTGGGAAGCTGTCCTTCAGCTTAATTTGGCTTCCAGCTGTGGCTCAGGTTTTGAGATGAGGCTATTTATTTTGAGTAATTGTCATAAACACTCCGTCAAAGATGTAATGTGGTGCCACTGTGTAGTGTTTGATCTCTGGACTGCTCCAAAATACAATGTTATGCTATTTAAAATTATCCACTCCGTCAACATTTGCCAAGCAGTTTAAACTGAACTGTTGTATTTCCTGGGCTAGGATCCATTTCACAGAACAACAACAAAATAGGTTAGAAAATAAAATAAACGTTGGTACTTGAAAGTTATGTTCCCACCTCCCCGTTTGCTTGCTTGAACTGTGTTACATTTTCATCAGAGGAATCTTAGATTGAAGGCCACATTTTCAAAGGGTTTCCATCACTAACCTGGGTACTTGCCTCAATGGCAGGAGTTTTCAAATATTGTTTGAGGTCCCAGCTGATTTCCAAAGGAAATTGCGCATGGGACTGATGTGGCAGAAGGGTGTGTTGGGTACATGGCCAAGAAAATGCACCTGCCAATGTATTGTTCCAGATGCACACCCACCTAGGTGCAAGTGTAATGGTAAGCGGAGGAGTCAAAGTTTGTGCCATAAAATGCCACTGTAAATAATTGGGGAGAACCCAATGCCATCTGCTTTGTATGGTCTCATTACCTCAGCCACAGATAAGAACCTCCTGAGGCAAACAGACACTCTTGTGGAGTAGGTTTGAATCTGTTCAGCAGCAGTATGCTTCCTGCACTCTTTTGGGCACATATCAGACACACCAAGATCAGAGAACAAGGAAGAGGAGGTGGCAGCTCACAGACTACATGGGCCCAACAATATCCCCAGAACAGGCTAGGGTGAGTTTATGGATTAACTTCCTTGAATAGCCTAAGGACAGGTTTGAGATATGGCCTAACCCATGGTTTTGGTCCATACATCCCACAGCACCTCTACAGCCACAGCATATGCTGAAATGCAAGCTGAGATTTTGTGATTTTGTGCACAAAAGAAAATTGTCTCCAGAGCCAAGCAATCTTCTTCACCAGATAACTCAAAAACTCCTCAGAGCGAGAAACACTTTACTTTGTCGCTAGATAAAAACAACTATGATTAATCAAACTGAGAAACGCTTGGAACAGTTCTCCTGATCAGGATTTTATGGACAGTACAATGGAAGCAGGGGCATTCTTCTTCACTTCCTGCACAATCATGGCATAGCATTTTAAAAAAACAAAAACTTTTATGCAACAAAAATTCCAATCCTAAGTAGGACTTTTATCACTTGTACTTTGTTTTCCTTCCTGCTTCATCACCAGCTATCTGAACACAGTGAAGCTAGGTAAGGTACGTCTGGTGGTTAAGGACAACAGATTATCATAATGTCCCACCAGAACTACATAGAGGAGTATTTTTTCAAGAAAGTACTCTTCCCCTGAGACAGACAGCGCCAGCAGCAAGTCCTGAGAGTATTCTGCAACATTGCGCATCTCTGCCCATTCTGCACATCTTTCCCTGTCAGGGCATCTTCATGAAAAAGGATGTCTTCCTGAGCAGTAGAAGGATTAATTGATTTATCCAAGATCATTAAAGCCAATCAGTGGCAGAGCTGGGCATAGAAGATTCTTCTTCTTGGGTCTTGATTCTTAGGCCCGGTATTTTGATGCCTGACTCCTATGACAGTTAGGCGTCTAAATACCTTTGAGGATCTGGTCCTCAGTCTTTTGCTGTACACATTATGCGAGAGAGAAAAAGGCTAAACGCTGCCCAAGGAGATCTTACTATTACACAATGTAAGAGCACTGTATCCAGTTTGGCCTCCAGGGACAATGCTCACTTAATAATGCCTTATTCAGAAAATATAGTATAGCAGAACTTGATTGAGGCCTATATGATGACACATCATTCTTGTGGTCAATTGCCCGTAGTCTGCTCAGTTATAAATTTACCACCATCTACAAACTTTCTTTACTTATGCAGCATTTCATAAGGACATTGAGCCAAGTTCTGTATCTCACTCTGTCCAATCTTGTGGAGGCACAAACGGCAATCATTTCCATCACTATAAATCTGAACTCTCTACTAAAGTCAACTGGAATTTTGTATAAAAGCTGATAGCAGGGTATAGCAGGCCTGATCTACAGAAGAAAATTAAATTGGTTTAACTACATCGCTCAGAAGTGTGAAAAATCCACCCCCCTGAGAAGCATAGTTAAACTGACCTCTTGGGCAGGTGGATTACCTATGCCAACGGAAAACCCCTCCCGTCAGTGTAGGTAATGTCTACATTGAAGCACTACAGTGGTACAGCAGCATTTCATGTGTAGACAAGCCCACCAAGAAATTCCAGCCAGGGCTGCAAGTGGAAATATGTAATTATTGCAAGGAAGTATTGCTGTATGTTCTCTGTATTTCCAATCCAACAGGAAGAAGAAAGTATTCTATTCTTAGGAGAAATTCAGCCCAGTTTTGCAGAATCAAGAGGTTCTAATAGTTTGGATAAGGTTCACATGATCATTATAGATTTGTTATTAGTACCAGAAATATAGCAACTGGTTGGTGCATTTTACAAACCAAAATTAAATCAATAACGTAACCGCTATTCCAAATCACAGCCTCCAATCTAGTCTCCTGTCCCCAACAGTGGCTAGTACCAGATGCTTCAGAAGATGGTACTAGAAGCCCTTAAATAAACAATTCTGCAATAACCTACTGATGGTAGAAGTTTTTCCCTTAGCCTACACAGATAGTGTTTGGTTTATGGTGTGATGAATGAGGAATATTCCATTTCATTTTCTATCTTTATCTAATTAACTATGGATAAATTAATTTAATTTAAAAGGGGGAAATATAAAGTATGTCATTCTCATGCATAATTCTGATGTTTACATTTTCATTAGATGACCATTCTGTGCCTTCATGTAGCTTAATGGGAATGTAAACATTTTCCAGAGCCTCTGACCTTGATACAGCCCTTGCTACTTTAAGGTGCAAAAGCTACATACATTTGTCCTAATAATGTATCTAATCTGGGGGATTCATTAGGGCAATTTCTGGCTGGCTCTTTGCAATTTTTTTTTGGCCTATCCAGTTAAGGGTGGGTGCTGGGAGATGGAAGATGTGGTTGGAACTCAAGAGTTCCTAGCTGGCATAACATCATTACAATCTGAAATAAGTTAGAGCACCCCGAGGCTGCTCGCGCTCATACAGGGGCTGAATCAGCCCCCCAGTTGCTCTCAGAAATGTGGGAACACAAAAGTGGCTTTAAGTCTCCTTTTACTCCTAACTCAGGTTCAGTGCTGAGTGCAGCTTGGCTGGATCCAAGGATCTGGGCCTTTGTAGGGAAAGGAGAGATGGCCAGAGTCAGTCAATTAAAAAACCCCCAACACATATAATAATATTTATATATCTATAAGTAGCTCAGACAGATACAGAAATACATAAATGTACATTATAGTATCCTTATGCTGAAAAGCTCTGACTGGCACAATACAAAAATGAATTCATTCCTTTTGGCAAAGCTACAATAAGAATGAGACTATATTGATATTAAGATCTCGGTAGCAGCATATTTCATGAACTAACACATTTCACATTTTTATCAGAGCCTGACAAGAGTTCACGTTGTTGTTATGTACACAGCAGAAGTGTAGGGGGAGAGGGAATCCTTGAAATGAGGTGTTGTCCAATATGCTGGGGAGGCTCCTAACCGACAACCTGTACACCACTAAGATTGTGCTACTGTTTTTGTTGTCTGCACCACATTCTCTAGCATGGCAGCAGAAAAACTGTGCATATATGACTGGCATTCTGCAATTAATACTACCCACTTGCTGCATTCATGACACTCGATCATGCTGAACTCTATTACTGTATTTATGGTGCTATCATACTGCTCAATTCTAAGAGCCTGGCAACCATGGAAACAGATATGGCTGCTCATTTCATACATTTTATCCCAAGTCTGCTCATCAGTCATTGCAAGAGGATAGTATGAGATATATGTTCCCTTTACAGGTGAACTCTACTTGCTTCTTCCTGGGCACAGACAGGATTAGCCTGAATTTACTCATTTTTTCCTCTTTCAAGGCTGTGTGCTGTGGACATTATAGGGTGACATGGAGATTGAAACACGTGCAGAATTTCCACAGAGACAGAAACAGAAGGTTTGGGTACATGCAAAGAAGGGAGGTAGCAAGAGACACGTTATTTATTCCATTGAATGACAATTATATACTGCATTCTCGTTGTATAGCTGTTTATTTTTAATACTAATGGGGAAAGTCTAGCCCTCCCCAGGGGAATGTACAGCCCTCAAGGCAGCAAAATAGATGCACTATCACTCCACAGAGGGGGCTGCATCTCTCACCCATCATGAAGCAGGGCTTTGTGAGATTCCTTCCACTGTGGTGCAGAGGAATGTTTCAGGAGTAGGATGGGATGGTGGACAAGCAGATGAGAAGCCTTGATATCTGCCTCTTCAAGGATCCACCGTCCACGCACTTATGCAGGAGGCTGAGCTGCTGTGAACTCTACTGCAGCCCTGAGGCTATAGTGCCAGACATTTACTGGCTCTACTGGCAAGGCACAGACTGGGGAAGGGCATTTTTGTCCATCACAGAGTATCCCTGAGAAAAGCTCGTTCAACCTGGCTTCATCCAGGAGAGAGGATTCGGCCCATCAAATACCAGTACACCAAGTACAAACAAACCACACAAGAAAAAAGGAAGAGAAATGATCAAACCTATTTATTTTTCACCCGTTTAGTCCTGACAGTGTGCTCAGTGCTATACAAGATGTAAATAGAGACAGTCCCTGCCCAGGGAGATTACATCCTAAAAGAGTGACACAGATAAGACAAGAGATGCACTGGGAGAGCGTTCACGTGGAATAATTCTTCTTTGTTTAAAACATCAATTGTTTTCACTCAGGAATTGTTTTTGGTAGCATGAAAATGTTTGTAAATGGAAGAAATAAGAATGTTGATTCAGGAAGTGTAGTAGTCACGTGTGTCTAATCAAAATGAGTGTCTGTGATAGTTTACTGGTCAGTCTTTTAATTAATGTCTTACTTTTTGCCTTATAATGTAGGTGTTTGGGAGTCCATTAAGTCTCATATAACAGTTGAGTTGCAGCATATGTAGTTCTTCCCTCACCCCCCGCAAGGTATAGCCTCAATAAGATTGTTTCTCTTATAGTTATCCTGATGGTTAAATATAGTTTGGGGGCTAATGCAAGGGGAGAGTATTAGGCAGCATAGATACCTTTCCTCAGGTAAAAGCAGGAGAGTTCTTTCTCTTCCCCTAGATGTGATGGACCTCAGTTCCCCGTCCTCCTGCCTCTTCATTCACTGGTGAAAGGAAGGCTCCTCAAACAAGAGAATCGGTAGCAGCAGGAGGAACAGGTGCCTGGTTGTGGAGTTTATTGGGCACTAAGCCTTCCTGCCTGCAGGGGAGCCATGTCACCATCTGGCAGGAGAAGCACTGTACAAGCTGGTAGCCACTGTACAAGCTGGTAGCCTCTATCTGACTCTTTTCTCCTGCATCCTTTTTTCTTCCCCCTTTTGGATACCAGGCTGACCCATCTTGATAGGGTCTAGCCAGGACGCATCTAGGGTGACCAGACAGCAAGTGTGAAAAATCGGGACAGGGGGTGGGGGTAATAGGAGCCTATATAAGAAAAAGACCCCAAAATTGGGACTGTCCCTATAAAATCGGGACATCTGGTCACCCTAGGCCGCACCTTTCACTGAGAATTATGGGAAGGGCTAGGTAGGACTCTTTCTTACAAGATGGCATGTCCCCCTGCTGGTTCTCACACCACTCCAGGATATCATCGCCCAGGATATCAAAGAAGCCTGTGTCTTGATGTCGGGTCCCAGCTACTGAACTTTTGTTGATTTGGTTCCTCTGATAATAGCCAAGGCAGTATATTGTCACAATCTACACTGGAATATCAATATCACTTCTACTCTATGCAGTCTGCAACAAAGTCAGTTCCTTTTTCTCCTGCTACAGCTTTCGAACTGCACACAAGTGTTGACCATGCCTATTTACCGTTGACTTGTTTTTTTTTTTTTTTGTTTTTTTTGCAAAGACGTATCACGCTATCTGCCCAAGGTGAACACTCACATGCTACCCTACAGAATGTGATGTGTAATCGGTAACCAGGCACATTCACATTCAGTGACAAACCTAAGGTGTGTTTCCACTCTGGAAAAGTGACCTTGTAAAATGGGAGCAATGGCTTCCATCACTAGCATCTCTCAAATGTTTCCATCGCAAATGTGGTCAGAGTGCAAGTAAAAATATGTTTGTTCGACTGTTAGGCCTGATAATTCAGCCTGGGATCTAAGAGTCCAGATGGACTCTTCCCTTCTTGTGCATGATCACCTGTAACAAAGGTTCTTCAAGCACAATTAGGCCCAAAGTTACACCTGTGCAATCTGTCATACACCCATAGTCCTGGGAGAACTGCCCATGCTGGCTTGACTCTCACCAGACTGTTTGGTTTGGGGCTCATTTGCTTTATGCCTCCTGAGTCAGAATGGTGCCCAGGCATTGCCCATAGTTGGTGTCTTGAGGCACACTTCATGGTGCAGATCCTCTGTCTAGCACCTCCTTCTGAGAGTTGAGACCCATAGTCCAACTGTCCAGCCCTTGCTGACTTCTCCAGCTCTCCCATAGCTTAAGCACACCCTCTCCCATGACTCCAGCCATATGTGTCTCTCGGGATACAGTTTAACTCTGAAGGGGCACGTGATAGGTAAAGCAAACAGACACACAAACTTTGCACAGGATTCTGAACATCATTACTCTTTACTTAGATAGCACAAGAAACACACGGCTCTAGACAAAATAATAAACACATCTATGCATATTTCCCTGCCTCTGTTTCCTCACTTCCTCTGGAGAGTTCTTTGGTCTTAGGGTGGAGTCCTCTGAGTTATCCAGGATCTTTTTCCTGCAGCTCATGGCTTTTCCTCTTCCTGGAGAGTCTCTCTCTCTCTCAGATAGCTTTCTTCTTTCATGGCTCATCCAACAGTTAAACAGGATCCCCTCTGCTATGAAAATATGTCCCACTCTCTTGCCCACACTTCCAGTGTGTCTTTGTAAATCCCTCAAGTTTATATGTTCCATCAACAACACCTGGTTTCTTTGTCTTGGTGCTGAGGATTGTCCTCCATCTCCCTAGTTTCCTGTAGAAAAACTTAATTGAGGTGTTTTCCGTAGGCTTCATCCAAGTCGTTATTTCAAGATGCTTCCACCTGAAAAGGGGACCATTCACGCTGTAACAACCCACTGTTGGACCTGGTCTGGGAAGGATGCTATACAACTCCAAATCCAGAGTGAGGGATTCTATGATACAACAATTTCATAATAACAACTTTATAACATCAACCAGAATCCAGAAGTTTTACATAGACAGATTCTCCAAATTGTCGCACAATCCCATTGTCTTTGCCTTGTTATTGCACAGGTAGGATTTACTGGGATTGAGTGAATAATTCTGTTGATAATTGAGAAGAAGGAATAGTATCCAATCCTGGATGAGCCCACTGTTTCAGGGGTGTGTGGTTCTTTGTTGATTGAAGTCTTTAAACAATATTAGATATCTTTCTAAGAGAGATGCTCTAGTTCAACCGGAAGTTATGGGCTTGATGCAGGAATCTCTGGGTAAAATTCCGTGGCCTGTGTCATGCAGGAGGCCATAGAATGGTGATCATAATGGTCTCTCGTGGTCTTAAAATCTACAGATTTATATAATAGACGCTGGACATTCAGGCTGGCTATAGCATGCTTCAAGTATACAATGTCCGACACTATCAATTAAAGCCAATAAAAATAACTCATAAAGGAAAAAAAATAGCTTTAATATAATTCCCAAGCCCTAATTTAACAGGGAAAAAATCCGTCATGTAGTTGTAAAGCCCATATTGTTGCGGCCACTATAATGATGTGCTGTTGGCAGTAATTATAGTTAGAATACAGCTACTATTCAACACATTTAAATCCTCTTGCAAGACGTGTCCACTTAATCATGTCATGTTTGCTTTTTCTTAGTAATTAATAGCTTTCTCAGAAAACAGAAGGAAAGATGTAAGGAAGAGGGCAACTAGCTTGAAGAACCCAGAGGAGAAATATACCTCCGTCATTTATCCATGTCATCGTTTGACTTGCACATGAATAGTCACTGTGCTGCTGGCTGTGGTTGGTATTTCAGCACATCATAGCTTGGTAAGACATTGAAATGCTTCAGCTAATTTTCTTGTGTACAAACCTAAGTAGTATATCCAATTTTTTGGTAATTCATTCAATAACTCAGGGTAGTATGTTACTCAGCATCAAGAACTCTGCTTAAGTAACATTCACATTCTGTTTTCAACCTACACAAGACAGAAGAGTCTGAGTAGAAATTTCCAAAGGAAAGAACTAAGCTCTGCATTTAAAAATGTGCCCACAACAGCTGTGTTTGCATATACAATTAATGCCTTTCCTTAATAGATTGCTGTATTCCCTTGCATGTTTTACTTATGATAGTACTTGCATTTTAAGAGCAATAATAAGACTTGTAGATCCTAATATGCAAAGTAATATAAAAGTTATCAGATCACACTATTGGTAATGAAGATTTCCTGAGGCTGAATATTAGCCTGATGGACCAACGGCCTCATCTGATGTGGCAAAAATGTTCCTGTGCCAAAAACTAAGATCTGTTGTTTAAGTACAGTAATTGTCACAAATGACTCCTTCAGCTCCATTATGGGCTGTTTGCTGTCTGTATAAGTGAGGAGTTTTAAGGCGTGTTATTGACTAGAGAGAGCTTCTCAGGCTTCTCTTAATTGTCATGCAAATATTTAATTAAGGACTTTTTAAATGTGTGTAATCTTACTCAGACACTGCTGGCTCCTTCTCAAGTGTCACAGACTCTCAGATCAATGGCTCATGCCATTGATTTAATGGACTATAATGCCTCTTCTGATGCACCTTACAGTCTGTCATATCAAGGCTGTGTTCATGCATTTTTCAGGTGGCAGATCATTGCTCCAATAGGTCCCATCAGCTTTTTCAGTAAAACAAAATAAAAAATATTGAACATGCTTGGTGGATCATTATTAAAATGAAATAACTCAGTTTTTAAGAAAACAACACAATAGTCAAAGTGGTTAGTCCACACATTGTGGATTAATCTTCTGCAAAAAAAATTTAACAGAAAAAATGCTATTACACTCAACTATAATTGTATAAGGCAGAAAACATGGAAGGCAAAGCATTGCTCAAATAAAAATGAAATAATATAAAGATAGATTCTGCTCTTAATTACAGTAGTGTAACTTTTTTTGACGTCAGTGGTATAGCAACTGATCGCAGAATTTAGACCAGAGTATGTAAAACCTGATTATGAAGCACTTTAAGGATGTTAAGGGAATCAAATTATTGGGCTGGTAGAACATTCCTAACCCTATAATTTTTCCTCTGAGTGTCCATTATGCTGCTGTGTGACTAACTACTCTTCCATTGTTCCATTTTTTATTGTTTGATTGTGGTCCAATGTAAAATTACACTGAGGAAGAAAAAAGAATTTAAATTTTGAGAATACACACTTTAATTGTTTTATTTTTTTTACTCATTTTTATATTATATTTCAATGCTTCCTGATAATATATTTACAATACCAGAACTGTACTCTATTCCTTCCTGGACTCTGGGGATTCTCCTTCACGTTTCCTTTCTCACAGGCTTGTATTTGTGTGACTCCCTACAATAAAAGCAAGCTCAGATAGCCAACAGATCAGTCATGGTCTACAGAGTTATACAGTGCAGTCTGCAACTGCCTTCACAATAACTACAACTGTTGGGCCCAAAGAAAATACATATCCAAGCATGCAATGACCCTCTGCAATCCAAACAGACTCTCTGAATCATGAACCTCCCTCTCTATTTCCTTTGCATTACATAATGTATACAGGAAGATAAACAGTGAGGCCACCATAACATGCTATGTACAGGTCTCTGGATTTTGAAGGAGTGGTTGCACTATTGGAACAGATCTCAGATCTGGAATCCGTTCCTGGCATTGACACAGACTTCCTCTGTGACCTTGGAACCTCGGACTACTCACTTAGCCTCTCTGTTCCTCAGGTCTCCATTTCTAACACGAATAAACTTTAGAATGGTGTTGGGAGGATACATGTATCAGCGTTTCTGAGCACTATGATGATGGGATCCAGATTCTAGAACCATAGAAATCAAAATCAGTAGAGAAATAGCAGAGATTTTTGGTGAGAATTCATCAGTTTGTGTAATCAGACACACTTGGGAAATTATAAAGTAGCTATTGCCAGACAATAACCTTTTTTCTTTTGGAAACTCCAGTTAAAACACTACAGTGAAAGCCCGCTATAACGCGATAATTGGGGTCCAAAAAATTCCATCGCGATAAATGCGGGGTTGCGTTATAGCGGGGTTACAAAAAATTACCGTTTCAAGCCAGTCTCTTCTCTTCTCGCCAAAGCAGAGAAGTTTCAAGCTGGTCAGTTTCAAGCTGGTCCATTTCAAGCCGGTCTCTTCTCTTCTGGCCAAAGCAGAGAAGTTTGACCAGCTTGAAAGTGACCAGCTTGAAACTTCTGCTTTGGGGAGAAGAGAACTGACTGGCTTGAAACTGACCGGCTTGAAACTTCTCCGCTTTGGGGAGAAGAGAGAAGAGACTGGCATGAAACTCAAGCTAGTCAGTTTCAAGCTGGTCAGTTTCAAGCGGTCTCTTCTCTTCTCCCCAAAGTGGAGAAGTTTCAAGCCGGTCAGTTTCAAGCTGATCAAACTTCTCCGATTTGGGGAAAAGAGAAGAGATGGCTTGAAAGGGAACAGTTTGAAACTGACTAGCTTGAGTTTCAAGCTGGTCTCTTCCCTTCTCGCCAAAAGGGGAAGCGGAGGCAGGGGGGAAGGGGCAGGGGGGGAAGGAACAGGGGAGATGGGGAGGAGATGGAGCCAGGGTCGGCTCCAGGCGAGAAAGCACGCTCTGGATGCTTTTTTTTTTTTTTTTTTTGGCTTGGGGCAGCGGGAGCCACCTTATGATCGCGTTATAGCTGAATTCGTGTTATGGCGGTGCGCACTATAGGGGGGTTTCACTGTATCTGCATGACTTTCAGTATTTTCTTAGAAATGCAGATGTAGGGTTGTACATGGAGATCTCCACTCAGTTCAGAAAGTAGATTAGATAGAAGTGATAGAAAAGGTTGGATTTTAATTATTCAATTTAAATCCTGTCTCTAAGGCCTGGGCTACACCCAGATTTTATGCTGGTAGAACTATTTTAGTTAGCAGTGTGGTGGTGTTTTTTAACTGTAATAATTATATCAATGTAACTTCTCATATGTAGGTATACTGATACAAAAGTGTCGCTTATTTCCTTTCCCATACAGGGAAAAGCAACACCAGCATATGTATTTTTGTACCAGTATAACTGTGTTCACAGTAACCATACTGGTATAAACAATGAGGAGTCCTTGTGGCACCTTAGAGACTAACAACTTTATTTGGGCATAAGCTTTCGTGGGCTAGAACCCACTTCATCAGATGCATGGAGTGGAAAATACAGGAGCAGGTATAAATACATGAAAAGATGGGAGTTGCCTTACCAAGTGTGAGGTCTGTCTAACGAGACAATTCAATTAACAGTAGGATACCAAGGGAGGAAAAATAACTTTTGTAGTGGTAATGAGAGTGGCTCATTTCAAACAGTTGACAAGAAGGTGTGAGTAACAGTAGGGGGACATTAGTATGGGGGAAACCACTCCCAGTCTTTATTCAGGCCTAATGTGATGGTGTCTATGCAAAAGAATAAATGGACACAAATCTGACATCAGGAATTATAACATTCAAAAACCAGTAGGAAATTACTTCAGTCTCTCTGGTCACTCAATAACAGATGTAAAAGTGGCAATTCTTCAACAAAAAACTTCAAAAACAGACTCCAACATGAAACCGCAGAACTGGAATTAATTTGCAAACTGGACACCATCACATTAGGCCTGAATAAAGACTGGGAGTGGTTGGGTTGTTTTTGCTGATACAGACTAACACAGCTACCACTCTGAAACCTGTCATACTGGTATAGTTGAAGTGATACAACTTATTGTAACACGGGCCTTGTGTACACAATAAGTTGTATCACTTCAACTATACCAGTATGACGGGTTTCAGAGTGGTAGCCGTGTTAGTCTGTCGTGAGCTCTTTCTGAACAAACACAAGAATCATCCTGTATGGTATTAATAAAAAGTTCACAATATTTTGAAACTGACGATTAAGTTAAATTTGCCAATGGTAGAAATGAAATTTGTTTAGTTTAAAACAAACTAACTTAATTAACAAAATGACCATATGTCATACATTGTGTATTTCTTTTTCAGAACAGCCTCCCGCTAACCTGATTGGTACTAGTTAATTCATATTGCTTTGCTTTCGGAGAACACTGAGAGCATGAAACAGTGTGCTGCACAACTGTAAATAATACGTTACTTTTTGTGGCAATGCTAGCTAAATTTAACAACATAATCCAAGTACAATATACCCAGGTGCTTCCTCAGAGGTTCTTTTTAATACTTAGAGATAACGACTATGCTGTACAATTCACAACAGTTACAACAACCCGTTTTTCTTTGGTATCCAACCAACAAATTGCTCACTAACAACTCAGTTGCAACCATGTAAACCCTGATTTACATTGCATTACATACTGTATTATTTTTAAGAGCTATCCGTACCATATTTTGCTTGATGTTTTTCGGTACGCATGGATGTGCAAAATGCCTCAAATAGTTCTATGCCTGTTTGTGAAGGAAAGATACATGACTGTTCATCTAAGTTGCAAAAACTCTCAAGCAAGCTTCCTATCTGTCTGTGACTAATTCTTCTAGCCATTCTTTCATTATCCATCCATCCTTGTCTTTGTTTTGCAAAAGTATGCACTTGCGGTAAAGAGAGAAGGGGGCAATAATATTGGTAATATGGATTTTGAGAATAATTATCTTTTCAGTTTTTCCTAATGAAAAGTAGAAATGGCCAGTTCCAAAGCTGTCTTCTCAGCTGCTGATAAGATTAATGTACTGATTAACACCTTTTCCAAGTTGGATTGGAGGTGAAAGCAATTCCATTTGGCAAAACCTCATCCCATTTGCTGACATCTTCATTAACCTCACTGATAAGGAAACCATTTCACAATAAAAAAATTCTCAAGGCTAGAGATTTTATCTTCACAGCTTCACCTAACAATGCTAATTCTCAGTGTGAAACACGCAGGTTCAATTGCCTTGATAATTTCACAGTGCCCTATACCTTTTTTTTTTTTTTTTGGTGGTTAAAAGGTTGATATAAAAGAAACCAATTACTTCACACTCACTAGAGAAGGCTGATTTTCAAAAGGGCATTTCACCTTTTAAGAAAAAGAGAGAGCAAGGATACAGGTAAAAGTGAATAAAAGGGTCATCAGATGCAGAAAGTTAGTTGAAAGTATGTTTTGAAAGAAAAAATGCCATGTGGTTATATTTAGAGATGTGCCAAGTTTCTCTCTTGTATTCTGTAGTTTTCTCCAATTTGCAAATAAGAACAGTCAACTAGATCCTCCTATGCAGTCATATTAAGAGGACAAATAGTTTGTCCAGAGTTCAGGCCCAGTAGTTATGATTGAAAGACCTGGCAGATAAAGAGCAGGCAATGTTTTGGAGAAGAGGGACCTCAGACAAATCTGAAAAGATTTGGTCTGGGTTTTTAAAGTTCTTTGATTAATTCCTGGTGGATGCCCCACTTCCTTCTTTTCCTTTCCCTCCCTTTACATTACTGTACTTTGTTTTGTTTTCTTCTCACCTTAGTTGTGTTTTTTTTTTGGGGGGGGTGGGGGTTTGTGGGGGAGGGAGAGACAAAGACAAATTAGTCAACATTTGACAAAGATACCAACCAACGCTTAGTTCTAACTGTGGATAATGGCTGACTTTTTAACAGCAGTCAGTGTATTTGCAATATAAGCAGGTTGTTATAACATAAGGAGTCATACTCTCTGTCAGTACCCAGCCCAAGCCGGGGAAGTTAATGACCCAAAGAGCGGACCAAATTTGGTGATGAATCCTGGTCACATGCCCCCTGCATACGCTAAGTAGAAGTGGGGAAACTGCTGGTTCAGTACATTTGTAGTCATGTGAACGCTTTCTTGTGGCATAGACATTGCATTAGAATGTATCAAAGGCTGTTTCACATAGGAATTTCATGGAATGTTTTGTCAAGAAGTGTTTGAGAACTTTTCCACTAAGTGATTGTGAGCTGGATTCTGATCTTCCTTAGGCCATGTGTATGAGAAGCCATTTCTCTGAATTCATGGGAATGATGTAGGTCAATGGTTCTCAAACTTTTTTTTTTTCACGGACCACTTGAAAATTGCTGAGGGTATCGGTGGACCACTTAATGATCTTTCCAAATGCTGTTTGTACTGTTAGCTAACTATTGTAAAGCGCTTTGGATAAAAGTGTGATATTAAAAAAACACAAAAATTGTTTTTTTGTTCTACAAATAAAAGCACACAACTCATTTTGATATCAGTAGTCTTACCTTTCTAGTTCAATGGATGTGCCCTCTCTCCCCCACTGCAGCAGCCCCCGAGCTGGGGCTGGGAAAGAGGGGGGTCTCTCCCCGACAGCCACAGCCCTGGAGCTGGGTAAAGTCGCCTCTTTCTCTGGCCGCTGCAGCCCTGCACATCCCAAATTCCCCACACCCCCTCTTCTTACCCCACTGTCCCCTCCCACCTACCCCTTATTCCCCCCAAGGCCACCACATCACCTACATGTGTGTCTTCTCCAGGGTCCAAGCACCTAATTAGTGGAGCCATGCCTGCATGGCTCCATTAATTAGGTGGGTGGCCCTTCATTCTCTCGTGTGTGGCTGCCCAAGCATGCACCTTAGAGGGAACTATCTGTGGACCACCTGAATGGAGCTCACAGACCACTGACAGTCCACGGACTACAGTTTGAGAACCTCTGATGTAGGTGTAAAACCAGCATAAAAGAGATCTGAATTAAGACCTGTGCATACAAATATATGCATGTTTGTGCACCCATTTGCTTGAAAAAGAAGCTAGTTTTAGTAAAATGCAGACTCTCTTATGTAATTGCATGGAAGACTGTTTTTATAAAAGTATATAAAAATCTCCGCTTCAGATGTAGGGAGAGCAAATAAATGGTCCTATATGGGATTATACTAATAGTCCATTTAGTCTGGTAGCCTGCCAACACTTGATGTGGACAAAGAAGAAAAACTCCATTCCTACCACAAAATATCTGGCTTATTTTGCAATTCTGTCCTCCTCCATGAAGAGGGAAGGGAGAAAAATGAACAAGACTGCAATAGGCAATTCTATTCCTGCTGAAATTCCAAAAAAGAAATTCGAGCTACAGCATGGGTGAACTTGTATCGCAATCGCTTAAATATGGGATTCAGTCTCTCTCTGAATGTCTTGCAAACATAAGTACAACCATGTCGTCTCCAACTCCAACATTTCAGCAAGGCCTTTATGGTGCAAGGTTCGTCCTCTCTGCTCCTAACAGTGAAACCCTGCTTGTAGGCCTCTGCAATGCAAGAAAGGTCTTGTATACACTTCACAAGCACAAACCCTCCCTGTGGGCTTATTCAGTGCTTAATTATATATATCTGGAATTTTGTAATTTACTGCTGCTACTGTTCAGAGATTTTGTGAAACTGAAATGTGGATTTTTTTTTAAATTCCAAGCAATGATTTAGTTCAGTATGAGGCATATTAAAGGAGCTGGGGGGGAAGAGGGGAGGGAGGGTTAGAATGCAGAACTGTTTAATTTTTCTTTCCGCAGAATTTTAAAACGGACTGGAAAAGAGGCAGCCATTATGAAACATTCACGTAGATATAGATATAAATTCATATAGCCTAAGGCCGGAAGGGACCCCTGCAATCATTTAGTCTGACCTCCTTGCTAACACAGGCAATAGAACTTCCCTACAATAATTCTAGTTTGAACAAGAGCATAGCTTTTAGAAAAGCATCCAACATCCAATTCTGTGACTGACCCTGTGCTTTTAAAGTATGGACTCTCTAGGTGAAGGGAAAGACCACAACACCAGTGGAATTTACAACTGAAAGAATTATAAAAAGATTTCCACAGTGTTCATTCTCTGGATCTGATTCTGGGTAGTTTAGGTGAGGGAGGAAAAAAGGGTGTGGTGGCCTATGGGTGGAATTTTCAAAAGCGCCTACATGACTGAGGAGCCTAAGAGCCATTTTCAAAAGTGACTTAAACACTTAAAAGCTTGGGACAGGGAATGTCATTTTGTTCTGTGTTCTAGCACAATGGGGTCCGGGTCCATAACTGGGGCTCCTAGGAACTACTAGGAATACAAATAAATAATAAAAGTAATAAATAATAATATTATCACTGAGAGCTAATTGGACTTACGTTCCTAAGTGCCTAAGGCACTTTTAAAAATGGAACTGAGGCTCCTAAGTTACTTAGGTACTTTAGAAAATTAAATTTTAAAGTCCGGTTGGGAAGTACCTGATTCCTTAGAAACAGGAGTTCAGATCCTGATAGGGCTGACTCAGCTCTTCACCGTTTTCATAGAATCATAGGACTGGAAGGGAACTTAAGAGGTCATCTAGTCCAGTCCCCTGCACTCATGGCAGGACTAAGTATTATCTAGACCATTCCTGACAGGTGTTTGTCTAACCTGCTCTTAAAAACCTCCAATGATGGAGATTCCACAACCTCCCTAGGCAATTTATTCCAGTGCTTAACCACCCTGACAGTTAGGAATTTTTTCCTGTTGTCCAATCTAAACCTCCCTTGCTATAATTTAAGCCCATTGCTTCTTGTCCTATCCTCAGAGGTGAAGAAAAACAATTTTTGTCCCTCCTCCTTGTAATAACCTTTTATGTACTTGAAAACTGTTATCATGTCCCCTCTCAATCTTCTCTTTTCCAGACTAAACAAACCCAATTTTTTCAATCTTCCCTCATAGGTCATGCTTTCTAGACCTTTAATCATTTTTTGTTGCTCTTCTCTGGACTCTCTCCCATTTGTCCACATCTTTCCTGAAATGTGGCTCCCAGAACTAGACACAATACTCCAATTGAGGCCTAATCAGCGTGGAGTAGAGAGGAAGAATTACTTCTCATGTCTTGCTTACAACACTCCTGCTAATACATCCCAGAATGATGTTCGCCTTTTTGCAACAGCATTACACTGTTGACTTATATTGAGCTTGTGGTCCACTATGACCCCCAGATCCGCAGTACTCCTTCCTAGGCAGTTTCCCATTTTGTATGTGTGCAACTGATTGTTCCTTCCTAAGTGGAGTACTTTGCATTTGTCCTGATTGAATTTCATCCTATTTACTTCAGACCATTTCTCCAGTTTGTCCACATCATTTTGAATTTTAATCCTATCCTCCAAAGCACTTGCAACCCCTCCCAGTTTGGTATCATCCACAAACTTTATAAGTGTGCCATTATCTACAAGCATGTATGATTGTGTATTACTCTTTTCCTGTTTAAATATATAGGATGCACAAGGGACTGAGTGAACTTTATGGGAGCAACCTTCATTTTATGAATCACCTTACTTTTGAGTGCTTCATTTCTCAAATTTAACATGTTTATTCTGGTATTTTGCATTCGTAGTAATATAAGGCTGAATATGATATAAGAACATAGACCACTAACCAGAATAGACAATATATTTGACCATTGGCTACTTTTTCTAACTCTTCAACCTTGAGTACTTTCTAGAATCTAACTCTGCACTGGAGTCTTTTTCGAAAACGACTACAGCCACTGACAGCTGACAGCTCATATCACACTAAAGGACCACACTGTAATTGAAAAGCTCCTGAACTGCTGCTGTTCTCTGCCTTTGCCTTTTCTTTCCTTGGCATTCCAAATCCAGGCTTATCTAGACCAGGGTTTTGACGCTAACAAACTGTTGGTCCAATTTTCAAACAGGAGACAAGTTCAGCACTGAATTCTGCATTTAGGGCCCTATAACAACATTTGGATGCCCCAACAGCCATTTTAACTCCCCAGAGTAAGCATCCATTTAGGTGTCTAATTTTAGGTGCCCACTTTAGGAAATAAGGTCTCATCTACACTGGAGGGTTTTGCACCAGTGTTGTTACATTCATATATCTGCACCAGGGCAAAGCATGGTTTAATGTGTTTCAGTGCAATCTACATTAGAGGCATAGCTAAGTCAGTATAAATAACCTCAAGGTTGGCAAGGCTTAAGACTGTACATATTCGATCATAATGTTAATTATTTTGAAGTTCAGACACAAAATAATTCATGATACTGCCATCCAACCCCCACCCTGTGCAAATGAGCTGAAGCTGCTAATACAAATGACTCTAATGCTCATGGGCATTAAAATGTTGAGTAGGAGGCAAAGAAGGGAGCTTGATGCTGGGGCACTAGGAGTGTATTGTTTTTGTTTTTAGCTAGTAGGAGTAGGTGTCATCCCATATTATCGTGAAGAGAAGGGAAAGTTGCAACACCTAGTGAAATAGTGTATTTGTAGGGCAGCGACTGTTTATCTGTTTGTATAGCATCTCTCAGTTGGGCCTCCAGATTCTACCACAACACAACAACATAATAATATCAATAATGTTACGTGTGTATGTATTTCTGTGGTGCTCGCCTTTTTAATATGTGTCCGTGATTACAGCACTTATTGTCCTTGTAGCACTCGCGCCAGCTCAACCTTTTTTTAAGCTAAAAGAAATCTAGGAAAGAGAGAGTTGGAGCTGTTCAAAACCTTCATTCCATCTCTCTTGCCCTTTCCCTTCGCTTTGTGCTTAATTGCAGGTTATGCACTGTGCTGATCATGGGGAGACTGATTCATGTCAAAGGCATTTCACACCTTTGCCCTAGGGGTGTGGCAGAGTGCATGGCACTGTCACCTTGTTGGTAGCTCAGAGAGCGGCAGAGTGTGTTCAGTTGTGTTCCTTCCTCCGTGCCTTTATGGAATCGTTCATATCAGTGCAGCACTCAGGTTGATTGGGCGATGCCATTGTAACAGGAAAGTGCCCCGGAGGCTGTTTTAGGGCAGGGTTTAGTACATAATTACAGGAAGAAGAGGGATGGAAGTAGACGCCACAGGGGAAAGAGTGAAATACAGAAGAGAACTATGGAGACGCAGGAAAACTCCTGAATTAGCGAGCAAGCTGCGTCCACGGCTCAGATTGGTGCTGCAGACCGGAAGAAGAGATCTGTGTGTACCACTGAGGGGACTTTGGAAATATAAATGGGCAGGCACTCCTTGTCACAAGAACAGTGGGGGCTCTATGTAGCCTATGAATAGTGCCTGAGAACAAGTAAAACCCTTTTGGGCAGCAGCTGCATCTCGGTTTGGGAACCACCATCTGAAATAATGGGAGAGGATATTTGAACCATACTGTATACTGAATCTTTGAGAAACAAGAGGATAGAAGCAGGCTAAGTCATGTCAGCCTGTGAACGTACTGAGTAAGAGAACAGGGTCTGAATCACATAATAAAATATAGGACAATACAATGTGTGGCTTAGAATGGTGGTTTTCAACCTGTGGTCCACGAACTCCTGGGGGTCTATGCCTCCATTTGAAATGTTTAGGGGTCTACAGATGAAAAAAGGGTTGAAAACCACTGGCTTAGAAGAATGAAGCAATAAGTAATAAAGTTGCTTTATGCTATAAATTATGCATTTGTGTACCATATTATTTCTACCCAGAACAGATTCTCTTTAATCCTCATAAAAAAGTAGTACCACAAAAATGTGGTGTTTTTAAAAGATAGCTGATGTGATCAGTCTTTAGCGAACAAACCAATTCCGAAACATTTGATAATTAGGCTACTTGGAAGTTCTCATCAGATATTTTTCTCAGCCATATATTGATGGAAGGTACCTAGTAACAGACTTATTGTAGTTATGATGAGATTGTGACATAAACTCCCATCCTGACCCTAAGCTAATGAAGTGGAACCAGAAGCTCGGTGAAGCAGAAAGTTACCAGAGTCCTCTATCCATGCATTCCAGTTAGTCTCAGGGAATACAGACATTTTATGTGTGTAGTAATTCTAATCTCCTGCATTTCAGATTCAATGGATAAAGTACTTTTCTTGAGCCAACACTTTAAAATTTCCACAGTGTAAGTTGAGATGAAACTGAACCCAAACTCCAGATTTGAACACTTCTGAATTTTAGGCAGTCCTTTTCTAATACCAAAGGGTTCGATTCTTCTATTAAAAAACACCAGATAACCAAGATCAATCCGATTTACAAATCAAAAATATATCAGCACTGTACAGAAAGAGTTAATACTTTACCCAGTCTGGGGAGTAGGCTTGCAGATTACATTCTCACTACTCCAAAGGTATGACCTCATTTCAACCTCTATTTATACCCTATCTGTTTACATCAAATAGGGAAGACCTCAATTATTACAGACCTTTCTGCTCTTATCTAATTCATACCTTTTGTTGTTCAGGGTACAGACACACCTATCCCAATTATTTCTAGCACCTCACCTATTTAAATAGACCTGTACCAATTATTCCAATTATCCTAGAACACGGTTTATATTTGGCATCACTTCTGAAAGGTTCTGCATACACAAACAATAGTTTACCTGCTAATAATACACAGTGAAGCTTGGCATGCTGGGAGTTTGATTTGTAACAGCTTAGCTTCGGTACAAGTCATCTAGAAATATATGATATTGGCTAACACCTTGCTTCACAACAGGCCAATTTAGCTACAACAGATTAAAACAAACCCCCAGATTCAAGCATGCTGATTCCTGGGGAAGTTCCAATCCAGGTTTGGATCCAAAGTCTGTGTGTTGGGCCTATCTCTACGTCTAAGATGGCAGTGGACAAAGTCATTAAAGATGCACTATTGGAGTCTGTGTTTGGATAGCGTGCTGACTGGGGGGCACAGTTCTTACTTGAGCAAAACTCTTGACTTAAATGAGAGTTTTGTTCAAGTTAGGGCTCAGAATTTGGCCTTTGGTGATTTAATAGATTTATTTCAGTCAGGTTGGGGTTTGTTTTTAAGTTATTTGTGGTTTGTTTGTTTGTTTTTTCTGATAGGTTCACAGTTTTCATTCTGTCTCTGGGGAGCATAATGTTTCATGATAGTGGTACCTGTTATGATTTCTCTGATAAAATTATTGCATTCTGAACGTATCGTTCCTGTAAATGGCATCAAAATGTAAGTATGACCATGGTAAGGATGTGAATAGGTCTGACACTCAGTTCTATTTGGAGTAGTATTAGTTAATACCTTAGTTTGAAAACAGCATAAAAATCTATGAAAATAATAGGGAAAGAGGTTAATAGTGCAACGCAGTGTGTTGTTTTAATCAATGTTAGGATAACCTTGGGATGTGGGAAATGTCAATTTCTATTGGCTATGCCAGCGTTGAACCTGAGGTGCAGCCAAAGATATGTGCAGTCCAGGAAGAAATGTTCATAATTAGAAACAAGAAGAGACAGAAGTTGAAAGCTTGTGGTAGTGGTAGCAGCAGAAGTGCTTCCACCCATAATTTTGGATTGTAAGCAGATCACACCACTCTTGTGACAGCTAGAAAAGTTCTTGTAATGCTTGTGCCAATGAGCTTATTTCACACCCCTTCGGAGTATTTATTTTGGGTTCTTTTTTTCTTGGTGGGAAGAAGGAAATAATAATAATAGATGTTTAATGTTTAAATGTTTAAATAATAATAATAATAATAATAAATGATGTTTAATGTTTAAATGGTGCTGCGTGGTAGCATTGCTTATTGACTCGGAATGATTCTGTATTGATTACTTGGTTAGTGTGTGTGTGCCTGTGTGTAAACTAAGGCAGATTGTTACCATAAACTAGAGGTAGCAATAGTTTGAGATAAAACAAACCCTGAGAAAAATGTCTGTGCTACCAATCTATTAAGGGAGAAGGGAAAATATTTTCTATTCCAGAGTCCAAAATATAAGGATGTGGAAGGAAGATTTTTCCTCTGATCAAAAACCATAAAAGCTTTTCCATTAAAAGCAATGAGAAAAAGTTATGCCTAATCCTGGAAGCAAAAAAGATATGACCAGAAATAGCATCATGCCATGAAGCAACCTGCCGCTGATTCAAAAATAAACATAACTAACTCAGCCCTGTCTGAAGAACACGCTACGGAATAGTAATTTCTCCTTCCTCCGACTCTCAATCCCATATTTCAGTTTTAGTTTTCCTGCTCCTATAAAAAGTCTCTCCCAATCCTGCTAACTGCCCAAGAGCAATTCCCCAGACAGAATCAGAGAGCCCCTAGCCCAGCTGGACTATTTGAGTGCTGATTATTTATTTTTTTATGCATTCTGTCTATAGGCACATGAGCAAATACACGCTTTTTCATTCCATTCTCTTCCACATAACACAATACAGTTTGGAGAAAGCATCCAGCAGTAAAATCAGCCCACTTCTAAATTTTAATGGAGCTATTTAGAAGTGCGAGCAACAAGGGTAATGTCGTGGTGGGAGTCTGCTACAGACCACCAGACCAGGGGGATGAGGTGGACGAGGCTTTCTACAGCAACTAGCAGAAGTTACTAGATCACAGGCCCTGGTTCTCATGGGTGACTTTAATAACCCCAATATCTGCTGGGAGAGCAATACAGCGGTGCACAGACAATCCAGGAAGTTTTTGGAAAGTGTAGGGGACAATTTCCTGGTGCAAGTGCTGGAGGAACCAACTAGGGGAAAAGCTCTTCTTGACCTGCTGCTCACAAATAGGGAAGAAATAGTAGAGGAAGCAATAGTGGATGGGAACCTGGGAGGCAGTGACCATGAGATGGTTGAGTTCAGGATCCTGACATAAGGAGAGCAGTAGAACAGAGACCCTGGACTTCAGAAAAGCAGACTTCGACTCCGTCAGGGTACTGATGGGCAAGGTCCCCTGGGAGAATAACATGAGGGGGAAAGGAGTCGAGGAAAGCTGGCTGTATTTTAAAGAATCCTTATTGAGGTTGCAGGAACAAACCATCCCGATGTGTAGAAAGAAAAGTAAATATGGCAGGCGACCAGCTTAGCTTAACAGTGAAATCCTTGCTACTCTTAAACACAAAAAAGCAGCTTACAAGAAGTGGAAGATTGGACAAATGACCAGGGAGGAGTATAAAAATATTGCTCAGGCATGCAGGAGTGAAATTAGGAAGGCCAAATCACACTTGGAGTTGCAGCTAGCCGGAGATGTTAGGAGTAACAAGAAGGGTTTCTTCAGGTATGTGAGCAACAAGAAGAAAGTCAAGGAAAGTGTGGGCCCCTTGCTGAATGAGGGAGGGAACCTAGTGACAGAGGATGTGGAGAAAGCTAGTGTACTCAATGCTTTTTTTGCCTCTGTCTTCACAGACGAGGTCAGCTCCCACACGGCTGCACTCCACAGCACGGTATGGGGAGGAGGTGACCAGCCCTCTGTGGAGAAAGAAGTAGTTCAGGACTATTTAGAAAAGCTGGACGAGCACAAGTCCATGGGGCCGGATGCACTGTATCCGAGGGTGCTAAAGGAGTTGGCCAATGTGATTACAGAGCCATTGGCCATTATCTTTGAAAAATCATGGCAATTGGGGGAGGTCCTGGATGCCTGGAAAAAAGCTAATGTAGTGTCCATCTTTAAAAAAGGGAAGAAAGAAGATCCAGGGAACTACAGGCCAGTCAGTCTCACTTCAGTCCCTGGAAAAATCATGGAACAGGTCCTCAAGGAATCAATTCTAAACCACTTGAAGGAGAGGAAAGTGATTAGAAACAGTCAGCATGGATTCACCGAGGGCAAGTCATGCCTGACTAACCTAATTGCCTTCTATGATGAGATAACTGGCTCTGTGGATGAGGGGAAAGCAGTGGATGTGCTATTTCTTGACTTTAGCAAAGCTTTTGATACAGTCTCCCACAGTATTCTTGCCAGCAAGTTAAAGAAGTATGGTCTGGATGAATGGACGGTAAGGTGAATAGAAAACTGGCTAGATGGTTGGGCTCAACGGGTAGTGATCAATGGCTCCATCTCTAGTTGGCAGCTGGTATCAAGTGGAGTGCCCCAAGGGTCGGTGCTGGGGCCAGTTTTGTTCAATATCTTCATTAACAATCAGGAGGATGGTGTGGACTGCACCCTTAGCAAGTTTGCAGATGACACTAAACTGGGAGGAGTGGTTGATACGCTGGAGGGTAGGGATAGGATACAGAGGGACCTAGACAAATTAGAGGATTGGGCCAAAAGAAATATGATGAGGTTCAACAAGGACAAGTGCAGAGTCCTGCACTTAGGACGGAAGAATCCCATGCACTGCTACAGACTAGGGACCGAATGGCTGGGCAGCAGTTCTGCAGAAAAGGACCTAGGGGTTACAGTGGACGAAAAGCTGAATATGAGTCAACAGTGTGCCCTTGTTGCCAAGAAGGCATTTTGGGTTGTATAGGTAGGGGCATTTCCAGCAGATCGAGGGACGTGATTATTCCCCTCTATTCGGCACTGGTGAGGCCTCATTTGGAGTACCGTGTCCAGTTTTGGGCACCACAGTACAAGAAGGATGTGGAAAAATTGGAAAGAGTCCAGCGGAGGGCAACAAAAATGTTTAGCGGGCTGGAGCACATGACTTATGAGGAGAGGCTGAGGGAACTGGGATTGTTTAGCCTGCAGAAGAGAAGAATGAGGGGAGATTTGATAGCTGCTTTCAACTACCTGAAAGAGGATGGATCTAGACCAGTGGTTCCCAAACTTTAACAACCTGTGAACCCAGTAGCGTAGCTGGGGGGGGGGGAGCAGGGGGAGCAGCCGCTCCCCCTTGAGCAGAAGCGGCGGAAGCAGCGCCTTTTTTTAGCAGCACACAAAAAAGGCGCCGCTTTTTTTTAAGCACCACTTCTTGCACTCACCCGGCGGCGCTCCGGGTCTTCGGCGGCATTTTGGCGCGGGGTACCACCAAAGACCCAGAGTGAGCCACCAAAGTGCCACTGAAGACCCAGAGCGCCGCCGAGTGAGTACAGGGGGAGGCGCCTTTTATAGCGCCGCTCCCCCTGCGCTCTGGACCTGGCTGCGCTACTGTGTGAACCCCTTTCACTAAAATGTCAAGTCTCACGAACCCCCTCCTAAAAATGAATATTTCCAGGGATTTTCCCTTTACCTGAATATAAATTATAAAAGCAGTGATCTTGGAAATATAAAATTTGTTTTCATGACATGCTTATTACACACTATTTATTATTAATTATTATTTATCATTACAGTATGTTTATTACATTATGAAAACGGCAACACTCTTCCAAGATCTCACTTTCATAGCTTGTATCACTTTGAATAACCCTGTTATAAGACAAGGATCCTATGTTTCATCAAGGAGTATCTGAGGTGAAACAGCATGAAGGTATTTAAGAAGTCAACTCAAAGAGTTCCTCCTATACAAGCATTCAGGTGTTCAGCAGTCCAGGCAAACAACGCACCTTACAACAAAACTTAAACTTGTTCTTCATAATAATTTTAAAAACAATACTAGCTACCTATTTAATTTTAAAAACAGCAAAAAATATCCACCTCCCTTTCCATTTCTTGTAAGGAGTCTTGACATTTAAATCACCTCAGTGTGATAGATATTCTTGCTTTGATCTGCTTAGCTCTTGGAAGTCCTGGGGTCCCCAAGGACAGCTCTGTCCGCCATTAGGGAATTTTCCCCCGAGAACCCCCTGTAACATTTCATGAACCCCCAGGGGTTCACGAACCCCAGTTTGGGAACCACTGATCTAGACTGTTCTCAGTGGTAGAAGATGACAGAACAAGGAGTAATGGTCTCAAGTTGCAGAGGGGGAGGTTTAGGTTGGATATTAGGAAAAACTTTTTCACTAGTAGGGTGGTGAAGAACTGGAATGGGTTACCTAGGGAGGTGGTGGAATCTCCTTCCTTAGAGGTTTTTAAGCTCAGGCTTGACAAAGCCCTGGCTGGGATGATTTAGTTGGTGTTGGTCCTGCTTTGAGCAGGGGGTTGGACTAGATGACCTCCTGAGGTCCTTTCCAACCTGAGATTCTATGATGATTCTATGATTAAACCAATTTTCATTAGCTAAGGATCTGTCCCTAAGTGTTAATTGGGTACTAGATGCGAGTACTTCCATTCTATCTATATCTATTTCTCTAGTTTCCTGTAAGTGACTTTCAATGCCTCTGATTACTGCTTTTATACTATGTCCATAGTAGATCTTCATGTGTAAGGAAGATGCATTTTATCTGCCAGCTTCAACGTCTTGTTCAGTCTTCCACATAAAAATACCCTGAGCATCTTTAAGGTAAGCAGCATAAACTGAAATATGTAAATTAATTAGGGCTCAAGCAATTAATCATGATTAATCGCACTGTTAATAATACCATGTATTTAAATATTTTTGGATGTTTTCCACATTTTCAAATATATTGATTTCAATTCTAACAGAGAATATGAAGTGTAAAGTGCTCACTTTATATTTATATTTTATTACAAATATTTGTACTGTAAAAAACAAAAGAAATAATATTTTTCAATTCACCTAATACAAGTACTGTAATGCAATCTCTTTATCATGAAAGTTGAACTTAGAAATGTAGAATTATGTTCAAAAAATAACTGCATTCAAAAATAAAACAATATAAAACTGTAGAGCCTACTAGTCCGTTCAGTACTATTTCTTGTTCAGCCAATCGCTCAGACAAACAAGTTTCTTTACATTTTCAGGAGATAATGCTGCCCACTTCTTGTTCACAATGTCACCTGAAAGTGAGAACAGGTGTTCGCATGGCACTGTTGTAGCCGGTGCCATGAAATATTTACATGCCAGATGCACTAAAGATTCATATGCCCCTTCATGCTTCAACCACCATTCCATAGGACATGCATCCATGCTGATGACAGGTTCTGCTCGATAACAATCCAAAGCAGTGCTGGCCGATGCATGTTCATTTTCATCATTTGAGTCAGATGCCACCAGGAGAAGGTTGATTTTCTTTTTTGGTGGTTCGGATTTTGTAGTTTCTGCATCGGAGTGTTGCTCTTTTAAGACTTCTAAAAACATGCTCCATACCTCATCCCTCTTGGATTTTGGAAGGTATTTCATATTCTTAACTCCAGCACTCGACCCAAGGTTTATCTTTAGAAATCTCACATTGGTACCTTCTGAGCTACAGACTGCAGCAGCTCCACGGCGGTTTCTTCTTCTACAGTGGGGGCAAGTGGGGTTGTTTGACAACGGTGTTAGTGTGGTTGTGTTTCTTTGTACATTTTGAGAAAGCAGCTGAGCACCATTTTGCTTATACTGGAGTCAGAAGATCTAGGATAGGTCTAAAAAAGGCCTCACATATCACAACCAGAGGCAACCTTATGAATAAAACCCAGAGACAGCAAGTGAATCAACTTGCTGGTGAGGCCTAACCATTCCCCAACCCCTGCAGTGCTTGAGGGCGGGGGCTCATCAGAGCCCCTAGTTCCCCTCAACATGGGTTTTCGGTGGCTAGTGGGCCATCCTGCAAGTCCTAGAAGCCTTAGAGATTCTGCTTCTACCTTCTACCTCCGCCCTCTTAAATTATAGGAGACTTACCAGTGGGCCCTCCAAAACCAACCCTTTCAAGCCTTATGGGGCTACTCCATGCCCCCCCTCAAACCTTAGAGAACACAGAAATATACACAAATAAAGCTGAGTCACACAGGTATTACTGGATTTTAAAGAAAGGTGATGGGTTAAATAAAGATAGTAAGATGTAGATCCTGATAATGTATGGGCACAACAGTACAGACGAAGACTGAGAAAACCGTGTGTCTTCAGAAGAAAGTTTCCTTTGTAAACATATGTAAATAAATACATCTATAAGAAGATGAAATTAATGAGTACCTGCAATAAATAGAGAGAACATAAGGGATAAATAAAGGAATGAAAAGAAATTCTCTGTTCCGTGACTAAAAATAACACAGTGAGTATTTGAAGCAGATGGCTATTATTTTTATTTCTGATGGAATAGTATAGTTTCACGAGTATTAGGCTCATATAATTTCTCCTTGCTTTCATCTCCATTCTATAGTGCTTATCAATTTTACAAAGCTGACATTACGACGCTGTCACTCTCTCATACATGCAAACGCATTATGGACACAGAATAGCAATCTAATCAAATCACACACATCGGTCTGTCTCTCACAGCCATCGTAATAAAAAGAGGATTTAGAAAAATCAAACAAGACAACAGAACTACTTACATCTAGTAGAATCAATGCAGTCACATGTAGCTAACTTGGTACCGGCGGTAGGAAAAATAAAAATATAACCTATTTCCATCAATACCACTAAAACCTGACTGGATAAATTTTTCCATTGTTCCTAAAACAGAAAAGCTCAGATCTATTGAAGTCTGGGTAGAAATCTACCCTGTGTAAGTTGTGTCATACTCTAAATACAAAATGACAGAGAAATGAATCTAAGTTATTTAGAAACAGTTCAACAGGAACTTCAGCGCTCATGCTATTGAGCTAGGTCTGATTGATAACCAGGATGTATCTGAAAATAAATCGGATTACACTGAGAAGTGAATGAGAAGTATAGGAAGAATAATCCTGGCTCTTTTGGGAGCAATAAAAGTCGAGGATAGAGAATATGGAGGTGGAGGGAGAGGGACAGGAGGAAAGGAAGTCTTACAGGAAAATATACCTGTTTTTCTGGTCCAATAGGAGAAACCATCAAAACAAATTGGTTGCATACTGGAGCTTGCAACCATTAGCCATTTTTTTAAAACGACAGGAAAATAAAACATGAAGAACCCACTGGTTCTGTGGTACAGAGTTGGTCAACTTGTCATGTACAGCAAACCCAGGACTGAAGAGCATATCCTTTGAACAGCAGTTTCCCACCGTGACTGAAAGGCTTATTTAGAGCTATTTCCAGTGTTTACCATCAAATTTGCTAGCTCTAGACCCCAGTCAGTCCCTCCCGATTTGCCCAGAGTATACAGTAACTGTTGTGGGCCTATGCCTAGAGACCAAAAGGTACTCTTAACAAGAACTAAGAGATGGTGTATATATGACTTTAAGAAGCAAAAGGAACAAGAATGATATTTTCTTTTTATCCAGTATACCAAAGTATGGCACGGCATTTACCGTGCTAGTTGTCAGAATGGTACAAATACCATTTCTCTGTTTCATAGTGTAGCTAGCTGCCCTAGAAACAGCACAAGAAACAATGCTGTGAAAAGAGGTTCTGCAGCTCCTTCTACTACTGTACAACTAAGTTTGTGTCCAATTAAAATCTATTTTAAAGAAAACAGTCAGTGCAGAAAAGCCAGTCCAAGGAGCGATTGCTGTGATGTTACAATTATAATTAATAAAAAATGGTCAAAAACCAAAAAAAAATATTCTGGGATTTTTTTTCCATTTTTTAACTTTTATGTGAAGCTGAAATATTAGCCATACACATAATATTCACTTGAAAGGTTTTTAAGACTGTAAACATTAGGCTGTGAATGAAAACTTCATTCTTCATCCTGTGAATGAAAAATTCATTCTAAAAATTTAGAGGACAAATGTTAAAAACACCAAAGTTCTTGTTATTCCTATGAAGCTTGTTAGGAAACAATAAGAGCGTAACAGAATTGTGTATAAGCCTTACTCCTGAGGGAATTATGCGCCAACAAATTTAAAATTCTGCGCCAAAAATTAAAAATTATGTGCATATTTTAAAATTCTGCAAATTGTATTTGTTAATAAATACATGTGGCTCCAGCATGGCAGTGGGGAGCACAAGCCACTGGCTACATTGAGGTGGAAGATAACCCTGAAGCCCTCACATCCCCTGGTACGGAGACTCAGCAGTGAGGCTGTACCTGACGCAGACACAGTGGAAGGGCCGGGCCTGCCCCAGAAACACCCCAGGGTCCTGTCCCTCTGTGCCAGGTGCACCAGGTGTGGGTGGGCAGGCTCAGCCCAGCAGGATCCAAGTGTGGAGGGACTTAGCGTGGGGGGATCCAGCTGTGGGGTGAGGGGTTTCTGTGTGGGGCAATCTGGGTGCGGGCGGCTCAGTGGGAGATCTGGATGGTTCCGGGTGCAGGGGCAAGGGGACTCTGCAGGGGATCCAGGTGAAGGTGGCTGGCTCTCAGGAGGGGAGGGTCTGGGGGGTTCAGTGTGGGGGTCCCGGTACTGGGGGAGTGGAGCTTGATGGGGTGGGGTCCATGTAAAACTGGCTGGGGAGCAGTGGGGTGGGGGACTGGGTGGGGGGGGGGTTGTCGGAGGGGTCCAGGTGTAGGGAGGTGCGGCTTGTTAGGGTGAGGGTAGATGGGCCTGCTTAATGGTGGAGCCCCAGCTGCTGCCAAGGTGACACCACGTGCTGGTCTCCCGCTTCCCCCCGCAATGCCCCATCCACTTCTCTTCTCCATTCCCTTCTCCTCACGCCCACATTCTCCTCCCCCAGCCCTACTCCACCCCCCTTCCTTCCCCACTGCTTCTTCCGCCCACCCCCGCTCACCCAGCCCCACCTCAGGCACTCACTGTAACATGGCAGTGCCATGTAACCCTGTGTTCCCCCTTATGCCTCACCTCTGGAGGGGGACAATCCCCCCCAGAAAACTGTGCCCATGGTTGGCCCCCCCTGCCACTTTTCTTCCCCTGAATGGGTTCCCTTTGCTTCCTTGTCATTTTCTGCAGGGAAACACAGGAAATCTGTGGGGGTGGAGAGCGTTTTCTGTGGGCACGCAGTCCCACAGAATCCCCGCAGGAGTAAAGCCTAGAAGGGAAGTGGAATAAGTGAGTCATTCATGATGGAAAAAGAAAGAGAGAGAGGTATAGCCAGTGGGCGGAATAAACTATCACTGTATGTTGAAAAAACGAGGAGTCCAGTGGCACCTTAAAGCCTAACAAATTTATTTGGGCATAAGCTTTCGTGGGTAAAAACCCCACTTCTTCAGATGCATGGAGTGAAAATTACAGATGCAGGCATTATTATATTGGCACATGACGAGAAGGGAGTTACCTCACTAGTGGAGAGCCAGTGTTGACAGGGCCAATTCGATCAGGTTGGATGTGGTCCACTCCCAATATTTGATGAGGAGGTGTCAATACCAAGGCATACTGTGGGGCCATGCTGAGAGGGAAAATTGCTTTTGTAGTGAGCCAGCCACTTCCAGTCCCTATTCAAGCCTAAATTAATGGTGTTAAATTTGCAAATGAATTTTAGTTCTGCAGTTTCTCTTTGGTCTGTTTTTGAATTTTTGTTGTTGTTGTAGTACAGCTACTTTTAAATCCGTTATTGAATGTCCAGGGAGATTGAAGTGTTCTCCTATTGGCTTTTGTATGTTACTATTCCTGATGTCTGATTTGTGTCCATTTATTCTTTTACGTATAGACTGTCCAGTTTGGCCAATGTACATGGCAGAGGAGCATTGCTGGCACATGATGGCATATATCACATTAGTAGATGTGCAGGTGAATGAGTCCCTAATGGTGTCGTTAGAGTAGATATGGGGACAGAGTAGGCAACAGGGTTTGTTACAGGGATTGGTTCCTGGGTTAGTATTTCTGTGGTGTGGTGTGTGTAGTTGCTGGTGAGTATTTGCTTCAGGTTCGGGGGTTGTCTGTAAGTGAGGACTGGCCTGCCTCCCAAGGTCTGTGAGAGTGAGGGATCATTTTCCAGGATAGGTTGTAGATCGCTGATGATGCGCTGGAGAGGTTTTAGCTGGGGGCTGTATGTGATGGCCAGTGGTGTTCTGTTATTTTCCTTGTTGGGCCTGTCCTGTAGAAGGTGACTTCTGGGTACCCGTCTCGCTCTGTCAATTTGTTTCCTCTCTTCCTCAGGTGGGTATTGTAGTTTTAAGAATACTTGATCAAGATCTTGTAGGTGTTTGTCTCTGTCTGAGGGATTGGAGCAAATTTGGTTGTATCTTAGGGCTTGGTTATAGACAATGGGATTGTGTGACATGTCCTTGATGGAAGCTGGAGGCATGTAGGTAAGTATAGTGGTCAGTAGGTTTCTGGTATATAGTGGTGTTTATGTGACCATCACTTATTTGCACTGTAGTGTCCAGGAAGTGGATCTCTTGTGTGGACTGATCCAGGCTGAGGTTGATGGTGGGGTGGAAATTGTTGAAATCCAGGTGGAATTTTTCAAGGGCCTCCTTCCCGTGGGTCCATATGATGAAGATATCATCAATGTAGTGCAAGTAGAGGAGGGGCGCTAGAGGATGAGAGCTGAGGAAGCGTTGTTCTAAGTCAGCCATAAAAATGTTGGCATACTGTGGGGCCATGCGGGTACCCATAGCAATGCTGCTGACTTGAAGGTATAAGTTGTCCCCAAATCTGAAATGGTTGTGGGTGAGGACAAAGTCACAAAGCTCAGCCACCAGGTGTGCCGTGGCCTCATCAGGGATACTGTTCTTGACAGCTTGTAGTCCATCCTCGTGTGGAATTTTGGTGTAAAGAGCTTCTACATCCATGGTGGCCAGGATGGTGTTTTCAGGAAGATCACCAATGCATTGTAGTTTCCTCAGGAAGTTGGTGGTGTCTCGAAGATAGCTAGGAGTGCTGGTAGCGTGGGGTCTGAGGAGAGAGCCCAAATAGCCAGATAATCCTGCTGTAAGAGTGCCAATGCCTGAGATGAGGGGCCTCCAGGGTTTCCAGGTTTATGGATCTTGGGTAGCAGATAGAATACCCCCAGGGGTGTGTCCATGTAGATTTGTTCCAGTGCTATATCAGGGAGTTTCTTGAGTAGATGGTGTAGTTTCTTTTGGTACTCCTCAGTGGGATCGGAGGATAGTGGCCTGTAGAATGTGGTATTGGAGAGCTGCCTGGCAGCCTCCTGGTCATAATCTGACGTGTTCATTATGACTACAGCACCTCCTTTGTCAGCCCCTTTGTATGTTGAAAAAGGGAGATCAGCTGGGGTGGTGAGCTAGTTTACTGGAAACTTCTGGAAGATGGGCAGGGCATCTGATGACGTATATAAATCTGACTAGTTTAATTTTATTTATCAGTCTTCATGATGTTTAATTCACTAGCTGGTTGTTTTCATTCTAACTGTAGCAAATGTGAAAACTGCTAATCAATACTGCAAAAAGGCGATTAGTGTTCAGTAGTTACCAAATATTAATGTGTGACTTTATGTAATGTGACGTGTCTGAAATTGACATAAGTGATAGGAATAAAGCAATTGAATGGACTTAACTAATGAAAACAGATAATTCTGCTAAAGTAAAATGTAAACATTGGTCAAAAGTTCTTAAGTAGCAAGATAGAAAATATTTGTGCTCATCATAAAAGATATAGAAAATAGATGCCTTCAAATTCTTAAAGAGCAAATGGGCCACTGAATGAAACATTGCAGAAGGGCAAAGCATCAATGAGTTTGAGGATCCTACAAGTGAGACATTTCTGATGCCATTGCCATCCCTAAAACGTAGCTCCACAATGATCATTTAAGTCCCAGTTCCAGGCCTTCCAGTAGCAATTCAAAATCAGCTTAATTCAGGGATGATCACAGTTGTCTTCAACATCAAAATATTGTAGAACTCAAATAATGATTATGCCGTAAAAACCTCTGAAAGACAAAGCTCTGAACTTTATGCAAAAGTTGCAACCTTCTTTTAAGTTAATATCTCATTCAATGTAGGACAAAATGAGCAATTTAAATAAATAACTGAATGAATAACTTTGTTTTCACTTCTCCAGAGATATTTAAAGTCACTGATCCACTACTAGATGTTGCAAATGAGGAAAGAGGAAAAACTGAGGGAAGAACTAAAAAGAATCAATAATGACATTAATACAAGATTGTTGGTCAAACCTGAGAAATGACCCAAGAAACATCCATATATCCACATTCCTACTTCATGCTATTGAGTCTATGTCTGAAAAGAAAGCCGAAGAATATATCCATATTGCTGAAGATGTCTCTTAAGAATGGAGGTAAAAGAATGATAAGGAAGTCTTTGTCATTTGCTCAAACAATGAAAAGAAAATGAAATAGAGGGAAGAACTCCTTTAGTGCAAACTTACTAAAGTTCTGGCATCTAACACTGTCCTAAATCCCAGTGTGAAAGAACAAAAATTTCTCCACAATTGCCACCAAACAAATGGTTGGTTGGTTGGCTGATTGTAAAAGAAGGACTGATGCCTAAGTTTCCCAGTGATACTCAGTAGATGTTTCAGGTATATTGCATGTTTGCATTTTCATCAAACTACCACACTTATGCTGAAATTTGCTCTAAGCATGAGAGGAACTTTGAAATAAAACACGCTTATGAGATACGCTACACAGAAGCACTACATTTACTACAGCAATTGAATAAGTTTTCAAAGAGATTAACATATTATAGGCTGATGACACTACCGTTGGAGTATCAGTGGAGATCTGGCTGGATCTAATTGACAACAGAGAAATGGAACTATACTAGAACAAAATCGAAAACCAATTCAGAGAAGCTATGGCATCTTTTCATCATTTACAAACTGGCTAATCCAAAATACAAAGTCTGGTTAACCAGCTTGGAACAGGAACAAGAGGCTGAAATATAGCTAAAGGAATTCCCTTCCTTCACCTAACATTTATAATTGGAGACTCTGATTTCTACCCCAAATCTATGACTGAGTTAGACTGTTGCCTAACAATGGTGGAAGATTATGGAAGTAAATTCACAAAAGACAGAACAGGTGAATTCAGAATTCTGTCAATATTTAAGACTTGTTAACCTACCCAGCCAGCTCTGTGTTGGTTGAGCATGTTTGTGTCACAATCATATTAGTTTGCTCTGAATTTAGGAATAGATTAAGTTCTAAAACAGCAAATACATTGGTAGGAGCATATCGATATCTAAGGACAGATACAAAGGAACTACAGGACTCAGTTAATGTGTTTCTGTTTTTAACATACAGAATTATACATAGTCTTACAAAATAAATAACAGTCTATTATTATTATTTTATTTTATTTATGTGTATTACACTAACACCTAGGGACCCCAACTGAGATCAATTCCCCATTGTGCACTGTACAGTTATAGACAAATAGACAGCCCCTGCCTTGAAGAGATTACAATCAAAATATATAAGACAGGCAAAGGGTGGGAGAAGGGGATAGAACAGACAAACAGTTGCCAGGGATGGTCTTGGTATACTTAATTCAACCTCAGCGTAGGGGGATGGACCAGATGACCTCTTGAGGTTCCTTCCAGCCCTACATTTCTATGATTCTATGAGTGGTGGTTTGTAAAATTCATTCTTTCTTTCTTTCTTTCTTTCTTTCTTTCTTTTTCTTAATGGTTTAGTGTTTTTGTGTTGGGTGGGCTTTGGATGGGAGGGGATTAGCTAATCAGAAAGACAAAGGAGGCGACATAGAAGGGAGGGAGATAAGGGGAATAGGGCAGGGAAGCAGAGGGAGTGAAGGAGAGCATGGAGAACAGATTGAGGTGAGACTGCAGTGAACAGATTGTGCACCAGGGGACAGTAGAGGGTTGGCGCAACCAGCCAATCAGCACAGAAGAGAGTATCCAGAATGAACAGTATGGAATAGTAGGCTGATGACATCAGTGTCTCACAGTCCCTGCTGCAAACTGCTGCCATGTCTGCTCTGCCAATTTCAGAGTTTCTCTGATCCTCAGGGCTGCCTCCTCCCTGGAATTTTGTTTTCATCCCAGATGAAATGGCTCTGGAGTTCAGTGCCACGTGGCTCTTTATGCACTAATAGGTGGGGAGAAGGCATCCTGTACAGCACTGGGACTGGAAGATGTGGGAGGGAGGGGTGACCCCCTATGACCCTCATCTTTTCTCTCCACTCATTTTTTGTTTGTTTTTATTTTCAGAAAAAATAACTGAGATATTTCCAACTGGCAGCAATCACAACAACCTTGCTTATCTAAGCATGTCTGAACCAAAGTTGTAAAGTCTTTGAGTTTCCCCCAGTATTACCCACAATGCTAGTGTAATAAAAACAAAAGGCTTTTTCTGCCAGTCATGGTAGGTTTGCCTGAACCAACATTTCCAAATCAGCCCCTTCTTCCTCAAATCTGGGGGACCTTCAGATCTGAGTCCAAGCTGTGAGATTGAACCTGACTGCATATTTTGGAGGATATTTTGAAAAATTCCTGAGTCATAAGACAGGCCTATCCATTCAATAATCATTTTGTTAACAGCTTGTAAATGATTTGGCACATATATTTAGGCTTGGGAGGATTAGATTTTTATCGGTAAATGTCCATTTTACCATACACACACAAACTGCTTTAAAGTATTTTCATCGATAATAATCAAAATTCACAGATAGGCAAAATAAGAAAAATGCTATTTAAGAAATTATTGTCATTTGATTTAAGGATATTTACTTAGTATATGTGAGGCTGACAATTTGTGTTTTAACAGCTGTAAAGCTTTAACTTTTCAAATCTCAGTGCCTCCTGACATTAAATAATTAATGTTGAACCACCCCCCATTGTTTGACCTCTCCCATAACTTCCTGCAATTGTGAAAATTTAAATTGATAAATATTGGAAAGAATACTTAAAAATAAACATTGATATTATCTGTTGAAATTATAAAAAACTAAAAATCACATTCTGCCAAACCTAATCATCTTTGTCCACTAGCATAGCTGCAAATCCTATTCCTTTTCTGGTGTGCAAGTAATGTACTTATATTTTTCTATCAGAGCCCTAAATAAAAGTGCTCCAGTCATTTGTGTTTCTTGCATAAACTTTGAGATTGAGATTGTATTTAAAAAATCAGTAAAATATAAAATTCCAAAGGTTTCATTATCCATTCAGCCCCTGAGCACCTACTTCTTAGGCTGTGGCAAACAGCATTTGCCTCATGTGAATCAGTCTGCATCTACTGCTTCATGCTGGATTGCCCCCCTCCGCAATTAATGAACACAGAACATTACTGAAATATCACTTAGTTCATCTGCTGCTGCTTCTTAGATGATTCACAGCTGTGGAAAAAAATCGTCAGCAAGCTGCAGTGACAGGATAAAACTGTGAAAAATAATGGTATAGCCCAAAGCTCTAATTGCAAGACTTTTGTCTACAGGTCCCAATTCATGTGCTTAATCTTAAACATGGGAATAATCCCCTTCCTCTACAGCAAAGCACTTCAGTGGATCTTAAGCAAATGCTAATTGTTTTGCTGAACAGTGACTGGACTACTCTTGTGCTTAAAGTTAAGCACATACTTAAGTGTTGTGCTGAACTGGGACCTTAATATGCAAATATGTGAAGATTGCATACCTGTGGCACTCTCTTTTATAGGGGATTTCTTCACCATATATTTTTATAGTAGTTATGAGAGGTCATTGCAATTGGGAAATAGGTCAGAATTGATTGATGGTGGTTTTTTTCAGATGCTAAAATGCGTATGCCATGTACTAATATGGATATCTTCATGTCTTTGTTGAGCTATATATGACTGTAGCTCCAGTTGCAACCCATCCTCTCAGATCGGTCCCATCTCTGCACCACTGGTCTTTTTTTCCTGTTTACAACTACTTTACAGGTATTCAGGCTCTTCTTTGCAGTGGATATCTGTAACAGTAAGGAAGGATGGCCCAATACTAGAGGGCCACAGCCACATAGGAGGAAAAGAAATAGGAATCACCCTGAGGGACTGGGGTTATCAGCAGGAGCTAGGTGTTGCCAGTAGGACTGGAAATCCTAGTGGGAAAGGGATGTTGAAGGTAGCAGGGTGTTGGGCAGTACATTCAGGGAGCAGAGAGAGAGAAAGACCAGGTCACATGGCAGCTAGTTCGGAGGAAAATGGAAACTGGTAGTATGTGCAGGAGAGAAGGAAGACCACAAATCAGAGATGCACCGATAGAGGAACAGAGAAGAACAGGACCTATTGAAAAGGAAGCATGTGCAGAAGGAGAGAAGGAGGAACAGATTAGCTGGGAGGAGGGAGATGAAATGAAGAGCAAGTAGTAATAGGGTTAAAGCTTTTCTGGAAGAACAAAAAGACTTCTTGTGATCAAGATGCCTAAATATACAGGAATACTTTCCTCAAGTTACCATTAAATTGCTATTACAACAGGGATGTCACCCCACTGTAGAATCATAGAAGATTAGGGTTGGAAGAGACCTCAGGAGGTCATCTAGTCCAATCCCCTGCTCAAAGCAGGACCAACACCAACTAAATCCTCCCAACCAGGGCTTTGTCAAGCCAGGCCTTAAAAACCTCTAGAGATGGAGATTCCACCACCTCCCTAGGTAACCCATTCCAGTGCTTCACCACCCTCCTAGTGAAATAGTGTTTCCTAATATCCAACCTAGACCTCCCGCACTGGAACTTGAGACCATTGCTTCTTGTTCTGTCATCTGCCACCATGGAGAACAGCCTAGCTCCATCCTCTTTGGAAGCCCCCTTCAGATAGTTGAAGGCTGCTATCAAATCCCCCCCACTCTTCTCTTCTGCAGACTAAATAAGCCCAGTTCCCTTAGCCTCTCCTCGTAAGTCATGTACCCTAGGTCCCTAATCATTTTTGTTGCCCTCCGCTGGACTCTCTCCAATTTTTCCAAATCCCTTCTGTAGTGTGAGGACCAAAACTGGATGCAATACTCCAGGTGTGGCCTCACCAGTGCCGAATAGAGGGGAATAATCACTTCCCTCGATCTGCTGGCAATGCTCCTACTAATACCGCACAATATGCTGTTGGCCTTCTTGGCAACAAAGGGAAACTGCTGACTCATATCCAGCTTCTTGTCCACTGTAATCCCCAGGTCTTTTTCTGCAGAACTGCTGCTTAGCCAGTTGGTCCCCACCCTGTAGCGGTACATGGGATTCTTCTTTCTTAAGTGCAGGATTCTGCCCTTGTCCTTGTTGAACCTCATCAGATTTCTTTTGGCCCAATCCTCCAATTTGTCTAGGTCACTCTGGACCCTATCCCTACCCTCCAGTGTATCTACCTCTCCCACCAGCTTAGTGTCATCTGCGAACTTGCTGAGAGTGCAATTAATCCCATCATCCAGATCATTGATAAAGAGGTTGAACAAAACTGGCCCCAGGATCGACCCCTGGGGCACTCCACTTGATACCGGCTGCCAACTAGACATCGAGCCGCTGATCACTATGTTGATCACGAAATCAGAGGGGAAGCCCATACACAAAACAATTCTCTAGCTATGGTAACTGCTCCCACTTATTGGGCATACAAATGTGTGCAGTTTTGTGTGTGAAATTATGTGCATGCAGTTTTAAAATTCAGGCCATATAAACATATAACCTCTCTCTATATATGTTGCATTTATACCAGGCCTGAATTTTAAAATTATGTTACTATTATTTTGAAAATTATTATTTACATACAATTCTGGCCACTGGACCATCCTCCTTTTTGAGAGAAGTCTTGCTTATTAAATGTTCCTCATGTGAAGGTTGAATGATTAGCTCAGATCCAGCAAAGACCTTAAACATATACTTCACTGTGAGCGTAATCCCATCAAAGTTAAAATGAAACATGCTTAAGTGCTTTGCTGAAAGAGGTGGGATTACTCCCTCTCCTGTGGGTCACACAAGAAGCACAAGAAACCCCCTTTCGTGAAACTGTTTCTCCACTGAGAAACATAAATGAGATTTCCTTCATGCCCCTTGGAAATCACGGAATCAAATGGATTAATATTTTATTTCTAATAAAAAATGGCCAAGGAGTGTCATGTCAAGAATAGGGCAAGGGGTACTTATGTACCTTAAAGATAAAGCCAAAAGGACAATTTCTTTTGAGATTTAGTAGACTATATGAAGGCTTTTGCCTTTTTAAACATAAAAAATGTAAAACAAAATGAATATTGCTGAAAGGGTATGGGAGTGGAGGAGAAGAGCTTCTATTATTAGAAAGAAAGATGAAAGGAATTTTAAGTTTGGGGCTGATTCTGTAATAATGGTTTTCATCAGTACATCTTAGTGGTTTTCAGCAGTACATCTCAAAATGCTTTGCCAAGGAGGTCAGTATAAGTCCCCCCAATTTATGAAGGGGGAAACTGAGGCACAGTGCAGTGAAGCGACTTGCCCCAGGTCACTCAGAAGATCAGTGGCTGAGCCAGGAATAGCACTCAAGTCTCCCAAATCCTAGTCCAGTGCTCTATACACTAGGCAACATTGCCTCCTTGTAGGTGTCTGAGTTCCTCCAGCAAAGTGCTGAATTGAGGGCACGCAGCAGCCCTCAGGACTGGGCCCAAAGAGAGAGAGAAGCTTGCAGTGCGAAATAAATAAGTCACTTACAGAGCTGTGCAAAGAAAGATCATTCCATTTCTCACAGAGGCTTTTGGTATTTTAAAATCTGGGTCAGTTCTGATTTCTGACCCAAACCTCCCCTCAAAATTTTCCATGAAAGGGAATGGAGCCCTGGCTCCAGGAGAGACTGCCTGGGGGCTGCTCTGATGCTGTAGACCTTGGGAGCACGGGTAGTCCTACTGGCGAGGAACCATAAGCCTGGGAGCCAGGCCTCCCAGCTCTCTGTCATCTCACCTGTTAGGCTGATGGGTAGCCAGGAGCCTCAGAGCTCAAGAGCCAGGTCTTCCAGGTGGGCTGCCAAGAACTGGGTGGCTGATCTGGCAGGAAACCTGGCAGGCAGGAAAATTGTTCTGCGGTGACTTCGTCAAAACTGAACCGTCTTTGTGAAACATTTTGACTTCGACTAATGGGCATTCTCTGCTGGAAAACATTTTATCAAATAATTTTTAACCAGCTCTAGTCATTTGCATTGTGCCTTGGTGAAGCCTCTCAGTTGTTCTGGTCCTGAACTCCCAAGTTCACATCCTGATATTACTGTTCAGGTCAGCGCTTCATTACTGGTGTCAGGGGAAAAGTTTCTAGTTCTGTATGTAAGCGGGGGAATGGTCCCGCTATTGTGGGGAACTTTCCTGGCTTCTGCACTACCCCGGTGAAATGGGCTAGCAGAAGGATCTGAGTCCTCGCTCCCACTTCCTTTCACAAGAGGCCTCCCTGACCTCGAGGACTCCCCTTCCACTCTCCTGTCTGGCAGAGTCCTGGTAACCCCAACAAGGCTGAGCCCAGGATTCCTGGAGGGCTTGATCCCCAACCTTGCTGTGGTCACCTAGGACAGGGGCTAGGGTGTCCCCTCTGGGGTACTCTCTCTCCACTGGGCACTTCCCTGACCCACTGATCATTGCATACAATTTAAAGCAAATGCAAGTTATTTAATCAACAAATAATTTAAAAAAGAATAAGGAAAAATGGGAAAGGTTAAAGGAAAACACATCACCGCGCTCTGTGGCAGGGAACATCACAACCAGTGTCTCTGGAACGTCAGGGCAGTTCACAGTCTGTTCCTTGTAGGTCCCGGGCCTTCTTCTCAGGCCCTGGCTGTGCTGCAGGGATGCTGCGGGTTAGACACTTGCTCTGATGGTGGCCACACACCTCCAGGCTTTGGGTGGTGGGACCCTTCTTCCCCGCATCAGCCCCCTATCGGGTTAAGAGCCCCCTCCCAGTCTGGCCTGCAAGGACCCTTGGCTGTGGGTGTCTTTCTGCACTGGGCCCTTTGCCCAGGGTCCCCCCTTGGCTGGCCTCAGTTGCTCACCACACCTGGCTCCAGACTGCTCCAGCTCCCATGCTGCTGCTCTGCCTCCAGCCCCCTGGGCTGCTTCTCTGGCCCCTCTGGATCTGGGGCTGCAGCTCTGCTCCCAGCACAGGATCTGCTTCCTGCGCTGCTTTTCTGGCCCCTCTGGATCTGGCACGGCTCTGCTCCCCAGCTCAGCTTGGGCCCCTGCTCTCTCCTTAGCTTGGCCCCACTCTGTCTGACCCAGGCAATTCCAGCTCACATGGAGGAGGACGGGACCCCCCATGGCTCCTGACTCCCTGATTAGCCTGCCCGCCCTGTCAATCAGGCTGACCTGGAGCATTGGCGTCTCCCCATTTCCCCTGGGGACTGTCAGTCTCAAGGTCCTCATTTCCCATGGACCCTTCCCCTTTTAGTACTGGGAGCCAGCAACCAAAAAAAAACCCCACGGAATGTTAGTAAGGGGACAACAGTCCCCTTACATGTACTCTGCTGGGATTTGCACCTGGCTAAGTAGTGAAAATGAGTCTACAAAGTTTTTGATTGTCTTTAGTTTAAAGGAGAAACATCTGCTGGAACCATGGGCTGCTTGCTGCCTGAGCTCAGCAACAGGAGAGATTTCTGTGCTTTATTCTTTCCCCCTGACCAGTTTCACTGAAATCAGTGACAATTGCTACTAGGGGCCTGAAGAGAACAAGGAAGAAGAATTCAAGAGGCCAAATGAGGTAGAAGAAACAAAATATTAGAACAAAATGCTCCTCTATATTTAAGCAAAAAAGTATTTTTGGGTTTGTATTCCACAGAGTCTCAGATTTTCTTTTCGTTTCCAAAATTTATTGAGCTGCAGTACAGCCCTGTACTCAAAGTAAGAATTGTCACTTTGAGAATAGGGCTGATTTATCAGAAGGAGACGTTTGTGTTCTGTGCAGAATGTCTGATGAACTGAATTTTTTTCTAACAACGTCTTCCAGATTATTATCAGAAGCCAATAGAATACCAGAAAATCAAGGGCATTCCAAGAGAAAAAGCAATCAGTTGTTATGGAATAGATAATGTGTTTGTCTGCAAATTGAAGGAAGAAGCATCTTGTGGATGTTATTAATCTTCCTTGAAAACATTTTAACATGCCAATGTACTGTGTTTTGAACTATTTCAGAGGTTTTTTAAAAAAAATCTCATAAATTTATGATCAAATTACTGGCAACAGTATAGGAAAAGTATAAATTAACTATTTTGCTCGAAATCAAGTTTATAGGTTTTATTGTAAGAAAAATATAAATGTTAAAATCCCCCTTTTAAACAGTGAACATCTCAGTTTAGCTATATAAAAATGATTTTGGGGGAGGTTGGACAAAAATTTCACTTTTGCAAGTGGACAAAGGAAGGAAAAAATAGACCAGGTTTATTTGAAGGTTAACAGAACCATAGTATCCCCAATACATGTTTAGTATGTTCTAACATAGTTACAATTGTTATGCAAAAACACACATTTTGGTGGCAGAGGCAGTTTATTTTATAGTTGAAAATGTGTGGGAAAACATTCCGTTTTCATGGAGGTAGCTCCACTTTGAGCTTTAAAGCACAAGTAATTTTGAAAATAAAAAAAATAATTTTCTATGTTGAAAAATATCATTTTTAAAAGTGACACTAAAATAGTTTTATTTTAATGCTTCGTGCAATTGCAGTATCTGCCAATCTACTACTTTTATACTCTCACCGCAAATAATGTATGTGATTCAGGACGTTACTATTTAAAATGGGAAGTGTGCTAGTGAAAGCAAATCAAAAAGGGCAAATTTTCATTTCCCATTTGACATGATGTAATTTTTGCACTGCTTAGCCCTGATGCAACATTAATTTAACGCTAATAAAAATGTTTGCTCCATTTTCTTTGCTGTGAAATCACTATTCATTTCCCAGACTTCCCCCGCCCCCCGCCCTCCTTTTACTGTGAATTAAAACTGCTCCTGTTATGAGCAGTGGAAAAATACTGGATCCTGTAAGCATTCTCTCTAGACTATTCTGCCAGATGTGTTAGTTGCAACTATTTTACCAGTATTCTATCTAACTTGACAGCAATTTCTCTTTAGTAAGAGGGAAATAGGCACTGTAGTCCATTGTGATATACACCTTGTTATGCAATCATGCGCACACCAAAGTGCATCATTGTACTAAGGAGAGCCAGAGAGGAGTGACATTTTGAAAGGCAAAGAATCTGTTGTGTCATGAATGCGGAAACATACCCTTTATATTAAGAACTATAGTGTGAGCCAAATCCTGCAACCTGAATCATGAAAGAAAAGCGATTGAAACGCCAGTCAGACCACTCACATAAGTAAGGCAAACACTATGAATCCCTAAATAGGCCGACAATAATGGGAAAATCCTACCTTATGTTGTAAGTGCACGGGGTCTTCTGCAGTGGAAGTGGTGTGTTTCTGCTAAGCAAGGAGCACAAGCTGGATCTGGAGAGGTAGGGCAGAGAGTACACAACCCCGGGTGGTCTGAGTGTCCTGCATGCTTTCTCAGGAGAGGTGTTAAGGTGTGTTGGGGGAGATGCAGGGCCAACTGTGTGGGTTCTTTACTTCTTTTCTTTGCTAGAAGAACGGTATGGGGGAATGTTAGGGGAGAGGCTACTCCAGCCACTAGGTTGGAAGTAGTGGCTGTGGTGTCACTCCTTTGAAGCGCCAAAAACTTGGGAATTATGTTTTTCCTCTTCTTCTTCCCCATGATACTACTACTTATTCTAGATACTAAAAGTGTGTGTTGGTCAGTGGTGTTTGGTCAACTGTAAGTGTGGGTAGTTTGAACAACATTTTTGTCACATGCTTTCATTTTCCTGGGCAAAAAGAAGAAAGGTCCTCAGGGCTAGCGATCACCCCTCCTACGCAAATTTCAGACAGAAAGCCAACTGTTATTTAGAGACCTTTAATGAGGTGCTCAGCAGGATTTCAGAGCTCCGTAGCCAGGGGCAGAACAGATTGTCATTTTAGGAGACATTTTGGATTTGTTTTTCACTCCTAGGGTTCTGAGACAATCGACTTGAAAAGCCGGACCATATAATAAAACCACATTAGGGGCCGCTTTCAATCTGGCATGCGGAGAATCAGACATTCATTTACCTCTGTTGTATAGAATCAATCTCTTCTGATGCAGAGTCACACATTTGAAATGTCTTATTTATTTGTGTTTTCATCTTGAGACTTAAATAGAGCATTAGGGAATTGCGTGGGGGCTGGGGGGGGGGGAGGGAAGGTGTGACTTTAGGCACCACCTTGAGGTGGGGTAGAGCATAAGCCGCATCAACCCATCAGTAGCCTTCGGAAGGTTTATTTCTTAGAGTGACACTGAGTTTGTCCCCTGCTTCCTGATTTCTCTGTGGGGTAGTTATTTGCTGTTGGTATATAACATCAGTAAATTACTACTCTCTCCATGCTAGCATGGTTACTCTGTCCAAAAAATAGGGAGTGGAGATATGATTCCATCCAATTCTTTCCCATGTAAGGGAGGAAGGTATTGAGTAGCCCCGCTTGTTTCTACACTCCTGGCCCCAAGGCGGTATAAGTAGAGTACTTATTCCCCTTGCTCAGGCCTGTAGTTCAAGTCAAAGTCTAGTCCGTAGTGCTTCCAATGTCAAGAGAAGAAAAAAGTCCCCAAACATTAGACATTTCTTTGCTGAAGCCTGAATTGTTGCAATGACTGACTTTATACTCCAAGAGCACAGTCATGCCAACACTTGTACGTATTAGATGGCACTTGTGCGTATATGAAAGAAAAATCTTACTTTGAGGTTCATTGATTTCCTGCTGCATCATCTCATGTGAGTATGATCTGCTGGCTAAATAGTGTTTGGGTTGTAAACAAGCTCTCTGTATGTGCATTCTGTGTCCTGCGGTGAACCATTTTCAATCCCTTTCAGCCTGCCCAATTATATTGTGGACAGAAATTATAAAGAGAGAACAGTGTGTAACACAAGTTAATCATTGTATGATAATTGTCATGTTAAAGCGATCTCTCTGAAAGTATTGGTCTTATGTCTCTTTTCTCAGGTCATTCTGTCCCTTATTGTTTGTGAACTTCGTGTAATGTATATTTACAAATGAAAACAATTAATACCAGGCATTTTTTAAAGAAGGCATTTCTTTGTTAACTTTCACATTCTTAAAAATAATTGCTTAATGAGACATTCTCCACTCACTTTGGAGCAGGGGATGAAGTGAATAGCAAGTGTATTATCCCTTATTGTTATTTCTTCTTTAAGTGCTGACGGTGTGGTCAGTGCTGCCAGAGGCACGAACACAAAGAAAACCTCTTATCCAAAGAGCTTATGGTCAAACCCAGCGCCATGAGATCTGGGTTCACGCAGATCCAGACACACTGCTGGAATAACAGCAGCTGCTATTCAGTCCCACAGGTTGAAATGGAGGCTGCAGATGGGCTTTCTTCTAACCCCCCCAGCCAGCCTGTGGGTTGATGGGAGAATGTGACCCCTGAGAAACTCACTGAGATCCATGCACAAAGCCCTGTTACTGGGAGTTCCAGCTGTAGCAATCTGAGCTCAGTCCAACTTGCTCAGCTAGTTGGAGGCTCCATTTTGACTAGCAGAACAGTTACATATAGTGCCTATAATAGACCATGTGGTCTGAGTTCCACTCTCAGTTTTGTTATCCTGGATCAGGATTTGGTTAATTCACCAGAAGATGCGTCCCCGCCCCCCAGCCCCTTCACTGTCTGTTGTTTAATTAACACAAGGGATTTTAGAAGATCTCAGTCTCGCACATAAACACACACACAACACGGTCACAGAAGAAATATATGGAGAATGATGCTGAAACTTTACATCATTTTTATTCCACAGAGGGTGTTCATATATTTTGGTATCCCCAATTCAGCTGATCAAGTTTCAGATCAACGACACAAGATGCGTTTGTCCGTATTTAATGACAGTGTGCTGGCTGCATTGATTAAGTGGCTGTCCCTTGGCACTGAGTGACACAAGCAGGCTGTACAGCATGACAAATTGGCAGGCGACAGATCAATCTGTTTTCCCCATTAGGTTCTCCACCTTAAAACTTGAAGATAGATAGGATAAGAGAATGCTTTGTAGATATCTTCATCAAAGAAAATGTAATTGAGTTAAGAGGGAAAATCGTGAACAACCTGTATATTTAAAAGCCACCATCTCCAAGGGGGCAATAAATAAAACACTGTGATGAATACTTGAAAATTAGGACCATTAACTCCTTGTTCTTTTGAGGTAGCTCCTTGTTTTATAATGAAGATTGTTGGTCAATGCTGGGATTTGGGAGGGGGAAAGAAAAGTTTGACATATTGTGTATATATAAGAGTATATTTGAGGGCAAGCTTTATGTATGATTCCTTTAAGCGTCCCAGTTAATTCAAATGGCACCTCAGGCTAGATCTTATTTCTCTGTGGTTAAAATAGAAATTCTGTGACCTTGATATTGTTTTGCCGCAGCTCTGAAATGCACTGATTCTATACTGTTACTGCTCGTGCACTTTGGCATTGTGTGAACAGGGAGTTCATGAGCATATCATTGCATGTATTCAATATTCAGACTTCAAAATTCTATTATTATTGTTTTGTTCACAATAGCACATGGAGTGCGCAACTGAAATCAAAGCCTCCTTCTGCGGGACACTGTACAAAAACACTAGTAGGAGATAATATCTACCCCAAATACCCCTTACAGAGAAAAGACCTAATCTTGCAAAAACTTACCCACATGCTTAACTTAACACACTGTAGCACTAATTCAGAAAAGCACTGAAGCATATGCTTAACTTTAAGCACATGCTTAAGTCTCATTGACTTCACTGAAAGTTCAGTACATGCTTAAGTGTTTTGCTGCATCAAAGCCTAAGAGTAGTCTCAACGAGCCTTCTGACAATGCATAAAGTTAAGAATATGTCTGAGTCTTTGCAGGATTAGGGCCTAAATAGACAAAATAAGGGGTGGGAGAAAAGAAGTATCATTATGCCCATTTTGCACATGCGGAGCTCAGGCATAGAGGGGAATTGACTCGCCCAAAGTCACATGGTGGGTCTGTGGCATAGCTAGCAACTGAACCAATATCTCCTGAGTCCCAGTCCAGTGCCACAAACACAAGACTAACCTTCCTCTATTCAAGCCAACCTAGTTGTGATTGAACATAACTTTGGTGGTTGGATGAACATTTTCTGTACAAATCTGAATATATGTGGACAGCACTAACCAAGATTAGTTGTTTTCTGTATCCCAGCATATTTGGCCTGCACAGTATGTTTCATGTACTCGTAATAAGGCTATATAATCAACCATTGTTTTCCCTCCTGAACTCTACTATTATATATTTCTGACTTGAGCCTCTGTATGTTTGAATGGCATCAAAACCACAAACCCCACTCATCTATGTATACAATAACTATTCTTACAGGCTCAAAACCTTGGCGTCTTGGCTTTAGTACTGTCTTTTATTGGATTACTCTTGCAGTAGGCCTGTACACTGGAATGATGTATCATGGCAATTCTAATGCAGTTACTCCATTATGATTTAGATAGTAATCCTAAAGCATTATCTAGATAAAATGCTAGAGTAATCTCTGAGGATTTTATTATTATTTTTCTAAGCAGGGAAACTAAAATATTTTTGGTGCATGAATTATTTAATATTGTCTAAAAGAGACAGTAGCTCCTTGAATTTGGCGAAGTGTTTGTTTGAACTGAAAAAAATGTTCAAGTGAGTTCAGAGCAACTACTGCCAAAACCAGAAATCAAATGAAACGTTTGCATGGTAACATTTGTCAAGCTTGGCACATCAAGTGCAAATAGCTTATCTTTTAAAGCACATACCAGTTGATTTTTTGGGGGGAAGAGGGGAACCACATTGAGAGAATAACACTCTTCTAACATTTCAGAATGTAATATTTAAAATCTGCCCCCAAAACAAACTAAAGCTCATGCAAACCATCTTTTACTTACTGAAAGGAGAAAACATTCTTTTAAATGCTTTCTGGTTTGTAGATTACCTCTGATATTGCCATGTTATTTTCCCCATGTCAAGTTTTTCAAAAATGGGTGCCTAAAGTTTGACTCCTAAATCTAAATTTAGGCACCTAAATCAGTAGCTTGAATTTCAGAAGCCCGGAGGGGACCTAGCATTTTCCATTGACTTCCTAGTGAAGTCAGATGGTGTGAAGGTGCCTACCGTGTGCTATGTTGTGTCAGACTGATAGACTAATTGAATTAACGTCACATGGCATGTGCTATCATGAGCGATGTTTTTTTGATTTCACATACACTAAACATTCAGTGTGATGCACTATGGGCCTGATCATGTAATTCTTGCTCCTGCAAATTGTCTTGCTGAAATCAGTGGAATTACTCTTGTGAATAAAGACAACTCATTTAAATAAGAGTTGCTGGATTGCTCCCCACCTTCAGACTAATGCATCACCAAAGACAAAGCAAAATAAATTCATTAGCTGTTATGCGATTCCATACACATTTGGCACTTAAGTATTTCCAGTGTGGTTACAAATGATCTCCAGCAAAAGTGAACATGTTGACAAAAGAATTGAACACCTGTCAAAGGCAGGCCGAAGGCAGCCACTAGTCAGGTGTGGGGGGTGCTAATCAGGTGTGTGTGGGGGGGGGGCGGGGTGAGGTGGTGATTCAGAATAATCCCCAAATTCCGGAAAAAATGCAGTTTATCTAATTCTTTGTTTTATAAAGGATGTGAGGTCCCTTGAGTCATAGATCGGCGTCACAGGGAATGAAATAAATTAATGAAATAAATAAATAAATAAATGATACACAGGAAAACACTAAAGTAAAAAGTTTTTCTAACACAAATATGCATATAGGTTAGACACAGAACGGAAAGGGAAAACAGCTGAAAGAAAACCCATTTTAACGAGGAAGTAAGGGCTGGATCCAAAGCTGTTGAAGTAACTGGAAATGCGTCCATTGACTCCAATGGGCTTTGGATCAGGCCATAGGTGAATAGAAAATAACGTGTGTGTGAGAAGGAGGGAGAGATGTGGGGGGAAGATCTGATTTGAAATATTGAGCAACTATAGCAGATCCACTGCTCATTATCAAAGAGTATTGATTATTGCTGGCCACACTCTTTCTTGAGCCACTGAGAGCAAAGTTAGACCCTAACATTATAACCGTCGCCAAACTCTGCGTCTAGTAGTTTGGCTGCAATGGCCAATATGTCCCCTTTTAAGTAAAATAATTCTGCCACTTCTCTTCATGTTTATCCACCCACTTATACCAGCTATGCTCTTTAAATTCTGAGAAATTGCCTTTTGTATAGTACAGCTTTCAGTTGCTGCCAGGACCTTGCAGCAGGACACAAAATCAAAGTCGTGTTTTTTACTCTCATTCGTTTTGGACTCTGTATGAAATAGCGAATAAAGAGCTCACACTGCCCCTTTCTTTTCATTTGAGAAAGGAACATGTTAGCTACCTTTCACTTGTGTTTTCTTTGTGTATTTGATCTAGGTGAATGTATATTTGTGCTTGAGAAGTTTACGCTACTGGCAGTACAAAGCCCTGATGGACCCTTTCCTTTCACTGTCAATGATAACTCAAAATAACTTGAGAGATGAGAAGTAAAATCAAGCACTTGGCTCAGTTCTAGGCTTTTCTGAATACAGCACATCGGTTCAGAACAGGAGGCTTAGGGATTCGTGCCATGCCTAGCAAGAGAGAAGACAGCAACAACCACACTTGTATTCAGGTGCTCTGATTACATTACACATACAATTGTTCTCAGATACCTGTGGCACAGGATAGTAGAGACTTAACATGACCGCATGGGAAATGGAGAAATGTACTGACTGCCGATTTGGAAGATGGTGATGAAATGTAGATACCAGAAAGAATTAATGCTGGGATTTTTTCTAAAATGAGCCAAATTGATTTCGGAGCACATGTCTCATTGACTTTCAATGCGTAAAATGCTCTTTTGAAAATCCCACCAAAAAATTGTCTTTAAGAAGGTAATCTGTATGTTCTAGTCCAAGTAATTTATAGTTTTTGAATTATTTTTAATCTGATTGTTTCCTTTTAATACACCATAAATGAAACTCCTCCCACAACTCCAGCCCATATTTGCCATTTGTGTAAAACTGGAAAGACAAGTTGTGCCTTCATCATTCATAAATACTACAGTGACGAGGGTCATACTAGAAGATAGATGTTAAAACAATTGTCGCTACATGGTACAACTATGTGCTGCTCATCATACTGTCACCAAATGTCCTTCAGTGGACATGGTGACCCTTGAGACTTTGATCTTGGTCCATTCTTTGAGGGCATGAAGACAAGGCAGCTTCTTAAATAATGCAACTTGTGCAATCTCCCAGACAAATGGCAAATTAATCAGTCTCAGGATCCTTGTTTTTTGAAGACTTGTGCATTTTTAAAGAAGACGGAGTAATTGTTTAGTGACTTGGTGCCATTGATTTTCATTATGGATGGTGTTGGCTGGGTCTGTGTCAGGTCATCGGGGAGAGATAGCCTTTGCATAGCTAAATAAAATGGGAAAAAGGCACTTCTTGTTCCATATTCACGAGGAAAAGCTCCAGACCTTGAAGAAAGTTTTGCGTGACTTTCCCATTAAAGGAACTTTCCCCACTGAGTCATTTGAATACCCAAGAAAAATAAGATGCAGCTTGTCTACCAATCAGTGGTCTAGGTTCAACAGGATAAAACTTTCCGACTAGAGAAATTTTGAATTGAAGGAGAGCTTGAAACAAAAGGAAATAAAATTATGTAAAATATTCTACAGGGCACTAACGTGGCTCCCTTAATGATGGCAAGCAGAGTGGGAATGGAGTGATCAAATGAATTCCATTTGCTTAAGATGAGGCACAGTTTGGAAGTTCTTATGAGCTTTTGGTAGTTATGTTGGGCAGAAGATTGAAAAGTCAAAATATACGATTATATCCAACCAAGAAATGGATTTTAAACTGCCCACTCTCTGGCTGGGTTACGGCTAAAATATCGCTCGTTACATTCAAGGTGTCTGAACTTGTGGGGTTGTGATTTTTATACCTTCAAGAGTGACATGAAATTGTTTCTAAATTATGCTAAATATGCTGCCTTTTTCCTGCCCAGGAATGCTGAAGTTATATTTAGTGCAGTCTCCATTTGGCTTTTGCTTTTTAAGTTAAGCAACCGGCTGTATGCGGCTTCTGTTCCCCCTTCCTCTCCCTCCTGCCCGCTTCTGACTCTCTGCAGCCTTTGTCATCTAAACTTTCTCTAAATGAAGTGTTTTCAGAGACCTCAATCTTGTTGAAATGAAGTCTGTAATTTTGGTGTTTTACAATAGCTACTGGTTTTTAACAAGAAATCACACACTTGTCATATTGTGACGACTCATTGAATTTCTCCAGAGAAAAGCATGACTGTTGGCTGGGAGTGTTTTTTAGATATCTGCCACAGCAAATTCCCTCGCATAATGATAACTAAATGATGTGAGTCAGTGAGCTGTTACACAGTTTAGTAGATAGATAGACATGAATATGTGCTGGAATGAGGTATTTTGGAAATTTGCCCATTTTAATCTATTTGATAGTTTGTTTCTAAATATAGTCATCAGGAGCTGTTATTATTTACTCGACCTGCTTTGGTAAATACGTCAATTAAAACCTTATAAAAAGCACTCCCAGATAATGGCTAATGAAACATTGTTAAAGGGGCTGTTAGAGCATTTTGGGATAGTTGGCAGGTAATTTAAGTCTACAGTGGTGTTTGATTCATTGACCAAACATTCCTTGTATAGAGGCTAATCAAACCCTGTTTAGAAGTCTATTAAACATTTTTCATACTTCCTGTGTTTCCAGCATTGCTCTAATAATAGCTTCGGGATGCATAATAACCACATTTCATTCCTATCAGTCAGGTCGGGGGGGGGGGGGGGCGGAAATAGCTAATGTTTGTGTGGTTGCTCTTGGAATTGTTTTTTTAAGAAGAGAACATTCGTGCATTTTCCAGGAGTTAGTTAAATGGATTCTCTTTAATGGGGCGGGTGGTGGCGGTTGTTTTTAAAACTTGCTGCTGTGAAGCAGTCATGTATAGGCAGAGGGACTGTGTCTGAGATGACTTGCACTATTTGTTCATCAGTGTAACTCAATGGATATCAGTGGCATGACTCCTGATTTACACTGGGGACTATGAGAAGAAAAAGCAGACACAGAGCATCCATGAGACAGACGTGTATGGGAGCTCTCCCCGGTGTAAAACTGGCTAATGCAGTAAAGGTGCCCATCTCCCTGTGTTAAGGGGAGGGAGAGTGTGTGTTGGAGATGTTCTGGTGGTGGAGTGGAAGTGTAATGGGGCAGAGTTCTGCTACATCCAATCCTCTAATGGCATAATGGTTCACGACTAGGGCTTCTAGGAGCTCATATAAATAATAATATAATAAATAAAGTTAGAGCTGCTTCTGGGCAGGCTGTGCCTACTCCTCACTGGTGTGACTGTACAGTAGCAGCCACAACTTGCCCAGGGTTTGTAATAGCTGATGAGCACTTTTTTGGTGAAGGATGCTAAATGCCAGTTATTATACTCCTATTGCTGCTATGGTTCGATAACTACAGTTAATTATTGCCATTATTATTCAGGAGCCTGTGTGTTGGGAAAGTTTCTAACCAATAGGATTCTCCATAAATTACTGCTGATACCCATAGAGAGTAATGGAGAATGTTAATGGTGTTTTGAACCATCCCATGGAATTCAGTAGAAGTGATATACATCTGCCTTCATTTCTGTTTTCTAGAAGGGAGGAAGGATGGTCTTGCAGTTGCAGCACTGGACAAGATACCTGGATTCAATTCCCATCTCTGCCACTCAACCTGTGCCTCAGTTTCCAGTCTTCTGCTTGTATGGTGTTCCAATTTCACTTTTCATCTGTTTTAAATGTAAGCTCCCCAGACAGGTACCATTCTTATATGTGTGTGTACCCCGCCTAGTGCAATGGGGCCCTGGTGTTAGTTGAGGACTCCAAGCACTACTATATTATACATTAATAATAATGATAATTCAAAACATTATGGAAACGTTATCATTTAAATTCTGTAAGGCTTTTCCATAATGAATGCCTACCAGGAGTGACATATTTCCTGTATCATTGCCAGAAGTATTGCACCCAGCCACCCTCCAACAATAGCAATATTTTTGGGAATGATATAAGAGCCCCAACAACACAGTGCCAAATTCTGCTCCCAGGTACATATGTACAAATTTAAAGAAGACAATAGATTTGCACTCGTGTCATTGTATACAGAAAGGAGAAAAATACCGGAAAGACTTTTCAGTGAAAATAATGAGATACTTTTAGTTGGAAAGAGTACCCACCTGAAAAATTGAAAAATTTCTAAAGAATTATAAAGTTTAGGCTCATTTATGTGGTGGGCCTTTTTCTTGATTGAGTAGAGATGGATTCATTGAAGGGATAGCATAAGTCAACACATTTCTTCTTGGCAGGAGTGCCCAAATTCCCAGCGGCCTTGCCAGGAGCATAGTCTGATACACAGCATGTCTCTCTCTCTCTCTCTCTGTGCGTGTGTATTGTACAGTGGTCACCTGATGATGTGTCTGTGGAAAAAACAAGAGTATGATAACTTTTAAGAATCTGGTTGTTTGACCTTTAGTAACTCATGATTAAAGACAATCGCAGGAATGGAAGGGATCTGGAGAGGTCATCTAGTCCAGTCACCTGCACTCATGGCAGGACTAAGTATTATCTAGACCATCTGTCTAGACAGTTGTCTGTCTAACCTACTCTTAAAAATCTCCAATGATGGAGGTTCCACAACCTCCCTAGGTAATTTATTCCAGTGCTTAACTACCCTGACAGGAACTTTTTCCTAATTGCCAACCTAAACCACCCTTGCTGCAATTTAAGCCCATTGCTTCCTGACCTATCCTCAGAGATTAAGGTGAACTTCAGAAGAGAAGAATGAGTGGGGATTTGATAACTGCTTTCAACTACCTGAAAGGGGGTTCCAAAGAGGATGGATATACACTGTTCTCAGTGGTACCAGAACAAGGAGTAGTGGTCTCAAGTTGCAGTGGGGGAGGTTTAGGTTGGATATTAGGAAAAACTTTTTCACTAGGAGGGTGGTGAAGCACTGGAATGGGTTACCTAGGGAGGTGGTGGAATCTCCCTCTTTAGAGGTTTTTAAGGCCCGGCTTGACAAAGCCCTGGCTGGGATGATTTAGTTGGGGATTGGTCCTGCTTTGAGCAGGGGGTTGGACTAGATGACCTCTTGAGGTCCCTTCCCACCCTGATATTCTATGATTCTATGAACAATTTTTCTCCCTCCTCCTTGTAACAACCTTTAATGTACATGAAAACTGTTATCATGCCCCCTCTCAGTCTTCTCTTCTCCAGACTAAACAAACCCAATTTTTTCAATCTTCCCTCAGAGGTCATATTTTCTAGAACTTTAATAATTTTTGTTGCTCTTCTCTGGACTTTTCCCAATCTTTCCCAAAATGTAGAACCCAGAACTGAACACAATACTCCAGTTGAGGCCTAATCGCCGTGAAGTAGAGCAGAAGATTTACTTCTTGTGTCTTGCTTACAATACTCCTGCTAATACATCCCAGAAGGATGTTTGATTTTTTTGCAACTGTGTTACACAGTCCAATCATATTTAGCTTGTGATCCACTATGACCCCCAGATCCCTTCCCTCAGTACTCCTTCCTAGGCAGTCATTTCCCATTTTGTAGGTGTGCAACTGATTGTTCCTTCCTAAGTGGAGTACTTTGCATTTGTCCTGATTGAATTTCATCCTGTTTACTTCAGACCACGTCTCCAGTTTGTCCAGATATTTTTGAATTTTAATCCTATCCTTCAAAGCACTTGCATTACCCCCCAGCTTGGTATTGTCCGCAAACTTTATAAGTGTACTCTCTATGCCATTATGTAAATCATTGATGAAGATATTGAACAGAACTGGACTGAGAACTGATTCCTGTGGGACCCCACTCGATATGCCCTTCCAGCTTGAATGCGAACCACTGATGATTGCCCTCTGGGAACGGGTTTCCAACCAGTTATGTACCCTACTTATAGTAGCTACATCTAGGTTTTATTTCTCTAGTTTGTTTATGAGAAGGCATGTGAGACAATATCAAAAGCCTTATGAAAGTCAAGATATACCGCATCTACTGCTTCTCCCCATCCTCAAGTCTTGTTACCCTGACAAAGAAAGCTATTCGGTTGTTTGACACCATTTGTTCTTGAAAAATCCATGCTGACTGTTACTTATCACCTTATTATCTTCTAGATGTTTGCAAATTGATTGCTTAATTATTTGCTCCATTATCTTTCTGGGTCCTGAAGTTAAGCTGGTCTGTAATTCTCCAGGTTGTCCTTATTTCCTTTTTTATAAATTAGTACTATATTTGCCCTTTTCCAGTCCTCTGGAATCTCTGCCATCTTCCATGACTTTTCAAAGATACTAATGGCTCAGATATCTCCCCAATCAGCTTCCTTTAGTATTCTAGGATGCATTTCACCTGGCACAAGTGGCTTGAAGATATCTGGCTTGCTCTTTTCCTATTTTAGCCTCCTATCTCATTTTCATTGGCATTCATTAAATGAGACGTCCAATTGCTACTAATCTTCTTGTGAAAACTCAAATACAAACATTATTTAGCACTTCTGACATTTCCATGTTTTTTTTTATTGTCTCCCCTACCCCATTGAGTAACAGGCCTACCCTGTCCTTGATCTTCTTCTTGCTTCTAATATATTTGTTGAATGTTTTCTTGTTACCCTTTATGTTTCTAGGTAGTTTAATGTTATTTTGTGCCTTGGCCTTTCTAATTTTGTCCCTACATACTTGTGTTTATTTATTTATATAGATCCTTTTTTATTTGATCCAGTTTCCACTTTTTTTAGGACTCTTTTTTTTTGCGTTTCAGATGACATCAAGGCTGCCTGGTCTCTGTTCACCTCCATCCTTTACCAATCCGCCAAGCAGATGATCGGTTATAGGCGCCCAGCACACTGACCAAGTCTATCAGAGGAGGCCTTCCAGACAATTAAATTAAAGGCCACAGCCTGCCAAAGTAGCAATAAGCGCACTCGTGATCAGCTGAAGTGAAAGTTCAGCACCCTGGCACTTCGTGATTATGAGGCATATTATAACCAAGTGGTGAATGATTTTGAATTTGGCTTAGCCCAGGAAAGCCAGCATTCTGTGCAATCTGCAGCCTCAGTGGTCAAGAGATGGTCACTACAAACAGCACCCTGAATGAAAGCCAAGGCCATCCATGTAAATCAGATGATGACATCCTCTCACGCTGGGTGGAACATTATCACAATGCCCTGAACCACCCTCCAGCTGCCGCTTGTTGAGAGCTGGATGATTTGTCAGCCACTGTGATTTCAGACCCAGACACTTGTACTGATGCACCAACATTGGATGAAGTGAAGTGCGCCACCTGCAAACTGAAAAATAGACGTGCAGCCAGCACACCCCCCGCCACCTCCCCAGCTGCTAAAATGTGCTGATGACCCTATAGCGGAATCACTTCTGGCCATCTTTCATCTGGTGTGGAGAACTGGACCCTTGCCAACCACCTGGAAGGACACATGAATGGCGTGGCAGAAAAACATGTCCACACGACTAAGCAAATAGTAGAGTGAAGCAGGATCGGGGCAGTGGCTTCACCAGCACAGATGACAAGCAGAAGGTATGATCTAAAACCCACTAAAGTGAGACAGCAGCAAATGAAACAGAAGACATGATAAACTGAGACAAGGTGAATGAGAAGACAGAAATCCTATTATGATAGGAATTGCCAAGCCATTGAAATCTTTTCTGATAAACAACCATATAAAGGTGCATGGATAATATGGTGATTGGTTCCCAGCCACAGTTCTGATGCCAGTAGAACACACCAGGTCACATGAACCACAGACAAAAGATGTTTCAAAATTAAAGACATTTGAGGAGTGTTTCTATCATAGACTCATAGACTTTAAGGGCAGAAGGGACCATTATGATCATCTAGTCTGACCTCCTGCACAACGCAGGCCACAGAATCTCACCCACCCACTCCTGTAATAAACCTCTAACTTATGTCTGAGCTATTGAAGACCTCAACTCATGGTTTAAAGACTTCAAGACTATCAACAAAGCATAAGGAGAATGAGCTGAAACCTCTGATGGCAAGAGAACTAGCAATGGAAACAAAGAACCAAAAGAGATTTTGTAACCACTATGGACCAAAATAATCAACATACTCAGTTATTCAAGTTATACACAAGTTACACGGTGACCCTCTAGCTATACCTATAAACTGTACTATAGAGCCAAGTGCAAATGATAATTAATCAGTATCCTCAGGCCAGGTCTACACTACAGACTTATACTGGTATAATTACATCACTCAAAGATGTGAAAAATCCATACGCCCCAGTGTTGACAGCGCTATGTCAATGGGAGAAGATCCGACATAGCTACTGCCCCTCAGGGAGGTGGATTAACTGTGCTGACAGGAGCAGCTCTCCCATCGGCATAGGAGTGTCTTCACTAAAGCGCTATAGTGGCGCAGCTGCACAGCAGCACAGTCTCACGGTACCTTAGCTTTTCTTAAGTGCTTGAGATGATGTCTCCATTCATACACAGATTGATATGTTTCAATATAATTGTTATCATGTATAGTTCACTTTAAAGGAAAACTCATGCCACTGTTTCCAGAGCCACTTCTGCATTGTGCTTGCATGAACCCAATGAATAAAGACAGGCTGATCTCCATAGCCTGTGTGTGTGAATGTAGATTTATACACCTAAAAAAGACAAAGCAGCACTGACGGGTCAGCACAACATTTCTTATCATAAAACGTAAACACTGAAGCCATATGGGACAAGCAGAAGTGTCTCTGTCAGTCAACACAAGAGTTGCACAATGGCGGTATAGCCAAAATGACTTCTAAATTGTTTCTTTTGCATTGCCTTTTAAAAAGCAATATTCGTGATCTACCATAAGTGCAATTGACTTGGTAGGACAATCAATGAAGAAAGACCTACAAGACAGGTATCCTAACGTCATATTGACTCTCTGACAATAAATTGAGACTGTACATATGAGGCAGTGCCAGAGGACAGTAGCCCATGGCAAAACCCAATAAGAGAGAGAGAGAGAGAAGCTAGGTTGTGTTTTGTCCCCAATGGGGTCAGAAATAGGAGATAAATTACAGCCTTTCCCTCTAAGAAAATGAATCAGAATTGCTTCTACTAAATTTCATGACCATATAGAGTATGTTTAACCAATCAGGAGACCAGAAGAAATTCCACCTAATCCTAACCATGTGACCAAATCCAACCATCTCAAAAAGCTTAAACAATATATCACAAACACAGTTTCAGAATGTTCTTACATATCTAGATACCAGGGATGAAGGGAGGGGAAAAGGTGTCTAGTTTTGGAGAACATTTTACATCTGAAAAATTACCTCTCATGAAAAACTGCATGTTCACAAAAGCAGTTCCAATGTGGGGGCGAAAAGTGATTGCTCGTCATTTTGACTTTTGAGTTTAATGTTTTGTACATCTTTAGTTATAAAATTTCCACCTGTGCCAATATATAGACAGACAAAGGAAGTCATGATTTATTCAGCTACATAATGTCACACAACAAATGGTTAAGGAGTTAGAGGTCGGTGAGTGAGTATGTGAGCAAGAGAGAGAGACTTTCAACTTCAAAGCTTCAAAGCTATTGGTTTCCTTTTGGAAAAAAACAATTTAGTCCCTAAATATGTTAGAAATGCAGAAGGAGAGCAGCATGTGTAGAGTAAAGAAGAACACATACATAATAAGGAAACAAACTTTTAGGCTCAAATTCTGCTGTCCTTACTCAAGCAAAATTCCTGTTGGCTGCAAGAAGGATTTCAAGGATTGAGTAATAAATCTGAAAAATCAAGCAGTCCTAAATGTTTTATATGACCACTCAGGGTAGAGTGCTGACATTTGACCACTTACCCTACACAGGTTGAAGGGTGAGCGTGAGGGTCACTGAACAGTGAAATGTCCCAATACATCACACTTACAGAAACCCCTGTGCTAAATAACTTGGTGCCGATGTACTGTGAAGATTTAGTGTTTGCTCTTTGTCAACATGTCTCCTTTAAGTCCCATGTTCAGTCAAGGATCAAATAAGGCTTTAGTGCACAGTTAAAAAGGCAGTCATATTATTTACCCTACCTTCATACTGATTATGAGGCTCAACAGTTATGTAACTGGATATCACTATCAAATAAACATTTCTTGATCTGCCCCATGTTTGTCCTTGATAAGTGATTTGTGTGTGTGTGTAGGTGTGTGGTCTAGTGTTTGCAGAATGATTTCTATTTTGATGGCCATAGTGAGCTCTTCATTGAAACACAAAATTCCCAACAAAACCAATGAGAGATATGTGAATAGACTAATGGTAAACTATAAGCCTCAAACTGTAAGGAAACTAGCTAAGAACTTCTTGGGTCTGATCCTCCACTTTGTTAATCCAACATTATATTCTATTGTAAATCCACAGAATTAATCAATGGCATTGTATAGCATAAAACTGGTACAACAGAACAGAGATTCAAGGCCTGCCCTCATTCCTCAAGTACCAGAAGTAGACCCCATCAGGAAATGTTTTTGTGGCCAGAGCATTTTGATGAAAGCAAAATATTTTGTCAAAATTTTTCTTCAAATGTTTTTCAGTTTTCAGGTAGCAAAAGCTGGGGGTTTTTTCTGTTTTCAGAAAAAAAATTCAGGGTTTTTTTTTTTTCAGAGAGAGGGAATGATTTTTCAATGAAAACCAAAACAATTTAGTTGAAAACAAAACAAATTCCCCTTTTGCCAAAAAAACACTGGATTTTGTAGGGGGAAAAAATTGGAACACAATATATTTACCATCTCTAACCGCATTTAAAGTCTGAGTCAACTCTCATTGAATAGAATGATGCAATCTTTGCAATGATTGCGCCAGTATAGCTTACCCAGTTTGTTACTGAGATAAATTGTGTCTGCACTCAGAGGGTATTATGCCACTGGCAAAAATGCCACTATAGACCACACATTAGAGACTCAAATCTAGTCTTCATGGAATTGAGATAAGTGGAACAGCAACTATTTGGAGCACGGCTAACTAACAGACAACCAATTTATTAAAAATGCTAAATAACACATTAGTATCAGGAATTCAATTTTACTTGCTTGCTGCAGTCTTCCTTATTTATGTGCCTTAGTCTTAATCTGTGCAAGAAGAAAAGCAACTTTGATCAAAGGACATGTCCACTGCTCTGGAGTTTATGAATGACCTTATTTTTGCTTATTTCCAAACTGGGAAGGTTATGTGAGAGAGAGAGAGAGAGAGAGAGAGAGAAAGTGATAAGTTGTTCCCAGCCTCATTCAAATATGCTGTGGTGCCTTCATTTGATTGATGAGCCTAGATTATAGACCTGATGGAGAACACTGACCAGTAATGCAAAATACAAATGGAAAACATCCCATCAGAAGCTTCAGGAGAGGCATTAAATAAATTCAGATGGAGAAATTATAAGCAAATATCCCTCAACCTTCCCTGGCTCCTCATTTTACTACAAAAGAGGTAACAGACTCTCATCTATTTTTTTATGTAACTCTTAGAGGTAGAAAAGTCCTACAGCATCAAGCTATCTTGCCCACCCCACTGCTAGATTGTTTCCTGCATTCTACTCTGAAATGGTTTGTCCCGTCTACCTTTAAAAGATGTTTGCTTCCAGTCTCTCCCCCGAGCCCCGAGAGACAATTCCCAAGCAGCGCAAGCTGATCAAACCCATCATTATAAATAGTTCATTTAGTGTTATGAATAAACTCTGTTTTTTTTCTTCATATTGGATGTGTGGCCATGTCACCTCGTTCCCCCCACCCCCTTTATTTTTGGCAGAGTCTTATTGTCTTCTTTGGAGTTAAGGCAAAGCTAGAATTTCCAAAATTTCTACCCATCCCTGAAGTCCAGAGCATCCACAGTATGGGTGTGAATCCTCTGGAAAGATTTCTATCATCCCCCCAACTTGCTTTTGCCGTGCAAGCTGCGTAAAGCCTGAATTGACCTGCTTTTCCTCCATGAATACTGTATGGCAGGTTCTAACAAGGAGATATAAATACCCAGAACTAGGCTAATTCCATGTATTTTTTATGCACATGGGACACAGGATGCATAATCCCATTACTTTTGTACTCCTCTCTTTATTTTCACCACAGCATGTTTGTTTCCAATAGCAGCATCTGCTGCTCTAGTTGTTCAGCCTACCCTCAGTGTAAGGTAAAGCCAGGATACTAAATGACAAGAGTTAATTTTCTTTTACTGTCATGCCCACCTGGGGGATGTTGTGTCACTGACATAATAGAAAGGGAGCGTTATGATGGGTGACTGAGTCTAACATTACACTTAAAAAAATAATTCATTTGGCATCATGCAGTCACGTAAGCTACCCAACAACTGTAAGCCTCCTGGTCCCAAGGAAGCCGTATATTACAAGAAGGAACGATTTTGGCCTCTGGGTGGATTTCCACTGATTAGAGCACTTTGTGCAGTTTTGAACTTAGCAGAAGAAACTTATTTGCAGTCTGCCTGAATTTGTACATTTTCATCATAACCGATGTGCATGTTGCAGACATCCTATACATATTTTATAACCTCGGTTTTCATAAGGCCGAGGGAGGTGGAGGAATTATAAGGAGGGATACAGTACTCATAGATGTTACATAACTTCAGTCAGCTGGGGAATGGCGCATCATGGTTCTACTCTACATCATTTACGTCTCTGTCTATTAAGGAAGAACAAAGTGGTCTGAAAAATTAAAGAACCAGTATCAACCTCAGACTTACCTCCAAACAACACATGGACACATTTAGATGGTCACAAGTTCTGGATGCTCTCGTTGCTAACGCAGGAATTGCCAGTGTGGATCAGACACTCGGTCCATGTAGTCCTGTCCCTGACTGTGGCTGGAAACAAAGAACCCTGCAATAGGCAGATGTGGGAAAATCTCACCCCCCCCCCATATATTTCTCATCCTCATCTCTAACTGCTAGAGATTGGTTTAAACCCTGAAGCACAAGGTTTGATAGCCCTTCCCAATTCCTATAGCTGTTTTTTTTATGCTCATTATTATACTCTTTTCTCCTGGCATGGCCTAGTGAGTTCTGTCATTTTCTTTACCCATAAGCCTTGTTTTCTTCTCATGATAAACTCTTTACTTCTCCCTGACTCCAAATAGTTTTGACTGATATTATGTAAATATCTCCATTGTAAGGTGCCTGGCTTTCAGCAGTTCTGGCAGCCTCTTTTGGATCCAGGCCAGCTTTTGTATTCAAAATTCATATGCTAGAAGGCATTCCCAGGTTAAAAACATGCAATGCATTCTGGGTGCCTCTGATTGAGGAATGCCTGGCTGTGCATAGGATTAGAATATAGAGGCTGGTCTAGGCTGTTAGGAGGGGGTTGCAAGTTGGTTTTTGGTGTCTGGGAAACTCTATTCGTTTAGATGTGATTGTTGACCATGGTGATCTTCTTGTTTGCTAATCCTGTTCCAACAGATTCTCTGTAATGAAGGTGTTTGTAAGAAGTCAGTGAGCTGTTTGTATTGTTGTTGCTTGCTCCTCAACTAATTTCAGATGCTGGCACTCCCTATCTCTACTGGCCTTTGTGTACTCTGGGATTTATCGTGAGGGTAGGGAGGGTGCTATGCAAGGGTTAGGTGGGACACTTTTTTCTCCAGAAATAGAGATTTAGCCCCTAAGTGGTTGCCTTGCAGATCTCTTCAAGTATTCCATGCATATAACATGATCTGGCAAAGTCTTTGATGGTCAGTTTTACTCATTTCCTCCTGGACAGCTAAGGCTTCTCCTCAGTAAAGCTGGCCTTGCCTAGCCTGGGACCCAGACCTGTGGCATCAGTCATAAGCTCAAAAGATACCATCCCTCCTGAGTGCCAAGTAGATTATTGGGGGTATTACAACTACTTGGATAAAAAGGGTACTTTAGTCAATGGAAGGACGTCATTGGAATGAGTTCCTGGAATGGTAGAATTAAAGGTCAATATATCCACTAGACTGCACAAATATATTTGGGAATTGACCAGACTAATCTTGCTAAATGGTCTAGATGTGGAATCTCAGCCCAAAATAAAAAGCTATTTGCTACTTAGGTTCAGTAATGTAAGAAGTTGGGTGAGAAATAGATAAATAACCATTTTACCAGAAAATTACTCACCAGAAAATTCACTCAAGAAAATTAATATTGCAAAAGATGAGAGAGAGCATTAGAAAAAAAACCTACATATTGTAATTGTGTGAGAATGTTATATATACACATAAGATGATATAGCGCAATAACAACGTTCAAGTGTTTTGTGATGTTGCCAGAACTATATGATGCATCTAATGCTTCATACATATCTTACCTGTGTTGTGTTTTTACACAATATTTGATGAAGAGGATTCACCATTTTGCAAAGAACTCCCTAAGTTATCTTTAAATGTATATGCACAATATAGTTATGTCTCACAATTTTTTTTATATATTCCAGTTTGTTACTGGATAGTTGAGATGTTTTTAATTTTGATTTGAAGACAAATATGAAATGTTTGAGAGGTAAGACTGTAATACAACATAGCTGATATTGTGCATTGATACCTTGCATCCCAACAGATCCCAAAGTGCTTCAGAATGTTACACTCTACAATATAATTGAAATGCAGCCATCTCTGGACTGGAAGATGGCAACTTCCAGCAAATGTCACATGTCATTTTTGACATCAGTTCTGAGTATCTTAACATGACTCATGTAGCCCTCCAGCAACTCCCTCAACTTCTTACCTGCTGCATCAACCCTGTGAACAGTTCCTCCTCCTCCAACAACTGATCTTGCCTTCAGACAGTAGTCAGGAAGCCAAGCCCTCATCCTGATATCAGATCTCTTTAGCCCATTCCCATGCAATATACTTCATTGCATCTCCCTATGCTAATCTGACCTAATGCAATATAAAAGCTGCTCTGGAGTTTATGGCCAGAGTCCACCAAAGGATTATGAATTCTCTTCTTCTGCAGTGAGACATTTAAGAGGGGAAAGGAGGAAGCATTAGCCAGCTGTAGAGGGGAAGCAACAGTACAGCGCTTTCCTGTTGGTGGGTGGCCAGAGAAACAACATAGTTGTGTCATCAGATGTGATCTCTCTGTGTGCTGTACTGGCTCTGGCCAGAGAGCCCATACAGCAGGCTCCGGTTGAACTGCCCAATAAGACCACAAGACTTAGTTTAGTAGCAAAGGCACCCGGCCAGGTTTGTTGTCGACGTAGCACAGTAATAGCACCTGCGAGGATATTAAGACATGTATGCGCGTGACTATGGGCACAGCTCAGTCAATGGCGGGACTTTCCACTGCTCTTTAGGCTGGCCAAAGACACTCCCTCTGAGATACATCTTTATACACCAATACAAACAAGTTGCGTATTACCCCGGACGTATCGGGGTGCCACCCATCACCTTGTACCTGTTGGTTTGATCAGAACATCTCTATCCATCGTGCTGTCATCCTGACCTTATCTTTAGGATGGATCAGTTTGTTTCTGTTATCTTTGGGGAATGTGCTGGTATCGAGGTGTTCTGGTGCCACCTTTCTGGAATGTGTTTACGTATATATTCTTGTGTGCCTAGCACTACTTAGGAATGTGTGTTTCTGCAATATCAACCCTGTTCTTGCCAGATTCTGTGAGCAGGGCCTACCGCTTTCTCACAACTTAACTTTGCTTTATATCAGCAAAGTTTTGACTACTTTAGCCCATGCCTCAGTCCTCATGCCAGGCCTCTGATACATGGGCTTATGTTTCAGGCCCTCTTCTTACTACAAGTAGCTGATCAGATATATGTGGCATGACCCCAACTCTCAAGTCATGTAGTGGCTACAGAGCTGCTCTGTGGAGGCTACTCCAGCTATTGGGCTGGAGTACACTCTATGGCCTCTTGCTCACCTCTTCCCTGATGTTGGAAAGAACAGGAGGTGGGACCTTATGGAGCAGAGCTCCTCACCAGGCAGGGAGTGTGCACTCTGCAACACTCCTCAACTCTGCACAGCAGGACTGCACCAGTTTCGCTGCTGGTGGTGCCTCCATGGTTGGGGAAGCAGGATCAGAATTGGCTCTTCAAGAGGCATGAATCTTCACTGTGGGCTTGGTCCTGTGTGCACTGAAATCAATTGCAAAGTCTTCAGTGCTTTGGGATCAGAGCCTACAATAACAGAGAAAGTCTACTGAAATGCACGGCGGGCCCAGTCCAAAACCCATTGATGAAGTCAATAGAAAGATCCTCATTGACTTCAGTGGTCTTTGGATGTGGTCCTTAGTTATTTGGGGACTTTGCCTCTTTGAGAAACGAGTAGCATTTCGCTAGGGCGAAATTCTACAATTTGTGTGTGTGTTTTTATATACCCACACACACACACTATATCAGCCTCTGCTTAGGCAGAAAAGTCCTATACGTTGCATGAGTTGGCACTGAGTGTGCAATCCTTCCTCTCTGACTCTGCAAAATGAATATACCCTTCTCAATGAGACTGATTTGCTGAATGGCTTTATGGTACTGAAAGCACAAGCTAAGAACATTATGGTGAATTGATGGGCATTCAAATAGTTTAAATTGATAATTTTCAGGAAAAATAGTAAATTGGTAACAATCAAGATGGCATTGGCATAAATGGCTCTTTAAATGTAAATTGTACACTGCAGTATAGTGATAAGTAGAAACACTTAGTCTGCGGATTTTTTTTTAAAGTACTTCACAATTACTATGCTAATTGTATAAATTAAAAGATTATATTGACACATATATTTGGGTTGAATTCATTTATGTGTAAAATAAAGAACTGAGTTAAGTTAAATTAGGTGCATTCCCTCCCATAATTGTTCAATTCTGTATACTACCAAATAGCGCTTCAGAATTTTACTGCCTTGCCTGAGCAGTGAGTTGCTTTTGTTACTTAGTTAAGTAACGATGCCAAAGCACTATGTTTATGGGGTTTGAGACAGTAGCCATGATATAAGGGGATGATGGGGAAGGCCATCATAAAGAGCACTGGCAGGGACAATTTTCACACACCACAGCTGAAATCAGATGTTCACAGGGCTAGATCCTGTAAGGGGGCTAAGCACTTTGGCCGGATCCAACAAAGTGCTTAAGCAAAAGCACACATTTATCCTTAAGCATGTGCTTAAGTCCCACTGAAGTCAATAAACCCATGCATTGCTGGATCAGGGCCAGTGTCCAGCATCTTTCGGGACATTTTAAAGTAATTTTTAAACTAGCAATTGGCTGGGCATGTAGTTAGGACTTGCTTATTGTAACCATAGAAATCTATTACTTATTTTCACCAGGAAAAACCCATGCAGATCAAATAATGTACTTTCAAGTGGCCCATGCAGCAGAAAGAGAAATGAAATAATGGGTGACACCCCTAAATCCACTGTAGTCAGTTGGAGCTTTGCCATTGATTTCAGTGGGTTCAGGATTTCACCCTACCTTATTATGCTCAAGAAATAATACTGTTCATAAAGTTATGTAGTGCAATTACAAAGGGACAACTGTATCGAGTGCTAAAACCAGTGCAACCTCTGGCTGCCAGGAATTCATCTCCTCCCTCACATAGGCGTGAGCTGCCTTCCTGGAGGACCCCATATAAAGGGGAAGTTGCAATCAGTTTAAATCAGGGGCTAACAGATTCCATTAACATTAAGGGAAAGGGATAGAGTTAAACTTGCAAAAATAAGGAAAATCTGCTAAAGCTTTCATATTGTCCAGCCTTAAACCTGCCCCCTGCTGGGCAAGCGTTGCAGGATACCTGGTACAGACCTCTCCCAAAAACTCCCACAGCACTAAGAGATGTTCTGTACCCTGGCTGATTCTTTACATAGAGCTGGTAATACAGGAGCACATGCAATATATAAACTATTTATATTTATCCACATGCTTAAAGTCATACTGTGGAAATAAATAGCTTCCCACTGGTATGTATGGAACCTGTCACTTTGATTACCCTTGCTTTTCTTTTATGGGGTTACTGTAAGTCACAGAGTTATTTTAAGGTAGGTTTGGTCTTTAATTTTGTTTTCAGTATGGCTTAGAGCATTGATCTATTGGCTCTCGCTGCACCAGAGACATTCAGGCCAAATCTTGACCCCACCACTAAGGCACCTCTTCAGTGGTACTGAGTCGTATTAAAGGTAGTTTAACTGGCAAATCAATGATTCCTTCATGTAGGATGGAATCTTCTCTTCTGGATGCATAGGGCTGCTGTAATGGTTCTTAGGCCAACCCCCACTTGGCCACCATTATACGGGGAAAGTGGGCATGGTCAGGGCATCGTCACACACTCAGGACCTGTGCATGCTAGAATGGGCCTTTGGTACTGTGTGGGCAGCTGGGCTTAAAGTGGGGCATCCGCAGGACACAGCCCAGGATCCGGGCCACTTATCTTTAAGATGAGAAAATACAGAGGAACTTAAGGAAATGGAGTCTTAGATCCCCAGATGTATCAGAGCAGGGCTTGTTGCCCCTGGGAGGTATTTTGTGCTGCCCTTCCACGTCCCATGATCTGTTTCCAGGGAGGTGGGGGGAAACCAACCCTCTAAGAAATTAGAACAGCTTCACAAAATGAGGGTTTTTTCTTTTATATGTGAACCTGCCCTTGGAGTATGAAAACCAACCAACCTCCAAATAGTACAGCAAGGGGGTGAGACTTGAAAAGGCCTCAGCGCTGAACACCTGCACACCTTCAGAGGAACCCCCATAAGGGATGGGATTTCAAGAGGTTTAATCCCGTATCCAGTGCCTTGGCATGCAGGGGGGAGTGCCCAAACTGCACAGTTGCTTGGGAGTGTATCATTAGTTCCTCCCACAGCAACTGGCTAGCTCTTCCACAGCCAGTAGGTCCCTCCCTCCTTCTATTCTCCTTTGGGTCAGGTTGCACCCCCATGGCTACCTAGGGGGAGTTGAAGTGCCAGGGCTTTGATTAGCCTCAGCGCCTGCATGGGATGTGTAAATGAGAAGGTTCTTTGTGCCATCCCCCTAAGCTATGCTAAAACCAGGCACCATCCGGCCCATATTGTCCAAGCTGAGAGAAGTAAAACAGGTAAAGAAACAGAGTGTTTAAAAGTCTCTTGTTTAGTAAGTCAGGCGTTGCATCCAAGCATTTGATAACGGAACTTGGCCTCTGATTTCTATACTGACTGCACCCTCATACCTAAAATAAATGTGTATCTGCATCCAATCCGTGATCTGCAAAAATGATCCGCAGATATCTGGAGATTTGCAGGGCTTTAGATATCAAATTTGGATCTGCATCTAGCTGCAATCCACAAAAATGGACCGTGTTCATATGAATCCGTGGATGCGGCTATAAATAAAGTGGATATCTATGGATTTGCAGGGCTCTATCAATAAGAAATTATTAATGACAGCACAACTTTCATTATTTTACTGTGATTTTGCAACATAGTTTCTATTGAAGCCTGCCCTAAGATACAAAAGGCAGTACTGATGCAATCCTGCTTTGTATTCTTGTATAGACAAGCCCCAGGAGCCTTATGCCGCCAAATGCCTTCTCTACTTATCTGAACAAGCTACACATTGTGGTATTGCCCTTTGCTTACATTGCCGTTAGGTACTGTACGTTTGTGTACCATCAGTGTATGTGGCCCGGTACAACATATAGAGGAAGACATGATTCTTTCTCCCAAGTGATTAGAGTCTGAATTTAAGAAATACTATAAACCAGATTCTCAACCAGTGTAAATCAACGTAGTTTAATTGAAGTCAGTGTCCACTATGGGCCAAATTCTGCTTTGGCTGAATACCCATTTAATCTCATTGGAGTCGATGGTGTTACATAGGATGTATGTCAAAGGAGAATTTAGCCCCAGCAAAGGCACACCTAGAAGCACACTATAAAGGCACAGAATGTTTAAAATACACATATAGAACTGTGGAAGCATGTCATTGAAACCAGAATGGAATACAAGGATCTGTCCTTTGACCCTTAGAAATGTCTCTGGTGCTTTGACTCACCATTTCGCAGCGGGACTCCAGATCCTATCACAGCATCCCATTCTGAAGGACTAATCTCTGAAATATGATACAGTACTTGAAGCTATAAACCATTCTTATGACTTATGAGTAGTGATGTGCAGAAACAGATGAACAGGTAGATATTATCTATCTGCGACTGCTGAACAATGACAGATACACTGAACTATCCCTCGTTCTACCAGCACTTCAGGATAGTCTTGCCACAGAGAAAACTTTTATGTTAAGATTTGTGCAGTGTCGTGTAGAGCTGGGGCAGATCAGTTTGGAAACCAGCAGATGGGGCAGTATTTTGCCTGATCAATTTCTCTCTCAACCAGTGGCTGCCATCACCCAGAATATTGTCTTTCACTGTAGTGCTGGCCTCACTGTCCTTCCTCTTATGACATTCCAGCATTTGTAAATGTTCTTTACCTTGGATATTTCTAGACTAGTTCTAGTCATTAGGGAAATATGTTTACCAGGTTCAAGACATTTGTGCCCCCCCTCCCGCCCCCCCAAAGTCTCAGTTTTGGGTGGCTTAAAAAGGTCTTGCACTTTTGGCCACACTACAAAACCACCACACTTTCTGCCATGATTGGCAGCCTCTGTTGAGGAAGGGGCGTGTTTAGGTCAGGAATAATAGGAAGCAAGATGGACTCTTGCGCCGCTCCAAGTCACCCTCATGCAAGTGTATTTCGCTCTTCATGTGTCATGACTGTCAAATTCACGCCAACATTTTATGCAGGGCTTAAATTCTCATATAGTATTTTCTGGAGCCATGCCCCCACCCCACCCCACTCTCAGTCAGGGCTTGGGACTTCAGTCCCACAGGGCACGCTGGGGCTCGGGGCTTCTGCCCCTCCAGTTTGAAAATATTTACCAGAGCTCTGCTCCAGACAGCGCTGGCTGAATTTAAGCCCTGGTTTTATGAAGACAAGTCGCTTAGGCCCAAATCCTCACAGTTATTTAGGTGCCTACCTCCCACTGATTTCAGTGTTGTTTGAAATCAATGGGAGTGAGGTGCCTAAATATCTTGGAGATTCTGGGCCTTAGCCTCCCTGTGCTTTGGTTCCCCATCTGGAAACAGAGCAGAGCTGTTATCTTTAACCTTATAGGTGCATGGGGACAGTAAATACATTAAAGAATGTGAGGTGGTAGCTCAGATGGTAGTACGCGTCTTAGTACCTGAAGCGGATGGGAAAATAGAGATATAGACTCTTCGGGTATTATAAATGTTGTTCTAATCCATGGCATTCTAATGAGTCATTGTTATCAGCGCCAGATGGAGCATTAGAAAATGGAGGGAGTGTTATTGGAACATGTGACTTATCAAATGGGATCGGGCTAGTGCCCATTTAGTATGATATCTTCCCTCTGGGCATGGGCAGTGCCAGATGCTTCAGAGGAAGGTATAAAATCACTGTAAAGGAACATATAGGCTACATCTGCACTGTGAGTTAGGGGGTGCGATTCCCAGCTCACACAAACATAGTCAAACTTGGTCTCATTGGGATAGCAAGCTAAAAATAGAAGCGACAAAGGGTCCTGTGGCACCTTAGAGACTAACAGAGGTATTAGAGCATAAGCTTTGGTGGGTGAATACCCACTTCGTCGGTATTCACCCACGAAAGCTTATGCTCCAATACCTCTGTTAGTCTATAAGGTGCCACAGAACTCTTTGTCACTTCTACAGATCCATACTAACACTGCTACCCCTCTGAAGCTAAAAATAGTAGTTTAGCCATGGTAGCAGAGCCAGTGGTGAGCCAGGGCATGGGATAACTACCCCAAGTACAAACCCGCCTGAACCCCATGGGTATGTACTTGGGGTGCACAGCCCAGGCTGTTTCTGCTCCTGCTACTATGGCTATGTTACTACTTTCATCACACTAGCTAGACAAGAGCTATCACAAGGGTATCTACATGAGGCGCGAATCACCCTTAGCTCCAAGGGTAAACATAGCCTAAGTTATAATATGCTCAAGGGGGAAGTTTCTTACTAACCTCAGTCTTTTCCTCTTTACACAACGAATGTAATATGAAGGAACCACACAGGCACTGTGGTGTCCTAATAACGATGTTTGCTAATTATATACAACATACAAGGCCTAGCTACATACTCCGGCAGGGTTCTGGAACATAGAAGACCGTGAGGCCCGCTAGAGGGCTCACAAACAGTTTCAGCAGATACTGCCCTTTTCGTTGACTTTAGTGGGATTCAGATGAGGCCCAAAGTGCATGTATGAGTATGTGCGGTTTTTCATACAAATACATCGAGTCTGGAGGTTGGAAACCAGGCCTTTAATGTACAAGCAGGATGTGGCTGCGAAGTAAACACATTTCTACTCTGGGGAATTTTATGATGATTTTCAGAGAATGAGATAGGAACCTAATGTACAATAACCCATATCACAGATTACAAAGTAGGAGAATTATGGTACAGATGATCATGGCCCCATGCCAACAAAGCACTTAAGCATGTGCTTAAATCTGCACCTATTCAGCAAATCACATCAGAATATATTTAATTTTAAGCACACTAAGCGCATGCTTAAATGCTTTCCTGAGTGGGGGTGGTCTGCTGAATTGGGACTAGTAGTAGTAGGAGAGTGTGATTTTGTATGGGGGGTGGGGGTTGTTTATTCCTGCCCAACAAATGATAATTTTTCTAGAATGAATATATATGTGCATGGTACAAAGAGTCCTGTGACTAAGATCCAGACTAACACGGCTACCCCTCTGATACTATATATGTACATGTTTATATAACATAAAATTGAAAGTTATATGACATTTTTGCATTTGAAACAGGAAAGAATAAACAGAAGCAGCAGCTAGCTTGGCAGGACATTGTCATGCATCCTTTCAGGGTGCTAAAATACAAGAAATTCAGTGGAAAGTGGAAATCTCAGCAGTTTCTCAGCTTTGCCCTGTCAGGATAAATCAAATGTATCAATAGAGTTTTGTCACAAACAGCAGCCAGGCTTTATGGGAAGATAGATATAATCAGCATTATGCATTGTAATCAAGCCATGGGTCAATACAGATTAAATATTGACAAGAGGTACCTTGACCAGCGTGAGGGCAGAACAAGTCTCTGAAAGCTTCAGGAAACATTATCATTATACCAATGAATTTGTGTGATAATCCTGCCACTGCTTATGTTATTCATTATACAATGCTGGACTCTGAAGATGGGTTTTCATGTGAAAAGAAAAAAGCCCTGAGGCTGAGGAAAAAAACTGATATTGGATTTAGCAGCAGCATTAGACAGAGCTTTTTAATGAGCTGGTTCATACACCATTAACCCATCATAAGGCAAGAGAAGGGGCAGTGGTTTGGATATGCCTTGGGAATTGAATATACCTTAGGCATGCAACTATGGAGCTACCTAGGAGACTAGTAGAGTGGTGCCACACCTGTTTGTGTGGTATGTCTGAAAGGAAGGAATACTTAGCTAACATATGTTACAGTATTTGAGTAAGCTGCATAATAAAATATGAAGGTCACAATTTAGTGCAGAACTCCTGAACCTTTCTGAACACTGATTGCAGACCACAGTCCTACAAATGTTTATATCTGTGAATGCCTGTACTCATGGGATTATTCCCAATGGAGGGACCCAGTGGGACTGCTTGTAAGAGGAAAATTACTCAAGTGTTTGTAGTTATTTTCAAAAAACAAAGCAAATGAAGTGAGCTACCGTGGGTGAAAGAAAATGTTCCCATTGGTTTTAGGTAGCTCCCATCAGAAACGTAGCTTGTAATTGTTGTGGCTACTCTCTACAGGTAGGTGAAAGAAGAGAAATCAGGATTGTTTAGTGCTTGGAGTATCCCCAAATGACTCACAAGACACAGTAGGAAAATGCACTGGAACTGGACTAAGCTACAGAGTCATTCTAAAACATGTGACTCCCTCTGCCTCTAGACCATGCAGTACAGCACCATAACGTGTCTCTAGCTATAAATCATAGAGAGGCCTTCCAGAGGACTGACCTAATCTCTTTAATGTATAGCCTAGTATGCCACAATAATTGTGAATACTGTAATGAACTAGCCAGTGTGTGTCTGTATTACTGCCCTCTATTGGAGAGATCCAGCACTGTGTGTTCTAGACATAAAGTTAAGAACTCTGAAAAGTCTGCATTACCTTCAAATGGCAGGGGCATGTTGTCGTGTAGCAGGACGTTCTGAGTTCTATCCCCGCTATTGCTGTAGGAAGCACAGTGACAATCACAAAGTCTTCGGTAGCCATGCATTTGTTACAATACCTCCATAATCTATAAGGCCACAACCCTTCTGTCGAAACATAAGGAAATAAGTAAAACCGAGTTATTCACATTCAGAAATTAGTCACATTCACAAAGTAACTTGTTCTTCCTCACTTTTGTTCCAAGATTCACATACATGTTAATATTGAATTAGTTTCACAATATGGACTTAGACTCTTAAGTGACTTAGGCAATAGGACTTAGGTGCTTTTAAAAAATTTGACCTCTAGACAGACACACACACACATTAGTGGCTCACTTCATTTTTGGTCCATCATGTTATTAATAGACATAAAAAAGACAGTGACTATAGGCTTATCTCATAGAACTATTTTATTCCAACTAGCCTCCAGTACACATTTTAAACTACCAACAGTGGAAGGGCCTGATCGCGAAATCCCACACCAAGCAAAAATTCCACTTACGTGCCACATTTTCAAAAGAATGACGTCCCTGCTGCAAGCTGTAGTTTCTGCTCCTTTCTGCACCTGCAGTTAATGTGCAGCAGCACATCTGAGTATTTATGCTTTAACCACCGTATGGTGGGCGCATATCAGGTAACTTTGGGCCCAATGCTGAGTGTCCCCAACTACCCTGGAAGGCAGTGAGAATGGAGAGGGCTCAGCAGCACCTTCCATGTATGCAACTGTCTGTGGTTAAGTATTTAGGGGATCGGTTTTAAAAGAACCAAGGACTGGCTTCCTTCACCCGCAAAACAAAAACAAAACAAACACTCTCTCTCTCTCTCTCTCTCTCTGAATTGCAATTCTTATTACCTGTACCCCTTGGACCTCTCCTCTCTCACTGCCTTCCAGGGTAGTTGGGGGCACTCAGCATTGGGCCCAAAGTTACCTGATATGCGCCCACCATATGAACAATGGAAGGGCCATAAAAAGGAAAGTCAACCGTGAGAAAAGTCACCAAAAAAGTTTTTGACATAAAACATTTCTACTAAGGAAGTCTGATCACAGAGAATCCCATTCCCTAACAATCCTCACAGGGTAATGAACAGTCAAGAAGAGTATTTCAGGCATTAGACATCATCAGTTAGGACTTCAGGAATAAAATATATTTAGTTTACATCTTGCAGTAGGTTGCTTTCCAGCCTCATCAGGATCAAGAAAGAGCAGGTAAGCAAGCACTTGTGCAAGTAACTTTTTATTTTTATGTCATTTTATCTCCGTGCCAGGATCAATCATCCCTTTTGATAGAGGAGGCTAAAGGACAGCTGCAGAAGAGGAAGCCCAAAGTACATTAGATGTCAGACTTCACTGAAGACAAACTCTGTCATTTGTCTGAATGAGTCCAAACTTTCTCTTCTCATTGCCATGTGAGTCAGTTTCAGAAAAGAAAGCAACTTTGATTGAAAGCACCAAGACACTCAGGAGAAAATGAAACTTTTCTCCCAGCATCCAGTCAATTGGTGCAATTGAAAAGCTGTAAAATGTTAAGAGTTAAAAGTAAACAGCGAGTTATGCACTAGAGAAAGAGACAGACTGACAGAGACTGAAATGGCTGTGATTGCATAGTACTAAAAGCGAACCCAGTAAACTTTCCTCATGAAGAAACCAGAAACATGTTTATTATAGCTCATTTCCCTCCCTGTATTTCTTGGCTGCAAACTAAGGGTTCGATCCAAGAATTGCCAGTGACTTCATTAGGAGAAGGATCAGGTCCCAGATGTTGTCCATAGTCTTGTAGCAAAGGGAAAAAACCAAACAAAACAAAGGTCCTAAAATTCTATATCTGGAACCAGCAACATACTTGGTTTTGTTTTCTAAGCCATATTTAAAGGAGGTCAAGCCTCACAAAAAGTGCCACGTTGCTGTCCCTGCAGACTGAAGATCTCTTTGTATTCATGAACCCATTAAGCAACAGCAGACGGGCAAGCCTAGAGATGTGAAGGCAGCTCATCTTCCAGGCCTATTCTACCCATGGCCTGTTGTGACCAGTTTTAGGGTGACAACCCAAGACATTTGCAGGCCATCAATCAACCCCCCTAATATCAGGATATGGCTTGAAAACTGATAAATTCCAATAATAAAATCATAATGGGTTCTTTTTATTTGCCTTCTAGTTTTTGAACCTTCAGGGTTCATGTTTTCAAGCTTTTCCCCATAAATGATGCTGGCAAAGCACAACGGGAAAGAAAAAGAGGAGGAGGAGCTTGTGCTCACGTGGCTGATTGCGTTGCAGGAATGATGCTACTTTCATGTTGCCATTTACGTCCAAACTGATCCCATTGCATAGCAGAATGTTCCATTCACAATGGAATATGTAAGGGGTACTGCAGCCTCTTTTCCTCTCTCTAGCTTTGTGCACTGATTCCACAACTGCTGGTCAAGATCTCATGGTTGCACCAATTGTTCCCACTGAGCAAATGGAGTTAACACAAAAAAACATGGTGGCCAGAACATGGAATGGGAGAAAGTATTTCATATCAGACCCCAGCAACCATTTCTCATGATGTATGAATTATACAAGTTAGACGCTATTTCGAGCCCTATCCTGCTGCCATTTACTTCTGTGTGAAAACAGAATTAGCCCTTTCAATTTGTTGGTCCTGATTTTCATTTATACTAAGGCCCCTTCACACTGCTCTAACCATGTAAAGAGATCTTAAAATGAATATAAATAAATATAATTGTCTCCCACTTTATAGCATTCTAACAATGTAAAGAGGACTTAGTCACCTACTTAACTGAGAATCAGGCCCATTGAGTTTCTGGAGGGGATTATATCTCAGACCAAATTTTCTAAGCAGCCTCAACGTATTTGTGCCTGAGTTTTGAGCATGCAGGTTTGTGCACCTAAGCAGTCAGGGCCTGGATCCTTAGAAGCTCAGTAATTGCTAGGCTATGTCTACACTCGGAGCACTTTACCTGTGTGGGAATACTGGTATACTATCCCAGCAAAGCACTCTGAGTGGGGATGCAGCTATATCAGCAAAGCTGTACTTTGCACTAGCAGAGTGAAACCAACTCCCACGAGCAAAACAAGCTACACTGGTACAAGCACAGTTTTGCCAGTGTGTCTACCCCAGGAGCATCTGCTGGCACGGCTATGCTGGGCAGTGATTCCCCACTTCTTCACAATGCAGATTGACACCGCTATGCCAGCGGAAATCCATACTGTAGCATCTCCACATTGTAGCATTAAATATGCTGGTTCACTGATACCTATAGATGGTCTCAGTTGGCATGTGGGTTATAGAGGTCTCATAGCCAGTGTGTCTCTAATCTAAATTAACATCTATTTGTATATATATTTACATAAGCAAAACACACCTTGTACAGTTAGTTTAAATTGAAAAGCGCCTTCTCCATTAAATGGCCACCGTTTAACTCCCTGTATTATTATTATTGCTGCTGAGATAGGGCACAAGAAGGGTTTTTGTCATTCTCTCACAAAATGCTCAGAGGAAACTCCATCGTGGAGTTGCATGTTAATGAAATGTAAATGCTCTCTCTTATTAAAGGAGAAAATACTCTAAGCCAGCAGGAGGATCACACATCTAAATGAAACATGGATAATTGCATCTGAGCAGGTTATGTTCAGCTGTGCTCCACATAAGTCTTTTATGGGGTAAGCAGCCTTTTTTTTTCTTTCAGTTCCAGAGAATGGGTACAAGTCACTGGAGAACAGTCTGACGGTGGGGTCATTTTAGACACAAGCCTATGTTTCCAGTAAATTTATGAGGCTCCCAGTCCTAAAAATGTGTGTTCTTATACACTAAGGGCATTGTTTTTATCTAATCAACAGTGTTTATGGATTTTTTCATTGTTTCATGGGTTTATGTATTCGTCTGTTCAACAATTCTACCATATATAGAGAAAGGCGAGATGAGGTACTAAAACATGTAACAAAATTCTCCCTCGTAAGAAAATAAATATATAAAATCTAAAGATGCCGAATATGTAATAAATCTTCTCATTAAATAAAGCTACATTGTAACAAAGTTTTTGTGTAAGGCATTTTTTGTATCCAGTCATATTAGGTCACTTTTATATCATGCACAAAGTAAATTAGATTCACAGCGCTGATGAGCAGTAGATGGTGAAGAAAATATATCTCGAAAGGAACGAGTCACTGGTCCAGTCAGGAAAGAGCAAGACATCATGCTTATTATCAGTAACATGTAATTGATTTTTGGATGGGAAGAGAAGCGGGGTCTTATGCAGTGATAAGGTTTCAAGTCTGTTAAGTGCTGGAGCCCAGCCAAAAGAGGACAAACAGGATGACTCGTACATCAGATCATCTTCCTCTTCCCCTCTCACCCTCTTACGCTGTAGTCTGAGGTTCTCACTAATGAAAACCGAGCTTACTTCATTTTGGCTAATGGACAATAGACTATAATTGTCCCAGAGAGCTACATTAGTCTTCTTATCTCTATGAACCTCTACTCATATCATTATAATAAGACAATTACACTTACACTAGACTGCATAATAGACCAAGATGTCCAGCAATGAATAATTGTAATTGATCAGAGCTCATTATATTCCAAAATAATTTCAAGCTGCTTTGTTAGTCTGTAGCAGAATTTAGGAGCTTGTTGACTGTGACTGGCTTGCTCATTAGCTGAACTGAGCTTGTGATAATCAGTGCCTACCATAAATCTTAATGTTTTGTTACTTAAGCTTATTGCATATAAACTGCATCACACATATACGTTAGATTGTAAATATACAATTATTCATAATATTGTAATCAGATTATTCAATGCTAGTGACCCCACTAGAGGACATAGTGTGTATTATACTCTGTATTTGTATGACACTTATCATAAAGCCCTGACTGGGGCATCTATGTTCTACTGCAATATAAACAGGGCTAGATTTGGACACATACCACACAAAGGAGTAAGAACTCATTTTACACCCCTAAGCAAGCTATTCAGACCTTGGATCTGGGCACAAAGGAGTAAGTGGGACTAGGGAGAAATTGCCTCTTTGCGTCCCAACCAGAACCGCAGCTGAGGGAGCGGCAGAACTGATGGGCCACAAAACCTGCCAGCAAGGTGGAGCAGCAGCTCCCCTTTCTTCCTGATGGCTACAAATGGCCCAGGGAGGAGTTGGACTTAGTGGCGACAAGCAATGCTACAGTATGAGCAATGAGACCAAAAGGGTCAAGGGAGAGAGGTGACATGATAGGCCCATTACCTGTCCTCTCACCACTACTTGTTTCTGATATATAGGAACATCTTCACAGCTCCCCTTCCTCTTTCCTACCTGTCATCAGTCTTTATTGATTTGGAAAGTTAATAGCATCACCAGGACTTGTTAATGGCTGGAATAGAGGGAAGTAAAGGACTTGTTTCCTGGATATGGAGCTAAGGAGCTTGTTGAAAGGGGGAAATTTAGATCCAAAACAGGATATGATAGCATGTTGTATTCTTGTTCCCTGGCTCATGTTCATGTATTTCATGAGTTGCATTTGTGAAGCAGGTGATATTTACAGATGGTCACTATATAAGGAAAGTGTTATGTGGCAGGGTACTGTTATATTTGTAAAAACAGGTGATATCTTGCTTTTTACATCAATGATTGTGTGATTAGGAAAGACTTCTGCTATTGTGAAACGTATCACAGTGTTTTCTTCATGTTACAGTTCTAAGATGCACATATATATGAGTAGGATTTAACCGCACACAGGGTCAGAATCTGAACTGGGGTAGTTCTATTGACCTCCAATTCCTACTTATTGATTTACTGTGACTCTAATCCTCAGGGTCCATCTCCTAAGAACATATTTTTGACCAAAAATGTCTCTTTGACTGCAATGTACATTTTTAACAGAAAATGGGTTGAAGGGAAAAAAGGGGCAAAAAACTGAATTGAGCTGTCTAGAATTGCTTTTGGTTTCCTTCAAAATATTGTCATTTAAAATATGTAGCATTTTTTCAATCAGTTCTACTCTTGAACCTCGCATGGTTGTCATGCATATAACAGGATATTTAGGCACTGAAACCAAGTTCCTCACCCAGCCAGTACCAGCTGCTGCTTGTTGTCACTCATCTTTCTACATCCAGGCTGACTACTTTAACAAGCAGATGTGCCCCCCCCCCCCCCCCCGAGCCTTGCCTTGTTCTGTTGAAGTATGTGTAACCCCTTTGGGGTTTAGAGCCTCTTTAAATCTTTTTCCTAACGGGGGAGGGGAAGCAGTGAAAAAAAGGAGGGAAACTCCAGGGGGTGGAGCTGGAGAGAGAGAAGGAAGGCTGCAGTCTGCAGGCCCTCAGAAGAGAAAGAGAGAGAACCTGCCTGAAGCCCGAGAAGGACAGGGCGGCTGATCGGGGACACCCCAGGACAGGAGCCAGGAGGAGCACTGTGCCAGGGCGGCATTGCCCGAGGAGGACAGGCTGGAGCTGGACCCAGGATCTGTATCACTGCTGCCCAGAGCTGCATGGGGCTGTGAGGACTGGGGCTTGTGACTCCGCACTGGGAATAAGGAGGGAGGCTGTAGCTAGTTAAGTGGGGAGGGGGTCGCTCTGTGTGGCTTTGCAGAGAGCGGCAGAAGAGGGCACTGGAGGGGTTTGTTGGGGAAGGTTCACTGGCGCCGAAGACGACCAGGAGCACCCAAGACTCACCCCTGGACTGGAACTTTGCCCAGGACTCCTGCAGTCTGTGTGCAGACACATTGCCCAGTGTCTGCCCTGTCGGCCTGTGCTACCACTGAGCCTGTGGGGCCTTGCTTTGGATGCAGCCCTGTTTTACTGCTCCCCCTAGATCTCCCCTCGTTGTTTTTCTTCTCTCATCCCTCTGTAAATAAATATTTCCCTTTCTTATGTCCATTGTACTTTTCCTGTGGGTGTGTGTGTTCACTCTGGGGGGTTTGGAACAGGTGCCCCTCGGGTGGAAGGGACTTTCCCTGCTGCATTCCTGCGCACGCCCTCTCTTGGCCAGAGCTGCCTGCAGAGCAGACTCCATCTTGGCCACGAGGGCGTTAGAGTTACATATGTAATTCAGCTGCATTGCGATGGAGGGGCAGTAAGGGCCAAAGCTTCCCCCTTTGCTCTCTACCACGTCCCCTGCAGGGCCAGGAGCAGCTCTGCCTCTCACATGAGCTGGGAGCACTCAGAACAGCTTCCTTCCTTCCTCTAGCTCCTCAGCATCCCTGCTGACCACCTGCTGTATCGCAGAGAAGGCAGGAAAGAGTAGCTCTGGCTGCTCCATTTAGGCTGACCAGACAGCAACTGTGAAAAATCCGGACGGGGGTGGGGAGTAATAGGAGCCTATATAAGGAAAAGACCTAAAAATTGGGACTGTCCCTATAAAATTGGGACATCAGGTCACCTTAGCTCTGTCGCCTGGTTCCCCCGGGAGATGTGAGAGGCCCAGGAAAAAGCAAGACAGGAGCTCAGCTAGCAAAGGATGGCCCCTCTCCCCCACATGCAGCAGCCCAGAGTGGCTAATGAGGAGAAGCTGAGAACCAACCACCTGTTATGGCACTCTCTGATTTTCTGACCCAGCTCAGGTTAGAGACGCCCCCAAGCTTGTGCCAGCTGGCAGCAATCCCCTGGGGATAGTCAGAGCAGAGCACTCTGCAGCTGCTGTCCCTCCCCTCAACCTTGAGTGGTACAAAGGAGCATGACAAGGCAGGAAATCTGCCCCGGAGCATTGACTGGAGCACCTTGATCTTTTTGAACTGATATGTTTCCTCCTCCCGCTCCTGGTTAAAATCAGATTATATTGAACATATGCCCCTCCCTACCAGAAACAGGTACCCATATCCGTCTGCAAGTATAACCCAAACTAAACCTATGTGATTATGTTGTATAGTGTTTCCCCTTCTTTGGATTGAAGACATTTTCCCTCTGTTGCAGACACCAAAATCTCTGATGTAAGACTTCAGTGGCTGCAGAGCCTCCATGGGGAGGATTGAGTTGTCACTGAGGTACATTTATTTGAGCCTCAGGCGAGAAGTAAAACACTAGCTTGAAAAGTAAAACTTCAGGTGGAAAATGTGTTATGCCCCACAACACTGAAAAGTTAGACTCTCTGAGTGAACTGGAAGTGGTTAGTTTAATTAAACCATCACTTTCATTATGAACACACAACACCTATCATGGCATAATTTATACACACACACACACAGACACACACACACGACATCTGTGCATGAAAATGACCCGAGACATATTCACATTTTCAGTAGGAGGTGCTTGCTGTCAACACCACCAAAACATGATAAGAGGTGTAGCTGTCACTCCAATTCCTGCTCATGCAGGTTCATGATGGACCAGCACTGTCTGACAATTCTTAAGGGTTCTGTAAAAAAGATGTGGTCAATGTATTGACCTATGATCATTTGCTTTCAGCCTGATCAGATTTTTAAATACTTCCTAGAAGCTTTTAGGTGACAGTCCCCTTCCAAGTTCCTACTAGTGTTTGTGCCAAACCATGCCGAAATTTCTGTGAAGGACAGTGTAGCAGGGGGTACCCCCACTCGGGCCTGAAGGGGCTTGAAAATAGCCCAGGAGAGGACTGTGGCTGGAGCAAGCAGCCCTAGGCTGAGTGGAAAGGTAGGCTCAGCAGGGGCCATGCCCCAATTAAGGCCCAGCTGGCCCTTATAAGTGGGCAGTAAGCCAAGAGCACAGAGTCTCCTCTAGCTGTGGAGGGAGATGGGCCTAGCTGCTGGAGTACTTGAGAAGATACCTGGAGTGGTACAGGGCTGGGGGATGGCCAGAGGAGCTGGGGAGCTCTGGCCTCGAAACCCCCCAGGCTGAAGGCCTAAACTAAGGCCATTAAAGGGTACTGGAGTTACAGGGGGCAGCCGCCGGCTAGGCAGAGGCAGCAGGTCCCCTTTGCCTGTGATGACTAGCTTATATACCGCAGTCTGCCCCAGTGAACGGGGGCTAGACGGTGACTGGGCAGTCGCCAAAGACTGAGGCGAGGTGGAGATAGTGGGTGGGGGTTCCCCAGGGAGGAGAGACCCAGACTGAGGGGGCAGCACCCCAGGCAAAGGGGCACCGGGGTCTGGGAGGGACTCGGGGATCAGTGGCAAGCGGGACACCGACCAACAGAGGGCGCTCCAGCGGCTGGTGAGCTGATTCCCCAGAGAGACCAGCAGGAGGTGCCGCAAGGGTGAGTCTGACCCATTTACAGACAGGATAAAAGGATCTGGCAAGAAACAAGTTTCTATTATGTAAATGAAGGTGTACTGTACAGAGTGTTATTTTGTTTCACCAAAGACCTATATCGGCAAAAGAATAGTTCAGAAATCTTGGAAAACAAAGAATATGAAATTGAAATATCTTTGTCCTCTTTGTGGGGGAGATTTTCAAAGGAGTGTATGGACCATAGCTGCACAAATCCCATTAACAGATAATGAGATTTCTGCTCACACATACCTACCCTTCAGCACTTTGAAAATACACCCTCTCGTTGACTAATGAACACTACATTAAGGCTGTTCTAAACACATCAGCTTTCTTGTAGGAAAATAGATTATCTTATAGGAAAATTAAGATGATCTATAGAGGTTTAAGAGCTACCAAGCTTGAAGACTCTGGCAACATAAGGAAAGACAGCCTAGCACAGGTGATGTCCAGTTGCTACACCAGTGTCTTTAAGAAGGATCTTTTTTTCTAGCCAGTTAAATCCTTATCCAGTTTTATTATTTGGGTGCAAAAATATCATAATCAGACAACTCAAGCACAGTACAAGTTTATATTTCTCACTGGTAGCTGTGTACAAGTAGTGACAAAGTCACTGCGATCCTCTGAGGGAGTAGGTGGGCTTTGACTGAAATGTGTGTCTTCCCCACCCAATTTTTAATTTTCCATTTTGCTAATAAAACAATTCCTGTACTATGATGAAAGGTACTATATTTTAATGTATATAATAGGCACTCTAAGATGCGCTCCTATAGCCTCTTATCAATCCAAATAAGTGCCCTACTTTGCACTCCTTGAATCTTTGGTTTGAAAGACTCAACATTAAAAAAATTATAATAAAAAAGCTACCTTGTTCTTATAAATCCTTTCCCATTCATAGATGTGAAAGCATTTATATAGGAGGCAAGTTTCATTATTCTCTTTTTTGGAAGAGGAGAAGCTGAGAACTGACAAAGCCAGAAATAGCCTACATGTCCCATATCTCTGCCTAGTGCACAGTCCATGAGATTTGTATTGTGATAAGCATCACCTTTCTTTTGGCCTGATTTCTTTAGGATCTTCTTAAAACCATTGTTTTCTTTTCTTTGGTTTTTTTTTTTTTTTTTGGAGGGGGAGGGGAGTGTTAGCTTTGATTGAATATTTCTATGTAAGGTTTTGTTTGAGGGGTTTTTGTTTCTTTGGGTTTTAGAGTTTTTCCATATATTTTCTTTGGAGACTGTTCTACTCACTATCATTATTTGTTATGAGCATCATTACTGCTCTTTATATATATTTTTTTAATTAGATTTTTGGATTTTGCTCCGTCAAGGAGCAGAACTTATTTTGGGACAATCATAGCCTAGTGGCAAAATTGGGTGATTCTGTCACTCCGCTTTCCATAAAGCTACTTCATTTGTTGTGTGATTCATTAAAATGAACACTAGGTTCAAGATAGGCTTTTTGAAGAGGGAAAAATAAGGGCACAGCTAATGAGCTTTCCGAGGTTTGCAAAATCTAATGCATTTCCATGTGTTGCTGCCAAGGTTGCTTCTTGCAGCAAGGCAGGCCGCTTTCTCTCTCTAAGGTCACTTCTTGAAATAATTGCTGACAATAACGGTGCAATAACAGCATACGCAGAGTACAATTTATATATATCTATTCTACCATTCAACTTCAAAGCTTCTGCTTCCACTCAGATAGCATCAAAGGACCCCTCTGAAGTTAATGACAACGCTAAGTCAAATTGTTTCTGTCTGAATAATCCAAAACTCTTACAAAGACATCTAGTCTCTCTTCATCCATTGTAGTTGCCTTACTTCCTGTAACTACTTTAAGGCCATTTTTAAGTCCACAGCTTAAATGTTTCCATTGGGCCTGCTATTTTAATATAAACACGCCCACTTCTTTCCAGGGACAAATGTGCAGTTTTAGGTTTGGTGAGGTATTCAGCCCGCTCTGGTTATCTCTCGCTGACCTCTTGTAATGCACTTGCATAGATTATATATTTATTTCAGTCTTTTTCAATGTTCACCTCTCCAGTGCTCTAGATGCAATTCCAGTCAATTATGATTATTGAAATAATTGGGCAATGTTTGGAGTCATGGAGAAGTTATTTCCTGCCTTAAAATCAAAAAAATCTAATCCTTCAGTGTTCTCTTGGTCAAGACAAATATTAAAATGATTTCACATGTGCAAAAGACCTAAAACAAAATGTAAGTGAATGCATCCCCAGCTCAGATGTGGAATAGCAAATCAGCCATGAGTTTATTGGCCCTGTTTAATCTCTTGGGTCTCCCTTCCCTTTTACTGTTATCTTTTTTTAATCTGATTTTAATCTCCTTTTCCTTCAAGCATGTTATATGTGCTCTCCAAAGGGCGCTTCCTTGACACTGAGGTGTACATGTTATGAGACGTGGGAGAAATCTTCAAAATGCAACCCCAAACCAGGTGAAATTTGCCTAGTGTAGCCTACGGTTCCATTGTCAAAAGTGATCTAGGGTACACAAGTCTTCTGTATGAACCTAGAATTTGTGCCAAATGTGTAGGTTCACATGGATTTTGAAACTCAATTGTCAGGACAAATCAAATGGATTTGATTTGATTTGGTGTGGAGGGATTTTGCAATTACAAAATGTATGAACGAAGACTCTTGCTGTAGCATAAGAACTGATGGAAAATTGACTGGTTCAAGTCACAGTTTGGTATGACAAGGGGGCATGAAATCACAGTAATTTTTCAGCATGGTTTTAAACTGGATATTAAGAACGTTAGACTAGTTGGCGGGCAAGACCTTAGATGATTTGAACTAATCATGCTACTGTTTGTTACCTTAGAAAATTGATATCGTTGACTTGAACTTACAATAAATACCAAAAGACAAAGTGGTTGCATCATGACAAAAGAGACAATAAAGTGTTGAAATGCAGTAGTGGTAACATCAGAACGTTGGAGGCAGTAGATATGAAAGTTCTTCAGAAGATGGCAAGTGTAAAGTGGAATGATTTTAAGACAAATGAATAAGTTAGAAGGAGAATAGGATGTGAAGTCGGGATACAGGATTGACTGCAATCAAAAAGATTACAAGAACATAAAAATGACCATACTGTGTCAGACCAATGGTGAGGGACCTTGTCAAAGGCCTTCTAAAAGCCCAAGTACACTATATCCACTGGATGACCCTTGTTGACATGTTTGTTGACCCCTCCCTCAAAGACTTCAAATTGATGGGTGAAGTATGATTTCCCTTTACAAAAACTATGTTCACTCTTCCCCAATAAATCATGTTCATCTGTGTGTCTGATGGTGGGGACACTGCTGAAGACAAACAGATGATAAGATGACAAAGAAAATAATGTAAAACACAACCCAGGTCGGTCAGACCTCAAGGCTGACCACTGACTAGATGGCGGAACATCGTACACAGGGACATGACCAGGCAAGGCTTATTGGAGGAATGAGCCATGGACAGCAGTGAGTGGTGATGCTGCACTGCTCCCTGTGTCTGCAAAAGATGCTTTGGGATGAGAAGAAGAAAAAGGTTAGGACTGAGTTTGGATTTTCAATTTTGGGTAAATTTCAACCCCAAACTCCAAGTGAAAACTGGGTGTGAAAACCCCTATGAACTGAAACCATACAAAATGTTCCAACCCTGTGAAGAGAAAGTAATATGCTTTGGAAAACCGTGTACTGTATAACCACCACCTTGGTCCCAATTCCGCCTCCGTTTAAACTAATGGCACAATTGGGAGCAGGATTAAGCTCTTTAGTTCTAATTAACTAATATTCAGACTCGTTGCTGAGCTGTTTCTATTGCTGTACATTTAGTATGGGATTTCAAAAGCACTCCAGCATTGGCCTAATTCTGCCCCCGTTGAAAACAAAGGTAACATTTCAAAGATGGTCTAGTGGGGAGGGCACTCACCCAGGACTTGGAGGAACTGGGTTCAGATTCCTGGTCTACTATACATTTCCTGTGTGACATGAGGTAAATCACTTAGGGTCAGCTTTTAAAAGGTATTTAGACACCTAAATGGTCTCCACTTGCTATGGCATATAGGTGCGTAGTGGCATATTCTAAAGCATCTATGTGCTTTCAATGGGTCTTAGGTGACTAGGCACCTAGTGGGATTTTCAAACTTGCCTGTCTTCATCTTTAGGCATATAAACACCTTTAGAAATGTAGCCCCACCCTTTTGCCCCAAACAATCTCTTCCATAACTTTAACCATTTTATCAATTGGAATTTTTCCTCAAATTGAAGCTTGATTTGTAGAGGGCATGTGATGCTGCTCCGTTTCATTTCCAAAAAGTGACATGCTACTTACAGTAATAGTCACGGTAGACAGACTGTACACAATAAGCAACCATCAAGTGGAGACCATGCTCATTAAAAGTGTCTTGAGGTCACTCGAGCAGTTGCATTTGAAGTTTCATTTTTATCTTCAGCGAAAACAAGGTGATGGCAGATTTTGCTATGAATATAGCATTCAAGAGCTGGAGGAAGAAGTGCTTTTTGCTGTGTTCAAGCACATAGCAAAAGAAATGTGACAAGGATCCTTCAGCCCTCTTCACAAGATCACAGTGCAGTGTGCGACACTAAACTCACAGAAACTGTCTCCGATGGTTGTGTGGCTATGTGACTATTCTTCACAATTTCTGAATCATTTAAAACAATACTCACTGGCCTGAATGATGCACCACAGCAACTTCTGATAATATAGGTCTCTCTCCCTAAATTCATCCTGGCTTCAGTGTCAGAGAAGTCAAAGGTTACGGTGGCCATCCATCCCCCCTGAAGTGAGAAATCCATAGAGGTTGTTTTTGTGAACATTACGTTGATTGGATTGAGGGGGAGTGTTCTACCTAGTTCCGTGGATGAGCAAGATCCAATGGAGTTGGGGTGAATCAGGGGTAGCTCTAATGTTTTTGCCTCCCCAAGCAAAAAAACAAACTCCAGATGCTGCCCCCCCAACAAAAAAAGCAACCCCCACAATGCCTGCTGAAACAACCCCCCCCGCTTCTCCCACTCGCAGCAAGTGCGGCATGCCTGCAGCTCCGCTCCCCCGGCCGGTGGAGAGCAAGCGGGGCATGCCCGTGGCCCCGCTCTCCCTGGCCGGAGCGCGGGCAGGGAGCAAGCGCGGCATGCCGGCTGCCCCGTTCTCCCTGGCCGGCAGGGAGCGAGCACGGCATGCCGGCTGCCCCACTCTCCCTGGCCGGGGCGAGCAAGGCATCCCTGGGAGGGAGAGGGAGACGTGCGCCGTGGCTGCTCGGGTTCTCTTCTCCCCCTCCCTCCCAGGCTCTTAAGCCTGGGAGGGAGGTTGAGAAGCGGCACATGAAACAACTGTTTTGCGCGCCGATGCTCGGGGAGAAACTGAGCCGGCGGCGCTGCGCGAAAGCCGGCGGCGCAGAGCGGAGGTGAGTTGGGGCGGCCGGCCGGGGCACATTTCTAGGGGCGGCATGGCCGGTGCCAGAATACCGCCTCTAGAAATGTGCCGCCCCAAGCACCAGCTTGTTTTGCTGGTGCCTGGAGCCGGCCCTGTGGAGGATGTGTCAAGCTGACTCAAGGGGAATATAATCAGTGGGAGTTGTGTTGCTGTGTGAATAAGGATTATTTTGCAGCATGAGCCAGGGAGAGGCTAGTATTGCATTGTAGATGGTTTTGAAGAGTTTGTCCTGGAAGTCTCTCTTCATGTATCTAACTAGGGCAGTGGGATTCTTTTAATGCCTACTTTAAGGTAACTGTCATAGGGAGGACTAGACCCTTTAAGGGGGAACTGGTCCAGCTCACCTGTGCCTCAGTAACATATCTCACATGGGGCCTGATAGAAGGCAGCAGGTCTCTATGAAGGGACAGGAACAGGAAACAAAGAGAGGATGCTGTGGTAGAGACTACAGAAGAGCAGCAGTGAGCAGGAAGCTCCTGCAGGAGATCCTTCGCTGGGAGAAGGGTTTGCACCTGAAGAACAGTCCAGTTAGTAAGGGCAGGAAGTACCGGGTAGGACAGAAGCTCAGGAAGAGCTGCCAAGAGCAGACTCCAGGGGAGAAGAAAAGAACAATTCTTCTAGCAAGGGCTAGACGTGGCCTGTAAAAAGCAGGGAACTGAGTTGAACGTTGTAGATTTTACATTGGGTTTTTGAGTTTTAGGTTGAACTTTGATATTGTTAAACCCAGACCTTAAGAAGGAGTGTTTGAACTGAGCGAAGCTTGTGTGTGTGATGTTTATTGAAGAGGTGAAATTGAGGCAGTGACACCAGTGGCTATGAGGAGATGCTTGGGAGGCAGAGTCCCATCTACAATAACACAGTGTTAAGCAGTACGGTTTTGGAGATCTGTAGAGGGGACTGGGAAGATGGGCAGGAGGAAAGTAGATGTAAACCATTTATTAGACTGAGTCTGATATGTTTAATATCTTCCCCACTAGGAGTTTAGGGTTCCACCTGACAGGAAATGCACTCTTCAGTTAACACTGATCAGTGGTCAGTAAAGCTATTCCCATCCATAACTGTATGAAGTTCCTGGTTTCACATGTATTTCTAAACCAGGACAGGTGAAATGGCAGAGCTATTCTTGCTCCAGATGTCTCTGGCCAGACGCTGTGTCGCTATGTTGATTGCACCAGACCTCTGAGGCAGGAGATGTGCTACTCCAAAGCTGAACTTATTTGAGTATGTCCATTTAATGTGCAAGTTCCCAGATGAATTAAGATAGGGTTTCTTGCAGAGATGATCCTATATTACCTGTGAATTCCATCTTTGAGCTGGACTGAATAATATTGTTGAAGTGACCAAGCCTCATTTTTCTAGGTGATCTCAATGTCCATACAGATGATGGCTTTTCTAGTTTAGCTCAACATCAAATGGCTACAACGAACATGGGAATGTATCAGAGTTGTTTTTGTCTGAGTACCTACATAGCTGGAGGGAACTGTTTGCCTGAGCACCCTATATGGAAAATATACTGTGTAATATAACAAAGACGTAATCAAAACCATAGCCATTTAGGGTTTGATTCTATAGGTGAAAAACTCCACCTTAAACTTCATAAGTAACCAGCCTGCAGCCAATACAGATCCCACAGCACTGGCATAACATGCAGGGCCGGTGCAAGGATATTTTGCACCCAAGGCAAAACCCCCACTCCCTCCCACTTCCTGCCCCCCAAAGAACCCCTGCCCCTAACCACCCCCTGGGACTACATCCTCTATCTAAGCTTCCCTTCTCCTTGTCCCCGACTGCCCCCTCCTGAGACCCCCCCGACCCGAATTGCCCCCCTAGAACCCCATCCCCTACCTGTCCCCTGACTGCCCCGACCCCTATCCATACCTCCGCCCCCTGACAGATCCCTGGGACTCCCACACCTATCCAACTGCTGCCTGTCCCCTGGCCTGACTGCCCCCCCCCCAACCCATCCAACTCCCCCTGCTCCCTGCCCCTGACTGCCCTGACCTCTCTCCACACCCTCACCCTCTGACAGCCCCCCCCAACCCATCCAACCCCCTTACTCCCTGACTACCCCCTCCAGAGACTCACTGCCCCTTCTCCAACTGCCCGGCATGCTATTGTAGACACGTTGCCGGCCGCGCTCCCCTGTCATGCTGGAATGCGGGGGGGGGGGCAGGGGAGGAGTAGGAGGGGAGGGGCGGAGTTCTAGAGTTGCCGGAGGCCCCAATGCCGGCGATCTGGGCTGTGGGGGGCGTGGCTGCTCCCCACTAGCAGCACCACCACTTTTGCAGGGCTGCTGCCCCTCCTGCATGCACCGCGCCGGCTCCTCCATGGCTGGGGCTCACTGCTGCTGCAAGCGTGACGCTCCGGCTCTCAGTGCTCCAGGCAGGGGGTGGGGAGGCTGGGACCAGCCCCTGGGCAGGGCGCCACTTTTTGGTGCCCCCCAAATCTTGGCACCCTAGGCTACCACCTAGGTCGCCTAGTGGTTGCACCGGCCCTGATAACCTGCTTTCTTTGCTGAACTCTGCTTAATATATTGGCTGGCACATTCTGCCCTAGCTTCAGATTCTGAATGGTTTGAAGGTGTATCCTCATAAATAAAATAGTGATGCAACTGGAAAAGAGAAAAAAGGTGATAAAAAGTAGAAATTCAGGATCAGACAATTAAACATCACAGAGGCAAAGAGAAACCATTTGTCTGTTTCTGGTGGGATTTTACCCCCCTTTCTTTCCTAGTTTTCTTTTCCCCGTTGCCTTAAACTTTCAGTCTCACTCCTTCTCTTTCCTGTTTTTTTTGGTTTCTTGACTTAATTTTTCCCTTTACTTTTTCATTCTGTTGAGATACAATAAGCTTTAATGAATCCCCTAATGCATTTCTAGATTCATGTTGCCCATAGACACTACAAACCAAAAAAGGGCATGTAAGAACAAGGTTGTGCCTAACTGTACACTGGCACATTTAGAATGATAGTTTCGGCTAGTGTAAAGCAGCCTAGCCCCACCGAAGTCAATGCAGATTTTCACCAGCTGAGGATCTGCCCCATAGAGTAGATGGGCCATTTAAGCGTTGGTCTCTATTTTCCTTTTGTAGACAGTTTGCTTCTTTATTTACTCTTTTTTTCTTATGTTTCTTGTAGTTTTGCTCTGGTTTATACTCTAAGTTATTTTTCCCTTTGTGCTAGGAATGTGTTTATTTTGTTTGGTCTTTCATCTCCTTTTGGTATTTGCTGACTATGAAGTTTATCTGACTCTTTAAATGCTCTATCTTTCAGTTGTATGTGGCTGTGAAAAATGGCTTTCCTTCTTTGTTTCTCTTATGTGCTTGTTTCTCTTCCAGTCTTGGGCCCAATTGCAGCCCACAGGATAGGAGTAACTCTCATTAAAGTTATTGGGAATTGCTTATCCAGCAGGGGAGTAAACTTGGCTCCTTGTGTTAGACGGGTGTGTTCACACTCTTTCTAGCACCCCTCCTAACTCTTCTGACTTTGCCTTTTGATCCAAGGGAAATTCTTTCTCCTTTCTATGTACAAATCTTGTTTGCCTTCTATGGTCTCTAATAATTCAGTCTTTATCTCTTGCGTGTTAGCAGCCCTTCTTAAACTGAGGATACCTGCCTGTGTGCTTGCTGTTCCTTCTCACTCATGGAATGACCTGAAATGTTTGCTGATAAAAGCTGCAACAACTGAGTTCTGGTGTGGTAAAATCAGGCTTTCTGTAGGCACAAATGCGAAGGGATGCTAGTCAAGCCACTGATTCATCAGTTGGCTTCAAATCAAGGGTCAGCCCTACAGCAGGTTGACTGATTCGGCCCCAATACCTATTCATGTTTCAGCAGCTTGGCTGGAATCCCCTAATAAATATTTAGTGCCAAATCATAATTAACTCCATCGACAGAGTCTTTATGAGTGTATGTCTCATAAGGTCACAGATCCTCCCTTTGGAGAAACACAGATTGGTAGGTGACACAGAGAAGTGATAGGCAGCTAAGTAAGATCCAGGTACTTTCCATTTGGATATTTCAACTGTCTCATCCCATTGGGAAACTTTAAAATGTTTTCCAAATTAAATTATCAAAATCAGGATGTATGGTTACCAGAGGCGATGGACTTGGGGGGGGGGGGGGCGGCAGGAGGCCATGGCCCCACCACTTTTATAGCCTTCCCATTTTCTACCAGCTGTAAGGATGCGCGATGGTGGGGGGGAGAGGGCGGGGTCTGGGGGGGGAAAGAGGTGGTGTGGGGGTGTGGCCTCAGCAGGAAGGGTCTGGGAATGGGTAGCACAAGGGCAGGGGTTGGAGGGAAGGGTGGCATGGTGGTGGTGGGGGGGCATAGTTTGGGTGCCCGTGGGGCCCCCTCTCCCCCACTGTTAGGAAGCTTCCACCCACCCCTGATGGTTACCTTAGCTGTAAAGTGAAAGGAAGATATTTTCATAATCTTGGGAGGTAACTTTTGGACAGTAATATTCTCAAACTGGAAAAGAAATTCTAGATCCCTGCACTGTTCATAGTGCATATACAAATAATAAATGGACACTAATTTCACATAATCAAGAATGATTTCAAAACATTTCAGACTTTGATCCAAATTCTGCCCTCAAGTACAGCTGTGTGACACCACTGAATACAATGGGGTTGCATGTGTGAAAGAAAAGGTAGAATTTGGTCCTTTATATAGAAATCAGTTAAAGTGCAGCCACCTCTGAAGTGTAATGTGGCAGCTGTCTGCCCGTGCACCATAACAATAATACAAAACAGCGTAAGACATAAACAAACTGACCACTCACTATTATCAGCAGAATATCGGTTTTTGGCAGACCCATACAGAGCCTGCTTCTCAATTCAGAAGATACTAAAGTTTCTATTCCTGCATTATATAGTTGTTTTGCAATTAATCTGTCACTTTCATAGATACTGATTTAGGGCCCTAGCCAGGAATAAATTATGCAGCAATTACACAGATTTTCTCTTTTAGCAATGTTACTTGCTCTGAATGCTACCTTGTCTACTTTTTTCCCCAGCAAGTAGATGCATATTCTTGAATATGGCTTACTCAACTTGCAATGGGATGATCAGCCTGATACAAGTTGCAGGTGTCCCCAGCTATGTTAAAAAACATATGGAAAAGAGAACAGCTGGCATAAAATGCTAGTTCACAAATGCAAAACTCAAACCTACCTATCTGTATAGATTACTGGGACAGTGAACTAATTCAGGGAAAAGAAAAGCCAGCCTGAAACTTTGCTCCAAATTCAAACTAAACTTGAATCTTACAAGGGCGAACAGCTGAAATTTTTTGTGCATGCCTCCATGCAACCGGGTTTTGGTCAGGGCTGGAATAGAAATGACAAAATACCTTAGAAAAACCTTCTAAAATTATACCTATTCCATTAAACATTCTAGATGAGCACCTGACGATCCCATTGACTTCATTTGCAATTGTAGATTCTTTAACATATAAGCTCTTTGGGGGAATGGATTTACTTTGTTGTAGTTCCCCTGCTGGACAACAAAACAGACTAACGCTAGATAAACAAAATAGATAATACGGAATCAGATGCAATTACTTTAGATTCTGTGTAAGGAAGGGTTACTGCATTACTGTGCAGCTCAGGCTGAGGCAGGAAGGCCACAACAGCCCCTTTGTGGGAAATGCCATGTTGAATTATTTCACACACAGCCCCATGATCAGGAATTTGCTCTCATAGAATTCCAGCCTGATTTTCAAACCAAAGAGGTTTGGAGAAGAAAGGGAAAGCTTCAAAGTAGTATCTGACATTTTGTATGCTTATCCGCACCAACCCCGCCAAACCTTGGGCAACACTTAGCACAATGGGGACGTGATTATAATTGTGGACTTTGGGTGTTATAAATTATTGTTAACACTAATCCCATCTCACTCCCTGGCTGTTCACATCTAGCTGGTTAGGTTCCAATATGGGTAACTACAATATACCTCTCTACAATTCCATCTTCAGTTTCCACTGGACGAGGTATTCTTCACTGCCTTAACCTAAACTCGTGCATAGTACTGTTTTGCATAGGTAAACAGATATTTGTATTTCTTCCCAGAGATGACTGCATGTCACTCATGGATGAAGTGACCTCTACTATAGTTTGCTTATGGTACTCTAAGGACCTAATCCTGCTAAGATCTATGAACATGCCTGGGTCATCTATGAAGTCATCCCCTTCAAGTCCTTGTGACTATTGAAGAATTAAAGTTAAACTTGTGTATGTCATTGCAGAATTGGGGCCTAAGGCTGTAACGTGACTTGGGATCAACGTGCGAGAGATTGTGACAAAGCTTCACTCTTTGCAGTAACTGTGATGGATGTGAAGCTGCTCTAATAATGTCTGAACAGTGTCAGTACTTTTGGGGATCTTTGCTGTACAGCTATCCTGGGCAGTTGGGGAACTAAGCAGGAAAGCAAAACAATAACTCCAGATAAGGCAATCCCTTTCCCCCAGAAGACACTTGGGGTATTTTTACAGGACAAGGGAGAGCAGCTGGCCCCAAGGAGATTGGCTCAACCTTCCACTGAACCTACCAGACTGGTTTATGACAACAGGGCCAAAAAACCTGGCTGGAAAACAAAGGACTCTGGCTGGATAAAAAATGACTCACTCTCTGGGTGGGGGGAGGCAGTTATTGTGGAGTTGTTCAAGGGGAAAAGACTGACACACACAGACACCTGCTGGGGTGTCTGATTAAGTTAAGCTTGCCTAGGTTCCCATCAGGTGCTGGTAACCCTCTAGGTAAGATAGACATGCCTATAAACTGTTCATTATTTTAAAATCCTTGTATCATCATGCTTTGCTTTAAGGCAGCTGTCTGATCACAGTATTCACCACTGGTCACAGACTCCTGAAGGGCAGAACCACAGGTACCTGGATCCAATATGACGTAATGGGTAATCACATTGATCCACAGGGCACAGTAGCCCAGGATAGGCAAAGGCACCTGAAGGTATGCATTCAGAGAGACCAGAAAGGGGACATGTGCAACTAGCACTCTAACTCTGACCTTAGCATTATGGGGCTACTATTTTTTCCAAACTGCCTCTTTTTTTAAGTCTTAGTTGTTTTTTTTTTTACTATGCCCCTTGCATAGGGCACAGCATTGGCTATTTCCGTTAACACTTGCAAGTCGTCTGGACTGACCTTTTGTGCTCAGGGGCACAGTCAACAGCAATAACCAAGAATAATAATAGAGAGTGATCTTCATGGAGAAGGGGGAAAAAGGACCCAGAAATACCCTGGGAGAGAGAAGCAAATTGGACAGAGCATTAGTCTGAATAAAGAAGGCACAAAAGGCTACAGCTGTCGCCGAAACAGACACACCCCATGTGCTTTTTGGACTATGTCCAGAGCTCCTTGCATCCTGTGCACAGTCAGGCTAGGTAATGGTGCAGAAGACTGCTGCACAACCTGCTGTCTTATTTTTCTTCTGGGGAAGAGAACCCAAGGTATTTATCTTAGTCATTGAACCACATTGACATGAACCCCACCCCACCCCCAGCCAGATTTCCATATTTTTGCTATTCTTTGACACAACAGAAGCATACTCTGCACCCCAGCTGACCCTTTCTCTCACTGACTATTACTAGTGGTTATTGTTCACACTACAGGAGTATCTACAGGCTCCAACCAAGATCAGAAACAAATTGTGCTAGGAACACACACACTTTTTTTAAGTCCCCGCCTCAAAGAATTAGCTAGAAGGGGAGGATTATTATCCTCATTTCACAGAGGGAAAACTCAGGTACAGAGATTTCTATTTTCTCTTAGACCACCTGGGGTGTCTGTCATAGAGTGATGAACTGAACCCAGCTCTTCTGAGTCCAGTCTAATGTCTTGACCCCAAGACGACCCTTCCTCCCATCCTATATATGCTCTGTGTGTGGGAGGAGAGAACACTGGGGTGCACATTAAACACAACTGTTCCAGTGCACATTTTTGTGGATTTATTTACTTTGCACATTGTCTATGATTACAGAGCAATAGCACTCTTCTCTCTCCTAGTTCCACCCCTCTGGTGCACCTTGTTTAATATTCTCGATGACAGAAAGGTCCTTGAGCCTTAAAACATCTTTTTCAATACAGTCACTCAGTTCATTAACAATTAAATGACATACACTTTTTGTTTATAATATCCAAGGGCAGGTGTTTGGAACGCGAAAGAAATAATCTCAATATATGCATAAACTGAGCTGGACCTACAGGGCACCTCTCCAGTTACCACAGACCATTAGTTTAGCATTTCACACACCTTGCAAAAATATTGACTCCTTAAGGAAAAAGTCCGTCTCATCATCTCTCAAGCAAGGCTGAACACTGGTATCTGCAGTGGTGCTGAAATGCAGTTTGGTCCTGTCTGTTGTAGTTAAATCTTTTCATCACTCACTCACCTTCATCCACTTCTGCCACGTTACCCAGCATTTTCTAAACCCAAAGCTCTTAGCAACTTTACTCTTTGCAAGGTGGTGTCAGGAAGTAAATCAATTGGGCACAGCACATCCATCTGATACGTGGTTGGTCTAAACAACACAAACACTTAACATTTTTATTTAATTTAGTCTCTAGCACTTAAACATGTCCACAACAGGTTAGTAGAACACCCCAAAAACAATAATTGCTAACATTTGCAGTGTTCTTTGAGTGGTTGCCCCTCTCCTCTGGCTTGCCTTGGTTGGTTATGCTAAAGGTCCTGCAAAGGTCTACTGGCTAGCTTAGCTGCTTTTAGCAATGAGAAAATTAATTGATATTCCAGTTACTGGCAGTGGCCTAAAAACATTAGGCAATCTGCTGGTTGTCAAAATTTTCCCTTACATACACTGTATATTTTTAAAGTATAAACACTGCCTTTTGGTACCACGTTTTAATTATTTCTTCGGCCTGTGAAGACTTCATAAATTATTGCCGGTCATGGGCCAGATTGTTTGTCTTTTTAAGCCAGTATAGTGTATAGCTAAAGCAAACTCTTTTATATGCATCTATTCATGCTTCACCTCACTGTAGTATGCACCCTGTGAGAATTATTGCAAAGGCAGTGCAATATATAAAGGGAAGGCACTTCACAAATTAAGACAAAGAGTCAGATCCTCATCTGCTGTAAATTGACTGACCCTGATTTATACCAGTGAAGGATCTGACCCATAATGTATGAAATTGATAATGTGGACAAAATGTACCTAAAATTACACAGTATCTGTAATTTGCTAATGGTCCTACTGACTAGCAAATATCCACAGGGGTGGAAATCATACTTATGATAAAATAAAGCACAAAAGCCACCCACATAGTTTAGAAACAAAGCCATTTATCAGCACTCGCTGTCTCCATTCCATCAAACAAATGTTCCCAAGCTATCTGTTGTTGTTAATTCAGAGCGTGGAGAACAATAGAAAACCTCCTGAAATAATATTACTGTGTTACCTGTGGAAGCTACTTCAAAGAACAAACACAACAGACGTGCATTGCAGTAGGCATGTCATCATTGTAAACAAATTCTCTCTTGAGAGGATATAGCTAATGGAAACTTCATGATGTTTCCTAAGTACCTGAAGGCAAGACCAGGCACTGTATGTTTGTCAATGGTCCCTTTTTTAAAGGGCCTGCCCCGTTATTGATATTTAGCATTCCACACAAATGTTATCTAATGTACTATGGTAATGAGGACCATATGCATGCCTTGATCTTTTATGTGTTCAGCCTCCCCACTCCCTGTGAGGTAGAGAAGAGTGATTAACTTCATTATACAGAAAAGGAACTGAGGCAAAGACAAAGTGTGACTTGCCCAAGGTGTTGCAGGAAGTCTGAGCCAGAGTAGGGAGTTGAATCCATCTCTCTGTGTCCTAGATTAGCGCCCTAACCACTGGGCAACCCTTCCTCTCTTCCACTGATACTGCTCCACAAGAACAGCAAGGGTGACTCTGTAAATGTTAATTTAATTGCATTTCTTTCGTGAGATCTTATATTAATTATATCACCTTATTACAGCCACAAGCCATATTGTCCAAAAGAAGTGTCTCCTGGTGGTTACTGCTTTTCAACAGATAGCAAATTAACCCACATATTGCAATAGGGTGACCAGATGTCCCGATTTTATAGGGACAGTCCCGATTTTGGGGTCTTTTTCTTATATAGTCTCCTATTACCCCCCCACCCCCACCCCGATTTTTCACATTTGCTATCTGGTCACCCTATATGGCAATGACATACAGTACAGCTCACTTATCTAGAAGGCTCACACAATTTGAAACCCTTATGCCATTTAAGTTTTTTATTTTTTAACAATGACCATTAAAACGTGCAAATCTTTTCAGTGATAGTTGGTGTCAGTAGTGACTGCTATGCAAAACCATTTCCAATATGACCTGACTTTTTGAAGTCATTCAAACCTCTTTTTTTATGACATATTTGTTCATTGCCTAAGGTGAACATTTGGGGAAAGTTTAAGCAAAATCTGTTTAACATGTCTGAATGAAAATACCTATTTATTGTTCCTTTCAGCCCAGCTTCCTTGGGCTAGCTGCATTATTATCTCACTTATGTGTTTCAGAAATGCTGCATGATCACAATAGGACAGCAGAAATTATGCTTCTTTCATGGTTCAGAAAGCCAAGTCTGCACAAAAATCGTGCATGGAACATATTGACATGAGCATGTACGAGATAGGAGTAGGACCTAAAGGTAACAGGCCCTGCGCCCTTCTATATTTATGTTTGTACAGCACCTTATACTATGGGGCTCAGCCTGGTTGTGGCTTTTAGGTGCAATCACAATCTAAATGTTTACAGTAGTTGTACCCATTTTTACCACTGATAAACTGAGGTACAGAGAGTTTAAGTGTCAAGGTCACATAGCTAACCATTGGTAGGAATGGGAAAATATTCGGGTTCTGATGCTCAGTATGTTGTAATTAGCAGACAACAATCTCTTGTTCCCTCTTCATTGCTAGTCTGTTTGTTTGGGTCTTTTTGTTTTTGTTTGGTTTTATTTATTTATTTTTTAACAGAAAACTGCCTTGTTTTTTGTTTTTTTCAGAAGTTTTTTCAGAGTTTTTTTCCAAGTATTTTTGATACTTGTAGATGAGACTGCCCATTTACCCAAAGACACACTAAGGAGATCAAAAGCTTGTTTCTTATCACATTATCACTATGCCAACTTCTATTTTCTTTCTTTGGCTTCTTTAGACAGTCAAAAGGCTCAAAAGAAATGACCTCTGATATATAGATTGGGCTTTCAAGTAAATTATATCTTTAAAAAAAAAAAAGTGAAATAGAAGTACATTCCAGTTAGTGTAGCCTTACATTTCATTATGAGGTCATGGAAATGTAATTGTTTTGTCAGAGTTTTGCAGGGAAGGCTATTCCTATGACTGAAGCATCAGAAGAACTGCATTCATTTGCAGGTTTTGGTATAGAATTTGTAACCTTGTCTGTGACCTTGAGCAGGTCAGTTAAGCTATGTGCCTCAGTTTCCTCCTCTGTAAAATGAGACTAATTATATTTACCTTCCTCCATAGAGTGTTGGAAAGTTTAAGTTATTAACATTTGAGATCGTCAGAGGGAAAGTGATTTTATATTTATATTTGTATTGCTGCAGCCCCTAAAGATATGTCTACACATACAAGACTTGGGCTTGTGGGACTCACGCCAGCTCTCTAAAAAACAGCTGTGTAGACAGTGTTTGGAAGCTGCAGTTCAGACTGGCCCTCAGGCTCTGAAGCCTGGAGAGGAGGAGGGCTTCAGAGCCTGTGCTCCAACATCCAAACACTGTCTACACAGCTATTTTTATGGCATTAGGACTTAACTGAGCTAAGTGCTGTATAAACACAGAACAAAAGGATGGTGCCTGCCCATAAGAGCTGGTCCTGGTGACACAAACACCCATGTATATAACTTTATTCATGACTTGTTCCACTAACTTCAATGGGACTACTTATCCAAGCACTTAAGTATATGCTGGAAGGGACCCATTTTGTAAAAAGTGTTTCTAATTCACTTTTTGAAATCTAGATCTAGAAGCTTCCTGACTTAAGATTTTCCTCACTGGGGAAAAAGGTGACTCACATGGAGCAGCTATATGTGTAAGATCATTAAGGCAATAGAAGCAATTTCATCATAGATTCCAGAAGAATGCAAAATATAGCTTTGTATTGGCATGCAATTAATCAACATGTGCCCTCTGCTATTCACGGCATCTAGTAAAATGTTTCTCTTGTCCTGATGTATGTATGTGTATATATTATTTCTTTAAAAAAATAATACTGTACATAAGTGTCTGGTCATTCGAGTTAAATGTCTTTTTTCCCCTTAACCCTAGATCCAGCTTCTGCCAAGTTGGGGACCTGTTCGCACTTTGCAGTAAACACTTAGCTCTGATCCATTGTAACTTGCTCAGTTAAGTCCCTAAACTCATTTCTATGAGGAACTTGTGATTTAAGAGGGGGTGGGGAGAGAGGGATGTTGAAAAACTGCTTAGCTGAGCCTGACATTTTACTTTTTAAATATTAATTATACTGTGGGCTTCTTCCTATTTACATACTTAAGTGTTTGCTTGGGACATAAATGGTATTAAATTGTCTTGAGAAAGCTACAGAGCAGCTTTGTTAGATAAAACTTCTTGCAGCTGGTAATTTTTGGCAATTAATATTATGAATGCTAATGGCATAGGGACTGGGGGGGGAAGTTGCTTCCAGGTTGCTACTTATCTCTGTAAAATGAAAGAAAATGTCAGAAGTGGTGGGCCTGCTGAGAGCATCACTTCTGGGATGAAAAGAGGTGGCAAATGCTAAAATTACCATATTTATGGACACTGTAGAATTTTAAGATCTGAATGAGTTGCTCATAAATATAGTTTACTGTAAATACGAAAGATGACTTTTTTAAAAAAAGTGAGCGCATCAGTATTCTCAGCGATATATAGATAATAAAAACCCCGCTACCTAATGCATTTCTGCTTATGAAAGAGGTCTGAGCTGCAAAATTTGAATATTACTCTGGGTCCAAACTTTGAGGATGTGGTAAGCCAGAGTTATCGTTCAACCTTGTATAGATTTGGGGTCAGCCATAAAGTTTGACGTCTGAGTTGCTTATCATCTTCCAGCTCCTTTGTTCACTCAGGCACCACAAAAGGGTTGGATCTGGCCAGCTAAGTGCTCTGGGGCAGGGTAACTCTTAGTGACAGAGTTGGTGTACTCTTGCTTGTGTTATCTCCCATGACTTGCCTCTTGATGAGGAAGGCATAGTGCCAGAGTACTAACCCCTCTAGTTTTATGGCTCCACAGAGACTAACTGGCAGAACATAGAGCAGCTCCTATGCTGCTCTAGCCTTCCCCAGGACATGGTTGGCACAGATGCACCATGAAAATCAGTGAATCAGATCCCCTCTGCTTTCAACCTCCTCCCATCTCCTGTGCTGAACAGATCTTGGCACACTGTGGCTCTGAATCTAGATCAAAATTTTCCAAATTGCAGAGGTGTTCAGATCTAGGAATTTAACTTGGCCCACCTAAGCTTTTCATTACGTCCTCACTAATCCTTCATTCCCCAACAGGAAAGATTAGTATAATGAATTCAAGTGTATTTTTTCATTTTTAAACCCCCCAAAGCAATTAAAAAGCTGCATGCAGTTAGTAGGGACCTGTTGCCTAGTAGAATACCATCCAAAGCCATATGTTTTGCTCTAGCAACACAAGAAAAACCCACTGATATCAATGACAGCTACCCATTCAGACAGAGTAGTAGCTGATTCCCAATGATCAGGGTCACTTCAGAGAGGAAGGGTGGTTTTGTGCTTTCGAATATTATCATAAGGCACTTATTGGGGCTTAGGAGATCTAGGTTCAGTTTCTATCTCTGCTAAAGACTTCCTATGTAACCTTGGGAAAGTTACTTCCTCTCTCTGTGCCTTAGCTTCCCTTTATCAAATGAGGATAACAATACTACCCTTTCTTATACCCAATGACTGTTTAGATTGTAGACTCTTCAGAACATGGTTACAGAACATCCAGGACCAGTGGGACCCTGATGTTTGTTGGTACTTCTAGAATCATAGAATCTCAGGGTTGGAAGGGACCTCAGGAGGTCATCTAGTCCAACCCCCTGCTCAAAGCAGGACCAACCCCAACTAGACCATCCCATTCTAGGTACTGCTGTAATGTAAATAAGAATGATAAAAGCAAATCTGAGGCCTTCTATACAGCCTCAGTTGATGTTCCAAAAATGCAGTACTCCTTTGTCGTGAGTGTAGAAGGAGGAGTGGGCAGAAACAAGGTAAGACACTCCTTTTTTTGTTTCAGTGGGACAACTGTGATTTCTTTCTCCCTTTTGTACAGTTTTATGCTCTTTCGTTGCTATCAATACATAATATCAAAAGAGGGCAGTTTTGCCTCTCCAGGCAAAACAATGGCTCAGCTTCTTGGAAATGTTTTTTTTTGTTCCGGAAGATGATACTAGCTCTCCTCTAAACTTTCTACTGTAGCCCAGTGTCAAACGGATGAAAAATGTTGTGCAAAAGTTTGTTTTAAATTCCTGTATCATACCCTGGTTTTGAGACCAGTTTTCACATCCTCAGAATTTTGCTCTGTGCCCACTTTTGAGGAACTGAGTCTTTCATATGACTGGCTGCTGAACTCCACTCTTAGTTCAACTGGAAGGTCCATGGCAGCCATGTTTGGCAATTTTTTCTTATAGGGCACAACAGAATACCGAGCCCACATCCCAGATGCTTTATACACACAAACTCAGACAGTCGATCAGGGTGGAATGGAACTGGCTAGGCACCTATGCATTCTAGTTCCACCTGTGGAGGTGACAGAAAGATCTGTACTAGTTTTTGTCCTACATCCGAGTGTTTGACCAAGGTGGAGCCAAGCTGAGGTGTCGTTGTCAGCTGCCACAAAAGAGGACAGCTGCTGCTAAATTTTTTCCTCTGAGTGGACAGCTGTATACGTGATGGTGCAATACCGACATTTTTAATACTGGGACTATCCCAAATTCATGCCAAAATGCTTTTGTAAGTGCCAAAGCATACAATTCTATATCCTCTACTATCATTCATATCTATCTGAGGTTTCGGGAAGGCTATGAATGAGGAGATGGTGATAGCTTGGTGAACTGAGATAGGGAGACCATTCCGCACCTAAGGTAGCATGTAAATAAATAGAGCCTCTGAGTCCAGACTGGGATTGCTAGCAGTGGGAGGAAGGATTGAAACATATGTGATGGATGCCATCTTGGCTGACACACTGGAGATAGAGCCAGAGACCTCCAGAGCTAAAAAAATGAGCTAAAGAGCCAAGTCTCTCTAGCTGGGGCTGTAAAAAACTCATTTTCTCTGTGGATCAGGAATACAAGGGGGACCTGTAACACACACTCATCGGTGGGTTACAATAAGATTTGGGATATATGCTGAAATGGAGTTGTAGAGAACCTAGTAGGTGATGACTTTTGGACGGTAGATAATGAATACCATAGCAGGAGCTTCCTTGGTTACTTTTGCACAATAATTCCATATTTTTACCTCTGGTACTAAACTGTTATAGATTAGATGTACATGATTAAAGGTTTTCAGATCCAGTCAGAAATTCAATTTGAAAGCTTTGAAAAAATAATGGAACAGAATCCTGACAGCACTTGTTCTGTATCTGACATGGCTGCATCAAAGCATTACATGGCATAGAATTTTAATAGCTCATAAAAATAGCTCAGATGTGCTTTTTCCTTTTCTTCCTCCCTGACTGAGCTTTGGGGTTTTTTTTCTAATATGCTAAACTTTGATATATGTTAATTTATTTCTTTGCTGTAATTTGACTGTGTAATTTTGTGTTTGGGGATCTCCGCACTACACTACCCAAATACAAATGTATTCATTTAAACTTTGTATCTTTTCTAGGACTGGATAAACTGCATGAATGTGCAAAGTAACGAAACTTGCTTTGATAGTGCTGTGGCATATTTTGTTGCCCCTCACTGCACATTGACGGGGAACTTGCCTGCCTAGCTGTTATACATATACTAGAGTATCCAGATTTTACAGAATATACTTGTACTATTTCTAATTAATTTACACTTTTGTCACTTTTTGTTTTTTGTAGCTAACTAATAGAGGCAGAGAGCAAATAAAAACCATTACCACAAAGTCCTACATAGAGATCGTAGAAATATAAGGTTGGAAGAGACCGCAAGAGGTCATTTAGTCCATCCCCCCACTCAGGCATGATGAAATATAGATGTTTACTTCCTACTCCTAGTCAGAAATTTATGGACTACATGTGACTCCTCTACATATTTAAGGTATTGACGTGTACCCTCAGGAAAGATTTGGGTACATCTAAACTCATGGAAGTTCACTGATCAATATGAAAATTGGGCCTATTTTTGAATTACCTGCCATTTGAACAATTATTCACTTTCTTGTGGGGGAATTGCCATAGTTTTTCCGTCATCATTCCTAGAATTAAATTTCTGAAACTCAATACATTAATTAAATAGCAGTGCATTGCTTTAAGAAAAGGGGTGAGCCAGATATGTTCTGCAGTTTTCCCTGCTGAGGGTACATCATGCTCCTTTTGGAACACAAAAAAGTTCTACTCTACTGATCTTGTAATATTCTTACCATTTCAAAAAAATCAAAAATTTCCCTAAATCAGCTCTCCTTTCGAGAGGAGAGCCCGTAGACAGCTATCCCACTCCTTCCGAGTTCGTGGCCAAAAGTTTTTACAAATGCAGCACTTCTCCTTCTTGTGTGATTTCGCCTCCGCACCTGAGACAGCTGCTGTGGGGATTGCTGACAGGCATATACCTGCTACAGTCCATGCAGGGCTTAAACCCGGGGGACCGGGTGCATGTCCTGCCTGGGGCAAAGTCCCGTTACTGCTAACTATTTACAACTGTGACTAACAGCTAATAACGATTAAAACTATTTACAAAGCCCTAAGGCTGAAGCGCGTAAAGAGGCAAGAAAACTGCTGACCGCTTGTGAAGCAAGGGACAGAGGCGCTCCAACTAACCAACCCAGGGAGTAAGAAAGAACTGAGAGGGCGTAGGGCAAGTGGTGCCTGATACACCGATGCATGAGCACGGCACTCAAGGGGGTGCTACAGCCGGCCCTACGGGTACTGCTAAGGCAAAAGTCTGCAATGCCCAGGCAAGTGGGCGCGTGCACACCTAGAATGGAATTGGCGGGGAGGGAGAGGGGCGGCTCGCGGCGGCTGCCCCCGGCTCCCTGCTGAGCGGGGAGCCGGGAGGCAGCCGCCCGCCGCTCCCCAAATCTTGGCGCCCTAGGCGACTGCCTAGGGTCGCCTAGTGGGTGCACCGGCCCTGTCCTCATGTATGTATGTCTACAGTTCAGCTGGGAGTGTGCTTCCCAGTCTGGGTAGAAAGACTGGTGCTAGCTCTGGTCGAGCCAGCATGCCAAAAATAGTAGCGCGGCCATTGCGGCACAGGCAGGCTCTCCATCCGAGCTTGGAACCAGGAGGCCACGCAGGCTTAGTTTCAAGTGGCTGGTCCATGCTGCAACAGCCACAGTGCTATTTTGAGCAAGCTAGCTCCAGCAGAGGTAGAGCAAGTCTTTCCACCTGGGTGGGAAGGTATGCTCCCAGCAGCAGTGCAGAAATTACCTCTGGGGTTTGTGTTAGGCGTGCAGGTGCCAATGTAGGATCCATTTTCACCTCTATTTTCACCTGAGATAGTAGTTGGGGAGTTTGTTTGCCTGTGTATGTTTATCAAAACATTAAATTCTTACTAATAGGTCTAAACAAAGGGATCCTTACTAATATGTGTAAACAAAGGACAAAGACACCCTGTATGTTGCTTTCACCTAAGCCAGATGGGTGTGTTAGTATAATAGGAACACATAAGTGCAGTTAAAGTGTCACTGGACATGGTGGGAGTATAATATATGAGCGCACACTTGAAGAGTGCCTCAACCCCTATCTCAAGGCAAGGTCAAGTAACCAGTCAGGAGGGGCAAGGAAGGATTGGGGGGAAAAGGTAAAACACTAAAAGGCCAAAGAAAGACCTGTCCCTGACTGTAGCACAACCTCACTCCTCACCACCTCCCCAATGGAGTACAAAAAAGGTGGAACAAAAACCCTAGACTCACGACCCCCCCCCCAAATGGAACATGGCCATATATTGTAAGGGCTGGGACCCAGGACATGCATTGCAGGTATATTTGGCCCTACTGAGGAGGTGGGAATAGAGAATGGGGACAGAGGCAAGGTTCTGTGGCATCAAAGCCGGGAGTCGGGACACTGGAAAACAAGGCTCTGAAGCATCAGAGTTATGGGACACGTGCTTGCTGGAAACTAACCCCAATATACATCTCATTGCCTGTACTTCGGACTTCTGCTTTCTGTCTGCGTGACAAAAAACAGAAAAAAGGGTGACAGGAAAGCCCTCTAACAGTCTGCTTCACAAGTGGGTGTAATTATTGTTTAAATGCTTTCACTAGGGTTGCCATCCCTCCCGGATTGGCTGGGAATCACCATCGATCTCCCGGTGGCTATTAAAAGAATAGGAGAGTTTAACAGGCCGCTAAAAGTCCAGTCGGTGGTGCAGCAGGGCTTAGGCAGGCTCCCAGCCTGCCCTGGCTCCGCACGGCTCCTGGAAGTGACCGGCATGTCACCCTGGATCCTAGATACAGGTGTAGCCAGGGGGCCTCTGCACGCTGCCCCCGCCCGAGTCCGGACTCCGCAGTTCCCATTGGCTGGGAACTGCAGCCAATGGGAGCTGCAGGGGCGGTGCCTGCAGGCAAGGGCAGCATGCAGAGCCGCCTGGCTGCCCCTGAGCCTAGGACCTGGACATTCCAGTCACTTCTGGGAGCCGTCCGAGGTAAGTGCCACCCGGCCAGAGCCTGTACCCTTCAGGCCCTCCCGCACCAAACCCCCCTCCCAGCCCTGAGCCGCCTCCCACATCTAAATTCCCTCCCAGAGCCTGCACCCCAAACCTCCTCCCACACCCCAACCTTTTTGCCCCAGCCCTGAGCCCACTCCCGCACCTGAACGCCCTCCCAGAACCCACACTGTGAACCCCCTCCTTCACCCTAACCTCCTGCCCCAGCCTGGAGCCCCCTCTCACATCCTAAACCCCTCATCCCTGGCCCCACCCAGAGCTCACACCCCCTCATTCAGAGCCCTCACCTCGTCCCATGCCCCTGCCCCAGTCCGGTGAAAGTGAGTGGGGGAAGAGTGAACGACAGAAGGAGGGGAAGGGAGGGAATGGGGGCGGGGCCGCATAGAAGGGGCAGGGCAGGCCTCGGGGAAGGGGCGAGGCAAGGGTATTTGGGTTTGTGCAGCTAGAAAGTTGGCAACCCTAGAGCCTTTCGCTAACCAGCCTACACGCTGTGGAAGGGGACCACGCATTACATGCTCACCCTTTCCATAGCCACCCTGCCACTGTGCTGCAGGCCTGAGAGGATCAGCTCACCCAATTATCTGGGAGAGCAATGTGCACACCCACTCAGTTTCGGCTTAGAGCGCCAACGTGCTGCAGACACCGCTCCACTAGGAGCTGGCCCAAGAGCACAAACACATTTCACAGCGCTCACTGCTTAATATCAGGCAGCCCTCTTCCCCGCACTCCCCTAACTCAAACCAGTAACCTGCAGCTGGCCGTTGCCATGTCCAATTAACAATCCCCTGAGCCTTCAAATCTCTTACAAGAGCAGTAATAATGAGAACAGGAGACTATAAAGTCTCCCTTTTCATTAGACTCAGGTTTAATTGCAAATAATTTATCTGGGTGAAACTACGCTGCTGGAGCATTACATGAATAGGGGAAAATAAGCCACCGGGAATAAAACAAACAAACAAACAAACAAAAAAACGTGCATCCCACCAGTGCCGATGAAAATGTACCCGTGAATAAAAACTGATGTTGTGCATCCTGCATGGTATTGTTTTCCCCTGGATGACAGAACTTGCCAAAAATAACATTTTAATGGACAGGTGCCATACATCAGCTAGTCCTGGGAATTGAATATAATACATCGAATGTGACAGAGATGTGATGTGACCAGCTGTGCTGAAGTCCACTTTGCTCAACCATGGCAAATTTATGTCACAAATCTAGATGTACATTACGATAAATGCTGTATGTGCATGTTGCTGTAGTTTAGTAACAGTTTGTGGGTTTTTTTTTCTTTTGCGTGTGTATGTGCATATTTTTAACCCTTCATTATTTTTGCCCTTTAGCAGGGGAAAAACTCTTCTCCTTGTAATGCAGCACCAGCTCTATTTAGCTCAGGATCGAGGTTTCATGCCAAAGAGTTACCCCCCCCCCCCCAAAAAAAAAGAAAAGATTTCACTAAATTATTTATCACTGTACGTTCTTTATTCATGAATGAATCAAGTAGTTTAGTATCTGAATTTGCCATAATAACGTTCTTATCGCAAGGGGGAGGGAACCCACCCTTGGTACAATCTGAGTAAACTAGCGCTTATCAAGAGTCTCTGATAATGTAATTAGAAAATTTCTCCCTGGTAGGGTTTAAGATTACTGCACAGGTGCTGCCATGCCAAATAATTACCTGCCATTCCAGGAAAGCCCCTTATAGGCATGATTTGCAATGGTAGCAAAGGGACAGGTATGTGGGAGAGAGGGGTTTCTAAGGAACAAGAGTATAGTATTTTAAAGTGCACAGTCACGTGCTCTCTCTCCACACTGCAAGAGACTATTTGGTGATGGAAACAAAATTTAATTTGCAGGGGTCCCTTGGCCTGTTCCAGCAAGGTGAGTAGCATGCTGCACGACCCCACTGCATAGATTTCATCAGGCTCATACCATCCTGTGACACCAAGAGTGCCAGGAGCCTTGCCTTAACCACACGGCACGTTCTCATTTGTTTATTTGATGAAGCTTTATTGCGACTGTAGACCGAGGGTTGTGATACTCAAGTAAGCTTCTTCCCCGCCCCATCCCCAACTCTTTCTGCTATTACTGCATCACAAGTTACTGTTATGGGCAAAGCCTGAGAGGGGCTACGGAAAATGTCTAGAGAGTCTAAATGGAATGAACTATTAAATATCTGTGAGGTAAGGGTTGGGGGGGGGGGGGGGGGAGAGAAAGGTGCAGTTTGGGCTGGTAGCTGGAGAAGCCACAGCGATTTTAAGTCAGCATTGTTCAGTGTTAGAGTAAATACCAAATCATTATGGGGATGTGAGAGGGTCACTGTAGCTTTATAGCTATGAGACAAAACACTGGGGATGTGCTAATCGTGTTGGGCTTGGATTCTGTTTAACAGCAAAATTAGCAAGTACCTGCTCAAACCCTAGCCTCAAAGCATCTAACCTGACACAATATCCAAGCTTATCGGGGAAAAAAGAACTTGCTGGACTTCCTAACTCTCATGGAGGGAGTTTAGTCTAGTGCCTAGAGAATTGGCTAGGAAATCCGAAACCCTGTGTTTCATTCTTAGCTTTGCCAGCAATTCATTATGTAACCTTGGATTAAGGCTAAATTGTGATTTACAACCCCCTGCAGGCAGGTAAGGGAGCACGAATCCACTTTACACCCCATCCGGGCTGCTTCGACCTGGGCCAGGCACACCCGAGTAAGTCGGACGATACCAGAGCAGGTGGCAGGAAGGAGTGGGGAATGGGAGGGAGCCTTTTCTCGCCTCCATCTAATTACTGGCTAGTACAGCTGAGCCAGTGCGCTGAGGGACGTAGGTAGTGATTTATGGCTGGTATAGGCCAGCAGTACCTATACCATCCATAACTCACATACCAGGAGCAGTGAGGAAATAAGGACTCCCTGGGCCACAATTCTTTCCCTGGGATTCTCCAGGGGTGGCACAGACACATATCACACCTTACCCTGGGCTGTAGCGACATGACAAAGCCTAGCTTTTAGAAGTCTAGTCTGGCTTTTACAGCCAGAGCTTGCCCAGCGAGATGGGTGGGGTAGCAGATATATGCCAAAACAGGGAATCCGGAGACATGAACCAATACATCTTCCATCAATGTTTTGACCCACAAAAGTGTCCCTGTTTGGTGCAAATCAAGGCAAGTGAAGTCCCCTTCTCATCTTTCCTAAACCACTGTACTTCACACATCCATGACATGTAAGCAAGTATAAGTATAGTACTTACAAATCCCAGATTCCCATTATCCTTATTTGAATCTGTTTAGCACATTTTGGTACTGTGCTGAATGTTCACATTTTTTCATCATGAAAATAAGTTCAAGATAAAATTGAATTGTAAACAGGTGCACCTATGTCCTACAAAAGCCAGACCATGCTCCTCATGTAGAGTCCCTCCCCTCTCCTAATCAGGATGGGGATGTGTAGGTTTAGGTCATGCTAAAGGTGCTCAGATTCTACACTGAGGAGGACCATATGCATCATGCACAGATGGATAGAACTCCAGCTCATGGCCACAGAACACTCTACTCTAAAATGTTCCTCCTATCATGGAGGACCTGAAGGCTGCCTTACCCAGGTTTGTTGTTTACTTGTTTATTTTTCCAGAATTGCAGTAGAAAAATCTCATCTCCCCTGCTGGGGACAGGTTTTCTGTCTGGTGCCTATGAACAGTGACTGCCGAAATGTGGCTACTTTGCATGTAACAATTTCTGTCTGCGTCCCTGTATGCCGTCACATTGCTACTCCAGTTTTGGCCAATGGACACATCTCTAGTATTAGGCAGTTGACTGGTGGGGGAGGTTGCCTCTTTGGTTCCTATTAATTACTGTAGGCCAGATTAACTATTATCCAGACCCTTGTATACTCCTTTATACCTGTGCAAAATTAGAACTCTACCATTAAAATGCTCCCACATCAGGTAGGTAGCAGTTTACCACTACTGGCATGCAAGATGACCACGGGGCAAGGCAAAGGTGAATCAGGACCCTGCACCCTTTTAGAGTCCAAAACTATTTCTTGACTGTTGCCTAATGCCCTCTCCTAATTGCATTTTACTTTCTCTATTTCCCGCCCTGGATTGTCCCACTAAATTATAGAGCAGGATCTGGTATCACACTTTTTTTTTTTCAGGGTCCGATCCTCAGGAATGCTTTATCAGAGCCGCAGAACCTGTAATAAATGGAGTTGTAAAGGCTAACATAAAAAACCTCTTATTAACAAAACATCACTTCACAAAGGTATAAAATAGACTTTAAAGTCTGAACATCTCTATTTAAGACTGAAATGCTGGAGAGCTTCTGAAAACTTTGGACTGCCCAAAAACCTTTTTCTTTCTTTCTTTTCCACCAAAAATGTATTGCTGCAGTTGACGCCTTCTTTTCCACTTCAGATTTTTTTTAAAAAAAATTAAAGACCTTATAAAAGAATTTAAATACAACGTTCATCATTAAAGACTTCTTTGAAAGCAGCACTAGGAAATGACGGACTATTTTTACATCTTTCGCCTTTATTTAGGCTTTCTTTTTTTAGTAAAAAAAAAAAGCTGAAAGGATTTTTTTCCCCTCTACAGCATCTTTGGCACTTATTTCTTGTTAATGACTCATGATCTTTTCTATGTTAATATTACAATTTATTGTTTCATAATCTGTAAAGTCCCAGTATGTCTGTAAGGACTGGAGTTAATACATTAATAAGCAAGACCAAGAATTTGAAGGAAAAAAAAAAGCGGGGGGGGGGGGGGCGGAAATGCTGAGGCCATAAATCGTTATACTATACCAACATACAATTTTTAAGGTCCGAGGATTTAGCACCTGGTCTTACTCCAAGGGCTAATAGTTTTACTTCATGTGCTCATGAATTTACAAATCATCACTCACGTCATTAAATGTGTTTTCCTTACCCCTTTTACTCCATTCCATGCACTCCTCCCTTACACTAGCAAAGATACCATATGGTAGCTAAGTGGTGACCTTTTAATTCAGTAATTAAAAGCCAAAACCATTCTAGACTATCATAATTCCCAACATTTTGAGGGCAGTTAGTTCAGGCAGGATTTAAGGGATACAAAGAATAAATCTCAAAAGGATTGGCGGTCACATTCAGATAAGCATCCACAACTTTTGATACCTGTCCATATTTTTTAAATTCCCCTGCAATCTCAACAGCTACTCACTCTGTCCCCACAACCCTCGGGGAGTCTCCCAGAACGCGCCCCCCCCCCCCCCACCTCTCTCTCTCCCCACACAGACCAGACTTGGCTCTTCCATACATGTAGCCAGACCTACCCTTCTCTCTTTGAAGATCTGGTCGTAGTGTTAGTCTTCATCTGGGTGATAGTTGGAGACCCATATAGCTTCTCTCTGAAAATCCTATCTCTTGAGGTTGCAGCCACAGGAGGAGTCAGTTGGGCTCCAACCTCTTCGATGGGAGCCATGTCTCCTCATTCAAGGCTCAATCCTGAAGTCCTTTACTCAGACACGTCTTCCATTGGCTTCACGGGGAGTGGTGCTTGAGAGAGAATCTGCAGGAGCAAGGCCTTAAAATTTTGCATGCTCTGGGGCTATAAACACCAGATTGTATTGCATGTCCCAAAGCACAAGAAATTGTAATGCTGCACAAGGAGCAGGGCCCAGAAGCATGGCTGTTTGAGCTACTGGACCTCACCAATAGATTTTCAAAACCCAGGGATGTATGAGGAGGACTAGGTGCTTCTACTATAGATTTCTTATCAGTTTGACGTCCGTAGTTTTGCATTTTTAACAGAAAGGTGGTCACATTTCCAATTAAAAGTTGAAAATACTAAATCTGCAATGGAACTATACCTATTTACATCAGCAAAGGACCTGGATTATTATCAAAAGTGACTAGTGATTTTGAGTGGACAGCTTGAGACAAGGGGCCTGATTTTCAAAGGGAGGGTGCTTCATCATTTCTGAAAATTAGGCCCATTTAAGGTGTCTCAGATTAGACACTCAAAAATTGAGGCATCGGAAATCACTAGTCACTTTTACTTTTGAAACTCTTGGCTTCCACATTATGATGGACATTATTATTCAACCACAGAGTTTGGGTTGCAGAGTGGTTCCCATCCTATGCATTTTATTCCCACATAAGAAAACTGAACCAGAATCCGTTAAAATGCTACGCAAGTTTGATTTCTAGGCAAAAGTAAAACCCAAAAGCAGCCCGGTTGCCTCTGAAATAGAGTGTTAGGCTGGAGAAGACCCCCAGCCTTCTCTGTAGAGGTCTATCCACTTGCCAAGTGCTGTTGATCTCTGGTGGCCAAATGTCAATGGAAAACAGAGTATTTCTCCACCCTGGGCACTGCAGCACTTCAGAGATGAATCAGCTGCTTTCATGTTACTTTTTATGTAAAAGGTTAATTTATGAGTGGTTATCAGCTTTCAGTATAGCCTTCCTGGAAACAAACTTAACTTGAAAGCTGCCTGGATGCCCTATAACATCCACAAGCATTTTAAGTGGCAGATTTCTTTCAGATTTTAGTTAAAAACATCAAATTAGATTCTTATAACAGAAATTAAAACCCTGTAGGAAATGAGGCACCTACCGTGCTTTTGAATGCAGCAGCTGGTGCTCTAACATTAAATGGAAAGATCCAGTGAAGATGCCTTTCAACTGGTCCAGTGACTATCAAATAAAAACAAAAATGGGCAGGAAATTGGAACGCTTTTAACTGCATAGGAAATGTGATGATGCGATTTATGGATTTTTTAAAAAAGGCGAATGCCTGAATGAGTATAAGTGGGTACTTGCTATATATTATTAATGACTGGAACTCCTATTAGCCAGTCAGAATAATACATTTTCCATGCCCAACTTGTAAGAGGTTTCACACAGCGGTGCTGTTCAGGCAGATTTGGCTGCTCAGCTCCTGTTACCACTAATATAACTGAGGTAGCTACTGTGCTCCTTTGTTAAATCAAATGGATCTGATGACTCCAAAGTTGTCTGGGATGAGGAGCTGCAGAATAGTGAACGTCTGAATAGTGAAACCTTGAGGGGCACCAAATATCACAGGGGCCAGTGTGTTGTCAAGGGTAGCTGAATGCCAAGTATCCAGAGGAGCCATGCAATCAGAATTAAAACATGCCCCTGAAGTTGTCTGACTTTAATGTATACAGTTTCATTTTTCTAATGCACAATTCCAAATGAGTCATTTCTTTGAGCCTTGCACTGCATTCTTATGGAAAGTAAGTTGTACCCCTTGCATTGCTATTATGAATTACTGACATCAAATTTATTAGGGGGGCTTGCCCAGCTCTTTGATGTAAAACAACAGAAGACTCACACTGTATGTTTTCTCTGCTTTGAAGTTTTAGCTCTTCCTCTACTGGTGGCAAACATAATACAAGAGCCCTACAGGTGAAGGACAGGCAGGACAGCTGCTGAGCCAAAAGGTCCCCACTCCAGCTTTGTGACAATTCCTTGTAATTTTCCACAAAGCTTCCCAGGAACAGACTGTTGGTGAAGAGGTGCATGAAAATACTCCCTAGCCCTTGTGGCTAAATAAAGTCAATGAACTGGAAAAGTAATATTGATAAAACTGGCTCCACTTATCCATAGGCTACATCAGATGTGAACTAGCCAACGATTCATATTTAACCTGATTAAACCTAAATCACCCACTCTTAAGAATTCTAAAAGGAAGACCTGCTTCTGTTAACTAGCCCTCAACGTGTACTGTGGGAGGAAGTTGGAAGCTGGGTGGGAAATATAGAAGCTAACGATGGAAGATTCTAGATACTCCGCACATTCAATGCAGAGAAAGCCCAATGCAATGTTAAGTGTGCAGAGATACTATTTTAAAAAGTCAAGAGATCAACAGTTATGGAACATCCCTACAGCAATGATAACTCAGCTACATTGTATGGCTGTATTATTTTGAAATATTTGACATGGCAATGGGAATGCTGTGACTGCTGCTTACTCTACCCTACACAATTATTTCATTGTCACCTTAGTGTGGTTGTTTTTTATCCCCTGTTGTCTTTTGTCATATGTTGCGATTGTAGGCGCTTTACAGCTGGGTCTGTCTTCTTTATTATTTGTGTGTGCGGTGTCTAGCACAATGGGGCTTCGATTCCTGCAGGAGTGACTGCATTACAAATAATACATAATGAGAGGGAAAATATGACTAAAATATTCGGCATGTGTGCTACGTGGGCAAGCGAGTGCTGCTGTGGGAATAACTTACACGTTGCGTGTCTTAAAGAAAAGAAAAAAGGGAAAGAAATTAACTGTGCAAACTTAATGCTGCAGATTAGCAAAAGGCCATGAATTTTTTAAGTTCAACTCCTCATGTAAATCAGTGAGGATTCCTACCTCATTGTCAATGGTATGAAATGACCCCAAATATTTTTCTTTATTCCCCCCTCCCCCACCAAAAAAGAAAAAAAAAACATTCCCAAAGCTCTCAAGTTATCTTAAGGCAGCATAATCACTATGCTGATTTAATGCAGTAAAGTAAATCCAAAGGCCACTGAAATCAATGGGAATTTTTGCATTGACCTCAAATGTCTGATTATTCCCTACAAATCACATTTTATATTTGAGAATGTGCAGTGCCCATTTCATACTATTATTAAATCACATGGTATTGTTTCTGCTTCCTGACTGGATGATTTAAATGTAACTGAGCACTGCAGCAAGAACTGCTAACATTAAAAGATACAATTTGATACTCATACCTTGCTGGACATTAACGTTAGTTACAGAAGTGCCAATTTGAATATGGATATGTATATTCATTTGGAATATTTGCAATTCATAATTCTGTAGGTTAAGAATAACTGGTTCAAGAATTTAACAAATTTGGAATGAATGAACTGGAAAAATCTGTGATCTGTTCTGGGACAAAGCAACAGAAAAAAAGATTTACTTCGTCAAATTCCATGCTGAGCTCTGTTAATAAAATATGATGATAATAAGCAAGCCTTTAATGACTCCTTTAATATCACCTTTCTTAGAAGGCATTTTTATATAACAAGTTATAAAGTTTAGCTGGTTTTGAGTTTGCCTAGCAATAATAAGTTTATAGTCTATCTTGTTGATGTTGTAGCTTGCTTAGTGTTCAGTGCATTGGGCCTATGGTGTAGAACAGGAATAACTCCACAAGTGTGAGAGAAGACTTTAGCCTTCAGCACTCTGTCTCTGAACTCTTTCCATCATTGACTGTTTGTTGTATATTCTGACACGACAATGAGGAACTCCCCTTTCCTACTCATTCTTTGACCCCTTTTCGAGAGAGTGTCAGTCTCACAGGTAATGCAAGGAAATGCAAAATTCATGATTTGATGGCCAAACTTCATTTCATTTAATACGTTCTTCCCATTGCAGCCTGCTGAAGTATTTAAAACCATCTCTTTCTTTGGTAAAACTCTGACATGATCCTTGCCCCCAGGCTACTCACTACTTTTGTTGTCTCTGTTGCTAAGCACAGGCATCTTTTACTTTACTATTGTCTTAATGGTTTAACCATTGTTGCATGTTGGGCCAGCAGAAGTATTTGCTTCATATTCTTCATTATGTGGAAAAGGGTATCAGGGTAAGGTAAATCATCTTGAAGAGTGATTTAACCCACTTGCCCTTGGCTTTCAATTGAGAATTTACTGAACAACTCACAAGAATTCCTAAGACTTACATTGTAATTTGAGCCAGGGTACTGGAAGGCCACATCATTTAAGCAGTGGCACTTGTATCTAGAGATGTGCCAGACGGATTTAAAAATAAGCCTTGTTTTTATGTTAAAGGTGTATTTTAAGTTAGCGGACTAGTGCTGTCAAAGAGGCAAATACTTTGGGGAAATAGCTCCTAAGAACAAATGAAGGAACAAAAATCTTAATACAAGAAATAATATTATTAAGGGAGATAAGAGGACAGAGGGGGAAAAGCAGAAAATCCAACTCTGAGGAGTTAAAACCGACATCAAATTAGCCACCTCTAACCATCTTGTATAGTGATTTTCACCATTGTCAAGTGAACATCAGACAAGTGCCATCTTTCTGACATGGGGGTGTTTCACACTGAATTTGTGGTTGTATAAGTAACTGCACAAGGTGTGAGGCAACAGAGATTCAGACCCATAGTTTATAATCAGGCAAAACAACCATTGACTTCAATGGGAGTATTGTCTGCATTAAGTCTGTGTTGAGTCTGAACTTTTGATGAGCTTAAACTTAACCCAGACTTGATGTCTCTGTCTGAACTTTTAATCAAAGCTCTGACCTGCGAACTACTCATGACAACCCCCCTCCCCTTAAGTAGCCATCTCCCCTTTGTCTTTTAGAATTTACATTTTAACCTGTTTTATCCTGTAGAATCTTGATTGATTATGCATGACCATTATGATTTGTTAATCACTTTGTTTACTTCTGTGTATAAATATTGATGCTCACCCCTAATAAACTTGCCACACTTACTCTGAAGCTTTTTGAGCTAAGGATAGTGTGAGCCCGTTGATCAACGAATTGGTGTCTGGTCTCTGACAGATTGTGAGCCCCATACCAACTCCGCACGAACTCGGGTGCTGGAGAGGTGAGTAGGGACTTGCTTTTTACCTAACAATTTGGGGGCTCGTCCGGGATTTACTTCTGGTGCGGTGCCTCTGTCCAGTGGTCAGATCACTCATATACGAATTGGCAGGCGCCACGGGAGATTTCTCCCAGCCAATTCAATATTGAGGGGTCGTGTACTGGACAGCAGGATAAACGCCAGTTGGAGGGCTCCTGTCAGACACCATGGGTCAAGGGACTAGTGTGCCTCTTGAGAGTCCGTTGGGGATTGTAAATAAGTTATGGAACGAAGGGAAACTCCCAGTACAGACAGGAATGTCTAGGAGGAAGTTGTACACACTGTGTGTAAGGAATTGGACTGGGTATACCGCGGTATTGGCCGACCCGGAGATGAGGTGGCCTTCATATGGCTCTTTCGAACAGGCTGCCTTAAGAGGAGTAAGGAGCCAGATCGAAAAAGACCATCCGGGACAGTTATGTTACTGGTTTTGTTGGGACACAGCAGCAGAGCTGTGGAAATCTTTAAAAATTATGGCAGTCAGGTATTCTCCCGAGAGTGAACCCCCTCCATGTTATTTCGATGAAGGGTGTAAACCACGGCGTGTTTTGACTCGTCAGTTGGTCCCCACTGCACCTGCCCCTATTCCTCCGCAGGGGGACTCTCTCCAGGGCGCAGAGGGGAATCTGCAGGACTCCAGATCGGAATCTCTGCAGAGGGATAAGGGGGAAATGGAAGGGCACACCTCGGGAGGAGTAATTACTAGGCAAAAGATCAAGCAGATGCAGCAGGTTGCATACCCCTCCCCTGAGGATAGCCCAGAGGCTGCCTCCGCCAAACCTTTTGTGAGTGATAAAGGTGTAAGTAGAGAAATGCCTTTACAGGTGCACGACCAACCTTTTGTGGGCAATAATGGCCAGTTACAACATACTAATATTGTGGAATATAAAGGATGGCTAGAATGGGACTTGAAAGAGTGGGGACGGTTGTCAGGGTCCTTTGGGGAAAATCCCCGAAAGATCACAGAACTTTTAGAAAGATTGTTTTCAAGTCATAATCCTACTTATACGGATGTAGATCAGTTGTTAAGTAGAGTTTTCACCAGAGAGGAACGTAGTAGATTGTGGATGGCAGAAAGGACATGGGGGGATAGCGATGCGGCTAATACTACTTGGATGGATAGGCGGGATCAAGCCGCTGGCTGGAATCCCCTAGACTGGAGTCAGCCAAGGCTGACTCAGCTGCGAACAGATCGAGAGCGATTGTTAGAGAGACTCAAAGAAATGGCTCGCCGCTCGCCTAATCAGGCTAAGTTCATGCAGATTCGGCAGGAATCTGATGAGCCACCCAGAAAGTTCTGGTCGAGGCTATTGGAGGGGGCCCGAATGTTCACTCAGATGGATCCTGAGAGAGAAGCAGACCACCCTACTCTTATTTCGTTTTTTGTGAATCAGTCAGTGCCCCCTGTAAGGGATTATTTCTTAAAGTTTCGCCCTGGTTGGGGAGGTGAGTCAGTCACTTCAGTGTTGGACGTAGCTGATTTTGCATGGGAGAAAGAAAGGGAAAGTAGTAAAAAGAAAGAGAAAAAGGAAGAATATAAGTTGATGGCTTTAGCTTTTCGCGGCGGTGTTCGAGGCAGAGGCCGTGGCAGGGGATTTGAGGGTGCTCGGGGAAGAGGGTCCTGGCAACCCCAGCCACCAGGAAATTGTTTTCAGTGCGGACAGCCCGGTCACTTTAAACGTGAATGCCCCTGGGGACGCCCAGAGGGTCTGGTCGCATCCGCAGATACTTACACCAGGGACGAATACACCCCTGCACCACCAGCTCAGCCCGTTCCCCAGGCCTGGATCAACTACGGGCAACAGCAGCAGCTGCAGCAAACTCAGCCTCCTCAATGACGGTACCCCGGGGGCGAAGGCAAACAATGTGATGGTCTTATTTCCTTAATGTCTTTAGCCGGCTCCTTCCTCACTTTCTCCCCTCCCAGCAAAGAGCCTCGTCTAACCCTTTCAGTCCAAAGCCTGCCTGTCTCTTTCCTCATTGATACTGGAGCTACTTTCTCTCTCTTAAATCATGCCCCCTCCCCCTGGCTATCCTCTGAGGTTAAAACTGCAACTGGGGTGGAGGGCAACCCACAGTCTCTGGGACTCACTTTACCTCTAAATGTTGTTTATGCTGATAAATGTTTTTCTCACCGTTTTCTTTTTTCCCCAGCTTGTCCAATCCCTTTGATGGGCCGGGATTTACTCTGTAAGCTTGAGGCTACTTTAACCTGCACTCCTGAAGGGGTAGGATTATTGATGACAGTGTTAGGAGATTCGGCCCCAACTCAGGGTAATTGGGAAACCCCCCCCTCTCTCTCCCCTGACCTCACTGACTTGCCTTTAACCCTCTGGGGAATTTCTGACACTGATGTTGGCCTGCTCCTTTCGGCAGAGCCAGTAAGGATTCAAGTGAAGCCCTCCTTAACCCCCCGTCAGTCCCTCAATACCCCCTGTCGCTGGAAGCCCGGGAGGGCATCTGCCCCATTATCGAGGGATTCATTGCACAAAAGCTAGTCCGCCCTCAGCGCACTCCCTGTAACACCCCTATACTGCCTGTCAAAAAGCCTCCTAAAAAGGACGGAGACCCTATTCGTTGGCGCTTTGTACAGGATCTACGGGTTGTTAATCAGTATGTGGTCCCTCTTCATGCAGTAGTTCCTGATCCAGCTACTATCATCAGCCAAATCCCCTGGGATGCTGAGTGGTTCACTGTTATTGACTTAAAATCAGCCTTTTTCAGCATTCCTGTGCACCCAGACTCTCAGTATCTCTTTGGTTTCACCTGGGAGGGACAAAGTTATGTCTGGCAACGACTTCCTCAAGGCTACAGAGACAGCCCCACGATTTTCAGCCAATGCCTCCGCCACGACCTGGAAGGCTTCACCAGTCCGCAGGGATCCACGTTAGTCCTATACATAGATGACATCCTATTAGGTAACCGCGAAGAAGCTGCCCTCCGCATCGATGGTAAGGCACTTTTATTATACCTACACACCAGAGGCCACAAGGTAGACCCTAACAAGATTCAGTGGGTCTCACAGAAGGTCCGATATCTGGGCTTCCTGTTAACCCCAGAGGGGCGACAAATGGACCCAGTCCGCATAAAGACTATCCAAAACTGCCCTCTGCCAAACACCAAGAAACAACTTCGAGGTTTCTTAGGATTAATTGGCTTCTGTCGCCCCTGGTTGCCGTCCTGCGGGGAGTTAAGCAAACCGCTCCACCGACTCACTGCTAACCTTGCTCCTGACCCTTTGCAGTGGTCCCCAGACACGATCCAAGCCTTTCAGTTACTCAAGGACAGTGTGGCCTCCTCCATGTCTCTCCGCCCCCCCAATTACAGCAAACCCTTTCACCTTTTTGTCCACGACAGGGGCGGAATTGCTAGTGGCGTCCTTACCCAGCTGAGCGGGCCCCACCATTTCCCGCTTGCTTTTTACTCTCAGCAGATCGACCCTGTCGCTCAGGGAACCCCATCCTGCACCCGGACTCTGGCAGCAGCTGCCCTGCTGATCACAAAGGCAAAGAGCCTGACCCTGGGTCATTTTACCACGGTTTGGACCTCTCATGCCTTGTCAGCCCTTCTGCGTAGGGGCACAACCCAAGTCTTTTCGGCCCATCGTCAGCAACAGCTAGAGGCCGAACTCTTAGAAGACACTAACCTGATTTTTGAAAGGTGTGGGCCCCTTAATCCAGCTACCTTGCTTCCTGACCTGCCAGTCCTCCAGGATCAGCACGACTGTGTGGAAGTAGTTTATAGCATCTTACAGATAAGGGACAACCTGTTTGACGTGCCACTGGACAACCCTGATTGCATCCTCTTCTCGGACGGAAGCTCCTTCTATGTTGATGGCAAGCGTTTCACCGGTTATGCAGTCACCTCTGAATGGGACATTCAAGAGGCCGCCTCACTGCCAGGCAACTGGGGAGCCCAAGCCGCCGAACTCTATGCCCTGGCCCGAGCATGCCAGTTGGCCGCTGGTAAGACCGTTACCATTTTTACTGATAGCAAGTATGCTTTTGGAGTTGTGCATTGTCACATCCACCTCTGGAAGTTTCGAGGTTTCCAGACAGCTGCCGGTAAACCCATTCAGCACCTCCCCCTCGTCCACAAGCTTTTGGACGCCCTCCAAGAACCCTCGGTCCTGGCTGTAGTTCACTGCCGGGCCCATACTAAAGATGATAGCCCCGTCACCCGTGGGAATGCCCTGGCTGACGCCTCCGCCAAGACGGCTGCTGTCTTACCCTTAGCCATGCCCACGTTGGCTATTGCAGCCTTCTCCTTTACTCCACCGCACCCCGTACCAGTACCCACTGCTGAACTACAGTCGTGGGAGAGCCTCGGAGCCACTCTGGTCAAAGGGACCTGGCTTATGCCGGATGGCCGAGCCTGCCTCCCTCGCTCCACATACCCAGTGGCAGTTCGCTGGCACCATGATAAGGGGGGTCACTACGGCACGCACGCCCTTGTGGACACCATCGCTCGCTTTTGGTATGCTCCAGGCATTCAACCCTACTGCCTGTCAATAGTGAAAACATGCAGCACATGTCAGCGTAATGGACCTGCTCCGCCTCTTAACAAAATTAAGGGTGGAAGACCTCCGCCTGCTGCTCCATTTCAACATCTTCAAATTGACTTTGCAGATATGCCAAAGGCTTTTGGGAAAAAGCACCTCCTTGTTTTGGTTTGCCCTCTGACTTCCTGGGTCGAAGCTTTTCCTACTGCTAATTGTACTGCTGCCACAGTGGCGAAGATCCTCCTTAGAGACATTGTACCCCGTTTTGGCATCCCTCTCGTGCTTGACTCAGATCGTGGACCTCACTTTACTGGTCATGTCCTTGGCCGTTTAGAACAGGGACTGGGCATTTCACACTCCTTTCATACACCCTACCACCCCCAGTCTAGCGGGAAAGTTGAGCGTATGAATAGGGAGCTTAAGTTTACATTGGCTAAATACTGTCAGGAAACAGGGTTAAAGTGGCCTCAGGTACTTCCCTTGGTCTTGTTTCACCTTCGTACTCGCCCAACCCGTGTATTGGGATTATCCCCCTTTGAACTGCTCTATGGACACCCCCCTTTCAAAGGCGGGGCGCTACCACGTGCTGATGTTTCACTATTGGGAGGGGATCATATGACCGCGTGCCAGTTTCTCTCCCTACAGGCTCGCCTCCGTACCCTTTGGAAAGCCTCACAGTTTTCCCAGACCGTGCCACTGGAAGAACAGATCCACCCGTTCCAACCAGGGGACTTCGTCTGGGCCAAAAAGTTCGTTCGTGGCGACACCCTCCAGCCGAGGTTCACTGGACCCCACGAGGTTCTTTTAACAACCCAGACTGCAGTGTTCCTGGAAGGACGCAAATCCTGGATCCACCACTCCCACGTCAAGCCAGCCGTAGTGGACCACAGTGACGGACCAGCAGCTCTTGCCACCACTGAGGACACTGCCTCTGACCAGTGGACCAGCTTACCTCTTTCAGACATCAGACTTAAATTGACTCGGCAAAAATGAGAGGACCTTTTATTCTGACAACTGTATGTTTTTTACTATGCCTTTTTAGTTTATTTTCTGCTTATGAAGATAATGCTTTTATTAGATATTCCCACGAGGTTAAAACTCGCATTTTAGGAAATAGAAGTAATTGCTGGGTATGTACTCAATTTCCAGTAAATGCAGAACAGGGACTCCCCTTCACACCCATTCCCCTGACCACTGCTAATATGACTTGGATGCCACCGGCTAGAGTAAAAGATCCAGTCCAACACAATCTTACATGGGACAAAACAGGAGTGCCAATTAACAGATATCTCAGGGTAACCAATCAGACAGGATCACTGTGTTTTGTTAAAGAAAAGGGGTCAACTTTTGTGGGAACAAGTAAATGCAACATGTATTTTAATGGTACCGCCTTTAGTAAAAATCTTGACTTCAAGCCTTGCGCATCCCACTTATCCCATATGTGGATCCCTCACCCCGATCCAACTTTTTCATGGGTGGGCAAGCCTTCAGAGTCAGCTTTTAAAAAGCCCTGCTCAGATCATGAGGGTGTCCAACTAATTGCTAAGGGATATACAATTGCCTTCTACAACTGCTCAAGCAGTACTACACTGCCCTTTGAAAACACCACTACCAAATTGTGCCTCTGCAGTTCGCACAACGACCCCTCTGCGTTACCAGGGGAACAGTGGTCCAACGGGTGGTGGGTTACCTCCTACTTTGAGAAATGGAATACCCGAAATGCATTGTATGGAACATACTGGGTGTGCGGGCCCAAAGCTTATTACTTTCTCTCCCCTGATTGGGCAGGGTCATGTTATTTAGCGTGGCTAACACCGCCTTCTCGCATCTCCCTCACTCCCCCTCATTTTCCCCACGTTCGTAACATCCGTGAAACCTTCAGAGATATTAATATCCGTGATGGTTTGTCGTGGCAGCAGTGGGCTGGTCTCATTAGCTTGAGGGGTGGTGTCATCCGTCTACAGGGACTACTAGAATCTTTAACCAATGAAACTGCGACCCTATTTGAGAATCAGGCCGGGGAAATGTCCCAGCTGCGCCAGTTAGCTTTGCAAAACCGAATGGCTTTAGACATAATGTTAGCAGCCCAGGGAGGAACTTGCGCCCTCATAAATGAAGAATGCTGTGTTTTTGTAAATGACACCTACTCTGACACTTTTCAACGTACCAAACATCTAAGGGAAATGGCTAAGAACTACTCCTCTGGCCAGCCACCTTATGATTGGTGGGGAGCCTTATGGAATTGGCTGCCTGGATTTGGGTGGGTTAAAAAACTCTTGGTGGGTATTGTTGGGGCCATAGTAATCCTTATAATACTGTGTTGCTGTATTCAGTGTGTCCCCTCCCTCATAGACTCATGTGGGTCAGTTTGTTCTTTTCCTACTTCAGCCAAGGGCCTTACTCTCTTCGAGTTGGCCCAGGCTGAAATTGCCAAGCGGCCCTTGGCTCCTTAAAATGGGGTGTAGCTTTTGGTAAATAGTTATCCCAAAGCTACAAATGGAGGAATGTTGAGTCTGAACTTTTGATGAGCTTAAACTTAACCCAGACTTGATGTCTCTGTCTGAACTTTTAATCAAAGCTCTGACCTGCGAACTACTCATGACAACCCCCCCTCCCCTTAAGTAGCCATCTCCCCTTTGTCTTTTAGAATTTACATTTTAACCTGTTTTATCCTGTAGAATCTTGATTGATTATGCATGCCCATTATGATCTGTTAATCACTTTGTTTACTTCTGTGTATAAATATTGATGCTCACCCCTAATAAACTTGCCACACTTACTCTGAAGCTTTTTGAGCTAAGGATAGTGTGAGCCCGTTGATCAACGAATTGGTGTCTGGTCTCTGACAGATTGTGAGCCCCATACCAACTCCGCACGAACTCGGGTGCTGGAGAGGTGAGTAGGGACTTGCTTTTTACCTAACATCTGCATTCCTGCTCAGACTTCTAACTGCGTTTTCTTCTTGTTCTTCACCGGGGATAAAGAGGAATTCCTCATAATCATTACCCTCCTCTTGAATTAAACCTTTTACGAGAATACAAAGGTTTTATCTTTTCTTCCCTAGTCATTTGTGCAGTTCCTGCTCTGACCAGGACCCAGTATCAAAATATCAAAATTGCATCAGAAAGTTTGTCCTCACAGTATTAAGTGCCTGTCAGTACTTCTAAGTAGACAGGATGCAGGACATATCTGAAATCTCCTGAGAGAGCCTGGTTTTGGGAAACATCCAGGCCACAAGTCTGCGTCTAATTTCAACTCTAATCAGTCAAAATGGGAATGACCCAACAGTAGGGTTACATTGGTGTAAACCCGGCATGCGATCAGAATCAGACCTCAAGTGTGGATTCCAAAGGTGTTTGGATAAATATCTGCATTTTGGGTGCCTTTCTAAACTAAACTTTTGTGAAATGTTCTCCATCATTATTTTACCTCTCCTATAGAAAGGGGCAGGTTCCAGGCATGCTTATGTGTCAAAAGTAAATAGCTTGTTAATATTGCAGGGTCTGATCCACCAGTTTTACATTTAATTCAGCAGAGATGTTCCCCTTTCGTACACTGAGGTAAATCAGGAACAGGAGGCCCGCTTTCTCTCACTGTCTTCCTCATTTAGGGTATTTGTTACATATTGTACAGACTAATGTCACACATTTAGGCCCTGATGAATTCAGAGCTATGGGCCTTGTCAGGGTTCCCTCCCCACTCTGAACTCTGGGGTACAGATGTGGGGACCCGCATGAAAGTCTCCCTACGCTTATTTCTACCAGCTTAGGTTAAAACTTCCCCAAAGCACAAATCCGCTCCTTGACCTTGGATGGTATTGCTGACACCACTAAGTGATTTCGACAAAAATCCAGAAAAAAGGGCCACTTGGAGTCCCTGTTTCCCCAAAATATTCCCCCAAACCCTCCCTTTCCTGGGGAGGCTTGAGAATAATATGCTAACCAACTGGTTACAAAGTGAGCGCTGACCAAACCCCTGGGTTTTTAGGACACTGAAAAATCAATCCGGTTCTTGAGAAGAATTTTTTTTTTTTTAAAGTAAAAGAATCACACCTGCAAAATCAGGATGGAAGGTAATCTTACAGGGTAAATAAAAAGATTTAAAACACAGAGGATTCCCCTCTAGACTTAGCTTTAAAGTTACAAAAAAACAGGAATAAAACTCCCTCTTAGCATAGGGAAAATTCACAAGCTAAAACAAAAGATAATCTAATGCATTTCCTTGCCTTTACTTACAATTTCTGTAATTTTAGATGTATCATTTCAGGTATCTTTTCAAGAGATGCTTTACCTGCTTGGTCTCTCTGTCTCTCTCTATCCAGAGAGGGAACAACAAAGAGAGCACAAACAAAACCTCTTCCCCCAACCCAGATTTGAAAGTATCTTTTCCTTATTGGTCCTTTTGGTCAGGTGCCAACCAGTTTATTTGAACTTCTTAACGCCTTACAGGTAAAGGGATTCTGTACCTCTGGCCAGAAAGGATTTTATGTTACTGCATACATAAAGGTTGTTACCCTTCCCTTTATATTTATGACAGGCCTTCAGTCCCGCTCATTTATATTCCATTTAGTGGCAGGTGGTCTCTAGATTTATACGCAAAGTCCCAAATCCTTCTCTTTCTTGTTCACCAACGGCCCCTGCTACCTCCTTAAAATTTCCTTCCAAGCACAGTGTCAGGGAAATACTCTGATTAGTATGAGAAAAGGAAATGCTGCTCAGGAAAAGGATAGAGAAAAGTGGAGCGAAACACATGAACCGCTAAGACTACTCACTTACCAGCTGGAAAAGCAGGAGATGCAGCAAACAGCAGTCAGTTGCAAAATTGCCCCTTTAGAACTGCAGCTGCTAGGCTCTACCCAATTTAAAAGGGCAGCCCTAGAAAAGCATCCTGGGAAAAAGTTCCTGTAGGAGGGAAGTCCTGACATGAGGAAGGTTAGTAGAATCAAAGGGGATGGCTGCATCTGTGTTGTACACGTCTCTACTATATTTCGCTAGTTAAATAAATAAATAGATAAATGAGCCAGATCCTCGGCTAACGCAAATCAGTGTAGCTCCATTTGCACCAGCAGAGGGACTGTCTTATTATAAATAAATGAAGCTTAAATACAAAAAAAAAACCCACCCAAACTGATAACACAAGCAAACACAAACCTAATGGTAAATACTGCTTGGAATATTTGATGGTTTTATTTCCCTTTTCATACTTTTTTTTAATTAAACCTGGGAAACAAATAAATAAATGAATGAAACCTATTCAGTCAACATCATATACATAGAAAATAATAAACCTAGCAAAGTTTACTGCTATTCTTTTAGAAATCTAGGACAAATTATCTAGCCACTACATTTGCTCCAGGGTTCAGGAATCTGTGATCAGAAACAACTGTCGAGCAGATCTAAAACGTACATCTATTCTGGCCTAAATCAGACCCCTCCTAGTCATTACATCTTCATATATCTGAACCTTTATTAGCCTATAGGCCTGAGTAGGAGGAAGACTTTATCTGAGTTCTATGGGAATCCTTTAGGTTTATAGGGGCATGGGTAATACGCAAAGCTTTCAACCCCAAGTATTAAAACTAATCATGAATTAGTCCTCCCAAAATCATGAGATTGGCTTAAAAATAATAATTTTTTTAAAGAATTAAAAGTGTTGGTTCTATCTATTTACTTTCTGGTCTCTGAGCTTTAGAATACACTTGGGACAGATTTTCAAGCTTTTCTTTGCAACCAGGAGGGCTAAAAGCTTACATTTTAAATGAAAGCTAAGATTCTCCTCCACTCACCTGATTCCAGGCACTTGGGTTTTAAGAAAATCACCAACTACTGTGAGAATTGGCAGCAGTGGGTTAAATAACTATTACAATGTATTAACATACGTTAGCAGTCTGTGTGAGGCTGTTAAACAGCAGCAAAAACTGTGTGTGTGAAACACTGCATGATAATCTTTTAACATCAAGTGATTCCTGGGAACCTGTTTAACTACTCTGTTCCTAAAAGTTCAAAGAGAGTTACAAGATGGAATTAATCTGCTCCCACACAAGGTAAAACATCACAGCAAAGTTCAAGGGAAGGTGAGGTTTGATGCCTTTGTGTCCACTCTCAGAAGATGGCACTGATTCACTACTATGCCAGAACCAGATCTGGGATTAATGGCCATATTTTGTTGCACCATATGACCTTTTCCCAATGAATATGGTTCCAACTAGAATTGCACTAGCAAACTGTAGCTTCTGGATATTCACAAATATTCAGATAGAGCAAAAAAAGGCTCTACCATCTTTGATGACAAGTTTGTAGATGCAAATAAAATTAATTGCAAACTGCTGCTCACTCAGTAATGCAAATCAAACAAACTGAGGCTCAGTTCTAGTGCCTTTTGAGGTTCAAATCAAATATTTCACACACCAATAGCTTTTCGTTAATTATACGCTTTGATTTTGTCTCCTCACCCCCACCCCCAGCTACTGAACCTTCTCTAGCAGCTATAAAAGATCTTCAACTATGCCAATTTTTTATTCAAGCAACCACGTTGCTATGTCTAACAAATCCATGCAAGAACACAACGTGCACAGAGAAATCGGGGAGCTGACTCTGGCCTCATTTACACCCAGGCCTAACAGGGCATGATCATTCTGCACACAAAAAAGAAACATTAATGGGTATGAAAGAGGTCTGCAACCTAGGGGAGAAAGGCACAACAGGAACCAGTGACTGGAAGTTAAATCCAGACAAATTCAAATTGGAAATAAGGCACATTTTTTGAACAGTAATGCCAATTAATAATTGGTAGAAAATACTAAATGGTGTGGTGGATTCACCATCTCTTGAAATCACGTTACTGGACACAATACATGAGTAACTAGGTTAAATTCTAGAGTCTGTGGTATACAGAAAGTCAGACTGTATGATCTAGTGCTCCCTGCTGGTCTTAATATCTATTAATAAATGAACCACCTTATGATTTAACAGTTTAGCTTCTTCCACACATTTTAGAAATGTTATGTATTGTACATCCTAGTGGAAAAGCACAGCATTTGCATGTTTCAGTAACAGCAACAGCCGAACATAAGAATCGCCCTACTGGGTCAGACCAAAGGTCCATCTAGCCCAGTATCCTGTCTTCTGACAGTGGCCAGTGCCAGGTGCCCCAGAGGGAATGAACAGAACAGGTAATCATCAAGTGAGCCATCCCCTGTCATTCATTCCCAGCTTCTGGCAAACATAGCCATTGATGGACCTATCCCCCATGAATTTATCTAGTTCTTTTTTGAACCCTGTTATGGTCTTGGGCTTCACAACAACCTCTGGCAAGGCGTTCCACAGGTTGACTGTGCGTTGTGTGAAGAAATACTTCCTTTTATTTGTTTTAAACCTGCTGCCTATTAATTTCATTTGGTGACCCCTAGTTCTTGTGTTATGAGAAGTAGTAAACAACACTTCCTTATCTACTTTCTCTACACCAATCATGATTTTATAGACCTCAATCATATCTCCCCTTAGCCATCACTTTTCCAAGCTGAAAAGTCCCAGTCTTAGTAATCTCTCCTTATACGGAAGCCGTTCCATACCCCTAATAATTTTTGTTGCCCTTTTCTGAACCTTTTCCAATTCCAATACATCTTTTTTGAGATGGGGCGACCACATCTGCACACAGTATTAAAGGATTTATATAGAGGCAATATGATATTTTTATGTCCTATTATCTATCCCTTTCTTAATTATTCCCAGCATTCTGTTTGCTTTTTTAACTGCCGCTGAACATTGAGTGGATGTTTTCAGAGAACTATCCACAATGATTCCAAGATCTCTTTCTTGAGTGGTAACAGCTAATTTAGACCCCATCTTTTTTTAAAAAAAATTCTAGAAAGAAGAGTTATACTTGATTGGATTGCCTGTTCTGCATCTAGTGGCTTGTTTCTGATGCTTAAGTGGAAGGCAAAAACCTGTATACTACAATTAGATAATTTGTGCAGTGCTATACATGTGGTGTGGAAGCACAGCAACATGCTGGAGGATTTTACCAAAAAATGTCTGTGTGTTGCCTGACATGTCAGGGAAAATAAGATTCAAATAACTGAGAAAGGGACAGGCAAAAATTCACATACACATTTTAAAGTTGGGGGCAAATTTTGAACAAAGTAAGAGCAGAATCATGACAAGACCATGGACAAAATTTTACCCTCTTGTTCTCATATCTGCATAGGGAAGGAGGCTCTGAGAGATACAGAGGAATACAAGGAATTTTCTTCAATTTATTGGAACGGTTTAGGTCCAGAGAGGAGGCAAGGGATAGTCAGGATGGAGACAACCCAATTCCATCCATGGTCTTGCCCTAAATACTGCTCCTATGCTTTCCCTCTTCCTGGAGCTGTGCTGTTGTAACAGTTGCCATCTTGGCAGACACCAGGCGATTGACCTGAATACTTCCAGACCTAAAAGTAGGAGTCTCTACAACTTAAGCTAAAGATCTAACCTCCCTCAGTGAGGGCTGTATCAGACTCACATCCTCTGTGTGTCAAGCACAGAAGGGGACACACAACACACCCTGGCCAGTGAGCTGCAGTGTCACTAGCCACCCACATTATGGCTGTTCAAAATTCCTCCACTCTGAAAGGGATGCAGTCATGTAGCCTAGTCTGCACTGAAACAGCAGTAATTAAGGAAGGGGGAGCAAAGTGGCTACGCAGTTCTCTAGGGGAGAGACTGCCTCAGACTCACCTTACCCACAATTCCAACCTGTCAAGATCTCACTGAAGTGGAATCCCACTGAAGTGGCTTCTCACAGACGACCCATAGAAAGGACTGGGGGCAGGTGGCAAGAGAGATGACACGCAGGAGGTACCATTCCCTTATCACCACATGTTCCTTGGTCAGATCTGAATCCCTTCCTTAGAGACAAGTGAAGAGGATGATCCAGCCTAAACTAAGAAAAGGCAAGAAAAAAAAATCACACAAAACCTTCTATTGGTAAAAATCTGATCCATCAAATGATAGAGAATCAAAGCCAATCTGTAGCCCAGGGAATGGAGAAACTAAGATTAAAACTCAGTACCAGATATAGTAGTTACACAAACCTGAATCTTGATTCTGGATTCTTTATTTGACACTGAATCTACTTACAAAGTGACCTCCCCACTCCCACCCCTGTCCAAGAACCTTCAAGTTAACTTGCTGATGCAAAAGTCTGGGCACCTTCTAATCTAATAAAAAAACGTAACACACAGCCAGTAAATACACCCTTTTGTCTCTGATGCATGTCATGAAATTGAAGTAAATAGATTTTAAACTCTAGCATTACAGACGATGAGATTAGAAAGCCATTAGTAGCCATACGAGTATTAAAGCACTGGGCACCAAAAGGCCGTTATGGAAAAAATGTCTTGACCAGATAAAAACATATTGATATCATCCTTCTTCTATTATTCAATAAAGTGTTTTATTTTGAGCCCTGTTGTTTGTGTGCAATCCCTTTGTGTAATGGATCCAATAAAAGAAAAAAAACTTTCTAGAGTTCTGGTCTCTTTATACAGTGAGGGAAGCAAAGAGAATTGTTTTATTGACAGTGTGTAACTGCTGTAATAAGGTTTAAAAGTTTTGGTCAAACAAATAATGTCACAGTTTAAGATCCCCTTCCATCCAATAACCATCTTTCTCCCTCCCCTTAAATCCTCACCCTCTCTCTCTCTTTTCAGACTAGAAACATGGGGCCTGATTGTACCATTCCATTACGCAACCAGGCGAATGGGGAGGGCAGATCCTGAACCGGAGTCAGGCTGCCTAGTTTCATTGAAGTCAATGGCAGTAGCCTGACGTACATCAGCTAAGGGTCTGGCCCAAATTATGGAATGATACAAGATACACACAAAATATGCTGCTACAGAGGAGTTCAACGTCAAGCCACCCATCCTTTTAAAGAGCACCTATGTACTTGTTTTCCCAGGAAGCAGTGGGCAGTGTTTAAAGGAAATATGCCGTCGGCACCAAACCGCAAGCGAATTTACAGGTAAGGACAGCAACGCAAGCAGATGCTGTGAGGTAATATGTGTGTGATGTAGCAGAAGAACTGGACAGGCCATATAGTGCTGTCTGTAGGCAATAGTGGAAGTTGGCACAATTACAGAGGGGTGAGGTAAGCTTTCTGTGGCAGAGCAATGGCCAAAGTTGGGCATGACTAGAATGCAGGCTCCTCATGATGAGGAATATGGTCTGTTTGGCAGCCACTAAAGACCTGCGGAAGCAGACTACACAGACACAATGGCCTTCACACTCCAGTTCTACAGCCCTGTGACTCTTGAGATTATGGCTGCATGGTCCAATGCCTCTCCTATTCATGGGTACGTCACAACCCATGGTAACTATAATTTGAAAAAAAGAAATATTAGGCAGGCATTAAAATATATTTGTAGCTGTCTTTTAATGCAATTTAGCAGCTGTAAACATGGAAGCTAGTCAGTGGTATGTGACCAAACAGCAAGAGTTCTGAAGAACACCAACGGCCTGTGGACCATGGTTAGAGATCCTTTATGCAAATACATCGCTATTGTGCCTGGCTGCACAACAATAAAAAAAAGTTGTTATTTTTCACTGAAACTTAAAAAAAAAATCATATTAAGTGTCAGCAACTCCACCCTTTTGGGGGAGGGGGTGCAATATTTAAAATTTGGGCCTAAACTCCTTCATATTGCCCTTTTAAATAGTGGAAGGTACATGATTAAGTGAAGACTGTAAAAGAGCTGCACTGGGTTTGTGTGTATATGAAAGACTGGGCAAGGTGACCATGTGGCTAGACTACACTGGATGCCATCTAAAACATGGAGGTTGGCCAAAGAGATTCACTATGTTGAGGTGGCGGCCACTGCATATTTGTTTAGAGGCTATCCCTCTGGAAAATAAATAAATAAATGGGGACTCTATACTATAGGAAATTGGCCACATTACTACTCATACAATACTTGTTCTCTCTCTCTATCAACAGTGTCTGTTCCACAATGTGTTCAACCTACAAGGTTTATTTAAACTGCATCTACTACAAATGAATACAAGAACTATTAGTACGAAATGATATATAATGTATATGCTAGTACACTAGTATTAACTGAGAGAAACTCCATTGGTTTCAATGGATTTGCTCTATATTTACACTACAATACCGAAGATGAGAATCTGTCTTAAAGCTTAGCAAAAAACAGTTAGATCATATTAACAGAAACATCTTCATATGAGAGAGCTAGAGAGTAATGTACAGATTACAAGGTAAGAAAAGACAATGTGACTGTATATTGGACTCATTCTTATATTAATAAACAAGCCTCTGATCCTGGAAAGACTTTTACATAAATGTCACTTTACACATTTGTGTGAGTAGTCCCACTAAATAGTTCAGGAGTATTTGCAGGACTGGAGCCTAAGGCACTCACTTCTACACACTCACTTCTATGTCATGTACATTTTCTTTACAAAAAAATCAATAAAAATTTCCAACTATTTGTCTTATTTCAAGTACTGTTGCATGTTTCCCCTATGGTTTTATGAATTGTCAGGGATCCCTATGGGCTCTGAGTTGTGTCATCAATATGTGCGGGGCAAGCAATTATGCTTGCCAGCTTTGGTCACAGATTCACTGGAAAATGAATACATCCACAACTGAGCTCAAGCGATGATGACATCTGGCTTACTCATTTTCACAGCACACTTTCACTGTACCCCACTGACTTCCTCCCCTACACCATTTCATCATGTGGCTTGTTTAAAAATAAAAGCCTGAAGTTTCAAGACCTACTGTGGCATGCAACGGGGCACACGGGGGGAAAAAACTACCTGAGTGAAAGCATCTGAGGGAAACATTTGCAGCTGCAGTGACACTGGAGAGTTTCTGAGGTACTCCGTTTGTAGTACCATGGTAGTATCATTAGAGTACCAATGAGGCCATGGGGAAGGTCTGCTAATGTGTACAAACCTAATCACATCCTTTTACAATATAGAATAAACAACAATTATATAAATGCCTAACACAGATTAGGGACAAGTAAACTAGCTCAGAAAAATAAGAACAACTCCTGGACTAATTTTTAGTACCAAACCTGATTTCAGTCTTTTTTTTTGAGGGTCAGAAAATCTTGAACAGTTTTTGTGCTCCTCTTTTTTTTTTCTTTTTTTTTCTGTCTCTCTGCATTGTTGGGCTTAAGGAGGGACTGAAAAGAGAAGTACCACTAAGCTCCTAAGATTTTCAGTTTTGTAGACCCAGAACATTCTAATAGTTCAGAGAAGAATTTCCAACTTCTGCACACTTATGAGCAGGTCCTTAACACCTGCTCTTCAGTGTTTTGTTCAGCCCTAGCAGAGATTAGATTTGTGCTGGGTGACTCATACACGTATATTTTTTAGGATGACAAGGTGGGTGAGATAATATCTTTTATTGAGCCAGCTTCTGTTGGTGAGAAAGACAAGCTTTTGAGCTTACAAAGAGCTCTTATTCAGACCTTGGCTTTCTAATGGCCTGGGACCAACATGGCTACAACACTAATATATGTTTTACGATGGCCTTTAAACTTGTTTTAGCTATTTCCCTCTACCTATGAAGTTTATTATTTATAGCACTTTTCCAGTAGTTTATAGATATGAAAGTCTATCCCCAGATCCTGATGCTGTACTCATGCTTAGTAGCACTTTACTGCACAAACAGTCCCAGGGAAGTCAGAGAGACCATTTGTGGAGTAAAGTGTTTCTCAACATGAGCCAACATATCAGATCTAGTCCAGTGAAAGCTGGGGACACTTGAAGACAACATGTCCTATAGTACAAGGACAGCACCCTCTGTGCACACCAGAGGATGAACATCACTTCAGTAACATATTGTCCTGTGTCAAAAGAAAACTGAACAAAAAGAATAATGGGGAAATTAAGGAAAAATATGAGAGAACGAAAGGAAAGCAAGCAAGACGAGAAACAGGTAGGGTGAAAGGGATAATAAATAAGGTTTCTTTCACTTGTATCCTGAGGACCTATAATAAAATACGCTCATTAAGGGAGGCAAATGCAAAATACTACACTTAGGAAGGAATAATCAATTTTGCAAATACAAAATGGAAAATGACTGCAGAAAAGAATCTGAGGATTATAGTGGATCACAAACTAAATAGGCATCGACAATGTAATAATACTGTTGAAAAAAAACCCTGAACATAATTCTGAGATGTATTAGCAGGAGTATTGCAAATAAGATGCAATTCTTCTATTTTACTCAGCACTGACTGGCCTCAACTGAAGTATTGTGTCCAGTTCAGGGCACCATACTGCAGGAAAGATGTGGACAAATTACAGAGGCCAGTAGAGAGCAACAAAAGGGATTACAGGTCTAGAAAACATGACCCATGAGGAAACGTTGAAAAAATTGGGATTTTTTTAGACCAAAGACGAGAAAATTGAGGGGGACATGATAACAGTCTTCAAGTACATAAAAGGTTGTTATAAAGAGGAGGGTGATCAATTGTTCTCCTTAATCACTGCGGACGGGACAAGAAGTAAAGGGATTAAAGTGCAGCAAGGGAGATTTAGATTAGACATTAGGAAAAACTTCATAACTGTCAGGGTAATTAAGCACTGGAACAAATTGCCTAGGGAGGTTGTGGAATCTCCATCACTGGAGGTTTTTATGAGCTGGTTAGACAAACCTCAGTCCTGCCTCAGTGCGGGGGACTGGACTAAATGACCTTTTGAGGTCCCTTCCAGACCTGCATTTCTATGATTATTTATTTTTCCCTTTTCTCCCAGTCACTTTGCTAGGCATGATGAGATATTTTTTGTTTGTTTTTTCCTTTAGAAGTCTTGATAGCTCTTTGATTGGTCCACCTTACTTTTACAATGTTACTTGACCTGTTCGATATTCTTCCTTTTCCTCTTCACTCAAACCTGCTGGAGACATTGTTTTAATCCCTTTGCGCTTTTGTAATTTAACAGCTCTGATTGCAGTTGGCTATTCTGCAGACAGAACCTTTCTTTTTTTTTTAATTCACATTATATTCCTGATGGCTGTGAAGTGTCATTGAGCTTCTCCTTTATCCTTGTACCTTGATCTCCAATGATGTCTTTTTTTTTAATAGAGCTGCAATAAAGTTACAAAACTCTGAATATCAGTTTAAATCATTGTAACTTTGATTTATAGCTGTAAACACAAATACCTACAAAAGAATCTTATAATATTATGGGCCTGAGCCATCCTATTAAACAGATGACAGAACAAAACACATAGGGCTAGATCTTTAACTGGTATCAATCAATGTACCATTGATTTGAATGGAGCTACACTGCTTTACACCAGCTGAGAGTTGTCTTTGCACTCTTAATTGTCTGAGGAATCTGAGCCCCAATTCTGCTAGAAACACGGCTGACCATTAAAACTTGTCAGTTGACTTGTTAAAGCAGTTGATTTTCCTCAGTATTTGAAATATTAACTAGATATTATTTATAGCACCATTGTTGAGGAAATAGGCCTACCTATTGCTGAACAGGATGGACCATACTGAGCTACTGAATTTAAAGCAACTAGTTCCAATGGGGTGGTTTATTTGCTTTGAAAAAAAAAAACACCAATGTCATGGAGGTACAGAGTGATCAAATTAAAGTTAATTTCATTGGTGAAATGTGCTATTTTTCTTATAACAAATCGAGATGAGTTTTCACCATAACAAATAAAAAGTTTTCTTCAAACACCATAAACTTTCCAATAATAGAATTAACAAGAGAAGCTTTTCACCGTCCTTTGCAGGATGGGGCATGGGTCACTTGCAGGCTTCAATTAGTGTAAATGGTGGATTCTCTATAACCTGAAGTCTTTAAACCATGGTTTGAAGACTTCAGTAACTCAGCCAGAGATTAGGGGTCTATCACAGGAGTGGGTGGGTGAGGTTCTGTAGCCTGCAATGTGCAGGAGGTCAGACTAGATGATCACAATAATCCCTTTGGCACTTAAAGTTATGAATAAGCTTTTTATACATTCAAGGCCAGATTGGGAAATCTGACATTATTCACATTAATTTAGAAAACTTAAATGCACATTCATGAGGTTTTTTAAATGGTAACTTTTCCAAAATTTTGAAAGCATTAAAGACTGGATCCTCATCTGATGTAAATTAGCACAGTTGTACTGAAATCAATCAAGCTATGCTGGTATAAACTGGTTGAGGATCTGGCCCAAGCTGTTTATCATAGGAGATTTTAACAATAAATACTAAGTCTGAAGGACAGAGCTAGTAATGGGACTAAATCACTTAGGAACTTTTGAAAACCCTGCCCCTAAATCTCTGCTGTCACAGCTATAATCCCTTGATTTAGAAAACTTTGCCTCTGACATTCTGCACCTTGCACTGTGGTTAAACAACAAAGTAAAAGAAGCAGCGGGAGGCAAAAAGGCATCCTTTAAAAAGTGGAGGTTAAATCCTAGTAGGAAAATAGAAAGTAGCATAAATTCCGGCAAATGAAATGTAAAAATATAATTAGGAAGGCCAAAAAAGAATTTGAAGAACAGCTAGCCAAAGATTCAAAAAGTAATAGCAAAAAAATGTTTAAGTACATCAAAAGCAGGAAGCCTGCTAAACAACCAGTGGGGGAGCACTCAAGGACGATAAGGCCATTGTGGAGACACTAAATGAATTCTTTGCATCGGCTGAGGATGTGAGGGAGATTCCCAAACCTGAGCCATTCTTTTAAGGTGACAAATCTGAGGAACTGTCCCAGATTGAGGTGTCATTCGGCGAAGTTTTGGAACAAATTGATAAACTAAACAGTAATAAGTCACTAGGACCAGCTGGTATTCACCCAAGAGTTCTGAAGGAACTCAAATGTGAAATTGCAGAACTACTAACTGTAGTCTGTAACCTATCATTTAAATCAGCTTCAGTACCAAATGACTGGAGGATAGCTAATGTGACACCAATGTTTAAAAAGGGCTCCAGAGATGATCCCGGTAATTATAGGCCGGTAAGCCTAACTTCAGTGCCGGGCAAACTGGTTGAAACGATAGTAAAGAACAAAAAATTGTCAGACACATAGATGAACATAATTTGGGGGAAGAGTCAACATGGGTTTTGTAAAGGGAAATCATGCCTCACCAATCTACTACTTTGAGGGGGCCAACAAGCATGTGGACAAGGCAGATCCAGAGGATTTAGTGTACTCAGATTTTCAGAAAGCCTTTGACAAGATCCCTCACCAAAGGCTCTTAAGCACAGTAAGCTGTCATGGAATAAGAGGAAAGGTCCTCTCATGGATTGGTAACTGGTTAAAAAATAGGAAACAAAGGGTAGGTATAAATGGTCAATTTTCAAGAATGGAGAGCGGTAAATAGCAGTGTCCCCCAGGGGTCTATACTGGGCCCAGTCCCATTTAACATATTCATAAATTATCTTGAAAAAGGGTAAACAGTGAGGTGGCAAAATTTGCAGATGATAGAAAATTGCTCAAGATAGTTTAGTCGGAGGCAGACTGCAAAGAGCTACGAAAGGATCTCTCAACACTGGGTGAATGGGCAACAAAATGATAGATGAAATTCAATGTTGATAAATGCAAAGGAATACACACTGGAAAACATAAGCCCAACTATACATATAAAATGATGGGGTCTAAATTGGTAGTTATCACTTAAGAAAGAGATCTTGGAGTCATTGTGGATAATTCTCTGAAAACATCCACTCAATGTGCAGCGACAGGCAAAAAAGCAAACAGAACATTAGAAATCATTAAGAAAGGGATAGATAATAAGACAGAAAATATCATATTGCCTCTATATAAATCCATGGTACGCCCACACCTTGAATACTGCATGCAGATGTGCTCGCCGCATCTCAAAAAAGATATGTTGGAATTGGAAAAGGTTCATAAAAGGGTAACAGAAATTATTAGGGGTATGGAATGGCTGTCATATTTTGAGAGATTACTAAGACTGGGACTCTTCACCTTCGAAAAGAGACGCCTAAGAGAGGATATGCTAGAGGTCTATAAAATCATGATTGGTGTGGAGAAAGTAAATAAGGAAGTGTTATTTACTCTTTCTCGTAACACAAGAACTAGGGGTCACCAAATGAAATTAATAGGCAGCAGGTTTAAAACAAATAAAAGGAAGTATTTTTTCACACAACACAGTCAACCTGTGGAACTCCTTGCCAAAGGATGTTGTGAAGGCCAAGACTATAACAGGGTTCAAAAAAGAACTAGATAAGTTCATGGAGGATAGTTCCATCAATGGCTATTAGCCAAGATGGATAGGGATGCTAGCCTCTGTTTAGCAGAAGCTGGGAATGAGTGACAGGGGATGGATCACCTGATGATTACCTGTTCTGTTCATTCCCTCAGGGGCACCTGGCATTGGCCACTGTGGGAAGACAGGCTACTGGGCTAGATGGACCTTTGGTCTGACGCAGTATGGCCATTCTTATGTTCTATGTGCTTATGACTTTGAGAGCTGCAATGTTCCAGAGAATCACATCTGGCCTCGCAGATCATGGGTGAAAATGTGGTTGCTGATGTAGCTGGATTCTGATCTGTTGATTTCTTTGAAAATCAGCACCAAGACCTTGATCTGGGAGTGGAAAAGAAGTAGGAGCCAGTGGAAGGAGTGCAGCATGGGGCAAGGTGCTCAATGCAGGCTGGCCTGTTGGAGAGGTGGGCTCCAGAAGCAGCAGCCGGGATACAGTCAGTAAAAATAATCCTTTAGAGGTGATTATAACAAGAGTCACTGTGGAAAAATCCTCATTTTTGTCATTTGTGACAAAGGGGCAATATTTCCTAGATGGCTGGAAGGGCAAAAAGGTGCTTTTCATTACTGACACCCAATCATTTAGACTTAGTGAGCAGCTGAACAAGACCCCCAAGGCTTCACACTTGGATATCCAGAGTACAGACTCCACTGATGGAAGTGGTGTCCTGGCAAGTTCCTCAGTGTGCTTCATATCAGCATCACTTTGGTCTTGCCAGAGTTCAGTTTGAGCCAGCCGTTCATCATTCAGGTGCTGATCTGCTGCGTGGCATCTTTGTGATGGTGCTTGTCATGTCCCCTGAAAATGAGATATATACTTGGGTGCCTTTAGTTTATTGTTGGCAGTGGAGCCCACAACATCTCGCCACCTCTCGAAGATATTGAAGAGGATGGGGAATGGCAGAGATCCTTGTGGGACTTCGTAGGTGAGGGCCTTTAGAGAAGGTAAGCAGTTGACATCACCATTCTCTGGGTCCATTTAAGAAGGACTGATCGGAACTAGTGTACTGCTTTGCGGTTTACACCAGCTATGATGTGTTAGAATCATCTTGTGGTTGGTTGAGTCAAAAGCTGCAAAGAGATCAGTGAGTGGTACTGAGATGTGGCCTCCACCTATCCACTACCCAGTTCCTGCCTTTTCAAGGATCACTAACTAGGAGGCATAATCTTTTAAAATTCATTTGTCTGTTTAAGATCTCCTTCAAAAAGCCTACCACACCTTAATATGCAACTGGTCTGTGGAACCACAGAGAGGTACGGATGTGCTGTTAGGTCCTTGAGCTGCTTATATCTAAGTCATACTGAAGTGGCAAGAGAGAAACATGTTTTCTAAGAGTATTTATTTATGCATTTCAGTGTATTTATCCCATAATGTCGAGTTGTCAGGTTTTCAACTTTCTTTCCTGTTAAGTGTACTGAAACAGTGAGCATTTTCCATCCTTCTAGGAGGTGTCTGGAATGTAATACTGAAAATCCTGAATATTTGGTTTTGCATCTTTAGAACTAGTTGACCTGAAAAGAAAAGGAAAATATGCAGTATTTGCAGATTTCCTGAAGGAGATATCAGTTTTGAATAAAACATATAAACTTCAGTCCTCTGTTTTTTAAATAAATGTTTAACTTGAAAATTTGTCCTAAAGCACTTCAGTGATCATCCCACAACTGTAATATTATTCAGAATATGGTTCAAACAAATTTATCAGTATACAATTTTAGTATTTATATGGTAAAGTGGCTTGAAATATACAAATACAAGCTAGTCTATTAGCATTGCCTAGTTAAAAATAAAGAGTTATGACAAGTGACTTCATTAACAGATTATACAAATATAAATGAAATGATGCTGAGTCCATTGACAATGATAATATTTACAATAATTACATTTGGCCTGCAGGAGATTTTTTATATATATATATATAGCATATAGCATATAGTTGTAATAATGTTACTTTATTCTAGATGTCACAATCATGCTGGAAATGCTTCAGAATATTTCTAATAGGGACTATTAAACATGCATTTTACATTCTTGAAACTCATGTACTTAAGTATATTTTTGAGATTCCTATATTATGTGCCACAAATAAGGATGTCTGACTTTTCCATTCAGTTTAAGTTATAAACCCTTGCTAATGTTGCACTATTTTACTATAAAGGGCCAAAGTTTCAGAGGCCTCATTGCAGGCTATATTTATGCATGCACAATTCTTTTTTGCACTTTCACCTTCACATACAAATAATAGAAATCACATGCACAAACCCATCAAAACCCATATCCTTCACCTTTCATGCACAAAACTCTACTTATACATATAACTGGTCAAACAGGGACCATGTTTAGAAAATTTGACCTATAAAACATCAGAAGACAAACTAGCCAGCTGACAGAGTTAATAATGTTGAAGCCAGAATAGAAAAGCTGGTGACCTAAATTATTCAAATTGGATCTGAAAATAAAAATTTGGAGGACAAATTTAAGAAGCTCCATTATAATGTACAGCATGAGAACCTTAAAAGGAACAAGCAGCAGCTAGGCTGTGTGCTTAAAGAAAATTTAAAAATGCATTATAAAGTTGTCACACCTGAAAATCATGTGGGGCTCTATAGCAGGGACACATGGGGCCTAGGAAGGTGGAGTGGCTGAGTGGGAGTGCAGGGACACATGGGGATAGGGGCAGATGTGCCTGACTGAATGGTAGAGGCTAAGGGTCAACTAGGGTCTGCATCAGGGAGGCTCCCTCACTCCCTAACAATCCCTACCCCCCGCAAAAAAAACCTGTTCCATACTTCTCCCACCCACAACCCTCCAGGTTCACTCCCAGGCTCCTTTCCTGAAATTACTTCCCTCTCTCCTCCATTACCCCTGACTCCCCCAAGACTTTGCACTGCTTCTGAGGGGTGCAGGAAATACATTTCTGTATTGTAGATAAAATGAATTATTACTCAAAGTTCTGTTTAAATATTCCTAGTGAGGAATCTAGATGTCAAAAACATTTCCTGAATCTTTTTGGTTGTCTGTATTGTTACAGACATACTTGTTGACAAGTATTTCAAAATAAATGACCGACATAATTGAAACTGCTGTGATTATATTGTGGAGTTATTTTGACACATAAAATATGCAGAATTTTGAAATAGTGTGTGCAGAATTTTTAATTTTTAGTGTGGAATTGCCCCAGGAGTAGGGTTGCCAACTTTCTAATTGCACAAAACCGAACACCCCTGCCCCGCCCCCTTCTCCATGGCCTCGCCCCCATTCACTCCATCCTCCCTCCCAGTGTTGCTCGCTCTCCCCTACCCTCTCACTTTCACCAGGATGGGGCAGGGAGTTGGGGTATAGGGGGGGTGGTGAGAGAGGTGGGAGGTGGGTGAGGGCTCCAGGTGGGGCCAGAAATGAGGGAATCAGGGTGCAGGAGAGGGCTCTGGGCTGGGGCAGAGGTGAGGGAGGGGGGTGAGGACACTGGGAATGCAGGCTCTGGGCTGGGGTTGGGGGATGAGGTTTTTGGGGAGCAGGAGGGGGCTCTGGGCTGGAGCCGAGGGGTTCAGAGTGCAGGTGGGGGTGCAGGCTCCAGATGGGGGTGTGGACTCTGGGATGGGGCTGGGAATGAGGATTTTGGGGTGAAGGAAAGGGCTCCAGGTTAGGCCAAGGGGTTGGGGTGCAGGCGGGGAGAGGGCTCCGGATGGGCATGTGGGCTCTGGGGTGGGGCCGGGGATTAGGGATTTGGAGTGTAGGAGGGGGCTCTGAGCTGTGGCAGAGGGTTGGGGGGGTGAGGGCTCCGGCTGTGGGTGTGGCCTCTGGGGTGGGGCCGGGGATGAGTTGCAGGAGAGGGTTGGGGCAGGCGGTTGGGGGTGGGGCAGGCTCCAGGAGGGAGTTTAAGTGCAGGAGGGGACTCCGGACTGGGGTAGGGGGTTGGGGTGCAGGAGAGGGTTCGGGGTGCGGGGTCCCGGCAGCACTTACTACGGCTCCCATGAGCAGCGTGTGGAGCCTCTCAGTCCCTGGCTGCCCCAGCGCCTAGGGGCCGCAGCGACCCAGCGGCCAGTTCTGGGAGCCGCGCGGAGCTAGGGCAGGCAGGGAGCCTACCTTAGCCCCAGGCCCCCACTGCGCTGCTGACCAGACTTTTAACGTCCCAGTCGGCAGTGCTGACTGGAGCCTCCAGGGTCCCTTTTCAACTGGGCATTCCGGTCGAAAACTGGACACCTGGCAACCCTACCCAGGAGTAAGAATATCAGATGCTTATGATTAGAACCAGATGCAATCAAACATCAGCAGGACCCTATTCCCAGGCACTCTAGAATTTTAATGTTCTTGATCTGAGTTCTTGTAGCTTAGTCCCGCTGCACCAAGCAACACTCATATTGACTGCAGTGCTCAAAGGGTGATATGTAATGAAGATATTCAGGTTTCAAAACTCCTCCCAATCAGTTTTCTGTGGACTGCTACGGTTATAGCTATTCAATGAAATCTGTGTTCTTTACTTGTCTTGCTCACTGCTAGACCTGGGCAGAAAACAATCACAAAAGTGTGTTTCAGTATTTGTTCTGATGAAAGTTTTCCAACCAGCTCTACTACCTAGTTATCTCCTTTCCTGATTCTTGGGCAGATCTTCAGCTGGTTTAAATCAAACTAGCTCCACTGAAGCCTCTGGACTGCCCTTATTTTCACCAGCTGAGGGTCTGGCCCTATGTATGTATGCTGCACCCACCACAGCAATATTGGAACACAAGATCTGAGAGCTGCGTCTGAACAATTATGCTGTTGACTCATGCTCAGAGATGCTGAGCATTTCTCATTCCCATTTATGTAGTGTGAGAGCGCCCATGTACTTGGCACTTGTCCAAAAGAGAGAAGGCTATCTAGATGTTAAAATACATAGATGACTAGCTGGACACACAGCTGGCTTAAATCAACATTGTTCCATTCAAGTTAATAGAGCTATGATGATTTAGGCCAGCTGAAGTGCTGGCCTGATATGTTTTGTACTCCTAATGAATTTAGTTTTATTGGCTACCCTTTTACTATCGCTACTCTGATCAATACTTCAGTGGATCTGGGGATACTGTCCTTTATTAATGGTACTACGTATGTCATTTACCGGCATTAATAGTTCTATAAAAAACACATTTCACTGAAACTCCTCAGATTCAGTATATCACCACAGGAAATATTTATGAACCGAGGACAAATTAATCTCTATGGACTGACCGTATGTTTATAGTTTCGTGAACTGTCCTTGCTCTCTAATGGTTCCAATCTGCTTCCACCAAAGTCAATAGCATTTTTGCATTCATTTGAAAACTAGCAGGATCAGGCTGTTATAATGGTGGACAATGATATGCAAGCACAAAAGGTGCACTATTTTAAATTTGTTTTTATAAAGAAAAAAATGCCAGAGAATCATTTTTATGGACACAAATCCCTTGTTTTCTCTCTGTTGCCTTATTTGTAGGCACTGCAACTTCAAAATTCAAACATTAAAAGGGCTAGTAGATCGTCAACAGTATGGAACAGGAGCCTATTAATTGTTTGGGTCAATCTCACCTATATTACAGTGCTGTGTACATTTACAGCGCTATAGAAATCAAAGCAAAAAGTGCCTACAGCTGAAAAGACGTCATCCCATCACAGCTGGAAACAAGACAAGCCTTTACAATCTTGGCAAGAGGCAAAATCTAATCCTTTCCCCCTCCATTTAAATATTCAATAACATTTGAAATAATAGAGCAACATCCATGTACGTGGTAGGTGAAGACAAACAACCACGCAACGCAATATTTCTTTTCAGCTAACTTTCACTAGCTCTCTCAATGGTGAGCCCCTGGCTTTCAGTCAGTAGGACATAAATGTGCAGCCCCGATGGCATAATGAATGATCATAATTGCAAGCAAAATGAAATGGAGAAAATGCCTCCCCTGCCACTATGTCACTCAGATGAGACATAAAATGAAAACAAAAACAGGTTGTGTGTCAGAGGACAGATCATGGTCATGGCTTCACTGTCAGTGACGTTAATCATTGCTTTTAGTCACTCATTTGTATCAGGTCCAGGGACTTTCACAATCCACTTCCTATAATTCAAATTTCTTTTAGGACCAGATCCTAAATCCATTGAAGTCAATGGGAGTCATTTCAATAAAGTCAGTGAGACTTGGATCCATCCCATTTTGCCTCTCTGAAGGAGGATTTAGGAATAAAAGTGCCCCCCCCCGCCCCCCCGGCTGTAGTGCAGATTGAACTGTGGTGGTGCTGGCAAAGGCAGAAATAGCATTCGTATCTCTCTCAATACAATGCCATTCAGGTATTCAATAATTTAGCATTTCCCCCTTTTTAATGTTGGTGGTATAACCCAAATAAACATCGCAGCATATACACATGGGCCCCAATCCTGCAAACACTCATGTACATGCTTAACTTTACACATGTGAGTAGTCCCATTGATGTCATTCATGCTTAAAGTTAAGCATGTGCGTAAGTGTTTGCAAGATCAGGGTAACCATCCTTTCTTCTTTGTTTTGTATCACTGTCCAGACGTGTACAGAACAGGTGCATGCACTAGGTAACATTGGCATCAGGTGCCATCTTCGAATGGGTGCTGCAGGGAGAACCCAGCCGCTTGAGTTTAAAGTAGTGGAACAACTTACTCTTTGGGAAGCAGCTATTGAATGGATTTCCTCCTCAAAGTCTCCACAAGATGGCCATTCTCAAATCAATGTATGTAAGTTTTAAAATCTCATGATTATAATGCAAAATCATTATGTGACAGAAATTTTAAAAAATCCCATTTTTTGCCTTAAAAATGGGACAGTTTTTGAACAAAAATGGTTGTATATCTCAGCAAAAAAAGCCCGAAACACGTTTTTTTCCCATGCAAAATTGAACTTCTTTGAAAATTCAAAATGAAATGTGAAAATATTTGAGGTTTTAAAATACTGTTTAGAAGATTTTGCACAGCTCAGCTGGATAAAATAAACAGACTTCCTAGAAAAGAAAACAATATATTTTTATTTAAAAGCCAATTTTCTTAACCATCCAGTGCTCTCTGCCCTGGACTACACTACGAGTTTAGGTCAAATTTAGCAGCGTTAGGTCGATTTAACCCTGCACCCGTCCACACAACAAAGCCTGTTTTGTCGACATAAAGAGCTCTTAAAACCGATTTCTGTACTCCTCCCCGGTGAGGGGTTTAGCGCTAAAATAGACTTCACTTGGTCAAATTCGGGGTAGTGAGGACGCAATTCTATGGTATTGGTCTCCGGGAGCTAACCCAGGGTGCTCCATCGTGACCGCTCTGGACAGCACTCTCAACTCAGATGCACTGGCCAGATAGACAGGAAAAGCCCCGGGAACTTTTGAATTTCATTTCCTGTTTGGCCAGCGTGGTGAGCTGATCAGCATAGGTGACCATGCAGAGCTCATCAGCACAGGTGACCATGCAGTCCCAGAATCACAAAAGAGCTCCAGCATGGACTGAACGGGAGGTACTGGATCTGATCGCTGTAAGGGGAGAAGAATCCGTGCAAGAAGAACTCTGTTCCAAAAGACAAAATGCCAATATATATGCCAAAATCTCCAAGGGCATGATGGACAGAGGTTACAACAGGGACGCACAGCAGTGCCGCATGAAAATTAAGGAGCTCAGGCAAGCCCAGAACTGTAGTTCCCCCAAAATCATAGCGTGTAGAATGTTTTTACACTCCCCCATCCATCTCTGTCCCTGATGTTATCGCAGATTGGAAGGTGAAAAAAACGCACTCGTGATGACATGTTTTCTGAGCTCATGCAGTCCTCCCACACTGATAAGGCACAGCTTAATTCATGGAGGCATTCAGTGGCAGAGGCCAGGAAAGAATTAAGTGAGCGTGAAGAGTGGAGGCAGGACGCGATGCTGAGGCTAATGGGGGAGCAAACGGACATGACGAAGTGTCTGTTGGGGGAGCAAACGGACATGATGAAGCGTGTGTTGGAGCTGCAGGAAAGCCAACAAGAGCACAGACTCCCCACTGTATCCACTGTATAACCGCCTCTCCTTCTCCCCATGTTCCATAGCCTCCTCACCCAGATGCCCAAGAATGCGGGGGGGAGGCTCGGGGCACCCAGCTACTCCACTTCAGAGGATGGCCCAAGCAACAGAAGGCTGTCATTCAAACAGTTTGATTTTTAGTGTGGCTACAATAAGCAATGTGGCCTTGTCCTTCCCTCCTCCCCCACCCCACCCGGGCTACCTTGTCCGTTATCTCATTTTTTTTAATTAATAAAGAAAGAATGCATGGTTTCAAAACAATAGTTACTTTATTTCGAAGCGGGGAGGGTGGTTGGCTTACAGGGAATTAAAATCAACAAAGGGGGAGGATTTGCATCAAGGAGAAACACACACAACTGTCACACCGTGGCCTGGCCAGTCATGAAACTGGTTTTCAAAGCCTCTCTGATGCGCAGCGCGCTAGCTGTGCTCTTCTAATCGCCCTGGTGTCTGGCTGCTGAAAATTGGACACCAAGCGATTTGCCTCAACCTCCCACCCCACCATAAACGTCTCCCCCTTACTCTCACAGGTATTATGGATCACACAGCAAGCAGCTATAACAGTGGGAATGTTGGTTGTGCTGAGGTCTGACCAAAAGCACCAGCAAGCTTTTAAATGTCCAAAGGCACATTCTACCACCATTCTGCACTTGCTCAGCCTATAGTTGAACTGCTCCTCACTACTGTCCAGGCTTCATGAGCCATGGGAGCAAGGGGTAGGCTGGCATAGGTGCGAACACGCGGTGCTGCCGGCTGGGAGAGCAGCCTGAGGCAAAAACCTCAGGAGAAACAGGAGAGCAGAGCTGCAGTGGAAGGCGTACACCATGCCCTGGAGGTTGCTAGGAGCCAGGCAAGGAAGATGTTCCCAGAACCCTTGTCCAAGCTACATGTCCGACGAGGACGGCTACCAGTCCTACTGCACCGTCTGCTGCAGAGTTGCGGGACAGCAGAGTTGCAGCGGAAGTGGTGGAGCCGTACACCATGGACGAGGATGGCTAGTAGTCCTACTGCACCATGTGCTGCGAAGGCACCCAGGAGCTGCAGCGGTGACGGTGAGCTGAGTGGGCTCCATGCTTGCCGTGGTATGGTGTCTGCATGGGTAATCCAGGAAAAAAGGTGCAAAACGATTGTCTGCCGTTGCTTTCACGTAGGGAGGGGCGACTGACGACATGTACCTAAAACCACCCGCGACAATGTTTTTGCCCCATCAGGCATTGGGAGCTTAACCCAGCATTCCAATGGGTGGCAGAAACTGTGGGAACTGTGGGATAGCTACTCACAGTGCACTGCTCTTTAAGTCGATGCTAGCCGTAGTGAGGTAGTGAGGATGCACTCCACCGACTTAATGCGCTTAGTGTGGACACACACAATCGACTGTATAAAATCTCTTCCGAAAAATCAACTTCTATAAAATCAACCTAATTTCATAGTGTAGACATACCCTCTGTTATTTTTTGTACAGAGGATGGTGTTACATAACAGTAAAGTGTCATGATAACAGAACAGGTATCATCCCTGCCATGAGGGCAGGGGGCTGGACTCGATGACCTCTCAAGGTCCCTTCCAGCCCTAGAATCTATGAATCCCGACAGCAAGGTTAAAGGACAGCAGCATAAGCCTCTGGCCTGAACTATACTACAAAGTTCTGCCAGCATTGCTGTGTCAGATAGAAGTGTGCGAAATTCACACCACCAGTGCGACATACCTGTGCTGTCAGAACCCCTAGTATAGATGCAACTAAGCTGACAGAAGAGTGCTTCTGTCAGGTTAGCTAATGTCATTTAGTTAGGTGATGTTACTTTGGCCTGGTCAACACCTAAAAACTTAGGTCAACCTAGCGACATCGCTCAGGGCTGTGAAACAGTTTCACACCTTATGTGACATAGCTAGGTTGACCTAACCCCCAATGTAGACTCAAATATGTTAATGGAAGACTTCTTCCATCGACCTAGCTACCACCGCTCAAGGTTATGGATTTACTACAGAGACAGAAAACCCTTCTGTCACTGTAGTAAGCATCTACACTGCAGCACAACAGTAGTGTAGCTGCAACGTTGAGCTGAGTCCCTTGTAGTGTAGACATACTCTATGTCATACTCTATGTATGGCATAAACAGCATCTACACTACGGGGCTATGCCGGCATAGCTATATAGGCGTAGCTATGCCCGTATAGGCTCGGTACTGTTGACGTAGCCTCAGTCCTCTGGGCTTAGATCTTTAGTAATTTCACATTTTAACTTCTGTTTTATGCATCAAAAAGTTTAAAGAAAAAATAAATACATTGATTTCGATTTTTTTAGGACGGTGGGGTTGGAAGCTAAAAAGATACATAAGAATAGGATTTCTAGAGCCTCTTATTTGTTTAAAAGCAAAATAAGAGAGAGACAGAACTCCGGACCCTGCTCCTATTTAAGGGCTAGCTTGTAGATGGCTCTTACTTGGATGTAGAAGGGAGTAGAGTAAAGCCCCTCCACTCCACCTCTGAAGCCACATTATACCTGCTCATAATGTGGCGCTACCCATGCACATTGCTGCCTGATGCAACCCTTCATGAGCATGTAGGCAGGGAATTAGTAGGGAGAGTTGGGGCCAGAGATCTGCCCCCTCACTCAAAGATGCTGGTCAGTAAAACTTGCTTGATGAGAATGGGGTGTGAGGGGAGAATACATCCCTTTGCTGTAACAGATTATTCCCTGTCTAGTGCAAAGGGGAGCATGAGAGGATCCGTGATTAAAAGAATGTCTCTAATTCATGATGCCTCCCAGAGCTCCTTTTGGGGTGGTGCAGTTTACACGCTATCCCTTACTCAGGTCTGTACCTAAAGGCACAGTCTAGTCCTAATATTAGTAGAAAAATTCCCCCTGAATTTAGAACGAGCAAGACCACATTCAGTGTATCATAATACATCATAGAATCCCAGTGTGTGTGCTGCCCAATCAGATATTCCATGGGTAAGATATTGTTTGCACACACTGTCTTTTAGTGTATGTGTTTTACTGAATTAGCTTTTCAGAAGGGCAGTTATCGAACCCCATGTGCCTTCTCTCTGCTTTTTGGCCAATGTGTCTTGTGAGACCTCTGAAGTGAACCCCAAAGTGTCAGCTTCAGACAGAAAAGAGCTGGCATGTAAAAGAAGCCATTTGTCTTAGCTATTAATGTAATGTCACCAGTAATGTAATTAGGGTGGGCTGAGATACCTGGTATTCAACACACGCTGAATCTGGTATCAAATCTCATTCAGCATGAAAGGAGGAGGATTCGAGATAACAGCTGGAGGTAAAGGAGAAGCACTCACAAAAAGTGCTTGCTGGGTTCTGGTGGGGGTAGAAGAAGAAAGAGGAGTGACTGAGGTCAGGTCTGCACAATTTTCAGAGGTATTTGTGGAAGGAGAGTGATTAGAGAAAATACAACATGTGCGAAAAAAGCCAGCAGGACAGAGGATAAGCCACAAATATGATTAAAGCATCTTTATCCAGGTGACTTTCTTTCCTCTATCTTTTTAATACAAGCACCTGTTCCTTTGCTGAGCTATCAAAATGTCCTTCCGCAACAAGATGGCAAAGTTTTCCCTCAGTTGACATACTTTCTCAGAACATCTTCAGGCATTTAGGAGAGCAAAGCCCCTGTGTGTGAGCGCACGCTGTTGCTAAACCCACCCCCTGATTTCCACAACACATGGCGGATATCAAGCCCTTCTCAACATGGCCGCTTTGCTTTTGATTTGGACAGTGCAACGTACAGATTAGAATCCCTGGCTCAAACCCTGGCCTCATGAGCAAAACCTGAGTAAACAAGCTTTGCCTAGGGGATCTCAGCACAGATCCAGGGAACAGAACACTTCTCTCCAGGGTATGGGGCAACAGCTGCTCCTCGGGCACTATTACTATAGTAGAGGATTCCACTCCCCCTAGACGTGGAAGTTTGGCAAGTGGATCCACATATTCACAGATCCACTTGCCATGCCATGATCCTCCCTTCCACATAAAGATTTCCCCGCTCAGGCTACTGCACATACACTGGGCTTGGCAACTGCTCTCCAGCCCACAGGGGCCGTGCCTTCCTGCTGCATGGATGAAGTGGTTCCATGGTGCTTAAAGCTGTCCACTCCTGCAAGAGGATGGGGGCAGGATGTGGATCTTTGTAGTTTGCATAATGAAATATTTTTCAGGGCACCCATGAAAGGGATAACAGGGTCGATATTTCTGAACTGTTGAATTTCAACAACTACGTTGCGTTCCTGTTAGTTATTTACGACCTTCACATCTCATCGAGCAGCAATAATTCGTGCACAAATGGTTCATTAAGGGCCTGAACCCAAAGCCCATTGAAGTCAGCAGAAAGATAGCACCTAAATTGTTCATGAAGTCAGTGGGTAACGATCAACATATTAAAACAAAACAGTAGATACTTAGATAATAGATTATGGCACAATTCAATTTCTATGGACTATCCATTTTCTGCAAACAAGGAGAAACCAAACTTTTGGAAATAAATAAGCAGGCAGATGTGGAGCAGTCACCTAAACTTCTAAAGGAAGAAAAATCTCTCTAACCATGTGCTCCTTTCTCATGCATCTGTCCACAATTTCCAAATGTGAACCAAATCAGTCTCCTTTATCCTTGTGTCAAGACAGATGGGATAGGGAGGCATGTGGCTTTTAGCTAAGAAGCTGTTTTCTTACATCAAGACAAGGAAAAGGAAATGATTAAAACATATAAATAGTTGTTTCTGTAAGTGGCCAGTGAGGATCAGATCCTCACTCATGCAAATTGGCAACTCCAGTGACTTACGCTGATGTACACCAACTGGTGTGATGTAGGGAAACAAGCATTTTGGCCAAAACTGGATAACAGTAGGTAACCAGCACCTGCGTTTGGAGGAGATTTGTTGTGGACAGAGGATTGGAGGAGTCTCCATGGTTTCAAATACAGTATTGATACAGAAACACTTGCTAGTTTCCCGTAAGATAAACTGATACAGTATCTGAATATAATTCCTTCATGCTGCCTCGTACTTGAATTATTTCACCCTATTCATAAATAACATGAATTCTGCAAATACTAAAGCAAGTTAACTGCACATCTTGCTTAATCATTGAAAGCATGGGGCAAGATTTTAAGTACCAGTAATGTAAGAACCCTAACTTCTCACTGCTTTTCTGAATTACAAACCTTTAGAACCTTGATTAATTAAGATACTTGTTTTACAAATTCCCTAAAATATGAAAGAATGTACATAATGCCTGATCCAAAGGCCTTTGGATCAAGCTAGGAATTGTCTGGCAAGTGATCTGTGCTACATCTCTGTAACAACACCTTTACTCATGATCAGCTTTTCGCATTCCATTTGAGTAGCCAACAAGCAGGTGAGTTTATTGACCTGTAAAAAGGCAGATTCTCCGGAGCGCTGTATAATGGGTAGAGTAAGTCTAGTAGCTGTGTAATTAACTCACAATTATGTAAGCAATGAAGGCATAATTTAAGATTATTAAGAAATTAAAAATGATAAGGAATTTTCTGGCATTTAATTAACATTTACCAAGACAGTCTACAGCAAATTAAATATCAATTAATAAAAATACTGACATTTAGTTGGATACTCTATTAGTTGTCACAATTATTAACTTGGTATTGCTGGCTTTTTAAATTCCAATTAAGTGCCTAAATATTCCTTACAATTTTTATGTGCTAAAAATCTAATTATATTTGTGTCTTATAATTTTAACTTGATTACACATCATCTTTCCTATTACATCTCAATAAATGGTCTTTTAACTGTCAATTGATGCTTAATTGACACAAGTGTCTAATAAAACCGCAGACTTATTTTTTATTTTATAAATAGCTGAACTCTTAGACATAATGTTTTCCCTTTACCATGCCTGGAGTGTTCGTGTCCCAGGGCTTATGCCTGAATTGAGGCCTCTGACTTGCTGGAAGTTGTTTGAATCCTTACTGATTTGGGAACAAAGGCCTAGCTCCTCAAAAGTATTTAGGTGCCTAACTGCCATTGATTTCAGTGGAAGTTAGGCACCTAAATAGATTTGAGATCTAGGCCAAAGTTACCCTTTCAGACAACTAAAAGAATGCATGGGAAGCCAATGCCCTAAACAGTAAACACAGGCTAGAACCTCAGCTGGCCTAAATTGAAGAAGTTCCATTGACTTTGTCAGAGCCACACTGAATTACACCAGCGGAAGATCTGGTCCAATACTTGCTTTCATAGAACCTGGGGACCGTGAGCCTTTTACAGATCATACAGAATTCTGTAAGTGATGCTTCAGAACATGGCAGGAACACTATTAAGACAATTCTTGAATCATTTAGTGAGGCAAGACTTTTATTGATGCCTAAGGGCTAGGAGAGCAGCCACTGTTCCTCTCCACCTCCAATATGCAGCGGTCCCAGGTCAGGAGTAAGTGGTTCAGTCCCATATTTAGCTTTGTGATTATATGAGTTAGTGTCAGAACACAACAACAGCGTAATTTCAGTACAGTCTGTCTAAGGTTACTAGCCTTGACTCTGCTCTCAGCCACAGAAAGGGGGCAAAATGTGGTGGGAACAACCCCTCTGGGGATTATACATGATATAGGAGGGTTCTCTCGACGGTGTACAAGCAACACATTGGCTTTCTGCCACATGCACTTGCAGCCTCTAGTAAGAGAGATGTGGCCAGAGAGCTGCTATGCTCCATCTATTCTTGGCCATAATAACTGCCCACTGGGAACTCTTGTATCTGAGGGCTGGTCCACACTAGGGGTGGGGGGGTCGAACTAAGATACGCAACTTCAGCTACATGAATAACGTAGCTGAAGTCGAAGTATCTTAGTTCGAACTTAAAAGCACTTACCGCGGGTCCAGACGCAGCAGGCAGGCTCCCCCGTCGACTCCGCTTACTCCTCGCGTGGAGCTGGAGTTCCGGTGTCGACGGGGAGTGCTTCTGGGATCGATTTATCGCATCTAGACGAGACGTGATAAATCGATCCCAGAAGATCGATTGCTACCCGCCGACTCAGGCGGGTAGTATAGACGTACCCTGAGAGTAAATCAGAGCTGTTCCAGAATCCACAGGGACACAAAGATGGTGTGCAGACACCTTTGTCCTTCCCTCTTAGCTGCATCAAGCTTAATTTGTCCAGAACTCGGAGTCAGGGACAATGTATTATAAAATATAACTGATCCGTTTGAACATGTAGACTGCATATCAAGAGTTGCACCTCAGGATTAGGAATACACATAAAAACCAACCAATCAACCAACCAAAAAATACCCTGATACTCCTTTCCCACCCCCATACACTGGCGTAAGAAGTGAGAAAGAAGATTTCACAAGTTCATATCATATTATAATTTTTAACCATAACTTTTTACCTAAAGCAGGAAAGAATATTAAAATTCAGCTACTTCAGTTTCAGTGGGTTGCAGTATTCTTTTCACTTCCCACCTTACCCTGCTGTACTGTGTGATGCTGAAACAGCTGCTGAGTTTCATCCAGAGGTGGCAGCATTTCAGCAGTGGGTGCAATGATTTACATACAGACATAGGTGCTTGAACTGGGGGTGCTGTCGCATCCCCTGGCTTGAAGTGGCTTCCTTTATATGCAGAGTTTACAATTTGGTTCAATAGCTCTCAGCATCCCAGTATAACAAATGTTCCAGCACCCTTGCATTCAGATCCCCATGTACCAGATGCAACCTCTCACAATCCATTTTTAATGGGAAAGGGAAGAGAGAAATAGAGTCAGCATGTGTAATGTTCTTTGGGATTCTTTGAGATGCAAGGCAATATATAAATATAGGCTGCATCATTCTAATGGGTTTAACAGTGGGAGCCAGCACTCATGAGTGCTGAATAGAAGGCCTGAATAGAGTCAATGCCGATGCTCTTCTGATCCAAGTTATTTCCTGATCCAGTCTTAGGAGGTCAATTCATTCCTTTCCTTTGCCCTATCTCCTGGCCAGGAGGTTTGACCTGCTCTCCTGAGCAGCCTCTCTCCCAGGCTCCAATCCCAGTCAACTCCATCCCTTGGGAAATTTTTAAAAAGTAATTAACTTTTATTTAAGCAATCACTGTAGAATTTTAACTTGCCTCACACTCAATAAATATGACACTCTGACAGCTGACTTCGCAGCACTAGTAACTGAAAATACCCTTCCATGGGTCAGGAAGTGTGCAGTGATCAAGAGAGGGGAAAGCTGATCGCAAACAAACTGACCATGCTGGTAACTAAAGTGCTAGTCATCCAGTAAAGTCCTTACACATGCTTAGATGTCCAAACATGCTGTTCCTATGGGATCCAATCCCTCTGCCTATTAATAGTAGCCTTGAAGTTGATAGGGCTACTGGCATGAATAACTGCTGAAGGACCAGATCTATGGTGTATGTGCCGGTAATAGTAAAAGGTAAGCTATTATTACACCTGGAATTCACTACACATTTGTTTTCCTCCAGCTGACTTCTCTAACACAGCATTGAGCACCTAGAGCGGCAGAGAGAAAAAGCACAAACTGATCTAAGAAGTGTAGATACAAGAAACACCAAAGCCCTTTCGATAACTCCAAGTTTAATATACTTCTGGATTGTTTATTAGAGAAACAATTTAGAGGTTGAACAGAAAACTAATAAAAAGTACTTAAATTATACCTATTTTAAAAAAATACCATTGAGAAGCTGGAATACATCACTTTGCTCTCCCGATACATGAATGGTTAAGAGGGGCAGGAGGCTGTGCAATGCATAAATGAGGAAACAAAAGGATTTTTTCCCCCTCACACGTTAGACTATAATCATTCCATGAGCAGTATCTCGGATAAATAAGCAAAAAAGAAAGAAATTAGGGTTATTACACTTTGATGCGGACTATGTATCAAGCCAATGAAAGTCAAAACTCACTTTTATTGGCCACAGATTTCCTGGAAGCGTTTCAATCACATAAAGATAAAAGCCATAATTATTACCTTTGGCTTAGCACCGTCAATCAATCAGCGGCTCCATGCATACACTGCACACAGATAGAACCTGAAACCCACATTTTATTTTCCTTCAGCTTTCTGTTGCATTATAGGGAGGGAGAGGGGGTAAAAGCATAATTTTTCAGGTAGATACTTGTATTATTTATAGTTTTCCCATTCCAAAAGGGCCTCTGGCAGCTGCCCTCGCATACAGACGAAGGCACAATTCCCAGAAGACTGGACATTTACAAGCTGCAAATGAGCAGCTGCACAACTTGCCTGTTTCTAAGCTTCCCATTAGGAACGTGCTAATCCATATATATTTGCAAATTGTTATGATTATTGCTCAGAGATGGCATCAGTTGCAGCTGCAGCAATTCGGAAAACATTTCAGACTTATGATGGCTGGAACAACAACACAGAAATTATAATCATCTGACATCCATCACTATTGCTCCTTCAGCTGATTACACCAGCCAACAAATCCCAGGCATGCAGACTGTAAAAGAGAGAGCATTAAGAGCCCAAGCCACTAAATCTCTCTCTCTTTCCTATTCTCCCTCTCATCCTCTTTTCTTTCAGGGCCTAATCCTCCACTGCTGAATTCAATGGGAGTTTCCCCTCCCATTAACTTAAATGGGCCAAAGATCAGCCTTCTACTCTCCCCATTCTTTTTCGTATCTTCTCTCATTTCCTCTCTCTTTTTTTACATATTAGTCCTGTGCTGTGGGGACTGTTTGATTCTAACTATAAAAGTACTCCAAATCAACCTTTGAATCCCAGCCATAGCCACTATCCAGCAGTAGTTTGTTTGAACAATGTCTCTCCAGCAAAAGAGTCTGGTGTGTGTGTTTAAACAGATGTTTTTGTTCACTCTGGACACTGGCAAATGCCTTCAGGCTGCAGTTTCTGGTGCATTTTGATCTCAAGCTGGGATAGTTGGGATACATGTCATGGGGCATGTCTCATGATATTTCTCCTGTGTCTGTGTTTGGCTGAGCCTACGGAATTGGAGCAGGAGAGTCAGCTCAGCAGAATCTATTTTCCACTGGGTTTCTTAGAGAGCTGGTGAGTTTTAATTAAGCGCTCTGAGAACCAATCATAACTATTTGCAAATATGTGAGAGACTGGGAGAGCATGACAGGAAAATGAAGAAATAAAGATGGGGGGAAATAATCTCCTGGCTGCTGTGCTTAACTCTGTGAGCAGTGGCCTAGTACAGTTATTACTCCCTGTAGTCTCTTTGGGAATTATCTTAATTTTAGAATTGGCTGCCACCTGACATAAGTATCTAAGAGTTTTATACAGAGAAATTACTTTGCATATCACTAATGGCTGAGTCGTCTTGTGCACATGGACTGAGGTCCATAAAGCAGGAAGCATCTTAGCAGGAAAGTTTGCAGACTGCTGTGTAAAATGGAACAATAACCCTTCTGAATGAGTGAGGAGTTTAAGTCTGGAAATGGCAAATGGAGGGTTTTACTCTCTGTTCATGATTCTTTCCCGATTACTAATTCACATATCTCAGGCATTCCCCACCTACACTCTTACCAATAGCTGCTGTCAACAGACCTTCAGACCACAGGTTCAAATCACCTTCCTTTTTAATCCTGGTATTGCCAAAACAAGCTATTTTCCTTTTTATGTCACCAGAAAGCCGTGTGAGTAATAGCACAGTTCCAGCTGCTCCGTTTTAAACTTCTTTACACGGCTGACTATTAACCTCCATGTCTATGGCCCTAAATCTTCAAATACTTAGACTCATGAGAAACCTTATGCACACAAGCAGCCTTCATTGGCTTCAACACATCAGAGTTTGCAGCACGGATTTGTTAGTGTTTGGCACAACATTTCATTCTCAGTTAATCTTCCAGAACCCCAATGACACTGGTGTGGCTGTGAAAGACATAGCACTGTGCTGCCATTACAGACTTAAGTAATTATAGACCTCAGCCAAATCACCTCAATTCCCATTGAAATTGTTGCAAAGTTAGGTTTTAGGATTCACAAGACATCCAGTGATCAGACAAGTTTCTGTGGTAATACAATTATTAATTATTATTATTATTAACTTTTATATTGTAGTAGGGACTGAAAACCACAGCTACGTTGGGCTCTACTGACCTGTATAAACATATGATCCTGGTCCATATAGTTCCAAAGAGCTCATAGTCTAAAAAAATATTATATTCAGTACAAATTTTCTGTATTTAAGATAAGACTTACAGTTATTGCCTCTCTGACAATTTTCCTTCTAACATTAAAGTATTTTAATTAGGAACATGGCTATGAATTTGCCCTACATTTCCAAAAGTGAGAACTCTATGAAAACAAGGGATCTCTAAAAAATGTTATGGGTTTCTATTTATTTATTGGGGTTTGAATATTGTTAACATTAGATTTCATTAATATTTCATTTCCAAGACAAGTAGGTGCCAGATGAAAGAAGCAGAACAAGAGCTTATTTCAAAGCTCACTGAAGTCAATGGGTGTCTTCACATTGACTTCCATGGGCTTTGGATCTGGTCCCAGGTCAGTAAATGAGGAGACCCTTTAAAATAATTGTATTTGATGATATCTGAGGTGAATGTAGGTCTGCTATGTAATATGAGGACCAAGCAGAAATATATCCCTTAAATACTGCCAAAAGATAAAAGGAAGTTTTAGAGGCTCCAAGTGAGACTACCGTGGTGATATTAAACCACAGGCGTGGAAGTAGAGAAAAATAAAGCCCTGACGGAGGTTCACAGATGTGCAGTGCCCCATGGGCATGTGATAATTGCAAGACCATAAGTCTTAGAAAGAAATTATAGGCTACAGAATGGCCTTCTAGGATTACACAGTGTATACAAGTGAACTCAGAGCACTATATTTGCTGAAGTAAAAAAAAATAAAAATATTGACTTTTTCTTGCAGGGTTAATTAACAGTATCTTGCAAAGATATTCATCGTTTGGTATAAATCATGTCTGAAGATATTACCTGTGCATTTTAGTCATGTTAATAAAGCGCTTTTTTTTTTTAAGTCCCTGATAGAAATGTTTCTGTGGAACTGCTTTTACAGAGGAAATTTATTGTATTAGGCCACAGCTGTAAATTTTCTCCCTCCAATCCTATAAATTTCCTCTAAATGTTTAATGGTTTATAACTGTAATTATTCTTGTGTGCCAACATTAAACTTTAAAAAGTTTAATTTGGAGACTATTCGGAGAAACTCATCTTTTTTACAGCCTCATAAATAGTTCTTTGATGAAATGAGGAGAGGCTCAGCGTCTGCCCGAGGTGAATACAAATGACACGGTGTAGTCTCTCACTTACAAAAAGGGAGCAAATGCTTTGATGTTTCAAGTGATCAGCTGATACTAAGTGCATCAGTGGTGTGAAGTGATGTGTTTCTTGGTGGATATACATGAGGCACTCAAGGATCATCATCATTTTCTAGGAAGGACTTCAACTAGGGAGCCAAACCAGCTCTCAAAAGAAAAAGAAAAACAAACAAACAAAAAGGATAATACGTCCAACACCCAAAGTTCTCAACTTCAAAGTAAATAAATAAATAATACCAAGATAGATATCAGGCCAATCATGTGATCAGTTCTTCTGGGTGCCTAATTTGAATAATATCTAGTGGAGAACATAGGACTGTATAATATACTGCCTAGCAAATAACTCATCTGCCCTATTCACTTGCCATATCTTAATTTCAGGGGAAGATAATCAGTATTCCAGTTACTCTCATAATGATGATATTGCAGTCACTCTTATAAAAAAGCTCTAAGCATGAAGAAAAATATGTTTTCTTGGTGGCCGATGAGAACAGCTAGATAGTCTAGATGGCTCCAGATGGATGTAATTTGTTGATCTTTTCTGAAAAAGAAAAGCACCTATGACTACGTCTGAGCCCTGTTTCATGCACCTTATGTTAGACTGCAAGGACCATAACTTGGTTAATAATTTATTTGTATCTGAGTTTCTCAGTTTCTCTCCTGTACCCTCTACTGTCATTCTGCTTCCTGGTGTTGCTCATAAATACTGTGACAGGTTGGGTCACAGAAACCCCCCTTGGGACTGCCACCTGATGTGCTGGAACTACCTTTAAGCTGGTTTTCCCTGGCAGCTTGGGATTTCAGTGCCCTGCCTGGTTGTGCCAAACATGCTTGCCTGCTACAAACACAGACCCAGATCTAAACATCCCCCAAAAGCTGCAAGCTTAACTGACAACAGCTTAAGAAGTGCTCCTGTCTCCAACACCAGCATACCTAGTTCCCAGTGGGATCCAAACCCCAAATAAATCCGTTTTACTCTGTATAAAGCTTACACAGGGTAAACTCATAAATTGTTCACCCTCTATAACACTGATAGAGAGATATGCACATCTATTTGCTCCCCCAGGTATTAATACTTACTCTGGGTTAATTAATAAGTAAAAAGTGATTTTATTAAATATAAAAAGTAGGATTTAAGTGGTTCCAGGTAATAACAGATAGAACAAAGTAAATTACCAAGCAAAATAAAACAAAACCACACAAGTCTAAGCCTAATACAGTAAGAAACTAAATGCAGGTAAATCTCACCCTTAGAGATGTTCCAATAAGCTTATTTTACAGACTAGGCTTCCTCTTAGTCTGGGTCCAGCAATCACTCACACCCCCGTAGTTACTGTCCTTTGTTCCAGTTTCTTTCAGGCATCTCTTTGGGGTGGAGAGGCTAACTCTTGAGCCAGCTGAAGACAAAATGGAGGGGTTTCCCAGGGCCATATATAGTCTCTCTTGTGGGTGGAAAGCCCCTGTGTTTTCCTATGCAGAATCACAGCTACAAGATGGAGTTTTGAAGTCACATGGGCAAGTCACATGTCCATGCATGACCTAGTTCCCCACAGGCCGACACCATTGCCCACATGTTAGCCTGAACGTTCCCAGGAAAGCTTAGGTGTGGACTGGCATCTCTCAAAGTCCATTGTCAGTTTAAGTGTTTCTTGATTAGGCACTTACTGAGAATAGTCTATTCTCAAGAAGCTGACCAAATGCTTCACTGAGGCTACTTAAAATCAAACAAGTACATAGCTTCAAATAAAAAAATGATACATGCATACAAATATATTCAGTAGATCATAACCTTTGCAGAGATATGTTACATGGCATATCCAGCTATATGTCATATTTACACTCATAAGCATAGTTCTATAAAGCATTACGGGGTGCAACGTCACAAATACTTCCTCCTTAAACATGAGGTTTTCCCTCCATGTTCTCTGCAGATTATTACAAGTGAGGAATGCAAACTGCAGGTGATAGAAAACCAGATCCATCAATATGTTACAGCTATTTTATCAAAGTGCCTATTAACCCAACTTAACTGACTGGACAGCCTCGGCTAATGGCGGTTTTGCACTGTCGGTTTGACGTAAAGCAGCTTGACTTTACCAGTGAGTCTGGCCCATAGTCTCATTCACTTACAGTATGCAAAAGAAAACGAGACAGGGAACATATAACAGTCAGATAAAGACACGTTCTTTAACTTACATGTTCATGTAACTTCTCTGGAGGGCTAAGAGAGGCATCTAAGAGATGGCTATAAGTAATGGGCCAAATTCTGTTCTCAGTAACCATTCACTTCAATGACATTCCACCGGTGTAAGAGAGAACAGCATTTGGCCTATAGTACTAATATACCGCTTTAAAAGTATAGCATGAGGCTACATATTTGTAGCTTTTATACTATGAATTTACAAACATTCATTTGTAAGATGAGGGAGAGAAAAGGTCCTCTCTTGAAAGACATTCCCATCACAAATTAGTATCTGCCTGCGTCACAATAAATGTGGGGTCTTTCACAATACACAGCAGCACGTCCACAAGCAGTTCCAGTTTCCCACTGTGGGGAAACAAAGTGGAACACGTAGTCAGCCACGTGTTTATTTGCAGGGTTAATCCTGAGGGATTTGGGGAGTCATGCAAACAAGAGAAATCCCATTGGAGAGCAATGTCTCAATGGCAGAAAGGAGAGTGCAAGCTTTTTAAGTGAACGTTTGCTTTTAAACTGTGGCTATGGTGCACTGATAGTGCCTTGCTAATGTGATAGATTAGGCAGGTGGAGAGATCAGAAGCGGGAGGGATGCTGCGGGGGGAGGGGGAGAGAGAGAGTGTTTTAGATTAAAGGCATTGTGTGAGTGCAAAGTATTATGAATTATTATAATTATTATTTATCCTGGGAATTAGAGGAGTTAAAAGGGACTTGAATTGTAAAGTACATTGTGAAAACTGATTGTTCCCTCAGGTCTAGATCAAACCAGTGCGATCCAAAAAATTGTGCTCTCCTCACCAATCCATCTTCTTAACCCTTCGCTCTTAAGACAACACTGAAATGATTTGTCAGGAAGGACCAAAGGAGTCTGCTAGGCTGCAACTGTTTATTTAATAGAACCAACCCTTTTAGGTGTCCCTGCAGTGTCTTCACTGGCTCATCTCTCCTCCTCCTTCCCCACAGCACATTTCAATCCTTTCCTCCCTGCAGATCCATGAACCCGTGACGCCTCTCCTAAGGCAGCCAGCAGAATTGCAGCTACTAACTGTATGCCAGCCATCCCGTCATCTTTGCATGGCGGGGGGGCGGGGAGAAGGCTGCCTAGCTTAGTCTCTAAGGTGCCACAGGGATTCCTCGTTGTTTTTGCTGATAGACTAACACGGCTACCATTCTGAAACCTTTCTTGCTGCTGTTACTATCCTGCCAGCTGCTTCTCCAAACCAGTGCCCATCACAATTCAGACAGGGCCTCTTGGTTAATATAAAACTCTCTCTTTCAGGAGAATAGGGGGACCTTTGGCACAAGGGGAAATAAATGTAGGAAAGGAAATTTCTGTACATGGTTGCCACGCTCTTCCTCAGGATACTCCGGGCAACTTGATTATACCACCTACATACATATATAGTTACATCAGGTACTGTAGTTCCTTTAGAAACAGTAGTGATAGCACTTCATGCACTTATTCCCAGACTGACAGCCAGCTGGCAGCACCTTTATAGATTCACCGAACATAGGAGTGAAAAAAAGCTTAAAAGTGATTAAAGTTAATTGAATCTTTTTGAATTTTAAACCCACCACTGAACTTAAAGCATCAGTTTCAGTTTTGGGTGCAGGTGCAGTTCTACACAGACCCGATTCTGGCTCAGAACTGATCCTCCCATTCCTCATAATAATTAACATGCCCTATTGCTCTGTAATAACAATATTCATGGCCTTGCAGATTACATGATTATGTTATAACTTGCTCTCAATTGCAGGGGAAGACACACCATGATCCAATTAACACTGGAGAACCAGCAGTTTGGGTCCTTTCATTTACAAAAAGAAAACAGTGTATTCAAAATACCTGGAGTGAAAGGATAAAGTGAAAATTAATTTCAAATATTTCAAAGAGAAGATTTGGGTTGGAAGAGACCTCAGGAGGTCATCTAGTCCAACCCCCAGTCAGAGAAATTAAATACAGAAAACAACTTAAAATAAATAATGTTAAGGGCAGAACACAAAATTGGGCCATTTGGGCATGATGCACATCATTATAAAATTATCTTACATTTTAAATACTATTGTTATAGTCTTAAAGACCAAGGCCTACATTTTCTAAAGTGGCTAATGACTTTAGGTGTCCAACTTGAGACAGTCTGAAGTTAATGAGACTTAAACATTCAACATTAGCAGTTTGCTAATCAGAATCTCTGGCCTTCCCAAGATGCAGCTGTGCCCATAATGCAGCATGTACAAAATGGTACTGTCCAACTTCTACCATGTACAAAGGAGAGTAACCATGTCAACCAGCTCCTCAAACAACTCAATTGGCTGGCCATTCATTTCAGAATCCTGCCAACCCTTGTTTTTATCAGCTTACATTCTCTTAGGCCTTTTCTCTCTTTACTTCTACCTAAGCTCCTTTGTCATTTAACACCAGCCCCCTATCTAGCTTTCTACTCTGGAGTTCCTGACTTCTGTAATAGGCTTCCATTATGTCTGTCTGTCTGATTATCCCTCCATTTCCTTCTGGATCTCATCAGAAATCAAACATTTTCTAACTATCCCATGTGTCTGTTTATTTCTCACTCCCTCTGCTATTATTTTTCATTTTCACTCTGCAAAAAGGTTTTGGGAGTTCGTTTGTGTGAACAATTCTGTACAAAATAATGTGTTGTAGTTCTAAAATCTGTTTGTTCTTAAAAAGGAGATTCCTCAAATCCACTGCTTTCTCAGATTTAACCTCTGTAGTTTGAGATCACTAGAAGGGTACAGTAGATAATCTATTTGTAAACATGTATTATACATAAAAACGGCTTTCGGGGGAAAAGTGTGGGAAAGGATTTTTTTTAAGTCACATATACTTTAACTTGGATACAACTAATTTAGGCAGATAGAAATTATTTAAAAGTTGGAACTGGATAGAAAATCCCATTTTGTGATTCTCTCCTTTCTCCCCTTCCACACCATATACACATAAACACAGAAGATAACTCTAAGGAACTCTGTCCCTAAGCCACACTATCATACAGGGGTATTAAGAGAGGTTCTAGATCTTAGCTACAACAAGGACATGAGCTCCTTGTATCTGGCCACACTTGTGTGGATGTAGTAAGAACAGCATTTATCAACTTCCTTGCATTTGTCAGCTTGGGTTAAAACAATACTAAATGTAAAATGTAATGAAGTCTGGAGGTCTGACTTCAAGTAAAGATGCCAAGAAATTTAGAATAAACACTCTCTCTTGCTCTTTAACTCACCCTGCTGTTCCTAGCCACTGCAGGAGACGTAGAACAGCGTGTGATCTTACATACCATATGCTCTGCAATATTAAGTCAGTTTATACATGGCAAGAAGTGTTCTTACAGAGCCAAGTTTTCAGCTAGCTTCAAGTCTACCTCCAAAGTTGTGCCCATGTTTTGAATGTGCAAATTGGTTGTCCCAGAAATAAATATTTGCATGTACAAATTACGTAGCAAGACAGACGCAGACCTTGGTGCACATAAATGTGAATTAAACACTTGAGTGTGTATAAATGCAAAACCCACAGATGCCATTTTGGAGAAAAAGTCCTTCCATTGACTTCATATGCCATGAATATAAAGTTACAAGGCCAGATCTATGACCCTGCTACGTGCTCAGAAATGGGACTCCAAATGTGGCTTATCCTGGCCTGGCATAGAACCAGCACAGGTGGTTTCATGCCATTCCTCCCTCAGCATAGGAAGCAGGTCAGGGCCATACCAGAAGTGGGAAGGAACGTGGCTGCTTTGACACTGCCCACTAACAATGTTCCCAACAAGGCTGATGCACGTCAGTGAAAGTTAAAGCCGCTTCAAAGTGAGCACTTTTTCCCCTGGATTTGTATGGTAATGATTCTAAACTTTGAAGCACTTGGGAAAATTGTCCCTTGCCTTTGTATAGATGATCAAGGATGATAAGGCTGAAGGGAGCCTTCCCCTCCAATCTTGTGACCCCTGAAGATGGGCCAGGTACAATTATGGTCCCTATGCGTTGTGGAGTTTCGATCCTGCTCCATCAGATGCTTAAATCATTCTCTAAAAGGGACAGATAGGAGAGGAGGTGGTGCCACCTCCTCTACCCAATCAGCTATTAAAGTTGGTTGGTATGCAAGAAGAGCTGAGTGTGCTATGTACACTAGGGAAGCTGGATTGGTTGGGTATACAAAGGGCCGGCCTTAGCAAGTGCGGGGCCCGATTTCGATGTGGCCCCGCCACCAAAGTGCCGCCGACGGACATTGAGGGGCCCCTCTCGGACGCTGCAGGGCCCCTCTTAGGTGCGGGGCCCGATTCCCTGGAATTGGGGGAATCGGCCTAAAGCTGGCCCTGCTAGGGGACTACCATCCAAAGGAATGATGTAGTAGTATATGCACTCCCTCACCCCATGCACTGGGGGGCTAAGGGAGGGAATTTGAAGAAGCAGCCATCTCACAGGCAGGCTAAAAGTCACAAACTGACCTGGTATATCTAGTATTTTGCATACTTAGAATATCATATAATCTGCAGAAACGCTGAGGCATCTTTTAAAATCCTGAATTGCATACTCCTAAGGGGAGTCACATTGTAAATTGGCGTCAATAGCTAATTTATCCCAAATGAGGAACCAGCCCATTGACTTCAATGAACTGGAGAGATGAATATGACTCAATGTGATTTGTCATGGAAGGACTGTAGGATCAAACCCCATTGTGGCATCCCTTCTTGAGGGACTCGTTACTGAAGTATGATTAAAAACATTTTTTTGGACTGTACAAGTTGCTTTAGGTTGCAGTTCAGAAACAAGTATGATTTCTGTCAAAAGAAAGGGATAGAGAGTTGAAACAAGTACTGAAGAAACATTACAAAGCCCCAATGGTTCCATTAGCACCTAGAGCTTTTAGGTGCATGTATCATTAAAATAAATAATAAAAATCTCTGTGAGGGCCATTAAACAAATTGGATCCATGGTTTGTTTTACTGTTACTTTTATAGACATTCTGAAATCCTCTGTGGAACCTCAGACGATCCCAAGTATCAGAGGGGTAGCCATGTTAGTCTGGATCTGTAGACACTACAAAGAGTCCTGTGGCACCTTATAGACTAACAGACATATTGGAGCATAAGCGTTCATGGGTGAACACCCACTTCATCGGATGCAGACAATCCCGTTAGGACAGAAGTGGATTTTTCAAGCCTTGTTCTACCAAAAAATATCAGGGTTGTTTATACTATTAGAAATTAAAAATGTACCACAGCTCGAAGCTGAAGAGTAGTGAGAGTTAAAACCCTATTGGGAGAAGGGAAACTGAGGTTGGTGAAGAGTACTGCCAAACATATGATACTTGCCTGAGGATGGAAAAGGTCCCAGATAAGTGTACAGCCATTGCTTGGGGAAATGCTGAGAGAAAGGGAAACTTCCCACCAATTTATAGGGTCAGGTTGGTCACCTGAAATGTAAATGAATCTCAGAAGGAGCAGGGAGGAAGTGTTGATTACTTCTTCTCAGCAGGCGAGGAGAAGAGAACTTGGCTCTGGAGAAAGTGGGGAGTGTGACAGAACCATAAGCTATTCTGTCACCCCTCTTCCTCAGCAAGAGAGAGCTGGGCTGGAGCTCAAACTGCTGCACCAGTCTGTCCTCTTCACCAGCCAAATGAGAGACTCTGCCTGTCTTCACCTTGCCTCGCAGGTAACATTCAATGAACCCCTGTTCTCAACCCCCTGGAGGAGCATTCCTCCGCAGTATCCAGCCCCTGTCACTGGACACTCACAGAAATCACTACATTCACTGCAATCAAAAGACAATGCATACGCCAACCTGTTAGTTTAGCTGAGGACCCACTCTTTAATACACAGCACTGAGATGATTTTATGGTAAAACAAAACAAAAAAATCTTTGTTGTTAAAGACCAGAGATTTAAGTGATAGTCAGCAAGGAAAATAGAACAGAAAATGGTTACAAATAAAACAAAAAGAAAACACTTTTCCAGTATCTAAAATATAACAGTTTACAATCCTAATCCCTGGCATTTTCCTCACTTACAGCCAGTTTTCAGCATCCTCAAGCCACATGGCTGAAGGATCCACCTCTCACAGAGTCCAAGAGTTGCAGCTCAGAAACAAGTATGATTTACTGCCAAAGGAAAGGGATAAAGAGTTGAGACAAGTCTTGTCCCTTAAGTGATGTCTTTTCCCTCTCTCTTCCGATACTTCAGAAAACCATTTAAATGTCTTTTTTGAAAAATAACCCCAGACAAAGTTCTTCCCTGCTACATGTTCCTCAGAGTACAGGTGCCATATTCCCTTTTCAACCAGTAACTATTGAGGTGGATCCAACCACTTAATATTCCCCACTAGACAAAGTACAAAATGAGAAGGTTAAGAATGCCTCCTTAGGACCAATCCCTGCAGGCTCTACTCAGGGCTCAATCTTGCAAAACCTTATACTCGCATGTGAATAATCCATTCTCAGTGTCAGTAGACCCACTGATTTCCACAGAGCTATGGGTTTACGTGAGGATTATGTATCTAAAGCTTGCTACTTCCTACCATAAATCCTTCTTACATGGGTGAAGTTGCCATTGGAGTTATTGGCAGTTTAGCCTGGGTGAGGACTACAGGATTTGACTCATAACATCTTAATGGGGGACTGCCAGTGCCAAAGAAGTTTATTTTCCCACTCTAACATTTTGCTTAATTTTGGTAAGGTCCTCATTCTTCCAGGTGCCTTCTGGGAAATGCTCAGCACCCTCATCTCATTCTCTAAGAGGAGCTGAGTATCTGGTAGGTTTGAGCCCAAAGGGCCTTATACAACTCCAATGGAAATCTGTTGACTTCATTAGGAGCTGGGTCGAGTTTCAGGTTAGCGTTATATCAAGATAGGGCATTTAAAAGATATAACGAAAGGTGCCATATATATATGCACACACAATATGCTAAATCAAAAACCATACATAAATTATAGCCTATGGTACCAAAGATCGTCCACACAGCTAATTATCCTGTATTATGTTTTGTGTCAACATGATCATTGAAAACAGTGAGAAAACCCGAATGCCTATTCTGAATTCATATCCCATAAGGACCATCTTCCAACCGGCAATTTTGACAAACTATTATAAAGGTGGCTGATGCAGCTATGATGATGATAAGCATGCATTAGAAATTAATGGCTCATTGATAGGAAATGATTCCAGTAAGCTGATTCAATCACAGTCCCACTGAAGAGCTGTACATTTTGCACTGCTTTATGCGGCTGTACACTTTCGATATCTTGGTACCTTAAATGACCTCTGAGGCACTTTGCATTCCTTTCAAGCTGTTCCTAACATGACACTTTAAAAATCTTGGCCCTGGCTGTATTCATTTAACTTTGATTTAAAATGCTCACAATGGAAAGGAAATCTCTTTTACAGGTATCACAGGGAATTCTCTTCACCTCCAAAAATTCTCCTACCATCAACGTCACTATGTATGCTATGAAAATGCACTGCTTCCCAGGCAATTACTGGTGATATACTTTATTATCTCATTCTTTAAAAAAAAATTGGCCATAAAAAGACTTGTGGGGAGTCTCACATTAAAAAAAAAAAAACAGGATGCGAAAATATGGTTTAAGTGCTGTAATGTTTAAGGCAATGTCCTTAAGAGATGGGTGCAAAGTGATGATATTCTTTGATTCCCATCTTATTGTGAGTAGAAAGATGTGTACTGCCAGAGTGCTTAAGTTACCCTCTCCCTCTACACAGCAGAGCATCTGTTTTTCACTTCACACAGGCTCACAAAGGAGTGCAGTTCCTGACGTTTTTGGGGTGGTATTGCTAAAGCACAGAGAGAAGAGTGCAGATGAGGGCAGGGCAATGTTGTGCTTTCAGAAACAGTATTTCAAAGTCCAGAGGTGTACGGGAGTCAGGGGAGCTACACTGATTTACACCAGTTGAAGAGGTGAACCTACATTTTTGGGGTATTCCTATATTAGGAGAAAACATGCTTATTCACAAGTTTCACTCAGATCAAGTATTTTTACTCATAAGCCAAAGAAAAACATTCAGATCCATGATCTTTTCTCTGCACATGTATAGCAGGAGAAAAAAAAAACACCATTAAAAATGTAATTTGTTCATGTTCTTTATACCTGACCAAAAAAAATCTGTTAGCCCTAGGGTGGCCAGATGTCCCGATTTTATAGAGACTGTCATGATATTTGGGGCTTTTCCTTATATAGGCTCCTATTATGCCCCACCCCGTCCCAATTTTTCACACTTGCTGTCTGGTCACCCTAGTTAGTCCCATTAGCTTCTTCTCTTCATTAATGTATTGTTCATGCAGAGAAAAGTGACTAGTAATGAATTGGCTGTTGATAACTTCCCCAAATCATCTGAAGGTATCTGAAATTTCAGGGGCTTTGAATTACTAACCGATGGATAAACGTCCATAAGTTTGCAATTTGGGTTCAATTTAGCAGGCACCCTTCATCTTTGATTGCTTATATGAATGTTATCAAAGATGCTCAAAATTCCAGAAGTCACTACAAGATGAGGATTTTGGGCTTCCAGGAAGGGGAGGAGGGTTCTCTCTTCTTCTTCCTACCTGATTGTTTTACTTCCTGGGAGCAAACCTTCCTCTTCCAATCCTCCACCCAGGGTTCAGTTGCTCAGGGTGAGGAAGAAGGGGGTCTCCTCTTTTCCTCTCCATTCAGTGTTGGACACCAGGGATGTGTCTTCCTTTAGTCGCCCTATCTGAGTTTTGGACTCTGTAAAAATGAGTTGAACTCAGTTCTTGGCCCTCCAGTTACCAAGGAATTGCAACATATGTTATAGGTTCCAGGGAAGAGGTCATTCTCTGGTTTTCAGCTTAAGCATCTGGAGTCTGCTGTGTTCCTATTCACAGGACACACCCCGGAGGTGAGGAAGTCTGCACCTTTTCATGTTGGGAGTGTCTGCTTCACACGTATGAAGAGTTTTTTTCTTTTCCACTGCCCATGGTTTTGGCTTCCTGGGCAGGAATCTCACCTCTTTCTTTATTCATAGGGATACATTCCCCTGGTCTGTTCCCCTCCATTGGCCACCGAGAAGAGGCTGAGCAGGGATCTTCACACACCTCTGTCCATACGGCCATGGGAATGGTACTTTTTATTTTTCAAACAAATTTCATTACTAATCCCAAACTTGTTATATAAAGCCCAAACAGGTGCAAAATATTATTTGTGAGGGTTGCAAAACCCCAAACGCCATGGAGATAGCTCATTCATAACTTGCAGCTAAAAAACAAGTAGTAAAACAAGCAATTACTCTATTTGTATATACAACTTTGGTAGAAAATAAGGCCCTTCTAAAAATATGGCCCTTAATTTTCACTGGATGCTTCCTTTAACTTATTGTTGACTGGAAGAAATAGAAAACCACACATAGTCAGTCTGTTTTGATCATTTACTGAAATTGCCAGGCAAAGTTCAAATGGTTTAAAATTTCATTTAAAGAATCTAAAGTCCAAATAACTATTTGAAAAATCAAGCTAGAAATCTCATGAGAGCTGTTGTCCTTGGAAGGATAGTCCAGTGGTTAGGGCACTAATGTGGTATTCAAGTCCCTTCTTTGCCACAGGCTTGCTGTGTGACCTTGGGCAAGTCACTTTATCGCTCAGTGCCTCAGGTCCCCCATCTGTATTATGGGGATAATAGTACTCCCTTCCCTCACAGAGCTGTTGTGAGGATAACTACATTAAAGATTTTGAGGGGCTCATAGGAGGCAAAGATGTGCTGTTTCTTGAAAGCTATGTATAAAGCCTTGATTCTGCATGGTTCAGAAAGCAGCTTTTCTTTTTTAACTTTTAATTTGTGTCCTGGCAGAAAGGAGGAAGGAAAGCAGTGCATACAACGAAAAAGGAAAATAATTTTTGAACCTCAAGATAGGTTTAATTACAATTGAGGGATGTCATGAGTCAGTTCACTCATCTTTTGTGGAGACTACGCTTGCCTCACACTTGGAGCTCCTCTTCAAATTAGCCATGAACATAGGGCGGCTGAGGGTACAAGTGTTTTTATTATTTTTTTAAAAAACCCTATATTGCTCAGAGTTATAGTAACTATTCACAGATCCATTCAGCCACTCATGTATAAATTCAGCACTAACAGCCATTTGGAAATGCAGGAGGGAATTTTGCCTTCAGACTTTCTTTCTGTAAGAACAAGATGCTGATTTAAAACTTTAACGTTCTTAAAGGTTCTTAGCCTAGTGTCTAGGACCAAGGTAGCTATGGGCTGAACAAGGCTTTATACATATCTTTCAAGAAACAGCACATCTTTACCTCCTATGAGCCCCTCAAAATCTTTAATATAGTTATCCTCACAACAACTCTGTGAGGCAAGGCAGTACTATTATCCCCATAATACAGATGGGGGCACTGAGCGATAAAGTGACTTGCCCAAGGTCACACAGCAAGCCTGTGGCAAAGTAAAGATCTATCTCAAAGAATTTGGGCGGGCAATCTACATAATGTTTCAAATTCCATCTCTGCATAAGATCTGACCCAAGTATTGAAGTAGAAAAGCAAGCTGATGCAGCAATTCAAAACGGGATACCTAAATTCCAAGTACACATGCACACCCATTTGCACTATGCAAATGAGCTCTAAGTCATTTCAGGCAATTATCTGTTTTGTACATGGTAATAATACCTCTTTACAAATGTGGAATCTGTATACACAATAGAGACGGGTGATTTTAAAAAAGTAACTTGCAGCATTTAGGGGCACTTTAATGTATTCTAGGAAGAAAATAACTAAATTTCTAACTGAGCAATTCTAGTAGCAATACTCAACTTTAATGACGTAAAAGAGATTTTTGCATCTATATATACAAACAAAAGAAAACACTGAGCAAAAACACTACTATGTGAGAAGTTTAACTCAAATGACAAAAGTTCTTCATATCAGCTTTGGTATAATTCAATCTGCATTTATGAAATAGTGGTGGTTCATCTTGTATCTGGGCATCCACAAATATTTTGATTTGGTATTCATGGTACATTTCTACTTTGAACCAGGTTCATTGAGAGATCAGATAGAGCAAGTCATATGGTATGTCATTCATAGTGTTAATTGCTGAGCTTAGCCTATATGATGAGGAAGGCAAGGTCAGCCTTGTGGAAGCTATTTTTACTTGGTTTCTCAAAATAAGAAAGGCTGCATTACTGTGAGGGACTCAACCTATTTCATGATTCTGTGGTGAAAGAATTCTCCACAGAATTCACTTCTTGGTGCAGAAATGTGTTTATTAATTTCAGCTTTAAAAACATTATCCAAGTATAGATATGCTCTAGTTCAATCAGCAGTTACGGGCTTCAAGCTGATCATTACTTATAAAATGCAGACAGCCTGAAACAATAGCTCTGAAAGGTCTGAACTGCTCCATGTATCCCAGTGGGACATTGATTCTGAAATCTAAAGATGATGAGTTAAATTCCAACATTATTTACGGTTTTGCAACTGATGATTTTAGCTGAAATATCCAACTAATGTACTTACCCCACAATCTCACAGTCAATTCCAATGGAACTCATTGCCAGGGACTATTGTGAAAGCCAAAACTAGAACATGGTTCAGAAAAGAATTAGACAAGTTCATGGAGGATAGGTCTGTCAGTGGCTATTAGCCAAGATGGTCAGGGATGCAGCCCCATCCTCTAGGTGTCCCTAGCCTCTGACTGCCAGCAGCTGGGAGTAGACGATAGGAGATGGATCACTTGATGACTGCCTGTTCTGAAGCACCTGGCACTGCCCACTGTCGGAAGACAAGATACTGGGCTAGATGGACCATTCATCTGACCCAGTATGGCCGTTCTTACGTTCGTAAAAGATCCAACTGCCCTTCTCAGATGCTAAAAACTCTAGCTTGATCTCTATCAACTTCTAAGTGCAGTTGAATATTGTCAAAGCAAAAATCTGTAGCATACTGAGAAGTGAAAATGGGGAGATGAGTAAAATAAATTCATTTTCATATGAAAATAAACACAGGGACCACTGCGCTAATTGGATCGTTCACTTTCATATTTAATTCATTAAAAGCTCATGTTTTAATTTAACTGAAGCTATCACAGAATTTCCAGAGTGCCAAAGAATTTAGGTCCAATTTGCAGTACAGTACATAGGGCCTCGGTTATTACTGTGCTCTCTAGCACCATGATTCAGAAAAGCACTTACGCACGTGCTTAAGTATCATTGACTTTGGCCTCTATTCAGCAGAGTACTTAGCATGTGTTTAAGTGCTTTGTTGAATTGGTGTTAATGCATATGGAAAAATAATATTTTTATATATATATATACTTGACTTTATGCCTGTAAGATTCTTTCAGGCAAAGATCTAATACACTATCAGTTTCTATAATTACCAGTTATTGGCATCTGCCACCTTGTTATTTTATAGCTTTGCTCTCATGCTAAAAATAAGAACTGTATGAAAAATAATTATTTTTATGGGAAATTTTAGGAAAAACTTTTTTTTCAAAGTCACCTTGTGACAAAAACTTTTTTTTGAAGAAAAACAAATTTAAAACAAAAACATTTTCAGTTTCTGAAAGCCATTTTTGTACCAAAACAATAAAATTTGGTGGAGACATGTTACCAAATATATTTTGGTTCTTTATTATTTTTTTCATAAATAAGCAGACCTTTCTGACAAAAAGAAAAAAAATACACTAAAATTTTCCATACAAATTTTTATTTTGGTAAAACAGAAATATTTTTCATCCAAAAAATGTCTGAACAATTTGTTTTGACCATCTCTACTTATAATCCAGTTTTCAACGAGGAAATATGTTTCCTAGATATCAGCATTTATTAGTTGCATCAGAGATGATGCCTAGTTTTTCTGTTTATGGGACAGTTTATACAATCATTCAATAATTACTCAGTTTATTGGGAATGGTCTCATTTTATTTTGCTGTTAAACAAGAGTTGAAACCTAACCTTGCTTCTGGTTCCTGAGTGAACCTGGGTATAAACCCATCAAAACTGAACCTTGCCTATGGGTTTGCTACAAGAGTCACCCAGGGAAAATGAGATTCACTTGAACTATTTTTTAGCATTATAGTCTCTGAATTCATATAAAACTGGTTCTGACACACACAAAGCGGTTTCCAACCAAACCTAGGTTCCACATAAATCTAGGCAAAATTAAGTCTGAATTAGTTTCCACAATATGGAAACAAGCTTTAATGAAAGTGAAGAAAGTCCATGACCTGGATTTTTAGGCTAGGGTGACCAGATAGCAACTGTGACAAAATGGGGCGGGGGTGGGGAGTAATGGGACTATCCCTATAAAAACGGGACATCTGGTGACCCTAATTTAGGTGTTGCTATGCTGAGTGTAGGCCCTGTTAATCCAACCTGAACTATTTTCAAGGTGAAAATAGTATGTTATCCTTCAATGTGGGAAAGCAGTACCAAACAAGAGAGTTTAAAAATAAAGTACATTAAATGTAATCCTTTTAGCTCTCTTGTAATGGAAAACACTATGGGAAATTCAGCACAAATGCAGTGTAAAGAGGTGATCAGGGCCTCACAGGGGCATTTACAGGCTGTTACGGTTGTGTGCTTCAGTGCAGTAGAGAACATTCTCAGAAAACAAATACCCAAAACCAGATCCTCACCTGGGGTAAATCACCATAGCTAGGTTGAAGAATATCGTTATATCAATGCACTCATTAAAAATTAAATTAACTTTGAGACTATTTTAGTTGACAAAAATAGCTTGAAGGGATGACAATTTGGGTGATTATTCCTGTAGAGTGACAATTTGGGTGTTTTCCTTCGTTGAAGTGAATGGAGCTATATCGATTTACATCAGCTGAGGACCTAACCAACAGTATTTAAATGGACAGCCAACTGTACTGCCTAGAACTCAATGTTTTAGAAGAAAAAATATATTTTCAGCCGAATATACAAACATACATTTTTAAAACAATATGAGACTATTACTTTCACATTATGGTACTTAAGTGTCTATTCCCAGAGGAGCTCTGGAACATGAGTAAATTGCTCATATCGAGGATGCATTGTCTTGGCAGAAATAAGCACCTGAATTGTCACCTCTTTGAGCTATTTATATTGTTGTCTAAAATATCCTTGAAGCTAAGCTAATTTTTAATTCGTGTCTTTATATTGCTTTTCTTTAAGGGGGAAAAAAATCCAAGTAAATAATGTGTTCTCTGATCTGAATTAAATCCTGTTTGGATGGGGATTTAGGTTTTTTGTGGATTTTCTGTCTATATTTAGCCTAGCCTTTGAAGTTCCTGCTTCTGTAACTTAACTCTGTCACTACTTGGGACTTTCACTCCTATCACATTTGCAGAGTAATTCACGATTTTGTTTTCAGAGTATTCTCCTCTGGTGAGAGAGAGAGAGAGAGAGAGAGAGAGAGAGAGCCAGCCAAGTATCCTGTCTACAGACAGTGGCCAATGCCGGGTGCCCCAGAGGGAGTGAACCTAACAGGTAAGGATCAAGTGATCTCTCTCCTGCCATCCATCTCCAACCTCTACAAACAGAGGCTAGAGACACCATTCCTTACCCATCCTGGCTAATAGCCATTCATAGACTTAACCTCCATGAATTTATCTAGTTCTCTTTTAAACCCTGTTATAGTTCTAGCCTTCACAACCTCATAAGGCAAGGAGTTCCACAGGTTGTGCACTGTGTGAAGAACGTCCTTTTATTTGTTTTAAACCTGCTGCCCATTATTTTCATTTGGTGGTGCCTAGTTCTTATATTATGGGAACAAGTAAATAATTTTCCTTATTCACTTTCTCCATACCACTCATGATTTTATATACTTCTATCATATCCCCCCTTAGTCTCCTATTTTCCAAGCTGAAATGTCCTAGCCTCTTTAGTCTCTCCTCATATGGGACCCGTGCCAAACCCCTAATCATTTTAGTTGCCCTTCTCTGAACCTTTTCTAATGCCACTATATCTTTTTTGAGATGAGAAGACCACATCTGTACGCAGTATTCAAGATGTGGGCATACCATGGATTTATATAAGTCCAATAAGATATTTTCCGTCTTATTGTCTATCCCTTTTTTAATGATTCTTAACATCCTGTTTGCTTTTTTGACTGCCGCTGCACACTGCGTGGACGTCTTCAGAGAACTATCCACGATGACTCCAAGATCTCTTTCCTGATTAGTTGTAGCTAAATTAGCCCTCATCATATTGTATGTATAGTTGGAGTTATTTTTTCCAATGTGAATTGCTTTACATTTATCCACATTAAATTTCATTTGCCATTTTGTTGCCCAATCACTTAGTTTTGTGAGATCTTTTTGAAGTTCTTCACAGTCTGCTTTGGTCTTAACTATCGTGAACAGTTTAGTATCATCTGCAAACTTTGCCACCTCACTGTTTGCCCCTTTCTCCAGACCATCTGTGAGTAAGTTGAATAGGATTGGTCCTAGGACTGACCCTTGGGGAACACCACTAGTTACCCCTCTCCATTCTGAAAATTTACCATTTATTCCTACCCTTTGTTCCCTGTCTTTTAACCAGTTCTTAATCCATGAAAGGATCTTCCCTCTTATCCCATGACAACTTAATTTACGTAAGAGTCTTTGTTGAGGGACCTTGTCAAAGGCTTTCTGGAAATCTAAGTACACTATGTCCACTGGATCCCCCTTGTCCACATGTTTGTTGACCCCTTCAGAGAACTCTAATAGATTAGTAAGACATGATTTCCCTTTACAGAAACCATGTTGACTTTTGCCCAACAATTTATGTTCTTCTATGTGTCTGACAATTTTATTCTTTACTATTGTTTCAACTAATTTGCCCAGTACTGATGTTAGACTTACCAGTCTGTAATTGCCAGGATCACTTCTAGAACCCTTTTTAAATATTGGCGTTACATTAGCTATCTTCCAGTCATTGGAACACGGTGACTTGTTACTGTTAAGTTTATCAATTAATTCCAAAACCTCCTGTAGTAACACTTCAGTCGGTGACAATTCCTCAGATTTGTCACCTACAAAGGACAGCTCAGGTTTGGGAATCTCCCTAACGTTCTCAGCCGTGAAGACTGAAGTAAAGAATTAGAATTCGTTTAGTTTCTCCGCAAAGACTTTATCGTCTTAAGTGCTCCTTTTGTATCTCGATCGTCCAGGGGCCCCACCGATTGTTTAGCAGGCTTCCTGCTTCTGATGTACTTAAAATACATTTTGTTATTTCCTTTTTGGTTTTTGGCTAGCTGTTCTTCAAACTCCTTTTTGGCTTTTCTTATTACATTTTTACACTTAATTTGGCAGTGTTTATGCTCCTTTCTATTTACCTTACTAGGATTTGACTTCCACTTTTTAAAAGATGCCTTTTTATCTCTCACTGTTTCTTTTACATAGTTGTTAAGCCACGGTAGCTCTTTTTTAGTTCTTTTACTGTGTTTTTTAATTTGGGGTATACATTTAAGTTGGGCCTCTATTATGGTATCTTTGAAAAGTGTCCATGCAGCTTGCAGGGATTTCACTCTAGTCACTGTATCTTTTAATTTCTGTTTAACTAACCTCCTCATTTTTGCATAGTTCCCCTTTCTGAAATTAAATGCCACAGTGTTGGGCTGCCGAGGTGTTCTTCCCACCACAGGAATGTTAAATGTTATTATATTATGGTCACTATTTCCAAGAGGTCCTGTTATAGTTACCTCTTGGACCAGATCCTGTGCTCCACTCAGGACTAAATTGAGAATTGCCTCTCCCCTTGTAGGTTCCTGTATCAGCTGCTCCAAGAAGCAGTCATTTAAATTATCGAGAAATTTTGTGTCTGCATTTCATCCTGAGGTGACACGTACCCAGTTAATATGGGGATAATTGAAATCCCCCACTATTATTGAGTTCTTTATTTTGATAGTCTCTCTAATCTCCCTTAGCATTTCATCGTTACTATCACTGTCCTGGACAGGTGGTCGATAATAGATCCCTACTGTTATATTCTTATTAGAGCATGGAATTACTATCCATAGAGATTCTATGGAACATGGATTCATTTAAGACTTTTATTCATTTGATTCTACATTTTCTTTCACATACAGTGCCACTCCCCCCGTTCTGTCCTTCTGATATATTTTGTACCCCGGAATTATTGTGTCCCATTGATTATCCTCATCCACCAGGTTTCTATGATGCCTGTTAAATCAATATCCTCCTTTAACACGAGGCACTCTAATTCACCCATCTTATTATTTAGACTCCTAGCATTTGTGTACAAGCACTTTAAAAACTTGTCACTGTTTATTTGTCTGCCCTTTTCTGATGTGTCAGATTATTTTTATGTGAATGTTTCTCATCTGATCTGGCCTATACTTTATCCTCTTCCATCCTCTCCTCCTGACTGAAGCCTAGATAATCTCTATCAATAGATTCTCCTCTAAGGGAGGTCTCTGTCCGATCCACATGCTCCTCTGCAGAAATCGGCTTCCCCCCATCTCTTAGTTTGAAAACTGCTCTGCAACCTTTTTAATGTTAAGTGCCAGCAGTCTGGATCCACTTTGGTTTAGGTGGAGCCCATCCTTCCTGTAAAGGCTTCCCCTATCCCAAAAGTTTCCCCAGTTCCTAATAAATCTAAACCCCTCCTCTCTACACCATCGTCTCATCCACACATTGAGACTCTGAAGCTCTGTCTGCCTACCTGGCCCTTTGCGAGGAACTGGAAGCATTTCTGAGATTGCTACCATGGAGGTCCTGGACTTCAGTCTCTTTCCTAGCAGCCTAAATTTAGCTTCCGGGACAACTCCTTTACCCTTCCCCATATCATTGGTCCTACATGTACCATGACCATCAGCTCCTCCCCAGCACTACACATAAATCTATCTAGATGCCTCGAGAGATCCGCAGCCTTTGCACCAGGCAGGCAAGTCACCATATGGTTCTCCTGGTCATCACAAACTCAGCTATCTATGTTTCTAATGATCGAATCTCCCATTACTAACACCTGCCTTTTCCTAATGACTGGAGTTTCCTCCCCCAGAGAGGTATCCTCCGTGCGAGAGGATACCCCAACATCATCTGGACAGAAGGTCCCAACTATGGGACGGTTTCCCTCTGCTCTCCTTCCCTGGGGCTTTCATCCTCCTCAACAGCGCAGGGGCTGTCTGACCGGAGGTGGGACAACTCTACAGTGTCCCGGAAAGCCTCATCAACATACCTCTCTGCCTCCCTTAGCTCCGCCAGTTCCACCACCCTGGCTTCCAAAGCCCGTACGTGGTCTCTGAGGGCCAGGAGCTCCTTGCACCGAATGCAAACATACGTCACCTGCCCACAGGGCAGGTAATCATACATGCTATACTGAGCACAATAAACAGGATAGCACCCACTCTACTGCTGGGATTCTGCCTGCATTGTCTCCTTCAGCTACTGAGGCTAATGATAGGGTTTTTGTTTAACTCAAGAAGTTTTGATTATAGTTTAGTTTAAAGGTTTTAAAGAATGGCACGTGTACCTCACCCCCTTTCCAATCTCCCTTTCAAAACTCCCTGCGGCCCCTGGTCGCTGACTCACTGCTTTATAAAGCCCTGACCTTCCTGATAGACCCGCCCCCTGACTAAGGCTCAGCCAATGAACAGAGGCTTCTAGATTTCAAACCTTGTTTAGAAGCTCACAACTTCCAACTGCCGGCCACAGCAGACAGTACAAACAAAACAGACAGACAAACACAAGCTCAGCAGATAGAAAGTAACTCCCAAATACAAACACACACTACAGACAGCCACATACACCCAGGATCCCGTATTTGCTCCTCCTTCACCTGGAGAACTCCCTCTTGAAACTCCCTGTTTGCGGCCCCTGCTCACAAAAGCAGAGAGAGAGAGAGAGAGAGTGTATGTCACCCTTCATTGAGTAGGCCAGAGCTCAAGGTAAAAGCACAGAAGGGCAATCGGCTGTCATTAAGCCATAGTCAGCCAGTGGCAAGAAGAGCAGCAGATGTGCCCAGCAGGTTGTGATCATTAAGATCCAGCACCAGTGAAAAATCTATTAACAGGGCAGAGTCAGATACACAGTAGAAACCTGCACAAAATCTGTTTCACACTCTCTTGCTCTCCCATATCTAATACGCCTATGCTTACCAATGTGGCTAATCCAGAGTCTCTCTGTAGGTGTACCAGACAGTGCGCAATAGTTAGGCTCGGTCAGATACGTCTATTAAAGTGTTAGCATTTATTTTTCAGATATCTACATCATACACCCAAGTAAGCAAACTAATGAAAATAAACAAGATTAAACAAATAGACACACATATACTGTAGTTTCCCTACCCAAGTCTACTTTTTAAAAGAATGTTTGAATAACAAGAAAATATAAATCATGAAAGCTGTGGAAGAAAACACTTCCCTCCACAAAGCTATGCAAGCACAATTTGTCATTAGTTTGTCTTTCAGAGCAATCTGTGACGTGTATTTGTTAGGGCATGTAAAAAGTGATAACCTCCTTTTATTGGTAACAGTAGTATTAACTTTTATATTATTTGTATTGCAGTACAATCGTGTTCCAATCGTGGACCAGGACCCCATTGTGCTTGGTGCTGTACAAACATAGAACAAAAGGTATTTTGCAAGCCCCTGAGCAAAAACTACCGTTCTTTATGCCCCCCAAACAGTTCAATTATATTGCAAAAACACGGGTTCAACTTAACTTCCTATTTATCATAGGTATTGTGGCTAATTTTCAAAAGAGCTCAGCTTCCATTTGTGCACCTGAATAAGAGCCACATTTTCAAAAGCGCTCAGCATTCAGCAGCTCTCATTGTGACACACATGTGGCCAGATTTTCTCAAGAGCCCAACAGCCAAAGCTCTGCTCTCACAAAAAAAAAACTACTTCATTTTGGTACCTAAATAGGAGCCTAGTGCTTTGGAAAATCTGGCCCGTGTGTGGGTGATGAGCCCTTCTGAAAATCCAGCCGAAATCATTTGGCTCATTTGAACTGAATTAACACTATATGTAAAACAATTCATATAAAAATACTAAGCAGTTTTACCGCTAACTTCTTCCTGAATTTCTAACATGCAGATGGCAAGTAGCTTATTTAATTTGGATTCTCTCTTTTGAAATGGGAACAAAAACCTATCCAACTGGCCTGTCCCTTTTGACTTAGTGCAGAATAGTCCTCCTTTGGACTCTCTAGAGAGCAGAAGGCTGCAGCAGAAACACAATGAAACTAAATTTTGTTTAGAGTAGATCCCATGATACAGTGTGTATTTAGATACTAATTCGTAAAATATATATTTTTGAGCTTGAGAAATACAATTCCTTGGAGAGCCAAGGAAAAAGACCCACAATATTTTACCCTGTAAGGATTTATTTCTTGCTCATTCATAGGCGCTGACTTCTACTGGTGCCAGTGGCTGCTCGACCCATCTGCCCTCTGCCCCACCCCCATTCCAACCCTCTCCCCAAAGTCCCTGCTCCAACTCCGCCCCCTTCCTGCCCCTATTCCGACTCCTTCCTCAAATCCTCACCCCGGCCCCGCTTCCTCCCCTGAGCACGCCACATTCAGACTCCTCCCCCGTCCTTCCCGGAGCTTGCTATAGCTGTTTGGTGGTGGTGCGCTCAGGGGAGGAGGCGGAGGTGAGGTGGCGCTGGGTGAGGGGAGCTTGGCTGCTGGTGGGTGCAGAGCACCCACTAATTTTTCCCCATGGGTGCTCCAGCCGGAGCACCCATGGAGTCAGCGTGTGGTGGGGCGGGTGCCCCACCCCTCTGCAAGAGTAGGCTAAGACAGGCCAGAGATGCTGCGCAAGGCGGCAGCCAATCAGGGAGGGCCTGTTAGAGAGTCAATCAAGGCTGAGCAGGAGACGGCCAATCAGAGCCGGGCTCAGCCCTATATAAAGGCTGCCCAGGAGAGGAGCAGTCAGTCTCTCCCAGGCCTTCAGAGGGGAAGAGCTGTCTCCTGTTGAAGAGACCAGCACCTGGGATAGTGCAGTGCTGGGCAGGCTCAGGGGAGAAGAAGGGAACTCCAGCCTGATACCTGCTACGCTGCAGGCCCTGAGGGAGGGCCTAGATGGGTGCAAAAGGGGGCCGAAGGGAAAGTGGCCCAGGGAAGAGAGATGGACAAGGGGAGAGGAGGAGGGCAGGAAGGGTCGGGTCGGGACCCAGAGTAGAGGGTGGGCCTGGGTCCCCCCCTCCCCCTTGGCGCAAGCGCCCAGCCATTGGACGTGGCGATAACAGACTGCACCAGACCCTTGACAGAAGTGGTTAGACTTTGGGGTGTGGTGGCCCACTGTGGCTGGGGCACTGAGAAGAACTGCTGATAAACCCTCCCCGGAAGGGGGTGAGCGTGGACTAGGGGGCACTTCCAGAGAGCAGTGTCTTGAAGAGGATGCTGCTAGCTGGGAGCAACGCGGGTCGAGATGCCAACTGAGGGCGAGAGACGGATGGACACCACCAGCAGAGGGCGCTCCGCCAGAACTGAGCTAATTCCCAGAGGTAACAACAGGAGGCGCTGAGGTGGTGAGTCCCAACCCCGTCACACGATGCCTATGCTCTCATTGACAACATAATTGAGAGGGACATGGCTTCAACTTTCCTTTGGAAAATGCAAGTATTTTTACTTTCAGATGGCTAAATAACCAATAATTTGGAGAGACAAGTTCTTCCATCATATTGCCAATGTGGTATTTAAGAAGAAACAATAGCCTGGTGTTTTTTATTGCTGCCTTTTACTGAATAGATTTAGGGTTGATCAGTTGTGTGTCATAGATCCTATGCTGCTAATATCCACTGGAACAAATGGAAAGGGCACATTTTTGAGCAGGAGCATACGATTTCCATCTTCACTGTTGCTGTGAAATTCTGAATGACCATGGTGAGCAGCAAGTTCTATTTCAGCAAGGAAGTATTACCTAGCAGCCTGGCTGAAAGTGGAAGTATGGGAAAGGCTGTTTTCATGTGATTTGCAGCCCACTATTGCACACCTGAAAGGTTTGAACAGTCCAGCTAAACATCCCACTGTTTGAATACTTTTCCTTTTATATTGACCCTGAAGTCTGGACCTTTTGAGTTTTACTGGTATAAATATGCACATATCTAGATGCATGGCTATTTCTGCACCATGCAAATCACTGCATGGAGAGTATGTGGAGAGACTATTATTGTGGTGCGTTTGTAATTTTCAAAGGAATACTGGGAAATTTCCATTATGCTCAAGCAAATTTAGCCAAATGAAAGCATTGCCTAATGTTTGAATAGTGTATAAATTAAAGCATGAAAGCATCTAGTCACGCATTTTAATCGCTAAAATGCCTCTGGGGGTTAGATTAGATGACGACGAGCCCTTAGATGGATGATAATCTCTCTCTGGGGCAATACTGATAGCTAGGAATATAGTAGCAATTCCTTTTACACCTCACAGAAGAACAAAGTTCAGATAGAGATATGACAATCAGACTATTCTGGATCTCTAAAAGATTTTAAAAGTCAAACACAGCAGAGCCTTGCATTACCTGAAATGATGCCAATTACCTGTAATGTTTTAGCAAAGTCGTCTTTAGTTGAAACAGCAGCAACATTCTGATTATATTCTATTGAGAACTTGTCAGAAATGTTGTCTTTTCAACATACAACTGAAGTAGGAAAGCATGAATGGATTTTATTATCAGCATCAGTAAATGCTGTATAGGCTTTTTAGCCATATCACCATCTGGCTCAAACTGAAAATAAAAAGCAGTTGAAAACCTATCAGAAATGATTTCATTGTTCAAAGCTGCAAATACCATGTGCTGAAAAAATTTCATAGTTTGGATGAAATGGACAAATTCCTAGAATTAGAAAAAGATAACAGTTACAGTATTTAGGACAGACTTGATAAAAACAGTATTTATCAAAAGGTCAGGAATTTTTATAGTGTATCCTAAACATGTACATTTTGTTAAACAATATGCACAGCACTGAATTTGATATTTATGATAGCATCACTTTACAAAGTAAGTCAATCCAATGAGCACATGCGTTTAGGCCCAGTCATTCTACAAGGGAGTGTTCACCTACTAAAGACTTTTTTGTGAAGAATCGGTGATCCAACTGCGGGTACGTCTACACTACCCGCCCGATTCGGCGGGTAGAGATCGATCTTCTGGGATCGATTTATCGCGTCTCATGTAGACGCAATAAATCGATCTCAGAAGCGCTCCCCGTCGACACCGGAAATCCAGCTCGGCGCTAGGAGTAAGCGGAGTCGACGGGGGAGTGAGCCTGCGCCGCATGGATGCGAAGTAAGTAATTTTAATTCGATCTAAGATACGTCGACTTCAGCTACACTATTCTCGTAGCTGAAGTTGCGTATCTTAGATCGATCCCCCCGCTAGTGTGGACCAGGCCTTAGAGAGCTAACTTCTGCCATGAACAACAGCCACTGACTTCAGTAAAAGTAGTGTTCACATATCTCAAGGCATAATTCAACCCGGAGAGAATGAAAAACTAAAATGTGTGCTAATTAACTTTGAGAATCGCAGGGTAGAATCAGCGTGCAGAAGATGTATGGCTGCAGGGAGAAATGCAGAAACAAATAAGCATACGTCTATAATGCTGTCTTCAGTGTCTTCAACTCCCTTAGCACATTTACTGAAACCTTTGAAAAAATCAAGCTGCATTTCCTCATATTCAAAGGCAGATGCAGAGGTTACATGGAAAATGACTTGCCTACCTGCCTGTGAAAAATTTAACCCATATTGATCACAAGAATGACCATTCTGGGTCAGACCAATGGTCTATCTAGCCCAGTATCTGGTCTCAGACAGCGGCTAGTGCCAGATGCTTCTGACACTTGGAAGTTTAGGAGCACACAGAGCGTGAGGTTACACCCCTAACCATCTTGACTAATAGCCATTGATGGACCTCTCCTCCATGAACTGTTCCAGTTCTTTTTTGAACCCAGTTATACTTCTGGCCTTCACAACATCCCCTGGCAATGAGTTTCACAGGTTGACTGTGTGTTGTTTAAAGAAATGTTTCCTTTTGTTTGTTTTAAACTTGCTGCCTATTAATTTAATAATTCTTGTGTTTAGTGAAGGGGTAAATAACTGTTCCCTATTCATTTTCTGCACATCATTCATGGTTTTATAGCTCTCTATCATATTCCCCCATCACCCACGTAATTTAATAAAAACACTAAAGGCTAGCTGGTGAAAAATATAGATCTTTATGAATATGTTGAAAACACTGATCTTAAGGAATGGTTCTGGATCCATTGTTTTTTATTGATTTTTATTTGGGATTTTCATAGGAGTAATGCAATATCCCTGGAGCTTGACTGAGATCAAAGAAGCCACTAACCTAGTAGGGGTACGTAGGTGGACACTGCACCGACAGCTTCTGTAGCCCCAGGAATTCTGCCTGCAGACAGGTGAAGAAAAGAGAGTGCTTCTGTGGACATTGGACATGCAGGGGCTGAAACAGCTGCACTCAGAGAGAGCAGCATATCCCACTGACTATAGCCTCACTCCAGGTTACCAGATGGTGACCCATGTTCTGCCCCCTTTGGGGTGCCTAGTGCCCCTGGTGATGCTCTTATCCCCTACCCCATATACTCAAACAGCAGGAGGGAGGATGGTCTTGTAGTTAAGGCACTGGATTGGGACTCAGGAAACCCTTGTTGTATTCCTAACTCTGCCACAAACTTGCTGTGTGACCTTGGGCAAATCATTTAATCTCTCTAAACCCTGGTCTACACTATGAGGTTAGGTCGAATTTAGCTGCGTTAGGTCAATTTTATAAGCAATGTGTCTACACAACCAACACCGTTCCATTGACCTAAAGGGCTCTTAAAATCAACTGCTGTACTCCTCCCCGGCAAGGGGAGTAACGCTAAAATCAACCTTGCTGGGTCGAATTTGGGGTAGTGCAGAAGCAATTAGACAGAATTGGCCTCCGGGAGTGCTCCAATGTGACCGCTCTGGACAGCGGTTTCAACTCCAATGCACTAGCCAGGTACTCAGGAAAAGCCCTGGAAATTTTGGATTTCATTTCCTGTTTGGTCAGCATAGCGAGCTCAGCAGCACAGCTGACCATGCAGTCCCAGAATCGCAAACGAGCTCCAGCATGGAGCCAACGGGAGACACTGGATCTGATTGCTGTATGGGGTGAAGAATCTGTGCAGGCCGAACTCCAATCAAAAAGAAGAAATGCTAATATATATACCAATATCGCACAGGGCATGGTAGAAAGAGGCTACAACACGGACACACAGCAGTGCCGAGTGAATGTTAAGGCGCTCAGTCAAGCCTACCAAAAGACAAAGGAGGCAAATGGTCGCTCCGTGTCAGAGCCCCATACATGCCGCTTCTATGATCAACACCATAGCATTCTGGTGGGGGGGGACCCTACCACTACCCTACCACTGTCCATGGACACCTGCAAGGGGGGAGTCTCACTCAACAGAGAGGAGGATTTTGTGGATGAGGAAGAGAAGGAGGAGGAGACTGCACAGCAGACAAGTGGAGAATCCGTTCTCCCCGGCAGCCAGGACCTTTTCATCACCCTGGAGCCAATACCCTCCCAAGGCAGGTTCCCGGACCCTGAAGCCAGAGAAGGCACCTCTGGTGAGTGCACATTTGTAACTACACCACAGGGTTTAAAAGCAATTGTGTTTAATGTTATACTTGCCCTGAAGAATTGGGATGCATTCGCGGCCAGTACAGCTACTGGAAAAGCCTGTTAACGTATCTGGGAATGGAGCAGGAATCCTCCAGGGGCATCTCCATGAAGCTCTCCTGGAGGTACTCTGAAAGCCTTTGCAGAAGGTTTCTGGGGAGGGGTGCCTTATTTCGTCCTCCATGGTAAAACACTTTAGCACGCCAAGCCAGTAGCAAGTAGTCTGGAATCATTGCAGCACAAAAGCATGGCAGCAAATGGTCCTGGGTTTTGGTTGCATTCAAGCAACATTCGGTCTTTATCTTTCTGTGTTAGCCTCAGGAGAGTGATATCATTCATGGTCACCCAGCCACTCCACTTCAGAGGATGGCCCAAGCAACAGAAGGCTGTCATTCAAACGGCTTTGATTTGTAGGGTGGCTACAAGACGCAATGTGACCTTGTCCTTCCCCCGCCCTTCCCCACCCCATCCGGGCTACCTTGTCAGGTATCCCACTTTAAAAAAAATTAATAATTAATGCATGGTTTCAAAACAATAGTGACTTTATTTCCTTTGCCAGCTGTGATCGAAGTGGGGAGGGGGTTGGCTTACAGGGAATTAAAATCAACAAAGGGGGAGGGTTTGCATCAAGGAGAAACACACACAACTGTCACACCGTAGCCTGGCCAGCCATGAAACTGTTTTTCAAAGCCTCTCTGATGCGCAGCGCGCCTAGCTGTGTTCTTCTAATTGCCCTGGTGTCTGGCTGCTCAAAATCGGCTGCCAGGTGATTTGCCTCAACCTCCCACCCCTCCATAAATGTCTTCCCCTTACTCTCATGGATATTATGGAGCACACAGCAAGCAGCAATAACAATGGGAATATTGGTTGCGCTGAGGTCTAACCTAGTCAGCAAACAGTGCCAGCGAGCTTTTAAATGTCCAACGGCACATTCTACCACCATTCTGCACTTGCTCAGCCTATAGTTGAACGGCTCCTTACTACTGTCCAGGCTGCCTGTGTACAGCTTAATGAGCCATGGGAGCAAGGGGTAGGCTTGGTCCCCAATGATAACTATTGGCATTTCAACGTCCCCAATGGTAATTTTCTGGTCTGGGAAGTAAGTCCCTTCTTGCAGCTGCTCGAACAGCCCGGAGTTCCTAAAGATGCGAGCATCATGCACCTTTCCTGGCCATCCCATGTTGATGTTGGTGAAACGTCCCTTGTGATCCACCAGTGCTTGCGGCACCATTGAGAAGAACCCCTTGCAGTTTACATACTGGTTGGCAAGGTGGTCCGGTGCCAAGATAGGCATATGTGTTCTCTCTATCACTCCACCACAGTTAGGGAACCCCCATTGCAGCAAAGCCATCCACTATGACCTGCATATTTCCCAGAGTCACTACCCTTGTTAGCAGAAGGGTCAGTGATTACCCTGGCTACTTGGATCACAGCAGCCCCCACAGTAGATTTGCCCACTCCAAATTGATTACAAGCTTCCACAGGGCTATCGCCACTCGCTTCTCAACTGTCAGGGAAGGTCTCATCTTGGTATTCCTGAACTTCAGGGCGGGAGAAAGCAACTCACAATGTTCCAGGAAAGTGGCCTTACGCATGCGAAAGTTTCGCAGCCACTGGGAATCATCCCACGCTTGCAACACTATGCGGTCCCACCAGTCTGTGCTTGTTTGCTGGGCCCAGAATCAGTGTTCCACTGTATCAACCTGCCCCACTGCCGCCATGATGTCCCAATTGCCACATCCCATGCTTTCAGGAACGTCTGTGTCGATGTCCTCCTCACAATCGTCCTCGTGCTGGCGTCTCCTAGCCAGGCTCTGCACATACTGCAGGATAATGTGCGAGGTGTTTACAATGCTCACAACACTGCGCTGAGCTGAGCGGGCTCCATGCTTGCCATGTCATGGTGTCTGCACGGGTAACCCACGAAAAAAGGCGCGAAACGATTGTTTGCCATTGCTTTCACGGAGGGAGGGAGGGGAGACTGATGACGTGTACCTAAAATCACCCGCAACAATGTTTTTGCCCCATCGGACATTGGGAGCTCAACCCAGATTCCAATGGGCAGCGGAGACTGCGGGGACTGCGGGATAGCTACCCACAGTGCACCGCTCTGTGAGTCAATGCTAGCCACGGTACTGAGGACGCACTCCGCCGACTTAATGCGCTTAGTAGGGACATACACAATCGACTGTATAAAATCGCTTTCTAAACATGGACTTCTACAAAATTGACCTAATTTCGTAGTGTAGACATACCCTAAGAATCAGTTCCCCATCAGCAAAACAGGGATAATATTTCCCTAGCTCACCGGGGGATTACAAGGTGGTATGGTGATGGGTGTCACCTAGTTAGCATGCAAGACCTGACATTCTGGCTGCCATGTTGGCAGGAGCAAAACGGGAGGAGCTGCTCCAGAGAAGCCAGAACATGGTTCATAATAGATTTGCAAACACACACAGCATTTAGGAGTGCATCTCTATTATTTATGTGCTTTTCACTTCTCTCACACAATAGCTTTCAAGGCTTAATGACTGATAACAACAAGCAATTTTGTTGCACTTGCTTTGTCTGATATTGGATTAATTCATACTGTTTAAACAAGTTTTCACTCTTTCTAATATGCTTCCTTCCCCCCAGCCCCGCCCTGCCACTTCCCCTCAGAGGAATATTTGCTTTTGTCAGGAGTCAAAACAGAAGGATGAAAAAACAAGGAGACAGATTATTTTAAAATAGATGGAATGTCGGAAGAGATTACCTGCACAATATAGGAGGCATTGAGGCAAAAACCTGGAACTGTCAGCCCCACATCAACAGGGAAGCCTTCAACAGAAAGGCAACTGGTAATCAGGCATCCTGAGTGAGTTAAATTGCTTTGTGCAGAGACAGCATGCATGCTAATTGTGAAGGCCTAAAAGTAAGGCCAAAGCTAAAGGTAGTAAAGTGGAAGTGACAGTAAGCAATTCAAATTCACTTGTAATCCTTATGCTATGTTTAACTACTAGAGAGATGTGGGTAATGAATTATCCATGGCTTTAAACTAGCTGTAGATTATTCAAATGACTAGTTTTAGAGCATATTTGGTCCACTTAAATGTCTGCCAAAAAAGTGCATCAAACCCAGTGCGAGTTTTTTAGGACATGAATTGAAGGAGAAAACTCTTTCCCCCTGCCACTTCTCTTATTTAAAAAGCACTATTTAAATTACTTGCTGCTACATCCCATAGCAAAGAATGCAAGCCCAATATTACACCTTGATAGGGAATTGTTAGATTTTCAAATACTAGATTACTTGCAAGCCACGTTTCATTTATAAAGTCAACAGAGAGCTCTACAGTGAAAGATGGTTGAACTGTTTGCTGCCCCTGTGGACTGTACAAGGTCTGTTTATACCATGACTAGTATTTTTAGCTTCTTATTCTTCTTTCATGTGACAAGTGCAGAACTAACTTTTACCTATGCACTTCTATTCAGAGACCTCTCTGTCCCAGGAAATAAAAATAGTGATGGGCCAGGGCCAAAACAAGAACCAATTATCTGACTCCTACCCTTCCCCCCTGAAATTTGGAGCTTTCAGATAAAATGAGAACCAGATACAATCTACCCTGGATTTAACTTCTACAAGCAAACTGTTGCTTGTTGCGATTTTGCTAAACTAAACCCAGTCCTCCAGTTCGGCCCCTCTCTTTTCAGAATAGAGATGGGCCAAAACTGGAACTGTTTCTCCAAACCTCTCTCCACCAAACTTGAAATTGGAATGTTTGAATGGGACAAGACCTGGACAAAACCACCCCCAGCTTACCACTTTCCTGAAATAAATCTGACCAATGAAGCTTAGCAAAGTCAATTCTAGACAATGCCAGCTATCCAGATAGGTTTTTCACTTGTCTTGAAACCATAGTGAAGGGGTTCTCAACCTTTTAACAAGTGCAGGCCACATCTTAATAGAGGGATTATCTCATGGAACAACTCCTCTTCAATTTCTAATGGTCTGAACCTTCTCTCCTGTTTTTTACAAGAGCACAATATCCCAGTAGCATCTACAGCAATTACTTATGTGGGAAAGTTGTGTTAGGAAATAATGCAACATATTTTTAGTAGTCTTTTAAATAGGATTTACCAGGTGGAAATAAGGAGATAGTATCATGTAACCAGGCCAGTTCCCTGTGAACGACCAACAAATGCTATATGGATCATTGGTGGTCCTTGAATCACAGACCATGCTTTGAGAACTTCTGCCTTTGGGTACATTAAAACAAATACATTTGTAAAACAGTGCCTTCTAACTTTCTCCTTCTCAGGTTTTCATTCCAGTATCTCTGATACTCATCAGGAAGAAAGGAAGCTATTAAGACATGGATTAAAATTTCAAAAGCACTGCAGAACTGTATATCTGCATTTTTAAATTTAATAATCATACAAGTACATCTCTCTGCAGCCGTAACACGTTGTCCTGATTAGCCACTATAGGCCGGAAAGACTTATCTGGCATCAGCCTTCTCCTAAATGAAAGATGTAAGGGGGTAAATAATATGGATAGCAGCGGCAAACACCAAACTGTGTAGATGCAGCTGAATCCACTGGTCAGTTAAGAGAAGAGGACAAGCTTTGCCCTCTTACATGTGGTCACTTGATTCCAATCTGTGCCAAGATTCAGAGGGAAACTGTATGGCTCTCCGAGCATCTGTCTGAGGTACAGCATCCTTGGTGTACTCTTACAGTATGGCTACACAGCAAAGAAACCCACGGCTGGCCCGCGCCCACTGCATGGGCCAGCTGCAGGTGTCTAAATGCTGTGTAGACATAACACCAAAGTCAGTCATTCATACAATAAACCTACTGTTCCCTGCATAAACAAGAAATAATGCTATCAAAATGAAGCAAACTATTCCCACTTCTAGAGTACAAAGTGATCTATTTCCCCACCCCCATCTCAAAGGGGGTATTGTGAGGCTTACTTACTGTTCATTAGGTATTTGGATCACCTCAGATGGAAAATAGGGAATCTCTGTTCATATGGCACATTATGGGGTGAATCAGTGGAAGCATAATGTACATGGGCCTTTAAGTGAGAGGTTCTGTCAGCCTTATGAAGAACTCAATAGTATTTAAAGAGACTTTTTTTTTTTACTTATAGATAGATTGCAATGAGGCAGCCGGGCACATCAGTTACAATAATTAAAATGACAAGCAGAACCACAGCAGATAGCAGCTATTATCACATGGTTTATTTTTATTCCAAGCTGGAATATTTGTAAATGTGTGAGTTTCAAATGCTGTTTTGGTTTTAAATGTATGCTATATTTTCCGTGAACGTATTGACTTAAAATGAATCCTGATGATGTGAAAAGTACTGAGAAAGGAGGAGGCTTTGAACCAATTTGACAGAATTTAGCTAAGTCACAAACTCAGAGCACAAGCCTTTCTAATGTTTTGATTAATATTCTTGATGTGTCTTGAGAGTTACAACATATAGTGGATGCAAGTTGGCATTATGCCTTTACAACCGAGACTCCAGCTTGGGACCTTATGATTCTAGTGGTTTGATTGTTTATTGCCATGTTTCTGTTTATGTAAATTAATTTTAACACAAATCTTAAAGCAAAGACCTATTTTCCCATTTTGGAAACTCAGAGAAGGCTCATGAGGATTGTTCAGCTTTTTTGTGACACTATCAAACTAAATCTCCGTAACAACAAAATGAAAATGTATTCCCTTGACTTTATATTTACTTGTGAAAGAGTCAAAAAGTGTTGAAGGTGATGGTCTCTTGCAGTTTTGCTGATTTTCCTTTGAAACAATGCATTGGTAAAAGTATTGCATGCTTACTCATTTCATGGAATATCAGGGTTGGAAGGGACCTTAGGAAGTCATCTACTCCAACCCCCTGCTCAAAGCAGGACCAATCTCCAATTTTTGCCCCAGATGGCCCCCTCAAGGATTGAACTCATAATCCTGAGTTTAGCAGGCCAATGCTCAAACCACTGAGCTATCCCTCTCCCCAAATTTAATTAATGCTAATACAAAACGCATTTAAATCTGGTGACAACAAGGAGAAACACAGGTCTACTTGAATTAGGAGTTAAACAACATTCAACACAAAAACTGCAAACTTTTTTTTCCTCATGCTTGTACTTTTTCCAATGGAAAATTACAGAATATGCGCTCAAAAAATTATAGCCATATAATTGTGTTATATTATGAGTGTGTGGGGGCTGCTCCACCTCGGTGCATTGTTCATAATAGAGAAATTCTACTCTCAGTAATATTGATGTGTATTCAGTGTATTCAGCGGGACTGTGTGGGTGTCACTGGGAGCAGAATTTAGCCCTTTTGAGCCCTGCATGCTGCACAGTTCCACTACCATTCATTCTTCTCTTATAGTCTTCTCCCATTTATTGCCTCTGCTCTTTTCTCTTGCACTTCATGTTAAACAACTTCCCCGATCCTGTAGGCCACGTGAGCACCCTCTGCATCAAATCCCTGCTTAAAATCTTCTTTCAATGGATACATCCTGCAGTCCTCCCTCAAAATGACATTTAAAAACAAAATTACATTTTAAAAATGATGAAAAAGTGGCACTGACATGATGTGTACACTACAGAAATCAACGAACTGCCCTGATCTTAACTTGTGAAAACTTCGTTCTTCCCTTGTGTGTTGTACTCCTTACTTATGTGACATCTAAATTAGGTATGAAGTATTTCTTTCGATTTAATATTATCAGAGTCGGGTCTTTAGGTTATAAACCCATGTTTGGAGTTGCCATACACTCCTCTGGCACTGTAAATATAAACAACAACAAGATGGAAATCACAATGCATTTTTTATGTATACCACACTTCATCTTCAAAGGCAAGAGTCTAATAACTCTGGTATAGGGTGAACAAATACTACACCACCTCACATGTCCCATTTCTAAACATACAAACTAGGAAAGCACCTTCTCATCAGTATGCTGTAGGATGGTCAGTAGCTCTATCTGTATTGATAGGAATTGCTTTAATGCTACATAGGGTAATAGACAGCCCCTCAGACAGAGGGGTCCTATTAAAGCTTTATCTACACTTTGAATAGTAAGGTGGATAGTGCACTTGCTGGATAACATTCTAGGCACTAAGGTAAAATTCAAATAAATTTTTTGGAATAGGATATGAAGTTCATTGGCTCTCATGCATGGAACCTTTAGCAGTTGTGCTGCTAGATTCTATAGTAGGTACAAGTTGCATTCCCTCTAATTTTCCCCACCCATGTGCGGAATGAATTTTGGTATGTGCACCAATATGGAGGTGATGTGTGATGCATCACCGCCATATTGGTGCACATAACAAAACTAATGTGGTGGGGGTGGGGCTGAGGGGTTCGGACTGTGGGAGGGTGAGGGCTCCGGCTGGGGGTGCGGACTCTGGGTGGTGGCAGGGATGAGGGGTTCAGGGCGCGGGAGGGGTTCAGGGCTGGAGCAGAAGGTTGGGGTGCAGAGGGGTGAGGGCTTCGGCTGGGGCTGTGGGGTGGGGCCGGGGATGAGAGGTTTGGGGTGCAGGCTGCCCCGGGGCTATCGCGGGGAGAGAGGACTCCTCGCAGCTCTCTCCCCTTGCAGCAGAGCCTGGGCTGTGAGGGAGAGGCGCCTCTCCCCTGGCCACAGCAGGTCCGGGCTGGGGGAGGGGCTCCTTTCTCCCTGCCGTGGCAGGTCCAGGGCTGGGAGAGAGGCATTTCTCCCTGCTGCATCCCTAAGCACCTGCGTGGCACTTAATAGGCTGCTGCACAGCCGTGCAGCTTAGAGGGAACTTAGGGTACAACCTATGAGTGGTTTTCAAGACCAATCCCAAATAAAGAGTGTATTGTGGCCTCCAAGTAGTCTGGTACAGCTGGATTCCAGAATGTGTTGTTTCCTTGTTGGGAGAGAAATACCCTATTCTTGTCTAATCATAGAATCTCAGGGTTGGAAGGGACCTCAGGAGGTCATCTAGTCCAACCCCCTGCTCAAAGCAGGACCAACCCCAACTAAATCATCCCAGCCAGGGCTTTGTCAAGCCTGACCTTAAAAACCTCTAAGAAAGGAGATTCCACCACCTCCCTAGGTAACCCATTCCAGTCTTTCACCACCCTACTAGTGAAAAAGTTTTTCCTAATATCCAACCTAAACCTTCCCCTCTGCAACTTGAGACCATTACTCCTTGTTCTGTCATCTTCTACCACTGAGAACAGTCTAGATCCATCCTCTTTGGAACCCCCTTTCAGGTAGTTGAAAGCAGCTATCAAATCCCCCCTCATTCTTCTCTTCTGCAGGCTAAACAATCCCAGTTCCCTCAGCCTCTCCTCATAAGTCATGTGCTCCAACCCCCTAATCATTTTTGTTGCCCTCCGCTGGACTCTTTCCAATTTATTCACATCCTTCTTGTAGTGTGGGGCCCAAAACTGGACACAGTACTCCAAATGAGGCCTCACCAGTGCCGAATAGAGGGGAATGATCACGTCCCTCGATCTGCTGGAAATGCCCCTACTTATACAACCCAAAATGCCATTGGCCTTCTTGGCAACAAGGGCACACTGTTGACTCATATTCAGCTTTTTGTCCACCGTAACCCCTAGATCCTTTTCTGCAGAACTGCTGCCCAGCCATTCAGTCCCTAGTCTGTAGCAGTGCATGGGATTCTTCCGTCCTAAGTGCAGGACTCTGCACTTGTCCTTGTTGAACCTCATCATATTTCTTTTGGCCCAATCCTCTAACTTGTCTAGGTCCCTCTGTATCCTATCCCTACCCTCCAGCGTATCAACCACTCCTCCCAGTTTAGTGTCATCTGCAAACTTGCTAAGGGTGCAGTCCACACCATCCTCCAGATCGTTAATGAAGATATTGAACAAAACCAGCCCCAGCACCGACCCTTGGGGCACTCCACTTGATACCGGCTGCCAACTAGACATGGAACCATTGATCACTACCCGTTGAGCCCAACCATCTAGCCAGTTTTCTATCCACCTTACCGTCCATTCATCCAGACCATACTTCTTTAACTTGCTGGCAAGAATACTGTGGGAGACTGTATCAAAAGCTTTGCTAAAGTCAAGAAATAGCACATCCACTGCTTTCCCCTCATCCACAGAGCTGGTTATCTCATCATAGAAGGCAATTAGGTTAGTCAGGCATGACTTGCCCTTGGCGAATCCATGCTGACTGTTCCTGATCACTTTCCCCTCCTTTAAGTGGTTCAGAATTGATTCCTTGAGGATCTGTTCTATGATTTTTCCAGGGACTGAGGTGAGACTGACTGGCCTGTAGTTCCCCGGATCTTCCTTCTTCCCTTTTTTAAAGATGGGCACTACATTAGCTTTTTTCTAGTCATCCAGGACCTCCCCCAATTGCCATGATTTTTCAAAGATAATGGCCAATGGCTCTGCAATCTCATCGGCCAACTCCTTTAGCACCCTCGGATACAGTGCATCCGGCCCCATGGACTTGTGCTCGTCCAGCTTTTCTAAATAGTCCCGAACTACTTCTTTCTCCACAGAGGGCTGGTCACCTCCTCCCCATACTGTGCTGTGGAGTGCAGCTGTCTGGGAGCTGACTATATATAACAATAATCTATATACAAATATGCATATTCCTGGACAGTTATATTAGATGGCAAAATTAATATGCTACTTAGAACTCTCAGTTCTCTATAGAACAGCTCTGATTTTCCTTGACCGCTTCTCTCCCCAAACACTGATTATGGATGCTCCAATTCCCAAAGTGCCTGGCCTCTTCTCCCAACATTTGACCTTCACTGCTGTACAGCAGAAAAAGTCCACACAAATTCAGATATTAACCACTATCCATCTTAAACATGAGGGCTTAGGCATTTGCTGCTAACACTACATCCAGTTCAAAGGCATATTTTCTCATTACCAATTAACTAAACTGAGTGGCAGGTTGGGTGTGCCTACAGTAGCTGTTAACCCCTTACGTGGGTTCCAGTCTCATACAGTTATTTTTAAAGTTATTAGCTTCACAGCTCTACCTTTTCTGATGCAATGATTACCATTATGCAGCCTAGAGGTTATGAACTTTTGTTGTGAGAAGAAACTTCACAAATTCTGAATATTTCAGAGGTGAAGAATTCCTCTCTTGAACACTACTGAAACATAGGCTTTTGACTGGCTTATGGTTATAAATAATCCCTCACACCTTCAAGAGATGCACCTTATCAGCTTGCTTGGAGTACTCTCTAACACCAGATAATACTGCCAATGGACAAGTGAGATTCCTACTTGGTTTTCCCCTTCCTACTGTACCAGTAAGATGTCAAACTTTTCCAGATTGAGGGTCAAACATGCTTCACCCTACACACACACACACAGTAGGGTGATCAGATGTCCCGATTTTATAGGGACAGTCCCGATTTTTGGGTCTTTTTCTTATATAGGCTCCTATTATCCCCCACCCCCATCCAGATTTTTCACATTTGCTGTCTGGTCACCCTAACACACACACACACACACACACACACACACACACACTGCAATCTTGGCCAGACTGGTGGCATGAAATCCTTCACAATCTTCATTAGAAAAAATAGAAATATAGATCTGACAATCCCCAACATACAGAGGATAGCTCGGCCCATATTTTCTTAACAGCTTATCACGTAGATTCACATACACATTCAAAAATAAAAAACACAAGTGGTGAGAAAACAATTCTATGTGAGGGGACTTCTGGGAAAGTTCTCTGAAGGGATGGATGGACAAGCTCTGCCTCCTTCTCCCCACACTTAAAAAACCACTTCCTGAAACAAAGTGCACGTTTACATAGCTGCAATGTCACAATGTTATTTTATATTGCTAATTGTTATTTACATTGTGTCATAGGCATGTTTTGGGGGTGAAGCATGATGACATCAAAGTACAAAGCATGGTACACAAAAGGAGTTTTCTGACTCAAAAGTTGTTTGTAGCAGCAGCAGAAACAGTTGCTTTAAGGTCCAAGTTAGCCTGGCAGATAATATGTTAATTTTGTTTCTGTTTTGCAAAGCACATCTAAACCATTAGCACACAGTCACATTCTGACAGAGCAGTACTGCTCTTTTCCACATTAGACTGGAGGTTTTGTATTTCTCTCCAGTTCCACAATTGCAAAAGCAAGTCAGAGCCTGCTCCAACTGAAGTCAATGGAAGTTTTGACACCGACTTCAAAAGGAGCACGATTGGGCCCTAAGTAACCACAATGAACATTTTCTTAGATTGCGCCTCCAGAGACTTAAAAATTCCTTTGTTGGTTTTTGAAAGAAAATTAAATAAGTTAAGGTCGTGAACTTAAAATAAAGGTTTTGGCAAAGCTGTTTTGTATATCAATGCAATGCTCAATAAAGGTGCTGTTTGATTTTACATTCCCCATCATTAAATGCAAGCAGACATTAAATATAATTTAATTACTGTACTACACTGTTTTATGCAAGTCACTTATGCAGAACAATATAGAACACATACTAATAAGCTTTACTTTTCATGTAGTACAGATTAAAAAAGTAGCAGTAAAAAGGATAGTCTGAAAGTTACCTCCTGGGGAAAAAAGTTTCTCTCTCTCTCTCTCTCTTTTTTGTTTGATTATGCTCTGAAATGTTAATTGGGGGCTCATCCTTTTGGACTGGAAAACTGAAATGTACACGACAGCTTCCAACTGCTCATGTTCATAATGGCTTCAGAGACAGGAGGAAAACGTCCACGAAACATTAATTTGATTTGCAAAGCTTTGGAGGAAAAAAATTCAAAGCAAGCTTACTTTGGACTCGGCAGACATCTGATTTACTATGTCATGTTGCCCTCTGAGAATTGGTGCTTCAAATGTTAACTGGGGGAGGGTGAGATAGCTGCAATGCTAACCACCAGATGCTAAGCTGGATAAATCAGGGCTTGTTCATGAACCTGGTTTGAATAGGCCAGCACCCTGCATCAGCAGTTTTGTTTTTCATATTCTATAGGAGAGCAAAAAACAGATCTTCCATCTAACACAGACACCTGTCTGTTGTTGCCATTCTAGAGCAAAAGAAAATGAAGATACAAGCTGTACTCCAGGACATTTCATTTGGGGAGGAGAGACGTATCAGTTGAGACGCGTAGGCTCACTCCCCCTCCCTTCAAAATGGGGTTTCCCATTTGATAGGAGACAAAGAAGCCATCCGCAAAGTTCCCTGATTTGGAGAACCAAGGCTCTTCCTCACTGAGTTCCTCCCAAGTTCAGACACTAAGCCACACCTAAGAGCACTTCCTCCCATTTTGAATCATCAATAGAAAAACAGCTGCCTTGAAGAGTAGCAATCTTGCATTTGCAGACACTAAGATGACTCTTTACTGCAGGCCTGCACAACATGCGGCCCGGGGGCCGCATGCGGCTCGCGTGGGCTCACTGTGCGGCCCGTGGGGGGGTGAGTAGGTGGGCTCACTGTGCGGTCCAAAATCTGGGACTGTGTCCGTTGGTCCTTTTTGCTGCTTGTCTCTGGGCTGGGGGTTGTCCCAATGCTGCAAAGAGGGTGTTCCCAAAGGAAGGTGATTGCTTCTAACCCCTGAGGCCATCAGTATGTCTGCTCTTCTCTAGTCAGCCTACTTGACAAGTCTGATTGTCCTTGGTCTGGTTCCCATCCCCCCTCCAAGGGTTGCAGCTGTCTGGAGATGCCTGCCTGCCACGCCTTCCTCGTTCACACCTCATTCATTCAACAGGGCAATTGAATACAAAGTGGGGGGCAGATCTTATTCTACTTCTAGCAAAAAGACATTTTTCTTTTACCTTAATTATACTACCTTAGGGGCCCGCTATAACATATTACCAAGGTTCAATACAAAGTCATATAAAAGTTATACAAAAATGCATAATGCAGAGATTTATATACAACTGCATTGATTGACTGTTGTGTGCAGTAATATAGTGACCCCTGGGGGGGTGAAGAGGGGGGTAATGGTGGGGCCGAGCGGGGAGGGGGCGGGTCCTATTTTACTGCTGTGATCTGGTCACCCTATGCGTGCTGTTTCTTTCCCCCTCTACAGGCTTCCACACCCCCACGCTGGGGAAGGAGGGGTTGTTTCCACGGGGCGGGCGGCGCTGGGAGGGGGTGTGTGTGTTTCTGCGGGGCTGGGGAGGGTTTCGGCCCTCAGCTGTTTTCTTTGGAGTAATATGGCCCTCGCTGCTTTACGAGTTGTGCAGGCCTGCTTTACTGCAAGAACTCCCCCTGTTTAAGACACTTGCACCCCTTCCCTACACACACCTTTCATTAATCACCTGCCATTCCTCTAGGCTGCCTGTCTAACCAGGCAGAAAGTGAGATCTACTTCATTTCCGGCACAGTAAGGGGCACCTCCCCGACCCCACACCTCACTTCCATCAGGAGGCTGGGACTCTTATCAGAGTAAAGGAATGGACGTGCAAGAAAACCCGTGTACTGCATCTGGTGTGAATAAGAACAGGATGTGGATTGTTTCCTGTTTAAACACTGGGATTATAAATAAAGCAAGGAAATAACCATCAGTATAATTTTTATTAAGACAAAATGACTTCTTTAAATAAGTGAAAGAACATCAAAGGCTCAGACCTGCACACATTTTCTACTAGGCATAGTGCTTATGCCCCTCAGCAGTCTGACTGAAGGCAATGGAACTGCTCAGGGTAGTACACACTATCCTCTAGTAGTGATTCACCCACACCACACCACCACCAATGACCAAATTATGTCATTGGGAGCTTTTCAATGGACTTTAGTGAGAGTTGGATTAGGACCTACATCACCATAGCTGTGGCTGACGCTAGAACAATTGCTTTCTATCACAAAACAAAGGACAACAGATGTTTTTTAAAGACTGTGTATGTTATGGATATTAAATTGAAATAAATGCACATTTCTACACTATTTTTTCATTGCACCCTTGTCTAATACTTTCCTCCAAATGTTCTAAATCAGATGTGGGCAAACTGCAGCCCGCAGGCCACATCTGGCCCAATGGACCCTCCTGCCTGGCCCTTGAGCTCCCAGCCTGGGAGGCTAGCCCCCGGCCCCTCCCCAGCTGTCCCCTTTCCCCCACAGCCTCAGCTCACCATGCTGCCAGCGCTCTGCGCAGCGGGGCTGCGAGCTCCTGCCAGGCATCGCGGCTGTGAGAGCCACCGGCCCGCCCCGGTGCTCTAGACTGCTCGGCGGCATGGCTGGCTCCAGCCAGGTGGTGCAGCTGCCAGTCCTGGTGCTCTGAGTGGCATGGTAAGGGGGCAGGGAGCGTGGGGGTTGGATAAGGGGCAGGAGTTCCCGGGGGGGCAGTCAGGGGACAGGGGGCGGTTAGATGGGGAGGAGGTTTGGGGGGGGGTGCAGTCAGGGGATGGTAGGACAGGTGTGGGAGTCCCAGGGGGACCTATCGGGGGTGGGGGTGTGGATAGGGGTCGGGACAGTCAGGGGATAGGGAGGGTTGGATAGGGGGTGGAGTCCTGGGGGATGGTTAGGGGCAGGGGGGTCTCTGGAGGGGGCGGGCAGGGGACAAGGAGCAGGGAGGGTTGGATGGGTCAGGGGTTCTGAGGGGGGCAGTCAGGGGGAGGGAAGTGCTAGGAGGCAGGGGCCAGGCTGTTTGGGGAGGCACAGCCTTCCCTACCCAGCCCTCCATAAAGTTTCGGCCCCCGATGTGGCCCTCAAGCCAAAAAGTTTGCCCACCCTGTTCTAAATTATTCTAACAGATGAGAAGAAAATTAGATTTCTGTAACACTATCGCCACAAAGAAAAGAATTCCTTCAAAAAACAGACTTGAAAATAGATTTGAGAGATCCCTCCCCACCATATTCTTTCTAAAACTAAACAATGTTATTCTTGAATTCCACCCTATAATTTTTTTCCTTTAAAAGTCACAGTCTAATGCAAATATGTGATGAAAAAGCACATACTTACAAGTAATACTGTCATTCTATCAAAGTAATAAGCTACAGTAGAGCAGGCAGGCAAAAAACATTCTCTGATGCCTTTACAACTTCTAACAACAGTATATTTGCATTTAGGACATCAAGAGATGCCATATGGAACTTGGTTTCCATAAAACAATGACGACAAAGCTACTGCCATTAAAGAGAAATATTGTGATGGGAGAAAGAAGAAAATGGGATTTTAAAATCTGAATAAGACTGGATGACAAAATTTGGTTTATACTTAAGCTATTTATACACAATTTTCATCAGCGGCTACAAAACTGAATATGGACCTTTATTTTTAGGCATACTTTAAAATAATATTTGATCCTTTGATTACAGATAATACTAGCACCATAAACATGTAAAAGATCAGAGGTGAAATCCTGTCTCCAGTGAAGTCATGGCATAATTCCCACTGACTTCAATGGGACCAGGATTTCATCCCAGGATTTTAGCTGAAAATGACCAGACTCCCTTTAGTATATAATAATAAGCAAAACCTGGAAACAGTAGGCTTTCATTTTCATTAGAGCAGGGGTTCTCAATCCTTCCCATGCCATGACCCCATGCTTTTCTGTACTAGGAGCCCCCTTTTTCCTACCTGGGACCTATTGGATGGGAAGGCTGCTTGTGATCCTCAGACACCTGCTTGTGTCCTCCTTCTCTGGGACTCATGACTCAAGTGGAGAACAAATTTATTAGAAAATCAGAAACAAAAGAAGTGTGTTGACCAACTCCTCAGGTCTCAGGCAGATCTGTTTGGTAACACTGTCTTGCTGATTAGAGACCCAATCCAAACCCATTGAAATCTATGGGAGTCTTTCCATCAACTTCAATGGACTTTGGATCAGGCCCTAGAATGATGAAGATGCCTTTACTTTACTTAAGCAGAGAATTTTGTGAGAACACAGAAGGGCCTTGAGCTGCATAAAAAATTTTACATCCAAAGCAAACCTGATGAGACTTCACTTACTTACAAACCCAGCAATATATCACCTATCTACTTATACTATTTGAAAGCAGTACTCCATTGGAGAGGAGGTAGTTATTTATATTGGTGTCTGTAGCTCTTTTGCCCACCTTGCATAAAATCCAATATACAAAACTAACAACCTTGGATGATTTTCTTTCTCCAAAATATATCCATTACGATGTTCTCTCTTCCTATCTTAACTTTTCTTTTTGTTACCTCCTGATATGCCTGCAAAATACCCGAATGGGTGAAATTTGATATAAATTACTGATGACCTTTTAGTGACGTCTGATGGATGGGTTACATTTCAGCATCAGGATATCCTTCTATACTCAGAAGCTACAATGAATAAGTGAACCAAACTTCCAGATTCTACTACAACTAAATCATTAGTATTGACAACCTGCTGCAAGCATCTGTATATATTAGATTTAAACAGGATCCAGAAGATGTTAAAAATAATAGAAAAAAGTGCCCTTGCAAAAAAGCCACCACTTAAATTTCTCTGTAAAGGAGCAGGAGATAACAATTAACCCTAAAGCCACTGCCAGTGAAAGAACACTAAACTGAATATTAGCATCCTCACCTATGAGTATAGTTCAGTGCTTGATCAAAGTGGGGTGGGGTGAGGTGGGGGTGGAGCTGTAGAGGCTGCAGCCGTAGACCTCTGATTTCCTGGGAGTGCCTCCACTCCTTGAAAAGGGAACTATATAAATGGAGATTTTTGATCATATTTATGCTAATGCTAAAAAGAAAAAATAAAGAAAACAATAATGTCCCCTGCGGACACTGATTTTGACCCAGTTTCTTAAGCTTTCACAGTTAAAGCTGAATTATTTCTTTTTCAGATTTTCAGGTGCTGATGATGGGAGTGCGAATGGGTGGAGCTAATCACCCGTCACTGGCTTCTAATGACAGCACTGCATAGTACTTCTTTACTATTGTTTTACCTCACTTCAACAAGATGTATGGTTGACAATTTCTAAGTGGATGAGAGAAAAGAAAAGCTAAGTTAGAAAGAGAGAAAAAAGTGTAAGCAAGTTACCCAAACTTACTATCTTTCGATTAGTGCTGCTTCAGAATCATCTTCCAAAGAGGTCTCTCTCAGGAAATGATAATCAAAATGAAGATATGGATATGAACTTGTTCCCTCAGGAGGGGGCAGGAGAAAAGGCAAGCATCCCTGAAATCCAGGACCAAAGTAATGATGAAAGAGACAACCCACTTCTCCTACCACCTGTCTGTATAAAAGGTGGAGAGAATATTTGTGATAAATAAGAAAATGTTGTTAGCATCAGACAAGCTCTGACTAAATGGCCTTCTTTGATAACAGAGGAGTTTCCCACACAGTGTATCAAGAAAGGTCTGCTCTATTTTCAGAATCACTATGACACATTTATAACACCTAAATACTAACACCAGAAATGGTATCTCTCACCTCTTCTTTTCCAACGAAAACTACCAAAGGGGGAGATGCCAGAGGCATTTTTGGCCGTATTCTAAATCCACAGGAGCAGCATTCGGTTTTGTGTGTAAACTCTTTTTGCCGCCTAAATGTCTTAGCATCTTCATAACCCCAGGCTTTTCTGACTGGAAAAAGCAGAGGAGAAAACTTGTTCTTATGAAAACAGCATGGAACATTGCAATGCCATGGTTGCATGGCTAGCACGTTCACAGGGCAAGAATCACATCAACAGGAAGATAGAAGCAGCTGTACTAACGCAAACAGCTTATGGAAGGAAGCTTTAAAGCGTATTGTGACCATAGTTAAACTTCTTGTTGAACATGGATTAGAATTTAAAGGAAGGAAGGAAGGAAGCCATTGCTGAATTTGACCCATTTCTAAGTGAGCATATTAAATGCTATGGAAACAAAAGGGAAAGGTAACCCATCCTACTTGTCAAAAATCTGTGAAATTGAGTCAATGGGATGTAAGGTTTTGAAATTCACTGAACCTGACCTCAAACAGGTGAAATATTACTCTTTGATAGTAGATTCAACTCCTGACATTGCTCTTGTCGATCAGTTATCTGTCATTTTATGTTACTGCTTACATGGTGCATACATGAGCATTTCATTGGGTTTATACCAATTGAAAGTCACACACAGGCAAATTGCTCTTCCAGACGCAAACAACATTGCTATTGAAAACTGCAGAAATCAGTCATACACTTATACAAGTAACATGCCTGGAAAGTATGAAGGTCTTCAAGCTCAGATCAAAAGACCAACCCCACTAGCTGTTTTTGTGATGCACGCAGAGCTCATTCTCCAAATTTAGTTGAAACCTGCAGCATTGCTTCTTGCATGGAAGCATGATGCCCTCCTCAGGGCATCCTGGAACCGTAAGCCACAGTGTTCTCTCTGTGCCTCAGCAAGAGTGAGCTTTGCTGGAGATTGGACTAACTGTCAACTCCCTACCACACCAATCAGCCTGCTTCACCAGCAAACTCCTCCAGACTCTGCCAATCTTAACCTTGCCCTGCAGGTAACAGTGAACCCTAGTTCCTGAGTTCCCCAGAGATGTTTCTGCAGCATTCAGTCCCTCTTACTGGACACACACACAATATCATATGTGGCACCTGTACATACCTCACACAAGGATATTCATAATCAGCAGGTCACCAGCTTTCATAAATGACCTGATTCGATTCACTTTTATAGTAGAATAATATTGTATACAATCAGCTGATTCAACTTTATATTCTCTGGGGTTCAGATCCCATGTTCTCCCCATGGAGTGTCTCGATGCTGATTGTCTCAGGAAACCATAAACTTTTTCAGTTTTGTTCAGACACTCGATTTTTTGTGGCATCACTCAGGCAATGGAAGCTTCTGTGCAGCAATCTTACCAAGAGTGAACTTTCCTTGTCCTAAAATTCTGTCAGATATGAGATGATCCTGTGATGCTGAATCTTGTAAAACAATGGTAGTGAAGTTGAGGAAGAAGGAAATTCGAGGCCGAGTGCTTTTATGTTATCCTTGACAAGCTGAGTTTGAAACTAGAAAGAAATGAGTGTTATACTGAACTATCTGCAAGGTTTGGTTTCCTTACATCTCTTGATCAACTACAAAGTGAAGAAGAGATGAAAATGTGCACTCAGGTCAGGGCCGGCTTTAGCAAGTGCGGGGCCCGATTTCGATGGGGTCCCTCTCCCGAAATGCTGCCAAGGCAGCGGCAGTGATTGAGCTGCCGCCAAAATGCCGCCGAGGCAGCGGCAGCTATTGAGCTGCCGCTGAAGTGCCACCAACGGACGTTGCAGGGCCCCTCTCAAACGTTGAGGGGCCCCTCTTAGGCGCGGGGCCCAATTCCGGGGAATCGGGGGAATCGGCCTAAAGCTGGCCCTGACTCAGGCATTGCTCAACACTCACCGCAATGATAGCTCTAGATCTGAGCTTTACACCAAAATTTATCAATTTTCAGCATTTATTGCAACATGCAGGATAACAGTGCTACTGGAATCATCAGATTTTTGCATGACAAAGATCTGAGTAATGTCTTCCTGAATATTTTCATGGTAGTGAGACTATTTGACTTTACCCATTGCCAACCAATTGTTCTCTAAGCTTGCCTTAATAAAAATTGTCTTTGGTCAACTTAGTAGGATAATTAAGCTTCTTTTCTACCATCGTTACACTTGAATGGGATTTAATTCACACACTGTCATTTGAGGAAACAATAACTGAATTTGCAACATGCACGATGCCAGTTTAAATGTGCAGCATTTCATTTGACTCTCTGTTTTATGTTTATGCAGGTAGTATGAACAGTAGCCTGTTCATTGTCTTTGATTTTATTTTCATGTTTATTCAGTAATATACATAACATATCATATGCATGTTTCCCATCCCTTGAAAACAGAAGTTGGAAAAAAATTTCAGTCAAAATGTTTTCTGGTGAAAAATGCAGATTTGGCAACAAGTGTTTTCCAAATTTGTGTCAGAAAAAAATGAAAACATCAAAATCTTGACATTTTCAAATGAATTGTTTTGCTTTTTTTTTGGTTTGAAACCCTGTGCTCCAGGTGTCCCTAAACCTTCGACAGCCAATAACTAGGACTGGACAAAGGGGTTCCCCGAAGCAGCTGGCACTGTCAGAAGACAAGATACTGGGCTAGATGGACCATTGGTCTGACCCAGTGTGGCCATTCGTATGTTCTTATTGAATCATTTGGGTTGAAATTTTCTTCAATTTTATTTCTTCAAACGCAAAACTTGAAAAAAAGCTTGAAATACACACGTGTATATTCATCTATATCTAAATGAATCCTTTCATTTTGGATTGAGCAAAATGTTTTGTTTGCCCCAAAATATTTCCCCCAACTTCTCATTTCACTGAACATTTTTTAAAAAAAATTCAGCTATGAAACATTTCCCCCCCCCGCCCCAATTTCTTAGAATTGCCAGCAAACTGAGGCATTCATTATTTGCACAGCTCTACTCAAAAAGCCAGAAATAATACATGTTGTTTTGCTGGTGTTCTGTTTAGTTGGGTATCTTGTTGTGTTTATTTTGCTTCAGTGATTATTTGAATAAATGTCACAATTTTAAAAGGCACATAATGAAAGCTCAAACGCCATCTGCCAATAGTTTTTGTTCCTGTCATTTGTTTTACAATTATACAGCAATATGGTGAGGAGGCACAATTTCCTGTTTCAAGCTTTTTGCTACTGCAAAATTACAGCATATTGGGGTGGTGAATGTACAACACAGATTTCCCACCCCACCCCCCTTCCTGCAGAAAACGTGAGCCACAACAATTGTTGTTTTTCCTCTATTTACTAAGGAGTCAGAAGAATTGAAGTACAAAAAGATTAAGTGACATGCCCTTGATCACATAGGAAGTTTGTGACAGACCCAGGGATTGAAACTGGATGGTCTTAACCATGAGACTATCCTTCATCACTGAGTCAATTCATTTTGGGTGAAATAAAATGTTTCGTATCAACAGAACTGAAACACTTAGTTTTAAATTTGAACATTCTCACGCTATTCAGAATTTTTTAAAAGTGAAAGGAAATTTTGAAATGAAAAGTTATGTCAAATAAGACATTGGGGGGGGGGGTTTGTTTCAAAAAGTCAAAACAAACTTTAAAAAAAAACCTATTTTGGTGTGTGTGTTACTTTTAAAAAATGAACAATTTGGCAAAACCAACATGAATTTGCAAAACGCTTTCATGTCACCAAATCTGCATTTTTTGCTTAAAAAAAAAGTTTCAGCCAAAATGTTTCCCCTCAGTTTCATGTTCTCAAGGCCTCAGAGTATGTATTTACACAGCTCATGGCAGCAAGCCTCCCAGCCCAGGTCACTCGTACTGAAAAATAGCAGAATAGACAGCACTTTGGAGTTGAGGCTCGGGCTCAAGCTCTGGCTAAGAGGCCAGGGGGTTGGGATTGGGAGGGAGGCCTTCAGAGACTGAGATCCTGCCTGAGTCACAACTCCAAAGCACTGTCTATGTAGCTATTTCCAGTGAGCTAGCGCAAGCCCAACTCTGGCAATCCAGTCTGGGAAGCTCGATGCCACAGGCTGTGCAGACAGACCCCGAGTGCTTGCAAGTGGGAAATAACTGCCTGCAAAGATGATCAGAGAGAGGATACATTTCAGTTTCTCAGGGCAAGAAGTGGCAGCGTTGGCTCTAGGTGGAGGCAGAACCTCAGGGTATGTACACACTGCAATCATAGGGTGTGACTTCAGCTCTTGTAGACATACCCAAACTCGATTTAACCTAGCTGGGGTACTGGAGTAGTGAAGCTAAAGCATCGCAGGTTTCAGCATGGGCTAGCCACCCAAATAATTATGCAGGGTTCTGGGTAGGCTTGTACAACCTGTGCTGAAGTTCAGGCTGCCAAAGTTTCACTGCTCTGGTACCGGAGCAAACTAAATTCAAGCGAGCGTAGATAGGTCCACACAAGCTGCAATCAGACCCCATGACTGCAGGATAGATGTGCCCTTAGCTGTATTTAATTTAGGAAAGGACTCCTAGGCAGATTGAACCCAGCCCTTGTTGCTGCCATTGACTACTGCCCAAAGGGTAACATACAAACGTGAATTACCGGTAAATTCATTTAAATAAATACTATTACACTGCTACTATAAAATCAGTACTATAACATTGAAATCAACAGTGTTACTCTGGATTTCCATCCATGTTACTGAGAGCTGTTTGAAAGGGGTCAAAATACAAAAGTTTGAGGACCACGGCTCTAGGTCCTTTTATTTAATGATCATAGATCACAACAGCGCCAATTGCTAATGTTCAAAAATCGTGAGTCAGGTCACCCAAAAAATTCAAGAGAGTGTTAAAATCTCATGATGTTTAAACCAAAGAATTAATTTGGGGATCTTTTTAATTGCCATCTGGTTTTTGAGCTTTTAAGATGCACAATGTTTGTGTTTTCAGCCTTTTCTCTGCAACCACAGGGCTTGGAACTTAAATTTTGTAAATAAAATGAAAGTGGAGGTCCTCACATAATCACTTGCCTCCAGAAGCTGGGGCTTTAAGAACACCACCAAATAGGAAAACACTCAAGATAAAAGATCACGAAAGTTGGCATCACTAAGCTCAGCTTTGTGGCATAGTTCTGCACAGCCACTACCTGCTCAATAGCATTCACCTTATGGTAGGCAATACTCGTTTTGGATTCAATAGTTCAGCCTGCAAGAGTTGTGTATAGGGTTGCCAATGCAGGATTTCAAAAATATGGGACATACCTCAGATATCCCCAGTCTTGATTTCAGCCACTGGGGGACTCCCTTCTGCTCCCTTGTCCTTCCAAGAGGTTCGTTCTCTCTCTCTCTCTCTCTCCCTCCCCCTCGCTCTCTCCAGCTTTGGGTGCTGCAGAGAACTGGAGGCCTCAGTCTCTCGCCTGTGGCAGCTCCTGTTAAGCATCTGCACCGGTGCTGGTAGCTAAGTCGGAGGTTGCAGTTGCTGGTCTCCACCTGTTGCAGCATTATGTGCCACTCGGGGGGTGTGGACGGTAGGAAGACAGCAGCTAGAGGAGGCTTCACTCCATGGAGGGTGGGGTGATGCTTTCAGTAGGGGTCCGGGGCAGCTGGGCCAAATGAGAGCGGTGTTGCAACACCGTGTGCAAAGTCAAGTTGCCATTCAGTGGCACTTTGCATACTGAAGTGCCAGAGTGCTGCTTTGTCCTGGATTTCAGAGACCAGAGAGATGGTCTGGACCTCAGCGGAAGTGCTCACCCTGGTTGAAATACGGGATACAAAAGCCTCCTGTACTGATTTAGTACAGGAGAGGCAATGTTTTTATTTAAATAAGGGACCTCCCTTATAATATGGGTCTGTTGGCAACCCCAGTTGTGCAGGTGCAAATTCAGAGTAACACCATTGATCACACCGACAATAGACAAACTTTGTTCTTATTGCTGCCACCTTTGCGGATTCATCTCCTCTTCTCTAACCAAAACAAAATGAAATGGTGTGAAGTAAAAATAAACTCGGTAGATCCTTCTCCAAAGGGGTTTCCACAGTGAAGTATATATTAAGTGTAGTGAAATTTTTCACTTCACAATATTTGTCTCCAACTTTCTCGACCACTCCTTTCCTTCCCCCTTCTCTTTGTACACGTACAGTACAGCACACATACAAATTAAGAACTAAGTAGCTCCCCTTCATAGCTGAGGAATCAAACAGCATTTTATAAAAGGCTTTTTGTTTGTTGCATAGATTATGCATTTCCCTCACCAGCCAACCACCCACACTACTGTAACAGCACCCAAGAAAACACTGTGTGACTGAATGTACCAGAGACACATCTTGGAATGTTTAAACATTTAAGATTTAAGACATGCTTAGTACTAGACCATAAGTGGTGTTGGCATTTGACAGTGTGTTGGTGGTTTGCACTCAGTAAGTGCACCTGACGAAGTCGGTCTTTTTTCTCTCACTACCTGCTTGTCAAGTTGTAAGCATTGTACCATCTTCAAGCAGAGCGTATCTTTGTCACATAGATCTGAAGTGACTGCACAAGGGGAGGTCACAGTCAGTCACTTTGCTATGCCACTATTATTGCCATCTATATCCATTTAAATAATCAGTAATTTACCATAAAGAAAATCCGTGACATTCAGTTTAGATCTTTTTTCTATAAGTAAACCGTCTGGCTATGGGAGAATATTGGGGTGGGTGTACTGTTAACCCTTACACAGAACATCTATCAAAAGGCTCTTGTATAGCCCTAGGACACCTGACATATCTTGGCAAAAAATTATTTGAAATATGAAGAGCATGGAGATGGACAGGAAAACACATTGGCCCTAGAGGTATTGTCTTTCATGGCACAGAAAATGTTCAACGTGAGAAATGAATATAAGCACCTGCATATAAATAGCTAGAATCCTGGACTTTTACCTGAGTAAGAACTAGGGGGGAACTTCTTCAGGTCAATGGAAGCTTTGCCTGAGTAAGGACTGTATCTGAATGGAACAGAACTTCAGGATCTGGACCAAAGTAAGAAAATCTTATTTCTCCACATGCCCTCCCCCCAATCAGTCAAGCCATGAATGACAGTTTGTTTGTGGAACAGAAAAAAAATCGTTTTGTGCCTCTGATTTCAAGCAACTGGTATGTAAAGGGTGGTGATAACTTCACCTCTTCCAAGCAAACTAGAAGACAGATGGCTATGGATCCTGGATTTTTTGTTAAAAAGACCAAAATGGGACTACAGACAAACACAAACTTCTGCCATTTCAAAGGAAAAGTTGAGTCTGGATTTAAATAGACTCCTACATGGGAAATAATAGGTGATAAGAAGAAGAAAACTGTTTTTGTCATGTGTCATCTGTTCATAAAAAACACAGGAAGGTGTTACTGAAAAGGGAGTCTTCGGAGATGGCCAGAGATACAAGTGTCCAAAAAAACGTACTAAGGCTCACAGAAAAAGATGGATTAGTTCTGATAACTTATGTCATCTTCTCTCATTGGACTTATGGAAAGTGATGTCATAAGTGTAGTTCACCCTCTCATCAGGAGAAGATACCAAGTATCCTGTGCAGACAGTAACCTCTACCAGCTACTTCTGAGGAGAACTATGGAAGTGAGCAGTTCCGGGCCACTGGGAAAAGTTTCCTTCTAACCATAAAGGTTAGGTTTTGTCCCAAAGCTTGAGCGTTTATATCCCTTCTAAAGCTAGAATGGGGGAGGGTTTTTTGGCGGGGTGGAGGGTGTTTTTTAGCTTTTGCTCTTTTTTTTTTTTAATACTTACTGTAACAATTCTGGATATTCCACTCATCCATATAAATGTCTGTTCCTTTTTAAAAATCCTGCTAAACGCTTAGCCTCAAAATATCTTGTGGCAAGGAGTTCCACATTGTAACATAACTAGGGATCTTTCACCATAAACTGGACCTATTGCCTGGCCACAGAATTATGGATGATAAGTTAGAAGATAAAGAATTCGCCTTTGTTTTAACATTAGATAGTTTACTATAAGCACTTCCTAAGATTAGGGTAACAAATTACTAACAATACATCCTCTGGTGAATTCCAAGATAAATTAGATGTATTTTTGAATCACGAAGCACATATGTCCTAGGTTATATTTCCAGCCCTGCCAGTTACCACCTGTGTCACCTTGGGTAAGTCACTTCACCTATCTACCTTTGTTTCCTCTCCTATCCTTTGTCTTGAATATTTAGAGTAATCTCTTCTGAACAGGGACCAACTCTTACTACATGGTTGTATCATACCTAGCACAATAGGGCTCCGATCTCAGTTGGGGCCTCTAGGTGATACTATAATATAAATGATATATAATTATATACTTGGAATAAGTGTACTTTATGAATTCATGGGTGAAAGGAAGTGGCTTTGCTATGGGGATGCCCGGTCTGAATTGGAATTTCAATACATTGCTTACATTTCTAAACTTTAGATTTAGTTTTGGTTGCAGTATCCCTGACCATCCCATAATTTGTGGTGGATATAAAACTTGATTGACAAAACAACAAAGGACTTGTACTAAGGAACCACTGAACCATATTGGAACCAAAATGATCATTCTGGATCAGGAGAGAATTTCACTTATTTTACCACTCTGTGATAAGACTCTCATTTAGTACAATTCGAATCATGAATTTGGCAGGTTCATACCCTATATTAAATGAATGTAAACATAATCATGAAAAACTTTTAGTAATTTCTAATTTAACTACTTTGATTAATAAAACAAGATGTATAAAAATGGCCAAGAGTGTATTTTTAGTTAAGCAACCAGAAATGAAATGAATGTTTATACTATTTGATGAATTTTTATACTATTTGACCTACATTATTTATCCTAATGTTCTCATATTAGGTAGCAATTCTAGCACAGAGGTCAAAAGCCTGGACTTCCACATCGAACGAAGAGCTTCAGAAAGAAGCTTAGTGGAGCAGAGAGTCTGTTGTGGTCTCTCTTGATGGAATCTATATGTGCCTCAGTAAAGATGGTGGGTAAAAACAAAAAGCTTTATTAGGTTCATCTAACCTATTGCTGGCCAAGACTCTGATGTCAGTGATTCAATAGGATAGTACCCTATCCAGCCCACTTCCAGCTACTGATAAAACCTCAAGTGTTATGGCATCATTCCATTTATTATATGAATTTACTGCTATACATAATGGATTGGACCTTTATAGATTAGAGGACTTTGTGGCCATTATGATCATATAATCTGGACTCCTACATTACACAGGTTATAGAATTTCATCCACTAATTCCCATATCAAGTCCACAATTTCTGGTTGAGTTTATTGGACACTTTTTATTATTATTTACAAAATATCACCAGCCTCGTACACTTTTACTCAGCAAGGCGGCATTGTTATCTCATGATTAGGCTACTGCAGTTCATTCTTTGTGAGAGTTTCTGATCATGTTATCTCCAGCATGCAGCTGAGAATATCATTCCCATATTAAAAAAACTCATACTCCTTCTCATTAAAAGTTATATCCCTTTTTAAAGCATTGCTATTTACATTGTATAGGCATCAGTTCAAGACCAAATTTGAAAATCAGGATATAACTGGGACACCTGCAAACACAAGCACTTACATATCAGTCAGGTAAATGCTGACACAGAGGTGGGTATACAACTATCCAAACTGGCTGCATAAATGCTATTTTGTATGCACACACAAGCATTTTTGCAGGGGCTCCACTCATGCCTCGCTTTTGAAATTCTGAGCGCTATTTGCTGCAGTCAGGAATACTTGACAGAGCTTTTGCCGACAGTGCCACAACATATTGCTCCTCACTCTGGGCTACTTCACAACCTGATGATCTAGCCTTTAACCATTTGTATGTGTTATTTTTCTTTGCTGCTTAACCTTGGTAATAATATCAGTTAGTTCTCTAGTTGTTGAGCTGCCTAGTCCTTTTTCAGGCTTCTTACTGTAAGTAATCCAGTGTCTAAAAGACAAATGTACTACTAAAACAGCTTCTCCTTGTCCTTCCTTGCAAAGATTGCAGGCTGCTGTATAGACACAAATCGCACAACAGGAGTTTTTTCCCCCGAGATATTCAATACTTCCTGCTTTCAGCCAAGTTGGAAATAAGATACTCTGAAGATACTCTCTGCCTGTAATTGTTTTTGACATAAACCAGAAAGATCAGAATTGTGTGTGCATACAAAATATATAAAGTATGATTAAATAGCTAGGAAACTTTGCTGAACCTCCAGAAAGGACCAGGCTTGAATATAATGAATGGGTGAGGGTCAATCGTTATTTTATCCAAACTGGTTCCCCTATGTATTCTGAGATGCTCTTAGATCCCCGAGACACATTTATGAGCCACAGTGCATTATGGCGAGTACAGTGAGAGAAGTACAACATCTAAAAGACAATCTGTAGAATAAGTAGTACTTCAACCAAGCTAGTAGCTTGAGTAGTATGTAAAACAAGAATCACATTCCTCCTATGGGAGTCAAAAGGAATCACGTGCTCACTTTCTTCTGAGAGTATTTTATTTTTGTTCATTTTTTCTTTTACATGTTCTAAAAACATAACTGAGCTATCATCACACCTGAAAGCCAAAGGGGTTATGTTGCATTTCTGTTTCTAACCTGGGTGGCTCCAAATATTGTCAACCTCTCCAGTCTACTCACCTGATTCTGATATCCCTATTAAGACAAGGCTCTCACTGAAACCAATGGGAGCTCTGCCTGAATAATGATTGGCACCCATCTCTTATTTTTAATTATTTGCATTGCAGTAGCATCGAGGGGCCAGAATCCTGAACCAGAACTCCATTGTGCTAAGCACTAACAAACATAGAACTAAAAATTGCTCCCCCTGCTCTCCAAAGAGCTTATTTGTGTCTTCTCCAACATGTTTGTTCTCTTCTACCTCATTTCTTTGTTGCTGACTTCATTCTGATCTTTTTAGTGCCTCTAGATAAATGGAGTTAATTTTGGAAACTGGATCTACACCATTAATTGTGATTCATGCAATTTGAGTAGCTATTTTTAAACAGTTTTCTGCATCAGGTCCCTAATCATCTGCTACAGCTACAGGATTATCTTTTTTCATTCAGCTACTGTACTTGGTGTTGCTAGTTTAGTTTAGCTGCCAAGAAAGATGTGGCTGACTCTAGCTGAGCATATAAACAATTCACATCCAATCTGTCACCTGCTTCAGAGGAAACGCTATGACACACGTTCATTTTATTTTTGCCCATCCCATTATTTTAGAAGACGTAGTTAAAATTAACAAATGGTAACTTTTGCCACTTAAAATTGTCATGTGTCTCTGGGTTTGGCAGAGATCTGACACTTTATCAGATGCATGACACTGTAGCATTACATTATGACAGGGCACTTCGAGAAGAAAACATGTCAGTGCTCTGAGCTTAAATAGACAAATATTTTCAACGGCTATCAGTTCAACAGCAACTTTCCAAGCTGCAATAATATAGAACAGGGTAAAATCTAGAGCAGTAAATTCCTCCATGATTCAGTTACCAATGAAGAAAATACTGCTGATCAGGTTAGCGCTATTGTTCAGTAGTTAAAGCACATATTTAATCCAGTCCAACCAAAACAAAAACGTAAAGGTCTTTCTATACAAGTCTGACACACAAAAATATAGAGCATCAACTTGACAGTCCTAACTATCCCCTAGAGTATCATGCCACTTTAAAACCATGCCTTTCTAAGCCTATTTTTGAAACACAAACGTGAAATAGGCTCAAGAATCTCACATGAATTATCTGCCCAGATGGATTTTTTTTAACATGAAATTATGGAATTGGTTTTGCAATGTTTATTTATACATCAACAACAAAAAATGTGATGTGTCACTGCAGATCAAAAAATGGATGAAAAGTAAAATCATAGGAGTCATTCATCCTTAAAGCAGACTAATTGCTATTATCATTCTATACAGCGGAGATGGAACAGATATCCCCTTTTGAAATTAACAAGTGAACATTGCATTTATTGTGATTTGTTGTGTTTTCCAACTTGACTACTCCAAATTGCATTCGTGCAAAGCTTTACATACATGTTTTCAACCTGCGCTAAGCCCAGTGTCAGCGACGGCATGTGTATAGTGGCAGAACTTTCACAGAACAGATTGTTTAGTGTAAAATACAGAGAGAGTTGCCGGCTGGTAACTAAATTGATCACAGAATGATTTTATATTTTAGGTGCCAGTTTTACAAAATATTTTTTTTACAGCAACATGTCCATGGAAAAGCCATGGAACAGGGAAACCATCTTTATATATTCTATGAAAGCCAAAGGTAGAAAGACTTTTGAGCTGATATCAGAAAACTGATGCAAGTTCTAAATGGCTAAGGCACTGAACCGGGACTGAAGAAACCTGGATTCCATTCCTGGCTCTCCCAGGGGCCTGCCGGATGATCTTGGGCAAATCACTTAACCGCTTTGTACCTCAGTTTCCCATCTGTAAAACTGAGATGATGATACTCCCCTGTATGAAGCACTTTGAGATGTACAACTGAAAAAAGCTGAGTATTATTAGAATGTAAGGCAAATATCCTACTTCAGTGATGTTAGAGAAACCACGTCAAAGTTTCCTTGAACTAATGGCTAATCAATCTGACAGGGTTAAGACATTCTAGTTTCATAGCCAACAGTGCATAACGGAGTGATGTGGCGAGCACTGCATTCGACTACCTATGACTACCCTAACCCAACAGATCAGGTACCTATTTTTGCAGCTAGATGAACTGAAGGCTGCCTTTCAGTGTGAGATCAAGCAAGACTCAAACCCACAAGCTTCAGGATTGTAGGTGAGCACCTTAGCCATTCAGCCACTGCAACACAGTAAAGAAACTGACACATACCGATTTAGAATCCTTGAGATTGCAACCAATAAATGTAATTTCATATGTTTGCCATAACATTTGTGCATGACAAAAATGAACCACTGAATTAGAAAGCCTTACTGCATGCATTGGGTTAACAATTGAGCATTTTAAAGAAAGAGGGAACAAGTGGAATGAATTTATAACAAAATACTGATATAATTTTTTTATTAAAATAATGTATGCTTACAGCACTGTAACCCTTTACAGATCCAGTCTAAAAATTCTGATATATTCTCCTACACTCTAGGCCTAGAAAGCAATAAATGTAAGTGGAGTCACATGGTGTCATAAATATAAAGGGAAGGGGTGAGAGGGTCTGATGCAGTACTATAAAATCCTCCAACCAGTAAAGGGTTAAGAAACGCAGTAACCTGGCTGACACCTGACCGGGCTGGCATCTGACCAATAAGGGATCAAGATACTTTCAAATCTTAGGAGGGGGAAAAACGGTTTTCTCTCTGTCTGTGTGATTCTCTCCGTGGGAGACAAATCAACAAGTAACCATACATCTTTTATGGAGTTAGTAAGTGATTTTAGATAAAATGCGCGTAGGTTTTTCTATTGTTTTAGCTTGGGAAATTCGCTGTGCTGGAGGGAATGTGTATTCCTGTTTTTGCTGCATTTTTCTGTAACTTGAAGGTTTTGCCCGGGGGCGGGGGAGATCCCTCTGAGTTAGGAAATTGAGTACCCTGTAAAATATTTACCATCCTGATTTTGCAGAGATAATTTTTACCTTTCTTGTTTTAATAAAATCCTTCTTTTTAAGAATCTGACTGTTTTCCATTGTTCTAAGACCCTGGGGTGGGTTTTTTGATCACTGGGTAATCAATTGGTTAGGAGATTATTCTCAAGCTCCCCAGGAAAGGGGGTGTACGGGCTTGAGGGGGTATTTTGGGGGAAGGGGAACTTCAAGTGGTCCTTTTCATAGAATCATAGAATCATAGAATCTCAGGGTTGGAAGGGACCTCAGGAGGTCATCTAGTCCAACCCCCTGCTCAAAGCAGGACCAAACCCAATTAGATCATCCCAGCCAGGGCTTTGTCAAGCCTGACCTTAAAAACCTCTAAGGAAGGAGATTCCACTGCCTCCCTAGGTAACCCATTCCAGTGCTTCACCACCCTACTAGTGAAAAAGTTTTTCCTAATATCCAACCTAAACCTCCCCCTCTGCAACTTGAGACCATTACTCCTTGTTCTGTCATCTTCTACCACTGAGAACAGTCTAGATCCATCCTCTTTGGAACCTCCTTTTAGGTAGTTGAAAGCAGCTATCAAATCCCCCCTCATTCTTCTCTTCTGCAGGCTAAACAATCCCAGTTCCCTCAGCCTCTCCTCATAAGTCATATGCTCCAGCCCCCTAATCATTTTTGTTGCCCTCCGTTGGACTCTTTCCAATTTATCCACATCCTTCTTGTAGTGTGGGGCCCAAAACTGGACACAGTACTCCAAATGAGGCCTCACCAGTGCCGAATAGAGGGGAATAATCACGTCCCTCGATCTGCTGGAAATGCCCCTACTTATACAACACAAAATGCCGTTAGCCTTCTTGGCAACAAGGGCACACTGTTGACTCATATTCAGCTTTTCGTCCACCGTAACCCCTAGGTTCTTTTCTGCAGAACTGCTGCCCAGCCATTCGGTCCCTAGTCTGTAGCAGTGCATGGGATTCTTCCGTCCTAAGTGCAGGACTCTGCACTTGTCCTTGTTGAACCTCATCAGATTTCTTTTGGCCCAATCCTCTAATTTGTCTAGGTCCCTCTGTATCCTGTCCCTACCCTCCAGCATATCAACCACTCCTCCCAGTTTAGTGTCATCTGCAAACTTGCTAAGGGTGCAGTCCACACCATCCTCCAGATCGTTGATGAAGATATTGAACAAAACCGGCCCCAGCACCGACCCTTGGGGCACTCCACTTGATACCGGCTGCCAACTAGACATGGAGCCATTGATCACTACCCGTTGAGCACGACCATCCAGCCAGTTTTCTATCCACCTTACCGTCCATTCATCCAGCCCATACTTCCTTAACTTGCTGGCAAGAACACTGTGGGAGACTGTATCAAAAGCTTTGCTAAAGTCAAGAAATAGCACATCCACTGCTTTCCCCTCATCCACAGAGCCAGTTATCTCATCATAGAAGGCAATTAGGTTAGTCAGGCATGACTTGCCCTTGGTGAATCCATGCTGACTGTTCCTGATCACTTTCCCCTCCTTTACGTGGTTCAGAATTGATTCCTTGAGGACCTGTTCCATGATTTTTCCAGGGACTGAGGTGAGACTGACTGGCCTGTAGTTCCCCGGATCTTCCTTCTTCCCTTTTTTTGCCCCTGGTTCTTGTTTAAATCACTTGACGGTGGCAATGAGAAGATTTTCTCAGGGTGCAGGGGAGATTTTGTACCTTGGGGAGTTTTAACCTAAGCTGGTAGAAATCAGCTCAGGGTATTTTTCATGCAGGTCCCCACGTCTGTACCCTAGAGTTCAGAGTGGGGAGGGAACCTTGACACATGGATTTCAATGGGACTGAATGTATGCAGGTGAGAAGACAGATCTCTCTGCTAAATCTGGCCTTATTTTGTAGTACTTACACACACGCCTCTGAAGTCAAGCACTTAAAAGTTAGGGAATGACAGAACTAAGGTTGCCTGTGCAGCCTCAATTTGGTGCCCTTCTGTGTCTATATTCTGTAGGTTACAGATATAACAAAATGCATATGCAGAAAGAGGCCAAATTGAGGTTGCACAGGCATCCTTAATTCTAGCATTTCTAACTTTTGAGTGCTTGACTGTGCATCCTTAGGGTTCTTTTAACATAAGAAATAACACATGAAAAAACTAGGTTTTTACCAAAACAAACTAAAAGAATCAGAACTTCCATCAAGTGGCACCATACGCTAGGTCGGAACCTTTAGATCCACTGCACAGACCTCTGTCACTTGAACTAACTTGAATAACTGAGAGCAGCAGTAAGTTGTCATCCTCTGAATGGACCAGCATTAGCAGGGGCTATGATTCTGCCAGAGGATTTCCACAGATACTTGCTGACACAACAGGAATGGTGAGATGCTGAAATCTTTGTTTCCATTCCAGCTGCTGGAGGGGAGTGTCCTCCAATGGTCACAGACTTCTGACCATTCCCCAAAACTGTACTTGCCCCAATCCTGTCTCTTCCTCACCCCATCCCTGTTCTCCTAATCTAGTCAGTCCATCTCTATTACTCAAACATCTAATCCCAGTCCCAGTCTCCTTAACCAACCAGTTCCAGTCCCAGTCCCCCCCCAGCTCCTCATCCAGTCTGTTTCTCCCCACGCACTGGCCTCCAGTCACCCCTATGCTCCCTGTCCCCACTGGCTCCCAGTGCTGCTCATCCAATTTCAGAGTCTACTCCCCCTGCTCCCTGGTGCCAGGGTATTGTGGGGCCAGTACACCCCATCCCTCTGGGGGTGGGGTAAGGGCAGGGTAGGCCCACAGTTGAAGCTAATAGGACTCCCCTGAACTGCATGGAAGTGCAGCCTAATGGCCAGAGCCAATAGGGCTCTCCCTGACTGCAAGGAACTGCAACCTAATGGCTAAAGTCAGTGGGCCTCCCCTTGTCTGTACGGACTAATGGCCAAAATCAGTAGGGCTTCCCTGGGCTGTGGGAAGTGCGGTCTAATGGCCAGAGTCAGTGGGAGGTGGTTCAGTGGAGGTCGGCCAGGTAGGGGGACCTGGGCCCTCCCTGCTCCTCTGGGTCCCAGCCCAGGGCCTTGGTAGTGGCAAATGAGTTCACCACTAAGTCGGCAGGGAATCCGCCCGCAACATGCTGACTGCCACCGGGACACCGGCTAGTCCCTCCCTGGGCTACCTCCTACCGTGACTCCTGCAGTTGAAGTCGGGGTGTCTTCGAAGTCCTCAGATGGCGACTGCAATCTCCCTGGGGCATCCTCAAATACCTAGGCCCCTACCTGGTCCTCAGCATCTCCTGCTCCCAGGGTCTGGGATCTTGGCTGCTTCTCGGCTGGAGAGCTGAGGCTGAGCTAGGCTGCTCCCTTTTATACTGCAGCAGCAGTTGGAGTAGGCCCAGCAGGGTCGAGGGGAGGGGTGTGGTTTCTGCTGCTAAGAGTGCTGCTTTAACCCTTTCTGCTCCAGTGCAGGGCCAGTACATCCTGTCACACAGGGCCCTTTTCCATCCAATCCCCACCATGCCCTGGCTCCTCATTAGATCTGTCTCTCCACTCCCCCCCATCGCCTTTCCTCCGCTCCACTGGTGCCACGCCCCAGTCTAGTCTCCCCTCCCAGCTCCTCGTCAGATCTGTCTTTCTCTCAAGCCAAGGGCTCCCAATCTCCCTGGCTCCCAGTCCCAGTCTCCTCTCTCAGGGTACGTCTATACTTACCTCCGGGTTCGGCGGCAAGCAATTGATCTTCTGGGATCGATTTATCGCGTCTTGTCTAGACGTGATAAATCGATCCCGGAAGTGCTCACCATCGACACCGGTACTCCTGCTCCACGAGAGGAGTAGGCGGAGTCGACGGGGGAGCCTGCCTGCCACATCTGGACCCGCGGTAAGTACCTTTTAGTTCGAACTAAGATACTTCGATTTCAGCTACGTTATTCATGTAGCTGAAGTTGCGTATCTTAGTTTGAACCGGGGGGTTAGTGTGGACCAGCCCTCAGCCCTACAGTTGGTCCCAGTTTCCTTTCCTATCCAGACCCCGATCTCCTCCCTCAGCCAGCCCCCGTCTTCTCCCCTCCCAAGGATCCCTGTCTCAATTGGCTCTTCACATCCCTCTCCCAGCACTGGCTCTTCTCCCCTGTGCATTCAAATCAAGCAGCTCCGCCTGAGCCCACCAGTGGGGTGACAGAGAGTACAGGAAAGGCAGGCTCCCTGCTTTCCCTGAACAAGCGGTGGACCACAGTTGAGAACCACTGCCTTAGATCATCATAAAATGGTCATGAGATTAACACATGCTCTGAAAGTAAGTGGAATTAACATTTCACTGCCATCCAAGAACCACAGAGCACTTTACGGACGATAATGAGTTATACCTCAAAAAAATGCCTGCCAGGCGAGGAAGCATTGCCACCCCCATTCTACAGATGCAGAACAGGGACACCAGCAGGTTAAGTGCCTTGCCCAAAACCACAAAGAAAGTCTGTGCCAGGGCTGGAAATAGAACCCAGTTCTCCTGGTGCTGTGCTTTAGCCACAAGACACTGTTCCCTTAATAAAAGGGGATGGGGAGATAATCAGATAAAAGAGACAGAAAGTCAAGCTGAGAAGCTTGAAAATAAATCTGAAATGATGAAAGATAATAAGGGCTTTGCAGCTTCTGTAAAACAGGCTAAATGGAGCTCGGAGAAGGAAACTGAAAGAGTGGAGAACTGTAGGAGAGCTAAATGTGTGAGCCCTGAGAATTCCTGCCGGTAAGGAGGGAGCAGTTGATGAGGAAATTGGTCTGCTACTACAAGAAGTGTTAGAAGAATTCCCACTAGAGGCTGAGGGAATAGGAGCAAAGCAGGTCTAAGAACTGACGTGACGGCTGCCACATACACATACTCCTCTCACTTAGGGCCAGATCATGGGCAAACCTGTGCACATCAGCAGTCCTGTGCTCCCCTGAGCCAGCCACCCACATCCCAGGAAGCACCTGCCACAAAGCTGCTACTCCCCTCTCACACAGGTAGGAGGTGAGATGGCAGAATCTTGGCTCTGCCCTGCCAATGCTCCAGGCAGCGCAGCTTAACTAACACACCAGGGGATGTGCGTGGGACAAGGCACAAGGAATTGGGAAGCAGATTGCCCCTCTGAGGGCTGGTCCACACTGGGGGGGGGGGTCGATCTAAGATACGCAACTTCAGCTACGTGAATAATGTAGCTGAAGTCGAATATCTTAGATCGATTTTTAAAAGTACTTACCCCAGTCCACATGGCAGCAGGCAGGCTCCCCCATTGACAGCGCTTCCTCCGCTCGCCGAGCTGGAGTTCCGGTGTCGACGGGGAGCGGTTCTGGGATCGATTTATCGCGTCTAGACAAGACGCGATAAATCGATCCCAGAACATCGATCACTACCCGCCGAATCGGGCGGGTAGTGTGGACGTAGCCTGAGTCACAATTTGGTTGCTGGGCTGTTCCTGAGGCAACTCAACAACATGCGTCCCATACTGAGGGCTTGTGGCAACACATAACTGCTGTAAATCAGAAGCAACTCCACTGAATTCTGTAGAGTTAGTGGGCTAAAACGGTGTAAGGGATAGAAAAGGTTGGCCCAGAGATGCAGCTATGAAACATTCTGGGGGTAATCAGTCTGAAATTCTACTTGCTGAGCATCCCAGCTGTTGTTCCCTTGCGTCAATACAATACAATAATATCTGTAAATGAGCCTATAAGAACTATTGAAACCAACTCATAAAGCTGACCTTTAAAATCCCAAATTATTCTGCGTTCTATAGTTTGTCAGAGAACTCTTCCTTCGTGTTTTGTAATTTATTTAATAGAACATTATGTCTGATATAAATACATTTTTGTATCCTCCTCACCTAAAGCAAAAAGATTTTCCCTCTGTCTTGAAATAATTGAGACATTGTTACCATAACAACAACAACAACAATTTTGCTTTTGTGTATGTGTGTGAGGATCAAACAAGAATTCAGATAATCATGTGCAGTATCTTCCACATAAAACCACAGGTGCCCATATTATTTTAACAGGCAAACAAATAGAACAAATACCCTATTCTTCAGCTATAGTAAATACAATGATTTTAAAATGTTGTTTATAAGCTTAACTAATCCCCATTAGTGGTAAATAATTATTTTTATTCATTTTGTAGATTCGTTTTTTGTATTTGTGCTGTTGGGTGACCAAGGGGAATGGTCTCAACTTAGTTCCTAGTGGAGAACGGTGGTCACATCACAAAGAAAATACTGCCACAAAAGGAATCTGTGCAATCTCAGTAAGACATACCAACGTCCTAATGGGAACAGGAATTAACTATGTTCTCACTGCTAGAGATGAGCCCTCCAAGCTATAGTTCAGGTATATTGGTGGCACGCTTTGAAGACCCTGTATCGCTGCTGTCTAGGTTGTACCTAAGGTCATCTGCAGACAGAGATTGCAGTTCCATTGCTATCAATCTGGAACTTCTGATTCTAACATGGAAAGATGTGCACAATGGAGCAAAACTAGATGTCAGACAGGTACCGGGACCATCTGACTAGCACAGATTAATATGGCTCAGTGCAAGTCAAGGTCTGAAAGGCTGCAGGGCACACCTCTAGCTGCTTTGTGCTAAAAGGAGTTTATTTGACTAGGTGCTTACCCAGCAGACCATGCCTTAAGGCTCTGGAGAACCAGGAGGCAGGCTTGCTTGGTTCCCTCAGCACTTGAGTGCTGAGTTGTAGTCTTGCCCCGCTGTGCCGTAGGAATAAAAAAAGAGGCTCCCTGTGACTCCTCCATGCTCACATACAACACCAAGCAGAGTTTGACCCAAAGCATATAAGCTGCGGAATTTATGCAATTTTCTACATCTCTGTGTTCCATAGTAGGAGAGCAGTAATATCAATATGCAAATACCTATATTATGTCTGAAATAATGTGTTCAGATAGACCATAGAATTTAAAATTACTGGGGAAATGGATTGCCAAAGCTCCCTAAAGGTTATAATATAGAAAAGGAGACCAAAATAAATCATGAACATTATAAAGAATGAATATTTTTAGGATGATTTAACAGAAATGGTTGTGTTTCCTTTAGGATATTTTCCGAGATTTACAGCATCTCTACCAAAATATTTAAAGCACATCTTTAAGCAACACATTGTTGCTGATTTTGCAAAGTGAGCAAATGACATTTTTTAATTCCATTTGCTAAATAAGCTATTTTATTGCCTATTTGGTAAAGTAGCCTAGTTGCTGATTGTTCTACATAGTGGACAGAAGCTTTTGACTATTCCAATAATGAGGTAGTGAAATTGCCTATTGTTCAAAGGAGGCCATTTTTCAAAATCAGTCTAACTTATGTATTTGCTAGTTAGGCCTATCAAATCTGCTAACAAAACAGCCTTAAAAATTATATAGAAGAGAAACATTTCTATCCACAGCTTCCATGCAAGAAGTCACACACAACATCAATGAGTAAATTACTGTATCACATGACTTACATACATATTATGAGAATTAAATTTTGGTCCTTAGGTTACAAATTTTTCATTTCTGATTAACAAAGGGAAACATTGTAGTCGATTTTGAGCATGTGTGGCCAGATTCTGAAATCCGTATTCAGGTTTGACTCAGCCTTATTCAGGCAAAACTCCCACTGACTTCAGTGATAATTTTGGCTATGTAAAAACTGAGCAAGGACCTCCCAGTTTGTCAGAGAAAAATGAGAGATGGGCCAAACATATCAGAATCTCAAATCCAGACACTAAGAACTTCAGGAAGTGAAGAGTTCAGATTCAAATCCCACAATCCAAGCCCATTCATTCAGTTTTGGTTTGGGGCCAGATCCAAAACTGGAAATGATCTTTTCCCATTGTCAGTGTGGCTATACCCAACATTTCTTAAGAACTGATATTCTCATAAGATTTACGCTCAAGAGCACATAAATCATGAAATCAATTGGTGGTAGAAATCTAAAACAATCTGGGGTTGAGGTCTTTGCAAGCTTTCGGTTGTGCTGACTCTATACCTGAACCTTAGCGCTGATGATTTATTCTCAAAACCAAACTCTGAACCTTAGCCTGGGTTCCAATTCTAAAGTAGTAGAAACAAAGCATTATACATGCAAATAATAAGGTGCACAGGATATTTTCAAGCCAGGTGCAAATATGTACATACATGCATTACTTGCTCAGCACAGCTCAAAAATGAATGGAGGATGGGATCCAAATTGGAAAATGCATGAAATTTCAATTAAGAAAAGTTAGATTTCATAGAATGGTAAAAGTTATATTAGGAATCTCTCTAATCAGGCATTCTCCTTAGGCTTTACAATGCTTCCAGAGGTCTGGATTAGAACAATGAGGGCTCATCCCAGGCTCGGGGACACAAGATAACAGGATCTCACTGAGGACTATCTGTAAAATAAATGCAGGCTCTGAATTCAGTTCATGTATAATAATTCTTAGCACTTGCTCAGGGACGCAACCCCATGTTCTGGGTGTCCCTAAGACTCTAACTACCAGATGCAGGGACCAGATGGCAGGGGATGGATCACTTGATAATTTACTTCTTCTGTTCATTCCCTTTGAAGCATCTGGCACTGGCCTCTGTCAGAAGACAGGATACTGGGCTAGATGGCCCATTGGCCATTCTTATGTTCACTTACATAGTGCTTTTCATCCATGTTTCAAAATGCTTTACAAAGGAGGAGCAAATATCTTTATACCCATTTTAAAAAAGGGGAAAGCTGATGTACATAGTCTTAATCCAAAAGCTACTGAGTTCAATTGACTTTGAATCTTTTCCTTTCAATGGGCTTCAAATCAAGCCCATAGTGAGACTGGCATAGCTGAGAATAGATACTATGAGCTAACCCCTGAGAAATACTGTGCCAAGTTCCAAAGCTGCTGCAGGAATCCCGTATATATATTTTACTCACTTGTGATTTCAAAACTTGACCACACACACGTGTGTGTGTGTGTGTGTGTGTGTGTGTGTGTGTGTGTGTGTGTGTGTGTGTGTGTGTGTGAGATCAACATAGCACTTTCTTTATAATTCAGGTAGTAGATTAATATAGGACAGAAAAAGATATATAAAGATATTTAAAAGTGAACCACAGGAAGAGATGATTTACCTGTAAGGATAAAAATTCAGTCATACATCAAGCGCTTAATAAACCCAGTCTTCACTTACAGTATAAATATTATTCTAAGGAATAACTAATTGGTTTCCTATTGATATACAAATATAAAAGCAAACCATGCATGAGGCAATGCTTATTTCAAGGGAACTGGATGGATCAGGGGATTAGCAAGGGGTTAATGAGCCTTTTAATTCTAGTTCATTGATCTGAATAAGGCCCAGGACAGTAGTGACTAGAGACGTACAAGGATGTTTCAGTGTGAGGTTTCATGCACAAAAATTAATCTTTGATTCTGGGCAATTTTGTACATCCAAAGATGAGTTTATCCATAAAAGTGGGTGACAAATACAACTGTAATTTAGCTACCTGAATGAAGGGAGGGGACAAGGTGGATTTTTTGGTGTTGGGTTCATGTCATATATGACTATCCAGTACCTGTTCAGGTATTCAGACACCCCTCATCACAGTTGTGTCTGAGCACCTCAGATGAATTAAATCATGTCAATGCTTTCTCACTTCCTTCCCTAACAACAAGAAGGTGGTCTAGGGAATTTTACTGGGGGTGTGTGGGAAAAGTGTAAACAGTGAGGCGGCAAAGTTTGCGATGATACAAAATTACTCAATATAGTTAAATCCAAAGCAGACAGCAAAGAGTTACAAGAGACCTCACAAAACTGGGTGACTGGCCAGCAAAATGGCAGATGAACTTCAATGTTTAGAACTGCAAAGTAATGCATATTGGAAAACATAATCCCAACTGTACATACAAAACAATGCGGTCAAATTAGCTCTTACCACTCAAGAAAGATCTTGGAGTCACTGTGGATAGTTTTCTGAAAACATTCACTCAATGTGCAATAGTAGTCAAAAAAAGCTAAGTGTTACGAATCATTAGGAAAGACAGAGACAGTAAATAATGTAATGCCACTATGTAAATCCATGGTACACCCACACCTTGAATACCGCATGCAGTTCTAGTTGCCAACTCTCAAAAGAGATATATTAGAAATGGAAAAGGTACAGAGAAGGGCAACAAAAATTATTAAGGATATAGCACAGCTTTCATATAAGGAGAGATTAAGACTGGAACAGTTCACCTTGGAAAAAAGACAACTAAGGGGGTGGGAGATATAATAGAAGTTTAAAATAATGAATTGTGTGGAGAAAGCGAGTGTTATTTGCCCCTTCACATAACACAAGAACCGGGGCCACCCAATGAAATTAATAGGCATCAGGTTTAAAACAAAAATACTTCACACAACACACAGTCAACTTGTGGAATTTGTGCCAGGAAATGTTGTGAAGGCCAAAACTATGACTAGGTTCAAAAAAGAAAGAATTAAGTAAGTTCACTGAGGATAGGTCCATCAATGACTATTAGCCAAGATGGTTAGGGATACAACCCCATGCTCTGGGTGTCCCCAAGCTTCAGACTGCCAGATACTGGATGACAGGGGATGGATCACTTGATAATTTCCCTGATCTGTTCATTCCCTTTGAAGGCCCTGGCATTGGTCACTGTCAGAAGACAGGATACTGGGCTAGATGGACCATTGGTGTGAGCCAGTGTGGCCATTCTTATGCTCTCACATTCTTGTGGGAAGAGGTGAGTTTTGCAGAAAACCACAAAGTTTAGTGGTGGTTCTTGGTTTTTTCCTGGCAGGAAGTTCCTCATTCTTGTTCCAGTTCCTGAGAAGTTTCTAAGCTCCCACAGTCATGAGCCTTCAGTCCTCCCATTGGTCAACATGATCATTGTTCCAGTGGAACGCAGCTGGGAGATAATGGTCAGGGAGAGGAATATGATTTCTCAGGTTGCCAGGACTGTTTCCATGCATGTCTCTGAAGATCAGGATAGCAACTCTGCAAGGGACTCTGTTCAATGGGCAACCAGTGCAGAGAGCAGTATGGCAGGGAGTATTTTACATTTCCAGATTTCTTCACTCACTTGTTATTCCCAAACTTGACAGCTTTCCAACTACAAAGGCCATATAGTAAAAACATGCAAATTGCACAGCTATGCTATGTATGAAAGTAGACAATGAACCAACCTCCCAGTAATAAAATTAGATATGGAAGAACAGAGTAAATTGCCTCTCCCCACACACAAAACCCCACAGTAAGTCAGGTTCAACGATACAATATTACCTCTAAAATTACCCACTAAGCCAATTTCAACTATAGAAAAATACACTGGACCCCAAAAGGTCTGGAATTGGAATGCTTAACTAACTACCCAATCCTGCAGTGGCCCTCACCAAGCCTCTTCCCCCCCCGCCAACTGCTCCTGCTACATACTCTCCTCCCAGTATCACCAAGTAGAGGTTTGATGTTTGTCTTCTTGGGGAGGTCGCAGAACAGTGGCCTGCTACCTCCATCTAGCATATCTTGTGAATGTCATGCCCTTTCCCAGCCTGCCTCAGAGACCTACCAGAAAGTCAGAATGGCTTCAGCTGACGCTACTCAGTACGTGGGTGAAGCAATTCCGGCTGGATTTTGCAAACTCTGTAGGTTCAGATAAAAATAAATATTCTTATCTAATGTAGGAATTGAGAACAATAAAATTAAACTAGATTTAGATTAGCATAACTAAAATGAGAATCTGGCCCAAGGTTGGGATAAGGTTCCAGAATTTTAGGCACTTATGCAAACTGAAATGTACCTCCAATCTTTTAAAAATTTGCCTGTACCTAATCACAATAGGCACATGAAAAAACACTGTTCAGATTACTATGGAAAATAACTTTATTCCACATGGATATTTAGGTATACAGGCTGCACATTTTATCCCGTCCACCTACCTGGTATCTGGCTTGTCTATTTAGATCATAAGCTCTTCCAGGCAGGTACTCTCTTATTTTATATTTGTACAATGCCTAGCATTATAGAGCTCCATTTGAGTTGACCACTAGCACTACCCAAAATACTAATAAGAAATAATAATAGATACTATATATACAGGATAAGCCATTAGAAAGTAAATAAATATTGTACCACTGTATTCACTATATAAACTATATCGGAATGCATACCACTGTGAGGTATTTATATCATACTGTAATAAATGTTTACTATTTACTTGCACCTGTGTAACCCAATAGTAGATAAATATCTTACAACCATATCAAAAGAGAAAGCAATTGCTAATGAAGCTCAGTAAATTGCTACTCTAAACTTAGCTAGTTTGCATACTATATGCAGTAATTTGCAACAAATCCAACTGTCTTGCCCCATTTTTCAGCAAAGATTAATAGCTGATTGGTGTACTTAGGTTTCCTATTATTAAAGATTATTTATATACGGTGAGACAATGTATTTGCTACTGTAATGCAAGAATGCAATGCATTCTGGAGATACCATACCATTAAAGATGGACTACAGTTACCAAAATATTAATATATTTTGTAATACATTGTCCTTATGTGTGTGTGACCATGCGTGTGTGTTCTCTTACTTGTCCATCTGCAGAATTCAGCAATGGGTTTCTTTGTCATTACTACAGATTAGTAAGAACCTACTGTATTGCCATTCACACCAATTGAGCATAGGCAGATTACAAAGCAACATTCAATATTTATACAGACTACTATTACTTCAGACTACTATTACCCATCCTTTAGGCTAAGGAACAGCCAAAACCAAAATACCTATTTCTGGATTTCCAACAACTTATTTTAATATGAAAATAAGGTAACTGACAAGCCCTGAAGGCTTGAGGCTTAGTCAAAGATTGTCACATAGTTCATAACTCTCAGCTTTACATAGCTGACCTGGAAAAAAGGACTTTATTTCCCACTACACAGTGTTATCACACAAACAGGTTATTCTCAGCCCTCTCTTGTGTCCACAACATTTAGTTGCCATATTCTATAGGTTCACAAAACTTTTTGTGCATGCCAAATGCAAAACTGCATTTCACGGTGGAAATTTCTTGAATTTAGGACTGGAAAGGAGGAATCCAACTTTAGCAAGTTGAAATTGCACTGTTCTCCCATTTACCCTCTGCTAATTGAGATCAGTTGAGGTCTGCTAAGGCATAAGAATCCTGTGCATTCATTCAAAATGGACAGATTCTGCAGAGGAATAGGATACCTACCAAGAATAGGTATCCTGTTCCTCCTTACTTTTTATGGTGTTAAAACAGGGATCTGTAGCAACAAAAGCAAATAACACAAGGATTGAAGGAAAAGAAATGATGGGGGTCTTCTTTTTCCTTTCCCTTATTTCAAATATTTGTTACATATGTAAGCGGGGGAATAGTCCCGCTCTTGTGGGGAACTTTCCTCGTCTCTGCACTACCCCGGTGAAATGGGCTAGTGGAAGGATCTGAGTCCTCGCTCCCACCTCCTTTACCCAGAGGCCTCCCTGCCCTCGAGGACTCCCCTTGCACTCTTCTGTCTGGCAGAGTCCTCGTAACCCCCAACAAGGCTGGGCCCAGGATTCCTGGGGGGCTCGACCCCCAACCTTGCTGTGGTCACCTAGGTCAGGGGCTAGGGTGTCCCCACTCCGGGGTACTCTCTCTGAACAGGATGCTTCCCTGACCCACTGATCACTGCATACAATTGAAAGCAAATGCAAATTATTTAATTAACAATTAATTTGTAACAGGAATAAGGAAAAATGGGAAAGGCTAATGAAAACACATCACCCCGCTCTGTGGCAGGGAACATCCCAACAGTGTCTCTGCAATGTCAGGGCAGTTCAGTCTGTTCCTGTGTAAGTCCCAGGCTCCTTCTCAGGCCCTGGCTGTGCTGCAGGGACGCTGTGGCTTGGACACTTGCTCTGGCGGTGGCCACACGCTCGCAGGCTCTGGGTGGCAGGACCCTTCTTCCCAGCGTCGCCCCCGCCCTGTCGGGGTTTAGATCCCCCTGCAAGTCTGGCCTGCAGGGCCTCTTGGCTGAGGCCTCTCCCTGCGCTGGGCCCACTGCCCAGGGTCCCCCTCGCTCTCCCCAGCTGCTCCCCGCACCCGGCTCCGGACTGCTCCAGCCCCAGCTCCACCGCTCTGCCTCTGCACGGCTGCTGCTGCTGCCTCTAGCTCCCTGGGCTGCTGCCCTGGGCCCTCTGGCTCTGGCTGCTGCAGCTTCTCCCCCCCAGGGCAGGTCTGTCTCCCTGGACTGCAGCTCTGCTCCCAGGGCAGGTCTGTCTCTGGGCTGCACCTCTGCTCCCAGGGCAGGTCTGTCTCTCTGGGCTGCTTTTCTGGCCCCTCCAGATCTGGCCCAGCTCAGCTCTGGCCTCTCCTCAGCTCGGCCCCACTCACTCTGACTCAGGCAACTTCAGCTCACACGGAGGACGGGATTCACCCTGACCTCCTGACCCCCTGATTCGCCTGCCCGCCCTGTCAATCAGGCTGACCTGGAGCATTGGCCTCTCCCCATTGCCCCTGGGGACTGTCAGTCCCATCGACCCTTCCCCTTTTGGTACTGGGAGCTCTGAATGTTAGTAAGGGGACTGTTATCCCCTTACATTCCCCCTTGCTAAAATTCTGCCACAACCACAAGGTTTACACTAATACCTCCGGACCCATTATTAACAACATATACCCACATCATATCATATCAAACCCATTAACATCAAAAGAATATTTAACATATTAAACATTTCACATCTATTTCTTCATACTATACATAACAATATTCATTAAAACACTACATAGAACCAGTAACATAATCATCTCTAAAGTTAACAGGCAGTACATCCTTATTAGCCCTCTGGGACCTTCTTAAAACTGGTGGTTCATTACCCATATTTTCTATTTCCCTATTCTCGGGTAATACTGGGTCAGCTGGAGGGATCTGGCCATTCTTGTTAGGGTTTGTGTTTGCCCCACTCTGTTCCCCTCTGTATTCAGTTTGTGGGACTAGAACCATCCCCCAATTGGTTTCCATCTCCTCAGGGTGTGCTGATCTACGCCTCCTATGGTCCCTGACTGGACTAAGAGTGCAATGTTTTAGTTGATCCCTATGTACTAGTCTCTCAGGACCTCCTCGCTCAGGCCGGATGGTGTAAACTGGTAGCTCGGGATTGTTGTGAGCAACTACAATGTGGGGATTTGACTCCCACTTGTCCTGTATTTTATTACGCCCCTGTTGTCTATGGTTACGAACTAGTACACGGTCACCAGGCCTGATGAGAGCCCCACTGGACTTGCGATCATAAGTCCTTTTCCTACTTTGGGCTGTGTCTTCAGCTGTACTGAGAGCAACTTTGCTGGCTGTCTTTGGCCTGTCATGGACACCTTTGACCCAGTCATCAAAACTGGTCACCTCATCCTTAGAAAAGGCTTCTTGATGCTTCTCTGGCAACACCCTTAAGTTAGCCACCTGTGCAGGAATCAGCCCTTGGCATGCCGCTTGAACTGGAACTGGCAGTCTGCCACCACATCTTTCTTGAGGAAAGGTAACTTGTTCTCCCTTCTCCCCAAATGTTACCTTCACCTGAGGGATCGCCTCCTCAGGCTGCAACTCCATAGCCTTCACGCTTGGGTTTAAAAGACTCACTGGTACTCTTCCTTTGATGGCACTAGTCAGTACATTGGCTGACTGAAGTCCATTAGGTAGGCTTGACCCAGATGTAGGCTCTACCAGCACTCGATATTCATTGGTATTTCCTGGCATCCAGCAGCGTTCATGAAGCATCTTCTCTCTCCAAGGAGAAATAATGGTCTTCCGGTTTCTGCCGACTTTAACATTTCCAATCCACCTTGTGGGGCCCAGGGAATGACTCTGCCTCTCCGCTTGAGCCAGTGCTCCACTCAGCACAGCATTCTTCTTAGCATGCCCACGACGGTTCATCCTCCTGGTTCCTTTTACTGGCAACTGTAGCTCTTTCAGCTCACTAATGATGTTCATCCCTAGAATCCCTGGGACTCCTTCTCCTATATGGCTCCCTTCAGAGGCCTTGTCTTTCAGGATGAAGATGCATTTCCCTGGCAGTGTCTGGCCCATGTAGTCGATGTCTGCTTCGAGGCATCCCACCACTGGGATTGCCAGTCCATTAACTGCTGTTAGATGTACAAACTGTGTGTTGTGCATGGTCAGCTCTTTGTCTTTCAAATATTTTTGAAAATGTGATTCAGTAATGGTGGTGACTTCTGAGCCAGTATCTAACAAACATCTGGTTTTTACCCCTGCTATACATACTTCAGCAGTTAGACAGTCTCCAAATGCTCGCTTACAGAAGTCACTAGATATGCTGGTGCTGCCCATGTTCCTCTCAACACTGTATGCAGAGTGATTTTCCACCAAGGACAGGCCTAGGAATCCTTCTGCCACTGCTTGGCCTTTTACTGTAGATGGACCACTCGCTCCTGGTGCCCCATCGATTTCGAGTGCCTGGGACTCTGGTCTCCTTCTCAGTGTACAATCTCGGCTAGTATGTCCTGGCCTTTCACAGGTGTAACAAATGTACCTCCCTAGCTCGTCCTTCAGTGGAGATCTTCGGGATCCTGGAGCTCTTGGATATTTTGGCACATTAGTGGAGGTATTTCCTTTCATCACCTCAGTCATCACTTTCATCATCTCCCCCTGTTGGACAGCCAGTTTTTGGACAGCTTCACTTAGGCTTTCCAATGTTAGCTGTGTTTGGGGCAGGGCCTTTTCCCCAGCAGCTGCATTCACTAGGCCCCCACTTTGTGTATGGGGGTTAGGCTTGGCCCTCTCTGCCCCAGGAACTTCCTCTTCTTCTGACCATATAATGGCAGCCTGCATGAGTTCATGGAACTTTTTACTGGGCTCTTCCTTAAACCTCCTTTTCATTTCACGTCGGAGGGAGTCATCCCGGAGCCCCAACACCAACTGCTCTTTTAGAAACATATCTGGGTCTGGAACTCGTTGAGAATCTCGCCGCTCCACTTTGCTCATTCTCTCCTGAAGATCATATGCGTATGCCCGGATAGTTTCACCGGGCTCCTGCTTTCTCTCAAAGAACTCCTTTAGTCGAGTTCCAATAGGTACCTTGTCTCCGTACACTTCCAGGAGGAGTTCAAACACCTTTTTCACATCTTTCTTGTCTGCCATTGCCATGAACTTTACTGTGTCCTTCGCCTGGTCCTTGAGGTGTTCCTCTATGAAGTCCACATGGTCTTCCTCAGGTACTCTTAGCACACGCAGAGCTGTCTTCACAGACTTGACCCACTCCTCTACTGTAATGTCTCCTGCTCTGGTCGGGAAGCCACCAAACTCTGTGACCTTCTGCTCCCGTGGGACATAAATAGTAGGGGGTTTCTTAGCTTCTGCTGCCTGTTGGTCTATTACAGCCTTAGCCAGTGATAAGGCTTCTCTCTGTTCTGTTCTAGCTTGTTGTAATGACTCAGCTTGGTCTGACAATCTGCGCTGAAGTTCAGCAACCTGGGCCTGTAGTTGTGCAATTTGAGCCATGGTAGGGTTCTTGACTAGGCCTGGACAGTGCTACCAGAACTCAACCAGTAAACCAATGGGGTGGACCCTGTGGATAGGATCCTGTTCGTGACGCCAATTATGTAAGCGGGGGAATAGTCCCGCTCTTGTGGGGAACTTTCCTCGTCTCTGCACTACCCCGGTGAAATGGGCTAGTGGAAGGATCTGAGTCCTCGCTCCCACCTCCTTTACCCAGAGGCCTCCCTGCCCTCGAGGACTCCCCTGGCACTCTTCTGTCTGGCAGAGTCCTCGTAACCCCCAACAAGGCTGGGCCCAGGATTCCTGGGGGGCTCGACCCCCAACCTTGCTGTGGTCACCTAGGTCAGGGGCTAGGGTGTCCCCACTCCGGGGTACTCTCTCTGAACAGGATGCTTCCCTGACCCACTGATCACTGCATACAATTGAAAGCAAAGGCAAATTATTTAATTAACAATTAATTTGTAACAGGAATAAGGAAAAATGGGAAAGGCTAATGAAAACACATCGCCCCGCTCTGTGGCAGGGAACATCCCAACAGTGTCTCTGCAATGTCAGGGCAGTTCAGTCTGTTCCTGTGTAAGTCCCAGGATCCTTCTCAGGCCCTGGCTGTGCTGCAGGGACGCTGTGGCTTGGACACTTGCTCTGGCGGTGGCCACACGCTCATAGGCTCTGGGTGGCAGGACCCTTCTTCCCAGCGTCGCCCCCGCCCCGTCGGGGTTACGATCCCCCTGCAAGTCTGGCCTGCAGGGCCTCTTGGCTGAGGCCTCTCCCTGCACTGGGCCCACTGCCCAGGGTCCCCCTCACTCTCCCCAGCTGCTCACCGCACCCGGCTCCGGACTGCTCCAGCTCCAGCTCCAGCGCTCTGCCTCTGCACGGCTGCTGCTGCCTCTAGCTCCCTGGGCTGCTGCCCTGGGCCCTCTGGCTCTGGCTGCTGCAGCTTCTCCCCCCAGGGCAGGTCTGTGTCTCTGGGCTGCTTTTCTGGCCCCTCCAGATCTGGCCCAGCTCAGCTCTGGCCTCTCCTTAGCTCGGCCCCACTCACTCTGACTCAGGCAACTTCAGCTCACACGGAGGACGGGATTCACCCTGACCTCCTGACCCCCTGATTCGCCTGCCCGCCCTGTCAATCAGGCTGACCTGGAGCATTGGCCTCTCCCCATTGCCCCTGGGGACTGTCAGTCCCATCGACCCTTCCCCTTTTGGTACTGGGAGCTCTGAATGTTAGTAAGGGGACTGTTATCCCCTTACACATATTTAGTTTTCTTAGTAATCATTGGTAAACTGCTCCTGATGTCTGCATTTTATCTACTTTTCTTAAGTATTGGGTAAACAGCTTCAATAATTAATTTAAAGCCTATGAGTTGTTCACAACCGTGTGCAATGAATATTTGTACTTAGTGTTCCTGTTTTATTAGTCATCTAAGCCATATGTTACTGACTCTGCTCCCTGATTGGATGAGTGAAACAAAACAAAATCACGAGAATAACAAATGACAATTAATAATAAACTTCTGGAATGACTAATTACAAATCAAATTTGGGATGTTAGGGTTTACCTTCACCAGCCAACATAGTTTAAATTGTCAACTGTCGTGTCTTAATTAGGATTTTAGCATAAACTAACCTGTATAAATTAACCAAACACATCCTTTTCCCTTTTAACACCAACATGAAATCTTGAGTATCTCAAACTTCATCTTTCTAAAGTGTTCATATACCAGTGAGACAAGTGCAATAGTAATCGTAGTAATCATAGACAGCAAAACCAAAACAAATAAGGAACTGCAAGACAGGGAATGGAAATCAGAGGAGCCAATCGAGAGGAGATAATGCACATCCAACATGACGATATTTCTGAGAGCCCCATTTTTGTAGGGTGGTGTCAGGAAGCAGCTAATACTTCTTGAGATACTCCATAAGGTTCAGATTAACCACCTTCTGGACACCACTGTTGCTTTATAAAAAATGTAGCTGCTGGGACATTCTCTGGTTGTTAAAGTGATTGTCCAGGATGGATGCTTAGTAAAGGTAATTTGGGGTAACTGGCTCATCTGTAATGAAAACAGTTTTTACGTTTCTGAGAAAATCAATTAAAATGAAGGGGGAAATTAAACAACAGGTGTCAAAGTATCAGAGAGCACTTAAAGCACCATTAACTTATACACATTTTACACAAAATCCAGTAAGGAACCACTGAGGCCTATAAAAGGTACATGTTATTTTATAAGGCGATGATTTTTAAAAAAGCTGAGGGGTAATTTAAATAAACAAAGGGGGATTTGTTTCAGGGAGTAGCAATGGGGGGTATGTTCTACAAAGCCCACATAAGCTTGTTATCTAGCTCACGATGCACTGTTAAAAAAAGCGTTTGATTGAATGTAAGAATTCAGTAATCTGTCTCATAACGCTCATAAGCTTAGTGGCAATAAACTTTGCTAAATGCTAAGTCTGAGAAAATGCTGCGCAGGCAGATGGTGAATATGTGCCTAAAGTCTATCCCAAAGCTGCAAACATTACCATCTGCTCCGGCACTGATCTCGGTTTCTGTTCAGTGGTATTCTTTAGAACTGGAAATCACATTTCCACCATACTCCAGTTTCACACCCTGGCCTCAGTGATGGGACTTCTCCTGTCTGTCTGGTTCAGGCCTATTTGAATCTATCAGCCCAGAGCCTCGGTGTCAGCTACAATTCCACAGAACAGCTCATGAACGGTTTTTTGAAAGGTACAAAGATCTTTTTAACTCGCCCAATCCTGGACTAGCTGTGTATGCTCCAGGCCAGCCCCTCAGCATAACTTAAAGCAGCCTTCAAGCCATTCTAAATCATGCCAGCTGTCAATGCCCCAGCTGGCTGATAGGACAGCCAAAGATCAGCTGTCATCCAGTCACACCCTAAATACCAGCAACAGAGAATGAAGGTGACACAGGAGCTTGGGCACCAATCTCCATAATTACAGGATCACTATGCACTGGGAGGATCCTCCCATAATTACTTACCCCACCTTTTGTCACCAGAATCTGCCAATCGTGTGGTGCAAACTACTGACAAAGGCCATGTCTGTGTTACAAGGACTATGCTGACATAGCTGTCACCATAGCTATGCTGCCATAACCCCATAGCGTGGGCACAATATACACTGATGGAAGGGTTTTTTCCTCTCAGTGTAGACACACCACTTTGCCAAGCAATGATAGCTAGGTTGACAGTAGCATTCTTCCATCAACCTATTTGCATCTACACTGGGTTAGCAAAGCTAAGGCACTCGGGGTGTGGCTTTTACACACCCCTGAGCAACCTAACTGTATGAACCTAAATTGTAAGTGTAGAACAGGCCAAAGTTAGCAAATTTCTGATTTAGAGTAGGCCCAATTTCATCCAGATGTAAATGGAGGGGCCAAATACACTGGCCCATGATGCAGCAGAAAACTATCACTCAACATCGTATCAAATCCTGAAGTTCTTACTCATGCAAAACTCTCTTTGAAATTAGTGGGGGTTGCCGGAATGAGTGAAAAGTTCAACTGATAAAAACTTCGGGATTTGACCCTGAAAGAATAAATAGCTGAAAGATATACAAAAACATAGCTAACTGGTTTTCCACTATTTTAGAATTCCAAAACTTTCAGCTAAAGACCATTACTGTATAGTTACATATCCAGCAATGTTCAATGTAGCTGTATATTGCTCATTTTCTCTTCTACCATCACTAAATATTATTTAATATTTGAATTACAGTAGATGATACTATGATCAGGGTCTCATTGTGCCAGACAGAAGCACATAGAAAGAGATGGCTCCTTGCTACAAACTGCTTGCAATCTAAATAGATATAACAGGCAAAGTGTGGGAGATGAAGCGACTTGCTCAAGGTCACATATCAGATCAGTGGCTAAGCCCAGAAGAAAATTCAGGTCTGAGTCCCAGTCCAGTGCTGTATTCACGAGACCACACTGTCTCTCATACCACTTCCCACAGGCAGGCACTAGTGGCCCTCCAGGAGGCTGTTGTTCCAGAGACCTTAAAGAGGAGTACTATACCAATTACAATCTGGAGCTGATCCACATTTTTGAACCAAAAGTTTTCCTGATGAAAAAATTAGGTTTCACAGAAAATGAATTTTTTCATAGGAAAAATATCATTTGAATTTAAATTTTTTAAATTTACAAAAAAGCATCTTATTTTTAATTGAAATTTGTTTCAGCATTCAAAAGGGAAAAAAAGTATTCTGAAATTCCAAATTTCTGAAATTTTGGATTTCTCCTCACCCTTTCTTTCTGGGGTTTGGAGTTTTTTCCCCTCCTTTTCTTCCCCCTCTTCCCGTCTCCGTTTTTTCCTTTCTCCATTCTAACTGCTCAAAACTTCTCCAACTTTGCAAAATCTACAGAGTGGTAAAAGGAAAAACAAAAAACTAACTTGAGCATTCTGTAGCTTTTCAAAAAATTTTCTTTGAACATTTTCACTAGTGATAAAAAAAAAACATCCATCCTCCTCTAATTATATCACCTATCATCATATTCATTTTGGACATACAATGCAACCCCATTTATCCAAAGTTCCGAATGGACCCCCTGATACTTTCAGAAAAACTTTCAATACTTTCAGATTGTGGATGAAAGAGGGGAATCAACCAAAAGGTTTTACAAAAGGTTGTTCTTCAGATTTCCAATCCCAAGGTACAGTGAAGAGAGCACTGGTTGTCTTTACAGGTAAGCCAGCATTCTTATTCACTACAACCCCACAAAACATAACTCAAGTTGGTTTACAGAGCTCCGGTTAAACGAAGGCCCTGTTCTGGCAAACACTTACTAACCTAAGTAATTTTTTATATGTAAGTATTTCCAGTGAACTCACTGGGAATTCTCACATGTGCTAGACGTTCATAGGATTTTCGCCAAGTTTGTATTGCATTATAGTTCATGAATTTCTAAGCAGGTAATTAGCTGATTAACAAAATATTTTGTCAGCTATACAGTTAAAAAAATCAGTGAAATATAAGCATATTAAAATGTAGTGTCAACAACATACGGTATCTACACTGCAACCATGGGGTGTAATTTCAGCTCATGTAGACATACCTGAATTAGTTTTAATCTAATTAAGCTGAGCCCTGGAGTAGGCTAGTTGAGTTATAGCTACACAAGCTGCAGTTATAACTTGTGATTGCAATGTAGACATACTATGTGGACAGTAGCACAAGACACTGGATAGGCATTTAATTTTTTGACTGCTCAGAGCCTTCTGTTTTAAGTATTATTTCTCAGCATCATGTCTGAGCCCAGCAGCAGGAACATTGGAGACATTCCCATTTTGAGTTTTTGCAGCACATTTTTCTAGCATTCTGTAAAATTTAACCATAAACATATTTAATTTATGGAGATTCTGATTGGCTTTGAATCACATTTTTCATCTGCCTTGTTTGTTTCCATGATTCATCTTATGAGGGAAAGAATGGTCTTCACGTTCAGCATTGGACTAGGACTTGGGAAATCTGCTTAAGTAGACTTGGTCAAGTCATACAGAGTGGAGTTTTCAAAAGCATCTAAGTGACTTTCAGTGGGACTTGCCTAAGCCACTTAAGTGCTTTTTAAAATCTCACACTAAAACTCCATGTTTCAGTTTCCCAATTTGTAAAATGAGGTTATTGTTTCTCTGTATCACAAGAGTGTTATGAGGATACCTGTATTAAGTTCTGTGAGATACTCTGACACTGTGTTGATTGGGCCATATAGGCATCCAGATATATAAAAGAATGAGATGTCTTAAGGTTATAAAGTGCTTTGGAAGAATAAAAAAAAAAACCTAACACCCCAGCTCAATGTTCCTGTCATAGAGTGCTTCCATGCTGTTAAACATTTTTCCTATATATTTTCCACTGTATCTTTTGTATGGATCTACTTTGAGTTTCATCCTAGATGTGAAATTTATTCATTTTAATTTATTTAGTTTAGGTAAGTTGCCCTGATATTTCTATTATGGAGACACAGTGTGGTTCCTTATTAAAAATGTTTAGGATGGGCCAAGGGCTGTAGCTTAATTTAAATTAAGCAAAGGAAAGTTTAGAAAACGGGAATGCAGGAAAAATAATCAGGAAAAGTGTCCTAACAATGAAATTACTAGAAGGTAGAATATTATCTTGGGGAAGGTTGAAGATGCTCTATTACTTGAGTAACTTCAAACTATCCTGGCCAAAGCACTCAAGAATGTACTTCCTGGCAGGGAGAATGGACATAGATGAAAAGACCTAAAATCTTAAATCAGAGGATTGTATCATTTTACAGTATTAACATTTGTGTTATGCTACCCACCAGAAGTAATGTAATGCTTGAAGGCTGCCTGGATCTTGAATTCATAAGCATACACCAGTGTTAGCCAGTTCAGAAGAGAATGAATAGTAACAACATTTTACTTCTTTGTGGAAAAGAAGAAAGTAAGAGAATGATCATAGAATCTCAGATTTGGAAGGGACCTCAGGAGGTCACCTAGTCCAACCCCCTGCTCAAAGCAGGACCAACCCCAACTAAATCATCCCAGCCAGGGCTTTGTCAAGCCTGACCTTAAAAACCTCTAAGGAAGGAGATTCCACCACCTCCCTAGGTAACCCATTCCAGTTCTTCACCACCCTACTAGTGAAAAAGTTTTTCCTAATATCCAACCTAAACCTTCCCCTCTGCAACTTGAGCCCATTACTCCTTGTTCTGTCATCTGTTACCACTGAGAACAGTCTAGATCCATCCTCTTTGGAACCCCCTTTCAGGTAGTTGAAAGCAACTATCAAATCCCCCCTCATTCTTCTCTTCTGCAGGCTAAATGATACAAGTCTTCTTGTCCTCACTGGGAATCCTGGCTGCTGGAGTTGAAAACTGCCTTTGCAACTTTCAGCGGTTAGCCTCTGGATTGGCTTTGTGGGCTATGTCTACACTTGGAGCTAAAGGTGCAATTCCCAGCTTGCACAGATACGCTTGTGCTTGCTCTCAGCGAGCAAGTGTACTTCAAATAGTAGCCACCGTAACACAGGCAGTAGCAAGTGGCAGCCCAGGCTAGCTGCCCAGAGTGCAAACCCACTTAGACCTCGTGGGTACATACTCGCGGCAGTTAGCCCGTGCTGCCACTCACCGCTAGATGTGCTTCTGCAGCTGCAATACTGGTTTTAGCACGCTAGTTCAATGAGAGCGAGCATGAACAGTTCTGTGCAAGCTGGGAATCACAGCCCTAGCTCCAAGTGCAGACATGGGCTCAGACTACATTCATGCCAGTAAGACGCTATTTCAGTCAGACACAATTCTTGCTAAACAGATGGATGAACTAAGGTCTTCGTCACCATCACATTCTGAGCCAGATCATCAGAACACAAAGGAAATTCCTATTTATGTATTTTGAAATACTTGTATGCTAGGTTAGGATGGAGGGGAGTAGGCTAGGTTGTTGCAGAATAACTCAATTTTCAGATGCAAATTTCATCATTATGTTCTGCAGCTCTGAGATAGTTACATTTTCCAGGATCTAAAATCCAAGGTAGAGGGACCGTTTCTGTATTTACTGGAAGGTTTCAGTGCACAAAGAATGCAGGAGTTAAAGATCTGCTGTGATGGACTGGGGAATGGGTGGCCCAGCCTAATGGTCGGAGCCAGAGTCAGAAACCCAGCAGGGCAAGACAAAGGTGGCAACAGGGCTGGAGCTAGGGTTGCCAGGTGTGCAGTTTTGACCGGAATGCCTGCTCGAAAAGGGACCCTGGCAGCTCCGGTTGGCATTGCCAACCAGGCCATTAAAAGTCTGCTTGTGGGTACAGTGGGGGCCTGGGTATAAGGCCTGCCTGCCCTATCTCCACACGACTCCCAGAAGCACCCACCAGGTCCTTGGGACTCGTAGGCATGTGAGCAGCACTTCCCCCACCCCTAGTGCCACCCCTGCAGCTCCCATTGGCCGCGAACCACGACCAATGGGAGCTGCGGGGGCAGCACGTGCTGGCGCAAGGGCAGTGGGTGGAGCTTCCCTGGCTGCCCATGTGCCTAGGAGCCACAAGGACCTGGCAGGTACTTCCAGGAGCCATGGCAAGTGCCGGCAGGACCCCACACCTGGATCCTCCTCCTGCACTCCAACCTCCTACCCCAGAGTCCCGTCCCGCACCCAAACTCCTCACCAGTAGAGCATGAGGAACCCCAGTGGGCCAGCCTCTATTCCACCCTGATCCTATGGCCAGCTGGGGATATCGGTTGGCAGCTCCTTCATGGAGCCATGAGCACGGGCGTGTACCTGGCATGGTTCACCCCCACCCCAACAGCTGCCCCTTTGGTGGTGTGAGGGAGACCCTGGCACATGCAATCTAGAACATGCCAGGTTGCAGCCCCTATTCCGGCTCCTCCAGAACCTCCTGTTGAGGTTCTGGCTGCACTTTTCCCCACACCTTTCATATTCACACACCCAGTCCGTGGCCCCAGGAAGTTGCGAGACCTCCTCATCAACCTCCTTCTGGTGCTAGCCAAAGTGCCCATCTACACCACCAGGAGGAGGATGTTGGACAGGGAGGTACTCTGCAACTGTGGGGCCTATTTCGGTTCCTCCCCCCTTGTCTCACGCATCCGGGCAGAGTTCCTCTGGGAAGCGTCTGCTGGCTCTCTAGACAGCTTTGAGGAGCGGTGGGCGCTGTCTAGGGTTCCCTGCTTGGTGTCCCCCTGTGGAACCCTAGTTTTGAAACTTTAACTTTCACTCCCTTCCCTGTTATTCCTTAGTTACCCCATGAATTCAGTTGGGTCCCGGGTCCAGTGGTTCCTCCAACAAGGCTGGGGGAGGTGCCTTTTGAAGCAGTTGAGCCCGCCCGCCTCCAGGAATTTCCAATAAGGCCCAAACTCCCTCCCGGAGCCCGCACCCCCAAACACCCCAACACGCTGCCACAGCCCCGAGCTCCCTCCTCCACCCCAAACCGCTCATCCCCGGCCCCACCCCAGAGCCTGCATCCCCAGCCAGAGCCCTCACCCCCCTCCTGCACCCCAACCCCCTGCTCCAGCCCGGTGAAAGTGAGTGAGGGTGGGGGAGAGCAAGCGACAGAGGCAGGGGTGATGGAGCGAGTGGAGGTGGGGCCTCAGAGAAGGGGCGGGTAAGGGATACTTGGATTGTGTGATTTGAAAGTTGGTCACCCTAGCTGGAGCAAGGCTGGGAACAAGGCAGACAGAGGAGCAACTGCAGATACAGGCATAATCATTGAGCAGCCAGTGGCCAAATACAACTGCTAGACTTCAGAGCAGTCCTTGCAAATCCACTCAGCCAGTCAGGCTACTGGGCCAATTACGGGTTTCAGCTGCCGTTGGCTAGCTGGTCACTGGCCCAGCTGCAGGCCCTCATTCCTGACCTATGCTTAACTTGAAACATGTTAGTGTTCTAAACACTTAGTTGTGTGGTTCAAACTGGACTTCTCATTTGAAATCATTGTTAATTGATACAAAAAAGAAAAAGTGGATTTTCAAAAGTCAAAACCAAAACAAACATGTTAAAATTATCTAAACTAAATGTTTTGACTGACCCAACCCATTTTTTTTCCAGATTATCGATTTATGAAAATTTTCAACTTTTTGTCTTGATTTAGGACACACACACACACACACACACACACACACACACACAATCAAAATCTCAAAAAAACCACTCCTCTTAATTTTCTGCCCAGCTCTAGATAGAAACAGATACATTTATGAAGAAAAGTTTCCATGGTGAGCCCAGTAGTAATTGAATCCAACCTATCATGTTTAATTGTACCTGTGTTCTCAAATTGTTTGTAAACTAAGAACTAGTAGGTAATCAACGTTCTGAATAGAACTATGACAAAGTTCTAGAAATTAATTGTCTGTTCTTTCCTCTTAGCGAAAGAACAGGATAACTAAAAACCAAACTAAAAAAACCCAAAACAAAACAATCCAAGAACATGCATTTAGACTATCTAGTGATGCATCCTGCAGTGCAAATAACTTTATCACCACATTTTATTGTACAAATACAGTATGCTGTAATTCACTTAGCGCTGACGGCCAGTTTGATATTTTTTGTTTTAAAGCAATATGAATGTGTGCGCTGTTCAGGCTCATTAACAATGCCATCCAAGTGCCCACAGAAGACAGTCAAACTCAGTCAAGGTTGGATGTTGATGTACAGTGCAAGAGTTTTTACATTTAGAAAGAGAAAAAAAAAAAAAACCCAACAACAACAACATGATCTCACAGCAGAGCTCTTAACATGGACAACTTGGCCTGAAGGCAGGGTATACTGCTGTTTGCCACTACAGGAAGCAACTGATTTCTACTTTAAAATGCAGGTTCTTTTTTTTTTTTCCCTTAAAAAAGTGTATTTGAGAAAATGACCTTCAACAAGCTGCACCAAATAGCTGAGGTCTGGAAATAAGGCAAGATATGAGGAACTTTAAAAAAAAAAAGTTTCTTGAAACATGGGAAAAGATTCTGACTTTAGGCACAACTCTGAGCTCATGAGGGGCAGAGGGAGGAGGTGTCAACGGGAGCAGCCCCTGGAGGCATTGTGACTCAGACATCATTTGTTTCCTCCTTGTGCTACGGAGGGGAAGGTATGAGTAATAATTTGCTTTTTGTCTACACCAGCAGTAAATGAGGACAACCGGTGTGCTGGCCACAGCTCCCCACCTCTCCCAGCTCACCTGGTCCAGGTTTGGAGTAAGGAGCATCCACTAACTCTTACATGCCTTGGACCATGGCCTATGCAGTTTACATAGAGGTCTAACTCACCCATATTTCCTTGTGCCAGGTGTGTAATTCAACTCACAACAGTCCAGAAGCAAAACAAATATTTTACAATATGTTTCATTTGTTTAATGGCTGGCCTTACCATGAGGTGAACTGAGGCGGTGCTGGAGGAGGGAGGGCAGAAGAGACATGGCAGGCAGGAGAAAAGGTGAGAGGGAATAACAGAAAGCAGTAGGAGCTGCAGGGAGAGAGAGAGGGGGAGGAGCCTCTTATGTACCTCTCTAGCACCCCCAGGAGCCTGGACTGATTAATACCAGCTTCTCAGGGAGCTGCATGTTTCCTGCTGCTTCCCTGAACCCACTTGAGGAGAACAGGCAGTCAACTGAAGTGGTAGGAGCCAGTTAGGCCCTTAAGACGCTGATATTTTCCCTCACTCAGGCCCTGCTACCAGTCCGCTTATTTGTCCCCTTCAACTGAGTGTTGAGAGCCACTATAGCTGGCACAGAACAGCATTCAGAAAAAGTAAGCAAACAAAGGAAGCTTTTCTATCTAAGCAGGAAGGAGCTCTCCTGAGATACATAGACACACATTTCAGTGTAGTAGCCGTGTTAGTCTGTGTCAGCAAAACAAAAGAAAGAAATACTTGTGGCACCTTAGAGACTAACAAATTTATTTCAGCATAAGCTTTCGTGGACTACCGTCCGCTTCATCAGATGCATAGCATGGAACACACAGTGAGATGATATTTCTCTGAATGTATAAATAGACACAAATGTTCATGGTGAGACTTCTGGCCACAGTGAGGATGTGAGTGGTGAGGAGCTGCCTGATCTTTCAGTTACTTAGCATGCAGGTGACCTGGCAGCTACTGCAGCATCCATATCTCCATCTCAAATGGATTTAACCGTGCACATTCCTGAAGAAAAGTGTAGATCAGAGAAGAGTGGTGGAGGCGCAAGAAACAGCTGCTGTTGAGTTTAGTTCTTTAAGTCTAGATGATCCAGGATTATGGACCCACTTGAGCAGTAGCCTGAGGGACTTCCTTGTACTGCATGGGCTACAGCAAGTGAAAAATGTCATGTTCACCAAAGACAATGAAAATAGAAGTTTCCATCCAACACATTACTGGCGTGAAATCCCCAATGGTGACAAAGTGGAGAGGCCATGGCTTTTGTACTCAAAAACCCAGAATGCTGCATACTGTTTTTGTTGCAAACTCTTCCAGTCTAATGTTCCAGCCACATTGGGTTCTACAGGAACAAAGGACTGGAAAAATCTGGCTAGAAATCTGGCATGCCATGAGAAGGCAAGAGCTCACCAGAGAGTATTACATACGTGAAAAGAGCCTGAGAGAAGACTAAGGTTAAAGGCCACCATAGATGATCAGCATCAAGAGATGATTGTATCAGAGTCTCTTTACTGGCAAAATGTTCTGAAAAGGCTCATTGCCATTGTGAGAATGCTTGCTACCCAAAACCTAACACTGCGTGGCACTTCAGACCAGCTGTATGTGCCAAACAATGGAAACTTCCTTCAAATTGTGGAGCTGATGGCTGAGTTTGATGCTGTACTCCAGGAGCATCTAAGAAGAGTCATCACCCAAGAAATGTATACACACCACTACCTTGGAAAAACAATTCAAAATGAGATCATACAGTTACTGGCAACAAAAGTCAAATAGAAGATTGTGGCAGATCAGAAGTCAGCAAGATATTACTCTGTTATTCTGGACGGCACACCTGACATCAGCCATACGGAACAAATGACTTTAATGGTGCGTTTTGTAACAACAACAGAACCTAGTGAAAATGTCCCTGAAATGGTGACTGTCAGAGAGCATTTTCTAGAACTTATTGACATTGATGATACTACAGGAGCTGGTATGACAAATGAGCTTCTTAAAAAGCTGGAAGATACGGGAATTGCAATAGCTGACATGAGAGGTCAGGGCTACGATAATGGTGCCAATATGAGAGGAAAGAACAGAGGAGGAGTGCAGGCATGGATCCGAGAGTTAAACCCTTGAGCTTTTTTGGTCCCATACAGTTCTCATTCATTGAACTTGGTGGTCAGTGATGCAGCATCAGCTTCTAGTGAGGCTGCTGAATTTTTTAATGTAATTCAAAGCATCTATGTATTTTTCTCTGCATCAACTCATCGATGGCAAATTTTGAAGCAACATCTGGGAACATCCTCTCTGACACTGAAACCACTGAGTGCCACACGATGGGAAAGTCGAGTGGAGGTGATAAAGCCTATCAAACACCAAACTGGGAAGATAGATGATGCGATAGTTGCCATTATGGAGAATAATGCTATGACAGGAACTGTTCATGGGAGAACAGTGGCAGAGGGAAATGGAATCACCAGAAACATACATAACTTCAATTTTCTGTGTGGCTTAGTGTTGTGGCATGATATACTGTTTGAAATAAATGTTGTAAGCAAGAAACCCCTAAGTGTTGACCTTGATATATCTGGAGCAATGGAACAACTGGACAAAGCAAAGTCATACCTACAGTCTTACTGGCCAGATGAGGGATTTCAAAATGTTCTGAAGAGTGCACAGAAGTTGGCAGAGGAACTTCACACTGAAGCTATTTTCCTACCCATTCAAGAATACAAGAGTCACCGAAGAAGATGACATTTTGATTATGAGGCATGGGATCATCCCATAAGAGACCCCAAACAACAATTCAAAGTTGAATTCTTTAACTGGGTGCTAGATTGTGCAATACAGTTAGTTGAAGAACGTTTCGTGCAGCTCAAGGAACACAGCAGTATATTTGGGATATTGTATGATATTCCAAAACTCCTCACTATACCTGAAGAAGACCTACACCCACAATGCAGGGCACTAGAGACAGTGTTGACACATGATGACATGCACAATATTGATGCGAGTGATATAGGTGATGAACTGAAAGCCCTTTCAAGATACATTTCAGCAGGATCAACTCCAAAGGCTGTTCTGGAATATATGTGCACAAATAATATGACCACCCTCTTTCCAAATGCTTTTGTTGCTCTGCACATACTTCTAACACTTCCTGTAACAGTTGCCGGTGGAGAACGCAGCTTCTCCAAGCTGAAGTTAATAAAAACACATCTACACTCCATAATGACACAGGAGAGGCTGGTCGGCCTTGCAACCATCTCAATAGAGCATGAGCTGGCCCAGACTGTGGACCTTCAGGAAGCAGTTCAAATCTTTGCAGCCAAGAAGGCATGGAAAGCACCACTTTGGTTATTCAAACAGATAAAAATGCCAGTGTTTACTATGCAGACAAGAAAAGTTACATTTGCTGTTCAGGTGTTTGAAAGTTAAGTGTTATTTAACATTTTTGAATGAGGCATTTTAAGTTGTTAGTTCTCCTTTAACGGGGTAGGTAGCAGAACAGTACCATGAGAGGAGTAGAACAGGAAGAAGGCGGAATTTGACACCTTTCAAAGTTTTGGCCCAAGCGAGGAGGCATGGGGGCGTCATTTGAGCTCCCCCCCTCAGGTGCCAAAATGTTGTGGGCCGGCCCTGATTTGTTTAGTCATGTAGGTCCAGATGCTGATATACTGACTAGAACCTCACTTCACGAGTAGTCCCACTGAGGTCAATTGGGCCACTCAAGGAGTAAGGTGCTTCTCAAAATGAATAAGGGAATCATAATCAGGCCTTTATGGCAAAAATCCACCACTCTTAGGTTGAGCAAGTGGTACCATTGCAATCAGTGGAACTACTTACAGTGTAAATTACTACTCTGCATAAGTAAAGGCAGTAGATTTAGGCCTTTAATTTTAAAGAAATACTTCAGTAATGGAGCCTATTTGCCTATGAGAGAAAAGACAAGGTGGGTTGTTATATTTTAAGTTTGTGCGTGCTAAAGTAATCAAACTCCTTCACTCCCCCTCCCCGCCTTGCCCCCCCCCCCCCCCAAAAAAAAACCACACAGGAATATTTAGTATTTTTCCCACTGTTCTAAATTTTCAGTTTAGTCAAGATGGAATGCAAATCAGTTTTCTTATATAACTGACAAAATTCTCTTATGCAGTGTAGTTGTAGTCATGTCAGTCCCAGGATATTAGAGAGACAGATGGGGTAATATTGAACGCTTGTCTCTCTCACCAACAAAAGTTGGTCCACTAAAAGATTTTATCTGACTCACCTTGTCTCTCTAAAATTCTCTTAGACAACCATGATACTTTCTAAAAGAAGAGAGGGAGAGAAAATCTTAGATTCAAAAAGGCCTGATGCTCCACTGCTTTGAACATTGAGTAATCATTTCTACCAGTGCAGAAAGGGTGTCAAATGCTGGTAATCAGATTTGGTAGCATTTCACACACTTGCTTTGCATGGATATAAATAATGACACATGGTGCAGGGCAATGGAGAATCAGTCTCAGAGAATGTCTACAGACCAAACCTACCCTTCAAACTCAAACAAGCACTTTATTTCCTCTTGATCTTTATTCTCTTTGAAATATATCTTATTCATATAAACCTCTATGTAGCACTATCGATGTCTTTCCTTCATGTACAATCCAACTAACTTTAGATCGGTTTCATTGATAAAATATCCCAGAGTTTTGCTGATTATCATCTCAATTCTTTGAGAACCAATCTCGTCCCCGTCACTTGCATGTCTTGTTCTTTGGTAAATTATTCTTGTTAATGTGGCTATCACAGGGCAGTATATGCTGTAATAACTATAAACAGAAGATCCTCTTATACACAGTGTGAATACCTATGAAAGGGGTAATTCTATTTTGCCAGATTATACTTTGAAAACAGTCCTCAGGAACAGTTTCTAACTCTTTTCTAAAATGTATGAGTTTGGAACATGTGCTGCTGTGCAAAATCCCTTGACAAGTTGGTTTTAGTTCACCAGGTATTTCCACACATCCTCCTGATAGCCGGCTTTGAAATGCTATTCTAAGGTCCTGCCTGTAGCTCATCGAGATGTTCCCCGTGAGAGAGATAGAGTGTTCCTCCAAAACATTTTCCAGCAGTGGGATCCAAAAACCTACATTATTGCCAGATACCTAATGGCATCAAAGACTGTTACGTTATTCTTGAGCATTTTAGGACCCAGAGTGAGGCAAAAACAGCCTATGCCAAGCGACACCTACTATTGTTGGTGCAATCTGGAAAATATCAAGCTCTAGAGTGAGGTAAAGATGCATTGCAGCAACAGTGGGAGCTCATGGGGCTTTCTGGGTCCCACTGCTGCTATTGGGCAGGTCTCCCACAGCCCCCACAAGGACATTTTGAGGGTCTGAATGAGCAAGTCTACACTATGACCCACCTGCCTTCCCACAAAGGCTGCTTTACACGGCTTCCATTTCTGCACCATATCAGGCCAGGTTACGGGCAGCAGAAAGGTGGCTTAGAGCCACACCCACTCACCCAGCCATGTGTAAACTCATCACAGAGGAAGACCAAACTCTGAGTTTTTGAAACTCAAAGCAAACCTCAGTGAAGGGTGAACCAAAACCAGAAAAATCTGTCTCCCACACAAGTACACTACCAAGTTACAGACAACCCTAGGAAAGTTAAGGTGATGAAAGGAATTCAAAACATCAATTTACTTATACTATGTATCACTAAGAATATATCCAGTGTGATGGCTGCACTGAGGGAACAGAAATATGCATTTAGAGGCAAGTATGATGAGAATACAGAAATACAAATGATTTTATTGAATGGGTACATGGGATTGATCAGAGTGCAAAATTCATGTGAGAAAGGACAGTAGCAGTACAGCTGGTGTGTTATACTCTGTGGGAATGTACCACCTCATTAGGAATAAGAAAACATAACAGGATGTGTACCAGCTAGAAGACGGAGACCAGGAAAATCAAAGGCAGTTGCTAAATGGCCACTTTAGGGCTACAGTAGCTTGGCTCTGAAAATGTGAAGGGACAATCCCTAGAAAGGCATATAGTGGGAAAAGTGCCTTGTGAAGGGCAATCATCACTGAACAGCGCTAGTAGGGAGTAGGTAGTCATGAAGCATGGCCCTCAGTCTGCATGTTACATACCAATTCTGTATCATATACTACTGGACTAAGCATAAGGACAACATGTTAAGTTGTTGTTGGCTTCTCTCGCAATTTGAACTGGTTAATGAGGTAATGTTTTCACTGTGGACATAGGAATGTGAGAAAGTGCTACAGAAACACCAGGAAAGGGCCTCCGTTCCTAGAGGCAATAACCACCAATGCAGACAACAACAGTAAAAGGGAAGGACTGCTATGCAACAGAGTTTATTAAACAGCCAACATGGCTAACTATTCTGGACCTAATTCCTGGAAGAGAGCCAGGTATGATAAATAAGCCTTACATTGGGGAGCATCTATATCTAGTGATCATAATATCATTAGATTTAAAATGCTCAGGAGGACAGCACTAAAGGAAAGAACACAAAAGCATCATGACTTCAAAAAGGCAAACTGTGAAGTGTTGCAATGAGACTTAAAGAAGTCTGATTAGAATTCTGTGATGTACGGAAATTTCACTGCAGAAGAGGAGGAAGTGTTTAAGAAGCAGTTAAAAAAAGAAGGCGAGACTGCAATTAAAATGCATCCTAGTGAAATCCAACCATGTAAAAAGGCATCAGAGGCCAGTGCAGTTAAGTAGCAACATAAATAACAGTGCATGTGATACGCAGAAAGCTTTTAACAGTGTCAGCAAGCTGGTAAAGAAGAGAATGAAAGAACTATAAAAACCACCAATAGGGAAGGGAGAGGCTAAAGTTATTCTCATTACACATCAGCAGATTTTACAGTGACCCGATAAAAGTACTCAAAATTAAAATGAAACAGAGCAAGAGAGAGAGAGAGATTGATTGATTGGTTTGTCAATTAAATATCTGATTTTATAATGTTATGTAAGCTCTAGGCTTACTAATGGAATGATGGTTTAGGAATCCAAGGGGGCCATTTCAAAAGAAAATGATGAAATAGTCTTTCAATGGCTATTTTATCAACTCTCCAGTCACTTGGACCTTCACCTTACACTTTTAAGAGTTCTGAATCCTTAACTAAAATCCAGTCCATTTCTGGTGATATTAGCATTCTGAAAGCTATCTACAATAGGAGAAAAATGGGTCTGTTTCCATTTCTGCTTTAAAAGTTCACACTTTAAAAGTTTTCAGCCTATAGTTTACCCAGGGCCAGCTCTAACCTTTGTGCCGTCCCAAGCAAAAAAAAAAACAAAAAAACCACACCGAGCACCGCCCCACCCCCTAGGGAAAAAAAATAAGCGCCGCCCTGCTGAAACAACCCCCCGTCCCCCGAGCTGCCGAGCCGAAACAACAGCCCCGCTCCCCCGAGATCCGCGCCACCGAGCCAAAACAACCCCCCTGCCCCCGCCCCCCTCAAGCCCTGCGCCACCGCCGAAGAAAAAAAACAACCAGACCTCAAGCGAGCCTTGCAAGGTGCTGCCCCAAGCACGTGCTTGGTGGGCTGGTGCCTGGAGCCGGCCCTGAGTTTACCTTCCAGTTGCTGGGGTGTAATCTGGTCTTCTTGATTATCCTAGAGGTGTTCAATGGCGTGGAGTGTGAACACTCTCAGTCCTTTATTGAAAGGATGGGGATGTTGAATATTTACCAAAGACAACACTTCTCCCCACTATTTCTCAGGAATTTGCGTTAAATAGCTGATAACAGGGGGTCGGGAGAAGAAAACAGATTTAAGCAGTCTGAATATAAAACACTTCCCTCTCAATTGGGTTTCATTTAGGATGAGCAGACATCTTGATATTAGGGACTTTGTCTCATATATATGCAACTCTACCCTTCCCTCCGCCCCTGGAAAAGAAGTCCCAATTTTTCACACTTGCTAACAAGTCACCCTACTTTCACTTGTCTGTGATGTTATAAATCTACTAACCCTACTAATTCTCCAAGTTCCAAGTCTTTTTTTTTTTTTTAAAGATAGATGGACCTACACTTGTAATGGAAAATACAAGGAGAAAGAAAAAACATTTTTTAAAAGTGTTTCATACATGATTAAGGAACACCTGCGAATAATTTAAAACAAAGAAACTGAATTACAGCCAGTGAGGGCTCAGAAGGGCAGTCTGATGACACTTTAAAAAAATATCAGGATTAAAATGTTTTCAAGGACTGACGCAAACATCCCAGTTATCCAGGAATTACCTGATAAACCAATCAACTATTTGTTCAAAACTTGCAGCCTTACTATCCAATCTTGCAAACTCATACTATAGTGCTTAGTACTGGGCATTATGCCAGTAAAGTTAATAGGAGAGTGCCTGGGAGTAAGCACTATGCCTCAAAGTAATCATTACACCTAGCTGTGAGAGTCTGTAGAATCTGGCCTAGACAAAGGCTTAAAAAAAAAAAATCCTGACCGTTCGCTAATTTTTACTTAGTTAAGTATGGATAGAAAATTCAGGCATGCTTAGTTTCCCAAAAGAATGGTTAAGATATGGTATAAAAATTTCCAAGTTGGTAAATATGCTACAAAATATGAAATATAAAATATAAAATAAAAGATATGGTATAAAAGATATGGTATAAAAATTTCCAGTGGAGCAGATAATATAACTGCATTTAGTAGCTGCTAAATTTATTTCCGGGAAGACAGAGAAGATTGTAGGATACAGTGGGAAAAAAAATCACTGGGGTGAGGTGGAGAATGTGATAAACCCAGATGATAAACCAGATTTGTTGATCCTAGACCATGTGGCCATTCGCCTGTCTTGAAATTCTTTATAGCCTCAGGATCTTTTAATTTTCTAGGAAATGAATATAACTATGGCTAGCTTAGCAAAAATTGCTGTTGAATATCATAATGCATGCCGTAGAGAAGAGAGTACTTTAAGTACATAGTCAGTGCTGCAGATGGCACTGTTAATTTCTGCTACTGGCTCTGAGTCAATGCAGGACTTGCCTGCCTCACTATCCTAAAAATGAAGATTAGTTGCTTTCCTGATTACATCTCTTAAGTGAGGCCCAAAAGGAATTTGTGCACACAGAAAAAAAAAATCTGTGCAAACTGCAAATAAAGTTAGACTGTCCCCAGGTTTTTCTTTTTAAACAAACACTTTAGAAAGGCAAACTGGTTGTCTTATCTTGCTCCGGTTACCATGTTTTCTTTGTCGCAATGGCGCTTGGTGTCTGACAACTGCACCACACATACACCCTTTATATTACAAAATATGAAGCAAGTGTAGACTGGTGATGTTGGAGGAGTGATTCTGGCAGACAGAATTCAAGATCTTACATTAGACCTCAATGTCACCAAAAGCTGACTTTTGTGGAGACACAGATGACGAGTAGACTGACTGATTGAACCTACAAAAAAGCCTTGTTCTGTCTCATTGATACCTAGCGACAAAAGCAACTGAACACTCATACATTGAAATGCTCAATCTTTATCTAATGGATCAAAGATTGCTAAATGGTCCTTAAAATAGGCAGATTAACAAATTCTTCAATGAGATCAAGACAGTAACCAGAGAGACTTGACAGCTTTTTACATTCACTCAGCCTCAATCTAGCTTTTCACCTTAAGAAAAGGAGGAAGCATGAGCATCATTTTTGCATTACCATCTCTTGTCCATGAAGCAATTATTTTCATTCCTCACACATAGGAAGATTTCCAGACCTTAAATGTATAAAGCCATGGATAGTATATTACACAGATAAATGCTATACAATGAGCTCATTCTAGTGCCATATTGATAAATAAATCTATTTCCAGTCCAAGAAAATTAGTTCCTCCACTTTTAAAACTGCTGGAAGGTTTTGGGTCTCTCTCTGGATTCAGAATAGATATGGCTAAATTTTTGACCGTTATATTTGCTAAATCCGAAGAAACCTTTCCATCTCTGGTGAGGTTTTGCCCTTTTAAAAGATCAAAATAATGGATGTATATATCTTAGCACTACCCTTAGTCCCCAAACAAACTGGGGTAGAGGTGATTTTTGGTGCAACCCTGGGAAAAGGGTGATGATTAAGTTGCACTGTCAGAGCATTTACTTCCGAGTCACAATTCCTGCACTTCTTGGGAAGGTAGCAATTTACTGCTGGCCCATCCCAGTGTTATGTTCCCATGAACAACTGATCTGAAGCCGAGTCTCTGTCCATTTCCCATTCATTTGTTCCAGGGAGGGAGTTAACAGGCAGCAGGTTTACTCATATGGGTCTGGACCCAAGATCCAGGTAGTCAATGTTATTACTTCCTCATGGTCATATAGTCTGAGTCATAATCTTACCCTATATAAAGCGATTTACAACTCCATTTTTAACTCAGCTAAATCAGGTTCATTGTAAATGGTTCACTTTATATAGGAACATACTTTTTCAATAGGTTCCACAACTATTTGTGGTAGAATGTTGGGGGGATCAGGATTCCCATTCCTTCCCTTGTCAGGTGGTCTAGTGGATGAGACTTACAAGTACACAGCTTGACTCAGAGGCAGTGTGGCTAGATTAGGGTGATCAGATGTCTCGATTTTGGGGTCTTTTTCTTATATAGGCTCCTATTACCCCCCACCCTCATCCCGATTTTTCACATTTGCTCTCTCGTCACCCTAGGCTAGGTGGAGATTTTGGTGTCATATTAAAAACCTGAACTCTAATCGCTGTTCTACCAAGAGGGACCGTATCTCAGTTATCTTATTTGTAAAATAAGAGCAATAATACTTGCCCCCCTCCTGAGGTAGGGGGTATAGGGCATTTATTCAATAGTGAGGGCTATGAAGTGCCTAGAAATACAGGCAGAATGGAGTAAAGAGATTAGTTTAGAACACAGAACCTTAAGGCTCCCAGCTCAGCACACCTTTTTCCTGTTTACATGGTCTTCTATGGGGTGCTTTCTAATCTATTTATAACTTTGTCTGGAATTATATAATCCCATCATATATATATATATATATATATATATATATATAACAAATATGATATAACATATATATATATTAAGTTTCATTGTGCAATCTCAGCTCTGGTCCCTGTATGCAGAATTATGATGTACTCAAATGACATTATGACAAGCTATACTAGATTTCAAGTAATACAAGACAATAGGAGAATTTCTTCCCCACCCCCACAGTTCATATAAAAAAGTCAAGTCAGCGAAGATATATGGAATATTACAATAACAAAATTAATATAAGCTCTCTTCTCGCATGTATTTTAATAATTTGTTCATCACCGACATACTAAGCATTTCACAGGAAATTGTTTTCCTTTTGAGACAGATACGACAATAATAAATTACTGTTGAGAGATGTATCTCAATTTTTTTTCTCAGGGAAACGTTTAAAGAGTTCTATTAAACTATGTGGATATTGCTTTAGTACATCTTATGTAATGTTGGGCTTTTTATGAGGGAATTAGGCATTCAATTCCCATTGGAATTCAAAAATAGATAGGAAACTAACTCCCCCGTAAGCATCTTAACAATTCCATCTTAAAATCATATTTAATTTGTATTTTCATGAGTCCTGGTTTGGGATCTTCTTAGTAAAGTTTGAGCATTACTTTCCCTAACTATTGTATGCATGCTCTTTAAAGTATTGTTAAACATTCTTAATGTCATGGCGATGTATAGAATATATTCTTGTTCTCTCTTGTTACTGATTTCAAAGTTAATATATCTCTGAGTGGAAACATACAGTTAACTAGCAAAGTGACTTTTTCTTTAAATGGACATATATATATGTGAGCTTCCAGATGCTAAATATTGAATGGTACTAAATAGCAATAGTGAGTTATGCCGGTCATGCCAAACAAAGGCCCATAACACCATTATATTACTTGGTCAAGTATTTTGATCGTGTCATATTTTAAAGAAACATGTTTTAGAAAAAGTTTAAAGATTTTGAAAACGTTTTCATAAATCTCTGCCTGTGAAAAAGTAAGTCTCCCTTAATAGCAAGAGTTCAAGTGCAAAGACATTGGAGGAAAAAAAAGGGGGGGGTTGGATACAGTGTCCCTCTCCATTCTGAAGCCAAAGATAATGGGCTCTGGCAGACCTGAAGATGAAAACTTAGATTTTCAAAAGTGAGTAGTGATTTTGAGTGCCTCAATTTTGGGGTTTCCAAACTGACACCTTTCAGAAAATGCTGGGCACTCACCCTCTGAAAATCATTCATTTTCATAGATGTAGATAAGACAAAGTGCAATGCATTAGCCAATCAAGTCTCATCGGCTAGTTTCTGAGCTCACTTACACCAGGTTTCCCTTAATGTAACCCCATTGACATCGATTGAGTCCCAATTTACACCAGTGCATTTGAGACCAGAATCAGGCCCCCGGTGTTCAGAGTTACTCAAGTATTCATTAGAGAGCAGCTCTTTATTTTCACATCCCTGTGAATGTAAACTCTCTAGGGAGAGAATCAGTACATCATTACTATAGATAGCTAACCCAAACCCAATTGTATTCAATGTCTAATATCAGCATACCTGGCATGGAGATGGTTGATTTGAACCTCTCTGATCATTTAGACTCCCAGGAAGATCTCCCATTTAGCTCCATGGTAAGAATTTTTTTATTGTAGTAAATATTGTATTATCTTTTGTTGTTCAAAAATTCCCAAGCCTAATCAGTGCATGCAAATCGATGTTTTATTGAGTAGGGGGGTTCGGTGCCAGTGCTGAGATTTCGCTCTCTGTTATATACAGAATCACACTTCATTGCTATTAGTCACACAAGCAGTTTAATGTAGAAATGATTTTTAATAACTTCTGTTTGCAGCTCTGTGGTTGACTTGAAACCTAGTTGTAGCATTCCTTTAAGAAAACAAAAAAATATTTCTACCTGTCATTTTCTTTTCTCAGAGATAATCCCACTAACCCTTTGCTTCTAAATTGGGTCACTTCCCATCAAGTACTAGAAACAGTCACAGAGCAGTCAAGGAAGACTATGATCAAAGTGTCCTATACCTTCCTTTGTTCCATAAAACAGAAATTATGTGAGACATTCTAAACTACTCTGAAAAAAATCAAGAATTTTTCAAGGTTGTTCTATGCAGCATTGTGTAATAGTCTTCAGAAAAAAACAAAAGAAAAAAACCCTACCTTTATCAACAGTAGACTTTTCTGCTCCATACTTCTGTTTAAAAACATCATTACCATTATCTCACAGAGATCTAAATAAAAGATAAAAGCACAAAGAGAAAGGCATAAATAGAATATATGGTGTGGGTGTCTCGTATATTCCGCAGCACACAGCAATATCTTTATGAATTCTTTCCCTTAGATGGCTAAAGGAATTCCCACTGCGACCTTTATTCCATTAAACAGGGTAAGTATTATGGCACAGAACAGGTGGTACATTAAGGCCTTTGATCATACTATAAACCACATTTCTGTTGCATCAGAGACGATCGGAAATGTAATGAAAACATAATGAAGGCAAAGTTCTCACTTACCAAATGGTAGTGAGCAGCACAGCTAATTGGACTGTAGTATAAAATGTTGCAAGAGAGGCAGAGAGAACAAAAACAACCACTATGATAGTTAGAAGAAGAAACCTGCCTTTGTTCCCAGCCATGAAAATATTCCACCCTTTAAATTAGTTTTGTGACCTGATATTATCCTTTTACGACATGTCATCCTCACATAACAGTTCCATATCAACTAGGGATGGCCAAACAATTTAGAAAAATTAACATTCCCATTTGCACTAGAAACCAACACCAAATCTGAACTAAACTTTTTCACAATCTCAATCCAGATGACTCACTCCCCACCCCCTCCATTGTCTTTCACATTCGCACACTCCTCCGCAGTAGCTGAGACCCGAGTGCTGGAATACCAGAAGAAAGCCTGGTTTTGTAGTATTTTCTGATCCAACCAGAGGAAGAAAGTCACGGTCATTTCAATGTTTATTTTTGTGAGATTTTCAGGCTTACACAATTTGAGGCTAAAAAAGTGGTAGGTAGGTTTAAATAGTTATCCGGTGCTTGAGTGCACTGAACCAAAATGATACTGGTCTCTGAACCTCTTGAGATCTGCCCACCACCAATTACACCTACAGAAATATGAATGACTCATTGTGAAGGCTATGATTTAGTCACGGGTATTTTTAGTAAAAGCCATGGACAGGTCGCAGGCCATGATTTTTTGTTTCTTGCCCGTGACCTATCCATGACTTATACCATAAAAATGCCTGATTGAATCTTGGGGTGGGGGGAAGCCCACAAGAGGGGGCGGGGGGAGGGGTGAGAGCCCCAGGGGGCCCGCAACACCAGCTGCTGTGGGGAAGCCCCAGGGGGCCCACTGCCTGATGGGAGTTTGGGGGGGCAGCAGCTGCTCTGGCTGCCGCCATGTGGGGGAGCCCTGGGGGGGCCAGAGGCTGCTCTGGCCACCCCAGGACCATTGCCAGGAGCCGCTGAGCTGTGGCGGCTCCCACCACCCTTGGGACCACTACTCAGGCGGTCCCCGGGGCCAGCCACATCAACGACTGCTCAGGCGCTCCCGGCGGCCAACGGAGCAGCTGCTGGTGCAGCTGGCCCCGGGGCCGGGGCCACTCCAGCATCACGGTGAGGCTGGCTGTACAGCCGCTCCAGCAGTGGCCAGTGTGGCTGTCCAATGGGGTCAGCCACACCAGCCGCTGCAGACGTCACTGAGGTTGCAGGAAGTCACAGAATCTGTGAGAAACACGGGGTGCTACTCATTGTACATCAGAGCTGTGGAGAAAAAGTTCTATCCATTGGACAAAAAGTGAAAAGGCATGATTTCTTCTGGATTTGTAAAACAGACCCTGGGGTGGTTTGGCCTGAATCCTTTGCTTTTAGCAGTCCTACTATAAAAATGTGTCTTATGGGCAACCAGAAATACCGTATTAAACTTTAAAGACCTGAGCTAAATTAGTTAAATTATGAAGTACCTTTTTGACCCTGCCCGCCAGGTCCCGCTCTCTTTATTGTTTCAGATTCCCAGTTGGGCTATCCACAGGGCCGGTGCAAGGACGTTTCACGCCCTAGGTGAAATGTCCTTGCACCAGCCCTGCGCCACCCCCGTCCAGCTAACACCGCCCCCCCGCATCCTCCCCACCCTCCCAGGTAACACCGCCCCACCCCGTGGCAGCCAGTCTCCCCCCCCCCCCCCCCCCCCCGGCGGCTCCCCACCTCCCTGTGGGCTGGCAGCTCAGCCCCCCGCCTGCGGCTCAGCTGTGGAGCCAGGCGGCAGCCACAGCCAGCCACCCCCCCGGCTCAGCTGCGGAGCTGGGAGGTGGGAGGCAGCCGCGGCCAGCCTCCCCCCAAATCATGGCGCCCTAGGCGACCGCCTAGGGTCGCCTAGTGGGCGCGCCGGCCCTGGCTAGCCATACAGTGATCTGTCTGGAATGGAGACATGGTAATGTATTGCAGTACAATCCCCCATCAGCTTTTTCATTTTTTCCTCAACTTTAATACAAAACCCACAAACTTTTGGTTTTTGACCCTGCAAAAGTGTTGCTATGCCGCCCAATTAATAGAATTTTCCTGCAGAGTTGTAGGCTTTGTGCAACACCAGGGTGATGGTTTCACTTTCTGGAAAAAGGACCAACAGAGACCCCTTGATGTGGACACAGCAGTAGGAGGAGGACAGACACATGCACTGAATTAAGCGGCAGGTGTAACGTTATATGATTAAAATATGACCATGTAGATCGGGGTTCTCAAACTGGGGGTCGGGACCCCTCGGGGGTCGCAAGGTTATTACATGGGGGGTCGCGAGTTGCCAGCCTCCACACCAAACCCTGCTTTATGGTGGGGGTGGGGGCTGTCACACTCAGAGGCTTGCCATGTGAAGGGGGTCACCAGTACAAAAGTTTGAGAACCACTGATGTAGATCATTGTTGCTACCACTGTTATATAATTGCAACAAATCTTGTACAAGTATGTCATGTAAGATGTCTATTGAAAAGTTATGATTTGCTGAATATGATGTTATTTGTATGCATGTATCATTTTTGCATCTGAAGTTATGAATATTAACTATGTAACTGTATTTCAAATATTTGCTCCTGTGGTCACACCAACAAGGTATTTAGCCAGCACATTGTGGAGAAACTATTCAAGTTGAATGTCCCATCAAAGAACACTTAACTCACAATGGACCATGGAAGACACCTATCTATACTTAATGGACTTTCCTGTGAATGTTCTAACTAGAGTATGGGTAATGGCCTCTACTATGACTAGGTGAAGCATGCATGGACATGTGACTTGCCCATGTGACTCCAAACTCCATCTTGTTACCTGTAATTTTCCACAAACCAGAACAATGGGTTTCCCTCCACATGGCACAATCTATAAAAGGCCCTGGAAACATCTCAATTTTGCCTCTTTCCTGCTCAGACTTCTGGACGATAAACTTATACTAGTGGGAGCATTCTAACCAAGGCACTGAGGACCTTCCAGTCATCTGGAAGCAACCAGAGACTTAACAAGCCAGTAGTTTATTCCATCACTGCTATAAGCCTGATCCAATAAATTTGCAATTATTGTATGTATTTGATTCCTTTAACCAATTTTCTTTCTTTCTGTCTTTTTCTCTCTTTCTTTCTTTCATAAATAAACCTTTCGATATTAGATACTAAAGAAGTGGCAACAGTGTGATTATTGGGTAAGATCTGAGTTCTATATTGACATAGGTATGTGGCTGATCCTTTGGGATCAGAAGAACCCTTTGGTTGAAGAAACTGGTTTTTAAATAACTACTCATCATTACGTCTAGTGTTTTTGGTGGTGATACAAAGACTGGAATACCTAAGGAGACTGCTTTTCTGACTTCGTGTTAGCCAGTGTGGTGAAACAGAAGTTTACTTTTCTTGCTGGCCTGGTATATTTTATGGGAGAATAACCACCAGTTTTGGGTGTGTGTGCCCTATTTCTCAGCAGTTTGTCCTGAATTTGGTATTCTCAGTTGTGACCCACTAAGGCATAGTGACAGCAGGCTACAACTTTTATTAAACTATAACACAGGAAAGAGATGCTACGTATCACCCATACTCTCCTATACCAGGTATTTAAATGGTTCTAGTGTGGGGGTTACAGGGCTCCTTACCATACAACACATAACTGCTGCCCAGGCTTCTTACCATGTAATCCGTAAAAGAGTAGACTTTCCTCATCCTACCCCACAGGACTCAGCTCTCTCTGAATCCTAGCACTCTCCCCCATACAAGGGGGGTAGAGAGAGCAGCAAGGTGGGGATCTCAGCCCACAGGAGCCACAAGGTCTGACCTCAGCCTGTGACGGCAACAAGGTCTGATCCGATCACATGACCCCAAAGGTCCAACATCAAACTCCTAGGTCTTTTACCTCTGGGAACCGTTCATTTTATTCTCTTAACCACACTGGAAACCAGCCGCAAGTTGCAACAAACAAGCAACTCCACCCCAGTGCCTCAGGTAGGTACTAAGGGCATTCCTGCTTGACACCCTGGGGCTTGAAGGTGCTGCGAAGAAGGCAAGAGACTGCTTGGTCCTCTGCCAATTGGCCCAGGGAAAGCAAAAATTCCATTCTGACCCCCTAAGACAGGCAATCAGCTAGACCCACAGCATATATCAGGTCTGCTTCCCACTCCTAGTTTGGGTGGGTACAGTGGGCTGCTGCAACAGAGCCAAGAGAGGTTCCACATGGCCACTGCACCAGGCTAAATCCTGAGAGCCGGGGAATGCTGGCCAATCAGCACCCCTCTCCCGCAGTTAGCCAATGGCTGCCAGAGACTCTCAGAGGAGGAGGTACCTATTGTGCCTTGGTGAGTGTTCTCTTTTTATCACCGGCCCCATCAAGTTCCCTCACCCATTGATGTGGGAAGTGAGCATTTTGGTTGTTTCATACAGAAATATCAGTTCTGAGATCAAACGTAACCGGCTCATTTGATTTCCCCAGCTATTTAGTAAATATGTTTCACTGTGTATGTGGATGTTGAGATCCTAAAAGGAGAGGAGGTGGAAGGAATAATCAGCACACACGCTTTTGTTGGTGAAAAACAGGGCTGGTAGAAAGATTAGTCCTGCCCGCCGCCCCCCAGTAGAAAAATTGTCTTTTCCTCAAAAAATGGAAACCAACAATTTTCTGGCTGAAAAACAAAAAATAGTTTTCAAATGAAAAGTAGAAACTTTCCTCTGAAAATTTCAACAAAAAGATTCCCCCTTCCCCCACATTTTTATTGAAATTTTCCACAAGAACAAATCTGATCAGCTCTAGTTTTCAACAATATTTCTAGCAAAAGTGTGTTCTGATTATGCCACCCATCCCTTTCCTTTTAAAAATCCCAACAGCCTCCAGACAGTGAAAAACATTTCTTATGAAAACTGAAGTTTCCAGGTTTTCAATGGAAAAGTAAAAAAAGAAGAAAAAAAAACACTTTGGGGGGAAAGTACACTTTCATGGAAAGTTTTCATTGCGTCAAAAAAACTAATGTCCCATCAAACAAAAAAAAGTTAAAGGGAAAATCTTCAGACAACCCTCATGAAAATCAATATTCAGTATCATGAAAGACTCCTTGCCTCAAACCTGAGTATAATAAGGATTCGACATAGGTGAGAGTTCCAAAAGCAAATACCATTGCTACATTACAGGGATCAGTACTCACTGACTCAAGTGGTTATGGTTTACAGTTAAAGAAAAAGCTCAGATTTAACCATAATATAAATAATACTTCACATATAATACAGTAGTACACACACACACACACACACACACACATATATATATAAATAATCACATCTTTCATTCAAGGATCTCAAAATGCTTTACAAACATCAATGAATTAATGGGCCCTGCAATGCAAAAAATGATAAACATTTAAGATGGTTTCTACCTTCTAAAGAAACCTGCTGCCTCCCCCCACCACCAGCCACATTTTTAATCTCTTTGTAAGTGCTACCTGCTACATGAGCAATGGAGTGAGATCTGAGCAACGACAAAAGAAAACAAAAGCTTTCATTACAAAGAAACTAAGACAAGAGTCACTGCTCTTGAAGCAAATTTGGGTTATGATGGAGGTACAAAGATAAAACTACAGTATAGTTTATTTCTATTTATAACTATAATAAACCTGTCGTAACCAGAGTAACAAAGATCTTACTGAGGTAAAACATGTTCGGTCATAATTTTATATTAGCATTTGTATAGTTACCATGGTTTTATTACAATATGTATAATCCAAATATAATTTTATGAGGAAGAAAAAACCCTCAGGCACTGTGAGCAATACTTTAAAAAACAGGCCATCAGTTGCACTCCTGGATGAGCTGTAGCAATATTTAGTGGCTCTAGCGACCCAATGAGAACTGCTCCTCAAATGATTTTTGAGACGGTACAGGTGACCTTTAAGACCAATTATATTTCCTCAGAACGAAGCCCTCTTGCCTATGCAGTTGCACACCTAGATTGCCGTTTCAATAATGTTATTGGAATTTGTGCTTCTCTACCAATCTTTCAGTGCAATTCGATTTAATGCAAGGCAGTTTTATCATGGTGACAGACCTGAGTTAAAACAATCAACAACAAAAAATACTCCAGCCAGTTAAACACTAGTCTTTTATTCACACCCTTGGTCCACATAGGCTCCTGAACAGGAACTTCACGCTTCTAGAGTTGATCTCCAGGACAGAGATTACATTTTACAGATTAAATATGGTGAGTTTTAAACAGGTTCTTTCTTTAAAGAGGAGAACTCTAATCAATTAAAATCAAATCCTTATATTTTCACATCTGTAACTTTTGTTAATTACCAAAGCTACCTTCGTGAATAAAAAAGATGCACTATTTCACAGCCTATTTCATGTGCCCAGTTCAACCTACATAGGTATGACAGCACAATTATTTCCACAGTAACAGAAACCTCAAGAAGGAAGTGACATCAAGGGTAGGAAAGGCATCCATTAACTTTAACATATGGAGATCTGCGATACATAGCACCAGGTCTAAGCTGAGACTTTTCAACTCAAATGTACTCCCAGTGCTAACATACAGCTGCAAGAGCTGGAGTGGAAACTAGGGCATCCAATGGAAAAATAATCCATAGCAGGGAGGGCAGAACGGTCAATCTCAACCCCCACAGAACAGAAGGAAGCAGTCGCTGATGACAGACGGGGACCCAAGAGTTTAGTTTCCACCCTGTGCATCAATAGTGGTGCAAGGAGAATGTAATAATAATAATAATAATGGATTGTCATGTCATAAATGTAGGCTGCAACATCACAGAGTTTGTGGAGAAGGTGGTAGAAAATCATTAATTCATCACACAGAACTTCAGAAGCAATAGAAAAAGGAACCCAGAAAATACAGACTAAGTTTATTCCTGTGTGAAGATTTCTCTGTAAAGATGCACCCCCACACACACACTTTGAGAGCCTCCAACTGCCAGAATCTAATGGGAGGAAGATGTTCCCTAATGTAGTTGTATAACATGAAAACGGTCCTGCCACCCAAAGAACCAACATTAATATCAGAGCAGTCAGTTAGTTCTGAGCAGTTCTGAACAAAAGCTGAGAACTTAAACAATGTCTCAATTCTATTTTGTTACTTCTGGGAACTTGAAAAAATAAATTCCAAATGCCTGATTTCTCTTTATTCAATCATATCAGTAAGAAAGACTTAGAAGAGGAAAAATCCACTTGTAGGGAACTACATTTTTTTCTTTTGTGAGAAAAAGGTTTTACTAAACATAGCAGTTTGTTTTTTATCTCTTTCAAAATTGAATTTGAAATTGTATTTTTAGGCTGAAATCTTGATGTCAGCACAACCATATTCTGAGATATGGTGCTAGAAGAACCTAACGGGAAAGGGATTACAAATGAAAGTAAACCTGATGTGTGTATTTTCATTGCCCCAGAAATTGAACTGCACAAACAGGGAAAACTAAGGACACAATGATCTATCCTTTTGTTCCTGAGCCGGGCAGAACGGGGTGGAGGAAAACATAAGTCCCCAGCATCAGTTACAGCAGCCTCAAGGCTGCTCTAACTTACACTCCACTTCCAGTGGCCCCCAATGGGCTTCAGGAAGAAAAGACTTGTCGGAGCCCTGGCCAGGCCCTCTCCTACTCTTCAAGCCACCCATGCACATCAAGGGCTGGGTAGAGCGTGTGAGCAGGGACAGCATAAAGCCATCACAACAGCTGGCTGAGGAGGCCCCCCTGCACTGAGGGTTCTCCAGGGGATATTTCTTCCCCCTTTGCACTTCTCAGAGACCAATGGAAAGCTGCCCCTTAATGCTTTTTACAAATCCTCTTAACAATCCAAAGAAGAATGGATTATTGGAAATTGGCCTACATGGGACCAGGTTGTGACTAGCCCTGCGTGGATACCAGAGGGGAGAGAAGGCACTGTACGGGAGGATGTCAGCAAACCAGTAAAGTGCAAGAAACCACTATGGCTTATTGCTAAAGGCAGCCAAGTCAGCAGGCTGACCAAGGCAGGAGGGGAGGGGGATTTGGGTGCCACAGAGAGGGCAGCTTGACCCCGTGTCCTTCCTGATAAGAACTGTGCTGAAGTTGCTGATACATGCATTTTTGAAGAGCAGGATGTGCCCCAGGAATGTCTATTGGAGGCCTCAAGGCTGCAAACTCTGGAAAAACCCACATCTGGTTAATCAATAATCAGAAGGAACCTCTGGCTGGACCATTGAAACTGCTTGTAACAAGTTTTCTTTAAGGGACATGTCATTCTATTACTAATGTATAAGTAAGGGGGGAAAGTTTGAGGTAGTTGGACTTTTCTGGACTCTCCCTCTGGATACACCTTGCAGTCCCCAGCAGCAGATGGGCTGCCACTGTGCCACGCGAGAGCCACACTCAGCTTTGGTAATTATCGAGGGTTGGGGGTGTTTTACTAACCTGTTGCGACATGTGTACGTGCTTGAGACCAAGTAAAGTTTAGCTTTAAGTGAAAGCACTCTTATGTTGTCCTGTTTGTGCCAGCCATCTATCGGTCGGACGGCCATGTCTCCCCTGATTTATTTCCTGACACCACCTCGCACAAAGTTACCAAGAGCTTTGGGTTGAAAGAACCCCCGGTAACAGCACCAGGAGCAATGTTCCCTCTAATTTTTGACAGGCCGTGTGCGCAAAAAATTTCTTCTACGCAAATTGTTGTGCTTCTGTGCAAATTTTTGTGTGCATGGTGTTTCGCCATGTGCACGGGGTTTAGGATCTGTGTGCGCGCGCACACACGCGCAGCTTAGAGGGAACAGTGACCAGGAGCCTGCATAAGGACCAGCCACATTCCTGGTGGATAGTGGTAAGCACTCTGCTAGGCTAGAACTGCTGCTAGCAAACCCCAAGGGGGCAGGGAGAGGGTGAGAACAGGCCAAGACCCTGTTCCTCCCCGCTTAACCCCCCAACAACACTATCCAATGGAAGTAGGTTGAATGGGGCACACTTTGCCCCTTTTCAAAGTGTGGCAGAGCTCCCACGGAAGCACGTGCTGCCCTGCAGGCCCAGGAGGAATGCTGGTAGAATTTCTAACTGCAGCATAGCCCCTCACCACTCAGTACCCCTGCTGGCCATTTCAAGCTACAAATTGGCTCATGATTTTTACCTGACACTGTCCCTTTAATTGCCTGATCTCAAGTTTAAACTGTTCATCAATCTACCCCAGTGCGTGCTAGGAGTTCTGCTCATGAACATGGTCTATTTGATAGAAGTTCACCCAATGGGGGGGTTGTTGTTGTTGTTATACAGATCCCCTTTGATTGGCACAAATATTTTCAGCTTGGCCACTAAAAACTTCAGTAAGTGAAAATCAGCATTTCCACACCACAGTAAGTGGTATTTGTTATCTTCCTTTACCCTTTTGTCACTTAGTGTAGGTAGAGTAGCAAAGTAGTCCCAGTCCCTTAGGTAATTAGTGCATCCTAGTTAATCAAAGCTCCCCGCTGACATCCTTATTTCTCTTCTCAGAATCAGCAAAAGAGTGAGGGAGCAAGAATGCATGCGCACGGGGGGTAAGGGAAAACAAAAACACAGTAGACATTACCATGCGATCTGCCTTATTTTCCTTTATCCATCTCCCCTTATTGGAAACTTCTTAATTGATGAATGAGGACTTTATCAAGCCTGGCAGCAGTCGTTATGTCTGTGATTTTCCTTGAAATGTATCTGTCATGCAGCTCAAAATTGAATAGCCAGGTTTGGGCCTAACCAGAGACATGGCACCGACTTAAGGCACTCGGAAGGGAATGAATGATTAATGCAGTTTATAGACAGGAGAGCGCTTCCTCTGTCTCGTGTGCTTTTTGTATGTAATCTCCAGTGGTTCAACTTGGGATGGATCTAATGAAAAAGGACTGGATGTTTTCCACCTTCTCTTCAGTGCATGCTGTACGATTTATCCACTGACAAAATGTGCTAATGAAATGTCACCTTGGACAGCTTGCTAAAGGATTGATGGGCTGAAAGTTTTGCACTTTATTTAAGTTTTGCAGGAAAAATGAATAAGTCCTCCAAACTCTGTATGATATAGAGATCCATTATGGTTTCCAGCTCAGGAAGGAGTAGCTGTGCCATGATGGAAAAGGAAGCTATTGCGCAAAGAGCTGAGTGTACAATAAAAAAGAAATACAATAAAAATCCAGGGTGCATGGCTTTATTGCACACTCAGCTGTAAATTATAGTTAGTTGCATAACTTTTGTAATTTTGTTCAATATTATTTGCCACCTATTAAAATAAACATCAAGCTCACAAATCCAAATGTGCTATTTCTTTACCTGATTGAAATACTAGACTTTTTTTTTTTAAATCCAGCCTGTGAATTTTACTTTTTTTTAATCCTGTAAATCCTTTCCCGTTGTGGCTAAATCTAACCCTTTCAGATTCCATCAAGCCCCCTAAACAGTGAGCCACTGTATAACTGATACTAGAGTCATTTGGGTCAGCCATGTATTTTGTCCTATTTTCTCATCCCACAGGAGCTGACTCTTACCATATACCATTCATCCCAAATTCTAGTCTCCCTTAAGGAGACAAAACCACTAGTTGCTTTAACAACATGGGTGCATGTCTAAAACTGAGTAATCACATGAACTCTTTTTTCTGTAACCCTCCTATGTCATTTTTCCAACCAAATATTATCTGTGGAACTCATTGCCACAAGACAGCATTGAAGCCGAGAGTTTAGTAGATTACAGAAAAGGCTTAGACATTTAAATGAGAACATCCCCAGCTATGTTATATATGACAAAATACTCTAGAAGGAACATAAAACCTTATGCTTTGGGGCATAAAGCCAATCCCTGTCAGTTTGCGGGTATGTTTTTTTCTACAAATTCTCCATTACAAGGATTGTTGTACCTTCCTCTGAAGCTTCTGGTACTGGTATTCACAGAGATAGACTAGTGGTCCGTCTAACCCAGTATTCTGATCCAGTATGGCAATTCCTATATTCATCAGACTATTCCCTCCTCCCTGTTTCTTACTCCAGTTATGTCTTGCCCCAGTAAGTTCTTCGGGGCAAGAATCTAAGCTTTCAACATGTTCTGTAAGACAGCCAGCATACTCTTTCACATTAATAATACTGTTGTTATTATTATACATATTTCTGTGTATGATCATTTAGATGCAAGTACTGATCACATGCAGAGTTCAGGAATGCCCACATACTTTTCCACTGTGGTTCTTTAAAGGTGCAAGATATAGCAAGTTACAAGAATAAATCTACAGATCTTTGTAAGTCCACTAGCTGAGCGAATCATTATTTTCCCAGAATTGTTCATCTTGTTCCCCAGAATTCTGCAGCCTGGTGGACAACCAAATAATTTTGTTCCACAAGACTCAAATGGAGCAAAGATTTCATACAGAAATGTCGTATGTGACAACGTTAACAAGTCCTTAACTTCAGAGTTTTCCTTCATTTGGGCTTTAATACAGATTTGACTTTGGTTCTAAATTCAGACTCTGATGTTCCTTTAAATCAACAAAAGTGAGCTTCTCCATCACTTTCCTCATACTCTATGTTTCCTGAGCCCCAGTCAACAGTTCCAATGGTCCAGTGGCTCACACACTGGACTGGGAATCTAGAGACCTGGGTTCTCTCCTTGCTCTGCTGTGTGACCTCAGGTAAGTCACTTCCTCTCTCTGTCTGCTCCTCCCACCTTTTGTACTTCTTGTCTATTTTAGACGGTAGGCAGTTTGATGGAGGGACTATCCTCCTATTATGTTTGCAATACCGAGCAAGTGGGGGTCTGAGCTTGGATCTTCTAGGGACTAAAGTAATACAAATTATAAACCACCACCCTTCTCAAAACTCCTCTAGCTCCTTGATGCAATGGTTTTTGACATTCCATAGATACTATTACTATTAATTATTTATATGGAAGCATAAAAGCATGCACCGAATGTGCCCCTAAGTATCTACAAAATTTCAGTTAAGGTTTATCTTATCTACTCTAAGAAAAGTCTAAATGGATGCGCATTTCATTAATATATAGCATGTCCTTGAGTCACCCTAAAGGAGCCTGAATTTCAGAAAGCAGGTGCTCAGCACTTTCTGAAAACCAGGCTCCTTCTGAGTGTGTTTCAAGTTGGACACCCAAAAACAGAAGGATGCAGAATCTAATCACATTTGGAAATTTTGTCGAACAGCAAATAATATTGGCACCAACTTTGAAATCCTTTGAGTGCCTTAGCAAACCCCAAACTTTTAACAAAGAAAATATGCCTGTAATGATCCCCAAAGCAAAACCAACATTAAAAAAAAAAAGAGTCTTGAAACATTTTACCTTGATGTAAATGGAAGTGGGAAAAGCATTTCTTGAGTAAGGGACTCTTGTCAAATAAAGCTCAGTCTCTCAAAAATATAACCTGTTATAGCTCCTACTACACTGATCTTAACAAAAGGTACGATGGGACAAAGGGCAGCAGAAAGTCCATCACATAGGGTTAAAGATTTTAAACAATAACTACCTTCAAGATGTTAAGTGTGTTGCAAGGTTAACAGTCAGCCAGGGGTATTACCAACTCTCTCAGGCAAAGGCTTTTGAACACTCATTTTGCCAAAGCTAAAATGTGTATACATTGCTGTAATTCAAGCCTGAAGGTTGCCAAGGTGTGGCTCACCATAGCAACATGTGCATCTGGAAGAAAAGTTTATAAACTTCAAAATATTTTGGAGATGAATAAATTCATTTTTGACGCCACCACTGAAGCGGAGTCATCCATGTTCAGGTTTAGTCACAGATAGCCCACGGTTATAATCCTTCCTAAGCCTCCTGGGAATACACCACTGACAAAGATGGCAGCCAGAAAACAAGCAAGATCCTGCACAGATTGAGACCTCTTCATCTGGGCTGAGCTTCAGCCATCTGGCTCGCATCCTCTCTGGGATTTCAGCCAGCAACAAAGAGAGGGTCCTAAGACAGAGTCATCGTAACTGGGTGCAAGGATAACAGTAATTTAGATATCAGTGTATGAATTACACCTCACTCAGACAAAAAGTGCTATAAGTGTAATCGTCTAACAGAATATGGGGAGGAAGGAGACAGGAAAGCCAGGGCCCTCTGTTTCAGTGGCAGCATATCCTTTCCTGCTATTGTCTCTTATCCTTTTGTTAGGAATTCTGTTTCATGGTGGAAGAAAAAAGCCTACCTTGATTTTAAAGGAGGTTTGTTTTATTTTGGAATTACATTTCAAATTAACAAGTCCCTTACTTGAATAGCAATGAGCCACTCAAAGGTGTGTATTAGGAGGCCACTGGTACACAGACAACCTGTTGGCTGACGGCATTCAACCTTATACCTCAATTCAGCCCTGGTGTCCCCAATGCACTATTAATGCACAGCCTGTCATGGTTTATTGATCTATTATCTGACTGCCTTCACTTGCCCACTGAAGTGCACTGATCGATGAGGGGACTCCCTTCACAAGGGCCTTCAAGACAGAAATACAGTTCTCCATTACCACCAAATGAAAAACATCCCTAAAGGAATTAACTAAAACCCCTCTATAGCAATCGAGTTCACCTCAGCTAGTCCACACTGTCAATGGCCATTGCTTTCAAAAACAGTCAGGGAATCAAATCAACAGCATGGATACTTTTAATGCATCCACCACCTGAAGAAAATAATTTAATAGATAAATGCTATCCCCTACCACACTGGGGCCTGAAACTGGAAAGGGTAAAAAATAAAAATAAAAAAAAAATACATTCCTTCCAGATGTCCATGGAGATTCCCAGCCCCAAATCTACCCAAGTACTTTAAACTCTTTTTTTTTTTTTTTTTTTTTTTTAGAGACACAGTAATTGGTTAGATCCTCATTGCCAAGTAAGGATTGTCTGACCAGTGGTCAGACTTTGCCATGATGTATTTCTGTTGACCCTCTACTCAACTTTGCTAGGGAGCCCATAGAAACTGGTCTGGTGTGCTGCCAGGGAACCCAAGTTTCCTGGCTCCCCTGGCTCAGTCTCCTCAGTTCTGTGGTAACCCTCCAGGCTGGCTACCACAAAGCTGGGACTTCCAGGCTCCATGGGTGTCTGGGTTCCTGGGATGCCCATCTAGTGGGTGGGTGGGTAGGCAGGCTACCCATCTGTTTGACTTCCCTGATGGCTACCTCCCCAAGTGACCTAAAATGATTTGTTTGGACTAGTTTAATATCCTAGGTACAGGGAAGTGAGGCAGGAGTTGCCTGTGGTGTTGTGTGTGACAGACAGGGGGCACACCAGGATAACCTCCATGGCATCACAAGCAACCTCACATCTTCCAATCAGCATCCACAGTAGAGAGATTGTGCTCCATACCTGTAGCATGCACCTTTACATCACTGAAAATGCTTGGGACCCTTATTTTAAAGGGCAACCTACATTTTCAATTCCCAATTTATGAATATATTTTGTGTTAGAAAAGTTGAGGTATTTAATGAAGCAATTACTATACAGACATCCTGAACATACTCTCTCTGATGGTTACTGTAAGAATATTATTCTATGCTGAGCTGTTTGACATTTGCAATGAATTGTATAATACTGTAATAAAAATATCTTGCACTTACATTGCACATTTAATCCCAAAGCACGTTATAAACTATACCTTGTATATACAGCCCCACTGATGTATGGTCACATTTGGGGTGGATGCTGGCAACTACATGGACAACAAGGGGGAACAGAACTTTTGGAAATGACACTTTGGAAAATCCTTACTTTCACACAGAGCGCCAGGAGAACTTTAATATTCAAGCAGAACAAGTATGACTTGACTATTTAAGAACTCACCTGAAAGCCACACATGAAGTATACAATTCAATGGATGTCTCTAACCCTGGGAGAAAGAAGAGACATGACAGAGATGGCATCATGCTATGTAGCAAATTGCCACAAAATCAGTAACAGCTACAGACGACAAATGGACATGGGGGATCAAACTCCAAATGCAATGTGTAACCTCTTCTGGACGTGTTGTACATGCCTCTGATGGACACCTGAGGGGGACCGCTCTTTTTTCTTTTACACGTCGGCAGCAGTTGTATAGCTTGGCATGCGAATAAAATCTAATTGAATCGACTCAGAAAGGATAAAGAGCAGAGCTGCTGCTGAGATTCAAATCTGGTTTTTTGGGAAGATTAGGTATTTCAAACCTGATGCTTACAGACCCTAAAGCCACCCTCTGCGACATTCAGTGATGGAGTCGCAGACTTTTGAAACCAGCAAAACTGTACTGTGGCAAAGACTTCTTGTTCAAATGGAAACCATCATTTTTAACAATGTATTTGTAATATTAGAATCTGTCTTGCAATGAACCCTCTAAAACTTCCTATTCAAAGCCTGATTGTCTGAGCTTTGTTAAGGGGATGAGAGGAAATTTGGGGGTGAATTCCATCTTCCCTATATGCTGATGTGTCCCTCCACATTTATATTCCAGTTTAAGGTGGGAGGAGCACCTTATATCAACCCTCTTCACTGGAGTAAAGTTCACCCTTATGTGCATGTAACAGATCTGTAAGACTAACTCATGTATTATTATAAATGGTCAGAATCCCATTGTGCCAAGCACTGTACAAGCATAAAAGGAGATGTCTCTGATCAAAAGGACAGAGGAAAGATGTTCCAGTGATTAAGGTGCTCCCCTGCACCGTGGGAGATCCAGGTTCAATTCTCGCCTCCACTACAAACTTTGTGTGTATTATTAGGCAAGTTACTTAACTTCTGTGTCCCAGTTTTCAATCCGTAAAATGGGGATCCTAGCACTGTCCTACCTCACAGAGTGGGGGCAGAAAAACAAAGATTGGGAAGTACTCATATATTAATTGAGGCCATATAAGTACCATACATAGACTGTAAACTCCTTATCTAAGTACAAGATGACGGACAATAGGTGGATGCAACAAACACATGTGGGGAGGAAGAGACGTGGTCATCAGACGTGGTCACAAAAGAGACGTGGTCATCAGAGTCACAAAACGCCATTACTGAGATTGTCATCATCACATTTACTAATACTACCTAGCACTTACACAGTGTGTTTCCATCAGTAGATCTTAAGGTGATTTAAACAGGAGGGGCCCTATCATCCCCATTTTACAGATGGGACAACCGAGAAACAGAAGAGAACTGACTTGCTCAAAGACACCCCACAGGTCAGTGGCAGAGCTGGCACTAGAACCCAGCTTTCCTGAGTCCCAGTCCAGTGCACTAGCCACTCAGCCACACTGCTTCCTAAAACTAGCCATACCAGACTTATATGGTATCCAGAAATCCCTTCTGAAACAAAGTGAGATGAAGTCCACCAAAGAAAAGAAGATAATTCAGAAAGAAGAAGGATCCTAGGAACTGGTGAATATATGAACCCACCGGGACAAGAAAGAAAAGAATGCATACGCTTGAGAATACCAAAGACTCTCCTTTTCATGCACATATGTCCATTTAAACAGCTTGTGTAATTTGGGACCAGACCCTGCACATTCCTAGGTGTTATGATTTCCATATACAAAAGAGAAAAACCATGTACTTTCAGCCAGAATGACTTATTTAAGATTTGGGAAAAACAGATATAAACTGCCATGAGAGAGAGTGCATGCATGCGTCCAGTGCATTATTTACTCTAATAGCACTGCCCCACAGAAAACAGAGATGAGACTCATTCAAACTAGGACCTTACTTGTCATAGTACTGTGGCCATTTGCACCACAGGATAGGCAGAAACCCTACGAAGAATACCCCCAGCACCGGGAGCCCTGAACTTGTCGTAATGCTGACTCCACCACTTCTGCACGGCCTCCAAAGGAGCCCTGGGTGCCCAGAGAGGAGGAACTGGGGCAATGGCCTGGGCAGACCCGTGTCTTGCTAATTCTACACCCCTGCAATGGCCCACAGTGGCCATTACAACAGGGATGCAAGTCAGGGCAACGCTCAGTGTGCCAGGGCCACACTGGCCTCTAGAGATGCGAAATGCTTTTCCTTGGTCCCTGCATCAGCACTTGTACCAGAAGGAGATAAATCTGGCCACTTACATTTAAAAGTGCAATACACAGAAAACAATTATAACATCTCCCTTACATTTACAAGAGCTAGCAACACTTTGCTAAGGCGGCTTCTTTATTGGGATAGAATACATTTTAAGGAAAAGGTCAATATGAATATTGCATCAAGTTGTCCCTTTGTGGATTCTCAAAATCTACAAAGAGAATTCGGCTAAAAGTAACACAGAGGCAGAGGGACACATTCATCCCAGGAGAGCAGCACACCACATTCACATGGCCTGAGAAAAAGCAGCTTCCAGCCATGCTCTGAGAAGTAATGGGCATCATATTATACCTATGTTCACTGTGCTACCTTTTCACAAGGCTTATCCTACATTTTTTCTGGGTCTCATCTGACCAGACAATGTTACAAGCCTATCGTGTTTATTAAAGAGTGACTGCTCTAGCTATTGCACAGTATTAAGGGAAGGAGGACTGTCTAGTGCGTTCCAAAATATTGTTCTGTCTTCTTGCCTGCACAAGTAAAGCTAATGCAAGTAGCAACTTCATGACTGGTTACAGGTCATGATCTCTATCCAAGAGGGGTATATATCAATCTGAAAGTACAGTGTAGGAAGGAATGAGGTCAACTCAACTCAGGGGTAAGAGGGATCATCACGCAAATAATCATCCTTTGTTTTCTTCAGTCACTTCCATCTCTGTGCCCATATGTAGGCAACACACAAATTCCTAGTTCACTACCAACCCACCTCCATATTGTCATGCAGTCTCCCTCCAAAGACCACTGACTTCAATGGTCTGTGAACATGGCTCCCTGAGGTGTGGGGGGGAAGTGCTTCTGTTGTCCTACCTATAAAAAGTGAGAGGTTTTAAAAAAATTTAATGTAATGGAAATACCAAAACGTGTACAATGCCTGACTAGCTGCATGCACAATCTTGTAATTTGCAATCTCCTCCCCTAGGAATTCTGTTATTTTCCATCTAGGACCCTCACTACAGTGGTCAATACAGAGCTTAGGTTTTAAACTCTTCAGAGCAAGAACCATCTGCTTTTTCTGCAAAGTACCCTAGCCCACAATTGGGCTCTCCAAAGATGATGATGATCATCATCTTATAATTTATAGTGGCCTGAAACCTAGCAATATCATACAAGACACATTAATACACCCAGATTGGGATAGAAAGAGGCAATGGCTATGCAGTTGGTGTGCTGTGACTACTGCTTATTACACTAATTGTTACAGTCTCACTTACCTTGTGCTCCCTTTTGTCTGCTTGTCTCCACCTGTTGCTACTCCCCTTATATTTAGACTGTAAACTCTTTGGGGCAGGGTGCATCTTTATACTGTGCGCGCATATGGGGGCATGCATGCACACAAGAAGAAAAGCGCCCTGATCCTTGACTTGGGCCTCTAGACACGTACCACAACCCAAATACAATAATAAATCATCATAATACTAAAGTCCAGGATTGCCCCAACTGCAACTATTACTTGGATTTATAATGAAACTATATTTATTTGTCTCTGATTAGCTAATTATTCACCATATTGAATATTCTCTTACGGCAAACTCTATGAACAATACCACCCCTCGGCAGAGTCTCATTAATGTTTGATTACATTCTGGACTACAACAAATTAAAACCTGACATTCTATCTGATCAGAAAAGGTGTATTAAAGATTTACCCTCATTTATTTGCACATATGAAATGTGATTTTTTTAAAGTACAGTGGGCCAAAAAAAAATAAAAAAATAAACCACACCCCTTTCATGTAACTCCACTGAAGTCAAAGGAGTGACATCTTATAATTGCCAAATGTTTTTAAACATATTGGACAGAAGAAAACCTGCATTCAAATATTGCTAAACTGGCTATTTGAAATACAAAGCTAAGTCCCGGTCTACACTAAAGAATTAGGTTGACATCCTAACTCTGTAAGCAACCACACTACAATGCAACTCCCACTGATGTAACTCTCCCACTACACCAATTTAATAATTCCACCTCCATAAGAGGTGTAACATTTAAGTTGACTTAATTATGTAGTGTAAACTGCCCCAAGATTGAAAATCCTTCCTTTTCACAACCTGTTATGCCTTTGGTATATTGTAAGGCTTTTAGACTATAGTGTGGCGTTACATATTACTAATGCATAATGTGTTAGAATATTTATGTAGAGGTGAGTGAGTTAAGGCTAAACTCTGAACACTCTTTATTGGAAAGTTAAGTAGCATTTATAATATAGTTTTAGTGTTATTTTTGTTACACTGAGTCTCTTGTTTACGGTGGTCATATAAAAAAATTAAGGGACAAAAATATTTGAAACATGTCCCCCTTGGAAATGTTTTTGTCCCTTAATTTTTTTATATGACCACAGCAAACAAGAGACTCCATGTAACAAAAATAACACTAAAACCATATTATAAATGCTACTTAACTTCCCAATAAAGAGTGTTCAGAGTTTAGCCTTAACTCACTCAGCTCTACATAAATATTCTACATATACACATATACACACACTCCACGCAACCTTAATTCTGCCACCTTGTGCATCCAATCTGTGCACTGAATAAAAGGTGGAAAAAGATAGTATATGAACCTGTAATTAAAGACAATACTTTCAAACACACAATCCTTAATCCTTTAAAAATATCGTATTGTAGTAAATCAAATTATACTAAACACTGATACAAGCAGCAACAGCAGCAAATGTGGGTTTGGGGATGAGATCTCACATTCCACTTGTTCCACAGGACCCTTGTCTCATTCAGTGTACAAAATGGATAGTCACTTAATCAGTAACTATTCAATATTTTCAATATCCAATAACTATTCAATATTTTGTTGTCTCCTCAACATGTGGCCCATGTCTTGTTAACTGCACACTATTCAAATCTTGCTCTGAACACAGAATTATTAATTTCCTCATGGGCTTTTCCATGGTGCTTATTTTAGTAACTGAATGCTTCAAGAACTTCAGCTGATCTATTTTCATAACACTCCTGAGAGATGATGGTATTACTATCCCTATTTTACAGATGGGGAACTAAGACACAGAGATTAAGGTCAAAATTATCTACTAATAATGGGTATCCTATTTGAGATATCTAGAACCTGATTTTTCAGAGTGCTTAGCATTACGTAGCAATTAATATGTTAAAAAACAGCTTGTATTGACTTCAGTTGCAGCTGTGAACAGAGAACCCTTGGAATTTTTAGCTGAGAAATTCTACTAAAGCCTCTATTCAGCATGTGAAAATTGTGATTTTTTTTCCCCAAAGGCTTATAACTTGGTCAAATTTGGGTGGATTTTCACAAGTCTGACACAAGGCACATTCCTGACAAAGTCCACCCTTCTGCCAAATTTCAAGTTCCTGCTCCAACGCATGAAGGTGAAAGATTTTTCTAGAAAGGTCACCAGCATTTTTAACATAGGCACAACAATATATTTTTCCTCTATCCTCATTTTCGGAAATGGCTGAACCAACAACTCCAGAATTGCTGTTGATATGGAGAGCACTCCATACAATCACCCAACCAGCTGTAGCCTGCTATAGAGTCCTGGCCCAAAAGACTCTCCCTAATTTATATTCCCTGCACCAGGCCTGGAACAAAGATTTGTGCATATCTTTGAACATTAGCCAATGGGGAAGTGCCTTGTATAACATTAAAAATTCTATTGTTGATTTACAGCTGCTACAGCAGGAAATTTCATTCACACTGGTCCACACATAGGTTACAGTGCATAGGTCTTGCCAAAGAAATGTCTTCTGGAGATGTGGGTCTCCCAGAGTTACATTGGCTCACATGTTTTGGGACTGTCCCCCAGGATACAATCCTTTTGGCTAGAAGTAGTGGGAGAATTAATGAGATAATAGATCCTTAAACATTACTTCCCAGAACTGTGTTTTGGAATATATCCCATCATAATGGAAACTCTCCAATTCATGGCAAGCTTGTTTCTCTAGAGCAGGGCTAGAGCCAAATGACTTATATTGTTTACATGGAAGAGCAGGATGTCTCCAGAGATAGAATTTTGGCACAGCAACTTGGCTGACCTAGCTGCTAAAGAGCAGGTAATGTTTCAGAGAAGAGGGACCTCAGACAAATTTGATCTAACTTGTTAGAAACCTTTGAATAATTCCTACTGGATGAAGACAAGATGTTGCTCTCCCCTCCCATTCTTTTATCTCCCTCTTCCTTCTCCCCCTCCCATCTCCAATTCTCCTATCATTTGCGGGGATATTTCCCTCCACTATAAATTTAAAAATTGATTAATAATTTTGGCAGAAGTTTTCCAAAATAATTCAGCATGAGGCAGACACTTGGCATGGAAAATGTCAGCCTGAATGGTTAAAGTTGGGAAAATTATAAGCAACTGAAAACAGGACCTTATAATGGAAAGTGTCAGGCAACCTATTAATAGACAGTGCTACCAGCTCTGCTCATAATGCTTTGGGGACAGGAAAAACAACTGACCACCACTGATGAAAAAGCACATGCCAAATACTTTCACCCACAAACTTTGAGGAAGTTCAGATCCAGATCTGAAGTTCATGGATCAGGAATCTTTCTATTCTTACTCTCATGCTCATGCATTTTCAAGGAGGTGAAAGCAAGACTTAAAAACACAAGAAGAAACCATTGTTCACAGCGCCCATTGATGTTAATGGTGCAGGACAAGGCACCGTATAAATTCCATTGACTGGAGTCACTGAGCAGGGAACTGAGCATGGTCTTCTGGAAATATGGGTTCGCTTCCCATCCCTGCAGCAGATTGTGATTTATCCAAGGTCACACACAATCTGACCTTGGGGCTCAGATCTGCCAAGTGTAATCTGTAGACAATAGTCCCCTACCTTACAAGAGTTACAAGGATAAATCCACAAACAAATGAGAGCTCTTTCAGATGCTATGATGAGGGACCTATAGAGAATCATTTCGCTTCCTAGTGAAATGCCCTAGTCATGTTTCCTTCCTGCCTAGCACTGCCCACATTTTTGGTGTCTCTTGTCCCCTTTTAGAAGGGAACTTGATATGAGAGGCCCCTCTGTTAATAGCAATAGAACAGAGTAAGATGGGAGTAAAGTTGGCCGTAAGGCCATTAATATTCACATTCTGTATATAAATGCAGACACGGGTCTCCCCATTATTATCAATAGGAGCCAGCTCACATCTGAGGGCAGAACACAGTCCTCAGTGCGCATCTTCCTGTATTGTTAGTATCTGCCAAAAAAATTTAAATGCACCTCCATATCATTACACTTCACAAAGGTCCCGCTATATTAGACTTACCTCTGGTGACTAGGGTCCACATGCATGTGGGGGATGTGGCAGTGAAAATGGATTTGACTGTCTATTAGTAGTTCCTGTGCACATGATTGGGAGACTCAGATGAAGACAGACTTTGGACTAGAACAGCAACGGTGGTACAGGTTACAAGTCAGGTTTCTTGTCAGAGCAATGAAAGGAACTGTGCATGATTCCATTCATAATACATCTCTTTTGCACTAGAGCGGGCAGCACACTGCCCCTTCCATTTTCTTGGGCACCAAATTCACTGACACAGCTCACAATTATAGGTCCTTCTATTGGATTTCTTTACGGAACAAGAACTGATATCCAGTGCCAATACCCAGTGTCCGTTACATTCACCAGCCCTTTCAAAGTCCAAATCCTTTTACTCGGATTTTACAGTCTTTATGAAGGCAAATCTTTTATGAAGCCAATCGTTTTGATTATAAAGAATAAGTAAAAGTTAAGTAAGAATGTCAGGTTTTGCGTCTGTACAATTGAACCAGGTACTGTCCAAGACAAGTCATATATGATACAAATTGAAATTAAGGGAATATGATAACTGTAATATGATCAGGGTTTTTCATTTTTGCATTCTGTCTGGTCATTCAGGCAGAGATAGCAAGCAATCTCCTGGGGTGAAAGAACTATCAGCATGCTAATAGACTTTATCCTACCCAAGACATCTAGCAGATAGGAAGTTAGTTGTATATACAAAGGTTAAGTGTCTCTCTACACTAAGACCTCTCTCTCAGTTCAAAGAGTTCCTCTGAAGTACAGTGCAAGCGCGCGCGCACACACACACACACACACACACACACACAGCCTATATTCTAGTGATGTTGAGTTGGATACAGGTGTGGGCCTGGGCGCCAGAAAGGAGACTGCAATAAGCTTACTTCAGGGTACCATAACTGAGAAAATATAAATTACCCATATTCTACTCCCACAGATAATTTCATGTCTGAAGTGGTAACATAAGAGATTGTCATTACAGTGACCTGAACAGTATAAAGAAGCTTTTTTTCTAGTAGCCCACCTAATGACAAAAGTGTGTCACAAAGACAGATGCCAACTGTGAGGGAGAAGCAGGGCTTCACTGCAGAGGAAGATGAAACTCAGCCACTCACAGAGGGAGGGTGATGGTGATAGAAGAGGCATAGCACAGACAGATGCGACAATTGTAAGTTGCACTTTCACATAAATCCATTTTCACGACAAGATTTAGCTTATCTAGTAAAGCTGGCAGCAAGATCTTAAACTCATCAGGGTTATTATGCTGCTCACTTTGATTTTCCTCTGAGTTTTAAGATCATTTTGGAATTAAATAGCTTGGAACTGCAGGCCTGTCTCAAAGAAAAGCAGACATGGGCGGCGGGTATCATAGGCTGGGGGAGGCTGTGCCTCCCCAAACAGCCAGGCATGGCCCCACCCATGCTCTGCCCCCAGTACCCCCCCACTTCCCATTCCATGTGACGAGTCCAGTCTCCCTGTGGGGTGGCCCCAGCTCAGGCCATGCTGCCCGGCGCTCCAGGGCTGAGGGGGGCCTGTGGCCGTGCCACCTGCCCTACTAGGGCTCGGCGGGGCGGTGCGGGGGCAGGGGGAGAAGAGGGACTAGTCTGGGGCAGTGGCCGGCAGCTGTGGTGGCAGAGCTCTGGGCTCCAGTGGGGGAGGCGGAAGGGGCAGGGCCTTGGGCAGAAGGGGCAGGGCTGGGGGTTAGCCTCCCGCAGCCGGCGGTTCATGCACTGCCCATGAAAGGAGGCTATACTTCTGACCTCTGGTGAGAAGCAAGAGGGTTACAGGGAATCCAGCTTGGAATATTTTGTGAAGGGCATGGAAAGGACAAAGACCTGGGGCAGAAGGACACCCTCCTGCTAATGTGCTGCTATGTCCATTGAGGGGGAAGAAAAAACCTGTTGTCCATGAAGCATGTCAGGAATGGAGGGAAATGAAAGCCATAAGTGCACAGAGGAAATAACAGCAACATGGCCCTGCTGACTGTGCTGATAAGGAAACTAGAATGTGAGAAGCTGGTTCTGAAGTGTAATGTAGCAGGGCAGTTTGCCCTATAAGGGCCAGATTTCCTGGGGCTAGCCAACCCTGGTTCCTGGGCCTGGCAGACACACACCTGAGCGGGATGAGGTGATTCCTCTATGAAGAGTAGCTGGAAGCTGCAGTGAGAGAGGTGTGATGTTCAAGGAGAGCAGAGGCTGCTAGGAGTAAGCAGGCTCCAACAGAGTCCCAGGATTTGGAACTAAGGCTATGTCTACACTACAGCTTATGCCCACATAATTTAATGTCGCACCAGGGTGTGAATAAACCACTGAAGTCATTAGGTGTTTTGCCATTGATTTACATAAGAGAAGTCGCTGATCCCTACGTCTAACAGAGAAACTGGTTTGTGAGTGAGCGAGAGATTGTTGGAGGGATACCTGCCGCTCAGCAGAATTCCAGGCTATTTAGAAAAGGGAGAGAGTGTCAGACTTCCAAGGCAAAGGCTTGAGGAGGCAAATTTTTTCTGGTCCAGCTTGTCCCAAAATATGACCATGTAATGCACAGCTGAAAATGAACGGCTCTAGTGGAGTACAACAGGCGCGCACTCGTTTTCCCAAATCCATACAAAAGACTCACAGTGCTGCTATTTGCTGTCACCACCTGGTGCCTCCGGTCCCCCAGTAAACATCGCTATGCCTTTTGATGACTGCCACAAAAGCTGTGGCAAATATGGTTGAGGACAGATGCCAGCCGGCCACAGACACTTGGACAAAAGGACTAAGATCAAGGCATGACCGTTGGAAATTATATGAACCCAAACACATTGTTGGAGGGAGGGTAAGCAAGAGGACGTGTCCACAAAATAGCATGCTGCATGTTACAGAAGCATTGCTGACATACTGGGATGGGGGAACAGGCAGACAGACACAGCTCTCTTGCCATACAATAGAGCAAATACACAGGTCAAGTACAGTAAGAAGTAGATATGATGACTAGAGATCAATTAATAATTAGCCATGTTCCCCCAGATCCCCCTTAGAACCTGAAGTGTAGCAGGACACCAGGCATCACAAACTGCTCCAAAACAAGAACCAGAACACAGCCCTTGGTGCTCAGCCGCAGTCTTGTGTAAGGACGATTCTCCTCGTTGTGGGTTATACATGGCTTATACCATGAATTGCATTACCATGCAGAAGCACAATAGGATGTTGTGCATGCACATGGTGTTGTCCGTCTCTTCTCCCCGCCTGCTCCCCCAGTCCTCCAAACATTATCCTCTTTATTAATCCCCTATTTATGATCCTTTATCTCTCTCCCCCCACTGGGCCCCACCCTGCACCCCAGTTGGGTCCAGGACTGTTACTGCATGATGCTTACAACTGGAATCAAATGCCTCTGCTACTCATTTGCATTCTGTTCAGACCAGAACTCTCTGCCCCTGCTTTCAGGCACTGCCCGTGTACTGTATGCTGCCACCTGCATATATTAATGTGGCCTCTGACAGCTTTAATTTACACACTGTACCTCTGAGCATTGCTGGTGGGTGCAGGAGAGGATCCATCTGGCTATGCCTCCCTTTCCTGTCTCCAAGCCTTTCCTCTGTGCCACGGCTGGGCTGTGCACAGATGCTAGGTAGTGCTGCCCTCACCACAGTGTGTTCAAGGCCAGCATTGCACCATTCTGTTAGAAAAGGGGCAGGCTTCACCACCACCAAAGAATACTGCCATGGATTTCCTCCCATTTCCATTGCATGGGATACAGAGACAAAACGAGATCCCCTTCCCCCAGTGTAGGGCCCTATTCTCAGCTGATCGCTTATTGGCGGACGATATAGCCCAGAGTCTTTGCTAGCATAACTATACTTTAATAACGTAATGGCAATTCGCTGAACAGAGAAAACAGAATACTAGTTTGTTACCATGAAGTGGACTGGGCTTTAACTGGATTGTCCGGGGCTGGTTATGTGCTTGTGCTCTTGATGGAAATGGAACGGTGAGTTCACAAGGGAGGAAGAGAAAACAGCCTGTGCACCTGTCAGAGGCTTAGGAGAAGGCTGTGGTCTTCTCCAGAGCAATGCCTCAGAAAGACCAGGGGCTCTGGGCACAAAGCGTGTCAAGTGACCTAAGGGCATAAGGCACGGTCACAAAAGCCATTTATGGGTCTGATCCAACAACCTCTATAGGGGTATTTCTATTGACTTAAGTGGGAATTCATAGAATCATAGAATCTCAGGGTTGGAAGGGACCTCAGGAGGTCATCTAGTCCAACCCCCTGCTCAAAGCAGGACCAAACCCAACTAAATCATCCCAGCCAGGGCTTTGTCAAGCCTGACCTTAAAAACCTCTAAGGAAGGAGATTCCACCACCTCCCTAGGTAACCCACTCCAGTTCTTCACCACCCTACTAGTGAAAAAGTTTTTCCTAATGTCCAACCTAAACATCCCCCTCTGCAACTTGAGACCATTACTCCTTGTTCTGTCATCTTCTACCACTGAGAACAGTCTAAATCCATCCTCTTTGGAACCCCCTTTCAGGTAGTTGAAAGCAGCTATCAAATCCCCCCTCATTCTTCTCTTCTGCAGGCTAAACAATCCCAGTTCCCTCAGCCTCTCCTCATAAGTCATGTGCTCCAGCCCCCAATCATTTTTGTTGCCCTCCGCTGGACTCTTTCCAATTTATCCACATCCTTCTTGTAGCGTGGGGCCCAAAACTGGACACAGTACTCCAAATGAGGCCTCACCAGTGCTGAATAGAGGGGAATGATCACGTCCCTCGATCTGCTGGAAATGCCCCTACTTATACAACACAAAATGCCATTAGCCTTCTTGGCAACAAGGGCACACTGTTGACTCATATTCAGCTTTTCGTCCACCGTAACCCCTAGGTCCTTTTCTGCAGAACTGCTGCCCAGCCATTCGGTCCCTAGTCTGTAGCAGTTCATGGGATTCTTCCGTCCTAAGTGCAGGACTCTGCACTTGTCCTTGTTGAACCTCATCATATTTCTTTTGGCCCAATCCTCTAATTTGTCTAGGTCCCTCTGTATCCTATCCCTACCCTCCAGCGTATCAACCACTCCTCCCAGTTTAGTGTCATCTGCAAACTTGCTAAGGGTGCAGTCCACACCATCCTCCAGATCGTTAATGCAGATATTGAACAAAACCGGTCCCAGCACCGACCCTTGGGGCACTCCACTTGATACCGGCTGCCAACTAGACATGGAACCATTGATCACTACCCGTTGAGCCCAACCATCTAGCCAGTTTTCTATCCACCTTACCGTCCATTCATCCAGCCCATACTTCTTTAACTTGCTGGCAAGAATACTGTGGGAGACTGTATCAAAAGCTTTCCTAAAGTCAAGAAATAGCACATCCACTGCTTTCCCCTCATCCACAGAGCCGGTTATCTCATCATAGAAGGCAATTAGGTTAGTCAGGCATGACTTGCCCTTGATGAATCCATGCTGACTGTTCCTGATCACTTTCCCCTCCTTTAAGTGGTTCAGAATTGATTCCTTGAGGACCTGTTCCATGATTTTTCCAGGGACTGAGGTGAGACTGACTGGCCTGTAGTTCCCCGGATCTTCCTTCTTCCCTTTTTTAAAGATGGGCACTACATTAGCTTTTTTCCAGTCATCTGGGACCTCCCCCAATTGCCATGATTTTTCAAAGATAATGGCCAATGGCTCTGCAATCTCATCGGCCAACTCCTTTAGCACCCTCGGATGCAGTGCATCCGGCCCCATGGACTTGTGCTCGTCCAGCTTTTCTAAATAGTCCCGAACGATTTCTTTCTCCACAGAGGACTGGTCACCTCCTCCCCATACCATGCTGCGGAGTGCAGCTGTCTGGGAGCTGACCTTGTCTGTGAAGACAGAGGCAAAAAAAGCATTGAGTACACTAGCTTTCTCCACATCCTCTGTCACTAGGTTCCCTCCCTCATTCAGCAAGGGGCCCACACTTTCCTTGACTTTCTTCTTGCTGCTCACATACCCGAAGAAACCCCTCTTGTTACTCCTAACATCTCCGGCTAGCTGCAACTCCAAGTGTGATTTGAATCAAGCCACCATAGAGATCCTCATTAAAAAAAGGGACAAAGCAGGCAATGCTCAGTATTTCTGAAGGGTGGAATGAAATTGAACATTGACCTGGTTAAAGCAAAGAACAACTCACCCTGAAAGAGATACTGTAAAAGGGATTTTTCCCTCCTTTCATGGGCTCCTCTACAAGAATCCAATAGTCACTTATTTTTAATACCTATCAGTGAATTCTATTAACGCTTCCCTCTCATGGTGGCAAGTGAACAGATGTAAGTGAATTCCCCTTAAACAGCATACAGGATTGTCAGACAATATAAAACTCCCATGTCAGAGGCCGTGAGGGGAAAAAAAAGTCTCCATCCTCCTTTAATTCTGGATGAACAATAATAAAAAGGAGCTGGCATTGAATAGTTAAACAATTGTTTAATTATTGACGATGACATTTTTACTTTTTAATGTTAAGCCAGTATTATAGCAGGCAGGAAACTGGTTACAGTCTGTGACACACAGTGCAAGTGGCATCAATGGCATGTTTCAGCAAGATGGCCTCTGCCACTGGGGGGCTCATCAATGCCAATCGCAGTTAACACATAGCACATTAATACACTGCAAGTACATTCCCACATTTAGGGATTTTTGTCCATGCTGCTTCTTGCCCTCCGAGCTTACATCGTCTAACCGAATACAATAAGTGAAGACTTGCCTTTAAAAAAAGGCTGATAGACTAGTTCAAATCCCTGCCCAGGATGGTAGGGAAGAGGTATCCTTTGGCGCTAAGATTGTAAGCTCTTTGAGGCAGGGACTGTTTTTTATGATATATTGGAACAGGTCCTCGGGAAATGGAATCCTGACCTGGTTGGGGCCTCTTGCTACCACCTGAAATATTAAATTAATAGCAGCATTCAGTAGTTTATGTGGCATTAAGAATGTGACAGAGCCCACCAAACTAATTAGCAAGTGTGCACATCACAGATATACCCAAATAGGACAATATCTGTTACCTTTGTGGGCAGGTTTGACAGCAAGACCAAGGATTGACTAGACATGCAGATAGAACTACCCAAGGATTGTGCCACCCTTCCTCAAGCCTAACCTTCAGGCCGGAGTGGAGAAGCTTACACTGCCTGTTAGTAGTAGTGGCACTGAGATAGCACCAAGAAGCCCCAGTCATAGACCTGGACTTAACAGTGCTAGCTGCTGTACAAGCACAGAACAAGGAAATGGCCCTTGTCAGGAAGAGTTTAAAATGTACACGTTCTGTGTCTGTACAGAGGACTTTGTATGTTTGTGAAGGCATTCCCTCTTGACCATTCTGGATAGCACTAAAAATATTTCTCCTGGAAGTATGTCAAACAATGTGCAAATATGGCACAACGTAACAAGTGAGGGTATCATGCCAAACCTTATTATTCCCTCCATAAGCTGGTTTATTAATTCATCTTTTAAGGTAATTATTTTCTTCTAAACTTTAGATCAGTGCTCCTATTTTATGTTAATTTGCTTGTGCATGCACCAAGGCACAAGTGAGGAGGATACTTTTTTAAAAATCATCCTTATCACAGATGTTCTTCAGCACAGAGTTCACCAATAATTCTATTTGGAGCTTGAGTGAAGCATGTTGTGATGGGGAAAATATTTTTAGTGATCTCCAGAATGGCCAGGAGGGAATGCCTTCACAAACATACACACAGCAGGGAAAACGCCTCATTTCTCCGGAATTTAGCTGAATCTTCTACTTAAACTTGTTTAAAGAAACTTTACCCAAGTTCCAAGAAGCCCCAGTGGTTTCTGGGAAATGGAGTTCACACAGATAATCTAGTCACCAGCCAGGACACTGAGGGCATGTCTACACTGCAATTAAAAACCTGCGGCTGACTAGGGCTTGGGTTAAGGGGCTGTTTAACTGCTGGTTAGACATTTGGGCTTGGGCTGCAGCCTCATGGCTAGGACACTCCCATCTCTCAGGTTCTAGAGCTTGGGCTGCATCCCAAGCCCAAGTTAGCTGGCATGGGCCAGCCGTGGATGTTGAATTGCAGCGTAGACAGACCCCGTGGGACAGTCCAAAACCAACCAAAGAATTTGGAACCTAAAGGTGCAACTAGAGACTCAGACATGGGGGCTTCGGTTCCCAAGAGAAGGTATTCTGTTTCTCCGTTTGTTCCAAAGCTGAGTGTTTGAACTCAGATGACTGAGTGAAGTGTCATGGAAGTAAAATTCAGCCCTTTCCAGGGAACAGAAGAGAGCCGGGTGAGGGAGGAATAGTGAAATCTGGCTACAGAATATTCGACAGTTTTCAGACTAACCTTGTGAAGCATTTGCAAAGCCAGAGGGATGGCTTAAGCAGACCTCTAACCAGGGCGGCACATTACATCACCTTTATAGCCAGCTTCCTTTAAAGAAGCTTAGCAATGGTTCATTGAGTTTCGGCTTGACAGATAGGTGCAATGAAGAACTGTTTGTGATTGCTAAGATGTCAGAAGCATCTAGCAAGTGCACAAAGCCTTTTACATAGTTCAGTTATTGCTCATACAAATTGTGTCATTTCCTCCAGTGTTTTATTTGCATTAGCCTGCAGAGCAGGAAAGGTCACTGTAAGATCATTAAAGATAAATACAAAATTTTACATAACGTACAATGTAAGGCACAGTACACAGATTTATATTTGTTTTGTATTTCCTTTTAAGCCTTTAACTACGACCTTTACTGCACTATGAGCTACTGCAAGAAAAATATTTAAATAAGACACATGATTTGTGTAAGTGTTCAGTATAGTAACGAGGTGAGGGACTGAGTGGTATAATGGACTGTGTGGTATAATAGATGCATTCCTTGGTTGCTTGATGATAATTTCTCACCATGCATTGAATTAAGCTCATGTAGGAGTTATAACTTTCAAGAGCCAGCAGTACAGAAGTGTAGAGAAATTAGTCCATGTGATCACATCCAGCCTCTAATAGTCACATCAGTCCACACTAGGCTGCTAAACAGTGTGTGTCTAACATATAACAAGACAGGATTCTGCAGTCTTTCCTTGTTTTGTTTTTAAGAGGAACCAAGCTACTCCCAAAACAATGATAGATGACAAACAGTTGTACTAGCTGTTCTATGAATAGGTCAGTGATGTGTTGTGTAGTAGAGCACAGCAGGCCTCCCCTGCATAGGCGCAGTCTTTCCCTCTGCCCGGTGGGTGCTTGACCCCCCACCTGCCTCTGGCCCCGCCCCTGCCCTTGCCCCACCCCCATTCCACCCCTTCCCCAAAGTCCCTGCCCCACCCTGCCTTTTCCCACCCAAGCCCCACCCCCTTCCCACCCCCCTTCCCCCAAGTCCCCGTTCCTGCCCTACCTCTTCTCTGCCTCCTCCCCTGAACGCGCCGCATCCCTGCTCCTCCCCCTCCTTCCCGGAAAGTCCTAAGCACCACCAAACAGCTGTTAGGCAGTGGCGTGGGGGGTGGGAAGCACTTTGAGGGAGGGGGAGGAGCAGGGACATGGCACACTCAGGGGAGGGGAAGGAAGGAGGTGAGGAGGGGGGAGCTTGGCTGCCAGTGGGTGCGGAGCACCAGCTAATTTTTCCCCATGGGTGCTCCAGCCCCGGAGCACCCACGAAGTCGGTGCCTATGTCCCCCTGGCTCCTGCCTCTGCTAGGTCCACAAAGTTACTCAGACTCTGGGATTAGTAACCACTGGTGCAGTTTATTCACAGGCTTGTTCTCACCACTGTTTCACCATGTACAGCTGGCCCTTCACTGTCTGCAGGCAGGCAGGAAGCGCTACCTCCCTGCTTCCGCTCCCTGCCTTTTCCCTTCCTTTCTGTTCCCCGCTTCCTTCCTCTGAGGCTTTTATGCAGCCCCAGGCTAATTAGGCCAGGGTAATTAGTCACCTGTGCCATGGGGTATTGCCTCTTATCCCCGTGGATGCATTCTAAGTCCATCTTCACACCGGGAATCCACCAGAGCAGCCTCACCAGCTTCCTTTGTACCAGAGAGCAGGTCCAGGCAGAGTCCACCAGGCCTCACTGGGGTTTCCTCCCCACCATTACTGGGATGGTGGATGGCTTCCGCCCTTCCCCTGCCCTCCAGCATTTGCCCAGCCACAAAAGTCTGCCCACCCACAATCCATGTGCGGGGAGTCCCCCTTCTTGTATCCTGGTTGTCCGCACTGCCAGCAGACAACCGGCCTGGACCCTGTGGGAGCCCCTAGGGTGTCCTCCCATTTGTTCTCCTGGTCCTTCCCAGGTGGGGTGTTCTCTGGGCCTTCTCCCAGTCTCCTTCCTTCTTGGGGAAGCCTGCCTCCTTGTACTCCTCTGTAACCTTTATGGCCGCCTCTACCATATTCGGTTGGTGCCTCCTCACCCACATTTTTATGTTCTCAGGGAGGCCCTGTAAAAACTGCTCTAGAACGAGCGCATCCATAATCTCCCCTCACTGTCTGGGCATTTGGCCTCAGCCAGTGGGTGGCCCAGTCCATTAACGTTTGGGCAAACGCCCGGGGCCTCAACACCCCCCTGCCCCATCCACCTCGCCAACCAGAACTTCTGGCGGTACTTCTCCGCGGACAACCCCACCCAATCCAGGATGGCTGTCTTCGCTACTTCATAATTCCTGGCCCGCTCTTCACTTAGGACCATATAGGCTGCTTGGGCTTCACCAGCTAGGTAGGAAGCCAGTTGCAGGGCCCAGATTGCCCTGTCCCATCCAGCCCCCATGGCTACCCACTCAAATGTGCCTAGGAAGGTGTCAGGGTAATCTGTCGGACCCCATTTTACACAGTCCTAAGCCTGGCGCCCGAATGCCACCCCCTCCCGTGGAACTCACCACTTCTGAGGGAGCTGCTGTTGGATGCCGGCCTGCTCCCGAATGAAGTCCTGCAGGCTCTTCTGCTGCTCTGCCTGCCAGGTGAGCAAGGCTGGTCTCTCCAGCTGGTGGTCTTGCTGAAAACTCTGCATTGCCTTCTGCACCTCCTCCTGCTGCTTGACCAGCCATTGCAGGGTCTCTTCCATCTCTGGGCTGCCAAACACTTGTTCTGGCATGGGATCCTGGATGAGCCCCCACATGTAGCAAAGCACAGCAGGGACCCCCTGGCTCCTGCCTCTGCTCAGTCCACAGAGTCACTCAGACTCTGGGGTTAGTAACCACTGGGGCAGTTTATTCACAGGCTTGTTCCCACCACCATTTTACCATGTACAGTTGGCCCTTCACCATCTGTAGGCAGGAGGAAAGAGCTACCTCCCTGCTTCCGCTCCCTGCCTTTTCCCTTTCTTTCTGCCCCCACCTAACTTCCTCTGAGGCTTTTATACAGCTCCAGGCTAATTAGGCATCAGCCCTCTCTGCTTCCCCAATTATGGCTAGGTTACCTCCAGCCAGCTCTAATTTATTCCCCTAAATGGGAGCTGGCATGATAGGGGACTGAATCAGCAACCCTTTGTCCAGCACTCTGTCACATGTTGGCAGAGAATAGTGGATTATTTGGGGTCTTTTCACTCAGTCATATAGCACTGTATCACTATTAATTTCTCTAGTCTGGCACAGATATTAAGAAGCTGCACAACTATGCCAGTAATTTTCTGTAATAAAATAATAGTCAAATATGCCAGGATTGCCTTTTTGAAAGGCAACGCATGATAGGAAATAATGGTCCTGAAATATATTGTGGTCTCTCCTTGGTGCATTCCTCCCTCAATCCACTGGTCATGGACCAGGTTGTGCAGATGACAGCGTTGGCATATGCGCCAGATCTGCACTGATGATTGATTTTGCATTTGCAACATACCCAGCAGGCAGCTTTATCTGAGAGATCCCAAGAAAGCTGAAAGAAGTACCCAGACTGAACTAGAAACCATCTGAGCCAGAACCAGGTTTGAGAAAGGGTTTGAGCACAGTTCTATAGCTCTGTGTACCTAGGGACAAACAAAACATATGCTCCCTGAAAATTACATTTTAGTTTTGATTTTCCCCCTCTCCATTGTTCCCCGTTTCAGACATCTCACACCTTCTAGCATAGTGGAGAGGTATTTCCTACACAAAAAGTCCAATTTAATAATCATATTTCAGAAATATGATTGGTCTCATTGATTTTAAATGTTTTCGGGAAGAACTGTAGTTTGTTCTGGTTTTTTACTTTTATTTAATGCCATGGATATGCCAAGTCTGATTCTTTATGCAATGAATATATGCAGGGTCTGATTCCATAGGTGCTAGAACTAGAGGTGCTGCTGCACCCCCTGGCTTGAAGTGGTTTGTTACATTCGTGGGAGGCTGCGGGCCTACCCAGGGTGCTCTGCAAGAACGAGGCCCACACACTCTGTGAGTTATTGGCTTTATTGAAGGCAAAGTGACACATCCGCAACGGGGACTCCTGGCGTTGCTGTCACGGAGACGGGGAACCCAGCTCACCATAATCCGGGCCTGGTACGGAGTGCCAAAAACGGGGCGGCCTCATACAGCTATATACAGACATCTCATACAGAGATGAAGCAAGCAGGGGCCGCCTCCTGGCTCAAGGCCATGCAAAGCAATTCTAACTAATTCATAACAAACTGCAGCTGGCAGGCCTTGAGCTGCAATAACCGGCCCGCTGAAACGTGAGAAAGCGAACACACCCTTGCTATGCCGTAACACAATCTTCTGTGGTACCCTACATGGTTTCTATCATGTACAGAGTTTAGAGTTTGGTCCAGTAGTTCCCAGTACTCCCACTATAACAATTGTTCCGGTACTACTGTCTGATTCTTCTGTCACCTATACCAGTATAAATCAAGAAAATGGAAAGCAACTGGTTTGAGTCTCCTCTACTTTGCACCTCGTGTTGGAAACGTATGTACACTTGTGCAAAATGAACATGAAGGTGAATGTAAACTGCTAGGAAGTAGCCTTCGCACAAGGATAAATGACTATACAAGACCAGTATTCTCAGATACATGAAGGCCTCTTGCCAGAACAGTCTAAAGGGGCCTTAGAACCAGATTTTTAAAGGTATATAAGCTTCTAAAAAATGCAGCTAGGCAACCCAAGGGGATTTTCACAAGTACCTAGGCACCCAGGGCTAGAGTCACAAAAGGACTTCAGTGCCTAACTACCACTTTAGGTGCCTAAATCCCCAAATCAGGCCCCACTGGAATTCAAAAAGCCCTCACTCAGCTGCCCCCAAATCCTGTAGATGTCTAAATTTGGTTAAATTTGCTCAGCACCTAAATTTCTGCCTCTGAGCACAAACCCTGCAGCCTCATGCCAGGCATCCAGGTGCTGAATCCCCAGAGTGATGGCTAAACTGGGAGAAGATAAGCATTGTTCCGCCTAAGTCACCTGCAGGTCCTGCTCCGATAAATGTGCTCTGAACTTGCCCACTGCATCAGCCCCCTCTAGGCAGGTTCTTGCACACAGCAGCAGCTGCTGCCACCTCCTACCTTTTAGCCCAGTGATGTGAAACTCATCTACTTCCATGCATATTGTGGTACTATGTGTTATATGATGACCTTGATCCACACACACTGCAGCTGATCCCATTGATGGCACTGAGCTGCACTCATGGATTGAGGGCATGATCTGGCCTTTTTTTACTATAATGTCTATGAACTTGGAAATTGTAGCGCCCAGATCCCTAAAAACCTGATGGGGTGAGGGGCCCATCAGTCTATAGAACTTGCCCTACAGTTTCTGGAGGTTAGAACCAGGTCCTCTGGGTTTAGAGCCCTCTGAGTGTACAGAATTGGCCCTGCAAATCTTAATTCAATACTGAGTTTTTGTTGCCAAAACACAATCTTTGGTGGGGGGAGGGGAAGACACCCAAAACTTGAGGGGGTGTTTGTGGGGTTTGTTTTTGTTTTTAAAGAAGCTTATTTTTGTATGTGTTTGAATTTCAAATTGTTTTTCCCTGTTGTACTCACTCCGCTGTCATTTTTTTTTAAGAACAGCAGTTCATTTGCATAGTAATTAAAGTTTAACAAATAGCATTAATGTCTGAAAGAAAGAGCTACACTCCATTTAAATTACGGACAGGATGACATTACCCATTTTTAACTGCAGTTTAAGAAATGAAAGCTATTCAATCCTAATGTGCCACACAGATTCCCAAAGCTCAGCAATATTTGTGTTTTGAGACGGTAAAACCTCTTTCCCGGTTCCATTGTGAAAGCTTTGCTCTTTAGTGACTTCCAAAACCCTATTCATAAATACTGATTAGGCACTATTTCACCATAAGGTATGGCATTACTAGCACAGCTCCCTATTCAGAGCCAAGTTGGAAATGTTAGTATAGTAAATCAGGGCAAATGTCCTGGTAATCCTATACATGAAAGATCATCTTTAATAAATAGATGCTAACGAGGGATTCAGCTCACTTTATTTTTAGTTTGCAAATGTCAAATGCAGGGACTGATTTAGAGAAAACAAAAACAAACAAAAAAACACCTCTCCCCCCAAAAAACCTATGTATAAGGAATGCAAAACTTTATCATGCAGAAAAAAGGCTGGAAGGCACAAAGCATTTGCAGTACAATTGGCTTGAAAACTGGAATGCAAGCAGACTTCAGGCAGACTTCAGTTTACTTTTTAAAAGTAATTTGATACCCAGGTTCTACACTACCTCATTGAAACGGTCACATGTTAACTGCTGTTCCAGCCCACAGGGAATTATGAAATGGCTTCCAATACCTGGGTACGAACAGAGCTAGCTGACTGGCCTTTGGCCCAATCCCACATAACATCCTATGAAGCTTGTACTAATTGGCCTGAAATGTACCAGTTGTTGTGTCTTATTGCTTCATTGTAAAATAACTACAGAATTGTACAGAAATTAGGGAGCTTTTTGACTAAGACATGCTCTATCTGTGCACTACTGGTCATAGCTAACGTAATTAACTGTTTTCTCCTTTTATACTTAATATTTTATAACAGAAAGACAACGCTTCCATCAGTAGGTTTCTTGGAGAGGATTTTACTTCCAGGGTGGCTAAAATTGTTTGGCTGTCAGCCTTATGCCTGACAGCCCTGCCTGAGGCATACCCTTGGGTATTCTTATTGCTTAAGGAAAGTACCCAGGGTTATTTTCTACTAAGCAGAGCCTGCAGGGACGGTAATGCCATCACAGGCCATGAGAGTTTAACTCGTTTCCTTCTGGAACAAGCTCAATTTTAGACAGGCACGCAAGTTCTAAAGTGCCCTTTAAGCATTTCTTCCTCCCCTGTATGCCAAGCATTGGAGATATACTAGCAGTGCCTCTGGGAAGTGGCAGGGAAGGATAGCAAGGAAGCCCTCCACACGCTCATGCAAAACATCTACCAGCCACCATAAACCACAGAGATGATCAGATAGGTGCACAGTAAAAATTACGTTGACTTCACACATGGTGCATACACATTCTTAGAGCAATATCTGACCCTACATTAATATAACAAAATTAAACATTAAAAGGCAGAGGGATCCAAAACAACATGCAACTGTTGCTCCTTTTAAAGGTGAAAAAGTGATACAAGTTGTTGTTTCCACATCAACATCATCTCATTAAAGGCTCTGGAGAAAAGTTAAAGGGGCAGCTCCTCAGCTGGAGGATCTAGGTTCCAGTGGAGCATGGACAAGTTACACCCGCTGAGGATCTATCTTCCTCAGAGTATTATAGTAGCTTGTGTTTTGTATCAGGTTACTTATTAATGTTAATAGCAGTAGATCGGTGATCAAAGAAGTACGGGCACTTGTGAAAGTTGTGAGAATTTCAATCCCCCCCAAAAAACAACATTTTGTAAATACATTCACAAGGGGAAACATCCATACCAAGGTTTGTTGCCAGTTTGCAAAGAGACAGACCGTGTACGTCAACTGCTGTCTCTTTGGCATTCTAGCTGGTCTGTTGTTACACCTTCTCAGAGACTAAGAAGGGGGAAGCCACATCCAAGAGTCAAGAAATCAAACTGGTGGGGCAAAGGATCATGAAGCATTACCAGCTGCTGTATGATGCTTAATTTCCTTAGGGAGCCTCGTGGTACCATGTTGTGCAGGGAACCAAATCCATCACACTTTATTACACAATCAAACATGTGACTTGAGGGATTTCCAACCTGGAAGGCAGCAATTTCTAGAGGAAAGCGAAAAAAGCACAGTGCTCACAAATCAGAAACATGAATGGGTGGAATGGTGGCGGGTGAGGGGCAGGGGGCAAAGGTTTTTATCACCACCCGATTTATCTGTGGGGAAGAAGGGAAAGGGCAGCTTTTACTTCACACTCCAACTTAATAATAAAATAATCCATTTTCTTTAAAACAAATAAAATTCTATTGGCAATCTGAGTAAACTCCAGTTGCCTCCTAGGAGAGCAATAGTTTATTAGAAGATCTCCAGGGTTCTTTGTTATGCTCCAATCTGAATAAATTCCAAGGTTGAAGGGCCTTATCAGCTCAGGATATGGTTCTTGATGAGCTAGGTGGGATCATGCTCATGTTGTCATACTCAAACTGGGAATATTGAAAATTAAATTTGTAAGAAGAAAAGGGTAAAGGAAAGAGAAAACGGCCGGATCCTCAGCTGGTATAAATCAGTGCAGATCCAATGAAGTCCATGCCGCTGCACCAAATTATACCAGCTGAGTATCTTCCCTCTCCCTTCCCTCCCCCTTCCCTCCCTCCCAAAAAACAAAAGTCAAAAGGAACTGCTGAAGGAGAAACTATTTTCCTCTTTCCTTCCTTAGAGGTCCTCTCCACTGAGTAACATATTTGTTGTTTACCTTGTGTCACAAAGCTAAATGGATCTGGGCAGATTGGGATTCTCCGAATGGGATTCTCACCACCACAAATATAGTCGTTGAAAGGACAATCCTTTCTGGCAAACAGTGATAGAGTTTTAAATTCATCAAACTATTCTCCCGGGATAAGCTTGCGAGAAACACTTTCCAAGATTTGACACAATTTTATAATCAGCTCATGTCATAAGCAACTGAGCATATAAATGTGGCAGAGTCAGAGTTCAGCAGTTCTCACACACTTTTTTGTTACGTTTCTTTTTTAGACACGATAACGTCACCACTCTACACACATATTGACATCGACATCAGATTACTACGACCCATTAAGCAGATAGAGAATTTGGACTGTTACAAACAATTAGTAACAGAAAGGCACTGAAATACTTTGACACAGTTTGCCAAGGGAATATCAAAATATTTGGCCTACCCATGGTGATGTTGGGTAGAGACCTAGTGTTTTTCCATCATCCTGAACAATACCATGTAAAAGATGTCCAGTGATATAACAATACTTAGAATTTTGCAAACTTTAACCCAGGGGTCTCAAACACGCCCCCCCTTTAAAAAAAAAAAAGTTACCCCCAGGCAGTTCCCACCACCAGACAGTTGTTCTGGCTGCAGGAACTGCCTGGGGGTAAAAAAAAAAAAAAAAAAAGAATAAAAAATATGGGGCGGTGAGGGGGGGGCGTGGGGAGCCTGGTGGGCCGCAGGGAAGAGCTCCGCGGGCCACATGGGAAGAGCTTCGCGGTTTCTGGGAGGGAGGCGGGAGGAGCGGGAAGCACAGGGGAGGCGGCGGAGAAGGGGCGGAGAAGGGGTGGGGCCTAATGGAAGGGGTGGAGTGGGGGCTCGGCTGGGGGCAGCGAGGGGGCGGGGTCAGTGATGCGGCCCTTGGGCCAATGCACTAGTCCTCAAGCGGCCCTCGTGGTAATTTGAGTTTGAGACCCCTTCTTTAACCTGAGTCAATACTGTTGAGAGGCAAGTAGTATTATTGCCAAAAAAACATTACTATCTGAGGCAAATTGAATATAATCATTACTAATTCCCATCTCCCGCTCCAATGTTCAAGGAGTTCTAATTATTATCCTGTTTTCACACTTGGGGAACCTGAGACAGAAGGATCAGTGACTTGTCCAGGCTCAGCTGATGAGAAATACTGTCAGAGCCACATTTGGAACTCAATTGTTCCTAGTCTTAACATTGGCCAAAAGAAGTGATTTAGAGTTGTTAAGATGGTATAAACATTCTTCATGATCTCAGGGGTGTTCCCTACCAGAGTGTATGGTGAATACACACACACAGACGTGTGTGCATATGTGTAATATGGGTGAGTAGCGTAGCATAGGTGTGATGCGAAGAGACTACTGTTACAAACACACAAACTCCAATTTAACAAAGACTTTACAGGACATCCAAACTCTTAGTAAAACTGGAGTTTCCCAAAAAGTAAGATACTATCACTACAAACTTCTGGCAGGGGACACATACACGTTTTGAGTAACGTGAAGATGAGATACAGAGGGTCTGAAAACTCAAGGTATGATTCACCACTACGTTATTCCAGTTTTAAAATGCTGTAACTCCACTGAAAGCAATGGAATAACATTGATGTAAAATTGGAGTGATGCAATGGCAAATCAATGTTGTTTATGTTTTCTTTGATATTTATTGATACTGTTGTCTGAGAACAAAAGCATATTAATGCGTGCAATTTTCAAGGCATTGACATAGAAGTTGTCATACTTTAGCAATGTATTTAATTTCCATAATATTGCTTGCAGTGCTATATAGACGAGCTTATACAAAGATTTTTTTAAAAAATAAAATTCTTTTCTAGGCTCAAAAAGCATTAAGTTCCTGTAGGCTTGAGTCCATTTCAAACGACACACAGTAACAGCCCTAGCATTGCTTTTTGCTGGCGGTTGGGTAAATTGACTACATGATGAGTCCTTGACTGTCCCTAACCAAAACTTTGTGGGACAGGTTCATTTACAATGCTCATACAGAATGACCTTCCAATCTGGCTTAATGGCCCTGGATTGTTGCAAATGTGACCTGACATTTCCTTATGGGTGAGTTATTAAATTATATCAGGGAATACAATAACATAATTTTGTTTCAGAGCTTAAGTGAAAGTGATAGTCCAGCAGATTAAGATGTAAAATTTCTTTATAAAATTAAATTATTTATAATCTGATGCATACCCTTTTTTTATCTGCCATATAATACAATTATTTTATACAGTGCAGTAGCTACATTCATTGGTAATGCTGACCGAACAGAAATAGTATTATATGCAGGTCAAGAACTTCTGAGGGAAGTTATCTTGACTTCTAAAGATATATCTCCAAAGTGAACACACTTGCAATTCTTGCTGTTCTTTATAATGGGATTTATTCATTAAACCACCTTGTATGTCACCTATTATGCTAGTCACAATCACTATTTTTGGCAGACTAAATATTTCATATTATGATCCCCATGTTTAACAGTGATCTCAATCCATTCTCTAATTGCTTGCAATTTTGTGTCCACAATCAGTTGTGGGTCCAAGCAATTCTAGGTGCAACTGACAGTATTCTGAAATCTATCGATCTGATTAGCAGCTGATATTTGGTAGATAGATGTCTAAGTGTCATCATTCATGCCTGTGAAATTCATGCAGACTCCAAAATTAAAAGCTGTTGTGTTTTTTTTAAATGGGCCCTATGAATTTAAGATTTTCAATATCCCTTGTAAATTGAGATCTCTACTTATTCTAACTCTTAGGAATCTTAAAAAGATTAACAGATTCATATCAAATTATTTCAGCTCTTTAATTCTGCTGTACAATACCATCGGCCAGAGCAGGACCCAAAGGTATGGGGAGTGAGTCACTATTCATTTAAGATAAGTAAGACCCACACTGGAAATTTTCAGTTTCCACCCTTTTAAGCTGCATGGTGCTGTTCCTTTCTCTACTTTCATTATGCTGTTTTGTGCATGTTCTTCAAGTTTCTTTATAAGAAGGAAGAACCAAAGACAACTTAATGGACTGGAAATACTATGGGTTTCCAGAAACTCACTGTTTAGTCTGCCAATTCAATATCAACACAGTGAGAAGTCCTAAGACTCCACTGTGCTGAATAACCGTTGTGTGCATCTCTTAATGAAAGTAATATACTTACGAACAACTGAAGAACGATGATAGTGAGAAACTTAGAATTGAACTTATGTTGTGAAATGCAGCACTAAAGCAGGAGGCCTTTTGCCAGTCCAGCAACAAACTTGCATACTTTGTCCAAGCTCATTCTTCATTACAAATCTGACCGTGATTGGAATGATGGGTACATTTAAAATACACCACACAACCATGTTCCAAAAACACCACTTCCCCTCCCCCAAACCCTCTCTGCAGGCCATGCCAGGTTCAGAGAGTGTTGAGCCATGGGGTCAAAGAGATTTAAGGGCCCTTACATATCTCAGTAAAACCTCTGTATGAAAGAAAAAGAGCACCCAGGGCCCTTCAGTTACAACCCTCCTCCCGGCCATCAGCCCTTTCATTAATTTGGTCTCATCTGCAGGAGCCATACAATTCCCAGAGCAGTAGCATTGCCAGGCATCCGGCTTTTGACTGCCCACTCCCAGCGCGGGAACCGTGGCCAATGAGAGCTGCGGGGGCGGTGCCTGTGGGTGCAAGGGCAGTGCGTGGAGCCTCCGTGGCCACCCATGTGCCTAGGCAGGGACTTAGCAGCCGCTTCCTGGGAGCTGCAGTAAGCTCCACTGGCACCCTGCACCATGAACCCTCCCCACACACACTCCAACCCCGAATCCCCTCCTGACCCCAAACCCCTCATCCCTGGCCCCACCCAGAGCCCATACCCCCAGCTGGAGCCCTCACCCCCCCACACACACCCCAACCCCCTGCCCCAGCAATGGAGCCCCCTCCTGCACCCCAAATCTCTCATTCCCAGCTCCACCTCAGACCCCGCATACCCAGCCAGAACCCACCCCAACACCCTTCCCAGAGCCCTCCCCTGCACCCTAAACCCCTCATTTCTGGCCCCACCCAGAGCCTGCACCCCCAGCCCAGAGCCCTCATCCCCCTTCCGCACCCCAACCCCCTGCCCCAGCCCAGTGAAAGTGAGTGAGGGTGGGGAAGCATGAGTGATGGAGGGAGGGGGGATGGAGCAAGTGGGGGCCGGGGCCTCAGAGAAGGAGTGGGGCAGAGGGCAGGACAGGGGTATTCCATTTTGTGCGATTAGAAAGTTGCCAACCCTACAGAGCAGTCTTTTGCCACACAGGGTCTTATCTTGGGAATGTTTTAGTGCTAGAGAGCTCAATCTAAGGGTACGTCTATACTACAGAATTAGGTCGAATTTATAGAAGTCGATATTTTAAAACCCGAATTTATGGAATCGATTGTGTGTGTCCCCACTAAAGAGCGTTAAGACCATGAGGTCGATTGACTGTGTCCACAGTAGCGGGGCTAGCATCGACTTTCGGAGCATTGCATTGCGGGTAGCTATCCCACAGTTCCCGCAGTCTCCGCCGCCCATTGGGATTCTGGGTTGCGATCCCAAAGCCTGATGGGGCAGAAAACATTGTCGCTGGTGGTTCTGGGTACATGTCATCCCTCCCTCCATGAAAGCAATATTTTTCGCGCCCTTTTTCCGGGGTTTCCGTGTTTGCTACGGAAGCCTGCTCAGCTCACAATTACCGTACATCTCCAGCGTACGCCTGGACATTAGGTCTAGTGGGGATTCAGTCACACTATAATACGGGCAGAGGGATAGCTCAGCGTTCTGAGCGTTGGCCCGCTAAACCCAGGGTTGCGAGTTCAATCCTTGAGGGGGCCATTCCGCCTAAGGCTGGTAGTCGCGGGACTACACAGCAGGAGCTCCTTGCCTTCTAGCTGCAGATGGTGCAATATGCCATAAATGGTCGTGGTCGCGGGACCACACAGCAGAAGCTCCTTTCCTTCTCGCAGCAGATTGTACAATATGATTGGTATTCGTGTGCTCCTGGCCGGCGGCCTATGGTGTGGCTGGCCGGGGGCGCTTGGACATAAATGGGAGTGACCAGAGTGACTCTGGTCATTCTCTTTTTTACGTTTTGTTTAAGGGAGATTCAGTACTGCCTGGAACACGGGCGGAGGGATAGCTCAGCGGTCTGAGCGTTAGCCCGCTAAACCCGGGGTTGCGAGTTCAATCCTTGAGGGGGCCAGGAGCTGATGATGGATATCAAGCATATTGTACCATCTGCTGCTAGAAGGGAAGGCGCCTCCTTGCTCACCGCATATTGTACCCTCTGCAGCTAGAAGGAAATGAGCCTAACCCTTGCTCCCCCCTCCCTCCGTGAAAGCAACTGAGGGGGGAGCAAAAAATCCTTTCGCGCCTTTTTTCATATGGGCGCCATATTGCTGACTCCATTGTTATCCACCCGCTGCTTCTGCTGCCACTCTGCTGTCCTGCAAACTGCATACCAGGGAAAGCATGGAGCACGATCAGATCACCGCGGCTGTTCTCGCCGTTATGAACACCACGCGCATTGTCCAGGAGTATATGCAGAACGAGAACCAGGAGCTGCTACAGCTACAGCAGGCGAGGAGGCGACAGCAGCGCCCTGAGGACAGTGATGAGGACATGGACACAGACCTCTCTCAAAAAAGGCCCCCCCGCAAGGTGGACATCATGTTGTTAATGGGGCTTGTTGATACAGTGGAACGCCGATTCTGGGCCCGGGAAACAAGCACAGACTGGTGGGACCACATAGTGCTGCAGGTCTGGGATGAATCCCAGTGGCTGCGAAACTTTCGCATGCGTAAGGGCACTTTCATGGAACTTTGTGAGTTGCTTTCCCCTGCCCTGAAGCGCCAGGACACCAAGATGAGAGCAGCCCTCACAGTACAGAAGCGACTGGCGATAGCCCTGTGGAAGCTTGCAACGCCAGACAGCTACCGGTCAGTCGCAAATCAATTCGGAGTGGGAAAATCTACAGTGGGGGCTGTTGTGATGGAAGTAGCCAGGGCGATCACCAAGCTGCTGGTACCAAGGGTTGTGAGTCTGGGAAATGTGCAGCTCATACTGGATGGCTTTGCAGCAATGGGGTTCCCAAACTGCGGTGGGGCGATAGACGGAACCCATATCCCTATCTTGGCACCGGACCACCAAGCCAGCGAGTACATAAACCGAAAGGGTTACTTTTCAATAGTGCTGCAAGCACTGGTGGATCACAAGGGACGTTTCACCAACATCAACGTGGGATGGCCGGGAAAGGTACATGACGCTCGCATCTTCAGGAACTCTGGTCTGTTTCGGCTGCTGCAGCAAGGGACTTTCTTCCCAGACCAGAAAATAACCGTTGGGGATGTTGAGATGCCTATAGTTATCCTTGGGGACCCAGCCTACCCCTTAATGCCATGGCTCATGAAGCCATACACAGGTAGCCTGGACAGTAGTCAGGACCTTTTCAACTATAGGCTGAGCAAGTGCAGAATGGTGGTGGAATGTGCATTTGGTCGTTTAAAAGCTCGCTGGCGAAGTTTATTGACTAGGTTAGATCTCAGCGAAAACAATATTCCCATTATTATTACTGCTTGCTGTGCGCTCCACAATATCTGTGAGAGTAAGGGGGAGACGTTTATGGCGGGGTGGGAGGTTGAGGCAAATCGCCTGGCCACTGGTTATGCGCAGCCAGACACCAGGGCTATTACAAGAGTACAGCAGGGTGCGTTGCGCATCAGGGAAGCTTTGAAAACCAGTTTCATGAATGGCCAGGATGCTGTGTGAAAGTTCTGTTTTTCCCCTGTAATGAAAAGCCCCGCCCCTTCATTCACTCTACTTCCCTTTACCCAAACCGCCCTGCCCTCCCCCCCTCGATCACCGCTCGCAGAGGAAATAAAGTCATTGTTGCTTAAAAATCATGCATTCTTTATTAATTCGTAAAACAAAGAGGGGGAACTATGGGGCTAACTGCCACAGTCTCCCGGGATAGCTGGTGGAGGAAGGGAAGCATCAGGATGGGTGGTGGAGGAGGGGATGAGGGAAGGACAAGGACACACAGCACTTTAAAACTTATTGAATGCCAGCCCTTTCTTGCTTGGACTGTTCTCTTGACTTGAGTGGTTGGGTGCACGGAGGCCGCCCAAACGCGTTCTTGGGCGTCTCGGGGATGAGGTTATGGGACTCGGGAAGGAGGGCTGTTGGTTACACAGGGGCTGTAGCGGCGGTCTGGGCTCAGGCGGCCTTTCCTGAACCCTACGCCTTTCCTCAGCCATAAGCCGGAGGATTTCCGTTTGATCCTCCAGTAGCCTCAGAATTGCATCCTGCCTTCTCTCTGCACGCTGACGCCACCTACTCTCTTCATCCCGCCAGTCATTCTCTTCAGCACGCCACCTGTCCGCACGATCAAATTCTGCCTTCCTGGACTCCGACAGTGTCTGCCTCCACGCATTCTGCTGGGCAGCTTCAGTGTGGGAGGATTCCATGAGTTCTGAGAACATATCGTCTTGATTCCTTTTTTTTTTACTTCTAATCTTCGCTAGCCTCTGGGACGGTGATGAAAGGGGTGGCGTTGAAACATTTGCAGCTGCGGGAGGAAACAAACGGGAGAGGAGTAGTTTAAAAGACACATATTAGAGAACAATGCTCCAAACATTACATATCACATATGCATTTGGTCCAAGGTTGCACTTTGCCTGTTATATTGAGGGTCTGCCGGTTTGGTGTGAGAGATCACACAAGCAACAAGTTGGTCCGGCGGGCAACAGAATTCGGCTTGCAGGCAGCCATGGTAAGCCACAGTCTATAGGCTTCTTTAACCTTCATAACATGTGGGAATGTTTTCAAACAGCAACCCCCTCATTTCCCATAACAAACAGCCTTTGGGCTGGCAATTTAAAACTGGTTGGCAATTGAAAAGGGAGGGGCGGCGGTTTTCGGGTTAACGTGCAGCGCGAACCTAATCGACACCCCCCCACACACACACAGACACACATCCAAGATGTTCGCTGATCCCCCTCCCCCCACCGCGTGGGTCACAGCGGGGAAGATTTCCGTTCAGCCACAGGCAAACAGCCCAGCAGGGATGGAGCCCCTCTGAATACCCCCTTAATAAAATTCCCCTATTTCAACCAGGTGACCATGAATGATATCACTCTTCTGAGGATAACACAGACAGATAAAGAACGGATGTTGCTTGAATGCCAGCAAACACCGGGACCATACGCCGCCATGCTTTGCAAAGCAATGATTCCAGACTACGTGCTACTGGCCTGGCGTGGTAGAGTGTGTTACCATGGAGCACAGGATAAGGCTGCCCTCCCCAGAAACCTTTTGCACAGGCTTTGGGAGTACATCCAGGAGATCTTTCTGGAGATGTCCCCGGAGGATTTCTGCTCCATCCCCGAACATGTTAACAGAGTTTTCCAGTAGCTGTAGCTGTACTGGCCGCGAATTGATCATTAAACACGCTTGCTTATAAAACATGTATTAATTAACAGAGGTACACTCACCAGAGGCACCAGAGGTCCCTTCTCCTGCATCGAGCATGCCTTGGGTGGGTTCGTAGGGTACTGGCTCCAGGGTGACAAAGAGTTCCTGGCTGTCGGGGAAAAGGGCTTCTCCACTTCCTTGCTGTGTCTGGGCGCTATTTTCAGCATCATTATCATCATCATGCTCCTCTGTGGTTTCTGATGATCCACATACGGAGTCATACCACATGGGTGGGTCAGTGCTGGCTGCACCTCCTAGAATGGCATGCAGCTCATCATAGAAGCGGCATGTCTGGGGCTCTGACCCAGAGCGTTTGTTTGCATCTCTGGTTTTTTGGTAGGCTTGCCTGAGCTCCTTAATTTTCACGCGGCACTGTTGCGCGTCCCTGTTGTAGCCTCTGTCCTGCATGCCCTTGGAGACTTTGGCATATGTATTGGCGTTTCTTCTTTTGGACCGTAGCTCTGCTAGCACGGTTTCGTCTCCCCATACAGCGATCAGATCGCGTACTTCAACATCGGTCCATGCTGGAGCTCGTCTTCGGTTCTGGGACTCCATCATGGTCACCTCTGCTGATGAGATCTGCGCTCACCTGCAGCTCACCACGCTGGCCAAACAGGAAATGAAATTCAAAAGTTCGCGGGGCTTTTCCTGTCTACCTGGGCGGAGCATTGGAGCTCAGACTGCTGTCCAGAGCGGTCAAATGTTGCACTGTGGGATAGATCCAGGAGGCCAATACTGTCGAATTGCGTCCTCACTAGCCTACATCGATTCGGCAATATCGCTTTAAGCGCTAATCCCCTCGTTGGGGGTGGAGTGGCGAGATCGATTTTAAGAGCCCTAGAAGTCGATGTTAAGGGCTTCGTCGTGTGGACGGGTGCACGGATCAATCGAAATAACGCTAATAAATTCGACCTAAACTCGTAGTGTAGACCAGGGCTAAGTTTCTCAGTGGCACCTAATGCAGCCTCAATAGAAGTATGTATTACTGAGGCTGCATCAGTCTTCACTGTTGAGCATCATAGTGCAAATATATAGCTCCATCCTCAGTAGGTCACTGGCAGAAAGAACAAAATGGGACTTCCCAGCAGCTGCAGCAGGAAGTTGGTGAGCTACAAGAGAATCCTGGTATGATGAACTGGACACAAATACCCTCAGAGAAGGTTTATTGTAAGCTTCCTTTGGGTTGGATATAGATGACAATATGAGGACTACACATAAGGCCTGATTTTGCAGACGACACTTACTACCGGGCACAGTACATGGCTTTAATAGGACCAGTTGCAGTCATAAGTGTTTACACTACTAATAAGCCCACTTAGGGGAAATCTATTTCCATTAAGCAGAGAATGTTTTTGATTGTGAAAACTCCTTTCAGCTATTGTTGGGAAAAAACCCCAAACAGATCAGATACTGTAACATCCAGTTTGGCACTGACCAATAGCAAAACTTCTCATTTTATCCTGATAAGAGTATTCACATATCTCTGTTCCACTAGACCCCTCACGGCCCTATTGCTCTGCTCAAAGAGATTTCAGTTTCTCTAGATAGCTTTAATCAGCTATGCAGAAATCTTGGAATGTAACCTAGCTAGGGGGAAACCTCAAACAGCATTGCAATTTAGTTAGTTTCAAGTGGGCACTGAAAACTTTGGTATCTTATCCAAATTGGCACCCCACAGACTTTACTCTGATCTACACAATTCTCAGGATCCTGCAGCACACCCTTGCCCTTATGCCTTGCCAGGCCCTGACAGGCCTTCCCAAACAAAGACTTCCAATCTCCTATGGTACTGCAAATCTCATATGCCCATAATTGGCTTCAAACCCTTCTCCCCCTCCCCCTTTGCCACAAGTTCTAAGGCATTCTATCCTCCCTCCTGAGGTTTTATTTAATAAAATTACAAGGGCAGCAGATTCTATTTAGAAATTATTCTAGCTTTGGAAATACATGCACAGCTTCCATTGTCATCAAGGACAGCAGCTGTAACACTTCTTATTTCCCAGCCAGCACCTCCACATTCAAACATGTTGAGCCATGGAACAGCCCTTATCCTGGTTGCATGCTCCCAGAGGTTTTATATAGCACAGGTTCCGCTATTTAGTGCATAGCACCCCAGATCTTTCAGCTTTTTATTTTGTGAGCATTGCCCAGAAAACATCTTACCACAGCTAAACAAAGTTCCCAAGCACAACCCCAGATGGAATGTTATCGGCTAAATATCACAAAGAACACTATTGGGGAAGGGGAAACATATCACTTATCACAATAGAGCAGAACCTTTAAGGTTTTAGCTAAGGGTCTATTTGGTTCTTTAGCTGATCAGGTTAATCTATCCCTTGTATAAGCATGTGTGTGCCATGTGGCCACACCCTTGTGATGTCTCAGAACAGTGAGCACTTTCACTATGCATTTATTCTAGTTGTAAAACGTTACCCCAAAATGCAAAGGCTCTGTTGTTTCTCTACCACAAGACATCCTCACAAGTCCCAAAATCTCAGTGACACAGGTATACCCCCATAGCAAGCTGTGTGTTTGAGTGAGTTTCTCTGTTAGAACTGAATGACACCTGTGATCAAAACATGGGAAGACACTTGAGTGTCCATTCCACTCCATTGTCTGCAGAGGCTCAAACTGGCCTTTATCTGCACACACACAACTTTAGAGAACAATTTGGAGGCACTGTTAAGTGCACATGTAAGCAATAGGCTTGTACACAACAAGCCCATTTGTTCAGGGAACCTTTACATATGTATGTTATCACCTACACATGCAATGAACTCTAACAGGGGGAGGGATAGCTCAGTGGTTTGAGCATTGGCCTGCTAAACCCAGGGTTGTGAGTTCAATCCTTGAGGGGGCCATTTAGGGATCTGAGGCAAAAATTGGGGATTGGTCCTGCTTTGAGCAGGGGGTTGGACTAGATGACCTCCTAAGGTCCCTTCCAACCCTGATATTCTATGATACTCACTTGACCACATAAATGATTTTACACATAAAGTGCTTGTGCAAAATTGTACATACATACACACACAAGGCTTCCTTTTTACAAGAAATCAGGTCCTTATTGCCTCACTATAACAAGTTCCCACTCCATCCCTGGAAACCCTTGCTGGGAAGCCCTCCTGGTGATTAAACAGCACATACACTCTACCAGAGTATCTTCATCAAATATCTTTTTTATTATTATTATTATTTCTTACCTTACACTTCAAGCGCAATGCAATGTAGCAGCAGATAGAAGGGTCCTATTCCCTGGCTCAGCTTTTTCGATAGCTTGCTTTTTTTTCTCAGCTACCCAGCTGGTGAGCTAATTACCTCATTAGCTCATCAGGTTTCAGAGTGGTAGCCGTGTTAGTCTGTATCCACAAAAAGAACGAGGAGTACTTGTGGCACCTTAGAGACTAACAAATTTATTTGGGCATAAGCTTTCATGGGCTAAAACCCACTTCGTCAGATGCATAGAGTGGAACATACAGTAGGAAGATATATCTATATACATACATATACATACACACACAGAACATGAAAAGATGGGGATTGCCATACCAACTCTAAGAGACTAATAAATTAAGGTGGGCTATTATCAGCAGGAGAAAAAAAAACTTTTGTAGTGATAATTAAACGCTGGAATAAACTGCCCAGGGCGGTTGTGGAATCTCCATCTCTGGAGATATTTAAGAGTAGGTTAGATAAATGTCTATCAGGGATGGTCTAGACAGTAATTGGTCCTGCCATGAGGGCAGGGGGCTGGACTCGATGACCTCTCGAGGTCCCTTCCAGCCCTAGAATCTATGAATCTATGAATAATCAGGATGGCCCATTTCAAACAGTTGACAAGAAGGTGTGAGTAACAGTAGGGGGAAACTTAGCATGGGGAAATAGTCTTCAGTTTGTGTAATGACCCAGCCACTCCCAGTCTTTATTCAGGCCTAATTTAATGGTATCCAGTTTACAAATTAATTCCAGTTCAGCAGTTTCTTGTTGGAGTCTGTTTTTGAAGTTTATTTTGTTGAAGAATTGCCACTTTTAGGTCTGTTATTGAGTGACCAGAGAGACTGAAGTGTTCTCCTACTGGTTCAACTTCAAAAACAGACTCCAAGAAGGAACTGCAGAAGTGGAATTAATTTGCAAACTGGATACCATTAAATTAGGCTTGAATAAAGACTGTGAGTGGCTGGGTCATTACACAAACTGAAAACTACTTCCCCACGCTAATTTTCCCCCTACTGTTACTCACACCTTCTTGTCAACTGTTTGAAATGGGCCACCCTGATTATCACTACAAAAGTTTTTTTCTCCTGCTGATAATAGCCCACCTTAATTGATTAGTCTCTTTGAATTGGTATGACAACCCCCATCTTTTCATGTTCTCTGTATATATATCTATATCTATGTAGATATAGATATATATCTTCCTACTGTATGTTCCACTCTATTCATCTGATGAAGTGGGTTTTAGCCCACAAAAGCTTATACCCAAATACATTTCTCCTCATTCTTATTAGCGCATCAGACTCCCTACAGGTGCAAATGATCTCCACTAACCTTCTAAACCCAATCAGACAACCTAACTCCCTTCTTCTCTAATTATCCAGTGCCCTGATCAGGGTGCTGGCTCCCAAAAGGGACTCACTTTAAGACCACCATCACACTCAGAACAAAGAGGCAAGGTCTTTTTAACCATTTCCTGTTCTCTTTAGTATGCAAATTCCTTTCAAAACCGCTAACAAGCTTTCATTTCATTCCACTCTATCCTTCCTCATACTGGATATTGGGTCACCTGCTTTAAAAAAAAAAAAAAAAAAAAAGCATCTTCCACTTTAGCATTTCCAAGTGAAAAGGGTATCTCACTCACTTGTAACACATCTTAATTGCTTCATTATATTTTTATAGAGCACCTGAAGTTGGAAGCAACTTAATTACAATGATTCTTGTTTTATAGATAGTTAACGGAAATGCAAAAAGTGCATATCCTGCAGCACATGTATTACATTTTTGCCCCCTCTGCACATTCAAAGACAACATAAAACCAGCAAATTAATAAGGCACTAAGATGTTTGAGAAATGCTTTTAGAATTTAGAACCACTATGGATTAGAATCCCTTTTCTCCCCACACCCTCATGAACTTTCAAAACATTCTCTTGCTCTGGCCATCATCCCCTTTAATGAAGACCTGTACTCAGTTTCTTCATTACCTTGGGTGGCCTGCTTTGGGAGAGCCACTGAATGAATAGATTAGAAAACTAAAAGCAAGTTTCACCCTAAGATAAAAAATGATTTCATCTGGAAACATATGCACAGCTCAATGAGAGCTGTGTGTGCATATTCAAAGCCAGAGGATGGCCTGGTTTTTGCTATTTATGTGAACTATATGTGCACATGATTCTTGTTTACAATAAGATTCATTCACAATGCTTTGGCTTAAAAATAATTTTCACTGATTGAAGATCCCGTTACACTGTCCCAGAAGTGTAAAGTTGCCTCTGTGTAAATGAGAATCTGGTCTATGGCTGATTTTTAAATCATTTTTGGTGATTGTTCTATGTATATAAAAAGAAAAATTTGTGATGCTACTGCCCCTAATGCTGCAGTTATAATTCTGCTTCAAGAACGTTGGTGTTAATTCAACACACACTGGCACTGTGAAATATAGTGTTAGCAGAGCTTCAGTTTCGCTTCCCTTTTTTAAACACATTTGCCATCTTTCCTAATGAAACCACAAACAGAAATCCTCCCTTTTCCCTCAGAAATATCTCATTTCAATGATATAATGCATAAGGCTTGAAAGATCTTTATATACTGCAATCAATCTAAGTAATAACATTACATACAATTTTCCCTTCTGATTGAAATTAGCGCAAAAGAGAAAAATGGTTTTAGTTTTAAAAGCATGGGTCAACTAGATGGTTTAGTGTAGATTCTCATTTGTAAGGGCTAAATAGTCATTAGCACAATGGCAGGGTAATAATTAAATTAAATTGCCTTTTTACTGTATTAAAAAATGTCAAGGCATCGGAGGATTTTTTGCCTCTCTTCCTTACATTAACAACCATTATTTTCAGGTTCTCTACCTGATTTTCTCTTAATAGTAGGTCAGCAGACTCACAATTATTAAACAATAGCATGACAGTAGATAAATTAAAATTTGCTGATGAGGAAGAAAAAAAAAACAGCTATAATGAAAAACGTAGTGAGCAGCCAGCGTAATCCAAAAGGGTTTGGCTCTTCTGAGGGTGGGACTGACACTGAACAAATGAGAAATACTGCTGACAAATGTAAAGCATTGCACATTGGTCACAACAGTCAGACAAGCGTAATGCTAAGCACGACATATTTAAAATGAAAATGAATAGTATCTCAGTCCAAGAAGACCAAAAAGTCCATCCCACAAATAAGCCTTGCCAACAAAGGAAAGGCAGTTGTTCTAGAATACATACAGCAGCCCAAATACATAAGCAAACTATAGATCAAGTAGATTTTACAATATATGGTTACTCTTTTTGGAATTTGAACAAAATAAATACACAAGCAATGATCAGAGGTGGACCAAAGCACGAATGAGTCCTTTAAAAAGGTAATAAATATGGGTTATGAACAAGAGTGGTTAATATTTGGATGGAAATTTCATGTATGTTACTACGAAAAAGGCTTTTTTAAAAGTAGCCAAATCAATAATAGGGAGACTGTACAATTCTCTTGTAGGATAAATGTGCTCGGTTTAGAATATTTTTTTAAAGATATGCGTCAAATTTTTCAGGTGCTGTAAGTTATTTCAAATGAACCACCCATATTTGTAGGTATAAATCCTCACATATTCACCACCATTTTCTTACATCTCTTGCAATCAAGTCAGTTCAGAAATAATTTTCTTTGCCCTGATAAGATATCAAAATATCTTGACCAAAACTACTGGAAAATGGTTAGATAATATTTAAGGGATATAATGCTATTTAATAGACTGCATAACTACTCTGAGCTCAGTGGCTTTTATCTTTTTAAAGGAAATTTAGTTCTGGCGGAAGGTACAAGACTGACAGCACTGGAAACTTATTTCCTGCATGGGTAATGACGGTGCAAGCTTCTATCTGGCCTCTTTAATGTGCTTCCACTCTGACCTAGAGGTACCAGTGCTAGGGAGGAGAGAGCAATGCAGTCTCCATGCTTATTTGGTCCTTCATCTCTTTGCTGACATTGATATTATTCTCTGCTAACTGTGTTGGTGTCTCTGTCCTTTGGACAGACAAAGTCCTGGCTGGAATGATTTAGTCGGTGTTGGTCCCGCTTTGAGCAGGGATTGGACTAGATGACCCCCTGAGGTCTCTTCCAGTCCTAATATTCTATGACTCTATGACACACCGGGGTGGATATTGACTGGTGCAGCAACAATATTTCTCCTGAAACTGGAATGAACCACCAACACATTTCGCATTAGTGGGAAAAGTATTCAGATGATAATTACATGGGCCCCTACTGAACTGGGCTGAATTTGAACCAAATGCCTAGGAATGAAAGACTTCATGTATTATAACCAATCTCCAGAGCCAAATAGTCCGTTATCCATTCTTATTTTGGGCAGCGTAACTCATTTTCCCACCAAAAGCAAGCTATTATTACATGACTGAAACTACCCACACATGAAAGTCCTGAGTTGGTGGCCAGTGACAGAAACATTTCCACGAGCGGAGATTTCCTCCCCTCTAAAAGAGAAAGATGGAGGTGGTAGCAGTCAGGTTAAGTTGGGTTGTCAATGCAATTGATTTATCAAGCAAATCTGATGGAGATGCAGTCTCAAAGAAAAACCAAGATAAAAATAAAACACTAGAGTGAAAGTAAGGGTTACGGGGAGTAACTTGTAGGAAAAGCCCAGAGGACATTATTTTCATGCAGTTGCACTCAGAAGACAGAAAGATGTCCATTCTGGACTGGACAACCGGAGGGAAATATGCGGTAGACAGGAATAACATAGTTGCTGAAATATGCTGTGAGCAGGGATGTGTGAAAAGTTTGGTTACTTACATCCAAGAAGCCTCCCAATATTGGGTTCTAACCAAACCTACACAAACAACAGCCCCATTGTTAATGAACTTGCATGGAGCTTGGCAAAAGAATTGTGTTCATAGCCCCAGCACCAGCGCTCCTTTACCACCAGGCTTCCCCAAAGCCAGCCAGCCCCAGCTTCAGCTCCAAGCCCAGTGCTCCCCTACTTGCCGTGGCTTTCTTTGGCAGCCATTTCCCTCTATTTACTCTCCTGCATTTTTCACTGACAACCTTCTCTGACTATAAAGTGAGCTAAACAATAATGGAAGCATGTTAGTCATTTTTCAAACTGCTTTGTGGTATTACAGGTCATTAATAAACGTCTGTCTGTGGATATTCTATTTAGAAGAAATGCTTCAGCACCAGATTTACAAGACGCTCACATTTCATTCAACACGGCAGCAATAATCCCCTGTGCCCTCCAGGGAGCTCTTACCCTGTGGATTTTCACTTTTTGCATACAAGTTATTCCCTAGATTCAGTGGCATTAACTGGAACCTATGCCAAGTCATTATAGGCATTACCTTAGAAGACAAGGGGAAAATGAAGGGAGAGTTAGAAGAGGGTACCAACTCTTCATGTAGTCATTAAAAGGCAAGATGGGTATGTATGTGTTTGTCTACATAGCCAGGGATCTGAATTCTCTTTTTCTAACTTTGATTGGATATATTGAAATTTTCCTTTGTGGTATTTCCAACTAAACCCAAAGCTAGTGCCATGAGAAAGACACTTTCTGAGCAATTTCCTGAGCAAAGAGATTCAGAAAAGCCATGGCTGGGCAGCATATGCCCTCTGAAAACCAGGCCTCTTTAATGGGTTTCAATTTGGGCACGCAAAATCACTAGCTGATTTTGAGAATCTTGGTCTCTAAATCAAAGAAAAATTGTAGCTGGCAAAACTTTAATGGGAAGTATTTGTTTCTTTTGTCTTTATTTGTGACTCTTTCCTCACAGGTCAGACGACAGAGATATTCTAGAATGTTGCCTGTTTAAATGAGAAGCAACAGACGATAACGTCACATATTTCTCTTGCATTTAAATGTATTTATTCTAGTCTTATTAGATGTGAACCTCAAAAGGTTTGGAAGCTGTGTTCACATAAGCCTCCAAAGGTTATGGGGCTGTATTTTCAGAAGGGTTATTTTGATGCCTAAGTGGAAGCCGAAGCGGCCAGATTTTCAAAAGCACTCCATGCCCTTTGTTCTTAATGGGAGCTACTGGGGGAGGGTGTGTCTACACTTGAAATGCTCCTGCCGTTGCATTGCTGAAGTGCCTCAGTGTAGACACTGCTTAGAACAACGGGAAAGGTTCTCCCATCTGCATAGAGAAATAACCTCCCCGAGAGGCGATAGCTAGGTCAACATAAGAATTCTTCCATTGACCTAGCGTTGTCTACACTGGGGGTTAGGTTGGTTTAACTACACTGCTCAGGGTGCGACATAGTTAAGGCAACTTAATTTTCTCATGGAGACCAGCCATGGGTGAAGAATTCTTTTGAAACTCTAGCTCTAATTTTTTCCTTTTTAAGGCCCTCATACTTTGCTTGTGGCATCATTGCTAGGGAACTGTGACATGCATTGGCTGGATGTAGAGGTTAAATTTAAATTTCTCTCATTCACACACAGTAATTGTGTTGGCAGTTCTGGCTGTGAAAGGTGTAGCGAGCAACTTGCTGCATCAATTAATTGCCACCATGTCAGGACATGGCAAGGGGTTGATGGACTCCTGTTGTGTCAAACAGTTCCCCATTCCGTATGGAATATTCCTAAGATATTTCATCTGCTGGTCTCTACATTTCTGTCATCACTGACATGCAGTAATTGCATGTTCAGCTCTGGTTATGAGAGGCACGTTAATCTCCTTGTTTGTTTACAACCTTGTTTAAAAATTGCTTTCCATGAATACTTGTGCATGTGAGTTTAACATTTGTTTTCTTCAATTTCATGCCAGTAAAACTCAATAACTGCATCAGCTCCTCATTGCTAAAAGAACATTTCTCGTTAGCAATACGACGAGTGGACATTAATTCATAAATTGGAATGCTTTACAGCATTACACCTACAGAACTGCATGGTACTGCAAAGACCTTTTTAAATTCCCTTGCTGCAGCTTTTGCATCTGCAGATACTGCAGGAAGCGGATATATTGTGAAATTCATGGCAGAGAGCGCAGCCTGCTTCGGTGACAGAGATGTTTCCAGTGGGTTTTCTGTGTTCATGGACGTGAAAACCTAATTAATCTGTCAGGATTAGTATTAGGAGGTTCATTTCAAAAGCAGAGTTCACACAGATTAAAATGCTTTGTCAATTTTATTTATTTTGATTTAAGAAGCCCAAAACCCCAAAGATATTTAGCTCTGCATGTTTATTTATAATGTATAGTATAGTACGTGCATTATGCATTGAGAGGCAGTATGCTGTAGGGGACAAGTATGATAATCAGAGTCCAGACACCCCAAGAGGAGAACAGAACATTTAAGCCCCAAAAATAAGCAGTTAAACCAACTGATTGCACATTGTGTTATTGCACAATAAAAATATATCAAGTAAGATCTTTTATGAAAGCTCAGAATGTCCTGAACTTGACGGCCATTATGAGCTATGTATACAGACTGTGGTTCTGAATTTATGTATTTGTGTATATAGAAAACTGTGCTCATAATCTGTGATGAAACTTCACAGCAGGGTGGTGAGCAGTCAACCAGGGAAGGGGACCTCCCAAACCAGTTGTTTACATGAAACTGGCTTCAAGTAACTATCCACTGACCAGCCCAGGAAAAGACAATGGTGGACCATTAGAGTTAATGGAAAGACACTGAGACAACTCAAAATAGAAATGAATATCCTAGCTCTGGAACATCAAGTCAGGGGGGAGTTTTCTCACTCTGATTAACCAGAAATCACCATTGACTGAAAGGAGGGGGGCGGGAAAGCCTTTTAAAAGCAGGCTCAGACTGAGGGCTTGTCTAGACTGGCAAAATTTGTCACCAAAAACTGGCTTTTGGTGACAAAACAGCGATAGCATACACACCGCAATGTGACTTTAAAAAAAAACGCCTAGTTTTGGCGACAAAAAACTTCCCCCCTCCCCCACATGAGACACTTTTGTCTTTTCCCCTCCATCGTCGATAGCCCCAAGGAGTAAGAGGGAGTAACCCACAAGTTGAAATTCTGGATGAAGAAGTGGAGCTAGAAGAGGCTGTGGAGCTCCCAGCGGGGTCACCTGGTGGGTCAGGCAGCCAGGAACTTTTCTCCACTCCAGAAGTGCTCTACGGGGAGCAGGAAGCAGATGAGACAGTGGGTAAGTTGCTGTGGCTTGTGTAGGGAATTGAACAGTGGGAGGCAGGTAGTGTTTTCTGTGAGCTGAACACTGCTCTGTGTAGCTAATCTGCATGGCCAAGCAGGGTGTCAATGGACATCGAGACCTGCAGGGAATCCTCCAGAGAGAGGCTCTGGAAAGTTTCCAAGAGGTACTTGTTAATCCTCTGCCGCAGATTCCAAGGGATTGCAGCCTTGTTAGGTCCCCCATTGTAGGAAACTGTACCATGCCATTTAGCAATCTCTGGAGCTGGGACCAAAGTGGCACATAACTGAGCTGCATATAGACCGGGGTGAAAACCGCAAGCATTCAGCAGCTGTGCCCTGGTTTCTCTGGTCACCTGCAGCAGTGAGATGTCAGCCAGCAGGTTTTATAGATTCATAGATTCTAGGGCTGGAAGGGACCTTGAGAGGTCATCGAGTCCAGCCCCCTGCCCTCATGGCAGGACCAAATACTGTCTAGACCATCCCTGGTAGACATTTATCTAACCTACACTTAAATATCTCCAGAGATGGAGATTCCACAACCTCCCTGGGCAGTTTATTCCAGTGTTTAACCACCCTGACAGTTAGGAACTTTTTCCTAATGTCCAACCTAAACCTCCCTTGCTGCAGTTTAAGCCCATTGCTTCTTGTTCTATCCTTAGAGGCTAAGATGAACAAGTTTTCTCCCTCCTCCTTATGACACCCTTTTAGATACCTGAAGACTGCTATCATGTCCCCTCTCAGTCTTCTCTTTTCTAAACTAAACAAACCCAATTCCTTCAGCCTTCCTTCATAGGTCATGTTCTCTAGACCCTTAATCATTCTTGTTGCTCTTCTCTGGACCCTCTCCAATTTCTCCACATCTTTGGAGAAGTTTGGCCGCCTTTGAAAAAGTGTGGGATAATTTTAGAATGAGTTCCCTGCAAGCCATGACCTTTTTGTCCGTAGGCACAACAGCCTTCCCTTCCCCCCCACTCCTGACACTCACCATGATTGGGGTGCTCGCGGAGCTGTGTGCCTGCCTAGAGTCTCAGAGAGAAAGTGATTTCTACTAGCAAAAGGCCCCTTTTATTAAAATATTTCAATCATTTGCTGGAATGTAACCATCCTTCTTCTGTTCAGCACAGACCTTCCTTGAGGAATACACCACGCACTCCCACAGACTGGCTTCGGGAGATAAAGAAAACCTGAGGCTCAGCAAAGAAGACATGTTCCGGGAGGTGCTGCAGTGCAATGAGAGACAGACCAGGGAATGGAAAGAGTTCTGTCCTGTCTTTCGGCTTCCCAGCAAAGAGAATGCTGCTTTTGCTAGGCGAGTGACAGAGTGGATGATAAAAGTTATGGAGGATCAGACAGAGATGCTCAAGTCTTTGATACAGCTGAAGACTGAGCAGATCTGTGGTCAACCTCCAATGCAGCACATGCACAATTCTTTGCCAACCCCACTATGCTCACACATTCCTTTTCACTTCACAGCACTCCAGAGTTTTCCCATCACTCCACCCCCTCTCAAGCTTGCACAATGATAGCTGGAGCTACACACAGTTGTGAGGTTTTACCCTTTTTAACACTAAATAAAGGCCAAGGTATTTAACGGTACAGCATTTTTATTCTGTGTTCTACAAAAGCGTATAGCAATCAATTCACTCTCGGGAACAGGCTTCTAAAGCATTTTGTTGCATGGATCTTGGGCAGCAAAATTGTACATTGATGCACCAGGGAAGCAACTCCAAAGCAGACATATGTTACTGCCCCTCATTGTCAAAGTGGTTCCTCAAAGCCTCTCTGATGTTAATAGCAGCCCTCTGGGCTCCTCTGACAGCCCTAGCATCTGGCTGTTCCAACTGTGCAGCCAAGCGATCTGCCTCAGTGCTCCACACCTGAGCAAACATTTCACCCTTAGATTCGCACACATTATGCAAAGTGCAGCACGCAGCTATGACCACGGGGATAATATCCTCGGTAAGGTCTAGCCTGCCATTGAGACACCTCCAGCGAACTTTCAAATGGCCAAAGGCACATTCAACAACCATGCAGCACCTGCTCAGCCTGTTGTTTAAATGCTCCTTGCTGCTGTCCAGGTGCCCTGTGTAAGGTTTCATGAACCAGGGCTGTAAGGGGTAAGCCGGGGCTCCCAGGATGTGGGCATTTCCACATCCCGCACTGCGATCTTGTGGTCTGGAAAGAAAGTCCCCACCTGCAGCTTTCTGTACAGGCCACCGTTCCTGAATATGCATGTGTCATGCACCTTTCCAGACCAGCCTGCATTAATGTCTGTGAAACGCCCCCGGTGATCCACAAGCGCCTGCAACACCCTGAAGAAGTATCCCTTTCTGTTGATGTATTCAAGGTGGTCTGGTGCTAAAATTGGAATCTGTGGGCCATCAATTGCCCCACCAGTTAGGGAAACCCATCTCTGCAAAGCCACCCACTATTTCATGCACATTTCCCAGAGTCACGGTCCTATGCAGCAGGATGTAATTTATTGCCCTGCACACTTGGAGTAATACAGCCCCAACAGTGGACTTCCCCACTCCAAATTGATTTGCACCTGACCGGTAGCAGTCTGGATTCACCAGCTTCCACACAGCGATTACAACACACTTCTCTACAGGAAGGGCAGCTCTCAATCTGGTGTCCTTGCACCGCAGGTCAGGGTACAACTCATCACATAGCTCCAGGAAGGTTGCTTTGCCCATTGTACCCACTGGTCATCATCCCACACCTGCATGACAATGACAATGCGATCCTACCTAGCCCAAAAGTGATGGTCTACCATATGCAGCTGCTCTGTGAATGCACAAAGCACTGATAAGTTGCTGTTGTTCATATCACCCTCGGGTGCCTGCAATTCATTCTCTGATAACTCAGCGAGTAACTCTGTGAGTAACTGTACTGCCATGCGCGATGTCCTCACGACAGCTAACAGCGCATAGGAGATAAGCGCGGGATCCATCCTCTCTCACCGCAGATGCTGGCACGCACTACAAAAGAATGACAATTGGGAAAACGGCGCAAAAGCCAGTAACCACTGGAGGGCTGGGACACAAAGTGGTGCATGACGGTACATTTTGCACATCCCCAGATGCGCCGGACTCCGTTTCCGCATTCCCACAACACCTAGCGACGCATGGTGTTGCCAGGCACTGTGGGATACATACCCACAGTCCATTGCTCTCACTGTCAACAAAGGTGCCCTGAATGTGGACCCGATCTGATGACAGAGGGAGCAAATATAGACTCACTTTGGCGACTTTGTTTTTGTCGATTTTTCCTTGTCGACATTAGTTTCATCGACAAAACTTTCCAGTGTGACAAAGCCTGAGGTTTTTTATCCAGAACTTGGGAGACAGTTTCAAGGCAGAAAATTGTCCATGAATGCTGGATCCCTCCTGTATCTAGGGAATACATTGGGAAACTGTTTTAAAGTAATAGCTATCCACCACTGAAAAAGGGATTTTATCTAATATGGAAGTGAAAAGCATCTTGCATCTTGATGTATATTTTCTGTGTAACTTGTATATATTTGCTCCCCATTCCTATTTCATCTTTGAATCTGTGGTTTTCCTGTTAAATAAACTTTTCATTTATGTTCACCACAAACAGGTCTCTGGTGTGCAAACCGTGTGGAGTGAGCCACACATGCCAAAGTGAGCTGATAACTGGGGAGCTGATTTCATGTCTTCGGGGATGATAAACCAGTGGGGTACAGTGGGAGTGTCTGCTAATTAGGAACTCAGGGTTGACAGATTTGGGGAGACTCAGGACTGGAAGGGCTGTTGGTGTCACCCTGAAAAGAGTACCTAGGTTGGCAAGAGCCAGGATGAGGCCTTATGCATATGTCAGGGATCTGAACTGTAGCTGCACAGCACAAAGGTACCCAAGGTTGCAGGGCAAGTGGCAACAGAATCCCTTACTGCTGTGGGTGGTTCCCAAAACATCGCAACAGGGCATTATACTGGGAGTCAGGAAACCTAGGTTTTAGTCCTGGCTCTACCATGACTTGCTGTGTGACCTTGATAATTTTGTTTCCCTTTCATCCTGTGTTGGTCATGTCTATTTAGATAGTAAGCTCTTTCAGGGGCATCTCTTCTCTCCCTATGGTTTTGTCTACACTGAAAAATTATATTGGCATAGCTTCGTCGGTCAAGGGTGTGAAAAAACACACCTCACTCTGACCAGTGTAGTTATGCCAACAAAACCCTCCGTGTAGACACAGCTTCCACTGATGTAGCTAACATTGTGTGTGTGTGGGGGGGGTGGGGGGTGTTCCTACACCAGCAGACGAACTTCTTCTGTTGGTGTAGGTTGCATCTACACCCGGGCGCTATGCCGGCATAACTATGCCGATATAGCTATGTCAGTATAGTCTCTGTAGTGCAGACATACCCTATGTACTTTTTACACAATGGGTTCCTGATCTTGGGGCCTCTAGGTGCTACTGAGATCGAAGTAATGTGGTATATTAAAATAGTTTCTCATCATCAACAACATGCACCAGATGTCTTGCTTCTGTCCATAGACATGTGAGTATAATATGTGAATATATGATTAGTCTAGAAAAAAAAGTCAGTTTAATGTTAGCAGGAATGAGGAATTCCCAGTAATTGACTAGTGATGTGAAATAGGAATCGAAGATCCAATCCAATATCTGATCCCTTTTACTTCTGCCTTCTAGACCTCCCAGGGCTACCAAGCAAGTCTCTGACTGGGCCTGTACCCTTTGCTGTTCCTACCTTTTGCTGTTCCATTCCACACTGTTGTCTGGACTAGGTCACATAGGTGCTGACTCCGTGGGTGCTTTGGGGCTGCAGCACCCATGGGGAAAAATTAGTGGGTGCTCTGCACCCACCAGCAGCCAAGCTCCCCTCCCCCAACCCCACTCCTCCTCCACCTCCTCCCCTGAGCGCACTGCGTCCCCGCTCCTTCGCCTACCTCCCAGCGCATCCCACCCAGCCACCACCAAAGAGCTGTTTGGCCGCTCCGGGAGGGGTGCGGGGAGAAGCAGGAACATGGCGCGCTCAGGGAAGGAGGCGGGGAAGAGCCAGGGCCGGGGTGGGGATTTGGGGAAGGAGTCGGAATAGGGGCAGGGAGGGGGTGGAGACTTTGGGGAAGGGGTTGGAATGGGGGCGGGGCGGGGCAGGGGCGGGAGGGGAAGGGCCTCATGGAAGGGGTGGAGTCGGGGGCAGAGGAGGATCGAGCACCCACGGGCAGGAGCAGAAGTTGGCTCCTATGGACTAGGATTTAAAAGATGTGTTGTCAAATGCCTAGGCTTCAGCTCAAGCCAATTAGCACATGTTAACATCTACACTGCTTGGCTACATTAAAGTGTTAGAATGTTTTAGCTAACACCTCATATCAGACCTTTAAATCCTGCTCTATTCAAACCCTCTAAATCAACACAGTCCCCATCTCTTTTCTCCTCCTAGGCCATGACCCTGCTTTCTTGGCTCAACAAAAAAAGACCTGCTCTGGCCCCTATAACCTCAAACATTTCCACATAATCTACAGGTCTCACCAGTGTCATTTGGGGACTCGCACGAGGCTCTGTGAAGTCCTTCATTAGTGATGATTGACAAACTACTCGCTACAGTATTTTATCTAAGTGATACAGTCTCTGCATGAGTTCACCTTTACATGTGACAACTGCACACCTGCAAGGTGCACTAATAGAATCACTGGGGCTATAAAACCCCTTTACTGAGGATATATGATTGAATTTCAGCAGCTATTTTCTCCTACTGCTGTTCTCATATTTGCCTAGCCTAAAGCTTTGCTTAAGTGCTAATGTTTTTATAATGTGTTCCCTTTCTAGCTGAACTGGATCAAAACACAGACTGCTACATTTCTGCTCAAGCAAGGCAGTGCCTGAGTCATCGGTCCCAAGACACCAATCTCAGCGTCTACCCTTGACAAAGGCAATTGTGTCACCAGCCTGGCAAAACATATTGAGAGTAAAAACAGTTACGGCCCAGCAACAATAAGCCTGCACAGTTAAAATTAAAGAAAAAAAATTGGAAAATGTGATCCCACTTCACACCATATTTTCTTAATGGAATTGATGTCACAGTAACGTATTAAGTGATGCATTTTAAAGGGAAAACAGGAAGAGAAATTCTTATGTATGTACAATGCCGGTCAGTTAACACTGCTGTAGAAATTGGCTTCCATGCAGACTTTGTGCCCACCTGAAGATCTCCTGCCCCCCTTAACTTTTGCATTCCTGGAGGTTTAAAATTGTAAGGTGCAAACTCAGTGATGCATGAAGGTTACTTTTGATACCTTTTTATAGAAAAGAAAAGAATGAAGAGCTATCATTGGAAATGAAAGAAAAGAAACAGGCTCAGTGTCCTAGCTCATTGGCATGTGTCTAAGACAAATGCTGCCTCAACAGTTGGTGAAAATGGTGTGCACAGGACCCTGGTCTGTCAAAATTCCCATTGATTTCAGTGGCACTTTTGTCTGAGTAAGAACTGAAAAAAGACATAATATGAAATCTTGGCCCCAGTGGCACAACTCCCATTGACTTCACTGGGACCAAAAGCTGACATACAGTGTTGACAACTCTTACGATTTTTCACTCTTGATATTTGTTTTGTTGTTGTTTTTAACAAGGCCTTAACTTTTGGAGTCATGTGACTATATGAGAATCTCAACTTCCATAAAAAAAAATAAATTATTGCAGAGAAACCCCTGAAAATATAAACCTAACAGTCTCAAAAACCAGGAGACAAAAAAAAAATCACCCCCCAATTATTATTTTTTACATCTCCTGGTCTTTGAATGCTTGGGGATGGCAACATTGAACACGTTAGGACAGGATCCTTAAATAAAAGTGCATACATGCTTACTGCACGTTTAGGACCAGATTATATCCATCCCTTGCTCGGAAGCAGAGAAAACAAGAAGCCTGTCTCCACCTCGCAAGTCCGGCTGGGACAATCTCTGTGTTCCCTCACCTGAGCAGAACTACTTGCTGCAGGTCATTCTGAGAAATGCAGCTCTTAGTTTATACGTTCAGCACACTGCAGCACATGTGGTAAAGACGCTCGGCATAAAAAAACCCCAACTCCATGAGCAACAGAAGTTTTGCTGTAGTGTAGACATTGGATAAAGTCTCCAGACTTTTAGGCTAAGCCCATGGAAGTCAATGGAAAGATTCCAATGACTTCAGCAGCACTTGCATCAGGGCTCCTTGTGACCAGCAATGTCTATTAATAAACTCTCTGCACTAAGGACACATAACCAAGATTATTTTGGGAGGCCTAATTTTCCCCTTAAGTAGTTTTAATGCAACTGAAACAAAGCAGCTTTAAAAGAGGTAGGAACAAAAATAAGAAGCTTCTCATGCATGTCTCCAACCCATTAAGCTTTCCTTTTTGGAAAATATTTACAACATTGTATTACAGCTAAATTAAATATAGTGAATGGATCTCTCCTAAGGGGATAAACTAAATTAAACCAAGAAGAGACCAAATCTAATTGTACTGCATTTTGTATAATCAAGCAGCAGGAATTACTTATTCTTCCTCAGTTCTTTTGCTTTGGTAGCACGTACATGTTATCAATTAGAGTAATATTTCTGTACCTTCAAAGAACAAAAGTGAGGAAAAATACACTTTAAAGCTTACAGTATTATATTAACTATCTAAAAAGTGATATGCAGTTGTTTACATAGTAAAGTAAACTTAAAGCAACTATTTCTATATATACGATGTATCTCCTCATCTATTGTATCATCCAGTCAAAACTCGATATTTTCCACAATTGTTTCTGAAAATTAATGTCATCCACACTATATTTTCTGTTCTTCATATTTAAATGTATATTAATTCCAACTGTAATTTCAACACACAAATAAGACAATACATGATCTTCCTTAGATTCACTTCGATCATATTGCAAGGATCCCATCACTTAGGTACAAAAACTCTGAGGGTTAGTATACATTACAAAGGCAGTATCCCTATAGCTATACAAGCAAAGCCCCCTAGTGGACACGCAGCTTATACCAGCAAAATGAGTTCTTTTGCCTCTATAGTTAAAGCACCTCCCCAAATGACATTAAAAGCTCTCTTTTGTGGATATAAGCTGTGTCTACACAGGGTTTTTTTCTGGCATAGCTATGTTGATTAGAGGTGTGGCACTCCTAAATGACATAGCTGTGCTAACAACACTTTGTAGTGTAGACCAGACATGAAGACTCATTATATCCTGATTCACACATGGCTATAAGAACAAAATATATTAAATGAAAAAGACAAGTGAACATATCATACAGATAAATTATTAATATAATTAAAAGTTCAAAAGGGAAATTTAGAGAATTTTTTTTTCCCCTAAGAAAAAACTGTATCATGAAACTAACATTTAGAAGTAATCGTACAAAATAGCTGCTTTCTGTGATGCTGATGTAACTCTGCCATTATACTGGATGTTGTCCTTAATAGTGCTCAGCACTGGCCTAACTCTAACTCAGCTCCCAAGTGAAGTCAATGGGGGTTTCACTTCAATAGGGCTGAGTAAGGTCAGTCCTAAGAGGTTTTGAACACCATCTCCCTCAAAAAAAAAAAAAATCTCCATCCATTTGCACAAACAGCCCAATTTGTGCAGTATGGATGGTATTTGCAGTTTTGCACAGCAATCATTGCACACCAGTTCCTAAATGTTCATTCTTAAATTACAACAGACAACTTATAGGAAATCTCCAATGCATACTAGCACTATGAACTCACTTTTCCAGGAGATGACAGGCTACGGTCCACCATTTCAATTATTCCTGATGGCCTCAGATAATGGATCAATTTCACTGATGCTCCACTGGGGCTACCACCAGTCAGGAAAGGATTATTTTTGGTGGCACTTTTAACACCTCTGGGAAAAAAAACATACCAAAAAAACCATTTGTATTATTGAAGGCATGACTGAAAATTAATTCAATGCTACCACAAGTGGCTAGTTCATTGGCATATCATCATCTAACCTGCAATTTATTTTCAGTGTATTTGTTTGCTGAAAATAAAGTTACTTGAAAACTTCAAAATTTAGAAGAGGGTTTGAGAGAGGCTGAGCATTTCCAGCAAAGTACATCCTAGGTGCATAAACCTACGCATCCTTCTAGAAAAAGGATGAAGCGGTACCCCATGCTCCAGCAATGTGGCTCTCTCCACAGGACCATGTGTGGTGGAGGTGCCACGGAAAGGCAGTGGGTCAGAACTGCAGGGATCCCTTGGCCAAAACATTATAGTTAGAGGGAAGGAAAAGAGAGCATATCACACCTAAAGCTCAGCAGCTGCAACGGGAGTGATGTCTGTATACGAAGCAAGGAAACAACCCTGAAGGAGGTATGTTCAATATCTTTAGTATCCCTAGACAATAAGGACCAGGCTTGCACTTTCCAAGAGATTTAAGGGAGCTAGTGTCCAACTCCCATTAAATTTCAATGCATGCAACTCCTTTAGTCTCCTTTGAAAATCCAGCCCAAATTCTCATCCCCAAGTATATAGGCATTGCATGGAAACATATGTACGGACTCAGAGGGACGGAATCTTCTCTCCACTCCACCCTGTAGAAGACAGTGTACATAGCAGTATCATGGTGACTGTGCATGCCCTATTGCAGAGAGAGAAGCGACCCCTTACTATGAAACAAGTTTTGTTCACATTGTTTTAAAAACACACTTTTTATTGATTTTCATGTGTTTGATTTTAATATTTGATAGCAAGTGCTATGAACTATGAAATACTTGCAATTCTGACAACAGATGGAAGATTAACTATATGGTTATAAAGATACCCATTTATTGCTCTCAGTACAATATATTATGGTAATGCCTTGTTGGGGGGAGGGTATATGGAATTAAATAGCATTTTAAGTACATCATGGTTTTAAATGGTCTGTCCAGAAAACAAAGGAGACAAAAAATAATAATAAAAAAGTAAATGTTTTTGTGCGTGTGTATGCATGCAGATAATAGACTGTACATAGGTATATTCAAAGTGCAAGACAGGACAATAAATGCTTTTTATATGCTCTTAATGTATTAGTATTAATAATGAGTTTATACCATGTAATGTCAACCAGATTGAAAAGTCATTTTTCCCAACCTAATCACCTCATCAACATGAACTAGTGGCTTGATCAAATACCTAACTGAAATCAAGGGAAAGACTTATAGTGGCTTCAGTGACTGTTGGAACAGGTCCTAAGATACTTAAGTTTATTTAGCAAAGCCTTTATGGTAGCTACTGTTGCTTAGCAAGTAGAGTTTTCTGTTGATTCCATCGTTCCACCATCTTCTTTTGGACGATAGAGATGGAAATAATTTTTTCTCCCCACAATTAAAATGAGAAGGGAATACCTTAAATCAGTGCTGACAGGGTGGAATGGTACAACAGAAAGACACAAACACCCTGTAAGAGTCTAGTCACTGAAACGTATAAATGCAACTACGTGCAAAATAACAATTGGTATGTAATTTCTTGATGATACCCTGCCACAAGACTGACCATCAGTTCTTCTCCAACATTCCTGTGATGAAATTATCCCTTGTTTAATGCTTTCATTTCTGTTGTGTAGTTTAACAACTCTACGGCCTCTTGGGCCTTCAGAATTATTACTACTGTACAGCACACTGTGGTCATTCAGAATTTTTAGATCTAGTGTTTTATATCAAGTAAGGGGCAGAGGTACACACATGCAGTAGCCAATTAATGAAAATACATATGTTTCACTATAGTGTACAGTGAGCCTTTCAGTGTGTGTGCATTTTGGTATAGACGCACTGGCCACTCCAGACCCCTGAACTCACATTTGATGAACAGCCACAACTTCTCCAGAAGGCAATGGGTTCCATTGTTCATTCCATGGAAGCTTCACTCCGATGGAGAGGAGCTCGGGGTAGAGGGAGTATCTCTGGGGGCCAGTGCAGCTCCCCAGTCCAGAGTCACCTAGCTCAAGTACAAGGAAGAGCTTCACTGGAGCACCCCTGACTTACACCAGTTGTGTAAGATCCTTCAGGCACCTAATATCAGTGGGGAATTGGGCTGAGCAGACGACTGCATGTCTGGTCACTTACTGCATTAGGCAACTCTCTCCCCCTAGCCATGTGGTGTTGTAGAAAAGAAACTGAAGGGATGTGTCAGGCAAAGACTGAAAGCAGAACTTCAGCTTCAGAAAACAGTTCAAGCAGGGAATAACATATGATGCAGTCTTTAGACTCCTTTCTGCATTTTCACTCTGAACACTTTCTCCCCGGTGCTGGTTGGTTGGTTCTCCAACTCCTCACACCCCCTTCCTTCCTTCCTTTTTTTTCCTTTCCAGGTAGCTAACCCCCTTCCAGCATAACCCCACTGAAAGGATTTAAATAAATAAACAAACAAGAAACCCACTGCAAAACTAACATGACATTTGCCACCACTGTACTGTCCATACTGTTTATGTTATGTGCCTCCCCCCACCCCTGCCCCACTCATGACTATCTTGTCTATTTAAGCTCTGGGGATAGGAACTCTCATTCTATGTTTGTTCAGTACAATGGGGTCCCATTTTCAGTTGGGGTCTAGGCACTACCACAATAAACATCTCTAATAAGAAAGAAAATATTGGTCAGCACTGTGCTTTTTTTCCTTGCCTTTCTCTGCACTTCCCTAACACTTGTAACGGGATCCATGTAGACACTTCAGACCAAACTTTCAAAGGGCTTCCATTTTGCCAGCATTGAACTGGGCACTCAGGCAAGCAAGAGGTTCTGGGCTCACAAGTGCCTGTTTGTGCACACATACCAATTTGTGTGTAGATGGAATCTCTTAATATTCATTTTTATAGCACCATAGATGTGCAAGACTCTTTATAAAACATAGATCAAGACCAATATCATGCTCCAAAGAACCTACTCATTTAAAAACAATTACTTATTCAAATGTATTAGCTGCCCCCATTTTGAATGCTGGGCATGCCACAAAATATACAGAAAGCAATTAAGTAAACTAATCAAATAGGGTATTCAAACAAGACCTGTACCTGTACAAAAGTTGATTACATCAGATTCTACTCTTGGGTTTAACTAAAAACATAGACTTATCTGGTCAAACTCTACTCTAAGTAAACTCATGTGCATCTGCATTGGGCCAAATTCTCAGTTACATGAGGTAAATCCAGAGTTACTCCACTGAAACCTTAATGTAGCCAATGGAGTTATTCTGAATTTACATTGGAGTAAAATAGTTCAGTTTGGCCCAATAAATTAAGAGGATGTCACAAATGTAAATAGGAGAAACGTGTCTGAAACAGGCTGTGGCAAAAAAACCCAGGTTTTTTAAAATCTCCAGTTTTTAATCACTGCAAGTTGCTGTTTATACAACAAATTAATGAAAACGGTTACTGTCCAAGAAGGTAGTTAAACTCACACACCTTCCCTAGTTATATTTTCACCACTTACCATTTAGCTAAAGTAGCAGAGGTTCCTCACCCTCTGGATGGCCCAGCCACCATTAGAGGGGGACAGAGCACCTTACTGAGTAAGTGTGGTTACACATTGAAATGTTTTTAAATATATACCATCACTGTCTGAACTTGAACACTTCCTATATCATCAAACAAAACTCCACCGTTCCTGTCTGTCCTGGGCCACACTTTGTATGACCTCAATGTTAAGCCCTCAAATCGTCTCTAGGTACTATTCAATGGAAGGATTCTTTCAGTCATCCCCTTTTTGTTCCTCCAGGTGCCCACTGGCATGCCTGCCATGGGAGATATTCTGTCTTCATTCTTAACATATCCCAAATATTTCCATTTTCTCTTCTGGATAACTTTGGAGATAAGGAATTGTTGAACTCTGGCAAATCATGGCATTTGCTAAAAAGTCATTCTACTTATTACCTAGTGTTTTCCTCAGGCATTTGCTTTCAAAGGCATTTAGATGTCTGTCTGTACCTTAGGTAGATTTCCAGCTTTCATATCCATAAGTTAAACATAGAAATAACATTATATCCCACCTGTCACCTTCTGACACTGTCTCCTTCTGGATATCTCCATTGGCTTGCACATTACTACCAAAGTATATGATTTGACTCCCCTCTTGCATTCTCTTGCCTTCTAATGTAATGAGTTGGGAGTTGCTGGAGTTTATTAGATTTTTTTCATAGCTAATTATTAGTCCTGTCTCTTTTGCAATGTGGGACAGTCTTGTGTTTACTTGCATGTTGGTCAAGCCATCAATTACAAGAGCTACATCATCAGCAAAATCTAAACATTCATAAAATCATAGAATCTCAGGGTTGGAAGGGACCTCAGGAGGTCATCTAGTCCACCCTCCTGCTCAAAGCAGGACCAATCCCCAACTAAAGCATCCCAGCCAGGGCTTTGTCAAGCCTGACCTTAAAAACTTCTAAGAAAGGAGATTCCACCACCTGACTAGGTAACATTCCAGTGCTTCACCACCCTCCTAGTGAAAAGGTTTTTCCTAATATCCAACCTAAGCCTCCCCCACTGCAACTTGAGACCATTACTCCTTCTTCTGTCATTTGTTACCACTGAGAACAATCTAGATCCATCCTCCTTGGAACCCCCTTGTAAACAGCTATCAAATCCCCCCTCATTCTTCTCTTCTGCAGACTAAATAATCCCAGTCCCCTCAGCCTCTCCTCATAAGTCATGTGCTCCAGCCCCCTAATCATTTTTGTTGCCCTCCACTGGACCCTTTCCAATTTTTCCACATCCTTCTTGTAGTGTGGGGCCCAAAAATGGACACGGTACTCCAGATGAGACCTCACCAATGCCGAATAGAGGGGAATGATCATGTCCCTCGATCTGCTGGCAATGTTTCTACTTATGAAGCCCAAAATGCTGTTAGCCTTCTTGACAACAAGGGCACACTGTTGACTCATATCCAGTTTCTCATCCACTATAATCTCTAGGTCCTTTTATGCAGAACTGCTGCCTAGCCACTCGGTCCCTAGTCTGTAGCAGTTCATGGGATTCTTCCATCTTAAGAGCAGGTCTCTGCACTTGTCCTTGTTGAACCTCATCAGATTTTTTTTGGCCCAATCCTCTAATTTGTCTAGGGCCCTCTGTATCCTATCCCTACCCTCCAGCGTATCTACCACTCCTCCCAGTTTAGCGTCACCTACAAACTTGCTGAGGGTGCAATCCATGCCATCCTCCAGATCATTAATGAAGATATTGAACAAAACCGGCCCCAGGACCAACCCTTGGGGCACTCCGCTTGATACCGGCTGCCAACTAGACATGGAACCATTGATCACTACCCTTTGAGCCCGATGATCCAGCCAGCTTTCTATCCACCTTACCGTCCATTCATCCAGCCCATACTTCTTTAACTTGCTGGCAAGAATACTGTGGGAGACCATATCAAAAGCTTTGCTAAAGTCAAGAAATAGCACATCCACTGCTTTCCCCTCATCCACAGAGCCAGTTATCTCAGCACAGAAGGCAATTAGGTTAGTCAGGCATGACTTGCCCTTGGTGAATCCATGCTGACTGTTCCTAATCACTTTTCTCTCCTCGAAGTACTTCAAAATTGATTCCTTGAGGACCCACTCCATGATTTTTCCAGGGACTGAGGTGAGGCTGACTGGCCTGTAGTTCCCCGGATCCTCCTTCTTCCCTTTTTTAAAGATGGGCACTACATTAGCCTTTTTTCAGTCATCTGGGACCTCCCCTGATCGCCATGAGTTTTCAAAAATAATGGACAATGGCTCTGCAATCACATCCGCCAACTCCTTTAGCACCCTCAGATGCAGTGCATCCGGCCCCATGGACTTGTGCTCATCCAGCTTTTCTAAATAGTCTTGAACCATTTCTTTCTCCACAGAGAGCTGGTCACCTCCTCCCCATACTGTGCTGTACATTCAAATGTACAGTTGTCTCCATCTCCACTTTCTCATCATGAAATCGATGGTAACCAAACCAGAGAGATGAGAGAATGCATCCTTATTCAACACCAGTATGTATGTTAAACCATTTGCTCAAGTCTACCTTTACTTTAACTGTGCATGCTGAACCTTGAGATAAAGCCCCGGTAATGATTTTTGTTGGCATACCATAACACTCAAAGATGTTCCAGAGTGAACCTTAGTGGAGGCTGTCAAATGCTCTCCACCCTATGCAGATCAAAAGAACAGAGTACATACATAAGATGCTAAAGTAGTGGAGTAAGCATTCAATATCATCCAGGTGAGAAATGAGCTATTCAGATATTTTACTATTTGAAAGGCATCGCTATGGGCAAACATTCTCTGTTGCCTTTTTTACTCAGATGTGAATGAATTATAAACATTAAGTTTTATTAAACAATTTAGGTAGGCATTTAATCCTCGAGAGTGAAATTCATTCCCCTCTGCACAAACCCCAAGTAATTGGGTTTTGTGTGGAGGGGTGTTGAGGGGGTTAATTAGCTACAATTTATAGAGCATTCTTTTAGTGCTACATAATGATTCTTTTTTTGCTTAGTTTTTTCCTATGGAAACTTGAATGCAAACATGTTCGTGCAATGTGGTGGTTGAGATTTTAAATGGGGAAGTGAGAAAATTCTAAACTATGGCTCCCCACAGCAACTATACCTCAGCGATAATGCATATACCAAAGTATTACAGTTAAAGCAATATACTATCCAGTATTTCAAAAGGAATACTTCATACATGCAAGAGGAATGACTTAAGAGTTTGAAGTTGGACACTCAAAGTTGAGACACACAAAACAGACAGACAATTGATAACAAAAGCTCTCATCATCCCGGGATGCATTCAGAGGTGAGAATAAAGAAGGGAATTTAAACTGGTGTAATTTACAACTGCCTTTGACGCCTCAACATATCAGAGAAGAGGAGCTGGTCTACCCTGTAAAACTTACATAGACATAACTAAGTTGATTGGGTCTTTTGTGTCCCCCCCGCCCCAATGTTCATATTGATAAACCGTGTATTGACTCAGTTATACCAGTATATTTGATTTAGAGTACTATAGCTCTTTTTGGCTCCCAGACCAAAATAAGCTATGTCGGTATAACTGGGCCTACACTAGGAGCATGTTTGCCACTTTAACTATTCTGGCATAGTTAATGAATCAAAAGTGTAGACAAGCCCCAAATTAGGCCATCATGTAATTTGCACATCATCTCTAAATTTGCCCCCCCACACCCTTCACTTTCCCATCTGTAAAATGGGTATAATAATATTCACCTAAAATCACATGGATGTTAGGAGAATTAACAGGCTGATGTTTAACTTCAAAGAACATTGTAAAGCACAACATAAGCCCTATGTATTGTTACTATGACGACAGAGGAATAGAATGATCCTTAATGTCACAGGAGGTGCAAAAAGGAATTATTCATGTTTGATTTTATTGCCTTATTTCTTTCTTTCAGCCAGAACCACTTCTAAATCAAAAGTTTATTTCTAAATTAACATGTAACAGGAAGCAGACACAGAGTAGAAGAATTGTGCTCATCAATTCTGAAAGCAGAATGTATATTCTGGCAGTGAGAAAGAACTAGGATTGATAAATTGATGGTTGGCTTTTTTTGCCCTATATGAGTTCTTGCAAACAAGCTAAAAGATGCAGCTTGACATCAAGTCTTACAATAAAAAGATAGGGATTTCTCTCTACTGTGTCTGGTTGTGTAGAAGGTGAGGTGTCAGGCACCAGAAAGATATTTTGAAGACTGAACTTCTCTGGAAGCTGCTACTCAAATTCTCAGTCCATGAAAATGAGACAGGTTTGAAGATAATGCATATGGAGATCTCTTCACTAAGGTAGAAAATAAATGAAGACACACAATATTATATAAATTGTGCCTGATTAAGTTTCTGAACAGGTTTTCTTTTCACATGATCCGTAAACAAAGTGGTTTGAGTTTTTGGTTGTTTCAGAAAATATTTACTTTAGATTAAAAATATTGTATGGGCTGTATTTCCTATCCTAGCAGAAGATATGGAATAATTTACCGCTGGCTAACAATAGCTGAGGTTGCTTTAGTTTCATATCAATGTCTTTAATGGAGAACAAAACAATGGCTCTGAGGCAGGTACATATGAACATTGGACACTATTTTGTGCTAATACCTTCTTTCAAGCCAATCAGTTATAACTAAGGCTACAATTTAATCATGGGTATTTTTAGTAAGTCATAGACAGGTCATGGTCAAGAAACAAAAAATCACGACAGGTGACCTGTTCATGACTTATACCAAAAATACCCCTGATTGAATCTTCAGGGTGGGGAGGGGAGGATCCCGTAGCACCAGCTGCTGGGGAGGGGGAGCCTGGGGGCCCAGGCACCAGCTGTGGGGGGGGAGTGGCGGTGCGGGGGGACAGCCGCTGCCGTGGAGGAAGCCCTTTGGGGCCAGCGGCTGCTCCAGCAGCGGCCAATGCGGCTGGCCCCTGGGCTGGGACCACTCTAACAGCAGCTGGTGTGGCTGTCCCCAGGGCTGCTTCGGGGCCAGCTGCTTGGGTGGCCTTGGGGTCAGCCACACTGGCCACTGCAGAAGTCACGGAGGTCACAGGAAGTCACGGAATCCATTACTTCCGTGACCTCCATGACAAAGACGGAGCTCTAGCTGTAACAGTGATCTGCAAGAATTTAAATAACTTTCCATTTCTTGAGTACCTTCCATCTGAGAGTCACAGTACACTTTATAAACATTCATGAATAAAATCCCCCAATTATCTGTTTTACAGATGGGGAAACTGAAACAGCAGTCATTTATGGTCCAATTTTTATTTCCCATTTTCAGCAGCAGAGTCAGAATTGAACTTAGATTTCCTAACATCTAGCCTCATTTTAAGATTAAACAATGTCCTAATCAAGTTAAACTAAATCAAAATTAGTAGACCTAGCTGAAAATTGATTGAACAATTATCTAGCAAAAAAAATAAGTTTCAAATTGAAACATTTCACAGGAATGTGATAAAATATTCAACAAGTTAAAACTTTGTTTCGATTTTATCTTTGATCAATTTCAACCTTTATACTAAAATTGGTTCAATATATTATTCTATATTTAATATTTATATATTAAGATTAAAATGAAATTGGTCAAATGATAAAGTCAAAACATTTTTACTCTATCAAAATATTATTTGATGGTTCCAAATCATTTATTTCATAATTTTCATTCCATGGAAAATTTCAGCTTTTTATTCCAATTCAGAATGATTTTTTTTTTAATCCAGAATTTCTCACAGACTAGAAAGTCTGGTTTCCAACTAGCTCTAACAAGGAGCTGATTTAAGTGTCCTCATAGCCTTTCGCACCAGTTTAACTACTTCGGTTTAAAAATCACCTCTTTCGTTTAAACTGATGTAGCTGGGTCAACAAGCCCATCTTTTTTGTCTTTTCTGGTCACCTGAAAACATGGAGTCCTGCTTTGAGACACACACCAGCGTGAAACGAACTGAGCTGAGGTGACAACTAGCACAGAACTCTGTTTGAGCCTGCATCTACAGTGAAACGGAAGGGTTAAAGTTGTATTTTTTGTAGGATATGGTACATTTCAGCCTTATTAATGGTCTTTTTTTTAAAGAGGTGCTTACGTAATCAATGTTTGTTTGTGTTACGTCTCTTTCCTCTCTGACTGACCCACAATAAGGATAGCTGCCACCTCTCTCTCTCAGGCCTTGGCTACACTTGCGAGTTACAGCGCAATAAAGCCTCCCAGAGCGCTGTACCTCACTCACTGTCTACACTGGCAAGGCACTTGCAGCGCTGTATCTCCGTGGCTACAGCCCTGCTGGTACTCCACCTCCCCGAGAGGAATAACAGCTGTTGCATAGTGGCTGAGACACTGTTGTTGCAATGTAGTCATGGGAGTACGCACTGACTGACCTCCGGAAGCTCCCTTTATTTTGAAATGGCACTTCCGGGTTGGAGTTCAGAGCTCCGTTCTGGGGGTTGCTTATCAAAAAAACCAAACAACTACTGTTTGCTTTGAATGAGTGAGAGGCAGGCAGGGGGGCTCTGTTAGGAGTGCCGGCAGTGAACGTTAGCTTGAAGAGAGAGGTGGCGGGGGGGGGGGGGGGAGAGGGGTTGGGGTCCGTTTCGGCGAGCGGCTGCTTATCTGCTCTAAAAAAACAAACAAAGCCCCTGCTGTTTGCTTTCAGTGAGTGAGAGAGAGGCGGGAGTGTGCAAACTTAGGAGATAACGAGCTGACTCTCTGTGGATACCCCAAAAACCCACTCTCTCTCTCCACATGCTCCCTGTCACACTCCACCTCACCCCCCCCCCCATTTGAAAAGCATGTTGCAGCCACTTGAACTCTGGGATAGCTGCCCATAATGCACCACTCCCAATACAGCTGCAAATGCCTCAAATGTGGCCACGACAGTGCGCTGGCAGCTGCCAGTGTGGACAGACTGCAGCGCTTTCCCTACTCAGCTGTACGAAGGTGGGTTTAACTCACAGTGCTGTACAGCTGCAAGTGTAACCTTAGCCTCAGCTAATGGACTTAAGGCCTAATACAGAGCCCATTGAACTTAGTTAAGGTCATTCCACTGATTTCAGTGGCTTTGGATCTGGCTCTTAGTCCTTTATCTCCAGTACCAAAAGTCGGTGCTGCCACACTGAAGGTCCTGGATTCAAAAACACTACTGTCAGTGTCTGGTTGCTACCCTGTATCACTCCTGTGTCATTGCTCCTGGAAGAAAAAAAAATCAGACCCCAGGTTTTCTTACAGCCCTCCCAGGCTTATGAATTCAGAACTGAAGCAAGAACCCCCTTTTCTGATTCTGCCCCCATTCCAACACAACAATTACTACTTTATTTAACTTTTAAAATTTCCCACTGGAATATACCTCTATGTTAAAACCTCTAAAGAATGTTGCTTGTCATTAGGAGCACATCAGTGTACTCTACCTGATACACCCTGATGGTTCAAAGAAGATATGTCAAAGGGAGTAAAGGCCTGGCAGAGGTACTGAACACTCACAACTCCCTTTGGGATCCAGTGGGGGTTTGCGGGCCCTCAGCACCGCACAGGATCAGGCTCTAAAAGTTTTCACCCAGCAAGGGTCTTCAACAGCGAGGCCCAAAGCCTAGAGCATTTCTGCTTTTTGAACTCCAGCTGCAAACCTCCCTTTGTGTTTATAAAAGGAACTGGTCAAACATTTGGGGGAGGTGAAGAGGCCTTCCCTTTCAGCCAATGAAGCATTTCAACTAAGGAAGTAAGGAAATGAACAATGACGAACTGCAACACGATTAGGAAAGATTGTTTGGTTAGGCCTTTAAAAAATATCATATGCAGACAAAGCCCAGGCTGTGCATTGTTGATATTTGTAGCAGGAGGTTAATTGGCATTAGCAGAAGTACCAGCAGCAACGTACAGTTAGTCATATGGCACTGTCTGCTCCCAGCAGTATAATAAAGAGGAAAAACAAGTTGAAAAAATATTTTTCCTCTCAACTCTTTTACAGAAAAACCATTTAGCAAAATAAACATAAAGTAATTGGATTCTTTTTTGTTTGCCTTCTGTGCCTCCTCTCCAGCTAAGTGTTTGATTTAGTCTTTTTCTTTGCTCTCTTCAAGTCTTACATGTGTTGAACAGTAATAGAGGCAGTTGTGCCTCTTTTTCTTCTCAGGCAACAAGTGGTGAGTTACTTCAGTGCGAATTAAAGTTTTGTGCATTGCAAGACAAGTCTGGGATTTTGATCAAACAGATCAAGGGGCCAAATTAGTCAATCAGGTTACTTTGATTCTTTTATAATATATTTTTCACATCAGAGCCCTCAAACTCTCTTGCATTACTCCAGCTTTTCCTGCAGTAAACACTGTTCACCACAACACTATTTAGCATCTTTTCTGCTTCTCTGGGAGAAGAGAGTATAAAGCAAACATAGTATGGATGATCAAATGGATTTTTAAGTGCCAGAGTTATAGGTCTGCTCTCTTACCCATTCATAATATTGCAAATATGGGCAATTTTAGAAAGAGCAGTTGAACAAACCACAATCTTTAGTCCGATTATATCTTGTAATATTTTCCTCCAGTCTTCCCTGCTGATTTCAGAAACATACATTTGATCCATAGACATCAATCATAGCACCGTCTGTGAAGAAAAGGCAATATTTGCCAATGTAAGACACAAGAATCAGTGTGAACATTGTCAGCTGCATGCATCTTACTCTTCCTAATAAACTGGTCAACATCATTAATATTATATTGTTGTCACATAGATTCTGATTTAAGTCATTTCCAGTCCAGAATTTCTATATATTCATTTATTAAAAGGATGACTGTAAAGATAAAAATCCTGCCTTTAAAAAAACAAAAAACAAAAGCCTTATTTTATTTTATTTATTTATTTTTACAAATTACGCTTTTGGGCCCCAACTTTGCAATCAAAACCATGGGTATGATTCCCTGAATCTATTACATCCATAGATACACCTATCTGGGTCTAATTACAGGATCAGGGCCTAAATTATTAAACACATACAAAAATGAACTTACATTTCAGCATGTATAGGACAGCACTGGACTGGAACTCGTGAGACCTGGGTCCATGTCCTGGTTCAGCCACGGGCCCCTCTGTGTTACCTTGGCAAGCCATTTAATCTACTCTATGTCTCAGTTCTGTAAAATGGGGGCAGTACTTCCCTGTCTCACAAGGGAGTTGAAACGATAAAAATCCATTAATGATTGTGAGATGCTCAGATATGATGGGCCTAGATAAATTGATACAGTTCCTTTGTCCCCTTCAGCAAACCCAGTCAGTGAAACAAAGCTTTAGAGCCCATTTCACATTTCCTGTTCTCATGCCTTCATACAATGCGGCACACTTTAGGCTTTCCAATACTGAAAGGAAAGATATACACAATATTTAAAGTAACCTACATTTGGGGCCCACTGCATTACTCTGAGTATACACATGAACTCAGTGTTCCCCCATATGCTGGCAGGACATGCAGCTATGGAATAGATTCAGGGCTTTTGAAATTCGGTAGTTAATATAAGGGAAGGCTCTAGAATTTTTGGTTTTGGTGCCATACAGTATAGGTTAACATGTTCTCTACAATATTAACCTACATCAGGGATGGGCAAGTGGCGACCCAGGGGTCACATATGTCCTGCCAGGTTATTTTATTTGGCCCACCATAGAAAACCTTGGTGCGGGCAAATGAGGTAATGACAGGGCCAGGAACGATGTGGGGTGCTTCGGGGGGGAGCCCTACCTGTCCTGTCATGCTAGGGTCAGAGTCAATGGGCCAGAGCAGGGAGCTGGGCTCAGTCCCACAGGACAGGACCCACCACTGTGGGGTGAGTATGGAGCAGGCTCACTCTCTCCCCAGGATTCCCCCCCTCCACATCTCACCTCTGGCCTACCAAAGAGTTTTAGTGGATTTTGTAGCCCTCAACTGCTTTAAGTTGCCCACCCCGACCTACATAATGGATCCACAGCCCAAATGAACATTCCAGGCGACCTATGTTATTTCTCCATTCGTTCCCCAGTCATAACACCACTAGCATGAGATCTTTCACTGGGCTTAAGAGGCCTGATTTTTTTAAGAAAAAAAATGAAGCATAGGCAGCTGCATACAATTATGTGCACCTAATTTATTTGTGCAAAATACCTGCTGTGAGTTGTCACAGATATCTGAGGTGCATTCAGATGGGATCTGTGCATGTTAGAAATTCATTTGTGCACGCGAGCAACTGCACATGACTCCTGTTGAAAGTCAGGCCTAGGGTTTGTTTACCATTTTCATTGTACCTATTATAGAGTGAGATTTTCAAAAGAAATTAAGTGATTTAGGAGCGTTAGAATTCAATGGGATTTGTGCTCCTCAGTTATTTAATACCACCAATACTGTCTATCCACTAAAAGCATGCTTACTGATTCACAACATGACATATGTCCATACAGTCTAAGGCAAGAAGGGCCCACTGTGATCAGTTGGTTTGACATCCTATATAGCATAGGTCATAGAATGTCCCCAAAATAATTCCTAGAGCATATCTCTTGGAAAAACATCCAACCCCTCTTCTTTAAATATGATCTACGTTCTTTACGAATGGGTCAGACATTGAGAATTTGTGGTGAATGCCCTTAGGAAGAGGCCCACCACACCGAGCTCCATTGCCCAACCATAGAGTCTGACAGGCCACAAAGCAAATATGCTTTGCCTATAAAGATATTGTTGGGGCTTCTGTTTTCATCGCCTTAGGTTCTCTATTGCAGGTGAGAGAGGCAGATCCTTCCTTGCTGGAAGAGAGTTGCTAGGCAAGAATAAACGCAACAAAGCAAGCTGATAATTAACGTATAAAGCTAGATCCAGTGTGAAAACGATGAGAGCAGAAAGAATGAACACTAGACTCCACACAGAGCACAGGTATAACAATATATGGAGATATGCCCATCTCCTAGAACAGGAAGGACCTTGAAAGTCCAGTCCCCTGCCTTCACTAGCAAGACCAAGTACTGTTCCCTGACAGATTTTTACCCCAGATCCCTAAATGGCCCCCTCAAAGATTGAACTCACAACCCTGGGTTTAGCAAGCCAATGCTCAAACCACTGAGCTATTGCTCCCCCCAACAACAGTAGTACCTCACTAAACCATACACCCAATAATATGCACACTAACCCCGGCAGTCTTCCCCCTCCCCCCATTCCAGACATCTCATATTACCAGCTCCCTTACATTTACAAACTGTACTACAGAACGGCAGTACTATGAACTACAGTGTTATGAAGTGCTGTGCTATAAATAATTTAAATCAAATTACATTTGTCAACTGAATGAACAAAGTACAGTTAGTGATGCATTAGCCTTGATTTTTATATACAGATATTGTGTTTGTTCTCTTGCTGGCTAATTGGCAAAAATCAGCAATTCACAATGTGTCTCCCACTCATTAAAATGAATTAACAATGCTCTAATGTATTTCCAGTTACGCCACTGCATTTTTAGTTCTGTTTCCATTATAGCCGGCACCACTGATTCTAATAGCACTGCTTGAACAATGAGTGCTGCATCACCAATTCAGGTTAGCAGGGAAAAATAAAACCGAGTGAAGCTCAGAAGCCAAAGCAAAATTCATTATCGTAAAATTCACTGGGGATACTCCTTTTAAATGCCTCTTCATTGATATTGGAGCAGGTTGCTGCTGCTCCTTCTCCACCACCTCTGTCCCGAACTGATTTCACTGTAGATGGGTAGGTGCAGGGAAACCAGGGGCAGTATAAAACCTAGCTTTAGGGACTTTCAAGAGGGAATGAATACAGGATCTCACTGGGGCCATTTCTTTGCATTGTTCAGGTGGCACAAAAGACGCAGACCCTGCCTATGAGTCCCTTACTAGGGGCTGTCCTCTCGTGGGGGACTCCCTAAGAGGAGGAGAGCTGGCAGAGAGGGAGTGACTGCAGTGCAAAGCACTCCAGTAGCTCCCAGCTGGCATATGGTGTCTAGGGGCCATGCCCACACAAGTTAGAGTAGGCCTTAGGTTGCGCAAACTATACTGAGGAGCTGTAACTATTTCCCTGACAGCCACCCCATTCTTCTGTATGGAAGCTGGGTGCAGGGCCGACGAGAGGGGGGAGAAGCTGGTACAAATTACCAGGGCCCGGCGGTCTGGAAGGGGGCCCGGGGCCCGACTATGTAAAGATTTTTAGCCAGTCCGCCCTTGCGGGGAGGCCCAAACATTTTTTTTCACCGCGCCCCGAACCCACTCTCGGCGGCCCTGGGTGGGTGTAGGAAAGAACAACGTTCATGTTTACAGCATTTTGACTATTTGTTGGGGGTAGCCATCTGCTCATGACAGCTCTTGTCCTGGAGCTGCCAAGACACTGTAGTTTAGAACGGTGAATTTTCCTTGAAACTGTACACTGAATAAATCAGGGCTGGGTATATTTTATTGGTTATCCTTCAGGTGCTCTGGTTCTTCCAACCAGTTATGCAGTATTTTCTCTTGTGGATCCAAAATTAGAAGCGCTCTGGTTCTAGAGCAAGTAGTTGGGGAACTGCTAGTTAGAGCTGCTCAACATTTTTCAGTCAAAACTATTTTTTTTTAAATAAACATTTGTGTCAAAATGTACATGTCCATTTTGGACAAAATTTTCAGGTTTTTCATTGACAATCCAAAAAATGAAAAAAAGTCTTTTGGTTTTCTGCAACTGAAAAATTTCAGCCAAATCAGACAATCATCAGTAAAACCAAAATTTCAAGAATTTTCAGGGGGTATTTTTTGACAAAACCCCAAAACATTTTGTAGAAAATTTGACCAAAATAAATTGTTTTTGTCAACATTTGTGTGTGTGTGGGGGGCGGGGGGTGGGGACACATTTCACAGCTCATTCTTCTGCTAATGCCTGAGACTAGGAGTGTTTTTAGGTGGTTGGAAAATGAATTATTCAAGATAGCTCAAAATAGATATTTTTGGGAGATGTTTAGGAAATGGATATCCTTGGGATTCTCTGGCTCACACCGTAGTCTGCTCCTTATTTTGGGATGGGTGGAGAAAGGGCTACAAAGCATTAACTTTCTGCTGAGAGATCTGCAGCATACAAAGTAGCTCCTCAGATCCTCTCCAACTCCAGGTGTTCATATCTCTTCCGAAATTCTAAGGGGCCCCAAATATGTGGTGTGTGAATGGAGGGGCTTCTATGTACTCCTGACAGGTCCACTCCCCCTCCTTCTCCATACAAATTAGAGCTCTTTCCTCTCACCTTTGCTTTCCCTGATGGCACAAAAAGTGGAATATGGTGTCCTATGCTATTAATTTTAAATATTTAGGGTAAGGTCTATAATTCCAATGAAAAGAACAGCAGAAAAATCGGACATTGAAAACTAGGTTCCCTATGACACGATGTCACATGAGAAGTGATGATTTAGAATAATTCAGACTGGCTTTATCTGGGTCTTTGTTTTGACCCGTTGGAGTTTTGCAGATTCAAATCATTGCAGCAAAATATTTTGAGTTTTACAGTTATTTGCACGCACAGTTGATGCATCTACATCCTTAAGTACCTGGCTGAGCTGGCAACAAATCAGGACATAAGACATCTAAATGACAACACTTGCAAGCACAAATAATTTATGAGTGGAAAAACTGCATTTTCAGGTACAAAAATGGAGACAAGTTTCTGATCCTGAAGTAGGTTAGCTACGACTCTGACTCAGTCTAGTTATTAACTCCTATACATAAAGCATCAGTGACACTGAGGGGGAGAAAGGAATCTTTAAGATGGAGACAGGTCCATTCTAAACGCTTCCTCCCACTTTGAACTCAGATGTTCCAAACTGAACTTGATACACACAAAGAGACATGAAGAGGAGCAATTATCAGGGTCTTATCTGAATCCAGAACCAAACTTTGGCATCAGCCTGTCTCCACTTTCAGCTCCTTTGACATCTTTTTTTTTGAACATACTGTAAATTCTTGCATACATTTGCTGATTCCAGAACCAACATACTTCCCTAGATGCATTTACCAGAATTAGTCCATTTAATCTGACAATTAACTTATTTTCATTGAATTTTGCACCTTGATTATAGCTTATTTTTGTAAATTTTTTCAACCTGCCTTGTTACATTAGAATTCTGGTTAGCTGAATGGAATGGAGGATTTGGATACATATGGCATGCATCTCCACCCCCCTAAAGCAGTTTCATGTCAGCATAACTACATTGAAATCAACCAGCATAAAAATAAGCAGTGGAAAATAATGCCCATGGGGTTTTGGATAAAATATTGAATATAACAAATTTTGGGGATCATAACTAGGGTGACCAGACAGCAAATGTGAAAAATCGGGACGGGGGTGGAGGGTAATAGGAGCCCATATAAGAAAAACACCCAAAAATCAGGACTGTCCCTATAAAATCGGGACATCTGGTCACCCTAATCATAACCCAGTTTTGGATAATGGGGGGATTAGAATAAGTGGGATTCTGTCACACATTCTAACCATTTGCATTAGTTTCATGTCTCCTTTAAAACAGAAATCATCAAGGATTTAAAAATGTTTTTACAGGACCTGATCCAAAGCCCACTGAAGTCAATGGACATCTTTCCATCCATGTTAAAAGGGCATTAGATTAGGCCCCTAGCTAGATTTCAGCAAACTATTTTGAAGAGCTGAAAAATACTTTTTGTATTGTCTTCTCATTCAGCAGTACAGGAATAGGTGACAAGACAACAGCTATGCAATCTGAAGGATGGGTACAGATCTGTGCTCAGAAGAATTTTTTTGTTTGTTTGTTTTTAAGAAAATTCGAATTGGATAGAGCTATCATTTATCTCATACTTTGAAACTGTGAAAGAAATCAAGGGATTGTATTGTCATTTGGGGATGAGTCAGAGAGATGGTATCTGTTTTCATTTATAAACAAATGCATGTAGAAGGAGAGAATACGAACACAAGCACTCATCACTTCAAAGGATTTTCAAATGATGTTGCCTAGTTGATATCATCCAAAATTGGCTTATACTGTAGGGATCAATTAAAATATAATTGTTGATAAATTGCTGCAGGGAAACTGCAAATCTGGACATGTGTAGCCTCAATTCACGATGCAGCATGTACTCGTATGGCTTTCTGGGAAGAAATTAAATGGAAAGTTTAAAGTAATTTTGAATAAATACTTTTTAAACAAAGGAAGAAAAGGAGGGTCAACATGCACAAGATATTGTATGCTGTATTTCCAAAATGGCTACTCTTGCTTCATTTTGGCATTGTAAGAGGGAATGCTGATCCTGTAAGAGAGGCATTGCTCTGGTCTGGGCTACAAGAAGTCACAGAGTAACGCTGAAGCTTGTTTTAAGGAACCAGCACACCTTGCTACTGGCATGCACGTGCAGTTTGTGCACGTAAACACAGGGTTGTATGAGCACAAATATTTGTGGATGGCTGTTAAGAAGTTGCTTTTAAAAATTTGGCTCTCTTGACTAGTTAGATGAAGAATTTATGGTTCAAGCATGACATTGAGAAGTGTCTATGGTGAGCATCCCTGTTTCTGTTTTGCATACTGCAGGAGGACAAAACCGAAACTTTTGGAGGGTTGGCATTTTTGTTGAACCTTTTTTAAAAATAAAACACAACTCCCCAAAAATCATCCACAAAAAATTATTTTCAAAAAAGGCCATTTTTGTAAAAAGAAAACGTTTCAAATCAACTCTTTTGAAGATCCCTACTCTGCAGACAGGTTTCTGTGGGATCAGATGGTACTTCTTTGAAAGGTCTTGCATGCAAATTGTATCCCACCGTAATTGACACACACACACACACACACACACACACACACACACACACACACACAGAACATGAAAAGATGGGGGTTGCCATACCAACTCTAAGAGACTAATCAACAGGTAGCACAAACTCCGACAGCATCTTTAGAAACTCAGGAGGTAAAAATGACCAAAGTTCAGATAATAATGTATTTGTCTCCACCACAGAAACCTGCTCTTGCATACCTGGTACAAATCCATTTCATCTTAGTCAGAATTTAGCAGTGTGAGGAATATTCCATCTACTTGATGGCTATTTTTAAGCAGAGACCCAGAACACCCAGAACAGCTCTGCTCAATAAGACTTCATTGACACAACTACAAAGGAGGGGGGGGGAATAAATCTTCCTCATAGCTACAGCATAGAACTTTAAAATCTGTCTAGGACATCGTAGACAGGTCACAGGCAATAAACAGACATTCATGGAAGCCTGGGACCTATCCTTGACTTTTACTAAAAATTACTGTGACAAAAAGGGGAGGATGGAGTCCAACACCCATTGGTGCTATGGCTCTGGGGTCTCCCCCCACCCGCCTTCTGTGGTGGCTTGGGGAGCTCCAGGGTCCCCCCCATGTAGCAGCGTGGAGCTCCAGGGTCCTCCCACCCCGCTGCCTGTGGCAGTTTGGAGCTTGGTTGATAATTATATCTTTCTACATTCTCTAAGCCATTGGAAGACAATGAACAGATTCTGCAAAAACATCTTCCTTTTTTTGCACCTGCAATTTGCAGGAACAAATTTGCACCTTCAGTTTCATGTAGGCATAACTTCTTCAAAGTCTAAAGTGTTAGATTTTCAGGAACAATCAAGACCTTGAATGCTTAAATGTTCAGAAGATATCTGTTGTGAGGCACCAAAAAGTGTAGCCAGGTTGAATCCCTATTCAAAATCAGCTATTAAAAATCCAGGGCTAATATTCTCTAAAATGACAAAGTAATCTGTGTCTCACCCTTGTCATTGTTAATGATGTTGAGATACCACATGAAGGCAAAGGAATGTTCCTCTTAAGCAAAGTTTTAATGACAATTTTTGGTTAAATCCCTTAGATTTAACAATTATACATTGCAAACAGGTAATTGTCTCCCCCCCCCCCCCCGCCCCACACACACCCATACTCTGTTTTCATTCCAGGTCTAACTGTCTTGATCACTACTGTTTGATGAATCAGCTTTCCTGTTAACTAGAGGTACAGGGCCATCATCTAATGAAAACACTCTGTATTTTATGACTCCCTAGACTGTAGTTCTGCATATTAAAATAGAATTTCAATCTCAGCATTAGAAATAAAATCAAACCTAGCATCTGTGGTTTGAACAGAACTAATACAAATGCTGCTCATTTAATTTTAACTATTTTTTTATGCTAGACGGTAAAAAAAAGAGGCCGTGGATATAATTAAAAAATGCCTATAAATTAGAAATAAATTGGTAGAAATCAGCACAATAGTTCAGTGCACGGGTTAGTTCATTAAACCTACAAATCTGATGGCTGAAAGTTTTCAGTCCTAATTAAAAATTTACCAAACTACTCCAAAACTATCGCACCCTGCTGACTCTCGACCACCACCATTTGGAGCTGACTACTTCTACCTTTCATTATACATTTTGCTTATCTCTTTACTGAGGGCCTGATCCAAAAGCCCAGTGGAGTCTTTCCATTGACTTCATTGGGTTTTGGCTTTTTCTTCCATCAAAGGCTACTCTTTTGTTAGACTTCTGAAACAATGACCATTAAACAAACAAACAAACAAACAAAAAACCAGAACCACCCCCAAATGTCCTTAAAACAACACTATAAGAACTGCCTTGTGTTCCTGAAAAAGGTGGGATATGTCTGTATATCTATATTGCAAAAAAAAAAAAAACAACAAAAAAAACCCCACCCCCAGCAATGAGTCTCGGAGCCCAGATCTTCAGATCTGGGCTCACGCTACAGCACTAAAAATAGCCATGTAGACATTCCGACTCAGGCTCTGAAACCAGGAGAGGGGGGAGGGTTTTAGAGCCTGAGCCCAAGTCGGTAGAGCTGGGCTCTGAGACTTACTGACATGGTGTTGTTCTTTCCAGCATAGACGTACCCTTTAAGGGTATGTTTTTACCTGCCCAGTTTGGGGCTCCCTCTCCCTTCCCAGGGCCTAGTGACCCTTACGGGTTAACAGGACCTTGTCCCAGTGAAGGAGCCTTTATCACACAGTAAATATTCTTAAACATGCACATATATTAGTGTAACCCATCTGCCCGTCAGAGTTGGCAGCAACAAGGGCCAGGTTTAGTATCTAGCGGTTCCATTTCAATAACACAATGCAAAACCGGCTCAAGCCCCCACCCAGTGACCTGGGACAATGATACACCACCCACTAGGTGCCTCTAAGAAGCAATACTTCCCCTCTCGCAAGCACTGAGTCTGAGTGTAGCAAAAGCCTTTTAACAAAGGAGGGAAACAATGCAGCATTATGTTGGGGAAACACCACAAACAGGATTCATAACACAAACCATGAGCAAAAGACCCACCCCCCAAGTAAGTTGGGCAGTGTCCTTTTCCCCTCAGAGTCTTAAGTCCAGCAACCCAAAAGTCACCCCTCCCACGGTTTCTGCCCTTGGTCAGTGCAGCCCTCAGAGTTCAGAAGTTCATCTGCAGAGTTTACCTCCCAGCCTGGGTGGAAGTGGGGGGAAGTATGGGGGAATCTTACATGCTCCACTGCTCGGGTCAACGGGCAATTGCCACGCCTCTCTGTGGGGTTCTGCTGCAGTCTTCACCACCAGCTGTGCTTCTCTGCCAGCCATCCTGCTGGCCGCTCCTCTCCGCTAGCTGTCCTGCTAGCCGCTCACCAATATGTCTTCAGCCCCTTCCCCTCCACACACACTTAACACAGCTCTCAGTGATTTCAGCTCTTAGTAACTTCAGCTCTTTAGTGATCTCAGCTGTTAGTAGGGGAACCTCAGTGCTAGTGCACTCAGAACCACTCGTCCAAAGTAGGTCTGATACTCAGAGCTAGGTATCAGTGATTTGAGCTCTGCAGCATATAACAAGACTTCTAATGGAATCAAAATCAGCTCTGTTATTACACAGTGGAGAAAGAAGGGGTCAAAGTGGTGTTTAGGGCCCTCAGAGGGGGCCCACACTACCAGGTACATATACCTATCCCTAGCCCAGGGGTCTCAAACACGCAGCCCGCGGGGCACATGTGGCCCACGGGGTTCTTCCCTGCGGCCCGCCAAGCTCCCACAGGCCCCCCTTCCCTTTCCCCCACCCTGAGCCCCTTGCTGCACCCTGACAGCAGGGGGCAGGGCTGGGGGCAGCAAGGGGCGGGTGATGCAGCCCTCAGGCCAACGTGCAAGTCCTCATGTGGCCCTCCTGGTGATTTGAGTTTGAGACCCCTGCCCTAGTCTCTCTCTGTTCACCGGGCTTTGGAACCCATGTCCCTTGCTAGCGAGTGCTACTTAGTTGAGGGTGAGTCCCTCTGTCATAAAATGCCAAGTACAGTTCTACTGTCCTTGATTCACATAACTAGGATAACAACACTGTATTATTCCTGCCCCAATAACAAAGAGACTGGGAATCCCACAGCAGCCAAAGTGACCATTTGGGCAAACAGTCCCATCATGCTAGGCGGGGTGGGTGTGCCCATGCAAATGAGATCAGCCCCTGAAGTCCTTTTCCACAGCTCACCACCAGACATCAGCAATTATCAATTAATTAACAGAATACACACACCAAGCATCTAATGCTCACCACTCCCAATAAAGCAGACGGATGTCTCCTGATGGCCAGTCAGGATCCAACATCATCCCGGGCTCCGGCTTCTACACAGTCTAGTCATGAAGGGGTTAAAAATCCTGGCAGCTTTGGTCTTGAGCTGTATCTTGAAGTTAAGTTCCAGTGCACTTGTTTTCTGACCCTCATTATATAGTTAAAATTAGGATTTCTCTTCTATATGCCATAGCCAATTATTTTACTTAAAATGTAGCTATGTGAAAAACCGCTAACCACTCATTTCCACTATGCATGCCTAAGACCACCTACTCATTAGCTTTTGTATTTTTCAAAGTTAGTAAAAACTTTTCAAGGTCCACTTATCTTTATTCATTGTCAGTGGGATACATTTGCAACAGCAACACCCCCCCCCCCCAACTTTTTATCATCAGGGAGAAGCTGCAGAAACTCAAGGTTAGCTTGCCCATTCTCTCCCCATTCTCATGAATTTGTGAATATCCAGGTAGCCCTGTTCGTAATGCTGCAGCTGATACTTTTCTATCTGTATGCCTACATCACAGCCGAATTCTCCTGACTCTATCATTTTGTTTCCACCTTATGGTGGCTGAGCATCCAAGATGGCTGGAAGTTATGCTAAGTCCATACACAAGATGGCCGCGAGTCTTGTCAAGTCCAGGCCTCACATTACAATGTTGGTGGCTACATTTCTCAGTTGAACACATTCAAGGGAAGGAATAAACCTATTTTTATGCATGTTTCATTCCTAAATGGAAAAACATGTAGAGAAACAGTGAATCCCTGTTACCTGATAAAGAAATATACATTTTTCTCATGTATTATTGAAGGGACTAAACAGAACCATAAGCATACATTACATGCAACCTGCCCCCAATTTATACTGCATTAATGTATGCCTAAATCAGCTTTTTCTTTCCAATAAAACATGGCAAAATTCTGCATCTCTTTTCAGATAGTCATCATGGAAGGAACAAAGGCATGCTATTCCCAATACAACATGGCCAATGATAGCAGCTTCGTTGCAAGGTATCTACTGTTGCTCAGCTGCCAGCAGCCCCTGTGTAGCAATGATGCCTCTATTAACATCTGAGGTTTGGTAGGGTGAGTGAAGAGAGGTGACAGGCCAGGAAGGTAGAGGCCCTGCTAGAAGACAACTTATCATTTTTCATCTGCAGATCTGAAAACACTTTAGAAAGCTGGGTAAGTATCTGCATCACGTTTTTACAGACTGGGAAGCTGGTGGACAAAGATGAAGTGAGTTGCCCAGACTTACACAGTGAGTCAGTGGCAGAGCCATGTCCCATCTACCGGCCAGGGCCCTTCTATGCTACACGCTTTGTCAGCAACTGCTTACAAATTATGGGCCAAATTGCCACTAAGTTTAGTGCAAATCCTTGCAGCATGAATTCCACTCTGTGGCTTTCGCCAGCCTGAGATAGCAAGATAGCCACTCAGTCAGCCATGCTGCCAAGGTCAGGTAATCATGAAAGAATGGAGTGGGACTCTGCGCAAGTGACATGCAACCCATTCATCTGCATCTGGATTTCCTGTAGATCCAGCGTTTAGCATCCACACCTTCTGCCCTGACTCTGCTCCACCAGGGACAATGCATTACTATTTCTGTGCCAACAACATTACTTTTTTTTTTCCCCCGTAGTAATGCTTTCCCTACTGGAGATTTTTCCTGCAGAAAACAAGGTAGTTTAGCCTCCTAACACCAACAAAGGGAAGAGTAAATGACACTCTTAAAAATGTAGAAATAACTATATACCAAGAGTGCTATTTGCTGTAAGATACCCAGTGTTGCAAGGAACAGATGGGTCCCCTGGAAACCAGAAGACAAGCTACAAATGTTAGAGTTTATCAGGAGGTGAGCACGTGCTGTTTTGTGGTAGCTAGAAGCAGAGGGAAAATACAGTGAAGTCCCATATTGCATGAAACCTGTCATGCCTATGATCTAAGTAGGAATAAACTCATTAAAAGAAACTTTGAGTGCCCCAAAAGGTTAAAATTAATATTAATTTCCCCTACACACCAAACCAAAATATGTTTAGGAAAAAAAGTGTCAGTAAAGCCTTCCTTCAGCAATAAACTGTTAATAGAACATCTGTTTTCATGCAACAAGGTTAGCCCTTAAACAGATTTCTACTCCATTGACTCATGTTTCTGCTGCTCCCGCCTATCAAAATGTATCATATTCAGTTGCATTAGTCATTGTTTTCACTGATATACTTGCTAATCTGATACAAGGTTAATGTGGTACCGGGGAACATTATGAAATCAGATTTTGTTGTTATTAGCAAGAGTCGTAACAAGAACAGCGGGATTTGAATTTGATGTGATACAAAAGGTTAAATAGCTAACATAAAATCACGGCTGACACAATGACGACTTCTTCCCGCAAGATTGGGGATGCCGGGCAGGGCTGGTCCACCGTGCCAGAAAGCCAAGTCTTTCTTTATTTGTTTATTCATTCATTCTTAAATAGCTGCCTCTCCATTTTCCCATAGACGTGCTAATAAATGGGAACCTAGACTGCATTCGATTTTGTGCAAATAATTAGCAGGTCAGGCTCTGACAGCAGCAGATAAGCTTTATTATTGGCAAGAAATATGCCAAAGCAGCTCCTGCAAATTTTGTGTTTTTATTACACTAATCAGGCTCAGGATCATAGACTATATCGTACCTTCTGTCTCTCTGATCTTAGCTGCTCATAGCATTATTCGTCTTTGATACGTTTAAAAAATTAAAACATGTATTTGCGATTTAAAGAAGTCAGTACAGCTTGAAGTTAATAACTGATTTGGGGGTGGCAAAGAGGGGGTGCAAATGCCTAGATTTGCTTATTAGAAATGGCTGAACAAGACTGGTTAAAATATACCCTGACTCCAATTTTTGGCCATCTTCAAGGCCAAAATGGATCCCAAGTACTTCTGAGATTCAGGCAAATTTGGTTAAGGACCAACACATTTACCATCACCTTTCTACATAAACTGATAGTCTTCATGGGAGGATTAGTGGGTCCTTCTGCACAGAAAGAAAAGCAGGCAGTGCTGCTCTCCGGGAGGAGGGCTCTTTAATCTGAAGTAGTGAGGTAAAACAGATGTAGACTATGGATATGTCTACACTACCAGCCGGATCGGCAGGCAGTGATTGATCTATTGGGGATCGATTTATTGCGTCTAGTGTAGACGCGATAAATTGATCCCTGAGCGCTCTCCCCATCGACTCCAGAACTTCACCGTTACGAGAGGCGGAAGCGGAGTCGACGGGGGAGCGACAGCGGTTGACTCGCCGCCGTGTGGACGGCCAGGTAAATCAACCTAAGATACGCCGACTTCAGCTAGGCTATTCACGTAGCTGAAGTTGCGTATCTTAGGTCAACCTCCCCCAGTGTATACCAGGCCTATTATTATTATTTGTATTACACTAGCACCTAAAAGCCACGTGGCTCCTGAGGCATCATGGGCTGGGGCTCCATTGTGCTAGGCACTGAACAAAACACAGAGAGATGGTCCCTGCCCCAACAATCTAAGGAAGGCTAATCCCTCAGTCAGAGCTCTGCTAAGCAGACAGAAGTAGGACAGAGAACCTGCCTCCACAAGGTAGTGCAGTAGCTGAACAGGTCAGCAGGATACAAGTGCAGGTGAAGGGACACCATAGACTAAGGTTTCAGGGATTATTGGTATGGGGCTAGGATGTATCTTAAAGAGAGAGTAAATCAGGGTCAGCTGACTGAACAATCTCCAAATGGCTTACAGTTCATCCTGAACTAGTTACTACCAGCTTTTGGATCTTACTATCAAACAGCAGAATACCAACCGAAGCCACTAAATACTATGAAAGACACTCCAAAAGAGATGGTCAGTCACTTAATGGAGACAGGAGCTAAAAAGTAACAGATGATTCTAGACACACACACCCTTTTTCAACATGGGAAAATACTTAGAGTAAGTTTAACTTTTACAATGGAAACTTAGTCAAGATGATTCACAAGTTGTATGGGCGCCATCACTTAACAGATTTAGCAGAACATACCACATGGGGTCACACAAAACATCATGATGGAAAAATTACACCACCACCTGAGTAATAGCTGAGAGTATCAGCCAGTGAGCCACACTGATAGGGTGACCAAATGAAACAAACAAAATATCGGGACACATAGGGGAAGCAACAACAACAACAACAAAAAACAGCAGCAGCGAAGTTGGCGAAGCAAAAAAAAAGCTGCAATATTGGGACATGGGACAGAGAGCAAAAAATCGGTCCTGATTTTATCGGGACAGTCCCAATTTTATCAGGACATCTGGTCACCCCACACTGATGAATACTAGATACCACAGAACACTGACAGCAGATAACACTCTTCTAGCCCCTCATTTTGCATTATTCTTGACTGGTACTGTGTGTGAGCATCCTTTGCTAGCTACGCATCTTGAACTGGCATGAAGGCATGCAAATTAAAGATGAATGATAACTGACCATAACAATTATATTACCATTATCACATGTGATCAAAAGATATTTGGTTTACAATGTGATGATTATGAATTGTCAAGGAAACATTGTTTTGATGCTGGTGGTTTGTAAATTGCGCCTTGGCTTATACAACCATATGGCCAGTTACATGGGAAAACACAACCTAACCGGTGTCCTCCTTGCAGCACACAACTACATGTAATGGTGACTTGGTTAGAAGCTGGGGTTCCTTATACCTTGGAGGGTGATCTTTCATCTCAGGACCATGGCCTTCTGGAAAATGTAGTTTAGAAACTTGGGGCACTTGGTTGCAGACCTTGTTTTTTGCTACATTGGAAAAAGGAGTTTTACTGAGAGAATTTTTTGTACTAAAGGATGAGGATAAAGTGGAGTTGTCTGACCTGTCTGCAGCCCTTTTGATTTTAGCAAGGAAAGGAGACTGGATGAACAGGAAGAGATTGTAAGCTCATTGGGCCAGCAACCATCCTTTTGCTGTATGTTTGTACAGCACCTAGCACAATGGAGATCTAGTCCATGACTGAGGCTCTTAGGCACTACAACCACACTAATCATAAAATAATAATAATAAAGAATAATACTTTTATCATATTATCATTAATCACCTCCTATGAAGAGAGGTGGTTTGCACAACCAAATGGGGTCTCTTCAGTCATACCTGGAGTAGAGAACTGTTCCATTGCAAGATGCACCAGTGTGACCACCATTCTGTTTTGGAGGTGCCCAGTGCTCTGTATTCAGACACAGTGTTCCATGAAAACATTGCAGGGCTTGGGGCCTGTTGTAGCTACACCACTACACAGTCTTGGAGCAGTAGCATAATGGCTGTGTGGATAATGAAGCACCTCGGCAAGCTAAAGTGGATGTACAAGAGGGAATAATGGGAAGGAATGCAAACAGAAAGAGTCCAAAATATCATTGACCGAAAGTCACGAGATTCACCATAATCTCACGATTGTTGAATGCTTGTGGTTGTCAAAACCGAAACCAGAGCTCTGGGCTGTAAAGCTCTCACTGTGGCATTACACTGGGAGGACAAACTCACCATGGTAACTGCTACACTAACACAATCTCAGCTATGGTACTGCAACAGTGCAGTGTTATATGGAACTCCTGGTAGTTAGGTCTTGCATGAAGCAAGTGCAATCACAGGATGGTATGATTATTGGCACCAATGCAACCACATCTCAGTGGGTGCATGGTACTTTTCAGGGTTGCAATGGAGCTAGTGGCATCAGAATATTTTAGCACAGACAAGGCTCTCTAACAGAACTCAGGTTACTGATGTAGGCGGTAGAGGAGCAAGACGACAAGCTCTAGATGGGGGTTTTCATACTCATGCTGTAAATTAATAGATAACTTCTTAAAGTAGGTGGCCGTAACTTTTTCTTGCTTTACATTTTAAAATAGAGACCTTTATAGGTGATCTTGCAGGCTGAACAACAAAAAGGCAAATCACCGGAAGTCTTTATTTTAACTTGGCCCAAAGGCAGTGAAAAGAACATTCATATTCATAGATTTTAAAGGTCAGAAGGGACTATTAGATCATCTAGTGAGCTCCTGTATAACACAGGCCATAGAATATACACATATATTCACACTCCCATATTGTTTCAGACATTCTTCAAAAAGGTATCCACCCCATAATGATTAGAGCAAAGGCTTATGAAAATAAAAGGAAGAGGGTTTACTTGTCCATGCCTTCCAGGAGAGAGCAAAACATGGATACTTCCAGGTCTCTCTCCACCTCGTGGCAATGGTACTGTTTATATGCCCCCTTATTTCCTATGATGCCTTGCCAGAAGCTAGGTCTACTAACATGGCTACCACTGTGGACTACATTTCCTAGCCTGGCCTTCTCTTCTGGTTCTTGGGGGGGAGGGGAGAGAAGAGATTGACTGGAATCACCAAGTGTTAGCCTGTTCCACCTCTCCTCCTGCAGCCCTTTTAAAATGTGCAGATCTCAATTTTCAAGGAAAATAGTATTTTCAATTATGTTGTTTGTTTCACTGTGAATAATTCTCACTCCCCAAAGTAGTTAATGAAAACTGAAGTTTAAGATCTAAAAAAGACCAATTTAATAAAGTCATTCACAAGCATAAGCGTTTCTAGGATCAGAGCCTAAATTGACCTCCCCCAAAATTTTCCCCACTCATTTTCCTGACAGATGGTTTTGTCAGTTTCACCCAGATCTATGTAACAATTTCAGATGTCCTACCAAACCCCAAACGATTCAGATCTCACTGTAATATACCAATGTACGTGAGGCATAATAGAAAAATGACACAAAAACCTCTTACTATTTTATTTCTATATTTGATTCCAAATAACAATTGATTTTAATTTTTGTGACAACTCATTCAAAACAAACAAAATATGTTACGGCAACTCGTTACTTTTGATAAATATCGTATATATGCCAGAAGAGTTGTGCAGTGTGTGTGTCAAGGGAGGGGAGAGCTACAGATCTTTTCTGAGATTGAACAAAGTTGCAGAGAAATCATTGCCCAAGTGGTCATCATAAAAAAAGTATGTAATTATTATTGAAGATTCTGGAAACCCTATGAAATAAGAGAGTTATATTTTTACAGTCAAGCTCCTATCTCAGAGATATTTCAGTCAACAAGATAACTGGCAAAAGTGTTTGTGAGAGTTTGGTGAGTTTCAAATAATTTAGTCACAATAACTCCACCCTTAAATTTGATGTAGATTAATGAACAGAACAGAGCAATTATGAAAGATTTTCTCAAAAAGCAATTTGCACTGAAACTTCAGAGTATAAAATAGAAAGATCTATGGCGAAATCCTGGTCCCAACGAAGTCAATGGCAGCACTCCTATTGGTTTTGTGAGGCCCACATTTCACCCCTAAAGAGAGGCTGAGGGACTCAAAGTCCTAAAATGTCACTTACATCCACCTTAGGATTTGCTGCATCTTAGATATGGAGTTCTGGCCCAAACAGAGTATGGTACAGATTAATCTCTGGTGCAACTCCATGGACAAATCTGGCCCAATGATTTTAATAAGCCAAAACAACAACAACAAAATATTTGATGGCCCTGTGAATATCTTGCTTTCTTCTGTGTGTTGATGGTGAACTCAAAATGACCAGCAATCGCTATCCCTCCATCAGAGACGTAAATACACCGGACCCTCGCTAGAACTCGGTTATAACACGGTTGCGGCCATGGATCCCAAATTTAACCCTAACCCCCAGCAACCCAGGGACAGGGGAGAGATGCCTTTCACCTAGCTGTGGCAGCTCTGGGGCCGGGGGAGAGGCGAGTGTTGATGCTCATTTTGCTAATTTTGATGCTAATTTCTAATTTTGCTAGTTTTGATGCTAATTTCATTTTAACGCAGTCCCCGCTATATCGTGGTACTTGGCATGGATCCCAACTCCCGCATTCTAGCGAGGGTCTGGTGTACAAGCAAATATTATGGTTGTGTGCATTTATTTAAAAAAACCATGTAAACACATATGTATATAGGGTGACCAGATGTCCCAATTTTATAGGGACAGTCCCGATTTTCGAGGCTTTTTCTTATACAGGGACCTATTACCCCACAGCCCCTGTCCCAATTTTTTACACTTGCTATCTGGTCACCATATATGTAAATGAATTGCCCCTGGACTCCCAGTAAGCTGTCATTGCAGCCCATAGTCTTGCAAAGTTTGGAAACTCTTTATTGGATTTGTTTCATATCCAGGAACCTTCCTTCAGAACATGCTCCAAAGGTAAGTTGTTTCAAATGTATAAAATCTTCTGTATTTAAAACACACAATACTCCCAAGGTATGATTAAGGTACATTAGACCTCAAGTTGTTTTCTCTGCAGTTTGTGTCATGTGGAATATGCAATCTATATATTATTCTAGGAATTATTGACTCATTGGAGAGCTCAAATATTTTTCTTTCAGTGAAGGGAGAGAGATTATGAGATCAATCGGAGATTTCCCAATGTAACAGGAAAAAGCTAGGATATCACATCCATTTTTGCATTTGCACTTTCAACTAAAATTAGAAGTCTTTGTTTCGAAAACGTACTTCCCCCTGCATATGGAGGTGTTATACAACATCATTATGACAAAGAACAGCACCCACCTAGAACTGAACATAGAGGGTCTCCACCGACCTCTACCAGTGTGGATCCTCATGGATAACCAACAGTGGACATTCTGCAAGAGGAGAAGAAAGCTGGTATGGTGGAATATGACTATTAATGCCACTCTGTGAGAGGAAAAATAGGAGCCAATATAGCCCCCAAAAGTAGTGGTGTTGTCCATGGTGGGTAATCATTTTAAAAGGAATTAAACTGCTTTCCTCCTGCACAAACCCGCAGAGAAAGCACCTTCTCTGTTTGTGTGAATTTCTCCTCCATGATAAAGGCCCATTTTGGACAAAAGAGTAGTAGTTTATCTTTGATTAAAATGGCTCAAAAACCTTAATTCCAGAAACTAGAGAAATGCTGGAGAAGGCTTCAGTACCAAAATCAATTAATTAATTATAGGGAGATTTGGGGTATGTGATTTCCTAGCCTCTGATCCATATTGTATTTATGAATGCACAGTACATTTTGGTTTGCACTCAAATATATACATTTGCATTTGGAAAGCACCAGATTGCACCAAATGTCAGGTTTATTCTGAAAAAGCGTCCCCAGTCACTCAAATTACTCAAGTTGAACGTTGTACTCTACTATACTTGCTTACTGGAACAGATCTTCGCTCCATTCAAGTCAGTGGGTCTATGCCAATGTACACCACCTAAGGAGCTGGCCCAGTATATTTTTCAGGAACACAATATAAATGTTTCAGGCAAAGTGAAGTTAATGGAAGTATGTCTGTCAAGAGATGTCACTGCTTTCCTTAGTAATGAAAAAACATTTTTGGTTAAAAAGTAAAACCAAATTAATAGACTCCCCAATACCTCACCTGTCCTTGCCTCAAGCATGCACGCTCCTGGTTGAACCAATTTAATCATAAACCAAGCAAGAAAGCTTTTGTGGGAGCCCTGATTAAAAAATAGTGACAGCACAATGCTGCCAGAAAACACCATCTTTAGCCCATCAAACCTTGCCAGTCAAGCGAGTGCTCCTGGAGGCTAAACTCACTTAACACTTTTTGTGAAGTAGATAAAAATAGTGGAAAAGATTGAACTGATCATTTGGAGAACGGACGAGAATGTGTAAAGCATATGCCATGCTTCTCAGGATGCTTTTTATTTCATTCTCTTTTCCCGTCCTTTGCCAAATGTCAATCTATGTCTCTCCCTCTCTCTCTTTTCATTTGTTTACTGCCTCATAAATGGATTAATCCAACAGGTCCTGATCCAAAGCCCACTGAAGTCCATAGAAAGATTCCCACGGATTTTAGTGCACTTTGGATGAGGCCCATTGCATATTTCATTATCCTTTTTAAAAATTACACAATTTTTTCAGTTTGGTTTAAAAAGCAATTAATGGATACTGCTTACTAAGTACAATCTCAGTGCCTTGCAGTTATTTGTAAATGATTTGTGCAGCAATAAAGTTGTGACCTTTTCTTATTCAAAGTCACACCTAGTGCTAATTTTGCTGAGGGTTTGGGAAGTAGGAGACTCAGATGGCTTGCTATTGTTGTGATTTAAAGGCACAGTAACCTTTCTTTTACACTCAAATAGCTTACTGAATAACCCATTTGGGAAAGGGAGATGGAGCTGTTTTATACCACATATTTATCATAGGAAAAATGCTGAGATTACAAATATTTTCAAAATGTTACCATGTGAATAATATTTCCTTGTACATATTCTTGTTCTACAGGCACTTGCCATCTGGCATTTTTGCAAGTCAGTCTTTTTAAAAATAAAAAAATATACAGTATATATATTTATGTCGGTCTTTTCCCACTCGCTTCTATTCATAATTAATCTCTAGGTTCACGTAATCCACTCTACTGCATATTCTCTTAGTCAAGGAAGTGAGTTCTCAAGAGTGCAACATTTTAGGGAGGGAACAAAGGTTTTACTTTCCTCTATCTGAGTTAGAGAGCTCTGACATGACTCTCAGGGGCTGATCTTCTTAGCGAAGAAACTAAGGATTTACAGTCTTCCAGCTTGCTCGGCTGGTGAAGCTCTTCAAGGCTTTCAAGAGCTGACCTTCTTTGCAAAGGATTGTATTCTTTCAGTGCACTCACTTTTAGAGAGCCTACCTGTTTTCCTAGCCTGATGTTGATACGATACTACTAAAAGGGGTTTCCATGGATACTAGCATCAGTAGAGGATGAAAGAGGGCTGTCCTCTTTTCTGACCCACTGTGGTTCCCAACTGTTGCTATAGCATAATTTATAGACATTGTTGTCCTTTTCTTTCCGTTTTTTTGTGGGGTGGGGTGGGAAAGGAATGAAAGGAGGTTAATAATTCTGCAGTCTGTGCAGAGGTAATGTATTTGGGTGTGTGACCAGAATACATACCATCTCAAATCATCACTCAAACTTGGACTGAGGCTTTTCTGAGCTTTGGTATACTACAAATGAATACAGAATGGCTATTTTGTATCAGGGAGGAGTGGTAGATATGCTGGAGGGTAGGGATAGGAGATAGAGGGACCTAGACAAATTAGAGGCCAAAAGAAATCTGATGAGGTTCAACAAGGACAAGTGCAGAGTCCTGCACTTAGGACAGAAGAATCCCATGCACTGCTACAGACTAGGGACCGAGTGGCTAGGCAGCAGTTCTGCAGAAAAGGACCTAGGGGTTAAAGTGGATGAGAACCTGGATATGAGTCAACAGTGTGCCCTTGTGGCCAAGAAGGCTAACGGCATTTTGGGCTGTATAAGTAGGAGCATTGCCAGCAGATCGAGGTACTTGATCATTCCCCTCTATTCGGCATTGGTGAGGCCTCATCTGGAGTACTGTGTCCAGTTTTGGGCCCCACACTACAAGAAGGATGTGGAAAAATTGAAAAGAGTCCAGCGGAGGGCAACAAAAAAGATTAGGGGGCTGGAGCACATGACTTATGAGGAGAGGCTGAGGGAATTAGAGTTGTTTAGTCTGCAGAAGAGAAGAACGAGAGGGGATTTGATAGCTGCTTTCAACTACCTGAAAGGGGGTTCCAAAGAGGATGGATCTAGACTGTTCTCCATGGTAGAAGATGACAGAACAAGGAGTAATGGTCTCAAGTTGCAGTGGGGGAGGTTTAGGTTGGATATTAGGAAAAACATTTTCACTAGGAGGGTGGTGAAGCACTGGAATGGGTTACCTAGGGAGGTGGTGGAATCTCCTTCCTTAGAGGTTTTTAAGGTCAGGCTTGACAAAGCCCTGGCTGGGATGATTTAGTGGGGGATTGGTCCTGCTTTGAGCAGGGGGTTGGACTAGATGACCTCCTGAGGTCCCTTCCAACCCTGATATTCTATTCTATATTCTAGACCAATGGTCCTTCTAGCCCAGTATCCTGTCTTTGGACAGTGGCTGGTGCCAGATGCTTCAGAGTGAATGAACAGAACAGGGCAATTATTGACTGATAGGATTAAAATTCAAGGATAGGATTAAAATTCAAAATGATCTGGACAAACTGGAGAAATGGTCTGAAGTAAATAGGACGAAATTCAATAAGGACAAATGCAAAGTACTCCACTTAGGAAGGAACAATCAGGTGCACATATACAAAATGGGAAATGACTGCCAAGGAAGGAGTACTGCGGAAAGGGATCTGGGGGTCATAGTGGAACACAAGCTAAATAGGAGTCAACAGTATAATGCTGTTGCAAAAAAAGCAAACATCATTCTGGGATGTATTAGAAGGAGTATTGTAAGCAAGACATGAGAAGTAGTTCTTCCACTCTACTCCACGCTGATTAGGCCTCAACTGGAGTATTGTGTCCAGTTCTGGGCCCCTCATTTCAGGAAAGATGTGGACAAATTGGAGAAAGTCCAGAGAAGAGCAACAGAAATGATTAAAGGGCTAGAAAAAGGTCTAGACCTATGAGGGAAGGTTGAAAAAACTGGGTTTGTTTAGTCTGGAGAAGAGAAGACTGAGAGGGGGACATGATAACAGTTTTCAAGTATGTAAAAGGTTGTTACAAGGAGGAGGAAGAAAATTGTTTTTCTTAACCTCTGAGGATAGGACTAGAAGCAATGGGCTTAAATTGCAGCAAGGGAGGTTTAGGTTTGACATTAGGAAAAACTTCCTAACTGTCAGCGTGGTTAAGCACTGGAATAAATTGCGTAGGGAGGTGGTGGAATCCCCATCATTGGGGATTTTTAAGATCAGGTTGGGCAAACACCTATCAGGGATGGTCTATATAATACTTAGTCCTGCCTTGAGTGCAAGCGCCTGGACTAGATGACTTCTTGAGGTCCCTTCCAGTCCTGTGATTCTATGATCCATCCCCTGTTGTCGAGTCTCAGCTTCTTGCAGTCACAGAGGTTTAGGGACACCCAGAGCATGCGGTTGAGTCCCTGACCATCTTGCCTAATAGCCATTGATGGACCCATCCTCCATGAATTTATTTAATTCTCTTTTCAATCCAAGTTATGGGTTAAATGTGTGTTGTGTGAAGAAGTACTTCCTTTTGTTTGTTTTAAACCTGCTGCCTATTCATTTCATTCGGTGACCTTAGGTTCATATGTTATGTGAAGAGGTAAAACACTTCCCTATTTACTTTCTCCACACCATTCATGATTTTATAGACTTCTGTCTCTTTTCTTAGCTGAACAGTCTCAATCATTTTAATCTCTCCTCATATGGAAGCTGTTCCATACCCTAATAATTTTTGTTGCCCTTCTCTGTACTTTGTCCAAATCTAATCTATCTTTTTTTGAGATGGGGAGACCAGACCTGCACTTAATATTCCAGGTGTGGACATACCATGGATTTATGCAGTGGTGTTATGCTAGTCTCTGTCTTCTTATTATCTATCCCTTTCCTAATGGTTCCTACTAACACTTAACTTTTTAGACTGCCGCTGCACATTGACTAGATATTTTCAGAGAACTATCCACGACTCCAAGATCCCTTTCTTAACTGATAAGAGCTAATTTAGACCTCATAATTTGGTATGTATAGTTGGGATTATGTTTTCCAGTGAGCATTATTTTGCACTTAACATTGAATTTCATCTGCCATTTTGTCACCCAGTCTCCCAGTTTTGTGAGATCCCTTTGTAACTCTTCACAGTCAGCTTTGATAAGTTGAAACCCCTTCTAATTTTCATTTCCACATGCCTCTCTATCAGGACCAGATGCAGAACTGCCAAAACCGAAAGAGAAAAATCCAGACTGGACCTCAGAACCTTCTGAAGTTCACCCATTCCTAGTAATTACTAATGAAATTGGATACAAATCATATCCTTACTAGATGTCTCACTGGAGTAAATGTGACTGCTTCGATGAATAAAGTCAGTGTGATTTGGCCCTAGTGTTTTGGACAAGCAGAAAATGAAATTTCAGGTTTCTGTCTAAATCTTCTTTTAATAGGGGCCTGGTCCAAAGTCCATTGAAGTCAATGGGAGTTTTTCCACTGATGTTGGTGACTTTGGATCTGGCCCTCAATCTCCCAGCAAACATTAAAGATGTAAATGTGTGGCAATGAATACATTATTCTAAAAAATAAATGAGGACTTTATCTTATTTCCTAATTGCAATTACTGATTTAGTGGATCACATGCCCTTTGTTATACCCATTTAAAATTGTTTGTCAATAAGTTATATATCTTTGAATATCTAGCTGCACTTCAGCCAAAACTTTTTCCTTAATAATAAGGGGGGAGAGAAATCAAAAAACACTTTTTTCAGAGATACATAAACCTTTGAACCTTTGAAATGGCATAAATGGGATTTAGCTGGCATGTTAGATTCATTACCCGTGCCTGAGCATATAGAGGAGGCCAAAAGATGTTCTGCAGAAAGATGAAATTGAAGGTTGGTAGGGGAAATAGCTTTTGTGGTAAACAAGTCAAACAGAGCACGTGACCTCCGAATAAAGGAGATGTTATTTTATCATTTTCCATCACCCGGATTAGTCTCTCTCGAGTTGGCTGTGTGTATTTTTTATTGTTTTATTTTCCATCCTGGTCGTGAAGGGCACATTTATTGTTTAGTAAGCAGAATTAAGGTGGCTGCAGTTTACATAGTCAATGGCAGTCAAACAATAAGGTCAATATCTATCCCATCCTGGAAAAATTGGGGTTAGAGCAGGTGAAATTATCATTCTATTTTGTTTTTATGGCTCTAATAGAATGCCACAGAGTCCCTGACCCCTACTGCCACTCATGTCTTACTCTAATAGCAATGTATAACCTTTGACACTCAATTAAAACAGGAAATAAGGCAAAGAATGGGTCAATATGCATGTTTGGCCAATCTGAGCCTTTGAAGTAAATTCCAAGAGTGCTTCCAAAGGAGTAATAGTCCTTATTCATTTGGCACACAGCCATTAAAGTTATGGTCAGGGAAAAAAAACCCTGCACCATTTATTTTCTTGGTGACCTTAAGGGTTATGCATTAAAGCATCCTGCAACACAACAATTCACATGTACACTCTCTCATTATTAAAGGTGCATGCTCCTAACTGGCTGAATGGGACAGGATAGATGCATTTGGAATAGAAGGTTACAGACCTTACATTTGCATTAAATGATGCAAATATTATTATATAAATAAAGGAGACACATGGCTTATGGTTTTTCATTGAGGTGCATTGAAAGCACTGGTGTTAAGGATACCTGCGGATGGGTGCATATTTTGAGGGTGGGGAAGGATCTCTATGTTGTGAGTGTTAAAGTAACAGTGGAAGCCAAATGTCAGCTAGGCTAAGATGGTGCGTAGGTCAGTTAGAGATCTCTCCTCTGTCAGTGAACCATGTCTTCCTGCATTTGCAAGGAGATGGACTTCATAAATTGGTTGATTTATTCAATCCCTGGATGCTATAATCCTGTGTACCAAAAGAGATGTTAGTTGAGAAAGGAGGAGTGAAAATGATTATTCCGCTATGGCCATCCCTAATCTGAAGGAACAGATTTCCCTGGGGATAAAACAACTATACACATCCCAATCTAATTCTGGGTTGCCATAGAATATCATATCATTCTGGATATTGCTAATTGATGCATCGATTTTTAAGGCCAAAAGAGGAGATGATGATTAAGGCTAAGATTTTTGCCAGGGGTATTTTTAATAAAAGTCCCGAACAGGTCACGGGCAAAAAAGAAAAATTAACGGAAGCCGTGACCCGTCCATGACTTTTACTAAAAATATCCCTCACAAAATGAGGATCTGCATGTCCCCACACTGCCTGAAGCGGGGCAGCTGCGCAGGGGCTAGTGACTTCCGCAACCTCCGTGGCTAAATTATGATCATCCCATCTGACTTCCCACATAACACAGACAATAAAACTTCACTCAATAATTCCTGCATCAAGCCCATAACTTGATTTAAATCACATTGCATGATGGAGAGCCCACTACATTCCCAGGTAAATTGTTCTTGTGGTATATTACACACACTGTTTGAAAATTATACTGTATTTTCAGTCTGAATATGTCTAAATTCAGCTTGTTATTACTTTTTCTGCTAGACTAAAGAGTGATCTATTATCCAAAAGATTGTCCCTTCTCTAACTAAGGCCAGGTCTACACTACCCGCCAGATCGGCAGGTAGTGATTGATGTATCGCGTCTAGTGTAGATGTGATAAATCGATCCCTGGGCGCTCTCCCCATTGACTCTGGAACTCCACCGCCGCAAGAGGCAGAAGTGGAGTTGATGGGGGAGTGGCAGCAGTCGACTCGCTGCTGTGAGGATGCTGAGGTAAGTCAACCTAAGATACGTCGACTTCAGCTACCTATTTGCGTAGCTGAAGTTGCATATCTTAGGTCGACTCCCCACCCCCTCCAGTGTAGACCTGGCCTAAGGCAGCTGAGCTCTGGAAGTATGACTGAAGTCCATTTCAAAAGAGCCCAAAGCCCCAATCTTGGAGTTAGGGCACCTACCCGTGATGGCAGAGGTGTGCAAGGAATTTAAATTCCACCACCTTTGGAGGGGCACATTCTGTGCCCCCGCCACGGCCCTGGGGCCGAAGAAGTATGCTCTCCTGACCATGGCCCTGGGTCCAGAGGAGTTCTTTGCTCCTGATGATTATTGGGGGGGCCGTGCCCCTGCTTGTCCCTCCTTGTGCATGCCCCTGCATGATGGTAATAAATGCTATAGAGACTGAAAGCATACAGACTTATGTGCTGGAGTCCAGTAAAAAGATTAATTCTTCCAAGTCATTTGAAAAGCGAAAGACAAAATTCTCTTCTGATCAGTGCAGATCTGTTGTATTAGTAAACATTCTGTGCATGTAATTTCAATAAGATTTTTGCACAGGAAACAAGAGACAAGTATGTGGGGAATTTTGCCCTAAGTGCTGGAATGATGCCTGGGCCAACTGGTGTTGCAGCAGTAGAAGCCTAGATACCACCCATGACAAGAAGTAAGTCTCAAAAAAACCTGTGGATCATAGGTCTAAAAGCTAAATTCCAGTCACTGAGTGAGCGAGAGAGCCCTGTCTGTTTGTCTGACTCTGGTACATTCATACAAGACATGTTCTAGATCAGGCATTTATAAGTAACTACAGATTTTGCATCTGTTCTCTTCTCCTTTTCTTTAAAGAAGATAGAATCTATCAACACACACACTTCTACCTTGGACATATAAGGCAAACTCAGGCTCTATAGCCTGATTCATACAAAATGCTGGATAAAATCCTGGCCCCACTAAAGTCGATGAGAATTTTGCTAAAAAAGGCCTAGGAAAGTTAGGTGTCCAAATCCCAAACGAACAAACTTTCTTTGGTTCTTTTGAAAACCTCGAGCTTAATCCTTTGATAAATCAGTCCATTAGACATACTTACTTAAGAGGGCTTTATTGCTTTATGGACAATAGGAATGAAATAGATTTGGTATATAACATAACAAAATCAGTATATTTAACAGATGCAGTGCTGTCTCTGCTCCATCTGCAGAACAGACAGCTACATAAAACAGCCAAACATTAGGAGCAGAAAAAATGTCTAGGGGCTGGTTAATTGTATGAGTGGGCTGCGAGATCTTGTTTAGCCAGTTGGCTTGTAGTATTCACTCAGGCAACAGGAAAGCACAATTCTCTCCACTGCAAGAATTAGTGGGGGATATTCTATGGCCTGTGTAATGCAAGAGGTCAGACCGGAGGTCAGAATGGTCCCTTCTAGCCTTAAAATCTATGACAGCCTGATTCAGGAAAGCATCTCTATTTAGGAAGAGCTCTGAAGCACTTGCTTAAGTCCCACTGACAGTTAAGCGTATGCTTTAGCGTTTTCCTGATTCAGTGCCTAAATCCATGAATAACTGTTACCCCATTATTTCCTGGGATATTTAGGACGAGCCAATCTCTGAGATTAAGGAGTAGTTGTGAGAGTTGTTAAAAGCAAATATCTGTATCCATAGGTGACGAGTTATATGGGCTGATGGTGCCCATGCTCCAGGAATATTCAGAGCCGGGGGACCTGCTTCACCAATATTTGGAGCTGGGTCTCTCCCCCGGCCCCGCCTGCCTGCGGCCCTCCCCACCCCTCCGGCCCCGAAGCGTCCCTGCCCACTCGGCTCTCCCGTGCCTGTCTGCGCATGGGAGATGCCGGCAGTAGGCTCAGGCAGCTGCTGCTGCACTCAGGAGGGGGAGGAGGCACACACATGCTTGCCCTCCCCTCCCCCGGCACCCACCAGAAGGAAACCTGATCACAGTGGACCTCACTCACCTGAGCAGCTGCTGGGGCTTCAGTGAGAGTCTGACCCTCTGATCTGCACCCACCCCTCCAGCCACCACTCCTGCCCCATGCTGGGCAAGGGGCAGCCCCATCCCCTACCCCCAGAGAGTGTGCTGCCGGCGGGGAAAGGGCTGGGGGGAGTCCTCCTCTCTGGCCCCAGTCCCGGAGCAGCCTGCCTTTACCCCAAACTCATCCCCAGCCCTGCCCCACCCCAGAGCCCACACCCAGCCAGAGCCCTCACCCCCCTGCACCCCAATGCTCTGCCCTAGCCCTGAGCCTCTCCAACACCCCAAACCCCTCATCCCCAGACAGAGCCCTCATTCCCCGCACCCTAACCCTCTGCCTCAACCCTCAGCCCTCTCCTGCATCATGAATCCCTCATCCCCAGCCCCACAGCCCTCACCCCACCCCTCTTCCATAGCCCTGAGCCCCCTCCAACACCCTAAACCTCTCATCCCCAGACACACCCCAAACCCATCTCCAGCCCCCCCTGCACCTCCTCCCTCCCCCCCAAACTCCCTCCCAGAGCCTGCACCCTGCACCCCTCCTGCTCCCCAATCCACTGCCCCAGCCCAGGGCCTGCACCCCAGACCTCCTCCCCCACCCAAACTCCCTCCCAGAGCCTTGGGTAGGTGGGGGGTGGATTTTGGTGGGGCAGAGTTTGGGCGGGGGCAGGTTCTGGGCACCACCAAAATTTCTACAAACCTGCCACCCCTGTCTGTATCTAATTATGGAGACTGGAGGAGAACTGATGCAAGTGAAACTAAGAGCCTGTGTATAATCAGGCAGTGTGGAAGGTCAAGAAGAATGAAGTGGAGTGATTTCAGGTGTTTGCTACTCTCTGCTTTCTCAGTCCTAATTGCTGATCTTTTGTCCTGGAGTACAGACAGTCACTTGGTGAAGAAGTAGGGCAAAGAGTCCCATCAACCTCAGCAGAGGTCAATTGAATTGAAACTAGGGTTTCAGCAGGCTGGGTATCAAGAGAATTATTTGGTGTATTTAGCACCACAAACACCTTTGCAGAGAGGGAGGCGACCTACTTTCTGGATTCCAGCACACACTCATTCTGTTCCGGACACTGACTGGTGGATATCCAATTGCGATAATGAAAAAGGCTCCCAAGTTAGATTGTCACCACAGCTATCTGCAACTGATGAGAGGTGTGAAACATTTGTGCTCAGATCACATAAGACTGCAATAACTCAGAAGTTCCATTTGTCAAAAGCACTTCCACTGCCACTGTGGAGAGCAGGGATATGTTTGTGAGTTTCAGACTTACAAAAAAAAAAAAAGAAGACAACACTCATTTTTAATGAAGCAAGAAGAACTGCCTTGCAATTGCTTCCTATTCAAAACAATAATGTAATGGAAGACAAACAAAAAAGTTAGCCAAGTTTGTAATAAAGTTTAAACACCTCAATCATATCCCCTCTAACTTCTCTCCATTCAAGGTGAACTATTCCTAGTTACTACAATCTCTCATCACAGAAACTCAGATTTTAGCCAAAGAGCCATCAGCTTCAATCCCCACAAACAGTCCAACCAGGGACATCATTACTTTCAGACACCCTGATAAGAGCCATGATCTAATAACCCCACTAGTTCTGTTATCTCTGGAGGGAAAAGATTAGGACCAAGACTTTTTTTAAAAATGGGAGTCTGACATTAGGCTCCTAAATCCATAAGTGGGCACATAAATAATGGCCTGGTTTTCAAAGGAGCTGAGGCGATGAAGCTCTCATTGGAGCCCAATCAATTTCAGAGCCTGAGAATATTTTTGAAAACCTTAGCCAAAACGCAACACTTTTATTTTCTTCATCCTTAACTGCTCTTCATCCCCATATTGGTCAGGCTCCACAGTCAGACATCACCCACACAGCCCTTTTCACTTCTAAAGATTATAAATAATTCTTTAGTCATTTATTTGCAACTTGTTTGTTGTTCATTATTCAAGCAGCTCTATTTAGTATTGTGAATATTAATATGCTAATAGGCTGTAAGCAACTACATTAGTTTGTTCTAACCAAGCTTAGAGCATCATTCAGTTTTGACAGGAGTTTCTGGAAGTCACGTCCCTGGGATGGATTAAGCCCCTGGAATGTGACTCACAGATCTGGATCGGCTCTCAGCCTATTTAAAGGACTGATCCAAAGTCCACTGAAGTCAATGGAACCTTCTATTGGCTTTGGATCAGGCTCCAAGACTGGATAGACCCACTGTTGCTCATGGAGGACATGGTTATTTTGAGAAACGAAATTATATTGGCAAGTATGATTTTATTTTCTCTTATGGCCTTCTTAGAGAGTACCATTTGAGCTGCAACATTTGTGAACCACAGGGTGAATTAAGAACACACTAGTAGACTTCCTCCACTTACTATATATGGATGGCAATCAGACCCTTAATATTATTTTGAGGCAGTTTTCTAAACTCTATACCCATGACTGAAGACGGAAGTTTAGAAGGAAAGCGCTATCTTAACTTTAAATTACATCACCATCACCAATAACAGTCACGTCTACAATCGGGAGAGAGGGGAGGGGTTGAAGAGTGGAATATATATTACTCTTATGTAATATATAATCCAAATTAGATGTTGTTCTGATGATATATTAAACCATGCATCATCAGAACCGGTTGTCACTCTAATGATGTATTGGTGTAATAAATCATAAAGCTGGGCACATCAATAAAGTATTACTCAAAAGAGCATGGTGTCCACGTGACAAGTGGTCCAGCATAAAAACCAGACCAAAAAAAACAACACAAAGCTGTATACTGGAAGCAATTTCCCTATGGCCAAGTAGGATTTCAGAACTAGACCCTCCATCGGTGCTAAAAGTCTCTATTTAGGCAGAACTCCCACTGAACTGAGTTAGAATTGAACGGGCTGCAGTACTGGGCCCTGTGTGTCCTTAGACCTGCTATTTCTGGCACTGCAGCCCCAGTTGTGGAATGTTGTTTTATACAACTCAGAAAGTAATCCCAAGAACATAGTTCAAAGTCTCAAACTGAGTTGGCCATAGAAACAGTGACAGAACCATATTCCATCAGAATATACCATTCTGTTGAAATCAAAACGCATTGTGAAACAGGGTCCATTTCACCAGAATTTTGTTTTAGAAAAAAAAGTTGGGGAGGGAGGGGAAGAGTCCAACCCCGTTGAAATCCCATTTTGATATTTTTGAAATGAAACATTTCAATTTTTCATTTTGAAATTACCTTTGGTTTTGATTTTTTTAAATTTTGTATTATATTATGTATGGTAATACAAAATACAAAGTAAAGAAAGTCAGCAACAAAATGAAATACTGAAAAAACCAGCTTTGCAGAATTTTTCTTTATGGGGAATTTTGAATTTTTTTGGTTTTTGTTCCAATTCAGAATAAAGCCAAATCTCTAAATCCTTCAAGAAACAGAATTTCCATTCTTTACACAGCTGTAGTTGCAAATGATCAGATCTCTGTCCCTGGTCAGTGGAATTCAAATACTGTTAGAGGTCACAAGTAGAGCTGGTCGGGAACTTCCCATCAGATTTAATTTTTCAAAAATCAAAATTTTCTGTGGGAAAATTTTAATTTTGCCAGAAAAAATCATTTTCCATCAGAAACTCATTTCCACCTCTCCAACTCCCCTATTTCTTAGCCTCTGAGCTTCCAATCTTTCTGCTTCCTCCACAGTCCAGCTGCTGTGAACTGGTACTCACTGGGCTCTCCCATCTCCACCTTCTGGTACAAGTGAGGTTATGAGCCTAAGGGCTGGTCTTCACTATGGGAAGATTGACGCTGCTGCAATCGATGCATCAGGGGTCGATTTAGCGGGTCTAGGGAAGACCTGCTAAATCAATGGCAGAGTGCTCTCCAGTCGACCCCGGTACTCCAGCTCCCCGAGAAAATTAAAGGTAAGGCAAGACACAGCACAGTGAAGATGCTGCAGTAAGTTGACCTAAGCTACGTTGACTCGCTTTATTTTATTCACATAGCTGGAGTAGCATAACTTAGGTCGACTTACCCCAGTAGTGAAGACAAGCCCTGAGTAGCACCGGTACCCTAGTAGCTAACCAGGCAGGGTGCATGGGAGCTGGACAGGCAGCCAGGGAGATGGCAATTTTCAAAAATATTCTGTTTGTTCTTCCAAAACCATTTTTTTAAACATGTCCCTGCCATGGAAAATTTCACATATCTGACTTTTCATTCTCAATCTAAACAAAACAAAAAAAATTGACAAATGCAAAATTTTCCGCAGGATTGAAACACTGGTTTTCACCAAGTTCTAAGCAGAAGTGAAGTTAAGTTTTTTGGTCTTGTCCTTCTCCCCAGATGGGTCCCCAATGTGGCATAGATAGTAGCATCATCTCAAGCTAGCCCTAACTGCAACACTCAGGAGCCTAAGTTGTATTATGAGACATGAATGCAGACAGTTTGCTGCAGAATGCCCGACTCGTAAAGCATTATCTTTGGTAACAATGTAATTTAAAAGTCTTCATTTGCCATACTGCTGAGTGTAGAATAGGCAGATACATAGACAGACACTTCTAACCAACATAGAACTTTCAAAATCAATTTTAAAATGGTGTATTTTTCATAATTATTTAGCAGATCTTCAAAGAAGTGAAAACCATTATTCTTCACAGGGAGAAGAAATTATGGACATCTGAGAAGCACTAGTACATGTTCTAAAATTTAGCTTTGCCTCCATGCTACTCTGTTTAATTTCTCTATCATCAAGTAGCATCTCGTTACCCAAGAAAACTCTTTTCAGTCAGTAAGACACCATCCTCATCCAAGAATGTGTCTATGAATATTGCCTCCAATAACCCATCACTACCAGGCCATCTTCCCACGACCAAAAGTGGCTGGTTGAGCTCTCCAGTCAGTGGGACCAACTCTCAAATCCATCAACAGGCAAGATTCTCATTGATGCCAAGTGAGCCAAATCCTGAAATCCTTACTCAACTGCAGCAAAAGTTCCAGAGAAAAAGTACAGCAGAGATCTATGAGAGAGGCCATAGACATAAAAGCTCAAATGGTTTTTACGTAGCATATGGTCCCATCATAGGGACCAGTATAAATAATTCTCAGCAAAATATCAACATCACTCATTCAGCAACTGCATGCAGATAGAGCTGAGCACACACTTTCGTCTGTGTGTGGGTGTGTGAATTTAGTCCTTGTGTAACATGTGGGACTGACAGCCTTGGAAACTGAAGTTCTGCATTTATCCATGCAACAGGAAGCAGCAAGGCAAGCTTCCACACACTGCCGTATCAGTGTGCCTCAATCCTGAGCTTGAAAGGATCACTGCATGGGCGAAAGGATAATTCCGCCTCCACTAGAAACTTGAGATGGGCCCAGATCAAAACCATGGCCACTGCCCTTCCCAAACTTTGAAGAAGTTTCAATCCAGATCCCATCCTTGAGATTCAGTTCCCAACTCTGCTCAAAAAACAGTGGCCCAGATCCTCAGGTCTACCCAAAGATCATTCAACTACAGGGTGTGTGCTAAAGTGGCTTTAAGTTACCTTGGTGCTCCACTAATTACAGGGTCACTGCACACAGGACTGATATTCTGGTTTAAGCTACAGCAGTCTAAAGGGGCCATCACAACAGCCAGGCATTATTAGGCCACAGGGACCCCTCACCCACACGCTCTTCCCAATGGAGGGGAATGGGAAGTGGCATATAGCCATCACATTAGTTCCACACCAGGATCTCGTGTGTTGTTGGGATCCTCCCATTGGCAAGCTAAGTCAGCGTTTTTAGGGAAATTCTGTGCCAGCAGAGAATATGTACCCCAACACTTTAGATATGTACTTTGATAGCTGGATAAGTGATATGTGGAGAAAAAAGGAAACTTCATTATCTACACAAGGAGAGAATAAATTCTAAATAAAATTAGCCCAGTGTGTCTGGTAGTACTTCAGGCTCACTCAGTCAAATCAAAAGACAAACACTTAGGGTCTTAGCCTGCTCTCTTCAAAATCAATGGCAAAATGTCTAGGGTTAGATCCTCCTCTGGTGTAAACCAATGTAGCTCTGCTAACTGCAGTGGTACTACCCTGATTTACACCTGCTGAGAATCATTGTCTTCAGTAGGTGCAGCATGAAGTCATGGAAAGCATGTAGCGTTGAAGACTAGATCAAGAAGTAACTTTGAGCATCTTCAGAAAACCAGGTAATGAAATTAACTTGAGAGAGATACTGCAGTAAATTTCTTCAGAATCATTAAGATATAAAATTAATACAAGCATTAATTACTTCTCAGAACAAAGAAGTTTTTCCCCTTTTTGAGGTTTCATTTTAAGATCCAATTATAAAGAAATGCAGTTTTAATTATAATATTGATTTTACTTCTTTGCCAGAGCATAGTTGATTCAGTTATTTCTAATTACGTGAACAATGCAAGCAGGCTAATCTTACAGGCCCTCTGACCGCTAATTTCAAAATACTTTTCCACAGAGCCAACTTGTAATGGAGGATTCAACCTTTTGCTAAAAATGGCGAGAAGGGCTTGGGTCATTACGAAAAAAAAAAAAGGAAATTATGTAATGTTCTCTGTAGAAGAACCTGAAAACAGGTTTAAATCAGGTTTATAGACCTGGCAGAAGAAACAAAAAGAAGCAAAAGGGTCAAGACAGGGCAAAATCAATGCTAGGAGAACTTTAAAAGTTTCAGATAAGCACATAAAAGGTTCTCTCTGCAGGGGCAAGGACAGGCAGCATAGTCTAGTTGATAGGGCAGCGGATGGGAACTCAGGAGGCCTGGGTTCCATTTCCACCTCTACAAGTGACAACAGCTAAAGTCAATTCACCTCTCTGTGGTTTTGTTGCCCCTCCGCCTCTTTGTCTGTCCGGTCTACGTAGCTAGTAAGTTTTTCAGGACTGGTTCTTGCTGTGTCTGGGTTGAATCCCAATCTCAGTTGGAGGTGCTAGGTAATACTATAATAATAATATACAGACTTAAAAATTGCACATGCCTGCTACAGGCACAGTTGTGACCCTGATTCACTCCAGGAGCAGGGCAGGCAGTGTTTGCACCCATTCCTGGGTGTTCTGCCAGGCAAGGGTAGCTTTATCTTATGGCAGACGCCGTATAAGCATTGCAAGGTAGAATTCACAGACCTGCTCAGACCGGTTAGCCAATTTTCAATCCCCTGTCAATGCTGCCCACTTTTGGGGCTGCAGTGGTCAGCTGCACTGCACATTGGCCATTGGGGTCTGTGAGCCCTGGATCACACTGGCATCAGCCAGCAATAACCAGGGGCTCTACTGAGCCATGCATGTTTCTATGAATTAGTGCTTAGTCACGCCAATAAAAATGAGAACAGACTTTTTATGGTAGATTAGACCCTCTGCTTCCTACTAGAACAAGAGGTTCAAAGGAAGCTAAAAATGAAAAATCCATTTAAAAAACAAGAAGTGAAAGCAAACTTTCTCAAAACAGAAGAACTGTTAGACTCAAGTGTTCAGTGGAGGTTTGGCTGAGTTTTATTTTTCTCTAAATTGGTTCATCTGTCCCTTCCAAACGTATGAACAATATACTCTTATGGTAATATTGCTATTACATGGAGCTTATCAAAGCAACATACACACACACACAAACACACACCATTTAATTTCACTGCCACAGCTGTATTGCACTCAAGGATTTTCTAAGGCACCTAACACCATGCTATCTAATCACATGGGTTGTGGTTTTCAAAGCAGGCTAGAGGATTTATATTCTCTCATTAATGTTAATAGAAGATGTATGTCTAAATCCCAAGTACTGATCTGAAAATCTCAGCCATGGCATTATGCTTTCCTACGGCACTGCAAGATACTTGGGTCACTCCTAAAATTATTATTATTGCTTCCTGTTATTACTCAACATTATACAATTAACACTAACATACAGGGTGAAATCTTGGAAGTCAATGGCACAAGTCAGGATTTCTCTATAGTCTCCATCCCAAGGAGCTTTCAATCTAAAGCATAGACACACAAAAGACAGGACCCTAGTGGGAAAAGCTGAACCGTGATGGTTCTACTGTTGTCTTTGCAAACTTACTAGACCGATCTTTATTCATTGGCAATTTTTAAATAATCCCAGAGTATGTTGTTTCTGCTAACAATAACTAAGTACTGCTGTGTAGGAAGGAGAAACGAGGGGAGCGAAATCAGTTTCTTGAATTAATTAAAAGATAACATTCACGGAGGAATGGGCCAGTGCCACAAATAATTATCACTTGAGATTACACCGTCAAAAAGGCCAATTAAGCCACCAAATATAGCTAATGAGAAATCTTAATTGATCATTTTTCATGCTCTCGGATTAATCTGGCATTTTATCCTTCGTTCATCACAAATACAAAATCACTTTAGGCTGCTGCCTTCGTGTACATTGACAGCTGCACAAGCATTGGTTTATTCAGAGGCCTAGCTTTGGGGAGAAGTGGTTGGTATGTGGCCAGAAAGAGGACCCTGCATGATATCCCATGACACAAACACATTATATTTATATAGGGCTTGAATCCCCTCACACTTAAGCTGTCTATACTACAGACTTCTGCTGTGATAGCTAGGTTGGTCACGTGTGTGAAGAGATGTAATCTCCGACCGACAAAGCTGTACCAGCAGATGGCTCTAGTGCAGATGCAGTTATATCAGAAAAGCTGCACTTTCACTATGGGCTGGTCCACACTATGGGGGGGGGGGGAAATCGATCTAAGATACGCAACTTCAGCTACGTGAAGTCGAATATCTTAGATCGATTTTTAAATTACTTACCCCCGGTCCACACCGCAGCAGGCAGGCTCCCCCGTCGACAGCGCTTCCTCCGCTCGCCGAGCTGGAGTTCCGGTGTCGACGGGGAGCGCTTCTGGGATCGATTTATCGCGTCTAGACAAGACGCAATAAATCGATCCCAGAACATCGATCACTACCCGCCGAATCAGGCAGGTAGTGTAGACTAGCCCTAGCATAGCTTATTTCGTTTGAGGGGTGTAGTTTGCCTCTACTGGTAGAGAGCGCAGCTTTGCCAGGAGAGGGGCAGCCACAGTAGAATTTCTTTGCCATTATAGTACACCAGCCTATGCCAAGTGTAAATATAGCCTTAAACTAGTGTAATTCAGGATTAACTCCATTGATGTCTCTTCAGATACATCAGTGCCAAACAGGTACCAATGAGAGGACGACACAGGGCACACGATTCTGCTACACTCCCATGTACTTTGCTGCTTTCCCTTCTGCCATATTCGAGACGCAGATAATTGCCAGAATATAAAGGTTGTTTTTTCCCCTATCTTTGCTACTGACCAACTCTTCTTGCCTCATCCATTCAGTTAAGGTTCTGTTCAGGGTTTACAACATTAATCACCTCTATGTTGATAATTCTGTATATGTCGTTAACACTGGATTGGAGTGGCACTGGGGGGAAAGAATGCGGTTTTATTTTATAGGACAAAACTTTCCCTTAAATAGAGACACAGTGGCCAGAATGTCTTCTCAGTTACACCAGTGTAAATCTCTCGCAATTTGAGTGGTTAATTATGCCAGTGGAAACCCAGAGTAAGTCCATAGAGATTCCCTGTATTTACATCAGTGTAAACCAGGAGAATCTGGCCCTAAATATTGATTGTGAACAATCATGGAAAAGGAAAACAAGTGCATGATACAGTAGCTTATCAAGGTATATTTCTAAAAGAGTTTGGATAAAATTTTAAAAGGCCTAAGGTCTTAGGAGCCTAAGTCTATTTTAAAGAGACTTTGGCATTTAGCAGCTTAAGAGTCATTGAAAGTCAATGAGACATAGGAGCCTAAATCACTTTTGAAACTTTGACCCATCCTTTTCACAAATTACTGTGTATGTTTGGGGAGGACAAGCTGTATGTTTCAAACAAAACAGAGAGGCTGAATCCCTGCCACAAGTGTGAAATGGAACACAACCTTAACTATAGAGTTAGCAGCAGCACCTCTATAATATAATGTGCACAGCAAAGTTGCCTATTAAATTCACCAATTTAAGAATTCTCAACTGGCAACACAATGGCAACATTACTGAAGTTGGTATAGAAGATAAATGTTGGCATTGAAAAAACCCAAAGAACCAAAAAACCCAGCAGGTCTGCCCCACCCCTGTCCAATTGATCCCTACACTCAGTAATAACTCTTTACTTTAACATGGGAAACATCTGGAACTAAAAAGTTCTGCTTTCTAATTGCATCTCATTGTAGCTTTATGCTGTAGTTTATCATTTCTTTTCATATCTCATTCATTCAGATGTTCAAAGGCTGTAGGGTGACCAGACAAGAAGTGTGAAAAATCGGGACAGGGGGTGGAGGGGTAATAGCATCCTATATAAGAAAAAGACCCCAAATTGGGACTGTCCCTATAAAATCGGGACATCTGGTCACTCTAGAAGGCTGAAGTGTGTCTGATTTGCCATTTTCAGGCACTAATTGCAGGCTGCCTTTAATTGCAAAATGGACAATATCAGCGTAATGACAGTCATCTTGTTTTGGGTCACAAGGCTACTAATACTCTAGGCTGTAGAACATGTCCCTTCATTATGATTTAATGTTATTTTAGCAGGTTTTAAATTTTATTTTCAGGTACTAATTGGTGCCCCCTTGAGTCTAAGCACTGGAAATGTCAGCCATGGCAGACACGATCTTGTTTATTGACCATTGTTCTGGGAACCTCTTCCCCTACTTTCATCACCACTATGAACAATTCTGCAGTATAGTATGTTGTTCTATCATAAGGAAATAATACAAGCTTGTTCATACAAGGGCAAATCCTGGCCCTCCTTCCACAGCCATGGAGAACCCTGATGCACTAGAAGTAATGCGGTTCTAGGGACTCAATTCTACTAGATACCGAGCATCTTCAACTCCCACTAATTTCAATGGGAGTTGAGGGTCCTAAGCACCTTGTGGGATAAAGGCCTTGTTGCACAGAGGGGGCTGGATTTGAAGTCTTTAGTGTAGCAACTGTGGATTTCCTACATGATACAGAGCTCTGCTCTGCAGGGACTCCCTGCAGCCCAACACACATGGGCAAATCCAAGAGGGCACCATATCTGCAATTGTAAGGCTCTATTGGTCATTTCTCCCCAATGTCACTTCAAGAACCAATGATGCTTGTCTAGCCTTGAAGTATCTGCAAAGACATGAAGATGGTGGAGGAAGACTGAGTTCCCAGACGCAACACAGGATCTTCTGTACCAAACTTCACTACTCAGGCTTGGGCAGGTGGGAGGAATAGCCCCATACATCTTCTCAAGCAGGTCCAGATACTTAGACAGCTGCTCCTCTCTTGTGAACCACAGGACATTCCCCTGATAGAGAAGGTGCTTCCTCCACATCAGAGTTGTAAGCTGTGTTTGTCAAGCAACTGGAGTGCCATGCTGAAGCACCAAAGCAAGGTGTAAGGGAGAGTCGTGAGATCTTTCGGCTGAGTGGGAGTCAGTGTTGGTTTAGAGGAGAGAAGCCAATATTCTTGCTGCTGTCCATGGTTAGGGTGCCTGTGACCTGCACCCTCTAAACTCTTGCCTTGGGGGTGGTCTTTTAACTTCTCCCATCATGTTTGCCTGCTGCAGCCTGATGGCAACATAACGCATTGGGAAAGGACACCTCTGTCCATGCCCCTTGACTGACACAGAGGGGCATGTAGGCAGAAACTCTTTACTTTTGGACATCTCAGAAGCTTCTCCATTTGGGGATGTTTACATGAAGTTACTCACACATACAGTCATCTTAATTAAAGCAAGATTTCTTAAAAATAGAGGACTGAATTTAAAACCAAACGTTTTGCTTAACGTGTCCAGAATGATTAGTCCCATAAGCTAAATTATATAAGGCACGCTCAGCTTATTTAGAGAGAAAAAGTGAATTTCTAATGTCTCCTGAAAAGAAACTACTTTCTCTGATCTCATTGGTCATCTAGAAGCCGCATTTGCTATGTCCCCTGTTTTCCTAATCAGTTTTCTGAAGAGAAAGACACAATGGGGTTGGTAAAACATTCACCATCTTGTAGGCAGAGAAACTCCAAACTCTTCGGACAGGCTATCCATTTCTTCAGTGAATTCCAAGGTTTGGGCTGAGGACATGGATGGTGGACTCCTCAATGCTACGGAAAGCGGATGCTATACAGTTATTTCTCTACTGTACTGTCACAGTTGCAGAGCTAGTTGCACCTTTGCCCCCTTCCTGGTCTCTCTGAGTGCAACCCCTCAGGGGTTCAGCCTCTTGCCCTTATGTGTCTCATGATTCTTACGCTCTTAGAGCAGGATTCTGATACATCACCCCGTATGCATCAACTGCTTAATGCTCTGCAGGACCAACTGGGTTTCGGGCACCTACATTTCATAGAATCATAGAATCTCAGGGTTGGAAGGGACCTCAGGAGGTCATCTAGTCCATCCCCCTGCTCAAAGCAGGACCAACCCCAACTAGATCATCCCAGCCAGGGCTTTGTCAAGCCTGACCTTAAAAACCTCTAAGGAAGGAGATTCCACCACCTCCCTAGGTAACCCATTCCAGTGCTTCACCACCCTACCAGTGAAAAAGTTTTTCTTAATATCCAACCTAAGCCTCCCCCTCTGCAACTTGAGACCATTACTCCTTGTTCTGTCATCTTCTACCACTGAGAACAGTCTAGATCCATCCTCTTTGGAACCCCCTTTCAGGTAGTTGAAAGCAGCTATCAAATCCTCCCTCATTCTTCTCTTCTGCAGGCTAAACAATCCCAGTTCCCTCAGCCTCTCCTCATAAGTCATGTGCTCCAGCCCCCTAATCATTTTTGTTGCCCTCCGCTGGACTCTTTCCAATTTATCCACATCCTTCTTGTAGTGTGGGGCCCAAAACTGGACACAGTACTCCAAATGAGGCCTCACCAGTGCCGAATAGAGGGGAATGATCACGTTCCTCGATCTGCTGGAAATGCCCCTACTTATACAACCCAAAATGCCTCCCTTTGGGAACCTTTGAGCAGTGATTGTGCCCAACAATTTTCTTAACATTAAGTATTTTTTTATTTTGCAGTTGGAACAAAGCATTAGAGAAAAATGGATTTGGTAACAAGACCCAAAGCACCCACTCACAGCAGAGTGTGGAACTGTAGCTTCCCCACTATGCTCTTCAGGCTACTCTCGCCACAGCGGTGACTTGGCCCTCCAGCCAAGCCACTTTCAAGCATTTCTCCCCTCCTGCGGTGATAGAGTCCTTTAGGTTAAGTCAGATACAAAACACCCAAACAAAGAGCTTCAGCCCCCAGCGCTAAGTCTTCAGTGCCTTCCTTACAAGTGGACTCCCAGTGGCAATGGCCATTGCCAGTGTAACATTGTGGGTTGGTTTCATTGGGTGGCGGGGGGGAGGAGGCTCTAAAACATTTTTTGTAATAATTAGCTATAGCCTGACCCTAGGATTCTTTTTGTTGGGGGAAGGAGGCTGGGGGGCCACTTGCTTTTTTTCTTCATCTTGGCAGTGGCCTCCCTACTTGTTTCACTGCCTAATCACTGGCTCCTGGATCCAATCCACCCAACCATCCAGGTCAGCTCTACGCATCTACCAAGGGCCTCTGGCAGCCAGTTCTAGTTCGAAGACAGCTTCTTACCCCACATTGGAGCAGCCTGTCTGCTCTCCTTCCCAGCCATCCCTCAACTGCTGGGTTTTCCTCCGCTGAAGTCCAACAGTCAGTGCAAGCATAACAGGGCACAGCTAGCTGACTAGGGCCTCAGGCCTCCTAGTCCATAAAAGGGCAGGCCACCCTGCCACAGATTTTAAAACAGAACAGCCTACATACATCTGTAGTATCACCTAATCATATGTTTCCCTACAAGCTGAGTTAGACGGGCTTTCCTCACAACCAAATTAAGTTCTTCTAGCAAGCCCAGATCCTTCTGAGCATCTGTTGGTCTCTCCAACCCACCTGTTCAAACTGGTTTGTGTGCTCTCCAAGAAGAGCAGGGCAGAGTCATTAAGCCTACTCACTCGGGCATGGTTTCTTAATACCTGTAAGCTTTTAGGCCCAGACCATCAAAGGCACGTAGGCTCTTTACTTTCACTGGAAGGTCTTAGGCGAGTTTTAGGAAGTGCCTCCTCTGTTTTCCCCTAGGTGGATAGGTTCTGCTACCCAGACGGTCCCCTTGGGTGAAATACTCTGTACCATGGAATGATGTGGAACACCACACTAGTGACAGAGCCAGACACAACATTAAAGATCACCACTGCACTTGTCACCAATACGGCTATATTTAGGACTGCCTGTGCAAAAGAAGCACACAAAACCAGAGTGTAACCGGAATGTCCCGTTACATCATTAACTGCCAGATTGACTGGGAGAGGAAAATATAGGAAACTGATTTTTGTCTTTTTGTATGGTTCACAAAATTCACTTGCTTTCAGTGTTATTACACAATACATTTTAAAAGGCTCCCTGTGTGTCTTTCTGGAAAGATCACTTGCTCAGTGTAACTCCAAGGATTGCTCATGCGTGAATCAAGGTTCTTGGAACTGCCCAGACAACAAAGTGTGTACTCCAGCAGCAGCATGAGGCAGGCAAAGAGTCAGCTCTTTCCCTTTCTTGGCTGGGTAGCACACGTTCAACAAGTGCAACAGCTGTGGGGGTCCCACTGTTGTAATGTATAGCTCAATTCAAATAGAAAATCCAGGACAAGACTGAAAAGAAGCCTGTTACCCAATTCCCTCAGGTAAAATACTCAAAGATTTATTTTTATACCAGCTTGTTTTTCCTACCTAGAAAAAAACCCCACACAGACTCCTTATGTTTTTGAAAAAATAAAATAAAACCATCAAACACCATATATACCAAAAGAGTCAGATTGTGGCAGGGTGCTGGCAACTGGCATGCTCCCGAAAGCATGTGCCAAACACATGTTGTACAGGTAGGGTTGCCAATTTTGGTTGGACGTATTCCTGGAGGCTTCGTCACATGACAATCTTTAATTCCTAGAGACTCCAGGACAATCCTGGTACAGGGCTGGAAATTTTCTCACCGCAACGTATGGATAGAGAGCTCCACAGAGAATGTTGTTTTGTTTATTCACAGTGGGTCCTGAGCAGGCAAACGCCTCTGCTCTCACATACCTCGGCAGATTTTTCTTTCAGGGGCAAAAATTATCTGCATGGGACATCATCCTGGGGGTGCTGTCTGACAAACAGACAAGACATGCATGTGAATGCTGCTTTTGAAGCATCATGTGAGTCCACTTAGGGCACATTTGTAACCCATTTGTGCATTGAGCCAGACTTTGCCTCAAGATGCTGTAGGCAATGCCTACATGTGTTCAGGGCCGGCACTACCACTAGGAGAACCTAGGCGGTCGCCTAGGGAGCCAGGATTCGGAGGGCGGCATTTCTTACCTTCTTCAGCCGCTGGGGTCCTCGGCGGCATTTCAGCGGCAGCTCCTTCGGCCGCCGGGGTCCTCAGCGGCAGCTTCTTCGGCCGCCGGGGACCTCGGTGGCATTTCGGCGGCAGCTTCTTCGGCCGCCGGGGACCTTGGCAGCATTTCGGTGGCAGCTTCTCCCAAAGGCGCCGCCTAGGGTGGCAAAAAAGCTGGTGCTGCTACTGCATGTGCCAAGCTCTTACTGCAGTGAATGAAGCCCGACATACTAATTTGGAGCCAGAATATAGGTCATGGTCTCTTTCTGACAGTCTGATGAAGAGACTAAATCTTACCTAATATTTCTCATCTTTTTATTTTGCTTACATGACTGCCACTTCTATGTCCTTGTGCCTGATCCTCCTAGCACTGCACAGTGCTAACCATCAGGCGTGCACCCCTGCAACAAGTTACATGCCCAGAAATAAGCATCTGGATTGCGCCTTTTATTTCTCATAAAAGTGCTTTGAGCATGGGATTTTCGAAAGCACTTACCATTAATGGGAACAGAGTTGAGCCAAAGTCAGTGCTGAGCACTTTTGAAATCCCATCCTGAATGACTTTTGCCAGGGTTTTTTCCATTTCCATTAGTGCATTTTTTTTATTTATATTTTTTTGCTTTTAGTGGTGGGAACCCCTACCTGGACAGTCATTTAAAGAACCGTCCAAAGTAATATTTGAAGACTTTAAAAAAAACAAAAAAACTTTTTGCTGCAGAAAAACTTCCTGGCCAACCTTTCCATTCCTTAAGTACGACCTTACTTTTCTACTGTGTGATGTCTTTTGATTGCAAGAGTCATTATCATGTCATCTCTGATATTAATGTTTGGAATTCCAGGTACTGTAATGGTCTCTACCTAATGCTTTCATTAAAAAAAAATCCATAAAGTTAGCCAATCAACAAGACAAATAGTATGCAGCCTATTTTTTTTCCTATTAACACCCTTGCCTTACTCAACTTGTTCATTTATCCTTATGTTTTAAAAGGAGCTCTTAATTACTTCCAGTCCCATTTCAGTTGTAAATGCATCTTTATTGCCATTCTTTCATCAGAATAAATCCTCTGGCCTATTCAAAGAGCTGACACTTCACCACTGATTTACAAGTGACCCATTTTTATTAATCAGATGTTTGCCCTGGCTTTGTTGTACCTGTAATGCTGTCTCTGATAACTGTTGATGAAGAGTCCCTTTTCCACTGCCTCTCAAAGATGCATATTTTGCATCAATTCACTGTTTGTCAAATGCCACCTTGCAGGAGCAATATCAAATTTTTCCTGACAAAAGCCTGAAGTAAAAACAATACCAGAAAATAATATTAAGGAAACGAGGCCTGATCCTGTTGCCCATACGTGAATAATTCTATTGAATTCAGTGAGACAACTCAGGAGTAAAGACTGCAGGCTAATGCCCTTGTATTGAAATTACTCCTAACATTTCTCCTAACAGTCAGGCTTGGGAGCAGGGTAGGGAGAGGAAAAGACAAGAACCGGTGAGTGGGAGATTGCCAGGGCCAACGGCAGTAAAATCCATGGAACAGGGAAGGAGGACTTATTTACACTGGCAGACTTCAAGAAAACCCACTGCACCAAGCTCCACTACTCAACGTGGTCTCCGTTGTGGGACAGAGGTGTGTAATGAAGTTAGCACTCAGTGAGAGAGCGATGGAACGCTTCCTCTAGCAGTGCTGAGGAATCACACCACTTGGTCAAGCTTCTAACTTTTGCTGCGCTGTGGATCGGATGCTTGCAGCGCATGCAGCCTTGCGACGGCTGATGGGCCAAGTGAGGCAAGGGAGATGATGAGACGGGGATAAAGGATGAGTTGTGTTTGAAGGAAGGTAAATAGAAGGGAGGAAAACAGTAGATGTTTGGCACTTTTCTTCCTAAATGCTTTCCTTTGAGAATGGGAACTCACTAGATGGCCAAGAAATGAGGATTTCTTGGTCGGAAATACATGGGAGTTGATTCCAGTGACAGTCATTTTCAAAGAAATGCTCTACATACACCAGCTGAGAACCTATCCTGCTGCCAGTCACTTCAGAGCTATGCTAATTTACACCAGCTTAGGTTCTAGCCTGTTACAAATAGCAAGTGATGCCAGTAAATAAAGTATTAGCAAAATTTGATAACCTTGACAGGTTAAGTCAGAAGAACTGCAGTCATCATATGTAATGCATATCTCTATTAGAGCTCTGACAGCCAGTTCAACATAGCTCCATTGACTTCAATGGAGCTATACACCATTTACTCCATCTGGACTTCTGAATCTCCCCGTCCCCCATTTTTCTACTTTATACTCCAGCGTGCCGCCTAACCTGAGGCAGTATTAGAGGCACATTACAACTCAATCCTGGCTCTCCTATACTGCAGTGCAGGACGCTATGAAAAAAATGGTTTGTTGTTTGAAGTGATCCACATCTGATATTCTATTGCATTTCCCCCACTGTACCGAACATGAGGTTTTCATTCACAAGCTTCACGGATTGAATCTGGACCTTCACAGGGCAGGTAAGCTCTGTTTTTTAAAACCTGTGTTGTTGATTCACATTGAATCAATTTGTATTTGGGATTGATTTTCAAATGGCTGCCACCAAAAAGCTCACCTTTACAATCAGTCACTGCACATTGTGGTAATGTATCTATCAGCCAGCAATGTCGCTCCTCGTCTAATAAAAACTAGAGAGTACATCAAGCTTGAGTCTTTGTTTGCTCCTCACTAGCTTTATATGCCTGTCCTGAATTTGCAGACTAACACTGAAGAGTAAAAGGGGTCCCTGAGGTAAAAATGATGGGCCAACTAAACAGGCGGGGAAAAGAGTTGAATGGCACTTCACCTGCTGATCCTTACAATGTAAACAAAGGAAACTGCTATGCAAATGCAGTCTTGCAAACTCTATTTAGCTCCGGAAAGTGCACAGAATTTTAGTGAGCTGGTGACGTTGTCGTCTAAGCTCTCGAAAAGGTAACTGGAAGTGTTCTAAAAATCCTTGACTTAGTACATGGACCATTATGATCTAAACAGTCATCACCCCGGCACACATTCAAGTCTTTCTGGACAAGAGAATGCCTTCAAGCTTCTCATTGCCCTCATCAGTAATCAGAAAGGCTAACGTGGATGAGCTGGACATGTTTCAGCCTGATGTATCTTAAATTAAAGAGCCTCTGAATCTGTAGCACATTGCTAATAGAATGAAAACTAATCAATTGTAGCTTAAGCGTTCCAGCAACATAACATGGAAAGTACTAAGAACTTTGTCTGGCACCACTTTTTCCCCTGGAAAATGTATTCAGTTTAATGGACAGGGGCATATATTGGAGGCCCCACTTGCCCCCAAAATGATGTTATTTAACCAGATTTTCAAACATAAGTACATGGCATTGCAAGCATACAAATATATGAGTGTTTTATGCAGGCAAATATTATTTATGTGCATAGAGTTTAGGAATTTATAAATGTACATAGCCAGTTGAGAACCTTGGGCTGGCTGACCTTGCAAACTTTTATGTATGGTATTTCAGTGGACTATTCAAATGCTTATTTGCAGACCCTTATCCCCATTTGAACATGCAGGTGTACAATTTGTACACACACTCACTTAGCATGTAAAAATTAAGTGAACCAAAACACAAGAGCGAGATCCCAGAATAACCAGAGCTATTAGGGCTCCAAATCAGAAAATACAGGGACTTGAACCAGGATTTCCCATCTGCCTAACTACTGGGCTATTGCCTATTCAGGGATGGGTCATCTTCTTATAAGTGTGTGTGTTTTGTTTTTTGTTTTTGTAAAAAAAAAAAAATAATCATACGATCTTGTTTTCTTTCCAATATGGAATAAAAACAAAATTCTGAAACCTTGAATGTTTTTTTCCCCACAAAATGGAGTTCTTGTTTTCTGGTCAGCCCAAATCACTGACTGCAGTTCAGCTATGGTCATTAATAGTCAAGAGTTATTGCCAGCTGAAGGCTGTTTCGTAATCTGTGTGGAATGAGTTAGTGGTCTCAGCCCAGCTCATAGTGAACAAGATGCCACTTCATGAAACTCCACTACATTTAGTACCCCTTGCTGGTTCCCTCCTAAGAGGGACAGAGACTAAACTCTCTCACCCACTCCTGTCCCAAGAGAAAATCCCTCTGAATCAGAATGAGAAAAGGATGTGGGAAACTTGCATGCTGTGGACCCATGCCGCAGTACTTGTTTTGGAGATAGAAGATTTAAGTCTTCTGTGCTGTCAATCTGGCACCTTTAATGAGCACGATACTCTTGTAACGAAATGTGCCAGCGATATTATGAGTTCTTAATATCTAATTTATAAGAAGTTGAATTCAATTCATTTTTGGCATAGTAACAATACAAAGGCTAGTTGCTGATTCGAAATCATTTGCTATTCCTCTTCTTTTTTCTGACAGTCCTCCTACTGGATATTCAGCATCCAGTTATATGATCTCAATGGCAATGCTTATCTCAAATACTCAGTATGTAATTGCAAAAGAAAAAGCCCACCTCTAAATGCCATAATATTGTCATTTTCACTTTATGAACTTTTTGCAATGTATGGAATGATTGCATTGTTTCTCCCAGAAGTTTAATATGTATTAGAGTTTATTTTAATGTTACCACATGCATAACGTTTGTTCAAATCAATTAGGTTACAGACTAAGTGTTCAAATGTCATTTCATTATCATTAAAGTCAACATTCTCAACAATATGCATTTATGAAGGCAATGAGACTTAATACGAACCCTTAATAATGATGGAGATTGCTTTAGTGGCATACAGTCCATTGACAAAGAAATCTTACAAAGGTTTAAAACAGCTACAGAAGACATTTTCAAACATGCATAGTAAGGATTTTTAACTTGATAGACATTTGACAGTTAAGTTACAGATTTTTGTAACGTGCAAATCTTCCTACAAATATAACAAAGAACAAAGATTTTAGGACTCAATCCAACACCCAGCAAAGACAATAGAAAGACTACCATGGACTTCAATAAGCATTGGACAAAGCCCTTACATATTAAGGCCCTGATCTTGCAAACAGTTACTCACATGAGTAAATTGTCTTTGCAGGATCAGGCACTAAGCACACAGCTGTGTGGGCAAAAACTATCCATACATATGTGGATATCATTAAGGACAAGATAATCAGCTTTTCCAAGGAGGAGTGGTCATCTGTTAGCAATACCAGGACACTAAATCCCCTTTTTCAAATGCCAGGGCTCTGGATAAGACATACCAACGATTATCTCTACCTTTAGATTTCTACATAGCATACTTATGTATTGGAATTCAGTGGTTGTGTTTAGTCTTTTTTCTGTGTTAGAACTGATTGTCAATATAGTCACTATTTTGTTCTCTGGATTTTCACCAATACCTTTTCTACACAGGAATGGTTATTATTTTTACCTTTGTAAAAGAAAATATTTCTATTCCAAGCAGTAAACTCTGTGGGTGAGATTTTTTTTAAAAAAAGGGGATCAGGCACCTCAGACAGTTGGGTGCCCAACTGCCATTGAGAGTAAATTGGAAGTCGTTGCCTACCTCCTGTAGGAATTTTTTGATGATCTTGCCCTTTATATACTGTGTGGACGATCTTCATTTCTGTGAAGAGGAGCCACACTAGATATACACATCACTAAAACACCTCAAAATAGGCCATGAGATTTAGATGGTTCATAAGTCTCACATGGATCTTCTGCACAGGGCAAAGATCCAGCCTGCATGCATGAATATGGGCAGAAGGCATAAGTAAGAAAATGGTAAGAAAATAAAGCAGAGCCAGTATCCCATTAACTCTTGTGCTTTCAGTTACCTTCCTCACTATCTAGTCTATCTGGTTCTGATATCACTCATTTCTGTGTAGCTACACATCACCGAACACACATATACCTACCGTGGTTAAGCTCTCTCAAAAATGAGAACGGTTACTTTGTTGTAAATTTTCTTCCCTCTTTCTCCCCATCCCCTTTAAAACATCTTGACTATTGCTCTCCGAGCCTGATCTGACATGCTGCTGAGCATCCTCAATGCCAATTGAGCTAAGTGGAATTGGAAAGTGCTGAGGGCCTTCAGAACTCATTTACTCTATGGGATTTGACAGTGCTCCGTACCTCACAGGCTCAGGCTCTATGCAGTAAATACACATCAACATCCGTCACCATGACCCTATTAGGATCACTCTTAACAATCTCCCTCCCCGTATCCTTGCCATACACACAAACTACAGTGTTTGAGAGCAGAACATACCCCATGGTTGTCTTTCACTAGAATCCTTGCTCTGCAAAAGCAAGTGACCATCTTGAAGCTCCGTGATCTATTCCCCCAGTCCCCAGGTCTATTACTTTTTAAATACTTGCTATTAATTTTAAATGAAAATGACTGAAAGTGATATTCACTAAATGTTTTGGAAATTTTCCAACCTAACCCACTTTAATACTTAATTGGAATGTGCCTTAGGCACTTAACATATATTAGCCTTACACTCATGGTTGTTTAGCTTTGCCTAGGATGAAGGAAAATTGTACACAGCATGCCTTTTGAGACTGGATAGTGCATGTCTAAGGTTAATGAAAGTGACCTTTACACAAACGTGTTGCTGTCAAATACACACATAAATAAAACACTTGTCACTATCAGGAGACAATTTTGTTATTTAGCTTTTTCTTGGCCCTCCTGCATGGAATCAGTATTGCCTTCTCTTCCCAGTTGATTTTGGTTGAAAGCTCATACTTTAGACAGAAGTTGGGCTACCAAGTGCAAGCACATAATGGCAAGTCTTCACTCAAGTGAAACTCCCACCGAAGACAATGAGTGTTTTGCCTGAATAACGACTTCAGGATTTGGCCTAGTCATTTGTTTTCATTTTCCTTCCTCTATTACCAAGCTGTCATGTCTGTTCTCTAATACTCAAAATCTGAGTACTGTTTTTGAGTACTGAGTTTCCAAGGGTACAGCTGTTAAAACAATATCCAGTGGAACCCGGTGATTGTGAAATTCAGTTTACAATGAAGTGAAAGTATGGCTTTGGCTCAGCGAAACTCAACAGTTTCACTCCACTTAAAGATTTTTTCTACCTGTAAGAGTGTTCCCCTCAAACTGCAGTCCTACTCTGAAAAATGGTTATGTAAAGAAGATATCTTCTCACTCAATAGATCTGTGTATTCTGATTCATTTCTGATAACTATAGTTTACTTCTGTTAGCCCTTCAGAGCTAAAGCAGAGGTATAAAGTTCTTAAAGGAAAGACGGGATGTTTGTTTAGTGATTCAAACTATAAGCGGTATCTTCAGACATCTAATGGTGGGATTGGTGGATCTACAAAGTACAGTCTCAGCTTGATCCAAGCTCATCAAAGTAAATGAAAAGACTCACACTGACAGACAAATTTTGGATCAGGACCATGCTGTGTATGTTACATGAACTCTTTTGCAAATACTGCAGTTGGAGAACATGGAATTCTGACTAGAGATATGTACTAGAGATATCTGTACAGCCTAGAGATATGTACATTTGTTATGACCTAGTGCAAAGCTCAGTTATATCTTCAATGCACTACACAGGAGTGGTGGGGAGCAGAAGAGACTTCATGACTGTTGTGGATTTAATTGGGAGTCGGAAGGCTAAAACCTACCCACCAACTCTGAAATTCTAGAGTTTGGTAATATAAGCAAATGCTACTTATTACAAACCCTCCTCCAAACAAAATAAAAGAGATTGTGGTGTTTAAACTTAATAAAAAAAAGACTTGAAAATTTCCCCAAAATCTTCCCAATCACTATTAAAGAGCAACCTCTTACCTCTAAGCCCTACAGTAGCTCCCACTCCTAGTTTATCCTATGAATCAAAGATTCCTTCTTCAGTCGTTATCTACTGGTACTTTCCGTTGAACACTTGGGACACATCAAGTACTTCTTTCAAACTAATGAGTTAGCAAAAATACATGAGGACTTGTGGAGGATAAACAACATGATGGTACTCCCAAGACCTTTTATGAAATAGCTCTGCAAACTCTCTCACCTTAGCATCAATGAAAATGGTAATTTTCCATCACTATGTGCATCTAATTTTAATTGTTCTGTGGTGTTCAGTTTAAAATCCCAGCCCTACCATGTCAGAAATTTAAAATCTGAAGAAAAATAAAAGGGGGGAGGAGAGCGTCCATTATTTAACACAAAAAGGAATAACCATCATTTCTAATTATCAAATCAGCCACGGGCAGAATTTTTTTGTGGACAGGTTTGAACAATGAAGGCTGTCAAATAAAGCCGCCAAATGCTTTCCTTATCACCTTGAAAAGTGACAAATCAGGTTCAGTCAGAATGCAGCAGTGTCAGATCATGAAGGGCCACATGTGCCCACATAACTTTACCTTTGAAGTCCTCAAGTTTATTAGCACATTTTAAAAAATCCATGTCTATTCCCTTTTGTTTCCCAAATCTGAACACTTTGAAATGTGTAACTCTTTAAACTACTGGAGATACAGAGCCAAATGCTCTACTACAATCTAGCTGATTTGTGCTGCTCCAGCAGTGGAAATCCACCTTACACCGCTGTTGGAGAATACCACTTGAGTCGCACAGAGCTGGTTTATGCCCAGACCCTGCAACTGACTCCGCGGTGCCAGATCCTTGTGCCTGCTCAGGGTCCCAGTGACTCTACTAGGGCTCCAAACATACTCAGGAATCTGCCCATGCACAGCACATTGAAGGATCAAGTCTACCGTGGCTCTACATCATCCCTCTCTCAGAGAACATGGGGCACTCCTGTGATCTATGGCTGCTAGAATGGCCCTTTGGAACTGAAGGAGGCAGAGCACAACTCCAGTTAGAGAACTTAGAGAGTTCCTGGATGTCCCCAAGAGGAAGGGATATGCTCATCTTTTAGAACTCAAGGGAGGCCAAAACTGGCAAGAAAATTGCCAGCTGGGCATTCAGGCAGAGCAAAAGAGCTGTACAATTTCCCCACTAACGGGTGCCCCTTGATGCTTCAAGGACACTAGCCAAGATCAAGGGGAGCATAGGAAGCATTTTGAAATTTGGGTCTCATTCTCTCACTTCTTCCTAATTTACAGCAGTGAAATTCCATGCAAATGAATGGAGTTACACAAAAATTCTGTTGTGCCATGCTCATATTCAGCATTTGTATCCAAATATCAGGCCTACGTCCAACAATTAGTCCCACACATCTCTGAACACTAAATACAACTGTGTTTTAAATAAACAAATATCAGAGCTTTGCTAAAAAAAAAAATATTCCCATGTTGACAAAGTAGATTCAGTGATTCCTGGCTGGTATTGCACAGACATTACTCAGCCCTGTTCACTACGTACAAGATTGGTTTAAGTTCTTTAGCAAGTGGGATAACTACAGACAGTTAATATTAAAGACATCTATACGTTTGAAGCTCTAAAATAAGACAGGGCTCACCAGACCTGTCTTGGGGATATTGTAGAAGCATCTTACTGTACCTATGAAGGCAATAAACCTTCAATATATTTGGGTCAAGATAGGTTAAGAAAGTTTCTTTTCAGCAATCAACATTTAAAAAAAATATACACAGTCAGCAGCAGACTGAGAAATGTCCTTCTGGAGAAGCTCTGTAGCTATGCATAACAATTTTACAGCTGGTTACAGGTTATGAGTTCAGGAAATGAAATGCAGACAATCTGAGAAATAAAAATAGCCTGATGCAATATTTGTAGAGTGCTTTGAATATTTTATTTCACCATTTTAATGGTTAATCGAAAACTGAAACCTAGCATAAAAATTTGTTACTTACACCATATTATCTGGATCCCCTTGTCTCCATTTACTGCTCCAGCACAGCAAGACTTCCCCAGACACTAAGAAACTGCACTTGGTTATGATTCCTGTCTTTATGAGACTTTTAAGTTGAGTGCTGCACACACAATTTTCTCACTCACTTTGTCACCAGTTCTTGGGCAGACAAAATTAATTTTAGTAACAACCGTTTACCAGCAGACACACAGCATCAGTATTAGTTTCTTGTTACTCCAGAAGCACCAAATTCTGCTTGTCTTTCTCAGGTGAGTAGACCCACTGGGTTCAATGGCATTTAAGGCACAAGCACACAGCAAATCAGACATATACAATGTATGGAAGATTCTTAATTATAAATATACAGAATAACAGTAAAAAATGTCCAGCATACGAGCACCACCTAAGTTTACAAGCAAGTTAACTACAAAGCTAACTGCCTCAGCCCTGGAACTGTACCCAAGGAAGGCTTTGCTGTCCATGAGTATGTAGCTAAGTTAGCTTTGTAATTAACTACCTCATCTCCTGAATTGCACCTAACGAAAGCTGTGTTGCTGGTTCAAAAAAACTTTCATAGTACACAGTTCCTGACTAAATATTAAAATACATGTCTTAGAAATAAGGGATCTTACCATATAAAAGGTCTAAGTCAAGAGATACTAGACAGTTATGTCATTGAATATAGTGCACACAAGCAAGAATTTCAAAGATGTTACAAGATGCTACACATGGATATCTAAGGTTGTAGGGGGAAAAAAAGAGTCTGATGTTAAACCCCAATTCTGCAGCTGACTGCACAGGTGCACCCTTTTGTGCAATCAGTTGCAAGATCATGGCCTTATACTGTTATTTGAGTAGTAGTATATAGTCATGAAATTAAAGACTTTTGTACTGCATATACACAAAGAAGCACGGTCAAGATTGCATGTAGCAAGACAGACAGAAAATCTTTACTTGTGCAAAATGACCCAGAATCGCAGAAGTTTTCATGGTGATTACAGTGGGTGCAAAAACAAAATATTCTTTTTCCATTGTTTCAGCTGGAAGATGTCTGACTCGGACATGAGGCTCTAAGAGCAGCTGCCATATCGTTTTTGCTTTTATTTTTCTGAAGGATTGTTGGATTAATGTCACATCCTGTCGGATGCAGTACTAGTGTAAAGTTGGGAAGTCAACGGGTGTACCATCAGTTAATGAATGAGAGAGCCTCTGCTGGAGCAGTGAAAAACAGGTGAGACTATATTATTTAAGTACCTTTATTTCAGAAGAGGAGCTAGCAAGCTTTTTAGCAACGTGCTTGAACAGAGTGTGCATTAAGGAAATGCAGAATGCACTTCTTAGCAGTTGATTAATTTCAGAAATATTAGTGACTTAAATGTTCACACTGAAAATAGAGTATTGAGGCAGTAGCTATGAGACTGTGCCTCATCTTGTTACAAAGGAGAATGGTTGTGGATGCATTCAGTAGCGTAGCCAGGGGGGAGCAGGGGGAGCAGCCGCTCCCCCGCTGAGCAGAAGCAGCGCCTTTTTTGGGCTCTGACACCTTTTGCTCCTGCGCTGCAGCTGGAGCGGAGCATTTTTTTTTTTGTGCTCCCAGCGCCTTTTTTTCTGCTCCTGATGCTTTTTGCTCCTGGCGCCTTTTTTTAGCTCCGCTCCCCCTGTGCTCTAAACCTGGCTACGCCACCGGGTGCATTAGATGAATGTGTGGTGGTTTGAGCCCAGATCTCAGTGGTCACCCTTTGTTCTAATTTTCAACTTACGGACAGCAGTTGGATGATTTTCACATTTGCTTTCTGCTGGAGAGACTCACGTGATGTAGGTTATCTTTCCTCTTCACCTGGCAAGTGCTTGCTTAGAGGTGATGTAGTAGTAGTGATATTAAGGATATTAATTACTAATCAGATGAAGGAGATCAAGGTGTTAGTTTAACCACAAGACCCTTGAAGGTAAAGGCTTGGTCACCTGAGAAACCTTCTCTCCCTCTCTATTCAATATGTCCACAGGTGAAACCAACACAGGCACTCAAAGTGGAGACCTTTCAGTCTAAGAATAAGGATTAAAGGAGAAAGCTGGAGAACAGATGCACCAATGAATAAATTAACCCCACAACAATAATCAGATACTCCCTCAGATAATCCTATTGATCCTTCACAACTAAATAGATTCTCAATCACACAAACAGCATAAAAGTAAAATCAGAGCAAATCCTTTGCCCCAGAACCCTTCCTGTCTATCTGAATGGGAGGTAAGCAGTACTCACTGTTGTGTTGTCCCCCTGCAAGGCAGGAAGATTTCTCCGGGTGAAGCAGGTCTCTGGGTTGCTCCAAGCCCTTGGCTTCCAGCCTAAGGGAAGCCTAATAGACGAAACTAGCAGTCAGACCTCTCTCCTTGGATAGGGGCATTCAAGGAATACTTCCCAATCCAGACTTACTTGCTTGCTTACCTTTCTCCCTACTGTTTTTGGCCCTTTGATTGTTTGGGGAGAAGGGGGACCTGACAGGCTGGATTCTCTTTACTTGTCTCCAGTAGCCATTTTGGAGACAGGTGGGGGTGGTTAAAGAGAAGAGAGGCACCTCTTGTCAAGGTGAGGGTAGTTGGACTCTTCTGAGAATTAAAATGGAACTCTCTCTCCTACCCTAGAGAAAACAACTGAGGGTTACAACTCTTTCTGCTGCTAGAAGCCAACTCCCCAAATAATGGGCCAGGGTAGATTTGCTGTGAGTACCTGAACAGTCCCAGTGTCTTCAGAGTGTGATTGGTTTTCCACATGTCAGTCAGGCTGCTAGCCTAGTAGCTCCTCCTCTTTTCTAGTCCAGCCCCCATGGTCCAGGTTTTACCCACACAGGTTAGGAAGTCAATTTCTGCATCAATTTCCTCACCTCTACATACATACTGCTTCTTCAAAACAGCAAGGAGGCAACACCAAAAATAGAGAGGATGATGATAATGATTGGTAGTGTGTGTAATTCAACTATTATTGACATTTTATTTCTGCTTTTCTTTTTCTGCCTTTTCCCTTATTGCAATTTAAATGAATGAGGAGGAGGAGAGGGAACTATAGCTCTTGTCTACCAGGAGTTTTCCTGGAAGATTCTATAGTCATCAGGAGAGAACTAGTGGGATGACAAGACAAAAAGAAAAAAAAAGAAAACCTTTGTGAAAATTAACAAATCTGGAATAGAGTGAATGTTCGCAACTTCAGCAAAATAAGTTTAGGTACAGAAATGCTGACATTTTGCACCTACAACCATCTCGGTGATAAACTACCTCAAGACCAGATTTTGCCACGCTTGGTGAGTTAGACCCAAATTTTAAAGATGTTTAGGTGTTGCTCCGCTCAGGGTTGCAAGGCTGAAGGCCCAGATCCTCAGAGGTATTTAATTTAGGAGCCTAACTCCCATTGATTTCAAGGGGAGTTAGATGGATAAATACTTTTGAGGATTTGGGCCTAAGTGACTTAGGAGCCCAAGTCTCATTTTCAGAAGTGACTTAGGCACCTAGAAGCCTACATTTCATTAAAAGTCAATGAGGCTCAGATCCACAAAGGGATTTAGGTGTCTAAATCCCCCTGCAAGCCATAAAAACCCTCATTTAGCTGCTGCCTAACCTTGTAGGTGCCTAAACTCACTCATCACCAACATTTTCATTATACAGTTCCCTAACTGCCTAAGTTTCTGTCTGTGGGCATGCACATTGCTCAGGAAGATGGCTAGACATTTATCTCACACCTAAGCGCCAGCAGGCTCCTCAAATCAGGTAAAGACAGGCTATTTTGCCTGTGCGGCTAATTGGGCAGGTGTTTTCTGAGCACAACTAATTCCACACAAAATGGCCAGAAAGCCTAATTATCCGGTTTAAGCCATGGTTAGGGAACTCTCCTGGGATGTGAAAGACCTTGGTTCAATTTCTTTCTCTGCCTGATGACAGACAGGGAATTCAACAGAGATTTCCCACCTCTCACAGGGGTTCCCAACCACTGGACTATGGGATATTCTGTGTGGGTCTCCCTCAGTCTCTCCTGTATAAGCCATTCCACTTTGTAAAAATAATTAATTATACATTGGACCAGACAGAGAATGAGAATGACTCTATAGTGTGGGAGTAAAGGAACCCTGTTCAAATCCATTCTCTCATCAGGAAGAGGGAGAACTCAGCCAGGGTCTCCCATATCCCAGGTGAATACCCTAACCGCTTGGCTAAAGGTGTTCAGGAGGCCTCCTCCTCTACAAACACACTCTCCCATATTGTGTGTAGGTAGGCACATGTCATCTCTGTTCTTGCAAGAAACAGCTTAGGTGCCTACAGTGCCTGACTCCAGAAGTGTTTCCAGCCATGGGTCCCTCCTGCCTGGAGTTAGGCACCAAACTCCGTGAGAGAGGCACGACTTAGGGTCTTCAGCATCTGCTATTGACCGGCTTAGGTAGCTCCGTGCCTAACATGCTGGATTTGTGGATCCCATTCTCAAGTGCCTCTCTCTCTCCACGCATTTTATAAGGAGTCTAGGCAACTAAGGCAGGGTTTATGGATTCCCCTGGTGGCTGGGTGCCTAAAAGTTAGGCAATGCTACATTCAGCATTGCAATGCGCAAGTCCCTTTGTGGATCTGGCCCTGAGCCTTTACCAAACCAAAACTGTTCCCACATCACTGTTCCCACTTCAGTTTCTTATTAATAAGAGATCGTTCTGACTGCCTCACACAGGGATAAAGTGTTACTGAACACATACAGGCATGGTTGTGACTGAAGCTGAGGGAAGGGTCTAGAGTTAATGAAGGAATAGGAATAGAGGTGTAGCTAAATTTTTGCAATTAATGTACAGGCACACCAGCTGTGTTACCTCAGTGGACTATTATCTCTATAATTTTCATAAGTAACCATTATTAGTAACAATCATGACCACTAATATATCAGGCATGATATATAATATGCTTTGCAGCTATATCACCTGGCCTATGATCTACTCAGTGCTTACAACCTAATCAATGGCAGGCTAGGTCAAGCACTTGGATGTGAGATCTTCAAGGAACACCTAGGAGCTGTAAAAGTGACATTGAGCGCAGTACTCTTCCTTTTCAGGTTAATACTGAGATAATGCTGCTACAGCGCATGGGGTCAGGAAGCACTGTGCTAAAATAGGTGCCAAGTTTCAGAAAAGATGTAAAACAAAGGTCCTGCCCATATGTGGTCATTAAAAAAAGGTCCTACCCACTCACGGTCTACAGCACTTGTAGGAGAGCTGCTATGTCTGCTATCTGCACAAATTTCATCTGAAGTAATTGGTCCTAATGAATGCTATTGCTAATAGTCTCAGCCAATGCTAGGGACAGGATCCACACAGGGACTTAGGCATTGTAATGCCGAGCATCAAGCCCAATGACTGTTCCCCTGTGGATAAATAGTTAGTCATTGGACCAGAGAGAAAGAATGGGAATTACTCTGTGGCCCGATGGTTACAGCATGCACCTAGGAGGTGGAGACCTTGGGTCAAGTCCCACTGCTCTTTCATAATTTCCCACAGTAGAAGAACTTCAACAGGAGAGACTGATGGGGCACCACAGCAAAACATCCAACAGCTCAGTAACTAGAGAACTCTCCTGAGAGAGAGGACACCCCGTTCAAATCCTCTTTTGTCTGCTGGCAGAAATAAGGGGCATTGACTAGGTCTCCCACATCCCAGGTGAGTGCTCTCACCACTCGGCTATAAGTTATAAGGTGGGCCACTCCTTCTCCAGCTGTATTTTGAATGAGACCCAATCTAGTAGGCACCCTGAAAACACACCAAATGCCTACCTTCCTCTCATTTGTGGCAGATAGGTACCCAGATGACTAGAGGAAGGCAGCAGTGTGCATACCCAGAGACTGAAACATAGCTGTATATACAAAAAGAACAAGGAGTACTTGTGGCACCTTAGAGACTAACAAATTTATTTGGGCATAAGCTTTCGTGGGCTAAAACCCACTTTATCAGATGCATGGAGTGGAAAATAGAGTAGGAAGATTATATACATAGAACATAAAAAGATGGGGGTTGCCATACCACCTCTAATGAGACAAATCAATTAAGGTAATCTATTATCAGCAGGAGGGAAAAAAACTTTTGTAGTGATAATCACAATGGCCCATTTCAAACAGTTGACAAGAAGGTGTGAGTAACAGTACGGGGGGAAATTAGCATGGGGAAATAGTTTTTAGTTTGTGTAATGACCCAGCCACTCCCAGTCTTTATTCAAGCCTAATTTGATGGTGTCCAGTTTACAAATTAATTCCAGTTCCGCAGTTTCTTATTGGAGTCTGTTTTTGAAGTTCTTTTGTTGAAGAATTACCACTTTTAGGTCTGTAATTGAGTGTCCAGGGAGGTCGAAGTGTTCTCCGACCGGTTTTCAAAATGTTATAATTCTTGATGTCTGATTTGTGTCTATTTATTCTTTTGCATAGAAACTGTCCGCACCTAAACTCACTTGGTGCTTAAAGGACTGGCAAGATTTTTATGAATCACAGTGAAGCCCAAACCAGGATTTAGGTGCCTACATCTGGGGTTTAGACACTTAAGAACTTTTGTGGATCCCACCCTACATAGGTATGAAGACTCAACTATGCTCTCACTGTAATGGATTTTCCTTCAGGAGCTTGCAGTCACTGCATGCTACTACGCCTATGTTGCGCATGACAAAGTACTTTTTCCCAGTGATGCTAGTCTGACACTTTTTCCCATTTAAGTTTACACCTTACATCCACTTTAAATCTTTTCATTCAATTAAAAAACTACTTTAAACATAATTCAATAGCTTTATTTCAGTGATACATCATTCTTGTGTGCTTTGCTTTCATTATGTATGTTCTTTTTCTGAGCTATGCAACTAAACTATGCTCTCCCTTACTGCTCACACTACCCATTTTGTGCTGTGTCACTGACCTCTTCCTCCTCCTGCAGTCACTCCTCCAACAATCTCTCTACAGCCTCTCTTATCACTCTTCTAATCTTCTATTTTCTGCTATCCTAGCTCAGTCCTGCTCTGGTATGCATGAAGCTGGTAAGCAGAACAATGAGCAAGGGGTTCAGCACAACTGGTCAAGGAGAAGCATTAGTAAAAAATTAAACGGTTTAATTTAGCATATTACTATTTTAATTGTAACAAGATCTGATTTTTTTGGGAAAGGAGTTTCATATGGAGCAGTGGTATAATATAGTAACTATATAGGCACACAATTACTTTATCACAACTCACAAAGCTCCAAGCCCATATTTTAATTTTAAACCATCATTTTCAGCAGTCTGGTTTGAACAGTGACTTTCCATATAGCTTACAAATTAATGATGTAACTAGGAAGTAAGTACAAATAAATTGATACAAGACAGAGAGGAGATTGTGAAGAGGGAAGAGTAGCAGATGACTGCTTTCATAGGAGGGTAGGTAAACTAAACTAACCTGAACTGCTTTAGTTTATCACAAAGACATTTAATTTATTTCATTATACTCTGTGGGCAAGTTAAAGCACCCCAAGGTCTTAACATATTCAAGGAGATGAGTGTAGCGGACAAAGACTCCTTCAGAAAGCAATATTTAATAAAACTTAAATTAGGTCTCAGAAGAGTCGTAGAATGTATATTAACTATGGCACCAACACTTGAGATATGCTGTTCATATGCATGTGTTTTAAAGTAATTGCCATCACACACAAATCCCAAAAATGATTTTAATATGGGTATGGATATAACTTCTGCTGAATCATCCACTTAAATTGTTTGGGGGTGAGCTAGAGAAGTGCAAAGGGGCCACAAGAGAGAGAACAGTCCACAGGTAAGAAGGCTAAATGTTCATGTAAGAAACAAGAGACTTTTTCCATTAGTTATGATGGGAGATCTATACTCAGATCAAAAGGTTTTCATTTTTCCAAATGGAGTGGAATATTTCAGCAAATGAGTTGAAATAACCTAATTTGTTTTTCAAGTTTTGTAGAACGCATGTTTTAATAAAGCTATTTAGCTAGAATAATCAAGTTCATTATTTATTTTGATCAATATTTACAGAGAAACAAGAAGCCTAAATAAATATGAAAAAACCCCTTGATTATAGAAGTCTGATTTTCCTCTAAATTCTTCATACATGGTACTACAAAATAGTGTGTGAGAATCATAAGGCAGCCAAAAAGAGAGTGTGTGTTTTGTTCTAAAGAGGGATTTAAAAAGAGGGAAGAGATTCACTGGTTCAGGGAGTTAGATTATGTCAACCAACATGAGAAAGCAACTTTCCCCGCCAAATACTTGAGGGAGGCATGGAGGAAAGGAAACTAGAAGGATATATAATCAAGTTTTGAAAACCAGGAGGGCAATTTTTAATTGTATGAAAAAACAAATACATTAGCGAAGATTAGAAGAAAATGGGGGTGGTACAGCTCCATTTACAGTAAATAGTCTGGAGACTACATTCTGCAACCCCCCAAAAAAACTTAGTAAAAGAGCAGGTATTCAATAAGAACATAAATGTAGAAGTGCAATAGCCAACGCCAGGCGCAAAAAAAAAGACAACTGAGGATTCCACAGCAAGTAGATCAAGAGAAGAATGAACACTGGGAATGCTCTGGCGACAGTGATAGACAGACAAACATGGAAGTTGAAGGAAGTAAAGGACGTAAGGTCTAGGACAACTACGATTTCTAGTCCTGAGTAGACATCTAAAGTCTGAATTAATGAGAGTGAGAGAAGAACCAGAGACATAGGACTAAGAGGATCAAAACAGAAAGACCAAGCAAGTTTAGAAAGAGGGAAGGTTAGGTATCCTATAAAACTGTAACATTCCTTTCCATTACCTTGAAGTCTTGATGCTGTGAGTTCTAACATGAAAAATATTATCAAAATTATTCTTGTACCAGTGGTGACCACACAGATTTTAAGGTAAATTACACTGCACTAGAGCCAGAAATAACTTACTGTTGCTATGGTATTAAAGGATAATTTTAATATTGAAAATTGTTAAGGGTCTGCTCTTGCAGCTCTTAGTGATCCTGGTAATCCAACAGGAGTCACCTTTTCATCCACCTTTAGCCAATGTGTTCTAATAGCAAGAGACAAAAAAAAAAAACCCCCAAAAAAAACCAGGGGTAGATCCTTCGCTAGTGTGACCAGAAGTCAACAACAATTTATACCAGCTAAAAATTTGACCCTTGAGTGTACCAATGTTAAATAATTCTTGAAAGACTCTTACATATTTCAGCAGACCGCTAGTATGAATCTGAGTCCCACTAGAATAGAGGCTCCTGGGTGAATTTTGTTTGAGCTTTCTAAGCTGCAGGCCAGACATACATATTGCATTTTAGAACCAATGATCCTTCTGAGTTCATTTTATTTATCTATTAAATCTCTTAAGTTTATATAGCTGATGCATACTTTTTATCTATAATATTTAGATACCTTCCCTTAAAGCAACAATTAACTGCCCTCATCGTATCTGCCATCTACAAACTGCAATATCTGATTTGACTAACTGTCTTCAAAATGGAACATGCTATGAATAAACTGTGGATCACCGAATACAATTCTGGAATCAAGGCCCTAATGCCTACAGCAATATTTTGTCTTAAGAAATAATTTCTGTGTTCAGATGTTTTCCACCATTATATTGCAACACCACACCATCACAGAATCAAAGAACTGTAGGACTCTACTCAAGTACTATAAGCCTGTATTATACTATTCTTCTGCTAAACCATACAAGTTGCTTGGGCATTTTTCTTTCTAAATCCCTCTTTTCATTTGCACTTTATACATCTACTTTATTGGGAATGGTTCACAGAACACACATTTGGACATGTCACTGATTTTTTGTACCCACTGTACTTCACTAAAGTACTTTTATTAGCCAATTTAAAATGGCTTGTAAGGGTAGTTTCAATCTAGTGAGCAAACAAGACATTCAGAAACTGACATTCTAGAATTCCCATTAAAGACTCAGCAAGATGAACTGCACAGCAGAGGTGCTCTTTAGACCTATCACATTAAACAGGTATATTCCCCTAATACTTAATTAAGATGCTTTTTATGTACTGATATTGGTTTAACAAATGATACTGTACATTTTAGATCACAATTAAATTTGTATACTGGACGCTACACAGACTATTGTAAACCTCAATTATAGAAAACAATAATAATGAAGTTGGTACAAGTATCCATCTTTTCCCATAAATATATCTAATTCCAAACAAAGTTTGAAGTTGTTTTGTTTTTTAAAGGTTACGTAAGTACCACCTTCTCGCAGTCAAAAGTTTAGTAATTAAGTTTTAGGGGACCCATCCCACACTAGCTTTCCTCATCTGATTAGTCCTACTAAAGGCAATGGGACTACTGATGCAAATAATATTACTCCTATGTTTTTACAAGGTTGGTCTTTCAGACAGCAAATAGAAACTAAAAATTAAAATAGTTTCCGTTATTTATGTAAGTGGAAAATAGTTTTTACTTAAAACAGAAAGTCTGATAAGTATTTGAGTAGCTTGTTTCTTAGAATTTTGAAAAAACCTCAGTACCAAAATTTAAGAACTTTGAAGAGTAGCTATTTACAGTATAAAACAAATAATGTGTATATTATATTCAACTGCATATTACAAATCACATCTAGGAGAAGCGTTTTGGTGTGTCAAGGATTTATTTAGCATGACCTGTGGTTTTATGAATTGGAAGTGCCATGTCTAGCTAGACCAATTATGCAACAGACAAGGATGAACAAATCAATAGTCAAAGATATACAGAGAATGGAGTTGCTGATGATATCCAACCAATTCAGGAGGATTCCGAGGATTATCAGCTTTCGGTTAAAGTGCGGTCAAAACAAAACTGGCACACAAACTTTTCAATTTTTAAACTGATATACATGGGTACTAAAACCTAGTCGCAGGCTAACAAATGTGCCGTTGTTGGGCCATCTGCAGGGCTATTATGGCCTCGATGAGATTGGTTCACTCCTGCACGAAGATAACTAGAGAGACAGGTCCAAAATCAAAGCAGAGAAGGCAGTCAGGCCAATGCCAGGAGGGGGTCACGTCCAGAATCCATTTCTCCCGCTAGGACGAACTTCTCCTCAACACCCAAGGGCAGGAGGCACCTGCTGCTGCGAGGCCCTTTCCCCTCCTGCTGCCTCGGCCTCCTCCAGCGGCTGCGGCGTCTCCTGCAGGAAGCCCCCGCCCGGGCCGCCTTCTGGGCCCCCCAAAACCGGCGGGGCAGAGGCGCCCCGCTGCGAGGCGGCCCCAGGGGGCAGGCAGCCGGGTCCGGGGGGGCCGGAGAGAGTGATGGGGGGGCGGGCCGCACTGTGGCGGGAGGTCCCCAAACCACCGCGGAGCCCCGGCAGCCTCCCGCCGCTCACAGGGGCGGCACCGGGCTCCTTGTCCGCGGCGGCGGCGGCGGCTGCTCCTCCTCCGGGGGCGGCGGCTGCTCCCCGGCCTCCTCCTGCAGCAGCTCGGCCAGCTCCCCGTCCTCCTCCGGCCCGTCCTGGGCGCGGCGGCGCCGCAGCTGCTGCAGGGCCCGGCGGTGCCGCTCCTGCAGCCGCCGCAGCTGGGCCGCGAGCGCCGCTTCCTCCTTCTCCGGCTCGGGGGCGGGGCCCGGGCCCGGGCCCGGGCGGGGCGGCGCGTCGGGCTCCGGGCCGGGCCCCAGCAGCGCCTGGCGGAAGAGGCTGCGGTTCTCCCGGCGCAGGCGGCGGTTCTCCAGCCGCAGCCGCGCGTTCTCGTCCCGCAGCCGCGCGTTCTGGCGCTCCCGCTCCTCGCGGGCCCGCACCGCCTCGCTGTGGCTGGCGGCCAAGTCCGCGTATCGCTCCGCCAGCTGCTGCGGCGAGCCGCCCGCCAGGCCCCGCCAGCCGCCCGCCGCCTCGCCGCCGCCGCCAACGGCTGCGCCGCGGCCCCTCCGCGAGCCCGCGCCGGGCCCGCAGCTCCAGCGCCGTCCAGCACCGCGCATGCGCCTCATCCGTGCTGTGCCGGCGCTGCTCTGGCTCCGCCCGCCGCGTCGGCGCAGCCGCGGAAGAGAGACGCTTAGTGCTGACGCTGCGTTATGCAAATGAGGGGGCGGGGCTATAGCCTGCTGGACGGGGTGGAGGGGGGGGGGTGACAGCTAGGGAACAGCTGGTGCTGCCAGCTGTCTTTGCGGCTGCCCTTCCAGGCCCAGATGTGCGGGAGCCGCCGCGGGGGAGCCACCTACAGTGACCAGATGTCCCAATTTTATAGGCACAGTCCCAATATTCGGGGCTTTGTCTTTTATGGGTGCCTATTACCTCCCACTCCCGTCCAGATTTTTCACACTTGCTGTCTGGTCACCCTAGAGCCGCCTCTCCCTTTCCAAAATATTTTTTAAATAGCAGAATTCACCTACTAAATCATTGGGCAAAGGTCAGGGCCCCTGCTCTGAAAATACAAAGCACCAAAGCGATCCAGCAAGCCACCCTTTCCGAAATTACTACAGAAGGATTCAAGGTGCTGATCGCTATTTCGTCATTATTTATTTATTTATTTAGTGATGACACTATGCCCCCACCTTAGACAGTATACACAAAGTCTCTGTGCCAAAAGGCTTACAAGATAAAGGCCTGCTTCTACAAATGATACTGAGCATAGCGGTCATACTGGGGCCTGCATTAACAAAATCCAGTGCAGGCTATAGCCCCGAAGATCTAAACTGACAACTAAATATGTTTGTACTGCTTACTGTCAGGGATAGTTCCACTGAAGTAAATGGAATTTTCTAACCGAAGACTGCCATGTGAAAAAAGGGTGTCAGAGTAGCAGCCGTGTTAGTCTGTATCAGCAAAAACAACGAGGCGTCCTTGGGGCACCTTATAGACTAACAAATTTATTTGGGCATACGCTTTTGTGGGCTAAAACCCACTTCATCAGATGCATGGAGTGGAAAATTCAGTAGCAAGATATATATAGCAGTACATGGAAAGATGGGAGTTGGTGATTTTTCATCCTGTTAATAATAGTCCACTTTAATTGATTTGTTGCAACCCCCCACTGGGTCAGGCAACTCCCATCTTTTCATGTACTGCTATATATATATCTTCCTAGTGTATTTTCCACTCCATGCATCTGATGATGTGGGTTTTAGCCCACGAAAGTTTATGCCCAAATAAATGTTAGTCTATAAAGTGCCACAAGTACTCCTCGCTGTAATTTATATGAGTAAGCCCACTAGATGAAATAAAAGTCCATGTTGTGAAGAGTCCAAATCAGTGTAATTCCATGGAGTGCAGATGTAAATGCAAGTAGGATTTGGGTCTTAGGCCTCAGTCCTTCTAACATTTATCCACATAAGTAACTTTCCATGACTGAGCAGTCCTACTGGGTTCATTGGGACTACTCATATGCATATAATATTACATGTGCATATATATGTTCAGGATTGGAGCATCAGATTGTAAACTCCTTGTGATAGAGACCATGTGTTATTGTATGCTCTGCACAGCACAGAGCACTGTTTGGTCCTGAGCCAAAGCCCCATCAAGGTCAGTGGAAAGAATCCCATTGATTTTAATGGATTTTGGATCAAGTGGTCGGTGCTCAACAAAACAGTAAATAATTTTTAGAACTGTTTCTTCCATAACAGGCAGGTGCTTATTTACATTCTTTATTTAAAAAATTGAAAATCACTGTAGCCTGGAAATAATCTCAGTATTGCTGTAAAGTAATTTTGCCAGAACGGCTGGTCAGCAAAAATGAATTTACAGCAAATATTTCCAGTAATAAACTCCAAAGGAGAGGCTGACTGAGAGCGTGAAAATCATTTAATGCAAATAGGTGACCAGTCTGATTTTGCATTGAAATAAATAGGCACTAAAATTTAACATTTTTACTGTTTCTGTTTAGAAAATTGGTAGACATGCCTATCATCAGGGCACCCTGGCACTTTATATCAAAATAAGGGCCTGATCCCAAAAAGTGCTGAGCTCCCTGGACCTCTGTTGAAAATAATCAGTGTAGAAAGCACTTAACCCCACAGTGGATTAGGCCCAAGAAATTATAGTGGGAGGGGGTGCAGAGTAGATCTTGGGCTTTGTGTGATCAAAGCACTTAGGGTAAAATTGTGATGTACTATTCAGTGTGAATAAAGTTCTTACATCGTTGACCTTAAAGGTAATATTCAATATGGGTAAAGGCATCACAATCTGGCCCTTATTTTTATTTGTTTATTCATACATTTCAATTTCTTTTTAAAAAATGCATCTACCCCACATTTTAGGCACATATACAAGGAGTTAGTAAAATACAGACAGAAATCAAAGGACCAATTTTCCCATAAACACCATCCTCACATGTCAAAACTAACTTTGTCTGCACCTCAGATTCCCCAGCTATCTGTAAAACAATCCATTGAAATACTTAGTTGAAAGGTGCTATATAAGTACAAAGTATTAACATTGTGATTTGGGGCAGGATTATATGCAACAACATAGGTAAGCAGGAGCATAAGGTACCCTGTACTGTGCAGGCTACCTGCAGGGCAGGTCACAGTGAGGAAAAGAGAGTCGCCTCCACAGAACTGCTCTACCTTGTCCCACAAAAGTGGGCAGGGAGTGTGTTATACCAATAAAATAAAAACCAGCAGGATCTTTTTAAAGGGGATAAGACAAAATGTCACATTTATTGTGAATACAAAAAGAATCATAGTAAGCAGTCAGTTATAGCTATAACATTTCATTCAGTTTCACATTCATTCACACACACACACACACAGGTTCTGTATAGATGTCATAGTTACCAGCCTAGAAGTTGCTCATGCCAAGTTACTGGCCAGGTAACCTGGGCATGAGGGTGGAGCCAAGTCCTTGTCAGATTCATCTGATGCTCCTGGAGGGTGGTTGCAGAACCAGACTCAAAGTCCTCAGTGTGTAGAAGCCATTCTTATAGGAATTATTTCCTATGTTAGTCTATGGGAACTGTTTCATCTTGCTGTTGCTAACTCAATCAGCAGATGGCACATTCCTGATGTTTGTGCTGTCAGATGTTATCTTGTTTTTCCCATCCTTTGAGATAGTCGGGTGGATCCCAGTTTATCCTCCGGGGGGTATTGTCTGGTCGTTCCCACTTGATGCCGCCTTCAGCCGATGGTCACTGAATTCCTAGGCTGGCACCTCCCTGCTCATTCATTCATGTACACCAAGCATTCATCATCAGACATACTGTCTCCACCACTTTCGGGGTGTGTACTAATTTATTTGAGACTCCCTGCCCTTTGAGAGTGGGGGTCTTTCTATGCTGTTTCTAGGTACAAAGCATGCATAAAGAACAAAGTCAAATAACTTGTTTGCAAGTTTCTCATAGCAATACAGTATTTCTGAGAACAGATACAATCAATGGTTTACACAGACAGTAGCTTGTAAGTTTTAACAGGAGACCCAAGAGATCTTTTTACTTGGTAATGCTATGAGGTTTAAATTGTGGGGGACAAATTATGGGGAGTTACTTTCACTTGGGGAATCACTGCCAGTACCTTCTTTAATATCCCTGCAAGTGGGCATGCTGGGAAGGGGAGTGGGCACAGTCTCGACTCTGCACTTGGTACATTGCTGGTGGAGTTTACTAGACCCCTGGAGCAAATGGGGAACAGGGCTGATTAGTGACTCCGAGTCACACCCTCACCCTATAACAGGTATTGTTTAAAACAATGTCACCGTCTAACTGTCAAGAATTAAAACCCACAGATATAAAAACAAACTAATCCTATTTCTCTGCAAAAAATCTCACAGAAGCTAAATCAAATTAAAAATCCTACATTTAACTTTAACTAGGCCCCAATCATACTACATGCATAATTTAACTTGTATATATAATCCCATTGACCGGAGTTTCTCACATGTTTTCAGGAACAGGGCCTTATTATAGGCTTTTGGACAGAAAAGAGTGATACAGGAGATTGCTCAATATTTCCACAAAAGCTTTTTTTCAATGGTAAATTGTTGTGTGTTTCCTTTTTTTTCCCCCGAGAAAATTAAACATTGTGTAGCAAGTGTCTCCTTCCCTCTAAAAAATTATTTTCCCCTGTTCTCCCCCCTCCCCCTCCGAAAACTGAACACCCACTATAGGCTGCTCCAACAACTGGAAATAGCCTGGGCATAGGAATGCCACCCCAAGTCTCCCTTCGTCTCCTGAATTGAAGGCTCCTGTGCAGAGAGTGGCCAGCTATGGTGACTCTATGCCTACCAGAGGACTCCCCTGGTGCCAGGACAATTCCGTGGGTACTCTCGGTATCTTTATGAACACTTTGTGCCAGGGTAGTCAGTGTAATGTGACTGTGAGGCAATTGTGACTCAGACCCATAGACACCATTCTGAACATTTTTCAGGATTTTAAGGTAGCAGTGCTGAGCTGACCTGGAGACAGAGCCACTCAATATGGACTTCAGTGCATAACCTTGGCTCTGTCATGTGAAAGACAGTGAAAGGTCTAAAAATAGAGTACTGCATTTACAGTACAGAATTTACAGTAATTTCAATACCTACTTAATAGATGCTGTCCAAATATCATGGATCAGTGGTGTTATATGCCCCGCCTGAATGCTGCATCCAGTCCATTTGATGCATTTAAGCGGCCCAGGGAAACACAGATTCTTCAGAATCTAAACCGTCATTTCAAATGAATAAATAAATAAAGTTTCTGGATCTTCTGGCTGGGAACCTAACTTTCCAAGTGAGAGGAAAATGTTCACTAATTCAGTGTTGTCTTCTTGAGCCTGCAGAGAACCTGAAACAATGGCTCTGAGAGACATGAATCAACCCTGCCGCACCCCTCAGCTCCATTAATCAAACTGGAGCGTTGATTCTGAAGCCAAACACCACCACTTTAAATGGAAGCATTAACTATTTCATTGCTTGTTAGTTTAGCAGGTAGGAAAGGAGTAAAACTCAGAGATGGGAGCAATTGGAAATTACTGCAGGGAAGACGATACATAGGGGAGAAATAAGACATGAAGTCAGAGAAATTGAAGAGAAACACAGAAAGGAAGGAAGGGAAATAGTGGTGACCTTATAGAGGAGTATGTTTTCCAGCTGAATGAAGCTGAATGTGACAATGAGGTACTTAATAAATCATAAATAAACTAAAAGTGTAGTTACTCTATGTAAAAGTCACATTCTGTCCTTGATATTTGTGCAAACCCCTTGTTGGCATCACAGGGCATTCCTCGGTGGATTGAGGAGAGCATGCAGTCTTAAATTTATACTTTGGCCATGGACCACAATGAAAAATAGAATTTGGCCGTCTGCCAAAAATAAGTTTGACGCTCCTCTCATAGGAGGAGAGAGAGAGATGGATAGTAGCAGCAGTGATCCTAGCAGACCTAGAGGTAATGTACAAAAATCCAGATCAAGCTCTCTCTTTGTGGGGGTAGGTGGGTAGATGGGGAACAACATACACTTAACACTAACAATCCAGAATGAGACGAAAGTTTCCTTGCCACTTATATGTAATTTGGAATTGTGTATCCCTGCTGCTAATCTCACCTATCAGAGCCAGTTCTGAGTGTAACCGAATTAATCAAATGACTTTTGTAAAACAAGATTGCGCGTCATAAGAAAATATTAATCACAGCTCCTTTGATGCAAGCAGGAACACTGCTGGCACTCTGAGGAGAGGTCTGTGACAAGATGATAGATATTCTGATAGCATCACACTGCTGACCCTTTTAATTGCTCTTCATAAATGTTTTTGCAAATCAGGAGGAAATTCAAGCATTTTAAACTGATGATTCCTATATAAAAGAGAGACATGCTGATAAAGCTTATGATGTCACCTGTATTATCATTGTACATTAGCTTGAGTGTGAGGAAGCACAGCATACCTATTCTCAGCAGTTCCGCACAGTGAACAAGTCAGCCGTGACTAATGAGAGCCTGATTCTGCTCCCTCTTCTCCAGTGTAAATCTGGAATACCTCTGTCAACGTCAGTGGAATTATACTCATGTTAGACCTGGTGTAAGTGAGAGCAGAAGCCAACTCTGAAACTAAAGATTTACAATACAGTGTTGGGATCGGGAAGGCGGCTTGGTAACTTCTTTACTTGTATCCTCCTTGTCAACCAGCCTTAAGCATTGCGTTTGAGTTGTCATCATTCCTTGAATGTCAGGAGTGTTAAGAAATGGGGAATATTAGATGTTGCCTTGTCATCCCTGGAAGAGCTGTAGTTTTGGGAATTACATCAAACCACCTTGTTTGAAGTAGTGAGAGGATGGGGTGGGTGATTTGGGAGGTGCCCACAGATCCCCATTTTCTTTTGGCTGGCTTGCTGGTTTTTATTGTATATAGCCTCTTCATCTGAATTGCCTCTTCTTCTTGTTTTCTTTAATCTGTGATTTTATCATCAGTACACACTGAAAAGTTTTATCAACTACCCACGGAGTTGCTGCTGCTGCTGCTAATATTCCTTCCAAAGCCCCCACTGAAGGTGGTTTATTACCAGCAAATAGACTTCTTAGTTGCTATCAAGAGGCCTTATTGATACTTGACAGAATGAATACCACTTTATTGAAATAATTACTACAGAGTTAAGATTAGGTAATATTGATTGTGTGTATTTATTCCTTTCATATGGGCAACAATATTAAAAGCTATCAAACACTAGCTTCACTATTTGACAACACCATTTAATTCTAGCCATGTGTTGCCATAAGAAGAATTAAGATATAAATACAGAAAGCACGACTTCCCAGCTTTAATTAGGATTCACGGAGCAGTGATATTCTGCCTCAGAATACCATGGATCAGTATGGAGAAACTAGCTTTAGAGCAGAAAATGTTGTGGTGGCAGAGGGGAAGAGGAAACAGTTCATTAAATATCAACAGCCAGATGTGGGGTAGATAATTTTCTGCAAAAGGAGAGTTTCTGAAGAGGATTGGAAGGAGTTGCACTACAATCAGTTCTCCTGCTGCACAATTAGTCATTTAATCAAATAGCAACAATGGGGCAGAGTAGCAAAGAGAAGGAAAATGGACAACTTTGCCCATTCTCATGCAGAGTGGCCACAATCAGTATTTCAGATAAGTACATTTCTAATTCCTGCAAGGTGACATGTATTATCGGTTACACCCAAAATGCGTGTTCATTCAAAGTTGCATTGTTCTGGGTCTACACTAATTTTGAAACAATATCTACATACAACACATGGAGGCTGAGAGAGAAGAGATATTTCTGTGGCAGCAGGAATGCAAGTGGCGCCTTTGCTGAACAGTTGCTCTATGTTGGATATGCATAGGTACAGCTGTGATACTGTTCCTCGCTCTGCAGAAGATGCTTCTTGTTTGTTTTTGACTCAGAGTGGATTAACATAAGAGTTCACAAGATTAAAGGTTCTTTTACAGAAAGACAGACAATGTTCAGAGTGTAAATAAGAAGCTCCTTCTCTTTTCAAAGATGTTACTTTATCTTCTGTCCTTCTGACTGTGGACTTTGTTTTCTTTAATGCTATTATAATGGTGGTGATTGGTGATGGGGCAGAGTTAGGTAGGTAACTGATTTCCAGATAATCTATTTATTTATTGTATCATTAGGCCCCAGGCCTGGAATCCTTTACCTACAAGAGAGTAGGGTTTGCAAGATTATTCCCTAACTAGGTGAGTCTACTCATTGCCCACAAATGTCTTACTGGTGCTGCAAACAACTGTATCAAAAAGGGACAGCTTGAATATTGTAGTATCCATTGCTCTCTAAGAAGTGAATAATAGGTTGTTTGCATATGACATAACAAGTGCAAAGTTCAGCTGAGCCTAGATTCAAGCATTCTTTCAGAAACAATCGAGCTCATCAATGTCATGGTTGGCATTGCTAAATAGTCTGCCAAGTTCCAAAGAGACCTTACTGAGTTTATACTTAGTCCGGTAAATCACCAACTAAAGTTAATGGGGAAACAAGGAAATATCATCAGCCAAGTTCCAGTGCATGAAAAATGCTACAGAATTAAAATAATCGCTAATTTACACATATGTAAATTATTTCTGTGGGGGAGATTTGCAAAGGTACAATTGGGAGTTAAGCATTTAACTCCCATTGACTCCCAGCGGGAGTTGAGTGCCTGACTAGTGACTACCCTTTGCGCATTTGAAAATCTACCCCTAATTCAATAACATACATGAGTGCTACATAGATGACAACAGGGTAGACTAGCTCTCTCCTTTGTAGGGTTACATGTAGGGCAACAATGTAGGACAAGCAGCATTCTGTTTATAAAACCCAGTCCCCTCGTTTCTCACCTCATGAATTTTTGCTTCATTTTATCACAATTATTATAGCAATTTCTGGAGAACTCGAAGTGGATCAGGGTCCCACTCTGCTGGGAGCTGTACTAAACTAAAAGGCAGTCCCTGCCCCAGAGAGCTTACAGTGTTACAGACAGAATGTAGCAGGTAGGTGTTTTTTTATAACAAAACATCAAAAGAATAAATTGAACAATGTTAGGTAAGTTATGGAGCATAAATGTATTGGTCTACAAAACTTAGACCTATTTCTGCTACCACCAAAGTTAATGGCAAAACTCCCAGGAATTGTGCCTTTGGTGCCTATAACTGGAGATTTCTTGTTTGCTGAGTTATTTTTTTCCACCTACAGTAAAACAAGCATTGTTAACAACATTTATCATAGCATATACCACATCTTAACAGAAACATATTTTCTAGGTCATTTCCCCACCATTCACAGTTGTCCAGACCACTTCTCCTTCTATTCACAATTGAGGAGACCATCTCCTCTCTCCCTCTCTCATTTCCCTATGGCAATGAGAACTAGTTGCATACATTGAAAAATAATATTAGGAAAGGATAAGGATTTAGTTTCTTTGATTGTGATAAGGGAGCTGGAAAAAAAGGAGGAGAACATGTGGCAAGCAAATTCTCTGTAGACCATCAGAAATATTCCATGGAGCACAAATGGTTTACAGATCACAATTTGAAAACCTCTATAGAAGAAAGTTGTGTACTCAAAAGTAAGAACTGTGAAAATGCAAATTCTGAGCCAGCTTCCTCTAGCCATCCTCTATTCCCCGCACTCTCACCCTCCTCTCCCACCACCCACCCACACCCCATAACTCAGAATGAAAACAATTAAGAAGATGTGGTCAGTTTCTAATATATCAGCAGGCTGGCACAAGTAATTTAGGTATTTAGGATTAAGAAACACCAATTATTCTTCTCCTGATTTGTCAATTTGTATAAATGGAACTAATCAACCCCACATCCATCATGATAGTGTAATAGACTTTAAGTCTGTACATCAAATGTTCACTAAAGTTAATAACTATGTTATTGAAGTGTTCTACTTCATAGACATCTTCAAATCCAAAGTGTTTTGTGATGTCATGCCATAGAAATCTATATTCTATTGTACCGGGGCGGGGGGAAAAACCTTGATGAACAACAAAAGGATCTAATGCTCAGAAAACCAAGAAACATTGGAATGCGGCTGGAGGGGACCTTCTAAACCTTTAAGACTTTTTAAAAGCTTTAGGAGCCTGATCCAGATAGAAAGCTTTCTATTAACTGAATGGGTATTGGGTCTAGCCCTTGATATAAGGTGAAATTAAAATAAATGTTTTTCATGTGGAATTTCTGTCCTTTTTCCTTGTCTCATCCATTTCTAAAAAGAACTTTAGTCTCAAATGTCATAAGATTCTGAATTCTGGACCTAAAGCAGTGCTATATTGTTTGATAGTATAGATTTGGGGTTCTTTCAATTTCACCAGAATGTGTAACTCTCAGATTACTACTTAGATTTTTTCATGGATATTTTTGTTCCTGGTTTATAATATGGTTATGTACAATTAAGTTAAAACTTGTTCCTGTATCCAATAACCTCAAAGCCCTGAAATAAAAGTAGATATTCCAAATTAATTAATTTTGTAAAATCAGGAATTTAATGACTATAATAATAAATAATTTCTTAAATTCAAATATTAAAATTAGTACTAAGATTCATGAATGGCATTTAAATCCAACAGTAATGATCTATTTCTACATTCTGTCTATCTACCGTGGACCAGATCCTCAGCTGATGTAAATCAGCATAGCTCACTTGATCTGCCCCTATGTATCTTTATTACATATGTATGGTGCTTAGATATTCTTACCACTGTGGAAGGACAGGAAGTCGTATAATCTAAAAATATTTCAAATCACAGGATAATTTTAAAAGCTCTGACTCGGCATTCTTTGCTCATAACAAAACACCCTGCGAAGTCAATGAAAGTTTTGCCTGAGCAATGATTGTGGGAAAAGCCCAAAATGTCTGGGTTTGGAGTGCTTTTAATTTAACAAATTTATTTTCAGATATGTTTGATTTCTGCAGCTGGTACATGCTATGATTTCCCCATGGCAATTTAAATAATTCTAATCTGTTGTGAATGATCAGACATCTATCTACAAAGTCTAGAAATACATACCTTACATCTACCAGTAGAATTGAAATTAGTATTAAGCCTGGACCTGCTCCCTTCATTAGGGATTACTTCATTAGATCTGATAACAATTGTGGGATTGTCATATCTTTTGACTGTAATTTTTTCAATGCTACAGTCCTCTGATAACCTCTCATCTTTAAATGCCAAATTTAATGGGAAATTGCCATTTTATTGTGTGTACTGCTTTACCAGCTCACAGAAAATTTCTTCTGCAAAGGATTTTGAATGCTGTTAAACCCTATTTATGACTTTAATAGCTTTGCATTAATGAAAAAATCAGATACCCTTTATATACCCACCTCAGGGGTTCAACTAGATGTTCTATTGATGTGAAATAGAGCCAAATTGATTTCTGCTAAAGATGAGAAAGTAGTAAAAAACCAAACTGCCTGTGGATAATAAAATGACTTGTTTTATCACAAATATTCACTGCAAACTTTATCAACACAATCCCTCAAATGGATGTCCAAGGCTGAATATTGCCCAAGCTATATATGGATGCAAAAAAAAAAAAAAAAGTGAGCCAATGAAAAAAAAACTCCATAAACATCTTGATGAGTTTCAAAAAGTGTTCAAATTAGAAAGAGTGACTATCTGAATGGCTGATTTAATTCAAGTGGTTCAGTAGTCTCATTCACCTGAAATATCCATTGTACAATGTAGTAGGTCTCAGTCACCAACAGCTGGGCAGATATTAACACGTTCTAAAATATTTGTCCTTAAATCAGAAGATCTGTTTTCCCCTTACAAAATACCCAAAGACCTTGAAATAATAAACATTACAGAAACTTGGTGTAATGACATAAAACAATGGGATACTGTAATACACGGTTACAAATTATACAGGAAAGAGAGTAGGCCAAAGAGGTCGTGGAGTAACAAGATTCCACAGACTCTAGTGAGATAAAAATTGTGATTGAAGAGGACCACACAGCTGAATCTATATGAATACAAATCCCAAACTGTAAGAATGTAAATATATTAGTAGGGCTCTACTACCTGTCTCAAGGTCAAGAAAAGGAAACCAAGAGAGTTGAGAGACAGAGAAAGAGAATAAGCAAAGAGGCAAAAAAATTTAACAAAATGGTGATAATGGTGGACTTCAGCTACTTGTATATAAACTGGTCAAATGGCACAAAGGGACAGAGATTAGGGAAACAGTTTCTTGATCATTTGAGTATTGCTTCTTGAAGCAGCTAATTCTAGAGCACACAAGAGGAGGGACTAATCTCAACATAGTCTGAAGCAACACATAGGAGCTAATTCAAGAAGTGTCAGTAGCTGAGCCACTAAGGTTATGTCTACTCTACAGTTGTGCTGCTGTAGTGTAGATGCTTCCTACATTGACAGAAGGGGTTTTTCCATCTATGTATGTAATTCACCTCTCCAAGAGGCAGTAGTTAGGTCTACGGAAGAATTCTAACTAGAAGAATTCTCCAATGGGCATTGTATTTGGCAAATTGATTGAAATGATAATTAAAACCAGAATAAAAATACACCTGGAAGATCATGATGTGATAGAGACTAACCAGCACAGATTCTGCAAAGGAAACTTGTGTGTCACTAATCTCTTACAATTCTTTCAATATGTCAATAAAGTAGTGGGTAAAGGAGAGCCAGTTGACATAATTCTTGGACTCTCACCCTGTAACTATTTAATTTCTTTAGAAGCCTTTTGAAAGACTAAATAAATCATCATGGATCAAAAACTGTCTAAGAGATATAAAGCAAAAAATAGAATTAAAAGGTCAATTTTCATCATATCTAATGATTAACGGAGGGGTGCCTCAAGATTCTATAATGGGTCCTGTGTTTAATATATTTATTATTGGTCTGGAGAGCAAAGTGAACAACAAGACAGCAAAATTTGCAGATGAGACAGTTATTCAGGCTAGTCAAGACCAGAGAGTCCTACCAGGACTTCAGAGAGATATAAACAAGCTAGATGAATGGGGAAAATGTGGGCAAATAAAATGTATTGTGATAAATGCAAAGTAATGCACATTGGAAGAAAAAAATAAGCTATTTGTACACCTAACATAGTTCTAAATTAATTGTATCAACTCAAGAAAGAGACCTGGAAACAGCTCAGTGAAGACATCTGTTCAATGTGAAGCTGCAATCAAAAATTCAAAGATGTTAGATTGCATAAGGAAAGGGATGATGAATAGTATGGAAATATTATAAAACCATGGTGTGGCATGAATACTGTGTGCAGTACTGGTCATTCTATCTCAAAAAGGATACTGCAGTACTAGAGAGGGTTCAAAGAAGGGCAGGAAGAATGGCCTGGAAAATCATACAAAGAGATTGAAAAGATTGGAATTGTGTACTTCAGAAAGGAGACTAACAAGAGGTCAAGTGCACAAAAGAATGAATGATGTAAAGAAGGTAAATAAAAAATTTCTGTTCTCCCTGACTCATCACAGAACAAAGGGACATTCAATAACATTAAAGGTGGGAAATTCAAAATTGACAACAGGAAATACTTTTTCCACACACCATGTGATTGAACTGTGGAACTCATTGCCACAGGAAGTTAGCATGATTCAAAAAGGGACTGGACAGTTGTATGGATAACAAGAATATCAAGAGTTGTCATAATTATAAAAAATTGTGGACGTGATGTTAAACCTCATGCTTCAGGGTTTATACCAATCTCTAACTATAAGAGACTGTGAGACCTAATGGGGGGAGGGGGGAAATTACCCCATATCTGTCTAGTGTTATGTTCTTCCTTCCTCTGAAGCATGTGGTACTGGCCAGTGTCAGGGACCGGACCTCACATCTGATCTGGTGCAGCAATTCCTATGTTCCTAGCACAGTCGGTGTACTTAATTCCTATTTTAAGCACAGTAAAGGGAAAACTGTTGTAACTGATAGTATATGTGGATTTCTTAATGTCATTCACTGTATATACAGATGGAATTGGGCTATAATCAAATAGAATTTCAAGCAGTAGGTCTCAAATGAGCTGTCTGATTGTAGGGATGCTAGAGGATGTGAAGAGCGGAGAAGCTCCCTTAATCAAAATAATGTTTTTATGAATTGGATTCCTTGACTGCCAATAAATAAAGTGAATATACCTTTTTAAAATCAGACCCCAGGCCATCTGGTTCCTTCTCTGAGGCCTCCCAAGAGCTTCCACTAGCTTCCTGAGTTTCCATGACCCTCTATTCTGCTAACACCTGCCTCTAGCTTTCAATCAAATTATTTCCTGAAGCGGGATTCCCCAAACCCAAAGTTTCCCTATATGACCCCCTCTTAACCTCCTGCCACCTGCATGTTCTCCTAACAGTCACCTAGCTCACTTTCTTGCACTTACCTGCCCTGTTCCATCTCTCTCTCTTCTACCCTAACCTTCTGCCACTCTACCAGGCTTCAGATGACTTCCCCATCTTTACAGATCTATTGTTTAGTTTGGCTACATTTCTACTGGCCCCGAGGACACCATCTTAAATTCTGATCGAGAGCTGGCACACTGCGGAGCCTGACTTACCACCTCACACCACACTACTGCATGCCAGACCTGAGTGTGGACACCGGGGGTCCAGTGGAGACAAATGAACTTTACAATATTTGTTAAACGGAAAGAAGCTTGCCAGATAACTGGTAGGGTGAGAGTGCAGGTGTTCTAGGGCAGCACCATGAAGGAGTCAAGCTAGAGTAGGTAACTGGGAGGAATCAAAAGGAATGACTGGGAATGGATGGAGGAGATTTGTTTCAGGGATTTGGACAAGCCTCTGAAATTCTGTATGCTTATCAGAACTACCAAGCTTTTTGTACAAATTTCCATAGTGTTCTCAGGAACGCTATCAAGAAACTGAGGCTCAGCCCCAAATCTAAATAATGATATATATACACAAAACACATATTCTGGATCTTCCCATGGGCCAGAGGGTAACTTTGGGTTTGGCGGTAGCTGAACCCTCTGTGGGATAGCTGATATACATGCAATTACGATGGACGCTGTTTGAAATACTCCTTACATCCATCAAATCGTATCATCTGTATGCAGGAAACACCATTCTGGCTTGAAAACCATATTCTAAAGTTTTGGCCTAAACATTTCAGTGAGATCTTTCAAAATATCCAACATATGCATAACAGCAAGCAAAAACACAACAAACATGTGCAGACTCTTCAATTGTTTCTCAGGCTTTATGGAGATGCAGAGAGAACACAGTATAACCTTTAGACCTGAATTCTTAGCTCAAACACCTTAAGTACAGATATGAACTGTAATTCTTAAAGGTTACATATTTTGATATTAACCAAGGGATTGGTAGCATAAAAAATAGTCCCCTTTGATCTCGCCTTAAGGACAAAGCATTTTTGAGCTTTAGCAGCCTGTCCATTTTTTCCAGTTCAATTTTCATGAATAGTAAAATATTAATATTTAATCTGGTTTACTTTTGGTCAATACATTATTTCAGAATGATCTCACACAGGGTCCAGCCCCTTATTATTGGTGACCAATGCTACCTTTCTGGTCTTTTAATTAATTTAACATAGATCTATGTGAACTCTCCAAGACTAATAAAAATGTATTTTCCTTGCTCTTCTTGCATAAATTAACCAGCCAGAGCCCTAGTATGGGCATATGAGAGTCCCTGAGAAACTGCGGAGGAGTGGCTGCTGTGACCAGCAGACCTGATGTTAGGCCATGAAAGCCTAGTCACTGCAAGGGGAATGCAGGCAACAGTAACGGGGGGGGGGGGGGGGGGGGGGGGGGGGGGGGGGGGGGGGGCGGGGGAGGACTAGCATTATGCTAGGATCAAAAGAACTTTACAGACATTAACTAATGAAGCCTCCCAGCAGCCGGTGAGGTAGATGTGTTGCTATACCAGATCTTTAGGCTGTGAATTGAAGTGAGTTCCCCACGTTCACTCAATGAGTCTGTGGCAAAACTGAGAATATAACCCAGCAGGCCTTACTGTCAGTCCTCTTCTCTAACCACAAGACAAGCTTTAGAACACACATTAGACCAACCACAATTATATTTTCATGACTTCTAGTTTTAATGCTTTTTTTCCCTTGTTCCTTCTGCTTTTGATGAGACCACAAAGAGTCAGTAATGAAACGTACTGTGTGCGAGTGAGAGCAGAATCACAGGAAGGCTGGTCTTAATTTGATTAGTAGGGTCAGTGTGGGGGTCTATAAGCCACTTTTGGAAGTTACCCACTGGATTCCAAATCTGGTGGGCATGCATGAGTCTTGTCTCTCTGAAAATAAATTGTGTCAATTTCACGACAACTTGTGTCTGCCTCTTTCGGGGGAACAAGAATATAAACGAACAATCACAACTTTGCCTCACTCTCTCCTTACCTCATATTGCTGAGATGAGCTTGTTCGATTTACACTACCCAGGGAGGACTTTTGTATATTGGCCTGTCTCTTTTGATTTCATGTAATGAGCATTAATTTCTGTGAGATTTCTTAGCCATTGCAGAAGAGCCACTTGAAAAAAGGAGGGAGGAAAAAGAAAAGAAAGGAAAAGCCTGTGTGGAATATTATCTTGCTCTGTCAATATTCATTTTGTTAGCACTATGCCAGAGAACATTCTAATACTATGTACCAGTACCCTGTTCAGAAGAAAAGACAATGATAAAACCAGAACCTAATTAATTCTGGATCATGTTTTAGTTTTAGGATTTTATTGAATTTGCAAACACACTAGACATTGCAAATATCACACTGAAATTTTATATCAGGGACTGATCTAGAAAAAAAGTAGCAAAAATGACATGGCTGTGTGAGACATGCAGAAAGAGCAAGAACAAAAGAAAAACGTAATCCAGAGATGGGGGGAAGAGAATAATTTATTAATATTTATGTCTTCAAACAAATAACTGCGAAGAAAGGAACCTGTCAGAGCAAAACAAATAGAAGGGCAAGAGAAAAAAACTCAAACAACTGAGTAAAGATGATCATATAAAGGTCCTGATTCGTGAAAGCACTTAAGCCTGTGCTAAAATCCAGCCTTGTGCAGAAAAGCACTTAAATGCATGCTTACATACTTTCCTGAATAGGGATGCTTTCCAGAATCAGGGTCTAAAAGAGAGGAAAAGGCTGACCTAGAGAAGAGAACCACTTAGGACAAATTGTGCTTACTTTATGTGTACTTGTGAATTCTGAATTCACCCCTTCATTAATTGTTGGACATAGAACTAGAAACTCAAAAGAGTTGTCTTCAAGAAAGAAGAAAAAAGAAAAATAGCAGCCCACAGAAGACGACTGCATATACAATAATAATATCCAGATACCTGCACTTGAGTTACAAAAGAGTAGGAGAGGAGCAAAAGAAAATGGTGACTCATGCTGATAGGTAGGATGCAAGGTTAGGTTATCAAATAATAAAATCTCTGGTACCCTGGCTTCCTAATGTGCTTATAATGAATCACCAGTTTATTTTTGAAAACGGAAAGTACCATTTATGGTACTTAGAGTAAAGTGAAGAACGGGAAGAAGTTGCTAGGGACTTTCCGTAATTTTTTTTTCCAAATCAACTGCCAGAGCTAACAGAGTGTTTCAATTTAGAACACAATTCACAGTTGATAACAAAGAGTGCTACAAAAGTTTGAGCTGGGACTATTTTATTCAGGATCAGACAGAATTTAAAGCAGCAAGGCTGAAAAGTCCTGCTTTAATACAAGGAAAGACTTTCAGTGTTCCCGTTATGAGGACATGGGTATGAGAAAAATAACTAACCATAAGGGGATACAAAAGCCTAGCTTTTCTTGATCCCCAATTAAAACTGTAGAAATAGGGTCAATTGGTCTATTACAATACAGCCTTTATCAAACATGAAATTGAAACTTTTGGGGCTAATAAATGGTTTTTGATGGTCAAAAACGTGATTTAGAAACCAGAGACAACCACACAATTAAAAAAAAAAAAGATAGTTAACTTCCAGAGGATTCTGATGCCTGGATGGTTAAACTAAAGCCAGTGAAAGGAGGTGTATAACACTATGTCGATACAATATTATATCATAGTTCTAACCAAGGGAAACATTTATCTTTTCATAGGTTTTAAGATCAGAAGAGAGCATTGTGATAATCTAGTCAGTTTTGCTCTGCATAAGTGATTGAGTAAAAATGTGTGTCAGACCCAGGTCGATAGGGTGGGATGGTTGTAAGTGAAGGCTGCTGTCTCTCATTTCTGACTGTAAAACATTAAGAGGCAAATCTTGAGGGCTTTAGATCCACTAAGGTGGTTAGAACTACTAGCATGAGTAAGGTCAGCAGGATTTGGTGTTGTATCTAGACTGTAAGCTTCCTGAGGAAGGAATCTGTAATTTCACTTATCTGTAAAATGCCATTCATCTATGTTTCAGTGTAGTAGCTGTGTTAGTCTGTGTCAGCAAAAAGAAAATAAGAACAATACTTGTGGCACCTTAGAGACTAACAAATTTATTTCAGCATAAGCTTTCGTGGGTTAAGAACCCACTTCATCAGATGCATGGAATGGAACATACAGTAAGCAGATATTTATATACATTCAGAGAAACATGAAAAGGTGGGAGTGTCTATATCAACATTAAGAGGCTAATTAATTGAAGAACTGTTATCAGTAGAAACTTTTGAAGTGATAATCAACATGGCCCATTACAGACAGTTGACACAAAGGTGTTAAGGGTTTTTAAGGAGGGGAAATAAATTCAATTAACGTAATGACCGAGCCATTCACAGTCAATATTCAAGCCTAAGGTAATGGTATCTACTTTGCATATTAATTCCAATTCCTCAGTTTCTCGTTGGAGCCTGTTTTTGAAGTTTTTCTGTTGCAAAATTGCCACTTTTAAATCTGCCATTGAGTGATTAGAGAGGTTGAAGTGTTCACCTACTGGCTTTTGAATGTGATGATTCCTGATGTCCGATTTGTGTCCGTTTATTCTTTTGCATAGAGACTGTCCAGTTTGGCCAATGTACATGGCAGAGGGGCATTGCTGGCACATATCACATTGGTAGATGTGCAGGTGAACGAGCCCCTGATGGTGTGGCTGATGTGATTAGGTCCTACGATGGTGTCACTTGAATAGATATGTGGACAGAGTTGGCATCGGGCTTTGTTGCAAGGATAGGTTCCTGAGATAGTGTTTTTGTTGTATGGTGTGTGGTTGCTGGTGAGTATTTGCTTCAGGTTGGGGGAGCTGTCTGTAAGCGAGGACTGGTCTGTCTCCCAAGGTCTGTGAGAGTGAGGGATCATCTTTCAAGATAGGTTGTAGATTTCTGATGATGCGCTGGAGAGGTTTTAGTTGGGGGCTGAAGGTGACGGCTAGTGGCGTTCTGTTATTTTCTTTGTTGGGCCTATCCTGTAGTAGGTGACTTCTGGGTACTCTTCTGGCTCTGTCAATCTGTTTTTTCACTTCAGCAGGTGGGTATTGTAGTTTTAAGAATGCTTGATAGAGATCTTGTAGGTGTTTGTCTCTGTCAGAGGAATTGGAGCAAATGAGGTTGTATCATAGAGCTTGGCTGTAGACAATGGATGGTGTGGTGTGTTCAGGATGGAAGCTGGAGGCATGTAGGTTAGTATAGTGGTCAGTAGGTTTCCGGTATAGGGTGGTGTTTATGTGACCATCGCTTATTAGCACAGTAGTGTCTAGGAAATGGACCACTTGTGTTGACTGGTCTAGGCTAAGGTTGATGGTGGGATGGAAATTGTTGAAATCGTGGTGGAATTCCTCAAGGGTTTCTTTTCTGTGGGTCCAGATGATGAAGATGTCATCAATGTAACACAAGTAGAGTAGGGGCATTAGGGAACGAGAGCTAAGGAAGCGTTGTTCTATGTGTTGTTCAGCTATGTGGTACTGTATAAAAAACAAGTAAGAATATTACGTTGCTCTTTATTTCTTTTTCCATGCCTGATGTGTTAACTTCAAGTGGAAAAGATCTGAGTTTAAAAAGAGAGTTTAAAGTAACAAAAACTGGAAATATTGAGTTCTATTCCCACCTCCACCACTGGCCAGCAGGGTGACCTTGGGAAAGTGACTGCATTTCTCTGTGCCTCAGTTTACCCATCTGTAAAAAGGGAATACTACTACCATCATTTGTAAAGTGTTTTGAGCTCTACAGATGAAAAGCACGGCGTCAGACCTACATATTAGGTATTATTATTTGTTCTTCTATGTAGGGATCACGTGTGAATATGAGCTGGGCAGAACTTTTTTTCATGGGTTGAATTAAAACCCTCCACCTAGGCCAAAAGAAGCATGTGAACTTGCTCAGGAGGTTTTGGCTGAGTATTGTTTTGGGTAGGTGTATGTGCATATGGGAAGGCAGGACAGAAAAAAGTGGGAAAGGGAGAGACAGAGAGAGCAAGCAGCTGAAAGTAGCTGTCTCTGGAAGCAAGGTGGGGAGAGGACTTTGGCTCAGGGTGCAGACTGAAAAAGAGTGTTCTTGGTGCTGTGAGCCAAAGAAGCTGTTTCATAGAATCATAGAATCATAGAATCTCAGGGTTGGAAGGGACCTCAGGAGGTCATCTAGTCCAACCCCCCGCTCAAAGCAGGACCAACCCCAATTAGATCATCCCAGCCAGGGCTTTGTCAAGCCTGACCTTAAAAACCTCTAAGGAAGGAGATTCCACCACCTCCCTAGGTAACCCATTCCAGTGCTTCACCACCCTACTAGTGAAAAAGTTTTTCCTAATATCCAACCTAAACCTCCCCCTCTGCAACTTGAGACCATTACTCCTTGTTCTGTTATCTTCTACCACTGAGAACAGTCTAGATCCATCCTCTTTGGAACCCCCTTTCAGGTAGTTGAAAGCAGCTATCAAATCCCCCCTCATTCTTCTCTTCTGCAGGCTAAACAATCCCAGTTCCCTCAGCCTCTCCTCATAAGTCATGTGCTCGAGCCCCCTAATCATTTTTGTTGCCCTCCGCTGGACTCTTTCCAATTTATCCACATCCTTCTTGTAGTGTGGGGCCCAAAACTGGACACAGTACTCCAAATGAGGCCTCACCAGTGCCAAATAGAGGGGAATAATCACATCCCTCGATCTGCTGGAAATGCCCCTACTTATACAGCCCAAAATGCCGTTAGCCTTCTTGGCAACAAGGGCACACTGTTGACTCATATTCAGCTTTTCGTCCACCGTAACCCCTAGGTCCCTAGGTTTCCCGTTATTTGATTCCTTCTCTGTTCAAAAGCACAGAGCTTTGTTCATTCTTTGTACATAAACAAACCTGCACACAGAAAAATACCAGACTGTCAATTTCTACTTCTAACTGGAACATCCTCAGAGCCCCAAAACACTGACTAGCTGCATGGGTCAAAAAGGGGCAACAATATACAAATTTCATGGCAAACATACATGATAAATAATAAAACAAATAGACACTGAAGGTGTGAGAGTACAATCAAAGGAAATGTTATGATTTCCAGTGCTGCAGCCCATTTTTTCCTTGGTTACTCAAACTTTGTGCAGACTCCACATCTCAGGGGCTCTTTTGGGGGGGCGGGGGTTCGGGGGGACAACTACCAGACATGCGTGAGTATTAAAGAACATAAGAACGGCCATACTGGGTCAGACTAAAGTCCATCTAGCCCAGTATCCTGTCTTCTGACAGTGGCCAGTGCCAGGTGCCCCAGAGGGAATGAATAGAGCAGGTAATCATCAAGTGATCCATGCCCTGTCGCCCATTCCCAGCTCTGGCAAACAGAGGCTAGGGACACCATCCCTGCCCATCCTGGCTAATAGCCATTGATAGACCTCTCGTCCATGAACTTAACTAGGTTTTTTTTTTAAAACCCTGTTATAGTCTTGGCCTTTACAACATCCTCTGGCAAGGAGTTCCACAGGTTGACTGTGCGTTGTGTGAAAAAATACTTCCTTTTATTTGTTTTAAACCTGCTACCTATTAATTTAATTTGGTGACCCCTAGTTCTTATGTTATGAGGAGTAAATAACACTTCCCTATTTACTTTCTCCACACCAGTCATGATTTTATAGACCTCTATCATATCCCCACTTAGTCATCTCTTTTCCAAGATGAAGAGTCCCATCTTATTCATCTCTCCTCATATGGAAATGGTTCCATACCCTTAATAATTTTTGTTGCCATTTTCTGAACCTTTTCCAATTCCAACATATCTTTTTTGAGATGGGGTGACCACATCTGCATGCAGTATTCAAGATGTGGGCATACCATGGATTTATAGAGAGGCAATATGTTATTTTCTGTCTTGTCTATCCCTTTCTTAATGATTCCCAACATTCTGTTCACTTTTTGAACTGCCGCTGCACATTGAATGGATGTTTTCAGAGAACTATCCACAATGACTCCAAGATCTCTTCCTTGAGTTGTAACAACTAATTTAGATCCCATTATTTTACATGTATAGTTGGGATTATATTTTCCAATGTGCATGTCCAAAGCTGGACGAGCACAAGTCCATGGGGCTGGATGCACTGCATCCGAGGGTGCTAAAGGAGTTGGCCGATGTGATTGCAGAGCCATTGTCCATTATCTTTGACAAATCATGGCAATCGGGGGAGGTCCTGGATGACTGGAAAAAAGCTAATGTAGTGCCAATCTTTAAAAAAGGGAAGAAGGAAGATCCGGGGAACTACAGGCCAGTCAGTCTCACCTCAGTCCCTGGAAAAATCATGGAACAGGTCCTCAAGGAATCAATTCTGAACCACTTAAAGGAGGGGAAAGTGATCAGGAACAGTCAGCATGGATTCACCAAGGGCAAGTCATGCCTGACTAACCTATTTGCCTTCTATGATGAGATAACCAGCTCTGTGGATGAGGGGAAAGCAGTGGATGTGCTATTTCTTGACTTTAGCAAAGCTTTTGATACAGTCTCCCACAGTGTTCTTGCCAGCAAGTTAAAGAAGTATGGTCTGGATGAATGGACGGTAAGGTGGATAGAAAACTGGCTGGATGGTCGTGCTCAACGGGTAGTGATCAATGGCTCCATGTCTAGTTGGCAGCCGGTATCAAGTGGAGTGCCCCAAGGGTCGGTGCTGGGGCCGGTTTTGTTCAATATCTTCATCAACGATCTGGAGGATGGTGTGGACTGCACCCTTAGCAAGTTTGCAGATGACACTAAACTGGGAGGAGTGGTAGATACGATGGAGGGTAGAGAGAGGATACAGAGGGACCTAGACAAATTAGAGGATTGGGCCAAAAGAAATATGATGAGGTTCAATAAGGACAAGTGCAGAGTCCTGCACTTAGGACGGAAGAATCCCATGCACTGCTACAGACTAGGGACCGAATGGCTGGGCAGCAGTTCTGCAGAAAAGGACCTAGGGGTTACAGTGGACGAAAAGCTGAATATGAGTCAACAATGTGCCCTTGTTGCCAAGACTAATGGAATTTTGGGCTGTATAAGTAGGGGCATTTCCAGCAGATCGAGGGACGTGATTATTCCCCTCTATTCAGCACTGGTGAGGCCTCATTTGGAGTACTGTGTCCAGTTTTGGGCCCCACACTACAAGAAGGATGTGGATAAATTGGAAAGAGTCCAGCGGAGGGCAACAAAAATGATTAGGGGGCTGGAGCACATGACTTATGAGGAGAGGCTGAGGGAACTGGGATTGTTTAGCCTGCAAAAGAGAAGAATGAGGGGGGATTTGATAGCTGCTTTCAACTACCCAAAAGGGGGTTCCAAAGAGGATGGATCTAGACTGTTCTCAGTGGTAGAAGATGACAGAACAAGGAGTAATGGGCTCAAGTTGCAGAGGGGGAGGTTTAGGTTGGATATTAGGAAAAACTTTTTCACTAGTAGGGTGGTGAAGCACTGGAATGGGTTACCTAGGGAGGTGGTGGAATCTCCTTCCTTAGAGGTTTTTAAGGTCAGGCTTGACAAAGCCCTGGCTGGGATGATTTAGTTGGGGTTGGTCCTGCTTTGAGCAGGGGGTTGGACTAGATGACCTCCTGAGGTCCCTTCCAACCCTGAGATTCTATGATTACTTTGCATTTATCAACATTGAATTTCATCTGCCATTTTGTTGCCCAGTTACCCAGTTTTGAGAAATCCTTTTGTAGCTCTTCGCAGTCTGCCTGGGACTTGTATCATCTGCAAATTTTGCCACCTCACTATTTAGCCCTTTTTCCAGATCGTTTATGAATATGTTCTGCCACGAGTGCAGGGGACTGGACTAAATGACTTCTTGAGGTCCCTTCCAGTTCTATGATTCTATGTTGAGACTATGCAGAGACTCCTGGGGACACCACTATTTACCTCTTTCCATTCTGAAAACTGACCATTTATTCCTACCCTTTTTTTCCTGTCATTTAACCAGTTACTGATCCATGAGAGGACCTGCCCTCTTATCCCATGACAGCTTACTTTGCTTAAGAGCCAGTGGTGAGGGACCTTTTCAAAGGCTTTCTGAAAGTCCAAGTACACTGTATCCACTGGGTCACCCTTTTCCACATGTTTGTTGACCCTCTCAAAGAATTCTAGTAGATTAGTGAGGCATGATTTTCCTTCACAAAAACCATGTTGACTCTTCCCTAACAAATTATGTCCATCTATGTGTCTGACAATTTTATTCTTTACTATAATTTCAACCAGTTTGCCCAGTACTGAAGTCCAGTTTACTGGCCTGTAATTGCCAGGATTAACTCTGGACCCCTTTTTAAAAATTGGCATCACATTAGCTATCCTCCAGTCATTTGGTACAGAAGCAGATTTAAATAGGTTACTAACTTGTTAGTAGTTCTGCAACTTCACATTTGAGTTCCTTCAGAACTCTTTGGTGAATACCATCTGGTCCTAGTGACTTATTACTGTTTAGTTTATCAATTTGTTCCCAAACCTCCTCTAATGACACCTCAATCTGGGACAGTTCCTCAGATTTGTTGTCTAAAAAGAATGGCTCAGGTTTGGGAATCTCCCTCTCATCCTCAGCTGTGAAGATCGTTGCAAAGAATTCATTGTTTCTCCATAATGGCCTTATCGTCCTTGAGTGCTCCTTTAGCATCTCGATTGTCCAGTGGCCCCACTGGTTGTTTAGCAGGCTTCCTGCTTCTAATATACTTAAATATTTTTTTGCTGTTACTTTTTGAGTCTTTGGCTAGCTGTTCTTCAAATTCTTTTTTGGCCTTCCTAATTATATTTTTACACTTCATTTGCTAGAATTTATGCTCCTTTCTATTTTCTTCATTAGGATTTAACTTCCACTTTTTAAAGGATGCCTTTTGTCTCTCACTGCTTCTTTTACCTTTTTGTTTAGCCATGGTGGCACTTTTTTGGTTCTCTTACTATGTTTTTTTTTAATTTGGGGTATACATTTAACTTGAGTCTCTATTATGGTGTCTTAAAAGTTTCCATGCAGCTTGCAGGGATTTCACTTTTGGCACTGTACCTTTTAATTTCTGTTTAACTAACTTCCTCATTTATGTGTGGTCCCCCTTTCTGAAATTAAATGCTGTAGTGTTCGGCTGCTGTAGTGTTTTCCCCACAACAGGGATGTTAAATTTAATTATATTATAGTCACTATTACCAAGGGGTCCAGCTATATTCACCTCTTGGACCAGATCTTGGTCCAAGGTTAAAAGGGATTGAGTAAACACTAGTGAAACACTCAGTCTGAAAATATTTTTAAGAGAGGAAGAAGGGTGTTTCTTCCCACAGTGAGGCTCGAAATCCAATAGGATGTGCTAGCAGGAAGAGTCCCTGCTTCTAGGTCTCGTTCAGACCTATGATGGTCAGTTTTTCATTGCAGGCTGCCTCTTTCTCCTCACCTCCCTGCAGCTAGGCTCCCCTCCTTCCTCCACGCTCTCTCAGTGAAGCAGCCATTGTGTTAGTAGAACACTGAGACCTGCTTTCCTTGGGAGGCCTCTTTCCTCTGTACATGCTCAAGACAGCAGACAAAGGAGCCCTGCTGAAACATAGGTCACTGTGGGGGGGTGGGGGGTGGAAGCTAAACTGGGAGGCCAGATCAAATCAGTATCTTAAATGCCTGTATACAAATGCGAGAAGTATGGGCAATAAGCAGGAAGAACTGGAAGTGCTAATAAATAAATTCAGCTATGACATTGTTGGCATCACCAAAACTTGGTGGGATAATACACATGATTGGAATGTTGGTATGGATGGGTACAGCTTGCTCAGGAAGGACAGACAGGGGAAAAAGGGAGGAGCTATTGCTTTATATATTAAAAATGTACACACTTGGACTGAGGTGGAGATGAACATAGGGGACGGAAGTGTTGAGAGTCTCTGGGTTAGGCTAAAAGGGGTAAAAAACAAGGGTGATGTCATGCTAGGAGTCTACTACAGGCCACCTAACCAGGTGGAAGAGGTGGATGAGGCTTTTTTTAAACAACTAACAAAATCATCCAAAGCCCAAGATTTGGTGGTGATGGGGGACTTCAACTATCCAGATATATGTTGGGAAAATAACACGGCGGGGCACAGACTATCCAATAAGTTCTTGGACTGCATTGCAGACAACTTTTTATTTCAGAAGGTTGAGAAAGCTACTAGGGGGGAAGCTGTTCTAGATTTGATTTTAACAAATAGGGAGGAACTCGTTGAGAACTTGAAAGTAGAAGATAGCTTGGGTGAAAGTGATCATGAAATCATAGAGTTCACAATTCTAAGGAAGGGTAGAAGGGAGTACAGCAAAATAGAGACAATGGATTTCAGGAAAGCGGATTTTGGTAAGCTCAGACAGCTGATAGGTAAGGTCTCATGGGAATCAAGACTGAGGGGAAAAACAACTGAGGAGAGCTGGCAGGATTTCAAAGGGACACTATTAAGGGCCCAAAAGCAAACTATTCCGCTGGGTAGGAAAGATAGAAAATGTGGCAAAAGACCACCTTGGCTTACCCACGAGATCTTGCAAGATCTAAAAAATAAAAAGGAGTCATATAAAAAATGGAAACTAGGACAAATTACAAAGGATGAATATAGGCAAACAACACGGGAATGCAGGGGCAAGATTAGAAAGGCAAAGGCACAAAATGAGCTCAGACTAGCTGCAGGAATAAAGGAAAACAAGAACACTTTTTATCAATACATTAGAAGCAAGAGGAAGACCAAGGACAGGGTAGGCCCACTACTCAGTGAGGAGGGAGAAACAGTAACAGGAAACTTGGAAATGGCAGAGATGCTTAATGACTTCTTTGTTTCGGTCTTCACCGAGAAGTCTGAAGGAATGCCTAACATAGTGAATGCAAATGGGAAGGGGGAAGGTTTAGAAGATAAAATAAAAAAAGAACAAGTTAAAAATCACTTAGATAAGTTAGATGCCTGCAAGTCACCAGGACCTGATGAAATGCATCCTAGAATACTCAAGGAGCTAATAGAGGAGGTATCTGAGCCTCTAGCTACTATCTTTGGTAAATCATGGGAGACAGGAGAGATTCCAGAGGACTGGAAAAGGGCAAATATAGTGCCCATCTATAAAAAGGGAAATAAAAACAGCCCAGGAAACTACAGACCAGTTAGTTTAACTTCTGTGCCAGGGAAAATAATGAAGCAAGTAATTAAGGAAATCATCTGCAAACACGTGGAAGGTGGGAAGGTGATGGGGAATAACCAGCATGGATTTGTAAAGAACAAATCATGTCAAACCAATCTGATAGCTTTCTTTGATAGGATAACGAGTTTTGTGGATAGGGGAGAGGCGGTGGATGTGGTATACCTGGACTTTAGTAAGGCATTTGATACGGTCTCGCATGATATTCTTATCAATAAATTAGGGAAATACAACTTAGATGGGGCTACTATAAGGTGGGTGTGCAACTGGCTGGATAACCATACTCAGAGAGTAGTTATTAATGGTTCCAAATCCTGCTGGAAAGGTATAACGAGTGGGGTTCCACAAGGGTCTGTTTTGGGACCGGCTTTGTTCAATATCTTCATCAACGACTTGGATATTGGCATAGAAAGTACGCTTATTAAGTTTGCAGATGATACCAAACTGGGAGGGATTGCAACTGCTTTGGAGGATAGGGTCATAATTCAAAATGATCTGGACAAATTGGAGAAATGGTCAGAGGTAAACAGGATGAAGTTTAATAAGGACAAATGCAAAGTGCTCCACTTAGGTAGGAACAATCCGTTTCACACATACAGAATGGGAGGAGACTGTCTAGGAAGGAGTACGGCAGAAAGGGATCATGGGGTTATAGTGGACCACAAGCTAAATATGAGTCAACAGTGTGATGCTGTTGCAAAAAAAAGCAAACTTGATTCTGGGCTGCATTAACAGGTGTGTTGTGAGCAAGACACGAGAAGTCATTCTTCCGCTCTACTCTGCGCTGGTTAGGCCTCAACTGGAGTATTGTGTCCAGTTCTGGGCACCGCATTTCAAGAAAGATGTGGAGAAATTGGAGAGGGTCCAGAGAAGAGCAACAAGAATGATTAAGGGTCTAGAGAACATGACCTATGAAGGAAGGCTGAAGGAATTGGGTTTGTTTAGTTTGGAAAAGAGAAGACTGAGAGGGGACATGATAGCGGTCTTCAGGTATCTAAAAGGGTGTCATAAGGAGGAGGGAGAAAACTTGTTCATCTTAGCCTCTGAGGATAGAACAAGAAGCAATGGGCTTAAACTGCAGCAAGGGAGGTTTAGGTTGGACATTAGGAAAAAGTTCCTAACTGTCAGGGTGGTTAAACATTGGAATAAACTGCCCAGGGAGGTTGTGGAATCTCCATCTCTGGAGATATTTAAGAGTAGGTTAGATAAATGTCTATCAGGGATGGTCTAGACAGTAATTGGTCCTGCCATGAGGGCAGGGGGCTGGACTTGATGACCTCTCGAGGTCCCTTCCAGCCCTAGAATCTATGAATCTATGAATAAAGGGAAAAGGACAGAGAGCTCCAGAGGGTAAGAGGACTGGTGAGGAAACTTTCTTGGTCCCAGTAAGACAGTCTGGGAAAGGTGTGGGAAGAGGAAGAGTGGAGACCACCAACTCAACAATGCTCCTGCCTTGTCATCCCCTCGTGAGAGGAGCAAACACAGGAACATGGGGGTTGGAGTAGTCAGCATGTAGCCTCTAGCTTCACAGCAGTTTCAAATAGTTCCCCCCACCCTTTCCCACCACTTTGTGTATGTTAGAGTGAGTGTATGTGAAGTGACTTCATAGCCATTGGATGTCAGGATTATCACACTTACCTACTGTGAAGGTTGGGAGATATCCAACCAATCTACGGCAGTCTGGGAGATACCTATGCTCCCATCCTGCTCTGGTAAGAAGTAATTTATTGAGGCTGTTTAAAGCATTCATCTTACTTTCCCCTGTTCAACCAGCCAGCTCCAGCAGCCCAGCACATAGGCAAGGTAGCGCTCAGTCTTTGGTTACTCACCTCCTCTCTCCTGTACCTCACTCCTTGGCTTGGAGCCTCTGGAGTAAAGCCCCTGCCATTTTCAGTCTATTTGGGTTGCAAGATATTAGAACTTAAACCTGTGTAGTCTGAGATGGAATAATACCAGTCAGGAGCCTTGGGGTAGTGTAAATTAAGGGAAAACATTTTACATCTGGGGGAAAGTGATAAACATGTTTAAGGCTTTATATAGCTAGATAGGGCTGTTTGTCATTGCTCAGAGGTTTGAAATATTGGGGGAAATTGATTAGGGGGCAGAGCACAGTGAGGCAACCAAAGGTGGATGATAAATGCATGTTAGCATGTGACTCAGCAGTATATACAGTGTGACAAAGTTCCTCCTCTACCTTGGTGAGTCCTGCGCTTATTGGCGGATTTTGATCGCCTCAGAGATCTTCCCCTCTGGTAGAACCCACAGTCAAATTCCTCTTGTGTCTGATCAGGAGTTGGGAGGTTTGGGGGGAACCCGGGCCCGCCCTCTACTCCGGGTTCCAGCCCAGGGCCCTGTGGATTGCAGTTGTCTATAGGGTTTCCTGTAACAGCTGCGTGACAGCTACAACTCCCTGGGCTACTTCCCCACGGCCTCCTCCCAACACCTTCTTTACGCTTACTGCAGGACCTTCCTCCTGATGGTCTGCTGATGCTTGTACTCCTCAGTCCTTCAACTCTTCTCCCTCTCAACTCCTTGTGTGCCTCTTGCTCCCAGCTCCTCGCACTCAACCCCACAAACTGAAGGGAGCTCCTTTTTAAACCCAGGTGCCCTGATTAGCCTGCCTGTCTTAAATTGGTTCCAGAAAGTTCCTGCTTGTTCTAGTGCAGCCCCTGCTCTGGTCACTCAGGGAACAGAAAACTATTAATCCAATGGCCAGTATATTTGCCTTCTATCAGACTTCTGTACCCCACTTGTCTGGGTCTGTCACAACAGGTATGCTATTTTACCTTATGTACATATAATTTGTATTAATCTTTATGGATCTGTCCCAACACACACAATATTTTTAGGTTCTAAACAATATTACTGATGTGGACTATACAGACAACTATTTCAGATTTTGCAAATGTTTGTTCTCCCAATCCCTTATCTGCATTTCAGGAAGTTGGACACCTTTGTGTACCTGATGTACTTCACATCTCTCTATACAGTGCATTGTTCAGAGAAGACTGTACTGTCATGCGTATGCATTAAGAATGCAGCTTTAAACTTTCTACTAGTATATTTCATCAAGTTTTCTGTAATCTCTCACATGCAGCAGTTTTTTCCCCCCACAATGGAGGGAGAGCCTTGTGTAGGAGTGAATTGATTGCTATAGTAGATATCTCAATTTGTTTCCTTTGATTTTCCTGTCATTTAATACTGTAACTCTTTATCCACCTAAACCTGCAAACCTCACTTTATTTACAGCATTTCAATGAGAAAGGGGCAAAATCATGTGTCTGGTGCAGCATTATTAATGTATAGCTGTCATATAGAAATGAGAGTAGAATGCTGTTGATATAATTTTAGCAGAATACACCTAGCTGCTAAATGGGGACATAAATTACATCCACTGTTCATATTGTGACTTGGTGCTATTACTGAAGACAATATAAATTCTACACTCAAAGCATGTTAGCAACCATCCTCAATAAGATCCAGCTTTGTACGCTGATATCTCTGCAGAATAAAACTACAGTAATTAGAGTATTCTGCAAGTGACAGCTCAAATTCTGGGGATTTCCTCCAACCTGCAGAAGATGGAAAGTTCATTTTTTCCTTATTAGTTTACCCATCAAAACAAAAGGAGAGACGAATGTTTGTGCTATTCAGGGGGAACCATTTATAGGAGAAACTCTCTCAGTATTAGGCACATTTATGGAGGTCCTTGCTATGGTAATAGGGCTACAGACCCCTGCTAGTTACAGTGTTGGAGAGTGAGACATTATCCCTTTTGTCCATAAAAGGATATTGGACAGTATTAGTCCTCTAGATCTTGCTCCTGAATAGTTTTGGGGGAGAGGGGAATAACACAGTTCTGTAAAGGACAGCTGCAATTATTTAGTTGAAATGTATTTCCTTTGTAGTACCCTAATTCTACCATTTCAATGGCAACACCTGTCAGATAAGTAACTGGAAAGCACTTTATAGCCTCTGCTGCTTTTACACTCATTTACGCTAATGGCCTGCTTTGAAAAGATGCTGTGCCCCTGCCGCTCCTATTGACTTCACTGAGACCTGTGGATGCTCAGAACCTCTTCAGATCAGACTATGAGTGCTTATTTGTGGTGTGTGATTTAGCTTTCAGATGCCAGGCTCTTTGGCACAGGAAGGTTTGGCTCTCCTTTCCTCTTGATGAAAATAAGTTTTTGCTTTATAGCTTTAGCTTGCAAGATCTCCACTCCTGGGACTGTCTTGCTTATTGTTCTATAAATTGCCACTCATTGTCAGGATTTAAATAAATAACAACCTTTCCCCCACCCTGTTTCAAACACAGCAAACCACTTAATCAGCCCTCAGTAGGAGAGTAACAGTTTGCAAGGAAGTAGAAGTAATCACCAAGCAAACTGCTCTCTACAATAGTTGAGCATTGGGTCCAATTACAGATGAAGTGAAAATCACTCCTGGAGATAAGACAAAAGGAGAACCTTGACTCCAACTCCTTTCGGTCAGAATTACCAGAGGGAGTAGGGAAGGTGGAAGTGTAAAGAGATAGACTGGAAGAAAGAAGTAGAAGGGACCTATTTTTCAAGTCTGGTTTGGATATGTCTGAAATCTCAGGAGAAGAACTGGTCTCAGGAGATAGATTCTTTACATTCAAGAAGGTAGAAATTTCATGAGGTCAGCTGATCTCATAAGGTGCATGATTTTTGGATGAAATCTCTCAAGACATCTGATAATATTATGGTGCCATTGAATCAGAACCCAAACTAACCTTGACCCAGCCTCTATCCTAATCCAGTTCCTATGACTGCCTCTTTGGCCCATCTCTGATCAATTTTATATGCCTATATTAGCTATTCTGGCTCATTTGCTCAATCTCTTGGAAGATACTGAAATGAAGACCAAGTCACGGACCAGGAAACTGCATCAAGGAACTGTAAATTCAGTGCAGTGGAATTCAGATTTTTGTGCAATTTAAATGCTATCACCAGGATCTATGTACAGCTTCAACTGATACACAACTGGGAATTTTTCCTTTGAACAGTAGTAAGGGGCTGTTTCTGCTGCTACTGAAATCAATAACAAAACTCCTATTGACCTCAAATGTGCAAGATCAAACGCTAAGCGTTCCACCTCATATAGACTGGGGAAATCAGAACTGGAAGGGACCTCGAGAGGTCATCTAGTCCTGTCCCCTGCACGAAAAGCAGGACTGAGTATGATCTAGGCCATCCCTGACAGGTGTTTATTCAACCTGCTCTTAAAAACCTCCAATGATAGAGATTCCACAACCTCCGTAGGCAATTTATTCCAGTGCTTAACCACCCTGAGAGTTAGGAAGTTTTTCCTAATGTCCAACCTACACCGCCCTGCTGCAATTTAAGCGCATTGCTTCTTGTCCTATCCTCAGAGGCTAACAACAACAATTTTTCTCCCTCCTCCTAACAACCTTTTATGTACTTGAAAACTTATGTCCCCTCTCAGTCTTCTCTTCTCCAGACTAAACAAACCCAATTTTTCCAACCTTCGCTCATTGGTCATGTTTTCTAGACCTTTATTCGTTTTTGTTGCTCTTCTCTGGACTTTCTTCACATCTTTCCTGAAATGAGGGGCCCAGAACTGGACACAATACTCCAGTTGAGGCCTAATCAGCACGGAGTAGAACGGAAGAATTACTTCTCATGTCTTGCTTACAATACTCCTGCTAATACATCCCAGAATGATGTTTGCTTTTTTTGCAACAGCGTTACACTGTTGACTCATATTTAGCTTGTGATCCACTATGACCCCCAGATCCCTTTCCACAGTACTCCTTCCTTGGCAGTCATTTCCCATTTTGTATGTGTGCAACTGATTATTCCTTCCTAAGTGGAGTACTTTGCATTTTCCTTATTGAATTTCATTCTATTTACTTCAGACAATTTCTTCAGTTTGTCCAGATCATTTTGAATTTTAATCCTATCCTCTAAAGCACTTGCAATCCCTCCCAGCTTGGTATCAGCTGCAAACTTTATAAGTGTACTCTCTAGGCCATTATCTAAATCATTGATGAAGATATTGAACAGAACCACACCCAGAACCGATTCCTGCAGGACCCCTCATTATGCCCTTCCAGCAAGGCTGTAAACCACTGATGATTATTCTCTGGGAATGATTTTCCAATCAGTTATGCACCCACCTTATAGTAGCTCCATCTAGGTTGTGTTTCCCTAGTTTGTTTATGAGAAGGTCATGCAAGACAGTATCAAAAGCCTTACTAAAGTCAAGATATACCACATCTACCACTTCCCCCCATATCCACAAGGCTTGTTACCCTGTCAAAGAAAGCCATCAGGTTGGTTTGACACGATTTGTTCTTGACAAATCCATGCTGATTGTTACTTATCACCTCATTATCTTCTAGGTGTTTGAAAATTGATTTATTAATTATTTGCTCCATTATCTTTCCGGGTATAGATGTAACGATGACTGATCTGTAATTCCCTGGGTTGTCCTTATTTCCCTTTTTATAGATTGCACTATATTTGCCCTTTTCCAGTCTTCTGAAATGTCTTCTGTCTTCCATGACTTTTCAAAGAAAATTGCTAATGGCTCAGATATCTCCTCAGTCAGCAACTTGAGTATTCTAGGATGCATTCCATCAGGCCCTGGTGATTTGAAGACATCTAACGTGTTTAAGTAATTTTTTGTCTTGTTCTTTCCCTATTTTAGACTCTGATCCTACCTCATTTTCACTGGAATTCACTATGTTAGATGTCCAATCACCATCAACCTTCTTGGTGAAAAGCAAAACAAAGAAGTCATTAAGCACCTCTGTCATTTCCACATTTTCTGTTATTGTCTTGGCCCCCCCCCCCCACCCCATTGAGTAACAGGCCTACTCTGTCCTTGGTCTTCCTCTTGCTTCTTGCTTCTAATATATTTGTAGAATGTTTTCTTGTTTCCTTTTAAATAAACAAAAACTGCAAACTGAGCTTAACACACTAGACAGGTAGGATATAAATTAGCAGATTCTCACCCTGAGTGATAAACGGACTGGCAGATTCTTAAAGCACAAGTTGCCTTGGCTTCCCAGGTTTTCATATACAGGCTAAAGATCCTTCTAGCCTGGGACCATCACTTCCCACAGTTCAGTCCTTGCCCCTCAGGTGTTTCCAGGTGTGTTATTTCAGGGAGAGAGAGATACTATCATGATCTTCTCCCCACTTGCTGGAAAGCTCTTTTGCTGTGACCTGGGTCAAACAGTTCCCATTGTGTAGTGCTATCTCTGAGAGGTTTCTATTGTACACCCTCCCTGGGGCAATCCTTGTACTTGTGTGCATTTCCTCAATACGCCATTAACATTGTTTGACCTTTTTACCATTGTACCTGAAACGCTGCTTGTGGGTGTTTTCAACCTCACAACATGTTTCAGTAACACCTACATAGCCAAACTTCATAACTTCACATATGATGATAGCACCTACCATCCAACGAGATATTAATGTCTAGCAGATCAAAACTTTTAGAATGATACTTTGTATAAAACCTATCCTAATAACACGACAGTGGTGAATATTGGGGTGTCACACTATGTTGTATACATTTACTGTTAAAAAAGCTGATCATTTTCCTCCAAGAAATCTGAATTTGTCCATAACTGAGCTACTAAGAGTGCTGTTAAAAATGTAGACTCTAGAAAGCTCAGGAATTCCTGCCTGAAAATACATCATTATGGAAGATATTGCCATTTAAAATGGTAGCAGGTTTACCAACTAGGAAGAAAAAGGAATACAAAATCCTTAAAACATCTTTCAGATTGGACTGTCACATAGAGATTAAATACAGTTTAAAGGTTTATTTATATTTCTGAAAATATAAAAACAGGTGATAACTCAAGTATAGTGGAGTAATAAAGACCAAGCCCAATCATGCTGGCAGAACACCACAACCACATGAAGTCCAATTAAAGTCAGTGGGGCTTTCCTCAAACTGAGGAGTCTGTCCACAGGTTGCTTTTTTGCAGGATTGGGGACAAAATGCTGGCAGAAGGGGGAAGGAAAATTAGGATAATTTCTTTTAAATGGCCATAGTCAATTGAGCCCAGGTGATTGGGAACAAATTTGGATGCTGGCCACCGAAACAACTCATTCAATACAAATTCACCAACAGACTACAATATAATAGAGCCTCTGTTTCTCCCAGCCATTGCCTACACTTTGAGAAATGGGACACAGCCATTGCAGGAGATATACTGTCCCTGGAGAAATGTGGGCTCATATTACTGCAAAAAGTCTGTACTCTTGGTCTTAGATGAATTGCTACAGAACCCAATTCCAACAGTACCTTGCAACCATGGGACATAAAAATAGTGAGAAAAGAAAGAATTTGAATTTCTTCATTTAACATTAACTGCAACCATATATATTTTGGTCAGGCATTGGAAACATCAGGTAGAAATCTTGCTAGTAGGATGGGTTGAGTGCTTAAATATAGAGGAGCCATGGATTCTAATCTCACGTCTACCAGTTTTACTCCACTAAAACTCCTGATTTAGAAAGGTGTTAAAGCAGAATTAAGCCTGGAATTCTGGATCAGCAATGTTCTTGTTAAGGGTACAAGTGAAGATGCAAGTGTCTAGAGTATTTCAAACAGCTAAAAAAGTTCTCAGTTATAAAATATAATTAAGTATAGTGAAAAATGCTGGATATAGGCTTGCCAAACCATGCTGTGTATTGTTCATGGAGTAACACCCACCTTGCTCAATGAACTTCACATCTTATTTTTTACAGTTTAATAATAGCATGGTTGCCAATTTCATTCACTTTATAAATGTACATTGTGAGATTGGCAACCCAGAAAAATAATTCCTTTTCAACCCAAATCAAATGCAGCAATTCTTGACCATGAGCCACTTAGATTTGGTATATGAAGTTGCAACCTAAGAAACCGCTAAAAACCCTGCCAGAAATACAGTGGTAGCACAGATTACATTTATACTCCTTTTTCTCCATCAAAAATATTCCAGTTAATGTCGACTTCTGGTTTCGCAAAGGGTTTTTGATCAACAATGAGTTAAACACATAACCCATTATCTCTCTCTCTCCGGTATCTATACAGCACCAATCACCACAAAATTGTGGTGTGTAGCTCCTAGTCATTACACCACAGCTTATCAGCTAAGCGAGTGACTAATGCATGAAAATATATACATTCAGTTTCAATGTTATATTGCTTTCAGGCCAAGATCTGTCACAATATTCTTCACCTTGGACTTTATTTTTCCACCCACAACTCCCCAGGGCTGCCCCAGTTCTCAATTACAACGGTGTAAATTGGAAGCAACTCCATGGAAACCAATGGAGTTAGATCAGCGACAGTGACATCTGATTCAGGTCCCTCACCTGTAAGCCTGCCTATCACTGTCTCTGACGCACAGACAAAATGCATTCTTTCCTTGACTTTGGCTCTGTTGAATCTTTAACACCTTAATCACTTCCTGCTTGACTATTACCATCCTTTCTTGTATAATCATCTGGTATCCCTCCTCTCTAAATGCTAGGAGGTCTCATTCCAGGAATTAGGACCATCATCTGTCTCCTTGGTTTCCTATTCATCTTTGAATCCAATTTCAAATGGACTTTCAGATTTTCAAAAGTATCCAGCCTACTGTATTTTTCTGACCACATGACCACCTACAGAACTTTCCAACCCACTCACTTTACTTCTTCCTCTCTGCCTTTCCTCTAATTTTGGGGTTACCCTATTCAGACTTGTGCTGCCCCATTTATCTGCTACTCTTCTCCCCACTCATTCCTTCCATTTTAAATTTGCCCCCCAAAAGCTCCTTCTCTTCTTAGGCTTGCACTGTCTTGAAAGCATCTGTGCTAGCTTGCAAGCTATACCCACGGATTAGCTTGTACAGGACAGCCAGGATTTAAGGCCCAACCATCACCCAAAGATAATTTTTTTTTTTTTGGTGGGGTGGAGAAGGGGAGAAAGAAAAGAAGAACTCCTTAAGAGAACCATGCATTTATTGGTGCTGTGCAACAAAAGTAACTGCATAAAAAGATACTAATTGCAAGCCACTTAAAACTACCATAATATTTTGGGGAGGCCAAACAAACAATTTGAACTGGGCAAAGAAGACTACACAAAGCTTGTTATCTGGGGTTCTAAACCCAGAATTCTGCCAAGCCTCTCACTGCCTGCAGAAACTTCTCTGTGGCTTTTCTAAGCACAAGCTTGTCCTTTTTTTAACCCCCCTTGAACTCAGAATGAGGCCCAGCTCAGCTGCCCCAATTGCCTAATTAGGCTGTCTATTACCCTATGTAGCATCAAAGCAATTCCCATCAATACAGATAGAGCTACTGACCATCCTACAGCATACTCATGAGAAGGTGCTTTCCTAGTTTGTATGTTTAGAAATGGGATGTGTGAGGTGCTGTAGTATTTTTTTCACCCTATACCAGAGTTATTAGACTCTAGCCTTTGAAGATGAAGTGTGGTATACATAAAAAATGCATTGTGATTTCCATCTTGTTGTTATTTATATTTACAGTGCCATAGGAGTGTACGGCAACTCCAAACATGGGTTTATAACCTAAAGACCCGACTCTGATCATATTAAATCGAAAGAAATACTTCATACCTAATTTAGGCCTCATTAGAAAGTCAGCTGCCTTCTCTTAGCACCTTTGAAGTAAAGAAGGGGCTTCTTCAGTACCTTAGCCAGTTCTCTGAATTCACAACTGCCATTTGGAAAGGAGTGTCACGGCTGTGGGTGCACCCTCACTGAGGCTGAAAGACCTTCCCACTGCATAGAAGCTGGACAGTAATGAACTTCCCCATCACAGCATGTGCCTGACCATTTAAATAGGCACAAAACTAGTTGCCAAATACATATGCACACTTGTGCGCACACATGCATGAGTTTGAGTCACTGGAACTTAATCAGATGGCATTTCATATTGTTCATCTTCAATGTAATTTAAAGAGATATTTTAATTTTGAAATACCAGCTTGCATCTTTTAAATCACCATATTAAATGTTTCATCTTAGGCACCTTCTGTGCATTCTTCACATATATGCTTGCAAAAAACAATTAAGGGGACACAGTGAACTTTGACATGTCCCCAAATTAGCCCATCCTGAGAAAGTATATATTCCTTTATCTTAACCTCCCTAGTCTCCTCTGTGGTTTTCTATTGTTTTCTCTGGGTTTAATTTGATTTCTAATAGGTTGTTTGTTTGATTTTAAACTGAATTTAATGGGAATGACCCTTAGAGAATACAGCTTGAATTTATAACAAATAAAGATTTTAGAATTTTACCTAGATGTTTGCCTGATCTGTTATAGTCTAGGGGATTATTTCCAAGAATTTCTGCTCTCAGTTACACTGGTGTACGTGGAGTTACTTCATATTTGGCTGTATGAGTGTACAGTTAGTTGGCTGCATATACATTTGTGCCTAAGCAGATGTGCTCACAGGCCCAACTTAGCAATTGTAGCGTGCTTTTCAATGTAAAAAGTGTCTTACAAACATTACACCCAACTCATATTTGACCCACACCTTCAGTTTTTCATTATTCAGATCAGGATGCTTAAAATGGACCTGGAAAAAAAATCACAACAAAGATCCAGACACTGTGCATGAAGGATGACTCCTTTCTCCATATATGGTGGTCACTGTTCTCTGATCAAAAAATGCTGGCACTCAGTGACAGAAATAATCTTGGATATAGTTAATATTTTTAACTGCCATCAGAGAGCTTTGTTTTCTACAAATAACAGCTAAAGGCCAGATACCATGCAAGATTGCAGGAAATGCACCCATAATAAGGAATGCTATTCTAAGGTCTGGCATAAGATTCATTGACTCAAGAGGTGGCAGCATACTGTGCTCAGTTGAAACTGTAACTTATGTTTTTCATGAAAAACAAAAAACAAAGACAAACCAAATGTAACGGTCTGCAATAATTCATTCACTCTACAGAAACTAGAGATTCACACTTATCCATTTCACCCCTGAAAGTGCTGTGAAAAAAGGCGCTAGAAGAAAATGTCAGGCCCTAGAAACATTTAAGTCTCATGACCCTTTTTAAAACAGTCATAGCAAACCTCAAATAGTATTTTCCTTCCATAGACTGTTATAGCAAAAGTAAGCAGTGCAGAAAGTACAATAAACATGAATTTGTGATATGTAGGCTGTAGTGGATGGCAGAGGGATTAGTTGGAACAAGATGCCAGACCTTATGAGGCAAGACCTTATGATGCACCTCCTTTATTAGGGATTCCTAGTTTGTGTTATGTAGATTGCCTGAGCAGAGGGCCACAATGGTGCACTGTCACCATGGTGACTTTTAGCTTTATGATGCACTACATGAGACCACACCACAGCACCCACTCAGATGTAAGTGAAGGTAATGTGCAAGATGGAATCCTTTGCTCAAGTGTAAAGGGCTGGTAACGTCTGAAAACTCTGTGCAGAGTATGCTAGTGGTCAAGTATATCCCAGGTATAGCCACCTGTTCACTGCAGCAGCTGGTATAATGTTATAATATCTATTGTGGGGGAGGAGGAGGAATTTGGAGGATCACTTAAAGAGGGCAGAATTCAGGTATGTCTGAATACCAATCAGAAGTGTGACTGCAGCATGTATCGACATACCAGAGCTAGCTTTAATCTAGTTAGCTCAGAAAACAGTGGAGCCACAGCTGCACGCATTTAAGCAACAGCTGTACAAGCCCACCTGGGACCCTGGGTATGTACTCAGTCAGCTAGCCCACGCTGAAGTCTGTACAGCCAAGGTTTCACTGCTACTTGAGCTAACTATGTTAAAACTAGCTCAGGTATGTCTAAGGCCTGGTCCACACTAAGCGGGGGGGGGGGGGTGGGGGGGTCGATCTAAGATACGCAACTTCAGCTACGTGAATAACGTAGCTGAAGTCAAATATCTTAGATCGATTTTTAAAAGTACTTACTGCGGTCCACACGGCAGCAGGCAGGCTCCCCCGTCGACTCCGCTTACTCCTCGCACGGAGCTGGAGTTCCGGTGTCGACGGGGAGCGCTTCTGGGATCGATTTATCGCGTCTAGACGAGACGCAATAAATCGATCCCAGAACATCGATCGCTACCCGCCGAGTCGGGCGGGTAGTGTGGATGTAGCCTAAATGTCCTGCAGTCACGCCTTCAGTTACAGTATAGACATACCCAAAGGTTGTGGGGGCAGGTATTCTACAGGCCTTAAGGCTGAATGTCCTGGTTTTCAGAGGTTTAAACTTAACATTCTGGAAAGGTATGAGGTACTAGTGGTCAGCTTTAACTAATGAACTTTTTGGCCAGTAAATGTGAGCAAAGACCACACAAACTTTTACTGGGTATGTTAAAGTGTAGTTGTACATACCAGTCCCCGTTACTGTGGACACTGATAGTGTCGATACAGGCAGTGGACATGCTGTAAGACAGTATCTACAACGCTTGTATTTACTGGGACTAAGCTAAAACTAAATACAAATACTTTTAAAGATAGTATTAGTCTGATTTATCTGTCAGAGGAGCAGTGCAATCAACTCCCAAATTAAAGCACACATTTTTAATAAATGTGAAAGCTAGCATGTTTTTTTTAAAAACTAGTATTCCAAATTACTCTCCAAGGCTGTTCTTAGCCCAATAGCTATTATTTTGTTTTCATGTACCATTTTTGCTTTTAAGTTGGAAAAGCACCCAAGAGTAAAACTTGGGCAAAGATGCCTCAGAAGGAGGGATGGGAGCGAGCGGGGTGGGGGGTGAAGAGCATGGCAAAAGAGATAGAAATGGTCTAGTAGAAAAAAGGAGAAGCCTGGGAGCTTATATAGCAGCTGTGAAACAAAAAGGAAGGCCCAAGAGTATAGAAAAGAACAGAGAAACCTTTGAGCAGGGTACAGAGAGAGACAGACACGCAGACATAATGGAGGTGCAGAGACAATACAGAGACAGTGAGAGACTGAACCGTGAAGTTGACAGAATGAATGAGGAAGTTATTAAAGCAGAGAGAGAATAAGATGGGGAGTTGGAGAAGGGACAAAGTTATAGTAGCAGAGATTGAGGGGGCTAATCCCACTGAGTTTTTAAAAAAAAACTACACAGGCAGGGAAGAGCTTTCAGAAACATCTTTGTAAGGGGGAGCATCATCTGTGCCATCTGCTTGAGAACAAGCAGCCCTGTTAGGCAGGAGAAGTCAGACTTATCTAGCATGTGGGTGGGTGATTACACACTGAAAATATTCCCTTTAACATGGGCTAGGCGTGCAATCAGCCATAGAAACAGAATGAATCCAGGTGTTTCCAGAGGGGAGCTGTTTCTGTGAGGAGAGGGAAATTATTTTCCAAGCACCAGGAAGTATGCACCTGGTTTCTTCAGTTCTCTCTCTCAGGTTTTGGGGCCTGTAAAGGGTTGTGCTCACCACCATGGCACCTCCTCCTGGTTGGTTAGGGAATTAACTCTTTCCATGGCGCGCCTTCACTAGTGGTGTCTCGCCTTCTGTTACTTTCTCGGTCTCCACCATCAGACCCCTTTTACTCCCAGACCACGGCATCCGCTTCTGGACACTGCCTATGGCTATGCCCGCTCCGCTGGCTCTCCCCGCCTTCCGGGGGACTGGCAGCTTCTGGTTCTACCACTCGCCTCAGACGTTCACTGCAGTCCTCAGTCTAGCCCCTTCCTCCAAGGGTAAACTGCAGCCTGGCTTAGCCACTCATTACTGGCAAATGTGGGGGAAAGGGACCCTCCAGCGGCAGCCACTTACTGCCCTCCTCCACCTCTCCTCTACTGCCTGTGTAACCCACACGCCTTCTTGGTGTGGTGTTCTGTCCCACCTAGTGGCACTGAGACTACTTAGAGAGAGAGATTAAGGAGTTTGCTCTACGGCCTTAGCTAACAGCCAGTTGGCTTTTAGCTCATGCGGTAGAGGCTCATGCACTAAGCTCCCAAGGCCCCAGGTTCGACCCCCACCCAGCAACAACCAGGGTCTGTCTGCATTACACCTGCTTCCCTGTGCCACTTCCCATAGTCCCAGAACCCTCTCTGCCCCTTTGTGTCAGGGGCCCAGTCTGGCAGTCGTTAGCCTAGAGCAGTGGTTCTCAAACTCCCCCCCGCCCCCCATGGACCACTTGAAAATTGCTGAGGGTCTCAGTGGACCACTTAATGATCTTTCCAAATGTTGCTTGTACTGGTAGCTAACTATTGTAAAGCGCTTTTATCCAAAGCTATATAAAAGAACCTTAATAAAAATGTTTTTGGTTCTACAAATAAAAGCTACTGGTACTTGAGCTAGCTATGTTAAAGCTAGCTCAAATATGTCTAAATGTGCTGCAGCCACACCTTCAATTACAGTATAGACATACCTGTATACATAGGGTATCAGTAGTCTTACCTGTCTAATGCGATGGATGTGTGCTTTCTCCCCCACCGCAGCCGCCCCTGAGCTGAGGCTGGGAAGGGGGGGCGCAGTCTCTCCCCAGCAGCCACAGTCCTGGAGCTGGGGAAAGTCACCCCTTTCTCTAGCCACCACAGCCCTGCACATCCAAAATTTTCCCCACCCCCTGTTCTCACCCCACTGTCCCCACCCGCCTACCCCCATACTCACCAAGGTCACCACCTCACCCTACATGTGCAACTTCTCCAGGGTCCAGGCACCTAATTAGTGGAGCCACGCCTGCGCAGCTCCACTAATTAGGTGGGTGGCCCTTCATTCTTTCATGTGCAGCCGCCCAGGTACGCACCTTAGAGGGAACTATCCGCAGACCACCTGAATGGAGCTCGTGGACCACTGGTGATCCACAGTCCGCAGTTTGAGACCCTCTGGCCTAGAGCTCTCCCAGCCTCTGCTAACCCTGCCCAGCTCTGCTCTGTCTTAGGTGCTTCTCTATCTAAGAGCCAGTTCTTCTTCCTTTGCCCTCCAAGGAGAGACTCCCCTCCTCGCTGCCCTGCAGCCTTCTTATAGGGCCCAACCTGGCCTTGATTGGCTGCTTTCAAGCCTCCACTTGACTGGCTCCCAATAAGCCCTTCCATGATTCGCTGGGGCTCTGTGCAGCCTCTCTGGCTTGCTCCAACTCCTTCCATGCCAGAGTGGGGCAACTGCCTCACTATACACCCTCCCACTTAAGACCACATTCCAGGGGGGGCTCTCTATCGCCCCGGCTTCCCTCTTAGCCGGGTTTGCAGGAGGTTCCACTCTTGATGTAGGCTTTTCACTATCTGGAACAACCTGCTTCCCTCCTCAAGGATTTGGGTCCCCACCTGCTTTGCTCCCTTATGGGTTCCTCTGTTGGTTTGGGTCCCCACCGTAGCTCTTCCCACTCCCGAGTGGGTTCCCCAGTCTGTCTGGGTCCTCCTTGGCCCAAACAGCTCATCTACCACCTTCCTACCAGCCCTTCCTGGGTGTGGTGCTTTTCTAGGGATCCAGCCTTCACTGCCGCTTTGCTCTGGGCAGTCTCAGGTCTGCCCCTCTTTTGGCTCAGGGGGCAATGCCTCTTTCTATGGCGCTCATTGTGGCAGTGGAAGCACCTCCTGTGCCTTCCCTGTGCCACAGTCCTCCCACAGTCTGCTACAGGCTTAGCCCTTCCCCCCAGGGCTAGCCTGGTCCCTGCGAGTTACATGGGGGCACTCCCTCTTTCTGTGCCCAGGCTCTCATAGGCACAAGTTTGGGGGCCCCCTGTTAACCTCACAGGGGGCACTCTCCCAGTTTCTTCCTTTCCCAGGTGGGGTCTCTGTGCTCCATCCCGGTAGGGGCACTCTCTCTTTCTATGTCCCCTTCACCCACAGGCGAAACAGTTTATAGGCCCTGGCACTGGCCTCCAGCCCCTGGCCACCAATGAGGTCCATGTGCCCTCCCCCACAGCAGCTGGAACAATCCCCATTGCTGCTCTGTAAGCCGGGCCACACAGGTCCTCAAATAATGGTCCATCCCTACTTCTCCACCCCTGGTGTCTTAGTCACTATGCAGGCAATATTCTTACAGTCTTCTAACTTCCCCTGGTATCAGGGATGACCGTGTGCTCACCTTTTCCACCACATGTAAAGTGTTGTGTTCACCACCATGGTGCCGCCTGCTGGTTGGTTAGGGAATTGTCTCTTTCAGCTGCACACCTTCGCTAGTGATGTTTGCTCTCTGTTACTTTCTTGGTCTCCACCGTCCTCACCATCTGACCCCCATCACTCCCAGACCACACCATCCACTTCTGGACACTGCCCTCCAGCTGTGTCCAGCTCCACTGGCTCTCCCCCTCCACCCACTTCCAGGGGACCAGCAATTTCTAGTTCTATCACTCGCCTCAGTGGCTCACTGCAGTGCTCAGTCTAGCCTCTTCCTCCAAGGGCATACTGCAGTCTGGCTTATCCACTCCCATCACTGGCAAATGGGGGCAGAAGGGAGGGTGCACAGACCTACTCACCCACTACTCAGGGCCCCAACCCAGGGACTCTCTAGTAATAGCCACTTACTGCCCTCCTCCACCTCTCCTCTACTGCCTGCTTCCCTAGGCCACTTCCCCATAGCCCCAGCACCTCCTCTGCCCCTTTGTGTCAGGGCCCCAGTCTGCAGTTATCAGCCTAGAGCTCTTCCAGCCTCTGCTGACCCTGCTCTGTCTTAGGTACATCTCTCTAATAGCCAATTCTTCTCCCTTTAGCCTCCAAGGAAAGACTCCTCACTGCCCTGCAGCCTTCTTATAGGGCCCAGCCTGGCCTTGATTGGCTCCCAATAAGCCCTTCCATGAGTGGCTGGGGCTCTCCACAGCCTCTCTGACTTGCTCCAACTCCTTCCACACCAGAGTGGGGGCAGCTGCCCCACTACAGGGCCCAAGAAGTTTTAGGAGCAGGATAGTCTTGCTAGGTTCTAGCCAGAGTTAATCTGACTAAATATTTGCTATCCATCCTTTGTTTTGGGTCAGATCTTTACTAAAACTGTTGTGGAGACACATGGTTATAGAGGGAGGGGCAGGTCCGTAAGACCACACTGTAAATGTAGACCATTTTTTAAAAATCTGGGTGTCTTCCCCTTTCCCACCTGTTGGTAACCTCCAGGGAGCTAAGAACCCTCAGATCCCATGGACTCTCCAGAGACTTTCAGCACCAGTATTGTTTTTGAAGTAGCATACACATGATCCCAATGTGCCCAGCAGTGTAGTATCTGTAAATTGGTTTCACATTCCCCTTTGAACCTATGGTAACCAGCCCAACAATAGCTACCATATACTGTGTAAAACACAATTACTTCCAACTGCCATCCTCCTCCACAGGTGATCACTGGCCTACTGCCTTCTCTTCCATTACATTATCCTTCTTAGCAGGTGGGCAAGGTAAAACTGGAAGGTTTCACTTACCTATTAATACTTTAGGGGACAGAAGCATCAAGCTCCTGTCCTTTCAAATACAGTTTGAAAACAAAAAATGATTACATGTGCTCCCAGGGCATATATCAGCATCACAAATCAATGGTACAGAGCAATGTCACCAGGGAACCTTGTTCAGATAGCACCAGGTATAGGTTAGCTACCTTGCTTTGGGTACATTATAATATCCATCTCTGCTTGGGACCACCTGGACTTAGTCCCATCTAAAAAAAAAAAAAGAGAAAATTAACATATGAAATTGAAAGTAATGAAGCGAAATGAGCTGGATCATTACCTGCAATTTATTCACTCTCTACCATCTGACTGGTGCACCAACCACTCACCACTGCAAAGCTCATTGTCTTTAATTTTCTTTAAACAATTGCACATCGGCCCAAGAGACTGACAAACACCTCTGGAAAGTGTGTGCAGCGGAAGGGGGAGCTAGAGAAGGAGTGAGGGACTGTTTAGCAGAAAAACCTTTCAATTATATATATTTCAATACCTGCATTTCATTCCCAGCCACTCTTAAGACATGTCATTTTGTACTAATGTGATTTTTTATTCTTCACAGACTTTATTTCCTCCAAAGGAAATTGATTTGTGCTTTTACATTGTAAGGAATAGATCTTGATGTAAACACTTCTTTCTCTCTCTCTCTCTCTCTTTGCATGAAAAGGGATAGTACATATTTAATGAAAGTACCATGAGCCTATTGACTTTTTAGTTAGCCTGAATTGATTTCCTCCTCCAGTATAAATTTGTATTCTCTGTGATATACCTGTAGGCTACACTATTAAAGGTCAGCCGAAGATTTGCTCTGTTACTTCTGCTCAATTTAAAGTAGCAACTTTTCTGGGCAGACCAGGAACTGCATAATGGTCATGCAATGACCAAAAGAAATTTAAAAAAAAAAGTCTTTAGAAGAAATCTAGTCCTACCTTGAATATATGTCCCAATGCTTTTGGATGCAGGTATGCAGCTCTCGCTGAAATCAACAAAAGGCGCACACGCATATGTGATGGCAAAATTTGGCCCTTAGTGGCTGTTGTATTTTAGGTTACCGAGAGTCTACAATTGTAACACAAAGTCAATATCCACAGCTGCTGTAAATAGCTGCAACTCCACCAAAAATAATGGTGTTTCAGCTGCTTACATTAGGACTGCAATTAGCCCTAAAATTCTGGATTTAAGTAAAGGAGAAAAGCAGACATTTTATTCAGTATATCCATCATTACTAGTTGCCTCCTGAAAACTAACGGACTCCCTAAGTGTCCAGTCACAGCATATATTAGTTCTTATCATCATTTATTATTTATTTCTACTAGCACTCATAGTGTACTCAGTGCTTTCCGAACAGGAAAGAGGATGTGGTCTGTGACTTGAGGAGCTCACAATCTAAGAGAGACTAACAGGCTGTGGATAGAGGGAAGAATCATAATATGTACATACTGGATTTGAACCAAAAATATATTGTATAGTTTTTTCATACAGCACATAGTTATACAAGAAATTTCCCTTTTCTAACTGCATACACAGGGGTAATTCAGCCATGCTATAAATGATATCACAGGTTGGCCACATTTCATAGAATCTCTCTGCCCTTACGCTCAGACATGTCGTCTGAATTTTTGACCTGATGCAATGGGGATTTCCTCTTTGATAGGGCTACACTGCACATGATCCAGAGAAGAGGAATAGTTTGTGCTAGCATGCATGTGCTTTCATTTGTTTCTTCTACTTTGACTTCATGAATTGTGCATCCTGTAATGGAGAGTTTATTTCAGTGGTCCCCCAATTGCCCATTAGAGATTCTACAATCAGTGCCATCGTAAGAGTTTGAGGGCTTTGGAACAGGGTGTGGGGGAATCATCTGCTCAAGTAAAGTAGTTGGTTTTCTATCTTTGCTACTTAACATAGCCACAAGACAATAGGTAAAGTTCTCAAAAGCACTTAAATGATTTAGGAGCCCATGTCCCATTTTCAAAAGTGATTTAGGAGTCTAAGACCCACTGGCTTTCAACAAGATTTAATTTCTAAGGGCCAGATTCTCGAAGTTATTCTGACTGACTCCCATTGAACTCAATGGGAGTTAGGTGCCTACATCCATTGAGGATCTGTCTAAGTCACTTCTCAGGGGGTAGCCATTTTAGTCTGTATCCACAAAAACAACAAGGAGATCCGTTAGTCTTTAAAGTGCCACCAGACTCCTTGTTGTTTAAGTCACTTCTGAAAATAGGACTTGGGTGCTTTTGAATATTTTGCCCCACATCTTTCACTGAATTGACTGGTATTTTTTGAAAGCACTGCCTATTTTTGAATCTGTACTTTTGGAAGTGACTTATCCTCAGAAATTCATGAAGACTATTGAAAGACATATTTATCTCCCCACACCTCTAGTTCTTCATGGAAATATATTGTTTTCTCCCCAGTGGAACAGAATAAAAACATGGTTAAATATCTGCAAACATTTAGGATCTATCCTGCCAAAAATAGGGACAACTGGTATCTATGAGGAAATGCACTGATCACTGAAACCTTATTTCATGGTGTACAGCGCCCAACCATCATGTGGAAGCAAGGGTCACAAGACAGCAAGGCAGGCAAAGAGGGTGCCAGATGGGAATGCTCAGGTAGGAGGTGTCTTATCGTGTGCATTTCAGGTACAAAAATAATTGTCGTGCTCCTCCATCGATTAGGAAAGAGGGTATGGAGCAAAATGATTTTTCCATCAATTTTTCCATCAATTTTCCAATGGAGCAATTTAAAGACAAAACTTTCAACCAGAGCAACAAACTTTGAAATGAAAAACAAAATGTTGTACTCCACACTCTGGCAATGACTGAATTACAACAGAATCTTCCTCATTACGTTACAGCCAAAAATCAACCAATAAGCAAACAAATAAACCTTGTTGGGCTATTTCAGCTATACTAGGTCAAGCCAGCTGCAAAACATTTGCTACTTGCTATTAACCATGGGTTAGCAGAAGAGGTGCCTGTTGAGTAATGATCTGAATTAGAAAAAAAAAGGAGGGAATTGGTGCAGTTTTCTTGCACAATTTCCATGCTGTAAATAGTTATCACTTATAATACATCCATCCCCATTGCCAATAATGGATTTCCCCACTGAAAAATCCAATCCCTGAGATAGATTTCCATAGTGGTGGCCTTGTATTGGGATAACCTCATGGCAGACTCATACAGGGCGGGGAGCCCCTTGTGTCATATGGTATATCTGCATTATACATTCACTCAGACTGATGTTTAAGCAGTTGCTATGAGGTAACTGCATATCCTAGGGGTCTGAACTAACAACCCTCAGGCAAGTCCCATAGGGCCAGATTATTACTGGCCCTAACACAGTTGTATTGGAGTGGGGGAGGAGTGTGCATAAGCAGCCTCTTCCCCTTGCATGCTCTGCGCAAGGGCCAAGGATAAGCTCAGTGCAGCGTCTAGAGGAGTCCAGGGATTCCTTTTGTTGTATGTACCTGGGGAGGGGGGGGCACATATTGCCTCTAAGGAAAGAGGGAGGAAGCAGAGTCATTCCCCCTCCATTCCAGCCTGCTCCATGGGCCAGACTGCATCAGGATGTTGAAACTTGCGCACATGTAACCCTGTACACTGGGCTGTTCTGTCTAAGCTCTTGCATCATGCCCATCACCCTGGTATCTGAACCCCCACCTGATGGGCAATCCTTTACCAAGCTCAACTGGCAGACCAGCCTACCTCCCCCTCTTAGAGAGGTGCCTTCAAGATCCATTCTAGCTGTTAATCTCATTGGGCCTGATTCAAAACCCACTGAAGTTAATAGGAGACTTTCCATTGATTTCAATGGGCTTTGGATCAAGCTCTTTATGTCTCATTTTTGCTGCCAGGAAAGTGGCTATAACAGTATTTACCACCGCACAGGGTTGCTGTGTGATCTTAAGTCATGAATATTTGTAAAGGGCTTTGAGATGCTTGGATGGAAGGTGCCAGGGAGAATATTATTTAATGTGCACATCGATTTAAGGGAGGATAACAGAACTAAACTGACTTCTGACCAATTAGGCTGTACCATAACTGCACAAGTTGGGAGCCTCGTTAGCTATTCTGATTGCTCTCTCAGTCCTGGTCATTTTATTCATTTAGTCTAATCTTCACAGAGACCTTATAATTACTATCCAAATTGCCAGCCCAGCCCTGTAGGGTGCACTCTCTTCAGTGGCCACTGAGGGCACTCAGCGCCTTACAGGATCAGGCCCCACAAAGGTCGCCCGTGCTACTACCTGTCTTAGCAAGCCTGAATAAGATACTTTTCAGATCAACTCAATTACGCATCCTCCGAATAGCTCACCCAACCCTTCTGTCCCTAGATGACTTCCAGCTTCACCAGGCAATCATCAAGAATGAGGCCAGTCACAGAAGGTTTAACAAAGCCACCAGGTGTTCTTTTATCCAAGTATGTATCTCTGTGGCTGTTTCTTTCTTTTTCTTTTCTTTTTTTTGCTGGAAGTGGTGATTGGTGTGTGTGTGTGTGTGTGTGTATCTGTGTGTATCTGTGTGTGTGTGGTGAGTTTAGGAAAGGGGTCAGACTGACAGCCCTGGGAGACAGAAATCTGTTTATTCCGCAGAAAAAGTATAGTGCAAGCAGCTGTGCTGCCCTGAGAGCGAGCATCGGCCTGATCTGCAGCGAGCATCTCTAATGACGAAAGGGCAGTTCAGTCTCCACCAGCAGCAGCTGGGGTTAGAGGGAGGAAATAAGCACACCAACAGCCCCAATGGAAAGGGTTTGGCACCAGCTGAGAGAAAACACGTTGAGCACCTAAGTTCCCTGTAAACTGCATGGCTGCGCGGCATGCTATCAAGGGCCACGCAGGTGGGGAGAGGCGCCCCTCCGCCGGCCCAGCCCAGGTCCGCCGAAGCTGTTGGAGCCGGGGAGAGAGGAGAACCTGGCCCGGCCCAGCTCTGACAGAGCTGCCACAGAGAGGAGCTCAGCCCAGCTGAAGCTGCTGAGGCCAGGGAGAGGCGCCTCTCACTCAGCCCTGACAAGAGAGGGCTGGGGGGAGTCCTCTTTCCCTGCTGCAGCACTAGGGCAGCCTGCACCCTAAACCCCTCATCCCACACTCCGAACCCCTCAGCCCCACCCAACATCATCTCCATATTGGTGCATATAACATTCATTCCACACATAGACGTAAAAAATTAGAGGGAAGCCTGTTTAGCACCTTTCCTCCACAGCTGACCTGGCTGACTACACCCTTAGAGTTGAGAGGAAAGGAGCTTTTGGAGACCACAGTCTGGGTCCAGCTGTTCTCAGGCAGCTCAAAAGTGATTTCTGGTCAGGCTGAGACTATCCGAGGACAAAGGCATGAGTTCCATGCATCAGAAATGTGATCAGCCTGGAGTAGGAAAGCAGGAGTGATCTTGATGGCAGTAGGTGAGATACCACGATTATAGGTAGCTTACAAATACCTCATAGGCCAGTAGATAGAGTTGGTCAAAAAAGGTAAGTATATACAGCCCCACCCCACTTGCCCAAAGGGTACCACTGATCCCCACAGATGGTAGAACTCATTCTTAGCTCCTCATGCATTCAGTGTTTCACTTTGGATTCTTTGCGCTTGGTGCCTCCACCTAGTGGCAGAACGCATAAACTAATAGACAACCCCTATGACCTCTGCCACAAACAGGTAATGATGGCAGGAAACAAACAATTATTCCAGGTAAAGATGCTGGGGGCGGGGGGGAGAAAAGGCAGGAACCAAAAGGAAAAAAAACAGGGAAATCAGGGGTAGCAAGTCGATGGGTGACTAACCAATCACACACAGTGTTAATTCAGCAGCAGCCTCTGGCAGTTGGTAAGAGGAATGGCAACATCTTGCAGCCCAGCTGGCTGCATGGCAATTCAGCTGGGCTACGGGAATATGTGATAGGCCTGCCGAATGTGTGACTTCCATGGAGATGTGTAAGTCTTGGCAGCCCTGTTGGAGCATTCAAAGGGTCACTTGTCACATAGGAATGCAGGGTTCTGGATGCCGATCAGAACAGAGAGCTGCCTGCCCCAGCTAGAAGCAGGCTGTGGTTTGTGTGCTGCTGAGTGGATGTAAAGTTAAGAATAACAGCTTAGCTTCAGCTCTCCTGGCATTAAAATGACAAGAACAACCCAACCACTGCTGGCAGACGTGTAGGAGGGATGTGGCATATAGTCCCCAGATCCCCACCTGTTCTATCAGCCACTCCAGCAGGAGAGAGAGAAGTGGCAGGGCAAAACTGCTGCTGCGACCCACCTCTCTCCTTTCCAGTGCCTGCCAACCTGGCCCTCACCTGGAGTTTCAGGAACTAGTAATGAAGCCTGGAGATAGTTTCTACATATATTTATTTTTTTCAGGAAGTGGCTTTTTTTGTGCAAGTCACAACCAGTTGAGCAATGATGGAGATACGCATCACAGCAGCATTTCTGAGGGGAGGAGCCTGACAGTGCACATTGAACATGTCAACTTGTATGGAAATTAAAACCAAAACATAACCATCGATGTTGCCTGAATTGATTTATAGAGCAGTCATCTCTCAGGTACCTCACTTCTGCAAGGATTGGGAATGGAAGTCAAAGAACCTCGCTTGATTTTAGCAATCCGAAAAGCCTTTTTGTTAGACTGTTTTCTCTTTTGTCCTTTTTCTTCTGTATTTTTTTTTAATTTTTTGTCTGTGGATATCACTGCTTTCTGAGTTACTCGTGTGCGCAGATTTTGAAATAGCTTCCAGTGTGTTTTATCATCGACCTTCATTTATCTCTGTCTGGTTTTATTCAGATTTCCTTATGACTTTGTGACTGGGTTTAGTCCTGCCGCACGTACTCTTTGTTTGTCTCTCCATTGTTGTTTTTCTTTCTTCCTTTTAAACAAGCTTCACCGGTTTATTGATAGAATTGGGAGGGAGGACATGTTAAAGTTGCATTTTTTAAAGTGATGAAACATGGGGTTTTATTCAAAGTATCATATTCAAAAGAAGCCTCTGTAGCTAGCAGCTCCACACTTCTTTCAGAATATGCGGCTGTGGCAGCTGTTTCTGATCAAACCAAAAGAAGGCTGAGGGGTGATATGATTGCTCTCTTTAAATATATCAGAAGGATAAATACCAGGGAGGGAGAGAAATTATTTAAGCTCAGTACCAATGTGGACACAAGAAAAAAATATAAACTGGCCATAAACTGGATATAAACTGGCCATCAGGAAGTTTAGACTTGAAATTAGGCGAAGGTTTCTAACCATCAGAGGAGTGAAGTTCTGGAACAGCCTTCCAAGGGAAGCAGTGGGGGCAAAAGACCTATCTGGCTTCAAGATTAAGCTAGATACGTTTATGGAGGGGATGGTTTGATGGGATAACATGATCTTGGCAATTAATTGACCTTAGACTATCAGTGGTAAATAGGACCAATAGTCAGTGATGGGATGTTAGAAGTTACTGCAAAGAACTTTTTCCTGGGTGTCTGGTTGGTGAGCCTTGCCCACATGCTCAGGGTTCAGCTGATCGCCATATTTGGGGTCGGGAAGGAATTTTCCTCCAGGGTAGATTGGCAGAGGCCCTGGAGGTTTTGCGCCTTCCTCTGCAGCATGGGGCCCTTTAGGCCACCAAAGCCAGGCCATTCAGGCCACCAAAGCCAGGCCATTCTTCCATCTGCTGGGGTTATACTATATCATCATTAGTCCTGCAAGCAATGCAGCCCCAGCAATGTTGACTCAGCATTTCATCCCTTTGGCCTGTTCAGGGGTGAAAGTAAGTGTAGGCACTTACCGGTACGGGGCTGGGCTGGGGCCGGTTCTGGCCCCCGGAAGGGGCGGGACCTCAGGAGGAAGGGGCAGGGCCGGGAGGGGGGCAGGGCCAGCCCTGTCCCACCCTGTACCAGTAAGTGCCTCTTCCCCCTCTCCCTCTCTCTCTCCCCACTCCCCACCAGGGTAGCAGCAGCAGCCGGGGGCTCCGGCAGAGGTTTAAAGGGCCCAGGGTGGTAGCGGCGGCCAAGCCCTGGGCCCGTTAATAGCTGCTGGAGCCCCACCACCGCTTCCCCAGGGCTCCGGCAGGCTCTGGGGATGATTTAAAGGGCCCAGAGTGGTAACGGTGGCCGGAGACCCGTTCCCAGAGCCCTGCTGCTGGAGCCCTGGGGAAGCGGTGGTGGGGCTCCAGCAGCTATTTAAAAAGCCCAGGGCTCGGCCGTCGCTACTGCCCCGGGACCTTTAAATCGCTGCCCCAGCCCCGCCGCCGCTGCCCCAGGGCTCCGGCAGCAATTTAAAGGGCCGGGGGCTCCAGCTGCTGTTGGGAGCCCCAGGGCCTTTAAATTGCACCTGGGGAAACGGATCCACCCCGGTACGGCGCACCGGTTCTTGCCAGTACGCCGTACCGGCTTACTTTCACCTCTGGGCCTCTTACTATAGTAAAGCTACATTGTGGCTTTGCCAAAAAACCTACACAAGAACAGGAACCAAATTGTTACTTAGAGAGTCACAACCTGGTCCCCAGTTCAACACTTACTCTGCCAGGAAACTAATCTATCCAAACACTTCCCCTGCTGCACTGGCTCACCAGTACAGTAGAGGGAGCAGCAGCCAAGCACAGACTGCTTTCCCTCCCTCATTGCTACCCATGACAGGGTAGCCAGCACAAGGGACTAAGAGGGTGCCTTATCCCCCGCCAGCCTTATTCTTCTGTGTGTTTAGGTTGCCTGGATCACAATCTGCCCTCTGGTAATTTTCTTTATTTAATAGGAGAGAATATCATTCAGATCTTATCTTTCAGGCAGGAAACTGAAGTCCTGTGTCCTCTGCACAATACTATGGCAGTTTTGTAAGAGTAGATTTTATCCTAATGGCCAGTGGTATGGAGTGTTGAGCTCCACTTAATTGTTACCTTCTACCCCAGAAGTGGCTGCATTTTAGTGATGACTTACATATGCCATCTTTAAAGCACCTCAGGCAGAACAGCTCATCTCTCCGTGCATCTGTGTCCCCTCCCTTCATTTGTCTGCCTTTTCTGTTCAGACTGTAAGCTCTTCATGGCAGGGACTGTCCTTAGCTATGAGACTGTATAGTGCCTCGCACAACACAACCCTGATCTTGGTGGCGGCTGCTAGGCCAGGGCGCTTTTATTTTTGCACAACTCTGGGGATAATTTTGTCTGTTTACCACAGTTAAAAAGCCAGCAAGGGGAGCAAACCAACTGGAGGAGGTTAGCGGTCCCATGATAAGTGTTGTCTGTCTGTCTTTTTTCAATGTTCCTGTAGTCAGATGGATTTTAAAATTCAAAACTGAATACGCTGACCCAAATTCTGCCCTCCCGTGCACTTGGGTTTGAATGGGCACCATGCAGGTGTATTCAGATGGATTTTCTAAGGGCTGTTTCCCTTTAATGGCCCAATAATGTCCTCAGATGCACCAACTGCAACTGTTAGGAGTTGCACAAATGTATCCAAGGGCACAGACTGGGCTTAAGAGAGTTTTAAGATGGACTAAATGTTGGGCTCATAAATCTTGACTATGCTCCCTTATTTCACGGCTGGCATCTACCGCTTTCTTTCTGTGCCAGTATTCTTTTCTGTGCCAACATACCATGGAAGGTGTACCAGATTTATGAGCCAGCTCCAGAGGTGGTTTTTTGGTCTATGACATAATTATGTGAAGAAACATTACAGTGGTTAAACAAATAAAGGAGCGGATGGCGTTTGTGGCCTTCCCATAGTGACTGATTTTAAATAGTTTGGGAGAATGAAAAAACTGACTCCGTGCACACAAATTACATATGGATTATTACAGATTTCAAAACCGGTTAACTAAATCGACATTTATAGCAACACTAATATCTATTTACAGGTTCTGCAGATTGACGGTCAGGTTTGTGCAAATGAACCCAGTTGGAGTTCACATCTAGACCAACACTCTCTTATGGCCTGCTACAAAGCCCACTGAAGTCAATGGAAAGACTCCACGAGTGAAATTGTGTCTCTGCTGAAGTCGACAGCTTCATTGATGCACCCTAAGTTCTTACTTCCCCATCTATCTCTAATAAGTGTTTTATAGAAAGCTTTCATTTATGCTGAGAGACATGTTGTATTAGCGGAGATGTATAGATTAGATTGCATGGCCAGCTGTTTTTATGTTTCCTTTACAGTGAACAATGTTTTTTTGTTAGGATATATTCTTGTAATAAAGTTAAACCACTAAGTTCCCTGTTTTTCTGTGAACCACTGTGTGCAGCAATCTACTCAGTTAATACAAATTTAATTTGTAATAATTACTTCCATAATTCATAAATTATATGGTGCAGTATAATAAATGATAATAGCACAGATTACAGAATGAGCTGACATCTTAACAAAAAATACCCTAACACGACTATTATACTGCAGCAAAACATATTATTGCAAAGTAGCTCCACTTGCATTTCTTTTTAGTAAATGAATCATAATGCTTTAATGCCTTTGGATAATTTGCAATTAAATGAACTACAAATAAGATCTAAATGACCACTCCAAGGTATCAGTGTTCTTGGGGAAAAAAAGAAGAAATCTATGCACTCAGAGAGAAACCACTGTGCAATGTTTAACCACAACAGAGCTGAAATAGAGTCCTTTAGCTCCATTCTATTTATTACTTTCCTGATTTGTTTGCTAATAAAATTTTATTGTACTGTCTAATGACAATGTAGTATTTACTACATAATGATGCTACTGTAGGTTATCTTATGCTAAATGTAACAATATATTTAAATCTTGGTTCAATGAGTGTAAATTAAGCTGTAATTCTCATTTTTATCACGGATTTTATTTTCCTCTGCCTGAGCCTTAATGATACTGTGATCTGTGAATTGGCTTTAAATGATTTAGGGTTCCATAATAATGTTACTCTTCATAACTCATTAATTAGTTAACATAGTATCAGTAGCGTACTCTGTACAGAGTGGAATATAGAAAGAGGCATTCTGGCTGCCATCATGGGTACATGTCAGTACTTTGGTGGGACCCTGATCAAAGTTCTGTGCTCAGTGTGGCCCATGTGCAAAATGAGGAGTGGGAGCAGTGTTGCCCTGAGTTACTTTCTTTCAGTTCAGAGGCCACGAGGCACAGAAAGATGAAATGAGTTGCCTACAAACTACACGGGGTTAGACTGAGAATTTGCTCCTTGCACTGTATAAGGGGCAGGATGTTGGTGCACCAGTCCAGGGAGTAGAAATCTGCTACTGGTCCGTATCAGTAGCTGATTACTATCCCCACTGTATTGGTTTACCTGTGCCAGCTGGTGTGTTGTGGCAGGGGGGGTGCATAGTCAAGGCTCCATCCATTCTCCTGCTCTCTGTGCTTACACAGGCAAATTAGAGAAGGTAGCAGCCACGCCGCCTCTGCTTGCTTCTCCATGTCTGCAAAGGACATGCTGAGAGCTCTGTGAAGGAGCACAAGAGAGAGTAGGATCTTATTCCCATTTATTCACCTACATGGCCCCATGAACTGGCCCATGGAAAGGCAGATGTAGAGTCAGGAACAGAACCCTGGAGACTCAACTCCTGATTGCCTGAACTAACTATTTGAGCATACAGTACTGCACCCACACTGAAAAACATTGTGTAGAACAAACACAAGGACGTACACTTTTGCTTTATGAAAGAAGAAACATTTTAAAAAGCCTCTTGTGCCAGACATGGTTTTAGAAACCATGAGGTCATGAGCAGAAGAAATGAAAGTGATAAAGGAAAGCAAGTTATCCTATCCCCTTGTTATGAACTATATATTGGTATGTGGTGTAATGGTCTCCTGTGGCACGTGAATTATTTTTTTCACACAAGCTTGGGTCAACTAGTATTCATATGTTCTACAGTTTCATCACCTTTATAGTCTTAGAGTTGTATATCAACCATGTCTCAACAAAAGTCGCTCTAACAGAAAAATGCTGTGTAGAGAGAAAGAACTGCTATTTGTTATACACACACACACAGAGCAATTCTCTATTAAATTGACCATTTCTTCAAACATCCCACATCATTAGTTCATGAATTTTGTATTGGGCCCTGTGCTCACTGAAATTTTAAATGGCGGTAACATTTTTCTAGAAAACCAGGGTAGCTAGAACCTTAGAATTCACAGGGTCAGTTTTACCCCTGCTCAGAGAGCCAGACCATACTTAGGTCCCACCTTGAGAGTTTAATGGGACTCAGATGGCGCATATGCCTTGTGTTGGTCTTCTGTACAGAGGAAAACTTCACCCATGCTGCTGAAGGACTAATGGCACTGACTGAAAATGGGTAAACATTATGCATAATATTTCATCCAGGACTGCTAAAATGCACACCAGTCTTGACATGCAGCATTCTATGCTACAGCAGTTCTGTTTCTCCCTACAGCAAAGATTGTGTTACTATTTGTAGTTTTATGAAACAACAAGAAGCTGAGAAGAGACCACCAAACTTTTTTTTACTTGTAGCCTGAGCCTATAGCTGAACCCAGGTTTCCAGAAACAAAAGGCTAGAAAGGTGATTTGCAGTGCTACCATGGACAGCTACCTCCAGGAGCTATTTCCTAAAGAAATTGCCAGTTTGATACCTAACACAAACTAATCACTCAAAGTTTAACATTGTACCTTTATCTGCACCTGGAAGAAGGAAATAGCCTACAGACAGGCAGGCAGGAGATGCAGGAACTTTAGTTGACTTTAATGTAATAAACAGAGTTCCTAAGAAAGGAATCACAAAGCTCCCATGTAAAATGCTGAATCTTCCCCTATTGAAGTCTGTGTAATTATTACTTATTTTTCATCAATTGAATAGCATTGTGACCATCTTCAGAGAAAATTATTTAGATCAAGGAAGAAACAGTGAAAAAATAAATGATTTAAAAACAAAAACAAAAAAAAACCCCTGCATTGTGTTGTTATGGCAACAGGAGATCTAAGAGTGATATACAAGATAGGGTGCCACGCCGGTGCAGTATTTGTATCTAATATTATGGAACATGTTTTGCAACTACCATATGTACTGTAAGACATTCTATTACCTGCATCTGTTTCCTTAATCAGACAGTAATGAATGAGACACTGGCCCCCCCTGCATACATTTCCTAAAGTGGCAACTGGGTTTGCCCTTTAAAAAACCCATGCCCCAGCTATTATTCATAAGAAGCAGTCCCTAGCAAGAGCATAATCAATGGGCAATATAAAATTTGCCATATGAATTCAAACCATGAGTCCATCAAGTACACTGTCCTGCTTTGTTCTGTGGCCATCAGGGGGAAAATGAAATCCCATAAGGCATCTAGTGCAGTCGCTACAAGAGTGGATTTATTTCTTCTTGTCCTCTCTATGATCACCTTATATCCCATAGCATGAGATTTGATTGCTCTTATTTTAGCATCCAAACTGTTGTCAGAATTCAAACCTCAGCGTTTGTCAACTATTAACACACAGCATTATTTGAGACACTATCATTATCTCTTGTACGTAGAATAGAAAATAACTAGGATAATTCTGATAGCTTCTCAATTGCAACTGTTACACTTAAAACATACCTCTTTTATACAAGCAGATTCATTTTTCCTGCAAGAAATTTAAAGGAAAAATCAGTTGAGCTGTTTGGATGTACTCTAATTAAATATGGCAAGAGCTTCTGAAAATTTAAAGATAACCATAGGAAACAAAAACACAGCAAACAAACCTAATTTGGGCTTACAAAGAGAAGCAAGTCATATTTTTTCCCCCAAGGATGGATATTTTACAAAATAATACATACCATTAGTAAATAAACCTTTAGGAGTCTATGCTTTGCTTGATAAGAGCACAGGAATCTGTTTGTAAAATCCCTGCTGGATGGAGAGATGAAGCCACACAAAGCTCTCCAAGCAGTGAACCAAGGTCAATAGTGTGCCAGGATATATTTAGTAAATGATCATGGCAAACCACAGAAGGAATAAATGAAAATGGGGAAAATACATTTCCTGATTGTAAAATTACTGAACATTTAAAGATAAGGAACTAAAAGCTTAAAAGGGCAAGCAAGTGGGGAATTTCCAGGTGGTCTACAATCCCAGTCAAACAAATTACTGCATAGTAACGAGGGCTGCATGCACAAATTGATTTCAAAGAGGATACGGCACTTTGTCCTACAGCGGATTTATGTCTATATCTTTGCTTCAAGTCAGCATCCTACCACATGAAAGAGCATTCTGCTCCCTCCTACCTTTGCCTCTGTGAATGCTACTTTGTATTGTTGCGTTTGCAGCAAGAGTAAATAAGTATTGGGATGGGAGGCAAGCTAGGATAAACAACAACTGAGATTAATAAGAACTCTGTTCAGCTGCATGGTTATATGATCCTCCAGGGCAAGCAAGCTTCAGAAGACCACATAAGTCAGTGAGGGGCATAGCCAAACTATTCGGAGTCATTATTAGCCTGGTGCACAAAGGGGAAAACCATGACAAAGATTGCTGTCCTATGCTCAGGTGCAATGTGGCTGCTCACGGCAATGCAAAACTCATTTACATGACAGCCCCACCCCATGGAGAATGCTGCTTCTTCTTATCTGTTTGTCTTCTCCCTTATTCTTATGTATTTTGGTATTGCCCGGAGGCCCCAATTCAGATCAAAGCCACACTGTGCTAGGCATTGTACAAACACATAAGAGACTGTGATAAACCCAAGGAGTTTACCATCTAAATAGGCAGGGAGACAAAGGGAATTATCATTTTACAGATGGGGCATGGAAACGGTCACTAAGTCTTGATTTAAAGACTGGATGTCTCCTTAAAATGTATGCTCTAGCTCAACCACAAGTTATGGGCTTGATGCGGGAAGCATTTACGGAAATGCAACGCTTGTGTTATGGGGGAGATCTAACCAGAAGATCATATAGTTATCTGGCCAGAACATCTATAAATAAAAGACTGTTCAGTCAACCTCTTATCAGAATCTGTAGATTTTATTTTGGAAGATCTGGTAACACAAGACATCTGCAATGGTGCTGAATTGAGCCTCATAAAATGAGAGCCTCATATTTTAAAATACACACAAGCTCTTAACCCAGTCAAATAAACTAAGCATTTCTCTATCAATTGCCTCCCCACCAACTACCTATTTCAAGAAAGAATTTAATACTGAGAGGCAAGCACTATACTGATAACGGAGGTTTGGAACCCTGAAAGCATTTACTATCAGCTTATGTTAGTACACCTTAAAATGTGAAAGAAAATGAAATTTCAATCTGGTCACTTAGCCACTGAGCTAAATGTACTTTTTGATGAGATGGCTGCATATTAAAGGACAAAATTAAAAAGTCATCAAGTGGATTGGAAAATATAAATAAATTGAACTGGGGAGGACAAAAGCATTAGACCAATACATGAGCAAAATCACTAGGCTTACCAGCAGAGATGGGCTAGATTTCCTAGCTATGTCAGGGTGCAGAAAAGTCCTAAAGTACTGGACAGAAAATGTTAACCTTTCTGTAGGCATTGTGAACTATCCTATAGAATTTAATAGGGAATGGAATCCCTAAATAGAATCATGTGGGATGCTTAAAAAACAAAAACAAAAACCCTTATAGTCTGTGTCTAATTCTCCCTAACATTGTCTAGGCTTCTAGGGATGATTTCTAATTAACCTGGCTTGTTAAATCATTATTTAATTCTATAGGGCTGTGACTGGGATTCAAAGGTACCAAAATATCAAAGGCTTTTCTCATGAAATGTCTGCCAGATGGGCTGGGAAAAGCAGAACAGCACCTCCCAGGGATAGCAGAAAGGATGAGAAGTAGCAGATCAGGTTGAGGACCAAATGAGAAACCAAACCAAACCAAACCAAACCCAACACCCCCCCCCCCCACACACACACACCCTTTGCAGGTCCTGGAGTGCCAGCTGGCTCCTTTTTACAATTTAAACCCTGGACATTATCTTCTGTCTGCTGATTGGCTCTTTGTCCTAACCAACTTTCAGTCCCTCAGTACTGTCCTTACCCTGCCTGTCCTCCAGGCTCTTTTCTATCCATATTTCTCTTCCCCTTAAAGAGGAAAGGGCCATTATTTTCTTATCTCCACTGCTTTGTTCCTATTTACTCATCCCCTTCGCACACCCTACTCCTACACCTATAATACAATTCAGCACTGGGGTTCTGGGCAAGTTTGAGATCCACTTGGTTGGAGCTCACTGCAAGATTGGGGCCTGAAGGCCTTGATTCAGTCAAGCACTGAAGTCAATGGAACTTAAGGACATGTTTGGAATTAAGCATGTGCTTTCTTGAACCAAAATGTTTTCCTGAATTGGGGACTTGTATGGGGTGTGTGTGTGTGTCATTTTTTAGAGGCATAGAGTGCAGTTAGGTACCCAACTCCCATTGGACTTCAATAGGCGTTAAGTGTCTAACTCCCATGTGTGCCTTTGAAAAAATCTCTCTCAACTGATTTGCCCATTTAATTTGGCATGGCAAATTAATAGCAGAAGCAATAGCCCTAGCCCTCTCTTCTATACTTTACTTACTAGGCCACATTTTCTAAAACACCAAACATTTTAGTTTCTCCTATAGATAAGAAAATACACCCTTTGAGATATATCAAAGAGTGTATTTTCTTTTGCTTCAACGATAAACTGCCAGAATTGCTAGAATGAAGATGGATTGAGAGTTATGTGCTGAACTCTGAAGCTCCTTTTCTCATTATTTGCTGATGTTACTCTAAAAGGCCCATTTACTTCCTTTATTTTGTTGATGAAAGAATGAACTTGGAGAACTTTGAAAATGTCTGACTCACTAAAGGTTTATCAATACCCTTGTTGTGATCTTTAAAAGCAGCTAGGAAGGAATCCAAGTGGAATATTTCTTCCCCAAAATGTAAGACCACGGGGAATAAAAGGTCCAAGAAAATGCTATAACACAGCTATTCCCTAACCCTAAAACAGAGACTTCTTGTTGTTGTTTTCACCAAGGCATGCAATGATATATAAACTTGTTGTCTGCATGCCATATTTTAGCACTCAGTTTAAGTAGTTGCCGTTTACAAGCCATCTTGGCTTCGTGTCACCATTGTAAATGAAAACTTGTTCATAAGAGAGTTTATCTGATTAGATAAGAATTTTAAGTGATGTATGTTAGAAGTGGCAGGTTGTTCAAGTCATAACATGTGACAGTGGCAGCATTTACAGAAATTAATCTACAAAAATGCCTGTAAGAGTATTAAAACACTAGCCTATACAAATCTCACTAAATGATACAGTCTAAAACTTACCCCCCAACAATAAATCAACCTCTAACCCTCTTCAAAAAAAGAGCAAATAAGTGACCCCATCTTTCAATAGCAGGCGATGACACTTGAAAAGAAAAACTCCCCACTCTAAAATAAGGAAAACTTAGGGGGTGTTTTTTAGACCTCCTTCTTTCTATCAGATTAGTTGCTCTCCAACCACACTCGATTTCCCCACTGCTCACTTATACTTTATCCTGAGTAAATGAAGACAACTGATGATACACTGACATGCAGTGCATTATTTTTCTACAAAGCTAATAAAAAATGTGCCATGTGGATGTTTTCACATTTATAGCATCTAAATATAATGCACTGGGCTTTTTGTTTGAGATGTTGCCCTTTGACATTAGCCCACAGAGAAGCTAAGGGATCTCTAGCTAAAAAAATTAAAAAGAAGCTCTTTTAGATCAAGTGATAAAAGCCTGTGTTTTTAGAGCAGAAGTATCAGGGGTTTAGTTAATGCTGGGTGCATAATGGATTTTCTGGTTTGCTGGCAATTAAAAAAAATCATTTCTGGCCAATTCAAAAATGAAAGTTTTCCAACGTTTTAGAGAATCAAAAAACCAAAAAAATTATTCAGTCTATTTAGATTGAGCATTTTTTATAGCTTTGCTTTGTTTTTTTAAATAAAGTTGAAGGAAATTTATGAACAAAAAGTCATTTTGAACTGAAAAATGTAAACACATTTCATTTTGAAAATGTCAGAATAACAGATTTCAGAATTTTCCCCCCAGCAGAAATGATTTGGCAAAAGTGACACAAATTAATGAAATGTTCTGGTATCACCAAATCTGCATTTTTTGGTCAATAAAAAGTTTTGGCTGAAAATGTTCATCCAGTTCCAGTACCAGGTCCTGTACTCTGTGTATTGTGTTTATATAGATTTGATTTTGCTGTCCATGGCACATTGATTAATCACATCACAAACACATTATAGGAGTCTTTGGTCCTACTGTTTCAGATGTGAAATAGTAGTAAAGCCCAACTACCAATACAAGATGCCACCCAGGGCTGGGGGAACAAGCTACAAGAGACATTATAGTTTTAGAAACAAGAAACAGCTTGATTTCTATTTTGTCTTTGAAATTCATTACAAATACTTTATACAGGTTGTGATGCTGTCTGACCAGGTCATGCTAGAGTGTATTCAGGTCAATTCACTTCTGTAGATCAAAGTAATGGCTAGCGGCATAAGTGTGTATTCAGATGTTTAAACTTCTTGAAAACTAATGGAATGTTATTTGTATTGTTTTCACGTATCTGTTCTGGTCATACTATAATAACAAACGTTTACATGGTAAATACCCTTGTATCTAAAATACTCAAAGAAATCTTCTGAAATGCTAATGAAGGATTTAAGGATGTTAACAGAAAATTTGGAGGTCAAATGTATAAGTGCATTCCTCACTGACCATCATCAAAGGAAAAGCCCACATGGCGAGACATAGCTTGCTTTCTGTGTGAAGACACTATAAATATGGATTCAAGGAAAGATCCTTTATCTCTTGGCTGTTTGGGTTCTAACAGAGCAGAACAACTGAACGAGAAGACGGAGATCCCCAGAGTTATTCTGGGTAGCCCTGAGAAACTTTTGGGAAACCGTCTGTTTATTATATCACTGCCGTCATTTGGAGTTATAAATTGTGATTTACCTGCTATTATATTTTACCCATTTTAACCTCTCAAACACTCATTTTTTCCTTAGCTAATAAGTCTTAGTAGGTTTACTGCCAGTGTTGTCTTTGGTGTAAGATCCAGAGTACCAATTGATCTGGAATAGTTGGTGTTGGTCCTCCTTTGAGCAGGGGGTTGGACTAGATGACCTCCTGAGGTCTCTTCTAACACTAATATTCTATGATCGGTCCCTGGTCCCTTCGGACTCGGAGAAAACCTGATGCGATGTGATTTTTGGTTTAATAACCTTTTATCACAAAGTTCAGTGTGTTTGGATGGCCAGATAGATTGGTGAGACTAAGGGGACCGTCTGTGACTCCATGGTAAAATTGTTACAGTGATCCAGGAGTTCACATTTGTTACTGGCTCTGTGATATCTATTTATAGAACATACCGCCAGTTTGGGGTGTCTGCCCTTGCTTTCTGACAGTCGGGCATGAGATAGGCACTCACAGTGAGCCACTCCAGACAGCGTGACACTGGTACAGTACAGCACAGTCAATCTAGGAACAAGCTGAAACAATGGTATGTAACAGAACTGAGCAAATAATTGGCAATGAATTTGATTAGTTTCAGTTCCATCTTTTATTCCATTTGCTAATTTTCCATGATCAAATTGTGGAATTCTCAGATACATTTGGTTTTCTCTCACTATTTTTCAAAGCAAATAATTCTTCCTCCATAATAAATATTTGCCGTTTGTGCTGTTGCATGTGGTATGGACTCTGTTCCCTATTTTACTGCAATATTTGGAATTCAGAATTCACAATTCTTACTGAGTTTGCTATTTACATAGATCATCAGATCTGGAAACAAGAATACCACATCTTAAGAAACTAATTAACACAGCATAAACTACTGATTTTACAAATCCTTTAAAGTGAAGTGTAATGGATTATGGAATTCAACATTCACATTTGGATATTAGTCAAATTAATATTTGCTTTTATGAATATTTACACTAATCAATTGTGTAAAGATTGGATTGCAAATCTGGTGAAACTGAAATTCACTTTCACATGTGAACAATTATTACTTTTTTTGTTTGTTTAACCATGTACTTAACTCTAATCCCAATTATATGCAACCTGTCCTCTTTTTATTGCTGAGTCAGGTACATAGGCGTGAGGTACATGAGCATTTATCTCACTGCTTTTGTCCCTCCAAGGTAACGAAGATTGGCTGGACTGATTTTACTCTCCGGTTTCCTTCTGCATCACATTAGGGTGGGGGCAGTCTCGATTTCTGAATCCTGTCTTTGGGACTCCCTTCGTTTTTACATCCATCAGAATCTCTATGTAGATGTCTTCAAAGCTTGATACAGGGCCTCTCTTGATACAATGCTCTCTCTGTGGCTTGTAGAGGAGGGAAGGGTGAGTGAGAGCATGCACGCCTGCATGAGTATAACTCTGTATCCTGGTGGTGAGAGAACACATCTGTAGAGACCTAGGATCCAGTCCCCCAGACTGCTCTGATGACTTTTTAATGTTATTTTACTGAAGAGGAGGGAGCCTCACATGGGAATATCTCATACCTCAGTGGCTACGCACTCACCTGAGAGATGGGAGATCCCAGTGAAGGGGGGACTTGAACTGGGCATCTCCCAATTCCCAAGTGAATACCCTAACCACTAGGTTAATAGTTATGAGGGATCACTTGGCCACACTGGCCACACTCCACCACTACTTTGTGTAAGCGAGATACTTAGTCCTGCCATAAGTGCTGGGGACTGGACTAGATGACCTCTTGAGGTCCCTTCCAGTCCTATGCTTCTATGACTTATAGGGGCCTAAACTGGTAGGTGAGGTCTGAGCACACTTATCAGATCAGGACCCACAAGCCTGTTAGGTGGAAGAATCTACATCTTCTCCCAGTTTGCGCATCACTCCAGGGCTTTGGTATCCTGATGCCTGGGTGTGGGTCTACAGAGCTTACAGGCAGGTGAGCAGGGACTTTGTGAATTCCCATGGTGCCTGATTCCAGGATTTAGGCAGCCCAAGTGGCAGTTAAATGTCTGGGTCCTTTTGTGAATCCAGCCCTCAGTGAATATTTTAGGATGATTTTTTTCCCAAATATTTCATATAGAAAAAGTTGAAATGTTTCATTATGACTTTCTGATATGAAATGGTTTTTCAATTTTAAATTTGGCCAGTTTTAACACACATACATACACACACACACACACACACACACACAGAGAAAACCACACAGAACGGTCAAAATCAAAATGAAAAACTAAAAGAAAAAAAACCACTCTGAGTTTAGTTGACTTGAAATGAATAACCACCCTCCCAATTTTTTTCTTCATGTCACCTTGAAACAATTTTTTTCAAATTTTCTAGACAAAAAATATTTAAAAACTGTTTCTGTTCTAATTGAACCAGAATTGTTTTCTGATTTATTTTTTTTTTGGTTCAGCTCCTGAACCAAAAATGTATTATTCGTTCAATTCCAATGGTAAGCACCTAGTCACTTAGTTTGACAATATTGTCATTAGATAAGTGGCTCTTTCATGCCTATTAACTACAATATACTGTAAACACAAGAGGTATCATTTGTGTGAATACTGTAATTAGAGAGTATCCTCTTTGCATAAATTATAATCATATGGGTGGATCCTTTGGATATACTGTAATTATAAATGTAATTTTAGTCTTTTCTATACAGTAAACATTGCCATTTCACCATTTACCAGCTTGCACTTATTAAGCTGTAGCCTATACGAGAAAGCAGTGGTTTCTCCTCATTTCTCAGCAAAGATTTTAGTAGCCTAGTACTATAGCAAAGTCATGTATATATTACTAAGGCTTTTATATATTATAATTACATAGTGGATCCTAATGTACATTTCCTAGTGAAGCATTATTGAACCACACTTGTCAAATAAGTGAACAAAGTATGTGTTGTGATTCAGTACATTGGGGTATTTTAATTGTTTGTTCATTTACTAGTTCAAATTTAATGATGTTCTATTGTAATCCTAATGCTATTTGTTTGCATATGTCCCAATCACGGTTCTACTTGCATGTACCTTGTATTGCATTCAAAAGACCTTCTACATACATTAAGTTGTGAAGCTGTGCATTATTAACAACTTTTATTTCCTACAACTTTGCATAAATAGTCTCACTATTTTGTTTCCTGTAGTTCTGGATTTTCTAGATCTTTCTTTATGCACAATTTCAAATGAATGATAATATTTGCATTTTTTATGCAAATACCATCTTCACTTTATAAACGGGACAATGAATGCTAAACAGGCCCACCTACATTGCAGAATGGATCCGTTTTTTCCCCTTACGTACTTATTACATACGTACTTATTACAATTACATACGTAATACGTACAATTACATATGGACTTATTACAATTTTCTGTGAAAGTGGCACTATTTTCAAGTTCAGAACAAAATGTGAAAAATCTTGCATTTCAAGCAGTTTTGCATTTCATTATTAATATTTTGCACATGTGAGGTGAAATCATCTTGCCGCTGAAGTCAATGGCAAAACTCCCATGAGTTCACCAGGATTTCATCCCTGAATTGTTATTACTGGGGTATCCCACCTTGTATATTAAACAGAGGGGTGCTTGAGTCGTAGTGATAACAGGGGTACCCTTTATTACCCCTGGGGCAATGTGTGACTGGGAGAATCTCAGCAACACAAATCATCTTTGAACTGAACATTGCCTAGCAAGCATGTGTGAAAGGCTGTGTCAGGTAATACCTGCAATAAGAGTCCATTCAAATCCAGCAATCATAGTGACCCCCAGCGTGCAAGCACTGTAGAGCATTTTGATTTCAGGAATCATTTAATGAGACAGAGAAATGCACCTGGAGTGCTGCTAAGGGGTTTGCGGTGCCTCATTGCAATTAAGGCGCCAGATTGGTAGTTAAGCAGAGAAGCACAATCCATTCTACACCCTTGTTTTCAGTTGCTCTTAACTACCTCTAACATTTTCCCTTGGGCTGAAGCGTCTCACACCTTAGTCCAAAAGTAAAGTAATTCTGGAAATTTGGAGAAAAATTAGTTCAGATTTGACAGTTTCACATCAGGATAAAATAGACCAGTCATTTATTTTTGATTCATTCTGAGAGAGAACTGGAATCCTGCTGTTCATCACAGTAATTCCTCATACTAGATATAATAACTTGATGGCATTATAACAAAAGCAGTCAAGATATGAAATTAATAAGTGGGGCCTTTTTAAGGTGTCCCAGGTCTCTTCATATGGTGCTCTAAAACTCAGGAATTGGTCCAGCAAAGCACTTAAGTACATGTATAACTTCATTAGAACTACTCACATGCTTAAAGTAATGCATGCAGCTAAGGGTACGTCTACACTACAGAATTAGGTCGAAATTATAGAAGTCGATATTTTAAAACCCGAATTTATGGAATCGATTGTGTGTGTCCCCACTAAAGAGCATTAACACCATGAGGTCGACGGACTGTGTCCACAGTAGCGGGGCTAGCGCCGACTTTCAGAGCGTTGCATTGCGGGTAGCTATCCCACAGTTCCCGCAGTCTCCACCGCCCATTGGAATTCTGGGTTGCGATCCCAAAGCCTGATGGGGCAGAAAACATTGTCGCTGGTGGTTCTGGGTACATGTCATCAAGCCATCAAACGTCCCTCCCTCCCTCCGTGAAAGCAATCTTTTTCGCGCCTTTTTTCTGGGGTTTCCGTGTTTGCTACGGAAGCCTGCTCAGCTCACAATTACCGTACATCTCCAGCGTATGCCTGGACATTAGGTCTAGTGGGGATTCAGTCACGCTATAATACGGGCAGAGGGATAGCTCAGTGTTCTGAGCGTTGGCCCGCTAAACCCGGGGTTGCGAGTTCAATCCTTGAGGGGGCCATTCCGCCTGAGGCTGGTAGTCGTGGGACTATACAGCAGAAGCTCCTTGCCTTCTAGCTGCAGATGGTGCAATATGCCATAAATGGTTGTGGTCGCGGGACCATACAGCAGAAGCTCCTTGCCTTCTAGCTGCAGATCGTACAATATGATTGAAATTCGTGTGCTCCTGGCTGGTGGCCTATGGTGTGGCTGGCCGGGGGCGCTTGGACATAAATGGGAATGACTAGAGTGACTCTGGTCATTCTCTTTTTTACGTTTTGTTTAAGGGAGATTCAGTACTGCCTGGAACACGGGCGGAGGGATAGCTCAGCGGTCTGAGCGTTGGCCCGCTAAACCCGGGGTTGCGAGTTCAATCCTTGAGGGGGCCAGGAGATGATGATGGATATCAAGCATATTGTACCATCTGCTGCTAGAAGGGAAGGCGCCTAACCCTTGCTCACCGCATATTGTACCATCTGCTGCTAGAAGGAAATGAGCCTAACCCTTGCTCCCCCCCTCCCTCCGTGAAAGCAACTGAGGGGGGAGCAAAAAATCCTTTCGCACCTTTTTTCATATGGGCGCCATATTGCTGACTCCATTGTTATCCACCTGCCGCTTCTGCTGCCACTCTGCTGTCCTGCAAACAGCATACCAGGGAAAGCATGGAGCACGATCAGATCACCGCGGCTGTTCTCGCCGTTATGAACACCACGCGCATTGTCCAGGAGTATATGGAGAACGAGAACCAGGAGCTGCTAGAGCTACAGCAGGCGAGGAGGCGACAGCAGCGCCCTGAGGACAGTGATGAGGACATGGACACAGACCTCTCTCAAAAAAGGCCCCCCCCGCAAGGTGGACATCATGGTGTTAATGGGGCTTGTTGATACAGTGGAACGCCGATTCTGGGCCCGGGAAACAAGCACAGACTGGTGGGACCACATAGTGCTGCAGGTCTGGGATGAATCCCAGTGGCTGCGAAACTTTCGCATGCGTAAGGGCACTTTCATGGAACTTTGTGAGTTGCTTTCCCCTGCCCTGAAGCGCAAGAACACCAAGATGAGAGCAGCCCTCACAGTAGAGAAGCGACTGGCGATAGCCCTGTGGAAGCTTGCAACGCCAGACAGCTACCGGTCAGTCGCAAATCAGTTCGGAGTGGGAAAATCTACAGTGGGGGCTGTTGTGATGGAAGTAGCCAGGGCGATCACCAAGCTGCTGGTACCAAGGGTTGTGAGTCTGGGAAATGTGCATCTCATACTGGATGGCTTTGCTGCAACGGGGTTCCCGAACTGTGGTGGGGCGATAGACGGAACCCATATCCCTATCTTGTCACCGGACCACCAAGCCAGCGAGTACATAAACCGAAAGGGTTACTTTTCAATAGTGCTGCAAGCACTGGTGGATCACAAGGGACGTTTCACCAACATCAACGTGGGATGGCCGGGAAAGGTACATGACGCTCGCATCTTCAGGAACTCTGGTCTGTTTCGGCTGCTGCAGCAAGGGACTTTCTTCCCAGACCAGAAAATAACCGTTGGGGATGTTGAGATGCCTATAGTTATCCTTGGGGACCCAGCCTACCCCTTAATGCCATGGCTCATGAAGCCATACACAGGTAGCCTGGACAGTAGTCAGGACCTTTTCAACTATAGGCTGAGCAAGTGCAGAATGGTGGTGGAATGTGCATTTGGGCGTTTAAAAGCTCGCTGGCGAAGTTTATTGACTAGGTTAGATCTCAGCGAAAACAATATTCCCATTATTATTACTGCTTGCTGTGCGCTCCACAATATCTGTGAGAGTAAGGGGGAGATGTTTATGGCGGGGTGGGAGGTTGAGGCAAATCGCCTGGCCACTGGTTATGCGCAGCCAGACACCAGGGCTATTACAAGAGTACAGCAGGGTGCGTTGCGCATCAGGGAAGCTTTGAAAACCAGTTTCATGAATGGCCAGGATGCTGTGTGAAAGTTCTGTTTTTCCCCTGTAATGAAAAGCCCCGCCCCTTCATTCACTCTACTTCCCTTTACCCAAACCGCCCTGCCCTCCCCCCCTCGATCACCGCTCGCAGAGGAAATAAAGTCATTGTTGCTTAAAAATCATGCATTCTTTATTAATTCGTAAAACAAAGAGGGGGAACTATGGGGCTAACTGCCACAGTCTCCCGGGATAGCTGGTGGAGGAAGGGAAGCATCAGGATGGGTGGTGGAGGAGGGGATGAGGGAAGGACAAGGACACACAGCACTTTAAAACTTATTGAATGCCAGCCCTTTCTTGCTTGGACTGTTCTCTTGACTTGAGTGGTTGGGTGCACGGAGGCCGCCCAAACACGTTCTTGGGCGTCTCGGGGATGAGGTTATAGGACTCAGGAAGGAGGGCTGTTGGTTACACAGGGGCTGTAGCGGCGGTCTGGGCTCAGGCGGCCTTTCCTGAACCCTATGCCTTTCCTCAGCCATAAGCCGGAGGATTTCCGTTTGATCCTCCAGTAGCCTCAGAATTGCATCCTGCCTTCTCTCTGCACACTGACGCCACCTACTCTCTTCATCCCGCCGCTGTCTCTCTTTATCCCGCCAGTCATTGTCTTCAGCACGCCACCTGTCCTCACGATCAAATTCTGCCTTCCTGGACTCCGACAGTGTCTGCCTCCACGCATTCTGCTGGGCAGCTTCAGTGTGGGAGGATTCCATGAGTTCTGAGAACATATCGTCTCGATTCCTTTTTTTTTTTACTTCTAATCTTCACTAGCCTCTGGGACGGTGATGAAAGGGGTGGCGTTGAAACATTTGCAGCTGCGGGAGGAAACAAACGGGAGAGGAGTACTTTAAAAGACACATATTAGAGAACAATGCTCCAAACATTACATATCACATGTGCATTTGGTCCAAGGTTGCACTTTGCCTGTTATATTGAGGGTCTGCCGGTTTGGTGTGAGAGATCACACAAGCAGGTCTGGCGGGCAACAGAATTCGGCTTGCAGGCAGCCATGGTAAGCCACAGTCTATAGGCTTCTTTAACCTTCATAACATGTGGGAATGTTTTCAAACAGCAACCCCCTCATTTCCCATAACAAACAGCCTTTGGGCTGGCAATTTAAAACTGGTTGGCAATTGAAAAGGGAGGGGCGGCGGTTTTCGGGTTAACGTGCAGCGCGAACCTAATCGACCCCCCCCCACATCCAAGACACACATCCAAGATGTTCGCTGTTCCCCCTCCCCCCACCGCGTGGGTCACAGCGGGGAAGATTTCCGTTCAGCCACAGGCAAACAGCCCAGCAGGGACGGAGCCCCTCTGAATACCCCCTTAATAAAATTCCCCTATTTCAACCAGGTGACCATGAATGATATCACTCTTCTGAGGATAACACAGACAGATAAAGAACGGATGTTGCTTGAATGCCAGCAAACACCGGGACCATACGCCGCCATGCTTTGCAAAGCAATGATTCCAGACTACGTGCTACTGGCCTGGCGTGGTAGAGTGTGTTACCACGGAGCACAGGATAAGGCTGCCCTCCCCAGAAACCTTTTGCACAGGCTTTGGGAGTACATCCAGGAGATCTTTCTGGAGATGTTCCCGGAGGATTTCTGCTCCATCCCCGAACATGTTAACAGAGTTTTCCAGTAGCTGTAGCTGTACTGGCCGCGAATTAATCATTAAACACACTTGCTTATAAAACATGTATTAATTAACAGAGGTACACTCACCAGAGGTCCCTTCTCCTGCATCGAGCACGCCTTGGGTGGGTTCGTAGGGTACTGGCTCCAGGGTGACAAAGAGTTCCTGGCTGTTGGGGAAAAGGGCTTCTCCGCTTCCTTGCTGTGTCTGGGCGCTATTTTCAGCATCATTATCATCATCATGCTCCTCTGTGGTTTCTGATGATCCACATACGGAGTCATACCACATGGGTGGGTCAGTGCTGGCTGCACCCCCTAGAATGGCATGCAGCTCATCATAGAAGCGGCATGTCTGGGGCTCTGACCCAGAGCGTTTGTTTGCATCTCTGGTTTTTTGGTAGGCTTGCCTGAGCTCCTTAATTTTCACGCGGCACTGTTGCGCGTCCCTGTTGTAGCCTCTGTCCTGCATGCCCTTGGAGACTTTGGCATATGTATTGGCGTTTCTTCTTTTGGACCGTAGCTCTGCTAGCATGGTTTCGTCTCCCCATACAGCGATCAGATCGCGTACCTCACGCTCGGTCCATGCTGGAGCTCGTCTTCGGTTCTGGGACTCCATCATGGTCACCTCTGCTGATGAGATCTGCGCTCACCTGCAGCTCACCACGCTGGCCAAACAGGAAATGAAATTCAAAAGTTCGCGGGGCTTTTCCTGTCTACCTGGGCGGAGCATTGGAGCTCAGACTGCTGTCCAGAGCGGTCAAATGTTGCACTGTGGGATAGATCCAGGAGGCCAATACCGTCAAATTGCGTCCTCACTAAGCCTACATCGATTCGGCAATATCGCTTTAAGCGCTAATCCCCTCGTTGGGGGTGGAGTGGCGAGATCGATTTTAAGAGCCCTAGAAGTCGATGTTAAGGGCTTCGTCGTGTGGACGGGTGCACGGATCAATCGAAATAACACTAATAAATTCGACCTAAACTCGTAGTGTAGACCAGGGCTAAGTGCTTTACTGAATTGGAACTGTAATCCTTAAGGTGCTTTTGTGTTGTATTAGACCATTGTTACTGAAGAGAACTCACTTGTGAATGAAACAGGGTTAATAGAAATGCCTATCCTTGGTTTGAACCAGAGATACAGACATAGGAATTCCAAGCCAAAGATGTTTTTGAGTGATGCATACATGTTGCAAAACAAACATTTTTATAATTGCATAGTATAATTATGAAGCAGGTTTAGAAAGCAGGAGCTAAAGGAGGTGTGTTTGTGCACATGCCCCCACACAAGCATGCATAAACACTTAGATTGATACAACTGTTTCTTCCTGAAGTTCAAAAGTAGAACTGGTCACCAAAAAAAAAGAAAAAAAAAGAAAGAATTCCATGAAAAAAGTTGAAATTTCAAAGCTGTTTCCATTTCTCAAAGTTCAAAATAGACTTTCATATTATCAAAAACACTATCAACATTTTTCATTTACTAAAAAACCAGGTTTTCAGTTTGAAACATATAGGTTAAAAAAATGAGTAACCATTTAAATAAAATTTTGAGAGTGTTTTAGATCAATATTTAATGTGCGTCATGAAAAATTTCACACAAAACATTTCAAAACTAGTCAACAGTCCAATTTTGAAAATAGCAATTTTTGGACCAGTTCTGCTCAAGAGTCTTGGTCTGTTTCTGTGTATGTTTTATGGCAGGTTAAGAGGTTTTCTCCATCTTTGCTCAAAGCATTGGTGGAACTAATGTAGGAGTTTCTTGTAAATAAAAACAGTAGAGCTAGTCAGAGAATGGAAAACATTTTCTGAGAAAAACATAGAAAGAAAAGAAGTCTTCCTTTGCACACATAAAAATAGTGGAAATTTCCCATTTTGTTAACCAAAACTGCTCCCAATTTTGAACAACAAACAACAGAGAAGCTTTGAAATACTTTCAAATGAAAATATTGAACCAGCTCTAAAAATTAGCCTTGGTAGGAAAATCCTAAATCTTTGTCCACCAACTTCTCTCCCAACAAGGAATTACTTCTCCACGGAAGCCCAAATCCTTCTTGATTATTCAAAAGTTGGGACATCATTTTATTTGTACAGCCAGTATAAGGCTATTCAAAAACAACAACAAAACACATTTTTTTCTGGAGAAGTAAAAAACAGTCACATTCTTTAGGCTTCTGAAGTTTTACAACAGTAGTCCTTACCAATGTGACAGAGTTGCCAGCCAGCCAAGTGATAAATCACCCCACCAATAAATCTCTGATAAAAATCTGTTCCTTACGGACCCTTCCTTCAAATGCCAAATCACTTACTGGGAATGGATCTTGCCAAGACCTGCAAAGCCTTGCACTGCCCCCTGTCTCATAGAAGCCAGAATGTTATTCTGTTGCTAGTTAGCACCACTTAAAATGAGCTAATGACATCATCATCAGGGTTGTTGCATCACCATCTTCTGGTGGTATGTGACAAGTCTATTCAAGAACTAAAAGCCTCCTGTGACACTACCCTCATATTCTTCATACAGATATAATTATGGCATAACTAAAATCTATTTTAGTTATGGGTCAGGTGAAGTATCATTGGAAAAGTTATGATTTACTGAATATGATTATCCTATTTGTTTGCATGCATCTTTTTTTATATCTGAAGTTAGAAATATTGCCTACGCATCTATTACAAATGTGTTTACACCTGGGGAACACACACCAGACAGAATGCAATCAGTCTGGATGGCTGGTTGGGAAGGGCCTTTAGGGAAACAATAGGTCTTTGAACATGCTAATCACCCACTGAGAAGTCTTCCCAGGGACTTCACAAACAGCCTCTGAGTTGTGGCTGCAGGGTCATGTGACCAAGTCACCTGGTACTGGACTCCATGATAATACCAGTAGTTTTCCCAATAACCAGGAGTGTGAACCGCACTGGGAGACAAAGGATTCCCACCATATGCAAAAACTATTTAAGGCAGGGAAGTGACATCATTGTGGTTTGTTCTTCACTAACTCCCCGCCCGAGAAAGAAGGCTGCTGGAAACAACTGAGAAACAAAGAGACTGAGCTGTGAGGGAAGGGCTGAGCCCAGGCTAGAGGGTGTCTGGTCTGTGAAAGGAATATCTAGAGTTTTAAGCTACAAGCAAGTCTCTGCAATTTGCCTAAAACATCATTTAGGGAGAGAATTTGCTACTTGTAACCAATTTCTTTAGTATATTAATCTTAGATTGCAATTTGTTTTATTTACTGGTAATCCGCTTTGATCTGTTTGCTAGCCCTAATAATCACTTACAATCTATTTTTGTAGTTGTTAAACTTGTTTTTGTCTAAAACCCAATGTGTGGAATTCATAACTGGGGGGCAAAAAGCTATTGCATCTCTCTCTCCACATTGAGAGAGGGGTCAATTGTCATGAGCTTATGCTCTACAATTCTCTGTGCAGCGCAAGACACTACAATTTTGTTTCTACCCTCTAGAGAGGGGCGTGCACTTGAGAACTGGTCAATTCCTTAGCTGAGCCTTCCCCTGCAGAGCTGATCTCAGCATGAGTGTGTAAAGCTGCAGCGGGGTGTGTCCTTACCTGTAGGTGTGATGGTAAAGTGCAGTCTGAAGCCTGAAAGAGGGCTTGGCTGGTTTGCCTCAGCAATACAGTGTAAAAGGAGCCCACACTGATGGATCAGGTGGGCTCAGTGGTACCCCAGTCCCAGGTGGCACCCCAAAGAAGTGGGGGGAGCCCATCACACCTCCACTTCCCTGTACCTAGGCCCCCACCGTTGTCTCCCTCCCACCCAGTGCACACCTCCCTCCTGATACCCTATCCTTATACACATCTCTCCCAAACTCAGTGGTTGGCTTCCCTTTCCACTCATTCTTTCCTTACTCTGTTTTCTTCCCCTGCCCTATAGCCTTTTACCCATTCTCTCCCTATGCCCTTTCGCTAAGTCCCTCCCACTGGTCTGCCAATCTAATCCTGGCTTCAGAGTTTCACTATTTGTTCACTCCCCTGCATCTCTTCTGCCCCTCTGTCCACATGCCCAGAACTATCCCACACCTGCCCCTCTCCACTGCTCATGCCTTCCCTCTACAGAGTCCACCCAATCACTGCCTCTAACTTGTTCTGCTCCCTCCTTCCATCCCTCAGCCGAGAGCACTCCCAACCAGTTCTGACGTGCCCCTAGCTTTATTCACCACAACCCCAATCACTTCCACTGCAGCTTTCCCCTGTCCCGAGATAATAATTATAATACTTAATAGCATTTATATAGTCATTTCCGTCTGTAGATCCCAAAGTTCCTTACCTTGGAGAGCATGTGTTATTATCTCCATTTTAGATCTGAAGAAACTAGGGCACAAGGATGTTAACGCCTATTTTACCAAAAATGTCCATGGGTTTTGGGTGCCTCCATTTTTGATTGCACAACTTGAGAAATCTATGGCCCATTTTCCAGAGGTGCTCAACTGACATCAATTCGAGTTGCAGGTGCTTAGCACCACTGCAAAATAAGCTCTTAAATGCTGCAGATTAGCCACTCAAAATTCACGGTCATTTCTGAAAAATTGTGTATGTAAGTCACAGATCACATAAGCAGCAGAGCTGGGAACAGAATCTATTTCGTCTGACTTCCAGTCCAATACTCTATACACTGGCCTATTTGGTCTTCTGAAAGTGAGAGGAAAGGGAGATGCCCCCAGAAGTTGCAGGAGGAAGAGGGAGACCAAAAGATACAGATTAGGGTAGCTGGCTTGTTGTTGAGACATAGAACTATGGCAATAACTTTAGATAAGTACAATAAGCTTTAGTTAAGCATTCACACAGACTCCGAATGGCAAAACTTCTCAATCATGAGTTTGATGATGTTGTTGTGTTTTTTTGTTGTTTTTTTTAAACACAGGCCATTTTCCAAGTTTAGGAGCATACAGCTACATGCTCAAAAATGCATTTGTACAGCAGATAATTGGATGTGCTTACATTACCAAAGTACTTAGCTACCCACTTTGCACATGGAATTGTAATTATGCATCTAAATCATGTGCAGTGATGGGCTGCATTTTTTGTGTGCAAAAATGAGGGTAGCTAACTTTGAAAAATCAAGCCGTATAGATTTTTTGTTTGGCTGTTTACTGCATTCTGATTTTTGTAATGTGGATGCTGTGGTTTTCATATTCTCTATTTTATTACTTTCATAGACTTACAGCTGCACAAGAATTAAAGGAGAAAAAGGAGACTTATGTCATTGTGAGAATCACAGGTGAGCAGGGAAGACTTGGCAAGTATAAAATATTTCACATTTCTCTAGGCTATAAATCCAAAATCAGAACCCAAAAGGCTTTGGTTTGTGACCTTGAAAAACCAAAGCATGAAGAATGAGGTTTCGTTAAACCAAAACCACCCCTGTCCAAATCCCACTGAGATCTCCTGTTCAGTTACATACTACCAGTAGTGTGTTCAAGTGCCGTTAACGACACATCTGCTTTCCGAGAATTGAGGTGAACAAATTGCTTTCTTTCCTGATATCTGTCAAAAGCTCAGTAAAATGATCGGATATGTTGCTCTAGTGTCTCTGCTATGAAGTTTGTCACACTGTGTATACGTATTAGATAGTAAATTTGACAGACTCTAAAGAGAAGCATACAGAGTCTTTATGAATGATAAATGCCAGTTTAGGGCCAAATCTTCTGAGCCCTGCTTGCAGACTTTGTAGTGTGAGCTTTTACAAAGGAGTATATACTGTGTCTTTGATGTTTCTTTTCTTTTGTAAGATGTATTCAGTGGTGCATAGTGGTAAGAATGAAATAAACCATAGTGTGTATCTTCTGTAAGATACTGACTAGGGGAATTGTTCTTCAGCCTATGAGACTTTGAAATTGTCTGCCCCTTGGGTTGATTATTGTTCTTTGTGTCCCTAGAAAGCATAATGCTTTGGGATGTGACCTTCAGCATTGAACATTTTCCTTTTGACATAATACTTCCCATTTATCTAGCGCCTTTCATCTTACAATCTCAAAGTTCTTCACAAGTATTAGTTAGCCTCATCACATCCCTGTGAGGTAATATTATACTTGTTTCATAGATAATAAAAATGAGCATCAGAGAGGGTAAATTACTTACCCCAGGTCCCTGAGGAAATTAGTGGTAAAGCCAGGAATAAAACCCAGGAGTCTTGACTCCCAGATCACTACTCTAACTAGTAAATAACACTCTCCTACTGAGTTTAATCTGTAGGGCTGTTTGAATTTTTTTCCAACAAAACTGTTTTTCCATTAGAAAATTGGGATGATGACTGAATAAAATTTTTCATGAACAGTGGAAAACTTCACTTTTTCATTGAAAAACCAAATGCTCCCAAACAGAAATATTGTAGCTGAAAACAAAAAGCTTAATTTGGATACACTGCCATAGAGCATCATAGGATTTGTAGTTTGGTTGCCTCATATTCCCTTTTTCCTCTGTGGGCTGGAATCCCTGACCTGACTATCTGTCTCATGATGCACCAGGAGATCCGGATCTCCCATAATGTGCTGCCTCCCCTAGCCAAGAAGTGAGATCATGGTGCATCATGGGAGTTGTAATCTGACCAGGGAGCCTGGCTTCTAGAAGACAATGGAGCATGAGGTAATCAAACTACTACTCCCACAAGACACCATGGTAGCATTTCCAGAGGAAATTTTTGCTGAAAAAAATTCCAACCAGTTCTAATAAGCAGCTACTTCTGTTGATTCCAGAAAAACTGATAATTACATATATTCTGGATTGTCTTTTCCCCCAAGGAGATGGTCACTTTGCATGACCACTTACTTCACACAATGTATTTTGATCATAGTATTGTGTATATTTAAAAAGAAATTCTTTGCTTTACATATGCTGATCATTCATTGCAATTAAAAGCCTTTTATTGTGAGCTGTCTTGAGCTACTCTCTTCATGTGGACTCCGTTCTGCTGTTTGATCCATGAATTAGCATAACAGCCAGCTTTATTTCACACTCAAGCTCCCTCACTTCAATTTATCCACCTAGCTCTTTGTTACTCCCCCCCACCTCCAACACTATATTGGCCTGTTATTGCATTTCTGATGTGATGGATCTTTTAGAAAAAGACATTCAAAGTCTGCTGCTGTGACATCAGGGAACTCACTTATACAAAATTTGACATTTTGCCTATTCTGTCAGAAACCACTGGCTTCTAGTTTGTTGCTGAACTGATTGTTATTGATTTCAAAGTGGCACTGGCTTCAGGTTCCAGTACCATCCCACCTTACCAAACATATATTCATACCTATTCTCTCTGATCTCTCTCACAGCTTGCTCCGGCTGATGAAAGTCTGATTATGCAATGTATTCAGATTACTTGACACAAGTGGGGCTTCCTGATTAACTGCTAATCATGTCATACATGGGTCATGGGACTCACGTCAGAGACATTCCCATATATTTGCTGGGATGATCTTTTTTTCTCTTAAAAAAGAAAATATGTCTGCTTTATAATAGCACCAAGGCATTGTGGAGTATGTACATTACTAGGAGATTGTTTGATGCAGTTCTGGATGATTAAAATCTTTCAGCCTCACGCACTGCTTAGGGAGGTTGTGGAATCTCCATCTGTCATAAATATAAAGGGAAGGGGGAGAGGGTCGAATGCAGTGCTATAAAATCCTCTTACCAGTAAAGGGTTAAGAAATGCAGGTAGCCAGACTGACACCTGACCTGGCTGGCATCTGACCAATAAGGGGACAAGATACTTTCAAATCTTGGAATGGGGGAAGGTGTGTGTGGCTCTTTGTCTAAGTCAGAGTGATCTTGAAAGACAAGAAGTACCTGCAAAAAATCAATCTCCTCAACCAGTCATCTTCTCACCAAACCTCACTTTTCTAAAGTAAGTTTAGAAACCTACTCGCTATGCTGACTGTTTGTTTTGCTTGGTGAACTTTCCCTGTGTGAGAGGGAGGGGTTATTCCTGTTTTTTCTGTAACTTTAAGGTTTTGTCCAAAGGAAGAATCCCTCTAAGTTTAAAAATTAAGTACCCTGTAAAATAGTTACCATCCTAATTTTACAGAGATGATTTTACCTTCTTTGTTTTAATAAAATCCTTCTTTTAAAAAGCTGACTGTTTTCTATGGGTTTAAAAACCCCGGGGGTGGGTTTTTTAGATCACTGTGTAACCAATTGGTTAGAAGATTATTCTCAAGCTTCCCAGGAAAGGGGGTGTACGGGCTTGAGAGGGTATTTTGGAGGGAAGGGGAACTTCAAGTGGTTCCTTTCCTGGATTCCTGTTTAAAACACTTGATGGTGGCAGTGGGAGAAGCATTTCTCAGGGTGCAGGGAATTTTGTACCTTGGGGGTTTTAACCTAAACTGGTAAAAATAATCTTAGAAGCTCTTCATGCGGGTCCCCACATCTTTACCCTAGAGTTCAGAGTGGGGAGGAAACCCTAACACCATCATTGGAGATTTTTAAGAGTAGGTTAGACAAACACCTGTCAGGGATGGTCCAGAGAACATTTAGTCCTGCCATGAGTGCAGGGGATTGGACTAGATGATCTCTCGAAGTCCCCTCCAGGCCTTCAATTCTATGAACAGTTCTGGTCAGTGGGAACTGAGCAAAAGGAATTATAATATACAGAGTGTACACTGATACACAAATATATTCTTGCCAAGGCATGAAAAGGTGTCTGGTTCTAGCACAGGATAGGAAAGCAGGGCTCTGTGCCTGAGTCACCCTCAAGGGTACTCGAACCCCACACAAAGTTGTGGAGTTATTTCTACTGACTCATGGTCACAGATGGGTCCCATAAGCGCCAACCTAGGACAGGGGAAGCAGCAGAAATGAAGGGCAGGATAAAACGGGTCCTTCAGGAAAAAAAAAATCTTTAGGGACAGCCAAACAAGAAGACAGCTTCAGCTGGGGTTTACATTTGGTTGCTTGTAAGTTAACAACAAGCAAGAAGCCTCAGAAGAAAGGTAAGTTCGGATCATAGTCAGCATATATTCTCTGTTCACGGTAGAGTGGGAGCACCACCTGCTTACATATGTCCTTGATTTTTATTTTTTAAATCTAATTACCAACCTCCATAGTCATCTAGTCCCCAGTGCCCTCTTGCTTAATCCTTTCACTCTGACAGGAGCATTTTCCCATTACACCCAGGAACACCAGGATTCATTCCCAGTCCCACCCCATCCCCCTGAGTCTCCTTTCAGGTTCAAGTCCTGCTAATAGCCTTGCTCTTCAGTCTAGCTTTCAATTAACCTGACAAGTCCTATACTACTCATTTTAATAGCTGTGTTTCCTCTGTGTGAAGTGCCCTGTGGTGCTCCGCATGAAAGGCACAGTACAGGTGCTACTGTATTCTATTGTATTATTCAGAAACTGAACAACAGAGGTACTAGCTGGTTGAGCTGCCAATGTTCAGTGATTGCCCGGAGGGAACTGTGGGGCATTTTAAATAAACTATGTGTGATTTCCATACATGTGATGCTATTTAAGTAGTGGCTATGACAGACAAGTGCATTTGAGGAAAGGGATGAATGCAGTTGAGATTTCCACTGCTGACAGGTCAACAGTAGAGCAGCCTGGGGAAAATAAATTTGAACTTGACCATACAGAGCCAATGAATGGGTGATGTGATAGAAGAGGCAATATATAAATAAACACAGTAATAGAGCCACATTGAACTGTGGCAGCGAATGAAGGAGAAGGGAAGGGAGCTGTGGCGTGATGTGTGACTGGAGATCCAGATTGGATCCAATCAATTCACAGAGAGCTCATGATCATTACAGCACTTGCTCCTGCTCTCCAATTACCACACAGATTGGTTAGCAGTCATTTGGAATGTAGGCAGAAATCCCAACCTTTCAGTGTGGTCCGAGGGAATATCAGTGGGAGTGATGGGATGAAATTTATCACAGGAAAATTTAGTGTGAATGCCAGCAGAAAATATTCCTACCAGTCACATCTGTTAGACTGTAGAATAGTTTCTTTGGGGAGTAACTCCATCACGTCAACCATTTAAAACTGGATGAGATGGAACATGTAGGGCTGGATTCTTCTCTCAGTTGCACTGGGCTAAATCTGATTTCACTAAAGTTATGTGCTGTTTGCACTGATGTAACTTAGAGCTGAATCTGGCTCCTGGGAAACATTACACTCCTGAACTCATATTTCAGTACCTCAAAAAGTGTCTTGATTTTGTAAGGTGCTAAATAGCCAGCAGCAGACAATAAAGTCAACCGGAGCTTCTGGGTGCTCAGCACTTCTGAAAGTTGAACCACTTATTTAGGTGCTTAAACATGGATTTTGGTGACTGACTTCAGGCTCCTGTTTTTGAGAATGTTGCCCCAAGTACCATAAACAAATAGATTGTTAATAGACCTGGCTTCTGATTTCACGCAGTCGTATATTAAAATTCTCCCCTCCGCACTGAAAGGTCACTTCCCCAGAACCTTCAATTTTTGTATTTGCACCCTTCCTCACTCTGCTCCTAGATTCATTCCATTTCTCTGTAATCCTCTATTCAGATATTTTCCATTGTACCCCTCCTCGTGGACCCTTCACTCTCTCCTGCCTTCCACCAAAAGAACTTCCATTCCTCCTTTTCTTCCTCAGTTCATACATACTGGTCACATTCTAGTCTGTTACACTGGTACAAATCCAACCAGCCAGCATACCTGCGAGCAGATTATGGCCCAGTAGCTGTATGTAGTAGATCAGCATGCTCCTTTTCCAGAATCCTTCTCCAAGCTGTTCTGTTTGTTAGGATTATAAATCTTTAGAACAAATTCAGATCACTCTGCTTAATGGTCTGACAGTATAACATGGGAATTGAACAGCGCTCACTTCTTTGGCCAAAAACTCAAAATCTCTGGGCACTCTCCCCCTTTTGGGGCTAGATTGTTGCTCTCCAGCTCCCTCTTTACATAGCTCCCCTACAGAAATATTGTCAGGATGCAGTAAATCAGGGTGTCAGCCTGTGGCCCATAATCTTCAGGATCTGAAGCACTCCTGGAAGCTTTTTGCCCTAGAAGTCTGTAAACGTGGATGCTGGCTCCCTTACTAGCAGATAAAGCCATCCCACAGTACAGACCCCTTGCGTGCCTCATTAGAAGAAGAAAGGACTAAGCAGTGCCCTGAACTCACCTTCCCCTCTTCTGAGGAATGAGAGAGGGAGCTGAACTGGGGTTTCCTTCTCCTTAGCGCAGGCAGGCAGAAGCTAGGTTTACAGCCCCCCAGGAGCTCCGAACTCAGCATATCACTGAGTAGAGAGGGTGGGAGAAAATGGAGCCAATTTGGGACTATAGGTTCAGGGAGGGGAAAAAGGAGATAAGATTATGAGATGGCCTCATCTTTAAATTTACTTCAGTGAGAACTGAGGGGCACTCATCATCTTGCAGGATAAGACCAACTGTTTGAATTTGGGTATAGGCTGAGGGGATTTCCCCACCACTGATGGAATTCATCCTCTTTCCAGGAGAAATACTAAACCAACCCTCCTAGGTCCTGAGCTTTAGCCCTGGAGATTAAGGAGTAATATTGGGTTTTGTTTTTTGAATGCACCAATTTGCATAATTTTTTAAAATGGGGGTGTGACAGAATATACCCCTGTATTCACATACAACACACTATTGTAATAATCTTTGTACAAAATATGCCTTGTAAGGTATCATTTGAAAACTCAATTTTCTGGTCAGTATTGCCCTGTAAAATATGTGTGGCAACATTGTCTGTGAAGTTGTAAGATTCCCCTGTATGATATTAACATATTCCAAACCCCACAGTCCTGCCCAGGCAGAAGTCATATCTGTCCTAAACAAAAAAAGGAATGTGTGCTTGCCTTATTTTAAGCAGTAAACAGAGTCATCAAGCAGGGAGGGAAGACAAAAGAAGTTCAAACAGGCAGAAAAACCAGCAGGGAATATCCTTCCACATAGACCCTGTGTCTCCTGGGACTCAGCTGGAAATGATTTTCAAGAGAGGGACTGAAACTATAAAAAGAAATGGCCAACACCCCAAGGCACCTTCCCCCTCTCTCTCCCTGCCCACCACATTCTCTGCATTTAAGGCAACAAAAAGAAACAGCTGTTTGACTCTGGGGGAGGGGGTCCTGATTTGAGAATTTGGTCAGTAACCTGCTGCAGCATGTGGTGAGAACGTTTGCTTTGTAACCAAGATAGCATTTACTTAAGAAACTAGGAAGCATTTTATCTTTATTTTTCATGTAACCATTTATGACTTTTATGCCTTACTACTTGTACTTACTTAAAATCTCTGTGGTTAATAAACTTATTTTACTGTTTTATCTGATTCAGTGTGTTTAAATTGGAATGTCTGGGTACTCTATTTACAATAATAAACTGGCATATTATTCCCTTAAGAGAATAATGGGCTTAAATACATTTGTACTGTCCAGGAGAGGGCTAGGCAGTAAAAGACACACATTTTTGGGGAAAAGATCTGGGATCGGGGTGGGGGAGAGGGGAGGTGTTGGATCCTGCTGTGGCATAACTAAGGCTGGCTGGTAGCAGCACACACACACAAACATAGCAATGGAGTGACTCACATGCCGGAGGCTGTTCGTGAGCAGTCCAGGTTGGAGGACACCGCAGCAAGGCATTGTAAAGAGCACCCCAGGTTACAGAGCAGGGGTGACAACTACTCAGTCTGGATTGGGCCCCAGTATGTCGGGGGGGAGGGAGGGAAGCCCAAAAGGGCATTAGCCTTCCCTTGGACAACTGCTCACTAGTTTTGTACATTAGTCAAAAAGTACTTTACCAAGCCACTTTGCTTTATTGGCAGATGCTTTGACCTGGGGAGAAGGCATCTCAGAAGCCACAACCTGAAATCCTTACACCAATGACAGGATATTGGAAGGGGTGGGAAGGTATATTTGATCACAATTATAAAAGTGTTGGATGGGTGGTAGTGAAGTGATTTGTGGAGAAAGTGCTAAGAGACCGCCCATGTTAAAACATGTTGAGGACCACCACTGTAAATTACTGAAAATAGTGATACAATGAAAGAGTTAAGTCCATATTCCCCACAGTTGTATTTTTAGGAATTATATAAAACAGTTTATAATGAAAAGAACTTCTCACAGTTGGATGCAATTCAACTGACTTAAAAAAATACACAGGCAGTCCAAAGTTTGCAAATATGCAGAATGTAGGTCTGTGAAACTGGTATAACTCAACTGCATAACACAAGGCCAATGATCTCTTCTAGCACTAAAAGAAGGTGCAATATAGCTGCTGTAGTTTTCCACTAACTTTTTTCCTGAGATGTGAAAGCATTTATAGTATTCAGTTTGCTTTCGCTTTTCTGAACTAAGCAGCAGAGGGACATATTCTTCTGAAAGACTCATTATCTTGCAGCTTGTGACTCAGCGATTACTCTCTCAAGAATATGGTATTAATAATTTTTTTTAAATGGGCATGTTATGGGTAACGGGATAGGATATAGAAGCAATTGTCTGCACTGATGCAAAGTGGGTGTAACACTATCAAATCAGAATGTCACTATTTACACTTTCTTTGCACAGGTGTAGATGGCTATATAAGGTTCAGAGCACTGAAGGATCAGACCCAGGGTCTCTGTTCTTGGCTTTGGCACCCTCTCAGTGTGGGATTTGGGGTATTTCACTTAATTTCCCAATGCCTCAGTTTCTTATTCTAAACATTTACCTACCTCTCAGGGGTCTTGGGTGTGGTTTTAATTTACTAAGGGGGAGGGGAGAATCTGTTAAGAGGCAAATTCTCATTACAAACTTATGAAATGTGAACAATCTGGATCAGCATCCAAACTGCAAATCTCTTCAAGTTTGCCCCTCAATTGTTGGCACAAGCTGCTCTCTCAGGGAATCTTCCAGCTCCCTGCTAGATGGGGTTTATTTTTCTTGCATGAATTTATGTCCCCGCACAGCGTACTTGCCGAGAGGTATGGAAGTGTTTGGCAGCTACTCTTACACATGTTTTCTGCTGTATGAAATTTGCAGGCACATTGCCCTGCTTGACAGAGACAGTGAACCAGCCCCAAGGATTTGATGAGGAGAAAAACCCAGATGTAGTGTCTAAGGTTTCTCTTTTTCCTCCCCTCCTTTTGGCTGTGGAGGTATTTCCTCAACTACACTAATTACATTATCATCCTAATTCAAGCTTCATTAAAGCACTTGTAGCCCCATTGCCTGGAGCTTTGAGATTTTACTGGCTTTAAGTAATCCCAGGGAGAAAAAGAAACAGATGAGAGATTGTACATGGCTGTCTCTACTATGGGGCATAGAGAGCAGTGGTGCCAATTGTGGGGGGGAGGGGCAGGGTTCCATAGGCCCCAGAGCTGGGGGCCATGGCCTGACCACTTTGAACCAGTAGTCCCACACTAAATCAGTATGGCTGCTGATGGAGTGATCCAGTGCATTGCTCCAGCTACATGGTTGCAATGCCACTGAAATTTGGTCCGGCTGCCCCTCCATCCAGACAGGGGGGCGGCTGGGCCAAATGGTGTTCAGACCTGGCACACAGGGAGTCTGTTCCTGTAGGGTGGAGAACAAGGGAGTCGGCTGAGAACTCGACTCCTGGTGGCACTGGCTCATGCACTGTGTGAGTAAGAGAGAGGGGAGACGCCCCAGCTGAGGGAAACCAGCTAGTCTGTCAAAACCGAGCCACCACGATCCACTCCTCTCACCTCCAGCCATTAGGAGGTGTGGTGCTGCTGATGCCTTCCCTATGCCTTTTCCGTTGCTGGTTCCTCAGCGCCTCTCTCTTCTCCCAGCAGTTTGAGAAGGAGACATGCACTCATCCCAGCCCTTCTCCTGTATGCTCAAGGGGTGGGTGGGTATGTGGGCAAAATCCAAGGAGGAGGAGAAAAGTGGGAGGGGAAGCAGGAAAGGAGTCTTCTAGGTGGGGGGTGGAAGAGGGGAAGGAAGTGTGGTTTCCACCATGGCTAGGGCAGCCACTTCCTTCACATAGGGGAGAATAATTGTTGTAGGTCTTCCTGAGTTTTCTCAATCCTCATGCTGATATCTTGAGGGGGGTGTGTGTGTGTGTTTGTACACATTTGAACATACTTGGGGCCCTATGGTTTTGCACATATTTTACTACTACATTTTAAAATGAATATTTGTTGCTCTATTAGCAAGTTATCCTTATTCAGAATTCTAGATAAGAACAGTAGGTTTACTGGTAATTCTTTGTATATAGTTTGGAATTTGAAAGGAGCTTAACTTCTAAAAATGCAGAAAAAATTGCCCACTATTTCAAAATTCTCCAGGGAAGGAGGACAATTGAGATCCACCATTTTGATTATTTTTTGCTTCCCATCCACTTGCTGCCGTTTCCCCACTGTTTTGCTTGACTGGCAACAACAGAGGCCAGAGATTCATGTTGCAAAAGACTAAACCAACCATGCTGACTCTCTGTACTACTCTCACCCCCATCCCCTCCAAGTACCATGGGCTGGGGTTTTAAAGCTTTTTCCCCCTCATCTGCACCTGGCAAGATGAGATCAACCTCTTTCTCTCCCACGTGGCCCTTGCCACAATTATCCATGCCTTTGTCATATTAAGATTACATTGCTCTAATGTGCCCTGCATGGGGCCAGAAATTGGGGCCATTTGGAATGCTGCAGCCTGCTTATTAAGTGGAATTTCACACTGAGAGAACATTAGACCAGTATTCTGTGATCTGCACTGATTTCCAATAAGCTTCCAGGTGCAAGTCAAGATATTGATTTCAACCTATAAAGCCCCAAAGGGCTTGGGACCTGATAGCCTCTCTCTCAGGTTATCTTCATCTGTCATACTGCCACACACAAGATCAGCAGAGAAGTTCAAGCTGAAGCTCCCTCAATATATAAACTAAAGTTTTCTGAGGGCAAGGGGTTCTTTGTGTGTGTTTGTCGGATTTGGCTCTCACTTCCTGAATTTGTCTGCCAGAGTCTGTGTTTAAACCTTCCAAGAACATGGCAAAACCTGCCTTTCCCCCTTTTTGTTAAGGCTGTTGAGGTAGTTATAATTATGAGCACTCCTTTGTCTAGGGTTATGTTATAATTATTTATGTATAAGATATGGGCCCAGAATGCTGAATGGGCAAAGATAGCGGTCTTAAATTTTTGAATAAAAAGCAGATTTGATCCAATTCTGCTCCTTCTAACGTCAATTGGAAAACTATTATTTTCAATTGGGGCAGTTAGACCAATGCTGATCACTTAAAAAAAAAAACCTCACCCAGGTACCATGAATCTAGCCATGGTTTTAAACTGCATTAGTAAGGAAGTGTTTGTCCTTATGAAAACACGTTCTTCTGCACTATTGTATTTCAATTAAGTGCAACTTTGCCATTTTATTCATGCAGGTTTTTAGTTTTTCTATTCAGATTGTCATTCTAGGCACCTCCATGAGGGGAAACTAGCATTTATTTTACATTGATCCCAAGCAGCTATGGAAAACAACATACTGCTCATCTTGTGGAGAACTATTAATGAACCATAACAAAGGAGACAGGTGAAAAAGGTCAGGCAAAAAGGACTGCATTAGAACAATAGATAATTTTTTAAAATTAAATGTTAAAAACAAACAAACAGCTGCTACTCTCTAACAACTGCGAAGGTTTCATTTTATTAAGTTTTTGGGTGACTAGTGACTTTAAAAGCAATTTGTAGTTTAAACTTGTATGTGTTTCTGAGCTAATTTATGACAGTTTTCAGAGTTTTGCTGTGACTTTTATTAACATCATTTTTTAAACTTTCTTCCCTTCCTTCCTTGAAAAGAGGGGCAGAAAGTATCAAAGTGGTTAAATGTGTATTTTTTTTCCTTTTCTCTTCTCAGTCTTTAGAAAAAGACAAACAAACCTGCTCTATAAAGAAAATAGTTCTGTTCTACATAACATTTTTACAACGAAACCAGAAATCACATAAAACTGGTTTGGTTTGGGATTTTACAAACTCAAAATACAGAACAGGTCTAAGGATCAAGCTAATCTGAGCCCAGTTTGGAATCAGTCATAGCATGTGACAATGAAGAGTACAGTGGATTATTTTTTCCTAGCCTGATTTTTAAAAAAAGGAAGAGCTGATGAAAAGCAGTACTAGCTAGAATAAAAATGCTATACACAGAGCTTTGAAGACAGCTCTACAAGGGAGTGAATTCCATAGGCAAGAGTCCCTGGAAGGCTTTGCCTTCAGATCAGTGCGGTTGGAGCCTTGGAAAGGAGAACAAGAGGCTTCCAGCCAGTCTCAACACTCTTGTTGGGACACAGTGGGAGAGGCACTAGATTAGAGTAGCAGTCATGTCTACATGGGGAAGCTTGTTAGTGCAGTTTCAGTCAGTAGCGTAGCCAGGGGGGAGCAGGGGGAGCGGCCGCTCCCCCTTGAGCAGAAGCGGCGGAAGCGGCGCCTTTTTTTAGCAGCACTAAAAAAGGGCGCCGCTTCTTTTTAAGCGCCGCTTCTTGCACTCACCCGGCCGCGCTACGGGTCTTCGGCGGCATTTTGGCGCGGGGTACCACCCGGAGTGAGCCGCCGAAGTGCCACCGAAGACCCGGAGCACCGCCGGGTGAGTCCAGGGGGAGGCGCCTTTTATAGTGCCGCTCCCACTGCGCTCCGGACCTGGCTGCGCTACTGGTTTCAGTTCTATCTTCAGGGCCTGATCCTCAGTTAAACAGTGCCCCATATACCACTTCACTTTAAGGCTTTGACACTTTTGAGCATGAAGTCCATTTATACCCAACTTGAAGGCCCCTTTACACCGTAAGAATGATGTAAAGGAACTTTAGTGTAGCTGAGAATCAGAACCCTATCATTGCGTGACTTCATATCGTCACAGTTACTGAACAAACTGCACATCTGGCTCCTCCTGGTCTCAGAGTGCCCCCCACAATCAGTTCTTAGGCGGTCAGCTCTCTGCTGGGGTGCAGTCATGATCCCCCTATTCTCAGAAAGGGCTTTGGGCAGCAGCCTCCTGGAACTAGTCATTATCACCGCAGCAAGCCTGACTTAGGCTGACCCGCCCCACCCATAGTTCCGTTCTCTCTGGGAGCAATGACAGTGGTACCCAATAGCCAAACAGTCTTCTTAAAGCAAAGTATTATTTACTTAGAACATACATTTCAGAGAAAAACAGATCTCAAAACAACTGCACATATATCTACCCATCTCTCTTGTGGGAATCCTGGTTAGGCTAAGCTTCCAACAGACCACCCTCAAACTCAGTGAAAATCTGTTCCCGTAATTCACTGCAGGGAGTGTCCTTTAAAAACTGCTTAGGTCTTTTTGATCACCCTCCTCCTCAGAAAACACACCACTTTTTAAACTGTTTATAGCCCTTCGATCTGTTCATTCCCAGGGTTGGCAAGCAAGGCTTTCAACTTCTTGGAGACAAGATATAAGATCCTTGGAGCCAATACATTTCCACAGGACACACTTGTAAGACAAGGGGATGTTCTTATCTGGGAGTCATTGTGCTGCCTTCCTGCTTGTTTTTCCAATAATTCTCCTATTAAGGTAGATCAGTACATTCATACAGGGAAGTCTAATAAACCACCACACAGTAACTTCACCTCACTGACTAGGTCACATACAGAATTCCTAAACATTACATATCAGCTCTACATGACGACACATGATCTGGATATTTTTGTTCCTATAAGTTGATTAAACTCAAAGATCACTACTTATCACCCTAAAAGAAATGGAATCAGAGTTACGTAGCATCAAGTGGAACATTATACTAACAAAAATCAATGGGTCCAATTTTGTCCTCTGGTACATGCATACAACACTCCTACCGATCTTGGTTTCCTGAAGTAAGCGGGAGTTGTGTAAGACAGCAGAATTTGTCTCTATGCAGACTTCTGCTCAATATATTAACAAGGAGGCAGCACAGATACAAATCCCCGTATGCACACACCATGTTTTCATTATAAGATGAGGGTGTCATTCCACGTGAACATATGATTTCTTGTGGCATGTTGAAACAAGATCTGGCAGAGCAATTATTTATGCAAATTGCTATCACACATTCATTTCTTGAAGTTTCTGGTACTGAGTCCTACAAATGTTTTATTCTGTGTATAAGCTTACATTTCATTTGCACTCAAAAGGGGTCCTCAGGGCCTCTAGTATTACACCTACAAAAGGTGTGAAATTTGTGGATACAAATAAATACATATCTTGCATCCACAGATGTAGACTATGTACATTACGTGCCATTTGGAAGATTCAATTTTGGGGGTCATTTTTGAAAATTTGGCCCATACATATACCCAGAGAGGAAGCAGATTGTGATACAGCATGGCCAGAAGGCAGCAGGAGAGTGATCTAGGATGAGGAGAAGCCTTATTCCCTGTAGAGTAATTAAAAGCACCTGAAACCAATTAGAGCACCTGAAACCAATTAGAGCACCTGAAACCAGTCACCTGATAAAATCCCCCTGCTTCAATCAGCCAGAGGAGGAGTTGGAGCAGAGTGAGGAGGAGCTGGAACAGAGTAGTTTGGTGGTGGAGCAGAGAGCAGTTTGGAGGAGTGAAGCAGAGTGGATTGGTGGTGGAACAAAGAGCAGTTCGAAGGAAAGTGGAGGAGAGTTTTGAGAAGTGCTGGAGTGGGCTAAGAAGACCAAGATCCTAGGTAAAGGGACACCTGGCTTGTGCAGAGGGAAGGCAGGAAGCCCCACAAGCTGAAGGTCAGCAGAGGGAAGTAGCCCAGGGGAAAGAATCACTGGTACAAGTGGTTCACCTGCTATCATAGGGCCCCTGGGCTGGGACCCAGAGTAGAGGGCGGGCCTGGGTCCCTCCCTCTCCACTCCCCTTCCCTGGGATACTAGTAGGATAGCTGTTACCCCAGTTCAGGGGCAAGAAATGGCACCCTGAAACCCCCCCACAAGAAGAGAAAGTGCGGGACCCATCATAGTAGTGCTGGCAATTTGCCACACGTGGTGTCAGGAGTGGGATCTCCGCACTGCGGACTTAAACCAGGGTTAGCCAAAACAATCCAGTCCTTAAGATGGACGACATAATCAAGGCCCTAATACAAGCCACCGCGGCCCAGCAGGAGGCTACCCGGGTCCAAGCAACCGCCCAACAGGAGGCGACTAGGGTACAGCAAGAGACTAATCGTCTGTTGATGAGTCAGGCTGCCCAGGACCGAGCCCTGCTGCAGGAGCTGGTGAACCAGGTGAAGGCCCTTATGGAGCGAAGCCAGAACGGCGATGGGACCCGGACTATACGGGCCAGCCACTGCCTACAGAAAATGACACGGGAGGATGATGTGGAGGCATACCTCCTGGCTTTTGAGAGAGCAGCCCTGTGGGAGGCCTGGCCCCGAGATCAGTGGTCTGGTATCCTTGCCCCGTTCCTGTGTGGGGAGGCCCAGAAGGTATACTACGATATGGCCGCAGAGACTGCAGCAGATTACCCCCAGCTGAAGGCAGAGATCCTGGCCAGATCCGGAGTAACTACGGCATTGCGAGCCCAGAGGTTCCATGAGTGGCAGTATACAGAGGACAAGACACCCAGATCGCAATTGTTTGACCTGATCCACCTGACCCGGAAATGGCTGCGCCCTGAGGCCCTCAGCTCTGAGAAGATGATGGAGCTCCTGGTACTGGACCAGTATACGAGGGGGCTACCACCAGGCCTCCGGGCTTGGGTTGGCCAGAATGACCCCTCCACCTATGATGAGTTGGTCTCCCTTGTGGAAAGACAGCTAGCAGCCCGTGAACTGTTCCAGACCCCAGGGGGTGAAACATGGCAATCCAGGAAGCCAGCCCCAAACCCAAGATCCCGGACCGCCGAGAACTACAGGAGAACTATAACTGGGAGGAAAGACATTGAGGAATGGCCAGAGTCCAAGAAGGGACCTGGGGGTTTGGGAAGAGAGGGCTGGGGGGGCCGATCAAATACCCCCAGGCAGAGGGCGGCAACTGGGATAAGGGGTCGGTGTTACGAGTGTGGGGAATTGGGGCATATACCAGCCCAATGCCCCAACAGGGAAGAGCCTATGCAGTGCAATCTGGGAGATCCTGGGGAACAATGTGGCCTAATTGGCCTGGTAGGGGTCGCAATGACCCCACATGGGTATACAAGGTCAGTAAAAATGAATGGTATTGTGACCACAGCATTAGTAGATTCCGGGAGTGCTGTCACGCTGGTCTCGGGGAAGTTGGTGGGGCAAGACCAACTAACCCGGGCCAAAACCACAGGGGTAACGTGTGTTCATGGCACTGTAAATTTCTACCTCACAATCCCAGTACGGATTGAGATCCAGGGGAACACTACCAGGGTAACTGCAGCGGTGGTCTCTAGGCTCCCCTACCCGGTCTTAATTGGTAGGGACTTCCCTGGGTTTGAGAACTTACTCCCCCCAGTAGAGCCAAGGGAGGGTAGCAACCCCCGGGCTGAAATGGAGGCACCTACAGATAGCTTCACCCCAATTTTTGCTGAATTTGCCCCAGAGCTATTCTCATCCCCCGAGAAACCCCGAAAGTCTAGGCGGGAAAGGAGGGCAGATAAAAGGCTAGGGACCAGGATTCTAGCAGAGAACCAGAAAGCCTCCCTTGGTGGTAAGCGAACCCGTTCAGGAGGCCAGGAGACAATTCAGGCCAGTGAGGACTCAGAGTCAGTTCCTAGCCCAAGTAGGGGCAACCCAGGGGGCAGAGTAGAAATAGGCCCCCTGGAATTAGGTCAGATCGGTACCGCCTGTGAGAATTTCAGGCAGGACCAAGCCAATGACCCTCTATATGCAAATGTGAGGGAGGAGGTAGTGGAAGTAAATGGCGTACCGGTGGAAGGAAAGACCAAAGGCCCGGGACCATATTATGTGATCAAACGTGATCTGTTGTACCGAATAGTGCAGATCCGAGGGGAAGAAGTAGAGCAGCTTTTAGTCCCACGGAAACACACAAGAGCAGTACTAGAGCTAGCTCACAGTCATTTATTTGGGGGACATCTAGGAATAGACAAGACACTGGATAGAGTCCTAAGAAGGTTTTATTGGCCAGGAATACGTGCGGAGGTCCAACGCTATTGTGCCTCCTGCCCAGAATGCCAGTTGCATAGCCCTCGACCTCACTTGCGGGCCCCATTAGTACCTTTGCCTATTATTGAAGTCCCGTTCGAAAGGATAGCCATGGACCTTGTGGGCCCGCTGGAAAGATCAGCACGGGGTCACCGAAACGTACTAGTCATCCTTGACTATGCCACATGGTATCCAGAAGCCATTCCTTTAAGAAACCCCACATCCAGGGCAATAGCAAAAGAACTACTCCAGGTTTTTGCCAGAGTGGGCATCCCGAAGGAGATCCTGACTGACCAAGGAACCCCTTTCATGTCGAAATTAATGAAGGACTTATGTACCCTGCTCCGCATCCATGCCATAAGGACCTCAGTCTACCATCCTCAAACAGACGCCCTGGTCGAGCGGTTTAACCACACCCTTAAAGGTATGATCCGGAAGGTGGTAGCACAGGATGGAAAAGACTGGGATACCCTTCTACCATACCTAATGTTTGCAATACGGGAAGTCCCCCAGGCGTCCACCGGTTTCTCTCCCTTTGAGCTACTATACGGACGCCACCCACGCAGAATATTAGACATCGCCAAGGAGGATTGGGAAGAACAACCCAACCCAGGAAAGAATGTCATTGAGCACGTGACACAGATGAGAGAGCGAATAGCTCGAGTAACCCCTATAGTACGGGAACATTTGGAAAAAGCACAAGAGACCCAGCGGACATATTACAACCGCCAGGCGAAAGTACGGAAATTTCAGCCAGGAGAACGGGTGATGGTGCTAGTGCCGACAGCAGAAAGCAAACTCCTAGCCAGCTGGCATGGGCCGTATGAGATAGTGGAAGCCATTGGGGAAGTGGACTATAAGGTCAGACAACCAGACCGCCGAAGACCAGAGCAGATCTACCATGTAAACTTGCTGAAGCCCTGGCGTGACCGAGAGACGTGCCTGGTCATTCGGAGAGCTCCATCCCAGACGGACGACCGACAGGGGCAGGTGAGGATATCCCCTGAGTTAGCCCCAGAACAACGAACAGAGGTCATTGATATGATCCAACGGAACCAAGATGTGTTCTGTACACAGCCGGGCCGTACGACACTGGTCCAACATCATATCGTCACCAGGCCCGGAATAAGGGTGACGATAAGACCATACCGGATACCAGAAGCTAAAAGAGAGGAAATTAGGACAGAAGTGAAGAAGATGTTGGAACTTGGGGTTATTGAAGAATCCCACAGTCAGTGGTCCAGTCCTATCGTCTTAGTACCCAAGCCTGACGGCACCTGGAGGTTTTGTAATGACTTCCAGAAGTTGAATGAAGTATCCCAATTCGATGCCTATCCAATACCACGTGTAGACGAGCTAGTTGATCAGTTAGGCAAGGCCCGATACCTAAGCACTCTGGACCTGACTAAAGGATATTGGCAAATTCCCCTGGCCAAGAACGCCAAGGAGAAGACCGCTTTCTCTACACCTGATGGCCTGTTCCAATACACTGTCCTCCCTTTCGGACTCCATGGGGCCCCAGCAACATTCCAACGACTTATGGATAAATTGTTGCGACCCCATGCCAGGTATGCCACCGCCTATTTAGACGATATAGTCATCCATAGCCCTGACTGGGAAATGCACCTTGTAAAAGTAGAAGCGGTACTAGACACCCTGAGGAAGGCTGGCCTCACTGCCAACCCTCTCAAGTGCGTGATAGGACTAGCTGAAGCCAGATACCTTGGGTATGTAGTAGGGAGAGGTTTGGTAAAACCCCAATGGAACAAAGTGGAGGCAATACAAGATTGGCCTCGGCCAATCCGTAAAAAGCAGGTCAGAGCATTTCTCGGGTTAGTAGGGTACTATCAGAGATTCATCCCTCATTTTGCCACAAGAGCAGGGCCATTGACTGACCTGATAAAAGCTCGGGGCCCCGAGATAGTAAAGTGGTCTGATGCAGCAGAAGGGGCATTCGCAGATTTAAGGACAGCCCTTTGCTGCCATCCTGTACTCATAGCCCCAGACTTCAAGAAAGAATTCGTTCTACAAACAGATGCCTCGGAGGTAGGGCTAGGAGCCGTCCTTTCGCAGATGGTAGGGGAGGAGGAACACCCGATCCTGTACCTCAGCCGGAAGCTCCTCCCCAGGGAACAAAAGTACGCCGTCGTTGAAAAGGAATGTCTGGCGATAAAATGGGCCATGGAAACTCTCCGTTACTACCTACTGGGGCGGCAATTTACCCTGGTGACAGACCATGTCCCGCTCCAGTGGATGCACAGAAACAAGGAGAAGAATGCAAGAGTGACTAGATGGTTCCTATCTCTGCAACCTTTTCATTTCCGAGTACAGCATAGGGCCGGAAGCCAACACGGCAACGCAGATGGCTTGTCACGAAAGCATTGCCTCTCGTCCCAAGTTGCCCAACCCCATGGTGCTGAGCAGGGGGGGGAGGATATGTGATACAGCATGGCCAGAAGGCAGCAGGAGAGTGATCTAGGGTGAGGAGAAGCCTTATTCCCTGTAGATTAATTAAAAGCACCTGAAACCAATTAGAGCAGCTGAAGCCAGTCACCTGATAAAATCCCCCTGCTTCAATCAGCCAGAGGAGGAGCTGGAGCAGAGTGAGGAGGAGCTGGAACAGAGTGGTTTGGTGGTGGAGCAGAGAGCAGTTTGGAGGAGTGAAGCAGAGTGGATTGGTGGTGGAACAAAGAGCAGTTCGAAGGAAAGTGGAGGAGAGTTTTGAGAAGTGCTGGAGCGGGCTAAGAAGACCAAGATCCTAGGTAAAGGGACACCTGGCTTGTGCAGAGGGAAGGCAGGAAGCCCCACAAGCTGAAGGTCAGCAGAGGGAAGTAGCCCAGGGGAAAGAATCACTGGTACAAGTGGTTCACCTGCGATCATAGGGCCCCTGGGCTGGGACCCGGAGTAGAGGGCGGGCCTGGGTCCCTCCCTCTCCACTCCCCTTCCCTGGGATACTAGTAGGATAGCTGTTACCCCAGTTCAGGGGCAAGAAATGGCACCCTGAAACCCCCCCCCCCAAGAAGAGAAAGTGCGGGACCCATCATAGTAGTGCCAGCAATTTGCCACAAGATGTAAAATCCAAGAACACGTTCTTTCAGCTTTGACTTTTCAACTGCCTTGTCTCGGGTACACACACACACACACACACACACACACACACACACACACACACACACACACACACACACACACACACACACACGACTAGAAATTATGCTTCATCATTTTCTTACATAATATTGCAGCTTTGGCTGTGCCAGATAACTTTTCCAATTTTAAGACTTTAAAAAAGAGAGAGAGAGAGAGAGAAAACGGTTCTATAACTGGGTCATTAAAAAACTTGCTATAAGTACATACACTAGAAATATACTAGCTAATGCTTCATTTTCCGTAAATGTATCCAGCAATGTACACAAGCAACTTATTTTTGAACTTCCACATTCCTTTGAAATTCCCTTTGGGGGGAGGGAAACATGGTTCATTTTGATTAATGATCACTCAAATATAATTTTGTCTGACAGGAGAACAAAAATGTTATGTTGGGTGTTTTTTCTGGACTACATTTGCACTGTAATGTGGAAGAGGGGATGGGCATACTGTAAAACTGATATGCCTGGCAAATTTTACATGCACAAAAGTCTAAAAGCAAAGTGATCCTACAATTGCTGTTTTGTGCCTAAGCCTCCTTCTATCCTGATATGAGTGCTCTTATTGGACACTGAGCCCCCAATACCATAGATGTATAACAGCCTCTGCATTTCTTTCAATCCAACTAACTGAGTCATGATAGAATTGTGAAGAACACCAATGACATGAGGAATGTCAGCCACATAAATACAGAAATAACAGGATTATATTCATTCTTTGAGGGGGACACTTGTCTTTCAGACTGCATGACTTGCTTAATATTTTATAGTCTGAAAATGAAAAAAAAAAATCTCACTCTAAAGTCCTCTGGGTGGTATATTTAGGAACTACAAGCTAATAGCAATTTTTCAGTAATACAGAACTCACACATAAACATGAGGACTACTGCCTAGCTCTCTGAACGATGTGTTGATATGGAATAAGAGACTGATCCTAAACTGGTAGATAGCCCCAGTGAAGCGAATGGGACTATTTTGATAAGTAAGGGCTATCCCCTTCTATCAGCTGCCAAACAGGAATTTCAGAGGATTAGATGCAGATCCTGTGCTTGGTGGTAAAGGACTTAATGAGTTGTGTGTTTGGTCTATTTTGTTTGGTCTCTGAGGGCCATGGGGCTCAGCTTTGGGGTCTTTTCAAACACCTGGTCTGATCAGTCTGAGTCGTTAAGACCTCCCTAGTGGCAAGGGGCAAGTAGGTATATAAACCAGTTGGGAAGCAGACTCCTAAGCAGGTGAACAGGACAGGCCACCTGAAGTTTATGACACAGTTTGCAGAAGCAAGTGTAGGAGCTTTTTCTCTAGATACAGTTCTGCTTAACCAACTACATAGGCCAGCAATGGGGCAATCATTGAGATCTGCAAGGGGTGTGCCATGTTCAGTTTCCTGGCTGAAGAAAGACTTCCTGTGCAAGTTGATTGCTGTATAGCTATATTAGAGGAAACAGATTTGTGATCTGGAAGGGCAGCTATTTACCCAGTTTGCATTTGAGATACAGAAGATGTGTTGTACAACCCAATTTGAGCATCAGTTCCAGACTCATTTGGAGAGCAAAACTGGTCTGACAGGAACAGGAGAGAGAGGAAAACAGAGGATTGGCATTTTGTGACTGATTATGAGGAGAGAAGGAGACAACATTCTACACACACAGAAGCAAAACAAAAAAGATTAGAAAAAAAACTACCAGAAAAAACTCCAACATATTTAGAGGAATGCAGTTGCTTTCAAATTCTCTGCATCTGCTTCAGTGAATGTCTTGGAAGATGCAGCTGAAGGAAAGGACGAGGAATCTCCTCAGGACACACTTAAGAATGGGTGCTCACCTCAAGCCTTTAAGATGTCAAAAATTCCCAAAAGATGACCACAGATCATCCAAAGAAAACAGACGATCCCCACTGGTGGACTCGATGTGAAGGGAGTGGATAAGACATTCTGAAGGGGACAAAAGTTCATCCTTTCTGGAGCAAACACAAATAATTGAAAAACTGGATGGAGTTCTGAAGACTCTGGGTAAGGATCCAACGGTTAAGATGCACATTGGCATGAATGACACTGCCTCAGAATACATTTTGCAGAGCATGATGATTTTCAGGTGGTCTTCTCAGAAATCATTCCTGTCCCATGAGAGAGCACGTGCGAGAGAGAGAGCATGCACGCACGACAGAGAGAAACTCCAGAAGATATTGGAGGTAAGGTATTGGCTAGGTAAATGGCGTAAAGTAAAGGGGGTTAATTTTTGTGGGTCATCTTCTATGGAGAGAATATGTCTGGCATGGGCAGCCTCCATTTCAGCTGGGGAGGGAGAGTTTCTGGGTGATCAATAGCTAGAGTAGCCAGGAGAGCAGCTAAGATGACCAGCAAACCAACAACGTTCTTGCTAAAAGTTTGAAGCCCATCTCAGTTCTCTCACCTCTATAGTTGCTCTGCAACTATTACAGCATGGCAATTTACTGTTGTCATTTTCTTTTAATTGAAAAGAGCTGGTTTGAAATTTTTGAATTTAGAAGTAGACAGTTTTTATGAATTTTGTTTCTATCTTTTTCCCCCGGTTTGAAGCTGCTATACTATTTGGAAATTTTTAAAAATAGATAAAAAAATTTCCCAAAAAATGACAGGATATTTTCGTAGAGAAATGTTCTGCATTTTTGACCATCTCCACTCGTAAGTATAAAGGTAAAAACAATGTTTAACACTATGTGGGAAACATAGAAATTAAAATTACTGCTTCATTTAGAAGTGGTAGCTATTGGTAAGCTTGGGAGAAAGTACTGCAACATTTTCTCTGAAAGTGCTGAAGACTTGATTCACTTCTCCACACTGGGTGGAGACATACCATCATCATTTCCTGATTTCATCCTACTTATGGATATTCTCTCTCCATGTACGATCAGAGTTATGGGGGAGGGGGGGATGGGAGGGTTGGTTTATTCATTTTTGTCCCTTAATGGCAGCTTCTGAAGGGGCTCTTCTGGGCTCAAGCCACAAAGTAAGACAAGCAACAAAATGAGCACTCTATATACAATACTCTTGCATGCAGATGAGGTATTTGGAGGGGAGAAATAATAGTAGCTGAGAAGAATGATGAACTGACTGAAACAAAATATCTTTCAGTGCGCTTGAACTGGCTTGCCATTTTGTGTCATAAGTTTGAGAAGCCAAAGTCCATATACTAGAGTAGAGAATGGATGAGGAAATACACAGCCTTGCCTCACATTCAAACAAGGCTGAACAGAAGTGCACTTTCACAAAGATTTCGGTTGAACAAAATACCACATAGGGATAAATGCAAAGTTTGCTAAGCCACTGATTACATCACTATTGGGGATGGGGGAGGGGAATTGTCATCCTGTGACTGGACAATATCTGAAGGCCACTGTTTTCCTTCACACACATTTTGTGAAGTAACAATTAAAAAGCCCATAACCTCTTATAAGCTGAGCTTTTGGTGGCCAGATACTCAGCTGGGGTAAGCTAATGTAGATCCATGGTCTTCAATGAAGCTATGCCAGTTTAGGCTCTGGCTCTTTGTTCTTGGTTCCCATGTCTTAGCTTTATAGTACTAATCGCTGTAGGTTGCAAAGAAGACAGTTTAGTGTAGCAAACTTAAGGTAATACCCCACAACAGCTTAGGTGCCCCTTCTCATGACCAGTACTACCATAGTGTACTACCATCTTATTTTAATGGCAGTGTTTGGATAGTCTCTGCTCCTGCTCTGGGCAGCTGTCCCCCTTTCGCTATGCAGCTCTCTCAGAGCTCTTCCTGAGAGAGGGGTGTGTGTATAAAATTATATATATATGCCTTTTCAATACTTGGCCTATGCAGAGATTGCTAACATGTGTAACCTAGAATGAAAGCTTTTTGGGGCAGGGATCATGTTTTTGATATGCTTGTAGAGTGCCTAGTACAATGGAGCGCTAAACTCTATTTATTATATGCACCATCAAATGATTTAGGTAATGTAATGATTTAGGTGCCTGTTGTGAGGGTGGATTTTTGTATGTTTAACACCAAAGAACCTTCAAACCATAGTGACTGCTGATCACTAGTGACTTGAGTTAGATTTGAACTAGTAACTTGTAAGTAAGAGGTTCCGTAGCCCATTTGCAAACCATTGAGCCATTCAATAGCCAGTTGAACATATCTGATTAACATTAAAAGTCCGATCAGTGTGATACATTCCACAACAGGTATATGGGGAGTGAGAACATAGAGTAGCATGAAGATTTTGGGTAGGAGGGAGACTATCGATCTTAGTCAACCAAGCCGGGAAAGTGAGAATCAGAATAAAGCAGTCAGGTGTACCCTCTGGATTTAAAAGAAATCATTAATCAGCCATGGAAATAGTCTGGTTAGCTCTTTTAGTCATATTCATAATTCAATTGAGGCACTTTCTGTTCATCTCAAGAGTCTCTTGCTTTACAGCCAACTTTGCATCCATCACACAAAAATGTGGTGGTGCTGTACTGCACTTTTATTACTGTAATTACAGGAAGAAAGCAAAATCATGAAACCGAGGTTATTAAAACAATGTTGATGCTTATGTAGGGCTGTAGTGGGTGAGGCCGTTTTTGGAAGTGGTGTTTATATATGTAGAGCATAGTGATATAGTTAGATTCTAGAGCTGTGTATAAAAAAATCCTAGGAAAATAAATGAAAAGAAGACCAACAAAAAAATCTAGCATTATTGCCACATGAATGCTACAAGATCAAGCTCTGAAAGCAGTCTCCAGTAATGTTAACCTGGCTACATTCCATATACTGTTCTATTTTCCTTCCCTTGTTCAGTGTAAATCTTGACTTACTACTCTGTTATTCATATAACATAAAATATACAGGATGTACTGCAACATGGCCCACTTAACATTGTCAGAGCAAACTTCACTTCTGGAATGCCCTGATTTTTGATCTTACAAACTTAAAATTGCTTTTTTGCACTTAACAGACATAAGATCAAAACCTCTTGATTCTTCTTGAGAGAGAGAATATGTATTCTCTACTTTAAAGATTCATGTAACTATCTGAATTTAAAGCTACTTGAACTGTTCTGAAAAGGTGGGATTCCTTGCATGGCCCAAACTCCCACTGATCATATATAAAAGATTAAGGGCTCCAGCCTGCATTTCCTTTGCAACACAAATTCCTTTTGAAGTTAAAGGGAATTTGTGGTGCTCAAAAATGCAGGCTCAGTCACTTAGGGTGTGATCCACAACCCACTGAAGCTGATGGAAAGACTCCATTGACTTCAACAGACTTTGACTCCTAACCTCTGTACTTTAGATCTCAGCCCCACAATTGGAGATGCAGAGCCCCAGTGACTACAGCGGGGTAGACCTACGTGAGTCCAATTGTGGAACAGGCCCTTTTATATGATACTTTTAAAGACTGACCCAAACTTTAGGTGTACTTGTTTTACTTCTTCATGAAGTAGACTGAAAGCAGTGCATGAATTTACTGTTGAGTTTTGGAGAAAAAGTGTGCCAGAGGGTTTTGTTTAGTGCTATTTACAAACATGAGGGAACCAGCACTTGTAGTCTCTTTGGGCAAAGACTTGATTTGTAGACAGTTTAGAATTAATGATATGCTGGCAACACTTTCAAATAAGTAGCACATCATATGGCTGGTGTGATTAATGTTCACACTATATTATGTCCTAAGGTATTCATTGTAATAACAATAATTACCTCAGACATTTTAGGTAATTATGTAATGGAAATGCATAATTCCACAAGAATTCCTCTGTAATTTAGAGTGGCCACTTATTAAAAAACATTACCAACAGGCTAAAGGCTGAATATGGTTCAGTTTTTGAGATAAATGTGATTAGCATGCTTACTCTAGAGGTGCATGGATTTATATTTAGGGCTTAATATTTATCTGGAACAAAAATTAAAAGAAATTAAAGTTACATATTCAAAAAACCCATGTTTTCCATTTTAAAAGTTTTCATATCATTGGCATTAATTTAGCACCAATGCAAGTACAGAGCTAAATAGCAATTGGCATGAGTTCTTAATGAATTAGCTGTGACTATCTAGTTTGCTTATACATCTAATTAGTTTTGCCTTTTCAAAAGTTGAGACTGAACCAGAAAAATTACTGTAGTTATTCTTATCCGGAAAATATTCAGATACTTGAGCATCATGTTGCACAAGATAATAGTATCTATCAATGCAAAAGATACAGTTCCATCCATTCACTTGATCGTGTTACTGCACTATGTATTCCAAAGGCTATCTACATGATTCCTACCCCTTTGTTTTCTTCAGTTCTTTCCCTTTTCTGGTCTCTCAGCCTTTTCTACTGTTTTTTCCCCCTAAGTGCTTGACTCAAACAAACCATTGACTTCACTGGGAGCTGTATCAGACCCCAAATCTTCTCCTCTCTACTGCCAGCTCCCTCCCCTTACCTCCGTGCTCTTAGATTTCCTCAAACCATCTTCTCCTGTCTCTTGCTCAGACTTCTCTCTGTTTGTCCCATTATTCCTTTCCCCCCATGTTATAGTCCTCTGCTAATCTGGAATAGGCTTGGTTACTGTTCCCTTTCTTGTTTCTTCCTGGAGTTGCTTCCACTGACATTCACCCTGCAAGTCATCTCCCTTTCCCCCCACGTTATTTATTGCCCCTCAGCTGCTCCATTCTGACTCAGGACAGTTTGTATAGAAACTTCAAACTTTTTGTATGGATCAGATTTTCTTGACCATATATAGTACGAGCCACTGCCCCTGCCCCTGCTTTTATTTTTCACTCAGACGTTGCTATTTGATTAATTTTCTATCCAGTTTAGTTTCCTTTCCCTTCTTCCTAGTGTTACTTTTCTATCTGAGGCCTCTTTACTCCATTTTAAAATTACAGAGGTTTTATTGTTTTTGTATAAGACACAATGCTAATATCTGGATCCTTCCTCCGGTGGTTTTGGCCCTACCTATGAGATGGGAGTTGATCAGTGATTATTATGAGCCACTGTCCATCATCATTGAGGGATATGAAATACAGCACTATGGAAGAATCTATCCCATTTTTCATATTACTCAATGTACTAGGCAAAATGCTTTATAAACACAGAATAGAGTGACATCAGAATGCTGATAGGCTGTCTGGACCATGGTAGGTGAGACTATGCTTTGGAAGAATACTTAAACAATATTATCAGCTGGTTGCTTTGGATACACCCGCTAGAAGCTGCTTCTATGGGGTGCCGGGGGGAGGCTCGCGCCTGGGGCTCCTGACTTGTTGAGGTAGTGAAACCTGATAAAAAGCCAACATCACTTGACATGCCTATTTGAGAAACTGCCTGGCCTCCTGCCATATTATCACAGAATTAATCAGCAAAGGAGAGGCTGCTGGCAGAGCACTCTCTCTCAAAGGGCTTCTTTGGAATACTTTGCCTCTTCCCCCAGTCCAAAATAGCCCCTATTTATTGACTGTAAATTCCAATCTTTTTCAGTGAGCATTGGTGGAAGCAAAGGATAGGACTTCTGTGTGGTGGGGAAGTTCAAGGAGGGCTGTAAGCTGAATTGGTCACATGACTAGTGATCAACTGATAAATCATATTGTGAGAGGAAGAATCATTGCTGCTCTGGTTGAATCTTTATGTTGTATCTCTATTGTATTTTTAAATGTGCAGTTCGGGTTCTCTGAGATTTGGCTTGGTGCCCCTTGGTATCAAGTCTTTAGGAGACCAAAATATATATGAATAACTTCTGCCCCTGTCTTTTCCTCAGACAGTCACATGTCAGACGTGGTACAGAAACATTGTCCTCATCGTGCAATTTACCCCTTAATCATCCCTTGATGAGTTGGCAAGAACAACACTTGCTTCCCTGCCCACAAGGCAATTTTTTTAAGCCCCTAGTTTAGCTTATAGCCAGGTTTTTCCCAGCACTGGCAGCAATGATCTCCTAGCATATTCTTTACAAGAAAAATAATGTTTCCTCCTCTGTTCTCTTTTTCTTTTCAGATCTCCTAGTCTGTTCTGTTTTAATTTTAATTGGGGCAGGTGTTTTATTATAATTCAACAGCTACATCTATTTTAAATGTTTATTAAATATGAAACATGGACATTTTTATTAAGCATCCTTCTATCTTACTGTCCTCTGTACTGTACTCTTTGATTCTTAAAGTGGGGCAGTACAAAGTCTCCATAATTTTACTAGTGCTATAGCTAGGCATATAAGGATTTTTGTCGGTAAATGTCCATTTCAAACATACACAAACTGACAAATATTTCCATCAATAATTGAAATTTACATATAGGCAAAGAAAGAAAAATGCAGCTTGAGAACTTATTATAGTTTGATTTAGAAATATTTACTTTGTATACTTGGACATGTGACATTGACAATTTGAACACTGCTACTGTCATTAAATAATTGTCTGACCCTCCAACAATTTCCTACTACTGTGAAAAAATTTTAATTGATAAAATAGATAAATGCTTAAAAAATAAACATTGACAAACTGCCAAAATTATATAAAACATTGAATTCTGAAGTAGCAATTCTTTGAACTTCCCCTCTGTATGCATTAGCTATAGCTAACTTCAAAACTGTGTAAGAGAAGCCAATTATAATTAAGCAAGCCAACCTTGAAAATAGATCATATGAAATAGCAAATGAGAAATGTTCTGGGGCCTAGTCCAAAGCCTATGGAAGCCAGTGAGAGTCTCTGTTGACTTCCATGGGCTTTGAATCAGACCCTTAACTGGAGATGTATTTCTATTCTAAGAAATAATAATTTATAATAAACATTAATTACATAAATCCCTTCAACAGAAATGCCCCCTTATAATGGCAGACTTGTGTATTTTCTTCCATGTACTATAATTCCCCTGGGATGGGGATGTTCCGCTCACCCCTGCTGTCACCTCCTCCTGGCCATCTTGAGGATGAGCTCTGGCCAGGCATTGCACCCGCCCTGGTGGTGTCTCTCCTGTCATCCTCTTGCCCTGCAGACCTGCCCTTGGTTCAGGAACTACAGCCTCCTCTCAATGACTCAGCCCTCTGGCCACATCACCGGACATGTTCACCTTCTGGGGGTAACAAAGTCTTTCCAGAACAAGTCCCAGGCAGTTTACTGTCTTCTGGCTGGCCTGTGCCATGTCTCCAATGGCTGGTAGAAAAACCTGGGCCCACCCTCGACTCTGGGTTCCAATCCAGGGGTCTTCCAGTCAGGGCAGTGCAGGCCTTGGCTGCTATCTTGCTGCTTTCTCCATAAATCTTTCCCTATCGCCCTAGCTTTTCCCCTTCTCTGGGTTCACCACCCTCCCACCTCCCTGAGAATATTGATCAACTACCCTCTAGCCCCTAATATACCTCCCTTTTCACAGGGAGTGACTTCAGCCCAGGTCTGCTCTCAGCTCCTGGGATTTATACAGCTCCTCCTGTTCCTGCCCCACTGGGCCTCATTTAATCAACCCCTGCTCCCTGGCTTTTCCTCCAGGTGCAGTCTGGAGAGTTAATTGACCTACCTGGCCACCTTAATCCAGTGATAGTCAATAGGTGGACTACGGGCAAACGCCAGACTGCCAGATGCTTTGAACAGACCCCCACATCTTTTTTATTTACTTATCTTTTTATTTTTCCTCTGAAGTCTGGTCCTTGACAAAAAAAAAATGGACTACCTCTGCCTTAACTCTTTTGTGGGGTGAATGCCCCATCATCTTCTTCTAAGAATTCTATTCATGTCCATTTGAAAAACATTGTGAGTGTTTCCTATTTACCCAATAGCACCTTCCTTAGTGCATTTGGACTAGAGCACCCACAGGTGCCTCTCACTGTCCTTTTAGCACCTACTGGGTGTTTAAAATGAAAGTCTGAGAAGTAATGATGTGCAGCGGCTCTCTCTCTCTCTCTCTCTCTCTCTCTCTCAAATCCAGAAAACCAGTAACAAAGGCAAGGGATGGGTATTGAAATGTGTTTATTTTACAGGTCAGCAGGTAACTCTTGGTCCAGATTCATAACTCTGCTCCATTCCCTTTGCACTGTTCAGGAGAATACAATAGCATAAGGGCAGTTCAACAGGCAGGGCTATGTCAGAGCTGGTTCTAACACAACCCTAGTTTCAGCCCCTCAGTGCAAGGGGTGTCTTAGAAGCAGAGAGGATCATATTAGGTTAGGGAGAGGTTAGTAAGGGAAGCGCAGCCTGAGATATTCAGAGCAATCTAGGGGAATGTAACACAGGAAAAAATAAGTGTTCAAATCCCTTGGATCACTTTGAAACTCTCAACCATGTTCTTTAACTTTTAATGCCAGCAAAGAGTCCTAATGTATCCACCCCACCAAAATTTCACTTTATGAAATGTATCTAGATCTTACATCACCCCAAGACAGTTGTCACCTACAGATTTCCACTTAGAAGTCATAATTGTGCTTCACGAGTAGGGTTGTGGTGGTGGTAGCGGGTGGGTGGAGGAGCTGACAGACAAAAATAAAAATTCTGAAATGCAGCGACCTTTGCCAACAGATTTATTTACAGGCTTTATTTACAGTATGTTAGAAAATACCGAGCAAAGAGGCATGCTTTATTTTCTAAACTTCAGCTCTTGGCTTCATGCATTTCGTTACGCTAATCCTATGCTTGTAACAAACTCCCTATTCCATCCCTTTTCCTCCCAAACTCCAGGCATTTAACCCTAGCCAATGCTGATCAACTACAGCTCTTTGCTTCCACCTTCACACCTTGTCTTTTGACCATTTTTACTGTATTTGCATAGATTCCATTCTTGGGGCAGGAATCTGTCCAATATTATGTGTAATTGCCATGCACACCAATGATGTACCAAAACAACCTGGGTCTTAACTGAGTTTGTGCTGCTAAACATATGGGACAAAATGTAAGACAGTATTCACTCCAGATGTTACTGTGAAAAGGTTACATTCCACTGGAACATGAGCAGTTCAAAGGAATATTAATCCTTAGTCTGTTGTAGCAGCATACAGCAACAAAGGGTCCAAAACTGTAAATTCTTAGGTTGAAATCCTGGCCCTGAAAGTTAATGGGAATGTTGCTATTGACTTCAATAGAACCCTTGGCCTTGGGTGGCCTCTTATTTGTACAATAAATAAATAATTCCAGACATTTTTCTTTAGTATTTTTAATATTCTCCTCTCTGGCAAATTTTAGTGTCTGCTTAATAAATCTCAGAGGCAATGAGGGTGGGCAGAGCTCAGAGAGGGAAGGAAATGTTATAGATATTGGGACTGATAGCTCCGATAATTAAATACATGATTTTTTCCAAGTTAGAATATCATATGAGAGAAATCTATTTTTGTGAAAAATGTGGTGGGTAGGGGATGTAAATCCTTCCGGAAAGCTGCAGGTCACTGGTTGGGAGGGAGTGCAACCAAAAGAAAACTAGAGAGTGGCACATGTGAAATGAGTTGGTAACATAAGTAACACGTGGGGAAAACAACTGTATTAACTAAACCAAGTTTGTCACGGGCCACCAACAGGCTGAATGTTGAATTAGGTCATATTTTGTAACAGCACATGAACTAAGAGTGACTAAGGACTGTGAGTAGGGAAACCTAAAAACTTTACATTTCCCAGTTTTGTCAGAAAAAAATTGACTTTAAAAAGTTGTGCATTTCCAATTTAAACAACACTTAACTAATGTGTTTACCAACGAATTGTGCCAGCTCTTATTAGGAATGTAATTATTTAAACCATGGCTTGCCATTTTCCTTGCATTAATATCACTTGTAATTTTTTTTCACAAGTTTTTCTTTAGAGTATGCTTTTCTTGGACATTAACCTCTCCCGCTCCCTCTCTCCGCCCCCCCCTGGTTTTATTCTGGAGTAACTCCATTGAGTTCAGGGGTTACTCCTGCTTTACACTGGTGAGAGTTCCAAGTCAGACTCTCACATTATAGCTGAGTTTGCAATTTGGGAATAGAAGAATTTTTCTGGTGTCTTTGCATATGGAGAGTTTGAGGGAGTTATCAGTATCATTTCACCCCATAATATGGGCCAGCAGCTCTCAACTATTAAGACTTGGCATACTGCATCTAAACTCAAACAGACTTGGCAGTTTTAATCAGGGCACTTCTAAGGGATTGTTCTTATAAACCAGCCCTGTACCACTATTAGTACATGTACCAGAGTTTGAGAAATGTGGTTCAGTTCTGAGGCAGAACAGCTGCTGTCCCTAGGTGGGCTCTTGTGAATGGAAGAAGTTACAGCATCTATGGTACTGCATATCTCATCATGCAGTCTATTGACCTTGTTACAGTTACCCTGTTTATGCTGCGATGCTGCATCTCCCCTACTCTGCCTTTGCAATTAAACCTTTAGAAAGCAGCTGGTGAGGGTAATGATTTTTCTTCAGCCCTGGTGTTCCTCCTGTTGTCTTTTCCCCTTTGCTGCTGTAGTTAAACATGTACCCTCTGTTTCTAGATCAGAAAGGGGGTGGGGGGACTAGAAAACCCATGCTGATTTATTCTTCCTTCCCAGGTTAAAACCACCTGAATTACAGTATTAATAATTTCTATTACAATAGTATTAGCAGCCCCAACCGAGAATGGTCGAGCACACTACAGCCACTCTACAAAGACACAGGAAGGGATAGTTCTTGCCCCAAGGCACTTTCAATCTAGGTAAAGAGAATAAACAAAGGGTGGGAGGAGAAATGGAGGCACAAAGAAGTGAAGCGACTTGCTCAAGCTCACACAGCAAGTCGGTGGTACAGCTGGGGATAGACTCCAGATTGATAAAATAGAACTAAAGATGCTGTTCTCAATAGGTATCAGAGGGGTAGCCGTGTTAGTCTGGATCTGTAGAAGCAACAAAGGGTCTTGTGGCACCTTATAGACTAACAGAGGTATTGGAGCATAAGCTTTCGTGGGTTAATACCCACTTCATCGGATGCAAGCAGTGGAAAAACTGCTTGCATCCGACGAAGTGGGTATTCACCCACGAAAGCTTATGCTCCAATACTTCTGTTAGTCTATAAGGTGCCACAGGACCCTTTGTGTTCTCAATAAGTCATCCTGTCAGTGATTTTATCCTGAGACACTCTTGACTTGCCTGCATGTCTACGGTCTCACCATTGTATGTCTGCATAGTGCTGAATTGTTGGGTGGGAAAACAGACAAGCAGAAAGCATTGAATTCCTTCCCACTCCCCTCAGACTTCTGCAATACACAGATTTCACTTTCACTGGCAGAAAGTCATAAATCTGCACAAGAAAAGTAATTTTTTCCCTTGTAACCTTTTATGAAGCTAGCCAAAAATCCAGTTGTCATCTTCAGTTAGAAAACAACAACAACAGTGTACTCAGCTGATAAAGCATAATCCCCCCTACCACCACACACACACACACACACACACACACGCAAGATAAAGAATATAAAATCTGCTTGACAGTGGGGAGGGAGGGGGACAACAACAGTAACTCATTAACACAAACTAGCAACTGCCTCAGTTATTCCTGCAGCAGGCAGCTTAAAAGTGCCATCTATCTCCTTTCAGTTACATGCACAAACCACTCCAAGGAGGTCCAATGAATGACATTTTAGGTGTAGACCAGACCTCTCTTTCTTCCTTTAAACACAACTTGCACTGGTTTAAGTAATGGTGCTCAGCAGTGTAGACATACCAAGTCTCTTTGTATCTCCACTCCCTTTTAGTAAAATAGGGACAATCATACTTTCATACCTCAGAGGGGGGTTGTGAGGAGAACTATATTAAATAACATGAGACACTCAGGTAATATGGTAATGAGGCCATATAAATACCATAAAATAGGTCATGCCTGGAGAATCCAGCTACTACTGAGGAAGGACATTATTGTAACCTTCAAGTGTACAGCTGCGTGAAGTAAACATTGGCAGCTTTTCCAGGGAAAGCAGAGGACCTGTAATTCTTCTACATTTTCAAAGAAAAAACAGCCAAAGAGATCAGCTTGCTCAGGCTTGACTATGAGAAATCTGCTGCTCAAATACGAACGCATATGAGTTCAGACAAAGATGTGTTGTGACTGTGTAAGTACACAGCTTAAAAATACCGTCCATATGGGTACATATGTGGCACTATGAAATGAAGTGTCTCCAGGATACCCAGGTCCTTTAAGCATATTCTAAAGGTCATTCTTCACTGAAATGCTAGATTTAATTTTAATAAGATAATGGCATACATATGGAATACGTGAATAAGGGCATTTCATTAGGATTTGCTATTACAGTAGAAGTCAAATCAATCATGTGGATAAGGTACTGTCACAAGGATCTCTTCTCTCACCAGCAGTGAAAGTAACTCCCAGAACCAGAAGAAAACCCCTTAACTTTTCCCCTTGCTTAGGAATAGAGGTGTGTGATAAACAGGCAGACATTAATCTTTTCCCCTTTCTGGGGTTTAAAAAAAGGCCGGTGCTTGCCAGGATGTACATCGGATACATTTTCTTCTCATGTGGAGCCACACTTCTCCTGCCACCCCTCTCCCCCCCACTCACCTTTTCAGCTCTTCTCTGTAGGCAGATGATCTGTGTCTTGTAGTTTTATGCCCCAGCTGCCCCCACTTCCCCTCTCCCAGCATGGTTCTTTACCCCTGCACATATGACTGGGGATAAGGGTTTGGGATCTTTTCCCCACATGGGCAACTCTAGTCAAAGTACCAAGCTCACAAATGGATAGCATATCCAACACAGGACTCTAGAAGTTACTATGTGTTTCTCTACCATCATGGTGTCGGAGTGCCCGCAATAAAAATCACAAAAGTTCTGTCTTTTATCCCACCTCCCCATCAGTGCAAATTTTGTCTCATTTCCATAAAGGAACTGTACGTCTCCCCCATCCTTCTGTTGCAAATATCTAAAGCACCCTCCCATGGTATCTAAGTGCCTGCACAGTATCTGAAGTTTGGGGGGTGTTTAGGTCTGGGAGTTTGACTTGGCTCTATCCATAGATTGGTTCTAATCCATGCCCCTGAGAACATGACACCCTCACTCCACCTGGACAGGTCTAAGAAGCTCATTCCAGTATGAGTTTTTGCATTAACTTGAGAGAGACTCTTGTTAAGAGGGAAAAGCCTCCCTTTCTCTTCTTACATTACCTTGATCTGTACCATAAACAAACACATTTCCAACCTCCCATGACCAACTAGCTTTACAGATCCTGCCTTTGCCCCGTCCTACTCAGGGATCCCCTACTTGCCATATCATGAGCTCCCCAGATAGGCCTATATTAAAAGAGGCCTATGAAAGGCTTCACCACTAAGCCCTGGTCTACACTACGAGTTTAGGTAGAATTTATTAGCGTTATTTCGATTGATCCGTGCACCCGTCCACACGACGAAGCCCTTAACATCGACTTCTAGGGCTCTTAAAATCGATCTCGCCACTCCACCCCCAACGAGGGGATTAGCGCTTAAAGCGATATTGCCGAATCGATGTAGGCTTAGTGAGGACGCAATTCGACGGTATTGGCCTCCTGGATCTATCCCACAGTGCAACATTTGACCGCTCTGGACAGCAGTCTGAGCTCCAATGCTCCGCCCAGGTAGACAGGAAAAGCCCCGCGAACTTTTGAATTTCATTTCCTGTTTGGCCAGCGTGGTGAGCTGCAGGTGAGCGCAGATCTCATCAGCAGAGGTGACCATGATGGAGTCCCAGAACCGAAGACGAGCTCCAGCATGGACCGATGGTGAAGTACGCGATCTGATCGCTGAATGGGGAGACGAAACCGTGCTAGCAGAGCTACGGTCCAAAAGAAGAAACGCCAATACATATGCCAAAGTCTCCAAGGGCATGCAGGACAGAGGCTACAACAGGGATGCGCAACCGTGCCGCGTGAAAATTAAGGAGCTCAGGCAAGCCTACCAAAAAACCAGAGATGCAAACAAACGCTCTGGGTCAGAGCCCCAGACATGCTGCTTCTATGATGAGCTGCATGCCATTCTAGGAGGTGCAGCCAGCACTGACCCACCCATGTGGTATGACTCCGTATGTGGATCATCAGAAACCACAGAGGAGCATGATGATGATAATGATGCTGAAAATAGCGCCCAGACACAGCAAGGAAGTGGAGAAGCCCTTTTCCCCGACAGCCAGGAACTCTTTGTCACCCTGGAGCCAGTACCCTATGAACCCACCCAAGGCGTGCTCGATGCAGGAGAAGGGACCTCTGGTGCCTCTGGTGAGTGTACCTCTGTTAATTAATACATGTTTTATAAGCAAGCGTGTTTAATGATCAATTCGCGGCCAGTACAGCTACAGCTACTGGAAAAGTCTGTTAACATGTTCGGGGATGGAGCAGAAATCCTCCGGGGACATCTCCAGAAAGATCTCCTGGATGTACTCCCAAAGCCTGTGCAAAAGGTTTCTGGGGAGGGCAGCCTTATCCTGTGCTCCGTGGTAACACACTCTACCATGCCAGGCCAGTAGCACGTAGTCTGGAATCATTGCTTTGCAAAGCATGGCGGCGTATGGTCCCGGTGTTTGCTGGCATTCAAGCAACATCTGTTCTTTATCTGTCTGTGTTATCCTCAGAAGAGTGATATCATTCATGGTCACCTGGTTGAAATAGGGGAATTTTATTAAGGGGGTATCAGAGGGGCTCCGTCCCTGCTGGGCTGTTTGCCTGTGGCTGAACGGAAACCTTCCCCGCTGTGACCCACGCGGTGGGGGGAGGGGGAACAGCGAACATCTTGGATGTGTGTGTGTGTGTGTGGGGGGTGTCGATTAGGTTCGCGCTGCACGTTAACCCGAAAACCGCCGCCCCTCCCTTTTCAATTGCCAACCAGTTTTAAATTGCCAGCCCAAAGGCTGTTTGTTATGGGAAATGAGGGGGTTGCTGTTTGAAAACATTCCCACATGTTATGAAGGTTAAAGAAGCCTATAGACTGTGGCTTACCATGGCTGCCTGCAAGCCGAATTCTGTTGCCCGCCGGACCTGCTTGTGTGATCTCTCACACCAAATCGGCAGACCCTCAATATAACAGGCAAAGTGCAACCTTGGACCAAATGCATATGTGATATGTAATGTTTGGAGCATTGTTCTCTAATATGTGTCTTTTAAACTACTCCTCTCCCGTTTGTTTCCTCCCGCAGCTGCAAATGTTTCAACGCCACCCCTTTCATCACCGTCCCAGAAGCTAGCGAAGATTAGAAGTAAAAAAAAAAGGAATCGAGACGATATGTTCTCAGAACTCATAGAATCCTCCCACACTGAAGCTGCCCAGCAGAATGTGTGGAGGCAGACACTGTCGGAGTCCAGGAAGGCAGAATTTGATCGTGCGGACACGTGGCGTGCTGAAGAGAATGACTGGCGGGATGAAGAGAGTAGGTGGCGTCAGCGTGCAGAGAGAAGGCAGGATGCAATTCTGAGGCTACTGGAGGATCAAACGCAAATCCTCCGGCTTATGGCTGAGGAAAGGCGTAGGGTTCAGGAAAGGCCGCCTGAGCCCAGACCGCCGCTACAGCCCCTGTGTAACCAACAGCCCTCCTTCCCGAGTCCCATAACCTCATCCCCGAGACGCCCAAGAACGCGTTTGGGCGGCCTCCATGCACCCAACCACTCAAGTCAAGAGAACAGTCCAAGCAAGAAAGGGCTGGCATTCAATAAGTTTTAAAGTGCTGTGTGTCCTTGTCCTTCCCTCATCCCCTCCTCCACCACCCATCCTGATGCTTCCCTTCCTCCACCAGCTATCCCGGGAGACTGTGGCAGTTAGCCCCATAGTTCCCCCTCTTTGTTTTACGAATTAATAAAGAATGCATGATTTTTAAGCAACAATGACTTTATTTCCTCTGCGAGCGGTGATCGAGGGGGGGAGGGCAGGGCGGTTTGGGTAAAGGGAAGTAGAGTGAATGAAGGGGCGGGGCTTTTCATTACAGGGGAAAAACAGAACTTTCACACAGCATCCTGGCCATTCACGAAACTGGTTTTCAAAGCTTCCCTGATGCGCAACGCACCCTGCTGTACTCTTGTAATAGCCCTGGTGTCTGGCTGCGCATAACCAGTGGCCAGGCGATTTGCCTCAACCTCCCACCCCGCCATAAACATCTCCCCCTTACTCTCACAGATATTGTGGAGCGCACAGCAAGCAGTAATAATAATGGGAATATTGTTTTCGCTGAGATCTAACCTAGTCAATAAACTTCGCCAGCGAGCTTTTAAACGCCCAAATGCACATTCCACCACCATTCTGCACTTGCTCAGCCTATAGTTGAAAAGGTCCTGACTACTGTCCAGGCTACCTGTGTATGGCTTCATGAGCCATGGCATTAAGGGGTAGGCTGGGTCCCCAAGGATAACTATAGGCATCTCAACATCCCCAACGGTTATTTTCTGGTCTGGGAAGAAAGTCCCTTGCTGCAGCAGCCGAAACAGACCAGAGTTCCTGAAGATGCGAGCGTCATGTACCTTTCCCGGCCATCCCACGTTGATGTTGGTGAAACGTCCCTTGTGATCCACCAGTGCTTGCAGCACTATTGAAAAGTAACCCTTTCGGTTTATGTACTCGCTGGCTTGGTGGTCCGGTGCCAAGATAGGGATATGGGTTCCGTCTATCGCCCCACCACAGTTCGGGAACCCCATTGCTGCAAAGCCATCCAGTATGAGATGCACATTTCCCAGACTCACAACCCTTGGTACCAGCAGCTTGGTGATCGCCCTGGCTACTTCCATCACAACAGCCCCCACTGTAGATTTTCCCACTCTGAATTGATTTGCGACTGACCGGTAGCTGTCTGGCGTTGCAAGCTTCCACAGGGCTATCGCCAGTCGCTTCTCTACTGTGAGGGCTGCTCTCATCTTGGTGTTCTTGCGCTTCAGGGCAGGGGAAAGCAACTCACAAAGTTCCATGAAAGTGCCCTTACGCATGCGAAAGCTTCGCAGCCACTGGGATTCATCCCAGACCTGCAGCACTATGTGGTCCCACCAGTCTGTGCTTGTTTCCCGGGCCCAGAATCGGCGTTCCACTGTATCAACAAGCCCCATTACCACCATGATGTCCACCTTGCGGGGGGGCCTTTTTTGAGAGAGGTCTGTGTCCATGTCCTCATCACTGTCCTCAGGGCGCTGCTGTCGCCTCCTCGCCTGCTGTAGCTCTAGCAGCTCCTGGTTCTCGTTCTCCATATACTCCTGGACAATGCGCGTGGTGTTCATAATGGCGAGAACAGCCGCGGTGATCTGATCGTGCTCCATGCTTTCCCTGGTATGCTGTTTGCAGGACAGCAGAGTGGCAGCAGAAGCAGCGGGTGGATAACAATGGAGTCAGCAATATGGCACCCATATGAAAAAAGGCGCGAAAGGATTTTTTGCTCCCCCCTCAGTTGCTTTCACGGAGGGAGGGGGGAGCAAGGGTTAGGCTCATTTCCTTCTAGCTGCAGATGGTACAATATGCGGTGAGCAAGGAGGCGCCTTCCCTTCTAGCAGCAGATGGTACAATATGCTTGATATCCATCATCATCTCCTGGCCCCCTCAAGGATTGAACTCGCAACCCCGGGTTTAGCGGGCCAACGCTCAGACCGCTGAGCTATCCCTCCGCCCGTGTTCCAGGCAGTACTGAATCTCCCTTAAACAAAACGTAAAAAAGAGAATGACCAGAGTCACTCTGGCCACTCCCATTTATGTCCAAACGCCCCCGGCCAGCCACACCATAGGCCGCCGGCCAGGAGCACACGAATACCAATCATATTGTACAATCTGCTGCGAGAAGGCAAGGAGCTTCTGCTGTATGGTCCCGCGACCACGACCATTTATGGCATATTGCACCATCTGCAGCTAGAAGGCAAGGAGCTTCTGCTGTGTAGTCCCGCGACTACCAGCCTCAGGCGGAATGGCCCCCTCAAGGATTGAACTCGCAACCCCGGGTTTAGCGGGCCAACGCTCAGAACGCTGAGCTATCCCTCTGCCCGTATTATAGTGTGACTGAATCCCCACTAGACCTAATGTCCAGGCGTACGCTGGAGATGTACGGTAATTGTGAGCTGAGCAGGCTTCCGTAGCAAACACGGAAACCCCGGAAAAAAGGCGCGAAAAAGATTGCTTTCACGGAGGGAGGGAGGGAGGGAGGGATGACATGTACCCAGAACCACCAGCGACAATGTTTTCTGCCCCATCAGGCTTTGGGATCGCAACCCAGAATTCCAATGGGCGGCGGAGACTGCGGGATAGCTACCCGCAATGCAATGCTCCGAAAGTCGATGCTAGCCCCGCTACTGTGGACACAGTCAATCGACCTCATGGTCTTAACGCTCTTTGTGTGGGGACACACACAATCGATTCCATAAACTTGGGTTTTAAAATATCGACTTCTATAAATTCGACCTAATTCTGTAGTATAAACGTACCCTAAGGAATGAAATATTTATATGGGTAGCCATGTCAGGTCTTGCATTTCAGTGCAGCTCAACCGTTAGATTGTGTTCAGCTGCTACTTTTCCAAACGCAGTGAAAATACACATATGTATATTTTAACTTTTCTCCTTGTTCATACTCCTAAAAACTTAGAAAAACAAGCAGCATGGACAGCAGCACATATAATTAAGCACAAAGGATGGTGAGGGTGTCCTGGCCTCATAGTCACTGTCAATGTTTTTCAAGGGAATAAACAAAAATGCATGTAAACATTTTTCCAATGTGTGATTTGCAGTCAATAAACAGAAAATGCTAATCATACTAATTTCCTCCTACTGGTAAGAGATGCATAAGTAATCTATTAACATGCAAGGGCCAACAGGGTTAAGCTGTTCAAACATTGTCATTGATTTCTTCCCTTTTCCCATATGCTCACTTCTTCTCACTCAACTGGTACTAAGTAACACTTCTTTGCAGTTGTATTGTAAAAGTTTGTTCCCTTGAGAGTCTCTCAGAGGCTCTGCTGTTAAAACATTAATTACAAGGAGGTGAAGTATTTGACTAATCAGCAGCAGGAGTCTGTAGGGGTCCAAAGCTGAATGACAAATGCCAATATCCACTTTAGGTTTGTTGGATCAACAAGCCAATATGGTGAAACTGATCCATCATCTTGTCACCAATTCCCATAGCAGTCTCAGAAGCCTGCCAATTAAAAATAAATTGTAATCACTATACATCACTCAGCAGTGATTGCAGGCACATGATAAATAGGGACCTTTTCCTCTGTTCAGCTCTGATGTCTCGCTCTCCTTTTTAAAAAAAAATTTACACACTTTTGGCGTAGTGCAGATCCCAAATCCAGAAGTTAGAAACACAGAACATACCTTAAAATGCATTTCCCCCTTCCTTTCCATTACCATTTCATCAACTTGTATAAATTCATGTAGACTTGTGAGAACTGGCAGCCAGAAATCTAAAGCTGTAATTGTAATTACCCAGCAATGTGCCACTTAACTTCTCTCTCTCCTTTTCACCTTACATTTTGCAAATGCAGACTCAAGACAGTATGATACAATGATCCTCAAATCAGTTAAATCAACAAAAGATCTAGTTATTATACCATTCTTCACAGAAAGCATGACTCTGCGGCCCTTGCATAGAGAAGCTACTGTACTGACCAGGGCAATAACTTTCTAAATCCACACCACAAGTTTCTGTCCAAGAAGACCAGCACTAAAACCAAATTAAGGCTTTTCCAGGGCAGAGGAAGGAGGAGGAGTTGTATAACTTGAGTAGTAGCACTCCAAGGCATTCTCCCTACACATGTTCTCAGGGAGCACTGTGAGCCAGTACAATCTCCGTGCCTCGCTACTCCTCCTTTGGAGAAATAATAGTACCACTCCCTGCTGCCTACTTCCAGGTGTGCAGGGGCAATGAGGGCTAGAGCCATACCCCTAACTCTGGCTGGACACTCCCCCTCTCGCCATGTAGACTGGCAGAATAGCCTAGCATTCTTAGGAAAGTGAGTCTAAAATCTGCATGCCTTTTGTGTCTACATTGGAGCTAACAGGCTCTGTACAACCTACCCTCACAGCCTCCCTAATACAGTTACAAAGGGGCTGCGACAATGTACGAAAAGTATCCAACTTTGAAATACTACGTGCCCCACTGGCAAATAGCCTAGAGCAGAGGTTCTCAAACTGGGGTCCACCACCAGCGGGCTGCAGGCTCCTTTCAGGTGGTCCGCGGAGAGTTCCCTCTAAGGTGCGCGCCTGGGCAGCCGCAAACAAGAGAATGAAGGGCCACCCACGTAATTAGTGAAGCTACATAGGTGTGGCTCCACTAACTAGGTGCCAGGACCCTGGAGAAGACATGTAAGGTGAGGTGGTGGCCTTGTGGGGAATAGGGGGTAGGTGGGAGGAGGTAGTGGGGTGAGAAGAGGGGGTGCAGGGCTTCAGTGGGCAGAGAAAGAGGTGACTTTCCCCAGCTTGGGGCCTGCGGCTGCCGAGGAGAAACCCCCCTCCTTCCCAGCCCCAGCTTGGGGGCTGTCGCGGCAGGGAAGAGAGAGCACATCCATCACATTAGAAAGGTAAGACTACCGATATTAAAATATGACTCGTGTGCTTTTATTTGTAGAACAAAAAAATGTTAATTACTAAGGTGTTTTTTTTTAATAGAGAGCTTTTATCCAAAGAGCTTTATAATAGTTAGCTAACAGTACAAAGATCGTTAAGTGGTCCGCCGAGACCCTCAGCAATTTTCAAGTGGTCTGTGAAAAAAAAACAAAAAGTTTGAGAACCACTGGCCTAGAGGCTTGGTCTGCACCTAATCTGCATATAATATACTGTTTTTTTTAAAAAAAGGAATGAACTTAGCCATAGTATTTGCTTGCATCATCCCTGATAGCTACATAGATATAACTTGCTGTTTGACTTCTTCAGGAAGTAAAGCTGCAGCTGATGAACTTTGTCCTCACCCTGCAGTTACAAGGCCAGGCCAGTCCTGGGAAAAGATAGCAACAAGTGTTTCTGTGACTAGTTGCTCTCGTTTGTTGCTTGAATTCCCTTCCTATGGATTTGCACCCCTTCTGCGGTTGCTTTCCACTCATGTTTGTGGGCTTGGAGTTTTGTAGCACAAATGCTTGCCGAGGGCAATGTGAATGGCTGGGCTTACCACTGGTGCTGCCTGGTGGTTAGGTTCCAGGGTAACAGCTCTCTCTCATCAATAGCATGCCCTGCGGGTGGTCGCTCAGGTGCAGCCCCTCTTCCAGTAGATAGTAACTCAGTCCTCCAGCCAGGTCAGTATTGGAGACTTCCCCTTTCCAGAGTCCAATGAAGTTTAGAAGTCCAACAACCGCCCCCGCCCCAACCAAAAAAAAGTCTCCAGACCAACTCCAGGCTCCCATAGTATGCATCAGAGCATACAATGTCCTTGTCCCCATGATCTCCAGGGAGAAAAGGGCTTTATGCCACCCTCATGGCTAGCTATTAGGGGAGTCCGCATTCTCTCTCCCCACCAGGCTCCAGCCCAGCGCCCTACCAATGGCAACATTCTCAAGACCCCAGGAGTGCTTTGAGGCTGCCTCCTTGAGCCACTTCCTACCATATACTTTCCCAGTACAGCGCATGGTCAAAGTCACAAACAATCCAACAAGAGAGAGAGAGAGTGAAGTGTTTCTTAATCCTTAAGGACAAGCTAGTCATTCCTCTGCAGCAGCAGCCACTTGCAGTCCCCCATATCTCTGCGGCAAGGGCTCCCACTATACCCTTACTCAGGAGCTCTCAGGATAGATCTGCTCTCCCCTATGGCTCACCTCCTCCAGCTCAAGCAGGTGTGGTGTGGCGGGGCCTTAACCCCTTCTGTCCCAATTTAGGGTTTATTATATACCCCATCACAGGCAGATTTTAAATTCATTTTTGCAGAGCCCAGCACTAGAAACCTGAGTCTGTGAGTGTGTCTGCAGCTGTGGTGAGCATACCCGGGCTAGCTTTAATCTAGCTAGTGCAACTGTCAGGGTTCCCTCCCCCCTCTAAACTCTAGGGTAAAGACATGGGGACCCGCATTCAGAGCCCCTAAGCTTATTTTTTACCAGCTTAGGTTAAATCCCCCAAGGTACAAAATTCCCTGCACCCTGAGAAATGCTTCTTGCTGCCACCATCAAGTATCTAACAGGAATCCAGGAAAGGAATCACTTGAACTTCCCTCCCCCCCAAAATACCCCCTCAAGCCGTACACCCCCTTTCCTGGGGAAGCTTGAGAACAATCTCCCAACCAATTGGTTATACAGTGATCTAAAAACCCACCCCCTGGGTTTTAACACCATGAAAACAGTCAGCTTCTTAAAAGAAGGATTTTATTAAAAATAAAGAAGGTAAAATCATCTCTGTAAAAATCAGGATGGTAACTATTTCACAGGGCACTATATTTCCAAACTCAGAGAGATTTCCCCCTCTGGACAAAGCCTTAAAGTTACAGAAAACCATGAATAACACCCCCCCCACCCTTGCCCCTTCTAACACAGGGAATACACCAAGCCGAAATTAAACAGAAATCGATGTGCTATGCTATCTAAACTTACTTCAGAAAAGGGAGGTTTGATTTTCTGCAGGTTCCTTCTGTCTTCCAAGATCACTCTGACTCAGACAAAGACACACACAAAAACCTTCCCCCCTCCCAAAGTTTGAAAGTATCTTGTCCCCTTATTGGTCAGATGCCAGCCAGGTCAGGTGTCAGTCTGGCTACCTGCATTTCTTAACCCTTTACTGGAAAGAGGATTTTATAGCACTGCATCAGATCCTCTCCCACCTTCCCTTCATATTTATGACAGCAACTAAAAATAGCAGTGAAGATGCAGTGGCATGGGCTTCAGCCTGGCTGGTATGAGCCTGCCCAGAAACCTGCATAGGTATTTGTGGTGCTAGCTTGTGTCACTCCATCTTCACTGCTAGCTTTAGCCGTGCTAGCTAGACTAAAACCAGTGCAGGTATGCCAGCCCAAGTGGCGATCACACCTCCTACAGCAGTGCAGACGTTCCCTATGAGTTAACCTGCATTCAAATCAATACACGGAAACAAAACCGTTTGAGGTACGTAATCAATCTCAGCGAAGCGGTGCACCAGGGATATTCATTAGAAAGATTTAAAATGAAATAAATCAAATAATTTCAAATTGCCATTTCCTCACATTTATTTGCAATCTGTTTGGGGATACATCTCTCACAAAAAGAGATGAAATTTACTAAAAAAAATACCCCAAACTTTGCTATGAACGATTCACTCAGCTCTAAATGTTGGCATTCCACAAGCTGCACTCGGCACCAAGGCTTCACATGATTGGGCTCTTCTAGATTAAAGAAAAGCACTGTATTTGGTGATAGGATCCTGTTACAAAAAGAAGCCCAAAGGACAAGATGAGACCAACTTTAGTAGAGCAAATTTTCCACACATGGAAATGCCAAGGCCAAATGGATTTTTCAAATAGCTTCTTCCATTAATATTGCAGGCTGTGTGACATGAACAGGTGGTGTGCGCCTTTAAAAAGCATTCATGGGGGACTGAAGTCCCTGTTGCAATCATGTAAAATACTGATGATGTTTTGGCTTTAAAATAATGCATCCCCAGTGACCCATTGAGTTCAAATAAATTCATAAATTCCACTTGTTTAGTTATGTATATATTTACATTCTGGGTGACCGGGAGTTTTAATGGAGGAATTAAAATTCAGCAGGCAGCAATCCAAAAATGAGCACTGTACTCTAGGTATTGTTTTTAATCTTTTATCTGATTAACACTGATGAGCAAGACACCATAAAAGCTCTCCTAGACACTTTCAAACATCTAAAAGCAACAAGAAGAAGCTGTATTTACTTTTTAAAGTGAGTATACATTTAAATATTCACAGACCAAACAAAGGGAAATAAGCAAACAGAAAGCTAGGAAAATTAAAAATCCAGTGTTTTGAACTTCCGGTGGTAGTGTTTGTGCTAAGTTCAGAATGGGATTTTATAAAAGTTCAACTATCTTTTAAGCACCCTTTTAAAGAACTTCATATGGCAGACAAAATGCACAAGGGAAAAATTGGCACTTATGAACAATGAGCTACAATGAATTGGGGGATTTCCCCTCCCCCCCCCCTTTTTTTGGTCTTTAAATGGAATTTAAGAACCCATTACAGAAATCCAATACTTTTTATTGCCTTAACATTTGCTTCATATCCAAGGCCCTATTTTTTTTAAATAAAATCATGCCAGTTATTCATGCTGAAGATGAATTCAATTAAACAAAGCTACCTAACAAATTGTTTCTCTCTACTAGAACTATGCTAGCATTTCACAATGAAATCCAGACACAAGCAAAATATGACATGTTTCTGGTGGGCTTGATACAAATGTAGAGATGAGCACAAACCAGAACACTAGATCTGAACTCCTTTCACCCTTTAGGATCCAAATTTTGTAGATGGGCTTGAACGGTGAAATTTGGAACCAGACTTATCCAAATTAGAACCCACACTTCCTCAATGTAGTATGTGCTCTAAATATCACTGAAGAGTTACACATATATAATATGCCTTGTTTTAATCAAAATCCTATGAAACTATCATATATTGTTTCTGATCCTCTCATTGATGATTACTGAGGGCCCGATTCTGCCACCCTTAAGCATGTTGAGTAATCCTTATTCATATGAGTATACGATGAAATAAGAAGCACTCAATGAGTAAAAGCTGCAGAATCAGACTCTTCGTTATTTGTTAACACCAATGCAGAATTTTATCAGTAGCAAAGACAGGTAAGTACACGTGGCAGAAAACCCAATCTGCAATCAAGCATTTAAACAGCGCAAAACCATAACTTTTTTTAAAAGGGAGAAACACAAGGAAAACACAAATAACCAAGTGTGCAGGTATAGGTAAGGTAATAGCTTTCATTGGACCAGCTTCTGTTGGTGAGATCCTGGGACCAACATGTCTAAACCAACACAGCATCCAAGTGTGCAAGTGACAGGGTCAGCCATGCAGGAGAAGACTTCAACAGTGCACATTCGCAATAGACACCACACTACACTGTACTGTCAGTGAGTAATGGGTGTGCCACTTCTAAGCCCTTTACCAGCAGAAGTGCCCTCCCTTGATCTCCTTCCACAGAGCTGTGCCGGGGCTGACATGTGTGCAGGGGTGAAGTCCAGGGGGTGGAAAACATTCCCCAAATCCTGCACTGTTTCCGTGCCACTGTGGTGCTACGTGAACCTAAGCAGGTACACACAATGTAGCTGGCACAGGAGTTCTCATTGTAGGTGGCTGTGGAGCCACTGGGGAATCTGGTTGAACCACCCTACTGGCCCCACATACCCATCAGTCACTCCAGGAACCTGCTCCCTGTTCCTCCTCTCCTCTTCAAGGAAATGCTCCAGCAGTTTCTCTTCTCAGACTGTGTCCTTCTCTCTCTCTTCCTTGACCCTCTGGAAGGCAAGGTGCTCCTCATTCTTTTTGGTCACTAGTCTGACACACTCCTCACTGCTCCTCCATTTCCAGACCTGCTGCTGGCCCCAGGTAGTGCCCATTGTATTGGATGGGATGCCTGGACCAGCAGCTGCAGAGGTATCTGCAAATGGAAGGAGGCACACAGTATGTTAATTGTATTGCCATGTGGGAGGGAAAAAAATACCTCAACTTGTTTTTATCCTGTACCCAAGGCCAGAATTTGGAATAGTATAGAATGCTTCAAAATTACTCCTTCATTTTCTGTCATGAGCAGACATTCTCATGTCTGGCATTAGAAGAGTGAGACATACACAAACAGTAGGGTAAGTAACATAGATTTTGTTTCAAGTATAAACAGTTTAGGAGTTTGGAACCTAACTCCTTAGACAGGGAAGGGTGACATCAGTTGGCAGGGAAAAATCACCAATGGTGGCTCTGACTGAAGAACATAAACATTTTCTAAATATCAGAATGGAAAAAAGAATTGCTGTTCCAGGCACATGATGGGATCCTATCAACTTACACAATGGAGATTTTTAAGGAGCTGGTCTCGGAACTGCCTATGATTGAGTGGAGCAGTTTAGTGAGATACCTGGGTGTTCCAAGTGCATTGTCTCTCCCCAGAAATCTGAGAAATCATTTGGAACTTCTGATCTGTGAAATTGTTTCAGACATCACATTACAGGAGTGCAATGAAAGGTTAAAATTAACCAAATTTTGCATTAGAATACATATCTTTGCCACTGGCTCTATCGACTGCACCAACACCCTCTACCCCATCAACAGACATACGACGACAAGTCAGAGAGCCCAACAATGCCTGTGCACGAGCCATCATCTGAAATGGCATTTGAAGAAATCCAGAAGAATAAAAATGGCCTTGCAATGGGCACATAATCACCGCTACATGGCACAAATGTTGGCCAGCCAAAGGATCATCCACAGCATTAGGAGGATGAATGAGCAACAACCAATGACAGACACAAAGAACTTTACCACTTTTTTGCAGCCCCCTGGACTTATATGGAACAGTGAAGTGGTAGCCAAAGTACACATCTGTACTATGAACAGGATGAATGAAGAAAAAATAATTGTCACAATTAACTTTACCAAATGGGCTTGCAAACTGTAGTACACATGAGAATAGCTTAATAGTCAACGTATACACCAGCACATTACATAGTCAATCCCAGTTTCACAAAAAACACTACTGGCAAAATTACACACTCATGTCTGTTAGGCCATGCACCCTGTACCACTATTGAAAGGTTTAATTGAATACAAAGTATGAATCAGAGAGCGTTGAGTTTACATAGTAGTTTTTTCATTTTTTTTCCTCGCTTGGCATCCATCTTGGGCCTCTAACAGCAACGGCGGGATGTGGTGGGAAAAGGGTTCACTATGAAGGCCTATAGATAACCAGCTGCCACCAAGGGTAAACAGTATTTGGGGGGTTAATTTTTTTTCCCAACTGGCATCCATTTTGGGTACCTCATGGCAGTGGTGGGGGGAGCGAAGTATGGAAGGAGATTGAAGGAGAGATACATTTTAGACCTATCTAGGGTACCACCTGCCACCGAGGAAAAACATGCCTCATCCTGGAATACAACATCTTCTTCCATGAAAATAATGTTATTTGTCATAACCCAAAACGCCTTCCTATATAAACTGAAGATGAAGAACCTGCCAATAAATAAATAATAAAAATAAAACATGATGTTTGGCTCTTATCCAGCTGCAGATAGGTGCCCCATCCTTGCTCCACACTGTCGCCCAAAACTGGTCCACAAGTCCATCCCCAAATGGATCCTGAGAGAATCTTCCAGGAACTTCCACTTACCCATCCTTCGGTGTGTCTTGAACAGTAGCACCAAGTTCCATGGACAGATATGTGGACTGAGTCCCCTCTATTGCCACCCACTGCTATGTCCATATCTCCTTACTCCTGCCTCATGGTGAGACCCTCTTGGTTCAGGAGGATATCATGGCACATGCTGAGGGTGGTGCCAACTACCCTGTCAAGCTCCTTCTAGAAAAGACGTGCTGGGCATGTTACCAGACTGGCTGTTTGGAGTCCTTTGCCTTGTTGTAGAGGGACTTGAGGTGTTTAATCTGTTCCTTCCATTGCACCATTTGCTCAGCTAGCCTCTAAGAGATCTTTCCACAGATGAATATCATGCAAACTCCTGCTGAAGTCCCAGCTCTGGGTGTCATCACACCAGACGGTTACCAGCACCCTAGCATGGTTCTCTGGCCAGCTTGCAGCACACTGGGCAATGGGCATTTTGAAATGGTGGGGCGAGGATTAGTAGCATGTTGTTGGAGCAATCCATGTGCATCAAAAGGGAGTGTTAAACACTGTTTAAGGGAACATAAACATTAGATAACTTCCAGTCCCTGGAAAACAAGTGGGAGGGAACTGAAGGTGCTGAAATGGTCAGTGATGGGATGTTAGAAGTCACTACAGAGAACTTTTTCCTGGGTGTCTGGCTGGTGAGTCTTGCCCGCATGCTCAGGGTTCAGCTGATCGCCATATTTGGGGTCGGGAAGGAATTTTCCTCCAGGGTAGATCAGCAGAGGCCCTGGGGGTTTTTCGCCTTCCTCTGCAGCATGGGGGACAGGTCACTTGCTGGAGGATTCTCTGCATCTTGAAGTCTTTAAACCATGATTTGAGGACTTCAATAGCTGAGACATAGGTGAGAGGATTATTCCAGGAATGGGTGGGTGAGATTCTGTGGCCTGCATTGTGCAGGAGGTCAGACTAGATGATCATAATGGTCCCTTCTCACCTTAAAGTCTATGAGTCTATGAAAGGCGGAAGGTGGGGATTGTGGGAGTGACAGTGGAGGACTACCTAGACTTGAGGGCAGTTCACTCTGTCATGGCTACATCCACATCACAGAGTGGGCAGATGCAGAGCTAGATCAGATGGTGACACGTGGTCTTATCCACCCCCTAGGTGGGTACGGTACCTCAGGTTCTACACGTCCCTAGATGTGCATCTAAGGGTTTCCGGAGGGAGGAGTAGAGGGGATGAGAAAACTCAAAGCCAGAAGTGTAGATGTACACTTTCAAACTAGTGTGAACTTAAAATATCTCAGTCCTAAGCCAAAAGAGAGATTTATAAAGGAAATGGCAGCTCCACTAAAAATGCAGTGACTCTGCCAGGGCCCACTACAGCATTACTGGTACAGGAGGTTGAAACTGACTGGCATGCTACAGTATAATTATGAAACAGCATGGCTGCACTGAACAACAAAAATGGCACATTTTGTCTCTTTTCTCATACCCAAGCTTGGCATTTTTGGATATGCTGTGCCTTAGGTTATATATATATTGTATTTTATACATATGTGTGTATATATAAATCTATTGTAGATTGACTTTTGAGAAAATGTGAGGAATGTAATTTAAGTAATCCATTTTGTACATTATCTGAAAACCCGGTGAGATGTTTCTGCTTTAGCAGCTGTGTAAATAGTGCTTGCATCTGACTTATTAGAACAGAAGACAAAGCTCCCAAATGTCTCTGTTTGTTTCTGTTTGCTCATATGGACATCGGTCAATAAATGAGCAATCAGTTTTTAGAGTGTATATTGGAGTGTAGTATGTCACAGAAGCTGATTAGAGAGCACCATACATTCTTGAAGTCAGCTCTTAGGGCATTTCCCCATTTAACAATTATATATGGTAACTATATTGGTAATCTAGGCAGTTTAAATATTTTCCACTTGGAGACAGTCTTTTAGTTTTAAAGGACTGATCCTTTTCATTTACTTCATGTGATTTATCTGATTCTATTTTCAGCTGTAGATGTTTTAAATATTTTCTGAATGCTCAACTATAGAGCTGAACAAATCACTTACCATGAATAATCTACTGGATGAATGTAACTTTTTTTTCAGATCACTGAATATGCAAATGAAAATCATGATTCCTTTGAAAGTGTTCGTTATTCAGACTTAACTGATGATTAAATCTCTTCCAGTGGCATGACTGCAAATATTCAAAAGCAAGCTATGCTACTTGTGATTGGTCAGATAAGTCAGAGAGGATTGCTTTTGGTCCCTGGTTAGATGTGCATTCAAAACCTTTTGATGTGAATTCTTGCGTAGGTAACTCTGAAGTTCACCTTCTGCAAGCAGCTGTGTTCGATGCTGCTGCTGCTGCTATTTGCATGCTTCCCTTGCTTATGTTGGATAGTACCTTATCCTAGGAGTAGCCCCATCACAATGAACAAAACTGTTAATAGAATAAGGTACTATTCAACATGAATAAGTGTAGCAGAATTTGGCCCATTGTTATCACATTAGATCAGTGATGAGTGGTGCAAATCTGATCTAGGAAAACAGTTTGGGTATATCCTAGTCTCAATTGACCCTATCCTGTGAGGTGCTGAGCACCTTCATTAGGAGGGTTATGAAGTACACAAAAATAATAACAGCAGTTAGTGGAAGATCTGGAATGAACTCATGGTCTCTGGGTTTGCAATCGAGCATACTTAACTCTAGACTTCAGGGCACTGTGTGAAGTGTGAGGGTTTCTCTCTCTGTCCCTCACCCCTCATATGAAGGCTATAGCTTTCCACAAGATCACTTGTAGCGGGGGTCAAAATCATGATAAATTCATGAGCATTGGCAATACTGACACATGCTGTACAACACTGGAATTTCTCAGCAATACAGGGAGATTTAAGTATCCTCTCACTTTAGAGCTAAACACTTTTAGAAAGTTCCGTCTTACCTCCACTGCAATCATTGTAGACTCCAGGGGATGAAAGGTGGCCACTTTCTTCATGTTAGCCATTCTTCAGTTAATCCATAATTTATAAAACAGCAGGTTTGATTCTTTCCTCTCTTATACTGGGAAAAGGTATAGAAACGGGCAACAAAAATGATTAGGGGTATGGAACAGTTTCCGTATGAGCAGAGATTAAAAAGACTGTGACTTTTCAGTTTCGAAAGGAGATAACTAAGAGGGGATATGATAGAGGTCTAAAAAAATATTGATTAGTGTGAAGAAAGTGAATAAGGAAATGTTATTTACACCGTCACATAACTAGAACTAGGGGTCGCCAATGAAATTAATAGACAGCAGGTTCAAAATAAACAAAAGCACACAAAGCACAGTCAACCTGTGGAACTTGTTGCCAGGGGATGTTGTGAAGGTCAAAACTATAACAGGGTTCAAAAAAGAACTAGATAAGTTCATGGAGGATGGGCCCATCAATGGCTATTAGCCAGAATGCTCAGGGATGCAACACTATGCTCTGAGTGTCCCTAGCCTCTGTATGCCAGAAGCTGGGAGTGGATGACAGGGGATGGATCACTCAGTGATTACTTGTTCAGTTCATTCCCTCTGAAGCACCTAGCGTTGACCACTGTTGGAAGACAGGGTACTGGGCTAGATGGACCATTGGTCTGACCCAGTATGGCCGGTCTTATGTTCTTAATGGTGTATCTCCATTAGTGTTAGTGGAATGGCTCCTGCTTTACACAGGAGTAAGTACAAAGAAGGGAATCAGGTCCAAAGCCAGAAGGAGATGAACTCAACAACCCAGAATGCTGTGGGACACATTCCCTTCTGCAGTGAGCTCCATGGGCCATGAGAGAGCCAAATAAGGCTCTCTCATTATCAGGCTGAAACTGTCCAAGTTAGAGAATTGGGACAAACTGATGGGTTGGGTGTAGTGATGTGTAAAGAGATGTATAGCTTGTAAATTATCATATAAATAATACCAGATGAAATGTGTAAATTGGGAGCACACCTTCTGCATAAGGTGAATGTAACATCTCTGCGCAAGATGGCTTCACAGAGACTGTTATCGTATAGAACCCTTTTCCTGTACTATATGATTGGCTTAGAGCAATAAACCTGGTTGGCATTGGTTATCTGGCCTCTTGAATGTATTTCATAGTGAACCAAAGAGTGGTCAAGCAATTGACTATACAATTTATCAACAATTTATCTAAAACAATCAAATCAACATCAAGAAGAAAAAGAGAGCGAGAACACAAAACCTATAACAGACAAACAGAACCCCTGCCAATTGCTTTGCACTTGCTATCAGGACACTGAAGGTATGTCTACACTGCAATTAAAACCTCATGGCAGGCCCGTACCAACTGACTCAGGCTCAGGCTGCGGGGCTGTTTAATTACAGTGTAGACTTCTAGGCTCAGGCTGAAGCCCGAGCTCTGGGACCCTCCCACCTTGCAGGGTCATAGAGCATGAGCCACAGACTGAGACCAGACGTCTACACTGCAATTAAACAGCCCTGAAGCCTGAGCCCTGCAAGCCCAAGTCAGCAGGGTACGGGCCATTCACAGGTGTCTAATTTGCAGTGTAGACATACCCCAAGAGAAGACTAGTGATGAATATAGTGCTTGGTCCCAATGAAAGCAGCAGTAAGGAATTCAATTTAAAGTAGTGAGCCATCCCCCCCCCCCCACCACCACCATGGCCTCAAGCAAACCCCATTCAAGGAGCAACAAAGCTCACCGTTTAAGGCCTCAAGCACAGAAGCCAACACATTTGATGGACAAGCAAGATGGGCATCTTAGTCCTGATGGAGTCATTGGACAGCTTAAATCAAGAGACTGAAGCTGTTAGTCCTTTTTCTTCCTGACTACCATCTCACAGCAACAAAAACTGCCAATCTATCACCAACAGAAAGAGACAACTATGTGGCTTTATCAACTACTTTCAACCACTAGGACAGAATACTAAAACTAATGATGGATGAAGCAGTTTGATTAAAATAGGAAACTCCTTCCCTCTTCCCAATTAATTCTGCCTAAAACCTTAACCAAACCTCAACTGAATGTTTCTGGAGACTTGGAAAAAGTTCAGCTGACTTCCTCCCCCATCTCCATATTTCTCATTACTGTTGCATCTGTGACCACCAGTGGAAAAAGTACTGATTGAAATAAAGTGATTCTGTGGTATTTCTGGCCTGACTATAACAAGAAAGAACCAGAAACATCACAAGAGGTATGAGCTTTCAAGTTCAATTTTGCAGATTCTAGATGTTCAGAAAAGCTCTGGATAAACATCTCGACAGTTGAGTGCTTATACAAATCATCTGGGGTCTTCCCATCACTACTATAGAGGAAGGTTCAGAAGTTGAGTTTCAAAAGTGGTCTGGTTCCCTTCTTTGTCTATTGGTCTTCCATAGCTCAAAAAGGGTGACTGCCTGTAGCACAAGCTAACACAAACCTGTGGGTGCAACACAGGTAACATGTCTTTTGCTTACAGCCTACTTCAAGGTTCTTATTTTTTAAAAGATATATATTTAGGAGTTACTGATCTAGAGCGAGGACTCTAGTTTTAATGTAACTTGACAAATTTATTGTCACTTAGAGTAATTGCCAGGAGTTTAAGGGTATTAACTATTGAAATGAAAACATGAACTTGGCAAAGTAATTTGGTCAGCTGTACAAAGAACTAACTGATTTGGATCACAGAGTTATTATAAAACAAATTGCATGTGATAGTAGCGATATTATTAGTGATCCCTGTGGTATTGCCAATTAATTGTAACAAGAGTTAGCTGAAACCAGCGTGTTCCTCATATAAGCTGTATACAATGGTTGACAGGTTAATTTGAATGGAAGAAAATCAATATCTTAGAATTTTTTTCCCTCGTTTCAAGTGCCTGGATTTCAAAGTAGAACATTTTGTTAGGTTCACCTTAATAAATGTAATCATTTATTGAAGGATAGCCCTAAATCATTAAATAGAGACTTTGCTGCTGCCTAAGCAATTGAGAGCAAACAAGGCTTGCTCCAACAACTATTTTTCCAGTCAGATCAGTCTGGGTCTCATTATTAGAGGATATATTTTGCAGACGAGAGCTTCTGTGGTGAAGCAGTAGTACAGATTAATACGGCTCAATCTGATTCCCATGAATAAATAACTCATAAAATCATATTTTGACATTTAATTTGACTGAAGCCACGTTTTTGTTTTACACTCTTTTCTCCTGCTTAATTAGGGTTGCTATAATTATTATTAATTGAACAATTCTACTAGCAAGTATCTTGATAATTAAACAACAAACTGGGTGAGACTCAGTACAATACATCCAACTGAAAAACAAAACAATTTTCCAAAGCTCAGCGTGTTAGTCACTGTATGACACATTCAATCTAACTTTTCATTTGGAACATGCAGCTTATTTGCTTATCTTATGCAGCGGAAAGACATTTTAAGAGATGTGCTCATTGCTTGCATGATGATGGTTGTATGAACCTGTGATGGAATGTCAGGGCTGAACACGAGTAGTTTAAGAATAATTGGTGCCGATAACTACTAAATATTTTGTACAAATGTCCTTTTACGTACTTATAACTGTGGAAAATGAGCCTATATCCACAACAGAGCAACGTGATATCTTAAGTGTTGGAAGGCTGCCTGCTCTGCCCCTCTGTTGGATATTTAAAAGGGACAGCTGGAGAAAAGGGTTATTCTATGGATGTCTGGAATCCACCTGAATAAAAGTAGGGTTATAACAAAAGGCAACTTAATAAAAGGCAAGAAGGACCACCAGATCATCTAGTCTGATTCTTGTATATCACAGGCCACCAACACCTCCCAGCCCCTGTACACAAAACACATTACCCAAAATACTACAGCCCATGGGAGACTAAACCATTATGTGCCACTGGCAGAGAACAGGAGAGACAGAGGTGCACTAATGTCTGTGGTCCCTGCAATGACAGGGAATTGATTAAGTGAGATATACCCAGATCATCCCAGCAAGTGACTCTCACTCCATGCTGTGGAGGAAGGTTAAAAAAAACCAAACCCATGATTACTGCTAATCTGATCTAGGGAAAAATTCCTTCTTGACCCCCACATATGGCGATGGGTTAGGGCTGGCGCATGTGAGCAAGAACCAGCCAGCTAATTCCTTTCACCCAAGAATGGGAGCTTAAACCTTTCATTTCCTCTAGCCCTAAATATCTTCATCATCCCAAATAGTTTCTGATCTCGGGTACTGATGTAAATCTGGCGTAACTTGACTGGAGACAATGTTACTCCATCTTTACACTAGTAAAAGTGAAATAAAAAACCGGGTTCATAAAGTTTACTGTGATGATCTGATGTAGGATTGAAGAAAGAAGATGAGATGGGATGTAGGATGGGAGAATAGAAGAAACAGAAGAATGTGAATAATTGTATAGAAACAAAGAACAAAGGAATTACAGTAAAAGCTGTTTTATCCGGCATATTGGGAGAATGCGGGGTGCCGGTAAGTGAAAAATGCTGGTTAACTAAGAAGGAAGGAGTTTGGGTGCAGGAAGGAGCTCGTATCAGCCAGTTGGGGCACAAGAGGGGTTTCAGGGTGCTGGATCTGGGGGGCGCTCACCTCGGGTGGCTCCCTGCAAGCGGTGAAGTGTCCCGGCCACTCCTAGGAGGAAGCGCAGCAGGCAGCTCTGCGCGCTGCCTCCACCCGCAGACACCACCTCCACAGCTACCATTGGCTGCAGTTCCCAGCCAATGGGCACTGCAGAGGTAGTGCTTGGGGTGGGACGGGGGCAGGACTCAAAGCCACCTGCCACTCCTCTGCCTAGGAGCAGCCGGGACAGGTCGCCACTTATGGGGAGCCGCCCGGGGTGAGCGGCCCCCAGATCCAGCATCCCACACCCCAAGCCCCCTCCTGCACCCAAACTCCCTCCCAGAGCCCGCACTCAACATCCCCCAACCCCCTGCCAGCCCCGCGCCAACCGGACTATAAACCTGAATTTCAATGAAGATCAGAAATGCGGGTTTGTAGAGCTCTCTAGTTGGTGAAGTGCCAGATAAAACCACGGTTACTGTACCACTTTGTGTCACCAGTGGTCCATCTTGTCCAATATCCTGTTTCCAACAGTGGTCAGTAAAAGCTGCATCAGAGGAAAGTGTAAGTAATGTAGTATGTGGTTCTAGAATAACCTGCCCACAGGGAAAGATTCTTCCTAATCCCTATTAGTTAGAGGTTAAAGCATGAGTTTATATCTCTTCCAAAACTCTGTTTTGTTTTTTTAAATACTTATTATTATAACTCTTATTCCTAAGAGAATCTGTCAGGAAAGGGACATCTGTCAATGTCCCCGCCCCCCCCCCTCCAATGATCCCACTCATTTTACTCATTCAAGTGTTATGTGAGTTACAACGCCTTTAAAATCGGGTGTGGTTTAAATGGAAGAGATGCTAGTGTTCATATTTATACATCTACATGAATGTACGTGTGGGGAAGGGGTGTGTGAGAGAGAAACAGTTTTCAATGGAATGCTCTTAGTATTGTGAAGCAGTAACATAAATAAATGCCTCAGACCATTTCACTCCCTCCTCTATTCTTCCTCTGTCCTCCTCTCTTCCGTGCTTCCTTTGCTACCAGTAAGTGTCAAGAAGTCCTGGCTGAATTACAGAGGAAGGCATTAAAAGGCTCATGAGAAAGCTGAGCTCTTCTGGGTAAAAATAAAATAAAGCTATAATTTTGTGCAGATTCCATTGTATCAAAAATGCTGACATTCATCCCTCTCTGGGTCTCATTTGCACTGTCAGTACAGCCATCATTTTAATGTGTACACATTGGTTTGCGTGTGAGCAATATAAATGCACTTCTTCAGCATAAATAATGTTCTTTGTTGGATTTTCTTCTGTTGTTTTTACAACCCAAGACCCTTCCACGAGGCAGATAATCACAAAGTGTCATTGTCAATGAATCACGCAGTAATATAGGTATGTACGGGCCACAAACTGCACCCTGTTCCATGTGACAAACATATTCAACATAAATTATCAGCAGCAGGTTTATCTGGTGGCAAACTACAGCCACAAGACCCTGACTTGATTTCCTGTATATCACAGGCCACCAGGTTATCTCCTGCACCTTAAAATTCCTGTCAAAGCACTTTTACGGGGAGTGACTTAAGCTTTCGACCCCAGCAACTACCCTGTTGTTACTGCATTCGAATTATTGCTGTATATGCATAATGATTAATAGATTAATGGGCTGTCTGGTCTTATTATAAAGGTCCAGTGGGGGAAATGGAAGGATTTCAGCTCACCCAACTATATGGCTAATCTAGAGGAGGTGAATCTCAGCAAATATTTCAGAACTAAATGACACACACTCCTCCACAGTGCAAATCATCTTAAATGGGCTAATAAACAATGCTTCCCGCCTCATTTCTGTTAAGCAGTGTGTTCAGGAGAATTGGTGATCAAGCATTCCAAGGGCAACACACTGATAAGTTGCCTATATAACCAATATTTGAAAACATAGCATTTCCTATCTTGGTCCAAGGCATCAACTAATTGAGTCTATTATCCGGCTTCCAGCAGTGGCCCCTCTCGGATGCTTTGGATAGAGCCTAACATACCCCATAGGGCATTTAATCATCTGAGAGGGCAAATCCTCCCTGAACTCTGCAGCAGTAACACTAACAACTGAATATGGAAACAACATTAGAGTGGACAGCATCTAACAAGAGTCATAATGAGCTGGATTTCTGGACAAATGCATGAACATCTGCACCCCTAATTTGCACATGGAAGATCATTTGCACATATAGCGGATCACAGAATCAGCCTACCTAGACCGGTATCCTGTCTCTGGTAGAGGCTAACAGCTGCTGCTTCAGAGGGAGACAATAAACCTCCATAAAGATCCTGGAAAGTTTCACAACCCCCTACAGGAGATGCACGGATTCCTTCTTGACCCTAAGCAATGATTTGCTTATTCCTTGAAAAATACAATGTGATCACTGTTATTATTTTAGCTTCAGCTTACATGGCCACCAGTGTTATTAGTGATCATAAAATTACCAAACCCTTCTAAAAATCCAGCCACACTCTATTTGTCATAGTGACCTCTCTTCAGTAGCACTGGATGTTCACAGACACAGGGTATTTTCTCCCTTGCCCATAAGGGGATGGGCAATGCATAAGGCAGGGTAGTGGGTATGTTGTGGGGATGAGGAACAGGTCAAATTAAATGCTTTTCTATCTATATTGGTACTGGGGCATTTGATCCTTAGGTAACTGATGACTGCCTATTTATTAGCATACTTTAAAACACTGTCAAGCTTGCCTGCTCCTCAGAGCTCTGAATCTCTTATTGCACAATATTAATCTAAAGAAAGATGAGTTTCTTTTATTGCTTCTAATTTTTACGGCATTTTAACTATGTTGCGTGCCCTTGTTCTCATATTATAGGAAAGAAGTTTTTTTTTTAAAAAAAAGTAGGACCTTACCAATTTTTATTACTCTATTCATAATCTGAAATACATCGCTCAACTCTATATTGTGGTACTGTCTCTTTAAAATTAGCCATATGGCTATCACCAGAGGGCCTCCCATTATCAGGGTCTCTCACATGGTGCAGGAAGATTCAGGCCAGGGCTACGCTACAAACTGACATCAGTATAACTACATCACTCAGGGGTGTGAGAAATCCACAACCCTGAGCAACGCAGTTATACCAACCTAACCCCCAGTGTAGACAGCGCTGGGTTGACAGGAGAATTTCTCCCATTGACATAGCTACAGCCTCTCATGGAGGTGTATAGACTACGCCGATGGGAGAATCTATCCCATCGGCATAATAGTGTCATAGGCGCTGACTCCGTGGGTGCGCCGGGGCTGGAGCACCCACGGGGAAAAATTAGTGGGTGCTCTGCACCCACCAGCAGCCAAGCTCCCCTCCCCCCCACCCCACTTCCTCCTCCGCCTCCTCCCCTGAGTGTGCCGCGTCCCCGCTCCTCTGCCTACCTCCCGGTGCTTCCTGCCTGGCCACTGCCAAACAGCTGTTTGGCCACTCCATGTGGGGAGGGGAAGCGGGAATGTGGCATGCTCAGGCGAGGAGGCGGGGGAAGAGGCAGGGCCGGGGATTTGGGGAAGAAGTCGGAATAGGGGTAGGGAGGGGGTGGAGTTGGGGCAGGGACTTTGGGGAAGGGTTTGGAATGGGGGCGGGGCAGGGGTGGAGTCGGGGCAGGGGCAGAGAGGGAGGGTCAAGCACCCACCGGTGGGAGCAGAAGTCGGCACCTATGAGTAGAGTCTTCACTAGGGCTCTAGAGGGGTGCTGCTACACCGGTGCAGCTGTGCTGCTGCAACATTTTAAGGACAGACCTGCCCTGAGGGTCTGCATGCTTATAGTCTAGGAGCCATTTTGTTATGTATTTAATAACGACACTGGTGGTTTAATCCTTAGATCCCTGGTCTTACTCTGTGTTCCTGAAGTACAGAGGCTGCAGCATACTCACAAGAAGATATGGTCAGACAGCTGAAAGTATTAGAAAGCAGCATTTTATTGCCTTTAAGGGCTGAGCTTCCCAGACAGCGAGTCTGGACAGGGTTCTGTGAAGGTCTTGTTATGCACAGGCAGATAGACTCTGACTCAGAATAAAGCAGAGCACTTGCAAGCACTGCGTGGTCACTGAACACCACAAAGTCCACTAATTCTTCTTTCATTGTTAGCAGTAGCCCTCGTATGCCTTGGGCAGCAATAGTCGTTCTTTATAAACTAAAGATCTGTGCAATATTTTCTCCAAACCTAGTTTTAGAGTAACAATCATTTTGACCACTACCATTTAGTGTCGTTGTTGCCATAATCAGAAAAAGGGGTAATGTTTCCATTTCCGAGATGTCAAACAAGGGCCAGGGCATGCAGCCCATAATCGTATCATCTCCAACTGATTTACTGCGTTGGAGTGGCAGAAATGCAAGAGCGGGAAACAATTGATTAAAGCGCGGATCTATGCTGAAAAGTATGTACATAAAAGTGACACTGTTGTCTTGTAGCACCCATTACAACAGAGAACAAAGTCAGCCAGTCAGTAAACACAAAGGGGATTCTTTATTTGGGGTATTGGACCTGCACAGACACTGCAGCTCCCTAGGTATTCAGTTCACAGACTAAGGAACAGAGTTCTGCAGTGCTACTATTCAGGGTCTGTCTAAATCATGGACAAGATTTGACAAAGCTGGAATGCATTGCTGGCCACTCTACATCTACCCCCATGCTAATAAGACATGCATGTTATTTAACTATGTGCGTAAATGTAAAAGGCCCATTAGGTCTTTCATTTTATCCAAGAAGAGACCACACCAAGTATGAAACTGACCTAAGAAAACTGGACAGAAAATTACCACAAAGTAAAGTAAAAGGATTCATCCCAAAGGAGCCCTAGGGAATTAGGCACCTGAATTTTAATATGATTTTGGCACCTAACTCCCTTTGACAATCCCAACCAATAACAGTAGAAAGAGGCAGTGATTACTTGCACTTGAATCATTCTAAGCAGCTACCTAACCAGATGGAAGCAATGAACATGGAGCCAGATTCTGATCTTGTATAAACACAGATGAATTCCACTGACTTTCACCGGAGTTCATCAGTATTTACCAATGTCTAACAGATCAAAATTTGATTATTTCTGTCTCCCTTTGAGCATTCACAGATTACCCTTGAATGGTAAACATACGTTTATGACTGTTGCATGTGGTATCTGCTGGGTAATAATATGAGGGACCCCATGTTTCTAAAATTAAACTGGCTCTTTATTAAGAGGACTATTTACAGAGATGCTGCAGCTGCAGCTAGCATTCTAGCCATGTGCATGCAAACTGACTTCCTAGTACCTCCTCTAGATTCTTCCCTTCTGCAACATATGCTCTTCATTCCAAGTTCCGCTCAGGTTGCTACAGTTCAGCTGATTTGGATAACCTATCCCTACTTGTCACTGGGACACCAGGGGATGGACTATGTACTTTACCAGCGAGGTATAACTTACGGACACTATGCAATCACTCTCAGGGATGGGCAGGGAGGTTCATTGGCAGTGCCTCAAGGAATCTATTTTGCTCTTGTGACCAGGTATATGGGGTGGACTGTGAAGGTGTTGTATGCCTAATGCACCCTGGTAAATGCTCATTTGGTCATCTTTACCTTTTGTTCTCTCACTCATGAAATGTGAAACTAAACTGGGAATTCATCTTGAGGGAAAAGTGTGGAGAATGTCTTGAAGCATTTTAATATTCAGCATTTAACCGTGTGACGGGGCAAGGCCAGATGGCTATAGAAAAGTAGAGGGAGACAGATATATTAGCCCCAGGCTAAACAAATCCCCGTTACCAGGATACGTAAATGGCAGCTACTCCAGGTCAATTAAGACACCTGGGGCCAATTAAGATCTTTCCAGAAGGCAGGGAAGATAGCTAGGTTGATTGGACACCTGAAGCCAATTAGGGGCTGGCTGAAACTAATTAAAAGCCTCCCAGTTAGTCAGTTGGGTGTACATGTCAGGAGCTGTAGGAGGAAGCCACGCTGTTGGAGGAACTAAGCAGTACAAACCATTTCAGGCACAAGGAAGGAGGCCCTGAGGTAACAGTGAAGTAGATATTGAGGAAGTGGGGGCTGCTGTGGGGGAGTGGCCCAGGGAATTTTACGTGTCCTATTTCCAAAAAGTCAGCTACAATAGCTGCTACTATTAGGGTCCCTGGGCTGGAGCCCGAGTAGAGGGTGGGCCCAGGCTCCCCGCCCTCCCCTCCTTGATTAATCACGGAGACAGGGAGAAAACAGAAACTGTGCGAGGGAGGATTGCTTCTTCTCACCTTCCTTGCTGGCTTATGATGAAAATGGCTCAGTAGGCTGTGACACTTGCCTCTAGAGAGAAGGGCTATGTGGACGGTCATAGTGAGCCTCTGAGGCTAGCAAAATCCACCAGGAAGCACAGGACCCACAGAGACAAGGACAGAGCTTTGTCACAACTGATAACAATGTATCAGAAATACTCTGTGTTGTGTTGGGGCTTTTCAATTCAAAGTGATGCAGTTTGTCTCTTAATGTCAAAATATGCCTTTAAAAAAGCCCAATACAATGACATACCCATTATTCCTCCAGAAATATTGGAGATTGTATCTTTAATAATTTAATTTTCATCACTGCATCCACTAATATCGAATATATTAATGTTAGGGTAACACTGAACATTTGTAATAGGTTTACTCTTCTTTATAATGTCTGAAGAATTGATCTGTTGTATCTTTAAGAACCATTCTCTGATGAAGTTTTTTTCCCTTGTCAGTTTGATTTACATAGTGTATTCATGAAACTTAATTACATTAGCATAATTGTTATAAGGGACTTTTTTGAAATGGAATGTAACTTAGCCCCATCCAGATTGTTATGGGGTTTTATTGCTTTAAAAAAAACTTTATCATTTAAAAACATAAATTACAATAGCATCCTTCAAAGCTGCTGCCACTAATGATGCTCTGCAAGAGAAGGTTGTACAAACACCACACTATGGGGTGCTAGACCTCACAAATATCTAGACCAGTGATATTCAGACTGAGGTTCAAGAACCGCAACTACCTCTTTAATGCGTCTCCTGCAGCTCTTCGCAGCACGATATGAAAACACTGTGAGATTTTAATTATTAACCGATCAGAATGCTTTTACTAGATTATTAACCAATTGTAGTCGATAAAATAATACTTGGTCAGTCATTTTGCTGTGAGAATTTAAATATATATACACACACACACAGAGGGAGAGAGAGTAATTGAAAATGAATTGGACGGTCATAGTGAGCCTCTGAGGCTAGCAAAATCCACCAGGAAGCACAGGACCCACAGAGACAAGGACAGAGCTTTGTCACAACTGATAACAATGTATCAGAAATACTCTGTGTTGTGCTGGGGCTTTTCAATTCAAAGTGATACAGTTTGTCTCTTAATGTCAAAATATGCCTTTAAAAAAGCCCAATACAATGACATACCCATTATTCCTCCAGAAATATTGGAGGTACTTTTGGGCAATGTTGATTGCTAATTTGGCTTCTGAACCACTGAGGTCTGAGAATCACTGATCTAGACCTACATAAAAGGGTTGAAAAAAAGTTCTCTCTCCAAGCTATTAGGGTCCCTGTACAGTATCAGAAGTCACAGTACATCACAGTATCAGGAGTGTTGTCAAGTGATTGGAACAAAGGAATGGTTGGGAGTGAAGACTCCTAGATCTATATATTTCTCTTCCTGTGTCTGCACTGGCTCTCCCTATGTGATATCAAGTAAGTCACCATGGCTCAAATTTTTCAGAGTGGTCTCTCATTTTAAGTGCCTCATCTTGACACCCCCAGGACCTGATTTTCAGAGGTGCTGAGTAGCTACTTTTCTCACTGAGTTCTACTGGAATCTTAGCAGCTCTGCAAATCAGATCTTAGGGGGCAGATTTCCTAACATATTTAGGCACCTAAAATGCAGATAGGCACCTAGTGGGGTTTTCTAAAGTACCCCCTATGGACCTAACTCCCATCGAAATAAACTCCAATACATATCATTTTCTATTGGTCCAGGCTGAGTTCAGACAAGACATTGTCTAAATTGCACTTGATGGACACTGTCACTTCTTTCAGCATTAAAAAAGTCAGTTATGAAGCCCACCACGCAGCAAGAGACCATAGTAGAGAAAGAGATTAAGACTTGATATGTTCTTCAGACTGTCTAAAAGGTTGTGTACAGATGATTCAAAGTGCTAACTACAGTATCTCAACACCAAACTATTGCTCCACTGGGATACTGGTGTACTTACCAAGAAGGCTTTAATCTGCTATTTCCTACCTAGGAAGGGGTTGTATGAAACTCTACTAAGATGTTGTTAAATCATCTTGGACCAAATCCTGAGAAGTGCTAAATTCTGTCATGGTGGAAGCCTCAGGTTCTGTCCTGTGGAATTTTATTTAGTTCTAATTTCTTAAAATCTTTTTAAGGACTTTGAATAAATGTTGAGGATATGGGATCCTGAAAAGTTTCCGAGTTGCTTTGTAAAACTTTAGATCACCTCCAACTTATGACATAGGAAGTATAAGCATAACATATGGTTGATTTTGAGCTTCACTGCTTGGTATATTACTATTCACTGTGCACTGAGGGTTTTTTGTAAGGTTGTGAATTAGTTCAGCAAATCTTTATCCAACTACTGCTGAAAACAGGTCTTTTTATATAGCTTTCCGATGATATTTGCAGAGATACAAGTTAAGGTAAAAAGGTTAAAGCAAAAAAAAAAAAAAAGGGGTGGAGGGGAGAATTTGTCAGTATAGTGCCAGTCTCAGCATTACATAAAGGTAACTATTAAACTTGTTCCTCAGTTTAGAGAGGTAAAACACAAAAAAGACTAACTGGGGATGTATCAGAGAATTAATGAACAAGTTTCAAATAATAAACGGAGGCCTTCATGTTATTTTACAAAAGGTAAATAATACTTTTCAGATTAACTAAAATTTGCTTTTTAATGAGAGAGAGGCTTACTTCATTTTGATTAAATACTATAGAAGTGTGTATGTGGGGAGAGGGGAAGAAGGGAATGTATCTAGAGAGAGAAAGATGGCAATGGTTCAAAGAGGTAGTTTAGATACTTTCCTCTAAGGAATAAGGCAAAGCAGGTGATCAAGTCAGAGGATAAATTATTTTTTGTTCCCCACTAAAAAGGATTTTTTAATAGAAAATGAATATTTACAGATAAAATAAGGACAGGGAAGATGTGAAGGAAAATGCTTAACAAAGCTGTGATCATATTAAGAGCATTAGTTGTTGAAAAGACAAAGGACACACAAACACCTGGAAGAATTAACTGTTGCAAAATCAATCTAGAGATACAAGGGGGAAAAATGAAATATGACACTACCCATTTCTTCCCATTTAGAGAACAGAACAGCTGAGACTTTGTCACCTCCCACAGCAGAGAGAGGAAGGGGTTTGCCCCTTCCTCCAGCCACACCCCTTACATGCAGAGGGCTAGTGGGAATGTAGAATGTCTACATCCCCCATGGATTCCATTTACACAGGGGGAGTACCCAGCTGGTCATATCTGCTGGCTTTATGGCCCCTTAGCAGTAACTTCTGCACTGATTTTCAGCTAGATATCTCTGGTCCCTAGAGCAACATGCCAAGCAGAGTGACTCCTCCCCTACTGCATGCACTTGGAGTGGACAGGCCTCTGCAGTGCCTGGAGCAGATCCTGGGGTCTTCTACATCAGTGGGTTTTCTGGCCTTTTCTACTACATTTTGCTGCCCTCCACATATGGCCCATGTATAGTGCATTATTATTTACTGCATGAAAGAAATGTAACATCAGTGATTATAGAAAATGTATTTACTTTGTTTTAAAGATGCCCTGTTTCACTATAAAAACTAAAATATTCAATGAAGAACATTTATCATGAAGTGGGCAAAGTCTGAAAGAAATGTATTTGTGAAGGTTGAAACTGTTCAGTAGTGTGAATACTTTGGAAATTATTGGTAACATTTTTACAGCAGTTTAGCACAAACAATTGAACGTTCCTAGACATATCCATTCTTTATGCAGGCAATAGCTGTCACAGCTGAAGAATTCCAGGGTGAGTTAGAACTGGTGAAAGACAAGTGCAAAGGAGAGAGTTCCTCAGCTGACCTGACTTTTTCACAACCTTATTTACGCCAAGTAAATAGATATGAAAACATTAGGATGACTGAGCATAGTAAGAAGACGACCCTGAAGGAGCCATACAAAACAACAACAAAATTTCAATCTCTAATCCAAGGATTCTCAGATTGGACATGGCAGATATACAACTGCCCTGTGCTGTTGAAACAAAGTTGAATATAGCCCCAAAGGTCAATAAACATGGCTGCTGGCTCTGTGATGTAAGAGTAGTTACCTCTCAGCTCCATCCCCTTTCACTTCTGATTGTAAGGACAAAAATGGGGAAGGTAAGATCAGAGCACAGCAAATGTTGTCCCTACATTTTTTTCAGAACTGATACTGGGAATCATTGAGCAGTAAGCCCCACTTCTGTATCTGAATAAATTGGGTAAAACAATTTTAAAAAATGGAATTATACAAACACCTAGATGGTGATGGTGACTGGGCCTTCTGCAAAGGAAAATCATGCTTCATTAGTCTATTTGAATTCTCTGAATACGTCAATAACAAAAGTCTGATTAAAGCAGAACCAGTTGACAATTTATGTGGACTTTCAAAAACCCTTTGACAGGGTCTTTCACAAAAGGCTCTGAAGAAAAATGAAGTAGTCATGTGAGAGGCAAATTACTGTCATTGATCAGAAAATGGCAGAGAGAGAAAACAAAGTGGGAATAACAGGTCTATTTTTCATCATGGCAAAATGTTAATAGTGGAGATCACCAAGCTTCTGTATAAGGGACAGAATTTAATACTTGTATTAATGGTCTGAAAAAGTGGGGCAGGAAGCAGTGAGGTAACAAAATTTGTATGTTACAGATTTATTTTGTCTAAACAGGAGATGGCCGTGAGGAACTTCAGATGGACTTAACTAAGCAAAGCAAGTGAACATCACCATAAGCAGATGAAATTCAATGTTGACAAATGCAAGGTAATATGCATTGGACCTCTCTGATGGATCACAGCCTTTTATACTCCTGGTAGGGTCCCCCTTGGCAAGCAGGTATGATGTGAGCCTCCTCACTAACCGTGGTCCAAACCTCAAAAGACCCCAGTGGTGGATCGGGCGCATATAGAGGACCTTTTAGTACTCTGCAGCTATGAAGGTGGATGAGGAATGCAAAAGGAGGGAGGCCCCTGTTTGTCTTGGATCTCCTTGCCACCAGGTTAGGGTTTTCCTCCTGTCAAGTTTTGTGTGGTTACCGCCTGCGCACCGGTTTCCCCACATTAAAAGATTTCACGCACCGGCCTCTGCTGTCAACTGTGATGCCCTATGGAAGGTGCTGTGTAGGTTTGGCTGTCCACAGAAATTCATTTCCATCATCAGACTATTCCATGATGGGATGACTGCCACCATTTTGTGCAACGGCTCAGAGACCGAATCATTCACCATTCGCACTGGTGTCAAGCAGGGCTGTATCATTGCTCCAACACTCTTCTCCATTTACCTTGCTGTGACGGAATCAGGATTGAGGAGTTGGCCATGCATACGATACTCAATCTTCAACGTCTCCAAACAAAATCTAAGATAACGAGAATTGGTATCACTGACCTTCAGCATGCAGATGACTGTCATTCTTGTACACACAGAGGCTGACCTGCAAAGCACCCTAAATCTTTTTGCAAATGCCTATCACAGCCTGGGTCTCTCTCTCAACATTGGGAAAACCAAGGTACTCTACCAGCCCTCACCTGCACAAACTACTCTTCATACGCCACAAATCACCATCAGCGGAGTACCCCTGGAAAATGTGGACCATTTTCCGTACCTTGGCAGTCACCTCACCCAAACAGCCAGCATTGACACAGAAATTGAATACAGGATCCGCTGTGCCAACACATCCTTTGGAAGACTACTCACATGAGTCATTGATGATAGGGATCTGGAAACAGGCACCAAGATCTTGGTTTACAAGGCAGTTGTCATCCCCACCCTTCTCTGTGGGTGTGAGACCTTGGTAACCTACAGATGACAGCTAAAGCTGCTGGAGTCGTTCCAGCAGCGTTGCCTCAAGTGGATTCTCAGGATCAGCTGAGAAGACCGATGCACTACCATCAGCGTTCTCTCTGCAGCCAACATCAGCAGTACAGAAGTGCAGGTCACGAAATACCAAATTCGCTGGGCTGGCCACTGTGTACGTATGCCTGACACTCACCTCCCGAAGCAAGTACTCTTCTCTCAGTTAAGTCAGGGAAGAAGGACTCATGGAAGGCAGCGGAAGTGTTTCAAAGACGCACTGAAAGTACATCTTAAAAAGGGAGGCATCAACCCAACAAAGTGGGAGGACTTGGCACAGAACAGAACACAGCGGCGCCACACCACACACCAAGCCACAGCTCACTTTGAGGAGAACAGATGTGCTCATGAGACAGAGAAGCAACAAAGGAGGAAAGAAAGGGCACAACAGTCCAGCCAACAACTATGTCTCCTCCAAGATTACACCTCTCACTTCTGTGGGAAAATCTGCAGGGCAAGAATTGGGCTCCTCAGCCACTTAGAAACTCACCAATGAACCCCCTTGGCAGACATCATCCTCGCATCGAGGGATAGCTGGAGACTGCGTTGCAAGGGAAAAAATGAACCGCTTGGATACCTTACTGGGTTATACATTAAATGCAATAACTCAGGAAAGCGACCTGTGTTTAACTGTGGACAGCTTACCTTGTAACAGCAGCAGTCAAAAAAGCAAATAAAATGATAGACTGAATAAGGAATGGGATGGAGAATAATATAGAAAAGCTATACAAATCAATGGTCTATCCTCTGCTGGAATATTGTGCCCGCCTCAAGAAAGGAAATCTAGAGGGTGCAGAGACAGGTGACAAGAATGATTAGCAGCATGGAAAAAACTTATATATAAAGAGAGACAGGAAAGAATAAGACCATTTACTTTAGGAGAGATGAATAAGAATGGAGATGATAAAGGTATACAAAATAATAAATGGTATGTAGAAGGTAAATCAGGCACTTCTATTCACACTCAATGAAAATGGAAGGCAGTACATCTAAAACTAGTAAAAAGAAAATAATATTTTCCCCCAAACAGTGCACAATTAGTCTGTGGGGCTTGTTTGCACAAGAAACTACTGAGGCCAATAGCTCAGTAGGATTCAAAAAGGGTTGGGCATTTTTATTGATAAGAGAATACAGAGATCAAATTGCAAGAATCAAAACCAACAAACTAAACAACAAAAACAGAATCCCAGATTGTTCTGGAAGGGATATACATTCTCCTGCTCCATACCAACCTAGCTACTGAGGATAAGAAGAAAACTTTTGTAGGCAGGTATGAGGGTGTATACAAACCCCACATCAGGACCAATGGTATGAAAAGGCCATACTGGGCCCAGATAGCCATGTCCCTCCAGATCTGCTGAGCATTTTCTGTCTGGAGGAGTAGGTTAAAAGGAGCTCAGAAGCCTAAGTCTAAGGGTGGTGGACAGACTGCAGGAGAGAGGGAACCTTCTGCAGAAAATCAGGCAAAAGAGTGAGCCTGAGCGGGAACCACAGAGCAGAACCTTCTCTAACCACCATGTCCTTTGAGAACTCCGTTCCAGCAGGAACTCTTTTGGTTGCAATGTGACTAACAGTTTGGACTATTGGGGCCATGCCCCAAACTGAAAGGATCTACAGGTAGGAAGGAGCCCAAGAAGGCAACTTAAACTCACTACAGGGAGGTCCCTGACGGTGTTGCTTCTCACAGAGCTCTGGGCTGGGGCCCAGTGGAGAGGGAGATTCCCTTCATGCCCTAGTCTAAAGAGAAGACCGCCTTATCCACCGCATTCAAGTTGTATCACTTCAAGACCATGCGCTTTGGGCTCCATGCAGCCACTGCCACCTTTCTGCAGCTGATGGACAGAGTGCTGCAATCGCATGGGGCATACGCCTGCGTCGATTATATCATCATATGCAGTGAATGCTATGAGCGCGTAAGGAGGCATGGTTGACAGCCAATTTGACCAAGTGCCACTTAGCCACCCAAGAAGCCTCTTACCTGGGATGTACAGTGGAAGGGGGACAGTTACAACCTCTAATGGGCAAAATCCAAGCCCTAGCAGACTCTGTCCCCTCCACGAAGAAGCAAGTTTGCCATTTCTTGTGATTGGAGGGACACTATTGGTGACTCCTCCAAAGCTTCGCTACCATCACCCCAGCTTTGATGGACCTGGTAAAGGATTTTGTGCCCAAGAAAAAACATTGGATGCAAAGCTGCGAGGAGTCATTCCAAGGATTGAAAGACCAGTTAAGCCAGGAACTGGCACTCTTCCACCTGGACTTAAAAGGCATTTATCGTACAGATTGATGTATCTGACTCAGAGAGGTGCAGTCTCAAGAATTTGGAGAAGAGCATCCCAGCCTCTCTCTCAGTCAAAAGTTGTTCCCCTTGGAGGTGCCATGTTCAGCCAGCAAGAAAGAGGCCCTGGCAGTAAAATGGGCTGTTGATGCCCTGCGATATTACTTATAGAGCAGCTCTTCCGCCTAGTAACTGCCCACACGTCACTCTGATGACTGAACTCTATGAAAGGCCACAATCTTCTCACCATGCGGTGGACCCCTCACTGCAGCCCTATAATTTCCAGGTATCCCACACACAGGCATGGAAAATAAAAATGACAATTTTATTTTCCTGGAATGGAGATCAGTCCTCTGACACTACACCTCAGGAGCAGAGGGGGATGGGGAGGCCATGTGCAGGAGCGTACAAACCCCCATACTAGGTCTAAAAGGGTTAAAAGTCAATATTGACCTGCCGAGCAGGCTCTGACTGGAGGAGTGGATTAAAAGGAGCTCAGAAGCCCAGGCCAAAGGTGGTGGACAGACTGCAGGAGACAGGAATCCTTCTGCAGGAAGTAAGGCCAGAAGTCAGGTGCTCTAACCACTTGGCTGCCTGGCCCTCTGAGTCTCCTATCACAGCATAACTGCCTACTGCAGTGTGTCTTGCCACTGTCTTTGAGGCAGCAGGTATTGGCCACAATTAGAGACAGGCTACTATATATTTTGGACCACTGGTCTGGTCTAGTACGTCAGTTCCTATGATTTCAACTTGACTGCACAGTACACATTACACCCAGGGTAACGTCCTAAAGCGTTTAAAAATAACTGCAATTAAAAATAAATGTGTTAGTTGCTTTAGGCCTTTAATCCTTTTGTTGCTTTTCCATGAATTCTCTCTAGCTTGTGTATTGGAAAAGTATTTGATGGTGTCAGCGCCACAGCATTGCAGCTTTCAGCAGTAAGACGTTTTTCCTGATCCCTCTGTATACTTTAACAAGTGTGCCTACCTCAATAGGTCACCAGATAAAGATGTAGGATGGTGAGAGCAGCCTTGAACCTCTTGAGTACTAATAAAGGAATTCAGATCCCACTGGCTTCCTGAAGATACCAGGGGAGAGGAGATTAAAAGGCAGCCACCTTCCCCCACAATGGAAGATGGCTCCAGGTAAGGAGGAATCAAGGTCATTTGGGGAGGGGTAGTCCTGGGCTTATTGTGATGAATTGGAGAGACAGGCTGATATTTCAATCTGACTGGTCCTTGTATAGCCTTATATAGTGTTATCCAAATGTATAACCTGGATGTGAATATCATTTCAGTCCAAACGTCTGCCTATTTATCTACCTTATTCATGAATTTTATGGAAGGGTGAACTAATATTCTCAACTAACCACTAATTCATTTGTATTAGCTGATCAAATTAAGCTAAAATTTTATCTGCCTACTCAAGGTGGCTGCTGTCTCTTGTTGGGATGAAATGATGCCCTGAATTGTGTTTGTTTTATGATGATGACATTGTAAGATGTTAAACTGTAATATACGAATGCTTAATTGCTCATTGTAGTTTTAAGACTTGTCTGAAAATGTGTCATCCAAGATAACCATTTTTTTATTTTTTCTCTGCAAACTGTGCTATTTATTGTAATAAAAAAGAATTACAGGAAATGAGGGTTTGAATCTCCTCAGAATTATCCTGATAGGAAATTTTAAATTACAATAAGTATATTGTGTGTACATGCTTAAGCCTTAAAAATGTTTTATTCAGAAAATTAATACATTAAAAAAACCAGGTATAAAATATCGTATTCACTCAAGGAAAAGTGAGCTTTACTTTGTAATTCAAATTCATTGAAACAATAATATTTTTAAGGAGTTACCCCAACATCCTGCATCTCTGTCTAGTTAAGAAATAAATTGGACCAGATATTTTCACTCCGGAAAAAAGCAAGAGGGAGAGGGGAGCCAGGAAATTGCTTAACAGTGAGAGAAATGCTTCTCACAACAGAGTTAAGATAGGTTAAGTACAGAAGGCCCAATCCTGAGAATAATGACACAGTCACAAGAGTAGCCCCTCACGCATGCCTACGTGTCTGTAGGATCAGACCCAATACTGCAAATGTCAGTGCGCACCATGTATGGCAATATGTATTTCTCTCTGTCCCAGTCTCAAATGGATTAGCTCAAGTTAAATGTTGTCTTAACCTGCCTGAGGGCAGCTGAGTGTTCTATTAGGTTCTATAGGATTCAGCTCATTGCAATACAATATTTTAATGTCAGTTGGGCTAAATCCTGAAGTCCTTCCTCAGGGCCCAATGCTTTAACACTTATACATGTGTTTAACTTTGAACAAGCGAGCAATTAAATGTGCTCCATGAGAGTGCAGGGGCCACCCATGTAGAATGGCTTGCAGGAACGGGTCCTTATTCAGTTCATGCATGCCCTAAATCCCGATTGGCTTCACTGAACATTTTGACCAAAGAGGATTTGCAATGCAAAGACCCTACGGGTATGTCTATACTACCCGCCGGATCGGCAGGCAAAGACGTGATAAATCAACCCCCGAACACTCTCCCGTCGACTCCAGTACTCCACCACTGCAAGAGGTGCAGGCAGAGTTGACGGGGGAGTGGCAGCAGTCGACTCACCGCAGCAAAGACGCAGCGGTGAGTAGGTCTAAGTAAGTCGACTTCAGCTACGTGAATAACATAGCTGAAGTTGCATAAGTTAGATCGATCCCCCCCTTAGTGTAGACCAAGGTTTAGATAGCAATAGTAAGCTTTTCTACAATATATGGCTAGCGTATATAGCATAGGTGAAGGAACTTATTGGCCTAAAAATGCTGGTCTTAATTCTCATACAAACTGATATTTTTGTTATGCTAGGCCCATTAAAGTTTTATTGCTTCCTCGACCTGTGATTAGAGAGATCCTGATCAAATAGTGAATACATTTCTGTGAAGGGTTTTTCATTATTGCAAATAGTGAGACTGATAGTGTGAATGATTAAGTCCCCTTTACACCGCTCTAGATGTGTAAAGGGGTATTAGAGTAAAAGAGAATCAGGACCAATATGTTTATAGTGGGAAGAGCTGTTTGGAAAACCAACATTTTTTCACCAGAGAAATTTTGAAGGAAAAATCTTTGAAGATTCAGTCAAAAATTTTCAGTATTCCAGTGAGAAATTTCAAACCAATTCATAAGGTACAAGTTTTGTTTAGGTTTCAGAGTGGTAGCCGTGTTAGTCTGTATCAGCAAAAACAATGAGGAGTCTTTGTGGCACCTTAGAGACTAACACATGTATTTGGGCATAAGCTTTCGTGGGCTAAAACCCATTTCATCAGATGCATGGAGTGGAAAATACAGTAGCAGGTGTATATATATATACACACAGTACATGAAAAGATGGGTGTTGCCTTACCGTGGGGCGGGGGGGGTCAGTGCTAATGAGACAATTCAATTAAAGTAGAAGTAGGCTATTCTCAACAGTAGAATACCAAGGGAGGAAAAATCACTTATAGTGGTAATGAGGGTGGCCCATTTCAAAGAGTTGACAAGAAGGTGTGAGTAACAGTAGGGGGAAATTAGTATGGGGAAATTAGTTTTTGTAATGACCCATCCACTCCCAGTCTTTATTCAGGCCTAATTTGATCGTGGCCAGTTTGCAAATTAATTCCAGTTCTGCAGTTTCTCATTGGAGTCTGTTTTTGAAGCTTTTTTGTTGAAGAATTGCCACTTTTAAGTCTGTTATTGAGTGACCAGGGAGATTGAAGTGTTCTCCTACTGGTTTTTGAATGTTATAATTCCTGTCAGATTTGTGTCCATTTATTCTTTTGCGTAGAGACTGTCCGGTTTGGCCAATGTACATGGCAGAGGGGCATTGCAGGCACATGATGGCATATATCACATGGTTAGGCAACTCCCATCTTTTAATGTACTGTGTATATATACCTGCTATTGTATTTTCCACTCTATGCATCTGATGAAGTGGGTTTTAGCCCATGAAAGCTTATGCCCAAATACATTTGTTAGTCTCTAAGGTGCCACAAGGACTCCTCGTAGGTTTTGTTTAGAAATTTCTCTCAGGGATACTGAAAATTTTCCCCACAAACATTTTTCTTCTACAAAAGTGTATTTTCCAGATGAAAAAACTTCCCACACTAAAATTTCGACCAGCTGGTTTTATTTTGCTTGTGATTTTCTTGGGACTGAAAATCTGAAGCACCAAAAAGTTGGATGGGCAGGTGTCATCTTCAGGACTACAATTTGAGGAACTTGTTGTGGGGTGGTGAGCTGACTGGTTTCTCTATGTAGGCTTATTTGTGTAGGTGTTGATGCCTAGGGTCTTGTCTTTAGGCCCATTCATCTTTGTGTATGGCAACAATCTTTTTTTGGAATTTACTTTATAATAGGGCTGTCGATTAATCACAGTTAACTCATGCGATTAACTCAAAAAAATTGCGATTAAAAAATTAATCGGTATTAATCACAGTTTTAATCGCACTGTTAAACAATAGAATACCAATTGAAATTCATTAAATATTTTTGATGTTCTTCTACATTTTCAAATATATTTATTTCTATTACAACAGAATACAAAGTGTACAATGCTCACTTTATATTTTTTATTACAAATATTTGCACTGTAAAATTGATAAACAAAAGAAATAGTATTTTTCAATTTACCTCATACAAGTACTGTAGTGCAATCTCTTTATCATGAAAGTGAAACTTACAAAAAAAATTTGTTACATAACTGCACTAAAAACAAAACAATACAAAACTTTGGAGCCTATAAGTCCACTCAGTCCTACTTCTTGTTCAGCCAATCACTAACACAAACAAGTTTGTTTACATTTATGGGAGATAATACTGCCCACTTCTTATTTGCAATGTCACCAAAAAGTGAGAACAGGTGTTCACATGGGACTTTTGTAGCCGGTATTGCAAGGTATTTAAGTGTCAGATATGCTAAACATTCGCATGCTCCTTCGTGCTTCGGCCACCATTTCAGAGGACATGTTTCCATGCTGAATAATGCATTAACTAAATAATGCGTTAATTAAAGTTGTGACTGAACTCTTTTGGGGAGAATTGTATGTCTCTGGCTGTTTTACCCACATTCTGCCATATATTTCATGTTATAGTACTCCTGGATGATGACTCAGCACATGTTCATTTTAAGAACACTTTCACTGCAGATCTGACAAAACGCAAAGAAGGTACCAATGTGAGATTTCTAAAGATAGCTCCAGCACTTGACCCAAGGTTTAAGAATCTGAAGTGCTGTCCAAAATCTGAGATGGAGGAGGTGTGGAACATGCTTTCAGAAGTCTAAAAAGAGCAACACTCCAATATGGAAACTACAGAACCCGAACCACCAAAAAAGAAAATCAACCTTCTGCTGGTGGTATCTGACTCAGAGGATGAAAATGAACATGCGTCGGTCCGCACTGCTTTTATGGTTATCGAGCAGAACCCATCATCCGCATGGACGCATGTCCTCTGGAATGGTGGTTGAAGCATGAAGGGATATATGAATCATTAGCGCATCTGGCATGTAAATATCTTGCAACGCCAGCTACAATAGTGCCATGCGAATGCCTGTGCTCACATTCAGGTGACATTATGAACAAGAAGCAGGCAGCATTAGCTCCCGCAAATGTAAACAAACTTATTTGTCTGTGTGATTGGCTGAACAAGAAATAGGACTGAATGGACTTGTAGGCTCTAAAATTTTACATTGTTTTTTGTATATAATTCTGCATTTGTAAGTTCAACTTTCATGATAAAGAGATTGTACTACAGAACTTGTCTTAAATTAATTGAAAAATATTAATTCTTTTGTTTTACACTGCACATATTTGTAATCAGAAATAAATATAAAGTGAGCACTGTACACTTTGTATGCTGTGTTGTAATTTAAATCAATATATTTGAAAATGTAGAAAACATCCAAAAATATTTAAATTTGTGGTATTCTATTGTTTAGCCGTGTGATTAATTGCAATTAATTTTTTTATTGTGTGATTTATTGCGGTTAATTATTTTAATTGCTTGACAGCCTTACTTCATAATCATAACTTTTTGACTTGACCAGCACTTGGCCTTTTCTGTCAGTGTTTCTATTCCCTCAGTAGTAGAAAGGACTCTTTTTTTTTTTGGTATGCTTAATATTTTCTAATTCAATTAGTGAAAGTTTTGTAGAGTTTTTCATGTTTCAGATAAGAGAAGACTTCAAAGGATCCCAGTAGTCAGTATGTTGAACAGTGGTATCATAACGGGCAATTAGGAACTTTAGAGATCACCTTTATCAGGACTTTGAACTACCTTCAAAGACTCTGTGTGTGTGTGTACGCGCACATGAGAGAGAGAGCATAATAAAACTAGAATTTGTAACAAAAATACACTGCACAATCCCTTAGTCCAGATGTTCTTAAACTGTAGTCTGTGGCCCAGTGAGGGTCTTCAGAGCGTTTGTTGATCATCCAATGAGAGCTAGCTAGTCACATGGTGACCTCTTCTTGCCCCCTTGAGTTGTCTGAACAGCATGAAGGACACCAACCCCAAGATTACGTGATGGTACCTCTCATTACAATCATATAGTTTTCCAGCTTTTTCACCATGCTGGGAAAGCCCACCAGAACGCAATTTCCCCCCTCCCCCGAGAAGTCCGGGAGAACAAGACCCCGGGCCCTGTTTTGAGGGGGAGGGCCTGTGACGGGGTTTACCCACACTGGAAAGCAAGGTGTTAAAGAGCAGCTCTGGACCCAGGCAACCCCGTCCAGCCCCACCTACTACAGGTCTGCACAAGCTGCCAGCAAGGCTTTAAAAGAGGAGAAGGACAGCTCAGAAGGAAGCACGCCATGGAAGGGAGCAGACAGCTCTGAAGGTCAAAGTATTGTCCCAGCGACACCTTGCCTGAGGCCTCACTACACGGACCTGTGGAGAACCTAAGGAGGAGGAAAGTGACTGAGTGTGCAGGTCAGAGACTCAGGAGAATTGCTTTACTCTGGTGCAATTGAGAGGGGGCCAGGGTAGGAAGTGGTCCACGGAGAGTGACAGCTTAACACCGCAAGGGGCTGCATGTAGCCGCCCACTCTTGGGCCTTGGACCGGAGCTTGATAGAAAGGGTGGGCCAGGGCTCCCCTATCCACTCCCTACCCCAAAGAGACAATGCAACACCAGGAGCCTCCATCTAAGTTGGGGTTGGTCCTGCTTTGAGCAGGGGGTTGGACTAGATGACCTCCTGAGGTCCCTTCCAACCCTGAGATTCTATGATTCTATGATTCTAAGGCAGGAAGACTCCTGAGACTGACCTTGAAGACCTAGCCCCCGGTACCCTAGTGCAGGAGGGGATAATTGGAAGCCCTGCCTGACCACTAGGCAGCACGATGGGTGGTGCCACAGAAGGCCAGATACGTGATACATCGGGCACACCGCAATTATAATCAGTTATTATAATAGCAATGTCTTTCCTGTTAAAGAATTGAAAACCGTGGACCTATCCCAAATCCCACTGAAGTCAGCAGAAAGATTTTTATTTACTTCAATGAGCTTTGGATCAGGTCACATATTCATAACAACATACCCATTGTTTATGGTTGTATGATACAGCTACCCAGAGATAAGATTATATGTTATAAAATGCTAAATACACCACTCGGTTGCATTGCTGTGCAGCTTTGAGGCAATACTCTACAAAAAGGGTCTTTGTATTAGCAGGAAGAGGAATCAAATATAGTAATCTCTCCGCTCTGTTCTCTCATAAAAGATCATTTCCTTCTCCAATGCTTCAATGTCACCAAAAGTCAATTCAGATTAATGAATCAGAGAGAGAAAAAAATGTCTGTTGTGGGAAATATTTCTGCTATAGCTTTCTATAGAAGTGCTGATTAAAATGCATGACCCACATAACCTTCAGATTTCCTCTGTTTAAACATTGGTTCTTCAGGAAAAAAAGGAGAAAGGAAAAAAATTGCAAATTGAATCAGGGATAAGCACTGTCATGCTGGCGGAGACAAGTTCAATATAGATGATTTATCTACTTAGACAAATGAAATCAGTGTCAGTTGATCCTTCTGAAATGTTCTGATGCTTCTGCAAAAAAAATGGTGCGGGCAAATGAAATTTTGCTTTGGCTAAATTTTGCAAAAGTTCTGTGACATTTCTAGATTTTAAGGACATGGGTTTAGGCCAATTCAGTTGGCTAACTGTTTCAGGAGACTGGGTCTACTCTTGATGGGTATGTCAAGTTTGAAGGATCGCAAGAATGATCCAACAACAATTATGTGAATGTCTGAAACCATAAGCCTCATGCAGCACATGTTGCTTGCATGAGAAGTTGTCCAGATTAGCCGGGGTTCTCTCCCAGACTACAACAGAAATGCGACTGACATTTTGATCCTGAATTTTGTAGGACATTCAAAAATACTTAGAATACCTCAACACCTCTAAGCTTGAAGTAGGAAGGATTATATGGCTCAGGGGCTAGAGTCAGGACTACTGGGGTTCTGTGCCTCCTGCACCATGTGGAATATTGGTTAAATCAGTTAAACCTTTTCTGACTCAGTTTGCCCACCTCTAAAATGGAGACAATAGTCCCTATTTAACTAACTCACAGGGGCTTTGAAGTTATTAGGTGTTATATGGTAGCACCTTACCCGGTAAGTATTAAGTAGACAGCAGGATCTTGTAATTTGCTATAGTGTGTGACGGGGCAAGGCCAGAGGGCTATAGGAAAGTGGTAAGGAACCAGTATGTTAGCCCCAGGCTAAACAAATCCCTGATGCCTTATGGCAGTTGCTCCAGGTTAATCAAGACACCTGGGGCCAATTAAGAACTTTCCAGAAGGCAGGGAGGTTGATTGAGACACCTGCAGCCAATCAGGGGCTGGCTGAAACTAGTCAAAAGCCTCCCAGTGAGTCAGTGAGGGGCGCATGTCAGGAGCTGTGGAAGGAGGTTGTGTGTGAGGAGCTGAGAGCAAGAGGCACTAGGAGCTGAGAGTGAGAGGGCGTACTGCTGGAAGATCCTGTGGTGAGGATAAAGAAGGTGTTGGGAGGAGTCCATGGGGAAGTAGCCCAGGGAGTTGTAGCTGTCATGTAGTTATTCCAGGAGGTACTCTAAACAGCTGCAGTCCACAGGGCCCTGGGCTGGAACCCGGAGTAGAGGGCGGGCCCGGGTTCCCCCCAAACCTCCTAACTCCTGTCACAGGAGGAGTTGACCTGGACTGGGGGTTCTACCTGAGGGGAAGATCTCTGAGGCAAACCAAAAAAATCCGCCAATAAGCACAGGACCCACCGAGGTAGAGGAGGAACTTTGTCACAAGTGCTACAAGCAAAATACAGGCTTGATCCCGTAATCCCAAACAATAGTCCCCTGCCTTCACTACACTTACTCGAGTGAGTAAGGATTTATTCAGGTGAGCAAGGGTTGCAAGATTGGACCCTTAATATACCAAAGGAAAGGAAAGCAAGGGTGTGTTATATGAAAATGTTTCTCAGACGAGCACCTGGTGTAAGCTATGCACCTATTTATCTCGTACGGTGGCCTCACAATAGCAACATATGCCCATCATTACAAGACGCAAGTCTTGTCTACAATTACAGCACTTACAGTGAAGCTGAGTGTCTGTAGCACTTAGTGAAGATGGTACTTACACTGACAGTACAACTCCCATCGGCGTAGGTACTCTACCTCCCCGAGAGGAGATAGCTATGTTGACCAGAGAAACCTTTGCGTCAACATAGCACTGTTTATACCAGGAGTTGGGCTGGTATAACTGCATCGCTCGGGGAGGGGGGTGGATTTCCACACCTCTAAGGGTACGTCTACACTACCCGCCCGATTCGGCGGGTAGCGATCGATTGATTTATCGCGTCTCATGTAGATGCGATAAATCGATCCCAGAAGCGCTCCCCGTCGACTCCGGAACTCCAGCTCGGTGCGAGGAGTAAGCGGAGTCGACGGGGGAGCAAGCCTGCACTGCGTGGACCCTCAGTAAGTACTTTTAATGCGATCTAAGATACGTCGACTTCAGCTACGCTATTCTCGTAGCTGAAGTTGCGTATCTTAGATCGACACCCCCCCCCCCCCCCCGGGTGTACCAGGCCTTAGTGACATAATTATACTGACATACGTTTGTAGTGTAGACCAGGGCTCCATTACTGTATTTATCCCCACAGTCCCAGCAGAGCTTATAATAGTGGCTATCACTTGCAGCTTGTTCAGAATGCAGTAGCACATTTGCTTACCGCTTTAAGTAAACAACTCAATTATGTCCACCTTGCTTCCTTTACACTGCCTATAATATGGGAGATGGGGTATAAGCTGGCACAGTTTTTAAAAGGCCTAAATGCGTTGGAGAAATGTCCTGAGGATTATCCATGCTCAGACATCTCTTGTCTTTTGAAGATCCTTCCACCATCTCTCTGGTCAACAGTCACCGTCTTTGCTGCGGTGAATTCGAAGAGTTCAATGCCATTTTCCCTAATCCCACATCTCATTCCATCTCTCCCCACTTCTATAAGCATTTCAAACATATTTCTGATTAAGGTGAACCATTTGCCTCAGCTATTGCTTCAAGTATTTGCTATTCACAATTCATTATTTGTGCTTCGTGGTTGCTCCTCTAAGATGCATTATACGACTAATGCTCCCTAACTGAGGCCTCTCAAACCGACAGAGCTTTCAAAACAGCCATTTAAACACTTTTGCTTTCCATGAAAACTCCTGCAAACAGTTCTGCTCACTTGAATGCTCATGGAAAATGAATAAAATATCCCGAGTACCAGCCATGTGAATTTGTGAAGTTTTTTTTATTTGCCGCATGGGCCCAGCTCTGCATATAACTTACGAAGCAAATGATTTTGTATAACTTCTTCACATCATGTGGGATTTTCAAAAGCACCCAAAAGGTGTCAGGTGCTCCACTTCCATTGACTGAAATTCAGTCGGAGTTGGGTACCTAACCCCCTTAAGCACTAGGGAACTAAAGGAGTCAGAGCACTGGCAATTGGATGTGGAACCTTTTGCCTCTAAGTTGCTAGCTTGGATCCAGCCTGTGCAAAATGCACTGGTAGACCCAGTCCTGTTCATGATCCAACAATGTCTACGTCATTGTTCAAAGAAATTGGCACCCATGTTGTCAGTGCTGGTCGAGAAGCCACGGAAAGGAGGTATGGAGACCGAACAAACCTCTTATCCTAGAGATGGCCCCTTCCTTACAGTTCAGGATTGAGATACCTGGACTGAGCAGAGCAGGGACGCTTGGTCTGCTGCTACTGTCCACATTTTGAGAATATATATCACAATTCTAATACCCAGGGCTGCTAAGCTATTGTTTTTTCCAGAGGCAGTAAATCACACACTAAAAAATAAAATGCAATTGTAAGTGGAACATTATGAATGACTAAGCTAAGTTGCTGGACATAAAGCATCATTAGTGTTTTAGGGATACTTGAAGGCTTTTGGTTTAGGGTGGAATATTTGGCCAAGGAACATTGAAGTTCTACAAAGTAAAAAAATCGAAAGACCCAATTCTCCTTTCCCTTCACACTGGTATAAACTAGCACCTTTGAAGTCAATAAAGTTATACATATTTAAAATTGGTCTAAGAGGAAAATAGGCCCAAAACCTTAAAGTTATAATGTATACCAACTTTTCCTGATGTCTAATAAAAAAGTATCTCCAGCATATGCTCATAAAAATATTCATTACAGTCCCAATCTAATTTGGTTGCACAGAGAAACCCTACCATAATCAGGGAACATTTCCATAATACCTTTTATGCTGAAGTCAGTCAGATAACAATTTTATACTGAAAGATTCCTAATTGATTTGACCATAAAATTAAGCCTTTTGTTTAAAGAAAAATGGTAAAATTTATATTTTTCTATTTGCACTCCTCCTCCCCCTCCCCAACCCCAAGAAAAAAAAGACAAAACAATTCAGCTTTCAACTGCAGGCTGTATGCAAATATCATGAGGTCAATAAAATGCTGCATCCTAAAAAGAAAGAAATGCTCAAGCAGTGAAAAGACCCAATTGACTGAGGGATGATACACAAGCTAATGCCTCCTCGGAGGATGGCTTCTGAGGTGGAAGAATGGTGTAAGCTGCTTGAAGAGCGGGAACAAATCTGTGAAGATCGAGTCTGTTTTATTCCATAGAAGGCAGATTAGTAGAGGAATTTTAGCATACACAATCATGGGGAAGGGTGTTAGGGAACAGTTACCACATGTCATTTGGAGTGACACAACAGCAGCTACATTTTTGTGGTGTAGCAAATATCGGACATAGCACTAAAATCACTAAATCAAGTTTGGCCTGCCTGGTGTACTTACAAGCTCTGCAACACCACTGATCTCAGCAGGATTGCAGGGGAGGTGTACATCAGCAAAGAATTTGTCCCTAAGAGATCATTTTAGCCAATAGTTCTGGAGGTGCATTCTTGTTGGGCCATATTTATCCCTGTGCTGGCACCTGTGCAGGGATGAAGAGGATGCACCTTTCACTACCCCTATTCAGGATTTGACCCTCAGCACGGGCTTGTAGCTCCAGTGCGAAGGACTCTTAAGGACCATTTCGGGGATGCTGGACCAACCCATCCATACTTTTTATCTGCCCTCTCCTTTCTATGAACCTGTCCCAGAATGGTCCCTCCTGGCAGACTCACCTTTGTGCCTGGCATACAGGTTTCCTATGCTGAGAATTTCCCCCAGAATCTTGGTGACAGGTGGGAAAATCCTGTCTGGAGGGTTTTCCTAGCTGGAGCAAAGGGGTTGGAGTGCAACACTGAATTGGACCCATTGCATTTGTATAAACAGTTAAAGTAATGTCAGACATAACCGCATAACCGTCAGATTGGGTCATATACAATCAAGCCGATTATGGATGCAAATCAAGATTTCCTGTGAATGTTTTCCTTTTCGGTCTCTTCCCTCTTGTCGTAGACAGCAGTCCATTACTAGACCGTCAGCTGAGTGTTTTGGGTCAGTATTTTGACAGTGGAAACCAAAATAGTGTACAAAACAGAGCTAGGGGAAAAATAACCATCTAAGTCTGAAGTCACAGCCCCACATGAGAAGAGAACGCATTCTGCTCTTATTGACAGCAACCCTTTGAAGACCTGGAGAGGGGCCTTGATCTCAGCAGGAGACCATTGTTATCTGCCATTAAAAAGCAGTTACAGCTAGTGAGTCTAATGGATATTTTGCGCTCTGCTTTGAAGACAACGTTATTTAATAACCCCCCTTCTCACACACACGCACATACTATCTATGGTGATCTTATGTTAAAATAAGAAAGGATGGTCATATAAGAAGCCGGATGGTTTCTTCAAACCCTAGGATATCAGGCTGTCCATCATCTTTACTGGCAAGCTGAGAGCATTAAGAAACAAATGCACATAGTACTTTGTTCAAAGGCCAGGGTGGGAGAAAAAAAGCATTCAGGCCTAAGAATGAGATAGCCTGCTGTTTCTCCCATCACGGTCACATCACACACTCCACTTGTGGTAGGAATTATCCATGAATGGCTAGATTAACTAATAGCAACCTGTACCCTAGACATTCATGCATAACATTAACTTTGTTTTTATATTTGAGTGACTTTTAGTGCTTATGAAAACGAAGCACCGATAGTACCGGCTAGAGCATAGATAGCGGAGGGGACGCTTGCCCATGCAGTTCCATCAATACACCTCCATCTGGTCTACAACAACTCCTGCACTTCTGGACCTGGGCCTCTGCTGAACAGAGCCTTCTAGCTGGCCTGAAGTGTTTGGTAGTGTCATGAGGTGGAAATGTCCATTTCACATTAGGATAAGGCCAAGCAACATTTTCATTTGTCATAAAACCAAGTCTTCAGAAGGAGAGCCTTTCCATCAGCACCACCATGATAAAGGGTGGGAGAGTGGATGTGCTGGTAACTTTTCAGGACAATTTTTGCCTGGCTGTTGTGAATATTTAGACTTCACTTTCAAGACCACTCCTATCATTAGGGTAGTCGCTCATGAAATAGCTGTCTAAAGCTTAACTTGGGGGAAATGGAATGGATTCTGGTAAAAAAAAAAAAAAAGAGAGGGAAATGCTTTAATCAGTTTGCTGCCTTCAAAGAAATTTATTCTATAGTTGGCAAAGTAGCACGAAGCCTCCCTCTTAATAGGCACCTGTATTTGCAACCTTCCAAAGCCACTGCACTGATCAGAGACTTTGTCCTGGATTCCTGTCCCAGGATGAAGCTATAGGGACCAGAAGCAAGTCATTTTCAGTGTTTGACCCTAGGCTGCAGTGCAGATCAGAATATGATTTTTAGTCTGACTGTTTACAGATTCTGGTGAAATACACTTTTTTCTTCAGAAGCCGACTCACAAGAGGAACAAAGAAGAAAAAAAAGAAGTACAGGAGGGAGAGAGAGATTTTTAAAAATTAAAGTCTAAACATCTGGATTTTCAAAAAATGCAATTTTAAAAAATGCCCGTTGGCCTACCTCTGTTCCCACTGAAGTCAAAGGCAGCTTTTGAAAATCCCACCTTAGGAGAACAAAAATGGAGCACAATTGTGATCTTATGCTACTTATTTATGGATTTGTCTCCTCAGTTACTGTAGTGATTGTTACTCTATAAATATGAGGGGCATACCTAACCTAACCAATGCTCCAGACAGTATGTAGTATTCTCAATGCTTTTGGTTTTTTGCAGCTTATTAACAAATTCTCAGAGAACCATTGTGCAGCCACTATGTCTGTCCCCAAACTAAAAGTATACCAAATGTGTTAACACTATTCACATTTGTACCCACGAGTACTGGAGTAGGCTACAATAAGCAAGGATCATCAGTCATTATTTCTACACACACAGAAACCTAAACTCCTTCTAAGCAAATAATTTCTGGATAAATCAAAGAAAAAACAACCCTAAAACAAGTTGCACAACAATTACATTTGGAGAAAAAACAGCTAAGCAAGAAAGTAGATGTACTACATGGCTCGTTCGCTTAATTCATTTAGCACATTGAAAAAATGCTAAGAGATTCAGCTAAGAACATCTTCGCCTGTGTGGCATTCCTTGAGCTTTAAAGGACTCGTCCTTCAATCATCTAATTAGAGTTAGAAGGATATTGCTGATGATAATCATCATACTTGGCACTTGCTGTACATAGCACCTTTCATCCAATGATCTCAAAGTGCTTCACAAACATGAATTAATTGTGATTCACCTCAGTCCTACTAGGTAGTTAAGTATTATTATCTTATATGCATTGTAAGTTACCCATAGGTATTATAGCTTACTATTTGTATCACAATACAACCTGTATTAGCTGAAGGTTACAGAGGACACCTCACACTGTTGGATAATCAGCAGTCTTTGAAGTCTATTCCTTTAACCTCAAACGAAGACTCCAAGTATCCGCTGGGTGGTCCCTCCCAGTGGGCAAATGGCTGTCTTAGTGGCCCTTCACTTGTTTGTGGCTCTGCTCACTTACGGGGTGATTTAAGAAGCAAAAGTTCTGATGATGCACCAAGTAGGAGCCGGAGACCCCAAGAGAGCTTTTGTGCTGCTACCTAATGATGCCCACGGCTGCCCATAGTGAACACAGATTACGTCGCACACAGCACCCTCCTATCCCCTCATTAACGTGTCCATTTCCCCCCCCCCCAGGCTATCTTAAGGTAAAGTTTGTTGGATCTGGATGTGACTGGTAAGTGCCAATAGTGGAGGGACGCAATGGCAGCTCCCTGCCCTGCCATCACTACCACAGCCGCGATCAACTTCCCAGTGACTACCAAGGCACCCTCCAGCAACACCCGCTTGCCTGCCCCACCCATTCCCCCCTACCCCCGCTGCTTCCCCCGGCCCATCCCCCTGGCCCGCCACCCATCCCCCTGTCTCCCACTGCCTCCCCCAGACCTCCACCCATCCCACCCGGCCCCCCGCTGCCTCCCTGAGCGCCCTTCTGTGCACCCCAGACCATCTAGTCCAGACACGTACTCGACCAAGTTGCTGCAGCTGCCAAAGTGATGGGACTCAGCAGGCTTCCCCATGCCCCTCTGACAGAGAGCTGTACTCCCAGCCTTGTCTTGCTTCCCTGTTCTGGGTGTTACCTAGTGGGACTCACCAGGAGCGCTAGCTGCAGAGAAATACCCCAGACCGGCGCATCTTGGATTACATAGGTTGAATGTGGGCACAAAACCTTCACAGAGGATAACAATTTGGATGGTTAATGTAAAAGCTGGTCAAATAATTGTAAAAGTGGTGGATATTTTTGCAAATAAAAGCATCACGTTTGGGGCGCTAATGGTTTGTAATTGGCCAAGCACCAGATATTTAAAAAGAAAACGTTCACAAATCCTGAGTTTCATGATTTTTAGCATGAATTATTATTTGCCTGAAATTTTGTACCAAATGTGTGTTATTTCCTTTTCAGTGAGATTGAAAAATGCCACACCAAAGAACATCTCTCCAGAGCCCTGAATATTTGCTTGTGATTATTCTCTTGTTTAAATAAACAAATAAAAATCTATCAGCCATCCTCCTGGGAAAACAGAATCAATGACAGGAACTCGGGTGTTCTGCCACACAATACAAATCACTGGTAAATTCCTCTTATTTTTTTCATGCAATTTCTTACTTCTTTTTCCACTTCCAGACTGGATCTGGGGAACCGACCTCTTCCAGTTTTGGATCCAACCTAGAACCATGGGGACAGATTCTGGATCCCATGTAAATTAGGGTCTCCAGGCAGAGGGGGAAGGTTTGAGGACCATACATTAGCTATTTATATAAAATCATTATGGGTCTTAGTCAAAGCCCATTAAAAATCAATGGTAAGCTTTCCACTGACTTTAATGGGCTTTGATAAGGCCCTATACGCAAGTGTATTGTATACTTATAATTTCCCTTGTACAGTACACAGCTATTAAGATCCCCTATTTTGTCTCCTGCATATCCCCACAACTGCTTCTGGGCAGCCTGGTATGGAAGTCAGTTTCTTTTCTTCCTTCCCTCTGCAGTTATCTCCAGCACCCAGTTTAGACAGGGATGGGCACTGAGGACTAGTTTTGTCCCAAGAAACCCAGCCACCTGTATGCTAGCCACCCTCTTTGCAGTGGTGCAGAAAAGGGGCTTCCCAGACCCCTTCCCTCCTTTTGCACATCCACATGTAGCAACAGCCAGGTTGTGGACCATATTCTCACATATAGCCACTAGGTTGCCATGGAAGGGGAGGGATAGCTCAGTGGTTTGAGCATTGGCCTGCTAAACCCAGGGTTGTGAGCTCAATCCTTGAGGGGGCCATTTGGGGATCTGGGGCAAAAATTGGGGATTGGTCCTGCTTTGAGCAGGGGGTTGGACTAGATGACCTACTAAGGTCCCTTCCAACCCTGATATTCTATGAAAGGATAATAGAAGGCCATATCATTTGGTTTAGGGACTTGTCATAATAGTTCCTTGGTTGTGAGCTTTATTTTTCTGAGTATAGAGGGAATCGAGAATACGTTCCTCGGTGACAACAGTATATTCCCCAAGCGACACAAGGAAACGCCTTGATTGTGACTGTTGTTAGCTGAAACTGGCAATGTTACATGGACTAGGCAGTCTTAAAAAAAACAGGTGAGGGTGAGTGAGTGAGTGAGTGTGTATGTGTGTGTGAGAGAGAGAATGAATTTAGCAATTCTGTAAAGATCAAGAAAGTCCACAAGGCACTGAAAGATGCTCTAGTATTAGCTTTTCCACCTTCCGGTTGTTTTGTAAATAAAGACCACAATCACACAGCTTCTGAGGAAGAAGAATTTATTCTAATGTGATTTTGGAGGAATACCTCAAAATAAATGTTCTGCAGTGCCTGGGGGTACTGCCTGATCCATGCAGAGGCTGGCTGCTAAGAACTCATCAAGCAAACTGAATAACTCATATCATTCAATACAAGCAATGAGAGAAAAAGGTAGTTTTATTCACTTTATACATTTTATTTGCGTAGTGTTTAATGCAAAGTACTTTTGCAGAATCAGAGAGATTTGCCTCTACAGCTTAAAATAACTTTTAATGGATTATTATCTAGGAAAGATTCACTGAAAAGATTTTTATATTATTTGGGGGGATGGACCCTCAATAGTTTGTCTGCCACTTAGACGGCTGAGTGTGGTGGGGGCAACAGTAACTAAGAGGAGTGTAAAAAGGAAAAAAACCAACTTAGTTTATTAGAGTCCAACTACATTACAAGTGGTGGTGTCGGAGTTTTGAGTTTCCACACAACACCTACTCAACCCTAAAACTCTCCAGCGACTGTGCATCATTCCAGTGAAACCGAGTTAGAAGTGTTACATAGACCGAGCAAGATTTAATTGGTTGATTTAATAAGTTTGAAGCCCCCATTTCCAAAGTTGTCCTTTTACAGGAGTCCCATGCTTCAGGGCTACTGTCACAGACAATATAATTTGGCCATTTGGGATACAGTTCTTCCCCTACTGCCTCATGCGAAGCCCAAGTAAACATCTCCTACATGACAGAGAGGGTCAATAGAATTCACACCCACACTCTCAGGCAGGTTTCAGAGAAGTGTGTGGTTGCTATTCTAGCCATGAGGCTGGTACAGCAGCTTTGCATCCCTGTGATAGCTTTCCATCCCTGTTTAGGCATATCTGGCCAATGGATGACCATAACTGAAGACCTAGCAGCCATGTTCTTGACCCTCTCCACACTTGTCTTAAATTCTCCACACTGGATTACACAGAACTGGTGCAAGTCCATGGATCACAAGGCTTGCCGAGCTCCTTTGCACACTCTTTGCCCAGCAAAATCACCACAGTTCTACTGCCCTGGTGACCATCCAAAGCCCCTCATCCTGACTGGATGCCTTTCTTTGGTTATACGTTAACCAAACCCAAGTTACTGGGCTCACTACCAGGGTAACTGGGTGAAATCTAATGGCCTGTGATATACAAGAGGTCAGACTAAATGATCAAATTGAACCTTCCGGCTTTAAACTCTATGAATCTGCAAGTGAATTTTATCCTTTGAAAACCTTGTGTCTATGAAAAGTTCACAAAGCAAAAGTGAATTTCACTTGAATATGTACCAGTGTGGCTGGGGCAGTCATGTCTGCTATTTTTAGATCAGTGTTAGACAGGGCCAGCTCTAGCTTTTTTTGCTGCCCCAAGCACCAAGCCACTGAAGAACAAAAAACGGCCTTTGAAATGTGCCGCCCCAGGAATGGCCGGAATGCCGCCCCTTCAGATGTGCCGCCCTAAGCACCTGCTTCCTTTGCTGGTGCCTGGAGCTGGCCCTGGTGTTAGAACACCAGATATGGCCAAAAGTTGCCCCGACTTACAATCTATGCAATCCTTTTGAAGTCAGTTTGCAGCATGTACGTCAGTGCAGAATTTACCCTACTGTGTTTTATGTATGTCTAGTAAACTAGACTCTGAAACCTAAATTCTTCTCTCATCCACACTATACATCTCTTTATAGCAGTGGGGATCTCTATTCTGCATTTACTGCATGCAACAGAGAGCTGTATTGGTGTTAGGAAATCTGCAGTACTTACTGGAAAAGTGAAATCTACCTTGAGAATCTTCTCTCTCACTTAAAGGAAATGCATTCAACTTTATGGCTCGTATTTTAGTAGACACATTTGTATTCAACTTAACTTCATTTTTAAACAATGCACTAAAATGTATACATAAACTTCACACTCTGCTCAAACATTGGATATAGAAAATAAAAATGGGCAATATTTTGCCATTTTTAGGCTTATAAAATTAACCTAGTCACCATTTATTATTTTCTGTAATATGGATGCTACTAAACCATTCAGTCTAGTGTCCTTCAAAGCAGACTGACTGTTAAAAATGTAAAATGTCATGATCACCTTAAATTCGATTGACTGAGAATTGATATTATGTCAGCATACTTGCTTGTTTTGTATTTATGCTAATCAATATATTACTATTTCATTGAGTTTGGATCATGCTTGTCTCTTGATTCTTGCACAATGATTGTTTTCTGCTTGTAACTACCAAAAATTAAAATAACTAATTAAAAACATATGTATATAGTGTGGAGCTGGACATTTCTGTCTGGTGCACCTTTTCATTTCCAAAACCCTGCTTGTGTGTAGAGGCAGCACCTATTTAATCACTGCAATTTCTGTGGTTTGTACAGAAGACACAGATATCGTCTAAATAGAAAATATAGTGTTTTTGTTCTTTGCTTTAAAACTGAAAGTAGTTGCAATTTGTATATGGAAGAAAACACATCGTGATGGATTGCTCCCCCCCACCCCTCGCCCCGTGCTTCTGCTGCTGACCCAGGGCCTCAAGCCGCCTCCAGCACACACACAGGTAGGGACACAGCCAGCTGCAGAAAGACACAGACACTGAAATCAGCTCTGCCTGGGAAGACTCAGCTCAGGAATTGCCCGGCACTCAAGTGCACCCCCCCCCCGGAGTGTAAACCCAACATTGTATTGGTTTGTGCCGCACAGAAATCTGTACAGCGTAAGTTCATTAAATCCACCCCCTCCCTCAATGTGGAGGAAGATATGCATAGCTTTTTGCCCGCTCCCCCTCCCCTCCCATTATGAATTACACAAACTGGTTTCAGAATAAACAAACACAAGTGTATTAACGACACAAGATAGATTTGAAGTGACTGTATGGGATCAAAGCAGATTACCTTAGTAAAACAAAAACTGAGCTTAAACACACTAGATAGGTAGGATATACATTAGCAAATTCTCACCCTGAGGGACAAACAGGCTGGCAGATTCTTAAGGCACAAGTTGCCTTGGCTTTCCCAGGTTTTCATATACAGGCTAAAGATCCTTCTAGCCTGGGACCATCACACCCCCCAGTTCAGTCCTTGCCACTCAGGTGTTTCCAGGTGTGTTGTTGCAGGTTGAGTGAGGTACCTGTTGTCAGACAGCTACCGGTGTGGTGCTCTGCTCAATGTTGATCTCAGTCGGCTGCGTGCGTGTGTTCCCTCTGTGTGCTGCCCCAGCTCAGCGCAGATAGCTGACACAGCAGACCCCAAGAGAACCCCCAATGACCACAGACTCTGATAAGGTACGAAGGCTCCTGGCCAGGTTTATTGTCGAGGAGAAACAATCTCTAGCCCCCCAGATTATAAATTATAACTCTACGGTTTATTGCTAGTCCCTATGTGCACCCTGGCAATGGACACAGCTCAGTCAGTGGCGGGACTTTCCACTGCCCCCTAGGCCGGACAAAGACAACTCCTCGGGGGTGAATTCTTACACACAGGTACAAACAAGTTACATATCACTCCTGACGTATAGAGGTGCAACCCTTCTACGTAACAAGGTACAACCCCTCTATGCAGTAAGGTGCTGCCTCCCACCTTGTACATGTTGGTTTGAACAAAACAACTCTATCCTTCATATTACCCTTTTGCCCCTGTCCTTATCATCTGTGTGGATGGTATAAGAATGTTCTGGTGCCATTTGTTTATATCTCTGGTATCCAATACATGTTACATAAACATATTCTGTTGCACAAACATCAGCCCTTTCCTTGCCAGCTCCTGTGAGCAGGGCCTGCCTCTAGCTCACAGCTTAACTTTGCTTTATGTTAGCAAAGTCTTGACCATTAGTTTAGCTCAGGCCTTAGGCCTCATACCAAGCCTCTGATACAAGGGTTTATGCTCAGGGCCTCATCTTACTACAGTACCCTCATGATGTCATTGTCCCCCCTTCTATATCTTCTTCCCACTCCCTGGAAAACTCTTTTGCTGTGATCTGGGCCAAACAGTTCCCATTGTGTAGTGCTATCTCCGAGAGGTTTCTATTGTACACAGTTCCTGGGGTAATCCTTGCTGCTTGTGTGCATTTCCTCAGTAAGCCATTAACATGGTTTGGCCTTTTTACTGTTATACCTGAAATGCTGCATGTGGGCGTTTTCAACCTCACAATGTGTTTCAGTAACTCGTACGTAGCCAAACTTCATAACTTCACATACAACGATAACACACACAGGCCAATGAGATATTAATGTTTAACAAATCAGGACTTTTAGAATGATACCTGACAAGGCATACTTTGTAAAAAACATATCCTAATTACATGACAGTGGTGAATATTGGGCTCTCAGGGTGTCACACCCACTATGGATACAAACTAGCATCTAATATAATCTAGATTGTGGAACACTGATTTCAAATGGAAAACATCAACAGAAAGACATGAAATACTTATTCTGGAGTTTCTTTGGTTCAACTGGCTAACCTATGATAATACGGCCTGTACAAACTCACACAGTTAAGTCATCTGTACATTATCTTACAGGTCATCTTACAAATTGTGGCACTTAAACTATCTTTGTGTCTGATCTTGCAACCCTTGCTCACATAACTATATACTGGGGCTTACCTAGAGTAGACAGCGAGCTAGTGCTCAGCAAGCTGGGGTGTACTTCTATAGCACACTAGCTTTCCAAGCATTAACTGTCCACATTGACCCTACTGCCACCCACTAACCGTTCCCTAGTGCACTTTGATCTACCCCCATTTGAAACAGGAGTAGGTCAATGCACACTAGAGGACTTTTAGTGGACAGGTAGTTCATGGTACACTAGTGCACTGTAGATTTACACCCCAGCCACCACGCACTCACTCGCCACCTAGACAAGCCCTTACTCTCATGAACAGTCCCATGTCCCATTGACCTCAATGGAATGAATCAAGTGAGCAAATATTGCAGGAATGAACCCTTTAACTCATGTCCCAAGCCCTTTGGGGAATCCCCCTCCCCTTCTAAACTCTGCTGTGTGTCGGAATGCTACTAATTATTATCGGGGGGAGGGATAGCTCAGTGGTTTGAGCATTGGCCTGCTAAACCCAAGGTTGTGAGTTCAATCCTTGAGGGGGCCATTTAGGGATCTGGGGCAAAAAATTGGGGATTGGTCCTGCTTTGAGCAGGGGGTTGGACTAGATGACCTCCTAAGGTCCCTTCCAACCCTGATATTCTATGATTAACACTTTGCATAGTTTAGCTGGGGCAAACATGCTTCAGGCAAGCAGAAAGGCTCTTTGAACCCCTTCCCTGTAGGGGTCATGTGGATAGCAAGCAGAGGGTGTAACCATAAAGGCCTTGACATTATTCAGAACATGTATTGTGAAGTGCTCCTATCATTTAGAAATACGGTCTCAAGAAGCCATCCTACAGCCCAAATGAGCTAGTCGATAGTGGGAAAGCATCCTTATTGGGCATCAGTTTCAACACATATTCATGCTCATTTCTTTACAAAAGCTGTCCCTTTGTCTGTGAAAACCAGGATTTGTGTTAAAACGGCACAATTTACACTACATTCTTTTCTCAACGCGGAGGCCTACACACTTGTTGACTCTATAGTGGGTTTTGGGCATTGGGCTTTTTACAAGCCTTGAATACTCATAAAAAGGAAGGTCAGAAATGCCAAACTCCCCTGTTAAAGCACCTGAGATGGAGGTATTTAAAAGCAATCATTTTATCCCCTGCATTTTAAAACTTTGAGTGATGCCCTTCATGAATGAATTCTTCTTTCAGGTCAGGTTTTATTATCACAGTGGTTACAATGCAAGGTGCAGTCAGCTCTTTCCAGTATTACTAGAGATGCTTTGGATTCTATCCGTACTGAACAGGGGTTTATCACATAGAAAACATTTTCAACAGGAGCCAAACCTCCAGTTTCCACATACTTCATGAAGCACTTGGTAACCAACAAACACACAGAGTGCTTTTCATTTTCCACATCACATCACACCTAGAGCAAAAGGCCAAGGAACCCACTATGTAGTAGCTGGTTACACAATGATCCGGCGTATATCGACAAAGGAGTACTGAGCACTGCTTACACAGAGCTAGTCAGAATAATTTCAACTAAACAGGTTGTGGAAATAGAAATGTTTTGTGGAGAGGTTCAATTTCAATGAACTTCCACTGGAAACCTACCTGGTTTCCTGCCAGCTCACCTGCCCAGATCCTCAGAAGCCTGCCAAGTGGGCTACCTCTGAGAGGGGGCTCCTAGGGCTGCTCCCATCCCATTCAGTCCCAAGTTGGAACAGAATCCAGTTTCAAAATATTGAAATCCTCCACAAAATGGAATTACTGTCCCTTGCCCAGCTCTACATTTACAGTAATAAAGTCTCCTTCCAGAACATTTTACTGATCTCTTCATCAACATGGTAATATTTAACATCTACATTGCAGTAGCACCTAAAGGCCACAACCAGCTTGGGTTCTATTGTGTTAGAAGTGGGAATGTTCTTAACGTTTTGTCTGAATAATGTGTGCCCCTCAGTTTCCCCTGTGTTTCTCAAGTATCTAGTGGTGGGACAAGGGTTTGTGATAATTGCAGATACCCCTAAAGGGCAAGTGAGACTGCTGTCTGGCTGCCTGGGCACAGACAATGGCTGACACTGTACCCTGGCAACCAGGGCAGAAAGTGGGCCGGTACGGGCCGGTATGGCGTACCGGTAAAAAGTGGCCGCCGGTACTGGCCTGTATGCAGCCGACGTTAAAGCACCACTGTGGCAAAAGACCCTTCTTAAAGCTTAAACCACCAATGGGGGGGCAAAAGGGGCAGCTGCCCCGGGGCCGGCGATTTAAAAGGGCCTGGGGCTCCTGGCCACCGCACCAGCGGACGGAGCCCCAGGCCCTTTAAATCGCCGCCGGAGCCCTGGGCGGCATGGGCCAGGCAGCGCGGATGGGCTGGCTGGGGGACACTGACCACCACAACCCCCAGCCATGCCCCTTCCGCCCAAAGCCCTGCCCCTTCTGGGGGGCTCGGAGCCAGGCCCCCGTACTGGTAAATGTTGAATGTTACTTTCACCCCTGCTGGCAACTGATGGCTGAGGCCCATCCTCTGCAAGAGCCAGCTGGAGGTGCTGGAAAACAAAGCAAGAGGTGGAGGCCAGGTGACCTGTTTGTCTGTTTCCCCAGCAAAGGATGGAGGAGGGGCAACTGAGTGTGACTAAGAATGGTCTGCTGGAAGCGAGTCAGTCTCCTGGTTTGGGACTCGGGGGCGGGGGAGAGAGTCCAGGGCTCTGGCTCCCCCAAGATGGACTTTGCTGAATGTTCCTAATTTCTGTGCGAACAAGATCTGTTCTACGCTGCATCCCAGACAACTAATAAAGCCTTCTGTTTTACCATGCTGGCTGAGAGCCACTGCTGACCGCCAAGTTGGGGTGCATGGCCCTTTGGGGCCGGGTAAGGCTTCCCCCGGTGTCCCATTCAGGCAGACTCACTGTAGGGAGCTCATGGTGTGCACAGGGTGCTGAACGCTCTGAGAGCAAACCCCAGAGGTGCTGAAGCCAAGGAGGATGGCCGTAGTGAGACTGTGCCCTGAGGGGTTGTCACACTGCAAGAAAAGTCCTATCTGAACTTCATTCAGAGTGGTTCCAGGGCCCCAAGCCTGCTCTCTCCATGACTGCTGTACAAACAGAACAGATGATAATCCCTTCCCTCAAAGAACAAACAGTTTTAAAGACAAGCCCTAAAGGGTGGGGGAGACAAATAATCGGGCCGGTGTGGGGTAAGGGAGACAAGTAATAACTATAACAGGATGGTACTAAAATCTGAGCTGGGTAGAAGTGGCGGTCACAGTTCTCCAGCTCTGTGGCCATGATCAGCTTGCAGTTTATTTTATACATTATGAAAGAGGTAAATTTTGAGGAGGGACTTGGAGGACAAGGTGGTGGGTTTTATGGATTTTGACTAGGAACTTTTCCCCATTGGTAAGGGGCAGCCTGGGAATAAGTATGAGAGTACTTGCTGGAAAAGTAGAGAATTCTCTAGCCATGATTCATGTGCTTTTTACATGTCCAAACGGTGACAGATAATTGCCATATTCCTGTCGGAGTCGGCACAGTCTGCTGAAAAATGATGAGCTAATAGGTCTGGATAAAATAAGAAATTATCCAAACTTCCCTCAGTCCAAAACTTTGAAATAAGTTAGACAGTCACAGAATTTCATGTACCTTTGCATTTATGCACCAGCCTTTAAGTGGCTGCAGAAGGCCCTCTTGGAGTGCCCCCTGTGAGGTTCCATTTCACAAGAAATGAACATGATTGGGGGCAGCTCCTATGGGAGCGTGTGTATTCCCTATAGAGCAGAGTGACAGTTTTCAAACTGTTTATTCACACAAAACTGCAGTTTTGGGTCAGCTGAAATTATACACTAATTTGGCAGGAAAAAAATCTTTTTTTAAAATAAAGAAAGTCTAAATGTTTTGACATTTTTGCGCCTTGTTTCCAAATATAGTTAGATTTATTTTTAAAGGAGTGTAAAAAACATCCAAAAACTAAACAAAATGAAAAGCTGAAAAGTTGTTCCAGATCAAACAAAGTTTCACTTGACCCAAGATGAATTCCACCCCCCTTTTGTTTCAACAGGAAAAAAACAAAGTAAAATTCATTTTGAGTTGACCTGAAATGATCCCATGCCCACTGATTTTTCAGTTTTGCCACCAAAAGAAAAAAAATGAATTATTCACTCATCTTCTAATCTTGTGTGACATTGGGAAAGTCTATTTGACCTTGTCTACACTACAGGTTACTTCGGTAAATGTTACGTTGCTCATTCTATACCTCTTCTGTTGAGATGTAGAAGACTTTAGTCTAAGGGCTACCAATACACTCACTTTCACTACCACTAAACCACTCGCTAAAAAAAATTACGGAGGGAGCTCTGAGAATGAGATGGATGTTTATAAGAATTTTAAAATACTTTTACTGTCTAGAACTCAGCAGTACTAGAATAGGTATGCATTATGCTCTCTGTGCACATTTTATAGCTACACAGAATATGATACTGAAGTCAAAAATGAATATTTTCACTTTGTTCTGGTTTAGGGCATTAATAAGTCATGTTCCTTTTTGGTAGAGTATTATATGGATTTCATTTTTTTTTTTAAAGAAGCAGGCAGAATATGCCATAAAGCAGGGAAAAAACCATAGGTTTTACTTATCAGTTGAAGCACTCTACCATGAGAGCAAACATTTTGTATTCCAGAACAACCCGGAGCGGTACCCAATACAAAAAAGAGGAAGTGAGAGTCATTATAAGACGATTTTTAAACAACACCCTGTTATGAGCTGATGTGAACAGCTGCAGTGCACAAGTTTTATTGGTCCTCTGCACCCCAGAAACTATTAACTATTTACCTATATACAGACATCTCACTTGTAGAGCTCTCCTGCAACAGCTCTTTTCCTATCAATTAAACTGAATATTTTCAGTAAACTATATAGGCTTTGAAATGACTTGGTGACTTCATAGCTCTTTCACTTTGTATAGTTTCACTCTGAGTCCTATCCTCATTCTGCCACCTGCCCTCAGGAGATTTGTGATGCTTGATTGTCTGTGTGGAAGTCAGTAGAGGGAATTTGGATGCAGGCCTCTATATGAGCAAGAGTCAGGCTAACTCTAGCTGTAATAACGCGAGATTTGTAGAAGCAGGGCTCACGTCAGAAGCGGGTGAAAAAAGTCAGCAGAGTAGAGTCAGCATGACCCAACCTTGAGATAGCTATGTTTTGAGAACAGAAGAGAGAAAATACAGGAATGGGCAAGACATAATATAAACAAACTGTTGATCATTACTGTATATAACAAAAAGTATAAATGCTTGCCTTAATTGTTTATCTTTTGAGAGACCTGCCTAGGAGGGGGAAAACCCTGTGTCCTAGTGCACTCTCTCCCTCTGTGCAATTGCTTGAGTTAATAAAATGTATCTTCCTTGCTGCACCCAAAGAAAGAGTGAGAACTCTGTTTTTCTCTGACATCTGGCACCACCTTTCCCAACTCGAGGGTTGCCAGTGGGAGAACTCTTCGCACAATCTTTGCCAGTTTCCCCTGCAGCCACATCAATCTGATTTACAGAGCACTCCTACAACAGTAATCAATGAAGGAATCAATCTTTAAAATAAAATTAGACCAGAGGTCAGCACCCCCTTAATGAAACAAGGCTCTTTCTGCAAGTTAACACGTATTAGGTTAGGGTGTGTTCAGTATTTGAGGGCCAAATTGTGGCATTTAGCCACTCTTTGAATGGAGGGCAGGGCAAACTTTCCCTGAGTAGCTTGTTGAAGTAACTCTAGTACATGCTGCTTCTCAGTATACTGTTATGGAGGCCTGGCTCTTGGACAAGATACATCGGGTATTGTCCCAGAACCTTAGAATTCCACCTGACCTGCAAAGAACCTCCAGTTCATTAGGGTAAATGTCACCAAGTGCCTATGGGAAAAAAATCCTTCCTGCAAGAGAGGTGGAGTTCTAAGGGTGATAGGTTGGGTCACAATTCTAGTTGGTATTGACTTGATAGAGATATCTCCTTAACTACAGTAAGATAAAATAAACTGCAAAATTATCCTCAGACCTTATAAGGCTGAGCCATCATTGTTGCATTGCCTGTAGGCCTCCGGGTACCCTCTCTCTTCAGTGAGCTACCACAAGAAATACAATAGCAAGCCCTTCCTCTCACTGATGGGGGAAAAAAATCAAACTATTTCCACCCACATGAAATACTTTGTTTTACAATAGCCACTGAATTAAGCCCCCTGCCTGCCTGCCTACTGGACACTGAAATACAGCCTGGCAGTGGTGACTGTATATCACGTGATGCATAAGCTGGGCATCAGAGATGACATCTGTCCCTTATCAGAGATGACAGTGGAGAAGCTGAAAGAGGGGGTAAGGAGAGATTAAGCTGCATTGGATGGGGTTCTTCAGTAATTCCTTAGTGAAAAGTCCTGCAAAAATACTAACTTTTCTATTGGATTTTTTTTTGTATCTATCCTATAGAATTCAGGAGAGAATTTATCCCCATTTTACAATCCTACTGGATGGCCCCAAAAAGGCCTATAGAAATTATAACACACTCTTAAAAATCTATCAAAACATTTCTATAAAGCCCTCTTGGTTTAATCTCTATTAGATTGTGAGACTTTTATATAAGGACAAATCCACCGACTCCCAGTTACCAGTACAAGAGCTTTCATTCCACTTTTCTCAGACATAACCCCTGACCCTCACAAGGGAGAGGCATCCAGCTTGCAATCAGGCTGGGGATTAATTACTGCCTAGCCCTTGTGATAGTTATAACAACTGATCCCAAGAATAAGGTGGGCTTTTGTCTGTGGAGAGGGTAGACTATACCAAAGAGTACTGTCTTTGTTCCATTTCCCCTCCCCTTCTCCTGCCCCACAGTTTTTGTGGAGGACATAAAAGTAGCTATGTAAAGTAAGTAACCATCTTTGAAACCGCCTTTCCCTTCTACATGGCAGTTTTGCTACTCTCTACGCTGGGCAACACAAGAGGGATACACTTTGCACTACTGACTAATGCATTATTGGTAGTAATTAGTGAAGCGCTACATTTTCAAAAGAACTGCCTAGGTTTTACCCGCTTAATTCCCATTGACACTGAAGTGAACACCAATGATAAATCCCAGTGTGGTGCTAATACAGTCTCGGCCCGAGTCCAATGCCCACTGAAGTCAACGTCCTTCCTTGGCTTCACTAGGCATTGGAGTGCACCCACTGTGCTCCTGAGCAGCTCACACAGCCTTAGGTATTAGAACATGCTTTATTTAGAATGGGAATGTTTACAAGAGCACTGAGATTCTCCCCTGCTCTTTCATTTTTCACCTCCACCAACACCAGTGTCCTACGTTTAACATCTTACCCAAATAACGGCTCTTTTCAGTGCTGCAGCCCCACCCTGCCAAAAGGCTCTATTGATTACAACCCACCTTACAACCCATTTGTTTCTTAATGAAGGAGAGAATGAGCATTAATTTCAAAAGCCTTCTCAGTCATTAAATGCGTTTTTTCTTCTTGGTCTTTCCTCAGTTGTAAAGTTGCTGCTAAAATTATTGTAATTTTTATAGCACAGAATTTCTCCTCTCTGATAGGGTGCCTTTTTAGCAGAACGAATATCCCACAATCACCACAGGTAAAAAAAAAAATTCTAAAGCTATAAAATAGTCAAATGATTCCTAAAAATGTAATCAAGTACTTATAATACAATAATGGGAACTTTAGTGTCTTTTAGTCTGTCTTTATTGTATGTTTCAGTGTAGTAGCCATGTTAGTCTGTGTCAGCAAAACGAAAAGAAGAAAGAAATACTTGTGGCACCTTAGAGACTAACAAATTTATTTCAGCATAAGCTTTCGTGGGTTAGAACACACTTCATCAGATCCCATGCATCCGATGAAGTGGGTTCTAACCCACGAAAGCTTATGCTGAAATAAATTTGTTAGTCTCTAAGATGCTACAAGTTTTTCTCTTATTTTCGTTTTATTGTATGTATTATCTAGGTTGACAGGAAAATGGATTGTTTGTAAAGAAAGCTTACGGTAGGTTCTCCTTTAAGAATGCATTACATTATATTTATCTTGTAGAATGCAGCATGGATTGTTATTAACAGGTGAGAAAACTTTGCAAGTAACAAATTACAGCCAAATAAAATTTGTTCACTCTCTCCATGTACTTTTGCTGAGAAAAGCCATTTCTCAAATGGCAAAAGGTACACTTTCCAGCATTGGTTTTCTGTGGAACAACCATTCCAGTGAACTAAAGGTAGGGGAAATGTAACAACCAACAGTACTCAAGCCTCCAAAAGAACGTGCACTAGCTGGACATAACTGACACACCAGTCAGCACTCAAGTGGTTAAAACACCAGTTGCCTCTGATTTAAATGTTTTCATGTTATTTGCAATTGAGAAATGCTCTCTTGTCATCACCAGGGAGTACTCTGCTCGTCTCATATTATGCAAAACAAAATCTCAGGCAGGAGAGAAAAAAACATCCATTATTAATTAGACATAAATTATTCCTAATCTACACACAATGTCTAATCCCTGGTTCACAGAAATGCAAATTGCGCTTCAGAAACAATATGTTAACAAGTCATTTGTCAGCAACAGACAGGAGCCCAAGCTCAACATAAAATATAGAACAAACACTTCAAGCTCATTCCAAAGAATATGCTGATTGAAGGTTACCCTGAGCAGCGAGGAAATACAAGATGGAATACTGTATGAGCAAAATATTTCACATGGTGAACTTGTTCACTGATAAATGGGGAAACAAAACAGTCACCAAATATGCCTTCAGTGGCCACCATTTTTATGTTTTTTCATAAAATGGAAAAACACTGACTAAATATTCCCCACTAGAATAGTGAAAACAGTAATTAAACCACTAAGGGGATGGTGGGGTCTGAACACTTCCTGCTTCCTTCTCTTCTTGCTCACTGATCACAAGATATCATTGTAGCCAGGAGCTAAAATTCAAAACCGTTTAGATGCTTATCTGGATAATGGAGAAATCCAGAGTTATAAGGATTAAAAACAAGAGTTTTGGAATGGATCTAAACCCTTCTGCTTCAGGGCATAAACCTTCCACTAGCTAATACAGACTGGGAAGAAACTTTTCCTGTGGTCAGGTTATTCTATAAACTGCAGGATTTCTTGCATCTTTCTCTGAAGTATTGAATACTGACTGCTGCTGGAAACATGATACTGGACTAATTGAACCATTGAGCTGATCCATTTTGGCAATTATGATGTTCCTGTGAAACATGGAATTGTCAAGAACAGATCATGCCAAACCAACCTAAGACCTTCTTTGACAGGATTACTGACCTAGCAGATAGTGGGAAAGTAGTAGACATGATGTATCTTGATTTTAGTAAGACTTTTGACACAGTCCAACATGACATTCTCGTAAGCAAACTAAGGCCTGGTCTACACTAGGACTTTGTCGAATTTAGCAGCGTTAACTCGATTTAACCCTGCACCCGTCCACATTACGAAGCTATTTATTTCAACATAAAGGGCTCTTTAATTCAATTTCTGTAATCCTCCCCGACGAGGGGAGTAGCGCTAAATTCGACATGGCCATGTCGAATTCGTGTTACTGTGGACGGAATTCGACGCTAATAGCTCCGGGAGCTATCCCACAGTGCACTACTCAGTGGACGCTCTGGACAGCAATCCGAGCTCGGATGCTCTGACCAGCCACTCAGGAAAAGCCCCGGGAACATTTGAATTCCTTTTCCTGTCTGGCCAGTTTGAATCTCATTTCCTGTTTGGACATCGTGGCGAGCTCAGCAGCACTGGCAACGATGCAGAGCTCTGCATCCGTGGTGACCATGCCATCGCAGAATAGGAAGAGAGCACCAGCTTGGACTGATCGGGAAGTCTTGGACCCGATCGCTGTGTGGGGCGATAAGTCCGTGCTTTCGGAGCTGCGTTCCAAAAGATGGAATGCGAAAATTTATGAGAAGATTTCCAAGGCAATGGCGGAGAGAGGATACGTCCGGCATGCAACTCAGTACTGCGTGAAAATCAAGGAGCTGCGACAGGCATACCAAAAAACCAAAGAGTCCAACAGACGCTCCGGATTGCAGCCACACACATGCCATTTTTACGAGGCACTGCATGCTGTGCTCGGTGGTGCTGCCATCACTATACCACCAGTGTCCGTGGACTCCGACGATGGGGTCTTATCTACGGCCACGTCGTCTGAAATTTTCGCAGACGGTGAAGAAGAGGAAGGAGAGGAGGAGGAGGAGGCAGTCGACAGTGCTTTCACCGCTGATTTCCCCGACAGCCAGGATCTGTTCATCACCCTCACCGAGATCCCCTACGAACCCTCCCAAAGCAGCAGCCCGGACCAGGACCCAGGCAAAGGATCGTCAGGTCGGTGTTTTAAACATTTTGAATAGAATAGGCATTGGTTTGTTATCAATGTGTTTTTATTGCTTACTTAGCAATAGGCGCTTCAGTTTTGAATCTTTTCCAAGGCAACTACTCGAAAAGTCTGTCAATATGTATGGGGATAGAGGAGAAATCCCCATCAGAGATCTCTGCGAAACTCTCCTGTAGGTACAGTGAAAGCTTTTGCATCAGGTTCCCAGGGACAGCGGCCTTACTATCTCCTCCATGGTAGGATACTTTTCCACGCCATGCTAGCAGCAGATACTCCGGTATCATTGCCTTGCAAAGCATGGCGGCATACGGCCCCGGGGTTTGCAGGCATTCACACAGCATGCGGTCTTTGTCTCCGAAATCCTCATCAGAGTGATATCAGTCATGGTGCCCTGGTTTGAATGGGTGGTTTTGTTAGTACAGTGACTTCTTGATTTTTCCTTTAATGAACGACAACCGGCGGTTTGCAGACATGAGAGGGGGGTGGTAGCTGTGAGGCTAACCGCCGAAACTTTGCAGTGTGCAGGCAGGGAGAGTTCCCTGGACTGGCCACGCGGAGGGGGTGGGGAGGGTTGGCGAGCCGTTAAAACACAGCGGTTCGCGGGCAGGGAGAGTTCCCAGTACCGGCCCCGTGGAGGGGGTGGAGGTGGGGCGGTAAACGGGTAGGTGAGCCGTTGTAGCCGAGCGGTTTTGCCGGCATCAGGAACTGGCCACCACTAGGAACTATGCTTGAAACATGGGAGTACCGCACTGCTGTGAAGTAAGCTCACAGCAGTGGAAAGGCAACGGCTTACCATGGTCTCCTGAGAGCTGTTTTCCAGTGTCCAGCTCCGCTTGTGTGATCTGAACACCAGGACCCCTGGCACTTAATACAAAGACATAATATTCGACCTTGTACTGAGTGCACATGTGATAGATAGTGTGCATGGTCTTGTTCACAGGGAAAGAGTATAGGCATTGTTCGGGAAAATGTATCCTTCTGAGGAATTCACTCCCTTTCTCCCATCCCACAGCTGCGAGTGTCTCCCGCCCTACCCGTGGGTCACCCTCCCATAGGCTTGCACAGATCAGGCGGCGCAAAAAAAACCAACCCGGGACGACATGTTTTCGGAACTGATGGTCTGTTCCCGAAAGGAGGCGGCACAGCGGAGAGAGGATGTCTCAACGTCCGAGCGAGCACTCAGCGAACGGGAGCAGAGGGCTGAAGCTTGCGAGGACAGGTGGCGGGTGGAAGACCAGCAGACGACTCAAACGCTGCTTGGACTAATGAGGGAGCAAACAGATGCGCTCCGGCGCCTGGTAGACGTTTTGCAGGAACGGAGGCAGGAGGAAAGGGCACCTCTGTATGTTATTTCCAACCGCCCTCCCCCACCACAAAGTCCAATTCCCCCCTCACCCAAAGTCACTAGAACGAGGGGAGGCAGGGGCCGCGGAAAAAATCACGCCACCCCTGCGGACTGCTCCAGTAGCAGAAGGCTCTCCTTTCCAATAATTTAGATGGGACCTTTACTTCCCTCCAAACGCACCCCACCCCAGCCCCCGTCCAAGTTTCATCTTTAAATTTTGCTCTCCTTAATAAAAAATTGTGTTCTGAAAATTGCTGTTTCCTTGACTATCTTTCAAAGGACTGTTCAATTTTGGGGGAGGGGAAGGGTGGTTTGTGATTTGAGATGATAGGCGCCGATAACGGGGTGGGGACAGGGGAAAAGGTTCAACAGAAAGTCACACTCACATTGCATTCACTAGGCACACTTGCTATTCTGGGAGGGGGTTTTCCTGTTCTCTATGGGGGGGGGCGGCTGTTACTTTCTGGTGGTGGAGGGTGGCTGCAGATCGTTGGCGGCAGGCAATAGCCTGCATGACAGATCCATGCAGCAGGGGATCAGTGGGTGCAATCCCCGGCCAAGAAGTCACACAGGCCCCCCCTCACAGAGTTGCGAACAGGAGGGGTTGCAGGCTCCGTTGAAACAAGCAGTCCACCACTGCGGACTGCTCAGGGAGCAGGAGCCTGTCATTCCCTGAGTTGGGAAGCCTCCTTTCCATCACTCCACCCGCTCCCCAACCGCCGTATTCGTCCCAGTTTCAACCCTTTACCGAGAAATCATTAATAAAGAAGACGGTTTTAATAAACAATGTTTCCTTTATTATACTTTTGAAGCGGTGAATGCAGGGGGGTGGGAAAAAGGGTGCTGGTAATTGGAGAGGATAGACAATGGTAACTGGGTAAAGAAACGGGGGCTGGTTCAGCTTCAGTTTTAACAAGCGAAACAGTCACTGGTTATCCTGCTCACTCTGGAAGCTAGCTGTCAAAGCTTCCCGGATGCGCACCGCGTCCCGCTGGGATCTTCTGATCGCCCTGGTGTCCGGCTGTGCGTAATCAGCAGCCAGGCGATTGGCCTCAACCTCCCACCCCGCCATAAATGTCTCCCCCTTGCTCTTGCAGAGATTGTGGAGCACACAGCAAGCTGCAATCACAATGGGGATATTTGTTTGGCTGAGATCGGAGCGAGTAAGTAAGCTTCGCCATCTCCCTTTGAGACGGCCAAAGGCACACTCCACCACCATCCTGCACTTGCTCAGCCGGTAGTTGAAGAGCTCCTTTTCAGTGTCCAGGGCGCCCATGTATGGCTTCATGAGCCAGGGCATTAGTGGGTAGGCTGGGTCCCCGAGGATCACTACAGGCATCTCCACATCCCCAACAGTTATTTTGCGGTCCGGGAAGTAAATACCTTCCTGCAGCCGTCTGAACAGACCAGAGTTCCTGAACACACGAGCGTCATGAACCTTGCCCGGCCATCCGACAATGTTTGTAAAACGTCCTTTATGGTCCACTAGTGCTTGCAGCACCATAGAAAAATAGCCCTTACGGTTAATGTACTGGCTGCCCTGGTGGGCTGGTCCCAGGATAGGGATGTGTGTCCCATCAATAGCCCTGCCGCAGTTTGGAAATCCCATAGCAGAAAAGCCATCTATGATCACCTGCACATCTCCAAGGGTCACTACCTTTGAGAGCAGCAGGTCAATGGTTGCATGGGCTACCTGCATCACAGCAACCCCCACGGTAGACTTGCCCACTCCAAATTGATTCGCGACTGACCGGTAGCTGTCTGGCGTTGCAAGCTTCCAGAGGGCTATGGCCACTCGCTTCTGGATAGTCAGGGCAGCTCGCATCCGGGTGTCCTGGCGCTTCAGGGCAGGTGACAGCAACTCAAAGTTCCAGGAAAGTGCCCTTATGCATCCGAAAGTTTCTCAGCCACTGGGATTCATCCCAGACCTGCAGCACTATGCGGTCCCACCAGTCAGTGCTTGTTTCCCTGGCCCAGAATCGCCGTTCCACAGGATCAACGTGACCCATTGCCACCATGATGTCTAGGGGCCGGGGTCCCGTGCTTTGCGAGAGGTCTGTGCCCCTCAGAGTTCATGTCCTCGTGGAGCTTCTGTTGCCTCCTCGCCCTATTTCTCAGCATCTGCCTCTGGAAAAGGTGGACGATAAGGCGCGAGGTGTTGACAGACAGAACAGCAGCGGTAATCGCGGAGGGCTCCATGCTCGCTGTCCTGTGGCGTCTGCGCCGTCAATCACCAGAAAAGGGCGTGATGTAATTGCCCGCCAGCGCTTTCACGTAGGGAGGGCGGGAGTGTGGGTCAAATGACAACATGTTCCCAAAACCACCCTCGACACAGTTTTGGCCCCAGAAGGCACTGGGGGCTAGACCCAGAATTCCAATGGGACTGCGGGGACTGCGGGAACTGCAGCGGGGACTGCGGGAACTGTGGAATAGCTACCCACAGTGCACCGCTTTCAATGTCGACGCTTGCCCCGTTAGTGTGGACTCTCAAACTCGAATTAATGTCCTTGGTGTGGATTCGCACGATCGACTTTGTAAAATCGGTTTCACAAGTTTGGTTTAAGATAAATCGAACTATTCTCGTAGTGTAGACATACCCTAAGTGATCTAGGAGACGTTACAATAAGGTGGTGCAAAACTGGTAGAAAGACAATACTCAGGATAGTTATCAAGGTTCACTGTCAAACTGAGAGGATGTATTTAGTGGGATCCCACATGGATTTGTTACTATTTAATATTTTCATTAATGGAGTGGAGAGCACGCTTATAAAATTTGTTGAGGACTCTAAGCAGGAAGGGGTTGTAAGAACTTTAGAGAATAGGATTAAAATTCAAAACAACCTAGATAAATTTGGAGAATTGGTCGGAAATCAACAAGATTAATTTAAGACAAGTGCAAAATACTACACGTAGTAAGAAAGAATGAAATGCATAACTACAAAATTGGGAAGAACTGATTAGGGCAGTTCTACTGGAAAGAATCTAGGGGTTATAATGGATCACAAATTGAATATGAGTCAACAATGCTGCAGCTGTGAAAAAAGCCAATATCATTCTGGGGTGTATTGACAAGAGTGTCACATGCAAGAAACAGGAGGTAATTGTTCCTCTCCAGCACGGTGAGGCCTCAGCTGGAATACTGGGTCCAGTTCTGGGTGCCACACTTTAAGAAAGATTTGGACAAACTGAAGAGTCCAGAGGAGAACAACAAAAATGAGAAAAGGTTTAGAAAACTTGCCCTATAAGGAAAGGTTAAAAAAAACAGGGCATGTTTAGTCTTGAGAAAGGAAGACTGAGAGGGGATCTGATAACAGTCTTAAAATATGTTAAGGGCAGTTACAAAGAGGCTGGGGATCAATTGTTCTCCATGTCCACTGAAGGTAGGACAAGGAACTATCAGTATAATCTGCAGCAAGGAGATTTAGATTAGATATTAGGAAAAACTTTCTAACTGTAAGGACAGTTAAATGTTAGCATAGGTTACCATGGGAGGTTTTAAAGAACAAGTTGGACAAACACCTGTCAGGAGCGGTCTAGGTTTACTTGGTCCTGCCTCAGCCTGTGGGGAGTGGACTACATGACCTCTTCAAGTCCCTTTCAGGCTGACATTTCTATGAGTCTATGGTAAAAGTGTTCATGAAATTTCACTTGAAAATGTTCACCACCTAAAGCCAGGCAATATCATATGCCCACAATATTTCACTTTTCTATGAAATTTCAGCACAATGGTTCTTTTGTTTGAAGAGACTGAATATGAAGGCTTCATCTTTGTTTGTAATGTCCTGCTCCTTAAAATTCTGACTAGAAGCAGATACGATACAGAGCATCTTTTACTCAGACCTCCCGTCCAGTATACTAATGCATTGGCTACACTGACAGTGGCATGTAGGGTAGGTGTAGCTACGTGTCTCCCTCAGTGAAAAGCAGGCTATGTCCACACTGCAGTGCATAGCTACATGTGGCAGTGAAAGGCCCTGGCAGGAAGAAGGTATCAGGGAAAGGCTTCAGCAGTGGGTAGACAGCAGGGCAATACACTGCTAAAAATAGCTGTGTCAACATGGGAGGCACTGTTTGTGTGCGCAGGGAGCTGTGTAAGGTATAAGGTTCTGGAATGTCTTTACTCGTCTAACCAGTGCTTCACCATCTACACTGCTATTTATAGCTATGCCGGGGTATGCAGTGTATGCCACCCTAAGTACCGACATAGCCTAAGACAAAGAGGGTGGGACTGATGGGAAAAGAAAAACCTAAAATGCTAAGTGTTGCTGCTGCTGCTATAGCTCTCTGGGGGTTTTCTACCTTGCTACGCTTCTTCCTTGAAGTTGACCCAGTGGGTACAAAAGAAATACGGAGGTAACCCAGGGCGGAATCTATGCTGACTTCTGCTGCATAATTTGGGGTTCCAGGACCTCGGCACCAGAAATTTGACAGAGTGGATTGTAGAAACACAAGAGGTCTGTATCCCTGGCTCTCCACCAGGCTGTCTCAGAGCTGAACAGCACAGCCACAGAACTGAGCAGCATTGGGCAGGGAAGCATTGTGGCCAAGACACCTGGGAAAAGTGTGGATCAGCACAGACAGAGCTTCACAATAAAGTCTCGCTCAAGTGAGAGCTTCGCCCCTAACACCAGGCACATTACTTCCTCAAATGCGTTAACTCCACTGGCCCCCCATCTGTACCAAGATCAATCTTGACCCTGAATCTCCAGCATGGTAATACGATACGCTGCACCCCCTAGCACCCCTAGTTTCAGTGCCTATGAATGGAAGGCTGGATCTGACCATTCTACAACCAACATGGCTGCCTCACCCCAACAGAATTATAAGAGTTGCCTATGATCTAATGTCACACTTATTTGCTTGAACCCTTTTTCCTCCTGGCCCTATCAACTTCCTTAGTTTTTGATCTTCATGTTCTGTGTTTCTTATTTAGATTGTATCACGTCAGGTGGTAAAGGTATTGCAAAATTATGGTGCTATAAAATGTTTGTTAATAAAAAGGGTAATAAAATATGAAATAGAATTTCTTTATAATGAATTCATTTTAATGGGAGAAGGGGAAATCTTTTTTTGAGGGACTTGGCACAGCAAGGGGGAGACACTGAACAACTGGGGTTATTTGGGATTTTCAGGGCAGTGAGAGGATGGAGATCATATTTTACTAAAACCACCACCACTTGATTATATTCTCCGTAAACCTGGTAATGTGTGTATCCTGGGCTAGTGAATTCCTTGGCACTTAAAGTCATATTTGTTTAGCTACGACATCACTATTAACTTGTAAAACAAAAGGACCCTCAAAATATCATTCAAATAACCATTTTCTGGGCAGATAAACACCTCAGCCACATAACCTTGCTACACAGCAGATGGTGTTCATCATATATGCCATCTTCCCTCCATTAAATGCATTCTTAGATCATATCCTAATTTGCGACAATATTTTTTGCTTGGCTTCTAAGGGCCGCCTGATCTAGAAATAACAATGTCACAGCAATGACAATTGCCGCTCCACCACTATCACCACTGAAAGTCAATTGAATTTCAATTTCTTTCAATGGGGAAAGCCAGGAGGAGCCAATTATCGTTGCTTTAACATTGTGCAGTTTTTCCTTGGGCAACACGAAAATGTTTCAGATCCTGCTTGCAACCTTCCTTCTTCCGGATAAAACACAATTTCTCTGACTCCCAAGAGCAGTGTTTTATCAAGGGAGGGCTGTAGTACATACATTTCTCTAGGTTGGTCATGTTAACAGATAAGACATTTTCCAAATGTAATGCTGTTTAGTGTTTGTTTTATAAATCATGTTACAAGGTATTGTACTAAGTTCTCCTTGTCACAATGACAATGATGATGTCAGTATTTGATTCCTTTTATATTTGGGACCTCCCAATCTTGAAGAAATCTCAGCTCTTTGCATGACCCGGAAAACTCTTACTTATACTTGTCAGTGAGCAAGGGCTTTTCACATAACTCCCATGAGAAGGATCCTGTCCTTCACTTGCAATTGCCAAAGCCACGTGTTTTCTAACAGAATATTTCATCTTTCCAATGATGAATTTGGCTTTCTGCAATACAGTGGATGCTGCTTTTCCAGTAGTTATCCAGGGCCTGTGGGATGAAAACTAGAGTCACCTAACATGCTCTGAAAGTCTTTTCCAACTGCAATACCTTCCCATTAGCTAATGAGTCTCTGCTCTTTAGGAGTTGGAAATATCTGGGTTCTAGGTCAGCTGAAAAAAAGTGTGTCATTCTCACAATGTGGCAAAGTCAATTAGGAATTAGAGTGCTGGGATCTGAAAGTAAACAGATAACAAAATTGCTAAAATACGGAGAGGTTGCTTTAGATCATTTTGATTTAGGTCTACTATTTGTGCGAGTCTAACAGTACAAGTTACAGCATTATAGATGGAGTAGGAACTGGAATACAATGGATTGCAAGATAGATTCTTGATTCTATAGCTCATGTTGTAAAGCCTGTAAAGAAGCTCAGCTCAATCCAGGCAGAAAGGGAGCATGCTGTTATTTTGTCAGTAACAGTTCCAATTGTAGAAATATTCAGGAGCTTTTATGGGTCATTACTACTTCTTATGGGATGACAGGATATGGGGAACCATCACCCTACCAAAATTCCTTAACGTTGTTTTCTTTTCCCAAATAATTTTCCAAAAATTCCACATCAGCATCAGATTTTAAAGAAGCATGTCCTTGCCTCAATACTCACTTTCTAGGCATAATCCAGCATCTGCTGATGTCAATGGATGCCTTGCCATAGATGTCCATGGTTATTATATTGGGTCTTTTGTAATTTTGAGAGGCAATATTTACTCTGTTAAATCTGATGCTGAGACAATTTACATCTTATGTTTTTGAAAGTTCCTTTTAGGTAAAGCTGTAGGGAGAGATTTTGAAAGGGTCAAATGGCAGCTAGGGGTCTAAATTGCATTGATTTTCATTAGAAGTTAATGCATGCACAAAAAGGAGGCTGAAAATAGTTGTAGACAGTGGCTTAGCAGGGCAAAATTAATTGTTGTGGAACTGGTTTCTGCAAGCACGATTTACACCTTGTCAAGGATGACAGTTTATCAAGAAACTCCTTAAAGGCCAGTTAGTCTAAGTTCCCCATCTGTAAGATGTGAATACTAACATTTCCTTTTTCTCCCTCTCTTTGTCTTCTGTTTAGACTGTTAGATCTTCCAGAACAGGGACTCTCTCTTATTATGTGTATGTACAGTGCCTAACTCTGGCAATGTACTGATCTCAGGTAAAGCCTCAAGGAGCTACCTGAATACAAATAATAGCCAGTCCACATTTCTTCTTGCATTATTGGGATTTTAGTTTGCTAAATTCTGCAAGCATTTCAGAATAGCAGAATTTAGTTCTGGATTTGAATGTTATACGTGGCACCAAAAAGGAAAACCTTATTAGAGGAAGAAGTCTTATCATTATACAGTCTGAAGTTGAGCTGCAGCAATCCTGGGTATTTACAATATAAGGGGGAGTTACAAAGGTTATATCCGTAAAGGAAGCAAGTGTGGCTGAACAGACAAAATCCTTCGTAAACCTCTGAGAATCTTTGCTACTTCTGTAAATCCAAGTGGAATACTGAGCTTGACTGGGCCTTGCAGAGCACAGGATCAAGGGAGCACAGAGCTACAATTTCATGCAGTCAGGGCATTCTAAATTATAGAGTTTTCTGTAGGATTACTAAAGCCTCTTCATACACTGAGAAGTTGCCTTTATTTTAGTCATTAGTAACCAGCCACTGATGCAGCTATACCAGCGCAATCCTTTAGCACAGAAGAGGTAAAGTGCTGTAAGCTGCAATTTGCATCAGTGCATCTAACCCCTGTCTTCGGCACGTTAAGCACCACCAGTGTAAACAGAAACTATGCCTTTTTTAAATTAGGGGATTTGCACTAGCGCAGCTATGCTGATGAGTGAAATCAGGGCAAATCCTCAGACTATCAAAAGGCTAAGGGAGGTAAAATCAGATATCTGGCCTCAATAATAGTGAGCCCTCTCAAAAGTCTTTCCAATTATGAAGCCTTTGGTGGCATACCTAAGGAAGTTCATAGCCCCTGATCTCAGCAATAACAGCCACCGCCAGCATGTGTTTTAGAACCATTGCCTCAGCAATGGCACACCACGCCATTATCCAATCTAGATCCTCTGATCTGAATGATCACAATCAAATCAAATAGGATACAAGTGAAAGGGTTCTGCGAACCAGAATACGTATTTACATAAAAGACAAAGTTAATGGAATTAGGAGCATGGAATGTTGCTCTGAAAAATTTCAGAGTATTTTATATTTTGTGTGGTAGGTGAGAAGGAAACAGTTTTCGGGACAGGGCAGATAGAAGCAAGCTGTAGGCAACAAAGCTGTATAAAGTTGCTAGCTTGCCTCAAATTTGAGTTTGGGATTATTTCAACAATAAATGTCTAGAGGAGCCTTCACAAATACATGAAAACTCTGGTGCTTTAAATTGTGCCAAAGTTTTCTCTCATTTCAAAATGGGGAAGAGGAATGGGACAGCGTCCACATTTTAGGCTGCGAACTTCGGCAACCTCCATACCTCTAAATCAAGGATGTCATGCAGAATATGATAAATGAGCCACCAGAGAACTCAGCCTTCTTATTAAATATATGTTTATATGAGAGCACACAGGAGGCTGCTTTAGCATAATGACTCCACTGAGAAACAGAGGCTCATAACTGCCCCACAGACTGTGTTGTTGATAAGTCTGAAAATAAGGAAGAAAGTTTCCACTGGGGCTTGTAATGTTCCTTCCCAGCCTCTACTTCGTAGGGATTCAGAACTCATGAACAATTTAAACAGCTCAGGGAAGCGTGGCAGCTCCACTGAGTGGGTTGTCAAGTTAATTTATGGGTGTGTATAATTGGGTGGTTGCTTTTACTCTGGAAAGATGAAACAGCTGAGCCGGGAAAGATGGGTATCTCACCGTTTCCAATAGAGAGAGAGAAATCTTATTTTTAGGAAGAGGGAGAGGAGTGTCTGAACAGCCACTGAGAATTCTCTACGATATAAGCTTCTGTCATTGACTACATTCTCTAGACACACAACTCGAATAATTACTAACTCACAGGGCTATGCTGGAGCTGCAGAAGCCTTGAACATGATGCCGAGGGGTGTAGAGAGGCACGGGGCCACTAGCAGTTTCTAGCAAAATTCTGCCTACAGAAAACAGACAGGCAGATTGCTTTGTGGGAAACATGGCATGAGAAAAACCTCCTTTTTGGAGGCTTAAGGTGGCTTTTCCTCAGCGCTGGCTCTGATCAGCAAGCCGACGTTGGATAGGGCAACACCCCAGCGAGGCAAGCGGTCTTTAAGAGGAGGGATGTTTAACACTGCTGCTAGTGCTAGACATCCCCAGTGCTTGCAGGGAGCATCTTTATTACGATTGTGGCTGCTTCTTTTCCAGAAGCATCCAAAAAAAGGAGCAGGATCTGTTCTGCCTATAAACCCTGTAGACAAACATGCTGGAAGAGCCAGAATTGGTCTCTTACAGTTGTCAACTCTGGGATTACATCTAATGACAAAATCATTCAAATGAAAAGATGCTTCCAATAGGCCATGCTATCCGAAGCACAAGGAGTATGTGTGGAGTACATTTTGTACGTTCACCTAATATTTTGTGAATCCCAGCTGCCCCTATCTAAAGTGATACATTCATAACTTTACATTCTCTTTGGCTTGGCATACAAACGTTCCAAACCAGAACAAATTTAACTTTATACAACCAAAGCTAAGAAAAACTAGAAGTAAAAATCTCACAAGGGCCAATGCAGAACCTCCTTCCCCTCTGAACACACACAGTCAAAATCCCAAAGGACAGCCGCTTCTCAGAATGGAAGCGGCCCTGCCTTACACTTACAAAACAGTTAGGTTTCCATATGCCCAGAGAGACAGAAATACCCTGATAATATGTAACCTGGCTAATCAAAAATGGAGTAAAGAATAAAGAATTAATGAATTCCTGAAATGCACTGAATTACAATGGTGGTAGGGTTTGGGGTTTTTTGGAAGGGACGGGGGGCGGGGGTGTAATTCTCTTATTAACTTAATAGCAATTCATTTAAATGTTGCAAAGACCATAAAGCAGGGGTGGCCAACCTGAGCCTGAGAGGGAGCCAGAATTTACCAAAGAGCCACAGTAATACGTCAGCAGCACCCTATCTGCTACCCCCCTCCAGCTCCCAGCACCTCCCACCCACCGGCAGCCCCACCAATCAGTGCCTCCTCCTCCCTCCCCATGCCTCCCGCCTGCCACAATCAGCTGTTTTGCAGTGTGCAGGAGGATCTGGTAGGGAGGGGGGGAGGAGCGAGGAAATAACAGGCTTGGGGGAAGGGGAAGGGGTGCAGTGGTGGCAGGACCTGAGGCAGAGCAGGGGGGTTGAGCAATGAGCACCCCACAGCATATTGGAAAATTGGCATCTGTAGCTCCAGCCTCGGAGTCCGCACCTATGCAAGGAGCCGCATATTAACCTCTGAAGAGTCGCATGTGGCTCCAGAGCCACAGGTTGGCCACCTCTTTCATAAAGAGTCATATAAAAATGGGTTGGTACTTAATGAACGTACTAATTTAAAGTGGAGCTGGTCGATGGCTATAAAATAGCACTGGCAAACAATCATTACATCCCAAACCTCTCTTTGACTGGCCCATGCCCATGTTCCCCTTTGCTATTCCTTTGAAGGTTCATATGAATGGATGGCCATTCACATGTGGACAAGCGTATGTTTTAGCCTCCTATTTAAAAAAGGTTCAGACAAGCATGTAGCAGACTTAAGCCCTTGTGCTAGCCCTCTACAACGCTGGCTTTTCACGTGAGGAGCGGTGGGATTTTGCCCATACTCCCCACCCCCACCACACACGTATAAGCCCTAAGTGAGCTTCTGTAGAAGAAAAAAAAATTGGTTCTCTCATGTTTGATAAAACCAGTAAAGGTTGTAAGTAGCCCTTTCAGAAGGCAACAGCTTAGGTTGAATGGATCACACTCAGCTTAGCCATGTTAGAAAAATCAGCCAGTTTGACACTTGAATGCATTACACCAGTTTCTCATTTATAATAGCTATGGGCCAAATTGTGCATTTCCCCATTTTTTTAAACACTAAATTCTATATCTGTACCTAGCATCGGATGCTTATCACTGTACTCTTTGGGCACCTCCCACAAGTGAAAAAACAAAACAAAAGGCCACCCCCCACCAATGATCTCTCCCTCACTCTAGCCCTCCTTTTAACAAGCTTAGGTAGTTTGTGTCAGATCCTCAGCTGGGATGAACTGACATAGTTCCATCGACTTTGACAATGACAAAGCCAATGGAACCATGTCAGCCTGCACCACCTGAGGGTCTGGCACTACAAATATTACAGTATTCTGCAGTGATGTTACAAAACAAACACAGTTGTACCATAGCAAAACTGGAGTTTGTGAGGTAAGCTTTATTGAATACTGTAATATTTTTAAGGGTTACTCAGGCAAAACACCCATAGATTTCAATGGGAGATTTGCCTGAATAAAGACCGAAAGACTTGGACCTAAAGCAAAAGGTTCCTGCAATTCCTGTTCTCGCTGGGAGCAGCAGTGGCTGGTTATGCCAGGCTGTGCTGTCATTTGAGCAGCATTAGAAGTCACACTATTAGCCCTGGTCTACACTGGGGTGGGGGAAATCAACCTGAGATATGCAACTTCAGCAACGAGAATAGCGTACCTGAAGTCGACGTATCTTAGGTCCACTTACCTCACATCCTCACGGCGCAGGGTTGACTGCTGCCACTCCCCCCATCGACTCCACTTCCGCCTCTCACTGCAGTGGAGTACAGGAGTCGGCGGCAGAGCGATTGGGGATCGATTTATTGCATCTACACTACATGCAATAAATCGATCCCCGATAGATCAATCACTACCCACCAATCCATCGGGTAGTGTAGACATACCCTTAGAAGCCAAATGATGGCTGCACCTTGTCAGCTTTTAGGTGCAGCCTTTAAAGTTTAAATCTTTGCCCTGCACTGTTAATGTATTGCATAGCTGAAGCCTGTATGCAGATCTCACAATCCATTGGGTAATTGACTTCAAACCCTTTCCTCACACAATAAATAAATTAGATAATATTGGAGCCTTTAAATTAAAAAGGTTAAACAACATTTTATGAGCTCCCTTGGTGATTTTCTGGCTGGCACCATGTTTTCAGTAATACATCATTATAACAATAGCACTCTGTTGTATTATAGCAATATTATTATGGGAGAGATGTTGCTCTGAGGCACCTATTAAATAGGCTTCAAGGCCCCACGAGCCTCCACACAGTCAATAAATTGTACATTATCCAGGATTGCTTAGTAAGATCTACCTGGAGCCACATGAGCTTAAACAATGCTGGTGGCTTTTTGGATCCCTTTCCCAGGGACTCAACCAAGCCAGAGGCATCAAAAGCAAGTCCTTGGCTTGTCAAGTCCTATCAGTATTTTCTGCCAATGCATTGTAATGTATTCAGCATGGATTAAATCCTCATCCCCTTTATTTTCCATTATGGGGAAGCCACAGATGCTCTTAAAGTAGAATATATTTATATTTACAAAAAAATACCCAGACAATTATGCACAATCCCCAAAACATGGTGGACCGCAATCATTGTTGAGTGGTACCCCCCAGTCGGCCTCCAAGAAGATGGGAAGATGACATCGTTAAACGTTTCGGACGAACGTGGAGAAGAAAGGCAAGAGTGCGAGAAGAATGGCAGACGCGTTGTGATTGGCGCAGTCTTAACGACAGCTGAAGTCTGATCGATCCAGGTGATCCCCAAAACAACCTAAGATGGTATAGTGCAATTCTGTTGCCATTGTGAAATAGATTTAATATTGGAGACTGAAGCAGAGCCATCTCACGCTGTATGGAAAGGATAACTACTTACGGTGGTTTCTGTTTTTCAAGGGTAAAATTCACCCCCTGTGCAGAAGGGCAGCACAAGGCCTATACACCATTTAAATCCCACTTACACATTGTTTTAAAGACTTAAGTGGTGAATAGTCTCTGCACAGGGGCTAATTTCACCCTTTGGAAGTAGAACACACCTTTGGACACCACCGGATATTGCAGTGCTTAAAAATTGGATAACTTCAGTTTGGATGCGGGGGCGGGGGGAGATCATTCAGGAATTACAACCAGTGATAAGGGTAGGACAGGATTTCCAGATCTCAGGCTTTATTGCTTTGCAAGTGTTCTGCATCCAGTCCCTATTCCAGCAGAATACCTTGCAAAGTGTTGTGATCTGGGTACCGCATACAGCTTCCCATAGTGTCTGTCCAGATGAGTTCATTTGCTATTAGCTTTCAGTTGGGGATTTCCTTGATTTTCTATACTAAAGTTTGCTTTTGTTTAGGATAATTGCAATAACTTGGAGAGTATTATGTGTTAGGAGCAAGGTAATGATCTGGGCACATGGTGGAGAGCAGGCTCCCGGGAAGTAAACTGGCAGAAGCAAGCATGAGCTCAAAGAGAGAGCCAAGATGCCAGGCTGGATTAAGCCTCCTGGCTCTGAAATATTTAATCAGTGGCATTTTGCTTTAACAACTTGAAGGGGGGCTTCCTGTGACCTTGGCCAAACTGTACTCTCCACTTTCAGCCAGAGGGCCAGACCTTCAGCTGGTGGAAATCCACATAACTCAGTTGAAGTCAGTAGAACTACACCAAGTTACACCACCACCGATTCTGACCCATACAGATTACATAGCTCACGAAACACCACTTTCAAATGAAGACCTGAGTAATATGCTAGTGGCCAAGAGAAGTCTAACAGACCATCAGATCTGTACTTTTTAAAAAGTACCTAATGCAGATGGCCAACAACAGACGATCAGGGAGCCTAAGGCACCTACCATAATACAAGTACTCTCAGGGTACATTTAATCCAGTTAATTTAGCTCTTTAAAAATGCCTGAACAAATTAATAGTCATTTAATCTGAAAAATGTGGAGTCCCCATTTCTACCATTCTATGATTTTTCCTCTTTCTAAAAATAAAATTAAAGCAAATTTAAAAAAAGATTCAGGGGGTCACATCCTCAGCAGGATTTTGATGGATTTACATCAGCAGATGATGTGGTCGTATGCAGCTTGCTTTACAATGTCTCTCTCACCATCTCGTTGCTCTTTTCCCACTTTATTTCTTTTTTCACACTCTGCGCCATTTTTCATTGCAGTTTCTTCTAATCTTCTCTTTATGCGGCTTCCCCCACTTGTGCCCCCACTCCCTCGGTCTTGACTAGGTAAAATGTGAATCCCAACAACATCTGTTTGAATCAAACTTGTTAGCCTAGTGTTAAATTAGGCCCCGTGAGATCCCTCACTTCTACAGTTTTCAATAGCCATAGTCCAACAGACTTTGCTCACTACCGCGTTTTCACTGTAGAATTTTGTGGTATTCCCTCTTTTAAGAGTTCTATGCATACAAAGGGATATTGTCAGGGTCCTTTAGAATGAACTAGAGTCAGTTACAACTTTGTCTCTCTTGTTTTCCTGGTCTGTTAACACTTGAACGTGTGATATATCAGGCTGCAGCACTATTTAGCTCAAGCCATTTTAATCAGATAAATTTTAAACCTCTTTTTTCCCCCCCAGATTCACTATTGATCAAAGCGTGGGGTGCATGGAGTCAGAGAAAGCTGTTTTGTAAAAGTATCTAGTCGACAGTGTATTAACTGTACCCGCGATGTATCATTTACAGAATGACACACACGCCGGTGGTGTCACTGAATGTTAATGACCACATTCCCATCATTCTGTGCTGACATGAGTATTCACACACTCAGCTGTGCCTCGAGCAAAAACTTGGCATATCAAGGTTCCCAAACCCACAGTCAGCAAAGCATGAATTGATGTGTCAGTTATTGCTAAACTGCCCTTCTGAAGATTATCCCACATTTGAGAAACTCTGGTGTGTGTCTCTCTGGCAAAAAAAAAAAAAAAACAACAAAGTGCTGAATTGCTCCTGAAAGAATGTGAGAGAGAGTTTATATGTGGTGATGTATTTCTTACCGTACAGCTCTGTCACAGAACAAGTGCTCATTTTTATTTCCTTTCTGCTCTTGCATTGAGATTTCATCATGAAGTTGTCGTTTGTTACATTGGATATACTCAGTCCCCAGGAAAGAGACTGACCTCTTCCTACAACTCTCACATTGCTCTTCTTCTGTCCCAGGGGTGGGCAAACTTTTTGGCCCGAGGGCCACATCTGGGAATAGAAATTGTATGGCGGGTCAAAAATGCTCACAAAATTGGGGTTGGGGTGCAAGAGGGGGTGAGGGCTCCAGGGTGGGGCCAGAAATGAGGAGTTCAGGGTGTGGGAAGGGGGTGCTCTGGGCTGGGAGTAGGGGTTTGGAGGGCAGGAGGGGGATCAGGGCTAGGAAATGGGGCTGGGACACAGGGGGAGGCTCAAAGGGGGAGGCTCCAGGTGGCGCTTACCTCAAGCGGCTCCCAGAAGCAGCAGCAGCATGTCCCTTCTCTGTCTCCTAGGTGGAGGTGCGGCCAGGTGGCTCTGCATGCTGCCCTGTCCACAGGCACCGCCCCTGCAGCTACCATTGGCCGTGGTTCCCAGCCAATGGGAGCTGTGGGGGCGGCACTTGGGGTGGGGGCAGCTTGCAGAGTGGAGCCCCCTGGTTGCCCCTACATGTAGGAGCTGGAGTGGGACCATGCTGCTGCTTCTTCCGAAAGCCACATGGAGTGGTCCCGACCCTGCTCCCCGGCTGAAGCACTGGAGCGGGGCAAGCCTCAGACCCCTACTCCCCAGCAGGAGCTTGAGGGCCAGATTAAAACAGCCAGTGGGCCGGATGCAGCCCGCGGGCCATAGTTTGCCCACCCCTGTTCTATCCCCACAAGTAAACATAGCTCTGATCCCACCCCCACCCCAACATGTTTACTATATATTAATCTCAACACTTTTAAATAAGTATAGGGATTAACCACACAACTCCAATGGTCTCCTTAAAGCGACTGGAGATACCATTGTCTCCTTCCCCCAAGTAAACAAAAATGTGTTTTCCTCACCATAACACAGAAGGTAGATAACAGAACTCAGCCAGCAAACTATGAAGTTCATTTACTGGCTATATTTGCACTGAAAAATATACGGAGCATATTGCCAGGATTACACCCTGCTTAAACTGCACACTATGAATTGCAGGGGACCATTTAGACCTTGTAGGGAAGGCTGGAGTCTTTCCCCCCAAAAAATATTCCTGCCTTTAGCACAAAAAGTATCCAGAAAACCCCAACCCAATATAATAGTGCACATCAAGAGGATTTTAATAAACTCCAGGTATAAAAACCAGTGCTGGCCCAGATGGGAATTACATTGACCCTCGCTTTAATAACTCTGGCAGTATTTTCCCCAAGAGTGTCCCTCAGAGCTTTTCAAGTACAGCACAGCAGTGCGGATGAAGTGTTTTCCAAATGGTGACTGCACATCAGTGCACTCACTAAGTGTAAAATGCTTGTCCCATTGAAGTCAGTGTGATTTTTGCCAAGGGCTTCTAGAGATTTTAGCCTTAACAGAGTAATCATCGAAGCAATGACAATTTGCAGCAGCTGAGGATCTGCTATAACTGGGTTCAAAAAAGAATTTGATGAGTTCATGAAGGAGAGGTCTATCAGTGGCAACCTCATGCTCTGGGTGCCCCTGAACCTCCAACTTCCAAAACTTGGGACTGGACAACAGGATAGATCACTCTAAATTGCCCTGTTCTGTTCATTGCCTCTGAATCATCTGGCACTAGCCACTATCAAAAGGCAAGATACTGCCAGATGGACCAATCCGCCTGACCCAGCATGGCCGTTCTTATGCCCTTGAGTCCCCTCTCGGGCAAAAAACTTTGAAGTCAATGGGAGTTTTGCCTGAGTGAGGACTGAAAAACTACTGCTGGCTTGTCTAGATGGCGAGGTAATGCGCTCTATGGAGGTATGATTTCTAAAGCACACTGACGTGCTGCACATTAATTGGTCCATACAGACAGTGCACTTTTATGTAGTGCTGCTTGAAACAGTACTACATTAAAGAGCACATGGGAATCTTGCGTGTGCACCAGCAGGGCCTACGTGGACCAATTAGCATGCAATGTGATAGTGTGCTTTAGAAATCACATCACCAGAGAGTGCATTGCCCCACCCCATAGACCGCCCTGTGAGTACTTCAGGGGAAAGTGACTTTCATTTATGAAAGTCAAACCCTGATCTCATTGAGCAGGACTCAATGGGAAATATTCTTATATAAATTAGGATCCCGCATGAAGCTCCCGGATTCTTTTAGGATTTAGTCTGGTACCATAGGCTTGATTGGCCAATTATCCAAATATTGATTTTAGTCAGTAGAAGCAGAGTAAACACTATAATAAAACTGAAAAGGCATATGAAGTGGTGTCAAGGTTCCCCATTGTAATAGAATGCCAGCTGTGTGGGGTGCTGTTGAGCACCTGCACAAAATGTCTGTGAATGGGAACAAGAAACGTCAGAATCTTTTTAACCATGCAAATGGTTTGCATGTAGCTGTGACTTTGAGAAGAGGTTACTCAAAGTATACGGAATCCCACTGTTTGCATTCATGTGCTCCTGGTGAATAGTAGGGGAGCAGCGGACTCCCTGCATTCAGAGACATAATTAATATCAAAGAGTTGCTCTTGAAATCAATAGCCACCGCTCAAGTTCAAAGAGAGACAGTCACTGCATTCTTACATCATGTTGTGACATAACACAACATGGCGCACCACGGGCGATTTCAGGAAAACGTTCTGTAGTAAGTGTTCGTTTGTTTATTGGTGGTAACTTTTTAAATGCTTTAGAAAATTACGATCATTTTTTTTCAGCCTCAGTTTTGCATTAAAGACTATGTACACTGCACGGTATGTATCGTACACGGACAGCTCTGTTGTGCCTGATCAGTCATAGCCTGGATTGGGAGGTACAGACAAGCCATGTGTAACCCACACACCTCCTGGGCATGGTGTTCTGTCCCCGCTAGTGGCACCGAGACCACTTAGAGATTAATGAGTCTGCTACAGCCTTAGCTAAGGGCCACATGGCTTTTAGCTCATGCAGTAGAGGCTTATGCATTTAGCTCCAGAGGCATCCGATTCGATCCCACTCCCCGATGACCGGTGTCTGTGGGTGTTACACCTGCACTAGCAGGAGTCTCTGGAGGCATGCCGGCTGGGTCAGCGCAATTTCCTCCCAGAGAGGTCCCTGCAACACCTTTCAAAGGGTGTGCTACGTGCCCTTTCCAGTGCAGGATTGGTTTTGATGGAAAGCATGGGAAGAGGGGGAGACCACAGCCCTGCCCCACCCCTCTTTTGTGCAGCCTAGTGATACCATCACCACTAGATCCTCCCAGGCCTTACTCGCTAGAAGTGCAAGGACTAAGAGTGATGGTCTTGCATGGGAACTCAGGGTGTGCGGTGCGAGTTACAAGCCACCCCCTGCACCCTGCTGAGGGGCCAGTAACACACTTAGCCCTAAAGCAGAATTAGTAATTAAGCAGTGACAGCCTAGGTCTATTTACTGAGTGGTTATTCATTTAGAACCCAACAATGTGTACGAGAAGCTCTAATTATTCCCTCCAATGTGCATTCCCTTGCATACAACAATGCTGAATTTCATTTGCCACTGTGCTGCCCATTCATCCAGCTTGGTTAGGTCCCTCTGAAATGCCACGCAAGTCTTGAACGTTGCATCATCTGCAGACATTGCCCTATCGCTGAGCTCCCCGTTTTCCAGACCATTGCTCAATATGCCAAATAAAGCGTCATGACACCCTGCCAGCTATGCTGAAAATAAACCCTTTATTCCTGCTGTGTTTTCTGTCTCTGAATCAGTTTCTGATCCTTGATAGAACTTTACCTATCACTCCATCACTCTGTAGTTTCCTCATTAGCCTCTTGGGGGGAAAACTTTACCCAAGGCTTATAGGAGGAATCCAAATCAATTATATCAACTATATTTTATTAGCCTGTTTTAAGAATGCTACTATATTAGTCCCCAATCTTGGAAATGACCCTTTACTATTGACTTCAAAGGGGGTTCATGGTGGATACAGAGGTCCACCCGCACAGATCCACTGCGTCTGGCAATTGTGGGTCTGTCTTCCCACACCTTCCCCTGCTGACCAGTTATCTTATGGCTGTCTCCTGCATGCGGGAAAACCTGTAATTTCTCATCCGTTCATAAACACATGCACAGGGACAACCATAGCTGGCCCTGTTAGTGGAAACAGTTTAGCGCATTTTCCAATTTTATTAAGGTATTTATATAAATACCTAGCAAAAATTAGCCATTCAATACTCGTAATTAAGGGAGAGATTCTGCCCCCTAACCCAACTCTTATATGCTGCTCCACTAACATAAAGGAGCTGAAAATGCACTCCAATGAGCTGAGGAGGAATAGTCCTAGTGCAGGCTGCTGTCAGCTCCTTACACTGTCCCCTTCACAGACATGACACAGAAAGCATGCCAAGGGGCTACGGGGGGGAAGGCTCAAAGGACATGGCACCAGACAGATAAACACAGTAGCGCATAAATTCTGTGACGTGACAAAGTCGACAGGTACCCAAGAAGTTTCTGTAAATTAGCACTCCAGAATCTCAATGGCACAAACAACATTAATATCCCTATCAGTTACAGTGAAATGGACATCCCAGTAGCGCAAAGGAAGCTCTTGAACATATGGGGCTCGGTAACCCCATTGCAATCAGTGGAAAGACTCCTGACTTTAATGGGCTTTGGATCAGACCACATGAGGATTACCTATTATTCTGTTGTATTTATACATTTATGATGAATAAAATACAAGTGTTTGCTAGTTCACTTAGGATCTTCATTATTTTAATATGTTGCACAAGCCATTAAGTTCGACACCAAATCCAAACTTTCCCATGATTCAGGGGGATCTGATCCATGGTTTTTGTTCAACAGAATCTAATTAAAATGCATCTCATTGTGTTTCACCAACATATTGCAAAGCACCTAGCTTTTGGAAGGAACTGCCCTCTTCACCCTTATCCTAAATTCCATCTTTACCTTTATTTGTCCCTTTTGTCCTCAAATGGTTAGGTTCTTCTGCGTGACTAACACAATGGTCGAGCTAAGAGTGAGAAATGTATAGGCCTCCAATAATTAGTACCTGCCCTAATAAGGTTAGTACTAATTAGCCCTAACAATCAGGGGTAAGTTATTTTAAAAGGATGAAGTCAGCATTAATGTTGATTTCCATGCTAATTAGTCATGGTGAAAAAAAGTAGGCCATTTGATCAACACCAATTAGTACTATGCCATTATTTAGGCCGATTGCAATTCAATTTAACCCTTTCTTTTAGTTTTGCCTCTGTAAGATTGACTTAAATCCTAAGGAGAGGGTGTTAGTGTCTGAACTGGTAATTTTATTTATTTTTCAATTTTTAACCGGAGCTTTTTTTAGATAATATAATTTTGCATTCTTTCCCCAGACAAATTGCATTGGTTTGCTTTAAAAACAAACAAACAAACCCTACCACTAAAATATAGAGAGACCATAAATCCATTTTCTAAAGAGGCTCAGCCACATAAAACAAAGTTAGAAGAAAGGGGAGGACAGGAACACCAGAAGTGAAAGTGCAGGAGTGACTGCATGTTCCACTCATCCCTATCATGGCACCAGAATCTAGCCCTATCCTGGAACCTTTATTTCCATATTCCAAAGTGAAGGTTTCAAATTACAAATGCACTCTCATCTACTGCTGGTACAGATTCCATGAGAATGAGCCCATCCAATACTGCACAGTGATTAAATGAAATTGAATCGTATAGACAATAGCTGATCAGCTGGTACATTAGCCAATAAGACTCTGACAGCGGTAGTGCCTGATTGTGCGGTTAATGAAACAGCTAGACAGTGGAGTAACTCTAGCACTAGGATGTAGGCATAGCACCAAATCCTTGACCCTGTTAAACCTGCTCTGCACCACGTCAGTGGCACAAAGCAGACTTAAAACCAGCTCAAGTGGCCAGCTGAGGATTCCCCTTGTGTAGGGGAACTTTCAAGGGATGTTGTCACCTTTATACCGCAGCTCCCAGCATAGGGATATGGCTGAGGAAGCGTGGGAGTATCATTGCACTCCAGCGATTTCTGGGTACCACGACAGCCTCTTGGAGGCTATTGCAAGTTAAATGTTTATCCTGAGGTTCTTAAACAAGGTTGTACCTGTCTACACCAGGTGTCAAGTGGTGTTTTAAACCATGCTAGTTAAAAAGGCATACATTAACATGTTTTAAAATACCACTCATCTTCCCAGTGTCGAAAAACCCACCCTCTCACAATGCAGCAGCACCAGGCAAGCCTAATATTTGTATCGCAGCAAATGTATGCGCCATTGGAAAGCAAACCAACCTTGTCAAAATAGCTCCTGACCCAAAGGATGTATTATCTCAGTAGGGCTATGCAGCGTAATACAGAATGGGGAATGATATATGGCCACCATTGAAGAATAAATTGAATCAGTCTCAAATTACACCTATTGTTTTCAGTGGGTTGGTGTATCCATGGACTGAGGGTATGATACAACCCTAACTTTGGAAGTTACCAAAATAGAGAAAGAAACCAGATTTTAAAAACTTCAGGTAGAATTACATTAGCTGAAATATATACGGTAGATGCTTGTTTGCAACAACTTGTAAGAGCCGCTTACGAGCAACATTTCCCCATGGAACACTTTCCCTACTGTGAATTGCCCACTCGATAACACAAACACAACCGCCTCATAAGAGCAACATGTGTGACGTTGTGATATCACATCCAGGGGCAGAGATGGGGGGGCACATAGGGGCATTGCCCCCGCCCCTCCAAAAAAACCTGTGCCTTTTCTCTCCCCTCCCAACACTGGCCCTTCAGCGCAGCTCCAGGGCAAACAGCCCCGTCCACTTGCCCTGCCTGACAGAACCTGTGTGAAGACCATATGTAGGGGGGAGTTTGGGACAAGGGTCTGGAAGAGGGATTTTTCAGGGGTGGAGGAAGCTGGGATCAGGGGAGCAGCAAAGACGCAGCTGGAAGCTTTCCTCCTCTTCCCTTCCTCAGTGTCTGGCTTGCAGGTGGGTGGAGGGCTTTGCTGTTTTGCAGTGGTGAGTATCGGGGACCTCCTGCCCATGCACTGAGCTGTCCCCTCCATCTCGGTTGCTGGCAGCAGGGTGTGGGTGTGCTGTTTTGTAGTGGGGGTGTGGCAGGGCGCTGCTAGGAGAGCCCTTAATCAGTTCCTGCCACCCCAGCCCCGATCAGGAGGAATGGATTGGGGCTGGGTAAATAGCCAGTGCTTGCCTGGGAACTGCCCACCCCTGCCAGCCTCATTAGCAGGAGCTAAAAGGATGGGAGAAAGCAGAAGGAGGGGCAGAGACCAGGAGGGGAAGGTCAGGCTCTGAGGGAAGAAGGAGCCTCCTAGTCTGTTGCTGGTCAGGCCGGTGTGTGAGGCCAAGCCGTGTAAATAGCCTGTAAATAGTGGCAAACGGACACAAAATAAAGAGCACAGGTGTTGCGCCATCTTGGAGCATCCCCAAGTCTTTAAGGAGTGGGGCCAAGAGGCCAAACCTAATGGGGCACAGCTTACACCCCATTACAGGGGGGTCAGGGTACTTCCCTCCCCAGGGCACTGACCTGTCCCCTTCCTCCTCCCATGCATGCCGTCTTTGCTAGGAGCCACGCACCATCCCTCCTTTGCAGGCTGCGCACCATGCACTCCCCATCCACCCGCCCCTCCACTGAGTGGAGCATGAAGCCCCACAAGAGCATCCTAAGCCTGTCCCCGGCAGCTGCACTCATCCAGTAGTTTTGCTGACTGGGGGCTCCTCTGCCAAACCTGGAGCTCCCCTGCCCATTCCCCCCAAACCTGGGGTTCCCCACCCCACAGGCCCCCAACTCAGCTGCCCCACCCCTTCTGAAACGCTCTTAATTCTTCATATGCCTTTAGTCAGACAACACTCCCCATAACAGCAACAGCTGCTTAGGGGCAACATAGCAAAAGGGGAAGCGATATGTTGCTAATGAGCGTCTACTATATGAGAAAAAGAATATTAAAAAGGATGAAATACACTTATCTGGGATATATATTTGAAGAGTATAAAGGAAGGAGCAGGGTTGTTCATGGTAGTTCAAGGGATATAAACAGGAGTAATGGACTAGAATTGAAAAAAGAACAATTTTGGCTGACTATGAAGAAAAGAGTTCAGAGTGAGGTCAGTGAAATTGTGGAAGCTCTGTGGCTCAAGTCCTTTAAAATCAGACTAGGCAGAAGGAAATGAAATGACAGACTTTATATGAGCTTGTATCATCCAGGAGGGTGCTGGGCAGTACAAGATGCACATTTCTGGGGGAAAAGTCTGGGACTGGGATTTTGCTGGTGTTGCTCTGTAATGTAATTCATGGGTGGCTAGCTGGCCACAGCACTCAGACAGTATAGCTGGGGGTGATTTACATGCTGGAGGCTGTGGGGGCGGGTGGGGGAGGGGGGGGAAGATCACAGTGAAGCAGAGTAAAATGCAGACCAGGTTGGAGAGTCCATCAGTCCAGATTGTACCCTGGCACATCTCACAAACACATACTCCAATGAAATGGAATGGAGAAATTGCATTGCATTGATGTAAACAGAGTTACACTGGTGTCAAACCGGTATAGAGTGGAGAATTAAGCTATTCCCTAATTATCATATAGAATTGTTGATTTCCACCAAAATAACTTTGCTTGCCTTTTCCATCAGAATCTATTGTACTTTTTATTTCTGTTCAGCACCTTGATTTCACTATTAAGAACTCAAAAAGAGAAAGAACAAAGCAGGTATTTTGAGTGGTATGAGTCAGTGGTTTCTTTTGCTCGTATCTGATTAGGATATTTTTAGTCCACATTAATTCTTTCATGTTGAAAGCAAGGAAGAGCCTCTCTCCTCCTCTGTATTCTGCATACTACAGCTTTCCCACTAGCTACAAACGGTTAGTTTCAGGAAACGGACTCTTCCATGAAATTCCAAGGCCTGAAGAATTTGATAAGTGATTAACTTGAGCCATAACTGAACTATGTATAACAAGAGTGTCCAGAAGCCATGAAATTTCCTGTGACAGGTTCTATCAGGCCTTCAGAACTACAGATGCCCCACGGGTGCACTATGGAGTATATATGGCAGTCTTTTTTGTCCAAAATTTCCTACGGTTACTACCATTGATGGATGGTGGGAGTGCTAATATAGACAAGGCACTGGTGGTATACTTATAGCATGTGTCACGTAGAACTCCTCTGAGCAGTTTCAGACAGCACAGTGTCAGACAGACAGCACAATGCTTAAAGCTGAGTCATCTGCTCCAGCACACACCCCATTGCTACCACTGTTGGCTCTGAACTGGTGGTAGCAACAGTTAAAAAATTGGGGGCACAACAACGTAGTGTTGACACCACTGCAGACTAACTGAGGAGGTGAAGAGATGTAAAGTTTCACCAAGAGAGTTTGGAAAATCCAAGAAAAGTTATCAGAACAACAACTCAGTTATAGTTAAATAAAGGTTCTTCTTAAAAGGATAATTAATCAAATTAATCCCTGGTTAAGTTCCACTGTCCTCATGAGTTACACCAGGGATGAATTTGGTCTAATGTGTTCAGGGTTTTTGTTGTTATCATTTGTAACATATGTAATAGTAAGACACCATTGGGGTTATATAAGCACAATTCAAGACGGAATTTGGCCCAGTGGCCATGAGCCTACCAATATATTCAGTATAGCAGGGGAGGGGGCGCAGAGAATAGAAGAACAAGGATTAACATAATTCTGTGCATATTTATAAACTGATGGGGAAATCACATGTGATACGGTCCTAGACGCATCTTATCGGTGATGCAAATTGACCTAAACTATTTGTTTCTGATAATGAACAAACCATTGAATTCATCCATGTTTAAGAAGGATGAATTCAAACTGGAACAGGTACAAAGAAGGGCCACTAGGATGATCCGAGGAATGGAAAACCTGTCGTATGAAAGGAGACTCAAGGAACTTGGTTTGTTTACCTTAACCAAAAGAAGGCTGAGGGGAGATATGATTGCTCTCTTTAAATATATCAGAGGGATAAATACCAGGGAGGGAGAGGAATTATTTCAGCTCAGTACCAATGTGGACACAAGAACAAATGGATATAAACTGGCCATCAGGAAGTTTAGACTTGAAATTAGACGAAGGTTTCTAACCATCAGAGGAGTGAAGTTCTGGAACAGCCTTCCAAGGGAAGCAGTGGGGGGCAAAAGACCTAACTGGCTTCAAGATTAAGCTAGATACGTTTATGGAAGGGATGGTTTGATGGGATAACATGATCTTAGTCAAAGGTCAATTAATTGCCATCAGTGGTAAATAGGACCAATGGTCAATGATGGGATGTTAGAAGTTACTACAGAGAACTTTTTCCTGGGTGTCTGGCTGGTGAGTCTTGCCCACATGCTCGGGGTTCAGCTGATCGCCATATTTGGGGTCGGGAAGGAATTTTCCTCCAGGGTAGATTGGCAGAGGCCCTGGAGGTTTTTTTGCCTTCCTCTGCAGCATGGGGCACGGGTCACTTACCGGAGGATTCTCTGCATCTTGAAGTCTTTAAACCATGATTTGAGGACTTCAATAGCTGAGACATAGGTGAGAGGATTATTCCAGGAGTGGGTGGGTGAGATTCTGTGGCCTGCATTGTGCAGGAGGTCAGACTAGATGATCATAATGGTCCCTTCTGACCTTAAAGTCTATGAGTCTATGAGTCATTAAACAGAGAGGGGATGGGGGGGGGGGGAGGGAAGGAAAATTGGATGGATGTTCTAGATCTTTTATACAGTGTGAGATAAAAAGGAAATTGCTAAATTAGATGAAAAACCAGCAATAGCAGCAAGAACTCTAGAGTGTCTATTTTGCAACATGCATTTTCAGTGTGATACTATTAGAAAAAAAATTCTTAGCTCATGGATAGATTAATTAATGAGAAGAAAATAATATCTAGGTGTTAAAAATTACTTTATGCACTCTTGATAAAGAGCACAATTTCTTTGATTAAAATAAAAACACATTGCAGTAGCACCTGGCGAGAATTAATCTGGACTCCATCACTAAAATTTCCTTATTTTGAGTAGGTGTATTTTAGCGGTTAGAAAACAGGAGTGAAATCCAGGAGTCTTCAGATCAATTCCCAGCTCTCCTTACTGACTCGGTTTATGGCCTTGAGCAAGTCACTTAGCTTTTTTGTGTCTGTTACCTCATATGTAAAATGAATATAATATAATTACAGTACTTCACAGGGAGTTGGGAAGCGTAATTAATGTGTTAAGCTCTTTGAGATCTCTGGATAAAAGTTGCTATGTAAGTGCAAAAAGTATTATTGCAGAGTTTCACACTGCCACGTACTATGTAGCAAAAACTGGGTCATACCAACCCACAGAGGCATTTCAAATGGCTAAAATGGAAAAACTGCTTCCCCTTCTCTTATTTGTTGGCTTTTAATTTCGTAAGGACAAAAGAAAGCCTAATATTTCATACCCATAGACAATTCCATTACAAGAGCAGCTTGCTCAAGGAACATTATGTTAAAATAGTTTTAAATGATAAAGGCTGGCACTTCATGACTGTTTTTCTTTTAGTGTATTAGTTTCCATGTAGGTAACTTTGACAGAAACAGCTAAAAAATGCACTATAACATTGAAAAAAAAGGATATGAACGCCTTTCAAATGAGCTTTAAGGTTTTAATCTATGACCTTCCTATTCACCCCCCAAACAAAGACGTAGATATAGAGGTATAGAATGTTGTACTTTCAAAGGTAATTGGATATCTCTAACTTCTGTTACTCTTTCACAGTATCTGTTGGATATAACTCTTGGATTTCACATTTTGGCTAGATGCCCAGAACTGTATGTAAAGTGTTTGCCTGAAATATTGAAAAAGAACCTACACTTTAAATTTCATAATGTCTTTGCTGAGAAGTGGCCCATTCTTTTACGGATTGGTTTGTAATTTTTGTGCTTTTTTCATTTCCCCTCTCCTTTCTTAGTTTTATTGAGTTTAAAATGCAGAACTTCAGATCACATGCTAATCAAGAGTAATACTAGCAAAAACAAGGAGATGTACCTAAGAAAAGGAAATTATAGCTTAGCAGGGTTTTGCATTAAGATGGCAAAATTTGTTTCCAGTTTTGGGTCCAGATGTGAAGCTTTCACACCCTGGTCCCAGAATCTGGAAATATTTGGTTGGGGCGGGGATTCATATTTAGTACCAGCTGTGTTCAAAGTATTCAGATGAGTACTGAATGTAATCAGCCAATAACATACCTAGTGCTTGTACAGCACTTTGCATTGTGCTGTACAAACATTAACGAATTAATTTTCATCTGAGGTACATATTATATGTAAATACTAGCACATTTAGTAATATGTTTCCAATTAGACACCTACTTAAAATGGCCAGAGCACCTTTGGAGAAACAGGTGCGAAGACAAGGGAGGAACTAATGTGTACGTTGAAACCTGTACACCAGATCAGATGCTGCCCAGAATCATTCACTGTAACAGAACTGGAACAGACACTGGGTAGCATCAAGTGTGGAACAGCTGTGAGCTATGACAACATATCTCCAGAATTCCTGATAAACCTTGGCCCCCGTACTCGGCTTTGGCTTGTGAAATTCTTCCCCAGGGTCATCAGTGAAGGGAGGCTACCGCAGATATGGCGCACTGCAAAAGTCATTGGCCTCCTAAAGCCTGGAAAGGACCCAAGTCAAGCATCAAGCTATTGTCCCATATCATTATTGTCTGTGTGCTTCCAGGCACTGGAGCACTTGGTCCTATAGTGCATGTTACCTGACATGGAGAGAATGTTGAGCCCTGACCAAACCAGCTTTCACCAAGGCTGTAGCAAGTACTCGCGCTGACCGCATTTGTTGAAAATGGCTTCCAGAGAAACTTTGAAAACAGCGCCTGTTTTCATCGACCTAACAGCGGCTTACGATACAGTATGGCACACTGGCCTGCTCATGAAGGTATCACGGGTCCTGCTGCCTTGGGTCACAGGCGACATTGAACTGTTCCTCTGCGATAGGCAGTTAAGACTCCATATGGTGGAGAAGACGAGTGCTTGGAGACAGAGCAATGGGTTACCCCAGGGGTCTGTCCTTTCTCCAACCCTGTTCAACCTTTACATCAATGACCTGCCAACAATGGAGTCACGAAAGTTCATTTATGCAGACGACATCTGCGGACGTTCCACAAGCTTGATGCCACCTTAAACCAGGACATGACAAAGTTAGCTGATGTCTGTAAGACTTGGCGCCTCCAGCCAAGCATCATAAAAACAGTCTCCAGTTTGTTCCATCTTCATCACGCCAGTGCAACCCGAGAACTGAATGTTTATCTGAGTGGCCAGAAGGTGAAGCATGAAGTAGAACCAGTCTATCTAGGTGGTAACTCAGTGTGTGGTCTAAGGTCACATGCCCACCTGAAGAAGACAGCAGCTAAAGTAAAGATGTGCAATAATCTTCTTAGCAAACTGGAAGGTTCATCATGGGGTGCTCGTGCTCCAACTTTGCACACGTCAGCTCTTGCCACCTCGTATTCGGTGGCAGAGTACTGCACACCAGTATGGAGTCGATTGTCACACACCAAACTGGTGGATACGCAGTTACATGCCGCCATGCATATCATCTCCGACACCCTGCATCCGACTCCACTCCCATGGCTTCCAGTTCTGTGCAATATTGCTCCTCCTCCTATCAGACGAGAGGTTGTCACTGGCACGTTACAGGAAAAAGTACGCGCCAACTCAGACCTGCCGCCGCACAATGAACATTTTAAACCACCAGCTGCACGTTTGCCATCACGTCGCCCATTATGGCCTCATCCGCCACGCCAGGATGTTAAGGTGGAAACACTCTGGCGAGAGGAATGACAGCCTTTGTGACAGCCTTTTGTGCAGCTGTGGCACAACACAGACGATGACGCACATCGCTGATGAATGCCTGCTGACTAGGTTCAGCAGTGGCCTAGAAATGCATCACGCAACTGAAGCTCCAATCGCTTGTGTGTATATGTATATATATATATATATATATATATATATATATATATATATATATATATATATATATATTTGGATCATTAAAAGGCATCTTTACTGATGTCTAGTGTATTTAGTATATCGATGTCTAATTCAAGACCAACTCCTACAGTTAGCTACTAAATTCCCATTAGTTATTTAAATGCTAGATAGCTAGCTAGATACTATGATGAGAATAGGAGATAGGGAGTTTGCTTGCAAGGAGACCTTTCATTTCTATTGCTTACTCATAATGTATTCTCTGTTTGACCTGATTAGCAAAATGTACCAGCCATTTCCAGAATCCCCCGGAACAACCCAGGAAGTGTCAAATCTCAGAACTTCCCCCTTGTCTGTCATCTCTCAATGGCTCATAACAAATTGCATGGCTGATAGCCATTTACAATGAGAGAGATATCTACAGAAAACATTATCTTATCACTGATAAATGCTAAATCATTCGTATAATTTTTTTCCAGAAACTCGTTGCCCTAAAATGTCATACCACATCAGAGTTAATACTACCTCAACTAGTAGTCACAGGAATGAAGCACATACCACATGCATATAGCTAATCAATCCCCAGAATCATACCAAAGAAAACTTTAGTCAAACAAAATTAAGCTGATCTTTTAAAGGATTCCTAAATATATACCCTGTGTCTAGACACTAAAATTTTAAACTGAAACCATGGAAACTACTGGAAAGAGACTTCCCTCTCAAATATGCCATAAAAGAAAAGCAAATTTTCTTAGATAAACTTCCAAAAGCTGACAGAAAAACATGGGAGCAGATGTCTTTTCTTCTTGTGGGAATTGCGTCACCGTAAATTTCATGTAGCAGATTGCGCAAATTAGAGATGTCAAAAGAGTCACTATGACCTCCTCCATCCCTAGGGCTGTGTTGGGCAGTGAATGTACTGAGCAAAGCATATTGGAAGGCATCATATCCAAGAACGAAGGCAGGTAACATGATACAGACACTTGGCTGATGTCCATGACCCTCTAAAGAGATCCTGTGGTGAAGAATGAAAAAAGCAGCCTGACAAGCCATGAACATACTCCCCTGTCCTCTTCTAGCCAGGGTTAAAAGTGCTGCAGACAGATCTTCAGCCCTGTTTGAGCAACAAAGCCCAAGAGAGGAATAGCTGGCTATTAGCAGCCAGACTCCGCCACCTGTTGCTACATGACACACTATGGTGAACCTCATTGATTTCTATAGGCTAGATTCTGACTCTCTTTGAACAAGGACATAAGAAGCCCCCTTTGATGCTAATGTGGGGTACCCAGAATATGAATGCAGGGATATAGGAATACGTGCAGCTACTTGCTTGGTTACACTCTCCCTGGAGCAGAAGGTTGGGGAAGGGGTGATGTGTTGGCTCCATCCCCCCCAGTTCACTGGCCAGAGTGGCTGAGCCAGCGTTGGTGGAAGGATTAGTAGTTTATTTCTGGCAAAGGCCAATAGCATATTACTATCCCCACAAGAGCAAGGAATGGGATTGTGGCTCCAACACAACACAAACCTGTGGCTACTTGTGGGTTGGCATATCTTACCCCTGTACCTGAAGTCAGAATTAAGTCCTGTGGGGCTCATTGTAAAGTTAAGGTCCCACTCACTGTGACCACGGGTGACAAGATCCAGCCCCGAGTTCGCGATTCATGGAAGAAAACTGAGTATCTAGAGCTTTGACCTTTCCTATAACCTGCTCTTGGGGTGACAAAGTTGTTGGACAAACAGTTCAAACCACAGCATTGTTTTTCTTTGCTACTGTAAAGTACATTAAGGGAACTGCAAAGCTGGAAAAACACGTGATTTAGAGTTCTGTACCAAACCCCAGCTCCCCAGGTTTGTGTAGCTCATATTGGTGCCATGCACCCCCCCATAATGCAGCACAACAGATTGTGCCAGGCTAAAGCACAGATGGAGCAACGCACAGAAGTGCCAGGAAATGAGCATGTGGAGTGGCCATGATATTCTGTTGCAATAGTGCTTAGGTGTCCCACTCATGGACCAGGAGCTAGACAAGAGACAATGGGTAGGAATGACAGACAAACTGCAGCTTCCACAATGAAGAGACTGTCTGTAAAAAATGCTGGCAGATTTAGACACTCCACCCATCAAACACATTTTAGTTGCTGTCTGAGCCCTGGTGACGTTGACTTACAAGACAGGCCTCTGCATAATGCTTTGAGCTGTGCAGAGGGGAAGGAAGTTTGTACATAGAAAGGCATGCATATATATGTCAGCCATAAGGGTTAGGGCAGAATCTCTACCATGAACATAGGACAAGCTGACTGACGAACTGTCAAATGTAAATTTGTGGTATTTGATTTAACTCAATTTAAATTGGGCGGGGTGGGGGGAGAAAGGATCTATGCCTCCAAGCACAATTAAAAATTTAACATAACCCCAGCAAACATTAAAAGTTAGACGGGAATTCATCCAACCAGCCATCTTCCCAGAGAACCCCTCAATCCCCTGCAGTCCAGCTAGAGGTTTTTTGCAACATGCCTGAAAGGCACAAATACAGGCGATTTTGGACCATGTCACTCTTGCGGCTCAGATTTGCTTTTAGTTTGAAAATCAAAAGCAATGCCTTCAGCAACAGCATGGGTGTAAAATCCAAGCATGGAATTCTGATCCCGCTGAAGCAAATGGGAGCTTTGCCACTGATTTCATTGGAGCCAGGAGTTACCCTGGGAAAAAGACACAGGTTCTAGTACCTTTGTGGGAAAGCAAAGTATTTGTTGTCCTCACCTGACATTTCTTGATGAGAAAAAGTGTTATCCATCAGCAGAAATTGTATCTTCCTGGGGAAAGGCAAAGTACAAATGAACCTCTTTTAGAGGCTTCTCAGCAATGTCCAGTGGAACATAAGGCCTGATCCAACCCTCACGAAAGTTGACAAAAAGATTCCCATGGATTTCATGGGAGTTGGATTAAGGCTCCACTGAGAGCATCCAGCACTTACAGGAGTTGCACCCACACAACAAATTAAGGCAAGCCCTACTGTATCAATCTGTTAACAAAAGAAGTGGAATCCTCCCCAAAGTCAAGACAGCAACAGTGTTCTTTTTATTGCAATATGTACAGTCCTGAATTTCTTTTGCTTGTGAAGCTATAGCTTGGCCATTGTGCTGTAGTGACATGTTCAACTGAGGGGCGGGGGGAGGGGGAAAGTCAGTTATAAAAATATTGCCCTGTAATTGATGGATAAAAGTCTTTTTTCACTAATCTATGTGTATCAAAGCTTGCATGATATAGAGCTGAGACAAGCAGGAAAAATAAGCCATCATTTCACAACAGATAGGTAATTTTTCCAGTCGTCATTTTCAGGAAAAAATGTCATCCCTCCTTTTAAAGCATAAGGAAGCTAATGGACTTCAGGCTGACATTTCCTATGCTGCAATGCATCTGCTGAGAGATGGGACTCTTCTCACAGGTGGAATTCAAGCCCATGCAGAGGGACAGCACAAGATCTATGCATCCCTCAAGTCCTAAGGGCTTAAGTGGTGAATACTGCTTAGGCCTTGCATTGGCTCTCTGTGCTTCTATAATGAATTACATTCAGACTCCGCAGCAAAGCCAGACTGCTTAGCTACAGCAAAGGATGCAGCGTCACATCTTGCTTGGGGTACCCAGAACTGTGAACCACTGTATTACCTCTCTCAGCCTCAGCAAGTGAGAGCTTTGCTGGTGCTAAGCTATGTGTCAGCTCCATGACACACCAGCTTATCTGGCTTGCCTGCAAACTCTACAGGACTCCAGATCTTGCGTTGCAGGTAACAACCAGTGAATCCCAATTCTCAAGTTCCCCAGAGATGTCTTGCTGTAGCGTCCAATCCCTCTCATTGGACACTCACAGAAGTTAAGTTCATTGTCTCAAAAGAGACAGCATGAACATCAGCCTGTTAGGCATGCTGAGAACTCACTCTCCTGTTTAATACATAGCACTGAGATGGTTTTGTAATAAAACTAGAATAAGATTATTAACAAAGAGCAGAGACTTAAGTGTTAATAGTTAAGAAGGAAAGAAACAGTTACAGTCTAACAAAACAAAACCCACTTTCCAGAGACTAAAACTGCAGCAAGATACAATCTTTGTCTGAGCAGATTTCTCACTTAGTCAGTTTCCAGCTATTCTTGCCTCCCGAGCCAAGAGGATCTGTTTTCATGAACGTAGAGGGTGCTACTCCCTTTTGTCATCTAGGTGATGGATGACTCAAATGTCATTACCCCAAAGCTCATTGTCTGTTTCAAGAGCCCAGAAGAGTTCCTGGGGGTGCAGACTCCCTCCCCTGCCATGATCATTAAGCGGTCATCTCTTCCACTTGCTATCTTTGTTCACCTTACATGTAAATATACTTTCCTTGTCATAGACTATCAGGGTTGGAAGGGACCTTAGGAGGTCATCTAGTCCAACCCCCTGCTCAAAGCAGGACCAATCCCCAAATTATTATTTTTTTGGCCCCAGATCCCTAAATGGCCCCCTCAAGGATTGAACTCACAACCCTGGGTTTAGCAGGCCAGTGCTCAAACCACTGAGCTATCCCTCCCGCACTCTGTGACCAAGCTGGCCAGACAAGTAAATTTGCTTTCCTTTGTCCAGGGAAGCCCTGGGCTCTATGCACTGTCTGCCAAACCAATTTTTAAAAATATTTCCAGCACACACTTATAATGCTTTGTTTACACACACCCCATATGTACATCAATGGTTTTCAGGACCAGCCTGTTACCAGTTTTGCATATGATACTTTACAAGACACCTTTTAGATACAGACTATGCTAATAGTGTGCGCGGGGGGGGGGGGGGGGGGTGCTAATGAGTGTGTCATCCCTGGCGAGAGTTATGGTATGGTGTGCCCTCTGCCAGTTGGCACTGAGTGGCTCCCAGGGTCACACACAGCAACAGAGCCAGTCAGAATGTTGAGTCATTGCAAAGAGTATGGCCACCAAAGTGATACAAAGCCAAGATACAGTCAAAAATATCCAATCCCAGTATAGAGAATCCACAGTTTGAAATAGCATAATGAAGTGCTGCATGTGGTATACAGGTATATTTTATCTACATAGCTATAACCTATGAGTTATCTATTGATTAGGAGGAAATGTCTACACACTTTATTTTATACTAGAAATTGGTCCCAGTTGCAGAGAGAGAATCCAAATCTTTAAAGTTCAAGAGCAATCCAATATAGGGATTGAATCAGCCCATTATATAGATAAAATCTGCTGTGAAGTTTGAGCATGTCCACATCAGCACCTGAATTCCAGTCCAGAGTTTAGGATAGCTCTAGAGACATAGAATCGTCTTTGCACAACCAGGCATCTGCTCACATGGAATTTTATTTCTCTTTCATATAATGTAAACCCAGTGAGTCCTTAAGCTATTTGGAATATAAACCAAAATGTATAAGGAAGCAATGCAAAATTAAAGCAAACACAAGGCCAGAACCACAACAGACGTGAAATCAGTGTAGCTCTATCGAAGTCGAAGCTAAATCAATTTACACCAGATGAGGATCTGACCGACATTGTGGCCACATTTAACATGTGACCTGCAAGAAGTTGACATGAACCATGTGAGGGGAGAAAGATTCAATGGGGCAAAACAGATTTTTCATGCTGCCAATCACTTCACAGCAGGTTGGGGACACTGAAGTCTCATTAAAGGGGATCAAGGGAAACATACACTGGTGAAGACTGGCACTGCTTGTCCCACTAGCTTCCTTTCACATGCTCTGCTAACAGAGAAGTGGATTCAATAAGGAACCCCAGCTTGCTGTCTCCGTCTATTCCCACCAACTATTGCTCACCTTGCTACCCAGGTCCAAACCCTTCCAAGACCCCTCAGTTGTTTGTAGTCAGGCTTGCCATTTTATTTGGAAAACTAGTGCCCCATTTTAACCATGTACTGATTCTTTTCTGTAATAGAGGGAAACTCATTGCTGACAGATAGAAAAAGAGGCATGCTTCGTGTTGCAGGCTAAATTCTCCTGATACACAAATAAGTTGAGTATTTTAAGGTAGAAGGAGCAACAGCCTCCTACTGGGCCAGTGCTGTGCCCCATATGGTTCTCGGATATTATATATAATCACAATGGAACATAATTGCCTGGTTTCAGTCCTAAATCAAGGGAGCCCATTACAAGAATTCTGGGATTCAGTTCTTGGGACAGCAACACCACCACAGAAAAAGCAAAGTGGACATTTATTAGGAACTGGTCAACCAGTTGGATGAAAAGATCTGTCAAAAGTCTGGATTTGAACATAAGTCAAGCTAAATCTTTTCCAAGGTTTGAAACAGTTTGGATATCTCTACATTGTCAAGCTAGGACCAGAATCAGAAGGGAAAGGGGAAAAAAGGCTTATTATTCTAGCTTTATTTCTGGCCCAACCAGAAGCAAAAGGTACTGGAAGACTTGCAACCCTGTATTTGTAAGATTTAGTTCCATTTGCAGACTGAAGAGGTTTGGATTTTTCTGAAGTACTTAATCACTGCTGGTGATGTGTTATGAGGCTCTGACTTTAGTTGGTGGAAAGAAAGGGATAAAATTTACCTCAGTGAGCTCACTTAGATTGCATACCTCCTGAAAGTTCCAGGTTTCGCAGGATTGTCCCACTTTGACCCCCAAAACTCCCTGTCCTCATTGCAGGGCAGTTTGCCCATTTGAGAGGCCCCCAAACTCAGTGGCATTCTGACAAGGTACTCAGTCACAGAATCACTCCGGCTTAGCCCACCTCACCCTTCTGTTTCTGCAGAGGTGGACAGGTCAGATGTGATTGGTGCTGTGTCCAGCTTTAGCCACTTGAAATGTTGGAAGGTATGAAATCGGGGTAAACAGGGTGGGGGAAGGAGCTACAGTAGAACCTCAGAGTTACAAACACCAGGGTTCTGAACAGACCAGTCAACCACACACCTCATTTGGAACTGGAAGTACACAATCAGGCAGCAGCAGAGACCAAAAAACCCCCAAAACACAAATATAGTATAGTACTGTGTTAAATGTAAACGTAAAAAATAAAGGGAAAGCAGCATTTTCTCTTCTGCATAGTAAAGTTTCAAAGCTGTATTCAGTCAATGTTCAGTTGTAAACTTTTGAAAGAACCGTGTTTTGTTCAGAGTTAAAAACATTTCAGAGAGTTACAAACATTCCCATGGTGTTTGTAACTCTGAGGTTTCTACTGTATGGTCTTTAATTTTCCCTGTTTTCTGACAAGCTGATTTTTAAGACATTTTCTTGTCTGTGGAGTTTAAAAACCTGTTTTTAGAAGTAGTTTATCTGATTTCTGGATGAAAGGGGTTTATATAAATTCAGATAAACTTCTCATTTTAGAGGGGTGATTACCTAAAGAAAACCTCTGAACTGTTAGATCCACAGACTACGTGTAATTTAAGTTCAGAAAACTTTTCCAAGCCATGGTCAAGAGCAGTTTTTGTGACTTCAATTCTGCAAGATGAGAAATCGCAGCAATTGAATAAATAAAGGTCAACATAGTCCAAACCAGATTAAAACTCTGGGAGATATGAATCTTTAATGATTTCATCCTCCAGAAGTTCAGCTACAGGTCCTTTTTCAAATGCTTTTTCTCAAGATGATGATAGATGAGAGTCCAAGATCTTAGCATTTGTTATAGGCCATAATCCTTATCCAAGATCTACACTACTGCACTGTCCAGAGGCAGCATAAAATTACACAGAATATGGATGCTGCTTCAGATCCTGAGATACTGATATGTACCAGGGCATGAGCCTCCTGCATCCTCTGTGATTTACTTCCCATGCATCCCTGGCAATCTGTTCTGAGGGTTGCCACTGCATGGCTAAGTTAGTTTTCTGAACTACTTGTACACCATGAAAACTGTGGGTCTGAGTTTCAGAGGTGCTTTAATCAGGACTTCCAAAACTCAGACATAACAGCCATAGTGGGTCAGAACAATGGTCCATCTAGCCCAGTATCCTGTCTTCTATCCAGCCACACACTCAGCCCGGCAGAAGAGTCTGTCCTATCTCGGGGACTCTCTTTTTGCCCCACCACCCCCACCAACATGATTCAGTTCTGCGGTGACCTGGAAGCCTATTTTTGCCGTCTCCGACTCAAAGAATACTTTCAGGATAACACTGAACATCGCACAGATACCCTCCCACCAACAGCACAAGAAGAACTCCACATGGACTCCTCCTGAGGGTCGAAATGACAGTCTGGACCTATACATAGAATGCTTCCGCCGACGTGCACAGGCAGAAATTGTGGAAAAACAACGCCGCTTGCCTCATAACCTAAGTCGTGCAGAACGCAATGCCATCCAAAGCCTCAGAAACAACCCTGACATTATAATCAAAGAGGCTGATAAGGGAGGTGCTGTTGTCATCATGAACAGGTCTGACTACCAAAAGGAGGCTGGCAGACAACTCTCCAATACCAAATTCTACAGGACACTCTCCTCAGATCCCACTGAGGAATACACTAAGAAACTGCACCATCTACTCAGGACATTCCCTACACTAACACAGGAACAAATCAACATACCCTTAGAGCCCCGACCGGGGTTATTCTACCTACTACCCAAGATCCACAAACCTGGAAATCCTGGATGCCCCCATCATCTCGGGCATTGGCACTCTCACTGAAGAACTGTCCGGATATGTGGACTCTCTACTCAGACCCTATGCCACCAGCACTCCCAGCTATCTCCGTGACACCACTGATTTCCTGAGAAAGCTACAATGCATTGGTAATCTTCCAGAACACACCATCCTAGCCACCATGGATGTAGAGGCTCTCTACACAAACATCCCACACACAGATGGAATACAAGCTGTCAGGAACAGTATCCCTGATGATGCCACAGCACAACTGGTTGCTGAACTCTGATTTTATCCTCACGCACAATTATTTCAAATTTGGTGACAATATATACCTCCAGACCAGTGGCACCGCTATGGGCACCCGCATAGCCCCACAATATGCCAACATCTTTATGGCTGACCTGGAACAACGCTTCCTCAGTTCTCATCCACTCACGCCCCTTCTCCATCTACGCTACATTGATGACATCTTCATCATCTGGACCCATGGGAAAGAAACTCTGGAAGAATTCCACCACGATTTCAACAGCTTCCACCCCACCATCAACCTCAGCCTGGACCAGTCTACACGGGAAGTCCACTTCCTAGACACCATGGTGCAAATAAGCGATGGTCACATTAACACCACCCTATACCGAAAACCCACTGACTGCTATGCCTACCTACATGCCTCCAGCTTCCATCCCGGACACACCACACGATCCATTGTCTACAGCCAAGCACTGAGGTACAACCGTATTTGCTCCAACCCCTCTGACAGAGACCAACATCTACAAGATCTTCACCAAGCATTCTCAAAACTACGCTACCCACATGACGAAATAAGAAAACAGATCAACAGGGCCAGATGTGTACCCAGAAGCCTCCTGCTGCAAGACAAACCAAAGAAAAACCAACAGAACTCCTCTGGCCATCACTTACAGTCCTCAGCTAAAACCTCTCCAACGGATCATCAGTGATCTACAACCCATCCTGAACAATGATCCCTCACTTTCACAGGCCTTGGGAGGCAGGCCAGTCCTCACCCACAGACAGCCCGCCAACCTGAAGCATATTCTCACCAGCAACTACACACCACACCACAATAACTCTAACTCAGGAACCAATCCATGCAACAAACCTCGATGCCAACTTTGCCCACATATCTACACCAGGAAAACCATCACAGGACCTAACCAGATCAGCCACACCATCACCGGTTCATTCACCTGCACATCCACCAATGTAATATATGCCATAATATGCCAGCAATGCCTTTCTGCTATGTACATCGGTCAAACTGGACAGTCCTTACGCAAAAGGATAAATGGACACAAATCAGATATAAGGAATGGCAATATACAAAAGCCTGTAGGAGAACACTTCAACCTCCCTGGACACAATTGCAGACCTAGAAGTAGCCATCCTGCAGCAAAAAAACTTCAGGACCAGACTCCAGAGAGAAACTGTAGAGCTTCAGTTCATTTGCAAATTTGACACCATCAGCTCAGGACTAAACAAAGACTATGAATGGCTAGCCAACTACAAAAGCAGTTTCTCCTCCCTTGGTGTTCACACCTCAACTGCTAGAAGAGGGCCTCACCCTCCCTGATTAAGCTTACCTCGTTATCTCTAGCCTGAATCTTCCCTGCACTTTTATATCTGCCTCTGGACATTTCCACTGCTTGCATCTGAAGAAGCGGGTATTCACCCACGAAAGCTTATGCTTCCAAACCTCTGTTAGTCTATAAGGTGCCACAGGACCCTTTGTCGTGTCTTCTAAAAGTGGCTAATGCCAGGTGCTTCAAAAGGAATGAACAAAACAGGCAATCATTCACTGCCAGCTTCCCTCCCCTCCTTTTGGAGTCTCAGAGCTCAGGCTCCAGCCTGAGCACTAATATGTACACATCGATTTTACAGCCCCCCCAGCCCAAACCCTGGAAGTCTGAGTCAGGCGACCTGGGCCAGCCACAGCCATGCCATGGATCTTTTATTCCAGTGTAGACATACCTTTAGAGCTCAGTCCGAGTGGTAAAACTCAGATCTGGATTCCAGTTCTTTAGGGCTCAGTCCATTATGGAGATAGACCTGTATTTCAGGGCTGGATCCTATAGCAGCATTTGGATTTCTACCTTGTCAAATATAAAGGGAAGGGGGAGAGGGTCGGATGCAGGAATCCCTCTAAGTTTAAAAATTAAGTACCCTGTAAAATAGTTACCTGATTTTACAGAGATGATTTTACCTTCTTTGTTTTAATAAAATCCTTCTTTTAAGAAGCTATTTTCTATGGTTCTAAAACCCCAGGGGTGGGTTTTTAAATCACTGTGTAACCAATTGGGTTAAAAAATTATTCTCAAGCTTCCCAGAAAAGGGGGTGTATGGGCTTAAAAGGGTATTTTGGGGGAAAGGGAAGCTTCAAGTGGTTCCTTTCCCAAATTCCTGTTTAAAGCACTTAATGGTGGCAGTAAAAAAAGCATTTCTCAGGGTGCAGGGAATTTTGTACCTTGGGGGTTTTAACCTAAGCTGGTAAAAACAAACTTAGGAGCTCTTCATGTGGGTCCCCACGTCTTTACCCTAAAGTTCAGAGTGGGGAGAACACCCCCTGACATGCCTGTAATGGTATTTACTTGACGTTAGGTTGCTCTGCCACTAGATGTGTCCATGCTGTGTTAGGAGTTCCAGAAAAGAGACTGGTCTCGAGGAACAGACCAAAGATGGAAGCCACCTTTATTTTGTTTGCAGCTAGTTGCTGTTCTCCCTAATAAATGCCTGTTAATTAAAAATTAGATTGTGGATCCATATATTATAGAAGTATAGGACTGGCAGGGACCTCAAGAGGTCTTCTAATTTAGTCCCCTGCACTCACGGCAGGACTAAGTATTATCTAGATCATCCCTGACAGGTGTTTGTCTAACCTGCTCTTAAAAGTCTCCAATGATGGTGATTCCACAACCTCCCTAGGCAATTTATTCCAGTGCTTAACCACTCTGACAGTTAGGAAGTTTTTCCTAATGTCCAACCTAATGGTCATGTTGCAATTTAAGCCCATTGCTTCTGGTCCTATCCTCTGCGGTTAAGAAGAATAATTTTTCTCCCTCCTTGTAACAGCCTTTTATGTACTTGAAAACTTATGTCCCCTCAGTCTTCTCTTCTCCAGACTAAACAAACCCAATTTTTTTTCCAATCTTCCCTCAGATCATGTTTTCTAGACCTTTAATCATTTTTGTTGCTCTTCTCTGGACTCTCTCCAATCTATCCATATCCTTCCTGAAATGTAGCACCCAGAACTGGATACAATATGCCAGTTGAGGCCTGATCAGCACAGAACAGAGCGGAACGATTACTTCTCATGTTTTGCTTACTACACTTCTAATAAATCCCAAAATTATGTTTGCTTTTTTTTTTTGCGCAACAGTGTCACTGTTGACTCATATTTAGCTTGTGATCTGCTATGACCCCCAGATCCCTTTCTGCAATATCCCTTCCTAGGCAGTCATTTCCCATTTTGTACATGTGCAACTGATTGTTCCTTCCTAAGTGGAGTACTTTGCATTTGTCCTTATTGAATTTCATCCTGTTTCTTTCAGACCATTTCTCCAGTTTGTCCAGATCATTTTGAATTTTAATCCTATCCTCCAAAGCACTTGCAACCCCTCCCAGCTTGGTATCATCCGCAAACTTTATAAGTGTATTCTCTATGCCATTATCTAAATCACTGATGCAGCCACAAAGTTCAGAGGTGTTTAGATCCAGGTTTGGGGTTGGGTCAGTTTCTAGACAAAGGAAACGTCAACTCTAAGCTTCACTTACTACTACAGCAAGACACAAACAGGATTGGTCTTGAAGCTCATTAGCTTCATTTTATGGGTCTGTGTACTTCCTGCTTCTGAGTGGGACTGGAAACAGAAGTGTCATAATACTGTGAGAAAGTCTCTTCTGCAATTACCCTTATGGCCAGAAACCAGAAGCATATATGAGACAAAATCTTTCAAATACGCCTCATCTTGTGAGATCTCCACTCTATTTTAGCAGACTCTGCTGTCTGTGACAGAGTGGATAGGGTGCAAATATGTGAGAGTTTTGTATGCATACTTGCCTACCATACCTCATAAGAGGCTTAATTAAATATTTTCAAGTTGCTTTGAGATCCTTGAATGAAGGGCACTTTAAGTGCAAAATAGTATAAAGTATTGCTACTTATTCGAACCAAAGAAAAACTTAAGGTTTGACCATAATTAATACAGCAGCAATAGTAGCGCTTGCAGAATTTGGCCCTAATGCTGCACACCTTTACTTACAAAAAGTTCCACAATCTTAATTCCTTGCTCCCATTGGAAGCAACGGACTTACTTACTAGCTAAAATACTGCCCCAAGGTGGGTGAGGGCAGCAGAATCAGGCCTTTAAGATATTGGCTAATTTGATCCATTGTATAATGAACCTGAGAATAAGAGATCTAGTCCCTGCACATAGTATTGGGATGGGGAAGTACTTTTATTTTGCTCTTGATACACATTACAGTCTTCCAGGTTTCTTCCTGTACACTGACATGCCTTCCTCTTTGCATTTGATCACCAGGAACGATGAGTATAACACAGTATAGGTCATAGTATGTATGCATGCATGCAGAGATTACTCCACAATTTGCCACTTAAAAATACAGATAAGTTAAACAATATCCTTCAAGATATATCAGTGTCTCAGACCTCATTTTGGAGACCACCATTAAATTTTTACTTCCTATGTGGATCTCAGCATTTTGGCAGATGGTTTAGGAGAGCTGTAAAAGGGTACAAAATGGAGAAATACCCTAATATTGAGACTAAATATAGTTGCCAAGAGCCTATGGCTTTTGTACATCCATTAAAAGAGAGTGCTCTCTGAAGGCAATAGTTAGAGTTAAAAGAAAATAAATCTTCATTGTAATAATCATAAAAAAGCAATTGTGCACTCATGTTCGATAGGCTCTGGGTACCCAGGTGCTAATAACACCACTGTGCTAAGAGACACAAACTTGTATTGGTACATCCATGCTGATCTCATTTGCTTAAGCACCAAGGAAGATGTGCCCTCTTACTCATTCAGTTTACTGTTTTGCCCCATTGTTGAGAGATTAGGATGATTAATTTAAGGATAATTTCTGATGCAGTATATAAAACTAGAAGGACACTGTCCGTATTCATTCATCTTATCAACTTTATCATCTCGCCTCTGTTGAGAGGGTTCCCACCAAGAGACCCAAACACTCCAGCTGAAGGAGTTGCTTCCCTATTTAAAGAAGGGATATTTCTATCATGAGCAAGCTGTTCAGTTAGGGTGAAATTCACTCGTAGTGTGGAGAAACTCCTGGTGTCCCACGTAGGGACTAAAAATAGGTTCTCTTGGTGGAACAGCTACAAAAAGGCCTCTGTACACTCTTATCTGCCATAGAGAAGTGCCTACATATAGGATCCACATAAGAATGGCCATAATGGGTCAGACCAATGGTCCATCTAGCCCAGTAACCTGTCTTCTGACAATTGCCAGTACCAGATTCTTCAGAGCAATTAAGTGATCCATCCTCTGTCATCCAGTCCCTGCTTCCAGCAATCAGAGATTTAGGGAGACCCATAGCATGGGGTTGCACCCCTGACAATCTAGGCTAATAGCCACTGATGGACCTATTCTCCATGAACTTCTAATTCTTTTTTTAAATCCAGTTGTTTTTTTGGCCTTCAGAACATCCCAGTAGCAATGAGTTCCAGAGGTTATCTGTACATTATTTGAAGTACTTCCTTTTGTTTGGTTTAAACTGGCTGCCTATGATTTCATTGGGTGACCCCTGGTTCTTGTGTTATGTAAATCGGTAAACACTTTACTATTCACTTTCTCCACTCCATTCATGGTTTTATAGAACACGATCATAGTCCCCTTTCTGTCATCACCTTCCTAAGCGGAACAGTCCCTGTCTTTTTAATCTTTTCTTATATGAAAGCTATTCCATACCCCTAATCATTTTTGTTGCTCTTCTCTGTACCTTTTCCAAGTCTAATCTCTCTTTTTTGAGAGGGGGTGGTCAGAACTGCGCACAGTATACAGGATGGGGGGTGTACCAGGGATTTGTATAGTGGCATGATAAATTTCTGTTTTATTATCTATCCGTTTCCTAATAGACTGATGCAGAAGGCCACAATGAGAGCAGGCTGGGAAGGGACTGCAGATCCATGTTTATTCCACACCTTGCAACTGGCAAAGGGGGGCAAACAAAGCTATTTCAACACATGGGGAGTAGCCCTACACCCTGACCCTGGTTTTCGGAGTGGAAAGATAGAGGTGAAATCACTCCTAATGACACCTTATTCCATCCAGCCTATCAAGCCTTCTACAGTTGGATTGAATTTCACCCGAAGTGGAGCAAATACCAAGCAGCTGTTCCAACACACACGTCAACTCGGAGTAGACTGAAGCAATGTTATATTGAGCCCTTATTCGAAGCTTGAACCTGCACCCCTTAAAGTAAATGGGATTTTTTTCTACCTATTTTAATGAGCAGAAGTGAGACTGTGATGATATAAGTATTCAGAAATCTACTTAAAACATGAGGTGATCACTAAACAAAATTATAGCTAAACACAAACTGACAAGCTTCCACACAGCTTAGATTTCAGCTTGAGCTCCTTTGTTTATGAGGGACCAAGCCCTGGTATAGAGACTTTCAGACATACTGTGACAAAGTAGCTGAATAATAGATTGCATGTAAATATCATTACAGGGACCTTAACTGGATCTAACTGTACAGGACGAGAATGATATCAAGTCAGCAATGTGAAAAGCACAAAATCAATTTAGCATAATTTTATTAGGGTTTTTAGTTTGGTTTTGAATGGGTTATAAACCAACCAAACTAAAACTAATAATTTTGAGAAATATGTTTGTCCTTATAGAAGCAGTCAGTGGATTCTCCCATGGATATATACTAGGATGGCAAAGCAAATATGGTGTGCACTCTGAAGAATGGAAACTTGGACCTTTGTGCTGTGTTTGGGACGTTTTATACTGCTATCATATAAACAAAGGATATTTTAGTGCAAACAAAACTGGAAACATGATGGCTATGAACTATTAAAGACACAATTCTGCAAGGTGAATAAGTGAACTCCAGTAGCAACTGAGGGTGCATAGCCCACAGAAGGAGACACTTCATTCTTGAAGTCTGAACTTCAAACCTTTGGGGAACTGGTTTGTCTGGATAAGCACCCAGGTTTATCTCTTGGCTTTAACGACTAGGATCCATACCTGTGGTAGTCCTGGTTGTTTATATTTCTATGCAAGTTGCAAGAAAGATCAAGGCAGTCTTAACTTTCTAACAACTGGCCTGCTTTCCCTAGCTATAGTAATATGGAGTGGCTAGAGTGTGGGCCATTGGTCAAATGCAGGAGGATGTAGGATGGCCGTGGAGCCCAGCCCCAAAGGGAAAAGGGGGACTATTAGTCACCCAAACTACAACTCCCAAGAGGTAATGGGCCTCTAAGGAAATGCAATTTAATGTTGAAATGCCACAAGACATTTTGGGGGAGTTCAACCCAAACTGAACCAAACTATTATAACTTTTTGGTCTGTGAAAAATTGATATTTCAACTTTCATTCCTACTTGGGACAAAACCAAGTGTTGAAATATCAGAATTTTCCATGGGAGAGCAATTCCAATGTTCGCTCAGCTCTGGCAATAATGCAGTTTGCAGTTGCCTTCACGTGAAATAATGGAATATGACCTGCTGAGATTATGGGGCACGGTGTGCAACCTTAATCCCCTTGACGTGAGTAATTGTTATTTAGATCAACATGAAACGTTACACATTGCGAGTAGTACTTTCCATGGGGTATGCCTCTATACTGAGCACATTAGCAGCTGCAGTCTGGCTCACTTTATGCAAGTTGTGAGGCAAGTAGTTCAGGTGTCCCTCCATTGAGGGAAATTTGTGCACCCTTCAACCGAGAATATAATATACGTTATCCCAGAATAAAATATATGTGTGGGCCCCCAAGCAATGCCCTTAGATTTGTAGTGATTGTTGCAGTATTACATACAATTCTTATTCTTTCAAAATGATTTTGAATGAATAGGGAAGGTTTCTAGCTGCCAGAATTGGCCTGACTATATATTTAGCTTTATTGCAGAAAGGCACCTTAGCCATAACAGAGTGCTTTAAAAACGGAAACAATAGCAAAACATTCTCTCAGGAAAGGACTGTGTGAACAGCTAACTTTGCCGCCTGCTCTGTGCCCAGGACAGAGTCAAGAGTATACTCTTACTTCCTGGGCCTTGACTTTAGTAACAAACAAAAGAAAGGAGAACATCAAGTCCAGTCCAACCTTTTTTCATCAGGCCTGGCTGCTCCTGGGGCTACTCAGCTCACTCACTCCTTTCTCAGCCTCAAACCCAAACTGCCTCTGTCATGTGATGAAGTTTCTCTCCTCCCTTTTTTATGCCCTACAGAACAGGGCCATTTCAGACACTGTCCCCAAGTCACAGTTAAACCTATTCCTGGCTTGGTCCAGTGCAGGTTGTCCAGTACCTCACTAGGGGTACAATATGCCATAATAGAGTAACGACAAACATGATAGTTGAGATATTCCCATTGTTTCCCCTAATGTCACACAAATATCCATTCCAGCAACATTCGTATGATAAGCAAATAAACCGATAATGTTACTTATGGCATTAACACCAGATAAGTGATAACAGATAGCAAACTATCTTCAAATAATTTGAAGAGCAACAGCTAGCAGTCATAAATAACATGCCAACTGTATATGGTCAATTTGTTTTGATATTTATGTTGGCTGAAATATAAAAAGTAGCACACACTTCATTTTGGAGGTAAACGGCATATAATGAATTGGATCACTTGTTGAAAGCAATGCTTGTGCCAATGCTAGGCATAGGTAGATACAGAGTGTGCAGATGCTCTGTTATCCCACTCCTAACACTTGGAGGAGGAGTTAATAGAGAGAGCAAGGATGGGGCCTGAAGGCCCAGGCAGAATCATGAGGAAAGCCAAAGAATGCGAACAAAACAAAAAACTTCCTTTAGCTAGTTGGAGACAAAAAGGGAACTCCAAGTAGCTAAAAGGGCTAGCTAGATTTAGCCTGCCATGGGATTTTCTTCCTTCTCTCTATGTCAATAGAGTTGTTGCTTGTTCTTGTTTCAAGCAGCAAATGCTCAAACCTGATATTCAAGCTCTCTGAGGAGAAATGTTTAGGTGAAGGAATATTTTTGTTGCCACTAGAGGAGTGGACCCATCCCACCAGGTTACCTGAATGAGCTATTAGTCATGAAAGAGAAATAATGCTGTAACTGGTAGAAGACCAACACCTCTGAAATGATGCGTCTCAGAAAACAAATTGTTGTGCCAGAACAGGATCTGATTTATAAACTCATTATAATTCTCAGGAATGACAAGTATACAAACACCTTCATTCTTGCCTGCAAGGTGGACAAGAAATCAATCAACATTTAAATAGCTGAAAGGTTGCTAGAGGAGGGGCAATGGGGAAGGTATACATGTGAGAGATGTGTAATTGCATCAATATATACATACATGATAATGTATATTTGATTTTTCTCCTTGTCCTCCTATCCCTTCATATGTTCTTCCTTTTAATGTTTACCCCTTTATGAATAGCCCCTATCACAAGAGGCACCAATCTTGCTTGGGGTTTCTAGGTGCTACTATAACACAGCCTCTTGCTATCACCAAAATAACCAATATATACGCATTCTAAAGGGCTTTTCCAACCTGCCTACAACTTTTTCAAACTTTTCCCTCCTGGGCTCCCAGTGGGATCCAATCATCATGACATTTAATCATCTTCTTCCAATAGAGATGATAGACATAAAACCAGAGATCAGATTAATTTGGTCTCAAATAGCTGCCTATGGGAAAATAAAAACCACGAAAGACACAAAGAGATGTTAATTAAATTAATACATTTCCTTTAGTTTGTGTTCCTGTGATATCCAATGCATTGGCCTAGTGTATCTGTGTAAAGTGACAGAGTACGTGTACACATACAATGGGCTAGAGTTAACCCATTAGTGTAACTGTCCTATAAAGCCATAGTGAAACTGGTTGTAAGAAACCACTCAAGTGAACAACCAATCTATTATTTTCTATGAATGGTTTTTTAGTAACAGTAGAGTAGATGACAATGTATTTGGGATTGCTTTGGAGATGGTCTTAAGAAAGGACAGATTAAGGGCTTATCTAGATGGAGAGTTAGTGCACGTCCAGCTGGAGCGTAGGTCAAAGTGCACTAGGGAAATTTTAGCACACGGCAGCAGGGTTCCTACAGCCAGTTAGTAGATGTACACATCAGTTTGCTGTGTGCTAATTCTGTCTAGACAAGCCCTAAGAAAAGTAATTTCCTGTGTGTTTTACTTGCTCCAATACACTCATTCTATAGTACTGCCAATGCACATCACAACTTTTACTGCAAAGTGACAAGTACGTTTTCTTTAGCTGTAGACTTGAACCATCTACCTATGGCTATGGCTATACTGCCCCACAGTTTGGGCTACCAGATATCAACAGCAGGGCTCACCAAGAGCTGCTCTAAATTCTGTGTGTGGATGCTGTGGGCACAAACTGAAATGTGGTTCCTAGTTCAAATTAAGATAGGTTGCACTAATGTAGTCCTCTTCAACCAGACTAAGAACCTTTTAGTTTGTGCCCAGTGTTCACATGGGGGAAATGTGCCCTGCTATTCACACCCCCATAGTCCACATTGTGAGGCAGTGTGTACAAGCCCTATAAAAGCTTTGTTCTGTATAGCTGTATTTGAGTGCAGATAAGCCATATACTCTTTCAGTCTCAAAATTAAATCCATCAGGCAAGTCCAGTAGTTCAATCAATGCTTTTTGGCAGAAGTCTCTTGGGTCCCTTTTTCCCTTTTCTTGGAATATTTTTTCTTGATCTGTTCTCCAGGTCAACTATTTCTCTTCAGTTCATACATTCAGTTCCTGTTTAAAATTTTACTTGGTGCTTCTGTACAGTCCCTGCCTCCCAATCTTACAGAGCAGAAATTCTATTTTCAGGTTTCTATTACCCTCTGTATGACTATTGTACAGGTGGATTTTGTTTCTAGGTTTTACGTTTTGCTACATATTGAGATAATCACCACTCGCTTCTATCATTCATTCACACACTTCTGTCATTTGTTAGATAGCTTCTTGAGTTGTAAAAAAAAAAAAAAAAAAAATTTTTTTTGAAAAGGCTTTAACGACCTAAAACCTATGTAGCTACAAATGGAAACTCAGACCAGGTTTCACAAAAGATGCAAGTCTGTTGACTAGTTTTGAGTCAACTACATTGGATTTACAGTATTTTAAAAAAACCCACAAGTCATTTAAATCTGAGCTTTGTTCAGGCCCCAACCTAAGGTCGAAATTTTCATTTTCACTGATGTGAAGTATGAATGGTGGACCGGGTCACTGATTAATGCAGAATTCTTATGTTATTCTTCACAAAACATTCAGTGCAGATGGTGTTGTCATTCATGCTTCTACTGTGTAGTTTAAGGTTGTTGGCACTTCTTCTGTAAGTAATGTTTGTCAAATGGTAACACTTAGTTGAAAAAGATTTGCTACCCTGGCACCTTGATTCTGGGGGCCATTTTTTGCTGTGTTATGCTGATGGAAACCCAGCAGAACGCGGATGGCTTCAATGAGCTGCCCAAGACATCTTGTTTCAACGGAGTTCTGTTTTTACACTGGTTTAACAGAGAATTTGGCTTGAACACAAGGAGAATTGTGTATTTTTTATTTTAAAGTGATAAAACAAATTTTAAAAATGACTTGATTTATAAATGATTTATAAAAAAACCCCAAGCAATACATGTAAACATCTGACTTCTTTATAGGGCTTTAATTTTCAAAACAATTGTCCACTAGTTCCCACCATCCCTTTAACATCATGTAGCTCAGATGAAAGTTAGCCTGCAGATATGGGAATGATTAATATTTAAGGGCTCTGACACTTGGGAGACTGGAGTCAAAACTGAGGTTTTTGTTCAGTGGCCCAATAGCACAAGATTATCTGGTTCATCATATCAATATCCATTGTCAGCTATTTAATAATGAGTCTACATATAATTCCCATGATGCTACTGGAACTCTTTGGGGAAAATGGCATTCCTTTGTTTGCCTAGATCAATCATCTATTCATGGTGCATACCTTAGTTTGTTTTCCAACTTTAAATTATGAACTTCCCCCCCACTCCACAATATTTACAAGGCTATTTTCCAATTAGCACGGCCACATACACACTCCATGGATGCGCTCAGGACATAGACAACCAGAATAGATGGCATAATATATTAGATCTCTATTCTTTTTAAGTTTACAGACAAGGCTTCACTGTCCTCTAGCTAAGTTATTCTTCCTGTCCTGTCTGTGTAGTATAAGTGATTCCATCTCCACGATATCTAGGCATGGCATCTGCTTTCTCAAATCCACAGCAATGCAAATTTAGTACAGAGGCTTAGGCCATGAAGATATTCCTGAGTCATTCTCTGCTGCTGTACGTGGATGCAGCGCCACTGAATTCAGCTGAACTGTGGCCATTTACACCAGCAGAAATAAGGGATACAATCTTTTGTCACAGTTGATGGAACAGAGGTGGGTGAGTACAAGAGTTTCAATACAAGAGTAAAATACTTATAAATGGGACCAATTTTATATTTGCTCCCTCTTCTGTGCTTGCTTCCCACAAAACTGACAGTTTTGGAATTTATTCTCTGGAAGTGAATTTTAAACTCCCTCTACAAACATTCATATTGGATACCTGATTTTAAGAGTTGTGCGCGCTCGGTAACAAGCATACACTGACTAAGATGAGGAACCTTACAGCTCAAATACTGAATATTTGCAAGCTCAGTCTGCTGTCAGAAGGGCTGTTAAACAGTGATGTCAGAAAGCCTGTCCCTCCACTGGGACACATTTTAAATTAAAAAAAATTAGATAGAATTTGAGTTTTGTTTTTGAAAACCAAAAAGTTCAAGTTTGTCCTTCTACCCCCTTTTCCTGATTTTTGACAGTGTGTGCAATACAACAAAGTATGTCTAGGTGTAATTATACACACAGCATTTTCCTCCACTGTCCTCTTTTTTGGTTCTAAATTTCAAAGCTTCCCAAATTTATGGGAAGTTACAAGTGGAAAATGGAAAAAAAAAATAGAAATAAAATGAGGTGGGGGAGAAGAGAAGATATTCACTTTATCACACCCTGTGGCAACAAGGAAAAAGGCAGAGGGAATGAAAGTTCAAAATGTCTTTTAAAAAATCCAAAATGACAATCCTGATTCAAACAAAACAAATTCAATTTCTGAAATTTCCCAGAAATGTCATCTGACAAACCCCATTTTCCATCAGGAAAATGTTTCGAGTGAAATGTCAAGTGGCTCTGCTACAGACCAAAAGTAAATCAGAGATGATACAATGAATAACTTCAAATAAGGAATAAACCAGCTCATGGACTATCTACGAACAAAAAATAGTTTCTAATTAATACTATATTCAGAGAATTGTTCCTGTTTCCTCTTCTTGTTATAAAGAAAGTTTTATTAAGCAATATGCAGTCAGTCATCCTTTTGAGTTAAATCCATCTGCACATGAAACCTGATATTTGCCATTCTGGTGGACCTCTTGAAATTCTCTGATTTAGGCTGTAATAATTTCAGGGATCATCGCTCCTGCCCCCCACCCCGCAGAAGGAAGAGCTATTCAAGACTCTCTCTAATTAAACAGAGCACAGATGGACTACCACTCCCATTTTGGAAAGTTCCCCTCCTTTTCTCCATGGAACACCTAAAGCAGTGATGCAAAGCAGCATTTGTTCTAAAACTAGGGGGAGGATGACAATAGAGTATCCATCTCTAGGAAGAAGAAATGGTATGTAAATCATCTACCATCTTCCATGCCAAAGGATGTCACAGCATTCAAACTAAGAAAACATTATCAGCAAGATTCCAATACCCTTAGTAGTCCCTTTGCTCCAGGAAAAATCTCACTGAAATCTGTAAAGCTACTTGTGGAGTAAGATGCTATTCAGCATGAGTAAGACTTTTGTATATGAAGGAATTATTTCAAACTACTGCAATGAGACAGCAGCTGTCTAACAGCCCAGAACATTAAAGAATCTACAGCAGGAAGTGAGGAATATTCCTAGCTTCACAGATTTCAAGGCCAGGAGGGACCATTACACTTTCTAGTCTGACCTCCTGTCCAACGTAGGCCATAGAATGTCATCCAGTTATTCCTGTACTGAGTCCAATAACCTGTGCTTGACTAAAGCATCTCTACAAATTGATTCCAACTGAAACAATAGCAGGTGGAATTGAACTAGCAAAGCCAGAATTTGGACAAATTTTAATACTCATGTTCTTACTAAGAGTCCCATGGTGAAAATAAGGACTATAAGGGGAAATATTCAAGTACATAACACAAAAATGGCCACTAAGCAGTGGTCTCCCCCCAAAAAAACAAAAAAAAAGCCCACTCAGAATGAAGATGACAAGAGAGGAAAAACAAAGTATTTTCATGGGAAATGTTTTCTAACCAGCTCTACAAGCTATCAGGATACAAAGGAGAAGTATCAGTTGGACCCTCTGGGGTAGTTTAACTGTAAAAATACAAGGTAAGCAGGGGAAAAAGAAAATTAGGAAAACTTTATCCTGATACTTATAAGATTTAGCAGAAAGACACTAGATCACAATGTGCAGATAAGCACACAGTCAAAAAGCAGGTACTCAGTGAAGTACATAGAACCCTCCCAAGGCTCACATACTTCTATAAGCTACATAATAAAAAAGGGAAAAATAATTAAAACTGCAACTTATGTGCCTGATTCCAGTAATCTGCTCATGCTGAGCAGTATCTACCTCTACCTTTTGATTTCGACAGGACTGCTCGTGGAGTAAGATTTGTTGAATAGTCAAGGGACCAGAATCCCACCCTGTAAATGTGTCTAGTAGATAGGGCAGTATTCCTGTAGGAGAAGGAATCTAAAAAACAATGAGACAGTGAGGGGAAAAAAATTCATATTATGGATCAGATCATAGAATATCAGGGTTGGAAGGGACCTTAGAAGGTCATCTAGTCTAACCCCCTGCTCAAAGCAGGACCAATCCCCAATTTTTGCTGCAGATCCCTAAATGGCCCCCTCAAGGATTGAACTCACAACCCTGGGTTTAACAGGCCAATGCTCAAACCACTGAGCTATCCCAGACAAAGCTCAATGGGAATCTAGCTGTACATGCACACCTCCCACACACATCCGGGCTAGACGGGTTTTTTGTGTAATCGTCTAACCAGATTTAAACAAAGACAAGTGATGGTGAACCACAAAACAACAAGCTTGCCATAATATATCGTGCAGTCTTATTTCTCAAGTGAAGCCATTTTCTCTTGAGGAGGCAACCTCCCAGTCAAATACCAGCCGGGGCATTGGTGGGGGAGGGGAGAGAGGAAGGAAGATATTTGAAAGTTAAGTTATTTGCTGCTAAATGGTAATGTTAGTTATTTAATGAGTGCTATGAATATTATTTGGCCTGCTCTAATTGTAACACAGTAGTCAAATATACTTGAACAGGCAATAAGTGTCAAATACTGGTAGAAACTTCAGTGTAGCTGTGTAAAAAGCTACCTTTTTCACTTTAGATATTTTACGGGTCACAATTTGCAAGTTCTATTCACACAGAATTTCACTATTTCTGCCAATGCACATGGTTTTTCTATGGCTAGCACTGAAGACTTTTTTCCCTCTTGTTTATCTTAGGATAAGTACCATTTCAGCAACTTTTACCCTCCAAACCCAACATGGAAGGCATTTGTTTGTCTGTGCAAACTACTTTTTGTAGTAAACTTGTAGTACTTTTTGTAGTAAGCTCAGAATCAAACACCCCCACCCACCCCCAATCAAACGGGAAGTGTCACCTGTCCACAAAACCCATGATTTCTGCAAGTGAGGAAATTTTACCTGGGTCATTTTACCTAGGTCAAGCCCTAAATCTATTTTAGTGATCTCAGCCACACCAGTTTTACATCACCCTATTTCTAATTAAATCAGATCTAACGGGTGGTCAGGAAATGGGTGGACTTTTAGTGGAAAATTTTAACTTTTCCATAGAAAAAAGAAAAGAAAAAAAGTTAGATTTCTGGCCTTTATTTAACTTTATTCATGTCGTTTTAGCCACTTCTTCAACCACCTGTGGCTATGCTGTCAGTGGCACGTTTACCTCCTCAACTTAGCTAGCACCAAACCTCAAGAAGGACAACAACGGTCCCCTCCCTGGGTTGGGAGTTAGACACCTTAATAGCATGGTAGGACCTACTGGAGAACACACTCCGCATTCATTGCTGTCAGATTGGACTGAGTTCCAATCCACGACCAAGTTCCCAGTGAAGCAATCAGACAGCAAAGTGGAGTGCAGGATGTCGTTGCTGAAAACAGGTATAATAAAATGCGGTGGGCCGGGCATATAGTTAAGCTCACTGACAATCGATGGACTGCAGTTGTTGCCGAGTGGTACCCACGGGAACTGAAACGACTACTCGACGACCTCCAAGGAGATAGGAAGATTTTATTCTGAAAAAGGCATGGCCGCATACGGAGAAGGAAGGCCAGGATAAGAGCAGAATGGAAGACATATGATTGGCACAATCTATATGAGGGCTGAAGGACTGATCAATCAGAGTAATCACAGTGATTTAACCTTATGCCATGTTGAATGGCTAGAAAAGGGAGAAAGTACCTGAGACAGTAAAAAAAGGTTTTAAACAAAACTACAGTGATCAAGTTGAAATTTTCCTCAGACACACTTTTTTGGCAAGAATTTCATTTAGTCAAAAACCGAGTTTTCCATCAAAAGACCGTTTTGACAGAAGATCTTCAGATCAACATTAGTCAGATACTCGGCTAGTGTCTATGGGCAAAGTTCATACACCCCATCTGAACAGGTAGTCCAATTACAATGTTGTAAATCAGCAGTAGCTCAACTAAAGTATCAGAGAGTGGACTGAGATCCCACATGACCAAAATCTGTCCTCTCCCCTTTTATTCAATTAAGGTTGTACCAGTGTAAGAACAGAAATAGGTCCCAAATCTCCAAGGAAGCATGCACACTCCCACCTCCTCAGTGAAAATACATATGATATTCTCCCTTATTTAATCTGTCTTATTTTAAATGACTACGACTTGGGTTTTTTAAATAAAAAGTTATAAATGCTTTTGAGAACCTGGCCATGACATGTATTTCCAATTGATTACTTGAGAAAGTGCAAGAGGCAACAGGGAAGTGGAAACATCTGAACTCAGATCTTTACTCTTTTAGGTTTATTTTTCTCAGTAATGATGTTTTTTATTGAACTGCTATCAAAGATGAGTTTCCAAGAAGAGAACATAAAAATTGCTACTTTTATGGGAAATAACATTGCCCAGCTTAATAAAGACATATCCTGAAGGAGAGGGCAACCTTTACTATGCATTTCTTAAAACTTAAGTGTCTTCTGCACTAGACATTTTTGGCTGGAAGAATTAGTGTGAACAAGCAGAAATTTAAAAAAGCTATCAACAAATCTGGGTCAGAACCCATAGGCAGATAGACCCCATTTGTGAATCACTCTCTGTCAGCTCAATGATCATTTAAATACAGGATGTTGTAATATCCATGAGCTTACATGGGTATACCAGTCAAACCTGTGTATGCCAAAACTCTGATTTTCTATTAAACGTATACTAGGGGTTTCGGTTTGCTTTCAATGTTTAGACATTCCATTAAAAAGCAGCACATATTCTTTGCTATAGGGGCTTAATGTATTCTAAAGTTAGTTTACACAGATACACTATTCTGGAAACCTTCCTTCACCCATTTAGCAATCTGGTTTAGTGATCCAAGGGACTCAGATCTCAAACTGAAATGTATTTTGTTCAGTTAGAGTGGTTAGCTTTCTTTGTCTCCCTCCCCTCTCATTTTCAAAAGTGTCCCCGGTACCCATTGGGTTAGTGTGTTTTACTGTTAGAGTAATATGACTGATACAGCCCTGGCTTGGGAGCCTTGACTCTAACTCAAGCTGTAGCAGTTCACACTTTCAGCTCTAGAGGTCCACTGTTCAGTCCTTGATGTGTTGGCCAAGATAACAGCCATCGCATCTGCACTTCCTGGTTCTAGTTGAGAACATCAGTGGAAATGCCAGGATATCACATGAAAGATGGGTCTTGTGACTACATTATGTTTTAAAATACCTTTCCCATGCAATGAGAGATCATTAAGATCTCCTGGACCCTCTAAGGTTAACTGAGTAGAAGGGGAAAAACTGAAAACTAGACTTGGCTGGAAACATTTCTGTGAAGTACAGCAGAGCCCCATTTATCCCACCTAATTGGGACCAAGGCCAGATCAGATAATCCAGCAAAGAGTTTTTTTATCTGTTATTTTAAGATGCAGAGTTGCTTTTAAACTAGCTGACTCCTCCAGGAAAAACATTAACACACAGCTCCCTTCTTTATTTACAGTGCACAAGAACCGTTACTTCTAGTGAAGAGTACCAGGTTTTAAAAATAAAGTGATACTTTTACGTTGCAACAGCAGCAATCCTTTACTATTTTTGAGTTCCTTGTGTTCATCATTTCTGCATTTTTAAAAACAGGTATTGTACTCTTTACTAGGAGGAACAGTTTGTGTACACTGTAAATAAAGAAGGGGGCTATGTTTTAATCCTTTGTAATGATCCTGTGCATGCACTGGTTGTTGGGTCAATATGGAGAGCCGGATAATCAGCATTCTACTGTATTTTTTCATTGGAATTTGCCAATTTGTTAAAATCTAAATATTCTAGAGACATTTCCATTTAAAATGAAGCACCAGCAGAACCCCATGGAACTTGACTTAGTTTCTGCCAACTCACCTGCCCAGCTCTCCAGCAGCCTGAGTTCCCGGATCCTTAGCAACCTAGATTTCAAGGGCAGCCCACCAGGTAGACTTCCTCACAGCCAAGAAACCCAGAGTTTCCAGGGTCTATGGCTCTGGGGCAGCTTGGGTGGTGAATGTCTCCGGAGTCAGATATCCACTGCTTTTCATGGAGAATTCTGAAGTTTTGATCGAAATAGGAACGAAATCAAGTTTCAAAAATATCAAAATACTCACTGAAGTGGATACATCTTTCTTTGCCCAGCACTAAACTACCCAGGACCTGTAGATTTTTCTGAGAACACACTTTTCTTCCAGTTAGCTGACTTCACTGAGAGTGTTTTCAATATTCCGTCCTCATATTAGTCATGGAGGAGAAAAGCTTAAGCAACCTACACTTTATGGATAACTGAGGTATTCACACTATATGGCAGAGGTGTAGTATTCAGATCACAGCTGTTCCTTCATTCATTTGATCTGCTGCTGACAAATAGCACATGGGCTACTACCGGCACAGATTCAGCCCTACTTAACAGGCATCAATAGAGTAGGCTATCCTAATGAACCTGTTGGGTGAAATGGGATCTTTGTGAAAAAGGTTCTTGATGGACCTGTCTAGGGTGGGACAGGTTAATTTATATTCAGTCTTGGGGTCCGAATAGCTTCCAAACGGTACAGCCCTTCAGTATGAATATCAGAACCCAGATAAGAAGCTACTTGCCCATCATTACTCCAAGTGTGTGTGTGTGTGTGTGTGTGTGTACACACACACACACTGTACAATACCTTATTGCACATTTTTGTCCATAGATTCCTAGAATCCAAAGCCTGAAGGGACCATTGTGATCATCTAGTCTGACCTCCTGTAGAACACAGGCCAGAGAACTTTCCCCAAATAATTATTAGAGCATATCTTTAGGATAAGATCCTATCTTGATTTTAAAATTGCCTGTGATGGACAGGCCACCAGAACCTTTGATAACCATTGTAACAATGTAACTACTCTCACCATTAAAAAAAATTTACACCTTATTTCCAGTCTGAGTTTGTCTAGCTTTAACTTCCAGCCATTGTATCATATTACACTTCTCTTATAGACTGAAGAGCCAATTATTAAATATTTGTTCTGCATGTAGATACTTAGAGACCGTAATTAAGTCACCCCTTAAGCTAAACAGACTCAAACAGCAGGTTAACAAAGAGCTCAATCACTATAAAGACATATTTTCTAATTCTTAAAAACATTGAGACTTTTTGGAACCCCCTCCAATTTATCAGCAGCCTCCTTGAATTGTGGGCACCAGAACTGGACAGTACTCCAGCTGCAGTTGCAACAGTGCCAAATGCAAAAATAACCTCTCTATTCCTACTTGAGATTCCCTGGGTATGCATTCCAGAATAGCTTTAGCTCTTTTGGCTACAGTGTCACACTAGGAGTTAATGTTCAGCTCATTATCCATCACCAAATCTTTTCCAGAGTCACTGCTTCCCAAGATAGAACCCCTCATCCTGTAAGTATGGCCTACATTCTTTGTTCTTAGCTGTATACACTTACATTTAACTATATTAAAATTTATATTGTTTGCTTGCACTCAGTGATCCAGATCATTCTGAATCCATGATTTGTCCTCTTCATTATTGACCAGTCCAATTTGTGTCATCTGCAAACTTTATCAGTGATGATTATGTTTTCCTCCAAGTCACTAATAAAAATATTAAATAGCATAGGGCCATGAACTGATTGAACCCACTGGAAACTCATCTACTCAATGACCATTCCACATTTACAACTACATTTTGAGACCTATTACCCAGTTTTAATCCAGTGTTACATTGGCATTGACTGATAAAGTTCACTTTCCAGTTAGTATTGAGAACTTTGTTTGCATGTGATAATCTCTTTGATACTCATCCAACCTGCTACATGGGAACTATAGATAAGAACAGTGACACAGTACAGTGTGCTCTCACAATTCAGAGAGGAGAAATTTAAAGCAGTGTACTGGGTCATGATAAAAATGGTGATTTACATGCAAGCTGAAAACCAGACTATATCTTCAACGCACATGCTTCTGGTAACATCTATAACTCACATGGTTATGCAAGATCTGCTTTGGGACCCAGTTTTGCACGATTTACCCATAGAATCCACTGTCACAACATGCTCAGTTTCCCCATCTAACATCCCTCAGTTTCCCCTTGCTTTTGAGTAGATTGGGTTTAGCCCACTGGCCAAGTCATAATTCCTCCTCTCCCAGGAACAAACAATAGAGCCAAAACAAAAGACACATTCCTACAGCACACCCCAGACTGAGAAGTCCTTTTACCAGGGTCTCTCCCCTGGGTAAAGTGAAGGGTCTTCCCTCTCTCAAAGTGCCCACCTGTATCCCTAAACAAAGACAAAGTGACAACATTGGGCCTTGAGCCCACAACTGTACTGCATTCCTCAAGGCTTCTTTCACTTGTTTCACCCTCCCCCAGCCCTTCTAGATCCTGCCTTCTCCCACAGCCTGTTGTGAACTCCTCTGGGTAGAGGGCTCTACACCACGTCTGGCCTCTCCTGAGATAAAGCTGCTTCTTATATACCCTAGAACTCTTTCCGAGGAGGCCTAGAAGCAGCTGACAATTCTTAGATTTCCTTTGGAAACTACATTCCTAGAATTCCTCTCTTCCATGCTTAACTGGGCCTGGTCTGCTTGGCCAATAACCATTCTTAGGACATGTCTGAGGTATGGGGAACAGTACTTTAAGTAGTTTAGCTTCCCAGAAAGTCTGGTGAAGGGGTACTGCAGAAGCTCACGTTGAGTTATCCAGGCATCGGCAGCCTTTGGCATGCGGCTTGCCAGGGTAAGCCCCCTGGCAGGCCGGGGCAGTTTGTTTACTTGCCGCATCCGCAGGTTCGGCTGATCGCGGCTCCCACTGGCCGCGGTTCACCGTCCCAGGCCACGGGAAGCGGCGGGAGCCAAAGGATGTGCTGGCCGCCGCTTCCTGCAGCCCTCATTGGCCTGGGACGGCGAACTGCGGCCAGTGGGAGCCGCGATCGGCCGAACCTGCAGACACGGCAAGTAAAACTGGCCCGGCCCGCCAGGGGGCTTACCCTGGCGAGCCGCATGCCAAAGGTTGCTGATGCCTGAGTTATACCAAGGCAGTTGTGGAACTGCATCGCTGAAGATCTTTCAAACACCCTGGGCCCAGAGCAATTACTGAACACCACAATGTCTACACTAGGAGGAAATTCTATTTTTGTTAAAGTCACATTGCAGACAAGACACATTATCTCAACCAGTCGACAAGCTGTAGTGTTAAACACCAGTACTAGATATTTACCATGTGCCGAAAATATCTTTTCTTCTACTGAAGACAAGGTCTGAGAGAGCAAGCATGTGTTATATGTGGGTGTCATAAAAATCACCTCCTCAAGGAAAGTCAATATGCAAGAAAATTAGCTTTTACATGGCTTCTACTCACTTTTGGGGGGGGGGGGGGTGGGGGGGGAGCACACACTTGAAAAATTAAGTAGCTTGGACATATTTCCTTGAAGTAGTGACACCAAATAAAAGACAATAAATTATGTTGCCCAGCACAGAGCAGGGCAAAAGGACCCCCAAAACACACACACACACACACACACACACACACACACAAAACCCACAATCCAAATTTACTTGTAAGTAGCTATAACATATGAGGTAAGGCCTCTTTCTCCCCTGTGGCTTTATACATGTAATATTTGTCACATTTGGTCAACTAATCATTTCCAAGCCCACACTCAGATATAATAGCCTAAAAATTGAAGTGTATTTTTAGTTTTCAGAGCATATGGAAAAATTATATTGTTGTGCTGTAGGTGGTGAGACACATTTTGGTGGCTAACTTTCATTTTTAATCACTTTTCTTATACTAAAATAATTTCTATTGTCTTTCATTCTGTAAGAGCAGATACAGTGGGAACTTTTTAATCAAGAGCTGGCCTTATATCAGAACCACTGCTCCTCTGGGTTCTGCCATCACTGACCCAGAGTAATAGGAATGAAAACAATTGTACGTAGTCAAGGAAGCAGAAGGACTTGGAGTAATTGAAAGCAGCAATTCTACACTGTTATTTATAAAGCAACTTTTCTTTACTGTAAGTCTTGATTTAACAGTTACAGTATTAAAATGAAAGTTTAATTAAATGCTTTGATGGGCCAGTGTCAACACTGGACAGCTACGAGCAGTAGAAATGGCATGTACCACTAAAATTTCAACAGATAGTTTCCCCCTAGTATGTCATACCCATGGTATGACTGTTCATGTTAATAGAAGACTCCTATAGATAGCCAATATTTTTAAAATGGCAAGAGGAAGAGACAAGTAGTTTAGTATCTATCCATTACTTATGTATTAGTGAGAGTGTAGCATGTTTGAGCCATTGGGAAGTTGTTTGAAAGTAACCCTCTCCCATCAATGTCACTTTTCTATTGCAAAATTCACATCATTTATTGCGAATAGCTTTATGAGCTGGAAGTAAATGCCTTTCATTTGTATTGCACTGGCTGTTTCATATTTTATTTCTTCATACAAGTATTTAAATGATCATATAGATGCATTAACACATATTTAGAGGCAATGCTTTGTTTCACTTCATCCAGCTGTGTCAGACAATCGTTTCTAGGAAGGATTGTCAGAGTGAGTAATACCCACCTGGCTTGCAGACTTGCGAGTTAAGTGAGCGCATAATTCAGGTCAATGGAGACACCTAAACAGAGAAAGATGCTATAGGCAGCAAAACATAGAATTAAAAACAAAACTAGAAAAGTTTGAAGGGAGATATAGCAAGGTATCATGTAGGGATAGATATGGAAAAAATAAAAACTCACTGACCCATCTCTACAAGCAAACCTGAATCTAATCTCTTAATATTTTGAAATGTTTTTGGCTCTCTTTCACTTCCTATTTCTAATCAGGATTGAAACTGGAAAGGCTAAGATAGACTTCCAAGAGGAATTGTATTCTAGCAAGGTCTCCAGAAAAGTTTGACAGAATAAAGTCTGTATAGTTCAAATAAAGATGTCTAGTAAGCATCTGAACTTCTGGATCCAAAACCAGATCTGAATGTCAAGGCCACGACTTTCAAAACTGGGTGCCTATGCTCCTATGTCCATACACTTAGGTGGCTAAGGAAGGGACTTAATGAAGTTAATGGGAGTTACTGGGTTCTCAGTTATTCTGAAAATTAAGTCTAATTTAAGGCATTTTGCTTAAAAAAAAAAAAATAAATAAAATCTTGTCCCAAACTTAGAAGATTCATTAGTCACATTTGGACATCTAGTCTACGAGCCAGGGTTATTCCCCTGCTCACGTACACATACTCGCACTAGCTCTTATCAAGCTAGTGTGAATAAAAATACCAGTCTTGTCATGATAGCACAGGTACCGTGCAGTCCAGGCACAATTTAGTGGATACTTACTTGGCACATCTAAGCCGTGCATCCTCAGCCATTCCCCATGATACCAAGACTACACTTCTGTGTATACTCGTTGAGCTAGTGTGAATGTGTGTATACAAGTGAGGGAGGGGGGATATCACACTCCTATCTCATAGTATAGATGTAGCCCTATTAGCAACAGGAGCAACGCATGGAGATGCAAGTCATCCACTCACAGGACAAGAGCACGGTACAAGTATTACACTGCATTTGAAGTTCAGGATTATTTTGGGTGTTCCGAGCAAAGCTACCTCCCATCACCTCGAAAGGGAACTGTATTACCTCTGCATTCTTAGACCCACTATCATCAACACTTCCATCTCAGAATAGACTTAACATACAACAATGGGAGTGGTAGCTATTTGACATTAGACAGATACCTATGATGAACCTGCCTCTTACCCCTACCCACTCCCTCCAACAGAACCCTCTTACTTCCTGAGTATGGAGTCTTGGGATAAACTATTATACAGCTACAAGAATAAGTGCATCTTCTATACACTACCTAGTGAGACATATCAGTTTACTGGTTACTCTAGAGTCATTACAGACATCACATTTTATAAGCCATTACCATGTTAAGCCTGAACATTGCATTTTAAACTATTGAGCTTATAGACTGAAATTATGCATACATTAGCTCAGTTAGTGCTATTTATACCTTAACATAAAAACTAATGGAATAATTGAATTAATACGTCACTTACATAATTACATACGTTTATAGGAAGCAGCAATACCACCTAGGGCTATGAATTTGTTGTCTCTTACAAACTAAGGTTCCAGATTCACAACGGCGCATCTATTCAGGAAGGGCACTTAAGCATGTCTTTCACTTTGAGCAGGTGCTTAGGTGTCTTTGGTGGCATTCTTCCTTCTGAATTAAAATCGAATTAATGGCTCTACTTGAGGCTAGACATTGTTGGAGGTATCATTTTTCAGCTGAGATATAAAGTAAGGTCTTAACTTCTGGTCTTTATAGCCATTATGGAAATTGTGTGAGGACAAGTGTCCTGATCATATTTTCATTACAGTAAATTTTATATCACCCACTTAAGCAAAAAACATCTTTTGGATAATCCTCCATTTCAGTTAGTAAACAGTTTTGTAATGGTGCTAATAACTATCTTTAGTGCCATATAATGATACATTTCAGTGGTGGAGATAAAGCATTATAGAAATCAAATAGGTCTTCTGTCACTAAAGAATAATAGTACTCCATTTTCCTCATTGATAAGAATTATTCACACTAGTTACTAGGTCCCCCATGGTAGATATTAGTTATTAGCACCATTACCAAACTGTTTACTAACTGAAATGTAGGATTATCCAAAAGACGTTTTTGATGTAGAAGGTCCTCCATGGTAGATAAGACCAGGTCAGATCCTTAGCTGACACTAGTCAATGCAGCGTCATTTAAAAGTATTTCAGCTGGTATTTGTTCTTCTGCACAATAAATGACGATGAATGCTGAACCATACTGGGTCGGAGCCTCAATTTCTGATTGACAGCAACTGAGGATCTGGCCCACTGTTTTAAAAAGTATCAGTATTCACTATCCTTAATTGTACTGAAGAGCAATTCTTGAGAGCAAGCTACTCAGGTAAGATATTAAAACTACAAAAATGGAAGGATCAAGAGGACTAGATACCTGCAATGCTACTTGGTGACATGGGGGAATAATCTTATAAACTTTGGATAAATGACAACCAATACGGGGGGTGGCGGGAGAATGGGAAGAGTCAGGAAGTCCTTACTGCACACCATTAACTTGAACTAGTCAATTAAAAAGCAGTTTCAGTTATTCCACCTACCTCTGATTTTGCCAATTTCTGAGGTTTTACAGTCACATTTTCCACTTTTTAAATTGTTTTCATTCCCTCTTACTGTATCAAAGGGCCATGCAAACAATTGGAGAAATTGACCGACTACACAGGGGAAACAGCATCTGTGTGTTTTGATAGCAGAACTGACTACACACGCACAAAAGCGAACAAACTTAAACATTTAGGGTGGGGGAGAAATGCTTACAGTAGACTCAGGTGAAACTTCCAACACTAGTAAGTAAAAGCCACATATCTGTGTGGCTTTAAAGTTGCTGATGTCCAGTTTGTATATTTGGAGAATTCCATCTAAAGCTCACCTCACAATTCTGTTAGAAGATCAACAAACTAAAAGACCAACCTCTAGTCCTCAGATGTCTTCATGCAGCTTCCATTGTCCTGCACTTGCATCTGAGATCAGAATTTCCCTCTTGCATTTTTATATTACAGTTACATAAATACAAGCAGAAAGGTGGAAAGTAATAAAAGATCCTTTATATTTAATTTAAAAATTTAAATTTAAATTTCATAAGTGAACAAAATATGGAAACCCTGCTTCTGCTTTCATAAGCTTGGAGTTTATGGGACTGTCACAATGGGCACTCACCGTTGGTGGTACCTCCTCCTGGCCATCTGGTGGATTAGCTCTGCCAGGCATTGCATCCTCCTCTGGTGGGATCTTCTCTGGTCCTGTCTCGTCCTGCAGCCCCCTCACTCAAGGAACAGCAGCCAGTAGCGAAGCCAGGGAGGGGAGCAGGGGGAGCGACCGCTCCCTTAGTGAGCAGAAGCGGCACCTTTTTTGTGCTCCGATACCTTTTGCTCTTGCACTGCAGCCGGAGCAGAGCATTTTGGGGGGGGGGGGGGGCACCTGGCGCCTTTTTTTAGCTCTGCTCTCCCTGTGCTCTAAACCTGGCTATGCCACTGACAGCAGCCTCCTCTTCGTGACTCAGACCTCTGGCTGGGTCGCTCCATGGGTTTCCCCTTCAAGGGGTTACCCAGAGTCCTTCCACGCAAACAGTCTCCGGCAGTCTTCTCCAGCACTACACGATGGTGCCGCTTCCACAGTAGCCAGTAAGGGAACCCAGGCCCACCCACTACTCCTGGTTCCAGTCCAGGGACCCTATACAGGCAACAATGGCTTGCTTTCCCATAGCCCTTGTCGCCACTTCCCTGGACTCCTTCCTACAAACCCTGGTTCCCCTCCTTTCTCTGGGTGTACCAGCTCCAAGCCCTCCTCCCAGGGAGCGGCTACAGCCATTTTCCAGCAACCCTTATCTTCTGCCAGCTTCCTGGCTTTATAGGCCCCTTCTGTTCCTGCCCAGCTGAGTCTACTTTCAAGCAATTCCCTGTGCCCTGCCTCCCCCTCCAGGTGAAGCCTGTGGAGTTAATTGGCCTGCCTGGCCATCTTAACCCTTTCATCACACACACAGGAACTCACATTTGCAGACTGGAATTTTATAAGACAGTTAGGCTGAGAGAAGTTTGGACTTTTGCCTGAAGTCAAGAACTGTTAGATTTATGAAGAGATGCATTTTGTAGCACTTTATATATCCCAGAGTAAAAACAAGAGTTTATAGAAAAAAAGTTAGATTCTCTAACCTAGACTTTTTAGGTTCAAGGCATATTCAGTAACCCCATTTCAAATGAAAAACTTCTTCAAACTTGAAGCCCTTTTTAGAGGGGCACGAAACCAGAGAGATTCTCTGGTTAGTGATTTTAGACACACAAAGAGACCACTGGCCTCCCTTTCTGACAGATACTCTGAATAATGTTACCAAACTTGTTTCCTTCCTGAGGTCATTGTAACCCTTTGAAATTAAGTCTTGATCCTGTAATATCCTCTGTGCAGGCAGCCCCCTATGCCTTCTCAGAGCTCCAGGAGCAATGTATGTGGCAGTCTAGTCACATGCAGCACCTTGTAGAACTAGGGTCTTTGATTATAGAGTATGAGGTATGGGCTCTTACTTTCTATACATTTGTACGGCAGCCAGCACAATGCAGCCCCAAACCAAAGTGGAACTTTTGGGTGCTACCTCAGTACAACACAATAGATATACCAACATACAAGTAAAACATAAAAAGGCAAGGATAAATGTAGGAACTTCATCTACACACTTCAGCATGTGTCTAACTTTAAGGTACGTTCTTAACTTTGCTGAATCATTGCTAGGAATATGTTTAGATTTGCAAGAGTACCTGGTCCCCAGTCCACTGCTCAAGCTACTAGATCATGGGTTCTCAGCACTGGTGTCAGCAGAGGGTGGATTGGATATGTGTCCCAAAATTCTCTTGCAACATGGGGTCTTGGTAAGGAGGCAGTGGGTGGGGGAAATGGGATGAGAACCACTGCAATTGATCATGATGCTTTCCCCAATGGCTGGCCACCCATTCTTCGGACAATAGAAACACCTCATCTCATGGGAGCTGGCTATGTTCATTCTGGTTTTAATTTGGCTCTGTTGACCAGCTTTTGAAAGGAAGCCCTTGAAAGCATATCGTCCCAAACTTTGGTCTTGGGAAAGACTTAAAACGAAAGTGTAGGATACAATTGCTTCTATGCAAGGCAGCTGAGTGAGCAGGAAGTTGTTAAATGCAAGCATGCCATGTAGAACTGATTTCTAAGGAAAATAAATAAGAACAGAAAGGTGGCTGTGACGGGTTGGGGCCACAGAGACCTGCTTGGTGCTGCCACCTGGTGTGCCAAGGCTACTTCTGCCCCTGCTTCCAGGCCTTTTCCAGCTTGGGACTCCCGAATCCTGTCTGTTTTGAGCCAGATTCCACTGATCTGCTGCAAACACAGACCCAGGTCCGAACCAAGTCCACTCACCACTGTAAGGCCCCTGGAAGTGCTCTTGCCTTTGACACCCAGCTGCTCAACTCCAAGGAGGTTCAAACCCTTAATACATCCGTTTTACCCTGCATAAGGCTTATACAGGGTAAACTCATAAATAGTTCACCTTCTATTTCAAAGATAGAAAGATATGCACAACTGTTCGCTTTCCCCAGGTACCAACTCGTACTCAAGGAAACTTAATAAGTAAAACGTGATTTTAATAAGTACAGAAAATAGGATTTAAGTGAGTTCAAGTAGTGACCGACAGAACAAAGCGAATTACTTAGTAAAATAAAATAAAACACGCACGTCTATGTCTATTCAAAGTTAACACAGATAAAAGCCTCACCAGATTTGGATATTTTCCTTTTTACAGGCTGTAGAATTAGCCTGGGTCCAGCAGTCGCTCACACCCCCTAGTGTCTTTGTCCTTTGTTCAGTTCCCCTCAGGAATGTCCTTGGGGGGGGTGGAGAGCCTCTCCCTTTAGCCAGCTGAAGACAAAATGGAAGGGTCTTGCAAGGGCTTTTATAGCCTTTCTTCCTCTCCCTGCGTAGGATCCAGTTGCCCTGGAGTGTTGGGATCACATGGGCAAGTCACCTGTCCATGCGCCCTAACCAGTCTAACCAGTTGCATCCTTGACTGGGGCCCTGATGTGGATTGGGGTCTGCACCTTCTTTTGTCTGTTAAGTACTTGTCCTTAACTTGCACATTCCTTCCTCTGGACCTGGTCCATTGTTCTTACAAAAGCTATGCATAAAACCAGCAAATATAAAACCAATGTTCATAACTTCAACCACAACAATGATACATGCCTACAAACAGGAGGAATAAATTCAGTAGGTCATAACTTTCACAGAGATATGTTACATGGCACATGTAGCATAAAACATATTCTAGTTACATATATACATTTATAAGCATCTCCCCATAAAACTTTATGGGGAACACCGTCACAGTGGCATGCATCAAAAGATATATTGCGCCTAAAAAATATCAATGCCTGGAAAAAGACTACATATATCATTGTCATTTACAAAAAAGGTATGTATTATTCATTATAATGAATTAAGTTACTGTAACTTAATGATGATGATTCCTAAACTCGATAACCATCACACAAAAGGACATTTTAAAGAAGTATTTTGTATTAGAATTTAGAGAGCTTGTCGCTGTGAAATATGAATGATGTCAAATACACACCGACGAATGGTGAATGAGGTTACAGGAAAGTCATAAGCAAAGTAATGTCTCTAAGAGTGTGTTTTGAGCTTGAAACCAACACTATATGGGAGTTCTGTTGTTCAGAAACAGAACTAAACAAAGTTCTCGAACAGCCAGATTTTCAAAAGAGGTCAGCATCCAGGAGTACCTGGTGAAGTCAATTTACTAACACTCAAGGCCAATAGGAGCTGCTGGATGATCATTTCCTTTAGGTGCCTGAATCTAGATGCTTAACATTATGTTTCTTCTTAAAAAAAGGGGATGGGGGAGGAGAGCTTGGGCCTAGATTAGGTATTCTGCAACAGAAAGTTACTGACAAAGATCATCTCGCTATTGTTCGAGTGTTCTGTTATTTCAGGTTTGCTACAGTATGAAAATCCCATTTAAGTTTATATTCAGGGCCGGCTCTGGCTTTTTTGCCGCCCCAGGCAAAAAAGCCGCCCGCGGCCCCACTCTTGCCATGGCCAGGGGGAGGGCGGCTTGCCCGCGGTCCCGCTCTCCCCCCGGCTGGAGCGCCTCCGGGCGCCGCCCCCCGCCCAGGTGCTGCCCCAAGCACGTGCTTGGTTGGCTGGTGCCTGGAGCGGGCCCTGTTTATATTAAACGTAAGGTTCCTTGTCTGAAGTTGAGGGAAAGGGATAGCTCAGTGGTTTGAGCATTGGCCTCCTCAACCTAGGCCTTGTGAGTTCAATCCTTAAGGGGGCCATTTAGGGATCTGGGGCAAAAATTGGGGATTGGTCCTGCTTTGAGCAGGGGGTTGGACTAGATGACCTCCTAAGGTCCCTTCCAACCCTGATATTCTATGAAAGCTTTAGAATTTTAACTCAGATGGAAGCTCTCATGATTTAAAAAAAAAAAAAATTAAAAAAGATAAGAAATCAAAGATGCTCAAGATATGTAAACCCCGCTTGGCACTATGCAGTGGAAATACAATGCCATTCAACCTCTTTAGAAAGGCAATGCAGATCACTGGCCTTCTTGCAGTAAAGCAGTAGTTTCTGCATCAGTCAGCAGCATTACTTAGTCATAATCTCAATCCTAGAGATTCATGCTTTGCTCTATGAAATACAATATTTTGTCTATTACCTCTTTGTAGATGTGTGTCATTTTTCGACCACATTAGAACCTTGTATAAGAGCTGGCTATGGAGCTTGCTGGACCATCAGTGTTGATTTTCAATAAATCTTGGCGCACTGAGGAAATTCCAGAAGACTGAAAAAGCTAATGTTGTGCCAATTTTTAAAAAGGGTAAAAGGGATGACCTGGCTGATTATACACTTTTCAGCCTGACATTGATCCCAGGCAAGATAATGGAGCAGCTGATAGAGGACTCAAGGCTAAATGTAAATGTATACCTCTAGGAACAAAGAATGCAGGCCACGTTTCTAGGATGGAGGATTATATCCTGGGAAGCAGTGATTCTGGAAAGAAAATTGAGGGTGGCAGTTGTTAATGAGCTGAACATTCGCTCCCAGTGCAATGTCGTGGCCAAAAAAAGCAAATGCAGTCCTGCAGTACATGAACAGGGGAATCTCAAGTAGGAGTAGAGAGGCTATTTTATCTCTATATTTGGTGCTGGTGCAACCAAAGCTGGAATACTGTGTGCAGTTCTAGTGCACACAAACAAGAAGGATGTTGATAAATTAGAGAGGGCTCCGAGAAGACCCAGAAGAGTGATTAGAGGATTAGCAAACATGCCTTACAGTGACGGAGCAGTTTGAGGCTATTAACTGTAACAAAGAAAAGGTTAAGGGGTAGCATACAGTACTTACAGTCTTTAAGTATCTACATGGGATATACATATTTAATGGGCTCATCCATCTAGCAGAGAAAGGTACAACAGAATCCAATGGCCAGAAGTTGAAGATAGACAAATTCAGAGTGGAAATAGGGCAAAATTGTTTAACAGTCAGGGTAATGAACCATTAGAATAATTTACTAATGGTTGTGGTGGACTATCCATCACTGATCATTTTTAAATTAGATTGGCTGTTTTTCTAAAGATCTAGGAATGATCTGCGGGGGAAGTTCTGACCTCCTGTGGAACAGAGGCTATGGGAAAAGATATCACAATGGTCCCTTCTGGCCTTGGAATTTAAGAAAAACAAAAGGAGCATTTGGGTTACTATTTATTAGATAAGCAAACTCCTCCTACAGAGAAGTATTCTGTAATCAGACAGTCATTGGCATGGAGAAGTACAGAGAACAGACTAACTTCTCCTGGAAAAATTCACCTTGGGGGTGAAGGAATAGAAATACCAGGACTGTTCAGGGGAGGTGCTAGGGAAGGAAGTGAACTCAAGAGTAATCCCTGAATAGGTTCAAATGCAGGTAAGCATCCAAATGATTCAGTTAAGTTTCATGTTCCTTTACAATTGTCCTCTCCTGCTGCACAGTTCTCAGTTTCATGTGCACAGTTCATTCAACCTACTGACAGCAGCTGCAACCTATCAGATTTTGCATCCAGATTTATAATTGCACAAACTCTGAAGTTTGTGAATTCCCTCCAGTTTTGTGCAATTTTCACAGAACTTTTTTCCATTGGCTCCAACAGTGAATAAACAGTTTCCAGGCGGGTTAGTCTATGGCCAAGTTCCCTTCACTGCCCATGTGGAAGTGGGCTGGGATTTTATTGGGCAAATCATAAATACACTGGAATTTCAATGGGGTGGTTTTGAAAACTCTCAACCTTCGTGTCTTTCATATAAACTATATCCTGGACCACTTTACATGATTGAGAGATTGATTCAGTAAGGCACTTCAGCACATTCTTATGGGCATCCCTACTAAGAAAGGGTGCTTCAGCACATGCGCAGTTTTAAGCATATGTTCAAATCCTATTGCCTTCAAATGCCCCCTTCCTGAATAGGAACGTTTTCCACAATTGGAACCCAAATAATTAGTTCTGCCTGAGCTCTTGGCAATACATTCAGGAAATGCAGAGTGAAGTTTTCACTGTTTTCATTTCACAAAACCAGTCTAATTTCAGTGAAAACACGTACAGTCTTGCAGATTTCCCCCCTCAAACACTATTTTGAGTGCCAAGGACAGAAAAGTATCTAAAAATGTATGCAATAAATCCTTGTTAATTGTTTACTCACCTCTATTTTACAAAAGTTGTTTAGATTTGTGCAAGACTGTGTCTGCATGATTTAAAATTATTTTTTTCATTCAAAGATGGCTTCATAACCCACGAGTTTTGAACAGATTTTGGCTTAACACATCTGGCAGAGCCAATACCCAAAACAGAGATGTGCAAAATATTCATAATAAAAATTAAAATATAACAATTTGAGCATTTTGTTGGGAAACCCATATCTGTCCTGTTTGTGACAATGTTGTCGCTATTTCTGCAGAATTTTAAGAAAATGGTTTTGGGGCATAGAAAGGAAACACTTTGTGGAAACATTTCAAAGTAGTGTTTTGCACAGCCCTGATCCATTTGGAGATAGCAATTCCAATGTGTTTCCACAAAGATTTACACAAGGGTTTCCCACCCACCCCACCCCAAAAAAAACAGAAGACCTACTCTGATTTAACTGTTACAAAAGTGTAGTCATGACAAACTTCAACTTTTAAGAAAAGAAAAAGCAAGTATGTTCTAAGTCAGGACAAATTTACTTGTATTGAAAGGGTAAAGAGGATCTGAGGAACTACACCCAACATGATTAGAGTAGTTTCTATATTTAAAAACCTGAAACTAAGTTTCTCGTGTTTTAGCCTTTGATTTTAAACTTGCACAACACATTACTACAGGTATTTATATTTTTACAGCCACAATAATTAGGATAAAAACAGGTAAGAGTAACCTGATAATCAGAATGTTGATAAATGTCTTCTGTTGCAGTCATATCTACTTCACTGACAAAACCAAAAGGTTACTACTGAATAACAGATATGGTTATTGGAGAGTTAAGCCAGATCCAATTCTGGGTTATGTAGCAACAAAATTGCCTACTAGGTTCCAACAACAGAATATTTCAGATTGGTAGCGTTAACAGTGAGAACACAGCTTAATTTTCAGGAAGAATTCGCAGAGCTAGCAAGTCATTCATTGACTTGTAGAAAGAAGTAAATTTATTATGACAGCAATTGAGAAAAAAAATAAATCTACAGCCCACAATGTCATTTGAACAGAGTCACTTTTCTGACTATAATTCCACTTTTTAAAAGTGGGCATAACCTCCTAACTGTCCTTGGTTTTTCCATGTTAAAGTTCTTTTTCTCTGCCATAATTCATCTCTAGGATCTGAAAAGTGTGACGTTATGACAGATTTTGATATAACAATTGCTTCCTTTCAAAACCACTAAAATTTACAGCATTTTCTAGCCTTCATTATTCATTTTTCTAGTGGGTGTCCCTGAATTTGTGTGTGTGATGTTTGATTTTTAGGTCAGATATTTGAGAAGCAATGCAGGAGAGCATCCCCCCTGGTCAAAGTGGGTATTTCAGATCCAGTTCTGCTTTGTTTTTCCCTGGGGAAGAATTGAGTGAGATACCTTCCAAAGATGGGTAAAGTTTGCAGAAATAGCCATGACACCTCTAAAGATCTGTACTATCACATAGGAGTGTTACTGATTGACCTGTGGGCCACCTGTTTTGCTCCTGGTGGCACTAATTACCCTTTGCTGTGCAGGCAAGGTTCCCCTGGGAATAACATTACAGCAATTGAAATGCTGATTTGTCCAGACCAAGATATCAAAATGAAAGATTTCCCTTGCCTCTTATTCCTCAAGTACCGCATGAAGTGCCAGGCCTCATGATCACCTAAAGACTCCCTTTCCCCCCCACATTAGCATTGCTCTCTAGGGATATTCCTCTCCCTTTTAGCTAGGTTCATTTAAGGTCCTTATTAACGTAGCACGTGAGCCTCAAGAGGCTGTGCGCGCCTGGAGATACTTTCAGACTGCACATATGACTGCTCTCCCTCATCCTGTTTGCACGTGAGAGTAAAGAACACTTCCCTTCCCAACTGAGAACAGCTTGAAAACTTACTGCCTTCCCGCTGTGCTGTGGGGGAAAAAGAGCTGAGATTCTCTGACAGCTGGCACTTAGCCTATTCGCCCCCTGCGTGTGATGCTCACAAGGGAGTTAAAGGAAGGGGCAGCTCTCCTAGCACTTGGAGAGGAGTGATTGCTTGCTTGCTCATTCCTGAAAAAGCAGAGAGTGTGCTTACCGTTGCTTCTCCGGGAGGCTATCCTTTCAGGCAGAGCAATTGTTTCAAGTTGGTAAGTTGGCAAGTGTTTGTGTCTCTTACCTCGGGGCCACAAATGTCTGCTGGTTGATGTAAAACTCTAGGAGCGCAATCAGCCTAACCCAGATCTCAACCAATGCAGAATAAAACCACCTCATAATTTGAACTCTGAAAATGTGCTCCCATTGCATCATCTGCCCTTGGTTATGCTACAATTGTCTAGAGTAGGTTAAAATCAAGACTCTCTGACCCAAATCCCCAGCCCTGGAGGACTGCGGTCTTTCAGCATTTCCCCAACTTCTGTTTCCTTTTTCCAAGCTCATGGTGCTACATGTTCTACCTCCAAAATAAGATGCAAAATGGGCTCTTTTTTATGCCCTTCTGGAAGAACAGAAGAATAGATGGACACATCTAACATGCCTCTTCCTATTACAGCTTCTGTGCTAAGACAGTTAGCATCCCCAATAAATGTGGAAGGCAAAATAGACAGTACAAAATGCTGCAGAAAGTGATGGATCTGAACACAGGCCAAGAAGCAAGATCATTTCCCTAGCTTGTTTGTAATTAAGTGATTTGGTTGTTTTAAAGACAAGAATAACAGAGCAATGTTAGGGGATAAAAATCTCTTGAGGAGAAGAAAACAGTCTGGAAAGGAGGAAGGGACGAGCCCATAAGGCACTGAGAAAATTAAAGTTTGATTCTAGCATATTCAATATTTGTCTCCTGTGACGCACTAGAGGCTGTACAAACAAAGAGCTATAGTCCCTGATCTAAAAAGTTTTGAATCAAACATGCTTTAAAAAGAGAGAAATAAAGCACACAGTCAGAAATGGAGGATAACAAAGCAGTAAGGAGGCCAAGTAGTGATTGTCCCTGTCTGATCCATCTCGCCCTTCCCCTCAGTGTGAAATACTAGAGATAATGGAGGAAGGAAGGAGAGAGAGAGAGGAGCCTTCTACTCCTCCCAGACAATGGAACAGGCATCCTTTGAGGATCTCCCCTGCTTGGCCAATGGGACCAGGAGGGGAAGGGAATGGGAAACCCTATTGCACCCCGACAAACAGGCAGCTGATAAAAGGTGGAGAGCCATCTCCTGGGCACACAGCAGCAGCTTGCAGCAGTGTAGGTGGTTGATGGAGAGCTTTGATCCCAATAATGCAAAGTTGATTACACAGTGTGTATCATGGCATAGATATAAATGCAAACACCTGGTGAAATCCTGCTCCTGTTGAGAGCAATGGGAGCTTGGGCACTGACTTCAAAGGAGGGTCAAGGTTTCACAATCCAAAAATACCCTACAACTATGGTTTTAAGTGTATTTTTCCTCATGTGGGGTTCTGCCATGCAGACTAAAAAACAGGGCCCTAGAAATGCTAAGGCAAGCTCCCACACAGGAGATCAAAACTGCCATGGGTTAACTCTCACAGGCAAGACATGCACCTGTTTGCAGTGCCAAAGCATCAAGACTTCTGCTGCACAAAACTGAGTGTTTCAGTTGAGAGGCTCTGAAAATGAGCTTGAGAGCCATGAACTTGTGTTTGGTCTTTGCCATTTCATTGGAGTATTGTTGTGAAGCTGGAACCGAGTCTGATTATCAGGGCATGTCTCGAGTGTGTCCCTCCCCAGACAAGGGTGGTAAGCAATGTCAAATTTGGGTGTTCTAGGGCCCATTTTGAAATAAAATGTGGAAAGCTCTGTTCTACTCCCTTCCCCTCCTTACCCAAAATCCACTTTTAATCAGATACACCAACTATGAAATGAGCACAGACCTAAGATGTACGCAAGCAATTAGCACACCTGGAGTGGAACTGACAGCTAGGGAGGGGTTGACAGAAAAGTCTTCTGTAAATGGTGGTGGTGTCATGGAGAAACAGCAGATGAACAAGGACAATACCTGAAGAGTGATGAAAAGCAGGCAATCCACTGGCAATGCTCTCTGTGGCGCCGCCAGGGGCTATTATTCTTTGCCACTGTCAGCACAGTCTCCCATTACCACAGCCCGTTAGTGGGTCTGGAACCCTGCAGAGAGCACTACTAAATTAATGAATGATAACTCCTTGTGCAGCATGTGTGGCTCATTAGAGTTCATCTTGAAAACAAGGGAGGTGGGATTAGACATCTAGGGAAAGAGCAGATGGGTTTCCAGGATCAGACAGTTCATATCAGGTTGTTTTTGGAACTAGAGGGTCACTGGTTCCAGCAGTCTTTTTTTTTTTTTTAAGTGTAGGGGACTGTCTCACACTGGAAGAATCTGTCTAATCCAGAGAAACTTTTAAAGAGTGACTACTCTATTTTGCTAATAAAACCAGACCCAAAGAGCTGTTGTTGCAAGGATGCTCTGTCTACATGTGTGAAGTTGCTAGTTAAACTGCCAGTTGATGGCACTTGACAATATGAAGCAGAATTCCTATGCTTTGTAGGACTAATGTAACTTGTTTAATGCACAGTAAGTTACGTAGGTTTCATTTGGCGCTGGGTGGGGACTCCATAAGCTTGCAGTATTTAAGTCAGTTACAATGTAACTGACCAATACAATGCAGCCATACTTGTGGCACAGACCTGAGGCTGCCACCAACCAACAAAAAACCCCACCTTGTTAGCGTTCTAATGGAGTTGCAAATGAATGTTTACTTATTCCACATCAGTTGGAGGGACAAGACAGGTAACTTTCTTAATAAAGAAGAAGTAGATATTAACCTAAGTTTTGGTTGTGGGTTTCTTATTTTTCATTGACTTAATAAAATTACAGAATATGGCCTAAATTACAGAAATCTGCACCTGCTAAAGAGAGTTGAAAGGTCTGTGCCTATGCCAATTTCTAAGGTGTTCAAAATCTGTGATGTTCAGAGCTGGCTTTCTTGTGTGGCCCAGTATTAATATAAACACTTGTTTGCAAAATACAGAACCAAGTTTAGATTTTGAACATTTGAGAGGAGAGGGAATTTGATACCCAGCATTTTGCAAGTATTGGTGCTGACAATAGCAGTAAGATGTTCTCAAGAACCAGACAGATACAAATTAATAAAAAAAGATATCAACTTCTGGAGGAGGGATGGTCCATGGTTACCCAATACCTTTGGCAACTCATTCACACCACTCTACTTCAGGTTTCCTCATCTGTAAAATGAGGGGAATGTTTGCTTACCTCACAAGGATGTTGTGAAGCTTAATTAGTTTACAAAGTACACCAAAGAAGGGAGAACAAAAACAGGCAGGAAGGAGCCAGTGTCTACAGATTGCCAGTGAACATCAATGTGACGGTGTACCCCATAAAACGTTATGGGGAGATGCTTGTAAATGTATACATGATGTAACTGGACTATGTTTTATGCTACATGTGCCATGTAACATCTCTGTGAAAGCTGACCTACTGAATTTATTCCTCCCGTTTATATGCATGTATCATTGTTGTGGTTGAAGTTATGAATATTGGTTGTATTTCTTGAGAAAGGGATGTGCAGATTAAGTGCTCAATCAAGAAGCACTTTGCAAGTTCTATTGTCTGCTGACACCAATCCACATCTGAGCTTTGCCAGGAATGTGGCTGGTCTGAGAAGGAACTGAGTTGTGCATGGACAGGTGACTTGTCCATGTGACCCCAACTCCATTTGGTAACTGGATGCTACACAGGGGGAGGGAGGGGTGTCCCCCCAGAAGAGAAAAATCTACTTAAACCCCTGGGAAACCCCTCCATTTTGTCTTCAGCTGGCTAAAGAAAGAAGCTCTCCACCCCCCCAAGGACATACCTGAGAGAGACTGAACAAAGGACAGAGATAATAGGGGGTGTGAGTGACTGCTTGACCCAGGCTAGAAGCTTTACAGCCTGTGAAAGAAAACGGATTTATTAAGGGTGTGAACCTCTTTGGGAGTTGGGCACCTGGATGTCAAAGGCAAGAGCGCTTCCAGGAGCCTTACAGTTGTTAGTGGACTTGGTTCGGACCTGGGTCTGTGTTTGCAGCAGATCAGTGGAATCTGGCTCAAAACAGACAGGATTTGGGAGTCCCAAGCTGGAAAAGGCCTGGAAGCAGGGGCAGAAGTAGCCTTGGCACACCAGGTGGCAGCACCAAGCAGGTCTCTGTGACCCCAACCCGTCACAATCAATTCCCTCTCCACTTCTATCAAGCAGGCAAGGGGAGCTAAAATTTAAAAAAGTACAAAGGCAAGCTAGACACAAGTTCATTACTAGGGGATAGACAGTGTATTGGAGTTGGTATTTGGGGTTACAAATTAGAAACTCATCTTGTTCTGCTTAATAGTCCCATTGAAGTATTTCTTCACCCACACCCCCTGACTCAGACCAATCCAGTTCATTATCATGGTGCGCCACACGAAGATTTCTGCAGAAGTGTCATTCTTGCAATAGTACAACAATACACTTATTGAGTCTTCCAGTTGATTCAAAAGCTTTCCTTCCAGTCACCTGGAAAGGCTTGAGACCTAGGTGGTACACTTGGTGGATTCTCAACTGAGAAGTAGCAGGATAGGCTACAAATGAAGAGGTGATTACTGTAACTGAGGTAATGTAGGTCCTCCCTAATTGGAGCAAGGGCACCCAACAGCATAACAGGTATTCTCTCATACAAGGCTAGATTCTCACCCAGTCTGTACAGCCCTGTAAGGGAGTAAAAGCTTGTTTATACTTGAAACACTACTGTCTCTGTAGTGCTTCAGTGTGGACGCTACCTACACTGATGGAATGGGTTCTCCGGTCGGTGCAGGTGATCCACCGTCCCTGACAGGCAGTAGCTAAGTTGACAAGTACTCTTCCATTCACCTGTTGCTGTCTACACTGTCGGTTAGGTCAGCTTAACTATGTCGCTTGGGGAGGGGCAGGGAAGGTGTGTGTGGATTTTTCACACCCTTGAGCAACATAGTTGGGTCACCCTAACTTTTTAGTTTAGACCAGGCCTAAGATACTCTCCTACATAGCCTCCTCAGGCTTGAGGCTTAGGCATATAGCCTTGCTTCACTTCCACACACCTCAGAGCATCTGGTTGGGGAGAAACAAGGAACAGGCAGAAGTTTGGCTCCACACATTCATTAGCCAGAGCATGAAGTGGTGGTTTACCTCTGGTAAAGGCCAGCTGTATATTACCACCCTCCCAAGAGGGAGCAGGAAGCAGTTGTGGTGCAGCATGGTGACTGAGTCTGTGCCTCTTAGGGCAACTTCTGGGAATGGATGTGGTACCCATCTAATATGTAAATTACTTCTAATTTAATATGTAAATAACTTCTAAATTAAGGGCCTCCATTAGTTTAATCCATCCGCCTCAATGTGTTTATCCTCTCTACACCCTTGGGAGGTAAGAAATGCAGTCATTCCAATTTAACAGACAGGAATTGGAGGCAGTAAGGCTACGCCACTTCCTGTGTGACCTTAGGCAAATTTGTGGCAGAACAAGGCCTTGGACCAAGGGCTTCAGAGTGCCCAGCAAGCATGCTAACCACTTGGACTATTCTTCCTCACAGCAAGATATGCTACTTCACTGAAGTCTACTCAGAGCTATTTAGACTGAGGATCTGGCCCACAATTACCTCTTAAAATATGTAAAAAATTTTTTTAAGAATATAGGTCTTTGTTCAAGTGGCATTAAGGTTGGCAAAACTGACAAGACCTGAAATTCAACGTTTCTGCTGACATCCTATGCTTAAGGCAATAATCCTTCAGAATAAGTCTTGTTTTCAGTAGTGCACGTTAGGGAGAATGTCAGTCGTTGTGTAAGACTTTCTGGCATTTTCAGTTTGTGCCATTCTTTGAATGTTATTTAGCTAGTACTTTGTATTTAGTTTCCATGGCTCTCCTAAAGAGAAAGAAAGAGCGTTCACTGAAGGTTATAACGCATGCATTATTTACCCAAGTGACTGGAACAAACTCCTGAGGAGCAGTTCTTAGTCTTTAAATACATTTATTATTCAGGACGTTTGTTTTCACATATTATATATTTATGCAACTTTTAATACAGATTGTTTTTCAAACCCAGACTAATGTGCAGCATGGACAATATCTTGTTAGTAGAATGAGCTTTGAGGGGAAGCAGGGAGCAGAACTGTGCTGGGGACAAGGAGGACTTCTGAGCATTTGCGGGGGGGCACAGGCCAGATTGGGGTGGTAGAAGGGGCTTTGTAGCACTCTGTACAACCTCTTAGGAGAGCACTATTTCCCCTGCTGAGCTGACAGCCTGCGCAAGATATGTCTTAAGTCCCATTTCAATCCCCCAAACTGAGCTTTTAAGTGATGCAAAGACCCGTGCTGTATGTCTGCACAAGGGGAAAGGTTGCCCTTGTCAGTGCACATCCCTTCCCCCAAGCCAGCAGGCCATGAATACTCTGGCATTGTGGTAGCCGACAGTCATGTTAGCCACTCCCTCAGGCTAGCCATAATGACAGTGGAAGACTAGAATCCCACTCAACTTCTCTATGGCATGACCAGGGAGCTTTGACCCTCTGTTTGACCCTGCAGGATTTTGCCCTGTGTATGTGTGGTTTTGAAACCATATTAACAGGAATTTAGGCCCATCATAAGATGAGGCAAAACTGAGTTCTAAGATGCACTTAAAAGTCTGGTTAAATGAGAACCCTATTAGTTAAGCGTGAGGCTCAAATATTAGAATGCTACCTTGAGACGTATGTCTTGAGCTTACCGCATAGTCAAGTTACTGGAAGAGAAGGCTGGTGTGGGAAAAGCATGGAACATTAGTGCCCCTTGACTTCTTCTGGAACAGCATGAGAATCTCAGTGCTGGTCTCTGTTTTCCTAAAAAAAAACCCTCAACTATCAGAGCCAAGAGAAGATTGGTTGAAAATTAATGGGTGAATGGAATCCTGTGCACTTCTTCCCATAATGGCAATATTTATGTTCTGTTAACTACCACATCACGTGTGTCCCTTAATACACACACACACACAGGTGCTGTGTCAAAGTTATGTTTTGATCCCACTAAAAATAAGAATAAGCATCTGATTATTGTATAAGTTATTCTCGACCATTTGATGTTTGTTTTGCATTAGTCATTTCATGGGCGAAGAAGCAGGTGGGGAAGGGCTGTGTTGGCCTTAATCAACTAATCTTTATTTCCTGAAGAAGTCTTAAAGAGCCCCACACTGGCACAGAATAACGCTCATGTACAAGTTACACATTTGACCCCAGGGTCTCACTTGCACGGATGTGAGTCATGAGGACCTGTGTGGACATCACTGAGGTAACACCAGTGTGAGAAGGGAGTGATCCCCCTAGCAATTTACAGTCAAGTTCTATAGACCTTTATCTTCAGGAACAAACAGCTTTGTAGCATTAAAATACTGGCAGGTTCCAGTCTTTTCCTCCAGATGTAAAGCATTCTGTTACCGCTCTAAGGGAGGTGCCATTCCCCAACAACGAATAGCAGCAGCAAGAAGCCATAAGAGAAATCTCCCCCCCGCCCCCACACACACACACCTTCCACACTAAACAAGTGTTTCTAACAGAAAACTTTTATCCAGAAGAACAATATTTCAAGGAGAGCCTGTTTCATTAGAATTTAAAGAGGGGGAAAAACCACCCCAATATCTTACTTTAGACATACTGCTGCCTGTTTTTAAATCTTTACTGACATTTCCAACAGCCAGCACATAAATCATTTGTTTCTTCCTTTAGTCTTATAGCACAAAAATACATTTTTCTTACTATCGGTTTCATAAATGGATCACTTGGTATCTGTCTCAAGCGCTCGGTGCTTTATTTACACACACCCCTTATTTTGAAGAATCTTATAAATATTTCCCCCATTTTAGTGAAGACACTGACTCCCCTGGCCTTTTACCTTGTGTAGTTACTTACACATGCATACAGTATTTAAAATGCTACTCTAGCAGCATTCTCAATTCATACTGGGACAGAGCACAGCCCAGCTTGTGCAGCAGCAGGGGAGTGAGGGGGCTTCAGGCGTCCCCATATGTCCTGGATAGCATATGCAAGGAAGTGAGTCAGAGCACAGGGAGAAGAGCAGCTTCTGTGGGGCTTCTAATCCAATACCCTCAAGGATGGGAAGTTGCTGGAACATTGGCACCACCTGTCAACATGCTGGGTAACTTCACCAACATACCAGGTCTAGGCCATGTGCTCCACAGAACAGAGAGGCAGATCTGCAGTCTGCTCCAGGGGGCGGTGCATATGGCAGAACTACAAACAGATCTCGGACGGCAGCATTTCCACCCACTTTGCACTTTGTGCACTCAGTGAAGAAGCAGGCCTCAAATATTCTACTGTTATAACAAAAGGAGATCCAGAGAATTTGGAGATTTGCACGCTATTCTGCATAATGCACATATTTTCTTCAAAACCTTCATAGAACATCACCATTTCCCCCCTTTGTCCTGCTGCATCGTTCTAGCGCCTTGTGTTTAGAATAAGTTTTAACTATAACCCGATAGTCCACTCATCAGATCTCCAGCTGGCATAAGTCAGTGAAGCTCCATTCGCTTCAACATCCAGAGCTTCATCAGTTTACATCAGCTGAGAATCTGACCCACAGTAGCATTCAAATACAAGACATGAAGAGCAAAGGAAAAATTGTGGACTTGCTTGAAATATATGCTCCCCAGTAGAGAGTGATCAAGAAAACTATTAAATATCTTAGATTGAGGGGCCTGTTCTTTTCTTAAGAATGTAAACCCTGCTGACTCTTTACAACAGCATGGGAAGCAGCAGCAGCAGGTGGTAACCAAGAGGACCATCTATTTTGCTATTATTTTGAAAAATGCTGGAGTATGGCAAGAAATAGAACCACCTTAAATGTCAGCGTGTGGGAGTGGGGTACACACAGCAAGCTGGTAATCCATCTCCTTTGTTTTACTGCCGATGGCTGATTTAATTGTTAGTAGGAATAACCACTAGAACTGGGGAGTGAAAAAACTTTGGGTTCAATCCTGCTTTAAGGCAGGACAGAATTTGGTCCACAGAATTCATGGTGTTGCATTCAAACTCTTTCCTAGGGGGAAATCCTTCCCTCCGCTCCCCACTTCATGGGCTGGGAAGGGTCCCCAGCAGCAGAACCCGCATGAGGTCCCCCTGCGGAAGAGTGGAGGAGGGTAGAATTTAGTAGGCAATGTAGTCGTAAGAGCTCTTCCCCAGATGTTTGGGTTAACAAATGCAGTTGTACAGCTGGTCACAGAACGGTACATTCCCTCTAAATGGAGATTCAGATTTCATTAAGGGGGGAGGGATTGCTCAGTGGTTTGAGCATTGGCCTGCTAAACCCAGGGTTGTGAGTTCAATCCTTGAGGGGACATTTAGAGATCTGGGGCAAAAATCTGTCAGGGGACAATACTTGGTCCTGCTAGTGAAGGCAGGGGACTGGACTCAATGACCTTTTAAGGTCCTTCCAGCTCTATGAAATAGGCAAATCTCCATATTAAACCCATGAATGTTTTTCCTTGATAACTAGCCAGCTCTGCTCCTTGGTTCTATTCCCAGCTGTGCTGCTTTGGGCAAGTCACATTTTCCAGAGTGACTACTCCACTGATCAGATTAGGTATCTCTACTTTTTATGGCTTAACTTGAGCCAAATGTACCAAGCAACTGTAGTTGGAGTTCCTTGGCTCTGTCAAAAAACCCATCCCCATTTATTTCAAGTAAGACTTCCCTAGTGGCCTGGTAGAAAGCACTCCAAGTGAGTGATTGCTTTTGAGAATGATGACCTTAATTTCTCTATTCCTTAGTTTACCTGTCTATTAAATGGGTACAACAGTACTTGCCAACTGTACCCTTGCAATTAATGTATGTTTATAACACACTGTGAAGTCATTGAATAGGATGTGGAATAAGTACAAAATAACCCCCTTCTGGGGGTAAATTCTGCCACCCTCACTCCTTTAGTACCTTGGTTTAGATGCAGTTATGTGCACAATAAGCTACTACTCACCATGAGAAAGGATTTCTTCTCCCAACACACACCCAAAAGCTTCATTTAATCTCATTGCTCACTGGCTCCTGAAGAGTGAATGGACACAAGGAGCCTGTCTTCTTGGAACTCCCTAGAGGGCCCTGGCACTCCAAGGGCCAAGGTTGGTTCTCACTAGGGTCCTCTAGGGTGCAAGTCATCCCAAAGGGTATAGGATGGAAGCAAGGGGAAGCTGTAGGTCCCTGTAACATGGGGCCTCCTTATGTTCCTGCTGGGGCTGTGCAGCTCCACTCTAAACCACAGTTGCACAGCATGGGAATAGCCTAAGGCTGGCTCACCACTCTGCACTTTGTAAGTGCCTCTGCCGGGGCCGAACTGGGAGATAGTTGATGGGACCAGCTAATCGCCCAGTTAACAAGAGAACTCAGCTTATCAGCTGGGGACTGCTCCATGGGAGACGGGAAGGGAAAAGAAGGCAGCTGGAAGAAGGACAAAATCTCAGAGAGACAAGGCCTCTTTCACTTCTTCCCCCCATACCAGGGGGGTACATTGAAGATTGGGAAAAGCCCTACAGTGATGAGACATGAAGCTGCCTTAGACACTGTAAATGAAGGACACTGCAATGAACTTGTGTAAGAGAGACATTCAGGGTAAGGGAGCACACTCTGTGCTCCCTTGCTATTGAGCCTTTACATACATTTTAAAAGCCCAAGAGCCAGCCTCTACTAGCCAGACTATGGATAGTTAGGTCTGAAAAGCCAGTCTAGTGATGTATGCCTCTTTTCCTTGCCAGGATCCTGTTAAATACATTGGCAACAGGCTAGCTAGGATATGGCAAAACAGGCTTAAGATTCAGAAGGGTTAAAACAGAGCCTTTGGCATTGATAATACAGTTTAGCAAAGTCAGAACAAACTCTTCTCACTGCAGGTTTTGGCTGGAGACCATTCCAGGGGATAAAGATAAGTATTTACTTTGCCTATTATTTATTATTAATCAAAAGAGTTCATTAAAATTGTAGGAGACAGAACATGATATTTCCAAGTTAAAGATGGAGCAAGGAGAGTGTTCACTTTCCACCTCCAGGGGCATCGAATTTCCATAAACTCAATTGCACTGGAATAAGGCAGGAGAGTACAATATAAATGAGACTCATGTCATGATGAACTCAGCCCATCAGCCTTTTGCAGTAGCGTGAATTCCATGCAGTTTAATATTGGCAAGCCATGTCTTTCAGAGGCAGGTTCTCTCTGCTCTCTGTGGACATCTAGGAGCCCATGGCAGTCCTGTTCAGGTCTTCCCCTCTCTTCTCTGTTTAACATGCAGATGACTGCACGTCAGTGGTACTGTATCTACTGGCTGGTTGTTTGTAGAGCCCCTGGAGATCCTTCAAAGGAAAGGCACCAATATGTTTTTATAATTTGGGGGAATTAACATAGGGGTACACACCTCTCTCCAGGATGTGCACACATGCCAACTTTAGTGCTACAGAACATCATGGGTGCTCATCAAGGGGGATAATACAGCCTTTCAATAGGAGTTGTGTTTTTCAGTGTGTGTGTGTAGGGGAATAGGAATATAGTATAACCAGTTCCAAGGGAACAGAAGAGTGTTCCCATGATCTGGAGATCATTTGAGCAATGCATCAGTGCCCTAAGCAGAGGTCTCCTCCCCCAGTCACTCATTACACCCCATTCCCCCACTCCACTCAGCCATCCATCTTTATCGTTACCTCCTCAGCTGCATGCTGCAACTGTGCTGGGGAGGAGGCAAAACGAATGATGTGGGAAGGGGGGCAGAACCACCACCTATACACTCCTCAGCAGAAAGCCAACATAGGATTATACAACCACACCGGGCACATAAGACCTCAGAATAAGAATTAAGTATTCTGGCTAGGGAGTTCAGAACAATGAATTGTAAACAAGGCCTATGGAACATTTGGGAAAAGCAGGTTGAGTTCATAGTTGTGAGCCTTTGCAGCAGAAGCCTGTCCCCAAGTTTGCATCATCCAGAAAGGGAATTGAAATAGTAAGTTTAGCCTGGAAGCAAATGGACCTTCAAGAGAGAAGGGCCGAGGCAAGAAAACAGTCAGAAGCTTCTTTTACAGCCCCTGAGGGAAACCTAACCCGGTCTCCACAGGCTTTAAAATAAACCAATGCCCAAAGTTGGGGCAGGGGATATCAAACCATGGTCCAGGTTCTCTTTCTTCCAAGAGAGTGAAGAAGAAAAAGCAGAATTCCTTAAACAAGTCTCCTGTTGCCCCTTCAGGGACAGGGGCAAGAAATGTCCCAGACTCCCTTATTACAAGATTAAAGTAAAAATAACTCAGTCAGTTGAGAAGGTTCTTCTCTCCACAAACAGCCCTCACCTCAGACTCACCATGACATGCTCTCTCCGGACATTCTTCCTTTCTCCTTTGAAAGTGGCAAACTAATTTCAGGGGAGGCTAATGGGCTCCAGCTGGCTTTGGTCCCCACCCACTAACTGTTGCCTACCAGTACAGGGTTCTATCATGGAATATCTGATCTTCCTTTCGGATAGTCCAAGGCCTTCGAATGGGTAGTATCTTCATCACAGCGGCCAACCAAAACAGCCTGAATTTTGAAGCGCAAACACTTGCAACAAACTGCTCATAAATGAGCTAGAGACAGAATTATGCACTGAGGTGATTTGATAAATCAGTTGCCTTTGAGAAAATAGAAAAGGTTGTTTGGGGAGAAGTTGGGGAAAATGTGGAAAAAATTCAACAACATTGTTAGAAATTAATTGCCACCCTTTATTCCCAGAGCTGTTCTAGTGCCTCATCTATTTAAGGTACTAGACATATGGCCCTCATTACTGTAGTACCTGATAAGACCCCTATGAGGTAGGGAAGTGTTGTGGTCCCCATTTTAGGAGAGGGGGAACTGAGGCAGACAGACAGACTAAGTGACTTGCTCACAGTTATGCCAGAAGTCTGCAGCAAAGCAAGGCATTGAACCTAGGTCTCCCACAGCCCCAGCCACCAGGCCATTCTTCCTTTCTGATTTAGAGTCTGCAACGGGAGCTCCATGTGGATCTCTACACAGCCACCTACATCTGTGTCAGACTGTTGGAAAGAAGGGATTTGGAAGGTACGATTTCCCCCCCGCCACTTGCTTGTGTGTCATTTTTCCAAAAGAAAGATTGCACAGACCTTAATCCTCAGGGATCGACAGATTTCAAACCTAGAAGGGACCCTCGGCTCATCTAGTCCAAGCTCCTGTATATCACAGGCCATTAAATTTCACCCTGTTACCTCTCTATTGAGCTCATGGACTTCAGTCAGCCAGGGGTTCTCAAGCCTCAGTGCACTGCAACCCCCTTCTGACAACAAAAATTGTTACACAACCTCAGGAGCGGTGGCCGAAGTCTGAGCGCGCCCAAGTCCCGCCACCTGGGGCGGGGGGGCAAAGCCCTGGGCAGTGGGACATGGGCTTTGGCCCCGGGGGGTGGGGCTTGGGCTTTGGCCCCAGGCCCCAGCAAGTCTAGCCCCAGCCCTGGCAACCCCATTAAAATGGTATCAAAGGTATTTAGGCTCTTAACTGCCCTTGAAATCAGGTTTCTAAATACCTTTGAAGATCTGTAGGTGGTGATGTTGTAGCTGTGTCAGTCCCAGGATATGAGAGAGACAAGACGGGTGAGGTAATATCTTCTGATGGTGAGAGACAAGCTTTTGAGCTACACTGAGGAAGACCCAAGGAAGAACTATGTTTAGTCTGAAAGCTTGTCTCTCTCACCAACAGAAATTGATCCAAAAAAAGATATTACTTCACACAACTTGTCTCTTTGACTATCTGGGTATTCAGTCCTCGGGAGACTAAACTGTTGTGGAAACAGGAGAGACCAAGGTGCCACCAATGTTCCAGCCCCTACAGTGGCAGGAAATTGGTTAGGTGAGACATACCCAGATGATCTTCTGCTGCAGAGGAAGACCAAAAAAAACCCTCAGGTTTCTCCCAGATCTGATAAGCAAGATACTCTAGATTCTAAGATAATTCTTAAGAGTTCCATGAATATTTTTCTGATTTGATTTCTTTTCGGTCTATTGGGAAAAGACATGACAGCAACCACATTGCCATAAATAAGGCCTGAATGTATATAATCACTATCTGAAATATGGACCATATTTGCCCTAAAGTGTTGGAGGGATTGAAGGGAGTGCACAATTTTAAGAGATATCTTGCAGATTCTGAACTCCTATCGTCTGTTTTGATCTTCAGAATTGTGTGTAAATCTGGTGATTAAAGTTGATGATTAAGGGGTTGGTTCTGAAAACCCTAATTCACCTGAGTATTTAGTCCTTACTTAGACAAAAATGGTCCCATTGATATTTTCATAAATATGAGTTGGCAAGAGCATAGTATAGTGTGAGCCAGAGATGGGCAGGCTTTCCACCAAAGGCTGATAACACTGCCATCACCTGTGTATTCTAAGCCCTAACACAACTCAAAGACAGAGCCACAACCAAAGCATATGTGCCCAAACCCCATTTTAGTTTAAAATGGTAGCTTACACATCAAAACCCATTTTATACCTTTTTAATTTTTTTAAATGTTCAAGGCATGTTCATAGTTTAAACTGAACTTCTGGCATGAACACCAGTCAGTGCTTAACCATGTTTTCATTCTTATTGCAAGATTCAGACTTCTCTAGTCTCATTGAAAGAAGGAAAAAGCAACTGCTCTGGTTATGATTTTTTATTTATAAAGTAAAAGTTGGTAACGTCACTGTGGCAGCTGAAATGGGTTTCCCCGAGTGCTGGCTCTAAGGCAACTTTCTGGGAATTGGGATTCAAATATGGTGGTGGGGGGGGACCCCACTACATTCTGTTTTATGGTCCAAAGCACTTTTTTTTTTAGTAGTCTTTTTATAAATTTCTTGAAGTTGCTCAGAATAAGTTTAACAGGCATCAGAACTAGAGCTGGAAGAATAATGGGGCTGAATATTTGTTTGGATTTTAAAATGAATTCGCTATGACTGCATTTGCACCCTTCCATGTTAACTTTGGGTTAAATTCACCTTTGAGCAGAGGGCCAGCACAAAACCTATACCGATTTTACATCCCTTTCAAGCCATAAAAGAACATTTTCCCATAGCATGAAACCACCCACCCTGCAATATGACAGCTGCCAATCATAAAGAGCCTGATTTTCAGAGATGTTAGCACCTGCAGCTCCCAATGGTTTCAAGTGGAGTTGCAGATGCTCAGCAGATAAGACCCTGAAGGATCGTGGGCTTAATCTCACTCCTGTTGGAGTCAATGGAAGCCTTTCCATTGGCTTACATCACATTTCTAGGATCAAACCAGCACCATCCCTGATTTTAGTCTCATACCGTGATGCCTACAAAACACTTGACAATGACTATGCCATGGGCTGTGACTGCTGCTTATCATACTAGTCATAATTGTCGCTGTTACTTTGTGCTCCCCTGCCTGTTTTGTGCTATCCGCCTGTTGTCCATAGTCTTACTGCCTGTTCTTAGATTGTACGCTCTTTGGGGCAGTGACGATATCTTTGTTTTGTGTGTGCATGCGCACCGAATGCCTAGTGCAAAGGGGTCCTGGTCCTTGAATGGGGAGTTTAGATTGCCTAGATGCCACCAAAATACAAATAACTACATGTGTTGAGATCCTCCAAGAACATCATTAATGTTATCGTTTTCTGAGCTTCTCATAGCTTAAAATAAATCACCTTTATATTATTCCTGCCTGTTTCTACAACGATGATGGGCATGAACATAAAAGCAAGCAAAGTGCACCCTCAGCATTGCTCAGACACACTAAAACCCATGGTCAATGTTGGTCAGCTACATATATAGGAGCAGACAGCAAATCACTCAGTGTAGCCAAAACTCATTTTCTCCAGTGTATGCATTCCTAACGCTCCTATCATCATCATATCTGAATCTTCTCCTAACCATTTTGGAATGCATAGGAAAGATGACTTCCTACCTGTTATTTTCTTGAGAAGACATCCACTGTGTGAATGGCCACCTTCAGCAAGTCAGCCGCTCCCTGGAAAAATCCCCCCACCCTTTTCTCTCTCTCCTCAAGGGGAGGCTCAGAAGGGGTCTCTTCATTCCCATTTGGCAGTGGGAGGCTAGGCTGATGGGGACTGTATTATGGGAAGCTGTCAGGTGCAGGGTCTGACATTCAGCAGCGAACCCCAGAAGTATTGTGGCATAACACTGCCAAGCTTCATGCAACTCTGGTCCTGTATATTAGTTAATAGTAGTGCCCCCTTTCCTAACTTGACTCAGATCACAGTAGTGTCTCTGTGCTCTAATTTATTGCCTACTGATTATTATAGTAAACTTCTGCACACAAAAACATGACTCAGCAGGTGAAACTTGCCTTTAGACACCTTCTGCTGCCTTCATTTTTGCTTTAAAAAAAAATCCTTACAAAACTGCATCGGAAAAAAAGCAATCTTTCTTTCATATGCAGACCCATGGCCTGGCAGCAAAAGTTACCCACTGCACAATAAAGTACCAATCCCACAGCTCTTACTCACACGAATAGTCTCATAAAACAGAAACCAGTAGGATTATCCATGTGAGAGAGATCAGAACCTAGGGATTTTTCTCCCCACTGCTTTACTCTCAAGTGCTAAAAGTGCACAAGTTAGAGGGCTGCACACCATACAAGTATATTATGTCAATAGTAAGATTTCCATTGCTTTCAATGGGCTTTGGATTGTGCCGTGATTGCATTCAGCACCTATTGCTGAGCTCTTTTTGTTTTTATTTTTAAAGATTTCTCAGTAAGTTAGGAAATATTTTTTTCTTGAATAAGGAAAACGTCAGGATCAATTCATCCTGTCTGTTTTGATTGACAGTTGTTTGTCTGGTCTTATAGGAGAGATTTTATAGGTTTGAGTCATTATGTTGGATTGTTGAATGGATTGACTCTGATTAGGAAAATGTGGCAAGATTTTCACTCTGGCTAATATAACAGATGTGATGTGTTGATGGAAAAAAATGGATTTATGGACAGTAGTGTGTGTATATATGTGTACATATGTATGACTTGCACACCTAGCTTCTGGAGCACCAATAAGCACTTGTTTGACATATAATTTGCATCTAAATTAGTTAGATCACTGTAATTTTTGCTATTGTCAGACAAAAAAACAGCCCATGCTCTCGGCAAGGATTTAATATACTGTTGGACATTTATTGATTTTCCCCAAGGTTTGTTGTGTCCTTGAAGCTTTCCAAAGCAAATTCACACTTGGCTCATCTGCTCTGTACACATATGTTTAGGGCCTGACCAAATTCATGGTCCGTTTTGGTCAATTTCCCTATCATAGAATTTTTAAAATCATAAGTGTCATGAGTTCAGCTATTTAAATCTGAAATTTCAGAATGCTGTAACTGTAGGGGTCCTGACCCAAAAAGGAGTTGGGGGGCTGCAAGGTTATTGTAGGGGGGGTTGCGATACTGCTACCCTTACTTCTGTGCTGCTGGCGGTGGGGCAGCCTTCAGAGCTTGGCAGCTGGAGAGTCGCAGCTGTTGGCTGGGAGCCCAGCTCTGAAGGCAGAGCCGCTGCAAGAAGTAGTGCAGAAGTAAGGCTGGCATGGTATGGTATTGCCACCCTTACTTCTGCGCTGCTGCTGGTGGGGAGCTGCCTTCAGAGCTGGGGGCCCAGCCAACAGCCGCCGCTCTCCGGCCACCCAGCTCTGAAGGCAGCACCGAAGTAAGGGTGGGAATACTGCAACCCCCCCTTAAAAGTACTTTGTGACCCTGCAACACCCTTTTGGGTCAGGACACCACCCCCCCCATATGAAAAACGCTGCTTTCCTCTGTGAAATCTATATCGTATGAGGTAAAAAGCACACAAAAGACTAGATGTCATCTGAGGAAACCAGATTTCACAGTCCATGACACATTTTTCATGGCTGTGAATTTGGTAGGGCCCTACATATGGTACATGGCTTTATCACAAGCAATTGGCCCAAATTTTACCTGCTAAATACACTTGCCGAAAAAGCACACATTAAGATTGAGATTAGCTCAACGTTTCAGGTCAGAAAAATATTCTTTAGAAGTGGGTATATAATACAGTGATAATTAGAATTAGGAAGGAAGGGATAGCTCAGTGGTTTGAGCTTTGGCCTGCAAAACCCAGGCTTGTGAGCTCAGTTCTTGAGGGGGGCCATTTAGGGATCTGGGGCAAAAATCTGTCAGGGGACAGTACTTGGTCCTGCTAGTGAAGGCAGGAGACTGGACTTGATGACCTTTCAAGGTCCTTCCAGCGCTATGAGAGAGACATCTCCATTTATTATAGAACTCATTTGGCATTACAGGCCAAAGTTTGTGTATATTTGCATGTGCCTCATTTCTGCGCACAGGTGCCTGATGCTAACACATCAATCGAGTATTTGTGCACACACATGACTCATTAGCAGCCTAAATGGCTGTATGTTTGAATAAATACCTAATTTGCACACTCAAATCAGGGCACTGCAAGCATAATTTAAATATAAATATATAGATACTATTGTAAGATTAACTTTGAATATCTGGGCAAAATGTTTTCAAACTTGGTTGTCTAAAGATAGGCACTTAAATCCATACTTAAAATCCATACTTAGAAACCTAAATTCCTATGAGTTCTGAGTCCCCACAGGCCAACCATGAGAATTACGAGTGCTCAGCATCACTGACAATCATGCCAATTATTTAGGTGCTTAAATATGGACTTCAGTATGTAACTCTAGGCACCCATGTTAGAACATTTTGGTTATGGCCCCTAATTTTTTTCCCCATTGCTATGACAAAAAATATATGCTACCTCCTATATGTATAATTCATTCTCGTTCACAATTTGAATTGATTGACATTTAAGTTGTTAAAAATATAGGACTAAATACCTTTGAGGAGTTTGGCCTAGGGAGAAAGTAATCAGGACAGCTGAGATAATGCTGGAAATAATTAGATAGTAGAGCTAATCAGAAAATGTTAACAAAAATAACATTTTGTGAACATTTTCTGTCCCCACAGTGTTAGAAAGCATTATTAATCTAGCATCTTTAGTGTAAGAAATGATGAAGGAATCGTTCCTTTTCCTTTCCCCCCCAACATTGGAGCATTTGCACAGAAGCTGAAAGACTTAAATTGCTTCTTGTCGATGATTCTATGACGGACAAGCAAATACCTCTGATCTGCAGTGGTGCTTAATTTAACTGTTTTGCATTTGTTAATACATTCCCCCTTTTTTATATTCTTGTGCAGTGAATAGTTTCCTATTGAGCATCTGATTTAGTTTTGTCTGCTTGGATGCCCTTTTGGTAAAGGACACCGTTCTGTATTGGAATTAGAAGCATTCTATTCATTTCCCCCCCCTCCCCAGCAGTCCAAGGAGAAAGAGAAAGAGAAGAGCGCAAAGAGGCAGAGACTCAAACAAATCTAGATGCAGCAAATTCTCCAGCCGCTGAGCAATGAGGTTTCATACTCTGCTGGAGGACCCATTCATCTTAATCCATCTGGAAATAGGTCTACTTGCAATATTTCACAATCTAAGTACTTTCTGACAAATCTATTAATTATGCACTCAAACAAATTATTTGCTGCCTGTGGAGAATTGCTACTGGATTTTCTCTTGAGCCAGAATCCTTGTTCTTGCCTCTCCTTTTAACTCCTTGCTGTCATCACTGCAGTCAGATTACCATCATTTTTTTCCCCTTAACCTTTGGTTGTTTCAAGTCCAGACTCATTCAGGGGGAGCTAAGTAGATACAATTGCTCGAGCAACACTGGTTCTAGCAAAGGGGAATAAAGGTCTATTCCCACCACACACCACTCTCCTCAATTCAGGGGCTGCTGAGTGCCATTTAAAGTGGGGGAGGGGCCTTAGTGCCACCCTTCCCAGCTCTGCTGCTGATGCCCTGCCCCCTGCTTGACCCTCCCCCCCTCAGGTGCCCCCTCATCACTAGCCTGATCCCCGTCCCATGATCCCCCACACCTACCCTATCCCGGGAGCCTCAGCCTTCAAGGGAGCTTCCTACAATCTCTTCCTAAGAGTCCCTGATGCCCCACCATGCTCCTTACCTTACCCCTCCCTGACGGTGAACCTTGTCCTTGGGTGTTGGGCCTGTCTTGCTTTGCAGCACATCCCTGAAAGGAGATGCCACAATTTTGGCACCCAGCAGGTGAGGGCCCAGCCTGTTGCACACTGGGTCCACTCTACCTATAGCTGTGACCCCATGTGCCACTCAGTCAAATTCCCCCCCCCACACACACACACTCATTGTGACGATGGGGCACCCAGGCAAAACATGAGCAGCAGTGCGACCCCATGCATCTAGGATTGCCAACCCTTTAGGATTGTCCTGGAGTCTCCAGGAATTAAAGGTTAATATTTAATTAAAGATTGTCATGTGATGAAACCTCCAGGAATACCTCGAACCAAAACTGGCAACCCTACACGCATCAGCTCCACAATCAGCTGAGCATTCCCACATGGAGTCCTGAGCCAAATTCTGCTCGAATTAATGTCTCCTGGAATATCCCTGGCTTCAGTGGGATTGCATGAGGTGTATGTCGAGACAGAATCTCATGCCCTATTCCTCTGTTTTCATTGTCCCCTTGGGGCTATTCCTCCTCCACAGCTTGGGTAAAATCCTGACCCACTGAAGTCAATGCAAAACAGCAAGGGGTTCAGGATTTGACCATAAAGGGTTGTAAAAAAATGTAATTGAGATCTCACTGGACCAATGATCCCCAAGAGCTGGATCTGGTTCCTGATAGGCTGAACTGTTCAGCCTGTCTTACATTACTTCAAGTACAAGTATCTCCTTAGCTGTCGGGATATCGAAACGTCTCCTGACATGACAGAATAGATTGAACACCAAGCTGTAATAGCAGTAACCCAACCTGGGCAGACAGTGGGGTAAATTTTCAGTATGATCAGGGATTTATCAGTGTGACACTCATGGACCTTACTGAGAATTGTTTAGCTAAATCCCCATTCAATTCAATGCATTGAAAATTTTACCCTGTAGGACCAGATTTTAGCAACAATGCAGTCCTCTGGAGTCATTCTTTTCACTCTCTCTCGCACGGCGGCACAACACATGGTATCTAAGGCACGGAGCTAGCTTGTCAAGGGATATTTTATAAGGCAAAGGTATTTTGGCATGAAAGTAGAATTGGAAAGCTGCTGTACATATTGTACAGCCAGCACATGACACGTCTCAAGTTTATGGCACATAGGAAAAAATTCTCAGCACAAACTTCACAATCATCATTCTGCCTCTGGCCTTGCTTACTGTGGAGAGATGATGACCCCTTTGTACTGGGTAATACTTGAGACTGTAAAATGTGATTAAAATTAATACCAGTGTCAACCTGCTTGCCCCATCCTCATCCCGTTTGCAACACTCAAAGTATAACCAATGGCATGTGATACTTTCAAAAACACTTCAGCAGCAACACCATACACTACGCACAATTGACCTTCATTTAGCTAAAACAGATACAGTACTTGATAATTTGTCACTAAATAAATAAATGAGAACATTAAGTGCATGGATCTATCATGCTGCTCAGTAGAAGAGGGAATGAATATTCGGTGCTTTTTCCATCATTTATCTGAACTATATAAAAACCACATCAATTCTATTTGGACAGCAGATGGTAATGTCATTTCTTCTTGCAAGTTTAATAGGCTTTGGGCAAACTACATAAGATCAGATCTCACTCTGTAGATTATATCTTATTCGCAACAAGCCACTGAAAATGAAACATCAAGTCACAGGGGAGGAAGAAGAAATGCATAATCTCACTTTCTCGAACCTAGTTTATTCTAAATGTCCATGTTTTCTCAAACTATGGTAGATATAAATACACCTGGCTATGCTAGGTGAACGCTCCTTTTACAGAATGTTTCATTACTATTGCTATTAATTGTTTATTTGATGGTAAAGTAGTAGCTCCCAGAGGCCACATGCACGATGTTTGGTGGCCTCTAAAATGAGATGGTGGGTTCAGCACAGTTCGCAGTGGACTGATATTGATACTATATAATCCATCGCAGTTTGAACTCATTGTTGACGATGTCAGCAGGATGAATGAACATACAGGGTGAGCTGTACATACCTTCTTATTCTAGTGGTGGTCTGTAGCGAAGAGAGACTCACCGCAGTGGCGCCTCCTGCTGGTTGTCTTGGAAATTAGCTCTTTCAGCACTCACTCAGAGTGCCCTCTGCCAGCTGGTGTCTCGCCTGCTTCAGGCCCCGTGTCCCTCCCAGACCCGGTGCCCTTTTCCTCAGGGCTCTATCCCAGCAGTATCCCCTTACTCTGGTTTTCCCCTTCCAGGGGATCCCCCAACCCTCTAAACCCACCTTGCCTCAGTGGTTACTGCCAGTCACCATCTAGCCCCCTTTCCCTGGGGCAAACTGCAGTCTATAATGGCCACTCATCATTGGCAAGGGGGTAGGACCTGCTGTCTTTCCTATTCCCAGGCTGTATCTCTGCAGCCCCAATACCTTTGTAGGCCTTCACCAAGGCCTGCAGCCTGGGGGTTTACCAGGCTGGAGTTCCCCAGCTCCCTTTGTCCTTCCCCAGCACTGCTCTGCTCTGCTCCAGGTACCTTGCTCCTAGGCAGCTAGCCCTTCCCACTCCAGGGCTAGAGTGAAACTCCTCTAACTCCTGCCCCCAGCCTTCTTATAAGGGCCAGCTGGGCCCTGATTGAGCTGGCCACGGCTGTGGCTGCTTCCCTAATCAGCCTAGTTTGGCTGTTTTTAACCCCTGCCTATCAGAGTGGGGGAAGCCACCCCACTGCATGGTCCTTTCAGGTACAAGAATGAAAATAGGTACTTTCTTCTTTTTAATACCAGATTGACAGTGCTGGAGACTGACATCCTCTATATGTCCAAAGAACCGGAACAGAATGGCAAGCGGAGAAGATCTTTAGAGGTGAAACTCTGCAAAGAGAGAAAGGAGGAAACCCAGTGGTGGAAGATCATTTCCATTCTGTTAATGTCACATGGTTCTTCCACAGAAGCAGGGTCCAAAGTGGGTTATGGAGCATGCCTACATTTTTAGCAGCTGTGAGAACTGCTACAGACTTGGAGGAAAAGCTTTATGTTGTGAGCGCTTCTAGTCCCATGCTCTGTTGCAACTGTCTTTGACTTGTTAAAATGCCCAATGAAGATTAAGAACTTTCATATCATCTGCTACTGTGCTCAACACAGACTGCTGATGTTGTAATGATCTCTCACCTTTGATCACTGCTCTTTGTAAATGCAAAGGATTGTTGGTTGCATGACAGGCACAGGAAAATATCTCTCTTCACATATGTTCTTGTTGTTTGGCTTTCTGCAGGCTTGTCTAATTACAGGCAATATGTAAAGACCGTTAGTAGTAACATCAATATCAGGTTTGTCCGTTTTTTAATATAAGGTGAGTATTCTTACCTCCACCGCTGGAATAGGAAATTTTGGCTGTGTTTTCAAAAGTCATTCACCACTCATTTGTGTCAGCATTATACACAAGCCATGCAAAATCGCCAGTACAGATGGATAAACCTCAAGAAGCCATGAAGTTCTAAAAGATTTGGTTTCATTTTTTACTTTCCTATACTGCACCTGCCTCCCCACACATTCACTGGCACCTCTACATTTCTCCATGATTCTCTTCCTAAGTCTCTTATTCACCTAAATCCCATCTTTTGCCTTCCCCCAGCTGTTCTTCATCTGTATCCCTTCCTGGTAACAATTTCCCTGTCATGGTGTACATCTAGAAGGGGAAACACTGCAGATTAGAGAATCGGAGGATACAGGCTAAGATGGAGGCAGAAAAGGACAGAAGCAGCAACTGAGCTCCTCGCTGGGGCCTCCGCTTGCTTGGGGGGAAGGATAGCTCAGTGGTTTGAGCATTGGCCTGCTAAACCCAGGGTTGTGAGTTCAATCCTTGAGGGGGCCATTTAGGGATCTGGGGCAAAAATTGGGAATGGGCCCTGCTTTGAGCAGGGGGTTGGACTAGATGACCTCCTAAGGTTCCTTCCAACCCTGATTCTATGATAGGTAAGGATCAAGAGAAGATCTACAAATAGAGACTTGAGAGAGTCAACTTAGGAAGCCTTTGGGGAGGCACGGTCACTTGGGTTGCAACCCCAGGTGTGTGGTACAGGCTGGAGTCTGAAGGCATTCGTTGTTCAAAGGATGGTGGATTTTGGGGTCAGTAGCCAGGGTCCGGGGGAGTAGGAAAAGTCATTTAGGGACAAATTATCACAAAGTAATGTCTGAGTGAGGTCTGTATGCATTTGTGTGCCCATTTGTATACTCCGTTACAGCAGCGAGGGCACACAAATATCAGGCATATGTCAACTGAACCCCTTCAACAGCATTTCTAACATAGGCCCATTCTTCTCCAACCCCATTGCAAAACTACGGCTGCATCTTTCCAGACCAGCTGTCACTTCCCCTCTCCAGATTCTCACTTCTCCCCCTCTTCCATGTTGTAAGGTCACTGAGTTTAACAAAGGGGAAAAGAGAGCCTCCAAATTTGTGTCACCGAATTGGGACAGAAAGGAACTGCTGGGCAACCGTATAAAACATCTCTACATAGAAGCTCTTTTTATTTAAAGGAGGCACTGTAATCTGTCCAGAGGTCATTGTTTAGGGATTTCCTGAACAATGAAGCAGAATTTTTGATTCTGAAATAGAGAGAATTTTTTTGAAATATCCACACCATTTAGACACAAAAGGGTCTTCGGCTTAGTAAGGGGACATTTGAAGCAAACACACGAGTACGCATTATGTTCTTTTTACTGCTGAAAGTCTTTTTGTTTGTTTGTTTGTTTTTAAAGCAAACCCCCCCCCAAAATTACAATAGTTTAAAGGACGATTCTTCCAACAGGGACACTGAAATAAAAATTGTGCCTAGTAATATTTAAAGCAGAATATGAGGCAAGATCTAAATTCCTATGGGTGCTCCGTGTGCTTCAACTGCTCCTCTCACAGAGTGATTGCTGTGTGACTGGTGTGATGAACTCCCCCTCACTCTTGTTTGCTAGCGCTTTGCCTGCTTGGCAGAGTAACTGGACAACCTGCAAAATCCAGTGCGAATCAGTGAGCCAGCACAGCTTTAAATTCAACAATCTGCCTACCATCTAACTCATACCAGGGCGGGGGTAAGAGTAATTGCCTTGTAATGTCAGTACACACTCTAGGCAGACAGCCAGAACAGCAGATTACAGTGAAGGGGAATCAAATGTTTTAATATTTTGGTATAAGCAGAAACAAGCAAGGGCCGTGCATAGAGGGAAAATGGATTTAGGTGTGGAATTGAATAATGCCAAGATCAACCCTCTATAAGACACACACTCACATGCTTGTGATTTATGTGAGACACAAAACTTACATGGAAATCTCCATGTCTAATCTAGCGAGGGTGTGACGCAGACACCCCTTGGCAAACGGTTCCCTGTTCTTTGCCAACAACTCTCACCTCAGACCTGACAAATTCATTACACCAAACACGTCTTGCAGGATACTTTTTCATAAAGAGTAACGTGAGATATCTACAGAAAGCTCATGACTTGTCAAGATTCATAATCACTGCAAGATATATGTACGGGTAACATTTAAGGAAGAATATATTTGTATTTGAAGTATGTTTTATGGACTTGGAGTTAAAAGTAAAGATTAGTCTCTGTAATGCCCTATCCGGGCAAGAGGGAGTTGTCACCCCATCCTGTCTGGCTAATGATGCACTGAAAGTCTCAATTGTTTGGCTTAGTACACCTAGTGCAATACTAAGTGCTTGTCTACGCTTAAAATTCTGCAGCGGCACTACCTACGCCGACAGGAGGGATTCTACCAATTGCGTAGGTAATCCACCTTCATGATAGGCAGTAGCTAGGATAAAAGAATTCTTCCACTGAACTAACCCTGTTTACAGGGAGACTTAGATCAGTTTAACTACATTGCTCAAAGGTGTGGATTTTTCATACCCCTGACCGATGTCATTAACCCAACCTGATTTTCCAGTGTAGACTAGGCCTAAGACTTTGAATGGGAAATTATCGGCGGCAATGACAAACAGTTGAAACCACTTAGAAATGTAAAAGGAACATTAGAACAAATGGAGTTTCGCCCAGGCTATGAATAGAAACAAAAGACTGTTTTCAGTATGCAGTGTAGTTGTGGCCATGTCAGCCCCTGGATCTGTTTTCAGCATGACAGAGGCCAGAGAAAGACACTCGTCATCTATTCACTGATAAAATCCCTTGAGGACCCGGGGGCATTCATGAACAGTCAGATCCTGGTTTGTCCAAAACCAGCCAGCTCTGCAAAAAACTGCGTTTGGTGGAAAATCCAGTTTATTATATTGGAAAGGCAACCATTGACTAAGTGTAGACCCAGGTTCCTGTTTTATGATTATGTGTTGTATTGTGACCACTTTTTTCCACCACTCCCGCATTTCTAAGTCTTTTTTCATACTTAAATAAACGTTCTCTTGTTTTATCATTAATCCTCACAAGTGCTGTAAGGTAAAACTGGGGTACACTGCTCCTTTGGGGGCAGAGGATCTGGATATCACAGGGGAATGATGCAAAGGGACTTGGGGATTCAACTGCTGACCTGCAAGGTCAAGGAAGAGCTGGCATAAGCCCAGAGGAGAGTAGTTGAAAAGTTGGCAGTGCAAAAGAGCTCACACCCAGCTACCAAAAGAAAGATTCCCGCTCACAGAGGGCAGGAGGTAACTACAGTCCTGGGTATGCTGAGAAGCATCCCTGGGGGCCTTACAGATCTAGGCCCAAAATATATATATAGTAAAAAAAATTCCATGGGAAGCCTAGGATCACCTTTTTACCAGCTTTTACAGACACCCAGACTTGGTCCTTCCTTGATGTATCCAGTCCCATATCTGCAGTCTGCCTGGGAGGGGTTACAAGGGAATCCAGATCTAATGATCAATATGGGCACTACCTATTTTTGTTATTTCCATGCAAATGACAACGGCAACCAGATCCATGACCAATGTTCCCTCTAATATTTGACAGGCCGTATGCGCAAAAAATTTCTTCTGTGCAAATTGTTGTGCTGCTGTGCAAATTTTTGTGCATGCGGTCTTTCGTCGTGTGTGTGGGGTTTAGGATCTGTGTGCGCGCACACACGCGCGCAGCTTAGAGGGAACAGTGTCCATGACAGTGGGAACTTCCCAAACCAAAGATTTGCAGTGAGGCAAAATGTCTACCTTTCCAAGACAGAGTAAATCCAGGTAGACATTTTAAAGCCAACACAGGTTAGATAGGTAACTGGCTCTAAGTGACATTTTACCTTCCACCTGCATATGACAGTGCAAGTTCCCATGGTAGTGGGGAATCTTCTACTCTCTTCATTGGAGGGGCGGGGAAGTGATAGAGCTCTATAGGTGGAACTATGCCAATAATATTCACAAAAGGATTTACAGAGTGGACTTCAGGTAATATGCTTCCCATGTTACCAAGGAGATCTGGAAATTTGCAGTGAAGGAAATTGAGACTCCTGATGAACAAAGTGGCCAGTTTAAAGAAGTAGCAAATTTTTCCTACTGCCTCCAGGTGTTGTTATCAAGGAAACGCAGGGAATGCGAAGAGTCACCCACCAGACTATACACACTGGTAGTCTATATACTAGTCGTCACTTTCAGACAACAGACAATATAAATGAAAACTAAACTATTATTTATTGTTTCAAACAAGTTTTAACAAGCTGGGACAAAGCCAATGAAAGAAGTTACTGCCAGTCAAATCCCTGATTGGTAAAGGGACAAATGAAACTGCACCAGTAGGAAATGGCTTTTGGAAAAGAGGTTTTGACCCACTGAGCTGAATAATCCCTACAAGCACTGATCTCTAAAACTGAATTCTACCACAACTACAATTCCCAGGAGTAACTGGGAACTGACATCAGCACCATACAAATGTATTTAAAAGACAATGAAGGCGGAAGGCTGCCAAATTGCAGAGCTGCAAAGATGGCATATAAACACCCCGCAAATACCTCTCAAGACTCACTCATTGCCAACTTCTATACTAGGGTGGCAGTTCACAGGCTGTGCTCTGGGGACACCAGACCACATAGCAGAAACTTGCCCATAGTGATTACAAATGTGCCAGCCTTTAAAGAGGCTTGTGAAAAAAGCTGATGAAAGACTGTAATAGGAATAATTTATTTTTGAACCAGTTTGCAGGATTCGGTTATTGGATTAATCATGTGGCTGCTTTTTGCAGTTTTGTCAAAAGATGATGCTTGAATTTCTGCTACTGAAGTACTTGCTCTTCTAGCTAATGGGGAACATTAATCACAGGGGAACATTTCCTATTGATATTCTCACAATCTAAGGGTGGGTCTACACTTGTTTTCTTTTGTTTTGGTACTAGAACAGTTACTCCCAGTGTGACCCCTTAGTGCAGACATGAAGACGATTCACTGACAAATCTGAGAAGTATGGTTATTAAGAAAGAGAGAGAGAGAGAGAGACTTACTTAAAATTGTGTCTCGTGAAAGAATCCTGGAGGTCTGCAGCTGGACGGTATAACTGAGGAGAAAGAGTCAGCATTTTAGTGTCAGGACTATTTCTCTCTGATTTCATGTGAAATACCAGCATGAAGTCATCTGAGCGCAACATCAGGGGGGAAAAGGAGTCGATTGCTTTATTGTCCCTGTAGAAGGGGTAAAAAACCTGTGGCCTACAGGAAGAAAAACAGGAGGCATGCTCAGTGATTATTAATGATATTCGTGCATGCAAAGGTAATCAAATCTCATGCTTCAAGTCATAAACTCATGGCCACAGAAGTAAGGAAGTTCCATTCTCCCCCATACAGCATTGGCTAACTGGCTCAGAATGGGAGAGTTTCTTCTCCCTTTGGAACAACAGGCATTGACCACTATTGGAGAGATCATACCAAACTAGCTGGGCAAATGATTTAATCTAGTATGGCAAATTCCATGCCTAAATTTGTCTGAGTTTCCAGTGCAAACCCCTCCCGCTATTTGATGGGATAAGTGAGGAAGGAGAAAGGATGATATTTCAGCTGTTCTAAATCATATTGGTCCCTATTTTCTCCTCCTGAGCAAAAATGAAAGTAGGGGATCAAATTAATCAGAACATTCTATGGCTCTGTAAGCACAATATTTGAGGCACATTCTCCCAGAAGACCATGGGACCAGCAGGGCAAACAAAACTTGCAGAGGCCAGGATTCACAAGCTTCAGACTCACAGATCCACAGTAACTTCTGTGAAGACTCTCTCTCTCTGTCTATGCCCATCTTCATTCCCACGCGATCTATGGCATTGCTCTGTAACCATTAAGTGCCCCATGCCGTGGCTGTACTCCATTACTGTGCTCTGATGGGAGTCAGAGAGCATACAGGAAGAGATAATGCTTCTCCAGGCAGCAATTTGTGTGTAAGACACACAGCTTTCCTATAGGAACATATTGTGCAGAGCAGCTGTTTCCTATCTCATCTGACCACACCTCCTTTCTCCACATGGATAACTGGCCAGGTGGATATTTTGTGGAGCGCTCAGAAGTAACCTTTCAGAGAAGAGGATCATACATCTTATACAGCTGATGTTCTGCTCTTCATGGCCCTGTACGTGCCCCCTCAATGCCACTTGTTGTGTACTTATTTGCACTCTATAGAGCAGCAGTGAGCATAAGGGTCACTGGACCGAAACTTGACCCTCAAGTTGTTACCCTGCATGCAATTCAATCTGTTTCTTTCTTTTAAAAAAGGAATATGAGCGGTCAGCTAGTAAAAATGGATATTTTCAGGATATTTTTTATGCTGAGCTGAGCTCAGTCCATTAATAACTTTAAAAATATCAGTCAAAAAGAACTTAAAAGAATGAATACTTAAAAACAAAACAAAACCGGCCACAAATAAGCCTTGAAAAGAAATAGGCAATAAGACATACAGATAAAGGAACTGCAGAGGGAAAATGTTCTTGCCCCAACACTGGTGGGATAATAGGAAATATAGGATGAAATTTCCCCCTGTGCAGAGGGCCAGTACGAGGCTTAAGTGATACACAAGCGGGTACTCTGCAGAGGGGTTAATTTCACTCATAGCAAGGAGACTTGTTCTAGGCAGGCAGAAGGACTGAGAAAGAGAGCAGAATAGAAGGTCTCTGAGATAGATCAGAGCAAGGTTATGAAGGTTTTCACAAGAAAGGCAATTTTGAACTGGCTCCTGAAAACACATCTATACTTCATGAATGAGTCCGACTTCATAATTCCTATCCTTTAGTGTATTGTGCACATAATAAGTGGCCAGACAAGATTGGAGCATGTAATTGAAATGAGGGGGGAAATCCAGACAGTTTGAAATATTTAGCACACTACTGAGCTCAGCTAACATAATGTAAAGCACACGTTTATGTGAAATAGCAGGAAACTTTACAGTAAGAAATGGAGTTTTCCTGGAAAATTTGAACTAATGCAAAACAAAACAAAAACACCATCCCGACCTTCCCCACAAAAACACACATTTCAAAAATCAAGTAAATAAAGGACCTGACCTGCCCCCACGGAGCCTTGGCCTGGCCCTCTGTGTAGTGTGAATTTCATCTATACTCCTTGAAGTGAATGGGAGTATTTGCATGAGTCAGGATTGTTCACTTGAGTAAGTGTTGCAGGATCAGCTGCATACAATTCTTTATATTAACGGTACTAAGACTTAGAGATAAATTGAGCTTGCAAATGCACACACATGACTGCCATTAATTGCAAGAGTATTCATACACTGCATCTGAAGGATAGTCTATAGGTTCCTGTGTATTAATTCCAGGCTGAAAATCTCGTGGGGCACAACAATGACAATGAAGAACTCACAATCAGGACCCAGCCATAAGTACACAAACTGAGGTATTCGCACACCATTCCATCATTGTATTGTACCTCTGAATAGGAGGATATTTGTGAACCACATAAGGGTATTGACATTATCTTCTTTGGTGCATGGTCAATACTACTGCTTATAACGGTTTGTGTGACTACCATCTCCAGAAGGCGGAAGCAAAAATAAATTGGAATAAAAATGCAATATAACTTTTCTCAGACACTGTCTTTTATTTTATAGTGTATAAATTGTGTGTGCTAATTATGAGCTGGGTGAAGCTTTGTTATGGGGCGAGTTAAAAGCTCACTGAGATTGATGGGTGTGAATTCACCCTTCAATTAACATAACTGTTGGGATAAATTAATCACCAGCTGCAACTAGGACAAAAGGGTCACGTGAACCTGCATAGGAGTTTTAGGCTAAGGTTACACTTGCAGATGTACAGCGCTGTGAGTTAAACCCGTGTTCGTACAGCTAAGTAGGGAAAGCACTGCAGCCTGTTCACACTGGCAGCTGCCAGCGCACTGGCGTGGCTACATTTGCGGCACTTGCAGCGGCTTTGGGAGCGGTGCATTATGGGCAGGTATCCCACAGAACACCTCTTCCCATTCTGGCGCCGTGGGTTGTGGGAAGGGGTCGTGGGGTATGGTGCATTCTGGGTCCTGTCCCAACGCCCCGTGATGCATCGCTTCGCATCCCAGCAATCCCTGTGTTTCCATCCACATTTGGTGCCATCTTTCAACAGTTTCTTTGTAGCGTGATCTGTGTTCTGTTTCGGTCAGCGGGAAATGGACCCCGAACTGTTGAGGAAAATACCGACGAGTCTCACCAGCAAGTCACGTTTGGCAGTCGAGCTCTTCCTTAAGATCCACAGTGACAGCGAGGAGTCCGACGATGACGATGATATCAACTCGCGTAACGCGTACAACACGAACTTGCTTGTGGCATTCACGAACATGCTATGCACCGTGGAATGCCGCTTTTGGGCTCAGGAAACCAGCACAGAGTGGTGGGATCACATTGTCATGCAAGTCTGGAATGACGAGCAGTGGGTGCAGAACTTTTGGATGAGAAAAGCTACTTTCATGGGACTGTGTGAGGAGCTCGCCCCCATCCTGCGGTGCAAGGACACGAGATTGAGAGCTGCCCTGAAGGTGGAGAAGCAGGTGGCTATTGCAATCTGGAAGCTTGCAACTCCTGACTGCTATTGATCGGTAGCGAACCAGTTTGAAGTGGGAAAGTCGACCGTTGGAATCGTGCTGATGCAAGTTTGCAAGGCGATTAATCACATCCTGCTCAGAAGAACCGTGACTCCGGGTAACGTGCAGGACATTGTGGCTGGCTTTGAACAAATGGGTTTCCCTAACTGCGGAGGGCGATCGATGGGACGCATATTCCTATTCTGGCACCACCCCACCTAGCATCCGAGTACTTTAATCGGAAGGGGTATTTCTCCATGGTTCTCCAGGCACTTGTGGATCACCGTAGGCATTTCATTGACATTAACGCAGGCTGGCCCGGAAAGGTGCATGACGCACGCATCTTTCGGAACACTGCCCTGTTCCGGAAGATGCAGTCCAGGACTTTTTTCCCAGACCGGAAGATCATGGTAGGGGAAATTGAAATGCCCACTGTGATCCTTGGAGACCCCGTGTACCCTTTAATGCTGTGGCACCAGCAAGGAACGGTTCAACTACAGGCTGAGCCGGTGCCGAATGACTGTGGAGTGTGCTTTTGGCTGTTTGAAGGGTCGCTAGTGATCTCTATATGGGAAGCTGGACTTGGACGAACACAGCATCCCCCGTGGTTATATCCGCGTGCTGTACCCTCCATAATATTTGTGAAGGAAAGGGTGAAATGTTCACTGAGGCATGGACCTCAGAGGTTCAACACCTGGAGGCTGAATTTGCACAGCCAGAGAGCAGGGCTATTAGAGGGGCCCAACGTGGGGCTGCAAGGATTAGGGATGCCTTGAGGGAGCAATCTGAGGCTGAAAACAACCAGTAATGTCTGCTGCCCTGCACGGCCCTGAAGTGAAGTGGTTCCAATGTTATTAGTAATCTGTCTTTGCTAAGCTGATTTGTGCTTGCTAAGATGACTTGCGTTGCCTGTTTCTTTCCTGGGCTAAGGTATCTTTTACTTTATGCAATAATAAAGACTGTTTTCACATCCATTTATTAAAGAGAAAATACATGTATTAAAAAGAAACACAACTGCTTGTGAGACAGAAAGGGCAAGGGGGTGGTGGGTGGTGTGGGGAAGGGTTCAATCACAGGGTATGGTATGTCCTGCTCTCATACTCGGCCTTCCTGTCTGGAGTGCTGTGCAGTGAGTGCTGCACTTCAGGATGTCTATAATTCGGGATGGGGGTTGAGTGCAGTGGGTAAGGGTCATAGTTTCCAGGGCTGGGTGGTAAAGTTACAGGTGTTGAAGGCAGCTGGTGTGGGCGATAAGAACCTGGATGTTGGGTGAAGGGCAGGAGGTAACATGGGGGCACAAGGCAAAGAGTTTTGGGACAATGGCTGCAGGGGGGTGGCGGGCGCGGTACTGCTCCACCTGCATGGCGACGAGCGCCTGGATAGAGTCCGCTTGGTGCGCCATGATGCTAATCAGTTCCTTTGTGCTTTCCTGCCGGAGCTGCATGCTTTGCCGCCGGTGCAAAGCGTTTTCCTGCCGGAGCCTGCTTTCGCTCTCCCCCCACCCCCAAGCCTTTTGATTCTCTTTAAGAGATTGGTTCATAACTTCCTGCAGCATGTCTTCTTTCATTCTTCTGGGCCTCTTCCTGAGCCTTTGGAGTCTCTCAGCCAGTGATAAGATGAACGGCGGAGATCTCAAGGCTGCATCTGTGAAGGCAAAATGCAACACTTAACAGAGGCAGCATTGTTTTATGCCAGACAGAGCAATGATTCCCACACACTTAAGGAGGACACACACAGTCTACACAACAGCACAATTTTCCCATCCCAAACAGAGCGCACAGAACCCATGGGAGCCCCAAAACGGTGAGTAAGCACAGGGTCAAGGGGGACTGATTTTTTCACGGATGTACTGTCCGGCGGGTTTCTGTGCCTTGGGGAGAGCCAACAGCTGCAGGGGGAACCTACACTGAACACTGTCCCCACATTTTCCACAGGAGTTCGTCCTGGAAGATATCTCGCTGCTGAGGGTGACCGGGGAAGCAAGGGAGGGTCTTCTACTGCAGTGCGGCTTCCGCCCTGGCCCATATGCAGCTTGCCTGTGTGCAGCAATGGTCCCCCGACCCCTCGCGGCACAGTGGCGTGGACACATTAGCCTGACTGGAACAAGGACCACGGCGGCTCTCCCAATAAACCTGCGCAAGCGCATTGCCCACACTCTGGCTGAGACTTTTGAAGAGATTACAGTGGCCGATTTCCACGATGTGATAGACCACATCAATGCGCTCTTCCACATCTAGGCATGCATGCAGCCCAAACCCTCCTCGCCCAAGGACCCCGCACCGAAAATCTCCTTCCGGAAAAAAAAAGCTGCTTACCGCGAACCTGCTCTTCTCTTTCTCCTCCACCACGTACTGGCCGCTGCGACTGGCTCCCTTCCTCCTGGATCAAGAAGAGCTCCTGGCTGCATGCCCCCAGGGAGTCAGAGGTGTCTTTCCCAGCCCCAGCACCCTCACTCCTGCTTTCTTCAACCCCCTCCTCCTCCTTTTCCTCTCCCTTCTCCTCGTCCTCCCGCTCTCCCGTGTCCACGGTGGTGCTCGGAACGGAGGTGGGGTCACCCCCAAGTATTGCATCCAGCTCTTTGTGGAATTGGCAGGTTGTGGGGGGAGCACCTGAGCGGCTGTTTGCCTCGTGGGCTTTGTGGTATGCACTCCGCAGCTCCTTCACTTTTATCCTGCACTGTAGTGCATCCCAGTCATGGCCCCTTTCTATCATGGCCCTTGATATCTGGCCGAAAGTATCGAAATTCCTCCAGCTGGAGCGCAGCTGGGACTGGACAGCTTCCTCCTCCCAAACAGCGATGAGGTCCAGCACCTCGGTATTGTGCCATACTTGGCTCGTCTGGCACATGGAGGCATGGTTACCTGGAAAGATGTGCTGAGAGCACTCCACGCCTGGCTGAGCAAACAGGAAGGGGATATTTAAAATTCCAAGGGAATTTAAAGGGTGGGACTGGCGGTTGGTCACCTGAGGCCAGGGCAGTAGAGTTCTAATTGATGACCGGAGTGGCTAGAACAGGCATTGTGGGATACTTCCGAATACTTCTGGAGGCCAATAAGAGCGCATTGGGTGGCCACACTGGAGCCGCAGCGCACCAGCGGCAGTGCAACAAATGTTATTCCTCTTGGGGAGGTGGAGTACCAGCAGCGCTGTACCTGCGGAGATGCAGCGCTGTACGTGCCTTGCCAGTGTAGATGGCTAGTGAGGTACAGCGCTGTAGGCAGTTTTATTGCGCTGTAACTCGTGAGTGTAGCCAAGGCCTTAGACTGTATGAGTGGAGGGGCTTGGCTGAGTACTGACTGAGGTAAAGGTGTGTGAATAAAAAGGCAGAACACAGAGGACCAGAGAGTCAAAAAGCCTGAAGAAGCAGCTGAAAGCACAGGGGCTGACCCTGGAAGAAACCTTGGGAGAGATTTTTGTGTCAGGGTACAGGTTGAGAAAAGTGATGGTGGTGCTGTGAGCAAACAAATTATTTCCTGCTATTTGATTTGTTCTCTGTTCAGAGCAGGGCTGGCCTTACCATAAGGCGAACTGAGGCGGCCGCCTCAGATGCCAGACTGTAGGGGGGCGCCACCAGGACCCAGAGTGTAGAAAATTGTGTCTGCTGCTGGTGCATATGTGTTCTCTCTGCTCTAGATGCACAGAGATGGTGGAGTGCTGCACTGGAGGAAGGAGGGCACAAGAGACATAACAGGCAGGCAGGAGAAAAGGTGAGAGGGAATAACAGAAAGCAGTAGGTGCTGCAGGGACAGAGAGGAGGAGGAGCCTCATGTGGCAAATTGCCGGCACTACTATGATGGGTCCCGCACTTTCTCTTCTTGTGGGGGGGTTTCAGGGTGCCATTTCTTGCCCCTGAACTGGGGTAACAGCTATCCTACTAGTATCCATGGGAAGGGGAGTGGAGAGGGAGGGACCCGGGCCCGCCCTCTACTCCGGGTCCCAGCCCAGGGGCCCTATGATAGCAGGTGAACCACTTGTACCAGTGATTCTTTCCCCTGGGCTACTTCCCTCTCCTGACCTTCAGCTTGTGGGGCTTCCTGCCTTCCCTCTGCACAAGCCAGGTGTCCCTTTACCTAGGATCTTGGTCTTCTTAGCCCGCCGCAGCACTTCTCAAAACTCTCCTCCGCTTTCCTCCGAACTGCTCTTTGTTCCACCACCAATCCACTCTGCTTCAACTCCTTCAAACTGCTCTCTGCTCCACCACCAAATCATTCTGATTCAACTCCTCCAAACTGCTCTCTGCTCCACCACCAAATCACTCTCCTTTAACTCCTCCAAACTGCTCCAACTCCTCCTCACTCTGCTCCAACTCCTCCCATGGCTGATTGAAGCAGGGGGATTTTATCAGGTGACTGGCTTCAGGTGCTCTAATTGGTTTCAGGTGCTTTTAATTAATCTACAGGGAATAAGGCTTCTTCTCATCCTAGATCACTCTCCTGCTGCTTTCTGGCCATGCTGTATCACGCTGCACATACTTCTAACGCTTCCTGTAACAGTTGCCAGTGGAGAATGCAGCTTCTTCAAGCTGAAGTTAATAAAAACACATCTACGCTCCACAATGACACAGGAGAGGCTGGTTGGCCTTGCAACCATCTCAATAGACCGTGAGTTGGCCCAGACTGTAGACCTTCAGAAAGCACTTCAAATCTTTGCAACCAAGAAGGCATGGAAAGCACCACTTTGATTATTCAAACAGATAAAAATGCCAGTGTTTACTATGCAGACAAGAAAAGTTAACTTTCAAACGCCTGAACAGCAAATGTAAGTGTTACTTAACATTTTGGAACAAGGCATTTTAAGTTGTTAGTTCTCCTTTATTAGGGTAGGTAGCAGAGCAGTACCATGAGAGGAGTAGAACAGGAAGAAGGCAGAATTGAGACCTTTCTAAGTTTTGGCCCAAGCGAGGGGTTATGGGGGCGGCATTTGAGCACCCCGCCTCAGGTGCCAAAATGTTGTGGGCCTGGTTCCGAGACACAGATCTTTATACATTCTTTGTAAATAAACACAACTGAAGCAAAGAAATACCTATCACCAATTTCTCCTTTTAACTGAAACCTCCTAGACCCTCAGTTTTTGGCTATCTGTTCAGGTCAAAAAGTGAATAGTAATAGTATAGTGAAAAGTTATCAGTTTAGGCACAAGATTTACTCCCCTGCTCTTCATAGTGAAAAAAATATAAATATTTTACATGTGCACCAGCAAAGTAATGTACTCACCCCAGGTGAATAGGTGAGTAGAATTTTGTAAGGCTGATATGTGTGTGTGTTGCTCGTTTGGAGTTGCTGGGTTTTGGGGTTGTTGGTTTTTTTTGTTTGTTTGTTTGTTTTTTAATCTCAACCAAGCGCTCTGCAGTTTCCTTTCCTAGTGCAATGGCTTCCTCTCTACTCACTCCCCGGAAAATTCCATTCACCTCAACTCCTCCCCACAACAATGGAAGAACCCAGTGGCTGCTTTGAAAAAATATCAGCTCAAGTGGGGAAAAAAATCTGTTTTGGCTAGATACAAAAGACTTCCCTGTTCTCTTTGGGTCCAACCCCAGTTACTGTTTGTGTCCACTTGTAGCAGGGATGGATTTAATATCTAAAGAAGCCACTTTATATATACAGTATCAGCAAACACCTTATGCAAGTTGTTAAGACAAAAAAAAATTCTGACATATACAGAATACTAATAAGATTCACTAGATTAGCAGTCCCCATGGGATGAATTCCCAGATGGACTCCTTTGGGGCTCAAGTGCCCTCTCTTTTTATGGTTGACATTAAACACTTCATGCAAAAATAATGACCCTGTCTCCTCGCTCTTCCATCCCTTAAGAAATGGAAAGCAGTTTAGATACAGGCAAGAAACGGTGTACAATTGGCATAGAGAGGAGGAGAAAGAAACCTTGCATTGGAAATGCTTTTGTGCAGCCGCTCAAGGTTTTAATCATGTGAAGGTCATCCATATAGCTGAGATTTTATTTTTATCTCTTCTCCAACATATTTAGATTTGGCTGGTATTCCTGTCTACCTTTCCCAGCTCGGCTGTGCATATTCTGAAACGAAAATGGTTATGTACAGAAGACAAGTGAGGGAAGGGAAGCAGATTAAAACACGAAGGAGCTCAGTATTTCTGCCCATTTCTCTGCTCTTTCCATGGGTGAATTCCCAGAGGACTCCATTCTAGCTATATGTTTGGATCTTTATAGTGCTTTCTCAAGTCCTTTCAGATGGGATGATTTCTCCTCCTGATAACTTAATTTTCATTAGATCATGGGAGCGGAGACTGTAAATCTAAAGAGACTTACAAAGAAAGGGAACATTTTCTAAGTAGCCGCCAGATGCATCTATCGGGGGAGGGGGGGAGAAAACTTAAAAAAAGAAAAGGAATTTTGTTGTACAGCTTGCTTATCTCCTGATGTGAAATATTCATGAATTCTGCAGCTACTGTACAGTACATTAGATACAATCAAAAGCTCTTACACAGAGCAGAAATCATTCAAAAGAGTCTTGTTACCTTACAATACCCCAAAGCAAATCCATGAAATCTGCATTGCAATGCATTGTTTTTCATTGCAATAACCTTACTACCCGCAGTGCAGGGAGAGGAAGCAATGGCCTCCATTTTCAGTAATAATATTCTTAACAGGAGGCCACATCTATGAGTCTATTTTAACATGTCCTGTGTGTCATTAACACCAGTTCTCAAAGCCTTGGCCGAAATCTTAAATCACATTTCTGACCTACTAAATAGTGGGTATACCTTATGTAACATTTTAAACAGAACAAGAAGAAAATCTCCAAAGGAAAATTAGAATACACCCAAAGGGCCTGATCAGTTCCAAGAATGCAGGACTTTGCAGGATCAAACTCATCATTCTTGCTGCTGCTATTTTGAATCTGACACACTCCAGGGCTCACCAGTAAGGTTCCCCCTTGAATGCACAACGTGCCAGTGGAGCCCTAGACCATGTGACATGTGCAGCTCTTCCCAGGGCTGCAGTGTATTCTGGGGCACTGTTACCAGGGAAACCCCAGAGAGAAACAGTAGGTGCCAACAAAAGGTAAAGTGATGAGAAGGAGAAAGAGAGAGGAGATAACTGATTTTGTCCTAAACTCCAGCAAAGATTTGTGCCTGGGCAAAGCATTGGGCTCTTCTGTTGGCTTACAAACAGATGGTAAGAAACCAGAGAATGGGTTGACTCCCTCACAGCTCTGAACTGGAGAGAGAACTGCCTCGGCACAGTCTGCTCATACTGTCCCTCTTGCCCTCAAAGTGGTATATGCCCAGCTGTCGTGCCACTGTATGCATTTGGGTAATGAGCAAAAACACACATCCCAGTTGGTCCCAAGGAAAATGATAGGTATACCACTGCACACACTTAGCAAGTGAGAAAGAGTGTTCTCCAGCCCTGAAATTTATTAAATGAAATCCTTCATAAAGAGACATAGTTGAGTAAAAAGATATTGTGTCTTCTGGGATACTGGCAGAGAATAAGCTTAGGAAATTACGTAAACACCAGGGCAAAGTCAAGCATAAATGGGTGGTAAAAGATGCCAACATCTGATGCAAAAATATGCTTGTGTTGGATATTTTGAGGACACTGAACCAAATCACTCTCGTAGCTATACTGGTGTGTTCAGTTGAATAGCTCTAGTGTAACTGAGAGGACAATTTGTTCCATTTCTCACACAAAATGAAATTCACCCCCATGCTGGGAGTCAACCCAAGGCTTATGAAACACTTAAGTTCCACTGAAGTCCTATACTGAGGATGTAAGTAGGATTTAAGTAGAGCATTGACCTCATGCTGATTCACAGCAGAGGGGTGAATTTCACCCAGAGAGCTCATCCAAGTGAACCCACTGAAATCAACAGTTACCCAGTGGATGTGTTTGTCCCATCATGGAGATAATGGCTACACCATATCCAAGGATTCTAGGCAATTGTGCATAGACCAACTAATGGTATTTTATGCTAGCATTAAAAATATGTACGTTGCTAAAAGAAAATGTCAAATATTTTCCCAACACTGTGATGTGCCATTTACATCAGCCTGGAAGTTTTAGAGAACACACAGATTTTGAGCCAGACCCTCAACTGGTATAAATTGGCATCGTTTCATTTATTTACACCGCCAAATGAGGATCTGGCCCCTTGTGTACAGTTTATTTGGCTAGTCACCTAATTTAAATGGATGTATCTTGCACATCTATAAATCATTTAATAACCAATGTGCAATCACCAGTAATATTCTGGGATGCCTGAAAAAGTGATTTTCAAGTCTCCTATGCATCAATACTATCTCCTAAATGTGTTTCTATGGAATTTCCAATGCTTACACAATAGGTAATGCACACATATGCCTCTCAGATACTACGGGGTGACCGGGGATGAATAGTAACAATTAATTGTGCCATAACTGCATGAACTGGAACTAAGGCTACATCACAGAGCCAAACTGCAATGTGTTTCAGAGATCTGCTGTGTGAATGTCAACTAGTTGGGTGAGAAGAATGCAGATGCGTGTGTCCAGCAGGGCTTTATGAAGAGGAAAGTTATTCATTGGCTACACGTGCCTATTGTCACCTTCTATCTGGACTACAGCAATGCAGTATGGGCATAAAGCCATCAGCCTTTAGAAAATTCAAAATAGTACAGAGTACTGCATCTTCTCTGCATGGAGAACACAGGCTCACTACACTAGCTTCCCACAAAATATAGAGTCAAGTTCAAGGTCTTTGTCGTTATTCAATGCGGTCAATGGCATAGGCCCTAAAGCACCCTGGATAAAGATCATGGTAAACAGTTCTGCTCATCAGGTACAATGGAATTTTCTACCACACAGGAAAACGTATCTGTGGAGGAGACATAGCTTTCTTGGGGATCAGTCCTATGAAACAAATTCCCACAAAAACGAAGACCACCGCACACGTCCCCAGCATCCACTCCAAATGCAAGGGCCCTTCTTCAGTCTTGCCTTCCCCAACATAAACACCAGCATGTACATTTAAAAAACAACACCCAAATCCTTCCCAAAACAAACCACTACTCTGCACACACAATTCTCCCTCTCAGAGAGAGGATAAGACAAAGAATGAACTACACCTGCCAGTTAGTAATTGTTGCACTTAATGCACTACTGGAAGGCACTCAGAGGGCAGAATAACAGGACAGGACAAGAATAGAATAGAATAGAATAGAATAGAAATGTTATGTGATCGCAAATGGGAGAAGAGATGGCCAGAACACCTGGGAATGGAAGGGAAGGTGGCTCACTGGTCAGTCTTTCTATTAATATATGGATGATAAGGAAAGGTTTGAGAGCTCGTGACTTAATCCAACAATCTAGTTACAGAAGTATTTAAGTTCTCTTCATATATGTAAACATATGCATGATTTCTGGGGGGAAAAACTGTTAATGCAACATAACATTTCTATTGAAAAATCTAAAAATAAATCAGAAAAAGCAAGAGTTGAGACTTGTACAGCAAAATTCACAGAGCCACATTTTTCATACCTAGTATTTTATGGTATGCCTATAACAAGAACAGTAGGAAAAGAAAATAGTATTCGGAGCATGAGCTGCGTACCCATAGTTACATTGCTGTAGAAGGTTAATTTATGCATTTCCAGACTTTATTTTATTTTCAGTCTGCAACTGAAGGGCCAGATTGTGATTGGCCCCTGTGTGGGTGCACAAGGTAGGAGGAAGGTGCAACTAAATTTCCCCCCTTTCTGCCCCTTGTGTGGTGCTAGGCGTAACTGCAGTACCTGGACTGCAGGCCAACTCACCACACTGAGTGCTGCTGCAAGCGAAGTTGCAAAGCTGAAAAAGATGGGATATGAACAGGGCCAGCGCGCCCACTAGGTGACCCTAGGCGGTCGCCTAGGGCGCTGGGAGCTGGGGGGCGTCTGGCCGGGGCTGCCACCCACCCTCCCAGGGGAGCGCCTGGCCGCAGCTGCAGCCCGCCCTCCCTGCTCCGCGGCTGAGCCAGGAGCCGGGGGGGCGCCTGGCTGCGGCTAACACCCGGCTCCGCAGCTGAGCTGGGAGTGGGTGGGGGCGGCTGGCCGCGGCTGTCGGGAGCCAGGGGGGCGCCGTGGGTGCGGGGAGGCTGCTGGGCCAGGGGCTGAGCTGCATGGGGGGCGGTGTTAGCTGGGCAGGGGGGTGCAGTGGGGTGGAGGCACAGGGCCGGTGCAAGGAAGTTTCGCCTAGGGCGCGAAACTTCTTTGCACCGGCCCTGGATATGAAACATGCAAATCAGTTGTAGTTAAAGGAACCAAGGCAGTGGTGGATGCTTCTTCTGGAATGGCTCACAGTAAAGGTATCAGAAGCGCAGAAAATAAAGCAGACACAAGGGGTTTTAAAGTGCATGGTAGGCACCAACTGGCCCACAGAGCTTTCACACATTGTAAGACATAGTGATGTGAAGCATCACAAACAAGGACAGGAATATCCATTGGATCAGCAACTCTGTGCCTCAGTTCCTCATCTGTAAAATAGGGAATAATGCTTTCCTAAATCCCAGAGGTGTTGGGAGGCCCTCACACACTATGGTGACGGGGGCCATACAAATAAATAGAGTCACAGGGCTCAGTTCACCCTGGGCTTGCATCTTATGTCTAGTCATTTGTACCAGTGCAAAGTGAGTGGAACCCACTATCAAAGCAGAATGGTCGTGTTTTATACTCACTCTGCACAGGCATAAATAGAAATAGAAGGTTCAGGGCGACAATGAATTGGGTCCATGCTGCCTTGCATTTCTGAAAAGTACAGGGTTAAAAGAACATCTGGAAAACAGACAAGAACATAACTGGGAAGGAAATAAATTTTATTATCAAGCCTTTCAGAAGCTATTAAAAAGTGTGGAAAGTACAAAAAAAACCCAAAAGTGAAAATCTATTTTTAAAAAAGGACTTGTGAAGGTTGAAATGAACATAATCTCTCAGTCCTGGAAAGAGACATTACAAACCAAAACCCATCTTCACTTAATCTGCCTGACGGTGCATCGACGACACAGCCATCTTCAGCTCCTTTTGTCGCCCACTCCTAGGTCTCTGTCGACAGCGGGCCTGTGTGCCCTGAAGCAGCCTCACAGGCCAGTGGCTGTTTAGATTCCCTTCCACTCCCCCCCATGAAAAGCTAGAGAAACGGCAAATGGTTTCCAACAAATCCTCACGGCGGAATCCTTTGATCTGCGGAACGTGGCTACTGAGAGTGAAAACTGCATGCACGTCCCAGGCACAAATCCCAGCCAGGCTACAGCACAACCTTCTCAGATTTGTCCAGGGTGAAATTCCGCACCACTTAAGCTTCACGGTGTGGCTGTTTATGTGCTGTGAGGGTAGTGATGCAGGGGAGCTCTCTGCACGCCACAGAGGGAGGTCTCAGCGCATGGACAGCCTGGCATGGAGAAGGTATTTGGGGAGGTGGTTGCTGGATCGACAACTGTGCTGGTCAAGTGGCCCAGAACCTCCACTTAGGGGTCACGGCTTCTATTAAACCTCGTATTCTGCAGCAGCAGCTACAGAGGGGCCATGCTGCAGCCGTGCATAACGGGACATGGGACAGAGAGGTGAATTTCACTCCTCCTCCACTGCAGAGTATGACAGCTTTTATCTGGTTTAAAATCTGTCCTTAAATTAAATCCCCTATTTCTAACCAGTGGTACCTACCACTTGCCATATTAGACATGATCTTAACTATTAAGTCTTATAAGCATTTAATTCCTGCAAGTGGATTTTGTCTCCTGCTGAGTGTTAACCAAACTGGTTCTCCAGATTAAATCCAATCAGTCACATCACTAGAACAATTTGTATCTTTTCATGTAGGCTAAGAACATGAAGGATACGTGCATCAATGGCTATTAGCCAAGATGGGCAGGGTCGACACCCATGCTCTGGGTGTCCCTAAACTTCTGACTGCCAGAAATGGGGACTGCACAGCAGGGGATGGATCACTCGATAAATCGCCCTGTTCTGTTCATTCCCTCTGAAACAGCTGGCATTGGCCACTGTTGGAAGACAGGACACTGATCTAGATGGACCATTGGTCTGACCCAGTATGGTCATTCTTATGTTCTTATTCAGGGTGAATGAGTAGTCCTGATTTATGATTCTCTACATAATTAATATTGAGATATAAAACTTAAAAAATCATCGATATCATTAGACACTTGAAAGTTCTGCTGTAAATGAGATTCCAGCAACTGGCTATTATTATATACATTGCAGAATTGTACACAAGCCCATTTAACACCTCAAGAGCTAATGTAGATTCTTAAAGTGCAATACAATAGCTCCGGTTTTGCAGCATGCATCAGAGATCAAAAGACCGTTTTGAAACTGAAGCAGTGAATTAGACTTGTCCAGAGCACTGAATTAGACTTGAATGGAAGACCGAGAACTAAAATGTCCTGATTTTTGCTGCTGTCAGGATGCTCCCTCCTCTCTTACCAACTGCTGATTCTGAAAGACTGCAGGTCTCCTCTACATTTGTGTGGCTACATAGTACAGCAACACAGATGCAAGAACTTACCACATCTGCAGCCTTCAGAAACTTAAAGGGGACCACTTTCATTTATCGTGGAAAAATTCCAGGAATACCTCTTTATCTCAGTGTTTTATTGCTGAATTACTTTATTTAAAAACTTTCTTTGATGTGAATTTCACCATACTCTTCTCTCTCTCTCTCTCTGTCTCTCTCTCTCTCAGACACACACACACACAATCTGGTATGCAGTTCCAGTTTTCAGAACTTATTTGAAAGTAGAGCTGTGTTGTTTGATTTGTATGCTACAGAATTAAAATTGAAAGTTTAGATTCATCCTAGCTCTGTAAAGATGAATCTGCAATAGAAGAAGAAAAGCTTTAATTGTGACAAAGTATACTGACAGCACAGTAATAACCTTATCTCAATTCACCTGTGCAAAATAAGTTGTATAGCAAGCCACCAGATGACAATTTAATTGTTATTAAAATATGCACAGGCTAATTCAAAAAATTTTAGGATGTTTCTGACTATAAAATCCTTCTTCGGCTAAACTCAATTTAAATTGAAAATAAGCACTCGTACAGCAGAACCATTGATCTAGCTGAGGGAATTTATTGTCCGAAACGTCCTAAAATTTGTTTTGAATTACCTTGTGTGTGTTATACACATTAAAATTATCATCTGAGGATTTCATGCATATTGATGGTGCCCTGTCGTTAAGTTAACCCTTTAGGGATGAAAAATTCTTTAATGAGGCTTTCTTCCATGGGAAAATTGGTGTCCTTTTGTTGTGCTAGAGCACAGATTCTTGAACCCCAGATTGATGCACATGGATACATACAGTAGCTATAACAGTTGTGAAAACAACAAGGTTTTCAAAGACAGTTAGGTGTCCAGCTCCCATTGTAATTCAGTTGAACTTGGGCACCTAAATCCTTTGATAAGCCCCCAGCAAGTATGGCCGCGAGCTCCTAAAGGTGAAGTAAAGCAGGGAGCTTTCTGAGAGTCTAATCCTGCAGTCTTGGCCAGGCAAAACTGCAATTGATTTCAATAGGAGCTTTACCTGAAGGAGGACAGCAGTACTGGCTCCAATTGGTTTATGCCAGGGATGAATTTAGCCCAGTGTTATTGATTTTGAAATGCTTTTTCTCCATCAATTTTTTCCAGGCTTCAGGCAATATAATGTACCTGGGTGCACAGCATTATAAAAGCAAAAATCCTTGTCTAAACTGCCACTTTCCCTAAGGTAGGCATCTATTCTGCTGTTCAGGCATATTTCTAGTGCATGAGGTTTCTTCCTCCAGTGGGTCCTAAAAAGGGTTAAAATGTCAGGCCATAAAAGAACAGTCGGCTTTCATATAGAGATGTTTCACAGGGAATGGCACACAGCAATATATAAGCATCATTTTTTTCACGGTGGGCAGGTATTGTGCAGCTTTTATAGAGACATTTTTTTTAATTTGGAACATAAATTAAATTAAATATTTATGCCAGAGCTGCCAAAAGGAAGACAAATTGTGCAGGCAAACAATTCTCTTCATAAAATTCAATCCCTGTAATGCAAACTGTTGTCAAAGGGTAAGTGCAAGTTAACTTTTTCTTTAGGAAGTTTTGTTTTATGATTCCTGGCATTCAGGATGGAAGGGGCTGAGACAAAGATGTTTATTTGGGGGCCAGTCCTGTTCCCACTGAAGTAAATGTGATTTTTTTTCTGCTGGCTTCTTTTGTAAGATGATGTTTTGCAAAAGTGGTCTATGGCAGGTGGGAAAGAAATAATTGGGGGAGTTTATTTTGTATGATGGATGGACGGATTGCCACAAAAATCAGTGTGTTGTAATTTCTCGGCACATACCATCTGAATATCCTGCTGACAATGCTCTGGCACAGGAAATTATTTGGGTCATAAACAGCTGGAAACAAATATGTTATGTGTCTATGAAAATAAGGTATTTTGAAATACATAAAAGCACATGAAAAATATTAAATCTCACACCAAGCACAGCTGATGAGTAACCCCCACCTCCTGCATTTACACCCTTCCTGCCTCTTCATATGGTTTTAATGTTTACTGAGACTGGCATTTGGGGAAAGAAAGAAAAAACCATCTCTCAAGGAGGAAATCTGTTCTAGACTTGGTTTCAACTCTCTCTCAGTTTGAGGGAGCTGTTCCCTTGGGTGATGTATTCTTGTTGAATTCCTTAGTTGGTCCAGGGACCCTGGTTGCCTGAAAGCAGATCACCTTCTCTCCTCCCATTTTGATCCAATGTCTAGGCCAAATGCCTGAAATCCTTGCTCAGCGTCAAATTCCCCATATTCTGTGTGGGAGAGTGGAATCCTAGTGAGGTTCAGTTCAGTGTCCTGGTAAAAGGAGCAGTACTTCAGCATACTGCTGAATCGGAGCCTTTTTTTACCTCAGTGGGAGAACTCACATGAATAAGGACTGCTTCAGTGTTTAAGGGCTGCTGCATTGGACTCCCTATAGCTAAAAAAAGTCTTTGAGCCTAGTACTGAAATGGCATACCTAGGGAGGTGATGTGGCCTTGTGGATAAGGTACCAGCTTAAGACTCAGAAGATTTGGGTGTAATTCCTTCATCTACCACTGCCTTATCTTGGGCATATCATCTCACTGCTCTGTGCCTCAGTTTCCCTATCAGTAAAATGAGGATAATGTTACTGACCTCCTTTGTAAAACACTTTGAGATCTATGGGTAAAAAGAGCAGGTTGCTATCATTATTGTTACTTGACACTAAGTAAGATCCAATTGCAAACTTACTAGGGGCTTCTCTACGTGAGCATTTAGTCTGTGGCAAGATGGGTTGTTAATTTCCCAGCTGATCTCTAAACCCAGGTCTACACTAGGGGCGAGGGGCGATGTAAGGTACACAACTTCAGCTACGTGAATAACGTAGCTGAAGTCAATGTACCTTGATCGACTTACCGTACTGTGAGGACGCCACAGGGTCGACTGCCCCCGCTCCCCCGTCGACTCCGCTTCTTCCTCTCGCCGGGGGTGGATTGCCGGAGTCGACAGCAGAGTGATCGGGGATCGATTTATCGCGTCTACACTAGACGCTGAAAAATCGATCCCCGAAAGATCGATTGCTCCGGTGGGTAGTGTAGACAAGGCCTAAGTGTTCATGGGGACCATGCTGCCCACACACTACAAGTTCCCTAGCACGCTTTAAACTACTCCTGTTTCAAAGTGAGGGAGCTCAAATCAGACTACAGAACTTGTAGTGCGTGGCAGCAAGGTCCACATGGACAATTGGTATGCTGCAGGCTGCGGGAGGAGGGGAGTAACATCCCATCTTGCCGCATACTAAGAGTTCATGCAGACAATCCCTGTGTGTCTGTACAGCACCTAGCACAATGGGGCCCTGATCTCAGTTGGGGACTCTAGATACTACCGTCATACAAATAATAACAACCCCGTCAAAGCCAGGCATGAATTTGGTGCCTAGAATCTGTGGAGCAGATCCTCAGCTGGTGTAAATTGACAAAGCTCCACAATGGAGCTATAAAAATCGACACCAGCTAAGGATCTGCTCCTATGAGTCATCTGCCCTCATGGTCCATCTTTGTAATCTGTTGCATGACCATTTCTACACTCTGTCAGCCCTGGGCTTTGCCCAGACGCTTACCTTACACAGAGTACTTTGCACTGTCTATCTGCTATCAATTATGAGCCCTGCCTCCAAGCATCATTTGTAACTCACAGAATACTCCAGTCCTCTGCACGCCCTGGACATACGTTTCTGTCTTTTCCATAGAAAAATATTTTCTACGGAAAATACCCAAAGGTCTGATTAGAGCTCACGCCCGGTGCTGTAAGGACAGTCCTGAAAAAAATCCTTCATGGCCACACAACTAGTGCTGAATGGAGCTTAGCAGTGTGAGCTTCCCACAATACCATGCCAATTTTTCCTGGAGGGGTCACCTTCAAGGTCAAAAAGGTGTCTTACTCTCAATGTATATTGGATCCTTGACGTTTCTGCTGAGGTTGCGAGCCTGGGTGCTAGTTGTGCCGGAGGGAGGGGGAACGTTGTTTTGTGCAGTGGGTGTCTTCTGACTCAGATCGGCACTTCAACCACCCACTTGTTTCACACCTGCCAATGAAGGCAAAGATACTCCATTAGAAAAACACCCCAAAAAGAAAGTCTTTATATTTTAATACTGTGATCTTCTTTTTTCCACAACCGTCCAGGGATATATACTAATATAAGGCAGGCTCCAGTAAGGTCAACATCAGATGTATTGTTATACGAGGGTAGGCATCTGAAAATAAAATTATTGTGAGCATGTATTGAGTCGTATATCACGCCGGCTGAGAACACATCGTCTAATGATTCAATAAGTTTCAATGCTCACCCCATTTGATATCACAGGTCAATAAGTGGAGCTATTACTCACCTCTGATGTCAAATGCCTTCCCCTCTAGCAAGCAGAAAGTTTGAAGGGATTGGAAATACCATTTAGAAATTCAGTATCAAATGAAATATGTATTTTTTCCCCTTCTGGCGTATTGATTTCTTCATTGACTGCGATGAGATTTGATTATCTAATCTGATTTCTGACTTGTGCGGTAGCAGTTCATAGCAGTGACATTGGGACTGCTTTGCAACTTCATCTTTAATTTTTTTTTCCTTTTCATAATAAAATGTATGGAACAGAACCCTTCTATTGGCTTCTTTTATGACTTCTCTCTCTATCTTTTGCCTTGAGGTAAATCTTGATATTAAGCACGATGTGCATCAGCAACTGCTTTTTATCGGACAGTCAAGCAATTTTTAAAAACGGGCTGTAGAAGACGGCTGAAACTCTAGTCCAGTGGAGGGAGTTCTTAAAGCTACCCATCCCCGGAATCACATTCCTCCTTGGCTCATTTCTAGATCGCTATAAGCTCTCCAAAGGGGGCTTCTATAATGTTCTGTGTAGCGGATATTTTAATTATGTCATTCTTCTTAAAAGCATATCAGATTGCTTAATCCCTGGATTGAAGCCCCAGTCCTGAACACGTGTCATGCAAGCTCCTGGTCAGCCAGCTAATCAGCAGCAGACCAACCTATTCTGGAGAAACTTGGCTTGGTGCATAAGGAAATAGGAGGGAAAGGCACACCTGCTGTGTAGCAGTGTGCTGCAGAGCTGCCTGTGGGTTAGCAGCTCATATAAATTATCTCCCTGTCCCTCAGAACCACTGTTCTTTGCCCTAACCCTAACCCTAACCTCTACTGAGGCAATCCATGAAGCAGGAGTTACTAAAACCTTATGGCTGCAGTAACCTGTATATGTGGGTGCAACCACAGTGAAGAGGAGAAGAAATGGATCAGGGAAAGAGACCTCTACCTCTATAAAAATATCAACGGTATCTTGCAGATAGGTTGAATGCATCTTCCTGCCCCTTTCTAGCCCCAGATTACCACAGGGCCAGAGAATATCTTTCACTAATAGGCCACTTGTAATGACATCCCGGCTGAGTTCCATTTTGGAGATGTCAGCTGGGACAAGGGTCTTTGGAGCCACATAGCCAGTCCTCGGGGAACCTACTCTCCTCAGCAAAATCCGAGTAGCACTAAGCATGCTTTGTGCCTCCCGTGACATCATTCTGCAGTGTATGATTGGAGAATATGCAGTGTGGTATATTAGTAGGACAGTATCGCCTACATTAATACCACTCTGGGCAAGTTAGACTTGGGTGTCGGCCTTTTGCTGTTTTAATTCATTTCGCTTAAATAATTTGTTCCTCAAAAACCCATACATTTATTTAAGAAGACTGCGCTGGTCACTGAAACCCACTGGTCACAAGTCCCAGAAAGGAACAGGAACTGCAGATATCCAAACCCAGACAGGTATCCAAACCCAGAGTAAGAATGGCTGGTACACAGGGTGCTGCAAAGCCCCAGTCTGAGTATGGAATGGAAGAGTGTCAGAAGGTTTAATGTTGTGGGAGCCAACACACTAGAAGTGGTGAGTTTAGGTAAACTTACATAGCCACCTCGGTGGGGAGCTTCTTTTGTGAGGATCTGGAGTGTCCTGTGAAAATGCAGAGCCCAGAGAGGCCAGAGAGGCCCTGCACATTTTGAACTTCCGAAGTGTTTTGCTGACACTTTGGACCCTGGAGAAATCCTAGGCAGAGGGCTTGCTTCTCCTCTCTGTGTAATACCACTGACTTCACTTGAATCACGTCTGATCAGGGCCGGCTCCAGGCACCAGGTTTCCAAGCTGGTGCTTGGGGCGGCATCGAGAATGGGGCGGCAGTCCAAGTCGCGCGGCGGCAATTCGGCAGCAGATCCACTCTTCCCACCACCAAATTGCCGCCGCAGGACTCGGACTGCCGCCCCATTCTCACCTGCCGCAGCAGCAATTAGGCGGCAGGTCCGCCGCTCTTCCCTTGCCACTGCAGGACTCGGACTGCCTGCATTGGGGGCCCCGCAACGTCTGTGTGCATCGGGGGCGTGGCCGCGGTGACTGCTTGGGGCGATGAAATGGTTAGAGCCGCTCCTGCTTCTGATGGGCTTTACTGTTCCCATCCACTACACTCTTTCTTGAATACGACTTGTCACACTCACTTGCTTGTTGTCTACACCTCTTTGACGCAAGCACCATGTCTTTCTGTGCTTTTAGGGAATGCCTAACGTAGCCTGATCTATAGATTAGGAATAAGAATTCCCAGTTACAACTTTAAGGGTAGACAGGTTCTTGTCCCAAGATCAGGCCCAGTATTATTAAAATTATTATTATATAGTTGGGAACCCCAATGTGCACAGGGGTAATACTCACGTTATAGGAACGCTTATATTTACAAATAAATGTATTAATACATTTAGCAAAGTTACACACACCCTAACTCAGTAAGGTAGATAGAGATACTACAGAAAGTACATCTGAACATTCATACTCACACCATCCCTTGAAGAACAACCTGAAATGTTAACCATTATCTTCCTCATCACAGTCACCTTCCTCATCTTCACCAGTGGCCATCATTCTGGCCCCTCCCAAGGGCTACATCCCTCTCCCCCTGCCCACAGGCTGGGATGCCACTTTTATAATGTTACACAGATGTTACCATGTCTAACACATATTCATTAGGGGTTTCTCCCCTCTTCCTTATTTGTATTTCCTCCCCTTATCAATGATAAGGTGTCCTTTTTCTATAGGTTAGTATATTTATGATTTTAACTCATCATATACATCACTTCGTTGCCATGGCACTCTTGCGGTCATATGTTCCATTCAAAACCTTCCAGAAGCTGGTGTTAGTTCATGTTTCTGTGGTTGGCTGATGTCATTATGGACACAATTCCCCCTTACAATCAACTTCCTGTTCCCCAAAACATATGGGTTATCTCAGTTTATCTATGCCGAAGTTCACAGGCCTCAAGCTTCATGCTAACTTCTGAAGCCAGTGTCTTACAGGAGGCAGGCCTGTAGGTTCCTTGCATTACTGCTGAAAAAATAAAGCGGAATATAATGCAAAGCAGTGACTATAATAGAGGTAAGCTGGCTCACTGGGCTACACTAGCCCAGTGGGGCCCGGCCTCTCATTGAGGTCTTTGTGATACATCAGCATTCAAATAATCATAATAATAGTCAATTATTCATTATCAGGTAATCAGGCCTATTAAGTACATAATCCTTACTAGCACCCAAAGGGCTATATTCTGCTGTTATTCACACTGGTGTAAATCCACCGTAAATTAATTTACTTCATTGGAGTTTATGATGGATTTGAAGTTGGCTGTTGCAGCCTACACAGGTTATATGCTCGTCTAGCGTATGCTTGTCTATGTATAATAAAGATATTTAATGAGTGCATGTTTTGAGTCAATCCAGTATAGGACCGTAAAGAAATGCACACCCTGAACACAGAAGTGGATCCAGATACCTATCCATTTACTAACACTCAAGAGACAGAGCATTGGCTCAGCCCCCCTGGTGTGCTTGTCAGATGAGTTTGTCAAGTGAGTAGACACCAGTTTGTGAATCCGGAGAACAAAAGGCTTGGCCTGTTTTAAAAGGAACACTCCCTGATGCAGCGGGATACAGGTTTTGTAGGAGACTGAGATGGGTTCTGAGACAAAAGTTGAGAGCGCTAAAATGAAGAGAAACTGAGAGCTGCTGGGGTGGCTGAAGAAGTGGATCTGCCTTGGTCAGTTACATTAGAAGAACCCAGGGCAAGCTAGACATGTATGTGGACCTCTTGTTTTAATTATTTTTCTCTGAAATAATTTGTTGCTCAATAAACAATATGTTTGTTTTAAGAAGGCTGCCCCAGTCACTGAAACCCACTGGTTAGACGTTCCAGAGGAGAACAAAAATCACAGGTATCTGCACCCATTCAGACCTGTCGGGTAAGAATGGTCAGTACACAGGCTATTAAAGCCCAGATACCAAGTGTGAGAGAAACCGGAGAATCAGACGATTCCACACAGAGAGGTAACAGGCATGGGGTCTAACATGAGAGGATGCACTTGGAGAGATCACAGTGGGGACGGGAGAACAACTCACCCTGAAACATGACATTCTGGCTTTACACCACTGTACATGGAGCCAAATTTGATTCAGAAGAGCTTAAAGTCCAGTCACACAGAAACATTAATGTAAGAAACATCAATGTTCAGACATTAAAACCTGATTTAATGAGCAGCACTAGGAAGAAATATCCAAAGCTGTCAGGAGGCAGATCGAGAGACTGAAAACTTAAGGTGTATAAATGGGTTACAAGGGATTCTTCATATCTCTATACATTAAACTCGAAGGTAACAAGACAGCTTTGAAGGATGTGTGAAAAATCACTGTAGGTGCAATCCAGAGAGTGGAGAAAAGAGTGCTGACAGAATGAAAATGGAAAGAGAAGATAGATGAGAAGATAGTGACAGGGTTTGTTTGTTTGGGGGTTTTAATAACACTTGCTTATTTATTTTACAAGTACTTTGGCAATCCAGTTGAAATGCTAGAGTCTGAATAAATCTCCAATCATGCAAGTTTTAATTAACTTCAATTACAGCAACAATTGTACTTTCAGGGGGGGGAAATCAACACTGAAATCAACTTTTAATAAAACAACGATCATAGAGTGGGGGGAAATGAATTTTTTTTTTAAATGGCCAAGATGTAGAGCAATCTATCTGATCAATGTTTGATGATTGTCAGAAATACACAGATACATTTCCGGGCTGCATTTCATTATTAGAAATGATGCATATGCTCTCAGGAAACAATCCTTCCCATTACATTAGCAGAGCCCATTTTCAGTAGCTCTTACAAATGCAATAAAGTTCACAAGAATTAAGTGGAAGAATTCATATATTTATACTCTGATATCAGGCTTCATTTTATTTGATCTTTTTCTGAGTGGTTTTTAAAAAATCTTATAAATTAATTGAACCCTGCAATTCCATTCTTATTTTTTCTCCCACAATCCATATTTATATTGAAATAATACCAAGAAGCTCCATTGTGCTAGATGGCATGCACACCTATATAGAGATATAAAATATATAACTATGTAATATTTACTGTTAAATAAATCATGTATGAATCAGGGTCATAATCCTGCAATGCAGTGCCTGGGCAGACTACTGCAGAGCTCCACTGACTTTTACTAATATGTAATATATACACACGCATTCTCCTATATCCATTTAAAGCATTTTATACATGTATATTATTATACGAGGTGATGTATAAATACATAGAAAAACAAAGTAAAAATATATTAATAAGCCAAATTTGTAATTTTCCTCTGGTACTATAATACTTCCACATAGAAGATTGTCTGAATGTTAGAGATTTACAAGAATAGCCTCACTGAGTCTTGAATTTTGGAATATCCTGGCTTTTGAGTGTTTGACTTCTCACCCTTAGCATTACATTAATGATGGTGTTTCCCTACCCCACCCACCCATCAAATATTAATTGAGGTGGAGATTTGCAACAGCAGCCTAGGAGAGTTAGGTGAATGAAACTGAATGAGATTTGGGAACCTAACTTGCTGCGACTCCGTTGAAAAGCCCAGCCTCAACCTCTGAGTCAATGACTAAGAGCAAAGCCACATTGCCTCGGTTAGATTTTTGAAAGTCCTACCACCAGAGAGCATTAACAGCCAAAGAGACTATGAAGTAATATGTTGTCTGCTGCTTTTTAGCTGATAACAGCTGTTATGGTAGATACCAAATGCCTGAAGGTAGGAGGGAATCTGCTGTTAGCTTTCTAACTCAGAGGGCCAAAGTCAATTCCACTAAATCTAGTGGAATTACACCACGTAAAAAGTTCTTGCTATGTCCCTTTTATACCTCTCGTCCCCAATATCCTGGTACAGAGGTGGAGCCTGGCTGCTTTTTCCTTCCAAACAGTTATCATTTTACACCTGTTTGTATTCTCAAAGCTATCTCCACAAGAAAGAGGCTAGGGATAAAATCGTGGCACCACTGAAATCAATGGGAGTTTTGCCATTGACTTGAGTAGGGTTAGGATTTCACTCTAGAAATTTAGTGCTGTTGTTTTTTTTAATGACAGGCAAAATTCTTATTTCTTGTTCTTTCAGATCAGGAAGCCCTCATACATAGGCTTCACAGGGCCACAAAAATCATCTATATTCCTAATACATGGAAAAACACTGGTTAAGAAATATATTGATGACTGGATGGTTCAAGGGATTGCTAATGTCACACAGAGTCTTTCGTCTGCAGAACACGGGTTCAGATGTAACACAGGTGGCTATAGCGACTGAGAATCCAGTGCTGAACTCCTTGCTCTAGCAACATCCTATTGAAGTTAACAGGAATGTTGCATGAGTCTGGAGTCCACAATCCGATCCTCTAAGCCATTGCCAGTGAACAGCTGTTCAGTTGTTTACACAAAATTAATCCGTGATCTCAGTTCAGTTCCTCATGGGCAGGTCTGATATCACAAAAATCGCCTCTAGAATTGGCACTAATTGGCATCTTTGCCGGCAAACCTGGATGCCTATGGCACCTTGGGGGGTGGGTTATTCTAGGATTGCCCCATCTCTGATAAAGCATCCGCAACATTCCGGTTTATAAACTAAGGAACATTAGCAAAGAAGAGACTCTTCTGCAGAGCTGTGATTGCCAAGAGAAGAAGAATACAGCTGCCTTGGCAATTGTGGGCTGAAGTTTGTGTTCAGACATCTGTGAAAAACTAAGCTCTAAACGTAAATATCATATGGCTGCTTTGTTTTCCATTTCTTAACTAAAAATATGCATTTTTCCTGGATTTCAATAAACACTGCATTTTTAATCTGCATGTACAGAGTGCAACAGAGACCAGAATTGATAAATATGAAGTAAACAAAAGGGGTTGGTTAGCAGGCATGCATACACCAGATAAGGAATTAATGATCCCAGGAAATATGGCATTTCTCCCATTAAGATTTTGAAACATGTTGTTCATTGCTCTCAACACTGCTGACATCTGAATGTAATGCCTCGCTTTCTCATCAAGGGGAAAGTGAGATTGTATTTGCTAATGAAGTAGCACACCGCATAGTGCCTAGCTGTCCGGGACATAGTCCAGACAAATGATACAAACTCAGAAGCCCAGGATCCAAACTTATTAACCTCACTTATAACAAATGAATATGTACTTTAGCCCTTTCTTTGCTTTCATCTTCCACTACGCCTGCATTTTCTAAGACTATGGAGACTAATCCAAACACCTGATGTTCAAAACTAGTTAGCAATTTCTATCTCATGCCAAACTTTCTGTTTCACTAAATTCTCTTTAGGGTGGCCAGGGATAGCGTCTCCTCTATGAAAAATACAGTAAATTATATCTATGTGATTGTTTTATTAAAACTTAAGGGATATCATTGGAGCATTCATTAAGAACTAGTGGAACACACCGTACCTACAGTGCTGCTGCTTTGCAATCTAGATAACAAACGGCAATCTGCAAAGAGTAGAAGTGCGATTGTAACCACAGGAGATAATAATCAAATAAGACACTTTATTACTACTAACATGCTTTAAAATACTTTAATATTATGGCTACCCTGATGGTTTGCTTGACAGTTCGGTGAGACGCCATGCTGATAACCTGGATTTCAAAGCTACTATGGGATTTCTGAGTCTTGGGATGGCTGAGGGTAGGAGCAGGTGTGACGTTCTCAGCTACATGGGCGGCGAGTCCTATGGGCCCGTGGTGCCTGGGCACCAGGAATATTCCTGGCCTGGGGCCCGGCTCCAGCAATGTTTGGGGCCGGGTTTCTCCCTTCGCTCCACCCCGCCTTCCGCCCCGTGCCCCAGGGCCATTTAAAACGGCCCGGGGCCCCCACCCACCACCGGCAGGTGCGGCGGAGCTGAGCGGCTTCCTGCCTGCTCACTCCACATGGCTGCCGGCCCTTCCCTGCAGACCCTGGGCAGGGTGGGTCTGTCCCGCCCCAAGGTTCCCTGCAGCCAATGGGAAGCTGCGGGGGCGGTGCCTGGGGGTAGCAGCACATGGAGACTCCCAGTCCGCCCTGCCTAGGAGCCCCAGGTAAGCGCCACACCCCACACCCCATCCCAGAGCCTGCACCCCCGCCTTCGTCCTCCAAACTCCCTCCCAGAGCCTGCACCCCCTCCATCCCCCAAACTCCCTCCCAGAGCCTGCACTCCCCTTCGGCCCCCAAACTCCTTCCCAGAGCCTGCACCTGCTCCCTCTGCACCCCCTCCAGCCCCCAAACTCCCTCCCAGAGCCTGCACCCCCTCCCTCCACAGCCCCACCCATCCCCAAGCTCCCTCCCAGAGCCTGCACCCCCACCCCCAGCCTACACCCAAACTCAGTCCCAGCACCTGCACCCCTCATCCCCTCCTGCAGCCCCTGTCCCAGCCCGGAGCCTGCACACAGCACCCAAACTCCATCCTGGAGCCTTAGGCAGGTGGGGGCGGAGTTGCGGGGGGGGGCAAGTTCTGGGCACCACCAAAATTTCTACAAACCTGCCACCCCTGCTCGGCTACTAGGGCATGGGAGGGTGCTGACTGCAATGCTGCTTTGTAAGCCTTTGTCCTGATGCTCTCTAAGCTTCTTATTCTCTGGGCCACTTTGTAAGAGAGCTGTCCTCATCATGGAACCACCCCAATGCTGCTAGGGAGTGCTCCAGGAATCACTGCTGGCAGCTGGATCACAGCTGGAGATGCACTATGTTACCTGTCAGAATGCAGATGATAGCTACTGGGTTCAATCACAGCATTTACACCAACGGCTCTTCTATGACAGGAGGAGGAGAAAGAAGAGGGTGGGGGTGCTGTAAAAAGGCAGAGAGAAAGAGAAAAGATCAGCAGAAAAGAGGAAAAGACTGAGACATGAGTCTTGGGGGAGGAGTGAAAGCATAGATTCAGAGAAAGCATTAAGATATAAGCAAAACCATGATAGGGAGGAAACCAGACCTGCCTCCCCAGCTCTGAAGATGCTTCAGGAAGATAGCCTATGGTATGAAAGTCTGCTTTGAGATCAAGGAAAAAATGAAGGCAAGGAAAGCATCCTCATCAGAGAGAGAAGGGTGGTTAATTACACAGAAGAGAATAGCTTCTGTGCTGCACACAGTGCTAAACCAAGAATGATATCAGCTGAAGACACGGTGTGATTGGAGAGACGAAATAAGGTTATTTTCCCAAGGACTCTGTTGAATGTGATGGATCTTTTTACTTTGCAGCCTTTTGCTGCATTGCTCACAAACTGTACCCTCACGTTCCCTCCAAGGTGAGGTTCATCATTTCATTTCCTTACTGAAAACCAGTAAATGTGATTCCACTTACATTTTACCTTCTTCCTTTGGTGGACATAAGCTGTAGCATCCCTTCAAGTTAACAACAATACTTTGCATCTCTAGCACCCTCCCTCAGAGTATCTAAAGTGCTCTGCAAACCTCAACAAATTAAACCTCATTGCACTCCTGTGAGGTAAGTAGTATAATCACCATTTTACAAATGGGGACACAGAGTAAATGCCATGTCCTGCAAAAGCTTATTCGCAGAGGCTATCTTTACTCATCCGCTGACATCAAGAAGACTACTTACATGAATAAGGGTTTGCAGAACTGGTGCTAAGTCACTTGGCTATGATCAGATAGAGCCTGGCAGAACCAAAGAAACAACCCCAGCCCTCCTCACTCCTCCTGTGCTTTAGGCATGAGGCCACCATTCCTCTCCTACTTTCCAAAACTATCCAGTTCAGCAGGCAATTTCACCATTGCTGTCTACAAGCAGAATCTATAAAGAAGGCGTAAAATTATAATGGAGAAAATACAAACAAAATAAAATAGTAAAATAGATTGCAATATTGTGTAGATCCTTTGCTAACCAGATACACGCTTGCCTGATTCTTCAGTTACATATAAAAGATTAACCACTGGGAAAGTTTACGGACCTCACGATTTCCTTGTCGGGAAGAAGCATTTCTTGCAACAATTTGTTATTCCCTTGTTATCCTCTAGTCTGTTACAGAAGAGAGTGTCTTCCCAAGAATCATATGGGCTTCATAGATTTCTGCATGAGAGGAATCCAATAGATTGTCCTGACTAGAGTTGTGTGAATAATGGATTTTTCAGTTCACTAGCAATTCTGAAAAAGGAAAAAGATTTTCTTTCATGGCAATCCAAAAATGATTTTTTTTAAAATTTTCAGTGCATCAAAAAGTTTTTTAAAAAATGGTTTCACGTTGCGCAAAACTTTTCATCTGAGCCAAAATAAAATGTGTCATTTAGATTTTGAGAAATTTAAACAAATATTTTGACAATTTTATCTAAAATTGAAGGTGGTGAAACAAAAAAGGCATTTTGAACCAAAAAAACCAAAAATTTTGTTTCAAAAAGGTCAAAATGTAACAGCCCTGGAGCACCCACGGAGTCGGAGCCTATGGTCATTAACAGGGAGAAGACTCTATGCTCAAAAGTGTACTAGGAGTGCATTTGTGCCTAATAGCTGAATAGGGTGGAGTAAAGCACTTCAAGAAAAGCAGTGTTCTCTAGTGGAAAGAGCACTGCACTGGTCTGGGACTCAGGAGACCTGGGTTGTATTCCTAGCTCTGCCACTGGTGACCATGGAAAAGTCATTTCACCTGTGTGCCTCAGTTTTCCCATATGCAAAATAGGAATAATGATTTACCCTCCTTCGTAAACCACTTTGAGACCTACTGATGAAAAGTACTATATAAGAGTTATGTATTATTAATTAACTCTCACAGCAGTCATTGCACTGTGATAATTAGGTTTCTTTACTGTGGATGCTTTATATGCAAGTAGGAAGTGAGGCCATCAGCCACTTCACATAAGCCACTGAAAACTCACTAGGTGCTAAACCGAGCTGGATTCGAACCAGTGATCTGGATGTGAGAGGATCTGTTTATCAGCAACCAAGCCTAGTAGCCAGCCCCAAACATAGCTGCATTAATACTAGTCGCATGTCAAAGTCCCAAAGAAAATTACAGAAACGCTTCTAACAAGTTCAGATCAGGACATGTGGTGTTATTCTATGGAACAGCCTAGTTATAAAAGGATAGTGCCACATGGGGACAATATTTTATCTGTCGTCATATTGGTTTATTCATTGTTACTTTTGATAATAAGTCTCAGTCAAAATGTTCAAAAGAGGACTTACGTGAGCTAATACCAAAGCAAACAAGCTCAGCAGAATGGTTATGACATGTAGCTTGTATTAATGAAATATAGAACAAACCACATGTTTACTAAAATAAAATGTTCTAATTCTTAAACTCCGTAGGTTAAACTATAGAAAGCCAAGGACACAGTAGAGACTAATTAAGATTAGCTGAAGGCCCAAATAAACCCAGATCCATGTAATATGATCCTCTAGAAAAAGGTTTCAGAGTGGTAGCCGTGTTAGTCTGTATCAGCAAAAACAACGAGGCGTCCTTGTGGCACCTTAGAGACTAACACATTTATCTGGGCATGAGTTTTCATGGGCTAAAACCCACTTCATCAGATGCATGGAGTGAAGAAAACAGTAAGCAGAATATGTGCTATAATATATATATATATATATATATATATATATATATATATATTCTGCTTGCTGTTTTTTTCACTCCATGCATCTGATGAAGTGGGTTCTAGCCCACGAAAGCTTTTGCCCAAATACATTTGTTAGTCTCTAAGGGGCCACAAGGACTCCTCATTGTTTTTTTCTAGAAAAGGAGACTTTTCTAAGCTATCGTTGCACAAAAGCAAACCAGGCATCTGGCACTTCTTAACACAACGAGGTCCAGACACACTGCATCCTCCAGCTTGGGATAAAAAGGAAAACCCTTAGTAAAGGGTTTTTAATATCTTATGAAAGCCCTGACCCAGCAAAGCACTTCAGCACATCCTTAGCTTTAAGCTCATGAGTAGTCCCACTGAAGTCACTTATAAAGGCCCTGTCAATGGAACTTCTCATGATCTTAAAGTTAAGCATAATTGCTTTGTTGGACAAGGGCATAAGAGTGTTACCACAAGCCTAGAGGGAGGTAAATGGAGTTTCTACTGCTTAAAAAAGACACAAAAGAGCATCTAGGCATCTACTCCACATCTTACAAACCTGATTTCAGTTGCAGGGAAGATACTGACGACACTGACAAAAGACAAGAGATTACCTAACTTGTAGGCTACATATTTTAGCTGGAGACAGCACAGATTCATAAAAGGGAGATTATGCGTGACAAATGTGCTTGAATGCTTTGAGTACATTACCAAATTGGTAGGCAAAGGTGAAACCATAAACATAATGTAGCTGGATTTCAAGAGTGCATTTGATAAATTGTCGTACCGAAAAGAGAGAGTAGTAATGCTGGTCTATTGGGGATGAGTACTGACAGCCATTGCAAGTGGGCTTCAGGATAGGCAACAGAATCCCAAAGGAAAGAGGTCAGTATTGGTGATACAGTCAATGCAATGTTTTGCAGAAGATTGGTTCTAATGCCATGACCTTTCTTCTTCACAGGGTATGTGAGTGATTGATCTGTTTGTCCAGATGCTTAGAAAGGACCTATCCCTGTGGTAACAGAACAAGTCAAGAAGGGTCTCGTATCAAAGTAACTGCATCTGTTGTGGCATAGTCAGAAGAGTGGGAGCAGATAGAGTGGAGATGGGAGGCAGCAGCAAATGCAGAAGAATAGGAGCGAAAAAGAAACCAAAGTAATGTATCTTATATTATAAATTTACAGATCAGCAGTTAACTGGAGACAGTGTTCTTTAGTTTGTACAGATCTGCGTGTTTTCCAAGCCCATTTTTTCCCCTGTATCACCACCCTCCAAGTGGAGAACAGGTATTTTGTGGTATAAGAAAAATGGTTTCTGACTGGGATCCAAAACCTTGGAACTCTGCTGTTCAGAGCAAGACTCAGGCCATCATTCGCAATGTGTAACAACTTCAATGAACTGACAACTTAGGAACAATACTACATTTTCTTATGTGTCAGTACATGGTATTCTGTATACTACACACCCATCATCTTTATATAGCACTTCCAGCACACCCACAGCAGAGGCAATACAACCCAAGGTAACCACAGGAAACTTAAATCTTTGGGGAGAAATTACCCTATTGCTCACACTGGCTTTCTAATGCTTGGAAGCCTCTTCTCCTCACGCCTCCACTCTCTCCTACCTCATGGCCAGGAGGGCAGACATGGTGGTTTCTCTTTCACTCCACATGGCCAGGGTGTATGTTGCATATTCTTTTCATGTTTACCACTGGTCACCTATCTGCCAAATGGCAACAAATGTCTGGGGCTTGCAGGCTGGTTTCACAGTGGAGAAGAAATCAGTGATGTGGAACCTTGGTATATTCTAAATGTAACTTCTTTTATGTAAACATATACACCTCCTGGAACAGAGGTGGCTACAAACAGGCAGATAGTGCCCTCTCCTACAAATCACAGCCCACCACCAATGCCCAGTTCCCAGCGAGCAACTCTGACTCAAGAATTGACTCTAATCAGAATCCAAGGCACAGAGCAAACTCCCCTGCTGCTCATACATCTCCCTCTACCGAGAACTGGGCATAGCAAGAACAGTAATCCCACGGCATGTCTTTCCATGACTAAACATTTGCTCTCACATGAAGAAAAAGAACTTGCAAGATTGTGCAATAGCGCCAACTGGTGACACCTGCCATAACTCTCTCATGCCATTTATTCATCAGGAAGAGGACCAGGGCCTGCTTGGCTGGATTTTCCCCCAGAGCAGGAAAGCAGGGAGTGCACTGATCTTTGCTGGGCCTAAAAATCAGGCATAGCAAACAAAACAATGATCAATGAATTCAGAGTTCCAAGGTAAATACAGACTCTCCCAAAAATTGTGTGGGTGGGGTCTCAGCAATGAGTTTCAGGGGTCTAACACAAGCTGGCTCTGGTTATTCCTGGGGGTGGGCTTGTAGACATGATATTCTATAAAGAACAAGCACTCTGTCTAAAATTCAAGCAAAAGACGTGGTGATAAACCAGGTTCTACTGAAAGGAGCTGACTGCTTTTCATTTATATAAATTATAAATTCTGACCTTCCTTATTAATTTTTTAAAAATCAATTCAGAAAAATGGGCATTACCAAACTAAAAGAAAGCCCCAAGAAATAATACAAAAGAATTTGGCTCACTCCTGGATAAATCTGGCCCATTACTTGTAAATCTGAACACATGGGGATAAAAAACAGGATATTGCAGAGAATAGGAAGGGGTAATAGAAGGCAGCTTGAATGATTTGGAACTTCAGGGGTATGAATTGTATTGGAAAGATTATCTAATTAACTTAGTCTTCTTGTCTTTGAAATAAGAATCAGCTCTGAGAGACACTATATTTAAGATCCTGGAAAAAGCAGATAGACAGCAATAAGACATTTATGATCAGGCAGAGTAACTAATTCCGAAACAAGAGGTCATTGATTGAAGTTGACAGGGAACTAGCATATAAACTATTCATGCAGGATAGTGATATACAAAGAGCCTAGAATGGGGCACAAACTAGAAAAAGCAGCAGTAGGGGTGAGTAGTTCTATTTAAAGGAGGAGCTGGATGTATTTTTGGAAAAGGAGAGCATTTCTGGGCTACAGCTACAAAGGCCTTGCCCATAGTGGGGAATAATCTCAATTTCAGCAATTGGTGGCCAGCAACCAGTGCAGCTGAGCCAATGCAAATGCCTAGCGTACACAAGGAAATCTGTAATTTCCAGTGGTGTTGTATAGATCTGCTGGGAACCAAGATAAGCACTGGTGCAAATCATAGATTGTCTACAGTACGGGCTCCTGCTGACACAACCACTGTTACCTCTAAGCTGTGCACGTGTGCACAGATCCTAAACCCCGCGCACACGGCGAAACACCGAGCGCACAAAAAATGAAATAATACATCGGAGCCAGGCCGAAATATCATTTATGGGCGACTTTTGACATTGTTCACCCGTCATCTATCAACACAGCCAGATTCTACTAGCTGGCAGGCGGTGGGAAAGAGAAAGGAGGTCAATGAATCGTACCCCTCCCCGCCAGCATTTCGAACATGGAACATTGATCATGTAGGATGGTCGGGACCCACACATCTCCTTGTATAAGCATTTTACTCGCTTGGATGCATTTGCCTCATGGTGCACAAATTTGAACTCTGCTTCAAAACTTTGCACTGAAGAAATTTTTTGTGCACACGGCCTGTCAAAAATTAGAAGGAACATTGGACACAACCCCATGTGATGCTAATCAGGGCTAATTACATGTAAAAAAATGTTGGGATATGATGGTGGAATATAGTGTATGATAATTCATTTCTTCTGGATTTGCAAGGCAGAACCTTAAGAGATCCTGGATGGTACCCAAAGTAGATTTAAATTTGTAATTAAAAGCTAAATGTCAGTTAAAGACCTGGTTGTGTTGTCAGCAAACTACTATTACGTCAGAGGGGGGAAATACTAAAAACAACTGCTTCTGATTTTGCAAGACAAACTCACATTCTGCACTGTCTCACTGGACTCTTGAAGTGGGAGATGCAAGATGCCTTCCCCCTTAGGCACCTTCTTTTCAGCAAGTCAGGTACAACATCAGTCCCTGCACTCACCTAATTTCAGAGATGGTCCAATGCTAATGAGGCACAACCCACACCAAAGGGGACAGTACTATGGCCTCATCTCTCACCCACACCACCAGTGGAGCTGACTGGACATGCAGGGGAAAACATGTTTCCTCGCACTCTTCGGAGGTTGTAGCATGAGCGCAGGAGTCCCCACTGGGCAGCAACCTGGTGTGAGGAGGGGAAATGAAAATAAACTGGATGCCTCCCTAAGAAATTCTCACACAAAAAGCAGAACTGGAGAAAGAAAATTCAAGCACCTTCTGAATCATCGACTGGCAAGGAAATATCAGTGCAGTACTCAAGTTTGCCAGATGAACTCCCAATGGCCAATGAAATGGTTACATCTTCCCATGATGCTCCCTATGTATTGCATGTCTACAGGTGTCAAACAATGGTGGAGATTAGTAATCCCCTAAAGGGGGAGGTATTTTAGAGCTGCAGGAAATGCTCCTGAAAGGAAAGGAACATGGTAGGTAGGGCAACAAGATCAACTGGTTCTCATGGGGGACTTCAATCACCCCGATATCTGCTGGGAGAGCAATACAGCAGTGCACAGACAATCCAGGAAGTTTTTGGAAAGTGTAGGGGACAATTTCCTGGTGCAAGTGCTGGAGGAACCAACTAGGGGCAGAGCTCTCCTTGACCTGCTGCTCACAAACTGGCACAGTCGTGCTTCAGAGCCACAATCATTATTCTATACTATGCGATGAATCTACCTGCCCTACCACAGCACTGAGACTGGCAGGGCTGGAACTGCAGACATTGCCATAATAGAAACTTGAGAGGATGAGAGACTGGACCTCCTCCATCCAGGTCCAATGACTGTGCAATGCCCTCCCATTCAATATACACAAGAGCCCAGCTGTGACATCTTTCATGATAAGGCTAGATCTTGCGTTTTCATTTCCTTTATCATTTGTTACTGTGCGGGTGTTGAGGCAATGAATGGGAAGAGGTTTTATAAAAAAAAATGCTTACAACAGTTCCAGGATCTGTTGATTAGCACATCATGTTGCTGTTGAGAAAGAATTCTTGGGTTTAGTTATATTTGTATTACTGGGCTCACAAGTATTTTTAGGCATGAGCATCTTATAAGCATAAATGCATGATTCAATACTATTTTATTTTCCATATTTTATACCACAAATTAAGCTAAGTGAACCTGAAAACAAAAGCTCTGGCATGCCCAGGGCAATAAGCAGGCTTTCATTTTTGTTTAACTTCCATCTCTCCACTGTGTGGTTTTGATGGATGATATGACTAAAGAATCCGCACTACATGCCCCATTCAGCATTCCAAATAAATTTGCAACAGCAGAAGTGCCACTATATACCATACACCTTCCACAGCGCTATCTCTGCTGCTCTTCATGGAAATGGCTTCTTTCCTTTTGTCATTGTTCATATTCAATAAAGACACACAAGAGATGACCAGAAAGAATTTATTAGTAGCAGTCATTGTATTATGGTATCACCTTCAGGCCCCAAACAAGATTGGTCCCCATTGTGCTAGGCACTATTTGTACATATTAAGAGACAGTTTCTTCCCCAAGAAGTCCAAATAGACAAGACAGAGAAAGGGTGGGAGGGAAAATAGAGGCACAGAGAGGTGAACTTATTTGCCCAAAGCAATAACAGCAGGCCAGTGGCAAATCTAGATGTAAATCTCAGGTGTCCTGGGTCCCGGTTTAGTGCCCTTTCCACTGGACCACACTACCTCTCCAATTGGCAACAGCAGAACATGCAGATGAGCCATCTTGGTGCATATGCTGGGATTGCACAGTGAAGATGCTACTAAAACACAACATTGGAACTTTGCAAAGTATTTACAGTCACATTTAAAACGTTCAAATTTTTCTTCCTTTTCAAGTTGTCAGAACTTTTGAGAAAACATGTTCCCACTATAGCAATTTTTCATTGCTGAAAAAATGTTGTCAAAGTTTGATTTATAGATTCTCAGTGGTAGTCATCCTGAGTGCATTTTTGATTCTAGAGCTGGGTTCACTGGGATTGATCATGAGGCTGAAGTCTCATAGTATTTCTGGTTCTCATGTGGGGACTTCAATCACCCCGATATCTGCTGGGAGAGCAATACAGCAGTGCACAGACAATTCAGGAAGTTTTTGGAAAGTGTAGGGGACAATTTCCTGGTGCAAGTGCTGGAGGAACCAATTGGGACAGAGCTCTTCTTGACCAGCTCACAAACAGGGATGAATTAGTAGGGGCAGCAAAATTGGATGGGAACCTGGGAGGCAGGGACCATGAGATGATCGAGTTCAGGATCCTGACACAAGGAAGAAAGGAGAACAGCAGAATACGGACCCTGGACTTCAGAAAAGCAGACTTTGACTCCCTCAGGGAACTGATGGGCAGGATCCCCTGGGAGAATAACATTAGGGGGAAAGGAGTCCAGGAGAGCTGGCTATATTTTAAAGAATCCTTATTGAGGTTGCAGGAACAAACCATCCTGATGTGTAGAAAGAATAGTAAATATGGCAGGCAACCAGCTTGGCTTAACAGTGAAATCCTTGCTGATCTTAAACACAGAAAAGAAGCTTACAAGAAGTGGAAGATTGGACAAATGACCAGGGAGTATAAAAATATTGCTCAAGCATGCAGGAGTGAAATCAGGAAGGCCAAATCACACCTGGAGTTGCAGCTAGCAAGAGATGTTAAGAGTAACAAGAAGAGTTTCTTCAGGTATGTTAGCAACAAGAAGGTGGTCAAGTAAAGTGTGGGCCCCTTACTGAATGGGGGAGGCAACCTAGTGACGTAGGATGTGGAAAAAGCTAATGTACTCAACGCTTTTTTTGCCTCTGTCTTCACGAACAAGGTCAGCTCCCAGACTACTGCACTGAGCAACACAGTATCGGGAGGAGCTGGCCAGCCCTCTGTGGAGAAAGAAGTGGTTCAGGACTATTTAGGAAAGCTGGACAAGCACAAGTCCATGGGGCCGGATGCACTGCATCCGAGGGTGCTAAAGGAGTTGGCAATGTGATTGCAGAGCCATTGGCCATTATCTTTGAAAACTCTTGGTGATCGGGGGAGGTCCCTGATGACTGGAAAAAGGCTAATGTAGTGCCTATCTTTTAAAAAGGGAAGGAGGAGGAGCCGGGGAACTACAGGCCAGTCAGCCTCACCTCAGTCCCAGCCTAGATAAAGTACTATAGTAATTAATACTGATGCAGTTTGAATCTTCCTTATATTTATAGTATAGTCTCACATGACTGGTGTACCTTTCATAAGGAAAGCACAGCCTCATGAGAATCTGGTCTTTTGTGCCAATGACATCAAAGGCCCATGTGTCTCTTAATTAACTGAGGCTTTCGGTCCTCTAGACTACTCCTTTATTTAATCCCCTAATTTATGTAGCCAGGGAACTGCTTGCATTTTCCTAAATTTGAGATTATAATATAGCCTCATTACTATCCTTACAAAATTGCAACCGTAGTCTATAATCATAGCTCAAAAAACTGCAGGGTCATTATCAAATGCTCTATATACCCTCCTCCAGTACATCTGGAGGAGGGCATATAGGGAGGTTGTGGAATCTCCATCATTGGAGATTTTTAAGAGCAGGTTGGACAAACACCTGTCAAGAATGGTCTAGATAATACTTAATCCTGCCATGAGTGCAGGGGACTGGACTAGATGACCTCTAGAGATCCCTTCCAGTCATATGATTCTGTGATCTGCTATACCAGATTTAGATCAAAGTGATGTTTGTGGAACAAGCCCTTATTAAACTATTATACCACCTGCTACACTTGTTATGTTGCTTCTTTGTGATGTGGAACCCACCAGTGACCATTCCACACCTAGTAGTCCTTGATATTCCTCTTTAAAGAAAAACACTTCACATTGCAGTATGTCTTCTTGCTCAGTAATTCAGATTCTTACCATGTTATCTGTAGCCTACAGTTGATTCTCTAATGCCCTGCACCTTGTGTGGTCATTCACATCTGTGCAAAGTGAGTGTAGAATGCTACCAAACCAGAGTGTGCAAGACAGGTGAGAACCAGGATCAACATCACAAAAGTATAAGTTATGGGCCAGAAAATACTCCTCTAGCAACATCTTCTCTCCAACGCCAATTAAAACCTACCATCCAATATGGAGCTCTGATGATGAACACAGTAATAAAGAGTGTGTCCCTGCAGACAACAAGAGTTAGATGTCTGGAGTTGGCAGCAGTATTTGGTGTAAAAACCATTTTGTAGCTCTTCCTCCACTTGCACCATTTCTCTCTCCTCTTACAAATCATTTTTTCCATCAAGTGTAAACGGCTAGCCCTTACGTACAATGTTCTGCTCAGCTCTGCCCTGCATACATCTCTGCTCCCATTTCTACCTACTCCCTTCACACTAAACGAGCTCTTTGCAAGCCTCCAACCTACCCCTGCCCTTCCCACTCTCAGCCTTTGTGCTTTCCGACTCTCTAAACCCTATGTGTGGTACAATCTGTCACTTCTGATGCCAAACACCAGTTGGCCACTCTTTCTTTGCTCAAATTCTCCTTAATGCATGCTTTGAAAGTCCATTCCCCCAAAGAAAGCCAGTTTCACTATTTAACTGGCTAAACTTTTATTAAATATAACTAACAAGAAATATACAAAACCCAATAATTATGCTTTCTGTGGGGAAAAAAACAGCCCTCCCATGAATCCTCCTGCCTTCCTCCTCTCCCCTAAACAGCATCTTCCTCCCCATACATACACATTGCCTCTGCTGCCTCCTGCCCTCTCTCCTGTGATCGAACCTCATCCATGCCGGACTTCCTCCTCTTATACTCTGCTTCCCCAGAAGGGCATCCACTCCACAAAACCAGCTCCCTCTTCTGTTCCCTTTGCCTCACAGAGGGACCCACACCTTCTTCTTCTTCTACCCTTCCTGAACCCTTCTTCCCTCTGCCTGCCTTGCCTTGAACTAGAACAACAACGATTAGGGGTATGGAACAGCTTCCATACGAGGAGAGATTAATTAAGAGTGGGACTTTTCAGCTTGGAAAAGAGACGACTAAGGGGGGATATGATTGAGGTCTAATAAAATCGTGACTGGTGTGGAGAAAGTAAATAAGGAAATGTTATTTACTCCTTCTCATAACACAAGAACTAGGGGTCACCCAATGAAATGAATAGGCAGCAGGTTTAAAACAAACAAAAGGAAGTATTTCTTCACACAATGCACAGTCAGCTTGTGGAACTCTTTACCAGAGTATGTTGTGAAGGCCAAGATTATAACAGGGTTCAAAAAAGAACTAGATAAGTTCATAGAGGATAGGTCCATCAATGGCTATTAGCCAAGACAGACAGGAATGGTGTCCCTAGCCTCTGTTTGACAGAAGTTGGGAATGACAGAGAATGGATCACTTGATGATTACGTGTTCTGTTTATTCCCTCTAGGGCACTTGGCATTGGCCACTGTCAGAGGTCAGGACACTGGGCTAGATGGACCTTTCGTCTGACCCAGTATGGCTGCTCTTATGTTCTTAGAAAAGCAAGAAAGAAATAGCAAGCTATTACTCTACTCTAGTACAGCCCATAGAGTAACACCTTCTACCCCATCTCCTTTCCACTGTATTTCCACCTGACTGGAATCCTCCCCACCTGCTCCATCCACTGCCTCCTTCTCTTCCCTGCAGTAGTAGTTTAAATGCTAAAGGAAAGCCAAGATGCTTTCAGTAAGCCTTCAATGATATCTGTTGCAAATACAAATGAACGTTTTACAGCTGTAAAACAGTACAAGGCAAATCTACAGTGGGAACTTTAGAAATATCTTATCTGAAACAATTTTATAATTTAATTCATGTTTAAAGAGTTCAGTGGCTGTGAGTATAAATCCATAAGGTACTGCAGGTTCCGTTCAGACAAACCGTTCAGAAATTGAGATGTTTATTAAAATGTTAATCACATTGCTGCAGGATGTTCATTTTCTCCACCCAACACCATTGGCTTCCCTTTGCCCATAACATCAAACCACATCTTCCCAAGAGACCATCCACTCTCTACCTTTGTGCAGGATTGTCAGTAACCCACATAGCCCTTTCCTGCTCTGATTAATTCTGTGTGTCTTTAGGGGACACCAAACCACCTCTCATACTTTTATGGCAAGTCCTGTTTTCTGCCCAAGGCTTCATTGTCCCACTCTTTCATAATGCCGTGGTAAGACCCAATGATTGCTCTGTAGAACGCTGGTGCTGAACTTCTGTCCAGATAACTGTATACATGCAGCTACTGGATATCTGTTACTATTACCCTAAAATGCACTGGGAACTTGAGCCCCCAAAGTCCTGTCCTCTGGGTGCATTTGCTACAGAAAGGCCATTGAGCTGACCAGTGAAAAGAGGGGGTGAATGCTCAGGGTGCTTATGAAGTTATGATCTAATACCAGGAGGCAAGAGGAAATATAGAAGAGAGATTTCCCAAACCTGAAAAGACTTTCATGTTCACTATGAAGGACGGGCAAAATATTGAACCTGTTCTTATTTTGCCAAAACAAACTTTGTCCTTTTCTATTCATCAGTTGTCTCATAGAGAAAGCAGCTCTGTTGAATCATTTTTTAATAGATGGCTCTAGTGGGAAGTTCTGGACTGGATAATGTTTCGAAAGCTTTTGTATTCATGTCAGCTTCTGAAAGACTTTTATTGTCCATTTCATTCAGGCAGTCGAAATTGATAGTAAAGTTTATTGGTGGTATTATGTTATTGGAAGAAGTGCTGGGTGTTTGAATTAAGTTTCCTCTGCTTCATGTGCGGTCTACAGCACTGCTGATCAGATGTTACTAAAATGCCATCTCTGGTGTGAATTTGTTCTCTTGGTGCAGCTTCTTACACCAGATTCAATTTTATGACTGGCAACCTTCATAATTTTTGTTTCAATAGTATTTTAATTTTTTGTAGTGGCTGCTGTTGCTTTTAGACGGTGATTTGGATGTATTTTGGAGACTTCTGCTTCCTTTCTTTTTTGAATTTCACAAGGGTATGTGTTTGTTTGTTTGTTTATTTTTGTCATCCTGAATCCAAATGAGATTTCGGTTTAGTCTTTGCCAACAGGTCTTCTGAGTTTGGAAATGCATGGTTCATAAGTAGCTACTGGGTTTGTTCAGTGTTAGTCTTGCTTGAAGAATATGATCTATACCTAACTTGTTATTAGGTCTTGGATTAATTTGAAAGTGTTTCTATGTTTCCTCTTATGATATTGAGATGTATGGAAGATAGAATTAGTTCCAAAGTGTTGGTTATGATTCAGATTAATCCACAATGTAACTTCACTGACTTCCCAAGTTTTAAATGCCACATGCACTCAAGCTAGTGTTTCTAGTCATTTTGGACTATACAGTCCTCATATTTGAGTTTCAAATCATTTTTGACTTGCTGGGGAGGAGGAGGATCTGATTGACTATGGATGCACTACATGGCAGTCCCTAAGTGGGGAATATTCCCTCAGAATATGCACAGACTTGTATGATTGCAAAGCCCAGCTGGGCACTGCACCATGAACACTACAAGGCAAGTGTTAGACTCTGTATATCCAGGAATGATGAAAAGAAACAAAGAAAGCAGGTAAGATACATTCTTAGCTACATGACAAACTATATGCAATAAGATATCATGGAACACTTCCACTTCTCAGAGGCATTTGTCCTGATGAAATGTTTTCATGAACAGAGTCAAGCATGATTACCTTGTGCCAAGATCTGCCCATGTAATGCAACGTGGCGCGTGAACTCTGGCCCCTTCATTGCTGCCAAAACACAGACTTGTCCCATCAGCTGTTCTTCCTAAAGAGTGCGCTACCCACTAGACTGACTGGAAGATCACAGTCCATCACTGTCATCGATCGGTCTATCAGCCCTCACAGAGAGAGCGCCGATCACAACACGTCAGACATGTTGTTCTAGTCAGTCCTCCAACTACCCACTGGCCAAGCTGTCAGTAGCACCGGACACCCGATTGACACAGCGCACAGCAGCCTAGAACTCCTGAGCGATCCACCAACTGCTGCCTCCCAAGCAGCTGGGATTACAGGCACGCACCACCACACCGGGCATTCATAGTCCATACTGTGCCCAATCCCTCTCTCTACACCACAGGAGCAGGGCTCTCCCATACAGCCCTAGACTGGCAGATAGCACTGAAACAGTCTTTGATAACATTTTGTATTATATGGCATCCTGCATTCTAGGCTTTACAAGTATCTTGCCAACATCACAGCACCCTTGAAAGTAGGGTGACCAGATGTCCCGATTTTATAGGGACAGTCCTGATTTTTGGGTCTTTTTCTTATATAGGCTCCTATTACCCCCCACCCCCTGTCCCAATTTTTTACACTTGCTGTCTGGTCACCCTACTTGTAAGGCAGGTGACGTACTCATTTCACAGATGGGCACAAAGAGGCACAGAGAGGTCCTATGTCACATACTGAGATGGCATCAGGAATTGACCCCTGCCACTCAGATCTCTTCTCTAACCACAAGACCACACCAATCCCTCCATTTTAAATAAAATGTGAGTGGAAATCAGTGGCCAGATTCTCAGCTGATGTAAATCTGCATAGGCCTATTGACTTCAGCTGAGCCATACAGATTTACAGCAGCTGAGGTTCTAGCTTCAGCACTATAAATAGAACCGGTTGAAATTTTTCAAATAAACATGTTTCCTGACTGTCCAAAAATGGAGATTTGTTGAACAAATGCTTTCACTAGGAAATGTCATTTTTGAACATGCTTTCTGATTTTTTTTTAGAGGAAATTTCTAAAAGATACAAACCGGAATTTAGATTTTGTTTTGGGTTTTGAAAACCATTTTTAATTGAAATGTTTGCCCCCCCGCAACCATTTCTTCATCTCTGAATGCAACAGAAATAATGGTGACAAGGGGTTTAGTTCTGTTCCCCCACACACACTTTCTATTTTCCTCTCTCCTTTTTCTACTTTATAACTTTTTAAAAGTTCCTCAACTATGGAAAAGTTACAGAGTGCAAAAGGAAAAGAAATTAGACACTGTCAGTTTACCAATGTAAACTTCCAAAACTTGAGGAAGCTTTGAATAGTTAAAAACAGCAGTTATCAAGTGTCATTTTTCATTTTGCCAGTCTGTAACTTTCCTAAAGTTGGAGAAGACTTCAAAACTTACAGAATGGAAAAACAAGGACAAAAAATATTTGGATATTATTCATTTATTGCACATAGCAGAAAAAAAATAGGGGAGAAAATTAAAATTCAAAAGTTTGCAATTTTGAAAATTCAAAATATTTCATGAAAAATTCAGGAAAAATGAAAATGCTCAATTTCAAACCTTGCAAAATTTTCAGTTTTTTCATGAAATTATTTCTTGCTTTTTGTTTTGTTTGTCTGGTTTTTTGTTTGTTTTACTTATTTGTTTATTTTTCAGCAAGCTTTATTATTTAAACAGTAATATTCAAAGTTCTGGGAATTTCCTGCAATTAATGATCACCTGGGAGAAGTGGATGTCTCAAAGTCCAGCCAAGGCTTACTAACTTCCCATAATCAATGTCAATGAAATATCCTGCACCAAGGACATTCTTGCTAGTATAAATTACATATGGGGTTTCTTATGGCTGATACAATTTCAGCTGGAGTATAATACAGAGTTTTTCTAGAGCATTAATGCACTGTACCTAAGTCACATCAATAGACTTCTCTCCCAACAGTCTATGCACCTTACAGCTACTGTGATATGATGCATTACCATCACCACAATTCAGCTCCTGGGGATGTGATATTCAAGCATTGGATCAGATTGTAAACCTCATGTATACAATGAACATAATCTCATATGGGTAATGTGCCCTATATATCTGAGATTATGCAATCTGAGTCATGGTAGTCTGAACCCAATTATAAAAAGCAGAAAGCTCTGCAAGCAAAGCAACTATCGACTGTATGTAGTCACTAGTGGATGTCATCATGTTCACCAGATTATTTCATGTGTGTGTGTGGGTAATAGAATTTCTGAATCTCTCTATATATTTCAGGGAAGTATGTTATGTATTTATCCTGAGAAGCTGTTCCTTCCACTTTGTCTCCAATTCCTTGATTTGAAAAAAAAATGCAGATTTTCTTTTTTTTAAATCTTCATAAAAAGGCATTTACGCTCACAGCTACAGTAATGAACCAGAGAAGGCACCGATGGGAGGATTGTTTTGGAGTGTCCTTTTTCTGTTTTTCCTTCTGTTCTGTTCTACCGAAAGGAAAAATCGTAGAACTGAAAGGCAAACTGTTTCGTAAATAAACACTGCCCTCTGTTGGAAAAATGTCCCACCTCCATCACAGCCTTCAGCAGGTCTTCATGCTAAATGCTTCCACACTGAAAAGTACAATACTAAAATAGTATAATCCTAAAATACTTAAATATCAAAGTGCATTTATAAAAGGAGCTAAACTGGCTGTAAATGTCAAATTTGCAGTATAATCTACTTATATTGTTCCATTCAGAGAAGAGGAATGTAAATAAAATAATAACCAGGCTGTTTGATATAACTTGTACAGTGTAAATAACACAGTATCACAAATGCAGTCTTTATGAGGACAAAAGGAAAAGTGAGACATTTTATTTGATCAAAAGGCTGTTTTGTAATGCAAGATTACACAGGACGCTGGGTGTATTGTTGGAACATAGAAAAAACCCCACTATTTATTTCCTTCCACAATGGGTTCTTTGGAAACCCCCCTGACTGTTAACTCTAAATCCCTGCAAGTAGGACGTTACAAATTGTCAGCTGGATGTTAATTCGCGACCACGAAGAAAAACGTCCAGTTTTAGTAGCTGCAATGTTTCTGAGGTGGTGAATGCTGGGATGGGCCTGCACATACACTGCTGCTCCCACGGAAAACACCAAAGGAGAGAGAAAAGTTAGGACTGCAAGAGAGAGAGACAGACCGACCGTCAGGTGGTGTAAATCAGCTCCACTGCAGCGAGGTCATACAATCATACACAGAAGCACTGTGCAAAGCACTCCAATAGACTGGCACGCAGGTGGATGTCATCAAAACTAAGTGGTTCCGTTCATTGGGTCACACCCCAGTTTGGATTATATATACAAAACCCAACACTCTAAAAGGTTACATTGCAGCATTAAACCACAACCCCGTTCTGGGGCTGGTGCAGAGGCTCATTGCCCCAGGGGGATTTCCGTGAGGCGTACCTCCTCAGAAGGCACCTACTGTGTCATCCTAAAGCATGAGCTCTAATCCCAGACCAGTCAGCTCTACTGGCTGGTGAGAAGAAGGAGCAGGGCTATGGCCCTGTGTCCTCCTTCACTCTTGCCCCTCCTTACAGAGGCTAGGGTGACAGAGGTGAATTCTGTAGAGTGATTGCATGTTCTGAAACACAGTTTCCTCCTCTTTTGTTCTTTCAGACAGGAGTCCTCTAGGAATATTAGCCTGTTGGTCCCATGTATTTCTGTCTGCCTGATTTCTGCTCAAGCAGGACGCTTTTGGAGATCTATTCAGAACAGTCTATTCCTTCATCTCCCCTTGCTGTCAGCAGGGGCGGCTGTAGGCACCAGCTCAGCAAGCGCGTGCCTGGGGCGGCAAAAAAGCCAGAGCCAGCCCTGGCTGTCAGTCATACAATGATACCCCGGAAGCAGCTGCAGTCTCAGAGCAGATACCAGGCCCAAAGAGGTGGGTTAGCAAACCTGACTAAGTCCTTAATTCAAAAGTGTAAAGGTAAGATGCTTCATTTCAGACTGGATTTCTGAAGGAAGATGTAAAGAGTAATTAGGAAGTCAGAAAAGAAGTTGGACTTGTAAAGACTAGCAGGCCCATTCGATGGCATGCTGTTTGAAGAGATACAGATTTCTTTAGATTTCTTTAGTAGATTTTCATCTACTCAGAGGATGAGGATGTGAGTCATTGGAATCACACAGCTAGAAGCTGGGCAACTCTTTGGAATGATCTAGATCACCATCTATACAGGCCCTTCGCTAGGTTATTCATTGATAGATGGATAAGTAGATAACAAAACCAGGCGGGACCACTGTGATCATCTAGTCTGACTTCCTGCATAGCAAAGGCTACAGAGTTTCCCTGATTTAAGTGCTGTTTGAACTAGAACAGATATTTTAGAAAAAAATTCCTATATTTATTTTTAAAATTGCCATTAATGGAGAATCCACCCCATCAGTGGTTAATTGTTCCAATGAATAATTACCCTCTCTGTTAAAAATGTGTATCTTATTTGTTCTATCTTCAATTTCCAGCCATCATATCCTATCATATCTTTGCAAGATTATCAATTTTCCCCATGTAGGTATTTATAAATTGCGACAAACTCGCCCCTTAAACCTTCTGGCTAAAGAAAATAGATTGAGCTCCTTTCACTCCAAGACATGTTCTCTAATCCTTTAATCATTTTTGTGGCTCTTCTCTGAACCCTCTCCATATTATCAACATTCTTATTGAATCGTGGACACCAGAACTGGACACAACATTCCAGTAAGAGCGACAGAGGGTCCTGTAGCACCTTATAGACTAACAAATATATTGGAGCATAAGCTTTCATGATGTGTCTGACGAAGTGGGTCTTCGCCCACAAAAGCTTATGCTCCAATATATCTGTTAGTCTATAAGGTGCTACAGGACTCTTTGTCACTCTTGCAGATCCAGACTGACATGGCTACCCCTCTGATACTTAATAGTCCAGTAGTGGTTACACCCATGCCAAATACAGAGGTAATATAAGCTCCCTACCCTGACTCCAGATTCCCTGTTTATGCATCCAGTGATCACATTCGCCCTTCCGGCCACAGTGTCATACTGGGTGTTCACATGCAGCTGATTATCCAACATGACCCACAAGTTCTTTTCAGAGTCACTGTTTCCCATGATAGAGTCCCCCACCCTGTAAATATTGCCTATATTCTTTGTTCCTAGAGGTATAACTTTACATTTGGCCATATTAAAATGCATAGTTTGCTTGCACCCAGCTAGCATACCAATCTATCCAAGACTGTTCTGCAGTAGTGACCTGTTCTCTTCAGTATTTACCACTTGCCCAGTCTTTGTGTTACCTGCAAACTTGATCAGTGATGATTTGATGTTTTCCTCCAAGTTGTTGATAAAAATGTTAATTAGTGTATGGACAAGAACTGATCCCTATAGGACCCCACTAGAAACACACCTGCTTGATGATGATTCCCCATTTACAGTTACATTTTGAGACCTGTCAGCCAGGTTTTCGTCCATTTAATGTGTGCCATGTTAATTTTGTATTTTTCTACTTGCTTAATCAAAATGTCATGCAGTACCAAGACAAATGAGTTACACAAGTCTAAGTATATTACTTCAACATTATCACCATTATCAACCAAACTTGTAATCTATATCTTCAACTGCAGGGAGAGAAATTAGGTAATGGTGTCTGTTGGACAAAATGTACTGCAGAACTTGTTTTGCATATGTATCTGATATCTCTAAGCATCTCGGATCTCCTAGGGTTAAATAAAAGAAATTTTATTTTTATTTTTCCCACTAGCCACAATTTCTATCTCATTTTTGAAGCTGATTGCTTTGTTAGCATTGGGTAGTGTGGCAAATTGCCGGCACTACTATGATGGGTCCCGCACTTTCTCTTCTTGTGGGGGGGTTTCAGGGTGCCATTTCTTGTCCCTGAACTGGGGTAACAGCTATCCTACTAGTATCCCAGGGAAGGGGAGTGGAGAGGGAGGGACCCAGGCCCGCCCTCTACTCTGGGTCCCAGCCCAGGGGCCCTATGATAGTAGGTGAACCACTTGTACCAGTGATTCTTTCCCCTGGGCTACTTCCCTCTCCTGACCTTCAGCTTGTGGGGCTTCCTGCCTTCCCTCTGCACAAGCCAGGTGTCCCTTTACCTAGGCTCTTGGTCTTCTTAGCCCGCTGCAGCACTTCTCAAAACTCTCCTCCACTTTCCTTCGAACTGCTCTTTGTTCCACCACCAATTCACTCTGCTTCACTCCTCCAAACTGCTCTCTGCTCCACCACCAAACCACTCTGATTCAGCTCCTCCAAACTGCTCTCTGCTCCACCACCAAACCACTCTGATTCAGCTCCTCCAAACTGCTCTCTGCTCCACCACCAAACCACTCTGCTCCAGCTCCTCCTCACTCTGCTCCAGCTCCTCCTCTGGCTGATTGAAGCAGGAGGATTTTATCGGGTGACTGGTTTCAGGTGCTCTAATTGGTTTCAGGTGCTCTAATTGGTTTCAGGTGCTTTTAATTAATCTGCAGGGAATAAGGCTTCTCCTCACCCTAGATCACTCTCCTGCTGCCTTCTGGCCATGCTGTATCACATATCCTCCCCCGCTGCTCAACACCATGGGGTTGGGCAACTTGGGACGAGAGGCAATGCTTTCGTGACAAGCCATCTGCATTGCCGTGTTGGCTTCCGGCCCTATGCTGTACTCGGAAATGAAAAGGTTGCAGAGATAGGAACCATCTAGTCACTCTTGCATTCTTCTCCTTGTTTCTGTGCATCCACTGGAGCGGGGCATGGTCTGTCACCAGGGTAAATTGCCGCCCCAGTAGGTAGTAACGGAGAGTTTCCATGGCCCATTTTATCGCCAGACATTCCTTTTCAACGACGGCATACTTTTGTTCCCTGGGGAGGAGCTTCCGGCTGAGGTACAGGATCGGGTGTTCCTCCTCCCCTACCATCTGCGAAAGGATGGCTCCTAGCCCTACCTCCGAGGCATCTGTTTGTAGAACGAATTCTTTCTTGAAGTCTGGGGCTATAAGTACAGGATGGCAGCAAAGGGCTGTCCTTAAATCTGCGAATGCCCCTTCTGCTGCATCGTACCACTTTACTATCTCGGGGCCCCGAGCTTTTATCAGGTCAGTCAATGGCCCTGCTCTTGTGGCAAAATGAGGGATGAATCTCCGATAGTACCCTACTAACCCGAGAAATGCTCTGACCTGCTTTTTACGGATTGGCCGAGGCCAATCTTGTATTGCCTCCACTTTGTTCCATTGGGGTTTTACCAAACCTCTCCCTACTACATACCCAAGGTATCTGGCTTCAGCTAGTCCTATCACACACTTGAGAGGGTTGGCAGTGAGGCCAGCCTTCCTCAGGGTGTCTAGTACCGCTTCTACTTTTACAAGGTGCGTTTCCCAGTCAGGGCTATGAATGACTATATCGTCTAAATAGGCGGTGGCATACCTGGCATGGGGTCGCAACAGTTTATCCATAAGTCGTTGGAATGTTGCTGGGGCCCCATGGAGTCCGAAAGGGAGGACAGTGTATTGGAACAGGCCATCAGGTGTAGAGAAAGCGGTCTTCTCCTTGGCGTTCTTGGCCAGGGGAATTTGCCAATATCCTTTAGTCAGGTCCAGAGTGCTTAGGTATCGGGCCTTGCCTAACTGATCAACTAGCTCGTCGACACGTGGTATTGGATCCACCACTTGATGTTTCCACCAAAATCATGCAAAATTTATTTTTAGTGGCAAGGATATTTTCCCCTTGCATCTCACTGTCTTGACCACAAGCCATGTTGTAGCTTCATTTGGGATCGGACAGAGTTCCTCCACTTACTGGCTTTGGCATGAAAGGAAAGACTTTGGAACTCGTATTTCCTATTTTGCTGGTGCGTGGAAGAGTGGCTAAATGTTTTGAGGTGGGATGGTATAGTCTTGAATGTGACAATCATGTTTTTGATCCTATGGGACAGGTGACATAAGTGTAGCAGGGTGGTCTTTTACAAGACTCAATTGTTGTGGAATTGATCAGATCATCTAGAAACTTGCCACATGTTCAGAGTTACTAAATAAAACTGCTTTGAGGCAGTTTGTGAGCAGTTAATATAGAAACACAGAAAGGGTATTTTTTATCACCAGTCACCTTGCTGCAGTGACTCCAGGACAAAAACTTCCCTCAAAAACTTCTTTCTCCTCTAAATATAGAATTTCCTTCTAAAATTGAATTGGTCTTGGTAATACTCAGTCCTGCAGTGGAGACGACTTTAAGGTTTGATATCTTACAGCCCTGCTTTATACCATGGCAGAGGGGAGATTCCAACCTTTCCAACAGGACACACAGAACTTCCTATTTGTCCTGAAGGTCCTGAAATATCAGAATTTAAACTCACCTATCATTTTTAGTGGTTTTTTAGAATGTATTAGTCATATTTTTATCTCACGCTCTGAAGTGTGTATTTGACTTATGATACCATGGATGCCGGAGCTTCACAAGTGGAGGGATACAAAAATAGTCTCATCTCTTTTTTTAAATAGCTGTAGAGAACATTTTAATTTTTTTTAAACAGCATTGTTTTCTGGTAAATTTGTGGCATATACAGAACATGTGACTGATTATTCTATATCTATATGTAATATAGATATATGCACATTAATGCCATCTATATATTGCATACATAATACACACACATACTCTTTGTACTGTGAGATGCATAGGAAATAATTGTAAACTAATCAAATTTTCATGTGTTGTCCTCTGACTGATCCTTTTCTCAATTTCTGTGAACTGGCCATTTGCTAGAGCTAAGTGACACTCTAAGGGCATGAGTTTTCCTCACAAAATGTGCACACAATTGTCAAACAAGTCTGTACAGAGAGAACACAAATTTAATCATAGAGAACTGGTAATGGCCAGCACATGTGCTGTACTCATTTTATGTGTCGTGGATATGCGAATGCACATTTTTCTTTTTTGCATATGCATACTTTGTACATGTATATATGTGCCTATTTTATGAGCACAATTTAGACACCAATATTTGGAAGTGTATCCCTAATGCTTTTTTTTTTTTTTTTAGAAACATAGGCAGGACCAGTGATGGACTGCCAAAAATTTACACTGGGCTCCCTCAAAGCTTTTCTAGCTCAGTTAATGATATTTATGAGTCTGTCCAGATTGTAGTCACTGGGTGTGATTTCAGCTCGAGCTGACTCACAGAAGCTCGTTTTAAACTCACTAACCTGCATCCCAGAACAGTGAAGCAGCAACAGAAGTGCAGATTGTACAAGTCTGCCTGAAACCCAGGATAATTACTCGTGGAGCCTAGCCCATGCTGATGTTTGCTCTGGCGTGGCTTCACTATTCTGGGACCTGAACTAGTGAGATTAAAGCTAGCTCAGGTATGTCGTCTCAAGCTACCATCACACCCAGTGATTGCAATCTAGACATACTTTATGATTCCAAACAGTACAATGCTGCAGGGATCATCCCCGACATGGTTCTGGTGGAATAGTTAGCAGAGGAGTTTCCAAACTTAACTAATTCATTTTACATAAAAACAAACATGAGAGAGAGGGGATGGGGCAAATCTTAAGGTCACCCAGCCACACGGTGCAGAAATAGAACCCAGTTGATTGCTCCTTTCCTGTTCGGTTCGTATTGATTTATTTTTTTCAAATCTATCTTCACAAGGAAAAGATCTGGAAATTTTGGATGAAACCCTGGCTCCATTTAAGTCAATGGCAAAGCACCCTTTGACTTCAGTAGGCCAGGATTTCACCCCTACTTTTTATTAAATTGAAAGCTGAGGTTCTCCTTCCTGTCTCTCAAAAGCCAGCTCTGCTAACACGGGGCCCCAGCAAGCCCCAACCAGCCTGTCACTGAGCAAGACCATGAGGGGTTCTTTGTTTGCCTATCCTTCCTGTTAGGTTTCGGTGGGTAGAAGAGATTGTAAAAAATCAGGTCTCATTGGTGATTAGCAAATCCAATTTCTTAACCTCCCTAATAATGCTTTCTGTAAAGAAGAAATTATAGAGAACCACCAAATATGCCATGTCTGACTGCAACATTGCTGCAAACACATTTCTAGATAAGACTCTTGCTGTCTGCCTCTGTCTCTGATGAGGATAATCAATATTTTCCCCCTCAAACAACCCCCCAACTGGTGATAAAAGAATATAGTCTGAACAGCCTGCTTGCATTTGCTCTGCTTGAGTGTGGGTTTGCATATTTTAAGCATCTCTCTGATACAGCCAGCAAGTCTGGAAGGAACAGAGAACGGTAACTAGTCAGCACCAAAGGGACATCAGTTTGTGCATTCACAGAATAACACCTCAAACCACGTCTCTGATATCCCACATACCTCTACTGAGGTTAACGTGGTTAATAAATCCTTATTACACTATTGTAATCTGCACAGAAAATGTCTTCAGAAACCATACGAAATCTTCCAAATGATTCCAAGTAGCAAGAGATTAAATAGAATGGTAAGAGAGTGTTATTTTATTTTATATTTTGTCCAGGTAGATGTAAAACTGTTCAACCAGAAGCTATATCAAATGTTTTGGAGATTCTTCATATCTCACTTCAGTATTTATAATTTTGAAGACTCCATGCTGTTTCTACCATTGTTTTGAGGGGGGCTAGGTTGGGGGTGGCAATTTTGTAGGAAAAAGAGGGATTTTGACTTTCTGTTGTCATGGTAACCCATGTATTCAGGTTAGGAAGCTTTATTGAATGTTTTGGCTATTTCTGTATCCCTGCCTTCATTTAATAGATCTTGGTGAGTTCAAATATTTAATTCACCTCTTCATCTGCATTAGAGCTGTTTGCCTTTTAATATTTTTTTAAAAGCTCTGCTACCTACAGGAAGAAATTGGATAGTGAAGGGTGGTTTCCCCCACCCCCACCAAATACTTCCTTAGACATAATACTTCATGTGCAACTTCCTCTTCTGTTCCTTAGGGACAAGGGGAGCAACATTCCTCAACAAGGTCTTCCGCCTCCAAAGCTTTTCAGTTGCCAAACAGTTCTTATCTGTGGCAGCACCACATTACTATGGCTCCTTCATATAAGAGGCCAAATTCTGCCCTCAACTACTTATGCACAGCAAAGGTTCTGTTTACCAGATGGAAAATCCTAGGGAAACAATGTCCTGCATATCATACATGATCTGGAAGAATGAACACAGGGTTAGGAATCAGAAAGGTCAGAGTTCTAATCCTGGCTCCATTACTCTCTCTCACTCCATGCGCAAGTTACTTCATCTTTCTAGCTCCGTTTTTCCATGTGAAAAATTGTACTTGCCTTTCCCAGAGGGGTGCGGTGAGGATTAGATCATTTGTACAGTGCACTGATCAGATAATGTACTAAAAAATGCTGAAGTGCTACCCTTTCCTCAGAGATTCTACATATCTTTAATCACAACCTCATCCTCATTTAAATCTAGTACCTATTGTACTAGAGATGGACCAGAACCAGTACCATTGCTATGATAACCCCCAGGGTTCAGAATCCAAATCTGGAAACAGATCCAAATTTCATGCCTGGCTCTTACCTCATTAATGGGTCAAGCACAAGACCCTGAAACATAACACTCCAAACTTTGGGGGCCAAAAATTATAGTTCTAGACCTAACTTTTCAAAAAGTGACTATTGACTTTGAAGTCAGTGGAGTTACACCTATTTACACCAGCTCAGAATCTGGCCGTATACTGTTCTGTGCCTCCGTTTCCCCATCCATAAAATGGAGATAATTATATGTAGGGGGCAGTAGGGACTAGTGGCTAGTGCATGAGCTTGGGACTCAGAAGACTTAGGTTCTATTCCCAGATTTGCCACTAGCTTCCCGGGTGAGCCTGGACAAGTCACTTCACCTCTCTGTACAACAACGATATTGATGTCCTTTGTAAACCACTCTGAGATCTACTGATGAAAAGCTCTATAAGGCTAGGTATTATCTGTCTTTGGGTGAAAAGTGCTATATACATTCTATATATTATTCTTTGCCTTCCCAAGCTAAACAATTCTAGTCTTTGTAATGTTAAAATAGCATGCACACACCACCATGCCGCTAAATATTTTGTTGCCCTTCCCTGGATATTTTAATCTATTTTCATTTCTTTTTATTGATTTGAATATTTTACAATGCCCACAGATGAGTTTCAAAGGAAACATTCCCATTGATCCCCAAAGTTCAATAACATTTCTAATAACAAAACATAAATATCCCCTAAGAAGCTCCCTTTAGAAACAAATCCCAAGATCTTCAAATGGTGGAAAGAAAATTAAGCTTACAAAGGGTAAATTCCAATCTCCCAACTTGGATAATCAGCAGGTAATGTTATGGATTGATTCTCAGCTGATTTGCTGTAGCTCTGTGGATTTTAATGGAGCTATAAACCAGTTGAGAATCTGGCCCTTATCTCTGTACAACAGTATTAAACAAAACAGGCCAATTTCAGACTTGGTGTATGTAAGTGCAACTCCAAGTCTGAATGACTCCCATCTAGAGCTGATCTGCAAGATACTCCCTGAAATACATCTCTGATGAAAACCAGAAATATTTCTGACCAAAAAAATCATGATTTTCCCCCCATTTTCCAACAAATTCCACTTTGATATCTTTATCAAAAAGCACTTGAGACATTTCTTCAACAGTGTACAGGCAAGCCATCTCTCCAAAGGGATTTAAGCAGTTATTAGCTTTATTGTTCACAGTATTGCCAACTCACCTATTACTGTTTTTACACAAGTATAGAGTATCTATATGATATAGATTATCCGTATCCTCATGTATTTAGCATTGCTTTCATCAGTTTCTCTTTCTGCTGTTCACTTTTAATGTACATCATATACACACAGAGAGATCATCTTCTTCATTGGCATTCACATGGGTAGCCATATTTATGCGGCTCAATTTCTTCCTCTCTACTGCATCCTGCCGATATATACAGAGACTGATACCACTTCCATAGAATTCAGTGGGAGTTTTTCTATTGACTGCTATGGTCTATTGACCACCGACACCTATTTCCTTTTTAGAGAAAATGAACCCAATAATCTTGGCACAGTCACATTAGTGATTGCTATAAATGCTCTTATAAATGCCTTTGTACTATTTTCTGGCCTCTTTTGTAGCTTTTTAACTTCATATTTAACATCCTATTTTCTTGACCATTGCAGAGTACCCAGTAACCATCTTCACTAAGCTCTCTCTGCTAGGACGTCTCAGTCTTTTCCTGGGAGGATCTGACTAATTCAGATCAGTGAACATGATGATGCTCAATATTTATCATTTAGGTTTTTTCCCTGCTATTAAAAGTTCAGCTGCTTCATCCAACCATTGTATTATTTACTAGGAACAATTTCAGGTCATAAATATGTTTTTCCACCTACAAAGGATCCCCTGCCAAAATTCAGACTTGCTCAATACCCATCCTCTGTGTCTCCTGCTTCTCTCAGCAACCGCTCCACTACAACTCTGCTGTGGAGTTCATCCCATTACCAGAAGAAGGGAGATCAGGCTCTTGATGGCTGCAATAACAGAAAAAGGGAATTCACGTGCAAGCCCATTCACGAACGCCTAATTGACTAATGGGACATCAAGCTTCAAGAGAGATGCTGACAAGGAGTTGGCAGTAGAATAGGTGTGACAATCAGTGACATGTCAAAGGCATGAGAGAATAAGTATTTATACATGTCGTGTCAATCATTTTCTGTAGGCCATTGCAAATGCCTATCCCTTTCAGGCTGGCATCCAAAATATAGCAATTAGTATTTGAAAAAAATGCTTCAGATATTTTATGGAAATGAAAGTAAATGGGTGAAAGACCCAATGGAAATAGCAGTATATGACACAGACATCATTAAATGTCACCATGCTGCAACAGCACATTTGGCTACTGACATCAGCACCGTGGATAGCAATTATATCCTTAAATGAAAGCAGTGGTAACAGCAGACTCCGGTCGAGCTGGCTGAATAATATGTGTATAAGTTAACAAATTTTGCCTTTTTCCCCTAAATTTACATTTTTTCCATTATTATACAGCAGGGCAAATAATTCACAAATAAATACAATCCTGTGATTTTTTAATTATTATTTGCCCTAGTCACTCAAAAGAGGTGGCTAATCATAAATATAAAATAGAATTTAAATCTGAAGCCATTTTTAATTACCCAAGATGTTATTAATATAAGCAACGAGAATTTTCATTTTTCTAAATTGCATGCAGTTTTTAACTTGACAGTGTAACATTAAACCCATATAAAAGCAAATAATAAAAAAAAAACCCACAATCAATTTTTGTCCCTATTTATGGGGGGAGAGGCTGGAAATGTCATCAGTGACCGATCTAGTCGTGAATCTACCAGTCATATCAAATCATATGGCTTGTCCCCTATGAATGCACACCTAAAACTGTTAAGATCCTTGGTCATTGGACTAGTTTTTTGAATGTCCCCCTCAAGCACAGTGTCACCCTGATTTAACAGCAGACCTTGTTGTCTGTCATGCTTACAAAGGTTCAACAGGAGTTCTGAGAATTAGCCATTAGACTACCTGGAATGGATCACAAAACATTTTAATAATATGATCTTGACCCCTTTTCCTATTTGTATCCCTCTCTGTTCCATATGATATTTCACTGATGATTAAAGCAATTCGAATCTGCAAATTAATTTTACACTGTGGTGATGTTTTTTGCTCAGATGGTGATTTTAACAGTCTTGTTTGGTTCTCGAACCAGAACTGTGGTTTAGTCCTGAAGATCATCTGTCTCACCATTCACATCCAACCTCAACCTTTCAAATCAACTTTTAAACTAGTATCCACATGAGTTTGTAAAATTATTTTTCTTAAATTGGGATCATCCTTTTTAGTTCATGCATAATACAGCTGAGTGAAGAACTGATTTTTCATTTCTCTGGCCAAACTAAAGAAGCTCTCCAAAAATTCAGGTTGGGCCAACCCTTAACAGATTTTTTTTGTTGTTGTTTTTCTCCCAAAAATGAAATACTGAAAACAAAAAAAAATGGTTTTAGGTCAAGCGAAGTGTTTTGATTGAGTTAAAACTAATTTTTTTTCAATTTTTCGTTTTGTTTAATTAGTGGGTGTTTACCACGATTTTGGTTGGTTTTTTTATATATATATAAACCTAGCTACATTTTTAAACAAAAGTTATTTTGAAAGAAAAGTCAAAATGTTTCATTTTGTTTTGACTTTTTTTTTCCAGCTGAAACCATTTGCCAAATTTGTGAATAGTTTTGGTAAGCCTGAAACTGCATTTTTTTGGTGAATAAACTATTTGTCTGAAAAATTGCACCCACCTTTCATCCATAAGCCACACAACTGACAGAAGAATATTCAATAATAAAATAATAATACCTAACCGTTATCTAGTACTTTTCATCAGTAGATCTCAAAGCACTTCACAACAGTGGAACTTGAATGGAGAATATTTTAGGCTTACACTTACATTATGAGAGAAACTTTTCTGCTAACTAATGAGAAAAAATCTGCTGTGTCTGAATGCTGATCATCCTTAGCATTTAGAGACCATGCTTCTGTAACTTTCATTTCTTTGCCTATATTTTGAAACTTATCTAACATCTTCCCAGTACACTTTTGTTCACACCTCACTCACCTTTACATAGTTTGTAGTACAGAGATGTTGCATTAAGAAAATCTTATCCAATCCTATCATCTGTGTTGCTAAGGTAGCTTCAGCTGTCAAGAAATGTCCCCTGATCTGATCCTGGTATTATGCTGATGGTATTCTATTAACAGGTAGGTTTCTTTTAATTGTGTGTTCCTCAGGAAAAACTCCTGGATGCCTCGATAGCCTTTTAATTCTGAGGAGAATCTGTTCAACACAGACAAAAACATCTGTGATGTTTCTTTAACAGAAATAAAAGGTCATCTTTATGAATTGTTAATGTATTTATTTAAGTCAGTGTCGTGCTAGAGCAGAAAAACCTGTACGTTACCTTGTGCAGTTGTACAAAAATGGAAATGCAGTTGGCTAGGTTCTGTTAGATCACTGATGGCATTGTAGTTTAGATTGCAGGGATATCAGATTTTTACATTAATGTATTTACTTCATCTGGCTTCTTGCTAGATTTTCAGCAGCTGTGCCTGAGCAGGGAATCAAACTTTTCCAATTAAAGATTTCCTTCCAGATGACATTGTAATGGCTAGATTGTGCTTTGGTCTACACCCCTACGCTGAAGAATAATGAGCAATAAGTCCCCCCACACACACTCACACACACACACAACCTGCATGACCTATCTGAATCCTGGTCCAGGTACACAGAAGTAAGCATGGCTATAAACTGGCTTATTTTTTCCCTGAAGCTGTGGAGCTTTGGTTCCTCCCATCTTCACCCCCTCAGAGCAAGGAGGGAATTGGGACTTAGATGTGCCTCTGAGACATTATGTCTCTTGGGGCTACTTCTGAGGTGGTGAAGCTTGGCTATGCTAATACATAGCCACAGATAATATAGGACCCACTCTGAAGGAGGCAAATACTGGTAGAATATGCCATTTAGCCTTACACTAGTTGCCCATTCCCATAGTGGATGCACTCATGTGCCACTTATTTCTATGTTGCCCAGGTACTCTATTTAACTGTAATAGTCACATCTCTGTTGCTTTCCATTCAACTTCTTTATAGAAAACCATCTTTCATCATTTTTTTCATCATTGTCCTTTATTTCTTATCACTATCTATAATATTTGAGGCCTGACTTTCCAAGTGTTGAACCCTTCTACATGCCTGATACCTAGAATTTAGGCACAACAACAGCTCACAAATAAGGGAAATTACCATTCCTAAAAGTAAGAAGGGACACCTCGAACCATATATTACCTGAAGCTGACCCTTGAGGACCCCCCATGTGCAGGTTATCAAATGCAAAAAGCAAAGCAAAAGTCCAGAAACATAAAATTCTCCTTTCCAGAATTCAGTCCATTCATGTAAGCAGTAGTCACAGAAGCACTGACGGTAACTAAGGCCACTCCATGCTGCCCTTCCTGGATGGTAAGAGAGAATAGAAAATACCTGGGTCCTTTACTAGCTGAGATTAACAGCTCTTTTGACAATGTAAATCTGCCAGTCATTCTAAAACTGTTTTCTGACAGTGGCGGATGTCAGATGCTTCAAAGGGAATGAACAGAACAGGGCAATCATCAAGTGATCATAAACACTGCCCAACCAGTATCAGAGAAACCATCACTTGAATCTAGTGACCACACACAAGCCAGTGTTCCATCCTACCTTTTCTAGGCAAGCTAATAGAGAATCTAGAAAAAAAAATCTGTCTCCTTGGCCACCTCTCAATTCTTAGGTTACAGTGTAGTAGCTGTGTTAGTCTGTGTCAGCAAAAAGAAAATCAAATACTTGTGGCACCTTAGAGACTAACAAATTTATTTCAGCATTAGCTTTCGTGGGTTAGAACCCACTTCATCGGATGCATCCGATGAAGTGGGTTCTAACCCATGAAAGCTAATGCTGAAATAAATTTGTTAGTCTCTAAGGTGCCACAAGTATTTGATTTTCTCAATTCTTAGTATCCTGGATTCCTTTCAGTCAGGCTCAGGGACAGATTTGAGAGGCAGAGCAAGGTAGGCAAACATGCAGCATGGAAGCAAATGATTACTGTTATAATTCTGGAGACAGCAGAGAAGGAGATAGACGGACACAGGGGGAGCAGATGGCTTCAAAACTGAAACTAACACAAAAGTGGGGGTGGGGAGTACAGAACATTTAAAAGGATAGGACTTCACAATCAGGTCACCTTAGGCTGATGTAAACATAAAAATTAAAAAAATTAATTTAAAAAGTGGAATCTCACCCAAATTATGTTGTTTCAATGACTGGAAATATGCAAGCCCTCAGACCACAGCCACACTTTTCCTTGGTAAATTGTTCCATGATGCTGTCCAGTCCCAACCTTGCTGTCCCATCTTTCTCCATTGCAAGGAGATCAAGGTCACTCAGCGATGTCTGTGATAGTGTTGAACGCATATCATTTTTGACACATCTTAATGAAGTATAATCATCGCTAGCCACTCCAATTGGTACCATTGGTATGTTGAGAAAGCGTTGACACAACATTTCCATTATGGTAAAACATCATCAAGATAATTTGACCCAATGAAATTCAAGTAGCTCTGGACTTCAAGTGACAAACTGAATACCTTTGTGTCCTTTGTAAAATAATACATCTCAAAATGCATAATCTCGTGAACCAAGTATAAAGAAAAATATGAGTTTAAGAATCTCCTTTGACTTTTGTAAAGTTATATTTTTAAGTCACCTGAGATGGCGCCAACTTCATCGAGTAGCTATCGCTTGAAATCCCTCACACAAAACTGAATCTTGAAAGTTACTTGTCAGATGGGAGCTTCAAATCTATTTAAGCAGGAAGACCTGCTTCATTGTTGACCTACTCATCTACGGGAGCTTGGTTTTGTTCCTTTTGAGTTCCTCTACAGGGTCTTTGGGGTTTTTTGGTTTTAAGATTATCCATTCTATGGGATCTTTGGCTTTGTTGGTTTGTTGCTGATCTACAGGGCCTTCAGTTGTGCTGGTTTCAAAGACAGTTTCTCTGGAAATATCATCAACTACTACTTTAGGTGCAACTTCAGGGATACTGCACAAATTGTTTCCTGACTTAAACCATGACACAATGACAGATTCATGCCTGCTGAATTGTAGAAAGTCAAGAACTGCATCTCTTCAGACTGTAGGAGTCAATTAGGAAGTTTACAAAAAGATGCCTAAGATCTTTGGAGACAGTGTGTAATAAAATATTTTTCTTCTCATTTTCTAAAAGGAGACTGGTGATTGTATTTATGGTTTTGATGTTCAGATACCTTCCAGTCTGAGAATAACTAAACTGGAAGTATAGGCCTAAATAAAGTGTATGTTTGTGCTGCCTAATTTATCCTTTGGTTGTGGGGGTGATCCTAAAAAAAAAAAGGTGGATATTTCTGTGCAGAATCTAGCAGAGATTGAGAGTGGGGCTGGCTGGAGAGTGTGCTGGGGGGGATAGAGAGAGGCTGGAGCAGGCAGGTACATACTTCTCAGTGTCCTAAGGGAAGAGGATGCTATGGAGGCTATGGAAACCGACTACCTTTCTCAACAGCAGCCCCTTCAGCAGTGGTTGTGACCCCTGCAGGATGGGGTAGGAAACTTCTACCACCACCCGCCACTGTGTACTGGCCGTGCTCAAATGCTGTGGGGTTTTGCAAAGGCACTGCAGGACAGGTGGGAGAAGGTCACCTTGGGAACCCTTTATAAATAGGGGCTGATGGCCAGGAGTGGTGTTTGACACATCCAACCCATGCAATTGAATCAGCCCTGAGGCAGAATCGAGCCGAGTGGGATAGGATGGGAGTGGCAGAGGAATAGCTGGTGCAGCGGTTCAGAAGCCCATGAACTGGAGCGCCCTTGCAGGCTCAGGGCTGCTCGGTTGCACAGCATATGCCCGGCGCAGCCTTCTGGAACTTCTAGGAAGAGCTCTGGTGCCCACTGCCCACATTTGAATATGCTCAGGAAATGGGCCTCCAAAACAGTGGCTCTGCGGTGAATTGCGATTAGCAGAACCGACAGCGGCCGAGCCTCCATTTTGGTTGGAGCTCCTCCTCCCTTCCCATTGCCCAGGCAAATGCAAATGTGGGCAGCAGGAACCAGCGCGCTGCTCTTCCTAGCAGCTGTGACTCTGGCTCTGGCGGCGGCAGCAGCGGTTTGCAGCTCTGGCTCCCGCTACAGCAATTCTGGCTTTGGCAGGAGCAGGGTTGATGGCTGTAGTGGCACTGCACTGGTGCAGGGCCCAGGCCAGAAGGAGCAGACAGCTCAGCATGGAGCTGGATGGGGCAGATGACTGGGCGGGGAGGGGGGAGAGTGAGAGTTTATTTGAATGTGGGACATCTGTGGGGGCCCACATTGAAAACCTGCACCGGGGTCTGTGATTTTGTTCTGTGGCCACTGGCAAATGGGAGGAGACAGGGCGCTTGGACCAGGTGGGGCCCAGTCAGAGTTTCCTGACCTTGCTGACTGTTAAACCTGCCACTAGTCAGGCTGCAGACCAAGGCATGGTACAGAGACAATGCTCTCTGGAAGATGACATCCTCCTGGTCACAGCTAAGGGACGTACATCCTTAGTCTTCCTACCGGACCTCTGTGACACAGAGCTACCTGTAGCACACTGGTCACGGAGGTGGCTGCAGCACAAGAAAGCCTGCAGGCTTAATTGACGTCAATTAACCAGCTTCTGTTGGGGATTACTATGGACCCTGGAACACCATTAGGTTTCCCACAGAAACCTGCCTGTGTTTTGACAAAAGTTTTGTCAATTCTGTATTAGATTCAGGAAAACATTTTGCTTTAGTGAATCAGTATTTTCCAATTACAGTATGTCTTGTTGAAAAATTTCCAACCAGCTCTAATCCCTATTTTCACAGATGAGGAACTGAGGTAAAGAGAAACCAAGTGAGCTGCCTAAAGTCACTCAGGAGGTCAGCAGCAGAGCCAGGTATTGAACCCAGCTCTCTTAAGAGTCAAAGCCTGTCCAGTACTTCCACAAGACCTTCCTCCCCAAGCTGCAGCATGCCCTTTTCTGCTTCTAGTCTGCAGAATTATTATATGATAGCTGGTAATTGTGCTTTACTTGAGCAAGGCTGTTAGTATGATTGTTGATTAAACAGGTCATCAGAGTTTACTTGGACTAGTATGACAAGACTGATGTATTGAAGAACTCCCAGATCCCAAGTCAGTCGCTGTAAGCTCAATTGTTTCCTAAATTACAGTGAGTGGTACTTTGCTGCACAGATAACCTCCCTGATACCAGTAGGGCTAGTCAGAGAATAATGGTGGCAGAATCTAGCCCAAAATTATTAAGGAAGAGCTAGTGAATAGGCTAGACTGACATGATTGGTACAAACTTCAGGATGATAGTCATTATGGGAAAGATAACTTTCTGTATTGTGTATTTTGTTAACGCCTTATCTAAACCTTAAGTCAAATGGGAAGTCTGTTCCCTCTCTCTAACATGACTGCACTGAACATTGCTGGCCTGTCTCAAGTTCAGTGGTCTGAAAATGCATGTTAATACCCCAGGAAGTAGAACAGCCAGCAATTTAGTAAGTGGGGTGGTGTTTGCTGGGGAGTGATCAGGAGCAAACTAAGGAGCACTATGTATGATATTGAAGAATGACCAGGAAGAAAGCCACAGAAATGGAGGCATGTGAGAATTGTTACAAACAGTGATTTGCAGAAACTAAAATGAAACCAAAACCACAGGATTTCTCTGCCCATACTGAAGTACAGGTTTCACTTGGGGCTTATAAAACCCCCTGGCGATAATTGGTTGGGATCTGAATAATCTTTCCAAGCACATTTTGGATTGCAGCCTTCCCACTGACCCAGAAGATACATTATCAGTTTAGATAACAAATGAATCTTGATTGGGGCAGAAGTCCAAAATTCCCTGGGATTGATTTGTCAGAACCCTGGTGATTCCTTCCCAGGAAGATTCATAAACCCCCTGAGAAGACATGTGCAGAAAAGACACGTGGTTTGACTTGTGCTGGACTTTACCCAGCACCAGACAGTGAGGAAGCAGACCCACAAATACGTTCTCAGTTTTGATTAGACAAGATGTAAATGCTCTGAAATGGAAATAATATTCCCTTTGCTGGAGAGCTGCACTGCCAATCAGAGGTTGCTTTGAAGGGAAACAAGTAATTGAGGTCCAAGTTTGATTTAATAAGGGGTTCACAAAACATAATGTTAATAGAAATCTATTCTTAACAGTTCTTTAATAATTTAAAATGTCCCCTGCAGTTTTGGAAAATCAAACACAATTACACTGTGCTAGTATGTATGAGAATCAGAGAATGAAATTGACGATAAACTAATCCATCTAATTTCACTGGTTTTTAATAACTGGAGTTGTTAATCAGCTCAGTCACCAAGTCTCCAGAGCAGCGCTCAATATGCCTGAAGCAGGAGGCAAAAGTGGCCTTATGCCACATTTCAATCCCTCCATCTGATTCTGAGGTCAGCCAGCAGCTGGTTCTACACTGGCATCACTTAGCGCAACCTCAGGGGTGCTGTACATTGCCCCATTTTGTAACACCCTACCACTATGCCAACACTTTGCCACCCACGGATTCCTCAATGCTTGGAAAATCTTCAACTGCCATTTTCAGGCAGTTTTAAATTCTCCTTTACATCACTGGAGCAGTACACAAGGGGACTTCAGCACAGGCCAGGATCTAGTCTAATGTTAAATACAACTGTCTTCTCAAATATCCCTTTCAGGATTTGTTCAAATGAATGTGCATACCAAAGCCATCTGTCCTGCCTGAGGATAAGGTAATCTGTTGTATTGATCACCAGAATGAATAGGATTTTAAATTAATTGCACCAAATGTTGAAATCCTTGTTAGTTTATGCTCAATTCTTAGGCTAGACTCCCAGTGAAGAATGGATAAAAAACTGAGCAAAGACATTGGGGTTTGATCCATGAGGACAAACATACACAAGAAGGGTCAGAGATGAAATGGAGCATTGAGCTCAGCAATAATAGTCTATCAAGGAGAGAAGACATGGAGTTTGAACTATCTTAAGGTCATCTGGTGAAGCTGGTGAGCAGCACTGCCTTCCTGCATTTAAAGGCTGCGATCCCACAATGAGAAGCATGAAGGTGGATCCCTATAACCATACGGAGGCTCACTGCCTTCAATGGAGATACATGTGGGCATGAAAGTCTGGCTTATATGCTTCTAATTGCAGGATCAGGGCTAAAACATCTATTTAAAACTAGAAGATCCATCGTTATTTTCAAGAGGTTATAAAGAAAGAAAACTTATATGTAAGACCTAGAGAAAAACCAATATTTTGTTTCCACAGTCCCTCTGCATTCAAGCAAGTGAAATGAAACGTTAATTTCAAGTCCCATTAGGAACAGAGGAGGAAAGCAATGGCTGCCAAATAAGTAAGTTGTTAGGATAAGAATTCTTATTTCCAAGCTTCTGAGACCACATTACCAACAAAGGAGAGGAAATACAAATATTTAAATGATTTAGAAAGTATTTGCTACTATGCCTTCAAAGGGAGTTAAATTATGTTGTTATTAAACTCAGAGAAACGAGTCTTCCCAAAAGGACTAGATCTGTAGTTTCTCTGACTGGAGCTTTGCCAAGTAAAATTGTTCAGCCTTAGTGTGATTACAGCATTAAAATGCTGGGAGGGAAATAAATTTAGCAGTCATAGAAAGCTAAACTAAATTTGAGTGAAATACTGAAAAAGGGCAACTTATGACACACAAATACGTTTTTGGAATGAATAACAAAAACAACTTCTTCATTTGGAACTAAATAAAAGTTTTTATAAAATGTATTTATTTGTATTTTTGAAGATGCATTCATGCAGCAAACCTGTATAAACTGATAAAAAGTCCTGGGGTTTTGTGCACATTCAGAAAAGAAGAGAAGTGTTTCCTTCAATTAATTGGTGAAGTCTGCTTCAGTACTGATTAGTTCTGCCACACAGTGGGAAATGATGAAAACTGAAGGAGTACTGGTTACAAAGTACTAGAAAATGAAAACGAAGTGAGGCAGAAAATTTAAAGTGCTGTTGTTTTACTTATACAACTAAAATTCAGCAGCATTTTAAAGGAACCCAGTTTCATTTCCAAGGCTTTATCTCAGTCATCCTCTTAAAAATAAGCACAATGAGAAAACTGGAGGATATGTGGCTCTACAACTGCTCAAAGAAAAGGCTACCAGTATTTTTTAATGTGGACAAAAGAACGCACTTTTCCCCAGACACAGTCGCAGAAACAGCTGGTTGGAGAGAAGGAAAAAAAATCCCTCAGCCTCAGGCATACACCTGGGCTGTAAAATTTCAGTCCCAACAGTTAAAGTTGGACAAACTTATAAGCAACTGAAAACAGGGTCTGATAGCAGAAAGTGTCAGCCACTTTCAAGAATCAATTTATGAATCTTTTGCTAAAATCTGGAAACATTCGGACATCTTCTAGGTCCAGCAAATGTACAATTAGCACTTGATAATAAATAGGCAAGTTTTAAAGTGTTATGTATTAGCATTTGGACGTAATCATGAGTGAGCCAGACTGCAATAGCTTATTTTTTTGTCTACAGTTCAGTAAGGAGCAGACATGAGAGGGAGGGCATTCTCAGTGCCACACAGCTCTGCTCAAGGGAGGGTGGCAGTGTGCATCTCAACAACTGGTATTTGGTACCACAGGCGCTGACTCTTGGTTTTGCTAGTGGGTGCTATTCTTCGTCCCCTACTTCCCATGCCACCATCCAGGTTCTGAGCACCCACAATTTTTTTCAGTGGGTGCTTGAGCCACAGAGCACCCAGAGTTAGCACCTCCATCGTACACTACAAGCTGAAGGAGGAGGGGCTGTGTTCTTTGCAGCCAACAAGAAATTCAGGAAGTCCCCTTCCCTAAAACTGGGTGAGATCAAATGCGGTGTGCCCATCTTGCACAAGAGTGCTAGGATGAAAGTAAGCGGGGGAGTGCCATTCGCTTACAAGATCACCTTCATGCGCTCTCTTTCTATCAAAGGTATTTATATAGCCCTCTCCCCCATATCTGCACACATCACAATCGTTAATGCATTTTCCCTCACAGAATCATAGAATCTCAGGGTTGGAAGGAACCTCAGGAGGTCATCTAGTCCAACCCCCTGCTCAAAGCAGAACCTAATCCCCAACTAAATCATCCAACACTCCTGTGACATAGAGAAGCACTATTATCCTCATTTTACAGATAAGGAATTGAGGCACAGAGAAACTTGCTCACTGTTAAACGGATGGCCTGTAGTAACACCAGGAATTGAACCTGCTTCTCCCCCTACCCAGGCTAGCACTCAAGCACCTAGATCATCCTCCCTCACCTGCTAAAGCTGCTCACTAATGTGATGATATACTTACTATGGTTGATAGTCAGCAACTATTGTCCATGTTGAAGGCAACTTTTATAACCTTAACCAGAACAAGAGCACTTCATTATCATAACTTTGCTTTCATGTGGTGTCTATAATAGTCACAAATAAAACCCCAGTGTGTCTTAATAGGATCTGCAAAGAGCCAGTATGCTTTTTATGCAAACTGGCCAACAATTCAAATTTTACTGCTGACATTCTTTCGAATGTCACAGAGAAGTCATCTGACCGGACAGACTGGGAGCATTCTACACACTTCACAAGTTTGGATTTGGCTTCCAGTTCTTAAAATCGGGATGTACCTCGCACACCTATCCTTCAGCTAGAATCCTGACTAATACCTATGTCAAAGCTTCTCTCTCTCTCCTTACAGAGGAAAATAAAGGTGTCCTCATTCCTCACACCACATCCATTTGGTCATTAATGGATACATGCTAATAACTTTGATTGCATGTATATCACATTTAGAAGGAAAAAGAAATTGTGGAACCTGACCTCAAGAATTAGACAAATGGAGCATGTGCCTAAAGTTAGCAAAAGAGAGCTCCCAAAGAGCCCCAGAGTGATCCGGGGGATAGGACACTTGAGTGGGAGTCAAGCACCCTAGGGTCTATTCCCACCTATGAGACTACCTTCTGCATGACCTTAGGCAAATCCCTTCATCTCCCTGTGCCTTAGTTTCCCCATCTGTATATGGGGAATAATGCTGATAACTTCCCCTTCGCACAATACTGTTGCAGTTGACTTATGAAAAGTGACATGTGAGAGATGTGTATTACCATTCATAAGCTTAATAGTGTTTTGAGTTTGATCCCATCAGAGAAGTTCAGCAATAACATGATGCTTGTGAATAAGCTGGTAACTGAGAAGAGGACATCCTTCCTCCATATCAATGCCTTCCTAAGGGAAACCAGCTTATGAAAGAGGAAGAGAGACTATGCAAGTGTAACCCACACACTTTCTGGGTGTGGTGTTCTGTCTCATCTAGTAGCACTGAGACCACTTACACAGAGTTAAATGAGTCTGTTCTACTGTCTTAGCTAACAGCCAGTTGGCTTTTAGCTCATGCGGTAGAGGCTCATGTACTAAGCTGCAGAGGTCCCAAGTTCAATCCCGACAACTGGAGTCTGTCAGTGTTACACAAGGAAGGTATTACTGTTCCCTGCTAAAGCCTGCAGAGGTCAGACCCATATTAAAAATTTGACCAGCTGTCAGATTCCTGCCATTCTGCTTTTGCTAGAAGTAGTCCACAAAATAAAGCCATTAAGCACTGTGCTATTCAAGTTATGGAGAAGTTGCCTAGTAAGCTCAGCTGTTTTTCAATAGACTATCTTTTTAGAGATTGATCAGTTGCTCTTGCCATGAAGACATTCAGTCTAGTGAAGAGAGGAGAAGTGCTGCAGAACTGCTAAGTATCTCTCATTTTTCCAATCTGGATCTCACGCTTATAATTGCCATGGCGTAACACTTGAACTTTCAGTTAAGTGCCATTCTTATATTAACAACACAATATACTTATTCAGAACAGGGATATTAATTAATTGGGAGAATGAGAAATTAATTATGTTATAGTAATAGTGAAAACAATTTGTATAGCTGGGAAGCCAAACTCACACTCTGTCTGGGTTCTTTCAATGAAGCATCTTGAATTAACACTTTGTTAGCTGCGTGAAGTCACTCCTGCATGCCTAACCAGAGAAAAGCCATCAAAGCAAGTGTTCAGGCATATTATATTCAAAGACTTAATAACAGGCTTTAAGCGAAGTATATAAGTTAACTAGGGAAAATTTAGTCTTGATTGTCCTAACCAGAAAATGAGATTCTGTTTGGTTTTGGATAATCAGATAAGGAAATAATGTGGATGCTACACGATTATTTTCCCTGAAGTTTAGGAATTAAAGATCTGCATGTTTCTCCTGGCTTCTCATCTTCCATTCATATTTATTGAGTTCCTCTCCACTATGAACAACATGGAAGCAGGACGGAGCCCTATGTCGTCAACTCTTTCTTATTCCCTGCTCACAGCTTCTTCCATCTCCTTGTTCCTTTCCATCTCCAGATCTACTTTATTGTTTCTCTTGTGTGTGCCTATTTCTCCTGTTGGTGGGTGCTCTGTAAATACAGCTTGAACTTACACTACCACAAGACCAAGAGTTAATTTTTACCCTTCACTCTGCACAGCACTTAGGATACTGTCAGTGCTCAACAAATAATAAATATTAACTATTTCCATGGATGGGACTGTAGAATTGTACCCAAACAGGCCAGGATAAATGTATTATCCAATCCAATTAGAGAGAGAGTGCATGTGTGCACACACAACCATGCACAAACACATGCACACACACACATGAAACACGCTGCATCTGTTTCTAACCTTGGAAGATCTAGAGCTACCAGACGTTAAAATCATATTAGGTACGGGAAAGCTATTTATTCATGTTGAGGTAGGTCCAGAATGCATCTGTTTATATTATATATAGTCTTTTTGAGTCCTGCATGGTTGGAAACATTGGATAAAGTTTTGTTTCGGGGGAGATGGAACTGATTATGTGGGGGGAGTGATGAAGGGCCAAGGGAAGTCAAATAGGCATGGCTACGGGGGTAAGGCAGGGCAAATTTTTCATGTGTGCTGATAGGCATATTCCTCAGGCAGGGAGGTGTTCAGGGAACATTTCAAGCCCTGTTCCTCATTTTTTCCACAGATAATATGGGGAGGGAATGGGTAAGCAAGCTCTGACTTGTGAACCCTAACTTCTCCTATTCCCCCAGCCTTAGGCCTACCTTGGACATTTCTGAGCTACTGATGAGGTAGGAGCGCATGCCAGGCAGGCAAATTTATATATGGCTTGTGCTCACTATCCTTCCCGGTCTAGCTGCCGGCTTCCTCTCTTGGAGGAATCTAGCAATTGTGGCTTGGGTTCTGTTGCAGCATCTGTCAGACTGTTTCAGGGCCACTGCCAGCATGCTGCCTTACTTGCTACACCTCAGCCAACACCAACCTTTGGCTGTCCCCATACTCACGGCTTTATTTATAAGAGTGGATTCGAGCAAGGGAAAAGGTGACATGGGAGAGAGCGGCCCAATCAAAAGGGCCTGCAGAAAGTCCCAGATGTGCTTGAATTGTGCACACACCTATTACAATTGTTATTAATTATATTACATTAGTGTCTAGAGGCCCCAACCAGGATCAGGGGCCCGTTGTGCTAAGTGCTGGAAAACTGAACCAGGTCTCCCAAGTCCCAATCCTTTTTTATGTATTTATATCTCACACACACACACACACACACACACACGCACACAGAGTTTATAAACAGTGTGAGCTCATGCTACATGTTCCCGCTCAGGTTCTGAAACTCAGGGAATGGGTTAGGTTTCAGATTCCAAGCTCCAGCCTGAGCAGGAATGTTTACACAGCTATCTTTAGCCGTGTGAACCTGACTCTGTAGACCTGGGCTCTGAGACTCACTGCTGTGGGTGTTTATTTTTGCAGTGTAGACGTACCCTTAGGGTTAGTCTTCACTACCACGCTCAATCAGGGCCGGCGCGCCCACTAGGCGACCCTAGGCGGTTGCCTAGGGCACCGGGAGCTGGGAGGTGGCTGGCCGCGGCTGCCTCCCGCCCTGAGCCGGGAGCGGGGATGGGTGCAGCTGGCCGCGGCTGCCTCCCGCCTCCGGGGCTGAGCCGGGAGCCGGGGGGGGGCAGCTGGCTGCAGCTGCCGCCCGGCTCCCAACTCCGCAGTTCAGCCGGGAGCGGGGGGCGGCTGGCCGCAGCTGCCACCCGCCTCCCAGCTCCATGGCTCAGCCGGGAGCCGGGGGGGCGGCTGGCCGCAGGCAGGGGGCTGAGCTGCGGCCTGCAGGGGGTGGAGAGGCTGGCTGCCACAGGGGGGTGGTGTTAGGTGGGGGGGAGGGTTCAGGGGGGCGGTGTTAGCTGCGGGGGAGGAGGCAGGGGGGGGGCGCAGGACTGGTGCAAGGAAGCTTCGCCTAGGGCACGAAACTTCCTTGCACCAGCCCTGCGCTCAATCAGCTGCACTGCGATCGATGCAGCGGTGTCAATGTAGCACATCTGGGGAAGATGTGCTACATCAATGAGAGCATGCTCTCCCGTCAACGTAATTAATCCACCTCAATGAGAGGCGGCAACTATGTTGGTGGGAGAGCATCTCCCACCCACATAACCCAGGGTAGACACCACGTTAAGTCTATGTAAGTTACGTCGCTTATGGGAGCGGTTTTTTCACACCCCGAGAAATGTAACTTACATCGACTTAAGTGGTAGTGTAGACAAGGCCTTAGATTCACTTTATCATCCTATTGCTTTACATCTGAGCCACTCACAAAACAGTGAGTGCCCTTTGACACTAGTAGAGGTGACCTCAGAACGGTCTCTGCACCTACTTTACCAGACAATACAGGATTTCCCAATTGCAGAGGGGTGGGGGGTGGAAAAAGTTTAATTAGTAAACACAGAGCAGTATAAATATCTTCAAGCCAACCCTCCTCCTGCAACTTTTTGTTACAGTGGATGCATGAAATATTTAGACTTGCTAGAGCTCCACTAGGAATGCTTTTATGCCAGCAAAAGGGAACATAGCCAGGAGCTGCCTGCTGGCAGTGCATGCTGGGATGCTCTATGTGGTCTGTGCCATAGCTTTTCCTCTTTCACTGTCACACACCAACCTAGCCTTGAAAGTGTGTGCGCATTTCTGGCTGACATCTCCCAGCAAAGTGGAATCATTATTATCCCGCATTTGGGCACTGGACACTGAATTTTTTAGTGTCTGGGACACTCCACTCTGCATGAAGCCCAGGCACAGCAGCAGGGATGTTCTAAATGAACAGGAGATACAAAAGCTGTTACAAAAAATAAACTAAACATGCTGTGCGTCTGTGTTTTCTGTCTCGGCGCCTGTGTTGTCATTTCAGTTTGTTCTGCAATTCACATTTTTTTAAGCTGTCAGACCGGATTTTGCGACTTGTCAGAAAAAAAATCCACTCACTTATATTTTATAATTTTTCTTCTGAGTTGGGCGGGAGCAGCAAAGCCCTGTAGTCATATTCCACCAGAGCAAAAGCACAGCTGGGTACAAATAGGATGCTGAGAAAATGATGGAAAATTAGTGTGCGTTTACAGTCACTTGTGGAGTCAGTTGAAAAAGGAAATGAATCCAGGCCAGTTTGATTAGATCCCTGCAAAGCATGCTGCCTTTGTAATTCATACAGCAAGTCAGTAAAGAATAGAGCACCTCAGCATTTCAATATACATTGACTGGGGATCTGTCAATAGATTTTTTTAATCTGCTTCTCACCCTGGTATAAAGACACTACTTAGTTTTTTCATGTAAATCGAGGCAAGATTAAAGGTATATAAAATATTTGTAACAAAATGCAGAAGTATTTTGAATCAAGTTTTTCCCATTTCATCACGAGTTTGAAAATGGTCTGTTTTTGCAGAAAATGTCACCAAGGGAAGTGAGGTTTTTTAGCGTAAACAGGCCAATCCACATTTGCCCAGTGAAAAACTGTCAGTTTTTGATCAAAACAAAACAGGCTTATTTCTATGTGAAAATGGACACATTTTTCAGACAGATGGCTATTGCATCTAGCACATTACAAAAGATGCAAATTTTATTTTCAATGTGAAAATGGGCATTTAACTGAAAAATGCAAATAAATCTACCTTTGACAGATGCAAATTCATCCTAAACTGACCGGTGAAAAAACTTTCATGTGAAATTCCAAAAACTGTATGTTTCACATAATCTTTAATCAAGCAATCCATTGATAGTGACCACTAATAATCCCAGCACGAGACAGCTATATTTCCACCCCATTACATAGCAATTGGCATTCCTATGAGTTATCCCCCCAAGATAATCTTTTGCTGTCAGCATTTCAACTGTGCATAGCTGGATTCTGTCAAACTTTAGTCTAAATCAAACCACCTCCATGAAATGTTTAGATTTCAATGAATTGGAGAATATTGACAAAAATAGTTGCATCAGAATTTTTCCTACTTGACACTACAATTTTCATGAGGCACACAGATTAAGAAAAGAAATGTTTTTATTTGGGAATGTCAAAAGTTTGCTTCCATTGAAAAGGTCAAAACAAAACATTGACATTTCCAAATCAAAAATTTTCAGAACTTTTTGTTGGATGAAAAGTTTTCATATTTTGACTGTCAGCCCTATTTAGGACAAATACAAATATCTAAACATCAGAATTTTCCAGGGACAGAATTTCATTTTTCAATCAGCTCTACTCAAATCTTATGAACCTACTGAAGTTTTTACCAAGAGGTCATCATGTGATTTGGGGTTTTGGTAGGACACAGCTCCGGAGAGCCCCACCATGTTAAATGGTATTGTTGCTAGGCTGTATGGATGTTTAGTGTCCTCTAGCTCAACACATGCCACTGTAAGGAGAACTATCAAAGAGCATTTGTTGCAGCAGTTATTTTGCTAGCTGCACAACTCTATGTGAGAGTTGTGGGGTAAAATTCAAACCACCACTGAAACAGTTTATTTTAGAGTTGCATCTGAAAATTCCACCCTTAATCTGAGCTGACTCAGACAGTTTTGGTCCATTTCCACAGCAAAACTCGTTCTTCTAGACACAAGATACCACTTAATATGCTCACATTGTTTTGAGCTTGGATTTTTGGAGGGTTTTTAGGCTACTGTTTGGATCTGTCATTTTTTCATTGCATTCTAGCAACCAGAGTGGAATTAACAAACAGGGTTAAGGCCTCTGACAAACACTGATTCAATTTGGAAGGATGGTTTTGGCTGCATTCCCCAATGCGTTTTATCCACAGAAGTATTTCGTCAGAGCTGTCACACTTCCCCTACCTTAGCAAGTAACCAGTCAGAATGATTTGTAGAAACTAGCTCTAAATCCTTGCTCACCGATGCTATAGCTGAGAAAGATTCTTGAAAGATAGAAGGTTAAGCTCATGGATCACTTGAGCGGAGAACCACAGGATCAAATTAATCTCTGGTGTAACTCCATTCAACTCAGTGGATGTATCTGGCCCATTGTTCTTCAGCATATTTATTAACAACCTGGCAAAGGGAGCTAGGGGTGAATAACAAGGGGGCAATATTTGCTGACAATCCAACGTTCTGTGTAGTTATAGCCATGTCAGTCCCAGGATATCAGAGAGACAAGGTGGGTGAGGTAACATCTTTCATTGGACCAACTGCTGTTGGTGAGAGAGACAAGCTTTCAAGCCACACAAAGCTCTTCTTCAGGCCTTACTCTCCCAGGTTGTTAATAAATAAAAGATATTACCTAGCCCACCTTGTCTCTCTAATACAAAATTGAGTTAGACAAGTTTGGAGGGGATGGACCCACATTCTGACATCAGTTACACCCATGCAAATCCACTGACGTTAATAGATGTAACAGAAAGCAACATCTGGCCCTCTGTAGGGAACGCCAGAAGAGGAGACACAACTAGCTAACTGGATAAGCATGGTAGGAGATACAGTCCAACACAGACAGGGGCAAAATAATGAAAGAAAGAGTGTAGGCCATTAGCACACATTTATAAATGATGAATTCATAGAAAATTATCTTGCACAAAGGTGGCTGCTGCTCAGAATAAGTTGTCAGGTTGGGACTGGGACTGGCAATTTGATACCACACTCCTACCTCTCAAACCCCCAAAATATTTCAGACTGTTTGCCCCTCCCTCTCCCCCTCCCCCGCCTCCAAAAAAAGGTTTGATCTCCCAAATATAATCTACTAAGAAAAACTGGAGCTGTCCTCCCTCCCCAGTAAATACATTCTGCCTCCCAAGAGCTCCTTTGCTGTAACCCCACCGCTTCTCCACCACATCTCCTGAACATGAGCAGGCAGTCCCCATTCTGCTTGGCTCCCTATTCCCCACACCCTCACTGGGTCACAGTCCCTCTTGCTCTTCCTTTCACTCGCTTCATCAGCTTGTAAGCTCCCCAGCCCCTGCTTGGCCACAGGCCTCTGCTTGCTGTCTCCTCAGAATCACAGGCTGGCCAAGTCATCATTCCCTCTGTCTCAGCTTTGGGGCCTGTGAGGGTGGAGGTTTGCACTGGTGCTGCTCAGACTCCTTGGGGCTACAGTTTTTAGCCCAAAAGAGGACTGGAAATGCAGCCTGTGAACAAAACACAGCTCTCAGCTCTGCTATCAATGTAGGGAGTCACTCTCAGGGGCTAGGCCTCCACCAGCCTTCTTCTCCCCTAGCGGCAACTCCATGGTGCTGGTGAGGATTAGAATTCTCCAACCCTTCCCACCCGTCCATCCCATCCTGCTCACTCCATTGTGCTGCTAGAGAGAAGGGAGAACACAAGGCATTTGCCACAAAAGGTATTTGTTCAAAGAAAGGAAGGGTAATTTAATGGATGGGGCTCATTATCAGCCAACCATGGTGTTGAAGTCACCTCAGAGACTTCAGGGGGATGGGGAGGCATAGCTCAGTGGTTTGAGCATTGGCCTGCTAAACCCAGGGTTGTAAGCTCAATCCTTGAGGGGACCATTTAGGGATCTGGGGCAAAAATTGGGGATTGGTCCTGCTTTGAGCAGGGGTTGGACTAGATGACTTTCTAGGGTCCCTTCCAACCCTGATATTATATGACATCTCTGCAACACACCACATCAATTAGAAAGCAAGATAGATACAAAGTTAAGAAGCAGTCAGAGCATGATATGGAAATTACTCTAATGGCACTATTAAGGACAATGATAAATCCTCTCTTTGAATAGTGTGTTCAGCTGTTACATCATCACAACAAAGCTACCTGCAGCCCAAATTGATCTAACTAAACTAAGTTTTTAGTTTAATCTGGTTTTAATTAAATGGAATAGCTGAACATCTGTGTGAGGATGGCTTATCTCTGTCCATGTTTGGAAGGTGACAAAAAAGTGCATTTCATGTTTGTCAAATCGCAGTGCTTTTTGTAGCTTGACTATTTTCTGAATGCAACACAACATGTTTGTTAGACAGTAATGGATAATGTAGTGTTTCTCTAAAGCTTTGCTTATCATCATTATGATTGTGAATTCATTATCCCATGTGTTGGTCTCTCTAGTAACTCACTGATATTCAGAAACTGAACTTCCGTTTTTTAAAAAACTTTTGCTTACTCTGAGGAGCGTGTCTGGGAACCTGGTGTCTGACGTGAAGTCACAAAAGTGAGGTAATACCTAGTGACCTATCTCCTTTGCTTGCCTTCTTTTTTGGTCTGGTTTGCTGGTACTGCTCAGTGAACTAATAAATCAAATAGTGAATTACGCTGCTCCACAGCCAGAAAACCTTGTTAGTTTGGGTTTTTAAAACCTGAATAGGACTGTTGTAGTGCAATAATTCAAAAATGAAATAGCTCCAATATAATGGCAGGTGACCACCTCAGCAGAGCTAATTAGCTTGTTTGAAACAAGTTATCACTACCCCTTAAGCAGGGCTGGTGCTTCCACTAGGCGACCCTAGGCAGTCGCCTAGGGCGGCAGGATTTGGGGGGGCGGCATTTTGCCACCCTCGGTGGTGATTCGGTGGCAAGAAAAGTGGCCGCCGAAACGCCGCCGAGAGTGCAGCTTCACAGGAGCTGCTGCCGAAGCGCCACGCACTACCGCCTAGGGTGGCAAAAACCCTGGCAACGCTACTGCCCTTAAGTTGGACTAAACATGAGCTACATATAAGCAGTCATGCTTGAAGCAACATTAACCGAGCCTCTATGCCTCCACCTGCCTCAGAGGGGGCAGTCTGGGAAGGCATAATGTGTATGGCCAGTGGTAATACAAACGGCACCCTCACAAGCCATGCTGTATGTGAAGAGGGCACCTCAGAGGAACAGCATGGAGGGATGAACCTGTAGGGGCCGGAAATATTACTGTCCTTCCATGAGGTTCCCCAGGATCCGCAGGTTAGGAGACCATAAATCCTGGCACTCTTCATACCCACAAACTTTCTCCACCTGGGGAGATAATAAATTGGAAGTTCCATGAGGTTAACTTCAGTTTCCAGCCCTACCCAGGTATTTCTGCAGGGAGGCATGATTTAGTTCCTAATTTTTTGTTATTTTCCAGCACTAGCATTTCATGAATGATATATAGGTCAGCGGAGGTTTATTTACATTTGCTATTATCCTAGTTTGGTCAATACATTTTGTTTCTTAAACAGAGCTTAAGTATTTTTTCTAGAATTAAATGCCTTCACTGCCTCCCCCCAAAAAAATATATTCCTGTAACTGAAGATTCCCAAACAAGGTTCCCTGATTGCTTAAACTTAGGCACTTACATGCATATATAGACCCCGGTCCAACAATGAGTTCCATGGTGGTCCCGGAGTCCACCCAGTTGGAGTTCACTGCAGATGCCTACAAAAACATGAACTGATTTTCAAAGATACCAAGCACCCACAACTCCTACTGAAATCAAACAGTTGTGAGTACTTGGTTCCTCTGAAAGTCAGACCACTACTTTACCTGCCTTCACATGGATTTGTGTCTTGATTTGCATACTCAGGTCTCAAAGTGTTGGTTATTAATGTGTCTTCTTTGGGGAATTATGTCATTGACAAATTAAGACAGTATTGAGGTGTACGGCAGAATAGCAATGGACAGGTTAGCATGCGTACACATGTCAAATTGCTAGTGTCATCCTTGCCATGTGGTCTAATGTAACAAATATAAAGAGCATATTGAGGCATGAAGCATAGACGCATGAAGCATAGACACCATCCTTACTCACACTGAGTAGAACTCCACCCTTCAGATAGTTCCATTGAAATAAACAAAAGTATTCAAACAGCAAGGAGCTACTCAATAGGAGTAAAACAAAAAACACACAGTCTATCCATGAATTTGAGCTAAATTCTGGTCCCAGAGCACTCAACAGGAAATACAGTTTCCATTGACTTCACTATAAACAGATTTGGCCCTTAGGGGAAAAGAATCCCTGATCTAGATCATTGTTCATTTTTCAAAGCTGAAATAGTTCATTTTCCCCTTAATTAAATAACAAACCAAAAACAAAGGAGAATGAACCAGTTCATATAACATTACATGAAAAAAAAATCGGAACAAATTTGGTTTTAGCTATAGCATCTCCTATATTTTATAGCCTGATTTTGTATAGTCTTATTTGTATATTCATCACTGAACTGGAAACATTATATATAATGAATACAATTATATAGATAAAATTAATTTAATACATCAGGGCTGCTATAATAATGGGAAAGCTTTCAAATAAGACTCCAACATTACCTAAGGTAAATCAATTATTTTATCCTGCAATTACTACTTAATTGACTTTTAGCCATAGCATAACTGATATCTACAGAAGACATTTTCTATTAACCACTTTAGAAATAAAGTTTACACCCAATTTGTACTCATCACTTAAAGACATTTATATTTATATTACATAATAGCCAAAATGCTCCAGATATCAGCCTGGAACTCTTGTGGAGTTCAGCAAGATATTTTGTGAGAGAATTTGGCCCTCCATTGTTTTAAACCTGAACTGTACAGTAATGGTTGGAATTCTTAGCAAATAAAAATGTGCTATTTGTGCATGAACTACCGACTGTGATATCACACATAGAGAGGGTTGGGTGGGCGGTGGGAGTTGTACCAGTCTTAGGATCTGTGCAATTTAAATCCAAATAGATACCTAATGGTATTGTGCATGGTATTCTGCTCCTCTACAATGGCCCATGGATGCATGATGCAGGAGGCAGAGAGAGCTGGATTATCAGGTACACCAAAGTTGTGCTAAGGAGAGGTGGCATTACACCCCCACCAATCTTGGAGTTACTGACTACCACAATCACAAGATTGCTAGTTGGAATCATTTCTTTAAATTCTGCTCACTGGAACAACCCTATATGGGCCATTGTTGACCTAGGATCACGAGCGTGAAGTACATTCTAGCCGTGCTCCCTTCCATCCCTGATGCAGATTGAGATGGAGGCTGCTGACTTTGTTTATTTTCTTTATTACAATGTCTACCAAGAAATTACAATGTCTACCAAGAAAAGCGCTATGGTGATGGCCACAGTATTGAGGCTGAAGTAGAAACATCAAGCAAGCAAGCATTGCTGCAGTTTTTAGCATGCGGGCTCTACCTCTCTCTCACCCTGAGAAAACCTACAGGTGGAAAAGAGGTTTTACCCCATATGGTGGGGCTGATGGTCTAGTGCTAGTTACAGAGGAATCAGTCTCAAACCCTGGCTCAGCAGAGGCTGTAAGTGTTGTGGAGGACAAGGAAAGCTGAAAAGACTGTCCATCAGTTACTCTACCTAGTAATCCTTCTGGCCAACACAGGGAGCAAAGTTAGTGGGCATTGAAGAGAACCTTTCTGAACAAGAGAAAGGATTGCTAAACAATGAAAAGCTGTTGAGAATGAGGGGAAGTAAGAGGAGAGGGAAATACAGCAATCAACAGGGGATCAAGAGAAGTGCAAAATCTCCAAAGAGAAAAAATATCTGTGAACTCCAACCTTAACAAATATCAGAGGAGACTCCTGAAGTAATGTGAACTTAAAATAAACAGTTTCCATTCTCAGTTTCACGGTTCAGAAGTTATGGTCTCAAATGTAACAACAGCAAGAAAGAGCGGGAAAGAGTGGAGTGATGTCTGACAGAGGTAAAACTGTGTCTAACATGAGTGAAATCCCTTATGACTTAGAAAAGATTAGTACACTCTTTCCCATCTCATCTGTATGGAACTGGCTGTATAGTACTAGAACCTGACAGACATTTCTATAGCTTTGTGCATTTTGTTGTCAGTGAGTGAGCACGGGAAATATAAAAGGAAATTTGGTCAAATCTTCACTTATCCGGACTTTCTATGGGAGATTTCCATGAGGAGAATGGAACTTTAGTTGGAGTATAGCTCTTAGGGTACGTCTTCACTACCCGCCGAATCGGCGGGTAGCAATCGATCTATTGGGGATCGATTTATCGCGTCTCGTCTAGACGTGATTAATTGATCCCCGAACGCGCTCCCTGTTGACTCCGGAACTCCACCTCGGCGAGAGGCAGAAGCGGAGTCAACGGGGGAGCGGCAGCGGTCGACTCGCCACCGTCCTCACGGCCAGGTAAGTCGATCTTCGATATGCCGACTTCAGCTACACTATTCATGTAGCTGAAGTTGCATATCGTAGGTCGACCCCCCCAACCTTTGGTGTAGACCAAATGTTATGATTCCTGATGTCAGATTTGTGTCCATTTATTCTTTTGCGTAGAGACTGTCCAGTTTGGCCAATGTATAGATATTACTGAGGAAGATGCAGAAATACATGAGACAAGAAAAGCAAAAGAATTATAATTTCCCAACAGAAGAATCAAACAGCAACAGCCCTGTCACTGGCATCGTGTGCACGCACTTTCCAAGACAAAGCCGCAGACTTTTACGAAGATGCTTGAAAGGAGGACAGCCTAGAGTAGATCTTTTGAAGCAGCATTAGAAGTTAATCAGTTAATTGCTCAACTTATTGCCAAGGGCCTGCAACCATTCTCTGTCCTGAATAATGCATGGGGTTTTAATTTTTTTGTATCCTGGCACTGATTCCCCAGTTCCTTCTCCCATTGCCTCTGTGGTTGTTTGCTGTTTCAGCTACACAGCTCTGATACTCAGTTTTCGGCTCCCTTGTGTAGTTCCGATGATTGTGGTGCTCAATATGTTGCAGACAGCTGCACCCCAACTTGCAGCACAAAAAGAAGATCAGAAAGTAAGTATAGTACACAGCTGGCAGCTTTACTATTCAGGCAGTCACTGGGAAATGTCATAGAAGCTGACCATCAACATCACTTTATTTCTGCCAACTTTAATAGCACAAACTACAAATTAGCTCTCATCTAACTTCATTGGCAAGACACAGTGGTGTTCAACAAAGCCCGATGCCAATTCTGTCCACATATCTATTTAAGTGACACCATCATAGGACCTAATCACATCAGCCACGCCATCAGGGGCTCGTTCACCTGCACATCTTCCAATGTGATATATGCCATCATGTGTCAGCAATGCCCCTCTGCCATGTACATTGGCCAAACTGGACAGTCTCTACGCAAAAGAATAAATGGACACAAATCTGACATCAGGAATCATAACATTCAAAAACCAGTAGGAGAACACTTCAACCTCCCTAATCACTCACTGACAGACTTAAAGGTGGCAATTTTGCAACAGAAAAGCTTCAAAAAAAGACTCCAACGAGAAGCTGCTGAACTTGAATTAATATGCAAACTAGATACCATTAACTTAGGTTTGAACAGAGACTGGGAGTGACTCGGTCATTACGTTAATTGAATCTATTTTCCCTAGTTGAGTATCCTCACACCTTTGTGTCAACTGTCCGAAATGGGCCATCTTGATTATCACTTCAAAAGTTTTTTTCCCCTGCTGATAATAGTGCCTCTTAATTAATTAGCCTCTTACAGTTGGTATGGTTACTTCCACCTTTTCATGTTTCTCTGAAATGTAAAAATATCATCTTACTGTGTGTTCCATTCTATGCATCCGATGAAGTGGATTGTAGCCCACGAAAGCTTATGCTGAAATAAATTCGTTAGTCTCTAAGGTGCCACAAGTACTCCTGTTCTTTTTAGTGGTGTTCTTGGAATCCTATTCTGGTTTTATAAATAAGGAATAGATGTCCTGAGTTCCACTTTTTATGCTTCTCTTAGGAATCTCCTTGTGTCCTTCCAAGGAGGGTGACTTCACATCTTGACCAGTTAGGGCCTAATCCTGCTCCAGTTGAAATCAGTGGACAAATTCACATTTATTTCCAAAAACAGCGTGGTGGAGCTCCTGTTAACTGGAGAGACCAGGGCTACATTAGAAGATTTGTAACACAATGGAAAATACCCCAAACTTAATTTCTCTTTTTAAATTTGGAAAAAAAATTGAAAGATTGCCTCATCATCTTGAAAATGTATCTAATTTGGTGGAATTATTTTTTTTTTTAAATGGCCAAATTATCCAGCACCAAAATGCACATCCTCAAGCAAAACCACGGACTCATTTGGGGAGGAGGAGAGAGAGTGGTTTTGAAACAAAAATGTGAAAGTTTGTGGTTTTGCATGTCTTTGATGGGGCTTGGTCCAATGCCCACTAAAGACAATAGGAAGTCTTGCACTGATTTCAGTTGGATTTGAATCAAGCTCTTTGACTGAATTTCACAGATAAATAAAATATCAGAGGTGCAAAATCACTCAAAACAAACGGGTGGAACTTGTCAAATTTAATGTTCCCTACTGTCACTCTAAGAAGGCATGAGGCCTCAGTCAGTGTAACGTTAATGAGCCCTACACCAAAAAATGCTATTTTTTGCTGCTGAGCATGTGCAAACTTCCTACCACTTGGTGTGCTTTCTTCCTTTCCCAGCACACCACTGCCTTTGACACTTAACCACAATCTTTCATACCCATTTTTTGTTCTCAGTCTATCATGCATACATTTGGCTACTCTATCTTTTTACATTACAACCAACTAAATTCACTTTTTTATCATCATGCTAATTTTATTCTTTGCTGGAAAATGAATTTTAAAAAGCCCGCAAACACTTTCTAAATCCAGTGCTGCCTCACTTCACAAAAGTTTACATTTCTTTTAAAAAGGAAGTTTTCAAAATGTAGACCGTCATTGTGTTGCTGTTCACATCAATCTGGACTTAATTCATATTCACGGAAGAATTCTAAATGGGTTTTGTGAGATCTTCTGCTATTTTTCTATTGTCATTTATTTTATTTGATTGGATTTTTCGTATGTTGGGATATGGGTATGGGTATATCCTAAACTGAAATATACAGTGGCGGCACTGAACAACTTGCCAGCTTTATCTCAGATAAATAGATTGTTACCTCAGTATCTGCATTATTCCTTATAATTACTACAAGAAACCTTGAATATTGATATAATGTTCTCTACCTGCAATCCTATTTAGTTATCTAAGGCAATTGGTTAGTGGTTCAGTACCCCCACTAGATCTAGTACTTTCAAAATGTATAGCGTACACAAATAGTACATTCCCCATATACTTGCAGTGATACCAGAGTTTCATTCTGCTGTTATGTATGATAAAGTGATGACAACATACCAAGAAGTCAGATAGAATCACCTTTTCACAACAGCAGTTTAAGCATACAACTCTGATTTTCTAGAGCTACTGGTGTCCCACTGAGCAACCTGTCGAGATACACTTGTGGTACTTTGACCTACTTTTTGGCAATTTGGTACACAGTCCATCCAGAAGAAAGAAAAGAAAAAGAAAAAGAAAGGAAGACCCAGTCCTGCAGATCTTGATCATGCAAGTAGCTTTTGTTGACTTCACTGGGACTTTTTGCACGAGTAACAACTACTTGTCTGGTTAAGGATGATAAACTCAAGCCCACAGTCCTACAGTAGGGGCCTATTGGTTTTGAATAGCTGATTTGTAAAATAAATCTAAGCAAATAAAAAACAAGACCTCGACTTTGGTCTAAATTTTCCCCATTTTCAATATTTACTATATTGAGCCTTGTTGTTTTTTTCCACCAGATATAGAAAGCCAACAGAGTTAGAAAATTGATCTGATTCACTAGAAAAACAAACCTGGTTACCATATAAGAAAAAGCCTGGTTCTGGATTCTGAATTCTAATTTGGAAATGAGATCAAAAACCAACTAAAACACCAGGCCATCCTAGAAAGACCTAGGCCATGTAGCACATATGACACAAGATGATCAATGACCACATTAACAGCTAATCTATGGCATAAAACATGCATAAGGCATTAGCATGGAAATCTAACACATTCCAACCCCAGGTGGCATTCAATTTCTAATCTGTTGTCCTGTCTAATAGACAAAAAAACCCGTAAATGGCTTATTTAGAGCTTCATTTACAAAGCTAATAATGAGGGTGATTTACTTAGAGAGAGAAAAGGATGATGTGCCATAAAATCAAAGTCTGATCTTGAATGAGCAAATACCATTTTTTATTATCCTTACTTTTACAAATTGGATGGCAAGGATCTCCATATTTTATATTATAGGATTTGCATGGAGTGAAAAATATGAGCGTAGAATAAATCCTGCCTGTTTGGCAGGTCATGAGCTGAGCTGGTCTGGAATTTTTATACAGTGGCCACATCATTCACTCCTGCATCCTCCTCCCTACACCACCACATAAGACAATAATTACAAATGTTTTTACATACAATGTCAGGTAGATCTCTTAGACCATAATGTTTAAAGAGGGAATACCAGGCCATTTAAGCTATTGCTGTATGGTCTGACTCTGAAAGTTTTAAGATTGCAGTAAATAGATCCAAATGGTCCTCTTCACTGAAATGGGTAGAAAAGACAGGCACCTGGTAAATCCTGGAAGTGCTGAAATGGAGAAGTGTTGGCTTATGGCACCACTCCCCAACTTCACGCAGGCCCCTCTGTGGAGGCTGGGCTCTGTAGTTGAGAAGGAGACAAGTCAGGAGTCAGATGCCAGGGATCTCTGGGGAATGTCACTTTCAGTCACATCACTGGTGGTTATTTTTGAGCACTTAAGTGGACTTATTCTCCCCCTCTCCCTGCAATTACACACACACACATGGGGCGGGGGGAGAATCAATGAAAGGCTGATGCTCTCAGAATTAACTTACTTGCTGTCCCATCTTATGGTCTCAACTCATCCCGAAGGGGAAGGTTGGGACAGCAGCCACTAGCAGAGAAGACTCCCACATGCACACCTCTTTAATCCACATCCAAATAAAGCAGTCTGAAGCAAACTCTCTCAGAGTTTCCTGATAGGGGACAATTTAACCCACGGTTTGGGCAAATTAGCTTTAGTGGAATGTATTTTTATTGGGGGGGGAAGGGGAATAGCACTGTTAATATTTGTTTCACCTCTTTTCTCTTTATTTGACTGTAACTTTCAAGGTGGCATTCTTGAATGTAACCTTGTACCAGTAGGATTAGTCAGAAACTACTAAAATGACATTTGAGTTAAGATCATGCAACCGCTCATGAAAAACTGCAAAATCATTATCTATAAAGTAAAACAACAGAGTTATTAATTAAGGGCACAATTCTGCCACCTTTACTCATGCTGAGGAGCACTTACCCTGCAATTACTTCCATTGACTTCAATTAAACTAAATATAAGGTAAGCTGCTTCACAATAGTAAACAAGGTGGCAGAATTGGGCCCTTAACTTATTTTATATTTAGTAACACCGCAACAGCTGATCAAGGATCATAGTGCATTGTCCATCACTCACCATTTTAAAATCAAGAGTGGATGTTTTTTTCTAAAAGATCTGCACTAGGAATTGCTTTACGGAAGTTCTATGGCAGGGGTGGCCACCCTGAGCCTGAGAAGGAGCCAGAATTTACCAGTGTATATTGCCAAAGAGCCACAGTAATACGTCAGCAGCCCCCCAGGAGCCCCACCAATCAGCACCTCCCGATCAGCTGTTTCGTGGCGTGCAGGAGGCTCCGGGGTGGGAGGAGGAGCGAGGGCACGGCAGACTCAGGGGAGGGGGCGGGAAGGGGTGGAGTGAGGGCAGGGCCTGTGGCAGAGCCAGGGGTTGACCTGTGAGCACCCCCCTGGCACTCTGGAAAGTTGGCGCCTGTAGCTCCAGCCCCAGAGTCGGTGCCTGTACAAGGAGCCGCATATTAACTTCTGAAGAGCCGCATGTGGCTCCGGAGCCACAGGTTGGCCACCCCTGTTCTATGGCCTGTGTTATGAAGGAGGACAGACTAGATGATCACACTGGTCCCTTCTGGCCTTGGAATCTATGAATTGTGCTTTAAAACATGTGTGACTTTAACACAAATGCTATTTTAATGATTTTAATTAAAGTGAAGATCATTGTAGAGAAAAATGATTTTTCTCCCTCCCCTCCAGGGTGTATTTTCAGAAAGCGATCCTTCATGTGACCTCCTGGCCAGGCACGTGTCGTTGCTGGGAAATACCATGCCCACTCTACAAGAAGTCACTTTGCAGTTTCATCAATATCAGACTTGGTTCAGAGCAGTTCAGTCTGAAATCCAATAGGGTCAATGTGTTTGAGAAGTGCTGAGGGACCAACTGCATCGGCATTGGAAAAAAAATGCACTTATCCCTTCTTGAAGACTCTGTTAAACAAAATCCTACTTCCATTTACTGTAGGCAGGTATTACCCCTCAGAAGTGAGAGTGGCTGAATCACTTTTTATAAAATAAAAATCTCTCTGGATCTTTGTCCAGTCCATGACGGGGTGTACCAACCCTGCACTAGGCCAATGGGGACGGACCAATCACTGTGGGCTCAGGAGGCCAGGCCACGCCCCCTTTCCCCTGCCAAGCATGCTCCAGGTCGAGTTGCCAACCCTCCAGGATTGTCCTGAGTCTCCAGGAATTAAAGATTAATCTTTCATTAAATATTACATCATGTGATACATAATCTCCAGGAATACATCCAATCAAAATCGGTAACCCTAGCTCCAAGTGGAAGAGCCAGATAAAAGGAGGCAACCCAGCTCAGTAGGGGCTGGCTATGGAGGAGGAGGGACATGCAGGCTCCTCCAGAGGTGCCAGTGATGCTCCAAGAGGCAGAGTCCACGGACCCGGACTATGCTGCGGACAACTCGCTGACTGCGGAGACTGACAGAGATGCCAGGCCACTGCCAGCTGAGGAGAAGCCTGGGACGCAATTTGTGGTAGGAAGTGACCTAGGGGAAGTGGTAGAAGCCGATGCCAAAACCCTTAGCGGGGAAGTCCCAGTTTCATAAGGCCCTGGATGTGAACCCAGTGGAGAGGGTGGGGCTGAGTTCCCCTACCACAGACCACTAGGCATGGCTGCTGTTTGCTCTCAAACCCAGCCCGAAGGCTCAGGGGCCATAGACTGTTTGTTTGCCCTGCCCCACCCACGGGCTACAGACTGATTGCTGTTCTGCCCTGCCCAAGAGGCTGATTCCCCAATGGCTACTGTCTGCCCGAGCCAGGAGGCTCAGGGGCTATAGACTAATTGTTTGCCCTGCCCCCTCCTGGAGGCTATAGACTGATGGTTGTTCTGTCCCACGAGAGGGTCAGAACTCCAACTGTTGTTGTCGGCCCCAGCCCAGAGACTCAGTGGCTATTGACTGTTTGTTGGCTTGGCCCTGCCCAGGGTCTGGAGCCCACCGTACTGCAATTACCTGATCTAACAGGGAATCCTGACAAGTGGGTGATGGGATGTACCAACCCCGCACTGGGCCAAGGTGCCTCTTCTTGGAGCCAGGAGAAGGGTCAAACAATACAGAAGGTAGCAACGCTAAACTCTTAGAAGTTCACTCACCCCCACTCTGCAGAGTCTGCTAATAGAAATTGGAGGAGCCAAAAATCTACATTTTACTACACTCCTCCATCAAAATCCCTTTTGTAATTTGCTATAACTAAGATTCAGCTCTTCTAATCAGTTCTAATCATAAGAGGTTACGGTAATACAGCTAACTCGATGGGGGGGAATTTGCTCCAGGGGCATTATGATTTGTAAGCCTTTGGCAACTAGTTTATCATGAGATCTTCATACCTAAAGGAATCATATAGGGGTTTAATAACCCAGAAACAGGGCTTTTTGAGAACTCCAAAATTTTACTTAAAGACAAAACTAATGGGAGAGCAAAGAGGAGACTTCTGGTTTTAATTGTAGAACAAAAGCCTTTGGCAATGTTACACTTAATCAGAACTTAAAATACTGATAATTAAACTCTCCATAATCTTAGAGAAATTTTGTCTCTGTGACTGAAGACCTAAACTCTCTATGCACTTAATCATATGCCTTTGAGATGATTGTTTCAAACAGGGTAGGCCTTTCTATCAAAAAAACTATAGAAAACAGCAAGTATCAAATGTGATTAAATATGAACCTGCTACCAAAGACACACAGCAGAGGAAAGTTTTTGAGATCTTTATTCCAGATGTACTCGGAAGCCTATCAGCCACTGACACAACATTCAAATCATCATGTTAGCCATTGATAGAGATGTGATACAATCAAGCTCATAAGTCTGCTAACATTTCAATTAGGTCAAGATTTTAAATAAATGGTTGCCTAAAATTTGGCTCTGATTCTAATTTTAAGCACCTAGATAAAAAGTATGATTTTTAGAGGTGCTGCGCCATCACATTTTCCATTGAAGTCAGTGGCAGTTTTGTGGTGAACGGCATCTTTGAAAATCAGCCAGATTTATTTAGGTGCATAAATATGGATTTAGGAACTACATTTTAGGGATCCATTTTTAAAAAATCATGAATCTTAGAGCCCTAACATTCAATATTTGCATTTTCTTTAAACCAGACAAAAGATCTAGAGTAGGCATCAACTTGACAGTCAGTGTTTTTAGACATAGTGCATAGTTTGTCAGACATCAGCACCTGTGTTTCCTATACGCCCATACTGCTCCATATTTCTTTAAGCAAATATTTCAGCAAGTAAGGTAAGTCATCCTTTCTTTCGATTGTTTGACCCAGTTTCTACATATTGAGCTCCCATGAGAACCAGGTCCAGGAAGTTTTGATCATCTTTTCTCAAACTCCTGACTCTGGTTTGGAACAATTCCTTCTGAGATTATCTGATAAACATCAGTCCAGAAAGATTGTACTTTAGCACTACACAAAGGCACAGGCATCCAAGAGTTGTTGGTAAAGCAACTCTTTGGACAGCCTAGGTTAGCAACCATGGTAGCTGCTTGATTGACTACACTGAAGATTGACTTCTTTGGGGAAGGAGAAATGAAGATTTCCCCACAAACATACAATCCCACCTGCAGTTAGGTCTTAGGGAGTGGAATGGAAGATCCTCCTCCTTCCAACAGCAGTAGCTGCTGGCAGGAAGCCTCTTCCCCCTCTCTTGTTGGTAGGGGAGTGGGACCAGGAGCAGGAGCTCAAGAGGTGTGGGCGGGTGGGAACTGGAAATGTATAAATTTGAGAGGTCACAGCAGGAGTGAATGAGAGTGTGTGCATGCAGGTGAGGGGTAGTTATTGCACATTCTGCAGGAATCTGTCTCTGGTTTTAAGACTGAAGAATCCCCCAGGTTTCCTCCATTCCAATTCCCTCAATATCTGAAATTTTTCCTGCAGTCTGTATTCCATACTAACTAACTTGCTCTTGTCCACATGCTCTTTGTGCAAGTAATGCATATGCTGTTGTATCATGGTCCCCGATCTTAGTTTGCACCAGCAGTACAATTTACTCTAATTTAGCCTCCTAGGATTTCAGTCTCAGACTCTGATTTTATTGTGGAAACTGTCTCCTGCCAGGTACGCAGCCTCCAATTAATTGCCTGCATGCCTTGAGTGATTAGAGCTTTTTTTCCCCCCTTTTCTCTTCTGTTGCTGTTGTTAAGGTTCATCTATATGAATAAGCAAATGGAAGTGACATGAATCCATGCTGAGCAGGGGCGGGAGGAGATAGGCCCTTCGGAGCTTGGAACTGATTATACTTGCACAGCAAAACTTAACAGGTGCGACTGAAGACTAGATGCCTGATCCGAAAAAGATGCTGCACACCTTTAGCTCCCATTGACTTGAGAGGGAGTTGAGTGCGCTGAGCACCCTTAAGAATCAAACCTTGGAGCTCTCCATAAACAGAATCCATCATGCAAAGCAAGGGATCAGTGTGTATCTTTATCAGCTTAGTGAGGAGATTTAAAAAAATGAATCATTGCCCCCCTTATCACTGTCAGTTACAATAAAAGGTTGTGATCTTTTGCAAAAATTACTGTTAAATGTTCTAAAAAACCTTTAACTGATGTTCTCATCTAGGTTAGTCTCAAATCCTCACACTTGTCCATCTTTTCCTTATCAAAAACTGAGCACTGAGTAACTACTGAGCAGTACTAACAAATATTTATATTGCAGTAATGCCTAAAGGGAACCATGTTGGGTCCCATTGTGGTAAAAATAGTATAAACACACAATAAATGACATTCCCTGTTTCTATGTACTCAGAGCTACACAGATAAGCCACTTCTTGGTTTTCCTTTTTCCTTTTATTTTATCCCTTGTTTTGTTTGATATTTTTCCCTACTTGGCATTTGCATTATTCTTTGTGTATGTATGTAATATGACCACATATATAAATGCCTCATTAGTTCCATTGAAGTAGCACCCATTGTTAAACAGGTGCTCTGCAGACATATTGATAGAGACATCCCCTGTCTTGAAGAGCTTACAATCTAAAAAGATTAAAAAAACAAAGGCAGAGGAAAAGGGATAACTGACCAGGAGCTCCAGCTTCCTTGCTCCCCTATTGCTGCCTGCAGGGCCGGCTTTAGGCCGATTCCCCCCCAATCGGGCCCCGTGCCTAAGAGAGCCCCACAACATCCGTGTCTTCGGCGGCAGCTCAATCGCTGCCACTGTGTTCGGCGGCATTTCGGCGGAGGGTCCTTTGTTCGAATCGGGCCCCCCACTTCCTAAAGCCAGCCCTGGCTGCCTGGTGAGAAGTTGTAATTATGCCCTCCTTCCATACTGGCCACAAACACCATAGGTTTCCCGTGCACTGAGAGAGCCAAAACTTCCGCAGTCAACTAAGCCGATGTTAGTGAAAGTATCTACAAGTTTCAGGGCCTCACCCAAACCCTTGAACTCGCAGTATCTTTCCCTCTCTCTCTTCCATACTCAGGGGACAGAGGGAGAGGTTGGAGGATACTTCCTGAACTGGGGCTTTATGGAGCACGATATATAGGGCCAGATTTTCAGTAACAGTCTCTAATATTGCAGAGGCCGGACTTTTAACGGCCCAGTCAGCAGTGCTGATCAGAGCCGCCAGGGTCCCTTTTTAACCGGACATTCTTGGTCAAAAACCAGACACCTGGCAACCCTAGAGCCATGGTGTACATCTAGAAGTGCCAATGCTCTGGACATTGGCCAGCGTGCACAGCTTGTAATTACAGTCCATTGGACTTTCTCCAGTGTAAGGATTGCAGGACTGAGCCCCATATATTCAAAGGTATGTAAATCAATACAATTTGTATTTAAACAATATTTCCAAAAGAGATTTTGGAAGGATGATCTTTTATTTTAAGGCCCTGGTTTGGGCCCCAGGAGTTCTGAGTTACACTTCCAGTTAGCCATCAAGTCAGAGTTTAAGGCCAGAAGAGACCACCAGATTATCCAGTCTGACCTCCTTTATATCACAGACCACCAGCACCACCCAGCAATTGCCCCCCAACCCAACAACAGAAATGAGACCAAAGTATTACAGCTCACAGGAGCCTAGATTATTGTGGGTCATAGGCAGAGAATAGGAGGGACCAAGGCACACCAATGCCCAAGGCTTCCTCAGTGGCAGGAAAATGATTAAGTGAGATCTACCCAAATAACGCTGGCAAGAGACATGCACCCATGTGCTTCAGAGGAATGTGGAAAACCCCTAAGGTTACTGCCAATCTGACCTAGGGAAAAATTCCTTCCCTACCATGGCCATCCCTGATACTTCAGAAGAAGGAGATCAAACACTGAAAGAGTGAGTGGAGAAGGAGGACAGACCGAGGCTCTCCCATCTCCAAGAGGGATGCCCTAACCACCGGACTATAGAGTCCTTCCCCCTTGCTCTCTCTCTCTCTCTTGCTCAATTACTGTTCCACTGTGGATAAATACTGAAATAAGTTATTGGACCACAGAGGCTCTACAGTCCAGTGGATAGGGCACCACCTGGGAGGTGGGCAAACCTGGGTCCAGCCCTCCAGCCCACCCCCCACCAACACTCTTTCACTATTTATCCATAGTGGAACAGCTTCAACCGGAGAGACAAGGAAGCCCCCATGTCAGAAAATCCCATATCCCAGTGATCAGTGCACTCAAAGGCAGGAGACCCCTGTTCAAATCCTCTCTCCCCCACAGGCAGAGAAGGTGGAATTGAACCTGGGTTTCCCACATCCCAGGCAAGTGCCCAACCACTGGGCAAAACGTTATAAGGTAGGTACCATCACCTCCTCCTCCAGCCATTTTCTGCAGAGAGAGGCAGGCAGCTAACTCATTCCCACAAGAAGGAGCTTAGGTGCCTAAGTGGCGTGACTCTAGGTAGTGGGTTCCTGCTTGTGGATCACTAGCAGAGATGGGCACCCAAGGGAGGTCTGCAGGGTGCCCATGAAAGGGGCGGGGCTTAAGACATCTGTCATCAGCATCTCTCATTGGCTATTTTAGGAGGCTCCATATCTAGTGTGCTTGTTTCTGTGGATCATAGACTACGATTTCTCTCCTCCCACCCCATTCATTTACAGGGAGCCTAGCTCAGCTTTGTAGATCAGTGTTGTTCCTATGATTTTCCAGGCACCTAAAAGTTAGGTGCTAGGACACTCAGGATTGCACAATGCCTACGTCCCTTCATGGATCCCACCCTTAGTGTATTTGCTTCAGTCCCCTATTTGTAAAATGGAGAAACTACTTCCTTTCTCCCATCCTTTGCCGTCTCGCTCATTTAGCCTATGAGCTCTGCAGGGAAAGGACTCTCCCTTAAAATACGTACAGACCGTGTGTAGAACAAAGAAGACATGCGCTCCGTTAGGGCCTTGAGGCACTCCAGTGATAAAAATACACAAACAATAACATTCTAGTTTTATCACAAAATTTTCTCCTGGTCTGAGAACTATAAAAAAAAAAAGTGTTTAGTACACAGAGTGCTCCCTTCAAAGCACAGACCTGTCACCGCACATCATTTCTGCTCATCTGCCATCTTTCCCTCCACCACACACACACACACACACGCACTTATACAAGTGAATTTCTGACATCGAGTCAAGTGCATAGCTGGGACAGCTCCAAGAGGTTCTGTATTGTTCATTTTCCTATCCCAGAGGAATCCGAGGGATTGTGAAAAAGATGGAAATCATTTGGAATTTTTATAGAAGCAGATTTTTTTTTCCTTGACAGAAGGGTAGTCTGTGTACTTTCAATATTTGAAAAGTCTTGGATTTTGACAGCTGTCAGGGACATGGCATTGTTTTCTTGAGGAGGTGCTTGCTTTTGCATTTGGGATGAGATTTGGACCTTGTGCAGCTGAAGATATATACAAAACTTTCAATATATTTAGAGCGAGATCTTCAGAACTGTATGTGTGCAAGTATGTAAAAAAAAAAAAAAAGGCAGATGCGGCATGGCTAGTTTTAGGTGTGCAACTACCAGTGCTGCGTTCACAACTTAGATCACTAATCATTTGTGTGTGCAGGTAAGTGCCTAACCAGCCACTTGTACATATAATAATGCATGTTCCCAATCACAGAAAGGGCAGCAGCAAGTCAGTGTACACTTCTGGCAATCTACTTCTTCACTTCAACTGTTGATTCATCTTATTCTTGATTTAACTGAAATGATTGTGTGAATTTTAAAACAGATTTTTTTAAAAAAAAAAATGAAATATTGCAGAACAGGGGCTTCCTCTGGATTTTTTTACTCCTACACAGCAAATAAGGAATTTAGCCAGCAATCATAATGTTCTATATTCTCCAAAATTCCCAAAAAAACAATTTTATCTCTCTCCACCTTCTATCCCTCCAGGGCTATGCTCCCTAGCATTAAAATCATTTCACTGACTTTTCCTAGCCTAGCCTATCAAATTTAGAAACCTTACCCTCCTCATCATAAAGGCTCATCACAATTCTGCTCCTGCCAATGTCTCTTATACCCAGCGATCCCTGTATTCCTCCCTCACTGCCCATTTTACCACCAGCCCTTTTGCTTCTTTCCGCCACTCCCATTCTCCCTCCAAAGCTGCACCCCTTTATCCTCATCGAGATCCCTCTTCAAAACATACTACTCCATAAAGCCTGTTAATGCTGGTGTGTCTGCCTCAAATATACATCACATTACCTATGGGGGCGGCGGGAGAACAGGAATAATCTATGTTCCTCAGAGATTTCACCATTGCCCATATTTCTCTCTGCTGTCTTGTGTCGGTCCAAAGTACACAAGCTTCTTAGGGCAGGGACTGTATCATCCTCTGCATTTCACACAGGGCCTTGCCCACTGATAGCACTTAAATACATTTATTACTAAAATACTATTAATAAAACACCTGCAGCCTCTTTATTGGTTACAAAACTCTGCTGCATGAATTCCTCAAGTGGGATATCAGAAAAGCATCCAGTGCTGGCCCAGTAAGATCGCTACACTTGTTCCAGTTTCACTAACGTGACGCTGTGCGATCTCCAATTAAAACAGCTTCTCAGAAGGCAAAGGACAGCATGAGACAGTGGTAAAACCAACTCTAGTATGACGAAGAAGGGAAGTGGAGATGATATAGCAACAACAAAAAAAATCTTTATTGGCCAGATACTCATTTGGTGCAAATCAGGGTAATTTCACTGAGGCTGTGCAGATTCAGTGCACCTGAGGATCAGACCCTATATATTTGCTTTCATAATTTGGCTCTCACTACTTTAATAAAATCTCAGAGTAATGGATTTCCCAGAAACAGAAATAGAATTAGGTCTGTGTAATGAGGGTTATTCACAAGATTCAGATAAGGTGCCTTGAGGTCAATAGGTATCATGGTGAGAGCACGGACAAGAACGTGAATAGAATCAGGGCTGGCGCTTCCACTAGGCGATGCTAGGCGGTTGCCTGGGGCGGCAGGATTTGGAGGGTGGCATTTCGGCAGTGACTCATTCCCGACGGCGATTCGGTGGCAAGAAAAGTGGCCACCGAAACGCCGCCGAGAACACAGCTTCAGAGGAGCTGCCGCCGAAGCGCCACCGATTACGGCGGAGGAGCGCTGCCGCCTAGGGCGGCAAAACCCTGGCTCCGCTACTGAATAGAATAGGCTAGGACTGCATTAGCTGTGTATTTATTTCTAAAATGAAAAATTATTTCCTAATATTTTGCAAGATATGAGGCAGAGATGTCCAAAAACAACCTCTCTGAAAACTCTGGGTATGCCTAATATCTTTTATATCAGGTATTTTATCTGTTTTTCTCCAAAGGGGGGCGGGATTTTATATCGCATCAGATTATTTTGGGAGAGTTGTGGCAGCTCAATATGCTGTAAGCCTGGTGCCAAATTGATCTCAGGTGTAACTTCATTCAATTTGGTCTCTGGATTCTGCTACTTGAGCCTTCTCAATGAGTGGCTGCTACATGGCAGGAAACAGCTCAGGAAAGTTAATGCCATCAGTTCTGAGAATGGTTTGTCCACAATGTTACAAAACGGGGAGAATTTAATGGGAATGAGAAAGAGATTGGGTGGATGAATCATCCACCCAAGGACAGGAAGCAATGGGCTTACATTGCAGCAAGGGAGGTTTAGGTTGGACATTAGGAAAAACTTCCTAACTGCCAGGGAGGTTAAGCACTGGAATAAATTGCCTAGGGAGGTTGTGAAATCTCCATCATTGGGGATTTTTAAGAGCAGGTTGGACAAATACCTGTCAGGGATGGTCTAGATAATATTTAGTCCTGCCAGGAGTGCAGGAGACTGGACTAGATGACCTCTTGAGGTCCCTTCCAGTCCTATGAGTCTATGAATCTCTCAAAATAATTGGTAAGGAAAGGGTTAAATCCTGCCCCAAGCAGCCAGGCAACAGCCGTCTTTGCAGTCCACTATGTAGGCCTAATCAAAAAGCACGGGCCAGATTAATCTCTGGTATAAATCCATTGACTTCAGTGGGGTCACATGAGGGATAGATTTGGCCCAGGAGTTCCTCAGCAGAATATTGAGAAGCCTTTTGTAGTAGGTACGCAATGCCTTAGAGAGTGGGGAAGGTAACGCAGCAGCATGGAGTGAATAGTGGAAAGAGCTTGGGAGGCTGAAAGGGCAAGATGACGTGCTGCCAAGTTCCTGACTGAGCTGCCAAAAGCTCATGGATTTATATTAAAGACTTTGAGCTGCTAGGTGATCCTTTCTCTTCTGTTTAGATTTGGCTGAGGAATACTGCACCAGGGTGACTGAGTGAAAACCCTGGAGTACAGTTTTCTTTCCTAATATGAAAGGAACTAAATCACCCCCAAAAAGAATGAGGATGAGCCTTTGTGGGGAGCGAGGAACAAGCAATCCACGGCTCCCTCTTCTCTCAGCACAAAGAGGTTGCACAACATGGAGCTTTTTTTCCTGACCATGGATGGTGTGAAAACGTCGAGAATTCCCTTTAGGCCAAAAAGATACCCTAGTGGGTGTTCCGGTGCACCTTGTGTGCCAAGATGGACCAATCTCCTCCAGGTGCAAATGGATTGAAATGCATAAGTTACTATATTTATGCCCTATGGCAGCCTGTGAGGGTCAAGGAGGATGAGAGGTAGTAGCTGTGTGTCTAAGCATGCAATGGATCTTCTCTTTCTTTCACTTGGCTAGCACAGTGTAGATTGTAGTTCCTTCATTTTCTCTTCTCCCTCAACCTCTTCTTTTATGTTGCTTCACCAATTAAGGACCCAGCAGCTACAAAACACAAATAATTCTCAATGTCCTCCTGAAAAATAGCAGTGGTGTCTCTGGAGTGTCCCAGTACAGTCTTCACCTTGGGTTTCTTCCTTGAAGTCAAGCATGTCATTTGCTTCATGACAATAGCATGGACTTGCTTCAATTGAAAGTAATGAAATTAGAACACCTTTATGCATTCTTTTACAAGATTTTAGGCAGTGCATAAAAATTGCCCATTTAAAACTTTTTAAATTCTTACAAACCACGGGTGGGGGAGAGGCTTGCTTGGGAACACTACCTGCCTCTTGGGTTTTTTCTGTTAATTACTTTCAAATCAAAATCTTAAGACCCCAAATACTTTTTTTTCCCCCTTAGCATTTCATTTTATGCCATTAGAGTATCATTAAACAAATCTAGGCCATTGCAGCTGTTCAGCCTGGTGCTAATATACATGGAATAAAAAAGAAAACGCAGAGACCTGCAGAAGTCTTTATAGTTGCAAGTTACAAAAGATCCAGATAATCAGATATGGGAATTAGCTTGGGTTTGTGTCGGGGAGGTGGGGAGAGGGAGAGAGGCAGTGGCAGTTCAAACTTTGGCTTTCTAAGCAACAGAAATAAAAAATTGGGATCTTACCCATCCCTTTCTCTTTCCCCTCCCCTCTTCCTCTCCCCCCCCCACCACCACACACAACCACCAGTAAGATTAAAAGTCGACTCACTGTCTTAATGGCAATGTAACCCACTCAGCCTGGTGACCTGTCCCACTCTGGCTGTTGCTGGCGTCCGTTAGTCTCGAGAGACGATGGATATGCGCCCATGGGGAATGTTTAGTTGATGGTTGTGCGGCGTCTGTTGTGGCTGTGGAGCCCCACACGAGAGTGGCAGTCTCGACTGCATTTGCTGCATTTGAAGGCGGTGTCAGCTGTCCCACTCTAGCGGTGGCCAAAAGACAGCTAGCCAAGGCTGAAGTAGGCTCATCAACCTCTATCTGGAGCCCTGCCACCACCACAGGGGAATAGAAAGCTGGGTCTTTTCATCCAGGCAGTAAGAGCTCAGGTTTTTAGATCTAGAGTTCCCACTTTCAATCCTCGCTGTCTGCTGGCACCCTTCCCCCACTTCCCCCCAGGGGCACAGCATTACCGTCCCACTGTAAAAAGATGGCTATCAATCCACCTGGGAAGGGTTGTCTTTCCCAGGTGCCCACGGTGCTGCGTGCTTTCCTCCTGCGTCAGTAAAGGGCAGAGCAAGAGCACTGGGTCGCGGACCCAACTTCTTTCCGTACCCTGCTGCCCCCTTTAGAGTGAGTTGGACTCCTCGGAGGCTGCTAGGGAAGAACACTTAAGGGTGTGCAGACGCTGCACTTGTGCCTGGCCCATTCTGCCCTGTGACGCTCTCTTGCATGCTCTTCAATCCCTTGTGCACACGTGCAGGGTCCAGTCACAGTCTGGTTTCATGAGTAGAGCTCGGCAGAGGCTAGTGCTTCCATTTAGTGGAGGATTTTGATATTTAAAAATTTGGTTTCATTCCAATTAGTCATGAAAATGTTCAAAATTCTCCACAAAAAGGGCATGGAGCCACAGCTCCAGGGCAGTCCATCTGGCAGGCCGCCCCAGAGCCACAGACCTCGGGAACCCAGACTCCCCAACAGCCCATTAGACAGTTGAACTAGCAGGAATCTAGGCAGGTCTCCAAACTTGCCTCACAGGCAGGGTCCCACCAGAACCCTGTCTGGGTTTTGTCAGAACTGCAGAGAAAGAGGAAAAAAACTTCTGCAAAACACTTCAATTTACTGTATCAGCAAATTCCAGTGAAAATGTGTTTCTTTGGAACTTTTCCAACCAGCTCTATTCATAACTCATACTTTATCATTATTATTTATTTGGATTCTGACAGCACCTCCAATGTGCTAGGCACTTCCCAAACACAAGAGAAGACACAGCCTGGACCATCTTAACTCAAGCACTAGAGGCCCATTCACCTAGCTTTGTCAGGTCCCTCTGAGGGTCCATCTCATATACGTATTTATTAACAACCTTATACAGGTTGAACCCCTTCCTCTAATCAGGGGCAGGGACCATACCTTCTTTTCAGTTAGTACAGCATCTAGTGCATTGTGGGAACTAGTGGAAATAAATGACAAATTGAATTAAATTAAATGTACTGTGGCAGAGCACCAGCTTTGCCTTGGGGGGTCCTGCACTTCTAGGCGGTTAGGGTTTGCCTCAGATGTTTGCTGTGACCCTCAATCTAGTCTCTCTCCCCTCCCAGAGGCAAGGGTTACAGTTTACTGAGCCACCTTCATCATCGGTCAGTCAACAGGTTTGGTGTAAGAACCCTCTTTAGTCCCTGTCTTCCTTCTCAAGGAGCGTTTGTGTAGAGGTGGGGGAGGGGTTGGGGGGAACTCAGGCCTGCCCTCTTCTCCAGGTTCCAGCCCAGGGACCCTAACTGGCAGCTGCAACAGGTAGTTTTCCTATACTACTGGAGCTATAGCCCTTCCCTGGGCTACTTCCCCAAATGGTCCCTCCTAGCACCCTCCTTGGTACCTGACCACGCTTGTTCTCCCAGCTCTTTTACTGCGCACCTTCTTTCTCCCAGTCTTCCCACAACACACCTTCTTACTCCCAGCTCCTACCAGCCGGCCTCTCTGAAGGGGCTTCCTTTTAAACTAGGCCCAGATGGTTCTAAATGGGCTTAAGGTGATCTGATTAGCCTGTTTCCCCTGATTGAGTCTAATCCAGGGGTCTCAAACGCGGCCCACGGGCCACATGTGGCCCATGGAGTTATTTCCTGAAGCCCGCCATAGGCGCCGACTACACTGGCAGCCAAGCTCCAAACATTACTGAGTGTTTATATTTTATTAAAATCCCTCTTTGCATTACAGTTTTTAAAGAGTTAATACATTGACTTAATAGAATACTATATTACTGTTCATTTTTTTCATTTGTGACTATACTTTTGTATCATTGTATGAAAAGGTTTCAGTGATGCGGCCCTCGGGCCAATTTACTAGTTCTCATGTGGCCCTCGTGGTAATTTGAATTTGAGATCCCTGGTCTAATCAGTTCTTAATTGGTTCCAGGTGTCTTATGGACTGTGTCTGCCTGACTTAATTGCTTCTAGCACCTTCCTGACTGCTCTGGGGTAGCCCCTGCACTGGTCACCCAGGAAACATAAAACTATTCATCCAGTGTCCAGTGTGTTTTCCTTCTACCAGACTCCTGCACCCAACCGGTCTGGGTCTGTCACAGTATATGTTCAAGTTTTAATAGAATATAAATCTGTAAGACTAAGTTATAGTTCAGGGAATAGAGTCAGAGTTTAATGCCCGAAGTTACCTCCAAGTCATCTAGTCAGACATCCTGTATGCCACAGGCCACCAGCACCCATCCATGAAACCAAAATTAGACCAAAGCATTACAACATTCAGGAGAGTACTGTTAACATGCAGTACTAGTTCCCCCCGCCCCCTTTGGGCCTGTTTCAACACACAAGGTATCAACCGGGATTTGGAAAAATTATTATCATCATCAACATCATCTTCCTTAGCTACCCACACACAACTATTATTATACAGTAACACCTAGGGGCCCCAATGGAGATCAGGGTCATATTGTGGTAGGCACTATGCAAACACATAGTAAGAGACAGTCCCAGCCCTGCACAGCTTACAGTATAAATAGACAAGGCATACAAAGGTACAAGAGAATGGAATTCTTATTATTGTCATTTTATGTAGGGAGAGACTAGCTGACTTGTCCAAGGTCACACAGGAAACTTTTGGCAGAACAGGGAAATGAGCCCAGATCTCTCAGGTCTCAATCCATAAAATCATCGTTTCTCTCAGACATAAGCAGCTTTACCTTCGTTAGCAGCTTCTATTCTCTCACAATCAGACTGTTCCCACCAACATTTCCTTTCCTGGATATTCCTGAATTAAGACGGTTTTAGATTTTCTGCCCTTCCTTGAGGTGGAGCTTCTAGACATCATCAGCTGTTCTTTCATACTGTCTCTAGGAGTTTGTACAATTAATAAAAAATTATCCTGACTGAAGGTCACACATAATGCAGTTAATTGCTTCATACTTCAGTACATCACCATTTAGAACTGGTCTGTTTCTTTTTATTGTAACAATATAGAAATAAATAAGCAATTTTCATACATATTACAAAACATAAGCATGACAGCTTAATTCCTATTCTTGTGATTAATAAACTGGAGCATCAGGTTGAAATACACCCTACTATAAAAACATCATTTCATTAGTCCATTCCTTTAGGTGTGAAATATCCCTGGAATATGACTCAGTAGAACACCTGGGGGGAAATGGCACCAGATATTAAAGTGTGGACAGAAGGGGCTTGAGTCATCTCCTTAGAGAAACACATAAAACAGCAGGTAAGGGGGGGGGCAAGTTGATGCCACACATTTCAGGTGATATTGGTCTTAGATGAACTACAAGCACATCATGCTATTTTCCAAGCAAATATCGTTTCTGTGCCTTGTTTATTAATGGACAGAAAAGCCAGCCCGAAAAATGAAATTGATTTTATTCACTTAGGATTTTATACTCCATTGCACAACCACCACCCAGCAAGTTCTTCATTAAGAGAGATAATTACTTTAATGAAGATTAAATATAATTTAAAATTCACATTCATCTTTATCTACCTAATGCAGGTCTGAATTAAACCTGAAAGGAGGGCTCTTCAAAAAGATCTCACCTAGCCAATCAGAGCCCAGTTCTGGAGGTCTTCGGTTTCCCACCTTCTTCCTCCTCTTTTTAATCTCATCCATCAGCGTCTCTCGTATCAGCCTCAAACTAAGAACTTCTGCCGTTCTGTTAATACAGCTTTTATGATGTCCACCGAAGCATGCAGGACAGTCAGTAATTAAAAGGAGAGGAGTAGCAATATTGCACTGTTTGTGTACATGGCTGCACTCATAAGAGAATATTTCAGATTAGAGGCAAGGCAGATCTGGTGGTGGGAATATACTCACTTTCCCCAGGTACAGTTTTTCCACCTAGCTGTTTAGTTGTGGTGAATTCTGGATAAATTCCCAGACAAAAATAGGGTTAGAGGGAATTAAGTCAGAGTACATATCAGTAATGTAAAACATCACAGAGATGTTTTAAATACCTAGAGACAAGTATTATAAACCCAGGAGTTAAGGTTAAACTTAAAAGAAATCCAAACACATCAAGGCATGGAAATGCATAGTTTAGGCACCCAAACAACCTATAATACAATAACCATATAATTAGATATAGATATTAGGGTTTGTGGTCCCATATTAGATTAAACTGATATTTAAAGACACATTTTATTTTCTTTCCATATTTTTGTTCATGGTGACACTACAGGAGATAGATGGGTTGTTCAGGTGCCTTAACTTTGTTCTTCATAATTGAAAGTTTCTTATTCGGCAGAAGCTGGCATGTAACATTCTCCTTCAGAGAATTCCACAAAGAATTGCCCTCTTTCAAAATGGCCATCGTTACCCATTATTCGCCAGGGGACTGAGGCTACATTCAGGCTTCCATTAACAAAGATGGTCACTGCCTCCAGGTATGCTCAAAGGGAGTGAAGCCAAGCTGCGCACAAGAAAGATGATGGCCTTTCACACTGCTGAGAAACAGAAAGGACCACTGAGAGTAGCAAGAGAATGAAATTGGCAATCATTGCAAAAGGCAGCCTGTGGCCTCAGTCCCATTGAGAACAGGAGATAGCAGCCATTGTGAAAGAAGGCAATTCTTTGTCCATTTCTTTAAAGGGGCATGCTATTCTTCGACCTCTGCTAAAGTAGAAAGAGGAAGTTACTCACCTTGTGCAGTAACATTAGTTCTTAGAGAGGTGCGTCCTATGGATGCTCCATTGTAGGTCCCCTGCACTGCTGATTGGAGAAATTTGGTAGCAGTGTCTATTCGGCTCATGCATGCGCTGCCCCACTTCGTGCTCTGCCACGAGGCTAACCAGTGCTGCACGGGCGAACCCTCCTCAGTTCCTTCTCTACTGCAGAACTTGTGGTGAGAACTCTGAAGCAGAGGAGAGGAGGGTGGGTCGTGGAGCACCGATAGGGGGACACATCTTGAAGAACTGAAGAGTGGCTGATGAATATGTTTTTCTCCCCAAAAAGATCAAAGTGCTTCGAGTTCTGGTCGTAGGGGGTGGGTTTGAGATGGCACTGGCGGCCTCTTGAGTTCACCACGTCCATGATGATCAAATTGGGAGGCAGGAAGGAGAAGAGAAATTCTGTGTCTTTTGCTGGCACGTAAAACTTTTTGTTGGCCCACTTGCCTGCTGGTGGGAACAAAGCAGGGGGTTGCCATAGGAGTTTGGCGGGGTTTGAGAGCGCCTCATTAATAGGGAGGGAGATAGTCTCTCCCTCAAGAAGATTAAAATCTGAACTGAAAACAGAAAGGGTGGAGAAAAGAAGATGCATAGAATAAAATTATATAATTCCAGGCAACTTCTCCCTGCGGGCTGCAAAACATCAACAGTTATTTCCAGTCCTACTTCTGATTTGAGGATCATGTGTATCCAACCAGGAAACACAAACAATACCTTGTGATTGATATGGCCAATCACAATTAACTAACAGAGCTTGAATTTCTAGTGGTGGATATCGAATATTCACAGAACTGTGCACAGTCAATGTAAAGGGCAAAAACCATTACATAAAACTGTTAAGTACATTCAAATAAGGTGAAATTTTCTCCCATGTGGACAGCCAGTAAGGACTATGCACCACATTAGTAAGCTGCTATTTCAGTCACACTTATGCCTTGTGCTGGCCCTCTGCACAGGGCTGGATTTTGCTCACAGTTAAAGATTCAAAGAAAATCACAGGCTCCTTGTAGACATTCTGCAAACAGAAAGAGAGGCTAAATGTGTGGAACAATCTGATTGCTGCACGTTATATTCCTTCAGTTCCACCTGTGACTGATCAAAACCCAAAGACCTTACACCAAGTTGAGCTGGTCAGAAAAATTCCAACAAAACAGTTTTACATTGGAATTTACCAGTATGTCAAAATTAAAATGTTTCATGCAGACCGTTTGACTTTGACAACGATCTTCCCAAAACCAGTCAGGGTTTTGTTGGAAACCTGTCTGGTTTCCTGCCAGCTTGCCCATCCGGCGGGCTGCTGGGATGTCTAAGCTTCCAGGGTCTGCAGGTCCAGCACAGCCAGCCTGGGCAACTGTCCCTGAGTCAGGTATTCCAGGGCTTCCAGTGTCTGCAGCTACAGGGCAGCCAACCAGGCTTTCCCTTTCATGGGAAATTTGTGGTTTTTTGTTCCTAATCAGAACAAAACCAAATTTCAAAATATTAAAATCCTCCATAAAACAGAATTACCATTCACCGCCCAACTCTAGTTACAAGTAGCAGTTGCCTGTTTTGCTGTTATTATGAGCTAGTATGGCAGTGGTGTATTGCCTTCATTGTCCTCTCAGTGTTGCTCCATCCTGTAAGTGGACTATCTTTTGGAAGGAGAGGGTAGTTTAGCCTCCCCAGGCCTATTCAGTCTTTGGTGCCACTACCACTGCTTACAAGGACCCCAGTTTGTGCAGTTTTGGGGGTGACTTTTCTGGTGTCGATATTTTTCCAGTAGGAACTGAACTGAAACCACTACATCATCATTTCATAGAGCCCACCATTCAGCCATCACATGGAAATAGCTTTCAACCACGCCAGCATTGGTGAGATTTGAATGAATAACGTAAGAAAAAGGCTCTATATGTCCCTTAAAAGTTCTGTTCCAGGGAACTGGTATTTACCCAAAATTTCTTTACCATTCTGTAACTCCTATGTACACTTTTCTCTTTACATATTTTTCAAATGCCCCTCTTTACAAAGGACACAGACTTCATTTAAGACCCAAATTTACTTTCTTCCTACCCACATGTGGTGCTATCTCAACTTTATAATCAGAATTTATTGACTTCACAAAAGCTATTTCATATAGATGATATTACAGAAAAATTGTTCTATAGACATTAATGTCACTTTTTAAAAAGCTATTTGCACTATCATTCTATGGATGACCTTCATTTTGGGCCATTGATAGTGTGGCAGGTTTAGAAGAGGTTTCTGGGACATGGGAAACCTGGCTTCTATTCCTGACTGCGCCACTAATGGGCTGCATGACCTTAAGCAAGTCCCATAATGTTTCTAGGGCTCAATTTCCCCATCTGTAAAATGGAGAGAATCCTTACCCACCTTGGAAAAGTGCATGAAATACTGAGATTAGAGATGCTATAGAAGTGCAACAGGATCATCACTATTACTATTTAGGCTGCAACAGACTGAGACTCAACATACTTTTTTCTCTGGGCCTTTTTGCACAGATTGATTACAACATGAATTGAATACATTTGCTGCCATTGTGAGGGAGATTTTACCTCTAATATTAATAGCCCTAATCCTGTTTTAAAGTTCTGAGGACAGAACATATTTCCCCTTACAAAATTCTGAAAATACATCTTCCTGCACTTCCTGCAAGATGTACAGACACCATGGATAACCTATTTCCACACTCTTCACATTGTAAGAATGTTAATGCCTTTCTCTGCAGAACAGATCCTTTTTAATAGGCAGAACAAGTTGGATATAAACCCTCTAATTGCCTTCAATACACCAGTTATCTTCCTGTGGCACCTATTGTAGAATACAAAGATGGTAAAAGAAGCATCAACAGAAGACATTATAGGACATTAAAAAACAAAGACCCATAAGTTGTCACTAAATTTACTTTTCGTGTCCCTGTATGAAACCAATTTGCATATTCTAGAACTAGTAACGGAAACGTACATGGGCCCATCATCCCATGCAAACACCTTCATTAGATTTTTTTGGTGCAGCTGCTCCAAAAATCTATTAAAAAGCTATCAAGGAAGGTGACTCGTTTGTTATTTCAAAAAAATTTCAAAAAGCGATCCTTAAACCTACACTGATCTCTTCTGACAACTTCCTAGTCTGTGCAAGTTGTTAGTAAAAAGCATTAAAACAGCCTGTCAATCCTGCCTCTCATAGCTGTGTATTAAAGAGATGCACTATCCGTGATCACTAACAAGAAACTACAACTTTCAGTAGAAAATCCACTGGCAGACATTAGACTTGTAAATCTCAGTCTGTTATCTGTAGGATCAACTGTCTGTGGCCTATCTGCAGTAAAGGGAGGAAAAAATATGCAAGCAAAACTAGCTAATGTCATGCCTCTTTATGGACTAAACCAGGAAGATGAATATGTAAAATGTCATGTAATAAATCCTCACGTGTGCATTGGCGGCTAGCATGTTTCTTTCTGCAGACATGTCTTACACTTTCAGAGGAAGGGAGAATGGGAGGGAATGGGATAACAAGGTACTACATTACCTAGGAACCAAACTATGATGGGTTGAATTACAATGCAAACATTTCATTGTATTTTGAGGGGACAGAAGGGCTCAGAGTTTCCAGGCAGCCATGTGGCAGATATAAAGTGTAGTTTACTACGGGGGTGGGAAAGGCAAAACAAAATTAATGGTGACAAAGTTTTTTCACTTCTCCTTATCAGGCCTTCTTAACACACAGCTAGTAGAGCTTGTTATATTTTTTAAAGGGTTGATGAATATGTTGAGGCAACATTTCCAGATAAATTTCATGCCACTTTTTGACCATTTCCAACGAATCTCTATATGCAGCCTCAGTGTTAATAAGTCTTGATCATAGCATGCAAAATGGTACACCAGCCATGAGCCTTTATATGGGTATACTGTAAAATGGATTGGCCAGTGTGTACATATATTACAAATTACTATCTATGGACTTAGCATTCCACATAAAAATCATAGATACATTCATGCAGGCTATCAGACGGCCATCTACAAAATAAGTGCAACTTTATACAGTCTCATCTCCAGACCTGCCATATCCCTGTGTTGGGATAACTTGGTCCCCTTGTGCCCAAACACACTCATCTTACATGCAGCTAAAAATTTTACAAGCTGGACAAAAAACAAACAAACCAAAACCCTTTTTCCAGAATCTAGTTACTGTGTTTCCTGTCCCACAACTAGAAATAAGCTACCTTCCTCCTTAACTGTGTGACAGCTTTTTTAAATATCAGAAATGGCCTTTACCTGGGATAAATTCATAACGTAATTATGCACCCAAGAAAAGGCTAGGTGTGGGCAGAAACCAAGAGAGTCAGGTGGTACAAGAAGAAGGCAAGTAGAGCTTGTGAGATCACAGGAAATCCAGAATCCTAACAGAAACAGAGCAAGTTTCTTGCCCTCTTCAGAAGGGAATGTGTTTTACCTGCATCTATAACATTTGACCATTGGGTAGGGAGCTTACCTATGTAAGGAAGAGTGAAGCACAGAGAAATAAATTGCAGCTATAGGACAATTGCAATGTTTGTCTATTGCTCACATAAGCATGTGAGCGTGCATGTACACTCTCAGACTGCTGTTCACCAGCCACAAACTTAACCAGGCTTCACACCTGCAGTGACTTTATCCTCAGAATACTGTACAGATGCATTTAACCTTCTACAACACTTGCAACTCTGTAATAACACATTGCTCTGTTTTGTTCTCATATTCGTAAACGGGCCATTCCAATAATAAATTGGCGAGACTGACTTTTGTTATTGCTAGAGATCTGGAACAAGTTCACTGAGCCACTTTTGGGCCAAGCCATGAAAATAAAAAATAGTGTGTGTGACAAGCACCAAAGTACCATTATTGACTATATAACAAAACAATATTTCAAGAGCCATCCTTGAGTAGTGAATAAAACAAACTGGGATCTGAGCAGTCCTTTTAATAAACATTTATATATAGAGAGAGATTCTTGTAAACTCTTACTCTTCAGTAAGTTTCATAAGTCTTACTTTCTATTTGATTAAAGCAGAATCCACTGCCTTTCATACAAAAAGAAACCTACTGAGGGGAAAAAATTGCTCTCTGCGGGATCATTTTCTGTAGAGACTATGTGCATGTGAAATCCTTTCCTACTATGTCTGAGGAAAAAACAATGCAAGAAGGGGATGGAAGAAGCAGAATACTCAGTCTAATAGCGAAAAATGTGTTGGCAGGAAGGAAAAAGAACCTAAAGAGCATAATCCGGCTTTCCTTCCAAGGCCATGGGAAACACTCTGTGGAAATTCTGCAGCTCCAAGGCTTGGGAGAGGTATGGCAGAGTGGAAATCTACGCTCTATGGTATTATTCTTCTGAAAATCCATGGGGAAATTCCTTGCTCCACACCTCCAAAGTAGCAAGTCGGGTGTGGGGCGGCACCGGCTCCTAGGGGGACTATGCTGCCCAAGGGGTTGGAGATTCCAGGGAGCAGGCAGAGGAACTAACTCTCCATGTGAATGCCCCAGCACTCTACAAATGCCAGTTTGGGTCCATACAATTTCCTTGCAGACCTCAAGGCACCCATGGGTTTACTAGGCCATGCCCCAGCTCCAGCTGGCATGGTACCATTGCCGCTACACAGGTAGAAACACAGACTCTGATTCTCAGATTCTCTATTCCTGCACTTTAAGCCTTTTTAGTATTCCCTGTATTCTGAGACAGTCAGGAGCCTGTCAGGCCCTGGTAAAGCTGTTCTAGTTTATGATCTGTCTCCATATCTCCCTATGGCCCTTGTGAAGAAAGGGAATAGCCAAAGTGCTCTGAGCTTTGGCCATGACTCCTCCACACTCCTGACCTCCCATACTCCAGCCCACCTGACATACCCTCAACTCTGGTGGGAAGTGGTCCAGCACCCTGGGAGAAGGTCTGGTGTACAGCCCTTTGCCATCTCTGTGCCATCTAGAGAAAAGCCCTGCAAAAGTGGAAACATTTCAATCCTCTTTCACATCTCCAGACCAGAATAAAGGGACATTCATGTAACAGAGAATGGGACCCTCAATGTTTTCCACATACATCTACCCTCCCATGGGTTTTCTGTATGAAGGCATGAAGTGGCTGTACAGTTTATTGTATGAACAGTATTGATTCCATTATAAAGTTACCAAACCTTTTATTTATCTCGTCAAATTTCTAAAATGCTATTATAGGTGCCCATCCTGTGCTCAGGGCACCTGCCCCATAAATTAAATCTCAAAATGAGCAAAGGATTGCCCGTAAATATAAGCACTTCAGCCTACTCCCTACTCAACGGTTCTGGAGAAAGTGTTCACACACACAGATTTTTTTGGTGACAAATCAAAAATTATGATTCAGAAATAGCACTGCGGTGGCCTCGTGCCTCAATTACATTTCGTGGGTCAGGCTCCCTGGCTAGAACACATCTCCCATAATGCATTCTGTTTTCTCTCTTGTTGAACTGTCCTAGTATGTCAGCGAGGCAATCTGGATGAGGTACTTCATCCATACAAGAAAATAGGGGCATGAGGGACTTGAACTTCAAACACCTTGAGGCACCATGAGGGCATTTCCTAATCAAAATTCGTTTTTCAGCCAACTTTTTTAGTTTCAGGTATTCAATATTTTGACAAAAAGTCACAGAAAGCAGACTTTTTTATGAAAATGTAGTTTTGTTAAAAACCCAATTTTCCATCAAAAACAGATGACAATTTTCAACCAGCCTTAATGTGTATAAATAATGGGGAAAAGATTCCCCTGGTGGAGGCAAGAACACTTATCAGAAAAGGTAGGATATTATGAAAACCAACCTTTTCCTACAGCTGCAAATGGCTCAAAATTAGAGGTCTTAATTAAACAGAATTCTGATTTTTTTTTAATTTGTTTGGGGATTTTTTTTAAGCTTGCCTCAAAATATTTGACATATGTTACCTAAATATCACAGGCTTTGGCAGCTCTTCCCCTAACACACATACACACAATATTGGGAAATACAGCTGGACAGAAAATTTTCAACGGAACAGAAAATACAGTTTTGTCAAAATTGAAATGTTTCATGGAAAATGTCAATTTTGATGACGTTTTCATCAGGAAAGTGTCACAATTATTCATTTTGACTCTTTCAAAAAGGTAAAAATTTTGTATTTCAACTTATTTCATTTAATTTTGATTTACTACATTTAAAATTGTATTCTATTTAATATTTTAAGCTGACATCAAAATGAAATATTTTTACGTTATTGAAACAAAACTGTTCAATGTTACCGAAACAATTCAATATTTCCAAATGGAATTTTTTTTCAGAATTCTCATCTTGAGAGTAATTTCAATTTTTCATTCCAATTTGCAATGAAAACAAATTTCAAAATGGTGGAAATTTGGTTTTCCAACCAGTTCTATTGAGAACATAGGAATTGCAAGACTGGTTCAGTCCCAGGGTCTGTTTAGTCCAGGAACCTTTCTTCAACCAGATGCTTCAAAGGAAGGTGCAAAAACGCACAGTAGGCAGATGTGGGGTGAACTGGGTCTCACCCCAAGATTCCATCCAGTACACCAACTCTTATTTCTATCTCATCTTGGACTTCAGAACACAATGTGAATTTCACCCTGGAGTAATTCCCTTCAAAGAGCATGTCTCTACAACTTTTTATTCTTTGGCTTTCTAAACATTTATCTTTCTTCTTTGTGCTAAGATAAAGCAGGAGTTGTTGACTAGACATCCTGGTGACCTTTACCAAACAAATGAGCATGGGAATCAAATACACCTATCATACAGGCCTGAGAAGGATTATTAAACTGGCTTTTTTCCCCCTACAAACTTGGCAGCTCAGAAAGAAACTGACCTAACCTGACCTGCTTCTGAGCAAAAAGAACAAATGTCATTATGTTGCTATTTACTAACAACTAATGATATGGACAAAGTGTTAGAATTAAATTTGGAAACAAAAACGTTTCAGACAGGGCTGCACAGCTGAATGATATTAGCGTAATGTAGGGGAACACCCTACAATACTATTTTTTTAAAATTTGTTCCGTGTTTCAAGAAGTGAATGGGTTTCCTTGATAAATCCACTTAGCTGTTGAATGTAATAGTTAATATTGAAATGACACATTATGGACCAGATTTTTTAAAAGAGTTCAACACTCAGACACCAAAATATGTGGCCAGATTTTCAGAAAAGCTGAGCACTTTGAAAATTCTGCCCACTATTTAGCTGTCTCAGTATAAGCGGAGTTCTAGTTGTGGGAACTTGAAAGTGAAGCTTCATGATGGGATTTTCGAAGAAGCCTAATGGCGTCAGTTGCCCAATGGGATTTAGGCATCTAACTCTTGTACACTCTTTTGAAAACTTCAACTCTAAAGTTTACCCATACCTGTCAAGAAATTATCCGTCTATTGTTTTCTCTCATTCTTCCAAGGGGGGAGAGGCATTGAACCAGTATAAATATATTCACTATTCATCAGATATTAACAGACAAAGAATTGACAACAGAAGCATGTTCTGATTATGGATCTATATATACTTCCTGCTTTATAATCTGCAGTGAACTCTCTTTTCTTACTGAGACATACTAGGGCACAATCCAGAGTAATGGGTAGCTGTCTCACCCCCACCTTGTAATCTGGGCTGCCCTTTACAATGCCTTGCTGCTGTGCCCTCCAACCTGGACTGCTCACAAACAGACTCCTGCATGTAACTCACTCCCAGCCACGTCTCTGAGTGTTTTGCAGGCAGCCAGCTACACCTTGGCTCTTACCAGCCTTAAAAATTACCACAGGGTGACCCCAACACACTCTCAATCCACGATTTCCCCCCAGAAACATGTCCTGTACAGCCCAGCTCTTTCCAAGAAAGTACAACTATACTAAGTAAGTTATTCCTTTAAGGGATTAATAGGCACACAATTTGTTACTCCAAATGGAGTTACCCAGATACTTCAACTTGAACACACTGGATTAGATAAAACAAAAGAAGTTCATTAACTACAAAGAGATAGATTGTAAGTGAATACAAGTAATGAGGCATAAAAGTCAGAAATGGTTACAAGAAAAATAAAGATAAAACACTTACTGGTGCCTAATTTAACAAATATATTAGATTGAAACAAAGTTCTCTCACCACGTGCTGTGAGCAATCTTACTGACCAAACTCTGTAGGTCAGGACACACAGAACCTTTCCCCAAATCAATGGCTGCTTCCTTTTTCTCTCTTTAGATGTGGTGAATGTGATGGGCCAGGAATGAGAGAAGAGTGCTTTGGGGTGTTTGTCCCTCCTTTTTTATAGTTTCAGTCTCCCTCCTGAAAAACATTTCCAGCTGAGAGCCAGGAGACAAAGAGTCTATGTGGAAGGATATTCCCTGCTGTTTTATTCCACCTGTTTAAATTTCCTCCCTGCTTGATGACTGTTTACTGCTTAATTGCAAATTTTGGCAAGCACACATTCATTCCTTTGTTTAGAACAAACCTGACTTCTGTCTGGACAGGGCTGTGGGATTTGGAACATGTGTTAACACCATACAAGAGAATCTTATAACTTAATATACAAAGTAGCCACACATATTTTACCAGGACAACACTGACCAGCAAATTACAATTTTTCAAATACCACCTTACAGGGCATGCTTTGTACTCAGATGATTACACTAGTACGTAGGGTGTGAATACAGGGGTGTATTCCATCACGCTTACTGACACACAATCAGTTGGTAGGGTGGGGAAACCCAATAATTTTCAGAGGTTTTTTTTCTCCCCATTAAATTTTTTTCTTTTCAGAAAAAAAAATCACTGCAAAATCAAAAGGTAGAAAACTTCAGCTAGCTCTAATTTAAGGCAGGATCTCTGAGAAACGAATTCACACCAGCACTGACTCTGGCTCTAAGCCTTTATAACTCAATAACACAAGCTCAACACAGGGAATATTCCCTTAAAGGCTCAAGTGGCAATTTCATAAGGGTGTGAAAGCGCCTAGTATAAATCCATTAAGATAATGTTCTTTAACTGGACAGGAAATATGAGGCCCTTCAAAATTATTTTTACTACAATGTGCCAGTATAGAAGTTCCTGTATAGGATGAGATTTAGAAATGGCCACAACATAACTCTCAAAGGATTTATAAGTAGACAAGGAAAAACCCTGAAATACTATACAAAAAAGGCTTAAAGTATGGAATTAAAATGTCTGTAAACCAAACTGTGAGAATCTAACTCTGGATTCAATCCTGAGCTTGCCTGAGTGCCTTTGGGTCAGATTGACTCTGCCAGAAGACCAGAGGGTGTTGGTGTTGAGGTAGGAAATCTCCCCTTATGTCGTTTCCCCACTTTTATCTGGGGCATGGCTTGGTCCCTATTCAGAAAGGCCACAGTGCCTAACCCCGTATCTGGTTTCTGAAGGACGCCGGGGTCATCTATACCTCCACACTGCCTTTGGCCAATGGAGGCCCATCCCCCAGTCCATGGCAGCACAGCTTCATTGAAACCATGCTGTCAGGCTGTCCCCCAGATCATAGTGGCCTTGAGGACCCCAGCTCAGCCCCAGGCTGTTTTATCTTGCCCGTGGAATCTCTATGGGGTCCTAGGAAGGATGATGTGTCCCCCCTCAGGCCTAATGAAGTTTTCACCCAGGCCCCACACTGATACATAACAAAAAGCCATTTGCAGGGACCAAGAGAGTGAGGGGTGATGCTGGGGAAGCAGCTGTATACCCACCCTACCCTTCTGGAAAGAGTCCCCTCCACATGCATATTTTGAATGTGTTGGGAGACAATGCAGGTCTTTGCTTCCATACAGTGTTTCTCAGAGTTATAGGTGAGTAACCACTCCTCCTTCTCAAGACTCAGCCTACTTGCTTTCACCTTTGTTTTCAAAGAAAAGAGGTGGACGGGCTATAATCAGATCTGATGAACAAATGCAATTCATCTGTTTTACCTCCTGATAAATGAACAGGAGAATCGTGAGGCAAAACAGAGGCCCATTGTTAGAAACTATGTTCCACCACTTTCCCCTTCTTGTTCTTTGTTATTACTTGATGTGAGGTGACTAATACAATGCTGTGTACCAAATACAATAGCAATTGTGTGTTGCCAATAGGAAAATCTTCGTGTGTGTGTGTTTGGGGGGGAACCATGACCAATCGGAGCCGTGAGGGTGGGGCGATGCCTACGGGTGCGAAGGCAGTGCACACCATGCAGAGCCACCGAGCTTCCCATGTGCCTAGAGGCCACAGGGACCTGGTGGCCACTTCCTCAGAGCCGCAGTAAGCACCACCGGGACCCCACACACCCCAACTCCCTAGCCCAGCCTGGAGACCCCTCCCACACCCCAAACCCCTCATCCCCGGTCCCACCCCCAGCCAGAGCCCTCCCACACACACACACACCCGCACCCAACCCCAGCCCAGAGTCCCCTCCCACACCTCAAACCCCTCATCTCCAGCCCCACCCAGAGCCCTCACCCCCCCTCACAGCACAACCCCCTGCCCCAGCCCAGAGTCCCCTCCCACATCCCAAACCCCTCATCCCTGCCCCACCCAGAGCCCCAGCCTCAGCCCAGTGAAAGTGAGTGAGGGTGGGGAAGAGACTGACAGCGGGAGGGGGATGGAGCAAGCAGGGGAGAGGCCTCAGAAAAGAGGCGGGGCATGGGTGTTCAGTTTTGTATGCTTAGAAAGTTGCAACCCTACATAAGGAGAGAGAGAGAGCTGAACTTTACGTCTCTGGCTGATATCTGTAACAGAACCAAATCAAATCTTGGTGTGCAAAATCCCTTGATGTTTGGGGAAGTCTATATAGAAATCCCAGCTACTCAGTACCAGCAGATCTCTACAACAAACATATTTCTCCAGGGATTTTGTTTTTAAATTCATTTACTGCAGCACAGTGTATGCAGAAAAGTAGTCATTAAAAGTCAGCAACTACAAATAAACAACAGAAATAACAGTGACCTTGTCGTGCCAATCCCTGTGCATTCTCTGGTCTAAAAAGAGCACACAAATGCACCTATGATTCATACCATCAAAGGGTAAAAAACCAAGAAGTCTTGTTGGCTATAACCCATGAAAACCTGTCTGCTCTCTTTAGGGATTCTTTAAAACACTCAGCATGTGTCTCCAAAAATAATATGAACAATGGAAGAGGGAGAGTGAAGGGAAATAACTTCACACGTTTTCTCACTTTCCTTCTTTTCAGGACTCAATTTCTTTTTTAATCACTTTCTTTTTTTAAGTTACAGCTCAATATTCTATGATCAAATTACTATAGTTGTTTCTAATGCCACTGATTCAGCATCATTTCTGTGTCCCATGCAAGGACACAGAAAACACACACACATTATATATAGATATATACACACACACACACACACACACACACACACATACGCACACATATGGGTGTGTATACACACACACACACACACACACACACACACACAAAGAAAACTCATATGTTCTGAGTGAGAGCTTGTGATTCATAGAGAGGCCTTGCAGTACATCTAATATCCTGTCTTTTAAATTCTGTGATAAAACTCAAGGGATTTTTTCATTCACCAGGACTGTCAATCTGGCATAGTCCGCAAGCATTAAAACAAAATGTCACACCCCTCTGCAAACTCAATGCAGGATCTGAAAATCAACCAGGGTGTTTTCCTACCCACATATTATCACTTCTTTTAAAGTTTCTGCAGACTCGGGCCTGGTGTCCACTAGTAAATTAGGTTGGAATAACAACTTCACTCAGGGTATGAAAAATCCAAACCCCCAAGTGGCATAGTTAAGCCAACTAAGCCCCATGCAAACAATGCTAGGTCAATGGAAGAATTCTTCCCTTGACCTAGGTGCTACCTCTTAGCCCAGGGCTACACTGGGGAGGAGGGGATGTCGATCTACGATACGCAGCTTCAGCTACGTGAATAGCGTAGCTGAAGTCGGCGTATCGTAATCGACTTACCTGGCCGTGAGGACGGCGGCGAGTTGATCGCTGCCGCTCCCACGTCGACTCCGCTTCCACCTTTCGCCCAGGGCTACACTAGGGGAGGGGGTCGATCTACGATACGCAACTTCAGCTACGTGAATAGTGTAGCTGAAGTCAGCGTATCGTAATCGACTTACCTGGCGATGAGGACGGCGGCGAGTCGATCGCTGCCGCTCCCACGTCGACTCCGCTTCCGCCTTTCGATGAGGTGGATTGCCGGAGCCGACAGGGAGCGCGATCGGGGATCGATTAATCGCGTCTAAACGAGACGCGAAAAATCGATCCCCGATAGATCGATTGCTACCCGCCGATCCGGCGGGTAGTGCAGCCAAGCCCTTAGGGAGGTGGATTACCTATGCCGACAGGAGAAATGTCTATATTGAAGCACTACAGCAGTGCTGCTGCTGCAGCGCCACTATAGCGTTTAAAGCGTAGGCAAGCCCTCAGTTATGCCCTCATCGACACCTGTGAAACGCCATTGTTTCTAGACTAAGCCTTCAGTAGCATTTGTGAAACTCCCTTGCCCTCAGCAGAGTTGCACAGCTGTGACTGATTGAAATTTAGTGAACAATTCTGTTGGTGAAACACAATGTGGAATAGAACCCGGATCACCTTCTCTGATCTGCATTGGCTGTGAAGCATTAATAGGAGTAAAAATTCTTTAAACCGCCTGAAGCAAATTGCTACCATTGAGTACATAGTGGAAGCAAATCTGTGGAGTAAAAGGGTGCCATTTTTACAGTCTCTTTTCAGAGCACTTTGATGCACTTCACAAATCAAAAATGTATTTGTGCAATAAGACTGTAGACACACTTCTGACTTTGGCAGATACGTGCATTTCTCATAAGCACCTGGCCAAAGCAAAGCATATATTTCACTGTGAATGAATACCTTGTATCTCTACCTCACTGGAGCTTTGCCTTTGTAAAGGACGGGTCGTTGATCGGAAGAGAGGTGCTGGTTAGTTGGTCAAAGCAATAACTGGAGAAAGAAAGAAAGAAAGAAAGAAACATGGAAGAATTCATTTCAAATAAGTAAATAGAGGACTGAGAATATCTGATTTTCAAATTTTTCAATGCTTTTCTATAATTTTAGGAATGTATTCCCAACTCTATGCAAATGGCAAGACCCATTCACCAAGATAAGAATATTCCTATTGGTTGGAATCTGTAATAGAAACCAAAATGGTTAAGGTCAAAATCTTTGTGATTTTCGTTGTACTAAACAACTTACTTTTTCCTTCAGTTTCAAATATCTGGTTTTCTACTATACTTACCCAAAATATTAAAATGACCCAAGGGCAACCCCCTTCACTCGTTGGGTGGAGGGGGAGAAAATTACAAGAAGTTGACCATTACAGAAATTACATGTAAGGCATTTTTGTTTGATAGCTGCAGTTTCACTCATATTATCATCATTTTTGGTTGACAAGTTTCCCAGATTTTAATCTTGGATTGAAAATGTTACCTTATCAGAAAAGCCTTATATTGTCACTGCATGTACAGTGGTGGAATGCAAAATCATATACGAGTGCATTCGTTGTATTGAAAAATGAACCTTTGCTAGAAAAGGCATTTAAATTTTCAGTCTGCTTGGCCATAAATCATCTTCAGTGTGTTCAGAGATCTTATACAACCCATCAAAACCTTCCTTGCTTCTTTTATTATAGTGGCACTATTTGCATTGCTGTGGTTAAGGTTGTGTTAGCACTTCCAGCATAAACCCCTATTTTAGGGGGTTCAGAACTCAGCTATTAAAATCAAATCTGGGCTGTTTATTGTTTGAGAACATTTCTTTCGGTATTTTCTTTTTTGTATGGAGCGAATCTAGGTGTTCAAGAAAGACATTAGCTTCAGCCTGCCTGACCTGGAGTCAGAATTATTCTGTTTATCCACAGAGCAGATATATAAAAGTAGAAGTAGTGCTGGCTTCATCAACAGCATGCCTTAGATCAGTTTTGGATGGAGAACCTTTAAGATTGAGAGGGTCTGTGTTCTCTCTTTTGCCAAAGGGTCCAAGGACCTTGGTGCAAATTGTGGTGTTGGGTAGCAGATATTGTTTTAAGGGTGGTCCACAGAAATGACCAATTGAGAGTATGGAGCCTTGTTGAGGAGATCCAAAATCCAAATGCCAGCCCCAGAAATACTGATGAAATTTGAATCTAGCAGCACTAACTTTCTGCTGTTATATCTAGTATTGTACAATGTATACAGAACTGATCAATTCGTTGGGCTGCAGAGGTGAGAAGCAAGTCAGGAGAGCTATGTCATGAAGAAAACAGCAGCAAACAAGATTGCAAGTCCCTGAAAACCTGAGGAAATAAAATACCCAAATTTAATTTTCTATCAATACAATGTCATTAATCTTTTAAATGGCTGTTATGCATTAATTCAGCTAACTAGGTATGAAGAGGGAACTCTATTACACATAACTCTGTTCTTGAAATCCAAACCAGATTTACGGAAGCTAAAATTTCGATATAAAATAAAATGTGAATAATTCAGCTTACATTTCACTGCACAATAAATATATAATATAGGCTGTGAAGATAAATAATACTTCTTTTCATTGTGATAGCTCCTGCAACATCTTTTCTTTAAAAAAGTTTTCATGCTATAGTCATTTCAGGATGCTACCACTGAGCTTTCTATGAGGTCTGATCCTGCACCATTGAAATCAGAGGGAGTTTTGGAACTGACTCCATTGAGCACAAGAACAACCATTTACAAACTATGAGGAAGGCTGTCCCAGTGTTAGAGCAATAGCACAGCACTTGGGAGACTTGAGTTCAAGTCCCTGCTCTACTACAAGCTTCCTGCATCACCTTGGGCAAGTCACTTTGTCTTTGTGCCTCAGTTCCCCTTCTGTAAAATGGGGATAATATTTCCCTACTTCACAGCAGAGTTGTGAGGACATTAGAGATTGTGAGCCATTCAGACACTACAGAAATGAGGGCCATATAAGTAGCTAAGTCAGACTGAATAGTGTTTTAGCAAAAATTTCTCTACAATTTAATTTGCTGATTCAGCAAGATATTTAAGTATGTGCAATACAAAAATTATAACAATAACTTTAAGCATGTGAGTATTTTCTCTAAAGCCAAAGGAATTAAAATGCATGCTTAAAGCAAGGCCCATGCTTAAATACCTGGCTGACTTTAGGCCTAAAAGGACAGTCCATGAGCTTGATAATATAAAAGGCTATTTAACTCCTGAAAGTTGAAAGAGTAATAGAAGTTACTGCAGACTTTGAGAATTCTACTCTCCTGGGATAATTTGGGGGGAATCAAGTAAATAACTCTATATTAGGATTTTTCTCCATCGTCATCACAATAAAGAGTGAGCCAGTAAGTAATGTGTCTGGTCTGGCAAATTTTCACGAGAGTTTTGCAAGCTTAGCTGTTCATATCTTAACAAACACTGACAGGAAAGAGGAGGAGAACTACAAGGTTGTGACAAGGATGGGATCAAGCATTTCACCCATAAACGAAACAGAACACAATTGATTACAAACTTTGATTCAAGCCAATGGAAACCAACGTGTGGTTTGAAGCAGTTCTGACTTTCAAAGAAGTATGTAATAAATACACACAAGTACGTCAGTTTGATACTCATCCATTTAATGTCCCAGAGTCCTACCTGGGCTTATGACTCGTTGGTAGGATTGCCAACTTTCTAATCACACAAAACTGAACACCCATGCCCCGCCCCTTCTCCAAGGCCCGGCCCCCACTCGACCATCCTGCCTCCCTCCATCGCTCACTCTTCCCCCACCCTCACTCACTTTCACTGGGCTGAGGCAGGGGGTTGGGGAAGGTGATAACTCCTGCTGGGGGTGCAGGCTCTAGGATAGGGCCAGGGATGAGGGGTTTAGGGTGCAGGAGGAGGATCCGGGCTTGGCCAGGGACTGGGGGGGTCCCAGCAGTTCTTACTGTGGCTCCGAGGAAACAGCTGCCAGGTCCCTGCATCCTCTAGGCACATGGGTGGCTCGGCAGTTCTGCACGGTCCCTGCTGCCTTCACTCCCACAGACACGTCCCCCCGCATCTCCAATTGGTCACAGTTCCCAGCCAATGGGAGCTGCAGAGCCGGTACGCCACATCGGCAGTGCACAGAGTCTCCCAGTCCCTGTCAGCCCCAGTGCCTAGGGCCGCAGGGACCTGGCAGCCGCTTCTGGGAGAGACGCAAAGCCAGGATAGGTAGGGAGCCTGCCTTACCCCTGACCTCCACTGCACCGCCGACTGGACTTTTAAAGGCGCTGACCGGAGCTGCCAGGGTTACCTTTTCAACTGGGCTTTCCGATCAAAAGCCAGATGCCTAGCAACCCTACTCATTGGCTGTTGAGGGTGCTCTCCCCCCTGCATTTGAGGTGAGGACAATTTTGAAATGCATGCAAGAAAAACCATCTTCTGGAAGTGGCATTCTGGTTTTGTAATGCATGGCATCTCAGATACAGAGCAGGTATAGCAGCAATATAGCCACTATTCCTTAAGCACAGCTACTGCAGTAGATTAAGTGGGACATGCTCCCGCCCCCCCCCAACTCTTTACTAACATGATGATAGTATCTTCTTCTCTTGGATGTACTTAAATCTTCATGATAACCCATGACTCCTTAATTATCATCGATTCAGTCTCAAAGCCATGCTTTTGAATAAGCATGCAGTATATTTCACAAAGGGATGAAGTTACCCAGCAACTATTTGTATATGTTTCCCTAATGGGTTCCACCTGGGTTAGATGAGATTCATTCATTCCTTGCATATGCAGTAGCTCATCTCCCAAGGAAAAGGGCAGCACGTTATGTGAGGATCACCCATCCAGGTGCCAGAAGACCAGATCAAGCGTTATACCAGAATATATATAGTTTAAATCAGGGATTAATAGAGGATTCTTGGCTCACAGTTGCATCAAATAATGAAAAGCATGAAATAAAAAGCAGCCTATCATGGTTACTGTGTGAATGCCCACTCGTCCATGTGAACATTTTACTTTGTTTTGTGTAACACTTGTCTAACCTATCTTTCATGGTGCAGCTCATTGCATTTTTAAAAGATGCTTTCTCTGGGAGCTAATTGAGCTTTATCTATGTGAGCGAGCTGATATCTGTCACTGACAGCCTGCAGAAGGCCATTTCTTCAATTGCTTGAAAGGACTAAAGAGTCAGACATGACAAACTACAGTCTAGAATACCTGGCAGCAAGCCTATTAGTGCTGCAATGCCAAGATGCACAAATAAATTACTTATGTAACATACACTCACTTTATTTCTGTCATGAAACACGCAGTCCTAAAGCAAAAGTAAAAGCTTTATTCCCCCCGCCCCCCCGCCCATCATAGCTTGTCAGAGATTTCCAATAGCTAAATGTATTCTTTATTTTATCTGAAACATAGTTGCTAGCATTCTTATTCAGTTTTGTAAAGCTAGCTTCCTTTTTATTCCTTATGTAATTTCCTCAGGACAAGACCTTAAAAATTCAGCCTTTTATGAGCCACACTTCAGCTCAGCAACTGTTACGCTCTGTACGTGGAGATTGCAAAGGGGAAAAAAATATAATGACGTTGTTCCATTTCCTTTTACAAGACATATCTGTTTGCTTTTATTTCCCCCCCTAGACACATCAGTCCTAAGTAGCACGGATAAGAGTGGATTATTGTACAAAAATCCTGTAAATGGCTCTGAGAGTGGTAGACACAAAGCCTTTCACTCCAAGGGTGCAAACTCAGATCCAGCCCAGGATGTTACTACTGGACGGCCTATCAAATCAGTTGGTATTTTCTGTTCAGTTCTTATTGGACAAATGATTATATGATAAAAGCCACACCGGGCACCTTTGTCAGTCTCCACTCCAATGTACATGGCAGAGGGGCATTGCTGGCACATGATGGCATATATCACATTAGTAGACATGCATGTGAATGAGCCCCTGATGGTGTGGCTGATGTGGTTGGGTCCTCTGATGGTGTTGCTAGAGTAGATATGGGGACAGAGTAGGCAACGGGGTTTGTTACAGGGATTGGTTCCTGGGTTAATGTTTCTGTGGTGTGGTGTGTAGTTGCTGGTGAGTATTTGCTTCAGGTTGGGGGGGCTGTCTGTAAGCGAGGACTGGCCTGCCTCCCAAGGTCTGTGAGAGTGAGGGATTGTTTTCCAGGATAGGTTGTAGATTATTGATAACATGCTGAAGAGGTTTTAGCTGGGGGCTGTACGTGATGGCCAGTGGTGTTCTGTTATTTTCCTTGTTGGGCTTGTCCTGTAGTAGGTGACTTCTGGGTACCCATCTCGCTCTGTCAATTTGTTTCCTCTCCTCCCCAGGTGGGTATTGTAGTTTTAAGAATGCTTGATAAAGATCTTGTAGGTGTTTGTCTCTGTCTGAGGGATTGGAGCAAATTCAGTTGTATCTTGGGGCTTGGGTGTAGACAATGGATCGTGTGATATGTCCTGGATGGAAGCTGGAGGCATGTAGGTAAGTATAGCAGTCAGTAGGTTTCCGGCATAGGGTGGTGTTTATGTGACCATCACTTATTTGCACTGTAGTGTCCAGGAAGTAGATCTCTTGTGTGGACTGGTCCAGGCTGAGGTTGATGGGGGTTGGAAATTGTTGAAATCCAAGTGGAGTTCTTCAAGGGCCTCCCTCCCGTGGGTCCATATGATGAAGATGTCATCAGTGTAGCGCAAGTAGAGGAGGGGCGCTAGGGGACGAGAGCTACGGAAGCGTTGTTCTAAGTCAGCCATAAAAATGTTGGCATACTGTGAGGCTATGCGGGTACCCATAGCAGTGCCTAGTTTCTTTTGACTTTCACAGAAATGGGAATGTTAAAGATGACAAAAAATAATGTTGCATTTTGGCTCTTTATAAATATTCCCCTGTACTTTGAAAGAAAGAAACAGACTTAAATAATTCTGTTGATGGCACTTAAGACCACAGAATACAAGCTTACTCTCTGTCTTCTGGTTGCACAGGGCTAACAGAAATAAAATATCACTGAAGTCAAAAGACATGATTTTAAAGACAGGGAACAGATCAGTTGTTTAAATAGAAAGTGCCACTTTTACATGATCACTTTTCAGAGTGGAAGTACAGTTTCAGGCCCTAGTCCCGAGACACCCATGTACTGGGTCATATACCGTTACACTGTTTATTATCCTGGCAAAACTGTCATTGATTTCAATGAGGCAGGATCAGGTGAAATCCCAACAGGATAACTGTATGGCCTGAGTTTAAATAGTAAACAGTGTAACAAGAAGCTTAGAGGTTTTTGCATCTATTATAAACTATTAAAGACGTGATAAGGTTATTCAGTTAAGGGCTCAAGAGTCAGGACATGCCATATTGAAGTTCGAACATAGAGCGTATTAAACCCCATTCTTCAAGCTCTTAGGTATGGGAGTACTTTATTTTTACCATTGAACTCCAGATTTCGCCAATGGTAGATATCAGTTCTCTCCCACATGATCCTTATAAATGGAGAAACTAAAGCTGAGAGAGTGTGAATAATTTGCCAGAGGGGGAAGGAGTATTGTGGTCTGCTTTAACTTGATAAAGAGTTCAAAAGTATCTGAGCTACTATTATTCAAAATAGAGCAATTTCAGTTCACAGGTGGTTAAGGACAGAGAAGTCAGAACAATCTAAAGGAGAGGATACTGGACCAGAAGAGCTGAGTTCTGTTCCCGGTTCTGCCACCACCTTGCTGGGTGACCTTGGGCAAGTCACTTCACCTCTCGGTGCCTCCATTTCTGCTCCCACCATGTGATTTTCCTGTCTGTTTAGACTTTGGGCACTTAAAGGTAGAGACTGTCTTTCAGTAAGTATGTACAGTGCCTAGCAAAATGGGGTCTCAATCTTGATTGGGACATCTACAGGATGATGTAATACAAATAAATAGTGGAAACTGGCCTTGAGTCCTATGACTTCAACATCCCTGAGTTTCACACCAAAAACTCAATGTAAAACTCAGCTGATACCATCACATTTTGCCAGCTTAGTTGTAAGAAGCCTAGTTTCCACCCAGAAACAGAAGTCACTCCAATTTGCCTTCACACACATCCCAGACTGACCAAACAATTCATGGAATCTAGCAATGTTGTCGAGATCCTGTCTTAGAGTTTGGGTTTGTGATAATAGCAAAAGTGAGTACATTTTTCCTGGCTCTAGACTGGCTTATGGACATTTCTCAAAGCTCTAGTGTGAGTCTGCTCCAAATGTGCCCAGATTTTCAGCATTAACATCAACAACCATTCAGAAATCTCTGCCATTCTAGAACCAGAATAGCCTACTCTGACTTTTCCTGGCTTTTTAATGTCAAGCTTAACTAATAATGTTACTTTAATATTCTGGGTTGGATGAGATCAGAAGTGGGAAATTAGCTCTAAATATGGATGTAAAAGCAAGAACTGTAGCAGCTGATATGTAAAAACTATAACACACAACAGGTCAAATTCACTCCTCGAGTAAATCCATTGAAGTCAATGGAGTTACACTAATGTAAAACCAGCGAGAGGAGAATCCAGGCCTCTGCGTGTTTGGTTTGTTTCAGCTCTCTGAACAAACGGAAGCAAACTGAAACAGGTCAAAAGTGACAGCAGATGGTTTGGGCCATATAGGTCCAGTTTACGTTTTCAAACTTGCCCTTCACTAATGAAAATACGAGAGCATGTAAGACATTATTACCTCACAAGTAATTCATTCACTGGAGCACCGGCAAGGAAATCAGTGTTGCAAAAGAAAGTGAAGCAGCTGCTTCAATGACAGCTCAAATCACACAGCACGCAGAGAGACGTGAGGCTATTTTCCAGCAGTTCCATCACACTCACATGGAGAACAGGAAGCCCTGAATTTGTGTTCATAAAACAGGAACCTCATCTGTCTCTGTGATTAGCAAGTTCAACTATCATACCATCAGTTGCTACATGTGCCTTCCAGGATTGTGGGAGGTGGGAGGAGAACAAGAGGAAATAAGAATTTGATCCTCCAACATTATTGGCCATCTAAAAGATCAGAGCACATGCCCTTTATTAGGTCTGCTATATCCTGAGCAAAGCTTTGCCGATTACTTTGTAGCACCTTTAGAAGGTAAACCTTTACACTTTACCAAGTGTGCGGAGTCACGCAGCATTGAGATTCTACAAGGGCGAACAGCTACAGCTTAAAACTGATGCAATTCCCTCCCCTCCCCCCCCCCCACACACACAATAAAGTTTCCTCTTATATAAATGCAAATCAATACCCATTACCCAGTTCTGAGGAAAATCACAGCCCACTGTCTAGTGTTCTTCAGAAGTTCTTCTCTGATGCCTGCTGCAGTGTTACTGCGCCTCTTGTTACTGCACCATAATAGATCGTCAAATAATTGTTCTTCTGGGTCCTGCTGCATGGTCATCTGCATCTCTGACTCCTGCTATGTAAATCTCTCTCGTTTCCAAGACTCTGGTTGAGCTCTCAGCTGCATTCTAAAGATCTACTTTAAATTACAAAGTAGTCTGAGCCCTGAAATTCAGATCTGGATCCAAACTCTCCCAAAGTTTGAAGGAGGTTCAGAGCTGGGGTTCTGGTTTGGGCGCATCCCTCCTTCAGTAGTAACAATGGTGGGACAGGATGTTTTTAGGTATGAGTAAGCTCTTATATCTAGACCCCTCGACCATTTTCAGAATCCAACCCAACCCAAATCTTTTACAAGGATTTGAAATGTTTAAATAGCTGAACTTAGAGTTCCAGCTCAGGTTTGCAAATGCAAGAAATTTAGGTAAGATGGCTATCTCCCCATGTAGGTATTTATATTGCACTCATAAGGGTGGTATCTGAGTACATATCTGAGCATCCAAATGTCATCGAATGGTAAGACCAGGGGAACTGGAAATAAGGGTTATATTCCAAGTTCTGCTACCGACTCGTCTGTGACCTCAGACGAGTAAATTAACTTCTCTGTGCATCAGCTGCCCCATATGTAAAAGGTGGATAGTGTTTACCAGACTCTATGGGCATGGCAGGCTTACTTTCTTAATACTTACTTAGCATTTATAGATCATAATTAACTTTGTGTTAACTCTATATTTTACAATAAAAGTATTTAGCTCTGTACAGTATGCATCATCTCTGAATATTCTGTCATAGTTAAGCCACCTCTTGAGGTTAAACTAACTCACTAGGGTAGTCTACCAAACATACCTAGATTTCACAGTGCTTCAGAATGCACACTACTCAGTTTTTGCTGACCCTGCACATAGGGCAAATTCAGCCCTGCTATATATTTTTGCTGTCCTCAGGCATGTAAGCAGAGTGACAGCAGATGAAAAGAAGGGTCCTGCTTCACTATGTGATGTCTATGTAGGGTAATATAAGCTCAAGAAGGACAGGAAACAATGAACTCAGCAGCATAAGGACAAAGGAATTGCTATACAGTATCAGACAAGTGGTTTATCTGCTCTCATATGCTGCCTTTGACAATGCATCAGAGAAAGGTGCAAGAAACCCCACTGAGGAGAATTCTGGACTAACCTGACCATAAGGGAAGATGCATCCCAAATCCTGTCGGCAACTGGTTGAGTTGTATCTTGAATCATGAGAATTTATTATTTTTTTATCCTATCTAATGTAAACGGTCTTATTATCCATAAGAATGTCTAATTGTAATGGGAATACTACCAATCTCTCAACCCTAGTAACATCTGGTAACTGTGGATTCCATAGGTTAACGTGTGAAAAAAGTATTTCCTTTTCTCAGTTTATAAATTGTTGCCTTCAGTTTTAATGACTGTTCCCTTTTTCTGGCATTCTGTGCATGGATAAATCAGATAAAATGATGAATGGGAGAGAGGAGGTAAATTGGGTTCTGTACCTGTTTTAGGTATTTATAAGGTCTCCTTTACCATGGTGCCTCTACAATCTTTAATGTATTTATCCTCACAACATCCCTGTAAGATAGGGCAGTGTTATCCCGATTTTAAAGATGGGGAAACTGAGGCACAGAGGCTAAGCAACCCAAATTCGCAGATTGTTTCAGGATGGCTAAAACAGCATTTTTCAGTAAATTTATTATTTGACTGAAAAAATGTCACTCGCTTCTAGCCAATAAAACATTACACAGAGACAGAAGATTCAAACAAATACCACAATGTGCGTTGCTCTGCTTTTAAAATAATGATGCTCATGTTTGAACTAATGACTTTCCAAAATGTCTACTACTATGGAAATAGTCTCAGAATCCACCCTGACCAATCAAAATGCCTCTTTAATGCAAGCCATGCTATATACTATATGTACTGGTATGTTGAGAATGTCAGACTAAAAAAAATTTCAATATCGATGGCTCTAAGGAGGATTTAAAAGGATTGGATACAACTGAACAGAGAGCCTCAAGAATCTATAAACGGCTTGGAAAGATTGTTTTTCCACACAGTATAATAGCATTCTTTGCCTTTATTAGTTATGCACATATGCTTGAATCCCTATTTTTTCATATTTAGTGCAACTATACATTGATATGTACAGTCCATCGAATAACTTCAATATAAACAGTTCTCTTGGTGCAGAATACAATTCATTTAAAAATTAAAAGAAAGTCATATGAGAGAGAGAGAGAGAGAGATTGAGATTACTAGTGGGAGCTAACAGGAAAATTGTTGAACATTTATAATGTCCATAAACCTAACTTTGTATTTTACAGTTTTCCAATTTAGTTTTTAATTGAATTTTTAACATATGCTTAGAAGATATAACTCTATGCCTTCTTCCAAAACCATACCACTTCAATTTCATTCAATTGATTTGTACATGTATTTATTATTCTTGTGCAGAATGTGTACCTCTGGCCATTTGGTCCACATTAAATTTAAATTTACCATACATCCAGCCATTTATACCGCAAAGGCATAAGACCCTAGCATATAGACCATCTGGATCAAGCCCAGAAGAACTGCAAAGTCATCTTCCTGAAAGCAACTGGATGATTTTCAGAAGTTTTTCAGACTAGGGAGACATAATAAAGGCAAGCATAAGCATGGTTCTTAGAGCCGTGCTCCATTTCACAGAGAATTTTGATATTTCCAGTTCAGAACAAAACTGCAAAATGTCCTGTGAAAGTGGAAGAAGCCCCAGCATCAGGGCAGTCTGCCTCGGGGGGCTGTCCTGGAGCAGTAGACGCTGGGAGCCCAAATTTCAACATGTCCTGTTACAGTATTAATAATTTACTTCCCCATTGAACAGCTGTGCAGTGTCACTGTGAACTGTTGAACGAGTGTCATGTTCTACCTCAGTGCTGGGTGAACTGATTCTCCCTTGCCTACCTTACATAGGTATTATGAGGGTCAGTTAATGTTTATAAATGTATAAGTATCACTAAGGGGGAATCCTGTCCTCCCAGCCACAGGCTCAAAGGTTCCAGAGCACACAGGAAGCCATGTAATGCAGGAACCCTATTCAGGAATACGTGTCAGAAATGAGCTCTGGGAGGCTCCCTGCTCTCCAGTGCATAGCCTGGGCAGGACAAGGGATCACTACTACACATGAAGGGCCAGATTCTCATCGAGTGTAAACCAGTACAGCTGCTCTGAAGTCAATGGAGCTACACTGATTTACACCAGCTGAAGATCTGACCTTGAGTCTGTAGTAGCAGCCATGACTATAACTCTACAGCTGTGGGAAAGGAGGATTCCTCCCTCCTTTGGACATTCCCACTACACTGCCTGGGCCTTGCACCAGAATTTGGGACTAAAACTGAACACTTCGCGTCAGATTCCGATATCCCTGTGTTGGGCAGCACTTTGCTCCATAAATGATCCCATTGGCTTCAATGGGACTCTTCATGGAGTAAGGCAACAAAGTAAGTAAGAGTGGCAAAGCCTGACCCTTAACATTGTTACAACCAGAGGAAAGGTATAGGCTCAGGTAGTATATGGTACTACAACTGTTTTACAATATGCCTAATTTTTCTTTAAATTAATACAGTAAATGCAGACCCTTAAGCATGCACACACATGCAACATTCTGCCATTCTGCAATAGCTAGTGCTAAAGATGCTTCTAAGAGCGACCAACACACCATTAAAGCTTCAAAGGTTCGGTTTGGATGCATACCGAAAAAGTTAGACACTTCTGAATCTTAGCCTAATTATCCAGATCTCTTGGTCCTGTAAAGCTGTACCTGCAGTTTCATATGAAAAGCCCTTTCCAGCAGCATTTCAGCATTGCTGCTTCTGTTACCAAGAATGACTGAGGTTTAGAGAATCAAAAAAGTCTCCAACTCCCCAAAGTGAACCAAGTGTTTTGGAGCCCGAAAGTTTCAGGTCAGGGTTCAAGGTAGGTTGAGTTGGGTGTTTAATCCCAGCTGTTTCCCCCATCCTTTATTTCTGGCAATGTACATCATGCAGTCCAGGTGTTTCCCTTTTAACATAATTATACCAGACTAGCTAGTTAACTGGAAAATGTCACCGTATAGCCAGTCTCACCACTGTGCCTTTGATAATCACTGCATTAGATACTTGAACGTTGCAAAGATTAAAGTGTTCTGCCCACCACTCAATTTTACCCACATCCATAGTCAGACAGTCAAAAGGGAACTGACTCATTTAACCTTTACAAAATCTGTGCTAACAGTGAAGAAAAAGACAAGGGAAATCTTATTCCATTTGGTTAACAACTACAGTGCCTACTGTGTTCTCAGGAGTCAGCCAACACAAAGCTGCATTCAACTGGTTTTTAAAAAAAAAAGAATCCCCCAGAATGAATTTCAAAATGATTGGGATCTCTGGGAGTTGCCATTCAACACAAAGAGGAGTGGGAGGGGGCTTTAGCCTCTTAAGTAGTTTTATCTAACTTATATAGACTTCTGTAAACTTCAGCACATTCATAAACTGCTGCTGTCGATGGACCTACACTGATTTACACCAGCTGAGCATTTGCTCCACAGGACTGGGTTCCTCCAATTTTACACTACTGAGACTCCATTGAAGTCAATGTGTCAAACTGGAGTAACTCTTCGGATGTTCAGGTCCATCAGGCCAACTGTAGCTCGGACATTGGTGTAAATGGCGTTGCACCCGTTTACATGAGGGCTGTATTTAGCCCATATAATTTTGTATGGCACCATTCCTAAGCCTTACAAAAACCAATCTCTAAGAGAATCAGTCCCTATATGGGCAGTGCTCAGCATTGCTTTCCTTGCTGAGTCAAAGACTCTGAAATATATGTAGGCAGTTTAAAGCTTGTGTAACATGCATATTGAAAACACTGGAAAGCAAAGATCTGTCTTCAGAACCTGAAGCAGGTCAGACAGAGGTTTTGTAAGGTTCCCCACACTACTGCCCCAAATGTGCCTTAGCCCTACAGATGAAACAGCCTCTAGTGGAGAGACGATAACTTTGGTTTCTTTGCTGAGACCACCACAAAAGGTGCCAGTCAATGCCAACTGCGATGGCCACTTTAGAAGTAATGAGAGAGCACGAACTCACATCTCACAAGTAGCCATCAGAGTGTTATGGCTTTGAGTCACTAGTGCCCTGAAATATGCATGTTTGATAGATTTTCAGAAGAATTTACATCTTGTAATGTTCATAAATGAACTACTGAAATGTATGCATAGCATTGGTTCAATTATTACTATAATTTTTTTAAATGTATCCTGAAATGTGGGTAAATATGTGCTCACTTGCTTCTCTCAAACACGCACAAAAAATTGTCTTACTTTAGATCCTGTTGCCCTTCCCTTCCTCTTTGTTTCAAGCATATGGCCCTGAAATAAACCTGTCCAGAGATGTCTGCTTCAAGAGAAATAACTGTCCCACCGAGAAAAGTCTGACATAGTCCCACCATGCAGAAAATCATAATGTACTCATCACCAGTCCCCGATTTCTTCTCCCTGGGGTCTATTCTATGAGGAAAGTGGTTTTGTTTTTGTAGAATGCTGGCTGCATCTTTTCATGCAATAACCAAGGAAGGGGCCTTCCATCAGAACCCTAGGCATTACCATTCCTGTTGTGCAGAGGGATAGCGAGACAGAGAGATTAAGTGACATGCCCACAATCAAACAGGAAGTTCTGTGGTACAGCCAAGAATTGAACCCAGTTCTTCTAAGTCCCAGTCTCATGCTTCAACAAGACCAACCTTCCTCTTGTCTTCAAGAGTTGAAAAATCAGGCCATGAATAGTAAATAAAAAGGAAATGATTTTAGGGTTCCAGTGGAAGGACTCCAAATCCTTAACTTCCTTAGTTACTTGCACCAAAATATTACTTAACATTATTCAGGGGGGAGGGGGGATTTTGTTACATCCGCCACTCGGTCAGTCTCATCTATTTTGACAGTAAGTTCTTCGGGGCATGGACCATTTCTCACTATATGTTTGTATAGAATCTAGAGAGTTGAGACTGGCTCCTCATTGTGCTAGTGACGGTCACAATATACATAATAAATAATAATAATTAAAATGTATATATTGGCAATTTATACCTATCTATACATACATTCTCTTAAAACCAAATCCTGGTCCCAAAGTCAATGGCTTTAGTATTCTGGAATCCTAATCTATTTTTTGCATTCATGTATTTCCAAAGAGCATTTCAGTTCACCTTCAAGATCACTTACTGGTGTATCCTTATGACTCTGACAAATGTATCCTTCATTGTTGAAAACAATTCAAGCTAACAAAGGAGCCGATGGACAGAGCTTTTGCAAATGCATGTATCTATGTAAAGTTGGGTTTAATCACTTATCAATTCATACAGGGTACTCTACACTGCTTTCCAAAGCAGTTTCTGTACTGAAAAGGAAAGAAAAATACCAAAGCTATTGTCCTAATGGCAAAGTCATTTGTAGTGATCAGCTAGCATTCATATGGTTTTGATGAAAAATGGCTTATAAACTATGATTTCTACAAGAAGATGGAGCACCGGTAGTTACATTTTGACATGCAGAAAAAATTGGAATGTTATTGTGGTTTCCTGAATGGCTGAGTCTCTGAAGCAGCCATTTACATTTCATCTTCCACACTGTTTTCTCCACACACCATGCTATTCTGTGAGAGTCTAGAAATGCAACTTCCATATCTGCATTGATATCAAAAGTGTTTCTGTCAAGCCACCGGTTTGCACTAATTTATAAGACTCTGGTTCCTGTTTATTAGTTCTCCCTCTCCCTCCCATGTCATGGACGAACAATGAGACTTTAGAACCAGGGGTGAAAGGTAAACTGTGCTGTTTTGTACACCTAGGGCAGACCAGCACAGCTCTGTCAGCTTTCATGGAGTTGTGCTGATTTACCCCAGCTGAGGATCTAGTCTGTGAAGCTGAAGCTCTTTTGAGTTCCTCAGGAATTACGGGATTAATACTGTGGGATGTTCACTATCCTGAAGTCAATTGGAGGTGAGGGCAATCAGGACCACACAGCATCAAGCCTGAAATGTCTTTGTCATGAGCCTTTAAAGCAGTGGCCCCCAAACTGTGGGGCACGGATAAATGTTTGGGGGGGGCACGGCAGGTCCCAGGACAGCCCCCATGAGGATCAGGGAGGGAGCACCACCCAGCTCTGTGCCATCATTGCCCCCAGCCACAGCTCGGGTCCCAGCCTCAACCACGATTCCCAGAGGCAGGGGTGCAGACAGGTTCCATTACAGGTAAGGTGGGGGATTGATGGAAAAAGTTTGGGGACTGCTGCTTTAACGGGAGAAACACTATAAAGCCTGGGAGTGCATACGGAAAAAAACAAAGCAATTCACCTTGAACTGAATGTATTTTGGGGAACAAAATGATCTTCAGTTCCTGTAGGATATTTTAAGATTTTTTTGCATTAAAGAAAACATGTATTATTTCAATGCACCCCTTAAAAAGATCTGGTTGTTTGCTACCCACCATTTGTTATTATGGGATATTGCAAAATAGGAAGGTGTAATCACATTAAGCTGAGAGCCAGGCCAAGGAGACTGGGAAGGGGAGAGCACAAGCGGGTGGAGGCTGGGGGAGAGGGATGCTGTGGCTATGAGTTGTGACAGCACTAGGCAGTAACACTGGAGCATGGTGTGGATTTTGAAAACGTCTGTCACTGCAAGCAAAGTCAACGCAAACAGATGGAATGTTTTGTGTGAAAGGAAAGGTCAATCTGCATCCAAAAAGGGCAAATTGTGATGAAACTACTTTCACTAGGTAAAGACTACAAGAAAACACTCTTGGCCAAGAAAAACTGGAAACCTGGCCACGTTGTTTAATAATGTTTTTAAGAAGCTGTCAGACAGGGCCCGATTCTGCTACTCTCCCTCAGGTGGATCAGGCACATTCCCTGCTAAAAGTGTTTTTGCTTTCTGAGGGGAATGGTGGTCTTGTAGTTAACTCACTGGCATGGGTCTCAGGAGACCTGGGTTCAAGTCTCAGCTTTGTCACAGACTCTCTCTGTGACCTCTAGTTAGTCTCTCCATCACACCTCAGTCCCCTCCATCTGTAAAATGGGCATCATGCTCCTTTTGTCTAATTATCCAGATTCTGGGCAGAGACCTCTTACTAAGTGCAGTGGTTAGCGCAATGAGGCCCTAATTTTGACTGGGACTTTTAGGCACTACTCTAATACAAATAATCAATGGCACAAGCAACTGCTCTTCCTGAGCAAAGGGTCCAGAATAAGCATGCTAATTGATGCACTGTCTACTTCTTTCAAATTGTTCTTTCCTTCAAGGCTACCTTCAGCTGATGATGTTCAAAGCCTACAGGAAGCTTACTTTAGCCATATCGACGGCTGATCTGAATGTATCCATGTCTCACCCCCTTTGGGCTTTGAACAGGTGTGTGTTTCTGTGCCATCACCAGGCTGTCACCTGTGACTTGGCTTCAAACTTCTATATGAAAGGGTTTCCAGTTGCATTATTAAAATGAAGTGTCAGGTTGCAAGCTTTCATTCACTGACAATAAATAAATCGAACAGATCTTGCCAGCATAGTAGCTTTGCCTTGGAACATACCAAAGCTTCTGCTGCCTGCCTCCAAAAGGAACAGATAATTCATAAATATGCTGGTGTTGACAGCAATTTAGCTGAAACCATCTGGCGTGGGTGTCACAGCCCAGCCTTGGAGAGACTGCAGTGTAAATCTTAAAGCGGTGATGTCCCTTCGGGAGCCATTACTGTTCTGTCATGAAAGAAATAAAAGAAAACAATGGCTGGATGGATGAAACCATCTCAGATGTTGTTTCCTGCTCTCCCAAGTCTGGGGTGGGGATTTGTTCATTTATTTATTGGCTTCTTTTAAATGATGGTCATTTTTAATAGCACTGGAATGCAATGATGGAAGTTACCACCTACTTCATAGTCAGTGATATGCAGAGAGAACAGTCGGTTCTTCTAATTTGGGAATGTGTGCATGTGTGTGTATTGTGGAGGGAGGGGGTTCATCTGTGAACTGCCTCATGGATCAAACCCACTCCAGGCAGCTGTAAGGTAGGGAGCACAAGGCAGTAGGGTTTTTTTTTATTTATTCCACTGCAAACCACATAAATAGTGATTTATAATAAAGTTTACTGGTACATTGTGTAGCTTTTGCCCTTTCAATTATAGCAACAATACTCAGAAAGATTGTTATGCCAAGAGATCCTGACCCGTAGCTTCACCCTGCTATAGAATTCCACTGCTGGTCCTTGGACTAACATCATTTATATAGAAATAGCTACAAATTAACTTTTAGTACCTTAAAGGCTTTTTCCTTCCCCACCCACGGGTCCTGCCAGATGACATTCTCTAGCAGATGGATAGGTTTGGAAATCTGTTGCTTTCTAGGTCTGGAAGTGGGGCCCCATTGAGTACATTAACACAGCAATTAAAAACCTGTGGCTGGCCCATGCCAGCTGACTTGCACCAAGGGGCTTAGGCTGCAGCACTTCGCAGGGTCCTAGATCCCATGCTCCAGCCCCAGCCCAAGCCCAAACCCTACACTGCAATTAAACAGCCCCTTAGCCCACGTCAGCTGGCACAGGTCAGATGTGGGTGTCTTAACTGCAGTGTAGACACACCCTTAGAGCCAAGACTGCATGAAGGCATTGCAAAAAGGTCTGCATTTTCTACAATGACTGTCAGATTTTCACGATGCCAAGGACCTGATTTTTAGAGATGCCACAGTTTCATGGAGGTCAGCTGAAGTTGCGGGTGCTCAACAGCTCTGAAAAAAATAGGCATAACTTGTATAATGATTGCTTGAAGAAACTGACAGACAATGGACCTCAGTGTATTCGTTGGGACCTTCATCATTTTGCTGCAAAAGGTAATTTCAAACATATGACTGCAAGCCCTCATTATCCGTCTGGCAATAGCCAAGTGGAAAAAATCATTTCCATTGCAAAGAGACTAATAGCTCTCATGAGTTTCAGCCGCCATTGGTGAGGAAAATGTGAATGTACAACCCAGGAAAGAATACTTAAAACTACATTTTCAGTTATTTCTCCGCTAGTCACTATTATACCAAGTAGACAGAGCACATCAAAAGATCAGCTCCTGCAACACAATGTTGTACTCGCTGGCAATCTGATAAGACAAAAAACAAAGCTAGACAAATACTTCCCACTAATCTACATATGAATTTTTATATTTGCTTCATTTTCCGCAAGTTTCCTAGCAAATGAAAATTACAGACAGACATGTTCACTGAACTAATTAACTGCATGCACTGCAATAAGAAAGCAAGTTTCGCATTCCACATGGCAAGTGTTTGCATTGCAAACTACATTCTAAAACACGTAACTCTCATATTGTGCATTTTATCAGTAGATCTCAGAGTGCTTTACAAAAGGAAATCACTACCATTATCCCCATTTTACAGATAGGGAAAGTGATGCTTCTCTAATCAGGAAATAAAAACATACCAGGAGACCTACATGTAATGGGAACAAACAAAATAGTCCAAATTTCAAATACTGAATATGCAAAACTGTTTGCAAAAAGCCACAGAGCAAGCTATATTCACAGAAAGTACATGGTGAATAATTTTGAATATGAAAAATTCAAAAAAAAATTACAATCACTTACCAAAAAAAGGCAAAATTTCCCCCCCCCCCTCAAAAAATTATTCTTTTGAGCTATTTGCCCAGCTCAAAAAATAAAATAAACAGTAGATATAAAATTAAACATCAAGACCATAATTTTCAAACTTGGGTGCTTCTAGGCTAGGGTGCCCAGAGAGCAAGTGTGAAAAATCAGGACAGGGAGTGGGGGGTAATAGGAGCCAATATAAGAAAAAGACCCAAAAATCGGGACTGTCCCTATAAAATCGGGACATCTGGTCACCCTATGTGTAGGCATGTACATCTATACTTTGGCTCCTAAATAAAAGGACTGATTTTCAGACGGGTTGATCACTCACTATAAATTGGCAACAATGCTTCAGTTTGTGGGTGTGACACCTCTGAAAATCAAGCCACTTCTACAGGTGCTTATATACAAATAAAGGTGCTTAAGTTTAGGCACCCAAGTTTGAAATTTTTGGTCCAAAGTTCTATCATCCTCTCTTTTTCCTTAAATGAACTAAGTTATGCATGAGGCATACCATTAAAGAAAGGGAGACAAAGGTTGTGAGGGGGATCCAGGCAACAATTAAAAAAAAAGTGTTTGTGTAAACAATGTTTCTTGAGGCTGCAGGCAACAACCATGGCTATAAGGAGCCATAGTGTAATGGACCAGATCTGCCCCAGGCAGACCACCAGCTGCAAGAAAACAAAGGGATACCTCCTCACTAGTCCACCAGGTAATCCTGTACTTACCAAACAAATAAAAGCAGAGCCAGGAGCACGCAGCGTGTATTCATGTGCCAACTACACAGGTAAGCTATGATCCAATATAACATGCTGGCCCGAGAATACATGCCTTCTGGCAGCTTGCCCACAGAGAATAAAATACATTGACCCCCATCCTCATCTCGCTACACTGCTCCTCAGTGGGGTTTCTACTGCCAGTGTTGGGGACAGAGTACCTCACTCTCTGTTTAGGGCTGGTCTACACTGGCGGGATCGATCTAGGATATGCAACTTCAGCTATGAGAATAGCGTAGCTGAAGTCGATGTATCCTAGATCGAAGTAATTTTACTTACATCGGGTCCACGCGGTGCAGGCTCACTCCCCCGTCGACTCCGCTTCCGCCTCTCACCGTGCTGGAGTTCCGGAGTCGACGGGGAGTGCTTCTGGGATCGATTTATCGCGTCTAGATGAGATGCGATAAATCGATCCCGAATAGATCGATTACTACCCGCCGATTTGGTAGTGCTGAAAGAACTAAGCCAGAGGTTGGTTTTGGCCTCTGCTCAAGGGAGCAAGATGTGTGTGAATATAGTGGGGGAAGGAGCCTTGTACTCCTCACCTCACTCAGATGCAGCCTCACAAGGTTAGGCCCAGTCCAGCCAAACACATGGAGGCTTGACGTACCACCCCCCAAGTCACTGACAATGAAAAACACCAGGAGCAGCAAACTCGGGCTCCAGGGGGCTAAAGAGGCTATTGCACAAGGAGCTGTGGTGAGACCAAGCAGCAGCATTGTGATCAGAAAGCCATTAAGGTTCAGAGATAGCAGGTCATCAATTTTTAAGGCCAAAAGGGACCATTACAATCATCTAGAGCGAAGAATCCTGACCAGTTACTGACAAATCTTCAGAAAGAAATAATGGAAACGTCATGGCAGGTCTTGAGCAGGGAGATCAGGCTACCAGCTGGGCCTCCCTAGGTTAACAGATGTCAACAAGGAACTACAAGCATCCCAGCTAACTAATTTGGAGTCAGCTATATTCCAGCAATCAGAACAAAAACCAAATTCCCACCGGATGGGGCCCATGCTAACAAAGAGGTGAGGTGATTTATTTTGAAATCAAACATGAGGATGTGTATGGTATCTGTAGCGGGGTGGAACCCCACTCGGGCCCTGAGGGGCTTGAAACAGCTCTGGGAGAGGGCTGAGGCTCAGAAGCTGGACTGATTGGCAAGGAAGCCACAGCTGTGGCCAGTTAATCAGGGCCCAGCTGGCCCTTATAAGAGGGCAGTGGGCCTGGAGCAAAGAGTCTCTCTCTGCCTTTAGAGAGGGAAGGGCTTGGCTGCAGGGACCTGGGCAGGTACCTAGGGGGAGCAGGGCTGGGGAAGGCCAGAGGAGCTGGGGAGCTCCGGCCTGAGAGAACCCCAGGCTGTGGCCTAGGGTTAGGCCCATCTAGGTACTGGGGTTGCAGGGGCAACCCACGGGTAGGCCGAGGCAGCAGGTCCAACCCAACCTTGGCCTGTGATGAGTGGCTTATACTGCAGTCTGCCCCAGGGTGCGGGGGCTAGCTGGTGACTGGCAGTAGCCTACAACTGAGGCGAGGTGGGGATAGTGGGTTGGGGTTCCCTTGGGGAGGGGAGACCCAGATCTGGGGGTACTGCTAGGGGGCAACACCCCAGTTAAAGGGGCACCGGGTCCTGGGAGGGACACGGGCCAGAGTGGTCAGGTGGATCACTGGCCTGCAGAGGGCGCTCCAGAGGCTGGTGACCTAATTCCCGACTGAAACCAGCAGGAGGCGCCGCAGGGGTGAGTCCAACCCTGTCACAGTATCAATATCTGATCGTCAACAAGGCAATTCACAACAAAAAGAATCTCAAAGAGCAATTTCAAGCTGTACTAATACTGGGAGCATTTACAGTCATTGTTTTAAAGCTGAAAGAAATCACATCTGCATGAAGGATGAGAGTGCTCCGCTAATTGTATTATCATGACATTGGACCCAATAAAGATAAATACACAGGTAGAAACTCAAGTCACTTTTAGAAATAAAATTAGATTTCTCAAAATGCTCTGAAATTTTCTTGAATTTTGTATTGATTTAGAAGTGTCTGAGGATGAATTGCTCATATAGTGAATAATACGTTTTGAAGTGTCTGAAAAGAACAATCCACTTTATCAAAAAATCTTAGGATAACATTAAAAGTAACCTGGCTTTATGTCCTGGTTGGAACAGCTGCATAAATACTGCAGAAGCAACTGTGCTTCTTCAGTAATGTGTTCTCAGTGCAGCTCTAGGTAAAAATGGAACAACTAATGGGAAGAAGGATGGGCTTGTGGTTAAGGGAGAGGAATCAGCACCATAACACTAAAGAAAGGGTAGCTCAGCCCATGCAGATTTGCAACCTGTGGGAAGTTTGGAGAGGGATTGTGATTCCCTCATCTCTCACTGGTTTGGTGTGGCACCAGTGTTTTTCTCTCTCTATCCCCTTCCTTAACTTCCCTTGCAGGGAGTTCCCCTCACCTTACTCCAGCCATGTGTCTTCTTCCTAATGTAAGAAGAATGTTATTGCCAGTACTCCCAGCCCTAGCAACTGAGTGACTGGGTCACCTGCACAAGAGCATCATGTGGGACTGCCCAGTTTCCATGTCTGTAAGACCCAATGGGATTTAGGCTGCAAAATGCACTTGGGCGTGAGTTGTGCAAGCAGAATACGTCTTTGCATGCAAAGTGGGCATGAGGGGACAAGAGGAGCGGGCCTGTCTGTTCAGCTACTTGTTTCTCTGTCTCAGGTTTTTTGTGGCTGAATCTATCCCTACACAGCCTGGCAGTTTTGAAAATGTGATCGATGGAGCTATTTCTCAGAAGGGACGGGGGGGAACAGGCGAGTTTGTAAAACCCTCAACAATACACATTTTAAGTTAAAGCAGTACCGGAGTTACCATGGCGCTATGCCCACGCTCCAAAGGGGACCCGGCCTGGCCCACTCTTCTCCGCCCCCCCTCTCTCCTGTGGGGGAAGCAGGCAGAAGCTTGGTCCTGCTGCAGGGCAGGCTCTGCCGGCAGATAAGCCTCCTGCTCCCCTGCCTCTTCCCCTGAGCATGCCACGTTCCTGTCCCTCTCCCTCCCAGAGCTTCCCCTGCCACCAAACAGCTGTTTGCCGGTGCGAGGGAGGGGGAGGAGGCGGAGCACCCCCAGGACCCCAGCCCTCTGCCCTGACTCCTGCACCCCCCCCACACATCCCCACCCTGAGCACCAAATGGGAGGCTCCTGCACCCCCCCACACATTCCCACCTGCACCCCCCGCACCAAATGGGAGCTTCCCTAGGTAAGCGCTCCACACCCCAACCTCCTGCCCCAACCCTGAGTCCCCTCCCTCATTCTAGCTCCTGCCAGGCTCTGCACCCCAATCCTAATTGCCTCCCAGACCATGCACCCCCCAGCCCTGTGCTCAGTGCACCCCCACCCTCAGCTCAGTGCAGAGAGAGACGAAGAGAATGGGCTAGCACCAGGGAGAAGGTAGGTACCTGCTCTATGTGAGCAGGGGCGGGGGGGATCTAGTTCACCCCTTCCCCAGCCCTGCTGTGCTTGCAGTTTACCCCCAGCCCCTCCCTTGCTCCAGGGACCAAACCTAGCTCTCACCCCACTGTGTTTTTGCCCCAGCCCCTGCCTTGCTCCAGTCAGTAGAGACTAATCCTTCCCCCATGCCCCACTGTGCTCATCTTGCTCCTGGCCCCTGCCTCGCTCCAGTTGGGGACCAATCCTTCCCCCGCACCATGCCCCACTGTCAGAGTGGATAAAAATCCATGCCTTTTTTAAAAAAAAAAAGAAGAAAAAAATTTAAAAAATGGATTTTTTTTATTTGTCAGGTTTCCCCCCGCCCCCAAAATCCATCTAAAGATAATTTATCTTAATTAAAACTATAGCTCATCATGGAATAGGGATTATAAATTCTAATTCTATAGTATGAGACAATATATTCATGTAATGTTTAAGAAAAGTTTTGTAAATGAGTTCTAATAGTTTATGGATCAGGGACCCAATCTTATGGGGTTCCACAGGCTTCTGTATAGATTATTTAGGTTAATCTTTCTATCTACCCAATGGGACTCAGTACTCACTCTAGAAGATACCATCAGAGATGCTTAGTTTTGCAGTTCTCAAACTGTGGATTTGTGTCTCCAGAGGTAACATGCTTGTTAACAGCAAAAATGTTTTGAAATAAATAAATAAATAAATAAATATGTAGAGGTGAGAAAGAACAGACCTCAACTCTATTGTCCCTCAGAAAATTTGTGTACACAGAGTCAACCCCTTACCTCTATTTAAAAGTGAAAAGTTTCAAAAAGTTAAAGGAATAGAAGATTGTTGGGGGCGGAATAGATCTGGACAAGGAAAAGAAGTCTGGAGATAAATGTGAGAAGGGAGGGACATATGTTTTTTTGTTAAAATACTATATGTTTGCTGTTGAAGGAAAAAAATCCAGAATACTTAACGTTGTTGCTTTAGTTAAATAAAAGAATGTAAATGTCTGTCTGGTGATGTTCTCCTCCTAATACAGCCTGGCAAGAAAATCCTCCAAATATTAATGATTAACCTGTTGAATTGGAGATATTTATGAAGTCATTGGGAGGTGAACTATCTGCTTCAATTATCTTTGGTAAATGAAATAACCAAACACTCATTTATTTTCTGATATAGCTGTAAAACTCATCTGAAAAGTTTTCAAAATAAATCACTGTTTAAAAATGTATAGTGTGTACCTTCTAAAAATGAAACCTCCATCTATCTCCGAGTTGTGAAAAATATGTATTAAAGTTATAACAACCAACAAAAATGCACTTATGTAGAAAACCATGATTAAATCAAGTCTTCTTGACGAGTGATTTAAATCATGATTTAAATCAAATCCACCCTGCCTGTTGTGCTCTTGCCCCTGGCCCCTTCATTCCCCAGGAAGGCCCACAAATATGTTCAGCACCGGGCTCACAAAAAGTTAATCTGGCCCTGGTTTAAAGCCTCGTATGACCTAAAAGCCAGATTTACCCAGACCAAAAGCAGGGTTTGAATGAAAACAACTATCCTCCTTCATTGTTATAGTCACCAACTGAGGACACAACAAGGAAGTTCTCTGGGAGAGCACAGTATTCCCATGCTTTGCCTTCATCTATGCCTATTTGGCTGCCTATTTATCTGTGGCTTGTTACCTAAATACTGTAGGTAAATAAATGTTTCATAATCAGAGGCTTTCTGAGCTCAGAGTGACTCAAGTACACTGTATAAATAAATAAAGTGACAATCTGTTGTCTTCTTATGGATAAATAACATTTGTTTATAAACCAACCTGACTATAATTCAGGTAGACACGCAAACAGCATCTTTTGGCAATTCACATTAGTTTTCCTCCCCCTCCGCCCCGATCTCTCCCTCCACATAACAGAACTTACCCAGCTTCTGGGAAAGATAAAAACCCTCAGATGTTATTTACATTCCAAAAGTTGCAGCAAGTTGGGAGGGGGAAGAAAGTGTTTTATTAGCAGAAAGATAAAAGTGAAAAGAGAAGGGAGTCAAGAAGGAGAAGGTCACTCCCAGTGAGTTTAATGCCAAATATTACCCACAAGAAAAAGGTACTAAATTTAAAGAGTCTGGTCAAATGAAACTGCACGGGGCAATATGCTACAGTAGTTTTATGGTGCCTTAAATACTCTGGGTCATTTTACCCTTTATGATATTCTGATTCTGTGCCAGCAGTCCAGCTCTGGCAATCTTTTTTTAATGGCCTCACTGGCATAGAAAGTTCTGATTTCCTCTTAAAATTGGCATTTCTGGCTAATGAATTCCCCAGAGCTGCAGAGACACTCTCGCCTCTCTACTGGCAACTCAAGCTCATCCCCTACAAATGTAGGTGATGTCGTTGCTGGTACTCACGTAACACCACTGAACCAGAAGAGATTATGATTCGTGTAAAACGTAAGCCCGTCAGTGTAGGGACAGTCTACAAAGCTTTGATCGACCAGCGCTTAGCACAATCGGATCACATTCTTGTTTGGTCCCTAGCAACTGTACGATTCATAATTATGCCACTGTCAACACAATGACCGTGTGCAGCTGGCACAATAAGACATCCCATTTCAAAATCATGAGTGTCATTGGGATACTCAATGGTACAAGGCTTCTCATATCAAAACATTGCATCCTGCAAAGAGACTTGTGTACACAGTTGCCAACTTTCACATGGTAAATAAGCACCTCGACTTTCACAATAAGCCAAAAATCAAGCTAATCCCATTTCAAAACAAGGCCAAAACAAGCCAATCCTTAAGAATCCCAACACTCTATGTGACTAGACACACCCCCCCCCCCGGCGTGCAGTCTGGGACTGTGGAGGGCCCACTGTGCACCCCTGACTCTCTCCCCACTTGCCCCTGCTTGCCTCTGCTTGACAAGAGTCGATCAAAAAAAAGAAGCAACAAGCTACAACAAGCAACAAGCCAAAAACTAGCCAACAAGCAATTCACAAGCCAATTAAGCCAAAAACAAGCCCAATTTCTGTGTTTTTTTTCCCAAATTTTGCATGTCTGCTTGCGTATTTGCATTATCTGGGTTGCATATAGTAATAGTTAGAGGCTTCCTAACTTACTCCCGTGCTGATAGTGAAGGTTTGTGACATTACCTTGTGGTTGAGGCAACCTTGTTTCTAGCTGCTGCATGTGTAATTTTAGCCTGTGTGCTGATGTCGAACAGAGCTACGGTTTGGCTATGGTTAAACAATGACGTTTGCTGGGTATGAAGCTACGGTGTGCATAGCTCACAGTTCAGGTAGCACTGACCTGCTTGCCTGTCCTGCTGATCCACTGGGGTTCCACTCTGGAACAGGTCTATTGACTCAGCTCTTCCTATCAATTAGGAAGAAGCCCCTTATCATTGGGAATAACCTCCATCCCAACTCATCCAACCCCTCCTGCTCCCTGTCCCCTGACTGACCCGACCCCTATCCACACCCCAGACAGGCCCCCTGGGACTCCCCTACCTATCCAACCCCCCCAGCTCCCCGTCCCCTGACCACCCTGCCCCAGAACCTCTGCCCCATCCAACCGCCCCATCCCCTGACTGTCCCCCGGGACCCTCTGCCCCATATCCAACCCTCCCCCACTCCCCGCCCCCTTACCATGCCGCTCAGAGCAACAGGAGCTCGCAGCCCCACTGCCCGGCCAGAGCCAGCCACACCGCCACGCTGCCCGTCAGGAGTGGCGGGCCAGAGCGCTGGTGGTGCGGCGAGGTGAGGCTGTGGGGGGAGGGGGAACAGCAGGGGAGGAGCCGGGGGCTAGTCTCCCCGGACGGGAGCTCAGGGGCTGGGGTGGACAGTTGCCTGGGCCGGATGTGGCCTGCAGGCCATAATTTGCCCACCTCTGTGTTAGGTAGAAGGCTGAAACTTGAAGCTTCAACAGCCAAGTTCAGTGGTAGTCTCCTTCGGAGAACACCAATAGCCATCATCATGCAACTGATGGTTTCAGAGCCTCCCCCTTTGACACGTACATAGTCCCAAAAGTTTGCGATAACAATACTTAGCACTTGTACACTACTTTAGGTCTTCAAAGCACTAAATCAAACTTCTCCAACCCCTGAGAGATAGCTAAGTATTATCCACATTTCATAGGATGGAAAATGAAAACCAAGGTTAAGTGACTCGCCCAAGGCAACAATGAACTAGCAACAATTACTTTGCAGCAGAGATGGGATGGAGTCAAAAAGTCCAGATCCAGATTTTAAACAATGCAAAATGTAAGGTCAGTTTCACATCATTGTAAAGACAGAGACAGCTCGTGAATTCCAATCCAGATGTTTAAAATGCTAAATATTTGGTAATGTTTGGATTGGACCCATGTCTTGCATACAGGAGTGTCTGGTTTTCAGTCCTGGGCCCCATCTGCTAGCCCATGCTGACTCCTTAGCTCACACAGTCTCTCTGAGTTAGCGCTGGGTAAGCCTCTGCTCTGTGAGGATGTACAGCAAGGCCAGATCTGAGCAGCCAGAGAGAAGTTTCACAGGAGCCCCACGCTGAATAAAATAAAACTCGTGAGTTTTCCCATTTCTTTACAGGATTCATGTTCAATCACAGAAATAAAAAAACCAGTCAAGTCTCTGGGCGTTGTCCCGGCGTGCAGTTGAACAGCCTGTGAAGGCCAAACAATATAATGTACAGGGCAGCAGTTTTATCTCCAGAAATCTTTATCCTGCCTTACGGCCAGTAAACCCCCACATCTCTTCTGCCATCAGGAACAGACCAACTGCCTTTAACGGTCAGACCCACTGGTGCTTAGCTGCACCTGACTGCTTCAATTCTGGCAGAGTTCTAAAACCCCTGCTGCTATTTATTCCAGGCCTCTCTCTCTCTCAATCAGTTAGGCCTTCTTCTAGGATCACCATGGGGCAGGGATAGAGGATCCTCTAGAGGGCACCAAACAACCAGGACCTCTAGTCATCGTAGGATGACTCTTGCCCATACCAACCTTCTGAGGCCCTCACTCATGATTAGCGGAATCCTACAAGTCTTTTCCCCAGTAGGCTATTTTTGATAGCATCTCATTCATAAGTGCATAGGATGGGAAACCAGTTAGGGGAAAATAAGACCAACCTTCAAGCAAAACTCCATCTGAACCCAACAAGACAACCCTTTGAGCTCTGAAACAGCTCAGATAACCTTTTACCACATTATTTTTCATTCTACTGCACCTCTTCTCTTTATCGTTCTGATCAGCACTTCAGCAGAGGTGCTGAAAAACCACCAGAAAGGTTCTCTTCTCACCATACTTGCAGTCTTCTGAGAAGCAACATTGATTTACACCAGCTATCTGGCATGTGTTTGTGTGTGTATGCATTTATTATTAATTATTATTATTGTTTAACATACATTTTACACTTAGCACTGGAATTATTATTTCTTATAAAGTCCTACATTTCTGTTTCACTCAGTAAGACAAAACAGCCCCATCTGAGCATATGATATTTCACTTGGCTACTGTCAAGATTGGCTCTGCTTTGAAATCTGGCCCCGGGTGTCCAAAGCAAGTCCCCCAACGTCAGGAGCATTGCATGCTCTTCATGAGAAATTGTATTGAGACGACACCGCTCTTCTTCAGTCAGATGCAAACATTCAGTGTCGAACCAGGGTTCCAGTCCACCCAGCAGATTGCATTCACTTCCTTTTTGCAAAGGGAAGAATCACGTTCCACCTTTAGCAGCAGCGTGAACTCTTAGAAGTGATTCGTGCCTCATCCCCAGTAATGACAACTTTTGGATAGCAGAAATTGATTTCTTCCCATCAATGCAAAAGCCTTTTGAAAGGAAGACAGAGAGATATGAAATTCTGTTTAAAAGGAACCTCCAGTGAAACTAAATCTTTATAGACTCAGAACATCAAGCAGAAAGAGCTGATGCTTATATTAAAAAAATAAAAGCAGGAAAAGCAGGAAGGCATCATTCCTCCCTGTGGGCCCAGTCACTCAGGGCAGGCCTTGAATGATAAAGGGGGAGGGATAGCTCAGTGGTTTGAGCATTGGCCTGCTAAACCCACGGTTGTGAGTTCAATCCTTGAGGGGGCCATTTGGGGATATGGGGCAAAAATTGGGGATTGGTCCTGCTTTGAGCAGGGGGTTGGACTAGATGATCTCCTAAGGTCCCTTCCAACCCTGATATTCTATGAGACTCAGTTGCAGTCCTGAGCACTCTCGACACCCACTGATTTAAGTGAGGCGGCTCTCAGAAATGGGCCTGTATGAAGCCATTTGACTGTAGTGGAAGATGGGAGAAGAAGTTATTTTTCATCTGCTGCTCTTTAGGGAAAGAGAATCAAGAAAAGACAGGCCTCTTGGGTATATTAGTAAATGAATAGTGGTTTATGTAGATCTGATCTCAAGTCAATGACATTTATGGATGGATGTCATCTTTCTAGTTGCTGTGCTGCTTCTGCATCTGAAGACAGTTGTATGTACAACAAAATGTCCTGGAGTATGGGGAGAGGACAGGAGAGGAATGTGTCAAAGACCCATTAGAGAGGCAGGTGTGGGGATCACACTCCCTGGACAAAATAAGGGAAACTTAAAAAGATATTACATGAGAAATGGTGGTAGGATAGGGTCAGACACTTAACTTTCCTAGGCTCCACCTACCATCAGTGGGGGAGAAAAAATACATATGACCTTACAATTTTAATTTTAATTAAAATTCTAAGGTCAGCTTTGAAAGACTAGATAATTTTGGATAGAGAGATGGGAGAATCTGAAGTGATGACCGATCTTTCCACCATTATGTCACCTGCTTTTTGTGTCCCAATGGTCCACCCTGTATTTTGTCTTGGTTCCTAAGAGGAGAAACAAAAGAAGAGGCATGGTCTACTAGCCTGAGCACTGCACTGTGAGTCAGGAAGTTCCAGTCCTGCCTCAGACTTCAGGCAAATCGCTTAGCCTCTTTGCCTCGGTTTCCCCATCTGCAAAATGGGCATAGAAATGGCTACTTACCCATCTGTCAGGGATGTTCTGAAGATTAGTTAATGATTACAAAGGGCTTTGAAAATAAGATTTTGATGTAAGGGCATGTTATTAATGAGCTCTATACAATAACTATTGATATTATTATTAAACTGTACATGATGTAAAAATTACTGTCTCCGTCTTCAGTTAAACACAGTAGGCTGGCTTCTGGCCCCTATACCGGACATACAGGAGCCATAAAGAGGCCACAACCGGCCAAAAGACAATTCCCATGGCACAAGAACAGAATGGTATGACCAAGAGGGGGCACATTCTTAGCACTCAGCAATGCAGGGATTCTGCACTACAAAGCAGGCGGTAAGACTTCTTTTGGTTAGGGCTGCAGTGTGGCCAGGAGCTGTTTGGGCCCCTGCAGTATCGGAGAATCCAGGCAACACAAAAATGCTAAAAGCCTTCATTGCCTCCCTTCCTCCCGGGCTGTGTTGTGTCTATCAGGAGAAGCAGCCCAGAATCCTGCCCATAGTTCAGAAAAAGCCAGCCATGAAGAACAGCAGTTTCCAGATCTCTTCATACTGAGCCTTCATACTCAGCCCTGTATAAAGGGTTGTGCTTAGCTGTGCCACGCCTGCAAGAACACTAGACAGGATGTGCGACCCAAAATCACAATTCCCCTCTTGCTTCCTCATTGTTCTGGGAGGGGGAGAAATCAACTACATACCTTTTTGCGGTATAGCATACTTCTCCCACCCCATGCACCTAGCCCACTCTGCTGGTCAGCACTCCCCCGCCACAGGGAGGCACTGCTGGAAGCAAGTCCCTGCTTCCACACCTCAACCGCCCACGCAGGGTGCACAATGGAGGAACAAAGGTCTGTTCACACACAGCTCATTTCAGGAATAAAAACATATTGGACTATTATGATAATAAAACTAGTGTCAATGTACAACATTGAAAACTCTTGCTACATGTAAGAAGGTGAGAATAATTAGGTGAACTTACCTCGTGTAAAATGGTAAGAGCCTAAGTGTATTATATATATGATGGAAAATTCCTTTACCGGGTCTAGCAGTCAGCTTGGAGTGGGGCCATATATAGATATAGATATAGATATCACATATTAGCCAGTAAGTGCACAATCAATATAAATGCAGGCCTAGTTTAGTTCAGTTCATCAAATCTTTGAATAACCCTTTTTGGGGGGAAGGAGCAGAAAACAATGTTTTATCATTTCTTGGAGTGTCCCCGATTTGGGTATGAGGTTCCAAGGATGAAGTAACGAGAGGTTATGACGACCCAGCCGAATATAATCAGGGTAAACAAAGACAGTCCCCAAAGTCCCTGTCAGATATTAGGATTGATAGTTTTGTTATTGCTAATAAGTTATATAGGGTGTGATGCCAAATCTTACATTTGGCCATAAAACATTATCACGTAACAAATCAATGGAGTGGGGTGTTGATAAAAGTAGGCTGTCATCTTGGATATAAAAGTCTCCTGAGACTTAAGTGTTTGCCTGTGGCTTTGTACAGCTTTGTCTGTTTATACTCAGCCAGATCACTGGGATGTGGCACCCAGGCTGAAATAAACCTGTTCCTTATATCTGGACTCTGGAGCTAGCATGTGGGGCGGTGGGTGGGAGGGTGGGGTTGTAGTGGTTGTCTCCTTTGCTAGGTTTGTAAGGTAACCTGTGAGCTTGACTGATGGTCCTGAAAACATCCTTACACTAGACACGACATGTATAGCGTGCATCTAAGGTTACAGAATAATGTATAGTCCATGTATTTCTTGAGAAATAGCACGCAATCATGAAATGGAAGAATGTATCATAATGCATGGCGTACAAGGGGACAGACTTAAGGTTGCACATTGTGCCTTATCTTTTGAATTTCCTGACTTCAGAATGCTTAACTGGGCAACCTTGACATTGTCTTAATGTAGTTTTTGTAGAGAATATGTCATATATAAGCCAAAACGGGGTTACTCTAAGTCTCTGCCACTGAGCATTAGAACACAGTATGCTTTCCAGTCTGTTTCTCTAGGAATAAAGAATCCTATCTAATCATGACTGGCATGGCATTTCTACCATGACTTCTTTTTTGCAATGTGATAGCTTCACCTGGAGTTTGCCATGTTATTTTGATGAAGGGAAGAAAAACATTATTATATAGGAAAAAATGGGCCTCTGACAACACCAACAATCCTTTCTTCAAGCTGAAGACAACAAAGGCAATGGTGGTAGCCAAACATCCCTTTCCCGCCTCCCTTGTTCATGTAGCAGTTGGTATGCTGTGGACTGTATATTATAATCTCTTTCTGTGGCATAAAACAAAGGCTACTTTTCACTATTAGCAATCTACTGGGTTTCCTATCAGACTTTGGGATTGTTGTCTTTTGAAGTCCTGTTTGATACAAGTTCTGATAATGCAATTCATGATCCTGACCCAATTCACCTTGAGCCAGCTCCCAACTGCTGGGATACAGTCACTCGGAAGAAATAAACTAGAGTTGTTCCATCAAAAAATCATTTTGATGGAAAATTCCTTTACCGGGTCTAGCAGTCAGCTTGGAGTGGGGCCCTATGTAGTGTTTGGGAATAACCCTTTTTAGTAATAAAAGCAAACCCCAATGAAGTGGTGAATTTGACTGTCTACGAGTGTCTAGTCGGTTTGGAGCTGGGTGGAGGGATGACTCCAATTTACATTTCCTAATTGCAGCCAGCTACAATGTTTCTAATAATATCCACAAATAGGGGAAGAGCTTCATTTCCATTTTAAATCGGTTGATACAAAAATATCAAGTTTCAGATATGACAAAAGCGAGCCAGGACCGTTTCATTCCACAGTGTTTGACAAGGAACACATCTGCATGAATGGCAAAAGAATCTAAGGCAAAGAATCTTCACCTCATATAGTGCTGCACCTCATTTCTCTATATCCCCTGAAACCAAAAAAACCAATCTCAGCAACAGAACTCTATTACCAGCATTAAATGTCTATTAGAATTGTAATGGGTCCCCTGCCCCGGGTGCTACTTGGAACTACGGTAACCCTAAGCCCACCTGACCCACCAGCCTGGGCTCCCTTTATACTGTATTGCTGAGGCAAGCTAGCAAAGCCTTCCCCTTGGCTTCATACCGCACTTTACCAGCACACATACAGGTAGGGATACACCCAGTTGCAGCTATACACACAGATGCTGAGATCAGCTTTGCATGGGAAGGCTCAGCTAAGGCACCTCTCAGTTGCTAAGGCATGTGTATCCCACACACCTCCATGGTGTGGTCTTCTGTCCCCTCCAGTGGGGGGGGGGGGCAGGAAGAGAGAGAGAGAGAGAGTATATATTAATGGGTTTGCTCTACAGCCTTAGCTAACAGCCAGTTGGCTTTTGGCTCATGCACTAAGCTCCAGAGGTCCCAGGTTCGATCCCGCTCGCCGACAACCGGGGTCTGTCGGTGTTACACACGCACACACCCCCGCCCCAGAGTGTAAACCCAAAATTATACTGTCTTGTGCTGCATAGGGATCTGTACAGCGTAAGCTCATAAAATTCGCCCCCTCCCTCAATGTGGAGAGCAATAGGCAACAGCTTTCTGCCCCAAGTTAAAATTTCCACACAGACTGGTTTTAGACAAAACAAGTTAATTAACTACAAAGGAAGATTTTGAGTGATAGAAAACTGATCAAAGCAGATTACCTTAGTAAATAAACAAAACTGCAAACTGAGTTTAACACACTAGATAGGGTGAGAATCTGCTAATTCATATCCTACCTGAGGGACAAACAGGCTGGCAGACTCTTAAGGCACAAGTTGCCTTGGCTTTCCCAGGTTTTCATACACAGACTAAAGATCCTTCTAGCTTGGGACCATCACTCCCCCGGTTCAGTCCTTGCCCCTCAGGTGTTTCCAGGTGTGTTGTTGTAGGGAGAGTGAGGTACCATCATGATGTCATTGTCCCCCTTTTATATCTTCTTCCCACTCCCTGGAAAGCTCTTTTGCTGTGACCTGGGTCAAACAGTTCCCATTGTGTAGTGCTATCTCTGAGAGGTTTCTATTGTACACAGTTCCTGGGGTAATCCTTGTTCTTGTGTGCATTTCCTCAATAAGCCATTAACATTGTTTGGCCTTTTTACTGTTGTACTTGAAAGGCTGCTTGTGAGTGTTTTCAACCTCACAAACATGTTTCAGTAACACCTACATAGCCAAACTTCATAACTTCACATACGACAAAAGCACATACAATTCAATAAGATATTACTGTCTAGCAGATCGAGACTTTTAGAATGATACCTCACAAGACATACTTTGTACCAAACGTATCCTAATTACATGACAGTGGTGAATACTGGGGTGCCAGGGTGTGTCAGTAATTTTATAGAGCCACTGTCTCACTATTGCTGTGCATAACTGAGACGGATCATTAAACAGTAGCAAGTGTCCCCTCTGTACATCACAGACAGTTAAATGGATGCTGTTGCAAATGTATCTACAAATGATTTGGGGGACATAGGGAGGGAAAAGTATCAGAAAAAGCTGAATGGCCATTGGGCTTTGGAATGGGTTGTGCTCACCATCGCAGCGCCTTCTGCTGGCTGCTCCGGGAATTAGCTCTGTCCTAGCCGTGGCGCACCCTCTGCAGGTGGTGTCTTGCCCATTGCCTGCTCTGCTGTGCTGTCTGGGGCTCACGTGGCTCCCTGGCTTGCGGCATCCTCCAGCTGTGCCCTTGCTCTATTCTCCCCCCTTTCAGGGGAGGGGGGGTTTCAGCAGTCCTCAGTCTGCACCTGTCTTCGTGGCCACCTGCCACCCCAAAGTCTAGTCCCTTGCCTCAGGGACAAGGCACAGTCCAACAGCCACACTCCTCCATGGTAAAGTTCAGTGTAAGGGGGAACAACGTAAGTGGGGGCTCACCTGCTACTCTGGGTCCCAACCCAGGGACCCTCTAGTGGCACCCTCCCACTGCCCTTCTTCAATCCCCTCTTCTCCCTGTGTACCCTGGGCCACTTCCCCTTAGCCCATGCACCTTCTTGGCCCCTTTCATCAGGGGCCACCGCCTGGCAGGTATCAGGCTGGAGCTCTCTCTCTGCTCCCCTGAGCCTGCCCAGCACTGCTCTAGCCTAGATGCTCTGCCTACAGAGAGCCAGTCCTTCTCCCTTGCTTGTCAGGGGGAGACTGCTGTCGCCGCTGCTTTGCAGGCTTTATATAGGGCCCAGCCTGGCCCTGATTGGCTGCCTTCCTGCCCTTCTCTGATTGGCCAGGTTCTTCACAGGCTCCCTCCAGCCTGCTTTAACCCCTCCTCTGCCAAAATGGGGCAACTGCCCCACTACAGGCTCCATTACTGATTCAGGAAAAATGGTTCCAGGACACAACTCTAAGGTGAATTTGAGTCTTTTATCTGAAAGTTGGAGGGTCTGATTTTGAGACTTGGGGCCTATGTGCATTTTTGCACCTACTATGCACATGCAGTTACAGAAAGGGTATGCACAGATCTGGCATTTAAGCATAAAAATAAGTATTGTGTCCATTTGGGCATGCAAATGCCCTCTATGTCTGTACAATTGCCATCCATTGCACATGCAAGGTAGGCACAAATCTGTATGTGCAAAACTGTGCATGGACCTCAACTTTCTGAATATTGCGCCTATGAAGACATGCTGAGAGAGACTCATAAACTCATAGACTTTAAGGTCAGAAGGGACCATTAAGATCATCTAGTCTGACCTCCTGCACAATGCAGGCCACAGAGTCTCACCCACCCACTCCTGCAATAATCTTCTCACCTATGTCTCAGCTACTGAAGTCCTCAAATCATGATCTAAAGACTTCGAGACAAAGAGTGATCTTATGGTTAAAGTCCAGGACTGGGACTCACGGGACCTGGAGTGAGAGGGGACGTTGTAGTGAGGAGGGGGGGCGCCTGCCTGGCTCCATCAATGGCAAAAATCCTATTGATTTCAGTGGGGCGAGGGTCTCAGCCCTGGATTCTAATTCCTGATTTTCTGAGCAGAAATGCAGGTATTCTTGAGAGGAGAGGGAAGAATGAGATAAATAAAGGGGGAGTTGGCTTTAGGTTTTTGGGGAGTGGAGTGGAGGGAAGAAAAGGAGAGGGAGCATAAACAACCCAGACAAAAGTAAGGGAAGTGATATATAGTAGCAAAGACCCAACAAATTGTTCTTTATTACCATATAGGAATGAACACATTAAACACACCAAAACAATGCTCATATAAAGCTAAAAACGTTCTGGGAGCTTGAACAAGCACAACATAAAAATTTTTGATCAATAAGGAAGGGCAAGAATATGCACTGAGCGTGTGACTCTGGGTGATGAGTAAGGTCCAAATGCTTCCTGAAGCTCCAGGAAGTGGATAGCATGGAGGTTTAACAATTCCTTAGGACCGTGCAACTCTACTCTCCTGCATTATTCCAGACTGGTGCAAAGGGATAGGCTCAGTGTCTCTTCACCACCTTTCCCTGCTCCTTTTTCTGTGACTCAGCAGCTCAAGGATGTTGCAACCATCATGAGGGACTGCTTCTGTGCCTGGCCACTGTGAAGGGGGCATGGCTTCTTATTAGCCCCAGTCATGGACCAGCTGCTGTACAAATACAGAACAAAAAAAGATGCCCTCTCCCCCTACCCCTCCGGGAGTTTATGTGCAATTGAAAGCAGGGTGACATTTTTTGGATGAAACTTTGTTTTATTTTTTTGGTGAAACACACAGATTCGGTGACACCAAAACAGTTTGCAAATTCATATGGGTTTTGCTCAAGTGTTTTGGTTAAAAACAAACACACACACACACAATCCACAATATTTTGGTTTAACACTTGTAAATATTTTGATTTTTTTGGTTTCAAACTAGATTGGTTCAATATTTTCTAAAATGTTATTTTATTTATTTTAAATCAAACATTTAGAACATTTTGCTTGACCCAAAAGAAAAATTTATTTTCAACTTTTTGATGCACCAAGAATCTCAAATTTTGTTTTCAGTTCAACGCTGAACTATTTTCCCCATGATTTTTTGGAATTGTCAGCAAACTGAAAAACCTTTTATTCACATGGGTCTCAGACCCCCATGCTGACTGGGCACAGGCAAAATCTGACCCCAAATTTGTAGTTTCTCATTCTGAGGGAAAGGAAATCAAGCCTCATTCTTTAAAGAACCCACTGATCAACAAGGAGATCAGGCAGGAGTCCCCACCCCTGTGTACAGTATTGTACAATGGGTTAGATACTTCATGAGGTGGGGGGGCGGTTACCCTTGTTTAAGTTTCAAGTATTGTCCATTGCTGGGAGCAGAAAAACAGACTGGGGGACAAATGGTGAGATCCGATATATCAAATGGTTTGTTCGCTTTCAGTTCCACCTCAGGGTTCTGGTGACATTATCAAACTACCTGGGCTGTGTGCTTGTATTTTATGACACGAAAGCGTCTCCACTGAATTATAGCTTTACAATGTACAGTTGGATGAACATAATTCTAGATGTAATAGATACATACTTATTACGTAATTGTTAAACCTTTAAGCAGTTGATGCTTAAATAACATTCAAATAACTAAATTGAAATTCAATTTTTATTTGAAGAGTTTAAACCTTCTCACCTTCACTTTTTCTATCTCCCTCTCTCCCCCTCCCAACTTTTTCTCTTCAGTGTTTATAATTCAACTTATTTCAGCTTTGAATAGAGAATTGATTGTATTCCTGATGGTGTCTGCACTCTCCACCCTTTCGTGGAAGGCGAGGGGAATACTGTTTCTTATGTCAGTCCTCTGCATCTATCACCTCATTTTCAGTTTTTAAAACAATGGCTTCATAGCTGTGGCTTTGCCACAAGCCCCATGTAACAACATGCTGCCTCTGGCGCAGACCTGGGGACATATTATGACTGGTGATGGGTTCCCCACTTACGCCAGGGGGAAAGCAATCAGAGTTTACTTCCCCTGGCTGGCTGCCTCAGTTGTGCTTGCCAGGATGTTGGGGAGCGGAGGAGAGGGCAGGATAAGAATATAAGAACAGCCATACTGGGTCAGACTAAAGGTCCATCAAGCCCAGTATCCTGTCCTCTGACAGTGGCCAATGGCAGGTGTCCCAAAGGGAATGAACAGACAGGTAATCTTCAAGTGATCCATGCCCTGTCACCCAATCCCAGCTTCTGGCAAACAGAGGCTAGGGACACCATTCCTGCCCATCCTGGCTAATAGCCATTGATGGACCTATCTTCCATGAATCTATCTAGCTCCCTTTTGAACCCTGTTATAGTATTGGCCTTCTCAACACCCTCTGGCAAGGAGTTCCAGAGGTTGACAGTGCGTTGCGTGAAAAAATACTTTCTTGTGTTTGTTTTAAACCTGCTGCCTATTAATTTCATTTGGTGACCCCTAGTTCTTGTATTATGAGAAGGAGTAAATAACACTTCCTTATTTACTTTCTGTATACCACTCATGATTTTATAGACCTCTATCATATCCCCCTTTAGTCACCTCTTTTCCAAGCTGAAAAATCCCAGTCTTATTAATCTCTCCTCATACAGAAGCTATTCTATACCCCTAATCATTTTTGTTGCCCTTTTCTGAACCTTTTCCAATTCCAATATATCTTTTTTGAGATGGGCAGACCACATCTGCATGCAGTATTCAAGGTGTGGGCATACCATGGAATTTATATAGAGGCAATGTGATATTTTCTGTCTTATTATCTATCCCTTTCTTGATGATTCCCAACATTCTGTTCGCTTTTTTGACTGCCGCTGCACATTGAGTGGATAATTTCAGAGAACTATCCACAATGACTCCAAGATCTCTTTCGTAGGTCCAGTTTCAGCCCAATCAGGGCAGATATATAGATTGACTTCAAGACAATATGAAATTCACCATCTCACATGGTTTCAGTGAAAAGGCAAGTGATACTTGGTGATGTTTAACTTTGGCTTTGAATTTTGGGGTTTGATCAAAGCACAACTCGGGGGGTAAAAATTCACATGAATCAACACCTGCCCCACAAGTGTTTGCATGAATCCCAGTGAGTGTAACTCACTGAGTGTCTCAGCATCTCTTTGTAGTTAATAGTCATCCTTAAAAAAATATTTGCTTCATTTGCAACAGAGAGATGGGGGATTAAACGGAAAGAAGTTTACATAACATACGGGCCAAAGCCTGAAGTCCTTACTCAGGAAAAACTGTAATTGAAGTCTATGAGCTCTTGTTGAGTAAACAAGGAGAAATTGAATTTTTTGTAACCAGTTTCAAAGTGGCATCAAGCTTTCATATTGAATTACCTGGCATTTGTCAGTTTCTGCCCCAGCCTTACTGCTATTAAATTATATTTTCGGCTGCCATGAATTGAGATCTGTCTTGTTCTATTACCCAGCTCTCCCTGTGTCTCTGGGCTTGGGGGTTGTTTTGTTTTTTGTTTTCATCCCTAGTAATTTAACAGAAGAGCTGTTGGGCCTGATCCTGAAGTCCCTATGCTGGAAAAAACTCCTGTTGATGCTACTGAGATTTTTCCATGCATTGTTATAGAACAGGTGTCCTTTGGTCTCTTTTCATTGTCCTTTATAGATCATCTCTTCCACTGCTGGTCCTCTGGTTCAGCGCCGGTTACGCTGCTGCTAATGGGTTCCATTAAAATTAAAGGGACAATCAGTATGGTACGTATATCTGGAGAACAGTGAATTAATTACTCCCCCTTCTCAAGAAAAGAACATGAAGAGCACTAAAAGCCAGAGATGGTTGGGCCTGATCCCACTGGAGTCTATAGGAGTTCTATTCAGTTGCTTAAGACAATTATGTAGTGCGGGGAGTAGTGTGTGGGGCGGGGGGAGGACAGACAGCCAGTTTCACATTTTCAAATAGCACTGACAAAGATTCAAGGAGCTAAATCCAACAAAGATAAGGTTGGAGGGGGGTTATTTAACAGACATTTTCTTGGCTTTTTCAAATGTTATTTTCAGCCCCTTGTAACTTTTTGTCCTCCTTACATTGCATCCATTACATGACCCTGTTTAATTTTATGGCACTGATTTATAGTTGATAATTATTTTGGTTTAATGGTTTTAAGGTGTCTCTTGTTTTACTGTTTGCCATCAACAGTCTCTCTCTCTACAACATGCCTTTGGCTAAAAAGGAGTTTATTACTCCATAAAAATGTCCTCAGCTAAATAATAAATAAATTCAACTCCCCCCCCCCCATCCTTTTTATGATTCTGGTTTTATAAATTTGGGGTGAATATTTATGTTTCTGAAGGTTAAGGGACTGCTGTCATAAAAGCTGAAGGCCTCTATTTAGATACAACACAGGCAGTTGTAATACACGTGTGATCACAATGACCCACCAGTGGCCCAGTTCTACTAATAAGGAAAACAAAGTGCTTAGTGAGTTTGCTTCCAGATAAATAAAGTCCCCTTTGTACAGTCTTGTGGGGGCCAACATGTGAAGCTTAGCCAAAATTAATGGAGGAACAAAATTGCTCTTTGGTGGACCACGAAAGATTCAATCCCGTAGATATATATATATATATTTTTTTAGACAAAACCCCACTTAAAGTCGATCCAAGTCTGTGCCTGAGTAAGGACTGCAGGGTCTGGCCCACAATGAACATAAATCAAACTAAGAAATATTCTGAGCCAGATCCGCAGCTGGTGCTATGGATGTTGTTTTGGCACAGGGTCACTTTGTAAACTCCTGGGTTCTGCCTCCACACTCAGGACTTGATACCACCTTGGCGTGGCTGCAGAGCTAGTAATGTGACGTTGTGAGCTGCTGCAGGACTGAGTGCTCAGTTTTGGGGGGGATTTTTTAGGAAATAAATAGGTAGTTATCATAAAGGCGCTACGAAGCATAGAATATGATTTCCTCCATCCCATTTCTGTCACTGTTGTTTCTGTCACTGCTGTCCATGTCACACAGACCGTGCCTTTTGCTCCTTCTGAACAATTTTCTCCACTCATTTCGGCTCCAACCCGGCAGAGCGGTTGGGCACATGTAACTTTAAACAACTGACATCTCATTGAAGTTAATGGGACGGCTCGTGTGCTTTGATGAATGCATGCACCAAAGTAATTTACTGGATTGGGGCCTTAGTGCACAACTGAATCCTTTTTTAAAAAAAAACAATTTTCCATTCTCATTCCAATGATTGAGACAGACTATGAATATCTGAGGAGTTTTTAAGTCACAAGTGAGAGGTAGGCACCCAATCCCAGTGAACTTAATTGGGCACCTACCTTCTCTTGTGCCTTGGAAAATCTCCCCTTTTGTTCCTCACTATATGTATAATAATGAGCACCCACATTTCCAAGCCCTGTGTCTCTGGTGCCATGATTCTGTAGTCTCTTTACCCTAGGGTTAGTGTTTTCTGATAGCACACAGGAACCATTTGTTAACAAAAGCAAATGCCCCGAAGGAATGTTGCACCATAAACTTGAACTTTATTAAAGGGAAATGAATTGAATGAAACAAAAAGTTGAAATGACAGGACCAAATTGAACCCTGGGGTAAGTAATAACCTGGCTCTAGAAATGTCACTGAAAAACTGCACTCATTCAGAGCAAGGTTGAATTTGGCTAACATGGTTCCAGAGACTGCAGAAAAAAATTACTATCAATATTCATATACTTTTTTTTTAAATGCACTTTGTGTTTACTCCCCCTTTTACATTGCACCTCCAAAAATACTCTAACAACTGAGTTACTGGCAAGATTATTTGCGGAAATGGTGAATTTTAGGTGAACATTGCAGAAGCAAAAATGTGGATCAGGCTTCACAACTATTTGCATTGGAAACCTGATTCTAACAGTGACCTTAGGGTATGTCTACCCAGCAAAGACAAACCCGCAGCTGGCCCATGCCAGCCGACTCAGGCTCACATGGCTCGGGCTGCCAGGCAGTTTCATTGCTGTGTAGAATTCCGGGCTCAGGCTGGAGCCAGAGTTCTGGGACCCTCCCAACCCGCAGGCTATCACCGGCCAGCCGTAGTTGTCTAGTTGCTATGTAGACATACCCTTACAGAGGCAACGAGGGTGAAGCAATATCCCTCTAATGTCTCTCTAACATCCTGAGACTAACACCTCTGCAGTCAATGGGAGCCTTCCACCCAATTTGAGTTCCAGCTTTGTCTCCCTTGTTTACCAGGGATCACACCTCATCTGGAACTCTATCCAGAACACAGAGGCATCTAGTGGCTGAAGAATCTATTGCAAGTAGATAGACAAGGTGGGTGAAGTAATATATTTTATTGGATCAACTACACTGCACCTAACAGTGATACACATTCATAAAGAAACAAATATATCATGTGACCTAGTCCTATAGTAGCTTAACTGAATTTATCATTGTCAGGGTACCTGTAGTAAACCCAACCCATTGCAGTGGAGAGCTGAGTTTCCTTTCCTGCAGCTAGCATGCATAGTAACTTAAACAGTCTGCGTGGTATGTGTCCAATCAAAGCAGCTTAAATTTTGACTATCAGATAATTGCAATGGACTGATCGCAAAAAAAGCTACAGCGGAAGCATTATTTACAGAAATTATCTGGGAGATAATAAATACATGGGATAAAACCATGACCTACCTGTAGACAATTCCAAAACAGAAAAAAAAAAGAGGTGGAATTCATAAATAAATGATTCTTTATGAATTATTTGCCCAGCACACATTAGCAATTAAGATATATTTCTTAGGAAAACATCAGGTATTGTGAAGATTTCATAAACTCCCCAGTGTGACACTTACAGACTCAACAAGTCCAGCACTGAGTCTCAAGAATTCCCTAAAGCTAAATCAAGACACAACCCAGCCATTATTGTTCAGTCCCAGCTTCTTATGACTTTCCTGAATTCTCTGTGCGGGCTTTACCTGGTACCACACAAATCGCCCAACTTAGATGGATAGTTAGTCCAAGATATTTGGACATACAATCCATTTCCATTTACCGTTACTCTAATGGGTGTAACCATTAAAGAAGAAAAAGGCTTCTTAGATTGTTACGCCTATACCTTTCAAAGGGCAAAATATAGTATAGTCCCCCAGCACAGGGCATCAAATATAGTAGAGTCCCCCAGCACAGGGCACCTGAATTCCTGGAAATAACTGAATCTCCCCCACCACCCCGCCCACTCTCCTCCATCCTCGTCTCTTTCTCTCTCCTCTGAAGTTTGCATCTGTTCTTTATCTTATTCTAATATTTTTTTTTCAAATTTTGCTGTCCACAAAATAAGGATCAGGCAGAACAAGATTTAAGACTAGATTTTTATAAATACATTTTGTTTTTAAACAGTGCAATACAAATTAATTTATAATTTTAACCATTCATATTATGTATAATCAAATATTTCAAGTAAGTTAAGGTTAGGTAGCAAATGGCTAACTCATTGAGAGAAATTTATGTATAGTTTGTTACATTTGGTTTTTTTCTGTGAGTGTGACAGTGCGTGTCTGTGCACATATAAATAAGAAAAAAGTTAATAGAAAAACAATTCCTTACGTTCCATGGCTATATCCTTATTGAAGAATATGACTGTATTCTTCACTAATGGTCCAAAATGCTACTTCTTACAATACCAATTAGAGCTGGGAAACTGTTGCAAAAATCAGTAACTAAAATTAATTCCCCTTTGTGTTCATTTTCCACCAATATTCAAGTGAATGAGTTTCACCTACATAAATGTTTCCAGAGAGTGAATTTCAAGATCTCAGGCTCTGATCAGAAGATATGGGTGAGGCACTACTTGACACAGCGAGGAGGCATGTTTCCCACAACCTCCTATCCGAGCCCTGGCACAAAGACGATTAAAGATGCCAGACAAGACACAACTGTGCCCAGCACAATTAAGAATGTGCATGTGAACCCAACTACTTTATGTGAATGGGATGAGGGATAATTACATTTAAACCCTGTATGCAGCCAATTAACAGTCATCAAATTACATTAGAAAAGGTGCTTTGGCTACTCCTGGGTGATCCAGAAAATATGAAAGTTCTAAATTCCTTATAGCTGTTTACCTACTACCTCCTCATCAGGAATTCAAAGCCCCGGTGGCTTCTTCAAGCCCTCCTCATTAAGGGGGAGGGAGGGAAGAGTGGAGGAAAGGGAAATAAGACTAGCATTCATTCAGAGAACACAAACAATACCATGTGATTTATGCAACCAATCATAACTAGCCAATACAGCTCAAATCTGAATGCTGAGTATCATATCATATGGTGAATTATTTACTGGGAGTCTAAACAAGACAATAAAGCAGTTAGCAATAAAACATGTTGATTAATTTCAAATAGCAAGTAAATTCAAGGAAAGCATGATCCAGTTGTGGAATATCCACCAGAAAAGAGCCTGAATATTTTGCTGAATATTAGTTGTATTAATGATACAGCCACGTTTTGGGTTTCTATTGTAACAGGTTATTATTTATTACCAGTACCTAAGGTTTATCATAAATGGCTTTAAAGCCTGAAACTGTTCATAAAAAGCTATGAATCCACTTTAAACGAGGCTGTGTTTTCAGGTTCTCTGGAATTTGTGATCCTGGGCAGTAGGTAGGTTAAATGGGGAAATCCACAAATTTGTTCTGCACAACCATTCTCTCTTCCTCCCCACCAAATGCCCAGAACTTCCCTACATACTATTGGTATCTTCCGAATGGCCTGGGGACTCCCTCCTATCTCCTGCTTTCTCTCCCAAGGATGTCAGGAGAGTACTGCCCTGCTGTTCTCTCCCCACTTCATTTGGTGTTTCCCTGAGGATACAAGGTGAAGGAAAATAAGCTCAAATGGAGGGACGTCTTGGTCAATGGAACATTTACGCTAGGATACTCTTACACTGCAATTGTCATGTTTAATGTGTTTGCTTCTGTACATCTCCCTATACAGAGGTCTGGTTTTTCTAACTATGGGATTCTTTGCCCTACATGTCAATCACTTCCCCATAGTCTCCAATACTGACTTTAATGAGACTATTAATGTGCTTCATTGATTGCAGGTTTGGGGCCATATGCATAAAAAGTTGCAAATTTCATGAGCACAAGATGATACATCAAGCACCTGCTGGAAGAGAAAAAACACACAAAGAAGATTCCTTAGATGCATAGTCAATAGGAAGCTCTTTGCCTACTTGTGATTTTGGACACCTTTCTTCTAACTCAAGAGTGCTAACTATAAAATCCAGCACTCAGGGATGTCATGTGGTTCTCTGACACTCTTTGGAGGACTGTGGGTCCATAAAATAGTGAATGGATTGTACTCATCTATACATGTAGTGTTTTCATCCGCGACTGATGTAATATTGATAAGCCAACAAGCAAAATTCAATGCAAGCTCCTAATATGAGGTAGAAATATTCTATGATTAAGTTAACTGTTTCAGAACACCATATATAGGAGTATATAACCGAACCAAAATTGGCTATGAAAAAAGTCAGGGACTGCATCAGTTTGCGATATACAGCATGCCTTAGAGTGCAATAAAAGGCATATCCTGTCATATTCAGCTTTGTCTAGTGGGGCATGGGACAGCATAGGTGGCATCTTTTGATGCACTTTTCACATCACATGGATCCCTGGGTCGGCAGGTCTTTACTTTGTCTAGAAGCAGCAAATTCCTAGCCTAGCCAAGACTCTAGAGCTGAATAAAAAAGCATTCTGATTTCAGGAAACAGAGGTGGTACAGGATAACTGTCTTATATGCAAAATGGTCAACTTTACATTGAACCCTGAGCTGACTGGTCCTTTGTTAATAAACACTCTCTGTTTGAAAAACAGATCAATTGTGTTTGAGTCATTAAGAGTTTTAAGGAGGGAACTGAATCCTTTCAAATAAAAAGAAAAATCCATCACCATCTCACTACAATTTGTCCCTGTACAACTGGGGACTGGTAGGAAGCCCACTGAAGTCAATGGGAGTCTTCCACCCAATTTGAGTTCCAGCTTCATCTCCCTTGTTTACCAGGGATCACACCTCATCTGGAACTCTATCCAGAACACAGAGGCATCTAGTGGGTGAAGAATATATTGCAAGTAGACAGACAAGGTGGGTGAGGTAATATCTTTTATTGGACCAACTTCTCTCAGTGAGAGACACACGCTTTTGAGATTATACAGAGCTCTTCATCTGTCTCTCTCAGAAGTTGGTCCAATAAAAGATATTACCTCATCCACCTTGTCTCTTTACTATCCTGGGACTAACACAGTTACAACAACACTACATATTGCAAGTTAACATACTGTAGCTCTACAGTGCAAGTTAAACTGAAGCATGTAACTTTGCACTTAATTCAATGCCCACTTAAATCAATGGAAAGACTCCCATTGACTTCAATGCCCATTGGATCAGACCCGACATGACTACCTTTAGAATGTCAAATGCAGGTAGGGAAATTCTGATGGGATGTGGTTACTACTTTAAATTGATCTTGCTGGTCCCCAGTTACTCCTGTACATTCTCCCTCTTCGCTTGGAAATTTCCAAGGACATTTTTTTGCATTTGGGACAGGGCAGTAATCACTCTGCTGGTTATCTGTTTGGACTTTAGTATCCTTTTCCCATATTTAATTACAAAATGTGTTTAAATTGGGCGAAACCCACATTTTATTAATATGTTGAATTGAGACATTTTTATTAGTACAGATATAAAATCTTCATCATCATGAACCTCCACTAATGGTCTTGAAGATATTCTTTTTAATAACCCAACAATACAATAAGTGTATTAGCAGAACACACTGGGTGAGATTATTTTTCTAGTACATGCAGACTGAATATCCTGGTTAAGCCTTCCTGGGAGGATGTACTGACATTTTAGATTATATTACAGAACTGGAGAGACCATCTCCTTGTTAAAAAGCTTTGCAATAGCTGCAAGATTTAGAGGGATGCTGTTTTATCTATTGTGTGGCCTATATTAATACCCTGCACAGCTAAGAACATTCTGTTGGGGGAGGAAGGGAAAGAGTGATAAACGGCAGTACTTTCCCTTTTTAAATCCATGGACATGGACACCTAATGCAAGGTGTCTAGCCCACACTTTCCATCACCTGATGTCTGTCAATGGAGGTGTTTTATCGGGCAGGAAGGATGGTATCATAGTAAAAGCACTAGACTGGGACTCAGAAAATTTGATTCAACATCTGGCAGTTTCATAGATTGCCTGTGCAACCTTGGGCAAATCACAATCCCTCTGTGCCTCTGGTGCCCCATCTATAAAATGGGCATAACGGTACTGCCTTTCTTTCCCTCTCTGTCCATTTAGAGTCTATTATTATTAGTCATGTTTATTACGGTAGTACCTAAGGGACCAACAAGAATAGGGTCCCATTGCGCAAGACACTGTAAAAACAGAGTAGTAGATAGTCCTTTCCCTGAAGAACTTACTGTCTAAATACAAAGGACAGTTGCAGGATTGAGGAAGGAGTAAAACACACAAGCAGAGTGAAAAAAGCAATGGCATCAAATATCACGTTTATTCCAATTTTTGTTTTGTTTAGGGCGAGGGGGAAGTTTTACTTAGCAAGGAATAAGCTAAATGGGAAGAAAAGGGAAGGGAAAGGGGGTGAGAGGTGGACATGGCTAGGCAGAAGAGGGTAAAAGGGTTTTCTTCAGGTCATAGACTCTTTCTTATTACAAGTACATGCTGCACCTAGCACTATGGAATTACAGCCTCTAGGAGCCACTATAATATAAATGAATAAATATTCTACCATAATAAAATCAGGGATTTTAAAAGCATTTTACTGCAATATTACAAACAGAAATTCTTGTGAATATTAAAAGCCAAATTCTCAACAAGGCCTCAAATCCAGCACCCTGCATGTTTTCATTCTCAAGTTTGCTCTCACATTATTGAGCCGCCAAACTTCAGGGGATCACCAGCCTCAAATCAGCAAGTGCCAACTAAATTTGCATATCCTCCAAGGTGGGTGCTGACCTGAGTTGTGCAGGCAGGAATCTGTACATGCTCAGAAGCGGCAGCCCAAATTTTAGGCGCACAAATAAAGGCCCCGCTCTTGCAACATGGGCACAACCCAGGGTTCCAACTGTACGCAACTTGTTGCAGGATCAGGGCCTCAAACGACACTTTCATAATTCAGCCCTAGGTGTCCTAAGTTAGACCTCTGGTGTAACAACATGTGCATCACTGAGTGTAAAATGGCAAACTTTAATGATCAGAGGGGTAGCCATGTTAGTCTGGATCTGTAGAAGCAACAAAGGGTCCTGTGGCACCTTATAGACTAACAGACGTATTGGAGCATAAGCTTTCGTGGGTGAATACCCACTTTGTCGGATGCACTTTAATGAATCTTCCATCACTAATGATTGCCCTTATAAAGGGGTTTTAAAACCCATATTCTCCTCCCCCTTAAAATATGACTTACATCTTGTTTGCATAGTTTTCTGTAAGGTGCCTTGTATATTCTAAGCACCACTGAGCCAATCCTGAAAGGCCTCAGTAAGGGCTGGTCCACACTACGGGGGGTGGGGGGGGGGGATCGATCTAAGATACGCAACTTCAGCGACGTTAATAACGTAGCTGAAGTCGAATATCTTAGATTGATTTCAAAAGGTACTTACCCCGGTCCACACCGCAGCAGGCAGGCTCCCCTGTCAACAGCGCTTCCTCCGCTCGCGGAGCTGGAGTTCCGGTGTCGAAGGGGAGCGGCTCGGGGATCGATTTATCGTGTCTAGACGAGACACGATAAATCGATCCCAGAACATCGATCGCTACCCGCCAAATAGGGCGGGTAGTGTAGACGTAGCCTAAGACAATAAGACTCATGTGAATAAGAGTTTGCAGGATCAGGCCCTATAACATCCAAATAATCATTTGAATAATGTACAGCTTCAAGAAATGCGTAAGAGGTGAGCATTTCACAAATATTCATGAATTTATCTTCACAACACCCCTGTGAGACAAGGGAATAATATTACTAGCTCCACTCTGCAGAGGGGGAAACTGAGGGTCAAAGACTGAGCGACTTGCCCAGCTTTACACAAGTGAGACTGTGGCGGACTCAGGAATTCAACCCAAGTCCCAGTCTCTGTTTTAACAAGTCCCTCTTATCTCCCTTTAAGCAGTGAAAGCTCTCGCTGTGAAAATGCCTATAACACATTGACGCCAGTTCTTTCTCTCTCCATCAGCATTTCTACAGTGCTTATTTCCTTAGTATCAAGGTGTTGATTGACAAGTCAGTTACATCCCATCATGTACCAGAGACTTCAGGAGGGAATAATTGTTTTCTACAATACTGAACACTGGCTGATTCGGGAAAGCAGTAGAACATGTGCTTAAAATTAAGGAAGTATTTCAGCACCCTTCTTGAATAGGGATGTTTTCCTGAACCAGGGCCTTTGAAGAGTTTGCTGAGTCAGGCCTCCAATCTCCCTCTTTTCTTCCTGCTATTAGAAAAATATACTGCAACATTCTGCAGCATTTGTGCACAATGACAGAATTTACAGCAGTGTTATTGCAGTGCTGTGGACCGTTGTGTTCAAATACCATACTGTTGTTGTTTTTTAAAGAGAGATCCTTTTGCAGGCGCCCCTCCATAGTCCTTTTGAAAAGGTTGATAGCGTTTAGATTTTCAAACCTGATTTCAGCTTTTTCACTGAGCTGCGCAGTATACGTAGCCATTTGACCCCACTGCCTGGCACTGTTCCCTCTAAGCCAGGGGTCTCAAACTCAAATTACCACGAGGGCCGCATGAGGACTAGTGCATTGGCCCAAAGGCCGCATCACTGACCCCGCCCCCTCGCTGCCACCGGCTCCACCCCCACTCCACCCCTTCCATTAGGCCCCGCCCCTTCTCCACCCCTTCTCTGCCTCCTCCCCTGTGCGCACGGCTTCCCGCTCCTCCCCCCTCCCTCCCAGAAACCACGAAGCTCTTCCCATGCGGCCCGCGGAGCTCTTCCCTGCGGCCCACCGGGCTCCCCGCACCCCCCCCCCCCGTTTTTTTTTAAACCCCACAGGCAGTTCCCACCGCCAGAACAGCTGTCTGGCGGCGGGAACTGCCTGGGGGTTAAAAAAAAATTGGGGGGTGGGGCGCGCGGGGAGCCCGGTGGGCCGCAGGGAAGAGCTCCGCGGGCCTCATGCAGCCGCGTGTTTGAGACCCCTGCTCTAAGCTGTGTGCGTGTGCGCGCATGCACAGATCCTAAACCCCGCGCGCATGGCGAAACACCACACGCACAAACATTTGCACAGAAGCACAAAAATTTGCACAGAATAAATTTTTTGCACATACGGCCTGTCAAAAATTAGAGGGAACATGCTGCTTGGGTTTGCTGTTCTGTCGAGACATGTAGTAAAGATTCAGAAACGGCGCTAAAGCAGAGGCAGAAAGATACGAATGGAGTGCAGGTCCAAAGTGGAGCTGTTCAAATCTGTTGTTTATATGGGGATTTAATTTTGCCTGAACTGCTTTGTCAGCTTAACATAAATCTGAAAAAGGCCACCTTCACCCAAAAGAAATATGAACAGGAATTCACAGCATAGAAAAAAGAATCATCTGATCTCATCCATCTGTGTGAACAAAATTACTTTGTTAATGTTCTTTTTGATTCACTGTCTCCAGTTCAAGACGATGGCAAACAGTTTAGGGAAAGTTGACTTCTTAAAGAGACACTGAATTGCTGGATTTTAAGATCTGTAGTACAGACTGTTCAGAACCTACACCTCTGAGGAAGGACATTGCTAAGCTTGCCCTCCAAAGAGGCACTTGGTTACTGCCGGAAGGAATTATTTTCCCCAGGATTAACCATTACACGAAGGGCAGGAAGTTGTATAGAAATATTGTATGCTGCTTTTCAATATTTTCTGCTCAACACTATTTTGCACAGTACTTTGACTTATACTGTTTATTGTCTGTATTGTTCTTCAGCAGTATTCATCACTGTTGCTGGAATTTGTGGTCTAGTAGCAGTTTTCTACAGCACAGGTAAATAAGTGGATCATCACAGCAAACAAGCTACACCAGGTCATATCAAAATACTGTACGCAGTAGTTGGGGTGTGGTTCAAAGCAGAGGCATTTGCTGTTACTATTGTATCAATGTTTAAAATTAAAACAATCAAATGCAAACAATTATTCCTAGGCAAAGTTCAGAGAATGTAAACAAAAAGGCCAGATCCTAAATTAGTGTTGCCAGTGTAAAGATTCAGAAATGGCACTAAAGCAGAGGCAGAAAGATACTAATGGAGTGCAGGTCCAAAGTGGAGCTGTTCAAATCTGTTGTTTATATGGGGATTTAATTTTGCCTGAACTGCTTTGTCAGCGTAACATAAATCTGAAAAAGTTGACAGGAGTTTTGCCAGAGACTTCAGTGGGTGAGGATTGGGCCCTTCCTAGGGAAAGACCTGGCCATATCGAAGGCTTCCCTTGTCATACTCTGCCAAGTGTGTAACTGTCCTCCCCCAAGCCGTAACCTAGGCAGTGTTTTGTTTTGTATGAATTGCTGAGGCTGAATTTTCCCCTCACTGGTAAAGTCAAAGGAGTTATGCCAATTTACGGAAGCTGGGGATCTGGTCCCAAGTGAGAAAATTCAAAAGTTAAGGAGCCCGACTCTCCTCTAACTTACACCTGTGTAAAGCAAGAGTATCTCCATTATAATCAACGTAGTGACACTTACACAAAGCCAGAGTGAGATGAGAACCTGTCTCAAGGTTTTCATAGTAGTGTGAACTCTACTCCCTTGTACCCTGTGCATAGGGGGCAGGGATAGCTCAGTGGTTTGAGCATTAGCCTACTAAACCCAGGGTCGTGAGCTTTCAATCCTTGAGGGGGCCATTTAGGGATCTGGGGCAAAAATCTGTCAGGGGACAGTACTTGGTCCTGCTAGTGAAGACAGGGGACTGGACTTGATGACCTTTCAAGGTCCTTCCAGTTCTAAGAGATAGGTATATCTCCATATATAAAATATATTGGAAGTTGTGTGGCTAGAGTACTGGACTGGGACTCAAGAAACCCAGATTCTATTTCTAGCCCTGCCAGGTGACCTTGGGCCTCACCTTGTGCCTCAGTTTCCCCAGCTGTAATATGGTGCTAATAATACTCATGATCAATTGTACTTGCGTTGAGATTTATGGGTGAAAGGGATGTAAGAATTAGATAATACTGCTATTATATGTAGTATTTTGTAAAATTGAAAATTCTGAACATGACTTAGAATTCAGTACTTTAAACTTTACTCAGGCAAAATTCCCATTTAAATCATCAGGCTAAATTTATCCCTGGGAATAGTTTAACTGGGCTAGATTTTGGATCCCTGTTACACCAATTGCAACTTCACCGAAATGCATTATTTTGGGATGCTTAACCTCTGAATTTCTTGACTCATGTGCATTTAAAGTCTCTGGGGGTGGGGAGGAGAGTTGCACTAATTTCCTTGTGTTATTTAAAAGGGGACTAGGGAGAAAAAAAAGAAGTTAGAAATGTTAAGTTAAACTAAAAGAGCAAACTAAATCCAACCCTGGTGTAAGTCGAAATAATTCCATCTGAGTCCATGGAATTGCACCTGTTTACACCAAGCCTAAATTTGGCCCAACCCATGCATATGGCCACTATATAGTCAAAATGTGTGATCCCACATCACAAACTCAGCAAGACAAATTCTGCCAATGTAACAGTTTGTCTCACTTTCTTTGGCTATGCAATGTAATCATTGTGTATTCTAAGAAGGCCCCAGTGCCCTGAGGAAATGTGCTTTTCTTTGAGACATCAGGGAGTCAGTGAATACACCAAGGAGTGCCTGCGGGAACACTGACAGACCCTCAAATATAGCAGATGCCACTGTCATGCAATTTCATTCATTATGTTGTCTATCTTAAACTGCATTCATCATCATGGTATCTGAGCACCTAATGTGATCAACGGAATATAACAAACAAACTTGAAATGTTTTCCTAAAGGAACTGGAAAGACATTTTATAGAACATGGACGGTTTCTGAAAGAGCAAGAAGAAAATCTCTAATAAAGTAAACTTTTTGTCCTTGCTTGACATCCACGCCTTCTGTATAAAAAGCTATTCCTTAGACTAGAGGAAACTATGTTTCAAATAATGAGCTGCATTTTTAAAAGGGGGTAAATCTATAATGGGATTTCATGCAGTAAGGAAGACTAGATATATCAAAGGTGAGCTTATACTGTAGAGCCATACATTGAGTGTAACTGTTGTAAATTAATGGTTTCCTATCAAAAATGATAAATTTTATTGAGTGGCATCCTAGATTCTGAAGGCAGATTTGTTGAGTATTCATGTGATAACAGAAGATTAATGTTTTCTGCATAGATCGTCCCAAATTTAGTTCTTTGTGAGATATTGAACAATTTATCCCTTTTCCTTTTCAGTTTATCAAAGCCACAAGACATAATCCATTCTTTATTTGAAGAAACAGGATTTGAGTCATCATTCACAGAATATGCTTCTTTTACAAATGTCCAGACTTAAAAAAAAACAAAACAATTTTTGCTAAAGCCAAGGTATATGGAATAGCCAACCAAATAGATGAGCCAAGATAAAATTTGCAGATAGCAAGTGTGCTGTACCTGTTGAAGTAGCAGAAAAATATTTGTTTCTTTAGGGCAATGTGGTTTTTTTAAAGTGATCCAGCACAGTTCAAAATGAAAATTGTCAAAAATTCAACAATTCTTTCTCACACAAAACTGACTGTTGAAAACAATTAGCTATAGTTACTCATCTTCTCTCCCCACTCTGTTTTATTGGGTAATGGCAAGCAATGTAGGACTGAGTAAGATAAATTAACGAATAATTCCTAATAAATCATTTGTTCAATGGATTTGGCCTCTTTTTGTATTTGTGAATTGTCTATGAATGGCCTGTGGTTTTTTTCACATGTATTTGTTACCTAGAATTGCTTGCAGAATAATTCCTATGAATAATTCTTGGTCTGCAGACTACTCATGAGCAATTTGTTGTGAGAATTCAATATTTGCATCAGATAAGCATAACTCGCAAAAAGCAAGATAACCACACAAACACTCCAGTGTAAAAGTTCAAACTTCACTTTCCATAATTAATCTCCAATATTCATCTCAAATTCTGCAGTTAGCTGAACATTCAAATGGCATATTCAGCTTCTCGAATATTCAGAGAAACCAAGCATAACATGGTGAACATGCAATTTTTTCAGAGGGATTATTAACAAAAAATAATGTGGGATATTCACCCAGCGCTGCTGAATACATTTATTGTATCATTTCGCAGAAGGCAATCTAACTAATGTAACTCTCCTTAATCTGATATCCGCTGAGTTCTCCCTTTCTACTCACTCAGTGAAGCCTCAAAACAAAGATACTAAACAAATTCTGGCTCTCAAATAACCTCGAGTTCTTTTTTTTGCTCCTCAACCACAAAGGTCTTTTAACATAGGCAGCAAGATCACAGTAACTACCCTGTCCAATGCCAGATCCTATTCAAAGTTCTCATCTCAGTCTTCAAAGGCCCTTCAATGCACTCAGCTTGAAGTACTGTATCTTAGCCCTGGGCTACACTAGCGGGGGGGGTCGACCTACGATACGCAACTTCAGCTACATGAATAGCGTAGCTGAAGTCGGCGTATCGTAGATCGACTTACCTGGCCGTGAGGACGGCGGCGAGTCGATCGCTGCCGCTCCCACGTCGACTCCGCTTCCGCCTTTCATGGAGGTGGATTTCTGGAGTCAACGGGGAGCGCATTCGGGGATCGATTTATCGTGTCTAGACGAGACGCGATAAATCGATCCCCGATAGATCGATTGCTACCCGCCGATCTGGCGGGTAGTGAAGACAAGCCCTCAAAAACCACCTATCTTTCTGTGACCACAACCTGCCATGATCACTGCCCTTGATGACTGCAATTGAGTTGCCTGTGAATGCAGAGAAACTCACTTGTTTAGGGGATGAGGCTCTACAGCCATAGAAGCTTGTTTCATAAGGAATTAATGACCCCAAATCTTACTATGAACAGAACAAACCTGAGACCCATCTCCTTACATCAGTTAGACCACAAACAAATCTCAGAATACAGACTATACAGAATACAACTATACTTCCTCACCCACACCTGTTCCTTTTCCTTTAAACAAAAAAAAAAAGCCCTACAAATGAAACTGAAACCCCAGTGTGTCAGATACTAGAACTCTAGACATGACAAGAGTTGCTGCAGCCAAAGTTGAAACCAGGATGCTGCCAGTGTATGCAGTATTAGTAACAAGAAGCTATGAAGATGCATCTAAAATTATATCCCCAGAAGATGTTCCAGCAGCAGTGGGGCTATTTACAGGCACTGAGGGAGTGCACCATTGAGTAGAGTAAGGATTTGGGTGATAAACAAGAACATAAGAATGGGTCAGACCAAAGGTCCATCTAGCCCAGTAGCCTGTTTTCTGACAGTGGCCAATGCCAGGTGCCCCAGAGAGAATTAACAGAACAGGTAATCATCAGTGATCCGTTCTCTGTCGTTCATTCTCAGCTTCCGGCAAACAGAGGCTAGGGACACCATCCCCGCCCATCCTGGCTAATAGCCTCCATGAATTGATCTAGTTCTTTTTTGAACCCTGTTATCGTCTTGGCCTTCACAATATCCTCTGGCAAAGAGTTCCACAAGTTGATTGTGCATTGCGTGAAGAAATACTTTCTTTAGTTTGTTTTAAACCTGCTGCCTACTAATTTCATTGGGTGCCCCCTAGTTCTTGTATTATGAGAAGGAGTAAATAACACTTCCTTATTTACATTCTCCACATCAGTCAGGATTTTATAGACCTCAATCATACCTCCCTCCCCCGCTTAGTCGCCTCTTTTCCAAGCTGAAAAGTCCCAGATTTATTAATCTCTCCTCGTACAGAAGCCATTCCATACCCCTAATCATTTTTGTTCCCCTTTTCTGAACCTTTTCCAATATATCTTTTTTGAGATGGGGTGACCACATCTGCATGCAGTATTCAGGATGTGGGTGTACCATGGATTTATATAGAGGCAATGTGATATTTTCTATCTTATTATCTATTCCTTTCTTAATGATTCCCAACATTCTGTTTGCTTTTTTGGCTGCCGCTGCACATTGCATGGATGTTTTCAGAGAACTCTCCACAATGACTCCAAGATCTCTTTCTTGAGTGGTAATAGCTAATTTAGACCCCATCATTTTATATGTATAGTTGGGATTATGTTTTCCAATGTGCATTACTTTGCATTTATCAACATTGAATTTCATCTGCCATTTTGTTGCCCAGTCACCCAGTTTTGAGAGATCCTTTCGTAGCTCTTCGCAGTTTGCCTGGGACTTAACTATCTTGAGTAGCTTTGTATCATCTGCAAGTTTTGCCACCTCACTGTTTACCCCTTTTTCCAGATCATTTATGAATAGTACTGGTCCCAGTCCTGACCCCTGGGGACACCACTATTTACCTCTCTCCATTCTAAAAACTGACCATTTATTCCTACCCTTTGTTTCCTATCTTTTAACCAGTTACAAATCCATGGGAGGATCTTCCCTCTTATCCCATGACAGCTTACTTTGCTCAAGAGTCTTTGGTGAGGAATCTTGTCAAAGGCTTTCTGAAAATCTAAGTACACTATATCCACTGGATCCCCCTTGTCCACATGCTCATTGACCCCCTCAAAGAATTCTAGTAGATTGGTGAGGCATGATTTCCCTTTACAAAACCATGTTGACTCTTCCCCAACAAATTATGTTCATCTATATGTCTGACAATTTTGTTCTTTACTGTAGTTTCAACCAGTTTGCCTGGTACTGAAGTCAGGCTTACCAGCCGGTAATTGCCGGGGTCACCTCCAGAGCCCTTTTTAAAAATTGGCATCACATTAGCTATTCTCCAGTCATTTGGTACAGAAGCTGATTTAAATGATAGGTTACAGACTACAGTTAGTAGTTCTGCAATTTCACACTTGAGTTCCTTCAGAACTCTTGGGTGAATACCATCTGGTCCTGGTGACTTATTACTGTTTAGTTTATCAATTTGTTCCAAAACCTCCTCTAACGACACCTCAATCTGGGACCGTTCCTCAGATTTGTCACCAAAAGGAATGGTTGAGTCTCCCTCACATTCTCAGCCATGAGAATTTAGCTTCTCCCCAATGGCCTTATTGTCCTTGAGTGCTCCACTTAGGGCTAAATCAAGAATTGCCTCTCCTCTTGTGGGTTCCAGGACTAGCTGCTTCAAGAAGCTGGTTTTTCTGTTACAGGAACCTTGAGAAACAAATGAACAAAACCCAAAGTGATTAATTGTTCAGTGTACACTTAGACCGTCATGTTTGTCCACGAGTGCTGGGTTGTGCAGAACAATAGCACAAAGAGCACCAAGACACTTGGCTTTGAATTTCTGCACCCAGGAGCTCAGCAGTGTATTTCTCACCAAGTGGGTAAACCAGCTGAGATAAAATAATATGCTTTTTCTTAGTGGGGAATCATAAAATGAAGTAAATACAGATACAGGAGTGCTGCCTGATTATTTTCCCCCCACAGGTGCACCCTTTTCAGAGCCAACAAATACACAAGTGTTTGGGTGGGTGAGAATGGGTGAGTGTATTTTTTATTAATTTAATCTAACTAAACTTTGAAGGGTGCTCAGCTCTGATGAGGTAGCAATCACTAAATCCAAGTGTAAGTCTTGCATCACAGCAAAACATCCTCCTGCAAGCACCTAATGAGGAAATTAATTAGACAAAAATAATCTGCCGAACACGGTCTCACACTCACCACTCTTCCCACCCACATGCCCCTGCAATGCACTTGAAGCTGGTGACACTGGTTCTGATCCACACCCATTAAAGCCAATGTAAAGATTCCCATAAACTTCAATGGGTTTTTCAACCAGGTCTTTTGTCCTTACTCTCTATTCCTTTCCCATCTAAACTGGATGAGGGAAGAGACTTCCTCCATCGTAGAACTCCCCTACTGAGGATGCCCCAGCACAACTCTTCTGTAGCTATCCTTAAGCTTTGGTGCAAGGATTTTTGCTTCAAGTCCTCTTTCATCACATTCGCCTTTTATCTCCCCTCATCTTTTTGTCCCCCTACAGTAGTTTTGTTTCTTTCCTAATGCCTCTAAGCATTGAGCTCATTTTTTTAAAAAAACCCACTGTTTTATCGCAGTACGTATAGCATCCCAGATACTGTTGAGAGGAGTATTTTACACATGAATGAATAAAAACAAATCTATTATGTTTAAGTGAAAGAAAAATACATCTAAATACGGATGCTCGGCACTTACTGATAATCAGCCCCCTTCAAGGTGTTCCAAGTTGGCACCCAAAACTTACTAGCCACTTTTGAAAATCTTGGCCACCTATTTCTCCACTGTATGTACTTATCTAGCCTAATGACTTATAAAGGCAATTACTGTTTTAAATTTTTACATGCAATAAGGATCAAGATAGGAATATTCCTCGTGTGTGCCTAAAAAACTCTCATTGGCATCAATAAAGTTATTCTGGATTTCTCCTGGGTAACAGAGCTCAATGTGGCCCCTACATCTTGAATTTCTTTAATTATTCCTTTCTTGTCTTTGTTTAGCACTCCTCACCATTTTTGTGCACACAGTACAATTACATCCCCTTTACGTCCTTCCACAGTATGATCCCGAGCTCTTGCCATCCTAGGGGAGGGGCCATGTCCATGCAGGGGCCCTCCCATCCTCGGGTGGGGGGAAGGGTACATGGGTCCCTATGTGGTGGCTCTTGATCTCAAGGGGCACGATGCTCACTCATGCCAAGCACCCGCCCTTGGGAATCTCTCTATTCTCCCCTTGCCACAAGGGAGCTTGAGGAGGTGCTGCCATGTCTAATCCTGCTGCTCTGGAGGAGCAGGGGGAGGAAAGGGAGTTGGATCCTCAGTTGCCTCCCTCTTTGGGCTCAGCATTTTCAGGGGCAAGCTGTGTCTGATCCCAGGGTAGGGGGTGGTGGTTTTTTGTTTTAAAGGCGGAAGGGATAGCTCAGTGGTTTGAGCATTGGCCTGCTAAACCCAGAGTTGTGAGTTCAATCCTTGGGGGTGCCATTTAGGGATCTGGGGCAAAAATTGGGGATTGGTCCTGCTTTGAGCAGGGGGTTGGACTAGATGACCTCCTAAGGTCCCTTCCAACCCTGATATTCTATGTTTTGTCTTATTACAGTCAATCAGCCAGCACTAAATCGGAGTCAGGCAGCTCCCTGACTGGCAATTAACATGGGAACCTCTTCCCTTTCAACCATTGCTATTTAGGGTCAAAGATGAAGTTTAGCTGTCTTGTTTATTTGCTCAGCATAAACAACTGAAGGCCAACCCCAACCATCACCTGACGTCTGAGACAGATTTTGAAAAAGAGCAGTAATGGGTAGGTATGTACTTTACTCTGACTTTTGGACTGAAACCATTCATGGACAATCCTGCTAGTAATGGTGAAAAGAAAAGTGATCTGGGGTTCAGTGTAGCAGAGCTCCTTTCAAGATAGCACCTCAAGAGCTGGTAAAAAAAAATATTGTATTTTTCCACTGGAAAATATTAGTGAAAACTAAAAGTGTGAGCGAAATTTTTAAGGTTGTTCGGTTTTTTTTAAAAAAGAGACAGACCTCTGAACATATTTTGGTTGTTGAAAACTGACAGATTTTTGTTTTTCACCACGTATGTGAAAATTTTCAACTAAAACACTTTCGTCAAAAGTTTTGGACAGAAGCTTTCAAACTGCTCATCTATGGTTGTCAAAAGACTGGTTCTGGCCCAATAGATTTTCTTCATCTCTTTTTTTACTTCTTGCTTTCCTCTGCTGTTTTTCCTCAACCTGTTCTCTGATATCTTTGACTTTCTCTTCTCTCCCCAGTGTCTGTCTGCTCATTCTCCCCTTTTGTCTGCACCCTCTCTCTCTGCTTGTCCTGTCCTGTTGATGCACATGTCTGGTTTGCCAAAGCAACTTGGTTAAGGCAATGTGTCTTGCATGGGAGGAGCAAGCACTGCATCTGAACCTAACAGTGCACTTCCTCTCCCCAGGTAGCAGAAGGTGGTGGATCCAGCAGTCACTTCGGAAAGTGGAACATTTGATAACTGAAGCGTGTTTCCGGGTAGCATTAGCCCCCTGAACGCTTGCATGTTCTTGTGCCTGTTTCTAGTCTCTAATCTGCTCTGAGCCTAGATCTCTTCATTTTAGCTACACCACTATTTACCCCAGCTCTAGCAATCCCTTCTGATTTTTTCCCCATCTTCTTTCCTTTCCTACAATATGGTCTCTATATAACTCAGAAGCTAACTTTCTCACGCCTTAGTCCTTGTTCCTCATCCAAAGGAGCTCTGTGTTACACCAGGTGATTCCCATGTACCCTGATTGTTCCAAAATGCCAGTTATGGCCCAAAATCTGTTGTGTCAACTGCTGAACAATGCCATGGCACCCAGTATAAAGGACAAGAGGGTGTGTCTGGGAGCTGGAGGTATCTGACTGCAGGAATCCAGTAAGGTAGGAGGCCAGAGTATTGCTCTCTACGTTAAGCAGAAGACTAATCCATCTCGGCTTCAGCACAATCACACCTTCGCAATGCACCCAAATTCAGCCGCAACAACTCTGTCTATTCCCCACGGCCCTATGCCTTTTTCACCCACCACTTGGACATTCTAAACACAACACATCCCAGCTTTGGCCCCAGTCTAACCCTTCAGTTCTATTCCTTCCCTGCTTCTGATCTCCCCATGGCATCAATACTTCCATCATCCAGATTAACACATCCTTCAAACTGGCACCACACAGAATGTTTTCCACATAAGAAATAGAATCATAGAATCATAGAAGATTAGGGTTGGAAGAGACCTCAGCAGGTCATCTAGTCCAACCCCCTGCTCAAGGCAGGACCAACACCTGTTATGCTGTTATTGGGCATAGTACTCTTTCAAGCTCTCCAACAGCATTCCAAGCATACAAGCTATACTCTGGGCTTGTTTGTCCAAGTGAGTTTCTAGTGTGAAAATTCTAATCAGCTGCTCACAAATGTTAGTGCACCACATTTGTAAGCATGAATGAAAAAACACACACACCTCCAGAGGACAGGATCTAACAATCACTTCTTTGAGTTCTAAATTTATCCTCCATAAAAACATCTGATATTTCAGCCACACAAGCACTCATCTAGGTCACTAGATCAGAAAAAACAAGGCATTCATACACCTGTATAAGACTCACATCAGGTATGTTGGTGATGGATGCCAATATAGAGAACTGAATAATTAGACAACTTCAACTGCCACTTGAAGTTGCTTATCATCAAATGATAAAACACAGAATAAGGCCCTACTGTACAACTCTTACTTTCACTGGTGAGCAGTTACTTATCCATGTAGTACCAATGACCTCCACAGGATAACTCACATGAGTAAGTACTTTCCAATGTGATTACAGGGTGCCCAATCAGGCCTCATATGTATTGTGGGGATTATCCCCAGAAGTTCCTGAGACCTTAAGAGTAACTATTACAGCATAAAAAAATAACTTTGGCATTCCTGAGCACCTTGCAGTAGAAAACTAAATTTGCCTTATCAATTTTTGCCCACTATACTTGATCCTCAGGATAATTTGTGAGTCACTATATCAGCCTAATTTATATTGTCCTCCTTTATCATATGGATGTGAGATACATTTCTTGCTGTCAAATTTAATCAAAGCATCTAAAAGAAAGCAAAGCAACCTTATTTACTACCAGAAAGATCACAGAAAGACTTAAAAAAAACAAAGTTGGTTATTTTTATGCTGTACATCAAGACACTTAAATTAAGTACAATACATCTTCATTTCAAATATCTAACTGATCGGTCTGGGATGTTTGTTTAAAAATTAATTCAAATCAAAAGCGGACAATAAATGGATGCTATAGTATTAAGAATTTAAATCAAAATTTAATGCTTTCTGCTTTGGAACAACAATGGAAAAACCCAATGTCATAGCCAGGCTTAGCAAATGGACTGTACATACATTTATATTATACATATATAAACTCCATGACTACTACTGGAAAAAGGAGTGGGGAGGGGTAATGCCAGCAAGGCCGGTAAATACAGTCATTATCTATACAAGTTTTCATTGAATCTTCAGGGGGAAGAGGAAAAAAGAGTGTTCAATTTTAATGTCCCCAACAGTTGACTTTGCCTGTAACATTTATAAAATATTGAAAGAAAAGGAAGAAAGTGGTGTGGATGTGAATTCTGCAGCTGGTTTTAGTTGCCCTTGAAAGCAGATGCCATAAATCTTGGATGAAGCCAAATAAGGCTGATGATTTTGATCTTCAATTCATTCTTTTCTATCCTTCAAAAGGTAAATGATCCCGATGGAATTAGAACTAAGCAGAATGGCTTTCTTCTGTGATCTGCATATCCAATGATCCACACACATCTATCATCAGCAAAGTTAACCCATTTTTTCTCCTATGTTGGTATGTGTGTGTATTCATGCTTGAACAAAAAGTTTAGAGTTAGAAAGACAGTTGAAAATCAAGCTCAAATAAAAATATATATGAATAAGAATTCCTCTTTAGGTTTAATCCTCTCTTCTGTGTAAACTGTGCTGGAAACTGACTCAATGAGGGGACATAAAAGGGCATTACAGCTATTCCTACATGGATACTTATCCATAATCTTCTTCATAAAAGTGACACGAAGATTTGAAGTTCCGGCTTGAACAAGTACCTGGGATGGGAGCAGGAAGGGAAATAGAGCACTATGAAATGTCCCACTCAACAAGACTATACTAAGAGTCTATGGCTTAAGCTGCCTGTACAGAAATACACAACGTCCTTTTCTGAATCTCAGTGTAATCACCACTAAGTTATACATCGGACGTATCCTGTCATTGGGGAACGGCAGTAAGTGTAGTCTTGTGAATGTGCAACGTTGCCTCAGATACACAAGTCAAACCCAGCGAAAACCACCACAAAGAGAATAATCTATCTTCATAAAAGTTAGTTGTGAAGAAGAATTCATCATGTTCACTGCCTTAAAAAATAGGAGTCAGCCTTATAATAAAACAATCTTGGTCTGACTCTTGTGTGTTTGGAGGGTGTTTGCCTTGTGCTCAGCATTATGCATTCCCAACCATAGTCTACTCATTAACATAGAGCAGTAAATAAAGCCAGAGGTTGGGGGACACTTTATCAGGTAAGTGACATCCCAAGAGCTTTTAAGATGCGGGAACGGCAAAACTGAATGATTTTGGCACCTAAAACATGAACAACACAATAGTCTTATCTGATCAGATGTCCTCCAAACCATACGTATATTAATGTATTATAAACTGTGGCAGAGGCCTGCCCAGGAGAGGGATGGGGGACGGGAAGGAGGGTAATGGCAAGAACAGAGTTATGGGAAAGGAAGGCACACTCGTTGGTTTTATTTGAATGGAATTATTGCACTCCTTTTCCGTGAAGAAACTTCCAAATAAATTGTCTCAGAAAGGGCTGTTGGGGCTTATTCCCTGGGCCAGGAAAAATGATTGATAGCGAATGTTACAAGCCAAAAAGACAAGCAGAGAATTTCAAAGCCTGAACAACCCCACCTTGCACTCAGGGGCAGCGCCAGCTTTTTTGCCCCCCTAGGCAGCAGCAGCGGGAGAGGCTGACGCCGAAATGCCGCCGAGGTCCCCGGCGGCACTTCGGCAGCACCTATTCGGCCACAGGGGAACTTGGTGGCATTAGTCCCCAGCGGAACTTCGGCGGCAGCTTCTTCGGCCGCAGGGGAACTCGGCGGCATTTCAGTGGCAGCCTCTCCCACCGCAGCCGCCGAGGGACCTGAAATGCCGCTCCCCAAATCCTGGTGCCCTAGGTGACAGCCTAGGGTCGCCTAATGGTAGCGCCGGCCCTGCTTGCACTGCAGCAGTTTTGCAGTGTTTTTATACAGTGCATTTATTAGATTCTTTGTGGGGTGGTTTTTTTTAACCCCCGTTAGCTCTTTGTCCTTTACTAGGTGCAATGTCATCAGCAGCAGTTGATACTGGAAAATCTGGCATTTATATTGCTTCAGTTTTGTTGTGTGTCTAACTGTATTTGTTTTCTGGGGCCAGGCATTCTCTGGATCCCTTTTTGAGTCCCGAGGATTTCCCTGCTGTGTCCCCATTTTACTAGCTTCCCCCTCCAGTTATACAACACTAGCTGCAAGTCCCCCATCAGAATTTTCCCTTGCATCAGCCCAGCACTTGGATAACTCAGCAATAGGCAGTGAAAGCGGAGACCTAGGGAGAGTCACTGAACATGTGAGGTTCAGAGGTCCGGTTTTGGCAGAGATGCTGGATGGCCAGATGAGGCAGGAACAGATGCAGGTTGGAGCAGGGACTGGCTACGCTGGAAACATCCATGGGATGGGGCACGAGCAGTCTTTTGAAACTACTAGCAAAGAGAGTGCAGCCAGCCAAGCAGTGATGTTGGGCAGACTGGAGAAACTGATTCCCTTAGGAGCCTGAAGATACCTGCCTCTGGATACCCTGGGTGGGTCCTTGCCTGTAGATTAGCTGAGCTCTGGTTGAATGGTGTCAGGCCTGTCACAAGACCCACAGGTAATTGCCTCTGATGTCTGATCTGGCTTAGACAGGCTCAGAGATATCACAGGTTTAGCGTGAACAAGCATCCAAAGCTCAGTCATAGGTGAGAGGATTATTGCAGGAGTGGGTGGGTGAGATTCTGTGGCCTGCATTGTGCAGGAGGTCAGACTAGATGATCATAATGGTCCCTTCTGCCCTTAAAGTCTATGAGTCTATCTCTGAAGCTTCTCCAAGCCAAATTGAACCTTCTCTGCGGGACCTCCTTGTTCACAAGCATCTCTGCAGCTACCTGGCAGTGCTGTATGCAGGCTTCTCTCCGTCGCCTGGCACAGCAGCGTTCTACACCCTCGGCTCACCCTCACTCTACCCTTCCCACACAGAGGTGAGTGAGGGTATCAGGCCCTGTGGTGCCCATCTCATTCATGGGCCCCCTTTCAGATAGGTGTGCCAGAGTACACAGTGCACCTGGAGAATCTCAGACTACATGAGATGTAGGGATTGCCAAGAGCATGAAACTCTGTGGGGGGTCATGAACAGGGAAGCCCCAGAGTACAATAGTGGAGCAGATACCACCGTCGTGAGGCGAGAGATGGATACTTAGCCTCAGAAGCAGTTCTGATTCTGTGGTAAGGTCTTCAGTTGGATGGAGATCTAGGATGAGTCCTATTTTCACCAAAGCAGTTTGCCTAGCTCTCATCACTGAAGAACAAAGGAAAGTGTCCATCCCCACCCCTGAGACTACTACTTCTGGAACACTTCTGCCAGTGCTGCAGTGAGACAAAGGGGTCTCCTGTAGGAGAAGTGTCTGTGTTTTTGGAAGAGAAATCATGAACATAAAACTGGGCTAAAAGGAGGAATGGATTTATGAATAAAAATTCTGAAATATTTTTCCCTTTGATCACGCTTAGGACCCCCCTTATTTTTTTGGTCACTGCGTTCTTATTTGCACAGATGTTGGAGAATTGCTGTTCTTCTTGCAGCTACCCATATGCAGGCATGAAGAAGGTTATTTACCATTCATGCCAAAAGTGCTGGTTCCTTGTTTGTAACGTTTCAATTATCCAATCAAGAAGCATATGACATAGGTGACCAGTCACATACAAAACAACGACAAACAGTCCACTGTGTCTTGGAAGCAACTAGTACATGAATAATGTATATGCTGCATTATATTCACATGAATCGCTGAGCAATTATGAACAAGTAGGTGAAACACAAAAAATGTAGCTGGATAATTCACCAACAGGAAAAGGAGCTAAATTGACTGGAGAAATTGTTTTCTGCAAATGGTTCACCCAGCTCTGGCCCTGAGTTCTAATCCTGCCAAGACGCTTGTGCAACCAGAGTATATGAAAGAGATGAACACTGAAGTCCTATCATGTAGGGTCATTACACTACTGACAAGAAGATTGTGCTTCTATAGGCATTTTTCTATTTGAGGGATGCAAAATTCCAAACATTTTATGTTGAAAGACTAAATTCCCTGCCAAAATCTCTCCCATCTCTCAACACCATTAGGGACACTATAATCTAGTGCAAATTGAAACTTGCTTTGGACACTCTAAATGTTAAAGTTAGCCCTTCTCCTAACCTCCCAAAGGACACCTTCATTCATGTCTGACATGGGTAATGATATCAAATTGCAGGTTTCATTTTAACCCTGGATGTCTTGAAAGCAAAATGTATAGGGTTAAGATGAGACCTGAGAGTTTACAAGCAAACAGTTTATACTGACCGATTTACTTGAAGAACATAGCATGTTTCCTTGATTTCAAGTTATTTCTGAACAGCAGGGCTGGTCTAAAAAAATGGAGGGAAACTGTTTTCCACTGGAAAATGCTGTTTTGTTGAAATCTAAATATTTTATGTGAATGTGTCAATTTTGACAATTTTCAATGGAAACATTCAAAATTATTTGAAATGGAGTATTTCATTTCTACATACTCATTTAATTTGTATTCACATTTCTCATTTTGACTAATATACGTATGCATGTATATTATTTTTAATATTTTACATTACATTTTAATATTTCAACATTATTAACATTAAACATTTAAATATTTCGGGATAATTTTCTGTTCCATCAAAAAAAAAAAAACCCCTGAAATTTGGACTTTCCATCCCAGATTTCAAAATGTCAGAATTTCCCACAGGGTGGAAATTCCATTTTCTGACCAGCTCAAGTGAAAAATTGTTTTGTAAATTTGTTCATTATTCAAATGTATTCACTGAATACGTCTGGAAATAGTTCTTGATCTATAGATTGCTCATGAGAAGTTTATTGAGTATATCTGACATGTGAAATTCAAAATTCAAGCTGTTCGTTTTAATTGTATACTATAGTCACATAGCATTTTTCTGCTTCCTGACTGGATGAATCTGACTTTTAAAATTGGGTTTCCAGTGCATATATTATGTTACAAGTTCAAAATTCACTTTCCACAAATATTCCCTAATGTTTTCCTCACTGTCACCATTCTGTCCATTAACTTCTTAGCTAAATATTAATAGAAAGTGAATATAATATGCTTGAAAACATAGATCATGTTTTTTTAAAATTTCAAGAAAATATTCATGAACTTTAAAAAGTCTCCCCCATATTATAGTTCATACTCTAGTGTTTTTAAATCTCAAACTCCTTTTATTTAACTTTGAGAAACAGGCATTAGAACAGAGTATTAGGAAATGGTGAAAAAGGTATTTTGTTGTTGGGGAGAGGGGTTGTTTTTAAAAAAAATTCCAATTTTCCCACAGTTACTGCTGGTCAGATATTGCCTCCAATGTTCTTTGTAAATTATCACTTTGGCAGAGAGAAAACTTAGGAAATAATTTCTTCCAAATCACCCGACACTTTCTCCTGTCCTCAGTTACAGGTCTGAGCATCTTCAGATTGATCTCAACCTGTATATATTATCCTAGCTCAGTCGAAGTCAATGGAGTGATGACAATTTAATCTAACTGAAGATCTGGTCCTGTGATTTTAATAAATGAGTCGATAATGATCCAATGCACTCTTGAATTTGAACCTCAAAGAATGCCAACACTCAGCAGTTACCATAATGAGTTAGTTACTATAGTTGTAAATTAAAATCTTCCAGGACATTCAGTAATGCTAATTTAGTGCCCAAATTCTCCAAGCACACAGCATAAATACTGGCAGTAAAATGTCTACCAAACTAGAGTCAGATTTCACAAGCCCATCCTCTTCACAGACTCTTATAAAACAACTAGTGTTAATGCTATGAATTTCAAAGATTGACCTTTCCCTCTTGCTCGTACTCCCAGAAAAACAGTAGCCTAAGAACATGCCACATCTCTGCATGCTCATATAATTGACAACACCAGAATTCCAGTTTAAAAGCCGAAGTATACGATACTTCCTAAGGCCTTAAAACTCCATCTGTCCTGCCACGGATATCCCCTCCCTGCAGGATGCGTTCCACTGAACAACAATGAGTTCCTGTAAAGAATAGATTCCTTTCTTACAAGACTGGTGGAACTTTAAGGCTCCAATGCTACAAGTTGTCCCTAAATCCTTCTCTGTTAGTCTCACAATTCTAAAAGCTAATACAATGACATTTTTAAAAGCAGTTTAATTGCAGACCTCTTTTGTTCTTTTCCCTTAGTTCCTACATACCTCTACAAAATGAGATAATGTGCTTAACTCCCACACCACCAAATCTAGCAGTTTATAGATCTCTATATATGTTGGCTGCAAGATCTATCTATCTTATATCTATTCCTTGGGTTTGTTTACCATTAAATATGTGTTAACGTTTTCATAAGCGTCAGTGAAAAGTGATTGATTTGATTCTAGGTGCTTAATTTTAGCCCAGTATAAGTCGTCTTTCTCCCCCAACCTCCTTCTTTCAAGTCTTGCTGAGAAGAAAAAGGAAGTGCTTTAATCCCTCACTGATCTTTAAATAAAATGTTCAGAGATCTGGGGGAAACAATAAGTCATAAGCAGGCATAGTAATTCAAACAGCAATCTACGGACATATATATCATCTTGCAATGGTACATTAATCATTACACTTAAAGACAGCACAAGAGTGATGAAGTTTTTTCAATTGTGTCTATTGCAACTCAGCTACATTCAAGTGTTTTTAATCTGTACCTTTACATCAAAAGGTAATAACCGTATTTTAATCTAGAAATCTTTGCAAAACCCACCCCCATCAGGACTGGAGAAGAGCCACAAGTAAAGAGGTGACTTTGGAATTAAGCACGCACCTGCAAACGCACACACAAATTTAGATACAGAATGTGAAAGAAACATCACTTCTAGAAGAGGAATTCATTCAATCCACTGAAGATAAAACCTTCTTTTAAAAAAAGGAAAGAAGCTATGTTTTCGGGTTACTTGCAGCCCTGAAATTTATTACACGTAGCTGGTGTCACTAGACTTCAAGTGGTTCAATACACTTCAGTCAGAAAAGGTCAGAGGAAGAAGAAATATCAGAGAGGAGAGAGCTCTAGTATTAGTTAGGGGGAGAGATGTTGGAACAGAACAGGATAGGAGCTGGCTTGAGAGAACACCTTTCATATTCAAAGCATGCCAAATTGAGTTCAAAAGCAACTCGACACTATTCCTGCGAACAAATGTAAAAACAAATACACCAACACTTGCACATGCACTGACATCTCACACACCGCTTTGGGTGATAGGACCAGTATTCATGAGAAAGGGAACGCTATCACTTTAAGAGTAAGAGGCTTCCTGCTCTAGCCAGAACAAGGCATTATCCCCAAAATCTTTTCGAAAAGTCAAAACTGCAGTTACTGTACCAGAGACAGGGAGAGGGGAAGCTTGGATTCACATTTCATCTGACAGACATCTGATGTCTCTCCCCACTACTGCAGTGCAGTGCTAGTTCTGGATAGGAGCCCATGTGGGGGTGCCGAACATGAGTCATGACCTTCTGCTCAAAGGGAGACAATCCAGCACTGCATTTGAAACACTGAAGGGAGGCGGGGGTTGTTTTTAAAATGCGTTTTGCAATGCCTTTCAGCTACGTGGCACAGTGAGCAGATGATGTATCTGAACAAATATCGGGTCCATCTCAACTGCCCTTACTTGTGAAGTTTACATTTGGGTGCCCTGGACAAGACAGAAAGGTACTTGGCATTTAACATGGTCAGGGATCTGCACAGCCATTGACTAATCAATCCTCGCGACACTCATAGGAGATAGTACTTTACCTATCCCCCATTTTACAGATAGGGAATGAGACACAGAAGCAACTTCTACACAAAGCACAAAAGTGGGCCAGAGAGAGAGATTATTTTTGTCCAGTCAGGCCTGAGGAAGCCAGTCTCCCATTGTGCAGATTCCCTTAAAAAGATGGGATAGATAAGGTTTGTGATTTAAAAATAAAAAAACCTCACAGAAAAGCATTTGATGTGGCCATTTGTAATAAAGAGACAGCGCCATCTGGGTATAGTAGTGAAAGGGAAGGGGGGTGTCACTCGAAACAAAACTCAAGCGTTTGAAGTCACATTCTCAGCAGGTATGCCCTACACAAGAAAATCACCAGTCATTATAAGCCACAGGTATCAACAGATTATCCCTCCCCTCAGTTCCTTCTCCTCCTGGTTGGTTAGTACTGGACCAGATTTTTTCTTAAATAGGATTCTAAAATAATCTTAATCCCTATTTGGGAGCCTAAATAAGAAAGCCTGGGTTTCAAAGTGTGATTGAATAGGGGATTTTAGCACATATCCTATACCTTTCACTATATTTGTACTATCAATAATGACAAATATTAACCTTTTGGAGATGGCAGATACATTTATGCATTCTCCTATACATTCTCTTCAGTAGCAGGCTAAAAAATGCCAGCACTCTAAAGGCTAACATGATCCAACGTAACTAATGTTTTCTGTACCGATGCAAACTGGGCAGTCCCAGAATAAATCATGGTATCTTAAAACGCACAGTACTAATTGCCAATGGATAAAAGGGCTGACCTATCTGAATTAGCTGCATGCTACTAACACCAATTTACATCAGCTGGGTTTCTGGCCCACTGTTGGTAAAGCATCAAGGAATTTAGCTAGCATCTTTCCCTCTCTAAATCAGTGGGTAAGAGTAGGTACTATTCTTTCCAGTTTACCACATCTTGCATCCAAGCTGGGTTGTTTTCCTGATCAGAGGCGCTGGAATGCAAAGCTGCAGAGGATATAGTGCTGTGGGCAGTGGCGTAGCCAGGTTTAGAGCACAGGGGGAGCGGCAGCGCTATAAAAAGGCGCCTCCCTGCTCCCCCTGTACTCACCCCGGTGGCGCTTTAAAGGGCCCGGGGCTCCAGCCGCTGCGGGGCCCCTGACCGTTTTAAATCCCCGCCCGAGCCCGGCTCCAGCAGCGGGGCTGGGGGCGGGGCGCTTTAAAGGGCCAGCGGCTCCCCGCACGGCAGGAGCCGCCGGCCTTTTAAAGCGCCCCCCCCCCCCACCCAGCCCAGCTCCGGCAGCAGGGCTGGAGGGGGTGCTTTAAAGGGCCAGCGGCTCCCCACAGCAGCAGGAGCCACCGGCCTTTTAAAGCGCCCGCCCCCGCCAGCCCCGCTGCCGAAGCAGGGCTGGGGGAGGGGGAGCGCTTTAAAAGGCCAGCGGCTCCTGCTGCTGCGGGGAGCCGCTGGCCCTTTAAAGCGCCCCCCGAGCCTGGCTCCCACAGCCGGGCTCGGGCGGCGCCTTAGCACCACTTCTCCTCACAGGGGGAGCGGCCGCTCCCCCTGCTCCCCCCCGGCTACGCTACTGGCTGTGGGGATGGCATTTATAGTACACAGTAGACGTGTGTAGAGGCAATAACAGCAGTCTACTTTAATACCCACTCTCTTTGCAGAAGGGATTAAACTATTTTGACTGGTCAAGACGATGACTTTGCAGGAAAATGTAGATAGGTAATTATCCTTATCAATATTCCAGCTGTAGGACAGGTTTTTTCCATACATACATTATATTCCTATCTTGCCAATAGCTTTCAATTTTCCATTTGGGTTACTGGAATATCCTCACCAAAGCAGGGAAAGGAATCTACGCAAGACAGATTTGCCTTCATGTAACCCATTTGTCCTTTTGTTGTTCAGTCAGCCTAGTGCTCCTGCAAACCGATGTTCTTTGCCTTTTGTATTATATACGTCTCCCCCATCAGAAAAAATTTTTCCTTTGAAAGAAACTATGCTGCTGGTTGCTTCTATCATTGATTCAGCCATTTCTTCTTCAGGACGGCATAGAGCAGATCCCCAGCTGGCATAAAGTCATCCCAGCGCTGTTAACTTTTGTTGAGCTATGCTGATTTACGCCATCTGAGGATGTATTCCAAATTCAGTCTGAAGTAAGTGGGTACAGCTCCAGTGGAAGTCTCTGGACCAAATTCAGCTGTGACAAAAGACAGCGTAAGATTCCTCTTAGGTGTAAATTGGTCAGACAATGCAAGAGTGTAATTTGCAATATAATGTAGTCGATGGGTGTGCAAATTGAGCATCACTATTTGAACAACGGGCAGATTCCAGGGCTGTAGTTGGAAAAGCAACTAACAAGACAGCGTAAGATAAAGTGACACACAACACTTGCACCATCAGCAGCACTCCTGGGATCAATATCAGCTGTAGTATGAGCCAGGGCCAACAAAAGTGGCATCCATTTTACACCAGACTGAATTCCGCCCCCCACAGAATACCTAATTTTGGACATTACCTTTGTTTTGTTCACTTCCTGAAAGCCAAATTGGTGCAAGTTACAGGAGTACAGTACCAGTTCACTGATCCTCTTACACCTAATCTGTAACTCACCCCAGCATTACTTCATAACCGACTGTGGCCCTCTGTGAGCATTTATTCTTGAAAATAAAAAAAATAGATACGATAAAGTGACCTGAGCTATCCAATCTCACACCAAGCCTCAGGTCCTCAGCCTATTTCTTATATAAAAGCTTTTAAAATGTCAAAGCTGAAATATACCAATGTTTGATCTTGTTTTCCCTTTTCATTTTTTTTTCAGTTGCTCAACAGAATGATCCACACTTCTACTAAAAATAAAAATCTACTTCGGTAGTTTAAATGATGTGTTCTAGGGAGGACCAGACATGTACTGTAATTCTAATTGCACAGTTTACCAGGGTACACCAGGCAATTATACGCAGTGTCCATTTTATAGGCAAGAGCCATTGATCTTTAAACATATACTTTCTAGCATATAATAAACCATGGGGATAGAGTGGATTTTGCTTGTCCTAAACAGAGCAGAACTAATTAGTTGCATTTGCAGATTAACAAGTTAAAACCAGCACGGCTGACTGGAGAGTAAATGCTGACCACTCTCACTGAATGCAAATAATGGTACTTATGGGGGAGAGAAATCCTCTCTGAAATCAAGCGATTTCAGTTCATTTTCATTTCAATACCCCTGATACTATGACATATTGTAACAAGAGAGGCCATTCTGCAAGACAAGCAATATTATATGGAACTGAAATTTAGATAAATTCCCGATCTATAAAGAGGGAGACAGATTAAAAAAAGCAAAAGAGAAGGTAGGCATGGCAGAGAAGGAGAAACATGCTACACAGGGAAAGCAACTGGGCCCCCCAAACCCATCTCCTTATATTTAATCTCAGTCTACCCCCTACTTTGTCACAGCATCCTTCAGCTCCCATGTCTGTCTCAAACTCACATAAGCTATTTATTTATTATTTGTACAGCCATTAACGAGTGTATTCATCCACTGACCTGGATGCCTTTCATGAACTTTATTTAAAAATGCACTACATGAATAAACAGTCATCAATTCCCCCAGAGTGAATTGAACATAACAACATAGATAGCATACAAATGAATCTATTCCCCTGCATACAATCCACAGGGTCCCACAGAGCCATCAGCCCTACCCACCACCCATCTCCTCAAAGACAAGAGGGGAAGATATGTCTTGCAGCTGCCTTGAAGGCTCAGATACTCAGTCAGTAAAGGGCCTGGGAAGAAAGCAAGTTCCAAAAGTCAATGACCCTGACAGAGGACACTCTACCAGTTCCCCCCCCCCACCCCATCTTATATCAATGGGGAGTCAACGAAGGCAATTCCACTGACCACAAGTATGGGAGTGTGTCACAGAAAGAGAGGCAGTCTCTTAGACAGGAAGGTCCCAGGCCTTTTGTAGAGCACAGGTGTATTATATTCATGAAAGAGTCTCCAATTAACAAGCCAGCCAAATTCTGCACCAGTTGTGATTTCTGAAGAGATTTAAACTGCAGCTCCATGTAGAGCATAATGCTGTAGTCTCATCTCCAAATGACAACAGACCCAATGGCAATTGTAAGGTCTCCATCTGTTTGGATGCCTTCACTTGCCAGCTGAGGCCTCCAGTGAGGGAAACAATTACATTTGAATTCTGTGCTTACTATAACTTCCTACATTCTTGATTATGTCCCCATGTGTTTGGAACCCCCTCTTCCCCAAGCTGAATTAGTTGAATCTTGTTCCAATCTTTTATAATCCCTCAATTTTCAGGCACTTTTGAAGCTACCTCAAAACTCTTCTTTTGTCCAGCGGGAATAAAATCATCCTTTTAAACCTCTCCTCTGAGCAAAGAATCTTAAAACCTGGAATCATCCTTACGCGTTTACTTCACATTCTCTTCAGACTAAAACTATCTGTCCTAGGAAAAGGTAACCAGAATTCTATGTGGTGCATTGAATTAGGTCTAGCTGATCAGATGTATGAATGGAACACTAAAAGCCTGAAATATCTTGCTATCGGAAGACATTTGAAAACATTCACAACAGAACTAGAAACCTCACAAAACCCACCAGGTTCAAGATTTTGTTACAAACTCTAAGCTCAGCCCTGATTCCTCAAAAGACTCGCTAAGGTTCAAAAACTTTCTGAGCAAACCAAGGCTTAATATTGATTCAACGGACAGCTGTAAATTGTTCAAACTGTGTGAAATTCATGGTATAATTTATTTATAACAAAACCAGGTGAAATACAGTGGGTTTGACTGAACGTTACTTTGAGTTCCAAAATTCCATGTATAACTCAGGCAGCACGAGTCAAAGAGAAAATTTACAGCCCCCCCCCCCCCCCCCCCCGCCCCCGTGAAGCAAAATGCTGAGTCTGGCTTGGTTCCACTGCAATGCTCCAAGAGACACCCAGCTGTTTTGATTGCTCCTTATTTCTCCACCTAAATGTCTTTGCTGTGTCAGCACAGGAGCTGGTCAAAACATTTTTCATTATTTTTTTTCCAATCAAAATGCCATTTTTCACTAAAAACAGTTTTCTCTGCAAAAATTTCCATTTTTGTGGAAACTTTTCACCAAAAAACAAACCAAAAACACACATGAAAACCAAACGTGTTTCAGTAGTGATTCCCCGCCCCGGGTTGAAAACAAAAACACTTTCTGGTCTTGTGCTTTTGTTTCTTCAATGTAAACCCAACAAATCCTGCAAAAAAAGAAATGATGGACGCAAAAAGTTCTCCTTTTCTTCAATATTTTTCCACACAAAGCAAAAGTTGTTTTTTCACCAGCTCTAGTCAGCACAAATATTTCTAAATCTCTTTCTACACCTGAGATATGTACGGCTTTATTCTCCATCGCTTTGTCCCTTGTGTAGTCATTGACACCTGTACAAAGTAAAGGGGAAATGCCACCAGATAAAGATGATAATGTTTTATAGTCGCTGTGCATATAGATGCAAGTGCAAGGCAGTGAAGAATCAAGCCCTATCTCTAGTACACCACTCCAAGCTTTGTGTGGCCACTCGAAAGCATCCTCAATGTTTCCAAGTGTCCTGCAGGCGTTGATCAACCATTTGTTAAACCTGCCTCTGGCAACTGATTCCTGTTGGATCTCTGGGGTAGTTGTTGTATGTCTACTCTTTAAATATCTCCTGCACCAAATAAACTTTGCTTTCTCAGCCCTTCTTTACTTTTTCCCCTGTTGCTAATGAATACATTACATGGGGATCTCAGCACTTCCTCCTTATCTCTCTCTCTGTCTTTGTAACTAATCTAACATACAGGCAATTGCCACTTCTTTTTCCTGTTATGTTATCCCGCTTAACCACACAGCAAATTTTAAAAAGACCGGTGCAAATCGATATTTGACATTCATTTTCATGTACACCTTTTATATTCAGATGCAGGACCCCGAATCCTTCTAAATTAGAATAGGGCAGATCCTTATCAGTTGTCATAGTTCCATTTGCTTTAAGGGAGAGAGGACAACTGTCACCAGCTGAGGACCTGCCTTGAAATGTATAAACCATGAAGAGATGCATGAAAAAAATAAAATAATTCAGTATAAGAGCCACAGATCTTCAGCTGGTGGAAATAAAAGTGGCTTCAGTGAAGTCAACCGGAGCTACCCTAAATTTTTCCAACACACAGTACACCCACACAGCTCCCATCTGTTATTACTTACACAAATTACTTTGACACATTCTCCCTGAAAGGGGAATATGCGTAACTGCTTAACAGGGCCATGCAGATTAAGGAGGAACCATTCATTCTACTGTTTGACTTCTGCCAATGAAATATAAACAGGATATGCACCACAATGCAAAAATGTTTCATCTCATGTTTTTACATACAGAGAATCAAGTCAGATCAAAAATAATTCTGATTTCCTGGTGTAGCTGTTCCATTTACTGGGCCTGCATGTTTTTTATTTCACAAATTATACCTCTGTAGTAAAACTCCTGTTAGAGGAAAGCTGTAGTGATCAATCATCCCCTGCAATAACATCCTTAATCCTGCTTTTATACTTTTATAATTTTCTACCTCCTGTGAATTATTGGCTGACAAGTTTTTAAGTATTATACATTGTGAGGTTTAAACAAACAAATTATTTACACAGGAATATACAAAGTATATTGCCAATTATATAGTCCCCTGAACACTTCATCATGCAGCCAAGTGGAAACTCTTCACAAAAATCTGCCCTCTACCATTTTACCATAATGAAGGGTTCCTCAGGAAATAAGCATTTAATCTCTACAACCTCATTTCAAGCACCTAATCTCACTTTGCCGTGCACTCTGCTACTTCCTGTCATCCAAACAAAATACAGGTAAATGATAGTGAAGCTTAGCCTATATCCTTTAAATATTTACTCACTGGTTTGCTCTTAGCAGTACATGCTGTAGTGCTAAACTCAATTTCATCCTCCAGTGGCTGGCAGACAATTTGGACAGGCTTACTGAGGACTGCAGGATCTTTCCGCACAGTCCCTTTGAGCAGAAGCCATTCTCTTATCTTAAGTGCATTAAGCCAGAGAACTTTTCCACCTAGTCCGACATATCAGCAAGTCATGCCAGGCTGAAATACTGACAGCTCACTTAACACAGCACAGTTTGCTAACAGAGGAAGGCAGCGACCAGGAAGAGGAAGAAGGATGTTGTGATAGACCAGTAGGTGTTGCTCCCCCCATTGGGCTCTTCTTAAATACAGATTGAAGAGATTTTCCCCACTTTCTTAAACCAAAATTTCATTTGGACAGAAAGTGTTCCAACCATCCTTCTGGATCATTCTAATCACTGCAATACATCTCCATTTTACCCTGTGGGGATGACTGAGATTTGCTGCAGAGGGCTGCTCCAAACTCAAATAATGGGCCAAATTAATCACCTATGTAAGTGGGCACAGCTCCCTTGAGGGCGAACTCAGTGACTTGCACCAACAGAACGGAGCCTGTCTAGGCTAGCAATGAATCTGGAGAGAAAGGCTTCATATTTGCTTAAGCCTAGAGAAGAGATGGGAGTTGGAAAAGGACAGCAGGCTCCAGTGAAACACGAATGAGTGAATATGTAAGAACTCCCTTAATACAATGTTGCCAACTCTCAATTTTGTCACTACTATTAATCCCTCTCCCAAATGTGCAAAACCCAGCCAGCTCCTTGGGGCCAGAGAAACTCTCAAGAGGACATGAGCAGTAGTTGCAGCAGGGCCTGTTGGACACCAATGACATCATCAGACTATGCTAGTGAAGGGACACAAGAGGGTTGGAGCTAGCAGCCACCTCACCTCAGCCTTCCTCCACCTATCCTCCATCCTCTCCTTCCTCTTTCCCTTTCTGTTTCCTACTGCCTTATCCCCATTACCTATGTCCCATTTTTCCCTTCCTTTGCCACTTCCTAACAAACCCCTCCCCAAAATGAGTCACAGAACTAACATGAAACTTACAAACCATCACCCTCCTCTCTCTGATTGAATGTCAGACCCCATTTCTCCATCCTTTGTCTGTCTTGTCAATGTAGATTGCAAGCTCTTTGGGACAGAGACTGTCTATGACTCTAGGTACAGTGCCTAGCACAATGGGGCCCCATTCTCAGTTGGCCCTGGGGCGCTACCACCATGCAAGTAACTACAACTACTAATACTAAAACTTATCTGCATGCATGAACACAAACAAAGTGGTGTTCTGTGTTTAGTGGAGGTCATGGTTGAATAGGGTGCCTGACTTGTCTTGGGGAATGAAGTTCTCTGTATATATAGAGCATGGGTACCAGACAGGCAGTGGTACCAGAAGGTTCCCTACACCATTTCATCCAGGGACCTCACCACTGACCAGGAGTGGCCACTGTTTGGAGTAAGAAGGTGCCCTCATGGTTGCTCTGCTGAGGTCCACTAGGAAGTGGAGTGATTTCAAGTAAGGTACCAAACAGCCAGTCACCTTTGGTAACTGTCACCAATCTGGGACAGATTCAAATTAGTGTCTTAAGGAGCGAAATCTTGTCCTCACTGAAGTCAAATGGGAGTATTGCCATTGACTTCAATGGAGCCAGCGATTTCACCCAAGAAGTGCAAGGCTCAGTATCAGAATACCAATTTACTAAGCTATTCGGTCTCCTAGTGTACACCTTCTGCCATATAACAGAAACAAACAAACAGAATGAAGCTATTGCTTTGGCATAAAGTTGCCATTCTTAGAGTATAACCAAAGGAGGCGGGGGGTACCTGTCACTACAATGCCCATGCCGGGCAGAAGTACATGTTCCATTTAGTGGGGAATGACATTATACCATGTTGCAATCTTAAGCAAGCATCAAGTCTAGTCAATGCAACAACAGCAAGAAGCAGAGCACAGAGAAGGGGGAAATAAGGAAGAAGAAAGCTCAGAGACAAATGGAATGAAGATAGCGGGAATAACTTCACAGTTAAACAGTTTACTTTTCAAAGGCAATGCAAGGGCAAAATGCTTTGTGCAAAGAGAAAATTAGTTTCCAAAGTGTATGCTTTCTACAAAGAGCCAAGTTAATTATTCAAAGCAGAGGCCCATGAATTCCCACAATTTAGTCATTCTAGTCTGACACATTCGGGCCCAGTGAGCTGCTTCTTATCACTAAGACTTTGATAATTGGCTTAGACATATCAAATAAACTTTCTGGAGAATTCACTAGTAAGCAGGTATGACATCCTAATAGGGGTTTTATTAGGCATTTCTCTGCGCAGTAATGTATTAGCAATCACTGTGACATTTTCTGCTCTGAGGGGTTTTGGCCTTGCTCATTTTTTACACTTGCTGGGAAATAAATTTATTCACAGCAGAGATCTAATCCAATACACTACTCTGTTTACCCTGGTTTCTAAAGTAGCAGGCCTCTCAGAATTAATGAAAAGTGACATATACATCATAGAAGAAAATGCAGTGTCTTCAGCCAGGCATAACTGAATAGCAACGATCCCTTCTGATTCTGCGAATAGTGGGAATTCAGACCTAGCCGCCCGGCTCCCACATCAAAACTGACAGTAGTAGAATAGAGTGAAAGAGAATCTGCTACCTCCTTCCCAAGCTTTAAAAAAAATGGTGCTGCTGAAAACCAGCCAATAGCATTCTTACATTAGGCTCCTCAACCTTAGAAGTAGTTTACAGTTAGTTCAATGCATCCAAGAAAGTGTTCAACACCATCTAACAGATGTTCCATCTTAGTGCTTCTTCTCCCTTCCAGCTATGATCTCTCAAAGTATAAGCTTCCTCTTGATTAGAAATGGGCTCAGACTGCAAAATCTGCATCTAGTTTTAAGCTCCTGACAGTTTGGAGTTATACCAGCCCAGGATTTTAGTTTAGATTTAGACCCATATCTATATCAATGTTTCTGCTAACAGGGACAGTAACCTACTCTGAAAGGAGAGTGGACTCAGTCACAGAATATCTCTTTTCCATCTGTAGCTGTTATGATCTTGTTATTTTTATAGGTAAATTTCTAATTTGGATAGAGTTCTCATGCATCACACAGAAGAAAACTATTACATCTTTTCATTTATTATAGAATAGATCCGCATCAGGAAGTAAAGCTGTGGATGACTAAGCAGAATAATAATGGTCTGTGGAGTCTTTGGCTGATAGGTCGCTGGTTGGAACCAGGCATAGCCACAGGTGGGCCGTGTTCCACCCACTTAGCATATATGCCCATCCCCGGCCCTGCTCCTCCCACCTGCCTGGCACTCCAGCCGGGGTGCAGGGTCAGGGTGCGGGGGCTTGCTCTGTTCCACCCGCCTGGTGCTCCTGCCGGGGCCAGGCAGGTAGAGCGGGGCAATCCCCCACACTCCAACCCCACTCCCAGGCTGGAGCACCGGCGGGGTGGGTGGAGTGGAGCAAGCCCATGCTCCCACCCTGTTTCCCAGCAAGAGTGCCAGGTGGAGCGGGTGAGGGCACGGGAGCGCCCATTTTTCCAGGGCCCCAAGATGACCCAGTGGCTAATCTGCCACTGGGAGGAGGGCGAGCGAGCAGGCAGCCGGCAGTGGCAGAGAAGATCTTAAAAAAAACCATAGGCCTGCTGCCTTGGGGAGCTGAGCCTGGCCTGGCTGGGGCGGTGGGACCTGGAAGGGACCCAGGAGCCGTGCGCGCTGGAGAGCAGCGTCTCCTCCCAAAGCTGGGTGTGTGTCCAGGGCCCCTGGCCAGAGGGTCCATCCTTCATCCTCCGCAAAGCCAGCTGCAGGGGATGGGGGGAGTTGGGCCTCCCATCCCTCCTGCCCTTCCACCTCCCCCTACCCCCCCGTAATTGCCCACCCACTCGCAGTCGGGGCCCACCCAAATATCCGATGCTGGGTATGCCACTGATTGGAACCCAGTCCCAGCTTAGTATTTTTGCAATCCGATGGTCATTCATTGTGGTCTGTGTGAAATGACTTCAGTTCCGTTCCTAGGCCCACATCCAGCTAAGCTCTGGAGCATGTGTTTCTGGGACTCTGCATGCACTTCAAGTTATACATGCGCTTAACCACTTTAGTGAATTAGGTGGCAAGTGTCCATGTTAAAAAAGAAAAAAAGACAGACCACTAGGGTCAGTAGAGCTGAGCTGGTCTCAGCAGGAGGCTCTAGACCAAACAGGCAGAAGACTAACCTGCCCACTCTCCCCTACAAGCAATTCCAAGGTTAGGAATTCAGGCACACGACAGGAGCAGTTGGATCTGCCTGTTCATTTTCCAGCATGGTCAATCTGGCACCTTCCCAAGCACAAAATTCTCTTTAAAGCCGAAGAAAGACCCAAGAAACAAACACACTTCCTAATTCTTTCAGCTCTGGGAAATTAGTTCTTGACAATGAAGACGAAATTTCAAACCCTTATTCATGAAGAGGCCAGGTATAAGTGCAGAGCTGTGTAACGTAGAGTGTCAAATCCCTCCTACAGTCAATTATACATTGATTTGGATTGATTCCACTATCACACGTTTTCCAGGTGCGACGCACAATTCAGTTTTCACACTGACAATGAAGATGACAGTAATAAGGCTAAGTGCTGACACAGAGCTGGACTGAGAGGCTCTTGTAAGAGAAGACATTTTAGGATTTAGATCAGTTTACCCATTTTAATCATAAATCTTTCACTTATGACCTTAGATTAGTCTGCCTGGTTCCCACCAGGTTCAGAGATAATCAGTTCCCTAAACAGTGAAGTGCCTGTACATAGCCTACCGAAATATATTGTAATCATTTTGGTATGCGGTGCAATAATATTTTTACTATATTTACAATACAAATTGGATCTCTCATTCAACGGTTACATTAACCTTGCAAAACTCTCCAGCTTAGATACAAAGTCTGCCCACCTGCCTTTTACCATGAAGATGAAAAAATAAAGCTGATTTTTCTCCCTTGTCCAGAAATATTAATCACTCTGGGTGAACAGAATTTTACAAGGCTATTTTGCATCAAAGCTTGGGTGGTATCTGCCAGCTCATTCTGGGCGCTGACAGCTTCCTGTCCTCCAGCTCATTGCTGAGTTCCTCCCTAGCTTCTTCTCTGACTGCTACAACTAATGTGGAGTTTCCCCTTCTAGGTTAGAGAGCAAGTTGTGTGCTCTATCCAGAGACTGCTACAAATGCTGTTCCGGCCATTAAGAGTAGGGTGACCAGATGTCCCGATTTCATAGGGACAGTCCCAATTTTTGGGCCTTTTTCTTCTATAGGCTCCTATTACCCCCCACCGCCTGTCCCGATTTTTCACAATTGCTGTCTGGTCACCCTAATTGAGAGAGGGTGGGTGAGAGAGGTAATAGCTTTTATGGGACCAACTTCTGTTGGTAAAGAGAGACAAGCTTTAAAGCTCCACAGAGCTATTCTTCAGTATTGACTAATAAGGGATGTTTGCAGAACATGCTGTTTGTGAAACCCTCAACATGAGAAGACTGTTCACAATAGGCCTCCATCTCTGCACTGGCTTGCGAAGGGGGAGAAACAAAACACAGCTGTCCCTCACATTGGCTTTGCACCACATAGAACCAGCTGAAATCATTTTTGCAACCACTTCAGTTCTGTGGCAATTATGAAACCAAGATAGCACACTCACTACTTTTATTAACAAAGTGCTAGTAAAACACCCCATATCTGTGTTAAAAGAGCTATTTATGTGCCAGATAGGGTGACCAGGTGTCCAGTTTTCAACCGGAACACCTGGTCGAAAAGGGACCCTGGCGGCTCCGACCAGCACCGCAGACCGGGCTGTTAAAAGTCCGGTTGGCAGTGCTGCGGGGCTAAGGCAGGCTAGTCCCTACCTGTCCTGGCTCCATGCTGTGCCCCAGAAGCAGCCAGCAGGTCTGGATCTTAGGCGGGGGGGCCACGGTGCTCCGCACACTTCCTCACCCCAAGCACCAGCTCTGCATTCCCATTGGCCGTGAACCGTGGCCAACGGGAGCTGAGAGGGCAGAGCCTGCGGGCGAGAGCAGCATGTGGAGCCTCCTGGCCCCCACACCTAGGAGCTGGACCTGCTGGCTGCTTCCAGGGCACAGCGGGGAGCCAGGACAGGTAGGGACTAGCCTGCCTTAGCCCCACTGCGCCGCTGACTGGGAGCCACCCAAAGTAAGCCCATGCCCCAACCCTCTCCCCCAGCCTGGAGCCCCCCCAAACCCAGAGCACCCTCATGTACCCCAAACCCCTCATCCCCAGCCCTACCCCACAGCCACCACCCCCAGCCCAGAGCCCTCACCCCCTCCTGCACCCCAACCTCTTGCCCCAGCCCAGAGCCCCCTCCCACACCCTGAACCCCTCATCCCCAGCCCCACCCCAGAGCCTGCACCCCCAGCCCTCACCCCATCCCGCACCCCAACTCCTTGCCCCAGCCCAGAGCCCTCTCCCACACCCTGAACCGCATATTTCTGGCCCCACCCTGGATCATGCACCCCCAGTTAGAGCCCACATCCCCTCCCGCACTCCAACCCCCTGCCCCAGCCCAATGAAAGTGAGTGAGGGTGGGGGAGAGCGAGCCACCGATGGAGGAAGAACATAGTGAGTGGGGGGCGGGGCCTCAGGGAAGGGGCAGGGCCTCAGGGAAGGGTGTTCGGTTTTGTGTGACTAGAAAGTTGGCAACCCTAGTGTGAGGAGTACACTGAAATTTCCCTTAGATTTATTAAAACAGGTAAAACTTCGGAAGAGCAGGTCACCTATCACGAACATTTATGGGTCAAGCCTAGCCAATATGCTGAGAAACCATTGTGGCTTGCTGTGAGCTTACCCGCGAAATCCATTTTGCAAGGTGGAGTATTGTGTAGAGCATTTACATTTTTACATTTTACTTGAAAATGGGCCCAAACCAAAATGCCAGCTCCAAGTACACTTGAATTATGGGGAACTTAGAATACCCATGTGGCTCTAGATCCAAGGTTTGTGGCTCAGAACTGTCTGTACGCTTAATGTAATAAACATAGAGGCCTGAGAGACAGAGTGTATATTCACCCAGTACCTTGTATGGAATACCATTAAAGTAAGTGCAACCATACCTGTCAAAAAGCCAGTTGTTACCCCATTGGGGTATCTAAGATAGGACCTGATCCAAAACCCATTAGAGTCAATGAAATGACTCCCATCAACTTCAGTAGGCTATGGATCAGACCCATACTGCAACATTTCCCTACATGCAGGGTAGGAAATAACTAGTGTCTCATATGCTGTCACATGGGAACTGCTGGTAAAAGCTAATTTTAATGGTGATCACTACGGCAGCAGCAGAACTGTATGCATTTGTTGATTAAATCCAAAAATCCAAATGCTAACGCACATAACTCAGTTAGAGCCAGATTGTGTCACACAATTACTCATGCTGAGTAATCCCCTATTCCAAACGTATTCCTATAGGACTCTCTGAGTACAAATGGTTCAGTCTGAACCTTAGGTGTCAGTCACCTCACTGCTTGGAGAAAACAAGTTGAACATTATGGGAAGCAGACAACTTGCGGTGAAAATAAACAATCCTATATTGTGGGTGTGCAGGAGGCGAGAGCAGAAGCTACTGTCTTGAGTCCACATCTGAAAAGTGACTAATAGTCTGTGTTGCATACTGATTTGTTTTAATGTCCATGCTGCTGCTTACAGACATGGTTTTGTTTAGCACCAAAGCTTAAGAGGAGAAATAAACTTCAGTTGCTACACTTCCAGCTGTTTTGCACACAGAGATAAAAGATAATCTCTGGCTAAATAATGCTGCTCAAGATAGAAATCAACTTTCAAGTGTGTGTGCTGAATGGGAGCATCTAGGTTTGTTCACAAAGTTTAATTTCCAGTGATTAGGACTGAGTAATATTTATTAGATGAACTTCTGCCCTGTGTTGAAATTGGCAGGAGTGGTGCTTTATGGCACAGTGTGATGCTAATATCTGTAATTAAGAAGAGCTTAAGGAGCATCTATTCAAAGTGAGTACTTAGTTTGACAAATCTCACCACAACTAAATGCACTGGGCTTGATTATTTGTTTCCATTCAAAGACTTGTTAGAGGGGGAAATTTGGAGTGTTTTCCCCTCTTTGCAATTTAATGCATTACAACTCCTCAAATTCTAACGTCTGGATCACTCAGGCAGCATCAAAAACCCTTCAACTTTTCCCCCACTTCAGGCATTCAGGAAGGTGGTGAGTTGATGGGTTGAGGCTACCGGGATCACTTCTGCTCCCATTGAAGCCAACTGAACTTTCAGCTCTAATTTCAATGGTGGCTGGACCATGCCCATAAAAAGCGTGGGTCCAAAGTTGTCATGATATTGGTTGCTTGCTCTACTGTGCAGGCAGCTTGGTAAATATGTTTGCCATCTTCAGTGTTGTATAAATAGTATGAATGTTAGAAGCACCTGTGATTCTAGACAGATGCTTTACAAACTAAATAGCCCAAGCCTTGTCAAATGAAAATGAACAAACTTTGTCAGCCAGTCTAATCTGAGGTAAATGTCCACCTCTTCCCACCCTCTCCCAAAATTAGTGTTTTGTTAGCAAAATACACAGGGAACAAGAAAAGTGTTGCTATACTAATGCCCATTTATTTAGTGTTTGTCCAAAGAGCAATCTACAGTGTTCATGGAATCTAGAGCTGGAACATGCCATTTATTACCATACGTCCTCCGGCCCAGCTCCCTGCCATCACCAATGTTCCCTATTGTGCATGAGTAATAATGTGTTCTTCAGTCTAATTTTTAAATGTGCCGAGTGACCATGCTTCTACCATTTCTCTTGTGAGAATCTCACTGTAGAAGCTAACAGATCTTCATGTAACCAGTTCCCCCCACCCCCACCCCCATACTCAGTCTACACCAGGAGTTGAGGGAGAAGTTGACAATGTTTAGAAGGGGTTTTTTGGGAGGGGTGGGGGAGGGTACATTTTTGGCACTTGTGCTGCACTGGCAGCCCCACAGACCTAAGTGCTCGGTTTATTCACAGAACAGCTGTGGCACAGGCAGCGGCTGCATCAGCATTCCCCTAGTTCCTCTCCAATAGGCCTCAAGTCACTCCTGGAAAAACCATTCCGCTCTTGGCTGATACGTCTGACAACACTAAATGCCAAACATCTTTGTACATCACATTTATAAAACAAACAAACTCCATTTCTAAATAGTATGGTGTCCAGTGAGTATGATTTTTGTATTGCAGACATCAGTCCATTAGGACCAAACTCATTTCACAGAGAAGATGGGACCAAATTCTGTTGGTAAGAGACACAAGCTTTCAAGCTACACACAGCCCGCCCTGAGATCTGGGAAAGGTACTTAGAGAGTCACAGCTAAGTACCTGTACGTTCCCCAGACCTGAGGAAGAGCTCTGTATAGCATGAAAGCTTGTGTCTCTCAGCAGCAGAAGTTGGTCCAATAAAAGATATTATCTCACCCACCTTGTGTGTCTAATATCCCACGACCAACACTGCTACAACACCACTGCATACAAACTCATTTAATGTAAGTCAATACACAGCCAATCATTTAGCGTACTTATGTGGCCCCCTTTAAAAAAAAAAAAAAAGTACCTGAGCACTTCATAATATTCAATGTATTTTGAAGATAACACACCTGTCTGAGATAGAGAAGTATTATTCTCACTTTACAGATGGAAGAATTGAAGCCTAGAGACACTAACTGACTTGTCTAAGGTCACACTGGAAATCTGTGGCAGAGCAGGAACTGAAACTAGGTCTCCCAAGTCCCTAACAAGCACCACAACCACTGGACCATCTTTCCTCCACCACCAGATGTAAGGTACTACTGACAAGGACAAGGTTCAAACGAATAACCGAGAAGTGGAAGGTTCTTCATCTCATTACCAGTCCCCTGAGCTATTCAGGATCTGCAAAGTATTTAGGAAGAGTACATTGTCAGGGGAAAGAATTTTATTAAGATGATATTAAAAATAAAAACAACGGTACAGAGTTTAAGTGTAGAAGTTTCTGGTTATCAGGGAATAAGGTACAGATTATCAAGGGGAGTAAAGTTCGGTTTAGGATTGGATGGCGTAAGAAATACATAATCTGTAAAATCCCCAATTGTGGGTAAAGGCTTAATGGGTCAAAGTACAGAGATTGAGATATGGGGGTAAGTTGTTCATATATAATGGCTATGTTCAGGTGTGGAGTATAATGAGTGGATACGATGAGGAGGATGGATTTACCCTCCTTTGGTGAGATTTAATGTTCAGTGATTTTATGGTTCCAGTTCATATGGTCCAGTGGAAAAAAAGTCTCTCAGTCCCTTTCTCGTAGATGATGCACGATGTCGTTCCGGCTCATGCCTCCTGGTACTGTCGGTGGCCGGTGATGTGTTCAATGTAGATGTCCCTGGACCATCAGATCCTTCTCACCTGCACCTAGAGAATCACAGATTTTACTGTGGACTGGAACTTGATATGGAGATGTTTCTCTGAACCAAATATATTTTCTGTTAGAGACTACACAAGGACACTCCCTAGGCATAGAGTTTCGTCTTCTGTCATCGTAGCTTTTGGCTCTGTCTCTAAAAACACCTCATATATTTGGGAGATCCTAAACATGCAGCATACGTCTCAAATTCTAAGAGTTAAAAGGAAAAAAATATTACAGAAAAGCAGGAAAATTCCTATTTGAGAATTTACAGTTCAGAGCAAATTACATTGACTTATTCATAGCACAGCCAGATTGTAATATCACAGAAACACTTGACTCTAATCAAAGGCCAACAGGCTTAGCAGTTGTTCCTGATAATTTTGTTTTACACTATAATAGTCATGACAAGCCTGGGATGTTTTTATTCTAAGCCTAATATGTGATCTTATTACGTTCTGCTGCATACTGCAAACAGAGAATAAAAATGTATTATGGATCCTGAAAATTATAAATCAAAAAAGGTCTTTATATCACCCAGTTGAGTGAAAAATATAGGGCCCGATCCTATATAACTCACGCACGTAAAATCTGATTAAATAATAATTTGCTCTTAGCTAGCACTTTTCAGTAGTATTTCTCAAAGCCCTTTACAAAGGAGCACAAAGTCAGTATCATTAACCCCATTTTACAGATAGGGAAACCGAGGCACAGGACAGTGAAATGATTTGCCCAGGGTTGCCCAGCGGCAGAGCCAAAACCAGAACCTAGGTCTCCCAAGATACACCCCAGTGCTTTGTCCACTAGGCCACTCTAAAGCCAATGGGGGTCTTTGCCTGAGATTCTGTTTTTTAAACAGATGAGACCATCTCTTGACTGAGTAGGCATGTACTGGACACCTGGAATAGAGAAGAACACAATCTTTTCAGAGGAGTATTAACTCTCTGTGTGTGCGCGCATCTTCCCTCACTTGTCCAAGCTAGCAAAATTTACATGGAACCAAAACATTCCAACAGCTACATGAAGGTTTTCTTGCAGGAATATACATATGGAGTTATATTTGCACTAGAGTTTGAGAGACTTTTATTTCCATTTACACTCTTTGGAATAAAAGATTACTAGTTCAAATGTTCATTGAAGATGAATGATAATGAATATCAACTGAATTTGTGGTTTTTATTTGAACAAACGTTCATGATGCATTTTTTGCAGCATTTGTGCTGTTTTTGTTTAGATTAAGAACAGAAAATTATCCTTATGGTTCAGCTTTTCCAACATTATTTAAGAACGAAGAAACTAAACTGGAGATTTGAAAGAGACCGGTGTGTGGGTAGAAAGATGGATGCGTATTACAGAAATCACTCCAACAATGCATCAGGAACATTTTCAAAATCTTTCCGTTGTTGATGCACTGAAAGCCAGGATGGTAAATACACAGTTATATGTTAGGGGGCAGACTCTTGAAGAAAGCTTTATCGGTCTGAAGGTTTATACTAGTGTACCAAAGCTCTGAGGAAAATAGACTAGTTTGATGGATGAAAGATTTGAAGACATTGCAGGGAGGAGGGTGGAATTTGTTAGGAAACCTGAACTTGCTTCCAAAAAGAAATAAATGGCTCTGTTTAGTTAATGACAACCAAAATTACAATATGAAGCAAATACCTTGTAGCTCACTGTGTCTCAGACATTTGTCAGTGTTAAGGTCAGGGATAGAGGTTAAAAGTTCCCTATATTTTGTGTTGCATTTTTGCTGCCAAATGCAAATTTTTAACTGTAAGTAAGTCATTACTCTCCTGCTGCTCTGGTCCGATTAATTCTCACAATATTAGCCAGCAATTCATTTTATCCCTCCACATCACAAGTCCAGCTGAAGGAGATAAGTGGCTGATAAAAGATCTTTGAGAACAGTTATAAATGATTCACTTTAAAAGAATAATAAAGCAGCTATGCAGAACCGAGTAAAGCTTCCATACATTGCCCATAACTCATCGAATTAAAAAACTTCAGCAAATTACAGTCAATAATCTTCACTGTCATCCTGCTGTTCCCCAAACTTTTGAGCAGAAACTTAATGCTGAAATGCAAATATTTAATTAGTTTTTAATGGTGAAGTTTATTTTTCCTAAATCTGGTCATCTGTCTCAATTATTTTCTCCATTTTTTACAGTTAACCAGTAATTGTCATTCTCAGGAGCTTTCCTTTCCGCCCCCCTCCCGTTCCTGTTTTGCATTTTGCTTTTACAGAATGTAGCTTTGGTGGAAACTCTTACTCTCATGCAAAGGGCTTACATTAGGAAGGGATAACTATTCAACTCCCAAGTGAACTAGAAGTGAAAGTCAAGGTTTCGATCTTCATCTTGGGACTGCACCATCTCACCCTGTGCAATTGTGACTTCACACAACAGCTGTACTCTACAGAAACAGTCAACCTCAAGCAGCCTATGAAACCACTGACCATGGGGTTTTGTGGTTTTGTCTACAGAGCATAGCTGGCTTGGATAGCATGATGCGAGTGGTTCCATTCTCTCCTTTCTCAGGAAGAGGCGATGTCTCAGCAATTGGTGCACAAGTCTTGATCTTGCTCCCACAATGACCAAGAACATCAGTGCCTTCAGGGCAAAATGCAAAACCCCTTGCTTCAAACTAGCCTCATTAAATACAGCCAAACAAAATATAGAAGTCCAATCTCTGCTGAATGGAGGCGAGAGAGAAAGAAATACAGCTTTTACATAATAATAAAATAATATAATTTTGAGATGCACTGACAGCACAGTAATGGGCTCTGTAGATAATTATACACATATATAATTACATACTATTTTCATAGATCAGGCTGCCATCATTAGGCCATTGTTATCCTGCTGTTTTTTGTGCATGGGTGCAGCAGCCCATTTACACACAACAAATTGTCTACGACAGTCAGTTATTCTGAGAGAGGCTCTCTTTTTATTTGTGTGTTGTACAGTGCTGAGCATAGCATCAAACAGTTAATAATAATAAATGTATGTTGTATGAAAAATCCTAATGTTTGCTTTCATTGGACATCTAAGGACTGTGATAGATGCAAAAAGTTAACAAAACATTATTGAATGATATCTTTTTTCCCCTGCCCAATTACTAGCTGAAAACATTTGAGGTAAAATAGTTTCTTTCCCATTAAATTCTGTCTAATCTCTAAAAATATTGCACCATTACCAGTGAATTGTTTTCTAACATATAGTAGTTCATCATCAGGCAGATACTGTCATGGCTTGATGTCTGAATCATTATACTTATGAGATTTAATTTTTAATGATGCAGAAATGACTCATGGTACTTTCTCTCCTAAACCCAGAGTCTGAGATCTGATAGCTATGAAGTTTTGTGTAAGCTTTATCACCTTTCCTTATGCACTCAGAAGGAGTTGTTACAGCTAGCCTGATTTCTGCTAGTGCTCTGCACTGCTATGAAGACAGTACTATTGCTCCTCAGGCCAGCAGGAGGGAGGGCTCTGAATCGCTCATGGGCCTCTGGCCCTGTTGTGGATTAGCACTCGTAGCTTCCTCAAGGAGTCCCTTCTACCCTTTGTGGGGGCATCAGTTGCCAACAAAGGACCTCAAGGCCTTTATACCGATCAGGTAGTTGGATACTATCAAAAAGAGAACATTTAAATCCATTCAAAACAGGCATTATGTGGGTGGTTGGGGAGGGGAAATGTGGGCGATCTTTAGGGCTTTATAAGATAGACAGAGGATCCTCTTGGAAGTTTGGGTCTAGTACAATGCTCCTATATTCTCTCCAGCTAGTACATTCATATGTACTCTCTTCCCCAGAAAACATAACAAAGGGTCTTATCTTTCAGCCATTACTCATAAGCATTACTAATGAAGTCAAGGGAGCTAAGAGTTGCAGGATCATGTCCCAACACTAGATTTTTATTATTATTAATGAAGTCTAAAATATCAAAAACATGCCCTGCACAGCAGGGCAATACATAAGGGATCCGAGTCTCCAGTCAGTGACTCCAATTTTATGCCATTGACTTCTATCACGTTACCCCACCATAAAACGGATGTAAGAGTGGAGAATCAGATCCAACACATACCAGGACAATTGCCACTGTCTAAATACTAACAAGTACAGCAAGTCTCCTAGCCTCAAGGTAGCAAGTGAGTATGCGTACGTACATAAGTAGGTAGCCGTTTCCTCTTTTGACTGGCTGCTCCCAAGGGGTATGATCCCCAGTGGGGCTGCTTGTGTTAGAAGAAGTGCTGAACACCTGAAAACAGTCGCTAGAACTAATGACAGCAGAAGACATCTTGTCCTGTCACCAGCAGCAACTGTTGCTATGGATGCAGAACTGGACTCGCTCAAGAAAGCAAAGTAGAGTTTAAAGGAAACAAAAGGAAACCAAAAAAAAAGCGTTCGGTTTGTTTTTTATTACTACAATTTGTCTCCCATTTTTGGGGAGGTTTAATAAAGTGTCAGGGTCTGATCTCTCTGTACACTACTAAAATGGATTTTAAAAAGATAAACAAAGGAAATTATTAATAGGGCGACACTTCTTAATTAGTAACTAACTGTGCAGATTAGAATTGAGACACCCACTGCTTCTGCCCAGGGTATACTTGTGCTGCGGGTACATAAGGGACTTCACTCCCAAGTCTGCCGCTCTAGCAATGTTAATGAGCACTAAATTTGCTTTGGACAGTGTTTTTTTAAAAAAGGAAAGGCTCCAGCTCAGCACTATAAGACATTTAAGACCAAATGGAGAGGGAAAAAGGGAATGGTGCACTACCACATCTCCATTTTTTAATTTTGCCTTTTATAAATATACGGAAGACAGTATGGTCTAGTGGCCAGAGTAGGGTTGCCAACTTTCTAATCACACAAAGCCGAACACTCTAGCCCTGCCCCTTCCCCAAGGCCCCATCCCCAGATCACTACATTCCCCCTCCCTTGGTGGCTCACTCTCCCCTAAGCTCACTCACTTTCACTGGGCTGGGGCAGGGGGTTGGGGTGCAGGAGAGGGTGAGGGCTCCGGATGGGGGTGTGGGCTCTGGGGTGGTGCAGAAGGATTCAGAATGTGGGAGGGGGCTGCAGGTTGAGGCAGGGGGTTGGGGTGTGGGAGGGGGTACAGGCTCTGGGCTGGGGGTGCGGGCTCTGGGCTGGGGCCAGGGATGAGGGGTTTGGGGTGCAGGAGGGAACTCTGGGTTTGGGGGGGCAGGGCTGGGGCTCAAGTTACAGGCTTACCTTAGGCGGCTCCCGGTCAGTGGAGCAGCTGGGCTAGGACAGGCTAGTCCCTATCGGTCCTGGCTCCGCACAGTGCCCTGGAAGTGGCCAGCAGGTCCGGCTCCTAGGCCATGGGGCCAGGAGGCTCCACGCACTGCTCTTGCCTGCAGGATCCCCTGCCAATTCCCACTTCCCGGCCAATGGGAGTGCAGAGCCGCTGCTTGGGACGGGGGCAGTGCACGGAGCCCCGTGGTCCCCCTCTGTCCCCCCACCTAGGAACCAGACCGGCTGGCCACTTGCAGGGCACAGCGTGGAGCCAGGACAGGCAGGGACTAGCCGGTCTTAGACCCACAGCACCGCCCACTAGACTTTTTATGGCCCAGGCAGCAGTACTGACCGGAGCCGCCAGGGTCCCTTTTCAACTGGGTGTTCCAGTCGAAAACCGGACACCTGGCCATAGGCGCCGACTCTGTGGGTGCTCCAGGGCTGGAGCACCCACGGGGAAAAATTGGTGGGTGCTGAGCACCCACCGGCAGCTCCCCGCCGCGCCCCCCCCCCCGCCCTGCTCACCTCCGCCTCCCCTGAGCGCACCGCCGCTGCTCCGCTTCTCCCCCCTCTCTCCCAGGCTTGCCACCAAACAGCTAACTCCCACAGCAAGCCTGGGAGGGAGGGGGAGAAGCGGAGCAGCGGTGGAGTGCTCAGGGGAGGCGGAGGCAGAGCGGAGGTGAGCTGGGGTGGAGAGCAGTTCCTCTGTCATAACCCCGCCAAGGGTTACATCCTGTGGCCCTCCTTGCACCCCCTCGACCCCAGCTCACCTCCGCTTAGCCTCCACCTCCTCCCCTGAGCGCACCGCTGCTTCTCCCCGCTCCCTCCCAGGCTTGTGCGCGGCAAGCCTGGGCGGGAGGGGGTGGAGGGGAAATGCGGTATGCCCAGGGGAAGGGGGCGGGGATTTGGGGAAGGGGTTGGAATGGGAGTGGGGGTGGAGTTGGGGCAGGGCCGGGAGCGGGGGGGCGTGAGCACCCACCAGCGCCAGCCAAAGTCGGCGCCTGTGCACCTGGCAACCCTAGGCCAGGGCGCCGAGTGGGAGATTAGGAGACCAGAGTTCTGCTCTGACCTCTGCTACTACCTTACTGAAAGCAAATCATTCCATCTCTTTGTGCTGCAGTTTCCCATCCGCACAATGGCAGTAATGATACTTACCTTCCTCTGTAAAGAATGTTACAGTCTATTGAGGAACAGTGCTACATTAGAGCGGCTTCATTTTCTTACATCCCCTGGAGTCTTGCATACTTCCTTAGCTGAATGATGGAGTCTGATGAAGTAAAGCCCAGTGGCTATTAACTAGGAACGCCATTCACTCAGGCAAAGAGTGAGCCGGTGCTGAAGTTGGACTTTGTGTTTTAAATAAAAAAGTCTGGGACCCTCAAGGGGAGGTGCAGGAGCTCAGTGCCTCTGCGGCCAAGTTTTTCCAAAAGTGACTAATGATTTTTGACGTCCAACTTGAGACACCTTAAAGAGGCCTGATTTTCCAAAAATGCAGCCCTTTAATGTGTCTCAAGTTGAGCATTCCAAATGACTAGTCTCTTTTGAAAATCAGTCCTAAGTGCCATGCAGTTTAGTTTAATTTTTTCCCTCTCCTTTACAGATCAACTGTATCCTGCAGGAAAGCTGGACTTTCAAAATAACCTTGGACAACAAAGATCTGAAAGAAATGCATTGTCTGTTGTTCTCCATAGCACTACTATTAGTGCCTCTGCCCTTTCCATCACTTTTCTTTTAATGAAACAATAATAATAAACAAAGAATATTTTGTGAGGGATCCTGATATATAACAGTTAATATCCCACAGACATTATCTCAAAGCAGTTTATGGAGCAATATATTATGTTCTTGAAGTGCACTGACACGCAAGGCATCATAGTGGCCCCATTGTGAAAACAGACAGGCTACCATGAATTTCTTTACCACTGGCATTTAAACTGCAGTGATTAACTAAGTGAGGGAATATTAGTCAGGGCACTGAGCCTACACTCCTTGCCTTTGTTGGGTTGTCTCATGGGGCCTTTCAAATCTTTTACACGAACATATCAATAGAAAGGAGCAGAGAGATTTAATATCCTTCTCTTAGGTATTGTATTGTTTCGACAGAAGCAAATATCCCTGTCAAAGCAATGGGGGGGAAATATGGGCTTGAACTTGTGTGGTGCTACAGATCCTCAGCTCCCATTGACTACGGTAGCCAAGGAGGATACTTAGTACTACACAGAATTGAATTCTTAGTTTGGTGCTATAATTAGATGATGCAATATAACAGCAAGACACAAGCTTGTTTTAAAGCTGCCAATAGGGGGTCATGCATCAAATAGGTCACACTCTATTATAAAGAACTGACCCTGAATGCAATCCCACCCCTGTGGTGCTGTTCAGAATTCTAATCTAGATCCGGATCTGCGTTTTGCATCTGCCCCTTTTCTTTGTCAATACACAAAATATTTTGTTGTGAAGAAGATAGAGCTCTCACACATGTCGCACAAAAGCAAGAAAAGGAAAAAGGTTAAGTCACTTAACCATACATTCCTTCGGCTTCTACTGCCATACACCTTCCTGTTACCACTGTGCCTTTACACCACAGAGAGAGCATGTACTGGAACTTTAACTCTGCTGCTTTCACCCTTCAGAGTATTTTTTCCCCTCTCAACACTAGAAGTTGTTGTAGTGGCTGATTTTTGCAGGGAGTGAGAGAAGATTGGTCAGAGATTGACCATAGAAGGGTGGTTAAAGAGGTGAGGGGACAGAAGTCTGGCACCCCTGGGTAAAGGTGTGCAAATTTAAGGTGTTATTAACTAACCCTCCATGAAGGTTCATGCTGTGGACACCTGTTGTTACAGAGAAACAGAAAATCATGCCCCATTTTAAGCCCATGTTAGTTACTCCTTAGTTGTGTCCTACCAGGCAGCACCATAATAATGGACCAGCTCTAAAACCCAGATCCAAACAACCCTAAAACTGCATTGTGTTCAGAACTTCTGTTCCAGGCCCACTTTTTGGGCCCAAAGCTCATCTGTGTGGATGAACAGTCATCGTGAGAAGTGGAGGAGGGGGTTGGGTTTTTTTTTATGATAATGGTTTTTGGCGAGAAGCGGCCTACTTCTCTGATCATTTCCAAAGGCAATGAACAGGTTCAAAGTCTTTACTGAACTTTTAATTAAGAGTCTAGTTTGCATACATTTTAAATGTTAATCACTGTTCAGCGAGCTGGTGAACTTTGATGGGTCACAACCTACCCACTACGGGAATAGTTTGTGGCTTTCACTATGTGTTGGCATTGTTGCTGAGAGGCAAATAGGATAGAATCTAGGTCCAGGCTGGCATACATCCTCTTCAGCAATGGAAGATCATTACAGAGGTAAAGCTATCAAAAACAGCAAATTCAGAATTTAAACCATCTTTCAGAACTGTGCCCAAGTTTCTATGCAAACTTTTTGGGTTGGGAGATATGCAGCTATTGGTTAGAATTGTGGACATGGTCTCTCCTGTATACTAATAACCTATATTTTAAAAGCACACTGCATAGATAATGTATCTACTAGTATAGGACCACATGGTGATATCCTTACTCACACTGAGCGGTAGCTTATTTCATTGGTAGTCCCATTGAAGTCAAAGGATGAATGGGTAAAATACACTCAACATAAAGCTATCAGAATCTAGCCCACAGTCCATTTATTAGCTGATTCCAGTAGTCCAACTTTCTCATGTTTAAAATCTAAGACAATGCTTCAAGGCAAATATTTCCACATTTTACTGCAGCCAGTTTGATGAGGAAGGACAAACACTTGAAAAGTGCAGTTCCACAAGGTGCTTGAAGACTGAAATTATTTCTTTAAAGTGTTTAATCATGCTTTTGAAAACCACTTCCTCTGGTGACCTAATCACATAAATCATAGTAAAAGGTTAAAGATGAAGTTCAATTGTGCCAAATTATGTGCGATGATTTCTCCGAAATGGATTACTTTCTATTAAAGAGTGAACTCATTCTACTAAATAACCATATTCTTCGTACGGCCACTGGACTTCTTAAAACCTTTTTCCTCCTTAAAAACCCCATTTCTTAGGAATGGGCTGAATGCTCGGCTGTTGTATCTGTTCTGGAGGGAAGTCACTTTATATCTTCCTCCCACTCCACACAATGATCATCAACAATCGTTCCTGCAGAAATTCCTCTTGCTCCGTAGTTGTCAACTACAAGGTAGAATATGGGCAATGTACTATAGCTTTAATAAAATAAAATAAATAATAATAATGCCTACCATTAGAGCTTTCCATCTGATAATCTCCCCAAGTGCCTGATAAAACATCTCTCTCACAGTGCACCTGTGTGATAAGGAACTATTATTTACCCTATTATATAGAAAGGGAAATATGTCACCTCCCTCTGTGTAATTGTTCAAGGTCAAAGCACAGATCTGAAACTTGGACCCACATCATCTTGTTCCTATTCCTGTGAACCATCTTCTAGGCCACAGTGTCTCTCAAAACAGAAGTAGATGCTGCAAACCATTCCTTCCCTCTTAACCGATTTGGTGGAGTTGGCGTTTGGGTTGGATAAAGTGTCAAGGCCCCAGTCATTCCAAGGAATTTATAGAAGATAAACACAAAGCAACATTGGCAAGAGTGGATAGGTCCCAACCCTTCCTGAAAGGCAGACAATGAATTATATTCCCATGCAGCCTCATCACAGAAGAGAGTGGTGCAGTTTAAGCAACAGGAAGTAAAGCCAACGGATGCAATGAGCCACAGAGAGCGAAGGAGTCAATGACTCCTTTATTTAATTTTGCCTTTAAATTTTGATGTCACAAATTATTGTATCAACATCACACAGCACATCACAGCAGTTGTCAAGGTGGAAGCTGAAGGTTTGGCAATTACACAAGGCCAGGCTAGCACTTAAGAAGATGCGGAAGGTGGCTTGGAATTACGGGAGAAACATTAGCGGGATGTTTCATCTATAAAATGATTTGCAATGGATTATTTCACAATGTTGACATTTAAAAATTGTAATCACTAGCTATAGGGTTGATATTCAATTGAGAAAACTGGGCACAGATCACCTCTCTCCTAGAAGCTATCATATTTCAGGCTCTCTTCAGATTCAGGTAGACAATCACTGAATCAATTAATTTAGGCCAATAGTGATATGCCTCAAAGACTAATACAGTTTAACAAACAAAGCCGTTCATCGCTCAGTGCTTCTTGTTGATTGTCACCAACAGAAAAATTTACCACGGTCAATTATTTTATATTGATGTCAGGTAACTCAGCTCAAATCAATCAATGTATTTAACATAGAAAAATCTATACAGAAACAAAGGCAAGGGTTAATATCTCACTGCTCCAGAGAACAGTTTATAGCATCTTCAAATTTGCTCCAAAGTATGAACCCAGCATAACTTGTATTCATATCCCAGCTATTTACAATAAGTAGATTACTTCACGCATTACCCAAGAATTGCATACTAGTTAGCCATTTCTTATCTTTGTTTTGAGCATATTTTTCAGGTCACGAAGATATAGCACCAACCATCCTTATCACTCTGTACCAGCATTAATTGCAATTGGACAGACCTTAACAGACATGCATCTTATCCCTGACAGTTCTTACATGTTACCTACTACTACAAATTTCATTTTAGCATAAATACAAAGGATACTAGCAATGTGGTTCATGGTTATACAACTTTTTAGCTTAAGTAAAATATTAACACGCTATTGGCTATGGAATAAATTATGACTGTTAATTTCCACATCATGCATTGCTACATAGACTGAAGGCCAAGCTTTGTGAAAAAGCAGATACTGTACAAGCTGCAACAGGTGGAAAGTTCACCCCCACCCCCAACAAAACCTATGAGACCCAACTCTCATTTAAATTAAGGACTCAATAGTCCTTCCTGATGAGCAGGAGATCGCACCTCTTGGGGTAAACTAAATGTTTTATACTTGGTAATGCTGCTCCCATGACCATGGAGAATTTACAATCAAGCATTTTTAGTTACAGAGCAAACATTTATACATTGCCTTATATCATGGGATTATAGGTAGGATTAATACATACAGCCTCCTACAAGCATTCCATGAACACCAAATACAGAGTTATAGCTTTAATATCTATTTGATCCCACTAACACACCGGTGAGCCAGACTGGTTTCCGGCTATGCATTTGTAAGTGTTCAGTGAGGCCTAGGGATTTTGGTATGAGGTGGCACCTGGGCTGCCAGCATCGCATCACTGTTTGGGTCACAGCTTCAACTCTGGGCTCTCTTTGCTTCACACTTTTGTCATTTTCAACGAGCTGCATGGGATTTAGCCACATTCCTCTCACATGAAGAGAGTGCCTGTCATAAATATGAAGGGAAGGGGGAGAGGGTCTGATGCAGTGTTATAAAATCCTCTTTCCAGTAAAGGGTTAAGAAATGCAGGTAGCCAGACTGACACCTGACCTGGCTGGCATCTGACCAATAAGGGGACAAGATACTTTAAAACTTTGGGAGGGGGGAAGGTTTTAGTGTGTGTCTTTGTCTGAGAGAGAGTGATCTTGGAAGACAGAAGGAACCTGCAAAAAATCAAACCTCCCTTTTCTGAAGTAAGTTTAGATAGCATAGCACATAGATTTCTGTTTAATTTCGGCTTGGTGTATTCCCTGTGTTAGAAGGGGCAAAAGGGGGGGGTGGGTATTCATGGTTTTCTGTAATTTTAAGGTTTTGTCCAGAGGGGGAATTCTCTCTGAGTTTGGAAATATAGTGCCCTGTGAAATAGTTACCATCCTGATTTTACAGAGATGATTTTACCTTCTTTATTTTTAATAAAATCCTTCTTTTAAGAAGCTGACTGTTTTCTATGGTGTTAAAACCCAGGGGGTGGGTTTTTAGATCACTGTGTAACCAATTGGTTGGGAGATTGTTCTCAAGCTTCCCCAGGAAAGGGGGTGTACGGCTTGAGGGGGTATTTTGGGGGGGAGGGAAGTTCAAGTGATTCCTTTCCTGGATTCCTGTTAGATACTTGATGGTGGCAGCAAAAGAAGCATTTCTCAGGGTGCAGGGAATTTTGTACCTTGGGGGATTTAACCTAAGCTGGTAAAAATAAGCTTAGGGGCTCTGAATGCGGGTCCCCACGTCTTCACCCTAGAGTTTAGAGTGGGGAGGGAACCCTGACAGTGCCGTTTAACCCCATGCAAGTGTTTGACAATGTAGGTGCAGATCACACTGGATCTAGCTGGGTTTTGGGGGGGAGGGGTTTGGTGGGTGGTGGTAGTAATTAAACATAGATTGGTCCACACTGGTCAGATAAATAACCTCAGCCATTTGAAAGTAGCGTTTAGCAGTGCAGCTGACATTGCTGAAGCCCCGTAGAAGTTTGTCAAATACCTTCTTGTTGCATATAGTTTAACACCTCAAATGGTCTGTGTGGCTTTCCAAGATGGTTTCAACATAACATGCATTTTGACAGCCTGCAATTTCTATGTTGTCCTATCTTTGACTCTTGAGATATTGTAAGTGTTAACGGAGGTCCTCAAGCGTAAAGAAGCCTATAGCTGATATATTGGTGCTATGTCAGAGGAAGGGCTTCCTGAAAATGCAGCCCCTGAAGTATTATGCAAGCCACCCATCTAAACCATGTTTCCTTGGCACATATGCCTTATGTCATAGGCTTGACCTCCTTGTGAGTGGGTGACTGCCATTCAAAGAGATGGTCTCTTAGCTACCTGCACTTATGACCATGTACAATATGTGCATTGTGGGATGATTAAGAGCAGAATTCCGATCTATGAATGTCCAAGGACCTGTTTGTCCTGATTGTCAGTGCCTATAATTAATGCATGGGCAGCCCACAAATCCAGTCCTAGAAGAGATAAACTTTATGGTTTCCAAGTCAGGAGTGGTTTTGTCCAATTTCAGTCAGGGAGAGTGAGGGGTAGAAGTACACATGATCTAGAGAGGGATTATGATGGAATTTCCCTATTCCTTTCAGTATCTCTGCACAAACCAGCTAACACAAACCATCATGGCAGCTGGAGTTTTTGCTACATAGGTGGTCAGAATGCAGAACCATGCTCCATGGGCACAAAGGGTGAGCAACACTTGGTCGGAAGCTCTCACTCATTGCTCGCTATTGAAGTTAAATGTAGTCACAGTATCAAGGGTGGTATAGGAGCTGACACTGGGAGAATTTCAAAGCCATGCGAAGCTCAGTGGTCGGTGGCAGATTCCCGACAGAACTAGAGATGAGCTCCAATCAAAACCCAAGACCCGAAATCTGACTCTCCTCTTTCTAACAAGCTAAAACATTAGAGCCAATCAAGCCTGAGGTGAAATTCCAAACCTATCCAAGTCAATAGCAGTTTTGTAATTTACTTCAGTGGGGTCAGGATTTCACCCATTCTTTGGGATTTAAAATCAGGATCTGAACATCCCAAAATGTGAGAGTTTTCAGATCCTCCAGTTCTTGGGTCTGCTTAGATTGCAAGTTCCTCAAGGCAGGGACTGCCTCTCGCTGTGTTTGTGCAGTGCCTCGTACAAGGAAGCGCTGGTCTCAGTTGGGGCCTGTAGGGAGACATCTACACTGCAGCTGAGAGCAAGCCTCCCACCCTAGCTACACAGGGGAGGGATAGCTCAGTGGTTTGAGCATTGGCCTGCTAAACCCAGGGTTGTGAGTTCAATCCTTGAGGGGGCCATTTAGGGATCTGGGGCAAAAATTGGGGATTGGTCCTGCTTTGAGCAGGGGGTTAGACTAGATGACCTCCTAAGGTCCCTTCCAACCTGGATATTCTATGATTCTACACTAACAAGGCTAGAGCTGGTGCACTAAAAATAGCAGTGCGGATGTTGTGGTTATAACTCTCAAGCGTAGGCGGTTGGGTGGGCTTGCCAGCCCAAACCGCAATATTCACACTACTATTTTTAGCCCACTAGCTCAAGCAGCACTAATGAGAGTCCATCTTTCCAGGCTGGGAGGCTCAGTCCCAGCTACAGTGTAGACATACCTAGGTGATATTCCAATACAAATAATGATCTGGAAGGCTGTAATAATTTTTACATGGCAGAAAGCATAGGATGGTGCATTTAGCAAGAAATAGATTTTATTCTGATGGATCCCTTTGGAATTAGAATATTTTAAATTTCAAAATGGAGGATGTTTCTCTGACAAATTTGGCTAAAGGATCTGTTCCACAAAACTGTGAATTTCTCTGAGTTCTCCCATTTCTAATTCAAGATGTGATTAGCTAATCGTTAAGATACACATTTATTGTGCACTTGCTTTCAAGCAATTATGACTAAGACAAGAGCACAAATGAATTAAACTTGAGAAAGAGGTTCCGAAGGGGAGATTAATAGTAGACTAGCAGGTATCAGTAGCCTGTGTTATATTATACTACCCTGTCTTTGTTTCATAGTTACAGTATAGATTTTTTTGGGGGGGGGGTAGATGTTGCCCAAGCAGGAGCTGAATGAAGAGGAAAGTTATTCTTTTAGATCCTGATCCTGCAACCACTACTCATGAGTCATCCTCTCTCGTACAACTAGTCACATTAATATGACTACTTGTGTGAATAATAATTGCTCACCTCTGGATATCTGAGCAAGGTACAAATGTAGGATGCAAGGTGTGATAAAAATTCCAAATGAGGAACATAGAAACAAACAAAAATAATCACTCACATAGGATTAGCATATGCAGATGTGGGATTGATTCCTATGTGTAAATAACTTTCAATCCGGGAGTCCTTGTTTTTGATATAAGCATTTTCAGCAATACTTTCACTTAGGAGACACCAAATTCATCTGGAAGATAGGTTTCAGAGGAGCAGCCGTGTTAGTCTGTGTCAGCAAAAAGAACAGGAGTACTTGTGGCACCTTAGAGACTAACAAATTTATTTCAGCATAAGCTTTCGTGGGCTAGAACCCACTTCATCGGATGCATAGAATGGAACATACAGTAAGCAGGTATTTATACATTCAGAGAAACATGAAAAGGTGGAAGTACACACACACACTTTTGCATGCTTATCTTGTTTGTTTCCTTTTAGATGTAACAAGTGGGATGAATACACTTATTGAAGTCTGCCATGTCCCACTGATTTTAGAATGGTGACGTTAAAGGATGGGTAGGTGATAAAATGCAGATGTGACAGGATATAGTTGGAGTGTGAGTGTGATTGTATGTATGATTGAATGAGGAATGAAAGATTAAAGGTTGAGGTGGCAGCTTTAAAATAAGACTGTTTGGCTGAAGAATACAGCAGACGAGATAGCCTGATAACCCTAAGGGCATAATTACCCCAAGGACAGGAGGGCCGAAGAACAAGATAACAACATACTGTCATTCCATCATTGCTGTGCCATCTGCATGACTGACTGTCACTTCAAACATGAGAACAGCATGACGAGGCAAATACATGGAGGATGGATCCCTATAAGAACAGATGCTGAAGACTGAGGACTTTGGGTCTAATTCTGTAAACCAACTTCCAGGAACAGCAGATGCGCATCTGACACGGCCCTGCTCCCTCCTCGTGTCCAGGCCACCTGGCCAGTGGTTTGGCATGAGCAACTCTAAGGCTGGTAACTATGATAACAACCTTGCAGAACCTGTGTGTGTATGAATGAATGTGCGAATGAATGTGAAATTGAATGGAATGTTATAGCTATAACTGACTGCTTACTATGATTCTTTCTGTATTCACAATAAATGCAGCATATTGCCTTATCCCCTTTAATAAGATCCTGCTGGTTTTTATTTTCTTGGTAGAACAACTGAAGTCTTCAAATCATGATTTAAAGACTTCAAGTTACAGAGACTCCACCATTTACACTAGATTAAACTTGCAAGTGATTTATAACATTTGTCCCTCAGTCACCAGTACTAGAGTGTCCAAGCACCACACAGGTATAATGAATTTATCCTCACAACATTCCTGTGAGGTAGGGAAACAATAGCCCCCCCCCCCCCTTTAAAAAAATAAATAAAAAAATCTGACCCTGAGATTAAGTCATGATCCTGCAAGGTCCTGAGTACCCTCAACTCTAGTTGGTTTAAATGGGGCTGAGAGTGTTCAGCACATTGCAGGACTGGGCCCTAAAGTTTTAATCCTGATATAGAGAAGCCAGTGGGAGTTCATGTTATGGACGTCAATGGGAGCTGGATCAGGCCCTAAGAGATTTGCCCAAGGACACACACACAAAATCTGTGGTAGAACCAGGAATTGAACCCAGTTCTCCTGCGTCCCAGTCTGGAGCCTTAACCAAAATGGAAAAAAAAAAATCAAGTAAAAAGCTTCATTGACTTAGAGGCCAATGAAAAGAATCCAAGACAACGGACTTCAAATCAATGGACTGAAACCAACTCAATTGCAAGGAGATAAACCAGGTCAGAATTTAACCTACAGAGCTTAGCTCACCTCAGTATTATCCAAAAGAATCCAAGCTAAGCATCTGCATCCTGGAAATAAATGTTTGCTAATATGTAAAGGGTGTGTGACATTAAGTAACAATCATTTTAAAAGTCTTGTTTATGCTGCTTCCACAGATACCCGCTATTCAATACCAGCTTTATTATAAAGGAAGGCTGTGCTTTCCTCATTCTAAAATGTTACATTCTATTGTGTATATGTAGAGAGAGAGAGAGTAAAATATAACCCTATAGGTATACCCCAGTCACAAAAGAAAAGTGCCATGCCAATTCATTATTCCCAGTGTTATTAGGTTAGAAGATCATTATAGGTGCAAGACTTACACCTAGACGCTATCACATTAAGGCAGAGCTCATTAATTATATATGAGATCTGATTATATTCGTTTCTGGTGTTAGTTTAATAACCTGTGGCATTTCTTTTGCTAAAATAATAATAATTCCAGACTTTTACAGCAAAGGGAAAAATATTATGGGTTAGATCCATAACAGGTGCAAAGCAGCTGATTCCACTGTTGTCCAATAATGCTATGCCTATTTACACCAGCGGAAGATCAGGCCCAACATGACAAGGGGGCTAGTTAAATCACTAAGTGTTACACAAAGGAAAATGTGTTTGTTAAATTTAAAAATTGTCAGTTGCTAAAGAAAAATAGTAAATCCCCAACTTGTAAATATTGGAAATATTTAAACGGAAGGAATTTAGCTCCTCTAAACTTTACTCCCAAATTAAGCACCATTTGCAGATACCTTTTAAATTATATCAGTTGGCACTGCATCCTGCATAGCTTCCAACTCTAAGAATTTCCAACAGTTTGTATGATGCAGTTGTATTCTTAGGTGACAGAGTGTCAATTTTATATTTAATTTAGCGTCATGAAAATGCATTAAACAAGGATCAGAAGGATCCCATTCTTGTTTACACAGAAGTAAATTGAGAGTAACTTCAACTAAAATCAATGGAGATTTCTGGATTTACACCAGAATAAATTAGAATAAATCTGGCCCAAAGAATTTTTATTGCTACTGTTATAAGCAAGGCTAAGTGCAAATAAGGCTAGTGTAAAAATTACATCATTGATCGAAACTGGTTCATTGCTTACTATTTGTGTTAAGTAGTGATCATCTTGATCCAAATCCAACCCTCCTCCTGAATTTTAGAGATTGTTGGATTCAGATTTAGCTCTTACCTCCTCTCTGGTTTTAAAGGCAGACTGTGACAGCCTCCAGTTCTAGGAGATGGCAGGTTCAGAATTAAATCTGCATCGCCCAGAGCTCATCACCTGCTTACTTAATATTACCACAGCACGCTGCTCCCTAGCTGCTTCCCCCACTAATAGGCAAGCTAGGTAGGACAGATATTAGGCAGATATAATTGATATTGCAATGAGATGCATAAATTAAAAAGAATATTACCTTTCACTGACTTGGCTGGGAGATGATTCACAACCAAAGCAGCGGCTGCTTTTTTCCTCCTTCAGTCCCATGATGGGACTACCCAGGTGTAGGTTTTCATTTCCTACTATTTCACTCATGGTGTCATCATCATATCACCCTATTAAATCCTGTTTAAGTGTATTTGTTTTGCCATTCCAAGAGGACCCTTTGAACATTTGCAGTACCCTACGAAATCCAATGGAATGGCTGATTAACACAATCCTATTATTTTGCATACCAATATCATCCATGTCAGTGGGGTATATATACACATATTTCATTAAACATTCCTATTTTTGCATCTAGCAACTGGGAATTGTCGGCATTTAACAGTTTAATGCATCTTGCAGTCACTCATGTAAAGAAATTAACGTAAATGAAAATAAATTGGGTATTATACCCAGCAGGAAATGCACCCCAAATTATCTCTCTCATCTAATTCACTACTCCAGTTAAAGCGCAGCATTCTAATGCAATTCAATTTGCTCTATGGTACAAAATACATTTTCCATCAATGGTCAATTTGAGAGATGTTTTGCAGAGGGAATATCAACATTTCCCACTGCTCACTGGTGACCTCTGCATGGTTTTTGGGTAGGACATTCATAGCAAAGACGGTTTCAAAAGAAAAATGTTTTAGGAACCTTAATACAACTTCATAATGATCAGGACAGTCAAGAGATCCCCACCTCCTCCACCACACATCCTACCATGATCACTGAGCCTCCCATGGTGATCCACAGCTTTGCCCTTTTTCCTTATAATTGATATTTATTTTACAGGAACACCAACAGCCTCAAAGAGCAGTGCCCCGTTGTGCCAAGCACCGTGTAGACGTGAAGAACCAAGCAGTTCCTGCCCCCAAAAGCTTACAAACTTTCACATTCCTTTTGCTGTCCTCCTTTAGTACTTGGGAATGAGAGCCGCCACCCTGTGACCTTCCACATCTTATGAGGCAGCAGAGCTAGGACATAGCAACATCTTGACACGGTCAGACAGATGGTTCCTTTAAATGTCAGAAGTCCCCACTGAAGCCAGGATAGCTGGTTCTTTTGATAGCAGGGAAAGGACTAGGGCTCTTTGCAGATGGAAGCTTCTAACACTGTGGTGCTTTTATTCATTTGGCTTACATATGGACCAGCACACATTCTCCAGATACAGCACTGAGCCAAAGCACTAGCATGGAACGAGGACATACTGTGATGAGGGAGGAGCCACCTTTTGGGTGCTACACCCTGGCCAGAACCACTTTGCCTCCATGTTCACCTAGGGTTGCCAGGCGTCCGGTTTTTGACCAGAACATCCGGTCGGCAGTGCAGTGGGGCTAAGGCAAGCTCTCTGCATGCCCTGGCGCTGCATGGCTCCCAGAAGTGGCCGGCATGTCCCTGCAGCCCCTAGGTGCAGGTGCGATCAGTGAAGTTCCACGCGCTGTCCCCGCCCCGAGCACCAACTCCGCAGCTCCCATTGGCCAGGAGCTGTGGGGCCCGGTGTGGGCAGTGCACACTGCGCAGAGCCGCCTGGCCATGCCTCTTCCTAGGGGCTGGACATTCCGGCCGCTTCCGAGAGCTGCGCAGAGTCAAGGCAGGCAGGGAGCCTGCCTTAGCCCCGCTCTGCAGCTGACCGGGGGCCACCTGCGGTAAGTACTGCCCAGCTAGAGCCCAAACCCCAACTTGCACCCCAATCCCCTGCCCCAGGTCAGAACCCCCTCCTGTATCCCAACGCCTTACCCCAGCCCTCACCCGGGCCACCCCCCTGCATACCAAACCCCTTATCGCTGGCCCCAACCCAAAGCCCACACCCCCAGCCAGAGCCCTCACCCCCTCCCGCACCCCAATCCCCTGCCCCAGCCCAGTAAGTGAGGATGGGGGAGAGTGAGCAACGGAGGGAAGGGGGATGGAGTGGATGGGGGCAGTGCCTCAGTGAAGGGGCAGGGGGACAGGGCCTTGGGAAGGGGTGGGGAAGGAGGGGGGGGTAAGGATGTTTGGTTGTGTGTTATTAGAAAGTTGTTCACCCAACACATCAGCTATAAGACTGGTGCTGAACAGCATGTGTTGCCATTACAGAGGCATATCAAGCCTTAAAGCTAGTGTTGATTGCTGGTGTCACTGTGCTCCATCTCCCTCTCCTCCCCCAACAAAACACCAGTATTCTGGTGCTTAGGCTGACCATAACCCCTCCTCTGAACATTCACTTTATCAGCCACTGCACTAACAATGAATAATTTTTCTGTCCCTCCATATCTGATCCATTGCAGGGTCAGGATGTGCAATAGGGCCAGGATGCCGACTATCCGCGCACCGGTAGTTCAGGCCCGACATTTTCTGAAACCTATAGAACTTGCTCTTCTCTGGGATTGGATCAGATACAAAACTACTCAAAGTCCATTGAATTCACTGGAGTGTTTCCATGGACTTCAATAAGTTTTGGATCAGGCCCTTCACCCATACACACCTACCCACACACTTGCGATCGATTAAAAGCCTTCATGGAACACAGAGGGGAACAAACTGTAATGCGGGTGCAGGGCTATCACCTTGAAATTAGATTGCAATTGAAATGGACCCAACCTTTTTCTCCTTCACGCTTCCCCTCCCCCTCCCTTTTTAAAATATATATAAAGCCAACGGAGTGCTCCTATCTGAAGGGGAATTGCACTTGTCCTTTCAGTTCAGCCCTGCTACCATGGCCCTGAGCAGACCCTATAAATCCACCGATAATTTATTAAGGTCTTTCACTGTTCTTCACGCAACCATGGCATGTACATTTAAAAAATGATTCTGTCACCTGGAATGAAAAGATACAAATAATGGCCGAAACGGGATCAGAGCGACGGCATTTAACAACTAAACTCCCAAGGAAAGCTTTATAGCAGGCAGTAGGTTTCACCATGGTTTATATAAAAGACGGACTCAAGGGACTGCTGATCAACTTCATTTGATCCAAAGAGCTTCTAGAAACAATGGACCAGCACCTCAGCTAGTGTGAAAGGCATAGCTCCATTTAAGTCAATACAACTATGCCAATTTACACCAACTGAGGATGTGGTCCATCTATGTAAAAGCAAGTCATCCCAGACAACCATCTAATGCTATAGCACATCTTTATTGTTATAGCCTTTATTCCCCACCCCCACACTAATACTTCACCCCACAAGTGGTCCCATTGATTGTAATGGTTACAGTGTAGTAGCTGTGTTAGTCTGTGTCAGCAAAAAGAAAATAAGAAAGAAAGAAATACTTGTGGAACCTTAGAGACTAACAAATTTATTTCAGCATAAGCTTTCGTGGGTTAGAACCCACTTCATCGGATGCATCCAATGAAGTGGGTTCTAACCCACAAAAGCTTATGCTGAAATAAATTTGTTAGTCTCTAAGGTTCCACAAGTATTTCTTTCTCTCTTTCTTATTTTCTTTTTATTGATTGTAATGGCATTACTCATGGAGTAAAGTACTATTCTGTGTGAGTGAAGGATAAAGAAACTGGCCTATGGTTTATATTCAGACTTTGTAAGTATTGGGTAAAACTGAGTAGAGACTTCAGTATTTAGCCCCTTGGGCAAGAAATAACAGAATGATATCAACTTGGGAAAATACATGACACAACTATGAAAAAATAAAATCAAAAACAGATATTCTTTCAGGGCCAGATTCTGCCCCCTCTTATTATTAGTACTTCACTGTGTGAACAACCCCATTTAAAGCAATAGGGCTACTCATGAAGTGTGGTACTGTTCACCTGCAGAATCTAGCTAATAATGAAGGAAGGGATAGATCTGGAACAAACATCAAAGTAGAGACCAATTAGCAGGGTGATTTGTTACCAAAAAAAAAACAAAACAAAAAAAAACTGGGCTGGAGACACAGGTATCATGAAGCAGGGAGATGATTGATTATGAACTCCTACTTACAATGGTAAGCAGCTAGTAGAGTTGCGAATTTTGGTTGGACATATTCCTGGAGGTTTCATCACATGACAATTTTTAATTAAAGATTAATCTTTAGTTCCTGGAGACTACAGGACAATCCTGGAGGGTTGACAATGCTATCAGCTAGTCTCATGAATATTTCCAACTTCAGTGGGATCACTCATGGAGTTCTTCTCCTCTCCTGTGTGTCACAGGTTGATATCTAGATTGATCCTGCCATAGGCGCTGACTTTTGTCGGCGCCGCTGGGGGCTCCCCCCCGGCCCCGCCCCACCTCCACCCCCTTCCCTTCCCCAAATCCCCACCCCCTTTCCCCTGGGAAAAATTGGTGGGTGCTGAGCACCCACCGGCAGCCCCGGGAGGCACCTCCGGCCGCGCAGGGAACCCGGAAGGTGAGTGAGTTGGGCGGGCGGGCGGGGAGCTGCTGGTGGGTGCTTGCACCCCCGGCCCCAGCTCCTCCCCCGGCCCCGGGTGTGCTATATTCCCCCCACACACCTGGCTTGCAAGCGGGGCGGGGGGGCGGGGGAAGAGCAGCAGAGCACCCGAGCACCCACTGGGCCCCAGCCCCACCCCCGTCTGCTCACCAGTGCCCCTGGGCTGGGCTGGCTTGCTTCCCCAGGAAGGCGCAGCTTTTTCACCGCTCGCAGGCTCCTCCCTCCGGCTCCGGCGGCACGCTAGGGGTGGGGGAAAAGCGCAGGGGCGGGGCAGCGCCATTGTTCATCCAAAACTGACACTTGAAATGAATGCATGAACAGCTGCCACACCAGATGTCCTGAAGTCAGTCATAGCAAGTCAGCAGGAACTGAGGGCATACGTGTTTTCTTCTGGAGATGGGAAGTTCTTGCGGGAAGTGTGCATTGCTTATTGGCACCCATTAGAACCATTGTCAGCCTCGTGTGCAGTGGGTTGTTCTCATCTGTCATTTTCCCTGCAGTTTTAAGGGTGGTGGCATCTTGAAGTTTGGGGGGAGCTAGATGAGCCAACACATATAAATTAGATGCATGTGTGGCTAAGGAATCCATTAAATGATACGGGTGGCTGTATTCAGCTCCGAATCAATGAGCTCATACACCGACTTCTGCCCCAAATTGCTGCACAACATTTCACTGCAGTGAATACCAGCCCCTGGATCGAGATTTGTAATCACATTTGCCGCTGTTCTCCAGGAGGTTACTGTTAGCTTTTGGATCAAGGCAGTGTGAAAGGTGATCTTTTTTCCTTAAGTGTTTAAATGGGACTGGTATGTTAGACTATGGTCCAATAGCCTTGCTGTTGCCTCTCAAACAAGTAATTACTCATCAGTAGGTTGCACAACCTAGCTCTAGACAGCTTTGATGAGAGAGCACATGCAATAGTGCATTCAGAGCTTACCACCTCACTACCATTAAGATATAGTCGAGTTAGAGGAATTCAAAAGGGCAGAAGCAACATTGATGAAGGGGAATTGAATGGGGTGGAAAGATTTTATGACACTATGCCTAGACCTCTACAAATATTTGAAAAGTACAAATACCAAGGACGGACAAGACTTTTGGAGGGCATCACGGCGGGAGTAGAACAAGCAGTAATATGAAGAAGTTAACTAACATTTTGGCTAAATCTTGTTGACAGTGAGATTGTTATATTAATGGTATTATGGTTGTTATACCAATAAAATAAAAACCAGCAGGATCTTATTAAAGGGGATAAGACAAAATGTCACATTTATTGTGAATACAAAAAGAATCATGATAAGCAGTCAGTTATAGCTATAACATTTCATTCACACACACACACACACACACACACACACACACACACAGAGGTTCTGCATAGATGTCATAGTTACCAGCCTAGAAGGTACACATGCCAAATTACTGGCCAGGTAACCTGGGCATGAGGGGGGAGCCAAGTCCTTGTCAGATTCATCTGATGCTCCTGGAGGGTGGTTGCAGAACCAGACTCAAAGCTCTTAGTCTTTTGGTTCTGTACTTATAGGGATTTATTCCTATGTCAGTCTATGGGAATTGCTTCATCATGCTATTGCTGAATCAATCAGCAGATGGCACATTCCTGATGGCTCCGTGCTGTCAGATGTTATCTTGTTTTTCCCATCCTTTGAGATGATCGGGTGGATCCCAGTTTACCCTCCGGGGGTTGTCTGGTCATTCCCACTTGATGCCGCCTTCAGCTGATGGTCACTGAATTCCTAGGCTGGCACCTCCCTGATCCTTCATTCATTATCTACATCAAGCATCCATTTCCAGATTCTTAATTAGTGCCTCACAGCGACTATGATTCGCAGGTGCTCTGTCCTGCTTGAAGGTTAATTTTTTTACCATACCTTGGAGCATATGATTCTCTTTTTCAATTTTCTCAGAGGCTTTAGGTTAAGTCTGCCAGGAATTTTTCTCTTTCTGTATTCCTGGAGTGCCTCTTTCACTATTTTCAGCTGACTCTGGGTATTTGTAGCCAGCACCTTCCAATTGTCTGCTCCCTTTTCTGTTTGGTTTAGCTTTTCCTGTAAAGATGCCTTTTCTTCTTTACATGAAGCCAAGTGGAGGTAAGAATTGTTACATGCCTCCCAAAACAAAACCACTAAGTTGCTGCTGCATTTCTTTTGGCAGCACTAGAAAGTTTGTATATGAGGATATACTGAGCCAATCTATCCTCTATGTCTGAAATAGTGCAAGCATCTACAAGGGCTTGTTCAGTCCAAGGACTGTGCCCATATCTCTGAAGGATTTGTTTAAAAGGTGTTATTTCTTTTACAAAAGGTGAGGTTGGAGCTCCTTCAAACACCATTCCTCCCTCTGAGACTGTTCTCCCTTGTCTTTTTAAAAAAAAAAAAACATTTTTAACACGTGTATAGTTTCCTTCATCACCCCTGAACCCTTGCAGCGAGTGACACAGCCTAGATTACCTTATCCTGCTACCCCTGATCTTGCCCAGCGAGCAGCTTTACCTTACCCTATAGGCTCTTGTTACCCCTGATTTCTCAGTGAACAATTTGGATATGATTAATTGTAGTTTAAAGTTTCTATGAGCTCTTTTATGAAGCCTCTACCCTCCGGAGGTCAGTAGGCTTTGGTTAACTATAATCTTTTTCCTTGCTACCTCCATGGAGGCCAGCAGATTTATTTGAAAAAATACAAAAGAAATGCCAAGCTCAATAGAGCTGGCGGTGTGCACACCAGTTTTCACAATAACCATGACATATGCCAATACTCCCCCTTTTGCAATTCTCCACCAAAATGCCAAATTACTGGCCAGGTAACCTGGGCATGAGGGGGGAGCCGAGTCCTTGTCAGATTCATCTGATGCTCCTGGAAGGTGGTTGCAGAACCAGACTCAAAGCTCTCAGTCTTTTGGTTCTGTACTTATAGGGATTTATTCCTATGTCAGTCTATGGGAATTGCTTCATCATGCTGTTGCTGAATCAATCAGCAGATGGCACATTCCTGATGGCTCCGTGCTGTCAGATGTTATCTTCTTTTTCCCCATCCTTTGAGATGATCGGGTGGATCCCAGTTTACCCTCCGGGAGTTGTCTGGACATTCCCACTTGATGCCGCCTTCAGCCGATGGTCACTGAATTCCTAGGCTGGCACCTCCCTGATCATTCATTATCTACACCAAGCATCCATCCACATACATACTGTCTCCACCACTTTCGGGGTGTGTATCAATTTATTTGAGACTCCCTGCCCTTTAATCAAAGAGGGTGGGGGTCTTTCTATGCTGTTTCTAGGTACAAAGCATGCATAAAGAACAAAAATCAAATAACTTGTTTGCAAGTTTCTCATAGCAATACAGTATCTTTCTGAGAACAGATACAATCAATGGTTTACACAGACAGTAGCTTGTAAGTTTAACAAGGGATCCAAGAGATCTTTTACTTGGTAATGCTATGAGGTTTAAATTGTGGGGGACAAATTATGGGGAGTTACTTTCACTTGGGGAATCACTTTCAGTACCTTCTTTAATATCCCTACATGGTAGTGCCTAGAAGCCCCATTCATGGACCAGAACTCCATTGTGCTAGGCACTGTACAAACAGAACAAAAAAGATAGATCTCCCTGGGGCATGAGTTGTTAGACCAGCATTTTTGAAAATGTGGGGCCGGGTAAACATATACACATGTATATATGAAGGCCAAACTGCCTTTGTAAGCACATGGTGGGGTTGGGGGAAGAGAGCTCCAGTGGCTTCATTTTTCTGAAAGGAGGCTCAACTTTCGTAAGTTTGGGAAGTGCTGTGTTAGACAACAGAACAATCTCCCAAAGGCAGGGGTGGAAGCCACACAATTTGTAGCACTTACAAGTGCACTGAACAGAGCACTAGAAAATGAGTAGCCCAGAGCACTCCTACATTGGCAGATGGTTGAACTAGATGGCCTAACAAGTTGAATTTCTAGCCTGGTGTTAACATAGCCTTCTTTTTGGGGGGTATAATTTTGCACCTGAAAACTGAACCATTTTGGTTTTGCACTCTCAATTTGCAAGTGTAATTATTAGCACACAGACCTAACTACCTTTTGAGTGCAAATGGATAGATAACTAATATTTAGACATACTAATATTCGCTTCTGCTTTGAACTGCAAAAACACAGGCCACCTCTCGCAACTGGACCCAAAAGGTCTTTTCATTTTTAAACCTCTATGATTTTAAGTCCCAATAGAAATGTTTCTACTCTTCTGGGGATTGAGAGAACTTCAAACAAAGCTACCTCCCACACTGTAACAAAAACACAGCACTTTTAATGACAAGGTCACAAAAACTAAGCACTTTTAGCACTGTGCAAAGTAGTGTGTGCAAGTAAAAGTTTCCTTGACCCTCTTGTTGTTTGGATCATTCATTAAGATTCCAGTGCCACAGAGTTTAGTGACCTTCTTCACATGCTTCTTTTAAGTAATGAAATTGATTTTCCTCATCTTGACCCAAGGCCAGATTCTGCTCTCAGTTATACCAGCATAAATTGGAATAGACTGCACTGCATCAATGGGATTACTCCCAATTTACACTGATAACAATAGATTTTGACCATGTGCCAACAATAGCAGAGGACATGAAGGTGGAACACATTGAGTTTTTCCCCACAAAGCGATACCATTAATAAAATCGGAGTAAACGACTAAAAGAGGAGAGTGTCACCTTTTTATTTTCTTCACTCTTTACAAGATTCCAGTTTTCACACAAGCATCTCATCACCAGAAACCAGGTAAAGAAGAGACTATGTTAAGTTTGCTGGTAGCATTTTATGCCAATAGTTGGAGGTAAAGCTATAAAAGACGGATAGCATTGGTACTGCAACACTATAGTTACAGTTGGAGACAATTTCATCCTCAGACATGGTTTTCAGGTTCTAATCACACACCAGATGGGAGTTTCCCAGGCTAGTTCTTAGAATGTGAACTATTCTAAAAAAATGGGAAAATGCCATCAGACAATATTTGAGTTAATAAATTCCAAGGCCAGAAGGGACCACTGTGATCACCCAATCTGATCTGCATAACACAAGCCATAGAACTACCGCAAGATAATTAAAAAAAAAAAAAATCCCATGGTGATCTAATTGTTACCAGGAATGGAAAATCTATCACAACCGTTGGTAAATTGTTCCAGTGGTAAGTTACCCTCACTGGTAAAAATGCATGGCTATTCTCAGTTAGGGTGACCAGACAGAAAGTGTGAAAAATCGGGACAGGGGGTGGGGGGTAATAGGAGCCTATATAAGAAAAAGACCCAAAAATCAGGACTGTCCCTATAAAAATCGGGACATCTGGTCACCCTATTTCTCAGTCTGAATTTGTCTAGCTTCAACTTCCAGCCATAAAGACACACTTGGGCGCTTGAATGTCAGTGTGGGGCAGAACACCATAAAAATACCTTTCGAAAATCTGGGCATAAATGATTTGTCTGAGGTCACACACAAATGCCCGAGAGGGAGCAGGGAACTGAACTTGGCTCTCACAAGTCCCACGCTAGTACCTAAACCTTCCATTAGTTGTCCTAGCCCCAAAACAAAGAGGTGATCTCACACCTTAAGAACATTTTCAGAAGCTTTCATTGCACACAGATAATTTTTAAAAGGGGTCAAAGATCAAACTTGCCACAGACTCAGTGAGGGCAATTGCTATTTACATGTTGGAAGGGATTTGGCAAAAAGTAACCAAGGGCACAGCTGTGGCTTGCAAGGATGGCAGTATATATCAACTGGTCAACCAGGGGCTCCATAAGGCTCTGCAGTTATATTCAGAAAATAATCTTTGCACCATATAAGAACTAATCTTTGAATCTTTTAAAATTAAAACAAAGGGATTGGTCTACAAAAGGAAATGTAGGCAGGGCATGTCATGTCAGCAAATTCATGCTGCATCCCATGCCAGAGCCTGTGTCCTGTTTAAGCTGGCTACAGTCAAGGTTGTGCTTTATAAGAAAGAAAGAAATCAGTCCTTCAAAGATGAAAGACAATCCAGTTGTTCATTCCAACCCACTAATGCACACAACTTGGCTAAGTACTTAGCACCTATGGAGTCGACGGGACTACTCATATATAGAGTAAGGCAAGTAGTTGTTGTGGAGGACCTGGCCAGGAAGTGTATGTTGTTATGGATTAGGAGGAAGTTAGAATGATTCTAGTGAAGCTGATTCCAAGTGAGGGAACCCAATTCTTAGTGCTTGATTAAAAAAAACAAAAAAAACATGACTTCAGTGGACTCTGGCCCAGGCCCTGGGTTGAACTTAGAATCATAGAATATCAGGGTTGGAAGGGACCTTAGGAGGTCATCTAGTCCAACCCCCTGCTCGAAGCAGGACCAATCCCCAATTTCCCCCCCCCCCCCGATCCCTAAATGGCCCCCTCAGGGATTGAACTCACATTTTTAAAAATGACAGAACTCACGATGTCAGCCAGCTACACAATAAGAACTGACTGCTAATGCTAAATAATGAACACAGTTTTCCTTATGGAACAACAAACCACTAGTGACAAGCCAGGCCATTTTATGTTATCCAAACAACATAGAACAAGTGGTAGTCTCCTCTTTAGCCTCAGTCTCCCCCTTCAAACACCATCAGAAACAAAAAAACACTCCCTTGCATTTGATTAATAATAGACCTTATTTGGAAACCCGTTCAGGACTGTGATTTATCTGAATGCTTGCTCGATCTCCATTTACCTTGAAATTTTAAGCAAGAAAAATACACCTCTCTCATTTTTTCTTCAATTAAGAGATTACATATTAGGTCCAAAATCATTTTAAATATTAAGATAGCTTTAAAAAAGTGTGGAATTGCGTAATAAAAATCATTAAGATTCAGTCATGTTGTTCTTGTTATATGCAAGTAATAGATTCGTCTGTTGAATATATTTGATTCATTGTTCATATTATCCTTTTTTTTTTCTTTTTCCATGAAAAACTTCTCTCCTCCCCTCTCTGTTTCAAACACTGCATCTGAGAGTTAAAATGGCTGGAGTTTTAAAAGGAGGAGCTTTCAAAAAATGTAAAAAGGGCTTATAAAGCTAGGGCCAGATTTTTCTAGATAGCTCAGCATCCAGAAATCAGGGCCAGATTTTCAGGAGTTCTCAGCTCCCTGCAGCTCACATTACAACATTTATGGCTAAAGTTTGGAGAGTGCTCAGCAGCCACTATCCTGAGCCCTTTAGAGAATCTGATTATTTTGGTGCCTACCTGAGAGCTGAGTTTTTCTGCAAATCTGGCTCTTAGCAGTGGTTGAAGGTGCCAGCTTGACACAACCGGGGCCCCTTTCTTGCCGCCACTGAATTCACTGGCAAAAACCTCTTGGCTTCATTTTCCTTTAAGTGCAAATTAGCAGTAACGTCACTAAAATCAGACCATATTGAGAACAAGACTGGGCCTCTGCACACTAAGGGCCTGAACCGGTCAGGTTTTGGGCACCTTCATCAGCTGTTAAAGTCAATGGGAGCGGAGGGTGTTCTAAACCTCTCGACAGGAGTTCAATCCCTTGTAGGACTGCTCCCCTCCCCGAGTCCTTTCTTTATGAACAAACAATGACAGTGCAGCTTCCTCAGTCAGTGTAAGGAAACCCTGTACTGGTTGGACCACTCTAAGGGTACGTCTATACTTACTTCCTGGTTCGGCGGGAAGCCATCGATCTTCTGGGATCGATTTATCGCATCTTGTCTAGACGCGATAAATCGATTCCAGAAGTGCTCGCCGTCGACACCGGTACTCCTGCTCCACGAGAGGAGTAAGCGGAGTTGACGGGGGAGCCTGCCTGCCGCGTGTGGACCCGCGGTAAGTAGCTTTTAGTTTGAACTAAGATACTTCGACTTCAGCTACGTTATTCACGTAGCTGAAGTTGCGTATCTTAGTTCGAACTGGGAGGTTAGTGTGGACCAGCCCTAAGAGAGAAGGGGTAATTCAGTCTCCATGATCCTCAATCCTTAGCTTCTCTCCTGAGATTGACAACATAAGTGGTAGTTAACGCCAGCTGTGGTGGTGGTGTTTGGACAGGTGTCCACACATCACAATGGGAATTAATGGAAAGCTCAACTCTAGTTACTGCTTTTTGTTTGTTTGTTTGTTTTGGTGGCCTGGGTTTTTGTGGCTGCTTAATCTGCTCTGTCCTGTGTCACATTCTCCTCCACTATTTGGATACAAAATTTAAAATGATGAACTAAGGCAATACATTGTTGGGAGTTAAGTGCCCATGTGGGTTACATCAAACCATTCTATACACTTGCAGTTCAACATCACTAGCATGATCTATAAACAGCTGTCTAAGTGAAAAACCTAATAGGCCAAATTTTCTAAATCACCCTCTAGTTTCTTTTTTGGGCACCCAATTTTAGAGACCACATTTTAGGATGCCCATAACATTTTATAATACTCCAAAACTCTAATGATACCCCCCAAGCAAAATATCTCCATGAAACTAGGCTAATTGCTCCATTTACATCTGCACATCTGAGTTGTGAGGCACCCAATATTAGAGATGTTAAGTTTGCTTTAAAAGTATGACCTCCAAAATACAACAGCCCAATGAAATACACTATATCTAACATCTTAGTTTTCTGAGATTCATTATATAAATATATAGTTTTGTTCATCTGACATGGAAATGTCATCCCCCGGGAAACCACTAACAGAGGGGTTAGAAGATACATAGAGTAGGTACAGCCACTGTTTCATTCGTAAGATCCATCATGATCCAGCCCCCTCAAGTATGAGTGATACCTTCTCAACAGAACTGAGTCGTTCACAGTGAATAATTAATTTTGCCTCTTTTGTTCCTGAATTATCCTTCTGATTTTTTCAAATCCTTTATCATTCGAAGTTTCTTCAAAAATGTTTTGGCAAGTAAGTTTTCAGCCTTTACATCCTTCACAAGCAGCTAATCATGGACATTTTATATTGAAAATCCAAGCTGTGCATTAGACTTGTAGATCATATGGCATGTTTCTCTTCCCTTATTGAATAAGCATAACACTCTGAATCAGGTTTTTGGCACCAATACTCACAATGACGATCTCAAAATTTGCCCGCGGCAAATATTCTCCAAAATTCACTTGAACATCTCCACTTCTATGAACATTTCTGGTTCTCTAGAGTCTTTTGCGTAAGGTGAATGCAACAGGGACCATCACAGTCAAAGTAAATATGTTCAAAATTGGAATGAAGGTTTTTGTAAATTTTTGTAGTAGTTTCCATTTCAACACAAGTCTAGAATAGGGGCACAAAGATACTGAGGAGCTAGTGAACTTTGAAATACACTAGGATCCATAGATGCTGGAACTAGGGGTGCTGTCTTGAAGTGGTTTCCATCATATATAGGGTTTACAGTTTGATTCAATGGCTCCCAGAACCTCCACTACACAAATTGTTCCAGCATCCCTGCTGGTATCTCCCAAGGTCACAAATGGAGGAGAAGGAGAAGACAGATGTATGGGAGAGATGGACCTACTCCACAAAACTGGGATCTGGATTTCAAACTCTTCCTATGCAACCGAGTTCAGGAATGTTTGGATCCAGGGCTTTGGTTCTACACATTTCATAGAGAGAAGCCCGATGTAAGATTTGGAACTGGATTCTTACACCTCTGAAGTTTTAGGGAGAGAATTAAGGTCTAGGTCTTTGACTTGAACCCACACATTCTTTTTATATACACATCTCATTCTCCCTAGGATCAACTCCACCAATGTTTATAAACCTGGCTACTGATTTATATTATTCTTTGCTGCATGCTTGGCTGTGCCTATCAGCCTATTAAAATATTAATAGGGTCTTAGTATCTGTCATTACTAATTTTGAACAGGAACAAGGACATGCTGAGCCATAATATTGATGTATTTGTAAAATATGTTAATGGAAGCACTCATTATTCATCCTAGTTAGCTACTTTCCAAAGATATTTTCTATATACAAGTCATAAGAGATATTTTAAAGGTTTTTTTCTGAACAAACTCTGAACTCCTCTGAAATGCCTGGGTTTTTCCACTAACCAAAAGATAGGTTTCATGTGGATTTTTTGTGGCGTTATTCAGCAATCAGAGAGAGAGAGATTAATGTATATTCTATAGCGCTCTCTGGGCTGTATCTCAGGCAGGTACTTCTAATGAAAACTAGTCTTCTGAGTTCAGCAGAGGTACAAACTACCCATTATCTAGCGAGCTCACTATACTGTCCCCTGTCACCATGGTATCGGATTTCTTGTAACTGATTCCGTCACACCACTGGTACAAAATATCTACAGTAACTCAGAACTAAATAGCATAGGAGTATATTTTCCCCCACCCTCAACAAGCATGTGTAACTCCCATTAATGGTAATGGAAGGCATGCTTTTGCAGCAATAGGACTCTATACTCATTTTGCAATCCGATTGTGTCATACAGCATATGGGTGTATAGAAGGAAGCATAATATCTACTGTTATTTTATGCATTGCTTTCTAGTTCTGTCTTTGAAAACATAGCAGAATACTGAAAGGCCTGGCTCCATTTTAGCAACAAAAAAAAAAAAAAAAATTTGAGCTTGTGGAAAGATTGCTCTTGTGACATTCAGATGTCAGGTTTCCCATTCTGATATTTCATTCTTAGGCTGAAATATCTTTCAGGCTGCCTGAGATCTTATCTACCCAAATTAAAAAAAGTTCCCCTCCAAATGATGAAGAGATATGGCAGCCTTTCAAGCAATAAATCAGGAAATGTCTCCCTTATGGTGAATTGTGAGCAAGGGGGATTAATGGGTGGGGGGGAGAAAGACTCTGATCATTTCCACCACTTCCTCCCTCTTAAGATGAGTGACAATCATCATATTGTCATTACTCCTTTGTCTTCTCCCCTCGAATTCTCCCTTCCTCACCCTCCTGCCTCACTCTGGGAGCAACAATTTATCCAAGAACTATAGATACATCTCATTTACTAGCTTCAGTCAGAAACACTTCAATTTCACACCCATTCGTGTGCATAATCTAAAGCCAAAAGTGAAAAACAAAACAGTGGAAATTATATGGGAGAAAGCATCACTAACATAGAGCGTGTGTTAAATGTAAGCACTGAGGCTGGGATTTTCAAAGAAGCCCAAGGGAATTAGGCACTCAAATCCCACCAGTTTCACCTTACTCCTTTAGTTGCCTAGGAAAGTCCAGATTTATGGTGTGATTTTCAGAGGTGCCGAGCTGTGGATGCTCAGCACGTCTGAAAAAAATCAGGCCACTAACAACTGGCTGAGGGGTTTTTTTTGGTTAAGGAACATAAATGGAAAATCCAAATAGACTAAATATTACAACTAATCTAGAGTTAGGCATCTTGAAAATGTTATGTGGTGTTGCTAAATATTCCTAATGCTGATAAAAAAAATCTATTTTATTAATATTTGTATTTCAAATGCAGATTAAAATTAACAGGTGACCCTCATACTGTTAGAGCATCCAGAAATGTTCCTGTTTCCATCCATAGGTTATCGTTGCTACTTTAAGTTTCTTTCATCTGGGCCCCAGACCTGCACAAGAGCCATTTCTGGGTGTCCACTTCCGGTAAGAAAACCAGGAAACGCACAGGCACATAGGGGATTTTTAAACAGGACTGAAGATCTTCTTCCCTGCCGGCATGCAAAAATATTATAGCACAGGTTTCTCATGGTGTATTAAAAAACCTTGTGTGCTGCTCTACTAGTGCAAAAGGGAGACACAGCTGCTTCAAACTGGCACCCGAGCAGTCCCCCCAGCATGGGGAAAGACTTGGCTGGTGTAAAACCCAGCTGCCTCCATCCTTGGGTATAAGAAGTGCGTTGGAGGAGGAAGGGGTGCAGAGGCATCCCAGAGATGGGAAAGGGTGGGCCCAGAGTCCTGTATGGCCAGTGAGTCAGACTACACTGGAGAGCTGTATGGCTGTAGGAATTGGTAATGAGATAGCAAGCCTTTTGCCTCTAGGTCACTTATTCAAACAGCCTGACTGACACGGACCAGAAAGCCACTGCCAGCTGTCCAATGGTGGTTTGAGTCCCATCACAACAAAAGAGATGTCCGCATTTAAATAAAAAGAACACACCCACCACACCACAGCTTCCTTGACCGTATCAGCACAGACGGAGTGAGCAGGGAATGTGAAACGATCCCCTCACGCTTCTAAGTCAGGGTGGAGACACAGGTATGGGGCAGAAGCTTGTGTTGCTACTCCCTATGGTGTACCAGCTCTGTGGACCAATAAAGAGCATCGGTCTCCGGCACTGTGCGCTTGGTGCCTTTCATGAGCCATGATACGAAGGGCCAGACTGTATAAGGGTCTGAGCAAGCACACAAGCATGAGGAGTGGATGCCAGGAGCCATTCCATCCCTTCATCCATCCCCACCTTCCTCCCCGCCCATCCCCAGTGTGGGCACACGCTTCTGAGTGACAATTCCTTCCTGAGGTGGTGGAGTTACCGGCCCTCTTCCCACCCTCCACTCAGCCCGGTGTTTAAAGGCTCCATCTACTCTGGAGAGTTCACATTTATAAAGCATACCAAGATCCTCAGATGTAGGCTCTCTATATATGCAAAGTATCCAAAATATTAATATTTAATGATCAGACACATACCAATTTGAACTGAAATGAGCCTTAGGGGCCTACTCTCCCTTTTGATTAGATAGAATGAAGTCAAGGCTTATCTTCAGACAACCACCAATGCTGCGTCTGTTTTTAATGCTGTCTTTCCATTTCCTTTGCTCCTTTTCTGGCGGTTAGCCCTGGCTTGCTGGACAGGCGATTCTCTCTCCACTTTGTTACTTTGGGGGTGGGGAAAACTTTCCCCCCCAAAACTAGCAAGTTTCAAATTTCTGTAGCAAGATCTTTTGGGGGAGGGGGGGAAAGGTCTGGAACAGATGTTGCCTTTAATCCACATTTAGAATTACAGATGAGATTAAATGAGGGTTTTTTTTAAAAAAAAAAAAGCCACCCAGCATGGCTAATGTGCGTTCTTTCCCCTCCTTGGATGCTGCATTGTTGCGTGTCTTTAGCTATATGAAGCACTTGCCTGATGCTCCAGTACTCACAGGGCGAATGCACACGGAGGTACTGTGATATTAAAGGGAAAAAAGAACAGTTGCATAACAGATTCAGTTCAAGAGGAGCACGGAGATCCTGAAATACTCAGGAGACGCAGTGTTTCAATTTTCAGCATGCAAAGTCCGATTGCAAGCACAGTAATTAGGAGTGAATGAACTCCCCCATCCTGAGATGTTAGGCAAGGGGTATTCTTTCTGGGAGTAGTGTCACTTGGGAAGCCAAACCAAAGGGAAAGGAGATTAGAGCAACTACACACTGCTGATGCTTGCATTACCCAACTTGTACATGAGGGAGCTTGCAGAAATATTCCATTGTACATAATCAGCAGTCAAGGCTGCTTTAATTCCTAGTAGAAGTAGCATCTCGTTCAAATAAGAGGTGGAAAGACATTTTTCTAAATGAATTCTACAGTGTTAGTTCAGTGGGTAGATTAAAAACCTGAGGCTTCTTGTTGCTGCTAAAAACATAGAAATAACTATGTCCCAAATTCACCTAGAGTGCATGCTCTTAAGTGTTGCTGGTTGATTAGTATTATAGTAGTGCCTAGGAGACCTTAATTAAGATCAGGGGCCCATTGTGCTTAGTAGTAGGTAATATAAAAAATGCCGCTGCCCCAGTGATCCAAAGCTCAGTGCATCTGAAATAAATTTGTAAGTTTCAAACATGGTGTCAATGACTAGCCAAAGAGCTAGATGCTAAACCCCTGGCAGCAAATGCAAAGACAGAGCATGCAAAGTGTTCTACGGCTGTCTACACATCAAGAGAGATTGCTAACAATTTGGCTCAGTTCACTGTAACAGCTGAGGGGAGCTGGGTTCATTTCTCCCTTACCCAGTTTGTTATTGCTTTCTGCTGCGGGAGGCAAAAGGTAAAAAGCTGGTGTTTTTCCACTAAAGAGAGACAGTGCTAGAAGAGTTAAACTAAGAAACCCTGAATGTTTAATCTGCCAGAAACATATGAGAAGAGCAATCAAATCTGGGATAAGTAGCTCCGAATGAGGTATGCCTGATTGCTTTAGGCCATGCTGTTTGTCAGTCTTTTAAAATTCAAGTCATTACCAGATGCTGATCTGCTATAATATTGTGATATTTTATCTGATTACACTTATCTGATTGTGCCATATCTGCTATTTGCCTTCTCATTTTTCCATGTATATTAAATGCAGGTGGTTTTATTATTCTGAGAGCTAGAAAGTGTTGACTGCTCTGAATATAAATGGGGATATTATATCATTAACTTGCTCTGAAAGCAGAGCCATTCAGTGTGTAAATCACATGCAAGGTACCTAGTGGAGATACAATAAACCATAATGTCTTGAGAGAGAAAGCAATGAGGAAAGGATAAGGAGATAAAAATTTAAGGCATTGTTAAAGAAGGATAATCTTCATAATCCTATTTAGTTCTTTCAAACGACCGATTGTTGATAATATAACCTTTTGTATTCAAAACTTTTTTTTTAAGTTCATTAAGTATCTCTTGGAGGTACCACCCTATGGAATGTTATCAATAATGGGATTGCGTAAAAATTAGGATCTCCAGCCCACCGTATGCAAGTGTGAGTTAGCAGAAGGTTTCAAAAGGATGCAATCCAGAGACACATTGAACACAGCAGCTCTAGATACCCTCCTACCTCCTCACAAATACGGCTCTGCTTTAGATAAGAGGATTCAAGGTTTCCTGGGAAGATATGCCTTACCACTGGGGTGAAGCTGAAAGGCAGAGTGTGCTGTTAAGAAGTTGGGGAGATTCACCAGAAGGGGAAGCCATGCCTTCAGCCAGAGCATGCCATTGGTTTGTGAGCAGAACACCTTGCCAATTTCAATGGGAAGTTTTGATTCCAACCAATGAAAAGATCTGTCCCTCTGGGAGGATGCACTAAAGTGTAATTCTTCCGCTTTGCTAACCCTCTTGGTGTCATCGCCCCTACTCTGATCTGACAGATTCAGATAAATGCCAATCCAGTTTGCAATGATGCACACATTGACCATTTTCTCACACACCCCTTTTAGTCCGGCTTCTGCCAGGTTACACCAGGTCATAGTGGCCCTAATGGTGATTGCAGAGTGATTGCAACACCCACCCTTATGTTTGTGAGGGAGGAGCTCCAAGAGGGTTAACAGAACCCCAAAAGCAGAGGGCAAGACCCAGTCAACCAGGAGATACAATGTATCCCTTATCCAGCCTCTGCTGCAGGGTTCCTGTGGCGCCCCAGTTAGGAACTAAAGCTGCTTGCCCTAGATTAGACCCCAAAAGTGGACCGCAGTGGAACCACCATCTGACCTCCTCATCCATGGATGATTCTCTCCTGGAGCTCAAGGGGCCAGACGAGCACCCGGTTGGGCAAACTACACTTCCTAGCACCAGCTGGGGTGAATCCAGCCTGGAATTTAAAAACTTCAGATTCTCAGCACCCAGGCAATCTGTATTACTGCCTGCTAGTGCACAGAACATGTGATCTCTCCACCTGGATATCTGCTCCCTGGACTAACCGAGCGAGCAGCTCTGCTCTCCCTTTTAGTTCAATCATTAGTTGTAGTCAAAGGTCACAAGTTCTTAGCTAAGTGCTTCCGCTACTGTGTGCTGTAAGCATACGACTGTGGTGACTGCACATAGGCAGCCATGGACTATTATGCCAAGAGGCTGATTATGTAAAGAACAGAAAGTACAGAGGGAGGGAAAGGCTGTGTGTTCAGAAGGCAGCTGGGGGAAATCCTAAGAGACTATAATTAAAGCACAGCAGACTAGAGCTTCTCTGGGAAAAAAAATAATGAAGGGAGAAAGAAAAAAGGCAATTCAAAAACCACAAGGGAGCTGCTCAGAGTGCTTGAGGTTAAAGAAAATAAAGTACTGGAAATGGGGGAAGCAGCCAAACCTATTCAAGGTTAGTTTAAAGCTTACAGGGGAAGCAGAAGGGCAGCAAAACAAGCCAGAAGGAGTTAATGCTCAGTCTGGGTTTATGGTGCTGAAGGTCCCTCGTTCAAAGCACAGGGCAGCTTGCTGGTAACAGTGAAAATTATGGGATTGATTTATTTTTTAAACTTAGATCATAAGCACTTTGGGGCAGGGACCATCTTTTAGTTATGTTTGTACAGCACCTAGCACTATGTGGAAGCTGTTCCCCTTTGTATAATTAGATAGTAATTGTAGCAAGGGGGACTAGAACTCAGGTGTCCCCTCTCCTGGACGAGTGTCCTGAGTCATCCTCTCTCTCCACACACCCCATGGCCCATGATTCGGGGGTTCTGATACAAAGTGGAACAGCTTCAACAGCAGAGATTGAGAAAGACCCACCCTGGAGTATCCTATAGCCTGGTGGTTAGGGCACTTGGCCTCCCGCACTGCAGTTCAAATCCCTGCCCTGAATCAGGCAGAGGGGGGGCCTGGAATCTGAGTCTCCCAAATCCCAGTTGAGTGCTTTAATCATGGGGACTATAGGAGCAGGGGCACTGTGATACCTTCCCCATTTTGTGAAGGGCACCTAAGCCCTCTTGTGCATCTAGCCCACGTAGTTTTTTGGGCTGAAGCTATTCAATAAATGTGTGTCAAATTCCTGACTAGAGTTTCAGCCAACCCCAAAATCAATTTTTCGGTGAATAAACTATTTGTCCAAAAAAATTCTGCCCAGCTCTAGAGAACGGTATCTCCAAGGAGAAGTGAAACAGATGCTGGGACACCAGATACTCCCATTGACTTCAGTGGGCTTCGTCTCAGACCCTTAGCCCTCGCTCCTGTCGATATATTGGCGTCTCTAAACATTATTTTCCCTATGGTGTAAGTACACAATAGATTTTTTTCCCCCTTGAATCAATGAAGATCTGCTACTGAGCAGACATTGAGGGAGCTCCCAAAACCACATGTTTTATAACCTGGCTGGAATTCACAGAAATAGGAAAATAAAACATTCCCCTATACTCACCACAGTAACCCTTTTGGTCAGTAATTCGGAAGAATCTACCTATTTCATTTGAGGAAATTACATTAGCAACAAAATATCTTTGCATTATTTTCTCTAGTGTCTTTTTATTTATATGCTAATTTTTGTAATATGTACACTATAAATACAGCTTATTTTGTTTTCATTGTTAAAGTTTAAGTGGTATCTTCGTGAATAGAAATCCAAGTCACATGGTGCAGCAATGCAAGAATATATTTAAGCGATATAAGACAGACTACATTGTCATGGCCTTGTATCTCTTTATATAATCCCAGTCAATATTACTAAAAGGTTTCTATTGTGAATGAGTTGTGCACACATTAATCAACTGCAGTACTACTGCCCTCTACAGGAAGGAATCAGAACTGCTTGACTGTGTCATAGACCATATCATGCCAATTGCTTTAGCTCAAATGCACTTGGTGCAGGGTGTAAAATGGCCCCACTCAGGGACATCCCTCTGGACCTGGAATTGTGCAGGACACATACACATAATCTCCCGCACTCTGGGGGCACTAGGACCCAGGCTGTGTCCCTCCTCCCTCCCACCATGTGGGCTGCAGACAGGAGCCAGACAGACTCCACCTAGTAGGACCAGAAGCAGCCAAAGCTGGGACTGTTGGATCCTTAGACAGTCCAGTCAAAGCTTTTCTTCACTTCAGCTTCACTCCTACCCCTTCTCCACCCCTTCCATGTCCCTCTCACCTCCTTCCCCTCTTTTCTCCTCCCCCCAAAAATTGTGGCACTAACATGATGGTTGCTGCCATCATTCCACTCATGTTCTACCTCTTCCCCCCACCACCCTGTGTCTGCCTTGTCTCCATAGACGGTATTGTCTCATTGTTTCCTTGTACTTTCCAGTATTGTATCCAGCTGTTGTCTTATATTTTGATTGTAGGCTCTTTGGGGCAGACACTGTCTTTGTATAACACATAGCACAAGGGGGTCCTGTCCATGACTGGAGCTCCGAGGTGCTATCACAATACTTGTCCAGGCTCCTACCAATTGCTGTTTACTTTTGGATCTCAGTGCTAGCCCTGGGTATCCCCATGAAGTTCTGACTATCGCGTGCAGCATAGTGACAAAGGCGAAGCTCTTATATTCGTTAGGCAGAGGATCTAAAAGAGTGCTTAATACTCTAAAACAACATAGCCTGAGCTAGAATGTGCCAACACCATGGCATTTAGGCACTAACTCACGACACCACTAAGTCTGTTTCAAGGTGCTGACTCTGCCGCCAGTGATTTGCCTGATTTTCTCCACATTTCTCTCTCCTAAATTTAGCTAAATTATACTTCTAATGAATCTAGTTCTGGTTCCTGTGAGGGACAGGCTTGAACCAAAACCCAGTATCCAAACACTCCCAAACCTTGGCCAGGCTAGAACGTGTACCCTGGGTAGTTTTCAGAAGGCTTAAGTGACTTAGGAGCCAGGCTCCCCGTGACTTTCAATGAGACTTAGTCACTTTTGGAAATTTTACCCCATAACTTAGTGACTTGATTCCTTCTCTACCTGTTACAGTCTGTACTAGGCACAGAGAATCTCAAGAAAGGCGAGAACAATCTTCATTAAAGCCATCCCCAAATTAAGATTGTGTAAATTGCATTATTAATTTTGATTGCTGGCTAACCGCGTAAAAAAAATTGCAGCCAATTAGAAAAAAAAGCTGTCTGCATACTAAGGATAGAAGCCAGCATCCCCTTCAAACCCACTTATTTTGCAAAGCCTTTCCCTACCCAGACCTCCCCAACCCCTTGCACATGGGTGCACTATATTGTCCTGATTCAGTCCCCGTTTACACTTTCAACCCGTGCAACATTGCTATTGCAAAATTCCCATTGACTTCAGAGAAAGCTGCCTCAGGCTTTTGGCTAAGCCATTTGGTCCAGGGCTCATGCATTTTTACATGCTCTTTAAAGGGCATGTGTACATTTGCAGTTCTCTGTTGGTGTTTTATTACTAATGCCTATCATGTTACCTGCTCAGAGGATGACATTCACCCCTATGTGTAAGGAGTCAGCAGTGCTGAGGGCCTCCCATTAGCTCTCTGCAGTGGGGTGAAATTCATCCCTAATGCACATTACCACTTATGAAGTCCTTTATAGGATTCTTATAAAGTACCGTCCTCCCTATGCCTTATTCTGTAGCAGGGAAGGGATGGACACACTATTGATAGCTGGAAGGGGGCTGGGGGGGAGGCAGTACCAAAACCTAGGGCAGGTGCTTCCACGAGGCGACCCTAGGCAGTCGCCTAGGGTGCCAGGATTTGGGGGGCGGCATTTCGGCGGCGGCGACTCCCGGCAGCGATTCCACGGCAATAAAAGCAGCTGCCAAAACGCCACCGAGAACGCAGCTTCAGAGGAGCTGCTGGCGCCGGCGGAGGTGAGCTGCTGCTGCGGGGGGATGGGGAGCTGCCACGGGCGGGGGGGGCTGAGCCGCTGCGGGCAGAGAGGTGGGGAGCCGCTGCGGGCAGAGGGTGGCTGCTGTAGGGTGGGGCGGGGCACAGGTCTGGTGCAAGGAAGTTTTGCCTAGGGCGCGAAACTTCCTTGCACCGGCCCTGCCAAAACCAGCATATTCAGTTGTATTCCTGCTGTTCCACACTGTTTCAGTTCCAGCATTAGGCCATTTTCTGCCCCATTTTAAGAGTCCTGCTTTCCTTTTAAGCAAATTATTATGAAATGCAAACAGAACAAGTGTCAGTATGTCCCTTGTTATCTTTTTCTTCCCCCATTAGCAACAGAACAGATATAGAGGTGTTCAGTTCGAAACCTAAAACTAACTGTGTGCACAGATAAACAAAGTCACATTGGGAGTTTGGACAACTTGGCACCAGCCCCTTCCTTACTCGGTACACCCTGGACGTTGTATGGGCAGAAAACAGTGATGTACAATAGAAGAGAACTGCAAGATTAATCCCTGAAGATCTTCTCAATTAGGCAGCATAAACAGTTTAAAGCTATTGTCGTCTGAGTCACTTCAGTCTGCACATACAGGGACAACGGGTTAGCACAGAATGAAGTCATTTAGCCAAGGAAAATTGACAGTCACTGATTTTATCAGAACTTGCTATGACTCATCTGGTATTTATTCTTCCAAAGGGTTTCCTCCCCACACCTATCCAGCCTCACATGCGGTTTCCTAGTCCTAAGGCGGCCTTTTTTCATAACCACCAGCTGAAGAAATAGGCAGTGGTGTCTTCTTAGCACAGGACATAGCAGTGGGATATTTTCATTCCTCTTTGGGGGCCTAAGTGGAATCGGGTTGATATCTTTATTCACCTTCAGGTACTAGGTTGGGAGTATGATGATGGTGGCCCTGCCTGGAGTACCCTCCTGCTGCAGGCCACAGCATGACAGACCCTTACTTCACTTTCCCCAATAATTCCACATCAGGCTCTCTTCCCTAAAAAATACTCCTTGGGGCTCGTTTATTATCTGGGTAAATAGTCCCTATGTAGTCCACTTATAAGTCACGCCAGTGCAAGTAGTCTTAAAATCCAAGGCATCTCGTCTATTGACATAACACATGCTACATTCCGGCATCTTCCGCCACACCCAGACTGTCAGTCCTCTTCCGTCCCTCTACCAGGATGGGCCAGTTTTAGGGGTGGGTGAGTGAGGTGGTCGCCCTGGGGATGCCAAATTGCTGTGCTGCTCAGCTTTTTTTTATAGGTAGTTGGGCATGGAAAACATTTTCCACCTTGGCCAGCATGGGCCTCTCCTGGCCAGGACAGGCACCCCAGCCTTTCCAGATGGAGTTCAAAGCTGTTCTTCCCACCAGGAACCCCCCCCCACCCCAGCTGCTCTGATGGGAGATCACCCTCACCAGGGAGCATCCCTCACTCCCCCTGGCCCTCTCACTGTTCCTCTGGGTCCAACCCTTCATCATGGAGTGGTCACCAGGGAAGCAAGGGAGGAGCTTACCTACTTTCAGCCCACACTGGTCTTTGGCCCTGGCTTGGCAACAGAGGAGGTCTCCTGCTGACATCTCTCTGGCCATCAAGTGTCTCTAGCCCTGGCTTTCTGGGGGCTAGAGACCCCTATTGCTGCTCTCCTACCTTCAGCCTTTCCCCAAGAAATACCTTCTGCTTCCTTCTGGACCTTCCACAATCCCCTTGGTCTCTGGCAGCTCTCCCCTGCCATTTTCCTGACTGACTCAGCCTGAGCTAAGGCAGTCTGCCCTCATCTCTCTTTTTAAACCCAGTTGCAATGCAGCTAAAGAGGGGCAGGTGCACTGGCCCTGCATCCTGTTAAAGAGCCAGTGTCACCCTGTGATAGTGGAACTGCCTCCAGGACAGGGCCGGCGCTTCCACTAGGTGACCCTAGGTGGTCGCCTAGGGCGCCAGGATTTGGGGGGCGGCATTTCGGCGGCGGCAACTCTCCGGTGGCGATTCGGCCGCAAGAAAAGTGGCCGCCGAAACACCGCCGAGAACACAGCTTCACAGGAGCTGCTGGCGCTGCTACTGAGCGGAGGTGAGCTGCTGCCGCGGGGGGGGCTGCTGTGGGGGATGAGGAGCTGCCACGGGAGGGCAGCAGCGTTAGCTGGGCAGGAGGCAGCGTTAGCTGGGCAGGAGGGGCGCAAGGTGGAAGCTTTGCCTAGGGCTCAAAACTTCCTTGCACCGGCCCTGCTCCAGGGACAAGTACAACCTTTCTAGCAAGCCAGCATCTTTGCTCCATTTCTGAGGTGGGGGGCCAGATGTTATGAAAACCCCAAAACATCACTTAACCCCCTCCTGCCCGCCTCAGCAGCCAGGTTTTGTTGCAGTCTAACGACCCAACTGTCCTGCTCTGTTAGCACTCGTGAATAAACTGAGAAGGCTGCTACATTTCTCTGAAGGGGCAGATGGCCTTTGCAAATCAGCATCTTTATACTAGGGTGATTTATCCATTAGCAATGGTAGCTAAACAGATTTTTTATTTTTTTTATTTTTAAAGGCAACACATGGCCAGATCCTTAGCTGGTGTAAACAGATAACTCTGTTCAGTGGATCTGGCCCACTACATTTAGGATATATATAAGCCTCCTTGCCATGGCCACAAAAATCACATATGAGATATTGAATACTCAAAAGTGACCAGTAATAGCCACTGACAGCCCCACCTATTACTTGTAGGCCATTAACTTGCTGCATATCACACACACAAAACACACAAAAGAACTGTTGGACTCCAAAAACAACACAGAACCCTGCGGTCTGAAGTGAACAAACTTCTGTCTCCACACGGTGAGATGTAAACAGCTGGGAAGAAAATCCGTCTCTCATAAACTGACTCGCAAATACATCTGAGACACCAGTGTTCACCTCCCTAGAGACATGACCCATAGGAGTAGAGGATGTGCTAGATAACACACAAGCTCTAGCTTTTTAGGGGTTTCAGGCCCCTCTGCTTTAATTGCTACTGCCCCTGAGGATTTCGCAGAAAGCTGCAAATAGACGGTGCTCCCCCGTTCTTGGAAAACCCCATCACGGAGCTCTCATACAGAGCCAAATCCTGACGTCGCTCCTGAGGCACTGAAGTCCCACTGGGAGCTCTGCCTCAGCAAGGACTGCAGGATGGGACCCAATTGTGAGCATAAAAGGTTTGTGTCCTGCAACAGGAACATCAGAGAATAGACTCACCTCACCTTTCCTTTTTCAAGACGATAATACTTAGCCTTGAGTAAAAAGGAAATAGGGCCGTACAGGCATAGAGGGATATATGCCAAGTGGCATACAATAAATATCTTCATATGGAACATGCAGAGGATGAGGACACAAGCAGCTTATCATTCACATTGTAAACACAGATTTCTTTATTATTTACTAGCAACACTTAAATTATTGCAAAAGAAGGAAATTGTTGAATATTATTCATGCTCATAAGAGAGTCCACTCACCGGTAGGCTCCCCCTCATGGCAAGGCGTGATACAGCAGCTCTCTCATTGACCATGGTTGCTATGGCTCTTCCTCATCCCGTGACAACCCTCAGGCCAGGTCACCGCTTTAAATCCACCCCTTCCAGCGTCGCTATTGTCCAAAGTAAGAGTCCCAAAAATATGTTTAACACAAATAAAAATCCTTCCCCTTCTCTAGGGCTCTTCCTCAGCCTGTTGCCCTCATGCTGGGCTCAATAACTCTCAAGGTGGGCTTGTACAGCCCTTTCCTTAGGGGCCAGGAGGGGAACCTGGTCCCCCTTCCTTCCACTCTGAGTTCTGGCCCAGAGCCCAGTATTGATCCACTGGGTTTGCTCCTGTGCTGCAGTTTCCCCTGGGCAGTTTTTCCCTCTTATCTCTGTTTCAGTGAGGGTCGTTCCCAGGCCTTCCTATCTGGAGAGCTTGCCTTCCTACTCTCAGCTTTCTACCTGGCTCTCACTCCAGCTCTTTCCCCAGTTGGGTTTTATCACCATTTCAGTCAGGTTCTTCCTCACTCTACCGCAGCCACCTTCTGCTCTTTAGGGGAAATGGCCTAATTCTCTCTCTCTCCCCACCCCGCACCAGGTGAGGCTCATTCTCTAATCAAGCCACCTTCTTACAATGCTCTTTACTGTCAGCTTTTCCCTCAGCTTGGACAATGAAAGGCAGAGGTTTTTTTGTTCATTGTCCACTTCACTTTTAGGTTCTGGGTGTTGCCCTATGTAGGTTTCAACCACAGCCAGGGAACATCTATTAGTTTAAATGCAAATGTTTTCACTGGAATTTAACCCCCCCTCCTCCTGAAACATTTCTGTTTTTAAGATTTTCTAAAAGTGTGTTTTTCTAAAACTTACATTTGAGGCTGAGCTTAACTTGGCAGAGTTGCATTAAAAAATATCAGAGGGGTAGCCGTGTTAGTCTGGATCTGTAGAAGTGACAAAGGGTCCTGTGGCACCTTATAGACTAACAGACGTATTGGAGCATAAGCTTTCGTGGGTGAATACCCACTTCGTCGGATGCAAGCAGTGGCATTACAAAATACAATACCATCAAAAGCAAAACACAGCTAGATATCCAATTGCCATCTTCGGGGGACTGATCAGCTACAACCATCACCAAACCAAGGAGCACATTGGCTCAGAGAACTCATTTTCCATGATTTTTGTTTAAAAAACAATTAACAATTGTTTTTGAATAAAGGTTGACCAACTGTAATTGTGACCAGTACAGCATTTCTCGTGTTTGTAACCACAGAAGCCTTTGTGTTGTGCTTGCTCCTGCCTACTCCGCAGTATAACGTGGGGTAGGTCTTCACAGCAATTAAAAACGCGCAGCTGGTTGCTGCTAGCTGACGGACTCACAGGGCTCAGGCGGTTTCACTGCCGTGTATACAGTTGGACTCAGCCTGGATCACGGGGTCTAGAATCCTGCAATGGGGGAGGGTCTCAGAGCTCGGGCTACGGCCCCAGTCCAAACATCTACACCACAATTAAACAGCCCAAGCCAGCCGTGGGTATCTAACTGCAGTGCAAACATACCCATGGAGCCTGATTCCCCATTACGTTACACTAGTTGTATGTCATTAGCTGCACTGAAGCCAATGGAGGTAGCCTGGTATGAACCAAATGTTAACAGAGAATAGCAGGCCCAGGGCATTAGAACGGGCTGTATCCTGCCTGCAGGGGGAGGAGGAAGAAATGGGGAAACTCCTGTGCAGTTGTGGGAGGGTTCGATTTTCTTCCCCACAAGCACTAGAACGGCCCCTAGGCATGGCTGCGCTGCCAGAGCCCAGAGAGAGAAGCTAAGTGCAATGACACAGACCGCGAGGGCAGCTCGAGGGAGCAATTTGCACCATTAAGAGGAGTTTCTGCAGAGAAATTAGGCTGCAAGCCAGAAACAGAGCAGCTGCAGCAAGGAGTCCCAGACATACAGAAATTGAGAGATCCACCTTCACAGGAACAGCAAGAGAGGAAAAACCAAGCGGTCTTAAAAGGTACAAAAGAGGAAGGGCCTGCAGTGCACTTGGCTATGTCTACACTAGGGAAATCTGCCAGCATAGCTGTGTTGGTCAGGAACATGATCTCCGCCTGATAGAGCTGTGCCAGCAGAAGACCCTAGCAAAGACACCATTTGATCAAAAAAACTAAGCTTGTGCTGGTATAACCAGTTTCGCCTGTGGGGGAGCTGGGGTGGCATTATCCGAGTACAAAGCTCAGCTTTGCTGATATTGCTGCAGCCCCACTAGGAGCATTTTGCCGGTATAGTATAGCGGTATTCTTACACCAGTACAACACTCCCGTAGACGTAGCCCTAGTATCATTAAATCAATACAATGCGTGTGTATAGACAAGTCAGCATACCTAATTGTGAACACACACAGGCAACCGCTCTATTGAGTAATGAGGTCGAGGTGCCATTTTTTAAACAGGCACTTTCCAGAGTAGAACTGCACTTTAAGCCTCAGTGACATCCAGCTGGAAAAATCAGTTATGGGTGAGACAGCAGGTGGTAGCCCTGATATGTTTAATATTTACTCTTAAAGTAGTACCACAAAAGCAAAGAGGGCATAGTAAGGATAACTATATGTACACAGTACAAATAGTTGTGGGGAGGGGACTGCCCCCAAAGGAATTGTTTGCAGTGTGTCATCTATATAAGATTCCAGGACTGTCACTCTGAAGCCTAGAACATCTGTTGAGGCAGTGTAAAGCGATGGAAAGAAAGAGCTATACACATGGTTGGGAGCTCTTTTTGTTTAGAATATCCCCAGGTTCAGTCATCACTGGGATTTGTGGTCTGTTACTGTTCAATTTTTAAAGTTCTCTGTCATTTTCAACATTTGTACACTTTACAAGTTAGACCTATATGACAATATGGGCTTTCATCTACCTCAAAGAAAAATAGCACGATACAGAATTTGAATATTGTATATGATTTTGGTAGACAGAGACATAAGCTAGAGTCAACCACTAACTTGTCTAATTTATAGTAGCTGCATTGCATAAGCATCATTCAAGTACTCCCACACTCATCTGAATTGAGTTTTATAATCTTTAGTAAAATAATTGGCTTCTAGGACTATCCTTTGCCCAATCAGACTTGAAGAGGGGTACACTGGGTTTCTACTGCAGAGTAAATTTACATGTGACCAGTGCAGTCGAGTGATCATAAATCATATGACAGAAAAGGACCTTGAGAGGTCATCTAGTCCAGTCCCCTGCACTCATGGCAGGATTAAGTATTATCTACACCATCTCTGACAGGTGTTTGTCCAACCTGCTCTTTAAAATGTCCAATGATGGAGATTCCACAGGTCTTCCTAGGCAGTTTATTCCAGTGCTTAACCACCCTGACACTTAGGAAGTTTTTCCTAATATCCAATGTAAGCCGCCCTTGCTGCAATTTAAGTCCATTGCTTTATAAGGTTAACTGGGTTAGGCAAGGTATCATGGGACAGAGGCATGCTCTACTCCTCCTTACTTCCTGTTTAATCAGTGAGAGTCCCTCTCTTCCCTCTAGGGTGACCAGATGTCCCGATTTTATAGGGACAGTCCCGTTATTTGGGGCTTTTTCTTATATAGGCTCCTATTATCCCCCACCCCAATCCCAATTTTTCACACTTGCTGTCTGGTCACCCTACTTCCCTCTCCCCTCAGGGATGCAGTTATATAAATCAATAAAGCCCAGATCCACAAAGATGTTTAGACGTCTAACTTCCAGGGAAGATGAGAACGTAAATACCTTTGTGGATCTGAGCTTAAGTTCCCAGCCTGAAATCCTGTAAATAGACATTTTTGCTGCATTGAATAGTCCTGTTACAAAAGCCAGGGTAATTGTCAGGTGGATGACCCATCTTTTATTTAAGTTTACAGAGGAGACAGGCTCTACTGAAAAGGATATGCCATCTTATAACCCTGTTAACATGACTTACCTTGTAACTAGGGTGATCAGATAGCAAGTGTAAAAGAATCGGGATGGGGTGGGGGGGGGGTAATAGAAGCCTATATAAGAAAAAGCCCCCAAAATTGGGACTGTCCCTATAAAATCGGAACATCTGGTCACCCTACTTGTAACAAAACTGCTGTTTGACTAGGTGTTCCCAAAACATCAGTGAACCTCAGATACATTCCAGCACTCAGATACTAGTGACAGGAGTCATATAAGTATCTGGATAGACAGAACCTGCTGAGGCTTGGCACCAGTGACAAGTCACCTTCCCTTCACCTTTATAAGCAGCAAGGTTTTGGTGTGTATCCAATGGTTCCGCAACAATGATCTGTGGACTAGTGGTAGCCCAAAGAGAACAGGTTGGCTAATATTACATTCCCATGTAAGACACTGCCACAGAGATGTTAGGATGGTGAATGGTGGAGGAGTTCTGACAACTGGGAGAGGAAGGGATCCATCAAGTCAATCTTTCATATAATGTAGTCCCTGGTATGAAAAAGTTGGAGACAGCCTTCTAGCCCTTTTTAAATGTCCATCATGGTGGTTAATTGGGCACTAAATACATAACAAGTTGTACTACGTTCAGCAGGGACTTTAAGTTCAGATTCCTTGAGTTCAGTTGCAATTACTTACATAATTCAACATGATGTTAGTGAGAAATGATATCAGGTCATCTCAGTATGGAAGGAAAGCTTGTGCAAAGAGATGTCTTCTATCAAGCTCTGCAAATGATCAGTCTCGGGCTCCTTATGGTCTCTTCTGATGCTGAGTTCCACAACAGAAGGCAAGCAGCTGTCCCAGTTCATCCTTGAGGATGGGGTGGTCTCTCACCTAGCCAGACTCTGACCCATTTAAAGTGCTTAAAAATTAGATCCAAACCCTTGAACTGGATCCAGAATCAAGTCTGAAACCAGTAGAATAGCAATGTGATGATGAGCAGATCTGTCTAATATACATTCAGTGATGTGATCAGTTTTATGTTCAGCTGGAAGTCACACTAGCATAGAAAAGTTCACCTTAGCTCTCTTCCTCCCAGTGACTCAGTCATCCAAATATGAAGAGGTAATTATTAGTATTTTTTATTAAAACCTTCCAACATTTGCCAAGCTCAGTAGCCATAATGCCCCATCTAGGATCACAGTATCAAAAAAAAATCTACACCTGACAATGTTAATTGCACTCAAAATGTTGCACTGCTCTGACACTACAAGATTTTTCTGCAGAGCCAGAAGTGGATATGGGTCTACTACCATAAAGCATTTGCAGGATCGGGACCTATTTCTATTGTTCTTAAATGCATGCTTAGCAGGAACCTACAAAGATAAAGGACATTTTCCATTATTCAATACTATTTTGGCTTCTTCTGCAAAAGTCAGCATCCTGCATTTCGCTCCTACAAACTAAGCTGAATCACTACAAGATGCTTTCTTGGCAACTCTCTCTGCAGGGACTTCTCATAAGTCAATGAGCAACACAAGTTTTGTTTAACTGCTCTATTTTTATTTATTTATATTAATTCAATGCATTTAAGGGGCTGCCCCGGCTGGAATGGAAAGAGGATGGTTACACTATCAAATATTTCTCCTGTAGGGTGACAAAAAGAAGCTGTCTCTTAACCTGATGGCAATGAAAGACAGAGAATGAATCATTGCTTGAGGAAACCAATTTATTTAGTCACTCCGTGCCACTGTTATTTATTACTTGTCAGCACATGCTGTTAGTTCAATTAAATATAAAAACCTGAAGTTCTCTCCAAGTCCTTCCCCCAACCCCATTTTTAAAAACACACAACAAACAAGAAAAATTACATGAATCTGCACCGCTAAAGCAGAGCCCTCTGGGTTTACTGTGCTTCTCTTGTTTTAATTAAGCATTGTTTATTAAACCTTTTGCAGCAAAGGTAAGGGGATTATTAATCTTTTTCACTAGCTGAAGATAAAAGTTTGCAGGGAAAGAGGACATTTATAAAAATACAGTTTAGAGTACCCCACTGAGATTCACTGACAGAAAAAAAAATTAAAATGAGGAAGCCAGACAAAGTGTTGATTGCAACACTTTATCAATACAAATACAGAAAGCTTCAAAGACCAAACTGTTCTAGTAAAACATCTCCTCTCTTTTGTGTATAACAGCATGGGAAATGAAAAACTCTCACTTTTATATGAGGGTGCGTATTATATATAAAATGAGGGAGAGAGGTAAGCTTGTGTCTCTTCTCTCTCTCTCTCTCTATATCACATACCTAAATGAGTATGTGGTTTATTACTTCATTTATTCTTGCATACACCACATTTGTTTAAACATGACAAACAGCAAACCTTGGAATTTACGTTCCCGATGAAGGGATTCATTGTTTGCCTTACTTGCACAATTAACCTGAAAATCCTTCTTCATGCTAAATGTAAACCTTGGAGGCCTATAGAAAAGTTGGTATTTGGAGAATAGTGATTCTTCTCCTTCCTCCTCCCCCCGGTGCCATCCCTAACATAAAAGGGCTTGCTATTCTAAATTACATTTCTGATCAGGTTTACACCTCCACTGTGTCAAACACTGCCCACTGATTCTTGGGACCGATTACAGCTTTCAATGGTATGCATCTATTATACCCTAAACAGCTTTACGAGGCCTGCAGTTTTTCATCCACCATAGATTTCACTTCACCAAGTTCGTTCTCTTTGGCCTATCGCTATTTAATGAACAGTAGTGACATTATCTTCCTCTGCGGCAAATGGGAAAGGAGATGCAGCTGGTGGCCAAGCAGCTCACCGCTCTCCTCCTTTATTGTTTCTGGGGTTGGATTGTCATCAGGACTTAAAATAATGCTAATCTCTGGCTATAGCAAGGTGAAAGTGCATTTTCAAACTGGTGTACTGAAAAAGTATTCTGCTAATTCATTTAATATTGAGGACTCCGTTATTTAATGAAATCTAGAGTGAACTGGCAAGTTGGTTTTCTCAAATGCACAGTGATTTTAATATTCTGGTGGTGTACACTTGGACTAATCAGCACCAAGGACGGGATTCGCCAATTTAGGGCGCCAGCCCTGCAGTCTGATCCTTGCAAGTGGATCCTTTTTACCGTTGCGCAGCACACTGAATTCAGCGTCTTTCCACACGGATCATATGGCATGACCAGCTCCAGGTTTACAAATTAGAAAGTAAGAGAAGAAAAACCATGGCCACTGCATCACGTGCGCTTTGTTAATTTATTTTGACCATTTAATTATGGATAATATGACAGCATGTCAGTAAATGTACAGTAGTCTATTCTTAAAACAATGAAGTCTTAGAAATGAGACCTCCCTATAATACTTATTCAATCTCTCCTAAGTAGTAGTGAGATGCTGCTGCTTTTTTGAAAGAATTATCAAATTGGCAGGTAAGCCAAAGAAGGAACTAGCGAAGTTCTGCTGTACTTTGAAAGGAAGCAAAAAACCCACACATATTTAAAGTTCCCAAGTATCTAATGCTGTACATTCTAACTTGTCATTTACAGTATTAAACAGTTCTACCGTATTGGTATGAAAATTAATTCCTTTAACAAATCAGTTCCTTTGGAAGGAACAATGGCTATGCTGTTATACAAGGTGGTAAACTGAAAGTTGATCCTTGAATAGAGCTGGTTGGGTCCTTGGAACATTTAAAAAGGTTTTACAGAAATTGAAGCTGGAAAAGACTTATCTAGTTCATGCCTCAGCTGTCCTTCAATTAATTTTTCCATTGCTATGTCCAGTCCAGGTTCAATGCATTTCTGCATAGATATTTCCTCAAGGGATGGAAAATATATTAACATATTTTATCAAATGACCTAGCCTGTACTTTAGTGAAGCTGGCTGCTGTATCTCCTTAGCCAAGAGGGAGATTTAGGAGCTCCCATATTAGTAATACCAGAATCTAACTATACTGACACTACAAGAATCATCTTGGGGCTAAGAGCCATGGGGGTCTCAAGAGACCTGGGTTCTATTCCCAGATCTGCCACACATGTCATGTCTGATCTTGGGCAAGTCACTTAAGCTCTGTGTCTCCGTTCTCTATCAGTTAGGTGGGTATGATGTTATTTCCTGCCTCACATTTTGCCTGTCTAGATTAAAAGTTTTTTTTAGGTCAGAGATAGTCTTAGGGCTTCTTTACAAAGTTTTTGTATTGCTTTAACTATAGTTGTTTGAAACTGGTATAGTTAAAAGCAATACAGCTCCCTAGTGTGGATGCAATTATACTGCTATAAAAGTGCTCGTACCAGTGTACCTTATTCCTGTACATTTAAGGGAATAAGTTATGTAAGTGCAAGGCATCTTTATAGTAACGTAACAACCTTCACACTAGGAGTTGTGCCGATTTAACTATTTTGGTTTAAAAACATACCTGTAATCTAAATAGTTACATTTTGTATAAAAACTGTAGGCGAGGTTTTACCATATCAGTACAGCACATAGCACAATGGGCCTTGATCTCAATTGCGGCCCTGCCGGTAATCTAACTGTAATAAAAATAAATAAGGAACTCCAGTAGTTAAAGCATTAAACCCACAAAGGTGCAAATTTTTCTCTCAGCTAGAACCAGTTAAAATTCAGAGTAACTATATAAAGGTGGGTGATTTACATCACTTTAACAGAGCAGACTTTAGCCTTGTTTACTAGTCCTTTCTTCTGATATCTCAAATTCACCCACACATCATGAATAAAATTAGGCTGCATGGAGCCACAAAATGGAGGAGGGAACTGCAATTTTATAGAAATAGGAACTTTTACAATCTAAAACAGTTACTAAGAGCAACTTTGCAGGGCCACCAGATGCAAAAAGCAAAAATTCAACTTTAAATTTTACAATAGTCAAGGCAGATCCTATGGAAAGGGATAGACTCTTACCATGCATTTAAAAAAGGGATGGTCTACCATATGAACATGCATTTTTTAACAGAAATGATTACTAGTCCTCCACAGTTTAATAACCATGCAATATTTACAGTTATGCTCTTTGGTTCTTTCCCCCTCTGACTAGAGTCAGTTTGATTAACTGGTATGCAACAAAAACCTTTTTACAGGCTTCAGATTTTTCTTCACCTTTTATGTATCCTGTTTACATATTTTAATATTAATGGCAAGAAAGGACCATAAAACATGAGACTTGACAAAAAAATTGCAGTATTTTAACATTTAAATTTGGCTGTAAATAAGGTAACCATAATAAACTTTTTTTCTCCACATATTGCAGATTGACTTAGCAATAAACATGAAGGTTTATATTACCGTGACTAAACTGCAGGACTTCATAATCAGTTTTTAATCTGGTATCTGTGCTCCTAAACTCATGTTCCTTTCCTTCACGTTTCTGCATCGATGACTTAACCAGTGCATCTCTCCTCCCTACCAAATAATCTGTTGCATAACTCTCACCTGCAATTATTTTACAACCACAAAATGGGCACAATGCTGACCTACATCAGTGATCTTATAAAGCAAAAGCAATGCTTGTAAAGCTAAGTACTAGTGCTTATAAAAATGCTATATTTGCTACTAGGTTCTGTGTGCAAAAGCCACTCTTTTTAAAAAAAGAAACTGCTTTGTTTTTTAAAACCTTAGGATACTCACACCACAGGGGTAAGAATATAAAAATTAGTTCAGATGAGAGCCTTTGTCGTTTGAGCTGTGGTTAGCAATAATGGGCATACATGATCTTTATAGCCCTGAATGATTTCAGACCCAGTTAGCTGAGTGACAAGCTGCCCAATGACAGCAGCGAAGAACTGCAGGCTTCCCTTGCTGCTGCTGTTCATGGGAGTTGTATTCTCTTGGACTGCAGGCAGGGCACCCACAAAGGGGCTTCCCCCTATAGAAATAGCTTCCTGGTTCGCCACTTTGGTGTGATTTGGAGCACAGTGCTTACTTAATATGGTCTTTAACCACCACCACCACATTAGAATGGAAGCATTTTAACCAAGTCATCTACGTGGGTGACCTGCTTTTTACGTGTGTCCTTTTCTAAATCCTATGAAGTAAACTGATGTTAGTCATCAAGCCTTTAAACACATTGTGATTATTAATAATTATTTTAAACAGTGAAAGAGAAAATACCTTAGCACAGATGTATTCAAACAAATTATCCAAGACTGAGGTTTCCCAGCATTTTAGGCAAAACATTTCGCTGCAAGAGCAAATACTGTAATAAAAAGAAAGCTACTAACCTGAATTGTTCAGTGGAAATGCCTATAATTTTTCTCTTAAAAATGACATTTTGAAGTCTAATTATTGTTCCCTCTATCAAGTCACCATAAAAAACACATTAAAGCCTCTCACCAGGAATAATTGGTACTTTTGACTCTCTGGGGAGTTGCACCTTTTTATTTATATAATACAAATACAGTCTTGCCAGCAGAGAGAGAAGAGGAACTCTTAGGGCAGCAAAGATTCATTTAAATAAACTATTTCTTTGGTCCTCAGAAAATTGAGACGGTCTTTCCCTTAATACTGACCAATGTCCAAGCGTCCATCCTACTAGGCTATGATTTTTTTTAATCCTGAATCAGCAAAGGCTTCCAACTTGCTAATCAAAAACCAATGTAAAGTTATTTTAAGAGTATTCCATACACAATTCAGGACTGTATTTTCCAAACCAATCGCCACCCCCTCCAATGTGAAATACTAACATTATTTTTAAAGAGAAAAACACAGGAGACATTTAAAACTGAAATAAAATACGGTCTAGTAAGCATTTAAAATACACCGAATAGTTTAATTGCACAGTGAATAAAGAGAGGATGAATCAATGCAGAAGCCTGCGTAATGTGGCTGATATATCCCTAAACGATAGCAGCCACAGCTCAGTATCCAAAAAATGAATTAGCCCTTGAGTAATCAATCACATGTGGTCTCTTCTATAATACACAAAAACAATCAGATAATTATTTCTTTGTAAACATCTTTATTTGATTTTCCTGGAACCCTTCCTCTTTTTTCATTTCAAGTTCAATTATTTATCTTCATCACATGCATAGTAAACCTTCTTTTTCCCTGTTGTACCACATTAACAAAAGCTCAGAATATGGGATTTCTTGATATAGACGTTGAAATAACCACCTTTGAAATTAAAATATCAATACACCATAAAGGTGACCTGAAAAGCCAATATGAAAATGCAGTAGAACTCAGAAATTAGTTCTTTAATGCCTTCACTAACCAGACAGTGGGAAAACTAAGTAAAGCAGTGTTTTAATTTACCGTTAAAAAAGGAGTCATCCCTGGAGCTACTCCTGGCAGTACTTCCTGGTTTGCTAATAACCCAGAATGCATCACTGATACCACGGCTTGTGTGGGGGAAAACTGTATAAAGTTGAACCTCATGGACTGAATGCCCTCTCCAGCCAGATCATAACAGACTACATTCAGCATCCGATGAAGTGGGTAACAACCCACGAAAGCTTATGCTGAAATAAATTTGTTAGTCTCTAAGGTGCTACAAGTTTTTCTTTCTTATTTTCGTTTTACATTCAGCATGTGTTTCAAAGCTTAAATCAATTTACATTTCGGCTTTGCAGAGCTCCTCTGAGGTATGCCCTACTCAGCAAAGGTTGCTCTGTGAAATAAGCTCTCACAGCTCGACGGCCTGGCAGATGTCTACTGAGAGCCATGGGAGTTGTGGCATGGAAGGAACCACCTTTCCTGTAGTGAGGATGTGGTTGAGGAGTGCCAGCAGGTAAGGGAAGCTGTGAATCCGTAAACATTTGTCAGCACACAAGCTGATGGGGTGAAGCTATCAATCTCATCAACAGAATGAACGGTCATGTGATCAACACAGATCACAGGAGATTAACCACTGATACGTTACCGTTCATTTTTCTCCAGTTTTAAGAATAATTTGTTTTATTGTTTATATTTTCTGGGATTTTACAAGCATTGTCAATACTATGGAGAACAACAGGAAGAGTTGTCAAATGCAAACTAGAAATGGAGCAAACACTAAGAATCAAGTTCTCCCGTCAGTTATACTGGTATAATCTTGCAAGGTATATGCGGCTACACTAGTAGAACTTAAGAGGAGAATGTCCCTACAGGTGAGATGCTCAACTGCCATGCAAAGCTGGCATAAATGAGGTATTCAATGCCTTAATTATTGGAATTATACATTTACAGCAATAGGAAAACAGATTTTATAGCAAAACAACCTCACTCTCCTGTGAGGTTACAGTATAGGAATCTCCCAGGCAGATCTAGGCCTCACCTGCTGTCCTTCTGCCATATTCTTTTCCCTCATCCCCAAATAAATTCCAAATTCCCCAGAAAATAAGATAAAATTACAGTACCAGAGGCTGACTTGGTAAGCAGGATTCTGTGTAGTACCTAATTGGTTAGGTCTATTCTCCCTCACACATACATTCTGATGATCATCCTCCAGCTGCTACATATAGTAGATAAAAGTTAGAGTCATCAGTATGGTGACTAAACCAGATGCAATTCACTCAGGTCTCTTCTGCCCTTTGAAAAAGTGAAGGCTTGTTTTCTTCCGCAGTACTCACCATAAGAACCCTCTCAGCTGCATTTAACAGTGTCCTTATTTTACAAGCAAATTTATGCTGCAGTCGGTTGGTACTATTTTAACAACCACCACCACCATCAATCCTGCTTCATCTTTAAGACGACACAAAAAGAACCTGCTACCAAAGTCAATGCCCACATATTTACCAAGTTGGGGAAGCTCTTTCAAGTCTTGTAAGAGCATTTTGGGTATTGTGCATCACTAAAACAAGGCCCGCAGATGTAAATAATGGAAAACATTTCAAATACAGCATATAGGAGTTACTAGTTTGCTTTCTTACTATTTAATAAACATCTCATTTGCTTATTTGCACAAGCAGCACAGAAAATTCAATACAGCAACATGTAATGAACCATTTATTTTATTTAACAATATTTAACAAGAATTAGACTCACACCTGGGATGTAACAAAATCAAGTTTCTTTTAAATATACTTTCAATTATAAAAATAGCACCACTTCTAAACAATCAAAATTAATTTGTTGCAGATACCAAATAATGGGAAAACAAGTTGTATAAAAGCAATTATTTATAAAGAAACATCCTTAAAATGAAGAATGAGTTTATGATTTTTGAATCCTTACAAAAATGCATAAAAATAAATTACACCGCCTTTCTAGAAAGCTATTTACAGGGGACTGAAAAGATTAAACCAGTTAAATATCAAAAACTTGAGCTCAAAATCAGAAATCTTTAAACAGTTTCTGATTCGCTGCATTATCCGATCTCACAAGATGATGCACTGAATTAACAAAATCTCACAATGAGAGAAAAAAAGCATTCATTTTCCTGTTTTCAGCTGAGATGTGCATGATAAAATAATTGTGGGAGGAGACTAGCCAAATAAAATGACCAGCAGTATAAAAACACCTACTAACAGTTTGTCACTGGAATTACTTTCTCTAACAATAATTAACTGATTGCTTACTGAAAAAAATTCTCCTTAGCAATTTTGGCTCTCTAAAAATTAAGCATGCTTTTAATCTCCCAAAGTAAATTGTCATTCAATTTTAACTAGTTCATTTATATTCCTAAAACCTGGGGCCCAATGAGAAATAAACATCTCAAATCATACCACAGAGTGTTGCAAGCAGATACGAGCACTGTCACGCCACAGAAGACCTCTTCAAAATAGTACCTTTTTAAGAAGCACATGCAAATCAAGTTACTTAAATTGCTAACAAGTTCAGGAGAGAAAAAAACACCCAAATAAATTAGCAGTTTAATTGCTAACTACAGGAATTATGAAGAACCTACAGTGTTCGTTTAACCTTTATTAAAGGCACCCAGGATCCTGGCATAGATCTATGACTTCTTCCCGATTCACGTCAAGTGATAACCCAGCAAAAAGAGACACTGATCTAGTGCAGTGTCAAACCAATCCATTTGTATGAGTCACAGAAGCAGTATGCCAAAGGCAATGAAAACCAACTATCAACAATTTAAGCCACAGGTCAGGATACGCAAAAGGGTTTGAATGAAGAATGTCATGCCCAATCCAAATGCACTTTAGCACTGAAGAGAAAAGACATCACACCCTTCAAAATAAATTTAAAAAATATTAAAATGAAGCAAGCTTAGGGCTATTTTTTTACATCGCCAGCCTTCATCAGGGCCTTAATAGCCCTGGCCCTCATCTCAAGCTCCAGAAGCTCCAGCTGCTGTGCTGATGGCTGAACATCTTCTGATGGAGCAACAGCCAAGTTTGCTGCTTTAGACTCCTTTGGGCTGGATTCTGCCAACCCCAGTATCTCATTCACGCTTTTCTCAATGTCCTTCTGAAGGTCATCTATCTGACCAGCTCCATTTCTGACAGCACTTTCTGGCACATCTGGACTCTCCTCTTCATTGCATGGGCCTTCTATGTCACTATCATATGCATCTGCATTTATGCTGAGGACATCACTATCTTCTCCCTTGCCTGTAACACAAATGTAACAAATAAACATGCAGTGCAGGGAGCCTAACAAAAATTTCCCTTTCATCTTAGAAACTGCCTCTGCATAAAAATGTTTCTCTTCACAGATTCAGAATATGACAAAAACCATTTATAAATTACAGACAAGTATTTCCTCTTCTTTTCCCTCCCCCAACTTTTAAGACTGATCTAATTTAGACAAGTTTTAATGCATTTTTTATTCCAATTTAGAAAAACATGCAATATACCAAAGCAGCAGTGCCTGAAAAATTTATTCCATCACATGGAGTTACATGATCTATTTTCCTAATTAAAAATGTCATAAGGTTTTATATCACAATGAAGCTTCTGCATTACAAAATGAAAGTTGATGTGGAGAATTTCTGGGACTGATTATAGTTTATTATTTTAGAAGTAAATTTAATTCTCGAAATGCAGTTTAAAAATACTTTGATTACTTTATAAATTACAATAAAAGAAAAATACCATAGTCAATGAAGATGCAAAGAAAGTCATACATTACAATTATCTAAATCTTTTAGTGAAGTATTTCAGATGGATTTGGGTCAGCTCAGTAAAATTATAAGAGAAATGCTGGTGATGGTTTTCATTTTTCGTTAAAAGCAGAGGTTTATTAGGAAGAGTTTAATTAGAAAAAGCAGTATAGTAAGTAAAACTAGCAAAACCTCCATCGCCGATACGCACAACTTCACCGTAAAGAGAGAGATACGATCCCTCTTGACACCTTGGCTCTGCAACTACTTGGTGCTTGGGCGTCATTTTTATCTTTGGATAATCAGAGGGTATTTATTTTAAGCAATAAGCAATATTTTGTTATTTATTGCAACAAAATGGCAAAATTACTGATTCCAAGGGTTTAATAGTGGCTCCTGGTAGGGTCATTATACAATAGTTAAGGCTGTTAATTCATAAATAGTTTTAAACATTAAATTATAGATTTAAAGAAATGCATTTTAAAAATACAAATAACTTTTCACTGTGTTGAAGACATAAGGCAAAAGATACATTCATACACAGTAAGATCCTGTACTGTATAACAAACAAACAAACAAACAAAAAAGATAGTTTTAGCGCATATCAGCATTAGGATATAAACATCTAGATAGCATAGTAATTTTCCTTTTTTAAACGTCCTTTTTAAAATTAGCCTTTTGCCAACTGCTTAAAAGGTTTCCGTTCTGTGGATGACTTTTAAGAATTACTAGTTTTCTCCATCTGTTCTTTTAGCTCCTAAATCTCAAATCTCCAAGGCTGGGAAGCACTATTGATCTGCCAGTATTGCTCATCAACAACAAAGCCACTGATATACTGGAAACCAATGAAGTACTTCCTCTGTGAATTGCTGTTCTTGGACACCAGGCAATTTGAGTTTTACTAAAGCTCAGGTTATAAAGAATACATTGATAATGTAGTCTAATACAGCAGGGAGCCAGGGTTTGATGCCTTTAACTAATTGTCTTTGTATCCCTGGGATTGTCCTCAAGATGCTCACATTTAATATTTTATTGTTGCAAAACTTACAGAAAGGATTTTGCTAATCATTCTTCTAAATACTAACAACAATTCCCTTGACAGCATGTGTTTTAGTCCCAACATGAACCATTCTCCCTCACTCTTAAAACAACAGCACAGTATGCATCTTTGAAAAGAAATTTTATAAGTCTGTCATTAGAGATGCTTGTTCATATTTCGGTGCCTTTGGTTGTACAGCATATCACAAGAATGCAGCTATGTGGGTGAGAGGCATTTCTGGAAAACAGAAGGGAGAACTGAAAAACCTGTCCATATCCATAATGGGCCATATTCCCCTTAGACTTTGCACAGAATTTCTTTCATTTGATGAAAATTCTGTGTGAAGATTAACAGGTAGGATATGGACAACTAAAATTAAAATGTTCTGGTTCCAAAATAAGTTTAAGCAACAAATTTTGTCAGAGATCAATTTTTCCTTTTAAGTGAAAACGAACACATTAGAAAACTCTACCCCTTCTATGAAAATCTTAGAAGAAATGCTTTTTGGTGTATGCGCATGTTTGCTTATGAGCAGGGAAGGAAAATCTTTCGAAAAACATTTTTCTTGGCTTTTATGACAGAAGTGTTATCCTGAGGGGGTGAAAAAATCAATATTGAACACCAAGAAAGATATATAATAAATGCACTTTCCTCACTTAAAAAAGAAAGGAGGAATGGTGTTTCATCCAACTACCTAGTCAACAAAAAGTTTCCTTAAGTTGTTTTATAAACACTAGAGGCATATTTAAGATAGCCAGCTGGGTTTTATTTACCCTAAATAAAAACTTCAACCTGAGTGCTGGTAGACAGAGTTCAAAAGAAACATACACATCCTCAATTCTGGAGTTTTGGCCCAGATTTAAGAAAGCACACAAGTCCCTGTCCAAACCAGAGATGCTTTCCTGAATCGAGGCCTTAGCTACTCAACATGTGCAATCCCAGATTTGTAACATCAGCTACTGAACATGGATGCAAAAGCATACTAACAAACAGGTAAACAGTATACGATGTGTAAAGCGTATACAGCCACATGTTCCAATATCGAGATCATCATAAATTTAGTCAGGTATGGGAAAATTGGTCAAATCCCTATAAACCCTTGCTTCCGGAGATTAGCATTGTTGATCACGTCGATATATAGGATTTTTGGTCTGTGGCACTTATTAGGTGAATGATGACTTTTTTTGGAGTAAAAACTGGTTATATTGGTTAAAACAATTTAATTCTATGAAAAATGTGTCCTCTTCTAATCCTCAACATCACATGGAGGAGTTTGCAATAAGCACTGATATACAAGGCCCATCAGTCCTCTACTAAAGTCTTCAACACCACAGAAGTAATGTGTTTGGGGTAGTTTGCCCTGTCTCTAAAATGCCTTCACGGCAACCTCAAAAAATGCATTTCCACCTCAGATGCAAGTTTCACGCCTCCTCTCCCTGCCTACAGAAAGGGATGAGTGGACTCTGAACAAAATCTTACTAACTTTAACTTCCCAGAAAGACCACAGGGAATGGATATCATTAAGATTAAGGAATGGAAATTCTTCTGTCTTGCTACGAAGCACTAGTCCATATTTACTTAGCACCCTGTTCAACAGGCCACTGCATTTCTATGGGGCAAGAAAAACTGTATTTGAGGAACCTAGTTCAAAGTTCAGAAGTTAAACTCTAAGCATGTTCATCCTTACTGCCAATCTTCACCTTGGAACTGATCAGATGGAGGGGGTGGAAAAACCTGAAAACTACTGACAAACTGGGTCATTCATTCCTGTCCCACTATCTCTATAGAATAGGAAGCTACCCAGCCTTCAAAGGTACAGGCTGTCCTAGGTTCTATCCAGAATGAGGAGTCTCCATGGCAGCACAATGCACAGTAATCACACAACCACTGGTCTACAAATGTTGTTTAATTAGCCGATGAGCTTCATTTCCCTTTTGCAGTTGCAATTTTACACAGTAATAAAAGTCTCAGATGGCATTTTTCTCATTATCTTTTTCGTTTTGATAACTTGTACTTATTCCTTCAGCTACAGTTGTGAAATTCATTTCAGCACACTTAATTCCTTTTTTAACCATATTTTACTCACTTCTGCTTAGCCTGCTTTGTCTTCTACCTTTTTTTCCTGTAGCATCACAGGCTCCAGCATGGAAGAAGAATGATTACTAAGTTATATTTTACAATTTATGCCCATATTCTCAAAAGCTCTTTAAAGCTAACATCTTGCGAAGCGCTGCTGTCATTGCCCAAAGCCATCATGATACCGTGGTTGATAAAGTCATAAAAAAGGACAATGAAGCAATCACCTGCAGCAGTCATCAATTCCCCGAGATAGCACAGAAAGAGTGGAAGAGGTCTGCAGGAAATCTGTCAATTCCGAGGTCACTCCATGTAGTGAAACAAGCAATATTTAAAGCGTTTCCTCACAAAGTCATGGCATCCTGCTCCTAACAATGTTGCAGCTTTTGTTATGACATTCTTACCTCCTCCCTCCATTTAATTCCCCTCACTAGCTACTTCAAAAAAAATAAACCATTTGCAAAGCTGTTGAGATAGGACTCAGAATTGTGAAATAAAAGTTGCAGGAAACAAATAATATTGGCACCTCATAAGAGGAATACTGTATATGAGAATCTGCAGCATTTACTGATTTGAAAGTTATTTCTGACATTACTATGTATAGTAAGTCCAAATTAAAATAAACAGGCTGAGATAGAAGCAGCTATAATTCTAGTTTCATGTATAAAATAATACTGGCAGTTGTTACACAGTGTTCATGAAATAGCTGAGCTAAAAGAGGAGCTGATGCAGGTTAAAAGCAGCTTCCAACATACAGTAGGGAATCAAAAGTACATCACTATCTGTCTTGGTATTTTATCCAGTGCCCATCACAGCAGTACATGAATGCTTAACCCAGTGCATTTCTGTCTGTGCTAAAAAAACAAAGACACTAGAATCACCAGAATGAAAAGCTGATTTTGTACCTTGCTTTCCTGGAGGCTACAAAAAAAGAAGGCTCATCTGTCCCCACCTGATCACCAAAAGCTGCCATATTGGTGTGATCACACCAAATGCTGGCTTGTTTGTATTTCTACTCTCAAAATTCGGGACATCAAGAGTATTGCTCAGTTTGGACTTGGTGCACAGAAGCAGCTTTCTTTTAGATAAAGCCCCAAATAATCACTGCCTTTAAAGAGTTATGTACAATACTGACCTTTTCTATGTAGAGTTTGAACCTGCAAAGTGAGTAGCACTTTCAGCAACACTGACTAAGTGAAACTAACTGAATTCAGCAAAGATAGATCTTTGGCAGCAAGTTGTAAAGGGATTATGTCAAGTGATGGAATGCCAACTATGGTCACACCAGCATAAAGAAAAAGGAGTTTGAAAGAATCTAAATGAGGGTGATCAGTATTTAGAATGATTTATATCCACAGAGAGATGATCAAAGTTCCTCTTTAGCTGGATGGCCAGAAGTGAGAAGAAGGAGTGGGAGGGCCTGCAGTCTTACTTCCCCTCTAGTATACTCCCTTCTCCCACAGCTGAGTTATTAACTGTGCTCCTGCAGAGCTGTAGTAGTGCTCCCCTAGCTACAAAGAGCTCCAGTCCTGCAGAACTCAGAAGGGCAGGAGAGGGATGGGAACCAGGATTGCAGATCCTCTGACCCAGCCACACAGCCTTGGAGAAACCGGGTGGCTGCTTATTTTGAAAGTAAAACTCTACTGCCATTCTTTCGCCTTCCATTGGACCTGGGCTCAGGGAAGAGGCTTTAACACTATTTGCTGGGGAGCAAGAAGAATGCCTATAGGAAGGCAGGACTCCACACTCAGGTATTTAGACCTGCAGGGACCCCAGGCTGAGGCAGGATTTGGGCTGTTTTTTAAAGGGTTTGGTTTTTTGCTTACAGCTACTTGTTTTAATTTATAGATCTGAAGATTTGCTCCTCCTGAAAACTGCTGTCAGTTCACCCCACTGATTAACAATGGACCTACGGTCTACTTCAGGACAGTTACTATTGTTATTAGGACTTGAAGTTCTGAAGGAATTAGGAAGAGCAATGAATGGCTAGTTGTTTATATAACAGATTTATCTAATCTCTTGCTGCTGCAAATGGTTATCATACTGAATGTATTTGACTGGCAAAGTGAAAAGATAGTATCAACTTCATGATAAAAATACATTTCCCCAAATGTATTTAATTTAATTTTTCCTACAGAGCCCAGGGAAGAAACAGGAGGATCTTAAGAAGATTCTGGTCTACTGATCCAGCCCTAGTAGAGAGTCTAAACATATATAAAACCCACTAAACTCTCTTCTGCCACTTCAGATCGCTATGAGTACAGTGCAAAAATGAAGAGTGGGGAGGATTTTTGAATGTCAATATTTCAGCATGAAGGCAACAAATGCCCCCATGTTATTCAAAAGAACACTCTGCTCCTACTGGAGCATCAATGGGAACTTTGATTGCTCAGCACTTCTGAAAATTAGGCCCATGTTTTGGATTTTGTTTTTTGTTCTTAAAAAAAGTGATTCATCATTTTTCCTTTCTACACTATCTAGGTGGCACAGATGTCTGGGAGCAATTGATTCCACTGAGGATGCATCACTGTTATTATTACTACCAGTTCAAGTATCCAGGCTGACAGTCATTGGCTATTGAAACTGATCACTGCCAAGAATGCAAGACTTCAGCTTTCTCCAATACAGACCTTGTTTTGACTCCAGACCTTCCAGTTTGCGGTCTTCCCTCAGAGAAGATGTAGAATCTACATTGTTGTCTTGTCTGGAAAGAAACAAGAACACATTTTAATTTGTACGCTTTATTATATAATGCGAAGAGGACTGTTTCAAAGAAACATAGTATTTGTTGATAGCCTGAGTAAGGGTATATCTACACTACCCGTCGGATCAGCAGGTAGCGATCAATCTATCAGGGGTATCTATTTATCGCGTCTAGTCTAGACATGATAAATCGATCCCTGAGTGATCTCCCGTTGACTCTGGAACTCCAGCACCGCGAGAGGCGCAAGCGGAGTCGACGGGGGAGCAGCGGCAGTCGACCCCAGGCCGTGAAGATGCCGAGGGAAGTCGACCTAAGATACGTTGACTTCCGCTACGCTATTCCCACGGTATTTTTCTGCTTTCCTCAGTGACATACAAGATCAAAGTTAATTATCCTCACTGCACTGGTCCTACAAATGAATAATCATAATTGGCAGTATCTTCCCAATATGAGGTGCTTATTTGCAAAATGCAGCATACATTGTCACGCAGGCAGGAATTTAGAAAAATCTAGTTTCAGTTGCATTCAAGGGATATTTGCTGTTTAGTTTTGGAATTAAGTAGCTATTTTCACCCTCACCAGAAACTAACGTTACCACTGAAGAATTGCTTTTAAAAAGCAAATTCAGCCCGACTATTGACCTGGGTTCAATATCTATTTCCCCTACCTTAAAAGGTTCACCTTTTTTTTAATTCTAAGATTCCTATACCCTTCCCCTCTAAGGTGTCAAGTCTGGAATTGCTTCATGTTGCACAGCAGCAAACAAAAAATAGCCTAAGAACCATGGAAACACATGTTTGTGGCCTGCTATCTACCTACAATTTTCAAATGACATTGTTTATACAAAGCAGGGAAGTATAAATGAGAGTTTGTAAGATGCGCCTGAAAAGGGCAGACACTGCTTACAGCAAGATCCTGAAATCATAAGAGAATCCAATTGTTGTGTTTAATGAGCATTTTGGCAGTAAAATTATTTTATATTCATCTACCCAATTTCATACCTCAGCTGTTTTCCTGTCTAAAGTTTGTGTAGTATGCATTATATTAACGTGTAATCAAAGCAACCAACCTGCTTGTAGATATTAAATCGGACCATAAAAAAAATGATAGTATTATCATAGATCTTACCATATTCTAATTTCACCGTTTCAATACTCAAGACTTACTTTTCAACTATGGCCGTATACAAGTTTTTTCTTAACAAGGTGGCTGCCGATCTGTTTTTCTATTAAATAACCACAGATGTGTTTCTGTTTAGAATGTCAGGCTAATAAATCAACTGGGAAGGAATCTCTTCATTTTGTACACCATTTCTAAGCAGCCCAAATTTGCTACACAGAAGCAAAAAAAGGGCACACCTATTTTGATGGCTACTTCCCTCGCTAGTTGTAGACATTGCAATCAATTCTGATTGGCCCTCCATTTCTCCCACAAGTTTGCACGCAGAGACATGCATATAGTTATCACAAGTGTGCAAACAAATGCTTAGGAAGGTGACTGGGCATTTGCACACGCAGATGCAATAGTTACGCAAAAAACTGAATGTTTGTCTTGATAGCACACACCCACTTTGACTTAACCTGTATCCTGCAAGAGACTGGGCGAGGATCATGCACTTCCCTCCTCTCTCTAGTATGTTTCCCTACCTGCTGAAGCTGGGTGAGATGTTATTCCAAATCCCTAGGTTTCAATTCTGTTGGGCTCTTCATTTCCAGCAGAAGGATGGCAGAGGGGGTAGAGATGAGAAGGAAAAGAGCCCAAATGTGGAAAGAACTATGCTGAACTGGGAGCTTGTTTATGTGAGCTTCCCTCATCCTAGGAACCACCCAAATGTTTCCCAACAGAATTATTTTTGCTGGTCTCCAGAAGGTCAGACATTTCAGGCTGTATTAGCTCTTAGATGCTGTATTTAAAACCAGAAATTCTAAGAGAAGAGTAATTTTGCTTTAATGTGATCTTTTAAACATGCTTAAGCAGGTTCTCAGACTTTCCTTCCTTCCTGCCCCAGCCTTGGGGGGCGAGGGGGGATAAACAACTCAAAAACTTGCACTCTTCCCTTTTGCCAAGGAGAATAACTACTGGCTGTTTCCATTGCTGATGGCAATGTTGCTCCTTGGCAAGCAGCAGGGTCAGCTCTTACACAATCAAATAGTTTCCAGGGGGAAAGATGCCAAGCGGTGTCACCTCTGCAGTAATAAAGCTTCTGCTGCCCTGAGTCTTAAAGCCAAAATTTCATTCAAGAATCAGAATCACCCCTTTGGCAGCAACCTCACAGCAACCCCTTATTTCTAACTATGCGGTTTGCTTTAAGTACAAGTTGTAGAAATAGCTACGTTTCTTTTTACCTAACAAAAATTAAAGACTTTTCTGTCAATTGGAAATCATGTAGCACAACCTGCTGCAGAATGTGTCCCTGATATTTAGACCATATCAACTGTTTTAGTTTAAAAAAAAAAAAAGCATCCCTGCTGTAAAGACCACCTGCTGTCAAAAAGAATTTGGGGTCCCAAAGGTAATCTTTTATAGCACATTTTATTTTATCATAATAGGTTGGGTTTGACTGGATTGCTGATGAAACTTCACCTGCTGGATTTTAATAAGCAGGTATTATGCACCATCTTGTGGCCAAGCAGGGGTAGAGCAGTCTATATTTGATTTTATTAATATTAATAAAAAAGAATTCAATTGCCTAAGGACAGTGGGCCAAATTCAGTCACTCTTAATTTACACCGGTGTAAAACAGCAGACACCCAGCAGCCAAAAGCAGATACAAAAGTGGGGAGCACCTCAGTATATCCCCCAGGTGTGGGGAGCAGGAGATATGCTGGATTTAACACTAAGGCAATGTCTTGGAGGCTGCAGGCCTCAGATCCTCATTTTTCATATCAACCGTGGCTAACAAGTGACTGCTAAAGTTTGGAGTTCCCTGTACCTCCCGGCTGTTGGGAAAGAAAGCAGTCAGAATCAGGGAGATCTGCTCTATGAGGGAGTCAGTGCTAATCTTCAAAGTCAGCCACAGCTCTCTCCTGCCTTTCTTTTTCAGTTGATTCCCTCCTCTCACCCTTCCAATTTTGGTACCTTAGGCCCTTCACTTCCATTTTTCCCTTGGGTCTCCTTGCCCTTCTCCCTTGTTTTTGTGGTGTTCTATTCCATCTTATATATTTCTTTTAAAATAGAGGTTGGAAGGACCCTCTCTACCAAAACGATAACACCTTCCCTCTTTTGCTGCTTGCCATTGACAGCAGCTGCAAAGTGAAGCTTTCCTAATTCAGTGGTTTTTAATTTGTGGTCCATGGATCCCTGTGGGTCTGCAGACTATGTCGAAAATGTCCAAATTGGTCCACACTTTTATTTGAAAATTTTTAGGGGTCTACAATGAAAAGAGGTTGAAACCCCTGGCCTAATTCTTTTAGGCTGCTCATCTCCTTCCTCTGCAAGGATAAGGAAGTGCAATTTACTAGAGTTAGGGCTTCCCTCGGCAGCACTTTAATGTGGCTTGTGTGGTCCTGGCAGAGTGCTGGAAGAGAGCTCTCCCAGCGCTCTAAAAATTCCACCTCCACAAGGGGCGTGGCTCCCAGCACTGGTGCACTGTCTACACTGGCACTTTACAGCGCTGAAACCTGCTGCACTCAGGGGTATGTTTTTTCACAGCCCTGAGCGAGAAAGTTGCAGTGCTATCAATTGCCAGTGTAGACAAGCCCCAAGTTTCACTTTACAGGCTCTCTTCTAAGGTAGTAAAAGGACTTCCCACACTGATCTTTCCTTGGCAAGGCTTGAACAGTTATTCCAGATTTCCTTCTCTGTTTCACATAAGAGAATCAAGTTTTACAGGACAAGAATTAATACATACACATCATCTTAGATATTCCTCTTGGAAGCAGCATCAGGGAAGGTGATTTGTTTCCTCCCCCCCTCAAGAGGATGACAGATTAAATAAATAATAAGCATTAGTTCTGTTACAGAATTGGACTCCAGACGGATCTGACTTACTAGGCCAAGGTTTCAAGACCCACAATGCGACCTCCAACATATGTCGGGGGTGGGTGTGGACACACACACACCCACACACACCCACCCCTCCAGCCGGGCTCGGCTACATGCACTGCAACCTGATTCATGGGCTCTCAGTGCCCAAAAACAATGAGAACCGCTGTAATAGAGTCTCCTTGGTACACATTGAGAACAGTCAGAGCCTGATTTTGAGAAGCAGACTCATTTTGCAGGCATGATTTTGTACTTCCAATTAACTGTGCCTGTAATTCAATGCCCTTCAATCACTAGTCTCTGTGATTAACAGATGGAAACAGGCTATTAGACATCTATGGATTTTTGGTGCAGTTGTGCATGTAGTTTGTGAATATAAAATCAAACAACAGGGTGAGGCCCTTAAAAAAAAAAAATCCAGGGCCTAAATTTTGAGGAACTATATTTTCTTGCATGCAAAACTTAATTGCAGTGAACAAATCTTCTGTATCATCACGGTGGTCTGTGAATTACTAATAAAAATCAACACATTAAACATCAATGCTGGAAATACTAGGTATAGTCCCTACCAGCATTATGCACTATGCTCAGGATTATTTGCATGATCGGGTCCTAAATTTAGATAATCAAAAATTCATGGGGGCCAACTAGTATTACAAAGTCATAATCAAAACTGATAGTTCTTTAGTTTTCAAAAATGATATACAGTATTAAACATTGCAACCAAAATTTACAAATTTGGTTAAGCAAGAGAGCTACTTGTATAAAAGGACTCAATGCTCATTTTTAAAAATAGCAACATGCAACTGTTTCTGAACCAGATGAAGGAGCAAATTTTCATAAATTTACCAAAATCCCTGTGGTTCACATTTTCTTGTAATGGAAAGTCCAAGCTACCTTTTATTACATTTTGCATGAGAAAGGGCATCACATTCAACGGAACGACAGGATTTGCCTCAGTAAATTTGGACAAATGCAAAACGAGCTATGAATGTCAGACTAACATATCAGAAGCCTTGTTTTCTTGTGTTCTATATATTACAAAGTAAAAAGAAACAAAGGATATTACATTGCTTACAGCTTTTATATGTTGCCTATGTTCATAAACAAATCTGCTTCAAGTCCTATGTTTCTGAAAATTCTTGAATTGCTTATCAAATTATAATACTTTCTAGTTTACAACTTGTCTTGGAAATAATTTAACGCACTATACTAGAGAGAAACTAAGAAAAAAATATGTATTTCATAAAGTTTGAGGGGTCAAATTCTGTGAAGAGGGACAAATTTATTTATTTTTTTGGGAGTATGGAGATAGGGGGTCCTATACTATACTAACCTACAATAGATCCTCCTCAGATAACAATGGGAGATTTGCATCAACATCTAGGGTTGAACAAGCCCCTTAGGTAGCAACAAAATTTGTAGTTAGTAAAGTTACTGTTGTATGCCGCATCAGCGGGGGGGGGGGGGGGGGGGGGGGGGGAGAGTAAGCACGATATTCACTCTGATTTGTGCACACAAATGTAGAAACTATGCAAGCTATTTGAATAATTGGCTCTAAAATGCCATCACTGAACTCAACAACCCATATTATTTCAGACAGTCTGAGAACTGTGGAAGACAACACTGCACCAGTTATACTTGATTTCCATTTGGCAAGTTTTCTCTCTTTGCAACCATAAGTACTATAATTTTTTTTAAGTGACCACTTCAGACTCTACAGAATCTGATTGTCATGAAAGCTAGTTAAATATCTTACATGGGGCATATCAGGTTCAGGGATGGGTGTTTGACACCAGTGTACTGAGTCTCAAAGAAAATTATAAAAGTATAGCATATCAGAGATAGTGCCTACTATCACAATTCACTAAAGAATTGTGCTGGACAACCAGATAAGGCACTTCCCCCACCCATGCTGGGAGAACAGAAAGGAAATGAACTAATAAAAGGGTCCATCTAAAGATCTGAGATTGCTGTAACTTCTTAATGAAAACTTCGCACAATGTCCTACCAGTAACTTGAAATAGGAGTCCATTTTTAAAAAAAATTATTCCCCGGTTTTCCTTCCTTAGATCAGAAGCTCAAGCCTCCTCAACATTGGATATGGTTTTATCTGGAGGCAGTACTTACCAGATACAGCAGCTCGTCGGTCAGATAAGTATTTTCTTGGTCTATCCTTTTATTTTGTATCTCCTTTTCCCTTCCTCTGTTGTATACAACTTCCTCCTCGCCTGCACATTCTTCTCTACTCCTAGGCCTGGTCTACACTAGGACTTTATGTCGAATTTAGCAGCGTTAACTCGAATTAACCCTGCACCCGTCCACACAACGAAGCTATTTATTTCGACATAAAGGGCTCTTTTATTCGATTTCTGTACTCCTCCCCGACAAGGGGAGTAGCGCTAAATTCGACATGGCCATGTCGAATTCGGGTTACTGTGGACGGAATTTGACGCTAATAGCTCCGGGAGCTATCCCACAGTGCACCACTCTGTGGACACTCTGGACAACAGTCTGAGCTCGGATGCTTTGACCAGCCACACAGGAAAAGCCCCGGGAAAATTTGAATTCCTTTTCCTGTCTGGCCAGTTTGAATCTCATTTCCTGTTTGTACATCGTGGCCAGCTCAGCAGCACTGGCAACGATGCAGAGCTCTCCAGCAGAGGTTACCATGCAGTCCCAGAATAGAAGGAAGGCTCCAGCGTGGACTGATTGTGAAGTGTTGGATCTGATTGCTGTGTGGGGAGATGAATCCATCCTATCCGAGCTCCGGTCCAAAAGACGGAATGCAAAAATTTATGAGCAAATATCCAAGGCAATGACGGAGAGAGGATACAGCCGGGATGCAACGCAGTGCCGCGTGAAAATCAAGGAGCTGCGACAGGCGTACCGGAAGACCAAGGAGTCAAACGGATGCTCCGGATCCCAGCCCCTAACATGCCGTTTCTATGATGCACTGCATGCAATGCTAGGTGGTGCTGCCACCACTACCCCACCAGTGTCCGTGGACTCCGACGATGGGGTCTTATCTACGGCCACTTCGTCGGAGGTTTTTGCGGACGGTGAAGATGAAGAAGGAGATGAGGAGGATGAGGCAGTCGACAGCGCTTTCAACGCCTATTTCCCCAACAGCCAGGATCTCTTCATCACCCTGACTGAGATCCCCTACCAACCCTCCCAAGGCAGTAACCTTGACCAGGAATCAGGGGAAGGATCAGTAGGTGAGTGTTTTAAACATTTATTTTGAATAGAATAGGCATGGTATGTTAGCAATGGGTTTTTATTGCTTAGTTTGCCCTAGGCGCTTTAGTTTTTAGTCATTGCCAGTGCAGCTACTCGAAAAGTCTGTCAATATGTCTGGGGATAGAGGAGAAATCCTCATCGGACATCTCCACGAAGCTCTCCTGGAGGTACTGTGAAAGCCTTTGCATCAGGTTCCCGGGGAGAGTGGCCTTATTGTCTCCTCCATGGTAGGAAACTTTTCCGCACCAGGCTAGTAGCAGGTACTCCGGTCTCATTGCCTTGCAAAGCATGGCGGCATACGGCCCTGGTGTTTGCTGGCATTCACGCAGCATACGGTCTTTCTCTGTCTCCGTAATCCTCAGAGTGATATCAGTCATGGTGCCCTGGTTTGAATTAGGGGTATTTTAGTATGGGGACTGATTGCCTGTTCCTTTAAATAACTCTACCCGGCGGTTTCCAGCCACGCGTTGGGGGCGGGGAGACAAACCGTTCATGCTGAGCGGTTCGCGGGCAGCAGGCAGGGATCTTTCCCGGGACCAGCCACGCGGTGGGGGCAGGGAGGCGAACCGTTCATGCTGAGCGGTTCGCAGGCAGGGATCTTTCCCAAGCACAGCCACGTGCTGGGGGCGGGGAGGTGAACCGTTCAAGCTGAGCAGTTCGCCGGCAGCTTGCAGGGATCTTTCCCGGGACCAGCGACGCGGTGGGGGCGGGGAGGCGAACCGTTCAAGGTGAGCGGTTCGCTGGCAGCTTACAGGGATCTTTCCCGGGACCAGCCACGCGGTGGGGGTGGGGAGGCGAACCGTTCAAGCTGATCGGTTTGCTGGCAGCAGGAACTGGCCACCGCTAGGATCTGTGCTTGGAACATGAAAGGAGAGCACTGCTGTAAAGTAAGCTTTCAGCAGCCAAAAGTCTACGGCTTACCATGGCCTCCTGATAGCTGAATTCCGTTGTCCGGCCCCGCTTGTGTGATCTGTACACCAAGACCACAGGCACTCAATATAAAGACAGAAAATTCGACCTTGTACTGAGTGCACATGTGATAGGTAGTGTGCATGGTCTTGTTCACAGGGAAAGAGTATATTCATTGTTCGCGAAAATGTATCTTTGTGAGGAATTCACTCCCTTTCTCCCATCCCACAGCTGCGAGTGTCTCCCGCACTACCCGTGCATCCCCCTCCCAGAGGCTGGCGCAGCTCAGGCGGCGCAAAAAAAGAACTCGGGACGACATGTTCTCGGAACTGATGGTCTGTTCCCGAAATGAGGCGGCACAGTGGAGAGAGGACATCTCTCAGTACCGGTGAGCATTCAGCGAACGGGAGCAGAGGACTGAAGCTCGTGAGGACAGGTGGCGGCAGGAAGACCAGCAGGCTACTCAGACGCTGCTGGGACTAATGCGGGAGCAAACGGACACGCTCCGGCGCCTTGTAGATGTTCTGCAGGACCGGAGGCAGGACAAAAGAGCCTCCAATTTGATTTCTAACCGTCCTCCCCCGCCACAAAGTCCCAACCCCCCCTCACCCAAAGTCCCAAGAAGGAGGGGCAGCAGGGGCCGTGGAAATAATCACTCCACCCCTACGGACTGCTCAAGTAGCAGAAGGCTCTCATTTCCCAAGATTTGATGGGTCCTTTCCTTCCCTCCAACCGCAGCCCACCTTAGCCCCCGTCAAAGTTTCATCCCATAACTGTACTGTCCTTAATAAAAATTAATTTTCTGTTAAGTACTGTTTCCTTGATTTCCTTTTAAAGGACGGTGTGCTTGAAGGGGGAGAAGGGGGTTGGTAATTGGAGACGATAGGCGCCTTTACCAGGGTACAGACAGGGGGGCAGGTTCACCAGAACGTCACACTCACATTGCATTCACTAGGCACCGTGGTCATTCTGGGAGGTGGTTTTCATGTTCTGTGTGGGGGGGCTCTGAGTTTGTGGTGGGGGAGGGCAGTTACAGATCTTATGCAGCGGTCAGTAGCCTGCACAACAGAGCCATGCAGCAGGGGATCTGTAACCGCCATCCCCCGCCACAGAGTCACATAGGTCCCCCCACACAGAGTTCCAAAAAGGAGGGGTTGCAGGCTCCGTTGAAACAAGCAGTCCACCACTGCGGACTGCTCTAGGAGCAGGAGCCTGTCATTCCCCGAGTTTGGAAGCGTCCTTTCCATCACTCCACCCGCTCCCCAACCGCAGCATGCGTCCCAGTTTCAACCCCTTACCGAGAAATCCTTAATAAAGAAGACGGTTTTAATGAACAACGTTGCATTTATTTTACTTTTAAAGCAGTGTAGGAAGGGGGGGAAGGGGTTTTGTAATTGGAGAGGATAGGCAACATTAACTGGATAAATAAACATAGGCAGGTTCAGGTTCTGCTTACACAAAGGTAATAGTCACAGGTTACCCATCTCACTCTGGAAGTTAGCTTTCAAAGCTTCCCGGATGCGCAGCACGTCCCGCTGTGCTCTTCTAATCGCCTGGGTGTCTGGCTGCGCGTAATCAGCAGCCAGGCGATTTGCCTCAACCTCCCACCCCGCCATAAACGTCTCCCCCTTGCTCTCACAGAGATTGTGGAGCACACAGCAAGCTGCAATCACAATGGGGATATTGGTTTGGCTGAGATCAGAGCGAGTCAATAAGCTTCTCCATCTCCCCTTCAGACGTCCAAAAGCACACTCCACCACCATTCTGCACTTGCTCAGACGGTAGTTGAAGAGCTCCTTTTCACTGTCCAGGGCGCCTGTGTACGGCTTCATGAGCCAGGGCATTAGCGGGTAGGCTGGGTCCCCGAGGATCACTATAGGCATCTCCACATCCCCAACAGTTGTTTTGTGGTCCGGGAAGTAAATACCTTCCTGCAGCCATCTAAAGAGACCAGAGTTCCTGAAAACGCGAACGTCAGGAACCTTGCCCGGCCATCCGACGTTTATGTTGGTAAAACGTCCTTTATGGTCCACCAGTGCTTGCAGCACCATAGAAAAGTAGCCCTTTCGGTTAATGTACTGGCTGCCCTGGTGGTCCGGTCCCAGGATAGGGATGTGAGTTCCATCAATAGCCCCACCGCAGTTTGGGAATCCCATCGCAGCGAAGCCATCTATGATCACCTGCACGTTTCCCAGGGTCACTACCTTTGAAAGCAGTAGCTCAACGATTGCATTGGCTACTTGCATCACAGCAACCCCCACGGTAGACTTGCCCACTACAAATTGATTCGCGACTGACCGGTAGCTGTCAGGCGTTGCAAGCTTCCAGAGGGCTATGGCCACTCGCTTCTGGACAGTCAGGGCTGCTTGCATCCGGGTGTCCTGGCGCTTCAGGGCAGGGGACAGCAACTCACAAAGTTTCAGGAAAGTGCACTTACGCATCTGAAAGTTTTGCAGCCACTGAGATTCATCCCAGACCTGCAGCACTATGCGGTCCTACCAGTCAGTGCTTGTTTCCCAGGCCCAGAATCGCCGTTCCACAGCATCAACATGACCCATTGCCACCATGATGTCCAGGGTGCGGGGTCCTGTGGTTTCTGAGAGGTGTGTGCCCATTTCAGAGTCAATGTCCTCACGGCGCTTCCGTTGCCTCCTCGCCCTATTTATCAGCATCTGCCTCTGGAAAAGGTGGACGATAAGGCGCGAGGTGTTGACAACGGACAGAACAGCAGCGATGATCGCAGAGGGCTCCATGCTCGCGGTCCTGTGGCGTCCACGCTGTCAATCACCAGAAAAGGGCGCGAACTGATTGCCCGCCGGCGCTTTCACGGAGGGAGGGCGGGAGTGAGGGTTGAATGACGACATTTACCCAAAACCACCCTCGACACATTTTTTGCCCCAGCAGGCATTGGGGGCTCGACCCAGAATTCCAATGGGCAGCGGGGACTGCAGGAACTGTGGGATAGCTACCCACAGTGCACCGCTTGCAATGTCGACGCTTGCCCCGTTAATGTGGACTCACAAACTCGAATTACTGTCCTTAGTGTGGATTCACACATTCGACTCTGTAATATCGGTTTCACAAGTTCGGTTTAAGTAAATTCGAACTACTCTCGTAGTGTAGACATACCCCTATTTGTCCTCGTCACCTGCATATGCTTTTCTCTCTTCCCCAAGCACTTCAAAATATTAGATGTTAGTAATGATTTGTGTTCAATGCAATGAATGTTTCTAGCATCTAAAGCTGGGCATAATATAGATGGGAAGCCAATACACTAGACTGCATAAAACTGGACTCAGACCAAGTCAAAGAACAGGAACAGCATTAGTGATGCAGATGGTAGACATCCTCCTATCAACTGATGGAGGGCAGACATGCATCCTCTCTTCTGGAGCTTTGTGTAGCATTTGACAGAGCTGATCATAAAATGTAGTTGTCCCACATGACAGAGGTAGCAGAAATCCTGGGGAAATGTACTAAAATGGTTTGAGTCCTTCCTTCAAGGACACACCCAAAGGATAGTGATGGAAAACTGTTCCTGTACCACCAGACACCCTCACTTGCCAAGTCTCACAAGGATCTTTTTTCTCTCCAGTTTTATTCAATATTTACATATAACCACTAGCAAGACATCATGGGCTCAAATGCCAACAACATGCAGATGACATACAGCTCTATCCATCCTTCACAATGTAAGAAAATTGACTAACGTGTGATATGCATGCTAGCCAGCATATTAATGTAAGTATTATCCGTATCATACACATACAGATAAGTATGCATTAAGCACAAATAACATTAAATACAAATACTGTAACAATGATATAGCCTAAACTGACCAATACCATAACTCTGTTCAATACTCTAAGTATCCCAAAAATCCTTGCATTTGCTGAAGTAAGCATTTGGCATAAGCAGATAGGAAACTTGTCAAAATCACGATACATTCACTCTATGTCTTAGTACAAACTAGAGAAGTAACTTCACAGGCCAGTACCTGGAATGCTAGTATCCAAAACCAAGATAAGGAAGAAACAGAACAAGAAGTTAAGAAACCGGGACAAAGTGATGGATTGGATTTTAGTGACACGTAAATAAAGGTGTAACTTTGGGATCACATCTTCTCATAATACGAATGTAACATCGCTGCACGAGACGGCTTCCCAGACACTGGTATCATATAGAACACTTTTCCTGTACTATATTATTGGCTTACAGCAATAAACCAGATTGATATTGGTTATTTGGCCTCTTGAATAAATTTCATAAGGAACCAAAAAGTGGGCAGGCTACACAATTTAGCAACACATCACCACCATTGTTATCAAGTTAGGTCAGTATTGGCAGAGATCAGCTCAAGGATGAACAGTTGGTTGAACCTAAACCAAAGCAAGATGGAGGGCATGCTGACTGACAGAAGAAAAGAATTCAAGATTATGTTACAGTGCAGTCTCCTCTGGTTGAAGACATACCCATAATTGGTCAAGTCAGTCCTAAGTTTACAAATGCTATTGGACTCCTCCCCAACTCTATGCTGTCACACTGCAACATCTGCAAATAATGTATTCTACCACTGAAAGCTGGCTAGAAATCTACCGCCCATTCTGGCAGACTATCACCTGACCTCAGTGACCTGCCCACTGGCCTACAGCAATGGAATCTACCTGGACAAGGACGAAGCTACCAGTTGTCGGGAAACTCCAACTCGTACAAAATATAGCAGTGCACCTCATCGGCAGTAGGGCATGGGCGGAATATTAAACTGGAAGCTGTCTGTGAAATGCTGGATTTTCCCCTACAGTTACAAGGTATGCTAGGAAACTGTTCAAAGGCAAAGTAACTTGTATCAGAAAAGGGATTTTATTTAATATAGAAATGTAAAGACTGAGGTTGAGCCTTTGTTTTCTGCATAACTTATACATGTTTTCTTTCCCTTTCTATTTCATCTTTGAATCTGTGGTTTTTCTATTAAATAAGCCTTCTGTTTATTTTTACCCCAAGTAAGTCTCTGTTGTGCAAACTGTGTGGAGGGCCAAAGCTGGTATCTGGGGGGATGGTTTCACACCTTTCAGGGTGACAAACCAGGGGGGGAACAGTCCAAGTGTCCAGTAGTTAAGAACTCAGGGAGGATAGATTTGGGGAGACTCAGGACAGGAAGGCCAGTTGATGTCACCCTGCAAGGAGTAAGTAGGCTAAGGGAAGCCAGGGTGAGCCCTTATGCTGGTGGGCAGGCTCCTTGTGTCAGAGATGTGAGTCATAGCAACACAGTGTTAAGGCACCTGAAGTTTACAGAGCAGGTGACAACCTCTTACTCTTCTGGGTGATTGGTAAAACAGCAACATAACACATCACACCCATTAAAAAAAAAAAAAAAAAAAAAAAGATAAAAACCCAAAAGAAATATAAATCCACATGAAAGGAAGAAGCACGTGACAACTCTTAGATATGCTGCTTAATGCACTACAAGAAGGAGCTCTGATGTCACAATGATGGGTGCAGTATAAGAACCTGAATAGAATACCAGTGAACAGATAACAGGTGCTAATAGTGCTGCTCATGTCGGATGTGACTAGCAGTACCAGTGTCCCAAATGGTATAGTTCAGCATCCTATCCCAGGGGGATAAAGACCAGCTGAGGATTATATGTCTGGATGCAGTCCTGTATCTGGAAGCAAAATATGTTAAAACAAATATAAATCTTCCAACTGCTAAGCTTCCTAAACAAAACCAAAGGAAAACTGCATCCATGAGAGTAAGGTGACCAAAAGCCTATAAGCAGTTACTGATTAAAAGCAAACATGTTACACTGAATATTTACACACAGCAATGAAAAAAAACATACATATGACAGTTCTCACAGCAAAGATAACTTGACTGCATTACACATATGGAATATATATGATTATTAGTTAGTAGTATCCAGTATATTGGCCCCTCATCTACCAATACAAGTAGTTATACATCAAGGACTAGTTTGAGACACCTACTCTGGGCACACTCAGAGAAGGCAATTCAGGAAGAACATTGTTTGGAAGGCCTCCAGGTTTCTACAAGATTTTGTGGGAACACCACCCGGGTCCTCTGCAGCTCCCAGATGCCCAGGAAAAAAGTATTCTTACAATCCCCCAGAAGCTATTACAGGACTAAACTGGGGAATCGGTACCTGCTGAAAGAAAATGGGAAAGCAAAATGGGGGACTGACAAGCAGCTGAAGAACTCACTTCCCAACCTCAGAGTACAGGGAAGAAGCAGCTTGCCTGCTTTGTAGACAAATACTAGTTGACTGGCTCCCTCAATTAACTATACCTCATTTAGCAAAAACCTTGGAATGTCCCAAATCCTTTGGCTTAATGGTGTATTGTAGAACAGCAGCATAGAAGCAAACAGTGTTGTAAATAGTATATTAAAGATCTGACCAATTGCATGTTAAGAAACTGCACACAGCTCCGAAGCTATGGAACAGATCTATCAGGGCAGTGTTTCTCAAATGTGGCCACCAGCAGATTTTTTTGCGGCCACGACAGCCTCCAAAGCATGGGCGGAGATTGGGGGGACAAAGCAGCAAGACCCTTCCTGCAGCGCCCAATTTTTGCTCCTCAATAGCTATTACCAAGGGCAGCAAGATGCACTGTTTGTTGGTGCTGCCAGCAGGGACCAATACCCTGTTCTGTGCAGGCTCCTCGGGGCTCTGGGCAGCACCTCTGAAGATACGTGGTGCCGGTGTGCGCAGCACAGGAGACAGCTCGTCAGTGGAGGCATTTGGTCACCGGGGTGCTCCCCTGGGCAGTTTCCCCAACCCTGCCTCACCAGGGCCTGGGGAGCCTGGGACTCTGCAGGTGGTCCAGTGAGATCCCAACCCACCTTCCCCAGGACGGGTTCTCGCTGAAGGGCCACGGAAGGCAGGGACAGAGAGACCAGTCGGTGCTTCCCTTGCCTGGGATCGGACTCGCTGTTTACAGTTGCTGTAGCTACCGCTGCAGCTCAGTGGCTCCGCGCTGCGGCAGAGCTTGGCAACTCCCCGGCAGGGTGAGGGGACACGCTCTGAGCACAAGACTAGGAGCAAAGTCTGGGTAGAACTGTTGTACAGACATCCACCTTTTACCAAAAAAGCAAAAGAACAAAACAAAAAAGACAAACGTGCAAAGCACCTTATTTGTGTTTCGGTCCAGTAAAGAACAGAAAGAACTGTACATTATTTTTTATTCTTAAGTCTGCAAAAAACTACATAAACAAATTACAATGACTTGGACAAATATATGTGCCTGTTTATTTGTTTTCCTAAAGGTAGGTAATTATTTTAGGAAAAATTATCAGAGCAGCCACCAGCAAGAGTTGGTGGCCACATTCTGAGGCCACTACATTTTTTTTTTTTTTTTTTTTGAGAATCCATGTATTAGGGTACCAATTTGCAGAGTCCTAGCAAACGTTGGCCCTGATCCTGTAACCCTGCTGTATGCACAACTCATACTGATTGAAAGATTCTACATGGTTTCCAACCTGAAAAAGGCAGATGACAGGATAACAATCATATCGTAATTTGATATGAGCTTTCTACATACTAATGGCGTCTACTACAAATTTTCATAAATCTTTTTACATTTTGAGTTTAATGAAACATTCAGTATTCCATTTCATTGTGGGGACAGGATTTATATGCATCCATTAGTAAGACAAAGCTCTTATCAAACTATAGCCACTTATAAACTATAACCACTGATTCAAATTCTGAGTGGACTTGGGAGACGTCCAGAACTAACCTTTGCAACTTAAGCGTATCCCACTATATACTTGTGGGCAACCAGACTGAAATGTAGACAGAGTTGGAGTAAGACTTTTGGAGACAGAAGCAAGAGCTTTCCTATTTTTTAAGGCAAAAATGTGGCATGAGCAAAATATTCCTCCAAGGGTCAGGAAACCATGTTTTTAGCCCATTTCTGATTTACATCTAATTTGTCAGGTGCTGGGCTTGAGGCTCCATGAGGCTTTCTGAAAGTCACAGTGAATTCAGTTAGTGGTTACATAGAAATTAGAACCTAGAGTTTCTTGGCTCCAGTTCCTCTGCTCTTAACTGCCAGGCCAGAGCACACAGCTCTTTTTATTTTATCAGATCTAATCACTGCGCCTCTTCCGATATCCTTTCACAACTGACAAAAATTATACCTTCAGTAAAACCCATCCATCCATGGAAATTTTAAAAGTTTACAAAAATGTTGACTTTGAATAGATGTGATTACTTTAAATAAAGTCAGCAGGACTGAAGATGCAATCTAATTGATCAATGGTAATTCAAAGTATGATAAATCTTTGATTACACACTGGGACACGTTCTTCACATCTACATGTCTATGAAAACAGAGGAGACAAATGGGATTTGTTTTTTTAAAAACTTTAATGTCGTCTCATTAATATAATTCAGGAATATAGAAAATATAACAGTTTACATAAAATAAGTCACTTCAACCCAAAAGCTGTATTGAACTGCCCAGAAAATCATTTGGTGAGTATTTTTCTGAAAAGACTGTCTTCCAAAAACAAAGATATATTCCCCTATTTGAATTGGTTTTGATCTTACATGACTTTACATTGTTTATAATCCCTGGAAAATTTTTAAAATTTACTTTATCAGCTTTTCTGTTATTTCCTGAAGAGTGCCATATTCAAGCAGTCTCCTCTCTGATATGGTACAGTTCTGACTGAAACACTGTTTTCTAAAAGCTCTTACTGGCTTTCAACTTCAATTTATATTCATTTATAAATGGCTTGAAAAAATTACTTAACACATACTGGCCCAAAGATTAAGACTACTTAGGTGAAAGATATTGTGACCATATCTCCTGACTGCACCTTGTTCAGGGACTGCATCCTTTGTTCAGGGACCTGTAGCTTGTATATAGTTCTGATAGTTTTCCAACTCCCCCAGAATTCTCTTTGACTACTAGAAGGCAGAAAAGGAACATTTGTCTGTTCCCCTCTTTCTTCCCTACCCATTCTCAGATATACCAGCTGCTGCAGGAGGTATGGGTGTCTCCAGTATTCTACACCCCCCTTGGCCTTCTACCTTCACAGAAGCCAGTAGGGATGTAAAAGGTTAACTGGTAAGCATTAGTCTGACCGGTTAACCCACCTGAACCGTTAACCCCGGGTCTGCCAGCCTAGTGGCCCCACTGCCCAGCTCCGGGCCCCACCGGCCAGCGGGATCAGCCCCACCACTTAATCGGTTAACCATTTAAACGTATTTTTAATCATTTAAATGTTTAACTTTTTAAATGATATTTATATCCCTAGAAGCCAAAGCTGCATGCTACTCGACACTGCATGCCCAGCTTCTGTTTTTGACCCTTTTCCTCAGGAACTTAAAACAGTGCTGCTGCTGCTGCTGCTAATAGCTTTGTCTGTCAGCTGCAGAGCTGAAACTAGCAAGACTCTTGTCAGTTTCACTGCTCCCCACAGGGTTCTGCATAGGGGCAGTGAAAACTGACAAGACTCTGCTCCAATATTCTTACCCTCTCTCATTTTGTCAAACTACAGCAGAATAAAAATTGGCCAGTATCTTTGGAAAACTGCACCGTGGTGGTCTGATTTACATTTGGCTCTTGTCTGGAAGGTTATCTTCACAATCGTAAGGGCTGAAGTATCCTTTTCTTTTAAAATTTGAAGTTTAGATTCTGTGGAGGTTAATAGTATTCCCCTGAGAAAGCTTCCTATGCTCTACGGGCAAATGGATTTTGCAATCCCTTCAGATATATACTAGTTAAAAATTATAAAAACCCTTTTTTCCCTTCACATTTTTATTTTTACTGTTGTATTCACTCAACACTATTTTCATTAGTTTTTTCCCCTAAAGTCACTAACTATTTTATTTGCATGTAAATACCATTTTTATTCCATTTATTTTGGCTGGAAGTCATGACTACCTGCTTTGAACACTAGTTTTGAAACACCTATGAGCTACAGAACTACAATCCTGAATCTTGACAGAACTGATTCAGCCCTTATCTTTCTGAGATAGACTGAGTTCTGTACACTTCACTATTAGGTCAAACCTTAAAAACATGGGCCCCCCCCGCATCTCCCCACAGCCATTAAAACCTTATAGCACTTTTTATAAGCATAGGATAATCCCTCAGTATCCTTGGCCAACAGGATCCTCTACTCACCCTAATGAACATTTCACTGGCTGTTAACTATATTTCCAGTGGTGGATGAAGGGACGAAGAGACTGCTTGACATATCTAGGTCCTGATGTTACAAAGTGCTTAGCTCATGGATTCCCATAAAAGTAGGAGGCACTCAGCACATCACAAAGGGTGATCAGCACCTCACAGGATCAGACTCACAGTTTGTAAAGGGCTTCAAGATTCATACAGGATGAAAGTGATATATTTTCCTGGTTTTACTTTTGCACACAGACTAATATGGCTACTACACTGAAATAAGTATTAATGTTAACTGCAACACATGCATAGTCCCCTAAATCAGAATTCTTTATAATGGCATCTTAAATATGCAAAGCAGCACAATGCACACAAAAAAACCCACTAAGCTCTTACAAGAAACACAAAGTAGTCTAATAAGGAGCCTCATACAACTTCTGCAAAAAAGGATGAAAGGTATTTCTATTCTAATCTGTTCTTTAGCCCTGATTCTACAATTAGATCAGTGCAGGTGGACTTTGATGTCTGGACAGTGCCAAAGTAGGGCTATGCATGGGTTCAAGGGTCCATCTGTGTGGATGAGATGTCACACTAAGGCTAAACTTTCTTTTTATTAAATGAACAACGCAATGGTTTGGTTTTGGTAGGACTGATTTATGGAAAGAAAATTTAATGGAGAGTGATGGGGCCAAAACTGTGAGGGTCTGTCTAAGAGAGATTTACAATACAACTTTGTCTTCAACGCAGATAAAGTGTTAGTACAGGTTTTCAGAGTTGGACCCTAACGATACCACTCATATTGGCTTCAACTGGATTAGCCATTTGAGTAAGGGTGCGAGGGGGTATTGTGGCCTTTGGTGCTACTGTGAACCGAGGTAGAGGAAATCAAAACCTCTTTCAAGTTTGTTGTTTTTTACTCACTGACTGATTGATTCAACTCCGGTCTTATCTCCACCACGGTCTGCATCTTCATCAGTATCAGAATCAGCACCAGTCTCACCTTGATGTATAAAATTTCAGCATATGAGTTTATAGCCAAGTGTTGCTTCCTACCTGCTTTGAGTTATTTGCAAAACTTAATTGTACCCAAAGTCAACAGTGTAGTTTTTCCAGTTGAAGGAGATGTTCTAAAATTACATTTACCCAAAAGAAAAAGCAATGTCTGAAACTGCTGCTGCCCACAAGCTGAGACTAGTTTGAACTATCCTTTATCCATTAACGTATATGAAAATCCAGCTGGTTGGGGCAATTCCAGCTTTGTTACTGTACTAAGGGTAAAGGGCAACGAAAGGTAGAGAATCAATTCAAGGCTCTCTGCGTCACATAAGCCCCAAAATGAGCTACACTAGAGGGGTTATAGGTGGAACACCCACTCAGAGGACCTCTGCATTTCCTTCAACCAAAGGGGAGCTCAACACTGGCACACAAAAGTTAGCAATAAACAAGCCAATGTTGAAGGGAATTTGGCAGACCAGAGAAGGTACCACTGGGTCTGAGCCATGTATTATCTGTGAATACATGGATCTAGTAGCTGAGAGTCCCCAAGTAGGGAATGCAAAAAAGGCTGCAGACACTATTCCAGCTCATGGGGTTGAATGCAGCCACAGAGCAGCTACACGTCAACCCCAGGGCCTGTCATGCAGCACACCCATATAAAACTCAATTACAACACACTAAACTGTGGCTTGCTCCAAGTGCTTGTACAAGAAAATATGACACTGCATTGCGTATGTAGCCTGTGCTAGGAAGTAACTAGAACAGCCTACATGGGACTGCTACACACCTTCATGCATTGGGTGGGGGAATAGGTAGAACTATGACTCTACCCCAATGCATCAGCCAGCACAGCTGAGCTGGTACAGCAGGGGATGTAATCTGCTACTCATACATAACAATAGCAAATTATTTCCCTCTGTAGCACACGGGGATCCAAGGAAAGAAGTATGGCTATTAATAGTCAATTCCCTTCCTGGTCTGCTCCTGGGGCAGCATCATACTGCCCTTTGCTATGGGCTGAGAGGAGATTCTGAGTCTAACCCTATGACTCTATACAACCACCATGAATTTCACTTTAGTAGAACAACGATCTAGAGCTGGTCAGAAAAAGGGATGTTTCCTGCAGAAAATTTAGATGAAAATAAAAAAAAATCTGTTTTTCTTTAAAAAAATTTCCATGGAAAAATTATACTTTTTGTTGAAAACTGAAAATTTTAGGGTGAAAAACATCGAAAAAATTTCTATTGAGAAAAATCATAATTAAATATTTGATGTTGGATCAGTTAAACTTTAAACTGTGTCAATTCAGGAAAATCGCAGGGGCTCAGGAGGTGGCAGTTTAATGTCAAATCAACACAAAAGAAAAACATGTCAATTTGAAAGTGTCGAAACATTGCTTTTTGTCAAAAAAACCTCCCAAAAGTATAGTTTTCCACAGAAAGACACTTTGCATGAAAAATTTTGTTTTGTCAAAAACCATTATTTTCCATCAAAAAATAGTTTAGACAAAGTTTTTGAGCAACCCTAGACATCTCACAGCAGAGGACATTGGATAATACCTATTGATAGAAAAATGTGGTTAACTTAAGAGCTATTGTCTTATTACATATATTTTGGTTTAAGTATGTAGAAAAATATATGTAGCCAGATAATTTTAACTTTTTACATTACTAGAAGTTTATTCCTTTCAAGTTATTCATTTTAAGAAATTTCTGGGGATGCAGTGGTTTGATATTCAGAAAAGACCTATCTTTAAGGTAGATTTATTTAACTGGGCACTATTGTACAATTAAAGATCAAAATCTGTAGAATTTACCATAAGAGAAAATAAAGAGCTAGTTCTTACCTTCAAGAATCTTCAGGAGTTTTTTCTCAGATAGAAGTTCTAACTGATCGAGGCAAAGCCTTTTGATTTCCTCCATGGAACAATTCTAAGAAGATTGAGGCAATAAATTAAAACAAAAAAATCCACATTCATAATCCACATATCTGAGGAGAAGCATATATGCAAACCACAATCAACCCTCCACTCCTACCAAAAATTAAACTGATCAGCACCTCACAGGACCAAAAATTAAACTGTTGTCCTTAAAGTGAAAGAACCTGAAATCATTGAGAGATGCAGATGAATCAAATCTGAAAAAAAACAATACTTTCTCTCTTCATCCCACCTCAAAGGGCTTTTGAATTCTTGCTGAGACCTGATGATCTTCTCTACCCTCTCTGATCCGGACAACCACCTTTGGAAGATGAACTGCAAACATAACATGAACATTCCAGCCAATTCAGCTCTACCTGCTGCATGTCCTCATTAACCAAACTAGCAGGGATATTATGTACATCACTCAAAGTTTCAGTTCCTCTTGTACACTTCATGAAACATTCTGCTCAGCAGCAGCTCCTTTTTTGCTGTGATGCACCTTCCTGAGATGTCACAGCCATCAGGTAACTACAAAGGAGCAATAAGACACCTTGGGTGTGTGTATGTGTGTTCAAAGTTAGGTATTTAACAACAATAAAAAAATAAAAACTGACAAAATATAAAGATACAGTTTCTGAAAAACTACACAATATTAAGTGTCTGTTACCTAATCCTCCTGTAGATTCTATGGTGGCTGTGACATCTGAACAAAGTGCAAGCTAGTGCGTCATTATGGAGGAGAAGCTGGTAACATGAGCCATGAGCATAAACCGTGCTTACTCCACACACTGTCCCTAACTAGTAGCTGAACCACAAAGAAGTTTAAATTAGAGCCAATAGAGCTGCACCTTCTAGCTCAGGCAGTAAAGTCTTATGCTCAGAGGTCCTGGGTTCAATTCCTGTTGCCAGTGACCCACCCAGGGTATTCAAGTTACGTAAGCAAGATAGGATGGCAAGGATCTGCAAAGTGATTTAAAAAGAAGAGGATATAGGTAATATATACTTAACACTCTTCATGGGTAGTTAAATAAAGCATTTAGTCCATATTACTGAAGTGCATGGAATTTCTAGCTCAAGGCTTACACACAGTTTTGTTACTGTACTTCAATCCCTGTGGTGACAAACAGCCCTGCAAGGATGACATGAGGTATATTTTGTGTCTGTCTATCCTTTTGTTTTAAGCTCATTACCTTAATATTGCTCAATGTCTCAGACTGGAAAGCTGTTCCTTTAACCTTTTTAGGTCACATTAGAAGATGCACACTCCCAGAATAATTTTTGTTTTTTAAAGGAAATGTACTATCAATCACTGGACTAATCTAACCCTACATGACAACAGACATTTCAATGTTAGGGTTTTCTTCAGCAGATGCTGCTAGTCTTATCAAATTGTATGTTTTTGTTTTCTTTAGTTTAAACAGGAATAACATTCCTCCAGGGTGAACATTCCAAATTCATTTTTACTTGTGACCTAGAGGACTGGAACCCAGCGCTCAAGCAGATGACATAAACCAGGCATTCATTCTACAGAATGTTCTAATAATAAATTAGTCAGGTCTTACTGTAGCAGCTGTGGCATGACAAAATTATGCTCTATTACTGTTTGTTTAATGTCATATTACAGAGAAAGAGGAAAACATTTAAATAGTTTTAGAAACAGAAAGTCAATTCTCATTATCAGTCAGCTCAATATTAAGAAGTCTGTACACAAAGCAGCTCTTCAACCCAACTATGAAATGCTGTCATTTCTATATACCAGTGATGAGCATGGTATCAATACTTCAATAACTACAAGTACAGCAACGTCTTAATGCATAGAAATACTATGCAACAGTTTAAGACATGAAGTGAATACCACATCGAATTAGAATTCTAGGAGGAATTTAGCAGAACAGAATAAAATTAGTGCATTTGACTAATTTAATTTATTGGTCTTACCATGCCCATCCTTCTTAAAAATAAGAATTGCCATAGGATCTTTAAATGACAAGTTTCACCATGGTTTCATGTCTCGTCTTTGTGAAGACTCTGAATAAGGGTGAAAAAAATAAAAACAGAGGATGTACCCTAGTGGAAAATTATTTAAAATTTCATGTAACTGTTGCACAAAAGGTATGTAGGTTGCTGTAATATACATGTTGGAAATCCACTGGACTGACCTGAGGCAAACAGAGCTGTTCAGCCCTGCATGTACTGAAGAGTTAAGTATATTTCAATACCTTCAAAACATCAGGCAGCATTTTCTGTAGTTTCTTCTCCCCTATGACACAGAAGCACTGATGAAGCATTTCTTTTTTGTCTGCGATGTAGAAACTAACTGGTTTTAGTGACACACTGAGGTCTAGTCCACCTTCTTCTATGTCGCTGTGCTCTTCAGCTAATGCCTCTTTTTCCGCAGATGGCACAGTACATTTTATTTCCTAAAATTAAAAGATATTAAAATGCTTGGAAAAATGAAATTAATGAAAATTGTCTCTTTAATAAGTCAAGAAAGGGGGAAAGATTTTACAATAGTGTCTGCCTCAACAATACAGTTCTTACTATAAAAAGTTTAAAAGAATATTACAAATGAACATCTTGTATTTCTGAAATGTTATGAACCTTTAAGTGCTTTACATTGTAAGACTGTGAAAGTTACATGAATGCTCTTCAAATGTGTAGGCCAAACATTAATATCCCTCTCAAAGAGATAGCTATTCTGGCTCATCCTAGCAGTCTGAAAGACCATAAAGCAAAGAGCTACTTCGCCACATAAACTGAATAATATATTTGGAAAAATCGAAACAAAACTTTGCCCCCTTGGCTATAACTGAGCTGCTGTATTCCCTGAAATTAATGGAAAACAAGGGGAGAGATGTTTGGCAGCACAAAAAATGGTAGTTAATCACAATTAGCCTTTGTAAGACTACTGCCAATGACAAATGTCTTGCTGAAACACAACAGTTTGTGCACAGAATTTTGAGGGCCACGTTTTTTTTAAGAAAGGGTGGGGTAAATGTTATGACAAGAACATGTATTGGGCAGGGGAATGGGGTACAGGAAAGGCTTAGAGATTCCCCCCAGAAATTTCTTTTCACGTAGCCCGCCTTACCATCAAACATTAAAAATTAGCTAGTAAGCATGAAACTGCTTTCCTATCATGCAATTCTGTAGATACTAATATACAAATTTCAGTCACCTCTAAAACTTGTCCCCCATCTAATGTCTCATGGGAAAAGTTATGCAGCTCACCACTCCTCAGGCTAGCACCACACGATTTCTGCACTTTATTCCTTCACCAGGTTTCTATCTGTTTGCCTTTTCTCTACTCTACATTTGTCTCTGCTCCTTTCTATTTTCGTGTTGTGTGTAAAACGCTTCTGAGCTTGATGCAGGGGTTACTTTTTCCTGACTCGAAGCAGTCAGTTTCTTTTTGAATCCAGCACTTTCACAGTGGCTTCAATAGGGAAGGGGCTGCGGGCACACGAAAGGAAAGGGACTAGTGTAGCTGCTCCTAACCCAGCACTCCAAGAGGAGCTAGCAAGGTACGGCCACCCCAAAGGGAGGGGGAGCAATGGGGCCCTCGCTATGGGGCCGATCCGGGGGAGCAGATCCATTGGGAGGGGGTAACCCAAGCCCAGCTCTGGCTTAGTTGCTTTCTTCGGAAGGAAGAGACAGGCCATTTCCCCTTGATGCCAGTGGGTCGGGCTCTAGCAGAGGCCCGTGGGGGAGACGCTTTCACCCTGGGTGGGTTGGGGGGAGCTTTCCTCGGCAACGGCCAGGCGGACGGGCGCTCTGCCCTAGCCCACGCAGGAGTCAGGCAGGGCAGCCCCGCCGCCCGTGTCACGCAGGGGGTCAGACGAGTCGATCTCACCGGGTCCTTCTGGCCTCGGGCTCCAGGAACCAGACCGCGCCCCTCACCGCCAGGCGGCCCCGGCCCCGCCCGGCTCAAAGCCGGCCCCAGCGCTCGGCCCGGCCCGGCCCCCCCCGCGGGAGCACGGCCGCTGCCGCTCGCCCAGCCGGGCCCCGGGCCGCTCTGGGGGACGTTACCTCCAAGAGGCTGGACTCAGCACTTCGCCGCTTCCCCTCGGCGCTCCCCGCGCCCCCCTCTAGGCCGCTGGAACGAGAGCGGCGCCGCTTCTTTTCCTTGGAGGATTTGCGGCCCGGCATCGGCCCGGCCTCAGGACGGTGGGAGCCGCGCTCGGTCCCCCGCCAACGGTCACATTCCGCCCGCGGCGAGCCACCGGCCGAACAGCTTTCACAACGCGCGCGCGCCGCCGTCGCGGGTTGATTCCCTCACCACGACAACGGGGCTCCTGGCGGTGACGTCAGATCCGGGGCACTTCCGGCGCGTAGGGGTGGTGGGGAGAGTGCCGCTCGAAGTACTTCCGGGGCTGGGAGGCCCCCTCCCGCCACGTGCCTGCCGCGTGTGCCCCAGGGTTCCGCTGCAGGGTTCCCCGCGAGCCGCCCACCCCCTGGCCCAGCTTCGGGCGCTGTCTGTGCTAGGGCAGACGGGCCGGCTGCGAGCGGCTGGGCGAACGGGCGGCTTGCTCGGGGGCGGGGCACGTTAGGCAGAACGGTCCTTTAAAATCACGCCCGAGAAACCAGCCCGCTCGCGAGCGCCAAAGAGAAGCGTCCCCCTCCCGGCCCCCGGGACCGAGCATCCCCTGCGGGAGAGAGGAGCGACGCTCGGAGAGTTGCGAGCAGCAGGAGGGATTCGGGGATTCCTCAGAGCAGGCGGGTGCATGCTCCTGGCTGTCCAGCGGCTGGACCTGCTTGTCCCCCAGCAGCATTGTCCTTCTTACTTTAATAAGGAAGTTCGGTCCAGCTGCCCCAGGGAGCATCTTTCCCCCTTCTTTTAGGGAAGATGCGGTTGCCTCGGTAGCCTGCCAAATAGCAGCTTAAGTCAACTTCTGCAACTGTGCTGTTTGGTGCTTCTGTATTGTGCTCCAGAGACCTGGGGTGCCGCAAGGTCAGGGGAAGCACTGCAAAGGGCAGAGACGGATTGGTGGGAGAAGGTTCCTTAATTATATGGAAGCTGGAACAATTTCAGAATAATCATCTAGGGTGCCTGGTAAGGTTCTGACTTTTCTGGCAAAGCAGCATGTTGAGGCAGCCTGCATGGGTAATGTTAGGAGAGGGAGGGAAACTCCACAGATGAAGATAATTGAATGTAGTACTTGCATATTTAAAACTTCTCTCTTTTTCTCTGGAGCATCCTTCCCCCCCCCCAAAAAAAAATCTCAGGTGGAATAAACACATTACCTGGATGTTTTTATGAGAAAATAGTTAATATTGACATGTAAATGGTTGTGATTAATGTGGGATAAATATGAAATTAACAAATTAAATTTAAGTTTGGTAAAGGAAATGTGTGTGTTGGAAAGAAAGGCCCTGACTAGCAAGAAGGATGACCTTGAAATAATGAGTAAAGCCAGAAGGAATGAAGTAGACAGGATGTCTGGTTCAAAGAATAACTAATGAGATAAGTTTCTGAAAAGAAGCCCTCTGACCAATAGGGGTGACTGCATATGGTTTTAAATAAGACAAACGGAGTATGTCTTAAAAGGAGCAAGTATGAACCTTCCCACACCAAATACCAGTGTTATCTTAAAAATAAAGCCTACGTGAACCAAGGTACAATGGAAAAACTGTTGGTCAGCAAGAAGGGGAAGAAAGGCTTAGGAAGAAAGGAGGTTGTAAATCTTACCTACTTTAAAAGTGGAGCTAAGGGTGACTTGTCTCAAATTGTTTTTAGCTGAAGTCAATAATTAGCAGATATATCATTTGTTTGTTAAAGGGTATAAAACATTCAGAAGTGGAGGGGTCTTTGTCAGACCCTACCTGATCGTGAGCACCCCAAAATGAGATGGTTTTCCCTAGATCTGGCCTATTTGTGAGTCTCTTGAGCACATGCTTATGAATACTTTGTTGTTGGGTGCAGTGACTGATTATTTTTAGGGTGTTAGGCATATTTAGAGCAATTGTATAAAATACTATTTGGCCTTGGATTTAATAAAGGAATTTATGGTTAAAATAGTGTCTGGTCTTCTATATATAATTTCTAATATTAATAAGTCCACTTAGGCTTCAGAGTTAACACTCAATCAAAATGAAGGCAGCAGTTTACACACTGTGCTATTATTTCAATTAGTACACATTTTCAAACTTATCTTTGCAACCAGAAAAATTAGAAACACCCCCTCCCCACCCCCCCGAAAGTATAAATTTGATGGAACACAAATATCAAAAATGCAGATTCTAAATTCTACATAACCATGGCTATACTGGGTCAGACCAATGTTCCATCTAGCACAATATCCTGCCTTCTGACAGTTGCCAATGCCAGATGTTTCAAAGGGAATGAACAACAGGGCATCTATCAAGAGATCCATCCTGTCATCCAATCCCAGCATCTGGCAGTCAGAGGCTTAGGGACACCCAGAGCATGGGGTTCCTTGCATTCCTGACCATCATGACTAATAACTAGGGCCCTACCAAATTCATGGTCCATTTTGGTCAATTTCACAGTTACAGGATTTAAAAAATAAATTTCATGATTTTAGTATTTAAATCTGAAATTTCACAATGTTGTAATTGTAGGGGTCCTGACCCAAAAAGGAGTGTTGTGTGTGTGTGGGGGGGGGGGTGTCACAAGGTTATGGAGGGGGATAGTACTGCTACCCTTACTTCTGCACTGCTGCTGGCAGGACACTGCCTTCAGAGATGGGCGCCTGGCTAACAGCCGCTGCTCTCTGACTGCCCAGCTCTAAAGGCAGTACAGAAGTACAGGTGGCAATACTGTGACCCCATTAAAATAACCTTGTGACCTCACTCCCTCCACAACTCCCTTTTGGGTCAGGACCCCTAATTTGAGAAACACTGGTCTCCCCCCAGTGAAATCTGTATAGTATAGGGTAAAAGCACACAAAAGACCAGTTTTCATGGTCCGTGACATGTTTTTCATGGCCATGAATTTGGTAGGACCCTACTAATAACCACTGATGGACCTCCTCCATGAACTTATCTATCTTTTTTAAATTGGGTTAGTTTTGGCCTTCACAACATCCCCTGGCAAGTTTCACAGGCTGACTGTGTACTATGTGAAGAAGTACTTTATTTTGTTTGCTTTAAAGCTGCTGCCTATTAATTTCATTCGGTAACTCCTGATTCTTGTGTTATATAAAGGGGTAAATAACACACTGATATTCCCTTTATCCACACCAGTCATTTTATAGACCTCTATCATATCCACCCTCAGTCATCTTTTCCAAGCTGAATAGTCTGTTTTTGTAATCTGTCCTTTTACGGAAGCTGTTCTGTACCCCTAATTGTTTCCCTGGAAATGTAGAACTTTGATTTCTAGCAGTCCTACATATCTTGTTGCTGAGTGTTTTCTTTTCATAAATGTTTAATAAATAACCAAGTCCTTGCAGAATCCTGCCTCCAGCCCCGGCTTCATCCACTGACAGCTGAAGCCAAAGACAACACGGAGATTGGATAAAGTCATGGAATCCGTGACTAAATCTTATCCTTACTCATAGGATGCAGCAATATATAGGATGAAGCTGTACTGACTGAGTCAGTGCCTGAGTTGATGACTGGTGACTACATTTAGTTGGAGCCAATATGCAGTAGACGGCTCAAAATGTTTACAACAGAGATCCTTACAGATTGCCTTACCAAATTGTTTATAGAAGAGATAGAATAATTGTACTGGTGCTGTTATGAAAAGGGATTCTGTGGAATAATACTGCAAGGTTCATCTCCTAAGTTTAGATTTCTCTCTCTTTCAACCTAAACAGCATGATGGAATGGTTTATCCAGCATCTGGTTAAGACTGGCATAGATGAGAGTCAACTGTCTCATAACACTTAGCTCTACATAAGCCATTTTCACTTTAAGATCTCAGGAGGATACCATTATCCCTATTTTACATACAGAGAAAGTGAGACAGAGGTTAGGGCAGAGATCAAAGGTATTTAGGCACCTAGCTCCTACTTAAATCAATGGGAGGTAAGCACCTACATACCTGAGGATCTGGGCATAAGTGACTTTCTTAAGGTTTCAGCTACCCAACTCACTGCTGCTTGACTCAAACCATCTGGGAGCACTGCTGCTGGAGAGGAAAAACGAGTGGTTAGGGTACTAGCCTAGGATTTAGGAGACCCAGGTTCACTTTCATGCTCTACTACAGACTTCCTGAGAGCTTGGACAAGTCATTTATCTTTTGTACCTCAGTTTCCCATCTGTAAAATAGGGATAACACTGCCCTAATACCTAGTGGTGTGAGGATAACTACATTAAAGACTGTATGGCAATTAGAAAATGCTACGGGGCCATATAAAATATCTAAAACAGACACCAGGGCTGTTTCTATAATCCTTATCCCACTCCGTCTACTTAATTCTGCAAATACTGTGCTACATGCTGTCCTGAAGAGCTTAAAGTTTAAGGCTAGGATTTTCAAAAAGGGCCGGAGGGAGGCAACCGAATCCTATGGAAAAATCAATGGTATCTGGGCACTTAAACTGGGGTTTTCAAAGGAGCTTCAGGGGTTAAGAAAGCTGTTCTTGTTCCCCATGTGCCTTGAGGGCATTTTCTCAAGACAATGAAACAGCGAAGGGCTAATCTGTTGTACATAACAGTGTTCTGATGCCTAGACAACCCCTCCCTGTGGCAGGCGCACACTGATTTTGACCCAGGACATATGAAACATGAAGGGAAGAGCCTAGGGCAGTGGTCCCCAACCTTTCCGTTGCAGTAGCATCTTCATGTTCCCAGAAGAGTGTGGCGGGTGCTGGACGACCAGCCGCTGAAATGCCACCGAGAAGCGGTGTCATCGAGAAGCGTCGCTGCCGAAATACAGCTGAAAAAGTGGTGGTGATGCTTCTTGGCGTTACCACTTCTCGGAGGCATTTCGGCAGCTGGTTGTCCGGCGGCCGCACTCCTCGGCAGTGGGTTGTCCCACGGAAGCGCTCCCTTGTCGGTAGGCGGGCACACAAATGCCCCAGCGGGCGCCACGGTGCCCGCGGGCACCACGTTGGGAATCACTGGCCTAGGGCAAAGATTTTCAGTAGATTTTGAACCAGGCTCCTAAACTCATTTAGGAATCTGAAAAATTCAGCAGAATGCTGAGGACCCAACATCCTTGGCTCAGTACCAGGACAAGGAAGCAGTATTTGAAGTGGCCAAGGAGCCTGCTTTGCAGACCTTATGAGTAGTGCTTCCCAGTCCTTCGAACAGAGCACTATGCAGGCAGAACAAGAAGCAGAGCCCAGTTCCCCAGCCGTTTTTATTTTTAATTGCATCACTCCACCTTAAAGTCTGGGTATATCACTTGCTATTTTATATTGCGCTCTTATAATGAATATAGCATCTTTCTTTCATTCTGAAGGATTCCACACAGCTTCACAAACTTAGACCCTGGTCCTAGAAAGACTTACTGCTGAACTTTATGCACAAGTAGTCAGTGGAGCTATTCCTGAGCACAGAAATAAGCACATGTAAGCCTTTGTAGCATCAGGGATTTAAACTGTTACACAAACATACAAGAGACCACCTTATCACCGAATCACTCACCGTGAGTAAGCTCAAATGGCACTTAAACATTTCCTGCCCCAAAAGAGCTTCCTCCCTCACGGCATTGATGTGCTGCAGCTTTTAACCATGTACAGCAACAGCACATTCAACAGTTGAAGGAAGTGAAGAAAACTACAAGGGAAATTTAAGTAGGCAGAATGTAATTATTAAAGTTAATCTCAGGATTCTGGCCAAGTTCAGACCTTAAAGATTCGATGGTACTCCTAAAAGTTAACAGTCACATTTGATCAGAATCTTAGTTTTGTGTCTGCTGGCAAACAGCAGCACCAACAAGCACAATGCTTCCCAGCATCCTGCTGAAGTACTATTTTCAGGGCTGATTCTAAAGAGACTAACACATACTGAATCAACAACTTCCTTCATTTCCTTGTTTTTTTCCTTCCTACGTTTTCCTTCCAAGTACTGACCTGCTTTGACCCTGTTTAGCTTGACAGATTTAATGAGCTCATCACTCCAGACAGTATAGTTCATACCAGCGTCTCATGTATCCCAGACAGTAAAACATAATTTACAATCAGTGCAAAAGTTTTTATTAGGTTGTTACACTCATGACAAGTTAGATCTTCATCAAATTTGTAATTCTCCCACAGTATTTTTTCAGTTATATTCAGTCATGTAAAATATGAAAAAAACCCACCATTATTTCACTACATATTCCTAGGTGCCCAAGTGCTAAAAAAGTTACAGCAGATTAAGGACAAACCTACAGCATTCACTTACTTTAGCTGGTTCTGATACAGAGACATATTTTTTAATTTGAGAGTCAACTCCTAGAGACTTGGCTAATTGCACAGCATTTGTATCGTCACTGATTAGCGTCCCAAGAGCCACAAGCAGTCTAAAAATGGCTTCAAGGTCTTGAACAACTTCTATGACTGTGCTGATTACTGACAAACACTGAGCTTTTCCCTCAATGTTATTAACTTTATGTAACCAAACAGCATAGTTCAATGTCAACGTGGCCAGTGCGACGTGAATGTTCTTATTGCCGCCCAATTTCAGTTCTATTGCATGTGACATTATTGTGTCCCTCTGTGACATCATGAGCCTCTGGCCTGCCTGGCTGACAAAACAATTGCAAAGAGTTCTAAGTGCCAGTAACTGGTTTGCTTGCTTTCCATTACGGCTCAGAAATTTTAGGAGATGGCTGCTGAATCGTATGCTATCCTTTTCACTGCAGAAATTGTCATTCATGCTGGGATGCCTGATAGACAACCGAAGAATGTCTAAGGCTGGAAAGACAATATCTAAGAGACAAGAAAAATATTTTAATGCATTACACAGATATTGCATTGTTTGTAAGAACTCTCCAGAGCTTTCCTTATATGTGCAGTTCTTTACTCCTGCTTTTGAAAGGAGTACTATAAAAGGAACATACAGAGAACAATTAAGATTCAGATAGACCACAACTGCCTAATCCATAAGTTCTCAAATATTCAGAAATTCATATCACAACCAAAATTGTGTACACAGCCCCAATTGTACAAAAAGTTTCAGATGTCTACCAGAGAAACTTTGCTGCAATGGGTATTAACTTCAGATACAGTCACACTGCTTCCAAGACACTCGTAAACTATCATGTCCAAAGAATTCAGTTTGACAACACTGAGAAGACAGATACTTCACATGCAACACAGCTGTTTCACAGGTGTTGTCAACTTTTTTCAATGTAGCTCACATCTAAATAGCAAGCATATCATGGGTGACTTCCCATTCCAGATCTCATAACGTCTCTGTGACCACTACAGCAACTGTTTACATGAAAAAGGAAAATATTTAGTGTATTTTCAGCTGCCCACACTATATGTTATATCCAATTTGAAAAAAAAAATGGAAAGGACGCCATCAACTTGAAACCTAGTCTGTATTTCTAAAGCAAGCTTAAAATATGAATAGTTTCAGGTACTACATCTGCCTCCTAGCTCACATACAAATATTTGTGGCTATAGAACCATTTAAAAACAAAACAAAAACAGCAGACATCGAACAAGGGAAACCGACAATACTGAAACAGACTATATACAAATGGCAGGCAAATATACAACTTTAAAAGGAGATTTTTTCCCCCCCTTGTAGACTATTAGGATAATCTTGGGTGTTATTTGTAACAGCTGGTGAAAGATTTCAGGCAGAAGTGTGATTTTTAAGTTGGCACAGTCCCTTTAATTGTGCTGTCAGCTACTGATCTCCACTTTAATTTCCCAAACCATCTATCCTGTTCCCTTTTCTCTCCTATACATGCTTTCCTGCCCCCAAATCTTCTCCACTCCACCAGATACTTCCCTGCACCACACTCCCCTGAACAAGATGTCTAAGGTGCTAAGAAGTCCAGGAAGTTAATTTCCTGGATATGCTGCTCAGTTCCATCTTCCCCTTGACATTCTTCCCTCTCTGGTGGTTTACAGCTCCAGTCCCACTGATGGATCCTGTTCTTTTCCTTTTTAGCAGCAGGGCTTTTTTTACCATCAGCTGCACCTGGTCCTCCTCCTCACCTGCAGCTGTTTTTACAGGCATCCAGGCTCTTTGGAATGAAGAGACTGTACACCCATAAAAGCACTGGAAACATGTAGGTGTCAGCACTGATCTCCCACATCTCTGTAGACCATAGTATGGTTAACTGCTATGTTTCACAACTGTTATGAATGTTTTACCTAATGTAAAAAAATTCATATTAAATCTCTTAAATGTGATTTAGTTGCTTTAAGTTAGTTTTCTACTTAAAACATCACATTAGCATTAGCTTGATACAAGGTTAATTTTAAACTCAGTTTCCTCCGAGTTCAGCATACACAGTGCACCCAACTGATTTACACAGGCTATAAATCTCAACCTGACTAAAGAGCCACCGTCCGCTACAGTGAGTGCTGCATTAGGGTGGCTGTGTTGTGAGCTGGTCTGGTGAATATCTGAGCCCTCCAGAAGAAGGAGGAGAACCCATGTACTCCCAATGTAGATAGAAGTAAACCATTTTCAGGCTCTCTGCACCGGTACTACTGCGGAGAATGGTTTGGAAGAGTCATCTGAGGGAAGGGATCAGAAGGAGACTTCATCGACCGGAAAGCATGGGTTGCATTGTCCTAGGGATGGGGAGGTTCCATGACCACCATTCCCAACAGGAAGAAACGGGTGGTGGTGGTTGGGGACTCCCTCCTAAGGGGGGAAGAATTATCCATCTTTCGTCCAGACCGGGAAACTCAAGAAGTGTGCTGCTTGCCCAGAGCTAGAATTCAGGATGTGACGGAGTGTCTGCCAAGACTGATCAAGTCCTCGGACCGCTACCCCTTCCTACTTCTCCACACGGGTGCCAATGATACTGCCAAGAATGACTTTGAGCGGGTCACTGCAGACTATGTGGCTGTGGGAAGAAGGATAAATGAGTTTGAGGCGCAAGTCATGTTCGTGCTCTTCCTCTCTGTTGAAGGAAAAGACCCAGGTAGGGACCATCGTATTGTGGAAGTAAATGCGTGGTTATGCAGGTGGTGTTGGAAAGAGGGCTTTTGATTCTTTGACCATGGAATGTTGTTCCAGGAAGAAGGATTGCTAGGAAGAGATGGGATCCACCTAACGAAGAGAGGGAAGAGCAGGCTGGCTAACCGAGTGAGGAGGGCTTTAAACTAGGTTTGCCGGGGGATGGAGACCTAAGCCCTGAGGTAAGTGGGGACGTGGGATACCGTGAGGAGACACAAGGAGGAGGATGCAACGGGGAGGCCACCTGATTCATACTGAGAAAGTAGGGCAATCAGCTACTTATCTTAGGTGCTTGTACATGAATGCAAGAAGCCTGGGAAACAAGCAGGAACAATTGGAAGTCCTGGCACAGTCAAGGAACTATGATGTGATTGGAATAATAGAGACTTGGTGGGGTAACTCAAATGACTGGAGCACTGTCATGGATGGGTATAAACTGTTCAGGAAAGATAGGTGAGGGAGAAAAGGTGGAGGAGTTGCACTGTATGTAAGAGAGCAATAGTACTGCTCAGAGCTCCAGTATGAATCTGGAGAAAAGCCTGTTGAGAGTCTTTGGGTTAAGTTTAGAGATGAGAGCAACAAGGGTGATGTCATGGTGGGTGTCTGCTATAGACCACCAGACCAGGAGGATGAGGCAGACAAGGATTTCTTCAGACAACTAACAGAAGTTTCCAGATCACAGGCCCTGGTTCTCATGGGGGACCTCAATCACCCTGGGAAAGCAATACAGTAGTGCACAGACAATCCAGGAAGTTTTTGGAGAGTGCTGGGGACATCTTCCTGGGGCAAGGGCTGGAGGAACCCACTAGGGGCCGTGCTCCTCTTGACCTGCTGCTCACAAACAGGGAAGAATTGGTAGAGGAAGCAGAAGTGGGTGGCAACCTGGGCAGCAGTGACCATGAGATGGTCGACTTCAGGATCCTGACAAAAGGAAGAAAGGAGAGCAGCAGCATACGGACCCTGGACTTCAGAAGAGCAGACTAACTCCCTCAGAGAACTGATGGGCAGGATCCCCTGGGAGGCTAATATGAGAGGGGAAGGAGTCCAGGACAGCTGACTGTATTTTAACGAAGCCTTATTGAGGGCACAGGGATGTGCAGAAAGAATAGCAAATATGGCGGGTGACTAGCTTGGCTTAACAGAAAAATCTTCGGTGAGCTTAAACACAAAAAGGAAGCTTACAAAAAGTGGAAACTTGGACAGATTAGGGAGAAGTATAAAAATATTGCTTGAGCATGCAGGGGTGTAATCAGGAAGGCCAAAGCACAACTGGAGTTGCAGCTAGCAAGGGATGTGAAAGGGTAACAAGAAGGGTTTCTACAGGTATGTTAGCAACAAGAAGGTGGTCAGGGAAAGTGTGGGACCTTTACTGAATAGGGGAGGCAACCTAGCGACAGATGTGGAAAAAGCTGAAGTACTCCATGCTTTTTCTGCCTCGGTCTTCACAGACAAGGTCAGCTTCCAGACTGCTGCACTGGGAAGCACAGTAGGGGGAGGAGGTGAGCAGCCCTCAGTGGTGAAAGAACGGGTTAAGGACTATTTAGAAAAGCTGGACATGCACAAGTCCATGGGGCCGGATGCAATACATCCAAGGGTGCTGAGGGAGTTGGCGGATGTGATTGCAGAGCCATTGGCCATTATCTTTGAAAACTTGTGGCGATCGGGGGAGGTCCTGGACAATTGGAAAAAGGCAAATATAGTGCCCATCTTTAAAAAAGGGAAGGAGGAGAATCCAGGGAAATACAGCCTCACCTCAGTCTGCAAAAAAATCATGGAGCAGGTCCTCAAGGAATCCATTTTGAATTACTTGGAGGAGAGGAAGGTGATCAGGAACAGTCAACATGAATTCTCCCAGGGCAAGTCATGCCTGACCAACCTGATTGCCTTCTATGATGAGATAACTGGCTCTGTGGATATGGGGAAAGCGGTGGACATAATATACCTTGACTTTAGCAAAGCTTTTGATATGGTCTCCCACAGTATTCTTGCCAGCAAGTTAAAGAAGTATGGATTGGATGAATGGACTATAAGGTGGATAGAAAGCTGGTTAGCTCGTTGGGCTTAACGGGTAGTGATCAACGGCTTGATGTCTAGTTGGCAGCCAGTATCAAGCGGAGTGCCCTAGGGGTCACTCCTGGGTCCAGTTTTGTTCAACATCTTTATTAATGATCTGGATGATGAGATGGATTGCACCCTCAGCAAGTTCACGGATGACACTAAGCTGTGGAGGGAGACGTAGATACACTGGAAGGTAGGGATAGGGTCCAGAGTGACCTAGACAAATTGGAGGATTGGGCCAAAAGAAATCTGATGAGGTTGAACACGGACAGGTGCAGAGTCCTGGATTTAGGACGGAAGAATCCCATGCACTGCTACAGGCTGGGGACCGACTGGCTAAGCAGCAGTTCTACAGAAAAGGATCTGGGGATTACAGTAAACGAGAAGCTGGATATGGGTCAACAGAGTGCCCTTGTTACAAAGAAGGCTAACGGTATATTGGGCTGCCTTAGTAGGAGCATTGCCAGCAGATCGAGGGAAGTGATTATTCCTCTCTATTCGGCACTGGTGAGGGCACATCTGGAGTATTGCGTCCAGTTTTGCCCTCCCCCGCCCCCCCAAAAGGATGTGGACAAATTGAAGAGAGTCCAGCGGAGGGCAACGCAAATGATTAGAGGGCTGGGGCACATGACTTATGAAGAGAGGCTGAGGGAACTGGGTTTATTTAGTCTGCAGAAGAGTGAGGGGGGGATTAGATAGCAGCCTTCAACTACCTGAAGGGGAATTCCAAAGAGGATGGAGCTAGGCTGTTCTCAGTGGTGACAGATAACAGAACAAGGAGCAATGGTCTCAAGTTGCAGTTGGAGAGGTCTAGATTAGATATTAGGAAACACTATTTCACTAGGAGGGTGGTGAAGCACTGGAATGGGTTACCCAGGGAGGTGGTGGAATCTCCATCCTTAGGGTTTTTAAGGCCCGGCTTGACAAAGCCCTGTCTGGGATGATTTAGTTGGGGTTGGTCTTGCTTTGAGCAAGGGGTTGGACTAGATGACGTCCTGAGGTCTCTTCCAACCATAATCTTCTATGATTTCCCAGCTGTAGGCATAATACAACTGCAATACTTCAAAACTCAAATACTGGTACACCTAATCACTTCCAGTTGGGCCAGTTTCAGCTTAGTCCAATGAGCTCCCGAGAAGATGCATTCAGTGCAGTTTTGGAGGTTTACAGAGTAGCTTTTGAACATATGGGTTTAAACAATGGCCGAACAACATACTTTTAAGTGCAACCGTCATGAAAAATCTAAGGCTCCATAATGCAAAGTTAATTACTTCCCTTCCTCAAATAACTATGGATGAATATTTGGAGGTAACAGATACATTGTGGAGGTACAACTCAAAGGAAGGGATAGATGAAGAGGAGCTTCCCAATTATCTCCTGCCCATCAATATAATGTGTTTATTTCATACCTTCTGGCCAGTTAATTGCTTTCCACAAAGTTTGAAGTTGTTGTGCTGTTGGTGTTTCTGCAGAGGTATTACACGTTACAAAGAGTAATTTTTCTAGGAGTATCAAATCATCTTCAGTTAGCTTTTGTTCTTCAGGTGCGCTTCCATTAAGTTCCTTTAGTTTACCTGTGCAATCAAAAAACCCCTAAAGGTCAGTCTGTGCCAGTAGATTTTCACCACCTGAAATACTTACAAAGCACTTTCCAGAGAATCTCAAAGCATTTTAGAAACATAGAGCCCCCACTATTTTCACAACTTTTGTTCTGTAGATTTTTGCACAGAAATTGTTATTTTGCTTGACTTCACAACCTTTCAAATTCAGTTTTTCACAAGAGGCTATTTTTCCACGATCATCATTTCCAAGATCACCCAGCAAGTCAGCAGCAAAGATGAGGTACAATCCCAAAATCTGGATCCTTGATTCCCTGCTCTAGCCACAATATTCCATGATCCACAGTATCTCTGGAAAACTCTTGTCCCAGAGAAGTCTGGACTTCCTAAGTTTAAGTTATAAAAATACATCAATTATTACTTCATATTTTATCATTTTGAATTTCTCATTAAGAGACTTGACATTACAGAATCAAGAATGTTCAAGAAAGAGCTGGTTACAAAAGTAACACTATCTGCTTTTAAAAATTTGCAACAAAGTGTTTTTAAATGGGGGGGGGGGGAGATTTTGAACTCCCATCTATAGGATACTGAAACATGTCAGCTGACTGTGGTAAAGGATCATATCACCACAAATTAGTTTTGAGTGTTTATAGCTGTATTCCCCCCCCCGCCCCCCACCCTTACCTTTTGATTATCAGGGTAGCTAAGGTATGGGAAGGCTGGGTAATTCAAAGTTAAACTGAGTCAAGACGTGCTCAGAAATTATTGAAATCATCTTATTATGCATACTTGCTTGTTAAGTTCCATGGAAGATGTAATCACCTTATGATTCAAAAAGCCTTTGAAACTAAAATTAGTTTCAACTATGCTAATTTAAGGACAAAATGTTTAGTATACAATATATTCCAAAATTTTACAGCTTGCCACAAAGTTGATCCACTGATGCACATATGCCTTCCAAAGATCACAAATTCCAGTTCTATAGAAAAGTACGAGGAGTACCACTTCAACTACTGCTACCCTTTCTTGTCAAATTTATAGAGGATAATCAATGGGAAGTCCTGGAAGGACTGGTTGAGGGTCTATCTTGAAAAAACCCTACATTAAATTTGTAGTTGGGGGCTCTAGCCCCCGAGTTCCCTAATCTGATCATTTGAACAATTCACTCACACAGGGCTAGTAGGAAAAAATTTTCCTGGGTGAGTGACATCAATGTTTGCAGGATCTAAGCTTTTTTATTAAAAAAAATTCTAGCCCTTGCGGTTGCAAATGTCAGTTCTCACAGCTGTTACTGGAAACCCTATGGGCAGCAAATAAACCGGTAAAAGTTAGTCAATTTCATTCTCCATCATATAGAGAAAATCTAGGAGTAATAGCGGAGAGACCTCCCCACAAATGAAGGCATGGGATTAGCAGAGACCACCACTGTACTCAAGCAACCAGCAGCTTATAGAGTTAGAGGAAGAATGTTCACTCTCTACCATAGGTGTGTGAAGCAGCGGTGCTGGGGGGGGGGGGGGGGGGGGGGGGGGGGGGGGGGGGGGGGGGGGGGGGGGGGGGCTGCAGCATCCCCAGGTTTTAGCTGGCCCCACGCCGTGCTCCCCAGCCACTGTTTCATGCATAAAACTGGGGGTGTTTCCCGCGCCTATGCCCTGCTCCTGGCTCTCCGCCTGCACTCTGCTCCCCAACCCCTCATCTCACCTGGGGCTCGGGTCCTCGCTGCCAGCCCCAACCCTGCTCCCAGGCCTCCACTCCCCCATAAGGTGGGAAGATGGGGAGAGGGTGATAGCAAAATAATGCATAAATGTGGGTGGGAAGGAGAGACTTTACGTTCATAAGCTCTGTAGGGTAGGATGATGTCATCCCGTAAATATGTATAGCACCTCTCTCATTTTGAGTTATTATCATATCAAGTATAGTTTTATAGAACTCCCTAGGTACAGAAAATACAGACAAAAAAAGAAGGTTAAGAGATTTTGGGGACAGATGAGACACAGAAAACACAGGGGAGGAAACAGAACTAAATAACAAATGATAACGGGGGGGTGTCAAGGGAGAGTAAGAAAAGTAAAGTGACAAGGCAGAAAAGGAAAAGCCTAACAAAAGCAAGGTACATTTAAATGAATTCAATAGAAAGTTTGTTCACCAGAACTTACAATACTGTACACCAGTTGTTCTCAACCAGGGGTCTGAGGCCCCTTGGGGGTTGTGAGCATGTTTCAGGGGGTCCTCCAAGCAGGGCCAGTGTTAGACTCGCAGGGGCCCCAGGCAGAAAGCTGAAGCCCCATCACATGGGGCTGAAGCCTGGAGCCCTGCCACCTGGGGCTGAAGCCGAAGCCTGAGCAACTTAGCTTTGGGCGGGCCCCGTGACATTGGGCCCCATGCAATTGCCCTGCTTGCTACTCCCTAATGCCGCCCTGGCTTTTATAGGCAGAAAACCAGTTGTGGCACAGGTGAGCCGTGGAGTTTTTATAACATGTTGGGGGGCCTCAGAAAGAAAGGCTGAGAACCCCTGGTGTACACGACTGTTTCACTTCGTGTGTTACGCAGGATGTCAGGCTAGATGAGAATAATGTCCCTTTTGGACTTGGTCTAGGAAAGTGCAGGGGACACGACTGTGTAACATAGCATGGAGGACATGACTACTCAGTGTATTTTCAAGCCCTGGCTGTACACTGCAAATCAAAGGATGTCCTCCTGAAGCCAGCAAGGGCTGGGAGCATTGTGGAGTATTATGGCAACAGAGGGAGCAAGACTTGTATCACTCAGATTCACCAATTCAGTGAGCAAAATCCCGCAAAAGAGCAAGAATAGACATGCAAGACTTGTATTACAGGGAGGACAAAGTAGCTATTTTATATAAAAGAAAAATTAGTCCCTTGTGAAATTTAGTCTGGACTCCCAATCCCCCATGGTCTGGATTTTCAAATACCTTCCATATTGTAGGTCTGGCTGGAGCAGTGATTGAAAGATATCAATTGTGCAGGACTAGAAGGCTGGAGAGGTGGTAAAAATAATATAGCTTCTTGGAGGGGTTGAGAAAGAGTGCAGAATTAGTTTAACCAAAATTAGATTTAGGAATAAACAACTCACCCAATATTTGCGTGGGGTTGGCCTGGTCAAAAGTGACAGCTTCCTTCTTTGGAAAATAAATATTTTCAGCTTTAGCATCGGTTGCTTGATAAGCACCTCTTCCTACACAAGGTAAAGACATTAGAAATTCAACAGAGAATAGTGTTTGATAATAAGCAGAAACTTCCTTTCAGAAAGTTAAACTCGCTGGCTATATATTTCTATATTTGTCGCTCCTGCAATTTGTCACTAGTTATGCCATTAGTACTTATAATAGTTACAAAACCCAAAGGCCATAATTATAAACATAATTCATAATTGGATTTTTTCCAAATGCTTTCCTACACAATAGCAAGTGCATAACTTGAATTACAATGAAATCCAAACAAATACCATTCAATTTACAATCTTTTCATTGATTCAAATATTCCAAGATCAGAAGAGACTAGATGTTCACAATTGTCCGACTTCCTATGTAACACAAGTCACATATCTCCCCCAAAATAACACTTAGAATTGGAGAGTAGATATCATATTTGACACACAAGTATGGACAGTCCAAATTTTAATCCACAAAAAAACCTTTATCTTCACTGTGTTCTTTTCACAATAAAGAGGCAAATGATTTAGGTGGTCTGCATGGGCTACATCTACATTATTTGGAATTGAAGTTTGAGAGATTTCTTTGGAAAGGCAATTTCCCCTATTTTAGCAATGAATGATCAGATTTGACCTATTGCCCGTGATCGATTTGCTAGAATTACATTTGAAAAGAAATAAAAACTCAATTAGTAGAATTCACTTAGCTATTTAAAAGGGAATATACCAATTTCTCTGGCTGGTACCACTGACACCATCTGTATGAGCTGGAACCTATTTAACATACTAATAGAGTCACCCTTATATTCCTTTAAGGGCAGATTAAACACCACATACTTTGATGTTTCACTGTACAATTCCCACTGGAGCACAGAATACAGGAAAACAAAAGATGAAAAATTTCTTCCATTTTTCCAGGCATTTCAAGGTTGAACAGGCTTCCTTTTACTACAGCTTTGAAAACAATTGAATTTAATATAAAAATCTCATCTCAAGCAGAATCTTATAGTGTTAAAAGAGAAACTGAAGGGAAAGATTACTGATGCTTATTTATTTGCAAGATGAAGCCCTTACCAGTAAATGGATCAACCACTCCACTTAAAGGAGCTACCACATTTGATGCAGCACCAGGGACATAGCGACCAGCACCTAAAAGATGGCAATTGAAGGATTACATTAATGTACACCACAGCAAGGCAAATAAAAAGATAACTAGGTTTTTCTGCTATTGATGAAATTATATCACACAGTCACAATATCTGTATACCCCTTAAAGTAAAAATGTTATTTTTAATGAAATAAAAGTTATCCTCAGCATTTCACACAGTTTGAGGATTGTGCTACACTGTGGTGGTATGTTGGTATGTCGGTATGTCCTGTTTCTTCTAGCACAAAACTAGAAATTAAAAAATACAAGCCAAACTGATCTTTCTCAAGTGTCAAGTGATTGTCTTATCCCCACACCAACGGTTGTGGTCACGATCCTGCTAATTTGAAAAAGTGTTCTATACTATTACATTAAGACAGTTTTCACTCCGATAAAACCAGAGTAGTAAGAAGTGTAAAATTCTACAGAAAAAAACCCAACCCCTAGTTGGCGAAGTGACTTAACAAACGTTTAGCAAGTATGAGGGTTAAGCACCTTGTTTCCTCTGCAGCTGGAGTGGTGGTACACTGTAGAGGACAAACTGAACTGTGTGAGGTGGAAGAGGGAGCCTCATATCACTTCTCCTCACAGTGGATTATCACAGCAGAGGAGTCAGTCTGGTCAATCTGAGTCAAGAGGAGTCAATCTGATCAAGATTGTGGCCCCCAAAATGACGGGATGGGTGGAAACTTAGAGTTCCTTGTTGGCCATTGGTTGGGCCTGAACATGATAAAAAACCCACCTTTTGATGCCTGCCAGAGGCATCAGAACAAAAATCAAGTTATGTAATACCTGTAAATGGATCTGGTGCAGGTACAGCATTGGACCCAGATGAAGAGCCCGGAACGTAGCGACCACTGCCTGTGAAGTAGTAAGAAAAGGAAAGCCAGTTTATTCTCTTATGTTGATCATTTCTACTGAAACCCATTATTCTGCCCTGGTCACTCTTCAGGTAGCAAAGTGGCTCAAAATGAGGCTGAATGCAGTTTGTGCCTGGGGTGATAAAGATGTTTTGCAGGGTTTTTTTTGTTTTGTTTCTAAAGAAAGTTATACATATACACATTATTTTATTTTTTTATATATATATATATATATATATATATATATATATATATATATATATATATATATATATATATATATATATATATATATATATATACACACACACACACACATATATACATATACACATATACATATACACACACACACACACACTTTCTAGTCATCTAGCCAAACCAACTGAGCACTTTTTTCATTTTAAAAAGGTATACATTCTTACACGTTTGTTGTGACCTTCAGACTCCTAGCAAGTTGCCAAATCAACCATCTATGTTGCAAAATTAAGGCACTCTTGGGTTAAAATCATTCCATTTAGTTTGAGGCTTACTAGATTTGCAATGTATCTCCAAAAGGAAGATACTGTTAAAAGACTTGCATACAAAATTGTGTCTGTTCACTGAGCTTGACTACCCTCAAGAAGTCAGCTCCACATATTTAAAAAAACGACACAGGTTAAAAATGTATTTTATTTTTAAAATAAATTTAAAAAAAAAAGTTTCCTTGCTACTACCACCTTATTAAAATCAATAAAGGAGTTCACTTTCCACCATGTATGCAGTTTACTTTTTGTTCTTCAATGGGATTGGAAAATGCACATACTAGTCTATCCTATTTAGGTTCTTGCACCTTGATCATTACCATTTGAACACTTTCTAGACTTTCAAAAGACAAACTGGGTGAGATAATGTCTTTTATTAGACTAACTTCTTTTGGTGAGAGACAAGCTTTACTGCTTACAGCGAGCTTTTCTTCAGGTCTAAGTAAACAGAAACACTAATATCTATCAAGTGGAGCTCCTCTCCATTCTTCCCCAAGGAATTAATTGCATGTGTATGTTCTTATTAGTTATTTCAACAGTTCATAATCAGTTGCATTTGATTTTTATAAACTAGGAAAATGCTGAAGTAACACATTGCAGGGTAATGTTTCAATCTCAATAGAATTTGTAACAAATATAAAAATCAAAATATTTCTATTCAGACTAGTTGGTTTTTTTTAAAGCACTAAGCAAAAAAAATTTGTACTAGGATTCCTGAGTTTTTTAATTTAAGGTTAAAAAAAAGTTATGATGCTTTGAAAAGCTTTATTCCTTTTACTGATTATAAAAAGAAAATTGAAGAGTAAGTGACTAATTTTTTGTTGAAGATTCAGTTTAACAAAAAATGCAAACCCAACACAGCAGTTAAACTAATAACAATTAAACAAAATATAGTGGAAGTCAATCAAGTCCAAAGCTAGATCAAGCAAAGCCCCATGGTAAATCAGTGTATTGCTATGCAAGTATTTGATATTGAATTTGGAAGTTTAGTGGGCTCATATTTGCATGGTAATATACAGAATGTTTTCCCAGCATTCTGCTAAACTGATATTTGTGAACATACCAACTATATAAAAATATGTTGTACACTGCAGACAGAAAAGAACATGCACCTTATAGTTTGCAGTTTTAATTCAAAAAGATATTAACATTTGACATCTTAAAGTGTGCACCAGTGATAGTTAATTTTTTTCCCCTTTACCTGTAAAGGGATCTGAAAATCCAGTGTCTGTATTCCCCCCCAGCGTATGCCCTTTGGTGTTGTCTATAATAAACTTGGCCACCTGATCCAGAAACATGGCATTTAGATCATTCTTCTGCAGGAAATTGTATGCAGTCAGCCAGGGATCATCACAGATGTTATATGGCAATTTGTAGGAAGGCCCATTTTCATTCACATCAATAGTGAAAACATAATCATATTCCTTTAAGTGGAAATAAAAATGGAAATAAGTCAAAAAGGTGTCATCACATATTTATCTACAGATACATCAAATGTGGACTGTAAAAACAGTACAGGAAAATGATGCCAGACTAAGATTTCTGGTTTTGAGAACATGACTATCCTTGTTATCAGATTTCATTAAAACTAAAATATAGTACTCTCTTATGCCGGCTGCTTGTCTAACTATTTTATTTTAGAAAATAGTGGACACAGTTAAAAAACAAGTCTGGGCTAGATTAGCAAATTTTACCATGAATGGAAGTGATGATTTCCCTTAGAGTGCAGAGATGTTCCTTTTGAAAGGGGCAAGAATAGGAAAACTGAAATCACACTTCCGTGTGTGTGGCTTTTAGAGACAAACTAATACTAAAAATGATTAAGCAAATACATCACATCAATTCTCATGAACACGTCTGGCCATCTACACAGAGGCTGTAGAGGTTAGAATAGATCAGAGGCACTATAAAATGCAGTCTTGAATGGATGTATACATATGTAGCATGACAAACCAGTGACCTTTTCAGACATACAACTACAACTCCCACTGAAGTCAACAGAAATTGCAGGTACTGAAAAGCAGGCCACAAGATAACCAAAATCTAATCAGGCATTAACAATAAGCAATAAATGCATAAGAACTCAATCCCGAATAGTAAATTAAACATTGTCTAGAGTTTATACAGTTTTCCACATCAGCTAGTTGGCTCCAGCAAATGCATTTCAGAAATATTAAGGTATATACTATAGACAAGTAGAGTTATCTAACATTTCTGCTTCTAAATAAGAGATGTTTGTTAGACCTAAGATCTATAATGAAGTAATGACAAGTACCTAACTTATTTAAAAGTTTATTCCAAACAATGACTGGAGTAATGTGGGGTTTTTTTGTATGAAGAGTTACTAGAACATCAATATGATGATCTAAGAAAAACTTTACATACCTTTCCTTCAAATAAAACCCTTCCAGATGTTTGCTGTGTGGCTCCAGATGAGCCAACCACTTCACCAATCTTGATCCACCTCCCTTCACTAACACTCCACTGATAGGCTTCAACTTTCCCATTATCTCTAATTAGTCGTGTCTGCCCCTCTCTTGTTCCTTTAAAAAAATAATAATAATAAAAAGACATTGCATAGCTAGAGAGAAAAAGAAGATAGTGAAGCAGCTTCCAATGAGAAATAAGAATGTTTCCAGGTAAACAAACCTTCAAATTCGGCTCCTGACTAGGGGAGGCGGGGCGAGGGTGGGGAGGAGGAAAACATATCTTTCTGCTTAAGAGCTATCCAAATTATCACTGCTTCCTTTCATTTCACTTGGCTCCATTCTTTTCTTATAGGGAGCCTCATTTTGAATTAAGCAAATTTAAGACTCAATTTTGATGCGATTAAGACAACATTAGTTCTATTTCAACATTCATAGTTTGAAAGTGTTAAGTTTGTTTTGTAGCTATTTTTTCTTTTTTAGGAAAACAATGCCATATCAAGTTGTCTCTTACGGAATCACATTGCTAAACAAAAACTGCTGCACTGTTGCAAAATAAAGCCATTGAAGGCTCATCATAAATGTAACCTGTTATATTTCCATGAAGTGATAGAAGAGTATCAGTTAAATCCTCAGAAACAAAATATTTTATTAGAGGCATAACAGTGCCACTCCATAATACCAGTGAACAAAGAAGAATGAAATGTTTATTGTTAAAGAACACAATTTAAGTGATCAACAAAGCCTTCTCCATCCCCAGGAAAGATGAAGCTCCTGATGCTACAAAACCAAGGTTGTTTGTTGTTTGTTTTTTAATGCAATAGAAACTGAAGAACTTACCAGGTTCTTTCAGATGTTCTCTTCCAGGAAGATCATCAGCATTAATGTCTCCCAAATCACTAGTTTTGGGGTCAATAGTTGCTTGGGAAAGTTCATTTTCAAAAGCTTGAATCTCCTCAGCACTTGCTGTGCGCTCCAAAGACTCTGTAAATACTCTGATAATCCCATCACTGAATGCAGAGAAATACAACACATTTTAAAATGTAATCTCCATCATCTGATATGTCAAAGTGATAACTTTATTCCATATCAGGAATGTAATTTCCAATATGAATTTATGTCATTTGTTAATTCTAATAGGCTAAAAACGAGTATCTGCTATACAAAAGATTCAGTTCTCATGCTGGCATTCACAAAGAAATAAGCAGACAAAGAGTAGAGGTGCCCTGAGGCAGAATACTCCCATCAAATGACTTTGGTACAGAATAACTGCTAGCCTATCCATGGTACTGAATTTTAAAAAATCAGCCACATTTCCAAGGCACCATTTCTTCTGACGTTCTCAGAATAGTAAAAATGTTCTACTGAAACTAAGAAAATATAAAACCTCCTCCAAAACAAGAAATGTAATCCTGGAGCAAGGCACTTCTCCCACACACAATGATGCATATAATCAGTTTGACAAAGTATTTTAAAAATATAGCTCACTACATATTATACAGAGTGAAGTCTGGGTACCTTGCACCAACCACAATGTCACCATTGTCTAACACACAGCAGCTCCAAACAGACTGAGCTGGAAGTCTGATTATCTGAGCACATTCCCCTTGTTTCCAGATCCTAAGTGATCTGTCCTCTCCAGTGGTTACAAAATCTGAAAAAAGAACATACAGAAGTTTAATATAAAAACAAACAAAGATAAAAGGTACAAAGTAGCTCCCTGCAGGTACATATTTTACAATTAAATACTTCTTGCATCTCCTTAAAGAGGTCTACAAGGAAAGAAGGGTAAAATAGTCATTACTCATCCTTCTTTCTGAAGGAAGTGCTCAAGTGTGTAAACTGGTGGGCTGATCCACTAGCCGGAGAAGGTGAAATTATACTCCAAACAACAGCACAGTTCCAGTTCCCTTCTCAGGGCTTTATTAACAAAGCTTAAAAAACCAAAACAGTCTCACCACCATCAGGGCATTGTCTTCCCCAGGGTCTGCAAGACTTCAGTTTTCACAGCCCTCCCTAGTGGAGGCTGCCTGCCAGCTGGCTCCTGGCCCCTGCAAGTGTCCCCTCTGAAGGCCTTACAAGTGCAAGAAAGTTCCCTCCTAGGTCCTTCCTGAACCCTGGGTCTCTTCCATCTGCCCCCTGCCTAAGAGGCAGGAAACCTCGTATGCTATTTACTGTTGAGCACACAACTAGGAGAAATGTGACCTGCTACTAGAGCTGCCAGTTTTAAAGGGTACAAGGATTGTAACAAGTGCATGCACCCCCGAGGCTCTGTAACAGTGCTCTGTTACGGTGCTTTTGGAGCTTTACTTCTCACCAAGTGTGCAAACATATTCTATACATTAGATAAAGATCTTATCATTAACACACAAACCTGAGAATCTAATTGTGATTTTCCCAATTAGACAATACCTTGGGCAAATCACAATTCTGAGCCTCTGTTTTCAGATCTAATTCTCAAATATGTAGTGAAGATTACATAATTAACATTTGCAGCATACTCTGAGATCCTTCTGCAGAAGTTGCTATAGGAATATTAAGTATCGTCTCCAAGACTATTGCTATGTATAAGTATCATTGTTGCACTATGGTATGGTACTGATAGGCAGATGGCAACCTGGGCTGAAATCCTGGCCCTGTTGAAGTCAATGGGAGTTCTGCCATTGACTTCAGTGGGCCAGGATTTCACACGATTCCCAGGACCTTTTGGCTCATACCTATTTTCTGAGCAATTTTGAACCCAGATGTTCAAGAACATTTCTCCTGCAGTGACATGTTAATTGTCCAAACAACAGAAAAATACAAAACATAGAATGTTGATAAAAGAACTCAGATTATATAAAGGTACCAGAACTACCTTTCATTTTGAAAAGCTATTTTACTTTGGAAGTAAAGTCTTACCTTTACAATGAGGGAAGACAGATATGCTGTATATATAATTTGTATGTCCGTAATAAATTTGAAGACACTCGCCCGAGATCTGCCACCTTCGAATACTGGCATCATTAGCACAGGAAAGAAATTCCGTGTCACTTAAAATCGCTAAACCTCTCACACAATCTTCGTGTCCTTTATGAGGGAAAGGAAAAGGTTTTATGAACAACCAAATATTACTTTCAGCAGCAGCAGCCTAATATATCAATATCTTATTTTGCAATCTCATTTCTTTATCCTGGAAACTGATGTTTAATAAAGATCCAGCTTTAAAAAAATTCCTTTGCTTAGCACTTTCTGAAAATCAGGCCTCTTTAACATGTCTCATGTTGGGTACCCAAAAATCACTAGCCACTTTTGAAAGTCTTGGTCTAAATAATAACTTACTTGAATCCATTAAATTTTCACAAACAGGAAGTTGATTTATAAAGATGTCAGATTAGACAATACTCTCCATTTTACCCAAATACTTACCAGTGAATGTTCTCTCGCATCTGCCTGCTTTCCATAGTTTAATAGTTTTGTCAGCTGAACCAGTCAACATTAATCCCTGCTCAGGCAGTATCTTCACTGCCCATACTGCAGCTGTGTGACCCTGTGAACAAGAACAGTGTTAGAATAACTAGAGAACAACTGAATTTACAAGGCTGTTCAATTATGCATTATTTGATATACTCATGAAGAACTACTATACCTGTAACGTCATCATGCATTTGTCATTCAACCAGACTTTAGCTGTGGTATCCCATGAGCCACTAAGCAATGTGCCAAATTTCCCAGATGAAAGGCTGCAAACTGGAACAAACATTCAAATCAGCATTGACACATTCCTATCCTTTGCCCCTTTCTTATTCCAGTAACATATGGAAGATTTTTCTTATGTTAGCAGCATATATTCATGGAATGTAATTTTCTTAAAGTTGTTTCCAGGGCAAGCTTTTGGTCCTTTCCTCTTCTACTTTCGAAAGGGAATTTAGCATACCTGCAGACACAGTGCTAACTAGAACTAAATTCTTCAGTGGACATCTCTGTGACACAGAGGACCATTGGAGCTGGTTGGCAAAAGGTTCACTGTTCTGTAACAGCACTCCTAGCAGGCCTGACTAACTCACTACACCTAGCACATAGCTTTCATGGTATTTATCCATAAATGATGTAATGTAAGAGCTTAAATAAAAGCAATCATATCACTGATCATTAATGTCATTGTGAAATATATGTATAATGAAAATATGTTCCTAAAGTCTGAATCTAGACAGGGCTCACAAACAGGTTTCTGCCAGACAAAGGTTGTATATTCACCTGTCTCGGTTCACACATAAGTTAAGCATAGTAAGCCAATACAATGGAAACTCAATTTACATATGAAGTCAACAGGGAGGCAATACACTACAGACTGAACTAGAGCAGGAAGTAAACGAACATATTTACATTCATGAAAACGGGATCCCAACCAGACTTGGTTGGAGATGCTGCAAAAGGACATTTTGGGGGAGATAAAATAAGAACATAAAAAAGGCCGTACTGGGTCAGACCAAAGGTCCATCCAGCCCAGTATCCTGTCCACCGACAATGGCCAATGCCAGGTGACCCGGAGTGAGTGGACCTAACAGGTAATGATCAAGTGATCTCTCTCTAGACAGGAGGTTAGTCTGTTAAGTTTAGCCTCTAGAAAGCATTTATTGATTTGATTTTATATGTAACCCTTCTGGTTTCATTATCCTTACTCACTAAAATAGAACTGCAGCATTACGAATACCCAAAGAATGGAGATTGTTTGTAACTCCGAACAAAACATTATGGTTGTTCTTTCAAAAGTTTACAACTGAACACTGACTTAATACAGCTTTGAAACTTTACTATGCAAAAGAAAAATTGTGCTTCCGCCCTCCCTTTTTTTAGTAGTTTACATTTAACACAGTACTGTACTGTATTTTATTTATTTATTTTTGGTCTCTGCAGCTGCCTGATTGTGTACTTCCGGTTCCAAATGAGGTGTGTGATTAACTGGTCAGTGAGTAACTCTTGAGTTTCTACTGTATGTCTTAAATCTTGATTTTTGATGATAAACTTATGATTATTTTCACTATAAGTAGATCTCAGTGCTATGGTATTGTACAAGGAACTGATCCCAAGTCGTATTATTCAAGCTGATGTGTCTACTGTACCCTTGGGGACAGCATACCTGGTATTACCATGAGTGGATAAGAGGCTAACCACAACAGGGGAACGCTTCAAAGTCTTGGGTCTGGGGTATAACTACTGTTAACCTCCAAGGCAACATAAGGGTTGGTATAGCCCAGAGATTGATTGGGTAGCTAACAGACTGGAGGTGTCAGGGAGCTGACTCTCAATTAAGCACAAATAAGTCTCTCTCACACAGGAGGCAGGGAGGATAACAAGGTGACTCTCAGTGTATGTCTACACTGCAGCAAAACACTCTTGGCTGGCATTGCGAAGGAGAGGGTCCCCAAATGTCTACACTGAAATTTTATAGCCCTGCAGCCCAAACCCTTCAAGCCCGAATCAGCAGTCACAGGTCAGCCACTGGCATGAGGATATGTCTACACTGCAATGTAAGCCCAGGGTTTGAACCCAGGCTCAAGCCCAACCCCCGCCTTCCATCTACACACAAATCACTCTAAGCCAGGGCTTGGACCCAGGAAACAAGTCCTATTGCTAAGTGTAGACGCAGCCCCATTTGACTCGTGCTCTGGGAGTCTGTCAAAAGTATTTCAAAAAGAAAATAAGAAATACTTGTGGCACCTTAGAGACTAACAAATTTATTTCAGCATAATATTTCGTGGGTTAGAACCCACTTCATCGGATGCATGGAATCCGATATAGTGGGTTCTTACCCACGAAAGCTTATGCTGAAATAAATTTGTTAGTCTCTAAGGTGCCACAAGTATTTCTTTCTTTCTTATTTTCTTTTTGCTGACACAGACTAACACGGCTACTACACTGTAACCTAAAAGTATTTCACAATCCCGGGGCCAACTTTCTTTGTCCCCTAGACAGTCAAGTTTGGAGCAGGGCTCATGGTTTTTTAACAGCTCGTAAAGTCCCAAGTGGGGCCCTACTTCAGTATTGAGGCTCCTAAGTAGTACCACAACACAAATATTATTAATCCACATAAATAATTATGCATTATGATAGCTATGCCTTGCTCTGCTGAAAACATGAGAGTTACTGTGACTAGTTTACAGAGAATCTGTACGGTGGACGAAAAGCTGAATATGAGTCAACAGTGTGCCCTTGTTGCCAAGAAGGCTAACGGCATTTTGGGTTGTATAAGTAGGGGCATTTCCAGCAGATCGAGGGACGTGATCATTCCCCTCTATTCGGCACTGGTGAGGCCTCATTTGGAGTACTGTGACCAGTTTTGGGCCCCACACTACAAGAAGGATGTGGATAAATTGGAAAGAGTCCAGCAGAGGGCAACAAAAATGATTAGGGGGCTGGAGCACATGACTTATGAGGAGAGGCTGAGGGAACTGGGATTGTTTAGCCTGCAGAAGAGAAGAATGAGGGGGGATTTGATAGCTGCTTTCAACTACCTGAAAGTGGGTTCCAAAGAGGATGGATCTAGACTGCTCTCAGTGGTAGAAGATGACAGAACAAGGAGTAATGGTCTCAAGTTGCAGAGGGGGAGGTTTAGGTTGGATATTAGGAAAAACTTTTTCACTAGTAGGGTGGTGAAGCACTGGAATGGGTTACCTAGGGAGGTGGTGGAATCTCCTTCCTTAGAGGTTTTTAAGGTCAGGCTTGACAAAGCCCTGGCTGGGATGATTTAGTTGGGGTTGGTCCTGCTTTGAGCAGGGGGTTGGACTAGATGACCTCCTGAGGTCCCTTCCAACCCTGAGATTCTATGAATCTAGATTATACAAAACCTGCTGGTAGCCATATTTGGAAGCAATTCACCATGGAAAAATACTAAAGAATTCTAAGTCTTAGAAAAGCCACATTTTATGAGCCATATTTTCTTTTAACCAAATTAAAGACAATTCACATTAGTTCCAGCTTTCACAAGACCTATACTTACCAGTGTTTTTGTGACCCTTAAGGACATAGAGTGGAGCTGTGTTGTCCAGTGTGAAGATGCAAATATTATGGTCATTGCCACCTGTTGCAATTAGTCCATGCAGATAGCTGTCGCTTGAAGGTATGATGCATACACAAGATACAAAATTGGAGTGGCCACTCATACAATGCATTTCAGTAAACCCCCTGTTAGGACTAGACAGATATATAGATCAATAAATTTACATTTACAGAATCATAAAAGAAAACATACCCACATTAAATTAAGCTACAGAATGCACGTTAGATTCCAAAACTCTTGGGGAGAGAGAGAAAGAGAGAGATATGGCATTGTACACAGAACTGATCCCAAGTCGAATCATATATTTTAACAATAGGCTGAGTCTGAGACAGAGAGAGAGCGAGAGAGAAAAAACAGAGTCTTGGGGGAGTGGGGGACAGTTTTCAAATTTTGCAGTACGGTAAGCAATATTTAAACCTGGCCATTTATTTACAAATAACCTAAAGGAGTCAAGAAGTAAAGCCACTACTTCTATAATGTTACACATACAATAGAAGGATTTTTCTTGATCAAGATTTTTGAATGTCAAGTATTTTACTGAATCCTATGTATATTTTTAAAAAGTACCAAGAAGTGTTTGTACAAGCAGAAGATAAAATATTAAATGATTTAAATAGCTACAGAAATTGAGATTAAAAATACATTCAGAAATAAAGTTAGCTTGATTGTCATATTTCTTAAAATCTTACTGACTGCCACTTAGCACTGACAAATGCAGGCATCGGCAATCTTTGGCACGCGGCTCGCAGGGTAAGCCCCCAGGTGGGCCGGGACGTTTGTTTACTTGCTGCGTTACGCCGGTTCGGCCGATCGCAGCTCCCAGTGGCCGTGGTTCACCATCCCAGGCCAATGGGGGCTGCGGGAAGTGGCGTAGGCTGAGGGATGTGCTGGCCGCTGCTTCCCGCAGCCCCTATTGGCCGGGGACAGCGAGCAATGGTCAGTGGGAGCCGCGATCGGCCAAACCGGCCCGGCCCAGCAGGGAGCTTACCCTGGCGAGCTGTGTGCCAAAGGTTGCCGATGCCTGGACAGATGTTTACAAGTTCCCTCTAAAATCATCAGATTTTTTCTTCCATTCTATTTCTTTGCTTCTCTTACTAATATTTAATACTTATTAAGGCCCATGCTGCAAATGGGAATTTTACTACTTTCCAATAATTTGTGTTTCCCTTCCTACACATGCAGTTAGCTTTTTAATATTCATTTTGTAATATCCCCTTAATTTTATTTTACATCAGTTTCCCTTATTACAGTCAGATTGTGGGTTGAAATTGTTTCCATAACCCATCTGGTTACATTTAACAATAATATAGGCTTCCTGGGACAAGCCTAAGAACAGCAAATCTTTGATGTAATAATATAGTCTCTCAAATAATACAATATAATATTTTAATCTAGCATCTAAGATACCTTGTGATCACAAATCAAGATTTCTGGAACGCATCATACAACTTTGATGTTGCATTAATAGTTCTCTGTTTGAATTTTCAAGTCTTTTTTTTTTAAAGTAAAGATCATTCTTCAATAACTAATAAGACACCAATTGGCAAGTTATTTATGCTTGTGTCATTAGAAGACATGTGCCAGCTGGTGAAAGACTGTCTGTTACCACTGAAGATTAGGGCCCCAATCCTGTAATTGACTGTGCATGGGAAACAAACCTCCTCCTCTTTCTTGTTCCTTTCCCCCTCCCCAATGTGAAGTACAAGTGGCTTCAATGGGGGACTGCCTGCACAAAGTCTTTTGCTGGATCAAGGCCTAAGTATGCACCTTTATACTCATGCTCAAGCATGATTAGGTATATACCTTTATAAGCACGTATGAGCAAAGGTGAGGGCTTGAAGACTGTACAATTTTCATAACCTGAAGAGCTAACAAACAGATTTCTGAAGTTTTGAACATTTACAGGGTTGCAATTGTAAGTGTCTCAACCTACAAAGTGCCTGCTATAATACTGTTTCTTTCCACATTCTGATTTGGGATTTTTCACAGCTACACCTTAATTGGACAAAAAGCATTTACTTTGAAATATTCATATTTCAAAAGGAATGTCAACTAAAAATTCACACTTCTATCTAAAGGTTTTTTGTTTTTGTTTTTTAACCTACAAGACACAGCTAATATTAAAATAAATTTGAGACTAGAGGAGAATAATATTTCTATTTTTTGGTTTGTTTACAAAATACTTGACCCCTCTCTGTACATAGTTTCAAAGATTCCTCTGAACAGTCAGTCTAGGTGAGAAAAAAGTAATTAAAAATATAAAAATCTGGCAAACTACAGAAGTTGGCAGGTACTGAACCTGAAACAACTTTAAACTCACTTTCCAGGTATTGTATGCAGCTGTGTCTCTACCTCCCTAAATGTCTCAGATGCACAAGAATCAGTGAAAATGTTATTTAACCCCACACTCCAAAGGCTTTCTTGTGAAAATGATCTTCCACTCCACCCCTTCCTTCAGCTTCTCAAATGCTACATGTAGGTGGAAGTCACAATATGTACAATAGTGGAAGTCACAACAGTCAGCTAAAACCTCTCCTCCACCAAAAAGTAGAAGAACAAAGGGCTGCAGCAACCCCAGGTGCAGCCAAAAATTTGTATACGATAGCTTACCCATTGATCCCTTTCCACTGTATCCCTACATACTGCTATTTCCCATACTGTGATCACTAACATAGTGATGGAGAACTAGAAAGAGCTGTCACATTCATTTGGAAGAAAGGACAAATCCCTCCTTTGTGATAAAGTTATTAGGAAATTTTAAAAGTCTATCCCTCCCGTGACACAGGCTCTCTATACTTTACCTCACCCAAATCACAGTTTTATATGACAGCCTCCTGGCAAAATATTCAGACAAACTTGTCAATTGCTTCTCTTTCCAATTTCTGTTAGAAAATCAAGGATATGGTTCATAACTTTAAACTGTGCACACAGTAGGAAATGTGGTTTGTTGCTGCCCCAAGTATACACTACATAGCAGTACATCTACTGATTAGAACAAAGGACTGGGAATCAGTTTCAATTCCTGACTCGCTCTCAGTTTCAATTCAATGACTCACCGTGTGACCCTGGCAAGTCTACTTAGAAACAAAATTGTACAGTTGGTTGTAACACTTAAGAATTTTATAACTGAACGCAGTCAATAAAAAGGTTTTCTTCCTTTTTCAGTTTGTTTTGTGCATTGGACTGTACTTTGTGTATAAGTAGTGTCAGTGCATACAATATCTGTATATTCAGTTTCTACCTTGCTGAAGAGACCATTGTGAACATTAAACAAAGCACAAATACCCTTTTAAAAGACCTGTGAAAAGAATTTAAAAATTTGAGAACACTCTGGCCTGTCAAAAACTTTAGTTTTATTTTTAAAAACTAAGTTTACAGTACCACTTTAATCTCTTATTGCTTCAGTAATCCCATCTATAACCAGGATTCACACATTTATGGGAGCAATGGAAAAACATAGCATCTGTAAAGCACTCTGAGCTATTGAGATAAAATGGGCTACAAGAGCACCCTTCCCAGAAGGCAGACACAAGGACTACACTTTATGATCACTCAAAAAGCGGCCAGCTATCAAGTTGGAACAGACTCTGCACAAAAAGCCCTGATAAAGAGCAACCACAGAACTGCTCACTCCACGTACCTCAGTGTCGTTATTAAATTGAGAGAGTCTCAAGGTGGTTAGAAAAAGCACAGTGCAAGGCACTAAGGCCGTGATCTATTTCTGAACAGACACACACATCTATTCAGCAGCTAAGGCCAGCCACAGAGAGAACAGAGAGATTATCCTCCATCCTCCTTTGCACTGAGATTCTCAACGCTGAAGGCCACATTCAGCGGCGAGACACGTCCCCCCCACTCCCAAAGCAACGAGCCAGGGAGGAAATATCAGAGCTCGCGCTGGGGTGGGCGGAGGCACGAGATGTCCCTTTTGCAGGGGAAGGCTGGGTTAAAGCAGATGCTCATGGTCTTTCTCCCGCGGGCCTGCCACCGGCGCAGCACGGGACTGGGGGCGGGGGGGGGGCGCGGGCCACAGGGAGCCCAAGCGGCGGCGGCGGCAGCTTCTGCTTCTACGGGACAGCAGAGTGCGGGGCCCGCTCCCACCCCGAGGAACCCGGTCCCCTCCGCACTCACCCGTCGGGGGCCCACAGCCGGGCGGTGCGGTCCCGGGACACCGACACGAAGCCTCCCGGCGGGAACAGGCCCTGGCTCAGGCCCCGCACGTCCAGCTCGTGCCCCACCACGGAGCAGCGGAGCCGGTAAGTGCCGCCCGCGCTCGCCATGGCCGCGGCTCTCCCGCGCAGCTGGAAACCGCGTCTCAGCCCGGGGAAAGCCGGCGGGCGGCCGAGGCACCGTGAGGAGAGACCCTGACACAGCAACAACGCCCCTCCCCTGCGCCGGAAGCCGTCATCAACAAGCGCCGGGCCGCCGCCGCCGCCCCCCGGCATTGACAACATTGAAGGCGTGGAGAGGGCATATCCCAGCATGCGGAGCGCCAGATAGAGGCGCGATGTATGCTGGGCGTTGTAGTCTCAGTAGACCACGGAAGTTAGAGCTGGCGCATTGCATGCTGGGATTGGTAGGCTCTTAATACCGCCAGCGCGGAAAGCTGGCAACGTCCGAATGCCCGTTCCCAGGGCCTGTCTGTGCTGCGGTTCCGGTGGGCCTTTCCCGCTCCCGCTTTACCGGGGGGTAAACTGTGTTTTCTCAGCGGGGGCGGGGCGCTCGTGCTCTCTCCTGCCTGGTGGAGGCGGTGGGATTTCAGAATCCCGCGAGAGCGGAAGGAGCGCGGCCGATGATTGGCTGCTGGGGCAGGTGGGGCGGGGTTGGTCGGTTGCTGTGATACTGGCGTCGCGTGGGGACGGAGGACGGGTCGGGTAGGGAGTAAATCGGCTCCAACTGGCGCTGGGGAGCGGCCGGCTCGGGTGCGACTGCGGGGCCGGGATTGTAACCGCCTCCCGGTAGCGCGGGACCCCGCGCTCCTGCCGGGCGCTCAGCGGCTATGGGGAGAATCGGGGGCCGGAGCCGACGCTTCCCGTGACCGTCCCGGGAGGGAGCCACCCCGCAGCGCCCGTCCTTAGTGCCCCCCCGCGCCGCCCCTAGTGCCCCCCACCCCGCAGCGCCGCCCCTAGTGCCCCCCACCCCCCAGCGCCGCCCCTAGTGCCCCCAGCGCCGCCCCTAGTGCCCCCCACCCCCAGCGCCGCCCCTAGTGCCCCCCACCCCCCAGCGCCGCCCCTAGTGCCCCCCCACCCCGCAGCGACGCCCCTAGTGCCCCCCACCCCCCAGCGCCCGTCCTTAGTGCCCCCCCGCGCCCGCCCCTAGTGCCCCCCACCCCCAGCGCCGCCCCTAGTGCCCCCAGCGCCGCCCCTAGTGCCCCCCACCCCGCAGCGCCCGCCCCTAGTGCCCCCAGCGCCGCCCCTAGTGCCCCCCACCCCCAGCGCCGCCCCTAGTGCCCCCAGCGCCGCCCCTAGTGCCCGCCACCCCGCAGCGCCGCCCCTAGTGCCCCCCACCCCGCAGCGCCGCCCCTAGTGCCCCCCACCCCGCAGCGCCCGTCCCTAGTGCCCCCCCACCCCGCAGCGCCGCCCCTAGTGCCCCCCACCCCGCAGCGCCCGTCCCTAGTGCCCCCCCACCCCGCAGCGCCGCCCCTAGTGCCCCCCACCCCCAGCGCCGCCCCTAGTGCCCCCCACCCCCAGCGCCGCCCCTAGTGCCCCCCACCCCCAGCGCCCGCCCCTAGTGCCCCCCCCACCCCGCAGCGCCGCCCCTAGTGCCCCCCACCCCCAGCGCCCGCCCCTAGTGCCCCCCCCACCCCCCAGCGCCACCCCTAGTGCCCCCCACCCCCCAGCGCCGCCCCTAGTGCCCCCCGCGCCGCCCCTAGTGCCCCCCACCCCGCAGCGCCCGTCCTTAGTGCCCCCAGCGCCGCCCCTAGTGCCCCCCACCCCCAGCGCCGCCCCTAGTGCCCCCCACCCCGCAGCGCCCGTCCCTAGTGCCCCCCCACCCCGCAGCGCCGCCCCTAGTGCCCCCCACCCCGCAGCGCCGCCCCTAGTGCCCCCCACCCCGCAGCGCCCGTCCCTAGTGCCCCCCCACCCCGCAGCGCCGCCCCTAGTGCCCCCCACCCCGCAGCGCCCGTCCCTAGTGCCCCCCCACCCCGCAGCGCCGCCCCTAGTGCCCCCCACCCCCAGCGCCGCCCCTAGTGCCCCCCCACCCCCAGCGCCCGCCCCTAGTGCCCCCCCCACCCCGCAGCGCCGCCCCTAGTGCCCCCAGCGCCGCCCCTAGTGCCCCCCCACCCCCAGCGCCCGCCCCTAGTGCCCCTAGTGCCCCCCACCCCCAGCGCCGCCCCTAGTGCCCCCCCGCGCCCGCCCCTAGTGCCCCCCCACCCCGCAGCGCCGCCCCTAGTGCCCCCCCACCCCGCAGCGCCCGTCCCTAGTGCCCCCCAGCGCCGCCCCTAGTGCCCCCCCGCGCCCGCCCCTAGTGCCCCCCACCCCGCAGCGCCCGTCCTTAGTGCCCCCAGCGCCGCCCCTAGTGCCCCCCCACCCCGCAGCGCCGCCCCTAGTGCCCCCCCGCGCCCGCCCCTAGTGCCCCCCACCCCCCAGCGCCCGTCCTTAGTGCCCCCCACCCCGCAGCGCCCGCCCCTAGTGCCCCCAGCGCCGCCCCTAGTGCCCCCCCGCGCCCGCCCCTAGTGCCCCCCACCCCCCAGCGCCGCCCCTAGTGCTCCCCACCCCCCAGCGCCCGTCCTTAGTGCCCCCCACCCCCCAGCGCCCGCCCCTAGTGCCCCCCCGCGCCGCCCCTAGTGCCCCCCCACCCCCAGCGCCGCCCCTAGTGCCCCCAGCGCCGCCCCTAGTGCGCCCCACCCCCAGCGCCGCCCCTAGTGCCCCCCACCCCCAGCGCCGCCCCTAGTGCCCCCAGCGCCGCCCCTAGTACCCCCCCACCCCGCAGCGCCCGTCCTTAGTGCCCCCAGCGCCGCCCCTAGTGCCCCCCACCCCGCAGCGCCGCCCCTAGTGCCCCCCCACCCCGCAGCGCCCGCCCCTAGTGCCCCCAGCGCCGCCCCTAGTGCCCCCCGCAGCGCCGCCCCTAGTGCCCCCCCACCCCGCAGCGCCCGCCCCTACTGCCCCCAGCGCCGCCCCTAGTGCCCCCCCACCCCGCAGCGCCCGCCCCTAGTGCCCCCAGCGCCGCCCCTAGTGCCCCCCACCCCAGAGCGCCGCCCCTAGTGCCCCCCCCACCCCCCAGCGCCACCCCTAGTGCCCCCCGCGCCGCCCCTAGTGCCCCCCACCCCCCAGCGCCGCCCCTAGTGCCCCCCGCGCCGCCCCTAGTGCCCCCCACCCCGCAGCGCCCGTCCTTAGTGCCCCCAGCGCCGCCCCTAGTGCCCCCCACCCCCAGCGCCGCCCCTAGTGCCCCCAGCGCCGCCCCTAGTTCCCGCCCCTAATGCCCCCCACCCCCCAGCGCCGCCCCTAGTGCCCCCCACCCCCCAGCGCCGCCCCTAGTGCCCCCCCGCGCCCGCCCCTAGTGCCCCCCACCCCGCAGCGCCCGTCCTTAGTGCCCCCAGCGCCCGCCCCTAGTGCCCCCCCACCCCCAGCGCCGCCCCTAGTGCCCCCCACCCCCAGCGCCGCCTCTAGTGTCCCCACCCCCCAGCGCCGCCCCTAGTGCCCCCCACCCCGCAGCGCCCGTCCTTAGTGCCCCCCACCCCCCAGCGCCGCCCCTAGTGCCCCCCACCCCCCAGCGCCGCCCTTAGTGCCCCCAGCGCCGCCCCTAGAACCCCCCAGCGCCGCCCCTAGTGCCCCCCACCCCCAGCGCTGCCTCTAGTGTCCCCACCCCCCAGCGCCGCCCCTAGTGCCCCCCACCCCCAGCGCCGCCCCTAGTGCCCCCCCACCCCGCAGCACCCGCCCCTAGTGCCCCCCACCCCCAGCGCCGCCCTTAGTGCCCCCCCACCCCCCAGCGCCCGCCCCTAGTGCCCCCCACCCCCAGCGCCGCCCCTAGTGCCCGCCCCTAGTGCCCCCCCACCCCCCAGCGCCGCCCCTAGTGCCCCCCACCCCCCAGCGCCCGTCCTTAGTGCCCCCAGCGCCGCCCCTAGAACCCCCCACCCCCAGCGCCGCCCCTAGTGCCCCCCCGCGCCCGCCCCTAGTGCCCCCCACCCCGCAGCGCCCGTCCTTAGTGCCCCCAGCGCCCGCCCCTAGTGCCCCCCCACCCCCAGCGCCGCCCCTAGTGCCCCCCACCCCCAGCGCCGCCTCTAGTGTCCCCACCCCCCAGCGCCGCCCCTAGTGCCCCCCACCCCGCAGCGCCCGTCCTTAGTGCCCCCCACCCCCCAGCGCCGCCCCTAGTGCCCCCCACCCCCCAGCGCCGCCCTTAGTGCCTCCAGCGCCGCCCCTAGAACCCCCCAGCGCCGCCCCTAGTGCCCCCCACACCCAGCGCTGCCTCTAGTGTCCCCACCCCCCAGCGCCGCCCCTAGTGCCCCCCACCCCCAGCGCCGCCCCTAGTGCCCCCCCACCCCGCAGCGCCCGCCCCTAGTGCCCCCCACCCCCAGCGCCGCCCTTAGTGCCCCCCCACCCCCCAGCGCCCGCCCCTAGTGCCCCCCACCCCCAGCGCCGCCCCTAGTGCCCGCCCCTAGTGCCCCCCCACCCCCCAGCGCCGCCCCTAGTGCCCCCCACCCCCCAGCGCCCGTCCTTAGTGCCCCCAGCGCCGCCCCTAGAACCCCCCACCCCCAGCGCCGCCCCTAGTGCCCCCCCGCGCCCGCCCCTAGTGCCCCCCACCCCGCAGCGCCCGTCCTTAGTGCCCCCAGCGCCACCCCTAGTGCCCCCCACCCCCAGCACCCGCCCCTAGTGCCCCCCCACCCCCAGCGCCGCCCCTAGTGCCCCCCACCCCCCAGCGCCGCCTCTAGTGTCCCCACCCCCCAGCACCGCCCCTAGTGGCCCCCACCCCGCAGCGCCCGTCCTTAGTGCCCCCCACCCCCCAGCGCCGCCTCTAGTGCCCCCCACTCCCCAGCGCCGCCCCTAGTGCCCCCCACCCCCCAGCGCCCGTCCTTAGTGCCCCCAGCGCCGCCCCTAGTGCCCCCCACCCCCAGCGCCGCCCCTAGTGCCCCCACCCCCCAGCGCCGCCCTTAGTGCCCCCCCACCCCGCAGCGCCCGCCCCTAGTGCCTCCCGCGCCGCAGCGCCCGCCCCTAGTGTCCCCTGCGCCCGCCCCTAATGCCCCCCACCCCCCAGGGCCCGCCCCTAATGCCGCCCGCCCCTAGTGCCCCCCGCGCCACAGCGCCGCCCCTAGTGCCCCCCGCGCTGCCCCTAATGCCCCCCAGCGCCCGCCCCTAATGCCCCCCACCCCCCAGCGCCCGTCCCTAGTGCCCCCTGCGCCGCAGCGTCGCCCTTAGTGCCCCCCGCACCGCCCCTAGTGCCCCCCACCCCCCACCCCCCAGCGCCGCCCCTAGTGCCCCCCACCCCCCAGCGCCGCCCTTAGTGCCCCCCATCCCCCAGCACTGCCTCTAGTATCCCCACCCCCCAGCACCGCCCTTAGTGCCCCCCGTGCCGCCCTCAGTGCCCCCCATCCACCAGCACTGCCTCTAGTGCCCCCCAGCACCGCCCTTAGTGCCCCCCACCCCCCAGCGCCGCCCCTAGTGCCCCCCGCGCCGCCCTCAGTGCCCCCACCCCCCAGCGCCGCCCTTAGTACCCCCCAGCGCCGCCCTTAGTACCCCCCAGCGCCCGCCCCTAGTGCCTCCCGCGCCGCAGCGCCCGCCCCTAGTGTCCCCCGCGCCCGCCCCTAATGCCCCCCACCCCCCAGGGCCCGCCCCTAATGCCGCCCGCCCCTAGTGCCCCCCGCGCCGCAGCGCCGCCCCTAGTGCCCCCCGTGCCGCCCTTAGTGCCCCCCACCCCCCAGCGCCCGCCCCTAGTGCCTCCCGCGCCGCAGCGCCCGCCCCTAATGCCCCCCACCCCCCAGCGCCCGTCCCTAGTGCCCCCTGCGCTGCAGCGTCGCCCTTAGTGCCCCCCGTGCCGCCCTTAGTGCCCCCCACCCCCCAGTGCTGCCCTTAGTGCCCCCCACCCCCCAGCGCCGCCCTTAGTGCCCCCCATCCCCCAGCGCTGCCTCTAGTGTCCCCACCCCCCAGCACCGCCCTTAGTGCCCCCCGCGCCGCCCTTAGTGCCCCCCATCCACCAGCACTGCCTCTAGTGCCCCCCACCCCCCAGCGCCCGCCCCTAGTGCCCCCCGCGCCGCAGCGTCGCCCCTAGTGCCCCCCGCGCCGCCCTTAGTGCCCCCCAGCCCCCAGCGCCCGCCCCTAGTGCCTCCCGCGCCGCAGCGCCCGCCCCTAGTGTCCCCCGCGCCCGCCCCTAATGCCCCCCACCCCCCAGGGCCCGCCCCTAATGCCGCCCGCCCCTAGTGCCCCCTGTGCTGCCCCTAGTGCCCCCTGTGCTGCCCCTAATGCCCCCCAGCGCCCGCCCCTAATGCCCCCCACCCCCCAGCGCCCGTCCCTAGTGCCCCCTGCGCCACAGCATCGCCCTTAGTGCCCCCCGTGCCGCCCCTAGTGCCCCCCACCCCCCAGCGCCGCCCCTAGTGCCCCCCACCCCCCAGCGCCGCCCTTAGTGCCCCCCATCCCCCAGCGCTGCCTCTAGTGTCCCCATCCCCCAGCACCGCCCCAGTGCCCCCTGCGCCGCCCCTAGTGCCCCCCACCCCCCAGCGCCGCCCCTAGTGCCCCCCAGCGCCGCCCTTAGTGCCCCCCACCCCCCAGCGCCGCCCTTAGTGCCCCCCACCCCCCAGCGCCGCCCTTGGTGCCCCCCGTGCCACAGCGCCGCCCCTAGTGCCCCCCACACCGCCCTTAGTGCCCCCCACCCCCCAGCGCCGCCCTTAGTGCCCCCCACCCCCCAGCGCCGCCCTTAGTGCCCCCCACCCCCCAGCGCTGCCTCTAGTGCCCCCCACCCCCCAGCGCCGCCCTTAGTGCCCCCCACCCCCCAGCGCCGCCCTTAGTGCCCCCCCCGCGCCGCCCCTAGTGCCCCCATCCACCAGCGCTGCCCTTAGTGCCCCCCACCCCCCAGCGCAGCCTCTAGTGTCCCCCGCGCCGCAGCGCCGCCCCTAGTGCCCCCATCCACCAGCGCCGTCCCTAGTGCCCCCCGTGCTGCCCTTAGTGCCCCCCACCCCCCAGCACCGCCCCTAGTGCCCCCATCCACCAGCGCTGTCTCTAGTGCCCCCCATGCTGCCCTTAGTGCCCCCCACTGCCACCCCTAGTGCCCCCATCCACCAGCACCGCCCCTAGTGCACCCCGTGCCGCCCTTAGTGCCCCCTACCCCCCAGCGCCACCCCTAGTGCCCCCATCCACCAGCGCTGCCTCTAGTGTCCCCACTGACCAGCGCTGCCCCTATTGCCCCACCCACCAGCGCTGCCCTAGTGCCCCCCACCCACCAGCTCTGCCCCTAGTGCCCCCCACCCACCAGCGCCATCCCTCATGCCCCCTGCACCGCCCCTAGTGCCCCCCACCCACCAGCGCCATCCCTCATGCCCCCTGTGCCACCCCTAGTGCCCCCCACCCACCAGCGCCACCCCTAGTAGGGTGACCAGACAGCAAATGTGAAAAATCGGGATGGGGTTGGGGGGTAATGGGAGCCTATATAAGAAAAAGACCCAAAAATCGGGACTGTCCCTATAAAATCGGGACATCTGGTCACCCTAAGGGCTGCCCCCTGCGCTGCCCCTAGTGCCCCCCACCAGCTCCATCCCCAGTACCCTCCCTCCACTAGCCCCATCTCTAGTGCCCTCCAGTGCTGCCCCTAGTGCCCCCCACCAACTAGCTCCAGTCCTAGTACCCCCAGCACTACCTGTAGAAGCCCCTGTCCCTAGCCCCCCCCCACTACTACCTCCCAGTGCCACCCCTGGTGCTCCCCAACAGTCTCCATAGCCCAGCCACCCCTCGTACCCTTCCAGTGCCACCCCTAGAACTCCCCACAACTAGGGTTGCCAATTTTGGTTGGATGTATCCCTGGAGATTTCATCACATGACATAATTTTTAATTAAAGATTAATCTTTAATTCCTGGAGACTCCAGGCCTATCCTGGAGGGTTGGCAACCCTACCCACAGCCCCTGTGTCACCCCTAGTACTATTTAACAATCCTTACTGCCCCTAGTGCCACCCCAGTACCCCCAAAGCGCCCAGCACTACCCCAGTATCCCCTTGAATTCTCCCCACCCGCCCAGTACCAGCCTATATTCCCCTCACAGCCCTAGTACCCCATCTTCCCCAGAGCCACCCTAGTACCCCCCCCAGCCTCTGTGTCACTCTTAGGACTTCTTAACAGCCCCTAATGCCCCTAATACCACCTCAGTGTCCCCAGTGCTACCTTATATTCCCCTCACACCTCCAGTGCCACCCTATATGCCCCCCAGAGCCCTAATACCCCCATCTTCCCCAGTGCCACCCCAGTAACCCCTAACATTTCCCATAGCCTATCCACATTTGTATTCCCCACAGCCTACAGTACCACCCTATATTCCCCCACATACTACAGTGTCACCTGTAAATCCCCCCACAACACTAGCACCCAATACCCCCATCCTCCCTGTGCCACCCTGGCTACCCATCCATCCTCCTAGTAGCCCCACTGTAATCTGCACAATCTACAGTACCACCCCTTATGCTTCCTGCTATTCTCTGTATTCCCCCCCACACACACACATACGTTCCCTGTGCTGCAGCTTATACTCCCCACCCACTCGAGTATTTCTAGTATTCCCACGGTGCTCCCGATATACCCAGTACTCCCCTCACCGTCACCCATTATTTATACTCCCTATATACCCTAGTCCCACCTTACATCCATTACACGTTCCTCAACCCTTCAACTGTCCAGCACCCTCCATTCCTCCCCCAACACACAACAGTCTCCCTTAATAATGTAAAAGATCCGTACTAACAAAGGATCAGTTCTAATTAAAGAACATGAGCATCATATGTTTCTTTCCAGAGAGAAGTTTAAAATAAATAGAAAATGGCAAGTAATCACAAACCACCTACAGCTCGTCCTGCTTCAAGAGGAGGACTCGGGCTGACAGCCAGGCCTTCTTCATCCTTGTTACGGACTCCGTCAGCAGCCAGAGTGGGAACAGGGGTGTGTTATGTTTGTTAATTTAATACGTTTGTTTTGAATGTTTAGATTTTATCCTGATTTTTCCGTCATGAAGAATTGGGTGCCAGCAGTAATTGTAATTGAAGGTAGCAGTTTGTATTCTTTTTTTTGGTACTTCATATTTCTTTCTTCGTTCCAAGAAGATTTGTCTATTGTATGTTAAAAGGAGGTGGGTTGGAAACTGTTATTGCCATATATTGGATAAAATATATCTTTTAGAGTCACTAATAGAAAAAGCAAAAAAGATCTGGTTTTTTAGAGAGGTGTCAAGTCACCCTTTGTCAGTTGCCTTCCCCTATGATTTTGTTCATGTCATGGGAGTAATTTACACTGGGTCTTCAGATTGCCTCTGGTCCTTTTATTCTGGTATGGCATGCAAACGCCAAGTAAAGGTTAAACCCACAGTACTTAAAAGATAACTGGAGCTACAAGCTTAGTGCCTCCCACATCTGGTATCCGCAAAGGAGCAACATGCATTTTGCAGAAGTCCTAAGGCATCTGCTGATGCACTTTGGGACTAGAATAAACAGGGTTGGACTTTTGCTTTCACAGTACAATCCATGGTTAGAAAGACTTAGCTCTTCCCTAACAGTCTGTCCTCTCCAACCAAACTAGAGACATTTGTTTGGAGGAGCAACAAATTGTTCTTCCTTAATTTATGCACTTTTCGGTAGCCAGTAGGCTAGTTTTAGCCTACACCTCTGTTGAAGTAGGAGATTTTAATAAAAAGTAGGCGATTTCAGTAAAGAGAGGCATTATATGTGAGGCCTGAACATGAGACTTGTATGTTTTTATCCACACAAAGTAGAAACCTGAGCTTTATGGAGGTTTTGGACAGGAAAATCAATCTTGCTATACCTGACAATTAAAATAATAGTCTCACTGAATGGATTTTTTAAATCTAATTGGGTGGGGGGAAAGGGGTGTTATTGGAACTAACTGCTAAAAGATAACCTCACAGCATGATAAACAGAACAGTGGGAATTCAGTTTACACTACCGTTTGGACAGAGGTCAAACCTGAGGGAGAAAAAGAACATCAAGAATGCAAATAAAATAGCCTTGAGTCTCAAAAACAACTATAAAGAGATGTCTGTACTAGAGGTTTTGATTTGATAGTATAGTATTTAGATTTACTTCTAGAATTTTTGGTATAAATTACCACCTGCAAGAAAAATACTGCTAAAGATCTAATGTACTAAGTAAAATACGTATGTTAGTTTCTAATTTTTAAAACAGTTCAGACAAGCTTTTAAATGTTCCTCTTAACAACTGCATAAATATAACAACTGTTTTATTATTCTGTTGTCTTTGTCTAGATGCCCCCTGGTACATCACGGCCTGGTACTCGTGGTGGTCTCCTAGGTACTGGAGGGGTGTTGTCATCTCAAATTAAAGTTGCGGACCGTCCAGTGACACAACAGGGATTAAGTGGAATGAAAACTGGAGTGAAAGGTATTTTAATATATGAAGAATTCTCATCTTAATACAGGAACGTTTTTTTTAACACTGTCAATGAATCAATACAATTTGGGGAAACTGGACAGCAGAGGATCTTTTATGGCTCTAGTGCCTCTAGTTTGGGACAGAAACTTGAAATTTGACACTGAGATAGTCACTAGGTCAGACATGTGCCTTTTAGAGGTCCTTGGGCAGATTTGGCAGAATGTATAGGGATTTAAAAATATGGCTTTCACATATTTGAACAGCGGCATTACCATATTCTGTTCATATCATGCAAGCAGGGGAGAGGCAGACTGAGTCCCTCCTTCCACTATCTTTGCTTTTAGAAATCTCAGAAGTAGCAAACTTCTCTATGCCTGAACACTACTTAGAGTATTCACATCTCTTGGGAGACATTTTTAAAAAAATAATATTAAAAGAAGAAGGCATAGATAGTCTCCTTCCAGCACTGCAGAACAATATTTAAATACTTTACAGCAAATGTTTATACAGTTGTAATCACATTGATCACACCCAAAATTGGGCTATGGTTTGATGTCGAGGTAGTGGGTTACAACTAGAACTGTTGGTTTTAATTCCAGGGTGTTCAGTTTAGATCCCAAAATTCCTATCACAACTGTCCTCTCAAAGACTCCGATTTAGCTACGCCCACTAAGCATTGGGAACAGCTGAGGGACAAGATGGGGGGTGAATAGGAACTATTTGCAACTCATCATGCCTAAGGCTAGTTCTACATCAGCCCAGACCCCAGCATTGTTTAGAGGTCCTTTATACTATGTCATGTGGCTATGACTCCAAGGAGGTTGGTACATCAACCAATGATTTCTGGGGCACAACAGTGCTCTGACCATATTACCAAAATATCCCCTATGTTGGAGGTGGCTTAGAGTTGGTGAAAGCCCCATTGGCTGGATCAGCTGTCTTTACAGTCCATTTGCTGTTGGAATGGCACAAAGGGGGCCATATTGTAGAAGAGAATCTATCCTAAAATCTGAGCAGATGAAAAAAAAAGGGAGGTAAATAGCAGCTAGACTTACAGTGGATTGTCACCCAGAGAGATCCCGCTGATTCATATGTCACCTCTTTATGCTGTGTGGAGAATCTGTTTCTTTATGTGCTGTGATGTTTAGCCTGTAGAACTGGGAGAGAGGATTTGATGCATCTCAAGGTGATTTCAGCTTTATACAAAGAGTGAAAAGAGATGCAGCTCAGGGCAGGGAGAACTTGTGTTTTTAAAGGACTCATTCAGCCTGATGGCATGGCTGGGCTGGTACAAACTGCAAGAAAAGTCGGTCAGAGCTTGGGAGGCTGGAGCACCATAGAGGAACCGAATCTAAAGGATAGAGGAGGCTAGAACAGCATTGGAGCAGAGTGTGAAATTCTAGGCTTAGCTGAGGTGGAGAGTGTAAGAAAAACGAAGTGGGGTTGAAACTCTATCCCTGAATTAAGTGTTCCTATGATGCTTCTTAACTTGTATGTCTTTATTTTTAATATGTGCTTGGTTTTTTGTAGAGAACACGCATATTAGGGCAAGTTACAGCAGGTTTTATAAATCCTCCATCTCTTTTTAGGATGAAGTCACCCTCGTGCAAGGCTCATCTCAGAAACTTTCAGTTGTTTAAGTAATCTAAATCCCCACCAAAGCCTAAAATGCATCTCTACTTTCATCTGTATTGATTGAATAAAGGCTATATGAGGACATTCTGAAGATGCTAGTTCTCTGTTTGGAGTATAACTTCAACTCGTCATCCTTTGTGAACTTAATTTGTGTCTCATTAAAACACATTCTCTTCTAATAAAATGTTACTTGTTCTCCTTTGTTAGGTCCTCAGAGACAGATTATGGATAAATCCTATTATCTTGGACTGCTTAGGTATGTTAGTGACAACACTTTCAAGCTGCAGTATAGTTAATGTCTTCTCCCTCCCTATACAACAGCATAAATCTAGTAATAGCCATACTTATTAATGTGGATTAGGTTGGCTGTTCACTTATGATGAAATTCTCCCTAAGGCTTTCCGGGATGAGGAGGGCCTTTGTAGATCCTCTGTCCTGGGGTACATTTCACCCTTAATTCCAAGAATAAATTTGTTAAATTAACATAAATTTTCATTATTGCTCTAAGTATTTTATAAAACACTTTGTCATGTTCAGTCAAATGTTTGTGTTGGATGGGCACTCCTAAATCATATCTTCTTACATTTAGAGGGTACCCATGTTGTGAAAATGTTGTGGGATTGTTCTGCTGGAACAACTGAACAATTCTACTTTACACTTACACCAAAGAGGAGAAAATACTCTTAATTTAAATAAAATGAATGTTTTATGTTATCCTAGTGCAGTGCTTTATAACTGTTTAAGAGTTTATCCAAGATAGAACCCCCTTTTTTATTTCTTTAGCTGATCCTAGAGCTGTTTGAGACAACTTGTATACAAGAGAGATGCCTTGAATACATATACATTTATAATGTAGTATTAGCTTTATCCTACAGTATTTTAGTTGTACATTTTAAACATACAAGTAAGTTTTTATATTTCTTTTCTATAGAAGCAAAATAAGTGAACTCACAACAGAAATAAATAAGCTTCAGAAAGAAATAGAAATGTATAACCAGGAGAATTCTGTCTATCTGTCATATGAAAAGAGGTGAGTCATGTTGCAGTTAATGAAATGTTAGCATAGCCAAATGCCTTGTCAGGACCTTGTCTTTTGTTATGTCAGACTTGAATATCAATACTGTGCAACCTACAGAACTATAAAAATGGATACTTTTTCTGATTTTGTTTTGTTGTATAAAACACTTAATCTCATAAATTTGAATTTTTGTTCTTTATCTAGGGCAGAGACATTAGCTGGTGAAATCAAAGAATTTCAAGGTCAACTAGCGGACTACAATATGGTATGCTATTGTTAGCTGTTTCACACTGGATTTTTCCACCATTGCTTTTGCATGGTGAACATACTGGTTTTAAATTACAGTATTTTTTTGTATGACATTTCTCCATTAGAAAGATTTACTGTTTAAAACTGCTTTAATTCACTTATTAAAAAGGAAACAAATGCTTGCATAGTTGTGTCATAGGATATGTACATCCACACATATATTTTAGTGTTTTTATGGTCAGATGCAATCTCCTCCTACAATATCAGGATTTGATGGTTATTACAGTATGTCATTTGAAAAAATAATTTCCCTTGGCTTTTCAGTGAAGTCTCTGATTACTTGATCAATGACCTCAGTGATAATTTGGGAGTTGTTGATATAACATCATAAGTACAGCCATACTGAATCAGACCAATCACTGCTCTACAGCCAAAATGCTTCCGAAATAAATGTAGTCAAACTTTACTAATTCTGGGTCACTGAGAACGAAAATGATGCTTAAAATTGTTGATTGGCTCTAGTTTTCAAGACATGCTATTGGGTCAGTATATACGACCCTTGACTTGGGAATGGCGGAGGATAAGTGAGTTATAAAGGGAAGGGATCTCAATTTAAACCAGTAATGACTAAAATACATCTTTGACTGGATCTATGAATAAATCTATGACTGGGTTTGGACAGTACTTGCTTTTTAGGCAAAACAATGAATGATGCAATCTGAAGCTGGTCTTGCGTCATACATGATATGAATTGCATCATGTTATTCCTAGAAGTCATGGATGATGCAATCATAACGAAGCTTACATCACTCTGCTGAACAAATTGCCCTATATCAGCTCTAGAAATCATACAGTGTCGTGCTCTCTTATTTGTCAGTGTTTGATTTTGCAAAGGGACACATTTCTGTTTAGCCAAAGTGAGCAGAGATGCCTCGTACTTGTGTGAACAGTGCAGATAACTTCTGCTATGTTTGTGGTGAAGTGACTTTTGCATCACAAAAGCGCAGTATAACCACTATGGTTAAGAGAGCCTATCACCTTTATTTTGGCTGCAAAATTGGAGATCAGGACAAGAGGTGGGCCCCACACATATGCTGCAACACTTGTGCAACAAATCTTCGCCAGTGGTTGAACAGGAAAAGGAAATCTATGCCTTTTGCAGTGCCAAAGATTTGGAGAGAGCCAACAGATTATACCAGCAATTGTTACTTCTGCATGGTGCCTCCAGTTGGGAACGGTGTGTCAAAGAAGAAAAAGTGAACTGTGCATTATCCAAACATTCCATCAGCTATACGCCCAGTACCCCACGGAGAAGGCCTGCCGGTTCCTGATGCACCAGAATCATTCTCACTTGAGTCAGACGAGGAAGAGGAAGAGGATGAAACTTCTGGTCCTGAACCATCAATGTCACAGGACCCACATTTTCTCCCATCCTCCTCCTCTGAACCACACCTCATAACACAAGGTGAACTGAATGACCTTGTCAGGGATTTGGAACTAACCAAGATTAAGGCAGAGCTTTTGGGCTCCAGACTACAGCAGTGGAATCTCCTGGCAGGTGATGTTAGGGTTTCCATGTTCCGTGACCGTCAAAAGGATCTTGTCCCATTCTTCTTCATGGAAGGTGATCTTGTAGCCTGCAACAACATCGATGGTGTGATGACAGCCCTCAACATCGTTCACGATCCAGATGAGTGGAGACTGTTCATTGATTCATCGAAGACGAGTTTTAAAGCTGTTTTACTGCATAATGGCAATGTTTTGCCATCAATTCCAGTTGGTCATGCAGTCCATATGAAGGAAACCTATGACAACATGAAACAACTTTTGAGGTGCATAAACTATGACCAACATCAGTGGCAGCTTTGTGGCGATTTGAAGGTTGTTGCTCTCTTGCTTGGTCTGCAGACTGGATACACAAAGTACTGCTGTTTTCTCTGCGAATGGGATAGTCGTGCAAGAGATTCCCACTACATCAAGAAAGATTGGCCACTCCGACAGTCATTGGAGCCTGGGAGGAAAAGTGTTCAGCATCCACCACTTGTTGAATCAAGGAAGATTTTGTTACCACCCTTACACATCAAGCTGGGTCTGATGAAGAACTTTGTCAAGGCCATTGACAAAACACAAGCAGCTTTCAAGTACTTCCGTGGAAAATTTCCAAGGTTAAGTGAAGCTAAGATAAAGGAAGGTGTCTTTGTTGGTCCTGAGATTCGTGAACTTCTTCGAGATGATGCATATGACCATGCACTGCGTGGCAAGGAAAAAAAGGCATGGAAAGCCTTCCAGTTAGTGGCAATAAATTTTCTCGGAAACAACAAGGCGGACAACTACAGGTTGTTGGTGGAAAACCTCCTCAAGGCATACAAAAGCCTTGGTTGCAACATGTCACTAAAGATACATTTTTTGCACTCTCATCTAGATTTTTTTTCCACCGAACTGCGGAGCAGTGAGCGACGAGCACGGCGAGCAATTTCACCAGGACATTGCAACAATGGAGAAACTCTATCAGGGCAAATGGAGCCCATCAATGCTTGCAGACTATTGCTGGACAGTGACAAGAGATGCTCCATTTAATGAATACAAGAGACAAGCCAAGAAGCGCCGAGTAGACACTGATTAGGACTAAACGATGTACATAATAGTTTTTTGCCTTTTGTTTCATAATACATTTTATTTATATAACCCCGTTGCTGATTTTTAAAGTGTTACATAAACAGGACAGGTAAAATAGTATCATGTAAAGCAACCATAAACACATGAAAAGATCTAGGTTTACAATTTATGATTAAAACTCTACTATCTACACAATATACATAGACATAAAATGTAAAAACTTAAATATCTTAGAAACAGTAGCTAATCAGTTGTTTTAATTGTCATATTTGAATTCAGCACATCAAAATACATACTAAATAGCACATTTTATCTCTGAAGCAGACGACTTCTCAAAAATTGTAGACCAGTGTTATGCCATCTAGCCCATTATCCTGTCTTCAGACAGTGGCCAGTGCCAGATGCTTCAGAAGGAATGAGCAGAACAGGACAATTTCGAATGATCAATTCCCTGTCATCTAGACCCAGCTTCTGCCATTTGGAGATTTACAGACACCCGGAGCATGGGGTTCTGTCCGTGACTATCTTGGCTAATAGCCATTGATGGACCTAACCTCCATTAACTTATCTATTCTTTTTGAACCCCGAAGTCTTCACATCTCTTGGCAACAAGTTTCACAGGTTGACTCTGTTGTTTGAAGAAATACCTCCTGCCTATTAATTTTACTGGGTGACCCCTGGTTCTTGTGTTATGTTCTTGTACACTATTCATGATTTTATAGATCTCTTTCATATCTCCCCCTTAGTCATCTCTTTTCTAAGTTTAACAGTCCCAATCTTTTTAATCTCTCATCATATGGAAGGTGTTCCATACCTCTCATCATTTTTGTTGACCTTCTGTGTCCTTTTCCAATTTTCATATATCTTTTATGAGATGGAGTGACCAGAACTACACACAGTATTTAATGTGCGGGAGTACCATGGATTTATATAGTGTCATTATGATATTTTCTGTCTTATTATTTATCCCTTTCCTAATTGTTCCTAACATTCTGTTAGCTTTTTTTGACTGCTGTTGCACATTAAGCACATGTTTTCAGAGAACTGTTCATGATGACCCAAGATCTCTTTCTTGAGTGGTAACAGCTACTTTAGATCCCCTAATTTTGTATGTATAGTTGGGATTATGTTTTCCAATGTGTATTACTTAGCATTTATCAACATTGAATTTCATCTGCTGTTTTGTTGCCCAGTCATTCAGTTTTGTAAGATCCCTTTGTAACTCTTCGCAGTCTGATTTGGACTTGAGTAATTTTGTATCGTCTGTATATTGTGACATCTCACTGTTCACTCGTTTTTCCAGATTATTTTTGAATATGTTGAACAGCACTGGTCCTGAGACAGATCATTAGGCGATCCCGCTGTTTACCTCTTTCCATTGTGATAACTAACCATTTATTTGACCGTTTGTTTCCTGACTTTTAATTAGTTACTGATCCATGAGAAGACCTCTCTTCACCCATGCTTGCTTATTTTGCTTAAGAGTCTTTGGTGAGGAACCTTGTTAAAGACTTCTGAAAGTCCTATTACACCCTTGTCCACATTCTTGTTGCCACCCTTAAGAGTTCTATTAGATTTGTGAGACATGATTTCCCTTTCCAAAAGCCATGTTGGTTCTTCCCCAACATATCATGCTTATTTTTGCATCTGATAATTCTGAACTTTCGTGTAGTTTCAACCAGTTTGCCTGGTGCTGAAGTTAGGTTTTCTAGCCTATAATGGTCAGGATCACCTTTGGAGCCTTTCTTAAAAATTGGCATTACTTTAGCTATTCTCCAGTCATCTGGTTCAGAGACTGATTTAAGTGATAGGTTACATACCACAGTTAGTAGTTCTGCAGTTATATATTTGAGTTCCTTAGGAATTCTTGGGTGAATTCCATCTGAGTCCGTTTAATTTATCAAATTGTTCCAGAACTTTCTCTGTTGACACCTCAATCTGGGACAGTTCCTCATATTTGTCACTTGAAAGGAATAGCTCAGTTGTGGGACTCTCCCCCACATCCTCTTCAGTGAAGGCTGATGCAGAAAATTCATTTAGCTTCTCTTCAATGGTTTTGTTTTCCTTGAGTGCTTCTTCATCACTTCAGTTGTTCAGTGGCCCCACTGGTTGTTTAGCAAGCTTTCTGCTTCTGATGTTTTGTTTTGTTTTTTTTAATTGCCGTTATTTTCTTGTCTTTAGCTAGTGTCTCTTCAATTTCTTTCTTCGCCTGGCTTGTACTTTTACACTTGGCTTGCCAGAATTTATGCTTCTTTCTATTTTCCTCACTAGGATTTGACTTCGAATTTTTAAATGATGCCTTTTTGCCTCTAAATGCCTCTTTTACTCTGGTGTTTAACCGTGGTGGCATTTTTTTTTTATTGGTCCTCTGACTGTTTTTTTTTAATTTGAAGTATACATTTAGTTTAAGCCTTTATTATGGTGTTTTTAAATAGTCTCTGCAGTTTGCAGGCATTTCACTCTTGTGACTGCGACAAAGGGTCCTGTGGCTAACCTTATAGACTAACAGAGGTATTGGAGCATAAGCTTTCGTGGGTGAAAGTGGAGTGGAAACTGCTTGCATCCGATGAAGTGGGTATTCACCCACGAAAGCTTATGCTCTGATACCTCTGTTAGTCTATAAGGTGCCACAGGACCCTTTGTCGCTTCTACAGATCCAGACTAACACGGCTACCCCTCTGATACTCTTGTGACTGTTCCTTTTAATTTCCCTCATTTTTGTTTAGTTCCCCTTTTTGAAGTTACATGCTACTGTGGTGGGTTTCTTTGTCTTTTTTGCCCAACAAGGATGTTAAATTTCATTACATTATGGTCTCTGTTACCAAGCAGTTCAGCTATATTCCCCTGTTGTACCAGATCCTGTGCACTGCTTAAGACTAAATCACAAATTTCCTCTCCCCTTGTGCGATCCAGGAGAAGCTGCTCCAAGAAGCAGTAATTTATGGTGTCTAGAAATTTTCTCTGCATGCCTTCCTGAGATGACACGTACCCAGTGAATATGGAGATAGTTCCCCCACTACCTGCTTTGTCATTCCTATACATTTTGTGCACTGATTTTTAGGGTCCCATAGATTGTCTTCATTCCACCAAGTTCTTATGATGCCTACTGTATCAATAGTCTCATTTAATGCCAGGCACTCTACTTCATCCATCTTAGCATTTAGACTTCTCACATTTGTATATAAGCACTTGTACATTTTGTCAATATTCAGTTGCTTGCTTTGATGTGTTATATTTAAATGGGATCTCTTATGCTTTACTGTTCCTGACTAGCTTCTACTGTACTTTACCAACTTCTTTTCATTCCTCTTTACTTAGATGTGGAGTTCCTTCCCCCTTTAATAAATTCATCCCTAAGTGATGTCTCTACCCAAACTGTGTTCCTCTGCACCTGTCAGCTTCCCCCAGCCCTTATCTAAAAACAAAAATAAAATCCTCTAAACCTGTCTAATTTTACATGTCAGCCGCCTGGTTCCTTACATCTGATCATCTCTACACTGATACCTCCACTACTAAATGTTACAGTGGTATCTCAGTATCTTTATATATCTAGACATTTTTAGCGATATTCTACAACTTTATTGTACAAGTGCATCACAATATTGTGACTTTAAAAGGATTCTGTCAAGTTGCCTAGACCTGAAATGTTAGTTACTTGAAAATCATTCCAATGTGATGGAGAATGCCTTCTATATTCTAAAACCGCAGTCCTTAAAGCTGATCTGTGTGAGGAAAGAGGATGTATTTTGAGGAATTTTGTACTGTTTAATGCTCCAGTTTACTGTTCTAAAAAATCCCAAAGAATAACCTATGCTTGCATAGAATCATAAAAACAGTGTTTTCTATTGGTTGTGCAGTAGTAGTTGCCTATCTAACAAGCACTATTTTGAAGTGTGTTCATAGCCATGTTTAAGTTATTAAGAGATTTAAGCTAATTGGACAGATACATTTTGTTTCAAATTTGAAATGCAGTTGAAAATTAGCCTTTCTTTCTGTAAGTCCACAGGAAAGGACAAAATCAGTAGAGAGGAAAAATATTTTGAGGCTTGTAAGAAGGAGAGGGAAACCAAGGAGAGTATTTAAAATAAAAAAGAAAAGAAAATGTACTGGATATTATAAGTAATCAACTTTGCTTTGGATGTGAGAAATCAATACCGCTTCTGTAATATTAGTTATTTTGTATTAATTGTCTGTACAGTTATACAGAACTTGTAAGAATAGTGAAATATGAAGCTTACATGTACTATAGTACAATTTCTAATTTCAGATTTTTTGTTTGCAATACCATACCAGTCATCTCTTTTGTAACATTTTCAAAGAACGATTTAAGAGTTTTCTAACTTCTTGTATGTTTCTTTAATGTGATTAAAAAGAACAGAGCATTAACTGTTTGAGCTTCTTTCTTGTTTCAGCTAGTGGATAAACTTAACACCAATACAGATATGGAAGAAGTGATGAGCGATTATAATATGGTAAGAGAGTATTTGCCATGTTAATATAGCACTTACAATAAAAATATATGTATACATTACAACTTCAGTTCTTCAAATGTTTGTGCTTATGCATGATTTTGTCGACCTAAACAGTCTATTGCCTGTAATAGGATTATTCATGTGTGTAATGTAGGCAAGTATGTAAGAGTTTGCTGGCTTGGGACCCACATGACTTCAATGGAGCTGCTTGTGTGTGTTGTGTTAAGGACACGTGTAAGTGTTTGGAGGACTGAGGCCTTAGTTATAGAATTATGACAGCATAAAACTCTGTTGTCTCAAAGTTTAGCAAACACTTTATAATTGTTTTCCAGAAACAGGATTGATAGTTTTAAAAAAATTAAATAGATTAAAAGTTTCTGTTATAAAAAACTCAAGATATTTCTTATGTTTTCAGTGAATCCAGTTCTTTTTCTTGCTTCCCAAGGAAGTGTCTAAAATTTAGATCTTGAGTATACCCTGAAAACACTGCATGGGATGTTAAATGTAGTATCCTGGCATCCCATATTAATTGTGTTAAAATACTGTGGTTGACATCCTAAATCAACATCTGTAGAGCTACAGTTATTGAAAGACTGACTAAACCTTTTCATCCAGCTGTTTTGACCCTAATGCTGGGGTATCTGTGTTGGTCAGTGACACAGTTGCTCTTAGAATCATCCTCATAGCCCATGATATTTCTCTATTTAAGAAATACCTAGACCAAGGTACCAGTATTCACATATATCACACATTATTTGGGTGGAAGGCACAGAAATCTAACCACCTAAGAGGCTGACCACATGCACCAGCCTTCCTTGTAAAATTTCCCAGGCTCTTGAGTTTTTCTTCATTCTCCTCCATGCTCTGCTCTTCAGGGCCGGCTCCAGGCACCAGCGTTCCAAGCAGGTGCTTGCGGCAGCAATCTGCAAGGGGCAGCAGTCCGTGTGCCGTTAGGGCGGCACGCGCGTTTCCGCGGCGGCGGCAGTTCTGCGGCAGCCTCTCTCTTCAGTCGCCCGTGGCGGCAATTCGGCAGCAGCTTCTGTCTTCAGCTGTCCACGGTGGCAATTCGGCCCACTGCTTGGGGCGGCAAAAACGTTAGAGCCGGCCCTGCTGCCCGTCAAGTGACTCCAAAGCAATAGTGCATTAATGGGCCTATGGTGTGTTCAGAAGCAAATACATATCAGCAGTGCTTTCTCTTGAAGTTCTTCCTTGATTTCATAAGTTTGCTGGAGGGTACCTGGAGGCACCAAGACTGTGCCAGTGCTCACTGTGTTCTTAGTCAGAATGAACTTTTCTTTGAAAAGAGGCTTCCAATAGCCCAAGAAGCCAGTGAAAATATTTTTACCCCAAGTGATCCAACCTGATTATTAATAAAAACACTAATGTGCAGTTTCTGTGATTACAGTTCCCATTCAAATGCAGGCTTCCAATGGGAATTACAGTTACAGAATCCATCTCTGCAGCATCAGATAGGCCTTTGTGGTAAGAGGCGGCTGCTATTCCTTCCCATCTCCATTCTGGTCTTCCATTCCTTTCGTTCATTCAAATGCTTGTATAACCTTGGATGAATGGATAGCGTTTATATTTTCATTAGTGGCAAGTATCTTTTCATGCAAAAATCTGTTACTGATTATTGATTTTTTTTTTCACAGCTAAAAACTCAAAATGACCGGGAAGCTCAGAGTATTGATATAATTTTTACAGAGAGACAAGTGTAAGTACATCAAATATCAGAAAATTGAATTTTAGCATAAAGTAGCTTATTAAAATGGTAAGAGTGAAGAAGGGATCTGATTGATCGGGGGATTTTTAACTCAGAAAAATATTGCCTAAGAGTTGCATGTATGCTCTACGAGTGTCACTGAATAAAGTTTGTAAGAAATAAAACTTCAGTCACTCAGTCAACTTTTTAAAGTACAGCATAGTCCTAAAGTACATTTAAAATATTGTTTCAATACATTTTAATAAAGAAGTTGATTTCTAATTAGCTGAAACACATAATGGGTTTGTTCTCTAAGGCAATCAGAAATTATCAGGTCAGTGATCATACAGGTTATACTGTCACTACTGCATCTATGTTCATTAAATATTGCAATTAAATATGTCATTCAGTACAACAAAAATGAAGCTATTTAAAATAACAACATTATGTAAGAATCAGTCTCCTTTAAAAACAAATGCTTTGTTCTTTGACAGCATTTTGTTTCAAGATTGCTTTATAGTTAGTCTTACTTCCTGACTGAAACAAACAAATGTTATCATAGCCATCATAACACAATTAAAATGAGTTATTTAGTGATTTCTTGGTACACTAAAAATGACCACATACCTGCAAACTGTTTTATAAATACACTACAAAAACGTGTGGTGTATTTGTTTTTACAGTTGGTGCCAATTCTGTCCTCATACATGCCTAAACCAATAGCATTTATTCCAGTAGGTCTATTTGAGGATAGATTTGGGCAATTAATGTTTCCAGTCTTTTTTTTTTTTATACAATGTAAAGATTTTGTGACTTTAAAAGTTTAATAAAAAATGATGAAAAATGTGGAGCATTTTGCTATCCGGTGTATTATATAAACACTTTTGTGAAATAATGCGAAATACATTTTTCTTCTTCTATTAAAAACAAATGTCTATTTTCTCATTTACCATAAATTATTCCTTAAATAAAATGATGTTTTCGTATATCTCAACAACCTGGTTTTAAGAATATTTGAAAATCTTCGAGATTCATCTACCTGCAGTTTAAAAATGGAAATTTCTCAATGTTTTCTTTAAGTTGTTAAAAATATGTACTGCATTGGCAGTTTTCAAATATTCATAACATGTTAACAAAAAAGACATCAGGCAACAGTGGGATAAGATAAAAAGGTGGTTGGTGTATAATAATGGTAATTTGTCCTTGGATGCATTTAAATAATGGGGGTGAGACAGGATTTTTGTTTTGCTTACTCAAATACTTTTTTTTATGACTAAAGAAAACTGACTTTGGCTTAGATCAGGCCTGTACAACATGCAGCCTGGGGGCCGCATGCGGCCCACGTGGGCTCACTGTGCGGCCCGCGGGGGGTGAGTAGGCAAGCGGTGGGGTGGGGTAAGCCAACAGCCAGCTGGCTGGCCAGCGGATGGGTGGGCTGGTGAAGAGGCCAGTGGCAGGCTGGGGAGTGAGAGTGAGCCAGCGGCACGGGGCGGGGGCAGCGGCAGAAGGTAAGAGGCCAGCAGCGGGCAGGCAGGTGAGCTGGCGGCGGGGGGGCTGAGGAGGCGAGCGAGCGGCAGGGGATGAGTAGGTGAGCTGAGCGGGTGAGCAGTGGCGGGGGGGGGGGGGGCAAGTGAGCCGACGGCGGGGGCGGTTTCGGCCCTCAGCTGTTTTCTTTGGAGTAATATGGCCCTCGCCGCTTTACGAGTTGTGCAGGCCTGGCTTCGATACTCAGTGTTTTAAGTTTTGCCTAGTGGATAGAGCATTGAATTGAGCCTCAGGAGACCTGGGTTCAATTCTCACTTCTGCCAGTGGCCTGCTGGGTGACATGGGCATGTCACTTCCCCACTCTGTGCCTCAGTTCCTGGTTGTAAAACAGGGGTAATGATGCTATCTTTGTAAAGTTTTGAGATCTACTGATGAAAAATACTATATAAGTAGGTCAGCGGTGGCCAACTTGAGCCTGAGAAGGAGCCAGAATTTGCCAATGTACATTGCCCAAGAGCCACAGTAATACGTCAGCAGCCCCCCATTAGCTCCAGTGCCTCCCGCCCGCCGGCAGTCCCACCAGTCAGTGCCTGCCGCAATCAGCTGTTCCGCATGTGCAGGAGACTCAGTGGGGGAGGAGCGAGGGCATGGCAGGCTCAGGGGAAGGGGTAGGGAACTTGGGGGAAGAGATGGAGTGGGGGCAGGGCCTGGGGCAGAGCAGGGGGATGAGCGGTGAGCACCCCCCAGCACATTGGAAAGTTAGCGTCTGTAGCTCCAGCCCTGGACTCAGCACCTATGCGAGGAGCCGCATATTAACCTCTGAAGAGCCGCATGCAGTTCTGGAGCCAGAGGTTGGCCACCCCTGAAATAGGTGTTATTTTCCCCCATTATAATCAAACAGTGAGATTTTAGTGTCAGACATATGGAGTATATGCTTATGTACTTTGAAATATTTGTTACTGTGGTAATACATGCACAACACCAGATTTCTTACCTCTACAGTTAATACAACATGTGCCACACATTTGTCCAAACGGGAGAGATTGAGAGCTTTGAGTTCTGCCTGTGACATATACTAGAAATATTTATATACAAGATTTTGAATGGATTGATCCTATTGAAAAGCCAAATTATCATCCATTCTATAAGAATTTAGACCTCTTCAGTTAATCCAGGGTCATCTATATATTTGTCTTCAATAAATCCATCCTCGTCAAGTACAAATGTATGCGTTTGTTCAAATACTACAATGGAATCTTGCTCATTGGTATTCGATATTGATGGAAAAGTGCTCAGGTCACTTGTGAACTCCTTATCAAACATTTCTGGTTCATACTCTTCCAGACGACGGTGATTGTAGCTGATCAAGTAGTGGTACCACAGTGGGAATTTTATGGCAATAAAAATCAGTAGTGAAGTGCTTAGGACAAACACCAGAACACCCAGCAGAAAGGCCCAAGTTTTGCCAAGAGGTGGAGAACCTTTAAGAATACAAAAGAAAGTAAAATCACATTAAATTAAATATCTTAAACCAAAATAACCAGCTCCTTGCATAATCCCAAAAGAGCTATGATATTAATTGCTTCATGGCCCAATAAGGGACTCAAGGAAACAAAGTGATAGAGAGAGGAATTCTTGAGACTCTTTGTACAGGATTAATAGAATACTACTGTTTGGGCAACCAAAATCTCTGCACCGAGGACAAACTTTTTACGTACAGGTGCCTACGTCCATATTTTCACCCTCTAGATACTCAGAATGTGCTGTGTGGCCAAGTTTAAATAAGTAACTTCTTTTCAGGACTGAAGGTCTGTTGAAATGTTCTGGGCACCTTCCATGAATCATTATTCAGATTTTAAATCAACTTTAGATTCATCCCTGGAATAGGACAATAGAACATGTAATTGACTTTTCATTTTCAAGCTTCAAGCTGACATGATGGCCCTCTAGAACATCTACACCCAGATAGTCACTTTTTAATTTTCTTTCATTTTGCACATCTCTCCAGATATATTTCCTTTATGATGAAAATCCCAACAGACCGTAGCTGCCAAGAATCTCTATTTGTAAATCTACCCTGTGTGTTCACAGTGCTGGCTAGTGTCCAGGGAATTATCGCAGCTGCTGCATCCTAAGGGATTTTGTGGCTGTGCCGGCCTCTTAGGTATAAAACGATCCAGAGATTGCTGTCCCTTTCTCCCACTTCAGTCACTCATTGGTCCTATTGGTCTCTTTGTGCAGAGGAGAGATGGGCTTAGGAACAGGAAGTGGAGCTGCTACTCTGAGTGGGAAAAGGCAGGGGAGCAGAATCATTTGGCTGGAGGATGAAGTAGAGAATAAATTGTGGGTAAAAAGGGAGAGAGAGGATATCAAGTGGGGGTGGAAGTGGTTCAAAATGGGACACCAGTGGTGGAGAAAGTGGTGTAAGTGCTCCTTCATGTTTCCAATGGGGTAGGGTGGGAACAGTCATGATGCCCTCCCACTGAACACACCAGAGATCAGGGATAAGGGTACGGCTAAGTAAATCAATAGAGCTTGTTTACATACGAAGAAGAAAACTAAAAATAGGAAGGAGCCTGTGTCAGGGGTAGAAGATTGTGGGCGGTTTAACTGGGTGGCTTGATTGTAGTTCATTTAAAATACAAACACTTGGATGGTTATTTGAACCTCAAATCTTCTTCTCACATCATTAGTTTATAGATATTATTTTACAATATTCCATAATGGAGTTCTAATTCAGGTCAGTTTTGAGTTCCTTATAAAGTTAAACATAACAAAAAATTCACATAATGTGAACACAATATTTCTGTGCCTAGGAGCACGGCAATCCCCACTTCCCTAACTTATTTAGAGAAATGTCCCAGAGCACTAGTATTGGACAGTGCTATTATGAAGTATTAAAATGAAACATCAATACATCACCTGGATGTGATGCATTACTCCTAATATTGTTATTTGAAGAGTTGAGAGAGGATGTTAAAATGGCAATGATTTTAGGACTGATGGCAGATGTGGAAGATGCAGTGATTGCTATAGAGCCTCTTCTTGAGTCACAATCAGATTTTTGGATGGGTGCTGTCTTGATAGAAGATTTGTTCAAGACATCTGGATATGCACACAGAGTGTCATTTTCATGTTCTGAAAGTATGAATAATAAAAAGGTCATGAAAGATTATATTTATAGGTGCAGTGTAAGTGAGATATGATGATATACAAGTGAGATTCATTATTAATTAACAGTATTAAATCATATTTTATACATGAGGGCAAGCTGGATGAGGCTCAACCAGGTAAGACCAAGATAATGCTGGTTGATTGGAGAGAAACAAACACTGCGGAGGGATTACTTTTGTAAATATTGTAATGACCTGAATGCTGCTATTGTCAAAACTTACCCATTGTCACATTTGAGGTATTCAACCATTTCTGTAAGCTGAGCAGGCCACAGGAACAATTCCATGGATTTCCATTTAAGGTAATCAGTTTAAATGATGCTTTTACATCAAAGTACTTCAACAAATTGTCCTGTAGACTCAAAATCATCAGGTTTTTTAGCCCTGTAATTGTGTCAGAATCCAACTGGGATATTTTGTTATGATTTAGATACAATTTGGATAGTTGATTTAGGCCTGTAAATGCAGCCTGTTCGATTGTACTGATATAATTACTACTAATATCTAGAATTGTGAGTTTTAACAGATTGCAGAAGGTATTATTATGTAGCACAGTAATGGCATTTTCATTCAGATAGAGTTCAGTCAAGTTAATAAATAGCTGAAGAACCTTTTTGTCGGTATCATGTAAAGTAATGTTGTTATTACTAAGATACAGTTTAGAAACATTTTTACTCAGGGAGCTGGGGATAGAAGAGTGATTCTTTGCAGTTTCCTCACAAGTGACCTGTTGAAGGGAGAGAGAAAACCAATATAAACATAGAAAATTACAAATTATTTTCAGTAGGGAGCGTTGATGGTGAAGGAGAGAGAAACAGACAAGCACCTGCAGTGCAAAAAAACCTTGTAACCCAGCGTACCAACTCTTTGAGGTCCAAAAGGAAAGCCGTCCTGGGCCAGTACTATCCTATTCCTGATTTTCTTAAAAATATACTTGTGGGATAAGGGACACGGTCACTTAGGTAGTGAAAGTCATCTCAGGCCTTGTCTACACTACAGGGAAAAGTAGATCTTAGCTATGCAATTTGAGTTACGTGAATAGCGTAACTCAAGTCGACGTAGCTTAGATCTACTTACCGTGGGGTCCACGCTATGTGATGTTGACGGTAGACGCTCTCCCGTCGGCTCCCCTTTCTCTTCTCTATCTGATGGAGTATAGAAGTCGAGGGGAGAGCGATCTGCGGTCGATTTAGCAGATCTTCACTAGACCCACTAAATCGACTGCCGATGCATTGGTTGCTGTGTGTCAATCCCCCTGTAAGTGTAGACAAGCCCTTAGCGAAGCAGTTTTTGATTGTGGAATTCCAAGAGGGGGAGGTGAAACTCCCTTCTGTGGTGAGGGGGTGAAGCTGGGAATTAATGACCAAGAGCAATTAGGAATGTAATGTGAACTTTTGGCCAGGCCTGATGGAAAGGGGGCTGAGTACAAAAAGAACTGCCTTCTTACGTAACTGGAAGATCCCCGAAGAAAGGTATAGTGACTGAATGAAAGGAAGGGGGCAAGAGTTTGAGAATTAACTCATTTTTGTTTTCTCTTTATTTTTTGTTCCATATGTAAAGATGTTTATTTTAATAAGATTTTCAGGCAGACCTTTTGGAGAAGATTGAGTTCACTAAAGATTAAATCTTTATTGCAACCAAGACACTTAAACTAATTTGGTTGTCTGGGTTGAAACTAATCTACCTGCAGTCATCTCAGCTCCGAGAGCCTATTGTGCTGATTTTATTCTGCATACCAATGAGTACACTGAGACCTGTTTTATTTTGACAAGAGGGTGGATTTCTTGTGTGTGTGTGTGTGTGTGTGTAATTTGCTCTCCCACAGGTTAGTGCAAAAGATAAATAGTAAAGTTAGTTTTAGACATGTAGGCAATGAGTCATTTCCTTAATATAAGCAGAGTAATCAGTGTAACAGCAGTTTAATCACCTGACTGTACATCATGACACCCAAAATATAAGTACAAGAAGGAGAAAGCAATTAAATTAAAATTCTCTTTGGAAAAAGTGAGGTGAAAAATCAAATTCTATTCTCTTATAACTATTATTGTTTTCGAAAGCTGTGGGGCTGACTTTCTGAAGTGCTGAACTCCATCAACACTCTTGGCTTAAGTGGTATTTGAGGGTGCCCAGCAGCTTGCAGTTTTTTGAGCTTGCTCCAAAACTGATTGAACTCAGGGAAAAGACCGTTGATGTCAGTGGGTTTTGGATCAAGATCTCAAAACATAAACATATCAAACATGTTTGCAATTCAATAAATTACAAAGTGCAGCCTTGTCATAATGATTTGCATTGGTTTATTGTGCAATTAAAAGAAAGCCATGTTATTTATTCCATTTCTACATGCTTCTACCATCAGGTTTTTGAATATCTATCTGTTTGTCGTCTGTCTATCTATAGCTATATATAGGCTTTGTATATATATATACCATAAGGTATTGAGGTGGTTGAAGATGGGACTGTTGTTAAAATACATAATGTCTTTGATCTACAAGGCATCTCCTGTAATTTCTATGGATCTACAAAAATGAGCAAAAATTAAACAGATTAGTTTATATGGTTATAAAACTTACAGAAAGAGAAGTAATATTGCAGTCAGTTGTGACTGGATTGGAAAATAGTGCTCCAATCCAGATCATTAGCCAAGGAATTTTCATGTTCAAAATCTAGGAGAGAGAATATTTTTGCATGTTAGGGTCAAAATTTAAGTTGCTATATTAGTAGTTTAAAGGCATGCTCCTGGTGAAGATGGTTTTGGTAATGTAAACAAAAGTGTTGATTTATAGTTGAAACAAATGATTCATCATAATTTACTGTGTTTTTGTCTTACGTAAGTATTGCCGAAGGCCTAAATAAGACTGTAACTGGAGGGGAAGATCTGTTTTAGCCATAATAGCTGCAGCTTTTATTGAACTGAACCAAACCTGAAACCAACCAGGCAGCTTTTGTGCAGTCAATCAGTATATGTGGTGACCAGCACAGTCAATGGAACTCATAAGCTATCTATTATTCATGTAATAGGATAGCCCCCATGCACCGACCTATTCATCTATGCTTTGGAGCTAGGTAACCATGCCTCAACATGTTAGGGTGTATCCCTGTTCAAAGACCCCAACATATCTATTGGAAATCATGAGGGCTTTCCTTACAGAGACTATTCATTTTAAGATTAATCTACCTCAAAAATTGTGCAAATGACACCTGGTCCATCTACTCCTTTGAATCAGGATTTATTGGCAAGATTTAGCCACCCATCAAATAATAAAGTAAAAGTGAGTGCAAAACATGTAAGCTGTTAAAGGATACATACATGCAACATTTTTTGATTTTCAAGAGAGGCAAAAATCCTGTGAGGCAAAATTACCAGAGATGTAGAAATAGGATTTGGCAGGAAAACCAGAGTTTGGAAAAATTTACTTTATGACCCATTAAGGAAGTTGAATCTAGGCTCCTTCAGACATATGCAGTGCAGATTTAGGGACTATATTCTAAATAGGCAATAGGAGTGACCAGGTTAATTTACAGAGCAGTAACCTTAAATCTCTACCTGGCAAATTGGTTGAAACAATAATTAAAAATAGAATAAAAAAAATCTGGAAGATCATGATATAATGGGGTCTAACCAGCATGGTTTCTGCAAGGGTAAAATGTGTCTCACTAACTATTCACAGTCTTCAAACTTGTTAGTAAAGTTATGGATAAAGGAGAATCAGCTGAGATAATTTATTTAGACTTTCAAAAGGTCTTTGACATGATCCCACACAAGAGGCTGCTAAAAAACCCTAAGTAGTCATGGGTCAAAAGCTAGCTAGGAGACAGGAAAAAAAAAGCAGGATTAAATGGTCAATATCCATCATGGTTAAAGATTCACAGCAGGTCCTCTGTTTAATATATTTATAAATGGGCTGGAAAAGGGGAGTGAGCGGCAAGGTAGCAAAGTCTGCAGATAACAAAGTTATTAGGTTAGTCAAGACCAAAAATGACCGTGTGAGTACCTTCAGAGAGACTTAACTAAGCTAAGTGAATGGGCAACACAATTGCACCTGAATCTTAATGTTGTTAAGTGTAAGGTAATGCACAGTGGAGGGGGAAAAGTTACAAACTCAGACACTTTACAGGGTTCTTCTATGTTAACTGTATAAACCCTGAAAAAGGACCTAGACTTAATTGTGGATGGCTCAGTGAAGACCTCTGGTCAATGTTCAGCTGCGGTCAAAAAAGCAAACAGAACGTTAGGATGCATAAAGACTGTGATAATGAATATGGATAATATTATAATGCCTTTATATAAATCAATGATGTGGCCTTATCTGGAATACTGTGTATGGTACTGGTTACCCCATCTCAAAAGATATTGCAGAATTAAAAGGAGTTCAGAAAAGAGTATGTTAAGAAGCATGGAAAAACTCATATGAAAAGAGATTGAAAACAGTGGGATGGTTTACCTTAGAAAATAGATGAATAAGAGGTCCCTTCCAGTCCTACGATTCTATGGTTCTAATGTCTACAAAGCTATTTTTAGCACACTGATCTGTGAACTAGGGCTGGAAGATTCGCTGCCAGATGCAGTGTAGACATACCCCAAGAGACTTTCCAGCATCAAAATTCCTTCTTAAAGCTAGGTCTCAATTCTTCTCAAAGCTTCTTAGCCAATCTGGTACCATGATAGCAGGCCTAGCCATTGGCAAATTTGGTTTGCTGGGCACATTGGCTTATAGCTCTTTATCTCAAATAGTACTTACGATCTCTTTTACAGGTGTGGCCTGCTGACCCAACCTAGCTAGTTGCTTGTCTGCCTCCCTCAATCTGTCCTCTTAGGAAGATGGGGATTGCTCTAGCCAGTTGTGTATCTCCACTGTTGTTGGAAATGTACATCTGCTAGATTCACACCACATGCTCTATAGCAAGGGTTCTCAACCATTTTCTTTCTGAGCCCCACCCCCCTCCAACGTGCTATAATAACTCTACATCCCAACTATGCCACAACTGTTTTTCTGCATATAAAAGCCAGGGCCGGCATTAGAGGGTAGCAAGCTGGGCAATTGCCTGGGGCCACACAGGACAGGGAACCCCCACAAAGCTAAGTTGCTTAGGCTTCAGCTTCAGCCCCAGGTGGCAGGGCTTGGGGCCCTGGGCTACAGTCCTGTGCAGCAGGGCTTTGGCTTTCTGTCCTAGCGAGTCTAACGTCGGTCATACTTGGTGGATCCCCTAAAACCTGCTCACAGCCCCCCAGGAGGCCCAGGACCTCCTGGTTGAGAACCACTGCTGTATAGAAACTTTCAGTTATCATACGAATATAAGAATGGCATACTAGGTCAGACCAAAGGTCCATCTAGCCCAGTATCCTGTCTTCCGACAGTGGCCAATGCCAGGTGCTTCAGAGGGAATGAACAGAACAGGTAATCATCAAGTGATCCATCCCCTGTCGCCCATCACTGCAACATACCTGAGATTTATGGGTTTCTCTTCACACCTAAGGAGAGCAGGCTATTTAAAGCAATCCTGACTCTGAATATTATTGCAATTTGAAAAGGGAAAACAAATCTTTACAAGTTGCTAAATAGTGAAAGTTATGCAAAGTTGTTCAGTACATCTGAATTAAAGGTACACTGTAAACTCAAAAAATCCATTTCTGTCTAAAAATTTTCCTTGTATAGTCAATCAGTCAGTTTCTTTCGCAGTTAAAAGACCCATATAAACATCAACATAAGAGCAGAAAGATGTTCATAAATTTTTTTAAAGGATTATAAAAAAATTCAACATATGCTATTTGAAGGATGATCTATTGGAAAATAGATTTTTGTTTAAATGAGTCATTTTGCAAAAACCTCAGGCTGGCAGTACATCATTAATATCTTGACATTCTCCTCTGATCTGAGCCCATAGGTGCTTTCTTTGAAAATGTTCATAAATGGCTTTTTAGGATTTTTCATTTCATAGGGATGTGTTCCTTTACACTTCCTACATTAGTTAAAAACAATAAAATATGCAGTTTTCAAGAGTAAATAGGGAAGAAATGTAGTTTGTAAAATCAGAAAATCTTTCCTTTCCAAAAGACTCCGGTTGTTTTCTAATCGTCTAACAAAGCATAAAGCATAACGCAGTAGCTTGGCTTGTGAAGGGTTCATATTGATTGAGGAACCCAGAGCGTCTTTAATGTATGATCTATTTCCAATCTCACAGCCAAATTATACAAAGTATTTTCCCACACACCAAAGATATTAAGTTGGTTTTGTAAAAAAAATTCTATAAAGTATCTTACCTTTCTATTTTTTCTGAGAGAGCATATGTATAGTTGTGTGTTTCCAGGGCATTAAAAAGAAGTGATGTGTTGCAACAGCACTTTACTTTGTTTTCAACCTTTGTACTCAGTGAACAGGCAGGTAGCTAAAAATAAATAAATAAAAGACTAGAACTTCCTTAGCAAAAGATTGACTAGGTTGAGCAATTTCTTATGGTCATCTTAGGTTTATTTGGATCTACAGCCAATAAGGAAGTATGGTGATATGTTTAGGCCTCATAATTTCTGATCACATAGGAGAAATCAAGTTAAAATATTGCAGGAGCTTACACAAAGGATGAGTTGTGGGCAATTAAAGAAACTTATAAGAGAAAAGGTTTATTTTGTAAGTGGAATCTAGTCATCAGATAAGTAAAATCTGTAGATTTTTACAGATGTGGACATTTTTAAATGAAAATTCATGGTTTGCAAGCCTCATCTTTTTAGTTTGCTAATTTGTATGTAATGGTGATGTAATTGAAGCAACTATCTCTAGTAGTAGCTTAAATCTGTCACATAATCGCTCTTTATTTAGGGGGAACATTGCATGGCATGTCAACATTCAAAAAATTACTTTATGATAGGTTTGATCCTAAAGTTGTTTTGTGTTCAAAATTCACATTGATTTCAGTGAGTTAAACTTGTGTAAGGACAGAACAATCAAGTCCAGTTTTATACACCATGTATCATATATTTTCAAGAAAAAAATCTACAGTAATGGTGCACTTATTTTATAGGCTGGAATATATTAATTTTATTATGGGGAAAGAAGTTAGTTGTATTTTTTTGTGTGTGAAATTAGATTGTTTCAGGGGGTACAAAGCATGGAATGAGCTTCTCTTTGTTTTATAAATAAAAAGTATAACTAGTACCTAGTACTAGTTACAAAAATACTCTTACTTTCCTCTGTTATTACAGCAAAGAAAAGTTGATTCAAGCAGTGGAAGAAGATATTGAGCGTGAAAAACAAGTAGCTGATGACATAATAAAAAATATGTCTCAGGAAAATCAAGCTAAATACATGGAGATGAAGGCTACAAATGAAAAACTGTTGCAGGTGGGTTTTGTCATATTGTTTGTCTAAGATGTATATGAAATTAGCTCCATGATTTCCACTGTATAGTTTGGAATACTGAAGAATTTAAGATCTGATTAATTTAAAAGGAAACTTTCAGGTAGCATTATCCCCAACATTTCAACTTTGTGCTAGTGCATGAAAATCAGAAAATGAAATTGACTAGAAACAAAATAATACTTAGCACTTTCCACCTGTGGATCTCAACGTGGTTTACAAAGTATAAATCATCCTCATTCTCCTCCATCATTATTCTCAGTTTACAGATGGGGGAAATAAAGGTGTAGAGGTTAAGGCCCGGATCCTGCAAACAGTCAGCTGCTTAACAATTATAAACTATGCAGGATCCAGACCTAAATGACCTGCCCAAGGTCACATTGCAAGTCAGTGACAGAGCTGAGAGCAAAACCCAAGATTTCTGATTCCTTATCCACTACAATAATGGTCTGGCATTCACATAAATGAAAATGACTGCAAAAATTAAAGTTAGTTTTTTAAAATGCTTTCAGTTTCAGTTATGTAAAGTTTAACAAAAGAGATTAGGATATTTTTTTAATATATATTATTTTTCCAACGGACACTTTCTCTTCAAAGAAAAAATTGATGAAAGGGGACAATGGTTCATAATTACAGCCGAGATACAAGTAATGATGATATGAAGCATATTCACAAAGACCCCCAGTACTGCAAAGTCAGTGAAGTTCTGCCTGGAGCTTCTTTGGAGGAAGGGGTCTTAACCTATTCACACATATACCTAACAAAAACAACTAAATGTTCTACAGCATTTGCAAGTATAAAATGTGTAGAATAGGGAAGTAAATCCTCCTCCAGTGGTAATTGTTACCTAAACTATTCATGTTTGTTTTCTTTAGGAATTAGATGCTCAACAGCAGGAGTTGGATGGACTAAATATAAAGGAAGACAGTCTAGGAGCTGTATGTATTGTGGCAAATTGCCAGCACTACTATGATGGGTCCCGCACTTTCTCTTCTTGTGGGGGGTTTCAGGGTGTCATTTCTTGCCCCTGAACTGGGATAACAGCTATCCTACTAGTATCCCAGGGAAGGGGAGTGGAGAGGGAGGGACCCAGGCCCGCCCTCTACTCCGGATCCCAGCCCAGGGGCCCTATGATAGCAGGTGAACCACTTGTACCAGTGATTCTTTCCCCTGGGCTACTTCCCTCTCCTGACCTTCAGCTTGTGGGGCTTCCTGCCTTCCCTCTGCACAAGCCAGGTGTCCCTTTACCTAGGATCTTGGTCGTCTTAGCCCGCTGTAGCACTTCTCAAAACTCTCCTCCGCTTTCCTTCAAACTGCTCTTTGTTCCACCACCAATCCACTCTGCTTCACTCCTCCAAACTGCTCTCTGCTCCACCACCAAACCACTCTGATTCAGCTCCTCCAAACTGCTCCCTACTCCACCACCAAACCACTCTGCTCCAACTCCTCCTCACTCTGCTCCAACTCCTCCTCTGGCTGATTGAAGCAGGGGGATTTTATCAGGTGACTGGCTTCAGGTGCTCTAATTGGTTTCAGGTGCTTTTAATTAATCTACAGGGAATAAGGCTTCTCCTCATCCTAGATCACTCTCCTGCTGCCTTCTGGCCATGCTGTATCACATATCCTCCCCCCCTGCTCAACACCATGGGGTTGGGCAACTTGGGACGAGAGGCAATGCTTTCGTGACAAGCCATCTGCGTTGCCGTGTTGGCTTCTGGCCCTATGCTGTACTCGGAAATGAAAAGGTTCCAGAGATAGGAACCATCTAGTCACTCTTGCATTCTTCTCCTTGTTTCTGTGCATCCACTGGAGCGGGGCATGGTCTGTCACCAGGGTAAATCGCCGCCCCAGTAGGTAGTAACGGAGAGTTTCCATGGCCCATTTTATCGCCAGACATTCCTTTTCAATGACGGCGTACTTTTGTTCCCTGGGGAGGAGCTTCCGGCTGAGGTACAGGATCGGGTGTTCCTCCTCCCCTACCATCTGCGAAAGGACGGCTCCTAGCCCTACCTCCGAGGCATCTGTTTGTAGAACGAATTCTTTCTTGAAGTCTGGGGCTATAAGTACAGGATGGCAGCAAAGGGCTGTCCTTAAATCTGCGAATGCCCCTTCTGCTGCATCAGACCACTTTACTATCTCGGGGCCCCGAGCTTTTATCAGGTCAGTCAATGGCCCTGCTCTTGTGGCAAAATGAGGGATGAATCTCCGATAGTACCCTACTAACCCGAGAAATGCTCTGACCTGCTTTTTACGGATTGGCCGAGGCCAATCTTGTATTGCCTCCACTTTGTTCCATTGGGGTTTTACCAAACCTCTCCCTACTACATACCCAAGGTATCTGGCTTCAGCTAGTCCTATCACGCACTTGAGAGGGTTGGCAGTGAGGCCAGCCTTCCTCAGGGTGTCTAGTACCGCTTCTACTTTTACTAGGTGCGTTTCCCAGTCAGGGCTATGGATGACTATATCGTCTAAATAGGCGGCGGCATACCTGGCATGGGGTCGCAACAATTTATCCATAAGTCGTTGGAATGTTGCTGGGGCCCCATGGAGTCCGAAAGGGAGGACAGTGTATTGGAACAGGCCATCAGGTGTAGAGAAAGCTGTCTTCTCCTTGGCGTTCTTGGCCAGGGGAATTTGCCAATATCCTTTAGTCAGGTCCAGAGTGCTTAGGTATCGGGCCTTGCCTAACTGATCAACTAGCTCGTTGACACGTGGTATTGGATAGGCATTGAATTGGGATACTTCATTCAACTTCCGGAAGTCATTACAAAACCTTCAGGTGCCGTCAGGCTTGGGTACTAAGACGATAGGACTGGACCACTGGCTGTGGGATTCTTCAATAACCCCAAGTTCCAACATCTTCTTCACTTCTGTCCTAATTTCCTCTCTTTTAGCTTCCGGTATCCGGTACGGTCTTATCGTCACCCTTATTCCGGGCCTGGTGACGATATGATGTTGGACCAGTGTCGTACGGCCCGGCTGTGTACAGAACACATCTTGGTTCCGTTGGATCATATCAATGACCTCTGTTCGTTGTTCTGGGGCTAACTCAGGGGATATCCTCACCTGCCCCTGTCGGTTGTCCGTCTGGGATGGAGCTCTCCGAATGACCAGGCACGTCTCTCGGTCACGCCAGGGCTTCAGCAAGTTTACATGGTAGATCTGCTCTGGTCTTCGGCGGTCTGGTTGTCTGACCTTATAGTCCACTTCCCCAATGGCTTCCACTATCTCATACGGCCCATGCCAGCTGGCTAGGAGTTTGCTTTCTGCTGTCGGCACTAGCACCATCACCCGTTCTCCTGGCTGAAATTTCCGTACTTTCGCCTGGCAGTTGTAATATGTCCGCTGGGTCTCTTGTGCTTTTTCCAAATGTTCCCGTAGTATAGGGGTTACTCAAGCTATTCGCTCTCTCATCTGTGTCACGTGCTCAATGACATTCTTTCCTGGGTTGGGTTGTTCTTCCCAGTCCTCCTTGGCGATGTCTAATATTCCGCGTGGGTGGCGTCCGTATAGTAGCTCAAAGGGAGAGAAACCGGTGGACACCTGGGGGACTTCCCGTATTGCAAACATTAGGTATGGTAGAAGGGTATCACAGTCTTTTCCGTCCTGTGCTACCACCTTCCGGATCATACCTTTAAGGGTGCGGTTAAACCGCTCGACCAGGCCGTCTGTTTGAGGATGGTAGACTGAGGTCCTTATGGCATGGATGCGGAGCAGGGTACATAAGTCCTTCATTAATTTCGACATGAAAGGGGTTCCTTGGTCAGTCAGGATCTCCTTCGGGATGCCCACTCTGGCAAAAACCTGGGGTAGTTCTTTTGGTATTGCCTTGGATGTGGGGTTTCTTAAAGGAATGGCTTCTGGATACCGTGTGGCATAGTCAAGGATGACTAGTACATTTCGGTGACCCCGTGCTGATCTTTCCAGCGGGCCCACAAGGTCCATGGCTATCCTTTCGAATGGGACTTCAATAATAGGCAAAGGTACTAATGGGGCCCGTAAGTGAGGTCAAGGGCTATGCAACTGGCATTCTGGGCAGGAGGCACAACAGCGTTGGACCTCCGTACGTATTCCTGGCCAATAAAACCTTCTTAGGACTCTATCCAGTGTCTTGTCTATTCCTAGATGTCCCCCAAATAAATGACTGTGAGCTAGCTCTAGAACTGCCCTTGTGTGTTTCCATGGAACTAAGAGTTGCTCTACTTCTTCCCCTCGGATCTGCACTATTCGGTAGAACAGATCACGTTTGATCACATAATACGGCCCCGGGCCTTTGGTCTTTCCTTCCACCGGTACGCCATTTACTTCCACTACCTCCTCCCTCACATTCGCATATAGCGGGTCATTGGCTTGGTCCTGCCTGAAATTCTCACGGGCGGTACCGATCTGACCTAATTCCAGGGGGCCTATTTCTACTCCACCCCCTGGGTTGCCCCTACTTGGGCTAGGAACTGACTCTGAGTCCTCACTGGCCTGAATTGTCTCCTGGCCTCCTGAACGGGTTCTCTTACCAACAAGGGAGGCTTTCTGGTTCTCTGCTAGAATCCTGGTCCCTAGCCTTTTATCTGCCCTCCTTTCCCGCCTAGACTTTCGGGGTTTCCTGGGGGATGAGAATAGCTCTGGGGCAAATTCAGCAAAAATTGGGGTGAAGCTATCTGTAGGTGCCTCTATTTCAGCCCGGGGGTTGCTACCCTCCCTTGGCTCTACTGGGGGGAGTAAGTTCTCAAACCCAGGGAAGTCCCTACCAATTAAGACCGGGTAGGGGAGCCTAGGGACCACCGCTGCAGTTACCCTGGTAGTGTTCCCCTGGATCTCAATCCGTACTGGGATTGTGGGGTAGAAATTTACGGTGCCATGAACGCACGTTACCCCTGTGGTTTTGGCCCGGGTTAGTTGGTCTTGCCCCACCAACTTCCCCGAGACCAGCGTGACAGCACTCCCGGAATCTACTAATGCTGTGGTAACAATACCATTCATTTTTACTGACCTTGTATACCCATGTGGGGTCATTGCGACCCCTACCAGGCCAATTAGGCCACATTGTTCCCCAGGATCCCCCAGATTGCACTGCATAGGCTCTTCCCTGTTGGGGCATTGGGCTGCTATATGCCCCAATTCCCCACACTCATAACACCGACCCCTTATCCCAGTTGCCGCCCTCTGCCTGGGGCTATTTGGTCGGCCCCCCCAGCCCTCTCTTCCCAAACCCCCAGGTCCCTTCTTGGACTTGGGCCATTTCTCAATGTCTTTCCTCCCAGTTATAGTTCTCCTGTAGTTCTCGGCAGTCCGGGACCTTGGGTTTGGGGCTGGCTTCCTGGATTGCCGTGTTTCACCCCCTGGGGTCTGGAACAGTTCACGGGCTGCTAGCTGTCTTTCCACAAGGGAGACCAACTCATCATAGGTGGAGGGGTCATTCTGGCCAACCCAAGCCCGGAGGCCTGGTGGTAGCCCCCTCATATACCGGTCCAGTACCAGGAGCTCCATCATCTTCTCAGAGCTGAGGGCCTCAGGGCGCAGCCATTTCCGGGTCAGGTGGATCAGGTCAAACAATTGCGATCTGGGTGTCTTGTCCTCTGTATACTGCCACTCATGGAACCTCTGGGCTCGCAATGCCGTAGTTACTCTGCATCTGGCCAGGATCTCTGCCTTCAGCTGCGGGTAATCTGCTGCAGTCTCTGCGGCCATGTCGTAGTATACCTTCTGGGCCTCCCCACACAGGAACGGGGCAAGGATACCGGACCACTGGTCTCGGGGCCAGGCCTCCCGCAGGGCTGCTCTCTCAAAAGCCAGGAGGTATGCCTCCACATCATCCTCCCGTGTCATTTTCTGTAGGCAGTGGCTGGCCCGTATAGTCCGGGTCCCATCGCAGTTCTGGCTTCGCTCCATAAGGGCCTTCATCTGGTTCACCAGCTCCTGCAGCAGGGCTCGGTCCTGGGCAGCCTGACTCATCAACAGACAATTAGTCTCTTGCTGTACCCTAGTCGCCTCCTGTTGGGCGGTTGCTTGGACCCGGGTATCCTCCTGCTGGGCTGTGGTGGCTTGTATTAGGGCCTTGATTACGTCGTCCATCTTAAACCAGGGTTAGCCAAAACAATCCAGTCCTTAAGTCCCCAGCGCGGAGATCCCACTCCTGACACCACGTGTGGCAAATTGCCGGCACTACTATGATGGGTCCTGCACTTTCTCTTCTTGTGGGGGGGTTTCAGGGTGCCATTTCTTGCCCCTGAACTGGGGTAACAGCTATCCTACTAGTATCCCAGGGAAGGGGAGTGGAGAGGGAGGGACCCAGGCCCACCCTCTACTCCGGGTCCCAGCCCAGGGGCCCTATGATAGCAGGTGAACCACTTGTACCAGTGATTCTTTCCCCTGGGCTACTTCCCTCTCCTGACCTTCAGCTTGTGGGGCTTCCTGCCTTCCCTCTGCACAGGCCAGGTGTCCCTTTACCTAGGATCTTGGTCGTCTTAGCCCGCTGCAGCACTTCTCAAAACTCTCCTCCGCTTTCCTTCGAACTGCTCTTTGTTCCACCACCAATCCACTCTACTTCACTCCTCCAAACTGCTCTCTGCTCCACCACCAAACCACTCTGATTCAGCTCCTCCAAACTGCTCCCTACTCCACCACCAAACCACTCTGCTCCAACTCCTCCTCACTCTGCTCCAGCTCCTCCTCTGGCTGATTGAAGCAGGGGGATTTTATCAGGTGACTGGCTTCAGGTGCTCTAATTGGTTTCAGGTGCTTTTAATTAATCTACAGGGAATAAGGCTTCTCCTCATCCTAGATCACTCTCCTGCTGCCTTCTGGCCATGCTGTATCACAGTATGAAGATAAATAACTGATCTATTTATATTTGTAAATGCAAAAAAAAAATTCTTATGTCAACAGAGTAATCACGGTATATTTTTTTCTGTAACTAATGACTTGATCCTGCACCCATTGAAGATAAGGGCAAAGCTCACATCTGTTTTAGTGGTGTGGACTCAGGCCATTAATTTGTATCATTTTATTTTTATCAGATAGGGCCAGAACACCACCAATTATGATTTATAACTTATTTTTTCTAGGTGTCAGGTAATCAGATAACTGTATTTCACAGCTAGTATATCATACAAGTGAAATATAGCTCAGTGATTACATCATAGATGTAGACTATCACTTTTGAAAGTATTAAGAAAGTCACTCTCTTTATGCTAATAGAGTAATTGTTTTTTTGTGTGGATCTAAACAAACGTCCGTGAGAACAGAATTTCATCAACAAGCAAGATCAGGGCTGTAGCACTGTCCTTCTGTCACCACTTTTCTAGCCTATGTGCTGAAACAGCAGATGCAGTCCTTCCAAACCCCAACACAGGGGCCCCTTGATAGTACATATGTGTATGAGCCCAAATCAGTGGTCTCCTCCACAGTCACTTACTTTGATCTAGTATCAGTGCTCCACTGAAGGACATCTTGCATGGTAATTTCTCCCACTCCCATCCCTGCAGAGGCAACATAGCGCTTAAGTAGCATGCAGGGGCTTGCTTGTACTCCCTAGCCTGAGCTAAATTTTGCCCATGGTGAATATATACTGTGCTGTCACTTAAATGCGTAGTAGGCCTGTGGCTTTCCTCCATGTTTTCCACTGCCTTGGATTTGCTCCTCAGAAAGAAAGCAGAACATATTTTACCACTAGACACTCTAGCATTCACGATAGTGAACTCTTATAGCTAAGGTGAAGTTTCCTTTCTAAACTGTATTTTTCAGTTACCCTTAATATTGTCAGATGTATTATTTTATGACATTAGAAATCAGAGAATTACTTTTAATTGTACTCTGAATATATACATCAAATCACTCACCAACTCTTCTCCCCAGACAGTTGAGAGGTTTGCAATTTCTCGTTATGACTCAGTCTTCTTTAATGTGTGTGTGAGACTTCACCTCCCACTTTGAAAGAACTGGCCTAAATTCCATAGCAGGGGTTGTGCTGTGTACACACACACACAAACCAATAGGTTTTAGCCACTGAAGTTGAAGATTGCCTGCATTGGTCTCACAGAGGAACATGCACCCAAGAGTGTGGATATGATGTAGTATATATCCTCAGAAAGCAACAGTTACAATGAAGTAATTTCCTCTTCTCTTACTTTCACAGGTTAGTGGCATAGATATTTTGACAACCCCTTCAAATATTAGATCTTTTGATGTGTGCATGTGGCTTGATATCATAGTGAAAATGTCTTGACCATGGAAGGCCTTTCTGTCCCTTCCCCCATATAGGTTCCTTAATAGAGATTATCTTCTAGCAAAGAAGGAGCAGAAATGCACTTGGTAAATTTGGAGCTCCATTAGGGTAGACCCTCATATCAAGACATAGCCTAATTAAGCACTCAGATAGCACTGAGATGCTCAGAAACTGTGCTTAAGGGCAAGATCCTAGACAGCTAGATTATATGGGTGGTCCTTTGTACAGACTTCACTGTACAGTTGCCAAATAAACTTGTTTTATTAAATATGTGAACTTTGTTAAATAAAAATACAAGCACTGCAACAATTTCTTACCTACTGGAAATGCATCTAACCATTAAGTGTTTGTTTGTTCTACTCAGGAAATAGTACATTCCCAGGTAAAACAAGAGGCAGTGCAGCTGTATGAAAAACTTCATGGGCTCGAGGAACATCGGGATCAAATGATTGCTGAGGACAAGAGTATGGGATCTCCACAGGAAGAAAGAGAGAGATTACTGAAACAGGCAGGAAAACAAAATGATTATTACATCTTTTGTTTACAAGGCTTTTTTAATTCAGTGCTTTTTAAAGAATGACAATGTTAAAATACTGGGCTAGATTCTCTGCCTTGGTTCTGGCCCTTTTTGCTCTTTGAGCAACACAAAGGGGCTGGAACCTTGTTGCAGCTACCGGATTAAGAATTATCCGGTGGGGTGGAGCTCTCAACTAATGTAAAACTGGCAGAGGCAGCTCCTGTTCTAGTCACCTTCACACCAGTTTAGAGGGCATGTCCGGATGGAAAGGGAGCACTCGGTGGTGAGGAAATTGGAGTCATTTTATTTAACATCTTTCTAACTCAAGACTAAAAAGTTTGGGAAAGGTGAGCTGTCTCATTAATTAAGGACCCGGTCTTGCAACCTTTTCTGATGTGAGTAATTCCTACTAACATAAGCAGTCTGATTAATTTAAATGAAGTTATTTGCATGCTTAAGAAGTATTCATGTGAGTAAGTGTTGCAGGATTGGACTATAAAATGGAGCATTAAAATTTAAAATACGTATTGGGGAAAGAAGAGAAGCACTGGGAGGTAACTGAAATGATGACACCACTAAATGATAATATTGCATCTTTTATTCAGCAAAGCAAGAAAAATGTAGAAAAATTATTTTCAAGCAGATCTTTGGCGGGCTGAGCCTTCATTCCTAACATGACTGAGTTAATCATTTGGTTTTGTGCATCTTTTAGATTGTCTCTCTCTCTTTTTCGTCTTTGAATTTATTCCCTGTGTTGACACATTTGTTATTAATTTTTTATAGGTTAAAGAAGATAACCAGGAAATAGCAAGTATGGAAAGACAGTGAGTACTTATGTTATATTGCTCTTATAAACCCTATTCCTGCCAGTGGGTCCGCACATTGTAAGAGAAGTGTCTGAGCATAGGATTAGGAGCCAAGCGTTACTTTTCATTCTCACACAAACTTCCTTGGTGAAGTTGAGCAAGTCGTTTATCCTGCTGTGAGAATTAGTTAATATTTATAAAGTAATAGATAAGTGTTGCTTGTAGCTGTTGTTATTAATAATAATCTACAGTAACATTTAATTAAATTAAGTTACTAAAGCATTCTTTACACATATTATGCTTATACGCACTAAAGCTACTGTATTTGAGGATCTCTTGGTGTTTACTTTAGAAACTCAGCTGTTTTTTTTTTTAAAAGTCTTTGAGTTTAAATTTAGCTAGCAGTCTCAATCTGGAGACCTTTAAAATTTGTTTAAAATTAATTTTTAGAAGTTTTTCCAAAGTTTTAAAATATTTGACTGGCTTGCTACTGTGTTGATATGTGCTGTATAAACCAAATGTGCATGAGACATAAATAAATAATGTATATGCTTGCGTCCATAATTTAAAACTGACATTATAACTTGTTTTAATACAAATATTCATTGACACAATTAAGCCCTGTTACTACATCACTAGTTAAATATTGTCTAATCCATATTTATGCAGTAGGTAAACTGTTTAAAGTAGGGCTGTCAAGCGACTAAAAAAAGTAATCACGATTAATAGTGCGATTAATCGCACTGTTAAACAATAATAGAATACCATTTATTTAAATATTTTTGGATGTTTTCTACATTTTCAAATATATTGATTTCAATTACAACACAGAATACAAAGTGTACAGTGCTCACTTTATATTTATTTTTATTACAAATATTTGCACTGTAAAAAAACAAAAGAAATAGTATTTTTCTATTCACCTGAAAGTTGAACTTACAAATGTAGAATTATGTACAAAAAAACCTGCATTCAAAAATAAAACAACGTAAAATTTTAGAGCCTGCAAGTCCACTCAGTCCTACTTCTTGTTCAGCCAATCGCTCAAACAGTTTGTTCACATTTGCAGGCGTTAATGATCCCACTTCTTGTTTACAATGTCACCTGAAAGTGCGAACAGGCATTCTCATGGCACTGCTGTAGCCGGTATCACAAGATATTTACGTGCCAGATGCACTAAAAAGATTCATATGCCCCTTCATGCTTTTTTTTAAAGAACTGGAAGGACCTTGAAAGGTCATCGAGTCCAGTCCCCTGCCTACACTAGCAGGACCAAGTACTGTCCCCTGACAGATTTTTGCCCCAGATCCCTAAATGGCCCCCTCAAGGATTAAACTCACAACCCTGGGTTTAGCAGGCCAATGCTCCCCCCACTGAGCTATCCCTCCCCCCTTCAACCTATAGTGCTTCAACCACTATTCCAGGGGACATGCCTCCATGCTAATGATGGGTTCTGCTCAATAACAATCCAAAGCAGCGGGGACTGATGCCTGTTCACTTTCATTATCTGAGTCAGATGTTACCAACAGAAGGTTGATTTTCTTTTTTGGTGATTCGGGTTCTGTAGTTTCCACACCAGAGTGTTGCTCTTCCAAGACTTCTGAAAGTATGTTCCACACCTCGTCCCTCTCAGATTTTGGAAAGCACTTCAGATTCTTGAACCTTCAGTTGAATGCTGTAGCTATCTTTAGAAATCTCATATTGGTACCCTCTTTGTATTTTGTGAAATCTGCAGTGAAGGTATTCTTAAAATGAACAACATAGAATCATAGAACTGGAAAGGACCTCGAGAGGTCATCTAGTCCAGTCCCCTGCACTCAAGGCAGGACTAAGTATTATCTAGACCATCCCTGACAGGTGTTTGTCTAACCTGCTCTTAAAAATCCCCAATGATGGAGATTCCACAACCTCCCTAGGCAATTTATTCCAGTGCTTAACATGTGCTGGGTTATCATCCAAGATAGTTATAACATGAAATAATGGAAGAATGTGGGTAAAACAGCAGGGGACATAGAGTTCTCCCCCAAGGAGTTCAGTCACAAATATAATGAATGCATTATTTTTTTAAGAAGCGTCATCAGCATGGAAGCATGTCCTCTGGAATGGTGGCTGAAGCGTGAAGGGGCATATGAATGTTTAGCATACCTGGCACGTAAATACCTTGCAATGCCAGCTACAAAAGTGCCATGTGAATGTAAATAAGAAGCGGGCAGCATTATCTCCTGTAAATGTAAACACACTTCTTTGTCTTAGCAATTGGCTGAACAAGAAGTAGGACTGAGTGGACTTGTAGACTCCTCTGCTTTGGTACCACAGAAGATGGCACCATGTCTTCCGGCACCAACAGCATCGACTCTTGTAGTGCCGGCGATATTGGCACCAACAGGGTCAGGAGGTCCCTGGCAGCCGCAAACATGCGTAGGAGCTCCTGATTGCAGTCCTCTGAGATCCCGCAGGAGATCTAACAGATTGTGCAGGAACTGCTCTTTGAAGGATCCTTGCTCTTTTAAAAGCAGACACACTAAGCCCGTGGGTTAAAATACTTGAGGGCAACATTAAAGTCCCTGGGGATGTACACCCTAGCCCCTTTCAGGAAGCACTTCATGCCTCAGCAGCCCCTCGTATATTCTGCATCAGCTGTCCAACAGGACCTGCAGAGAAAGAAGACTAGAGGTTATAGGCGTAGACCACCTTCTCCTTCTACCTCTGCTTCAGTGCCTGCCTCACCTAGACATCCAAGGGGTTCTAAGCAGGCATTTTGATGGGAAGCTTGAGGACATTGTACCAGTTCCCAGGATGCCAGACCCAATTTTTCATTTGTTTGCAAACTGCCTTACCCATGTTATCAGGGTTTGGTCTCAGCACTATGACCTCTGGGTGTTGAGCACTGTAGAAGTGGGATATGCCTTCCAATGTATTTGCTTCTCACCTTCCCTCCCCTTCCCTCTTCAGGGACCCCTCTCACAAAGAACTTCTGGTCCAGGAGGTTCAATCTCTTCTTCAGGTAGGAGCCGTAGATGACGTTCCACCGAATTTAAGAAGGAAAGGTTTCTACTCCCGTTATTTTCTAATCCCGAAGCCAAGGGAGATCTCAGGCCTATTTTAGGCCTGCATGAGCTCAACAACTATCTCAAAAAGATTACGTTTTGCACGGTCACCCTATTCCCTCTCTGGATCCCAGAGACTGATATGCCGCCCTCGATTTAAGAAACGCCTACTTTCATGTGTCGATATACCAAGGGCACAGAAAGTTCCTCAGATTCGTAGTGGAGTACTCACATTACCAGACCATGGTGCTTCTATTCGGTCTATCTGCAGCTCCTTGGGTGTTCACAAAATGTCTGGCTGTGGTAGCAGCGTTCTTCAGAAGATTAGGAGTGCAGGTCTACCCTTACCTGGATGACTGGCTAATCGGGGTCAGTCCCAAGCTTAGGCTATATCCAGTGGTGCAAGTAAAATCCATGTCTTACCGGTATTGGGGGGGCACGTGACCCTCAATATGACTCCTCAACGCCTCCCCTCCTGGGGTCCCCGTGTTCTCCCCATCCCCTCCCCACATCCATCTCATGTTGCAGGGCGGGGGGCTCTGTCTTCCTCCTCCTGTGCCGGAGACAGGTACAGCCGCTGGAGGAGCTGCCAGCATTCTGCTCCTTTCCCCACTGCTGCCCCTCCCAGCGGGGAAAGGAGCAGAACTCCCAGCCCTGCCCCCCAGCCCTCTCCTCCGCCGGGACTGCTATTGCGGTGCACAGACAGAGACACAGCTCCATGGAAGGGCAGGGGGGCGGGGCTGGGAGTTCTGCTCCTTTCCCTGCTGGGGGGGCACAGAACTCCCAGCCCCGCCCCCTGCCCTTCCAGGCACGGAGCTGTGTCTCTATCCTTCCTCGTACTACAGCAGCAGCCCCGCCAGAGACAGGGCTGGGGGGGCAGGGCTGGGGGGGTACAGCTGCCGGTGGAGTTGCCGGCATTCTTCTCCTTTCCCCACTGTCTGTACCAGTGGGGAAAGGAGCAGAACCCCCAGCCCTCCTGCTGCCAGTACAGCATACGGGCCTACTTGCACTGCTAGTTATATCCAGCGTTCATCTTATTCAGTCAGCCTTCAAGGCCTTAGGACTACTGATCGATGCAGACGAATCTATCCTTCGCCCATTGCAGAGGGTAGGGTTTATAGGGGCTGCATTGGACTCTACCCAGGGAAGAGCTTTCCTCCCAGAGTCGAGAGTCCAATCTATTCGAACTCTCGTGACAGTACTCAAGATTCATCCAATCACAACAGTCCAAAACTGTACGAGACTCCTAGGACACATGGCCTTATGCACATATGTAGTACAACATGCCAGGCTTCACTTCAGATCCCTTCCAATGTGGCGGGCCTCAGTGTACTCGCCAAACCGTCTGCATCTGAACACTTACTCATGGTACCTTCACAGGTTCTAATTTTGCTGAATTGCTGGTTGAATCCTATCAACACTTGTGTGGGTGCTTCCTGCGCCCTCAACCATCAGTGACTCTGGTCTCAGGCTCAGGAATGGCTCTAGGATGGGGAGCTCACCTGGAGCTCTGAACTCAGGGTCTTTGGTCCTCGACAGAGCTCGCTCTTCATATAAATGTCAGAGAGATCAGGACAATTTGTCTTGCCTGTCAGGCTTTTCTACCTCATATCGGGGAAGAAACCTGCTTGTCCTTCTGGACAACATTGCAGCAATGTTTTACCTGAACAGATAGGGAGGAGCTCAGTCGTCCCTCCTATGTCAGGAAGCAGTTCACCCATGGGTATTTTGCATAGCCCATCCAATCAACTTCAAGGCCTTCTGTCTTCCAGGGGTGTAGAATAAGCTAACAGGTCTCCTGAGCAGGTCTTTCTCCAGTCACCACGAATGGTCTCTTCACTCGACATAGCCAGAGGCATTTTCCAGTAGTAGGTCTTTTTCGGGAGTCCCCTATTTGCAAACAAATACAACAGAAAATGTCACCAATTCTGCACCCTACAAAGCCACAGTCCAGGTTCCATCACAGACACCTTCCTGCTACCCTGGATGGGAAAGGTTTCTTATTTTTTTCCCCCAATCCCACTCCTACACAGAGTGCTATTAAAGAGCAAGCAGAACCACACCTGAGTTATATTAATAGCCCCAGCATGGCCCCACCAACACTGGTTCTCCACTCTACTGGACCTTTCAGTGGCAACTCCAATCTTGCTCCCGTTGCACCCAGTTTTGTTCTCTTAGGACCACAGTTGGCTGCTTCTCCCAAACCTGTGAACCCTTTTTTTAACAGCCTGAAAGCTCCATGGTTAAATCCCAAAGAGCAGGCTTGCTTGCAACAAGTTCGTCAGGACTTACTAGGTAGCAGAAAGCCCTCCAGCAGGGCCACCTGTCTGTCAGAATGGAAGCGTTTCTCTATCTGGGCTTGTCAAACCAGAGTCTCACCGATTCATTCATCCATCCAACAAATACTTGACTATCTCCTGCACCTGAAACAGCAAGGCTTAGTGATTTCCTCTATCAAGGCTCACCTGGCAGCAATATCAGCTTTCCACCCTCACGTGGATAACTCTTCTGTTTTTCCTAATGACATGACAATTAGATTCTTTAAAGGCCTGGAAAGATTGTACCCTCAACTAAGGGAGCCAATTTCCCCTTGGGATGTGAACTTAGTTTTGGCTAAATTTATGAGACCACCATTTGAGCCTCTTTCTAGAGGTTATACGTGCTGCTTATACTACACCTTTCCTGGAAGGTGATCTTCCTAATTGCTACCACTTCTGCCAGAGGGGTCTCCAAACTGTGCACCCTCACATCCAAACCACCATACACAGTCTTCTTTAAAGATAAGAAGTACTCACGCCCTCATCTGATGTTTTTATCTAAAGTAGTTTCAAATTTTCATATCAGTCAATTTACTTGCCTGCATTTTACCCCAAACCACATGCAAATAGGGATGAGCAATTGCTACACATATTAGACATTAGATAAGCACTGGCATTCTACAGAGACAGGACCAAACCATTCTGCCAATCCACCTAACTTCATGGCCAAAGCGGACAGAATGAAAGGTCTTTCGATCTCCACTCAGAGAATTTCATCTTGGATAACTTCTTGTGTCTGCACGTGTTATGATCTCGCAGGCATCTCTCCTCCAGACATGCTGACTGCCCACTCTACAAGACTGCAAATATCCTCAACAGCATTCCTGCAACAGATGCCTATCCTGGACATTTGCATAGCACCAATCTGGTCATCAGTACACACTTTCTTCTCCCCTTATACCATCATTCAGTATTCAAAAGAGAATGCCAAAATTGGTCGCTTTGTATTGCCTGTGCATACATAAACTGTGATCCATCTGCCTATTTAACTGCTTGGGAATCACCAAGAGCAGAATGCACGTGTGCAATCACTTGAAGAAGAAAAAATGGTTACTAACCTTTCATAACTATTGTTCTTTGAGATGTGTTGCACATGTCCTTTCCACAACCCACCCTCCTACCGCTCTGCATTGGAGTTTCTGGAAGGAAGGAACTGAGGGGGCTCAAGAGCAGCTGGGCGTATCAGCAGAGGGTGCTCAAGCCATTCCGGCAGGTACCACTGAGGGAAAAAGTTTCTGGGGACTCTGCGTGGGGTACGCACACACCAAGAGTGGAAAGGACATGTGCAAAACATCTTAAAGAACAACAGTTATGAGAGGTTAGTAATAGGGTGACCAGATGTCCCGATTTTATAGGGACAGTCCTGATTTTTGGGTCTTTTTCTTATATAGGCTCCTATTACCCCCCACCCCCGTCCCGATTTTTCACATTTGCTGTCTGGTCACCCTAGTTAGTAACCTTTTTTTCTTTAAATCTCCTAGAAACTATGGTGTGCGATTTTATTTAAATATTCACAGTCACAGGCATTTTGTGGATTTCCTTTTAAACTGGGTAACCAGCATGTGATTGGCTTAATAAGTTGCTTAATTCTTGGTAGTGAAGAAAAATTACAATTGACAAAGAATTATAGTTGGAGATTTACAGAAGAATTTCTGAATGTAATTTAATTACTTAATACATTTGATTATAGTCTACAGTGTTTTACATTTCTTAATTAATAATACTACAGTATACAGAGAATTTTATTTAAATAAAAATCACTATTTCCTGCTGCGTTATGCCGTTTGTCTCTCTGTAAAGCTGTGTAACAACCAACAGAGGGACCCATATAGTAACACAAAACTGAATAAGAACTGAATAATGTAGTGATTATGTTTGTTTCGCAAAGACAAAAGGTTTATAGTCCAAAACGAGGCAGAAACAATGTGTTTAGTACATTGAGAGGCCATGGTGAGGGGTGCCATACAAATGCTTGTTATAATGACAATAACCTTACTATTCTATTATTATTTTTATTAGTAATACATTCTGTTTACTATTTTTATTCTGATCCTTCTCTTCATAGTGCCTCTTAAAAGCTAACCATTTAATAGCACATTTTTAGCTCCAGATTTTATTATTTATTATTAGGCTGACAGAAATAAAAGAAAAAATCAACCATTTTAATGATGTCATTCATCGACTTGACATGGATCTGGAGGAGCACCAAGGTAATAGCACCAAATTCAAAATAGAATATAAAGAGCCAAATTTACAAAAGTTGTCTTTAAGTTTGCATGTGGTTTGTGTGGTTTTGCAGTTTGCAATTTGGGGTGTCCTAAAACTCTGATTTGCATCTGCAAATATCTTTTGTGTAGCCTGATCTGGAAGGGCACCAACTCCAGTTTGTAGATGTCCAAAATTGTGAGTTCCTTAAATTGGCTTCAGTCTTCAGGGAGTGTGGTTCTGGTCAGTAAAATGACTATATGAAAAAAAAAACTTAGTGCACCTATCTGTTTCTTCTGTGTTGACCCAATCATATCTGCATGGCTTCTTGAGAAAAAACAAGCCTTTATTACTGGCACCACTATAAAACTAGTATATCACCAGAAAAACCAAATACTGTATTTTTTTTGTTGTCTTTGATCTCTGAAATATTGTTAGTTAATTTGGATTTTGGAATGTTTATTGCTTGTAATGAACAATGTGTAATGTGAAACATGAAAATGGAGCTGAATTCTTCCTTTGAAGCATCAGATGTTTTAGCCTGGCCAAGTAGCAGAATAACAACTTGATTGACCAATGCTTTGATCAAGTATGTCAGATCATATATTTTCTGTCCCTGACAGTCTAAACAGTAACTCATTCCCTGTTCCATAGCAACTGGAGGCAGAGTAGATCTTTGACTTTGAGCTAACAGTGTCCATCTCTGAATCAGCTTTGATAGGGTGGTCCATCTCTGACTGATTGCTTATTGAATGGAGCTTAGTGGTAGTGGGCTCAAGGAGTTATAAAGCTCACCCCAGCTTTAAAAGTGTCTTTGTAGCCTGACTTAGAAAGACTCCTACTCCAGCTTTGGAAGACTTAGTGTAGGACTGAAATTGGCTTGAGAGCCTGGCGTAGGCAGAGGCCTGTTCCAATTATGAGAAATTCAGTTTAGCCTGGGAGTCTAATCAAGGCTTGCTGTAGCTTAGTCCAACTGGGGAAGCTTAGTTTAGGCAGATGCCCATACCAGCCCTGACAAAATTCTGTTCACCCTGGAAACAGCCCAGACAAAGGCTTGTTCTAATTCTGGTGGCTCTTACTTTGACTAGGAGTTGCATTGTTATGATGCTAATGTAGGAATCTCTGTAACAGCAGTTATTTTGCTTCCTATGAGACATTTAAATTAAAGTGAGAGAGAGAGAGAGAGAGTGTGTGTGTGTGTGTGTGTGTAAATAAATACAATATTTTTCACTCTCCTGAGTGTTTTTTCCTCTTGAGAGAAGGCTCAGCACACAATCTGACCTCTAGTTTCTTTGAAACGACAATAATTATACTGATCTTGAGTTTAGCTTAAACAATTGCATAATATTTGCTTTTTCTCTTCTCCATCTCTTGTGTGGCATTTCATTTCTTATTACTGAAATGTAGCATTTTCATTGTTTCCTAGAGAAATAGCTTGTTATTGAAAACATTTTTTTATTATTAATTTCCCTTTTCCAGATAGCAGTAAGATCTTTACTATTTTGCTTTTATTTTTCTTTTCATTTGGTTTCCAACACTGTTATCTTTGTATCCTTGGATGAGTGTAGAAGGTAAGAAGTGAATTGCTGCTTAGTTTATAGTTTAGCAACAACTGCATAGCAACCAGTCCTTCTGTTGCTGGTCCTCCATTGCACTTGCTCTGCTGCCATCGATTGTTTTCTAAAGGCCTTTGTTTAAAAGAAGTGTATGAAGTACATTTAGTAGAACTGCTGGTACCCTAATATCTGGAATGGTCAGTAGAAGATAAGTATTGCATACTGAATGAGATTACCTTTTATATTTATCTGCTAGCCAGTAATGTTTTCTACAATCTATATTGAATCAGGAAAGTATTGGGCACTGACCTTGTTCGTGCACTGTGGGGACAGAGCCCACCTGGTCTAAATTGTCATAACTCCATGGAGATACAACAGTTTACACCAGCTGAGAATCTGCCCCATGAAATTTATTTACCATATTTTTTCCCTCATCAGCTTTTTAGCTGTTTAAAACATCACTGCATGACTACTGTATTTTTGACCGGGAAAGTAGTGATTACATAACTTGTCCTCACAATCTGTGCTTAACCTGATCCTTGTCCATAAGTTATACTCATTTGAACCTTTTGTCACCCACACTTTTACAAGGTAGACTAGAGGATTATAGCACGTGAAGTTAAGCACATACATATGTGCTTTGCGGAATAAGCATGAACTTACGCATATGCTTAAATCCTTTGGTGAATCAGGGCCAAATTTTTAATGTTAACATGAACAGCAGCTGGATAGCACAAAAAGAAATTTCCAAAACGGTAGCTGAAATAGTCATTGTCTCTCATTGTGCTCTGGACTGCTTTTGGCTTCTGCCCATTTCTTGTGTGAATGTTGAGAGCCAAGATGCTTCTTGTAAAAGCCTCTTATCAGAGGCTTTTAGTGGGACCTACAATGGATTTGAAAAGTAAAGCAGTGCTGTCCAGAGGTGGGTGAAGTTTATGGGAGAATTGCTCAGTAGTGAATTAGAGCACTTCGCAAACTGATTCAAACACAATAGGAAGAAATTAGAGCAAATAATATTCTTAAAGGTTAGGATGTAATTTTTTCAATGTACTTCTTTTATTGGAGCTCAGTACACAAACTGTCAGTGCAACTGGGATTACGTTAACTTATATTTGGCTCCAAATTTAAATTTTATATAAATAAGCTTTTTATAAAGCCTCAGTTCAATAGTAACATTTCAGAAAATTAAAATGAAAATGTCAAGTGAAAACAGCTGATTTTATACAACTAAAAATTCCTTTGCAGGATTTGAAATCCAAATATTTTACCACTAAAAACATGAAAGTAAAAGTGACTGTTATAAACAAGAGTAAAACTGACTTTACTGGTTTTTATTATCCAAACAGAAAAGCAAGTAATTAGAATTTTTAAAATTTTAACTTTTAATCATCTAAAATAATATAGGTAAAAAAAGAATCCACTTACAATATGTGACTTGTAAATTGGCAATGACATTCAAATGACCAGTCACAAACTCCTAATAAATCAGATGTATGGAATGTAGTCTGCAAATTAAGTTTAAAGTATGTTATTGATAAAAATAATTCAGACTTTTGAGCTAAACTTATTTATACACTTGGACATTTTGAAACTAGTGCTATAATTCTTTAAACTCTTTTAGATTGCTTACAATGAGCCTCAACATGCTAACCATGTAAGTGATGCACAGTCTTCTTGCAACTGGAATGGACTTCACGCTGCTAATTTACCCTGTATCATGAAAGGGAGAGTCAGCAAGAAACAAGGCCACAGCTGCAAGGAAACTCAAGCAAAATCACTGTCCCTCAGAGGCACTGGTTATGCTTATTGTTTACATACACTAGATAAAAAGGAAAGCAGAGAGGATGTAGATGTAAAAGACCTGGGGGAAAATGTGCTTGCTCAGTTAAATCTATATCCAGCTTTTCCTTTCCTTCCGTGCTTTTTAAATGCTCCGACATATGCTGAAATTAGTGATAAGACTGAATTTCAAACCAGGCATTTATTAAGTTAAGGCTGCCACAACATGATGAACTTGCCCCATATTCTTGAGATTTTGCTGCATATATAGTAAAAGTCTGCCGCTGTTCTGAGACTCCTTAATTGAAGACTTCTTGTAACCCAGTATTTAGGTACAAAGGTGGCTTGAGTTGAGGACATCATGGTATATGTACTGAAACTGTCACTGTTAAAAACATTCTAATGGTCTTATCTTAGCATTATTTTAAACAAATTTTCTTTACATTTTGTTCCCACGCTGAACTGAATTGTGGTACCTAAACCCTGCTCACATTGGACTAAATTATGGCTTGCCACAAGCCCTGAATGAAGGGAAGCGCATAGCTGGACTACTTTAAGAGCAGACTAGTAACTAGACTGTGATTCAGAGTCACAATCTGATCTCCAACTTCCCCTTCCTCCAGCAGGGAGAGTAATCTGCACCAGCCCTAAACTCTGCTGTTATTATTATTATTTATTTGAATTATTGCCAGCACAGCTATTGTGGCTGGCACATTGAGTGTTGAGCCAAAGCTCCGTACTAATTGCTTGTTTACTCAGCCTACCTGAGCAAGAGAAGTCAGCCCCATAAAAGCTGCTTTCCCCCCCCTGTGTGGCTACTTGCGATATGCATAGTGAATTCAAGGAGTGCTTTCTTGCTCCCCTGCACAGGTTAACAGTGAAAGTTACAATCTGATCCAAATGGTTTAAATAAGAGGTACACACAATGAATTTGACCCTCTGAATAAACATTTATATAGTCTAGAGCATGTTTAAAATATTTTTTAAAAATAAAGTTTGTTTAATGTACACAAATTTGTCAGGAAGGGAACATTTCCTCATGTATGCATTCCAATTCTCAGCTTAATCTTGTCTTAACATAGCTTTCCCCACCACCACCAGTAAATTGCTATGCTGTAGAAAGCTAAATGTTTATATTATGCTTTCTACTGGATATTCATTTTCTTACCTGTGACTAATGCAGCTAAAACCCAAATTAGGGATGAAGCAGAACCACGAGTTAGTTATTTAAGACCATCCTAATGCGTGACAATATAGATGGTTTGGGGTTTTTTTGTTTTATCTTATTTTATTGAAGATTGTTACCTTATTAATATCCAGAAAGCGCATCACAAAGTAATCTTGATTGCTGAAAGCCAGAGAAACTGGCATCACTTCCCAGATCTTAAAAAGAATTGCAGAATGACTTAGTTTACCAAGCAACGGCATGTCCCAATTGTACAAATGTGATTTTCCAACACTAGAAAGTGAAACAGACTAATATTCTAAAATGTATTCGCCCTTAATTTTAAAAAAAATCTGCCAACTAATACAATTTCTGAGGCATGTGACCTCTATCCCACTATGTATATTTTTAAAAAACCCTGAAGGTTACACTGATGATGTATTGTTATGCTGATTCCCTTTTTTGAAATGTGTATAATTTGCTGTTGATTGACAATGATTATAGTGAGACATGTAAATAACATACAGTCCAATCCTTTTGTGTTTAAGTATGCAGAATTCATGTTTTAGATAATCCAAATTTTGTCTACCTAAGGGCTACAGGATTGAGTTAATAAAAAAAGATGTATAAAAAACACAGCGTAGAGTTCGGAGCAGTTGATGTTTTGGAGTTAAATCAATGTTACGTCTCTTGTAGGGGAGAAAAATTTGAAATACAAGGAGCTGAAGAAGAGAGAGGAAAGCATGGACAGTAAGTTGTTTAATATAGATTAGACTCCTGGACTGCCAAAGCACAAGGCTTTTTGGATTGTCAAAGCACAATTTATTTGAACCCCAAAACTGTTTACCTGCTGACCACTTGTCTTAAGACCCTGTTACCTGATTCAGAGATGCCTCAGCACAAGGTAACTGATACTGCAAATTTACAGATGATTGGAGCACCTTTCCTGGCTCATCATCTGGCGTTAAAGATTTCAGGAACACGTTTTTACAAGATAAAAGCTAAAATAAAATGAATTTTTTAAAATGTGCTAAAATGAAAGTTAAATAAAAATGTCATGGAGTGCCCTGAATAAGTGTGGAGTGTTCTGAATAAGAGCTAAACTTTGAAGTTGCTCTGAGAATCAGAAACTACAACTTTAGGACATTTTGACTTATTTATCTAAGATGAGTACTACTAAAACTTTCTGACTTACCAATGAGGTCTCAAGACATAGAAGCCTCAGCAGAGGTGAAGTGAGGGTGCAAAACATTTAGGGCAAAAATATGTTTTAAAAGGTATCCTATTGTTAGAATGTGTATAGAGCATTATAAATATATACGGCTCTTTGCAAAGCCCAAACTAGGAATTTCCAAGAGCTTACCAACAGATTTAGACACGTGCCATGTAGAAAACCAGTTTGCATGAAAGAAGGCACTGTTGGTGAGATCGATGTATATATAGACTTTGCCAAAAGAAAAAATTGTTTAAGGTGCGTTTAGAATGAGAAGAGGGAGGGTACACAGGAAGAGTAATATATAGCATGTTAGATTTTTTTAACTTTTAGGAGAAAGCACTGTCTGTTAGTTTGAAAAAGTGATTGTTTTGTGAATCACTGTTAGGTTTGGGGTAATAATTCTCTACTAAATCCACAACTTGAGTCAAAAAAAATTGTAAAATATTTATATCAGACATACATGAACATCCATTGATGCCTCGGATTTTGTTCCTTTATAGAATTAGTACGGAAAAGATTTACTGTATACATCTTTGTGTTGTAATGATCTCTAGGGACCCATTTAAAATGTTTCTTTCTAAAGGTAAGTTTATTTCCTAATTCCCGTTTTTCCATTCCCTCTGCTGTTGAGCCGACTCAATGTTTTATAAGTTTCAACTCTCTTTCTAAAATTGTGAAGAGAAAATATTTGTGGGGATTTTGTGGGGCAGAAGGGATTCCTGTCTGATATCCTTAATGACATTTACCCATCATCTTTGGAAACAAACTTTGTGGCTCAAAATCTAGCAAATAATACTTCAGACTTCTTTTCTCTGATATGTAACATGCCTGGACACACCTGCTTATAAGCTTTCCTGAGTCTGAGCACAGTCCAGGCACTGCCTCTGGGTTTCTAGGCACACCTTGCAGGTTCTAGATTCCCTTTCTAACCCCGACTTCTGACAGTTGAGGCCCCACAATCCAGCTGCCTAAACCATGAAACTAATGTCAGCTCCTCAAGATTCCTCTGTTGCTTAAACACACACTTTCCCAGAGCTCCAAACTTGCAGATACGCTGAGCTACATTTTACTTCTTCAGGGACCAGTGATAGTTCAAGCAAACGGACGCAGGCTTTGCAAAGGGATCCAACATAATTACTCTTTACTTTAGATAGCACAAAATCAATCAAACACCTATACACCATTCCCTGCCTCGGTTTCCACACCTCTCTTAAGCATTCTTTGGGATTTTTTCAGAGTCCTCTAGAGTGTCAAGGGTTCCCCTCCTGCAGCTTATGGTTCTCCTTCAAAACATGAAGTCTGTCTAGCTGACCCCTGTAGTCACTATCCTTTAGCTCCAAATCCTGGTTGGATCTCAGTGGAAAAAGGTCCCCTCTCCTACAAAGGCATGCCTCTTTGTTCCTCTCTTCCGCCTCAAGCTTCCTTTGTCTGACTCAGTCTCTATTAAATTAAATTTGATGGGAAAGGCACGAGAGAGGCACAGAAGGGGCTTGATGAGGGGGGGCACAACATGGTCTGAGCAGTGGGCAAGGAAGAATTTTGCTCCTGTGTTCTGTGTAGCTGTAGGGGAGTTAAATGGCAATTGAGGAGACTTAAAGAAAAGGCTTTTAGTACTCTTTGTCTCTCCTTAAGGCTTTTCTAGTGAGCTTTCACTGCATTGTCTAAGTGCTAGACTTGTAATATGTTGAATATAAAGCTAATGAGTTTGCTTTTCAGAAATAATTTTAGATGGATTGGTAAATATTATAATGGAGAGTCTCTAAAGTTATTTGTGTTGTCTCAGTTTCCACCCTTCTGTTGTCATCCTTGTGTTGTTCCTCTTTAATTTTATAGACTGTTACCCAGAAACATACATCTTGAGTGAACAATTCTATAAGTACCAAAAATGCCAAAAACATACATTGATATGGCATCATTCTAAAAAAATGGAACTGGAAAACGGGGGAAAAAATCTCTTCCACTTAACTCAGCAAATAAATGTCTTAAATAAGCAAGCTGTACTTGATTTTATTGTAAAAATGCGATTATTTCTCACTTGTTCCCATCTTTAAATTTTTAACAAAATGGTAAATAGTAAAATACAAATTAAAAAAATAAAACCGCAAAACTTCTCAGACCCCAGCATTTAGTAAGCATGAAATTACTTGATAGAGTATTTTATTTAAATTGAAGTGTATTTAAATCTTAGGTGTTATAAGATACAATTTTGTAAAACTACAGTGAGATCTTTTTATATTTGCTGTTGAATTCAGAGTAAGTACAGTTATAATGGAGAACCTAGAATGTTAATGTAAACAGCAGCCTCCCTTATCTTGTTTTTTGATCCATAGACTTTCTTGAGACTTTTGAAGAGATGAAGACACAGGAACTGGAACGGAAGGCACAGATAGAGGCCAACATTGTTGCACTGTTAGAGCACTCAAGTAGGGTAAGTGCCTTTCTGTCTCTGATAAATTAGGCAGTCATAGCCTCATAAAAGACATTTAGCAAATTAAATAGAACAGTGGAGATTAAATACTATTCAGCCCAATTATTGGTGTAATTATCTTCCAAACAATAAACTGATACCATGTGTTATTGTGACAAAGTAGAATTTATTTAATTACTGTTGTATTCTCTGTCACTGTTTTGAGGGAAATTTTACAATTAATAAAATCAGATGATGTTTGTGACCAGAACAAAAGGCATTACTATAATCCATCAGTATGAAACATATGAGAATACTAAAACTAAGAAATGTCATTGTTTGCTAGTTTATCTAGACCAAGTCTGAACATTATAAATGAAAGGGAGGATTCAGTCATCTCTCTTAGATTATTTTCTATATTATTTTTAGGAAATTTCTTCTACCTAACCGATTAAAAGTATTTCTAGATTTCCCCTCAGCGTAGTTTCTAAATGATATATGCTCCTGGTGTCCAGCTAGAATTTTCCCATTATCAATGTTGTACCCTTTTTTTGTCAATTGTCACCAAAACAACTCTTCCATTTTTTTTTATTTTGATTCCCTTGAACTATTTGTAGAGGATTGTCATAAGCATCTTTTAGCCAAGTATTATTTTGAATAAATAGAGTTTTAACAGCTCCTTGATACTGTTCTTCAACATGATGCCCCATAACTTCAAATTATTTTACTAGAAAGGTTGCTTAAGAGTTGATGTGCTGCAAGTCCCATGACACAGGGGAATGCAATTTTCCTTGTAGTTAAGACCCTACTTGAATCATGGGATGATCTTCAAATAATTGTGGCTGGAAAATAGCGGACAAGTTATAATTGACCTTTATTAATAGCCGTCATTTGGAAAAGGCAGAGTAAAGCTATTTGTTTAAGAAAAATTTGCTTTAACAATATTATGTCATGCTTGCTAATTTTTTTGATAACCAGACATTTTGCTGCAACTATATTACATTCCCTTTAAAAAAAAAAAGTGACTGGTACAATATAAAATTCAGAAGACTAAAGGTCTTAACACAACTGCTGTAGAAATTAAGTCAAGTCATTTTAGCCTTTTATATTTTATAGGCATTGACTGTTAGTGCGGTACTAATTGCATACTCAGAATGTATGTAAAACTGTGGACTGCACAAAGTAAGCTAATTAAAATCAAAATTGTGGGGGAAGCCTAGTATTGCATGATCCACTATTTCTGCAATATCACAAATGAAGTAGGCTTTACTTTATAGTACAATGACTCTATCACAAGTGAATTATCTAAGGCAGTGTCATTTAAACATCCGTACTTCATCCTCAATGGTATATCAATATATCAGTTATAAAGGGGACACAGTTCAGGTTGGCAGACCTGAAATAGCAAATCATTATAATTAAATGGTCTCAAACTATTTAAAAGTATTTTGTCCAAGAGTATTGTAAAAGAATTAAGTCATAAGTGAAGTATTAGCAGAGCTTTTTTCTTGCTTTCTGATGAACACTCAAAGCTGCAAAGATATCACATGTTCTAATTTAAAGTTCTTATTTCTGTAAATGAACAGAATGTCAATCGTATGAAACAAATCTCCTCTGTTACCAATCAAGAGCTGAAGATCATGCAGGAAGACCTCACTTTCAAATCAAATGAAATGCAAAAGTCACAGAGCACTGCTAAAAATTTGAGTACAGGTGAGGCGCATAATGTATGAATTTGCAAATTCCTTCCTTTTTAAAAATAAAATAACATGAGTCATAGAATACATGACAGAGTACAGGGTTGGTGATCTTGCATACCATATATGCTAAAACACTGTAGCTAGGGTGTGAGGCAATGCAAATACTGAGGGATGTATCTTCTTTTGGTGGCTTTATATAGCTCCTGTTAGTGCTAACATAAATTATTTGTAATTCATCATAAGAGACTATTTCTCTGACTATTAGCAATAAGTGATTTTCTTGCTTACTTGGTTTAGGACATATTAAGAGTGCATTTTAATATGGTCTATAGCAATTCCCATTGCATTAGTAGGAGTTTGCTTTATTTATTTATTTTGATTTATTGGCAACTGACTCAAACTCTAGGCTCTTCATAAAGTTTAAAATAACATTGAATAGAAAGTAGTAGAGAGCCGTGCAGTGAAATAACCATGGGTCAGTTTGAAAATGGACCCCATAATGTTGCATATACTTATGTTTTGTTAGTGCTTTTCTACGGATATGTCTATGCAGCAAAGAAAAACCTGTGGCTGGCCTGGGCTAGCCGACTCGGGCTCGCAGGGATGTTTCACTGCTGTGTAGACTTCAGGCTTGGGCTGGAACCTGAGCGCTGGGACCCTCCCACCCTGCCAGGGTCCTAGAGCCCGGGCCGCAGCCCAAGCACAAAAGTCTACACAGCAATGAAACAGCCCCATGGACTCGCAGGGCTCAGGCTGAGTCGGCTAGTATGGGCCATCTGCAGGTGTCTAGTTGCTGTGTAGACATATCCCAAAGAGGATTCCTGGCAGCTATAATGTAGATGGCCCAACTTGCTTTGTAAATCATCAAGATCAAATTCTCAGAACCTGATTCTGCAAGCATGCACATTCTTAACTTAAAACACAAAAATATTCCAGTTGACTTCAGTGGGACTACTCATATGCATAAAGTTAAGACTGCATTGACATTAGACATGAGAGTAAAAGTTTGCAGGAATCAAGCATATATTTTCTAGAGCAGAGAAGATTTTTTTTCTTGTGGTTTAGTGATAGAGATCTCTATTTAATTCTTTATTTGTACTGTTATTGACATAATCTAAACCTTTGCCAGTATCATTACGGATTGAGCAAGGTTTTCCTTGTTTGATTACTGAAAGGAAGCTGCAATAATCATAAATCATTTTGTTTGGTTACTACTACAGCCTGTACTTGGTACCAGTTTTCAAAATAGGCTTCTGTGTTGTGACTGCAAAATATGTATCTGCAAAGAAGTAATTGCTGTGCACAAAATATGTTAATTGCCTGTTTTCCATGTGCCTCTGGATATTTTGTAACAAATTTATTTGCAAATACATATTTTGCTGTCTCAATATAGGTGTCTATTTTGAAAAATTATCCCTTGCCACTATAGGGCAAGATATGAAATATATTTTTCTTATGAGCATTTTAACTAAGCATATTTATTGTTATTTTTATTTTATATTACAGTAACACCCTAAAGGTGCTAGATGTTGTAGGGACATTGTATGAAAACAAAGTTTCTTTCTTGAAAAAGTTTACAGTCTACAATTTAATCGAATAATTTAAACTATTTATAAAAAAAATTCCTGGAACTGGGAACCACAATAAAGGTTCCATATTAAACATAATAGGGACTCTTTTAGAGTATAATGATTGTACAGTTTCCCTCCACACATATACACACACACACACACAGTTGGAGTGCTTCCCAAACCTTGAATTATAGTACAGTCATCTGCAAAATTCTTCCATTGGGATTAAAATGTGGATTTCCAGATTATCTTGCCTCTTCAAAGATAAAAAAGGCCATCAGCAGAGTTCTTTTTTAAAAAACAGAAAAGGAAACTACAGAGAGTAAACAAATGTGCTGATGGCATAGTTTCCCAGAAACATTTTCCTGGGTCAAAGCAGTTTGGTCTCAGACTTTGCTACTGTGTACACACTGCCTGCTAAACTCTGCAATTTAATGGCATATCAGAAGGAACTGGGCTGCATCCTCTTCCTGTCTTTTCCCCTAGAGAAGTTTTTAGTTTCTTTTATATATATATATATATATAAGCATAAACTTTACCTTCTCCAAACAGCTTCTTCCTTTTTGTCTAGAAAGTGTGCTTGGATAGGAATATTCCTTAGCTGTCTACTCCAGCGTTATCAGCATGCTGATATTTCATTACAGGAATCTTTTTCTAACGTTTTTGGGGTTTTTTTATTACTTTTATCCACCAAAAATGAATTTTAGTTGGTCCTATCTGTTTTATTTTTAATTAAAAGCAAAAATCTTACATATGCATTTCAATTTTGAGAAAATGCAAAACTACTTCTACTTCTACAGATATTTTCATTTAATGATTGTAAGCAGTTCACATTTTAAAAGCTTTTTATCATCATTTATAGCGTTTAGTGCTAAGTATGTGATTAAGCAAGTTCCCACTCTACCTTCTCTACATCATTCATTATTTTGTATGCCATTTTCATGTCCCCTCTTATTCATCTCCTCTCTAAAGTAAACAGTCCCTTACATCTCTCTTCATTTGAGACTTTTTCCATGGCTCTGATCCTTCTGATCACCCATATTTGAATCCCCTCTCATTCTGTTTTATCCTTTTTGAGGTGTGGTTATCAGAACTGAACACAGTTTTCCAGTGCATTATGATCTTTTTAGCCGTGACATATACCAATTCTTATTATTCTAAGGCTTTGGAATGGTTCCTCATTTATAAAGCCAGTGTCCAGGGCAAATTTGACCCTAAATTTAGTATTATAAAAACAAGACTCTTTCAAAACTGAAAACAGAGATGTTTATCTGATTTAAAAAATGGAATGGAAACAGTTTAAAAATAAACAGATAGGCACCTGTATTGTTTGCAACCAACATTTTGTACTAATGTGCTGGTACAGTAAAACCTGAAATTGACAAGGAAGAAAATATTAACAAAAGCAGAATGGAATTACCACCCTGTAGAATCTCAGATCACCACTGCGTTTCCTTAGACTTAGATTCTCTAGTCTTCAGTATCTGTAATAATTGTATAATATCTTTTGACAAATGGCACTGTACATTGGGCCAAATTCTGCTTATTTTATTCTCATGAATAGTCCCATTTGTGTCAATGTGAATAAGTCAAGCAGGATTTGGCTGGTGCATTGTGTTGTGGAAAATTGGGGGTTAAATCTTTATGCATTGGCTAATACTATCATAAAGAAAAGTTATTGTTGCTTATAATGTTTGTTCCCTGTGTTCCAGATAGTCAAAGACTGCGAATGGACCTGCAGAAAATGGAATTGTTGGAGGGTAAGATGATCGATGAACAGGCTTCTCTCAAAGAAAAAATTGAACACATGACTAAGGACTTGGAGATGTACAATAATTTGCCAGCTCTGAAAGCATCAGGAGAAGAGAAGAAAAAGGTAATAACAGCAGTATCTGGTAGCACTACCTAGATTACTTACATTGTAAGTTCTTTGGGCAGAGAACACCTTTCTGTTCCGTGTTTGTACAGCACCTAGCACAATGGGGCCCTAGGTCATGACTGAGGCTCTTGGGTATTACCACAATACAAACAATAATAATAATAACAACATTGCCTGTGCTCAGAGATCAGCCATTAATATTCTGAGACTGATATTTGTCATGCTATGTTCAGACAGAGTCAGGTTTATATCTTTGTTTTTAAAACAATGTTTGGCAGTAATTTGTTTGGAGGCTTGAAGCAAATGACACCAAATTCACCTCCGTTATATTTGACATAGTAATATCAATAATAACACCTAATTCTTATGTAGCTCTTTTCATCAATAGCTCTCAAATTGCTTTACCAAGGAGGTTAGTATCGTTATCCCCAATTTACAGATGGGGAAATTGTGGCACAGAGGGTTGAAATGACTAGTCCAAACTCACTTAACAGGCCATTGGCAGAATCAAGAATAGAGCCCAGGTCTCCTGAGCGTCAGGCCAGTGCTCTGTCCAGTATAATTGCCTGCTGTCATGACCTTGTTTATAGAATTAATACGAAAGAGACTCTGGACACTTGTGCCTCATTTCACATCACTAAGTGTGCATTTTAATGGCTACATCTTGTTCACAGGTATTAAATGCAACTTCTCATGCTAAGTATTGGTGTAGTTTTTGTGATATTTGTAGAAAAAGTTCTGAATTCTTTCTGTATACCTTCTTGTTTAGGGGGTCGAAAAAGAAAGTAGCTCCTAGAAAGTTAAATTGAAAACAGTCAAACAGTTGGGACCACCAGTCCATAGTAAATTCAAATGAATTCCTATGGGAGAGTACGAGATTACTATGGTGATGAGTATATTAGAAATACTTAGATTCGAAGGAATTGGCAGTTTTAATGGAAGCGCAATACCTTAAGGCCAGTTTGATCCATTTTGCTTTTCTTCCTCTAGAAACTCCACGAGGAGAAAGAAAGGTTGATAAAACGTAGAGATGCCTTCAAGAAAATAATGGAACAACTGAATGCAGAGTATGAAACACTAAAGACACAACTTGAGGAGAATGAGACACATTCCCAGGTATAGTTCAAAATAGGTCTCTCTTCGGTTATTTCATTCCAGGTCTTGAGTTTCTCAAATTCGTGAAACTATATTTGAATGAATCAGTTAGGGTTTTTTAGAGGAATGCATAGACTCTCTGGAGTAAGTTTTCAACGCTGTGTATTGGAATTCCATGCCCAAATCCTCTAGTTTGTTCAACTGGATGTTAACAGACCTCCCCATCCCCCAATTAATGTATTGAAAGCCAACGATTTCAAGCTTGTTGAGACCAGTCTTAGGTCAAAAATTTGCAAATCCCTTGTTAAATACTCATTTTAGTTTTGTTCAAAGTCCTCATTTTTCCTCACCAGCCTTGCTGGTGCTGCTGCAGGAGCTCAGGATCAGGCTTCATTTTTCTCAGACTGGAACGTGCAGAGAGGTCATGGCAATATGTTTTCTCCAGCCTATAAAATGCTGAGCAATTTGGAGAGGGGAGATAAAAGTTCTTGTAAGAGGCATCCTCCCCTATTTAACTTATAGAAAATACCAACCTTTTGGAACAATTTATTGCACTCCAAAGGCAAAAACACTAAATCACACTTAAGAAATATTTTTAGGATCCTAGGATAAACACTGTAATTGTTTATCAGTACCAAGGTCAAACCCCATCAGACATCATGGGACACGCTGTTTCTGAGAGCAAGTATCCTAGGAGCATTCAAGCCTAGGGAGAAGGCAAAGGCTCAGTTTTATGTAGCATCTTTTAGTTAAGAAAAATAGACTCCAGGAAGGATGAATTTTTGATTTTGTAATGAATATGTAGCTTGTGTTTAGACCTGAGTTGAAACTCCACCAGTTTATGCCTCTCTTTAGTAAAATCCCTTTTACGACCAACTACTCCTGTGTAGTCTTTCATTGATAAACCACCAGAGAAAGAAGCATGTACTTCATACTATAAAACAACTGTACTTTGGACAGTCTAGACCGTCATCTGGTCATCTTTTGCATTTATGTATTTATACTGTGTGGGCTGCCTAATTAGAATGTAAGCTCCTGTGGCAGAGAACGTGTCTTCTATGTTTTGTATGTTGGCAACATTTAAAATGTGCTGATGATCAGAAAGAAAAAAAACAACACCTTTTTACTCAATAGATGTTCTCCTCACCTGTAGTCAGACTCATAATTTGTTACTACTTTTTTCTTCTGTTAGCATTGTAGAGCCAACACAGATAGATACAGGAGAATGATCTAGTTTCCGCTCCACCTGCATTCCAAACAGAAATTTTTATTTGGCACAAATATTGAGTCAAATCCTCTGGTTCTTACTCAGATTATAGTCTTACCAGAGTGAAGACTTTCGGATTTAAAATATTGTAATTAAAACCAAATTTGAACCCAGGATTATAAACACAAAAGGCTAGTGCATTAAAATAGTTTGCATTTCTTAAATTTTCCCATCTTTTTCTTTTTGGAGTGGGTTCTTGTATTATATGGCTTGACCTGCCTTTTCAGAGGAATCTGAAGAATAGAGACATACAATGTTAGTTTATTTAAAGCCCTGTGATTCTTCTGATCTGTATTTCAGTGCAATATTGTATCTGTAGCTATCGTAGTTGACATTTGCCTTCTGACTTAAAGCCTAATAAACACAGGCATAACATTATCACTTGAGGGTCATTCCCATTTAATATCTGTATCCTAGGCTGAATGAGCTCAAATGTTGAGGAGAATAGAATAAGGTTATTACTATGTTCAGAAGAACCTTTTAAAAAAATCATCAAAATAACTATTCAGAATTTTTTTATGAAACATTGTTTTTTAAATGAAATGGAGAAACTACAGAAACCAAACTGGCAAAAGGTAACTTTTTGCTTTTAAAAGCAGTTTATAAGCCCTTCCTTCTCCTCCTCCCCTAACACTTTTCTTTCTCTTTTTGCTTTTGCTTTTCCTTCCCCTTCCTACAGGCCAGAAAGGTTTCTTTCCCCCACAATAACTTGCATATTCATTTTTATTTACACTGTGTCTCTAAAGTGAATCAGAAGGGAAGAGGCTTTTAAACTCTCCACCAACGTGGAGTCTTCCAATATACATACTATATACAAATACATTACTATCAGTTTGGCAACAAGAGCTTAACTGACTGTAGAGATGGGAGGAAGGAGGAAAACAGATCGATTTTAAGTAAAACAGAGAGACAGAGAGAGGCTGGGAACTGACTTCTCTTCCAGCCACATTCTTATTGTGTTTTGGGGTTGTTGGGTTTTTGTTTTGTTTTTTTCACTTTCATGTAAATTTTGGATTTTTTTCTACTTCAGCTTCAGGGAGTAAGAAGCTGAGGTGTCATCTTTATTGTTGGGAAACATTTAAATTCTGAATACATGAACTAATCAGAATAGAGAGAGTTGAATATATAAAGTAGAAATAACCATTCAGTGATTATGCAAATCTACAAACTCTGTCTAGTGTCTGCCAACTAGTCAGAGCACTGGGCAATATTCAAACTGAGCCACTTTCATAGGACTACTCCTGGGTGCTGTTGAGTAAGGCTATCAAATCTTGTCCATATTGATTATGTAATTTGCCCACTGACAACCAGTCAGGGGTCAGACAGCTGTTTAATTGGGATAAAAATGTGCAGCCATCAGTAACTGTACAGCATCCCTGCACTCTGATTGGCTGCAACTCTTCTGTTTCAGCATTATATATAAGAATGCTTATGTTCTCTTCCATAAATAAGAATTTCTCCTTCAACGTAATTATCATATTCTAAAAAGAACTTAGCTTGAAGGAAAGTAAGATCCCAGGATGACTGATTAGCCATTTTGCCAGTCTCCGTAGCTATTGATGTACAGCGTACATCCTTTTTATATATCAGTCCTACAGAAATGTAGACAGGCTTTATGTGACTTGAGAGCTTACCCTTGATAAGATTGAAAACGGGCCTTTAAAGTGTTTTACTATGTGGAGTGCATTATACAAGAAGTTCTATAAAAAAGTGCTGATCATTTTCTTCAATCTCTTGTGGCAAATTGCCAGCACTACTATGATGGGTCCCGCGCTTTCTCTTCTTGTGTGTGTGTGTGCGGGGGGGTGGGTGGGGGGAGAAGAGGTTCTTGCCCCTGAACTGGGATATCAGCTTTCCCACTAGTATCCCAGAGAAGGGGAGTGGAGAGGAAGGGACCCGGGCCCACCCTCTACTCCGGGTCCCAGCCCAGGGGCCCTAGGATAGCGGGTAAACCACTAGTACTTGTGATACTTTCCCCTGGGCTACTTCCCTCTCCTGCCCTTCACCTTGTGGGGCTTCCTGCCTTCCCTCTGTACAAGCCAGGTGTCCCTTTACCTAGGGTCTTGGTCGTCTTAGCCCTCTGCAGCACTTCTCCAAACTCTCCTCTGCTTTCCTCCAAACTGCTCTCTGTTCCACCACCAAACCACTCTGCTCCAACTCCTCCAAACTGCTCTCTGCTCCAACTCCTTCCCCTGGCTGATTGAAGCAAGGGGATTTTATCAGGTGACTGGATTCAGGTGCTCTAAATTGGCTTCAGATGCTTTTAATTAATCCATAGTAACCTTTCTTCCCTCTACAGGGAATAAGGCTTCTCCTCATCCTGGGGCTTACATATCTCTCCTAGCTCACTCTCCTGCTGCCTTCTGGCCATGCTATATCACACTCTATTATACAATATTTCAAATACAATTGCCTTTATTAGGTATATTGCATTCAGCAGCACCCATAGGGGATGTACTATGTAATTGATCACAAATATCTTGTTTCATAACTTACTCAAACAGCAGAATTCATGTTTGCTTTGAACTAGGGATAAAAAGGATGTGGTATATGGATAGATTTTTCATTATAAAGATAATTTTGGTATGGGGTAGGGCAAACTGTAACACAGCATCTATTTTCAATCATTCAGCTTAAGAACTGATTTTCATCCTCAAACATATCAATATTGGTGGCTTTCCTTTAAAATTTGGTTTTAGGATGATGATTTTCAACCTTTATTTTTAAAAATACCTTTAAAAGGGTCTACATACCTTGAAACAAAAAATCTTGAATAGTAACATCAGAAAAACAATTTAATATTATAAAATTGTATTGTGAGGAATATAATATAATATCCACGTTAGCTTCCTGTTGATGCTGAACGTATTGAAGAAGTGCCAACATATAACCCACAGTCTTACAATCTTCTCACTACAGCTCTGCTCTTATCACAGCTTCTGGCATCAGACAGGAAACTCCGCTATGGAAATAAGGAAGTTTTTTCTGTACTGCTGTTGGGTCCAAGACAGTGTCGGGATATATTGTATCAGTGGTGATTTTGCAAACATCATCTTTCAGTGATATGAAAAGATAAGAATTCATATCTTCCTCCCATGTTCATCTTTTCTGTGACGCTGTTATGATTGTTCAGAGATGACAAAAATCTCAAGTAATCATCCAGTTTTTCATGTTCCATACCAGTTACATTCAGTATTTTCATTTTTGTGCCAACAGCAGAGCGGTAGCTATGTGAGGGCTACATTTACATACATATATATTATGGGATATTTAAAAAAACCTTCCCAATTATTTATCTTCTAGTTTTCTTGTGTTATAACCATGGTCTTATCAGTTTGATAGGATATGAGGTATCGATAAGACAACTTGGGGGGCTTTTGTAGTACAAATGGGTACGTACCTGTTTCATTTGTGGCTGTTCTTAACGTTTTCTTTTTGTGATTTCAGCTTACAAATTTGGAAAGGAAGTGGCAGCACCACGAGCAAAATAACTTTGTGATGAAAGAATGTATCCTTTATTTAAAAAATGCTGACAATTAATACAGCATAGTAATTGACTAAAAGCCTTTTCCTCCCAAAAGCAAAGTCAATCAGCAGGGTGGGAAAGGGGGATAAAGGAGTCTTGCAAATGTTTGTTTGATGGATAGACTTTTATATACAATGAAACCTGCAACTCATTAGGCAACCTCCCGCATTAAATGACTCCATAATGTATTCCAAGCTTCCAGTATTTTTATTTGATCACTTAAAGACCAGCTGTACACAGCATATGCTTTCTCCTATGCTCTTGGGTTTATCCTAGGGCATACTTTTCACCCGTAGGTTTTCTTCAGTGATTATTCTTACACCAGCCCATTCTTATACTTAGCTTTCCAGCAAAGGCAATGATTTTTTTAAATGTATATAGCTCCATAACTGTGCATGACATTTCACAGTATGTAAAATACAGCAAACAAAACCCACAAAGGGCCAAATACTGCTTTGAGGTGCTTGTGTAGAGTTCTCATTAAACGCAATGAGAGTTGCTTATGTGAGAGCAGAATTAGACCCCCACATATTGAGATAAAACTTTCCAAAAGCTAGTGGTAATGACACTTTCAAAGAACATTCATTGCAAAGGACTGCCATAAAATAGTTTTAAATAGGTTTTTAAACTAACAAACGCATAGCCATTCTAAATGAGAGCTGACATTTTGGCCTTAACTTGCACTACTATCTCTAGTTATTGCAGAGATCTGAATAGTGCATAATCCTATATTAATTTTATTATCCAGGGACTATAAAAAGTTAAAGTAAACTTCCTTCTTGCAAAATGACCTAAAAACAGTGGCATTGATGAATTGGAGATACGACGAGATCATTGTTATACTATTACAGCTCAAAATATTGTGGGTACATAGAAACTTCAATACTTGATCACACCAGTGGTCTAGTCCAGTGTCCTGTCTCAGATGATGGCCAATACTAGGTGTTTCAGAAGAAAGTACAAGAAAACCTGTAATGGACAATTATGTAATAACCTGCCCACAGGAGAAATTCCTTCCTAACCCATGTCAGTTAGGACATGTCTACACTAGAAATGCTACAGCTGAGGCTGGGCTGCTGTAGCACTGTAGTGTAGACACTTCATACTACAGCGACGGAAGGGGTTTTTCCATTGTTGTAGTAAATGCACCTCCCTGAGAGGTGGTAGGTAACTCAACGAAGAATTCTTCTGTCGACCTAGTGGTGTCTACACTTAGGCTGGCTTAATTACATTGCACAAGGTATTAAATTTTTCACAGCCCTGAACAACATAGTTAATTTAAGCCAACCTAACTTTGTGTAGTGTAGACCAGGCCTTTGTAGTTGACTTATGCCCCATTGCAAGAAAGTTTATATTCCATTTAAAAAAAAAATCCTATCTATTGTAACCGTTCTCTTTAGTCAGCTAAGTGTCTAGTCCGTTTATTTAAATCCTCCTCCTGGATCACAATTATACTTGCAGGCAATGAATTCCACAAATTGATTGTCGTGTTTTATTTTTTTTAAAGTCCTTGCTCTCAGTTTCAAATTATTGTGTGGAGAAAAATTGTGATTACTATTAAACTCAATTATTTTTAAAAAACCTGACATACAGTAAAATGATCTCAGCGAACCATGTGCTTGCTTTCTGTGCTTGAATACAATCGATAAAGGATTAGATTCCAATAAAGTCTGATTCTCCTTCATATACAAGATCTAAGTATTATTACTGATGACAATTACCTCTGCAGATGCCTACTGTGAGATTAAGTACCCTACCACATGGCAATGGGTCCTATTTTTGTTTACCCCTGTGCTTCCTGTTATTCTTAGGAATAGAATCAGGTAGAACCAAGAAAACCCCAAACTCATAGAGGAGTGCCTGCTCTGCTCATGGGCAAAGGATCTTATGATCTCTTGTACTGACAGGTGAGAGAACTTCTGCTGGTGGGCTTAGACCCAGAAGAGCCTCCCAGTACCACATGGCTGGTCATTCCCTAATTGGATCCTTGGACGACTGAGGGCAGGTCTTCACTACCCGCCGGATCGGCGGGTAGCAATCGATCTATCGGGGATCGATTTTTCACGTCTCGTTAAGACGCGATTAATCGATCCCCGATCGCGCTCCCCGTCAGCTCTGGCAATCCACCTCATCGAAAGGCGGAAGCGGAGTCGACGGGGGAGCGGCAGCGATCGACTCGCCGCCGTCCTCATGGCCAGGTAAGTCGATTATGATACGCCGACTTCAGCTACGCTATTCACGTAGCTGAAGTTGCGTATTGTAGATCGACCCCCTCCCCTAGTGTAGCCCTGGGCTTAGGCTAAGATCCAGAAGAGCCTCCTGGCATTACATGATTGGGTTTGGGATCCTTTCCTCCATAGGGAGATTTTGTCAAGACAAGAAATCTTGGACCCTGACATCTTTAACCGTCTCCCATGGAAGAAAGAAGCTAACTATCAGGAAAAGTCCAAACACAAAATTAAAAAACACACATCCAAACCCTCTAATTATAACCTTACTGCTAGAAACTACTTCTAAGTCAGACAATATACCAAGTGTCCAAGCACGGATCCCAAAACAAAGAGGGATTGAGTTTCATGTCTGCTCAGCCTGACAGAAAGAGAAGGAACAGTTGTCAGGATAGGGGCTTTTATAGCCTTGGTTCTAGAATGCGGGGACATGCACACCCTCCCACAACAGTTAACTGCTTTGAAATGGATTCATTCCCCATGTGGCAGTGAGCACAGTCTCCCAGCGTGGACCTGCAGAAGCAATACATAGAGAACAAAAGATACTTCAGTAACTTTTCCAGCACATTTTGGACTTGTCTAAACAGTGCTCAAAACAGCTCTGTAGATGTCCAGACTTGAGCTGAAAGGATGGCGGGAGATGGGCTTCAGAGCCTGAGCTCCAATCTGACCTACAATATCTACACAGCTGTTTTTAGCACCATAGCATGAGCCCAAGTCTGTTGACCTGGCCTCTGAGACTTGCTGCCTCTCACTGTGCCTCTCACCCTAAGCGGCTTGTGTGGACCCCGCTGGCACACACAGAAAGTTCCCTAGTGTTCATTAATGAAGTACTGTTTGAAACACTAGAGCGTAGAGGCTGCTGCTCACTGTGTAATGTACCCTTAATGCTCAATACACTAGTGGGCGCTAGAATTTATACTCCTCTGTCGTGGGCCAACACACCTCATAGACAAGCCCTTAGTGTGATACAATGGCTAACCTGTTAAAGCGGTGTAGTTGTTTAGATACAATTGGTGCTTTTCCATTATCTGCAATGGAAAATTGACAATTTTTCTAGAAGGAGACTTCTTGTAATATAATTCCCTTATGATCTCTAATTAGGTTAGTATTTTTCTTGCCAGTTACTGTCCTTAACTCTTTTAATCAGTCATAGCAACAAAAAGTCAGGAGAGTGACTACCAGCCAGTAATGAAGAACGTGAGTAAGCAGATTGCAGAATATAACAAAACTCTCATAGAGGCTTTACAGAACACCAGGAACTGAACCCAGGCGCTTCCTTCCTGCTCCAGTGGACCAACAATAGGAGATGTCCAGAAGCACTGTAGGACTCTGAACTGCTGAGCTGAAAGCTCAAGAGTAGCACAGTAGGTGCATTCAAAAAATTCCTTCAAGTTCCTGAGAGATTAGTGGTTTCAGCAGTTTTCTTCATTTTAAATATAGGGAATATTTCTGAAAGCTTTAAAGCCAGAGAAGACATTTAAAGTGAGCCCACTGGATACACACTCTGGATCTGAAAATATAGTTTGCTCTACATAGTTAACTATTTGGGGCCCAACCCTGCAATGCTTACTCAAGCAAAACCATTGGGGATCAGTACTGTAATCCTTACTCAGGCAAACCATACATAGAAGAGAATGGGAATTTCGCCTCAGTCAGGACTGAACATTTGGCCTTTTGTTGTTGGTAAACAATTGTCTTAAACCTTATGAAGATAGCAGACCAGATCCTCAGCTGGTATGAATAAGCTCTCACACCAGCAGAAGATATAGCCCAGTGTCCCTTCTAATCAGAAACTCTTTATATATAAACTTTCACAGCGGGAAACAAAATGTAGGGCTAATGCATTTTAAGGCTCTTTCATTGTATTTTTATTTCTGTAAAAGGCAATATAATAATTACTGGAACATCTCATTATTAAATGTGATATTTGCTTAAGGTTATTATAACACGAAAAATGTATGGTGGAGATTCTAATAAAAACTTAGCTAAGGAAAGTTTTTTTCCTCTATGCTGACTTTGTGTAGTTTTATGTTTTTCACCAATAAAGAAATTAAAAATGAAAGTTATTCATAATTCTTCTTTTTCTGAAGATATCGTCTTGTAGGATTCTCTGTCTCAGGTTTCATGCCCCCGTGTCATGTCACAGCAACAAGCAGCTCCAATGTGATCAGAAGAATGTGCAAAATAGAGAATTCTACGTGGCTATATATCTGTCAGTACTTTTTGAATCCTATTTTTACTGTTCAATTATTTATTCTCTATGGTTTGGACTGAAGGCATTCCAGGATCCCTTAAAACAACAACAAAATTGCTGTTGTTACTTCCCCTTAGTTATTTTCTTCCTTTCCTACCTACAGTAGAATTATCTACTTCCTATTACCTTTCCTCCACCTGGGAGGTCAAATTAGTAATGCCATTTCCTGGCCAGCCAAAAGCAGGTACTGTAGCCTGCAGACAGCTAAATGTAGATACATTTTGACATTTATCAAAAACAGCAGAGGCGGGGTTGGTAGTTATTCTGCTATCACAAAATAGTTTTCCAAAGGAAGAGTTAAAGACCCTGTCACTTGCACCTCATAAAACTAGCCTGGATAGAGAATTAGGAAATATGCCATGGGCATGCCATGACCTAATTAGGTCTTTTCCATTTCTTAATGTCTCTGAATCTGTGACTAAACATGTTATCCTGAGCAGGAAGGAAAGTTACACAAGAAGATCCTTGGAAGGACCATGGTTTCCAAACTCAGCTCAGTAAATCCTCCCGCTCTCTGTATTTATTATATACAATATTTAGACAACATGACAGAACAGGATTTCTATAAACCAAAATCTGTTATCTAGGGGAAATTCCCATTAACGTCTCTTCCTTCCTCTCAGAGTTTCAGCTATTCCAGTGAAAGTCCATTATTTGCTGCGATAAAGTTGGAGTCAAATATCCTCCCAGGTCAGATCTTCCTTAGCCAGTCACATTGCCTGCTGAATTCCTCTCAGGCTACACCACCACATTTTAATTAACAATGGAAAGAAGCCACAAACGGAATAAACATACTCCCTGAAATTCCCTTTCACTCTGTGCCCGGGAATCCTTGTTATACCTTGGCACTTATTTTGTTAAATAGGGTGGGAAGGTTCCCAGGCCTTTGTTTTGTCCTTCACAGGACTTCTATTGTAAACAAACACTGGCTCTAGCACTATATTGTTATTTTGTTTTCCATGAAGCTCTGCTGATTACTTGTCATCTCCTGAGGATCTACCATTCATATCTTCTTTTAACACCTTATCCTCAAGGCCCTGGCCTCCTTATTTCTGACATACTGTTTCCATAACTAACCCCTGATGACTGAAGAAGAAAAGAATTGAACCTGTTGGCTCCTGCGTGCAGAGGCAGAGCACTAACCATTAGGTCACGACTTCTCAATTCTTTTTATTTTTCCCAAATGAGGTGTTTAGATAAAGTATAAAATGCAGAAGAGGTGAGCAAACAGCACACCAAAACAATCCCATTTAAACCATCAAAATGTAATGTCAGCAGGACAGGCCTCGCTCTGGGCATGTCCGTAAAGTTCTGGTACTAAATTCAAATCTACCTTTATGCGAGGCTTTCACAGTGAGAGCACATTAGGTAGCAGCAGATAAACAGGCAATGGAATTGACTTTTTAAACCTTTTCTGCTTTTCCAAAAGACAGGCCATAACATTCTGGAGAAGTCTGGATATCTCAGATGTAAAAATACCTGCTGCTCAAAGGCAATGTGAGACTTCACCACTACTGTGGTATTGTAGCTGTGATTCTGGCCTGTGCCCATCCTCACTGACGCTGCTTATCAGTGAAGCTGATGGGCCTCCCTTTGGCAACTATTCTGTGCCTGTACCATGCATAGAGATGGGTCCAGAAGGTCTTGCCCTGTTCCTTCCTCAGTGTTTGTCCAATGCTGCATGCCCCTTGCTCTGGGGCTGTAATATTGTCTCCAGGGAAGCAATATTTCTGCTGCTGGAGTAAGGTCTTATTGGCCTGCTCCCCCTCGGTGTTGCTCATGGTGAGCACGTGGTTAGTTGTTTTTTTTTTAAATCAGCTACTTTCTCTCCTGGCTCTCCCAAGCTCAGGAAGACAAATACATGTTGGCTGGATGAGCACTACCAACATAACATGTAATCTTGGGAGACCCAAGTACATCTGCACAAAACAAGTTCCTCTCCGAACATTCCTGCAAACAAAAACTGCTCATACAAATGTTTGCAGAGAAGCGAACAACAGGGCTGAATCAAAATGCAGGCTAAAAATTGCACATTGCTCAGGAATATATTTTCCTCCCTACTTACCCAATCTGGCTGTATTTGGACTAATGGCAAAGACATAAAAGGCCCCCATACTGTTTCCAAATCTGCCCCAACAGGATGCTATCTTTGTATGAGCCTTTTGTTTAGTTCTAGTCACGTGTAACAATCATTCCAGTCAGAATACAGATTCTTTCTCATTTCTCCCTATTTTACCTGCCAGTGATTATTAAACAATCTAATAGCTTCTCAACTCATGTTTTTTAATGTTGGCATGCTTTGTTTTAAGGTCAATGAGATGGTTAATTTCCAGGGTAAAGTCCCTTTTAATAAACTTCTGTGTTAAGATGCCTAAGAATAAAAAGTCCAAGTAATTAGACCTTAATTTTAACAGAGAGGTCTCGATGAGGAGATGGAGAAAGAAAAATAATCTCTTAGTAGTTCGTGGGGTGAGGACATCAAGGTGATCACTTTAAAACAACAAACTAGCAACAACAAAAAAATACCACACACAAAATTGGAGATTCCTTTGAGATCTGTTATGAGTGGATTCCTTGGAAATACGTTTTTTTCTCGTTGATAAGCTATCGGGGGGGAGGGTGGATGTTGCAATGGGTAGAAAAAGTAGGATTCAGAAATCAACAAATCAGAATGGACTTAATACAATACAGTCCAAAGATGATACTAGCCTTCTGCAGGCACTTCTCCCTAGATAGAGAAATGTACATTCTCTGAAATGTTTCAGAATGGTAGCCATGTCTGTATGAGTTTTTTCATGAAGTTGATGGATTTCCACTTCATATGGCTAAATTCAGTGCCTTGCATGGTGACAGGTTTCAGAGTGCTTCCTTTCTCTTTCTTTCCCCATTCCCCATTTAAGTTTGTACGTGGATTTGGGATTATGAAAGGACTGCCCTGGAGACGGCCCACACAATGGCATAGCACTCCTTCTCTATGACGAAGTAATTCTGTTCGGCAGGGGACAGCTTTTTGCTCAGGAAAGCAATGGGATGTTTCTTGCTGTCTTCCCGTTTGCATCAGTACAGCACCCAACCCTGTGTCTGATGCATCGGTGCACAAATCAAAAGGCTTATCGAAGTCCGGGCTGGCCAGCACAGGCTCCACCGACAGGAGTGCTTTTACCTTGTCGAAGCCTTCCTGGCACGCCTTTGACCAAATTACCTTATTAGGCTGATGCTTTTTACATAAGTCCGTGATTGGGGATACAATGTCACTGAACCCCTCCACAAACCTCCTGTAATAGTTTGCCAAGCCTATGAAGGATTGAACTTGCCTTTTAGTCTGGGGTACAGGCCATTTCACGATGGCCTCCACCTGAAGAGGGTCGGGGGATATTTCCCCCCCCCCAACCCAGTGTCCCAGATAAGGGACTCTGGCTGCCCCTACCTTGCACTTAGAGGGCTTTACAGTTAGCCCAGCCTCTTTGAGCTTAGTTAGCACAACTTGCAGGTGCTCTTTGTGGTCACTCTCCTCTGCACTAATTTCCAATGTACGTAATTCAATTTGTCTCCTATGTTCGTTTTCTCTCTCTGCTGCTTCCAGTCTGGCAAGATCTAGTTTTGCCGATGTCTCGCTGACAGACATCTTATTGCTGTCTAGTGCTGGGCCACGCCCCTCTGCAGTTCACTGAATCTGGGCTGCACTCAGCTCAGGAGCTTTTCAGTTAAGAGACTTTCCCAGCTCTCCTGATCGTCACTCTAACTTATTTTGTTTCCTTTTCTGTCCCTACTTCCCTTACCCGAAATAAGCAAACAGAAAATAACAAACCAGTAACCACTTTGTTTTCCAGCCACCACACTTAAAACTCACTTAAAATCACTACCAGTATCTCAAAGCAATCAGCTGTGCACAGACCCTGCTCGACTACGCCACTGTGACGGGTTGGGGTCACAGAAACCAGCTAGGTGCTGCCACCTGGTGTGCCAAGGCTACTTCTGCCCCTGCTTCCCTGCCCTTTGCAGCTTTGGACTCTGGAATCCTGTCTGTTTTGAGCCAGATCCACTGATCTGCTGCAAACACAGACCCAGATCCCCTAACAACTGTAAGGCTCCTGGAAGCAGCTCAGGGAGTACACTTGCCTTTGACACCCAGGTGCCCAACTCCCAATGAGGTTCAAACCCTTAATAAATCCGTTTTACCCTGTATAAAGCTTATACAGGGTAAACTCATAAATAGTTCGCCTTCTATTTCAAAGATAGAAAGATATGCACAGCGGTTTGCCCTCCCCCAGGTACCAACTTGTACTCCAGGTAACTTAATAAGTAAAAAGTGATTTTAATAAGTACAGAAAGTAGGATTTAAGTGATTCCAAGTAGTTACAGACAGAACAAAGTGAATTACTAAGTAAAATAAAAACAAAACACGCACGTCTATGTCTAATCAAACTTAACACAGATAAAAGCCTCACCAGATTTAAGTCTTTTCCTTTTACAGGCTGTAGAACTAGCCTGGGTCCAGCAATCGCTCACACCCCCTATTGTCTTTGTCCTTTGTTCAGTCTTTCTCAGGTATGTCCTTGGGGGGTGGAGAGCCTCTCTTTAGCCAGCTGAAGACAAAATGGAGGGGTCTCCTAAGGGTTTTTATAGCCTTTCCCCCACTCCCTGTGTAGCATCATCTTACCCTGGAGTTTTGAGATCACATGGGCAAGTCACCTGTCCATGCACCCTAACCAGTCCAGCCAGCTGCATTCCTGACCAGGCCCAGATGTGGATTGGGGTCTGCAACTCCTATTGTCTGTGTAAGGATTTCTTGATTGGTCTCTTTATATGCATATACCTTTCTCAAGACATAGAATCTCAGGGTTGGAAGGGACCTCAGGAGGTCATCTAGTCCAACCCCCTGCTCAAAGCAGGACCAACCCCAACTAGATCATCCCAGCCAGGGCTTTGTCAAGCCTGACCTTAAAAGCCTCTAAGGAAGGAGATTCCACCACCTCCCTAGGTAACCCAGTCCAGTGCTTCACCACCCTACTAGTGAAAAAGTTCTTCCTAATATCCAACCTAAACCTCCCCCTCTGCAACTTGAGACCATTACTCCTTGTTCTGTCATCTTCTACCACTGAGAAGAGTCTAGATCCATCCTCTTTGGAACCCCCTTTTAGGTAGTTGAAAGCAGCTATCAAATCCCCCCCTCATTCTTCTCTTCTGCAGGCTAAACAATCCCAGTTCCCTCAGCCTCTCCTCATAAGTCATGTGCTCCAGCCCCCTAATCATTTTTGTTGCCCTCCGTTGGACTCTTTCCAATTTATCCACATCCTTCTTGTAGTGTGGGGCCCAAAACTGGATGATTCCAGGCTCTTACAAAGGCTATGTACAAAACCAGCAAATATAAAACCAATATTCATAACTCCAACTACAACAATGATACATGCATACAAACAGGAGGAATAGATTCAGTAGGTCATAACTTTCACAGAGATATGTTACATGGCACATGTAGCATAAAACATAGTCCAGTTACATCATGTTTACATTTATAAGCAGCTCCCCATAAAGTTTTATGGGGACACTGTCACAGGGGTTATAGGTTAATACATAGGTGCTGCTTTCATTCGGGCTGGTTGTGGGGAATGTCATGTACCCTTCTCAGTGTTGCCAAATTTCAGGATTTTATCATGAGTCTTACAATATTTGTTCTGTTTTCTTAAGGTCCCAGCTCTTGCAATCTTGTGAGTAAGTGAGAATCTTAGTGTGTGGGGGTTGGGGGAGGGGGTTTAAAATAAGTTTCTAGCCCTTGTCTGTGCACGGGGGCAGGGTGAAGCTTCTGTAAGATTCTCTGTCTGATGGTGTGCTGGGGGTGGAGATTGTTTACTGGCAAGATCGGCGATCTGCCACTATATGAATATGCTTGTCCTTACCCATTGCAAAGTGCAGCTTAGGAGTCACGGTTCCAGCCATTTGGCTGCAGAAGTAGCCATTGCCCAGCTCTGTGGAGAAAAGCTTGAAAACATGAACCCTAAAGGCTCAGAAATCATTAGGCAAATGAAAAGAACCCAACATTTATTATTTTGGAGGGCCTGACTCCTGAACATGTGGGCTTGGCAATATGTTTTTCCTATAGTTTTTGTTCCCTTCTGCACTGTGCAGGGTTGTGTTTATCTAGGTACAAAATACAGCACAGAGTTCTTCTGGCTGTGACCCAGGTGATTGCCATAGATGTCTAAATTACTTAGATTCAATGAACTGTGGATGCAAAACTAGAAGCTCAGTTAAAGCTGGGGGAAAAATTGACCCTAAATGATTCAAATTGGACCTAACTTGATACCTTTCCTAAGGTTCACTAACCAAAACAAAAGGAATCAAAATTAGAGAGGGGCCAAGTTTGGGGCTTACGTGTGTTTTGTATAATTTGACCATTTCAAGGGCTAACGCTCTATTTATGTGGTTGGTGTTACCCGAGTGCTCTATGTCACTGATCGGTCCATCAGCCCTCACCGAGAGAGCACCGAGCACAACACATCGGATGCATTGTTCTAGCCAGTCCTCCAACTACCCGCTGGCCAAGTTGTCAGTCACACCGGACATCCGATGGACATAGCGCACAGTGGCCTAGAACTCCTGAGCGATCTGACAACCGCAGCCTCCCAAGCAGCTGGGATTATAGGCGTGCACCACGACACTGGGCCATGCGCTATGTAGATATGTAAATACTTAATAAAGTGCCAGTAGATGGTACTCAAGAATATGTAGCATAGTTCCTGGGTTGCAGAGGGCCAATAAAACGGGTGCAGTGCAAATGACTTCCTGTGGTTGCTCTTTACAGCAGTTCTTAACCACTGGGTTTTCACTCTCTTTTTATCAAACACATCACATCTTTACACTGAGGAATGGGGCTCTAATATCAAGGCAATAGACACCCTCCATGGATCAATTAGAGAAGCAGAAGTCTTATTTTACAGTAACTCCCCACTTAACGTCCTTTTGCTTAACTTTGTTTCGATGTTATGTCCCTGCTCCATTACAGAACATACTTGTTTAAAGTTGTGCAATGCTCTGCTATAATGTCGTTTGGCCGCCTGCTTTGTCCACGGCTGGCAGCCCCCCTATCAGCTCCCTATGCCTCCCCACCCAGCGCCTCCCGCCTCCCAGCGGACCCTATCAGCGCCTTCCCCCTGCTCCTCCTGCCCACAGCAATCAGCTGTCTTGTGACATTCAGGAGGCTGGGGGGAGGAGCAAGGACTTGGCGCATAGCCTCCCCCCTCCCTCCCCTGCCTCCTACCCGCAGCAATCAGCTGTCTTGCGGCGTTCAGGAGGCTGGGGAGGGAGGGGGGAGGCTGGGCACCGCATCCTCGCTCCTCCCCCCCCCGCCTTCTGAATGCCGCAAACCAGCTGATTGCTGTGGGCAGGAGGCAGGGAGAGCAGGGGGAAGGTGTTGATCCCACCGGCGGGCGGGAGGCCCTGGGGGGGGGGGGAGTTAAAAGGGGGGCTGCCAGCCTGTTTAAAACCCATATTAAATTGCATGTTTAAAATTGTTTGAAATGTATATAATGCCTTTTGTCTGGCAAAAAAAAATTCCCTGGAACCTAGCCCCCCCATTTACATTCATTCTTATGGGGAAATTGGATTCTCTTAACATCGCTTCGCTTAAAGTCGCATTTTTCAGGAACATAACTACAACGTTAAGCGAGGAGTTACTGTACTAAGGTGGCAGTTTTACCTGTGAAATGTTTGGGAGCAGACAGACAATTTGGGGCAGAAGAAACCTTTGTGAAGTCTCAAAACAAGTTAGCATTTGGTTGTAACCCCGTTTTAAAAGGTGTTCCCTCCTCAGGCTGAGGATGTAGGGCAAAATCTTCTCCCTACTCCCTAGCATAGGCGCCGACTTCCTCTCTACCCAGGGGGTGCTCAAACCCCCCCCCCCCCCCCCCCCCGCTCCTTGCCAGGTCCCGTCCCCACTCCACCCAAGCCACCACCCCCACCCCGCCTCTTTCTGTCCCCGGCCCTCCCCTTCCCCGCCTCTTTCTGCCCCCTCCCTCAAGTGCACCCCATCCCCCACTCTTCCCCCGCCCTCCCAGCACCTCCTACATGCAGTAGAACAGCTGATTGTGGCAGGCAGGAGGCGCTGGGAGGGAGGGCGAGGAGTTGATCAGCCGGCGAGCGAGGTGCTGGGGGGAGAGGAGGGAGCTTGGCTGCCGGTGGGTACTAAGCACCCGCTAAATTTTTTGTGGGTGCGCCAGCCCTGGCAGCATAGCTGGGCAATGGCTACTACTGCAGCCAAATGGCTGGAATAGTGATCCCTAAGCTGCCCTTTGCAATGGGTAAGGACAAGCATATTCATATAGTGGCAGATCTCCGTTCTTGCCAGTAAACAATCTCCACCCCCAGCACATCATCAGACAGAGAATCCTATAGACGCTTCACCCCCGCCACCTCCCCACCCCGCCCCTGCACAGACAAGCCACACTGGTTCTGCTGCAAGATAGCTTGTCACACCACAGAAGAGAGAGCAGGCTTTTACTCCAGGACTGGGAAACAATCCATAGGCCATATAGGCCAGATCTTGAAGCCAACAGAACTACCATGACTTGCACCAGCTCAGGATCTGACCCTATAGGTTATGCTGTGTGGCAAATTGCTGGCACTACTATGAGGGTCCCGCACTTTCTCTTCTTGTGGGGGGTTTTCAGGGCGCCATTTCTTGCCCCTGAACTGGCGTATCAACTGTCCCACTAGTATCCAAGAGAAGGGGAATGGAGAGGGAGGGACCCAGGCCCGCCCTCTACTCCGGGTCCCAGCCCAGGGGCCCTAGGTTAGTGGGTAAACCACTTGTACTAGTGATACTTTCCCCTGGGCTCCTTCCCTCTCCTGCTTGTGGGGCTTCCTGCCTTCCCTCTGCACAAGCCAGGTGTCCCTTTACCTAGGGTCTTGGTCTTCTTAGCCCGCCACAGCACTTCTCCAAACTCTCCTCTGCTTTCCTCCAAACTGCTCTCTGCTCCACCACCAAACCACTCTGCTCCAACTCCTTCCTCCTCCTCCCCTGTCTGCTTGAAGCAGGGGGTTTTATTAGGTTCCTGAGAAGGCCTTAATTGACTGCAGGTGCTCCAATTAACCTGTAGCCACCCTCCCTAGTCTCCAGGGAACCACGCCTTAATTAGCCTAGGGCTTATATATTTCCCCTCTCACACTCTACTACTGCTGCTGCTCCCTGGCCCTCCTGTATCACATATCCCCCTCCCCTGCTCAACACCATGGGGTTGGGCTACTTGGGATGAGAGACAGTGTTGTCGTGACAGGCTGTCCGCGTTGCCGTGTTGGCTTCCGGCTCTATGCTGTATCCAGAAGTGGAAAGGTTGTAGTGATAGAAACCATCTAGTCACTCGTGCATTTCTTTCCTTGTTTGTGTGCATCCATTGGAGTGGGGCGTGGTCTGTCACAAGGGTAAACTTCCGCCCAAGCAGGTAGTACCATAGAATCTCCATGGCCCATTTAACCGCTAGGCATTCCTTTTCTACTACGGCGTACCGTTGCTCCCTGGGCAGGAGCTTTCGGCTAAGGTAAAGGATAGGGTGCTCCTCATCCCCCACCATCTGTGAAAGGACGGCCCCAAGTCCTACCTCTGAGGCATCCGTTTGTAGGATGAATTCCTTTTTGAAATCTGGGGCTATGAGCACCGGATGGCTGCAAAGGGCTGTCCTTAGGTCTGTGAAAGCTTCCTCTGCCGCCTCAGTCCATTTAACTATCTCCGGCCCCCGAGCTCTTATCAGGTCTGTCAGAGGCGCTGCCCTTGTGGCAAAGTGAGGGATGAACCGGTGATAGTACCCCACTATCCCTAAGAGGGCTCTGACTTGCTTCTTGCGGATCGGGCGAGGCCATTCCTGTATTGCCTTCACTTTGTTCCATTGGGGCTGCACCAGGCCCCTTCCGACTACATACCCGAGGTATCTGGCCTCGGCTAACCCTATTGCACATTTGGACGGGTTAGCGGTGAGGCCAGCCTGCCTAAGAGTATCCAGTACTGCTTCTACTTTCCCCAGGTGCGTCTCCCAGTCAGGGCTATGGATTACCACATCATCTAAATAGGCGGCAGCATACTTGGCATGGGGTCAAAGTAATCTGTCCATTAAACACTGGAAAGTCGCGAGGGCCCCATGGAGCCCAAAAGGGAGGACGGTATATTGGAAAAGGCCATCGGGTGTGGAGAAAGCTGTTTTTTCCTTGGCGTCCTCAGCCAATGGGATCTGCCAGTAGCCTTTTGTCAAGTCCAAGGTGGTCAAGTATCAGGCCTTGCCTAACTGATCCACCAGCTCATCAATACGTGGTATTGGGTAGGCATCGAATTGGGATACCTCGTTTAACTTCTGGAAGTCATTACAAAATCTTAGGCTGCCATCAGGCTTCGGGACCAATACAATAGGGCTGGACCACTGGCTGTGTGATTCCTCAATCACCCCAATTTCCAGCATCTTCCTTACTTCTGCCCTAATTTCTTCTCTTTTTGCCTCTGGTATACGGTATGGTTTTATCGTCACTCTTGCTCCAGGACAGGTGACGATGTGGTGTTGGATCAGCGTCGTACGGCCTGGTTGTATAGAGAACACGTCTTGGTTCCGCTGGATCATTTGAATGACCTCTGTTCATTGTTCTGGGGCTAATTCGGGGGATATCTTTACCTGCCCTTGTGGGCCATCTGCCTGGGATGGAGCCGGCAGGACGGCCAGGCATGTCTCCCGATCGAACCAGGGTTTCAGTAAGTTAACATGATATATCTGCTCTGGCCTTCGGCGGCCTGGCTGCTTCACCTTATAATTCACCTCCCCAACGGCTTCCACTATCTCATAGGGTCCACGGCAGCTGGCCAGGAGCTTACTTTCTGTTGTTGGTACCAATACCAGCACCCGTTCTCCTGGTTGAAATTTCCGTGTTTTTGCCCGACGATTGTAGTAGGTTCATTGGGCCTCTTGTGCTTTCTCCAAATGCTCTCATACTATGGGAGTCACTTGGGCTATTCGTTCTCTCATCTGGGCTATGTGTGCAATGACGTTCTTCCCTGGGTTAGGTTGTTCCTCCCATTCCTCCTTCGTGATGTCTAATATGCCACGTGGGTAGCGTCCATACAGTAGCTCGAAGGGGGAGAAACCAGTAGATGCTTGGGGAACTTCTCGTACTGCAAACATCAGGTATGGTAGGAGGGTATCCCAGTCTTTTCCGTCTTGGGCCACCACCTTTCGGATCATGCTCTTGAGAGTGCAATTAAATCGCTCAACCAGACCATCTGTTTTCGGATGATAGACCGAGGTCCGCAAGGCTTGGATGCGGAGCAGGGTACATAAGTCTTTCATTACTCTCGACATAAAGGGAGTCCCTTGGTCTGTCAGGATCTCCTTAGGGATGCCTACCCTAGCAAAAACCTGCACCAGTTCTTTTGCAATTGCCTTGGACGTGGGGTTTCTTAAAGGAATGGCTTCGGGGTACCATGTAGCGTAGTCCAGGATTACAAGTATACTTCGGTGGCCCCGGGCTGTTCTTTCTAGTGGGCCCACTAGATCCATTGCTATCCTTTCAAAAGGGACTTCAGTTATTGGCAAGGGTACCAATGGGGCCCTTAACTGAGGTCAGGGGCTATGCAGCTGGCACTCTGGGCAAGAGGTGCAATAGCGCTGGACTTCTGCCCGTACTCCCGGCCAGTAGAACCTCCTTAGGACTCTATCCAGGGTCTTGTCTGCTCCTAAATGTCCCCCAAACAGATGACTGTGAGCTAATTTTAATACAGCCTTTGTGTGCTTCCGTGGCACCAAGAGCTGTTCTACTACTTCCCTCTGTATTGGCACTACCCGGTACAACAGATCCTGCTTGAGTATATAGTATGGCCCTGGGCCTTTGGTTTTCCCTTCTACTGGCACACCATTTACCTCTACTACCTCCTCCCTCACATTCGCATACAGTGGGTCATTGGCTTGGTCCTGCCCAAAATATTCACGTGTGGGACCGATCTGGCCTGATTCTATTGGATTGGGCTCCCCTCCTTCTCCAGGGGTGCTTCTGCTTGTGCTGGGAGCTGTCTCTGGGTCTCCACAGGACCTCCTCCCAACCAGGGCAGCTCTCTGGTTTGCTGCCAAAATCGTGGTTCCTAATCTTTTGTCTGCCCTCCTTTCTCGTTTGGATTTCTGGGACTTCCCAGGGCTTGAAAATAACTCTGGGGAAAACCCAGCAAAAATTGTGGTAGGGTCCTCCATGGGCACCTCAAACTCTGCTTGGGGTTTACTTCCCTCCCCTAACCTGATGGGGGGGAGTAGGCTCTCGAACCCAGGAAAGTCCCTGCCAATTAAGACCGGGTAGGGGAGCTTGGGGACCACCCCTGCAGTCATCTTGGTAGTGTTTCCCTGGATCTCAATCCATATTGGAATTGTGGGGTAGAAATTTACTGTGCCGTGGCCACATGTCACTCCGGTACTCTTGGCCCAGCTCAGTTGGTCTTGCCCTACTAACTTCCCTGAGACTAATGTGACAGCACTCCTAGAGTCCACCAAAGCTATGGTCTGGGTGCCATTCATCTTTACCAGCCTGGTGTACTCATGTGGGTCCATCACGACCCCCACCAGGCTGATTAGGCCACATTGGTCTCCGGGATCCCCCAGATTACATTCCATGGGCTCCTCCCTGTTGGAGCACTGTGCTGCTATATGCCCCAACTCCCCACACTCATAACAGCGATATCTCATTCCGGAGATTGCCCTCTGTCTTGGGCCCTCTAACTCGCTCCTCCAACCCTCTCCCCCAGGACCCATAGGTCCCTTTGGGGCCTCAGGCCGCTCCTTGGTGCCTGTTCTTCCAGCTATGGCTTTCCTGGAGTTCTTGATGATCCGGGTCCTCGGGGTTGGGACTGGTTTCCTGAAACGCCATGTTCCATCTCCCGGGGTTTCAGACAGTTCACGGGCTGCCAGTTGTCTCTCCACAAGGGTGACCAGTTCGTCATAGGTGGAGGGGTCATTCTGGCCTATCCAGGCTCGGAGGCCTGAGGGTAGTGCCCTTGTATAGTGGTCCAGCACAAGGAGCTCCATCATTTTCTCTGAGCTGAGAGCCTCCGGGCGTAACCACTTCCGGGCTAGGTGAATTAGGTCAAATAGTTGTGATCGTGGTGTCTTGTCTTCACAGAACTGCCAATCATGGAACCTCCGGGCTCGCAAGGCCGTCGTTACCCCTGCCCTGGCCAGGATTTCCGCCTTCAGTCGGGGGTAATCTGCCGCCTACTCTGCGGTCATATCATAGTAGGCCTTCTGATCCTCCACACAAAAATGGGGCGAGGATGCCTGACCACTGATCTCAGGGCCAAGCCTCCCGCAGGGCTGTCCTCTCGAAGGCAAGGAGATATGCCTCCACATCATCCTCCCGGGTCATTTTCTGCAGACAGTAGCTGGCCCGTATGGTCCGTGTTCCGTCATACCCGCGGCTCAGCTCCGTAAGGGCCTTCACCTGGTTCACTAGTTCCTGCAGCGTGGCCCAATCTTGGGCAGCCTGGGTCATCAGCAGGCGATTGGTCTCTTGCTGCAGCCGCATGGCCTCCTGTTGGGTAGCTGCCTGGACCCAGGTAGCCTCCTGCTGAGCGGCGGTGGCTTGTATTAGGGCCTTGATCACGTCGTCCATCTTAAGGACTGGATTGTTTTGGCTAACCCTGGTTTAAGTCCCCAGCGCGGTAATCCCACCTCTGACACCACGTGTGGCAAATTGCTGGCACTACTATGAGGGTCCCGCACTTTCTCTTCTTGTGGGGGGTTTTCAGGGCGCCATTTCTTGCCCCTGAACTGGTGTATCAACTGTCCCACTAGTATCCAAGAGAAGGGGAATGGAGAGGGAGGGACCCAGGCCCGCCCTCTACTCCGGGTCCCAGCCCAGGGGCCCTAGGTTAGTGGGTAAACCACTTGTACTAGTGATACTTTCCCCTGGGCTCCTTCCCTCTCCTGCTTGTGGGGCTTCCTGCCTTCCCTCTGCACAAGCCAGGTGTCCCTTTACCTAGGGTCTTGGTCTTCTTAGCCCGCCACAGCACTTCTCTAAACTCTCCTCTGCTTTCCTCCAAACTGCTCTCTGCTCCACCACCAAACCTCTCTGCTCCAACTCCTTCCTCCTCCTCCCCTGTCTGCCTGAAGCAGGGGGTTTTATTAGGTTCCTGAGAGGGCCTTAATTGACTGCAGGTGCTCCAATTAACCTGTAGCCACCCTCCCTAGTCTCCAGAGACCCACACCTTAATTAGCCTAGGGCTTATATATTTCCCCTCTCACACTCTACTACTGCTGCTGCTCCCTGCCCCTCCTATATCACAGCTGATATAAGGGGGAAAGTACAGACTAGCACCAAAGCAATTTCTTTTAGATTTTAGGTGGAAGACTGCTTAGTGAAAACAGCTTTCAACTGGAAGGATGTGCCCATCCCACACAGACTGAGATCGTTGATAAATCAGTTAAAAACAAGGGACAAGGTAATCGACTTTTACCCATGTAGACATTTTTGAAAGCTAATGTGAGTCATAAATGAAATTTGGGGATAAAAAAACATGCAAATGTTATTTTGATGCATCCATGGTGATAAACAATGGGGCAACATGTATAATGATGCAATGTCTTTAATGCCCTGATTCTGCAAAGCACTTGAGCAGATGCTTAACTTTGATTTCAGTGGAACTTAAGCACATAATTCATATCCCTGAATAGGGATGGACTTAAACATGAACTCAAGCACATGCGTAAGTGCTCTGCTGAATCAGGACCGATATCTGCAGTTATTTCACAGAATGAATATTCTTGTATTTAAAAAACTTAAACTGAAATATACCAGATTTACAGCTCAGAATGTTAGCACCGGTATCTGTGTTTGATTCTAACTTGGCTAGTTACATTCTTCTCTGGCAGTTTCAGTTGGTTACAATATTCTTCACTTGCTCTTCTAAACTACTGCATAGTGTTGCTGTATGCTGTTAAATAGTTGACAAGCTTCACCCCAGAGATGGTTGCATTTCAGTGACAGAATGATCACTGGGCATTACCTAATGCTTCAGAGGAAAGTGAATTACCCTTATAATGGACCTATCCAATTATGCATGCTGTATTATAATCATGATCCTTATACTTAGCCCTTATGTAGTACTTTATATCTACTAAGTGCCTTACAAATGGGAAGAGGATAGAATTCCCTCCTGATCTCTGCAGTGATCAGTTTATGCCCTGAAGAATGAGATTTGGTTATTTTAGCTTGAAATAAGCTACAGACCAATGGTAACTTCATTCAGGAGTCAGGACCTGGGTGAAATGGGTTAAAACACAGAGTTTTTTAACTCTGACAAAGTAGACCAAAAAAAGAAAGATTATTATTTATATTATTACCATATTACCAGATCTCCTTGGACCATGACCCCGCTGTGCTAGATGCTGTACATACAAAGAATAAAACATGGTCCATGCCCCAAAGAGTTCACAATGTAAGTATGAGCCAACAGATAACAGATGACAGACAGGGGAGTACAAGGAAACAGTGAGACAATAAATTAGGCAGAGTTCCTGCTAGTGATGGGTTCAATGCACAGCATTTTGATTTGCAACCAGACTTCAAAAACCCTAGAGTTTGAGGGTGTTTAGAGTTGGGATCTTGGTTCAGTTTGTTGTAAACAGAAGGGCCTTTCATAAATAGTGGCTCTGGATTCGGACTTCAAACATCCACAGAGTTTGGTGGGTTTGGGTTTTCGTGCAAGCCCATCTTTGATTTTTTCCCTCTTTAATAAGGAACTTTATTCTCTTAGAATTTTAATGCAGGGTGGGCCAAACATAAGCGGCTGTATAGGGGATTTGGGGACTGAGGTGTAGGCCAGTGTAAGGGGCTGTTAGTATTATCTTATGAACTACTGGTGGGTGAAGGAAGTGAACTGATTCTATTGCATTTTGTAATGCTAAATCATCGGCAGGTGCTCAGAGCCTGGCATGTGCACTTTTTATTATTCTAAATCAAAAGAAAATAAATAATTAAACAAATAACTTCCTTATACTGAGGATAGTCAAACCAGGAATTCAAAGACTGGGGAGTGTTTGCTGGCCAGTTGGCACATCTGTAAAGTCTGACAAACAACTGGAGTCTGTGTGTGAACAAAAGGGATGCGCTTCCGGTTTGCGAGTAAAGGGAATGATGCAATGTGCCTCTGTGCCCATGCAGCACTGTAAGGACCTTCAAAGATGGACTTTAGTGGCACACAAGCCTCGTTCTGGGTCACTGCACACAGGGAGTTGCACCCTAGGTCTGTATTTATTGTTTTGAGGGGGGAACGTAAATGATTCTAGGGGAACAACGTCTGAGCCAGCCCGCTGCAAGCTAAACCTGTGACGTGCGCAAATTCTGCCTACATTTCTAGATATCTGGGAACCTTTTGTGGAGCATATCCTGGGACCCAATCCTACTCTCATTGGAGTCAATGTGAGTTTTCCTAATGTCTTCAAATGGAAGCAGAATCAGCCCCGTAGCTCACTTCCCAGAGGAGACTGAGAACTGATTTCTCTGTTCTCCTTGAAGTGTCATTCTGTGTGTTGGCATCTTGGCAAGACTACCGTGTCTTCTAATACAATAACCTGGGTTTATTTTTAGTCAAGTGGTTGTAAATAGGATTGCTCTTTATTTGCAATTATATTGATTTGACTGAGTGCCGCCTCTCCACTTGTATGATTAATTTTCCTCTAGTCATGTGGTTTTACTTTCTAGGTTTTTATCTTGTTTGTTCTTTGTGCTGTTAACTTTGCTCCCAGGCCCCTCGAGTGCTGTGGCATTTAGGTTCCACTGAAGTCAAAACAAATCTTGTTGTGATTTATTATTACATCAAATGTCTGAGTCTGTTTCCAGTCTTGGAATAAAAAAATAAATAATTTCCAGTAAAATACATGAAGTAATGGGGTGTTTTGCTGGAGAGCTCTTGGCTGTGGTCTGTAGCGGATTTGACACGTTGTTTTGTTAGGGTTCTCCTTAATGTTTGTACTGTAGATGCCTTGCAGTAAGCACCTTCTGAGTGGATTAAATAAATAAATGAAAAGACTATTGCCTCCTGAAAGCCCTTCACTGAAGTGCTGAAGCGTAAAGTGACCTCTGGAGCAATTAGCAGATCTGTAGTTTGAGCAGAGGATGGGATGACAATTTCCACATGCTGTACATAGATGGAGAGCTTGTTATTTGCACTATTCCGCCTATTGGAGGATGCCACTATTGTTCCTGACATTGCTGGCCATGACCTGTTGCCGGTTCTCTGAGAGCAATCCCCTGCCTCTCCAACAGCCCCAGATAAGTGTTATGATGTATTGCTAGATGGACAGGGTTTGCAGTGCCTCACAGTCCTGTTGATACAAAATGCCTTTAAGATCCTGCCTTTCCCATCCTAATCTACAAAGGAAACAGGAAAAAGGAACTTAAACTCCCTGTACTCACACAGCAATGAGACTGTTATAGCCCACTCCAGCACTGCAATTTCTTGCCTCTGACTTGTAAACAAGAGTCCTCGTACCATGCAAGTGAAGAGTAACCAAGGTCTGCCCCACTGAAAGGATAATCCTAACCCCATGAGCTGCTGTGGAAACTGGATGGATGTATTTTGGAAAGCATGGACTCTTTAGCACATTTCATTCTCTGTGGATTCAGCCTGATGATTTCAGGTAAGACTTTGCTTCAGTTACAGAGCTAGCGTTGCCGAGGTGCCGTGGCTTTATTGTTTCTCACGCAATGTACAGACAAAAGGGCCTGATCCTAAAATCCACACTCTGCTGAGGTATCCCTACTAGAATAATTCTCACATTGACTTCAGTGGGATTATTTGCATAATTAAGGATCTCTCACGTTGGGTGAAGGTAGCAGGATTATGCCCTGATTCTTTGTCAGGGGGTGTCTGAATGCATTTGGGATCTGTAGCTAAATTCTTTTTAATCTAGCTGCTGTTTGTTCACACTTACGAACGCTACAGTGTGGATTCCTCTGGTGAGCCAGTTGTTTGGAAATGATCACCACATGTTTTTTTGTAAAATCTGTTGTAAATGTTGATTCTTACTGTCCACCTCACAAATATAGAGGTGAAACACAAGCTAACTGATAAAAATCTGATTTGTGTTCTATCTACTATTTATTTTTAGCTAGTCTCCTCCAGCTGCTGAGTCTAGACACGAATAATAAGAATGAATAATATGCATTAAATACAACGGATTGGTTTATTGCAAATACTGTTTAAAAACGAGTTTGAATCAATAATATTATTACCATCATTTGCTTGTCTAAATAGTACTAATTGTAAGGTACGGATTTCCCATAACTGGTAAATGTATATTTATGATTTTATTAATGCAAAGTTTATTTCATAGCATTAAGAGCCTTACGGGTCAGAGATGCTTTACTCAAACACTCATTGTTCTGAGTATTATCTTCTTTCCATGTGGTTCTCTCTCAGCATTGAAGTATATGCTCACACCGCTAGTGTCTCCATCTGACCTGTTTCTAGGCAATCTCCTCAATGTAAGATACAAAGCATAAACTTGATAAACCTAGAGATGGGCCTCAAACCAGCACCCCGGGTTTTTATTCATCCCTGAAAGTGTAGCTTCAGATCTAATTTTTCTGGCTCCAGGCCATCTCTGGATAAAATGTAATGTGCTATATAGCTGCAGACTGCTACAGCAAGAGACAGAAGGTAGTAACAAAAGAAAACAGAATTTTTCACTGCAGTCTAACTTATTCTACAATCTCTTGATCTTAATGGGTCACAAAAATGTTCAGAAGTACGATAGATGGTCAACAAAAGGGTTTAGGGTTTTGAGGAGGTTTTTTAGTATCTGGAAAGGTCTGTGGCTATATGCAGGCCAAAAAGTTTACATAAAATGTGGTGTGTGGGTGTGGGTGTGTATTGTTATATAATTATTGCTGCGTTAGGTTGTAGAGTGTGTATTCCTCTTTTGCGGTGTGGGTTGCTTGCTTGTTGTAGATGTATAGCCATGAACCCTATTTAACTCTCAGATCAGTACTGACTTTTCACTTTGGAGGCAGATAGGCTATGCACGGAGCGTTATATACAGAAGATTAAAAAAAAAGAGAGCTTCGTTAACTTGAACTGAATGGGACAACACTACACCCCTTTCTCAGAGTCAAATCTCCCCTGGGTCTCCCTTCCTTAAAGCCAACTCATAGTGTATACCTGATTGCTACAGGAAGGAAGTAAAATCCATGAAGTCATGTGAATGTGTGAGAAACAAAAGCAAGCTTCACAGATTAGCAATAAACACGGACAGTGTGCTCATTTGAGTTCAGCATTGAAGAGCTGCCAGTCACAGCCCTTTCCACAGGACTTGACCAGTTAGGTGTGTATTGTAGTCACACCCATCTCAGCAGATCTGTCAGCTTTCCCGCTTTTGTTCAAGTGTGATATCATGTTTCCTGGGGCGAGTGGTGGAAGACAATGCTAACCCCCTTTCCTCTAGATATAACAGGCGGAGTTCAGGAAAGCAGTATTGACATTCCCTAAGCAGGGGAGACATTAAAGTCAATGCAATTGGCAGACTGTGAACTGACTTAACCTTGTCCCGAATAGTTGTGGGCTTTTGTGGGCGTGCTGCTGGGTAGGCAAAAATGTACTCCACCCTTGTTCCAAGGTGGGGACCATCCCTCTGGGCTTGACTCCTGGTTACATTAAATGCCCTGTAATTTCCTTTACTTCATCATCATCCACAGCCAAAAGACTTGATTCCCAAAGATGCTGTTTGAAGTGAGATATAATATAATGAATGCCTCTCGCCAACAGTACACAATCCAAAGTACATCTCCGTTGTACTGACAAAAGGGACAGGTTTAATGCTAGTGATAAACCTGAAGCAAAACCAGGAATGTGAACACGCTTCCCTTCTGTGGAGTTTCTGTTCCAAAGCCCTGGATCAAAACCCCCCTGACATATATGGAAGTTTGGATTCAATTCCCAACTTCATGACTTGAGCCCATCTCAGTTTAATTCAGAATGGGAACAGTTTTCAGTGCTCTCATATTCACTTTAAAGGACCAAGCAGGGATGTTATTAGGAATAAATGTTATAACTTGTCCTTGGCCTGTTAACAGGATTCTGAACCAGACTGGAAACTTATTTACAGTCTCTCACAGTGGGCTTCAGCAATGTTAGTGTCTGAACCTCATTTTAACAGCCGTGAGCCTGGAAAAGTCAACAGCCATTAAAAACAAGTTCTAATACATTTTGCCAACTGTTGCAGATGGGAAGCTTATGAATTTTCAGACTACTAGGATGAGCAACATTTGTGAAGTTTTGCTTTCTACCAAACATGAGACAATCCAGAGGGTTCCTAAAACTTAGGGATGGGAGAGCCCAGTGGGTTCCTAAAACTACTAGAGGTTTTTTTAAATTTATTTCAATGCGTGTATGGTGAAAGCTGACCTTCAAAGGCTTTCAGCAAAAGCATCTTTACAGCATAACTGTGTGTGTGTGTGTGTGTGTGTGTGTGTGTGTAAAGCTAAACAAATATAATCAAAACATATCAAAACTATATTACAAACCATATTGTATCAGAGGTTCTTCAGGGACCTTTCTGGTCCCTCCTCCCCCCGGAGTGGGTGAGTTATGGTGTCTAGGAAGTCTTTCTGTCTGCAGCGCTTGGATTAGTTACAGCAGGTGGTGGCACAGTATCCTGGTACTTTTCTAGTGGCTCCAGCAGTTTCTGCAAAATTTAAACTTTGTCAAAGTCTGCAGAATTTAAACTCTTTGTCAAAGCTAATCCAGAAGTTATGGGCTTGATGCAGAAGTCATGGGGTGGAATGCTGTGACCTTCTGGAAAGCAGTCATTTTATACAGGAGGTCAATCTAGATGATCATAATGGTCTCTTCTGGCTGTAAAATCTATGACTCTATAGGTTTGGGTTTTTTATTAACTTTCTGGGTATACGTGTGCAAAGAAAACCTTGCAAATGTGATGTGCTGTACTACTGTCTGACTCTGCAAATAGGCAGTTTGAAACAACAGCCCCACCTCTTCAGTCTGGGCAGGCTGCACTCAGCGCGCACACAGCCTAAAGGGTTGCAAAGGTGGCTCTGTGTCCAGGGCTTTGGAGTGGAGGCCGAAGCTGGAGCGTAGAGCAGTAGGTTTATGCTCGGAGCTGGAGCGGAGCTAGAGCGAGCAATTCAAAAATGTGATTGCTCCAAATCCCTGTCTGTGTCACATTGGTAGCTGTACAGTGCTGCTATGTGTCTGTGGTTGGTGTAAGCTAGAGTAGGGCTACTCTAATAAGAGGAGTTCCAGCAGCTGGGAATAGCTAGAGCACGGAGGCATTGGGCCAGGCCTGAACCCATCAAATCCATAAGAGTGAAGGGAAATCCCATGATGATCTGAATGAGATGGACATATTGTGTCATGGTAGAGCTAGTCAGAACACTGTCACTAAAATTACATTTTGGTAAAAAATGCTGATTCGTCGAAGCTGAAACATGTTGCAGGGATGTATCAGTTGCCATGAAGCTTTCATCAGGAAAGTTTTGGGTCAAAGAAAGAGAGAGACTGACTATAGCTTGGTGATTAGGGCCTGGGCCTGGGATGTGGAATATTCAAATTCCTCCTCTGCTTGATTTATAGTGGTCTGGGATGAAAAATTCTGCTCTGAATCAAGTAGAGCAGGGACCTGAATTTGGGTCTCCCAGGCCAGTGCCCTACCCACACATAAAAGAATTTCATTGTGATTCACTGTGATCACAGTGAAGCTCACTGCAAAGTGACAGGCTGGAGTGCAGGATCTGCAATGAAGCAGTTAAAACACGTGTAACTTTTTAAATATACGTTTGTGATACTCATCCTCCAGTTAAGTCTGATAAATCTGTCCCAAACTCAGCAAATACATTAACATTTGCAAGATAAGGGTCAAATACAAAGAAAAGAGCAAGTTCACCGAAAAGGCTGTATAATTCACCAACATATTTGCAGATCAGTATTTTCGTTATCCAGTCAGCTCTAGTTAATGACAAAACCTTACATTTTTAAAACTGAAATAATTTCAACCATGGGTTTTCCTTTTCACCATTTATGCTGTTTGTTTGCTTTTTGCATTTTATTCAGTCTGGAGGGTGAAATTACACTGGGTCAATTTCAGTTTCAGTTTCCAGCAAGTCTCTCTCTCTGATTCTCATGTGCCAGCACAATGCAGTTGTGTTTGCGTTTCTGACAACGCAAAAGAGTGTTTGCATCTGAAACAACTGTTTTCCTAGGCTTGTCTCTTTTCATGTTGTGAAAATATTTGTATTCTCTCTAGATTTTGTATTCCCACCCTTTATTTTTAGAAAACTGAAATGTGGGACCTGAATCTCAATTTATACCAGTGTTTCTTTGAAAATCAGTTTAGATTAGTTTTTCCATCAGCTTAAGAGATCACACAGATGACCAATAAAATAGACTAAAGTGTATAGCAGGGGTAGGCAACCTATGGCACGCGTGCCGAAGGCGGCACACAAGCGGATTTTCAGTGGCACTCACACTGCCCAGGTCCTGGCCACCATTCTGGGGGGCTCTGCATTTAAATTCAATTTTAAATGAAGCTTCTTAAACATCTTAAAAACCTTATTTACTTTATATACAACAATAGTTTAGTTATATATTATAGACTTATAGAAAGAGACCTTCTAAAACATAAAAATGTATTACTGGCACGCGAAACCTTAAATTAGAGTGAATAAATGAAGACTCGGCACACCACTTCTGAAAGGTTGCCGACCCCTGATGTATAGGAAGCCAAGGGATTGATTCTCCTCTTATGTCAGTTTTATACCAGGATAATAACTGGATTAACTTTATGGAAGCTACTCCTGAATTACACCAGAGCAAATGAGATGAGAATCAGAGTATCAGACCCACTATGTACAAGTGACACATCATTCACCTTAACTTTCTTCATTGCTCGTTTCAAAATGAGACTGTCAGCAATGGCGAAGTGCTGATCCACTTTTCACCACAAAGCAAATACTGTTTAATGGTTCAGGCTCCCACCCAAGGCCCTCCCTTACTATTGGTAGAAGATCTCATCTTTTGCTAGGGTATCTTTATCATCACCACCATGTTAGCTTATAAAACCCAACAGAGGATAACACCAAGCGCCTCCTGTTTCAAGAACAAGTCTTCAGTGTTGTGTGAGATATACTCAGTCCCACAGAATCTGGGCATCAGCAGTATGTGAGATCCATGCTTTACACAGAGCAGTCACATAGTTGTCTTGGGGTAGGTAGGTGAATGAATAAGAAGAAAGCAGAATAGGGGAATAAACTGATGTCTATATTTTAAATTGTAAGTTCTTAAATCAACGGGACTCTTTCCACTACTATAGTCAGAGGCTTCAAGTTTTGTTCCTGACTGCTATTTATCAGTGATAGCTTTAATTGTATTATTTCTGGCTGTTAAGTGGCAGAGACAGGCTTGAACAATAATGTATTTACAATAATGTATCAGCTTTGTCTTTCTGCTGCGGCTGAGCTTTCAAGGGGGTTGTTAGTTTGATGGGAGGCAGTTTGATCTTCTGGCAACTTCACTGGATGGGGACTCTGAAGACCTGGGTTCTCAGCCTGGCTCTATCAATGGCTTGCTGGATAACCTTAGACAAGTCACTTCGCCTTTGTTTCCCCCTCTCTGCAATGGAGATGATGACAGTTATTTACCTTTGTGAAGTGCTTTGAGATCATCTGATCAAAAGAGCCAGGCATTATTGCCTAGAGCTAGGACAAGTAGTAATGGGCTTAATCTGCAGCAAGGGAGATTTAGGTTAGATAGTAAGAAAAACTTCCAAATTATAAGGGTTAGTTAAGCATGGGAATAGTCTTCCAAGGGAGGTTGTGAAATCCCCGTCATTGGAGGTTTTTAAGAACAGGTTGGACAAACACCTGCCAAGGATGGTCTGGGTTTACTTGGTCCTACCTCAGCACAGGGGGCTGGATTTGATAATTTCTCGAGGTCCCTTCCAGCCCTACATTTCTATGATTATTAGTATGAACGGAACTTTGACTACATTTGGGAAAGTACCTGGTCATGGTTATCTTTTAGTCACCAAAAAAGTTTGGCATTTTTCCTGGCATCAGTGGGCTTTGGATTCCATAAGATGGACTCTGGACACCAGAGCTCATAACATTCAGCAAATACTTTAAATTAAAAATAAAAAAGAAGGGAGAACTATTTAACATGAACCTGCGCTTATGGCCCAGTTCCGCAACCCTTATTCATGTCAGAAGTTCTTACCGTTCACTTCAACCACTCCCACTAGTTACGGAGATCGGAAATTTTGAAACTGAAAATGTTGACAAAACTTCTAGTCAACATTTTAAATTTTGTGAACCATAGAATCATAGAAATGAAGGGCTGGAAGGGACCTTGAGAAGTCATCAAGTCCAGCCCCATGTGCTGAGGCAGGACCAAGTAGCACAGACCATCCCTGACAGGCAGTTGTGTAACCTATCAATAACCCTCCCTTCCCTCCCAAAAATAACAGGATGGTGTCCCTTGCCACTGTTTGCCAGAAGCTGGGAATGAGTGACAGGGAACGGATCACTTGATGATTACCTGTTCTATTCATTCCCTCTGGGGCACCTGGCATTGGCCAATGCCGGAAGACAGGATACTGGGCTAGATGGACCTTTGGTCTGACCCAGTATGGTCGTTCTTATGTTATGTTCTTATGACTTTTTTGTGAAAATTTGGATCCATTTTTCAACCAGTTCTATTAGGAAAGATTGTTATATTCTTATAAGTAAGTGTGGCAGGATTAGGTCCATAATTGGTTCATTTCTTTGTGCAGCCCAATGAAATTATAACTGTAAATTTTAATATTGGTTAATTTAGTACTGCACTTATAATAATAAATAAAATACTGCATTTCATTGTAAAGATTTGTTAGAGGAGCTGTCAGGTTTGATTACTTTCTTTAACAACATTGCCAAAATGATATACTTCTTGGTTTCTAAATAGATTTAGTAGTACTACTACTAATATGGATTTGTTTAGAGCCACCAAAGTGTCAATATACTCTTTTCTGTACAATACACAAAAATAAAGACAGTCCAAAGAGCTTTCAATCTAAAACATAGACACCCTGAGAAATCCAGAGGTGCCCGAGACTTAGTGGTTGGGGTTTGTTTTAGATAAACTCACTTTTGTGGGCTTCATGGAAGAAATATTTTTATAAAGGGACTTGAAAGAAGTGAGGTTGATGCCTTGCCAACTGGGCTGTCTGTTTTCAATATTCTCTAAATTAGTCTTAAACCCCATAGTTGCATAATGTCATATAACAAATACACAGCAGAAGGTCCTAGATTGAACTGCCCATGTGTCATGCTCTCTATGCTGAGGATGAAGGCCAAGTACAGACTCTAGCCATCCTGTTGCTAGGGTGTCCATTTGGCTTATATTCATATCCCCAGGTGGGTCACTAGAAAAACTAATTTAATTTCCTAACAATAGCAAAGACCTGTATAAATCCAGCCTAAACATTTGGGATTTATTACATTATAGTATCTGTTTCTACCCATGATGATAAAAGGGTTTGATGTGTGTATTGAAGTGATTCCTTGGATAAGTTTCCACCTCCTCAAAGGTTGTAGAAGGGTTCTCCGCTACAAGGCAGGAGGGTGGTAACTGGAACAATCAAATTACCACTATAATAATACTTGGCATTTCTGCAAGTTCCACTCCAGCTATAAGACTATGATTGAGATCCTGGCCCCAATGGAGGCAGTGGGAGTTTTGCCACTGATTTCAGTGGGGCACGATTTTGTACTCGGCACTACAGTCATGTTACCTGAATCCATTTGAAAATTCTTTCAGGATATGGCCAATTTTCCTTTCCAGAGAGGAAATTCTCTGCCAGTGCTTCCTGAGCAGCTACTTCCTGCCTCCGATTTCTCCTTGGAGGAAAGGAGTTAATTGTATTTGAAGTGTGGAGAAATCCAGCCTACTTGGTCCCCATGTGCTGAGCACAGCCCTCAAAGGCAACTCTCCCTATAAAAACAATGAAGACCTCCACCTCAACAGAGTACAGGGGCCAAAAGAAACAAGGGGGTCAACTTAATACCAGGGGAAAGAATGAAAAAACAAGGCAGGAGTGGGCCATAGGGTCAAAACAAGGCATGCAGAAAGGAATACACAGCAGGGAACACTGGACAACGCCCACTGCTCCATGAAGGGATTGAAGGAATCAGTGAATGCTTCCTGGAAGAAATCTGCCTGCATATGGGATCGAAATAGACCACACAGTAACAAAGTAACCCAGAGCACCAGGGAAGTTCCTGGGCCTTGATTCTAGTCCACTCCTCTACTAGATGGATGCTGCATGGTATTCACATAGCCACCTCTCTCTTGGTATAGCTCTTGTTATTTCTCTGCTATGCTCAGAATTCAAAGGGGATCTGCTTTTGATGCTGAGCATTCCCACCTCCTAATTACACCACGTTGTTAATAATGAAGCCTAAAATTCAGATTCCTATCCTAACATGCTCTTCTCCTTCTGCCCTCCCCCTGCTGCCGTCCTTCCCTGTTTCTCGCATTGCTTCATCATCATACTAATGAATAAATAGTTAATGCACTTATATAGCACTTTACATGTGCAAAGCACTGTACAAACATTAACCAATTCTCAGCTATGTGGTTGGGTTTTTTGTTTCCTCGGAGCTCTCTGTTGGTCTGGCTGGCACCGCTACTCTGAGTGACTGCTCTTATGAAGGAAAGCTAGGGACTCCATGCTTAAGATTATCAGGAAATTTGTCAAAGTGCTCTCACATCCCCACACACACATTGTCTTGAAAATTACTGTGCCTCATCGGGGCTCAGGGGAGGTTAGGGGTGCAAATTTTGGATTATTGAGTCAAGGGGTTCCGTTCCAGAGGTACATTGCCGAGAAATAAAAGACTTGTCATTACATTTATCCCATTCTGATGCTATTTTTTGCTCGTACCTGTGGCTCAAACTATGGCACTGATCTCCCCCAAACAGATAACCAGATCAATTTTAACCTCAGCTAGTGTCTGGGGCAGCAATATTTAAAAAAAATCATTAGAGAGGCTTTCTAGGTCTGCAAATTGGCATGCAGCTGGGATGAGTGCCAGAGAATTCCTCTGAGCCATCTCTTCCCGTTACTCCGGACTGAGCCTTGTGGTGCTCAGTGATGTGTGCCCACCCACTGATAGCACTTACTGGAGCAGCAGCATGGCACAGAGGCCTGGCGGGGTATGCGGCAGTGTGTGAATGCCCTGTGAGGAGAGTGCAAAGTACTCTTATATTCCCATGGGCAGCACGTGACTCCCGCATTTGGGGAGGCTGGGCGTGAGTGCTGGAAGCTTCCTAGAAGCGTGGGGGGGCTACCGGCACCCGGGCCATGGTCCCTTCCCCTCCCCCACCCCTGTTTGGCCTCCTCCCCCGAAGCCCCACCCGTACGCCACCCCCATTTCACCCCAGGCCCTGCTCTGCCCCTTCCACTAGGCTCCCCCACTTCCCTGAGGCCTCCCCCGCCTACCACCTTTTTCCCCCTCCCCCAATCTCCCCTTTTTCCCCACATCTCATGAAGCCCCCCGCCCCTGCCCAGAGAGGGCAGAGGGGCATGAGCAGTGGGCGGGGGGAGCCTCGGGCAAAGAGGCGGAGTGGGGATGGAAAGAGGAGCAGTGCGGGCGGGGCCACGAGGGAAGAGAGCAAGAAGGAGGGGGGCCTCAGGGCGGAGCATGGGTGGGGCTACGGCCCGGGCCCCCTTTTGCCCTCCAAAGGGTGGTGCGCTGCATCCTGTTTGTGGAGGGTTAGCCCCCCCCCCCCCCCGCCCTCTTATACCCACCACCCGTTTTCTTCTCGGCATCCCTCGTGGACTATCAGCCACTGGAAGTGACGGCGAGAGCTGTGCTAACCACCGACAGGATTCCCTGGATCAGGCCTGCTAGACATAGCCTAGGGAGGGAGAGTGCAACCCTTGGAGCATTGCTGTCTCCACAGAGGCAGAGGTAAAGCGTGTGGGGGAATGGGCTGGGGTGGGGCGGGGTGGTGCAGTGGAACAGACATTACTTTAACTCTGTATTTCCTTGATAGCGGAGGATTAAGTTTAGCCACACTCCCTGTTCTGGAAGGGCACAAGGCAGCACTGGGCAGCCATAACTCTGTCTCAACAGTCTTTTGGCAGTGAATTCGCTGTAAGTCACACCTCCCATTTCCAGCCTTCACCGCCTGCGGGTGCCTCCTTTTCCCAAACCCGTTTTGCCTACACAGCAAATCGCCTTCCTGCCGAGGTCAGTCCTACCAGGAGAGGGGCAGGAGTCAAAGGATTTTTTCAAGGAAGCACAGGGGATCTTCACTGATACAGAGAGAGGCTGTTTCCTGGCTGTGTTTATTGTGTTCTCAGAGAGCTAAATCCTTCAGTCACAGGTTGGGCAAAACTCCCATTGACTTCAAGGGTTAGTTTTGCCTGAGTTTTGCCAGACTAAGGAGCGGGATTTCCTCTTGAATAAGAATAGCAGGATTTGGCCATGAGAGGAGGCTAAGCAGGGATGCTGTAGGTCCAGAGGTGGGCAAACTACGGCCCATATCCGGCCCTTCAGACATTTTAATCCAGCCCTCGAGCTCTCGCCAGGGAGCAGAGTACAGAGCTTGCCCCACTCCGGCACTCCAGCCAGGGAGCAGGGTCGGGGGCTTGCCCTGCTCTGCGTGTGCCGAGGCTCCGTGCGACTTCCAGAAACAGCGGCATGTTCCCCCTATGGCTCCTACACGTAGGGCATCCAGGGGGCTCCTCACACTGCCCCTGCCCCAAGCGCCACTCCCGAGCTCCCATTGGCTGGGAACTGAGGCCAATGGGAGATGCAGGGATGGCGCCTGCGGACAGGGCAACACGCAGAGCTGCCTGGTCGTGCCTCCGTGTAGGAGCCGGAAGGGGGACATGCTGTTGCTTTCAGGAGCTGTTTGAGGTAAGTGCCACCCGGAGTCTGCATCCCTGACCCCTTCCCATGCCCCAAACCTCTGCCCCAGCCCTGATTCCCCTCCTGCCCTCAGAACCCCTCGGTCCCAGACTGGAGCACCTCCTGCACCTGTAACCCTTCATCCCCAGCCCCACCCCAGAGCCTGCAGCCCCATCTGGAGCCCTCACCACCTTCCCTGCACCCCAAGCCCCTGCCCCAGCCTGAAGCCTCCTCCTGCACCCTGAACTCCTCATTTCTGGCCCCAATCCAGAGCCTGCACCCCCAGCCAGAGCCCTCACCCCCTCCCGCACTCCAACCCCCAATTTCGTGAGCATTCATGTCTGTATGGTCAGGTAGAACACAGCAAGCTGGGATGTAAATCTACCTTGCTCTAGCCTCCTGCACTCTAATGCAGTGTCTCTCAACCTTTCCAGACTACTGGACCCCTTTCAGGAGTCTGATTGTCTTGCGTGCCCCCAAGTTACACCTCATTTAAAAACTACTTGCTTACAAAATCAGACATAAAAATACAAAAGTGCCACAGCCACACGAGTACTGAAAAATTGCTGACTTTCTCATTTTTACCATATAATTCTAAAATACATCAATTGAAATATAAATATTGTACTTACATTTCCGTACAGGGAATATAGAGCAGTATAAACAAGTCATTGTCTGTATGGCATTTTAGTTTGTATTGACTTTGCTAGTTCTTCTTATGTAGCCTATTGTAAAAGTAGGCAAATATCCAGATGAGCCGATGTACCCCCTGGAAGACCTCTGCATACCACCAGGGGTACACGGACCCCTGGTTGAGACCCACTGTTCTAATGGACTGGGTGGACTCTGCTTCTGGGCACGAAAAGTTCCCTAGTGCAGTGTGACCTACTCCAGTTTCAAAGCGCACTATGGAACATTCAGTGCTGGGGGATGTGCTCTTTATTTTTATATTTTGGACTTGAAATCGATGTTGATGTAAGCAAATGACCTGACTGCACTTTAAGGTGGGGGTGTGTGGAGTTGTCTGGCTTGTTAAAAAGGTATATGCCCCTTTAAGGGCTAGAGATCGGGAGAATGACTTGCTGTGGCAGCTTCAGACCAGGTCAGCATGGGGATGCTGACCCATCCCACCCCCACAGGTGACCAGAAGAGGGGCGGAGTCCATATTTGTGTCCAGGCAGGTGCTATGGAAGCCCTCCCCTCTCAGCTATATCAATGCATTTTCATTCTAATTTGCAACCTTGCCTCAAGCTCCACCACTCCAGGGGAACAAGTTACTTGTAAAAACAATCCCCCTCCGTCATGGAGTTGGAATCTAGATTTGAATCTGAATGTCTCCAGAGTTTGGGGAAATTAGGATCCAGGGCCGGCGCTATAACTAGGCGATCCTAGGTGGTCACCTAGGGTGCTAGGATTTGGGGGGAGGCAGGCGGCTGCCTCCCGGCTCCCCGCAACCGGGAGGCAGCCGGCAAGCCACCCCCCTGCCTCCCAGAGCCAGGAGGCAGCCGTGACAAGCCGCCCCCTGCCCCCCCCCCACCCCGCTCAGCACCTGAGCAGGGAGCCGGGAGGCAGCCACGGCGAGCCGCCCCTCTGCCCCCAGCTCCACGCTCAGCTCCCGTGGCCCGCGGGGGAGGGAGGGGGCTGAGCTCCCACGGGCGGGGGAGCTGGCTGGGGGGGGGGGGCGCGGTGCAGGGCTGGTGCAAGGAAGTTTCGCCTAGGGCACGAAACTTCCTTGCACCGGCCCTGTTAGGATCCAGTGTTTTGGTTCAGGCCTATGCTTAGTTATGCGTTGCCAGCATATGGGCTGATTCCTCAGCTGCTTTATATTGCGATAGCTCCCTTGACTTCTATAGAGGTATGCTTCTTTTCAGTAAGCACTCAATGCTCTGTAGGAAACATACATAGACAACTGCTGTAGAAGCTTCATCCTTAACTATTGACTTCAGTGGAGTGGCTTCTGATTTACCCTGGTTAAAAGCAAGCGGAGACTTGGCCCCAGAGTGAGCGAGGAAGAACTGCTCATATGAGTAGAGATTGCAAGCTTAGACCCTATCTATGCAGTAAATAAAAAATGAATAAAATGCACACACCCAGCTGTCCATGATTGCATTGTACAGCTACTTAACTTTAGCTGTATTCAAATGAGTCATTTCTGTAATGTGCTGCAGGATGACTTGACTTCTTGACCCTTGGCTTTATACAACATTTATTTTAATGGCTGCTACATCCTTTCCAGAAGGTTTTATTTCTCTCTCTGTTATGTAACATAAGTTATCTGGGTTGGCACATGAAAGGGTGGTAACTGCAGCAGTCTGGCTGGGATGGGTGTCAGTGTGTCTTAAGTTACTCCATTCCCCTGAGAAGCTGCTGGCATTGAACGCCGCGAGGTACCTCCTCCCTTGGACTAAAGCACAAAATACACACACGCACGCATTCAGAATCTACAGTAAGCACTGCTCTCCTTTGACCTCTTTCTCTAGGGCTATACTCCTTGCTTCAAATCTGAAAGCTGTTTGCAAACGGAATGGCACAAAATACTGATTGCAGCGAGGCTGCTGGTATACACACAAAATCCAGCTGAATCTAAAGCTGGAAAATAAAGGTGATGATTAACATAAATCAATTATTTTAGCTGAAAAATGACAGCATTCCCCTACTCGTTACCTTTATTTCCAAAACTGAGAGCACTGAGCATAAGGGGTTCTGTATCTCACTCCCTCAACAACTACGACTTAAAACACTTTCCAAGAGAAAACATAATTATGCGTCTCTCTTTCTCTCTCTCAGTATCTATCTGCTGTTTTTAAACAGTACCTATCACCACAGTATTTCAAATCAGTTAAATTTATTAAAGGGAGCCTTGTCTATTGGCAAACACACAAGATTAGGAGTTATAAAGTCTGATTTCTATTTCTCTCTCTCTGGCACAGACTTCTTATGTCCTCTGGAATGTCACTTAACCTCCTTTTTGCCTCAGTTTTCCAGTCTGTAAAATGGAGATAATAATACTTACATCTTGTCCATGTTTTGAGTCTTAATTGGTTAAATGGTTGAAAAGCACTTTCAAATCTATGGGAGACACCTTAGATGTCCAAAGTATTTGTTGTTCTTCTTCTTCTTAGTTCCTATTGCTATGTGACATGTCCAGGCTATCAAAATGTAAGTAATATGTACTTGTTGGAAAGCCAGTAAGCATGTGCTGGGACTTAAGTGCTCTCTTAAATGGGGATCTTTAACTATTAGATACATTGATCACTTCAAGTACTTTATTGTAAAGAACCCCTGTAATTCTGTTGTTTGTTGTTCTCTTTGGGGTGTTTGGGTTTCAAAGCAATAACCATACCAGACTGTAGATCAGTGTGGGAAGGGGGTAATGGGAGAGAGTTTAATTTTTTTAGTATTACAGTTATTTTATGTCTGTAGAGCACGAAACAGCCAACATATAATTAGCAATGTTAGGGTAAGAAAAAGGGGATTTTATTTGATGCAAACAGGGATCTGATTCTCCACTGCCCTGTACCTTGCCTAGCCATTTGCCCCTTGGCAAAGTGGGCATTTTGATTTGGTAATGTTTTCCATTCATTTTGCACAGATGTGCACAGATACACAAGGTACAAAGCAGTGGAGAAGCTGGCTGAAAAATTTGAAATATGGGAGTATGACTGGCTCGTAGAGGTATATTTTCAGATACTGGTCTCCATTTTTCCTGGTACAAATTCGTCCCATGAAAACGAAGACCCAGATAAGGCCGGGCTGCAGATTTGGCTCATAATGTCCCTCAGACCCAGGGACAAATCCTCTCTTTACACCAGCCAAGGATCTGACCCACATAGCTTAAATCATTATCTTATAACTTACTTTCACTGGGTTTGTTATGACATCATATGCCATGCTAGCTTCATTTAAGATCCCATTTCCACGGTAACTCCCTATTTTCAATCACTTAAAACTTTAGGGGGTGGGGAGGAAATTCCTTTCAGGCTAATGTTTGGTACAAATTGTTTCAACCCGGAGGCCATGTTTTCTTCACATTTGAAAAAAAATATGAGTTGTTTCCTTAGCAGTTTAGAACCCAATGTCACAGTGTTTTGGATCTAGTGTTGTGGTTCAAGACTACCTCAGGTCTTCACAGAAATGTCTACGAGTGCATTTGGACTGAGGGCATCATATCCCATTAAATGGATATCACACAATCCTAATACATGGAATGGGTTCTTACGAGAAGACATTTAGATACTAGAGGGATGAATTTATTGCTGAACACCAGGGAGTGTATAGCAGGATCGTTAGTGAACCTGCAAGCTTATGAACGATAAAATAGATGCTATTATTTTTAGACACCAGTAGACAGCTACTTGGAGCAAGTGCATGGCCGCTGATCCATGCATGCAATTATATCCACAGTGATGACACAACAGTCTCCCTGTGCCCCAACTTCTTAGAGTTGGTCTTAAAGGATGTCCCATAGGTTTGCATATATGATCCTTTGCATCAACCCTCCCCATGAAGAGGTGTGAGGAAGGGGTCTGTGTTGCCAGAGAGGTGGCTCACTTCCCATTCTGCACAAACTGGGGAAAGTCGCATGTGGAGGGTCCTCTCCTTCCACACATTCCTAAGGCACAATCTGGGCTCAGGGTTTGTTCCCAAAGTAACTAGAACAGAATATTTACATGTAGCCATTTTACTTTAGTTCAGTGTTCAGTAAGGTAATACTGGGGAAGCACTGAGTGCGAGGCATTACTTCAAAAGCCCCTATGTGAACAATCAGAACTAAAAGAAATACTCAGACTCTGCAGAAAAATCCCTTCACCTATTGTTTGTTTGTAGGTAAAGTGGAGGCAGCGCTGGACCTGATACTGATCAATTCACTCCCTCTAGTGGGCAACTCAGAGACATCGCTTATCTGTATTGCAGCCAGATGGAGTTCCCGTGAGTCTGTCACAATAGGGCGAGACTATGAGGCCTTGATGAGCCAACACCAGGACCCTCTGGAAGTTACTGAAGACGAGAAGAGAGGAACAGCCAAAAAGGTGGTGTGGAAAAGGGAACAAGCTAGTGAAACTATTGGAGCTTACTACTGTGAAGGGAAAGTCAAAGACGAGGTGACGAGGATACGTACAATGAAGATGCCACTAGGAGGTACCGTATGCAGGTCAGACCAGAGATGTGCGAGCCCCACTAGGGGACATCTGCTTGCAGTTTGGCTGCTACCCTTAAATAACAGGAGCAGGTCCAGTAGTGGATCCAGAGTGGGCAAACTGGCCTGGATTCATTAAGAACTTATCTGGCCCAAATCCGAACCAGTCTTTTCTGACGCTCAGAAACATTTGGTTAATGTTCTTAGTTAGTATTTTTCTTACATTTTTGCATGTTCTGCCCATTTCTGATTATACCCAGCAGCATAAAATGGAAGCAATAAAATATGGCAAGAAAGACCATTGTGGCCTCATTGAACCCACAAAGCAATAACTACAGTAACTCTTACATTGGGCCTTTCATCTTCAAAGCACTTTAAAAATGTGAACCCTACCCCAAGTAATTTCTGTAATCTGAGAAAAAACCGGTGGGCTTGTCTACACAGTACAGCAAACTGCACTCTAACTTGTCACACTCTAACTGCCCCGTGTAGACCCTGCTGGCGCGCTTTAAAAGATATCAGGAACTAGGTACCTTTTAGAGTGCACCAGCAGGGTCTATACAGAGCAGTTAGAGCACAACACAGAGTGCTTTATAAACTGGACTCCTCTAGTGCACTTTGCCATGCTGTGTAGACAAGCCAAGAGACTCCACACAGTTCACCAAGAATTTCACTATTGCCAATCTCTTTTATGTGGAAGGTGCTCTGATACCAATGTGATGGGCAACAGTATTAGATAGATACATAGATAGATACGTAGATGGATGAGTTTAAAAGCTGGGAGCTATTGCTATGCTCAAGATACATATGAGATTTCCAGTATGAATAGGCATGGTCCAAGAATCACTTAGACCATGCCTATTCATACTGGAAATCTCATATGTATCTTGATCTCATGAGACTTCCAGGCTGAGTTCCAAAGCAAAGAGCTTGGCACAAGCTCCAGAGAAACATAAGAACTTTTAGATAATTTTCTGCACTTCATCAACCATTCAAACCCTATGAAGTTCACCCATCACTAATATTTAGCACAATATGTTATGGTACCAACAGTTCAAACACCAGCACTCAGCCTGCAAATCCTCTATTATGCACAAATACTGTTAAGAGGATGGAAATTGTAGAGTGAACATATAACACTTTCTCTTGCTCTTTCTCCCCAGTGAGTGGGGCTGAAGTTTCTTTGTTGTAATGTGGTGTGAGCAGGCCAGGTAGAAGAAGTGGATTTTGCATTTTGCTCTGAAGGTGATAAAGTCTGTGGTAGTTCTGGCCTCTTCTGAGAGTGCACTCCTGATTCTCAGGCCGGTCACCCAGAAAGCTCTGTCCCTTGTATTCACACGTCTCACTCTTGAGGTTCCCAGTTCCATTGTTCTGTTCAATGGGGTTTGTTTTTTTCCCATGATCAGGCAGGTGAGGCAGACCCTCAGGAAACAATCTACGAAAGGCTTTGAAGATGGGGGCCAAAATCTTGAATTTGGCCTTGTATCTAACAGGAAGCCAGTGTAGATAGCAGGTTGTCGGGGTGATGTTCTCTTGACGTCTTGTGTTCCTCAGCAGATGAAATGATGGGTTCTGAACCCTTTGTAGCTCTTTAAGGTCAAGGGCTATGGGCCTGCGAACAGAGACTTACAATAACCAAGACTTGAGAGCCCAACTTGTGGATCACCCAGGCTAAATCTGTTATATCCAGAGGAGATATAATCTTCTTACCAGCTGTACATGGATTTAGAAGGGGCATTTTGGGGGTCTTGATTATTGCATTTCTACTTTTCAGATGATCTTTGCTAAAAGCTTTGGCTGATATGGTTTCAGTTTGGATCTCATCAGAGAGCCTATTATGTGCACTGACTAGTAAGTTTCTGGATGGGTGAGAAAGAGACATGGTAGAAATTCTCAAAGTCATTAAAGGCCACAGGAGAGGAAAGGGAGGTCAGGGAAGGGCTGCAAGGTTTGGCAAAACTACTGTAGCTGGCAAATAGGCTTTTTTCCTCTCCACAGTTATTGTCTGAATACACTAAGGGTTTCTTCTCACCAAGTGAGTTGAAAGGTGCACTGTGTGTCCAATTGAAAACAATGGGAGCTGTTGAATGGTTGGCAATTTTGAAAATCTAGCAATTGCTTTGGGCCCCTATCCATCACACCACTTAAGCATGTGCTTAACTTTAAATATATGAATAGTCCCATTGACTTTAATGGGATTGCTCACATGCTTAAGTGCATGCTTATGTGTTTTATTGGGGCCTCTGTGCCTAAATATGGACGTAAGAGCCTAACTTAAGCTATTCATTTTTGAAAATCTTGGCCTTTATAATGTGAACATGTAAAGGAAGAACATTTTTCTGCAAGAGTCTACATATAACATTCTCAAAGTAGAGGGCCAGTTCTCCTATATCCTGTAGACTTGCATGGCATATAGTATAGAATCTATTCCTAGTGACTGAAGGGGGAAAAAATGGTAATACAACAGAATCTCTCTACAGAGGAAGGGATGGTTATGGATTTATAGAAATGTAAACCAAAGAGAACTGTGGCACTTCTACAACTCAGTTCCATTGTGTCTCTTTAAGGAGTGGGCTCATATTGTAAAATAATTAATTAAATGCCGATCACAAGCTAAAAATACATTGGAACTGAGCCCACCAAGGAATGTGGGTTCCTTTCCATTACAACAATGCTGTGAAGAAAAGGTCCCAGGGATAAACTAAACAACTCACACAAAGAAAATCGAAAGGAAAAATAAAAGCTGAATTGTAAAGCGAAATTTCTCATGAAAAACAACAATGAATTCTAGCCGTCTATATTTCAAACAAAAAGCCACCAAACCGAACAACCCAATACTCGGAGATAGGGTGCAATTCCCAGCTAGCACAGACATGCTCGTGCTAGCTCTCAGTGAGCTAGTTGCACTGAAAAGGTGTGCAGCCATGGTAGCATAGGTAGGGGCGGGCGGCGACAGGAGCTATCAGGCCTGGCTACAGTCCATACTTGGGGTGGCGAGCCCATACCGCTGCCTGCTGCTTCCAGTGCTGCCGTGCTTACATTGCTCTTTTTAGCTCGCGAGTTCAGTGAGAGCTAGTGCACGTCTGTCCACGTGTGCTGGGAACCACACCCCCAGCTCCAGCTGCGGATGCAGTCTTAGGATCAAACCCTTTAGGAGAGCTGGCTCAATCATTGTTGCAAGAACCTTATTTTTAAAAATGTTGCTTTATTTTCTGTTCACAAATAGATGGCAGTTTTAGAAATGGGTTTGTTACCTGTGAAAGCTGTTGAGTTGGCAACAATCTGGGGTTGTTCACAATTTTGTTGGTTGTAGGAAGCAGTCATTTGATTATTCAGTTCTTGGAATTCCCTGTTTGGCTGTTTGATTGGCCAGGCAAGTCCAGATGCTAATGCCTAGATAATACTGTGCAAGGCCCCAAACCTACAAACACTTATACCTGTGCTTAACTTTACGCACATGAGTAGTCTCACTGAAGTGAATAGAACTTCTTGCATATGTAAAATTAAGCTCATAGGTACATTTTTACAGGATTGGGACCTAAATATGAGAGCTGTGAAGAGGATGGATATTTTGTTTCACAAAAGATTTCAAGATTTCAAAATTTCTCTTTGTTTTGATGGAATCAAACCCCATACATTTAGAAATTCTGCAAGAAGGACAATTCACATTTTTTGTTTGTATGTTTCAGGTTGATCAAGATGTTTCATTTCAACGAACCATTACATTTGATGTTGCCTTTTAAAATGTTATATTACAGTATATAATATAATACAGAGACAAGGTGGGTGAGGTCATTTCTTTTATTGGACCAACTTCTGTTGGTGAGAGAGACAAGGAGTGACACTAGTTTCCCAGACCTGAAGAAGCGCTCTGTGTGGCTCAAAAGCTTGTCTCCCTCATCAACAGAAATTAGTCCAATAAAAGATATTACCTCACCCACCTTGTCTCTCTAATATCCTGGGACCAACACGGCTACGACGACGCTGCATATAATATAATACAACATTTAAAGTGTTTTTATACGTCATTTCAAATGGAAATAAGTCATTTCAAAATGAAGAATCAAAACTTCTCATTCTGAAAATGTTGAAATGGAATCGTTTAACATTGTCAGGACTTTTTTTTGTAGGTTTTCTCCTAAACACATTTTTGGGAAAATCAATACGATTTCTCAAAGCATTTTTACTTCAATGGAACTTCATTTTCTGATGGAAAATGGTTCCATCTAAGTTTTCCCAGCCAATGTACTAAATACCTAAGACAGATAGGTGGAGACAGAAGCCACGTTATTTTTTGTTGTTTTTGTTCTTTGGCTTTTGTTTCTGACCTAGCATTTAGAAACTATTTCCACCTCCATCTAAAATGAATTTAATTACTTCAGTACACAAATTTCAGCTACAGGCCCAAAATTTGCTTTCCACAATCTTTGGTACAAACCAAAATGTGCTTGCTTGAATGTCTGCACACAGGGTGGGGACAAGGGGAGTGAGCGTAGCTGAATGGAAAAGTGTCTGACCAATTTACCCCATGATTCATACTAGTCTGTAGCCCGCACATCCTTTACCCTAAATAAAGTATCCCTATAAATGGGCCCGCAGTAGAATGGGACCCAGAGCATAAGAGCTTATATCATTCTTGAGTGATTCCTCCAGCAGAGACTCAGACTGGCTTTGGCAGATTCTGGAGGAGGTAAAATTCAGCCCTTTTGGCCAGGAGGAGGGTGACTGCACTGCAAGACCTTGGAAGGTGGAAGCAAACCATGGTATGGGAGGGACCTACCCAAAGAAAAGCTAGAAATCCTTGGGGAAAAATAAGAAGACGTGGAAGGGAGCAGTAAAACACAGTGTCCAATCCCTCTGAGAGTGTACTCATTGTCCTCAGTAAAAATGGGTCTAAAGTGTGAGGTTTAAATCCAGATTGAGATCTGAATATCCCAAAATTCAGTTTGAAAAATCAGAGTTTTCTAATTTGGTAAGATAGCTTTTATAATTTTTTCCCGCCATATTGTATCTCAGAAAGAGTTTGGCCTGGAATCTCCGATTTAAAGCTGGTCAGAAAACTCCAATTTTTCCCTCAAAAAAAATCCCAAATTTTCCATGGGAATTTTCAAAATGAAATTAAATCAAACTTGATTTAATTTCGTATCAAAATATTTTGCAACTAAAATTTTGTGTAATATTGACTTAAAATGTCATTTTGGGGGTTTTTTTTTCCATTATTGGTTTCTGGATTTTCAGGTTTCTCACTCTCTTACTCCCTTTTTTCCACTGGTAAATAGACAAGAAAGGTGAAAATGGTGTGGAAATGGATGAAACTCACTTTTCACACTTATTTACTGTTTTCCAGCTGGAAAAGATTGGAAAACAGCAGGAAAGTGTGTGAAAATAGGTTTCTGTTTTGTGCAGTTTTTTGTTTTGAATTTTCCAGTTCAAGAATTTTTAAAAAATGCGTTGAACTGCATATTTTCCCGTGGAACATTTAGATTTTGATGAAAAGATATATTCAGATAGAAATTTTTTTGGTTGAAAAATATAGGTCAGCCCTTCTCAGAATACGTTTATTCTGTTGTCCTCAGTAAGGAATGGTGTCTTTCAGTACTTGTGGAAAGTGTGGTGAGCTAATTTTGAGCACTACACTATGCTATTCCTGTCCTCCAGTAGGCCCTATATGACACTGATGTGCTGACACTTGTTGCATTTCACTACATCATAGAAACTTTCTTTGCCAGTGAAAGATCTTTTCCTAGTAAATTTACCCAGTACTTTACCCAATCTATTTACAAAAAATGTCCCTAGGGCTAAAAAGACTTGGGAAATTATTCTACAGCTGGTTGGCTCTCTTGGTTAAGAATTGTTTCCAGTTATCCAGCCAGTATTAACATTATTATTAATTTCCTCTCCTTGCTTCTAGTTACACCCCCTTATTGTTCAAGCACCTATATGACCCCCCCCCCCCCGCATACCACTGCTGAAACACAGAGCAGGAGCTGCTGATGGCAAAAGAAATCAATGTGCTCTTGCCAGAAATCTAAACATGTAAATCACCAGTGTTGATTCTGCTGTAGATTATCCTCCAGCTTTCAGCCTAGGGGAATCACAGTCATTGATAATATTTATAGTCATTGATCCCATGTTTTGACCATTTTTATTTTAGCTTCCTTCCTCCCAGTGGCCTTAACTATTACAGTGAACAAGGGAGAACATATGAACATTTCCTTCGTCAGAAAGATTCCAAAGGAGGAAGATGCAGTGATCTACAAAAACGGTAATGACGCTCTCTCTCTCTATTTCCCCCTCATCCGTCACTGTGATATCCTAGCACCTGTGTCACTACATTAAAATAATTACTCGTTATGCTTTTGCTGTGCAATTGAAGGAAGCATCATTTCTTGTGCATTTAGCGCTCAGCGAAGGAGCCAGATTGCCAACCCTAGAAACAGAGTTGATCAAATTATTTGCTTCCCCTCCACAATCCCTTGTGCTCTCCACTTCCCCAGCTGTTGTGCCTTTGTTTTTAATCTTACAACTCCCTGCCCTTGTATCTCTGCCCGTCATCCCTCAGTATCTCCTCTGCTATGCTGCTCTAAGTGCTTCTGCCCCACTTCCTCTTTTTCCGTTTACTTGCTGTCTTCCAAGATCTCTTCCCATTCCCCTCCTCCCAACTCTCCCTGAGCACTCCAGAACCTGGGCATCTGACTGAGATCTCTCTCTGCTACATGATTTAGGTCCCCATTGCTACATAGCTTACCCCCTGCCCGAGCTTAAGGAATGGAGAGACCAACAGGATTCCACAAGGGGGTAAGGGTCTGTGTTTGTGAATCACTTTACATGATCGGGGCCTAATTAATGGCCAACACTTATATATGTATGAAAGTGTGAAACCATAGAGCAGAGGCCATCCAAAGTGACCTTATTCATAAAACGAAATATTTGCAAATATACATACACATGTATCACGCCATACGGATAAGCTGGCATCTGACTAGCTAAAGCACAAGGTGAGCTGATCCTCTAAAACAGGGGTCTCAAACACGCAGCCCGCAGGCCGCATGCAGCCCGCGGAGCTCTTCCCTGCAGCCCGCCAGGCTCCCCGCCCCCCCCTTTTTTTTCACCCCCAGGCAGTTCCCGCCACCAGACAGCTGTTCTCGTGGCAGGAACTGCCTGGGGGTTTAAAAAAATAAAAAATAAACTAAAGATGGAGGGGCGCATGGAGCCTGGCGGGCCGCAGGGAAGAGCTCTGTGGGCCGCATGGGAAGAGCTTCGCGGTTTCTGGGAGGGAGGGGGGAGGAGCGGGAAGCCGTGCGCACAGGGGAGGAGGCGGAGAATGGGCAGAGAAGGGGCGAGGCCTAATGGAAGGGGTGGAGTGGAGGCGGGGCCGGGGCAGCGAGGGGGTGGGGTCAGTGATGCGGCCCTCGGGCCAATGCACTAGTCCTCATGCGGACCTCGTGGTAATTTGAGTTTGAGACCCCTGCTCTAAAACAAGCAGAATTCTGCAGTTCACTGATGGCACAATGAGCGACTATCCCCGCAGCTACATTCTTCAGGCATTAATTACGGTGTTGTTCAACTGCTATGCACATCATGATCAACAGATTTGTTTTGCATGGTAGACAGCTTGCTTCATCTGAGATGCCTTCACTCACTGGCTGACCTGAGCTCCTCTCGTGAAGGGATGACTGGATGTTTTGCTCTATTATGATGATTTTTATGCTCTTCTCTCAGGTACTTTCATTCACTCTGTGCCCAGGCATGAAGTGCCAAATGTGCTAGAAGTGACCCGCTCTCAAGCCGATTTACAGGATGCAGGGGTCTACTCTGCCAGATACATAGGAGGAAACACCTTCACCTCTGCTTATACAAGGCTGATAGTAAGACGTAAGTTTCCATCTTTTGCGCGTTGATCGTTATCAACGCGCAACGCGTTATTTATTTTTGTGTTTTGAAGCAGTGTTACCATAAAATGGAGATCTGACCTTGGTAAAAGCAAAATAGGGGCCAAATTCTCAGTTGGTGCAAACTGAGACCATTTGACTCGAAGCAGGGATTTTGGCCCTATCTGCCTACTGTGTGCATGCCTTTTGAAAAGGTGGGAGCCCAGCTTTCAAAAATGCTGTCTTGGGCAGCTCTATCAACATGATTCCGACCCAGAGTTTGGTCTTTGGGGTTTTACCATAAGATTTCCTAGTAGGTGCTAGCCGGTGAAAATTCTGTTTAGATGTCTAGAGGACTTGGGGACTCTCTTGCTATCCAAATGCCATGTTGACACATTCAATGCAAGCTTAAATCTGAAAATTCCAGCCCAAGTCTAGATTTCTCTAGTCATGTTTCTCTGTTATTGGAGCTGCCTCAAGAATTTTCCATCATCACCTTCACAATCATGGCTTTGCATTAGAAGAATCCGTGAAGATCATAGGAAGCATAGTTACTGAGAGATGGTCACATACTGAACACTGCTGAGCCCAGGGAGCTCCCTGCAGTTCCTCCAGCATCTTGCAGGAAAGGGTCTAGCATACACACTCTGATGTTTGTGCTGGTAATGGAGTTTAGGGCCTGGTCTTTGCTCCTCTTGAAGACAATGACAAAATTTCTATTAGTTTCCAGAGTTCAGGAACAGGCCTTTAGTAGCTTATCAGCCTAGGAAATGGTAAACAATGATCAAGACAGGAGTTTGTGTTTACACATGTATTGATTATTTTTAAACAGTTTATAAAGATAACAGTGGGCCATATGGTATAACTCCAGCAAAGATAGCTGATGAATTAGCCCTAATAGGTTTTTGTCTCCTTGAAAGAATACTGTGACAGAAATTTTCTCAGACTGCCAACCACAGGCCCAAAGCCAGAAATGTTGAGCTTAAACCTGCTGGCATATTATAAGCACCACATCTTTCAGATCAGATGTAACTCTGAGCTCCTGAGTATTTGTAGTCAAAGTCCTTGGCATTTATCAGAGTAGCAGTGTTAAACGTAACGTCTTTGCCCAGACAGTGCAACTCTTCCTGCATTAAACCCTCCCGGCCATTTCAAATAGAGAAAATCTACTTTGCTTCCTTTCTTACAAGCGTTGTGTAGAGTTGCAGTGTGCTGATAAACAGCTGCCCTGTTCCACTTGAGAGGTGACTATTTCTGTAGCGAACAAAGTGACGCTTAATATACTGTGTATAGTTTGTAAGGTATTTAAAGCTCTTTAGGGTCCTATGAATCAGAGGCGCTATATACAAAGCCAGTGTTACCGCTTTGATCAGGCAGATCATCGTGGTTTGTATAGTTTGTGAGTGTGTGAGAGAGGAAACAATTGACTATTGTACTTTTTGCATAAAAGGCTGTGCAGCTCAGAAGTGGGGCCCGAGCTGCAGCTCTATCTGCCCAGTGTGCACGAACAATGGCATCTGTCATGAAGACACTGGAGAATGCATTTGCCCTCCAGGCTTTATGGGGAAAACATGTGAGAAGGGTAAGTACACGCTCGCTCTTTAGATGTACCATTTGTTTCTACACAGCAATGTTGGCGAGAGTTACAATTGACCCCCAGCCCCAAACACTGGGGCTTTAAGGGCCTGCTTGTCACAGGAGAGGAGAGTCCACAGTTGCCTTTGAGTCAACATGCCTGATGCTGCCTACTCTAACATGTGGGATGCGTGATAGAATGTTCAGGCCTTAATATTCTGATTGTAGTGTGGTGCTGCAGACATCAGAACTGAACTACAGTAAGATCTGACATCTGAGCTGTGCTACTATAGAACAGATACATTCAGTCCTGTAATCTCAGGAAAGTAAAATCCCATTAAGGCCCTCATCTTGCAAACACTTACACACGTACCTAACTTTAAACAGGTAAGAAGTCCCACTGAGGCCAATGGCACTACTCACCTGCTTGAAATTAAGTGTGTATGTATTTATGTGTATGTATTTATGTGTATATATATATATATACACAGAGAGAGAGAGAGAGATTAATTCACGCGATTAATTCAAAAAAATGAATCATGATTAACAAAATTAATCGTGATTAATTGCGGTTTTAATCGCACTGTTAAACAATAGAATACCAATTGAAATTTATTAAATATGTTGGATGTTTTTCTACATTTTCATATCTATTGTATTCTGTGTTGTAATTGAAATTAAAGTGTATATTATTTTTTATTACAAATATTTGCACTGTAAAAATGATAAACAAAATAAACAGTATTTTTCAATTTACCTCATACAGGTACTGTAGTGCAATCTCTTTGTCGTGGAAGTGCAACTTAAAAATATAGATTTTTTTTTGTTACATAACTGCACTAAAAAACAAAACTATGTAAAACTTCAGAGCCTACAATTCCACTCAGTCCTACTTCTTGTTCAGCCAATCGCTAAGACAAACAAGTTTGTTTACAGGAGATAATCCAGCCCTCTTCTTATTTACAATGTCACCAGAAAGTGAGAACAGGCATTTGCATGGCACTTTTGTAGCTGGCATTGCAAGGTATTTATGTGCCAGATATGCTAAACATTCATATGCCCCTTAATGCTTCAGCCACCATGCCAGAGGACATGCTTGTTAAAAAAAATGTGTTAATTAAATTTGTGACTGAACTCCTTGGGGGAGACGTGTATGTTCCCTGCTCTGTTTTACCCACATTCTGCCATATAAGTCTCTGATGCGGAAATTACAGAACCCAAACCGCCAAAAAAGAAAATCAGCCTTCTGCTGGTGGCATCTGACTCAGATAATGAAAATAAGCATGCGTCGGTCCGCACTGCTTTGGATCGTTATCAAGCAGAACCCGTCATCAGCATGGGCACGTCCCCTGGAATGGTGGGTGAAGCATGAAGGGACATATGAATCTTTTGCGCATCTGGCACGTAAATATCTTACGACGTTGGCTACAACAGTGCCATGCGAATGCCTGTTCTCACTTTCAGGTGACATTGTAAAAAAGAAGTGGGCATCATTATCTCCTGCAAATGTAAACAAACTTCTTTGTCTGAGCGATTGACTGAACAAGAAGTAAGACTGTGGAATTGTTGGCTCTAAAGTTTTGCATTGCTTTGTTTTTGAATGCAGTTTTTTTGTACATAATTCTACATTTGTAAGTTCAACTTTCATGATAAAGAGATTGCACTACAGTACTTGTATTACGTGAATTTAAAAATGTTTTTTACAGTTTAAATACTTGTAATCAAAAATAAATATAAAGTGGGCACTGTACACTTTGTATTCTGTGTTGAAATTGAAATCAATATATTTGAAAATGTAGAAAAGATCCAAAACTATTTAAATAAATGGTATTCTATTATTGTTCAACGGTGCGATGAATTACAATTAATTTTTTAATTGCTTGAGAGCCCTAATATATATATACACATGCACGTGTGTGTGTGTGTGTGTGTGTTTACACATATGTTTAAATTCAAGCAGGAGAGTAGTGTGTGTGTATATATATATATATAGATAGATAGATAGATAGATATATCTATATATATATACACGTGTGTGTATCTACATATATTTATACTGTATTGTGATACAGCAGGGCCAGGGGGCAGCAGGAGAGTGATAGACGGGAGGCATATAAGCCCCTCCCTGTGGACTGAGGAGAGGTTACTACAGATTAATTAGAGTACCTGGAGCCAATTAAAGCCCTGCCAGAGACCTAATAAAAAACCCCTACTTCAGTCAGACAGGAGGAGGGAAGGAGAGCTGACTGTAGTTTGGAGGAGTACTGTTATTGACCAGAGGATCAGAGTACCAAAGGAAGGGGAACCCTGCCCGAGCAGAGGGACTCCCCTGGCACAGAGGACCAAGAGAAACCCTGCCCAAGGGGAAAGAGGGTAAGAAGCCCATGAAGCTGAAGGGACTGGGACCCGGAGTAGGAGGCGGACCCAGGTCCCTTCCCCGCTCACCTTCTCTCCCCCACCAGGGCACTAGTGGAGCCGTCAACACCCAAGAATAGGGGGAAGGGGCGGCGCCCTGACCCCATCACACCAAGGAAAAGCGTGGGACCCACCACAATAGCATCCGCCATTTGCCACTATATGTATAAATACTCTCCTGATTTATTATGTTATCCCTGGTAAAACAATGTTGGAAGAGACCATTGTCCATTCAATACTGTATTTGCTTCTTTAATTATAACTTCCATTTATGTCACTCGTGGATATAACATGGCTGTTTACTCTCAAGCTTGTGTCGCACATCTGATGTGGTATTCAGGATTTTGTTTTATTCTGAATTACAATGGCAGATTTGGAGGTTTTTCTTGACGTTTTTCTATGAACAACAACCTCAAAGAAAGAAAACTTACCTCTCCTTGGAAATCTGAGGTTAAATCCTGGCCCTCATTCTGGCAAAACTACCATTGACTTCAGTGAGCCCAAGATTTCACACTAGGTTGGAAACGTCCAAGATTTCAGCCATAATCAAGTTCTGAGGAAAGTCCTAGGTCGTATAAGCCAGCATAGCTCCATTAAATTCAGAGGGGTTACGGTGATTTGCACCAGGTGAAGATCTGAACCTGAATATCCAACGCACTGAATGTTCTTATATTTCCTCACCTTAAAGAAAATCCAAGGTTGTTTTCATTGCTTAAAGTTATCTTCACTGCAGCAGCAGCGTAAGGTATGCCTGGAATCTTGCCTGATGATTGACATAGTTACAGATTTTAATGGACCCAATATTTGGGGGTAAAATATTTATTTTCCATTTTTTCTATTTCTTTAATATTGCCTAATGATGTATCACTGGAAGAACTAGCGCTTTCATGGCCTTGACGCTGTTGGCCATTTTCCCCCCCTCTTCTATAGCTTGCGGAGACAATACATTTGGCAGAACCTGTAAAGAGAGCTGTAAAGAGAACTCAGGCTGCAAATATTATATGTTCTGTCTACCAGATCCATATGGGTGCTCTTGTGCTACAGGATGGAAGGGCCTGGAATGTGATGAAGGTACAGTCACAGACACAATGCATTGAAAGAGTTTGCTGCTGCTTAGTGTGTGTAAAGAAAAAGAAAAAGCAATGGCAAAAAAGAAAAGCAACGGCAGTGGGACAGAGCCAGGCTGTTAATGCCCAACCCACATACCGTCAATTTCCCAGTCTATGAAGTAGACATAATAATCAGATCTACCCCAGAGGACCATATGAGGTTTGCAGATGAAAGGTGCCGTATAAGTGCAGAATATTGCCAGTATCCCCTCCATTAACTGATTTTGTCACGAAATTTAAAACATTCTATAACCTTGAGTACATAGGTGCTGGAACTAGGGAGCTGTCGGACCTCCCGGCTCGAAGTGGTTTCCATTATATACAGAGTTTATAGTTTGGTTAAATGGCTCTCAGCCCCCTCAGCCCACCCCGTAGAAATTGTTCCAGCACCCCTGCCTTGAGGGTCCTGTCGTATTTCTAGGGATAAAAGTGGGTTATGTCAGTACCCATTCCTGCAAACTGTCAAGCATCTTCAGCTTCCATTGACTATATATTAGACTGTACTCTCTTTAGGACAGGGACAAAGTTTTCCTATCTGTCTGTGCAGCACCTAGCACAGTGGTGCCATAATCCTGATAGGAGCCTTTGGGTACTAGTACAACTCAAATAATAATGGCTTCACTGGGAGTTGAAGACGCTTGCAACTTTGCAGGATGACAGGTACAGACAGAGATTTGCTCTGTTTTGTTGTGGTCATGATCCTCGAGACCCTGCCTTGATGCTTTAAGCACAAAAGGCTTCGCAAACTCAGTCCAACTGGATCATGGGGCGCAACCTGTGGCCCGCGAGCCGCATGCGGCCCATCAGGGTAATCCACTGGTGGGCCGCCAGACTGCTTGGATGCTGGACGATGCTTCCTGTAGCTCCCATTGGCCGGGAACGGCAAACCGCAGCCACTGGGAGCTGCGGGCAGCCGTGCAAATGTAAACAAACGGGCTGGTGGCCCACAGCAGATTACCCTGACGGGCCGCACCCACCACTGAACTGGATGGACTAAATTCAGCCTCAGAGTCCAATGCATAAAAGTCTGAAGTAATGGAGGAATATTTGTAGCATGCAAAGCAAGTTGTTTGGATTCATTCCGTGTTACTAACGCTTACCCTAAATACCTGTGCTTGCAGAGTGCCAATCTGGTTTTTATGGGCCGGACTGTAAACTCAAGTGTAATTGCAACAATCGGGGGAAATGCGACAGATTTAAGGGCTGCCTCTGTCAGTTTGGCTGGCGCGGTCTACAATGTGAAAAAGAAGGTAAAGCAAGGTAACACTGTAGTAAATGGCCTCTTCCAGTGTGATTGAAACAAATCTTCATGCTGGCATAACATTTCCACCTGTGGTTGATAGCCCATGGCAGCTGCCCTGTTTCATTCTGGAGGGCACAGGACCTGTTTCCAAACCTTTCCTCTAGTGCAATGGCTGCCAGTCTCTGCCAGCCTCAGGTTTATGAGTACCAGGCTAGGAAACCTCTCCTTACCTTAGAGCTAGATTGTGCAACCCTTCCTTACACAGGCTTTGACTCTGACATTAACTTCAGTGGACTACTTGTGTAAGTACTTACTGACATGAGTAAGGGTTGCACATCTAGCCCTTACTGATGACTCTCAGGGCTGGGTCATGGGGCCACTTCCTTTGTCCCATTCAGCTGGGCGTGTTCTTTCACCCAGTGTCTCGTGGTGTTCTCTAAACCCCAAGTTTATCATAAGACTGGGATCTGAAGCAACACTAGCTCCATGGGGAGTTAGGGCTTGCACAGCTGACTGGGAGACAGTAGGCACTGGCTGACACAAGTGAGTCAGGAAGCTAAACTCTGTGCTGACTCGCACTCTGTGCAACCCCATTGAATTCAGTGGAGTTGTCCAGGGTATAAATCAGCATGAAGTTTGGCTTTTACCTGGCAAACTGATAGAATAGCCCCAAAAGATTGGGATCTATGTTTCAGTCTAGGGTGCCCAGACGTTCCAATATTATCAGGACCATCCTGATATTAGGGTCTTTGTCTGATATATGCCACTATACACCCCCCACGATCCCCCCAAAAGTGTCCCGATTTTTCACACTTCCTATCTGGTCACCCTATTATAGTCCCACAGTAGCCTTCATATTCTCAGGAGATAGGAGACAGGAAGGAGCTGGCACATGTTATTTTATAAAATACCCTATTCATATATTGTTCCTGGCTCACAAGGTCTTTCAAGCTCAAGAAGTGTGGGACGGTTGAGATCATTATCAGATTGTATCACTTCTACCCTACCCAGATTTCACTGCTGTCTTGCTATGGGCCTGGGCAATGATGAGCTGCCGGGGTGTTTCACATTAACTCAGAGAATGCAATGTATGGTTTTACAAAGGCTATATTGTTTGTGCTTGGTATGTTTTGGGTCTGAATCTTTTCTGAGTTAGTTTTACACTGGTATAACACCCCGGACTTTGGTGGAATTATTTCTGATTTACTCCTGTGTAAGTAAGAGGAGAATCAGGCCCACTGTACCTAAGGTCTACAATTTGTTCAACATATGCACTGAATTTGAATTGTAGCTTGTTTTTTTAACCGCTTAGCCTGCTCTGTTTTATCTCTGAGGGGGGAAAGCAATCAGTAGATGTCATGTTGTGAATATTGGGTTCCTTACACAGGTTCAGCTGATGTACCACCTCAGATAAAGCACTTGCCAGATCATGTGGAACTCAATTCTGGCACAGAGTTTAAGCCTATTTGTATAGCCACTGGCAAGCCACTTCCTATTATTGAAGAATTTAAACTGTTGAAACACGATGGGACTGTCTTCAAGGTAAGTCCCTGGTTGGTTTCTACTCTTTCTTATTTGTATTATTATTGTTATTATTTGTTAGTTATTGCACATTGAAGACATTTTGACCAAGTACACTTCCTTGGTGGTATGAAAATGCCACAAGACCTTCAGGGCCAAATTTTCAACCAGCTTCTATGAACTTGCCTAGACTCATAGAGGCACCAATTCAGGAAACTATCCCTATTCCACAAAAGCACTTAGCACATGGTCATCTGTCTAGGGATAGACTTGAGCATGTGCTTCAATGCTTTCCTGAATCAGGTCCAGAACTTGCTGTATAATGGTGAAAAAGTGTGTGAGCATTTGTTCAAATTCCCATTGGTTGCTAAGTTCATCCATGTTTGTGTTGCTTTTTGTTCAGGGTTCATGACAATTGGTGCGAACAGGCTTCTGTTCACACTATTGTTTGGGGGAATGTCTGTCCTTCATACAAATTCCCCTACTTTGCATACAAACCACGATATTTGTCTGTGAAAAAGAGCGTTTGCTGTTTGCTATTTGTTATTCTCTGTTTGTCATTCTTCATTTGTACCCCCCACCCACCCATTTAAATAGTTTTAAGAGGTAGTGGAAAAATACCATGTGACTTGGATGACTAGCCAAACACAGTGAATAATAAATAACAAATGACTGAAATTAACTGTTCATGAACAATACATAGGCTTAGAATTCACTACCCAAACTAGTCAGCAAAGACTGAATAATGAATGCTCTTGCAAAACTCAAAACAGAAAAAGGGCTGAGTTCTTTGGATGATTTACTGGTAGTTGCTAATTCAACCAGTTGTAGCAGCAAAACTGAGTAAAAGACCCTGATGTGCAATGGCTGTTAAATTTCCTTCAGAGTTAGCTACATTTTACAGATGGGTGAAGAGAGCTCATACATGCAGAGCAGGAAATCAATGGAAGTTTTGTCAATGAGGCCAATAGAAGCGAGACGTTCTTTGAAGTACTTTGGGATTTTTTGGGAGGACGGGTATTATAAATGGAAGCTATATTTATTATTGTTCCATGTTAAAAACTACATTAAAGGAAAGTGAAGGTTGCAGAGTGAAACACGCAGTAGTCGGGAAATAACATAGCTACAGTGAGATCAAAATCAGAAGTTACCAGGGCCATTTTGTCTGCACTAGAAAACTCCTGACTGAGGTGTAATATACTACATGTAATGACTACATGCAATATACGAAGGATCTGATCCAAAGCCCATTGAGGTTAATAGGAGACTTACCTTTGGCATTAATGGATTTTGGATGAGACCCTAAATTAGGAGGAGAAGTGACTTGGAGGAGTTTTTCATTGTTCAGGTTTGTCAGACCTTTCTCATGATTTGTCATTTCAGCCCGTCTCATTTGTTAGCAATCGCTCAGAGGCAAAGTTTCATATCAATAGAATCCAGCCCCCTGACTCAGGAATGTGGGTTTGCAGTGTTCAGACAGTAGCAGGGATGGCAGAAGAGCCTTTCCGTGTTACAGTTAAAGGTAAGGGTCTCTGAATCATGTGCTTTTAGATGTCCTTGCGTCCCTCTTTTAACCCGGGCAAGCTTACGCCAGTTAAATGTCCATAACATCCTTGAGATGCTATCTATCTTCTAGCAGTTTCTGTTCAGAGATCTGATAATGCATTGAGTTGAGTCATGAGCCCATTTCTTTGTCATGTTTATGTTTTTTATACAAATACTTAACCCTTTCCGTGTATATTATCCTGCTCCATCATTTATGCTCCAGCTATGCTTAACGGGCCTGAACCAAAGCCTACATTATTAAACGCAATGGAAGTCCTTCCATTGACTGGAAAGAGCTGTGAATCAAGCCCAGAGCTTGCTACTTTGCTGATATTTAATGTAGTATGGAAAATCTTCTTTAGAGACTAGGATGAGTATCTTCAACCATAGATGTGTAAATTAGGCACTGCCATCCATATGAACTCATCTTAATAAAACAAGCCCATTTGTCATGTGTACTGAGCACCTAGCAAGCCCATAGATTTCAGAGATACAGGCGCTCAGAGTGGTGCTTTGGGGTTCAAGCCAGACCCGTAAGAGGTTGTCACCTTCTGCTCTGCAGCTTTGGAGGCCGTCAGTGCTATGCTGCAATGGCTCACAGCCCGAACACCAACAGCCAGCATCCAAGTAGGCAGGACACACCTTGACTTCCACAACCCAGTTACTTTTCACAGAGCGACCCCCAATACCCTCTCAGTCCCAAATTTTCCCCAAACTGTCTGCCAAGGTGACAATCTGCGGAGGTTCCCAGAATTGTGAGTTACTGCGTTACCCCCTCTGCCTCAGCCAGTGAGAGTTTTGCTACTGCTAAGCTGTGTGACAGCCCCCTGACATACCAGCTTGTCTGCCTTGCCAGCAAACTCCTCAGGACTCTGCCAGTCCAAACCTTGCCCTGCAGGTAACAAACAGTGACCCGCAACTTCCGAGTTCCCCAGAGACGTCTCCCGGCAGCGTCCTCTCCTGGAAGGCTCAAGAAGTTATTAGTCCGTTGCTCCTTTAAAGAGACAATACACTCCAGGTCATTAATTTAACTTGGGTTTGACAAACACTCTTACTTCAATCACTGCACAGAATTGGTGTATAGTAAAAGAAAAATAAGTTTATTAAGCAAAATGTGATAGGTCTAAATGATACCAAGTATCAAGGCGTAAAGGTAGAAAGGGTTACAAGGAAACAAAAGTAAAAATACTCTTCTAAGACCAAAACTTAATTTCAGCAAGTTATAGTCTTTGCCTAAGCAGGTTTCTCACCTATATATAGTTCCCAGAGACTTCAGCCCCCTTGGTCCAATGTCCTGTGATCTGAAGGGCTCTGTCCCCTTGAATTTTATGGGGTTCTCTCCCCTTTCTTTGTATAGTCCAGTAAACTTTTCAAATGTATTCTTTGAAAAGTAAGCCCAGCAAGCTTCTCTCCTGCTGGGACATAGACACCATGCTGTTTTCCCAAAGTTCATTTACCCTATTACAAGATTCAGGAAGGCTTCCTGTTGATTTTCCATCCCTATGCTGATCTGCATGTAAACCAAACTTACATTGTTTTGATAATGCTTAATTTGCCTTGGAGACAGTAGATAGCTACCTTCCCTGCTGTCTGGGAGAAAACCTGGTTTCTCCCTGTGTTGGTCACAGACTTCAAAGCATAATATCAGTGAGTATCCATAATACCTCACCTAGTGTTAATGCGTATATTTCACAATGATATTAATCACCAATGTGTCGTTTTTTCATAAAAGACCTTACTCGATACACTTTTGTAAAGCAGTAGTATTGTATACTATCAGTTGATTCAATTGCTTATTGTAAGGTTCAGATCCCCTGTCTTTATAGTTAAGAGGCTATCCCCCCTCCCACCCTCACCCCCACATACACTACATTCATGGCTTTGTCTACCTTTTATATAAATATACCTCCATTGTCTCTGCCTAATGACCAGGCTGGTCAGACAAGCAAATACAGTCCTATGTCTAAGGCAGACTGAGATTAGGCACTGCATTTTAAGAACATAATTCTAGCACATATCCATAACTCTTTGTACACACCCATCCATACCTCATGCAAGAATATTAATGATCAGTGAGGTATCAGTTTTCCAGTGATACATTACACGCTACCTTTTGGTTCTATATCATGACAACAGTGTATTAGGTGTAGTGAGTATGTCAGGCTTGACAAGAGTTACTGACACAGAGAAGTGAACCACCAATGGGCCTTTGTGTCTCGCTCAGCAGCTCTAAAAATCAGGGTATGTAAGTAAGTGCTACTCAAAGTGAGTAAGAGGTATAGAAATAGGACCCTTACAGTAGGGAGCATATTGACCATAAGGGGACACTATCTAGATCAAATTTTAACAGTCTTCCTTCCTCTTGATAGTCCTACCTGGGATTATTAAAGCTGAAAGAATTTTTAAAATCTGATGTATTTGCATTGTGGATAACATTTGTTTACTTTGTTGGCATTTCACTCAGCCTGGACAATGTTTCCAATCAGTTTCACTTTCTGGTTCTCATAGACTGGCCCAAGATTGAAATGTTTTTTATTGACAACACTACAGGGAAATGTTTAAATCAACATTTGCATTCAAAATATTAAAACAGTTCTACCTTGAACAGCCACCTCCTGCATTGTCATTTTTATGAATTGGCAAATGAATGGGATGGTAAAGATTGAAAAAAAAATCCAAATGTTTGGAGAGGGATTTAAACCCTCATGCTTTAGGATATAATCCCACTTCTAACTAATGGGAGTTAGGAAGAAACTTTCCCTACCACAGAGAAATGTTGTTGAAGCAGCTGTCAGAGACAGGGTACTGGAGTAGACAGACCATTGCTCTGATACAGTCTGGCATTACCCGTGTTCCTGTGAATCCAGGTAGATGTCGCAGTTTTATTAATACAGACAAATAAAAGATCCGGTCTAATAGTCACATTCTTGCTCAGTTCCTCCTGTGCCTCAGTACGCTCCGAGGATGATAGACAGTGGACATAATTTTCTCACCATCAATATCAATGCTGACTCCCATACTGGCGATGGACCGATTCTGTCAACCAAACTCCTGTATAAGCCTGCTAAAGGTTATCAACCCTGGATGTCAGTGGAAGGTAAGGGTCAGTCCTTTCATCCCATCAATCATTCAGAAACCTCATCTACAATCAAGCTGAAGCACAATTAGAATGTGGTGTTTGCTCTAAAGTAAAATTCTGTTCTGAAAAATGACTTTTACTTATGCAGGGCTCAACAGAACCTATGGCTGGCCCTGGCAAGTGCAATTCTTACTCAGTTTTTAAGCTAAAAAGATATTAAAGCAGCAGCAGAAGCAAGTAGCCTCTACCTGTTTTTCTGTCTCAGGTTTTTGTAAGGCTCCTATCACTGTGGTACCCAAGTACTGGCTTCTAGGACTTCTAAAGACCAAGGGCCAAGTTCAGAAGTGAGCCAAGTGAATTTAAGTAGCCTAGAGGAGAGTATAAATGGTGTAGCTTACCACTTCATCCAGGCCCCTCAAATGTACATTAAAGCCATGTGGACTTTTTCTAGATTCCCATAGGCTTACACGGGCTCACATACACTTTGGTAAGTATGTGAGTAATTTACAAACACACACCTTACACATCAGCTCTAAATTTGACCCATTGAGTGCAAGGAAATCTAAACAGATGCATTTCAGACTCTGACAGGCCAGAAGCGAGGAGCATCGCTGAAAAAACCCAATGAACCGCGGGATATAAGAAGGTGTAATCTGAAGCAGCCCCCATCCTCTTTAACTGACACCTTCTGACTCCTCAGTGTGTAATTTATGCCAGCTTGGTTTCCCTTACATATCCCTTACATAGCAATGCCTGGATGCAAGTAGTCTAAGGGCTGGTCCACACTAACCCCCCAATTCGAACTAAGATACGGACCTTCTGCTACGTCAATAACGTAGCTGAAGTCGAAGTATCTCAGTTCAAATGAAAAGCTACTTACCGCGGGTCCACACGCGGCGCGCAGGCTCCCCCATTGACTCCGCCTACTCCGTTACCGGCGTCGACAGCGAGCACTTCCTGGTTCGATTTATTGCATCTAGACAAGACGCGATAAATCAATCCCAGAAGATCGATTGCTCGCCGCCGAAGCAGGGGGTAAGTATAAACGTACCCTAAGGGATTATGCCTGGTTGTATGGGAGTCTAACCTATATCACTTTACACATCATTAGACACCAAGTCTCTTTGCTGGGATCTCTTGATGAACAGAAACACAGATACATCAACACTGAGGATTCTTGAGCTTTTAGCCAACACGTTCACGGGTATTCGGGATTCCAATTTGTTCTCTCCAGGCTTGTATGTTACGTCCATCATTGTGGTATCCAAACTCCTAATAGCTAGACCAATGACGCCATTACGTCTCCACAAGAGCGAAGAGGTCTTCCTGCACATATCTGACTACAGGATCAGATTGTAAAATCTTTGGACTGGGGCCAGCTCACTTGGGGCCAGATTTTCAGAAGTGCTCAGCACCCAGAAGCTCCCACTGAGGACCCTGAGCACTTCAGTACGTTTGAAAATCTGCCTTTTTGTATCTCATGCAAGGCTGGGCACATTGCTGGTGCTTTCACCCATAATAAGCAATACTTTCATATTGGTAATTAACATGTACGTCTAAACAACTCATCCTAGAGTAATGGGGGTAAAGCGGAGCCCATAACCTTGACCTCTCTCAAGAGCAGACCCAGCTGTGATGTGGGATACAGAAAATCCCTTATTATTTTTCAGAAGGGAATGGCGGGTTGACTTTTCTTTCTCGTTTCTTTCCCAGTAAATGGAAAGAACAAGAGATTAGATAATCTAGAACCCAAAACAGAATATCAGTTCTGTGTTCAGCTAAGCCGGCAAGGGGATGGTGGAGAAGGGCATCCTGGGCCACAGGCAAGCTTCACAACGGCTGCACTTGGTACGTACGACTTTTGGCTTTTCACATGGGGAGCTTTCAATCAGCCTCCTTCGTTTTCTCTGCAATATGCACAGCCGCATTCATCTGCATGCATGCCAAAGCCCACTGAAGTCAATGGAAGCCTTTCCATTGATTTCAGTGGGTTTTGGACCAAGCCCCAAAACAATGTTTCTAAAACAATGAGGCCTGGGGAGGTTCAAATTCTTTCAGGGGTGTCTCAAGCAAAGCAAAGGAAAATGGGGGAAGAGGGGAAGAATTGCAAAAGTGGCTAAATATCATTCTCTACATTTTACAGGTGGGAAAACAGAGGCACAATGAGGTTAGGTAACTTGCCCAATGCCATACAGCGAGTACTCAGCAATGTTGGGGATAGACCCCTTCTCCTGGTTGCTAGCGATGGCTCTAACCATTAGACTATGTTGACTTCTTTAAGATTAAGACTATTTGAAAATCAGACTCTCGTACTGAGTCAAGGAACAGGAAGGAACCAAATACTCAAGCACTAAATAAATGACCTCTTGTTTACTGAACCCTTAAAATGGAAATGACCCAGCAATAAAAAGAGAGGGGCCTGGCCCCTTCCTCACGTTTAAAAACTTCCACTTTGAATCAGTAATCTTTCAACCTTCCTCCATCCCAGTGAAGGACACGAGACAAGAAAGATACTTTTTTGCTGACACCCAGGCCAACAGTTCTTTATATGGAGCTTGTGCACACCAGCAACCAACCAGGGATCTACTAGCTGTGTGGAGTATTAGTTTTCGTCCCTCCCACCCGATCTCCTTCAATGTCATTTGAATTCCCAAGTCTATTATCTCTATCCCCACATTGTCCCATAGCTCTGTTGTTTTACTTAACCACACACAATATAGTTATTCAGGCCTCCTCATTCCCCTTCGAAGAGCTGTAGGTAGTGAGAGGGGCACTAACCTTGGCTATTCTGATCTAGCGAATGTGACTGCAGCCAGGAAATAAAGTGCCAGGGTCCGATTCTCCATGGCCACCTATGAAAGCGAATGTAAAATGCTGCCAAATTGACATATTAGCCTTTTACATGCACTGTAAATGATTATACGTGGCGCAGGGCAATGGAGAATCAGGCATCAGGACCTGGGTTTCTTACCAGCACTCCTGTTTGTGAAACCTTTATCACCAAATGTTAGACGTAAACAATCTTTCACAAAAACAGCAAATGAAGCCACATGAATCCTTCAGTCCAGGAGGGAACGTGGCTGGAGGAAGTGGCTGGAGAAATTCCAGATTTTCTGAGAAGCAAATGGCATTGCAGAGAAACTGAAGATCTGAAATCCACCACCCTGCTACTTGTGGCAGGCTCCGTGGCATCAGAGACTGACAATACTTTCCAGTGGCACCGTCAAGGGCACTGCAATATGCTAAAGTCATTTAAAAATGGCAGTATTGTGATCCATGCAAGGATGCCGTGCCCCTGAGAAGCAACCCAAAACACGCCATGCTTGGGCGGAGCATTTGACCTCAACAGCAATTCTAGCCTCTGCTAGGTCTGGAGGACAACATTTGAACTATGGATGACCTCAGGCCTCACTTGTGGTACAGAGCACTAACCACTAACCCAGAAGGCCCATTCCAGATTATTGTTTTAATACCAGCCTTTGTGTGCAAGTATCCAGAAGACATAAAATAAAGTTTTTTTTCTCTCTCTCTGTGGATTCTCCAAGGTCTTCCTCCACCAGAAGGTCTCGCCCTCCTTCCTAAAAGCGAGACATCTATGATTTTGTCATGGCAGCCAATAGCACCGAAGCCAGAAGATGACCTTCTTGTTGAAGTGGAAAGGACGAGTGTGAATGACAACAGTGGTGATGAGAGCAGTGTTATCACCCGTGTGCCAGGAAATATATCCACCCTGGTTATTGATGATTTAGAACCCAGACAGCAGTATAGGTGCAGGGTACGTGTGAATACCAGGTCTGAAGGAGAGTGGAGTGACTATTTGTATGCGTGGACTTACAGTGACAGTAAGTGACTGGATTCATTTTACTTTATTTAATCCTTTTTCTTCCTCTTCCCCCTACCTCCCCCCAGCAGGATTCTGATGTTGCTAGAGGTTTCTGTAAAATGTAATCCTCTGCAATGATAGCATAGTGCTTCTGAATGCGCATTTACACCTGCTTTTAGCTATTGTTAAGAGGGATAGCTGAGGATCAGCACTAATTCTTATCCCCCTGGTCAGAGACTAAGGATGTGAGTTTCAAAAGTTCCTAAGTGACTCAGGAGCACAGGTCTCAGTGACTTTCAATGGGATGTGTACTCCTAAATCACTTAGGTGCTTTTGAAAATCCCATCCTCAGGGCCTGATTCTCAGAAGTGCTGGTCACCCACAGCTCCATCCAAGACAATAGGATTTGGAAAATCTGGCTGAGTTGTACCAAGCACTGAAGGGTGAGGAGAGGGTACAATGTCTGTGTACTACACTGAGTGCAGAGAGTAGTTGAGTCTGTTGTAATGCTGGTGCTAGAATCCTCAAAGGAGGTGGGAAGGGATGAGAATGGTGGCACGGCCATAGTCTCACCTGCCCCCCACAGTACAGCCACACTCCCTGGGGGCTCATGAAGTCATTGTGCTTGCCTGAGGCACAGTGCTTCTAGTATGCTCCTCTGGAAGGGCACATCTCTGCACCACTCACGCCTGCAACCTCGGTGCTAATCCCATTCACATAGATGCTTACCCACACTGGTAAAAGTTGCACAACTGGGCCCTGCATATATTACAAACATGACAGTGGTGACCTGCTTCTGGAAATATCACCATAGGTATATTATTCCGAGGAGAACTTGTCTTGCCAGCTGTGATTGTGGTCACCAGCTAGGGGCTCAATCCTGCTCCCATTGAAATCTGTGGGAGTTTTGCCGTTGACTTCTACCCTTACTAACGGCTGTTGGATGGACAAGGAAAACAGGCCTTAAAGCAATTAAAAGTAAGGGATACTGGAGCCACAGGGGGATGCTGATCCAGTCGGGAGGTAAAATTCCCTGCCCTAATTCAAGAGGAATCCCTTTGTCTAGGATAGTAGTACCTGGAGCAGTCTCTTCTTCTTCCTAGCAAGGATAGGGAATACCATGAGGAATCCGCTGGAAGTGTTCAGTATTGCAGTAGTTGGTGCCAGAATGAAATGCACCATGTCAAGTTTATAAAAACATAGTCAAGTTTCATTTGCTGTTGCCCTGATCCTGGTTCTGTTTAAGCCAGCGGGAATATTGGGGAAAGGATTGGCGCTAAGAGAAGGAACAAGGATGGATGCAAACTGGAACGTGTTCCTTTTTTGTTCATAGGAATCCCACCATCACCTGACAACATCAAGATTTTCAACATCACAGACACCTCTGCCATCATCTCTTGGTCAACTGCTGTGGGACAATCCATCTCCTCCATCATCATCAGCTACAAGATTTATGGCAAGGCTGAGTACAACCAAATTGACGTCACGATAAAAAACACAACCATCACGCAGTATCATTTCAAGGGCCTCGAGCCGAATACTGCGTATCTGGTTCAGATTAGTGCACAGAACAACATTGGACCGAGCAACCCAAACTCTTCTCTTGAACTGAAGACTCTCCCGGAAACAAAAGGTTGGTTACTGCAGTGTTCTGAACTCAATCCAAACCATGCCTGCGTGGTCTGGGAGGCCATGTGGGTTAGCAAGCTGAGAACAGAGCTGGGGACTATAAACACCTGAGATTTTATTTGTTACTCTGAAGTTTGTTGGATTTTAAGAAAAATATACCCGATGCACATCCAGACAAAGGCCTTAGAATTTGAGTCCCAGCTCTGTTATTGGCTGACTGTGTGGCCTGGGGCAAGTTACACAATTTCCAAAAGTGGCCGCTGACTTTCAGTGCCCCAGTTATTGAGGGCCCAATGTTTCATAGATTCTTAGAGATTAAAGCCAGAAGGGACCATTAGCTCATCAAACCTGACCTCCTGCATAACACAGGCCATGGAATTTCACCAGCCTGGCCACCCACGGACTGATTTTCAGAGGTGTTAAACGCCCCCTGCGCCAGTTAAAATCAGTGCAGCCGTGGGTGCTCCGCGCCTCCTTACTGAAGATGAGGCCCAAGTTCTCTGTGCCTCCATTTGTGTATCTGTAAAACGAGAACGCTAATATTTACTTCCCTCAGAGGATTGTCAATGTGAACCAGATGCTATTAAGTGCCGTTTTCCCCTCAACAGCTCCATATGAATCGAAGGGAGGGAAAATGCTGCTGATTGCTATCCTTGGCTCAGCTGGGATGACCTGCCTAACCATCCTCCTGGCCTTCCTCATCATGCTGCAGCTAAAGCGAGCCAACTTCCAGCGCAGAATGGCTCAAGCCTTCCAAAACGTGGTGGTGGGTTTCCAGTGTCGCTTTGTCGGTGCCTCATCTGTTGTCTTTTCCTGATGGTTCCCTCCTCCTCCTCTTCTGACTTTCGAAATAAAGCCGCCCCCTCATGCATGTGTTAGCATTAATAGTGTCAAGCTTTCCTACCACTGACCCAGAGGTGAGCAGGCTATCACAACTGTGGGATACAAAGTAGAGGGTCCACCTAGAGGAGGAAGGCAGTTATGTGCTATGTCTCCCCTTCTGCTTTGCTGCTTCTATCTCTTTTGCAGCACCAGTTTGTGATCTGATGTGTGTGAGGACAGGAGGCACGCCCAGCCAGACCAGAGCGAGGTTTGTGAACACACTACTCTGTGTGGCGTGGTCTCCATTTAAGCTGCACCATGGATTGTAAAATGCAGTGCAAGTTACTGCTACTCTGAGCCCCAGTAACTGCTCCTCCATGGTTTTTAGGGATGGGCACAGCAGGCCAGGAGCCAGCCAATGGCAGCCCCACATCTCTACCAGCTTTTTTCACAGTGGACAGTATGGGCCGTGATCACCAGTTGTTAGGTCCCACGGAAACTCTCCCGACTCTCTTTTCTTCCACAGAAGCAAAAACTATGGGGATGCATTAATTAAAGTGAGGATGACCCCTCAAACACAGCAGACTATTTGATGCACCACAGCCTGATTAGGCAAGGGAGAGAGTGGAGACGATTTAATTGCTAGATGTAATAGTTGGCTCAGATGTTTCGCTTTCTCTTCTTTCTTCCTCAACACGGCAGTAGAAGCCACTCAGCGTGAAGAGGGAAGCTTACCCAACCCTGTACCCTACTTTCTGTCAGCCTCCACTACACTATTATAAAAGTAGTCAGCAAGTGGCTCACACTCCTCTCATTTAGACTGTATAAACCAGGAATTACTCTGCAGAAGACAATAAGCCAGAGAAGGCTCAGCTCCCATATGCTTATATTGAGACAGTAAGTTCTGTGGTATTACTCCATACGGTACAAACAACTACTACTAACACCTGGTTCATTTTTTTCACAGAGAGAAGAGCCAGCTGTCCAGTTTAACTCAGGAACTCTCACTCTGAGCAAGAAAGCCAAGAACAGCCCAGACCCCACTATCTATCCAGTCCTCGAGTGGAATGACATCAAATTTCAAGATGTGATCGGGGAGGGCAACTTTGGACAAGTCCTTAAAGCACGAATTAAGAAGGATGGCTTGCGAATGGATGCCGCCATCAAAAGGATGAAAGGTCAGCGGTTTTCATTCACAAATGTAGAGTCTCTGAGGCCAGGGCCCTATGTTTATCTGAGTTTGTACAGCACCTGGCACAAAAGGACCTTGATTCTGACTGGGGCCTCTGGTTGCTACTGTAATATAAATAGTAAATAATAAGCATGAATAATAAGATCACTTCTGCTTTTGCCTGGCCAAGGTTTGCACCCTGGTGATGGCTTTTTTTTCTCTCTGTGTGTTTTTTATAGTTTAACCTGGTATCATTGAGTGCTGACTCTTCCATGTGAATTTCAGTCTGTTTGATGGGTCACATGAAAAGCTCATCATTTCCTACTCCACAGTGATAATGGCACAGAGCCTTTAAAACTTGCCAATGTTGCCTTAAATAAATAGATAAGGTAGCAGTATATTTGTAGGGTCATTTACATTTCCCTCCATTTATTGTCGGGCATCACTTCTCTATCTAAGGTACTCTTAAGATGCTTATCAGCATGGTATCTAAGTTCCAGAACTACTAGAATACTGCCACTATAGTGCCTGGAATACTGCAGATACTGAGATGTTGTTATTCTGCGCTCTCAGTCATTATCCAAGGAAATTAGCAATTGTTTAGGGTTAGGATCTTGTATCATCCATTCTAAGAACAAGAAGAGAAAGCATGGTTGCTGCTGGTGCATGGAATGGTGAATGATGAGTTTTTAATGATACCCAGTGTGACCAGAATCACAAGGGAGCCGACTGAGGTCACTCAGTTAGGATGAACTGCAAAGAATGGGGCAGACAATCCCCAAAGCTGGTGGATATTTCAATACTTAGATTTACCAAGCCAGCACAAAACCTTCTATAATACCTTACTGGTTACCCAGAAGCCAACAACACAGTTCCCTTAAAGTAACCCAGCCTCAGACCTTCACCCAGACACCCAAGTTAAATATGATGAGGACTAATGAAAATCATATTCATCATATAAAAAAGGTTCTACCAGTCCCAAAGGACCGGACACATTAACCTCCTAGGTAAATGAATATTCCAGATCTTACCTAAGTACATGCTTACAGCGAATTCTTATAAACTAAACTAAAATGTATTAAAAAAGAAAAGGGAGCGAGGATTGGTTAAAATATCAGTATACACATAGATATGAGTACAGTGTTTGAGATTCAGAATCATAGCAGAAATGGTGAGCTTTGTAGAGGCAAAGAGTTCTTTCAGAAATAGTTCATAGGCTACAGTCCAATGTTTGTATTCAGGGTGGGCCAGTCAGCCCTGGGATCTCAGTCCTTGTGGCTTAGGCTTCCCCTGCATGAAGCCTCAAGCAGATCTGAGATGACAGGATCAGGAACAAAGCCCTTTTTTATACAGTCTCAGGCCCTCTTGTGGGAGCTTGGAGTCCCTCTGCAAACAATAGACACTCATTTCCTAAGTATCGCCGGTAATTATCCACACAGATCCACATAAGGCAATTGCCTGTTTTTTTCAGCATTCGCATATGATTGGCTATACATTTCAAAGAGAGATGAATACAGCGATATCCTAGGTTTACAGTTAATTTTATTGTTAAGAATTTCTTTTAATCTCTGAATTAAGAGAACACAGTATAGACGGACAGTTTGATTACATTGTTGATCTCTACCCATATACATGTAAATATACAAAAAACACAAACATTATCTCCCCATATGTTTTTAAGGTTTGAATTTGAGTCATTTGTCCTGCAGGATGCTTAACTCTTTCTTCCTCAATTTAGGTTTTTAATCTGATCATCAACTTTAATCTGCTCTAGAGAAACATTTCCCTGACCAATGAGATCTTTCTGTGCTTTATCTAATTCCAGATTCACTTCTGTGATATTAGACAGACATTCAGAAACTTCATTCACATATAAACTGCTTTTCTGCACAAACAACTATTTTCCACAGACAAACATTTGGAGAATTCCTCAATGGGCAAATTCTTGCCCCTAATAGACACAGGTTTCGGATTATTTCTTTCCTGTGACTGGTGTATGTTAACCTGACTGAAAAAAGCTTTAATATCATGTTCAATCAAAAGATGCTTAGGCAATAACTTCCTTACACCAGCTATAACTTCATGTTTAATGCCATTCCATTCAAGGTGGATTCTGGCTAAAGGCACATTTACAGTAAACTCATAGAGAATTACAATATTCACACTTTCACCTGGTAAGTAATCTTCCTCTTTGACAAGATCCTCTTTAACAAGACTGATGTTAGCACCTGTAATTTGCCCTAAACAGCTTTTACCATTGATGTTTACATTCTCTGCCCAAGTTATGGGGTTACCTTCACTTGAGCTCACAGTAAAAGCATTTACATAAAAGGTGGCAGAGTTGGGGTATATTTTGGTTACATGCGGACAATTGTTTAGAGTCAAACAACATACCAACATTGTTACCAATCGGATAGATTCTATCCCCATCTTTGCTGTTGGGAGGCTTTTCAGGATGATACAGTTCCTTCATTCTCTTGAGTTGGAGCTTTGTCTGTCCACTTTTGCCTTAGCTTCCAGTTCCTGCAATCGAATATATGCGATTCTTTGTTCATGTTCAAAACACAGGCGTTCTCTTTCAGCAGCATCTCTTTCCATATCAGCTATCTATTGCTTTTCCTGCAATCAAAGAGCTATTAGCTTTTGTTCAAGTTACTGCTGGTTTCTCACTGAAAGCATTTTCGCTGGGTCTGCCTCCTGATTACTGGCCATGAACAGATTTTTCAGTTCTTGCTCTGGGGCCTTTTATTAAAAGACAACCCCCTCTGTGAGCACAATTCTTCCAGGCTTTTTCTGTCAGGATCTTTGTAGGATCTGGGTCACTCCCTGTAACTGATTTTTAACCCTTAAACTCTCCAATATCAAAATTATTTTTTGACAAGTGTGTGGTTTTGATCCAAAACCCCAATTAACCTGTGATAATGTGTGTCCAAGCATGACTACGCCACTGTGACTGGAATCACAGGGGAGCTGACTGAGGTCACTCAATTAGATTGAACTGCAAAGACTAGGACAGGCAATCCCCAAAGCTGGTGGATATTCCAATACTTAGATTTACCAAGCCAGCACAAAACCTTGTATAATACCTCTCTGGTCATGCATCACACCCAGTGTGCATCTTTTATGGATGAAAAACTGGTCTAAGTGTGGATAGCTCAGAAGGGCAGTACCACTCTGGCTATGCCAGCATGCCAGCTACAATCGACAAGTAGAAACAGGGACAAGAAAAACTTGTATATGGTAAATCAAAACATAAGTTTAGGGGCAACACTCCAGCCATGCTCCCAATATTTATAATGTATCTTTTAAACAGAGAGATCCAAGCATTCTTGATTTTGCTCTTTAGGGATTATTAGGCTCGATCCAACTCCCAGTAGAGTCTTTTGATTGACTTCAGCTGGGGTTAGATTGGACCCTTAATTAAGGAAAAGGTGAATCATATCTGTAGCCAAGGTTTATTTGATTTTGCAGGGTAGGTATAAAGCCAGACATATTCCACAACTGTGCTATGATGTTTCGGATCCATATCCTCATTTTTAGATGTTAAAAGATCTTTTCATCATAGGTAAGCAGCGGATGGGTTCAGTTGGTTTACTACACCAGACTTCACAGAAGTCTTATTTTGTGCTGTATTGTAAGTATGCTAGGTGAAAAATATTTCTGGTGTACGATTGCTTTAGCCTATCGATGGATTTTGGAATAAGCTCGCTTGGCTACTTTTATTACCTTTGAATTGGATGCTTTAAGGTGTTTGGTATTTGGGGACTTCAATATCAAGATCTGCTCACTCTCTTTTTTAGGCTGATGGATTTGTATAACCTGCTAAGGCATATTGTGTCTCCATACCATAAGAGGAGTGACATACTGGGTGTGACTGTTGAAGACATTATGATGCCTCTAGGTTTTTGATTGAAGAATGATGTTATTATTTAGGTAAAGACTGGAATACCATGGAGTTTATCACTTTTCGACATCAACCAGTAGTCCAAGTTCTTGTCTTAATGAACAGTAGCAACAGCATGGTTTTAACTGCAGTTCAGATGAGTACATAAATAAATATTTCTTTGATTTCCAGAGTATGCCTCAAAGGATGATCACAGAGACTTTGCTGGAGAATTGGAAGTTCTTTGTAAACTTGGACATCATCATAATATCATAAATCTTTTGGGAGCATGTGAACATCGGGGTAGGATATTTTGTTTACCTGGCTTTAAAAATTATACAATAAAATAAAACATAAAACTACATATTTGTCCAGGCCAGCAATTCTCCTTGTATTAAAGTAATTATTGTACTCAGAAAAGGAAAGATGGCACCCTGATCATAACATAAAATATAAGCAGATTTTTACATAAAATATTTAGATACATAATAAACAGAAAACAGGACATAGCTAAACAGTGGTCTGTGGACCACCAGTGATCAGCAGTGCTCTTTTTGGTGGTTTGCAGAATTAATCTGTTTGAAAACCAAGCAATGGGGTAGTTGGACAGGAGGTTCATTCATAAGCCAACGTTTACCTGGGAGCAGGGCCGGCTCTAGGTTTTTTGCCGCCCCAAGCAAAAAAAATTTTGGCTGCCTCCCCACCCCAGCCCTGGACTCCCCCCCACCCCCTGCCACCCCACCCCTGGGCTCTCCCCCCCCCTCACCCCCTACCGCCCCAGCCCTGGGCTCTCTCCCCCACACCCGCACCCCCTACAGCCCCAGCCCTGGGCTCTCCCACCCCAATGGCACCCTCCTGCCGCCCCAGCCCTGGGTCACTGGTAATTCAGTCCCAGGGCAGGTC